>CM028670.1:96271917-101429417 GCA_016760335.1 Gastrodia elata | reverse complement strand
CCCATCCTGGGAGTGCTCCCACCTGAGCATGCTTAACTTTGGAGTTCTTATAAGGAACTCCACTGTTATCTGAAAAGGCACCTCAATGTTTGAGAGTTTCACTTATTACTACTTAAGTGGGTCATCACAATCTCCCCAACTTAAGTAACTGATGTTCTCGTTAGTATCTACACACAAATCCAAGAACCATCCATTGGGTAGATAGGACTAGAGGTGACCCCTACAAGCACAAGAGGTACCCTACAACCATGTAGCACCTTAACCATCATGAGTTCAAGAGGCTGCTCACATGAAGTGGTACTTTGCTCTGTATAGCACTTAGCTCCTATCTGACACCCTATGATTTGCTATGATACTATTTGTGACAGCCCAAACTCTTAAGCACTAAGGTATTGTCTGCTTTGGCCAGAAATGCCTCACAGTTTTGCCCTCAGAAGATAACTTTCCAGCAGGTCACCCATCCTGGGAGTGCTCCCACCTGAGCACGCTTAACTTTGGAGTTCTTATCAGGAACTCCACCATTATCTGAAAAGGCGTCTCGATATTTAAGAGTTTCACTTATTACTACTTAAGTGAGTCATCACAGTATGGCTTTTAGGAAGTCCCTTCTAATTGCCAGTGCTATTGGCTACACCATGGTATATCCAAAAATATGAATGATGCTTTTATAAACATTGAGGGACTAAGCCATTCCCTTAGGGCTAGACCCAAATAATTTATGTCCCTCTTCTTGTGCTTGGTCCCCTTTCTTTATTTTTATGTTTAAGGATAATTTAATGGCTTGGAATGTCAGAGGGCTCCACTCAGATACCAGTATTTCCAATCTTAAGTATCATGTTCGTCTCAACCAACCTGATATTGTTGGGATTTTGGCACCAAAAATCAACAATTTAGACATTGCCTCTAAGTTTTCGGCGAACAAATATACCTTGTTTAATAATGAAGTCAATTGCAACAAATTTGATTCTATTTCAGTTGATAGGATTTGGATTAAATGGAATTCAAATAATGTTTCATACATGCCAAGAGTTATAAAATAGCAATTCATTCATAGTAGATTTCTTCAAAACGGCTCTTCTTGCTGGTTAACTTTTATTTATGCTTCAAATATCAATAGTGACATACTCCATCTTTGGGGTGATTTAATTCAGCTCAAGGACAACATTACGAGCCCTTGGATGGTTGTTGGTGACTTCAATTGCATTCAACACTCCCATGAAAAAGTAGGAGGGAATCCTCCTTCTCTTACTAGACTTAATGCATTTAACAATTGCATTAATGAAGTCAGCCTTTTGGATTTGCATTATTCTGGTAGTCAATACCCTTCGGATAGTCATCGCTTGGATTACCCAATTAAAGCAAAGATAAATAGATGTCTTTGTAAATTTGAATGGATCGCATCGTACCCAGAGGTTTGCAAAATTCTTCCTCCCTCAACTTCTAATCATGCCCTTCTTATAGTTTAAATCCCTCTAATTCACAGAAGGCCGGCTCATTTTTGCTTCAAAAATTATTGGGTTAACAAAATTGATTTTACTAGTATTGTTTGCGCTACTTGGAATGAGGTCTATGCTAGTGATCCTCTCTTTGAGCTTCATAAAAAATTGGTTTAGATCAAGAAAATATTTAAGCTTTTTAATTTATCTCAGGCTTTGAATCCATTTGAAATAAAAAAACTTCAGCAACATCAGGTTGATGCCTTTAATCTCAATGACTATCAAAGTTTCAATGCTAATCATCCTTCTAGGTTGTTGCAAATAAACCGGAAACTCAAGAATGCCATTTTCAATGAACTTTCTTGGGCTAAACAACGGTCAAAGGTGCACTAGATCTCTCTTGGAGAAGATAATCTTAAGTTTTTTTATACTCAAATGGCCATAAGAAAGAATCAATCTTGCTCCATTACTCCTCAATTAAAGGATTGTGCCATTTCTTATTATGATAATCTTCTCAACACTAAGTTGAGGCATGGTAATAATTGTTTCCCAATTTATGTTATCATTGACTCTTCCCTTCATGATGATATTTGCAAAAACATTTCTAAATAAAAGCACAGTTTGTTTTTAATCAAAGATAATGCTAGTTCTAGCTCTGATGGTTTCACTTCTTTGCTTTTTAAGAAAGCGTGGGACAACACTCATATCTAAATTTATCAAGGAATCGATCACTTTTTTCAAAAATCTATTATTCCTAGATGGCTTAAACATACTCTTATCATTTTAGTTCCAAAATGTAAAGATGATTTATCTATTGAAAATTTTAGACCCATTGCTCCTGCAACACAATTTATAAAACTATATCCAAAATAATTGCATATCGTATTGCCTCTCATTTGTCAGGCAACATCCACCCTGCAATGGCTTCTTTTGTGAAAAGTAGACAAATGTCTCATCATGTTATTTTTGCAAACGAAAGTATCAAAACTTTTAACTAGAATTCTAACAGCATTTTTTGGGCTAAGATTGATCTAAAGAAATCATTTGATAGCATAAACTAGGACTTAATAATTAACTCTCATACTAGAGTTAATCTTCTTGCCATAATGATAAAATGGATTTCTACCTGCATATCAAACGTCCAATTTTCTATTAATCTGCAGGGAACCATTAATGATTATTTCGGCTCCTCCTCTGGATTAAGATGCATATGTTCTCTCTCCTCTCTCCTTTTTATCATTGCCATGAACTTTCTCTCTATTGCAATTGATGATGTTGTTGAAAAAAATATTATAGTGCCTTACAAATTAAGAGATTTCAGTTGCTCTCACTTTTATTTGTCGACGACATTCTTCTTTTTGGTGAAGCTTCTACTTCCAATATGTATGCTTTTAAAAACTGTCTTGAGAACTTTTTTGCAGTATCGGGCCTCAACTTAAATAAGGAAAAATCTTGCATTTATTACTCTAAGTCGGTGACGAATGTTGATGAACTCTTCAGAGTACGAAAATTTCAAATACTCACTTCCCCAAAAAATATTTGGGTTTGCCAATCATGCCATCAAGAGATATTAACAAAAGCTATGCACCGCTTATTTTTAAACTCCAACATTGGATTTCTGGATGGGCTATCAAATCCTTTTCTTTTGCAGGTCGTTTGTAATTTCTCAAATTTTCGGTTTGGTCTCTCCTTTTTCACCGGTTCAAAGTAATACACATTCTTCTAAGTGTTATTAAAATAATTAAAAGTATTTGTGCTAAGTTCTTAGACCACGGTTCCGCTGTCAACAAATTGCATAGTTTAGCTTGGAACAAAATTGTCACTCCAATATGCAAGAGAGGTATTGGTATCATATGCCATTCAAAACTTATTATCAGTTGCAATTTATTGTTATGTTGGTCAATGCTCTATAACACTTCCCTCTTGGCCAACTGATAGAAAGGTAATATGTCAAAACTCTTTGAAACTCCTTCATATACTAATAAGATGGCATCTCCCTTCTAGAGGAAATTGGTAAAGAACACTTTCATTATGGCGCCTCATATTAGCCATGACACTAGTAGAAATACTACTTTATTTTTAAAACAACCATACTCTTACTTTCAAGTCTTCTTATGACCTTTGGTTTACTTACCTATCTGATGTTTCGTGGGTTAACACTCTGTGGAATAAAGGCACTAAGTTAATGCATAATTTGGAAAGCCTTAAACACTTATCTAAAAACTGCATATATACTTAATAGCAGGGACATTCACTGTAACTCCATCTGTCAATTTGTCTTCGTAATAATGATTCTCACTCTCATCTCTTCTTCTCTTGTGATTTCTCATTTCAACTTTTTAAATTGATACTTCTGGATGGTCTATATTATCTATTCCCTCCCTCGATTCATATTATGAGTGATATTCCAAACCTTGACAAATGGTCAAGAAGAGCTAATATCACGAATATTGGTGTGAGCACACATTGTATTTGAAAGGAAAAGAATGCCCGTATATTCAACAAAACTATTTTAAGTGACTCCATTGTCATTCCTAACATAAAATCAATAATTTTAGGAATTGTTTGTAATTGGCGACATCACTTTGACTCTAAAAATTTCAGAATTGGAAAGCTTTTCTTATTACTGGTTAATTATGGCTTTCATGCTTTATTATGTATTTTGGATGCTTACTCAATCTGTGTGTTGCCTTTGAGTTTGATGGGTCGCTATCATTTGGTTTGGCTTATTTTTTTCAATTTCTGATTTCTGCATTAGCAAGCGCTTTACTGTTGTTTCATAACGCTGGAGAGGTTGATTTTTTTTTCATTGCTAAACTGCATTGGTATTTTCATTGCTAAACTGCATTGGTATTTTCATTGCTTACGGGAGAAATCTGGTGATCTGTAAAATAAGTATTATGATGTAATCCTTCTGGGGAATCTGGCCCTTGCGTGGTTTTGGCTGCTCTTACATTCAGGATGTTTTTTTTTTTATTCAATAAAGTTTGTCTCTACATCTTAATGAGTCGCTATCATTTGGTTCGGTTTATGTTTTCAAATACCGACTTCTGCTTTAGCATGCGCATTACTGTTGTTACATAAGGCTGGAGATGTTGATAGTTTTCGTTGTTGAACTGTGTTGATAATCTTCTTTACTTGCGGGAGAAATCTGGAGATCTTTAAAATCTGTATTGTGATATAATTCCTCTGGGTGATTCGGTTCATGCGTGGTTTCGGATGCTCTTACATTCAGGATAATTTTGGACTTCCTGAAGTTTAATTTTGCATCAAGGGAATCTCTCTCTGCTTTTATTTCTTTTGTCTCAAGATTGAATGAACCCACAACTTATTTTGATTCAAAAAGTAGGATGTATTATGATGCTATTTTAGACCTCATTCGACGGTTTAATGACTTCCTTTAGTCTTTCTTCATGAACAGATTACACTTTGATCTTAATGCATTTAGTCATATTTTGAACTTATGTTTGTTCATTCTTCCCTCATTTTATTTTTATAGCTGTCTGTATAAGCAAAGTTTTAGTTTTCAAAATTTCCAAAAAAAAGAAAAAAAAAATAAAGAAAAGATAAAACTGTTTAGTGGTGTCGGGGTTCGATTGCAAACCATTGGATTTTATGGCACGCTGCGAAAGCGACGTCAGACGCGGTATTTAGAGATTAATTAAGAGAACACCTGCCATAATACAGCTCCTTCGATTCGAATTCAGAGGTGGGTCCAACGCTCAATGAGGTCCGTGGGGCTCACTAATCCGAACCTAATCACGAGAGCATCATCGTTAGCGATAATTACGAATTAAAAAGAAGCCCACTCGTACGGACGTGCAGCGAGCCACCTTTCACAAAACCCATGTGGGCTTTGTCCGAATAAACTAATGCAAGGGGGTGGAGGGATTAATACTTGATTACTTAAGTCAAGCTATATTCGAGGCTAGGATTGTGGGCTTAATAATATAATTAAGTTATAGGCAGTGACGTGGCCAGAATTTGGCCTCACGCGGGGGTCGGTTTTGCAAATGGGACAAAATTATTCCCAGGGTGGTGCCGAGATTTGGATTTAACTATTTGATTAATGCAACATGCAGCCTTGGATTAGGTAGGGTGCTTATACTTGTCTTGCATGAAAGTTCATGCGCGTGTTGCAGGCTTGAAAAATACTCTCCAGGAATCGTTTGGCACCACTGATTCGGGCAGGGAATTATTCTAAGGGAAACTGTTTTGTTGTTTAGTGAAAATATAAACGATAATAGGATTATTCTTTATGGCTATTTTAAGCAGAAAATATTAATTCAAAACACTGTTTCCTCAGATGTTTTTGCTGAGGTGACATAATTCAACAAGCTTCTGCTGTCGCCCATTTTGCAGATTAATCAACTTAATTAGTTAAAGATCATTAATCTTCTCAGTGCCGAAGGAGTTGCGCTATCATAGTATGATTGAGAGGTTGCAAACACCTCTGAAAGAACTGCTGGTCAGTTGAAAGAGCTGGAAATAGCTTGTTTAGAAATGGGAAAAAGTCATATTTTTCAAAGCATATTTTAAGTATCAACCCATAATATAAACATAGATGTTTTCACATGAAAATGCCGTATCATTCAGAAAAATAGTAGAATATTGCTAGAGAAGTACAAATAAACTTAGAAGAAGTTATAGGTCAAATCTCAATGAAGATATCCAATAAAAGTCATTTTACTAAAGGATTAAATTGATAATGCTGAGGAATCAAGCAAAAAATTGTGCATTTGCTTTTCCAAACAAATAAACAAGATTTGTGGCTGTATTAACTAGACTTAGGTCTTAAATATTATTGTAGAAGAATCAAAAAATGGGCCAAAAGTAAGTATAGTCCATGCAAAAAGGCTGAACTAAAAAATAAAGAAAGAAAAGGTTGTATTTTTTATGATTGCTTTAGATGCCCAAAATGTTATCTCCTTGTATCAGAACACATTCTAACCCTTTACTAATGTCTTAAAGAATATTTTGGTCTCAACGCGTTGCAGCATTTCAAGGATTCAAATTACTGTAAACCATGTAATATCCGTTATTTTCTACTTTAGTTATTTATCTTAAAAATTGGGCTAATCAAACCCCCAATTAACTTAAATATTATAAATATCTAAGTTAATTGAAATACAATATTATGTATAATAATGAGGTTTTGGAAAATAGTATTTTAATTAAAGTTTATAAGTATAGGTACAAGTTGTGATTTAGAAACCTATCTTATTTCTAGTTCTACAATTGACTAAGTTGTTTATTAATATTTTTGCTCTAATAAAACATCCAAAGTTACAAATTATAGGTTCCTTATCGCACATCTTAGGTTCTAGCATTTCTATGGATTAGATCACTTCAACCCTAGCTAAAAAGGCTCTTTATTCTTTCAACTTAGTGTTCACCATCCTAATTTCCATTTAATAGCTTTATGTCCTATATTCAAATTCTCTAATTAACATCTTAGGTTAGCTTAAGAATTTATTAAGCCCTAGGTTTATTAGTGTATCTACAGGTTTAAACATTTCTAATACTTTAGCTATACTAATTTATCAACTGCTCATCAACAAATTACCCTAGCTAATGTTTTACTAATCATTAGTCTGTCCTAATCTTTACTGATTGGAATCTTAAGACCAACTATATGATCTAAAATAATTTTCTAACTAAATATTCATTAATAATAGAATGATTTGGGTCACTCCTACATCTAAGGAAATGAATATTAGACCAAGTTCAATCTCCTTACAATGTTTTTATAATTAATGTTAATGAGCTTTAGTTATAGATTACATGTCATTCTATTAATACCTAATAGGTTAGATTGATTGGAATAATCAATGAAATCAAAATCCTAGAGTTTTTTATTTTCATTTCTAAGGTTGAAGCTTATTTTTAAGTTTAATTTGATCAATACTAAACCAAATGTCTCTCTATCAAAAGCATACCTTGGGGTTCAATTAAGTTAAAATTTAGGTTAAGGCTTGTTGTCCTATGGTTTAGGAAGCTAACAAAGGTAATTTCTCAAACATAAGATTTTTATATTAATTAAATGAGGTGCCAAGAAATACAAAATCTCTTAAAGATTTCCAAATCATATAAATTCAATGGCTATAACTTCCCTATAACGTAAGGAGTATAATTACATCAAGCATGCTCAATTTAGACATCAAATGACTTGATTAGAGTTTAATTGTCCTTAATAACATTTAAAATATGATTCATGAAATTAATTATTAAAATGGAAATTTAACTTCATATTAATGCTCTTCATATTTTTTTTGATCATTTTAATATATTTATTCACTATATTTGAACTTATAATTAATAAGATATTAATCATAAAATAAATTAAATTAAATGAGTTAATTTCAAATTAAATCACATGCACACAGGCCTAGAAAGTGCGACTGTAGATCCCTCACACTCATGCGGGCCAATTGCGGGTGCGGGGCTCGGGGATAGTGCCACGCGGGTCATGGTTGACCCACCCAACACTGTTCCTCATCCCTATCGGGAGACAAATGGAGGAACCTAGGACTTTTTGTAGCTCAGCACACAATCCACCTCAGACATTGATCCATATATCAAAACATTGGCCTTGTAAGATGAAAGACTATAAATACACGTCTGCGCTTATACGCAAGTGTACGTGGTCTGAAGTAATAAGTGAAAAGTGTGACTTTCCAGGAATTTATCGAACCACAGAGAATTGGTTGATTTGGTACTAAAGTATATATATTCTCACTAATGTTTAAGCTATAGTTTAAATTAGTTGGTTGGTTGGTCTAAAAATTAGCACGAATATTCACTAAGTAAATAACAAGATTTAAAGAAAGAGGAGAGTTAGGCCCATCTCACATGCAATGATATAATACTTGTGTGGATTTATTTCTCAACCTTTATCATTTAGTCTAGCTCAAGGGCTTACAAGTTCAAATCTCGTGCACAAAATGAACTCACATTCGATTCTACTTTAGCACAAAGATTCTTGTAAGATTCTTGAGAATTAAAGTTAATTCATTTTCTCCTTTTTTAAGGAGGGTTTAAATTTTCTTAAATCTCAAGATATCACAAGCATTGATTTTCCACTACGAGCATCACTTCGCATCTCATATAGTTGAGATGAGAGAATCACATGTTGGGCTCAATGACTATGTCACTTAGTTCATGAGCACTCAACACTTCATTTGTCAATCTTAATTATATGGAGCTAAGGAGCTCAAATAGTATATCTTAGCATCACTTGCATCAACTCTTTGGTTGAGCTTAGATTGAGGTGTATTGAGTACAAGATCCTTCTCACATGGTTCTAAGCATCCATGCACTCAAAATCTAGCATCCCACTAAAGGTGAGCTAAGGAGCACAAGACTATTAGATCTTGGATTCTTTTATTCTTTTCTTATAAACATATCAAGACTAATTTGATAGAAAATTCTTAGTAAGACATTTAAATCACAATTACATCATGCTTGAGGGAAAATATTCACACAATAATATTATATCATGTAAAATGGGACTTCATCCCAACACTCCCCAAGGAGAATTTAGCTACACATTACACAAGAAAATAAGGAAAACACATACATAACAAAAGACCCTTTCATGGTTACTAAAAAGAAAATACAAGATTGAGTTTAGAAGATACTAGGAATGCTCCGTAGAAGTTCTCCAGGATTCTCCTTCTAATTACCTTCTCCTTAGGATGCTAGTGCTGCCTTCTTCCTCTTCTCCCTTTGCAAAAAGCTTGCTTTGTCGCCCTTGGGGAGTTCTCTCTTCCTTTGGCTCTCCTCTTTACTTAGGAAATTCTTGCTAAAATTTTGAACCCTCCTCTAGTCAAGAGAAGGGGTATTTATAGGAAGGGGGGGAAGCATGCTCCTCCTCATAAGCAACCAGATTTCTCCTTTAAAAATATTGAATTCATTATTGCATTAATTTTGAATTTAGGGTGAGATGACAATAATCCCATTTTTTTTTAGCCACACATCACCTCAAAGTCTTACAAAAATGGCTGCTGCAGGATATGGTGGCTGGAGACAACATTTAGGATAGAGGTCATGTCTCCAACAGCATTAAATGCTCTGACTGGAAAATAATTCGGCGGGCCGCTGCAGCGCCCTGTAGCGCGTTGTATCGCCCTGTAGCGTGCTGCTGCATGCCTTGGTTCCAAGCAATTCTAGCAAGCCCTCCGCTGTAGACCGTTGTAGCGCGCGACCGTGCGCTGTAGCTGGGAATTCTGTGAAAAACACTGTTCAATTAATTTTTTTTCCCGATTGTATAGAGAAATATTTCCGCAACCGACCGCTGCAGTGCGCGACCGCGCGCTGTAGCGGGGAATTCCGCAAAAAATACTGTTCAATTAGTTGGGCAGCCCGAATTATTTAGCCAAGTCTTCCGCTGCAGAACGCTGCAGCGCGCGATCGCGCGCTGTAGCAGGGAATTCCGCAAAAAACACTATTCAATTAGTTGGGCGGCCCGAATTATTTGGCCAAGTCTTCCGCGATACACCGCTGCAGCGCGCGACCGCGCGCTGTAGCGTTGAATTCAACAGAAAACACTATTCAATTAGTTGAGCCCCATTTAATAATCATAAATATTTCCGCGATACACCGCGACAGCGCGCGATAGCAGTGAATTCCGTAGAAAGCACTGTTCATTTAGTTGAGCCCCCATTTAATAATCATAAACATTTCCGTGATACACCGCGGTAGCGCGCAACCACGCGCTGTAGCAGTGAATTCCACGAAAAATACTATTCAATTAATAGGGGGCTGTTTAATATGATTTAAATGTTTCCGCTGCAGCCCGCGGTGGCACGCGACCACGCGCTGCAGCTCGCTGTAGCAGAATAATTTGTTATATTTTTATAAAATTGCAGAAATGCCCTAGAGCTCCTTTGGAATCCATCTCCTGAAAAAGATATAGAAATTTGATTTAGGAACAGCAAAAAATATCTTAAATAAATGAATTTTCCCCTTTATTTTAGATGTAATTTATAGATTCATCATAAGACCTTTCCAATGGACCTATAAGCCCCTTGTGAGGCTAACCCTATATAATAGCTCAAACCCTTAAGCACTAAGGTATTGTTTGCTTTGGCTTAAAAGAAATTATGGTTTTTCCCTTAGAAGATAATTTCCCAACAAGTCATCCTTTCTGGGAGTACTCCCATATGAGCACGCTTAACTTTGGAGTTCTTATCAAAAACTCCATTATTATCTGAAATGGCACCTCCATATTTAAGAGTTTCACTTATTACTACTTATGTATTACTTAAGTGGGTCTTTACAATCTCCCCAACTTAAGTAACTGACATCCTTGTTAATAACCACACACAAATCCAAGAGTAATCCATTGAGTAGATAGAATTAGAGGTGGCCCATACAAACTCAAGAGGTCCCACAACCATGTAGCACCTTAATTATCATGGGTTCAAGAGTTGCTCGCATAAAGTGGTACTTTGTTATGTATGTCATTTATCTTTTATCTGACACCATATGGTATGCTCTGATACTATTTGTAACAGCCTATACTCTTAATCACCAAGGTATATTCCACTTTTGTTTGAAAGGCCTCACTATTTTTGTAATACCTCGTCCCGTCGTCATGCTCAACTGAGGTAATCTTTAAGGAAATAACAACAATTTGTGGCGGAATGGTGCGTTACTCGAGAATGACTACAGAACCTCCTTGAATATCTGGTGTAACTAAACTGGTGGGACTCAACCTCAAAAAAGAGCTGAGTGCTAATCCTTAATATAAGTATAAAATTCTTATCTAAAGTATTAGATAAAGTACTTATGTACATTAGATTATAATAGAAATTTTAATAAGGATCCAATATACATGAGTGTTAGCATTTCAACATGCTGATCACATCATAATACTATATATAAGTAGTATTAAATATAGAGTGTAGAAGCTAAAAGTATTCATCCAGATCATTCATCACAAAAGTTAAGAAAAGATTTCATCTCAGAAAAGAAAGAAAATGCATCCAAAATTTAATTATTACAGACTGTTTGCTTAAATAAAATAATAAGAAAAGAGTCTCCTATTCAACTAAAAGTAAACAAAAGTAAAAAAGTAAGTACTGATGCTGAATCCACTAATGCTACATGAACTCCTCCTGGATCTCTTGTGAAGTCTTCTGATCTTTCCCCACAGCTGCTCTAGATCTGGCAAATTGCCGAATCCCAAAATTACCATGTGTTAGACAGTGAGTCTAGCACATCAAAATCTACTCTAAGTAGTTATAGTTATCTAAGGTTTAATATTTAAAGAAATTAAGCAAAATTGTAGAAAAAGATACTAAACAGCTGAAAAGTCTAAAAATAGCACAAAACAAAAATCTGTTGAAGGGCTACATCTGAATATAAAAAGCAGTACAAAAATTAAAATTGAGTAATGAAAATAAAAAGCAGTACAAATATTAAAACTGAATAAATACTGGGATAAAACTATGTTGTATGCTATTGAATATATATAAATGCATTTGAATATGTCATAGAACTGTATACCACAAGTATGCCTTACTCGATGTCACCTGACATCCCACATCCTAGGTGAGCGAATGCTTTGCTAATAGATCCAAGTGAGCACATCGCCCACTAATAGATCCTTAGTGAGTACATCACTCTGCTAATGCTGATATGACTTATGCATTTCATGATATGTTAAGGCTTTAATAACTATATACTTTAAATTATTAAAATCCAAAAAATCAAATAAAACCAAGTAATAAATCCATTTGTCTCCATTATTCATAATTCATCTAAATGAATTCTTAATTCTATCTTAATCTTACAAAACTCATGGTTCTCATTATAATTATACCCTAAATCATCACATGGAGATGTTGCATACACATAATTTAGCATGTTCTAGGATGGGTGTAGTGCCTCACCCTGTCGCCGCGCGCAAAAGGTAAAACAGATCAGCGGTGGAGCTGCGCGCCACTCGGGGAGGAATATCCTGTCTCCCCGAATAGCTGAAACAAAACCCATCTGAAGGGCTGCTGACTCAACCTCAAGGAGGGTTGAGAGCTAATACTTAAGATAAGAGTAGTATCCTTATCCAAAGTATTAAACTAATATATATATTAGATGTAAAACAAATGACAAATCCAATATATATATATAAGATATTAATATTTCCAGTATATTGATCACATCACAATACTAAGTATAAGTAGTATATAACAGAGTGTGGAAGCTTAAAGCAAATAACTAGAAGCATTCATCACATAAGTTGTATGAAACATTCATCTCAGAAAAGAAAAGAAAAATACATCCAGAATTATTACAAATAATTTAATGAAATATAGACATAAAAGCTAAGTACTGAACTAAAATAAACTGAATAGGAAAGTAAAGCTGAGGAAGAGTCCACTAGTGCTCCACGAGCTTCTCCTGAATCTCCTAGGTGTCCTTCTGACCTGGCTCAATATATTACTCAAGATCTAACAAATTGCTGGATCCCAAAAGTACCCCGTGTTAGACAATAAGTCCAACACATCGAAACTAATCTAAATAGTTCTAATTATTCATTTAGTATTTACATAATGTAAATAAAAGTACAAAAAAATTGTAAAGTAACTGAAGGTATAAAATGGTATAAAACTAAAAGTAAAGTAAAGTTGCACTTAAAATGGTATAAAACTAAAAGTAAAGTAAAGCTGTACTGGAAATTAAATACTAAAAATAAACAAAGTCAGTAATGGATATGAAATTGAATGTTAGCATGTAAAATTATGTTGTATGCCATTGAAACTATGTACTGAATATGTGTAACGGCCGCCCCTTGACCGTCATCGAGTAACACTAACTCAACTACGATCATGTGGTGGCTGTCACTAATACCACAGATAATAGACAACTTATCCATGGCATTAATCTGAAGGTGAGCACAGTATTAGGCAGAAACATAAGTGAAGCAGTGTAGAAACTAAGGAAAAAAGCATTCAACAGTATCCACATCTATTCATTCATATACAATATAGAAAATGCAGAATAATAAGAAAGAAACTTCTTTATTACATTTAATTTAATAAGAACAATATGAATTTTTATTAACTGAGCAAGATCTCCTTCCTTGCAGAGTATCAATCTCACTTGACCTTCTATCACTAGCACACCCCAAGTACAAGGTCTGAGCTAACACCTAATGCTGCCATATGTACATACATGACAGGACCAAGCCAACAAAGGAAAAATAATATTAGACTTATAAAGTCTAAGCACAATAAAACTATAACATAACATATACTTGCATTTAAGAAGATGTTATTCAACATAAGAGTAAGACAGAAATCAAACTGCAAAAATACTGTAAATAGCTAAAAGTATAAAGCTGTACAAAATGGAAGCAAAGTAAAGTAAAAGTGCAAGAAAACTGTAAAGGCGCTAAATAACTGAAATTGTATAAAATTTATAGTAAAGTAAAGTAACGCTGAAATGTAAAGCTGAATACTGAAAATAGAAAAGACAGTAAATGATCTGAAACTGAATAAGGTATATATGAAGATATGTTGTATGCCACTGAATAAATGCATCCGTATATGCCACTGAACTGAATGACATGATATGTAACCAATATATCACTGAACTACTATGAATCATACAGTACAATACTTATATATATCCAGTTGGGAATCTAGTACTAATCATTCTGCAACTTCCACGATTGATATATATACAATATTCCGTAATCCATAAATCTTCACTGATACTCATACATCGTGCTTATGATCATGCTTATGCTTCTATGTCTACATGACTTAAAGCTCGAAATCTAGAAAAATGATATAAATAAAATAATGAATCAAGAGTCTCAATCATGCAGAATTCATCTAAATGAATTCTGGCTCCTAAATCTAATTTCCATAATTGGTTTTAATTAGGACTTTTACTTAACATCATCAACTGGGAAGCTTGTATACACATAGCTGTATGTTATCAAGAAAGGTGAATTTAACACTTAGTTTGCTTATAACTGCACTTATCGTAATGCACAATGATAAGAGGCAGAACCCTGTCACAGTCACTTCTTTAAAAGCTGTTAAATACCTAAATTACAAATATACTTAGTATTTTAAAGAGGGTGTTTTGAAATACTTAGTTTGTTTATAACTACACTTATCGCCACGAACGACGATAGGAGGTAGAACCCTGTCATAGTTATTCCTTCAAACTAAAGATCCCATTTCCCTAAATATAACATACTAATAGTGTCTTAAGAAGAGTAACTTTAGATACTTAGTTTGCTCATAACTGCACTTATCGCCACGCACAACGATAGGAGGCAGAACCCTGTCACAGTTATTTCTTCAAACTAAGGATCTAGTTCACTAATTATAACACTCTTAAGATTGATTGATTTACTCTAAGTAGACTGTATCTGCTTAAGCCTGTAGGTTAGCACAAGATAAGTCTTACTTAGAGTGATTCACCAATACTGAATAATACTGGAGTGACCCAGCTCTATGGATTTATAACACTAGGCTCAGCCAATAATTTGGGTTACATCAATGCTATTTAATCAACATGGATAACCAAAACTATGAATCTAGGATTCAACAGGGATACATCCTACACAAGGTTTCAAGAATGTGACCAAGGGGTCACCCAATAAAGGCTACTACCATATGGAATAAATCTTATTCTAAGTAGTTTAGGTAATTCTACCACAAGAATTTAAGATTAATTTCTAAGGTCGAGTAGGATCATCTAAGCTTCTACCTCATGATAACATAATAAGCTTTCCTACCTCATTGGTTTAAAGATAATTAAGGCTAGTATTATTATCACATTAAACTTAATGTAAGATCATCAAGATCTCACATATCTAAACACTCAATATAATCATATGGGATTATTCATTATGTTTGGTTAGCTAGATCAGGTGGGTAGCTCCATCTGATCGAGTCTTAGACTTTAATTATGAGATATAATCAAGAATCTTAATAGGATTTGATCTTGTGACGAATCTTCATGGATTTTATAGTTGATTTTATATTAATAATCTTATTTAAGAGAAAATCAAAGATCTTAAGTTTCAAGTCCAGATGCTTAATCATACCAAATCTTTTAATTTCCTTAGCACTTCTAATTTAATGAATTAAAGTCAATATCAAATCAAATAGATAATTGGAATCATGTTAATCAAATTATCTTATAATCAGATTGATTATTTAGATGATTAAGAGCTTGGGTCTAAATCAGATGGATTAGGTGTTAACCCCCAACCTTATCAATTTAAGACCAATAGTTACATTACAGATCAATGACAAATCAAATGAATTATTGATGAATTACTGATGGCAATCTAAGATCCAGATTAAGTGTAATTCACTTGATCAAGCTCTTAAGATCTCTTAAGTTTAATTAGGGATAAATGAGAGTTTATTAAAATTTAACATTCAAGACATAATCAAGACACCTCAATCCTTAAACATAACTTGCAAAGTAACTGAAAGTTAACATAAAACTTAAGAAAAGTAAAAGCACAAAAACAGTAACAAGAACTATGCAAGTGATGTACGCACTTAACATAGGACTAAACAAGTAATTTAATATATAGAACTCAATACAAGTTCTAAGTACTTACGTACCTAGTTCGAGCGACTTTGAACTTCTACAACACATGGCTTAGGAGCTTTAAGCCTTTGACCTTGCATTGAGTATGAACGTGTTCCTCTAATTGAGAAATGAAAACAATTTGATAGATTAATTCAGAAGGTTGAACTAGTTAAGAGACCTTATCTTTCATAATAGAGCAAAACATTAAGAGCACCCAACTTTTGAGCTAATTACGATTTAAGTATTTAGTCAATATTTCATTCTTTAAACCTATTTAGTGAAAGAGATATAAACCTAAAGATTTGACATCATTTCTTAATTTGGTTAGCTTAACTTCCTTTATAATAATCCTTAATAAGTTTATGCTTACATTTTAGCTTAATGAGTTAAGAACTTTAATCTTGACATAAGAGGTATTAATATTATATTTAACAATGACATTATATTGAACACAATGGTGATATATAAATGATGAGGTTAAACTTGCTGTACATCATGAGATAAGAAAATAACATATTACTATAGATGTTATGCACTTGATAAAAATAAAAAGAAACATATTATCATTTTCATCACATCTAGTTTGATAACCATCTCCTCATAAAATATTGCCACAATCTTACAAAGAATTAATTAGCAAGCTTTAATGGTCGCTCATTAGATACTAACGCAAATGTATTATATTTCTTAAAAGTATTTACGGAGCAAGCATAATCAAAATGCTGTATGACTAATTAAACAATGACTAACACAAGTAAATATTATTTCTCTAATTTTATATAAATTATTGTGAACCTATGAAAAGAAATATTACAATCTCTACTGATCACAAGATACAAAATATAAATGAACAAAGCCAATTCACTAATTATTGAAAATACTATTCTAATTAGTAATACATAAATGTAAAATGTATGGAATGTAGTGCACTTTAATTTACTCATTTAAGGAGCAAGCATTTTATATTTTATATTGATTAAATTTTGCTATATTTTTTTTTTCCTTAGGAGTTTGTATTGTTTGTTTTTGGGTGATAGAGAGATAATTACATGCGTACAATCATAAATCCTTGCATGGCAAAAGAGGATTTAATATGAAAAACAACATATGTATAGCAATTTTAAGTCTAAGCCAATGCAAGAGAAGGCTTAAATCATGCACATCCATAGAGCTAATGAACCACTAATTGAACAAGTAATAAATTGATAAATTACCAACAATGGTTAGATCCATAAAATTCAGATTTATAGGGATTTAATACCTTGCCAACGAACGAGAGGGTTGCTGTTTTCGGCCGTGGAAGAGGAGGAAGGGCTGCTGCCGATTTCGGCCAAGAGGAGGAGGTGCTCGGCCTGCCAAAAGGAGAAGGGCTGCTGCTCGACCGGCCAATAGGAGAAGGAGAGGTGTCAGCCATGGAGATGAAGGAAGAGGTGGCTGATGTACACTCTCGGCCAAGAAGAAGGTGAGGTGGCTCGGCCATGGAGGAAGAAGGAGGAGGTTCGGCTATGGAGAGGTTGCTCGGCTAGAGGAGGGTTGCTCGGCTTGGAGGGAGGAAGAGAAGAGCAGCTTGGTCGGCCAAGGGGAGAGTTGCTCAGCCATAGAGAGGAGAAGGGCTTGGCCATGGAGGAAGAAGGAGGAGGAGAGGCGAGTGGAGGCTCTCGGCTTGGAGGAAGGAAGAGGAGAGGAGGGTGGAGGCTCTCGGCTTGGAAGGAGGAAGAGGGGTGCCTCATGCGTCAGATGGAGGGAGTGGAGTCGACAACTGAGGGAGAGTAGCTAGGTTAGAGAAATTTAGGTTAAAAAAAGAGGCTAAGTATAAGTTCAAACGGATGGATGAGAGCCATCCGATCAAGATCGAATGGCTAAGAATCACCAGAAATTCAAAGATTCGATTGAATGAGCAAATGAACTCCAAAAATTACAAACTTGGTATCGAAACGACCGTCTTGATGAGATGAACGCAAGCGTCTAAAAATTATTAAATTTGGACAAGTATTTTATTTTATTTTATATTAATTTTTAAGTGAAAAACTTTAAAAATTCGCTACGATAATCCGAAGCTCAAAAAATTACGAAACTTAAAACATAGCTTCCTTTAATAATGCTTAACTCAAATATATGAAAATTTCTGAAATCAAACTTTTATTTTATCTTTTATCGACTCCAGAAGTTAAAACTTTCTGAATTTATTTAGGACGATCCGGGACCCCGATTGCGCTCAAATTTTGGCAAGTGGATCCCCTCAATATGCTTTATTTGAGGATATTTTTATTTGATTTTTATTTGGCTAAAATTGAAATTCTAATTTCAACTAAATCCCCCTAAATTTAGAGTTAATCACGCTAGTAACAACACCGAGTTGTTACAATATGCCACAATACTGTATGCTACTGATATGCAACCAAAATATCACTGAACTACTATGAATCATACGGTCTAATGTATATATATCCAGTTAGGATCTACGATGCCAATGTATCCTGAAATTCCCCAGTCAATTTATGTAATATTTTGTAACCCATAAATTATCACTAATACTCATACATCATTACTAATACTCAACATCACGCTTATGCTCACGCTCATGCTTCTAAGCTACATGGATCTAAAAATCTAGAAAATACTTTAAAATCTGATAATGAATTCAAGGTCATCATTGTGCAGAATCCTACCAAAAAAAAAGATTCTGACTCCTAGATTCTATTCTCGATAATTGGTTAAAGTTGAGAATTAAATTAAAAATTATTAGATGGGAAGATTGTATACACATATTTAGCATGTTTGTAAGAAAGGTGACTCTTAACACTTAGTTTGATTAAGCCACCCTAACGAAGCGATCTTTGATAGGAGGCATGACCTAATGGCAATTTGTATCTCAAGCTAAGTCATTAAGATGCCCAACTCCCAATCACACTTAGTGTCTTAAAGAATGTAACTCAAATCACTTAGTTTGTTTAAGCAACACCTATTGAAGTGATCTTCTCTAGGAGGCATCACCTGATGGCAATTTGTATTTTAATCAAACTAAGGAATGAGTTCCTATTTATAACACTTTTAGGATTGATTGATTTACTCTAAGCGAGGTTGTATCCGTCTAAGCCCGCAGGATAGTACAAAGATAAATCTTTCTTAGAGTGACTCAACTATTCCCGAATATTATTGAAATAATCTACTACTATGGATATACCATACTATACCCAACCAATAATCTAGGTTCAGAAGATTCTATTTAATCAACAAAGATTCATCAAAGCTATTAATCCCTATTATAAATGGGTGAGTCCTATACAAAGCTCTAAGGATGTGATCAAAAGATCACTCAGTATTGGTTTCTACCATAAGGGAGAAGTTCCATTCTAAGTACTTTAGGTGATCCCTACTACAATGTATCAAATTCAACTTCAAAGGTTATGAAGGATCATCTAAGTTTCTACCTCAATAAGTTACAAAAGTTCTTCCTACCTCAATGAATAAATATTTAAGGTCTTTAAATATTTCAAGAATGATCTTATAGCAAGACCTCTTGAGATCTCACTTTTCTATTCCTTGAGTTAACTCTTAAAGTTTACTTTTTAGACTTGGATTAAAAAGATCATATCAGATGAATAAAATTCATATAATTATACTCTATTCTACAATCATGGGGTGAAATAAAAGATATTATTAGAGTTAGATTATTTCATAGATCATTATAATTTTATTATCTATCTTATGCAAATAGTCTTATATAAGAGAAAATCAAAGATCCAAAGTTTAGATTCAGATGGTTCAATCACATAGATTTAATATTAACCTTAGCACTTCTAATTCAATAATTTAAGATCAATATTAAATCAAATACATTATTGGAATAATATCAATTGAATTATCTTTCAATCAAGTTAATTGATTAAGTAATTAAGGTTTAGATCTTAATCAAGACAAGTTAGGGTTTAACCACTAGCCTTACCAAAATTAAGACCAATAGTTAATTTAAAGATTAATGACAAATTAATGTATTATTAGTGTATTATTGATGTCAACTTTTAGATTTAGATTAAGTATTATCTATTTAATCAAGTTCTTAAGATTCTTACATTCAAGTATAGTTTATTGTTAATTTAAGCACATTTCGGTGTCTAATTAAATGTTAAAGTTCTCTAGCATACATCCTAAAATCAAGAAAGCATATAAACATAAGGTGACATAAAGTAGAAGGTAATTAAGGCTAACCAAATTCTAAATCAAACCAAAGGGATTAGCACTTGATTATAAATTTAAAAGACTTAAGTTTTATGACATTTGGTTATTAAGATATACCTAATCAATACAAGCATTCAAGGATTTTGTTCTTTAATAGGAGATTTTAAGCATATATTAAAAGGGCAAATTTTCAAATTTAATTTTCATATAGAAATTTATGCAATGTTCAAATTTAATTTTCATATAAAAATTTATGCAATGTTCAAATTTGATATAATTCAGTTCCACTAGGGTCCTAAGGACCTTAAAATGCAAAAACAATAATATTTTGGTCATTTCAGCCATTTTTGGGCAATTCAGAAAATTTTGGGCGTTCCGGCACACTGTGGCGCACTATAGCGCGTGCAGCGCTTTTGGCGCACTATGGCTAGTATCAGCGATGTGGTGCATTGCAGCGGGCTTTGGCGCGCCATAGCGCGCTTCGGCGGATTTACATTATTTTCATCAAAAATATATTTTTATTACACATCGCAAGTTATTAAAATGCTGCGTCACGCTATAGCTACGCTGCGCTACAGCGCGCTATGGCGGATTAATATCTGCAACTCGGGTGCTGCAGCATCAGACGGTAATTTCACCTGTGCGAAACCCGTAAAGGGCCTAATTTCATGCTCAAATACTCTTAATCCAGAGCATTCCATGAGCGGTGCCATATATCAATGAAAATGTTTTTTTGATACCATTCAATTGACACCAAAATTGGTATGAACGGATCATCCTAACTATATGAATAGTGGTGATAAAGGCCAAGGTGTGCATAATGGATGAAATACACAGCAGTTTTCTTTCAAGGAAATGTGATGCTTTAAATAGCCTTAATGTGGTGCCCCGCTCCCTAAGCCCACAATCATTAGGCTAAGGAGTGGAGGTCACTTGTGCAAATCCTTCTCTTATCATTAGATTAGGTAAGATCCACAATCCACTAATAAGGGGAGGACGTACACAGGATAAATAAGAGGATCAGTCACTAAATCTGACATACAAGTAGACTGCGGAAGCTAAATGAAGTAAATAGTGCATCCATCACCATGCATCACATAAGAAATAGTAATAAGATAGCTCAAAAAATAATAAAGTGCATAAAGTAAATCACAGTCACAGTACCTGTATTATTACAATATTTAAATAGTTTAAAAGACTGAAAGATAAATCACTCATTCTCACAAGCGGCTAAAAGGAACTAAGCAATATATGGCTCTCCTGGCTGAAGCTCCTCCTCTAAGTAAGGCACATCTATTTCAACACCTAGCTCCTCAAACTTATCTAAATCTGATATTATCAGTTTCATAATGCCAGGGCCCCAGTTAATAAAAGAAAAATCTTATTAGATAATTGTCTAAGTATATTTTAGGCTGAATATTTTACATGTGTTATTAATGTCACCATTTTTATACTTAAACATAACAAAAAAGTAACTAAGCAGTAGGAGCAGTAAGCGTAATAAGGAATAGGGACAGTTATAAATATAACATTTATAAATAAATAACAAATGAGGCAAAATCACACCTCAAAAACTAAGCAAGGAATGAGCATATGCATGTATAGTACAGTAAATAAAAGTACCGAAAGTAAAGTCTAACATTAAACATGTTGATGATCATATGACATATGCAAATTAAATGATAAAAATCTGAACATGGTATATATAGTAAGTAGTAAAGTCTAGCATCCTATAAATATATATAATTGAGCAAGTAAGTAAAGAAAAATAGCTGACTGAAATATACTTCAGAATACAGTACATAGTAAGCTGAAAACTGAAATAGGTATGTAGAGACTGCCATATCAAAAAGTTGGCCATCGGGCCGGTAAAATCTCCAAAGCCTTTCTGAGCTTGGGCAGATAGAAACCCACATAGCCTTTCTGGGCTAGGGCAGACAGAATCCAGTAGCAAAACTAAGGAGGCAGTAAATACAAATGCAGAATCTTTTAGTTAATTTATTTTGTTTCTGTTGACATATCCAGAAATAGTTGAGGAGTTAAGCACGTCTACAATACTATATAAGTTCCAAGCTTAACACACACTCCTCAATGAGTAATGTTAAGCATCCTTATTACTCCTTACCCCTATCCATTAGGGTAAATGTGCACCCGAATCTACTAAATATACTGAACCCAAAGGCAACTGTTATCCAAATTATTCTAAGTTTTTATTTCATGCACAAAGTTCTCTTATATAATATGAACAAGGAATTTAAGCACAAAATACAAGGAATGCGTAGCAACAAAAATTAATCAAGTAAGCAAGGGACTCTTCTATACATGGTGACACTGTTGTTATCTAATTTAACCATTCTAACTATTCTAAGTTTTACAAATTTAGGATCTCCAATTCCTACTATCGAGTGTAACTTAGAAGCACAACCTTATATATTTAAAGGATTAGAACTGATCAGGTTCTAATCTAATTCAATCAAGCACGACTATAAGTTCAATCAATGAATCATATATCCTAGTTTAATGAGTTTAGACATTCTATCTAAGATCTGATCAAGATTTACTAAACTACAGATTATGGATTAAACATTATGAGATTGGGCTTAATCACATAATCCAAAGGGATAAGACACAAGATCTAGGTTTCAGTCTAAAAGTGATCTATTGATTAAGGTAAATCTTATTAAGCAAATCAAACTTAATAGGATGAATCTCCTTATCCTAAATCTAAGGTTAAAAGATAAAATAATCAAAATAAGTTGTAAAATTTTAAAAAACTAATAAAATCAAGGATTCATTCATTGAATAACCCACTTATATAATGAATAAAATCTAACATATGAGCTAGTCCTAATCTTAGGAGTAGTCCTAATATGAGGTGAAAGATCCTAAGAAAAAGACTTAGAGAATTTTGGGGAATTTTACTAAGTTGACCTAATAGCTGATTTTTCTTACTTAAATGATTCTAATACAGTTCTAATACTAGTTTGAGTGATTTAAAACACAGATTAGAGGTTAAGGCACTTAATCTAAATTTTAGGCAAAATGACCATTTTGCCCCTACTTAAGGGCCCAAAATGATACTTTTTGAATTAAGGGTCTAAATTGAAGTTTCTTAGTACCAAATGGTTTCTTACTGTCTAACTTAAAGATAGACAGTAAGTATACTTAAATTGGATAAGAAACGGATCCTATAGGTCCAAACTAAGGTTTTTGACAGGTATTTTAGTAAATTGCACTTAATGAAATCTAAATTTTTATGCACTTTACTGTTATTTGCTATTCAAGGATTCCACAGAGTACAAGAACACTAAATTTTGAGGTCTAATGATTTAGTTATAGTCATTTGAATTTCTAAGGGTAAATAGGTAATTTTTTAAGATAAGAGGGGCCAAAAAGCTAACTCTTCCATTTGCTGTCCAAATTCAGCAAACTCAGTGGCTATAGCTTTCCTATAGTACACCAAGTACTTTGACAGGGAGTAGACCTAAGTTGGACTTCAAATGGTCAAGTTATGACCTAACTAACCTTAGGGGTATGTTGGTCATTTCTTCTAATTTTCTAGGGTTAAAAACCAAAATATTATTTTGGGTTATTATTGGCATTAAGATTCTAAGTTATCTAGAAATTTGCATAATACATTTAAGGTACAAGGTAGGTTTTGAGCACTTATTAAAAATGACAAGGTTTTCAAACTTAATTTTTATTTTTAAACAGTGAAGTTTTGGCCATTTAAGCCAAATCTAGGCAATTTTTCAAGAAATTCTGGGAATTTTGCAAGTTCAGACACTGCAGTGCGCTGGAGCGCTTTTCACCCGGCAGCGTGCAGTAGCGCTTTTTGCACTGGAGTGCGCTACGGCCCGCTGCGGCGCGCTATGGCGCGCGCCAGCGGTTCAATTTGCAAAATTACTCTTCAATTAATTCATTTTGATATTTCCTAAAGTTTTCAAAAAAATATTTCTGTTGCGGCACGCTGTAGCGGTTCATTTTGTGAATTTTATTGTTTAATTAATTTAATAATGGCTTTTATATACTTTTTTTTTTCGAATGCCGCTGCAGCGCGCCACGCTGCAGCGGCCTATTTTGCAAAATCGGGCGCTGCAGCGCCAGACGGCGATTTCGCCAGGATGAAACCTGGAAGGCCTACCTTTGTGCTGAAATACTCTCAATCCAAAGTGTTCCATGAGCGGTGCCATATAACGATGGAAAGGTCTTTCTGATACCTTTCCATGGGCACCAAAATCAGCATAAATTGAGCATCCTAACTATACCAAAAATGTGAATAAAGGATAGGGTATACATAATGCAAGAAAAATAGAGCATTAAATTTAATCTCTTAGAGAGCTGTAATGGCTTGCATACTTAAACATGGATGTCTAGAGATGTATTCAAGCATTGTAACTATATGAAGAAGACAAAAGAGAAGGGTAAAAGGGGTACCTTAGTCCTTGCAAGGGGTGGAGGAAGAAGGATCCTTTATCTTTCTCCAAAGTCTTAGAGGGGATCTTCTTCTTTTAGCACAAGGGACTTAGCAATGGAGGGGGAAAGGAGATGAGCTCTCAGATTTTGCAAATGGAGAGGATGAAGGATTTGATCTCCTTCTTAAAAGAGGAGAAGCAATGAGGAGCCTAGGGAATATGCCATCATGAGGCATAGGGAAGAGCCATCATGGAGGAGCCTAAGGTGGCATGGGGGCATGGGGGTGCCAGCTATGGGAGGGAGGTTGACAGGAAGCAATAAAAATTAGGGGAAATTGCAATTTAGGGATCGAATAATTGCTTATTTATTTCCCTTAATTATTTAAAAATTCAAAATTTTGAAATGCGCTCCAAAAATTTCCAAAAAATTCACCCCTAACTAATTTGGGGGTGAGGAATCCAACGACGAAGTCGGATTTTGATTCTGATGACTATTGAATTATCCTATTTTTTGGTGCATTTAATTATATTAAAATATTTGCGAAAATCCGACGAATTCCAAATGCGTCCAAAACATCACCCTAGCTAATTTGGGGGTGACGATCGCAATGTTGAAGTCGGATTTCGATTTGGAGGTCAAAATAAATACCTCAATTTTCTAATTAATTAAATATTAAAATATTCCAAAATAATCAATTGAACTCTGAATTGCACCAAATATTCAGAGTTTGGTTCTAATGACTAGATGAACTTAGTGGAATGATAATTAAGACATGATTAGGCTTAAATTAAGCTTGGTAACAACCTTGAGTTATTACACTTAATGGCTTCCATACATGCTTATGGATTTCTAAAGATACAATCAAGTATAATAGCAACATGAGGAGGCAAGAAAGAGGAGCAAATGTGTACCTTTAGCCTTTAAAAGAAGAAGAAGAAACCTATGTTTTCTTTGAGAACCTTGGAGAGGAGCTTCTTCTTCAGCACAATGGGGCAGCAAAAGAAGGAGCTCTCAGCTTTGCAACAAAAAAAAAAGAGGGACTGAAGCTTCTCTTTAAAGAAGGAGGAAAGGGGAGGCTATGAGCTAAAGAGTTATGAGGTGAGGGGAGAGGGATGGCTTTAGCCATCAAGCCTTGCAATTAAGGAGGGGGAGGAGAGGGTCAACCAAAAAAGAGAAGGGGGGAAGAGAGGTCAGCTGAAAAAGAGGCTAGCTAGGAGAGAGGGGATGGAAAAAGGAAAAATATATTTAGGAATAAATAAATATTTATTCCTTTAATTAATTAAAAAAATTCAGATTTTAGAAATGCACTCCAAAAATTCCCAAAAATTTACCCCTAGCTAATTTGAGGGTGAGGAATTCAACGGTGAAGTCGGATTTTGATTCATACGATTATTTAATTATACTAATTTTTGGGTATTTAATTATGTTAAAATATTTGCAAAAATCTGACGACTTCCAAATGCATCCAAAATATCACTCCTAGTTAATTTGGGGCTGATGATTGTAATGACGAAGCCAGATTTTGATTTCAAGGTCACATTAAATAACTCAATTTTTGAACTAATTAAATATTAAAATAATCCAAAATATTCGATTTAGCTCTGAATCGCACCAAATCTTTAGGGATTGATTCAAATGACTAGATGAACTTAACATAATGATAATTGAGATACGATTAGACTAAAATTAAGTTGGGTAACAACCTTGAGTTGTTACAAAGGGTGACTTTAACACTAAGTTTGTTTAACTGCACTTATCGATGCGCACAAAGATAACAGATAGAATTAAGATATAATTACATAAGAAAAAGGAAGATCTACTGCTTACACAGTCTCCCGATCAATTTATTCTATAATATGAAACACTAGCTCTTACTCTATGATAAAGAAGGAGAGAAAAGTAGCCACCATCCCTTACAGTTTTATCAATATGCAATAGCCCTTGCATAACTATTATCACTCCTAATCCAACATAAGAAGCTTCTCCATAATATTTCTTTAAGTACCTAAGCAACATTCAAACCCCAAATTATTCAAAATACCCTCCAAATTACTTAGGGCGATCCCTGAACTGGAGCAGATTTTTGCCTAGCGCTATGGTGCACTATAGCGCTCTGGTCTCGAGTAGGTAGGTGCCAGAGCATGCTATAGTGCCCTGGTCTTAGGCAAACTATCGTGTGCTACAACACCTCATACTCAGGCAAACTGGCACCGGGGCGTGCTACAATGCCTTGGTCTCAGGCACTGGGCGCCATGGCTCACGTTGAATCTTTTCAACACATTTTCAATATAGTCTTTATGAGACAGTTTCATAATTTTCGCACTTCTCTCCCAATTGATTCTTATCCTAACAATCTGCTTCGTCGGCCCAAGTCATTGTCAAACTCCTTGAACATCTGCTCTTTTAACATCTTTATCTCTTCCATATCCGATCCTACGATCAGCATATCATCCACATACATCAAAAGAATGATATAAGATGACTTACATTGTTTCATATAACAACAGTAATCTAATTGGCATCTCATGTACATAGTTTAAGACATGAATATGTCAAATCTCATGTACTACTACCTAGGCACTTGATTTGAGCCATAGAGACTCTTCTTGAGCTTACAAACTAACCCAACTTTTCCTTTCTCTTGAGCTTTGTACCCCTCTAGTTGTTATAGGTATAACCCCTCTTCCAGTGAAGAAACAGAATCCTTACATCCATTTTCTCCAAGTGCAAATCTTCAACTATAAGAATGACTAACACAATCCTAATGGTCATTATCTTCACAACTAGGGCGAAGATCCCATTGTAATCAACTCTATGCTCCCATCCGGTCCTTCCTTCAACTAGTAAACCTACGTATCCTGAAAAGCTTTCTTTCCAGCTAGTAGAGATACCAACTCCCATGACCCAAGTAACATGAGTGATTCATTTCCTCATTCATTGTAGCCTCCTACTTGATTGAATCATTCACTTGAAGTGCCTCTTCAAAGCTCTCTGGTTCACCACCATTATTAGTAATAGATAAAATAAGGAAGGAGAGTACCTCTGTGGTAGTCTAGTGACTCTTGTGGATCTCCATAATATGGGAGTTTGGGGTTCAACTTCAACACCCTCCTGAGTATCTTCCTATACATGCTACTCTGGCTTAATATTGTCATCAACTTTATGTGCTGGTTCTTACTATCTGAAGCAATGTTGGAATTAGTCATAACTCCAATGCAATCCTTGTACATATCACTTTCATTGAAAATGGCATCCCCATTTTTGATAACCTTCTGGTTCTAATTGTCTTAGAATATGTAACCGAACTCCCCCATGTCATATCCAGTAAATGTGCACTTGATTGCCTTTGCATCAAACTTACTCATAAATCTTGCATCAATATACACAATGGATAAAGTACCAAATACCTTGATGTGGTTCAATTTCACATCTTTTTTGCTCTAGGCCACCTTGAGAATCCTTTTATTTAGGGTACGGAAGGTCCCCTTTAATCAAGTAAACCATAATGTTAACATCTTCAGCCCATAATTGCTTTGGGATACATGCATGCAACCTTATGCTTCTAGCATGTTGTGTGACCCTCCTATTCATCCATTTTGTAATACCATTTTGATGTGATGTTCCTAGAACTGTAAATTCCTTCTTGATTCCTCTCAAGGAATAGAACTTGAACTTCTTGTCATAGTACTCGCCTCCATTATCGGATCTTAAGCACTTTAGCTTCAAACCTTTCTCATTCTCCACCAAAGCCAACTATTTTTTAGGCACATTAAATACATCATATTTTTTCTTTAGAAAATAAACTCATACTTTTCTTGTATGGTCATTAATGAAGGTGACAAAGTATGTGGCTCCACCTATGGAAGAAGTAAGAGCTAGCCCCCATACATCCGTATGCACCAACTCAAGTTTCTTGCCTTCCAGTTCTCTTTCAGCTTTAGAGAATGTGACCATATTCTGTTAGCCCAACACACAGTCTTCAACAAAATCCAAGTCCACGAACTTCAATCTTGAGAGCCTTCTCCTTTCCTATAGGGATTTTAAACCCCACTCGCTCATATGGCCAAGCCTCAGGTGCTATAGACCCGAGTCTATCTATTCTGCAGCTGCAATGGAATCAAACACTTTATTAATCAAGTAAAGTGTATTGTTCATGTTGTCCCATGCAATAACTAGTGCAGCCATGGTGACCCATGGCAATCAGCACAATAACATGCACAACCATAAGCATCTAAACATAAGGATTTTTAGGTGGTAAACCCAAAGATGGGAAAAAACTAAGGAGCCACACCATATAGAATTCCACTATAAATTAAAAGAATTACAAGTTACAAAAAGCTTCACCTTCACAAGAATAAGAAAGATCCATTGCATACACAGCTTTCTAATTGATTTCTTCTCTAATAGGGAACACTAGCTCTTACTCTAGGATGAAGAAGGAGAGCAGCAGCCACCACCCCTTAGGGTTTTCTATAATATGCCAAATCCCTTCCACTACTGCTACCACACATAAGCCAACATAAAAACCTTTTCCATTATGTTTTCCTAAGTACCCAGGCAACATTCAGACCATAAATGGTTCAAAATACCCTGAAATTACTCAGGGTGGTGCCTAGACCGGATTAGATTTTTGCTTGGCTCTTCGGTGCACAGTAGCACCTTGGTCTCGAGTAGGTATAAATCAGAGTGTGCTACAGCACCATGGTCTTGAGCAGACTGCTGCTATGGCTCCCTACAGTGCGTTACGGCACCACAAACTTGGGCAGATTGCCATTGGGGCATGCTATAGCTCCTTGGTCTCGGGTGCTGGGTGCCATGGAGCGCTTTGGCGCCTACTGCAACTGAGCTTTCTTGACTTTATTACATATCTCCTCAGAACCTCCCAAAAGCATACTGGATCTCCATAAATACCTCCATAATGATCTTAATGGTCTCCACATCCCAATATGTGCCATGTAGATGAATAATTTCTTTTATGTTCACCCTGACTAACTTCTCGACTGATTTAGTCCAACAGATTAGAAGAAACTGGGATGATTTTTTTCATTATGTCAATAATTACCCATATCGCATGAGCACTTGATTTAATTTTAGGTAAGCCCCTTACAAAATCCATGGAAATATCGGTCCATTTCTATTCAAGAATTTCTGGAGGCCTTAGAAGTCCACCAGGCTTTTGGTGTTCAGCCTTGACCAATGAACATGAATAATACTTAAAGATAAATATTGTAATACTCTTTTAATGCCTAGCCACCAAAAAGTCTTCTTCAGGTCTTGGTACATCTTATTGGCTCCAGGATGGATGGCGTATCCCGAGTTGTAGGCAAGAGAATTTTTATATGCAGCTTCTTGGGAACCCATAATCTTTGTTCTTGGAATACAACACCATCACCATCTAAATGAAATTCTCACCTCTTACTACTTTCTATTATTGTAAACTACCTAGAGCACGGCAATGGAACTAATTTTGCGATCAAGAATCGGAGTTGCGCTGATAATTACCAACCAAATGACAAAATCACAAGCACATCAAAAAGTAAATACAACACATACACATGCAGCATTGAAGACTTTAGTTTTATCTTTGATTACTTGTTATCTTTGATTACTTGAAAGGATGAGTGATTTTTTATTTATTTCAATATGTATAATTTAACTAACTATGAATGATTTTTTTTTTTTTTTTCTGTGATGTTTGTTTTTCTTTACATGTACCTAGATGGTTAGAATGCTAGATATTTTATGTGTTATGCATTTACTTTTCTCACTGCAAAATTTTTTGGCCAAATGTAGTATTTAAAAGTGTGTTAGCATCTACTAATCTAATATTAAGTACTATCGTAACACCCAATGTTGGGTTAGTATGTCTAATTTAATATCAGAGCATTATATAAGTATAATTGCAACCAAGGCTTAGAATCTTAATAAGATATCAAGAAGTATGCCACTTAAGACTAGTAATCTAGTATACAGCTACACTTAGATTAACATAGCATAAGAAATATCACTACTTAAATCCTTAGATATGAGGGATTTTTATCTTGTCTAATTCATGAGTTATAATTTCTATTGATATTGGCTTGACTGATCTGCACTCATTGGTGTTAGAGAGTATGTTGCTTTACTAAATAAATAAAAAATTCCTTCAAAACTTCCTTTAGCTAAAATTGGTGCTCATTTGGTAACTATCACAAATTTCTTATGAATTTTGTATTAACTCCAGCTTGAAATAGCTGATTGATCAAGATTTGCCTTTTTGTAGTCATGGTAAGTGTCAAACATCCTTCAATTATCATTCATATCAATTTTGTAGTTTTATGTCCACATAACACTTGTTAGTGAATTGAAAATCCTTGTCATCTCCCAAGTAGATGTTTCCTAGATTACCTACATTATAACTTTAAGAGATAACCTTATTTAGGATTGTATTAAAAGAGACTTCTTTGGCCACAACCCAATTTTAAGTATTATCTAATGATATAAATTGTCGATCATAAAGCTCTTTTGTTTTAATTTTCCTAAATTGATTTAATCATCTCCACCTAATTTCATTAGAGTTGTGCAATATTTATTGAAATGGCCTTGCATGCCATTTTTCCATCACTCAATTAGGCTTTTTGACTTTAACTTTGCTCATCATGATTTTGACTGGCTACATCCAACATTACAGTCCAAGCTTTTTCCATGGGTTCAACATTAAATGATAAGCTAGATACCTCACCAATGGATCTTTTTGAAACTTCCTTGCTCAGTATCTATTTGATGAATCCATCAAAATCTAGTGTAGTAATCTCTTTGAGGAGCTGCTCATTGTTGTTACGAAGCTATCCAAACTATCCAAGAGTGAGGATAGTAGTAGAAAGGCTCAATGGAATTTAATTGTCTTTTGACTGTGAAGATGTTATTGATTTGCTCTACCACTGAAATATTGTTCTTGATGAAGAGGCTTTTATTTGAGGTAGAAGATTCTCATACATCCTCAATAAAGTATTTTTCAGCTCAATTGTAGTTTTTTTATTTACAATATTGAAAGCAACTAAAGAGGCAAGAGAGAATCAAATCAGACGTGGAGTGGTTCCATCAACTACTTTCCAATTATCTTCACTTGTCTGTTAGCCTTTTCTCCATGCTGCCTAGCAACAAGTATAATTTTTTCTGGCATAGTATATTCTTATCTTCATCTTTCAAAGTGCAAAGCTTGATCCATTGTATTTTCAATCTTGTACTTTGTTCCATGCACCATTTATCCCATTGTGACAAGGCATAACCACATTGATACCAGTTATTATAAAAAATATAAATAAAGAATGTCAAGAAAGTTGAAGCTTCATCACACTAGGAACAAACAAAAGTGAGTCGCACTGTTCAATTAAACATAATCATAAACCATGTAGATTCCAAATTTTACCAAGAATAACTCCAAGTAAAAACCATGGATCTGCATAACATGAACAATTATAAAATGGAAGAAAAAAGGTTGTAATAGTCGTTGCTACCTCATGGTGCTCTAAGGTTTTTTTCTTGCTACATATGTCTCATGCAATATAGACATGACTGTTTTTAAGCTTCCTGATAGTAAAATGCTTTGCATAAATAGCCATAAATATTTCTTAGACTTTTGATTTTTTCTGAGAATTCTAAACTTCCTCTTGAGTAAACCAAGAAGTTTCAAGGGCGTTATCTACAAACAACTATAAATGCAGCTTGTGGATTCCAGAAGTTTTAAACCTCCATCTTGAATGCACCAAGGAGCTTCAAAAGTTTCCTCCATAAGCAACTATAAATGCAATTTACGATTTCTGAGAGTTCTAAACCTCCCCCTTGAATGCACCTAAGAGTTTTGAGAGTTTACACTCATAAAAGATATTCGAGGTTTCTCTAAAGCACTCAAGACATCTCCCTCGCGTGCTTGTATTTGTGTTTGTGTTTGTTTGTTTTGAGAATCTCCATAAGAAGTAAGCTCTTTAATATATTTTAAAGTCTTTGACAAACGATAACCCAAGCTTGCACATATTTATGTACATAAATACACACATACATACAAACATGCATGCATCATGCTGATGCTCACGCCATCTAACTTGCAAGGTGATGCCTCGTGCTTTTCACCGGCTTAGTGTTCATCATGAATTTTTTAGTTGATTTTTTTGTAAATTTTAAATATTGTGTGTTTAATTTCCAAAATTATAAAGATTAAGTGTTATATATACCAATTATCATTTATGTTTTTTATTTTGTATTTACAATGTAAACTATAAAGAATTTAATATTGTGCATTTAATCATTATTTTTCATTACATATTAAAATGTAAATCATAACAAATTGATAGTTATATATGCAGTAACCTTAATAAACACAAATTATAAATTTTGAAAAACAAATTAAATTTAAAATTCCCTATCCCAAAAGCAACGTTTGTTATCTCTCTTGTTTTTTAATTATATATATATATATATATATATATATATATATATATATATATATATATATATATATATATATATAATTAAAAAACAAGAGAGATAACAAACGTTGCTTTTGGGATGACAAAAGTCTTGATCAAATCACAAAAAAGTTCTCTAAAGCTAATCTAAATACTCAGAAGGTTCAACGCGGACCTTCTTCTGTTGATAAATGAATATTCTTTGCTGGAATATTCAGGGTATAGGTAACCTATCCTCCAGACATCGTTTGAAGCATCTAATTTTAGATAATAAAATTAATATCACTGTTATTTTTGAACCAAAACTTCAAATCACTGAATGTTCCAATATAATGAAACTCCTTAATATTGAAAATTGTACCTCGTCCTCTTCCAATAAGATTTGGATTTTTGGAATAATTTGTGGACCGTGGATATTGTTAATCAATGTGATCAAGCTATTAACTTAAATGTGCATAACCAAGATTTTTACTGCATTATCATCTTTGTTCATGCTAACAATCTTAGATCTGATAGAATGATCCTTTGGAATTTTTTGAGAAACAACTCGTTTAATAATATCCCTTGGTCAGTAGGTGGAGATTTCAATGCTGTCCTAAACGCCAATGAGTACAAAGGTTATACTCTTAACCATTCGGCGGCTTCTTTTGATTTCATGTCCACCCTTATTGATTGCGGTCTTAATGACTTTAATTACTCGGGAGCTGCTTTTACTTGGTCCAATGGTAGAAAATTTGTTCGCCTTGATAGATTTTTAATGAATAGTGAGTGGTGTAATAAATTTCTTGAAATCAGAAACTTTTCTCAAAATTCCTCCAACTCAGATCATAAACCTATATTCCTTTGTGCTAAAAATCCTCCTTCTTCGTATAACAAATCCTTTAGATTCCAAACTTTTTGGTTGAATATTCCGACTTATTCTGAGGTGGTTCGCACCTCTTGGAATACCTCCTATAACTCTTTTGGGCTTCCAAGACTTGCCGAAAAATTTAAGCGCCTTTGCAAAGACTTAAAAGCTTGGAATCACAATGTTGTGGGCAACATTTTCACTAAAGCTTCCTCGCTTGAATATTTGGTTAACAATCTGGAAAATAATTTTGAGGGCCATCCTTCTAATGAAAATAGAATCAATTTCTCTAAAGCTAGAGCGGACCTTATCCAATGTCATAATAATATTGAAAGCTATTGGAAACAAAAATGTAACATTCGTTGGAAAATTCAAGAGGAAAAAAACACCAAGTTTTATCACAGTTGGGTCAATAAACGTCGCACCAAAAATAAAATTCACTCAATCACCAATCCGGAAGGTGTTTCCTATACAAAGTTAGAAGAAATCCAAGAGTAAGCAATTAACTATTTCTCAGAAATCCTTAATAAAGAAAGCAATCAATCTATCACTTTAAATTTGATCACTCCTGAACCAACTATTTCTCATTTGGAAAACCAAAATCTGAATGTTATGCCTACAAATGAAGAAATATGGAAGACAATTAAAGAGCTTAAACAAATTCCTGTCCCGGTCCTGACGGTTTTCCGATTGAATTTTTCATCAAATCTTGGGATATAATTGGGAATGACATTTGTAATGGTATCAAAGAATTTTTTTGTGATGTCCCGCTCCCAAAGTTCTTCTCCCACTCTACCATCACCCTTATCCCTAAAGTCACTAATCCTCAATGGTGGAACCAATTCATACCAATTAGCCTTTGCACTACGCTTAACAAAATAATATCAAAACTAATTGCAAATCGTCTAAAAGATTTACTTCCAAAGATAATTGAACAGAATCAAAGTGGTTTTATTTCGGGAAGGCAAATTCAAGAAAACATTTTGGCCACTCAAGAATTATTCCATAGCATTAATAAAAAAAGTAGAGGCTATAATCTTATCATTAAATTGGATATTGAAAAAGCCTTTGACAAGCTTGATTGGGATTTCTTATTCCAAATGCTTTTGACGTACAGTTTTAACTCTGCATTTATAACCAAGATTAAATTTCTCATAACTAATGTTTGGTTTTCTATTCTAATTAATGGTGCGCCTGTGGGTTATTTTAAATCTTCTAGAGGCATTAGGCAAGGAGATCCCTTATCCCGAATTCTTTTTAATCTTGCTATCAACTACTGATCCATAAATATTAACAAAGCTTTTAAGTTAGACAATACTCTTCAATTCAAAGTGGGGAAAAATCTTTTCTTATCCCATTTGGCCTACGCTGATGATTTGATCATTTTCACTAACGCCGACAAAAGAAATATCTCAAAGATTAAGCTTTTACTAGACAAGCTGCAGAAGGACTCCAGGCTTAAAATTAATTGTGCAAAATCTAACTTCTTTATCAATATCAAAGCCGCTTCCAATCTCAAAGAATTTATCATCTCTAAATTGGGTTTCAAAGAGGGCAAATATCCTTGCACTTATCTCGGCATCCCAATCTTTAAAGGCCCTAACAAAATCAGTTTCTACCAAAAGCTTATTGAAAGTATCCTTAAAAAAATTAAGAGTTGGGAAAACAAATATCGCTCTCAAGGAGGTAGGCTTACACTAATTAAATATATCCTCAACACAATTCCTCCTTACTGGCTCGAGGTCTCCTCCCCTCCCAAAGGGATTCTTTCTAAATTAAATTTCATTTTTAATAAGTTCCTCTGGGTTAGTAATAAAGGTTCCAATCTGATTTGGTCTAAATGGGAAAATCTCACGTTCCCTATGGTTGAAGGTGGCCTTGGGATTAGAAACCTTGAAGACATTTACAAAGCTTTCTCCGCCAAACTGTGGTGGAATTTTAGAACCAAGAATAACATTTGGGTTGATATTCTTAAAGCTAAATACTGTTTCAGCAACCACCCGGTTCTTGGCTCCAAAAAAATCAGCGATTCTTTAACTTGGAAAAGAATGCTGGATTCTAGAGATCTGGTGGAAAATTTGATTGATTGGAACTCGATTGATGTTTCTTCCTCTTTTGGTGTGACTCTTGAAGTGATCTTGGTCCTCTTCATCTGTTTTGTTCCCCTAAACAGCCCAAGCTCTCTATTGGGGATTGTTTAAATGAGGATAGCTCTTGGAATATTAATCTGTTAACTGCTATAATTGAACCCAGATTCCTTGATTTGATATCTAAGGTTAATCCTAGGTTGAGGGATGAAAAACTTGCATCTGCTGATTTTATCCTCAAAAATAAATTTAATCTGCATATAGCTTGGCATATCCACCGAAAGTATAAAGCCTCTACTTTTAAACCGTGGTTTTGGCATAATACCATCCCAACTTTTTAAAGTATTTTTATCTGGAGATTACACTGTAGATTCTTAAGTGTGGATGAGATCCTTATTCTTAAGGGTATTCAGCTACCTCCTAAATGTCATTGCTGTAAAACCGCTTCTGCTTGCTCTGAAACCTTGGATCACGTTTTCTTTAACAGTGATTTTGCTCGCTCCTTATGGAAAACTTTCAATATTATTGGGGCTAATAGTAGGCGGATTGCGGATCTTCCTACCCTTTTGTGTAATTGGAACGTTGGCGTCTCTAGTTTGAAAAAACTTCCTCTTTTGAATATAATTGACGCTTACATTATTTGGAATATTTGGTACGCGCGCAACCTCAAAAAACATCAAGATATCGAGTTGAATCTTCCTAAAGCAAGAAATTCAATCATTAATGACATCAGCGTTATTGTTCGAAATTCTCCTAAGAAGTCTATTGGTTGGGCAAACATTAATAAAACTTCCTTTACTAATATGTTTGATGTTTGACACAATTCCAAATTCTTTGTGGCTGGTCTGGTTTCTTAGCTTGCGGGTTTGGGATTCGTTCGCTTGGTACTTTGATCAGCTTGTTGTTTTCTTTGTGCATTTGGTTGGGAAGAATATTTTTCGTTCAAGCATTGTGCAATTTTTTAGTTGGATGGCTGTTTGCTCAATTGTGTCGGTGGTTATTGAATTAATTGCAATTTCTTTAAGATTCTGGAGGATGTTGCGTTTGGGGAGGTTACATGCTGGGATGTATTGTTTGATGCATATAGATCGATATATATATCTATACTTTCATGTATATATATATATATATATATAACTATATCCAGATATATATAGTTACGGTAATCAGTGGATCTTATATTCCTTGGATTTGTTCTGTCCGTGGTGGGCAACGACTGCGGTTTTATTGTTCTGCTCCCTGTGGCTTCAAGTTTCGGAGATTAAGATTGCCTCTCCTAATTCTGTAATCGAACAGAACTTTATTTCCGGTGGGCATATCATTTGGCTGATGTAGGCTTGTATGTTTGGTATTTATACTTAGTGGTGGTTGCGTGGTTTAAATGCGAATCTGTTTCTGTTTTTGTTTAATGGGTTGGCTAATTATTTGCTGGTTAAGGCTTTGAGCTCGTTGTTGAGCCCAGTGAGTAGCAGATTTTACTTCCGGTGGGGGCGGTCTAGTTGGCATCTTTGTGATTTTTTGTTGTGGGCTTCAAAGATTGTTGGTGGCGCTATTTCTTATTTTTGGCATCCTGATGTGTGTATTTTGGATGGTGACGCCGTGATTCTGTTGCAAGGTTATGTTTGCATTTCTCTCGTTTGGCGGTTTTGTGGTTATTTTGGCAACTTTGGTGTTTATTTTTTACTCGGAAAGATGGTTGCGGTTTTTAGTTTTGCAGTTTGAGTGGTCTCTCAATCCATTGCTCGACCGTCTTCTTGCTTGGCTCCAAGGTATGCGATCCTTCTTGTTTGATCCAATTTGGTTTTTGGAAGCTTCTTTTGCAGATGTTTAAAGCCAGAGTTTCGGAGATTTCGCAAGTTGACGCGGACCCGGTCGACTTTGATGATCCTTTTTTATATTTTGTTTATGTATTTTCGTTTACGGAAGAATCTTTTAGGATTCTCCCTGGGTACCTCCCTTTTGGGGTTGGCTTTAGAATTTTTAGATTTAGATGTTTTTTTGTAACCTCCCAATCCTTTTCTCTGTACTTTTGGATTTTTATCAATAAAATTTCCAAATTTTCTGAATATATATATATATATATATATATATATATATATATATATATGATAAAATATTGTTTGATTTATTCTAATAAATAAGACTACCAAAATATAAGGGACAACAGAATAAATACTCAACAACATTAAGACCTAGGAATCAAAAGCTAATAAGCAGCATTCAAGCGATCAATCCATTACAGTGCCTTTGTATTCCATGTAGAAACCATCACATTGATCCATGATGTTTGTGTCCATTTATGAACCGGAAAGCAGGAAACTAGTATCAAATCTCACGAAAGTCAGCAGAGGGGGACGAAGAACGGTAGTCTGCGGAAGGGGGGGAAGAGAGGGGAAGGTGGGAGGAAGGGGAGGGCAACAACCTAAAGTATATGGAAACCATCACATTGATCCATGATGTTTGTGTCCATTTATGAGCCAGAGTGCAGGAAACTAGTATCAAATCTCATGAAAATCAGCAGAGGGGGACAAAGAAGGAGGGTAACGATCTAAAGTATATGAAAACTAAAACTCCTGCAGGCAATCCAAAGCGTATATGGAAACGATGCAGACAAAATCACAATTTACAGTGCATCTTATTGTACTTTAATGACATCTCTCAATTCACCATCTAAAGAAATTAATCTTTCTGGAATGGACAAATAAAAAAGTAATAAATAAATAAACAAGTAAAACAAAAGCAAAAAAATAAGCGTGTTGGATCTCACCCAAAGTATGGCCACATTGTGGTCCTTCCATCGCCATAACTACACGATAGAAGCATTGCCTTAAATATAAAGGAAGAATATTAAGCATGCTTTGGCATTAAAAATATGGCAGTCTCATAGAAATAACATTACAGAATTTAGTATAGAATAAATGAATTTTTTATTAAAACAGAAATTTTATGGTTTTGATATTTTTTGTATACCTTAAAAATGAGACTAACAGTATCAGTGGGTTTTGTGATTTTTGAATCCTTATTCAAATTGGTGCTATCTTATGTGATTGGCATTCAATTGGTGCTGATTTAACCAAGCTTTGATTCATTTAAATTGCTTTGTACAATATAAATCAGAGTGCTATCTTATTCTAATTTGTTTTTGGGAAATGATACATGGGCCTTATTAAGATCCTTAATGATGGAATAGCATGTACTTAACGGGTGGACAGCATCTAATGGACTTTTGATCTAAGTCTTGTTATAGTAAGCTCCCAACTAACTCGCATAATGCACTTTCTTTTTGCAAGACTTGTCATCCCACTCATCCCTCGTAGCTAATGAACTTAATTTAGTATTTATAATTAAAGTAAATACTTCACTCATTCCCAATAAATGAGGAACTTCCTTATTTAGAATCAACCCAACAGTATCTTCAAATTTTGACTGAGCATACTTTGAAGAGTTGTACAACATTGTCGTCAAGCTATCCCAGTTATATAGAAAGGAAGATAGCAACACCAATGCTATCTACTCATCATCAAACATGATGTTAATAGAACACAAGAAGTTTGTTACAGTGTTGAACTTGTTCAAATGTTTAGCCACTAACGTGCCATCCACCATCTTCATGTTGCACGACCTTATCATTAGAAATACTTTGTTAGATGCCAAGGGCTTCTCACACACTTTCATTATATTATTCATGATACCCACAACCGTTTTCCCATTTTCAATGTCTGATGCAACAAAAGAAGGCAAGAAATGTGCAAATCAAGGCTAGGGCTATGGCGGCCGCCCCCTAATCATTCGGATTAGGAGGTGGTCATCAACAGGCAAACCTTCACCCAGCATTCAGATTAAGGAATAAGTCTTCTTAATCAAATGTCAAGGGAAGATGTGCCATAAAGAAAAAGAGCAAAGGAGAGCCAATTACTGAATGAGCATACTAGTATATCAGAGAGCAGAAGAAAGACAACTAATAACATCCATACAATCCAGATAAGGACTATACAACTCAGAATACATAAGCATGAAAAATAAAGCAGTTTAAATCATGTATTATTACAAAATATTAATTAAAAGTGTAAGCAGAAAGTAAAGATCACTCAATCCTCATAAAGCAAAAGAAAACAACTAAGGGTCTTCTCTTGCACGCTCCTCCTCCTGAACCAGATTTCCAGTCCACAACCTCGAAGAGGTCAGAATCCATCATTGTCAGTTTCACAATGATAGGGCCCTAGCCAACAAAAAAAAAATCTAGTTAGACAAAATGACTAAGTACATTATAGGTTGTAAATTGTTAATTTGAATGATATCACAACATCTAAGCAAAATAAGAGCAGTAAAGCATCAAAGAAATGTGACAAAGCTATAATTAACATAATTATAACTCATACAAGGTGTGAGATAAGCACATACCTCAACTCAAGCTGCAAAAAAGAATTAAGTAACACATAATGAAATCTACTAGGCACAAGGAAACTCCTAAGTAATATGATCAACTTAAGATATGCTGGTTACAATATAAAATGAAAGTACTGAACTAAAAGTAAAATTCTAACATCCTAATATGCCATTAAGTAAAAGTGAACTGCTGAAAAGTACAACATACATGCAAAACTATAAGTACTAAGGAACTACTATATGTAAGTATGTTGAACGGTAAAGCAAAATATATGCCAGAACTGTAAAGTAACGGTAAAATAAATGTAAAGTAAGGGTATAAAGTAAATGTAAAGTAAAGTGTAGAGATACTCCTACTTAGTCCTGCCAAAAAGTAAGGTCCATCTGATTATGTAGGAAAGAGTCCTAGATTAAAGCTAATTCCATCTAAAAAGTACCTGCTGAATATTTAGGAAAGTAGTCCCAGATTAAAGTATCACACACTAGGAAAGTGGTCCTAGGAAAAAGTATCACGCACTAGGAGAGTGGTCCTAGGCAAAAGTAACACGCACTAGGAAAGTGTCCTAGGCAAAAGATGTCTCAAAAGTAAAGTTATATTAGAAGGCAGACTAAATAAGACATAACTCACACAGTTTAATAAAGTTATTTTCATTAAATTTTCTCCTTAAGTTATAAAAATGCCATATGATTGTATTCAAAGTTTAACATAGAATAATCAACAATTATCCCATATTCAATATAATATGTCCAAATGTACAATGAAGTCCAAAACAAGGAAAGCATAGCATACAATCTTAAATGATTAAAATATCACTAAACAACTTTGTGATATCACTTTGCTTTCTAATTAAGTCATTCTATATAATCTGAACTTACACAAGTTTAGGATCTCAAATATCCAGCTATCGAGTATAAATTCAAAATATCGATCTTACAAGTTAAAAGAAGTTAGAATTAATCAAGTCCTAATATATATAAATCACATGATGCTTAATTAAGTTTAAATAACAAATAAAACGTCCTAATTGATGATTTTACGAACCCAAACTAATCTTGATTAATATAAATCAAAATTGGAAGATTAAGATGTTAAAATACAAGTATTGGGTTTTAACTTCTTAATCCAATAGGTTCTAATCCTAATGGTATAAAGTTAAACCCAAATCTCACGAGCTATAATTAAGGCTGTAGCGCCCCGCCCCGTCGCCGCGCGCAAAAGAACTAAATACAATCATATCGGCGGTGGAGCAGTGCGCCACTCAGGGAGGAATAACGCGTCTCTACGAAATAGCTAAAAATTAAGCCCATCTGAAAGGCTGCTGACTCAACCTCAAGGAGGTTTGAGAGCTAATACTTAAGATAAGAGTAGTATCCTTATCCTAAGTATTAGATAAATACATATATTGGATTTAGAATACAATAGGAATCCAATATATGTATAAGATATCAGCATTTCCAAAATATTGATCACATCACAATACTAAGTATAAATAGAATATAATATAGTGCGGAAGCTTAAAGCAAATATCCAGAAACATTCATCACAGAAGCTGTCTAAAATATTTGTCTCAGAAAAGAAAAGAAAATACATCCAGAATTATTACAAATTGTTTACTGAATAGATATAAAACTGAATTGAAAATACTAAGTAGAAAATAAAACTAGAGGAGAGTCCACTAGTGCTCCATGGGCTCCTCTTGAATATTCTGGGTATCCTCCTAACCTGGCTCAATATACTGCTCATGATCTAGTAAATTGCTGAATCCCAAAAGTACCCCATGTTAGACAATAAGTCTAACACATCGAAACTAATCTAACAGTTCTAATTATTCATTTAACATTCACATAATACAAGTAAATCTGTAGAAAAACTATAAAAGTAGCTGAAAGTACAAAAGTGTCTAAAATTGTACAAAACTCAAGCAACGTAAAGTAAAATTGAATTGTAATTGAATACTAAAAATAAATCAAAATAGTACTGAATATAAAACTAAGTAATCATATGTACAACTATGCAGTATGTCATTAAAACTGTGCATCTGAATATGCCATAATTCTGTATGCTACTGATATGCCACCAAAATATCACTGAACTGTTATGAGCAGTACGGTCTAATGTATGCATACATTCAGTTGGGAATACTATCTACTGATGATGTCGATGCATCCTAAAATTCCCTAGATAATGTATGCAATATTCTGTAACTCATAAATTATCACTGATACTTATACATCATTCTGATACTCACACATCATTTTGATACTCACACATCGTGCTTATGCTCATGCTCATGCTTCTAAACTACATGAGATAAATCTAGAAAATACTTTAAAATCTGATAATGAATCCAAAGTCTCCATTGTGCAGAATCCTACTAAAAAGATTCTGACTCCTAAATTCTAATCTCGATAATTGGTTAAAGTTGAGAGTTTACTTAAAAATCATTAACTGGGGAGATTGTATACACATACTTAGCATGTTTGCAAGAAAGGTAGATTTAACCCTTAGCTTGTTTAAACTGCACTTATCGAAGTGCACTATGATAGGAGGCAGAACCTGGTCACAGTTTACATCCTAAGCTAAGCCATTAAATGCCCTAATTACAAGCATACTTAGTGGTCTACGCAAAATGACTTAAGATACTTAGTTTGCTTAAACTGCACTTATCGAAGCGCACTGTGATAGGAGGCAGAACCCGGTCGCAGTTTACATTTCAAACTAAGGATCTTGTTCACTAATTGCAACACTCTTAGTCTTGGAAGATTTACTCTAATGGGACTGTATTCGGCTAACCCCGCAGGATAGCACCTGGTCATAAGTCCACATTGGAGTGAATCAACTAATCCTGAATACTACTGAAATAATCCAGTAATATGGGTATACCTTACTATACCCAACCAATAATCTGAGTTCAGAAAGTTCTATTTAATCAACAAGGATTTATCAAATCTATTAATCCTTACTCTAGGTAGGTGTATCCTACACAAGGCTTCAAGAATGTGATCAAAGGATCACTCAACATAGGTTACTGCCATAAGGTATAAGCCACATTCTAAGTACTTTAGGTAATTCCTACCACAAGGTATCAAGTTCAACTTTTAAAATTATGAAGGATCAGCTAGGTTTCTACCTTAATAAGTTATAAAAGTCCTTCCTACCTCAATATATCATTAGTTAAGGTCTGTAACCATTTCAATGATGAATCCTATAGCTAGACCCTTAAGATCTCACTTTTCTATTTCTTAAGGTTTTCATTCAAGTGGTCAGATCAAATGATTGAAATTTATTTGATCCTTTTCTATTCTATAATTATGGGATAAAATTAAGGATCTTATTAGAGTTAGATTATTGTATAAATTATTACAATTTTATTTCCATCTTATGCTAATTATCTTATATAAGAGAAAATCAAAGATCTAAAGTTTAGATTCAGATAATTCAATCACATATATTCAATATTATCCCTAACACTTCTAATTTAATAATTTAAGATCAATAGCAAATCATATGTATTATTGGAATAATGTCAATTAAATTATCTTACAATCAAGTTAATTAATTAAGTGATTAAGATTTAGATCTTAATCAAGACAGGCTAGGGTTTAACCCCTAACCATTCTATCATTATGACCAATGTTAATTTAAAGGTCAATGATAAATCAATGTATTATTAGTGTATTATTGATGTCAAACTTAGATTTGGATTAAGTATCATCTACTTAATCAAGTTACCAAGATTCTTATATTCAAGTTTAGTTTAATGTCAATTAAGTATACTTAAATGTTCTAATAATATTTAGTTCTCTAACATACATCCTAAAAATCATAAAAGCATATAAATGGAAGGATGACATAAAATAAAGAGGTGATCAATGCTAATCAAATCCTAAAACAAGCAAAGGGATTAGCACTTAATCACAATTTTAAAAAATCTATGTTTCATGCCATTTATGTTATTCAGGCTTACCTATTTGATACATGCTTTTAAGGATTCTTTTACTTAGCATTTAGCATGACCTACATTTAAAGTTACATAGTGGGTTGTGAGCACTTATTGAAAATGACAAGTTCAAACTTAATCTCTACATAAAAATTAATGCAATGTTCAATTTAGTATAACTTAGCCCCATTAGGGTCCTAGGGACTTTAAAATACCAAAACAGTGAAGTTTTGGCCATTTCAGCCAAAACTGGGTACTTATTACAAAATCTGGGCAGTTTTCTGAAATTCTGGGAAGTTTTGCAAATTCGGGCACTGCAGCGCGCTTTCCGCGCGGTAGCGCCCTTCGCGCAGGGTGCGCTGCAGCCCGCTGTGGTGCGCTATGGCGCGCTGCAGCGGTTCAATTTGCAAAATCATTATTTATTTTCATATTTTCTTAAGTTTCCCAAATATTTCCGCTGCAGTCCGCTACCGTGCGCTGCAGCCCGCTGCAGCGCGCTATGGCCGCTGTAGCGGTCCATTTTGCAATTTTACTGTTTAAATAGTTTAATTAATATTTTTATATGTTCTGCCAAAATCCTGCTGCAGCCCGTTGCAGCGCGCTACGGCATGCTGCAGCGGCCTATTTTGCAATTTCTGGCACTGCAGAGCCAGATTGTGATTTTCGCCGGGATGAAAACTAGAAGGACTATTTTCGAGCTTAATTACTCCTAATCCAGAGCATTCCATGAGCTGTCTCATATATCAATAGAAAGGTATTTTCAATACCTTCTATCGACAACAAAATCGACACAAACGGAGTATTCTAACTATACGAAAAATGGTGATGAATATAATGGTATGCAGAATAACGAAAACAGAGCATACATTTTCAAAGGAAATGAGCTGCATCAATGAGCCTTAATGGCTTCCATACAGGTTTATGGACTTCTAAAAGCTATATTCCAATATTACAATAGCATGAGAAAGACAAAGAGAGGAGCAAAAGGGTACCTTTAGTCCTTGAGAGGGGAGGGAGAGAACTTTGTCTTCTTCAAAAGCTTTGGAGCTAGAGAGCTGAACCTCTTTTTCTTTAGCACTAGAGTATCAATGGTGAAAGGAAGGAGTGGAGATATTTTTAGCAAGCAATAAAGGAATGTTGAGCTCCTCTTTAAAGAGGAGGAGGAATGATGAGCCTAGGGGATAGGCCATCATGAGGTATAGGAAGAGGGAGAAGGAGGGAGGAGAAGAGGCCATTTAAAAATCAGCCTAAGGGCATGGGGTGCCGGCTAAGGTGATGGCCAGCCGAAATGAGGATTAGAAAATAAATGGGGAAATTGCACTCCGAAAATTGACTAATTACTTATTTATTTTCCTTAATTATATGAAAATTCAGATTTTTGAAATGCACTCCGAAAATTCCCAAAAATTCACCCCTAGCTAATTTGGGGGTGAGGAATCCAATGGCAAAGTTGGAATTTGATTCCAATGATTATTTAATTATTCCATTTTCCGGTGCATTTAATTATATTAAAATATTCGCAAAAATTTGACGATTTCCAAATGCGTCCAAAACATCACTCCTAGCTAATTTAGGGGTGACGATCGTAATGGCGAAGTCGGATTTCAATTTCGAGGTCAAAATAAATACCTCAGCTTTCTAATTAATTAATTATTAAAATAATCCAAAATATTGGATTGAACTCTGAATTGCTCTAAACTTTCAGAGTTTGGTTCTAATGACCCGATGAACTTAATGGAATGATAATTATGCTATAATTATGCTAAAATTAAGCTGGGTAACAACCGTGGGTTGTTACAAAGGCTATCTTATTAAGTAAAATCAAACTTAATAAGATGGATATCTAATCTTAAATCTAAGGTTTTAATACAAAATAATTATAAATAAAGGATGATATTCTAGAAAACTATAAAACTAAGATTTCATCTATTAAGTACTTATTTATTTAATAGATGAACTCTAACCTAATTTCTAAGCTAGATCCTAAGGAATAAGATCCTAAAGATTTAAAAGAAAGTCCTCAGAGAATAATTAAGCTTTAGGTTTGATATTATTTAACTGAAATTATGGTTTGAGTAGCTCATAGATGGCATAAGGTGAACTAAATTCACCTTATGAGGCCTAATTTAGACTTATAGAAATTTAGGTGATTTTTAGGGTTTTTCATAAAATATTTTTTAATGAGTTTAAATATTCTAAAATGATTTCAAATCAGTCACAATACTAATTTTAGAGGTTTAAGAATGAATTTAAAGTTTAAGGATACTTAAACCTAAATTTGGGCAAAATTACAATTTTGCCCCTACTTAGGGGTCTAAAATTCATCTTTATGAATTAGGGCTCTAATCTAGAAATTATTGAAGTGGAGTGATTATTTACTCTCTAATATAAGCTTAGACAGTAAATACATCTATTTTGGTTATGTATTAAACCTTATAAAGTTAAATTAAAAAATTTGACTTATAAAGGCAATTTGGTAATTTGCCTTAATGAAACCTAAATTTTCTATAGTTTATTGAAGATTATATTTTAAAGTTTCTATAGACCTAAAATTATTAAATTCTGATAAGTATTGGCTAAGTTATAGCCAATAAAAGTTTTATGGTTAATAATTAGAGTTTAAGATGATTAGTGAGTGATTAGTGAAATTAATCACAGAATCACTAAACCAATTATACCACTAAGTTCTAATTTACTCTAGGAGTAATTGAAAACTAAAATTACTAAATTTGGATCATTAATTATGCTAATCCTCACTAATTAAGGCTTAGGATGATTAGTGGTGATTAATAAAATTAATCAAAAAAATTATAAAATTAATTTCACCACTGTATTGAAAATTTGAAATGGATTGAATAAGCAAAAATTTAAGAACAGAAGAAAAAATTTAATTTCTTAAATAATTTCTGCAACCACTCAAATATTAAAAAAAATTGAAACTTTAGGATCAAATTTCTCCTTACACAGATCTCCTCATGAGGTATACCATATATCAATGGAAAGCTCTTATCAAGACCTTTCTATTAATACCAAATATGCCTCCTAATTTTGCAGATAAGTTAATAAATTACAAGCTCTAATTCAGGCTTAAAGAAAATAAAAGCGGTACGTTTATGATTCGTTTTGGAGCTTAAATGAGGAAGATGAAGTTGCTACCCTGCTCTAGGATAGATCCAAATAATGCGAATGAAGTTTAGGATCCAAAAGTGATTAAAATCAGAAGTATTTTGGGGGCTTAAACAGTGACTTTGCCACCTCATGCGGCCATTGCCGCGCGTCAAGCATGGTTGAATTTTTTTTTTTTGTATAAGTTTTTTTAATAATTAATTATTAATTAATTATTAAATACATTTTAATTATTCAAAATTAAATAATTAAACAAGCTCTGAAAAATCCCAAAAATTCACCCCTAACTAATTTGGAGTGAGGAACGCAATGGCGAAGTCAAATTTTGATTTTGACGAGAATTTATTTTTTATTATTTTTCTAATTATTTAAATATATTAAAATATTCGTCGAAATTTTGACGACTTCCTAAAATTCCCAAATTTTTACCCTTAGCTAATTCGAGGGTGAGGAACGCAACGATGAAGTCAAATTTTTTATTAGAGGTCAATTTAATTATCTCATTTTTCGGGATATTTAAATATCTAAAATATATTAAAATATTCGACAAAAATTCAACGACTTCTAAATGCTTCCAAAACATCACCCCTAACTAATTTTGGGGTGATAAACGCAATGACAAAGTCAAATTTTTTATTTGAAATCAAAATAAATATGTCAATTTCTAGGATTTCTAGAATATCCTAAAATCAGGATTTGATCCATTTGATTCTTAATTTAAACTAAATCTTAGAGGTAAGCTTCTAATGACTTAATTAAGGTACTAGAATCATAATTATGACTTAGATTAATTCTAATTGACTTAAGTAACAACCTGGGTTGTTACAAGGGCATCCCTATCAAGCACTTCCATTCTTCATCATCCTTTGTCTACGTCTTCTTTTCTTAGGCCATCTACCAGTATATGAAGTTTTTTCTAATACAATAAATCCTTAAGAACAAAGTCACATGAAAAAATCTACTATAATGGAGAAGATGATTATTTCCATTTTGTTTATTTACACCTTACGAGGTCTACATGAATACTTATCATAAAAGCATCATCAATATTTCTTAAGAACTTGCTTAGGCTTGTTGGGCACACATATGTTCACCTAGGAATGCCTAAGTGTTGCGAGGAGTCTCAATTATGCCTATGTCTTGTATTTTACGACACGTCTGGTCACACACCTATGTGTTTCAACATGCCTAGGATTTTTGTCTTCATCTTGTGATTTGGAATGTATAGGTACTAATCCCTTAGGTTTAATGGCTAAAATAAGAGGAAAAGAGGCCATACTTCTTGTTTTTATTGACCAAGTGATTCTCTTTGATGTGCCTAATTGTGCACCTGAGCACATTTGAGCACTCATGTTCTTTAGCTCATTCTTTGATTCATACTAAATTTGGTTGAGCTGTAATGCATCCAACGTTACTCTAAAGATCCAGATGCTCCACAACACAATAATTGCTTATATTTAAATACTTTTAAAAATGGTTATGATTTATTTCTGAATAGTGATATCGTAATAGCACTGAATCATATGCTTTCAATGGTGATTTGATATATATGAAACTAGCATATTAAAGTTTCAAGATGATCTTTTGTATATTATAAGTTAAATCTTTTTTTGTTATGTTGTTGTAGTAGCAATGCCAATACATTGTTTGTGTACTCATGTGTTGATGTTTTAATAATATTGAAGTTTCCAAAGATGAACTCTTTGAATGCTTATGTATATAACTTTAAAATTAAGCAAAAATAGCTGAACTAAACTAAAAATAAGATATAACATACAAATATTAATGATTGCAAACTATGATTAATTTATTAGTTCAAGAGAAACCTAAAGCCCTTTTGTACTACTTCTCATTACAAGAAATCGTTATGCAGATATTTTACATTTGTAATTAATCTTTATTTATTTTTTTCTTTGATTAACTTGGGGGTGTACCTGAACCTCCCATGTTAGCACATGATTTGAAATTAGTTGAGTTTTATAGCTTATGCATTTCATTATAACAAATTTTATAGATATAATGAAATATGATGGAAAAACTAGTCTGAGATAAATTTGTTCCTCATGAGTGTTGTTTTGAATCTGTATAGATATTTGAATGGACTGTGGTCCATCGAGGCGAGGTAAACTTGCATGACTTGTGAGGAGGGTCTTGGAAAGTATAAAACATAATAAATAGGAATCATCCAGCATTGTAGACGTACAAAGGGACTAAATATTTCATATTAAGTGTTTACTATGCATAACAAATACAGCATAATTAAAAATTTATGTTCCTTATAGCTTGAATATTGATGCTTGCTTCTTGATACTTTTGCTTATGAAACCATTATGTATGTTATAATATGATGAGTAGTACAAGAACCATTATTCAATTTTGCTTAAATTATTGCATGACTACTCATGCATAGATTTAGTAGCTACTTAATTGATTCCTTTGATGCTATACCACTCAGTTGCAATATGTTACATTTAGAAAACTCTCCTTTAAAGAGAGATAACTCATTGCATTACATTTGGTTTGTGTTTCATGATTTGGCCTATTCTTAAATTTAATTGAAGATCATTTTAATATTCAAGTACTCGACCATTCTAATCGGATTAAATTCTTTGATACCTTTCATGTGTTAGGCAGGAAGCAAAGAAGAATGGTTGTGTATATAGATACATTAAGCTAATTGATTTGAGCTTACCTAATTTACTACTACAATTTACAGTTTGCTTAACTATATATACATATATATGAATGAATTGATGGCCGAATTGTTGTTGGTGATTTTTGGGGCCAAATGGATGTTCTTAAGAGTTTGGTAGGCTGACTTGTAATGCCCCGATGACAGGTTAGCTAAGCCAAATTGGTACTAGGTTGTTAACTATCAGATAATAAGATATTGTTAGGAAATTAGCATAGTAATGAATTAAAAGAAATGCATCCAGACATTTTCCACATTAATCCATTCATATACAGCACATAAACTCAGAAAATCAGAAAAATACATTGAGTTTGAATTATTAAATTTTTATTTAAATTCAAAGCAAAAAGAAAATGAAGAACAAAGTCCTCTTACTCTTTGCATACTTTAAATCTATCATTCTTCATGCTTTTAGTTCTTGAATAATGGGTCTGAACCATACTCATGATCTACCATAGGTACATATATGATATTGCATAATCAAAAAAAGAAAATCTTGTTGAACTTTTAAATTCTAAGTACACTTTAATATACCTAAATTTAATACATTATAGTTATAGGATATCATTACTGCCACAATAAGAAATAAAAAAATGCACATAAAACTACAAGATTGAAACTGTATAAAACTGAATAAAGCTATAACTATAAATCATTACTGCTGATAATTCAGATTGTAAAATAAAACATGATGTTTAAATAACATGTAATACTAAAAGTATGATCAAAACATATATGCCATATGTATACAAATTTTGTATGCCTGAATCACATTACTAACAGATCATAAGTTGTGCATTGAATCGCTTCGCTAATAAATCTTAGGTTGCGCACTAAATCACACTGCTTTTGCTGATATTATGATATTTCTTTGTTATCTTATTACCTGACATTAACTACATGATTCAATTCTGATGTTAAGACATACTCATGCCTTAACCTAAATGGTTGCATTCTCACCTAAACATTTATCTTTATTTCATGTTACAAGTTATTCTAAGACTTATTTGATCACAAGCTTGGGTTTACATGCATATATACTTAGCATGTCACTATAAAGGATAGACAGACACTTAGACTACTGCTTAACTTCACTTATCAATGCGCACAAAGCTAAAAGGAAAAACCATTTTACAATTTATTCCTTAAAACTAAGTCGTTCAAATCTTGACTCAGAACACATTAAGGAATTGGGATGTTTGTCTTATAATCAACTATAAGAATCCCTGCTCACTGAGATAAGGGCAGAACCTTTTTAGAGCATCCAACAAGATTCTTTCTTCTACATAATTGCACTTATCGATATGCACAAATATAAAGGGTAAAACTCTTTTAAAGTTTTGTAGAAGTTAGAAAGCTAATTTTGATGATAAATCAATGGTCATGTAAATGTACTTCCTTCCATCCTGGTAATCAACTAAACACTCCTTAAATTCTTAATACAAGGATTTCACAAGCTCTAAACTAGCTCATACATAACAATATGATAATGAAACTTAATAATTTAAAGATTCTAAATTATTAGGGAGGCTAATTATAACAACCCTAAGTTGTAATCTAGTTTAATCTAAGCTCACCCATGCCCTAATTTTGGTTCCAATGCACTTAATACATCATTAGAAGCTAACTCTAAAAATTGGGATTCAATTGGACCTCCTTAAGTTAAATTAGCCATTTGATCTATCTAGATGCCCTAATCTAGACCTAAAAATATTTGATCTTAGAATTAAAATCTGATTACATTTTTGAATTTCTCACTCCCAAATTAGCTAGGGGTGAAAGTTTGGAGATCATTTGATCCATAATTAAATTTAAATTAAATTGGGATAATTGCACATAAGGGATCCCAATAACTCATAAATGCAAATATATCCTAAGCTAATTTACCTATTAGGATTCATTGTGCGGACCACAGGTGATCCGTTGCGGAGCCCGGGTCACGCGACAGCAAAGACTTGTGCTATCTAGTCGTCTATCTTGTTAATCATACAGTTAAGATTTAAATCCACAGAGTCGCGGATATGCCATTAGTTTTGCCCGGTTGATCCTACGGCCTGGATCGCTCCCGTGATCTTCCGATAGGATCCAAGCGATCTGATCTATTCTGTCATCTGATTGATCGATCAGATGGCATCGGAGGCACCCCGCACTATGGATCTTTGTCTCCACTCCCTCGTGCGCCCAACCGAGAATATCCCCCGTAGTGTCGACCGCAAGGCTTGTCCCCCACTCCTGTGTTCTGCTTAGCAAGTCGTTAGGTGCCTTCCATTCTCGGCTTAGCGTCCCAATCGGGCCCCGTGGCCCAGTTAGCTCCATTAAAGAGAATTGGAGCTCGGCCATGGCCCGAGCTCCCGGGTCACTTCTAGGCCCGATCAAGCCTCTAGAAGCTTCCTAATTTCTCCCTGAGGCTATAAATAGCCTCAAGATCCTTCTGGGTATGGCTTGCTGATCAATTAAAGTCGATCCCCTCTCCAAGTTAAATTCCTAGTCTGTTCAAGATTTCCCAGGTATCCCAAGCGTACGTGCCGCTGATAGTAGGCGTCTCCTGGAGTTCAGGATCCCTAAGAGCTCCTTAGAATCTTAGCCAGTGTCGGTCTTGCCCTTTGTCGATTAGCCCGAGCTCAACCATCAAACTAGGTGTGGCAGCCCACCCCTTAATCCATAATATTAAGCTAAGGGGTGGCGTGTCATTTTGACTAACTCTTCCTTTATTATTGGATCAGGATGAAATCCACAGTCCACCTAATAAGGGAAGGAGTAAGCACAGAATCAAATAATCAGTCACTATATAAGAAATACATACAGAGTGTGGAAGCGATTTAAATAGGAAATATCCAAGCATCACAATAAAAATAACATGAAATATAACATAGAATATATAGCATATCAATCCAAAACACACAGTCATGAGTACCTATATTATTACATCACATTAAACTTTATGAATTAAAAGCATAATTCTCTCTTCCTTACTTGAAACTAAACAGCAGCTCCCTCTAAGGGCTCCTTCTCTAGATAGGGCACCTCCTCTAGCACCTGATTTTCTATCTGATATGGATCTGCCATTATCAGTTTCACAATGTAGGGCCCCAGCAAAAAAAAGGAAAATCTTGTTAGACAAATTGCCTAAGTATATTTTAAGCTGATAAATTTTATATATTATGTAATATCACCATTTAACATATTCTGAGCAATTATTAAGTTAAGTAGGGATCAACTAGCACAACAGAATAAAGGAAAAGCTATAAACAATATTTATAACTTAAGCTAAAATGAGGCTAAGACATGCCTCAAATGTTAGCTAAACAAGGCAAGGCATATAAGTATAAGTAACTGAATAAGTACTGAAAGAAAATACTACATCCTAAACATGTTGGTGATCATAAAAAGTATGCAAGTTAAATAAGTAAACTCAACAATGATACATATAAATAGCAGTAATAAATCTAACATCCTAAAATATATATAAGCAAAATAAGGAAATAGCTGATTGAATGAAAATACTGAAGTATATACAAAACATCAATACTATATATAAATATCTGTGTACTAACTACCTTACAAAAAAAGGCTAATCTAGCTCACTGAATATTAAAGGATCTTAGCATCAACAAGGAGGCTAAGGCGCAAAACTATATTCTCCTAGCGTCATCAAGGAGGCATAGGCAGAATATAGGGTTTTCTCCTAGCGTCATCAAGGAGGCATAGGTAGAAAACACATAATAAATTTTCTCCTAGCGTCAACAAGGAGGCATAGGCAAAAAATACAAGCAAAGTCTTCTCCTAGTGTCAACAAGGAGGCATAGGCAGAAGACATAACTGAGAGGCAACTCTAACACATGTAAATTTTATCTTTAATCATTTACATTAATGTTTTCATAAGGAATTTAAAGAGTCTCCATATTTTCTTAAAATTTTATTCATGCATCAAAGTCTTATATGATATGTCCAAGGAAATATGACATAAATATCAAGGAATGCGTAGCAAAAAAATCAAATAATAAGTAAGGGACTATACTAAGCATGGTGACATCATTTGTTTTCTAATTTAACCATTCTAATTATTCCAAGTTACACAAGTTCAGGATCTCTAATTCTTACTATCGAGTATAATTTAGAAGTTCAGCCGTATAAGTTAAAAAAGACTATAATTGATCAGGTTCTAATCTAATTCAATCAAATACGACTACAAATTCAATCAATAAATCATACATCCTAGTTTTATGAATTTGGATGTTCTATCTAAGATCTAATCAAGATCTACTAAGTTATAGATTATGGATTTAAACACCTCATGATTGGGCTTAATCATATAATCCAGAAGGATAATACATAGTGTCTAGGTTTTATTCTAATAGTGATCTACTTATTTAGGCAAATCCTATTAATCAAGTTAAACTTAATATGATAAATCTCCTATCATAAATCTAGGGTTAAAAGATAAAATAATCAAAATAAGTTGTAAGAGTCTAAAAACTAATAAAATCAATGATTCATTCATTAAAATACTCTATTTTTCAATGAATAAAATCTAACTTATAATATATTCCTAATCTCAGGAATTATCCTAATGTGAGGTGAAAGATCATAAGGAAAAAGAACTTAGAGAGATTTTTAGGGATTTTATCATTTTGACTTATTGGCTAATTTTACTCACTTTAATGACTTTATTATAGTTCTAATATTGGTTTTAGTGATTTAAAAGACAATTTAGAGGCTAAAGACGCTTATCTTAAATTTTGGACAAAATGACTATTTTGCCCTTACTTTAGAGTCCAAAAATTGACTTTTGATTTAGGGGTCCAAGTTGAAATTTCTTACTATCAAATGACTCCTTACTATCTAACTTGAAGATAGACAGTAAGTACTCCCAATTTGAATAAGAAATGGGTCATATAGGTTCAACTAAGATTTTTGACCTAAAGGGCAAACTTGTAATTTATACCTAATGGAATCTAAATTTTTATATTGTTTACTATTAGTTACTACTCAAGGATTACATAGAGTATAAAAACACTGCATTCTGAGGTTAGATGACTAAGTTATGGCCATTTTAATTTCTAAGGGCAATTTGGTAATTTTGATCGGTCAACGGGTGATAAAAATCGAACTTTTCCATTTGAAGTCCAATTTTAGCAAACTCAGTTTATATAGCTTTCCTAAATATACTGAGTGTGCTGATAGGGAGTAAACCCAATTTGGACTCCAAATGGTTGTTATGGCCTAACTAAGGTTAGGGTATTTTGGTCATTTTCTAATTTCCTAGGATTCAGATCCTAAATATTTTGTTTATTGATGACATCAAAATTATAAGCTAGTTAGCACCTTGAATTTCTGAATTTGGAGTTGAATTGACCAAGTTATGATCATTTTGAAGTCTGGGGGCATTTTGGTCATTTTTCCTAAAGTCAACTATAGGGTCAAGGAGTTAACTTTTCATCTTGATATCCAAATAGAAAAACTAATACTACCACAGTGATGGGGCTGTTCTCTTGAGTATTTTAAGACCCATATTACCTATGTTTGGATAACTAGGTTAAAAGTTATGATAGTTTAAATAGGTCATAAAATATCACTATGTTATACGTACCCCGAAACTAATTTTTGCATTACGTAATTTAATTTATTTTATTTTTTTGAGTAAAATGAGACCTATATTGACTATGTTTGGATCATCCTACAAGAAGTTATTAAACTTTTAAGAATTTTGAATTAAATCATTTAAATAAATAAAGTTACAATTCATTTATTCAATTTATATTAATTTATTATTCATTCATAAAGTTAATAAATATATTTTTCTATATTTATTAATTAGTTAATTAATTATTCTTAATTTGTATTTAATTAATATTAATTATTAGTTAAATAGTTAATCTTTTATTTAATTAATTTTAGTATCTTAATTATATAAATATTAATATTACTATTTAATTATGATTAATGCTAATTAATTAACTATTTAGACTTAATAATTTAATTAGTTATCTGTTAAGATTATTGTTTATTAATAATTTACAGCATTTATTAAATTAAATTATTCCTAATTAATTAATTAAAAAATGCTAATTACTATTAGTATTTAAATAATCCTAATTATGTATGATTATGTTAATTAATTACAATTAATATAATTAATTAACTTATTATTAATATTAAATATTAGTTAATTATTTATATAATGTTACTGTTTAATATTAATATACTAATATAAGTGTTAACTTAATTAATTACTAATTAATTATAATTATTAATTACAATTATATTAATACTAATATTACTATATTTTTGCAGGTTACTATAGCGGCGGGACCCACCATGCCACGCGGCAGACCGGTATTGGTCACGGTCCCTGGGGCGGGTCCCACACGGGACGCGTGGCAACCCGGGAGGGGGCAGGGCAGAGCTGCGGGCCCCACCTGTCCGAGAGATGGGACGAGTGGGCCCCGCCTTTGCGGCTGCGGCAGAGGCCGCCACGCGTCGTGCGTGGATAGGGCCAGCGTAAGTTGCGGTCCCCACGGATTGCGGACGCGGATCCGAAATCCCACGGGTCGGGCCCGGGTCGACCTTACCCGGCCCGACGCTCCTTCCTTCCCTTCTTGCCCGAGCCCAAGGCAGACGGCTAGGGCTGGCCTTTCGGCGGCCATCCGGTGATGGAGCGGCTTAGACCGCACGGCCGAGGATAGGTCTCGGCGAGACCTACCCGACGGAACTAGTCCGGAGGTCGGAGGGGGTAGGAACTAGGAGCTAAACCTAACCCTAGCCGATGACCTATGGGACGGAGACCTCTAATGGTAAGCAGTATATACAATCGAGCTGATAGGTTTTTGATCGGACGCTGGACTCATGCAATCGGGGATGTGGAATAAGCATGCAATTTGACAATGCATTGATCAAAGGAAAGGATTGCGAGATCAACGTACCTGAAATGGACGGCGGACGCGAGGATCGGCTCTTGGACGCAGGCTCGCGGGACTTCAGTTCATGGAACCAATTCGAGTCCTCGACCTGGAGGTTTATGGAGACGAAGGCGGAGCTCGCGAGGTCGCCAGCTCAATGGGGGGGCGTGATCGGCGGCATGTTGCCGCGTGGCTAGCGGGCGACGTGCGCGAGGAAGGAAGGGTGGAGACCGTTCGATCCATCTGATCGAACGGTCGGATCCTGCCGTGCGCTTGGACGGCAGGCAGACGACGCGCGCTCGGATCCTGACGACAGCGGACGACTCTGTTACTTAATAAATTAAATATTAATTTAATTAATTTCTTATTAAGCAAAAATAATTAAACTATATCTAGGAAAAATTCCAAATGTTCACCTCTAGCTAATTGAGGGGTGAGGAACGCAACATCGAGATCAGATTTTGATTCAACGAGTATTTTAATTTCCCAATTTTCGGGGTATTTAAATATTATTAAAATATACGTCGAAATTTTTGACGACTTCCGATTGACACGAAAATATCACCTCTAGCTAATTTGGGGGCAATGAGCGCAACGGCGAAGCCCATTTTTTTATCGGAGCTCAATTTAAATGGGTCAATTTAAGGGTTTCAGGATTTTCTAGAATTCTGATTTTTGATCCTACTGACTTCTGATCTGGACTGGATCTAGAGGTGAGCTCCTAATGACTCAACTAGGCTATCTATCCTATAATTAAGGCTTGGATTGACCTTAAATGACTAAGGTAACAACTTGGGTTGTTACACCAGGTACCTCAGTTGCAAGCTCTGAGCCGATGAGGCTCGGGCTTTCCACCATTTGATTTGTATTGATAAGCATTGTTGAATCAAACCCATTGCACTTATAATTGCACTTTGAGCTAGCCTCAATTAATTGAATTGATCGATCAGGCTAATTCCCAAAAAAGGGGCTGGGTTCGAGTAAGGACCCAGTGATTTAGGCCACCATAGACCTAGCCACCTTAGGGGTTTGATTCGTCTCACCTCCACAAATATGTATGGATTGAACCTGGGGTGAATCATGCACTATGTGGGGAGAATTTACTCCCCATAGTAGCCCCATAGTGGGAGCTCTCGGGTGAGCAAGGTGATGGGAATCCAAGTGAATTTAAATACTGATAGAGTTTAATTAGCTCGGGTAGGATAGGTACCTGAACTGAAGGACTTGGACATTTGCTATCAAAGTTCCACTAGATTTTGGAGGTTAGTTTTGATCTCGAATATTTCCTTGAGCTCACAATGATTACTCGAAGGCTTGAACGCCAAGACACACCCATTGCAACACTAGTGAGAATGATTGGAGCTCATCGTAAGCCAATATGTTATCAAGAGGAATAGCAGAGTGATAATCTTCATCTAGGTGGATTTGAGAGCTCCTGAGAGTGCAAAGAATATCTATGGGGTTCTTAGGGGGTCTTTTATAGCTAGAGGTCCATTGGGTCATTGGGCCGACATATTAGCTCGAGCCCGAGGGCTGGCATTCAGCCGCCACATTTAGCTCCTTCACTTTTAATTCTTTGATTGGTTTAGAATTTTATATTGTTGGGTTAGATCCAAAGTCTTGATTTATTAGATATCCTTAGATACAATCTTAAGATGTTAAACTTGTATAACTGAATGATTGATTAAGTTTCATCAATGATACTGTTAAGCTAACTTAGTTCTGATCAATTATGGTAAGATTAAACTGATAAATGAGATAAATCAAAATGTTAATTTAAGCTGCTATTGAATTAATTATATTTATTAACCTTGTGTTTAGGCTAAGACTTGCTTATGTCTTAGCATCTGATTAAGCTGTTAAGTTCAGATTAAAATAATAACAAAATGGATATTGTTCTGTGTTTTTAATAGTTTCCCCTTTTGTCGTGCTTTCAGATTTCATATGGCATTTCAGCATTTTCTATTTTAATGGATTTCAATCACATGATTTATGCATGTTTCATGCATAGCATATTATTGCTAACCAAGTGCCATTTGGGCACAATTCTTGAATTCATTGCGTTGGGCTCAATCCCATATTCTGTTATCGGTGCATTAAGGACAACTCTGATATTATATATATATATATATATATATATATATATATATATATATATATATATATATATATATATATATATATATATTGGGCACAAATAAGATTACATATATGGGAGTGTTGGGCTCATTTATTTCGATACATTGGGCACATTCCTTTGATTCGGTGCATTGGGCACAATTTTTTTTGTATGGCTGTCGTTGGGCACATTTCTGTTCGGTGCTATTGGAGCACATTTCTGTTACATATTGTAACATATGCAATTGAATTGGCATATGTATTGCAGTTCCATATTGCATATTATAACATTTGTTTTTATGTTTACTGCACATATTTTCAGCACTTTCTACAGCTCAAATTATTTATTTTATAGCAGTTTTAGTTACTCTTAGTTATTTACTTACTTTTCTAGTTAGCTTTCTATTTATTTACTACTTTATGTTAAATATCTTTGTAATATATTGAATGCATTTTAGTGAGCCTAAAATGTACTTAGACTCATTGTTTAAGCAAAAATTTTTCTTTTTAGCTGGGATCCTGGCATTGGAAAACTGGCAATGTCATATTCAGATTGCTTTGAGGAGCCTTTGCAGGTAGAGGCGCAGGAAACTCGAGAGGAAGTGAAGCGTACTGTTCCTGAGTAGTTGTTGCGGCCTTCTTCCCTAGTTGTCATCTTATTTTAGTTATTTCTATATTTTCGGTAGAGTTTGTAATAAGCAAACATATATAAATGTATTTTTTGTCTTCTTTCTAAGATGTATGTCTTTGTTTACTATTTTTGGATGGATAAATGCATGTATGATATGACTTTAGCTCTTACACTTTGTTCTTTATATTACTATACTATATATATTGTGATGTAATCATCAGTTTTGTAGATTTGCATTGTTAATCAGGTTAATGAAAGACTTAACTTAATTAACAGTGGAGTATTTAGTTCTTAACACATTCCTATCCTTAAAGTTCAAAATTATCTATCATTATTTAACTTGAAGCATTTAACAGAAGTGGTAGTTTATTCTTGCAGTAATTACCCGTTCCGCCATTAATACTATTTTGTTGCACATAACATCGAAACAGGGCATTACAGGCCTAATTTTGAACTTGCCTAGATCCTAATTTTGTCCTAATTGAGTTAGGTTTTAGTTTTAGTTGCTTTAATAAAGATTTGAGTTATTACACAATAATATTAGTCCATAAATTTGGCTTAATAGGGACGTTAAGTCCAAGATACATTGGACCTTTCAAAATAATCATCAAAATTGGAGATGTTGCTTATAAGCTCAAATTTGCAGACAATTTTTCTGCCATTCAACGTATTCCACGTTGCATCATTATGAATGTGTCTATAGACACCATTCCAGCAAGTATCTATTCCTTCCATCGATCTCCAACATGATCTAACTTACAAAAAAGAACCACTCAAATTATTGGGTTCAAATAGTCAAAAATTACACAGTCACTGCATCACAATGGTAAGAGTGCAGTAGAAAAATTCATTAGAATAAAAACTTATTAGAAAAAAAGAATACTCCATGAGAAAGAATTACCGAATACTGTTCAATATATCAGGTATTAATCTCACATACCATTAAATTTTGTTTATGTGATGTCGAGGGCGACATCATTTTTAAGTTGGGGAGCCTATAACAACCCAAGTCTTTATCATCCTAATTAGGTCTAAACCCGACTCAAGAGAATTAGGATCACAGGCAACTTAAAAATTAGGGCAAACCAAAATTATTGTTGGATAGAATTTATTTTTGTGATAGTAATGCCCAAGTTCGAGAATTATCTAGATAACTAATATTTCTGAATTAATTTCTGAATTTTTTAAATATAGAAAATTATGAAAATTAAATATAAATTTAAATTTAGTAATTTTAGTGTCGTTAGATTAAGAATAATATAATAAGACTACAAATAATGTTTCATTAAATTTGGAACTCCTAATTAATCATAATTAACTTTCGAAGTTTTAATCTTTGAAAATGAATATAAAATAGAATATAGCTCCAAATCAAAAAAATTTAGTACGAGTGTATTTATCTCGTCAAACGACGGAAAAATATGAAAATTTTATTTGAAATTATTTATTTTCAATTTTTCCAAAATCTTTTCTCTCATATCCCCTCCCCCCTCGTGCGCATGGAAGCTTTACCATCGCTCGCATTCCCTAGGGCATGTGCACGGGCGACGTGCCATGCGAGGCATGATCTCTGGTAGGCGTGATCCGCCCTAGCCCACCAAACCCTACCCTTCCCCTTCTCTCTCCTATAAATACCCCTCGTTCCTCTTAAACTCCTAATATCTCCTCCTTCCTCCCCTACCCAACAACCACCACTCCAATCCATTTGTCAAATAGTCATCAATCCATATTCTCTTAGCACTTGTAGCACAATTTAGTCTACTATTGGAGCAGCTTGATTTTAAAATGATGTTCTTACACGAAGCATTGAGGCACAGGCAGTTGAGGTTGTAAGTAGGTACATGTATTATCTGAAGAAGAGACATTAGAAAATAGTGTTAAGTATCTTAAAATATCTCAAAGGTTCAATTGGTGCTAGTTTATTATTCCAAGAAAATTTATCAATGGAGGATTTGTGTGCCTACTATGTAGATTCCGACTATGCTGGTGATTTTGATAGAAGACGATCAACTGCTAACTATGAGTTTACTTTAACATAATGTTTGTGAAACAACTTAAACTCTTAACATTAATGTACTGTCCACTTTGGCATGAAATAGCTCACAATTTTATCCTCATAAGATAACTTCCAATAGGTAACCCATCATGGCAGTGGTCCCACCTGAGTATGCTTAACTTTAGAGTTCTTATCAGGAACTCCACCGTTATCTAAAAGGGCGCCTCGATATTTAAGAGTTTCACTTTTAACTACTTAAGTGGGTCGTTACAATCTTCCCAACTAAAGTAACTGATGTCATCGTTAGTATTTATACACAGATCCAAGAACAATCCATTGGGTAGATATGACTAGAGGTGGCCCCTACTGGCTACCATCCATTGAGTAGATAGGACTAGAGGTGGCCTCTACAGGCTCAATAGGTGCCCACAACCATGTAGCATCTTAACCATCATGGGTTCAAGAGATTGCTCATACGAAGTGGTACTTTGCCATATATGGAACTTAGCTCCTATCTGACACCCTATGGCTTGCTCTGGTACCATCTGTAATAGCCCAAACTCTTAATATCAAAGTACTTTTCACTTTGGCCTGAAAGTCTTTACAATTTTATCCTCATCAAATAACTTCCCAATATGTCATCCATCATTGGAGTGCTCCCATCTAAGCATGCTTAACTTTTGTGTTCTTATTAGGAACTCCTCTGTTATCTGAAAAGATGCCTCGATGTTTAAGAGTTTCACTTATTACTACTTAGGTGAGTCTTTACAGTTCGATTTGTGTGGAAATCTACACTACAATATACAGTTGCCCCGTCGACTACGGAAGCTGATTACATGGTAATTACGGAAGCATTCATAAAGGCCACATGGATGAGAGGATTATTAAAAGACTTGAGAGTGCAGCAAGAGAAGACAGTAGTATTGTGATAGCCAAAGTGCTATAATTTTATATACCAATCTCGTTTGTTTTGTTCGCAAAAAGCACGTACATGTGCAACACCACTTTGATCTTATTGAAGAAAATCGATACGAAAGACAACCTGACATATATGCTCATTGTCCATAAATTTGTTCGCTGCAAAGATTTGGTGAATATGGAGAAGTAGCTATAAGCTTCACCTTCTGATGAACCACACACACGGGTTGATTCCTTTGGAATGAGGATACGTATGCAACTGGTGCAGGTGCAGTCGCTTTGCTGACTTTGAAGCTTGTTGAGATCAACTCTCACATGACGCGCATGAGATTTGAGGTGAAGAATTGATGGTTTTTTTCGTAATCGACAAAAAGTTAATATGCGATTTCGAAACCACCAAAAAAATAAATGCAACATTTTGAAACTGATGCAAAATTAATATAACATAATGATTATTTTTGAAACCACAAAAGTTAGTTGCCTAAGTATGGGTAAATTCATAACCGACGGAGGGGTGAAACTATTATAAATAGAATGGTTTGGTTCATCCCTAGCATGTGTTTGAGCACTTGGGTTTTAGAAACTCTCTAAGTAATTGTTTCATTTCATATAGTCAAATTCCTCTCTTTGCAAACATAAATACCTGTGAAGAGTATTCTGGCTCTTAAATTTGAGCTGTTGAATACTAATCATGTTCCAAATTTGACAACGAGGCATGAATGAAAGAATCCAAACTATCATTAATAATTCCTCATATTCTCTTAAAATTCTGGCGTATCCACTTGTTTTTAATTACAAATCTACCACTCGTATAATTTTCCAACAATTAAAATATGCTATTAAATTTAAATTACGTTTTGCCTAAACTTTGTCGTCACCTCCTCCAGCCTCGTTGGTCAATGCAAAATGACTGTAACATGTTTTGAAAAGACAGACAATCTCGAGCACGATCCATCTTATCAAGAAATTAACGATTCTTTTTTTTAATAATAATAAAATATAAACCTTAAAATAAGTTATAAATTCTAGGAAATATAAAAAAATGATCATAAATGCATATGATATTTTAATAATTTTTTTGGGATGGAAATTTGGCCGTGCGGTAGGAGTTCGATGTCTATCTTGACTTTTTGTTATTTTTATCAATAATTGCGACATGCGAGTCTATAACTATAGGTAAGCACGCATAAATTTTCATGTATTTTTATTTATTTATGTTAATTAAACATTAATATAAGAGATTAAGCTAATAATCAGCAATCATGCAACAAAGGAAACAAAGTGAAGATTATAGCACCCAAGTAGTGTATGAAAGCCAAGAAATGTATGCACATTTACATAATCATATATGAAACTCGCAATCTTTATAATCAATGATTGGCCATTGAATAAAATGTCTATCAATCAATCAATGCCTCGATTATTAAATGAATATACATGTATAAAACTTATATATTGTCACAAATGTACATATGGACTCCCCACATTGAATTAGTTGAAAGTAAGTGCACTTGAGATGAACCAACTGATCTAGCCCACTTTCTTTAGCATCATCCATCAGGGCTCAAAACCAAAATCAACCTTAGGTAAATTTATGCATTCAGATGAAGCAGAATGGTTAAAATTATGCATGTAAATGATGCAAATTGACATAAATGATCAAGCTTATTATATACAAAATAGTCTAAATTTATGCATATAAATGATTGTTTATTTACAAATATGTCACAGTTGCTTATTATTTAAAACATTTTTTTTTTTTTAAAAAAAAATTATAATAACAAAATTACAACCTCTCAAATTTTGATAAAAATTTTAGATAAAAATTTAAAATAAATAGCTAGAAGAATATACAATCACACATACAATAATGCTACTTTAATAAAAACAAAATCTCACACTAATTTAAAACCATCCGCATCACAAATAAAAGTCGAACGATATACATAATGGGCCAATCTCCACCCACTTTCCTTCTCTCATATGCTCTCTTCTTCAGTTATAAAGCAATACAACTTATCTCTTTTCTCTTTCTTGCTCTCTCTCTGCTGAAATCCTCCTTCCATATATGCGAAATTCGCCTCTCTCACTCCCTCTCAACCGCTCGTCGTTTGTTCTTCTGAGAAGATTCCTGTTTGGCAGTGCAAACGTACGCAGTTCCATTCATCTTCAACGCTCTGTCTCTCATACCTCAATTAAGGGTAAAGTTTCAGATCTGATCGATCAGGTGAAGGCATGGAAGGGCTGACCCAAGCAAGAACAGAATGCGGCGGCTCGACCACCGGCGTGCTCCTCCGCTGGGCCGATGCCTCCGAGCCGTCGCCCTCCTCGCCTCCTGGGCCAGTCCAAAAGGAGCACATGTTCGAAAAAGTGGTGACCCCAAGCGACGTCGGCAAGCTGAACCGCCTTGTCATACCGAAGCAGCACGCCGAGAGATACTTCCCTCTTGACTCCGCCGCCCATGACAAAGGCCTCCTCCTCAACTTCGAGGACCGCCATGGCAAGCCCTGGCGGTTCCGCTACTCCTACTGGAACTCCAGCCAAAGCTACGTCATGACCAAAGGCTGGAGCCGCTTTGTCAAGGAGAAGCGACTCGACGCCGGCGACACAGTCCTGTTTGGCCGAGGCGTCGGTGATGACGCCCGTGACCGCCTCTTCATTGACTGGAAGCGCCGCCCTGACCCCCCCGCTCCCTTCCGCATCCCCCACCGCCATCCCTTTTATCTCTCTGCCGCCGCCACAAGGCTGTTCGCTCCCCCGGGCCCACCTAACAGCTACATCTACTTCAGCTCTCCCCAGCCCGTCCCACAACCTGTGGTTCTCGATTCCTTCCCGCTGGCTCACGGCAAAGCCGTGGCGCCGGGCGGGCCTAAGCGGGTGCGGCTCTTTGGCGTCAACCTTGACGAGCCCTGCGAGCGCTTCCCTTCACCAGATCTCCGGCTCGGGAGCCTTGCTCCAACTTCTTCTTCTTTTTCTTCATCGACTCAAGGAGGGAAGAATGGGGCCATCATTGATCTGCTGCCGTTGGATCTTTGATTGTTAACTATGCAAATATGTATGATCAGTGGGATTTGAACTTTTTGAACAGCCCCGAAAAAATTTGATAAATTCAAATTAATTCCCTTCTCTTTTTCCCTTCAATCCCCTATTTCAATTAACTTCATATATATGCATGCTATTCATTACATATAACTCTTACATTTTTGTTATTATCTTGTGTTTTGCAATGTGCATATATATATATATATAGTGTAAGTATGCTTTATTTTGGTTGAAGAGGTATTCAGAGTTTCTGGCTGGGGATAATGGAGAAAGAAGGCAGCGGCAGGCTCTGCAGTGGAGGTCAGAAGCATTTCTTCCGTGATTATTTTAGAACTGCGATCCATGCATGGCATGCTTATTCTTAATTTAAATATCTTGCTTCAAATGCTGTATTCACTATAAACGAATTCTTAAAGGTATGTTCTTTTTATAGGCATTATAGATAACTAGAAAGTAGACTGCAACTGAACGTATGGAAAATTAATTAATGTAGATTACATATTCTCTGATATATAGGGGTATGTGATCCGGTAAGCTATTTGACTATATTTTTTACTATTTGCATGCTTTGGATTTATGCTTTCTGTATCGTGCTGCATATGAAGGGGCCGTAGTTGCGAGAGGTGCCATAGAGCCCATCCATAATTAGAATATGAAAGGCATATATGTGATGCAAATTTCTATTAGAGCTTTATGCTTCTGTGCGCCTGAGATTTCTAAAAATAAAGAGAAATGAATATGAGCATAATTAACTAGAACACTTAATGAGCTCTCAGAGAGTACAATGGAATGGAAAGGATGGGAGGAAGAGTTACCTTTCTATTTTCTGCATATATTTAGTGAGGTAATTAATTCATCTAAATTGACAGAATACAGACTACATACGTTTGACAATGCAGAATTTATGGATAAAAATAAGAAGAAAACAAAGGTAATGTAAGGTTAGGTAATGCAGAAAGCCTCAGCATTAGTTCTGCTCTGTAATAAAATATGACTAATAACTGAGCAGCCGTGTTAGCTTTTCATAAGACGTATTTAGAGTTGGATATTTAGATAATGCTAACGTTATCATGCCTATCATATATTATCTTTGTTGCCCACCTCAACTTAAATATAGATTAAATATAGTGTAGTGGGAATAAAGTTTGGGGTTATAATTTATATATGTTTATACATATTTCTAATACCTTTCTATATTTTCTTACTTATACATTTTATGCTTGATCTCAATTCTCCTTTGCAGTCCTTTTATTTTTCCAAAATTTAATTACTTGTGAGAAATCTTTTTTAAACAACTATAAAAATAAGTAGGTTGGAATATACTAAGAACTGGCTCCAATCAAAGACTACGATACTATAGGGTGTCAAATAGATGCTAAGTATCATACAAAGAAAAGTACCACTTTATGTGAGCAGCTTCTTGAACCCATGATGGTTAAAGTGCTATATAGTTGTGGTTACCTCTTGAGCATATAGATGCTACATCCAGTCCTATATACACAATAGATGCTTTTTGGATCTGTGTGTGGATACTGATGAGGATGTCACTTATTTAAGTTGGGGAGATTATAAATACCCACTTAAGTAGTAATAAATAAAACTGTAATGACTTGAAGATCGGAGTTGGGTTATTACAAGTAATAATTCAAGAATAAATATTAATACAAAAATTTCTAATAAAATAATATCCATACATCACAAAGCCAAAAATTTAAATTAAAATTATACAAATTGTCTTAATTTAAATAAATATAAAATGATATAAAATTCAAATAATGAGTCTACATCTCACACTTGATAATATAATCTTTTCTAGCTCTTGAAATCAAGTTGCTTCCACATCTAATTCTCAAGACATGTCATAAGAATAACATTGACAATCAATTTGGAGTACGTAAAGAATCTAAAAGTATTAATTTCTAGCATCCTATATATGTTACAAAAATCAATACAATAAAGTATGAAGGAAACACCATCATTACAATTTGAGGGTTATGCTAATTTTAATAATAACTAACTAATAATGCTCAAGCAGCTCAAATAATTTTGAAGCAAAAATATAAATTGACATGAATGAAAATAACTTAGTATGATTGAAAATAACTTGGTATGAATAGAAATAACTTGGTATGAATGGAAATAACTTAGTATGAATGGAAATTACTAGGTATGAATGGAAATAACTTGGGTATGAATGGAAATAACTTAGTATGAATGGAAATAGTTTAGCATAAATTACTATGTGACATAACTATATCATTATGGGCCTAGGCCCCCCAAGCATCACTAGGAGACCCAGACATTAGCATCAAAATTATTCTATAAGGATATACAATTACCCATCCGTAATTGTTCATAAAAATATTATATTGGTGAGTCTTTCCTCTAAATCTTCTGCCCCTTTCTAGTGAACTAGATCCCTCCTTATTTTTTCATGAGTTGCTACTTATGCAGATTCAATTTTGTTCTACCTCTAAAGGCTCTCACCACATATATTTATCTCAAGCATTATGGAAAGAAAGAAAATACAATTTAACTTAACATATCATTGGGGTACATGCAATGATTATATATATTCAAACAATGTAAGCTCAAATAATGTTAAAAACAATACAATTAATATAACTCTATATACTTAATCTATTTGCTTACTCTATAAGACTTTCTTTATATAAATCTGATAAAAATTAGTTCTTATACATTAATCTACTATTTAAAAATCTAAGAAATTATAATATAAAAGTGTTAGGTCAACATTACAAAGTCTGGGTAAGAACTTTAATTGGTTAGATGATGTTATTAGGGTTCTTAATGAACTTTGGACACTTAAATAAATATACAAATGAAGTTTCTATCTACTGATGTCTAAATGAAAGTTATTCCTAATTGGTAGAAAATTAAGCATGTCAAATTTCAGCTACTGGTTCAAAGTATTATAAAAATTATGAATGTGCAAATTTTGGGGAAAATGTTAATTATTTTTAAAATTTTCTAAGAAACAGTAACATTATTTTCTAAACTTTGAACATAAATATGAATACTTAAATATAAAAATTAGGTTCTGTGTTCAATAGCGACGTTGTTCCTAACATAATAGAGAGTAACTATGCCAAGAGTTAGTTGAATTTGATGGTTGGATTAACAGTTATGATAGCAGCAACACAGCAAAAAAAATTTAAAATCTATCAAAAATTATTTTCTGAATTTCAATCGGTGTTTGCTGATGTTTGAGTGCCTAAATGGTGACTTTATAATTCAAATGGACCGATAAGGTCTTCTGTGAATTTTTGAAAATTTGACAAATTTGACAAAAAAATAAAAATTTTTGAAAATTTTTCTCAACTTTATGGTGATTTTTGTACATCTTAAAGATTAAATTAAAGTGTAGTGTTTTCAAGTGATTTATTATCAACACCTATAAAAATGTGTGTGCAAAATTACAGTAATTAATTTTGAGTAAAATAAGAACTATGATAATACAAAGTAGGGATGAAAATTTTCAAAATATTTGAATAAATCTAAGAAATTTATTCTTAGAATACTTAGAATCTACACATATTAATTATGCAAACTAAAATATTATAATGGATATGCCTAGAACCTACTAATATTGTAATAATCATTTATTTGATTATTATATATATTCAAAATGAAATATATTTGGTAAAGGAGGGAAATAATGAGAGAATCAAAGAAGAGATTACCTTGAAACAAAATTTTTTTGATGAATCGTAAATCTTTTCCTTGTCATGAAAAGAATGAGATAGTGAAACCTTGTGGCTCCCCACCTCTTAATCCACAAGGTTAAGTTAAGGGGAAGTGTACCACTTTGGCAAATCCCTCTCTTATTATTGGATTAGGTATAATCCAAGCCCACTAGTAAGGGAGAGATATGCCAATGCATATATGATATATAATCAATCACTAAAAAAATACAGAATCAGAGTGTGAAAGCAAAATAAGGTAAGAATACATCCATTTTTACCACAATACATATAAGTAAGGAAAGTACATTAAGCAGCTCAGAATAAATAATATAGCCAAAAATACACAGTCAGATAGTACCTGTATTATTACAACATTAATTAAGTTTAAATGAATTAAAATAAAATCACTCATCTTTACATAAAGCAATAAAGCCTAAGCAGCTTCAGCTCTTTCCTGATGCTCATCCTTGTATGCTTATTGCACCTATACATTTTGCTGCTTTGGAAGTAAAAGTAAAATGGTGATATCCTAAAACTCATGAACTTAAACAGCTTAAAATGTACTTAGACTTTTTTTTCTAATATAATTTTTGTTTTCTTGGCTGAGGCCTTGGCATTATGAAATCGAAAATATCAGGATCTGAGAAATTTGAGGACCTTGTGCCTGAAGAGGAGCCACACTTAGAGGAGCTGCAAGTTAGAGCTGAGGATCAGTATAGTAACTATCATTTTATTCTGTAATGATGAGTGATTTATTTCATTTTAAACTTATTTTAAAATTAATGTAATAGCTCAGGTACCCATGTATGTTCGTTTACTATACTATTTTATTCTGAGCTGCATATATATTCCCTATCTTGTATTGTGGTGGTTTTGGATGTAGCATTTTACTTTTCCTTGCTTCCATACTCTAATGAATGTCTACCTTCCAAATGTAATTGCTGTCCCATCTCGGTGGCTAGCTCTGAAAGCATGGGCCACCTATTTTTTACTAGCCCGATAGCACAACTGTTATGGGCCACCTTTAATTGCACTAAAAGTCTTAACATACAGGTTTTTGTTCTTAAATCGCTTATTTGTCAATGGAATGGCAATTTTATGATGAACAAGAAACTGCATATTATGAATTTAATTGACGCATTACTCTTATGGAACATTTGGGTGGCTCGGAATCGGAAGAAATATCATGACGCTGAATGGAACTTCTTAAAATTGAAAATGAGTATTATTGCTGAAATTACTTTCATCATAAAGTCTTTCTCGCCAAAGTCGATAAGCTGGCATAACATCAATAAAGCTATGTTTTCTGATTTTTTTAATGTTGAAGTGCCTTAATTATTTTGGTTTCATCTGGGGCTGCTAAGGTTCCATTTGATCGAGCTTTGCAATTACTATATGTCGTATGCTCATTTTATCAATAGAATTTTGATGGGCAGAAAGAAGGTAGACATTTATGACATTTATGATTATGATGGACATCATTTTTTCCAGCCTGGAGGAGGTCATTCCCGCAAGAAGATTGGTGTGCTGCAGTCCTCATTGTTGCGAGTTCTGGTGGGAACCCAACTTCACAGTGTCTGTTCCTTAGTCCAGGTTCTGGGATATGTTTGTCCGGCATATTTATACTTCTGATCTTAGTTGGGATGCTGTTGAGTTCTATTTTCTTTGGTCTTGCCAAATGACTGGGGTTTATGTGCTGGTGATTCAGAGGTTCTGTGGATGTGATTTTATTGCTAATTCATATTTCGCTTACTACTGTTGTGTAATGATAAATTGGCTGGCCCCATACAATATGAGTACTTCTTATGGTTTCGCCGAGGATGTGGACTTATGTTCTAGATCCAATTCTGCTTTGATTTTTAAGATGGATGGTTGCGAAAATTTCTGTATCGGCATATGCCTGTACCTGCAAAGTAGTTTAACAAAATATCTTGCGAAGCTTTTGTTGATCATAAAGTTTTCTCAGATTAATGCAATTGCTGATTACTATGTTAGTATGCTCTTTGCTCTCGTTGGACACGGTTTGTGGTGGCCTGGATGCTGTGAAGTTGCGATTCAAACTCCTAATTACAATGACAATGTTTACTTATTTAATGAGATTATGCAGATGGTTTTGCTTGGGAGCTGGTTAATTAGAATACTGTGGTTTACAATATGTTGGTTGGCGGCTGTCATTTTTTTTATATTTGTTATATGATGGAGATTTAAGGGATTTAGATACTGGTGCTATGTTTTATACTATGCTCAAGTTGACACATCATTTGACATCTGATATCTTCAGGGTTGACGAAATTTATGAATGTTTCAGGATTCGATTCATTGGGGTTAGGCAGCTTGCAGGTAAGCCGTTTAGATATTCAGTTACTAGCGTTTGTGATTTTCTTTGGCAGGTTAGCTGGATGGTTGACGAGGAGCGAGGACCGATGATTGTTTATTTTCGCAATTTCTGGACTTTGTATTTTCTGGTTTGGGTGACCCTTTTAGGATACTCCCTGGGGTCACCATTTTTTGGGTTGGCTTTGGGATTTTTAGATATAGACTTTTTTTGTAACCCCCAAGCCCGTTCTATTTCCATTATTTTCTGAGATTGTGCTTGTGGCTTGTATGCTTATACTGTGCATTTTTCTTGTTCCTTTTATATGATTGAATGTTGGATATTGCTCTACTAACACTTTACGGTTCCAACCCCGATAGCTCCATATTTCCTCATTTCGTATGTATATGTTTTACATAATAACTGGTATTAGAGTGATGTTATATGGTTTTGGTATATTTTGGCTTGAGAGGGAGCAATGGGTGACAATATGAGGCACAAAACCCATTAAACTAAATTAAAATACTTCTAATCATTCCCTCAAAAATCTCAAATCCTATAATTGCATAATTTAAAAACAAAAATTTCATTTAAATCAATGGAATAAAGTGATAATTTCAAATCTAAACTAAGTAGTCCAAATATTGTTTTGATCAAGAGAGCATGAAGAATGCTAATTTATAATAAATTCAACTTTTGTAATTAGAATTCCTAATCAAGCCCTAATTACCCTAAAAATGAATTAATGAATATTATGCTTAATCTTCAGTCAAATTTTATGATTAAGGTCTCATTCTCTTCATTAGACAAAGAAGAATTAGATTATGGAATTAAAAATACTTTTATGTGCTTAATTTTGCTAATCACTTACTAATTACTTTAAATCTTAATTAGTGAATCTTTGGATTATTAGTGCTCTGATTTTAGTGTTAAGTTGCCTAATGACTCATTAGATATAGTAGAATTTAATTATAAATCAAGATTTTATTTTCTATAATTTAATTTGCTAATCTCTCCTTAATGGGCCTAACCCTAATTAGTACTCATTAAACTCATTTCTTAACCAAAATCAGATCTTAAGGTGTTATTCTTCTCCTTAGATAGTAAAAAATCATTTGGCATTGAGAAATTTTAGTTTGGAATCCTAAATACTAAAGTCAACTTTAGACCCTTAATAAATGGCATTTTTGTGAATTTTAGTAAATCTTGATTAAGATTAAATTAGAATTTCCCAATCTATTAATTATCCTTAAAATCAGTAAACAAAGTATTTAGAACTTTGTTAAGTTTAAATTGAATCATTATCAAACTCAATTGCTTAAACCCTAGCTTTGGCCATAATTAAGCTAAGTAATTATGAAGTAAATAATATGGGTATAGAAACCACATTTCCTTTCATAAATCCTTAATTCAAACATTATAAATCATTCAAAATCAATTTAGAATTTTTTGAACTTATTTATCTTTATTCTAGGTTAAACCCTAGAATTGGATTAGAGCATAGCCCTTAAATCAAATTGTGGTGTGATGGAGAATCCACAATTTCAAGTCTAGATTCAGTACTTTTAAAGTAGTATAATTCTATTGGGTCATGATTGGACTCAATAGATTATGTTTTAATCTATAACTGAGAGTTTTCAAATTATGTCAAATCTTAGCTTTTTGACTTAAGGTCTGATTATATATAATTTTTTATCATTATTAGTTATTCCTTAGTTGTACTTCCAGTCTTGGTGAGTTTGATTATACTCAATAAGATTTCCTTTAACTTAAAGTTTGGAGAGTCTAGTTTGAGTGAACTAGACCTTATATGCTTAGAACCTTGAGTTAAGAGGCTCAAACCCCATATGTTGGAGTTTAAGCTATTATCTCTGAATCTTGATAATATTTATCAGGCTTTGTTTAGGATAATAAAAGTAATCAAATAGAATGATTGATTTAATTACTTAACTTTAGTTAGTAGTATTGTCTAATTAGGAATTAGAACTTGATTAGTTCTAATATTTGACTTTATAGGACTGTGACTCTAAGATTATACTGGATAATAAGATATTGGAAAACCTGAGCTTGTATATTTTTAGAATAATTGTAATGAATAAAATTAGAAAGCAAAAGATAACACAGATCTTATTTAGATTACTTGTAAAATCCTTAATTGCTCTGTTTTACCTTATTTTTGAGCCTTGTTGCCTTATGTTAGTTAGAGAAATATGAATTATTTGATGAATATTGTAACAACTCAAGGTTGTTACTCAGCTTAATTTTAGCTTAATTATATCTTAATTAAGTTCATCTAGTCGTTAGAATCAATCCCTAAATATTTGGAGCAATTCGTAGCTAAATCAAATATTTTGGATTATTTTAATATTTAATTAATTAAAAAAATTGAGGTTTTTAATTTGACATTGAAATTAAAATTTGACTTTGCCGTTGCTATCATCACCCCCAAATTAGCTAGGGGTGATGTTTTGGACGCATTTAGAAGTCGTCGGATTTTCGTGAATATTTTAATATAATTAAATGCATCGAAAAATAAGATAATTAAATAATCATCAAAATCAAAATCCAACTTCGCTGTTGAATTCCTCACCCCCAAATTAGCTAGGGGTGATTTTTTTTGAGATTTTTCAGAGCGCGTTTCTAAAATATGAATTTTTAAATAATTAAAGAAATAGATATTTAATTATTCTAATTTTCTAATTTTTTATTTCCTATTTCCTTTCATCCCTCTTTCCTGGCTGGCAAGCTAGTTTCGACGCCTCCCCCCTGGTTTGCATGCAAGAATGGCTGAGGCCATTCCTTTTCTCCCCTCACTAGCCCTCTTAGCCCATGCCTTCACTTCCCCCTTCTTTCTTCTCCTTTATTAAAAAAGTTCAGTCCTTCTGTAATAACCCAGGTTATTATCTTAGTCGATTAGGACTAATTTTAGTCTTAAGATTAATCATAACTGCTAAGTAGGTCAATTGGAATCAACCTCTAGGACCTAGTCCAAATCAGGAGTCAAATAGATCGAATCCTGATTCCTAAAAAAGTTCGAAAACCCTAAACTTTGACCTATTTAAATTGACCTCCGATCGAAAAATGGACTACACCATTGCGCTCGTTGACCCCAAATTAGCTAGGGGTGAAGTTTTCATGTCGATTGGAAGTCGTCAAAATTCGACAAATATTTTAATAATATTTAATACTCCGCAAATCGAGAAAATTAAAATACTTGACGGATCGAAAATCCGACCACGCCATTACGTTCCTCACCCCCCAATTAGCTAGGGGTGAGTATTTGAGAATTTTTAGAAATTTAAAAAGTAATTATAATTAATCAGAATTTAAATTTAATTAATTAGTTGAAACTAATTAATAAATATATATATATATATATATATATATATATATATATATATTTAATTTTTAGTTTATTCCTAGCGCGCCGTTAAAGGCCTCACGTCGTTCGCTGTTCCGCCGTCGCATCTAACGGCAATTCCTAGCCGTTCGATCGATTGATCGAACGCCTATCCTTTAGCCTTCCTCGGCCTGCCCGCGCAGGTCGTCCACGTGGCACGAAGCGACCGGGCCGCCTCGTTGGGTCCGTCGAGGGCTCGATAAACTGCTCGGCTCTCTCCAAGCACCGGGTCCGAACCCTAGCGCCCTCGGTAGAAGCCAAGGACCACGACTCGCCTCCGCCACCCATCAGGTACACCTCTATCCTCTCGTTTCTTCATTCGAAGTTGCAATCTTTCCATTCGAAGCCCTATTTCATAAACTGGATTAGGCTATAACCGGAGTAGATCGATCGAAACACGATTCGATCCATCCAATTTCACAAAGATGCTATAGTAGAAACCGTTAGAGCCCTTTTTGGGCTAGCTAGGGTTCCGGATTTCGGCCATCTGGGACCGCCTCTGGCCGAGGTCCGCCTGCCACTGTGACGGCCTCAAGGAGAGCATTCCGTTGACATGCGGGTTGCCGGCTAGCGTCGCCGGGAGGGCCGGTTTACGGCGTGCCCTAGTTTTGGCCGTTCGGGGCGACCGCGAGAACCCCCGGGTCGGGCCGGGTCAGTCGCGCGACCCGCACCCTCGCATGCGGGCCACGTGAGCGCGGCGGCCGAAGGCGTGGGCCTCGCACGTCCGTTCCGTGGACATCAGGTTGACCCGCCGCAGTCCCGTGCCCTCTCTGCATCCGCCACGTGGCACAGTAGCGGGCCCCGCATGCGTCAAATCTGCATAATAAAAATCAAGATAAATATAAATATATAAGTAAATATATATATATATATATATCTATCATTATTAATCTATTTAAACACCATTTAATTAATGTTGACATAATCATCAAACTAATGACTAAATTAGTCAATAATGACAGCAGAAGATTATATATATATATATATATATATAGGTATAGTTATATTTAGTTTAATTTTTTATTATTGAAATTAATTCAGTTAATTAATAAATTAGAATGGTAGTTTATAATTATTTGATTTAATAATTTGAACAGTTAACTGATAATTAATATACCTAAAACAGTCAATTAATTAGGCTAGTTATAATTGAATTAATGAATTAATAGTGGGATCATTAAGTTAATTAATGATTGTTAAAATTAGCTTAATTACAATTCAACAGTAAAATAATATTAATAAATCCTAATATGCTATTTAATAATTATTGAACATTACTAGACAGCTAATTGACTAATTTAAACAGTATTATAATTAAGTGATTATCACTAATCACAAATAAATAATAATAATAATATTATAATATTATAATAGATTAAATAATAATTAATTAATTAATTACAGATTAAATAATTAATTATTAAATACAGGAAATTATAATCTGAACTATAGGAAAGAACAGTAAATTAATACAATTTAAATAAATAAATAGTAAAATAATACAAATTGCAGTTTTGAATAGTAAAACTTAAAAGTTTGATAACTTTTTATAGGATAATCCAAACATAGCCAATATAGGTCTCAAAATACTCAGAAAAATAAATAGAATCAAATAGCATAATGCAGAATTTAATTTTGGGGTACGCATAACGAACTTTTGACCTAGTTGACCAACCATAATCAATATGGGTCTTAAAATACTCTGGAGAACAGCCCCATCACCATAGCAGTATTGTTTTCCCATTTGGGCATCAGGATAAAAAGTCAACCCTAGAACTCAGAGTTGACTTTAGTAAAAAATGATCACAATGCCCCTACAATTCAAATGATCATAACTTGGTCAATTCAACTCTAAATTCAAAAATTCAAGATGCTAACTAGTTCAGAATTTCAATGTCATTAAAAAAGTGAAATAACATTTAGGATCTAAAATCTAAAAATTTAGAAAATGACCAAAATACCCCTAACCTTAGTTAGGTCATAACTTGATCAATTGAGGTCCAAATTGGGTTTACTCTCTACCAACATACTCAGTGCATTATAGGAAAGCTATAGAAACTAAGTTTGCTAAAATTAAACTTCAAATGGAAAAGTTCGGTATTTGTCACCCGTTGACCGACTCGAATTTACCAATTTGCCCTTTAAACTTAAAACACCCATAACTTAGTCAATTGACCTCAGAATGCAGTGTTATTGGACTCTATGGAATCCTTGAATAATAAACAACAATAAATTACATAAAAAGTTTGGTTTCAGTCGAGTGAAAACTCCAGAATTACCCTATAGTCAAAAACCTTAGTTTAGACCTGTAGGACCCGTCTCTGGCCCAAATTGAGCGTACTTACTGTCTATCTTTAAGTTAGACAGTAAGAAATCATATGGAAAAGAGAAACCTCATTTTGGACACTTAAATCAAATATTGACTTTGGACCGTTAAGTAGGGGCAAAATGGTCATTTTGCCCAAAAATTTAGGATAAATACCCTTAACCTTTAATTAGTCTCTTAAAACACTAAAATTTATATTATAACCATATTAGTGACATTTAAGTAAGTAAAATCAATAGTTAGGTAAATGGGTTTCTCAATAGGTGAAACCTTGGTTTTATTAGTTTTTAGAATTTTTTTAACTTATTTTGATTATTTTATCTTTAACTTTAGTTTTATGATAGGAGATTCATCCTATTAAGCTTGATTACTTAATAGGATTTGCCTAAATTATTAGATCACTATTAGAATAAAACCTAGAACTTAAGTCTTATCCTTTTTAGATTATGTGATTAAAACTTAAATCTCATAGTATTTAATCCATAATCTATAGTTTTAGTTTTAGAAGATCTTGATCAGATCTTAGATAGAATGTCTAAATTCACAAAATTAGGACGTATAATTTATTGACTTAACTCATAGTCATCATTTGATTGAATTAGATTAGAACCTAATTAGTTCTAATCCTTTTTAACTTATAAGGACAAATTTCTAAGTTACACTTGATATGTAGGAAAATGGTGATCCTGAACATGTGTAACTTGGAATAACTAGAACGAATAATAGAAAATAAATGATATCACCATATTAGTAGAGTCCCTTGCTTACTTTGATATTTTGTGCTACGCATTCCTTGTATATTTGAGTTTACTTCCTTGGACATTTCATATAAGATAACTTTGTGCATGAAAAATGAAAACTTAGAATAATAGGATAACAGTTGCCTTTGGGTTCGGTTTATGGTGATTATGGTGAACATTTGCCCTGATGGATAGGGGTAAGGTGAAATCAGGATGTCTAACATTCTCATTGAGTAGAGTGTATTAGGCTTGGGACTCATATAGTCATGCAGATGTGCTTGACTCATTAGTTATTTCTAACAATTGTCCATAGAAACAAAAGTAAAATAACTAAAATATGTTGCATAAGTATTGTCTGCCTCTTCAGTCATGCAGTATGTTTAGTATGTTTACAGATTGAGATGTATATATATATGGGCCAGTTTGGCCAAGTCTTCTGATATAGCAGTCAGTATACAGAGTTTGATGTACAGTTTTAGTATTTGGCTATATTTTAGCATTGCTTATTCAGTCAGCTATTTCTTTGTACAGCTTATATATAGTAGGATTTTAGATTTTACTGCTATTTATATGTATCACTGCTGAGATTTATTATTATAATTTGCATATTTCATTTGATCACCTGCATGTATTAAGATGTAGTATTTTCGATCAGCATGTGTTTAGTTACTTATATTATATGCCTTACCTTGTTTACCTTACTTTTGAGGCATGTCTTAACCTCCTTTTTCTTAGGTTATAAATGTTATTTATAGCTTTTCCTCTTTCTTATTGTATTGCCAGTCGCTCCTTTATATATTGTTGCTTAGGAAAAATATGTAAAGTGGTGATATTATAAAACATATGAAAATGTATCAGCCTAAAATGTACTTAGACAAATTGTCTAACCAGATTTTCTCTTTTTTGGCTGGGACCCTACATTGTGAAACTAACAATGACAGGCGTAGAGCAGATAGAGAATCCAGTACCTGTGGAGGAGATATACGTAGAGGAGGAGCAGCAGCTCGAACCAGAGCATATCTAGTCTTTAGATTTATATGTGAGGATTAGTGCATTTGCATTTCCATTTTATTTAAACTTTAAATGTTGTAATAATACAGGTACTCTTGACTGTGTATTTGGATTTATATGCTTATATTTTGAGCCATATTTTACACTTATATTATATTATGATACTTGGATGTCATTTATTACTTCCGCACTCTGTGCGTTTACTTATATAGTGTCTGTTAGATTGATTCTGTGTTAATCCTTCCCTAATCAGGTGGATTGTGGATTCCATCCTAATCTAATGATAAGTGAGGGGTTAACCAGAGTGACACTCCACCCTTGGCTTAATCCTTTGGCAGATTAAGGGTGTGGGTCGCCACACCTTCCTCTTCATTTTGTTGTCAAGATAATGCTCCCAAGCTCTCCCTCATTCCCCCATTGTTGCACCTTGAAGAAGTAGCTCCTCTCCAAGGTTCTTGAAGAAAATAGAGTTTTCTCTTCCTCTCCTAAAGGCTAAAGTACCAATTTGCTCTTCTTCCTTGGCCATTTCATTTCTCTATTATACTTATTTGCATCTTTAGACACCCATAATTAAGTATGGAAGCCATTATAATCCTTCAAGGTATTAAATTTCATGCTTTGTTTTTCTTCCATTTTGTATACCTGAACTTTTATCTCCATTGTTTGCATAGTTAGAATAATCTATTTGTGCTCATTTTGGTATCAATGGGAAGGTCTTGGAAAGACCTTTCCATCAGTATATGGAACCACTTGTGAGGTGCTCAAAATTGGGAATATTTGGGTACGGAAGGAGACCCATCACAATTTTCGCACATGCGAAATTACCGTTGAGCGCTGCATCGCAATGCAGCACCCGAGTTTCGAACTTGATCCGCCATAGCGCGCCGCAGCGCATAATAAACTATGATGTATAAAAACTATATATTCTGATGAAAATAATGAAAATCCGTCGTAGCGCACTATAACGCGCCATAGAGCCCGCATTTCGGGGATCAAGCGCCATAGGGCGCCGCAGTGCCTAAAAGCGTTGTAGCGCGCTACATCACTGAAATTCCTCGTAGCATGCCGCAGCGCCCAAAAGCGTTGCTGTAACAATCTAAGGTTGTTACCCAGCTTAATTTTAGCCTAATCGTATATTAACTATCATTCCGTTAATTTCATCTAGTCGTTAGAACTAATCTCTAAAAATATGGAGCAATTCAGAGTTCAATCGATTGCTCTAGATTGTTTTAATATTTAATTAATTAGAAAATTGAGGTATTTAATTTGACCTTGAAAATAAAATTCGACTTCGCCATCGCGATCATCACCCCCAAATTAGCTATGGGTGATATTTTGGACGTGTTTGGAAGTCGTGGGATTTTCGCAAATATTTTAATATAATTAAATGCACCAAAAAATAAAATAATTAAATACTCATCAAAATCAAAATCCGACTTCGCCATTGAATTCCTCGCCTCCAAATTAGCTTGGGGTAAATTTTTTGAAATTTTCAGAGCGCGCTCGTAAAATCTAAATTTTTAATAAATCGAAAAATTAAAAAATGAATTTAGTATTTTATTTCTTAATTTTTTTCTCTAATTCTTCTTTCCCCTCTCTCCTAGCTGGCTCCCCATTCGGCTGATCCCTCTCCCCCTTCTCCTTTTTTTGGCTGACCCATTGCCTCTCCAGTGTGCATTGATGGCTAAGGGCATCCCTCTCCTTCCTAGCTCATGATGGCCTCCCCCTTCTTTCTCCTCTTATAAATGGAAGCTCAGCTCTTTCTCCCCTTTTTTTGCTGTCAAGTTAAGGCTCCCAAGCTTCCACCCTTCCCCCATTGTTGAGCTTGGTGTTGAAGAAGAAGAAGAAGAAGAAGTTCCTCCTCCAAGCTTCCAAAGGTTCCTTCTTCCTTTTATAAAGGCTAAGGTACTCATTTACTCATCTTCTTTGTCTATTTCATGTTTCTATCATGCTGGTTTGTATCTTTAAAAATCCATTATTGTATTTGGAAACCATTGAGGCTCATTTAAGCATCATATTCCTGTGAAAATCGCATGCTCTATTTTTCATTTATTTCGTATACCTGAGCCTTCAACTGCATGTTTCATATAGTTAAGCTAATCTATTTGTGCTAATTTTGGTATCGATGAAAAGGTATCAAAAAGACCTTTCCATTGATATATGGTACCACTCATGAAATACTCTGGATTGAGAGTATTTGAGCTTGAAATGTGGTCATTCACAATTTTCGCACAGGCAAAATCACCGTCGGGCGCTACAACGTACCGTAGCACCCGAGTTCAATCAAAATCCACCATAGCGCGCCATAGCGCGCTACCGCACACCGCAACGCTTGAGGAGCTAAATATTGGCCTAGAAGTAAACTGCAGCAGCGCGCTGCAGCGGGCTGCAGTGTCATTTCGAGAAAATCTATAGAAAATCTAAATAAAAATTAATTGAACAGTAACTCGCAAGTTGGACCATTGTAGCACACCACAACGGGCCGTAGCGTCATTTCTAGAAAACTATATGAAACCAGCAAAAAAATTAATTGAATAGTGTTTCCGCAAGTTGATCCGCCACAGCGCCTGAAAGCGCTGCGGTGCGCCGTAGCATCCAGCTCTCGGATTAGGCACCGTAGCGCACCGCAGTGCCTGAAAGCACTGCAGCGTGCCACAGAATTGTTTTCGTTGCAGCGCGTCGCAGCGCGCCACAGCTCGCCGTAGCACCCTGAACTATCCGGGTTGGCCCAGAATTGGCCGAAATTGCTAAAACTTCACTGTTTTTGTATTTTAAGGTCCCTAGGACCCTAGTGGGACTGAATTATATCAAATTTCAACATTGCATTTTAAGGTCCCTATTTTAGTTAAAATTGAGCATTGCATAAAATTTTGTGTAAAAATCAACTTTGAAAATTTGCCCTTTTATGGCATGTGCAAAGACCTCTTATGTGCTTTAAGTATTTTTGTCCTAAATACTAAATAATAGAATTTTTGAATGTTTGTATTGATTAGGTATATCTTAATAACCAAATTGCATGAAACTTAAGTCTTTAGAGTTGTAATTAAGTGCTAACCCCTTTGGTTTGATTTAGAATTTGGTTAGCCTTAATTACCTTCTATTTTTTATGTTACTTTGTATTACCATATTTTAATGATATCATGATGTATGTTAGAGGATTTTAATATTTATTTGGACACCTAAATATGCTTAAATTGGCATTAAACTATAAATGAACATAAAAATCTTGAGAACTTAATTAAGTAGATGATACTTAATCTAAACCTAAAATTTGATATCAATAATACACCAATCATACATAGATTTGTCATTGATCTTTAAATCAACCATTGGTCTTAAATTTGGTAAAGCTAGGGGTCAAACCCTAACTTGTCTTGATTAAGATCTAAACCTTAATTACCTTAACTAAAGCATCCTTGATTGAAAGATAATTCAATCGACATGATTCCAATAATGCATATGATTTGACATTGATCTTAAATCATGGAATTAGAAGTGCTAAAGCTAATATTAAAATTGTGTGATTGAAGCATCTGAATCTAAACTTTAGATTTTTGATTTTCTCTCATATCTAACTCTAATAATATCTTTCATTTCATCCCATGATTGTAGAATAGAGTATGACAAGATAGATTTTATTTATCTGATATGATCACTTTAATCCAAGACTAAAAAGTAAACCTTAAATGTTAGCTTAAGAAATAAAAGTGTGAGATCTCAAGAGTCTTGCTTTAGGATCATTCTTTAAATATTTAAAGACCTTAATTATTGATAGATTGAGGTAGGAAGAACTTTTGTAACTTATTGAGGTAGGAATCTTAGATGATCCTTCATAACCTTAGGAGTTGATCTTGACACCTCGTGGTAGGAATCACCTAAAATAGTTAGAATAGAACTTCTCCCTTATGGTAGAAATTAGTATTGAGTGATCTTTTTAGATCACATCCTTGGAGCCTTGTGTAGGACTCACCCATTTAGAGTAAGGATTAATAGCTTTGATGAATCCTTGTTGATTAAATAGAATCTTCTAAACCCAAATAATTGGTGGGGTATAGTAGGGTATACCCATAGTCCTGGATTATTTTAGCAGTATTCAGGAATGGTTGATTCACTCTAATATGGACTTATGACTATGTGCTATCTTGAGGGATTAGACGAATACAGTCCCATTAGAGTAAATCTTCTAGGACTGAGAGTGTTACAATTAGTGAACAAGATCCTTAGTTTGAGATATAAATTGCGACTGGGTTCTGCCTCCTATCGTAGTGCACTTTGATAAGTGCAGTTTAAGCAAACTAAGTATCTCAAGTCACTTTGTGTAGAACACTAAGTATGCTTATAATTAGATTATTTAACGGGTTAGCTTGAGATATAAACTGTGATCGGGTTCTGCCTCCTATCGAAGTGTGCTTCAATAACTGTAGTTTAAAATAAGCTAAAAGTTAAATCTACCTTTCTTGGAAACATACTAAATATGGGTATACAATCTTCCCAACTAATGAATTTTAAGTAAACTCTCAACTTTAACCAATCATCGAATTAGAATATAAGAGTCAGAATACTTCATTTTTATAGTATTCTGCATAATAGAGACCTTGAATTTATTATCAAATTTCAAAGCATTTTCTAGATTTTTGAATTTTAAGGCATGTAGTATAAACATGAGCATGAGCATAAGTACAAACATGAGCATTACGTATGAATAATAGAGATGATTTATGAATTACAGAATGTTGCATATATCAATCGGGGAATTTGCAGGATGACTAGTACTGGTTTCCCAATTGGGTTCATGTAGACATTAGACCGTATGATTTATACCCATTCAATGATATTTTGGTTACAAATCAGTACATACAGTATTTTGGCATATTTAGATGCACAGTTTCAATAGCATATTGTATCATGGCATATACAAATGCATAACTTCAGCGACATACAGTATGGTTTTACATATTATTACTCAGTTTCAGATCCGTTACTATTTTTAGTTTACTTTTAGTTTATAGTTCAGTTTTACCTTACTTTGCTTTGTTTTTGTACAATTTTATATAGTTTTATTCCTTCAGTTATCTTTATAGTATTTTTGTAGATTTACTTACATTATGTAAATGCTAAATGATTAATTAGAACAATTTAGATTAGTTTCGATGTGTTATAATTATTATCTAACATGGGGTACTTTTGGGATCCGGCAATTTGCTAGACCTTGAACATTATATTGAGCTAGGTCAGGAGGATACCCAAGAGATTCAGGGGGAGCCCGTGGAGCACTAGTGGACTCTTTCCCAGTCTTACTTTTCTACTTAGTTTATTTTTGTTCAGTACTTAGCATTTAGGTCTATATTTCAATAAACTATTGCAACAATTCTGGATGTGTTTTCTTTTCTTTTCTTAGACGAATGTTTTATACAGCTTCTGTCATGAATGTTTTTGGATGACTGCTTAGCTTCGGCACTATGTTATATACATCACAATCAGTATACTGGAAATGCTGATATATTATACATATGTTGGATTCCTTATGTGTTTTACATCCAATATATATATTGGTCTAATACTTAGGATGAGGATACTAGTCTTATCTTAAGTATTATCTCTCAACCCTGCTTAAGGTTGAGTCAGCAGCTCTTCAGTGTGGCTCAGTCTTAGCCTATTTAGGAAGAAGGGTTATGCCTTCCCAAGTAGTGCACCGCTCCGCCATCGAATTTTGATTCTTCCTCTTTTTCACGCAACGACAGGACGGGGCGCTACAGCTGTAGCGCGCCACAGTGCGCCATAGCGCGCTCCAGTGCCTAAAAGCGCTGCAGTACACTATTATGCGCCCCAGTGCGCCATAGCGCCCAGAATTGCCTGAAACTACGTAGAATTGACTGAAATGGCCAAAACTACTCATTTTTGCATTTTAAGGTTCATATGACTCTAGTGGGGGCTAACTATACCAAAATTGAGCATTGCATAAAATTTTATGTGAAAATTAAATTTGACAGTTTGTTCTTTATAACATGCGCCTAAAACCTCTCATGTGTCTTAAACATTTTGTGCTAAATATTAAAGAATAGAATCTTTGAATGCTTGTATTAACCAAGTAGATCTTAATAGCCAAATTGCATGAAACTTAAGTCTTTTAGATTTGTGATCAAGTGATAATTCCTTTAGTTTGATTCAGGATTTGGTTAGCCTTAATTACCTTCTATTTTTATGTCACTTTACATTTCTATGCTTTCATGATATTAGGATATATATTAGAGAGCTTTAACAATTATTTGGACACATTGATGTGCTTAAATTGACACTAAACTATATTTAAGCATACAAATCTTAAGAACTCAATTAGGTAAATGATACGTAATATAAACCCAAAATTTACCATCAATAATAAACCAATAATATATTGAATTGTCATTAATCTATAAATCAATAATTGATCTTAATTTTAGTAAGGCTAGGGGTTTAACCTTAACTTGTCTTGATTAAGATTTAAATCTTAATCACCTTAATCTAGTAATCTTGATTGAAAGATAATTCAATTAATATTATTCTAATAATGAATCTGATTTAATATTGATCTTAAATTATTGAATTAGAAGTGCTAATGTTAATATTGAATCTGTGTGATTGAATCATCTAAATTTAAACTTTAGATCTTTTATTTTCTCTTATATAAGACTATTAGCATAAGATGGATAATAAAATTCTAATGATTTAAAAAATGATCTAACTCTAATAATATCTTTGATTTCATCCCATGATTATATAATAGAATAGGATCAAACGGATTTTTAATCATTTGATCTGATCACTTTAATCCAAGTCTAATAAGTAAACTTTGAATGTTACTTAAGAAATAGAAAAGTGAAATCTCAAGGGTCTTGCTATAAGATCATTCTTGAAATACTTAAAGATCTTAAATATTGATACATTGAGGTAGGAAGAACTTTTATAACTTATTGAGGTATGAATCTTAAATGATCCTTCATAACCTTAGAGGTTGATCTTGACACATCGTGGTAGGAACCACCTAAAGCACTTAGAATGGAACTTCCCCCTTGTGGTAGAAATCAACATTGAGTGATCTTTTTGATCACATCCTTGGAGCCTTGTGTAGGACTCACCTATTTAGAGTAAAGATTAATAGCTTTGATAAATCCTTGTTTGTTAAATAAAATCTTCTGAACCCAGATTATTTGTTGGGTATAATAGGGTATACCTATAGTATTAGATTATTTCGGTAGTATTCAGGAATGGTTGAGTCACTCTAAGTAAGATTTACCTTTGTGCTATCCTGTGGGCTTAGGCGAATATAATCTTGCTTAGAGTAAATCAATCTATCCTAAGAGTGTTATAAATAAGGACTTATTCCTTAGTTTGATTAAAATACAAATTTCCATCATGTGATGCCTCCTAGCAAAGATCGCTTCAATAGGTGTGGCTTAAACAAACTAAGTAATTCGAGTCACCCTATTTAAGACACTAAGTGTGATTGTGAGTTGGTCATCATAATGACTTAGCTTGAGATATAAATTGCCATCGGTTGATGCCTCCTATCGAAGTTCGCTTTGTTAGGGTGGCTTACTCAAACTAAGGTGTTAAGAACCACCCTTCTTGCAAACATGCTAAATATGTGTAAACAATCTTCCCATCTAATGATTTTTAAGTAAAAATCCCAACTTTTAACTAATTATCAAAATTAGAAGTTAGGAGTTAAAATCATTTTAGTAGGATTCTGCACAATGAAGACTTTGAATTCATTTTAAAGCATTTTTAGATTTATGGATTTAACTCATGTAGCTTAGAAGCTTTGAAGCATGAGCATGAGCATAAGCATGATGTATGAATATCAGTAATGATGTATGAATATCAGTGATGATTTATGAGTTACAGAATATTGCATACATCGATCAGAGAATTTCAAGATACATCGGCATCATAGTAAACTATATTCCCATCTAGATGTATGTAAATATTGGACCGTACGACTCATAGTAGTTCAGTGATATTTTGGTTGCATATTAGCAGCATACAATATTATGGTATATTTAGATGCATAATTTTAGTGGCATACAACATTGTTTCATATACTATTACCCAATTTCAGATCCATTACTACTTTTGTTTACTTTTAGTATTTAGTTTCTAGTACAACTTTACTTTACTTTATTTTAATTTTGTATAATTTTATATAGTTTTATACTTTCAGTTATATTTATCATATTTCTGTAGATTTGTTTCACTAATTAAATATCAAGTGAATATTTAGAACTGTTTAGATTAGTTTTGATATGTTAGACTTATTATCTAACATGTGGTACTTTTGGGATTCGATAATTTGCTAGATCTTGAGCAGCATATTGAGCCGGGCCAGGAGGACACTCAGGAGATCTAGGAGGAGTTCATGGAGCACTAGTAGACTCTTCCCCAGCTTTATTATTTTGCTTAGTTTACTTCAGTTCAGTAATTAGACTTATTTCTGTATTTCAGTAAATCATTTGTAATAATTATGAATGTGTTTTTCTTTGCTTTTCTGAGACGAATATTTTATTCAGCTTCTGTGATGAATGTTTCTGGATATTTGCTTTAGCTTCCGCATTTTATTTATATACTACTTATACTTAGTATTGTGATATAATCAGTAAACTGGAAATGCTGATACTTTATACATATAATGGATTCTTCATGTATATTTTAAATCCAATGTAAATATTAGCCTGATATTTATGATAATGATACTACTCTTATCTTAAGTATTAGCTCTCATCCCTCCTTGAGATTGAGTCAGCAGCCCTTCAGATAGGTTTTGTTTGAGCTAGTCGGGGAGATGGGATATCTCCCCGAGTGGCACGCCGCTCAGCCGCCGAATCGATTACGATTACCCCTTTTTGCGTGCGGCGACGTGGCAGGGCGCTACAAATATTCTATATTAGCATTGCAAGAGATTTCATTTTTCTTACATTCAGTTAAAATAACCCCAGTAAATCAGATAACGATATGTTCTAGTTAGTCTACTGGATGATACATATACGATTCTATAGTCTATCTTGGATCTAGCCCTATGGTTAGCTAGATGATACATGTTGAACATTCTATTCAGTGGATATGTTTAGTCTATTACTGTTATGGTAGGCTAATCTAGGCATATGTCTAATAAAATGATAATTTCGATTCAGATGCATACAGTTTAATTATGTTTCATGTTCTTAATTTTTTTTTGTGCTCTCCATTTTCAGTAGATTTTATGGAATTATATATATATATATATATATATATATATATATATATATATGTGTGTGTGTGTGTGTGTGCATATTATGATGCTAGAATTTTTTGTTCTATTATATATATTATAACATTTAATCAGTGTGTTTAGCATTCTTAATTTCGATCATATCTGTTTAAGGTTTTTCTTTTATGTTTGTATTAGCCATTATTCTATATATGCTTAACATTTTCTACAATAGTTGGATTTGATGTGTATTGTCTTACTTACCTTGTTTGTTAAGTTTTAAATATTTTATTTATAATTTCCATGTTTCATTATGGCTTGTTGCACCTAAATGCTTAGGTTAATTTATGATATCTTAAATTTTAGTAATAATTTATTAGCCTAAAATGTACTTAGATTTTTTGTCTAGCACAAGATATTTTTATTTTATTAGTTCGGGCTCTAGCATGTAAGAACCAACATGTCAGATCTAGACCTTTATGAAGAGTCTATCCCAGGTGAGGAGTAGGAGCAAGAGGATAATCCTTCTGCGTCTGCTTAACTATAGTTGTTGTTTTATTTGGAAGATAATGATCTTTAGTTTTTCATTCTCATTGTTTTAGCTATATTTCAGCTTATAATAACTTAATTCAGTATTTGTATGTTTCCATACTTTCAGTACTGTTATATTTGAGATGTATACTTTTACTATCCTTTTCATAATGTATGAATATAATGAATGGATGTATTTTTGCTATTGCTTCCGCACTTTGTGATGAATGTTTGCTCAATTTCGGGTTGAACTCTAAATCATAATTATTATTATATAATAATTCAGGGCACTAAGATTCTCTTTATGGATATCTAAGTGCTTAGTTACTTAGGTATCCAGTAGGGTTAGTAAAATATATGACATTGAATAGTAAAAGTAAAGTGAAGTCACAAATAAATATATGACATTGAATGATCTCTTCCATTCTAATAAATTGTATAAATATCCTGAAGTTTTTCCTATGCTCATATCTTGAGAAATTCATAAACAAGTACAACCATAGCTGGTATTCTTAATTGATGCTTATATTATATGGAACATTTGGTCGGCCCGCAATCTCAAAAGATATCATGCTGTTGAATTGAATTTTCATAAATCGAAATTAAATAATATAAACGATATCAACTCAATCATTAAAATTTTTCCTAAGAAGTCTGACTGTTGGAAAAACATTAATAAAAACACCTATGCAGACTTATTTAATGTTTGAGATCATTAAAAGTTTGATAGTCTATGGCATGCCGGATGCCTATTTTTTACTCTGAGTTTTTGATACATCCTTTTCAATTATGCTAGATTGGTTGGTAAACATTAAGGGTGTTCTGATTAATTTGAAGGTTTGCATTTGGACTATCGTTTGGTTGTTGTCCCTCTTGCTCACAAGTTGACCGGTGTGCCGCAGTTCTTGTTGAGATGCTTTGGAATGATGTGAGATCTAGTGGGATGCCGGTTGACAGGCCGCAGAGTCATCGACCGGACTAAGGGAATGGAAGGTTGGTCTGCCTGTCGTTTTTTTGAGTTTGAGATTAATTTGTCTAATCATAATGCCAACTTTTTATGGTCTCGGTTGCTGGATGGGTATCCGATTCAGGTTGAAATATTGAATTCTGGTAGCGTTTTTTTAATTTCTTATCCAGCAATGCTTAATTGTGGTATCAGGAGCATGAAGTGCGTCCGGATGACCCTGTGGAGCGGATGTTTCGATGTTAGTTTAGTAATGATTGAGAGGTTACTGTGGTGTTGTTTTTGTATTGGCTGGGTAAAGGATGTGTGGGTTGTCCTGTCTGTTGGTTTACTGAGTGATGTTTATCCTATTATCAATCATATTGCTTGCAATCATGCCGGTGTGCTGCAATTTTCGTTGGTATGTCCAATTTAGGCTGTGCTACGATACCTGCTGGTATAATGGATGATAGATTGCAAGGCTGTAAGATGGATCATGGGTAAGACTGATTATCTTGTGAGGGTTGAGTTTTTTTTGGAATTTTGTTTATCCAGATCTGCTGGTAAGGCCTTGATGGCCGGGAGTAAAAGCTCATTTGTGAGGCTCATGGTTTGTGTGATTAATTTGCATTATTATCATATTATTGTGAAAAGCTATATATTACTTCATGTAGTTAATTGCATTCATAGATCTAAGTTCGTTTTGTACCCACCCAACCTCATTTTATATATTTGTTTTTTTTGGATGAAATAAAATTCTCAGATATTGGTTAAAAAAAAAAAAAGCTGGGATTCTTAAATAAAAGCATGTTAGATCATTATTGCAGCATAAACATAAAATATCACTCAAAGACTCCTAAGCTAAAAATGAAAGTTTTTTAAAAATAAAAACTTTCTATTAGCATTCATAGTTATAGTTTGGCTGAAAATTATAACAAAATGCTTTTTTGGCATTATTTTTCAAAAACTTTCAAAGAACAACATGTTTGCAGGTAAGTTGAAGGAGACTCTGCTTTATTTGTGCAAAAATGGAAGAGCATGAGGAAAAAGATAGATAGGAACAATACAGGATCTAATCAAAATTTTAATCTCTTTTTAGTCTTAAGTCGCTTTACCATATAACTCTTTTTATGTTACGAGAGGATATAACAGCAGGGAGCTTTTTGTTCCATTAATTCCTTCTTTATTTGGGAATCATGAGATGAATCTGAAACTTAAATTTTCGAATTTATATTTGCATGATATAATTTCAGCAAATCCTATTGAATGTTCGTCAAACCAACTATGCGGCAGAAATTTTTATAACTACCAGAATCATTAAAGTTTATGTTTCCTATTGTATAATACTCATTTGTTATAATAATTATAATTAATAAGCAAATTCAATGGCAGTTTAGTTTATTTGGACGAATTTTTCAGTAGGGGAGTGTACCAACCTAACTTTTTTCCTCCGCAACATTTCATATGTTAAGACTAAACTGTTTATGGCTAATTAAAAAGGTTGAGCAAAAAGCAATACATTCTTTATTATATATCCTTCAATACCTATGTACGTTTATGCAGTTCAATACATTGATGAATGAATGATGCTATTATGTACTTACCATAACTATTTTTTATAATGGATTAATGGGACCTTGTGGGGCATTATACTAATTCACCCCCTTAAGTAAGGTGCTTAATTGGAAATGACTAACTGCAAAACTTGAAACTATCGGGGAAGCAATGACTTTGAAAGAATATAAACAATATTTTTTACATTGTTTAGTTTGAAAGCAACCAAGTCTTGAATAAAGTCATTATTTATAATAGCCTGTTTCATGCAAGTTTGTAGAGTAGAATTCGAAACAATGCATGTTGTTCATACACTATCACACCAAGAAGTGTAAATGAGTTAAACTTGATTTAGTGTAGCTAGTGTTTGTATTTGGCAGAGTTTGTCATCTTCTTATTCCTCTTTTAAGTCATGATTTGCAGTATGCAATCTTGTATTATTTATATAGTAAATTTATTGTGGTGGCGTGGCTCTATAATATTTTCCAAATTTTAGATTTTGCATATATATATCATTTTGTTTGGATGTGTGAGTGATGTTAAGTCAAAGCACCGTTGACCCCACATTTCACAATGATGTCTCCATATCGCAAACGAAACATGAAGAAGAGTAGCTGATTTTGCAAACAGTATGAAGAAGAGCGTAGCCGATTTTGCTGCTAAATGACATGCTTGCAATCTAGTAAAGGCCAAGCACCAATGGCATGGTGGTCTTCTACACCAATTAGAGATTCTTGAGTGGAAATTGTTTGATATCTCAATGGATTTCGTTATGGGATTACGTCGCACAAAATCTAATGCCAATGCAATTTGGGTTATTATTGATCGTTTAACCAAATCAGCGCATTTCATTCTTATCCGTCAGACTGACACGGTAGAGAAAATCTCCAAGCTTTATATTAAAGAAATTATCATGTTGCAAGGTATTTCTGAGTCAATAGTATCTGGCAGAGATAGCATATTCACTTCAAAGTTCAGGCATACAGTGTGCAACGCCCTATCCCGTCATCACGTGTAAAAGGGTTAATTATTTTCAAAATAATTGGCAGGGGAACAGTGCGTTACTCAGGAAGGTCTGCTGAGCCTCCCTGAATATCTGCTGAGTAAAAGGCGCTGCTGAACTGTTGCGCTACTGACTCAACCCTCAAGGGAAAGAGGACTGAGTACTAATCCTTATCCTAAGTATTAGGCAGGGGTACTTATTTATATTGGATTATGAGTGGAATAAGAATCCATAATATATGAGTATTAGCATTTTACTTATGTTAATCACATCACAATACAAAGTATAAGTAGTAGTAAATATAGAGTACAGAAGCTAAATAATAAATCTAGATCATTCATCACAGGAACTAAGTAAATCATTCATCTCAAAAAAGAAAAGAAATAACATTCAGAGTTATTGCAAACATTTTACTTAAATGAAATAATAAAAAATAATCTAATGACTAAATTAAAAGTAAACTAGAGCAGGGAAAGTAAATTTTGATGTAAATTCCTCTGGTGCTCCACAAACTCCTCCTGGATCTCCAAAGTAGCCCCCTGATTTTGCTCCACAAGCTGCTATAGATCTAACAAATTGTCGAATCCCAAAAGTACCATGTATTAGACAATGAGTCTAACACATTTTAAGCTAATCTAAACATTTAAATTTACCAAATATTTTAATTTTTAAATAATCAAATAAAACTACAAAAAGTATTAAAATAGCTAAGAAATCTAAAACATTATGATTCTGAAAGTAAAATAAAATTAAAACTGAGAACTAAGTACTGAAAGTAGAGAAAATAGGAAAGAAATTGAAACTAAATGAAAAGTATGATGTATGCTACTGAATTTATACATATGCTTCTAAATATGTCACATAGTTGTATGCCATAGATATGTTGACTCGGTGCCACATGACACCTCACAGATCCTAGGTGAGCGAACGCTCTGCTAATAGAGTCCTTAGGTGAACACATCGCTCCGCTAATATCCTAGGTGGGCACATCGCTCTACTAATGCTGATATGCATTTATGATATGCCAAGGCTTTAATAACAATATGTTTTAAAATCATCAAAATCCAGAAATTTATTAAAACCAAATAATGAACCCATTTATCTCCATTGTGTAGAATCTATCTAAATGAATTTTGACTTCTGATTTAATTCTACTAATTGTTAAGATTATTTAATTCTTTCTATCTTCTAGATCACCACATGGGGAGAGTGCATATACACAGCTAGTATATTTCTAAGAAGGATAGCCTTAACACTTAGTTTGTTTAACTGAACTTATTGATACATATAATGATAAGAGACATAATCTTTTTACAGTTTATTTTCTCAAACTAAGTTGTAAAATACTCCAATTATAAACATAACTCATTGTGTCCTAAGAAAGGTAACTCGAAACACTTAGTTTGTTTAACTGCACTTATCGATACACATAAAGATAAGGGACTGAATCCTTTAATAATTCATTCTCTCAAATTAAGCTGTTAAGTACCCTACTTATAACACACTTGGAGTTAGAATATTTTTCCTGAACTAAATTGTACTATCTAATTATCTAAGATAAGATTGAGACTCTACAATTCTATTTAGGGTAAATCAACCAACTCTGCTTTTTACTGAAATAAATCAGTCTTATGGATATACACTATCATCTTCATCTAATAATTCTACTAATTCTTATTCTAATAATTTTATTTATAAATCAAGGAATATAAACTAATGAATCCACACTCCATTAGGGTGAATCCTATATAAAGGTTCCATAAGTGTGATATGAAAGACACTCAACTTAGGGTACTACCACAAGGAATAATCTTATTCTAGAATTTCTATGTTATTTTACCACAAAGATCTAAGATCATAATCTAAGAATATTAAGAGTTTATTTAAGCTTCTACCCAAAATTAGACAATAAGCTATTCCTACATCAATAATTTAGTTATTAAAAAGTTTGATAATTTAATTGATCCTAACATTATCTTTATATTCTAAAGATCTAAGTACTGAAAGTAGAATCACTCAAGCTATAGTCTAAATTATAAAGTTTTACTTGAACTTATAATCTTTAAAGCATTCACTTGGATTATATAAATCAGGTGAGTAAACTCATCTAATTATAGCCTAAATTATAATTATGGGATTTAATCATATAAATTATTGAGATTTGATTATTTTGTAAATCACTCTTATTTTATAAATAAGTTTATACTAATGATCTTTCTTATGAGAAAATCAAAGATTTAAAGGTTAGATTTAGAAGATTAATCACATGAGTCTGCTATAAATCTTAATACTTCTAATTTACTAATTTAAGGTTATTGACAAATCACGAAGAGCTGATTGGAGTTATGCAAGTTCTTTAGTGTCCAAATCAAGTATCTTGTTCAAATTAATTAAGTGAGAGAGTTAATCTAATCAAGTTATGGTATAATCCCAGTTTAACCAAATTAAGTTTCATTACATAGGTATTGATCAATTTAATTTAATTGAGTATTTCCTTAACAACATTAGGGTTTAACTGTTGATTAATGTCAAATGAAGTATTTAAGTGTCCAAGTTAGAGTTTAAGTTCTGTAATATTCATACTACTACTAAGGAAGCATAAAAATGTCACATTAATTAAAATAGAAAAATAATTAAGGCTAATCAAATCCTAAATTAAGCCAGAATGGATTAGTACTAAATTACAGATTTAATCATCTAAATTTCTTACTACTTAGCCATTATGTTCTAATTATTCATACTAATAATTAGAGATATTAATTTTACAATTTGGATAACTACAAACCCTAATATTCACTAATTATGTATTTCAAGGATTAGTGCATAAATAACATGATATAACTCAAAAAATTAATTTACCTAGCACATGCATTCTTCCAAGCATATGGAGCCTAATGGGGCTAAAATAATGCAATTTGGCTAAGTATACATATTAATATTCTTTAATTAAGTTCTGAAGTAATTAGGCATAATTAGAAAATTCATTCATAGAAGCCTAAATATTTTTGTATATTTTTATTCCTTATGATTTTTAAAATAAAATGGTATATAATTTCATCGGTTTGGATAAGTAAATTAAAAGTTATTCAATTAATTTAATCTGCATTTTTTAATTACATTTTTAATATTCCATTTAATTTTTTAAAGGAAAATAATATATATATATATATATATATATATATATATATATATATATATATATATTTAAACGGGTTTTGGTCCATTAACAAAACACGCGGGTCAGCTCGGCCCAGCGCCCCTCTACTGTTGAACCACACTGGTCATGGGTCGGCCCGACCCGCACAATTCATCTTCTTCCCCGTCTCCTCCCCGACGCTTGGCAGTTAGGATTTAGCCATGATTGTAAAATTATGGAGCTCCTGTAACATCCCAAACTCTTATACACCAAGGTATTGTCAATTTTGGCCTAAAAAGTCTCATAATTTTGCCCTCAAAAGATAACTTCTCAGTAGGTCATCCATCCTGTGAGTGCTCTCACCTGAGCATGCTTAATTTTGGAGTTCTTACCAAGAACTACACTATTATTTAAAAAGGTGCCTCAATATTTAAGAGTTTCACTTATTACTACTTAAGTGGGTTTTTACAATCTCCTCAACTTAAGTAACTGACGTCCTTGTCAGTATCCACACATAGATCCAAGAACCATTTGTCGGGTAGATAAGATGAGAGGTGTCCCCTATAAGATCAACCACAACTATGTAGCACATTAATCATCATGGGTTCAAGAGGCTGCTCAAATAAAGTGATACTTTGCCCTATATGGCACTTTGCTCCTATCTGACACCCTATGGCCTGCTCTGATATCATTTATAATGGCCCAAACTCTTAAGCACCAAGGTATTGTCTGCTTTGGTTTGAAAGGCCTCATAATTTTATCATCATAAGATAACTTTCTAGCAGGTCACCCATCTTGGGAGTACTCCCACATGAGTATGCTTCACTTTGAAGTTCTTATTAGGAACTCCACCATTATCTGAAAAAGCACCTCAATATTTAAGAGTTTCACTTATTACTACTTAAGTAGGTTTTTACTGCTCAAGAACATGCCAGGGCCTCAAATCAATCCCTACACCATCCTTGAGTTGAGGTGAAGTGAGTGTGATGACTGGAGTGTTACTTCCCCCAATTAGTAGCCAGGGAGGATCCTAGGGTTTACTATGGGGAGTCAATACTCCCCACAAGATCCATACCAGGCTGAGAGCTTAGTAGCTACACCAACAGGGTGACTAGGCACATCTAATCTCTCTACTGACAATGCTTCGGAGTGGCTGGATCCCTAGGTCCTTAATTGGGCCAGATCACAGGGAAAGCGTCAGTCTAATTGATCAAATTGATCAATCGGGGCTAACCCATTCTCAAACAATGATCACAGTGCATTCATGTATAGTAAGAAGTAGATTATGAATCAAATGGAGTAGAGTATCAATTCTACCCAACTCAACATGATAGATAAGTACTTGGTTTGGGAGCTCAGGTCGAGTGATGGCAGATTATAGGGAGAGAACAAAAAGCTAGGTTGAGTGTCTGTGATTCATTCTTCAAGTTTGAGAGTCAGTGATTTATTTTTAACTTGAGAAGGGTGAAAATTGGCACAATATTTAGCAATTATAATCAACACCCAAATAGAGTTTGAAGTTCATAGTTTCCACCAAAGTTTTAAGGAAATGGCTTTGTGGAGAGATTTCAAATATCTCAGCCAAAGCCCTCCTTTTGTTGGAAGAGTAATGTGATTCCAAGAACTCCAAATGATTTTAGAACATTTATTGTGAACCCAAATAAATTTATTAAGAATAGTCTTTAAGTTTTTTCATGGCATGGCTGGTGGGGAAAAAAATCTCAAGCTAATAAAGTGGGATAATCTTTAAAACATATTTAAGAAGAATAAGTCTACCACCTTGTGAGAAAAATTAGTGCTTCCAACCATAAAATTTTTTGTAGCTTCTAGCAAATCTTGGTAGTGGGAGATTTTATTATGCCCCATAAATATAGGAACGCCAATATAATTGAAAATAAATTTCCGTTAATTAAAACTTAAAATATTAGTGATGAAGTTGATTTTATGCAGCGGAACTTTAGCACCAGTAAAGAATTGGGATTTAGAATTATTAATTTTTAACTCTGAATCATGTTATAAAATGTTAAAAAGATTTTTTTAATTTCTTAGCCGAACGGATATTGCCATTTGTAAAGATGATAAGGCCACCAGCATAGGAAAAATGTGAAACCATAACTTTGCCCCTCACATTAAATTGCAATTTGGGACCCCTCTTAAAAGTGTATTTGATATTGTAAGACTAGTAGTTTATAGTTAAAACATATACAATGGGAGAGAGAGGATCACCTTGCCTAAGACCTTTTTAAAATTTAAAAAAACCATGAGAATGATCATTGATGGGGATGGAGAACTAGTTATTACTAATGGAATACTTTATTTTATCAATAAATAATTAATTAAACATGTCGACCCTTAAAAGTCTAATGAGGAAGTTCCAATCAATTTTGTCGAAATCTTTTTTAAGATCATTTTTAATAATGTGATTATGCCCCTAACTTTTTATTTTAAGATTATGAAAAAACTCTTAGGTCCTAAAATATTATCAGGTATTTTTCAGCCCATAACAAGTCCAATTTGATTAGGCTCAATTAAATTAGGTATCAGAATTTGAAGTCTAGAAGCAATAATTTTAGCCACAATTTAATTGATGGTGGAGCATAGGCTGATTAGTCTAAAGAAGAACCACCAGTTGGCCATATCTTTTTTGGGTATAAGGGAGACTATAGTGTGTGAGTGAAGAATTTTGGAAAAGGGGCATCACATGAAAAATTCTTTAATACCATTGCAAATGTAAACTTTAATAATGTTTCAATATCTACAAAGCAAATTCACTTAAAAACCCATTAGGGCTAGAGAAAATATTAGTTTTAAGGTTTTTAACCACTTTCCAAATTTCTTCATTAGAAGGCATTGTATTGGGCAATTGATTGTCTTTAGGAGATATATAATGATTTGGGGTTTTAAGGTTAAAGTTTGGAGGAATCTAACTATTAGATTGAAGGTTCTTTGGAAGTAATTAATAGTCACAGAATGTGTATAATTAAGATTATTGAGAATGATCGCTTCAGGAGTAGTAAATTTAGAGAATATGATTGATATGCCTCATTTGTTAACCCAATTATGATAAAAAGAAGAGTTGCTTTCCCCATCCTGTTTCCAATTAAGACAACATTTTTATTTCTAAAAAACTTTAATATCATTTTGAGAAAGGCAGTACAACTTTATGAGATGGATGAAGCTCAAACATGGATTCCTGGGGAGAGACAAGTTTATCTTATCTTTTAAGGTTATTGAAAATGTTATCAACTGAATTTTTGTTCCTATTACTTAGAGCTTTCCTCAATTTATTGACTTTATCAATTAAATAAATTAGCCCATAAGTATCACATTCTTCATTCCACTATGATTGAAGAAGTTTCTCACAAAATTATTTATTAATCCAAAACAGTTGAAATCTAAATAATTTAAGAAATGTAAGGTTTTTGTTCCAAGAAGAAAGGATGATCGGCTTGTGATTAGAGACAGTATAGTTGAGAGAGAAATTTTAAATATCTGAGAAGACATTACACCAAACACTATTGATGAGGAAATGATCAATACGAATAAATTTGTTTTCCAGAAGACCAAGTGAAAGGAGCACCCATTATTTGAAGTCATCAAACCACAATCAATAGTGGCTGAATTAAAAAAAAAGGACGATGAGTTATTTCCTGAGTAACCCTTATATTCATTTGGATTAAGGACATCAGTAAAATCTTCAACCACATCCCAAGGGAGAGAAGAGGAGCTAAACTCTTCATGGATATCCCACAGAAGGAGACGATTAGTCCTACGATTATGAGCATGGATAAATGTGGCCACAACATTAAAGTTTTCATTATGGAATCTCATGCGGATAGCTTAGTCACATTGGGAGAGAATATTACCTTACCAGAGATTACATGACAAATTCCAAATTCTATTAGTATTAGAAGTGGTAAAATTGTCAAACTTAGAAAAATGGAGAAATAGCTGAGATAGCTTCAGCTGTAATTTTGGGTTCAAATAAGACCGCAATATTAATTTTGTATTCCTTAACAATGTGTTTAAATTTATTCTTAGAAGAGGCATTGACAATGCCTCTAATATTCCAACACAAAATATTCATGAATAAACTATAGATGACCACTAGGGGCCATCTGACTAGCAAAATTAGCTCTTGATAAATGCTTATTATTATGATGAACTACATTATCGATATCTTCGATTAAAGATGAAAGAGAATTATCTTGTTGGGAGAAGCAAATCTAGATTTAGTTTTGTTTGAAATACCAATACTTTTGCCTTTATAGGGACTCTTCGGTGTCGAGAAGATCAGTTCATCCGAACTATCTATGGCCTTTAGAGTATCCTGCACAGCATTTGAAAATTTGATAAAACTTTTAGCATTCAAGGGAGTATTAGAGGACTCCACGGCTAAGTTTGTACATCCCATCCCCAAGATTTCATTTTTAATGGAATTTTCCTTTTCTTGATCTGCAATAGAAACATCAGAAGCATTAGGGGTTATATAATTAATTTGATCATCCACGATTAAAAGTTCAGCATTTTAAAGATTCAACTATTGGGATTCCTTATTTAAGGCCTTTAATTGCTTAAAAGTAGCATTAGAACAATTGGCCATAGAATCAACCTCTTTAGTACTCATCACATTATTATTAGGCTTAGCAATAGTATAAGAAGTAGTAGTAATATTGATATCATCATAAACATTTATATAAAAAATTCTAGCAACATTAACCATAGCATCCCTCTTAGAAACAGTAAAAACAAAATCAGCCTTATCATTAGGCTCAAAATTATTACAATTAGTAGTATCAATGTTAACCACATTACTCACTTCAAGGTCAATGGAATCAATGTCACCCTTACCAACAATTACCGAGGAGTCAGAATCAGTTCTATCTTCTGTGGTTGCCTCGATAATAAGAGAGAAATTAGCATTATTTAAACTAGGCACAAAAACATTAAAATTATCATTTTCTATATTTGCTACAAAAATTCAGAATTATTAAGATAAGAGGCATTCCTATGCAGACAACATTGTCCACCCTAGTAATATCCATTGCATGATCAGTATTTAAACTATTAGCATTTGTCATATCAACTATAGCATTGGTTTTAATATTCGCATTCTCATTTAGAATGTTGGTTAAATTTGATATAACTTCAAAAACTAGTAACTCTGAAACCAGAAACTAGCTAGAGGTTTGGGAAGTGACTCGAATAGCTGTTGATTAGTTTAAAGGGTTGTCACTACTTTTAGAATAAGAGGATGTATCATGCCAACCAATTATAGTAGGTTTATAAATTTTCATAACAAACGGGTTGGAAATAGCTATGTCCTTTCAACCCTAGCTAAATTTTCCTTGAAGGAAGATAAATACATTAACTTCAATCAACACTCGAGGTGCAGCTATGGTTTTTTTGTATCATTGTGTTAAGTCAAGCTATAACATTTTTCAAATCACTTTAGCGATGTTAAATATGATTTATTTATTTATAAACTGAAGCCTAAGGCCATGCAAGTTAATCCAAAAAAGGCAACAGGCACGTCGCGAGAAATATCAGCAAAAGGTTTCCATTTAGAGACTAGTGTTCCTTAGATTGGTCCTAATTCTGACTAGTTCAAATCTAGTGCGCAAGGTGAACACACTAGGGTTCTTCCTAGGCACATAGACTCTTATGTGATCATATTAAATTTATTTTAGAATTCCTACGTCTTAGTTATCAAAATAATATTTAGTTAGGTGATCTTACAAGCATTGATTCCCACCAATCAGCATCATGCGCTACACATGCGGTTTAGCTAGGGGAGAGAATTAATTGGATCCAATGGACTATGTCACATCATCCATGGGTGTTCGATGATCTCTCCCTCCTTCTAGTTTGCTGAGCCACAAAGCATGATTGGAGGGGGGTTTGGCTCCCAAGCTTCAACTTCTCGGATGAGCTTAAGAAATGGTGCTAATTAGCTTGAGAACTTGTCACATAGCTCTCAGATCTATTGCCCTCACTCCTTACTCTATTCTAATTAGTGAGCATTAGAGCACAAGTATTTTAATAACAATTTATAATTGATAAACAATTCAGGCATTTTAATTGTAGCATAAGAATAAGTAAAGTGTAAACTCAAGTTTTATTCATTGCAACTTCAACATACAACACCATACGTCCCACACTCATCACATGACTATGGCTCAACCCTCTCCAAGGAGAGTCTAGCCTTCCATTGAAATCACAATACAAAAAGATGCATTCAAAGATAAGAACCTTGACATCGGTTCGACTGTAAAATAAACAAGATAAAGTAGAGAGAAAATACTAGGAATAGCTCTAAATTTTGGGGTTCTCTAGATTTTTTCTTCTCCTTTCTCTTCCTTCCTTCAAGCTCCATGTACTCTTTCCTCTTAATCTTGCAAAGGTACTCTGAACCTTTCCTTGGAGAGTTCTCTTTCTCTCCCAGTAGTAATTCCTCCTTCTAGGTCTTAGAAAGTCAAAATTTGGATCCCTCCCATAATTAAAAATGACAGTATTTATAGTGATCTCCTCAGCCCCCTTAGCATAAATTCTGCCTCCTCTTTCCCTTCCATGTAATCATGGCAAGCTTTTAAATTAGATTCCATTATTCTCTTGAAAGATAGCAAATTTTAATGTGTTTTTAGTTTCCAAGCGGCTGGGGAAGGCCAATGGTTTGAATTTTCTGTCTTCCCCAAGCTACCATAAATGCTCTGCCTAGAGAATTCGGCATAGGGTGTTGCAGCGCGCTGCAGCAGTTTTCCTACAGGTTGGGTTTTGTATGGATGCCCCATGCGGTGCATGGCAGCACCGAGCTCTCGGGTTTGATCCGCTTGAGCATGCTACAACGGCTTAGCTTTATATCTAAACTTCTAAGTTCTTTTTCTCTTGGATCCGCTACGGTGCATGGTAGCGCCAGTGTCTCGAGTTGAGATCATTGTAGCACGCTATAGCGAGGGCTTCCAATTGAATGCAAATTCTGAATTTGGACAGACTCGCTGCGACGCGCGGCAGTGCCGAGCCCTCGAATTTGATTTGCTCGAGCGCGTTGTGGCGCGCTACGGTGCGCTATAGTGGTTCTTCTCCCATGCCTTGTAGACGGCTCCCTGGTTCTTCAATTTTTACTTCATCTGTTATGGCGCGCTGCAGCGCACAACGATTTTCTCTCAGAATCCTTCCTTCTGCTCCAGAATTGCAATTTTCTTATTCTGTCCCTGAAATAATTGAAAATACATCAAAGCATATTGTTCAAGTAAGAGATTTATATGTTTTCCTGCTTTGTTATGTAATAAATCTTGAACTTATCAACCACCAATCTTGAAACTATGTTTAGATTAACCCTTCCCTTGATAACAAGGTTGAGCTTGCCAAAGCTAAAGTCAAGCTAATCCAAGCTCATAATGTGGTTGAAACCTTTTGAAAACAAAAGTGTAACCTTAATTGGAAGGTGGAGGGGGAAAAAAATACCAGATTCCATCATTATTGGGTTAATAAGTGCTGTCACTAAAATAAAATCTCCTCCATATTTAGATCTGAAGTTAGCTTGTTAACCAATGAGGGAGATGTTAAGAACTTGGCTATCGACTATTTTTATTCTCTCTACTCAACTGTTCCTGAAGTTAGACAGGATTTTTCCCTTTCCATAAGGTATCTCTTCCTTTGATAATACTGCTCTTCTCGATGTCTTCTGAGGATGAAATTTGGAAGGTCAATAACTCTTTTAAGCCTAATTCTTGTGCTGGTTTGGATGGCTTTTTTGGAGAATTATTCATTAATTTCTTGGATATTATTAAAGTTGACATTTATAATGGCATCAAAGAATTATTCTGCATAGTTCCCCCTCCTAAATTTTGCTCCATGCCTCTATCATGCTGAACCCTAAAGTGATATCTAGTAACTGGTGGTCTAAATTTAGACCTATCAGTCTTTGCACTTTCATGAATAAAATCATCTCCAAGTCTATTGCTATAAGACTCCAATCTTATATCTCCAATGCTATTAAACCCAACCAATCGACTTTTACTTAGGGTAGGTTCATTTAAGATAATATCCTTACTGCTTAAGAGCTTTTCCACATCCTTAACAAGAAAATAATAAGGCATAATTTGATGATTAGATTTGATTTAGAAAAATCCTTTGATAAAATCAAATGTTCCTTTCTTTATAGAGTTCTGGCTGCTTACAACTTTGATGACTCTTTCATTCTAAGAATCAAGAACTCTATTAACTTCAATTAGTTCTCTATCTTGATTAATGGTTCCCCGCATGGTTTCTTTAAGTCTCATAGGGGCCTCCGTCAAGGTGATCCACTTTCGCCAATTCATTTTAATTTGTCCTTTAATTATTGGTCTTATAATATTAACCTCATGTTCACTTTAGACCATAATCTTCATTTCAATTTGAGCATCAAATTTATGATTTCTCACTTAACTTTGGTGGATGACCTGATTATCTTTTCCAATGGGGACAATACATCCCTCATGAAGCTTAACAGCATGCTTAACATCCTTGAAAAAGACTGAGTCTTATGATAAACTAGGAGAAAATCACATTCTGTATATGGCTCCCATTTAGTTGGCCAACAAAATCATTAATAAGCTTAGCCACAAAAAAGGAAAGTGTCCCTTCAAGTATCTTGGCATTCCAATATTCAGAGGACATAATTCCCATTCTATTTGTTAAGATTTAATTGATTCTATTTATAAAAAAAGAAAGGTTGGAATCATAAATTCCTATCACAAGGTGGTCGGTTGGTTGTTTGTTTTCCATAATATGGTTGTGGTGCCGGGATTTTGGTTGCTATGTTGTTTTGGTAGCAACTTTTCTTGTTATTCGCTGTTCTAAGGAAGATTTGTTTTGTGGTGGATTTGTTGCTAGCTGTTTTGGGTTGGCTGATGTTTAACTTGTAAAATTAGTTAGATGTTGTGTTTATTTTGGGGCCTTTTGGGTGATGTTGATCTAATTTTGTGGCTGTTGCTTTGCAGTTGTGGCGGTGGTTCTGTTACTTTTGATTTGAAGGTATTTGGTTTGATACTAGGAGACTTGGTTCTATCCTTTGTTCAGATCTAGTCCTTTCCAGAGAGATGCCAGCACATGCTTTCTCTGATGCTCTGTTCGACTGTGCTTTTGTAGTTTATTTCTTGCTTGGTTATTGGATGTTCAGTTGTGTCGAGAGGGTTTATACTTCCTTAAACTGGTATTTGTGTTTCCGTTCAACAGTCTTTTGCCTTTCAATTTGTTTTTCTTTTTGTTTTTGGCTTTTATTGTCATATTCTTTTTATTTCTTTCTTACTTTGTTTGTGTTTTATTTTGTATACAGGGGACCTTTTAGGCTATACCCTAAATCCTTATTTATGGGGCTAGCATTAGGATTTTAATTCTACTAGGATTTATTACGTCTCAGCTCTAATTTGTATGTTTTTTCTTTCACATTGAATAAAATCTCATCGAGATGGTTTTTCCAAGAAAAAAAAAAGTGTATATATATATATATATATATATATATATATATATATATATATATATATATTGGGGGAAGTCATCTCAGCAGATTTTATTCCATAAAAAAAAGTCTTACAGGACCAGAGCTGGGAGGGTACAGTATAATCCTGAAACTAGCCCCAAAAAAGGGGAGACCCGGGGAGTATCCTAAAAGGTCTCTCGACACAAAATAAAATAAGAGAAGCAAAATAAAAGCAGTTAAAAGGATCATAAACAGCATATAGTCAATAGAAACCCAATAGAGAGTAAAAGGAATTAGGTCAGCTGCATTTTCCAAAAAGGAAAAAAGAAAAGGCATACCAAGGACCTCCACCATAGCCAAAGCTTTAAATAAACACTACTTTTTTCTGCCAAGGAGACCAAACAAAGGATCTTTCTAACCGCATGCCCACAAGAAGAGACCAACATTCTAGAAATGAAAAACCTATAAGGAGCAAAATGGCCACCAGAGGAGGACCAACAACAAGGTAACTTGCCAAGAGCAAGCGCAGCCAGGAGAAGCCCGACAAGAGAACTCAAAATTCGTTCATAACAATTAACAAAAAGCAAATGAGAATGGCCACAACAGTCCCAAAAATGGCAATAGCTTAAGCAAACAAACCAACTAAATAATCCATAAATCAACCCACCATCTACAATTAAAGAATTGTTAATTGGGGACATCAAGATCCAAAGAAACCTCATATTATGCAAAACTTGATCAAAACAATAAATGAAAAGCCTGCAACTCCTCATATGAAGGTCTTACAAAATCTGCACATAACAGCCAATGTCATATGAGATATCGACACTATGAAAAAGCCAATATTGCATATCCAAACTATGCTGTAAGATTACAGATCCAAGCCTACCAGCACAGCCAAAGAGACCACCATTAACCAAAAGAAACAGGTTCAAAGCCACCTACAGTAGATCAGAGTTTTGCAAGCCACAAACAACTAAAATTCCTAGAATACAGCACCCCAATAAGTAGAACATCACAATGAGCATAGTTTGATAGAATCTGTAAATGAAACATAAATCTAAGGCACCATTAGTACTAGAACCCCAAATAAAGCAAAGATTTATGTGCATCCAAAAAAACCCCAGAGAGATAAAAGCAACATCCACCTCAGCAAAAAGACTGCTGAGTATATTAATATAGATTTCAACATTCACCTCAGCAGGAAAAAAGATAAGGCACAGAGAATTCAAAATAAAGAAATCAGTGACCTATATGCACCAACAAAGGGACACCAAAGAGCTAAACCCAAAAACTATGAGGAAGCCAATGGACAGCCCCATAGAGAGACCACTTCTAATAGCAAAAACCCATAGATTCGGGATAGAATCTAAAACCAAACTATCAATCTAACATAAGCCTATTCTTGATAGTAACTGCATTAAGGTTCTTCCAGCTGAAAGCTTTTTTATCATAATTGTTAAAATAATTTTCAACATTCTCGATAATGATCAAAATAGAGGCAATAGGATTAGTCATTATATTTGTATATTTTGCTTTATTCCTAGCATTCCTGATATGCCAAAGAGTGAAAGCATCGAAAATATTTCCAACATGGTTCTTAGCTTTCCTTACTTTAAGCCAGCAAAAAAAATACTTTCAGTATTATTGTCCAAGGGGGAAGGAGTTAAAGGAATATCATTTCAAATCGATTTACTGAAAACACTTTCAATGAAAACATGCTTTAAAGTTTTAATTTCATTGCAGCAATGGCACCGGGAAGCAAGGTAAAAGCCCAAACTTTGCATTTTAGTGTCCACATAAATGAGATTTTCTTAAAGTCTCCAAAAGAAGATACTAATTATATTGGGAATGCATTTATACCAAATCCAATTTTGGAAAAAGGGAACAACATGAGTTCTACTGCAATTCCAAAGTATGAAAAAATTAATTTTTTTATTGAGGTAGAAAATAGAGTTCGCAGATTTAGCTTCTTCTAAAATAGGATGAAGGGCAATAATACTATTAAAATTTTGAAGGAGGGGCATATTCCATCCAAAAATGTTGGAGTAATAATCAACAAGTTTCATTCTTGGGTAATTAATGTGTCTATAACTAGTGTGTAAAGCTTCATTATTATTCCAGCAATCAAACGAGAAAGATATGGAATTGACAAGAGTTTCCCACATTATAGTTTCCTCCATGGTGCCTCTAAATAAAAGCATTCTTCTCCAATTAGAAGAATCGGTGATCTTGTTTCTAACCGCAGCTGGGTGAGTGTTGGCACAATATTTAGCAAGTAGAATTTTAGACCAAAGGGAGGTGGAGGTTCTAAATTTCCACCATAGCTTAAGAGATAAAGCATTGTGAATGTCAAAGAGGTTTCTAATCCCAAGCCCACCTTCAGCATAAGGGAAAGTGATTTGACTCCAAGAGCACCAGATAATTTTGTTACCATTATGGTGGATCCATAAGAATTTGCTGAAAAATAGAGGTGATCTTTTTCAAAATAAAATTAGTAGGAGAGCAAAGCTCCAACCAATATAGAGGAATAGCATTTAGCACATGTTTGATTATGATAAGCCTTCCACCTTGAGAAAGATACTTGTTTTCCCAATCTTGAAGCTTTTTGAAGATGTTGTCAAGAAGACCTTTGTAGCTTATATTTTTGTTGTGCCCAATATTTATAGGAATCTCGAGACAGGTGAAGGGGAATTTCCCTTTCATGAATTTAAAAATATTTTTAATTTTAGTGCAATTATTTGGGGGCTTTTGTTATGCACAAAATAGTTGGATTTAAGGATGTTGATATTAAGCCTAGAAACATTTTCAAGGTCAGCAAAGAGAGCCGCCAACTTTTTCAAAGAGGTGCTGCTACAATTCGAGAAAATTATCAGATTATCAGCATAAGTAAGGTGGGACACCATTATTTTGCCTCTAATGTTAAAATGCAATTTTGGATTTTGTCGGAACAGGAGGTTTCTGTTATGAGACCAGAAGTTCATATCTAAAATGAAAAGGAGGGGCGAAAGGGGATCCCCATGTCTAAGCCCCCTTTCAGAAGGAAAGAAACCAATTGTGGTGTGTTTAGTTTTTTATCTTTGTAATAAATTTATCATTGAAACCATAAAGCTTAAGGATAATAATGAGAAAATTCCAGTTTAATTTATCAATAGTCTTTTCAAGGTCAATTTTTAGAATGAGATTATGACCCCAACATTTCTTTTTTAAACTGTCGAAGAGTTCGTGAGTAGCAAGAATATTATCTTAAATGTGTACCTGGGACAAACCCAGATTAGTTTAGATCAACAAGAGAGGGGAGAAAGGATTGAAGTCTTTTGGCTAAAATTTTAGAGATTACTTTGCTCAAAGTGGTGCAAAGGCTGATAGGTCTAAAGTTATTCCACCAAGAAGCTTTATCAAATTTTGGGATCAAAGTAATCATAGTGTGAGTGAAGAATTTGGGAAGATAAACATCACAAAAAAATTCCTTTATCCCATTGCAACCATCCAGCTTTATAATATCCCAAAAAATTTTAAAAAACTCCCCGGGGAAGCCATCAGAACTAGGGCAAGAGTTTTCTTTAAGGTCTTTAATAACTTCCCAAATTTCTTCATCACTAAGCATTTTATTTAATATGTTATTGATGTCAGTAGAAATTTGAGCATCAGGGGCTATAAGGTTGCTTTTGTGGGAAGTGTGAATGGGGTTTTTAAGGTTATCTTTGAAATAGTTGGTGATAGAAGTTTGTAAATTAGTCAGATTAGAAAATTTTTGGCCTTCAGGGGAGGTGACATTATTGATGTGATTTATATATCTCTTTTTTTTTATCCAATTATGATAAAACTATGCTCTCCTTTTAATTGCCAATTTATAGAGCTTTTTTGTTTCCAAAAGGATTCAACATCATTATAGTTCATGATAAGTTTAGATTTAGCATTATTGACCGCCATCCTATTACTTTCGGATGGATCAATGTCAAAAATAGATTCCATAGTGGTTACAAGATTTTCTTGATGGGTCAAGTTGGTAAAAATATCACATATGGAGGACTTGTTCCATATACCAAGAGCCTTCCTTAATTTTTTAAACTTTTCAACCAATCTATAAAGCCCAAAATAGTTATAAGGTTCATTCCAAATGGAGTTAACAATATAATGGCACTCATCTTTTTGAAGCCAAAAAAGCTGAAAGTGGAAAGATTTGGGGAAGTTATTTTTATTATTTCAAGAGGAGAGGATGATTGGCTTATGGTCTAAGACAGTGGAGTTAAGAGAGGAGTTAAGATAGTTAGAAAAATTGTTAAACCAATTGTTATTAATAAGGAATTTATCTAAATGGGCAAACTTCCGACCAGCATTCCAAGTAAAATGAGCACCAGTATACTTGAAATCCTCTAAACCACAATCAAGCATAGCTGAGTTAAAATTAAAGATTGTAACAACCCAAGGTTGTTACCTAGCTTAAATTTAGCTTAATCATATCATGATTATCACTCTATCAAGTCATCTAGTCAATAGAACCAAATCCTGAAGGTTTGGAACAATTCGGAGCTAAATCCAATATTTTGGATTATTTTAATATTTCATTAAGTAGAAAATTGAGGTTTATATTTTGAACTCGAAATTGAAATCCGACTTCGCAGTTGCGATCGTCACCCCCAAATTAGCTAGGGGTGATGTTTTGGACGCATTTGGAAGTCGTCGAATTTTCACGAATATTTTAATGTAATTAAATGCGTTGAAAAATAGAATAATTAAATAATTATTAGAATTAAAATCCGACTTCGCCGTTGAATTCCTCACTCCCAAATTAGCTAGGGGTGAATTTTTGGGAATTTTCGGAGCACGTTTCAAAAATCAGAATTTTAAAATAAATAAGAAAAATAAATAAGCAATCTTTGGATCCCAAAATGCAATTTCCCCATTTTATTTCCAAAATTTTGGTTGGCCACCTCTTTCTTTCGGCTGAGCCATGCTTCCCTCCCCTCTCTCCCATACTTGATGGGAGAGAGCTTGCCTTTCCTCCTCTAGCTCCTCTAGAGCTAATGATGAAGCCCTACCCTTCCCTTCTCCTTTAAAAGGAGAGCTCAACCCTCCTCTTGAGCTTGCTGAAATTTTTTTCATTCCCTCCTTTTCTCCATTGTTGCAAGAAGAAGAAGAAGCAAACAAAGTTTCCTTCTTCCCCTTTTTCCAAGGAATTAAGGTACCCGTGTGCTCCTCTTCTTTTGCCTTCTACATGCTGTTATTATGCTAGAATATAGCCTTAGAAGTCCATATGTATGAATGAAAACTATTAAGGCTCTTAAAAGCTTCAAAGGAATATGCTTTATTTTTATCTATTCTGCATACTCTTGTATTCATCATCATTTTTAATATAGCTAGGATGCTCTGTTTGTGTCGATTTTGGTGTCGATGGAAAGGTATCGGAAATACCTTTCCATTGATATATGGCATCACTCATAGAACTCTCTGAATTGAGAGTAATTGAGCTTGAAAGTAGGCCCTTACGGGTTTCGCACCTGGTGAAACCACCGTCTGGCGCTGCAGCGCGCTACAGCGGGCTGCAACGGATTTCGGCAGGAGTATTTAAAACATAGGCTAAAGTATTTGAACAGTAGATTTGCAATACGAACCGCTACAGTGCGCGATAGCGCGCTACAGCGGTCTGCAGCGGTAAGTTTGCGAAATATATAAACATTAATAAAACTAATTGAACAGTAAACTCGCAAAATAGACCGCTACAGCGGGCTGCAGCGAAAATATTCCTGAAACTATAGGAATTGACAAAATAAATTAATTGAACAGTAGTTTTGCAAATTGGACCGCTACAACGCGCCATAGCGCGCTGTAGCGAACGGCAGTGGGTTGCAGCGGACTGCAGCAAGCTGCAGCGCAATGGCGCTTTCGCGCGCTGCCGCGCGGGAAGCACTACAGCGCGCTACTGCTCGAAAAGTGCTGCAGCGCGCTGCAGCTCCTGAATTTGCAAAATTTCCAGAATTGTTAAAAAACTGCCCAGATTTTGTAATAAGTGCCCAGTTTTGGCTGAAATGGCTAAAACTTCACTGTTTTGATATTTTAAGACCCCTAGACTCTAGTGGGGCTAAGTTATACTAAAATAGAACATTACATAAAATTCTATGTTATAATCAAATTTGAAACTTTGTCATTCCTAATGTGCTCAATAATCTACTATGTACTTTAAATGTATGTCATGCAAATGCTAAGTAATAGAATCCTTAAAAGTATGTATCAAATAAGTAAACCTTAATAACCTAAATGGCATAAAACTTAGATCTTTTAGAATTGTGATTAAGTACTAATCCCTTATTGATTTTATGATTTGATTAGCATTAATCACCCTTTTATTTTATATCATCTTTCCATTTATATGCCTTTATGATATTAGAATATTTGTTAGAAAACTTTAATATTTAAATGGGACATCTTGATACGTTTGAATTGACATTAAACTACAATTGAATAAAGAATCATGATAACTTGATTAAGTAGATAATACTTAATCCAAACCTAAAGTGACATCAATAATATACTAATAATACATTGATTTGTCATTGACCTTTAAATTAACATTGGTCTTAATAATAGAAAGGTTAGGGGTTAAACCTTAGCTTGTCCTGATTAAGATCTAAACCTTATTCACTTAATTAATTAACTTAATTGTAAGATAATTTAATTGACACTATTCCAATAATGCGTATGATTTGATATTGATCTTAAATCATCAAATTAGAAGTGCTAAGGATAACATTAAATATGTGTGATTGAACCATCTGAATCCCAACTTTAGATCTTTGATTTTCCTTATATAAAACAAGTAACATAAGTTAGAAATAAGATTGTAATGATTTATGCAATGATCTAACTCTAATAAGATCTTTGATTTTATCTCATGATTGTAGAATAGGAAAGGATCAAATGAATTTTAATCATCTGATCTGATCACTTAACTTAAGTATAACAAGTAAACATTAAAGAGTAGAAAAGTGAGATCTTAAGGGTCTTACTATAGGATCATTATTAAAATAGTTAAAAACCTTAACTAATGATACATTGAGGTAGGAAGAACTTTTGTAACTTATTGAGGTAGAAACCTAGTTGATCCTTCATAATTTTAGAAGTTGAACTTGATACCTTGTGGTAAGAATCACCTAAAGTACTTAGATTGTGGCTCATTCCTTGTGGTAGCAACCTATGTTGAGTGATATTTTGATCACATCCTTGAAGCCTTGTGTAGGATATACCTATTTAGAGTAGGGATTAATAGATTTGATAAATCCTTGTCAATTAAATAGAATCTGCTAAACTCAGATTGTTGGTTGGGTATAGTAGGGTATACCCATATTACTAGATTAACTCAGTAATATTCAGGATTGGTTGATTCACTCCAATGTGGACTTATGACCAGGTGTTATCCTGCGGGATTAGCCGAATACAGTCCCATTAAAATAAATCTTCCAAGACTAAGAGTGTTACAATTAGTGAACAAGATCTTTAGTTTGAGATGTAAACTGCAACTGGGTTCTGCCTCCTATTGTAGTGCACTTCGATAAGTGCAGTTTAAGCAAACTAATTATCTTAAGTCACTTTGCATAGACCACTAAGTATGCTTGTAATTAGGGCAGTTCACAGCTTAGCTTGAGATATAAACTGTGACCGAGTTCTACCTCCTATAGTAGTGCGCTTCGATAAGTGCAGTTTAAATAAGCTAAGGGTTAAATCTACTTTTCTTGCAAACATGCTAAATATGTGTATACAATCATCCCAGCTAATGATTTTTAAGTAAACTCTCAACCTTAACCAATTATCGAATTAGAATTTAGGAGTCAGAATCCATTTAGCAAAATTCTGCACAATGGAGACCTAGAATTCATTATCATTAAAGCATTTTCTGGATTTATCTCATGTAGTTTAGAAGCATGAGTATGAGCATAAGCATGATGTGTGAGAATCAGAATGATGTGTGAGTATCAGAATGATGTAAAAGTATCAGTGATAATTTATGAGTTACGGAATGTTACATACATTGATTGGGGAATTTCAAGATGCATCGACATCATCAGTAGATAGTATTCCCAAATGGATGTATGTATACATTGTACTGTGCTGCTCATAATAGTTCAGTGATATTTTGTGGCATACCAGCAGCATACAGTATTGTGGCATATTCAGATGCATAGTTTCAGTGACATATAGCATAGTTGTACATATGATTACTCAATTTTAGATTCAGTACTATTTTGATTTATTTTTAATATTCAGTTACAGTCAGTTTTACTTTACATTGCTTCAGTTTTGTATAGTTTTGGACAGCTTTGTACTTTCAGTTACCTTTATAGTTTTTCTGTAGATTTAATTACATTATGTAAATGTTAAATGAATAATTAGAACTGTTAGATTAGTTACGATGTGTTAGACTTATTTTTTAACACAAGGTACTTTTGGGATCTGGCAATTTGCTAGATCCTGAGCATTATATAGAGCCAGATCAGGAGGACACTCAGGAGATTCAGGAGGAGCCCATGGAGCACTAGTGGACTCTCCTCCAGTTTTATTTTCAGCTTAGTATTTTCAGTTCAGTTTTATGTCTATTTCAGTAAGCAGTCTGGAATAATTCTGGATGGATTTTCTTTTCTTTTCTGAGATATATGTTTTTACCCATCTTCTGTGATGAATATTTTCTGGATGTTTGCTTTAAGCTTCCGCACTCTGTTCTTATATTACTTATACTTAGTATTGTGATGTGATCAGCATACTGGAAATGCTAATAGTTTATACATATATTGGATTCCTATTGTATTCTAAATCTAATGTATGTATTTACCTAATACTTAGGATAAGGATACTACTCTTATCTTAAGTATTAGGTCTCAACCCTACTTGAGGTTGAGTCAGCAGCCCTCCAGATGGGCTTAGTTTTCAGCTATTCGGGGAGACGGAATATTCCTCCCCGAGTGGCGCACCGCTCCGCCGCCGATATGATTGTACTTAATTCTTTTGTGCGCGGTAACGGGGCGAGGCGTTACAAAGATAGAGTTAGAATAGTCAGTGGAGTAACCTTTGTACTCATTGCTTTTCATTACAGCATTAAAATCTCCCCCCACTGCCCAAGGAATGGAAGTAGTAACGCAATCTTTAAGGAAAGACCACAAGGATAAGCGATCACTCTTAAGATTGTGAGCATGAACAAATGTAATGCAAAAGTATGCTCGTTGTTGAAAAATCTAATGTGAATGGCTAGATCACATTGGGAAAGAACTTCAGCATTCCAAAGGTTAGACCACATAACCAAATTTTGTTTGAAGAGGAAGCAACAGCTCTATCAAATTTAGTAAAATGACTAATAATATAAAATTTTTCAGCGTACAACTTAGGCTCAAGAATAGCTACAATGTTTATTTTATTTTCAAAAATAATGTGCTTATATCTATTTTTTGATGTAACATTACCAATGCCTCAAAAATTCCAGCATAAAATATTCATGAGCAAACATTAAAAGTACCTATAAGGGACTTCTGATTATTTTTATTGATATGAGTTAAAGTATTAATTTGGTTAACAGGATCAATATCATTACCTATGTCAACAAGTGTAGATAAAGCTTTGTACCTATTTGAGATTGTAGTATTGGGATTTTTAATAGAAGATCTGCAATGAATTCTTTTTAAAGGACTTTTGGGCATTTGGAAATTATCCCTCTGTACTTTCGTAATCGCATGAACTATATTCGAGACAACATCCATGTTGATCTGCAAAGCCTCTTGAGGAACAATATTAGTATCATTAGTAGCATCTATATCAGACTCACCATTTTTCCGAGTAGTAGTTTCATCTAACTTTTTTTCAGCATTATTCGCTAATATAATATGCAAAATATCAAAACCAACATTAGCCTTCTCCACAGCATTTATTTTCATATCAGAAATAGAGATAACAGTTTTAGCATTATCTATAGCATTAAAAGTATTATCATTGCAGTTCATAGGAAAACCCAAATGGATAGTTTCATATCCAGCATTATCATCATCTTCATCAATTAAAGTTAAGACTTTTGAAATCTCCCTAACATTTACAATATTGATAATGCAGTTCTCAAGTAAATCAACCTCTTTAGCATTAACTGTCGGGACAAAAACCACAATAGCCTTTTCAATATTAGTAGCACTGATAACATTTTTTGCAGTTAATCTGGCACTCTCAGAAATTAAATTATGATCAGCAGTTGAAGCGGAAGTTCCAATAAACTCTATATTAGCTAAAACATGAGCCCCATCATATATATATATATATATATATATATAAATGATAAAAAGTTATTTAGCTGGAAAGGTCTTAATGCACTGTATACCAAAGAACTTTTTAAACTGGAGTGATGTTCGGAGGACTGCTTGGAATCAGGTAGCAATGCCTGGTCTCTTTTTGGGGCTGCCTTGCTGCCATTTCAAAGCTGTTTGTCTGGTTTTGATGTGGCGTCGGTGGTGGATTGGGTCCAAATATTATATTTTTGTGAGTTTGCTCCTAGATGTTACCTTCGCTTTGGCTCCTAAGATGCTGGGGGCGGATGTTTTTTGTCTGGTAAGTAGTTCTATTATTTTTAACATCAACTGTGATGCGAGCATTATGAAGTGGGGGATGTTCTCGGTTTTGAGTCAGGCTCTTCTGTCCAATGTTTCGTTTGGCATGGCAGATTTTGCTTATTTCTTATTGATACTGGCCTGGGAGGTGCGGTTTTTTGTGATTGACATCTGGTTTCTGGTGTTCAGAGATTCCGGCAGCTTTGTTGTCATTAATGCGAACAAGTTAAGGCTAAGTGTGGCTAGTTGGTGGGAGTATCTGTGGTCTGGCTGTCTGGTGCGTTTATGTCAGAAGGTTTTTTATTTAAATCCTTACAAGTGTACCAACGTATATTCATATTTATATTCGTATAAATATATTCATATGATTGGTTTTGGCAATTTGGTTACTTATGGTGCAAATCCGAAAAGTATTCATTCTTATACTAGCTTTGATTTCTCTATCATTTACTGGAAGAGCATCTATATTATTTTATTTGGCTTGAGCTGTGGTTTTTGTGTGGCCCGTATCGAGGCTGAGGCCTTTTGGATTGGCTGTTTTTATGTTTGGTTGCTGGTTTTCAACCTTTTTGGTTTAGATGAGGTCGTGCAAGAGGATTTTGGGATGTTTGTCTTGTTCTTTTTTTGGAATTGCTGGCTGCTGCGGCTCTCTTGTTGGGAGAGCCTTTCCTTTAATTGAATTTTGTGGTATTTGATGCTATATCATATGCTGTGGATGGAATGTATCTCATTTTTGTTTGACTTGAGGCCGATGGTCGCTCAGCTGTTTGTTTGTCTGGTTGTGGTCCTTGGCATAAATAAGCTGCGGAATTCTCGTAAGTGTATGGGTTGGCGCATTCGTTTCTGTTTGGCCAACATCTTTATTCCTTCTTCCATGGATTGCTTATTTGATGAGGAAATCTACATCTTTTGTGGGGATATGTTTTGGGCTATTGGGGCTATTCATAAAAATCATATCCTTCTATTTTCAGGTACGTCCCACTTTAGTTTTTGTACATCTTCTTTAAAGATTATTTTGCAGGTTCGCACTAAAAATTGGGGGGTTATTTGGACGTGATTGTTCTCTCTTGTGCTGTGTTTCATATATCTAGAGTTTTGGTTTATGTATTGAAAGTCCTAAATAAAGATTTTTTTTCTTTTTGGAAGATTCTTTTAGAATATACACTGAAATCTCCTTTTTTGGGTTGGTTTATAGATTTTAGAATTAGAATGTTTGTAACCAACCAACCAACCTTTATTTTCAGATTAATAAAACTCACAGTTTTCAGATAATATATATATATATATATATATATATATTGTTTAAGGGAAACTATTGTAATTTTAATTTAATTTAAGCAAATAGTTTTAATTAAAACAAATATTAATGTCAAAATTAAAATACAACAAGATTTTTTCTTATAAGCAAATCTTACTTTCAGTAATACCCACCTGAATCGGGAGTAAATTAGAATAGTTTTAAGCACAAATATTCGATCATCATGTGGCAACAAAAAACTCAACACTAAAAACAAGCGGATGAAGAAATAATATGTTATAGAGAGCAATGAATTCATAATCAAGCAAGCCAAAGAATCGCATAAACCCCACATGAAAATATAATCACTTATTAATCCTCCTGCAAATTGCGCGTATCTCTCCCTGGCTTCCTGTGAGCACTTGAATCTGCCCCATCTTCACCATGGCCACCGCGAACTTCCCCTGAAAGAGAAGTGAGTTCTGCGCATTCTGCCGGACCAGAGAGGCTGCTGATGGGTTCGAGAGAAGTGTCGCGTCGGACTGAAAGAGGCCGCGGTGGGCCAGCACGGCCCTGTAGTAGCCGACATCCATCGTGTATGGGCTGCCGGGATCCATCGGAACCGTCAGGTTGGTGCTGGCACTGCTGTTGGGGCATTGCTTCTTCAGTTGTGCAGCGAGTGCGGGGTCGAGGGTCGGGTCCTGACTCGCCGTCGAGCTGAAGTTGTAGAGCCGGCTCATGAAGGACGAGCAGTGAGACCGGCCAATTGTATGGGCTCCTGTTTCATCAGTTTAAGAAATATGCTATTGAGCAATAGGCTCGTTCATGAGTAAAATCTATCGAGTGAGATGCATCAATTCATTATTTTCAATTTAGTTGAGACAAAATTAGTGTTCAAAGTAAAACTTTTTTGAAAAATTAACATTATCGGTATTTGACATTAAGACTGAAAATTTTTATACTGTATTTAAATTTTACGTTAATATATATTTAGAAAGCGAGTTATAGAATTGTGATGGAGCGAGCGTAGAAACGATGCGAACGAAAAATCTTCTTCAAATCCTTCAAGAATAACTAAAAAAGCTTTCAAATCTATTCAAATGAATGATTCCAGAAAGAATCGTAGTAATAAACCCTAAAAAAATCAAAAAAAAAAAAAAATTAAGAGAAAAGTACTTTATTTCAAAATTAACAAAATTATTTTATACTCGAATCTTTTGTTTTTGTCATGCAATACAGCCGATAGGAAATAAATGTACCCGAGAGAGTAACCATCTCTCCTTGGCTAAGTCCTTTAGCAGCAAACATCTGAGTAAGCTGACTGAGATTGGCGGACGGCCGAGGAAGGGTTGTAGTCTCGCTGGCGCGGGATATCACTCCATCTCTACGACCAGATGGGACGTTGTAAGTCGGCCCTACGCTCTGCAAAATCATCTAAATTTATAAGTAAAATAGCTAAATCAATAAATATGATTTGTACATATGTAGTAAAATAGCTCACAAGCTGGACGCTGTCTCTAGCAGCGAAGGCGAGAATGTCCGCACAGGAAACAGTGCGGTTGCAGACAGATTCCAGCCGCGCCTTTGCGCTGTCGACGACTTCAAAGCCACGCAAGCTGTTTCTGTTTGGCGGCGCGTCCTTTTCCGCCACGTTATTTGGTGTCGAGTCTATCAAAACCGAGCCATCGCAGCCCTGCTTAAGCATATATGCGCATTCCTTTTCTTTAATATATGATTATTATGCGCTTAAAAGCAGTACTAATATGTAGTTATGCAGTTGTGGTTATCTTCAAACTAAAGGAATAATTTAGGAAAGAATATTGTAGAAATTTTTGTATACCCTGACAAAACAGTCGTGAAAATGCAATCTTAGAAGGCCAGCTGCAATGCCGGCATTGGCGGCCAGAGCCTTGGCAACCTCCTGCTTCACAATACTCTCTGCAAGAGGGCATGTCTTCGAATAAAACCCCACTTGAAGCCCTGCGCAATTGGCATAATTCATTAGAGGCGTAATTGCAGCAAACACCAGAAGCTTCTGTTGCAGAAACCCTCCTCTCAACAAAGCCATATCTATTTCTTTTCTTCAATATTTCTTCAAATATTCTCTTGCCTATATATAGCTCAATGGCATTTCTAACTGGAAACTTGAAGACAAAAAATAATAAATTGGTTACTTTGAATTGAGGGTGCTGCTCTACACGTTTTGTGAAGATGCTATCTATTTATATATACTGTTGAATGTAACTGACAGTAATTGATGGCACCTACTGGTTGTTATGATTAATAAAAGAGTAATGTTGTTCATATTTAAGTCAAAAAAAAATTTATCCAATAATATTATTATATATTTATTTTATTAGATATTTATCTTTAATTAATGTGACACTAATAGTACTCACAGCTCATTAAACAGGCTTTTTTTTAAATAACACATGAGCAGCATTACTGTTAATAAAATTTGGTCAAAAGCATAATTCTTTCCTTTCCTGAATGACTGATTACAGCAAGCAATCATAATATACTTTAAAAGCTCTTTGCTACTTTATAAGTTTTAGTTTGTTTCACCTGAAGAAAAATAGAGATTTAGAAAACGAAGGTGATTAGTGACCTACTAACAATGAAATGCAGCTACACAACGGCTTTGGGAAACTGTCACTGCTGGGTTAACTCATTGTCTCTTAAACACACAAGAGAAGTATGGATCACAGGAGAACTGCATCCGTGGGAACGACGGCAGCGCCTACCCGTATTGATGGCATGCTCGGTGAAATCTCGTCTCCGCTTCCTTTACTCTGGGCTAAGTTGTTTCCTGGCCTAGCTCTTCTCTACTAGCACGTGTCGGCTAGCTTCAACCTCTCCCTCTCGTTCTCCCCTACACGGGTTTCTCGCTCCGGAGAAAACACGCATACTAAATCCTTCTAGATTCTATGCACAAAATCTGGAAAATTAACGGCTCATCTTCCTTTTTCTTAGCGTAAAACGGCTTCTGTCTCCTCAAACTCTTCTGTGGTGCTGACTGATGTCCAGCAGACCCTTAATTTTGATCCATGGTTTTATTTGAATTGTCCCTCGTATGCAGTGTTGGTTTGGTGCCAACAGGTGGCCGCGTGTGTCCTCATTTGCCTCAGATTTGGCAGATCGCTGTTGCTGGTCCGGTTGGAGTAAATTTGTTGGATGTTGGGGTCTGTCGTGTCCTTGATATGACGAACTTATCGTTCTGCCACGGCTGCTAAGCAGAGACAGCGAGGATTGGTTGTGTAGATAGTAGGCGGAAACAATTCAAGATCTCGTGCGATGCCCGTCTCTTTGCTGCAGAGGAGTGAGTACAGGTCGTCAAGACTAAACGGATATAGCATGGTGTGAATTAAGGTCTTGAAGGCTTAATATGTGGGTGGGAGACGGTTGAGAACGTGGTGAGTGATATCCTCTGGTTCCATGTTTTCGCCTGCTACTGCGATCTTATCCACAGTAGCTTTGATGCTGGCCAAGTAGGCTTGGACTGAACGATCACTTAGATGTTGTGAAGTTCATTTTTCAGTTGGTTCACCCTAATCGGTTCGAGGATTAAAAATTTTTCTCCAGAGAGGTCCAGATGTCACAACATCTATCAATTTTGAGTATATATGGAAGACTGGAGGGGGAGATTGTAGTGTATAATGCCGCAGCAAGATTAAAATCCACGTGAGGCCAGGCGATGTATAAGAGGTTCTTGATTTGAGTATCGTGATCATTTGTGTGGAGTTGAGGAGAGATGTTTGTGTGTATGGAGATGTCCAATAAGTTCATTGGCAGAAAAAAATGTTGGGATCGAATACGGTTTAAATTAAAAGCGGAACAAAAAAAAATTTGAACGAGTGTTAATAAACTAAAAAATTAAAGCAAGAAAATCAAGTACATAAAATAATCATAGCCCCAAGACAGAAATTACGTGGTTCGGTGATCACACCTACGTCCACCGGGAGGAGAGCAAAGTTTCACTAAAATCAGAGAGGAATACAAAAGATTTAAGGTTAGAGAACCCTTACAAAACTTTCTTTTGGAGATCTTCTTTTGTATATTGTGTATTGAAACTCTTGCATATCAAGACCTATTTATAAGCCATATTTGATTCCGAAGAGTTACAAATTTCAAATCAATAATTCTCGAAACAGAAGTTATTAATGTGACAGTTTCTTAATACTATAATTGAGAGATTTAATTATGTATATAGAGAATTAATTTCCTTTAATTTTTCTTTAATTAAGGAAACTTAATTTCTTTTAATTTATGAAAAATTAATTTTTTTTAATTTTCTTTCAATTAAGGAAAATTTTATTTTCTTTAATTTTCCTTCAATTAAGGAAAAATTAATTTTACCTAATTTTCCTTCAATTCTCCACCTCAGGTCTCATGTGCTTCACATGAGAACTGAAACTTTATATTCTCGATCAATACAACTGCACCAAGTTGGTTGCCTACGTATCCTCATCCCATGAGAATCAAGCCATCTGTAGTTCCACCAAATGAGAAGTCTATTAATGCTTCTCCAAATTCATCAAAGATTTATAATGGTCAAACTGGCTTCTGCAGTACTCTTCTTTTTGCATAAATTGATCAAATTTTATGTACCATTGCCTCGGTGATTGCTTTAGCCCATATAGAGACTTGTTTAGTTTACATACCAAGTCTCCCTTACCTAGCTCACTATACCCTAGGGGCTGCATCATATAGATCTTCTCCTCTAGTTCTCCGTGCAAGAATGATGTCTTCACATCAAGCTGTTCAAGCAGCAAATCGAACTGTGCCACCAAAGTTAAAAGCACACGGATCGAGAAGTGTTTCACAACTGGGGAAAACACCTCATCATAATCGACCCATTCCTTCTGAGCAAAGCCCTTTGCCACAAGTCTAGCTTTATAGCGCACATCAGCTTCTGAGGAACCTTCTTTCTTTGCATACACCCATTTGCACCCAATAGCTTTTCTTCTTGGAGGGAGTTTCTCCAATATCCATATCTTATTTTTGTGAAGAGACTCAATCTCTTCATTCATAGCCTGCTTCCATATATTTTCTTCTGAGCCTGTCACCGCCTCTTTGAAGTGAGAGGGAACATCTTCCTCCACTACAGGCAATGCAAATGTGACGTAGTCTCTAAGCTAGGCTGGTTGTTGAGGTGCATTCCTTCTAGGTCTATTTCTAGCAATTGACTCTCGAGTTGGAGCCTCACCATCAATATCAATTTGCTCGTCATCATCACCAACGTGGTCTTCATCTATAGGAGTATCTTCAATGTGATGTGAAGTTTCCTGTGGTACAAATGGGATGACATCAAACCCCACTCTCTACCTTCCTATAAGAGTCTCAATATTATCCTCCACCTGATGAGAACTCCTCTGTCTCAAGAAATACTCCTCATCAAAGGTAACATCCCTGCTCACCACAATCCTCTTATCAATTGGATCATAAATTTGTAGCCTTTCACGCCGCGTCTGAAGCCAACAAAAATTGCTTTTCTAGCCCACGATTCAAGCTTATCCTTTTTAACATGGTAGTAAGATGGGCTGCCAAAGATCTTCAGCTGATCATAATCTGTGGCAAGATGTCCTAACCACAACTCAATTGGAGTTTTCTTGTTAAGTGCGGCAGATGGCAGACGGTTCACCAAGTAGCAAGCATAGTCTAGGGCCTCCGCCCAATAAACTCTCTCCAACCCAGCATTGGACAACATACACCGCACCTTTTCCACCAAGGTACGGTTCATTCGCTCTACTATCCCGTTTTGCTGTGGTGTTTCTTTTACTATGAAGTGGCGCTCAATCCCTGAATCTTGACATTCCTTAACAAAAGAATCAGATGTGAATTCTCCGCCATTATCAGAAAGGATTATCTCGATTCTTTTTCCCGTTTGATTCTCCACCATATTCTTCCAGTTTATGAATACCTCCAGTTCATTTGCTTTACTATTCAAAGTGTACACCTATACAAATCTGGAGTAATCATCTATAAAAGAAACAAAATATCTTTGACCACCAAATGATGTAGTTTTTGTTAGTCCCCATACATCTATGTGTATATATTATAATATACCTTTGGTGTTGTGGAGGCCAACACCAAAGGGCTTGCATGTTTTCTTGCCAAAAATACAATATTCACAAAATTGTAATTTGTAAGAATTTATACCTTTGATGAGCCCCTCTTTCTCCAATGACTTTAGTGATGGTTCCCCTACATGTGCTAGTCTCATATGCCACAACATCATGGCATCTTCAAAGTCTTCAGCCACAGCCACTGTACCTGTCACTGTACTTCCTTGCAAGTAGTAGAGGTTCTATTATCTGACTCCTCTTAAGTAAGTCATTGCACCTTTGCTGATCTTCAGAACTTCTGCCTCAATCACCACCTTAAAGCCCTTGGCTTCTAAGGCCTCAATAGACAGAAGATTCTTCTTAATTTCTGGCACATGTCTGACTTCCTTTAATTCCTGAACTATTTTTGAATGTGTCCTTATCAGCACACTACCAACTCCTGTAATTTGGCAAGTAGCATCATTTCCCATTATGACTGCACCACTGTCCGTTTCCCTATACGAACAGAACCAATCCTTCTGAGAGCAAATATGATATGTTGCACCGGTGTCCATGATCCAACTAGAGCTGTCTGCTATTAGACCCATAAAAATTGTTACAAGAGATACATCAGAGTCTGAACCCTCCACCATATTTTGAATCATATTGGCCTTTGAAGATCCACTCGTCCGCTGCTTGTCTTTCAACTTTGGGCAGTCCTTCTTCCAATGTCCTGTCTCTAAACAGAATGCGCACTGATTGCGTCTAATGCTTCAGCCTCTAGATTTCCCCCTTTTCTAGAAGTCTGCATTCTTCTTTGATCATTGCTTCTTCTTCTCTGGTCTTCCCCTCTGGAGTGTAAGTGCCTTTGCCATATCATATTTGGTAGACTCCTTATCCCTTCTTCTGAACTCATGATCACAAGGGCTATAATCATCTCCTCATACTTTAGAACCTCCTTCCCATGGATCAACATCATGGTGAAGTGCTCGTAATCGTCTAGCAACGATTTCAGCAATAACAGGGCCTTGTCTTCATCCTCCATGGTCTCATCCAGATTTAGCAAATTCGCCAATATCTTTGTGAATTCATTTAGGTGCTCATCAATGGAAATCCCTCTTCTCATCTGAAATCTGTAGAGCCGCCTTTTCATGTGGAGTCTATTCTCCACGCTCTTCGTCACGTACTTAGCCTCTAGGAATTTCCATAATTTCCACGCTGATATCTCCATCATAACTGCATACTTGATCTCCTGAGTCAAACAGTTTTAGATCAAGCCGCATGCACTGTTGTTCATCTTGATCCAATCCCTCTCTAAAATTTCCTTTGGTTTTTCTTCGCCATCCAGAGCATCTTCAAGATTTATGGCACACAGTGCATCTGTCACCTCGCACTGCCATATCCCAAAGTTGTTCTTCCCATCAAATTTGACCACATTTATTTTAGCTGGATGTGTCACAACTTGGTGGAGACTCCTCTCTACCATCGATGATGATGAATGTCCAACCACCTCTTCTCCTCCTTCAGCCATGTTTATCTTCTTGCTTTAATAAAACTCAATCACAAATTAACAATTAGCTCAAGCAAACACCCCAGCCTTTAAGAATGAACAAGGGAAACCAAACCTTTCTCTGATACCACTTGTTGGGATCGAATAGGGTTTAAACCAAAAGCAGAACAAAAAGAAACTTGAGCGAGCATTGAGAAACTAAAAAATTAAAGCAAGAAAACTAAGCACATAAAATAATCACATCCACAAGATAAAAATTATGTGGTTCAGGGATCACACCTATGTCCATAGGGAGGAGAGCAAAGTTTCACTAAAATCAGAGAGGAATACAAATGGTTTCAGATTAGAGAACCCTTACAAAACCTTATCTTGGAGATCTTCTCTTGTATCTTGTGTATTGAAACTCTTGCATATCAAGGCTAATTTATACGCCATCCTTGATTCCCAAGAGTTACAAATTTCAATCTCTCAATTAAGGACATAAAGAAAACTTCCAAATCCATAATTCCCAAAAGGGAAGTTATTAATACGGCAGTTTCTTAATACCATAATTGAGAGATTTAATTATATATATAGATAATTAATTTCCTTAATTTTTCTTTAATTAAGAAAACTTAATTTCCTTTAATTTAGGAAAAATTAATTTCCTTTAATTTTTTTTCAATTAAAGAAAAATTAATTTTCCTTCAATTAAGGAAACATTAATTTTCCTTCAAAAAGATTATAGATATGAGTTCGCCATTTGGAGTATCTGTTGTGATGTGGTTTGTTACCATGTGCTTGGTGTTTTGCATGAGAAACTTGAGATTGTAGGGAATGACTTTCGAATAAGCAAGGATTGGTTATGTTTGAACTTGAAGATGCTAAGTTGTTTCCTTGATTTACTAGTGGCCTACCTTGATTTCTAATAACTGCTTTGCCTTGATTTGGGAGTTGATGACCGTTTACTATATAAGTAGTACGATAGAACTTTAATGTATGATTGGTTCTCCCACATCGATGGCATTGACCTACACCAGTAAAACATTTATCTGTATTGTGTATCCTTCCACAAAATCTACAAGTATTTGCTGTTTTTGGAACAGGTTCACTAGGATCGCTTTGAATATTATAAATTCTCCCTTGAGGTTTTGATAATGGTTGATTCTTTGATGGAAAATAGGGAGAGAATGCTGGCCTCTTTGTTATTCTTGAATATTGTTCTTCTTGGGCTTCCATGAGCTTGGCCTTCTCCACTAGTTGGGCAAAATTTGAAATCTAAATGGGTGTCAAAATATGCTGAAAATTATTCCTTAATCCATTAAGGAATAACTGACTCCTAACTTCTTCCGTGGTAACCATCTCTGGAGCAAAACTAGCTAAGCGAGTAAATTCTTCTTCGTATTCTGTAACTGAATGACTCCCTTGCTTTAAGTTCAAAAGTTCATTCCTCATTGTCTGTCTAGCAGACTGGGGTACATACTTGCATAAGAATGCATTTATAAATTCTTTCCAATGGATCTCTTCTTCTGATCTATTCTGAAACGTAGTGGTTTTGGTTGTTTTCCACCATTTCTCGGTAGCTTCAGTCAGTAGATAGGTGGCTAAGGACACTTTCTGATCTTCATAACTTTTAGCACATTTAAACACTTTTTCTATTCTTTGAATCCACTCCTCAGCTTGGTAAGGAGTTGCCTTTCCATTGAATCTCGGAGGTTGAAGTTTAAGAAATACATGCATATCTTCATTTACTGCCTTCTTCTGACTTGAAATAGGGTTTGGATTTTGGATTTGTTGATTGTTCATGAATTGACTCATCATATTCATGAACTTGAGCATCTGATTTGCCCCACTATGATCAAAAGGATAGACTGCTTCAACATTAGGTGAAATAGTCTCATTATGACTAGGAGTGTTCTGAGGAACATTTTCCTCCTGAGATTGATTTGTTGTTATTTTGATTATGACTCTACATAATCTGGGGAAATAATAAACTATACTTAGTAGGCTCTCCAACTTAAAATTCAACTACTAATCATACTTAGCATTTTTCAAAACTGTATTCATAATGTTAGCTCTGATAAATCATTCTTTAAATTATCTCAAATTCCAGCTCTGATACCAATTCTGTGGTGACCGGGGATCGAAGTTAGAGAGTCTCAAAAGAATGATTCATATACTGGAAATATTCATTTATGAAAATAAAGAAAATAAAATACATAAATATTTATATTTACATCCAGAGCTATTCATATATGAAATTTACAACAGTTTTAATATTTACAACAGTTTTATTATTTACAATATTTACAATATTACTCTACATAATTTGCAAATCACACCTGAATTCAAATAGAGAGAAAATACTAGTCTCTATAAATTCAAGTTCAAACCACCACATAAAATACGGTAACAATAAATAAATTCTAGATCAAATCCTAGGTAATGAACACAGTTTTCTGCACTTTTCATTGTATAATCAAAAATATCAAGACTCTTGAGCTTGATAATAAGTTTATATATGACTCATTAATTAGGAAACAAGCTGAGCTTAAACATAATTTTTCAGCTCACTTTTTATAAAATAAAACAAGTAATATTAAGTTCAATTGCATTACCACAAAAAAACCAAAACAACAACAAAAAAAAATCACTTTAAGCAGTTATCCAATGTGTTGTGTAAAACTTAGGACATGCATAATTTTGCAAGGATAAAATAATAACTTGTATTCTTGAATCTCATACTTATATTTGCTTGAATATTGACCTGCAACAATTTATAAAAAAGACTTCTAAAGAGAAAATAAATGAAATGCAATTTGAGTTACTACTGAATATTATTATTTGACATCCTTACAACTATTGTAACTATGCAAGAAATCATTTTATGTTAATAGATTTCACCGATTTGTAATAATGATGTAACATACTATCAACCAACAAGCTCTTATACATCCATAGTACATTTCAAATTCAGCTCAAACTTCTTTTTGGAAACACCAGGGAGTCACTTTACTGTAAGTAGTGAAGGTTGACTATACAGAGTACCAAACAAAATCTCTATCCCATTAAATTTTTCATTTCTTAGTAGGGCTAGAATATTAAACTTATCAAAAAATTATAAATGGATTTTAAGCACATAGTACTTTGACTTTATAATTTACCAAATGGGGTAGTATCGAAATACTTAAATCCTGCTGTTTTTCTTTATAATATACAAAAATGTATGATATGAGGCTCATTCAAAAAGTGGGACAACCATAGCCTAATCCCATTTAATTTTATATGCAAAAAAAATTGCAGTATAAAATCATATTTATAATGAATTCTAAATATTTCAAATATTAAATGTCTTTTTCAATTTCAGCAGTGCAGACATAAATTTATAAGTTGATATATGATATTTTAAAGCATCAAAATACGGCCAATGAAAAGGATTTGATAAATTCTACTGGAATTAAATAACAACTGATCCTTTATGATATGATCAAATATTATTATTTTCAACTTTAATTTACAATAATTATATGTATGGCTTCGGTAATTAGTTTTTGACATCAAATATAGCTTTTTATTAGTTGAATTAACTGAATAAATTCAAAATTCAACTCAAGCGCAGATTTAATTGAGAAATATTTACCACAACTAAATTTTATTAAAAGCAAAAGTAAGAAGTACAAACATTCGATACCTGCATTCACGATCTCAGGATTATGCTGTCTCCTTCTCTTTCATATTTGGCGCTTAGCATGGGAATTGCAGCTTTTTAATATGAAAATAGAATGTAATATTCTTTCTTATTCTAAATATTGTTCTCTTTATCTAGATAAAAGTAAAATTAACTGAATTATTAAAAATATGATTACCGCTTAAAGTTAAAGTTGAGTAATATGCTTCTTTTCAAATTATTACTAGCAATTGAATATCTAACCTGATGCTGTTCTGATGATCAAGTCCAAACTTTCTTTATTTCACAAAAAGGAAGTAGTATAAAGTTACAATTTAAATAAAAACCAAGCGAGATTAAACCATTTAGCAGTAATCTTTTAAATAAAGAGAAACTTTTCAAACTAAAAGTTTATGATAAAATCACCAAGTAAAGCATACTCATAATGGAATATTCCTATAGAGAATGATTTCTCTGAAAAATGTATCATGAAGATAAAATTAAAACAATCTGTTGATGATTTAAAGCTTTTCCTTTTAGCCTACTTTCAATAACATCATAGACTAATGATCATAACTAACAATTCTGTCTTTATTCTTGGAAAATGTTCACTTATCACACATTAATCTTTCATAAAATTGAGACTTATATTAAAATAAAAGTTTTATCTCAGAAAATTATCTACGAATATTATAATTCCTTCAAGATGATTTTATGTAAATTATACTGGACAAGAAATCGAGTGGAGTACCTTTGTTTGTTGAGATTCAGCTAGAAGAGGGCTCGTCGAGTGAAGGTGCTTGGCGAGTGGAAGGGTTCGGCTAGATGGAGAGGCTCGGTTAGGGTATGCTGCTAGAGTTTGAAGGAGGTCTCGTTCCTTCGTCTCGGGTCGCCTACGCCTTCCTCTTATCCTCGCAGGAATCCATCTCCCCTCCCTTTGTATGATAAGACAAGGGCGAGAGAGGGGGCAGCTATCGTGCGAGAGAGAGAGGCTCGAGCCACGCGTCGCCTTCGTGCGAATGGGAGGAGGCGGTCTCGGTCGCACGTGAGGGTCGATCCTTGCGTGCGAATGGATTTTAGGGTTTAGGGTTTTGCCGTGTAGATTAATTAAAGAATATATATATATATATATATATATGTTTATTAGAATTTAATTAAATAATTTCCAATTTTATTTTATTTTTAATCAATTAAATGATTTTCAAAAATCACCGAAATATTCACCCCTAGCTAATTGAGGGGTGAGGAACGCAACGACGCAATCGGATTTTTGATCCGACGAGTAATTAGTTATTCGATTTTTCGGGGTATTTAAAATAATATTAAATTATTTGACGAAAATTCAACGACTTCTAAATGCCTCCAAAACTTCACTCCTACCTAATTTGGGGGTGGTGAACGCAATGGCAAAGTCAAATTTTCAATCTAAGGTCAAAATTATTTTAATTATTAATAAACAAATTTGAAAAGAAATTCTGGTATTTCACACAACAAATCCAGAATCCAAACCTTATTTCAATTCAGAAGAAGGCAGTAAATGAAGATATGCATGTATTTCTTAAACTCCAACCTCCGAGATTCAATAGAAAGGCAACACCTTACCAAGCTGAGGAGTCGATTCAAAGAATAGAAAAAGAATTTAAATGTGCTAAGAGTTCTGAAGATCAGAAGGTATCACTAGCTACCTATCTACTAACTGAAGTTGCAGAAAAATGGTGGAAGACAGTCAAAATTACTATATTTCAGAATAGAACAGAATAAGAGATCCATTGGGAAGAATTTGTAAGAGTATTCTTGGGCAAGTATGTTCCCCAGTCTACTAGGAAGACAATGACAAAAGAACTCTTAAACTTAAAGCAAGGTAATCATACTGTGACTGAATACAAAGAAGAATTCACTCGCTTAGCTACTTTTGCCCTAGAGATGGTTACAACTGAAGAAGTTAGATGTCACTTGTTCCTTAATGGATTAAGAAATAATTTTCAACATATTTTGACACCTCTCCAGATTTTAAATTTTGCCCAGCTAGTAGAGAAGGCCAAGCTCATGGAAGACCAAGAAGAACAGTATTCTTCAAGAAAAAAGAGGCCAGCTTTTTCTCCCAATTTCCATCCAAGAGACAACAATTTTCAAAATCTCAAGAGAGAATTTATAATATTCAAAGCAACCATAGTGGACCTATTCCGAGAACACCAAATACTTGTAGATTATGTGGAAAAATACACAGTACAGATAAGTGTTTTACCGGTGTAGGTCAATGCCACCGATATGGGAGGACCAATCATACAATAAACTTCTATCGTGCTACTTATACAGTAAATGGACATCAACTCCCAAATCAAGGCAAAGTAGTTATGAAGAATTAGGGCAGACCACCAGCAAATCAAGGAAACAACATAGCATCTTCAAGTAATACAATGAATAATCCAGCCCAGGATAAAATATTCAATCTATCTCAAGAAGAGGCTAGAGATGAGCATGATGTGGTTTTAGGTACTATTCTATTATTTCAACACCCTTGTTCAGTTCTTTTTGATTCTGGAGCTACACATTCTTTTATTACGTCAAAATTGGTTCAAAAATATGCATTGCCAGTAGAACAACTTTCATTAACACTAAAGGTCAATTTACCATCAGGAGAGTTCTTAGAAACAAACATCTTTTATAATTGTAAGTTAGATATAAGTGGAATTTCTTGAGAAGTTAAACTCATTGTTATCCCTATAACAACTTTTGATATTATTCTTGGGATGGACTGGATGAGTCAGAATAAAGCATTAATTGATTGTGCAAAGAAGAGAGTATATGTTTATAGTGGAAGTAAGAAAGTAATATTTGTTGGTCAAAGAAATGCAGTTATTAGCCTTATTCCAGCTAATAAGATTGAAAAGTTTATTAGAAAGAAATACCCTATATTCTTAACCTTACTCTCAAGTTCTGATGCTAAATCTGCGCCTCTAGAAGAAACTCATATAGTAAAAGAGTATGCAGATGTTTTCCCAAAAGAACTTCCAGGGTTACCACCTCAAAGAGAAGTAGAATTCAACATTGACTTAATTCAAGGAACGAATCCTTTATCAAAAGCTCTATACAGAATGACACTCAAAGAGTTAGAAGAACTTAAGAATCAACTTCAGGAGTTAACTGAAAAAGGGTTTATTAGACCAAGTAATTCCCCATGGGGAGCCCCTGTCTTGTTTGTTAAGAAGAAAGATGGGAGCATGCGCCTATGTATTGATTATCGAGAATTAAATAAAGTTACCATTAAAAACAAATACCCATTACCAAGAATTGATGATTTATTTGATCAATTAGTTGGTGCTTCAATATTTTCCAAAATTGATTTAAGATCTGGTTATCACCAACTCCGTATCAAAGATGAAGATATTCCTAAATCTGCTTTTAGGACGCATTATGGGCATTATGAATTCCTGGTGATACCTTTTGGGTTAACCAATGCCCCATCCCATTTTATGGATTTGATGCAGTGAATAATGAAACCCTACTTAGATTCATTTATCATCGTCTTCATTGATGATATATTGATTTATTCTAAGAATGCTAAGGAGAATGAAGAATATCTTAGGATTACATTGAGCTTGTTAAGACAACATCAATTGTATGCTAAATTCTCAAAATGTGAATTTTGGCTTCAATTTGTAGCCTTCTTAGGGCATGTAATCAGCAAAGATGGAATATCAGTTGATCCAAGCAAAGTTAGTGCAATTCAAGAATGGCCCTAACCTACTTCGATAACCGAAATACACAGTTTCTTGAGATTAGCTGATTATTATCGTAAATTTGTTAAGAACTTTTCCCAAATTGCAGTTCCTCTAACTCGTCTTCTCAAAAAGATGTGCCTTATGTATGAGATTCATCTTGTGAATTAGCATTTCATAAGTTAAAAGAATGTCTAACATTAGCTCCTATACTAGTTTTGCTAGTTGAAGGAAAAAATATCAAATTTATTGTGATGCTTCTGGAATTGGATTAGGTTGTGTTCTTATGCAAGAAGGAAAGGTTATAGCCTTCGCATCTAGACAGCTTAAAGTTTATGAGAAAAAATTATCCAGTTCATGATGTGGAATTGGCTGCAATAGTATTTGCACTTAAAATCTGGAGATACTATTTGTATGGAGTAAGATGTGAAGTCTTCACTAATCACCAAAGTTTGAAATATATCTTTACTCAGAAAGAGATAAATTTAAAACAGCAAAGGTGGTTAGAGTTAATCAAGGACTTTGATTTATCGATTCAATATCATCCTGGAAAGGCAAACATAGTAGCACATGCACTAAGTCAAAAGGCAATCTCACATTTGCATATTTTGACCTCTAACCCTATCTTACTCAAGGAAATAGAAGATCTCCAATTAGAAGTCATATTACCATCAAATGTTAATATATTTCAAATGACGGTTGAATGCTCATTAATGAATGAAATTAAAGAAGCTCAATATATTGATGAAGAATATAACTCTTTGGCTGCATCTATTCAATCAGGAAAGCATCTAGAACTAAATTTGGATTCAAATAAGAACATCTAATGTGGATCTAGAATTTGGATACCTAATAAAGCTGAGCTAAGATCTAAAGTATTGAAAGAAGCTCACCATTCTAAATACTCTATTCATCCAAGAAATAACAAGATGTATCAAGATTTGAAATTACACTTTTGGTGGCCAGGAATGAAGAAAGGTATAGCTGAGTTTATATTAAAGTGTGAAGCTTGTAACCTAGTAAAAGCAGAACATCAGAAACCAAGATGATTACTTCAACCTTTAGCTATTTCTCAATGGAAATGGGAAGACATTTTTATGGATTTCATAACTGGATTTCCTCGTTCAAAATCTAATAATGATTCTATTTGGGTAATTATGGATAGAATTACAAAATCAGCACACTTTTTACCCATCAAGCAGACAGATGCAGTAGACAAATTGGCAAAAATTTATCTAAAAGAGATAGTAAGGTTGCATGGTATTCCAAAAACCATCATTTCTGATAGAGACAACAGGTTCACGTCAAAGTTCTGGAAAGCAGTTCATCAAGATCTTAGTTCCCAGCTCTGTATGAGCACAACTTTTCATCCGTAAACTGATGGACAAACTGAAAGAGTAAATCAAACTCTAGAAGATCTTCTTTGCCTTTGTGTATTAGATTTTGGAGGAAGTTGGGATGATTACCTTCCATTAATTGAATTCTCTTATAATAACAGTTTTCAAACAAGCATTGGAATGGCTCCTTATGAAGCCCTTTATGGAAGAAAGTGTATCACTCATTTATCTTGGAATAATGTTGGAGAAAATAGAATATTAAAATCAGATTTAATTCTTCAGGCAATGAAAAAGATTAAGTTAATTCAGCATCGAATGAAAATAGCTCAAAATAGATAGAAGCAGTATTTTGATGCTCACCACCATCATGTGGAATTTTTTGTTGGAGACTTTGTATATTTGAAAGTAAATCCATTCAGAGGAGTTTCAAGATTTGGAATTTTTGGGAAATTAAGTCCAAGGTTTATTGGACCTTTTGAAGTCTTGATGAGAGTAGGCCAAGTGGCATATCAAATCAAACTTTCACCACATCTGAGTCTAATGCACAACGTATTTCATATCTCCTCATTAAGGAAATGCTTATCAGAACCTTCAATGAGAGTGGAAGTAGAAGATATTAATTTGCAACCAAACCTCAGCTATGATATCGAACCAGAGGAAATTCTAGATCGAGATAAAAGAAAATTAAGAAATAAATCAATTCCCATGATAAAAGTTCGATGGAAAAACTGTCGCAAAGAAGAAGCTACATAGGAAAAAGAATCAAGTTTGAAGAAAGCATATCCTTACTTATTCCACTAGTAAGTGATTCAAGATCTATTAAATTTTTTTAAATTTTAGATTGATGTCGGGACGACATCCCTTTTAAGTTGGAGAGAATGTAAAATACCAAAATTTCATTTTTAATTTGTTTATTAATATTTAAATAATTTTGACCTCAGATTGAAAATCTGACTTCGCCATTACGTTCACCACTCCCAAATTAGCTATGGGTAAAGTTTTGAATGCATTTGGAAGTCATTAAATATTTGACGAATAATTTAATATTATTTAAATATTTTGAAAATTAAGATAATTAAATAATCGTTAAATAAAAAATCTGATTTCGCCGTTGTGTTCAGAAGCCCTCAATTAGCTAGGAATTATATTTTGAAAATTTTTGGAACATATTTATTAGGATAAATTTATTTAATTAAATATATTAAATTAAATTAATTAATTATATATTTTAATTAAGATATTAACGGTGCCGTCTCATTTTCCCTAACGTCGTCACCTAAATTATTATCCACGCCGTTAATCCTGACGAACCATCTGCGCCGTCTGATCATGAGATCAAAAGGCTATGGCTCGTCGTCCCCCGCAGGCTCGACGCGCGGGTACGAGACCACGACGCGTCGAAAAATTCGACAAGTGGCTTCCGCACTGCCGTAAAGCACCATTTTAGGTAAGATTTAAAACCCCAAATGGATCCCAAAGCCAAAGTTTATGCTTAGATTCGAAGCTCGTAAAACAAGAAGGTGTCGGCAAGTAAACCCTAATTTCCTAAATCTTCAAACCCCGGTACCTCCTACCCTTTTCTTTATTCTTAGATTAATGTCAAATCGAGTAGTATACTCCCAAATATTTTGTTATTATTCAATCGATCGATTGAATCAAAATAATCGATCGAGCAATCATTCGAATGGCATCATCCCTAACCCTAATGGTGTGAGCATGGGGAGACGAAGAGTCACCGGTTCGTCTCGAACCGGATCAAAAATGACCGGTCTAAGTCACGCGTAACCGGTCCAGTTCGGGAAGAGGACGGATCCTCTCTTCGAAATCTAACCGTCAATTTTGATTTAAATATGACGGTTGGATAAAATCTAAGACCCGATTTAATCTACACCATCGATCACGGCTGACTCACCGTTCCGCAGTCACTCTGATCGCCTCTCACGCTGTGACATGTGGCAGTGGGACCCGCCTTTTTCTGCCACGATCGTCCGCCCGGGCCCACCACCTGCAGCGTATAAATAATTTAATTAAATTTAAATATATATAATATACTTGTTATATATTAAACAACTTATAACATATATATATATATATATATATATATATATATATATATATATATACTATAAGTATACATATATTATTTATTTAAAATAAAACAGAATATATAAATAAATATTAAAATGAAATTAATAATTATTATAATTTATTGTGTAGAGAATTAAGTATGTAAATATTAAAAATAAATTTAAGATTAATTATAGTAAATTTAGCTTAATTAAAGCAAATCATATCTATACTTTGGACCTTACCAATTCATAAAATATAAATCCAAAATTTGCAAACAAATATATCATTTTAATCAGCAAAAATCAAGGAATATCTTGGTACAATCCAAATTTCAGTAGGATTAATATTTTACATAATGATATTTTTAGGATATTAATTAATTGGAAAAATATTACAAATATTCAAATTGCTATAACTTGATACCCTTTAACCCAAATATACCCAATATAGGTCTCAAAAATACTCAGAAAACCCTAATGAATATTTTAGCAGTATTAATTTTTCTGTTTAGATTAGTTTTAGACTAATCACAATTAGGATCTAACCCTAATTAAGCCATTTAACCCTAAAACTTCCATTGGCCATATGTTAGTGTCAATTTAGCTCCAAATAAGGTGATCCAAATATCAATTTAGATCAGAAAAACCTAATTTATAGTAAACTATAAAAATATTTAGGATCCAACGGCTAGATCTCTTAATTAATCATAATTACTCAAAATCTTGATTAGTGAATATTAGCAAATATAATAATCCAAATTAAGTAATTTTAGTTTTAGAGAACTCATAAAGAAGATTAGAACCTAATTGTATAATTAGTTTAATATTTTTATGATTAATTTCATTAATCACTCACTAATCATATTAAACCCTAATTATTAAACCTAGAAATTTGATTAGTTATAACTTAGCCAATACATATCAAAATTTGATGATCTTAGATTCTTTGAAAACCTTAGGACATAATCTACAATAAACTAACATAAATTTTAGATTTTATTAAGGGTAAAATTACTAAATATGCCCTTATAAGGTCAAATTCCCAATTTGACCTTATAAGGCATAATAATTAAGTAACTTAATAAATAATTCAAATATTCAAATATTCATTTTATTATTATAGAAACCTAATATTACAAATCATATTAAAATCATAAAGCATTAAATTAATAAATTAAATTATTTTTAGCAGATCAAAGAAATTGAATTGGTTGATATTTTATCAATATAGTCAGGTAGGTAAATTTACTTATAAGTTTTATTTCAGTATTCTTATCTGAGCCATTTTCATTTGAGAATTATTTAACTACTTACTGCTTATAAACTTGCAAAAGAATATTATCAAATAAGCATGTAACAAAAGATAAAATGTGGTATATATTATTGTGGTGTTTATCCTTATAGGATGGAAAGCAACACTGGGAATCTGTACAGATTAGGCCTGCTTGTAACAACCCGAGTTATTATCATAGTTGATTAGGACTAATCCTAGGTCTTAAACATAATTATAAGTGCTAATTAGGTTAAGTGGAGTCAACCTCTGAGACCTAGTCCAAATCAGGAGTCGAACGGATTGAATCCTGATTTCTGGAAATCCAAAAACCTTAGAAATTGAACTATTTCATTTGACCTCCGATCGAAAAACGGACACCGCCATTACGTTCCTTGACCCCAAACTAGCTTGGGGTGAAATTTTCGTGTCAATCGGAAGTCGTCGAAATTTCGACGAATATTTTAATAATAAAAATACCCCCGAAATCGAGGTATCAAAATACTCGTCGGATCGAAAATCTGACTTCGCCATTGAATTCCTTGACACCAAATTAGCTAGGAAAAACAAGTTCAAAATTTTCTGGAAAATTTAAAAATAATAATAATAATAATAATATTTAATTATTTACTTAACGGTCGCCGCTAAGTAATTACTGTTACCGTTAACTGTAGCTGACGGCGCCATCAGATCGGACGGCGCCATCGCAGCCGTTGGATTTGATCCAGATCCAACGGCTACGGGGCCGTCTCCCTCGACCCCGTCGCCCTCGCATGCCACGCGGTGGGCCGCCGCAATTTCCGGCCAATCCGGCCCCTCCCCGGCCTCGGCGAGGTCGCCGACGGGTCTATAAGACTTCGGCCGACCTCTGGGCTCCGGGTTTGCGAAAATCCGAGCCCAGATCAAGCCAGATCAAGCCCTGAAGCCCAGCCACCCGTCCGCCGTCGACCTCAGGTACCCACGATCTCCCTCCTCCATTCTCCTTTCGCCGTCGCATAACCTTAGAATTGTAGGTTAGGACTGAGATCGACAATCAACCGGACCAGATCGACCTCGATCGGGTCCGGCTGACTCAAATCAAGGGTTGAAGCCTCGGGCTAATTTTTCACAGCCGCCGAAACCCTAGGTATTAGGGTTTAGAATTGCCGGCGATCCCGGCCACCTCCGGCGAAGGTCCACCCACCGGCGTGTAGCCCTCGTCGAGGGCCACCGTCGGCCGTGCGGGCTGAGGTGGTCCGGCGCCGGGAAGGCCGGCAACGGCCATGCCCTAGCCGGTACCCTCGGGCCGTAGCCGCGAAGGGGACGATGTCCGGGTCGGGCCGGGTCGACCCGAGCTCGACCCGCCCGAGCCGGGTCCACGTCAGCCAGGTGAGGCCCACCAAGCCACGTGGCTCCCTCTGGGCCTGCCACTTGTCCAGTGGGACCCACTAGCCGAAGCCGGGATCCTTCGGCTTCAGCTCGAGCCCGCGCGGCGGTTCGGCTCCCCAGTGGGGCCCACAGCGCCACATGGCAGGCTCTGGTAGTGCCACGTGTCAGGTGGGGGCCCACTAACTAGTCATCCGAGCTGACTCAGCCCCTGTGGGGCCCACTGTGCCACATGGCAGCCTCTGGCAGTGCCACGTGTCTAGTGGGGCCCACTATCTATTAATTAAATTATTAATTAAATTACTATTAGTGTTAATTACTTTTGAACAGTAACCTTAATTAATTAAGTATAATTAGAGATTAATTAGGGTTAATTAAAGGTTAATTAAACCTTAAATAATAATTAGGATAATTAATTATTATTAAATTGTAAAGTATAATTAATTATTCATAATTAGATATTAGAAAATAATTAAGACTAATTAAATAGTGATTAGCACTAATTACTTTGCTACAATAAAATAAATATATTTTAATGAATTAAATAATAGATTAATTAATATTAATTAATAATTAAGCCTAATTAATCACAGATTAATTAAGGATTAATAATTTCAGAAATTTTATATAAAAACTTTAGGAATGAATAGTAAAATAATTCAATTTGAATAAATGAATAGTAAAATAATTCAAATTGTATTTTTGAATAGTAAATCTTAAAAGTTTAATAACTTTTTATAAGATGATCCAAATATAGCCAATATAGGTCTTAAAATACTGAGAAACATGTAAGAAATCAAATAACGTAATGTAAAAATTTATTTCGGGGTACGTATAACGAGGTAGCATTTTAGGACCTCTTTAGGACCCCATAACGTTTTACCCGGTTATCAAAATATAGTCAATACGGGTCTTAAAATGCTCAAGAGAGTGGCCCCATCACTGTAGTATTATTAGTTTTCTCATTTGGGCATCAGGATAAAAAGTCAACCCTATAACTTAGAGTTGACTTTAGTGAAAAATGACCAAATTGCCCTTGGACTTCAAACAACCATAACTTGGTCAAATCAACTCCAAATTCAAAAATTCAAGAAGCTATCTAACCTAGAATTCCAATGTCATCATTATACTGAAATAATATTTAGGATCTGAACCTTAGAAATTTAGGTAAATGACCAAATTACCCCTAGCCTTATTTTAGTCATAAGTTGACCGTTTCTCGCCCAATTTAGGTGTACTTACTGTCTATCTTCAAGTTAGATAGTAAGGAATCAATTGGAACTAAGAGGATTCAATTCTGACCCCTAAGTCAAAAGTTGACTTTTTGACCCTTAAAGTAGGGGTAAAATGGTCATTTTGCCCTAATATTGGATTAAGTACCCTTACCCTTTGGATAACATCCCAAAATGCTAAGACCAATATTATAATCATCTTAGTATCAATCAAGTGAGTGAAATCAACCCTTAAGTTAGATTCCAATAATTTCTATTAAGTCCTAAGCACTACACCTTAAGGACCTTTCTTGAAACTAGGACTAGATTATAGGTTAGAGTTCACTTATTGGGTAAATTATGTTACCCAATGGGTGAAACCTTAGTTTTATTAGTTTCTAGACTTTCTTTTATTTTACAGCTCGTTCTGATTATTTTATCTTTTAACCTTAGACTTAAGGTAAGAGATTCATCCTATTAAGTTTGATTACTTAATAGGATTTGCCTTAACTAGTGGATCACTTATAGAATAAAACTTATAACTTAGGTCTTAACCACTTTGGATTATATGATTAAACTTAAATCTCATAGTATTTAATCCATAATCTATAGGCTTAGAAGATCTTGATCAGATCTTAGTTAGAACGTCTAAATTCACAAAACTATGACGTATGATTATTTAATTTAACTTGTAGTCGTCTATCTGATTAAACTAGATTAGAACATGATCAGTTCTAATCCTTTTTAACTTATAAGGATGAATTTTTGAGTTACACTCGATAGTAGGAAAACGGTGATCCTGAACTTGTGTAACTTGGAATAGTTAGAAGGTTAAGTAGAAAGCAATTGATATCACTATGTTTAGTAGAGTCTCTGGCTTCTGTTTGATACTTTGTTGCTACGCATTTCTTGTATTTTTGTGCCATATTTCCTTGAGCATATCATATAAGACATTTGATGCATGAATAAAATGTTAAGAAAATATGGAGACTCCTTATATTTCTTGTGAAAATATTAAAGTAATTAATGAGAATATAATAATTTGATGTGTTTGAGCTGCCTCTCAGTGTTCTTTTGATCATACCGATTGTTGCCCTAGCCATATCGTGCTAGGAACTGCCCTAGCCATACTGGTGCTAGGATCTTTCAGGTATGACTGTTGGTGACCTAACCATATCGTGCTAGGAACCGCCCTAGCCGTACTGTGTTAGGGCCTTCTGTGTTGACTATTATTGCCTTAACCGTATCGTGCTAGGAACCGTCATAGCCGTACTGGTGCTAAGATCTTCATCCCTTTTTGGTGAGCTAATGTAGCTCTTTTCTGTATGGCAGATTGTGCACGTATAGTTTTATATGCAGTTGTTGTTGTTTACTTTTTAGTATTCTTATTCAGTCATCTATTTCATTGTACTGCTTTCATATGTATATATATATATATATATATATAGGATGTTTGAACCTTGTTGCTATTTATACGTACCACTGCTGAGTTGTTTATTTTAATTGACATATTTTATGTTGATCATCAGCATGTTTAGGGTGTAGAACTTTTCTTACAACACTTGTTTAGTTATGTATATTTATATACCCTTCCTTGTTTAGTTTGTATGTGAGGCCTGTCTCAGCCTCTTTCCTTTTCCTTGCTTAAGTTATAAATGATGTTTATAGTTTTTCCTTTTCTTTGGTACTGCTTGCTGCTCCTTTACATATATATATATATATATATATATATATATATGTTGCTTAGATGTTGTAGAATGGTGATATTACTTAACACATATAATAATTCTTCAGCTTAAAATGTACTTAGACAATTGTCTAACCAGATTTTCCTTTTCTTTGGCTGGGGCCCTACATTATGAAACCAACGTTGGTAGATCCTCTTCAGTTAAATGAGCAAAAGTTAGGAGTGGAGCCATACCCAGAGGAGGAGCCCGTAGAAGATGCTGCTGTGTAGCATTTATTTCATATGTGAGGATGAGAGTATTTGCACATTCTATTCTATTTGAACTTTTTAAATGATATAATAATACAGATACCTCTGACTGTGTATTTGGATTGAATGCTTATGATCTGAGTTATACTTTTGTTATTTATATTATGATGCTTGGATGATTTATATTTCCTTAAATCGCTTTCGCACTCTGTACGTTTACTTATATAGTGACTGTTAGATTGATTCTGTGTTAATCCTTCCCTAATCAGGTGGATTGTGGAGTCTATCCTAATCCAATGGCAAGTGAGGGGTTAGCCAGAGTGACACCCCACCCTTAACCTAATCCTTTGGCGAATTAAGGGTGCGGGGCGCCAGACTGCTAGCAGCCCCTAAGAGTTATATGGAGGGATTTAGCCCTTATTAGGAAGTGGGCAAATCTAGAAGAAAGACACCCCATCATTTTCTATTTTGAGTAAGCTACCGACAGGTAGTTAGAAAATCTTCCTACATGTTATGCCTATGGGTTTACTCATTTGGGCTTAGGAGTCTACGGACTCGACTTATTATTACAAATGCTTTTGATAAAATTTATAGATTTCATGCTTTTCATATATGTAGAATTTCAAAGCTAACTTGCAGGGCAAATGTTGAAATTTGAAAGTTTGCTTTTCTTCCATAAATGCTATGCAGATATTTCATTCAGTGTTATATTTGATTTATACCTATAATAGGATGCTAGAATTACTCTTATAAGAACGATTTGCGTACTCCTACTTGACTGGTAACTAAATTTTTTAGGTTTTGAAAATTAAAGTATTGAAGATCTGCAAAGTAATAAAAGAAAAGAAGAGATAGAGATGTGAGATATGAGCAATGAATAAATTTTTATTGTAAATATTAAAATTGTTGTAAATTTCATATATGAATGACTCTGAATGTAAATATGGATATTTATGTATTTTGTTTTCTGTATTTTCATAAATGAATATTTCCAGTATATGAATCATTCTTTTGAGACTCTCGAACTTCAATCCCCGGTCGCCACAGAATGGGTTTCTAGACCTCCCTCTGCAGCTTTGGATGAAAAATGGTATTTTAAAAGTTGATAGTGCCATAGGTGTTTCCCTAATGGCATATTGCCTTATTTGTTCTAGATCCTATCTCTCATTCGCCAGAGTATGAATGGAAATCAAGCCCTCCTTTTCTTCATCTAATTTGATCAACGTACATCTTAACAATGGCTATATTTTTGACATCCCCTAATCTCAAGCTTTCAAGGACCCAAAGTCAGGGGTTGTCTGTTGAGGATCATAGTCTGAATTTGACATAATAATATAGAACATTACATATATTCTGTAATAACCCTAGTGTTGTTACTCATTACTGGTGTAACAACCCAAGTTGTTACCATTATTAATTAGGACTAATCTTAGTCTTAATTTTGATCCTAATTGTTAATTAAGTCAATAAGAGTCAACCTCTAAGACCTAGTCTAAATCAGGAGTTAAATGGATCGATTCTTGATTTCTAGAAAACTAGAAATCCTAAAATTTAACCTATTTAAATTGAGCTCTGATCGAAAAATAGACTTCGTCATTGCGCTCATTGCCCCCAAATTAGCTAGGGGTGATGTTTTCGTGTCAATCGGAAGCCGTCGAAATTTTGACGAATATTTTAATAATATTTAAATACCCCGAAAATTGGGAAATTAAAATAGTCGTCGAATCAAAAATTCGACCTCGCCATTGCGTTCCTCACCCCTCAATTAGCTAGGGGTAAATATTTGGAATTTTTCTAATTATAAATTATTTATTTTATATTAATAAGAAATTAAATTAATTAATTAAATTAATATTTAAATTATTAAATAAGCGGCGTCGTCCGAGCTGTCCGTCAGATCAGATAGACCGCTCTTGACCTTCTGATCTGGATCAGATGGTCCGCGTACTCTCGTCCCCGTCCTGAGCCCTAAGGGCCACGCGGCACCCCCGCCGCTCGCGCGGCCTACCCACGACGTCCTCGGGCCTCCGCGAGTCCGCTCGTGGCCAATAAGGACCCCTCTCGACCTATCAACCCTACCCTACGCGTGACCGAAGCCTCTGGAGCAAGCCGACCCCTCGAGCCATCGACCCTTCTCAGCTGTTGATCAGGTACTCGCCGAACTCCCTCCTTCGCTCAATTTAACTGTAACGTATCGTATGCTACGTTTATTCCATGATTGATATCATTGATCGACCGAATCGGATCGACCAAATCTTGGTTCAATCAATCAAATTTCGCAAACGAAACATAGTACAAACCATTATTGCCTCTTCACCGAACCCTAACGGCTAGGGCTAGCCTTTCATCGCCGCCCCGTACCCCTCTGTCGCCGGCCCTAGTACCAGTGGGTAGGCCTCGGTGAGGCCTACCATCGGCCATGCGGGCCTGTAGCGCCCTGCCCTGTCACCGCACGAGCAAAAGAATTAAGTACAGTCATATTGGCGGCGGAGCGGTGCGCCACTCGGGGAGGAATAACCCGTCTCCCCGAATAGCTGAAAACTAAGCCCACCTAAAGGGCTGCTAACCCAACCTCAAGTAGGGTTGAGAGCTAATACTTGAGATAAGAGTAGTATCCTTATCATAAGTATTAGGCAATTACATATATTGGATTTAGAATACAATAGGAATCCAATATATGTATAAAATATCAGCATTTCAAGTATACTGATGTGGCGGCCGCCCCTTCTAGTCATAAGGCTTAAGGAGTGGTCGTCACTAAGCACATCTTATACTTAACATTAGGTTGGAATTTAAGACTTCAATCCAATCTTAAGGAAAAGATGTACTTTTCATAAAAAGGTAAAGATTAACAATCACTTAATGAGTATTAGAGTGCAGAAGAAAAGAATCAACTGAAGTAATCATCCATATTATAAAGTAAAGACATCTAGCTCAGAATATATACAATGCAGGAAAAGTAAAGCACAATTTAGTCCTGTATTATTACAACAAACATATAAAGTTTAAGGAACTATACTGTAAGATACTCTCACCTCATAGAATAAAAGTAAAGTAAACTAATAAGTAGACTAAGGTCCCTCAGTAGTCTGGACCTCCTCCTGGATCTGCTCCTCTATAGGCTCAATCTCCTCAAAAAGCTCAGAATTTACCATTATCGGTTTCATAACGGTAGGGCCCCAGCCAACAAAAGAAAAATCTTGTTAGACAAAATGTCTAAGTACATTTTAAGATAATATATTTTAATGTATTTTAATGATATCACAACTAAAAATTAAGCAAAACATAGCAGTAAAGCACAAAGAAAGGAAAGAACAAGTTATGAGGTAGAAACATACCTCAACTCAGGCTGCAATACAAGGTAAGTAAAGTATAAGGGTAAATCTACTAAGTACAAAGAAAAGTCCTAAGGAATATGATCAAACTAACATGCCAGATATAAAATAAGTAAAAGTACTATACTGAAAATATAAGACTAGCATCCTAACATGCTCTCAAGTAAGTCAAACGGCTGACATACAAAAAGTTCTGAAATGTAAAGGAACTACAGAAAATGAAAAATATGAAAGAAAGAAAAATGTGCTGAAACGGTAAAGTAAAGTAAGTCTGAAGTATGAAAAAAATATGTAAAGTAACTGTAACGAGACTGAAAAGTAAATGTAAATAATGTAGATTAAAGTGCTGCACGTGTGAGATATTCTTACTTAGTCTGCCCAAAAAGTAAAGTCCATCTGATAATCTAGGAGAAACATCCTAGATTAAAGTAAGTTCCACCAAAGAGGCATCTAAGAGAAACATCCCAGATCTTAAAGTAAAATTCATGAAGTATCTAAAGAGCATATAGGAGAAACATCCTAATGCCAAAGTAAAGTACCATAGGGGAAATTCCCTAGGCAAAAGTTATCCTAAAGTAAAGTCATACTAAGTGGCAGGCTAAGTAAAACATAAACCATAAGTATAATGTTATTTATTAGTGTTTCTTTTAAAATTATGCATATGATATGTGAATGAAATTCAAAGTATATTATAAAGTATGTATCAAGTATTTAAGTATGTCCAAAGGTGTAAAAATGATCAAATGACAATGAAAGCATGGTAAATTTCAAATCAAGGAAATAAATAGCACTACACAAACTTTGTGATATCACCTATTTTTTAATTTAAACGTTCTAACTACTCTAAGTTATATAAGATTCAGAATTATCAATTCCTACACTGTCTGTAACTTAGAATCACGAACCTATAAGTTAAATATAATTAGGATTGGCCACATCCTAATTATAACTGAATCAAAGTTGCATAAAAGGTTAAAATAATTAAATCAATCGTCCTTAGCTATTATTTTATAAACCCCAAATAAACCTTGATTAGCCAAATCAAAATTTAAAGGATTAAGAATCAAACTCTAAAGAATGAAGTTCAATTACATAATCACAGGGCCATCCTAAGGACTAAGGTTTAATCCTATCTCACTGATTAAATGTTAAGGCAAATCCTATTAAATTAAGTCAAGTTCAATATGATAGATTTCTAATTCTAGCTCTAATGTTAAAAGATCAAATAATCAATTAATAAGCTATGAAAAATCTAATAAACTAATAAGACCAAGGTTTCACCTTAATGAGTAACCCATTTACTCATTAGATGAATTCTAACCTAAGATTTACTCCTAATCTTAGGAATTAAATCTCTTAAGTACTGAGAGTATCACTCAGACACACATCCTAACTAAGGTTATAAGACCTAAAGGATGATCTAAGAAGTTCAAAGAAAATAAAAGATCTCTATTTTACTTAAGATTTTTGCTTAAGACTAAATTTAAGATTTTCATCAAATTTCTAATTTGAGACTTAGAATTATCTAAATAAAGACCTAAATCATTTTAATTACTATATATTATGATTTAGAAGTGAAATCAGGTCTTAAATTCATTAAACCCTAATTTTGGACAAAAAGATCATTTTGCCCCTTCTTAAAGGTCTAAATTTCACCTTTATGAATTAGCACTTAATTCTGGATTTTAATAATGTGGAATGATTACTTACTGTCTAATATGAGTTTAGACAGTAAATTCATTAATTTTGATTAAGTATTAAGCCTTATAAGGTCAAATTAAGGAATTTGACTTATAAGGGTATTTTAGTAATTTTACCCTAATGATATATAATTTTAGTTTTTCTATCCATTTATTAAAGTTTAAGTTCTAAGCTTTCCATAGAATCTAAAATCATGAAATTCTGATATGTATTGGCTAAGTTATAGCCAATATAAATTATATGGTTTAAAGGATAATTAAGGATTCTTAATTAAAGGTCAAAAATCCTAACTTTGCCATTTTATGTCTAAATTGAATAATTTCAGTGGCTATATGTCACAATTGATCCACTGATTCTAATGACTAGTGGTAGGCTCAATTTGGACTCTATTTGGCTAAGTTGTGGCCTAATTAAAGTTTAGGGTGATTAGTGAGTGATTAGTAAAATTAATTACTTAATTACTAATCCAACATTATAGTTAGGTTCTAATAGACTCTATAAGTTCTCTGAAACTTAAATCACTCAATTTGGATTATTAGATTTATTAATATTCACTAATCATGTTTTAGGGTAATTAAAGGTGATTAACAAATCTAATCATTGAATCCTAAATATTTTTATAGATCTCTATAAATTAGGTTTTTCTAATCTGAATTTATATTTGGATTACCTAATTTGGAGCTCAATTGACCAAGTTATGGTCAATTGAAGTTCTAGGGTTAGTTGACCTAATTAGGGTTATGTCCTAAATGTGATTAGTCCAAAACTAATCCAAATAGCAAAATAAACATTACTAAATTAATTCTTAAGGTTTTGTGAGTATTTTAAGACCCATATTGGGTATGTTTGAATTAAGGGTTACAAGGTTATAGCCATTTGAATATTTAAAACATTTGTCCTAATAAATAAATATCCTAAATATCACTATATTAAATATTTATCCAAATAGAAATTTGACAATGCCAAATTATTTTTTATATTTTTTTGAACTCAATGGTATATTTATTTGTGTGATTTGGATAAATATTTTAGGAGTTATGCATATTTAAAGGTTTGATATTAATTTGATTTAATTAAATTATATTGATAAAAATGAATTTATTTGTATATGTATATATATTAAATTTACTATATTGTAATTATTATATTTCTATTAACTAATTTTTTTTAACAATATTTAATATTTTAATTTATGTATAAAAATTAATTGTATTAATTTTCTGTTTTATATATGTGTTTACGTATAAATATATGTATTTATATATAATCATATATCTGTTAATATATAAATATTTATTTTATTTAACTTATTTATCTGCAGGAATTTGGACAGCCGGCAGGTCCCTCTCCAGCCACGTGGTGCGAGCGGATTAGCCGAAGCATCTGGACTGGGTCTCACCGCCTGGAGTAGAGGAGATCGGCGCGAATGGTATCTGTAGCTTCAACTTTGAGTATAGGATTTTGTGAAACTAAGATTAAATGAGAGAATGGGTTCAAAAAGAGGGCTCTAAAGCGGCAGAGAGGCAGCGATAGACGCGCGGCGAGGGTTCTTCGTGCCGCGCGTCTTCGGTCGTGACACGCGCAGCCTTCCAGGACGAAGAAGCTGCGTCCGTCCGATCGCCCGATCGGACGGATCGGGTGATCCGTCAAACCTGACGGTATGCGCGGCGAAAGCAAACGGCGTCAGGTCTCTTAGTGACGGCGCCGTTAAGTGCCTTTTATTAATATTAAAATTTTTTATATAATTTATTTCAATTTTTATTAATTCAATTTACATAAATGTATGTACTTAGAAAAATTTTCAATAGGTCATTCTTAGCTAATTATGATGTGCTGATCGCAACGGTGCGATCGGATTTGTGACGATTATTTAAATACTTGAATTTTCATGATATTTAATTAATATTAAAATATTCGCCAAAAATTTAACGACTCCCAAATGCGACCAAAATATCACTTCTAGCTAATTTGGGGTTGGTGAATGCAATGGAGAGGTCAGATTTTTAATCTGAGGTCAAAATAAAAAGTCAAATTCTAGGGTTTTGGAATTTTCTAGAAATTAGGTTTTGATTCATTTGATCCCTGATTTGATCTAGATCTTAGAGGTAAGTTCTAAATGACTTAATTATGCTACTAGAACCATAATTAAGACTTAAATTAGTCTTAATTGACCTAAGTAACAACTTGGGTTGTTACAATTGATCACATCACAATACTAAGTATAAGTAGTATATAACAGAGTGCGGAAGCTTAAAGCAAACATCCAGAAAACATTCATCACAGAAGCTGAATAAAAACATTCATCTCAGAAAAGAAAAGAAAATACATCTAGAATTATTACAAACAGTTCACTAAAATAGACATAAAACTGAACTAAAAATACTAAGCAGAAAATAAATCTGGAGGAGAGTCCACTAGTGCTCCACGGGCTCCACCTGAATTTCCTGGGTGTCCTCCTGACCTATCTCAATATACTGCTCAGGATCTAGCAAATTGCCAGATCCCAAAAGTACCTCATGTTAGACAATAAGTCTAACACATCGAAACTAATCTAAACAGTTCTAGTCATTCATTTAACATTTCCATAATATAATTAAATCTGCTGAAATACTGTAAAGATAACCGAAAGCATAAAACTGTATAAAATTGTACAAAACAACAGCAAGGTAAAGTAAAACAACAGCAAGGTACAGCACCAATTTTGTCCCTTACTCCTGCGCCATGTCAAGTAGGTTATTGCCTATCTTTCGTTAACGGAAATGCACCCTCGATCGGGCCAAAAGGCCCAACCAGCTTTATTTGCGGAATGGCCAAGCTAAACTCTCAGGTAGAACTCGAGCCTTGGCCCATTCTTTCATGGCCACCCTCCAGCCTCCTCTATAGTTATAAATAGCCTCCCTACTTCGCAGTGAGACCCATTACTCCCTGAGAAGTCTTGGAATCCCTTCTCCTTCCCTAATGAACAGTAACAACCCAAGGTTGTTATGCTGATCAATCAGAACTAAATCAAGTCTTAATCTTTGTTCCAGTGGTCTTAATAAGTCATTGTGAGCAAACCCTAAAGTCTTGGTCCAAATCAGGAGTTAATCAGACCAAACCCTAATTCTAGAAAATTTGGATAATATGGAAAGTGTGCTATTTAATTTAACCTCAAATTAAAAATCTGACTTTGCCATTGCACTCATCACTCCCGAATTAGCTAGGGGTTATATTTTGGAAGTGTTTGGAAGTCATCAAATTTTTCTCGAATATTTTAATCTATTTAAAATACCTTAAAAAATAGAATAAATATATACTCGTCGAAATCAAAATCTGACATTGTCGTTGCATTCCTCACTCTTGAATTAACTAAGTATGAAATTTTAGTAATTTTTGGAAGTTTTCAAATTTCCAAAAATATATAAATATATTTAAATAATTAGAAAAAGAAGAAAATTAAATTTATCTCGAATTCAAAACTCAACTTTATCGTTATGTTTTTCACCCCCAAATTAGCTAGGGGAGAATTTTTGAAATTTTTCGAAGCTCATTTGATTATTTAATTTTAAATAATTAAATTATTTTTAATAATTAATTAATAATTATTTTTAAAACAAAAAAAATTCCCTCCGTCGTGTGTCGGGCACGCGGCAGGAGCCGTGTGCAAGGTGGCAACCACCGCTTTAGGACCTCAAAAATATCCTATTTTTAACCTCATTTCTTTATCAAGCTTGGTTTTCATCATTTGGATCTATCATAGAGTAGAGTAGCAACTTCATCTTCTTCATCCAATCTCCAAACCAAATCCTAAAGGTACATTTTATTTTTCTTTAAGCCCAAATATGGGCTCTTAATTTCTTAAGTTATAGGCAAAATTAGGAGGCGTATTTGATATCAATTGAAAGGTCTCGAAGAGACCTTTTCATTGGTAAATGACATGCCTCGTGAGTAGCTCAGTGTTGTGAGAATTTAAAAGCTAAAGTTTCACATTTTTTACGATTTACTGTAGTTACAGTAAATTTCTGGATCTTTTTTTAATTTATTTTTTGCTTGTTTAATCAATTACAAATCTTTAAAACCTCATAGCTTTGTAATTATAATTCCAAAAATAGTGATTTAATATACCATTTTAATCAAAAAAATATAATGATTCATATTATATCATTAGTTTTTCTATTTGGTGATTAATTTTACTAATTATCTTATAAACTAATTAATCCCCCTTAATCCTAAAATTTGATAAATTCATAACTTAGCCAATTTAACTTTAAATAATATGATTTAAAATATCATTTTGATCAAAAGAGTGCAAGGAACTCTAATCTGTATGAAAATTTTAATTTTTGTGATTATATTTCTTAATTTTATCTAATTACTCTAAAAATAGATTAACTAAAACTAAGCCCATTACTTATCCAAATTTAGAATTTCAAGTTACTGATAGCTCCTAGTGTTGTGTAAAACACAGTGGTGAAGTTAATTTTTTAATTTAGTAATTAATTTCACTAATCACCCACTAATTATTCTAAAAGTTAATGAAGACCTAAGTTAATCAAATAGGGTCCAAATTAAAAAAACACAATTTTATTATGATTAGTGTTCCATAGGAAAACCACAGCCACTGACTTTACTCTATTTGGACATCAAATGAAGAAGTTAGATTTTTGTACCCATTCCTAAACTTTCTTAATTACACTTTTAGACCCTAAACCTTGTTTTGACCATAACTTGATCAATTGATCTGAGAATTTAGTAATTTTAGTTTCTATTAAATTCTTAGACAAAAAATAGCAAAATTATAGTAAAATTTTTAGATTTCCCAAGTAAAATTATTAATCAACCCTTAATAAGTTTAAATTATAATTTAAACTCATTAGCTTTAATCATTGGATAATTTGGGTATTCTTAGTGTCTATCTTCATATTACACAGTAAAAAACCATTTAACATTAATAAAATTAAATTTGGTCATTTTTCATTTTTGACCCTTAAGTATGAGCATTTTGGTCTCCCAAGTTACGATTTAAGTGCCTTTAAGTAATAGAAATGATTATTGCCCTTAAAATCAGTAAAATAAAGACTTAGAAAACAAGTATATATATTATGGTGCATGATAACGTGATTTATTATCTTGATCAAACCTTATACTATTTTAATTTTCTCTTAATTTAAAGGATTAGCATAATTTATCTTATGTTAAAGTATTAAACTATGTTGATTTTCAAATGATTCATTCTTAATAATACATTGATTTTATCCCATGACTTGATCATTTTAATCAAACTTAGAAGTTAGTGATCTAATTTGCTAATCTTCCATTATAATTAAGTGATTGATTTTTATTGAACCGTTCATGTGATTAAGCCTTTAGTTTGATTTCATGCTTCAATTTAGGATAGAAAGTTAAATTATTATGTTTAAAAGTTTTTCATATCTTAATGTTTTATTAGATTTTATAATATAAGTAGTTTATACCTTAAATTAGGGAAATGTAATGGCCCCAATATCGGATAGGAACTCAATCCAACATTAGAGCATTACCTTAGCATCTAATATCAAATGGAAGAAAGCTAACCAAATACTAGATGCTAAGTTGGCCAGGTATCTTTGTGAGTAGTGTTAAGTTAAGAAATTTTCAATAGAATCATATTGGAAAGATGTATAACCAGTACTAGTATAAGCATGTAATATATATCTACTCATTCAATCCAAGCAGTTACTGTGGCGCCCCGCCCCTTAATGCATAAGATTAAGTTAAGGGGTGGTGTGTCACTCTAGCTAACCCTTCACTTACAACTGGATTAGGATAAAATCCACAATCCACCTAATAAGGGAAGGAGTGATCATATAATCAAACATTCAGTCACTATCTTAGTAAACATACAGAGTGCGGAAGCGATTTACGATATAAAACATCCAAGCATCACAACATAAGTATAAAGAAATACATCTCAGAATATAAGCATAGAATCCAAATACGTAGTCATAAGTACCTGTATTATTACATCAATTTAAGTTCCAAATAATGAAAATAAAAGGCACTCATCCTCACATATAATGGAAAGACTAAATAGCTGCTTCTTCCATAGGCTTTTCCTCCAGATATGGCTCCACACCAAGATCATGATCGTCCAACTAAAGAGGATCTGCCATTGTCGGTTTCACAATGTAGGGTCCCAGCCAAAAAAAAGTAAAAATCTTATGTTAGACAATTGTCTAAGTACATTTTAGGCTGATAAGTTTTATATGTGTTATGTAATATCACCATTTTACAAATTCCTAAGCAACAATATATAAGGGAGCAACAAGCAGTACAAAAAGAAAGGAAAAGCTATAAACTATCATTTATAATTTAAGCAAAAAGAGAGGCTAAGACATGCCTCAATTGTGAGCTAAGCAATGTAAAGCATATAGATATACATAATCAAACAAGTACTGTAAGAAAAATGCTACATCCTAAACATGCTGGTGATCAAAAGGATATGTCAATTAAAATAAAGTTACTCAGCAGTGATACATATAAATAACAGCAAGATTCTAACATCCTAAAATATATAAGCAATACAAAGAAATAGCTGACTGAATAAAGATGCTGAAAAGTAAACAAAACATCATAACTGCATATATATAAATGTTCGTGTACCAACTACCATACAGAACAGAGCTAATTTAGCCCATCAAATATCAGAAAATCTTAGTACCATCACGGCTAAGTCACAAAACTGTGTACCCTTAGCGACATAAGGAGGCTAGGCAACTAAGCACACAAAGTAATCAAAGGATCTTAGCACCAGTAAGGCTAAGGCACCAACAGTGTACCCCTAGTGACATAAGGAGGCTAGGCACTAGGCACACAATAAAACAAGTCCTTCCCCTAGTGACATAAGGAGACTAGGCAATAAGGACATATCTGAAAGGTAGCTCATATAACTATTATCTTTTCATTAATCACTTTAATATTTTCACAAGAAATCTAAGGAGTCTCTATATTTTCCTAACATTTTATTTATGTATCAAAATCTTATATGACATGCTCAAGAAGTTAAGGCACAAAAATATGAGGAATGTGTAGCACAAAATATCAAATAGAAGCAAGGGACTCTACTAAATATGGTGATATCATTTGTTTTCTACTTAGCTATTCTAACTATTCCAAGTTACACAAGTTCAGGATCACCATTTTTCTACTATCAAGTGTAACTTAGAAATTTATCCTTATAAGTTAAAAAGGATTAGAACTGATCAGGTTCTAATATAGTTCAATTAGATAGATGACTATGAGTTAAATCAATAAATCATACATCCTAATTTTGGTGAATTTAGATGTTCTATCTAAGATCTGATCAATATCTTATAAAACTATAGATTATAGATTAAACACTACAAGATTTAGGTTTAATCACATAACCCAAAAAAGATAAGGCCTAAGTTCTATATTTCATTCTAAAAGTGATCTACTTATTAAGGCCAATCCTATTAAGTAATCAAACTTAATAGGATAAATCTCCTATCCTAAATATAAGATTTAAAGGCAAAATAATCAGAACAAGTTGTAAAATAAAAGAAAAGTCTAGAAACTAATAAAACCAAGGTTTCACCTATTGGGTAACCCAATTTACCCAACGAATAAACTCTAACCTAAGATCTAGTCCTAATCTTAGGAAGGGTCCTTAAGGTGTAGTGTTAAAGACTTAGGGAAATCTTGGAATCTGACCTAATAGTTGATTTCACTCACTTAAATGTCACTAAGATCTTTATAACATTTGTTTATGAGTTTTGAAATGTAAATTAGAGGTTAAGAGTACTTGGTCCAATCTTAGGGCAAAATGATTATTTTGCCCTATTTTAAGAGTCAAAAAGTCAACTTTTGACTTATAGGTCACAATTGAATTCTCTTAGTCCCAACAAATTCCTTACTGTCTAACTTGAAGATAGACAGTAAGTACGTCCAAATTGGACTCCAAACGGTCAAGTTATGACCTAAATGAAGTCAGGGGTAGTTTGGTCTTTTACCTAAATTTCTAGGGTTCAGATCCTAAACATTATTTCAGGTTATTGATAATATTGAAATTCTAAGTTAGTTAACATCTTGAATTTTTGAATTTGGAGTTGATTTGACCAAGTTATGGTCATTTGAATTCCAAGGACATTTTGGTCATTTTTCACTGAGAGTTCTAGGATTGATTTTTTGTCCTGATGTCCAAATGAGAAAACTAATACTACTGCAGTGATGGGGCCGCTTTCCTGAGCTTTTTAAGACCCATATTGACTATGTTCTTATAACTGGGTAAAAAATTATGGGGTCATAAAGAGGTCCTAAAATGATACCTCGTTATGCATACCCCGAAACTAAATTCTGCATTACGCTATTTGATTCTTTTTATTTTTTTGAGTATTTTGAGATCTATATTGGCTATGTTTGGATTATCTTATAAAAAGTTATTAAACTTTTAAGTTTTACTATTCAAAAATACAATTTGTATTAATTTACTATTCATTTATTCAAATTAAATTAATTTACTGTTCATTCCTAAAGTTATATATATATATATTTCTGAAATTATTGATAATTAATTAATCTGTCATAAATAAGAGCTTAATTATTAATTAACATTAATTAATCCATTAAATAATTTAATTATAAATATTATTATTATTTTACTGTAGAAAAGTAATTAACTATTAATTACTATTTACTTAGTCTTAATTATATACAAATTATCTAGTTAAGACTAATTAATTACAATTACTGTTTAATAGTAATTAATTGTTCTAATTACTGTTAAGATTTAATTAACATTAAAATAATCCTAATTAACCTCTAATTACCAATTACAGTTAATAATTATAAGATTACTGTTCAAAAGTTATTAGCACTAATTATAATTAATTAACAACTAACTGTAATTAATAAAGAGTTAATAGTACTTAATTTATTTAATTATCTGACAGTAAGCCCAACTATGACACGTGGCAGCGCCTAATTGGGCGCTGCACTGTGTGTGGGTCCTATTGCACACGTGGCACGCTCGGTGGCTGCCACGTGGCACTGTGGGCCCCACAGGGAAGCCGAAGAGGCTCGGGTGACCAGGCAATGGGCCCCACCTGACACGTGGCACTGCTAGAGGCTGCCACGTGACACAATGGGCCCCACAGGAAAGCCGAAGAGTCGCTGAGGCACAGGCAGTGGGTCCCACTTGACACGTGGCGGGCCTAGAGGCTACCTCATGGCGCGGTGGGCCCCACAGCCGAAGCCGAAGAGCCGCGGGCTCGGGCTGTGGGCCCCACTTGACACGTGGCGCGCAGGGTGGCTGCCACGTGGAGCAGTGGGCCCCACCTATGCTTACGCGGACCCGGACGCGACCGGGTCGGGCTCGGGTCGACCCGGCCCGGCCCGGAGTTCATCTCATTCGCGGAGACATCCCGAGGGCGTCGAGCTAGGGCACGGCTTTTGCCGGCCTTCCCGGCGCCGGAGCACCTCGGCCCGCACTGCCGACGGTAGCCCTCGACGAGGCCTACACGTCGGTGGGCGGACCTTCGCTTGAGGTGGCCGGGATCATCGGCAAATCCCAACCCTAGGTCTTAGGGTTACGAGTTACGGAGGGTTAACGGTTTCTACTGTGGACCTAATCCTAATCGCCGTCGATCCGGTTGGGTTAACCCGGATCAGGACCGGTGGATCGTCAATCGGGCGTATGGAATAGAGTATCGAACTTAGATTGCAATAATTGAAAGAAAAATGGGGGAGTTAAGGGGTACCTGATTTGAACGGCTCGCGGACGCAGATGGGCTCGACTCAGGTTCGCTCGATCCGGGCTCGGGTTTCGCAAACCCGGAGCCCAGAGCTCGACCGAGGCCTTATAGGAGCATCGGCAACCTCGACGAGGCCGGGGAGGGCGCCGGTTGGCCCGGAGGGGCGGCGGACACGCCGCGTGGCGCTCGGGATGGAGCTGCCGAGGACGAAGGCTCTGGACCGTCGGATCCCGCGATGCATGGATGGCCCGAATCGGCCCGGGTCGCGGGTCGCGGATCGCGCCTACGGGCCGTCCAATTCGAGCTGATCGGACGGTCTTGATGGATCCGTCCGATCAAACGGCGCCGTCCACTTAAGTTGACGGCGCGGGACGGCGCGATCAACTTTTATTAATTAAAAATTAATATATATTTATATATATATATATATATATATATATATATATATATATATATATATTTTAAACAAAATTTTGAACATGATTTTCCTAGCTATTTGAGGGGTGAGGAATGCAACGGCGGGGTCGGATTTTTGATCCTTCCTCGATTTCCGGGGAATTTAAATTATTAATAAAATATTCGTCGAAATTTCGACAACTTCCGATTGACACGAAAACTTCACCCCAAGCTAATTTGGGGTCAATGAACACAATAGCAGTGTCCGTTTTCTAATCCGAGGTCAATTTAGATAGGTCAAATTTTAGGGTTTCTGGATTTTTCAGATATCAGGATTCGATCCATTTGATTCCTAATTTGGGGGTAGGCCCTAGAGGTTGACTCCAATTGACCTAATTAGCACTTATGATTATATTTAAGACTAAGATTAGTCCAAATTAACTAAGGTAATAACTTGGGTTGTTACAGTTACAAAGTAAGTAAGCTCAGCACAGATTAAGTAAATATATTATAAACAATTTAAGTTATTACGAGCCTTTAAATTAAAGAGTAAGAAAGAAATAAGTCACTCCCTCACATAATGTAAAATGCAAGTTATAAGAAATAAGCTGAAGCAAATTTGTAAGAGATTGGTCCAGCTCCATTTGAATTATATTGCTCCTGATCTATCATATTTTGGTATTTAAATATGATGGGGCAAAGCCAAGAAAAGAAAAAGTCTAATTATACAAAACAGTCTAAGCACATTTTAAGATTGGCTAAACATTTATAAGTTTATTCAGATATTTCAAGCTAATTTACAATTTAATATAAGCAGAGGAGTATTTGAAAGCATTTAAGTAGGGAATAAAAATAAACATAATTGTAAGGAAGAATAGTTGAAAGTAAGATAAGTACTAAAAATAGAAAGTGCAAATCATAGTAAGTAAAAAAAAATCTTAGTCTCGTGGACTAAGAATGTATAGTTTAGAACTATACAATGAAACATAGCTAAAAGGATATGATTAGATCTTATAATCAATAAGATTGTGAAAGACTCTTATATCATTTGTTGAAGTTATTTTTTAAAGCTTCATTCTGCGGGCATATTATAGAATGATATGAGGAGTTAAGCACATCTGCTTAACTAATAAGGGAAAGCGCTGTTTTAATAAAAATAAACACTCACATTCACCCTCTGAGAATGTAAGGTCTCCTTATATCCTCTATTTAGCCTGCCATTGGCTATCCACCATAATGTAAACCCCTATAATTTTTTTGTGAAAGTTATATTTATGCACAATATCTTGTTTGTATGTTCAAAGGAATAGGCTCAAAATTAATCAAGTAGTTAAGGAAATTCAAATAATTGTAAACTATGTGATATCCAAAGGTAATTAATTTTTAATGATTTACTTAATAATTGGAGCTATTTGAGCTCCCAATTGATTCATAAATATTAATCCTTAAGTTAATTATAAATATTAGTAGAAGTGAAGAAGTTTAGGAAATTAGTAGTTTGAATTAATTTATAAAATGAGAAAATAATTTATAATATATTCATGCAAATGGAAATTATTTTGTACTAGTTCTAAGCTAATCAAATCAATTTAATTAATAATTAAAGTTTAGGAAACTAGTAGGGATGAATAAATTCTAAAGGTTTACTAGACTAATTGAAGTGGAGATTAATGCACAATCTATTAACTTTATCTAATTAGTTTATAAATTGGAAGGTTTCTAATCAAACTAATCACTAACTTAATTAGGATCAATTGATAGAAGATGTCTAAATGTATGGGAGAGGTAAGATTTGTAACTATGAGCTCTATGTTTATTATAGTTTGAAGATTAAAGAATGCTATAGGATACCTTAATCATAATAAAGAGCTAAGGAATTCCTAATTCAATTATTAGAGAACTTAAAAGAGAATTAAGAATGTGATGAGATATGAGAACTAAAGATCCAAATATAATAATTGGACACTAGTCTTATTAGATTCTCTTAATGAAATAAGATATACAACTAGCATATAAGTCCTCAACTTGTTAGAGGGATAAATGTAAAGACTAGTGTTAGAACCATCATTAAGTTTAATTTCATTATAATACATTAGTTCTAATAAGTTCTCTCAAAGACCTAAGGGATACAATTTGCATATAATTTGCATTCTACAAATAAGAAATAGGTTTAATTAGGATTTTGATGATAAATCACACAAACTAAGTTTCTAAATTTCATAAGAAGTATTCTAAGAAAGGAAAACTGAATTTAGAATATGCTATGTAAATAGTCTCACTAAATTCTAATCATTTTAATTACATGAGTGTGAAAATTAACAATCTTAATTGGAAATAATCTAGCTCAAAAGATCACAAGTAATTTATTATTTCAATTCAATCCTATAGTAATTCTATCAAGGATAAAGGTTGAATCAAAAGTTTGTTAGGCATTTCAATTATCAAATTATGGAAATTTAGGTCTCAAACATACAATTGAAAATGTATTTGAAGTAATTAAAATGATACATGTTTGCTGTCTTAGGGTTAAAAATACCTAAAACTTGTATAAATAAAAAATAAGAAATTACAAAATTATTTAATTTGAGGAGCCAAATACCTTAAATTTCCATTTGTTGTTCAAATGAAATGATATACATAAATATGGAATTCTTATAGCATAAGGAGAAGAATGACACTAACTAGGTCAAATTTGGACAACTTTAGGATTTTAGAATTTGGAGGACTCATAATTAGGGTTTAAAAGTCATTATGAGATTTAAGGTTAAAAACCTAAATCTAACATCATATTATTGCCCTACACATTTTTGTGATTGAAATGGACTAATTAAATATTATAATTGGACTTTAATTGCTCAAGTTATGATACATACAAATTTAGAATTAATTATAATTAAATAATAATTCTAAAGCATTGATTAATAAAATTAAATAATGAAACAAAAATTAAATGACATATTAACAATTTACGTATTTTTTGTAATCGAAATGGTATATAATATTTCGTATTTTGAATGAGTAAAATCAAAGTTATGCAATAAATGAAATTCCATTAATCAATTAATATCATTTGAATTAACATTTAACTTTCTTTTTTTTTTTAAATATAGCCTTACTGTTACTATGTGGCCAACCGCCATTTCTGAAAATGGGCCACGTATGATGTACTTAATAGGCCGAAATCAAGTCTAAGGCCCACCTAACCCAAACATGTACTGTACATACTATGGGTTGGATCTAAACTTGGGTCATGGCTACATGCCCATAAAATCACTTTTTCTCTATACGCACACAGACAAATTCAGCCGAAGAAAAAACTTAAAACCTAGGGTAATGCAAGATTAAGTTATATTAAAAAAATTAGTAAATATATAATGAGTAAAAAATTTTATAAGTATCAAACGAAATTTCAGTAGGTTAATTAATTGTAGATTCTTCATACGGGCCCACTTGGTCTGCAATGCATAATCCCTAGCACACAAAATTATAGGCTCAATTGTAAGTTTAATGGACCACAACTTTGGGCCCATTAAACCTCTCTTCTGCATAGCAAGGAGACGGGGTCGACTGAAGCCGAGCCCTAGAATTAGGTCTTTGCAAGAAAGCGCAAACAGGAGAAATCGAAAGGATCTAGATGAAATCAAATAATATAGAACCTGATTCTAATTAATTACAATAATTACTTCTTAAAATTGTTATAAAAAGCATATCTCACAGAAAAGAAAGAAATTGCTTTAACAGTCCTTTTGAGTTTTAATGACTTCATAACAATTAAACTCATTTATTGCAATAGAATCAAATCGACTATTAGGTAATTGCAAACTAGAAAAAATTTAAAAGAAGTAGTACCTGATAACCTATGAATGGTTAAAGGTCCCATCGGTTAGGGTTTGTTCTAGGTGAAGCTTCAAGGGAACATCAGGTAGTCTCCAATCATTAGCAGCAGGTAGGCAAGAAAAGAATGAGGTATCCTAATCCTTGGCTGCCTTGCAGGCACGGCTGAGCAGGCGTACGCACACGGCTGAGCAGACGTACACCCATGATCGTTGCCTGCGATTTTGGCAGAGAAGGCGTACAGTGCCTTATTCTTGGCCATCAGATTCAAATCTAGATCCGACAATCAAATCAGGTCGAATGTCTCAGCACCGTCCGATCGACCTAAAATTGCATACGACGACCCTGATATTATGGAGATGCTGTTCCGTCTTATGGGTTGAGCGGTGAATTTCTGCCTTTACAATTTTGGTCATTTTGATAATTAAATTAAATATATAATATATATTAATTTAAATATAATTTTATATTATTTAATTTTCGTAATTATTTACTTAAATTTAAATAATTAAACGGACTCCGAAAAATTCTAAATTTTCATCCTTACCTAATTGAAGGGTAAGGAACTCAAAAATGCAATCAGATTTTTAATCGGGGATCAATTTAATTATTGAATTTTTTGAGTATTAAAATAATCAGAAAAAATTCAATGACTTACAAACACTCTCAAAATATCACCCATAATTAATTTGGGGGTGATGAGTCCAATGGTGGGCTCCATTTTTTGATTCTAAGGTCTAAATAAATTAGGCATTCTCATAATTATCAGAAATTCAGGAAATACTAGAAAGTCTTAAATGATCTCCAAATCATACGAAATTCGAGGGGGAGATTCTTAACATTAGTATAAGAGTAACAAAAAAGCATTGGAGATGATTAGATTACTTATTGATGGGTAACAATACTAGGGTTGTTATAGGAAACTTTGAGGTAGGAAGTATCTTATTGAATATATATTGAGGTAGGCCTTTAGATGAACCTTTTGAATCTTAGATAATTGAGCTTCTATTTTGTGGTAGTATTAACCTAATGAACCATAGATTGAGCTTAAATGAGATAGTTCACCTAAATAGAGTGACTTTTATATCATAACTTTGGAACCCTAAGCTTAATACCCCCAATGGAGAATAGATTCATTAGTCTGAATTTCCTTAATTTCTAAGTAGTTAGTATAGAATGAAAATCATTAGTGATTATCATGCAAAGACTGTAGCGCATATCCATAAAGCTGATTTGATTCAGTAAGGATATTGGTTGATTCATTATGAATGGAATTGTATATCCCTATAATCTTGTCTTAGATAGATCTACAATAATATTGGGATAAATTTCTCAATTTTATCAAGTGTGTTATAAGTAAAAGATTGAACAGCTTAGTTTGAGAGAATAAACTGTAAAAGAGTGTAATTCCCTTATCTTTGTGCGCATCGATAAGTGTAGTTAAGAAAATTAAGTGTTTCAAGTTACCTTCCTTATGACACTTTAAATTATATTATAAGTAGATGATTGAATAACTTAGTTTGAGAGAATAAGCTATAAAAGAGTGTCATCCTCTTATTTTTGTGCACATTGATAAGTGCAATTAAACAAACTAAGTGTTTCAAATTACCTTTCTTTGAGTATTTTAAGTTATATTTATAAGTAGAGGGTTAAACAACTTAGTTTGAGAGGACAAACTGTAAAAGGGTGTCATCATCTTATCTTTGTGCGCATCGATAAGTGCAGTTAAATAAATTAAGTGTTTCAAGTTACCCTTCTTAGAAATATAATATTTATGTGTATGCACTCCCAACATGTGATAATTTAAGGAAATCTTAAGATTATGATGTCTTAAGAGCATTTCTACATACACTACATAAGCATAAGCACAAGTATCAAGAATTATTGTGAATTGCAAGATGTAGCATACATCAAGAAAGGAATTATGAGATGTAGTGGGCATCGGGATATGGAATTCTTAATGGGATGTACACGGGCATCGAACAGTGTATTCATGATAATTCAATAGTATTTCAAATGTGTCTACATTGGCATACAGTATGGTTGTATCATAGCATGGTTATTTAGTTTTTAGTCTTTATAGTAGATTATTTTAGTACATTGTGTTAGTTATAATTTACTTTATGTTCCAGCTTTAGTTACTTTAACATTTTATGCATATTTCTTGATTTATTTAAATGTTAAATTCTATAAATTATATAAAGGCATGTTGTATAATTTTGGTTGTATTAGACTTATTATCTAACACGAGGTACTTTTCTTTTCTTTTCTTTTACCTAAGAAATCAATATTTTGGGATCAGACAACATATCAGGTCTTAAGCAGTTTGGTGAGCCAGCATTGGAGTCTCTTCAAGAGATTCAGGGAGACCCGATGGAGCACTAGAAGATCTAGTCTTTACTCGTTTAGTTGCTTTTAGTTGTGAGATCGAGTGACTTTAATTTTGCTCTTTTTATTCTAAATCAATGGTTATAATAATTGTATGGATGTATTCTGCCTTTATTTCTTTCCTGAGAAAGATGTTTATAGACAAATCTATGATGAATATTTGGATGAATGCTTTTAGCTTCTGTACTTTGATTATTCCTACTTATACTTAGTATTATTATGTTATCCGTAGTAAATGCCCGTATATAGTACTCATACATATTGGAATGATCCCTTTTTTCTTGCCAAGTGCAATGTATATAAGTATTCCAACTAAAGATACTACTTGAGCAGACTCTTGTCTAAAAGATTAGTCTCTAGTTCTACCTTATGTAGACTCTTTGTTTTTGCGTATGGAAAGGTTTAGAAACCCTTCCCAAGTGACGCATCATTTTGCCTCCAATAGTTTAGGGAACTTACTTCTTATACACCTTTGTTGGGAGCAGCGACAGGACAAGGCATTACAAGAAATTCTTGCAATTTCTAGCGATCCCAGTTCAATCCTAGGCTATTTGTGGGCGTGTATTGGTGTTCAATACCCCAATTGCTTATTTCTAGCTTGTGGAGACTTATGGCAATCTCTGAATCCCGGTTGTGCTCTCATTTGCCTCCTTTCCCTACAATTTCAAGTACTTGCCTTCTACCCCCGTTGAGCTGTGTGGAATCGACGTCAATTGAAGCATATTAGGTAGCTCTGTGATTGCTCTTTCCTTTCTAGTTTCTTAGACCATTTATGGGAAGTGAATGTGGTGGTTGAGCTTGTCCAGATAGCAACAACTCACTATCTGGATGAGAGCTAGTTGTCAGTGAAAGCAAAAACACTCCACTGGAAATTGGGGCTTGTTCGCAGCCCTATCAACAACAACCCAAGGTTGTTATCTAGCCTAATTTTAGCCTAATTATATCTCAATTATTATTATGTTAAGTTCATCTAGTCATTTAAAATCAATCCCTAAAGATTTGGTGCGATTCAGAGTTAAATCTAATATTTTAAATTATTTTAATATTTAAATAGAAAATTGAGGTATTTATTTTGACCTTGAAATCGAAATCCGACTTCGCGGTTGTGATCGTCACCCCCAAATTAGATAGGGGTGATGCTTTGGACACGTTTGGAGGTCATCGAATTTTGTCAATATTTTAATATAATTAAATACCCCGAAAATTAGCACAATTAAATAATCATCGGAATCAAATTCCGACTTCACCGTTAGATTCCTCACCCCCAAATTAGCTATGAGTGAATTTTTGGGAATTTTTGGAGCACATTTTAAAAATCTTGATTTTTAAATAATTAAGAAAAATAAATATATAAATATGCAGTCCCCAAGGTCTTCTTGTTCTTGGCCTCTTCGAAGTCAATTCAATTATGAGACGAGGCGTATCAGTCGGGCTACCGAAGGCGAAAGTTGTTCTTTGAGACGAGAGTCGAACTTAGGCAAGTAAATGAGACGAAAATTAAATGTATGGCAATCCGCTGCGCGGCCTTACAGTCGAAGCGGTCTTTCCAATCAGCCTAGCCTAGTCCCTTGAAACCATTCCGGCTAGCCTTGAGTTCCCTATTATTCAAATTTCCATTTTCGGCTGGCCATCACCTCAGCCGGTGCCCTATGCCTCTTAAGCTAAACTTGTAATGGCCTCTCCTCCTCCCTCCTTCTCCCTCTCTCTAGGCCTCATGATGGCCTATCCCCTAGGCTCTTCATTGCTTCTCCTCTTTAAAGAGGAGCTCAACCTTCCTCTTTTGGCTTGCTGAAAAATTTCATCACTTCCTTCCACCATTGATGCTCTAGTGCTGAAGAAGAAGAGGTTCAGCTCTCTACCTCCAAAGCTTTTGAAGGAGACAAAGTTCTCTCCCTCCCCTCTCAAGGACTAAAGGTACCCCTTTGCTCATCTTCTTGTCTAGTTCATCTTGATATTATGCTTATTGCATCTCTAGATACGCATGTTTAAGTATGCAAGCCATTACAACTCTCTAAGATATAAAATGTGCTTTTCTATTTTTCATTTACTCTGCACACCCTGTTATTCATCTACATTTTTAGCATAGCTAAAATGCTCTGTTTGTGCTAATTTTGGTGTTGATGGAAAGGTATCAAAATATCTTTCCATTGATATATAGCACCGCTCTTGGGACTCTCTGGATTGAGATTAATTGAACTCAAAAATAGGCCTTAGAGTTTTCGTCCAGGCGAAAAAGTTCGTCTGGCGCAGCAGCGCACTGCGGTGCCCGAAGTTGCAGAGCTAGGCCGCTACAACGCATGCTGCAGCGGGCTGTAGCGGGTTGCAGTGGCATTTTGGTGGAAATTTATACAAACATATGAAAAAGTAATTAAATAGTAAATTCGCAAAGTAGACCACTACAGCGCGATGTAGCGCGCTGCAGCTGTATTTCGGCAGAACATATAAAAATATTAATAAAACTATTTAAACAGTAAATTTGCAAAATGGACCTCTACAGCGCGCCGTAGTGCGCTGTAGCAAGCTGCAGCGCTGCCACGCTAAAAGCGCTACAGCGCGCTACCGCGCGAAAAATGCTACAGCGCACTCTAGCGCGCTATAGCGCCCAAACTTGCAAAATTCTCAGAATTGTTTTAAGAAGTGCCCAGTTTTGGCTGAAATGGCTAAAACTGCACTGTTTTGGTATTTTAAGGTCTCTAAGACCCTAGTGGGGCTAAGTAATATCAAATTTTAAGGTCCCTAAGACCCAGATTATTACTTAAGTTATTTAAAGACTAATTTAAGTCTTAACTATAGTTCTAGTACATTAACAATGTCAATTAAGACTCACCTTAAAAATCTACGTCAAACTTGAAGTCAAATAAATCAAATCTTGATTTCTGGAAAATCCAGAAATTTTAGAAATTGACTTTTTATTTTGACCTCAAAATGAAAATCTGACTTCGCAATTGCATTCACCACCCCCAAATTAGTTAGGGGTGAAGTTTTTATGCATTTGGAAGTCGTTGGATTTTCGACAAATATTTTAATATTATTTAATTACCTGAAATTCAAATAAATAAATACTCATCGAATCAAAAAATCGAGCATACCGTTGCGTTCCTCACCCCTCAAATTAGTTAGGGGTGATTTATTTATAATTTTTGGATTATGTTTAATTAATTAAAATCAATTAATGAAATTGAAATAAAATAATTAAATAATTATTATTATATTTAATATTAACGGCATCGTCGCATTTTTCTTAACACCGTTCCCTAGCTCTAATTTCGTCGTTTGCTCAGATGGGCTCTGCAGTCCATTCGATCGGAGGATCGAACGAACGAGAGTCGTCGTCTTCACGCGACTTTCGAGTGTCGCGAGCGCCGACACGCGGCACTCCAGCTCTTCTCCACGCGTCATCCACCGCCTCTGAGCTTCTTTATTGCCTCACTCGACACTATCAATCTCATTCTTTGGATTGATCTCATAGAGGAGTTGCAAATCGAATCTAGGAGTTAACCCTAAGTCAAGAACCATTCGTTTGAGGTACACGCTTAAACCCTCGATCTTCAACAGTTATTGAAATTTTCAGTTCGATTCCTTATTTCATATCCTCGATTGTCGATGTACCGGTTCCGATCAAATTCAAATGAGTTTGATTGGCTTAAATCGAATGGATGCCCACAGTACAAACAGTTAGCCTATACCTCGCGTCGACAGCCGTTGCTAGGGTTCGATTTTGCCGGAGGTGTGAGTCTTCCCCGGCGGAGTTCTTAGAACCAATCAAAAGGTCACTTCAAGACCTTTCAATCGGTATGAAGACCGATGTCTGAGGTCGCCGGGATGAACTCCAATCTGGTTGCCCTAAATCGCAAGTCTCCATCTCTCGTCGAAGGTGTCGAGCCCGCCTCGGGCGGGTCAGACCCAGCCCGATACCCGATTACCTCGTACGCAGAAGTGGCGGGTCCCGCAGCTTCAGACCGCAAATTTTTGTCGCACCGCGTGTCACGCCAGGGACACGTGTCGGCCTCCCGTTCTTCCGCGTCTAAGGTGGGGTCCGCAATCAGACAACCGTGACGGTTGTCTCGTCTAAAACATCAGCAAGGCCCACTTCTGTCGCTGTCCTCCTTTCGACCTATAGGCGCAGCCACGTGACCGAGGGATCCACCACCTTCTGCCTGCACGTCCCGATCTGCAGAAAAGAAAATTATAAATAATAATTATATTAGTTAATATATATATATATAAACAGATATTTAAATTGAATAGATAAATGAGTATATATATATATATATATATATACTTATACACACATGTATATTTACATAGAACAAGAAAATTTAATATGATTAATTAATAATATTTAATCATGTGATAATTACTTTAGATAAAACTTAATAAACAGAGGAATTAATTGTAAATTATTAATGAATGAGTTAAATAATATATTTAATTAATTCAATTAAACCCTAATTTAAGATAATCATATCTCATAAAATACCTACCCAAATTTAGCAAACAAATATACTATTTTAATCAACAAAAATTAAGGAACATTTTAGTAGTGTTAACTTTGCTGTTTGGTTTAGATTTAGACTAATCACATTTAGGACCTAACCCTAATTAGGTCAATTAACCCTAGAACTTCAATTGACCATAAGTTGGTCAATTGAGCTCCAAATTAAGTGATCCAAATATTCATTTAGATTAAAAAAACCTAAATTAAAATAATATATAAATATATTTAGGTTCCAACGGTTATATTTGCTAATCAACTCTAATTACTGTAAAACTTGATTAGTAAATATTAGCAAATCTAATGATCCAAATTAAACAATTTAAGTTTCAAAGAAATCCTTGAGTTCATTAGAACCTAATGGTGTGGTTGGATTAGTAATTTGGTGATTATTTTTACTAATCACTCACTAATCACCCTAAACCCTAATTAGGCTATAACTTAGCCAATTAAGTTTCAAATTGAACCTACCACTAGTCAATAAAATCAGTGGATCAATTATAAATCATAGCCACTAATTTTACTAAATTTGGACATCAATTGGAGAAGTTAGAAAAAATTTGATCTTAATTAAGAACCCTTAATTATCATTTAAACCTTAGAACTTGTATTGGCTATAACTTAGCCAATACTTATCAAAATTTGATAACTTTAGGTTCTATGGAAAGCTTAGGACTTAACCTACAGTAAACAGACATAAAATTTAGGTATCAATAGGGTAAAAGTACCAATTTGCCCATATAGGTCAAATTCCTTAATTTGACCTTATAAGGCTTAATACTTAACCAAAATTAATGAACTTACTGTCTAAACTCATATTAGATAGTAAGTAATCACTTCACTTTATTAAAATCCAGAATTTAACACTAATTCATAAAAAAATGAAATTTCAAATTCTTAAGTAAGGGCAAAACAGTCTTTTTGCCCAGAATTAGGGTTAATGAATTTAAGACCTGATTTCATCTCTAAATCCTAACAATTAGTAATTAAAATGAATTAAACCTTATTTAGATAATTCTAAGTCTCAAATTAGCAATTTGAAGAAAAATCCTAAGTTTAGTCTTAAGTAAAATCTTAAGTAAAGATGAGTTCCCTTCTATTTTTTTGAACTTCTTAGAACCTTCTATAGGTCTTGTAACTTTAGTTAGGATGTGTGTTTGAGTGATATTCTTAGATTTAATAGCTTTAATTCCTAAGATTATGAATAGATCTTAGGTTAGAATTCATCTAATGAGTAAAGTGAGTTATTCATTAAGGTGAAACCTTGATTTTATTAGTTTATTAGAATTTTCATAGTTTATTAAATGATTATTTGATCTTTTAATCTTAGAATTAAGTTTAGAAATACATCCTATTAAATTTGACTTAATTTAATGGGATTTGCCTTAATACTTAATCAGTGAAATGGGATTAAACCATAGTCCTTAAGATGACCCTGTGATTAAGTAATTGAACTTCATTCTTTGGACTTTGATTCTTAATCCCTTAAATCTTGATTTGGCTAATCAAGATTAAGTTTGGGATTTATAAAATAACAATTAGGATGATTAATTTACTTATTTAACTTTATAGGTGACATTGATTTTGTTATAATTAGGACGTAGCTAATCCTAATTATGTTCAACTTATAGGTTCATGATTCTAAGTTACAGACAGTGTAGGAATTTATGATTCTGAATCTTATGTAACTTAGAGTAGTTAGAATGATTAAATTAGAAAACAAGTGATATCACAAAGTTTATATAGTTCTAATTATTTCCTTGAATTTGAAATGCTATGCTTACCTTGTTTTTGAGCCTCTTTATACTCTTGGACATATTTTACTTAACAGAAATACTTGATAAATATTTTATGTTATACTTTGAATTACATTTTTATAGCATTTTGCATAATCTAAAAAGAAAACTTAAATAAAACAAACTTTACTTTATGAGTTATGTTTTACTTAGTCTGCCATTTAGTATAACTTTACTTTAGGATAGCTTTTGCCTAGGACACTTTCCTGGATGATTACTTTACTTTTTGCTTGGGACACTTTCCTGGATGATTACTTTACTTTTGCCTGGGACACTTTCCTGGATGATTACTTTACTTTTGCCTAGGACATTTTCCTGGATGATTAGATGGACATTACCTTGTGACTAGAACACTTTCCTAGCACATCATACTTTAATCTAGGATGTTTCTCCTAGATGAGCAGATGGACTTTACTTTATGGTAATACTAAGTAGAAGTATCTCACACATTACATTACATTTAATGTACTTTACATTTAACTTAAATATACTTTACTTTAACTTTTCAATCATTTTCAGTCTCTTTACAGTTGGCTTTTCAATTGTCTTTACAATTTCTTTACAGTTCTGACTCACTTTTACCTTACAGTTCAATTCTATTCCTGTCATATTTTCATTTTCTGCAGTTCTTCAATTTTACAGAATTTCCTATAATATTATTTTATTTCAATCATTTCACTTTATTTAAAAGCATGTTAGGATGCTAGATTTACTTTCATTACAGTACTTTTACTTTATAATATAAATTGGCATGTTTAGTTTGATCATATTACTTAGGACTTTCTTTGTACTTAGTAGATTTATGTATGTATTTTACTTACCTTTTATGCAGCTTGAGTTGAGGTATGTGTTTACCTCACTTTTTGTTTAAGTTATAACTTGCCTTTCCTTTCTCATTTACTTTATCGCTATTTGCTTGCTTAAGTTAGTTGTGATATCTTAAAAATACATAAAAATGATTTCCCTAAAATGTACTTAGACATTTTGTCTAACATAAGATTTTCTTTTGTTGGCTGAGGTACTACCATTATGAAACCGATAATGGTAGATTATGAGCTTTTCGAGGAGATTGAGCCTTTAGAAGAACAGGTCCAGGAAGAAGTGCAGGTTGATGAAGATCATTAGATTATGCTTCCTAGTTCACTTTATTTATATATCTGAAAGGATGAGAGCCTTTATTTCGATATTTCAGTCTTTAAGCTTTAATGTTTGTAATAATACAGGATTAAATTGTACTTTACTTTTCTTGCATTGTATATTATGAGTTGGATGTTTTATTTTGTAATATGAATAAATGGATGAGTACTTCAGTTTGTACTTTTCTTTCACACTCTGATTTCATAGTATACTCATTAAGTGATTGTTATTCTTTATTTTATTATGAAAAGCACATATTTCTCTTAAGATTGGATTGAAGTATTAAATTCCAATCTAATATTAAGTAAGGTATGTTCTTAGTGACGACCACACCCTAATCCTAATGATTAAAGGGGGCGGCCGCCATAGGTATACCCATAGTACTGAATTATTTCAGTACTATCCAGGAATGGTTGAATCACTCTAAGTGAGATTTATCTTTGTGCTATCCTATGAGCTTAGACAGATATAACCTCGCTCAGAGTAAATCAATTGATCCTAAGAGTGTTATAAATAGGGACTCATTCCTTAGTTTGATTAAAATACAAATCACCATCGGGTGATGCCTCATAGCAAAGATCGCTTCCATAGGTGTGGCTTAAACAAACTAAATAATTTGAGTCACCTTCTTTAGAACACTAAGTGTGATTGTGAGTTGGGCATCTTAATGACTTAGCTTGAGATACAAATTGCCATCAGGTGATGCCTCCTATCGAAGATCGCTTCGTTAGGGTGGCTTAATCAAACTAAGTGTTAAGGACCACCTTTCTTGCAACCATGCTGAATGTGTGTATACGATCATCCCATCTAATGATCTTTAAGTAAATTCTCAACTTTAACTAATTATCGAGCTAGAACTTAGGAGTCAGAATCCTTTTAACAGGATTTTGCACAATGGAGACCTAGAATTCATTATCGAATTTCAAAGCATTTTCTGGATTTTTTTTGGATTTATCTCATGTAGCTTAGAAGCATGAGCATGAGCGTAGGCATGATGTTGAGTATCAATGATAACATGTGCGTATCAGTGATAATTTATGGGTTACATAATATTATATACATTGACTGGAGAATTTTAGTATGCATCAGTATCGTAGTTCCCAACCGGATGTATGTATACATTGGACCATATGACTCATAACAGTTCAATAATATTTTAGTTGTATATTAGTGGCATATAGTATTGTGGCATATTCAGATGCACAGTCTCAGTGACATATAGCATAGTTTACATATGATTGCTCAGTTTTAGATGCAGTACTGTTTTGATTCATTTATAATATTCAGTTTACAATTCAGTTTTACTTTACTTTACTACAATTTTGTACAGTTTTATACAGTTTTATGCTTTCAGTTATCATTACAGTATTTCAGCAGATTTAATTATATTATGTAAATGTTAAATGAATAACTAGAACTATTTAGATTAGTTTTGATGTGTTAGACTTATTATCTAACATGAGCACTTTTGAGATTCAGTAATTTGCTAGATCCTGAGCAGTATATTGAGGCAGGTTAGGAGGACACCCAGGAGATTCAGGAGGAGCTCGTGGAGCACTAGTAGACTCTACTTCAATTTTACTTTTTGCTTAGTATTTTCAGTTCAGTACTTAGTTTTATTTCAGTATTTTAGTAAAAAAATATTTGTAATAACTCTGGATGTATTTTCTTTTCCTTTCTGAGATGAATGTTTTCATACAGCTTCTGTGATGAATGTTCTGGATATTTGCTTTAAGCTTCCGCACTCTGTTATATACTACTTATACTTAGTATTATGATGTGATCAAATAACTGAAAATGCTGAAATCTTATACATATATTGGATTCCCATTGTATTATAAATCCAATGTATGTATGTATCTAATACTTAGGATAAAGATACTACTCTTATCTTAAGTATTAGCCCTCAACCCTCCTTAAGGTTGAGTCAGCAACCCTTCAGATGAGTTTGGTGGTTTTCAGCTATTTCAGGGAGGCGGGATATTCCTCCCCGAGTGGCGCACCACTCAGCCACCGAAATTGATCATGACTATCTCTTTTGCGCGTGGCGATGGGGTGGGGTGCTACACTATCAGCTTCATGATTGCTTTTCAATGGCTAACTGAGCTCAAGGTGATTGTCCTTGGTGCTTGAGCTAGCCCCATTCGATCGTATTGATTGATCGAGTTTTAGTGCATCTCACTGTTGAGCCCTAGTAAGTTCCCAGCCACTGGGCGCCTCTCATGCTAAGTAGCCTTAGGGCTTTGATCCACCTCACTGTTCAAAAGGTGTAGGGATCGAGTCCCAGCCTCTTAGATGCCTGTGTGGGGAGTATTCAAGCTCCACAATAAACTTTGGTTGCCTTATTTATGGCCGATTGGAGGGAGTAAGATCTTGACATCTCCACCCCTCACATAGAGGGATTCTTAGCTCAATCAACTCGTCTGAGGTCAGGGATCATGTAGCAATCAAAATCGAGGTGTGGCGTGACTTAGCGATAGAGAATTCGACAATGGAATGGTGTAACAACCTATTAATTCTCAGTTTAATCTGACATTAATTTTGATCACATTGCATTTAAAATACCAAGTTAAGCTTATCTTGAAAATTTGAAGTCAATTGAACTTCTCTAAATCCAATTAACATTTTAATCAGTCTAGATGCCCTAAATGAGACCTAAGAATATTTGATCTCAAATTAAAATCTAATTGCATTTTTAAATTTCTCACCCCTAAATTAGCTAAGAGTGAAAGTTTGGTAAAATTTGGATATCATTTAGACCATAATTCAATTTAAATTAAAATGATCTAATTGCATTTTAAGGTTTCCAACAATTTAAAATTGCAAATTTACCATATACCCGATTAAACCATCAGGATCCGCTGTGCGGACTGCGGGCAATCTGTTGTAGAGCCCGAGTCACGTGACAGCGGAGCTTCACAAATCTCACGAATGCGCTTTTTGATCCATTGGCTAGGATTTAATCCTGCTGGATAGCGGATTTGTCGTTGGATCAATCTTGTGGATCGTACAACCCTGACTAGATCGGATTCAGCCGTTAGGATCTATGCCATCAAGACCGTTCCATGGTCCTGATCAATCAATCAGACGGTCCACAGCTCACCCGCACTTTGAATTTTCATCTTCGCCTCTCCCGTGCCCGACAGAGGAAATTATGAGGATCCCCAATATCCTGGCCTACCCCCCCCCCCCCCACTCCTCTAAACACATCAGCATGACCGTTAGGACATCACCTCTCATGGCAAAGCTCCCTGGATCGGGCCCTGCGGCCCGAGCTCCATAATTAAAAATTGGGACACATGGCCTTGGCCCGACCTGTCGGGCCAGCTCTAGCCCTACCCAGCTCTCTAAAACCTTCCCATTTCTCTGCTGAGGCTATAAATAGCCTGAGCATTCCTCCCTTGACCTCTTGCTGGTCAATTAGAGTCAAGCTTCCCTCCGCCATTACTGAGCTTCCTTAGGCATCCCTAGTGTGCGTACCACTGATAGAGGCAATTCATGTTGTTCATGAATACTAAGTTCGTTTGTTTGAAGCTTTACAGCCCCTGCCTTCCTCTCTATCGACCGATCCATCTCTCACCGTCGAACCAGGTACCTAAATTTGCTTGGTTTGAGCCAATGTGGCTCAGACTCATCTCCTTTTGATTCATTTAAATGCGATTGTCATTTCTAGCTTAATGTGATTATAATTGTGCTTTGAGCTAGCCTCGATCAATCGAATCGAGTGATCAGGCTAAGTCTCAAAAAGGGGGCTGGGTTTGAGTGAGGACCCAGCAATCTAGCCCATCTTAGACCCTCAAACTAGAGGTCTTTAATCCATCTCACTTCTCTGAAGGTGTAGGGATCAAGCCTTGGGTTAGTTATGGCTTATGTGGGGAGAATTGTCTCCCCACAGTAGCTCCAACTCGGGATTCCTAGGTTGAGTAAGGTCTGGGCTAACCTGTAACAACCCAAGGTGGTTACATAGCTTAATTTTAGCTTGAATGTATCTTAATTATCATTCCATTAAGTTCATCTAGCCATTAGATTCAAACTCTAAAAATTTGGAGCAATTTGGAGCTCAATCGATTGTTCTAGATTATTTTAATATTTAAATAATTAGAAAATTGAGGTATTTAATTTGCCCTCAAAATCGAAATCAGACTTCGTCATTGCAATTGTCATCCCCAAATTAGCTAGGGGAGATATTTTGGACACGTTTGGAAGTCATCAGATTTTTGCAAATATTTTAATATAATTAAATGCACCGGAAAATAAAAAAATTAAATAATTGTTTGAATCAAATTCCGACTTCTCCGTTGATTTCCTCACCCTTAAATTAGCTGTGGGTGAATTTTCGGGAATTTTCGGAGTGCATTTCAAAAATCTGAATTTTAAAATAATTAAGGAAAATAAATAAGTAATTATTCAGTCCCTAAATTACAATTTTCCCTAATTTTCTATTATTTACCTGTCAGCCCCCTCACCATATCCGTCGCCCCCATGCCCCACTTGGGCTGAATTATGATGACCTCTCCTCCTCCCATGCCTCCTCTCTCCCTAGGCTCATGATGGCCTATTCCCCCTCACATCTCCTTCTCCTCCCTCTTTAAAGAGAATCTTAGCCCCTTCTTTTCTTCCTTGCTAAAAAATCTAAAGGTTCTTCCTCCTCCCTTGTGCTGAAAGAAGAAGCTCCTCTCCAAGGTCTTGAAGAAAATAGAGTCCTCTTCTTCCTCTCCTAAAGGCTAAGGTACATGTTTGCTTACTCTCTTTGTACCCAATTGCTACTCTTTCTTGCCTCATTTATGTTGCTATTATGCTTGAATGTATCATTAGAAATCTATAAGCATGTATGGAAGCCATTAAGGCTCCTTAAAGTATCACATTTTCCTTGAAATAGAACTGCTCTATTTTTCATCTATTCTGCACACCCCTGCATTTACCACCATTTTTCATCTATTTGAACATCTGAATCTAAACTTTAGATCCTTGAATTTCTTCTATATAAAACTATTAACATAAAGATAAATAATAAAATTGTAATGATTGATGAAACGATCTAACTCTAATAATATTCTTGATTTCATCCAATGATTGTAGAATAGGAAAGGGACAGATGAACTTTTAGTTATCTAACCTGATTATTTTAATCCAAGTCTATTAAGTAAACCCTGAATGTCAACTTAAGAAGTAGAAAAGTGAGATCCTAAGGGTCTTTCTTTAAGATCATTCTTGAAATATTTAAAGACCTTAATTATTGATACCTTGAGGTAGGAAGAGCTTTTGTAACTTATTGAAGTAGAAATTTCGATGATCCTTCATAACTTTAGAAGTTGAACTTGATACCTTATGGTAAGAATCACCTAAAGTACTTAAAATGGGACTTATTCTTTATGGTAGCAACCTACATTGAGTGATATGTGATTTTATTTTATATTTAGATTCTTTGCATTTTTCTGATTCAAATGGTATATTGGATCATACCATTTGGATTGGTATAGCTAAAGTTATTTCAATTATTTATTCTATATTTTTATTTAAATTAAAAACATTAGGATCTGATTTATGAATTAATTTCCTTAAGGATTTTAATTCTAAAATTCTTTTTATAAATTGGTCGGCCCAAATTCGAAACACGCGGGTCACGGGTCGACCCGACCCATGACTGCATCCCCTACCTCTCGACGGGCACTGATTAGGGCAAATTTCAATTGCTGAATTCACCACACTCCGTCCATGCCACACTACCAATTAGATCCCTTCACGTTCAGGCTTCAAAGGCGCGTTGATTGAACCATTAACCCCCATCAGGGGTGCACCAGGTTGCTGAGGTGATACTCGCCCAAAACGTCTTCTAAGGCGGAGCTGCGAGGATGGAATCGCTCTCACAGAGAGGGAGATACACTTCGACCTATAGCTTGATTTACTAAAGCCACTAAGGCTGAGCAATTGAGGGAACTACCTGGCTCGGCCTCGGGCAAGATTGATGGAGTGCTATTCGACCAGACGCTAACGTGAGCTGAACCTGTATTGATCGATTCGAGCTGAATCGATCAATTTAGGTATACATGACCATCACCACTTTGATCACACAACACTAGCAGCGGATGGTCGAGCATTGGGATGGTCTCCAGCCCTCAGGGATTGCCAAAGGCTCAGAGCACACTGGCAATGGGCCTACGAGTAGTGACGATACTGTTTGGTTCAATGCCAGAGACCGCCAGTACTCCAACCAACCACAGGGACCAATATGGAAGGATCCTAACTCATCATCTAAGACGAATGATCAAAAGACGCAGGACAGTGAGTTGAATTGGCTCACTAGGAGAAGGGAGTACTTGAAATGAAGTCGAACGATCGAATGGAGACTACAGATAGATGCTCTTCGCTGATCCAGGCACAGCTTTAGGGGACTTGAACGCCAAGTCTACCCTCAGACTCGACTGACGGGGACCTGGTTCACCGATTGGATGCAAAGGTTCACGAACTTAGTAAAAAGAATTTGGAGCTCCAGGGAAGATCCGGGATAAGCAAAGGAAGTCCCAGGAGAGCTCTCTGGCTATTTATAGCCACTGGAGAGCTTCCAGAGCCCTAGCCGAGCCAGCAACTTCGGCCTGTGGCTGCGAATTGGGCTCCAAATGGGAGAGGGCAATTCCGGGAGGATCACCAGGCTATGGTGATTAGGGTGCGAAGGGGAACATGGGGGACAAGATCCCATCCCCGTACTGCCACGTTTGTAAGCCGCTGGGATCCTGTCGGGTGCCACCTGCGACTGAACGCTCGGGACGAAGATGAATAATGACGGGGTAAGGCGCAGCCATACAATGGATCTTCCGTTGGAAACGAGTGACTCAGATTTATCGACAAACAACAGTCTATCAGGGGTAGGTCGTCTGTTGGATCAAACTGGAGTGATCCAACGCTCGATCTAAGCTACTTAAGGAGGGACGCGGAAGACCGTTGGATTGGGGTATTGATCGAGCGGCTGAGATGTGATCAAGGCGCGTGGTACGTGAGCCGTTGGATCCCGTGCGCTAGGATGCGCGCTAATGCATCGGTTGGCTCGACTCGGTGCGCCGTTGTCGGGACCCCGCAACGGATCTACCACGGTCCCAATAACAAATCCCACCAAATTAAAATTTAAATAAATTTAATTTAATTAATTAAAATCCATATAATTAATTCCAATTAAATTCTAATTCCAATTTAGGCTCAAATGAGTTCCAAAATTTTCCAAAAATTCACCCTTAACTAATTTGGGGGTGAAGAATTTAAAAAATGAAATCAGATTTTGATTTGGAGATCAAATTAATTTAGGTATTTTCAGGGCTTGAAAAAAGCCAAAAATACCAAATTTCCCATTTTAGCTCTGATTGATTCCAAACTTTTAGGGTTAGGTTTAAATGGCCCATGGAGTCTAATGGAATCAAAATTAAAGCTTAGTTTAGCTTAATTACTCCAAATTTAACTAGGATAACAACTAGGGTTGTTACAATGTAACTTCTCTTTTGAGAAATCAATAAATTAAATGGTAATGAACTGTTATTATTCACTGAATTTATACTTGCACTTATAGCATGAATCCCGGATCTCTTTCTGCTCCCACACCGATTAAGAATACGGTCTCATCCTCGGGCGTACCTGATGAAATGAATTCTATGGCAAATCTGATGATGGAACTGATCGAGAGTAATGCGCAACAGGTGCAAGAGACTCGTGCCCTTATACTAAGTGTTTGCCAGCAATCTCTTCCTCAAGTAGGAGCTCTATCTTCCTCTTACTTCTCAGGAGATGGAATTCTTCATAGTTTCCTACGATTAATGACACCTACCTTCAGTGGGGCTCTCAACCCCATGGACACTATTATTAGGTTGAAAACAGTCGAGAAGAATTTGGCTAGCATAAAATGTCCAAACTCAGAAGCTATTTGCTTAGTCACCCACATGTTTCTGGAGGAACCAGAGTACTGGTGGGAAAACAAGCGGAACAATAAGTTTGTTGATTATGAGATAGAATATATCTCATGGGAAATGTTCCTAGAAGCGTTTCATGAAGCATTCATCCCCGCATCAACTCAAGCTATTTTAGAGGATGAGCTTCTCCACCTTACGCAAGGGAATAGGTCTGTGTTTGACTATGAACAAGAGTTCTGAAGGCTAGCACAATTTGTTCCGGACTTGGTTAAATCAGAGATAGCCAGATGCCATCGCTTCCTTAAAGGTGAGGGACTCCATAAAAGCTCATTTGGTGTCCCATCAAATTAAGAACTTTGTAGAGTTGTTCGAGGCGGCTCGCCTCAAAAAAGGATTTCAAGGACAAATGGATTGTAAGCATAAGGTTGCATTTGTGCAGCCAAGAAAAGAAATTTTGGGTCATTGCAAGGTGGCTAAAGTCTTCAATCTGGAAGCAGAACATTCCCAGTCTGAAACTCCTGAGTGCAAACGTGCTCATCCATACGGTAAATGCTATCACTTTAGCAACATATGTTTCACCTGTGACCGAGATGGTCACTGCTATTACCAGTGTGACTCTAAAATAACTATTGACGGAGTTCTCATCAATCACTCTCATCGCAATAAAGTGTTCTGTCCGCAACCATTAAATAGTCGGGCTCCAGTCTTAGTAGTAATGCCAGCTCCAGTACCTGCAGCTAACAAGAACACATCTACTCCTGTGCCAAAGCCGGTCAATAATCACCAAGGTCAGCGTCCTCAAGGCAAGCAACCATCAGCTCCTGCGAGAGTTTATATGCTAACTCCCGCCTCATATCCTAAAGATAATGATGTCGTTTCATGTACGTCTTAAATTCTAATTTTAGTTCTTACTATCTCAGTATTTAGTCTTTTCTATTTCAGTATTTTTGAATGTTTGAATATCAATTCTCATTATAACTGTTGTAATCATAGGCACTTTAATGATAAATGATAAATCTTGAAATATTCTTTTCGATACAGGAGCAAGTAATTCCTTTGTATCAAAAAGCTGGGTTAAGACTCTTAATCTACCAACCTATCGAAGAACTTCACTGAAAATATCCCAGAATTTTGAGCACCTTAGAGTTAAAATTTAAGTGCTCAAAGTTTAATAAAAACTTTAAAAAGTTTCAAATTTAAGAACAAATTTTTCTGAAATTTTCTTGATATTTAACTTTGTATAATTTTTATTCTAAGCACAGTTAGATGTTTATCTTTGGCAAATATAATCTTGGTTATATTGTGAGCAATTTCTCTGTTAATCACTTGAGTTGATTATGCTATTAAGAAGGTCATTTAAGTGCTTAAAGTTTGCTAAAAAATCACAAATTTGAACTTAGGTAAAATTTATGAAATTTCAAAAAATTTTCCAATATTTGAAATAATATAATTTTCAAAATATAGAGAATCCAAATGTGGTTTTTGGCATGCACAATCTCTGATATATAAAGAATAATTTATATTTAGACATCAACAGAAAATAAGCACTCTAAACACACCTTTTGGATGATACAAAATCAGCTAAAAACTAAATTTCTTAGTCAAAATTAGGAAAATTTTATAAAAATAAAATTTTCATTTAAAATGATATATAATTAATTTACAAACTTTATAATTACTGTAAGAACATAAATTTTGATATTTATGAATAATTTAAGTAATAAATTTGATATTTGAAATATTTATAAATATAATTTCTCATAATAATAAATATTATGAATTTTTCATATAATTTATTAAATGAATAATTTAAAGTGAATTAAGATAGTTGATTAACAAATTTAGATGTTAATTTAACAAATTGAAATCAATAAATTTAAAAAAATTATTCTTCAAGTCAGGTACAAAATTATTCTTAAGTTTTATATCAAGTATCTTAAATTTTGAGCTTATTTCTATTTGAATATTGCTTATTCATTTTATCATGCAAACCGCTTTATTAAATTACAATATTTTCATATAAAAGTGTGTGATAAAAAGTAAGGAAATTTCCTTTCCGATGTTTATCTTTGAAGAAAGAAATAAAAATCTAACCTGAACAAGTAGAGCTTATGAGCAGCTCATAATGAAATAAGGAGGGATCTAGCTATCATGGAAGTGGCAGAAGATCCAGAGGAAAGCTACACCATTTTACATCTATAAGATGAGGCACTATCGACGAGTGGTGATAAGCTTCCATGGCCAATAGGTTTTACCTGTTGGATGATGAGTCACAGGACTCAACCGATTGAAATGCCAGCAACCCTAGCTCGTAACTGGATCAATCCAGACTCAAATGAACTCAATCGACTACTCAAATGATTGACAAATAGCTTTAGAATACATTATCACATTAAATCATTAAGTAAGGAAATAGGGAAGGAGTACCTGATGGAAATGGAAGCTCACACACCGATGCTCCTCGGTACGCTTTAGTAGGTTCTCCTTCAGCTCACAGAGTCTCCACCACGCAAGAAATAAGCCAAAATGCCCATAATGTAAACATCCTAGGCCTAATTGACAAAGAGGGGACGCTGGCAGTGAGGACTGTCCTTACCTGATGTGCCGAGATCGTGCGGGAAGGGGAAGGACGGGACACATCCAAGTCATTGGATCATGGTGCTGATCCAACGGCTGGATTACCTTAAAATAATCCACGTCGTTAGATTAGGTTAAATAGAATCCAATGCCTCGGATCGAGCCGCACGGCTATCCCGTGCGTTGGAGTCGTGCACGGGATCCGCGCGGTCCAGAATTTATATTAACATTAGTTTAAATTATATATTATACATATTAAATTATTAAATTAAATTATTAAATTTAATTTTTACACACTTTATTAAATCAAAATTTAAATAACCAAATGCACTCCGAAAAATCTCAAAAATTCACCATTGTCTAATTAAGGTAGAACTCAAAAATGCTTTTAGATTTTTAATCGGAGGTCAATTTAATTATCTTAATTTTCTGAGTATTTAAATTATTATTAAAATATTATGGGAAAATTTGACGACTTCTAAACACTTCCAAAATACCACCTGTAACAACCCTAGGTTGTTACTCTACTATATGTATAGCTTAATCAATCTTTAATTTCAATACTATTACTTTTATAGCATCAAATTGAACATATCCTGAAGATTTGAAGCCCATTGGACTTCTCTAAGTCAAAAAGAATATTTTGATCAATTCAGATGCCCTCGATTAGACTTATAATATTTTGATCTCAGAACTAAAATCTAATTACATTTTTAAATTCCTCACCCCCAAATTAGCTAGGAGTGAAAGTGTAGCACCCCGCCCCGTCGCCCGCGCAAAAGAGACAATTATAATCAATTTCAACAGTGGAGCGGTGCGCCACTCGGGGAGGAAAACCTGTCTCCCTGAATTGCTGGCTCAACCTCAAGGATGGTTGAGAGCTAATACTTAAGATAAGAGTAGTATCCTTATCCTAAGTATTAAACAAATATATACATTGGATTTATAATACAATAGGAATCCAATATATGTATAAGATATCAGTATTTCTAGTATACTGATCATATCATAATACTAAGTATAAATAGTATATAACAGAGTGCAGAAGCATAAAGCAAACATCCAAAAATATTCATCATAGAAGTTGTATGAAAATATTCATCTCAGAAAAGAAAAGAAAATACATATAGAGTTATTATAAACATTTACTGAATAACAAGATAGAGCTAAGTACTGAACTAAAAATACTAAGCAGGAAAAAATAAGACTGAAGAAGAGTCCACTCCATGGGCTCCTCCTAAATCTCTTGGGTATCCTCCTGACCTGGCTCAATATACTGCTCAAGATCTGGCAAATTGCTGGATCCCAAAATTACCCTATATTAGACAATAAGTCTAACACATCGAAACAAATCTAAATAGTTCTAGTTATTCATTTAATATTTACATAATGTAATTAAATCTGCAGAAATACTGTAAAGATAACTGAAAACGTAAAACTGTATAAAATTATATAAAACTAAAGTAAAATAAAATGAAGCTAAACTATACTGAATACTGAAAGTAAACCAAACAGTAATGAATTTGAAACTGAGTATTATGTAAAATTATGCTGTATATCACTGAAACTATACATCTGAATAAGCCACAATAATGTATGCTATTGATATGTAACCAAAATATCACTAAACTGCTATGAGTAATACTGTCCAATGTATACATACATCCAGTTGGGAATACTGCTTACTGATGATGCCGATGCATCCTGAAATTCCCCAGTCAATGTATATAATATTCCGTAACTCATAAATCATCACTGATACTCATACATCATTCTGATACTCCTACATCATGCTTATGCTCATGCTCATGCTTCTAACTACGTGAGATAAATCTAAAAATGCTTTGAAATCTGATAATGAATTTAATGTCTCCATTATGTAGAATCCTGCTAAAAGGATTCTAACTTCTAAAATCCTAACTTCAAAAATTGGTTAAAGTTGAGAGTTTACTTAAAAATCATTAGCTAGGATGATTGCATACACATATTTAGCATGTTTGCAAGAAAGATGGATTTTTAGTTCTTACTGTTTCAGTATTCAGTCTTTTCTATTTCAGTATTTTTGAATGTTTGAATATCAATTCTCATTATAACTGTTATAATCATAGGCACCTTAACGGTCGGGATCCGCTGTGCGGACCGTGGGCGATTCGCTGCAGAGCCCGGGTCGCACGACAGCGCGATCCCGTAAATCTAACCATCACGCTTAAGTAATCGACTGCTAAGATTAGATCCCGCAGAACCCAGGGATCAGTTATCAGATGTGCCCCGTGAATCCTACGGTGTGGATCAAATCGAATCCAGCCATTAGGATCCGAAGGATCAGGACTATTCCACGATCTTGATTGATCCATTAGAAGGCCCACAGCACACCTGCACTGTGGATCTTCGTCTTCGCCACACCCGCAACTGACTGAAGAAATCCTACGGAATCTGGACAGCCTGGCCTATCCCCCACTACCTATTCCACCTCAACATGTCGTTGGGGATCTTCCCTCAATGACATATTGGTCCTGATCGGGCCTCATGACCTAGCCAAGCTCAATTAAGAAAATTGAGAGCTCGGCCATAGCCCAACCTCTCGGGTCTTTCCCAGCCAAAGCCAAACTTCTTGAAGCTTCCCTGAGCTCATCTGAGGCTATAAATAGCCTCAGCAATCCTCCCTCTGCCCCTTTGCTGCTTAATTGAGTTTGATTCTCCATTGTCTCCTCTTCGCCATTACCGTCTGTCCAAGATTGCATAGGCGATCCCAAAAGCTCCCAAACCACTGATAATAGGCTCTCCTGAAGTTCAGGTTCTTTTGCAGCATCTGGAGGCTCAACTAAGGTCATCTAAATCCTCTGCCAGCCATGCCGAGATCAACCAAGAAACCAGGTACCCCCGTTTGCTCGGCCTGAGCCAATTGGGCTCAGACCCTCTTCCTTTTAATTTGTAATAGTGCGTATTGTTGAAACAAACCCAAGGCTAACAAACCTAAGCCCTAAGCTAGTTCCGATCGATTGAATCGATCGATCGGGCTAAGTCCTTATGAAACACCACGGGTCGAGTAAGGCCCCGGTGATCCAACCCACATCAGGCCCTCAGACCAGGGGACTTCGATCCGTCTCACCTCTCTGATGGTGTAGGGATCAAGCCCCGGGTCTGGCGTGGCCTCTGTGGGGAGAATTGTCTCCCCACAATAGCCGTGAGGCGAAGCCTCTCAGGTGAGTAAGGTCCGGGCTACCCCGACCACCTCACAAGGGGCTAAGGGGTTCGATCAAAGTGTCTTGGCCCACTGATGGTGTAAGGATCAATTAGGGGCCACATTGTGACCACAGTGCTCGGGATTTTTTCACGGAAGCCAACCCTAATTCTCTGGGTATCGGAGAAGGGGGGTTGGGGACAACGGTCCTGTGCGGGCCGGGTCAGCCCATAACCCATGTTGCGCGATAGTGCTGGGTTCCTCGGGCCCGGTCGACCCACGCGATTTGGCTAATGGGCCGAGCCCGGTTAATTAAATCCGATTAATAGGATTTATTTTCCTTAAGGAAAATAATCCAATTAATCCAATCATAGGAAATAATTTAAACAAAAATACATAATAAATTAATTAACTAACTTTTAATCTACTGGTTTAAACCCTATGATATCATATATGAAATTGATCAAAAGATTCTCAGGGATCTGAATATAAAATAATATTGAACATCTAATTGTTAGATTTTCTATTTTTACCTAATTATTATAAATCTTGATTAGGGTTGATTAGCAATTTTACTTAACCAAATTGCATGTTTAGGGTGCCATTAGTCTCCTTATGAAGAGTAGAATGAATGTGTTAAGTGATTTATTTTCTTGATCTCTGTATTTTAATTTATGCCCTAATCTTGTTAAACCATGATTAGTAAAAATTATGATTTGTAGATATTGGATCTTAGCAAACTTAGTCTCTGATTAATTGTATGATTAAATAGAACTTATGTGCCAATTTGTAAGAAATTGTGATGGCTAGATTTGTAATTAGGTGATTATCCTTTTGGATTAATTTAAGATTTGATTAGCACTAATTACTTTTTATTTTTCTAAAATTTTCTATTAATATAATTTATAACAGTAAGCTATATGTATTGAAATCATGTATGCAAATTTATGAGGTATAAATTGAATAAATCTAAAATTGGGAACTTAAACCTCTTAATTAACCTTAAGAAGTCTTAAGACTTTGATCAAGCTATTAAGACTTGATCTAGGTCTAAGATTGTCACCAATATTACATCCCAAATTCACTAATTTGACATTTGATATATAAATTAACATTTGGTCTTAATTAGGCATGAGTAAGGGGTTAAACTCTAACCTATTTGATTAAGATCCAAACTCTTAAATCCTTTATTTAATTGACTTGATTATAAGATAATGAAATTGACATTTTTCCAATAATGCATCTGATTTGGTATTGATCTTAAACATATGAATTAGACATGTTAAGGTATTGATAAATCTTTGTGATTGATTAATCTGAATCTAAACTTTTGATTCTTGATTTTTTCCTAAATAAGACTACTAGCATAAAGAGATAATATAACTAAACTGATTTGATAATTGATCTGACTATAATAACATCCTTGATTTAAATCCCATTATCTTAGAATAAGATATGATTAGATGACTTAATCATCTGATCTGATCACTATAAACCTAGCCATTAAATGGAACCTAAAGTGTTAGCTTTAGAACTAATAGTGTGAGATCTTAAGTATCTCAGTATAAGATTATCTTTGAAATATTTTAAAGACTTAAATTTAAATATACATTGAGATAGGCAAATTTTGTATAACTCATTGAGATAGAAGCTTAGATGATCCCTTAACCTTAGAAGTTGATCTTAACCCCTCATGGTAGGAATCACTTAAGATATTAGAATGACACTTTTCTTTGTGATAGAATCTATATGTAGTGATCTGTGATCACCTTTTTGGAGCCTTATTTAGGACTTACCTACTTAATATAGAAATTGATAGTTTTGATAAATCCTTATTGATTAAATAGAGTTATTTGAAACTAGGCCATTGGTTGGTGTAGTATGGTATACCCATAGTACTGGTTTTCTTCAGTAGTATTCAGGATTGGTTGATTCACTCCAATGTGGACTTATGAATAGGTGTTATCCCGATGGATTAAATGAATACAATCTCGTTAGAGTAAATCTTCCAAGACTAAGAGTGTATTAAACAGGGACTCATTCCTTAGTTTGATTGAATACAAATCGTCAACAGGCAATGCCTTTTAGCGAAGACCGCTTCAATAGGTGTGGCTCAAATAAACTAAGTAATTAGAATCACCTTCTTTAAGACACTGAGTATGATTATGAGTTAGGCATCTTAATAACTTAGCTTGAGATACAAATCGCCAACGGGCGATGCCTCTTATCGAAGATCGCTTTGTTAGGGTGGCTTAATCAAATTAAGTGATAAGAATCATCTTTCTTGCAACTGTGCTAAATATGTGTATACAATCATCTCTTCTAATGGTCTTTAAGTAAATCTTCAACTTTAACTAATTATTGTCTAGAAGCTAGGAGTCAGAATCCTTTTAGTAGGATTCTGCATAGTGGAGACCTTGAATTTATTATTTGTATTTAAAGTTCTATGTATTTACGGGTTTTCCTCGTATATAATAGAAGCATGGGAATAAATATGAGCATGAGCATAATGAATGACTCAGTGGTGATGTATGAGTATCAGTGATAAATTATGGGCTACAGAATGTTACATATATAGATTGGGGAATTTTAGGATGCATCAGCATCACCATACTATCTTCCCAACTGAGTGTATGTATATATTGGACCGTATGACTCGTAGCCTTTCAGTGATAGTTCTGTTATATACTGTGGCATATCGTATTGTGACATATTTGGGTGCATCATTCCAGTAATATATAGTACAGCATTGGATATTCCACATCGATTTCTGAGCATTTGATATTTTGTTTACTCTCATTATTCAATTTTGATGCAGTTTTACCTTGCTTAGTCTTTACAGTTTCAGTTGCATAGTGCCTTTACTATTACTTTCTACAGTCATATTTACTTTACTGTCTATTATATTTACTTTAGAACTGCTTAGTTAGTTGTGATGTGTTAGACTTCTAGTCTAATACGGGGTACTTTTGGGATCCGACAATTTGCTAGATCCTGAGAAGCTTGTGGAGATAGGGCAGGAGGACTTACAGGGGATCCAGGAGGAGTACGTGGAGCCTTAGTGGATCAGTCTTTCACCTTTTACTTACTGCTTTATTTTCAGTACTTCAGATAGACTTTACTTGTCATCCTTTAAATCAGTTTGTTATAATCCTGGATATATTTTACTTTTCTTTTCTGAGATGAATGCTTACTACTATTTTGTGATGAATGTATTCTAGATATTTTGCTTTAGCTTCTACACTCTATTATACTATTATACTTAGTATTATGATGTGAACAACATACTAGAAATGCTGATATATTGATAACATATATTGGATTCATATTTACTTCTTTAAATCTAATGTACGTATTAGTCTAATACTTAAGACAAATACTCTACTCTTATCTTAAGTATTGACTCTCGATCTTACTCTTTGGTTCGAGTCAGCAGCCTTCAGCATGGCTCAGTCTCTTAGCCTATTCGGGGAGATGCTGTAGTCAGTTGCCCATTTCCCCAGGTAGCGCACCGCTCCGCCGCCGATCTATTAATTATACTTGTCTTTTGCGCGTAGCGACGGGGCGGGGCGCTACACCACCCCTAGCTAATTTGAGTGTGGTGAGTCCAATGGTGGACTCCATTTTTGATTCTGATGTTTAAATAAATTAAGCATTCTCAAAATTATCAAAAAATCTGGAAATGTTATAAATTACCAAATAATCTCCAAATCATACTAAAATGGAATTGGAGACTCCTAATACTATTATAAGACTAATAGAAAAGTATTAGAGTCAATTAGGTCACTAATTGATGGGTAACAATACTAAGGTTGTTACAACCAAACAGATAATGATGCTAAATTTTCAAGGCAAAAACTATAATGGCTAATTCGAGATCATGGACAGGATAATTCTTTTCATGTAGATTTAGCTGACGAAGCGTATATGCGATGACTTTTCCTTCCTGCATAAGTACACATCCCAAGCCTATCCCAGATGCATCAGTATAAACTAGTAGTTGAGACCTTCTTTTGGTAAGGCCAGAATTGGTGCAGAAGAAAGAGCATCTTTTAGCGATGGAAATGTCTTCTCACACTTTGGACTCCAGATAAAAGGTACTGCTTTCTGCGTCAACTTTGTAATAGGAGACGCAATTTGTGAGAAGACCTTAACAAATTTCCTGTAGTAACTAGCTAAACCCAGAAAATTTCTGATATCAATCACGGACTCTAGCTGTGACCAATCCTGAACTGCACTTTTGATCAACCTTAATTCCTTGTGTATTTACGACATGACCCAAGAAAGTGATTGAGTCAAGCCATAATTTGCACTTAGAATACTTAGCATATAATTCATGGCTTCAAACTTATTCTAACACTAACCGCAGATGATTTTTGTGTTCAGCTTTGCTGCTTGAATAAATCAATATATCATCGATGAAAACGATGACAAATTTATCTAAATATGCTTTCAATATACACTGCATTAAATGCATAAAAATAGACAGCACATTTGTTAAGCCGAAAGACATCACCAAAAATTGATTGTGTCCATAACGGGTTCTAAATGCAGTTTTCTCAACATCTGAATCTTTAACTCGCAATTGGTGGTAACCTGATCGCAAGTCAATTTTGAGAAAACTTTAGCTCCAGATAGTTGATCAAATAAATCATGAATATGCAGTAAGGGATACTTATTCTTGATGGTTACTTTATTCAGTTCTCTATAATCGATGCACATTCGCATCAAATCATCCTTCATTTTCACGAATAAGGCTGGCGCTCCCCAAGGAGAAGAACTTGGGCCAATAAGACCCTTCTCCAACAACTCTTGAAGTTGCTTGTTCAGCTCTTGCAATTACTTGGGTGCCATATGGTATGGAACCTTTGATAGCGGCTAGATTCCAGGGATTATCTCAATTGCAAACTCTGCTTCTCTAACTGGAGGAAGACCAGGTAGGTCTTCAAGAAAGACGTCAGGAAATTCATGAACTATTCGATTATCCAAAATAGGCATGACGTCTTTCTTGTCTCCTAACATCGTTACGAGATACACATCACAGTCTTTCTTAACTAATCTTTATGCTTTTATCGCATTAATCAACGATGCTTGAGTACTGAATCTACCTATAAAGGATTGCAACTGACTTCCACTGCCAAAAGTGATTTTCTTTTTTTGACAATTTATGGACGCGCCATGTTTACTTAGCCAGTTGATACCCAGAATTACATCAAAATTTGTGATTGGTAACACAATTAATTTAGCCCCATATTTTTGTTCTCCAATAGGAATATCAACGATACAAGATTGCTGGGATTACATACGGCCTCCGGAAGATAACCCGATGCTCAATGAATTTACTCAGCTTTGTGTCACAGTTTACTTTTAATTGAAAAATTTTCACTTAGATGCTTTTCAAATGTTTAATTTTATATCTTACATGCAAGGCAAGATTAGTAAAATTTGCAGCATTTATTTTATTACATGTCAATATAAAAATTTAATTTTCTTGCCATTTTATTTGATTTACACCTATTTTAGGATCCTTAAAAATAATTCTTAATGGATAATTTTTGTACTCCTGCTTATTAATGATTATTTTAAGTTTTGAAAATTGAAGCTTAAGAAGATACTTGTAACAGCCCAAACTCTTAACACCAATGTATTGTCCACTTTGGCCTGAAAGGCCTCACGGTTTTGCTCATAGAAGATAACTTCCCAGCAGGTCACTCATCTTGGGAGTGCTCTCACCTGAGCACGCTTAACTTTGGAGTTATTATTAGGAACTCCACCGTTATCTGAAAAGGCGCCTCGATATTTAAGAGTTTTGCTTATTATTACTTAAGTGGGTCTTCACAATCTCCCCAACTTAAGTACCTGACGTCCTCGTCAGTATCCACACACAGATCCAAGAACTATCCATTGGGTAGATAGGACTAGATGTGATCCCTATAGGCGCAAGAGGTACCCACAACCATGTAACACCTTAACCATCATGGGTTCAAGAGGCTGCTCATATGAAGTGGTACTTTGCCATGTATGGCACTTAGCTCCTATTTGACACCCTATGATTTGCTCTGATACCATTTGTAACAGCTCAAACTCTTAACACCAAGGTATTATCTATTTTGGCCTGAAAGGCCTCACGGATTTGCCCACATAAGATAATTTCCCAGCAGGTCACCCATCCTAGGAGTGCTCCCACCCGAGCGCGCTTAACTTTGGAGTTATTATCAGGAACTCCACCGTTATTTGAAAAGGCGCCTCGATGTTTAAGAGTTTTACTTATTATTACTTAAGTGGGTCTTCACAATACTCACTTAGGAAGAACTTATAAGAAGAAGTGAGATTTGAATGAATATATTTTATTTTGCTATATTTTGTAATAATAATTAAACTTATGTAATTTTATAAGATTAGCTCTGTGATGAATAAATAACTTATAATTTTGTTATCCTATTCTTTATATTTCAAATGATAAATTTATTATTTAAAAATTCTCAAATTTGATCACTCGGTCATCACAAGCTCACCCCACCATTATCATGTTCCAAGGCCAACCAAAGCTTCACACAGCTTTAGTATTTATATCAAGTTTCTCCCATCCTTTGAGAATTTCTTGCTTGTAGTTGCATGAAAGAATGCATCTGAATGCACAAAATAAGTTCTATACTACCTAAAAATAGGATTAGCGCTTCCTTATATAAACAATACAGATCACAAAATAACTCATAATTCAAATATCTAAACATAAATAATTTTTACATGAGAAATCTAATAATATGAAAAATTACAAAATCATACCATCAAGAAGATCCACTATGATATATCTAGTGGTTGAAGCTCGAAATTTTTTATTCCAAATCTTATGTTCAAATCCCACCAGTCACACACTTTAAAATTGACCTAATTTCAAAAATAAAAAACTTAAATAATCTAAGCAACAACTAAAATTATTTCATTACTAAGTTGACTTGAGCTTTTAGCATTAAAAATTATTTGATTTAATCTTAAGCTTATTATTTAAGTGTGCAAATAATAATAATTAATATAATTGTTTTACATATTAAAATTAATAATTTAATTATTCAATAATTATTATTACAAATTAATTAATACTAAATATAAAATTTTATTTAGTAATTAGGATTAAATTATTTCTAGTTATCCATTAATAACTAATAAATAACCTAAATCTTACAAATAACAATCATTTAATCATTACAAATCTAATTAATAAATATAGTTTAAAAATGATTAAAGAATTAAAGGAATTTAAAATAAGAATAAATAAAATAGAGAATTTGAAAATATATTTAATGATGCGATCTAGTTACTTAGGGATTAATAAAATATAATAAATGCATTCAATGAACAACTCCACTAATATAGTTTTCCTCATTCTAAATTGACAAAATTTGCCGCCAAAACCCTCGTTCACTGCAGGTTCAACAGGACACTGATCAGCTGGAAAAACTAGATATTCAGCCAAAGCCTAAGTATTTTTTTAGATGCTTCTCAAGAAAACATTGAGACACTTGTTAACCCGTCATGGCGCATGAACGGAGTTTGGCGACATGGAAATCATCTGAAGAAGGCTCGAGTTCGAAAATGCTGTCTTCAGCGGCCGCCGCAGCGTTTTCTCGGCGCCAGCAATCCGAAAAAAATCTTGAGCAATTCTAACCAAAGAAACATTATCGCCAGCCCTCGCAGCCAAGCACTGCGCCGCAAAGAAGGCCGTCCTTTCTATCTGCTCGCATTGAGCGGACCTTTGCTCGCCGAATTCGAGATAAGGATCAACAATCTCGTGAAGCCTCCTATCCTTGATCTTCGAGAGGGCAAGCTCTGAGACGTGTTCCTTTGTGGAGCCTGTGACAAGCTCAAGCAAAATGACACCAAAGTTGTAAGCAATTGGCGCATCACGATAACAGCATTCGTCGGCGGCGTTTGAGCTCAGAAACTTGAAGCTCGCAATCTTGGCAGAGAACCCTGCGTCAATGAATATCTCGCCGGATTTGAGGGCGTGGATATTGACAGGAGGGGAGATCTCACTCCGAAGGAAAGACAAGGCTCTGGCAATTTCGACAGCAATGCTCAGTCTGCGGCTCCAAGAAAGCCCGTGCCCTCTGCGTCGCTGGAAGTATTCTTCCAGCTTTCCGTGGGAGAAAAACTCGTGCACAACAAGCAGCGAGTAGTCTGAGCTGATGCAGCACCCCATTATTCTTGCAATATTCTTGTGGGAAGCCTGGGAGAGAGTCTCTATTATGTCCCAAACTGCCGGTGGTTTGATTCATTTTCGCAGTTCACCTTTTGGACGGCCACGACAGATCCATCGTCGATCGCTCCCACGTGGATGTTCCCGTCAGCCATGCTGATGAGCTGCTGCTCATGATTGAATCCCTTTGTGGCGTCATTCAGCTCCTGGTACGTGAACAAGCGAGCTCGGCTGGCTCTTCCGATGATCTTCGGGAGACAGGCTTGCTGAGAAGAATCCTTTCTTCCTCTCTTTACAGGAAATTTAATGAGGAGATAAATCGCTAATGCACCCGCTATGAATATCTCTGAAATCAGGACCCCTGTACAGTAGAAGGGTTGAGAGAAAAGGCTTGTGTTATTCTGATGATAAGGTCTCACAAGTTGGATCTAGATTAAGCCATGCAGCTAGATATAAGGCGCATACCAACAAGAGTAGCGACTCTCTTTTTGCTGAGCCTTTCTTTACAGCAATTACCTTTTCCGGAATTCCCGTCATCGCTGCAAGCTGCAACCATGCCTCTCTCAAGACAATCTATCAGCAGGGGAAATTTAATCATGCAGATAGCCGTTAGCATACAAATGTGAAAAGAAGAATCTTAGAAGAATTGCCGTAGAACTGCAATATCCACTTCCACAGCATGCATAAAGACACCATTGATAGATTATTCCAATCATGACAAATTATAATCACTGAAAGCTTTTAAATGCAAAGCATTGATTCTAAGTTTAAGTTATTTTCTAAAATAGGTATCTTTGCATGTGCATTCATAATCTGGAATGAAGCTGAGTAAGAAGGTGCTAAAAAACAGAGGGAAAAAGAATATGCATTAGAGACCTCATATCGAAACAAAATGAATAACCTCCTAATAAATTTTATCCTTGCAAAGCTCTAAAGAGCATCACATATACAGAGCACACACAAATATAATAATAAAAATACTTCAACAATCAACAACAATAGGTAGTAACTACAATACAAATCATGCTGTAATTATATGCTATAGAACTTATATGTTAATAGCAATTTTCTAATCTAAATACTACATCTTTTCATTGGGAAGAATAAATAGTCGCACAATTAAACTCAACGCCAAAGCTAGAACTTATACTAAGAGGACGTAAATTTTATGTTGAGAGTAAAAATAAGAATTTGTTCATGCAAAGTCAGCACAAGCTCTAGCAGTCATTTTAACATCAAATGCTTTAGAATTATGTAAGATAGCATATCCCTTATTGAAATTTTGATGTTTGAAGGAGTGCAGCTGCACGTCATCGTCAAAGCCTCCCTCTACCCTTGCTAACCCTCATATATATCAGATATATGTGACATAAACTTAGGGAATAAGTCAAAATATCAATTTAAAATCCAAGTCGATCAAGCTTACATGTGAGGGGGCATCAATCAAACCTCAAATTGACGAGTCAGCTGACAGTCAGCCAATTCAGCTAATTCATCTATGATTAGCCATCAGCATTCAGTCCTTATCAAGACGTCGTTATCCCGCGACTTGTGCACCATTTTCCCAAGCTATCTCATTGACGCTCTCGAGTCCTCCTTTGGACAGAAGTTTTCTCACGAAACCCTAAATGAACTTCTCTCAAGAACCTCAGACCAGACAACGTACTAAGGAGTGATATTGCGGGCACTATCGCTTCTGCTTTAGGCAATTTGAATCCTGAATCTCCTCAAGAGATGAGCCTCACACAACTCCTCCAATGTGAAAAACCCTACGAGGAGTTGAGTTGTTCTTGAGCCACCATTGCTGCATCATCAATCGATGATGTACAATCTGACACAAATGTTGAAAACTAAGTAGTGCTAAATACAACCATCTAATAGTGTACACACTTTAAACAGAAATTTATGGGTTTGTTTGGTTGAATGTCACGCGAAAAATTATTAATATAGAATGTTATTCATAAGTGTTATACGGATGATCGCACAAACCCACTTGTACCAAAAATGTTGATTTGATGTGGAAGGAAGTTGAATTGTCAATCAGCCATTTAGAGCAACAGATCTCAAACGCACTCATGTGCCTCATTGTGGGAGCGGTAGGTGCTCAGACTGTCCCAAATGTCTGATAGACAGAAACCAGGGCGCTCAAGTGCTCCCAGTCACTCGCCGATAGAAACCTGGGCGCTCAAGCGTGCCTGGGCGCCCATGAAGTAGAAATAGATTTAAGGCCTGCACGCTCGTGAGCGCCCAGGCACCCGCGTATTTTTGGCCCGATTTGAGCGGCATATAAAATCGAAAATAGCGGCTAAGGGTTTATGCCTTGGAAGTTTCTCAGCCTCCATCCTAAAATCTGAAAGAGAGTTAGGGATTTGAAGTGAGAAGAAGAAAAAGATTAGAAACTTGTTTGTATGTTTCTTGGATAAATTGTAAGCTCTCTTTGAAATAGTGAAATTTTCTCCTCCCCTCCTTGTGGACGTAGGTGGTATTCACCAAACCACGTAAATATTATTTTGTGTTGTGGTTTTGTTCTTGCATGTTTGTGCTGTGATCATTTGCTTGAAAATATTTTTTGTTTGATTCATAGAGAAGATCCCAATAGTGGTATCAGAGAGAGGTTACGGTTATGTGATTCAAAATTATTTTTGTTATTCTTGGAGCATCTAGTGGTATGCAAGAAGTCATGGAAGAGAGTGTTGGAGGAGAAGCTTCGAGTTCTTCATCATCGGGGGTGGTGGAGCGATCTTTCCACCAAGTTATGATACATCTGGCAAGGATCGATGTTGTCAAGTTTGTTGGCAACAATAACTTCAAAATGTGGAGATGCGAAGCCACGGATGCACTGTTTGTTGAACCTAGAGGATGTTTTTGATGGTGATGAAAAACCAGAGGAGACGTCAGAGAGGGATTGGATCAAGATGAACAGCAGTGCATGCGACTTGATCCGAAATTGTTTGACCCAAGAAATCAAGTATGCGGTGATGATGGATATGTAAGCATGGAAATTTTGAAAATTTCTTGGGAGCAAGTATCTGACAAAGGGCATGGAGAATCGTCTCTACATGAAACGGTGTTTGTAAAGATATGAGATGCGACGAGGAATCTCCATTGATGAACACATGTGAGTTGACCAAGTTACTGACAGATCTGTATAATTTGGATGAAACTTCACCATGACGCTCATTTATGAGAAATAGGCCTTGAGGTATGATGAAATGGCGATAGCATTGTTGAATAATGAACTTCGATGAAGAGACAAGGAGTCTTCGAAGTCAAAGATGTTTGAAGAACTTGTCCTCCAACGCGGAAGATCTAACAAGAAAATTGATAGTGGTGGCCATAAGTGGGACAAGTTCAGGAGCCGAAGTATTGGGCGCAATCAGTGTGTTTTTTGTTTATAGAGCGGCCATTGGAAGGACTGTTCGAAATTGAAGAACAAGGGAAAAGATCCATCAAACGTAGCAGAAAATGTTACACAGGTGGACTCCAATGCTGATTACTCAGATGTTTCTCTAATGATGGTATCTTGTGCTTGTACACAGAAGCCTCATGTTGGATTTTTGATACATGCGCTACCTATTATATTTGTTCATGACGCAATTGGTTCCATTTTTACAAAGTGTCGGAGAGTGATGTTGTGACGATGGGTAACAAACATGTCTGTCGTACTGTTGGAATAGGGAGCGCTTCTGTGTGCTTGCATGATGGTATGATTAGAAATTGAAGAATGTGTATATGTTCCAAATATCTTTAAGAATCTTCTGTCAGTTGGATCTCTTGAAGCTGAGGGTTTCAGAGTTATTATGGAGGCAGGGGTTCTAAGAATCAACTAGGGAGTTGTAACGTACATGAGAGGAGTTCAACATCATAACCTATTTTTTCTTCAAGGAAGCACGATAGAAGGTGGAGCCACTATTGTTGATGGCCCAGTTGCTGCTACTACTTTGTGATAAGGCTAACACATGCTGGGGAACCATCATTTAGTACCTTGAAGAAACAAGGTTTGATTGAAGGAGCTGATTCCTGCAAGCTCAAATTGTGTGAGCACTGCATGTTTGGTAAGAAGAAAGTGTATTCTTTAATACTATCTTTTTACCAAGGGGATACTTGATTATGTGCACACAAAGGCTTGGGGTCCGGCGAAGACGACGTCATTTGGTGGACAATGATATTTTGTCACTTTTGTTGATGACTATTCCAGATTTGCATGGGCTGTATACAATGAAGTGCAAAGGCGAATTACTGGAAAAATTCATGATGTGGAAGAAGTAGGTGGAAAATCAAACTAGCAAGAAGGTGAAAAAAATCAGATCAGATAAGGGGGGCGAGTATTCTTCACATTAGCTGTTATAAGAGTGCTAGAAAGTTGAGATTGAGCATCACTTCACGGTGACAGAGATGCCACAATAAAATGGAGTGGTAGAGCAGATGAATCGAACTTTAGTTGAAAAAGTTCAATGTATGTTATTGAATGGTGGGACAGAGAGAGCTTTTTGGGTGGAGACAATTGAATATGCCTATCATATTATCAATCATTTTCCTTATGCAGCTATTGGAAAGAAAGACTCCTATAGAGGTATGGTCAGGTAAACCTGATACTGATTACCATGATTTGAAGATCTTTGGATATCCTGCTTATTATATTATGAAGAATGAAGCAAAAAAAAGCTATATTTACTGGATAAAGACGAGTAGCCAATAGTTTTAAATTGTACAATATGGAGTATAGAAAAGTTGTAATAAGCAGAGATGTGACCTTTGAGGAGTTTCTTATGAGACCTAAGAGTTCAGAGCAGGTGGAGCATCCTACAGAAGTCATTGGAAAATTACAGAAGGTGGAACTTGAAACAATTCCATTGGCTCCACTATCTCCTGCTTCCTTGGAGCCTATTACTAAACATGCTTAACTCAGATGATGATCAGAGTTTTGACGTGGAGGAGGTGAGAGTACAAGAGACTCCAATGCGAGAGTCTATTGCTACCGGTAAAATGAGGGTAAATGTTTCAAAGTCTGCATGTAATGATCCTTGGTCATTATTGTAGAAAAGGGGGGACAACATTTAACCACGTATCTTCTCCGCTAAATTCTGTTTTACATTAAATACCCATCAAATTTCGTTTTACGTTAATTTCCCCCCAGCTTCTATTTTACGTTAACATTTCCTGCTAATTTCTGTTCTATGTTAATTTTCTATAGGATTTCATCTAGCACAATAACAACCCATTTTAGGTTAAAAACCATTATAATAAAATGTTTTATTAAATATATATATATATATATATATATATATATATATATATATATATATACATTTAACTGTTTAAATAAGAATTGTTTCACTTTAAAACGTACTCAACAGCCTTGAAATAGATTTAAATCGATTACTAAAATCATTGGCTACTCAATTAAGAAGCGCAATTTCCTTTCTTTTCCCTCTCCCTTTGCTGAAAACGAAAGCAAACGATGCTCCTCCCGCACTAAATTCTCGTTCTTTTCCTTTCCGTATTAAGACGTCGATTTCTGAAACAGTTCCTTCGGCAATAGCTCGACAAGTCCAAAGCTAGAGCCAGCGGTGTTATTGTTGGATGATCAGTGCTCCTTTTCTGAAACTGCCAAAATTAAAGCGAGGGTTTCCAGGAAGCCTTATTTAGGCCGTCGAGCACCCATGATACCTTCACGATGCCTCAAACAACTCTCTCAATTCCCTCGCTCTTTCTCTTCTCAAGCCGCGGTGACTCCAGAAAGGGAGATTCTTCGACATCTTAACGCTTACCGATCCTTCTCCGATCGATTCTTGTAGCTGCAACAAGAGGCGGTCTAACCTCCTTCGGTCGATTGATTCCTATTCTCGGCCAGAGGAACTGCCTCAATTCCTTTGTCTGATCCCTAAAGCGAGAAGGATTGTCTCGATCCCTGTAACAACCCTAAGTTGTTACTCTAGCTAAAACTAGTAGAATTAGGCAAAACCAAGCATTGAATTTGATTCCACTAGATTCAAATGATCATTTAAGCCTAACCATAGAGGTTTGAAATCAATCGGAGCTAGATTGGAAATTCTGGTATTTTTGGCTATTTTTAAGCCCTAGAAAATACCTAAATTAAATTGATCTCCAAATCCAAATCTGATTTCATTTTTAGATTCACAACCCCCAAATTAGCTAAGGGTGAATTTTTGAGAATTTTTGAAGCTCATTTGGTCCTAAATTAGATTTAGGATATTTAAGGATAATTATATATTAATTAATTGATTTTATTTAGATTTAAATTAAATTTTAATTAAATTGGCAGGATTCGCTGTCGGGACTATGGCAGATCCGCTGCGGAGTCCCGACATCGGCGCATGCATTCAAGCCACCTCATGCTTGAGCACGCATCTCAGCGCGCGCCTTCGAACGGCGGGATCTTCCCCGCGGTAGGATCTAATCCTACGCGTTGGATCCATCGCTCGCATCCAACGGCTACCGGTTAACCCATTTAAGTAATCCATCAGGATCATCCAGAGCCAACGGTCAAACCATCTGACGGCTCTAAGACCCCCAGCCACTGTGGATCATCGTCCACCTCTCGACTCGTCTGCATCTGGTCCCCCCCGACAGCCCGGATCTCCTCAGCCGCGTGGTAGTACGAGAAAAGGTCTGAAATTCCTCTCCTGCCCTCGGCGCGTTCACCTTGCTGGCTACCTTCTTCCCAATTTGCCCATAGCCGTTGGCCCGAGCCATTCCCTTCAGCCCGAGCCTCCTGCCATTGCCAAGCTCTGGGAGCCACCCCCAGAGCTCCCTCAGGCCTATAAATACCCCTAGTGATTCACAGTGAGTCTCTTTGCTCACTGTGAACACTCAATTTCCCCAATTGAAGTTTCTGGAGCTTTCATCTTCCTCGGTGAATCCCGGCATTCCCGAAGCTTGAACCGCTGATAGAGGGCCCGTCTGGTGTTCAGACCCCCTGTGAAGCTTCATCTGCTGTCCAGGAAGCTTCATCGCACCTCAATTCCCCTCGGCTAAGCTTGCAGCCCGACTGGAGGTACAGCCTTCCCCCATTGAAATTTCTTCAGCTCATTTCCATTCTGCCTTCTGGATTGAGCCCTGGATGTCGTCTAGAGCACCTTAGCCAACTAGGAAACATATGGTGATTGTCGCCTGGGGCTAAGCTAGCTCGAGTCGATCGTATCGATCAACTAAGCTAGCAGCCAATCCAATGGCTGAGTCCGAGTAAGAACCCAGCGATTGGTTGCGCCTCAGGTTAAGATAGGTTGGGGGTTCGATGCGTCTCGACTCTCTGAACGTGTAGGGATCGAACCCCGGTCGAATCGAGGCCTCTGCGAGGAGAATTTCCCCCCCACAGTCGGCCTGAGACGCCCGTATCGAAGGAGTCTCGGTCGAGTAGCACTCTGTCGATCCAGAGGGATCCCGATGGGGGTTCTTGGTTCAATCGACGCATCTCGACTCCCTGAACGTGTAGGGATCGAGTTGAGCCTCCGTCGTCACCGGAGCGCCGAGAATTTTGGCGCTGAAGCTCGGCTGACTCGGGACCGTCGACAGGAAGAAGATGAAGTTGTGGGTTCTGGGCCGGGCCGACCCGTGACCCACGCGGTTCTGATATTGGGCTGCGGCTAATTAATATTTATTGGATGACATTTTTAATGGTTATGCATTTAAATAATTAAACCCTATAGTTCCAATTTAAATAAATATTCAGATTAAATTAATTGAATAATTTTGGCTATACAGATCCAAATGGTATGATCCAATATACCATTTGAATCAAAAAAATACAAAGAATCTAAATATAAAATAAAATCACAGATCCAATGGTTGGATTTAGAATAATTGCTTAAACCTTTTATATTTAAAATTAAATTATATTAAATTCAATAATTATCCAAACATAGAAATTTAAGGCTTTGATCACTAGTATAACCATAAAGAATAACTAGGGACCCTTAAACCTAATTTTGGACATTTAATTTTCTTAATCATTCCTTAATCACCCTAAATGAGGATTAGTAGTTTAGACCCTAATTAAGTCTCTGAAATTGGGGAAGTAGGCTCTTAATACTATATTAGATCTATTAGAACCTAAGGGTAAGGTTGGATTGCCCTAAGGATGCCTAATTTTACTAATCACCCTAATTGGCCTAATTAAGTAATTAGTGATAATTAGCCTAATAAGTGGTCAAAAATCTGAGATGAGTGAAACTTATACTTCATTAATTAATATGAAACATGTTAAAAATAGATTAGATCTAAGTTGAGTAGCTAAATCCTAAAATCCCAATTTTTAGCCTTAAGAGGGGCATTTTGGTCATTTTGACCAAAATGTGCTTAAGTGCCCTAAAACCTTAGGAAATTCAGTAAATTAACCCTAAGATAGATTAGAAATGTTCTCTGAACTCTTAGACTAATAACAATTTCAATGTGATCATTAATTTAAGGAATCTTCAATTAAGCCCTAATTAAGATACTTAGATCTTAAGTGACATTAAAGAAGTCACTTAAGCTTAACACTTAAATTTAATCATTTCAAAAGTCACTTGATGAGTTCAAACTAGTTGAATTATAAGCTGAATTGCTAAAAGATACAATAATGGAACATCCTAAATTAAAATCTACCTTAAAATCTAAAGTGATCAAACATCACATCCTTAGATCTTAGATCTTCAATTTGAATTGAACTATCTCCAATTGAAATTCTTTAAATGATTGATTGTTTAATCTTTTGAAACCTTCCATGTGAGTATAGGATGATTCAATCCATAAGATAATGAAATTATTTTAAAGATTGAATATAAATCTTAGATTCTTAAGTTCTTAATTGATTATTTTATCTTATAATCAGTAGAATAACCTTTCAATAAGCTCTTAGTTCTTGGATCCTTCAGCTTATAGGATTCTATACCATAAATTTGGGTTATAAATGTGAACTTTAGATCCTAGTTAGGACATTACCTTGGATTTGGGATTTGAACTCAAAAATTGGGGTTTAAGTCCTGAATCCTTAAATATTGGTTTACTTAATCAAGATTTGGGTAAGAGAGTAAAATATTAATAAATTAGGTCATTGATTTACTTACTTAAACCATATAGTTGCCACATGATTTTGGATTAGAACTTGTTAAGTTCTAATATTAACTTTAAGGACGTAAATCTGAGATTACTCGATAGCTGGATATTGGAGATCCTAAACTTGTACCTTCTCAGAGTAGTTAGATTTGATAATTAGATAATATCAGATATCACATAAGTCTAGATTGAGTCACTTATTTACCTTGACTAGATTGCTTGGCATCCCTTGGTTATTAAGCCTTATTCCTTGAGCATAATAGGAGAACTTAGGATATGGATGATACATCTTAAGTTAGTATTTGAATTGCATATCATTCAATTTTTCCTTGATTGTAGTTGGTAGAATATATCCTAGCCTAGTCTGCCTCCTTAGTAGTAGTATTATATAGACTGGACTCAGACCTAGCATATTTGGAAGACTAGGCTAGGGATTGATTGATTGATATTGGAGGCCCTAGATGGCCTATTGGCTAGTATGACAGTACTATATTTTAGGCTTATTGCTACTTTAGCTGGATTGTTCAGTATTGTTTTCTATTTTGCTTTGTCACATGCTTCAGTGGCCTTATTTCAGTATTTGCTCTCTTTGCCACATGTCTCAGTGATTTTATATTTCATAGATTACTTTGCTTTTGCCACATGTCTCAATGGCTTTTCTTTTATTTTCCTGTTCTTAACTAGCATGTTGTATGTATACGCATATGACTTACTTATATATATTTTGGCATGTTTAGGATGTTAGAATTGCACGTTTTCAATACTTGTGTTTCTTTTATATATTCAGCATATGTTAAAATGATCAAAAGCATGTTAAGTTTAGAATTGTATTGTGGTTGTTATTTCTTTTAGCTTTTAGCCTCACCTTGTTTATTTTGCATCGTATGCTGATTATAAATGGATAGTTTATAGTTACTCATTTCTTTCATAACTTGTTTCACCCTTTACTGTTTGCATGTTCAGTTAAATTAAAATGTGATATCTTTAAAATGTTCAATTTATTAAAATAGCTTAAAATATACTTAGGCAATTGTCTAACTATAACCTTTTTATTTAATTGGCTGGGGCCCTGGCATTTATGATACCGACAAATGTCAGATTCAGACGTGTTCATAGGCAGTGTCGCAGAAGAGGAGCACGTTCAGGAGGAGGATCGTGCTACTGCTGTTTAGTTAGATTTTGCCTTTTTATTTTTGTGAGATTGAGAGACATGTTCATTCTCTTTAAATTTCAGTTTGTAATAATTAATTCTGGATGTATTTTATTTCTGCATTGTGATGAGTTACTATATTGCATTCTCTTTTCCTAATGTTTGCTTGTGGATGTTACTCTATTATTCATTGTTTTCGCTACTTTGATATTTATATATATTGATGAATGTTATAGTACTTGGTGACAAGTCCTTGGCTTAAGGTAGGTTAGGTTTACCTAACTTTACTTAAGTTGGGATTTTCCATAGTTAGAGCACTGTACTTCCTTATTGTTAGTACGGGGGCCCCACAGTTAGTATCAGAGAGCACCATAAGGTGTTAGAATGGGATTTATGATTCCTTTCTACCTAATGGACCATTCTTCTGAAATACAAACATCAATATAAGTGATATCCATAACATACTAGTGTCAGTAACTCTATGAAAATGTAGAAGGAGAATACTCCCACCCTAATAGTTTAATCATCTGGAGTCTAACACAAATAAAATTATGTCCTCATAGTTAAATGAATTCTGAAGAGTCCGATATAGACTATTATCAGCGTGCCTTCAAGAGAGTTTGGAGCTGTAGCTTCAAATGGAGGCAGGAAAGCAACTGACAGATTGAAGGAGTTTCAACAAAAGGGATTTTGGTCCTGGAAAAGTTTCTACATCAAACTGTAATCGAGGGCTCAACTTTCCCATATACGCACAAGAATGGTTGAGCCAAGTGGAGTCCATTCTGATACACATAGAGTGTCCTGAGTCACTTTATGTAGATATTGTGGTAGACATGATGGTGGATTACGTCGGACTTTGGTGGTATGAGACTATGGCAATGCTCGAGAAGAAACGTAACAGGAAACGTCGGGAAGTCACCTTTGAGGACTTTTGTGTAGCCTTTAAGGCAGAGTATATTGATAATATTTGAATGATAGTTAGGACAAATGTTATTTCATTTTCAAGCAACTCCATTAGATTTATAGTTTTGGCATTGTAATCCCTTATTTCTATAATTAATGAAAGATTTTGATTTCTCTTCCTTAGAGTAAATTCTGAGTTTGTCTCCTTTTCTTAATTAACTAGAATGGATTCCAGATCACCACCTACCATTACTCCTATCAAGAACACTGTTGCCTATAGTAGTTCTAACGATGAGGTGGCTCATCTGCGAGCCATGGTGGCAACTCTGTTGGAAAACCAAGCTCAACAGGCACTCATTATGCAGAAGTTACTGAATGATCGTGTAACTCCAGTCACTGTCACTGCTCCGACAGTTCATGCTCTACAAGTTGCTTCTTCTTCATATCACTCGGCGGATAATCTCCTTCACAATTTTCTGAGATTAAAACTTCCATCCTTTGGTGGGAACCTGTCCCCAATGGATACAATCGACTGGCTGAAGGCTGTGGAAAGGGATCTCATTAGTCTTAAGGTCCCAAACTCGGAAGTTGTCCATCTCGCCACCCGTCTGTTTCATGCAGAAGCAGAATATTGGTGGGAAGAGATCCGAAACACCAAGTTCGCTAACTATGAGTTAGAAGACATCCCTTGGGATGGGTTCGTCGAAGCCTTCAAGATTGAATTCATTCCCCCATCCGCACAAAATTATATTGCAGATACAAACATGAGGTTGACTCAAGGAAGTCGTTCAGTGGCAGAATACGAAAGGGAATTTCGTAGATTGATTCATTTCGCACCAGAAGTCACTCATTCCGAGTCAGCTAAGTGCCACCGCTTTCTTTGTGGACTCTGAAGTTCATTGAAGAATCAAATAGTTCCACTCTGTCTGACTAGCTTCTTCAAACTAGTGGAAACAGCTAAGGTGATTGAGCATCACCAATCTGAAGATGATCTCAAAAGAAAAGCGCAAACAACTCTGAACCCACAGGGAAACTTCAAGAGACATGGATCTAACCCTGCAAAAGTATATCAGCTAGAAGCTGCACCTACTACTGAACAAGCTCAAAATTGTACTAAGCCACATCCGTATGGTAAGTGTTACCATTTTGGTCAGAGGTGTTTCAATTGTGGGAGTACAGGCCACCGGTTCTATCAATGCGACCACACGAAAACAGTAGACAGAGTTCAAATGAAGCCTTACCATAAGAAGCAAGTCTTCCGAGCAACTCCACTGAACCGGAGGGAACCAAATCTGGCTATAATGCCAGCCCCTGCTTCTGAAGCTGCTCACACGCAACCACCAGTCCTCAATTCTCTGAACTATCAATGACGGCAGTCTAACAATCATCCTGCTGGACTTGCACGAGTATATGCCTTAACTCCTATTGAAGCCACCGAAGATAACAATGTGGTTTCAAGTACACACTCCTAAACCTCTCCTGTTAAAATTGTATTTTTGTTTCTTTCAAGTTGTTGATGCGAAACTGTGTAAATTTAGGCACACTTTATTTCAACAACCAACCCTGTAATGTATTGTTCGATACTGATGCCAGTCACTCATTTATCTCTGAATGATTTGCCAATAACCTTAAACTTCACGCATGCAACCTAGCACAAAAGTTGAGTGTTGGACTTTTATCGGGAATCCAACTAAGTGCCCATAAATTTTGCAATATTAAAGTCCCGATAAATGATCAGGAATTTCAGGCCAAACTAATCATCTTGCCAATAGCTAACTTTGATATTATCCTTGGGATGAATTGGCTCAGTGACAATAATACTGTGATAAACTGTCATAAAAAGAGAGTCACTCTCCATTCTCAGGGCAAGCCTGAAATGTTTGTAGGAAAGACCAGCACGTAGTTATCCTTAATAAATGCCATTAGAGCTGAACAATTGATTGTCAAGGGTTGTAATGCCTACCTAGTTACCATGATGGGCGAAACAAAAGAAAATATCTCTCTTACTGATTGTAAGGTAGTCAAAGAATTCACCGATGTATTTCCAGAAAATTTGCCTGGTGTACCTCCTTTCAGAGAAATAGAATTCTCTATTAAATTGATCCCTAGTACCCAGTCGATATCCAAAGCACCTTATAGAATGGCACCTAAGGAGCTTCAAGAGCTCAACGAATAATTGCAAGAGCTCTTGAATAAAGGATTCATCAGGCCAAGCATGTCTGCTTGGGGAGCGCCAGTTTTATTTGTGAAAAAGAAGGATGGATCTATGCGTATGTGTATTAATTATCGTGAATTGAATAAGGTCACCATAAAGAACAAATACCCACTGCCTAGAATTGATGATTTGTTCGACCAGTTATTCGAAGCTGTGATATTTTCCAAGATCGATTTAAGGTCTGGATACCATCAGCTACGAGTAAAGGAAGACGATGTAGTGAAGACTGCTTTCCGTACTCGTTATGGCCACTTTGAATTTTTGGAGATGTCATTCGGACTCACCAATGCGCCGTCAATCTTTATGGATTTGATGAAACGTGTGCTAAAATCATATTTGGACAAGTTTGTGATCATCTTCATCGACGATATCCTCATTTATTCCAAAACTTTAAGAGATCATGAAGAGCATCTGAGGTTAGTACTAGAAACTTTGCGCGAGCATCAACTTTATGCCAAGTTCTCCAAATGCAAGTTCTGGCTTAACTCCATTACATTTTTGGGGCACGTAGTCGATGCTCAGGGTATTCGGGTAGATCAGAGTAAAGTAAGAGCTATTCAGGATTGGGCTCAGCCTAAGTCTGTCACCGACATTAGAAGTTTCCTGGGATTAGCGGGATACTACAGAAAGTTTGTTAAAGGCTTTTCCCAGATTGCTTCGCCGTTGACTAAATTGACTCAAAAGGCCATTCCATTCATTTGGAGTCCTGAATGCGAGGAAGCATTTCAAACTCTAAAAGATGCACTTTCTAATTCTCCAGTTCTTATTTTATCTAAAGAAGATTTGAACTATCAAGTATATACCGATGCCTCTCGAATCAGTCTAGGCTGTGTTCTAATGCAAGATGGTAAGGTAATTGCCTACGCCTCTCGTCGGTTAAAACCCCACGAGCAAAATTATCCAGTTCATGATCTTGAACTTGTAGCCGTAATATTTGCCTTGAAAATATGGCGTCACTATCTGTACGTAGTGCAATATTCAATTTTCACTGATCATCAAAGTTTGAAGTATATCTTCACCCAGAGAAAGTTGAATTGTCGCCAGAGAAGATGGTTGGAACTCATCAGTGATTATGACCTCAGTATCTAATATCATCCAGGAAAAGTGAATGTAGTGGCCGATGCTCTTAGTCGTCGTGCTACGTTGACCTCTATAATTGCATCCAGTTCTTTAGAACCTGAATTTCGTAAGCTCGAGATTTCTCCCGTCAGTGGCGATATGCTGAGCTCGCTCTTAGCAGATATTAATGTGGAACCCGCTTTCCACCGAGATGTCTCTATTTCTCAAACCAAAGATGATGAGTATCTGAAACTTAAAGCAGATATTGAAGGTGGTATTCGTCACGATTTGCAGTTGTGGAATGATGTAGTTTATCAAGGTAATCGATTGTGGATTCCTAAGTCCATGCATCAAGAGGTTATAGTTGAAGGCCATAATTCTGGGTATAATATTCACCCAGGCAGTATTAAGATGTACTATGATTTGAAACAATCATTTTGGTGGCCAGGTATGAAGAAAGATGTGGCTGACTTTGTGTCCAAATGAAAAGGCCAAACACCAAAGACCTGGTGGTCTCCTGCATCCATAAGATATCTCTGAATGGAAATGGTTTGATATATCCATGGACTTTGTTATGGGATTGCCTTGTGCAAAATCAGGTGCCGATGCGATCTGGGTAATAGTAGACAGCTTAACCAAATCAGAACATTTTCTTCCCGTCCGTCAAACTGATTTGGTAGAGAAGTTAGCAAAACTATACATCAAGGAAATTGTCAGATTGCATGGGATTCCTAAGTTAATTTTATCTAATAGAGACAGCAGATTTACTTCCAAGTTTTGGCAAGCTGTGCATCAAGATCTGGGTACGACTCTAGCCATGAGTACAACTTTTCATCCTCAAACAAATGGTCAAACTAAAAGAGTGAACCAAGTTTTGGAAGATTTTCTTAGGCTATGTATTCTTGATTTTGCTGGTTCTTGGGAAGATCAACTCCCATTAGTGGAGTTTGCCTACAATAATAGTTTTCAAGCCAGTATTAAGATGGCCCCTTATGAAGCAATGTATGGTAAAAAATGCAGTACTCCGCTAGCTTGGTTAGAAACCAAAAGTGTTCAGCTCTTTGGTTCAGAATTAGTGGGAGAAACAGTAATAAGATCAAATTAAGTCAACAGATAATTTATTCAGCTCAAGATCATCAAAGCAAGTATCATGATTCTTGTCATCGTATCCTAGAATTCAATGTGGGAGATTCTGCTTATCTAAAAGTCAGTCCATTGAAAGGTGTCTTCAGATTTGGCGTAGCTGGGAAACTTAGTCCCCGCTATGTTGGACCTTTCCAAGTTTTGGCCAAAGTAGGATCATCTGCCTACTGGTTAAGTCTTCCTAATGGCTTTGTAGCTGTTCACAACGTATTTCATGTATCATCATTGAGAAGATGTCTTCGGGACCCTTCTCACCTAGTTCAACTTCCAGTAGTAGAGATTCAACCCGATCTTTTGTCTGCCGAAGAACCTATCAGAATATTAGCCCATGATCAGAAACAGCTAAGGAATCGTTAAATTCCTATGGTCATAATTCAGTGGAAGAATCGATTGTTAGACGATTCTACTTGGGAGAAAGAGGTGGATATGCGCAATAAATATCCCCAGCTCTTTGCAAACTCAGGTGCTGTTCTTCTCTTTTCTATCGATTGTATTTAAACTTGTATTATATCAATAGAATCTTTCTTCACTTAGGTGATGTTGGAGATGACATCGTTCTTAAGTGGGAGAGTATGTAACAACTCTAGGTTGTTACTCTAGCTAAAACTAGTTGAATTAGGCAAAACCATACCTTGAATTTGATTCCATTAGATTTAAAGGGTCATTTAAACCTAACTATAGAGGTTTGAAATCAATCGGAGCTAGATTGGAAATTCTTGTATTTTTGAATATTTTTAAGCCCTAGAAAATACCTAAATTAAATTGATCTCCAAATCCAAATTTGATTTTATTTTTGAATTCCCCACCCCCAAATTAGCTAAGGGTGAATTTTTGGGAATTTTTGGAGCTCATTTGGTCCTAAATTGGATTTAAGATATTTAAAGATAATTATATATTAAATAATTAATTTTATTTATATTTAAATTAAATTTTAATTAAATCAGCGGGATTTGCTATCGGGACCGCGACAGATCCGGTGCGGGGTCCCGACAGCGGCGCATGCATTCAAGCCACCTGATGCTTGAGCATGCATCTCAGCGCGCGCCTACGAACGGCGGGATCTTCCCCGCTGTAGGATCTAATCCTACCTATTGGATCCGTTGCTCGCATCCAACTGCTACTGTCGAAGATTTTATTTAAGTAATCCATCAGGATCGTCTAGAGCCAACGGTCGAACCATCTGACGTCTCTAAGACCCCCAGCCACTGTGGAACATCGTCCACCTCTCGACCTGCCTGCGTCTGGTCCCCCCCCCCCGACAGCCCGGATCTCCTCAGCCGCGTGGAAGTATGCGGAATGCTTTGAAATTCCTCTCCTGCCCTCGATGCGTTCACCTTGCTGGCTGCCTTCTTCCCAATTTGCCCATAGTCATTGGCCCGAGTCATTCCCTTCAGCCCGAGCCTCCTACCATTGCCAAGCTCTGGGAACCACCCCCAGAGCTCCCTCAGGCCTATAAATACCCCTAGTGATTCACAGTGAGTCCCTTTGCTCACTGTGAACCCTCAATTTCCCGAATTGAAGTTTCTGGAGCTTCCGTCTTCCTCGGTGAATCCCAGCATTCCTGAAGCTTAAACCACTGATAGAGGGCCCGTCTAGTGTTCAGCCCCCCTGTAAAGCTTCGTCTGCTGTCCAGGAAGCTTCAGCGTACCTCAATTCCCCTCGGCTAAGCCTGTAGCCCGACTGGAGGTACAGCCTTCCCCCATTGAAATTACTTCAGCTCATTTCCATTCCGCCTCCTGGATTGAGCCTTGGATGTCATCTAAAGCACCTTAGCCAACTAGGAAACCTGTGGTGATTGTCATCTGGGGCTAAGCTAGCTCGAGTCGATCGTATCATCGAATGAGCTAGCAGCCGAGCCAATGGCTGAGTCCAAGTAAGGACCCAGCGATTGGCTATGCCTCAGGTTAAGATAAGTTGGGGGTTCGACGCATCTCTACTCCCTGAACGTGTAGGGATCGAACCCCAGTCTAATCGAGGCCTCTGCGAGGAGAATTTCCCTCTCACAGTCGGCCTGAGACGCCGTATCGAAGGCGTCTCGGTCGAGTACCACCCCGTCGATCCAGAGGGATCTAGATGGGGGTTCTTGGTTCAATCAACGCGTCTCGACTCCTTGAACGTGTAGGGATCAAGTTGAGCCTCCGTCGTAGCCAGAGCGCCGAGAATTTTGGCGCTGAAACTCGGCTGACTCGGGACCGTCGAGAGGAAGAAGAGTTGTGGGTTCTGGGCCGGGCCGGCCCGTGGCCCGCGCGGTTCTGATATTGGGTTGCGGCTAATTAATATTTATTGGATGACATTTTTAATGGTTATGCATTTAAATAATTAAACCCTATAGTTCCAATTTAAATAAACATTCAGATTAAAGTAATTGAATAACTTTGGCTATACAGATCCAAATGTTATGATCTAATATACCATTTGAATCAAAAAATACAAAGAATCTAAATATAAAATAAAATCACAGATCCAATGGTTAGATTTAGAATAATTGCATAAACCTTTTATGTTTTAAATTAAATTATATTAAATTCAATAATTATCCAAACATAAAAATTTAGGGCTCTAATCACTTGTATGACCATAGAGAATAACTAGGTACCCTTAAACCTAATTTTAGATATTTAATTTTCTTAATCATTCCTTAATCACCCTAAATGAGGATTAGTGGTTTAGACTCTAATTAAGTCTCTGAAATTGGGGAAGTAGGCTCTTAATACTATATTAGATCTATTAGAACCTAAGGGTAAGGTTGGATTGCCCTAAGAATGCCTAAATTTACTAATCACCCTAATTGGCCTAATCAAGTAATTAGTGATAATTAGACTAATTAAGTGGTCAAAAATCTGAGATGAGTGAAGCTTCTACTTTATTAATCAATATGAAACATGTTAAAAATAGATTAGATCTAAGTTGGTAGCTAAATCCTAAAATCCCAATTTTTAGCCTTAAGAGGGGCATTTTGGTCATTTTGACCAAAATGGGCTTAAGTGCCCTAAAACGTTGGGAAATTCAGTAAATTAACCCTAAAATAGATTAGAAATGTTCTCTGAACTCTTAGACTAATAACAATTTCAATGTGATCATTAATTTAAGAAATCTTCAATTAAGCCCTAATTAAGACACTTAGATCCTAAGTGACCTTAAAGAAGTCACTTAAGCCTAACACTTAAATGTAATCATTTCAAAAGTCACTTGATGAGTTCAAACTAGTTGAATTATAAGCTGAATTGCTAAAAGATATAATAATGGAACATCCTAAATTAAAATCTAGCTTAAAATCTAAAGTGATCAAACTTCAGATCCTTAGATCTTAGATCTTAGACTTAGATCTTCAATTTGAATTGAACCATTTCCAATTGAAATTCTTTAAATGATTGATTGTTTAATCTTTTGAAACCTTCCATGTGGGTATAGGATGATTCAATCCATAAGATAATGAAATCATTTTAAAAATTGAATATAGATCTTAGATTCTCAAGTTCTTAATTGATTATTTTATCTTATAATCAGTAGAATAACTTTTCAATAAGTTCTTAGTTCCTAGATCCTTCAGCTAATAGGATTCTATACTATTAATTTGGGTTGTAAATGTGAACCCTATTCCTAGTTAGGACATTACCTTGGATTTGGGATTTGAACTCAAAAATTGGGGTTTAAGTCCTGAATCCTTAAATCTTGGTTTACTTAATCAAGATTTGGGTAAAAGAGTAAAATATTAAAAAATTAGGTCATTTATTTACTTACTTAAACCATATAGTCATCACATGATTTTGGATTAGAACTTGTTAAGTTCTAATATTAACTTTAAGGACGTAAATCTGAGATTCTACTCGATAGCTGGATATTGGAGATCCTAAACTTGTACATTCTCAGAGTAGTTAGATTTGGTAATTAGATAACATCAGATATCACATAAGTTTAGATTGAGTCTCTTGCTTATCTTAACTAGATTGCTTGGCATCCCTTAGTTATTGAGCCTTATTCCTTGAGCATAATAGGAGAACTTAGTATATGGATGATACATCCTAAGTTAGTATTTGAATTGCATATCATTCAATTTTGCCTTGATTGCAGCTGGTAGAATATGTCCTAGCTTAGTCTGCCTCTTCAGTAATAGTACTATATAGACTGGACTCAGACCTAGCATATTTGGAAGGCTAGGCTGGGGATTGATTGATTGTTATTGGAAGCCCTGGATGGCCTATTGGTTGGTATGGTAGTACTATGTCTTAGGCTTATTGCTACTTTAGCTGGATTGTTCAGTATTGTTTTCTGTTTTGCTTTGCCACATGCTTCAGTGGCTTTATTTCAGTATTTGCTCGCTTTGCCACATGTTTCAGTGGTTTTATATTTCGTAGATTGCTTTGCTTTTGTCACATGTCTCAGTGGCTTTTCTTTTCTTTTCCTGTTCTTAACTAACATGTTGTATGTATACGCATATGGCTTACTTATATATATTTTGGCATGTTTAGGATGTTAGAATTGCACGTTTTCAGTACTTGTGTTTCTTTTATATTCAGCATATGTTAAAATGATCAAAAGCATGTTAGGTTTAGAATTGTATTGTGGTTGCTGTTTCTTTTAGCTTTTAACCTCACCTTATTTATTTTGCATTGTATGCTGGCTATAAATGGATAATTTATAGTTACCCATTTCTTTCATAGCTTATTGGACCCTTTACTGCTTGTATGTTTAGTTAAATTAAAATGTGATATCTTTAAAATATTCAGTTCATTAAAATAGCCTAAAATGTACTTAGACAATTGTCTAACTGTAACCTTTTTATTTTGTTGGCTGGGGCCCTGACATTTGTGATACTGACAAATGTCAGATTCAGACGTGTTCGTAGGCAGTGTCGCAGAAGAGGAGCAGGTTCATGAGGAGGATCGTGCTGCTGCTGTTTAGTTAGATTTTGCCCTTTTATTTCAATGAGATTCAGAGACATGTTCATTCTCTTTAAGCTTCAATTTGTAATAATTAATTCTGGATGTATTTCATTTTTGCATTGTGATGAGTTACTATATTGCATTCTCTTTTCCTACTATGTATACTTGTGGATGTTACTCTATTATTCATTACTTCCGCTACTTTGATATTTATATATATTGATGAATGTTATAGCACTTGGTGACAAGTCCTTAACTTAAGGCAGGTTGGGTTTACCTGACTTTACTTGAAACCATCTCCTTAAATTTTTGAATTGATTAAAAAAATGGCCTGAAATGAAATTGCTTGAATTCAGTAAGCCAAAATTCAATTTATGCTACTGAAACTAGTCTTAACCTACAGCTTGTGAACCTTTGGGTGGAACTGAAATATTGATTTTGGTGTTAATTACATCATTATTTGAACATATCTTCTATTCACACATATGCCGTCATCTAACTTAGAAGCGACGTTGCATATCAATAAGGAACAAATTCTTGAAAACCTTTATGTAGTTTATCATGGCGTTAGCTTTAGGTTTTATTGAATTAAATTGATGTTTTGTTTTAATAAGTTATAACAAAGTTGTTGCATATGATAGATTAAGAATGGGTGATGGAAGAAGATGAAATGAATTAAGTAGTATAATAGGATTCATTGGAACACTAAACACAGAAATCAAATTAAGTCAAATCTAACTTGTTATTAATTAAACATAGCCAAAACTTTGAATTTTGTTTTGAAGCCAAAACCTTCTTAGATCAGCACTTACAAGGGTATTAGAGGTATTTGGGCTGCCTTTTTGTTGTTGTTTATGTGCTACATTATGAGCTAAGTTAAGAAGCATGCAAGGATTTTTTAGGTGGTTACTATTCAAGCCTTTGGTAATTTGCATGGGAGTTACAATGGCTGTTATCTAAGCTGCTAATTGGGGGCTACACCAAGCAAGCATTTGGAGTAGACATAAAATGAGGTTATTCATTAGCTATAATTAGAACTGAATCTGAGATTGTTCTTGGAATTATTTTTATATCCTTAATATGTATATTATACATTAATAAGGATATACTTTTAATATCTCTATGGTCTAATTGAAGGTTTGATTTAGAGCATGTTGTTACTAAAGCTAGGTTTGCTTAAAGCAGAAAGGATCTAGTTAAAGTAGTACTTCGATGAGAAATTGGGAAAATAACTAAACTAAGATCTAGGAGAGATGAATTGGAAAAAACAGTAATTTATCTAGAATAGAAATTTGAGGCTAAGATTTTGAAATTTGAATAATAAGGAATAGTAACATAAGATTTCATGTAGTAACAATATTGTGGAAATATTAAAGAATAATTGAAGTTTCTCATAATCCTAGAGAATAGTAGAAATTTATGTTTTGACTATAAGAGATCGGAACTTTTTAGATAGCATGCATTTTAATGATTCAAATCATTATTTTCAAAAGCTAATAAGATTATAAATATAACTTTTGCAGACCTTTCAGATTTGTGAATACTTCGTTATATTAAGTCAATCCAAAGGTACCCAGAATATTATTATTTATATTTATTTATTTTTAATGAGTGCTTATGCTTCGCTTCGAAACTGCTTCCATGTAGATGGTAAAGTTATTTTACTGTCAAAAGAATGCCATGAATATATTTTTATTATGTCTTGTGAATAAATGCGGGTTCAAAAAACGGTGGATTATGGGTGAGTTAAGTTAGGGATAGGGATAGTCCACTTTGGGAGATATAAGGTTGTCATAGTGCAGCCTACGAGAGGGCCAATATGATGCTTATTTTATTATTATGAAATTGTGACCTTAAGGTTCAGAACTTTCCCAACATAACAAGATAGTATTACTACATAATATCAAGACATATACTAATATACTGATATAGAAATTTATTTTGAAAGGCATAAACTTGTATATGCATATTACTTATTACAGTAGGAATTTGACAATACTTTCTTATGATAAACCATATTTTCTTGCAATATATTTTATTCTTATTTTTGCTTTCTGCTTTTGTTTAAGTATAATATTTAATATCATTTGTATTTAGAATATGCACTAATGTATTATTATTATTATAATATTAAATCAGGTACAATTGAAAGATGTTGAAATAGTTTAATGGCATTTTTAAAAATTATGACACAAATTGAAAGAATAAATTTCACATTTTTTATTTTATGCTTATAAGAAACAATTGATGATTTTTATATGTTGAAACATTTATCTATTATTGTGATATTCTGAATAATTTTATTTTTAAATTGAATGAATGATATTTTTATATAGCTATGTATACTTTTTTTATTGTTTTAAATGCTATTTTGCTTAACCGCCCAATATGATCCTGCGGGGATGTACCCAATGTTGGTTTTGTTGATACTAACCCAACACGGGTCATCATACTTCATGGCTAACACATGACTTTGAATTTTCTTTGGCAGATTCAGAAACCGATATTCCATGTCACTATAAGAAAGCTATGGAGAGCCCTGAGAGAGAGCACTAGAAGATGGCGATAGATGAAGAGATGGAGTCTCTTCATAAAGTTGCAACCTGGACTGCTATTGGATGCAAATGGGTGTGTGCCAAAAGAAAATGATCTTAAGGAGTTGCTAATGTGCGCAACAAAGCAAGATTTGTTGCTAAAGGGCTTGCACAAAGAAGAGGGATAGACTACAATGAAGTCTTTTCTCCTATTGCTAAACGTCCTACTGTCCATGATTGATCTGAACAAGGAACAGCTTGAGTAGAATGGATTCCGACAATTGGAAGGAGAGATCCATATGTGGCAACCTTTTGGGAATATCTCGATAGTATTGAAGCTCTTTGATTATAAAAGATTGGTGAACATGGATAAACTTTGATCAAGGCTTCTCATATAGATGAATTACGCGCGGCTCGATTTCTTTGGAAGAAGGATACGTAAGCAACCATTCATGGTGCAATCGCTACTCTTGAGAGCGTGTTGGGGTCAGCTCTCATTTGGCCCATATGAGATCTAACGTAGAGAATGTTGATTTGAGGAGGAAGGAAGTTAAGATTTTGTTAATCAGCCATTTGGAGCAGCAGGCTCTCAAGCGCCCCATTATGGGAGCGACAGGCGCTCAAGCACCTGATTGACAGAAACATAGGAGCTCAAGGGCGCTCAGGCACCTGTGAAGCAGAAATAGACCAGAGGTTTGGGTGCACAGGTGCACCCAGACGCCCGTGTATTTTTGGGCCCGATTTGAGGTGCCTATAAAACCTAAAATAGCATGCCATAATTGATGCCTTGGAAGTTTCTCAGCCTCCATCCTAAAATATGAAAGAGAGTTTGGGATTTGAAGTGCAAGAAAGAAGAAGAATGCTTGAAACTTGCTTATATATTTCTTAGGTAAATGATTGTGATCCTAAAAGTTGTAAGGTCTCTTTAAATAGCGAAGTTTTCTCCTTCCCTCACTGTGGACGTAGGTGGTGTTCATCGAACCACGTAAATCTTGTTTTATGTTATGGTTTTGTTCTTGTGTGTTTGTGTTGTGGTCGTTTGCTTGAGAATATTTTAGTTTGATTCATATAGAAGATCCAAACAAAAAAAAATTATTCTAAATTCGCTAAAAATCACAAAACAAATATAACCCCAAATGATTCATAATCAAATGACAATATTAAGAAAATCTTCGGAAAAAAATATCCATTTAAAAAACAAAGCAAATGGGAATTCGGGTAATATCACACATTTGTGCATATTTACCTCTGCATTTGCGTCTGCATCGGCCAAAAAGGTCAGCAAAGCGAGCGATGCATCTAGTAGAGAGCACGTTGGCGAGAGGACATTCTGGTAATATTAACCAGTGTCATTTTGGTAATTTTTTTGATGTCGTTAAAGAGATGGCATTAAACCAAACAGCTCCAATCTCACCGACATCATTAAATGACATAGCATTACGAGAGATGTGGGTGAACCAAACACCCTGGCATCCACCCAAACACTGGTAATACCTCAATAACAGCCCCAGGAAAAAGCCATCAATCAAAATAACGAATCACTCGAGCATCAGAGTAAGAACAGCAGGGAACAAAAGCATTCATTTACAAGATTCAAATCAACTTCTGAAGGAAGGTAAGGAAGAAAACGACCTTGGAAGCAGCCTATCCCCCGCGCAAAGCCATCGCCAACAAGTTGTGGGCCGCAGGCGCAGCTATAGGCTTCGTTAACCGCAGAGGAATTGAGCATCAGCGCCCCACGGGCGCAGGGCGCATGCGCTGCCAGCATTCTGGGCACCGCCCACTCGATCTCAATCCCCCTCTCCCAAACCCCAGGCAACGCCCTCTTCTCCACCCAGCTCGAAAAGCCTCGGCAACCGAACTCAGCAAAAACACCAAACCCCACCCCTTCCTTCCACACGCTCCCATCTGACAGCGGGTAGCAGCATCCTTCTCCATCGCACCCTCCCGCCTTTTCGCAGCCAGATCTGCACACAGACGAATCGTCGCAATCGTAGAGGCGAAGCAGGTTGTCGGGAGTGACGGCAAAGAAACGGCTTCGATGGAAAACTCGGGAGGAGGAGTTGATATCAGCGTACCAGCGATCGCAGAGGGAGGAACTGGAGTTGGAAGAGTAATCGAGGAGTATGGAATTGGACGCGAGGAAAGAGATGATGCGGAGGTCAGCGGTGCCTAGGGTTAGATAGAGGGAGGAGTTGCTGGAGCAGGTGAGGCGGAAGGCATCGATTTGGGGGTCGCAGGATGAGTTGAGATGAAAGGGGTAGGAAAGAGAGAGGTCGCCACAGATTTCATTGCAGAGGCTGTCGGTAGAGGCACTAATGGAGCTAAGGAGGAGGGAGGGGAAGAAGGAAAAGAGATCCATGGAGAGGAACAAGCCATGTGGGGAGGGCAGTGGAGTAGTTTTTGAGAGCGGAGAAGGGACTGTACCAACTTCGGGACGAGGAGAGAGGCTGCGTCCGGAGATGGCAGTTTAGGCGTTGGGAGGCGCAGAAGGGATCGGCTTTCGGGGACGAGCCCTGGGTGAGCGGGACCGAGGCGCCTGCATGTCGGACAGAGGGGTTTTTTATTATTATTTTTTTAATATCGATTAGGGTTTACATTCTCGGAGAGGGGGACGATGGGGATCTGCCCAGGCTTCGGTGTACGGCGTGTTTTATAAAATTAGCCGAGTTCATGCATCAACATTGAGCTGAGGCAACACCTCTCTCCCATTCGTAATTCTTTTGAAATAATTCTTATTGAATTCCTACACTTTTATAAAAATCTCAATCTAAATTTTATTTTTTTTATTTGTATTGCTATAAATATATAAAAAGTTTAATTTAAGCATAGCCTAACTCCTTTGCATTCCGGATAAACCCGTCATATTCGAAATTTCTTCTCCTCCGAGTATGTTTTGAAGCTCCGTTGAGGCCTCACTTTTTCTGCTCTCCGATGACACTTTGAAGCGACAACTCTTCTTCGAAGGCTTCTCCTCTCAAATGACGCTTCGAAGTTTTGACGACGCCTCGACAACACCTCCTTGGACGACGCTTCGAAGTTTTGACGACGCCTCCACAACACCTCCTTGGACAACGCATCCTTTGAAAGCTTCTTCTCTCCAATGACACTTCCATGCTCTGACAATGTCTCCTTAGACTACACATTCAAGGTTTGCAACGCATCCTCCTCTTTGTCGATGCATCAAAGCTCCTACAATACCTTTGTGCTCTCTGACAATGCCTTACTGGCCTCGAGTTGTCCAATATTGAATGTAAATGGTTTGTACAAATCCTTATGCAATGTTGAATACAAAATAATTGTTAATGTTATAACACACAAAATTTATTGTGCTAGGTTAAGGAAAATAAATAAAATAATTTATATTATGGCATGTACAAAAATGAATGTGCAATAGCTTGTACAAGATGAGTTTGTGCACAATAATTTATTTATTATGTTGTCACAAATTGATTTTGATAATGAACATTCTAATAATATATTGATTTTATTGTAAATGATGAAATGAAGAGATATGAATGAAAAATTAGAATTGTATTTAAATCAATAAAGGAAGCAAGTACACAAGCATTCAAGGAATATTTTATTGTAAATGCATACAATACTTTATTTTAAGAAGAATAATTTGGTAATACTTATAGTAAACTGTGTTGATAGTTATTCGTGAGAAATAATCATTTCAAAGATGAGAAAAATAGATACTTTTATTGTGAAAATAGAAAATTTTGATAGACTTAGGGCAATTTTTATTGATAGTTGTTGGAATTGTTTATTTCAAAGATGAAAAAAAAAATACATTTGTTATGAAAATAGTTAAATCTCTGCACACATACAATAGATCTTTTATGTATCAACTTGAACTCCTTCACAAAACCAAAATATCGTTGAGAAACAAAAAGGTTCAGTTTAGCATAAACAAAATGTCGATTTCCAACATGTACAAATCGCTATCTATGCTTAATGATACAAATAATTTAGTCATGCTGCTATGTTACATAGTATTATTAATACTACTTTATCTAATGATGCACCTCAGTTGATCCCAAGTGGATCTTCTATAGTGAATTAATGAACATCTTATGTTGGAACATTAGAGGCATTGTGTAAAGACCCACTTAAGTAGTAATAAGTGAAACTTGTAAACATCGAGGCGCCTTTTCAGATAACAGTAGAGTTCCTGCTAAGAATTTCAAAGTTAAGCGTGCTCAGGTGGGAGCACTCCCAGGATGGGTGACCTACATGAAAGTTATCTTTTGAGGGCAAAATCAGGAGACCTTTTTAGCCAAAGCGAACAATACCTTGGTAGTTTGGGCTGTTATAAATGGTATCAGAGCAGGCCATAGGGTGTTAAATATGAGCTATGTGTAACACAGGGCAAAGTACCACTTCATGTGAGTAGCCTCTTGAACACATGATGGTTAAAGTGCTATATAATTGTGGGTACCTCTTGAGCCAGTAAGGGTCACCTATAGTCCTATCAACCTAATGGATGATTTTTGAATCTGTGTGTAGATACTGATGATGACGTCAGTTACTTAAGTTGGGGAGATTGTAAAGACCCCCTTAAGTAGTAATAAGTGAAACTCTTAAATATTGATGTGTCTTTTTAGATAACGGTGGAGTACCTGCTAAAAACTACAAAGTTAAGTGTGCTCAGGTGGGAGCACTCCCAGGATGGGTGACTTACTGGGAAGTTATTTTCTGATGGCAAACTGTGAGGCCTTTCTAGCCAAAGCGAACAATAATTTGGTACTTAAGAGTTTGGACTATTACACATTGATAATGCCTCATCTAAAAATAGACTAAAGCATATTATTTATGAAAAGAAAATAAATATTGCTGCTATTTTTGAACACAAATTAAATCATGATACTATAAATTATGCGGGGCATTTTATAAGATTAGAAAATGTCTTATCTTCCTCTTCTAATAGAATTTGGATTTTTTAGAACAACATGTGGAAGGCTGATGTTTTATCCCAATGTCATCAAGCTATTCATATTCATTTCTATAATGAAAACCATAATTTTCTCATGACTTTTATTCATGCCAATAATTTAAGACTCGATTGTCTTCCTCATTGGAGCTTTCTTAAGGACTGTAGCTCCTCCACCCTCCCTTGGGTTGTTGGTCAATTCAAGTAAATCATCAAAAAAAAAAGTCTAATTTCTTGTGACTTCTTATGTTATCACATATTGGGAGTACATATACATGAATATTATATTTTTAAGATAGGTGTGATGACCCACTTAAGTAGTAATAAGTGAAACTCTTAAACATCGAGGCGCCTTTTCAGATAACGGTGGAGTTCCTGATAAGAACTCCAAAGTTAAGCGTGCTCATGTGGGAGCACTCCCAGGATGGGTGACCTGCTGGGAAGTTATTTTCTGTGGGCAAAACCATGAGGCCTTTTAGGACAAAGCGGACATTACCTTGGTGCTTAAGAGCTTGGGCTGTTACAAATTGTATCAGAGCAAACCATAAGGTGTCAGATAGGAGCTAAGTGTCACACAGAGCAAAGTACCACTTCATGTAAGTAGCCACTTGAACCCATGATGGTTAAGGTGCTACATGGTTGTGGGTACCTCTTGGCCTATAGGGGTCACCTCTAGTCCTATCTACCCAATGGATGGTTCTTGGATCTGTGTGTGGATACTGACGAGGATGTCAGTTACTTAAGTTGGGGAGATTGTGATGACCCACTTAAGTAGTAATAAGTGAAATTCTTAAACATCGAGGCGCCTTTTCAGATGACAGTGGAGTTCCTGATAAGAACTCCAAAGTTAAGCGTGCTCATGTGGGAGCACTCATAGGATGGGTGACCTGCTGGGAAGTTATCTTCTGTAGGCAAAACCGTGAGGCCTTTCAGGCCAAAGCGGACAATATCTTGGTGCTTAAGAGCTTGGGCTGTTACAATAGGTAACTTAAAACACTTAATTTGTTTAACCGCACTTATCAATGCACACAAAGATAAGGGGACGATGCCCTTTTACAGTTTATTCTCTCAAACTAAGCTGTTTAATCATCTACTTGTGAACATAACTTAAAGTATCCTAAGAAAAGTGATTTAAAATACTTAATTTATTTAACTGCACTTATCAATACACAAAGATAAGGGGACGACACATTTTTACACATTATTATCTCAAACTACGCTATTCAATCCCACGCTTATAACACACTTGATAAAACTATAAAATTTATCCTGATGTTATTATAGATTCATCTAAGGCAAGATTAGAATATACAATTCCATTCAAGATGAATCAACTAATTTTATATCCTTATTAAATTAAATCAATTTTATAGATATGTACTACAATCTCTATATAATAAACATTAAGATTATCATTCTATACTAATTATTTAGAATATAATGAAATTCAGTCTAATGGATGAGACTGAGTTCACTCAATTTGGACTCTATTTGATCAAGTTAAGCTCTAATTAAGGTTTAGAGTAATTAGTAGGTGATTAGTAAATTAATTATAGAATTGTAAAATTAACTGCACAATTGTGTTATACTCTGCACTAGGAGCTAACAAGAACTTAAAATTCTAAATTTGGGCAATTAGTAAAGTTTATCTTCATTAATCAAGTTTTGGATAGGTTAGAGTTAATTAGGCAACTTATCACCAAAATAAAAAATTTATTATAGTTTACCATTCTACATATTCTTCTAATCCAAATGGTATATTGGATTGCAAGATTTGGAGCTAAATTGGCTAAGTTATGACATAATAAAGTTTTCTATATTTAATGAGATAATTAGGAGAGGTCCTGAATGTCTGTAACAACCCAGAAGTTGTTACATATCAATTACTAATTGACTTTAAATCTCTTTCACTACTCTTATAATAGAGTTAAAAGTCTTCACCTCAAATTTCATGCGAATTGGAGATCGTTTGTCGATTTCCAGCGTTTCCTGGTTTTCAGATAATTTTGAAGATACCTAAATTATTTAAACATCAAAATTAAAAACGGAGTCCGCCATTGGACTCAGTAGCTACAAATTAGTTAAGAATGTTATTCTGGGAATTTTTGGAAATCGTAGATTTTCTTGGATTTTCTGCTAAATTTCGATCGCTCAAAAATTTTCGTTAAAATTAGGATTCTAATTTAAGTCAAATAAAAATGTAATAAAAATATCCTCCTATAATGCCTATTGAAAGGATCCTACTGCAAAAATTGGAGCGCGTTTGGGATCCCGGATTGTCCTAAATAAATTCATGAAGTTTAAACTTTAAAGGCTAATAATATGAAAAATATAAATTAGAATTTGGAAATTTTTGTATATCTAAGTCAAGCATCATATAAGGATGCTATATTTCAAGTTTCGTTAAATTTTGAGTTTCCAATTTATCGTAATTAATTTTCTAAATTTTTCATTTAAAAATTAATATAAAATAAAATACTTGTCCAAATTAAATAATTATTGAATGCGTGCATTTGTCTCGTCGAGACGGTCGTATTGATACTAAGTTTGTAAGTTTTTGAGCTCAAATGACTTCAGATTTTGGCTCAGAAATTTCAGCTGTTTATTTTGATCCAACGGCTGATATAAATCCTAGATTTACTTATAATCTCTTCAAAACCTAAATCCTATTTTGGAGGCAGCCGAAATTCTTTTCCTTCCTACGCAAACCAAGCCCTCAAGCGATCGAGACGAACCCCCTCGCCCTTATCGCTTGAGCAAGAGGAGAGAATGACGCGTGGATAGCACCGTGGATCTCTCCAATGGAAAGGCTCAAACCCATGCTGATCCCTCTCCTTATCTTTGAGCATTTAACCTCTCGGCAGGAGGATTGATCCAAAGAAAGCAAACCCTAGCCGAGTTCTCCTCCTTCATCGAGAACCTTTCCAAGACGAGCCTTCCACTCGTCGAGTCCTCCTTCCACTCGCAGAGTCCTCCTTCTTCGCCGAGTTCCTCTCGCCGAGCCTTCCAAACCGAGCGCTTCTTCTAGCCGCACCTCAAAGAATAAGGTACCTCCATTTCGATTCATATCCTATTTATGTGATTTCCTTTGCATAATAATTTAGTATTAAACCATCCATTTTGAAATGACTGAATTTTCAAAGGATGCATGTTCGATCACTAATTTATCTTTCTATTACATAAATTCATTTAACGACTATTTTAATCTACCATTTAATGAAATAGAGTTATTTGCAAGCAGATCGAATTTGGCATGAAAAGAAATAAATAAGAATTGGCATGAAACATTTGAGGCGATGTTCCAATTAGTCCGCCCAAAGTTTTGTTGGGAAAGTAAATTATAGTCACAATTCACGCAATAAGCTCCAGCAAGCTTAATTAGCATCAAATCCCTATCAAAACAATCAGCCGGACCATAGATTCAGCTTGATTCTTTCTTTTAGAAGAAATAATGTATTATTAGCTGTTTTTAGCTAACACCTAAAAGAATAGTGTATTGTTTCCTGATTAAAACAAACAGCAGATTCCTTCTAAAAAGGAAGTAAGGCATATGGCTTTCAATTAAAGCAACAGGAATTAATAGCATAATATCTGGCCATCATCTAAATTAATATATTTGGTATAAGCAATTATGTGTGTTTGTTATCTTTTAAAATATATTAAAATCAGTGTTAGTAAAATATGTGTTTAAACAGGCACTTATATAAGAATAAGTTTATTATTTAAAGTATGTCAAGGGAATGTCAGAAATATTGAATATATTTTATGAAGGCTTTATAAAGAAAATGGTGAATGCTTATCTAATTTATTCCATAATGAGTTCACCTTTATACTTGTGGCTCAAGAAAACTTGTATTCCCAAAGCTATAATATAGTATATACATTTTGGTGATAATTGAAATCTGTAGGCTATTTTGTCAATCTTTTAAACGACTTTAAATGATCTTATATATCTTGAACTCAATATTGTTGTTTTCAAAGCACCTTTCATCAAACCCACTTTTATAATTACATAGTTTCCAATATCAAATTAATCTGGCCCATGCTTAGTGTCATAGTAATTCGCAAATATTTTCCTGTACAATCTTTAAGCTGTCACAATTAAAAATAATTTTATTAATAGTCTAATCAACTAACTTTGGACCAATCGAATGTCTTTCAGCTGCCTTGCCCAACACAAGTTTATTCTTATTGACCTTTAAAGGCAAATTTAATGAATTTCCAAATAATATAAAGAGAAAAAAGTCTGTATATGATACTTCTGCGATGACCCTGAAATTTTACATAGATGCTTGCCTCACTCCTTATGATAATATGGTAAAACAAATCTATGATCGATAAATCATCTTTAATAATAAATGAACATTATAAAGTTATTTCAAAGTCTATTAAATGCTTGAAATAAACATCCATTTTGCTTTAATATCATCGTACCTATATATGTGTGGCGACCGGGAATCGAAATTCGAGAGTCTTTAAAGAATAATTCATTTCAATTGAAAATATATACATTTTTATAATTCAAAAGGACATAATAAAATAAAATAATATGATCCACAGTCCTTTTATACATAGAGCCAAAATATATATGAAAAAGTTACAACAGTTTTGAATTTTACAAAATAAGAAATAAAATATCTACATTCTTCTGCTTCTTTAAATTCCTCCTCTTTTAATTTGGCAGATCTTCTAAGCTTTTTAATTATCAAAACCTGAAAAAAATTCAATTTACCAGTCAGGTAGGAGTACGCAAATTGTTCTTATAAGAGTAATCTAGCATCCTATAATAGGTATGAATCTCATATGAAAATGATTGAAAATCTGCATGTAAATAAAGCAATTGCTAAATTCAATTTCTACCCTGCAAAATAGCTGTGAAAATCAACATATATGAAATAAATTTTATCAAAAATATTTGTAACAATAAGTTGAGTCCGGAGACCCCTAAGCCCAAATGGGTAAACCCATAGGCATAAACTGTAGGAAGCTTTCTCGCTACCCGTCGGTAGCTTACTCAAATTAGGAACTGATGGTGTGTCTTTCCTCTGGATTTACCTACTTCCTACAAGAGGCTAAATCCCTCCATATAACTCCCAGGGGCTTGCTAGCTAGCCCAATCTGTACAGATTCTAGTTTTGCATTCCACCCTCCAAAGACAAACACCACAAAATATATATAAATTCTTTTTGTTACATGCTTTTTGATATAATTCTTTTGCAGATTAAAATGTGGTAAGCAGTGCAAATAATATTCAAATGGAAAATGGCTCAAATAAGAATACTGAAATAAGACTTATAAGTAAATTTGCGTACCTGATTATTTTGATAAAATCAACCAAATTTAATTTCTTTGATCTGCCAAAATAATGAAATTTATTATGTTTTTGTCATGATTTGTAGTATTATGTTATAAAATAATTATTTTGATTTATTTGAATTATTTTTATTAATTTATATAATTATTATGCCTTATAAGGTCAAATTGGGAATTTGAACTTATAAGGGCATTTTAGTAATTTTACCCTTAGTGAAATATAAAATTTATATTAGTTTCTTGTAGATTATGTCTTAAGATTTTTAAAGAGCTTAAAATTATTCAATTCTGATACGAATTGGCTAAGTTATAGCTAATCTAATTTCTAGGGTTAATAATTAGGGTTTATTATGATTAGTGAGTGATTAGTGAATTTATTCACAAAATTATTAAACTAATTATACATTTAGGTTTTAATTCACATTATGAGTCATTTAAAACTAAAATCATTTAATTTGGATTATTATATTCGCTAATATTCACTAATCAAGTTTTTAGAGTAATTAGTGTTAATTAGGAGATATAACCATTGGATCCTAAATATTTTTACAGTTTACTAAAATTTAGGATTTTTTGATCTAAATGGATATTTGGATCATCTAATTTGGAGTTAAATTGACTAACTTATGATCATTTGAAATTCTATGTCAAATTAGGCTAATAAGGGTTAGACCCTAATTGTGATTAGTCTAATTTTAATTCAAACAGCAAAATTAATATTTCTAAAATATTCCTTAAGCTTTTCTGAGTATTTTAAGACCCATATTCAATAGGTTTGGATTAGTATGCGTAAGGTTATGACTATTGGAAGTTTTGTGACATTTTTGTAAATATTCAAATGCCCTAAATTGTCATTTATATTAAATATTAGTCCAAATAGGAATTTAATACTTCTAATAAATTCCTTATATATTTTATGATAAATTTGATATATTAAATTGTATGATTTGGTTAAGTATTTTAGGAGTTATGAATTTTATAACGTTTGGTTAATTAAATGAATTAATTATACCAATAATTAATGTTTATTATTTCTGTTTAAGATTATTTTTGTTTATTTTTTTTATTTTTAAGACTGTATAAGTATTCTATTTATATCTATGTATTTAAATTTGATTTAATATTATTAAATATTTTATTTATATATTTATTTAAATCTAATATTTATCAAATAATATTATATGTTCTATTTTTATTTTTATATTTAATGTTTATTATTTTATTTTATGATTATTAAAAAAAAATTGATTTAAATTAATTATGTATTCATATTTATTTATTTATTAAATATATATTACTGTATCTGTTTTTATTATTTTATTTAATTTATTTTAATTATTAAATATATTTAAATATTATTTTATCATATTTTATTTAAATTTTTTGTTATTTATTATTTATTATTATTCTGTTATTTAATTATATTATTTGATTTTTATTTTATCTAATATTTTGTTTTATTATTTACGTGTATCTATATATAAAAGATTTATATATTATAATATATATATTTTATTATAATTATTATTATTGCTGCAGGTTTTTAAATCGGCGGCAGGTCCACCAGTGATACGCGGCACTTTGCTATTCGCCGAGGTTCAGTGTGTGGGTCCCACTCGACAGAAATTTCTTCTAGAAGGTCCACGTGTCTTCTTCTTACTCGCGAGGCATCTGGCGTGGGTCCCGCGTATTTGAGTGCTGCAGCAGTCTGCAGGACCCGAGCAGAGACGGGTCGGGCCCGGGTCGACTCGGCCCGACCCCAATGTTCTTCTTCTTCCTCCGCTCGTTTGAGAGGACCCGTTCCTAGGGCTTGATTTTTAGAGGGCCTACATGTGATTTGGCACCTCGACCCGCATGACAATGGAAAGAAGACATTCTCAGCTATCCATTAATATATGAATCGCCGACTGGGACGAATTATATCGAATACAAAAGCCTAACCCTAGTTTGAAGCTCGCGGACAAAACTGCGAAACTGTAGATGACTGTGGATTGTTTTGAATTTTAGATGAATCCAGATTCGATCAGGTCGATCGAATCCGATAGATGAACAATCAGTGGATCGAAATAAGTAATTGAATTTGAAAATATGAAATTTAATTAAGGATTTAGGATGTACGAGTGTACCTAGTTTTAACGGCGGACAATCTTGCTTTTATTTTCGACAATTTGAGTGACTTTGGTGGATGAAGATTATACTACATCTCAAAATGAGGCGATTGCAGAGCTTTATCTGCGGCTTGAGCGGTGGGGGTTTGCATGGCAAGGATTAGGGCGACACGCGTAGTTCTCCGGCGCGTTACGTGCCGTCTTCTGCGACACGCGGAGCTCTCGCGGGGACGAAGCTCTTCGACCGTCTGATCCTCCTGATCAGACGGATCAGAAGGATCCGTCTATTCAGACGGTGCGACCGGTCAAACGGACGGCGTCTCCAATTAATCAGGACGGCACCGTTAAGTGCAATTTAATAATTAATTATTTAATTTAAATCAATTAATTAATTAAACTTAATTTAATAAATATTTTCCAAAAATTTTAAAAAATATCATTCCTAGCTAATTGAGGGCTTCTGAACACAATGGCGCATTCGGATTTTTGATCCGATGAGTATTTAATTACCTGAATTTTCATGTATTTAAATAATATTAAAATATTCGCCAAAAATTTAATGACTTCCAAATGCGTTCAAAACTTCACCCCTAGCTAATTTGGGGGTGGTGAACGTAATGGCGGAGTCAGATTTTCAATATGAAGTTAAATTTATTTAAATATTAATAAACAATTAGAATGAGATTTTTGGTATTTTACAATATGCTTTATACCTTTCTTAAAGTTTTGTTGCACATCATAAACTAAGTTAAGTTTTGTTTATTCAAAGTTATATGGCAGAATACACGTTAAAATGATTTTTGTTCTCTTCCTCATGATTGGTAGGATAAAGAGTGAAATTATCTTGGAGTGTATGCTCTTTTATTGGTGAATTTTGGCAATAAATTTAAGTTAAAGTAAATTCTAAATTGTTGAATTTGAAAATTTAAAAAAAAAAAAAACTTTACTATATAATTATCGAAATTCCAGCATTTAATCATTTTCTTCTCACGCACCTCACCACCTCCATAATGAAATATGTTTGACTAGATATACGCAATACTACTTTAATTATCTCGGTGATATTAGAGCTGCTTGGATAAATAAATTACTAATGCAATTCTAATGCTACTATCTATCATATAAGATCCAATGCTCCAGGTATCAGTTGAGCTTCAATACTGCTATGTATTCTTTGACATTCAAATACTGTCATATGATAGAATTATTGCCATATAAATTTTTAGATGTTGCTTATGTTTAGATTATATGGGTTCACTCAAGATGTATGTATTGCTCATTGATAACCAATTGTTTAAATTAGTTTAAGTTATGCTTCAAAGATAAATTGCTAATTTAAATATTGAATCTACATTAATATCTTTAATCTCCATGTATATTTTTCATTTTTTCTATAAAAATAAGTACGAATTGGCAACATATGCTGCCATCTTTTATTATTATATGGGATTAAATGAATCAAATGCATTAGTTAAACTGTTTAATATGTGTTGAGCATAAATTCATATATTTTATTTATAAATGCCAAATAATGAAAGTAAGGGTAAAAACTACCATTATACATGTGATCAAATGTTACCACCTTTAGTTTAATGATATTATAAGTAATGTAATGTTATCAAATGATGCCCATTAAACTGGTATCCATTAAATGCTGGATACAAATGATAAGCCTCAGTCCTAGCTAATTACTATTGAATGCTGAGAATGTATAAGTTCTATACTTTATAGAGTAAAATACTGCTGCCTATTATTTACATTTGCTGTGTAATATTTTATTGCTGCCATATCTTATAATTGGAACCATATGCTGCCATTCCTTTCATATGTGCATTCTATTCTAAGGAAAGATCAAAGGAAAGCAAATACTGCCATACAGTCTAAATGAATTCAAATGCTTTTGTATTCTTTGCAATATAAAAATAATTGTTGTCACATGTTGTTTTTCTCTATTTGCTAAGTTTCACTTTTAGCATCTATGAATTTCTGAACTCATAATGCTGTAATTTCTATCTGCTGATTCACATATTAATATTTTCATAAATACTAACTTTAATGACGATTCTTTGCAGGATAAGTTGAAAGAATAATATAGGAATGCTAAAATAAATGATATGTATGAAATACCACATAAAGCTGCCCTTATAAATGCTAAATTTTATTTCTGCATTTCTTTTTTATTAGATGTTTTATATAGGATATATAAATTGTTTAGTTTAGTTTTATATATTTGAAACTGTAGTAGAATTGGAAATTAGCAATCCTATAAAAAAAGATTGAACTCTATTTTAGAACTGAAAATGAGCAATCCTGTAAAAAGGATTGAAACTCTATTGTAGAACTAGAAATGAGCAATCCTATAAAAAGGATTGAACTCTAATTTAGAACTGGAGATTGATTGTGAAAATTGTGTATTTGAACAAAAACAAAGGAGACTCTGCCGAAATTTATAAGAATTTTAAGACTCAGAAATTTTTCAGAATATTTTAATATTCAATTCAAAACATCCATTTTAATGGTTCATTTTGAATTTTAACTCTCAATCAACTTGATTGAAAATAATAGTTTCTTTTCTTTTTAAGCTTTAGATAAGCTTTCCTTTTATTTCAAATTGAATTAAATTTATCTTTCAAATTTCATGAAAATAAACTTACAATTCATTCTACTTCTATTTGGAATTGACTTAAGATCAAATATCTATAAGTCAATTTGGAGTTTAATTAGCTTCAATTATTAAGTAGATTATTAAAGTTTAGATAACAAGAAGATATCACATACTTTATAATTTTTGTAATCCATTGAATGCTTGCATAGCTTTGAGCCTCATTTCCTTGAATATGTATTCAAGATCCTTGTGCATGAATAAAGATTTTCTTAAAATTTTAAAGGGGAATGCCTTATGGCAAATTGAGTACAAAAGAAAGCGCTTGTATTAGGACTTCACATTTTAGAGAGGGTAAATGTGAATGTTCAACTTCCCCACTATATCTGGTTAAGCAGACGTGCTTAACTCCTCACCCATTCTGTTGTGTACTCCTACAGAATGAGATATTTATAAATGTAACTTTAACTAAAGATATAAGAGATTTTTTTTACAGATTGTAAGATCTCTTTATAACTGTTTAGTTATGCTTTCATATCATAGTCCTAGACTATGATTATCTTATATTAAGAATCTAAGATGTTTCTTCATTTCCTTTGGCTTTACACTCTCTATTTTCAGTATTGTGTATCGCTTATTTCAGTTTAATTTGAATACAGTGTATGTTGCTTAACTTCAATTAATACTTTACTGTATGTCAATTGCTTACTTAGCATATTTTCCAATTGATCATATATATTACTTTCATTTCATGCACATATTAGTTTCTAGCCTTTAAAATGCTTTCCCTTACTAATTTTCAGTAATAGGCTAAAACTTTAATAAAAAGTGATTATTTTTACTCAACGATTTTCATACTATTTTTCCTTACAGTTATGCTCATTCTTTTCCCCATACTTTACACTTTTATAGCACCGCTGCATACTTAAATTGTAAATCATAATTGTGATATCTTGTTAATCTAAAAACATAGCCAATTTTAAAATGTGCTTAGACTGTTTAGTCTAACTATACTATTTCTTTTCTTGGCCTTGCCCTATCATATTTAAATACCAAAATATGATAGATCAAGATCCCTTTTATTCAGGTGATGCGGGTCCAAGTACTTGAGGAAATTTTAAAAAAATATGCTTCCGCTTAATCATATATAGTTCACTTGTATTTTCTTTTATTTGCCATATTTTTTTTAAAAGGCTTGTAATGATGAGATTATAAATTGGTTAAGTTACTTTTACTTTCATTTGTTAATTTGTGTTGTATCTTCTATATTTAAAACTGCTTGGGATGATTGTGTGGATTAATCAATTTCTAGTATTGTAAATACTTGTAACATTGTATTTACTTATATCTTCATTTTCATTCATTTAACTTAACACATGCTCAAAAAGTGACTTGGCCACTTAGCATCAACACTTGATTTGTTTTCTTCTAATCAAGTGTTGGGTGCTAAGGTAACATCTCAATAATTAGGTTAATCTTCTATCCAATTATTGGGGCCGTTACAATGTCATTATTCAAAATTCTAGCCTAATAGAAAATTGAATACTACCATAATATTCATAGTATTTTTATAGTTCAAATGAGATATAACATCAATATATTTGGAGTTCTCAATTGCAAGATATGAATGATTAAAGTTTGCTGATTAATAAGAATAATTTTAAACAAGATTAACTTGATTTAAATTTTAATTCCCTTAATTATTTGATCAGCTAACTGATTTAATATGTACGGGACCCACAACTTGATAGTAGCACATGTGAGACCCACCGCAGTTTGACAGGTGAAGAGCAAACCCACGGTTGACTCAACAGAGCAATTGAAAATTCACCTGTGTATGGGCCCGGCTCAAGAAAATTCTGGTCAGGCTCGTCTCAACTCGGCCCGACCCACAAAGGGCCATCTTTTTCCGACATGGACCTGTAAAGATCTGGCTAGGGCACAACTTCTGGGGGCTGATCCGTGGCCGGCCCACACTGAAAGGAAATGGTCTCATCGATATCTTCCCAATGATGCATGTTCAACAATGGAGGTGGCCATGTTTACTAGCACGATCTAACCCTAAGTTCCTACGCACTGACGGGATATGCTACCACTGTTGGTCATTATGGATTGCGATCCAAATTGATTTGATCGGGTTCAATTGAACCCAATTAATCCACAATCATTAAATTAAAATATCAATTCATAATAGATGCTTATAATCTACTTGATGGGATTGAGGGATTGAAGTGGTACCTGATTTATGGTTGGAACACACAGGATGACGTAGATGAGCTCCTTTGACTCCAGCTTGTTGCGGATAGCGCTCTAGATGACCTAGACGAAAATGACAAGGGCAAGAGTTCCAGATAAAACTTAATTGATCCTGAGGGGACTCCTAGAGTGGCGGTAAGCTGCCTGGCATGACGGTTGGATTCCGTGTGTCGACACGTGCTCAAACGCGCGACAAGGATGACGATGGGCCGTCTGATCAAGGCGGCGTAAAATTGATCGCCTCTGATCGAGCCGATCGGCTCAATCGGGTCGACTCGATAGAAGGAATGCGGTCCCAAATTGGGCGTGACCTTAAGAACAAAGAGGGATCAGGCCCTTCTTTCGGAAGACGGGCCCGACCCGACTTTTAGTGGCGGCCCCACTAAGCTTAAGCCTATATAAATAATTAATAATTTAAAATTAATTTTTACTAAAATGTATACTTAAAATTTGAGCTATTAAATGAGCTAAAAAAGTTTCCAATAATTCACTTGTAGCTAATTGAAGGGTGAGGAAAGCAACGGTGAAATATTTAATTATTCCATTTTTCGATGTATTCTAAATATATTAAAATAATCGAGGAAAGTTCGACGACTTTCAAACACTCTCAAAATATCAACCCTAGCTAACTTGGGGATGATGAGTGCAATGATGAAGTCAAGTTTTAAATTTGAGGTCAATTTCTAGATTATCAGGATTTCCCAGAATTAGGGTTTTGTCCAATTAAGTCTTGATTTGGACCAAAACTCCAGAGTTTGCTTCTAATGACCTATTAAGACTATTAAAATTAAGATCAAAATTTAGTTTAATCTTAATTGACTAGGATAACAACTAAGGGTTATTACACCATTCTCACCCCCCTCACTCTCATTCCCTCCACTCTATTTATACCCCATCAGCCATTCCTTCTTCCTAACATCAGCCCCTCTCAGTCCTCAGCCCTCCGTCAGCCAGTAGCCACTAGCCAGTCATCTGACCGCTTCTCTCCGACCACCCCCTCCGACCCCCTTCAGCCACATCTAACATCCCTCTGGCTTCCGGCAACCCTAATCCTAGGAGAGAGGAGAAGAAAAGTGGAAGAAAATAGAAGAAAATTTTACTTTTAAAAAAAAAAAAATTTTTTATTATAATAATAATTATATTATATTTATATGTCATTAGCATCATTATAGTTGTTATTAATCAATAATGATAGCAGTATAAATGTTATATTATGACTATTATTTTTATTTTGTCAATTTCATTTCAATCATTTCTTTGTATTTTTCTTTCATATATTATTATTATCATCATTATTATTACATAATAATAGTATTAATGCTATTATAAATATTATTGCTACTCTCAGTAATTTAAAATTCTGCCTTCTATTAAGAAGAAAGACTGATAGAAAAATAGAATAGAAAAGAAGAAAATGAATATTTCTAAAACAAAATATCATACTCTTTTATTTTCATAAATTTCCAAGTATTGACTATAAAGGCTAATTTAAATATCAAAAACTTATACAGATTCAATCTAATGTTGCACTTTTAAAAGTTAAGAAAAAAGGTATCAGATATCTTTAATTACTCTTTTTTAATATGCTTTTGCGCCCATCATCGCACAAACTTGAGAATAATGCTTTTAAAAGTCATATAGAATAATATATGTATTATGTTGTGGAGATCATTTAGTCCATCATGGAGATGCTAATGGTGCTCCAATGGGCCTCCGGGAGGTTCTGAGGCAAATCAAAACAAGGAATGAAGTCGAGCAACAACACATGCGTTACAATGCACCTCAGCGGAAATCGGTCCTACAGCGCACCACAGCAGGTCCATCCCAAGGTGCAAGCAATTCGAAAGGCGGACGCTACCACTTACTGCAACGATAGGCAATTCGAGACATGAGCGCTACCACGCATCGCAATGGTAGGCTGTTCGAAAGGCGGGTGCTATCGCGCGCCGCAACGACATGCAACTTGAAAGGCAGGTGCAATCGCGTGCCGCAGTGGCAGGCCATTCAAAAGGCTGGCTGTGGGGCCCCGTACTTTCCCGCAACGATGCTAATACTGATATTAGCATAATTGCGGGGAGTACGGTGCTCCAGCTATGGCAAATCCCCAACTTAAGTAAAGTTAGGTAGGACCAAACTTACTTTAAGCCAATGACTTGCCACCTAGAACTGTGAACATACATTAATATAAATCAAAGTGGTGGAAGCAAGAAATAGTATAATATAACACCACATCACAATGTAGTATAAGAGAGTAAAAGAAACAGTAACTCAGATCAAATGCAGAAAAGTAAATACATCCAAATTTTAATTATTACAAACTGAATTAAATGAAAGAAAAGATCTCTCAAACTCACTACAAGAAAATGAAAATCTATCTAAGCAGCAGTAGGAAGATCCTCCTCCTGCACTAGCTCCTCTCCTGTAGCACTACGAACGAACAACTCTGAATCTGACATTCGTTAGTATCACAAATGTCAGGGCCCCAGCCAACAAAAGAAAAATATTATAATTAGACAATTGTCAAAGTATATTTTAGGCTATTTAAGTGAACTGTATATTTATGATATCACATTTAAAGGTTTTAAACATGTAAGTATTATAAGGTACTATAAGCTACAAAGAACAAGGTAACTATAAACTAATCATTTAAAGCTAATTAACAAGTATGCAATAATAACATACAAAATGGTAATTGAACAAGGTGAGGCTAAAAATAAAATACCTGCAACTACTGAAATAAATCTGATCCTAACATGCTTATGATTATATGGGTACATGCTGAATATATAAAAAACACAAGTGCTGAAATAAACATATAATTTTAGCATCCTAAATATGTAATATTTAATACTAATCAATAAAAACATATATACAAGCATGCAAATTAAGATGTAAATAGGCCATTGAGATATGTGGCAAAGTAAGCTAAGTATATGAATAAGCAAAAAGTAAAACCACTGAAACATGTGGCAAAGCAAGTCAAGCACTAAAATAATGCTACTGAGACATGTGGCAAAGCAAAACAAATACTAAAAAAATTGAACTGAAGTAGAAGTAAGCCAAAGAAATAGTACTGCTATAACAAAAATAGGTCATACAAGACCTCTGAACTGAAAGTTCAACATGTATCCATCCTAGGCATTCGTAGAGCTAGGTCTGAGTTGAACTTATAGAATAAGACATGTATCTATCTTAGACATCTACAGAACTAGGTCTGAGTCTATTCTATAACAAAACTAAAACTGAAGAGGCAGACTAAGCTAGGACATACTCTACTAACTGAAAGCACTAAAAGAGCTGAATAAATGCTATGCTTTTCAAAAACTAACTTCGGATGTATCTTCCATATCCTAAGTTTACCTATTATGCACAAGAAACAAGGCTCAATATTCAAGGTGTGCAGAGTAGTCAAGTCAAAGTATGCAAGAGACTCAATTTAGACATGTGATATCCGTTATTGTCTAATTTATCCAACTAATTATTCTGAGAAGATACAAGTTTAGGATCTCCAATATCCAGCTATCGAGTATAATCCCAAATTCACGACCTTAATGTTAACATTAAAACTTAACAAATTCTAATTCATAATCATATAATGACTATAAAGATTCAAAGTAAATAATTCAACATCTTAATTGCTATTATTTCCCTCTCTTAACCCAAATCTTGATTAAGTAAATCAAGATTAAGGATTCTGGATCCAAACCCCACTTTGGTGTTTAAATTTTGAATCCAATATAATATCCTGATAAGGATCTAGGGTTCATACTTAAAACCTAAATTTAAAAATAAGAAATCTTATAAGCTGAAGGATTCAAGAACTAAGATCTTAATTGAAAGGTCACTCTATGTAAAATATCAAAATTCCATTTCAAATTGTTTATTAATATTTAAATAATTTTGACTTCAGATTAAAAATCTGACTTCACCGTTACGTTCACCACCCCCAAATTAGCTAGGATTGAAGTTTTAAACGTATTTGGAAGTCATTAAATTTTTAACGAATATTTTAATATTATTTAAATATCTAAAAATACGAGTAATTAAATACTCGTTGAATCAAAAATCCGAGTGCGCCATTGTGTTCAGAAGCCCTCAATTAGCTAGGATTGATATCTTTAAAATTTTTTGGAAAATATTTATTTTATTAAGTTTAATTAATTAAATTGATTTAAATTAAATTAAATAATTAATTATTAAATCATAATTTAAACGGCACGCCATTCCAATTCTTCTTCTCGCACTGTCTGATCGGACGGATCAATCGATCCGTTCGATCGAGCCAATCCAGCGGCTGGTATTCTTCATCTCTTAGGTCAACACGCGGCACCCGTTCGACACCTCCCACGCCCACGCGTCAAACTTTCGTACGATGAGGATAACAACTGCCGCCTATAACACCACATTAAAAGCTTTAGAAACCTCTAAACTTAATTTGGATCATCTGACTTAGAATCAAGAGTTATCACACTTAGATCGACGTCCTCGACAAAACCCTAATATCTCTTCTTCCCTTAACAGGTACTTCCTATTTCTACAATATTTTATGTTATTAAACTCAAAGATTTACATTTTAATGCCTTGATCGAGCCTCGGCTCAATCATTTTGGCGTCATTGAAGACCTCCGCTCGTTAGGGTTTGCGAGGGAGGCGAAGAATCGATCCCTCGAACCGGGATCAATTTCTGAACCGGTCTAAACATGCCGGTTTAAAACCCATCCGGTTCACATACGGACCGATCTGGTCTATGAGCGACACGTGGCTGCGGGACCCTCAGAGATGCGTTGTCACGCATTTGGACGCGCTGCGTGGACGGTGGGGTCCACCGGGCGCGTAAACCCGCACGGGCATTTGACTGCGGGCCCCGCAGTCCAAAAGTCATGATGACTGTCCTGTTTGGACAGTCAAAGGGGCCAGCTGTCATCATCTCCTCTAATGCCTACTCGACACATGTCCTCTGCGGCCCCCACCTACAGAAAAATAAATCAAAATAATCTTTATAAAAAAAATCTAAATATATATATATAAATATATACGTTTATATATATATATATATAAACAGAAAATTATAATAATTATAAAGAAAAATACAATAATAATAAAAACAGAAAATAAGAATAACATTAATATAAAATATTAATAAATAAAAATCAGAAAGTTTATTTTCAAAATTAATATTAAATAAATTTAAATACAATAGTCTATACATTAGTAATAATAAATAAATAAAATAAAAATAGTAAAATCAAAGAATAATTTAGGAAAATATAATAAATAAATAAATCAAATAAGTTAAATCAAATCAAGATAATAATAAAATATATTATAAATAATAAATAGAAAATATAATATTATTAGATAAAATTTTAATTAGTTAAATAAATATGATACAATAATGTTCATAAATAGAAAAATAAGAATAAATAATTTACAAATAAATTAATCATATTAAATAATAAATAATCAGAAATTATAAATATTTAAAAGAAAACATATAAAATAAAATAAATAAATAAATAGAAATAAATATTTTCTAAATTAATTAAATTCATAAAATCATAAAATTTAACAATCCATAACTCCTAAATTATTTAACCAAATTATACAATTTAATATATCAAATTAACCAGAAAAATATAAGGAATATTATGGTGCCAACCAAATATCAGTAAAAATAACATTTCATATAGTGACATTTTGGATTATTAATTAGGAAGAATATTCAAATAACCATAATTAACCTAATTTAACATAGAACTTCAAATAGTCATGAGATAGTCAATTTAGCTCCAAATTAGGAAATCCAAATATCTATTTAGATCAGAAAATCCTAAATTTTAGTAAACTGCAAAAATATTTAGGATCCAACTATTAGATCTCCTAATTAATACTAATTACTATAAAAACTTAATTAGTAAATATTAGCAAATATAATAATCCAAATTAAGTGATTTCAGTTTTAAATAACTCATAAAGTATATTAGAACCTAAATGAATAATTAGTTTAATAATTTTGTGACTCAAATCACTAATCACTCTCTAAATATAATAAACTTTAATTATTAAACCCTCCAAATTAGAATAGCTATAACTTAACCAATTCATATCAGAATTTGATAATTTTGGACTCTATAGAAACCTTAGGATATAATCTTCAATAAACTAACATAAATTTTATATTTTTAATAAAGGTAAAATTTCTAAAATGCCCTTATAAGGTCAAATTCCTAATTTGACCTTATAAGGCATAAATAATTAAATAACTTAATAAAAAATAATTCAAATAAATCAAAATAAACATAATATTGCAAATCATAATTAAATCATTAAATTAATAAATTTCATTATTTTGGCAGATCAAAGAAATTAAATTTTGTTGATTTTATCAAAACAAGTCAGGTACGCAAATTTACTTATAAGTCTTATTTCTGTGTTCTTATTTGAGCCATTTTTCCATTTGAGTATTATTTGCACTGCTTACCGCATTTTAATCTGCAAAAGAATTATATCAAAAAGCATGTAACAAAAAGAATTTATATATATATTGTGGTGTTTGTCTTTGGAGGGTGGAATGCAAAACTGGAATCTGTACAGATTGGGCTAGCTAGCAAGCCCCTGGGAGTTATATGGAGGGATTTAGCCTCTTGTAGGAAGTAGGCAAATCCAGAGGAAAGACACACCATCAGTTCCTAATTTGAGTAAGCTACCGATGGGTGGCGAGATAAGCTTCCTACAGATTTATGCCTATGGGTTTACCCATTTGGGCTTAGGGGTCTCTGGACTCGACTTATTGTTACATATGCTTTTGATAAGATTTATTTCATATATGTTGATTTTCACAGCTATTTTGCAGGGCAGAAATTGCATTTGGAAATTGCTTACTTTACTTGCAGTTTTATTTTCAGTCATTTTCATATGTGATTTATACCTATTATAGGATGCTAGATTTATTCTTATAAGAACAATTTGCGTACTCATACCTGACTGGTAAACTAAATTTTTTTCAGGTTTTGATAATTAAAGAATTTAGAAGATCTACCAAATTAAAAGAAGAAGAATTTAAAGAAGCAAGAATAATGTAGATATTTTATTTCTTATTTTATAAAAATTCAAGCTGTTGTAACTTTTCATATATGTTTTGGCTCTATGTATAAAAGGATTGTGACTTATTATTTTATTTTGTCCTTTTTGAATCATAAAGATGTATATACTTCCATTTGAGATGAATTGTTCTTTAAAGACTCTCGAATTTCGATCCCCGGTCGCCACACTCTACTAGTTATAAGATAAAATAATCAATTAAGAACTAAGAATCTAATATTATATTCAATCTTTAGGATAATAATATTATTCTATAGATTGAATTAATCCTACACCCACAAGAAAGGTTTCAAAAGAGTTAAACAGTTAATCAAGTAAGGAATTCCAATTGAAGGTAATTCAATCTAATTAGAATATCTAAAGTTTAAATTATTATATATAAGATCTATTATTTGATCACTTTAGACTTAAGCTAAGATTTATATTTACGATTTTACAGGAGCTTTTGCTCTTACTTTCCTTAAAACTATGATTCATGAATAAACCTTAGTAAGATAATTAGAATTAGAAACTTTAACATTAATATTGATTAAGCTAAGACTTTTATGAAGGGTCTTAAGATCACTTAAGATCTTAAGAGCTTACTTAAGGATTTTAGGACTTAAACACTAAGATTTATTCATGAGGTGATACTACTTAATAATTGATGTTATTAAATTTCATTACTAATTATAATCATTTTACTTGAGGTTCTTAGGGTTTTTGGGTACTTAAGCATATTTTGGTCAAAATAACCAAAATACCCCTCTTAAAACTAAAAATATGATTTTAGGATTTAATCATCCAAATTGATTCAAATCTATTTTAGTGAGCTTCATATTGATTAATGAAGTGGATTGCACACTTATCTTAGGTTTTGGTAAGCTAATTAGCCTAATTAACACTAATCTCAATTTAAGGCTAAATAAGGTGATTAAGAAAATTGTGGCATATTAAGATGATACAAACTCAATTATAGGTACTAACATACTTAAGAAAACATTAGGAACTAGATTTATCAAAATTAGAGATTATTCTAAGGCTTAATTCACTAATCCCAAATTAGGATAATTAGAGAGAGATTAATAAAATTAAGGTTTTTAAATTACTTCTAATGGTCTACATATGTTCTATATGGTCTCATGAGCAATTAGAGACCTTAATCAACATTTTTGGATATTTCATGAATTTAATATGATTTCAATAAGAACAGAGAAATATTAGACAGTTATTTTAAATCTAACTATTGGATCTTTTATTTTATTTTATTTGATTATTCCTTGTATTTTTCTGATTAAAATGGTATATTGGATCATACCATTTGGATAAGTATAAATAAAGTTACTTAAATAATTTATTCTGAATGTTTATTTAAATTGGAATCATAGGATTTGATTTTCCAAATTAATTTCCTTAAGGAAATTAATTCGAAAAATCCTTTATTATTATCAGCCCAAAAGCAAAAGGTGCGGGTTGGCGTCTGACCTGGCCCGAAGCGCCAATGCTTCGTCTTCACGAAGACACCCGATGCCTGAACCCTAGTGTTCACTTCCAGTGCCAAATTCTCCATGCTCCGACCACGCCACGCCAAGATCTCGATGGCTACACCTTCAGGGACTGAAGACGCATCGACTGAACCTGAAATCCCCATCTGGGATGCGTCGAATTGCCGGGATGCTACTCGGCCGAGACGTCCTCTTAAGGCGCACCTGTGAGGATCGAATTCTTCTCACAGAGCTAACGATATGAGCTGAGCTCTATACTTACGCGTTCAGGGATCGAAGGGGCATCGATTGGGCATCTAACTTAGTCTCGAGCGTGGAGGAATCAATGGGGTGCTACTCGTGGCATTTCACGGACGTAGGCACGCTCTGAGTTGATCGATCCCAGTCGTATCAATCGATTAGATCGAGCCCAATGATTGCAATTAGTTTGCAATCACCTCAGGAGGCTTTAGGGATTGAAGATAGGGCTCGAAGCCTCGGAAAGATGCTGACATCCAGCGCCTTAAGGATCGACTGCGAGTGCATACTCATGCGGAATTACACCATTCGGTCCACTGCCAGTCCCCACCAGTTCCCACCAGAGAACTTAGACGCTTACTAGAGGGCTAAGGTGAGATCCTATCGCAGCATCTAAGGTCAATTGAGTGCGAGTCGAGCTAAAACAAGCTCAATAGAGGATTGGGATCATAGCTATACCTTGACAATCGGGAAGAAGATGAGCCGCACACAGCAGGGACCACTGGAATACTCGAGCTCCTCCTGGGCGCCTGGGGGTTTGAATACCAAACCACACCCACTTTCAGCGGTTCAAGCTGCAGGCTCAGCCGAAATCTTCGAGAGCTTCAGAGGGGGATGCAATTGGGAATTTGGGGATCACAGTGAGCAAAGGGACTCATTGTGATTCCCAAGAGATATTTATAGGTAGAGGGAAGGTCTAGGGGTGGCTGTTGAGGTCAAAAGCCAAGGCACAGGCTCGGCCCGAGCTGTCTCCGCCATTCGGCCCTAAGGAGAAACTGCTAGCTTCCAGGTTGTCTAGGCGAGCTCAGCCAAAAACGGGAAGATCATAACAGTCTAGGTGACCTGGCAGAGGAGTGGCAGACAGGATCAACATGGCCTGGTACGGGCTAATTTCCTCGTCGGGCTTGCGATCGATCAAAGACGACGATCCACAACGACGGGGTCCACCTCCATCGTCTGATCAAGAGACCGTTGGCGACAGACGGTGTGATGTAGTCTTTGGATAATAAAAACGCGGATGAGATCTCGAATGTCGGATGGGAGATGTCGATCGAGCGGATAGGATTAGATATTAACCCGGAGGAGATCCAGTCGTTGGATTAAATGGATGAGATGCGTGCTTATGCATCGAATGGCCAGAACCTATGCGCCGTTGTTGGGACCCCGCAGTGGATCGGCTGCGGTCCCGACAGCAAATCCTGCCGGTATTTTTAATTTAATAATTTAATTTTAAATAATATAAAATCAATTAATTAATATAATATTTTTTAATTAATTCTAAATCCAATTTAGGATTAAATGAGCTCCAAAAATTCTCAAAAATTCACATTTAGCTAATTAAGGCATTAGGAATTTAAAAATGAAATTAGATTTAAATTTGAAGATTAAATTAATTTAGGTAATTTCCAGGCTCAAAAATACAAAAATTTTCAATTTAACTCCGATTGATCTCAAATATTTATGGTTTAGTTTAAATGACCCATTGAGTCTAATGGAATCAAAATTAGAACTTGGTTTAGCTTAATTAACCTGAACTTATCTATGGTAACAAATAGGGTTGTTACACTACGTTATCACGCGTCGCAATGGGTTATTATATTAATATGCACTAATCAAATTCATAGAGTAATTAAGTAATATTAAAAAAACTAAACATAGAAATTAAAATATTTTTGCAATTTATTATTTTTTTATATTTTTCTGATCAAAATGGTATATTGGATCATACCATTTGAATTTAAAATGATTAAGTTATTTATTTAATTTAAATAGAATGATTTGCCTTAATTGAATCATATGATTAAATTAAATAACTGAATTTCCATTGAATTTCTTAAGGAAATTAATTACCAAAAATCAGCTAATTTATTTAGCGCACAAGAAAAAAGGCACGGGTCGGGGTCGACCTGGTCTATTACTGCTCTTCTCCCTGCTTCAGCCGTCTAGGGTTAGGATTAAACTTCAAATTCTTGGTTGTTAGTCCACCTTATGCCTCAATTCAAATCATAAATTGTTCCTCCCTACAAATGCATCGATTTCCCGAAGAAGCTGTATGCGATGCCGTTAGGATGGCTAAAAGCTTACTCGCCCTAAATCACTTTGTTGGGATTTTTAGGGTTTATTGTGGGGAGTTAATTCTTCCCACAGAGACTGAGCCATGATCGGAGCTCGATCCCTATGCCATCAAGGTGTCATAGTGGATCAAAGCCACATCACGACTTGCCATGAGGGTGGATGAAACACTGGGGGACTACTCAAGCTCCAACACTATTTAGTGCTATAGCCCATTGATTATAGGATCAGCATGAGTCCCAGGAATCCATCGATAGGTTCTATAAGCTAAGAAATGCAATTATGAAATGCATTGGATTGAAATTGAGCCAATTGGATAATGGAGTGCCTCCATCTCCATGGGTTACAAGCTCTGTCCAAACAACGAATCTCCGCTGTCTAAACTAAGCTCACTCACTCAATTCAATCTACACTAATGGTTTAAGATACATGTAAGATTCACAGCATTACAAAGCTACATGTAGAGCATGGATAAATTAACATTGAGCCTACCTAACTCATTGGGGAAGAAGGACAATACCTGATTGAGGAATTAAGCTGAAGGCAGTGAGATAGCTGGGTCTTCAAAGCTTTAAAGAGCTACTGGGGATCAACTAGATTGCACTGGGGGTTTGAACACCAATTTCATAGACTGACACATCAAAGAGGGTGACTAGAAGCTTTAGAATGATTGGGGAGAATATATGGAGCTCGGAACTTCAATCAAGGATACACAGTGAGCAAAGATATCACTGTGAAAATGCTGAGTGTATTTATAGCCTTGGGAAGTTGTTGGTTGATGTGCAATGGGCCAAGATCGGGTTTAGAGCTCCACGCCCAATTTCCAAATTGGGACAGCTCAGGCCTACTTGGCCCACTTGGATTGCCTACATAATGAGGGAAGAGTCTAATGGTTTGTCCAATATGGAGCTGTGAATGTGGGACAGCTTATGGCACGAGCGTACGAGAGAATTTCACTGTTGGGCAAGAGTGAATGAGCGAAAGAGAAGATCAACAATGACGGGGACTTCCTGATGTATCAACAAAATAACTTAACAGCCTTAATCCTCCTGATCATAACGGTAAGATGCAAATCAGTTCACAGCTGTTGGATCGCGGCTATTATCCGTTGGCTCGAATACAATTCGAGCGAGGGAGCGACTGGAGCTGTTCGATTAGGCTTGGAAGAATGCATAATGGTTAGGATCTCTCCCTCTGTTTTGAAGAGGAGCCGATCGTTGGGATAAAATGAATTAAATAATTAAATTAATTTAAATAATTAATCTAATTATATTAAATCCATTTTATGGCTAAATAATCTCTAAAAATTCTCAAAAATTCACCCTTAACTAATTTGGGTGTAATGAATTCAAAAATGAAGTCATAATTAAATTTGAAGATCAAATTAATTTAGCTAATTTCCAGGGTTCTAAAATTGGCAAAATTATCAATTTAACCTATTGAGGCCCGATTAATCACAAATTTTCAAAGTTAGGATCTAATAATTAGATTGAACCAATGAAAATGAAAATTAAATGTTGTTTAAGCTTAATAGCTAGGATAATAACCTAGGGTTATTTCAGTATGAAAGTCTGTAATAACCTAAGTCGTTACCATTCAAATTAAGACTAAATTTGACTCAAAAATCAGGATTTGAGGCAATTTTAAAATTGGAGCAAACTAACAATGCAGTTGGATAGAGTATATTTTTGTGATCGTAATGCCTAAATTTGGGAGCAATTCGAGAAATGGATATTTATGAATTAATTTATGAATTATTTAAATTCAGTAAATTGTGAAAATTAAATACAATTACAAATTTAATGATTTTGGTTCAAATTAATTAGATGTATGATTTGTCATCTTTCAGGTAAACTTTTCATCGATCACCTTTTGGTATAGCTTTTAAATGCATACTTTCTAGGAATTATATGAGAAGAAGCCTCTGAATCCATAACCCAGAATTCAGTGCTGACTAATAATAAGATCAATGCATCCTGATCTTCTTCTGGTCAAACTTTCATTGAGGGATTCTTATCCTTGTTACAACCTTTTGACTTCTTCAAGGCAAAGCAATCCTTCTTGAAGTGTCCTAGTTTCCCACAATATCATTCTAATTTTTCTTTTCCCAGCCTTAACATTCCACACCTTGATTTATAACTATTAGTGTTGAATTTCTAGTATGTAGCGCCCCGCCCCGTCGCCGCGCACAAAAGAACTAAGTACAATCATATTAGTGGCGGAGCGGTGTGTCACTCGGAGAGGAATAACTCGTCTCCCCGAATAGCTGAAATATCAAACCCAACTGGAGGGCTGCTGACTCAAGCTCAAGGAGGGTTGAGAACTAATACTTAAGATAAAAATAGTATCCTTATCCTAAGTATTAGATAAATACATACATTGGATTTAGAATACAATAAGAATCTAATACATGTTTAATATATTAGCATTTCTAGTATGCTGATCGCATCACAATACTAAGTATAAGTAGTATAAGAATAGAGTGCGGAAGCTTAAAGCAAACATCCAAAGAACATTCATCATAGAAGTTGTATGAAAACATATATCTCAGAAAAAAAAAGAAAATACATCTAGAATTATTACAAACTGTTTACTGAAATAGACATAAAACTGAACTGAAAATACTAAGCAAAAAATAAAACTTGAGGAGAGTCCACTAGTGCTCCACGGGCTCCTCCTGAATCTCCTGGGTATCCTCTTGACCTGGCTCAATATACTGCTTAGGATATAGCAAATTGCTGGATCCCAAAAGTACCTCGTATTAGACAATTAGTCTAACACATCGAAACTAATCTAAATAGTTCTAGTTATTCATTTAATATTTACATAATGTGATTAAATCTGCAGAAGTACTGTAAAGGTAACTGAAATCATAAAACTATATAAAACTGCATAAAACTAAAGCAATATAAAGTAAAACTGAACTATAACTAGCTACTGAAAATAAATCAAAATAGTACTGAATCTAAAACTTAGTAATCATATGTACAACTATGCTGTATGTCACTAAAATTATGCATCTAAATATGCCATAATAATGTATGCTACTGATATGCCACTAAAATATCACTGAACTGTTATGAGCAGTACGGTCTAATGTATACATACATCCAATTGGGAATACTGTCTACTGATGATGCCGATGCATCCTGAAATTCCCCAGTCAATATATGCAATATTCTGTAACTCATAAATCATCACTGATACTTATATATCATTCTGATTCTCACACATCATTCTGATACTCACACATTATGCTTATGATCATGCTTCTAAACTACATGGGATAAATCCAGAAAATGCTTTAAATCTGATAATGAATCCAAAGTCTCCACTATGCAGAATCCTGCTAAAAAGATTCCGACTCCTGAATTCTAATCTCGATAATTGGTTAAGGTTGAGAGTTTACTTAAGAAAATCATTAGTTGGGGAGATTGTATACACATATTTAGCAAATTTACAATAAAGGTAGATTTAACCTTTAGCTTATTTAAACTACACTTATCGAAGCGCACTACAATAGGAGGCAGAACCCGGTCACAGTTTACATCTCAAGCTAAGCCGTTAAATGCCCTAATTACAAACATACTTAGTGGTCTACGCAAAGTGACTTAAGATACTTAGTTTGCTTAAACTGCACTTATCGAAGCGCACTATGATAGGAGGTAGAACCCGGTTGCAGTTTACATCTCAAACTAAGGATCTTGTTCACTAATTGTAACACTCTGAGTCTTAGAAGATTTATTCTAACGGGACTGTATTCGGCTAATCCCGCAGGATAGCACCTGGTCATAAGTCCACATTGGACTGAATCAACCAATCCTAAATACTACTAAAATAAACTAGTAATATGGGTTTACCCTACTATACTCAACCAATAATCTGAGTTCAGCAGATTCTCTTTAACCGACAATGATTTATCAAATCTATTAATTCTTACTCTAAGTAGGTGTATCATACATAAGGCTCTAGGGATGTGATCAGAAGATCACTCAACATAGGTTGCTACCATAAGGAATGAGCCACATTCTAAGTACTTTAGGTAATTCCTACCACAAGGTATTAAGTTCAACTTCTAAAACTATAAAGGAGCAACTAGGTTTCTACCTTAATAAGTTATAAAATTCCTTCCTACCTCAATGTATCATTAGTTAAGGTCTTTAACTATTTCAATAATGATCCTATAGCAAGACCCTTAAGATCTCACTCTTCTACTTGCTAAGGTTTACTTGTTATACTTAGGATAAGTGATCAGATTAGATGATTAAAATTCATTTGAGCTTTTCCTATCCTACAATCATGGGATAAAATCAAAGATCTTATTAGAGTTAGATCATTGCATAAATTATTATAATTTTATTTCCATCTTATGTTAATTATCTTTTATAAGAGAAAATCAAAGATCTAAAGTTTAGATTCGGATGGTACAATCACATATATTCAATATTAATTTTAGCACATCTAAATTAATGATTTAAGATCAATATCAAATCATATGCATTATTAGAACAATGTCAATTATATTATCTTTCAATCAAATTAATTGATTAAGTGACTAAGGTTTAGATCTTAATCAAGATAAGTATAGTTTAACCCCTAACCTTCCTATCATTAATACCAAAGGTTAATTTAAAGGTCAATGACAAATCAATATATTATTAGTGTGTTATTGATGTCAAACTTAGGTTTGGATTAAGTATCATCTACTTAATCAAGTTACCAAAATTCTTATGTTCAAGTTTAGTTTAATGTCCACTAAACACATTTAAGTATCCAAATAATTGTTGAGGTTCTCTAACATACAGCCTAAGAATCATAAAATCATATAAATGGAAAGATGATATAAAGTAAAAAGGTGATTAATGCTAATCAAATTCTAAAATAAGCAAAAGGATTAACACTTAATCACATGTCTAAAAGATCTAAGTTTCATGCCACTTAGATTATTAAGGATTACCTATTTGATACATGCTTTTAAAGATTATATTACTTAGCATTTAACATAATACATATTTAAGATCCATAGTAGGTTTTGAGCACTAATTTAATTTCAACATAAAATTTTATGCAATGCTCAATTTTAGCTATATCTTAGCCCCACTAGGGTCCTAAGGGTCTTAAAATATCAAAATAGTGAAGTTTTGGCCATTTCAGCCAAAACTGGGCAAAATTACAAAATCTGGGTAGTTTTCTAAAATTCTGGAAAATTTTGCAAGTTTGGGCGCTGCAGCGTGCTGGAGTGCACTGTAGCGCATTTTACGTGGCAGCTCGCTGTAGCGCTTTTCGCGCGGTTGCGCGCTGTAGCGCTTTCTGCGCGGTTGCGCGTTATAGCGCTTTCTGCGCGACAGCGCGCTGTAACACTTTTCGCGCGGGTGCGCTGCAATCCGTTGCGGCCCGCTGCGGCGCGCCATAGCGCGCCGCAGCGGTTCATCTTGCAAAATCACTGTTCAATTAATTTATTTTCACATTTTCCTAAGTTCCAAAAATATTTCCGCTGCAGCCCGCTGCCGCGTATTGCAGCCCACTGCAGCGTGCTACCATGCACTATAGCGGTCCATTTTGCAAAATTTACTGTTCGATTAATTTATCTATTGATTTTTATATATTTTTTTTGGAATACCGCTGCAGCGGCCTAGTTTGCAAAATCAGGCGCTGCAGCGCACTGCAGCGCCAAACGACATTTTCTCCTGGACGAAACCTGTGAGCCATATTTTCAAGCTCAATTACTCTCAATTCAGAGAGTTGTATGAGTGGTGTTATATATCAATGGAAAGGTATTTCTGATACCTTTCTATTGACACCAAAATCAACACAAACGGAGCATTCTAGCTATACTAAAAATGTAGATGAATGACAAGGTGTGCTTAGTAAATGAAAAATAGAGCAGCACATTTTATATCTTGGAGAGTTGTAATGGCTTGCATACTTAAACACGGTTATCTAGAAATGCAATAAGTATAATAGCAAGATGAACTAGATAAGGAGAGGAGCAAAGGGGTACCTTTTTGGTCCTTGGAAGGAGATGAAGAAGAGGGTACTCTGATTTCTCTAGGAACTTGGATGGGAGCTGAACTTCTTCTTCTCCAACACCACTTAGCAATGGAAGAAATAGAGGGGAGAAAGGTGAAGCTCAGCTTCTAGCAAAGGGGAGGAAGAAGGATGTGAGCTCCTTCTTAAAGGAGGGGAAGCCATGAGGAGCCTAGTGGATAGGTCATCATGAAGCCTAGGGAGAGCAGGGCTAAGGGGAGAGGGGAAATGATAGCCAGCCGAAATTATTTGGGGGTTGTCAACAATAGAAAATTAGGAGATAGGAAATTTGCAAATTAGGGCCTCAAAAATTGTTTATTTATTTTCCTTAAAGATTCAATATTTTCAAATTTTTCAAATGCGCTCCGAAAATTCCCAAAAATTCATTCTAGCTAATTTGGGGGTGAGGAATTCAACGGCAAAATCGGATTTAGATTCCGACGATTATTTAATTATGTTAATTTTCGGGGTATTTAATTATATTAAAATATTCACGAAATTTTGATGATTTCCAAACGCGTCCAAAACGTCGCTCCTAGCTAATTTGGGGGTGACGATCGCAACGGCGAAGTTAGATTTCAATTTTGAGGTCAAAATAAATACCTCAATTTTCTAATTAATTAAATATTAAAATATTTCAAAATAATTGATTGGGCTCTGAATTGCTCCAAACTTTCAAGGTTTGGTTCTAATGACTTGATGAACTTAATAGAATAATAATTATGCTATGATTATGCTAAAATTAAGCTGAGTAACAACCTTGGGTTGTTACATAGTATGTGCTCTTTCCTCTAATTTCAACATGTAAAGCTGAATTAGATGCTCATTGTTAGACCTTTTCCAAACTCTTAATTTTCCACACCGTATAATGATTGTATTTTGTGTTGAATTTTTTACTGCGGTAACAAAACTATCCTAGCTATCCGGTAATGAAGATATATAACAAAACTTTTACCTCATCATCAAACTTGATGTCAACTGAATTTAATTGGCTTGTCACAATATTGAACTCATTTAGATGTTCTATCACCGAATCGACATCTACCATATTTATGTTGAATAACATTTTCATCAAGAAAACCTTGTTTAAAGTTGAGGACTTATCATACATTCTTGTCAGTGCTATCATGAGATCCGCCGTTATTTTCTCATTCATAATGTTGAATACCACATACGAGGATACGGAGAGGCAAATCAAGCATAGTGTCGTTTTGTCGACAACTTTCCAATCTTCTTCGGGCATAGTAGTAGGTTTTTTGTCGATTATTTCCAGTGGCAAGTAAGACTTCTTCTGGTAAATAATTAATGGCTATGTATCACCATTTTATCAATATAATAGGGCTATGCCCTTAACCATTTAAAAAAATACTAAATATATCAACATCACTAATGGAGTCAAGTGAATCCACATCACTAATAATGCAATAAAGTTATAAGATAATCAATATTTAAAATAACTACAACAAAATATTAAACAAAGGCAATCACTATAATATAATACAATATACAAGTACAAATCTAAGGATTCACAACTTTAAAATTAATTTTGAAAAAAACAACCCATTTACAATGTACCTTTTAGTATCTTTAAGAAGGTACAATATTACATGAAATTATAAAGGCTTCTTTAAAAAAAGCCTTTTACCTCTAGTCTCAAAGGAACAATAATAGAATCTCCAAAGTATATTAAAAAGAGCTATGCTTCAGCATTATGTGCAAAGCACTACAAGATAAAAAAGATTTTTGAAGTTATCTCAATGTTAGACCACTGCAATTTTTATAATATTAACTATCTGGTTTGATATCCGATAACTGACGGCCAAAGAAAGACTAATGATGAACGCTACTATCTGCATGAAAAAAAAATGTTATGATAATAATGCCAACAATATTGAATGAAGAAATATAGTAAGACTGTGAGAATATCCAAGAACGTACGATCACAAATCCGCTGCACATAAGGCTAAATCCCTTGAAGTCAAATGGAGCATTTTCAGAGAGGAATGAAGCTAATTAAAGTACAAAACAATTTATTTCATTAGTTTATATTATATTTGAAAAGGCTGATACATACATAATTTTATGATCACAATTGAACAAAAATACCTGTGAGAGGAGTGAATAAAATGGGAGATAATATGCTAGCAATAGAGCCTATGCCTGTGATACCCCCTTGTGCCAAGCCCTAGACAATTTATTTTGTTAGCTATAGTTCTTCATGTGGAAAAAAAGTTTTGAAAATGCAAGCACCTGGTCATTCGGGCCAACAGTCTTTGATACGATGGTTCTTAGCTGCACATCCAAACAAATGAGTTTTATATTAGGATTAAATGATGAATTTACTATTTATGGCGTTAGGCTAGAATACTCACACATGGATAAGTGAATACACTCAAAATTACAAATGTTGAGGAAAAATATGGAACCTATACGACAATCAAATCTTCAAAATCAGAACACATAAAATATGAAGCAAAATCAATGTTGGATTTTCAAGAAAATTGCAGATGATAGAAAATGGAAAGAAAGTATCTAGACTTTGAAAGTAGTGAAAATGATAAGAGTTAGGGAGAGTACCCATGATGACCATGCAATGCTGATAAGAAAAATCTGCATAACATGCACAAAATAAATATCAGAAGTACAAAATACTAAAATTAGAGGATAAATTTTAAGAAGAGAGCAAGAAAAGAGTATAGTTACATGTGCAAAATTTGCCAAGAGACCCGCACTTATGAGTACATGCTCACCAAAAGTAGGGGCTAAGACAGGCATAAGAAGCAGCTGTGTATTAAAACAAGCCATTACATATCTTTTTTCCACCCCAAAAAAAAGGTTATGCATGCTGGGTTGCATGAATGTTCATAAGAGCGCATTTTCTATACATATAGAGATATATTAACATAAGTTCAATTTAAAAAATCAGAAATGCAAATGATAATGTATATCGAGATCTATAGGGAATTTCAAGCTAAGATACATACCTGTGAAATAATCGCTGCAACCCCATTAATGAGAAAAAGGTCAGCATTTTGATCTTTGCCGAAATGGAATTTAGCTTTCAAAAAGTACTGCGTGTTGTTATAAGATAGAACATCAGTTAGAACTTTGAAACTCTATTGCTTTCAATATTTGTTTATGACCTGCATTTCGTCTTTCTTATAATTAAGCATAATGTTTATTAGTTATAAAATTTATTTCATTTTGGACAATATTTGAAGCAAAACTGTTTCTGTGAATGCTTATAATTTAAGAAATTTAGATGGAAAGTTTTAGCAATAGCAGAACATCTATTCACGCAGGGATGTGATGAATGATGTATCCGCACGAATAAATGCATCTGCTGTTGCTAAAGGAAAGCCTTAAGCCACAAATTTTATTGAAAAAAAGAAAAAAACGAAAGAAGACAGTAAGAAAGATTTTAATTATAGCACTACATTACAAAAGAAATTACCAAAATAGCATTTTGATAGCCATTTGATCCAAAACAACCAATGAATTCAACAATTGCTGCTCTTGATAGTACCGGGCTGTATGAAAGAAACAACAAATGAAACACAAAACTTTTATCAGTGTTCAGTGGTATTCTTAGAAGGTGAAAATTAGGCTATTTTTCAATCCAAGTTATGTTACAAAAGTAGGATTTTCCTTGGTCGTAAGCATTCCCTTCATTCTCTTCTTATTTATGTGTTCTTAAGTAGAGAATTTTATGCAGAAGTCGTATCAGCAGACCATCTAATTCGATCATGCAATTGCTTAGACACTTTTACAGGTGATTATTCAGCTATGTGATTTGCTAGTAATTCATATAATGATCTCAAATACCTAATATATGAAAGCTGCAGAATAATTAGGTGTTTTTTAAGCATTAGTTAGAAGCAATAATTAAAAATTTAACAGTATTCTTGATGTTTTTGTTTTATTTTTTTTCAGCCTGCACGTCAAATCACCTGAAGACAAATACTTCATCGTATTAAATATGATGAAAGGAAAATTTTTCTTCACTGTGATGGTATTATAAATATAGAAGTAAGACTTGGAAATTTAATTTTAAATATATGTAACTAAAATAAGTGTTTCACATTTATAATTTAAAATTTTCTTAAAGTTTCTGGATTTTGAGAGGCAAAGGCATAGAATAGACACTCACCTGCTTCTGAAAAGATTAACCATGTCCAGCAGGCTAAAGGCCTTCCCAATGAAGGAAAGCTTCGGAGAGGATTCGGCGTCGAAGGACCGGGAAGGAGGACAGAGGGGGGCGCAGGATTCATCTACTAGAGCAGAACCACAGTTCGTCTCAGTTAGGAAGAGTCTCATGTACAACAGAGCGGTAATGGCGAGGGCGAAGGATGTCTGGAAGGTGAGGGAGGTCGGCAGCAGCCGAGCGGTCAGTGTTGCCAGCACAAATCCTGCGGTGCCAACGCCGGACAACACCCCAAATGCCGAAATCCGTTGTTTCTCGCTTGTTCTGTCGGCCTGTCATTCAGTGTTCTTCTACGTTAGATTTTAATGGAGATTAACTAGATCATTAAAGGAGGTGCAATTGGAGCCTCGGCAGGTTCCGGGGCAAAATTATATTGGCTAACAGCAAGACAAATGTCCAGGAGCTCTCATGGGCGCCCAGAAGTGCACCTGGGCTTCTGACTTGTTGTTACTCTCAACGGTCAAACTCAAATCATCCCTAACAAGACCCTAATATAAGAATACAGCTTACCACATAAGCAAGGGTAAGGGATTGCATGCTGCCATCACAAAACATTCCCGCCACCATCTTGATGAAGCAGTGCGCATAAAAGAAGGGCTTCGTGCGCCCAAAAGCCAGGATTACTGCAATTATTATCTTACTGCTTTTAATACAAAAGATATATAATTATTTTAAATGGGCAATATGTACATAGGTCCACTATGTTGTAGAACACTAATTAAAATAATATGCTTACGAAGAGGAAATATTCCAACGGTCATCGGAAGAGTCAACATAGCCTTCCGACCGTACGTATCAGATAGATTTCCGATCAAAGGAGTCACCAGGAAGGCTCCCAAGCCGGTGATCTGATGCAAATCACAATGAAGCTTATATTAGCTAATTCATCATAATTTTCTAACAGATTAACATAATTAATGCTCCGACTAAATGAAGTATAATTGCTCACACACTGAGTGATGCCGGAGAGATAAATGGCGATCGAGCACTGATCCTCGCCAGGGCAAAGTGCTTCTATGGTTACGTCTGTAATGGCCGGAATTACAATGCAGTTCGAGAAGTAGAAGAGAAATGAGCAGACAAACATGTGGCCCAACCCTTTCAGACTCCCCATCTCTCAGTCTCTCTCTTATAAATTTCTCGTTGATTCTCTCATTAGGCACTGGATCGAACAGTTGGAGATCAGTACTATATAGCGAACGGGAATGGCATATGAAGACAAATTTGAACATTTCCTTTAAGAAAGGTAGAGTGCAACAAAAAAACCTTGCATTTAGAACGAGCAACACTTTGCAATAAGAAAACCTAAAAAATTGTAAATGTAACATATCACACGCAACAGTATACAACTAATATTGCTTCCAATAATGATGTTTATAACATTTACAATTTTTTACTTGGGGAAGATTCATTCCCGTATAAACATTTTGCGCTTGTAGAGTCAAGTTTATGAATATAAAATTGTAAGACATTCAGCTTTTATTTTATAATCTATCCAAAAGCAAGTTTTCTCTGTTTTTTGGTAGAATTTATACGCAATTAGTTGCTTCAAGTCAAAATCTCCATTTGGCGATGCTCGCTTGCACGCAAAGATTTTCAGCACCAAATGTAGAACTGATATTCTCCGGAGTTTTACATAAATTATTAATTAGCTATCTGTGAAGGTGTGTAATGTTGATTTATTGACTAGTAACAAAAAGATAAACGAATAATGAGCTTCAAAAACAGGATTTGGTCAAAAAAATAGGAGTTTCCCCTGCCCTATAACCTTATTACACCTTAAATACTCAAGTTAATTAAGAGTTGATTATAATAATCACTAATCATAATTAAGTTAAATAAAAGATGATTAGCAATTCTAATTACTAAAAATTGGATTTTATTTTATAATTAAGTTTCTTACTATTTAAGAAGTCATTTGATATCTTAAACTCTTTATTTGGATTACTAATACTTTTAATTTATCACTAATCAAAGTTTAAATTACTTAATAGGTGATTAGCAAAATAATCCACATAAGACGATAATTAAATGCATAATTGAATTATCCCTTGCCTAATGAGAAAATCAAAACTTTAATTATCAAATTTGGCTAATGATTAAGCTTAATATTTACTAATTCATTTTTAATATAATTAAGAATTAATTAAAAAATTAAATCACATAAAGCTAAATAGTATGAATTTCCCATTTTCTTTCATCATATGTAAATTTTCATTCCTAAGTAATAAAATTTTGTGATTGTCAATGGAATGTCAAACTTGATCTTGTTTTCTTAATCTAGCTCTAAAATCAAGATTTGTCTTGTTAAATCATGAAGAATCTAGGATCACCTCTAACAACTACACCTATTAAGTATGCAATAGCTTCTAGCAGTTCTACTGATGAAGTAGCCTATCTTCGAGAAATGGTAGCAGTAATGCTGAAAGACCAAACCCAACAGACTTTGGCTATCCAAAAGCTAATTGCCATTCACCCCTCACCAACAACAACTAACAATCCTGCATCAGCTATTCTTGCCTAGCTCACATCTGTCTCCTCTCATCATTCTGCTGATGGTCTTCTCCATAGTTTCCTAAGTCTGAGATCTTCTACTTTTAGTGGAAATATATCCCCTATGGATATAGCCAGTTGGCTTAAGATGGTTGAAAAAAACCTTATTAGTTTGAAGTGCCCAAACTCTGAAGCAATCCTCTCACTACACATTTGTTCCATGAGGAAGCCGAGTACTGGTGGGACAATATTCGAAACACACGATTCGTCGACTACGACATTGAGGATATTCTGTGAGACGAGTTCGTAGATGCATTCAAATCTGAGTTTATCACTCTGTCTACACAAAATATTATTGAAGATACAATTTTAAGGCTGAAACAAGGAAGTCGTTCTGTCTCAGACTATGAGATGGAGTTCCAAAAGCTGACTCATTTTGCCCAGAACTTGTTCGATTTGAGTCTGCAAGGTGTCAACCATTCCAAAGTGGATTGCGTGATAATCTCAAAGATCACATTGTTCCACTTCGCCTTACTAGTTTCTTCGAGCTTGTAGAAACAACAAGAGTGGTGGAGCACCACTAATCAGAAAGGGATCTTAAGCATAAGATTCATGCAATTCCAAACCATCAGGAAGCCTTCAAGAGGCACAGACCTCAATCTGCTATGGTCTATCAACTTGAAGCTATACCTCCTGCTGAACATATTCAAGGCTGTAAACGGCCTTATCTCTAAGGCAAGTGTTACCACTTTGGCCATAAATGCTACACTTGTGGTTGTCCAGACCATCTGTTTTATCACTGCATGCACACAGAAGCAGTGGATGGTGTTTGTATAAATCATTCGCAAAGGAACCAAGTCTTCTTAGCAACACCTTTGAACAAGAGAGATCCAGGATTGGCAATAATGCCAGCCCCTGCTTCTGAAGCAGCATGGGAGCAACCTACATCTCCAAAATTCAAGAACAATTTCAAAAAGAAGGTTAATACTCGTCCTACACGGGTATATGCTTTAACACTGCTTGAAGCTGCAAAGAATAACAACATGGTTTCAGGTACACAATTCTGAACCTCTCTAAATTAAATTTCCTACACTTTAAATATTGCAATTAGTTAATGCAATTTGTATAAATAATTCTTAAGCACGCTTTATTTTAATGACCAACCCTGCCATATATTATTTGACCCTGGGGCTAGTCATTCATTCATCTATGAGCATTTTGTCAACCTTCTTAACTTGCCTACCAATAAACTTGCTAAGTCATTAAATGTTGAACTTCCATCTGAAGCTCAACTCAGTGCTCAAAAGTTTTGTGACGCCAAGATTTTGTTGAATAATCGGATGTTTGATTTTAAATTAATCATTTTGCCATTAGCCAATTTTGATATCATTCTCGAAATGAATTGGCTTAGTAGTCGTAATGCTGTGATAAACTGCCTTAAGAAGAAGGTCACTCTTCATTCTAAGGGCAAGCTTGCAACTTTCATAGGGAAGATTAGTACTCAGTTGTCATTAATTGTGATGACTCACTTAAGTAGTAATAAGTGAAACTCTTAAACATCGAGGCGCCTTTTCAGATAACGGTGGAGTTTCTGATAAGAACTCCAAAGTTAAGCGTGCTCATGTGGGAGCACTCCCAGGATGGGTGACCTACTAGAAAGTTATCTTCTGAGGGCAAAACTGTGAGGCATTTCTGGCCAAAGCGGACAATACCTTGGTGCTTAAGAGTTTGGGCTGTTACAAATGATATCAAAGCAAACCATAGGGTGCTAGATAGGATCTAAGTGCCATACAGGGCAAAGTACCACTTCATGTGAGCAGCCTCTTGAACCCATGATGGTTAAGGTGCTATATAGTTGTGGGTACCTCTTGGGCCTGTAGGGGTCACCTATAGTCCTATCTACCCAATGGATGGTTCTTGGATCTATGTGTGGATACTGACGAGGACGTTAGTTACTTAAGTTTGGGAGATTGTGATGACTCACTTAAGTAGTAATAAGTGAAACTCTTAAACATCGAGGCGCCTTTTCAGATAACGGTGGAGTTCCTGATAAGAACTCCAAACTTAAGCGTGCTCATGTGAGAGCACTCCCAGGATGGGTGACCTACTTGGAAGTTATCTTCTGAGGGCAAAACCGTAAGGCATTTCTGGCCAAAGCGGACAATACCTTGGTGCTTAAGAGTTTGGGCTGTTACATTAATAAATGCTATCAAAGCCAAAAAATTAATCAATAAGGGATGTGATGCTTTTCTTGTCACTATGATGGGTGAATAAAAAAAAACAATTCTATATCTGATTGTAACGTGGTGAGAGATTTTGCTGATGTATTTTCTGAAGATCTGCCAGGAGTATATCCGCCTAGAGAAGTAGAGTTCTCCATTAAGCTAATTCCCAGTACTCAACCTATATTTAAAACTCCTTATAGAATGACACCTAAGGAACTGCAAGAGCTTAATGAACAATTGTAAGAGCTCTTGAGCAAAGGCTTCATCAGGCCTAGCATATCTCTTTGGGGAGTGCCAATTTTATTCGTAAAAAAGAAAGATGGATATATGCGAATGTGTATAGATTATCGTGAGTTGAACAAAGTCACTATCAAGAATAAATATCCTCTGCCTAAAATTGATGATATATTCAACCAGCTATCTGGAGCTGTCATATTTTCATAAATTGATTTAAGGTCTGGATACTATCAGCTGCGAGTAAGAGAAGCTGATGTTGAGAAGACAACTTTTTGTACCCGTTATGGTCATTTTGAAATTTTTGTGATGTCTTTTGGATTCACTAATGCGCCATCGAGATTCATAAACTTGATGCAGCGAGTCCTTAAGCCATATATGGACAAATTCGTTATTGTCTTTATCAATGACATTCTCATTTACTCTCAATCTTTTAAGAGATCATGAGAATCATTTAAGGATAGTATTATAATCCTTACATGATCATCAGTTATATGCCAAGCTTTCCAAATGCAAATTTTGGCTAAAATCTGTTGCATTCATGGGTCATATAGTCGATGCCCAAGGTATCTATGTGGATCAAAAGAAAGTAAGTGCAATCTAAGATTGGGTACAACCAAAGTCAGTTATAGATATCAGAAGATTTTTGGGATTGGCTGAATACTACAGAAAGTTTGTCAAAGGCTTCTCTCAGATCACCTCACCTTAATTAAATTGACTCAGAAAGCTGTACCTTTTGTTTAGAGTCCTGAATGCGAGGAAGCATTCCAAACCCTAAGAGATGCACTCTCTACCGCTCCAGTGCTTGTTATTCCTAAAGAAGGTTTGAATTATCAGGTATATACGGATGCCTTCAGAATTGGTTTAGGTTGTATACTAATACAAGAGGGTAAGGTAATTTTTTATGCCTCTTGTCAATTAAAACATCACGAAAAGAGCTACTCCGTTCATAACCTTGAACTTGCTGTGGTAATTTTTGCCCTAAAAATCTGGCATCATTACTTATATGGAGTTCAATGTTCAATTTTCACTGATCATCGGAGCTTGAAGTATATCTTCACTCAGCGAGAATTGAACTGCCGACAGAGAAGGTGGCTAAAGCTTATCAGGGATTATAATATGAGTATTCAGCATTACCCAGGTACGGCAAATGTGGTGGCCGATGCTCTTAGCCATCGTGCTACCCTATCTACTCTGATTGCTTTAAGTTCATTAGAGGAAGAGTTTTGTAAACTCAAAATTTCTCCAGTACCTAGCACTATGCTAAGTCACTTCTAGTTAATATCAATGTGGAACCCACTTTTCACAGAGATGTTTATTGATAATTTGAGCACGAAGAACTTCCAGCACATAATATCCACAATGAAAGTGATGTGATAGAGTACGCTCTATTCGATTTAGGATCGGGAATTTGTTGACGGTTACGAAGCAACTTTAAGTCACAAAATATAAGAATAAAATCACAGTACATGCATGTAAGAGATCACAACATACAAAACATCCAAACACCAAAGATTATGTGGAAAACCAAAGAACTAAAAAAACCATGGAGCCACACCACAGAAAAATCCACTAGAAATACTTGACGGTTATAAAGTTATAAAGAGCTTATCTCCTTAGCTAAAATACACTACCTCTTACTCTAATATGAAGAGGAGAGGAAGCAGCCACCACCAAAAGTCTCTCCTCTAACATGCAAGGGATATCTTGCACAACATCCTCCTTAGGGCTTCACCTAGGGATCTCCTCCTCACTGCTAGCACAAGCCTCCAACTGAAAATTCCAACCTTGTAATCTCCTCCCAACTTCTTTACTTAAGTACCTAGCTAAAATTCGGATCCTGAAAGGTCCAAAATACCCTCCAATTTACTTAGGACGTAACCTATACTGAAGCAAGTTTCCGCCAGGCGCTATGGCGTGCCATACCACCCAACTCTCGAGTTTGGACACACTGCGGCATGCCATATATCCTGCATCTTGGGTTGGCAGCCACTGCAGAGCGCGGCAGCACTTGCATCTCGGGTTGGATCCGCTGCGGTGAGCTGCAGCGCTGATTTCCACTGCAGCGCCGTCTTCTCTGTTTGCCAACTGCTGAGGTGCGCGAAAGTGCCTCCATCTCAGGTTGGGATCTCCAGAGCGCGCTGCGGAGCGCCACAGCTCATTTTTTATTTTTGGACTTCACTTCTTGCTTCGAATTGCCTCGGAATCTCCCGGAAACTCACCAGAGCACCACTAGCATCTCCATGATGTACTAAATTATCTCCATAATACAACAATCTCTCACTTGGAGACCTATAAGAATATTTTCCACTCCTGACTTTGATTCTTCATTGTCTTCTTCCATTCTTATCAGGAATGTGGTGTGGCTCACCCTCGCACTCTATTTATGTACCAAGGCCAATTGAAGCTGCACATATCTTCAGCTTCTCCACAGTTACAGTTTTAGTAAGCATATCAGCTAGATTTTAGAAGTGTGGATCTTCTCCAATCCAAGTTGTCCATCTTCTAATAGTGTCTGGATGAAATGGTAACAGAGTTGAATGTGTTTTGTCCTGGCATGAAATGATGCATTCTTTGCTAGATGAATAGCACTCATACTGTGAAATACTAAAATCTCATTTGTAATTGTTTATTAGTATTTAAATAAGTTTGACCTCAGATTGAAAATCTGACTTCGCCATTGCGTTCACCACTCCCAAATTAGCTAGGGGTGAAGTTTTGAACGTATTTGGAAGTCATTGAATTTTAGACGAATATTTTAATATTATTTAAATACCTGAAAATTCGAGTAATTAAATACTCATCGGATCGAAAATCCGAGTGCACCATTGTGTTCAGAAGCCCTCAATTAGCTAGGATGGATATTCTTAAAATTTTTGGAATATAATTATTAAGTTAAGTTAATTAAATATATTTAAATAATTTAATTAAATAATTTATTTAATTAGAACTTAACGGCCGCCGTCAGAAAAGAACTAACGCCGTTCTTTCAAACTAACTTTACCGTTAGGGTTAACGGGTCACGTTGATCCGTCCGATCTCTCGATCGGACGGTTCTAGACTTGTCATCCTCGTCAGGACCCTAGGCTTGCGACGCGTGCAGGGTATCGAGGCATGCGGCGTGCCAAGCCTCCTCCACGCACTCCCCACAGCCTAAAAACCTCTCTCATGGTCTATTAAACCCATATCCAAACTCTAAAGTCGAATTGTTTTATGCTAAGAATCAAAAATCGTGACTTTGGGAAGCTCGTACTACTAACCTCGCCGATTCTAAAAGAACCCTAATCCTCCGCTGTAGAGTGATCGGTACTCTCTTCTCCTCCTAGATTTATCCTTATGCATCCTTATTATTATTGCTAAGTCTAGATTTTTGGGTTCGATCAATCGATCGAAGGATCGCTTGCACCCGCAACCCTAGCCTCGCGATCTTGCTGAGGGAGACGAAGCGTCCCTCAGCGATCCGTCGTTGGATTCAAGATGTGAATCCAACCGACGGATCAAAGTAGAAATTGATCTCAACCGTTAAAATCGGTCCAAACTCTTCCGTGGGTTAGTTCGAGTGGATTAAGTCCGCCGGTTCAAGTGAACCGCGCCGGTTTAGGACTGATTGACGTCGGTGGGCCCCGCTCCAGCTTTTCGACGCGTGCCTGTTTGACGCATGGCTGTGGGACCCGCCGTCTGCTCCGTCAGTCGGCGCGGGTCCCACCTGCAAATTATAACAATAATTTTAATAAAAATATATATATTTATAAAATATAAATCTGTTATATATATCTATACTTATACATATAGATATACGTAAAACAAAATATTATATAAGATAAAAATCAAATAATATAATTAAATAATAGAATAATAATAAACAATAAATAATAGAAATATTAAAATAATTAATTCATTAAATGCAAATAAATAAATATGCAAACAGATAAGTTAATAATTGATATAACATAATAATTAAATATTAAAATTAATTATTAGATCAATAAATAAATAAAATAAATAGATAAAAGTAAATAATAATTTATACATAAAAATAGAAAAATAAAAATCATTAATTAATATATATATATAAGTATTGTTTAGATAATTAAGTAAACAGAGAAATATTTTCTGAACAATCACATTTATTTATATATATATGAATTCATATTAATCAATGTAAATTTATTTAAATCAAATAAATACCAAAACTTTAAACTTAAATAAATCAAAAATATATTATATTAATCAGCAAAAATAGAAGATTAATTTGAAACTATCAAAATTTTATTTGGATCAATACTTAACATAATGATATTTTGAATATTTAAATAATTACAAAAATAATACAAAAACTTTGATTAGCCATAATTTTATGTATAATTACCCAAATATACTTAATATAGGTCTTAAAATACTCAAAAAAATCTAAGAAATATTTTAAAAATATTAATTTTGCTATTTGGATTAAATTTTGACTAATCACAATTAGGACCTAACCCTAATTAAGCCTTTTACCCTAGAAACTTCAAATAGCCATAAATTAGCAAATTTAACTCCAAATTAGGTAATCCAAATATCCATTTAAATCAAAAAATCCTAAATTTCAGTAAACTGCAAAAATATTTAGGATCCAACTGTTAGATCTCCTAATTAACCTTAATCACTCTAAAATGTGATTAGTGAATATTAGCAAATCTAATAATCCAAATTAAGTGATTTCAGTTTTAAATGACTCATAAAATAAATTAGGACCTAAATGTATAATTAGATTGATAATTTTATGACTAAATTCACTAATCACTCACTAATCACATTTAACCCTAATTATTGAACCTAGAAATTAGATTAGCTATAACTTAGCCAATTCATATCAGAATTGAATAATTTCAAGTTCTATGAAAACCTTAAAGCATAATTTTTAATAAACTAATAGAAATTTTATATTTTATTAAGGGTAAAATTACTAAAATGCCCTTATAAGGTTAAATTCCCAATTTGACCTTATAAGGCATAATAATTATATAACTTAATAAAAAAATTTAATTCAAATAAATCAAAATAGTCATAATACTAAAAATCATGATAAAACATTAAATCAATAAATTTCATTATTTTGGCAGATCAAAGAAATTGAATTGATTGATTTTGAGTCCAAACAGTCAGGTACGCAAATTTACTTATAAGTTTTATTTCAGTATTCTTATTTGAGCTATTTTTCATTTGAGTATTATTTGCACTGCTTACTGCATTTTAATTTGCAAAAGATTTATATTAAATAGCATGTAACAAAAATAATGAAACACAGTATATATATATATATTGTGATGTTTGTCTTTGGAGGGTGGAACGCATCATTGGAATCTGTACAAATTGGGCTAGTTAGCAGCCCCTGAGAGTTATATGGAGGGATTTAGCCTCTTGTAGGAAGTAGGCAAATCCAGAGAAAAGACACACCATCAGTTCCTATTTTGAGTAAGCTACCGACGGGTGGCGAGATAAGCTTCCTACAGGTTATGCCTATGGGTTTACCCATTTGGGCTCAGGAGTCTACGGACTCGACTTATTGTTACAAATGCTTTTGATAAAATTTACAAATTTCATGCTTTTCATATATGTTAATTTTCACAGCTAATTTGCATGGTAGAATTGAAATTGGAAATTTGCTTTACTTTATATACAGTCTTTCAGTCATTTTCATACTTGATTCATACCTATTATAGGATGCTAGATTTATTCTTATAAGAATAATTTACGTACTCCTACCTGACTGGTAAACTGAATTTTTCAGGTTTTGATAATTAAAAAGACTTAGAAGATCTGCCAAATTTAAAAGAAGAAGAATAAAAGAAGCAGAAGAATATAGATATTTCTTATTTTATATTTTGTAAAAATTCAAACTATTGTAACTTTTCATATATATTTTGGCTCTATGTATAAAAGGACTGTGGATTATATTATTTTATTTTATTATGTCCTTTTTGAATTACAAAAATGTATATATTTTCAATTGAGATGAATTGTTCTTTAAAGACTCTCGAACTTCGATCCCCGATCGCCATAGAAATTGGTATCAGAGCGAAGTTTGAGATTATTTAAGGAATAATTCATTTAAAGAGCCAACTATATGAATACAGTTACTAGAATATTAGAAGTTAGATTTTAAGTTGGAGAGCCAACTAAGTATAGTTTATTATTTCCCAGATTATGGATAGTCAAAACAATAACAACAACAACAACAATCAATCACAAGAGGAAAATATTCCTCAAAACACTCCTAGTCACAATGAGACTGTTTTACCTAATGTTGAAGCAGTCTATCCTTTTGATCATAGTGGAGCAAATCAGATGCTCCAGTTCATGAATATGATGAGTCAATTCATGAACAATCAATAAATTCAGAATCCAAATCCTATTCAAAGAAAAGCAGTAAATGAAGACATGCATATATTCCTTAAACTTCAGCCTCCCAAATTCAATGGCAAAGCAACTCCTTACTAAGCTGAGGAGCGGGTTCAAAGAATAGAGAAAGAATTTAGATGTGCTAAAAGCTCTGAAGATCAGAAGGTATCTCTAGCTACTTATCTTCTGACAGAAGCTGCTAAGAAGTGGTGGAAGACAACCAAGAACACTACATTCCAGAATAGACCAGAAGAAGAGATACAATGGGAGGAATTTGTGAAATGTTCTTAAGCAAATATGTACCTCAGTCTGCTAGAGAGATAATGAGAAAGGAGCTTCTAAACCTAAAGCAAGGAAATCATACTGTGACAGAATACGAAGAGGAATTCACTCATCTAGCTAGCTTTTCCCCAGAGATGGTTACAATTGAAGAAGTCAGACGTCATCTATTCCTTAATGGATTAAGGAATAACTTTCAACATATCTTAACACCTCTTCAGATTTTAAACTTTGCTCAACTAGTAGAGAAAGCTAAGCTTATAGAAGCTCAAGAAGAGCAGTACTCTTCCAGGATGAAAAGGCCAGCATTTTCTCCTCATTTTTAATCAAAGAGACAGCACTTCTCAAGACCTCAAGGAAAAGTATATAATATTCAAGGTAACTCAAGTAGACCTGCTCCAAGAACACCAAATACTTGCAGATTTTGTGGAAAAATTCATACTACTGATAAATATTTTACCGGTGAGGGTCAATGCCACCGATGTGGAAGGACAAATCATTCCATAAAATTCTACCGTTCTACTTATACAGTTAATGGGTATCAGCTTCCAAATCAAGGAAAAGCAGTTATAAGGAATCAAGGAAGACCACCAATAAACTAAGGAAACAATATAGCATCTTCCAGTAATCCAAGGAATAATCAAGCCCATGCCAGAATATTCAACCTATCTCAAGAAGAGGCAAAAGAAGAACCTGATGTGGTCACAGGTGCCATTTTATTATTTCAAAATCCGTGTTCAGTTCTCTTTGATTTTGGAGCTACGCATTCTTTTATTGCATCAAAAATAGTTCAATAATATTCATTATCAGTAGAACAACTTTCATCAGCCCTTAAAGTTAATCTACCATTAAGAGAGATCTTAAAAACAAACAACTTTTGTAATTGCAAGTTAGACATTAGTGGAAATTCATGGGTAGCCAAACTCACTGTCATCCCTATAACTACTTTTGATATCATTATTGGGATGGACTGGATGAGTCAGAATAAGGCATTGATTGATTGTGCAAAGAAGAGGGTATATATTTATAATGGAGATAATAAAGTAATCTTTATTGGTCAAAGAAGTGCAATTATTAGTCTTTTCCCAACAAACAAGATTGAGAAATCCATTAGAAAGAAGTATCCCATATTTTTAAATTTTCTCTCAAGTTCTGAAGTTAGAACTACAACTTTAGAAGAGACTCCTATAGTAAAAGAATATGCAGACGTCTTTCCAGAAGAACTTCCAGGTTTGCCACCACAAAGAGAAGTGGAGTTCAGTATTGATTTAAGTCAAGGAACGAACCCTTTATCAAAAGCTCCATACAGAATGGCACCCAAAGAGTTAGAAGAACTTAAAAATCAACTTCAAGAGTTGACTGAAAAGGGGTTTATAAGACCAAGTAATTCTCCTTGGGGAGCCCCAGTTTTGTTTGTTAAAAAGAAAGATGGAAGTATGCGATTATGTATCGATTACTGGGAATTGAATAAGGTTAATATTAAGAACAAATACCCATTACCAAGAATAGATGATTTATTTGACCAGTTAGTTGGTGCTTCCATATTTTCTAAGATTGATCTGAGATCTGGTTATCACCAACTTCGTATCAAAGATGAAGATATTCCTAAATTTGCATTCAGAACAAGATATGGGCATTATGAATTCTTGGTGATGCCTTTTGGGTTAACCAAAGCCCCATCTTATTTTATGGATCTGATGCAGCGAATAATGAAATCCTATCTGGATTCTTTTATTATCATCTTTATTGATGATATATTGATTTATTCTAAGAATGCTAAGGAACATAAAAAGCATCTTAGAATCACCTTGAACTTGCTAAGGCAACACCAACTGTACGCCAAATTCTCAAAATGTGAATTTTGGCTTCACTCAGTCACCTTCTTAAGCCATATAATTAACAAGTAAGGAATATCAGTCGATCCCAGCAAGATAAGTGCAATTCAAGATTGGCCCCAACCTACTTCAGTAACAGAAATACGAAGTTTCTTGGGATTAGCTGGGTACTATCGTAAGTTTATTAAGAACTTTTCCCAGATTGCAGTCCCTCTTACTCGTCTCACTCAAAAAGATGTACCTTATGTTTGGGACTCATCTTGTGAATCAGCGTTTAAGAAATTAAAAAAATTTCTAACCTCAGCTCATATTCTAGTTCTACCAGTTAAAGGAAAAAGCTATCAAATTTATTGTGATGCTTCTGGAATTGGATTAGGATGTGTTCTCATGCAAGAAGGAAAAGTGATAGCTTTTGCATCTAGACAACTCAAAATTCATGAAAAGAATTATCCATTTCATGATCTGGAGTTAGCTGCAATAGTCTTTGCACTAAAGATCTGGAGACACTACTTATATGGAATAAGATGTGAAGTCTTCACGGATCACCAGAGTCTGAAGTATATTTTTACTTAGAAAGAGATCAATTTAAGACAGCGAAGATGGTTAGAATTAATCAAAGATTATGATTTATCAATTCAATATCATCCTGGCAAGGCAAATGTAATAGCAGATGCACTAAGTCGAAAGGCAATTTCACATTTGCATATTTTGACTTCTAATCCTATATTACTCAAGGAAATAGAAAATCTTCAATTAGAAGTCATATTGCCATCAAATGCTAAGCTTTTTCAGATAACTGTAGAATGTTCATTAATGAATGAAATTAAAGAAGCTCAACATCTTGATGAAGAATATAGCTCCTTATCTGCATCCATTCAATCAAGAAAGCACTTAGAACTGAATTTGGATTCAAATAAGAATATTTGGTATGGATCTAGAATAAGGATACATAATAAAGATGAGTTAAGATCTAAAGTATTGAAAGAAGCTCACCAATCTAGATACTCAATTCATCCTGAAAATAATAAGATGTATCAAGACTTGAAATCACATTTTTGGTGGCCAGGAATGAAGAGAAGTATAGCTGAGTTTATATCAAAATGTGAAGCCTGTAATCTAGTAAAAGCAGAACATCAGAAACCAGGAGGATTACTTCAACCTTTAGCTATACCTCAATGGAAATGGGAAGATATTTCTATGGATTTCATAACTGGATTTCCTCATTCAAAATCCAATAATGATTCTATTTGGGTAATTGTGGATAGGCTTACAAAATCAGCACACTTTTTACCTATTAAGTAAACAGATTCAGTAGACAAATTGGCAAGGATCTATCTAAAAGAGATAGTAAAGCTGCATGGTATTCCAAAAACTATCGTTTCTGATAGAGATGGTAGATTCACTTCAAAGTTCTGGAAAGCAGTTCATTAAGATCTTGGTTCACAGCTCTGTATGAGTACAGCATTTCATCCACAGACTGATGGACAAATTGAAAGAGTGAATCAAACTCTAGAAGATCTTCTTCGCCTTTGTGTATTAGATTTTGGAGGAAGTTGGGATGATCACCTTCCATTGATTGAATTCTCTTATAATAACAGTTTTCAGGCAAGCATTGGAATGGCTCCTTATGAAGCCCTTTATGGAAGAAAGTGTATCACTCCTTTATCCTGGAATAGTATTGGAGAAAATAGGATATTAAAATCAGATTTGATTCTTCAGGCAACAGAAAAGATAAAAATAAATCAGCATCGAATGAAAGCAGCTCAAGACAGGCAGAAGCAGTATTTTGATGCTCATCATCGTCATGTTGAATTTTCTGTTAGAGATTTTGTATATTTGAAAGTGAACCCATTTAGAGGAGTTTCTAGATTTGGAGTTTCTGGGAAATTAAGTCCAAGATTTATTGGACCTTTTGAAGTTTTGAAAAGAGTAGGCCAGGTGGCATATCAAATTAAACTTCCAGCACATCTAAGTCTGATGCATGATGTGTTTCATATCCCCTCCTTAAGGAAATGTTTATCTGAACCTTCGATGAGAATAAAAGTAGAAGATATCAATTTGCAACCAAATCTTAGATATGTGATTGAACCAGAAGAGATTCTAGATCGAGATAAGAGGAAATTAAGAAGTAAATCCATTCCCATGATAAAGGTTAGATGGAAGAACTGTCGCAAAGAAGAAGCCACTTGGGAAGAAGAGTTAAGTATGAGGAAAGCATATCTTCACTTATTTCACTAGTAAGTAATTCTAGATCTTATAAATATCTTTAAATTTTAGATTGATGTCGGGACGACATCTCTTTTAAGTTGGAAAGAATGTGAGATACCAAAATCTCATTTGTAATTGTTTATTAATATTTAAATAAGTTTGACCTTAGATTCAAAATCTGACTTCGCCATTACGTTCACCACCCCCAAATTAGCTATGGGTGAAGTTTTGAACACATTTGGAAGTCATTGAATTTTAGATGAATATTTTAATATTATTTAAATACCTGAAAATTTGAGTAATTAAATACTCGTCGAATCAAAAATCCGAGTGCACCATTGTGTTCAGAAGCCTTCAATTAGCTAGGATTGATATTTTTAAAATTTTTGGGATATAATTATTAAGTTAAGTTAATTAAATATATTTAAATAATTTAATTAAATAATTTATTTAATTAGAACTTAACGGCCGCCGTCAGAAAAGAACTAATGCCGTTCTTTCAAACTAACTTTACCGTTAGGGTTAACGGGTCACGCTGATCCGTCCGATCTCTCGATCGGACGGTTCTAGACTTGTCATCCTCGTCAGGACCCTAGGCTCGCGACGCGTGCAGGGTATCGAGGCACGCGGCATGCCAAGCCTCCTCCATGCACTCCCCACCGCCTAAAAATCTCTCTCAGGATCTATTAAACCCATATCCAAACTCTAAAGTCGAATTGTTTTATGTTAAGAATCAAAAATCGTGACTTTGGGAAGCTCGTACTACTAACCTCCTCGATTCTAAAAGAACCCTAATCCTCCGTTGTAGAGTGATCGGTACTCTCTTCTCCTCCTAGATTTATCCTTATGCATCCTTATTAGTATTGTTAAGTCTAGATTTTTGGGTTCGATCAATCGATCGAAGGATCGCTTGCACCCGCAACCCTAGCCTCGCAATCTTGCTGAGGGAGACGACGCGTCCCTCAGCGATCCGTCATTGGATTCAAGATGTGAATCCAACCGACGGATCAAAGTAGAAATCGATCTCAACCGTTAAAACCGGTCCAAACTCTTCCGTGGGTTAGTTCGAGCGGATTAAGTCCGCCAGTTCAAGTGAACCGCGCCGGTTCAGGACTGATTGACGTCGGTGGTCCCCGCTCCAGCTTTTCGACACGTTCCTGTTTGACGCGTGGCTGTGGGACCCGCCGTCTACTCCGTCAGTCGGCGCGGGTCCCACCTGCAGTAATTATAACAATAATTATAATAAAAATATATATATTTATAAAATATAAATATGTTATATATATCTATACTTATACATATAGATATACATAAAACAAAATATTAGATAAGATAAAAATCAAATAATATAATTAAATAACAGAATAATAATAAATAATAAATAATAGAAATATTAAAATAATTAATTAATTAAATGCAAATAAATAAATATGCAAACAGATAAGTTAATAATTAATATAATATAATAAATAAATATTAAAATTAATTATTAGATCAATAAATAAATAAAACAAATAGATAAAAGTAAATAATAATTTATACATAAAAATAGAAAAATAAAAATCATTAATTAATATATATATATATACTAAGTATTGTTTAGATAATTAAGTAAACAGAGAAATATTTTCTCAACAATCACATTTATTTATATATATATATATATGTGAATTCATATTAATCAATGTAAATTTATTTAAATCAAATAAATACCAAAATTTTAAACTTAAATAAATCTTAAAATATTTATCCAAATCATACAAATAAATATATTATATTAATCAGCAAAAATAGAAAATTAATTTTGAACTATCAATACTTAACATAATGATATTTTGAATATTTAAATAATTACAAAAATAATATAAAAACTTTGATTAGCTATAACTTTACTTGCACTTTTATTAAAGTGAGAGAGAGAGAGTGATTACATTTATTTTACTTTTGTTCTTTCATTTTTAAAAGGCTTGTAATAATTAAACTAAATTGTTTGCTTAAGTTATTTTTATCTATTCATCTTCATATCTGTGTTATGTTCTTTATTTGTAATTGTTTGAGTTGAATGAGTGGATAATATTAATTGCTTGTATTATTTATACTTGTAATGTTGTGTTATATATCTCCTTAATTACTTTCCTTTATAAATTATTTTAACTTGACAACTACTCAAAAAGAGACTTAGCCACTTAGCATCTAGTGTTTGATTAGTTTTCTTCTAATTGTATATTAGATGACAAGGTAACATCCTAATGTTGGATTAATCGCTTATTCGATATTGGGGTCATTACAAGGAGTTAGGTCAGAAGGAAGATCTTCCTACTGCTGAGACTTAGCTAGTTTTTTTTGTTTTCGCTTGCGAGGATGAGAGTTCCCTTTCATTAAGCTTGTTTGTAATAATTAAATATTCTGGATGTATTTCTTTTTCTACATTTTCATTTTGAGCTGAGTTATTGTATTTTCTTTCATTTGCTATGCTATAATGTGGACGTTATACTCTTATCTGCTTCCACTACTTTGATATTTGATGATTGACCTCCAGTTTCAGGTGCCAAGCCTCTCAAGTAAGGTGGGTTGGGTTTATACATGACTCGACTATAGTTGGAAGGGTTGTCATGCGGGGATCGTACTCTCCGTAATCATATTAATTTTAGTATTAACATGACCACGAATGGTGCGGCCTCATTTTAACTTGATAATTACTCATAAAGATACTTGGCCACTTAGCGTCTAGTGTTTAATTAGTTTTCTTCTAATTATGTATTATATGCTATGGTAACATCCCAATGTTGGATTAATCTCATATCCGATATTGGGGTCGTTACAAGGAGTTAGGTCAGGAGAAGGATCTTCCTGCTGTTGAGACTTAGCTAGTTCTCTATTTTTGCTTGTGAGGATGAGAGTTCCCTTTCAATAAGCTTGTTTGTAATAATTAAATGTTCTTGATGTATTTCTTTTTCTACATCTTCATATTGAGCTGAGTTATTATATTTTCTTTCATTTGCAATACTGTGATGTGGATGTTATACTCTTATCTGTTTCCGCTACTTTGATATTTGATGCATGACCTCCAGTTTCAGGTGGCAAGACTCTCAGCTAAGGCTGGTTGGGTTTATACCTGACTCGACTATAGCCGGGATGGTGCGGCCTCATTTTAACTTGACAACTACTCATAAAGAGACTTGACCACTTAGTGTCTAGTGTTTGATTAGTTTTCTTCTAATTATGTATTATATGCTATGGTAACATCCCAATGTTGGATTAATCTCATATCTGATATTGGGGTCGTTACAAGGAGTTAGGTCGGGAGAAGGATCTTCTTACTGTTGAGACTTAGCTAGTTTTCTATTTTTGCTTACGAGGATGAGAGTTCCTTTTCAATAAGCTTGTTTGTAATAATTAAATGTTGTTGATATATTTCTTTTTCTACATCTTCATATTGAGCTGAGTCACTATATTTTCTTTCATTTGCTATGCTGTGATGTGAATGTTATACTCTTATCTGCTTTCGCTACTTTGATATTTGATGCATGACCTCCAGTTTCAGGTGGCAAGCCTCTCAGCTAAGGCTGGTTGGGTTTATACCTGACTCGACTATAGCTGGGAGGGTTGTCGCGCGGGAATCGTAATCTCTGTAATAATTAAATGTTCTTGATGTATTTCGTTTTCTACATCTTCATATTGAGCTGAGTTACTATATTTTTTTTCATTTACTATTCTGTGATGTGGAAGTTATACTCTTATCTGTTTCTGCTACTTTGATATTTGATGCATGACCTCCAGTTTCAGGTGGCAAGCCTCTCAGCTAAGGCTGGTTGGGTTTACACCTGACTCGACTATAGCTGGGATGGTGCGGCGTCATTTTAACTTGACAACTACTCATAAAGAGACTTGGCCACTTAGCGTCTAGTGTTTGATTAGTTTTCTTCTAATTATGTATTATATGCTATGGTAACATCCCAATGTTGGATTAATCTCATATCCGATATTGGGGTCGTTACAAGGAGTTAGGTCGGGAGAAGGATCTTCCTACTGTTGAGACTTAGCTAGTTTTCTATTTTTGCTCGCGAGGATGAGAGTTCCCTTTCAATAAGCTTGTTTGTAATAATTAAATGTTCTTGATGTATTTCTTTTTCTACATCTTCATATTGAGCTGAGTTATTGTATTTTCTTTCATTTGCTATGCTGTGATGTGGATGTTATACTCTTATCTGATTTTGCTACTTTGATATTTGATGCATGACCTCCAGTTTCAGGTGGCAAGCCTCTCAGCTAAGGCTGGTTGGGTTTATACCTGACTCGACTATAGCTGGGAGGGTTGTCGCGCGGGAATCGTACTCTCTGTAATAATTAAATGTTCTTGATGTATTTCTTTTTCTACATCTTCATATTGAGCTGAGTTACTGTATTTTCTTTCATTTACTATTCTGTGATGTGGATGTTATACTCTTATCTGCTTTCGCTACTTTGATATTTGATGCATAACCTCCAGTTTCAGGTGGCAAGCCTCTCAGCTAAGGCTGGTTGGGTTTATACCTGACTCGACTATAGCTGGGATGGTGCGGCGTCATTTTAACTTGACAACTACTCATAAAGAGACTTGGCCACTTAGCGTCTAGTATTTGATTAGTTTTCTTCTAATTATATATTATATGCTATGGTAACATCCCAATGTTGGATTAATCTCATATCCGATATTGGGGTCGTTACAAGGAGTTAAGTCGGGAGAAGGATCTTCATGCTGTTGAGACTTAGCTAATTTTCTATTTTTGCTTGCGAGGATGAGAGTTCCCTTTTAATAAGCTTGTTTGTAATAATTAAATGTTCTTGATGTATTTCTTTTCCTACATCTTCATATTGAGCTAAGTTACTGTATTTTCTTTCATTTGCTATGCTGTGATGTGGATGTTATACTCTTATCTACTTCCGCTACTTTGATATTTGATGCATGACCTCCAGTTTCTAGTGGCAAGCCTCTCAGCTAAGGCTGGTTGGTTTTATACCTGACTCAACTATAGCTGGGAGGGTTGTCGCGCGGGAATCGTACTCTCTATAATCATGTTAATTTCAGTATTACCATGATCACGGGGGGTGCGCCCCCCCCCCCACACACACACACAGATATATATATATATATATATATACATATATATATATATATATATATATATATATATATATAGCAATTCAGGAGCAATCTCTAGATCTGCATGATGGAGCAACTTAGATGCTGACTTTTTTAAAGTTTTAAATTTTTGCTTAGTGTGTAACAGATTTTATAAAACAATTATTATTTTTGCAATAAACATACTTCCTTTATTATTCTGATATTTCTGAATATTGCAACAAATGTGAAAGTGTATATTTTATACGCCTCTAAATACACAGTTATACTAAACCTCGATATGATCTGGGGGAGTGAGCACTTAATGATGGATTAGCTATACTAACCAAGCAGCGGCAGGCAACCTGAGAGGCGGGCACTACTGCGTACCGCAGCGCCTGGTTACCTGAGACCCAGGCGCTCTAGCGCACCGCAACGCCTGACGTAGTTCTGCTCTGGTTTAGGTTACGCCATAAGTAATATGGAGGGCATTTTGGACCATTTGAGGTCCGAAAATGAGCTTGGTACTAAAGGGAACGAGTATGGAGGAGTTTCTTATGTTGGCATTCTCAGTTTGAGGCTTTGGCTGCTGTGAGGAGGAGATCCCAAGGTGAATCCCTAAGGAAGATGCAGTGCAAGAAAGCTCTTGCATACTGGAGAAGATACTCATAATGGTGGTTGCTTCCTCTCCTCTTCATCATAAGAGTAAAAGCTTGTGTGTTTTCTGTCAAAGGTCAAGCTCTTTGTAATTCTGTACTTTTCAAGATTCTTAGTGGATATTTTTTGTGATGTGGCTCCATGATTTTTTTCTCATTTTAGGTTTTCCACGTAATTTCTATATTTTGATGTTTGTGTGCTTGAGTTTTGTTTTGCATGCATGTACTGTGATTTCTTGTTTGTGGATTTGTGATTTCAGATTTTCTTGGTAACCGTCAATGCAATCCCAGTACTCAATCAAGCGTGACAGTCAAACCGCTTCCGCTGCGAAGTGTTCACGGTGCTGGAAGATTTATTTTGACCAACACATTGATCTCATGCCTTTGTAATATTGTTTGAAATATCTTAAGGTTGCAATCTGTTATAATATGATAATTATTAAAGCCTTAAATATTAATATGCTAGAGATTAATAAGGGAGCATATTCTAGAACCATTACTTTGAAAGGCAAGAAGACTAAAAAAATCTTTTTTTTTTATTGTTAATTTTGATGTAATAAAACAACATTATCATTTGGATATGTATTTTCCTTCATTTAGAATAGAATAACACATTCTTAAATGAAATAATTTCTTAATTTGTTTAAAATGCTATCCTTAACGTGAACTTGAGGTCCTCACATTGAATATTCTGGATATAAAAAGGATCAGACATTAAAGGGGAGTAGCAAAGGCCTTGAGAGGGGAAGCCATGGAAAGTGTTAGACCAAACTTCTCTGTCATATCCAAGTCCTTTGTCTCTAATCTCCATTCAAAGGACAGAATGAGTGATGCTAGCATGAGATTAACCATCCGTACAGCCAATGTCATACCGGGACAGATTCGTCTCCCAGAACCAAATGGTATGAGCTCGAAGTATTGGCCCTTAAAATCAATTTAACATTTTCCCTCGCACATAAACCTCTCTGATATGAACTGATCTGGGCTCTCCCAAACATTATCATCTCGACCCATGGCCCACACATTGACAAGCACTTGACTGTTCTTTGACAGCATGTAGCCGTTGATCTTCGTGTCCTCTTCTACTTTGTGAGGCAGCAAAAATGGAAGCGGAGGATGAAGTTGAAGTGTCTCCTTCAACACTGCTTGGAGAAAAGGAAGCCGCGGGATATCATATTCCTCCACGTCTCTCTCAAGTCCGATAACCGCCACAATTTCCTCCCAAGCCCTCACCATAAGCTCTGGTCGTTGAAGCAATTCCGCCATAGCCCATTCCACAGTGGTAGAACTTGTTTCTGTACCGGCGGCAAAAGAGTCCTGATCAAATATAACACTTTTATTAATAATAATTATATTATTGTTGTTATTATTATACAGATTGTGCTGTCTGTGTTGCTATTTAGATATAATTGGGTTCCGTCTAGCAGGTTATATAAGCAGCAGTTTTCTTTTAGAAAAGTTTATGCATACCAGAAGTAAGGATATTATGACTCGTTTGTTTGGAGTCACCCTTTCGATTGAGCTGAAGAAGCACATCTAGCTCGATACTGCAACAAGATTAGGCATATATATATATATATGAAAAAACTCAAACTCTTCTCTCGATTCGACTTCACCCAGTAATAGGAAATTGATTTCCACACTTAGTGCCAACAACTCTGAATTATTCTCAGTGCCCATAGTCACAAATTATGACAAGGATAATGTTTCCTTTGGGCAAGATTTTGTAGCTGAAATTGCTGTCACCTCCATTGAAAGTGCCGATAACAACGTTAAAAGTTCTAACTTTGGTTTGAAAGACTTTGCTCTAACCTCGCAGGGTTTGAAAGAAAAACTAGGAAATTTTGCAAAACCAAGGAGTCCTATTAAAAAAAGAGGGGATAAGTTACAATACAAAGCTAAGGAAATCCTTAAAATCACAAATAGATATAAAACGCTGACAGCTCTTGACACTGAGGCTAAAGCCGAAGTTCCCAAATCTAATAGTTTACAAAACAACGCGTCTCAGAGGAACCAAAACGGCTCCTCTACGGTTTCCCAATGAATATTCTTATTTGGAATATTAGAGGAGTTGGGAACATCTCCTCTAAACATAGGCTGAAGCATATTATAAAAGAACAAAAGATCAACATTGCGGTAATTCTTGAACCAAAGGTTAAAGTGGAAAATCTCAATAAGATAGGCAAGCTAGTAAATCTTGAAAAGACCATAGCAACAAATAACAATAGAATTTGGATAATGTGCGATAACAATTGGGATTCTGTGATCATTGATCAAATTGATCAAGCCATTCACATCAAATTCTTCAACTCCGTCACCTCTTTTGTCGCCACTTTTGTCCATGCTAATAACCTTCGGTCTGAACGCAACTCGCTTTGGCACTTCCTTAAAGATTGCAGCCACACCACCCTTCTGTGGGTGGTTGGAGGCGACTTTAATGCTGTCCTCCATCATCATGAATATAAAGGTTACTCTTCTTCCCATGATCTTTCCACAGTCGATTTTAATGAGGCTATAATCGATTGTGGACTTGATGACTTTAAATACTCAGGGGCTCCTTTTACTTGGTCTGCTGGTAGGAAATTTGCCAGGCTCGACAGATTTCTTTGTTAATAATTCTTGGAGTAATACTTTTTCGGAGTTCAAAAACTTCTCTTTAAACTCAACCTCCTCTGACCACAAGCCGATTATCCTCTCCTCTTGGCCTCATATCCAAAGCCTTAAAAGATCTTTTAGATTCCAACTTTTTTGGCTCCAAAGATCAGATTGTGCTGAGATCGTCCAAAATAGTTGGAATGAAAATTGCAATTCTTTCGGTCTCTTTAGACTTGTTGAAAAATTTTAAAAATTAAGAAAGGCTCTCAATCTTTGGAACAAAAACAGAGTTGGGAATATCTTCAATAACCTAGAAAGACAGGAAAACCTTGTGAATTCTTTGGAAAATATTTACGACACCGATTCCTCTTCTGATAATAAAATAGCTCTTTCTAAAGCAAAGGCCAATCTAATTCAGCTTCATAATGGTATTGAGTCCTTCTGGAAATAAAAATGTACTCTAAATTGGAAACTGAGGGGGGGAAAAAATACCGTTTTCTACCATAATTGGGTGAACAAAAGAAGACAAATTAATAAAATTACTTATATTCACTCTCCTGACAACAAGATTCTGTTAAAAGAAAAAGAAATCCAAGAGTCCGCAATAAATCACTTTCAAACGGTTTTTTCTTCCAATCCTGTAACCTCTTCTTCGTCTCATTTTAAGTTTGAGGGCTACCAAATCTCCACAAAAGACAACAATTTGGGATGTTGTCAAATCTCTTAAAACTAACACTTCCTCTGGCCCGGATGGTTTCCCTTCTGAATTTTTCATTAAGTTTTGGAACATCATTAAAGAGGATATTTGCAATGGGATAAAAGTATTTTTTTGTGATGTTCCTTTACCAAAAATTTTTACCCACACTTCAATTGCCCTTATCCCAAAAATTGAAAAAGTCAAATGGTGGACCAACTTTATACCAATTAGTCTTATTTCCACGCTTAATAAAATAGTTTCAAAAAATTTGGCAAATAGATTAAAAACTCTCATTCCCAACATTATTGTTTTAAATCAATCGGGTTTTGTCCCTAACCATTCCATTCAAGATAATATTCTAACCACCCAAGAGCTTTTTCAAAGCCTCAATAAAAAACAGAGAGGTCACAGCCTCATTATCAAACTTGACCTTGAAAAAGCTTTCGATAAACTAGACTGGACTTTTCTTATTAAAATGTTAAAGGCTTATGGTTTCAACGATAGTTTCATTACGAAAATTTCAAATCTAACTCAAAGAAACTGGTTTTCCATTATCATTAATGGTCAAATCAATGGTTTTTTTAATGCTTCTAGAGGCCTTCGTCAAGGAGACCCTATCTCCCTGATTTTATTTATCCTGGCTATGAACTATTGGTCTTACCATATTAACTCTCTTTTCTTAAAAGACCCTAGCCTTCAGTACAATGCGGATGGAAAAATGTTTATCTCCCATTTGGCCTATGCAGACGATTTGATCATTTTCTCTAATGCTGAAGCCAATAACATGGTCAAACTTAAAACGTTGCTTAATAAACTTGAAAATGACACTTGCCTTAATATTAACACTTCCAAATCTCACTTCTATATTTCCAAGAAAGCATCCACTCAAAAAATAAACAACATAAAATAAAAATTAAATTTTAACCAAGGTAAAATCCCCTTTTCCTATTTAGGCATCCCAATCTTTTCTGGGCACAATAAAAATTCCATTTATAAAGATCTTCTAGGGAATATTTTTAAAAAGCTAAAGGGTTGGGAAAACAAATATCTCTCTCAGGGTGGTCACTTGACCTTAATTAAATATGTGCTTAACACCATCCCTCTTTATTGGCTTGAATTGACTTCCCCAACAAAGTTTATTATGAACAAAATTAAGCTGATTTTCAAAAAATTTATGTGGTTCCACAACACAGGTTCTAAAACGATTTGGTGCTCTTGGGACAAAATTACCTTCCCTTTGATTGAAGGTGGGCTGAATTTATGGTCTCTTGACTCGCTCTATCTTGTCTTCTCTGACAAACTTTGGTGGAAGTTTAGAACCACTAACTCTCTTTAGGTTCAACTTTTGTTGGCTAAATATTGCGCGACTAAACATCCGGCTCAAATCAAGCATAAAATTACTGATTCCAAAGTTTGGAGCATGATGCTAAGTCACCGTGATTTAATTGAAGATTCTCTTTGTTGGGATGAGCTCGATATTAATATCAGTTTTTGGTTTGATAACTGGAACTGCTCGGAACCAATTGCTAATTTTACGGAGATTATTCATAAACCAAAACTTCATTTAGGAGACATCTACTCTAATGAGCTAGGCTGGAATATTGATTTGATAAACAAGATTTTACTTCCCCACCTCATTTCTGGAATTATCTCTCACCTCCCGCTTATTGCTCTTGAAAAAAAAGAAAATTCAGATTTATGTCTTAATGGCAAACTAAACTTAACCAGAATTTGGAACTGCTATAGATCGATTAAGATGCCTTGTTTCCCTACTTGGATCTGGAACCCTTGTTGTGGCGCCTACCACCCTTAATCTGCCAAAGGATTAGGTTAAGGGTGGGGTGTCACTCTGGCTAACCCCTCACTTATCATTAGATTAGGATAGTCTCCACAATCCACCTGATTAGGGAAGGATTAACACAGAATCAAACTAGCAGTCACTGTATAAGTAAATAAACAGAGTGCGGAAGCGATTTAAGGAAATATAAATCATCCAAGCATCACAGTGTAAATAAGAATAATAGACTCAGAATATAAGCATAAAATCTAATATACAGTCAATGGTACCTGTATTATTACATAATTTAAAATATTTAAATAAAAATAGAATGAAAACCACTCATTCTCACTCGATGTATAAAGGGACTAAACGGCAGCTTCTTCTACGGGCTCCTCCTCGGGGTAAGGCTCCACACCTAACTCCTGCTCGTCTAACTGAAAGGAGTCTGCCATTGTCGGTTTCACAATGTAGGGCCCTAGCCAAAAAAAGAAAAATCTGGTTAGACAATTGTCTAAGTACATTTTAAGCTGAAAATTTTTATATGTGTTAAGTAATATCATCATTCTACAATATCTAAGCAATAATATGTGTAAGGGAGCAGCAAGCAATACAAAAGAAATAGGGAAGCTATAAATTATCATTTATAACTTAAGCAAAGAAAAGGAAAGAGGCTGAGACATGTCTCGCATACAAACTAAACAAGGAAGGGCGTATAAATATACGTAACTAAACAAGTGCAGTAAGGAAAATTCTACATCCTAAACATGCTGGTGATCAATAGAAAACATGCCAATTAAAATAAATAAACAACTCAGCAGTGGTAAGTACATATAGCAGTAAGATTCTAACACCCTAAATATGTATATCAAGCAGTACAAGGAAATAGCTGACGGAATAAGAATACTGAAAAGTAAGCAACAACAACTGCATATAAAGTCACACGTGCATCGACTGCCATACAGAAAAGAGCTACTCAAGCCCATCGAATACCAAAGAAGCTTAGCACCATCACGGCTAAGTCATAAACTGTGTACCCCTAGCAACATAAGGAGGCTAGGCATATAAGCACACAAAGCATGCGAAGGGTCTTAGCACCAGTACGGTTAAGGCTCAACTGTATGCCCCTAGCAACATACAGAGGCTAGTAAACTAAGTATACAAGGCAATCTTAACGCCAGTACGGCTAAGGCACAAATGGTGTACCCTTAGCGACATAAGGAGGCTCGTAAACTAGGCACACAATAAAACGGATCCTTCCCCTAATGACATAAGGAGGCTAGGCAATAAGGATATAACTGAGAGACAGCTTATAAAATTATTATCTTTTCATAAATCATTTTAATATTTTCACAAGGAATCTTAGGAGTCTCCATATTTTTCTAACAGTTTATTCATGCATCAAATATCTTATATAATATGCTCAAGGAAATATGGCACAAAAATCAAGGGATACGTAAGGAACAAATTATCAAATAGAAGCAAGAGACTCTACTAAACATGATGATATTATTTGTTTTCTACTTAACCATTCTAACTATTCCAAGTTACACAAGTTCAGGATCACCGTTTTCCTACTATCGAGTGTAACTCAGAAATTCATCCTTACAAGTTAAAAAAATGATTGGAACTGATCAGGTTCTAATCTAGTTCAATCAGATAGACGACTACGAGTTAAATTAATAAATCATACATCTTAGTTTTGTAAATTTAGACGTTCTAACTAAGATCTGATCAATATCTTCTATACCTATAGATTATGGATTAAACACTACGAGAATTAGGTATAATCTCATAATCCAAAGGATAAGACCTAAGTTCTAGGATTTATTCTATAAGTGATCTACTAGTTATGGCAAATCATATTAAGTAATCAAACATAATAGGATGAATCTCCTACCTTAAACCTAAGGTTAAAAGACAAAATAATCAGAATGAGTTGTAAAATAAAAGAAGGTCTAGAAACTAATAAACCAAGGTTTTACCCATAGGATAACACAATTTACCCAATAAATGAACTCTAACCTATGATCTAGTCCTAGTCTCAGGAAAGGTCCTTAAGGTGTAGTGCTTTTAAGACTTAACAGAAATTATTGGAATCTAACTTAAGAGTTGATTTCACTCACTTAATTGATACTAAGAAGATTATAACCTTAGTTTAAGAGTTTCAAAATGTAAACTAAATGTTAAGAGTACATAGTCCAACGTAGGGCAAAATGACTATTTTGTCCCTACCTTAAGGGTCAAAAAGTCAAATTTTGATTTATGGGTCAGAATTGAATTCTTTTAGTTCCAATTAGTTCCTTACTATCTAACTTGAAGATAGACAGTAACTACGCCTAAATCGGGCAAGAAACGGTTAAGTTATGACTAAAATAAGGCTAGGGGAATTTACCTCGTTATACGTACCCCGAAATAAAATTTTACATTATGCTATTTGATTCTAAATATTTTTCTGAGTATTTTAAGACCCACATTGGCTATGTTTGGATCATCCTACAAAAAGTTATTAAACTTTTAAGATTTACTATTCAAAAATACAATTTGAATTAATTTACTATTCATTTATTCAAATTGAATGATTTTATTGTTCATTCCTAAAGTTTTTATTTAATTAATCATTGTTTAATTATTAATTAATTAATTAATTTTACTGTAGCAAAGTAATTAGTGCTAATTACTGTTTAATTAGTCTTAATTATTTATTAATATTAAATTAAATATAATTAATTAGGTTTTACTGTTCAAAAGTAATTAATTATACTAATTACTGTTTAAGATTTAATTAACAGTTAATTAATCCTTAATTAATCTTTAATTATAATTATTTAATTAAAGTTACTGTTCAAAAGTAATTAATTATCTTAATTACTGTTTAGGATTAAATTAACATTTAATTAATATTAATTAATCCTCTAATTATTTTTTAATTAAATAAAATTACTGTTCAAATGTAATTAATACTAATTCTGGGTTAATTAACACTAACTGTAATTAATTATGGCTAACAGTAATTAATTAACACTAACAGTAATTTAATTAATTTCTAATTAACTGACAGTGGGCCCCATTGACATGTGGCACTTCCAGAGGCTGCCACATGGCACTGTGGGCCCCACAGGTTGCTGACTCAGCTCGGCTGACTGGACAGTGGGCCCACCTGACACGTGGCACTGCCAGAGGCTGCCACGTGGCATTGTGGGTCCCACGGGTTGCTGACTCAGCTCGGGTGACGGGCTGTGGGCCCACCTGACACGTGGCACTGCCAGAGGCTGCCACGTGGCACTGTGGGTCCCACAGGCTGCTGACTCAGCTCGGGTGACCGGGCAGTGGGTCCCACCTAACACGTGGCACTGCTAGAGGCTGCCACGTGGCGCTGTGGGCCCCACCTGGGCTGAGTCAGCTCGGGTGACCGGACAGGTGGGCCCCCACGGGACATGTGGCGGGCCCGTAGGCTGCCACGTGGCCGGGTGGGCCCCACCCGCGCTGACGCGGACCCATCCCGGATGGGCCGGGCTCGGGTCGACCCGGCCCGGCCTGAAGGCGCGACGCTTCGCCTTCCGGGGGGGTTCGGCGGACCGAACCCAGTCCGCTTCGGGGAGCTGGTGCGCCCGATCGGGGTGGTTTAAGCCCGATCGGAACGGTGGATGTGTAGATGACATCCTAATTTACACATCCTACAATTTTTGTAATGATCGAATGGTAAATGAGGGAGATCGGGGTACCTGAAGTTCAGATCGGCGAAGGTTTCGGTGGAAAAATAGGGCTGACTTCGGGGCTTGATTCCGGCTCTATCCGGGCTCCGATCGGTGTAAACTCGGAGCCTAGGGGTAGGCCGAGGTCTTATAGACCGGACGGCGACCTCGCCGAGATCTGGATGTGGCTGGATTGGCAAGAAAATGCGACGGGCCGCCGCGTGTCACGCTGGCGGAGCGGGCGAGGAAGACGCCTCCGGACCGTCGGATCTGTGCGATCGCGGACGGTCCGGATCGCTCCAGACCATGTGACGCGGATCGCGGCCGAGAGCTGTGGGATCCGCGCGCGATCGGACGGTCCAGATCGCTCCAGATCGCGTGACGCGGATCGCGGCCGAGAGCCGTTGGATCCGCACGCGATCCGACGGTCCGGATGGATCCGTCCGATCTAACGGCGCCGTTAAATGGAGTTAACGGCGTCGTACGGTGCCGTTAATTAATTAATTAATAATTAATTAATTAATTTATTTATTTTTTTTTTTTTTAAACATTTTCAGAAAAAAAAATTTTGAACATGTTTTTCCTAGCTAATTTGGGGTCAAGGAATTCAATGGCGCAGTTGGATTTTTGATCCGACGAGTATTTTGATACCTCAATTTCTGTGATATTTTTATTATTAAAATATTCGTCAAAATTTCGACGACTTCCGATTGACACGAAAACTTCACCCCAAGCTAATTTGGGGTCAAGCAATCCAATGACGTGGTCGGATTTTTGATCCGACGAGTATTTTGATACCTCGATTTCCGTGGTATTTTTATTATTAAAATATTCGTCAAAATTTGACAACTTCCGATTGATACGAAAACTTCACCCCAAGCAAATTTGGGGTCAAGGAAAGCAAATGGTGGTGTCCATTTTCCGATCGGAGGTCAATTTAAATAGGTCAATTTCCGAGGTTCCTGAAATTCTCAAAATAAAGATTTAATCCGTTTGACCTCTGGTTTGGACCGGATCTTGATAGTTGACTTCAAATGACCTAATTAGCACATCTAATTATGTTTAAGACTTAGGGTTAACCCTAATTATCTAAAGTAACAACTCGGGTTGTTACACTTGTATCCCTTCTATCATCAACATTTTCCTTTGGAGAATGGCTAATAATTTCATTAGTACGGATGATATTTTGCAGAAAAGAGGTTTCTCACTTGCCTCTAATTGCCAATGTTGTAATAAGCAAGAAAGTTTAAACCATCTTTTTTTCAAAAATACTCATAGTATAGAGGTTTGGAATTGGATTGATGAATCTCTTAATTCTTATTCAATCATTTCTCTTACTTCTCTTTTTCAAAACGACCCAAATTTGAGCAACAAAAAACTCTCGATTAGAAATATATTTTCTGCTTTAGCTCTTTGGCATTTATGGGATAGTAGAAACAAAGCAAAATATAACTGTATTCCAATGAATGCTAAGAAAACCATTGCTGTGATTCACAACAAAATTAACATCATTTTCAAAACTTATGAGGATAAATATTTTGCGTGGGGAAATATCAACAGCCAAATCTTCAAAGATAAATTTGTATTCCCGTTATCCTGATTGGTTTTAGTTTTGCTTTGGTGTGTTTTAGTTTTAATTTCGATCTTTTGGAGGTTGTCCGTCTCTTTTTGCTTTTGGCTGGGTGTTGCTCTTGGCTGGGTTGGTTGTTCCTGGGAGCTAGTTCTCCTTCGGCTGGGGTTTGTTGGGCGCCCTTCTGTGCTCAGTCTGCTGGGGCTGGGTCGGGCTGTCTTGTTTGGGGTTTGTCTGGGTTGTTATTTTTTGTTTGGGGCTGGGTCGGGCTGTGGCTGGGAGTTGGCTCTTTTGGCTGTGGCTGGTCTTCGACTGGGCTCTGTTGGCTGTTGCTGTTTAGTAGTGTGGTCTGGGGCTTCAGCCGGGTTCCTGCTTGTTGTTGTTTGGCTGGGCATTGGCTCTTTTAGTTTTGGTTTTGGCTGTGGCTGGTCTCCGGCTGGGTTCTGTTTGGCTGTTGGATTTGCGGTATGGGGCTTCGGCCGGGTTCCTGCTTATGTTTGGTTGGTTGTGGTATTTGTCCTGTATGCTTTTCTGTTGTTGTTTGGCTGCAGCGATTTTTTCCTTTCTCCTGGTTTTCTTTCTTTTTTTGGCCTGCCGTCTTCGCCCTGTTTTGTCTTCGGCTGTCTGCTCTCTGTTCTAATGGTCTCGTCTTCTGGCCTGCCGTCTTTGTTTGCTACTGACGTCTTGGATATCCGGTCGCTTCTCTCTTGGTGCTGCGTCTGTTTCTGCTCTCAGTTGGTTCTCTGCTGACGTTTTGTTTTGTCCTCCTTTTTGGAGGCATTTCTCTGTGAGCATTTCTGTGCTTTCAATTTATGCTCTCTTTTTTAGCTTGTTAGTTTAGATTTTTCTTTTTCTTTATTAGACCTTTTAGGTTATACCCTGGGTCTAGTTTTTTGGGGCTATCTTCAGGTTTTTTAGTTTGATTAGGTTTCTTGTACCCTCGCAGCCTTATTTTTTCTGTATCTTGTTTTTTAGCTAATAAAAGTAATGCCGAGATGGCTTTTTACCAATATATATATATATATATATATATATATATATATATATATATATATATATATATATATATATATTTGACATTTCGCTCTCGTTTTAGGGTTCTGAGGCGATTCCGTGGGCGTCTTTGGCCGGCCTTTCCCCTTTGTCGGCGCGGCCGACGGACCGTGCGTTCGGGTGTCATCTTCTGTCATCCGCTTCCTCTCTCGTTGGTTCTCTCTTAACTTTTTCTTTTTCTTCTTTCCTAGTTTTTCTTTCTTGTTTATTCGTGCTCTATCATGATGCTTAATGGCTGATTCCCCCATTGCGAGATCTTTCCGTGAGGTGTTGGAAGGTCCTCCTTCCAACACCTTACCATCTAAACCTATTTCGTCTTTTAAAGGTGGACCGGTCCTTTTTTTCTCCGATGTTGAATTTCTCTTCTTGCGGCCCCTTTCGACCTTACTCTGGTCGGTAGATTCTCCCGCTCGAAGCCTAGCTTTGCCTACGTTCAAAGATTCATCAATCGCTTAAAACTTGTTGGCCCTGATACCATCCGATCGTATGATTCCTTTCGTATTTTCCTTAAGTTTTCTTCTGATTTAGATTATGCCCGCTGTTTCTCTAAAGGATCTTATGATATAAATGGTCACACGATTAAACTTTTCAAATGGAGTCCGCATATTGATGTCCAGTTTGATGTGCCTATTGCCCCTGTTTGGATTAATTTTTTGGGATTACGTTTGCAATACACTTCGAAAGAGGTGCTTTTTAATATCGTCAAAGCTTTTGGTAAGCCCCTGCATCTTGACAGAAACACTGCCACCCAACATAAAATAAAGCTAAACAATTGCTTCTTCCAAAGGCTCCCCCTTTGGATAAGGCTCTACACCTAGCTCATGATCATCTGACTGAAGAGGATCTGCCATTATCAGTTTCACAATGTATGGCCCCAGCCAAAAAGAGAAAAAGCTTGTGTTAGACAATTATTTAAGTACATTTTATGCTGATATATTTTATGTGTTTTATAATATCATCATTTAATAATTTCTAAGCAACAATTATAGTAAATAAAGGAGCAACTAGCATTATAAAAAGAAAATAAAAAGCTATAAGCAATCATTTATAACTAAAGTAAAAATGATGCTAAGACATGCCTCATATATAAGCTAAACAGGGTAGGCATATATAAATAACTACACAAGTGTTGAAAGAAAATATTACATCCTAAATATGCTGGTGATCAAAAGAAATATGCAAATTAAATAACTTAACTCAGAAATGATACATATAATAGTAGCAAAATTCTAATATCCTAATATATATAAGCAAAATAAAGGAATAGTTGATTGAATAAAAATACTGAAAAGTAAGCCAAATATCAATACTGTATATAAATTTCTGTGTATTAACTGTCATATCAGAAGAATTGGCCAATCTGACCCATATATATATATATATATATATATATATATATATATATATATATATATATATATATATCCATTCCCATAGCCTTTCTGGGCTATGGCAAATATATACATATCCATCCATCCCCATAGCCTTTTTGGGCTAGGGCAACATATCTCAATAATATTGTGTAACTGAAGAGGTATATAATACTATGCAACATCTTTTACTTATTTTACTTTTATTTCTGTGAACAATTTCAGAAATAACTAAGGAGTCAAGCATGTCTGCAAGACTAAACGGGTCTCAATCCTAACACACTCTCCTCAATGAGTAGTGTTAAGCATCTTGATCTCACCTTACCCTTATCCATTGGAGTAAATATGCACTATAATCCATCATAAACTGAACCCAAATGCAAAATTTTTCTAATTTTCTAAGTTTTCATTTTCATGCAACAATATTTTCTTATATGACATGTCCAAGGAAAATGGCTCAAACATCAAGGAATGTGTAGTAACAAAATATTAAAACTAAGCAAGGGATTCTACTAATATGGTGATATCATTTATTTTCTAATTAAACCATTCTAACTATTCCAAGTTACACAAGTTCAGGATCACCGTTTTCCTACTATCGAGTGTAACTTAGAAATTCATCCTTATAATTTAAAAAGGATTAGAACTGATCAGGTTCTAATCTAATTCAATCAGATGATGAGTATGAATTTAATCAATAAATCATACGTCCTAATTTTGTGAATTTAGACGTTCTATCTAAAATCTGATCAAGATCTTTTAACTATAGATTATGGATTAAACACCACGAGAATTGGGCTTAATCACATAACCCAAAAGGATAAGACCTAAGTTCTAGGTTTTATTCTAATAGAGATCTAATAATTAAAGCAAATCCTATTAAGTAATCAAACTTAATAAGATAAATCTCCTATCTTAAATCTAAAGTTAAAAGATAAAATAATCAGAGTAAGTTGTAAAATTCTAAAAACTAATAAAATAAAGGTTCACCCATTTAGTAACCCATTTACCCAATGAATAAATTCTAACTTATGATCTAGTCCTAATCTCAAGAATAGTCCTTATGTGATGTGTATTATCCTAAGGAACAGGACTTATAAGGATTTTTAGGTATTTTACAGATTGACCTAATTGTTGAGTTTACTCACTTAATTGACTCTAATATGGTTCTAATATTGGTTTTAGTATTTTAAAAGACTAATTAAGAGTTACAGGTACTTATCTTATATTTTAAGTAAAATGATTATTTTGCCCCTACTCAAAGATCTAAAAGTCAACTTTTGATTTAAAGGCCTAAATTAAAGTTTCTTAATTTCAAATGATTCCTTACTGTCTAACTTGAAGATAGATAGTAAGTACGTCAAATTTAGACTTCAAATGGTCAAGTTATGACCTAACTAAGGTTAATGGTATTTTGGTCATTTTCTAAAATTTTTAGGGCTCAAATCCTAAATATTATTTCAGTTTATTGATGATATTGAAATTCTATGCTAGTTAGCATCTTAAATTTTTAAATTTGGAGTTGAATTGACCAGGTTATGGCCATTTGAATTCTAAGAGCATTTTGGTCAATTTTCCCTAAAGTCAACTGTGAGATCGAGAGTTGATTTTTTATTCTGATGTCCAAATGGGAAAACTAATAATACTACAGTGATGGGGTCATTCTCCTGAGTATTTTAAGACCCATATTGGCTATGTTTGGTCAACTAGGTCAAAAATTATGGGGTCTTAAATAAGTCATAAAATGCTACTTCGTTATATGTGCCCCGAAATTAATTTTTGCATTACGTCATTTGATCACTTTTATTTTACTGAGTAAAATAAGATCTATATTGACTATGTTTGGATCATCCTACAAAAAGTTATTAAATTTTTAAGTTTTATTTAATTTTAATTAATTTAATTACTATTCAAAAATACAATTTGCATTAATTTACTATTTATATACATATGATTACTAAAAATGAATTTTTTTGTATTATTTAATTAATTATTAATTTAATTTGATTATTAATCTATCATGTATATTTAAATATTTCTTTAATTAACTCAGATTTTATTATTATCTAATTAATACTTATCTTACTGTTTTAATAATTAATGGAATTAATTTAGTGTTATTTCATTAATATTAGTTATTTACCTAATTAATCTAATTAATTAATTTCCTGACTATTAATCATTGTAATTAATTAATCATAATTGCTATTAAACAACCATGTTCTTAATTCTTATCCTAATTTAAAATTCCGATCTATATAAATATATATATATATATATATATATATATATAAATACATTAATTATATAAGTTTAATTATCTTAAGGTTTTCTGTCAAATTCTATAACTATACTTATAATACATATACATATATATATATATATATATATATATATATATATATATATATATATATATACTGATTTGATTTTTCTGCAGGTTAATTATGGCGCGGGACCCGCCACGTACACGTGGCAGCCTGTCACTGGCTGTGGCAGGGAAGGCGGGACCCACTAGGCCACGTGGCGCGACCAGGTGAGACGCGGCAGAGTACGCGGGCCCCACGCGGCAGCGGCAGCGGCCGCGTCAGCGCGCCCCACTCTCCGGGCTCTGAGCTCGCACGCGCGTGACGCATGCAACTTCGGGCGGGCCCGGGTCTGCCCGACCCGGCCCGGCTAGCGTCCTCCTCCCGCGACGTCTCGAGAACGTCATGCTAGGGCACGATGTTTGGAGGCCCGGCCGGCGTCTCCAAGCCCCGGCCCGCATGTGGTTGGGAAGTTCTGGTCGAGACCTTCCGTTTGGTGGCCGGACCGAGACCGGAGGTGGCCTGGGTCGCCGGAAAATCCTAGCCCTAGGTCACCTTCTACGAAACGGGACGAGAGGTAAAGGTGCTAACGGTAAGTACTGTACTCCTCGTTCCTAATTCGATCGATCGATCCGGCCTCAATACGACGCAATTCAGATCATGAAATAGGCTTGCATAGCAATTGATCAATAATCAAATGAAGGGATCACGGGTAGGAGCGTACCTCTTTTGAACGGTCGAGAGGATTAGGGTTGCGATCGTGCCGACAGCTCTGAGTCCTTCGGGTTCCTTCCTCGCGCTCAGTTGGAGCCTTGAGGCTTATGGGGGTTAGGGACGGAGTGGTCGAAGCCTCGGAGAAGCCGGATTGGTCGGGACGGGCGGCCCGGGCGACGCGTGTCGAGCGCGATCTTCGCGATGAAGGAGATGACGCTCCGTCGTTCGATTGCGTCCAGATCGGACAGACCGGATGGCCCGATCAGCAGGTCGCGGATCCGATAGCGCGTATCGGGTCGGATCCGATAAGCAGCGGGGATCCGACCCAATAAGAGGAATTAATAAATACATTAGTTAAAACCTTAGTTAATTATTTAATTTAGTTATTTTCTTAATTAATTTAAATTTGATTTCAGAAAAATTCCAAATGTTCACTCTTAGCTAATTGAGGTGTGAGGAATACAACGGTGATGTCGGAATTTTGATCCGACGAGTGTTTTAATTTCCCAATATTCTGGGTATTTTAAATATTATTTAAATATTCGTCGAAATTTCGACGACTTCCGATTGACACAAAAACTTCACCCGTAGCTAATTTGGGGGCAATGAACGCAATGGAGAAATTCGATTTTCAATCTGTGGTTGTTTTAGATAGGTCAAATTTTAGAGTTTTTGGATTTTCTAGAAATCGGGATTCTATTCATTTGACTCCTGATTTGGATTAGGTCCTAGAGGTTGACTCATACTGACTGGATTAGCACTTAGGGTTGGATTTAAGACAAAGATTAGTCCTAATCAACTAAGGTAACAACTTGTGTTGTTACATTGGATTAGTCCTAAGTGGCCTAAGTAATAACTTGGGTTATTATAAGCAGGCCTTCCAGACTCAACTATTTATGAGAGGAAACTGTAGAGGAAGTGGAAGATCATCATTTAGAGGAAGAGGTGATATATCATATGGTGATCGAAATAAACAACAACAGCAGCAGCAGAACTTTTAGAACAGAGGTGAAGGTTCAAGCAGAGGTAGGAGGAGAGGAAGACCACTATCTCAAGTTCAGTGTTACAAGTTGTCAGAGGTATGGGCACACTACAAGATTCTGAAGACAGAAGCAGCCCATGGAAGGAAAAGAGTCCACTTTTATGCATGAGAAAGTGAATGAAAATGGAAGTAGTATGTTCTTGACCTACGATAGGAAAGAGAACGGTGTAAATTAAGTCTGGTATGTGGAGAGTGGTTGCAGTAACCACATGACCGGTAATAGAGAATTATTTGTAAGTCTGGATGAATCTCTTCAGAAAGAAGTTCGTACTAGTGATGACAAAAAGCTACAAGTTCAAGGTAGCAAAAAAGTAAGTGTGAAAACTAAGAAGGGTATGGAGACAATTGCTAATGTCTACTACGTGCCCGGACTGAAGCACAACCTGATCAGTGTAGGTCAATTGTTGAAGAAGGGACATGACATCCACTTCAAGAAGGATACTTGTGAGATCTGGAATAATATCAAATTTTGCTCAGGAAGGTGGTGATGACTCCAAACATTATGTTCCCTATCAAGTTTGGAGGTGACTCGGTGAATTGCTTAAGTGCAGTTGTGAATGACAAATCTATATTATGGCATCATATATTTGGTCCTCCGAACTTTGGAGCATTGTCAGAAATGAAAAAAAACCAACTGGTACGTGGTTTACCAGTTGTTGAGAAGGTGGAGAAATTTTGCGAAGGTTGTATCTTTGGGAAGCATTCCAGGAATGCATTTCCGAAAGAAGGAGCATGGAGAGCTTCGAGGCCTCTCCAACTTGTGCATTAAGATGTATGCAGGCCAATGAGGACAGCTTCCATTGGTAGAAGGAGGAGGTATGTGCTAACCTTTATTGATGATTTTAGCATGAATACATGGGTGTATTTCATGAAGGAGAAGTTAGAAGTATTTAGTTACTTCATAAAATTCAAAGCTATGGCAGAACGACAGAGTGACTTCTACTTGAAGACGCTCAGAACTGATCGTGGAGGAGAGTATCTCTCAAATGAGTTTAGAGACTATATGAAGAAGTATGGAATCTAGCACCTGCTGACTACAAGATACACACCACAACAAAGAGATGTGTCTCTAAAAATTTAATTTAAGGGGAGTATTAATTTTTTTAGTAACATTTTCAATTTTTTTTTTTTTTTTCGTGAGCAAAGAGATGTGTCTCTTCATTAATAATTTTTCTTGTGGTGTATATTTTTTATTAGGAATGTGTCTTTTCGTTGACACCGCTTAGTCTATTATATTTGCAAATGTATTTAACAAATTAGAATATAAATTTCTTTTTTTTTAAGATTTCCTTAAGAGCATCTTCTAGAACCATTACTTTGAAAGGCATGAAGCTAAAATAAATCTTTTTTTTTTATTGTTAATTTTTATGTAATAAAACAACATTATCATTTGGATATGTATTTTCCTTCATTTAGAATAGAATAACACATTCTTAAATGAAATAATTTCTTAATTTGTTTAAAATGCTATCCTTAACGTGAACTTGTTGAGGTCCTCACATTGAATATTCTGGATATAAAAAGGATCAGACATTAAAGGGAGTAGCAAAGGCCTTGAGAGGGGAAGCCATGGAAAGTGTTAGACCAAACTTCTCTGTCATATCCAAGTCCTTTGTCTCTAATCTCCATTCGAAGGACTGAATGAGAGATGCTAGCATGAGCTTAACCATCCGTACAGCCAATGTCATACCGGGACAGATTCGTCTCCCCGAACCAAATGGTATGAGCTCGAAGTATTGGCCCTTAAAATCAATTTCACATTTTCCCTCGCACATAAACCTCTCTGGTATGAACTGATCTGGGCTCTCCCAAACATTCTCATCTCGGCCTATGGCCCACACATTGACCAGCACTTGAGTGTTCTCCGACAGCATGTAGCCGTTCACCTCAGTATCCGCTTCCGCTCTATGGGGCAACAATAGCGGAACTGGAGGATGAAGTCGAAGTGTCTCCTTCAACACTGCATGGAGAAAAAGAAGCCGCGAGATATCAGATTCCTCTACTTCTCTCTCGAGTCCAACAACCGCCACAATTTCCTCCCGAGCCCTCACCATAAGCTCCGGTCGTTGAAGCAATTCCGCCATAGCCCATTCCACAGTGGTCGAAATTGTTTCTGTACCGGCGGCAAAAGAGTCCTAATCAAATAAAATAGTATTAATAATAGTTGCTATTATATTATTATATCATAGGATATAGCATTTTATAATAAAAAATCATACAGATATATCATTTATATCCATTTATTTATAAAGAAATCAAGGTTGAAACATAGCATTAAGGGAAAATTAAAAATTATAAGCAAAATAGAACCTTTTTATACAAGAACTATAAACACAAGGTAAAAGAAGTCTGGCTCTATAATTTTTAGCTCAAACATCTGCAAATGGATGCAACATGTGTAGCATATGGAGTATCACTCAAAATTGCAGATAATACGATTGCAATTTCTCATCTGAGTTAAAAATTGAAAATCTCTCATCAAAATATTAAATCTAAAACTATCGGGTATGAGAATCAATGAGAGAAATTTGCTGTACATTTCTCTCAAGTATTTTTAATCATGGTTTCCTGGATGGCCTCTTCGATATCAGTATCAAAGAACTTCCTGCAAAATATTTTGGGCTACCATTGTGGAAGTCCATTGCTTTTCTTTTGAAACTTTCATTTTTAATTTAAAATTCGATCATTAGTTTGCTTCGGCTGCTCTCTCTCGAGGAATCTAACAAAAACTTGCATTTTTTAGTAGCTATTGAGAAATATTTTGGAGCATGTATCTGAACTCTCTAACAAACTTGAACCGAAAAAAAAAAACGAGATATAAGAAACGAGGTTTTAGACTATGTATGTTATATAGAATAATAACGAGATATAAGAAAAATATGGCAGTACACTTTGTACAAATTATGCTGTGTGTTTGCTACTGTTTAGATAAAGGGATATGTTAGTTTTGTCAACCCACACACTAAAAAGCTTGTGGGAACAGCGCCCAAGCCACAAATTTTTCGTCGTTGGCTTGGGCACCTCTATCAGCCCCTTATGTAAAATTAGGGTTACCCAGAACAAATTATAAAGAACAATTATCTTTTAGGAAAGTTCATGCTTACCACAAGCAAAGATACTATGATCTGTCTGCTATGCTTGGTGTCATCTTCTCGATTGAGCTGAAGAAGCACATCTAACACATCAATATCGGTTCTGCCCCTTTCAGCTAATCTATTTTCAATCATTTGATCAAATAAATCAGCCAGCTTTCTATAATGCAGCGTAAACCTCCGTCTCCGGCCTTGTAAGTCTAAAGGAGCTAGAAAGGGAAAGAAATCAGAGATGTTAGGTTTTCCGGATTCTTGCATAAGAGCCCACACCAAATCCTTTAACTCTTGAGATGAGTCAGATTTAAAATCGACTATATCCATAGAGAATATTGTCGTGGAAATAAGATTGAGCATAGTACAAAAGGCCGCTCCGGCAATTTCTATGGGCCTCCCCTGCTCCTCCCTGATAAATTGAACGAGTTCTTGAATTTTATGCCGGCGGAGCAGTTCGGTTGTGCCCAGCGAGTGCGCGCTGAAGAGAGTGTTCTTCAAGAGAGTGCGGAGATGCCGCCACGCCTGATTCACAGGAATCCATACTACGGACACCTTGTTGTGGCCGACGCCTTTCAATGCGTCGGGGATTCGGCGGTCAGAGAGGGAGTGTTCTTTGGTTTGAAGGACTTCTTTGGCTAAATCGGGAGAGGAGATGACGACGGTTTTGACGCTGCCAAGCCTCAGAAACATGATAGGGCCATAGGTTAGAGCTAGGCGGGCTAACGAGCGGTGGGGATTTTGGCCCAGCTCGAGAAGGCTCCCAAAAATAGGGAGAGCTTTTGGTCCCGGAGGAAGACGGAGAGCACAGAGTGAACGTTTGTACAAGCTGATTGCATAAAAAAGAAACGATAGAGAAACGAAGACGATCGGCCATGAAAGATCTTGGAGAGTGAATGCTTCCATGCTCATTTTGCCTCAAACTTGTTACTGCTGAATAAGATCTCTTATAAGCAAAGTTCATTATTAATTTAAAATTTTTTTTCGGTTATTATATTTTTAAATGGAAAATACTTATTTTATAATATACACGGTACTAAGAAAAAAGAAAAATATTATATAGCTTTTAAATATTTTTCAAAAAAAAAAATATAGATAATTAAGATTTAAGATTTAAATAATATATTTTTATGAGTTTCATAAATAAAAGTGAATTTAATAATATTTTTTTATTCTACTTAACTTTCTAAATCCTAATCATCAATATATTTTGAGAAATATTTAAGAACTATATAATAATACTCTAAAAAAACAAAAATAACTTATGATATAAAATTATGGACAACTTTAGAACAGCCGTGCCTATGTATGACCAAGAACATTGAAGTCACCCTCCAATTTTTTCTTGAATTTGCACACACTATTAGCTAAGTCCTGAGAAACCAGAGCATGAGCTACTTCTAAGTTCTACAATAGAATATTGTGAGAACATGAATACAAAGAAATCAATAAATTATTTTTGCATCTTTTATTGTTTTCATGCCATCCTTTAATCCAATATTGCTTTAAAAAATATGATAACTTAAGCCCTTCAAAGCTAACTCCAAAAAACAACAATTCTTCACAAGAATATTATTTTCGAGTATAAGAACAGCAATTTTCTTCCTTCAATCAGTGGCTTGCTGTCCAACGCAACCCTTCAAATGACATTAACAACATAAACTTAAGTTAACAGTGCTAATTAAAGAACAAAAAAAACTCGAATGCAGTCTACCATTTGAGCTACATCCGTAATCATTAATTAAAACATGCAGTCTCCTAAAATTTGTAAAATGGTATAATCTATTAATTAAGCATACTTTGACACAATGAAAATGATCTAAGAGATTATAGAGTTCTAAATCAACCTTGAATGCAGGCTATTTGAGGTAAATGAAATGCTCAACTAAAATAAATCTTAGCATTTTTGTAAGTATAATAAACACATAGAAAATATCTTCTTAATGTCTTAATCTTTTGCAATGTAATTAATATTTGATGTTTGTTTAAGTAGAAAGTAAACAATAAGTTTGAAAATACAAACTTCAACAAAAATAATCTGCATGAGAGCCAATACTGGCATGTGCTGCCTGCGTTGGCTGCACAAGAACTAGCAAAGCTGCATCTTGTCAACATCCAGTAGTTCTAGACCATTCTTAGGAAATTCTCTAATGCTCAAGTTTTATTTAAACTCATCTCTAGCCTTGCCAATAAAATTAAAATCTGCATTTATAAAATTTTTAGACTCTGAAGCTATGAATCAATAAACAAATTCTTCTCATTTCTTTCTAACTTACTCTCCCTAAAGCAGCAAAAAACCAATCTGTGCCAATGACACGATTACACGGAAAATCTGAAACTCGATTCAAAAATCACCCAAACTCGGTTTCTCAAAACCCGGATGCAGAAATTGACCTCAGCGCTCTTCAATCCGTCTAAATCTGCTCTTCCGACCAATCTGTAATGATCGGAGAACAGGCGGAGAAACACGAACAACGCGCTTTCTTCACACCGCTTGCCGATAGCCGGAGGTTTGAGGTGATCAATGGCGGCGGCGGGGATGACAGTGGAATGGAATAGAAACGCAGTGTCAAAAACTTAACCATACAGTGCACCTTCGATTCTTTGCCTTCGGTCCATTCGGTGTCAAGCTTACTCGCAATCCTGCTCAGACAGTCGTAGCAATAGCTGATCTGCAAGTCCATCGTACAACATGCCATTCCATTGATATTATTTACATTCCCAGAGTTGTTGCTTGGGGTTGCCACAGCGTACCTAAGCTCCGACGAGGCTGCCTCCGGCAAGATCCAGTTTAACAGGCCCTCGACACTGCTGCTGAACCCAGGGTAATCCGACGTGTTTTTCGTTACATAAAATATGGCGGTAACCAAAGTCTCCGGAACGCCGTATAACGCATTATCAGAGTAGCGGAGGAGGCAATGGTTGTATCGGAGAGAGGCGGAGCTGTTTCGGCCGCACCCATCGGACTTAATCGAGACAGCCATGGCGGCGGCATGGTCAAGACAGCTGTGACAGTTTGCGGGGGAGGAATCAGGGCGGCACTGAGCGATGCCGAAGACTCGGGAGGGAGGGGTTCCGACGGAAGACGTTGAGAAGAAGGAAGGGGAGCTGGCAGTGGTAATGGACAGGTTAGAGAGGAGGAGATGGAGGTTGGTCTCAAAGGAGCTGGGAGATGTGTAGTTGAAGCCGTAGCAGTAAGAGAGGCGCGGGATGGTTTGGGAATGACCTTTGCCGATGAGAAGAAGGATCAGGGTAAGGCGCAGCGGGAAGATGACGGGAGAAGAGGGCGGTACCATGGCTGCTTCGGGAGATTGTCACTTAGGGAAAATAACGAGCTGGGGGGAGATTAGGTTTAAATGCCAACGTGGCATGACGTGGCATGCTCCTCCACGTCAGCTGCCATGTCATCGTGAAATTTGTGGGGTATTGATGGGGGTACAGTAGCAGCACCAAAAAAAAAATGAGACTTTTTATAAAATTTGATATCATTTAACAATAAACAATTTTTTCTAGAATCTTGCAAAAAAGTCTGTTAAGCTTACAAATTATGAAATATCATTTATCTTCTTTCTGTTGAGGTGCTGATTGATTATTGCAGCAGGCTGAAATGTTCAGCAGAAACAAGTAATGTTTGTCGATTATAACATCAGAAAAAGGCTCTTTTCCTATATCCGAAACATCAGAAAAGGAATTACTGAATTTTTTAGAAGATGCAATGGGAATCTGCTTGTAGCAACTGCTGTGTATGAAGCCCTTTCAAAATCTTTAATCCCATCCTAAATAGCAGTCGCAGCCTCCTCCATAGGACAACAAAGCAATTAGAGATGTAAGAGAAAAACGTTTTTTGAAGAATTTGATGGCTATATAGCCCAATTTTTTCATACCAAATGAGAATCCGCTGCTCCTTCTATGCTTTGTTCTTGCTATTGTTTGAACAGAATGATGTAAGCGCTTAAATGATGTTCTTGTTCCAATGGCATTAGGAAAAGTTCTCTTCTTACCCATTATTTACAATTGCTATGAATGGGTTGTTTGCTCTTTTTAACCAACTGTATCAGACCGTATAAGAACAAAAGTTTCTACAAATGATTTGCTTTGGTTTGACATTGCTTTTGAAGAGATTATAGCAAATTAATTTTAGTAAATCTGAAATTATTACCGGAGAGGGGTGATCACGCAAATCCTGCAGGTGGATATCTATCTTGCAGACTCCAACCATGCTGGCTTGCCCACTGATCTCTTGAGAGCTGCTTCATTTGCTCAAGCATGCTGCTGCTATTCCCCGTATGGCGGCTTTCAAATGCTATTTTTCTCTGCGGCGTTATTGAAGCCTCGATTAGATGCTACTGGGATATCTTCTGATTGAAGTTCAGATTATATCACCTGCTCTTTCAGGCCGTCATTGGCTGATAGTCGAAATGGCCATTAGTCTCTCATATATGGATATTGGATGAAAGTTTATCAAAGCTGCTGCCAGATGACATCTTGCTCAGAACGTTATCTTCTTCTTGCTTTCCTTGTTCTTTTCTTTTTTAATCTAGCTGTGATTTTCTATTGTATACACTCTTGAATTTGCTTATGTTTCTCTGTGAACCATTGTTGTTTGTATATGTTTTTTGGAATAAAATTAGGCTAAGAAAATATGTGCTTAATGCCTCTTAAACTGCCGGGGATTTACAAGGGGAATATTCAATTCGTTATAAACACGGCCTCTGTTATTTCTTTTACTCTTGTCATTAAATTTACTGCAAAATAATATTGGCACGCTAAGGATTTGTGAGCACAGAGAGAATTTGTGCATTACGATGTCAATAATATTATCTTTCATTAATATAAGATTCTTCAAATTACTTATATTACATACATGTAGTTAATCATTTAATACATATTTTAAAATAAAATTATGTATTCAGTTCACACCAAAGGATTTTAAAACCTACAACTGTTAAAGAACTCTTCAACCTACAACATTCATCATTATGGGCTACGGTTGAGCGAGCTTTTAAGGAACTGTTTTAAAATATTATATGGACTTTTGAGATATTTTTTTCATATCCAGCCCAAGTTAATATTATCATTGCTTCTTGTATAATTCATAATTAGATAATTAAATTTGTGGAGATCAATTAGTTTGCAATAATGAATCTTGCATTAGCGAAACAATATCAATTGATCGCCAACCAGCTATTTATGACAATATGGAATGGGTGCAACATATGGATCATTTATGCGAGCAAATGTGGGATGAAAAAACTCATTTGGACTACTAGTGATTTGTAAGAAGTTGTTAGTTCCTACAAAAAAATCAAATATGAGATATCTTTTCGATGATGTTATTTTTTTATTAATTTATATTTGCAGTGTTCTGAACTATTTAGACTCATGTTTGTATTTTTGGTGTTTGATTATAACGAGAATATATATAGAACTACAAAGCAATGTTTGATGCTTGAGTTTTGTAGATTTACGATCTCTTGGTTAATTAAATCATTATGTAGTTAGTTGAATTATTTATGTGAGCAAATGTGGGATCACAAAACTCATTTGGGCTACTAGTGATTTGTAAAATAGTTTTGATGTTGGCATAACAAATTATATTATTACAATAGTACTTGAAATTTAAATGTTAATATTTTTGACATCGACGTGCAGATTCTATGGCCTCAAAGCTTCCCACTCGTAAGTAATCTAACAAAACAAATAACAATGAAAATGTCTTGCATGAGAGACTTGAAAGTAGTTATGGGGAGGATCGAAATTATTTTCTGTGGTAACTTATATGAATTAACAAACTTTTTAAAATAATGATTAAGATGAGCACTAATTCTAGTGTTAAGCTGATTGTCAATGGAAAACAACTACATATGCTCAAGTTGCAAGAAAATTAAATGATATGTTCAACAATCCATTTGTAATGATAGATTACGTTATTCGACAAGTTAGGAGCCAAAAGCATAGATGGAACATCATTTAGAAGATGAGTTTTTCAGCTGCCAGTTGGGATGAAAGTGAAAAGATTATTAAGATTGGTCAGTTGGAGGCACTCCGATTTCCACATATATTTTATTATAGTTGTTACTCCCAATACGTTTTTTATTAGAATTATAAACTCATACATCACTGATATGCAGGATGTGACTCGACTTTTGAATACGCCGATACTTGATTATGATCTTCTTGAAATTGTGTGCGGTGAAGGGCATGCAACAGGACGTTGGGCGCAAGACATTAATGACTCTTTCATAAATACAGACAATGCCATTATTCTTGAAGAAGAACATAATTTCTCTAGTGATTTTCAGCATTCACAACCATATTACGTTGAAGACAATCTTGAGGATGATGACTACACACAAAAACAAATCCAGGAAAACAAATTTGTTTAGATTACTTCAACTTTAAAAAAATTCATTAAGAATGTTAAAAGAAGTGGTAGTGAGCTCTACCACGACACAAATGTTAAAGTATTGACAAGCATAACTGCTTGTGTGCTAAAAATGGCATATGCGTTAGACACGGCAGGCCATCGAGATAATATTTTTAGAAATGTATATTCTGAGTTAAATCAACTTGAGGTCTTCTCAGATAAGGACATCGAAAGATGCTTCTCATACATTGCTTCTGCAGACTCATCAATTGCATCGTTATTCATTTTCCGACCACAAATGGCAAAAATGTTGTTTGTTCAAGAGTTTATGTGGAAGAATCCAATACGAGATGTATTTTTAATGATGATGCTTTTTTGTTAATTTATATTTACAATGTTCTAAACTATTTAGATCTACGTTTTATAGTTTTAGTGCTTGATTCAAATGAAAATATATATACAAGTACAAAGGAAATGCTTTATAGTTATGGTCCCATATTATGTTTACGTAATTATCTTTTTTAATTATTTGTTGTGTTTTGCTAACTTATATTTGAATCTCAATTTTGGGGGTAATCTTACCTCATGTGTAATAGAACATGAATGACAATGAACTAAACATCATACAACTGAATAGCATTGACATATGTTATTTAGATAACACTAAACCAGTCAGCCCCTGTTATCTGAATAACATACTATCTTAATAACTTTTCAACTGACATTCAACCAAACAACCCCTTAGCATGATCTTGAGGTCATCACATAAAGTGTTATAGATATAAATAATATCAAATAGTGGAGGGAATAGCAAATGCCTATAGAAGAGAAGCCATGGAAAGTGCTTGTAGCGCCCCGCCCCGTCACGTGCACAAAAGAGATAACATAATCAATTTCGGTGCGCTATTGGGGAAGGAATATCGCATCTCCCCGAACTCTTGATTCTTTAAATTTTATGTAGATTTTAGAAGATAAAATATTAGTTTTGTAAATGCTAAATCTTAGATTGTATGGCAATTTGAACTGATAATTGTACTATGTTAAATAGAGCATATTCTATCATTTAAAATATGCAAGAGAATAATCATAAAAATTTTATTAATCCATACAATTTAAGTTAATAACATATATGCATGTTGACTATCTTTCATAATTTTATCTTGTACAATATTTATATAAAACTTGCATTTATCTAAGATAATGCTAAAAATATTCTAAATAAAAATTGACTTGAATGAGAAAAATACCGCAAAGCTCTCTTGTTAGTATATATGTAAAAATGTTGTAATTATGTTCCAAACTTTCTTCTACTTCACAAATTTGCAACCAGCTCTATTCATTTAATCAGTTGGAAGGTGGCTAAACAGATAGTTTGGATCAATCTCATCTTCTTTTAGGAAATTGAAATAATCAATAGAATCTTGGTTTAATTCATCTTTACTTTCCTATCAATTAAATCGTTTAACTTTATTACCTTAATTCAATTTAATTTTGCTTAATCATGATAAATTGAATTTAATATGTATCTAATTGACCATAAAAAATTTAAAAGATTAATTAACTTGAGAATAAACATTACCTTGAAATGAAGACAATAAAGGAAACAAAATCTTAATGATTTACTTGACAATCAATAAAAAGATGTAGCCATTAACACTATCTTTGTGGAAACAGAGGTTCGATCAGCAAGTTTTCTTCTCATCAAGGGATGGCTTCGTCTAAGCAGAAAATTCAAAGAAGAGCTAAGATCGAGGCAACTTCGTTGCGTATCGTCGTCGGGAAGAAGGAACGTAGGTTCGGCTAGCTGCTCCAAAGGAAAGAGGGAGATCGGCAGGCTCTTTCTTTGTCGATTGGAGGGTTTTCTGGATGTTAGTATGCATTCAACATCATAAACAATATAACTTAGTTATGTTGTAGTGATAAGTTTTCATTGAATTAATTCATCCACATTTAAACTAAATTACTTGAAACCTATTAGTTAGGTTGAGTGAATCAGCTCTTTAAAATCATTTAAATATCTTAACCACTCTAAAATTTGAAGAGTATTGTTCACACTCTAAAATTTGATCCACATTTAAACTAAATTACTTGAAGAGTATTGTTCACACTCTAAAATTTGATTGGTCTAGTAATGATTTATTATCTTAGTCATAACTGAAAATAAAAGCTGAAAACCAAAATCATTAAAATCACAATTCTATTTAAAAATTGAAAACTAAAGAATTAAAAAAAGAAAAAGAAGGCTTTACTTCTATTTCATACTATCATGCTAGCAATTTCATACGATCAACAGCAAATAAAAATGTGTATATTTCTTAAACATATAATTTAATTAACATATTCAAAAAAAATATCCTCGGACTAAACATATTACAAGAAATTAATCGCTTTTCTTACAATTTCTAACATATTCAAGTTGCATTGTATGCCGAACGATTGCATATTAAAACTTCTTAAAAAGAAATGAGAAAAACTATGCACTGTTTATTATTATTTTTTTGCTGTGAGGCTTCGGCTAGGGCTTAAGCGATCAAGAAAAGAATTCGCGTATGATCCCCAACAAACAATGGCAGCATTTGAGCGATTGAGAGCCTCACCATTTTCTGTAGAGCAAAGAGGAGATTGTTGAGTGCAGTGACAGGAGCAGAAGTCTGAATTCTGCGGTTCCGAATCCGACGATTCACTGCTTGAGCAGATCAGAAACAGCAGCCGGTCAAATTTTGAGAGGAAGAAGGAGCGTTGGATGGAATCAAAAGAACAGGTGGGTATCCCTAACTGAAGAGCTGAGGAACTGCTCGCAAAGCACAGGAAAGTCATGGAAGCCATTGCGGAAGTGAAGGAAGATGCAGCCATAGCAGGAGCCAGAGAAGGATTGGAAGATCGGCGCCTACTTCTTGCGCCGATGGGGTGAGAAGCGATGAAAGGGGTCAGCTGGGCAGATGGATGCTTGCGTGTCTCGTTTAGGGCATCTATCCAACCAAATAGTCGCAAGAGGAGAGGAGCCGCTCAGACAACGAGAAGAAGTCGAAAAAGAGGAGACAATGGGTTATTCAAAAATAGAAACTTGCACAATGTGAGAGATGAGAACATACACACAAAAAAAAAGAATATTGCTACACTTACATATTAACATACACCAAAATATATAGATGATATATCAATCTAATGTGTAAGTAGATTATTGGTTAAATGCACTTTTTGATAAGACCTATATACAAAAATTATAAAAAAAAAAAATTTCTTATTGATTCTGAATACTTTTTAATGTATATTCTTGTGTAACCATAGCATTTTTCAAAAAAAAATATATAAGTTAGTATCGTGGAAGACGCACAATTTTTGGACACGACGACACATAAAAAGGAAAAACAAAATAAAGCAGTAGTATCAAACTCGCACAACGTGCAGAGACGCAGACACATTGAAAAAGAAAATACTATTGTATAAAATTTATGCAATGCGCGAACAACATACTAAGAAAGTAAAAGCACTTCCTTTTTTTAAATTCCAAATTGAATAAATTCTATGAAACTCTGTCATGCATAGGAAAAAATTTCAAACCCGCACATTATTTTGGTTTGATGAAAATCATCTATGTTGGTTGATTCTAGGCTGAGAACACCTCTTATTTTGGAGTGAATTTAAAAACTTTAAACTACAAAACAACGTCAATTACATAGCTACTGAAAATGAATAGCTCATTGCCACAACTCAATGAATGGACCCCTAAAAATTAGGATTTTATTATAGTTACAAAATTAGTTTACAAAAATATAAAAAAAATTTAAATTTATTAAAAAGGTTGAAGAAATGAAAAAGATTAATAAGCACAGCACAAATTGTATGACTTTTCCTATTTATTTGTTTTTATAAATACTTTAATTTTTAAGAGCATATGAAAAAATTTCAAATTTGAATAATGTATTAAAAAAATATTTATATCTTAGAATCCAAAAAAGATTTAAAAAATATATATTATAAAAGTTTACATAAAAAATAAATTTAAGAGTTTCAACTAATTGATATCTACATACAAATTAGACTGCTAACATACTTTTATATAGTTAAGATGTGATGTTAAGTCGTGCTTTAATTTATGCGACAAAATAAACTCAGTTTGCTATGGATTTACTCTTACATCTCTATATATTGCAGAGAAAAAATGGCTTGGAAATACTCATTTGTTGATGTGAAGCTCTCAAATTGAAGGTAAAAATTCTCTTTCAAATTCCTAAAACTTGAGTGAATGAAAAAGAAATACATTTAATTGTAACTTAATCGAATTCGTAAATAATTTTGAAAGATGTTACAAATCAACATAGTCACCTAACCTGAAAAAGAAATTATATTATTAAATAAATATCTAAGTATATTGATATATTAATAAATTATAAATATTTGAAAATTTATGTTCTAATTACAGTAGTAGTGGTGTCACTAAATATTTCTTTGTACACAATACAACTAACAAAAATTCTTAACTTCAAAATTATGTAAGAAATTTAAGTATTATTCGAATAAAAATATCAACTTAAAATTAAAAAAAAGATTTTATAAAAGAAAATTATTGATAAAATAAGTTCAACAAAGATGTGGATGTTAAAGTGAATGAGTGGGTAAATTTTAAAAGAACTAATGATAAAGAAGTTCGTTATAGCAATGTTTGAGTAGCTCCAATAGTAGATAAGATTAACGAATATTATCTTAGAGTATATTAAGCACATATTATTTATTACTCTACTAAAAAATTTGAGTATATAAATTATACCCATATTAAAAAATTTGAGTATATAAATTATACTCATATTAAAAAATTTGATTATATGAATTATGCTCATATTAAAAAAAAGAGAAAAAAAAAATATTATACTATTAAAAAGCAGGTGCATAACGAAAATATTAAATTTATTATCAAATAGCTTTATATTATTGTATGTAAAAAATTTTAGCATCAAATAATCTATAAATAATTATATTTGTATACATTTATTCCTTAAATATTATACATTTTATATATATATAACTGAAATATTATGAAAAACAAACACAAAATGAATTTTTATTTTCTAAATGATAAATTAAAAATTGAAATGTATTTACTACCCACAAAATGAATTTTTATTTTCTAAATGGTAAATTAAAAATTGAAATGTATTTACTACCCACAAGTGGTCGGCATGAGTAGGCAATCGACGAGTTTCACCGGTGATTGCCAACGAAGAGAGCTGCCTGGATGTAAAATGGGTCAAACAGTAGAGGGAGTAGCAATGGCTTTTAGAGAAGAAGCCAAGGAAAGCGTTAGACCAAACTTCTCTGTCATATCCAAGTCCTTTGTCTCTAACCTCCATTCGAAGGCTTGAATGAAAGAGGCCAACATGAGCTGAACCATCCGTACACCCAATGTCATGCCGGGACAAATTCGCCGTCCCGAACCAAATGGTATGAGTTCAAAGTATTGGCCCTTAAAATCAATTTCACATTTTCCTCCGCACATAAACCTCTCCGGCATGAACTGGTCTGGGCTCTCCCAAACATTGTCATCTCGACCTATGGCCCACACGTTGACCATGACTTTACTGTTCGCCGGCAGCATGTAGCCGTTGACCTCCGTGTCCTCTTTCGCTCTACGAGGCAACATTAACGGAAGCGGAGGATGAAGTCGAAGCGTCTCTTTCAACACCGCTTGGAGAAAAGGAAGCCGTGAGATATCCGATTCCTCCACTTCTCTCTCAAATCCAATAACCGCCACAATCTCTTCCCGAGCTTTCACCATAAGCTCTGGCCGTCGAAGCAATTCTGCCATCGCCCATTCTACAGTGGTCGAACTTGTTTCTGAACCAGCAGCAAAAGAATCCTGATCAAATAAAAAAATATTATTACTAAGCATACTATATCCTCTAAAATTGTAAGTTAAAGCGTGCTTTGTGCAAATTGTGTTGTGTGTGCTCCTATTTAGATGCTGCCTTATATGTCATTCACATCAATACAATTAGGTTACGCATAAGAAGTTATAAAGAATAATTTTCTTTTAGAAAAGTTTTTGTATACTAGAAGCAAGGATATTATGGTCCTTCTGCTAAGCTTGGAGTCATCTTCTCTATTGAGCTCAAGAAGCACATCTAACACATCAATATTGGTTCTTCCCCATTCCTCGGATGCCGATTCACCCGATCGGTTTTCAATCACTTGATTGAATACATCGATCAGCTTTCTACACTGCAGCGTAAACCTCCGTCTCCGGCCTTGCAAGTCTAAAGGAGCTAGAAAGGGAAAGAAATCGGAGAGGTTAGGTTTTCCGGATTCTAGCGCGAGATCCCACATCAAATCCTTCAACTCCTGAGACGAATCAGATTTGAAATTTGTGACATCCATGGAGAATATTGTCGTGGAAATAAGATTGAGCATAGTACAATAGGCTGCTCGAGCAATATCTATGGGCATCCCCTCCTCCTCTCTGATAAATTGAACGAGTTCTTGAATTTTACGCTGACGGAGCGATTCCGTTGTGCCGAGCGAGTGCGTATTGAAGAGATGGTTCTTCAAGAGAGTGCGGAGATGCCGCCATGATTGATTCACAGGAATCCATGCTACGGACACCTCATTGTGGCCGAAGCCTTTCAAGGCGTCGGGGATGTGACGGTCGGAGAGGGAGTGTTCTTTGGTTTGAAGGACTGCTTTGGCTAAATCAGGAGAGGAGATGATAATGGTTTTGACGCTGCCAAGCCTCATAGACATGATTGGTCCGTATGTTCGAGCAAGGAGGGCTAAAGAGCGGTGGGGATTTTGGCCCAGCTTAAGAAGGTTCCCTAGAATAGGTAGAGCTTTTGGGCCCGGGGGAAGACGGTGATTACGGAGTGAACCTTTGTGCTTGCTGATTGAATGAAGAAGAGACCATAGACAAATGAAGATGACAGACCATAGAAGAAAATCGAGAGCGAATTCTTCCATGCTCCTCTCTTCTTGTCAGCTGCTGCGCTTTTTTTTTTTTTCTTCTTCTGATTTTGTTAAAGTAAGAGCTTTTATGGGCAAAACCAAGAGAGTTTTTGCTTATCTTTCGGTTATTATATTTTGAGTGCTGAAGTATATCAGCCAAAGGAGATAATCTTTGTTATATTTCAACAGCCAGTGGAGATAATCTTTGCAACAGTTGCCATCCATTGACGTTTGATAAAATATTGCTGCCGCTTACATATTGAAATTATCGTAAGCACATAATTTTAAGAAAACTGAGATTCTTATGTTAGGTGCCATTAGCTCAACTTTCGCATCATTTGGTGAAATACAGTATAGCCATCCGAGCGGAGAAAAAGCATTTGAGTTTATGATAATCCACAATGCTAATCTTATGATCCAGAATAATATAACAGCATGTTTGTGCAGCAATCAAACATAATATGGTGTGTTCAAATTCGTGATTACTCGACGAGTTAATATTTTGCAATCAATCTCAACATATTTTGAGGCATTTAAAATGCGTTGACAAAGAGCAGTTTGGAGGCGCACCGCAGCGGCTAGCACACAAGAGGCGGGCACTACTGTGGCGCCCACCCCCGCCGCGGTCCTACTAACACGAATATTAGCACGATTACAATGGAGTGGTCGTCAATATGCAATCTCTCACTTATCATTAGATTAGATTTTCATCTCTAATCAACTAATAAGGGATGGATATGCCATAATTGCAATTGAATTTTTCACTAAATGATCATACATGAATATCAGAGTGCGGAAAAAAATAACAAATCACATTCATGTAGACATAATGCAGAAATAGAATAACATCCATCTCTGAATAAAAATGTGCGGTAAATAAAAATATAACAGAATATCTATATTATTACAATATTTAATTAAGGTTTTATGAAAACAGAAAAAATATTCATCCTCACTGAAATAAAATAAAGAACAACTTAATTAAGGCTCATCAGCTTCAAGGCGCTCTTCCTCCTGACTCTACTCCTCCCCAGGTGTTATCTCCATGAAACGCTTAGAAGCTGACATTATCGGTTTCACAAAACAAGGTGTAATCAGCACTACACAAACATCTGTAATATCAATTGTTTCTAATTTAATCATTCTAACTAATATGAGATTATACAAGCTTAGGATCTCCAATATCCTACCGTCTAGTATAAATGCAGAACTACAGCCCTATAAGGTTTAAAGCAATTAGAACTAATCAAGTTTTAATTTAATTCAATCAATGACACTTACATAAGTTGAATAATAAATAAAATATCTTAATTAATGAATTTAATTAACCTCAAGCCAATCTTGATTAAGATAAATCAAGTTAAGGGATTAAGAGTTAAACTCCAAAATATTGGGGTTTAACCACTTAATCCAAAGGTGCTAAGGACTAAGGGTATAAGGTTCATCCCAATTCTTATGTTCTACATATTAAGGCTTTCTTAATAAGCAAAGTCAAACTTAATAAGATGGATCACTAGCCTTAAACTAAAGTCTAAATATAAAATAATCATAATAAAAGATAAAATCTAGAAACTAATAAAACCTAACTTTCATCCATTGAGTAACTCATTTACTCAATGAATGAATTCTAATATAAGTCTACAGCTAATTCCTAAGGAAGATTTCTAAAGGCTTAAAGAAAGAAACTTTATTAAAGAAGGTTAATTGAGTAAGGGTTTAAGTGAATAGTTCAATCTTAAGCACTAAATTTAATTGAATCTTAATTATATCTATTTACTAATTTTGAGATAATATAAATGACATAATATGAACTTAATTCCTGTAGCGTCATGTCCCGTCGCCGCGCGCAATTTATTCAAAATATAACAAATTGACGGCGGAACGGTGCTCTACTCGAGAAGGAATTCATCATCTCCCCGAATAGCTGAGACTAGAACTGAAGGGCTAGTGGTCAACCTCAGGAGAAGAGGGCTGAGTGTTAATAATTAAGATAAGGGTAATATCCTTATCCTAAGTATTAGGTAAATAAATACATTGAATTATGAGTAAAATATGAGAAATCCAATATATATATATATAGTATAACAGTATTTCTAGTATGTTGATCACATCATAATATTAAGTATAAGTAGTAGTAAATACACAGTATAGAAGCTAAAACATTCATCACAGAAACTAAATAAAATATTCATCTCATAAAAGAAAAGAAAATACATCTAGAATTCTTATAACTATTTACTTAATGATAACACAGAAAATAGCCTAAAAATTGAATTGAAAGTAAACTTGTGCATAAAAGTAAATACAGATGGAGAGTCCTCTAAGGCTCCACAAACTCTTCCTAAATCTCTCGAACTGGCTCCTGATCTGACCCTACAAATTGCTCTGAATCTGGCAAATCATTGAATCCCAAAAGTACCATGTGTTAGACAATAAGTCTAATACATCAAAAACTATTCTAATAGATATTAATATATACTATTTAACATTTAAATAGTTAAACAAAATTGTAGAAAACTAGTAAAACAATTAGAAGCTCAAAATAATATAACTCTGAAAGTAAAGCAAACTAAAATGGTAAACTAAAATTATAAACTATAACTGTAAATTGAAAGTATATGTAAAATAGTATGTAATATGAATCTAAATAAATATTATTGTAAAACTGTGTTGTATATTACTGAATTTATAATTATGCATCTGAATATACTATTGAACTGTATGATACTGATATGCTAACTGGGTGTCTCGCAGACACACCAGAGTCTTTAGGTGAGCGAACGCTTCGCTAATAGAGTCCTTAGATGAGCTCATTCGCTTTGCTAATGCTGACATGACTTATGCATTATGATATGCCAAGAATTCAATATCGGTATGCTTTAAATCATCGACAAATCTTGAAATCAATTCAATATCAAGTAGTGATTCCATTTATCTCCATTATGCAGAATTCACCTAAGTGAATTCTGACTCCTGAGTCTAATTTATTAAATTATTTAGATTAAGATCAATAGAACTATCAACTGAAATGATTGAATACACATAGTTGGTATATTTCCAAGAAAGGGGATTTAATACTTAGTTTATTTAACTACACTTATCAAAGCGCACGATGATAAGAGGCATGGCCCGGTTATAATTTAATCTCTCAAACTAAGCTGTTAAATACCTTAATTATCATCATACAGCATGCTTTAAAAGGATAAGTTGAGATATTTAGTTTTTTTAACTACATTTATCGAAGCGTACGATGATAAGAGGCATGATTCAGTTATAGTTTTTTCTCTCAAACTAAACATCCAAGTTTACCCGATTATGAAACACTTGGGCTTAGAAAATTTACACTAAGATGGACTGTACTTATTCAGTCATATAGGATTAGAATGCGGAAGTAACACAATATAACATCCATTCCATTACAATACAATAGTAAGAACATACATTCCAAAATAAAAGCAGTAAAAGAAAATACAATTTAACCAATATTATTACAATATTATAAAAGGAAAGAATTGAAATAAAAGAACAACACTCATCCTCACAAGCAGAAAGGAAAATAACTAATTATCTTTTACAGCTCGATCCTCCTCCTGAATCCACTCTTCAGAAGGCTCCGACACCTAGAATAGCTCATAGTCTACCATTGTTGATTTCACAATGATAAGGCCCTAGCCAATAAAAAAAAAATCTAATTAGACAAAATATCTAAGTACATTTTAGGTTAATAAATTATTATGTTCATTTGGATATCACCATTAATTTAACAACTAAGCAATTACCATTAGGTGTGACAAAGCATAAGAAATAAAAAGAGAAGCTATAAATAATGAGTCTATAGGTTTATCAACAATGGAAGTGAACACACACTTCCAAACTCTGCTATAATAAGGTTGGGTAGTAAAAGAAATGATAAGAAATACAGATAACATAATGAAAAGAGACTCATCCTAAAAATGCTTATGATCAATGTAATTCGTGCTAATTTACATAACTTACAAATCATGAATTGTAAATAAACGATTTAAAATACACCAAGCATTTTATATAAGTAATTCACTGCACAATTCTAACATCCTATGATAAATGAAACTAATATCCTATAATGAATACATCTAGCATCCTATAATAATCACCACTAGCATCCTATAGTAAGTAGGACTAGCATCCTATAATAATCACAACTAGGATCCTAAAATAAATAGGACTAGTACCCTATAATCAGCGCAACTAGCATCCTAAAATAAATAGGACTGGCACCCTACAATCATCACAACTAGCATTCTATAATAAGCAGGACTAGCATCCTATAATAATCATAACTAGCATCCTATAATAAGTAGGACTAGCATCCTATAATAATCACAACTAGCATCTTAAAATAAATAAGACTAGCATCCTACAATCATCACAACTAGCATCCTATAATAAGTAAGACTAGCACCCTACAATCATCACAGCATAGAATGTGGCGGCCGCCCCCAAATCACCTGGATTAGGAGGTGGTTGTCACTTTGCAAACCCTCACTTAACATTTAGATTAAGGAATGGACCTTCTTAATCAAATGTCAAGGGAGGATATGCCTTAATATGCAAAGATGTAGCAATAGAAACAATCACTTAAATAAGTATACTATAATTTATCAGAGTGCGGAAGAAAAATAAGGGTAACATTCATACAATCCAGATAAAAACTGTACAACTCAGAATACATAAATATGAAAAGTAAAGCAGTTAGATCATGTATTATTACAAAATAATGATAAAGTTTAAGCAGTAAAAAGAGTAAAGTCTCTCATATCCTCACAATATCAGACGGAAACTACTACTCTTCTCCTGTATGCTCCTCCTCCTGTACCGAATCTCTAGAAGGTCCCACAATCTCGAACAGCTCATAATCTACCATTGTTGACTTCATAATGGTAGGGCCCCAGCCAACAAAAGAAAAATCTAGTTAGATAAAATGTCTAAGTACATTTTAGGTTATAAATTGTTAATTTTTAATGATATCATTATACTAAGCAACATAGGAGCAGTAAGCAGTAAGGAAAGGTAACAAAGTTATAATTAACATAATTATAACTTAACAAGATGTGAGGTAAGCACATACCTCAATCCAAGCTGCAGAAAATATCAAGTAATACATAAAGAAATCTACTAAACACAAGTGAAACTTCTAAGTATATGATCAATAAAAAATATGTTGCTTTTATAATTAATATGAAAGTACGGAGCTGAAAGTAAAGATCTATCATCCTAACATGCCAAAAGTAAAAATGACTGCTGAAAGATAAAAATGAATGTTCAAAGCTGTGAGTACAAAGGAACTGCAGAAAATGAAAATATAGCAAGATGCGTACTGAACTATAAGACAAGTAAGAACCGTAGAAAATGAAAATGTAGCAGAATGCGTACTGAACTATAAGACAAGTAAGAACTGCAGAAAATGAAAATGTAGCAGAATGCGTACTGAACTATAAGATAAGTAAGAACTGCAGAAAATGAAAATATAACAAGAAGTGAACTGAACTGTAAGATAAAAGCGAGCCAAAACTGTAAAGTAAACAAAAATTAACTGCAAAGTGACTGTAATACAAATAAAGTTACTGAAAAGTAACTGTAATTATGAGGTATACCTACTTAGTCCTGCCACCAGTAAAGTCCATCTACTTATCTGGAAAAATAGTCCCAAATTCCATCTGAAAAGTAACTACTAAATATCTGGAAAAGTAGTCCCAGATTAAAGTTAATTCCATCAAAAAGTACTACAAACCATCTGAAAAAGTAGTCCCAGATTCACTAGGAAAGTAGTCCTAGTCAGAAACAACCAGTATCTGGAAAAGTAGTCCCAGGTATACTAGGAAAGTAGTCCTAATCAGGAATAGCCAGTATCTGGAAAAGTAGTCCCAGATATACTAAGAAAGTAGTCCTAGTCAAAAATAGCAGGTACTAGGAAAGTAGTCCTAGTCCAGAACCATAGGCACTAGAAAAGTAGTCATAGCCCTAAAAGCTATCCTACAGGCACTAAGAAAGTAGTCCTAGCCCAAAACCACTCTAAAGTAAATTCATACTACATGGCAGACTAAAAAGACATATCTCCTCAAATTTAGTAAAGCTAATTTCCATCAAATTTCCTTCTGATAATATGAAATGCCATATGAATATAATCAACATAGAATTAATCCTTTAATGTAATGTATCTAAATGTAAAGAAGTCCAAAGCAAAGGGAAGCATAGCATACAATATTCAATGAATATAAATAACACTAAACAACATTTGTGATATCATCTTGTTTTCTATTTAAGACATTCTAACTACTCTAAATTACATAAGATTCAGAATCCTCAATTCCTACACTGTCTATAACTTAGAATCACGAAATTATAAGTTAGACATAATTAAGATTGGCCACATCCTAATTATAACTGAATCAAAGTTGCCTATAAAGTTAAATAAGTAAAATCAATCATCCTAAGTTATTATTTTATAAATCCTAAACCAAATCTTGATTAGCCAAATCAAGATTTAAAGGATTAAGAATCAAATTCCAAAGAATGAAGTTTTATTCTTAATCATAAGGCTATCCTAAAGAACTAAGGTTTAATCCCATCTTACTAATTAAAGGTTAAGGCAAATCCTATTGAATTAAATCAAGTTCAATAAGATAGATTTCTAAGCCTAATTCTAATGTTAAAAGATCAAATAATCATTTAATAAACTATGAAAAATCTAATAAACTAGTAAAATCAAGGTTTCACCTTAATGAGTAACCTATTTTACCCATTAGATGAATTCTAACCTAAGATCTAATCCTAATCTTAGGAATTAAGGCTCTTAATTATTAAGAGTATCTCTCATAACACATATCCTAACTTAGTGTTATAAAACTTATGGAAAGATTTAAGAATTATTAAGGAAGGGAAGCACTCAAAATTTACTTAGGAATTTCCTTAAGGACTTTAAAATGAGATCTTGATCAAAAAAATCAAATTAAGGATTAAATTTATCTAATGTCTATCCTAAATCACTTTATTTATGTTTGAAATGATTAGAATGTGATTTTAGGATTTCAAAATGTTAAACCCTAATTTTGGGAAAAATTACCATTTTGCCCCTACTTAAGGGTCTAAATCTCATCTTTATAAATTTAGGGTTAAATTCTAAATTTTAACAAAGTGGAATGATTACTTACTGTCTAATATGAGTTTAGACAGTAATTTTATTAATTTTTGTTAAGTATTAAGCCTTATAAGGTCAATATAAGAAATTTAACCTATAAGGGTATTTTGGTAATTTTACCCTAATGATATATAATTTTTCTATCAGTTAATTAAAGCTTATGCCCTAAGGTTTCCACAAAACCTAAAATTATTGAATTCTAATGTGTATTGGATAAGTTATAGCCAAAACAAGATCTAGGGTTTAAAGGGTAATTAAGGATTCTTAATTAAGGGCCAAAACCCTAACTTCTCTAATTGGTGTCCAAATTGATTAAAATTAGTGGCTATGAATCACAACTGATCCACTAATTCCATTGACTGGTAGTGGGTTCAATTTGGACCTTAATTGGCTTAGTTATGGCCTAATTAGGGTTTAGGGTGATTAGTGAGTGATTAGTAAAATTAATCACCCAATCACTAATTCAACCCTATAGTTAGGTTCTAAAAGATTCTAGGAGTTCTCTGAAATTTAAATTGTCCAATTTGGATTATTAAATTGGCTAATATTCCCTAATTAAGTTTTTAGGGTAATTAGAGGTGATTAGCAAATCTAACTATTAGATCCTAAATATTTTTGTAGATCTCTATGGGTTAGGTTTTGCTGATCTAAATTGGTGTTTGGATCACCTAATTTGGAGCTAAGATGACCAACTTATGGTCATTTGAAATTCTAGGTCAAATTAGGCTAATTAGGGTTAGGTCCTAAATGTCATTAGTTAAATGCTAACTCAAATAGCAAAGTTAATACTACTAGAATGTTTTTTAGGGTTTTGCGAGTATTTTAAGACCCATATTGGGTATGTTTGGGTTTAAAGGACACAAAATCATGGCTATTTGAACATTTGTAACATTTTTGGAATTATTTAAATACCTAAGATATTACCATGTGATGTATTACTCCAAATGAAAAATTGATAGCTTCATAATATTCCTCATATTTTTCTGATAAATTTGATATATTTATTTGCATTATTTGGACTTATATTTATTAAGTTATGCTTGTTTAAAGATTAGGCATTTCCATTTTAATTAATTTCATTCAATATTTATAATATATATTTCTTTTTTTTTTTTTTGATAATGGCGGGTCCCACCATTAAAGACCGTGGCATTCGTGCGGGTCATGATGAACCTGACCCGGCCCGGCCCAGTAAGGAGGGTCGTCTCCTTCCTTCGACAGGCGCCGAAATTATGGGTTTTTAGGGTTTTAATTCGATCAATGCATAGCTCCCCACTCCACAGGATTTGCAAATAAATAGAATGTTCAATGCAAAACGTTTTCACTAAGATCAAATCAATGAACCTACGAGCACAATATCACTCAATAAAGTGATGCCCTAATTTTTAGAACTTAGGAAATGGGCGCATCTTTTCGATCGACGGAAGGCATATTGAACCCAATCGAACTTTTAAATTCACTATCACTATCTAGTCATTCTATTGATGTGATAAATAACTCAACTAAGAAACAATTAATCAATTTTACTGAGAGTAAGGATAGGTAGAATCGGTACCTTAGGGCTTAGAGTATCAATGAGTCGCACAACTTGTAGGTGACAGAGCTTCAGGTTCGATGAGATTCTCAAAAAATTTCCAATTTTTCGAGCTCAAGAGGAGATTTTTAGGGTCCATTAAACGGTGGTGAGTCCTCCGCATGGATCAGAGCTCGCCACGTGCGAGCTCTTCGCGACACGCGGAGCATGAATCACGCTCCGAGGGACGACGAACACCAGCCGTTCGATCTTCGATCGAACGACACACCATCACTGTTCAAAAATTAAGCCGCATGGATTAACGGCGTGAGGGCTAAATGACGAAAAGATCTAAACTATGGATGGCGCCATTTTAATTAAATTAAATATAATATAATTTAATAAATTTTATTAATTAAAATTAGTTAATTTAATGCATCCTAAAAATTTCCAATAAATCACCCTTAGCTAATTGAGGGGTGAGGAACGCAACGGTGCAATCGGATTTTCAATCCGATGAGTATTTAGTTATTTGATTTTTCAGATATTTAAATAATATTAAAAAATACAACAAAATCCAACAATTTCCAAATGCATTCAAGACTTCACCCCTAGCTAATTTTGGGGTGGTGAATGCAATGATGAAGTCAGATTTTTAATCTGAGGTCTAGATAGAAGGTCAATTTCAAGGGTTTTTTTTCTAGAAATTCAGATTTGATTCAATTGATTTCAGATTTGGACTGAATCTTAGATATGAGCTTTTAATGACTTAATTAAGGTATTAGAATCATAATTATGACTTGGATTAGTCCTACTTGACCTAAGTAATAACCTGGGTTGTTACATAGAATATGCAGTAAAATAATAAATAGAAAAGTACTAAAATTTAGACAAGCAAACTAAAGGTAGTAACTAAAGCTACACTGACTACTCAAGCCAATCAAACTAAAAGAAAACATCAAACTCACTTAGCCTAATGGGCTAAGGCAAAAGAGCACAAGTAGAGGTATACCTAAGATTAGTACTGTCATATCAGAACATATGACTCTTCAAGCCACAACAACTCTAATATTTTCTCTTTTTGTAATAGCTAGTAAATGAAACACTAGGTGGCTTCACCAACAAACTAGTTTTTATTCTACTAGGTTGAAACAAATCTATTGTCTCTTTTCGACAACTAGTAAGTGAAATACTAGGTGGCTTCACCAACAAACTAGTGTTCCCACTACTAGGCCGAACCAATACTACAATGCCTATCTGATAGACTAATAAGTGAAACACTAGGTGGCTTCACCAACAAACTAGTGTTTCCATTACTAGGCCGAGCTAATTCCAAAGAGGCAGACTAATTAGGTCACAAAGCACTAATGAAATGAAAATAATATTTATGCAGGTTCAAAATTGACACAAGATATTTATCAAATAACTTGCATCCTAATATATGCCAAGGTTTAAAGCTCAATTTCAAGGCAAGCATAGTATCAAAGTCCAAGTGAGCAAGAGACTCTATTAAGACACCGATAATATCCATTATTATCTAATTTATTCATTTTATCTACTCTAAGTTACATAAGATTCAGAATCATCAATTCTTAGTCTAAATGTAACTTAGATCACGGCCTTATAAGTTTAAAGGAAATTAGAACTGATCAGGTTCTAATCTTACTGAATCAATGTCGACTATAGTATTCAATTAGACAAATCAATCGACCTAATTTGATGTTTTAAATAATCCCAACCTATCTTGATTTAATCAAATAAAGATGAAAGGATTGAGGATTTAACTCTAAATGATGGGGTTTAATCACTCAATCCGAAGGTATATCTAAGGATCTAAGGTATATAACCCAATTCTCACAAAAATAGACTAAGGCAAATCCTAATGAGTAAATTATACTCAATAGGATAGATTTCTGTTCTTAATTCTAAGATTAAAAGATCAAATAATCATTAACAAACTAAGAAAATCTTTTAAGGCTTCACCTATTGAGTAATCCAATTTACTCAATGGATGAATTTTAACCTATGACCTATTCCTAATCCTAAGAGAATGGCTCTTAATCACTAAGATTAAGTCTCATACACAAATCCTAACTAATGTTATTAGGAAGGTTGAGAATGAAATATAGAAGATTAGAGGAGTTTAAGAAGGCATGATATGAGATTGGTCTCATATCATTAAGCTTAAACTTGATTATTTTACAAAGGAAGAAAGACTGCAATTGAACATGTAAACTTGATACTATTCTCCTTTCAACACTATTACTTATTTAATTCACTGCTCTCATTATCTATTTATATTATTATTAAGATTATATTTGCCACCACTTCTATTACAGTTAATATGAGTAAATTTAAATTTTACTTTAGTTTTGATATGGTAAAATAACAAGAATGTTTGAGACACAATTACAATGGTTACCTACTCATAGGCCATCCAAATTGTAATTACGGCATATAAAAATATTTATGTATAATTGTATTAAAATGTAAGAGAGACTTGATACAAGTATTGATATTCCTTAAGAGAGAATTAAATTATTTACATAAGTACTTATATGACAGCAACATAGTTGATTATTCCTCTTATGAACTAGCATTTGCTCTTACCATTGATTTGATATAAAATTTGAAGAATAATACATGTATAACTAACTACTTAATGAAACTCCTTTGAGATTGATTTAAATTTAAAAGCATTTATGATCATTTTATAGCAATATGAAGCAAACTTAAATGTATTTAAGGATACACACTTTTAATTGAATAAGCAAATTTATTTAGCAATCACAACTTTGCTCATATTATACTAGTTTAGAATTAATAACAAGTCTATTTAAAGTTTAACAATAGGTTCATTTAAGAATTATAATATATATATTAAAAGCAAGAGTTTAAATCAAATATGAAATTGCCAAATACTTAAACTGTCATGAACAGTTTCCAACAATATTCACTAGTTCTTTTCGTAAGTTTAAGCATCAGCAAATTGTTGCATTATATATAAGGATAACTCATTATTGTCTGGAGGGTTCTTTAATTACTTATGCATTTCAAGTATTCAAATTTGGTTTTATCTCTCATCCCGATTAAAATTTTAGATGGGCATGGCAAGATAGTTATGATCACATAAATATTTACATATTTAAAATGTGACAATTTTGACATATAGGTCGAACTTTATAATCTTAGCAAGCATTTGTTAAAACGATAGCATTATATTGAAACACAATAGTGATAGATAATAAAGATGATGATGCTAAATTTGCTACATATTATGAGTTAAGAAAATGACATATATTACTTATGTGAACTCAATTCAATAAGAATTCTAATAATGAACATCCACCGAGTTAATACATTATTTAAAAGTGCTTGTGTTATAATTCTTCTTAAAGAAATATATTGTAGATATTTTAAAAGAACAATAGAAACCTCAAATTCCCAAAACATCAAATACAATTCATAATTGTTTCAAACGTTGTGAAATTAGTTATATAATGATTAAGAGAAATGAGTATATTGGCATATCATATTTTAGAAGTTTAGCAAATACATATATATGTAATTTTCCTTTGGTATGGCTACAACCAAATCAATTTACTTTTATCTCAAGAATATATATATATATATATATATATATATATATATATATATATATATATATATATTCAATCATGCAATAAGTAATGACGACTTAATTTTAAGATAATTCGATTATGAAAATATATACTTAGTTCGGAAACAATATTTGTCACAGATCAATCCATTTTAGATTCAAATTTTAAGGTATCATAAGGTAATATATAATCTGCATATGATTGATGAATTTCAAAAGCACTCTTCTCAAAGCTAAAAGTTCACAAACATACGAAATAATTCAATAAAGCCTTCTAAACATAGTTGTATCTAATTATGAAAATTTGGTAATTGATTGATATGATATAGTTCGTTGTAAGAACTTGATGCTAAACTCATATTTAAGCCAAAATAATTTTGTCTATCAAAATTATCCATCTGATTACTACAAATGAAAAATCGCTAAAATAAATTCAGCATAATTAATTGAACTTAATAAAATCCACAGTAATTTAAAAACCAAAATAACAAGAATACTAAAAACTATATATTGTATATTTGCTAAATGAAGGACTTTAACTACCACTCAAACATCCCTTACAATATTCACAATTAGTGAATGGTGCCTCAATAATGATCGAGATTAAAGCAATACTTAGAGCCTCATAATAAAAAAAAATATAGCATAAGTTCAAGAACGTCAATCTATTTCTTTTCCTTCTCCCTGTATTCACTCTTTTGACAATAAGATTTTTTTAATGGATTAGCAAAAATATAATAAGTCTCTAGCGTCCAATATAAATGCGTTAAAACATTCACCCATATTATTTAGCAAAATATCACACCCATAAAGAAAAATATTCTCATTAAGTGCTTCGACCCTTCCATAACAGTATTAAATTGATGTTTAGTAGTTGCACATGCTGCTATTATTAGTTGAAGAAAGTAGATGTGAAATTGGAATGATCATTAACTATATTTAAATCTTTTGCAAGCATCTTTAAAAATTATTTCAAACTGTCTTGATTCACAGTCCACAACAACTCATTCCACATGATAGTTGTTGTTATTAGCACCTCTAGAAACAACAAGTAATTGCTCACATTGTTTTTACTTCAAAATTTGTCATCGGCCCCAATTATGAGTCGATAATCTGAATTGAAATTATCTTTGCATGCTAAGAAACACATAAATTCGCAAAAAAAAAATGTTGTTGCCATTTAGATCATAATCATTTGGAGTCTAGATAGAGATTGTTGAACTATATGTAATTGCCATTGATGATAAGGTTATTAAATAACAAAAACATAATTTCCTGAATTCAAAATATCACACACCAAAATTTTGATCAGCATTTGTTCGTACTCATTTAACTCAGCAAGAGATTTGGAATGCTTAAGCATGCAAGATAAATTAGATTAAGGTAAAGCAAGAAGAAGGTGGTGAAGTGGAGTACCTTAACTGCGCCAAATGGAGGAGAAGGCGAAGATGAGGGGCTCGGCCGAGAGGTTATTTCCAATGAGGAAGCGGCGCGAGGTATAGGGTCTTCGGCTTTAATGGAAGATGGTGGCGGAGGTTGCGAGGAGGTGAGGTGACGCATGTCTCACGAAGGGAAGGGAAGGTGTCAGCCGAGGAGGAAGGTGTCAGCCGAGGAGGGAAGGGCTTGTGTTTGGCGCACGGCGAGAAAGACTCGTGTCGGCCGAATGCAAATGGAAATTAGGGCATGCCAAAAGAAGAATAAGGAATTATATATATATATATATATATATATATATATATATATATATATATATATATATACATCACTTGCTAAACCTAAAACACTGCTGAAAAACAATAAAGTTCAATTTAGCTCGAATAAAATGCCAATTTCGAACAGATGTAAATCACTTGCTGTAATTACGGATTCTTAGGCTACTGACCTTAATCAAAAATCTAGCTCCAAGGCCGAAAAATTAAATTCACATGATAATACATCCCAGTTGGTCCCAAGTGGATCACCTTCCATCCCTAGATGAATATGCTATGTTGGAACATCAGAGGTATCGGTAATGCCTCTTCTAAAAATAGATTTAAACATTTTGTGTTTGAAAAAAAAATTGCGATTGCTGCGATTTTTGAACCCAAACTTAAAAGTGATGCTATCCAGGCTTTGGGTCGTTTCCACAGGCTGGAAAATGTTTGTTGTTCTGACTCGAATAGAATTTGGATTTTGTGGAACAATCTTTGGAAAGCTGAGGTGATTGCGCAATGCCACCAAGCTATTCATATGCGTTTCTATAACAAGGATCACAATTGTCTCATCACTTTCGTGCACGCCAATAATCTTCGTTTAGATCGTATAGCTCTTTGGAATTTCTTGAAGGATTGCAGCTCCTCTTCTCTCCCTTGGGCTGTGGGAGGAGATTTTAATGCTATCCTTAAAAATTTCGAATATAAAGGTTATGCGAGGGACAATGCCAAATCTTCTTTTGACTTCAATTCTGCCATACTCGATTGTGGTCTTGAAGATTTCAAGTACACAGGTTCTCCTTTTACTTGGAACTCTGGTAAAAATTTTGCTATGCTTGATAGATTCCTCATCAACAATCTGTGGTGCAACTCCTTTTCTAATTATGAAGCCTCCTCTTTAAACTCCACTGTATCTGATCATAAACCAATCACTCTGTCCTCTTGGAACCAATCTAATAACATCCCCAAATATTTCAGGTTGGAATAAAAATATGGTTGGTAATATTTTTAATAATGCTTCCCACTTGGGAAACAAGGTAAATAATCTAGAGAACATCTTTGATTTGGATCCCTCTGATGCAAATAGGATCGAAGTTTCTAAAGCTAAGGCCTCTTTTATTCAAGCTCACAACAATATTGAAACCTTTTGGAAACAAAAATGTAGCATCAACTGGACTCTTCAAGGGTTAAGAAACACCTCCTTCTATTATAATTGGGTGAATAAAAGAAAAATCATAAATCACATCTCTAAAATTAATCATCTCAACAAACCTCCAATTAAGGAAGTTGAAGATATTCAAAACTCTGTTGTATCCTTCTTCCTTGAAGCTTGCCAAAAAACTACCCCCAACTCTTCTCCTTTAGAGACAAATTTACTCTCTTCCCAATTATCGGAAGAGGACAATTTTGTCTTAAATGCAATGCCTTCTATGGAAGAAATCTGGGAGATTATGTCCAATTTTAAAAAAAATACTTGTCATAGTTTTGATGGATTCCCATGTGAATTTTTTTGCAAATTTTGGAATGTTATCAAAACAGACGTGTGTAATGGTATCCAAGAATTTTTCTGCAAAGCCCGTATCCCGAAATTTTTCACCCACACCATGATATCCTTAATTCCTAAAATTAATAAAGCCTCTTGGTGGTCCCATCTCTGTCCTATAAGCCTTTGCACCACTATAAACAAAATTATCTCCAAAATTCTGGCAAATAGGATTCAAAAACTTCTTCACTCCCTTATTGCTCCCAATCAATCTGGTTTCGTCCCAGGTAGACAAATTCAGGATAATATTTTTGCCACTCAAGAACTTTTCTACAGTTTAAAAAACAAAAAGAAAGACCACAACCTCATATTAAAATTCGACCTTGAAAAAGCATTCGATAAAATGGATTGGCAATTCCTCATCAAAATGCTAAGGTTCTATGGATTCAACGAAAGTTTCATCATCAAAATTAAAAACCTCATTCAATATAACTACTTCTTCGTTCTCATTAATGGCAAGGCCAATGATTTCTTTAAATCTGAGAGAGGTCTTTGTCAAGGAGACCCTATATCTCCTTTACTTTTCATCCTTGCTTTTAATTATTGGTCCTTTTGCATTAATGCTGTTTTCAAAAGTGATCCTTCCATGCATTTCATGGTTAGAGGAGAATTCTTGGTCATCCACCTTGCCTATGCTGACGATATCATCATTTTCTGTAATTCAAATATCAAGACAGTGGAGAAAACTAAAAATCTTATCATCTACTTGGAAAACCTTTCCAGGCTTGATGTTAATAACCAAAAATCTCAATTTTTTGTTAGTTCCAAAGCCTCCACTAGATTGATTAATAGGCTTTCTAACTCTCTGAAAATCAAACAAGGCAAGCTCCCATTTAAGTATTTGGGCATTTCCATTGCCACTGGTCACAATAAAAATAGCAATTACAATAACCTTATCGATTCTATCTTCAACAAGCTCCAAAGTTGGGAACTAAACTCTTTATCTCAAGGTGGTCGTCTAATCCTTCTTAAATTCATCCTAAACATCATTAGTCTATACTGGTTGGAAGTCTCCTCCCAACCAAATTTATCATTAACAAGCTAAAAAGCATTTTCAATAAATTCCTTTGGGTTCATCCTAAAAGCAGTAAGATGATCTGGTGTTCTTGGGACTATCTTACTTTCCCCACCAGTGAAGGAGGCCTAGGAATTTAATGTTTAAACTCATTACACAAAGCCTTTTCTCTCAAACTTTGGTGGAAGTTCAGAATCTCAAACTCGATTTGGTCTGAAATTCTTCTAGCCAAGTATTGTGCTCGTACCCATCCTTCTCAAACAACCCAGAAGATTACTGACTCTATCACTTGGAATAGAATGCTTAATTATAGTGAGTTAATCGAAGAAAATATATCTTGGGATGCTATTGATACCTCCACTTTTTTTTGGTATGACAGCTGGAACAACATTGAAACCTTGGCCAAATCTGCCTAATTCATAAAAAACCAAAAATTAACTACTGTTGATATTCCTCATAATACTAAAGATTGGAATGTCGAGCTCCTTCAGAAGTTGCTGTCCCCTAAAATTGTTGAAAACATAACTAAAAGAACCCCTAATCTGGAGCATTTGAAAGTGACAAACTCTATCTTCTGCTATAATGGGAAACTTAAATTAACTCCTCTTTGGCAGGTTTGTAGAACTCACAAGCTACCTGATTTCCCTTGCTGGATTTGGAATAATTAAATCCCAACTTTGATCAGCCTTTTTCTCTGGAGAATCTACTATAAATTTATTAGTGTTGATGATACCTTGCAATCCAAAGGCTATCACCTTGCTTCAAGATGTCACTGCTGCCATAATAACACTGAAAATATTAATCACTTATTCCTTAATAACTTGTCTGCTGTGTCTGCCACCCCAAGCTCACCGTTTTTAATGTATTTTTTCTTCCGGATGGACCTTTTAGGATACCCTTTTGGGGTTGGTTTTTGGACTTTTAGCTTTAGGATTTATTGTAACCTCCCAACCCTACTATGTAATCCAGTTTTTAATATAAATAAAATATGCAGGTTTCTCTAATATATAGATATATATATATATATATATATATATATATATATATACAAATGAATTTATTTAAATAATCAATTTCCTAGTTTTATTAATTAATTTTAATTCATTGAATGGTTTTCAAAAATCACCCAATATTCACCCCTAGATAATTGAGGGGTGAGGAACTCAACGGCGAAGTCGGATTTTGATTCCGACGAGTATTTAATTTTCTCATTTTTGAGTATTTAAATAATATTAAAATATTCGTCGAAATTTCAATGACTTCCGATTGCCACCAAAATATCATCCTAGCTAATTTGGGGGCAATGAGCGCGATGGCGAAGTCCGCTTTTTGATATGAGGTCAAAATGATTAGGTCAATTTCTAGGGTTACAGGATTTTCCCAGAAGTTCGGATTTGATCCAATTGATTCTTGAATGAGCCCAAGTCTTAGTGATGAGTTCCAAGTGACTTAATCAGTGCATTGGGACCATAATTAAGACTTGGATTAGTTCTAAGTGACCTAACTAATAACTTGGGGTGTTACATAAGCCCATGTTTTATCTATCTCTTTATCTACCCAAAACTTATGAAGCAGTTTTTGCAAGATCGGCACAAGCAAGCGACTTCCTGAACCCTAATGGTGACTTACAATACGCAAGCAGGTACTCCACTTAATTTCTCCTATCTAATCGAGTATTGAAAGGGGTTTGAAAATGTAAATAAGGAAGCTTTAGATGATATGAGTACAAATTAATTCAATAATGAAATAGGTGAAAATTTAACTTTAATTAGTATAAATTTCTTTTATTGATCCAGTAATTGGTTGCTAATTCATATTTGATAAAATGAGCTTAGTGTTTTGTTAATTCTTATTTTTTTATTGTTATTAGTTGAAGACTTTATTAATATAATCTTGTCATAAGGTAACCGATTCATTTTATATAAGAAATTTTCAATTATCCCAGTCATTGATACAATTAAAGTTATTTTTTTTTAGAGCAAAATTAATAGCAGCCATTATTAGAGCATGCATTTGATAGTTTGTCTTGATGCATATTATATAACTCAGCCTACGTACATTAAGATGCATCTTAAGTCTTAATAGGTCTTGCCAATGAGATATTGAAGCTTTTTTCCTCTAATAATTAAAAAAGTTGGGTTTTCTTGCCCCAAAATAAATTGTTGTTCAATAGTAAATTAACATTTTGTTGGAACATTTTTTCAATAAATCTTTGTTAGTGCAATGGTGGAAGTCCAACAAATTGGATTCATGTAATTTGGCTGGTAGTTCCAACTTCATTACGAATAAAGGCTTGATTTTTTGGAGAAACTATGTGAAGTTGTGGTCTTCCTTACTTCTCATTCTTCCATCAGCAATGCATTTACTTATAGCAATCATTCTCTCTTTTGTTGCTGTTGGTAATCACTCGACACTGCAGACCCGTAGTATGGTGGCACAAATTTGTTTGGTTTTGTGCTCATAAGCTTAATTGCTCATGTTCTTTATGGATAAAAGTTTTAATGAATAAGGTAATATATATGAAACTTATTATAGCAGCCTTATGTCTCACCTATACTCCTTGCCGCATAAGACAATAACTTGAAGGAGATAAAAAGGCATTGATATTTTATATGACAAATAATTTACTAAATCAAGGTACTTCTCTACAAGATATTCATCATATCTTGTAGAGATTTGATGGGTTTATTCATCATATCTTGATTTTACCATTACAAGCTTTAGAAAAAAATTTACATTTTTGTTCGTTTTGCAAATTTGATCTTAAATGCTGAATATTGTTTTCACTCTATCTAACAGTTTTTCAGCCGTTATTTTCCAAACTGCACATTATATCATAACAATAGTTAAATGTAGACGTTATTGCTATTCTAGTTTTATTCAAACCTTAAATTTTAGTTTTGTTATCTTCAAAGATCTATTTCAGTTTGCATAAATAAGGAGTGTGTGTGTGACACCCTAGGCTTTATTCTTTCATTTTGAGTAATTTTTATTGATATCTGAAAGAGCATATGCAATACTATATATTTTCAAATGCAATATAACTTAGAGTATCATAGATGTAAATTAATTGATTTGATACTTTTACTTCATCTTATTTTTTTTAAATATAATAACTACTAAAGTAGTAGCAAATTATGTTATATCATGATTGTGGCCTTGCTTGATCATTAAAATCCATTTTTGAATCTAAAACATTTTTTAATAAATGCTTAATCATTTGATTCCAGTACTTAAGATGGTTATCTTAAAAAGATAGCAAATTAGGTGGCCTAATGATAGGGTGATTGTTATTTGTCAAATTGAAACATTTATGAGAAATGAGTTGCTTTTAGTGCCTTATGATTTCCTTGTTTAATCATGAATAAACTGTAAGTATATTATTATTTCAGAATGAATCCAGACTCAAATCCTCCCACTCCTATTAAAAGGACAATACCATCCACCTCATCATCACAATCTGATAAGATGAAAACTTTGATTGAACTAGTCAAAGTTATGGTAGAAGCACAAACTCAGGCCGCGCAAAGAGCCAACATTTCTCCTGCTATCCAAGTTACACCTCAAGCTCCATCCTCTTCTTCTATGGATGGATACTTACAGGCATTCCTCCATTTAAATCCTCCTTCCTTCAATGGATCTGTACAACATATAGAAGCTGTTAACTGGTTAAGAACCATGGATAAATACTTGATAAGTATAAAATGTCCTGCTAGCGAATTAATTCGCTTAACTACTCATTTACTCTCAGAAGAAGCTGAATTTTGGTGAGAAGGAGAACTAAAATCCTGCTTTATGGGAAAGGCAATATAGGATATCACTTGGAAAGAATTTGAAGAAGCATTTAGGAATCAATATGTTCCTTTTTCAGTGCAGACAATTTTAGAAGATGAATTAATCCAATTGACACAGAGCAATCGATCAGTTCTTCAATATGAGGTCGAATTTAGAAGACTTTTTCATTTTACTCCTGATTTAGTAAGATCTGAAGTTACGAGATGTAGCCATTTTCTAAAGGGGTTACGAAACCCAATAAATGATCATTTGGTAGCCCAACATCATACAAAATTTGCAGACCTTCTAGAGGGAGCAAGATTAGTTGAGCATCATCTCATTTAGAAAAAAGCAACAGAGAAAGTCTTATCCCCCGATTTCAAAAATTGATGAATTTAAGTGAAGTAAGTCTGTTCAGCCTAAGGTTTTTAATATGCAACATTATCAAAGGTATCAACAACACCCTCATCAAGCCCAACATTTTAATCAATATAAAAGACCTCATCCGTATGGTAAGTGCTATCATCAAGGAGGAAGATGCTTCATCTGTGGTCAAATAGGGCATCGTTTATGGGAATGTCGAGCCAGTTGGACAGTGGATCGAGTTAAGATTAACCAACCTCAGAATACTCCTCCAACAAATTATCTAACTACCAAACCTCCTCCTCCTACTCCTCAGATTACTTATCAAAAGAGGCCAAAGCCTAATACTGCTCAGACAAATCCAAGAGATACTCAAAAAGGAAAGGCAATCATGCAAACTGCCCGCCAACCAAGAGTATTTACCTTGACTCCTGTAGTTTCTCAAGAAGATAATGATGTTGTGTCAGGTAAATTTTAACTTACTAAGAAAAATCTATTTTACAGTCTAAAATTTCTAGCATTTTATTTTTCCATTTTTTCAGGCACACTTTTTATAGAAAATCAACCTTGTCAAGTACTATTTGATTATGGCGCAAGCCATTCTTTTATTTCTAAGAAATGTGCTCAAGGTTTAAAACTTATACAGTTTAAGTTAGGAAAATTAATGCAAGTGCAAATGTCTTCGAGAGCAAAAATTCGTGCCAATAATAACTAATAATCCCAAATCAACATTCGCACTTACGAAATCAGCACTTGATAGGAGAATCGGGTTCACCGGTGATGAAAGAGCAAGGAGGCGGCGGCGATTGGAGGGTTTGGCTGAGGAAGAAGACGCAGCCGGCGGTGAGGGAGCAAGGAGGAGCCGAAACGCGAAGCCTAAAGCCTTCAATTTTTAATGGATGCGAAGGCGAAGGTTGCGAGGAGAAGAGGTGATGCGTGCCGAGAGACATGAGCGGCGCGAGCCACGCGTCGAGAGGGGAAGAGGAGGTGTCGGTACTACACGGATGGCGTGCGAAGGAAGAGTGTCGGCCAAATGGAGTTAGGTCATGGCATGCGGCTGAGAACTTTTAAGGCTTGCGATTTTTTATTTAAGAAGAAGTATATATATATATATATATATATATATATATTAATCCTCCCAACAAACCGTCGCTTAAAGATGTAGAAGATATCAAAAATTATGTTGTTTCCTTTTTCCTTGAAGCTAGCCAAAATCGTAACTCCAATCCTACTCCCTTAAAGATGAATTTACCTTCTCAATTATCAGAAGAAGATGATTTCTCTCTTAATGTGATGCCTAATGATGAAGAAATCTAGGATGTTGTTCAAAGTCTGAAGAAAAACACTTGTCCTAGTTTTGATGGTTTCCCCTGTGAATTTTTTTGTAAATTTTGGGATGTTATCAAATTGGATGTCTGTAACGATGTCAAAGAATTCTTCTGTAACACCCGTTTACCTAAAAAAAATTTTCACACCATGTTATCTTTAATCCCTAAAACTGATAAAGCCTCTTAGTGGTCCCAATTCAGACCTATTAGCCTCTGTACCACTATAAACAAGATTATTTCTAAAATCCTTGCTAAAAGGCTTAAAATTTTTCTAAATTTTCTCATTGAACCCAACTAATCTAGTTTCGTTCCGGGTAGACAGATTCAGGACAACATTTTAGCCACCAAAGAACTTTTCCATAGCTTAAAAAATAAAAACAAAAACCACAACCTTATACTTAAATTTGATCTTGAAAAAAGCTTTTGATAAAATTGATTTCTCACTAAAATGCTTAAGTTCTATGGGTTCAATGAAAGCTTCATCCTTAAAATCCAGAACCTTACTCAATATAACTATTTTTTTGTTCTCATTAATGGCAAGGCTAATGGTTTCTTCAAATCTGAAAGAGGTCTTTGTCAAGGTGATCCTATTTCTCCCATGCTTTTCATCCTTGCTTTTAATTATTGGTCCCTATGTTTGTAATAGCCTAAACTCTTAAGCACCAAGGTATTGTCCACTTTGGCCTGAAATATATCACAGTTTTGCCCTCAGAAGATAACTTCCCAGCAGGTCACCCATCCTGGGAGTGCTCCCACATGAGCACGCTTAACTTTGGAGTTCTTATCAGGAACTCCATCGTTATCTGAAAAGACGTCTCGATGTTTAAGAGTTTCACTTATTACTACTTAAGTGGGTTATCACAATCTCCCCAACTTAAGTAACTGACGTCCTCGTCAGTATCCACACATAGATCTAAGAACCATCCATTGGGTAGATAGGACTAGAGGTGACCCCTACATGCGCAAGTGGTACCCACAACCATGTAGCACCTTAACCATCATGGGTTCAAGAGGCTGCTCACATGAAGTGGTACTTTGCCCTGTATGGCACTTAGCTCCTATCTGACACCCTATGGTTTGCTTTAATATCATTTGTAATAGCCCAAATTCTTAAGCACCAAAGTATTATTCTCTTTGGCCTAAAATACCTCATAGTTTTGCCCTCAGAAGATAACTTCCCAACATGTCACCTATCCTGGGAGTGCTCCCACATGAGCACGCTTAACTTTGGAGCTCTTATCAGGAACTCCATCATTATCTGAAAAGGCGTCTCGATGTTTAAGAGTTTCACTTATTACTACTTAAGTGGATCATCACAGTATAGGTCTTATTTTACTCAGAAAAATAAAAGTGATCAAATGATGTAATGCAAAAATTAATTTCAGGGCACGTATAACGAAGTATTATTTTATGGCCTATTTAAGACCCATAATTTTTGACCTTGTTGACCAAATATAGTCAATATGGGTCTTAAAATACTCAGGAGAATGACCACATCACTGTAGTATTATTAGTTTTTCCATTTGAACATTAGGATAAAAAATCAACCCTGGATCTCATAGTTGACTTTAGGGAAAATTGACCAAAATATCCTTAGAATTCAAAAAGCCATAACCTGGTCAATTCAACTCTAAATTTAAAAATTTAAGATGCTAACTAGCTTAGAATTTCAATATCATCAATAAACTGAAATATTGGATCTGAGCCTTAAAAAGTTAGAAAAATGACCAAAATACCCCTAACTTTAGTTAGGTCATAACTTGACTATTTGAAGTCTAAATTGGATGCACTTACTGTCTATCTTTAAGTTAGACAGTAAGAAATCATTTGAAACTAAGAAACTTCAATTTGGACCTTTAAATCAAAAGTTGACTTTTAGACCCTTGAGTAGGGGCAAAATAATCATTTTGCCTAAAATATAAGATAAGTACCCATAACTCTTAATTAGTCTTTTAAAATACTAAAACCAACATTAGAACCATATTAGAGTCAATTAAGTAAGTAAACTCAACAATTAGGTCAATTTGTAAAATACCTGAAAATCCTTATAAGTCCTGTTCCTTAGGATGATACACATCACATAAGAATCATTCTTGAGATTAGGACTAGATCATAAGTTAGAGTTCATTCATTGGGTAAATGGGTTACTCATTGGGTAAAACCTTTGTTTTATTAGTTTTTAGAATTTTATAACTTACTCTGATTATTTTATCTTTTAACTTTAGATTTAAGATAGGAGATTCATCTTATTAAGTTTGATTACTTAATTAGATTTGCCTTAATTATTAGATCACTATTAGAATAAAACCTAAAACTTAGATCTTTTTCTTTTGGGTTATGTGATTAAGCCCAATTCTCGTGGTGTTTAATCCATAATTTATAGTTTAGAAGATCTTGATCAGATCTTAGATAGAACGTCTAAATTCACAAAATTAGGACGTATGATTTATTGATTAAATTCATAGTTGTCATCTGATTGAATTAGATTAGAACCTGATTAGTTCTAATCCTTTTTAACTTATAAGGACGAATTTTTAAGTTACACTCGATAGTAAAAAAATGGTGATCCTGAACTTGTGTAACTTTGAATAGTTATAATGGTTTAATTAGAAAACAAATGATATCACCATATTAGTAGAGTCCCTTGCTTACTTTTAATATTTTGTTGCTACGCATTCCTTGATGTTTGAGCCATTTTTCTTGGACATGTCATATAAGAAAATATTATTGCATGAAAATGAAAACTTAGAAAATAGGAAAATTTTGTATTTTGGTTCAGTTTATGGTGGATTATGGTGCACATTTACTCTAATGGATAAGGGTAAGGTGAGATCAGGATGCTTAACACTACTCATTGAGGAGAGTGTGTTAGGCTTGGGACCCATTTAGTCTTGCAAATGTGCTTGACTCCTCAGTTGTTTCTAAAATTATCCACAGAAATAAAAGTAAAATAACTAAAAGATATTGTATAGTATTATATACCTCTTTAGTTACACAGTATTATTAAGATATGTTACCCTAGCCCAGAAAGGCTATGGGGATGAATGGATATGTATATGTTTTCCATAGCTCATAAAGGCTATGGGAATGGATATATATATATATATATATATATATATATATATATATAGGCCAGATTGGCCAATTCTTCTAATATGACACTTAGTACACAGAGATTTATATACAGTATTGATATTTGGCTTACTTTTCAGTATTTTTATTCAGTCAACTATTCCTTTGTTCTGCTTATATATATTATGATATTAGAATTTTGCTGCTATTATATATATCATTTCTGAATTAATTTGCATATTTCTTTTGATCACTAGCATGTTTAGGATGTAGTATTTTCTTTCAGCACTTGTGTAGTTATTTATATATGCCTACCATATTTAGCTTATATATGAGGCATGTCTTAGCCTCATTTTTACTTAAGTTATAAATGATTGCTTATAGCTTTTTTTTTTTTTTTTATAATGCTAGTTGCTTCTTTATTTGCTATAATTGTTGCTTAGAAATTATTAAATTGTGATATTATAAAATACATAAAACATATCAGCCTAAAATGTACTTAAATAATTGTCTAACACAAGCTTTTTCTCTTTTTGGCTGAGGCCCTACATTGTGAAATTGATAATGACATATCATCTTCAATCAGACGATCAGGAGCTAGGTGTGGAGCCTTATCCAGAGGGGGAGCCTTTGGAAGAAGTAGTTGTTTAGATTTATTTTATATGAGGATGAGAGCATTTTATTTTCATTACTTAAACTTTAAATTGATATAATAATACAGGTACTCTTGACTGTGTATTTGGATTTTTATGCTTATATTATGAGTTATATTTCCTTCTGTTTATACTGTGATGCTTGAATATTTCTCAATTTTAAATTGCTTTCGCACTCTGTATGATTTCCTTAGATAGTGATTGATTATTTGATTATGTGTTATTCCTTCTCTTATTAGGTGGATTGTGAATTTCATCCAAATCCAATGATAAGTAAAGGGTTAGCCAGAGTGACACGCCACCCCTTAGCTTAATCATGGGGATTAAGGGGTGGGGCGCCACATCCAAGTCCTAATTATGATCCCCGTGCACTAATTAAGTCACTTGGAACTCATCACTAAGACTTAGACTCATTCAGTAAACAATTGGATCAAATCCGAATTTTTAGGAAAATATTGAAACTCTAGAAATTGACCTAATTATTTTGACTTCAGATTGAAAATCGGACTTCGTCATCGCACTCATTGCCCCCAAATTAATTTAGGGTGATATTCTGATGGCAATCGGAAGTTGTCGAAATTTCGATGAATATTTTAATATTGTTTAAATACTCGAAAATAAGAAAATTAAATACTCGTCAGAATTGAAATCTGACTTTGCTGTTGAGTTCCTCACCCCGCAATTAGCTAGAGGTGAATATTTGATGATGTTTGAGAATCAATTAAAAAAACTAGGAAAACTTAATTATTTAAATAATTTCTTTTATATATATATATATATATATATATATATACACCGGAAACTTGTAAGTTTTATTAAATTGAAAACAAGATTACAAGAATGGTTAGGTGGTTACACTCAAAACTTAAATCTAAAAATCCAAAAGCTAACCCTAAAAGAGATGGACCCAGGGTAAATCCTAAAAGGTCCAACAAAAAACAAAAATACAAAAAGCAGAAATTATTAGAAATGACTATTCCAAAAAAGGCAGCAACCCCCTCATTCCTGTCAGTCCAAGCATGAAGAGGAACCTGCAAAATGGGCTCGCATATAATCTCAAAAGTAGGAGATAAAAGCATACATGTAAGCTGCGTATAGATTCTCACAATATTAGACCATGACTGAGAGATCCACCTGAGAAAGTCAGTACCAACAATCAGTCCCAAAGTGCACAACCTGCAGCCATTTTCATCCCAAACCTGCAATAAAGCGACATAGATCCTGAACGTAGTCTCAAAAAAAAAAAGCCCCAAAAGGAGCAGCGCCAACTACAAAGGATTGAGCAAGAGAAGCAGGGCCCGCACCACAACCCTTGATCTCAGAACTGAAATGCATAGCAACATATAAAGCTAAGGATGTGATATAAAAGTCATGGAGTAAGATGATAGAAAGGAGAGCCTTGTTAACAACTTTTAAAACTATAGATATAAAGCAGTTTATGTTGTAGTAATTAAGAATCCAATAGGTCTTCTTTTTTGCAGTGCAATGAGAGCTAACTGAAGAAAATAAACAGATCTCAAGGGGCCCAAATCTATGAAATTCCCTAAAAGACCAAACTATCCATAAATTTGATAAGAGAATAATCCAAGTGATTGCAAAGACATCACTATAGCAACCAGTTTTATAATGGATATAACCCAGACAGCAACGTTGAAACCAATGCATACGGAACCAGATAGCAGCCAGACAACAACCTTGAGACCAATACAGCCACCAGAATTGAAAAACAAAACATGAAGACAACATAATTGTATATGATGTGACAAAATTTATACTTAAATATATGATTGTGTAAAATAAAAAATATATTTTTAATTAATAATAGATAAACTATATATACGTGATGATGCAAAATTGTAGAATTTTTTTTATTTAATTAACATTTATCATGCAAAAGCATCTTATAAATCTGTCTCAATAATTAATGCATGGCCTACTGCTGCTGGCTGCTACACCGCCATTGCCATCTCGCCCGACTGCGCTGCCACTGCTCCATTCTTTTGCTTTTTAATGAAATTCTTACAGGCATAAAACCAATTGTTTTATAATTACGGTCCTAATCATGTGAATTATACTTCTATTGTTTATACAAATTAATTGTTTAATATTTGGGTCTGATTGCATGTGACGATGTTCGACACTCGCTTATCTACATAAAGGCATCTCAGCCTCAACACAGAGACCTTCGTAGTGCTGTAAAATAAAAAATAAAAAAAATGGAAGAATTTACTCTCCAATTTTTTCTCTGGTTGAGCATCCTCATAGCACTTCCACTTCTTTTTCACATAATGGCCAAGCACAGAGCATCGCCCCGTCTTCCTCCTGGCCCAAAACCCCTCCCGTTCTTTGGCAACATCCTAGAGCTCGGCCAAAATCCCCACCGTTCCTTTTCCCGCCTGGCTCGATCCTACGGCCCAATCATGTCTCTGAGACTCGGCAGAATCCGCACCATCGTCATCTCCTCCCCCGCTTTGGCCAAAGAAGTCCTTCAGACCAAAGAGCACTGCCTCTCCGGCCGCTACGTCCCCGACGTCTTGAAAGACGTCCGCCATCATGAGGTCTCCGTGGGATGGATGTCTGTGAGCCCGCTGTGGCGGCTCTTCCGTAATCTCTTGAAGACCCATCTCTCCAACACGCAGTCCCTCGACGCAACCCAATCGCTCCGCCGGCGCAAAGTTAGGGAACTCGTCCAACACATCAGAGGGGAGCACGGGAAGCCTATACGCATCGATCGACCGATCTTTTGCACCTTGCTCAATCTCATCTCCACGACTATATTCTCTATGGATATCGTTGATTTCAAATCTGATTCTTCTCAAGAGTTAAAAGATCTTGTGTGGGATATCATGGCAGAATCCGGAAAGCCCAACCTCTCTGATTTCTTCCCATTTCTGGCTCCATTCGATCTTCAGGGTCGGAGGCGCGCAGTTAATGTGCACTATGCGAAGCTCTTTGATCTCTTCGAACGAATGATTGAAAAACGGTTGGGAAAAGCCTCGCCAGATGAAGAAAAAAGAACCGATCCAGATATGTTGGATGCGCTTCTTCAACTCAATCAAGAGGACAGCTCCAAGCTGAGCAGACGAGCCATAAAAGGCTTTCTCATGGTAGAATAAATGTCACAAAAATTGTCATCAAGTACAAAACGTCGAATAAGTAATGATTCTGTTTTCTATAATCTGATCAGGATGTTTTCCTTGCGGGCACGGAGACGAGCACGACTACAGTGGAGTGGGCGTTGGCAGAACTGATCCGCTATCCGGAGCACATGGCAAAGGTTCGGGAGGAGATCATGGGTGTTGTCGGGTCCGAGAGAGAAGTGGATGAGTCGGACCTTTCGAGGCTTCCATTCCTGCAGGCGGTGACGAAGGAGACGCTCCGGTTGCATCCTCCGGGTCCGCTTCTGCTTCCTCACAGAGCGGAGGAGAGCACGGAGGTGGGCGGCTACCTTGTGCCGGAGAACAGCCAGGTGTTTGTCAATGTCTGGGGAATCGGTCGAGATGAGCGGGTTTGGGAGAACCCGGACCGTTTCATGCCCGATAGGTTTTTGGGGGAAAAACCCGGCATTGATTTCAAAGGGCAGTGCTTTGAGTTCATACCGTTCGGTTCTGGCCGGCGCATCTGTCCTGGTCTGATGTTGGGCGTGCGGATGGTTCAGCTCTTGCTAGCCACGCTCATTCACTCGTTTGAATGGAGGTTGCGGGAGGGAATGGAGACCAAGGACTTGGATATGACAGAGAGGTTCGGCCTTAGTCTTGGTATGGCTTCTCCGCTTGAGGCGCTAGCAATTCCCTTAATTCATTGCGGAGAAGCAGGCAATAGTTAGCAATGTTCCAACTCATGGTGTATAAGAAATGCTATTTTGATACGATCAATGTACCTAAAACAATTGAATATATTTTCTTAAAAATCTCGTCAACAAGTATAACCAGGATTTTCTCTTCTTAAAATGGCCCTTACAAATACCACTTTAGCCTTCTCATAAATAATGTGTGTTTTTGAATTAGGATGTGCTTCACATTGGCTAAATTTTAATTGCCAATAAGATTTAGAGCAAAATATTAAAATAAGATAATTAAAATATATTTAATTAATAATCTACGTATATATTGAATTGGAAGTATGTAAATATAATAAAATAATCTGATGCCATTATGTAATATTCTCTAACGTCATCCACTAATAGGGCCCCGCTTATTAAAGAAAATGGCTGTTATTATATAAAATAACGATGCTATAAGAGCATTGGCTTGACTACTCATTATCCGTCGGTAGCAGCTGCAAAGATTTTATGAGTGGCATTATTATAAGAGTATTATTATATAATTCTCAAATATTTTTCAAAATATATTGATGATTAGGATTTAAGGAGTTAAGTGAAATAAATTTTTTTTATTAAATTCATTTTTTGCATGTGGGGCTCGTAAAAACATATTTTTTAAATCTTAAATCTTAGTCATTATTTATTATAGTTCGCTAAGTATAAAAAACGGGCACATTTTTTAATAATAATGATAATTATTATTATGATTATTATTAACTACTAATTTTTAACTTTAAATCCTACTAATTTTGATTATTTTTTTTATTGCACTAACATTTTTTTTAAGTTCTTTTTATTATTTATTTATTTATTTATTATTCTTTTATAATAATTATAATAATAATATTAATTTGTTATTTTTATTATAATTTTAATTATTATAATATTTTGTTATCTATTTATTATTATCATCTTATTATCATTATTATCATTGATAATGATAATAATAATAATAAATTTTTATTAATATATTTTACTGTTATAATAATAATAATAATAATGTATTATTATCATACTTATTTGTCTTTTGAATAATTATAATAATAATAACAATAATAATAATATTATTAATTAAATATAAAGTGTGAACCAATGATTAAGGTGATTATTAGTTTTCAAATTTTCTTTTTGGCTATATTTACTTCGCTAATGCATACACTATTAGACTTTTTTTTTTATTAGTAAAATCTATAATGAAAGATGGAACCCTAACTGACGAGTTTCAGAATAATACCTTTACTTTATGCTTTCTCAATAAATATGAATGACATGTTTGAAATATTTTCCAAGAATAGTCAGAATAATACCTTTACTTTATGCTTTCTCAATAAATATGAATGACATGTTTGGAATATTTTTCAAGAATAGTCTCTTGACTTATTTAGGTTTATTTTCTGCCTACATCAAGATAAAGAATTTTTTATTATAATCTTAACTTAATCTAACATGACTAGTAAAATATGCTTGGCTTATAGGTTTAATCCAGAAGAATATTTGTACTAATTTAGACATAAGCCTAAAAAGACTCAATATTGACTTATTTAGGCTAATAATATTTTATCAAAGTATTCACTCTATTCAATTTAGCCTCTCAATTATTCAATGTCCAATTTAGTCTAATGACCATTCATATTTGGGATTTAAATTGGTCATAATGAACGGTTGGATGGCTAAATTAAAGTTATCCAATAGCTTGGGATTAAATTGGTTAGGTATTGTTAAGGCAAGACAATACTCTCTATATGTTTTTTTGATGCTCTGTTATATTAATTGAATATATGGAGGAGAATCTCAAGTAATTAAGGCATGCAAATGATCTCATATATTATCATTCGTACTAAAAGCTTTGTTCAACATTAGCTTAAATGACATTTATTATTAAAGTTATTAATTTTGTTAACTATTTAATTATCAAGTCAAACATCATTAATTTTGTATCCATATTCATTACAATTGTTTGTTTAAATGTGTTTACGAAATTTTTAAGTCTTTCATTAATAATTTGTATTGATAAAATCTTTTCTTAAATAATGAATAAAATTTTCATAGCTTAATATAATTAGTTTTTATATTGCGTTCATATTTTATAAGTTATTAATTTATTAGTTGCATCGGATGGTTCCTTATTTGTATGCTTTATGTTGTTATTCAAATTAGAAATTTTTTGTTTTATTTATCAAATTAGAATTTAATGATTTGTTCTTTGTTGTCTATTAAAAAGCTACAAATATTATTTGTTGTATTAATATATTTGAGAAATCAATAATTTATTATCATTTTGAAAGTGTTTTATAAGTAGTACATTATTTTGTATTTTTTTTGATAATCTCAAGTGCATGATAGGAACTTGATTCAGAAAAATTTCAACTTATATAAGCGTTTTTTCTCTGTCAGCAACTTTTTTGTTTTTAAATTTTTCTTTTTCACATAATTATTTTTTTCTTTTGTGTTTTATATATATATTTGAAATATTGAACCATTTTTCTTTTCAAATCCTTAAAAAAGCAATAGCAATGCACATTTCACTCCTACAAAGTGGGAATACCGAACTGACACTACAACAATACCAAGCAGAAGAAGTGAAGATCGCCATGTCAAATGAAGGAAAATCGTCAGCACCGTTCACTCCTACAATCATGCTCCATCGGCGCTTCCCCTCCGTCTCTGGGACGAGCCCTTCACGCCTCCCTCTTAAAAGCAGGAACCCTCCTCTCCGCCATTTCCTCGAGCTTGGCCAACGCCCTGTTCCACATGTACACTGCCCTCGGCCCTCCTTCCTCAGCCCTACTAGCCTTCCAAGAGATCCAGCCGTCGGCACGCTCCCGCGTCGATTGGACGGCGCTGATCTCCTGCCACGCTCGCAACGGCTTCCCTGCCCCAGCGCTGCTTCTCTTCCGCTCCATGCGCCGTGACTGCGTCAATCCCGATGAGGTCACCCTCCTCTCCGTCTTCTCCGCTGCCTCCCGCCTCTCTTGCCCCATCGCCGGCTCTTCTGCCCTCCTTTTCGTATTCAAGCTCGGCTTCCCCTTTTCAACCCCTGCACGCAACGCTGCTATGAACATGTACGTCAAGTGCGGCATGATGCCCGAAGCCCGGCAGATGTTTGCCGAAATGCCATTCCCGAACGTCGCGTCTTGGACCATCATCCTTGCAGGTGCCCTCCGCTGGGAGGGAATCCGTTGCGGGCGCAATGTGTTCGACGAAATGCCTGAACAGAACGACATCTCTTGGACCGTCATGGCCGCTTCTTGCTTGGAAGCAGGATTGCCCAGAGAAGCCCTCTCCCTTCTGGCCAACATGCTATTCCCCCCCGACAGCTCCACCATGAGGAGCCTCAATCACATCACCCTGCGTTCCCTTCTTTCCGCTTGCTCCCAAGCCGGCGACCTCACCGTCGGCCGTTGGCTCCATGCCGCCGCTCTTAAATCAAACCTTGGCAACGGCGATGAGCTCATCGCTGTAAACACCTCTCTCGTTGATATGTACTCGAAGTGCGGCCGGATCGAGGCTGCCCGCGCGCTGTTCGGAAAAATGCCTCTGCGCAACACGGTAACTTGGAACGCGATGTTGAGCGGGCTGTCTATGCACGGAATGTGTGATGAAACGCTGAATCTTTTCTCAAGAATGGAGAAGGAGAAGGGCTTGCAGCCGGACGACATCACATTCGTTTGCGTTCTCAGTGCCTGCAGCCGAGCCGGAGAAGTGCAGCGAGGCCGCCAGCTTTTCCTCCAAATGAAACAGCCAAAGGTCGAGCACTACGCCTGCATGGTCGATCTCTTTGGCAGGTCGGGATGCTTGGAAGAAGCCGAGGCATTGATTCGAAAAATGCCTGTTAGGCCCAACGAGGTAGTTCTAGGTTCCCTCCTAGCATCCTGCAGCCTCCATGGAAAGCTCGACTTAGCGAAAAAGGTCCAGCTAGAGCTCGTGGAGATGAATCCGAGCAGCACGGAGTACCACGTGCTTCTCTCCAACATGTGCTCATCGCACGGGCGGCATTGGGATGCCGAAGAGCTTCGCAAGCAGGTAGCAAAGAGCGAAGAAAAGAAGCGCCCTGGATCGAGCTTTATCGAAATCAAAGGTTTCGTTCACCGATTCAGTGCCGGAGACAAATCCCACCCTCAAACGTCAGAGTTATATGCTAAATTGGATGAGATCGCGCGGCGCCTAAGAGCGGCGGGTTACGATCCAAACGCTGCATCTCAAGTGCCGCGTTCTGTGCACGATCAGTTGGAGGATGGCGAAGGGCGTGAAGAACTGGAGCAGGCATTGATGTCTCATAGTGAGAGACTTGCCGTCGCGTTTGGCCTTATTAGCACCAAATCTGGATTGCCGCTCCGTATTTTTAAGAACATCCGGATTTGTCGTGACTGCCATTCTGCCATGAAATTGATTTCTGGGATCTTTCACAGAGAGATTGTTATCAGGGATCGGAATCGTTTCCACAGATTCAGGAATGGGCTCTGCAGCTGTTCTGATTACTGGTGATAGCACATAGCCATAGCATATTCACTATAACATTCTCACCATGATCAATGCCAAGATAGTGTACACCCCTCTTGATGAGGATTTCAAACTTACAATGGATTAGTATCCCTTAAGCATGACGGGGAAGACGGAAGTAGAGCATATTATGTATGCTTCTGTCGTTGATTGTCTTAAGTTATGTTATGGTCTGCACGTTGCCATACATAATGCATAATGTTGGTGTAGTGCGCAGGTTTCTCTCGAATCCTGGAAGAGATTATTGGGAAGCTGTCAAAAGTGAATCTGGCGCTACCTGTATATATATACTTTGGGTGGGATTGTATTATGGAGAAGGCTACCAATATTGATTGATTCATTGATTCAGATACGGCAGAAGTTGTGGACACGGGGATGTCTTTAGGCTTCCTAACTCCCTTTGTCGGGGGAGTTGTATTGTGACCATCAAAGCAAAAGATGTGTGTTGCCTTGTCGTCTGCAGAGGCTGAGTATATTACCATTAATGAGGACTACCAAGGAACTTTCGTGGATAAAGCATTTCTTAGAAGACCTTCGCTTGAATAAAGGGAAGTATATGACGTGTATCGATAACCTATCGCTATACACACGTCAAAGAATGCCACCTTCTAATCTAGATCGATGTACATTACAGTGGAATTATTAAAGCTATGACATGCTACAAAATAAGTTGTTAGTGCTGAACAAAGTAAGCACAAACGGGGATGGGTCGGACGTGCTGACGAAGAATGCGACTAAGGAGAAGATTGAAGCGTGGTGGAGCATAGGTTTGCGAATGTCTGTCGATAGTGCTGGAGGGGTGAATTATTGGATCCAATCGTCTAGTGCATGTCCACACGCTGACCAAAGCTGGGCTGATAGAGAGTTAGGTGCCTAGGTGCCAGTCTACCTCTGATCAGTAAAAATTAAGTGCCCAAGCATACTTAAACAGCAGCTTGACCCAACCAACCAGAGAATCATGTCCAAGTTGATACAGCGTTGCATGCCCGGGTGCACCCAAGTGCCACTATTCCAATTTTTCCCCGCTGAATATGTGGGCACCCAAGCATGTTTAAATGCTTGGCGAATGAATTCGCTACGCCCAATAGTGCCCAAGTGCCATGTAAACAGATTCACCTAGCCCAAGTACAGTCGAAGGCCTGAGCACTCGAAAATGCGCAAACATTAATCGCACTTTTAAAGGTAAGCGAACTTAATTAATATTAAGCTTCTACATTTGGGGTAAAACTTGATTCAACAACGATACGCATGAGAAACCCTAGGGAAGGAAGGAGTTTGGCCACTATTTGAAGATCTTTTCAGCTCCTCTATGAAGTTTAAGGTAAGATACAATCTGCTTAGTCGGAATGCTGTGTAGGCTTTCTAATCTTCTTCAAGTAGGGTTTGTAAAGAGATTTTAGTCACTGTGTTTGTGTCGTTCATACAAATGATTTGAAAGTGTCGAATCTTGTAGTTGCATTTTATGACCATCTTAAACCAAAAAGCATGTTTGTTATGAACTCTAATTCATTTAGCAGTGAAACTAGGCAAATGCCTTCATCGCATGCTCCTGCTTATCTCTGTGGCCAGAGTAAATTGTTGCTTTGTGTTTTAGTTAGAACATTGCACCTCAAGTAAAAAATCTAATGTCTTAATTTACTATTAAGAAAATGTATGTAAGCTCTTTTAGGATTAAATTTAAACAAAAAATAGGAGAATTTGGAAAGGCTGCAAGCCGCCGGCGAACCATTTTGGACAGCGGCGAAGGCGTCCAAAATCGCGTACAAAGAAAAAAATTGCCACGTGTCTGCATATATTGGCATTAAACTTTTATTTCTCTGCGCTGATTGTTTACATGAAACTATTCTTAGGAAATAATCACAGTTCTTTCTATAGGGAATCTTGAACAAACTCATTAAACTAAACAATACAAATTTGAGAACAATCACAGATAAATATTATCCGAACATAAGAATATACACACACACTAGTACCATTCTCCCGAGAAACCTAACCCATGGAGAAGAGGAAGATTGCACAGCTAAGGAAATCACACACATATTAGCATCCTTCTATCTATGTCATTTCCTTGTTTCTCTAAACTCTTAAACATACAACAGCTCACTGCAGTCAATACCACAGCTCCTGAGCTATCGCTTCAACCCTCTGCCATAGGCACCGCATAGCACTTCACCACAGCCACCGCCGCAGCACCCCACTGCGGCCACCACTGTAGCACACCATACAAATCTCGGATAAAGTTCCCCATCAACGCTTCCTAGTATAGTCGCGGCGTGGCATATGGCTTCAGTCACAGCCCTAGGGCTGCCGCCCCCTTCCCCGCTTTCTTATGCGCCATACAAAGCCCCCAACATGTCAAGCCCATGCAAAGCCCCCTCCTCTATTTCACGGGCGTGCCTGGACGCCTCCTCCTTGGGCTGCAAGCCTTGCTAGACACCCGGGGCTCCGAGCCTTGCCTCGGGACTTGAGAATTATGTTTTAGAACAATTAGAAATCTTAAGAATGTGATCATAACCCCACTAAGCATTAAGACGCACACATCCATCATAAAATCTCAACAAGTTTTACTTAAGGTCAGAAGTTCTCCTTATTATGTAAGCCACACAATTTAGCATCATTTATATTAAAATTAACCTTCGATCCTTTTTAAGATAAAAGAGGGGAACCCTTAACTACTGATGATGAATAATCCCCACCGGCATTCAAAACGGCCGTAATCTCAAGTTTACCATTGTAAATAAATTCACCTCCAGCGCCGAAACATACGATAACACATTTTATAAATAGAAAAACAAAAAATAGTGTGACCGAATTGCCCCTGTCTAAAATCCACAAATTACACCGTCGGGCGTCGCCTTCCCCGAAAGCGGCGGAGCATCCCAGCGACGGCCATGTCGAAGGCGTCGTCCATCCCGTCGCCCAGCCCTCGGTCCGAATCCGCATACACGAGCCTTGGAATCAATTCGACCACCCTCTCCCTCATTCTCCGAACCTTCTCCTCCCCCATCCCATCCAGAACGCCTCTCAGGCTTACCGCCCCGCTCGTCAGCTCTCTCCGATCGATAAACACCGACCACTCCCCCGCCTCCTTCGACTCCTCCGGTAGGTGCCACATGTACTGCTCATACGCGCTCCGCCTCCAGAAGATCACCGGAATGGCTCCGGCGATCATGCAATCAAACAAGGACCGCCGCGTGAAGCTGTCACCCCTGGGCTGCAGGCAGAACACGGAGTCCAGAAAGAGGCGCAGTGTCTGCGCGCTGCTGTTCCCGCAGCGAGGCCAGCGGCAATCCACCGCCCTGCAGGCGTCTCCCGCCCGCGCGCACTCCCCGAGCAGGAGCCCCCTGAAATCGTTCCTGAAATCCGCCCGCGCAGCCCCGGCGAAACTGAACTGCGTCCGCCGAGGGCGGCTCAGCACGAACTCCTGCCATGCCCGCACCTCGCCAGCACTCCGAGGGTGGAATCCCGTGGGGTACGGAATCCCCACCTCGCGCTCGTCCCACGGGTTCCGCTCGATCAGAAGCCGGGTCACATTCGCCATTCCCGGCATGTACAGGAAGCTCCCGCCCCAATCCCCTTCCCGCATCCGCCGGAAATCCCACGTGATGCGGCCCAGCGCAATGAAGTGATCCCAGCCGCCGGATTCCCTCCACGCCGGCTGCTCGGCGATCCATGACAGCAGGTCCGCGCACGCGCGGTCGCGCTCTGCGGAGGTGGAGGCGGAGGACCAGAGGTGCTTTCCGACGGCGAGCCCGGCGTAGAAGGGGATGTAGAACACCGATGCGGCCGAGGGGCTCAGGGTCCGGCAGCGGTGGGAAAGCATGCGCCGGTGGAAGATGAGCTCGGCGATGAACTGATCTGTGGAGAACCAGGACGTGAGGAGCGAGGAGGGGACGATTCCGGTCAGATCGGCGGCCGGGAGCCCGAATCCACCGTTGGATAGCTCGCCACACCGGGTTCCCCAGGGATTTATGCCCGAGCAATCGGCGATTAGATCTCTGTTGAACTTAGGGGGAAGCTCGTAGATGTAGATCAGGCCGGAGTCGCACTGCGAAGATGCGGCTGCCGCCACGGGGCGGTGAGAGGTGAGGCGAGAAGCAGGAGAGAAATGGCGGGAAGAGAGGAGGATGAGAAGGAGCTGCAGGGAAAGGACGCCGAGGATGAGGAGCGCGCTGTGGCTATATGAGAAAGCCCTTTGCTTGCTCGAATGCAATGAGATCTCCGACGACGGACTTAGGGAGCTCAGCTTTTTATGCAAGGAGGTCTCCGCCGGCGGAGCACCCGACCGCGGAACCATCGCGGTGACTAGATCCGAGGGTAGCTGGCGCACAGAGCGGATTGAGGAAGCGAAGATGCTGCGGGGGACTGTCGGTTATGCTCTGGAGAGTGATGGTAAGGTGCCGAGTATCGTCGGTGATCAGATCTAAGGATCAGAATTACGACAAGGATACTTAGAGGACGGCAGTGACGGTGCCAAGTGCCCTAGTTACTACCCAGAGATTTTCGGCTGCGGCGGCTAAGGAAATGAAGATGATGTTAAAACTGTCGGTAAAGATTCACAAATTCATTTTGGGAAAAGAAAATACTTTGATTTCTTTTTTAGGTAATTAAATGTTCATATTAAATTTATAGTTATAAGTGAATTTTAATTTAAAGACTTTAATAATGATGGGATAATGAATGAGTTATTTAGACTCAGTGACTTAGTCCCAAAAAGTATCTATTTAATTAGATTTTGATATTATTTTAATATAAAATTTAAAAAGAATATTTGTATTATTTAATATAAATAAATAAGTTTTTTTTATGTCATGTAATGAGTCTAAATCTCTATTTTGGTGAACGATGAAATTTGGAAAACCTAAAGAGAGCGGACCGATACTAACTAAAGGCAATTTAAGAGTTTGAGAGGCTAAATTAGTAAATTTAGTATCCATATCATAATTATATTGCAATTCCCGCTTACCAAACACTCATGATTCACTCCCAATAATATATTTAATTGTCTAACCATAGCAAAATCTTTACTTGTAATGCAAGTTAAGCGAATGTGCCTTTTTAAGATTGGATAATTTGGAACCGGTGGATTCAACTCATTTGAGTTGAGTTTGAGTCAAGTCAATTAGAGTTCGAGTCACACCGTTCGACTCAATAATTTTCAATTCGAGTTCAAATTTACGCTAAATTGAGAGGGCTAATTTTCCTTTTATTTCTTAGAAACAAAATAAAAAATAAAACTTTCATTTGAGAATCAAATAATTCAAAAAATGATGTATTAATTCTTTAGTAAAATAAATATATGTATATATATATTAATGAAATTATAATTAAAAATAATAACTAATTAAATAATTAAGCTTGCCACGTGTTCTCAATCAATATGAGTTTTTCAAAATATCCAGAATTATTTATTCAATTTTATTAGAATGCAAACTCACGCAACATGCTAAAAGACGATGGAGCGAGAAATGCTATTTAAATTGCGGATGTGTTATCTAAAATAGTTATTCCATAAAATTTAAATATTATTTTAATATAATTTTTAAAAATAATATTTATATTATTTTAATTTAAATAAATAAATATTAAATAAATAATATTTAATTCTATTAGATTAATTATTTTTTAGTAGTACATCAACTGGTATTTTTTTAATGAACGGAGAGACATGCGTGTTATATTATTTATATATTTATTTTCAACCCAATGCATAATTCAACAATATATATATATATTAAATATAAACAATAAAATTTAAATATATTTTTATTTGAAAATTTAATCAATGTTATATTATTTATATATTTAAAGTTGTTACTATTTGAAAAATAAAGTACTTTTTTGAAATAGTGAGGTGTCACACAATATTAGCTATGCAAAAAAAAAAAAAAAAAACAATTATGCAGATTTATTCTTACCCTTATTTTATTTTTTTCCTTATTTTAATTTATTTAATAAATATTGGATTAATTTTTGATAGTTTGTATACAGGACTTAAACCCACGGCATCAAATTGTCTGCTAAACCATCGTTCATTAGCTCATGTTTAGCACTGATTGTTCGCTAATAACAATATTTGTACATGTTCTAGTAAGAGTATCCCATAATACAATGACTGCATATATATGATAAATATAGTATCGTAGTAGTAAGAGTAACCAAAAAGTGTAAGATTATTTAGAAATGCTAAATATAATGTAACAACAGCATAGTAGTAAGAGTAACTTACATTTTTAGTATGCCACTATTCAGTGCATATATATTTATTATGCGTGCCCTCTCTCACATATGATAAAGTCTACACCTACATCATAATTTAGATATGAAAATGGCATTAGCTCAGATCCGAAGCTTCGCCACACCGCCACAAGCCAGGATAGAAGAGATATCATTCGAATGATCCAAACGATATGTTTTTTTGGGATCGAACCGTTTTGATAGGAAACAAAAATTAGGTCAGTCATATATTATTCAAAATATCAATTATTGAAAATGAATTATTTCAATCCAAATAAATAATAATTCAAAATGCGATGATGAAAGCAGTGATAACGAAGCGAATAATCTAAATTTTAAAAATATTATTTAAATAAATACTAATAAAATAATATTGAAATTTTAATGAATGAATTTCTTTTGAGTAAGAAATAATTAAGGTATGTTTTGGAAATATCAAAACCCAAAAAAAAAAACAAAAAAAAATCGAAAGCTAAAGAACAGATACCACGACAGATCCAAATTCATCAAAATGTTCAGCCGACGCAATCATCCTATCCGCTAAAAAAACAAAAATTACACAGAAATAAAAACAATAATGAAATCAAGAAACCAGATCGACAAGAGATGAATAGCAAACTTATGATCTCCACTAGCTCACATCGCCCAGATGGCGGCAGCAACGGCCGCTATAACCAGCATTGGAACGGATCTGGGCAGTGCCGAGTTCTTGCTGTTGTCGGCCTTATCGGAGGCGGCGTGCGGCGATTCCGTAGGAACAGAAGTCGGCGGAGCGGGCGGCGACAGAGGATTCGGAGACGGAGCTTCGGCGGATTTTGGAGCCGGCGCCGGAGTCGAAGGAAGCGGCGCCGGAGACAAAGAGGACGGCCCCGGTGCTGGCGCTGGAGCCTTCCCGAAGAGCTCGACGGGGAGGAGGACGGAGTCGACGGCTAGAACGCAGACGGGAGTGTCGTCCAAGACGGTGTTGGCAATGCGAGCAGAATCCACCCCCGTGTGAAGTGTGACATCGTCCCCCTGAGAGGACACGCTGAGATCGAACTTGCCGGAGGAGCCGGTGGCCATGGTGGAGATGGGGTGATCCGCGGACTTGAGGGAGTCCTTGGGAGAGTAAGACAGCAGAGCGTGGTACTGAATCAGAGTGATTTGATCAGCGCTGCTGAGGGAATTCAGATCCGGGACTCCATCCGCCTTGAAGGCCTCGTCATTGGGGGCGAAGAGAGTGAGCGCCTTCTCCATCGCGGCCTGAAGATTCTTCAGCATGCCGGTGGACACGAGGAGGGACGCAAAGGTCTTGCAGCCGGCCTTTTCCAGAACAGCGATGAGATTGGCATCGGCGACGGAAGGGGCGTCGAGGAGGCCGGTGAAGATGATGGGGGCGGAGATCTCGAGGACGGAGACGTTGTAGGGGATCAGGCGGATGGATTTGGTGTAATCGGAGGAGAGCTTAGATCCGGGGGCGGAGGGGCCGAAGGAGACACGGCCGCCATGGCCGGCGGTGATGTTGATAAAACCAAGGTTGCCGGGGGCGTTTCCGGTGGTCTGATAGAGGGTGGTTGTGAGTGTGGTGCCTTGGGGGAGGTCGTGGAGCTTGGTAGGGTCGTAGTAGTCGAGGAGGACGAGGATGCGAAGCTCGTTCTTGATGGCGGCGAGGGAATGCTTTGCGGCTATGGCAGACATGACGGGGTTGGGGAGGACGAGGCAGGTTATAGTGTTTCGGGAGTTTACCTCGTCGGCGACCTTCGTTTGCGTCAGATAGCTGTTGTAGAGGCTGTAATCGGGGAAGGCGTCGAGGATGGCCGTGATGTTGTGGCTTCTTGACGTCCCAGCGCACAATGAGAGCACGAGGGTTGCTATGAGAAGAACCTCATTCTTCGCCATTGATTGCGCTTCTGGTATCCCTAGCTTCCTCTGCTGATTGAGATCTCGCTCGCCCCTTGTGAGGGAAAGAAAAAGCGACGGGGACGGGCTTTTTGCCTGTTCCTGCGATCTGAGGAAGCGGCCACACCTCTGAGCGATGAGGGGATAAAGGAAGGGTTCTTAACCAGGGTTGGGTAAAAGGGAAACGAGGGTTAGCTCGCGATCCGCCATGTGCGTGGGAGAGTGACGATGACGAGCACCGGCTAGATTCTTAGAAGAAAATGTTATTTTGCTCTACAAAAATTATGATATTCATAAATTTTTTCCTAATCTTGCAATTAAAAGTGAAATTAAAATTATATAAACAAATTGTATTTAATTTTTATTTTCTTTAGAACTCATTAAAATTCTTCTTAAAATGAGAAAGATATATTTTATAGATTGCAAATTGCAAAGAAAAATATTGTTCACACACGTTTACTTAAAAAAAAATTAGTTTAATATTAATATCTCCTCAAATTATTTTCTCTATTATCAAAAAAATGATAATAAACTTAATTCTATCTGTAAAATATTTTAAAAATTATATAGTTTTTTTTTTATATCATTAGTATGACAAACGAGAGAAAATTATACAGCTGTGGGCGTGTAATTTGTCGGCTGAAGACAGCTGGAAATACTATTGTATCATATATATTATATAAACTTAAATGTTGTTGCTGTATGGTTTAAGATTTTATATTTATTATATATGCTATAGGGTTGTTAACATATAATTGACATTTTCTTTTTCATATAATTTTAATTTCTTATTACTAAGCTTTATTTTTAATTCTAAAGTAAGAAATTCATAATTACTAGAAATAAAAAAACATAAAAATATATAAAAATTATGAACAAACTTCAACATCACACTTGCCAAAATTCTACCTCAAAGATTAGTAGGAAAATAGAATCAATATCGTAAGTCTATACTATAACAAGAAAGGGCATCAAGAATCTTAAAATCTAGCAAATGCCAATGCAGCAATCAAGCACTAGGCATGTTTAATGACATTGAATTGGGCAAAAATGCTTCTTTAAGAGTAGTAAAGCTCCTGAATTCATTTGAGATATTTTAGCATTCATTTCAGCCTAAGTATTGTATGTTGTAATGCTTATTATAAGCAAATTCTACTGTCTAGCCATAACATTTACAACTTTTGGAAGATGATCTGTATTTCTTAATATTTAAGAAATTTTGATAGATGATTTAAGTAATTGTAGATGGCATGTATGTTGGGATCCTTTAGGGTTATGAATCAACACTGAACAAAACTTGAGAAGCTGAGAAAAATCAAATAGAGCAAGAAATAATCACATGCAAACACAAACACAGCACAACAATGATTTACGTAGTTCGGTACTAGCATCTATGTCCACGAGGAGGAGAGCAAAAATTTTCACTATAGAGAAAGGATTGCAATGAGTTTTAGAGTTTACAAACCCTTACAAAACAAAATTTTAATGAACTTTTTCTTTGCAACGGACCAGCCACCACACCCCAAAAACACTCATCAACCAAAAATTTCACAAAACTAAGAATGGAAGCATATGAAACTCCTCCAACATTTTCCTTAAGTACCCAGCTCATTTTTGGACCATAAAAAGTCCAAAATTCTCTCCAAATTACTTTGGGTGTAACCTGAACAGGAGCAGAAATCCACCAGACGCTACGACACGTCGTAGCGCTTGGGTCTCGGGTTGCCTTTCGCTGCGATGCGTTATAGCGCCTGCCTCTCGGGTTGCCTGTCACTGCGGCATGCTATAACGCCAAAATCCGTTGTTGCAAGAAGCAGCGCTAAAATTCGCTGCAGCGCATTGTAGCGCCTGCCTCCAAACAGCTCCCATTTATTAACAATCTCTACCTCATATCTCATGTGCTTCACATGATATCTGACTCCTTTAAGCTCTCAATCAATGTAGCTGCACTAACTTGGTTGCTTACGTATCTCCCTCCCAAGGGACTCAAGTCATCCGTACTTCCAACAAATGAGAAGCCTATAAATGCTTCTTCAAATTGACCAAGGTTTTATAATTGGTGAATTTTTGAACTGTGAGCACTTTTGCCATCATATCCGCATGATTATCTTTAGTGTCGATCTTCTCCAGTAATATCTCACATTCTTCAATTATATCTCGAACAAAATGGTGTCGGACATCAATATGCTTTGTGCAAGCGTGACGGGCCAAATTAGTAGCAAAAAATATAGCACTCTGGCCATCACAATGTACTACTACCTCTTTTTGCTCCGGACCCAAGTCTTCCAATAAGCCTCTTCTCTAAATAGCTTCCTTGAACGCTTCAGTAACTGCCATATATTCAGCTTCTGTCATATACATGGCAACTATAGACTGAAGAGTTTACCTCCACCCTATTATACCTCATGCTAGAGTGAATACATAACCAGTTGTTGATTGTCTTCGATCCAAATCTCCGATGTAGTCGAAGTTCACGTATCTAGCGAATAAGTCAGCTATTGAAGAATTCTTCTGAAATAATAGGCCAACATCAATTGTACCTTTCAGGTACCAAAAAATCTTTATCATTGCTTGCCAATGATCCTTCCTCAAATTATGCATGTATCGGCTCACAACTCCAATAGCTTGAGCCAAATATGATCCAGTGCAAACTATGACATATATCAATCTCCCAACTAATAATAACCCTAATTTATTACTTAACCTAATCTTAACTTAATTGCATCATAAATATTATTTTATTAGATTCATCTGATCATTAAAATAAAACTTTGAAGATTTGGAGCGATTCAGAGCTCAATCAAATATTTAGGTTATTTTAATAATATTTAATTAATTAGAAAATTGACATATTTAATTTGACCTTGAAATCAAAATCCGACTTCGCCATTTCGCTCGCCACCCTCAAATTGGCTAAGGGTGATGTTTTAAAAGTGTTTGGAGGTCATCGAATTTTCTCGAATATTTTAATGTATTTAAATACCCCAAAAATTAGAATAATTAAATTGATCTCAAAATTAAAATTTGACTTCACCGTTGAGTTCATCACCCACAAATTTTAAATTAGTTATGAGTGAATTTTTGGAATTTTGGAATTTTTGGAGCTCGTCTATCGATTTAATTTTAATGCATTAATTAAAAATTGAAAATATTAATGAATTAAAAATCCTTTCTTTTCCCTCTACACTGGACCCCACTCCCTCCTCTTCCTTACTCGCATACGAGTTGCCTCCCTCATGCAATGCTGCGTGTAAAGCATGGTCTCCATGCGCAGGCCATGGAGTGCCCTGCCATCTCCCTCTCCCAGTTCCTATCCCCTACTCCTTTAAGTTTGGAGCCTCAGCCCTCCTCCCTCTTCATTTGCTGGTAACTAAAGCTACGTCCTACCAAACTCCATCCCAAGCTAAGGAAGAAGCTCCTTCCTTCCCAAGCTCCAACCTAAGCCGAAGAATAAACACATTCCTCCTAAGCTTCTGTAAAAAACTAGAAGGAATCTCTAGTTTCAAGCTAAGGTACCCTCCTTACATTCTTCCTTATGCCTTCCATTTTTCCCATTGGGTGATCCAATGGCTACTTTATTTCATTTGAATGCTTAATACTTATCCACAAGAACTTGCATTTTAGCAATCAAACTCAATAGAGTTCGATTTGAATCCAAAAATGAATAATGCAGTGTAAAAAAAATTCCTGCATAGGTAGCTAGGGCATCATTATTTGTAGCTTTAGAGTAATCTTTTCATGTCGATTTTAGTACCAATGGAAAGGTCTCAAAAATACCTTTTCCGTGAGTATATGGCACCGCACTTTGAGGTATGGCGCCCCACCCCCTGATCCACAAGATTAAGTCAAGGAGAGGTGTGCCACTCTGATAAATCCCTCACTTATCATTGGATTAGGTATAATCCACAATCTATTGATAAGGGAAGGATGTGCCTAATATATATATATATATATATATATATATATATATATATATAATATGATCAATCACTAAGTAAATACAAATATAAAGTGTGAAAGCAAGGAAAAGTAAAACATACATCCAACTCACCACAATATAAGTAAGAAACATAAATATACAGCTCAGAATAATAAGTATAGTAAGAAAATACAGTTAAGATACATGTATTATTATAGCATTATAAGTAAGTTTTAATGAAATAAAAGAGTAATCTCTTATCCTCACAATAAAACAGAAAAAGATCTAAATAGCTTCAGTACCACCCTGCTCCTCCTCCTCAAGAATAGGCTCCTCTTCAAGCATGAGCTCTTCAAAGAGATCAGATTCTGACATTGTCGGTTTCACAATGCCAGGGCCCCAGCCAATAAAAGAAAAATCTTGTTAGACATATTGTTTAAGTATATTTTAGGCTAATAATTTTTCATAAATTTATTAATGTCACAATTTACTTAGACTAGATAAAAATATACTAGCATAAGAGCAGTAAGCATACAAATTGAAGTGGTAAATTATAAATAATAACATTTATAACTAAACCACAATGAGGCAGAAGACACACCTTAATAATAAGCTAAGACAAGGCTAGGCATACATATATAAATACAATAATAAAATTACTAAATAAAAGATTAATCCTAAACATGCTGATAATCATATGACATATGCAAGTTAAAAATAAATAATCTGACTATGATATGTATAATAAGAAGTAACAGAAACTAACATCCAATAAGTAAGTAACTAGGTAAAGTAAGACTAACTGAAGTAAAATACCATATTAAAATAGTAAACAGTAACTAAGTATGTACAGACTTCCATATCAGAATCATTGGCCAATCGGGCTATAGTAAATCCCCATAACCTTTCTAGGCTAGAGCATAATAAAAATTCCCATAGCCTTTCTGGGTTAGGGTAAAACTATAACAACCCTAGGTTGTTACCCTGTTAACCTATAGTCTAAGTAATAATTTATTTTGATTATATTGTTTCTAGAATAACAAATGAAACTTATCTTGAAAGTTTGAAGTTCATTGGATTTCTCTAGATCCAAATTGATGTTTTGATCAGTCTAGATGCCATAGTTTAAACCTAAAATATTTTGATCTTAAAATTAAATTTTGATTATATTTTTGAATTTCTTACCCCCAAATTAGTTAGGGTGAAAGTTTGGTGCAACTTAGAAATCATTTAGGCCATAATTCACATTTAATTAAAATGGTCTAATTGTATAAAAGGGTTTCTAACAATTTAATTTTGCAAATATGCCCATTCACCCGATTAAACGGTCGGGATCCACTGTGCCGACCGCGGGCGATCTGCTGTGGAGCTCGGGTCACGCGACAGCGGAGTCTCGCAAATCCAGCCGTTGCGCCTTCTTATCCAACGGCTAGGATCTGATCCCGCGGAACTGTGGATGAGCCATTGGTCTGCCCGACCGATCCTATGGCCAGGATCGCTCCTGCGATCGGCCGTTAGGATCCGAGAGATCCGAGTTGTTCAGCCATCTGATCGATAGATCAGACGGCATCCAAAGGTCCCCTACTTTGGACCTTCATCTTCCTCGCGCCTGTCCCCGGCAGGGAAAATCCATGTACTACCAGCTGCCCATCTGGTCTGCCACTCGCACCTCCAGCTCAGTAAGGTCATTAGGAACCTTCTAGTAATGGTTAGGGATCCCATTTAGGCATCGTGGCCCGGCCGAGCTCGAAATGGGATTTCGAAAACTCAGCCATGGCCTAACCTCTCGGGACCCCTCCAGCCAAATTAAACTCTCTGGAACCTTCCTTGTAAGCTAATGAGGCTATAAATAGCCCCAATTTTCCTCCATTTGATCCTTGCTGATCAATTGTCTTCTTTCTATCATTGCCATCTGCCCAAGCTTGCGTAGGCGAACCAGGAGCTCCCGAACTACTGATAGTAGGCTCTTCTGGTGTTCAGGATCCTTTGTAGTGTCTGAAAGCTTAGCCAAGGCCAGCTGAAGCCCCAGGCGACCGTCCCGAGCTCCCCCGTCAAACCAGGTACCCCAGTTGCTCGGTCTGAGCCAATTAGGCCTAGACCCTCTTCCTTCTTGATTCGTAAACGTGTGCATTGTCATTTCGAACTCAATGGTATCATAGCTAGGGCCTAATCTAGCCCTGATCAATTGGTTCGATCGATCGGGCTAAATCCCTTACGGAACGCCTCAGGTGAGTAAGGTCCCAGCGTTCCAGACCATCCCAGGCCCTCGGACCAGGGGGATTCGATCCGCCTCACCTCCCTGATGGTGTAGGGATCGAGCCTCGGGTTTGGCGTGGTCTCTGTGGGGGGAATTGTCTCCCCACAATAGCTCCATTAAAGGAGCCCTCGGGTGAGTAAGGTCCGGCTGATCCGGACCGTCTCATAGAGGGCTTCGAGTTCCATTCGGTACGCCTAACCCCGGTGATCGTGTAGCAATCAATTGTTGGTCGTGCCGTCATTGGGATGCGCCGGAATTGGCAGATTAGGGTTCCCCTAATCGGACCCCTCCGTTGAGACGAAGGCTTGAGGATGAAGCGCTGTGCGGGTCGGGCCGACCCGTGACCCGCGCGGTGCGACAGTACTGGGTCTTCGGGCCCCGGTCGACCCGCGCCTTTTGGCATCGGGCTAAACCCATTTTAATATAAATCCGATTAATTGGATTTATTTTCCTTAAGGAAAATAATCCAATTAATCCAATCATAGAAAAATTTAATTAGAAAAATATAGAATGTATTAATTGAATAAATTTTAATCCACTGGTCCAAACCCTATGATATTATATATGAAAATGATCAAAAAATCATCAGGGATCTGAATATAAAATAATATTGCATATCTGATGGTTAGATTTTCCATTTTTGCTTAATTATTACGGATCTTGATTAGGTTGAATTAGTCATTATACTTAACCAAATTGCATGTTTATGGTGTCATTAGTTTGCTTATAATGAGTAGAATGAATGTGTTAGGTCAATTATTTTTCTGACCTCTGTATTTTAATTTATGCCCTAATCTTGTTAAACTATAATTAGTGAAAATTAGGGTTTGTAATCATTGGATCTTAGCAAACTTAGTCTTTGATTGGTTGTATGGTAACATAGAATTTATATGCCAAATTGCATGAAATCTTGATGGTTAGATTTGTAATTAGGTGCCAATCATGTTGAATGGATTTAGGGTTTGATTAGCACTAATTACTTTCTATTTTTATGAATTTTTCTGTTATTATGTTTCAAAATAGTAGGGTAGATGTATTAGAAACCATGTAAATTAGTTCATAATGCATAACTTGGATAATTGTGGGGCCCCCCGTACTGACAATAAGGAAGTACGGTGCTCCAACTATGGCTAATCCTCAACTTAAATAAAGTTAGGCAAACCCAACTTGCCTTAAGACAAGGACTTGTCACCAAGTGCTATAACATTCATCAATATAAATATCAAAGTGGCGGAAGCAATATAAAATAGAGTAACATCCACAAGCATACATAGTAGGAAAAGAAAATGCAATATAGTAACTCATCACAATGCAGAAAGTAAGTACATCCAGAAAGTTAATTATTATAAACTGAAATGAATAATTGAAAATGAAAGACTCTCTTCCTCACTGGTATCAACAAGATAAAACTAGCTAGACAGCAGCTGGAAGGTCCTCCTCCTGAACTGGCTCCTCCTCAACGACACTGCCCATGAACACGTCTGAATCTGACATTTGTCGGTATCACAAATGCCAGGGCCCCAGCCAACAAAATAAAAAGGTTACAGTTAGACAATTGTTTAAGTACATTTTAGGCTATTTAAAGTGAATTGAATATTAAAGGATATCACATTTAATTTAATTACACATGCAGCAGTAAAGGGTGCAACAAGCTATGAAAGAAGGGGGTTACTATAAACTATTTATTTATAGCATGCAACACATATGTGAAGTAATATACAAAACACTAAATAAGCAAGGTAAGGCTAAAAACAAAAATAATTACAACTGCTGAATAAACATGATCCTAACATAATTATGATCAAAGTAAAACATGCTGAGTATAAAAGAACACAAATACTGAATACGATAAAATTCTAGCATCCTAAACATGCCATTCATATATATATCTAAGCCATGAAAGTATATATACAACATGCAGATTAAGATAAAAAGGAAGGCCACTGAGACATGTGGCAAAAGCAAAGTAATATATGAAATATAAAACCACTGAGACATGTGGCAAAGTGAGCAAATAAGGCCACTGAAGCATGTGGCAAAGCAAAATCAGAAACGAACAATTCAGCTAAAGTAGTAATAAGCCTAAGTCCTAGTACTGCCATACCAGCCAATAGGCCATATAGGGCCTCCAATATCAATCAATCCATCCCCAGCCTAGCCATCCAAATATGCTAGGTCTGAGTCCAGTCCATACAATACTACTACTGAAGAGGCAGACTAAGTTAGGACATATTCTATCAACTGTAAACAAAATAAAATTGAATGATATGCAATTTCAATACTAGCTTAGGATGTATCATCCATATTTTAAGTTTTTCCTGTTATGCTCAAGGAATAAAGCTCAAATACAAGGTGTGCAAGGCAATCTAGTCAAAGTAAGCAAGAGACTCAATCTAGACTTATGTGATATCTGTTATTGTCTAATTACCAAATCTAACTACTCTGAGAAGGTACAAGATTAGGATCTCCAATATCCAGCTATCGAGTAGAATCTCAGATTTACGTCCTTAAAGTTAAAATATTAGAACTTAACAAGTTCTAATCCAAAAATCATATGATGACTATATAGTTTAAGTAAGCAAATCAACGACCTAATTTTATGAATATTTTACTCTCTTACCCAAATCTTGATCAAATAAATCAAGATTTAAGAATTTAGAACTTAAACCCTATGTTGAGTTCAAATTCTAAATCCAAGGTGATACTAAAATAGGATCTAGGTTTCTCACTTAATCCCAAGGGTAAAAGATCCTATAAGTTGAAAGATTCATGAGCTAAAATCTTAGTGAAAGGCTATTCTACTGATTATAAGATAAAATAATTGATTAAGAACTTGAGAATCTAAGATCTATATTCAATCTTTAAGATAATTTTATTATCTTATTGATTGAATCATCCTATACCCAAATGAAAGGTTTCCAAAAGGTTAAACAATCAATCATTAAAGAATTTCAAATGGAGGTGATTTGATTCAAGTTGAAGATCTAAGTCTAAGATCTAAGATCTAAAGATCTGAAGTTTGATCACTTTAGATTTCTAATTAGGGTTCTAGCTTATAAGATTTCAAATTGTGATTTTCCTTAGATTCTAATTTCATAATTAACTATAAGGGGCTTATTAAGGTTATAATTGACAATTCCAAGTCTTAGATTAACAATAAACCCATTTTGACCTTCTTAGGTTACTTAAGATCTAAGGGTCTGAGTTTTGATCACTTTAGACCTTAAGCTAAGATTTTACTTAGACATTTCCAATTACTTTTCTTTTAACACCTAATTCTTAAGTTATCTTAACTGAACTTATTAATGAGATAATTGACCATTTTAATTATTAAATTTAATAAGTTTAAGGCCAAATGATCTTTTTAAGGAATACTTAAGGTTTAAGTATCTTTATTAAGGACTAAATGAGGATTTCATGGCTTAAGGATCATATTAACACTATCCTTATTCTAGGACTTCAGAGAACATTTCCAATCTATTTTATAATGGCTTACTGAAATTTTCAATCCTTAGAGAACACTAAATCACATTTTGGCCAAAATGACCAAAATGCCCCTCTTAAGGCTAAAATTGGGATTTTAGGGTTTTATTGTCCAACTTTGTTCTAATCTGTTTTAAAACATTTCATATGACTAAATGAAGTGGGAAACACCTGTGTCTTAGGTTTTGCTGACCTAAATAATCTTAATTAGCACTAATCACCTAATTAAGGCACTTAGGGTGATTAGTGAAATTAAGGCATCTTAGGGAAATCCAACCTTACACTTAAGTTTTACTAGGTTTAATATAATATTAGGAACCATTCCCACCCAAATTAGAGGCTTAATTAGGGTTAAAATTCACTAATCTTGATGAGGGTGATTAAGGAGTGATTAAGAAAATTAATTACCCAAAATGGATTTTAAGGGTCTGGAATTGTTCCTTAGGGTACAAGGAGCAATCAGAGCCCTTAAACTCATAAATTGGACAACTAAATGATTTTATATGATTTAATTAAAAACAGAGAAGGTTTGGCAAATAATTTTTAATCCAACTATTGGATCTAAGATTTTATTTTATATTTAGATTCCTTGAATTTTTTTGATTCAAATGGTATATTGGATCATACCATTTGGATCAGTATAACTAAAGTTATTTAATTAATTCATTCTGTATATTTATTTAAATCAGAACTTTAGGTTTTGATTTATTAAATTCAAAACTATTAAAAATGTTATTTAATAATTCGATATTATCCGCAGCCCAAAATCAAAAAGACGTGGGTCGGGGGTCGACCCAACCCAAAATCGCCTTCGTCTTCCTCCCCGACAGCGCCTGCGGACCAAACCCTATGGTTACCTTCCGTCGCAAAATTCGCCATGCATAGGCCGCGCCAGGCCCTGATCTAGATGGCTACACGTTCCTTGGCCTTAGACGCGTCGATTAAACTACGAAGCCCTAACTGGGAAGCTCTGGTTCGCTGGATGCCTATTCGGCCAAAACGCTTCAGCTGGCGCACCTGTGAGGATAAGAGATCTGCAGATTTTCAATCAATCTATATTACAACACTTTGTCTTCGATAATTGCTTATGGCCTAATTATCACACGATATAACAGGAGGAATTAAAATCTAAAGAAATTAACATAATATCGAATAGGGTTAGGGATACTTGGAGTTACGGTGAAGAACTAATTAACTCGATACAAGAAATCTGGGTGACAGCTTTGTCTTCAGGCAGATGCAGATCGCGTAAACCAAGCAATGGAGTTTAGTGATGGATTAATATGGAAGCTTGAGCGGTTGGAACGAGCACTGGAGGGCACCTGTCGAGCGAGCGCGTGAGGTGAAGGCCAGCGGCTGCCATGCGTTCTGTGCGTGGCTTGATTCGACAGAGACGAAGCGTGGACCATCCGATCTCCGATCGGACGGTCGAGATCCACCGTTAATTCGCAATTAAAGAGAGGGACGGCGTGAGCTTTAAAGTGACGGCGCCGTTATTAATAAATAATAATACTAATATTATTTATTTAATTTACCAAACTTCATTAATTAATTTTAATCACATAATGCATTCTTAAAAATTCCTAATAAATCACCCTTAATTAATTGAGGGGTGAGGAACACAACGGTGCGATCAGATTTTTATTTTGATGAGTATTTAATTATTCAAATTTTCAGGGTATTTAAATAATATTAAAATATTTGACGAAAATCCAACGACTTCCAAATGCATTCAAAACTTCACCCATAGCTAATTTGGGGGTGGTGAACACAATGGCAAAGTCAGATTTTCAATCTGAAGTCTAGATAAAAAGTCAATTTTCTAGGGTTTGAAATTTTATAGAATTTCAGATTTGATTCATTTGACTCCTAGTTTGACCTAGGTCTTAGAGATATGTTCTTATTGACTTATTTAGTGAACTAGAATCTCAATTAAGACTTAGATTAACCTTAATTAACCTAAGTAACAACCTGGGTTGTTACATTATAAGATAATGAACTTGACATTTTCCAATAATGCATTTGATTTGGTATTGATCTTAAACATTGAATTAGACATGTTAAGGCTAATAACAAACTAATGTGATTGCTTAATCTGAATCCAAACTTTAGATCCTTGATTTTCTCCTAAATAAGATCATTAGCATAAGAAGATTAATAAAATCATATTGATTGAACAATTAATCTAAAACTATAACAATACCCTTGATTTAAATCCCATAATCTTAGATTAAGTTGTGATCAGATGATTTAATCATCTGATCTGATCATTCTAAACCTAACTATGAAACATGACCTAAGATGTTAATATTCGAATTTAGAATAAAAGAACTTAAGTATCTCATCACAAGATCATCTCTATAACATTTAAAAAACCTAATTTAAATATACTTTGAGGTAGGAGAATTTTGTATGACTCATTGAGATAGAAGCTTAGATGATCCCTTAACCTTAGAAGTTGATCTTAAACCCTCATGGTAGAAAGCACTTAAGATACTAGAATGATACCTTCTCTTGTGGTAGAACCTTTGTTGAGTGATCCTTGATCACATTTTCTTGGAGCCTTGTATAGGACCTACCTATTTAGCATAGGACTATGTAGCCTTGATAATTCCTTGATTCAATAAATAGACTTGTTTGAACTCCGATTATTGGGTGGTGTAGTATAGTATACCCATATTACTGGTTTTTCAGTTGTATTCAGGATTGGTTGATTCACTCTAATGGAGACTTATGAACAGGTTATATCCCGCAGGATTGGACGAATATAGTCCCATTAGAATAAATCATTCAAACATAAGAGCATTTTAAACGGGTACTCATTCCTTAGTTTGATTGGAATACAAATTGCAAACGGGCAATGCCTCCTAGTGAAGACCACTTCAATAGGTGTGACTCAAACAAACTAAGTAATGAGATTCACCTTCTTTAAGATACTAAGTGTGATTGTGAGTAGGGCATCTTAACAATTTAGCTTGAGATACAAAATTGCCAACGGGGGATGCCTCCTATCGAAGATCACTTCGTTAGGATGTCTTAATCAAACTAGGTAATAAGAATCACCTTTCTTGCAAATGTGCTGAATATATGTATACAATCATCCCATATATTAATCCTTAAGTAAATTTATAATTTTAACCAATTATCGCTCTAGAAGCTAGGAGTCAGAATCATTTTAGAAGGATTCTGCACAGTGGAAACTTAGAATTCATTATTAGCATTCCAAGTTTTTATGGATTTTTGGATTTTACTTATATATAATAGAAGCATGGGCATAAGCATGAACATGAGCATGAAGCATCATTTCAACAGTGATGTATGAGTATTAGTGCTAAAGTATGGGTTACAGAATGTTGCATACAAAGACTGGAGACTTTCATGGTGCATCTATGTCACCGTACTGTCTTCCCAACTGGGTGTATGTATACATTGGACTATACTACTCATAGTCTTTCAGTGATAGTTCTGTTACATATCCGTGGCATATCGTGATATAGCATATTTGAGTGCATCATTCCAGTGACATATAGCACAGCATATGACTTTCCTTTCACATAGATTTTTGAGCTTTTAATGTTTTCATCCACTTTCAGTATTTAGTTTTGATGCAGTTTTACTTTGTTTAGTATTTATAGTTTCAGTTACTTAGCATTTTTCTCAATTTTTCTTTAGTTTCCTTATTTTACTGTCTACTGCATTTATTTTAGTATTGCATAGCTAGTTGTAATGTGTTAGACTTCTTATCTAACACGGGATACTTTTGGGATCTGGCAATTTGCTAGATCCCGAGCAGTTTGTGGAGGCATGGCAGGACGACGTTCAGGAGATCCAGGAGGAGTACATGGAGCCTTAGAGGATCAGTCTGCCACCCTTTACTTTCTGCTTTATTTTAGTATATTAGATAGACTTTACATTTCATATTTTAAAATAGTTTGTAATAAATCTGCATGTAATTTCCTTTTCTTTTCTGGGATGAATGTTTACATACTACTCTGTGATGAATGTATTCTAGATATTTTGCTTTAGCTTCTGTACTCTGTTATACTATTATACTTAGTATTGTGATATGATCAATATACTGGAAATGCTGATATATTGATAATATATTGGATTCTTATTCAGTTTTTTAAATCCAATATACATACTAGTGTAATACTTAAGATAAATATTTTACTCTTATCTTAGGTATTGACTCTCGATCCTACTCATAAGTTCGAGTCAGCAGCCTTCAGTGTGGCTCAGTCTTCTAGCCTATTTGGGAAGATGAGTTTTGCTTGTTCTCGTCATCCCAAGTAGCGCACCGCTCCGCCACTGAATTTACTACTTGTCTTTTGCGCGCGGTGATGGGGTGGGTCACTACAGTTGGTATCAGAGAAGTATCATAAAGTGTCAAATAAGGATTTGTCTCTATCTACTTTATGATCTATTCTCTGTCTTAGGACAAGATTATAGTTTACTAAGTGTAATGAAAAGCGAACATCTAAATGTTCATTAAGTTACCTCAGAAAGGAAAAGGATGACTATGTCTAGAATAATGATATCCTAGGAATTGAACTCACATAATAACTTGATTGAAAACTATGAATTCTTTTAAAATGGACATCCTAGGAATCGAATGAACTTTTGAAAGTGATAATAAAATACGAATAAAGTACTTATGGATTGAACTATTTTAGGAATGGAATACTCGCAGTCAGCATTTCTGTTCTACCTTAGGAGGTTTGACGACTACTAGATAGACGACCTTCGAGATGGCCAGATCTACGGAAGGGTCTTCGATGGAGTGTCACCTCATGGAGTTGTAGTACTGGACAAGATCCTTGTTCATTCATCTTTTTAAGGCACCAGCCTTTCAGTACTCGCCAGAAAATGTCTGGATCGCATTACTACTGCGCTTCGAGAGACAGCCTGTCCCGAGGAGCACCGTCTAGAGATAGTAGAGATCCTACTGAGGGGATCAGCGAGTCGTTGGTGGTATTGGGTTTATAGGAGATTAGCTCGAAGGAGCCACATAGTCACATATGATGACTTCTGCGCTGCCTTTTGGGTAGAATATCGTAACTAGGGAGTTAGAGAATCTTATTATGTCAGTTATATGTTTCATGGATCCATGTATCTTCTCCTTTGAGAAAAAAATGAATGAATAAAATCATAGTAAAACCTTTATGTTTCTAAGCTCATACTTGCTTTTACAGTCATGAATCATGGCTATCCTTCTGCTCCTACGCTAATCAAGAATGCAGTCTCGTCATCAAGCGGACCTGAGGAGTCCAACCTTATGGCCAGTTTATTGAAGGCCTTAATAGATAGTAATGCGTAGCAGGCGCAAGAGATGCGTACTTTTATCCTCTCGGTTAGACAACAATCTGCACCCCCTTCAGGATTCTCATCGTCTTCTCGTTATATGGGCGACAGAATCCTACATAGCTTCCTTCATCTCCGAACTCCTACATTTAATGGAGCACTAAATCCAATGGACACAGTGAACTGGCGTAAGATGGCCGAGAATAATCTGGCCTGTATCAAGTTCCCTAACTCTGAATCCATCCGCCTAGTAACCCACTTATTTTAAGAAGAGGTGGAATATTATTGGGAAAATGAGCGAAACATTAAATTTGCTGATTATAAAGTAGAGGACATTCTATAGGACATGTTCTTGGAAGCATCCCATGAAGCGTTCATACCAACGTCAGCCCAAGCAATTCTGGAGGATGAACTTCTCCATCTCACGCAAGGCAATAATTCAGTGTTTGAATACGAACAAGAGTTCCGGAGGTTGTCGGGGTTTCGTTCTGAATTTATTCAGGACGGAAGCATCGAAGTGCCAACATTTCTTGAAGGGTCTGAGAGACTCTATCAAAGCACACTTAGTATCTCGTCAGATTAAGACTCTGACTGAATTGATTGAGGCTGCCCGTTTACAAGAAAGATTCCAAGGTCAACTGAACCGGAAAAGGAAAGCAATAGTCATGCAGCCAAGGAAGGAAAGCTTTGGCCATTATAAGGTGGCAAAGGTCTACAGCATGGAGCCAACACAACCCCAACCTCTGAACTCTGAATGCAAAAGGATGCATTTATATGGAAAATGCTACCACTATTTCGAATGCAAGGAAAAGAGCACAATTGATGGAGTGTCCATCGACCACTCCCGTCACAAACAAGCCTTCCGTGCTCAACCAGTGAACCGCAGAGAGCCTGCTCCAACTAAAATGTTGGCTCCAACTTTAAACTCAAGGGCAATTGTACCGGCGCAAAAGCCAAGCTATGACCGTCAGGGTCAAAGGCCCCAGAATAAAAACCCTCAGCACCTACCAGGATATACATGTTAACTCTTGCCTCTGCTCTTGAGGATAACGACATGGTGTCAGGTACACCTTAAATTAAACTTTTTATTCAGTTCTCACTATTTTAGTAATCAGTCCTTACCATTTTAGTATTTGAATGTTTTAGTAGCTATTCTTATTAAGTTACTGTAATCATAGGCACTTTATCAATAAATGCCAAATCTTGTAACATCCTTTTCGATACGGGAGCAAGTCATTCCTTTGTATCAAAAAATTGGGCTAAAATTCTTTAGCTACCAACCTATCGGTTAGCCAACTCATTGAGCATCGGGTTACCTTCTGGAGCCCGCATGAAATCCCAACAATTCTGCAACATAGATATTCCTATTGGTGAACAAAACTATGGGGCTAAGTTAATTGTATTACCAATCGTAAACTTTGATATAATCCTAGGCATGAATTGGCTAAGCCAGCATGGTGCTTCCATAAATTGACAAAAGAAGAAAATAACTTTGGGCAGTGGAAGTAAATCAAAACCATTCGTGGGAAGATTTAGCACCTAAGCGTCGCTGATCAATGTAGTGACAGAAAAAAGACTAGTCAGGAAAGGATGTGATGCGTATCTCGTAACAATGTTGGTAGAGAAGAAAGAAGTCATGCCTATCTCTGAGACCGTATAGTTTGTGAATTTCCTGATATTTTCCCTAAAGATCTACCCGGTCTTCCTCCAGTTAGAGAAGTAGAATTTGCTATAGAATTAATTTCCAGAACGCAACCACTGTCAAAAGTTCCGTATCGTATGGCGCCAAAAGAACTTCAAGAGTTGAACAATCAACTTTAGGAACTATTAGAGAAAGATCTTATTCGTCCAAGTTCATCTCCTTGGGGAGCGCCAGTTTTGTTTGTGAAAAAGAAAGATGGATCGATAAGAATGTGCATCGATTATAGAGAATTAAATAAAGTGACTATCAAGAACAAATACCCTCTGCCTCGAATCGTTGATCTATTTGATCAGTTATCTAGAGCAATATTTTTCTCCAAGATAGACTTGTGATCTGGATATCATCAATTACGAGTTAAGGATTTAGATATTGAGAAAACAGCATTTAGCACTTGCTATGGGCATTTCAAATTTTTAGTGATGTCCCTTGGTTTAACAAATGCACCGTCCATATTTATGGACTTGATGCAGCACGTGTTGAGAGTATATTTGGACAAATTTGTCATCGTCTTCATCGATGATGTCCTGATTTATTCGAAAAGTGAAACAGATTACGAGGACCATCTGCGATTAGTACTATAAGAGCTTCGAACCATAAACTATATGCTAAGTATTCTAAATACAAATTCTGGCTTGACTCAGTCGCTTTTCTGAGTCATATTGTTGATTCTCAGGGAGTCAAAGTTGATCAAAATAAAGTAAGCACAGTTTAAGAATGGTCACAACCAAAATCCATGACCGACATTAGAAGTTTCTTAGGACTGGCAGGCTACTATAGGAAATTTGTCAATGGCTTCTCACAAATGGCGTCTCCACTCACAAAGTTGACGCATAAAGCAGTGCCGTTTGTCTGGAGTACAGAGTATGAGAAAGCGTTCCAATCACTAAAAGATGCTCTTTCCTCCGCACCAGTTCTTGGCTTACCTAAGGAAGGCCTGAATTACCAAGTCTATATCGACGTGTCTGGCATAGGTTTTGGATGTGTATTGATGTAGGAAGGGAGAGTTATAGCTTATGCGTCTCGTCAGCTAAGACCACATGAGAAGAATTATCTTGTCCATGATCTTGAATTAGCAACGGTAGTCTTTGCTCTAAAAATATGACGTCATTATCTTTATGGCGTCCAGTTTTCTATAGTCACCGATCATCAGAGCTTGAAGTACATCTTCACCCAACACAAGTTAAACTGCCGACAACAAAGTTGGCTTGAGTTAATAAGCGATTATAACCTAAGCATCCAGTATCATCCAGGAAAAGCAAACGTCATAGCAGATGCACTCAGTCGCCATGCTACTCTGTCTTCTATGACACTATCCAGTCCTCTGGAAGAAGAATTCTGAAAGCTCAAAATCAGGCCAGTGCATGGTGCTATGCTAAGCACTCTAATATCCATGAGTTTAGTTGAACCTACATTTCATCACGATGTCTGTATCTCGCAAACCAAGGATGAAGATTATCTGAAGTTTAAAGTGGACAGCAAAAGTGGTCGTCACTTTGATCTTCAACTTCGAGGTAATGTAATATATCAGGGGGATCATCTATGGATTCCCAAATCCATGCATCACAAGATTCTAGTAGAAGGTCATAATTCGGATTATCAAATTCATCATGGCAGTATCCTGGCAGTACCAAGATGTATCAAGATCTGAAAAAATCATTCTGGTGGCCTGGAATGAAGAAAAGTGCGGCAGAATTTGTAGCAAAATGTCACGCCTGTAACTTAGTCAAAGCCGAACACCAAAAGTCTGGAGGACTTCTTCATCCTCTAGCAATTCCTAAATGGAAGTGGTTCGATATTTCTATAGATTTTGTTATGGGATTTCCTAAAGCAAGATCCAATGTCGATTCAAATTGGGTTATTATCGATCGACTGACCAAATTAGCACATTTTATTCCTATGCGTCAAACCGATTCTGTGGAGAAATTGGCAAAGTTGTATATCAGGGAAATTATCAGACTCCATGGAATTCCAAGGTCTATCATATCTGATCGAGATAGCCGCTTCACTTCTAAATTTTGGCAAACAGTGCATCAAAACTTGGGGACTACTCTAGCCATGAGCACCGCTTTTCATCCTCAGACCGATGATCAAATAGAAAGAGTCAATTAAGTCTTGGAAGATCTTCTTCACCTCTGCATTCTAGATTTTGGAGGTTTCTGGGAAGATCATATTGCTCTCGTAGAATTCACATACAACAACAGTTTTCAAGCAAATATTGGCATGGCTCCATATGAAGCTCTATATGGCAGAAAATGCAGTACTCCGTTAGTATGGTCTGAAACTGGCAGTGTTCAGCTTTATGGTTCTGATTTAGTGGAGGAGACAAATCGAAAGATTCAACTAATCCAGCAAAGAATTAAAGTACCTCAAGACCGTCAGAGTAAGTATCATGATGCTCATCATCGTACTCTGGAATTTGATGTTGGGGATTTTTCATATCTTAAAGTCAGTCCAATAAAAGCCGTATATCGTTTCGGTGTAGCTGGGAAGTTAAAGTCCCCGCTATGTCGGACCTTTTGAAATACTAGAAAAGATTAGTTTTGCAGCTTATCGATTGAAGCGTCCTGAAGATTTCTCTGCAGTCCATAATGTTTTCCACATCTCATCTCTGCGGAGATGTCTTCATAATCCATCTCACTTAATTCGACTTCTAGCTGTACCTCTCCAGCCGGATCTTTCTTATGCGAAAGAGCCAATTAAGATCTTAGCTCATGATCAAAAGTAGCTAAGAAATCTCTCAATTCCAATGGTAATGGTTTAGTGGAGGAATCGCTCCATAGAGGAATCTACTTGGGAGAAAGAGACAGATATGAGAAAGAAGTATCCTAGACTCTTTGAAAATCTAGGTACCCATTAACTTTCTGAATTTTATTATATTCTCCCAATTTTTTCATGTTTGTCTTTTCTCTTGAGATGATGTCGAGGATGACATCGTTTTTAAGTGGGGGAGTCTATAACAATCCTAGGTTGTTACCCTATTAACCTATAGTCTAAGTAATAATTTATTTTGATTCCATTGCTTCTAGAATAGCAAATGAAACTTATTCTGAAAGTTTGAAGTTCATTGGATTTCTCTAGATCCAAACTGATGTTTTAATCAATCTAGATGCCCTAGTTTAGACCTAAAATATTTTGATCTCAAAATTAAATTATGATTGTATTTTTGAATTTCTCACCCCCAAATTAGCTAGAGTTGAAAGTTTGGTGCAATTTGAAAATCATTTAAGCCATAATTCATATTTAATTAAAATGATCTAATTGCATAAAAGGGTTTCTAATAATTTAATTTTGCAAATATACTCTTTCACCCGATTAAACGGTCGGGATCCGCTGTGTGCACTTCGGGCGATCCGTTGCGGAGCTCGGGTCACGCAACAGCGGAGTCCCACAAATCCAACCGTTACGCCTTCCTATCCAACTGCTAGGATTCGATCCCGTGGAACCGTGGATGAGCCATTGGATCTGCCCGACAGATCCTACGGCCAGGATCGCTCCCGCAATCGGCCATTAGGATTCGAGTGATCCGAGTCGTTCCGCCATCTGATCGATAGATCAAACAGCATCCAAAGGTCCCGCTGTTGTGGACCTTCATCTTCCTCGCGCCCATCCCCGACAGGGAAAATCCTCGTACTGCCAGCTACCCATCCAGTTTTCCACTCGCACCTCCAGCTCAGCAAGGTCATTAGGAACCTTCCAGTAATGGTTAGAGACCCCATTTGGGCCTCGAAGCCTGGCCGAGCTCAAAATGGGATTTTGAAAGCTCAGCCATGGACTAACCTCTCGGGACCCCTCCAGCCCAATTAAAGCCTCTGGAACCTTCCCTGTAAGCTCCTGAAGCTATAAATAGCCCCAGTTTTCCTCCATTTAATCATTGCTGATCATTTGTCTTCTTTCCGCCATTATCGTCTGCCCAAGCTTGCGTAGGCGAATCAGGAGCTCCCGAGCCGCTGATAGTAGGCTCTCCTGGTGTTCAGAATCCTTTGCAGTGTCCGGAAGCTCAGCCGAGGCCAGCCGAAGTCCCAGGCGACTGTCCTGAGCTCCCCCGTCAAACCAAGTATCCCAGTTGCTCGGTCTGAGCTAATTAGGCCCAGACCCTCTTCCTTCTTGATTTGTAAACTTGTACATTGTCATTTCAAACTCAATGGTTTCGTAGCTAGGGCCTAAGGTAGCCCCAGTCGGTTCGATCGATCGGGCTAAGTTCCTTATAGAACGCCTCGGGTGAGTAAGGTCCCAGCGTTCCAGACCATCCCAGGCCCTTAGACCAGGGAGATTTGATCCGCCTCACCTCCCTGATGGTGTATGGATCGAGCCCCGGGTCTGGCATGGTCTCTGTGGGGGGAATTGTCTCCCCACAGTAGCTCCATTAAAGGAGCCCTCGGGTGAGTAAGGTTCGGCCGATCCGGACCGTCTCACAAAGGGCTTCGGGTCCCACTCGGTGCGCCTGACCCCGGTGATCGTGCAGCAACAATTGTTGGTTGTGCCATGGTCGGGATGCACCAGAATTGGCAGATTAAGGTTCCCTTAATCAGACCCCTTCGTCGGGACGAAGGCTTGAGGACGAAGCGCTGTGCGGGTTGGGCCAACCCGTTTTAATATAAATCCGATTAATTGGATTTATTTTCCTTAAGGAAAATAATCCAATTAATCCAATTATAGAAAAATTTAATTAGAAAAATACAGAATGCATTATTTAAATAACTTTTAATCCACTGGTCCAAACCCTATAATATCATATATGAAAATGATCAGAAAATCATCAGAGATCTGAATATAAAATAATATTGCATATCTGATGGTTAGAATTTCCATTTTTGCCTAATTATTACAGATCTTGATTAGGTTGAATTAGTCATTATACTTAACTAAATTGCATGTTTAGGGTGTCATTAGTTTGCTTATGATGAGTAGAATGAATGTGTTAGGTCAATTGTTTTTTTGATCTCTATATTTTAATTTATGCCATAATCTTGTTAAACCATGATTAGTAAAAATTAGAGTTTATAATCATTGGATCTTAATAAACTTAGTCTCTAATTAGTTGTATGGTAACATAGAACTTATATGCCAAATTGTATGAAATCTTGATGGTTAGATTTGTAATTAGGTGCTAATCATATTAAATGGATTTAGGGTTTGATTAGCACTGATTATTTTCTGTTTTTATGAATTTTTTTGTTATTATGTTTCAAAATAGTAGGGTAAATGTATTAGAAACCATGTATATTAGTTCATAATGCATAACTTGGATAACCCCAAAAATTTAAGATCGTAAACTCCTGAATTAACTTAAGAAGTCTTAAGACTTGGATCAAGCTATTAGGACTTGATCTAGGTCTGAGATTGCCACCAAGAATACACCCTTAACTCACTGATTTGACATTGATCTATAAATAAACACTTGATCTTAATTGGATATAAGTGGGGGTCAAACCCTAATATACTTAATTAAGACCCAAACTCCTAAACCTTAAGTTAATTGACTTGATTATAAGATAATAAAGTTGACATTTTCCAATAATGCATTTGTTTGGTATTAATCTTAAATATTGAATTAGACATGTTAAGGCTAATAACAAACCTATGTGATTGCTTAATCTGAATCTAAACTTTAGATCCTTTATTTTCTCCTAAATAAGACTATTAACATAAGAAGCTTAATAAAATTATATTGATTGAACAATTGATCTAAAACTTTAATAATATCTTTGATTTAAATCCCATAATCTTAGATTAAGTTGTGATCAGATGACTTAATCATCTGATCTGATCATTCTAAACCTAACTATGAAATAAGACCTAAGATCTTAATATCAAAATTTAGAATGAAAGATCTTAAATATCTCATCACAAGATCGTCTTTGAATTATTTATAAGACCTAATTTAAATATACTTTGAGGTAGGAGAATTTTGTATGACTCATTGAGGTAGAAGCTTAGATGATCCCTTGACCTTAGAACTTGATCTTAACCCCTAGTGGTAGAAAGCACTTAAGATACTAGAATAATACCTTCTCTTATGGTAGAACCTATGTTGAGTGATCCTTGATCACATTTTCTTGGAGCCTTGTATAGAACCTACCTATTTAGCATAGGCCTATGTAGTCTTGATAATTCCTTGATTCATTAAATAGACTTGTTTGAACTCCGATTATTGGGTGGTATAGTATAGTATACCCATATTATTGGTTCTTCGGTAGTATTCAGGATTGGTTGATTCAGTCTAATGGGGACTTATGAGCAGGTTCTATCCCATGGGATTAGATGAATACAGCCCCATTAGAATAAATCATTCAAACCTAAAAGCATATTAAATGGGTACTCATTCCTTAGTTTGATTGGAATACAAATTGCCAACGGGCAATGCCTCATAACGAAGACCGCTTCAATAGGTGTGGCTCATACAAACTAAGTAATGAGATTCACCTTTTTTAAGACACTAAGTGTGATTATGAGTATGGCATCTTAACAACTTAGTTTGAGATACAAAATCGCCAACGGGCGATGCCTCATATCGAAGATCGCTTCGTTAGGATGGCTTAATCAAACTAAGTGATAAGAATCACCTTTCTTGCAAATGTGCTGGATATGTGTATACAATCATCCCATCTATTAATCCTTAAGTAAATTTGTAACTTTAACCAATTATTGCTCTAGAAGCTAGGAGTCAGAATCCATTTAGAAGAATTCTGCATAGTGGAGACTTAGGGTTCATTATTAGCATTCCAAGTTTTCATGGATTTCTGGATTTTACTCATATAGAATAGAAGCATGGGCATACGCATAAACATGAGCTTAAAGCATCATTTCAGCAGTGACATATGAGTATCAGTGATAAAGTATGGATTACGAAATATTGCATACACAGACTTGGGAAATTCAGGGTGCATCTGCGTCACCGTACTTTCTTCCCAACTAGGTGTATGTATACATTGGACTGTACTACTCATAGTCTTTTAGTGATAGTTATGTTACATATCTGTGGCATATCATGATGTAGCATATTTGAGTGCATCATTCCAGTGACATATAGCACATCATATGACTTTCCTTTCACATAGATTTCTGAGCATTTAATGTTTTCATCCACTTTCAGTATACAGTTTTGATCTAATTTTACTTTGTTTAGTCTTTACAGTTTCAGTTACTTTGCATTTTTCTCAGTTTTTTTTCTGTTTCCTTACTTTACTATCTACTGCATTTACTTTAGTATTGCATAGCTAGTTGCAATATGTTAGACTTCTTGTCTAATCACGGGGTACTTTTGGGATCCGACAATTTGTTAGATCTTGAGCAGCTTGTGGAGGCAGGACAGGACGACTTTCAGGAGATCCAGGAGGAGTACGTGGAGCCTTAGAGGATCAGTCTGTCACCCTTTACTTTCTTCTTTATTTCAGTATATTAGATAGACTTTACATTTCATATTTTAAAATAGTTTGTAATAACTCTAGATGTATTTTTCTTTTCTTTTTTGGGATGAATGTTTATATACTACTCCATGATGAATGTATTCTGGATGTTTTGCTTTAGCTTCTGTACTCTGTTATACTATTATTCTTAGTATTGTTATGTAATCAGTATATTGGAAATGCTGATATATTGATAATGTATATTGGATTCTTATTTGTTTCTTTAAATCCAATGTACGTACTAGTCTAATACTTAAGATAAGTATTCTACTCTTATCTTAAGTATTGACTCTCGATCATACTCATAGGTTCGAGTCAGCAGCCTTCAGTGTGGCTCAGTCTTCTAGCCTATTCGGGAAGATGAGTTTTGCTTGTTTTCGTCATCCCGAGTAGCGCACCGCTCCGCCGCTGAATTTACTACTTGTCTTTTGTGTGCGGTGATGGGGATGGTCGCTACAAAAACACAACAGAACAGTAGGACTGAGGTGGCAGTAAATACAAATGCAATAAATTTTAGTTATTTTACTTTGCTCCTGTGGATATGTCCAAAAGTAGCTGAGGAGTCAAGCACGTCTGCAAAACTATACAGGTTCCAACTTAATAATACACTCCTCAATGAGTAATGTTAAGTAATTAGCATTTCTCCTTACCCCTGTCCATTAATGTAAATATGCACCAGAACCTACCAGAAAAATTGAACTCAATGCAAATATTTTTCTAATTATTCTAAGTTTTCATTTTATGTAATAATGTTATCTTATATGACATGATCAAGGTATCGACACAAAATACAAGAAATGTGAAAGCACAAGTAAATCAAAAGTGAGCAAGGGACCTACTATACATGGTGATATCAGTTGTTGTCCACTTAAACCATTCTAAGTTACATAAGTTCAGGATCTCTAATTTCTATTATCAAGTATAACTTAGAAATACGGCCTTATAAGTTAAAAAGCAATTAGAACTGACTAGGTTTTAATTTAATTCAATTAATATCAACTATAAGTTAAATAAGAAATCTAGACATCCTAATTGATGGATTTAGATGTTCTAAGATAAGATCTGGTCAAGATCTACTAAATTAGAGATTATAAATTAAGCTCTATGAATTGGAGTTAATCACATAATCCAAAGATAAAACTTAAGATCTAGGATTTAAATCTAAAAGTGCACTAATGATTAAGGCAAACCCTATTTAAGTAAAATCAAATTTAATAAGATGATTCTCATATTCTTATTCTAAGATTGAAAGATAAAATAATTAGAATTAAATTATAAAAATCCAAAAACTAGTAAAACCAAAGCTCCATTCATTGAATAACTCACTTTTTTTAATGAATGAAATCTAATCTAGTATTTATTCATATTTATAAGGAAAAGAATTCTAAGGTGAGGTGAAAATTCCTAATGAGCTCCTAAGGAAAATGACTTGGGGAAAATTCTATGAGTCAATATAATTATTTCAATATACTTTCATTTGCTATTTTTATTCAATTAAAAAGGGTTAAAGATTAATTTTAGCTAAGTAAGATATATTATCCTTACTTAGAGATTTTTAAGCCATTAATTAGGATTTTTATCAAATTATTCAAACTATGATATTTATGACTTAATTTGATTTTAAATTAGTTTTCTTACTATTTTTAATAATTTAAATGATATTTTAGGGGTTAAGAGCACTTAACCTAAATTTTAGGCAAAATGCCTATTTTGCCTATACTTAAAGGTCTAAAATGCTACTTTTTAATTTAGGATTCCAAATTAAATTTTCTTGATGCCAAATGATTTCTTACTATTTAACATGAAGATAGACACTAAGTTTGCTAAATTCGGACAAGAATTAAGCCCCATGGGTCCAATTTAAGGATTTTTACCTATGGGGGTATTAGGGTAATTTCACCTAGTAAGTTTAAAAATTTGTTCAGTTTACTATTTTTTATTATCCAAGGATTCCATAGAGTCTAAGAACATTAAATTTTGAGGTATATTGGTTGAGTTATGATGATTCCAAGCTTAAGGGTTAAATATGTAATTTATAGGGTTTAAGAGGGGTCAAAAACCTAACTTTTCCTTTTGATATCCAAATTCAGCAAACTCAGTGGCTATAGCTTTCCTATATCAGACTGAGTGCTTTAATTAGGAGTAGACTCAAATTGGACCTCAATTGGTCATATTATGACCTAATTAAGGTTATGGGTAATTAGGGCAAATTAGGGTTTCTAGTGGTCAAAATCCTAATTTTATTTCAGTTTACTATTAGTTATGATTTTATGATCTAAATAGTATATTTGATGACCTAATTTGATATCCAATTGACTAAGTTATGGCTAAACCAATTTTTAGGTCATTAAGGGATAATTGGGGAAGGTCCTAAAAGTGATTAGTCAAACTAGTGATCCAATAACAAAATTAATACTTTCATATTAAACTAGATATTCTCTTGATTAAAATGAGACCCATATTAGCTAAGTTTTGGTCACTATGTGCAAAGTTATGGCTAAGAGAAGTTTTGGTAAAGTGAGGGAGGTCCTAAAATGTCACTATGTTAAATAGGTGCCATACAGAAAAAATTAATACTACCATAATATTCCTATCATTTTTCTGAGCAAAATAAGATATATATATTTAATATGTTTGGACTTATGGTTTAATAGTTATGTATGTCTAAAGTTCTGATTTAACCTAATTCCAATTAAATTAACTATGCTTACTATTTATTTAAATGTAACATTATTTAATTAAATAACAATTAACAAAATAAGAAAATAATTAAATAAATGGCGATGGGACCCGCATCGGGACAAACAGCAGTATCTTACTGGCAGAAAATCAGAATGGAGGGACCCACTGGCTACGTGGAACTCCCTGGTTGGATGCACGGCTACGGCGAGACCCACCATCTGACAATGGCAGTTAGTGTATGTAGCGTCCTGCCCCGTCGCCGCATGCAAAAGAGATAATCAATCGGCGGCAGAGTGGTGCGCTACCCGGGAAGGGATTCCGTATCTCCCCAAAAATTAGCATTAAGTTGCTCCATCATGCATCAGCTCCGCCTCAAAAACATGATCCAGAGATTGTTCCTGAACTGCCACACACACACACACACAGATATATATATATATATATATATATATATATATATATATATAACAGTGCAAACCAAGAAAAAGAAAAGAAAAGAAAATATTTAATTAGACACAAAGGTCTAAGTAAATTTTGTAGAATATCAAAATTTGCATATAATTTTCCGCATGAGAAGCATATACAAATAAAATGTGGTATTTAAGTATGATATGTTTGTAAAATTATCACAATTATGAATGCAATATATATATTTAAGATATATGCTCATTCTAAAAGAAAATATAGCAATATATACTATTTATTTCATTGGACAAAGTTACAGAAAAATTGAGGAGTTAGATACGTCTATCAAACTTTCTGAGATGTAGGTTCCTGACTAACTACACATTTCCCCTCATAGGCTATGTGCAGTCTCCTTATTTCTTCAGATATCAACTTGTCATAGCTTAATATATTGTTCTTACAAACATGAGATCAACTTAAATGAACACATGATAATGATTTCTGATCATTTATTTCAAGTGGGTCAAAGCTTAATAACGATACAAAAGCTGTAAATGAATTAATTAAATGAAAATAATAATGTTCTTAATTTTATTTTAGTAAAAATATCAGTATTAATATTATCTTGATTATTTATCTTTATATATTAAAAATAATATTTTTTATTATTATCAGTAATAGTATATATATATATATATATATATATATAGAAAAAAATGAAAATGATACTATCGCCTAAAAGCTCTAAATAATTATGGTTAATCCAGAGCTCTAAATTTGATGAAACTTTTTCTGTTACCTTTTTATAATATTCTTAATCTAATGACACTAAAATTACTGTATTTGAACTTATGTTTAATTTTTCCAATATACTGAAATTAAATAATTCAAAAATTAATTCATGAGTATTTGATCATAAAAATATACTATATATAACAGTATTTTTAGTTTTCCCTAATTTTGAAGTCATTCGGGATCCTAATTTTTGAGTTAGATTTAGTCTTAATTATCATAGTAACGACTTGGGGGGTTACAATAGCGCCTGAAAGCGTTGCAAACGTGCACCGTAGTGCAATGACCCACCACCGTGCGCCGTAGCGCCCGACTCTCGGCCAGACAGGTGCTACAATGCACCGTAGGGCGCAGAACGACCCAGTTTTGCCCAAACTTTGTATTTTTCATATTTTGATGACTCCATAACCCTAATAATGTAAAAGTATACCAAAATAAAAACTTGTTATGATGAAATCATGCATTGGATAAATAAAGAGGTGATTTTTAATTATGAACTGTAGCGCCTTGGCTTTTTTGGGTACATACACATTACACAAATTATTTTTCCACCAAGGTATTGTTCATTCACTCTGCTGCCCTTTCAGCTACAGTATTTCTTTTACTGTGAAGTGGCGTTCAATCCCTGAATCTTGACATTCATTTATAAAAGAATCATATATAAGCTCTTCGCCATTATCTGATCGAATCATCTTGATTCTCTTGCTTATTTGATTCTCCACCATCTTCTTTTAGTTTATGAAAATCTTTAATACATTTTCTTTGCTCTTCAAAGTGTACACCCATACAAATATGTAGTAATCATCTATAAAAGAAACAAAATACCTCCAGCCATTGAATGATGCAGTCTTCATTTATTCCCAAACTTTTATATGTATATATTCTAATATATCTTTGATGTTATGGAGGCCAACACCAAAGAGCTTGCATATTTTCTTACCAAAGATACAATGCTTACAAAATTATAATTTGCAAGAATTTATACCTTTAATGAGTCTATCCCTCTCCAATGCCCTCAGTAAAGGTTCTCCTACATGTGTTAGCCTCATATGACACAATATCATGGCATCTTCAGAGTCTTTAGCCACAACTACTGAACCTATCATTGTACTTTCTTATAGGTAGTAGAGGTTCCATTATCTGACTCATCTTAGATAAGTCATAGCACCCTTGCTGATCTTAAGGACCCTGCCTCAATCACCACCTTAAAGCCCTTGGCTTCTACGACACCAATAGACAGTAGGTTCTACTTCATCTCCGGTATATATCTGACTTCTTTCAGTTCTTAGACTGTTCCTGCATGTTTCCTAATCAGCACAATTCCAACTCCTACAATTTAACATGTGACATTGTTCCCCATTGTGACGGCACCACTGTCTATTTCTCTATGGCAAAACTAGTCCTTCTAGGAGCATATGTGATAGGTCGCGCTAGTATCCATAATCCTATTATAGCTATCAACTGCTAGGCCCATAGAAACTATAATAAGAGACACATCCGAGTCTGAACCCTCCACCACTGTAACAACCTTAGGTTACCACTTAGCATAATCTTAATTTAATCGCAGCCTGATTATCATTTTATTGACTTCATCTAGTCATTAGAACTAATCGTTGAAATTTTGGAGTGATTCAGAGCTCAATCGAATAATTGAAATATTTTAATATATTTAATTAATTAAAAATTTAAGGTATTTAAATTGACCTCGAAATTAAAATCCGACTTCTGGCTGGCAAGCTAGTTTCGACGCCTCCCCCTTGTTTGCATGCAATAATGGCTGAGGCCATTCCTTTTCTCCCCTCACTAGCCCTCTTAGCCCATGACTTCACCTCTCCCTTCTTCCTTCACCTTTATTACGGAAGATCAGCCCTTCTTCTTCATTTTGCTATCAAGATAAAGCTCCCAAGCTTTCCCTCATTCCTCCATTGCTGCACCTTAAATAAGAAGCTCCTCTCCAAGATTCTTGAAGAAAATAGAGTTTCCTTTTTCTCTCCTAAAGGCTAAGGTACCAATTTTCTCTACTTTCTTGGCTATTTCATTTTTCTATTATGCTTGTTTTGCATCTTTAGAAGTTTATGATTGAGTATGGAAGCCATTAAAGCTCATTAAGGTATCAGTTTTCCTTGAAAATAAATGCTATGTTTTCCTTCATTTTGCATACTCAAACATTTAACTCTATCGTTCGTATAGTTAAGATAATCCATTCATGTTGATTTTAATATCAATGGAAAGGTCTCAAAAAGACCTTTCCATCGGTATATGGCACCACTCATGAGGTGCCCAAAATTGGGAGTATTTGAATGCGAAAGGAGACCCATCACGGTTTTCGCACAGGCAAAATCACTGTCAAGCGCTGCAGCGCTCGAGTTTCGAATGTGATCCTCATAGCGCAATGCAGCGTGCCATAGCGTGCTGCAACAGCATGATAAATCACGATGTAAAAAAATATATATTCGAAAATAATGAAAATCTGCCGTAGCGCCCGCACTTCAGGGAATCAAGTGCTGCAGCGCGCTCCAGCTCCCAAAAGTGCTGCAACACGCTATAGTGTGCCATAGCGCATCATAGCGCCTGACATTCTACCAGAAGGCCAGGCGCTACAGTGCGTCGTAGTACCCAGAAATTCCTGAAACTGTTTAGAATTAGCTGCAATGGCCAAAACTCCACAATTTTCATATTTTAAGGTCCCTAGGACCCCAATTTAGATAAAATTGAGAATTGCATAAAATTTTATGTGAAAATTAAATTTGAAAGTTTGCCCTTTATAATATGCGCTTAAAATCTCTTATGTGTCTTAAAAAAATTTGTGCCAAATATTAAAGAATAAGATCCTTGAATGCTTATATTAGCTAAGTAGGTCTTAATAACCAAATTTGATTGAAACCTAAGTTTTTTAGATTTGTAATCAAGTGCTAACCCTTTGGTTTGATATAGAATTTGGTTAGTCTTAATTACCTTCTATTTTATATCACTTTACATTCGTATGCTTTCATGATATTATGATGTATGTTAGAGAATATTAACAATGATTTGGATACCTTGATGTGCTTAAATTGACACTAAACTATATTTGAACATAAGAATCTTAAAAACTTGATTAATTAAATGATATTTAATCTAAATCTAAAATTTGTCATCAATAATACACTAATAATATATTAATTTGTCATTGATATATAAATCAACCATTGCTTTTAATTTTGGTAATACTAAGGATTAAACCCTAACTTGTCTTAATTATAATCTAAACCTTAATCACTTAATCAATTAACTTGATTATAAGATAATTCAATTGCCATGACTCCAATAATACATCTAATTTAGTATTGATCTTAAATTATTGAATTAGAAGTGCTAAGGTTAATATTGAATCTGTGTGATTAAATTATCTAAATCTAAACTTTAGATCTTTGATTTTCTCTTATATAAGACTATTAGCATAAGATGGATAATAAAATTATAATAATTTATAAAATGATCTAACTCTAATTATATCTTTGATTTCATCTCATGATTGTAGAATAGAATATGATCAGATGGATTTTAATCATTTGATCTGATCATTTTAATCCAAGACTAATAAGTAAACCTTGAATGCTAACTTAAGAAATAGAAAAGTAAAATCTCAAGGGTCTTGCTATAGGATCATTCTTGAAATGCTTAAAGACCTTAAATATTGATATATTGAGGTAGGAAGAACTTTTATAACTTATTAAGGTAGGAATCTTAGATGATCCTTCATAACCATAGAAGTTGACCTTAACATCTCATGGTAGGAATCACCTAAAGCACCTAGAATGGAACTTCTCCCTTACGGTAGAACTCAATATTGATTGATCTTTTGATCACATCCTTGGAGCCTTGTGTAGGACTCACCCATTTAGAGTAAAGATTAATAGCTTCGATAAATCCTTGTTGATTAAAATCATCTGAACCCAAATTATTAGTTGGGTATAGTAGTGTTGGATTATTTTAGTAGTATTCAGGAATGGTTAAGTCACTATAAGTAAGATTTATCTTAGTGCTATCACGCGGGCTTAGGCAGATACAATCTCTCTTAGAGTAAATTAATCGATCCTAAGAGTGTTATAAATAGGGACTCATTCCTTAGTTTGATTAAAATACAAATCGTCATCGGGTGATGCCTCCTAGCGAAGATCGCTTCAATTAGTGTGGCTTAAATAAACTAAGTATTTGAGTCACTCTCTTTTGAACACTAAGTGTGCTTATAATTTGGGTATCTTAATGAGTTATCTTGAGATACAAATTGCCATCAAGTGATGCCTCTTATCGAAGATCACTTCGTTAGGGTGGCTTAGTCAAACTAAGTGTTAAGAACCACATTTCTTACAAACATGCTAAATATGTATATACAATCTTCTCATCTAAAGATTTTTAAGTAAAAATGACAACTTTTACAAATTATTGAAATTAGAATTTATGAGTCAAAATCCTTCTAGCAGGATTTTGTACACCTTAAATTCATTATCAGATCTCAAAGTATTTCTAAATTTCTAGATTTAACTCATATAGCTTAAGAGAATGAGCATGAGCATATGCATGATGTATGAATATCAGTAATGATATATGAGTATCAAAGATAATTTATGGGTTACAGAATATTGCATTCATTGACTAGGAAATTTTAGGATGCATCAGCATTACAGTAAATTGTATTCCCAATTAGATATATGTATACATTGGACTGTACGACTCATAGCTGTTCAGTAATATTTTGGTTGCATAGCAGCAGCATGCAATATTATAGTATATTCTGATGCATAATTTCAGTGGCATATGGTATAATTTTACATAATATTACTTAGTTTCAGATACATTACTATCTTTGTTTACTTTTAGTATTCAGTTTTTAGTACAGCTTTACTTTATTTTAGTTTTGTACAATTTTATACAATTTTATACTTTCATTTACCTTTACAGTTTTTCTATAGTTTATTTACATTATGTAAATGTTAAGTAAATAATTAGAACTGTTTAGATTAGTTTCGATGTGTTAGACTTATTGTCTAATATGTGGTATATTTGGGATCCGACAATTTGCTAGATTCAGAGCAGTTAGTGGAGCCAGACCAGGTGGAGACTCAGGAGATCCAGGAGGAGTTTGTGGAGCACTAATGGACTCTTCTTCAGCTTTACTATTTTGCTTAGTTTATTTTAGTTAAGTACTTAACTTTTATTTATATATTTCAGTAAACTGTTTGTAATAATTTTGAATATGTTTTTCTTTTTTTTTCTAAGAAAAATGTTTTATTTAGCTTCTATGATGAATATTTCTGGATGTTTGCTTTAGCTTCTGCACTCTATTTTATATCTTACTTATACTTAATATTGTGATGTTATCAGTATACTAGAAATGCTGATACCTTATAAATATATTGGATTCTTCATGTAAGTTTTAAATTCAATATATGTATTAGCCTGATACTTAGGATAATGATACTACTCTTATCTTAAGTATTAGCTCTCAACCCCCCTTGAGATTGAGTTAGTAGCCCTTCAGATGAGTTTTGCTTCAGCTATTCAGGGTGATGGGATATTCCTCCCCGAGTGGCCCACCGCTCCGCCGCCTAAATTGATTATGATAACCCCTTTTGCGTGCGGCGATGGGGCGGGGCGCTACATCTTCCTAATCAAAGGTATCCATTTGCTTTATTTATCTACTCTCTTCATAATTTATCAAAATATTGTGAATGCCATTTCAATTAGCTATTATATGGAAGCTAGGTATGATCACCGAGCCTTAATCGGACCCAATGAGTTCGATCGAAGCTCAAGTTCTCCATTAAAATTTTTGTCAAAAACTATACATATAGCTAGGGCTTTAATTTAAGTTTGTTATAATGATCCGTTCATGCCGATTTTGGTATTAATGGAAAGGTCTTGGAAGACTTTTCCATCGGTATATGGCACCACTTGTGAGGTGCCCAAAAATGGGAGTATTTGAGTGCACTATTTTTGCACATGCGAAATCACCGTCGGGCGCTACAGCGCGTAGTAGTGCCCGAGTCTCGGGTTGAATCCGCCGTAGCGTATCGTATTGTGCAACAGTGCACCACAGTGGCATATAAATGTGATGAAATTAGATTAAATGCGTCACAGCACTAAAATCCGCCGCAGTGCGCCGTAGCGCTGCACCGCCCGTAGCTCTTGGCTCTCGGCTAGGGAGCGCTACAGCGCGCTGTAGCATCCAACTCTCTAGAAATTTGATGTCATAGCGCGCTGCAGCGCTTTGCACGCCACATTGCCAAAATCTATCGCAGCTCCCTAAAGCGTTGTAGCGCGCCGCAGTGCCCGCACTTCGGAAAGTCTGGCGCTACGGCGCGCCGTAGTGCTTGGCTTTTAGCCAGAAGCGCTACTGCACGCCGTAGCGCCCATAAATGTTTGAAAGCGCCCATAACTATCCTGAATTACCTGAATTTTTGATTTTTTGCATTTTAATGACCCTATGACCCTAATGAGGCCAAAATATATCAAATATAAAGTAAAATTAAGCATTATATGAATGTGTAGGTGAATTTCAATAAAAAATCCACCATCTTACCCATGAATAGCATATTTTAAATCTCCTAAATATTTGCTTGAACATTTTGTGCCAAATAGTAATTAGTGTAATGACCTTGATTATTTGATATTTTAATCAATATGATATTTATGTGTTTCATTAATAATAGTTGTATGTTAGAGAACTTTAACTTGATTTGGACACCTTGATTTATTTGATTTGATATTAAACTAAATTTGAACTTAATAATCCTAAGAACTTGATTAAGTAAATGATACTTAATCTAAATCTAAAAGTTGTCATCAATAATACACCAATAATACATTAATTGGTCATTAATCTATAAATCAATAAATTTGTCTTAATTGGGTAAGGATATGGGTTAAACCCTAACCTATTTGATTAAGATGTGAACCCTTAATCACTTAATCAATTAACTTTATTGAAAGATAATTCAATTGATATTATTCTAATAATGCATCTAATTTAGTATTGACCTTAAATCATTAAAGTAGAAGTGCTAAGGTTAATAATGAATTTATATGATTTATCATCTGAATATAAGCTTAAGATTCTTAATTTTCTCTTATAAAAACTCTTAGCATAAAAATGATAATAAAACTATATTGACTTATGGAATGATCTAATTATAATAATATTCTTAATTTTATCCCATAATTGTAGAATAGGTTGTGATTAGAAGGGTCTAACCATCTGATATGATCAATTTAATCCAAGTCCAATAAGTGAACCTTATAATTTTAGTTTAATTATTAAAAGTTTAAGATCTTGATGATCTTGCTATAGGAGCATTTTGAAATGTCTAAAAGGCCTAATTAATGCTAATACATTGAGATAGGAAAGGCTTATTATGACATATTAAGGTAGGAACTTAGATGATCCTCCTTAACCTTAGAAGTTGATCTTAAACCTTGTGATAGAATTTACCTAAGACATTATAATGAGATTTATTCTATGTGGTAGTAATTCATATTGAATGATCTTTTAGTCACATCCTTAGAGCCTTGTGTAGAATTCACCTAATTAGAGTAAGGATTTATAATTTTAACAAATCCTTAGTTATTAAATAGAATTGATTGAGCTCAAATTATTGGTTTATCATGATCATGCATATCCATATTGCTGAGTCACTTCAGTAATATTTATATTTGGATGAGTCACTCTAATGTGAACCTTATGACTAGGTGCTTTCCTAAGGGATAAGCTGAATACAATCTCGCTAGAGAAAATCCTCCAAACTTAAGAGTGTGAACTAGGATCTTAGTTTGGGAGAATAATGACTGCAATAGGGTTCTGTCTCTTATCTTGTGTGCACCTCGATAAGTGTAGTTATAAGTAAACTAAGTGCTAAATTCACCCTCTTGGGAACATACAACCTTTACAATTGATTATATCAAGCAGAAATCCTAAATAAGAGAAACTAATCATTGAAATTAGAATCTATAGTCAGAATCCTTCTAGCAGGATTCTGCGCAATAGAGACATTTAAGTCATAATCTGATTTTAAAGTATTTCTGGATTTTTTAGATTTTTAAGTCAAGTAGTGTAGAGACATGAGCATGAGCATAAGCATGATGTATGAGTATCAATGATGATTTATGGGTTACCGAATGTTGCATACATTAATAGGGGAAACTCAGGATGTTCAGACATCACAGTAAACTATATTTCCCAATAGGATGTTTGTAGACATTGGACAGTATGGCTCATATTAATTCAGTGATAATTTAGTTGCATATCAGTGGCATACATTATTATGGCATATTTAGATGCATAATTTCAGTGGCATACAACATAGTTTTTCATGCTATTTACTCAGTTTTAGATCATATCCTATTTTATTTATTTTTAGTATTCAGTATACAGTCAATTTTACTTTACTCAGTTTTATATAGTTTTAGTTATTAAGTTAATTTTACAGTATTTCTGCAGTTTTGTTTACTTTACTGTTAAATGTAAATAATTAGAACTATTTAGATTAATTTCACTGTATTAGACTTATTGTCTAACACATGGTACTTTTTGGATCTAACAATTAGCTAGATCTTAAACAATATATTGAGCTAGGTCAAGAGGATTCTTAGGAAATTCAAGAGGAGTTTGTGGAGCCTTAGTGGACCATCTTTCAGCCTTGCCATTTTCTTTTTGTATTTATTTCAGTTCAGTATTTAGATTTTATTTCAGTACTATTTCAGTAAACAATTTATAATAGTTTTGGATGCATTTACTTTTTTATTCTGAGATAAATATTTTTATTCAGTTCTGTGATGAATATTCTGGATATATGCTTAGCTTCTGTAATCTATTTATATATTACTTATACTTAGTATTGTGATGTGATCAGTATACTGTAAATACAAATATTTTATATATATATATGTATATATATATTGGATTCTTTATATTATATTTTAAATTTAATGTATGTATTTATCTAACACTTATGATAAGAATACTACTATTATCTTAAGTATTAGCTCTCGACCCTTTTTTGGGGTTGAGTCAGTAGCCTTCAATGTGAGTTTGTTTTGAGCTATTCAGAAAGATGGGAAATTCCTTCCCGAGTGGTGCATCGCTCCGCCACCAAAATTTATTATGTTATCTCTTTTGCGCATGGTGAAAGGGCGGGGCGCTACAACCATATTTTGGATCACATACTCCTTAGCCTCAGAAGATCCACTTTCCCGCTACTTATCTTTCAACTTTGGGCAGTCCTTCTTCCAATGTCCTATTTCCAAACTGAAAGTGCACTGATTGTGCGCAATACTTTCGCCTTTGGATTTTCCTATTTTATGGAAGTCAACATTCTTCTTTGGCCATTGCTTCTTTCTCTCTGGTCTTCCTCTTTGGAATGTAAGAGCCTCTGCTATATATAATTTGGTGGACTCTTTATTCCTTTTTATGAACTCATGATTCACTAGGGTTGTCATCATCTCCTCATAGTTCAGAACCTCTTTCCCATGGATCAAAGTCTAGGTGAAGTGCTCATACTCATCTGGTAATAAGTTCAACAATAATAAGTGTAACGACCCCAATATCAGATAGGAAATTAATCCAATGTTTGGATGTTACCTTAGCATCTAATACACAATCAGAAGGAAACAAATCAAACACTAAATGCTAAGTTGACCAAGTATCCTTATGGATAGTTGTCAAGTTAAGATAATTTGCAATAAAAGTAATTAGGGAGATATATGAAACATTGCAAGTATAAACAATACAAGCAATAACTATTATCCACTCATTCATCTCAAGTAGTTTTGAAATAAGTAAACACAACACAGAATATGAGTAAAGATATGTCAAGAAGTTTAAGTTGATTATTACAAGCTTTTTATAATAAAATAGTAGAAGTAAAGTAAATATAGTCACTCTCTCACTTTAATGGAAGCAATTTCTTTATGTGCTCTTCAAATGCTAATAAGTCCTGCTTCACCTGAATTTTAAAGCTCTTGATCTATCATATTTTGATATTTAAATATGGTAGGGTAAAGCCAAGAAAAGAAAAAGAGTAGTTATACTATACAATCTAAGCATATTTTAAGATTTGCTATATTTTTGTTAAATTGGATATCACAAGCTAATTTACAATCTATAATTAAGCAGTGTAGCAATAAAAACATTTAAGTAGGGAAAAGAAAATAGATATAATTGTAAAGAAAGATATTATAAAAGAAGTTGAGTAAGAATACTCACTTGTATTATTATTCTAGTCTACAACCAAAAAGGATAAGGGTAAAATATCCTAAGGCTAGATGCTGCTAAAGTGCATTTGAAAATAAATGAAATGGAAGTAAATATGTGTTCAAATGAAAAATATGCTAAGTAAGCAAAAGAAATGCAGTGAAGCATTTAAATAAAATTAAAGAAACATACACTGCAATCTATATGAACTGTAAATAAGCAAAATTGTAACAAACCATGTTGTTACCTTAGTTAATTAGAACTAAATTAAGTTATGATTCTAACCTTAGCACATTAAATAAATCATTAGGAGTTCACCACCAAGACCTAGTCCAAATTAGGGGTCAAATAGATTGAATCCTGATTTTGGGAATTCCAGAAACCTTAGAAATTGACCTAATTATTTTGACTTCGGATCAAAAATCGAATTTCTCCATTGCGCTAATTGCCCCCAAATTAGTTAGGGGTGATGTTTTGGTAGCAATCGGAAGTCGCCAAAAAACTGCCAAATATTTAAATAATATTTTAAATACCCCAAAAATTAGGAAATTAAAATACTCGTCCCATCAAAAATCCAACATCGCCGTTGCGTTCCTCACTCATCAATTAACTAGAGGTAAATATTTGGAATTTTTCTGAATCCAATTTAAAATTTTGAATTAAAATAAATAAATTAGAATGAAAATAATTAAATATTTAATTAATTTCCTACGGTGCCGTTTAATTCTTGACGTCGTACGCTAATTTTTGCACGCTCCGTTGGGTGGTCAGTCAAATCAGACAGCTGATCCAAGCCATTCGATCTAGGATCGGACGGATCCGGATTCTCCTCCCTCATCTTTTCCGTCACCCTTCCACGCGGTGATAGCCGTCTGTCTCACCCAACCGGCATCCTCCCGAGCTTTGCTGCCTCTGCCTCGGGGCCCTTAAGTCTCATCTCGATGCATGGGGATCGGATTATCAGTGAATTGGGCTCGGGTCGTCAACCTTCAAAACCTATGATTACAATCTGCGTTCATCTCGCAGGTATAGGATCTCCCCCTTCTTGTAACCATTTTGCTTGATCTTTGCACAACACATTATTGCATGCATATGATTAGTATTTGATCGACTTTGATCAGGTTCGATCGAAGCCAATCGAAGCAATTCGGAGGCATCGGTACAATGGTTACTGTTATGCCCCATTTCCACAGAACCCTAGTGATTAAGGTTAGATATTGTTCGCACCTCTGAGCTCCTCCGGTGCCAGTTCGGGCACCGGTGTGTAGGCCCCGTCGAGGCCTATCGTCGGTCGTGCGGGCCAGGCCATCTCGCCACCGAAATGGCTAATTAACAGCGTGCCATAGCTTCGGTCGATCAGGAGGAAGGCAGAGTTCCCGGGTCGACCCGGGCCCGGCCTGCTTCTGCGCAGGTAGTCTGAGTCAGAAGACACGCCGCATCCGTGGGGCCCACGGTACTAGCTAGCACGCAGGAATTTGCCTGCGCGTCCTGTAACAACCCAAGGTTGTTACCCAGCTTAAATTAAGTATAATCATATCTCAATTATTATTATGTTAAGTTCGTATAGTCATTTGAATCAATCCCTAAAGATTTGGTGTGATTCGAAGCTAAATCAAATATTTGGATTATTTTAATATTTAATTAATTAGGAAATTGAGTTAATTAATTTGACCTCAAAATCGAAATCCAACTTCGCCGTTGCGATCATCACCCCCAAATTAGCTAGGGGTGATGTTTTGAACGCATTTGGAAGTTGTCGTATTTTTGCGAATATTTTAAAATAATTATATGCACTGAAAATTAGCATAATTAAATAATCATCGAAAACAAATTCTGACTTCGCCGTTGATTTCCTCACCCCCAAATTAGCTAGGGGTAAATTTTTGGAAATTTTCAGAGTGTGTTTCAAAATTTTGAATTTTTAAATAATTAAAGAAAATAATTAAGTAATTATTTAATACTTAATTTGCAATTTCTCCCCCTTTCTCCTAGATGGCACCCCATTCAGCGCCTCCCCCTCCCTAGCTTGCGTAAGAACAACTAAAGTCTCCTTCTCCCCCATACTTGATAGGAGAGGCCTTGTGTGGCGCCCCGCCCCTTAATCCGCATAGATTAGGCTAATGGGTGGTGTGTCACTTTGGCTAACCCTTCACTTATCATTGGATTAGGATGAAATCCACAATTCACCTAATAAGGGAAGAAGTGAGGACAAAATCAAATATCAGTCACTATCAAATAAAAACATGCAGAGTGTGGAAGTGAATTAAAAATGAGAAACATCCCAGCAACACAGTACAAGTATAATGAAATATGACTCTAAATAAATAGCATATAGTAATCCAAACATATAATCATAGGTACCTGTATTATTACAACAATTTAAAGTTTAAGAATGAAAGTGAAAATACACTCATCCTCATATATATAAAACTAGGTAACTAAATGTCCTCTGGTCCAAGCTGCTGCCCCTCTTCTAAGTAAGGCTCCTCCTCGGGTATAGGGTCCTCAAGCTGCTCTATACATAACATTATTGGTTTCACAATGTAGGGCCCCAGCCAAAAAAGAGAAAATCTTATGTTAGACAATTGTCTAAGTACATTTTAGGCTGATAAATTTTACATGTGTTATTAATATCACCATTTTACAATTTATGAGCAACAACAAAAGTAACTAAGAAATAGGAGTAGAAAGTGTATAAGGAAATATGAATAGTTATAAATATAACATTTATAACTAAACAACAAATGAGGTAAAAGCACACCTCAACAACTAAGCAAGGAACAGACATATATACGTATAGTACAGTAAGTAAAAAGTACTAAAAGTAAAGTCTAATTCTAAATATGCTCATGATCATATGACATATGCAAATTAAATGACAAAAATCTGAACATGGTACATATAGTAATCAGTAAAGTCTAGCATCCTATAAATACGTACAACTGAGCAAATAAATAAAGAAAAACAGCTAACTAAAATATGCATCAAAATACTATACACAGTAAGTTGAACACTGAAACAAGTATGTAAAGACTGCCATATCAGAAAGTTAACCATTGGGCTTGGGCAAACAGAAATTCCCATAGCCTTTCTAGGATAGGGCAGACAGAACCAGCAGCAGAACTGAGGAGGTAGTAAATACAAATGCAAGATCTTTTAGTTATTTTACTTTGTTTCTGTGGACACATCCAGAAACAACTGAGGAGTCAAGCACGTCTGCAAGACTATATGGGTTCCATACTTAACACACACTCCTCAATGAGTAATATTAAGCCTCCTTATTACTCCTCACCCCTATCCATTGGGGTAAATGTGCACCAGAATCTACCCTGAAACTGAACCCAAAGGTAACTGTTATCCTAATTATTCTAAATTTTTGTTTCATGCACAAAGTTCTCTTATATGATATGTCCAAGGAAGTAAGCTCAAATACACAAGGAATGCGTAGCAATAAAATATCAAATAAGCAAGGGACTCTACTAATATGGTGATATCATTTATTTTCAAATTATCCATTTTAACTATTCCAAGTTACACAAGTTCAGGATCACTGGTTTCCTACTATCAAGTGTAACTTGGAAACTCATCCTTATCGGTTACAAAAATATTAAGACTAGCTAGGTTCTAATATGCTTAATCAAAGTCGACTATAAGAGTTAAATAATAAATCATTACGACCTAATTAATATTTTTAGACATTCTATACTAAGCTCTACTCAAAACTACTAAACTATAGATTATGGATTAAACACCACGAGATTGGGTTCAATCTAAAAAGGATAAGACCTAAGTTCTAGGTTTCATTCTAAAAGTGATCTACTAATTAAGACAAATTCTATTAAGTAATCAAACTTAATAGGATGAATCTCTTATATTAAATCTAAAGTTAAAAGACAAAATAATCAAAATAAGTTGAAAAATTCTAAAAACTAATAAAACTAAGGTTTCATTCATTGAGTAACCCATTTACCCAATGAATGAACTTTAACTTATGATCTAGTCTTAGTCTTAGGAATGATCCTTAAGTGAGGTGTACAATCCTAAGAAAATGGACTTAGAAGGATTTTCAAGCATTTTATAGATTGACCAAATTGTTGATTTTTACTCATTCAAATGATTATAATATAGTTCTAATGTTGGTTTTAATATTTTAAAAGACTAATTAAAGGTTAAGGGTGTTTAACCTAAATTTTGGGAAAAATGACTATTTTGCCCCTACTTAAGGGTCCGAAAAGTCAACTTTTAATTTAATGGTCCAAACTGAAGTTTCTTGGTTTCAAATGATTCCTTACAGTCTAACTTGAAGATAGGTAGTAAGTACATCCAATTTGGACAAGAGACAGGTTCTACATGTTCAAACTAAGGTTTTTGACTTCAGGGCATTTCAATAGTTTTCACTCAAATGAAACCTAACTTTCTATGCAATTTATTGTAGGTTACTTTTCAGGGATTCCATAGAGTCCAAGAACACTGGATTCTGAGTTCAATTGACTAAGTTATGGATGTTTTAAGTTGGAAGGGCAATTTGGTAATTTTGGGTCGGTTAACGGGTGACAGAAACCGAACTTTTTATTTAAAGTCCAATTTTAGCAAACTCAATTTCTATAGCTTCCATATAATAGGCTGAGTATGTTGATAGGAAGTAAACCCAATTTGGACCTCAAATGGTCAAGTTATGACCTAACTAAGTTAGAAGTATTTTGGTCATTTTCTAAATTTTTAGGGTCCAGATCTTACATATTATTTCAGTTTATTGATGACATTAAAATTCTAAACTAGTTAGAATCTTCAATTTTTGAATTTGGAGTTGATTTGACCAAATTATGGCTATTTGAATCATAAGGGCATTTTAGTCAATTTCCCTAAAGTCAACTATGAGATCTATGGCTGACTTTTTGTCCTGATATCCAAATGAGAAAACTAATATTACTACAGTGATAGGGTTATTCTCTTGAGTATTTTAAGACCCATATTGACTATGTTTGGATATCTAGATTGATCCCTTTTATTTTTTTGAGTAAGATGAGACTTATATTGGCTATGTTTGGATTATCCTACAAAAAGTTAGTACACTTTTAAGTTTTAATTTACTTTTTAGTTAATTTAATTTACTATTCAAAAATACAATTTGTATTATTTCACTATTTATTTCTAAAGTCAGAAATGTATTTTATGTAATTACTAATTAATTAATTAATTTGTGATTAATTAATATTTAACTATCAATTAACTATTAATTAATTCAAATATAATATTATTATTATCACTATTTAAATAGGTTAAGATAAATTTTCAATTATGACTAATTAATCTTAGTTAATTACTGTTACTATTTAACTAATCCTAATTATGTTAATTTAATTATGATTAATTAATTAATTTTGTACAGTTACTGTTCAAATATCATTAACCACTAATTACAGTTAGTTAACTGCTAATTATAATTAATAAGGACTAATTAATCTTAATTAATTATTACTATTATTTAATTAATTCTAATTATGTTAATTTAATTATAATTAATTAATTAATTCTATACAATTACTATTTAAAAGTCATTAACATTAATTACAATTAATTAACTGCTAACTATAATTAATAACTAATTAACAGTAATTAATTAATTTAAATTAACTGTCTGAATTGAGAGTGGGCCCCACGGCAGCCACGTGGCGCTCAGTGATTCGCCACGAGAGCCGTGGCGGGTCCCACAACTGACGCGCGATCGGGCAGTGGGTCCCACTTTGCCACGTGGTAGCGCCCGATTGGGCAGTGCTCTGCGTGTGGGCCCCACGACTGCCACGTGTCGCGCTTGTAGGGCGTCACGTGGCTCTGCGGGCCCCACTTCCGAAGCCGAAGAGCTGCGGGGTTCTGGCAGTGGGCCTCCCACATGACACGTGGCATGCCCGGAGGCTGCCACGTTGCGTAGTGGCCCACAGCCGAAGCCGACGGGACACAGACTCTGGCGGTGGACCCCCCACGTCACACGTGGCACGCCTGGAGGGTGCCACGTGGCGCTGTGGGCTCCACCTGGGCTTACGCGAACCCGAGCGCTTTTTGGTTGGGCTCGGGTCGACCAGGCCCGACCCGGACTTCATCCGCTTCACGGAGAGTCGCAAGGGCCGGCGCCTAGGGCACTGCTTTTGCCGGCCTTCCCGGCACAGGATCACCTTAGCCCGCACAGCCGACGGTAGCCCTCGTGAAGGCCTACACTTCGGCGGGTGGGCCTTCACCGAAAGTGGCTGGAGTCACCGGCAATGGCAAACCCTAGGTCTAGGGTTACGGGAGTTGGCGGGCCTAACGGTTTCTACTGTTGATCCTAGCCTGAATTCAATCAATCGAGTTCGATCCAACCCGATCGATCCGTCCCAATCCTAATCCATACCATGCATTAAGTTACGAACAAGGAAACAGAAGATCAAACTAAGGGATTGGGAAGGAGGGTACCTGATTTTCGAACGGTCGTGGGTGGGTTTGGCAGCAGACGCTTCGGGTTCGCTCGAGCCAGAAAATTCGTCAAGGACGGGGGATCCCGAGGCCTTTAGAGACCCCAGGACGAAGCGGCCGGTTGGCTGCGTGAGCTGCAGCAGCCACGTGGCGTGCAATCGCGAGGCAGAACCCTCGGAGCGGGACGACGCTGCGGGTGCCGTTCGATCGAGCAGATCGGATGGTCCCGATGGACCCGTCCGATCAGACAGCGGAAGATACGCCGTCCAATTAAGTTGACGGCGCTAGAACGGGCCGTCAAATATTAAATTTAAATATTAAATAACCTAACTAATAAATAAAATCTATTTATTTAAATCCTATTATTAATAATTGAAAATTAACCTCCAAAAATTTTTCAAATATGCACCCTCAGCTAATTGAGGGGTGAGGAACGCAATGGCGAGGTCGGATTTTGATTCCAACAAGTATTTTAATTTCTCAATTTTTGGGGCATTTAAATTTATTAAAATATTTGTCGAAATTTTGACGACTTCCAATTGAACTGAAAATATCACCCCTAGCTAATTTGGGGGCAATGAGCGCAATGGCGAAATCCATTTTTTTGATCGGAGGTCGATTTAGATAGGTCAAATTTTTGGGTTTCTAGATTTTCTAAAAATCAGGATTCGATCCATTTGACTCCTGATTTGGACTGGGTCTTCGAGGTTGATTCCAAATGACTCAATTAACACTTAAGATTAAGATTAGGACTGGGATTAGTCCTTAACTGACTAAGGTAATAATTTGGGTTGTTATACTTTGCCTCCTAGCTCCTATAAGTCATGCTCTACCTCCCTCTCACTCTCCTCCTTTAAAGGAGAAGCATAGCCCTTTCTTGTTCCCTTTGCTATCAAGTTAAAGTTCTAGAGCTCTCTCCCTTCCCCTTGCTGTCAAGTTAAAGCTCTAGAGCTCTCTCCATTCCCCTCCATTGTTGCACCTTGAAGAAGAAGCCCCCCTCTAAAGCTTTGGAGAAAGACAAAGGTTTATTTTTCCTCCACCCCTTGCAAGACTGAAGGTACCCATTTGTTCCCCTTTCTTGTCTTCTTCATATTGCTACTATGTTTGTTTGTATCTTTAGAAACTCATTATGGTGTATGGAAGCCATTAAGGCTCATTGAGGCATCTCATTACTTTGAAAATCGCATGCTCTATTTTTTATTCATTTTGTATACCCTGGTCTTTATCATCATTTGTCATATAGTTAGGATGCTCCATTTGTATCGATTTTAGTGTCGATGGAAAGGTATCAAAAAGACCTTTCCATTGATATATTGTACAGCTCATGGAATGCTCTGGATAGGGAGTATTTAAGCTTGAAATGAGGCCTTTATGGGTTTCGTACTGGAGAAAATACCGTCTAGTGCTGCAGCGCACTGCAGCTCCCAAGTTGTTGAAACTAGACCTCTGCAGTGCGCCATAGCGCGTTGTAGTGGGCTATAGCATAATTTCAGGAAAAATCATATAAAATCAGTTAATCAACTAATTTAACAGTAACCCGCAAGTTGACCGCTGCAGCGCGCCACAGCGGACTGCAGCCCCATCCTAGAAAAACTATGTAAAATCAAAAAAAAAATTAATTGAACAGTGTTTTCATGAGTTAGCCCACTATCGCGCGCTACAACGCTCCATAGCGATCGCTTTTCGAAAGTCAAGCACTATAGCGCGCCGCAGCGTCAAAAGCACTGCAGCGCACCACAACGCCCAAGTTACGAGCTTGGTCTGCTGCAGCGCGCTCCAGCGATCAAAAATTTCGAAAATGCCTAGAAAATTTTAGAATTTCTCAGAATTGGCTGAAATGGCCAGAACTTCTCTGTTTTTGCATTTTAAGGTCCCTAGAACCCTAGTGAGACTAAGTTATATCAAATCCGTCGTAGCGCGCTACCACGTGCCATAGCGCGCCGTAACAACCTCCTTTCAAAAATAACCGCTGGAACCCGTCGTAGCGTGCCGCATCGTCTGAAAGTGCTGCAGCACGCCACCACGCTAAAACCAGCTGCAGCACGCCATAGTGCTGAAACCAGCCGTAGTGCTCCGCAGCGCCAAAAGCGTTGCGGCACACCATAGTGCGTCGTAGCGCCTGACTTTCGAAAAGAAGGCACTACAGTGCGCCGTAGCCACCAGAAAATTTTAGAATTGCCCAGAAATTGCTGAAATGGCCAAGACTTCACCGTTTTTGCATTTTAAGGTCCCTAGGACCCTAGTGGGATCGAATTATATCAAATTTGAACCTAGTTTAGTTAAAATTGAGAATTGCATAAAATTCTATGTGGAAATTAAGTTTAAAACTTTGTCATTTTTAATGAGTGCTCAAAGCTTATTATGTATTTTGAATCATCTGAATCCAAACTTTAGATCTTTGATTTTTTTCTTATATAAGACTATTAGCATAAGATGGATAATAAAATTGTAATAATTTATGAAATAACCTAACTCTAATAATGTCTTTGATTTCATCCCATGATTGTAGAATAAGAAAGGGTCAGATGAAATTTAATCACCTGACCTGATCACTTGAATGTTAACTTAAGAAGTAGAAAAGTAAGATCTTAAGGGTCTTGCTTTAGGATCGTTCTTGAAATGTTTAAAAACCTTAATTATTGATACATTGAGGTCGGAAAAACTTTTGTAACTTATTTAGGTAGGAATCTTAGATGATCTTTTATAACCTTAGAGGTTGATCTTGACACTTGTGGTAAGAACTACCTAAAGCATCTAGAATGGAACTTTCCCTTTGTGGTGGAAATTATTATTGAGTGATCTCTATGATCATACCCTTGGAGCCTTGTGTAGGACTCACCCATTTAGAGTAAGGATTAGTATCTTTGATAAATCATTATTGATTAAATAGAGTTGTCTGAACCCAGATTATTGGTTAGTGTAGTATGATATACCCATAGTACTAGATTACTTCAGTAGTATTTAGGATTGGTTGATTCACTCCAATGTAGACTTATTACCAGGTGCTATCCTAAGGGATTAGACGAATACAGTCCCGTTAGAGTAAATCTTCCAAGATTAAGAGTGTTATAAATAGGGACTCATTCCTTAGTTTGATTAAAATACATATCGCCATCGGGTGATGCCTCCTAGTAAAGATCGCTTCAATAGGTGTGGCTTAAACAAACTAAGTAATTCGAGTCACCTTCTTTAAGACACTAAGTGTGATTGTGAGTTGGGCATCTTAATGGCTTAGCTTGAGATATAAATCACCATCGGGTGATGCCTCATATCGAAGATTGCTTCATTATGGTGGCTTAATCAAACTAAGTGTTAAGAACCACCTTTCTTGCAAATATGCTAAATATGTGTATACAATCATCCCAGCTCATGATTTTTAAGTAAACTCTCAACTTTAACCAATTATCGAAGTTATAATTTTAGGAGTCAGAATTCTTTTAGCAGGATTCTACACAATGGAGATATTGAATTCATTATTGGATTTAAAAGTATTTTCTAGATTTTGGATTTATCTCATGTAGCTAGAAGCATGAGCATGAGCATAAGCATGATGTGTGAGTATCAGAATGATGTATGAGTATCAATGATGATTTATGAGTTATGAAATATCGCATACATTGACTGGAGAATTTTAGGATGCATCGGCATCACAGTAAATAGTATTCCCAACTGGATGTATGTATACATTAGACCGTACCACTCATAGCAGTTCAGTGATATTTATGCTGCATATCAGTAGCATACAGTGTTGTGGTATATTCAGATGCACAATTTCAGTGACATACAACATAGTTTTATAGATCATTACTCAGTTTCAAATCCATTACTATTTTTTGTTTACTTTCAGTATTCAGTTTGCAGTTCAGTTTTATTTTACGTTACTTCAGTTTTGTAGTTTTATATAATTTTATACTTTCAGTTATCTTTACAGTATTACTGCAGACTTAATTATAATATGTAAATGTTGAATGAATAATTAGGGTTATTTAGACTAGTTTCAATGTGTTAGACTTATTGTCTAATATGGGGTACTTTTGAGATCTAGCAATTTGTTATATCTTGAGCAGTATATTGAGCTAAGTCGGGAGGACACCTAAGAGATTCAGGAGGAGCCCATGGAGCACTAGTGGACTCTTCTTCAGCTTTACCTTTCACTTAGTTCAGTTCAATACTTAGCTTCTATTTCTATGTTTTAGTGAAATGTTTGTAATAATTCTGAATGTATTTTCTTTTCTATTTTGAGACAAATGTTTTCATACAGCTTTTGTGATGAATATTTATGGATATTTGCTTTAAGCTTCCGCACTCTATTATATACTACTTATACTTAGTATTGTGATGTGATCAGTATACTGAAAATATTGATATCTTATATATATATTAGATTCTTATTGTATTTTAAATCCAATGTATTTATTTGTCTAATACTTAGGATAATGATACTACTCTTATCTTAAGTATTAGCTCTCAATCATCCTTGGAGTTGAGTCAGCAGCCTGTCAAATGGGTTTGGGGTTTGCAGCTATTTTAGGGAGACGGGTTATTCTTCCCCGAGTGGAGCGCCGCTCCGTCGCCGAACTGATTATACTTATCTTTTGCGCGCGATGACGGGGCGGGGAGCTACACGTCCCGTTGCGGGGCCTGCCTCTACATGTACTTAACTTAATGACATTTTAGGACCTACACAAATACCTATAACTTTTTACCTAGCCAACCAAATATAGTCAATACGAGTCTTATAATGATCAGGAGAATAGCTCCATCACTGTGGTGGTATGAATTTTCTCATTTGGTGATTAGTTTGTTTAATTATTTTTAGAACCCTCCCAAATAACCAAAATGCTCTTGATTTTCAATTGGCCATAATTTAGTCAGTTGAACTCCAAATTAGAAAATTAAAAGTGCTATATAGCTTAAAATTTTAGTGCCAATAGTAAGTTGAAATAAAATTGAGGTTTTGAACACTAGAAACCCTAAGTTGACCAAAATACTCCTAACCTTAACTAGGTCATAACTTGACCAAATGAGGTCCAATTTAGGTCTACTCCTAGTTAAAGTACTCAGTGTGATATAGGGAAGCTATAGAGACTGAATTTGCTGAATTTGGATATCAAATAGAAAAGTTAAATTTTTGACCCCCCTTAACCTTAGAAAATTCTATAAATATCCTTAGAATTGAATTGACCATAACTTAACCAATAGATCTCAGAATTTAGTATTCTTGGACTCTATAGAATCCTTGAATAGTAAGTAATAATAAACTGTACAAATTTTAAGATTTTATTATGTTGAAATTACTAAATTGTTCTTTATGTAAAATTTTTTAGTTTGGACATATATGACCTATTTCTTATCCAAATTGAATGTACTTACTGTCTATCTTCATATTAGACAGTAAAGAATCATTTGGCAAAAAGAAAATACAATTTAGAGTTTTAAATCAAAAAGTTGCTTTTGGACCCTTAAGTAGGGGTAAAATTATCATTTTGCCCAAAATTAAGGTTAAGTGTCATAGAACCTTAAAATACATTTCCAATTATTAAAATCAGTAATAAAATTGATTTAAGATTAATTTAAGTCATAAATCTCTCAATTTGAATAATTTGATAAAAATCCTAATTTAAGCTTGAAAATCTTTAAGGATAATATGCTTTATTTAGCTAAAATTAGTTCTTAACTTCTCTAATTAAATAAAAACAACAAATAAAAATAAATTAATCACCTCTTAAAAATCCTTAAGTTATTTTATTAGGAGCTCATTAGGAATCTTCACCTCACTTTAAGATCTTTTCCTTAGAAATAAGAATATATTCTAGGTTAGAGTTCATTCATCAAATGAAGTGGGTTATTCAATGAATAGAACCTTATTTTTATTAGTTTTTAGATTTTTATAACTTTAATTTTGATTATCTTATCATTCAACCTTTGATTAAAATTAGGAGAATCTATCCTATTTTGCTTGATTTTTCCTAATAAGATTTACCCTAATCTTTAGTTCATATTTAAATTTAAACCTTAGATCTTATGTTTGACCTTTAAATTATGTGATTAACTCTAATTTTGTAGTATTAAAATCATAATCTCTAGTTAATAGATCTTAATCAGATCTAAGGCTAGAACATTTAAATTCATCAATTAAGATGTGATAATTTATTATTTAACTTATAGTCAATTCTGATTGAATTAAATTAGAACTTGATTAGTTCTAATTATTTTTTAACTTATAAGGTCATACTTCTAAGTAACACTCGATAGTAAGAATTGGAGATCCTGAACTTATGTAGCTTGGAATAGTTAAAATGGTAAATTAGATAACAACTGATGTCACCATGTAGAAGAGTCCCTTACTATTTGCTTATTTGTGCTACGCATTTCTTTTATTTTGTGCTTATTTTCTTGACATGTCATGTAAAAGAACTTTGTGCATGGAATGAAAACTTAGAATAATTAGGACAACAGTTACCTTAAGTTCAGTTATATTCTGGTAGATTCTAGTATACATTTAACCTAATGAACAAGGCTAAGGAATAATAAGGATGCTTAACAATACTCATTGAGGAGTGTGTGTTAAACTTGAACCCGTATAGTCTTGCAAATGTGCTTGAATCCTCAGCTGCTTCTAGATATGTCCAAAGAAGCAAAAGTAAAATAACTAAGACTTACTGTATTTTTATTTACTGCCTCTTCAGTTCTGCTGTACTGTTCTGTTCTGCCCTGGCACAGAAAGGCTTTAGGAATTTCTATCTGCCCTTGCCTAGAAAGGCTTTGGGAATTATGATGGGCTTGATTGGCCAAATTTTATGATATGGCAGTTGTACATACGCATTTTTAGTTTCAGTTTATTGCTTACTATTTTAAGAATGCATATTATTTCAATTAGCGTTCCTTTACCTACTTACTTGTATATTATAGGATGCTAGACTTTGCTGCTATTTATTATGTATGTATCATGATCAGATTCTTTACTTTAATCAGCATATGTCATATGATCATTAACATATTTAGGATTAGACTTTTCTTTTAGTACTCTTACTTACTGTATTATACATGTATACTTATCTTTGCTTAGTTTACTTTGAGGTGTGCCTTTTTTCCTCAAATCTTATTTAATTATAAATGTTATATTTATAACTAATCCTTTTCCTTGTATACATACTACTCCTATGCTAGTTAGGATTTTGTTTTTGTCAAATTAAAATGGTAATATTAATAGTTCATGAAAAATATTCAGCCTAAAATGTACTTAGATAATTATATAATAAGATTTTTCTTTTGTTGGTTAGGGCCCTGGCATTGTGAAACATACAATATCAGATTCAGATTGATTTGAGGAGCTTGTTCCTGAGGAGGAGCCATACCTAAGAGTGGAGTCGTATCTTGAAGAGAAGCATCAGGAAGGAGCTAAGGCTATTTAGTTTTTACGATTTTTTAGTGAGGATTAGTGTTTTCTTTTCATTTCATTTAAATATAATTAATATTGTAATAATACATGTATTATTTGACTATATTTTCCTTACTATACTATTTATTCTGAGTTGTATGCTGCATTTTCTATATTTATTGTGGTAAATTGGATGTATGTTTATTTTACCTTGCTTTCGCACTCTGATTCTGTATTTGCTTAGTGACTAATTATAACATGTATTCATTGGCATATTTCTCCCTTATTAGTGGGCTTGGATTATACCTAATCCAATGATAAGTGAGGGATTTTTCAAAGTGACACACCACTCCTTAGCTTAATATTGTGGATTAAGGAGTGGGGGTGCCACAAAGACATAGTACTGAAAATAAAAAGTGTAAGGCATATAGATTAAATGAAGTATCTTAGCCTCTTGGTCTAGGATATACATAGCCTAGGATTATGAAAAGTAACATAGCTAAAAAGCTATGATAAGATTTTATAATCAATAAGATTGTAATAAGACTCATATTTTATTAATTGAAGTTATTTTATGTAAATACTCATTCTACGGACACAAACAAAATGAAGTGAGGAGTTTAGCATGTCTGTCTAACTGGTAAAGAAAAGCGAGATTTTAAAGATAATATACACTCACATTCACTCTCTAAGAGTATGAGGTCTCCTTATTACTTCTAATTAACCTGCCCTTGGCCATCCAACAATATCAAACTCCTATAGTTTTATGAAAGTTTTATTTATGCACAAATATTGTATGTATATTAAAGGAAATTAGGCTCAAAGCTAAGCAAGCATTTAAGAAAATTCTAGTAATTTTAAGCTATATGATATCCTTTATCATCCAAATTTTAATGATCTACTTAATGATTGGAGCTAATTGAGCTCCCAATTGACTTATAGATATTAATCTTTACGTCAATTATAAATAATAGTATAGGCAAAAGAAGTTTAGAAAAATAATATTTTAAGTAAATGGAATTCATATTTACTAGTCTTAAACTAATCAAATCAAATTGATTAATGATTAAAGTTTAAGGAAATTGGTAAGGAATAGTAAGATTAATAGTTTACTAAGCTAAATAAGGTAAGAGCTAAAGAATAATCTTAGTTTTATCTAATTAACTCATAAATTAAAAGATTTCAAATTAATTTAATCATTTACTTATATAGGATTAATTGATATTGGGCAGGTAAGTGTAAGGAAATGAATAGACGATTTCCTACAAGTACTAATTCATTCTTATTTGTAGGTTAATGGAAGTCTATTATCTTATTAAAGCATGAAAAGAATCTTATGTTCTCTAATATAATCATTAAGGAACTAAATTAGAAGATTAAATACTAATGAAAATATGTGCTAATCATTAAATAGATTGGTTGGGCACTAGTCTAATTATGAGTTCTTACAAAGAACTATAACTTAAGTTTTGGAAATGATAAGTAAATTACATCATGAAGGAAGTTAAAGGATTCTCAAGTTAATATAACATGCACTTTCAAAGGAGAAGTAGAAACTTAGAAAAACATAAGAATTAAAGTTCTAATTCTAATAATTTTAATATGAACTCTATTACATTGTCTAAAAAGGAAAAAAAAAATAGAATATTAACATGTAAGTCTTCTACTATTTAGAAGATCAAATGAAAGGATATACATTTAAGAACAAACATTAAGCTAATTCAATATATAGAATAATAATTTAAATTGAATTCTAACATGACAAGAGTACATGGAATTTACAATCTAAAAACATGAATATAATATTTCATTTAAACTAAATATTCTAATTTCCATATGAAGTATAATAGAATTGGAAGAATTAAGTCCATTACATGTCATGCAATTTAATCACACTAATTTCTATATCATTTAGTTTACGTAAATGTAAGAGCTATCAATAATGATTTGAATAATTCAACTTGAAAAGATACATGCAATTGATTCAAATTACTTCATTCTTAAGAAATTCTACAATAGAGGAAATTCAACTTAAATGAGCATTAGATATTTTCAATTGTTATATCCATGGAAATGTAAGATTCAAATATATAATTTAAAGACTTATGTGAGATAAGAAAATGTGACAAGTTTGATGTCCTAGAGTTAAATAATTCTAAAATAAGCATATATGAAAAATATGAAATAAACATTTTACCTAAATCAAAGAGCTAAATACTTAAAATATCCAAATGCTGTCCAAATGATATGATATATATATCAATATAATCCTTATATCTTAAGGAGTAAAATGACAATAATTATGTCGAATTTGGACAACATTGAATTTCTAGGGTTTGGAGGGGTCCTAATTAGGGTTAAGTAGTCATTATGAGATCTATGGTTTAAAATATAAATTTGATCTCTTATTATTATTCCTCATATTTTTATGAGTGAAATGGACTATTTCAGTGTTATATTTGAACTTCATATGACCAAGTTATGCCACAAATAGGTTTGAAATTTAATTTGCAATTAATTAATTAATTCTAATATAATGACTAAATAAAATAATTATCCAAATAGAAATTAAATGGCATATTATTAATCTACGCATTTTTGCGATCGAAATAATATATTATATTGTATAATTTGGTTAAGTATTTTGCAATTTCTAATTGAATTAATTTTGCATTAATAAATATTAAACATATAAGTTTAATTATTATTTTCCCATTAATCTATTTAATTACCTGCTAAATAAATAAAAAACGGCAGGGATATATTGAATTATGCATGCCAAGTGTCGAAGGATAAATGCGCGGTTTGGAATGGACTGAACTGGGCCGGTTCATAATGGCGGTTCGCAGTCTCGTCTTCACCGACGAAATGGCGAGAGCGCAGATCCTAGGGCATCAAAGAAGAAGTGATCTAGGACACCCCACAGTATCCTAATCTTTTAGATGGAAGGCCATTCAATATTCTTCAAATTAACCCTGTGAACTCCATTTATATCCAATCTTAAGGTAAGCGAAAATGATGCCCTAACGTTACGGGAATATGGAATGATATAAAATCGATGTTTCAACCGAGTTCAATCATATTTGATCCATTCGACCGACCATAATAATGTCGATTTAACTTAAAGTAAAGCGTATTAAAATTTTATGACATAAACTTGAGAAGGATTATGTATATATGGGATGGGATTTGAAGAATATGAGGCTGAGAGTTCTAGTGTCTTTCTTTAAATACAAGTATATGGAATTGAATACACTACAATGTCGGGTGGAGTTGAATTAAGCCATATTGATCATAACAAGGTCCTATTCAAACAACTCTTACAAATTAAAAAGAAACATTTGATTTATTCATGGAAAATTACAATAATGATAAGGATGGAAAAACATTGTGCATATGTCGATATACCATTGATGACTTGACAAGCTCTTCCAGAGTTCATTTAATCTCATGAGAGCTTATTAAGTAGAATGAAGTTTACTACCATATTAGATAGGGTTAGAAAAAATAATAGAGTAAGGAAGACATGGAATGTTGTACAAAACTGAAGAAATTATATCGGGATAGAATACTAAATAATCAGAAACAAAATTCAAATTATCCAGGGTTTGATTCAGCCCTAATTTGTCTCAATACCATTAAGTAAAGAATCGAAATGTTGCAGCGTAAGAAAATATCAGCAGAAGAGGTGAATATGGTACCTGGCAGTTATTTTCTTGCTTATGCCGTTGGAAATATTGTCTAGGGACTGAAGTTCCTCAGCAATGTCTTTTTCTTCTCAACCTCCTTTTCTTTCTTCACAGCCTCTTAGGAAAGGAAAATGGATGTATAAGAGAATGGGGAGCTGAGAAGTCGAAAGGAGGATAAGAACAGTGGGAGGCTAGCTGGGAGGCGATGACAGCTAGAGGGAAGGACCCTGCTCTGTGTACACCTCTGTTATCCACTCCCGGGCGCAGACTAAGGAGAAGACGTACAGTATAACATCGTGACCGTCAGATATTAAATTTAATATGATGGTCAGATTTGCTAGGATATGTGCATGCCGTCGGATCGTATTTAATAAAACGAACGACCCTGATTTTGCGAATTAGCTATTTCGTGTATGGCTACTTGTAGGGGATCTCCACCTTTCAAATGTTTGATTGTTGGATATTTTATTTTTTAATATTTATATTAGTTTAATTCAATTGATTATTTAATTAATATAATTCTTTTAATTTATTTCTTAAATTTAAATATTCAAATGCACTCTGAAAAATTCTAAATTTTCACCCTTACTTAATTGAGGGGTGAGGAACTCAAAAAATAAAATCGAATTTTCGATCGAATGTACATTTAATTAACCTAATTTTATGGGTAAGTAAATAATATTAAAATATTTGTAAAATTTTGACGACTCCCAAAATACCACCCCTATCTAATTTGGGTGTGGTGTATCCAATGACGAACTCCATTTTTTATTCTGAGATCTAAATAAATTAGGTATTTTTAGAATTATCAGATAACCAGGAAATGCTGAAAATTGTCAAACGATCTTTAAATCACACGAAATTTGAGATGAGATCTTAACACTAATATAAGAGTAATATAAAAAGATTAGAGTCAATTAGGTTACTAATTGACAGGTAACAATATCAGGGTTGTTACAACAGGGCCTTATATTCATCCCCCACTGTCTTATCCAGATTTAGCAAATATGCCAATAATTTTGTGAATACATTTAGGTGTTCATCTATATAAATTCCCTTTCTCTTCTGAAACCTGTAGAATTGCCTTTTCATGTGAAATCGATTCTCCACACTCTTCGTCAGATACTTGGCTTCTAGGAAGTTCCCCAACTTCCACGTCGATGTCTCCATCATAACTCTATATTTGATCTCCTGAGTTAAAAAATTCCAGATCAAGTTGTATGCACCGCGGTTCATCTTGATCCAATCCCTCTCTAAAATTTTTTTTAGTTTTTCCTCGCCGCCAAGAACATCCTCCAAATTTAGGGAGCATAGTGCATCTGTCACCTCGCACCGCCACATACCAAAGTTGTTCTTCTCATCAAATTTGACAGCATCTATTTTGTCGGATGTGACACAACTTGGTGGAGGCTTCTCTCCACCACTAATGATGATGAAGTTCCAACAATCTCTTCTCTTCTTTCTGCCATACCTTTATCTTTGCTTTAGAAACTCAAAACACAAAATAATAAGCAGCTCAAGCAAAACCCTAGCCCTCAAGAATTAAAAAAATAACCTCTCTCTAATATCAGTTGTTGGGATCCCTTAGGGTTACGAATCAATGTGGAACAAAACTTGAGATGTTGAGAAATACCAAATGGAGCAAGAAATAATCGTATGCAAACACAAACAAAGCATAACAAAGAATTTACGTGGTTCGATGCTAACACCTACGTCCAGAGAGGAGAGCAAAAGTTTTCACTATAGAGAAAGGATTACAATAAGTTTTAAGGTTTACAAATCCTTACAAAACAAAATCTCAAAGAGCTTTATCTTATTTGCAATGGAGCTGCCACCACACCCCAAAAACTCTTAGCAGCCAAAGAACTTCACAAAACTGAGAATGGAAGCATAGGAAACTCCTCCAACATATTTTCTTAAGTACCCTATTCATTTTTGGACTTTAAAATATCCAAAACGTCCTCCAAATTACTTAGGGTGTAACTTGAATTGAAGCAGAAATCCGTCAAGCGCTACGACACGTCGTAGCGCCTAGGTCTCGGGTTGCCTGCCGCTGCAGCACGCTATAGCCTGCTGCTGCGGGGTGTTGCAGCGCCTGCCTCTCGGGTTGCCTGTTGCTGCGGCACACTGTAGCGCCAAAATCCACTGCGGCACGCCGCAGTGCCAAAATACGCTGCGGCGCGCAGCAGCGTCAAAATCCGTTAGGCGCTCAGCGCGTCGTAACTTCTTCCTTCAAGCACCTCCCCTTTTTTAACACTATAAATGATAAGAACTTATGAGCTGATCCACAAAGTCATTTGTCAATTTTTTCCACTAGAGCTTTACAATGAATTTTGTTTTACTTTTTTAGTAGACATAAGAATTCCAAATATTTAAATGTTTGTTCTAAAAGTTGAAGTTATATAAGATTAGCAAGTCTAATTGGATCCTTAACCTCCTTAAAGAAAAAAATTGTTGCATTTGTATTAATAAATGGCAAGGCCAAACACATCAATTAAAACATCAAGTAATTTAATAAGATTTTAGATATTTTCTTGATTTTCCTCTCCAAAATAGAGTAAGTAGTTCATCGACAAACGAAAGATGGGAGCAATACATTTGCCATTCATTAAAGATTCGTAAAAACTATCAGCAACCGCATTATTAAACTACAAGATAGATCATCAAGAGCAGAAAAAGCATGCTGCTCACCAATTTCAGATGAAGCCTATATACACTTTGCAACAGCGAGTTCCTATGGAGAGAAAGAAATTGTATATATATCGCAATGAGTATAATTTAAGTTAAAAGCCATAGCTTTCTGCCATGAGCCAGGCAAGTATGAGAGATGGATAAAATTGGAACAAGAGGTGAGAAGGGGGTCTCAGCTCAGAAAGGAGCCACGATTAACGCGCATCAGGTGCGTAGATCGCGCACAGCTAATTGCATGCGATGCCGCTACGTGTGCATCCAACTTAGTCGCGTGTGTACGTGTGTACCTGGCGACATCATGTGCATTTTGTTACACGCGCGATATATAAGCTATATAATAACTAAAAATTCATGTTATTTTTTTAGTAAGTGGAGTCTTACTTGAACGTATAAACTTGACCTAAAATCACACGTATCACAAAAAAAAAAAAAAAAAAAAAAGCTTTTTTAAGAAATAAATAACAGATTCAGCTAAATTGAAAATAAAGTATATTTTGTTTATAAATGCCTCGTATATTTATAATGCATCCACGTACACGAAATATTATATACCAAAAAATAATGATCACTGGACCCCTCTAATTAAATATCATGATCTACATGCACATCATTCATTTATTTAAGCGACAAAGCACATCCGACCGTCAAAGCATCGGCTCATCACCGCCGTTCGTTCGTAGGTGCTTTCTCGAACGGCCACGATGCATGTGGTGGTGGCAGTACTTGCTGTTGGGAACAGCGCCACGTGAGCAGCGCCATTTCTTCCCGTCGGTCCTTCGGCACCTCCCGGGCTCCGGCTCCGGATACAGATCGCCAAATCCCAAAACTGCCCCAAAATAAACCAGTTTAATAAAAGAAGGGAATATGAAAAAAAAAAAAATGCAGGGCGGCGCACAGGCGGCGAAGCTCTTCCAAATGGGAAGGAGGAGGTGAAGAGGGACGGGAAGGCCGGCTGCTATGTAGCTGTAGATGAGGGATTGATGCCGGAATTCCTGCATTTGCATGAATGTGAAGCTAATAGGGCAAATACTCGGCGCCGGAGGAGGGAAGGGCGGCGGCGCGTGCTGCTGCTGCTGCTCCTCCTCCTCCTGATTTGCCATTCGCGTGCCTTACCTGTTTCCGCCGCTGCCCGATTTGCCGACATTTGATTTATGAGTACTCAGACTGCTTGCTTAATCATTGGTTCTTTCGTTCTTGCGAACAAAATACATTAAATGCTATATTTTTAATATTTATTTTAAATTTAAGAAAATAAAAATATACAATTATATAATGTTTCAATTATAAAATTATAGTTATACATGGTATATTATTTTGATGATTATGAGCCCTTGCAAACATATACGCATACAATGAATATAGACAAGGACCACATACAATGCACAAAATTATTGCTCATAATCTTGTTGTAAGTATGTAACATCTCAAATTTTTATTAATCTTTGATAGCATAATTATCATCATTGCCATTACATTATTGTTTATCTAATTATCATTATTATGATTATTACTACAAAAATTTTTATAATTTTTTTTTTTTGGGATTGGTTGGACACAGGCGCATGTGCCAACACACTTCCAATGCAACAATCTAAGGTTGTCAGACTAACTGATTAGGCTTATTTTACACTAATTTTAGACTAATAAAATTTTTGAAATAACTCTCATTTGATTGAACATAAAATTTAAATAAATATTCCATTAATAAAAGCATATTAAATTGAGCTTATGATTCAAAGTTGAGATTATTTGAATTAAGAGAACTATCTATATGAAATTTTAACATTTAATTAATCATTCATGTTAGTTTAATTTGTGAGAATTAGATTAGATTAGAATAGTTTGATGCTTTCTTAGCCTTGTTTTGATTGTAATCCTAAGTGCTTGTTAAACCTTCTAATGAGTATATTTAACCTTAGCACATGCTTTTTTATAGGATGTGAACCTATTAGGACAAATCCAACACTTAGAAATGAACTTGTAATCATTCCTTTTTAGCTCTTAACCTTTACCTTAAGCTCTCTAGCACTTGAATAATAGCGTTCCTTAGCTCACTAGTGTTAATTAGGTCTTCACTAAGCTTCATTAACTGCACTAAGCCTTAACAGAAAATGATTACTCATTTAGTCACAAAAATAATCTTCTGAAGCATCTAGGATCAAACACCATAGATCAACAGGTCAATTGGAAATATCATATCATCTTCTAGGATCAAACACCTAGGAAATATCAACATCTCAAATATATATATCTTCCAGGATCAAACACCTAATATAACAACCCAAGTTATTACTTAGGTCAATTAGAACTAATCTAAGTCCTAATTATAATTTTAGTGTCTTAATTAAGTCATTTATGACTCACCTTTAAGACCCAATCTAAATTAGGGATCAAATGATAAAAATCTTGATTTCTAGAAAATTTAGAAACCCTAGAAATTGAACTAATTATTTTGACCTCAAATTGAAAATTTGAATTTGTCATTGCGTTCACCACCCCCAAATTAGCCAGGAGTAAAGTTTTGGAGGCAATTGAAAGTCGTTAGATTTTTGTCGAAGACTTTAATATTATTTAAATCCCCAAAAAAATCAAATAATTAAATACTCTTCGAAATAAAAATCTGATCGCGCCGTTGCGTTCCTCACCCCTCGTTTAGCTAGGAATGATTTAATTAATTTTTTTGGATATGTTTAATTGTATAATTCTAATTAATAAATTAATATAAATTAATTTATAACATTAATATTTAAATTAGCATGTAACGGCGTCGTCTACTCATTCTCGCCGTTATCCTTCTTCCGCTGTTTGATCTCACGGTCGTTCTTGATCGTCTGATCGAAGATCGGACGGTCCGGGCTTCTCTTCCCCAATTTCACTGCTCGTGGCATACACACACAACGCGCGGCGTGTCGCAGCGTTGCGACCACTCCAGTTGGCGTCTTCCGCCACTTAATCATGAGATTTAGGTGTAATGTGATTCCTTAGCATCCATTTTGGCATATACTCCCTTTTCCCGGTCGCTCGTGAGGGTAGGGTTCAGTCGCAGTTTTTGGAATCGTTCAGAACCGTCGATTAAGGTACGTTCGTTTTCCTTCTAAACTTAATCAATTTACAATTATTTAGTTTCATAACTTAATTTCCTTGAATGGATTGATTGTTTAACGGGTTATATCAAGCCAATCGAACTTGATAGGGTTGGAATCGTCCGTGAATCCACAATACCCCACAGTAATAGGGTTCCGCCGAACCCTAGAAACATAGGGTTAGGATTCTCTCGTTCTTCTCATCACTTTAGCTCTCCAAACGACCCCTGTTAGGTAGGATTCAATTAGCTCTTTCGTTTGTCGTGCGAGTCTTTTGTTACCGACACCAGGAGGCCGCTGAGATTTGATGCCCTAGTTTGGACCTTCGGATGTGGGGAAGACGGAGCGCATCGTCTCGGGCCGGGTCGTGCAGCCGACCCGCGTGGTGTGTTCGTGGGCTGACACGCATCGGTCCCACCCGGAACTTGATGGCGCTGCGAGCCCCGTCATCTGGTGCTGCCATCTGCCACGCAGCTCCTGCGGGTCCCGCAGTCATTCGACTGTCACACGTGGGACCCGCTCGCGCTACGCAGTCGAATGTCTTGGCTCCACGTGGAGATCTGTGGGACCTTTGTCCTGCTGTTGTCGGCTTAATTAACTTAGGTGGTGTGGTGACCCGCACCCTTAATCCACCAAAGGATTAAGCTAAGGGTGGAGTGTCACTCTGGCTAACCTCTCACTTACCATTGGATTAGGATAAAATCCATAATCCATCTGATAAGGGAAGGATTAACACATAATCAATCTAACAGTCACTATATAAGTAAACGTACAGAGTGCAAAAGCAGTAAATGACATCCAAACATCACAATATAATATAAGTGCAAAATATGGCTCAGAATATAATCATATAAATCCAAATACACGGTCAAGGGTACCTGTATTATTATAACAATTAAAGTTTAAATGAAAAAGGAAATGCAAATGCACTCATCCTCACATATAAATCTAAAGACTAGATATGCTCTGGCCCGAGCTGCTCCTCCTCCTCTAGGTATAGCTCCTCCTCAGGTACTGGATCCTCTATATGCTCTACGCCTGCCATTGTCGGTTTCACAATGTATGGCCCCAGCCAAAAAGGAGAAAATCTTGTGTTAGACAATTGTCTAAGTACATTTTAAGCTGATAAGTTTTATATGTGTTTTGTAATATCACCATTTTACCATTTTTAAGCAATAACTATACAAATATAGGAGCAACTAGCAATACAATAAAGAAGGAAAAGCTATAAATAATTGTTTATAACTTAAGCAAAAAGAGAGGCTAAGACATGCCTCACATGAAACCTAAATAGGGCAAGGCATATATAAATAACTAAACAAGTGCTGAAAGAAATTACTACATCCTAAACATGCTGGTGATCAAAAGAAATATGCAAATTAAATAACATAACTCAGCAATGATAATATAATAGCAGTAAAGTTCTAACATCCTAAAATATATATATAAGCAGGATAAAGGAATAGTTGACTGAATAAAAATGCTAAAAAGTAACCAAAACAGCAAACTGCATATATATAAATACCTGTGTACTAACTGCCATACAAAAAAAGAGCTAATCTAGCCCACTGATTATCAAAAAGATCCTAGTGTCATCAAGGAGATTAGGTGCAAACTATATAACCCTAGTATCATACAAGGAGACTAGGCAAATACATAGCGTTTTCTCCTAGTGTCATCAAGGAGACTAGGCAAAGAAAATACAACAAATCTCTCTTAGTGTCAACAAGGAGACTAAGCAAAGAAGATATAAACCAGGTCTTCTCCTAGTGTCAATAAGGAGACTAGGCAAAGAAGACATAACTGAGAGGCAGCTCTAACACATACAATTATTATCTTTAATCAATCACTTTAATATTTTCGTAAGGAATCTAAGGAGTCTCCATATTTTCCTAACATTTTATTTATGCATCAAAATATTGTATGATATGATCAATGAGTTAAGGCACAAAAATACATAAGGAACGCGTAGCACAAAATATCAAAAGTAAGCAAGGGACTCTACTAATATGGTGATATTATTTGTTTTTTATTATCCATTCTAACTATTCCAAGTTACACAAGTTCAGGATCACTATTTTCCTACTATCGAGTATAACTTAGAAATTCGTCCTTATAAGTTAAAAAGGATTAGAACTGATCAGGATCTAATCTAGTTCAATCAAATGAAGACTATGTGTTGAATCAGTAACTCATACATCCTAATTTTGTGAATTTAGATGTTCTATCTAAGATCTGATCAAGATCTTCTAACCCTATAGATTATGGATTAAACATTATGAGATTTAAGTTTAATCACATAATCCAAAAAGGATAAGACCTAAGTTCTAGGTTTTATTCTAAAAGTGATCTATTTATTGAGGCAAATCATATTAAGTAATCAAACTTAATAGGATGAATCTCCTATCCTAAAACTAAGTTAAAAGACAAAATAATTAGAATAAGTTGTAAAAATTTAGGAACTAATAAAACTAAGGTTTCATTCATTAAATAACCCATTTACCCAATGAATGAAATCTAACCTAGGATCTAGTCCTAGTCTCAAGAGTAGTCCTTATGTGATATGTAATATCCTAAGAAAAAAGAACTTAAAGAAATTTTTAGGGATTTTGACAAATTGACCTAAATATTGATTTTACTCACTTAAATGATTTTAATATAGTTCAAATATTGATTTTTAGTGAATTAGAAGACTAATTAGAGGTTAAGGATTGTTTAACCTAAATTTTGAGCAAAATGACTATTTTGCCCCTACTTAAGGGTCTAAAAATTCAACTTTTAATTTAAGGCTCCAAATTGGGATTTCTTTTTGTCAAATGATTCATTACTGTTTAACATGGAGATAGACAGTAAGTATGCCAAATTTGGATAAGAAATGGGTTCTATAGGTCCAAGCTAAGGTTTTTGACCTAAGGGATATTTTGGTAGGTTGCACTTAATGAAATCTAAATTTTTATATAGTTTACTGTTGGTTATTGTTCAAGGATTCTATACAGTCCAAGAACACTAAATTCTGAGGTCTAATGAATTATTTATAGCCATTTGAATTCTTAAAGGTAAATTGGTAATTTTCTAATTTTATAGGGTTCAAAACTAAAATATTACTTTAGATTATTGTTGGCACTCAAATTCTAAGGTATCCAACAATTTGCACAATGCATTTTAGGTACAAGACAGGTTTTGATCACTTATTAATAATGGCAAGGTTTTCAAATTTAACTTTCATATAACTTAGCCCCACTATGGTCCTAGGGGTCTTAAAATACCTAAACAGTGAAGTTTTAGCCATTTCAGCCAAAACTGGGCAGTTTATAAAAATTTGGGCAGTTTTCTGGAATTTCTGGGCAATTTGCAAATCTGGGCGCTGTAGCGTGCTGCAGCGCGTTGTAGCGCTTTTCGCGCGGTAGTGCCATTGCGCTGTGACTCGCTGCAGTCCGTTGCAATCCGCTGTGACTTGCTGCAGCGCGCTGCAGCGGTTCATTTTGCAAATCTACTATTCAATTAATTTATTTTCACATTTTCTAAAGTTCTGAATTTTCGCTATAATCCGCTGCAGCGCTCTACAGCGCGCTGTGGCGGCCCGTTTTACAATTTACTGTTCAATTAAATTTAAGGTCGTTTTCCTAAGTTCTGAAATGCCGCTGCAGCCGCTGCAGCGTGCGACCGCGCGCTGTAGCGGTTCACTTCGCAATTTACTATTCAATTAGTTATATTAACATTTTTCCCTAAGTTTTTACGCCCGCGACCAACCGCTGCGACCCGCTGCAGCGCGCTGTAGCGGCAGACGATGATTTTGCCAAGTGCGAAACCTGGGTAGGCATTTTTCGAGCTTAATTACTCTCAATCCAGAGAGTTTTATGAGTAGTGTCATATATCAATGGATAGGTATTTTTGATACCTTTCCATCGACATCAAAATCAGCATGAATGGACCATCCTAGCTATACTAAAAATACAGATAAATGACAGCGTGTATAGAATACAAGAAAAACATAGCATTTTTCTATGATGCTTTCAAAAGCCTTAATGGCTTCCATACTTAAATATGGATATCTAGAGATGTATTCAAGCATTGTAGCTAGATGAAGAAGGCAAAAGAGATGGGTAAAGGGGTACTTTAGTCCTTTGCAAGAGGAGAAGATGGAACCTTTGATTTTCTTCAAATACTTTGGAGGCGGAGAGCTACACTTCCTTCTCCCTTAGCAAGCTCCCAAAGAAGGACGAGAAGGAGGAGGAATGAGGGAAAGTTTCAGCAAATGGGGGAAGGATTTATGCTTCTTCTTAATAAAGGGGATGATGGGGATGGAGTAGGGAGCTAGGCCATCATTGCCCTAGGGGGAAGGTGTCATCATTGGGCTGCTCAAGGTAGGGAGGCGCCGGCTGAAGTGATGGCCAGCCAAAAATCAGAATTAGAAAAATGGGGAAATTGCGAATAGGGGATCCAATGATTGCTTATTTATTTTCTTTATTTATTTAAAAATTCTGATTTTTGAAACGTGTTCCGAAAAATCCCAAAAATTTACCCCTAGCTAATTTGGGGGTGAGGAATCCAACAGCGATGTCGGATTTCAATTCTGACGATTTTTTAATTATCCTATTTTTCGACGCATTTAATTATATTAAAATATTCACGAAAATCCAACGACTTCCTAACGCGTCCAAAACATCACCCCTAGCTAATTTGGAGGTGACAATCGCAATGGCGAAGTCGAATTTTGATTTCGAGGTCAAAATAAATACCTCAATTTTCTAATTAATTAAATATTAAAATATTTTAAATTAATCGATTGGTCTCCGAACTGTTCCAAACCTTCAGGGTTTGGTTCTAATGACTAGATGAACATGATGGAATGATAATTATGATATGATTAAACTAGATTTAAGTTGGGTAACAACCTTGAGTTGTTACAGGTGGGTCCTACGGTAGAGAATTAATTCAGACAAAATTTAATTAACTTAAAATGAAAATGAATAAATATAATTCAACTTAACTAAATTAATTTAATTGCTTAAACTTTATTCAATAATATCTATACAGCCATAAGTCCAAACATAGTAAACAAATATACCATTTCAATCAGTAAAATTAGAGGAATAAAATGAAACTATCAGATTTCCATTTGGAGTTATAATTCACATAATGATATTTAAGATCCCTAAATTGACCCTAAATGTCCTAAAACTTCGAACTATCATAACTTTGTGTGTGATCACCAAAATATATCCAATATGAGTCTCAAAGTAATCCACAAAACCTTAAGAATATTTTTATAATATTAATTTTGCTGTTTGAGTACAATTTAGACTAATCACTTTTGGACCCAAACCCTAATCTTCCTCAGCTTATAACTTCTTAACCACTAGGTTAAACATAGGAAATATGGGTCTTAAAATGATTAGTAGAACCTCTAGAATAATCTAGTAGTATTCAATTCTCTATTTAGATTAATATGTGCTAAATCACTTTTAGGACCTAACCTTAATTACCCTAATTAACTCTAGAACTTCAATTGACCCTAACTTGGCCAATTGAGCTCCAAATTAGGTCTTACAATATACAATTTTAATTAGAAAGACCTAATTAACAATAAACTACAAAAATATTTTAGATCGAATGGTTAGATCTCTTTATTAGCCCTAATCACCTTAAAACTTGATTAGTGAATATTAGCATAATTAATAATCCAAATTAAGTAATTTCAATTTCTAATTACTCATAAAGTAGATTAGAATCTAGCTGTGTAATTAGTTTAGTGATTTTGTGAGTAATTTCATTAATAACTCATTAATCATACTAAACACTAATTATTAGCCCTAAAGCTTGTATTGGCTATGACTTAGCCAATACTTATCATAATTTGATGATTTTAGGTTATATGGAAACCTTAGAACATAATCTTTAATAAATTAACAAAACTTTAGATTTCATTAGGCAAAATTAGCAATTTGCCCTTATAGGTTAAATTCCTTAATTAGACCTTATAAGGCTTAATATTTAACCAAAATAGATGTACTTACATCTAAACTTATATTAGACAGCAAGTAATCACTCCACTTTAATAAATTTTAAATTTAAACTCTAATTCATAAAGATAAATTTTAGACCCTTAAGTGGGGCAAAATGGTTATTTTGCCCAAATTTTAGTTTAAACATTCTTAAAACCTTAAATACATTCTTAAACCTCTAAAATCAGTAATATGATTGATTTGAAGTCATTTTAGAACATTTGAACTCATTAAAATGACAATTTATGAAAAATCCTAAAAATGACCTAAAAATCTTCTAAGTCTTAATCCACCTCTTATAAGATGAATTTAGCTCACCTTATATCTTTCTTAAGTTAAATTCATCATAATAGTAGTTAAATAATATTAAACCTAAAGTCTAATTATTCTCTTAGAACTTTTCTTTTAACCTATAGGATCTTACTTCCTTAGGATTTAGCTTAGAAATTAGGTTATAGTTTATTTATTAAGTAAATGGGTACTTAATAGATGAAACCTTTGTTTTATAGTTTTATAGAATTTTATCTTTTATTTATGATTATTTTGTATTAAAACTTTAGATTTAAGATTAGAGATTCATCTTATTAAGCTTAATTTTGCTTAATAAGATAGTCTTCCGTGAGATTTGGGTTAACATTATATCATTAGATTCGAACCTATTAGATTAAGAAGTTAAAATCAAATACTTGGATTTTAACATCTTAATCCCCCAATTTTGATTTATACTAATCAAGGTTGGTTTTGGATTTGTAAAATCATCAATTATGATGTTTGATTTATTATTTTAACTTAATTAAGCTTCATGTGATTTTATATATGTTAGAACTTGATTAAGTTCTAACTTCTTTTAACTTTTAGGATCAATATTTTGGATTTATACTCGATAGCTGGATATTGGAGATCCTAAACTTGTATAAGTTTAGATTAGATAGAACGACTTAATTAGAAAACAAAGTGATATCACAAAGTTGTTTAGTGCTATTTTATTCATTTAAAATTATATATGATGCTTTCCTTGTTTTGGACTTCATTATATATTTGGACACATTATATTGAACATGGAATATTAGATAAATATTCTATGTTAAACTTTGAAAACATTCATATGGCATTTTCATAACTTAAGAAGAAAATTTAATGAAAATAACTTTATTAAAGTGTGTGAGTTATGTCTTATTTAGTCTGCATTCTAGTATAACTTTACTTTTGAGACAGTTTTTGCCTAGGATAACTTTCCTAGCGCGTGTTACTTTTGACTAGGACCATTTTCCTAGTGCGTGACACTTTAATCTGGGACTACTTTCCTAGATGCTCAGCATGTACTTTTCAGATGGAATTAACTTGAATGTGGGACTCTTTTCTAGATGATCAGATGGACCTTACTTTTTGGCAGGACTAAGTAGGAGTAGCTCCACACTTTATTTTATACCTTTACTTTACATTTACTTTATCATTATTATACAGTTCTGACATATCTTTAGCTTTACAGTTCAGTATACTTACATACAACAGTTCCTTAGTACTTATAGCTTTATATGTATGTTGTATTTTTCAGTAGTTCACTTTTACTTTATGGCATGTTAGGATGTTAGAACCTTACTTTTAGTTCAATACTTTCATTTTATATCATAACCAACATATCTTAAGTTGATCATATTACTTAGGAATTTCCTTGTGCGTAGTAAAATTCATTATGTGTTACTTAACTTTTTTTTCTGCAGCTTGAGTTGAGATATGTGCTTATCTCACACCTTGTATGAGTTATAATTATGTTAATTGTAACTTTGTCACCTTTCTTTGATGCTTTATTGCTCCTACTTTGCTTAGATATTGTGATATCATTTAAATTAACAAATTTACAGCCTAAAATATACTTAGACATTTTGTCTAACTAGATTTTTTTTATTGGCTGGGGCCCTATTATTATGAAACTAATAATAGTAGATTATGAGCTTTTTGAGGTCATGGAACCTTCTGAAGATCTGATTCAGGAGGAGGAGCGTCCAGGAGAAGACCCTTAGTTGTTTTTTTTACTTTGTGAGGATTTAGTGATCCTTACTTTTCTGCTTAAACTTTTAATGTTGTTTTGTAATAATACAGGATTTAAACTGCTTTTCTTTTCCTGCTTATGTATTATGAGTTGTATGTTCTTATTTGGATTGTATGGATGTTATTACTTGTCTTTCTTCCGCACTTTGATATACTATAGTATGCTCATTCAGTGATTGGCTTTCTTTTGCTCTTTCCTTTTCAGGGCATATCCTTCCTTGACATTTGATTAAGAAGGACCATTCCTTAATCTGAATGATAAGTGAGGGTTTGCCCGTCGACGACCACCTCCTAATCCGGATGATTAGGGGGCGGCCGCCACACTTGGGCACTGAACTGCATCTGAATTTCAATAGGTGAAACAATACTATAGAGGCAAACCAAGTAGAATAAATTCCATTTCAAATGTTTTATAAATTTATGGATTCATCTTTATTTTATTTCATTCAAGTATTCATGAATATGCCTTTATAAAATTTTCAAAGCTAATATAGAATACTCATCAAATATTCTATGGTTCACCTATTATGTTACAAATATAAAGGTCCAAAACAAGAAAGCAAAGCATACAAGACAATGTATAAATTGCACTAACTAAAACTCTGTTACATCACTTATTTTTGAATTTAATTCGTTCTAGCTACTCTGAGAGGATACAAGCTTAGGATCTCTAATATCCAGCTATTAAGTATAATCACAGAACATCGATCCTATAAGTTTTAAAGCAATTATAACTAATCAAGTTCTAACAAACTTCAATCAATAATGCTTACATAAGTTGAATAATAAATCATACATTATAATTAATGAATTTAATTAATCCCCAAGGTAATCTTGATTAATACAAATCAAGAATGAGGGATTAAGAGTTAAATACTAAATAGTGGGGTTTAACCTCTTAATCCAATATATGATACTAAAGGCTAAGGTTTAAATCCTAATTCTCACAAACTACAAATTAAGGCTATCTTATTAAGCAAAGTCAAGTTTAATAAGAAGGATCTCTAAACTTAAACTAAAGTTAAATTACAAAATAATCATAAGTAAAGGATAAAATTCTTAAAAGCTATAAAACTAATATTTCATCTATTGAGTAACCCATTTACTTAATGAATGAAATATAACCTAATTTATATCACTATTTTTTAAGGAAGAAAATCTTAAAGATTAAAGAAACTCCTAAGGAATTAAGTTAGGATAAAAGAAAGGATTTAAGCATTAATATTAACTTATAATTTTTTTAACCTTAACTATATAAAATTTTTTCTAATGTGATTAACTTATAAAAGGCATAAGGTGGGTTAAATTCACCTTATGTAGCTTAATTTAAGTGAATTTTAGAGTTTTTCTTAAAATGCTAAATTAATGAGTCTAAAAATTCTAAAATTGATTTTAAATTAATTATTTTACTGATTTTAGTAATTAGATTATATTTATAAGGTTTAAGAATACTTAAACCCAATTTTGAGCAAAATGACCATTTTGCCCTTATTTAAGGGTCTAAAAAGCTACATTAAGATTTATGGTTTCAAATTAAAATTTATTGATAGAAAATAGTTACTTACTATATAATATGAAGATAGAAAGTAAGTACACTCAAATCAGATAAAAATTAAGCCTAATGAGCTCAAACTAAGGTTTTAGCTCATTAGGAGCAGTTTAATAAATTTACTTAATAAAACTTAAAAATTTAGTTAGACTACTATTGTTTACTATCTAAGGATTCCATAGAGTCTAAGATCAATAAATTATGGGGTGAAATGACCAAGTTATGGTCAAAATAATTTTAGGGTTTAAATATGTAATTTTGGAGGTTTATGAAAAAGTCCAAAAACCTAACTTTCTCAATTGGTGTTCAAATTTAGCAAATTTAGTGGCTATAGATTTCCTATAATATACTGAGTCAATGATTGGGAGTAGACCCAATTTGGACTCCATTTGATTAAGTCATGAACTAATTTGAGTTAAGGGTGATTAGTGAGTGATTAGTGAAATTAATCACAAAATCATAAAACCAATCACCCCATTGAGTTTTATTCTACTTAAGGAACTATTAGCAACTTGAATATCTGAATTTGGATAATTAATGAGCCTAATTTTTACTAATCCATTTTTTGGGTGATTAGGGCTAATTAAGAATTATAAATAGCAAAACCTAATTATTTTTATAGTTTACTATTAATAAGGATTTCTTGATCAAAATGGTATATTGAATGACCTAATTTAGAGTTAAATTGACTAAGTTATGGTCAATTGAATTTATAGAATTTATAGGGTTAAAAGGGGTAATTACGAAAAGGTCCCAAAAGTGATTAGTCTAAATACAACTCAAACAGAGAAACTAATATTACCAGAATATTCTTGATATTCTTCTGATTAAAATGAGACCCATATTGGCTATATTTGGAGCTAGGGTTGCAAAGATATGAAGGTTTGAAGATTATGATTAATTAGGGACTTAATTAAGGGTCATAATTGTCACTGCTAAATACTTATCTAAATGGAGATTTGACATTGCCATAATGATCATCTCATTTTTCTAATTAAAATGAGATATATATTTGGTATATTTGGATATGTGGATTTCAAGATATTGATTATTAAAGTTTTGTCATTTAATTATAATAAGATTAATTATTCTAGAGATCATTTTTTAATATTTATATTAACTGAATATGGTGGACCTCACAAAAGGTACGATGGGACAACGTGGGACCCATGGCTTAGGTCAGCTGGCATCAGCACAACATTGGGTCACATTGTAAAATTTGCCAGCGGCAGTTTGCTTCATGCGTTAGCCTATGAGGCCGACAGCGCAATGGGACGGGCCCAGCATACTCAGCTCTGAAGAGGCCATACTGACCCAGGCATAAAAGAGCGGGTCCATTTTAGCTTAACCTGGCCTGATATGAACCCAAGCGAGACTCGGCTTGACCGGGACACCCTTGACTAGGGCACCCAACTCAATGGCACCTCGGTGACGCCAACTGCCGGCCCGCAAGGCTGAGGATAGATCTCGATGAGACCTCACCAACCACACTCGAGTCGACAACTGAGGAGGCCTGGATCGACCTTAATCTTAAACCCTAGGTCTTGTGAAGAAGCAGATCCTGCGAATGCAATGTGGACAACTGTGGTTCGGACCCAAAATTGGGTCGATCGGGTTCTATTAGACCCAATCAAACCCGATCAATTACTAATCCAAGCAATGCAATAAATAAATGAAAGTGAAATTGGCATTTGCACAATTAGATTCGAAAATCAGAGGTACCTTGAATGGGCAATTCACAGACTTAGGGTTTGTAGTGATCGACTTCGGGGGTTCCTCATACCTTGCCAACTCACAGGCTCAAGTAAAACTAGTCTAAGGCTCGATTTGAGGGATTTAAGGGGGCTTAGAGTGGTGGCATCAGTGATGGGAGCAAGCAACTAGCAAGTGACCTGCCGAGCATGACCTCGAGCGACACGCGTAAGCGCATCAGGAATGAAAGGCGAAGAATCATTCTATCAGCGATCGAACGGTCAGTATCCAGTGTTCTTCTCAAATGACAGAACTTGATGGTGCGAAAAGAAAAATGACAGAGCTATTAGGTTTTAAATAATTAAACTTATTATTTATTATTTAATATTAAATCTAGTTTTCTTCTTAATTAAAATTAAATTATAAAACAATTTCCAAAAATTTTAATTAATTCACTCCTAGCTAATTGAAGGGTGAGAAATACAATAGAAAAGTCAAATTTTGATTTTCATGAGTATTTTATTTTCTTATTTTTTTGGGTATTTTAAATATATTAAAATTCGACAAAATTCTAATGACTTTCAAATGCATCCAAACCATCACCCCTGGCTAATTTGGGGGTGATGAGCGTAATAGTGAAGTCCGATTTTCAATTTGAAATTAATTTAATTAATTTAAATTCTATGGTTCCTGAAATTCCCAAAATAAGGGATCAATCTATTTGATACCTAATTTGGACTAACACAACCTAGGGTTATTACAACAATAGTTGAATAAAGAACTCCAAGAATTGCTTGAGAAGGGTCTTATTAGACCTAATTCATCTCCTTGGGGAGCGCTAGTACTTTTCATGAAGAAGAAGAATGGTTCAATACATATATGTATTAACTATCGTGAGCTGAACAAGGTGATGATCATGAATAAGTAACCATTACCACATATCGATGAGCTCTTCGATGAATTATCTAGAGCTAAAGTTTTATCAAAGATTGACCTGCGGTCATGCTATAATCAACTAAGACTTAATGAATCCGATATTGAGAAAACAACTTTTAGAACTCGTTAAGGGCACTACCAATTTTTAGTAATGTCATTTGATTTAAAGAACATGTCATTCATCTTCATGAACCTGATACAGCGCGTTCTTAAACCCTACCTTGATAAATTTGTCATCATCTTCATCGACGATATCCTGATTTATTCCAAAAGCAAAATAGAGCATAAGAAATACTTGCGGGCAGTACTTGAAGACTGTGTGACTATCAACTTTATGCCAAGTATTCTAAGTGCTAATTCTGGCTTAACTCAATTACTTTTCTGGGTCATTTTAGATCAGAAGAAGATCGGCATTATCCAAGATTGGTCACAACCAAAGTCTATGATCGATATCAAGAGTTTTCTAGGGTTAGCTAGTTATTATAGAAAATTTGAGAATAGCTTTTCTAAAATAGCCTCTCCTTTAACAAAGCTTACTCAGAAGGTGTAACAACCCAAGTTGTTACTTTAGATAATTAGGATTAATCCTAAGTCTTAAACACAATTAAAATGTGCTAAGTAGGTCAATGAAGTCAACCTCCTAAACTTAGCCCTAATCAGGAGTCAATTTGGATTAAATCCTGATTTTTAGAAATTCGGAAACCCTAGCAATTGACCTATTTAAATTGACCTCCGATCAGAAAACGGGCACCACCATTGCGTTCCTTGACCCCAAATTAGCTTGGGGTGAAGTTTTCGTATCAATCGGAAGTTGTCAAATTTCGACGAATATTTTCATAATAAAAATACCACGGAAATCGAGGTATCAAAATACTCGTCAGATCAAAAATCTGACCACGTCATTGAATTCCTTGACCCTAAATTAGCTTGGGGTGAAGTTTTCGTGTCAATCGGAAGTCGTCGAAATTTCGACAAATATTTTAATAATAAAAATATCACGGAAATCGAGGTATCAAAATACTCGTCGGATCGAAAATCCGACTGCTCCATTGAATTCCTTGACCCCAAGTTAGCTCGGAAAAATATGTTCAAAATTTTTTTCTGAAAATGTTAAAAAACAAAAAAAAATTTAATTAATTAATTAATTAACGGCGTCGTCAGATCGGACAGATCCATCCGGACCGTCCGATCGCGCGCGGATCCCACGGCCCTCGGCCGCGATCCGCGTCATGCGGTCTAGAGCGATCCGGACCGTCCGATCGCGCGCGGATCCCTCGGCCCTTGGCCGCGATCCGCGTCACGCGGTCTGGAGCGATCTGAACCGTCCGATCGCGCGCGGATCCCATGGCCCTCGGCTGCGATCTGCGTCACGCGGTCTGGAGTGATCCGGACCGTCCGCGATCGCACAGATCCGACGGTACGGAGGCGTCTTCCTCGCCCTCTCCGCCCGCGTGACACGCGGCGGCCCGTCGCGTTTTCTGGCCAATCTGGCCGCATCCAGACGTCGGCGATGTCGCCGTCCGGTCTATAAGACCTCGGCCTACCCCTAGGTTTTGAGTTTACACCGATCGGAGCCCGGATCGAGCCGAAATCAATCCCCGAAGTCAGCCTTATTATTCCGCTGATTACCTTCGCCGTCTCGACCTTCAGGTACCCCGATCTCCATCGTTTACCGTTCGATCGTTGCAAACATTGTAGGATAGGTAGATCAACATGTCCTCTTCACATCCACCGTTCCGATCGGGCTAAAACCCACCCGATCAGGCGCACCAGGTCCTCGAAGCGGGCTGGGTTCGGTCCGCCGAACCCCCGGAAGGCGAAGCGTCACGCTTCCGGGCCGGGCCGGGTCGACCCGAGCCCAACCCGTCTGGGTCGGGTCCGCGTCAGCCGCGGGTGGGGCCCACCAGGCCACGTGGCAGCCTACGGGCCCGCCACGTGTCACGTGGGCCCACGGCCCTGTGGGGCCCACAGCGCCACGTGGCAGCCTCTAGGCCTGCCACATGGCAAGTGGGACCCACTGCCCGGTCACCCGAGCTGAGTCAGCAGCCCGTGGGACCCACAGTGCCACATGGCAGCCTCTGGCAGTGCCACGTGTCAGGTGGGCCAATAGCCCCGTCACCCGAGCTAAGTCAGCAGCCCGTGGGACCCACAGTGCCACGTGTCAGGTGGGCCCACAGCCCCATCCCCCGAGCTGAGTCAGCAGTTCGTAGGACCCACAGTGCCACATGGCAGCCTCTGGCAGTGCCACGTGTTAGGTGGGCCCACTGTCCAGTCAGTCGGGCTAAGTCAGCAACCCATGGGACCCACAGTGCCACGTGGCAACCTCTCGCAGTGCCACGTGTCAGGTGGGCCCACTGTCCAGTCAGCCGAGCTAAGTCAGCAACCTGTGGGGCCCACAGTGCCACGTGGCAGCCTCTGGAAGTGTCACATGTCAGTGGGGCCACTGTCAGTTAATTAAAAATTAATTAAATTACTGTTAGTGTTAATTAATTACTGTTAGCCATAATTAATTACAGTTAGTGTTAATTAACCCAGGATTAGTGTTAATTACTTTTGAACAATAACTTTATTTAATTAAAAATAATTAGATGATTAATTAATATTAATTAAATGTTAATTTAATCCTAAATAGTAATTAGGGTAATTAATTACTTTTGAATAGTAAAACCTAATTAATTATATTTAATTTAATATTAATAGATAATTAAGATTAATTAAAAAGTGATTAGCACTAATTATTTTGCTATAATAAATTAATTAATTAATTAACATCAATTAATAACTAATTAAAAATCAGAAATATTATATTTAAACTTTAAGAATGAACAATAAAATAATTCAATTTGAATAAATGAATAGTAAAATAATTCAAATTGTATTTTTGAATAGTAAAACTTAAAAGTTTAATAACTTTTTGTAGGGTGATCCAAACATAGCCAATATGGGTCTTAAAATACTCAGAAAAATATTTAGGATCAAATGGCGTAATATAAAATTTCGTTTCTGGGTACGTATAACAAGGTAGCATTTCAGAGCCTCTTTAAGACCCCATAACTTTTTACCCGATTATCTAAACATAATCAATATAAGTCTTAAAATGCTCAGGAGAGCGGCCCCATCACCGTAGCAGTATTAGTTTTTCTATTTAGACATCAGGAGAAAAAGTCAACTCTACAATTTAGAGTTGACTTTAGTGAAAAATGACCAAAATGCCCTTGGTCTTCAAATGGCCATAACTTGGTTAATTTAACTCCAAATCCAAAATTTCAAGAAGCTACCTAGTTTAGAATTTCAATGTCATCATTTTCACAGAAATAATATTTAGGATTCGAACCCTAAAATTTAGGGAAATGACCAAAATATCCCTAGCCTTATTTTAGCCATAACTCGGTCGTTTCTCATCCAAATTGGACGTACTTACTGTCTATCTTCAAGTTAGACAGTAAGGAATTAGTTGGAGAAGAGAAAACTCAGTTTGGACTCCTAAATCAAAATTTGACCTTTTGACCCTTAAAGTAGGGGCAAAATAGTCATTTTACCTTAAAATTCGAGATTACTCAACATTAGCCCTTAATTAAAATCTTAGAATACTAGGATTAATAATGTAATCATATTAGTACCATATAAGTAAATAAAACATGTCATTAAATTGAATTCCAATAATTTTTCCTAAGTCTTAAGCATCCCACCTTAAGGACCTTTCCTGAGACTAGGACTAGATCATAGGTTAGTATTCATTCATTGGGTAAATTGGGTTACCCTATGGGTGAAACCTTAGTTTTAGTAGTTTCTAGATATTATTTTGTTTTACAACCCATTCTGATTAGTTTATTTTTTAATTTTAGATTTAAGATAGGAGATTCATCCTATTAAGTTTGATTACTTAATAGGATCTGCCTTAACTAGTAGATCACTTATAGTATAAAACTTAGAACTTAGGTCTTATACAGTTTGGATTATATAATTAAACCTAAAATCTTATAGTGTTTAATCCATAATCTATAGGTGTAGAAGATCTTGATCAGATCTTAGTTAGAACGTCTAAATTCACAAAATTAGGACGTATGATTTATTTGTTTAATTCGTAGTCGTCTATCTGATTGAACTAGATTGGAACCTGATCAGTTCCAATCCTTTTTTTTTACTTATAAGGATGAGTTTCCAAATTACACTCGATAGTAGGAAAATGGTGATCCTGAACCTGTGTAATTTGGAATAGTTAGAATGGTTAAGTAGAAAACAAATGATATCACTATGTGTGGTCGAGTCTCTTGCTTACTTATTATTTGTTGCTACGCATACCTTGTATTTTTGTGCCTTATATTTTCTTTGAACATATCATATAAGACATTTGATGCATAAATAAAATATTAGGAAATTATAGAGACTCCTTAGATTCCTTATGAAAATATTAAAGTAAATAAGTGAAATAATAAGAAAGTGATGTGATTGAGCTGCCTCTCAGTAGTTTTCTTTTGATCAGACCGAATGTTGCCCTAGCTGTATCGTTCTAGGAGTTGCCCTAGTCGTACTGTGCTAAGATATTTCGGTATGATAGTTGGTGACCTAACCGTATCGAGCTAGGAGTAGCCCTAGTCGTATCGTGTTAGGGCCATATATGTGACCATTGTTGGCTTAGTCGTATAGAGCTAGGAGTAGCCCTAGCCGTATCGTGCTAAGATCTTCAGTTTCTTTTGGCGAGCTAGTGTAGCTATTTTCTGTATGGCAATTGATGTATTATAGTTTTATATGCAGTTGTGGTTGTTTCAGTATATTCTTTTTTTTTTTAGTCAGCTATTTCTTTGTACTGCTTTATTTATATTTAGGATGTTAGACTCTTGCTACTATATGTATATATCACTACTGAGTTATTCATTTTTAATTGGCATATTATTTTTATTGATCACCAACATGTTTAGGATGTAGAATTTTTCTTCTAGTATTATTCAGTTATATTTACACTCATATGCCTTTCCTTGATTACTTGTTATGTGAGGCATGCTTCAGCCTCTTTTCTTTGCCTTATTTATACTATAGAGCATAGTCTATAGTTTGCCTTTTTACTTGTGTTGCTTACTGCTCCTGTATTTACACATCATGCTTAGAAGTAAATGGTAAAATTGTGATATTACATAACCTTATTAAAAATTCAGTTTAAAATGTACTTAGACAATTGTCTAACCAGATTTTCTTTTTTTTTTGGCTGGGGCCCTACATTGTGAAACCGACAATATCAGGCTTAGAGCAGTTTGAGGAGCCTGCACCTGAGGAGGAGCCTTACTTAGAGGAGGCGCAGCAGTTGGGGCCAGAAGATATCTAGTCATTTACTGCCTGTGAGGATGAGTGGATTTTGAATATTTATTTTGTTAAACTTTAATTAATGTAATAATATAGGTACCTGTGACTGTGTTCAGATTTCACTATGCTACTTTTCTGAGTTATATTTCTCTTCTTATATACATTATGATGCTTGGATGTCATTTATTTATCGCTTCTGCACTCTATATTTTTACTTATATAGTGACTGCTTGATTGATTCTGAGTTAACCTTTCTCTAATCAGGTGGATTGTGGAGTTTATCCTAATCCAATGCTAAGTGAGGGGTTAACTAGAGTAACACTCCACCCTTAATCTAAACCTATTGAAGGTTAAGGGTGAGGGTCGCCACAGAAGGCTTTGCCTTTCGTCTAGAGCCCTGAATGTGATGGAGCATTTCAATCATTGAAAGATGCGCTTTCTTTTGCCCCAGTACTCATCCTACCCAAAGAAGGCATAAATTATAAGATTTACACAAATACATCTAGCATAGGTTTAGGTTTCGTACTAATGCAAGAAGAAAAGGTTATTATGTATGCGTCTTGTTAGTGGAAACCACATGAGAAAAACTATCCATTTCATGATCTTGAACTTGCAGCTGTAGTGTTTGCTTTAAAAATTTGACATCAATATTTATATGGTGTCCAATGTTTGATATTCACCAATCATCAAAGCCTAAAATACATCTTCACTCAGTGAAAACTTAATTACCGTCAGCGAATATGGCTAGAATTGATAAGCGATTATGATCTGAATATCTAATATCATCCCAATAAGGCTAACGTCGTTGCCGATGCCCTCAGTCAATATGCTACTATTAGTTCTATGATCGCTGAAAGTTAAATTAAAGAAGCGTTGCGTATGCTAGAGATTGTTCCAGTGCGTTGTGGCCTGCTAAGCATGATGCTAACTAATAGCACCGTGGAACCCACTCTTTCATAAAGATGTCTCAATATCGCTGACTGAAGATGAAGAGTATCTACAACTTAAAACTGATATAGAAGGTGGCCGCTGACATGATCTGCAGCTGTGTGGAACTGTAATTTATCAGGTAATCGTTTATGGATTCATAAATCCATGCACTAAGAAATTCTTATCAAATGTCACGATTCAGAATATAAAATTCATCCAAGTAGTACTAAAATGTACTAGGATCAAAAGAAATCGTTATGGTGGCCTGGTATGAAGAAAAGCATGACAAAATATGTTGTGAAATGTCATGCTTGCAATATCGTCAATGTGGAACATCATAGGCCCGAAGGACTCCTTCATCCTCTAGCCATTACTGAATAGAAATGGTTTGACATATCCATGGATTTTGTTATGGGTTTACCTATGGTAAGATCCAGAGTTGATTCTATCTGAGTAATAGTTGATCGCTTAACTAAATTAGCCCACTTTATTCCTATGCATCAAACTGATTTAGTGGAAAAGTTGGCGAAGTCATATATCAAAGAAATTGTCAGATAGCATGGAATCCTGAGGTTGATATTTTATAATCGTGACAACAGATTCACATCTAAGTTCTAGAAAGCAGTTTATCGAAACTTGGGAATCACCCGAGCCATGAGCACTGTCTTCCATCCTCAAACTAATGTTCAAACCAAATGAGTCAATCAGGTTCTTGAAGACCTTTTGGCATTTACGTATTCTAGATTTTAAAAGTTTTAGGAAGATCACATACCTCTAGTAGAGTTTGCTTATGTAATAACCCAAGGTTGTTACTCAGCTTACTTTTAGCTTAACCGTATCTTAATTAAGTTCATCCAGTTATTAGACCCAATCCCTAAAGATTTGGTGCGATTCGGAGCTAAATCAAATAATTTAGATTATTTTAATATTTAATTAATTAGGAAATGGAGGTATATAATTTGATCTCAAAATTAAAATCCGATTTCGTCGTTGCGATCGTCGCCCCCAAATTAACTAGGGGTGATGTTTTGAATGCGTTTGGAAGTCATCGGATTTTTGTGAATATTTTAATTTAAATAAATACCCCGGAAAATAGAATAATTAAATAATCATCGAAATCAAAATTTGACTTTACCATTGAATTCCTCACCCCTAAATTAGCTAGGGGTAAATTTTTGGGAATTTTCAGAGTGCATTTCAGAAATCTGAATTTTTAAATAATTAAAGAAAATAAATAAGTAATTATTTAGTCATTAAATTGGAAATTTCACTCTTTTCTAATTTTCTATTCGGCTAACCATGCTCCTTATTCGGCACCTTCTCCATCACAAGCAAGGGAGAGGCTGAGTCCTTCTACTCCATGCCTTGATGTGAGGGCACCTCCTCAAACCCTCTCATAGCCATGCTTCCATCTTCCTATAAGATTGAGCCTCAACCCCTCCTCTTACCATTTTGCTCAGCTGAGATCTCCTCTTTCCCTCCTTCATTGTGTGCTTGCTAAAGAAGAAGAAGTTCCGCTCCTCTTCAAGTTCTTGAAGAAAACAGAGGTTTCTTCTACATCTTTTAAGGCTAAGGTACTCATTTGCTTTTCTTCCTTGATCATTTTATTTCTCTGTATGCTCATTTGTATCTTTAGAAGTCCATGTTTAAGTATAGAAGCCATGAAAGTTCAATAAGGTATCAATTTTCCTTGCAAAATAAATGCTCTATTTTCCTCTATTTTTATATACTTGAATGTTTATTACCATTGTTCGTATATTTAGGATGATTCGTTCATGCTGATTGTAATGTCAATGGAAAGTTATCGGAAAGACCTTTTTATTGATATATAGCACCGTACATGGAATGCTCTGGATTGAGAGTATTTGAGCTTGAAAGTAGGTCCTTTACAGTTTTTGCAAGGCAAAATCACCATCTGGCGCTGCAGCGCCTGAAGTTGCAGGAACTGATCCGTCATAGCGCGCAATAGCACGCCATAGCACGCTACCGCACACCGCAGCGTCTTAAAAATGTTGCAATGTATAAAAATATAATCGGATAAAAATAATGTAAATCCGCTGTAGCACGCTACCGCGCGCCATAGCGCACTGTAGCGACCGCCTTTTAAAAATCAATGCTGGAACCCGCCGTAGTGCGCCGCAGCATCTGAAAGCACTGCTACGTTCCACAATGCTGAAACCAGCTACAGCGTGCCATAGTGCTGAAGCCAGCTACAGCGCGCCCCAGCACTGAAACCAGCCGTAGCGTGCCACAGCGTGCCGCAGCGCCAAAAGCGCTGCCGCGTGCCATAGCGCGTCGTAGCACCTGACTTTCGAAAAGAAGGCACTACAGCGCACCGTAGCGACCGGAAAATTTCAGAATTGCCCAGAAATGGTTGAAATAGTCGAAACTTTACCGTTTTCACATTTTAAGGTTCCTAAGACCCTAGTGGGACAGAATTATATCAAATTGAGTATTGCATAAAATTTTATGTAAAAATCGACTTTGAAAATTTGCCCTTTTATGGCATGTGCAAAGACCTCTTATGAGCCTTAAGTATTTTTGTGTCAAATGCTAAATAATAGAATCTTTGAATGTTTGTATTGAGCATTGCATAAAATTCTATGTTGAAATTAAATTTGAAACTTTGTCATTTTTAACAAGTGCTCAAAACCTATTATGTATCTTAACTGTCTTATGCCAAATATCAAAGAATAGGATCCTTGATTGCTTATATTAACCAAAGTATATCTCAACAACTAAATGGCATGAAACCTAAGTCTTTTAGATTTGTAATCAAGTACTAACTCCTTTAGTTTGATTTAGAATTTAGTTAGCCTTAATGCCTTCCATTTTATGTCAACTTTAAATTTCTATGCTTTTATGATTTTAAGATGTATGTTAGAGAACTTTAACATTTATTTGGACACTTAAATGTGCTTAGTTGATATTAAACTACAATTGAATATAAGAATCTTGATAACTTGATTAAGTAGATGATACTTAATCTAAATCTAAAATTTGCCATCAATAATACATTAACAGTACATTGATTTATCATTTACCTTTAAATTAACCTTTGGTCTTAATGGTAGAAAGGTTAGGGGTTAAACCCTAATTTATCTTGATTAAGATCTAAACTTTAATCACCTAAATCAAGTAACTTTAATTGAAAGATAATTCAATCAATATGATTCCAATAATGCATATGATTTAACATTAATCTTAAATCATTGAATTTGAAGTGCTAAGGTTAATATTAAATCTGTGTGATTGAACCATCTGAATCTAAACTTTAGATCTTTGATTTTCTCTTATATAAGACCATTAGCATAAGATGAATAATAAAATTATAATTATTTATGAAATGATCTAACACTAGTAATATCTTTGATTTAATCCCATGATTGTAGAATAGAAAAGGATCAGATGGATTTTAATCATCTCACTGATCACTTTAATCCAAGTCTAATAAGTAAACCTTGAATGTTAACTTAAGAAATAGAAAAGTGAGATCTCAAGGGTCTTGCTATAGGATCGTTCTTGAAATATTTAAAGACCTTAAATATGGATACATTGAGGTAGGAAGAAATTTTGTAACTTATTGAGGTAGGAAACTTAGATGATCCTTCATAACCTTAGAAGTTGATCTTGATACCTTGTGGTAGGAACCACCTAAAACACTTAGAATGAAACATCTCCCTAGCAGTAGAAATTAATATTGAGTGATCTTTTGATCACATACTTGGAGCTATGTGTAGGACTCACCCATTTAGAGTAAGGACTAATAGTTTTGATAAATCATTGTTGATTAAATAGAATCTTTAGAACCCAAATTATTGGTTGGGTATAGTAGGGTATACCCATAGTACTAGATTATTTCAGTAGTATTCAAGATTGGTTGATTCACTCCAATGTGGACTTATGACTAGGTGCTATCCCGAGGAATTAGGCGAATACAGTCCCGTTAGAGTAAATATTCCAAGATTAAGAGTGTTATAAATATGCACTCATTCCTTAGTTTGATTAAAATTCAATTTGCCATCGGGTGATGCCTCCTAGCAAAGATTGCTTCAATAGGTGTGGCTTAAACAAACTAAGTAATTTGAGTCACCTTCTTTAGGACACTAAGTGTGATTGTGAGTTTGGCATCTTAATGACTTAGCTTGAGATACAAATCACCATCGGGTGATGCCTCCTATTGAAGATTGCTTTGTTAGGGTGGCTTAATCAAACTAAGTGTTAAGAACCACCTTTCTTGCAAATATACTAAATATGTGTATACAATCATCCCATCTAATGATTTTTAAGTAAACTCTCAACTTTAACCAATTATCAAACTATAATTTAGGATTCAGAATCTTTTTAGCAAGATTCTGCATAATGGAGACCTTAAATTTATTATTAGATTTCAAAGTATATTTCAATAACTAAATGGCATGAAACCTAAGTCCTTTAGATTTGTAATCATATACTAACTCCTTTGGTTTGATTTAAAATTTAGTTAGCCTTAATTACCTTCCATTTTATGTCAACTTTATATTTCTATGCTTTGATGATTTTAGGATTCATGTTAGAGAACTTTAACATTTATTTAGACACTTAAATGTGCTTAGTTGATATTAAACTATAATTGAACATAAGAATCTTGATGGCTTGATTAAGTAGATGATACTTAATCCAAACATGAAATTTGCCATCAATAATACACTAATAATACTTTGATTTGTCATTGACCTTTAAATTAACCTTTAGTCTTAATGGTAGAAAGGTTAGGGGTTAAACCTTAACTTGTCTTGATTAAGATCTAAACCTTAATCACCTAAATCAAGTAACTTTGATTGAAAGATAATTCAATGAACATGATTCTAATAATGCATATGATTTGACATTGATCTTTAATCATTGAATTAGAAGTCTTAAGGTTAATATTAAATCTGTGTGATTGAACCATCTGAATCAAAACTTTAGATCTTTGATTTTCTCTTATATAAGATTATTAGCATAAGATGAATAATAAAATAGTAATGATTTATAAAATGATCTAACACTAATAATATCTTTGATTTTATCTCATAATTGTAGAATAGAAAATGATCAGATAGATTTTAATCATCTGATCAGATCACTGTAATCCATGTCTAATAAATAAACCTTAAATGTTATCTTAAGAAATAAAAAAGTGAGATCTCAAAGGTCTTGCTATAGGATCGTTCTTGAAATGTTTAAAGGCCTTAAATATGAATACATTGAGGTAGAAAGAAATTTTGTAACTTATTAAGGTAGGAAATTTAGATGATCCTTCATAACCTAAGAAGTTGATCTTGATTCCTTGTGGTAGGAACCACCAAAAACACTTAGAATGGAACATCTCCCTAGTGGTAAAAATTAATATTGAGTGATCTTTTGATCACATCCTTGGAGTCTTGTGTAGGACTCATTGTGGAGCCCTACACCTTCCGCGGTCATGCTAATACTGATATTAGCACAAACACGAGGAGTGCGGTGCTCCACGTCATGGAAAATTCCCAACTTAAGTAAAGTCAGGTAGCACCCAACCTGACTTAAGCCAAGGACTTGTTACTTAGAACTATAAACATACATCAATATAAATCAAAGTGACAGAAGCAAGAAACAGTATAATATAACATCCCAGCAAGAAATAGTATAATATAACTTCGATCAAATGCAGAAAAGTAAATACATCCAGAGTTTAATTATTACAAATTGAATTAAATAAAAGTATAGATCTCTCAATCTCACTGCAAGAAAAATGAGAATATATCTAAATGGCAGTAAGAAGATTCTCCTACTACACCAGCTCCTCTTCTGCAGCACTACCTACGAACAGCTCCAAATTTGATATGTGTTGGTATCACAAATGCCAGGGCCCCAGCCAACAAAAGAAAAGGTTACAGTTCGACAATTATTTAAGTACATTTTAAGTTATTTAAGTGAACTGAATATTTAAGATACCACATTTAAAAGTTTTAAACATGCAAGCATTATAAGGTGCTATAAGCTACAAAGAATGGGATAGCCATGAACTAATCATTATAACTAATCAACAAGCATGTAAAAATAACATATAAAATAACAACTAAACATGGTGAGGCTAAAAGCAAAATAACTGTAACTAATGAAAAAAATTTGATCCTAATATGCTTATGATCACATGAATACATGCTGAGTATATATAAAGAGCACAAGTGCTAAAATAAATATACAATTCTAGCATCTTAAACATGCCAATATTTAATATTAATCTATAAGAGCATTTATACGTACATGCAGATTAAAATGTAAAAGGCCACAGAGGTATGTGGCAAAAGTAAACTAAGTACAAGAATGAGCAAAAAGTAAGGCCACTGAAATATGTGGCAAAGCAAGCTAAGCACTCAAGTAAGACCACTGAAGCATGTGGCAAAGCAAAACAAATACTAAAAACTGAATTAAAGTAGGAGTAAGCCTAAGACATAGTACTTCCATAACAGAAACAGGCCTTACAGAGCCTCTGAACTGAAAGTTCAATATGTGTCCATCATAGGCATTCGTAGAGCTAGGTCCGAGTTGAACTTATAGAATAAGACATGTATCCATCCTAGACATCTGTAGAGCTAGGCCCGAGTCTATTCTATAACAAAACTAGAACTAAAGAGGTAAACTAAGCTATGCCATACTCTACTAACTGAATGCACTAAAAGAACTGAATGAATGTTATGCTCTTCAAATACTAACTTAGGATGCATCTTCCATATCTTAAGTTTACCTATTATGCTAAAGGAACACGGCTCAATATCCAAAGTGTGCAGAGCAATCAAAGTCAAGTAAGCAAGAGACTCAATCTAGACTTATGTGATATCCATTATTGTCTAATTTTTCCAAATCTAACTATTCTGAGAAGTTACAAGTTTAGGATCTCCAATATCCAGCTATCAAGTATAATCTCAGGTTCACGGCCTTAATGTTAACATTAGAACTTAACAAGTTCTAATTCATAATCATATTATGACTATAAAGATTCAAAGTAAATAAATCAATGACTTAATTATTATTATCTTCCTCTCTTAACCCAAATCTTGATTAAGTAAATCAAGATTAAGGATTCTAAATCCAAACTCCACTTTCGAGTTCAAATCCTAAATCCAAGATAGTATCCTACTAAGGATCTAGTTTTCACACCCAAACATAATATAAATGTATAGAATCTTATAAGCTGAAAGATTTAGAAACTATGATCTTAATGAAAGGCCACTCTAATATTATAAGATAAAATAATCACTTAAGAATGAAGAATCTAAGATCTATATCCAATCTTTAGGATAACTACATTATCCTATAGATTAAGTCAATCCTATACCCACAAGGAAGGTTTCAAAGGATTAACAGTTAATTAAGTAAGGAATTCCAAATGAAGGTAATTTAATTCAATCAGATGATTTGAAGGACTAAGATCTAAGATCTAATATCTAATGTTTGATCACTTTAGGCTTAAACTAGAATTTAGATTTAGGATTTTACAAGAGTATTTCCTTTAGGATTCAAGCTTAAGGATCAACTTAGTTAAGCTATTAATTAAGGATCTAGTACTTTGAGATAGTTAGACTTAACTATTAAGACAAGGTGGTTTTAAGAACACTTAAGGTCATAAGATCTTAAAAAGAGTTAATTTAAGGTTTCTTCACTTAACTCAATATTATTAACATAGGATTTTAAAAAGGTGTTTAACATGTTAACTAAGGATACTTTACTGAAATTTCAAGGCTTAAGGGGTGCTTTAACCTATTTTGGTAAAAATGACCAAAATACTTTTCTTAAGGCTAATAATGGCATTTTAAGATTTAATCATTTAAATTGATTCAATTCTATTTTAATAAAACTCATTAATGAAGAAAGTAAAACCCTTATCTTAGGTTTTCAAAAATATTAATGACTTAATTAACACTAATTACATTAAGAGACCAATTAACAAGATTAAGGGAATTAGGGCATACTAATATGATCTAAATACATTTATAAGTTCTAATACACTTAAGAAGGTATTAGAAACTTAGCTCACTAAAATTAGAGGACTAATTATGGTTTAATTCACTAATCTTACTTTAGGGTAATTAGGAAGTGATTAACAAAAGTAAATATCTTAAATTACTTTTAAGGGTCTACATAAGTTTTTTATGGTTTCATGAGCAACCAGAGACCTTGATTAGCATTTTTGGGTGATTAATGAATTTATTATACTTTAAATACAAGCAGAAAAGGATTATAAAATTATTTAAAATCTAACCATTGGATCATTGATTTTATTTTATATTATTATTCCTTGTATTTTTCTGATTAAAATGCTATATTGGATCATACCATTTGGATATGTATAACTAAAGTTATTTAATAAATTTATTCTAAATGTTTATTTAAATTAAAACTATAGGTTTCTTATTTATCAATTAATTATCATAAGAAATATAATTCTAAAATTATAATATAAATCCGCTACCCGAAATCGAAACCGCGCGGGTCCGGGTCTGACACGGCCCGATGCGCCAGTGCGTCATTTTCCCCGCGGCCGAGTCCCGATGCCCAAACCCTAGGTATGGCTTCGACCATGAAATTCTCCACGCTCAGACCACGCTACACCAGGATCTCGATGGCTACACCTTTAGGGAACTAAGATGCATTGATTAAGGTAAGAATCCCCATCTGAGACACACTGGATTACCGGGGTGCTACTCGACCGTGACGCACTAAGGAAGGAGAATTATGGTTCACTGTGAGAGAGCAATTCTCCTCACAGAAGCCACCCAACTAATGAGGCTCAATCCCTACACCATCAGTGAGGTGAGGCAAGTTAACCCCCCAAGGTTTCACAGCTTGGGGTGCAGTCAAACACTGGGTCCTTATTTGGACTCAGGCTCGGCTCGGCTGCTAACTCGATCAATCGACACGATCGATTTGAGCTAGCTCAAACCTGGGCGACAATCACGATGGGTTTCCTAAGTGGGTAAGGCAATCTAGGCAACATCCAGAGGCTCATCTAGAAGCTTTAATGGAAAGCTGAACTCACTGAGATCAGTGGGAGAGGCTGTACCTGAAGACTGAGGTTGCAGGCATGACCGAGGGGAATTGAGGTGAGCTGGAGCTTCCAAGAAGTAGACAAGAGTTCACAGGGAGTCTGAACATCAGATGTGCCCTCTATTAGTGGTATGTGGTTGCTGGAATCACCAAGAATATCGAGAGGGATGCGGAGCTCCAGGGGACTTCGATTGGGAAATTGAGAGATCATAGTGAGCAAAGGGGCTCACTGTGATACTCTGGAGGTATTTATAGGTAGAAGGAGGCAATGGGGGTGGATTCCAGAGCTCAGGAATGGAGGAAGGCCCGGGCTGAAGGGAAGGTTTGGTTCCAATGGCCATGGGAAAATTGGGGAGACTACTACCGGCAGACGATCGCGCCGAGGGAAGAAGAGGAAGAACGAGTCTTTCTCATACTGCCACGGGGGCTGGAAGGATCCTGGCTGTCGGGGGGGGGGGGGGGGGGGGGGGGGGAGGTGGGGGGACTAGAGAAGGATGGGGTGAGGCGAGGGAGATGATGCACAGTGCTCGGACTCACGCCTGCCATTTGATTGATCGATCATTGGCTTTAGATGGCTCTGATGGATTACTTAAGCAGAATAAACGGTAACCGTCAGATGCGAGTGATGGATCTGATGCTTAGGATTAGATGCTACCATGGAAGAGATCCCATCATTAGATGGTTTGTGCTCGGATGCATGCTACAGCATCGAGTGACTAGAACCCATGCGCCGTTGTCAGGACCCCGCAGCAGATCTGTTGCGGTCCCGACAGCAAATCTCATCATTTAAGTTTTAATTTAATTATAAATTTAATTTAATTTTAAACCCTTTAATTAACTAATAAAAATTCCAATAATTTCTAAATCCAATTTAGGACTAGATGAGCTCTAAGAATTTCTAAAAATTCACCCTTAGCTATTTAGGGTATGAGGAATTCAAAAATAAAATTAGATTTTAATTTGGAGATCAATTTATAATAGGTATTTTCTAGGGCTTAAAAATAGCCAAAAATATCAAAATTCTAAATTTAGCTCTGATTAATTTTAAACTTCTAGGGTTAGGTTTAAATGACTCATTGAGTCTAATGGAATCAAAAATAGAACTTAGTTTAGCTTAAATAATCTGAATTTAGCTATAGTAACAACTAGGGTTGTTACAAACTCCCCCACTTAAGAATGATGTCATCCCCGACATCACTTAGTGAAGAAAGTACTATAATGTTTGAAATTTAAACAGAATAGATAAGAAAGAAAAGAACATTACCTGAATTTTCAAAAAACTATGGATATTTATTGCGCATATCCACTTCTTTGTCTCAAGTAGATTCTTCTAAAGATCGATTCTTCCACTGGACCTTGACCATAGGAATAGAACAATTTCTTAGCTATTTTTGATCATGAGCTAAGACTTTGATAGGTTCTTCAACATAAGAAAGATCAGGTTGAATTTCTACGGTTGGAAGCTGAACAAGATGAGAAGGGTCTCTGAGATATCTCCTTAATGACGATACATGGAATACATTGTGGACAGCTGCAAAGTCATCAAGAAGATTTAACCTGTAGGCAGATGATCTTACTTTAGCCAAAATCTCAAAGGTCTAATATAGTGGGGACTGAGTTTCCCTGCTACACCGAATTTGTAGACACCCTTTATTAGACTGACTTTCAAATAAGCAGAATCTCCCACATTAAATTCTAAGAGACGATGATGCGCATCGTGATACTTGCTCTGACGATCTGGAGCTGAACAAATTCTTTACTGAATTAAATGAATCTTCTTATTAGTTTCTTCAACTAACTCTGAACCAAAAAGTTGAACACTTCCTATTTCGGACCAAGCTAGTGAAGGATGAAAGGCTGTACTCATAGCTAGAGTAGCACCCAGATCTTGATGTACAGCCTGCCAAAACTTAGAAGTAAATCTGCTATCTCTATTGGATATGATTGATTTCGGAATACCATGCAGTCTAACAATTTTCTTGATATAGAGCTTTGCTAGCTTCTCCACAGAGTCAGTCTGACGGATAAGAAGAAAATGCACTGATTTAGTCAAACAATCTACTATAACCCAGATCGCATCGGCACCAGATTTTGTGCGAGGCAATCCCATGACAAAATCCATAAATATATCGAACCATTTCCATTCAAGAAATTCTAATGGATCAGAAGACCACCATATCTTTGGTGCTTAGCCTTTACCAAATCGCAGGTATGACACTTAGCCACAAAATTAGCTACATCCTTCTTCATACCAGGCCACCAAAATGATTGCATTAAATCTTGGTACATCTTGGTACTGCCTTGGTGAATGTGTGTGGCGCCCTACCCCTTAATCCACAAGATTAAGCTAAGTGTCACTCTAGCTAACCCTTCACTTATTATTGAATTAGGATGAAATCCACAATCCACCTAATAAGGGAAGGAGTAAGCATAAAATCAAACATTCAGTCACTTAATAAGAATTCATTACAGAGTGCAAAAGTGATTTACAATAAGAAACATCCAAGCATCACAACATAAATATAAAGGAATATATCTCAGAATATAAGCATAAATCCAAATACACAGTCATGAGTACCTATATTATTACATCATTTAATGTTTAATCAAAATAGGAGATAAAATACACTCATCCTCACAGGAAAAGTAAATGGCTAGATGTCCTCAGGTGCAAGCTATTGCTCCTCCAAATAAAGCTCCTCTTCAAGCATTGTAATCTCAGCTTGCTCTAAATCTGACATTGTCGGTTTCACAATGTAGGGCCCCAGCCAAAAAAGAGAAAAATCTTGTATTAGACAATTGTCTAAGTACATTTTAGGCTGATAAGTTTTTATGTGTTTTGTAATATCACCATTTTACAATTTTTAAGCAATAATTATATAAGGGAGCAATAAGTAATACAATAAGGAAGGAGAAAGCTATAAATAATCATTTATAACTTAAGCAAAAAGAGAGGTTAAGACATGCCTCAAATGCAAGCTAAACAAAGTAAAGCATAAATATAAATAATCAAACAAATACTGTAAGAGAAATACTACATCCTAAATATACTGGTGATCAAAAGATACATGCAAATTAAGATAAATAACTCAATAGTGATACATATAAATAGCAGCAAAGTTCTAACATCCTAAAATATATAAGCAGTACAAAGAAATAGCTGACTGAATAAAAATACTGAAAAGTAACCAAAACATCAAACTATATATAAACATCTGTGAATCTGTCATACAGAAAAGAGCTAATCTAGCCCACCATAAAAGTCGAAGGATCTTAGCACCAGTATGGCTAAGGCACCAACAGTATTATCGAAGGATCTTAGCACCAGTACGACTAAGGCACCAATGGTGTACCCTTAGTGATATAAGGAGACTAGGCAATAGGCACACAACAAAACAAAGTCCTTCCCCTAGTGTCATAAGATGACTAGGTAATTAGGACACAGCTAAACAAAGTCCTTCCCCTAATGTCATAAGATTACTAAGCAATTAGGACACAACTGAGAGGCAGCTCAAACACATATAATTATTATCTTTTTATTAATCACTTTAATATTTTCATAGGGAATCTAAGGAGTCTCCATATTTTCCTAATATTTTATTTATGCATCAAAGATCTTATATGATATGCTCAAGGAGTTAAGGCACAAAAATATAATGAATGCATAGCAACAATCATTAAAGTAAGCAAGGAACTCTACTAAACATGGTGATATCATTTATTTTCTACTTAAATATTCTAACTATTCCAAGTTACACAAGTTCAGGATCACCATACTCCTACTATCAAGTGTAACTTGGAAACTCAACCTTATAAGTTAAAAAAGGATTAGAACTGATCAGGTTTTAATCTAATTCAATCAGATAGACGACTACGAGTTAAATCAATAAATCTTACTTCCTATTTTTTGTGAATTTAGACGTTCTATCTAAGATCTGAACAAGATCTTTTGGACCTATAGATTATGGATTAAACACTACGAGATTTAGGTTTAATCACATAATCTAAAAAGGATAAGACATAAGTTCTAGGTTTATTTTGAAGGTGATCTACTTATTAAGGCAAATCCTATTAAGTAATCAATCTTAATAGGATGAATCTCCTATCCTAAAACTAAGGTTAAAAGATAAAATAATCAAAACAAGTTTTAAAATAAAATAAAAGTCTAAAAACTAGTAAAACTAAGGATTCATCCATTGGGTAACCCAATTTACCTAATTAATGAACTCTAACCTAAGATCTAGTCCTAATCTCACGAAGGGTTATTAAGATGTAGTGCTTAAGACTTAGAAGAATTCAGGAATCTGACTTAATGGTTGATTTCACTCACTTAAATGCCAAAAATATGATTATAACATTAGTTTAATGTTTTGGAATGTTAATTAAATGTTAGGGGTGCTTATTCCAAACATAGGGCAAAATGACTATTTTGCCCCTACTTTAAGGGTCTAAAAGTCAACTTTTGTTTTAAGGATTCAAACTAAATTTTCTTAATTCCAAGTGATTTCTTATTGTCTAACTTGAAGATAGATAGTAAGTACGCCCAATTTGGACTTCAAATGGTCAAGTAATGACCAAAATGAGGCTAAGGGTATTTTGGTTATTTTCCTAATTTCTAGGGCTCAGATCCTAAATATTATTTTAGTTTATCGGTGACATTGAAATTCTAAACTAGTTAGCATCTTGAATTTTTGAATTTGGAGTTGATTTGACCAAGTTATGGTCATATGAATTCTAAGGGCAATTTGGTCATTTTTTCACTAAAGTCAACTCTGAGTTCTATGGTTGACTTTTTATCCTGATGTACAATTAGGAAAACTAATACTACTATGGTGATGGGGCCGATCTCCTGAGTATTTTAAGACCCATATTGATTATGTTTGGTCAACTAGGTCAAAAGTTATGGGATCTTAAAGAGGTCCTAAAATATTACATCATTATGCGTACCCTGAAATTAATTTTTACATTATGCCATTTGATTCTATTTAATTTTTTGAGTATTTTGAGACTTATATTGGCTATGTTTGGATTATCCTATAAAAAGTTATTAAACTTTTAAGATTTAATATTCAAAAATACAATTTGTATTATTTTACTGTCATTTATTCAAATTGAATTAATTTACTGTTCATCCCTAAAGTTATATATATAAGTTCTGAAATTATTAATTTTTAATTAATCTGTAATTAATTAGGGCTTAATTATCAATTAGCATTAATTAATCCAATAATTAATTAATTTAAATATTATTATTTTACTGTAGAGAAGTAATTAAGTCTAATTATTGTTTAACTAACCTTAATTACTTGTTAATTAATCTCTGTTATTGTTTAATAATAGTTAATTATCCTAATTACTGCTTAAGATTTAATTAATATTAAAATATTACTAGTTAATCTTTTAACTATTAATTATAACTAATTAATTATAGGATTACTGTTGAAAGGTAATTAGTACTAATTACATTTAATTAATCACTAATTTGTAATTAATTACTGACTAACAGTAATTAATTAGTTTAATTATCTGTCTAAGATGACAGTGGGCCCACCTATGACACGTGGCAGTGTCTGATTGGGTGTTGCACTGTGTGTGGGCCCACTGTACACGTGGCATGCACGGTGGCTGCCACGTGGTTCTGTGGGCCCCGCGGGGGAGCCAAAAGGTCTCGGGAGACCTAGTTGTGGGCCCCACCTGATACATGGCGGGTCATAAGACTGTCATGTGGCGCAGTGGGCCCCACAGGGGAGCCGAAATGCCATGGTGGCTCGGGTAGTGGGCCCCCACCTGACACGTGGCGTGCCCAGCAGCTGCCACGTTGCGCAGTGGGCCCCACGGTCGAAACCGAAGAGCCGCGGGCTCGGGCAGTGGGCCCCACATGCTACGTGGCGTGCCCAGCGGCTGCCACATAGCACGGTGAGCCCCGCGGCTGAAGCCGAAGGGTCGCGAGCTCTACGAGTGAGCCCCCACGTGACACGTGGCGTACCCGGAGGCTGCCACGTGGCATAGTGGGCCCCACTTGGGCTTACGCGGACCCGGCGCGGTCGGGGCGGGCTCGGGTTGACCCGTCCCGACCCGGACTCCGTCTACCTCACGAAGGCATCCCGAGGGCACCGGCTAGGGCACGGCTTTTGCCTGCCTTCTCGGTGCCTGACTACCTCGGCCCGCACGGCCGACGGTAGCCCACATCGGGGCCTGCACGTCGGTGGGCGAATATTCGCCGGAGGTGGCCGGAGGCGGCGGCTAGGGGCAACCCTAGGTCCTAGGGTTACGGGGACGGAAGCACGCGTTCGACCCGAGGTTTTGAGCCTCGGTTTGGGTCGATCGGACCTGATCGAGATCGGACCTGATCGAGGTCAATCAGGTCCGGTTGATTGCTAATCTAACCTATAATGTACAATATGTAGGTAAAGCAATGGCAAAAGATGAACGGAGGAGGAAGATAGGGTAGTACCTGGATCGATGGCTCGCGGGATCCGGACGGGCTCGGCTCGGGTGGATTGGACTCAGGCTCTGGCTTTTCCAAAACCCGAAGCCCAGAGCTTGGTCGAGGCCTTATATGGCCTCAGGCGACCTTACCGAGGCTGGGGAGGCATCGGATTGTCCCGGAGGGCGGCAGAGTGCCGCGTGGTCGCTCGGGGACGAAGAAGCTGAGGAGGGAGGCTCCGTAGCCATTGGATCTGGATCAGATCCAACGGCTGCGAGGGCGCCGTCTGATCAGACGGCGCCGTCGGCTACAGTTGACGGCAGGGTTAAATAGTTAACGGCGCCGTTAAGTAATTAATTAAATAATTATTTTTATTTTGAACATGTTTTTCCTAGCTATTTGAGGGGTGAGGAATGCAATGGCGAGGTCGGATTTTTGATCCCACGAGTATTTTGATTTCTCGATTTGTGGGGTATTAAATATTATTAAAATATTCGTCGAATTTTCGACGACTTTCGATTGACACGAAAATATCACCCCTAGCTAATTTGAGGTCAATGAACGCAATGGCGAAGTCCGTTTCTCAATCGAAGGTCAATTTAAATATGTCCAATTTTAGGGTTTTTGATTTTTTTAGAAATCAGGATTTGATCATTTGACTCCTGATTTGGACTAGGTCTTAGAGGTTGATTCCAATTGACCTAATTAGCATTCATAATTATATTTAAGACCAAGATTAGTCATAATTGACCAAGGTAATAACTTGGGTTATTACAATGTGATACCTAAAATTATGACATTCAATCAACACTTCACGGTGCATGTATTTAGGAATCAACAAACGATTACTTTGATAAATTACATCGTTGCGCATTTGCAATTCATGACGACGACCACCTTCGATATCTGCTTTGAATTTGAAAAAATCATCATCTTTAGTCTGCGAGATAGAGACGTCTCTGTGGAAGGTAGGTTCTGCACTAATATTTACTAGAAGCGAACTTACCATATAGCCACTGGCTGGAGAAATTCCTAGCTTACAAAATTCTTCTTCTAAAGAACTAGAGGCGAGTATGGAAGATAAAGTAGCATGACAGCTAAGAGTATCAGCCACAACATTTGCTTTTCCTGAATGATACTGAATGCTCAAATCATAATCACTAATGGGTTCCAATCATCTCCTTTGATGACAATTCAGTTCTCTTTGGGTGAATATATACTTTAAAGTTTGATGATCAGTGAAAATTGAACACTGAACTCCATATAAATAGTGTCGCCAAATTTTTAGAGTAAAGATTACAGCGGCAAGTTCAAGATCATGAACTGGATAATTCTTCTCATGGGGTTTTAACTGATGAGAGGTGTAAGTGATTATCGTACCCTCTTGCATTAACACAACCTAGACCAATTTTAGAGGCATTGATGTACACCTGATAGTTCAAACATTCATTGGGTAAAACAAGTACTGGAGCGGTAGAGAGTGTATCCTTCAAGGTTTGAAACACTTCCTTGCATTCAGGGCTCCAAATGAATGGAACTACTTTTTGAGTTAATTTAGTCAAAGGTGAAGCCATCTGGGAAAAGCCCTTAACAAACTTCCGGTAATATCCAGCTAGTCCCAAGAAACTTCTAATATCAGTGACTGACTTAGGCTGGACCCAGTCCTGAATAGTGCTTACTTTGTTTTGATCTACACGATTACCCTGGGCATCGACTACAAGTCCCAAGAATGCAATGGACTTGAGCCAAAATTTGCATTTGGAGAACTTGGCATATAGTTGATGTTTACGCAAAGATTCTAATACTGACCTCATATGATCTTCATGATCTTTTAAGGTTCGAGAATAGATGAGAATATCATCAATGAAGATGATTACAAATTTGTCTAAGTATGGCTTAAGAACTCACTGCATCAAATCCATGAAGATTGATGGTGCATTTGTGAGTCCGAAAGACATCACTAATAATTTAAAATGACCATAGAGAGTACAGAAAGCGGTCTTTCCTATATCATCTTCTTTTACTCGTAATTGATGATATCCAAACCTTAGTCAATCATAGAGAATATGACTGCTCCAGATAATTTGTCGAACAAATCATCAATTTTAGGAAATGGGTATTTATTCTTTATAGTGACTTTATTTAGTTTGCAATAATCTATGCATATTCGCATAGATTCCATCCTTCTTCTTTACGAATAGAACGGGCGCTCCCCAAGGAGACATACTTGGCATAGTAAAACCTTTAAGAGCTCTTGCAACTGTTCGTTGAGTTCTTGAAGTTCCTTAGGTGCCATTCTATATGGATCTTTAGATATAAGCTGGGTACCCATAATTAATTCAATAGAGAACTGTACTTCTATGGGAGGAGGTACACCAGGCAAATCTTCTGGGAATACATCGGTAAAATCCTTAAGCACTTTACAATCAGAGAGGGGGACACCTTCCTTTGCTTCACCCATCATAGTGACTAGATAAGCATCACAACCTTTACTGATCAGTTGCTCAGCTTTAATAGCATTGATTAAGGATAGTTGTGTACTGACTTTTCCTATAAAGGTTTTAGGCTTGCCTTGGGATAAAGAGTGACCTTCTTTTTAAGGCAGTTTATCATGGTATTATTGTCACTAAGCCAGTTCATCTCAAGAATAATATCAAAGTTTGCTATTTTGCAGGATGATTAATTTGGAATCAAACTCCTGACCATTTAATGGGATTTTGACATTACAGAACTTATGAGCATTGAGTTGGGCTCTAGATGGAAGTCCAACACTTAATGATTTTGCTAAGTTGTTCGGGTGTAATTTAAGGATGTTGGCAAAATGTTCAAAAATAAATGAGTGACCAGCACCAGTGTCAAATAACACATTGCAAGGCTAGTCATTAAAATATTGTGTGCATAATTTATTCATGCAAATTGCATTAACAAATTGCAATAATTAAGGTACAAAAATAAAAATAACAAAGGAGAAGTTCATAAATGTGTACCTGAAACCACATTATTATCTTCTGCGGCTTCTAGAGGCGTTAAAGCATAAACTCACGCAGGACCGATAGATTGGTTGTTTACTTGCCTCCAGGGATTATTTTGGGACTTGGGAGCAGAGGGCTGCTCTGGAGCAACTTCAGGTGCATGTGCTGACATTATTGCCAAATTTGGTTCTCTCCAGTTCAATGGAGTTGCTCTGAATACTTGGTTCTTTTGGGATGGCCTCATCGAAACTCCATCCACCATTTTTGTGTGTGTACAGTGATAGAACCTATGGCTTGGTCGCCCACAATTGTAGCACTTACGGCCAAAGTGGTAACAGTTGCTATAAGGATGAGGCCTATTACACAGCCTTGAATTTGTTCGGCAGTTGGTGTAGCTTCAAGTTGATAGACCTTTGCAGAGTTAGGCATGTGCCTCTTAAAGGCTTCTTGACTGAGAGGAGTTGATTGCATCTTTTGCTTAAGATATTTTTCTGAGTGATGATGCTTAAGCACCTTAGCTGTCTCTACTAGCTCAAAGAAGCTAGTCAGGCAAAGTGGAACAATCTGATCTTTCAGTGAATCTTATAGTCCACTAAGAAAGCGATGGCACTTAGCCGATTCGGAGTGAGTAATCTCTGGAGCAAAATGAATCAACCTACGAAATTCCCTTTCATATTCAACGACAGAACGATCTCCCTGAGTTAATCTCAGAATTGTGTATGCTATGATATTTTGTGCAGATGGGGGAATGAATTCAGTCTTGAACGCTTCTACGAATTCATCCCAAGGGATGTCTTCTAGTTCATAATCAACAAATTTTGTATAACGGATATCATCCCACCATATTTTTCTTCTACATGAAACAAATGTGTCGTGAGATGAACGGCTTCTGAATTTGGGATCTTCAGACTAATTAAATTCTTCTCGAGTGCTTTCAGCCAGTCGACTGTATCCATTGGTGATAAGTTTACACCGAGGTGAAAGGCCTTAGTCTTAAGAAGTTTTGGAGAAGATTATCCATAGAGTGATGGGAAGGAAAAGTATGCTGCAGAACAGGAACAGTAGGAGCAGTAGCAACAGCTGGTACTGGACGACCAGACATCATCCTTTGCATTACCAGTGCTTATTGAGCCTGATTCTCCAATAAGATTGCTACCATTGCTTGCAGATGAGCTACTTCATCAGAAGAACTACTCGAAGTGACAGTATTCTTGATTGGAGTAGCAGCAGGAGGCGATCCAGAATTCATTCTAATTAAGCAGCACAAATCTAGATTTTAGAATCATTCTAAGGAAGATAGTAATTTAAATTTCTAATAGATCCTAAAAATTCTCATTACTTTTGAAATGATGGATTACATAAGATTTAGAAAATACCAAAAATCACAGCACTACTAACTTCAAGAAATGACAATTACTCTAACTAGCACTCAGATGTCCTTAATGTACTCAGTCCTAAATGCAACATAAAAATCTTCAAAGGTCACTACCTGTAATAACCCAGGTTGTTACCATAGTTAATTAAGGCTAATTCGAAGTCTTAAATATAATTAGAAGTGCTAATTAGGTCAATTTGAGTCAACCTCTAAGACCTAGTCCAAATCAGGAGTCAAATAGATCGAATCCTGATTTCTGGAAATTCGGAAAACCCTAAAATTTGACCTATCTAAATTGACCTTGGATCGAAAAACGGAATCCGCCATTGCGTTCATTGACCCCAAATTAGCTTGGGGTGAAGTTTTCATGTCGATCGGAAGTCGTCGAAAATTCGACGAATATTTTAATAAAAAAAATACCCCCAGAAATTGAGGTATCAAAATACTCGGCGGATCGAAAATCCGACCTCGCCATTATATTCCTTGACCCCAAATTAGCTAGGAAAAATATGTTCAAAATTTCTTTGAAAAATAAAAATAATTATAATATTTAATTAATTACTTAACGGCCACCGATAAGAATTTAACATTACCGTCAACTGTAGCTGACGGCGCCGTTAGATCAGACGGCGTCATCGCAGCCGTTGGATCTGATCCAGATCCAACGGCTACGGGACCGTCTCCCTCGGCCCCATCGCCACGCGGCGCGCCCCGCCGCCTCCCGCGCCAAATCGGCGCCCTCCCCGGCCTCGACGAGGTCGCCGGCGCCCTTATAAGACCTCCGGTCATCTCTGGGCTCCGGGTTTGCGAAATCCGAGCCCAGATCGAACGAACCCGACCCGACCCCCCGCAGTCATCGACTTCCAGGTACTGGATCTCCTTCGTTCTTCTTTTGATTATTGCAATCTTACATTCGAAATGCTATTTCACGATACCGATTGACGATCCAACGAATCGGATCTAGCCTAGCCTGACTGGATCGTCGGGAATTAGGGTTTAGTCTACAGTAGAAACCGTTACCAGAACCCTAGAAACCTAGGGTTAGCTCTAGCCACCGTCTCCGACCACCTCCGGTGAGGGTCCGCCCGCCGACGTATAGGCCTCGTCGAGGGCTGTCGTCGGCCGTGCGGGCCGAGGTGGTCCGGCGCCAAGAAGGCCGACAAAAGCCGTGCCCTAGCCCGACGCCCTCGGGTGTCTCCGCGAGGGAGACGAAGTGCGGGTCAGGTCAGGTTGACCCGAACCCGACCCGACGGCGTCGGGTCCGCGTAAGCCGCAGGCGGGGCCCACTATGCCATATGGCAGTCTCCGGGACCGCCACGTGTCACGTGGGGCCCACACGCCGAGCCTGCGACCTCTCGGCTTCGGCCGTGGGGCCACCAGGCCACATGGCAGCCACTGGGCACGTCACGTGGCATGTGGGGCCCACTGCCCGAGCCTGCGACCCCTCGACTTCTGCCGTGGGGCCCACCAGGCCACGTGGCAGCCAGCCGGCATGCCACGTGTCACGTGGGGCCCATAGCCCGAGCCAGCGCGGCTCTTCGGCTCCCCTGTGGGGCCCACAATGCCACATAGCAGCCTCTGGGCCTGCCACGTGACAAGTCGGACCCACTGCCCGGTCACCCGAGCCGTTTCGCCTCCCTGTGGGGCCCACAGTGCCATGTGGCAGCCTCTGGGCCTGTCACGTGTCAAGTGGGACCCACTGCCCGGTCACCCGAGCTGACTCAACCTCCCTGTGGGGCTCACAATGCCACGTGGCAGCCTCTGAGCCTGCCATGTGACAAGTGGGACCCACTGCCCGGTCACCCGAGCCGTTTCGCCTCCCTGTGGGGCCCACAGTGCCACGTGGCAGTCTTTGGGCCTGCCACGTGTCAAGTGGGACCCACTGCCCAGTCACCCGAGCTGACTCAGTCTCCCTGTGGGGCCACAGTGCCATGTGGCAGCCTCTAGCGATGCCACGTGTCCAGTGGGGTCTACTGTCTGTTAATTAAAATTAACAAATTTCTGTTAGCTTAATTAAATGTAATTAATGATTAATTAAATTAGGGTTAGTGTTAATTACTTTTTAATAGTAAACTTCATAATTAATTAACTAACTAAGAGATTAATTAGGGTTAATTAATATTAATTTAACTTTAACAATAATTAAAATAATTTATTATTATTAAACAGCAAAATATAATTAATTATTCTTAAATAGGTATTAACAAGTAATTAAAGTTAATTAAACAGTAATTAGTGCCAATTATTTTACAACAGTAAAATAATATTAAATATAATTTAATTAATTAATTAATTAATGTTAATTCACAATTAAGCCTAATTAATTACAGATTAATTGAAAATTAATAAATTCAGAAATCATATAAATAAACTTTATGAATGAACAGTAAAATTATTTAAATTGAATAAATGAATAGTAAATTAATTCAAATTGTATTTTTGAATAATAAATATTAAAAGTTTAATAACTTTTTATAGGATGATCCAAACATAACCAATATAGGTCTCAAAATACTCAAAAAAATGTAAGGAATCAAATAACGTAATGTAAAAATTTATTTCGAGGCACGTATAACGAGGTAACATTTTAGGACCTCTTTAGAGCCTCATAACTTTTTACACTGTTATCAGAACATAGTCAATATGGGTCTTAAAATGCTCAGGAGAGCAGCCCCATCACCGTAGTAGTATTAGTTTTCCCATCTTTACATCGGGACAAAAAGTCAACCCTAGGATTCTCAGAGAAAAATGACCAAAATGCTCCTCACTTCAAATAGCCATAACTTAGTCAAATCAACTCCAAATTGAGAAATTCAAGATGCTAACTAGTTTAGAATTTCAATGTCATCAATAAACTGGAATAAAATTTAGGATTTGAACCTTAGAAATTTAGGTAAATGACCAAATTACCTCTAGCCTCATTTTGGTCATAACTTGACCGTTTCTCATCCAATTTAGGCATACTTACTGTCTATCTTCAAGTTAGACAGTAAGAAATCAGTTGAAATTAAGAGAATTCAACTCTGACCCTAAGAGAAAAGTTGACTTTTAGACCCTTAAAGTAAAGAGAAAATGGTCATTTTGCCCTAAGATTGGATTAAGCATCCATAACCTCTAATTAACATTCCAAAATATTAAAACTAGTGTTATAATCATATTAGTGATATTTAAATGAGTGAAATCAACTATTAAGTCAGATTCCAAAAATCTCTCTAAGTCTTTAACACTACACTTTAAGGATCTTTCCTGATACTAGGACTAGATCATAGGTTAGAGTTCATTCATTGGGTAAATTAGGTTACCCAATGGGTGAAACCTTGGTTTATTAGTTTCTAGACTTTCTTTTATTTTACAACTCGTTCTGATTATTTTGTCTTTTAACTTTAGATTTATGATAGGAGATTCATCCTATTAAGTTTAATTACTTAATATGATTTGCCTTAACTAGTAGATTACTTATAGATAAAACCTAGAACTTAGGTCTTATCCTCTTTGGATTATGTGATTAAACCTAAATCTCGTAGTGTTTAATCCATAATCCATAGGTTTAGAAGATCTTGATCAGATCTTAGTTAGAATGTCTAAATTCACAAATTAGGACGTATGATTTTTTGATTTAACTCGTAGTCATCTATCTGATTGAACTAGATTAGAACCTGATCAGTTCTAATCCTTTTTAACTTATAAGGATGAGTTTTTGAGTTACACTCAATAGTAGGAAAATAGTGATCCTGAACTTGTGTAACTTGGAATAGTTAGAATGGTTAAGTAAAAACAAATGATATCACCATATTTAGTAGATTCCCTTGCTTACTTTGATACTATGTTGCTACGCATTCCTTGATTTTGTGCCATATTTTCTTGAGCATGTCATATAATATTTTTGATATATAAATAAACTGTTATGAAAATATAGAGACTCCTTATATTCCTTGTAAAAATATTAAAGTAATTAATGAGAAGATCATAATTTGATGTGTTGAGCTGCCTCTCAGTATTTCTTTCGATCATACCAATTATTGCCCTAGTTGTGCTAGGAACCGCCCTAGCCGTACTGGTGCTAGGATCCTTCGGTTATGAATATTGGTGCCCTAGTCGTATCATGCTAGGAACTGCCCTAGCCGTACTGGTGCTAGAACCTACGATTTTGACTATTGTTGCCTTAGCCGTATCGTGCTAGGAACCACCCTAGCGTACTGATGCTAAGACCCTTCAGCCCCCTTTTTGGTGAGCTAAAGTAGCTCTCTTCTATATAGCAAATTGTACACATTTGTTTATATACAGTTGATGTTTGTTTACCTTTCAGTATTCTTATTCAGTTAGCTATTTCCTTGTACTGCTTTTATATATATTTAGGATGCTAGAATCTTGTTGTTGTTTATATGTACCACTACTGAGTTATTTTATTTTAATTGGCATATTTTCTTTTGATCACCAGCATATTTAGGATGTAGTATTTCTTTTCTAGTACTTATTTAGTTATTTATATTCATATGCCTTACCTTGTTTAGTTTGCATGTGGGCATATCTTAGCCACTCCTTTTTGTTTAAGTTATAAATGATGATTTATAGCTTTTTCTTTCTCTTGTATTGCTTGCTGCTCCTTTATATATATATATATATATGTTGCTTAGATATTATAGAATGGTGATATTACTTAACACATATAATAATTCATCAGCTTAAAATGTACTTAGACAATTGTCTAACCCGATTTTCCTTTTTTTTGCTGGGGTCCTACATTGTGAAACCGATAATGGCAAACCCTCTTCAGTTAGATGAGCAGGTGTTAGGAGTGGAGCCATACCCAGAGGAGGAGCCCATGGAAGAAGCTGCTATTTAGCCCTTTTAGTTTATATGTGATGATGAGAGTATTTGCACTTTCTTTTATTTAAACTGTTAAATAATATAATAATACAGGTACTGGTGACTGCGTATTCAGATTTTATACTTATGTTCTGAGATACTTTTCTTTATATTTATGTTGTGATACTTGGATGATTTATATTAAAAATCGCTTCCGCACTCTGTATGTTTACTTAGATAGTGACTGCATGTTGATTTTATGCTTACTCCTTCCCTTATTAGATGGATTATATATTTCATCCTAATCCAATTATAAGTGAGGGGTTAGCTAGAGTGACACGCCATCCCTTAACTTAATTCTTGTGGATTTATGGGTGGGGCGCCACACTACCTGATGGTTTCTCTTACATTTCTGTTTGAGCTTCTTGATGGTATCAAGATTCCCACATAGTCTAGCATCTGATCTGTTACTATATCAACCCAGAGGGACTCTGGACACTCTATATGCCTCAGGACTAACTCTACTCGGTTCAACCACTCCTATGCATAATAGAAAAGTCAAGCCCTCAGTACGCCATTTGATGTAGAAGTTTGTCCAAGACTAGGGTTCCTTTTCTTGAAACTCCTTTGAATTGTCATTTGCTCTCCTATCTCTATTTGAAACTATAACTCCAAGCTAACTTGAAGGCGTGCAAATAATAGTCCAAGTTGACTCTCCATGATCTATTTGACCCTAATAATATAATGTATTGGTTTTTATTAACTATCGATGACTAGATATTTAGAATATTAGTATTTTCATTCTGCATTTTTCAGAGAGTTACTGATAGTACTATGTTATGGATGTTATATCTTGATGTTTACACTTTAGAAGAACAATCCATTAGGTAGAAAGGAATCTCAAATCCCATTCTGACACCTTATGGTGTTCTCTAACAACTGTGGGGCCCCGCACCCTCCGCGGCCTTGCTAAGACTGATATTAGCGCTAACACGAGGCGTGCGGTGCTCCACACCATGAAAATACCAAACTTAAGTAAAGTCAAGTAGGACCCAACCTGCCTTAAGCCAAGGACTTGTCACCTAGAACTGTGAACATACATCAATATAAATCAAAATGGCGGAAGCAAGAAATAGTATAATATAATATCTCAGCGAATATAGAAAAGTATATAGGATTAAGAGGAACAGTAACTCAGATCAAATGCAGAAAAGTAAATACATCCAAGGTTTAATTATTACAAACTGAATTAAATAAAAGTAAGGATCTCTCAATCTCACTACAAGAAAATGAGAATCTATCTAAATGACAGTAGGAAGATTCTCCTCCTGCACCAGCTCCTCTCATGCAGCACTGCCTATGAACAGCTCCAAATCTGACATTTGTCGGTATCACAAATGTGAGGGCCCCAGCCAATAAAAGAAAAAGATTACAATTAGACAATTGTCTAGTACATTTTAAGTTATTTAAGTGAACTAAATATTTAAGATACATATTTAAAAGTTTTGAACATGCAAGAATTATAAGGTGCTACAAGCTACAAAGAATAGGATAGCCATAAGCTAATCAACAAGTATGTAAGAATAACATACAAATAAGCAACTAAATATGGTGAGGCTAAAAGCAAAATAACTGTAACTACTGAAATAAATCTGATTCTAACATGCTTATAATCATATGAATACATGCTGAGTATATATAAAAAGCACAAATGCTGAAATAAACATATAATTCTAGCATCCTAAATATGCCAATATTCAATATTAATCAATAAGAGCATTTATACATACATGCATATTAATATGTAAAAGGCCACTGAGGCATGTGGTAAAAGTAAACTAAGTACATGCATGTGCAAAAAGTAAAGCCACTAAAACATGTGGCAAAGAAAGCCAAGCACTAAAGTAACACCACTGAAGCATGTGGCAAAGTAAAACAAATACTGAAAACTAAATTGAAGTACGAGTAAGCCCAAAACATAGTACTGTCATAACAGAAACAGGCCTTACAGAGCCTCTGAACTGAAAGTTCAACATGTGTCCATCCTAGGCATCCACAAAGTTAGGTTCGAGTTGAACTTATAGAATAAGACATGTATCCATCCTAGACATCTGCAAAGCTAGGTCCGAGTCTATTCTATAACAAAACTAGAACTGAAGAGGCAGACTAAGTTAGGACATACTCTACTAACTGAAAGCACTGAAAGAACTGCATAAATGTTATGCTCTTCAAATACTAACTTAGGATGTATCTTCCATATTCTAAGTTTACCTATTATGCTCAAGGAACAAGGCTTAGAGTAATCAAATTCAAGTAAGCAAGAGACTCAATCTAGACTTATATGATATCCGTTGTTATCTAATTTATCCAAATCTAACTATTCTGAGAAGATACAAGTTTGAGATCTCCAATATCCGGCTATCGAGTATAATCTCAGGTTCACGACCTTAATGTTAACATTAGAACTTAACAAGTTCTAATTCATAATCATATGACGACTATAAAGATTCAAAGTAAATAAATCAATGACTTAATTGTTATTATCTTCCTCTCACCCAAATCTTGATTAAGTAAATCAAGATTAAGGATTCTGGATCCAAACTCCACTTTGAAGTTCAAATCCTAAATTGAAGGTAGTATCCTAATAAGGATCTAGGATTTACACCCAAACATAATATAAATGTATAGAATCTTATAAGATGAAAGATTTAGAAACTATGATCTTATTGAAAGGCCATTCTAATATTATAAGATAAAATAATCACTTAAGAATGAAGAATCTAAGATCTATATCCAATCTTTAGGATAACTACATTATCCTATAGATTGAGTTAATCCTATACCCACAAGGAAGGTTTTAAATGATTAACAATTGATTAAGTAAGGAATTCCAAATGAAGGTAATTCAATTCAATCAGATGATCTGAAGGACTAAGATCTAATGTTTGATCACTTTAGACTTAAACTAGAATTTAGATTTAGGATTTTACAAGAGTATTTTTTTTAGGATTCAAGCTTAAGGATCAACTTAGTTAAGCTATTAACTAAGGATCTAGTACTTTGAGATAGTTAAACTTAACTATTAAGACAATGTGGTTTTAAGAACAGTTAAGGTCTTAAGATCTTAAAAAGAGTTAATTTAAGGTCTCTTCACTTAACTCAATATTATTAACATAGGATTTTAGAAAGGTGTTTAACATATTAACTAGGGATACTTTACTAAAATTTCAAGGCTTAAGGGGTGCTTTAACCTATTTTGGTCAAAATGACCAAAATACTCTTCTTAAGGCTAAAAATGGCATTTTAAGATTTAAGAATCTAAATTGATTCAATTATGTTTTAATAAAATTCATATTGATTAATGAAGTGAGTAAAACACTTATCTTAGGTTTTCAATAATATTAATGACTTAATTAGCACTAATTATATTAAGAGACTAATTAACAAGATTAAGGGAATTAGGGCATACTAATATGATCTAAATACATTTATAGGTTCTAATACACTTAAAAAGGCATTAGGAACTTAGTTCACCAAAATTAGAGGATTAATTATGGTTTAATTCACTAATCTCACTTTAGAGTAATTAGGGAGTGATTAACAAAAGTAAATATCTTAAATTACTTTTATTACGATTGATCCAAGGTAGCTCAAACCCTGGCAACAATCACGATGGGTTTCCTAAGTGTCAAAGGCAATCTAGGCGACATTCAGAGGCTCATTCAGAAGATTTAATGGAAAGCTGAACTCACTGAGATCAGTGGGAGAGGCTGTACCTGATGACTGAGGTTGCAGGCATGGCCGAGGGGAATTGAGGTAAGCTGGAGCTTCCCAAGTATCAGACAAGAGTTCACAGGGAGTCTGAACACCAGACGGGCCCTCTATCAATGGTACGCAACTACTGGAATCACTGAGAATGTCGAGAGAGACGAGGAGCTCCATAGGACTTCAGCTGGGAAATTGAGAGATCACAGTGAGCAAAGGGGCTCACTATGATACTCTAAGGGTATTTATGGGTAGAAGGAGGCAATGGGGTGGATTCCAGAGCTCGGGAATGGAGGAAGGCTCGGGCCAAAGGGAAGGTTTGGTTCCAACAGCCATGGGAAAATTCAGGAGACTATTATAGGCAGACGATCGCGCTGAGGGTAGAATAGGAAGAATGGGTCTTTCCCATACTGCCACAGGGGCTGGAAGGCTACTGGTTGTTGGGAGGGACCAGACGAGGATAGGGCGAGGTGAGGGAGACGATCCACAATGCTCAGACTTGCGCCTGCCATCTGATGGATCGACTGTTGGCTTTGGATGGCTCTGATGGATTACTTAAGCGGAATAGATGGTAGCCATCAGATGCAAGCAATGGATCTAACGCTTAGGACTAGATCCTACCGTAGAGGAGATCCCGTCGTTAGATGGATTGCGCTAGGATGCGTACTATGACATCTAGTGGCTAGAACCCATGCGCCGCTGTCGAGACCCCGCAGCGGATCTGTCGCGGTCCCGACAGTAAATCCCACCATTTTAATTTAATTTAAGTACTAAATTTAATTTAAGTACTAAATTTAATTTAATTTTAAACCCTTTAATTAATTAATAAAAATTCCAATAATTTCTAAATCCAATTTAGTACTAGATGAGCTCCAAAAATTTCCAAGAATTTACCCTTAGCTAATTAGGGTATGAGGAATTCAAAAATGAAATCAGATTTTAATTTGGAGATTAATTTATCTTAGGTATTTTATAGGGCTTAAAAATAGCCAAAAATACCAAAATTCTCAAGTTAGCTCTGATTGATCTTAAACTTCTAGGGTTATGTTTAAATAACTCATTGAGTATAATAAAATAAAAAATAGAACTTAATTTAGCTTAAATAATCTGAATTTAGCTAGGGTAACAATTAGGGTTGTTACACTCCCCTATTTAGTATAAGGATTAATAGTTTTGATAAATCCTTGTTGATTAAATAGACTCTTCTGAACCCAAATTATGGGTCGGGTATAGTAGGGTATACCCATAGTACTGGATTATTTAAGTAATATTCATGATTGGTTGATTCACTCTAATGTAAACTTATAACCAGGTGTTATCCCGAGGGATTAGACGAATACAGTCCCATTAGAGTATATCTTCCAAGACTAAGAGTGTTATAAATAGGGACTCATTCCTTAGTTTGATTAAAATACAGATCGCCATCAGGTGATGCCTCCTACCGAAGATCGCTTCAATAGGTGTGGCTTAAATAAACTAAGTAATTCGAGTCACATTCTTTAGGACACTAATTATGATTATGAGTTGGGCATCTTAATGACTTAACTTGAGATACAAATTGCCATTGGCTGATGCTTCCTATCGAAGATCGCTTTGTTAGGGTTGCTTAATCAAACTAAGTGTTAAGAACCACCTTTCTTGCAAACGTGCTAAATATGTGTATACAATCATCCCATCTAATAATTTTTAAGTAAGCTCTCAACTTTAATCAATTATAGAACTATAATTTAGGAGTCAAAATTCTTTTTGCAAGATTCTACACAATGGAGACCTTGAATTTATTATTGAATTTCAAAGCATTTTTTAGATTTTATCTTATGTAGCTTAGAAGCATGAACATGAGCATAACCATAATGTTGAGTATCAGTAATGATGTATGAGTATTAATAATGATTTATGAGTTATGGAATGTTGCATACATTGACTAGAGAATTTCAGGATACATCGGCATCATAGTTCCCAACTGGATGTATATAGATATTGGACCGTATGACTCATAGCAGTTCAGTGATATTTGGTTACATATCAATGGCATACAGTAATGTGGCATATTCAGATGCACAGCTTCAGTGGCATACAACATAGTCTTACATGTTATTACTCAGTTTAGATCCATTAATATTTTTGGCTTACTTTCAGTATTCAGTTTTACATTACTTTACTTTATCTCAGTTTTATACAACTTTATATGTTCAGTTACATTTACATTTTTTATGTAGTTTTATTTATAATATGTAATCGTTAAATTATTAATTAGAACTATTTAGATTAGCTTTGATGTGTTAGACTTATTGTCTAATACGGGGTACTTTTGGGATCTGGCAATTTGCTAGATCTTGAGTAGAGTATTGAGCTAGGTCAGGAGAACACCCAGAAGGTCCAGGAGGAGCCCGTGGAGTATTAATGGACTCTACCCTAGCATTATTATTCTACTTAGTTATTTTAGTTTAGCACTTAGCTTTATTTCTGTATTTCAGTTAAATGTTTGTAATTATTCTCGATGTATTTTTTTTTTCTGAGGCGAATGTTCTTATACAGCTTCTGTGATGAATGTTTCTAGATGTTTGCTTTAGCTTCCGCACTCTTTTTATATACTACTTATACTTATTATTGTGATATGATCAGTATATTGGAAATGCTGATATCTTATACATATATTGGATTTCTCATATATTTTATATTCAATGTATGTATTAGTCTAGTACTTAGGATAAGAATACTACTCTTATCTTAAGTATTAACTCTCAACTCTCATTGAGGTTGAGTTAGTAGCCCTTTAGATGGGTTTGGTTTTCAGCTATTCGGGGAGACGGGATATTTCTCCCCGAGTGGCACGCTACTCTGCCGCCGAATTATGATTTTATCACTTTGCGCGCGGCGACGGGGCGGGGCGCTACAGCCTATAATAATAGTTATCAGGCAAGCATCAACATGGCATCATATGAAGCATTATATGACAAGAAATGTAGCACTCCACTAACGTGGTCTAAATCGGGTAACATTCAGTTGTATGGATATGGTCTTGTGGATGAGATTAACAAAAAATTGCATTTAATCCAGCAAGGAATTAGAGCTGCACAAGATCGTCAAAGTAAATATCATGATACCCATCATCATCCATTAGATTTCAAGGTTGGAGATTTTGCATATCTCAAAGTCAGCCCTATAAAAGGTGTATTCCATTTTAGTGTAGCTGGGAAGCTAAGTGTAATAACCCAGTGTTGTTGCCCAGTCAATTTGACTTAAATTGATCAAATTAAGTCAAAAATCAAGATTATGATTTAAGTCAAACAAAATATTTTCAAATAAAACGTATTGAGGGGATCCTCCTACAAAAATTTGAGAGCAATTGGGATTCCGAATTGTTCTAAATAAATTTATAAAATTTAAACTTCCATAGTTGATAATAAATAAAATATAAGTTAAAATTTAGAAATTTTTGTATATTTAAGTTATGCATCATATGAGGATGCTAAATTTTATGTTTTGCAAATTTTTGAGCTTTGAATTAATCATAGCAAAATTTTTATGTTTTTCACTTTAAAATTAATATAAAATAAACTACTTGTCCCAATTTAATGATTTTTGAATGTGTGCATTCGTTTCATTGAGACGCTCGTTTTAATACTAAATTTGTAATTTTTGAAGTTTGTATAGCTATAGATCATGGCTCCATAAATTTCAGCCATCCGATTTTAGTCTAATAGCTATCTTGATTTAGATTATGAGTTTAAATAGATTATTAAATAGTTTCCAAACCTAATAAGCTGCCAAAACTTAACTGTTTATTTTTCACTCAGCCAAAATTTCTTTCCACTTCCTCTCCTCTAATGCACACAATTAAAAAAAAAAGACTCATAACCTTTACCTCTTCTCTCCCATAATTGATGAGAGAATTCAAGGGAGAGCCATGCTCTCCTTCTCTTTTAAATATAGGCTCCACCCTCTCTTCTTCTCTATTTGGCTATTAGCTGAGCTCCCCTCATTCTCTTTATGTGCTGATGTTGAAGGATCCTTTAAGCCCTCAAGCTCTCAAGGTACCATTTTGCTAAACTCTTCCTTGTGTTATTCTCTTCATATGTAGCAAAGTGTTGTGAATGATATTATATTAAGATACTCTATGGATTCTATGCATGATTGTTGAGCCTCAATCAGACTCGAATGAGTCTGATCAAAGCCTATTCCTTCATTTAAAATTTCAGTAAAAAACAGCATGATTTCTGTATACCCGTAGCTAGAACTTTAATTTCTATTTATTAGAATAATTCATTTGTGCCATTTTTGGTATCAATGAAAATATTTCAGAAAGACCTTTATATCAGTATATGGCACTGCTCTTGAAGTGCTATATATTGAGAGTATTTTAGTGCGAAAGGTGACCTGCTACAGTTTCTGCACAGGCTTAAATCACCGTCGAGCACTACCGTGCACCATAGCGCCCAAAGTAATGAAAATACTTCCGCTGTAGTATGCTGTATCGCACTAGAGCGCATCGAAGTGGCATATAGATATTAATAAAATTAAATTAAATGTGTCGCAGTATTGAAACCTATCGTAGCGTATCGCAGCGTCTGAATACGCTGCAGCGCGCCGCAACATCCCGATCTCATAAGGTTCTGGTGCCGTAGCGCATCGCAGCCCCGAAAGCATTACAGTGCCTACCGGTCGCTGTAGCGCCTTACCCTCGGCCAGAAGGAGCTACAGCGCGTCATAGAGTCCAGAATCATCCGGAATGGTCAAAACTTTATATTTTTGCATTCTAATGGTCTTAGAACCATAATGGGGTCAAATCATATTAAAATTATAATCAGATTTAGTAAAGATGAGCATTGTATGAATGTGTAGGTGAATTTCAACGTGAAATCCACTATTTTAGCATGTATAGAATGTTCTAGACCTCATAAAAAAATTGCTTGCGAATAGAAATATTATGATCTTTAATTGCTTGCATGGTCAATATAGAACTTAATAATTAAATTGTATGAAACTTAATTATTATATATTTGTAATCAAGTGCTAATCCCTTTTGTATTTGATTTAAGATTTGATTAGCTTTAATTACTCATTATTTTAATTAATATGATGTTTATATATGTTAGAGAACTTTAACTTTAAATTAGATACCTTGATTTCTTAATTTGACATTAAACTATATTTGAATATAAGAATCTTAAGAAGTTAACTAAGTAATTGATACTTAATTTAAATTTGAAATTTGTCATCAATAATTTACTATTAATATATTAATTTGTCATTGATCTATAAATAAATTATTAATCTTAAATTAGAAACCCTATCATATCTGATTAAAATCTAAACTATAATCATTAAATCAATCAACTTGATTAAAAGACAATTCAACTAACATGATTCTAATAATGCATCTGATTTGACATTGATCATAAATTATTGAATTAGAAGTGCTAATACTACTAAAAGAAATAACATGATTAAATATCTGGACTTGAGCTTAAGATCTTTGATTTTCTCTTATATAAGACTCTTAGCATGAAAATAATTATAAAACTATATTGATTTATTACAAGATCAAATCCTAATAATATTTTTGATTTCACCCCATAATTGTAGTATAGGATGTGATTAGATGAGTCTAACCATCTGATCTGATCTAATTAATTCAAGTATAATAAATGAAACTTATAATTTAGGATAAATGTTAGATGTATAGATTTTGATGATCTTACAATAGGATTTATAATATAATTGAAAAGCCTTATTAATTGATAACACGCTAAGGTAGAAAGATCTTTTGCTGAACCTTTAGGTAGGAACTTAGATGTTTGCCCCGTAACCTTATAAGTTGATTTTCAACCCTTGTAGTAGAATCACCTAAAGTACTTAGCATGAGATTTCTTCTATATGGTAGTAGCCTATATTGGGTGACCTTTGGTCACATCATTAGAACCTTGTATAGGATTCATCCCAATGAAGTCTAAATTCATAGCTTTGGTGATCCTTGTCGATTAAATAACATTCACTAAACCCAAATTATTAGTTGAGTATTGTAGTGTATATCCATGATGCTGGATCAATTCAGCAGTATTCAGGATTAATTGAGTCACTCTAAGTAAGAGTTGTTTATGTGCTATCCTGCAATCTTAGGCAAATACAGTCCACTTATAGTAAATCCTCCAATTCTAAGAGTGTTATAATTAAGGACTTAAATCCATAGTCTGCGTGAAATAAAAATTGCCAATATGTGATGCCCTCTATCAAAGAATGCTTTGATAGTGGTGAGCTCAAACATACTAAGTATTTAAAGTTACCCTCATTAGGACACTAAGTATGCTTGTAGTTAAGGTATTTAACAGTTTAGTTTGAGTGAAATAAAAATTGCCAACGGGTGATGCTTCCTATCAAAAAATGCTTTGATAGGTGTAGCTTCAAACAAACTAAGTGTTAAATCTACTTTTCTTGGAAACATACTAAATATGTGTATACAACCTTTCCAACTAATGATTTTAAGTAAAATCTCATGTAAAATAAATTTCTCAAAATTAGAACTAGGAGTCAGAATCCATTTATATGGATTCTGCATAATTGAGACATTTGATTCATTATCTGACTTTAAAGCATTTTTCTGGATTTTTGAATTTTAAGCATGTAGTGCAAAGACATGAGCATGAACATGAGCATAATGTATGAGTATCTGTGATGATTTATGGATTACGAAATATTGCATATATCAATCGAGGAATTTGTAGGATGACTAGTACTGGATTCCCAACCTGATATATAAACATTGGACCGTATGATTCATACCCATTTAGTGATATTTTGGTTACATATTAGTTGCATTTCGTATCGTTGCATATACAGATGCACGACTTTAGTGACATGCTGCATAATTTTACATGTTCTTTACTGTAATAACCAAAGTTGTTACCCTAGTCAATTTGGACTAATTTAAGTCCTGATTCTGACCTTAGTGCACTAATGAAGTCATTAGGAATTTACCACCAAGACCTAGTCCAAATCAGGAGTCAAATGTATCAAATCCTGATTTTGGGAATTTTAGGAGCCCTGGAAATTAACCTATTTATTTTGACCTCATATCAAAAATCGGACTTCGTCATTGTGCTCATTGCCCTCAAATTAGCTAGGGGTGATGTTTTGGTGGCAATCGAAAGTCGTCAAAATTTCATCGAATATTTTAATAATATTTAATACCCGGAAAATGAGACCCTACTTTACTTAGTTAGGCATACGTGCTTAACTCCTCATTTATTTTGCAATTTATATCCGCATAACAAAATCATTCATAAGAAAAATAACTTAACATTAATTTTAACACAATATAATTAAATATGGGCTACTTGTCATAGTCTTTTGACTATACTACTTATCATAGTCTTTGACTATGTTTAGTCAGTTTATGTAACTGAGCCTCACTTTATCTTATTGTACAGTACTAATTTTTATTATTGTTTTCCTCACATTACAGTATTTACTTTATTTGCAGTGTATGTTATTCTTACTTACATTTATGCTTACAATGCTCTCTTTTATAAATTACTTAGCATAATTCTAATTGACATATTCATGTATCCCTTCATACTTATATATGCACTTTAGTAGTTTTTAACCCTTATATAATTATATTGCCCTTACTTGTTTGATGCAAACTAAAGTAAACTATTATTAAGTACTTATTTTCTTAATTTACTTTACTATTTTTACATACTTTCATGTCCAATAATTGATGATTTGATCTTTACTTTATTATGTCCTTTCTTTGCTTTGGCATCCGTGAGCATGAGTGTCAGTATGTTAATCATTTGTATAGCTTTAATTAAACTCTAAATATTTTGTTTTACTATTCTTTGATATATTTTTACATTCTTTTTTGAATGCTTAGAATAATATATATATATATATATATATATATGTATATATATATATATATACATATTATATTATGCATATAGTTTTTCCCTTTAGAGGCCCTTGGCTCATCAATGCTTAATGATGAATTCATAAATTATATTTAAAATAAAGGAAAATTTTATTCATTTTAGGTCTTTAAGATGCTCCTAAATCAATTTTTTTTTATCTTTTTCAAGGAAAAGGCATCCAATGGAGTTCTGAGGCATTTCTGGAAATATTTCTAGAAACATTTCAAATATTTCTGGAAACAGCGGGCTGCAGTGGAAGTATTTAAACTTTATAAATGGGGGGCTCAACTAATTGAATAGTGATTTTTGCAAAATGAGCCGCTACAGCGCGCAGTTGCGCGCTGCAGCGGTCTGCAACGGAAGTATTTAAACTTTATAAATTGGGGGCTCAACTAATTGAACAGTGATTTTTGCAAAATGGGCCACTACAGCGCGCGGTCGCACGCTGCAGCGGTCTGTAGCGGAAAAATTTCCGACTATATAAACAGAAAAATCACTTAATTGAACAGTGTTTTGTAAAACGAGTCGCTACAGCGCGCGGTCGCGCGTTGAAGTGGTCTGCTGCGGAAATATTTTTACTTTAAAAATGAAAAGTGAAGTAATTGAACAGTAGATTTGCAAAATGGCCCGCTGCAGCGCGCTAGAGCGGGACATCTTCCAAAGCTCAAACACGATAACGCGCGGCAACGGGGGACTTGGCGAATTTGCTAAGGACCATTGCACGCCGCAACGCGCCGCAGCGCGCTGCCGCGGCCCGCCGTAAATTTTCTTCAGGCAGCATTTATTGCGGCTGGCAACATGACATCTATCCTGCATTTTGCCCCCAGCCATTCCTTGCAGCTGCTACGTTTTATTTGAAAAAGAAAAATCTTGAGGTGATGTTTTGGGTAAACAAATGAAGATATTTGTCACCTCACCATCAATGGAGAATTTTGCCATCATGAGTTCAGAATTTTAAATGGAATTATTGGTTTTGAAATGAAGAAGAAGAAGGCAGCCCCTCTCCTATAAATACCCCTCCTCTTGACTTGAGGAGGGTTCACAATTTTAGCCAAAAATCCACTAAGTAAAGAGGAGTGCCAAGGAAGAGAAGAATTCCCCAAGGGTGGCAAAGCAATCTCTTGCTTTAGAGGAGAAGGAAGAAGGCAGCACTAGCGACCTAAGAAGGGAACGTTGAGAAGGAGAAGGATTCTGGAGAACTTCCAAAGGAGCGTTCCTAGTATCTTCTAAACTCTATTCTTGTATTTTCTTTTTAGTTGATCATGAAAGGGTCTTTATCCATGTATGTGTTTTTCTTCTTTTCTTTTGGAATGAGTAGCTAAACTCCTTTGGAGATGGTTGGGGTGAAGTCCCATGTGCATGATGTAATATTAATGTATAAATATTTTTCCTCAAGCATAATTTATTTTGTGATCTTAATGTCTTGCTAAGAAATATTTTATCTAATTTAGTCTTGAATATGGAATAAGAGTAAAGAATTAAAAAATCAAGAACTAATCGTCTTGTGCTCCTTAGCTCACCTTAGGTTGGATGCTAGGTTTTGAGTGCATGAAAGCTTGGAACTATGTGACAAAGTTCTTGAGTTTAATGCACCTCAATCTAAGCTCAGCCAAAGTGTTGATGCAAGTGATGCTAAGACCCACTAAATGAGCTCCTTAGCTCAACATAATTGAGGTAGATGAAGGAAGTGTTGAGTGCTCATGAACTAAGTGACATAATCATTGAGCCCAACATATGAATCCCTCATCTCAACTATGTGAGATGCGAGTGATGTTCGTAGTGGAAATCAATGCTCATAAGATCCTAAGATTTAATAATCAAGCTCTCCTTGATCAAGAGAATAAGATTAAAATTTAAATCCAAAGAATCTTACAAGAATCTTTGTGCCGAAGTAGAACCGAATGTGAGTTCATTTTGTGCACGAGATTTGAACTTGTAAGACCTTGAGTTAAGCTCAAGGAAAATAATGTGCACTTGATTTTAATTAAAATGAATGATAAAGCTTGAGAAATTATTACACATAATTGTTATATCATGGCATGTGGGATGGTCCCAACTCTCCTCTTTCTCTCATCTTGCTCTTTTTGCTTAGTGATTATCGTGCTAATTTTTAGACCAACTCATCCAAATACATTGTATCTTAAACAATAGTGAGAATAGATACACCTTAGTGCCAAATCAACCAATTCTCTGAGGATCGATAAATTCCCGGAAATTAACACTTTTCACGTATTACTTCAGACCACGTACACTTGTGTGTGAGCACAGACGTGTATTTACAATTTGTCACTTAATAGTGGGTAAAGACTCACAAACCTAATATTAAGCACTATAATAACACTTAATATTGGATTAGGTTTTTGATTCAATATTGGGGCCATTATAGGCCCCCCTTGTAACGACACAAATCGTTACTATGATAATTAGGACTAAACCCGATTCAAAAATCAAGATTCCGAGTGACTTTAAAATTAAGGAAAACTAAAATTACCGTTGGATATAGTATATTTTTGTGATCGTAATACTCAAGTTTGGGAGCAATCTAGATAACAAATACTCCTGAATTAATTTCTGAATTATTTAAATTCAATAAATTAGAAAAATTAAATACATCTCTAAATTTAACAATTTTAGTGCTATTGAATTAAGAATATTATAAAAAGTTACAGAAAATGTTTCATCAAATTTAGTTCTTCGGATTGATAATAATTAATTATTAAAATTTTTATTTTCAAAAATTAATAAAACATAAAATATTGCTCCAAATTAAAAAAAAATTGTACGAGTGTGTTTGTCTTATCAAGATACATCTCTGTGTTAAGTTTTATTATTTTTTGAAAAAAATGAAAAAGAGAGAAAGAAGAGAGAGAAAGAAGAGATAAGAAGGAGGAAGAGAAAGTCAAGTATAACACTTAAACCAATTATGAAGAAGATGATAAATTTGTTATCATCCAAATGATGAATAAGAGAGAAAATTAATTAAATAGTTAATTAAAAAAAGTTTATAAATACACCCCCTCCCCTCTCCCCCCTCCCCCCTCATCCTCCACTATTCTTCTCCATCTCCTCTCCCCCCCTCCTCCACTCTTCCTTGGTCACCACCGATTCCCTCCACTGACCTCCAGTAAAGCCTCATCAACATCAAGATAAAGTAAGAAATGAGAAAAATATGTTAATTATTTTATTATTTTATTTGATTAAGAAAATATGCTAATTATTTTATCATCAGATTGAAAATCTGACTTCGCCATTATGCTCATCACTCCTGAATTAGCTAGGGATAATATTTTGGAAATTTTTGGAAGTCGTCAAATTTTCTCAAATATTTTAATATATTTTAATACCCAAAATAATAATAATTAAATTGATCTTGAAACCAAAATCTGACTTCAGTGTTGTGTTCCTTACCCCCAAATTAGCTAAGGGTGAAATTTTTGAATTTTTAGGAACTCATTCAATTTTGGTAAAAAAAAAAGAAAAAAAAAAGAGAAGATTGTTAACGGTGCATCAACGTGTCATTTTTCTAAGTGGCAGATCTTACGACTGCCATCTTTTGCAGCTCAAGCGGACGGCACAGATTGACGCCGTTCACGGTGAAAGCGACCGCTGTTAACGGCGCCGTTAGCAGACGGGTCAGCTAAAAATAAGAAAAATTTTAAATTTTCAAATGCAAATATTGGCTCAATCACTTATCCAAATTGGGCAATTTTGGTGTCTATGGAATCCTCTCAACAATACTTATCTAATGGAAACCTCAATTTGAAATTTTGGTAGTTTTTATATGATCAATTTTAAAGATGATTAAACTTTTATTTTTAGCATTTTTGGGCAAATTAAACAAAAATTTTACAAAATTTTCATATTGATTCTATCCATATAAATATGTTATTCATATTATAACAGATATTTTCTTCATTAGAGGACAAAATGAGTACCATCCAATCTTAGCCATTCAAATTCTCCAAGATCAAATACTCTCCATTGGATCTATTCTAATGCTTACCTTTGAAATCCACTTAATCATACAGAGGGTTGGACATTTTCTTATCCTCTTAAGGCTCTATTATTAACTTCAGCAAACACTCAAAACCCTCTCCATCTCTTTCTCTCATACTTCTCCTTCAAGCTAGAACACTTCACCCCACACCTTTTCAGAGATTAAAGGAGCATCAAGAGGACTTCAAATTCCCATCAAGGTGATAGGAACTCTAGCAAAATCATCATCATCCTTCATTCTTTCTTTAGTCCCAATGTGAGCAAATAAATTGCAAGAAATACTCCTCTCCATATTTTGTATTAAGCTTAACTTAAACTTTAAAGTCATGAGTGATGACTTAGTTTTAATTTAAATCATCAATCTTATGTTATAAAAAAGTTACAAATTTTTAAGGAGTATTCTTAAATATTTATGTTCATGCTAATAATTATGATGATGATATATATGTAATATATTCAAGTTATTATTTAAATTAATATTTAGATTTAAATTCATTTGCAAAATCATATCTTACATAATTATGAGTTTCACATGTTCAAGTTCTTATATTAGAATGAGAATATATGTATTTAAAAACTATTAATTTACTTCCATAAGAATGAATATTATATATTCAAATTTTTATTTAAATTAATGTTTAAATTTGTTCACATCTTATATTAGGATTAAAATTATCCTATTAATTTTTCTATTTGGTGATTAGTTTCACTAATCACCTTTTTGCCTAATTAACCACTTACCCTCAATATATTGATAATATCGTAACTTATCCAAATTACATCCAAATATATTGATCCAATATACCATTTTGATCAGAAAAATATAAGGAATACTAATCTTTTATACAATTTTAATTTCTATTATTAAATTTCTTAATTTAGCCTAATTACTCTAAAATGGATTAGTGAATATTAGACTCATTAATTATCCAAAATTCAAATTTTAAGATTTTGATCACTCACAAGATAGAGGAGAGCACATTGGCATAGTCAAAATATTTTTTCTATAATTAATTTTACTAATTGCTCACTAATCATTCATTAATGAGCTTAAATCCTAATTTTAAGCTCATTAGCCTAAAAACTTTGCCACATAAAGTCTAAATTGAGAAAACTCAGTTTTATTGTGATCAGTGTGCTATAAGAAAATTATAGCCACTGACTTTTCTCAATTTGGACACCAAATAAAGAAATTAACTTTTTGGCCATATTCATAAATCTCCTAAATTGCACTTTTAACCATAAACCTTATTTTGGTCATAACTTAGTCAAAAGACCTCAGAATTTGAAAATTTTGAATTATATAGAATCCTTAGGTAGTAAGCAACATAAGCATAACAAAAGTTCTAGATTTCTTAAAGTAAAATTATTAATCAACCCCTTAATAAGCTTAAAAATTAATTTAAGCTCATTAGCCTTAATTCTTAGCCAAATTGGGCGTTCTAAGTGTCTATCTTTATATTATACAGTAAGAAATTATTTGGCATTAATAAAAATTAATTTGTAAGCCTAATTCTTAAAATCATTTTTTGGGCACCTTTAAGAGGGGCATTTTGGTCATTTTGGCCAAATATTAAATTAAATAAATTTTTAATAATTTAAATATGTTCTATCTTAAATTAGTAACTTAATAATTCAAAATCATTTTAAAAATATTTAGATCATTTTCTTATTTTATAAAAAAAAACTTAAATTACAAAATTTAGTTCTTATAAACCTAATATTACATTAATAAATAATAAATCATGTTAAATCATAAAATATTAAATTAATGAATTAAATCATTATTTGGCAAATCAAAGGAATTAATTTGATTGCATTTTTTATCAAAACAGTCAGGTACATAGATCTACTTATAAGTTTTATTTCAGCATATCTACTTTGAACCATTTTTATTTGAATCTTGCTAAATTACACTTTTAACCATAAACCTTATTTTGATCATAACTTAGTCAAAAGACCTCAAATTTTAGAAATTTTGAATTATATAGAATCCTTAGGTAGTAAGCAACATAAGCATAATAAAAATTCTAGATTTCTTAAAGTAAAATTATTAATCAACTCTTAATAAGCTTAAAAATTAATTTAAGCTCATTAGCCTTAATTCTTAGCCAAATTGAGCATTCTAAGTGTATATCTTTATATTATATGGTAAGAAATTATTTGGCATTAATAAAAATTAATTTGTAAGCCTAATTCTTAAAATTATTTTTTGGGCACCTTTAAGAGGGGCATTTTGGTCATTTTGGCCAAATATTAAATTAAATAAATTTTTAATAATTTAAATATGTTCTATCTTAAATTAGTAACTTAATAATTCAAAATCATTTTAAAAATATTTAGATCATTTTCTTATTTTATAAAAAAAATTTAATTATAAAATTTAGTTCTTATAAACCTAATGTTACATTAATAAATAATAAATCATGTTAAATCATAAAATATTAAATTAATGAATTAAATCATTATTTGGCAAATCAAAGGAATTGATTTAATTGCATTTTTATCAAAACAATCAGGTACATAAATCTACTTATAAGTTTTATTTTAGCATATCTACTTTGTGTCATTTTTATTTGAATCTTGCTTCTGCTTTCAAATATACTTACTGCTTATTAATTTGCAAAAACTATCATAAGGTATGTAACAAAAAGATGAAATGTATTATATTATTGTGGTGTTTGTCTTTGGAGGATGGAAATTAATATTGAAAATCTGTACATATTGGGCCTGTTGGCAGCCCCTATGAGTCATATGGAGGGATTTAACCCTTTTTAGGAATTAGGTAAATCCAGAGGAAAGATACACAATCAGTTCCTAATTTTGAATAAGTTACTGACGGGTAGCGAGAAAGCTTCCTAAAGATTATACCTATGGGTTTACCCATTTGGGCTTAGGAGTCTACGGACTCAACTTTATGTTACAAATGCTTATGATAAAATTTATTTTTATGATTTTCTTATATACTGAACTTCAAGGCTAATATGCAGGGCAAAAGTTAATTTTATTTGGCAAATACTTTACTTGTTTACTTGTGATGTAAAAATTTCTTTATCTCACTTTTACATTGATTTATGCCTATTATAGGATGCTAGAATATAATTATTATAAGAATGGTTTACGTACTCTTACCTGACTGATAATTATTAACAATATTTCAAGTTTTGATAATTAAGTTTTAAGGAGATCTTTTTGCATTAAAGTTAAAGATAAAGTTTTGAGAAATGAGTAGAATGAAAACATTTTAAAATTATAAACTTCTTTTGCAATAATTATAAATTGTGTAATTCATATGAATGGCTCTGAATGTAAATATGGACATATATATATTATTTTCTTTACTTTCATGAATGTATATTTTCAAAGTACAATTATTCCTTGAAAATTCTCAAACTCGATTCTCCGGCCATCACAATTATATTTTCATTTATGCAAATTTTTCTTTTTTCTATATATATATATATATTTCATAATTTTTACAACTTTTATTTATGTCATTTTTTTTCTATATATATATTTCCTAATTTATGCAATTTTTATTTCTGTTATTTTTTATTTTTCTATATATGTATATATTTCCTAATTTCTACAACTTTCATTTTTTGCATTTTTTTTTGTATATGTATATATTTCTTAATTTCTACAACTTTCTTTTCTGTCAGTTTCTCTATATATATTCTAATTTCTGCAACTTTCATTTCTGTCATTTTTTATTTCTTCTATATATGTATATATTTTCTAATTTCTACAACTTTTATTTCTGTCATTTTCTTTTTTTCTATATATATATATATTTCCTAATTTCTACAACTATCATTTTTATCATTTTTTTATATATGCAAATATTTTCTAATTTTTGCAAATTTCATTTCTATCACTTTTCTTTATTCTATATATGTATATAATTCTTAATTTTAATAACTTTTATTTCAGTCATTATATATATATATATATATATATACATATACATATATATATATATATACATATTTCTTAATTTATATAGCTTTTATTTTAGTCATTTTATTTTTCTATATATGTATATATTTTTTAATTTATACAACTATCATTTCAGTTATTTTCTTTTTTTTTTATATATGCATATATTTCTTAATTTATTTCAGTCATTATATATATATATATATGTATATATATATATATATGTATATATATATATATGTATATATATATATATTATGATAAAACAAATTGTTATTTTTAATATATAAAGATATATAACCAATATAATATTAATGTTAATAATTTTACTAAAATAAAATAAAAAATATTATTCTTTTTATTTAATTATTTCATTTACAGCTTTTGTATCGCTATTAAACTTTGACTAATTTTGATAATATTATTCTTTTTATTTAATTATTTTATTTACAGTTTTTGCATTGCTATTAAACTTTGACTAACTTTAATATATTTATATGAGATTTTGTGCTTAGAATTTGAAATAAATAATTAAAAATCAGTATTATAAGTTCATTCAGGTTGATCTCCGATCTGTACAGACAATATATTAAGTAAGGACATAATGATATCTAGAGAAATAAGGAGACTGACTGCACATAACCTTTGAGGAAGAATGTGTAAATAGTCAGGAACCCACATCTCAGATAGTTAGATAAACATATCTGACTTTTTAATTATTCCGTAACTTTATTTGACAGAATAAATATTATATCTTGCTGTATTTTCTTTCAGAATGAGCACATATCTTAAATATGTATATTGCATTCATAATCCTGATAATTTTGCAAGTATATCATACTTAAATATCACATTTTATTTGTATATGCTTCTTATGCAGAGTCATGCTGCTTAATATTATATATAACATTTAATAAGCTACAAACCTTACATAGACATTTATGTCTAATTAATTTTTTTTTCTTTTTTTTCTTTTATATGGTTCGCCCTGTCATATATATATATATATATATATATATATGGCAGTTTATGAATAATCTCTAGATCAAGGCTTTTAGGAGGACCTAATGCATGATATAGTAACTTAGATGATGATTTTCTTAAAGTTTAAAATATTTGCTCAGTATGTAATAAATTTGTAAAATAATTATTATCTTTATAATTAATATATTTCCTTTATTATTCTAGTTTTATTGAATATTGCAATGAATGTAAAAGTGTGTATTTTATATGTCTCTAAATATACTGTTTTACTAAATATTGATATGATCCTAAGGAGTGAGCACCCAATGTTAGATTGGCTACGCTAACCCAACGGTGGGTCACCACAGCCCTTGGGACGGCCTCGTGGCCCCTGCCTGAGGGCTGCCCATCTCCGACGGGCAACCGTCCCCCTCCCCTACTCTCTTGATAAATCTCATCTCCCCTCTCCTTCTTCTCCCTCATACCCCACCTCCTCCTTCACCTCCGATAAAGCTGCCAACCACCACCTCATTCTCCCTACCTCATCAATAGTAGCCTCACTCTCCATCCCCCAGGGCAACACAAAGTCCTCCCCCTTCATCCCCCATCTTCTTCTTCCTCCAGGCCAATGACCACCCCTCGCCCCGCCGCCTTGTTGTTATGACGCCTTGCCGGCATCTTGCCAAACTTCTCCCAAGTCATCTCCCACCTCTTTCGCAAGTCGTCACCTCCCCTCGACAAGCCACCATTGAACTGGGAGAAAGGCCACAAAGAACAAAAAAAATTATGAGTAAGGAAAATTTTATGGGCTAATTAAAATATTAAAATTTCAAATGAGAGATAAAAATAATTAAAATTTAACTTAACTCATAACTTCACTAACCTACTAATCATTAATTTTTGCCCCAAACATTTATTTTTACTACTCATTTTTAATTTTATGCTCATAACATTTTATTTCCACCACTAACTTTTATTATTCTGCTACTAACATTTATTTATGTAGTTTTTGTTCTTTATTTTTCATTTTCTTTATTTAATATTAATAATAATAATAATATTATTATTATTATTATTATTATTATTATTATTATATATATATTATAGTAATATATATATATATATATATTATAGTAATATATTATTTTTATTATCATAATTATTGTTATTATTTTTGAAAGAAATAATAATAATAATAATTCATAAATATAATTATTATTATCATTAAATAATAATAATTAATAAATAGTTTTATCATTAACATTACAAGATAATGATAAATCCTAATAAAAATAAGTATATAAATGATTTTACTTATAATAATAATAATAATTATTATTATTATTATTTTAATATTCATTTTTTAAAACAAGTATACATGCATAAAATTATCATAAAAATTAACAATATTATTTCATTCCTGTTATTATATTCTCTCACTAGGATAAATAAAAATAATACACTTTATGTGTAAATTATCATATAAATGATAATAATTATGTTATTATTATTATTAAGCTTTCTGGTTATTATCTTTACTTATATATATATATATATATATTATTCTCTCTCTAAATAAAAATAATATTCATAATTTATTATTATCATATAAATAATAATAATATCAATATTATTATTATTATTATTATCATAATTTTTTCGTCGTCATTAATATCTATGTTATTTTGCTTCATCACTTCAATTATTATCTTTTATTTATTAACGATTATTGTTCTTACTAACATGAAACACACTGAGAGAGAGAGAGAGAGAGTATAATAAAAGTTTATATTTTTATAAAAAAAATTCATTTCTTTGTTAATATAAAAATTTTACACACAAATTTATAAATGATCAGTTTAGCAAAAAAATAGATACCTCGGATATCATGAAGTACATTTATATATGCTTATTTAATTATATACTCTTTGCTTCGCATTGGAACTCACAAATTTTCATTAATTTAATTACTTGCTTATTAGTTTTGTAAATTTCATGATTTAAGTATATTATCATTATTTGAGATATTATCAAAAAATAAGTAACATGTTTGAACGAATAAAAATGGGGTTTCGCTAGAGTTATTTACAAACTGTACATAAAGTAATTTGATGTTTAGAACGGGGATAGTTCGTTATCATCATGCTTGGAAGGTATAAGGATATTATGGCTATGCTTACAAGGGGGCTAGCATAAGTGAATATATAAATGTTACGTTATAACCTAAATTATGATGATCAGCAGACATGCTTGATTTCTGAAGGTTCGAGAATTATCCACTCGAACGATATTCTTAATATTATTTATTCAGTCTGAGATAGAAATATTGAATTTTTGATGTAGTATTACTTACTGTTGATAGGTTGCTTTTATCACTGCTTCAATTATTATTCGATGCTGATTTACATAAAAAGCTACGATAATTATCTTTTCAATATATATTACTTTATTTTCCTGCAAATTACAAATTTAATTCCATGCTTTCCTCATATATGTGTATGTATAATGTAATTAACGATATTCAAAGTACTTAGAGTTTTCTCTAACGGGTGTTCAACCCGGTCATTTTTGTTATAAATACTAGATTATTACGTCGCTAAAGAACTGGAACAATACTGATCAATTAACTGATGCACTTTTACTTCATATTAATTTATATTTTTTGTTTTGAAATTATTTGAGCTGATTGAGCATTGTAAGTTACTTATTGTTGAAATTAGTATAACCCTCAACTCATAATGATAATGTTTCATTCACACTTTATTGCATTGATTTTGTAACATATATATGATGCTAGAAATTTTATATTTTTATATGCACGACGTACTCCTACCTGATTGATAATATTGATAATTAATACATATTGTGAGAATTAAAAGTGAAAGCTAACTTGATTAAAGAGCTAAAAATGATTCTATTATTATGAGTGAGATGGAGACTCATTATTTTGAATTTTATATTATTTTATATTTATTTAAGTTAAAATAATTTGTATAATTTTAATTTAATTTGTTGGCTCTATGATGTATGTATATTATTTTATTTAGTAATTTTTATTATAAATATTTATTCTTAAATTATTACTTGAAATATATGAATCTCGGTCTTTGAGTTGTTATAGCAAACTTGTGGAAATAGTTTAATTCATTATTTAGAGTGAATAAGAATAGTTAAATTGAATGATACTAAATAAATAAGATTTATTCCAATATATTATAAATGAAGAATAAACATGATTTCCTCTTAACATGATTTGGTTCAAACTTAGTTAAGATTTTTTTCAAAGTATACTATTTTGGATGAACAAGAAAATGACTCCTTATATGACTGTATGGAAAAAATGAGATATTAGTTTGTCCCATATTACTAATTGAATGGATGATGATTCATAGTAAGCATATATGGCTTGAATAAATTTTATGATAAACCCTAGTCAAAGATCTAGGATAAACAAGCCAGGGATTCATGCTAATGAATCTGTTTTAAACTAATACGATACATGTTCATTCTAATTAAATAACATGTGGGACTATTATGAGTGTTATCAATTTAGTTTTTTGGGTCAAACAATTCATTCTCTTTGACTAATTTAATTAGTAAAAGGTAACATAAATTGAAAAAATGTGTATTTTACATTTATAGCATGCTATACTTCACTTTACTATATGATACTCTTATACTATTCATTTATTTGTTAAGGCACATATATCTAAAACTTGTTAATGTGAGTACAAGCTTAATTGCAAACTAAAAATTAAATAATAATCAACATAAAGATAAAATATCATATTACTCAATTCGTATATCTACTTTAAATGATTTGTGTTAATCACATAGTACTTTTTAGGTGAATAAATTTAAAATTGAGTAGTTAAACGATAGAATCATCTACCATAATATTAGAAGATACTATCTAAAATAAAATAGACTTTATTTTTACTATATGTATACATATCTTTTATTATTAAAATTAAATAGTAATACCTATATAAATTTTTTATCTTTTATAAAAAGTTCTTATAATAAAAGTTGCTATATAGTTTTTTTTTTTGAGATGAATGAATAAAATATCTTATTTTTAAATATTAAAAAATTTTGATTTTGAAGAAAAAATTTATTCTCAATTTGCTCATCTACTCAGACCCACCTACGTGTAACCCACCCTTCACTCGCCTGCGTGTCCACCTATGTGTCAGCCTACGCTGCCTTGCGAAGATCTGCCCCGACGCCGTCCTCCCCCGTTCGGCATTCCGCATGACGAAGGATCCTTGTGCTCGCCGCCTCCCCCATCTCCGTATCGGTTAGGGCTTCCCGTTTGGCATCCCCATTTTTTCGCCGCGTGACGAAGGGCTCCCCACTTCAGTGGCGATTCTTCAGTCTTTGATTCTTCAATGGCGATCCTTCACCTCTTCCATGCACCGACGAGCTCCACGTGGCCTGCATTCATGTCCTCGAAGTTTTCAGATACTCCGCCATCTTCAAGCCATTCATCAATCTGCCTTCCGCTGTAAACAAAGTGACGATCCTCTTGCTGCCGATTCTTCTTCTCCCCTCCTCCTTCCCCATTGCTTTTATGTAGTTTTTGTAACAGTCTTAAATTTTTGAGTTTGGGATCCATCAAAATCAAGAGGCACCCCTATTTCTTTGTTTATATTGCTTGCAAAGCTTTTCTAGGTTTAAGTGCACTGGCTACTTGGGATTGCTTCCAGGGCTTGACGATTCATGAAGGTTTTGAGCCATTTTCCAATTTATTACAGATTCCATATTTGTGGAAAACTATTCTTTGTTCGGGCTCTTATTATAAAATCTTACAATTTTAAGTTTTGCATGCTCTTTTTTTTGTCAAATTTTTTTTACATTGTGGTGATGATGATAGGGATTGTTTGATTTCCTGACACCTTTATGCTATGCGATGGTTTTGTAGAATTGGTTTTTTATTCAATGGTATGACATTAACAATAGCCAAAAATGGCATGTATGCAGTTTTCCCAACATATAGATATTGCTAGTGAGTCTCCCTTTTGCTCAAGGAGCGATTGGTGAAATTTGGAAGAACAAAGCTTGAATATGCTAATTGAGGGTCAACACTGCCTTTAGGTGAGCTGGGGTCATTTAGGCTAGCCAGCAATGGGAAAAACAAGTAGAGAAGAAAAAGAGAAAGTAGAAGAAATTACTAAAAGATTAATTACCACATTTAAACATAATATAATTTGAACTGCCATACTTTTTATCTAAAGTTTTTGGCAGTATCTAGCGCCTTGAGTATGGGACTGATGCATATTGAGGCTGTCGAACTTGGAGAACTTGTCTTAGTGGTTTATGATTTGATTGCCACTGGTGGAACGCTTTGCGCAGCCATAAACTTGCTTGGTGAGTGCTCAATACAATTTGATCTTGTCTTACCTCATTTTCAGAATGCAACACAATTTTGACAGATTTTAGTAATTGTATAAGCAAACTATAAATGAAAATATGATCTTGTGCAGTGAAGCATTTTATCTAAAAACAACATTTTTACATTTGTTGAAGTGCAATATTGTTGTTTGAAGATTGAATTTGGGTAAAGTCTGTACCATTTGAGAAAAGATTGAGCGCCTGAAGAAACTAATCAGTAATTAGTTGGTTGATTTTTGAGAAACTTAAAATTTTGACTTATAATTGCATGAAGCTAAATCTTGCAGATGTGGTTGATTCTACAAATATTATTGATTTAGTTCTAGGATGGTAAGACTCTTACTTGTTCTCTTCATGCTTAAAACTATAATGTATGTGTTTGTTCTACTCTATTATGGTAAGTTGTCTTGTCTTTTTTTTATTAGTAGCTTATATGCACCAGGTGCACTGTGGCGCCCCACTTCCTAAGCTCGCAGTCATTAGGCTAAGGAGCAGATGGTCACTTGTGCAAATCCCTCTATTATTATTAGATTAGGTAGATCCATAATCCACTAATAAGAGAAGAACGTGTACAGAACATCTGAGGGGATTAGTCACTACACCTAACATACATACAGAATGCGGAAGTAAAATGAACTTATTAATACATCCATTCACCATGCATCACATAAAAAATAGTACTATAGCTCAATAAATAATAAAGTGCAAAAAGTAAATTACAGTCACAGTTCCAAAATTATTACAACATTTAAATGAATAGTTTTAATGATTGAAAATAAATCACTCATCCTCACAAAAGCTAAGAAAGGACTAAGTAGTATCCGGCTGTCCTGGCTGAAGCTCCTCCTCTAAATAGGGCACCTCTTCTTCAGCACCTAGCTCTTCAAACCTATCTAAATCTAACATTATCGATTTCATAATGCCAGGGCCCCAACCAATAAAATAAAATCTTGTTAGACAATTGTCTAAGTACATTTTAGGCTAAATATTTTACATGAGTTATTAATGTCTCCATTTTTATACTTAAGCACAACAAAAAGTAACTAAGCAGTAGGAGCAGTAAGCGTACAAAGGATAGGATAAGTTATAAATATAATATTTATAACTAAATAGCAAATGAGGCAAAAGCACACCTCAACAACTAAGCAAGGAATGAGCATATACATATATAATATGGTAAGTAAAAGTACTGAAAGTAAAGTCTAATCCTAAATATACTGATGATCATATGACATATGCTAATTAAATGATAGAAATCTGAATATGGTACATATAGTAAGCAGTAAAGTCTAACATCCTATAAATACGTACAAGTAAGCAGGTAAGTAAAGGAAAATCAGCTGACTGAAATATGCATCAAAACACAGTACATAGTAAGCTAAAAACTGAAACAGGTATGTAAAGGCTGTCATATCAAAAATATGGCCATCGGGCCGGTGAAATCCCCAAAGCCTTTCTGGGCTTGGGCAGACAGAAATTCTCATAGCTTTTCTGGGCTATGACAGATAGAATCTAGCAGCATAACTGAGGAGGCAATAATCACAAATACAGAATATCTTAGTTATTTTACTTTATTTCTGTGGATACATTTAAAAATAGCTGAGGAGTCAAGCATATCTATAAAAATATATGGGTTCCAAGCTTAACACACACTCCTCAATGAGTAATGTTAAGCATTTTTATTACTCCTTACCCCTGTCCATTAGGATAAATGTGCACCAGAATCCACCCAGAAATTAAATCCAAAGGCAATTATTATCCTAATTATTCTAAGTTTTCATTTCATGTACAAAGTTCTCTTATATAATATGACCAAGGAATGTAAGCACAAAGACAAGGAATATGTAGCAACAAAATAAATCAAGTAAGCAAGGGACTCTTCTAACATGGTGACATTGTTGTTATCTAATTTAACCATTCTAACTATTCTAAGTTACATAAGTTCAGGATCTCCAATTCCTACTATCGAGTGTAACTTAGAAGTACGGCCTTATAAGTTAAAAAGATTAGAACTGATCAGATTCTAATCTAATTCAATCAAATACAACTATGAGTTCAATCAACAAATCATACGTCCTAATTTCATGAATTCAGACGTTCTATCTAAGATCTGATCAAGATCTACTAAACTATAGATTATAGATTAAACACCATAATATTGGGTTTAATTATATAATCCAAACAGGATAAGACAAAAGATCTAAGTTTTATTCTAAAAGTGATCTAGTGATCAAGGCAAATCCAATTAAGTAAATCAAACTTAATAAGATGAATCTCTTATCCTGAATAAAGTTAAAAGACAAAATAATCAAAATAAGTTGTAAAAGTCTAAGAAATAATAAAACTAAGGATTCATTCATTAAATAACCCACTTATCCAATGAATAAAATTTAATATATGAACTAGTCCTAGTCTTAAGAATAGTCCTAATGTGGGGTGAAAGATCCTAAAGAATGGACTTAGAGAAATCTTATGAAGTCTAGCCAATTTGATTGAAAAGCTTAATTGAAAGATTATAAGATGTAATGAAGGCATGATGTGAGATTATAAGATGAATCTCACATTATGAAGCTTAATACTTATTTATTTTGCAAAAAAAAATAATATTAGTTTAATAATTAAACTTCTTAATTTTAGTAATTAATTTTAATTGAATGATTTTTCAAAAGTCACCAATAATTCACCCCTAGCTAATTGATGGGTGAGGAACACAACGGTGAAGTCGGATTTTGATTTTGACGAGTATTTAATTTTCTCAATTTTTTGGGGTATTTAAATATTATTAAAATATTCATCAAAATTTTGATGACTTCCGATTGCCACCAAAACATCACCCCTAGCTAAATTGGGGGCAATGAGCGCAATGGCGAAGACAAAATTTTGATCTGAGGTCAAAATACATAGGTCAATTTCTGGGGTTCCTGAAATTCCCGAAATCAGGATTTGATATGTTTGACTCCTCGTTTGGACTGGGTCTTGGTGGTGAACTCCTAATAGCTTAATTAGTGTATTGAGATAAAAATTAGGATTATGATTAGTCCTAATTAGCTTAGGTAATAACATGGGTTATTACATGCACATCCTGCTAGCAAGGCTTGGGATATAAATGAAAACTTACTTACAGTATACTTTATTATGTCACTTGTGGCTCATTTTTCATGTATGTTCTATTGAGTTTTTAACTTAACTTGTCTCTGCTACTTTCTACTAAAAACTTTTCTTCTATTTTATATGATTAAATTTATTTTCCTTATGCTTAAGCTACAATTCTCTTAGGTGGATTATGTGTATTGTGTGCTACATACTATCAACTGTTTTCACAGTTATTGCTAATTTTACCAAGAATTGCTTGTTGAAGAGTGTATGTAATGGTAGTTTTTCTTGAGGTCAACTGTGTAATTTTATTTTTTCAGAAAATATTGTGCCTTTCATATGCACGTGAAGGTATAACTATTTAATTGTGATGTGTTAGGATGACGTGTGGTGAATAATTTTAATTGAGTTGCATGCTGCTTAGAACTCAAGATAATTAATGGCTGGAGGTATGCTTTTTGTAACAAAGACCTGTTTTCTGACATGCCTAGGAACTGAAACAATTTGCACAAAATCTAACATGCCTTGTTTATATTAATTTTTAAATCAGCAAGCCAGCAAGCCTTGTTGAATTATAAGCCTTGTTCTTAACTCAACAAGCCTTATTCTTAACTCAGCAAGACTTGTTGAATTACAAGCTTTGTTCTTAGCTCAGCAAGCCTTTTTGAATTTTCGGTTCAGTTACTTGAGCAGAACCGTGGCACACTCTTGGTTGCGTTAATTTGTTATTATTTGCGTTTATTTGTGTTTAGCAAGCCTTCAGATGAAAATGGATTTAAGAGCCTCTCGAAGTTTGCAAATTGTTAACTGTATTATGTGTTTGTTAACTGTTAACTGCTAACTGAATTTTCCATTCAGTTAATTTGCTAATGCTTGCATTAATTTTCTATTGTTAACTATTAACCAAATTTTCTGCACTAAACTATTAGCTGCTTCTAATTTCAAGTTATTTATTATCACATGTTTGTTAACTGCTTTTAATTTGATGATTATTATTTTTACACTATTATTTAAAATTGTTTGTTGAACTTACAGGTTGCAGAGCAGAATTATGAGAAAGAGAAACTATATGAGAGGATTGTAAATCAGATTTAGTTGCATTTTCAACTGCACTCATATTTAATTGAGAAGATATATCATGCTCGACAAGCATGATGATTCAGTTTTTGTGTTCATTTGAATATTAAGCTTTTTTTTGTTCCCTTATTTTATTTAACAAACTTCTTATGTTTGTAGAGGTAGTGGCGATTATGATAGAAAGTGGTATCAATTTCGCATTTGCTTGGAGAAGCAAAATTCATTATGGATTACATTTCATGTTTTGACTTTTTTATAAATGAAGGAATTGTTCATAAAATTAAGCTCATTGGGTCAAAATTGGAGGCTTCCCTATTATTCTTAAACTGATTTATGCATGTTGTGCTGTTTTGTGAATGATCTATTTTATGGTATCAGCTTTGTTGTTGCCGTGTTCTGCCTTATCAACTAAACTTGAGGGTCTTACTAATCATATTTTCTTGCTTGAATTTGTAGGAACTACAATTATGACATAATTGGTGATGGCCTCAAAATTGATCTCTTAAACCATCCGGAATACTTGGAACCGAATGCCACCACGGCCTTTGAAACTGCCATGTGGTGTTAGATGAACCCAATGAAGAAGAAGCAGCCCTTTGCTCATGTTGTTTTTATCGGCAATTGGAAGCCGACAAAAAATAATACGGAAGCCAAAAGGCGCGGCTTCGGCGCCACAATGAATATCGAATTACTATTGCAATTGGTTTTTCATGTTTTTTTTGTCCTTTTTAATAATCGCTATAATTATTATGAAACTGGTACCTGTTTGTGTTATATTTGAAAGATGTATCATATCTTTCTTCAAATTCAAGTGAAATGAAATGCTATTTTTTTTAAGAACTTGTAAATTTGAAATGTTTTTGTAGAATTTCATTATATTTAATAAAAAAATGCTATTATACACCTCAGTTTTTGAAGCTACATTCAATCGTTCCATTACCATCCACATCAGCCTAAAAAAGATAAATACTTGCTTTCAAAATAGCAGCACTAAGAAAATAAATAATTGGCAGGAAATATGTTACAACAAATATATCCATATTAAGAACAAAACATCAAAAAAAAAAAAGTTGACTTGTAATTTTTTCGTCTCACTGTACAACAAACAACCTTCTATTTTCTCAAACATTACTCTGAACCAAACAATCACAATTAAATAAAAACAGATGTGGCCACAATTAAACAAAAAAAACAACTCTCATTCTGAACCAAATAGCCAACTATGTTCTTTTTCCTTCATTTGCGAAAGTCACCACTATGAGGATCACATATCTGGAACTACTTTGTGACTCCTATCTCTTCAGATTCCTTAGATTTTGATGATAGTTGGAGCACCTGAAAATAACAAACAAGAATTAGCACATTTATTTTAAAGATGTAAACCTCTAACCCATATAGTAACCGACCACCAAATATTTGGTAGATGAGAGAATAAAAGGTAATGATGATTTCTTGGAACACCTGAAAATAACAAATAAGAATTGGTTTAGCAAGAATTTCACTTTGAATGAAAAATTTCAGCAAATTAGATGGAAACAAATAAGTTAAGCATGGAATGCCTTAAAGAATCACAATGTCATAAGATTTTTATGGTAGGAGAATTCCAAAGAAGAAGTGTTGGTTCTGCTTGTCAAGCCCTGTTATTAACGTGCATCTTGATTTAAGCATTGGGGAAAATTACTACTTCCATTGGTGTCACAAAAGATTCAAAAAAGTAAACTTAATGTAATTTAAACCATTAAACTTGTTTCAACAAGAACATCTTGGGAACGCAGCCTTGTGCAATGAAAATAAAAATAATTCCATTCTTCATAAGAAAATTCCAAACCTATGCCAATTACTTTATCATGAAATCATTATATATTGTCAGAAACCGAACAAAGCTATAATGATTTTTTCATCATCTTTTTGCAAAACTATCGGTGAAATAGTGTATCACCAAAATTATACCTACTTTTGATGATATCATATTTTATTATTATTATTATTTTTGAAAGATGAAAAACATTTTAAGAGTAAAATTAACAAAAAGAACTATTTGTTAAAATGATTCCTTGTAGTCCCAAAATGAAATCTAATTTTCAATAAAATTGAGAAGCTAAGAAAATAAAACGAGTTCAGATAAACTGGTTGAGAACTAAATTGGGCATTCTTAATGGTTGGGGCTAAGTTGCATAGTCGCGGGATTTCTAATTAATTTATATATTACTATGGTTTATGAGCGGCTAAAAAGATGATTGCACAATCATTTTAACCAAAATAGGAAGAGAACTGATTTAAAACTTTTGACAAAAAACACAATGGAAGTGGAAATTAAACATCAAGGCTATTAAGATAGGTTAAGCATCATATATTCCCCATTCGGAAAAAGAAATCTGACAATCGTTCAAAATATGTTTAGGATACAATAGTAATTAGAGGATGTACCAAATAAGTGCAGAACATACAAAGCACCCAAACCTTAATTATATACATATCAAAAACCAAAACTTTAATGCCAAGCCTGTAATTCTTCCAATTATGAGTATTTATGAGGTGTCATGCACTTTAGAAATAATTAGATAATATTTTTTGTATATATTAAAGTTTTGGTGATAAATATGCATCATTTAAAGTTTTGAGTGTTGCAAAAGTTCAAATTCCTATAAATTATTAACCCATTAGAAGTTCTGGAACCTACATTCCCTTGGACGGGGTAGAAGTTCTTTTTCCGAATTACAACTGTCTGAAACATTTGTTAAGACAGGATACTGCTCTGGCTAAATCCAAATTACAACTGTCCGAAACCTTCTCTGTTTGTGCAGTTAAAGCAAAGCCATACAAACCATGGGCTCATTGCTAAAGCTCATCCCATTCTAACTTATTTATGTCAAGGTCTAGTTGATTCACCAATATCAAGATGCAATTAAGGTGATATTACAGTGTTAATGTTTATTTGGCTAAATGTTATTACATTTATTATGTTTAAATGTGGCAATTTATCTTTTAGTAATTTCTTCCACTTTTTCTTTTTTTTCTCTACTTGTTTTTTCCATTGCTGGCTAGCCTAAATGGCCCCAGCTCACTTAGCATAGTCAAACTATATTCTTCCAAAATTCACCAATCGCTCCTCAAGCAAAAAGGAGACTCACTAGCAACATCTAGATGTTGGGAAAACTGCATACATGCTATTTTTGGCTATTGTTAATGTCATATCATTGAATAAAAAACCAATTCTACAAAACCATCGCATAGCATAAAGATGTCAGCAGATCAAACAATCCCTATCATCATCACCACAATGTAAAAGAAATTTGATAAAAAAAAGAACATACGAAGCTTAAAATTGTAAGATTTTATAATAAGAGCCCGAACAAAGGATAGTTTTCCACAAATATGGAATTTGTAATAAATTGGAAAAGGGCTCAAAACCTTCATGAATCGTCAAGCCCTGGAAGCAATCCCCAGTAACCATAGTGCACTTAAACCTAGCAGAACTCTGCAAGCTATATAAACAAAGAAACAGGGTGCCTCTTGATTTTGATGAATCCCAAACTCAAAATATTTAAGACTGTTACAAAAACTACATAAAAGCAACGAGGAAAGAGGAGGGGAGAAGCAGAATCGGCAGCAAGAGGATCGTTACTTTGTTTACAGCGAAAGACAGATTGATGAATGACTTGAAGATGGCGGAGGATCTGAAAACTCCGAGGACACAAACGCAGGCCACGTGGAGCTCGTCGGTGCGTGGAAGAGGTGAAGAATCGCCACTTGAGAATCGAAGGCTGAATAATCGCCAGTGAAGCGGGGAGCCCTTCGTCACGCAGCGAAAAAATGGGGATGCCAAACGAGAAGCCCTAACTGGTACGGAGATGGGGGAGGCGGCGAGCACAAGAATCCTTCGTCACGCGGAATGCCGAACGGGGGAGGAGGGCGTCGGGGCAGATCTTCGCAAGGTGGCGTCGGGGTCGGGGAGGAGAAGGCTCGAATGGTTGCGTGAGAGGTGAAGGATCAGGAAGCTCATGCGAACGGGGAAGAAGAGATGCGAGCTTTTATTTACATGTAGGCTGACACATTGGTGAACACGTAGGTGAGTAAAGGGTAAGTTAAATGTAGACGGTCTGCGTAGCATTTCTCGGCGGAGCCAAGCACGTGTGGGTTGCACTGGGAAGGGCACCCTAGCTGTGGGAAGCGTGCCATGGGATTAGTTGATGGAGGTCGATTGGTGCAAGGGTAGGGAATATTGGGCGTGGTCGCATGGAGACGAGAGGTGAGGGGTCATGGCACGGGGACGAAGAGTGGTAAAGCACGATTCTATGGAGCACAAAAATGAAGCCACATCTACAAAATGTAGAGTGAGAGCAAGGTTTATGGATAGGGGTGGGCAGGGTGCTGCCTATACGGAGAGCCATTTGAGAGCTGGCCGAGGCGGGTTTGGTTGCGTTCATGCTTAAAAGTTTTGATTGATCGTGAGGGTCGATGATAAGTTCTCTCAACTCTGAATCGTGTTATGTTATGATCTTCTGCTCTTCGCCTCTTCGTGAATGGCAGCGACTGAGAATAATCAGAGAGAACCAAAATTTCGGTCCCTCTTCGATCTCCCTTCTGATTTCTTCGATTCATGCCGCTTCCTCTTCGACTATCCTTTGAGTAGCTCAACCGACGCACCTTCCCCATCACGCCTACCTGTGTCAGACGCTGCGGTTTTGGTCATAGAGAGTACGGCAGCGGGAGAGGAACCCTATACAAAATTCCTAGAAAAGAAAGTGAAAGGGGTTACCCAGCAATGGACTTGCAACACCTGCAAATCCGTGTTCGAATCCCACCAGGATCAGCGATCTCATTTTAAATCCGATCTCCACCGCCTCAATGTGAGCTCGTCCCTCCTCACTGTAGTATTTTTCGAAGGAATTAGGAATTCTATTTCTATGAAATCTTTACGCATCACCTTCTAATAAGGCTATTGGCATGATGAATGAAGGTAATTAAAAAGTTTCTTATTTGTCCATAATGTTAGGATTATTACTGAGGGTTTGAGTTGATGTTATCAAAGTAAAACACAGAAATTCGCATAAAAGCACAGAATCATAGCGCAAGCCATAAACATCCAAACATATAATGATTTATGTGGAAAACTTAAAATCTGAAAAAAATTATGGAGTCACATCATCACAAGAAATCCACTATATGAGGAATTAAAGATTACAAGTGCAAATCAAGATTTAAACTTTTGGAGAAACAAGAAGATAAATTCTGCCTAGGAACACACTCAAACCCCGTCGCTCTTCAACTCCTTTTCAAACTCTCTCACGAGTCTTTTCCCAAAAGGCTCTAAGTTAATATCAAGAGGCACTCACATATTATCCTTACAAATCAGGGCTTCTAATAGGCTTTAAAACAAGCCCAAGATAACTCGAATTCACCCACAAATGTTTACAGGACACCTATTTTCACGTCTATCCCGTCACGGGTGTTTGGGCACGCTCCGGCTCCCAAGTTGCTGTTCCACGGGCGCCTGGGCGCCCATGCTTCTATTTAGCAGCCCGAGCACCTGACCTTCTTGTCCAGGGGCTGCATGGTGCGCCGGGGCGCAACATAGTGCCCGAATTGCCCTCGACATGTCCCGGAATACCCACCGGAACTCCGCCAACACCTCATTTGGTGATCCAATTAGTCTCCACGCCTTAACACATAAGTGGTCTTCTATCTTTGTTTCTATTTGATAAAACTCGTGTAGAGTAATTTCTTAAAAGATAGAAGTTTTTGTAGGACTAGTCTTATGAATTAGTTTTACAAAACAAATTGCGCAAATACTGATTAGTCCTTGCAACATCACCCAATAACTGCTAACAGTAAATTAAAATGTGGAATCATAGAGTACTGCATAAAAATAAAGAACACAAAGTTAGTGAATGACACTAAACCAACGTTTGCCATCTTGTGTGCTAACACCAAAAATTATCCGGCCCCTGTTGAGACATTAGCAACTGGATTAGTTCAGATAGCTTGAGAGATGAGAATAAATGATTTCTTAGCAAAGATAATGCTTGGTACAATTGAAATAACTGAATGAGATGGTTTGCTAAACTTTGATATAAGCCATTGAGGGTGTTGGTACCTTGAGATGCCATGTGGCTGCACAAGCTTATATGGTCAACTGCCTATGTATATGGGCAAGAGTTGCAGGGATCAAATTTTATATAGCATAGGTTATCTAGTTTATAATTAATTGCTTGTAATAACCTACAACCTTTGTTCAGTGTAATTTGATGGAGCCCAAGGTGAAACCTATGAGGTACCCTGTCAATGAACACTATACAAAGAATAAAACTAAATTATTGTAATAAATTAGATGCTAAAATAGATGATATGTGCCTCCTCGACTCGTGACAAAATAAATAAGGAATCACAACATTATGTCAAATTATGGAAAGTTGAATGTGATGAGGTTATTGTCCATTTTAAAGTTGAGTCAATCAAGACAAGGCCCAATGTTGTGTATTGTGAATAGATATTGAGAATGCCTTTTATGAACAAGAGTCATATTAAACAATATGAAAACATCACAAGACATTGTTTTCTATGTATACAATTTTGTTTAATTTGAACTAAATGACTATATAAGATGATTTAATAAGTTTTTTATGATTGACATAAATTTCTTATGTAAGAAAAGGTATGAGACATGTCGTATACCTCATTAAACAAGCTGACTTCTTTGACATGCATTTTTCTTTTTAACCTGATCATGTTAAGATAGAATTAAGGTTGTGTTGTTTCTCCAAGCTGGCAATATTCAACCTATCCACACTCTTGCTGATGCTGTAGCCTGACACTGGCTCTGACTCCTTTGAACTATTGTTGACAAATAGGAGTAATAAAAACTTGATATTATCTCATGAGCTGACAAATATTTCTTACCAATGTTTTAGGTGACACAAAGCTTCTAACTTTTGAATAATAATAATAATAATAATAATAGAAAATAATGATAATTATTATTCTATTATAATCAAGATAGTGAAAGAGAGGAAAAGAGAGATAGAGAGAAAGCAAGATAGAGAGATAGAGAAATAGAGAGAAATGAAGAGCTATAGAAAGGAAGAGAGAAAAACAGAGTTTAAGGGAATGCGATAGTAAGAGAGAAATAAAATAGAGAGAGAAAGAAAGAAAGAAAAAAAGAGAGAAATAGTTGGACAAAAGTAAGAGAAAGAGAATAAAGAGATAGATGGAGGAACAGGGAGAGGCAGGGGTGTTACCTAGAGGGGGAAGGCCGTTGGCAACTGGGGAGGTGGTGTCAGTGTTGCTATTGAGGTGAGGGAGGGAGGAGGAGAAAAGGGTGAGAGAGAAAGTGTGAGAAGAAGTGAAAGATAAAAGAAGGGTGAGAGGAGTGGGGATCCTTAAATGGGCTTCCAGTCAGTCATATGAATAGCTGTGACCATTTTTAGATTGTTGATGATGGTGCCTACAAGGCTGGTGGTTGGAGGAATTTGATGGAAGAGGGGTGGAAATAGGGGGGTTGGGGTCGGGCTGGGTAGGGTATGTTTGGGTTTTAGTCTATTTATTAATAATAATAAAGTATAATGTTTAATAATAATAATGCAAATAACTAAATAATAACAACAATATTAGTAACAATGATATAATGATAATATTTATACTTTATTTTTAAAACATTTTACTAATCAATAATTTAAAAGTAGTGAAGTTTCAAAAATATCAAAAAAATAAAAGAAAATGCCTTTCTTAGTAACATATCAAGAACTTAAAATATGAAGTTGGATTATTGATTTGAGCTTGAATTAATTATTGTAAGTTTTGGAAGCTAAAATTGTAAAAAATAATAAAAAGTAAATAAAATTTTGAGAAATTTTGAAAAATACTAAAAAATCCATGAAATCATTTTTAATTTATTGGTGTAATCGAAGTCTATACACATTTCTGATGTGTAATTATGATCCTCAAAGATAATTAGAGTTTTTTAACAAGTTTCATTAGTCGACATAATTCTAATGTTAATTTACTTCATCAGTGGCAGATTTGCTATTTTTATTTTAGAGATCAAGATATCTTTGGAGGCTTCAAAGATTTTATATATTTTTCTCATATTTTTTATTTTTTAATCACATATTGTTTTTTAACTTAAAGCCAATCTCATAATAGTTTTCATGTAGCTTTTGTTTATAGAATTATGTGTGATTTGATCTTTTGGGTGCTTTGGAAGGCACATATTTCTTGGGAAAAATGTGTGATATCGTTGTGGGCAGTAAGGATGGGGTTCAAGAACCTTTAAATAGAAAATTTGAAGATGCTTTGCTACTGAATTGGATTGGGCTGAGTGATTAGTTTGAAGTTAGAAGATCCCTTAAGATTGAATCACTTTTTTTATTTAATTTTTTGAATTAAGCCAAAAGAGCTAAGCCTTGAGCTATATTTTTATATCAATCCATTTTGATCCAATTTCTAGCGGATTGGCTCTAGCTACATGAATTCAACTCATTATGTTACAGTTATTGATGGGGACCATCTTCGACGCGGGTCGCGCCGCCGAGCCTGCCTTGACCCATACCGGCCTTGACATTTCAGTTTTATTTTATGCATTTATTTTCGTCTGTTTCAGTTTTATTTTCGCATTTATTTTTGTCCATTTCATGTATTGATTGGATGGATGAATATTAGCCCTCCTATCATTTATTAAAAATACTATAATAAGGTCTAGATTGTTTTGAGGGTATTATAAATACCCAAAATCAGTATGTTAATTTTAATTTTGATAAATAAAAATTATGAGTTTTCTCCAAACAGCGAGAACAGCTCTTGTTTCCCCCGGGAAAGCCCTAGTTTCCAAATCCCCCTCTCCAAACCCTAGCCGCCACCTTCCAGACCCCTCACCTTGCTACCTTCGGACGTCTCCCTGCAGGACAGCCGCTGCCACCACCCCAGCCGCCGCTGCTGCTCGATCGCTGCTGTCCAGCCGCCGCCGCCGCTGCCAGCCGCCGCCACCGCTGCCCAGCCGCTGCTGCCAGCCGCCGCCGCTTGCCCCTGCTGCTGCTGCCAGCCCTCGCTGCTGCCCCTGCTGCTGCTGCCGCTGTCAGCCGCCACTCACCGCTGCTGCCCCTGCTGCCTCTGCCAGCTGCAATTGCTGCCACTGCCCAGCCGCCGCCGCTGCCCAGCCGCCGCCACTGCCCAGCCGCCGCCGCTGCCTAGCCACCGCTGCCTAGCCGCCGCCGCCCATGCCCCAGCCACCGCTGTCCAGACGCCTCCACTGCCCAGTCGTCGCTTCCCTAGCCGCCGCAAGAAATCTACTCGGATCACCCTTCTCGCTCCCTGTGTTTAAACTGGCGTGTGTTTGTTCTTCCCATACCTAAACTGAATTTATTTAATTATTTTCTCGTCCGATTTTTGGGTAGAAATTATTTGTAGGAGCGCAAATCTAAATTCGATCGCTGCGAGTAGTTTCAGAACGGAAACGCCTTCGAACATACCCGCATGGCAAGTACAACTCGAAGTGCGAGTTACCTTTCCGGACCGGAACCTTTCCTTTGATCCGGAACCGGTGCCGACCGCTCTTCCTGTTCGTGACTCAGGATACCCCATTGCCAACAAAAGTTATTTTCAAATTACTGTGAAATATTCTGCAAACAAATGCTGAAGCTTAATTGATCTGAAGCGGCTGCGCGAAAAGTGCTTAAAATTCCAATTACATCTTAAAAAATCTGCATTCACAAGCATTCACGAACCCTAGGATTGCATTAGAGTCCGACAACACCAAACTCTAGTGTTGCCCTGCATCAGTTATGGATGCTTTAATATGCAGTATAGACAAGTTAGTTTCTTAATAATGACAAAGAGATAAATACTAATTTTGAGCGGTCTCAATTTAAGGTAAAGCCATTTTAAAGTCAAGCTCAACTCAAAATATGTCTCGAGCCATTATAGGATTTGAGCTTAACTCAAATTAATTGGATTTGATTTTGAATTCGATTAGAATCACTCAGAATTGGATCACAATTAGCTATACAACACTAGTTGGAATAATGGATTTTTAATAGAACTGAATATTTAGAGAATTATTTGGAAAACTATGAGAATGCTAAGACCCAAATTCAAATGTTTCTTAATTTAAGAATCAATTTCATTGAAATTTCAATGAAATCTAGGCTTTATGGGATGGATTTGAGTGAGAATTCCTTGGGGCTAAGAAAATTGATTAAGATAGTTCTTATCTTTTTTTTTTTTAAATTTCTAAAAGCATGAGGGTGATGGTTGCTGCTCATGGATTAATAATAAATGAACCTTGGGTTAGTTTTAGTGGTGAGGCTGTAGCTAGCTTGTTGGCAGTGGTGTAGGAAATTAAGAAATGGGAGATTGTTGTAGATTAGTGAAATGAATAACAAAAACATTTGAATATAGCATGAAAGTTGCAGCACTAATAATTCGATGGGAATTTATGAAAATCACAAGAAATTTATTTTGATACTATTTATGTAGATTAGGACTTGGAATGATAGAATTTTTGTAAAATTAATTACTAAATGAAAAAATAAGGATGCTCACATTTACTAACTCATACCTATGCATGTAGGCATATGCACATTCATATATATTGCTTGTGTGTGTATTTATGCATATGAAGGGGGAGATAGAGAAGCTTTATATTGATTTTCCAACTACTGTTGTTCATTTTTAAAATTGTTGTGCTGTTAACTTTCAATGCAAGATGCAAGATTCTTATAGCTCAAAAAATTTCAATGAAAAATAACACATTAAGTTCTAATAATTAACTTAGTCAGTGACACCGAAAGATAAATTGTTATCACATGTGCCATCAAAACCTTTTTATAATCTGTAAAGTTGCTTTTTTGTATGTATTGCTTAACATTTGGTTCTTCTTTTAGGGCTAGTTATCTTGATTTTGTTTAATTGATTTTCAGATTAAGTTGAGTTGTGCTGGTAAGAGTATTGTCAAGGAGGAAGAATTTAATGAGCAGGGCTGCGATTCTTTCTTTGAAAGCTTAGAAGTATCTAGCATTTCTGGATCTGAAGATGAGTTTGAAAAAGGTGCAGTTACATCAGCCAAAACATTGGAAGGAACTAAACAAAAATTATATCTGCGACTCCATTCGAGGGATATAGTTTCAGTATGGAAAATTTTAATTTTGGATGAGTCTGAGAAAGTTTCTCTGGATGATTGTATGCCTAACCAGCTGAGAAATGATGGGAATGCATTAATTCTGGGGGAGAATGAACTGATAACCAGGTTGAAATGTCTGCTCTCTGAATCTCGAGATAAATCTTGCTTGAGAATTGTTTTACTTTTGAGTGGTGGGCATTTTGCTGGATGTGTCTTTGATGGGAATTCAGTTATAACGCACAAAACCTTCCATAGGTAATAATTAATATTTTGTCTAGTCTTTTTGATATTGACAAACGTATGTTCTTGCAAGTATTCCAGATATTCCTCATATTTAGTTGTTTGAACGGTTATTTACACTGATACTTGCTGCTTCTCTTGCAATTGTGAATCTTATTGAATGCTGTTACATATGCTATTTTATAAGTAGCTAGAGCGGAGGTCATTTTTCTTATAATGAAAGTTAACATTACCACTACTTTACCAGTTTTGCTTTAACATGCTTTATGCGTAGGAGGCTGCATAACGAAGCTTATTTTATTGTGTGATATTTCTTTTTTTTTTCTTTTTCTCCGGAGTTAATCATAGATTTTATTCCAATGTACAATTGGTTTGCAATGTGGTTGATGAGTTTCTGATATAATGGGGTTTATAATCTACTTATTAAAGGAGCGCATATCATAGAAGTTATCCTTGCATATATACAAACCCTTTTACATTAAAGCACCAACATTTCATTTTTACTACAAAAATAACACACTGCTTGGCTCATTTCTAATTATTAAAAATGGTAAATATTCATTTCAATAAAAGATTGAATGCTGATCTTGTAGATTAAAAGGTTTGGATGTTAGAAATATGATCGAAAATTACAGTTTTAGGCTGAGTAAATCTCTTATATTGTTAGTAATGGTGAAGCTGACTCTGCTGATATGCGTTAATGATGGCATCACATTTTTTCATACTTTCTCTTTCCTTATATCTTGAATGTACTTGTCTAGTGTATAAATCATTAACGTTTGGCATTCATATCGAAGGCACAAATTTGTGCTTGATCAATGTTTTGATACCATGGAAATATTCCATCATAACTTGATATCAAGAAACAAACTCGAATTGTAAAATATGGAGCTAGGCAAACTAAATACTAGTATTCTTGCAGCTAATATAAAATAGAGAAAAATAATTCAGGATGCTATTGAGGCACTGAATTCATCTACAATAGAGCTTGTCAATGGTACCTTCTCATATAATATAATGCTAGTGTTGTGATTTACTATTTTGTAGGCACTTTACTTCATATACCTTTGATTCCGATGCCTGATCACAGCTCATGCTAATCATTCAACTGCTGCCAGGGCTAGAGAAAAAACATTAGTAACTCTTGTTTGACAAAATATTAGATTAAATGTGCCTTGACATGCATTTTTGTGGTAGAACATGGCAAGATAAAATATCTTGGCACCTTATCAAAGCTTTTTTAGTGCCTTAAAGTTATTTGGCTTATATGTTCCCATTACATTGATTCGGAAAAACTCTTTTCTTGCATTTATCTGTAGTTCAATATTTATACCAGTTTGGTACCAACTTTGGTTTTTGACCAACTACAGTGATATGTTGCATATCGCTCCTTTTGTAAAAGGAATGTGAATCAATTAAAATGTCGCCTGCTTAATTTTCTTTTTAACACAAAGTCAGTTCAATCTGGCTTAAACTTTCTTAATTTAGCCTATTTAACAATATTACGATTTTAAGTCCTTAAATTTATGTTTAACTAAAGAGAGGGACATATTGTCACTTATAAAAATGGGATTTCTAAAAGTTAGATTGATATTTTTTTAAAGAGATACTTTATTTTGTAAGAAATATAAGATTATTCTAAGTGATTGTATGATAACCCAGCATCGTTTATTGGTTTTGGATTTGAAACTTATGGATAATAAAAGTAATATTAAGTATAATGTATATTCAAAATCTGTATGGTGAATCTTAAGAAGGGTAATACATATATTTTTAAGAGTGAGTTTTTAAGCAATGAGAGATTGTAAGGGTGAAACCAACTTTATGTGGAATTTAATTGCTAATTTTATTCATAATATAGGAAAGAGTTTATTTGGTAAATCAAAATGAAGAGTGCCTAATAAATTTTAAAATTTTTTAAGAGTGAAATTTTAAACTTAGATAATGAGATTTTAAGTGTGAAGCCAATTTTATATGGAATATTCATAATATTGGAAAGAGTTTATTTGTTGAATCAAAATGGAGAGTGCCTAATAATAAAGATGCATGATGGTGGAAATAAGATGTTCAAGTTAAGATTAAAGATAAAAAATATGTTATAAAGAGTGATTTAATTGTAAGACTAAGAAGAATTAAAATAAATATAAATTAAGATGTCATGAATACAAAATAATAGTTTGTGATGCTAAAAGTGTATCTCTCGAGTATATATATATATATATATATAATATATATATATATATATATATATATAATACATTTGAAATCATCGAGGGAGAGACATATTTATAAGCTAGCCAAATTAGGAGATAAAAGAACATAAGATTTGACTCATAATATATATGAATGATGTTGCAGCCCAGTAGTTGAGGCTCAGGATTTATTATTCTAGATCATAGGTTCAAATCCCACAGGCCATACATAAGAAAATATATATATATATATATATATACACACACATATATATACATACATATATATATATATATACATATAGATATATACATATATATATATATATACATTTATATACATATATATACATATATATACATATATTTACATATATATATATATATATCAAAGATGATAATATAATTTTCTTAGGAATGAAAATATTCATTATAGATGGATAAATTATTTTAGTAAATTTTCTTAATTAAATTGTACCGATACAATTAATATAAATGAGTTAATGAATATAAAAATAGTTTCAGTTACACTCATTCACCGTATTAGTAAACCTGATATTTAGAGTGCTTTAAAGAAAATAGAGAGTGGAGAAATGGTAGGATTAGATGACATCCCTGTCGATATATGAGAATGTTTTGGGGATGAAGAAATTTCTTGACTTACCAAGTTATTTAATATAATTTTGAAGATTAAAAAGATGCAGATGAGTGGAGAACATCATTGTTGTAGCTATTTATAAGAATAAAAAAGATACTCAAGATTGTCCTAGTTATAGAGGGACTAAGTTAATGTGTTATTCATTAAAACCATGGGAGAGTAATTGATTATGGATTATGAAAGGATACTTGTATTTCTCAAAATCAAATTTGTTTTATCCTATATAGATCTACTATGAATCTAAACATATATTAAGAGGTTTGATAAAAAACTTTAGAGAAAGAAAGAAGATAGTCATTTAATTTTTATTGGTCTTGAAAGGCATATGGCAGAGTTATATGAGAAGTTATTTGGAGAGATTTGGACATAAAAGGGATTTGTGTTGCTTATTTTTAAATTATTAAAGATACGTATAATGGGGTTGCAACATTGTTCAATTGCAAGGTGACTTGTCTAATGATTTTTCTGCTATTATTTGATTACATGAAAGCTCAGCTCTCAGCCCATCTCTTTTTACTTTAATTATGAATATTCTTACTGAGACATTCAAAATAAGATTCCTTGGTGCATTCTATTTGCAGATTACATTCTCTTAATTGATAAGGCTAGAGATAGAGTGTAACGACCCAAAGTCGTTTTGCAAATTAGGTCAGAATCCTGCCTTAGGAATCAGGATCCCGGGGAATTTCACTTTAGGGCAAATGAAACTACTAATAGGTAGAAACAACTTTAAAGATCAAAGAGCCCTAATTCGGGAAAAATCCGAAAGACGGAAGCTCCCGTTCTACCTTTGAAATTTCTAAATTCTAAAAATCAAAAACATTGAAATACGTGTCCGAATTCATCGTTTTCAATGTCGACGTGTTAAGTATATTATTTAAAAATTGCTCGAGAAGTTTCATCAAAATCTGAGCGTCGATTTGATCGTGGCAAATTTTCGAAGTTTTTAACCCCTAAGATTAAAATAAAATAAAATTTTGCTCCGAATCGAAAATTTTTGGCGCGAGGGTGTTCATCATGTTGTAACACACCTCAGTGTCAAGTTTCGTTGTATTCGGATGTCGAACGACGGAATTTTGAGAAGATTTTAAATTTAAGTTTTTTTAAAAATTTTTTTTTCTTCTTTCTCTGATTTTCCTTCCTACGCCCCCCCCCTTTTTTTTTCTTCGCATTCTGCAATTTTCTCCCGCACCAGGCGGGAGAAGTTTCCGCGCCAGGCGGAAGCCTGGCGCACATACGGCACCTGCCTGCGCCGTTTTTGGCGCAGGCTGTCGGCCCATAGGGCCGACCACTTCTCCCCGACCCCACTCCCGCCTTCTGGCGGGAGAAGCTTCCGCGCCAGAGGCCCCCTCCCGCCATTTGGCGCACGTTGTGGCGCCCCCTCCCGCGCCTATAAAACCCCCATCCCCTCCCCTATTCTCCCCACAGGTTCCAGCAGCCTCTTCCCTCTCCTTTCCCCAATTCAGCCAACCCTTCCTCCTTCCGGCAGCCCGACAGCCCCGACAGCCACCTTCCGGCAGCCCCGGCAGCCCCTTCCAGCCACCTTCCAGCAGCCCGGCAGCCCCGACAGCCCCTTCCAGCCTCCTTCCAGCAGCCCCTTCCAGCCCCTTCCAGCCACCTTCCGGCAGCCCGGCAGCCCCCGACAGGCACTTCCGGCAGCTTCCAGGAGCCTGGCGCCCCCGGCAATACCTTCCGGCAGCCCGACAGCCCCCCACAGCGGTTCCAGCAACCCTCGGCCATCCTTCGGCCAACCCGTTCCAGCCTCTTTTCGTGTGCCGGCGATCCTAAATCTAAGGTAAGGGAAAGAAATTTGAAAGAACTCATTCGCTTTCTCTTAATTTGATTATTCTCTCTATCAAATTTATAGCTAGTCATGCACAATAGAATTATCCTCATTAATTAATAATGAGAACGATTCAAAGTGTTATAAATGACTACTAATTTCTATTTGCCAATTCAGTCGATTATTCTGACTTTTTCGTCATACATTAGTATGATAATCATAAAGACACCTTAACAACTGCTTTAACAGCAGCTTAATTCAATTGAACTTCAAAAGCAGAAGAAGACAAACAGAATGAAAGAATAAGTTAAACTCCTAAATCATTAAAAAGCTAACTTAAAAATATCGGGACCTTAAAATGCAGATTGAGCGAACTGTCACTCATACGAGCTGTTGAACTTCTGAACTTAAAGACTAAAGGTACCCAGTATATGACTTGCATTACATCTTGCATTTTTCTATTACTGCTATGCTTAGCTTATTTGCTTTGAGTCGAATCCATTTGAAGCTTGGTTGGTTGTCAGGAACCAACGTAATAACATTCGGGGTTGTTACTGGAAAATGACATCAGTAACATTCGGGGTTATTGCTGGAAAAAATGACATCAGCAACATTCGGGGTTGTTATTGGAAAATACCATCAATAACATTCGGGGTTGTTACTGGAAAAATGACATCAGTAACATTCGGGGTTGGTTACTGAAAAATGACATCAGTAACCGTTATTTTGTGATAAATACTTGTTGCAGAAAGTTATTTGCTTATTTTACGCAGTTGCCTTATCTATCCTGCATTTTTACCTCTGCTAAACGCGTTTTCGTAAATTAATTTGTTATTGTATATGCTGTACTTAGAGTATTCTCTAATTACTGAGAATTCCAATCCTGATATTGTTTGTTGTACAATACTAGGTCAGGTGCTCCTGGAAGAGGTTAAACAAGAACCTTAACTTTCAAAAGGATCAACGACGGCGCTGAAATGCTTATTTTGTTTTTTTTTTTTGTTTTGTACGATGATGGAACTTGGAATAATAACTTTTGATAAATGAAAAATATCATTCACTTTTATATGCACATTTTTTTTTCTCAAATTGCTTGATATGATCTTGCGGTGAGCATTTATCCTATGCCAGAACGGTTTCTACCGAACCGGCATCGGGCCGTCACATAGAGAAAGTAAAGTTTGAGTTGTGGAGTACTATAGAATCTAAAGATTTTCATCTTTGATATATATATTTACGGGTGACCTATGAAGGCCATAAATGCCTTTCCTAAAGGAAAAAATTTGCCAAATTAACTTCTTGATTAACAAAGCGCCATAATATATTGTCTAAAGAGAAGTACATGTGGGGTCAATTTCCTTAGTTGATCAGGTAAAGGGGACTAAGCATCTAGAGCCTTGACATTCATTTCCTGATTGATTTAATTGCTTAATGAGTAGTCACGTCAATGCATGCTAATGTACCTATCATAGTAAAGCTGCGAACTAATCTTGTGTGATCTCTTTTCCCTTAATTGAAAGCCAACTTTTGATCTTTTCTTACCATCACTGCTAGCCCATTACCAAATCGTTTGTGCAATTAAGGTAGATCGTTTGTGCAATTAAAGTTAAGTCCCACTATTTTTTGTACTACATAAATCCCTTCATGGTTATATTTTATTTCTTGTGATGCTTTAAATATCACTTATGGGCTTTTTTAAAGTAGTAAACATATCCTAATTAAGGTAGTAAATATTTCTTGTGATGTTAAGTTCATCCTTTGGTTGACTTCATTGCAATGTTGCAATAATATGAACTTTGAGCGGTATTAATATCCCAGTGATGTAAAACCCAACCTTTAGTGTAGTTTATGGTGGTTATACCAACCCATGCTGTATGGATCTTCATTTGGATGCAAAACTCTTTCTTGTGCCAAGTTTGAAGCAAGAATAAGAACCTTGAGCAACATGGGCCTTCTTTTCAATGTGAGACTCTACCCTTGGTTAAATTTATAATAATAGTATAAGAATATCAAATAGAAAACAATATAATTTAGGCTTAAGCTTATTATTTAAGTTTATAAAGTAATAATAATTTATTAATTAATTATATACAATTAATGATAATATAATTGCAATTCATAATAATAATAATAATTAATAATTTTATTGATAATTATTAATATAATTACTAATTATATTTATTATTTGATGATTATTATTTATTAATTAACCATTAATTAATATATAATAATAAATATAAAGTTTATTTTAATTAATTAAAATTAATGAATACATAGTATAATGTAATAAATAATAACTATTTGATTAGTTAACTAAACAAATTTGATTGAATTAGTAATATTCGATATTTACGCAAAACACAAGAGAGCATCACTAAGCTTAAGAAGAACTTGTGTATTAAATATAGAGAAAATTATCAAAATGGTGCATTGACTCTTGCAAAATGTTCAAAATAGTCATTGACTCTTGTAAATATATTTTTTGTTCCCTAGACTTTAATTTAAGTGATATTTTTAGTCTTGCAATTATTTATCCATAATGTCCATCCTTTCTATTAACAAATTTCGATCAAACGGGCAACACTTCTTCGTCTTCGTCTCTGAGTTGCAATTTAGTTCATTTCTTCTACAAGTTCGTCTACAGGTTGTGATTGTGTGTGATTTGTTTTTCTTTTTTCTCCTATAGGTTGCAACTTCTTTGTCAACGAATTGCAATACACCCCACTTGAATTGCGACTGTAATTGGATCACTTGAACTGCAACTGAAATCGTTCGTTAAAATTGCGAGACAAAGTGACCTATAGGAGAAAAATCACAATCCAGCGTTACAATGATACAACGAAGTGACGTTCGTTACCATCCCAACGATACAGCTGGATTGTATCACAAATGCAAGCGGGATATATCAGAATTCCAACAGTCGATTCTAGCTGCAAGTAAGCCAATTCTAGCTGCTATTCAAGTGTGGTGTATTGTAATCTAGTCGATGAAGAAGTCGCAACCTGTAGGAGAAAAAAAAGTAAAGAAGTCGCATGAAATCATAAACTGTAGAAATTTCTTAACGAAAAAGATGAACATTATGGACAAATAATGCCATACACAAAAACTCAATTAAATTAAAGTGAAGGGACAAATTTCTTTCTTACAAGAGTCGAGGATTATTTGGAACATTTTACAAGTTAATGGACCATTTTGATAATTTTCTCATTAATAAAATTTGAACCAGTTGGATGACAAAATGTTGTGTTATGTGATTAATAATAGTAATATTATTATCTTTGGTATTATTCAACAAAATATGAAACAATAAAAAAGAAGAGGAAATTATGTAACTTTTTATGCAATTAATACATGACTTCTTAAGCTTAAAGTACAAACAATGCCTTTCAAAGTTCAATCTCTTATAATACAAAACACTCATCCCTTGATCACATCTTTGAGTATGAATATTGCTTTCAATGCTTATGAATCAACGACAATGAGCTCTGGGATTATGAGTCAGCGACCATAAATTGTGATTCATAAACTGAAGATGATTATTTTTTTAGGTTAAGGGCAATTTATAATACAAAAATTTTTTATAACCCTTAGAACATAGGTGATCTCTAGATATATCTAGACTTGTATGCCTTAAAGTTGTTGAGTTTCATAAATGGCTCAGTAAATTGAAATGACTGAGTTAATATATGTTTCAAGTTCAAGAAATCTTATGGATTACAACTTGCTTAGCTAGTTTAAAAAGTTGAATGGGTAATGACTCATAAGCCCTAAAGAGGCTGAGTTTCATAATTGGTCCAGTAAATCTAAATATTAGAGTTAGTATAAATTTCAGGTTAACCATGTTTAAAGGACCAAACTTGTTGTATTTATCTACTTGTTTGATTAGTCTAATGACGGAATAATTAGAAGCTCACCAACCTAAAAGGTTGAGCAATTTTCAATATTCATCAAGTTTCTGGAGCAAAGTCAATATAATACCCTTAGGTTCATTATGTCTAAATAACCGAACATATGAACAAATATTAACTTAATGAGCTTAAAAGACCAAGTTTATAGCTCAAATTCATCACTGAAAGGTTAATTTTTTGTTGCTAGTTCAAAATGGTGTAAATTGTTGATTAGCTTACTAATAATAATAATATTAATATTAATTAAGTAATTTATAATTAAAAATACTTATGTTAAATAATTAATATTTAATATTAATAAATTTAATAAAATAATATTTGTATTTAATTATATTTAATATTGATTATATATTTAACTTAAGCTAAGTAAACTCAAGACAAGCTATTTGGTTCAAGTTTAAATAGGCTTAAGTTGAAAAATAAAAATTGTTTGGGACTAAAATTGAGTTGAGTTAAGCTAAATTGGAACTATACATGGGCTTATAACATCTGATTAGGCTTTTACTATATTGAAGTTTAATATAGGAGTTGTTTGGCATGAGGTAAAAGTAGTGTAAAGTAAAATTATTTCGGGTAAATTGAGATTACCGGCATTTAGCATAAAGTAAAATGGGTGAAAACTTTTACAATGTAATTAAATTTTGCATACTATATATACGAGGGGAGTAAAGAAACTACGCTCGATTTGGCCACATTTTGAACATGCGCGGAGTAAAGCAGTCGAGCAGAGCAAAGCCATTGCGGAGAGGAAGGCACCTACGAACAAACGATTTCATTCATCCATCTTCTCCGGCGAACGATTTCGGCGAATCCTTTCTTCATTTGAATGAAAGATTCGAAGGATTACGTTTTATTCGAACGATTCGAAGGATGGTGTTTTGTTCGAACGTTTCGAAGGATTACGATTTGTTCAAACGATTTGAAGGATTAATATTTGTTCGAACGTTCGTATAGTTTTAACGAAACCCTAAAAAAATTTCAAAACGATTTGAATGAATCCTTCGAACAAATGTACGAATTGTTCGAATGAAACCCTAAAGAATTTCAAAATAAAACAAATTTTTTTAGGGGGTAAGTTTACCCCCTAATATACTCAAAACACTACACTCACAGATTACTTCACTTCAAATAAAAAAGGTTTAAATTTTTTGTATAACTACCAATCAATAGTAAAGTAATTTGATTATACTGTAATCATATTCACTGTAATCAATTTATTTTAAATTTAAATTTCTCAGATTCCTCATGCCAAACAGCCCCCTTAGTAATTTATAATGACTAATTTTATGAATCAATCTTCGAGCTTGTTTATGTTGCAAGTCTTAACTTTCATATAAGGCCACATGTCTTCTAGGCTATATAACCCATTTTGTAAAACCAACTAAAATTAATAAGTCTGTTGCTATGAAATCCCTCAAATTAGAATGGCCATGAGTCATTCACTTGGTTTACTCAAGTGAACTTGGCACTCTTTATACTAAATTCAATCCTTCCCATGCCAAAGATGTTTCAAGTAAACATGTTAGGAGTTCAGAGATCTCACAAGGCGACCTGTGGATAGGACATATACGTCTCTACCATGCGATTTAATCATCTTGAGTAACAAAATGTCCCCTCCAATAGAGCCAATCAAACCAGTGTTTAATATGGACAATAACTTCATTAAAAAAAGGACAATAACCTCAAATATGCATTCAGGCCCAATATAATAAGGCATCTCCACATTAAAATTGAATTATATATTTCATGCATATAAATGATTATTGATCATGTACAATATTTTTGTACCTTAATTTTTTATGCTTCATACAAATTGAGAACCGCTTTTCCTATCCGATATGATAAGTACTCTACTAGTATTTAGGTTGACAACAAATTGGAGGTATGCCTTAACATGCAACTATGATTTACTAAGAATACGGAGGAGATGATCTATGGTTGTTAATCAAATTCTTTGAGAGTTACAATTCATGGCTTATTGCTTTTGGTAGATTATACTTATTGGTAGATTTGATATGAAAGAACTTTGCCCATTTTAACTTCATGATTGTGCTTGTGCCGATTTATTCAATTGCTACCCATTTTATCTAAGCATTAAAATATGGGCCTAATTAAATTTTGTATTGAGAATCCTTTTTTACTATTAAGATGGGTAATCAACTATGAGTGTTTAGTCTAGAGAAGGTTTTCATTGAGATCTAATAAACAATTGACGGAATCACGAGACAGAGGGTTCTTTTTGGAGGGATAATGAGCCTTTGTGCAAATATAATTTTTGATGTAATTTACTTATTGAACTACGTTCCTTTTTTCAGGACCTTTAATTGCTTTATTTGTTGCCTAAGCCTCACAGATATTTACGATTTGAATTAGCTGTTTGCCTTTTCTTACTTTTTATATATTTTACTAGTTCTTTTGTTTAAATTTTAATTGAAATTTATTGGTGCATGTCATGAATTTTAAAAATTGTGAGTCTTAGTTAAGTGAGTTTGATATGAAGATTTCAATCTTTAGGTAATTCCTATATTGCAACAATAATGAATAACGTTTTGGGCAATGAAGAAGTATAATTGATGTTCGAGGCAATTGTGTTGGATATTAGATTGATAACATATTATGTTAAGAGTGGCAATATATATGATTACATAAAAGAGAGTATGTACCATAAGATTGTATGATAGAGAGCTTTAGATGCACTAATAAGGCAATAATATAAAATAATATGAAATGTATACGATGGAATAGGGAAGATAGATGCATTATAAGCAGTTCAATAAAACTGTTTTAAATTTAGGTTTCATTGCTACATGCAGCACTAAAATGACATGTTTGTCAATGACTATTTGATTTAACACTAATACTTTGAAAAAGGCCATTTGCTAGTGGAAATTCAGAGGCTTAGATTGCAACTTCTAGTGTGCAAGTTTTTTTCTCGATTATGCATCTCTTAGTTTCCAACTCTTATGGTTGAGGCCTTTAAATTATATTTTCAATTAGCATAGATATCATTTTTATTCTGTATTTGAACCACTTTAATGTTATAATTCCTGTATTTTTGTTTTCATCTAATAATTGCATTTCGGGTTGAATTTATTTATGCGCATCAAACGTTTAGGTATGTTGTTAGAGCAAAGGCTGGCAAGAAGCAATCTACTAAAGATGCGACAGGAAAATCTGCACATTCTGCAGGTTCATCTCTGCGTCGTCATAATGAAGCTGCACTGAAAAAGGTCACCTCATTTTACTCATTTTGTTTCAGCTTTGTAATGTTGAAATGTTTAGTGCGAACTTAATAAAGCTCATGGAATATACAATTTAAATCCCATATTTGATTCAGCTTTAGGTTTTATAGTCCTTTATAGGAGATTTTTTAATTGGTAAGGCCTTATTTTTCATCTGTGAAAGCTCATTAACTTTTGTAAAAGCTCCGCTTGTGCTTTTATGTGTTTTGTAATTAGTCAGATGTAGTAATTGATGATGTAGATTAGTGTTTTTAAGAGATTGCATATCCAATAGTGTTAGCCATTTTCTTAAATAGACTTCATTTCTATGTGGATGATTTAAGGAAGAACTAGGAATAAAAAATTACATGTTAAAGCACTCATTCAGGATAGATGTACTAAGCTAGCAATATTTCTATGGACCTTTGGGAGGGGTTTCTATTTGATATTGCACAATGGAAACAAAGGATTTATGTAGTTGACATTACCTAGTGGGATTAAGGCTTGGTGTTGTTGTTGTTGTATCTATGAGTGGTTTAGTTTGTGATAGAATTATTTTCTGAAATGATCCCTCAAGTATTGAATATGCACAATTTAGTCTCTAGATTATTAAAATGCCCAAAATTGTCCTCCAACTCCTTTTAAAATTTTAAATTAGTTCATTTTAAACATTTTTATTTATTTTGGATAGAGACATTTTAGCATATGAGTGTGATGCATTGCTATTATAATTTTTTTTTAAAGTTAATTTTTCATTTAAAATGGATTAAAAGATTAAAATAGGACTAATTTGACTTTTTAAAAGGAGTTGAGGGACTATTATGGGCATTTCAATAATCGAGGGACTAAATTGGGTATTTTTCAATAGTCAAGAGACCATTTTAAGTAATACCTCATTCATAATATTAAAAGTGCATGTGATAAGTGCCAACATTATGAAAGCCTAGGGTGTTCCCTATTACAAAAGATGATGAATTAATGTAGTAAGAATATTTAATTGAAAGACAACTAAGTATTATATCAAGAGATAAGAAGTTTGTTATAATTTCTTCTTAAAAGTATCTTAAGCAATTTTCTACAAGGCATACAAGTGTATTTGGTTTATTTTCACCCGAGTTATGAAAATACATTGGTGCTAAAGTACCAAGTGGATGGAGTTGACCCATTTGCTTAAGCTTTTGGGCCAAATATGGGTTTAAATATTAGTTTTATCAGATTATTATTATGTTTTCCTCATGTTTTTTTTGGCAAAAAGTGGTTATTCGTTTGACAACCTTTTAATTGAAAACCCTGTTTTACCTATTACACTGTGTATCATCATTGGAGTGCAAACTCTCTTAACTGCACTTCTGGTTTTTAGATTATCGAACATGGCTAAGGAAGGCTCATTTTTCTATATGTTTGTATTTTAATAATTTTTTGAACTGGTTCTACATATCAAGTGATAAAATAAGAGTTGCTTGCCTTTTTCAATGACAACACCTTTTTAGCAGTGTTGAATGTTTTTTTTCAATGATAACTCAGTTCCTGTCAGGTGATTTGGCTTTTGATTTTGTTTATTATTAAACTATATCCAAAATTAAATCAACCCTTGTTACATAATGATATCAACAGTTAATTTACTAATATCAATTTGATTTGGAATAACATTATCAAATATTTCATTAGTAGTTAGATTTTGAAGTTTCACATTAAATTTCTTAAATTCAATAGGCAAGGTTAGTTAGAGTTCACCATTAAAGGTGCCTAAGTTGTCAAATCATATCGTCTTAAATTCATGTCATTATTTATGATTGTCATTTATCAATATATGTAATGTTATGAAATTCTTAGCTTAAATTGAATGAATTTACCTTAGGCTATGCTTTATGCAATATTTTACTTAAACACATCTAATTCTGCTCTGATACAAACTGTGATGACCCATGTTAGGTTGGTAACAACCAATCTAACATCGGATGCATCTTTCCGCATGATCATATTGACGATTAAGTAAAATAGCAGTTAAACACATCCAGAGCCATTCAAGCATAAGAAATAACATTCATTCAATTTAAAGTAAACAATATCCAGAATTTATTACATAACTTTCATTATGCAGCAAATAATTATCCCTTCAATGGGCAGTTAGAATTCGTTAATTTCCTGCGCCATGACTTTAAACTATATCGGCCTCCTCCAACTGTATCTGATCTGATATTATAAAAATAATGCCTTAGTGCACATTCTAAATACAAAGGATATTAAAATTATACTTTAAGCAAAAGCGGAAGGCAAAAAATGATAATAATTGCAGGAAAATATAGTTTATAGCAAAAAGATAATCATAACTCTTGCAAAATAAAAATTCTCTTATCACATGCTAAATTTCAAATGGAAAAAAAGAAATAATCGTATAAAAGTTCATGTTTATGTTTATGTTTATGTTTATGTCTATGATATTATGAAACAATGATAGTAGTTCTGATGGGCAAAGCCATAATCATGTGGCTTGGTTCAAATGATAATAATTGCGGCAAGAGGTTGGCTAGCAGCGGCTACTGAGTGGTTGGCGGATTGCTGGCTGGCTGGAGGGGATTGCCTGAGGCTGCTGGAAGGAGGGAGGCTGGCTGGAGCTGCTGTGGTAGTGGGGAGGAGAGGGGAGGGGATGGGGCCTTCTTATAGAGGAAGGTGGGTGGGGGTCGGCTGAGAGGGCTGACCGAACCCTGCGCCAAAAATGGCTCAGGCGGGCCCTCTGTTGGCAGGTGGAACCTTCTGCCTGTAGGCTCTGTCGCAAGACAGAGCCTGCGATTCGCAGGCGGGTTGGGAAGGGGTCGGGCGAACAGGGAAGGGAAGGAGAAGAAAAAAAAAATAAAAAAATAACAATAAAATACATAAAGTTAAATTTTTTGCATTTTTCCGTCGTTCGGTGTCCAAATACAACGAAACTTGGCACCGAGGTGTGTTACGACATAACGAACACCCTCGCACCGATTCGGGGTAATATTTTATTTTATATTAATTTTTGAGGTTTAAAAACTTCAAAAATTAACCATGATAAATTCGGCGCTCAGAATTTGATGAAACTTTTCGAGCAGCCTTTAAATAATATACTTAACACAACGATACTGAAAATAATGAATTCAGACATGTATTTCAATGTTCTTGATTTTTAGAATTTAAATATTTTAGAAAATAAAGCGGGAGCTTTCGCTATTCAGATTTTTCCAAATTAGGGCACTTTGATCTTTAAAATTATTCTTAACCATGGTATTTTTGTTTGCCCTAATTCAAAATTCCCAGGGATCCTGATGTCAGCGTCGTAAATTTGACCTAATTCGCAAAATAACGACTTTGGGTCGTTACAATAAATCTCTTGATTACAAGGATCAAAATAAAAAGTTACAAACTCTTAAAAATAGTCAAAAAGAGCGATAATTCAGTAGGAAGATGTGTTAGCGCTGCTTGGTTCTTAGCACCTTTCTTCTAGGACATCCTGATCTGGGTACGTTTCAAAAGTGCGGGCATTTGAATATCAGTTAGTCGTGAAACTAAGTACTGATAGATGCCATCTTTATAAATGTTAAATAATAAACATAATTATCAATAATTTGATAGGAAATAAAGCTATATAAAATTATCCCTGCAAACCCATTTCAATTGCACTACAACTTTAGCATAAAGTAATTGCTGTCACAAAAATAAATATAGAATTTTTGCGTTTGATATCTGATGAAAAATATGATTTTGTTGGGCAAGTACAAAATGAGAAAAATGGGGGTTCATCGACAGCAGTGACACCCTCATCCAACAGCTCATTACCTTCCTTGCTGCTCGGTTCCCGCTCAAAGACAAGGGAATGGTCAACACATTCCTCAACATCGACATTACACTTGCTCCCGATCATTTTCTATTGTCCCAAGAATGGTATATTCACGATATTCTGCACTCCGTTGGACTCCAACAGTCCAATCTTACACCCACACCTATGGTTGTGCCTAACAAACATAAGGAAGTCTCTAAAGAACAATTTTCAAATCCCACTCTTTTTCGTAGTACAGGTGGCGCTCTTCAATACCTCCAGCACACTAGACTAGATATTACCTTCAGTGTCAATAAAGTGTGTCAATCTATGCACCTGCCTACCACCTCCGATTGGCAAGATGTCAAATGCATTCTCCGATATCCTCGATCTACATCTCATTTTGGTATTCGCCTCCAACCAATTTCCTATCTTTGCCTACTGCGAAGTTGATCGGAAGTCCACTTCAGGTTACTACATCTTCCTTGGTCCGAACCTCATCTCTTGGTCCTCCAAAAAACAGCCCACCATGTCCAGCTCCAACACAGAAGCAGAGTACAAAGCCATCGCGAATACTGCCAGTGAAATCATGTGGATTTGATCACTCATTGCTGAACTCGTCTCTTCCTGGCACAACCTCCTACCATTTTCTGCGACAACTTAAGCTTAATATTTCTAACCGCCAAGCCCATTCTCCACAATCGTATGAAGCATGTCGAAGTCTATTACCATTTTGTTTGGGACTTGGTTAAACAGAAAAACTTATAGTTCAACACATTCCATCTGACGATCAGCTCGCCAACCTCCTGACGAAGCTCCTTCTAGCTGCCACTCACCATCGGATCACCTCCAAGCTCATCACTTCACCAACGTTGAGCTCATCACTTCACCAGCGGTGAGCTTGTGGGGGAGTAATAACAACCTATACAAATGACTATTTTTGTAACGCCCCATCCCGTCGCCGTGCGCAAAAGAGAAGTATAATTCATAGTTCGGCGGCGGAACGGTGCGCTACTCGGGAACGGTGGGCCATACAAGTAAAACCCATCTTCTCGAATAGGCTAGAGAGACGGAGCCATACTGAAGACCGCTGACTTGAACCCTAAGAGTAAGTTCGAGAGTCAATCTAAGATTAGAATGAAATACTTATCTTAGGTATTAGACTGGTACGTACATAAGGTTCAAGAGAGCGAGAAAGAACCCATGTACGTTATAAAATATATCAGTGTTTCCAGTGCGCCGATCACATCACAATACTATGTATAGCAGTATAACAGAGTGCGGAAGCTAAAAGCAAAACATCCAGAATACATTCATCTCAAGCAATAGTAAATATCCATCTCAGAAAAAAAAAAGTACAAGTACATCCAGAGTTTATTACAAACCATTTAAATGCAGAAATATAAAGAGTCTGTCTAAAGTGTTGGAAAGAACTAGAAAGTAAAAGTAGATGCTCGATCCCCTACAGCTCCAATTGTTCCTCTTGAGTCTCTGGCACGTCCTCCTGACCTGCCTCCAAAAACTGCTCGGGATCTAGCAAATTGCCGGATCCCAAAAGTACCCCGTGTTAGACAAGAAGTCTAACACATCGAAACTAGCTATGCAAAGCTAAACTAAACATAACAAATATACAAGTAACGTACAGTAAAAGTGCAGAAAAATTGTAAAGACACTAAATAACTGAAACTGTAAGGATGAAGCAAGGTGAAACTGCATCAAAACTAAATACTGAAAGTAAATGAAAATATCAGATGCTCATAAATCAATGTGAAAGGAATGTCAAATGCTGAGAAGGATGCTATAAGCTGCACTATATGCCACTGAGACAATGCTCGCAAATATGCTATACCACGGTATATCACAGAACTATCACTGAAGGTTTATGAGTAGTACGGTCCAATGTAAGCACCACAGTTAGGAAGTCAGTATGGTGACGCAGATGCACCCTGAAATTCCCCAGTCTGTGTATATAACATTTCATATTTCATATGGTATCACTGATAGCCACATGTCACAACAGAAGAAATGAGTTCAACTCATGTTTATGCTTATGCTTATGCTTATGCCACTACATTAAATGAATGAAAAATCTTGAAATCCATGAACAATATAGTGAGAAATAGTAATGAATCCTAAGTCTCTACTGTGCAGAATCCTGCTAAAAGGATTCTGACTCCAAATTTCTAGATCGGTATTTAGTTAAAGTTGCTTATTTACTTAAAGATCACTAGGCAGGGTGATTGTATACACATTAAATATGCTGCAAGGATAGGACTAACAACATTTAGTTTGATTACACCACCCTAATAAAGCGATCTTCATTAGGAGGTACAATCCGATGATGATTTTGTATCTCAAACTAAGCATTTAGTCTCTAAACTCACAATCATACTTAGCGTCTTAAGGAAGGTGAATCCCGTTACTTAGTTTATTTGAGCCAAACCTATTGAAGCTATTTTCGCTAGGAGGCATTGCCCGATGGCAATTTGTTTTTCAATTAAACTAAGGAATATGTACCCGTTTAATACACTCTTAGGATCGATTGATTTACTTTAAGCGAGGTTATATCCGCCTAAGCCCGCAGGATAGCAACAAAGATAAATCTCACTTAGAGTGACTCAACTAATCCCGAATATTACTGGGGACCAGTAACATGGGTATACTATACTGCACCACCCAATAATCATGGTTCAATCAAGTCTATTTAATAGAATAAGAATTTATCAAAACTACAAGTCCTAAACTAATAGGTAAGTCCTATACAAAATTTCATCAAGTGAATATGATCCAGGATCACTTAATATGAATTCTACCACAAGGAGATGTATCTCTTCTAATGTCTTAAATGATTACTACCACAAGGAGGATAGAGCAATTTCTAAGGTGATGGGATCTTCTATACTTCTACCTCAAGGATTCATACAAGGCCTCCTACCTCATGACATATGAGTTTAGGTCTTTTAAATAATTCAAGATGATCTTATGAAGAGATATTTAAGGTTCTCTCTTCTAAATTTTGATATTAATCTTTTAGGTTTTGATTCATATTTAGGTTTAGGATGATTAGATCAGATGATTAAGTCATCTGATCACACTCAATCTAAGATCATGGGATCTAAATCAGGAATATTTTTAAGACTTAGATCACTTGATTAATCAATATGATTTTATTAATCTTCTTATGCTAGTTCTCTTGCTTAAGAGAAAATCAAGGATCTTAAGGTTTGATTCAGATAGTGAAATCACTAAAGATTGTTATTAACTTTAATTTGTCTAATTCAAATGTTTAGAATCTATAATAAATCAAATGCATTATTGGAAAAATATTTAATCCAAAGTTTTGAATCAAATCAATTAAATTATAGTTCTTAAGGGTTTAGATCCTTCTTAAGTAGCTTAGGGTTTGATCCTTTCTCATGCCTTAAGAAAAATCAAGTTATGTATTTAAGATTAATGTCAAATAAGTGGATTAATTATGTATTATTGGTGGCAATCTCAGACCTAGATCAAGTCTTAATGGCTTGATCCAAATCTTATGATTTCTTAAATTAAGATATTTAAGATTTTAGATCTTTGGATTTATTCAAGCATGCTTAATAAGTTTATAAGGATGAATTTATTTCATTTACTTACTGTCATAAGTCAGATTGATAAATCAAGTTTTAAAACAAGGGTTACTTAGTGCTAATCAAACCCTAATTCCAATCAAAAAGGATTAGCACATAAGTATAAATCCAACCATTCAAATCACCTGAAATTTGGCATGTAAATTTTACTTAGTCACACAAGTAATCAGAGCCTAAGTTTGCTAGGATCTAATGAGTATAAACCCTAAAATTTACAAATCATGATTTAGCAAGATTATGGCATAACTAAAATTACAGAACTCAGAAAAATATTCTACTTAGCACATGCAATCTAATTAACATCAGTGAACTAATGGCACCATAAACATGCAATTTGGATAAGTAAATTTACTAATCTGTCCTAATTAAAATCCACTGTAATTAGGCAATAATTAAAGATCTAACCATCAGATGCATGATTTTTTTGGATATTTAGATTCTTGAGATTTTTCTGATCATTTTCATATATGATATCATAGGATTTGAACTAGTGGATTAAAAGTTATTTAAATAATACATTTTGTATTTTTATTTAATCAAAATCCTATGATTTGAATAATTGAATTATTTTCCTTAAGGAAAATAATTCCAAAATTCCGATTTAATTAAAACGGCTCGGCCCGAAATCGAAACGCGCGGGTCGACCGGGGCCCGGGAGACCCGGCACTGTCGCACCGCGTGGGTCGTGGGTCGACCCGGCCCGCACAGTGCCGTCGTCCCCGTTCCTTCGTCCCGACGGATAGAACCAAGCAGGGAACCCTAATCGCCAAAATTCCGGCGCATTCAGGCCACGGCTCGGCCAGCATTCGATCGCTACTCCATCACCGTGGTCAAACGCGTCGATTGGGACTCGAAGCCCCTTGTGAGATGGTCTGGATCAGCTAGACCTTACTCACCCGAGGATTCCTCCATTAGAGTTACTGTGGGGAGATAATTCTCCCCACAGGGGCCATGCCAGACCCCGGGCTCGATCCCTACACCATCAGGGAGGTGAGGCGGATCGAAGCCCTCTGGTCTGGGGTCTGGGGTGGTCTGGATCGCTTGGTCCTTACTCGATCGAGGCGATCCAGAAGGAATTAAACCCGATCGATCGATTCGATCGATCGGGGCTAACCTAGACCCTAATTATGATATGGCTGGGTTCGTATCGACAACCAGTACAAAAGCGCATCAAATGGGATAATGTTTGAGCCTTATTAGCTCAGAACCTGCAACTGGAGTACCTGGTTTCGTCCGGGAGTTCGTAGACGGTGAAGAGGTCTCCTCCGGCCTTGCTGAGCTACCTTAGATCTCACTGAGAGTTCCTGAACTTCAGGAGACTCTCCTATCAGCGGTACGCGAGCTTGGGAGCGCCGGGATGAAGCTTAGCTGCTCGGGAGCTCGGCAATGGCGGCGAGGTTGCAGAGGGTTCAATTGACCAGCAAAGGGTCAGAGGAGGATCGCTGAGCCTACTTATAGCCTCAGATGCTTACAAGGAAGCTTATGGAGAGCTTTGAATGGGTTAATGAGGCCCGAGAAGTCGAGCCAGGGCCGGGCTTCTCCGTTTCCCCAATTGGCTCGGCCGGGTCACGAGGCCCGACCAGGGCTGATATGCCGTTGGGGAAAGGTTCCCAACGTCTTGCTGAGGTGGAATGGGTAGTGGGGGACAGGCCAGGTTGTCGAGGATCCGCGGGATTTCCTTCGGTCGGCCGCGGGCGTGGCGAAGACGAAGATCCACAGTGCGGGTGCGTTGTGGACCGTCTGATGTATCGATCGGAAAGACGCAATGGCCCTGATCATCTGGATCCTAACGGCCGAATCGGATTAAATCCACACCGTAGGATCGTTCGGGTTGATCTAACGGCGGACCCGCGGTTCTAACCCTAGCCGTTGGATAAGAGAGCGCGACGGCTAGATTTGAGGGATCCCGCTGTCGTGTGACCCGGACTCCGTAGCGGATCACTACGGAGCCCGCGGTCCACACAGCGGATCCCGGCTGTTATATTATGTATTAAGGGTAAATCTGCAATTAGGAAAAGTCAGAAACCCTTAAATGCAATTGAACTATTTTAATTTAAATTGAATTATGGCCCAAATGAATTCTAAATTGCACCAAATTTTCACCCTTAGCTAATTTGGGAGTGAGGAATTTAAAAATACAATCAGATTTTAATTCTGAGATCAAAATATTTTGGGTCTAGACTAAGACATCTAGATTGATCAAATTGCCAATTTTGACTTGGAGAAGTCCAATGAGCTTCAAGTCTTCTAGATGGGCCTAGATTGATGTTCTAAAGGCAATGATACTAAAAATTAAATCAAGCAGCCTATATTTTGCATGGTAACAACCTAGGGTTGTTACAATTTTGCCCTCACATTGAATATTTGATTATATTCTGCGTAACTAATTGTACCTCACCGTGTCTATATAAGACACAGTATTAGTCTAATGAAATATACATACAACCATTTTTTCTGTTCTCTCTTCCGCCCATTTTTCCAACATGCACTAGTGGTTCAGAGGATGTGATAATACAAACCTTGAGTTCTGGAGCATCGATTCCTCTATCGCAAGTTTCAGAAGCGTTGTATATAACACGCCATTATGAATCTAATCTTTTGGGAGTTTGTTATGCTGGGTTAATGGAATAATACAAGTCAATAAGTTTGCTCGGGATAACCCAAAAATCACTTAATTGCCATATGTTTAGGCCAATATAACTAGTTGGTAGTTGTGACAAGATGGTCAGGGCCTTGTTCGAATGCACTATCATTTTTCTTTAGCAAATAGTACATTTTGTTTGTCATCTTTTTCCCAAAGGAGAACTCTTTACACTTAAACTGGAGATTTACAGGTATTGAAAATTTAATTGGTTTTTGTGAAGCAACTATGGCTACAATAAGCATTTGTGGGTTTCGTTTTCCTTTCAAATTAGTATTTTAGCTTTTTTTTTCATGGCAACCTAATGTCTTGGTAGTCCCGCTTTTTTCTTCCACGTACACGCAGTAAATTTATTTGGGCAATTGATTGTAATTTGTTTCCTTTTGGTTAATTTCTTGAGGGTACATTCCCAGATCCGACTTAAATTCCTACTATATAAGTATTGGCAGAGTTATTCTAAAAGTCTCTTTATATGTATATCCATTTTTGTGTGCAATGAAGTACCACAAATATTTTACAAAATGGAGAGACACCTCATAACTCTGGATATAGGCAAGTACTTTCAGACTAAAAATTCTATGCTTGAAAATCTGATGCATAACCAAATTTGAGTTATCATAATACTGAGCAAAAATTCAACAATTACAAATTCTTTGTGTTGTAATATATATTCGCTTGATTATTTTGTGGTTGATATCACAACTGTTACACAGTATTTAACCATCTTTGAGTAATTTCGATCGACTTTTAAATTTTGTATATATTTTTTGCAACTGCTAAAGCTACACTTTAACAACCAAGTTATACTGCTAACAACTTCATTTTTTACAGGATATTCAAGACCTGCTAGCGGCTTGGAAACCATATATAAATTCTTCTTCATGCATTTATATTTATGCTCCTTCCAAGAATCGTCAAATTCTTTTTGATGGGGAAAAGCAACACCTATTTTTTCATGATCGTGTAACTCGGCATATACCTCTGACAGTTCGTAGGCCAACACTGAAGGAAGCCAAACGCATATATCATTGCTTAACGCAGGTGTCCTTAGAAAGTGAAGAGAGGGGCATTCTAGTGGCAGAGCTAAATTCACATAATGGTGATGAAGAAGCAAAGAGAAGCCATCTATTTTATGAATCACAGGTCATCCAACACCTAGAAGATAAGACATTGCCCCCACTATCAGATTCACCTGTGGAGTCAGCAGTAGAGCATTTGCCACCTGATTTAGCAAATATAAGTTCATTTCATTTTGAAAACAGAACAACTCCCTTGCATGCAGCCGCTCAATCTGGTAATGCTCAGTTGACACTTGAGCTTCTCAAATGTGGTTGTAGCCCTTGCGTAAAGGATGATAGAGGTCGAACTCCTTACATGCTGGCAAAAGAAAAGGAGGTTAGAAACATTTTTAGAAGATTTATGGCTGCAAACCTTGACAGATGGGATTGGCAAGCTGCCCATGTGCCCAGTTCATTGACGAAGGAAATGGAGGAATCTCAAGCAACCAAGCAGGTTTATTTCCCACAGTTTTAATAATGGTCATGGAGAGCGCCCTATTCTATTTTTAATTAAGTTTTGTCATGGGCAACCATTATCTTTCTGCAATCTTGTTCTAGAACCAGATGAATCAAAAATATAGAGGAAAAAAACATAGAAAATACTGAGATATATTTAGCTGAAAACGTGTTTATCCTTTTTGAACTGCTTTAGTATTTTTGTTGGATGATAATTGAAGTACTGTGCATTATTTGGATCTGAATTGTTGCATGCATCAAATATAAAGAACTTTGTTAGTCATTGAGTAATTGTCATTTATTCTAATATAAATTCTAATGATTAAAATTGTTCGAGAATAATTTGTCTTTTTGGTCTTATAATTTTCAAATGGTTATAAATAGACTTTCAGCTCTTAAATTTCATATATTGAGTATAAAGAATAGTTATTAGTCCTTGAGTAATAGGACAATTTAGTCTTCATATTTTTCAAAGGCTTAAAAGTAATCTTTAACTCTTAAATTTAATTTCTTTTTAGTGCTAACTTTAGTTTTCCATCATATAATGTGGCCATCTGATATTGTTAGAATTTTTTGATTAAGCATATCTGTGCAATAGTAGTCCTAGGATGGATGCTGTTTGGGTAGTTCTTATGTTCACATCTTTTTGTTCTTGCTAAATAAGAGGTTTCAATTTCAAATATTGGTAAAGTAGAAGATGATGTGAATAACTAGATTTGTACAAGTTGGATAAAAGGAGGTGTTATCAAATCAATCACTCCAACTTAAAGAAAACCTTATAAAATAGTTATAAGACCAGTATTGCTATATGATGCAAAACCTGAAAGTAGAAATTTACTCATAAAATAACTATTGTGGAGATGTGAATGCTAATGTAGATGAGTGGGTATACACAAGAAGATATGATGATGAATGAATACATTCAAATCATGGTTGGAGTAATTCTAATTGATGATAAGCTTTGGGAAAGTTAGGTATGAATTGCTTATAAACATTGAATGCTAAATCCTTCATAAATGGTAGTTGAGTTAATGAATTTTTCTCATGTTAAAAAATGAGGAAAATGTTTTATATTTGGTAGATCAATTATAGTGGCTATACATTTGTCGACAAGTTTAATTTAAAGCAAAGAAGATCATTTGATATTATTAATTTTATAAAGGCACATGTTTAAGTTTGTAAAGAAGTTTATTATAGAGTTTTGAATATAAGGGAGCTGTATTACATATATTAAAATTCTTAATTATATGTATTGCTTGCATCTATTTTTTTAATTAGTTATAAAAGAAGAAAATAAACGAAGTTGAAGAAACTCACACTGAGTTACTAAGCTTGTTGTTGCTGTTCACATCTTTCATCCACGGATTGATAGCTCCATGTATATACATAGCTCTGGACCTATGTCCCTGTGATAGCCCGATGCCGGTTTAGCGGAAACCATTCCGACATCCTGTGTTCACTTACTGCAGGATCATATTGAGTAATGAGAAAGGAGACACATATAAAAATATAAGACATTTCTCATTTATTTCAAACTTCATATTACAAGATCTGACATCGTACTCCTCGTACAAAAACGAAAAATAAATATAATATAAAATTTAAGCAAAAACAGCGCTATCGTAGATCCATTTGCAGATTGAAAATTTTAAGCATTAGGGTTCTTGTTTAAGCTCTTCCAGAAGTACCTGACCTAGTATTGTACAACAAATAATACCGGGATTAGAATTCCCAGTAATTAGAGAGTACTATAAGTGTCACAGTAATCAATACAGTATTACATTTTATAATAGCAAAGATGCGATTTGCGAAAGAGATGCAGGAAAATATTAAGGTAAAAGCGCAAATGAAATAATTTATTTCCTGCAAGAGATATTAGCACAAAAATGCAGGTTACTGATGTCATTTTTCCAGTAACCTGTCATGAATGTTGTTATTGATGTCTTCTTTCCAGTAACAACCCACGAATGCTATTACCGATGTCATTTTCCCGGTAATTAGCCATGAATGCCGTTACTGATGTCATTTTTCCAGTAACTGGCCACGAATGTCGTTACTGATATCATTTTTCAGTAACTGGCCATGAATGAAAAGGATGTTGGTTTCTAATAACCAACAAAGCATTAATGTTACTGATGTTATTTTTTCAGTAACCCACGAATGTTACCACGTTGATTCCGAACAACCAACCAAGCTTCAAAATGAAATTTGGCTCGAAACAATTTAAGCGAAGCATAGCAGTAATAAAAATGCAAAATGTAATACATGTCATATATTGGGTACCTTTTGTCCTTTAAGTTTGGATGAGTGATAGTTCGCTCAATCTGCATTTTAAGTTTCTGATATTTTAGTATTTAGCCAATGATTTAAAGAATATTATTTCTTTTTAAGGATTTACATTCTTCTTTCTTGTCTTTATTCTTTCATATTCTCATAATGATATAAGTCTTTATGTAGTCATTTTATGTAATCTTATCATATTAATGTTATGAAAGAATAAAAACAGAATTAAATTGATTGATTAGAAATATAATAGACATCTTTATTTATATTTTCACTATTATCCATTATGATAATGTGAACGATATATTTGAGATGTTAATATTATTATTTATTATTATCATACTTATGATTAAGCAAAAAAATGAAAAATTTCAGTTCTTTTCTTTTCCATTTCTTACCTTAGATTAGGACTGCTTGGAAAATGAAGGAAGGCTGGAGACTGGAGGCTGGAGACTGGAGACTGGAGGCTGGAGGAGGGTTGTGGGGGTTGGTAGGGGCTGAGGAGGAAGCTAGCAGCTCGCTGGCTGTTATGGGCTGAGGGAGGAGTTGCTGTGGGGCTGGTAGAGGCTGGAATGGGAGCTGGCTGCTGCTGTTGTGGGGCTGAGGAGAAGATGGCTGCTGCTGTAGGGTTGAAAGGAGGAGAGGGCTGTTGCTGTGGGGCTGAGAGGAGGAGAGAGCTGCCGCTGTGGGGCTGAGTAGAAGATGGCTGCTGCTGTAGGGCTGAGAGGAGGAGAGGGCTGCTGCTGTGGGGCTGAGGAGAAGATGGCTGTTACTGTCGGGCTGAGAGAAGGAGAGGGCTGCTGCTGCAGGGATAGTTAGAATGGAGAAGAAGGAGCTGCTGGCTGTGAGAGACTTGGTAGGGGGTTGCCGGCTGTGGCAGGGGAGTTGATAGGGGTTTGGGGGCTGCTGTTTGGAAAGAAGGGAGGGCTGGAATGGCAGCTGTTTGGGGAGGTGAAGGAGGCTTGGTTGCTGTGGGCTAAGGAGGAGGAAGGGCTGCTGTTGGCTTGCTGGCTGTGGGGAGAAGAGGGCTGGTTATGGGCTGATGGGGGGCTGGTAGGGAATGAGGGAGGAGTTGGCAGTTTGCTGGCTGGTTGTTGGTGGGGCTGGCCGCTGGTAGGAGCTGAGGAGGAGGGGCTAGCAGCTGTGGAGAAGGGCTGCTGCTGCTGTGAGGCTGAGGGAGGAGGGCTGGCAGCTGAGGAGGAGCTGGGAGTTACAGCTATTGGCAGTTGGGAGATGAGGAGAAGGCTGTGTGGGGAGGAGGAGAGAAAGGAGGGGGTTTTAATAGAGAGGAGGAGGGATGGGGTAAGAGGGGGCAGGATAAGGAGATAATGGGTTCGTTAATTGACATTTAGATAAAGAGATAATGGGGGCTTTAATTGACCATTTAGATAAGGAGATAATGGGGTCTTTAATTGGCCATTTAGATAAGGAGATAATGGGGGCTTTAATTGGCCATCTAGATAAGGAGATAATGGGGTCTTTAATTGGCCATTTAAGGTACTAATTGCTGTAAGGGCCACATTTTGGCGGAAGTTTCCGTAAGAATTTCGGAATTTGGGGGTGAGGAAGAGAGAAATTTTTTTTTTAAAGGAAATCTACTTAAACTTAAATTAATCGTATTTTTTTGCCGTTTGACGTTCAAATATAATGAAACTTAACATCGATGTGTGTTATGATATTACGAACACCCTCACGCCGAAATTTTTTGATTCTGAATAATATTTTATTTTATATTACTTTTTGAGTTTAAAAATTTCAAAAATTAATCACAATCAAATCGGCGCTCAGAATTTGATGAAACTTCTCGAGCAGCCTTTAAATAATATACTGATCATAACGACACTGAAAATGATGAATTCGGACATGTATTTCAATGTTTAAGATTTTTAGAATTTAAATAATTCAGAAAATAAAACGGGAGCTTTCATTATTCGGATTTCTCCCAAACTAGGGCACCTTGATCTTTAAAATAAATCTCACTTATGGTATTTTTTGTTTGCCCTAATTTGAAATTCCCCGGGATCCTGATTTCTAAGGCGGGCTTTGATCTAATTTGCAAAGTAACGACTTTGGGTCGTTACAGTCCCCATATTGAGCAATTCACATCTCTGATATTAGATCATGTGTGAAACATTAACATCATGGTATCGCACGTAGCCCTCATGTGTTTGGATTTGGGACAATCAGCCATTGAGCTCTGTTTTTAACAAAAACTGCCAAATATCTCATGCACGATCACAGATTAATCTCACTTGTTATTTTACGTACTTTGAGCCTTTGGTTTGCATGCTCTTATGCTGACTACACCCATTTTCCAATCCACAACTCTGAAAGTGCACGATTTGGGAATTGATTGTAACCTTCACATGAACTGCTTTGGTTTTAGGTTGCTGATCATTCTAAATTAATGAAATGGATGGCCTTTCCCCACATCCATGATCGAACATATTCTATCTCTAGTAACTGAATTTAATTGGATCCATCTCCAGTTTCTCTCTATCTATTTAAACGCCTCCCTCACAACACCACTCTTACGTTCTAAAGCCTAAGAGGAGACTTTACCAATCATTACATAGCAAACTCACAATTTGATTCTCTTTAGCTGGTCAGAAAACTTAGTTGAAGATCATTGCATTCTGTTGATTTGTGAATTGGAAAGAGAATTTAAAGTCCCTTTGTGTTGATTTTTTATTCAGAGTTAGATAGCAATATTTAATGCAATTTTGAGTGTTTTTATGGTACCAAAATTTTGTTTTGGACTTGGAGAATGTTTTTAGATGCACGTTTGAGCATTATTATGCTACCATTTTGAGCACAAAATGTCATTATGCTATCAAATTGTAGTTAGAGAGTTGAAATTTTGATTTAACAACTTATTAGTTATAATTTTATTTTAAGCTTATATAAATCATGAAATGGTATGAGGTTTGCTTAATAGCCATAATATTTGAACAAAATTGTGTTAGCCACAAAAATTTCAAAACATGCACATTTTAGTGTGCTTGCTCAAAACTTGATCACTCTGATTGCCTCTTTTTTCTATTTGAATAATAATAATAATAATAATAATAATAACTATGATAGTGATATTTCGATATCTTTGTTTCAAAAAAGGGGAAAACTTAGCGAAAACCAAAATGATTGAATTCTCACTATATTTACAAATTTATGACAGTGTGGAAATATTGCTCATATCATAACATGCCTCTCAAATTCAACATTACTTATCTGAACATCTATTAATTCTTAAAGCTTCTTATTTCTTAAGCTTCTAAAGCATCTACTATTGCACCTGCAAACAACAATCTATACCAAAGCAATAAATCATCATTAGTAGTATACTAAACTTAAAAAATGACAAGTGCGCATAGGAATTATGTAGGAAATAGTCAAAATAAAATTAAAGAAACAATCTAGTAAATTAAGCAAACAATATTCATAATATATTTAAATAATTCTAATTGAGTCGTACTAAGTTTAATATTCAAATTCTTAGTAGATCTAAATGATCTTAGTTGAATATACTATGTTTGATTTTTTTTTTTTTTATTAAAATTAAGTGTTCTATTTAAATCATTCCATGTTTAGTGGCTGATTTCTAGATAATCAATATGACCTAGCTGAATCATTCTAATTTCAGTAACTTGATTTTTAGAGCATTTAAATGTTCTTAGATGTATTATATTAAGTTTATAGTCTAATTTTAAGTTGTTCAAATGATTCTAGTTAAATCATTTTTTGTTAAAGTGTTTTAATTCCTTGTAGGCCTAAGTAATTGTAGCTGAAATATTCTAAATTTATTTCTGTGGGGCTTAGAAGATCCAATTGATGTTAATTGAAGCATATTATATTTGATAATTAGATTTCTAGATTATCTAAATAATTCTAGTTGAATCATCCTATTATTAGATTATCTATGATTTTAGTTGATTCCTAACAAACTTAATGCTTTGATTTCTAGATGAGCTAAATGATTTTAATTGAATCATCCTAAACTAAAAGATTGGATTTCTAGTTACTCTATACAATGCTAGATGCATCATACTATGTTAAAAAATTTAGTTTATAGTAAATCTAAAAAAAATTTAGTGGAATCAGTATAAGTTAGATAATCTATTCTCTAGGTAATTTAAGTGACGTTAACTAAACAATTTAAAATTAAATGGTTTAATTTCATGAAGACCTAAAAGATTCTAGAAACATTTTATGGGCCACCTGTCTAAATTTGAATGTCGTAAGACTTAACACCTTAGCTTTTTAACCGATGCAAGTCCCTCTCATATAAATAAAAGTGAATGTTATCACATATATAAGCCCCATTTTAAACACGAAGTATTTTAATGAATACAAGCCTTAATTCAATCTTAAACCCAAAGCTAACATAAATGCGAATAAGATTTATAATCAAATTAAAATCATCATACATATGACCCTAATCCTAATGGTTCAGTTTATGCCTTTGAGTTTAGAAAATATTTTCAACACATTCAATGATTATGTCATGCTTCAGAATCTCTTATGGTCATGTTTAGAACCACTGAGCCCTTGTGAGCATACGTCATAATGTTAAACTATTTTGTCAAAATGGTATGGCTTATGCATATCTATAAATTAATGGTAAATCCAAGTAGCAAGTTTTTAGCATATTTTATTGGTAAAAACTTGCTACTTTTTAGCATATTTTACCAATCTTTTTGGAATATCTAGGATGGGGTAACCATGTTTGATAATGAGAGTACTTTGAACATTATATACAAATCCTCCCCAACTTTGGAGAATTAGATCATAAGTCAACCTAGGGTGATAGAACTATGGGATCTTGATTGGGTCTACGCTTATTTACCCTATTGTATTTTGTCTCATAAATGCTTAACTATTGTTTATGTAAAGTTATATCCAAATGCTAAGTCTCAATCAAACTCATTAATCGAGTGTGCTCTCTTATAAATAACAAGATATTAACTATAAAGCTTGCGCCTATATGAAATTTTAGACTCTAGATCTAAATAAAATCTGATTTATTTTTTGGATGAAAGTCTCATTAATATATTTAAGGGAATCTCAATAAAAGTCTGCTTGTAAATTCTAACTTGGGTGGTGGAGTTTCGTACATTTTCTAAACAAATTTGTATAATGTTTTATTCACATATGTTCAAACACTAGGTGGTTTGACATGATATTTATGTTTCTATTGGAGAGCATCAGTGATTAACTCTAAGTTCATATCTTTCTGCATTAATCATTAACATTCTTTTTGAACACTTTCAAGAGGAGGTGTCTTGGTGCATGATATTTGTAGATGATATTTTTTCTGTTATTAAGACTAAAGATAAAGTTAAAATGAAACTCAAGTTATGGAGAACTACCTTAGTGGCTAAGGGTTTCATCTTTGTAGATCCAAAATAGATTATCTGGGATATAATTTTTCTTATAAATGAAGCAATAATGTTGAGGATATGGTAATTGAAGATCATATTATCAAGAATTATGGCTATTAGATTAATGGGATCTGTGCAGCTAGATGAAATGTAGTACTGCTTTGGGGGTGATGTGAATTGAAATATCTCACTTTAAGGAAATGGCTGTAAGAACAACAATGTTTTATAAGGCAAAATGTTTTCCTGTAAACTAGAGTCATGATAATAGTATGTGTTGTAGAGATGAGGATGCTAAAGTCTATGATTTGGTTTACTTTCAAGGATATGATAAGAAATGAGTACATTTATACTGAAGTCGGAGTTGTTCCAATTTAAGATACGCTCAAAGAAAGATGTCTTAGACAGTTTAGGCAAATTATGTGTAGATCGTTAGATGCCTTAATGAGTAAAATAGGGTTAATGAATTTCAACCCCTATAAAAAGAGGAAAATTTAAAAAGACTTGGTAAGAAATTGTTGGGAGTGATCTCATATAGTTAGAGCTTAGGGAAGAGCAATTATTTGATTAAGCATAATCATACAATAGATTCAGGCAACCATGCTTTGTTGAATTAAGGCTAAGTTTGTTGTTGTTCAAAAGAGGAAGAGAGCAACTAAAAAATTATGAAATGAATGTATCAGGAATGATCTTATAAACTTGAAGCTTAGGGAGTGGTTGCTACATTAAGTACAATGGTAATATAATTTATGCAGCTAATGCCAATTAGACTAAGGTTTGATGTTGCTGTAACTGAGGAAGTAATGTTAATGCCATGCCATTTTCATTGTAGTTATTGGTAGATTTAACAATTTGACTTAAATGTGATGAATGCTTTTAACTCTTTGAAATTTTTGGTATCAACTTGAGCACGTTGTAATTGGAAGATCATCATTTTGGAAAACTGCTCTTAGTTATTATTCATCGTTAATTGTTTTCATTTGATTTTTAATTTGCTTGCTAAATTAGGACATCACCACCAGCAGTTTTAGGGCTACATTGATGGTCAGAATTTAACTCAAACCACGATAACCCCATGCTGCCCAACACAAAAACATGTACTGGAAAATTTATTCTTTGGCAAGCCTGCTATTTTTTTCGACCCCTTGCTGTTGTTATTATGCATTAAGGAATTGAATGCGTATGAAAATTTTTGTCACTTTGTGAACTCTTGATGAAATCATGCTAAATAAATACTTTTAATTATTACTTGTGCTCAAATTTTAACTATGTTTCTTTGGACATGCAGGTGGAGAAGGATGCCAAGAGGAAAGCTAAAGCCAAAGAGCAAAAAAAGTTGCGAAAAGCAAAAGAAAAGGCTAAGGTAATCTACTTTTTCATTCTAAGAACCAGTATTTTAATGTTTTATAATGAATTAATGTTTTGTTTATGTTCTAGATTATAACAAGTATAATAAGCAGCACTATTTTTGTCAACATTGATAGACAACCCATTATAATTTAGTTCAAATAGGAATCTCAGGAAGGATTATGGTGATACAACAATTTTCAAGTAGAGCAAGATGGAGAAAACTGCTCCATCTATGACATTTAAAAAGATAAAGGAGAGTTAACGTTAGGATTATTAACAGATGAGTTTTTATTGAGTACTCAGTTCATCAATATTTTAAGAGTTTTATATGATGGCTGCTGCTATTTGGTTGCCATAGTACTAGTTCTTCGAATGAGCTTTTATGTTTATTGAAACGCATCATTCCCTTTGATTTGTTGTTTTTAATTTAGGATTGATATCTCTTATATAATTCATGCACTTAGATGGATACAATTTTGTCAAGGTCTGGCATTTCCACTGTTGTCTACTGTGAAATGCAGATTTTGTTGCAATTAACTGATATAACAAACTCGTAACTCTTGCCATAAAAAAAGCTCCAGATTCCATTATTAATTATCAATTTATCGACAATAATAAAAGGTAAAATTCAATTAATCTGTAGAAACTTTAAGCTTATGATAATAGAAATAAAAATTTAGCATCACAAAAACATTGACTGAAGTTTTTTGAATGGAGAAGAAGAGATTGTAATAGTTTTGAAAAGCCATTCACACTTTCAACCAATAAAATAAAAAATAAATGGGAAGATAAAGTAAATGGGACAAAGAATAGGGAAACAACTAGGTTATATGTTTCATGCTTGGATTTAGAAATTGCTTTCAACGAATGAATCAAGTCACATACTTGATCTAACTTGAATCTTGGAAGAATAATAATTTGAACATGCAAAAAACAAATGTATCCAAGCAAATGAATTATTCTTGTATACGTCTTTGACCTTTTTGCCGACAACAAGAATTGACAAACGGAAAAAAGTGTAGAAGAGAAGAAATTGTTGCCTTAAATGTAGTTGCAGGAGAATAAAAAAGCCCATGAAAAGTGTATATACTCAATGGAGTATCTAGTTCATTTCACCTTGAGTTGGATTATTTCACCTTTAACTGTACTTGTGCTTGCTCAAGTTAAGTCATGAAATAGTATACATATGTTCTGCAATATAGGGAGTCAGATGCCTGCAATGAATGCCAAATTGAGAAAGGGGTTGAATAAGTTTGCAAAGCAGTTGGTCGTTAGTTGAGATCATACACTTTTGATTCAAGCCTCTTTACCCGATCAATATTAGTTAGAGGCTTTTCATACAATCAAGTATCTTACCAATTGGTTACCCTCATCAATCCCTCATGATGTTTCCTTCCTTTCCCCAAAATCTGCGAACATCTGCTCTTGATAAACAGTAGATATCTCCTCGCCATAGTCAGTCATTCAGCAACTTATTGAATTCCAGTAGTTCTGCAGCAGCCACTGCTGTGCTCTCCTGGCATTTATCCTTTCAATCAAAAAGCAGTTTACTGCCTTCTGAGTGCTGTCAAAAACAACAAATTTGCTGTCCAACATAACAGTTGCCCTGGACAGCTGCAGGGCATACATTCCTGCTGTCCAGAGCATGAAGCCTCCAGCAGCCACAGACCCATCCTATTTGCAAGAAACAGCAGTAATACTCTTCAGAACAGCAACTTTTGCTGTTCCCAGCAACATCTGGCTGTCCCTTCCTGCTGTCTCCTTTATGATTTAAATTCTAAAAATAACCACACCATGCCTGTTTTTCTTCTCCTAGGATCTCGTCAAAGTAACCTCAAATAAGCTTTCTTTGTGTCGAAACAAATAACAAAAATATCATAGAAATTTAGAGAAACAACACAAACACTAAAAAATTAAATTGGGAAATATCATATTAGAGTAAGAGCAGAAAGATTGTACTATATATAGGAGCAAAATAACAAAATTTACAGTTTAGACTCATGGAAAAGGAGAAAGAAGGTGGCTTCTGAGAATAGCCCTTGGAGAAGCTCACTTTATATCCTTTTGATATTTATAGTCGGTTTTATGAAAACTACTGGATGTATGCAAAAGGCTAAAATTCCCCTAAAATCATAGGGGACAGCTGAAACTGACACAATCACAAATTAGAAACCCATATAACAATTTAAAGTTTAAAGACCTTTAATCTTTGGCTATAATTCGGTTTCTTATCAGAGAAGCTCTTTAAGAAGTCCTCAGAAAACCACTGTACTCTTGGAATGGGTAAAGAAGCTGAAGGAATTTGGAAGCTTTCTGAAGGGAGAAAGTTTGAACATAAAATTGACAAGAACACTTTTTTGCTTATATGCTTGATTTCACGTGCATGCATGTGTGAATGCCATTTATTTTTATTTGTACCTGTTAATGTATACATTGATCAGATTGTGAACAAGATGTTATTGGTTCGAATTAAGCTCTTTTTATTGAAGCTCTAAACTTTGGGTATGAATCCAAAATGTGATATATAGCTGGATGTTTTATCTGTTCCCAAAAGAAAATCCAGTATGTTCATGCAGTTAACTATGGAACATGGATGTTTTAATAGGCTATTTTTATGCTTGCTATTACCTAGAATATGGAGGAAGCATGAACATCTTGTTGATAATAACGCTTGATATCTCATGGTTTTGCAACATCTAAATTGTCCAGACATGTTCTTGGTTACTCATCGCAAAACTTTGATGGATGATTGCTTTGACAGATATTAACTACAAATAGATATTACAAGTCATGAGATTTTTGGAGACATAAGAAACACATCAATATTTGGTTAAATATTTCATTATGTGCTATTTTAAAGTTGTTTTTACATACATACTTTAAATTATTGATATAACACTGAAGTTTTTAAATGCTACATTTCACAGACCCATATTACATATATACATCAATATGACAAATTAAACTCTATTATTATAAGATTTATGGCATGTATGTAATATTAAAAAACTTAGTGTTAAATATAAAATTAAAATGGAAGTTTGTAGTATGTTATATATAAACCCCTTTTTGAAATTGTGACATTCTGCTACAATTTTAGTCTAGACAGGTGTTATTCCCAAGTTGGGTATGTGGCCTCCTAGAGACATGATGATGCTTGACAGGTCTTGTTAAGGTTAATAAAATAGGAAATATTAATTTGGCATTCATGATGATGAAGTGCTAATAAATGAATATGTGACTTTCAGGATAGAGATGCTTCCATTTTTTCATGAAATTAGAAGGCAAGTTAAACCAGAAAATTTTGATTGAGATGAGAATTGAGGTCATATTAACTATTGATGGTGAATTTTCTCAATGAAACATGCTATCGGAGATGAGATTGCATCTATCGTGGACTAGTTGGACTTATTTATTTAGACAGTGAGATCAAAGTTAGCTGTTAACTCTGCATTACACTAAAGGATTGCGTTCAAATATGTCTGGTTTACCGGAAAAGACTGATCATTAAATAAATTAAAAAAACAATAATTGAAGCTGATAGCACTAGTTGAACCAATGAATGGAGTTAAACTTAATCTAATATATTTTTTGAATTTTTGTATCAAGGAGTATGAATCTGACTAATCTTTAGGCTATACTATGTTATTGATCTCTATTTCATTTTGCATAGAGAGAAAAGGGAGATAGTTTTGTAAAAAATAAGAAAGAAAGAATAAAACACAAATGTAAAATTGACAGAGCCCGTAAGTAAATCGTTTGGAACCAATCCTTATACTACATTTGGCCTTAAGTTACACTTTTGTATTACTTTTATAAGCTCCTTTTGCATTGTAGCAAAATCTGGACAAAAAAAAGAGTTGTGTGAGAAGGGGCTAGTGTTTCTTAAGTATCCAATACATGACATCGAACTGGCATTTTATCACTTGAATGCTGTTACAAGCCCAACTCAAAATAATACTTATTGATTTGTTGACAGCCTCAGGTGTAAGAAGAGATATTGGCGCACAATCAATGTGAACTCATGTAATTTCTCACTACATAATTGTTTTACTTAATATAGATATTGAGAAATTTTGGTGCAAATTTGAAGGCAGCATAGCAATTTTTTTCACATATCTGCTCTTTGGGATTGTTCCATAATCCTGTGTCAGTAGTTTATTCCTTGGCCACCTCATTCTAAAAGAAAAATCATCATGGATTTGCTAAATATTTTTCCATTGGAGTCTTTTTACTAATTTTTCATCAATTGTGCAAACTTCGACTTTGGATGCAGGAACAACTGGAAACCCTCTTTGGCAATGTTGTCACAGTTGCTCTGCCACACCAGGCTTCTGTGCGCACAGCACCCTCTAAACAACTACCATCTGATATAAGAATACAAAGTTCAGAGGTTAGTGCCATTGTAAACTTATTCAGAACTGTATTATTGAAATAATATTCTAATTCCTCAGGGCACTACGTCGACGGCGCCTTTGATACTGCCAAAACCAAATACTGGAGCAATCTTGAAGGAGGTCAGATCTGTTGGCACAATTTTTCTCTTGTTGAATAATTGTCCTATATGAAATATATTGTGTTGTCTTTCATCAGGATGCTCTAGCAACAGAGAGAGAGAAGAGAGCTGCTGCAGCCGAGAGAAGAATTGAAGCCATGAAGAATGGGAGCAGCACAATAGTTACCGATCAAAGCGACAGTTTTGATGCCAAAGGGTTGGCCAAGGATCTCTTATGCTCATACTGCAAATCTTCGTTGGTTGGTATGATACCATTCCACAGGTACCATTACAAATATTGTAGCACTTCCTGTATGCATGTTCATAGGGAGGTTCTTGAAGATGGATAAAACTGAGTTTCTTCAGCTTAATTTAACAACTATTCATATTTTTTCTTATAAAGGAGTCTTAAGGTTTGGCATGAATTTTGTATTCTTCACTTTTATCTCTTGTTCACAGTTCTCTTATTTGGCAATCATCGTGTTTCTTAATTATTTAAGTATTGCATGCATTCATATGGAATTCCTTATATTACTGCCCAAATTTTACCCATGCCTTAATGTTCTTTTAGATACTAGGTCTTTTTTTCTTCATAGAAATTAACATATGAATTCATTAGGCCCTACCTTTTATTGGCAGGTCAATTGATTTTTGTAGAAAATATCATGCACCGTTGCTTTGGAAAAGTTCTAATTGGTAGATGTACTTTGGTGACTTTAATTTTTATACAAATCTTTTTGGAGTGTCATTTATCTAGAAACAGTTTCTATGAGATTGTTCTCGGAGGCTAAGATTTGTTTACACGCTAAACTGTTCAATTTTTTTTTGGTCTGGAAATTTGCATTTTAGAGGCCTTCTATGTTTAGTATTTGAAAACTTGTGAATGTTTTCAAGTTCAAGATGAGTGGTTTGTCAGTTTGATTGATTGTTGATGTGTTTCTGGAGTTGTCAATGTAAAGGTATACACTCATTTGTTTGCCAATACTATCTTTATTGACAACTTTCAAATGAGGTTACTCAAAAAGAGTGCTAATGTTTGACCTTGACTTGAAATTCCTCGTCATATCCCTTTCAAAAATTCCTACCGGATATCTTACAAGATCATATACTGCTCAAATCTCTCTCGATCCTTTCTTCTCTCAACTGTTGTTATTTTCCCTTGCTATAACCGTCCAACTGAGTGAGATACAAATTTATTTAGAAGTTATTCTTGTTGTGCCATGGAATGCTACTCGAGTGAGTATTTTGTTTTGCTCATTTCAAAATATTGCACAATGCAAGTTTCTTACCTTAGGAATCATTGAATTTTCTCATGGTGATTGTTGATTCTTCGCAGAGGGGCTGAGTGTGCATCCAACTCTCTTTCCATACTATCAAATTTCTTGGGACCCCAGAAGGCCAGAAAACCTATTCACCATTTGTATCTAGGCGATGATGGAAATTATTATCACTATTTTAACTCAAAGAATTAAAAGACCCTGATCTCTGAGCTGTTGATGCGCTCAATCCCGAGACAACTCCACACGTGAGACCTTATCCCTCAGGATGAATCTAAGTGCTGAGCTGTCTGTAAATTGGCAATATTGGGTGAACTTTTCCATCACTAGAAGTATATTGATGAGGTGCTAAGTGATGTAGTGCCTCTCAATATATGCCAAGTAATTTTTGGGAGTTTCTGTTGGTGAGACAGAAATGCGGTCTCTTGTCACTGAGGTACAGAAGTACTTCACATTGAAGGGAGGAGAGAGATTAAATCTCCTTTGGGATTCCCCTGATCTTCTTACTGAATTAGCCACCATGGAAAAGATCAAACATGCTGTCCACGTTTGCAAGAAGTATTGAAATTCAATGTTAGAGAGCGAGAATCTCAAGAAGCACGCAACTGAGTTATTGGCGCAATAATCCAACCAAGTACCACACTGTGCTGTTTGCCAATTGTTATGGTATCCAAGAAGGATGACTACCAGACCTTGAACAAGATTACAGTGAAGAGCTGCTACCTGCAGTCGAGGATTGATGATGTGCTTTAGTAGCTCAAGTCGGTGCGAGTCTTTAAAGTTGAGCTACCACCAAGTTCGTGTAAACAAAGGAGATGCTTGGAAGGTTTCCTTTAAGACCAGATAAGGGTTGCATGAATGGCTTATGATGCCAATTGATCTATGCAACTCCCCGATGACTTTCAAGCGTCTCATGAAATGACATTTTGAGACTTTTTGGGTTGATTTTGTCCTAGTGTACCTTGATGATATTTTGGTGTGCAGTCTAGGTGACGAGGAAGATGCGAAACACTTGGAATAATTTGGAATTATCAGCTCTACCTCAACTCTAAGAAGTGCACGTTCTAGAAGGAGAGCTGATGTATCTGATCTTAAGACTGGAGGTGCAAGATCATGACTCTTCCATAGTGTTAGGCATTATTGCTGAGTGGCCCAATCCTAGGAACTTGACAAAGGTTCAGAGTTTTTCTTGGTGCTTGAAATTATTTCTAGAAGTCCACATGGGATTTTTTTGTATTCGCTGCTCCGCTACATTAATTGACGAAGACGTGCTAAGAGTTTAGCTGCGGAGTGAGTTAAAACGTGAATTTTACTGTATTGAAGGAGAAGTAAACTTAGTACCAATGCTGGCCCTGCCCGATCAACAGATCCCTTTTGAAATTGAGGTGAACGGCTAAGGATATGCCTTTGGAGCCATACTAATACAATTTGGTCAACCTGTTGTATATCACCGAGTTCTTGCAATAAACCCAACTCAACCACATGATCTACAGCAAGGAGCTGCTTGTCTTGTATTAATTAATGAAGCATTGGAAGAGCTACATATTCGAGAAGGTTAGTATGATTCACATTGACCACAAACCCCTTGTGTATTTACAGACTTAGTCGAAATTATAGCAGCTGAGACATTTGAAGTGGATGAATTACCTTTAATAATTTAACCTAATCTTATGCTACAAAAAGAAAACGCAAAATAGGTTGATCCACATGTTATCTCGCTTATTGTTGCTCGAACCTGTATGCTGTAGGTTGACATTGTTCTAGTGGAATACTGAGCTGGCTATGTTGAATACTCACATAATTATAAGAGTTAGGGGGGTTGCCAAATGAAGCTTGGTGTTAGTTGAGTGATATCTACTTATGAGGAGGGAATTATTGAAGGTTCTGCAGTGGTTCGAGAATCAAGGTTGGGAATCTTAAGTCGTAATTTCAAATCAAATAACATTAAATGACAAATTCATTTATCAAACAAAATATATCATTTATAGATTCATATATTTTCATAATATTTACATCACATATTAGGTCATATTATTACACATTATAATAAAAGAAGCTATATTTCTTTATCTTTCATCTCATTTCTTAGTTCATAACTTCTGAGATCAAGTCCAGATAGTATTTCATCTTACTAGTTCTCAAATCCTGAAAAATATCAATTACTAGTCAGGTAGAAGTATATAGAAATTTAATAAGAAATAATTATAACTTTCCATGAGGCATAAAACAAACAACAATATTATTTCAATGAAGCTTGCATCAAATGAAAGGAAACTATTCAAAATTGTATTGATTCTATAAATGCCATATCGTGCTACAATTTTTGTTAAAAAGAACTATGATAATACATATCATAATGCGTTACATATTTTGCTGAAAGTAAGTAATAATAGTAACAATGAAATAAATCTTATTTTAAGCATTTGGTGATACAATTCTTTGTTTGGGCTTATAACCATAACATCATTGAGATTACCTAGGTTATAGGTCATTCTAAGAAAGAGTACATTTACTTGTTGGTAGTTGTTCTCTTTTATTATTTTAATTTAATGTGTATTTCCTCTAAATCTACAACTCCCTTCTTAATGGGCTAGATCTTTCTTATTTTATCGTGGGTTACCAGCAAACATCGCATGTTAGGTTAATATTATTTTCTCCTTTCAAAGACTTTCACCACTATGTCACTAATTTTCATGATAAAGTTTCTTACGATTCATTGCGCTTAATGTGTATTAAATCAGATTTTTACCATAAAACTGAGCATAGCCTCAAACATAAGTGTTTTGATGTAAAACTTTCAAAAATTTACGTACTTGAAAATGTAAAATATTCAAATTTATCCCTTCTGATGACATGTCTTAATTATTCTTTTGTTGTGTTTGTTTTAATATATTAGAGGTATGTTTAAACATAATTATATTAGATGTGGTATTTATATAAGTATTTTTTGTTATTCGTATTATTATTATTATTATTTAATATTTTATTTATATTATTAATATGATTATTTCTACTAATATCATTACTAAGATTATTATAACAATAATAATAAGAAATTATGATATTGTATTATTTTATTATTATTATTTAGATGTTATTATTATTGTTATTATGAAATTTATATTTTTATTATTATTACTAATATGATGTCATTATGTTATAATATTTATTTTTATAATAAACATTAGTAATATTTGTCATCTTATATTATTATTATTGTATTATTTTTTATTTATAATGATAATAATAATATTATTATTTATCTTGCATATATATTATTATTGATGTTATATTATTATATATTATGTTATTATTATAATAAATTTTAGCATTTATTTAATTTATATCCTTATTTATTATTATTTTTACTATTATTAATATTATTTATTATTTATATTATGTTATTATATCTGGATTGATATTGATAATTATTATTGTTAAGATAATAATTAATGATGATTAATATAATAATTACTTAAAAATAAGGTCATTAAACCAATAAGATAATAATTATTAATTATAATTAATTATTAGTCAGCATGATAATTAAGGTAATAATAATTAATTAAGATAATTAAAATGTTATCTTAAGTTGTAAAATAATGATGATTTAATATAGTTTATTGGTTAGAATTAACATGATAATTAAGATAAATACTTGGACTCTTCTATGTGAAGAGCCCCTTGCTGATTATCTTATGCCATTTTATGCCCTGTAAATGCTTGGCCTCTTGTATTAGGAATGTTTAGATAAATTATAATATTTAAACATTAGAGTATAATGATTAATTCTGCAAATACTAATTTATAAAAAAAATATTCATAAAAGGGTGAAGAAATGCAAATATAAAATATTGACATGTAGTATTTAATTTATTATTAACACAATTTTTTTTTTTTCAATTCCCTTATTTAGCTTAGAGCATCAATTTGTAAGAATAAATGAGTTTTATACCCTTTTACTAAAATTTATAAAAATAATTATGTACATAACTTGAGTTTTTAAGTATATATATATATATATATATTTAATATAAAATTTGATGCTTAAAAATTTAAATGTGATTATTTTATATATTTAATTTTATTATACTTACATAAAAATGAGTAATAATAATTTTAATATAATAGGGATAGGCACACAAATTTTTAAAAGAATAGTACATTATCTCAATTCTCTCTAAAATTTTTAATTTGATTAACAAAAAGTTGATTTTATATACTACTTGTATATTGGGGGATAGACTTTGTAACATAGCGGTTGGGGGATACCTTAATACCTAGATCACGAATGAAATGGAGAAATGATTGGAATGTTCTTGTATGCCTTCTCCATAGACATGATAAGCGGGTTATTTTCACTAAAACTCCGGCCTTAGAACATTACTGAGTGCACGAGCGAAGGCTTTTGGAGTGAGTCTATAGAGAAGTAAATGAAAATGGGAGTTGATAAATGAACTCTGTTTCATAGTGACACGATAGTCGAATAAAAATGTTCTCTGGTTTAGATAGGCTCAACATCTAAGGGAACACAACACAATGGACTTGAGATACACGAATCAAAGTCTTCGATTATGCTCTTGCTGAGTTGTTAATACAAAAACTTAGAAAGTCACAAGCTTACCAGAGCCTCTATCAATCTACCGGGTTGTTGTAGCTAGCGGTAGGTATCTTCCTTCGCTTTCGCTTTCGCTTTCGCTTTGTTTGTTTAGTGCCTATATCCAGTAGGTTTTTCATTTGAATAAAGGTCATCTACAAGACTAAGAAATTGAAAAGACTAGTGAACAAAAGGTGAATAAAAGAAGAGTTCAATTACATGGTTTCTTCTTTATCATTTATCAAAAAAATAAAAATTAAAACCACTTTTATATGTAATTGTAAAAAATATATATTTTATATCTAAGTCTTAATCATCAGTGCTCTTCAAAAATAAGCAAAATGACAGTCAAATAATTTTTTTCTTATAAAGAGAAAATGTTAAACCTAAAAAAGTAGCTAAAAAGTATCAAATAAAAATTTTCTTTCATTTTTATTTTTACACAAAAACTTATAAAAAATATATATTTCGATCAATTATATATTTATAAATATAACACTACTGAAAAAAAACAATAAAAAGCTAACCCTAACCGTGAGAATAGATAGCTATTTAGTATTTTTTGGATGAGTATTGTTATATTTACATATTAATATATACTAAAATATATAAATGATGTGTTAATCTAATGTGTAAGTAGATTATTGGTTGAATGTATTTTTGATAAGACCTATATATAAAAATTAAAAAAAAAAATTTTAATTAGTTCTGAATATTTTTTGATGTATATTTTGTATAAGTATAATATATATATATATATATATATATATATATATTTTTTTTTTTTTTTTTTTTATTTTGGATTGCATTAAATCTCCCCCCAACCCGCACCGTTCAAATTAAATAATATAAATTCTGTCCTTTCTTCTTAAACCCCATTTAAAAAAAAAAACCAAAAAAAAAAAAAAAAAAGAAGCTTCACGATTGAAGCCGGGACATTCGATCTGTGGATTTCCTTTTAATTGAAGCATCTGCCGGCCGGACGCTGAATGACCGGAGTCCCAGCGATTGTCTCCGACGCCGAGGATAAGCCTTCGTCGGAGACTTCCGGAAGCGGGGCAGCTATGCGGGTCATCGTACCACTCCAAGGCATCGTCCATGGCCGAGGCGGCTTAATCCTTGGCTCTCTCATCCCCTGCGCCCTCTTCTACTTCCTCCAGTTTTACCTCAAGCGCAATCGCTCCTCTTCACCTCCTCATTCTCCTTCCGCCTCCTCCGACAGCCTCCAAGAACTCGCAGGAATCCCCCGGAGCTCTTCCCGGACCAGTCTTTCCACCCGAGGTTCCATCCGTCCGGTTCCGGTTTCCTCGCGGGCTTCCGCCGTCGCTCGATCCGGCGATTCGGCTTACTACATTGGGTTGGAGAAGTGTTCGGAAGATCCTTACCATCCGTTTTCTAATCCTGATGGAATTATCCAGCTTGGGCTGTCCGAGAACCAGGTAGTTCACTCTATTTTATAGTATATGCATATCTTTTTATATTTTGTTTGGGACTCGTGTGCATTTTTGTTTTTTTTAATGCACCACTTGGCTATGGACAGCTCTCTTTGGATCTTATCGAAGAATGGCTCACAACTTACCTGCAGAAATCCTTGCTTGGTGACAAACAGGGGAGTTTGAGCATCAATGGTTTGGCAACATATGTCCCTTTCCACGGATTAATGGATTTGAAAATTGTAAGCGTATTAATTAATGCCTTTCTTGTGTGATTTTCATGCGTTCTTTGATATTTTAATTGGGTACATTTGCTACCTAATTTTGTGGATCAAGTGGGCTAAAATACGCTCGATTTTTTGCTTATTATTCATGAGTCATGTCTTTAAAGGGGTTGCATGGTCCCAATTTGAATGTTTCTAGTTCTTTTTTTTGGTTGCAATGTGGCTTTCAGTGGAAAACTTTGTTTTTTTCTGCTGTGTGAGTATATTTGATATCATTCCACCGTTGTTATTAGAAATAAGTATAATCCATGCATTTAAGAACAGTCAACACCTCAATTTGGAAATGAATTGGGAAACTAATACCTGTTATTTTGTTAGCTACTTGCTTGCTATCGAAGAATTGACATGGGCTGATTGTCATTGATTAGTAATAATTTTGTCACTTGTTTTCAAAATGATGGCGGCAGTTTTAAGTTTCTTACCTGTTCATTTATAGTTTTCCTCCTTATATGTACTTTATTTTATAAGTGAGCAACAATTCAGGAACACAATTATAGTTGTCCTTCGAATAATTCTCTGTTTGATTTGTGTAGCAAGGAAAGAAATGAAGAGTTTTGCAAAGTTATTTATGTAACGCTATCTTGATTTTGTCAACTTCCTCCTGTCCATTCTCTTTTTTTTGGAGATTTGACTTGAATATTTTCTTAATATCTTTATCTTATTTTGTGGAGTTGGCTTTAAAGTTCTCATAATTTCCTCCAATAATGGCGGCATCAAGGTCTCCTTTGTCTAACTTGAACTGCTGATTTGTTTTTTGACTCCTTGAAAACTTGTGACAAACTTAAGTTTTTGGCCTCATTGCTGTTTGGATGAAAATGACAATTCACTTCTAAACTTCTTGTTTTATTCCCATTTAGCTTGAAGTAATGTCCCACCTTGGTACCTCAGGTCCAGTTATTTGTACTTTCTATGGAGCATATTTATCTTTATTTCATGGGTAAATTTCTTTTATAATTATTTAAACCTTTCAGTTCCAATGAGGTTAGTTATTGTTTTGTGAGCCTTCCAGAAATTTATAAACTAGATTAATGGAAGCTAAAAGTGTGCTAACATACACGTTAACTATGGATAATCATATTTTAATTAAACATCATTGCAAAGTAAATACCTTTGAAAAAAAGTATTATGGATGTAGAAGTGCAAAAACTAATATGACCATTGGCTTTATTACAGCAGGATGATGATAGATTTTCTCTAAGTTTTGTGCTCAATAAATGTAGTTTTCTTGCAAATATGATAAAAGTTCTAAACATCTAAAATGTTTATACATCATAGATGTATTGCATGAATATACTTTACACTGTAATTGTTATGCTATTGGATTTCCTTTACCTCAAACCAAATAACTCCTAAGATGTAATTAATGTTAACAAGCGTCATGCTAAAATTAGTATAAACTTTTGCAGTTTCATATGCACATACAATTCAAGTAAATTTGCATACAGATGAACTATATATTAGGTGAAATACTTTAATTCACAATAGTTTGCAAATGCTTATCTTTTTAATCATATAGAAGCCATCAACCAGGTGTGTGTAATATTCAATTTTAACTTCTAATTATTGATTTAGGAGGATAAATATTTCATACCTTTAAGAAATTTAATGGGTGAGAGAGTAAAAATAGTTAAGGCTTATGCTCTGGTACATAGGTAAGAATCATCATTAAATTGGTAAGGATATGATTATGGATAACAATTTAAATGATAAAGTAGTGTAAGCTAAAAGTATGAGATAGAATTATTTTCTTAAAGATTATAACTGATGGGTTAATTTTTAATATTGCAAGTGCTTATGTTTCTCATAAAGATTAGATATGAGTATATAAACTTTTGGCATGATTTGAAGGGATTAATTCATGGAATATCTAAAAATATATTATTTATATGAAGAAATTTAAATGAGCATGTTGAAAGGATGGCTGAAGAATTTAATAATATAATGATATTTTTGTTTCTGGACAGAATAATGAAGAAGAAAAAAGATTTTGGAGTCTTATCTTATGATTTAGGGTTAATAATACTCATTATAAGAAATTAGATGAATATAATGTTACTTGTAAAACTAAGGCTTGTTATATTTTTAAGAAAAGAGCTTATTTATGTTATAAGGATTGTAAAATTATTTCATATAATTGTTAGACAATTGAGTTTTATGCTTAAAAGTAAGGTGTAAAATGTATTTTTAAATTTATAAGATATGCCCAACGGCTAGATAGGTGGTAAAAATCATAAAATAGGCAGTGCAATTTTAGAGCAAAGTTTTGAAGCTTGAACAATGAGATTTTGAGGGTGAAGCAATTTTATGTGGAATTTGATTACTAGTTTTAATTACAATGTAGCAAAAAGCATACTTGATGAATTGAAACGGAGTGTACCTAATTGTCTAGATGCTGTCGCAGATGTTCAAGTGATATTAAAAAAGGATTTGTTATAAAAAATTATGAAAATTAGAAAAAAATTAAAACTAGCTTGTCATGAATCTGAAATAGTAGTTCATGATATTAAGATTGCGATTATCATTTTATTATATACTAAGTTGGAAATTGTTGGGGAAGAATGACACATATAAGCTAATCAAAATATAGCATAAGAGAATTGATGATTGAACGAGTAAAATATATTAAAAATGATGTTTAAAATAATTCTCTTCATTAATGAAGACATCTTTATTGATGGATGACATATTTCACCATCATCTCGAGGACATAATTATGAAAAGCAAGAGGTTCAAATGCCTTGGTTCAATTATTCAAAATAATGATGAAATAGAGAGCGATGTGGTTAATAGGGCCCAAGTTGGTTGGATGAATTAGATGAGCACTTTTGGAGCTTTATGCGATCGAAAAATCCTATTCAAATTCAAAGGAAAATTTTATAAAGCAACTATATGATCGTCATTTTTATATGGGCTGAATGTTGGCTAACAAAGAAGAAATCAATAAAAAGTGTTATAGAAATGGGGATGCTAAGGTGGGCATACTCAAAAAGAAAGAATGAGAAATAGGTTCATTTGTAATTAGGTTGAAGTGGCTCCAATAGCATATAAGATTAGTGAATGTCATCTAAGATGATTTGGGCATATTAAATGTATAATGTTTGATGCTCTTGTTAGAAAATTTGAGTATATGGATTATTCCCATGTTGAAAGAGGAAGAGGAAGACCAAAATAGACATAGGAAGAAACCATTAGATATGATCTTCTCTCTTGGGAACTTAGGTAAGGGGCTTCTATTGTTTGTGCACTATGGAAACAAGGATTCCTATAGCTGACCTCTTCTGGTGGGACTAAGGCTCGATGGTGGTGTTGATTAATTTACTAAGTTTTTTAATGAAAGTTGTACCAATACAGTTAACATGAGTTTAATAATTATTAAAATAATGCCAACTGCATTTTGTTAGGGTTATGAATTTAAGTTTTAGAATGCTTTAAAGAGGATGGAGGGTGAAAAAATGTGTGAGACTGGCTGACATCATTATTGCTATGTGCAAAAGCTTGGGTGATTCTTGCTCACCTTATATTTAATATAACTTAAAGACTTGAAAGATGTCGGAGATAGGGGGGAGTATTGTTATGCATATCTACATGAATAAATATGATATTTAAGACTGCAAATTATAATGGAATTAAGTTAATGATCCACGCCTTTAAACTTGGGAGATAGTGATTGAATACATATTATTATGGGATACTTGAATTTCACAAAATCAATTTGGTTTTATGCCTAATAGATCTAGCATAGAGATCATATATTTACGACGAAGTGTGATGGAGAAATTTAAAGAAGAAAAGATGATATTTATTTAATTCTTGTCAATTTTGAAAAAGGCTTGTGATAAGTATCAAGAGATGGCCTTTAGGGAGTTTTGCAAAGGAAATTATTTTTGTGACTTATATTGATGTTATTAAAGATTCATGTAATGGGATTATAGTGTGTGATCAATAGTCTTGTGGCTTCCCTAGTAATTTTTTTATACTAATGGATTACATCAATGTTTTGCTCTTAGTTCATATCACTTTGCATTACTATTAATAAACTTACATAAGACGAGATTTCTTGGTGCATGTTATATGCGGATGAAATTTTCCTAATCGATAAGATGGGAATGGTGTTAAAACAAAACATGACATGTGAAGGTTTACTTCATAATCTGAAGGTTTCATCTTAATAAATTTAAAACAATACACATGAAGTGCAAGTTTACTTATAATAGAAATCTTAATACAAAGAACATAACTATTAAGAACCATGTGATAAAAATTAGACAGGTTCGAATACCTTGGTTCAACTATATAAATACTGGTGAAATATAAAGAAATATGATTGATTGACTCAAAGATGGTTGGATAACATGGAGGAATGTTTTAGGAGTATTGTGTCATAAAAAAATTTTGATTGAAATGGAAGAAAGTATTTTAAAAGCAGTTATAAGGACAACAATATTATATAGGCCAAAATGTTGGCAAACAAATAAGAAATTTATTGATAATAAAAGTGTTATACTGTCGAGGATGCTAAACTGGATGAGTGGGTATACTTGAAAGGAAATGATGAGAAATGAGCTCGTTTACAACAATGTTGGCGTGGCTCTAATAATGGATAAGATCAGAGACTTCCATATTAGATGTTTTAGACATATTATGTGTAGATTATTCAATTCGCTTGTTAAAAAAATTAAGAGCAGTAATTTTGTTCATCTTTAAAGAAAATAGACATGAGAAGAAATTATTGGAAGGATATTCTCTATTTGGAGCTTAAGAAGGGGCTTCTATTTGATTGCACACAATGGAAACAAAGTATTTATGTTGCCGACCCCATTTAGTGGTACTAAGATCTGGTGCTGTTGTTGTTTTCTATTTAAATTGTGTTGATTTTTTGATCATTTCACCTTTGACTTAACAACTATACCATTTTTATCATCTTTTGCATACAATCTGATTTAAAGTATAACCACTATCCTTAGACTCTCATGAAAGCATATTAAGAACCAAAAACTTTATTTACCTTTTGCAATGCCAGGATTAATATACAAAACTTGATGGATTTAAAAGTTAGGGGCTTCATGCTTCATGTGGTGGCCATAAAAGCTGCACTTCTCATCTCAACAATTTAAATTTTTATTGAAAAAAGTTTCAGCTCTTACTATTTTGGCTCCGCACATAATGCTTGGGTCTTAGAGTCTAACGTTTCTTTAATGCTAATCTAGGATGAGATGCACAAAGAAAGCACTTGAAATTTCAAAATTTGGCCATAACAACCTTTAAGTAAAACTTATCTTTTTTTGATATAAATCAAAAAACATGTAAAACTTGTTCCAAATGATAATTTAAATATTATTTATAACTAATTTTGTAAAAATCAAAGATTGAATATAAAATTATATAATTATTTGGATTCGCAGTGCAAGAAGAAAACTTGTAGATATAATCAAATCTCAATCACACGTTCTAATAATAATGATAACTTTGTAGTCATAAGAGAAAATATTTCCAAAAGTTTTAATCTAGTTCTCATGCTAATACAAGGAAACAATTTCTTATAGAATTTTGTAGTCATCAGGTGCACGTACTTCAAAAATTTCATTGAAGTAGAGCATATACAAGCGGGAATAAGAAATTCTTACATAAGGAATTAAGGGATGTTTACCCCACCACAATATCATTTCACTTTTAGTCCGGTATTAAGAACAATTGCAATAACTCTCTTGGTTTTTAAAATTTAATTCTTACCACCTAAACGGAAGGATGTTTGATGATATCTTTAGTTTGACATCATATATAATTTTGAGATCTTGGTGGGTGGGTGGTGTAACTACAAAAGTGAACTTCATGCTGAGTATCCTTTTTTATATTGAAATATTGGGAATGCTTTCTCAATCTTTGATAACAATTGTTGTACTTTTTGTTTTGACTTTTCTTTACCAATTTAAAATTCTCTTGAAGTTTTTATTCATCAAATTAGATTGTTTTGCCATATAGTTAATTGAGTCAATTATTTTTTGCATAATTAAGTACTACAATTTCTTGATTGTTCAGATCATATATCAATTTTTTTTCTTGTGCATCATATGATTGCAATTTGTATAGGTTTGTATTTAATAGCAGCAAATATTAGCTTCATATTTATTTTATTGAATATCAATATTATAATCTTTAAAATTTCAAGTTATCTTCTTCCTCATAATTGTGGCTTCTTTTGTGTTTAAATATGCTTCTAGCTTTAATGATAGGTATATACTTTAAATTAGCTTCCATTTATGTGGCATCACTATATTTTCAAACCAGATGCTTTATAGTCAACTCCAAACTTTATATTGTATAATTTTTTTTTTAAGGCTACTGTTTGGATGCATAAGCTTTTTGAGGAAATTTAGTAATGCATCATTATAATTTTAAATTTCTCTTATATTAGAAAGTGGATTAAACTAGGGGCACTTAATAACATAATCTTTCTTCACATTTACTATTCCATTCAAATTGAACGGCATTTTGAGCTTATCTTGACAATGACATGCTTGTATTAGAAAATTCTTATATATCTTCTATAGTATCTAATAAAGCCTAAAAGACTTTTATATATGATTTGATAAATTATTGTGTAATTAGAACATTAGTTAATTTAAATGTTATAATTATAATTCATGGTTTTTATATCTTGTGGTAATTGCAGTTTTAGCAATGTTTTCAGTTTTGATTATCAATTAAAGATCTCTTGATCCTATTTCGAATTTTAAGTATACAAAAGAATATTTCAAATATTAAAAAATTATCAATTTTGAGATAGCTTATTTATTTTTACAGCGAACTTATTAAATTCATATTAATTTATACAAAATTTCATACTTTTATTTTTCTTCTTAATAAGTAATATTAATTCTCCTTAGGGTGATGTGTTAAATGAAATAAAACTCTTAGCTAACAAATTTTGTGATTGGCTTTTTAATTGTATAATTTTTTGGGAGCCGTACAAGTAGGAGCTTTTAAAAATCCTTTTGTACTAGTGATTTCTACTTACAGCTTAGATATTGAGAGAAGATTGGGCAATTTCTGAATTGATGGCCAAATTGTTAACTTCCGTAACATAACCTGTGACTTTTTGCCACATTGGTGCAAGACAAGTTAAAATGACTCTTAAATTGCTATTACCCAATCCGTTCTTTGATGGGTTTGGCTTTCAGTGTATTAGGCAGTTGTTCAGTAATGCTCTTTGATTCATCAACTCTCTTTTTTGAGATTTGTATTTGTTGGCCCATGAGATTTGGTGATAACAAACTTTGTTATAATTTTTGGGTATTCTAATGCCTTAATTATAAGACTTTCAGCTATTAAAGGACCTGGTAAAAACAAAAGAAACCAATAAGGAGCTCAAGCATCATTTTTACTCTCAATGCTTAGATCATGCTACTACTACTTCTAAATTGACTTTTAATTTATTTTATTATTTTTTGTGCAACTGCAATGTAATGAAATTCTGGGTATTAGGCTTTTGTAATCTTGTTAAATTTGGGCGAGCATTGTATAATTGAGCCCTTACCAACTGCTTCATTTTTCAGTTCTATTCACGTGTCTAGGTGCATTTAGATTTTTGGCGAGCTGCTTGATTTTAAGGAGGCTACTCCCAATGTCGGTGCCCTCTACATGCCCAACTGAGCTTCTAACCTTAGCTCAGGCAGCCATAGTGGAAAGATCTGATCTAGAGATTGAACGAGGCGTGTTCTAACACATCTAGCTGCCAGAAATAATTAAGCTTGTCTTCGTGCTCCTTCTCTCCACTCTTATAAATAAGACCCTTTTTCCCCGCTTCAGACTATTCCCCTATCAAACAAAAGCTTACAAAAACCTTAAAATCTCATTCTTAAGCTCTCATAGTGATTTCTAGCTCTCTCAAATTTTAGGTGACTTGGGTTTTTGGGAATTTCACTTTAAGAGCATCATTTTTTCTTTTTTTACTTTCTACTATTGCTATCTATTTTTGTTGGTTGTGCAAGTAAAAAAGCTATTTCGCCTTGAAGGAGGCATTATTTAATGCTTCTGAGTCACAAGGAGTGTACTCAAGTTGAGTGAATATTTAGAGTAGGTGAATCTACAAATAGTCCACGTACAATCTCAGTTTGATCCAACTAGTTATGAAATTTTTGTTGTTCTCTCTTTTTGATTTTCATGCACTTGTGTTTATTCTCTCATTCTTTTTATTATTGACTTTTATTAAGATTAAAATATCCCAAAATATTTGCCAAGTAAAATTACAAATTCTCAAACTTATAATCTATGAAAGCAAACTTAGTTTAACCCCTTCTTAGATTGTGCCAACATTACTCAACATTATTTCTTTCTCATCTCTTATTAATATTATTTTATATGTTGAGCCTTTCAACTAACATATTGAAATGTTCAATTTCTAGATGGATTAATGATTGTTTAATGTAGTCCCTTAGCTCATCTAGAAAATTGATCATATTTTTAGTTGTTGCGGGTAATTAGTGGAATGCATACCTCAAAATAATTATAAATTGTCTCCAATATTGAGACTGTAATTCCCTTGGTCATTTAAAGAACTTTCTTGTATCGGTCTCTTTGTTGGAGCTGGTATGTGTTTTTTTAAGGCTAGTTTGAATTTCTTCAATAAATAATATAATTAGATTGTTCTTCAAACTTTCTTCCATTTGAATCCATCTTTTTTTTTTTCTTATCAAAGAAAAGATAGCTAGAGATACTTTCCTTATGATATACAATCCCTTTATAAGTTTCTCAATTTCTTCTAGCCAGTCTACTTTAATAGTATAGTTGCTTCTGAGAAATGAGCAGGGGTTCATTTCTTAAAACATTCTAAGATATATCTATAAAATACTACTTCATTCACTGACATTGATTCAAGTTTTGTTAACAGACTCCAATTTTGACATCTTTGAATTAGCACCTAAGTACGTGGGTGACAAAACTTGAATTGTTTCCCAAGGTTCTTTTAGATTTTCATAATGTTTTGTAGTGAACCTATTAGTAGCTCTCTAGTACTACCAATTAAAGGTGAATATATAGATATTTACATTTAAATTTAAATGGAAAGTCTATATCTATACTTTTAAATCATTATAATGTTTCTTATTTAATCTCTATCTACAATTCTAATATAACTTGACACTGTACTATAAGAAGGCATACTTGAGAAATTATAAAAGCCCTCATTGTTCAAAAATATTATTTTAGTATTTTATGGAATTTTTTTAATAGTTATTTCAAAATTTTGATTTCTTTTTTTTCAAATAAAAAGCTTCTAAGCTATAAATTTTAAACTATTGTAATGATTATATTTTTCTTAAAATTCTAAGACTTTTTGATTTAATTGAATGTTTATAGATTTATTGAACTATTTTGAATTTTTGAAGTTCAAAAATCAATATTAATTAAGTATTAGTACATTTTTAACCTTAATGGTTCTCATGTTGTGGCACTTTGTTACGCATGACACTTAGCGAAAGCATGATTTTATGTGCAAATTACAAAAGAGTTTGTATGGACTTTAGCAACCACAAAGACAATGGTATATGAAGTTCGATTATTTTATGTCAAAGAATGGATTCACAAGATGTGAGATGTATCATTGTTGCTACTTAAGGGTTTGTAGACTGTTATATCATGCTACTATTTTATGTTGATGCCATTAGTTGTACCCTTTTGTCAATGTTAGCTTGCTTTATGGAAAATTTAGGAGGACTATATTGGGAAGCTATAAAGTGGATTCTATGATATTTAAAATGAATTTCAAGTATGACTCTTTATTTTAAAAAGAGCAAGCTAATTTTGAATGGTTATTCATATGCTAATTTTGACCGAGACCTTGATGGTTGAAAGAGCACCAGTGGGTGTGTTCACGCTTAGTGGGCTAGCTTTTAGTAGGATTTTGCGATTTCAGAAGAGTGTTTCTCTTTCAACCATTGAAGCAGAGTATATGGCATTATCAGAGGCAGGTAAAAAGATGATATGATTGAAGAATTTCTTAAAGGAAGTTCAAGAAGGAGAGAAAGTTGCCGATTAAAAAAGTCTCAAAGTGGGAGATTATTATGTATGTGGTGACTTTTAGTCAAATAATGACTAATATGAATCTTCCTTGAAATTGTTATTATATTTGACCATGAAAATTTATCATTGAGGAAATTTCAAAACAATCTCATTCATGAAGACTTGACTGGATTAGTTAATGGGAGAAACTTATACTTGATTTCCTTTGATTATTTAATGAAATAGAAAATTCTCATGAAGATGCCTTATTTGATCAAGGAAATTGCCATAAATTTTTTACTTTGGTGTTATGTGAGAGTTGAGATATTATAAATAGAGGATAAAATGGAATGGGAAGACACACCTCAAGCATAAACTTCTTTTTTCTCTCTTGTAATATTTTTCTCATTCTTTAATTAATAAAAGATTACTTTAGTGGGGCCCATGGATGTAGGTGAACATTCAACGAACCTCATAAATTCTTTGTGTTTGTGCATATGCTTAATTCATTCTTGTGTTTGCTTCAATGCATGCTCCGTATGTATAAGAGTCATGCATGGATTTACTCCACATGGAAGCACTGTAGTAGTTCCACTTGGAAGCACGTTGATAACACTATGATCGATGCAGCCTCAAGCCTCATAAATTATGGGAGCTACAAGCCTCATAAATTAATTCTATCTCAACCGAACGATTAGCTTGGTATCATTTGTGGAGTGAAATCCGTTTGCAACACAAAAAACTCAAGCCTATGGAGTGAAATACAAAAACTCAAGCCTATGGAGTGAAATACAAAAACTCAAGCCTATGAGTGTAAGCCAATTCTTTTCTATTTACACCAATTTTATTTTCATTTACATGATGTAAGATTAAATCAGTCGCGTGCTTCAACAAAGCCATCTTTATGTTTCTAACTTCTTTTTAAATAATAACATCATAATGCCCACTAATATAAATTTTGGCTGTTACAAAATAAATAGTTCTTTTATGAAATACAGCTGAAGCAGTCGGCTTTATAAACAATAGTCTTGTTCTAATTGTTTAGGTTTTAATACACTATGCTTCCCTTTTATTCCTATTGAGTGCTAGGCGAGGTTTTAGCTTTATATTTCTTGCAAATATAAACCTCTAACATCTTGATTAGTTTAATGTTTTATTAGATGAAATGCTAGCTAATAAATTGTCCATGCGTACTCTAATTTCATTTTCTTGCACAAAAGAGAGCTTCATTGCGATGCTTGAAAACATTTAGTTTCAATTTTAAGGCGTTTCAAGAGTTAAAAAAGCTTCATATATGACATAGTGGCGCTCTTCCTTCCTATTTTTGCTCTGAATGAAAATATTTTTATTCCCAAAGTCTACATATGCATAGACAAGTATGCGTCTGTTGCTGTGTTGTAAACATTTCATTTATAAAGGTTTATTAAATAAATTTTCAGCCCATTAAAATATTCTCTGCTGCATCAGGCAATGGCCGGGTTCATGAGCCAAATAATGCGAGGATCTGTTTCATTCAATCCATCACAGATGATATTAACGGCCGGCGCAACCCCTGCTATCGAGGTGCTTAGTTTCTGCCTGGCAGACCCGGGAAATGCGATCCTAGTCCCTTCCCCATATTATCCTGGGTGAATACGCTATTTTCCTTTTACTCCAAATCTTAATTTCTTTGTATTAGCCTCAAAAATTAGTGCTCATCTAACATTGCTACTGTCTGCATTCTCTAGATTCGATCCAGACCTGAAACTACGAGCCGGCATAGAGCTTATACCCGTTCCCTGCCGAAGCACGAACAAGTTCAGCCTAAGCATAGCTGCGCTCGAACGGGAATACCGGCAGGCGAAGAAACGGGGAATAAAGCTCCGCGCCGTCCTCATCACAAACCCTTCGAATCCGGTGGGTGGGTTGATGCACCGGGAAACCCTGTACGACCTCCTCGACTTTGTCACCGAGAAAAACCTCCATCTGATATGCAACGAGGTGTACGCCGGCTCAACCTACGGGCCCGAGGAATTTGTAAGCATTGCCGAGCTCTTGGATGCCGACGAATTCGACAAGAGCAGGGTTCACATAATATACGGGTTGTCTAAAGATCTCTCCCTCCCTGGATTCAGGGTTGGAGTCATCTACTCCTACAACGAGAACGTTATCGCGGTGGCTACTAAGCTGACAAGATTCTGCTCGGTGTCGGCGCCGACGCAGCGCCTGCTCACCTCGATGCTCTCGGACGCCGGATTTGTCGACAGGTACATGAGAGAGAATCGGGAGAGGTTACGGAAAATGTCGGCGATGTTCATCGAGGGTCTGAGGCAGCTTGGGGTCGAGTGCTTTGGGAGTGGCGGGGGGTTCTTCTGCTGGGCAGACATGAGCAAGTTCTTACAGTCGTACGGGGTGAGGGGCGAGCTTGAGCTCTGGGAGACTTTTTTGAATGTGGCTAAGGTGAATGTGACTCCAGGGTCGTCGTGTCACTGCATTGAGCCCGGATGGTTCCGACTCTGCTTTACGACCCTGACTGAGTGTGATGTTCCTGTAGTTATGAAAAGACTAAGTAAGGCTCTTAAAGACCACAAAACCTAAGTAAGCTTCCAAAAGGCTGGAGTAAGGTTCTTAAATTGAAAATGATGAGCTCTTCTGCATTAACCCATAATGTCTGACAGTTGCATATTGAGGAGAAGTGGCTCACATATTAGAAAAGGGTTGGCATACTGGTATTAATAAGTATGGTGGGTTTAGTACTTACTGTAGGAATTTTATAATTATGACTTAAGGTACACATATGCTGCCATTCAAATAGCTACTATAAGAGCAGATGCAGCAGCACTACAGAAACTTAAAAGACTCCTCCCTAGTTCTTCAGTTCATAGCCCGCGGTGTGGCTTATTTTGGGTCATTTGATCTAATGGGAAAGCACGCGGAAAGGCCCCTCATGAAATCCTGCGAAAAAGAAAAAAGAAAAAAACTTTATGTGCAGTTAAATTAGTTGAGGGTGCTCATAGGTGGATCAAATTTTATGTGAGTGCTTTATAAAGAAAGCAAATGTGCTAATAAATATATTATCTTTTGCATGAGAATAAAGGTTTGTGTCTATTGCGGGTATGGGGTGAGGGTTATTTCTCTAATTCGCTACGCTGAATGTAGTGTTTGAATTTCTTTTTTTGTTTAATTTATCCAACTTTAATTTTCTATGATGTTGTCCAATATATTTTGATGCAATTAGAGCTACCTTTTGAATGAGATAGGATTTGCAAAGGCAACTGTCCTACGTGAGTGCTGTTCTTGGCTAGCTTTTTGGAGTTATTTCACTAACATATGTATTTATTTATTTGGCTTTCATGTTACTTTCAAAAAGTATTCTGATTAGCTGCTTATGCAAAATTATATTAAATTATTTTGTTTTTGTGAGATTTTTTTTAGTTGTTATTTGAGAGCTATACAATTAATTAAGATGGTTTTAAAAATAATTTAAAGGAATAAAAAATTATGAAAAAAGAGAGAATTGTGTGACAGTTTTAATTATATTTAAGAATTTATAGGATAATTCAAGCAATTGAAGCAGTTCTTGCTCGTGATAGCGAGAGCCCATAAAGTCCGCCCGCCATTCGAGTGCTGCTTACCATCGTTAAGAACCTGGTGCCGCCTACAGACCCGACATTGTTGGGGCAGCTCAGCCTGCGGCTCAGCAGAATGAGCTCCCCGAGCGTCAGCGTTCTCTTCGCCAAATGCCTTCCGATTCCCGCGCATTCCTCCCCTCCATCCCCTGCCAAAAGTCGAAAATCCGAGATTAAAATAAAAGCGCGAAACATTGCCTGCCGCGACACGGACGGATCTTGATCTCACCGTTCCGAGGGTATCCTTGATCGGAGCGATCGAGAATGAAGAGATCGGGGGGGCTGTCGTTCATCATCATAAGCGGCTTTCCGGGCCTCTCCTCCCAAAGGAAGGGGACGGAGATGATGCCGGCTGCTTGAATCGAAGGGGAAGAAGGCTTCGGCTGCCAATCTCCGCCGGTCTTAGGTAAGCCCGGCTTCTGCTCCCAAAGGAACGGCACTGAGATCGCCTGGCTGCCATATCGCCTGTGATGAGACCCGCCTGAGGTTAGGTTTTCTCCTCCCATCCTGCGCTCTTTTTTTATATCATTCTGCGCGCTCCCATTTATATATGCTGATGTATATGGATGGATTAGAGATTGAGGATAAGCAGCAGCAGCCCTTCAAGTTGTTTAGGGTTCAACTACTCTCCCTACTCGTAGTTAGTAAGAGATGCTCTTTTGCTTAACAAACTCTCTAACACATTTTTATTTGTGTATAAATTTTATAGGTATGTTTTAATATCTCAAATTTTACTCTTTATTTTTATCAGCTCACTTGTAAATGGGTAGAATTAGCAATTCCACCATAAACTCACTTGGGGTTTTAAGTTGAACGGCTTAACTCAAACTTAATTCGAATTAAGTATGATTCGAATCGAATTTAAAATTAAGCACTCAAGATATATAAAATAAAGAAATTTATATCATCTGAATAAGAAATTATTCGCCTTCCGAGATTGATCTTGGGTTCGATTCTCTATCGAGCCAAATTTGTGTAACTTTATTAAAAAATACAATTTCTTATTTTCAAACTAACTCGAATCAAAAGGAGTTGGTTACTGAGATTCAAACTTGATTCAAATTCAAATTGTACTACACTTGAAAAGATTGAGTTCTAGTGATTTTTCTAGATTTTATATTTGCTCTCTTTTTAATAAATTGTTACCTTTTTGTGAGAATTTAGAATAAAATAAATGCACTGCTGCAATTTCTTTTATCGACAGTTACAATCAAATGTTTTGTTTTTATGCGAAGTAGAATACTTTCCAGGGCACTATTATGCCAGCGTAACAATTTCTTGGTAGACTGCCGGGAAGCCGGTGAGCCGCGCCGTCTATGGCCCAGTCAGTGTATGATGCAAGCAGCACCTTTTTTATTTCTACAATCCTAATTTAATTTTAGCCATACGTCCCCATTTGAAATTACATATATTTTACACTCAAGCGCCCATACCAAACCCTTTTTATATAAATACCAAAACTATAAAGATACGCATATCCAATACTCTATTTACGAACTATATTTGTTTATTATATATATTTATAATTAGAGGTTCAAATATATTTCTTCTTTTGTTGAATATGTATTATTATAAAAATTTGAATGCAATGAATAATATATACCATTAAAAAAAATAAAAATAAAAATTAAAAAACTCCTGCAAACAAATGCATGCTGTATTTTAAATTATATACATATATTGGGCGGTTTCAGGATTTGACGGAGCTTTCATGTTTGATAAGTTTGGAAAAGGAATCGTCGAACTCCGTAGTGGCCAGTCTCAGCCGCCGAACCTCCGCACCCAGAGCTTCATTCAGCGCTGTGAAGCATAGCATATCATACATACATATATATATATATATATATATATATATATATATATATATATCATGAACAGAAATTGCTAAATCTCCAAAATAAATAGCCAAAAAAAAATATCAATGATCAACATAAGTTTTTAATTTTTACATATGAACCTACATAAAAAATGTATTTCATCAATTATGTGATTACACTTCGTGCAGTGCACGATTGTAATCGCAAAAAACTCATGCAAGCAATTGAAATTTAGAAGTATTCATAACTCAAAAAAAAGTGTGAAGAAAAATTTAAATAAATGCAACATTTAATTTACATAATATTCACCTACCTACGTCAGTGAAAAAAAAGAAGAAAAGATTTCTCTAGATAAACAAATACTTACAATCTCAAGGTTCTGAAACCCTAGAGCTATTACTCACACCCACTCAATAAGAAGAAAAAAACACACATTCATTCTTCAACCGTTGCACCTCCCTTGATTAGGCTCCAAATACTCCAAAATCATTCACAAAACCGATCATGTAATTGATTACGTAACCGCTCACAAAATTGCTCATGTAACTGCTCAAGTAACCATACAATAACCTACCCTTGATTCTCTCCTATCTAACAATATAGAATAACTTATGTTATTCTAATAAAAATAAAAGCAATTACATTTAATATATCTCTCAACGTTTCTATTCTTTTTTTATTTATACATACACACATATAAAGATAAATGAGAAATAAATTCATAATAGCAAAGTTTAAGTGAAACAAGACATCAAGAAATTAAAATTTAGAGCTACAAACAACCTATGTCTTGAGCTGTGAAAGAGAATAGCATTGTTATTTTCTATTTTTTTTAGTAACAGAAGAGCTACTATGATTGAAGAGTTTTAGAGACGCTTTAATTGCTTTTTGTAGTTGTTTGTGCACTATATTTTGAGCTAGTTAGGTGCATACAATGATTGTTTTATGACTATTATTCAACGCTGTTGAAAAATTGTCTTGGCTCATATAGCATAGTTGTTTTTTAACCAACAAAACAAAAGTATACTATTAAAAATAAGTGTTACAAAAATAAGAGCACTAATATGAATGAATGGGTAGGGTGTACATAAAAATTTATAATGGGATATAGTTGCATTATTAATAAGTTCAAGTAACTCCAAATAATGATGAGTTTAAGAAAATTGAAATTATGAAACTTTGGTCAAATTGAAACAAAAAATAAGACTATTAAAGCATAAAAAGATATTATTATAAGTGAACACATATCTAGAGCTTAAGCAAATATTATAATTTGATCAAGCACAGAGCAGGAAAAAAATCGTGCTCCCAACTCACTTACTAAGACTAATATAAGACTATGAAACTGCTTTCAATATAACCATTGAAGAGAGCTCAGTCATCATCATTGATGCCCACTTCAAAGGCTCTATGTTTTATTCATGCAAATAATATTATTAATAAATTTGTTTAAAGAGTAACATTTTAGATTTCATAAGGATTTGAAGAATAGTCACATGACTAATACGTAAATCTGATTAGCAGTCCCAAGTTCAAATACTAAATGTTATCGAGAGTTGGTATGTGCACTTGATGTTGCAAAGCTGATGGGTTATGAAACGACTGCTATCTCTACAAACATGTTATCTATGAGTGACCTGCACGGATGCAAATTTGATCAAGCACAGAGCAATAAAAAAATCATGCTCCCAACTCACTTACTAAGACTAATATAAGACTATGAAACTACTTTCAATATTACCATTGAAAAGAGCTCAGTCATCATCATTGATGCCACTTCAAAGGCTCTATGTTTTATTCATGCAAATATTATCATTAATAAATTTGCTTAGAGAGAGTAACATTTTAGATATCATAAGAATTTGAAGAATAGTTACATGACTAATACGTAAACCTGATTAGCAATCCCAAGTTCAAATACCAAATGTTATCGAGAGTTGGTATGTGCACTTGATGTTGCAAAGCTGATGAGTTATGAAACGACTGCTACCTCTGCAAACATGTTATCTATGAGTGACCTGCACAGATGCAAATTTGGAAGATAATATATTGTCGCATTGCCAATCGTGCCCCTCAGTGGTATGGGCTTTAGGTGAGGATGTTAGATGGCTGCTTGGAATGAAAGTGAGAGTGATAGACTGTTGTAGGAGGATCAATGCTCCGATATAATGCAACAAATGATGAAATGACTATAATAGCTTTAAATAATCAATAGCTTTACAGTCCTATTAAAGTTGATAATTAAATTTCTTTTCAATAAATATTATAATTGTGATGTAGAAATATGCACAAATTCAAATATAAGCAAATTTTATTCAATCATTTAAGAATATAAAAATGCTAAAGCAATTGACATTAAAAATGATAGTGCATGATATTATTAATTTAAATAATATAAAAAAAATTTAAGTCACCCTAAGGTAGTGATTGCTAGTTCAAGAAAGAAGACAAATATATAAAGTTTATTAGAAGCTAGAAGGAGATTTCATTAACATGAGTTTTCTAATCACAATAAAAGTAATTATTATGGCAACTTCAATAAGGTAGCATTATGTATTGAAAGAAAAAGAATATTAAAAAAAATTATTTTGCTTAGATAAAAGATGAAACTCATAAACATGTAAGCTTGAACTTCAGGTAAAAGCATTCTCCTTAGCTGATTAAGTATTTGAATCGTCTCTTGGCCTTGCTCTTCCACATTTGTTGAATTTTTTTATTTTAGTTTTTATTCACACAATTTATTATTTAGAATTCACAACTAAAAAAGCACAAACCTCCTATCATGTTACGGAGACCTCCTACCATGTTACGGTAGAAAATATAATCGAAATAAATATTTTTTTATAACATTTTCAATAAGTTGACATGAACAAAGTTCAAATTTTCTTAAAATAATTTTTGTAATATTACAATAAACTGCTATTGCATTGCAAGAAAATTTTACAAAGGGGCAACAAATCACTGTAATCTTTAAATTGATTTACGCTTCAATTTAAAAGCATTCTTTGAAAAAAAACACTAAGAAAAAAGAAAAAGAAAAAAACGATAAACGAAATCGGTTCACCTGATTTCCTTCCAAGAAGAACCCTAGAATTTTGAGAGGAAAGACATTCCGTTTTCCTCGGGTTCTCAGCCCTTGCTAAAAAAATGGAGAGCTATATCTAATTGATGAAAGAAAAAAAAGAACAGAACGCCAAGTAATCAATTTAGAAAGAAAATAAAAGTTATGAGCTGTAACTAAGAAATATTTACTTAGACTTTTATTAAACTTTTTGAAGTTGGAAACTAAATCAAAATCGATGAGCGCTTAAACCTAACAGGCCGATGGGAGATCAAAGCCGAGGAGCGCTTAACCCACACAAAATCAAAATGAAGATTGAAAAAGGAAATGCAGCTGAGGCGCAGCTCCGTGGGAAAGGTTGTCGGTGCTACTCTATACTGTAAGCGGTCGAGTAGAGGAAGACATCATCGAGTTCGGAGGACACGAGGAAAGGATCGAGTGACAAATAGAGAGATATTGGGAGAGAAGAGGGACCGGAGAAGCAGCGAAGCCGAGGAGATGGTCCTTTTAAGAAAATAGAATAACTTTTTTTTTCTTAAAATTTATGCAATTTTCTTTTCTTTTCTCCGGCCGCAGTTCTCTTACCTATGTACATATATATCTATATATATCTATATATATATATATATATACTAATAGATTTCAACTGCTCCTATAGATAAAGTAAACAATAAATCATAGATACCTTCCCATCTCATATGGACCAAGACTTAATTCTCATAATTTATCTAGTTTTGAAAAATCGGTAAAACAATTGTAGGGGATGTATTTCTCTGATTTTATTTTAATTTTTAATGCTACACTGTCAACTCAAACGGACCAAGAAATAACCTATAGTTTATCTAGTTTATAAGAATAGCTAAAGCAATTGTAGGCAAATTCAGATAGATGTAATGCTAAAGTTGAGATAAGTTCAATAATTTAAGTTAAAATAATAAAAGAAAACATGTTCATTAATCATTATAAAAAATATATAAAATATGATAATTTTGTAAGTATCACCTTTTGCATGTTAGATCTGCAAATACCCAAATTCTAATGCCTTGCAAGCAATTACCACAAACAAAGTAAGGCTCTACAAGAACAAAAAAATGTCGTGTAAATATCCAAATATGAGTGCATTCAAGCAAATACCTAATAACAACAAAGCAAGGCTCCAAAAAAATGAATTTCTGAAAAATCGAATTTGAAGCTGAAGATTAAAAAGGGCAAAATGAGAAAAATTGAAAAGTAGAAGCGGGAAAACTTTACCGGCTGGAGAAGGAAAAGCTATGATGATAGCAGGATATGATTGCTGTTCCAAAGCTTGAACGACTGAAGCTTTGTTCCAATTGCCTAAAGATAGCGTCTTCGGCGAAGATTCGATTCTCGCCAGAAGATAGCGTTTGAAGTAATGAGCCCAAAAGAAGCATAACTTCTCGCCACTTCGCTGCTTCGGCTTTTGCAAGAGTTCTTGTATCCTCGGCGAATCACACAGCCTCTTCGCAGTAAATGTGAAGCTGAGACAAAGACTACAGAGGGAATGCTAAGAGACGCGATTTTTTTTTTAATAATTCAAAAAAAATTGAGAACTCTTGCTTCCTCTTTCTAATTCAGCTTTTTTTTTTTTTTTTTTTTGTGTACACGACATAGTGCCTATTTCTCTCTCTTTATGATGAACCCAAAAATTATAATTAATTTGGTACTAAAAGTAAATGTTGTTCTTTAAGATTAGCCTACTTTGATATGTGTTTTTGTGGTATTACAAGACAAAAAGAGTTGAAATCAAGGTCATGAGAGAAATATGAAATATAGACAAGAAAGACGCAACATCGCGCTACAGCATCGCGCTACAGCAGCGCGCTGTGGCAGATCAAACTCGAGAAGCATGAGCTACAGGGCGCCGCGGCACCCTCTCAGCAAAGAGCTTAACACTATAGCGCACCGCAGCGCTCAAGAAACAGAAGAGTCAACGCTATAGTGCGCCGCAGCGCTCAAGAAACAGAAGAGTCAACGCTATAGCGCGCCGCAGCGCTCAAGCAATTGAGAGCTTGACGCCATAGCGCGCCGCATCAGATTAGACAAAGATCTCAGCGCTACAACGCACCGCAACACTTAAACAATAAAGAGGTTAACGCTATAGCGCGCTGCGGCGGATCTAAAACAGAAAGTCTGGCACTACAGCGCGCCGTAACGTGCTTAAAGACTTGTTCAGAATACAAAAGAGCAGAGCGCTATAGCGCGCCACAACGGATTCTGACGCTACAGCGCGCCATGACACATATCAAACAGAGAGTTCGGCATTACAGCTCGTCATAGCGTGCGACCGACAGAGGGTCGGCGCTACAGCGCGCCGTAGCGCTCGCCTAAAATCTGGAATCATTTTGCCTTTTCAAATCTGCATTGAAAATGTACATGAATTTATTGCTTTCCAATTCCCCACAACAGAATTTGAATGCTAACAGCTGAGACTCCTCATTTCCTAAGGAATAAATGAATAAATATTTAAAGCAAATATAACTTTCAAAATGTGAATTTAATGGTTGAATAAAAGCTAGAAAAGCTAGGGGGAAAGTTATAAAAGGGAGAATTCAGAATAGAAGATGGTTTCAATTTTCCAATCTCAAAGTTTTTGGATATAGAGGCTGCAGTAAGAACAAAGAAGAGATAATTCCCCCTGCCCAATGAAGAAGAAGGCTGCAACCTGTGAGGAAGAACAAGCACATAAAACAGAAAATAAGAGGAGCTCCAAGGTAGAGAGAGAGCCAGGCGAACGCGACAGTTGTTCCCTAGTATTGTACCCTATATTTACTCTGATTTTTTTTGTAAAAATTATGCAAAGGCTTCCAATTTCATTTCAATGCAGCCTAAATCCTCCTTGGGGAAGGTTGGACATATGCATGTAATAAGAATGTTATATTTGTACTCTTCAATATTAATTAATATCTTTAATCATTTTTTTTATTGAATATTTGTGAATAATAGATTGGATAAGCTTGTTTTGAAATGAAGATATTTAAGCAAATAAAGTGTTAAACTGTAAAAATCATAGAGTTCTTAAATCACTTTGAACTAAGGCTGTGCATGCTGAGCATCGACATCGTGAATGTCCCGTAATAACATTCGCTGTGCGAAAACAACAAGTGCAAATCCTTATAGATTTAAGCTGATCAATAGAGTCATGGGATTATTAATAATCTCTGAGCTCCACTGCTCACCATTAGCTTATGCGAGAAATTTGTGCATGACAACCGACAACCTTGTGACAAGCTCTGTGAGCGTCGTAGTATAATTCATTGGCTAAGCTGAGAAGTTGCGCGTGTGAGCCGAGTACCACTAGTCGAGCTCCATAGCTCATTCTAGATTTATGTGATGATTTAGATTCATTGAGTGCTATAAGTGATTTAACATAACTCATCTAGCCCAATAGCTCATCTCCTTAGCTAAACTTAAAATTGATTCATATGATGCACAACTAAAATTATAGATTTCATAACTTAGACGTAAGCATTGAACTGAATCAATATTGATCACATGAGGGTCTACATGCCGAGATTGAACCTTCTTGTGTTCATCTCTGAGCAATAGGAGAAACTTAACACATTTAGGGGTCCTTAGAGAATGCTACGTTTCTTGATTTGTAATTAAATAATTTAATTCATTTGACAATAAATTGATAAAGAAGAATACTTATATAACCCTTAATGAATTGCATACTAAAATTCAACTATCCCTATTTTCTCTAAAAATAGTTTCTCGTCTAAGAAACTCTGACTTGTTAAATCAGGACCAAAACTATCAACTATTAAGCACTTAAATACATTTCCAAGAGGATGATAAATATCAGGATCTCACCATCCCTTATTACTTCAGATCACGTGCACTTGCGTGTAAGCGCAGACGTGTATTTTCAGTTTGTCATATATATATATATATATATATATATATATATATATATATATAATGAACAGGAAAAGCTAAATCTCTAAAACAAATAGCCAAAAAAAATATCAATGACCAATATAATTTTATAATTTTTTTTTTAATTTTACATATGAGCCTACACAAAAAGTGTATTTCATCAATTATGTGCTTACACATCGTGCTGCTACATTATTCATAAATATATTTGACTATTTTTTTGACACTGTATTACTACTCTGAAATGAAATGCACGAACACATGCATTATCATTGGAAAGCCTAATATAAGCCATGATTAGGGTTGGCTTCGAGTCGAGTCTAGTCAGTCCATACTCCAACTCGACTCAAACTTGTTCGATTTCGAGTTTGAGTCAAGTTATAATGGAGTTCGAGTCATTTCGACTCATTTTAATAGGGTTCGAGTCAAGACGTATGACTCGATCTAGACTCGAAAAATTTCTAGTCGAGCCAAAATATCTCGAGTTTTTAAGTCAAATTTTAAGTTTCTGATCAAATTGCTAGCCCTAGCTATAATATATTTTAAAAATTATTTTTCAAAAAAAAAAATATTAACTTTGCATCTCACCCATCCTTCTGAGTGAATTGACGATGAGAAAAAACGCTACAATTAATGCTACCCCTAAAAGGATGCCTTGTGTTATTTAGGTGTCAATGATATAATCATTTGAATGTGTATTATTGTACTCAAATTATTTATGAATGACTAATTTAGAGCAAAAAGATATTCTTTTAAAAGATTAAAAATGGAATGTGGATCATAGATTTAATAATAATAATTAAAATATTGATGATATAACAATAGAATACCAAGTTATGCAGAAAACTAACAGGTTCAAATTGCAAAGATTACCAAAATGGGTTTTTAATACATTTTTAACTAGGGTAAAAGGAAATGTATTTTTTAGCCAATTATAAATATTGAAATCCATCGGAAGGGAATATGCAAAAGGCAAAAGAAAGGGAGAGCCAATTTTGAGATTTTATAGCAACTCTAACTAGGGTTGATTTTATGAGCTACAACTAGTTCAAATCTCAACTTTATATATGTTTTTTTTCAAATAGTGAAATATCATCCTCTCCTCTTTGTGGATGTAGTTGAATATCATTGAATCACGTAAATATTTATGTCTTAAGCTGTGTTTGTGTGAATCTGTGTTTGTCATTGCGTTGTTTGGCAATAATAACTTATGTTCCTCATCGAGTCGATCTCAACAAGTGATATCAAAGTTGGCGGATGTTGTGCTATGAGGTTCGATGAAGCTCTAGTTGGTTGTGCCATGGCAAAGGGAGCATAATATTGCATTGGAGAGATTCGTTCATCAAATTGTGACACATCTAACGAAGATCGATATAGCCAAATTTGACGAAAAATATAATTTAGGGATGTGATGATGCTAGATGATGGATGCTTTGTGCCTTAAATCTTGAACATGTTTTGGATAGTAATGAGAAACCTAAACAAATGTCAAAGAAAGATTAGGCAAAGATGAATGAGAGTGCAAGCCTAAATAAATGCAAAGATGAATCAGAGTGCATGCGGTTTGATCCGCAATTGGCTTACTAAAGGAATCAAATATACAGCGAGGATGAAGATGCCGATAGCAAAGTTGTGATAGACATTGGAAAATAAAAATACTTAACGAAGAGTGTGGACAGTCAACTCCGCATGTAGAAAAGATTGTATAGATTGTAGATGCGAAGAGACATATCTATTGACGAGCACATCAATAATTTCACAATACTATTAACAAATCTTCTAAGCCTAGCTAAAGATGTGGAGGATGAAGAAAATATATTTCTTCTATTGAACTCACTCCTAGATAAGTACGAAAACTTCACGATGATGCTCATCCATTGAAAGGAGACTCTGAAGTACGAGGAAGTGATGACGACACTGTTAAATCACGAGTTACGTCGGCGCAACAAGGAGTCCACAAAGACTGATATGGTCGAAATTCTTTCCTTCCAATGAGGAAGATTTGACAAGGAGTAGAAGAGTAAGGCATTAACAGTGATGGCAATCGACGACAAGACAAATCCAAGGGTTAGAGTGTTGTGCACAACTAATGTGCATTTTGTCTAGAAATCGGCCATTGGAAGAAAGATTGTCCAAATTTGAAAAAAAAAGTTGGAGCCAGTAGAGGAGCTAAAGCTCATGTGATACATGAAACGTGAAGGAAATGACTCATATGTGTCACTATTGGTGATTTGAACATGGATAACACATGTTGGATAATGGACAATGGAGCTACAAACCACATTCTCACGATAAAATTGGTTTCAGAATTATAAAAACTTGGATAGCGCTATGGCGACGATGGGTAATTATTATTCTTGTCAAACTATAGAGTTTTTTATGAGACCAAGAATTTCAAAGCAGAAGGAGACTCCAAAAGGGGTCACAGAAAATTTGCAGAGGGTGGAGCTTGATGCAACTCAATTTGCTCCATGTACCATCTACCTCAGAGCTTGTATTTGAGCAGATAAATTTAGAAGAGGGTCAAGGAGATGCTGCTATTGAGAAAGAAATGTTAGATGAACTAGGACTATATTAGTTTTCTCTTAGGTACCAAGATTGATATATCATGCTATTCCAAGAAAGTCATGGAGAGCTCTGAAAGTGAGCATTGAAAGAAAGTTATGGATGAAGAGATGAAATCTCTTCACAAAAATACAAGGTGGAGATTAGTGAAGCTACCACCATATAGAAAAGCTATTGGGTGTAAATGGGTTTATACCAAGGATGGATCTCAAAGAGCTACAAATGCTCGCTATAAGGCAAGACTAGTAGATAAAATCTTTCCGTAGAGAGAGGGGATAAACTATGATGAAAAATCTTCTCCCGGTGTTAAATATCCCACAACTCATGTGCTGTTGGCACTTGTAATATAGTTTGATCTGATCTTATAACAACTTGATGTCAAGGCATCATTCTTGTATGGGAACTTAGAAGAAAAGATCTATATATGGTAAATCTCCTAGATATAATGCTCTACCAATAAAAGGGGCTTGGTGTGCAAACTGGATAAGTCCCTTAATGATTTGAAGCTGTCACCACATTAGTGGTATAAGTTATACCAATTTATGCAGGAACATAATTATAAAAGGAGCTAGTACAAATATTGTGCCTTTTTCAGATGATTAACCAATGGTGAATTCATTTAATTGTTGTTATATGTGAATGATATATTGATAGTGTTCATGTAGTAGTATGTACTCTTAACACCAAGGTATTGTCGACTTTAATCTTAATGGCCTTACTATTTTATCCACAGAAGATAACTTCGCAAATGGTCACCCATTTTAGGAGTGCTCTTAACTTGAGCACGCTTAAATTTAGAGTTCTTATTAAAAACTCCACTATTATCTGAAAATATGTCTCGATGTTTAAGAGTTTAGCTTAATTCTATTTAAAGAGATTTTACAATCTCTTCAACTTTAAGTAATTGACATTCTAGATGATATTCACACAGATTCAAGAACCATCCAATGGATATATATATATGACTAGATGTGACCCTTACAGGCTCAAGGGAAACCCTAAACCATGTACACCTTAATATGGCACTTCGCATTAATATGATACCCAATGTTCTATTTTGATACTATTTATAATAGCACGAACTCTTAAGCATAAATGTATTGTCTACTTTGACTTTAACGACATTATAATTTTACCCTTGGAAGATAACTTCCAATTTTTCAGTATGTCACTCATCTTAGAAGGGTTCCCAACTGGAGCATGCCTAACTTTGGAGTTTTTATCAGTTATACTTGTAGAAAATATTTAACTTGGGAGTTTAGCTTAATCTCTACAAATATCTGAAAAAATATCTCGATGTTTAAAAGTTCAACTTAATTTTATTTAAGGAGATTTCACAGTCCAATAGTTAGACTAAAGATGGATAAGATGAAAATGCAGCTATCATCACACTTTGAAATTAAGGAATTAGGCAAAGATTGCAAAATTCTAGGCATGGAGATTGAGAGAGATAAAGCAAAAGGGAGGATATGCCTTTACTCAAAAGGTATATCAGCAGAATGTGTAGAAAAATTTTAAGGACGATGACTTAACCAAGGGTGTGAGTTTACCTTTAACAATACACTTCCATTTGAGTGCTGAGTTGAGTCTCAGGATGGAAGGAAGGGGATAAGGACGATTCTATATGCTAGTGCAGGATATACTCTAAGTATACAATAACATTAATCTGAAGAGCATTGGCAAGGTGGGATAACCAAAGTTCTACCACTACAAAAGTTCACATATTGCAAGAGATTGGTGAACATTTGAGATCAATGGTGAGAGCAACCTCTTGGGGTGCGCAACTTGATTCTTTTGGGATGAGAATATGTAGCAATTATCTTGGTGCAGCCACTTCTCTTCACTATGGAATCTTCTCTTATATGTAAGTGTGAAGATTAGTAAAACAAATTTTTTTTACACATTTTCAATGCGATTTTATCAAGAAAATGTGTTTTGACTAAGAAAACGTATATTTGATCAAGAAAATACAATTTTTATGTATTTTGGGCCAATTATAAATATCAATAACCATAAGAAGGATATCGCCAAGAAGAAGAAGAAAGAGCTATTTTTGAGAGGTTTGAGTAGCCACTTGGAAGACATTTTTTTTGTTTTTGTTATGGTTCTAAAGATGACTGGTTTTGTGGGATGCAAGAGATTCAAATCTCAACTTTGCATTGTTATCATCATCAAATAGTGAAATCTCATCCTCCCCTCATCGCAGATATAGGTGAATCTCACGAAATCACGTAAATATGTATTTTGTGGTGTACTTATATGAATCTATGTTTGTGATCGTGTTTTTTAGCGATGACAATTTGTGTTCCATGGCAAGTCGATCTCAACACAAATGAATTGGTTCAGTCATATATCATATTAGTAAATAGAGGGTATGTAATAAACATGGTTCAAGTTAATTATAAGTAATTCATGAGTGCTTCGGGGTAAAAAACAATTATGTTGACCCACAAAGCAAAAACATATTAATAAAACAAATTGCATAGGTGAGAATACTAAGGTGAAGTATACATCAAAGAATATGATGGAGTTCATTTATAACAAGGCAGGAGTGCCTTTAATTACAATTAATTTGAGAAAAAATTATCTTAAGATGGATCGAACTTATATTAAAGAATTGACCATTTTAAGCCCTGATTAAGAAAGTCGAATTCAAGAATTTTTTTCCCATGCTAAAAGGAGAGAAAGATCATTAAAGGCATAAAAAGAAATTATTAAGACAAATTGTTAGAAAATAAAATTCACAAATATAAACAAGAGAGAGAGGAAGAAAAAGTGAAAGAGATCTGTATTGAAACTTAAATCTTGCTTGTTACAAATGATGAGAGAACAACTATATATATAAAACTCAATGAAGGGTTTTAGATGCATGAATTATTGAGATACTTCTAGAATCACCCAAAAGAAGAAAAAAAACTTTTACAAGAAATTTCTAGAAGTACTTAATGAGAGAAAAATCTAGAGATTCTTTTGCACACTTACAAGAACATTCTAGATATAAAATAAATTCTAAAAACTAAACCAAGTTTAATTTTCAACACCCCCTCTTAAACTTGGTTTAGTAACTTCAAGTAATTTTCAAATCCTGGCAAAATCTTCATACTTGAGCAGCTTGGTAAAGATATCTGCAAGTTGGTATTGAGATTTTACATACTCAACTTGGACTCCTTTGTGATAGATTCTCTGATGTAATGGTAGCGTGTATCAATATGTTTGCTTCTATTATGAAACATTGGATTTTTGCTAGCGCTATTGTAGACATATTATCAATATACACTTTATTGCTTCTTTTGGCGAGCCTAACATCTTCAACAAATTTCGAAGCCATATTGCATGACAAACACATGAAATTGCAGCCACATATTCTGCTTCACACATGGAAAGAATAACTATTAGCTATTTCTTTGACATTCAATTAAAAACAGCATTTCTCATAAGAATACAAACCAAGTAATGGTTTTTCTATCATGCATGTCTCCTGCCCAATCACTGTCGCTATATCCAAGAAGAATAAAATCACTAGACGTTAAATAGAAATGTCTAAAGTCAAGTGTACGTTTGATATAGCGTAATATTCTCTTGGCAATCTTCAAGTGAATAGTAATTGGATTTTCTATGTAGCGACTGATTAATCCAACACCAAAAAGAATATATGGCCTTATGCAAGTTAAGTAACGTAAGCTTCCAACTAAGATTTTATAAAGAGTGGGATCCACCATTTTACATCCATCAATCTTTGATAGCTTTATTCCTCATTCCATTAGCGTGCGAACAGGATTTGAGTTGTCCTTTCGAAATTTATTGAGAATCTCTTTTGCAAACCCTTCTTGTGAAATAAATATGCATCTGTCTTGTTGCACTACCTTTATGTCGAGATAATAAGACATTATCCAATGTTCATCATCTCAAATTCTTTTATCATTTCATTTTTAAACTCCATAAATATAAAGGGATTGCTGCTAGTAAAAAATAAATCATCTCCACATATAAACATACAATTAAAATATATTTATTTTGAATTTTTATATAAAGTGCATGCTCATATGGGCATTTAAAAAAATTATTTTCTTGGAAATACTTGTCTATTCGAGTGTTCCAAGCTCTTGGTGCTTGCTTTAAACCATATAATGCTTTCTTCAACTTCAATACATTTTTTCTTCATGTCCTTTAACTTTGTATCCCAAGGGTTGCTCAATATAGACTTCTTTAAGAATGCCATTTAAGAATGTAGACTTTATATCCAATTGATGAATCTTACACTTATTTTGAGCTGCCAAAGAAATTATTAGCCTAATTATTTTTAGTTGAGCAACAAGAGTAAATACCTCATCGTAGTCGACGGCCGCTCTTTGATTGTAGCCTTTCACCACTAATATAGCCTTGTATCTTATGAATTTTCCATTTACATTTTTTTTTAGTTCTATATACCCACTTCACACTAATTGCCTTTTGTCCTCTAGGAAGTAAAGCAAGCTCCCAAGTGTTATTTTTCTCAATCGCCTTGATTTCTTCATCTATAACATATTTCCACTTTTCATAAGCTTGCAATCGACAAATAAACAAAAAAAAAGTAACAACTTCTTGATTTTCAGTTACCTCATTAATTTCTTGTAGACTTCCGAAATGTGGTATCTTCTCATTTGAGCTCTCATTTGATGGTGTTGATAGCCTTGAGTCTTCATATGCATTTGTTGAGATTATTAGAGTATTGAGCTCTTGTAATTCTACTTGTGGTTGATTAATTTCCCCCTCTTTTTAAAGTAAGGAAGAAAGTTGCACTCTTCATCTTGTGTGTTACACATCCAATGATGTTCTTCATCAAACTGTACATCACACAACTAATGATAGTCTTGCCATTTGTTGGATTATAAAGCTTATATTCTTTGGAACTTATGTCATAGCCGATGAAGACATGCTTTTCACTTTTGTCATCAAGTTTCGTTCTCACATGAGTATAAGCAATGCTTCCAAAGACTTTGAGATGTGAAATCCGGAGCTTTATTCCACTCCAAGCTTCTTGCGGAGTCTTCCCATCCAAGCTCTTAGTTGATAATTGATTTGATAAGTAGACTGCACATGCAACCGCTTCAGCCCAAAATTCTTTGGGCATTTTCTTACATTTGAACATGCTGAGTCCTATTAAGAATTGCTCGATTCTTTCTCTTTGCCACACCATTTTGTTGAGCGGATCTTGGCACTGTTAAAGGGCGTCAAATTCCATAGTCTTCACAAAATCTTTTAAACTCATTTGATGTGAACTCCCCACCGCGATCCTATCTCATGAACTTTATTTTAAGCCATTTTCCTTCTCAACAAAATCTTTAAACTTCTTAAAATATTCAAAAACTTCGGATTTCTCTTTTAGAAAATAAACTCATATTTTCCTTGAAATATCGTCAATAAAAAACAAGAAGTATTTATTCTTACCAAATGAAGTTGGATTGATGGGACCACAAGCATCCGTATGTACAAGTTCTAGTGGCTTTGTTGCTCTTATAGTTGATTCTCTTGGAAAGCTCTTGCGAGATTGTTTTCCAAATAAGTATCCTTCACATACTTGATTTTGTTGGTTAATCTGTTGTAATCCTCTCACCATCTCTTTCTTTGATAGCATTTCAAGTCCACCAAAGTTAAGATGCCCAAATAGTAAATGTCATAGCCATGATAGCTCACTATAATAAACCTTTAAACATTTTGTAGTATCATTATTGAATATTCAAAAGAAATATTCAATTTTTGGACATGGGTACATTGGCAATTATATTAATTTTATCGTCTCTTAGAAAAATGTTGCTTTCTCTTAAATGAATCATTTTTCTAACAATTAGGCCTAGCTTCAGAATATTATTTTTTATATTGGGCACGAAATAAACATTTGAAATAAATTGGTGACATCCATTATTTAATCGTATTATAATTTTACCTTTGCCTTTGACCAATATTTTTGATTCATCTCCAAATGAAACATTTCCTTCTACTGCTTCATCAAGCTCTATGAACATACTTCTTTTTCCACACATATGATTGCTAGCCTTGGTGTCAAAGTATCATTTATTTTCTTGGTATTCAATTTTATCTTTACATGCTAACAATAGCGTTGTATCTTCTTCTTCATTCTTATCTTCAATGAGATTATGTTTCTCCTCCACTTTCTTTGGGCTTTTACAATTATAAGCATAGTGGACAAATTTCTTGCAAACATAATATTTGATATGAGATTTATCATACCTTGTCAATGCATTGCCATTACCACGACCTTTTGTTGCTTGCGGGCTTTCTTTCTTATCTCTATTATTGAAGCTATTGAAGTGTTTGTTGTAGCTACCTCTTCCTAATCCTTGGCCACGACCTCTACCACAACCTCTTCCTCTTTGGCTTTGGTTGTTGCCAAAAAAAAACTCTTTTATATTGAGTTGTAATAGTTGCTCCGAAGTCTCCTTTTGCATCTTCTTCCTCTTTAATTTTTCTTCATATGCTTGTAAGGAACCCATTAAATATTTCACGCTCATATTTCTAAATCTTTGGCCTCTTCAATTGTAGTAGCAATAACTTCAAAATTTGAATTTAAAGTGCATATTATTTTTTCAATAACTTTTTCTTCACTAATATTTTCCCCATTTCTTCTCAATTGATCAACAATAGCTAACACTCTAGAAAAATAATCTGGAATTGATTCAGATTCTTTTATAAATAAATGTTCAAACTCACCTCTTAGAGCTTGAAGATGAATCCTCTTAACTTGCTCGGCTCCATTGTTACAAAGTTGGAGTTTTTTCCATGCTTCTTTGGTCGTATTAGCGCTTGAAATCTACTCAAACCAATCTTCATCCACCGCTTGAAAGATAAGATAGAGAGCTTTCTTGTCCATCTTTACAACTTCTCTTTGGGCTTATGATGAAGTCACATCTTCTTGAACATTAAGGTCTTTCTCGACAATCTCGCACACATCTTGCGCGCCAAGTAGAGCCTTCATCTTGATACTCAAACTGTTGTAGTTGCTCTTGGTGAGCATCACAATTTGAAACAGAACCATTCCTCCATTCGTCATGGCCATCGCTCTAATACAACATTGTTAGAAAATAAATTTCACTAATATAAACAAGAGGGAGAGGAAAAAAAAGTGAAAGAGACTTGTATTGAAACTCAAATCTTACTTGTTACAAATGATGAGAGAACACTCCTATATATAGGAATCAAGAGAAGGTTCTAGATACATAAATTATTGAGATACTTTTAGAATCACTCAAAAGAAGAAAAAAAAATACTTTTACAAGAAATTTCTAGACACACAATGAGAGAAAATTCTAGAGATTCTTTTACACACTTGTAAAAATATTCTAGAGATTCTTTCACACTTACAAGAACATTCTAGATATAAAATAAATTTAAAAAACTAAATCAAATTTAATTTTCAACATAAATTTCATATAGACTTAGAGTAGGGTTATTATTTAAACATACACAATCGAGACAAAAGACTCATGCAATTGACCCTACAAAGTGTACTAAGTCATGAGGCTAATTTTGGTTTAACATCAAATAAACCAAGCTAAACCTTAGCCCCACTAAGGAAAGTTAATAATATGAATCATTTGCCTTCATATGCTCCATCAAATAATAATATCTTTCTAAGCTTCAAGTACGTAAAATCAATTATAATAATTTATTTTCATATCGTTTTTGGTTCTTCTCTTCCACTTTAACATGGGCAAGGTATTTAACTCAATTTTCCTCACATGAGCATCAATTGAATTATGCCTAGTATGCCCAAACCATAGGAGACAGTTATCATTGAACCTATTTTCAATTAGAGCTACTCTAACCTTTCAATTGTATCATTTCTCATTATATCCCATTTTTTATATATATGCTTACTCATTTACCTTAGCATTCTCATCTCCACAGCAGTTGTTTATCAACACCCTCAATTTTTGCATGATAGTATTACAAGCATTGAGGTGTCGGCATACCAAACTACTATTAAGTTTGCTTTACGTTTAACACTGCATGCAACATTCAACAATAAAGGCATTGTTCAAGGTGGAGAGGAAATATATAATGTGCAAAAAATTAGTTAGATTGAAATCAAACATAAATCATTTACCGTCTCTTAGTTGTGCCTGTTGTTCCATGGCTTGGAGCCTATCTTTTAATTCATTGTTCTGACTAGCAAGCCCGGTCGAGTCGCTCTGTAAGAAGCACTCAAAAAATCAGACGAAATTTGGTTGTCTTTTATCAAATCTTCTAGCGTTGCGAAAAAACAAAGCTTTCAAGAAGCAAGGAATTGGAAGAATCCATCACCTGCAGCAACGTCAGCTGAGTTGACAATGTCGTTGCTTCAGTCTGCAGTGTTTGAACTTTGATTTCCAACTCTGAAATATACCTCACCTTTCGTTCCTTGGAACGAGCAGCAGAGAAACGATTTGCCAAAATCCTGGAATCAAAGAACCATCAAGTAAGCACGATAATACAAGGAAGCAGATTTTAGTGAAACAGAGTAAAACCTTTTTGCACGTTTTGGATCAGCGAGAGCAATTTCCTCCAGCCTTTTATCCGCCATAATTTTCTTGAGCTCAACCCCGCTGAATTCCCCTCTCCCAAACTCCAAGCTAAAGCTTCCAACGAACGAAACACATTCAGAATTCTGGCTTCTATTAGACCCAGGAGAGGGCGAAACCCTAAAATGCGAACCCTCACAAAAGTTCATCCTTCCTTCAGAGTTCAATTCATCCATAGAAATGCCTCTGACAAGCCGCGCAGGTCTATCATCCAGGGAATATTCGGTGACCATAGCACAGTCGATGGAGCAGCTCTCCGCCTCGCTCTCGCTGCTATAAGCTCCGTTCTTACTGTTTCCATTCCCCTTTTTATCCACCATTTCATCACGAAAATAATCCAAATATTCCGCCATTCCAAACCCACCCAAATTGAAAAACACATCGCAAAGATCATCGCCGCCCGCATTACCTTCCGATTTCCTAGCCGAGACTAAATCCGAGGGCTTCACTGTCGGTGAAAGCTCGCTGCAAGATCGACGGTGGATCTTGCGAGGTGGAAGCCCACCGCCGGAAGCGACCATTCCAGGGTCGGCGGAATCGGAAATGGAGGAAGTCGGCGAGGCCTTGCTGCAAGGGGAGGGACTCAACGGCGGCAGAGAGTCATTGAAGAAGAGATTACATGGTTGAGAAAGAGATTGATGGTGATGGCTTCCGGCCGCCTGAGAGTAGGGCATCGTCGATCTTTCCATGGATGATGATGATGATGATGATGATGATGATGATGACGAAGGGATTCAAAGTGCGAAGTGAGGGAGAGAGGAATCGATGAGATGCTAACAGCAATGGGGTGATTCGCTATTTTCTGCTCTTCCGAGTTCTCCGTGGAATGCTGCTGTCGGGAATTTGCGGAGACGAAGATATGGCGTCAGATCCGTGTCGGTGCCGCAGTGCGCAGAGTGCGCAGAGTGCAGCGTGCTCTCCAGTAACTCGGATTTGGATATCATTAATTTTATAATTAGAGTCAGATACGGCGATTAAATGCTTATCAATCGTACGGTCGTGATGAGACGACTGTTCTGATCCAGATTTTTTTTTTTTAAATGTCACGAAGAATAAACATTAAAAATTATCACGACTAATTAGAAATTTTTTTTTTTATAATTTTTATATATAGATCTTATCAAAAAGTGCATTTAATCAATAATTTACTTACACATTGAATTGACACATCATTTATATATTTTGATGTATACTAGTCGTAGCAATTTTTTTTTTTTTTTGAAATTTATGAGCTCTTATATATCAAAATGTACAGAAAATGTTCTCATAGAAATAAGTAACAACAAAGAAAAAATTGGGAATAAATAAAAATAAGCAACAATATCCAAAATATAATTGGAGAGAAGAACGAAGACTCAGGATTTAGGTCGTCCACTATGAGGTCCACCGAAGACCAAAGATCTGTGATGCATCAATCCTGAAAGACCAAGGTAGTATCCGAGAAATCAGGTTACAAGGAAATCGCCAGACCGGTAAATGGGGTCTAAAACATCCTCATTATCCTTCTTTGTCTTTAAAAACTAGAAATTAAGAATCAAAATATTAACGGAAGAGAGCCAGCCATATGAGCCACTCGATGAAAAAAACTGTTCGAAACTTTGATATAAAAAGCTATGGAATAAAAGAAAATTAGGCCACCAAGGCCAGCAGCATCTCTAGTCAACAAAAAAATTAAGTGGTACAGAGCATTAAACTTCCATAAATTGCAAATTCTAGACGGAAATCATCTCCGAGGGAGAGTGCCATCTGCTGATAATATCAATTAACTTAGCTTTAATATTAGAGAGAATGAACTGAGGACTAGAGCTACATGTTTTAAAAATTCGAGTATTTCGTTCATTCCAAATGCCTTCAATTATAACGCCAATAGCAATAATATAAGCATGTTTATGCCACTTATCAAGATCCTGAATATCACACATAAGTTGGGGGAGGGAGGGAGGGAGCATGAAGGTAAGACCTCTGTGAAGGATCTTTGAAACCAAAAAAAAAAGAAAACTCACAGTTAAAAAACAAATGAGAACGAGACTCCTCACTATATAAACAAAGGGAGCAAAAAGGTGAGCAAGCGATTCCCCTATGAATGAGAATGTCCGCAGTTTTAAGGCCAGCAATAATCAGTCTCCATATGATGCATTTTAAATTAAGCTTTGTACTTCTCAACCATAGAGTTCCGGCCCAGTGCATGTCTGATATATCAGAAAAAACTAAAGCATGAGCATCCTTAAAATTGAACCCGGGACAGTTCTTAAAAAACCAAGTGGCCCGTGAGGGTCATAAGAGATATAAGGAGCAATAAGACTATACACTTTAGACAAATACCTCCAAAAGGGGAAGCCAATTTGTTACTTGTAGTATAATGATCACCCAACTTAAGACAATTGCTTTTCCACCAAATAGAAAGGAGAGAAGTATTGCAAAGAGAATGCCAGCAAATCGATAACTTGCAACTAATAAGCAGTTTTGATGGACATATAAGACCAATGCCACCTTTTTCTTTTGGAACCGCCACTTTTGCCCAAGCAATAATGTGCATTTTGTTCTCAAGGGTACCATGATTAAGGAACTTCGAAGTCAGATGCTTGATGTTCTTAATAACATTCATTGGAATAAAAATAGACTTAAACCAATGCAAAATGAGAGGCCACACCATGAATTTAAACATTTGCAGCCTACGCGCAAAAGAAAGAGACTTATTGTAAAATACCAGAATTTTTTTTTTAAAATTATTTATTAATATTTAAATAATTTAGAACTAAGAATCGAAAACGGAGTCTACCATTGGACTCAGTAACTCTAAATTAACTAAGAGTGTTATTCTGGGAATTATTAAAAATCATTGATTTTCCTAGATATTTTCGGTCACTCAGAAATTTTCGTCAAAAATAGGAATCCAATTTAAATCAAATAAAAATATAATAAAAATATCATCTTATAATACCTATTGAAAGGATCCTACTGCAAGAATTTGAGCGTATATGAGATCCTGGATTGTCCTAAATAAATTCATGAAGTATAAACTTCAAAGGCTAATAATATGAAAAATATAAATCAGAATTTGAAAATTTTTGTATATCTAAGTCAAGCATCATATGAGGATGCTATGTTTCAAGTTTCGTTAATTTTCGAGTTTTCAATTTATCTTAATTAATTTTTTAAGTTTTTCACTTAAAAATCAATATAAAATAAATTACTTGTCCAAATTCAATAATTTTTAGACGCGTGCGTTCGTCTCGTCAAGACGGTCGTTTCGATACCAAGATTGTAATTTTTGAAGCTTAAATGACTCCAGATCCTGGCTCAGAATTTCCAGCCGTTCATTTTGATCCAACGGCTTATTTAAGATCCTAAATTTACTTATATAATCTTATCTCTTCAAAACCTAATCTAATTTTCCTTCAGCCGAAAGAAATTCCTTCGCAAACCATTCGCTCGACCGACCGCCTTCTTCCCTACGCAAGCCTCACGCGACCTCCTTCCATACGCACGCAATCAATCTCACATCCCGATATCCTCTCATCCTCATCCCTTTCAAGCGGCCACCTACGCATGCTTGGCTCCATCCTCGGCTCCTTGTTCCGTAAGCTATTGAGAGGTGAGTCGACAACACGTGGCTCGAGTTTCTCTCTCCCTTATCTCATCATGTGAGGGAATTCTGCGATGATAAAGAGAAGTCATAGGCGAGACCGAGGCGAGGTCGAGCTCCTCCATTTGGCCGAAACCTTCTTCATTCCATCAAGAGCTCCTTCTAGCATGTTAAGGATCAAGGTACACCATCTCTTTCACCTTACTCCATTTTCGATTAGTTGATATAGAACCTTGCTATTCTTTCTCTCTTTAGAGCATTGTTGATTTTAGTACGAACTACTTTAGAACTCTATTCAATTAATTTTTAATAGACATACGAAATTAAATGTATTTCGAAATTTTAATATTTATGGAGTCGATTGAGTTCGATAAGGTTTAATCGAGTTTGAGAAAAGGAATTGGTGCGAAGATGAATCCTAATTGTGAACTTGTATTATTATACTACTAATCATTTAGAGATTCAAGAATACTTTTCATACGCAATTAACCTCTTTAATTGTATTAATACCTGTAGGAATTTATTATTCTTCTTACTTCTTCTATTCTGCATCCATTCGATCGCCTCTAAGAAATTTTACTGCTGCCCTATTCCTTATTCAATACAATTTAAGTGATTTAATTGTTTACTTTTCAATTTAAAATCGATAATATTGTTTGAATCAACAGAATGCAATTCTGACGCTCCTGTTTGTAAAAGAGAAAAACTTCACTCTTGTTTATCCAGGATATCACTCGAAATTAGATCACATTAATTGTTTTCACTTTTAATTCACGTATTTTTCTCATAGTATTTCTTATTTTTCATCTTTATTATGATAATATTATGAATACAGAATTTGGTGAGTAGCACTTCAACTATTATGATATACAGACCTTGCACCTAAATTTTTACATGCAGCACTCTTATTGTTTTTATATACCAATATCTACAATTCATATATTTTCATGTTTATAAAATGTTGATGTATTTTAATATCATTACAAGTTTATCTTTATTCGACGGACCCATGATTAAATTCAAAAAAAAAATGATTAACGACAAGCATGTTTAAAAAGTCATGTAGAAAAGCTTAATCTTCTCTGTAAGGCTAACATTATTATTTTAGAGTTTTCTTTCATTTTGAAATTTACTACTTGCTGATGGATTAATACTGATGTTGCAACTCCTTATTTTGTATTAGAAATACTCTAATTGTTAATTCCCCTTTCTTATCTTAATTACAAAAGAGTTGTGATTGATTAACTTATGAAACATGGTAGTCTATCTCTTGAACTGTTTATATTTAGCAAAGTGTAGGTTCTTGGACATTTGAATGTCATGCAAAATCATGTGTTTTTCAAATATTTGTGAACAATGACAGCTTCTATAATTGTTCCACTAGCAAATAATATAACAGTAAACTTAGTAGTTGTTACTTACACATTATTATAAAATTATCAGGTGGTGGATAATATAGAACCAAATTGCATTAAGTGCTGAATTCAATTTATAATACTTAAAAATATTGAATCATTAAGATTGTATTTTGTGATTTTAGAATTTAAATTGTTATCCTTTAAATGCTAGATACAAATGCTATGCTTTAGTCTTGAATATTAATATTGAATGCTGAGATAAATGATGTAAAATTTTACATCATCAGATTGATCTTGCTATACTCTATATGCTGAGTTAAGATTTCAACATTCCATAATACTGAATGGATAAAATACCATTAGTTTAAAAGATTCAAAACTGCCATTTATTTAAATGATATCCAAATGCTGCCATATATATATATATATATGAATCAAATGCTGTCATCTAATGTAATATAAGAATGAATGCTGCCACTTCTTATATAGGATTGTATATTGCTAAATAGATGAATATGAGAATAATTGTTGTCATATTGCTGCCATCAATAAAGTATAAGTCATTTGCTGCTATTCTTTATTTCAAGATAAATTAAATGCTATCATCTATTTAATATGAGATCAAAAGATTCAATACTGCTATTTAGTTATGGGATCCAAATATTGCCATGTAGCATATAAGATTCAAAACTGCATTCTATTCTAAAGTAGGGACAAAAGTGAGCAAATATGGCTACCTTTTTTATTATAACATAAAAATGTGATGAAATGTTATTAGTCCATTTAACATGATCAAATGCTATTAGTTCGCTTAATATGATCAAATACTATTAATTCATTATAAGATCAAATGCTATCCTTAATCTTATGATTAATCATCATTTCTTTAAATATTTAGATGTTAAACTTTAATGATATTATTCTTTGCAGGTCAAGTTAAAATTAAATACTATGTGCAAAATGCCACATAAAGTTGCTCTTATAAATGATAATTTTATTTCTGCACTTTCTTTTAGATGTTGTATATGGGATGTATAAATTGCTTAGTTTAATTAAAATCTATATTAGAACTGGAAATAGACCTTATTTTAGAATTGGAAATGAGCAATCCATAAAAAGGATTGAACTCTACTTTAGAACTGGAAATAGTCAATGGATTGACTTATATTTTGATTGTATAAAATTTGGAAAATTTGAACAAAAACAAAGGAGATTCTGTCGAAATTTTTAAGAATTTTAGGACTTAGAAAATTTATAGGAAATACAAGTGTTTTCGCATGTTTCTAAAAGTTTCATATAGAGAATTTTAAACATTCACTCCATTTGAAAGTATTAGTCATAAAATGATCAATTAGAAAAAAATCCAAATATTAATAAAAACCTATAATTACAAATCATGAAGCATTAAATTAATAACTCAAACTACTTTTGGCAGATCAAACAAGTTAAAAATTGGTTGATTTTGAATCAAAACTAGTCAGGTACGCAAATCTACTTATAAGTTTCATTTCAGTATTCTTATATTTGAGCCATTTTTCATTTGAATATTATTTACATTGCTTACCGCTCTATAATCTACAAAAAAAAAATGATATCGAATAGCATGTAACAAAAAGATGAAACAATGAATATATTATTGTGGTGTTTGTCTTTGGAAGGTGGAACGCAACACTGAGAATCTGTACAGATTGGGTCAGCTAGCAGCCCCTGGGAGTTATATGGAGGGATTTAGCCTCTTGTAGGAAGTAGGCAATCCAGAGGAAAGACACACCAAGAATTATTATTTAAGTAAGCTACCGACGGGTGGCGAGATAAGCTTCCTACAGGTTATGCCTATGGGTTTACCCATTTGGGCTCAGGAGTCTTCGGACTCGCCTTATTGTTACAAGTGCTTTCGATAAAATTTATTTCATATATGTTGATTTTCACAGCTATTTTGCAGGGCAGAAATTGTATTTGGAAATTGCTTACTTTACTTGTAGTTTTATTTTCAGTCATTTTCATATATGATTCATACCTATTATAGGATGCTAGATTTATTCTTATAAGAACAATTTGCGTACTCCTACCTGACTGGTAATCTGAATTTTTTCAAGTTTTTAATAATTAAAGAACTTAGAAGATCTGCCAAATTAAAAGAAGAATAATAAAGGAAGTAGAAGAATGTAGATACTTCTTATATTTTTTTTTAAACTGATGTAACTGTTCATATATGTTTTGGCTCTATGTATAAAAGGACTGTGAATTTCATTATTTTATTTTTATTATGTCCTTTTCGAATTATAAAAATATTTATATTTTCAATTGAGATAAATTATTCTTTAAAGACTCTCGAATTTCGATCCCCGGTCGCCACACTTATGAACCCAGCCCTTTAGCCAAAGATGCAACTTAGAAAACAGTGGAGAGAAGTTATCCTTTCTAGGCTTAATAGGGAGGACGGGTAGACCCAACTATTTCATTGGAAAACTACTAAAGGAGAAGTTCAAGATGCTCGAGAGCTCCTGAATATTTGGAACTGCTTTAGAGAAGTGAATGCAAGATTTGTTACCATTAATGCTCAACCCGGCTGCTAAAAGGAACCTTTCGATACAAATTTTGAATTCAAGCATGTTATCCAAACTAGCTTCTGCAAAAATTAGTAAATCATCAGAAAAAAGAAGGTGAGAAAAACTAAAGCTTCCCAACTTGAAGGGAGTAATTTGCCCACTGTGAACAGCTGCATCAAGTGAAGAAGACATGTAGTTTAAGGCAATAATGAAAAGAAGAGGGGAAAGAGAGCATCCCTGTCTAAGCCCAGTGTTTGAACCAAAATAACCAACTATGGAGCCGTTAATGTTTATGGAGAAGTGGGGATTAGTGATACATGCCTTGATCCAATCAATAACTTTCCTAGGCAAATTGATATCGATAAGAGCATTGATAATAAACTACGGTTTAAGCTGTCGAATGCTTTCTTTATATCAATCTTTGCACAGAAGGAATTTGGAGCATACCAATTAAAAGTATGAATGATTTCATTAGCCAGAATGACATGGTGATCAAGGTGCCTACCTCTGACGAATGCAGCTTGGGCGGGATGAATAAGATCCGGCAGTAAAGGAGCAATGCGGTCCGCAATCAATTTGGAGATAACTTTATACATAATATTGCACAAAGCAATCGACCGTAAATCATCAAGATTAATATTGCCTTTGCCTTTAGGAACTAGAGTAATAAGCGTATGATTCATCCAATGGGGCATAACCAGATGCTGAAAAAAATAACTAATCTCATAAGTAATATAAGTATGGATGAGATGCCAGGACTTTTTATAGAACAAAGAAGAGAATCCATCGGGGCCCGGGCTAGCGTTATCTTTAATAGAGAATAAAATACGTTTAATGTCAGCTTTCGAGAAAGGAGTGCAAAGATGAGTGTGAGCCTCCGAGCCTACCACTGCATAAGGGGGAGAGGAGATGGTGCCATGGCCCTGTTTGTCATTCAATAGATATTTATAATAGTCAATGGCTGAATCTTTAATCAACACAGCACTTGCTTTAGTATTTTTCCTAACCGCCATATGAGAAAAAAAGAACTTTAAATTATCTTCACCAAGATTAAGCCAGTGGACTTTGGAACGTTGCTTAGCCCACGATAACCCATTATAAATAGCATCTTTTATGGATTGATTGATGTCAAGAAGCCTTGACCGATGAGGCGAACAGAGAGTCAGAGAGGTTTAACGCCTCAAGCTGAGCCTGACGGACTCTTTTTACTTATGTAGGATTCTCATATTGAGAACAATTAACCAGTTTGAAAATCTTTTTGGTTTGAGACAACTACTTGTGAAGCTCAAAAAGAGGATCTCCGCCATAAAAATTATTCCAGGTGGCCGAAACAATGCTTTTAAAATTAGTTCTATTGACCCAGTAATTCTTAAATTAAAATCTAGAAGGGACTCTAACATTGGAGGGCTTAGTAATGAGAACCGGGGCATGGTCAGAGGTGGCAGGGGGGAGAAGCTTGTAAAGGACTTTGAGAAAAGCTAAAAGCTAATCAATATTAACCAGACATCTATCTAGCTTAGATTTAATAATCTATCTAGCTTAGATTTAATAGGGAAATTAAGGCGAAGATTATCCCAAGTGTAGCGATTACCCGTGAAGTGCAAGTCAATGAGCTCCGCTTCAAAAATACAATTATTGAAGCTGTTTAGGCGAGATAAAGAAGTCGGAAGGCCTCCCAATTTTTCAAGAGAAAATCTAATACAGTTAAAGTCACCAGTAACCAACCAAGGATCACAGACTCCAACCTTCAAATGAATAATATCATCCCACAACTTTAATCTATCTTTTTCAGCATTTGAAGCATAGACAACCATTAACCAACAGATAATACCATAATAGATTAATTTACCATGGATGAACTGAGAATCAATAACAGTTGGAGTAAATGAAACAGTGTCAGGGTTCCATTTAATCTAAATTCTGCCAACATAAATATTATCAAAATTATTGCAATGAGCTTCCGGGTAAAGCAAGGAAAATTTCTTAAGTAAAAAAGGGGAAGAGATATCAGAAGATTTAAGCTTAGGCTCCAGAATATCGATTATGTCAGGGGAATAACAATGAATATGATGCTTGATGTCAGAAATGCGAATGTCAGAGTGGAGGCCTCTGACATTCCAGATTAAGATGTTAGGTTTAAACATAATAGAACCAGACTTGACGAAGTCAGTCTAAAAAAGAGATGAAGGAAAGGGAATTATTTGGGCCGAACCCTGAGGGAACGACTTCTACTCTCAAACTTATGAGCATCCTAAGATGAAACAGGGTCATTCAACGGGCCAAAAGAATTGTTGTGAACAACTGATTTACCTTTACTGGAAGAGTGAACAGTCAATAAATTACCTTGAGAGATTAACTGTGGAGAAGAACCGAGAGTATTGTTAAGTGGATGGGGGGATGTACAAGGGGAGTTAGGGCCATAAGATAACCCCGACACAGGAAGGGCATTAAGGTCCTGGTTAGAGGGAAGGGGACTGGAAGACGAGGGAGTAAGATCATAACTGGGTATGGGGGATTCAGAGATAGGCGAAAGAGGTGGAGGAAGAGGAAGGGGGGCAATGGAAGTAGGAAGGAGAGAGGAGGGTCTCAGCCGACGGGAGCGACACCTTCCTCTAGGTAAAGAGGAAGTGGGGCAAGATCAACCAGCATTTGAAAATAGTTTGCAAATATTACACACCGACGGCTTCCAATTATATTCCACTCTTTGATTTAGAATAGCACCATCTACTTTAATTAGGATGAATTTAGGCAACAAAGAAAGAGTATCAATTTCCACACATATTCTGGCAAAAGAGAGCCTCGATTTTGAAGCGGTAAGAGTGTCCGCCATAATCGAGGTTTCGATTTTGCTAGCTAGTTTAGAAAGAATACCTGCTGACCAGAGGTGGAGGGGCAGTTCAGGGAATTTTACCCACACCGGCAGCGAGGAGAAAGCAGGAACTGTCAGAGAGAACTTTCTGTTCCAGGGCTTCACTAGAAAAGGAGTATTGAAAAAGAACCATGGTCCTCCTTGTAAGATCGACTGCATGTCTTTTTCACAAGTGAACTTTATGAGATAACAAGTAGAGTTTAGGGAGAACAAAGCAAAAGAACATTTAAGTTTCCAAGATTTGGCCATGGAGTCGAAAAGAGCTTTATACGTATGCTTCCTGCCCAGACTTATACCGACAATACAATTAAGCCATTGCTTTTCACAGAGGGAGAGTTCCTCTTCAGTAACTTCGATTACATCCTCCGACATTGGAATATAGGAAAGATTGAAATCGAATTTTTCCAGTTGAACTGTGTTGAATAAGGATCTCCAAGAAGAAGGACATGTCGAAGAGAGGCCTTGGGGTCGGGGGGTGGGGGGGGGTGGGGTGGGGGGGCTCTGAGGATGCCGGAAAGAGGGGGAGAAGGGGGGATCGTGGGAAGAGAGGGGGCGACCCCATGGGTCGATCGCCGAGCTCTACTACTATGAGCTTATTTCGAAACTCTTGGTGTTTACCTTCAAAAGCTTTGCTTGCATGTTTCCTTGTTGTCTCGCTACCAATTATTTGACTCAACATATTCCAAAAAGTGATATAAATATAAAATTCAATCCATAATGTTTCATCTAATATACTAATAATACATAAATAGAAAGATAGAATAACAGCTGTATAATGCATATAATGGCTCAATATTCTTTGGTCAAGTGGCAACATGGCCACATCAGATGAAAATGAGGCTAAGGCCAAGTTTGGCCCGGCCTCTAAACTAGAGTCGCAAACCATCTCATCATTATTCGGCTTGATATAAATTAGTATCAGGGATGTATAATCATTTTAAATGATATTTGCAGAATAAGCATTGAAAATTAAATGCTCAACACACAAGAAAGCTCAAAACCTGTAAACCATGAGATTACAAAATATAGGATAGCTGTCATAAAAACTCAAAATCCAATAAATGTCAAAAGTACTCCAATCGAATGAAAATCAAAAGTGGTAGCGAGGAGAGCATACACAGCATCAAAAGTTATTACCAACTAATAGACATGTCACAACACAATCAAAACCACAATTGAAATCCATAACTTGTGCTTTAAAACCAGATATACATCTTACCAAACCAAATAGATGAAAATGAGAGAAAAGCCAATCACAACATTGTTCAATGAGGCAAAACTCATAAAAGAGTAACTCAGTTGAAACCTCATGAATACCAAAATCAGTCAACATAACCACATAATTGCACACAATTGATCCAAGTTTGAAAATAATGTAGCATCCAAGTTGTAATAGACAAATGAACCTAAAAACATAAGCAACCACCACCAAACAACCATCATAATATATCATAAAGTCATTCCAACTTCAATGTACATTGTCAGCATATGATCACCACCATTATACAATCCAAAAATAAAAGATTGAGAATATACATTGCAAATCATAAACACCTGTAACAACAACCGTTCAATCAAATGATAAACTGTATAAATTTACTTTTTAGAGGACTTATATTATGGGGACCCGATGCCATGTTAGGAGGAGCTAAACCAACATTATGAGTGATTCTATAGATGCAAGATCATATTATAACGACCCAAATACCAAGGTTGAAAGATTTCAAGTAAGAGTTCAAGAATAAATATTCCTCACAAAATACTAAATAAAATGATATCCATACATCACAGAGCCAGAAATTTAAATTAAAGTTATACAAATTATCTCAAATAAAATAAAATAAAATAATGTAAAATTCAAAATAGTGAGTCTCTAGCTCACTTTAGATAATAAAATATTTGTTAGCTCTTAAAATCAAGTTAACCTCCACTTCTAGTTCTCAAAATATGTATTAACTATCAATATTATCAATCAGGTAGGAGTACGTAGAGCACGTAAAATTATTAAATTCTAGCATCCTATATAGGTTACAAAATCAATGCAATAAAGTTTAAGTGAAATATCATTTATTCAATTTGAGGGTTATTGACAGACTTTAATTACACGTCTGCGCTCGCACGCAGTGTACGTGGTCTGAAGTAATAAGTAGAAAGAGTTACTTTTCGGGATTTATCGAACCACAGAGAATTGATTGTTTTGTTACTAAGGTCTATCTATTCTCACTAATGTTTAAGCTATGATTTAATTGATGAGTTGGTCCTAGACTTAGCTCAGTAACTACTAAATGAAGATAAGATAAATAAAAGAGAGAGGAGAGTTGGGGTCATTCCACATGTAATGATACATTATCAATGTACTTTTGATTTCTCAAGCTTTATCTTTCATTTATATTTTGTTTATCAAGTGCATATTGATCACCTTAAGATTTTATCTCAAAGTCTCACAAGTTCAAATTTTGTGCACAAAATGAACACACATTTAGTTCTACTATGGCACAAAGATTCTTATAAGATTTTAGGCTTTAAATTTTCTTCTCATCTCTTGATTAAGGAGATTATGATTATTTATGTTTTAAGATATTATAAGCATTGATTCCACTATGAGCACCACTCGCATCCCACATAGTTGAGATTAAGGATTAATATGTTTGGCTCAATGACTATGTCACTTAGTTCATGAGCACTCAACTATTTCTTCCTTTACCTCAATTATGTTGAGCTAAGGAGCTCATATAGTGGGTCTTAGCATCACATGCATCAACACTTAGATTGAGCTTAGATTAAGATGCATTAAGCTCAAGAACTTTGTCACATAGTTATAAGCTCTCATGCACTCATAAACCTAGCATCCAACCTAAGGTGAGCTATGGAGCATAAGACAATTTAGTCATTGAAATTATTAGTTCATTTCCTTGTATCCACATTCAAGACCAAATAATAAAAAGCATATTTCATTAAGTCCTTTACAATTTAATTTTACTTGAGGAAAACTTCATACATTAATAATAACACATACACATGAAGATTCCCCAACCCTCCTCAAGGGAGATTTAGTTACTCATTACAAAGGAGGTGAAGAAAAACACATATATGGATAAAGACCCTTTCATGATCAACTAAAAAAAGAAAATACAAGAGTAAGGTTTAGAAAATACTAGGAATGTTCCTTGAAAGTTCTCCAGATTTATTCTTCTCCTTCTTCAAGCTCCTCCCTTAGGTCGCTAGTGCTGCCTTCTTTCTTCTTCTCCTTTGCTAGAGCTTGCCTTGCCACCCTTGGGGAGTTCCTCATTTCTCCTTATGCACTCATCCTCTTTACTTAGTGTCTTGAGCAAAATTGTGAACCCTCCTTTAATCAAGAGGAGGTGAATTTATAGGAGAGGGGCAGCATACTCCTTCATCCTCTCCAAAACTAGCAATTTGATAAAAGAAATCTGAAGTAATGATGGCAAATCCCAAAATAAAGATGAAGTGACCAATATCCTTCTTTATTTATCCTTCTTATCAAATCAAGAGGCCATCTTCCATTGAAAATCAGAGCTATAGTAGGGAATGATGGCTGGGGACAAGATGCAAGTTGAGGGTCTTGTCCCAGTCGCAATAAATGCATCAGACTGGCAAAATTGGCAGCGGCCGCTGTAGCGCGCTGCGGCGTGCAATGGAGCAGGCAAAATTAGCTAAGTCTCCCGCTGCCGCGCGCTATAGCATCCACTTTTCGCAAAATTACCCATTGCAGCGCGCTATAGTGGTTCATTTTGCAAATCGAACCGCTGCAGCGCGCTGGAGCGGCTCAATTTGCAAAATATTCCGCTTGTAGCGCGCTACCGCGCCCGCGGTTCGCAAATGGATTCGCTACAGTGCGCTACCGCACCCACGATTCACGAATGAATCTGCTGCAGCGCGCTATTGTGCTCGCGGTTCACAAATAGATCCGCTGCAGCATGCTACCACGCCTGCGGTTTGCAAAATGACCCACTGCAACGCGCTGGAGCGCGCTACAGCGCGTGGCAGCAGATTCCTTTAAAAAAATGGAATTTTGCAAAAATTATCACAGAACTCTTTTGGATGCCATTTTCCTGAAAAAGATAGATAAAATTTGATTTATGAGCAGTTTAAAGGTTAGAAATGAATGAATTTTCTTTTATTTTAGATATAATTTATGGATTCATCACACCCCACACTTAAATTCTTGCTCATTCTCGAGTAAACTCAAAATAGTATTTTTTCTGTTACAATAGAGATGATAGTCACAAAAATTCAGTTAGAGTCAATATACGTTAATGTTCGTGTATAGCAAAAATGAAACAAAATATTTAGCAATATTTAATGTTTTAACCTTGGCAATAAGGGTGGGTTAATTAATTAATCTCCAAATATTTTGATTTTCATGCTAGACACTAGGTGATGGAGAGAGTTTATTATGGACCCTAGATTAGAAATAGTGGTCAAAGCCTCCAAGAGTTATGCCATATGTGCTCCTTCTTATGAGTCACAAAGATGAAAAGATTTGAATGAGAGATATTTTTCTTCATCCTTTCATATTTTGGTCATTTATGAGAGATATTTTTCATCATCCCTTTTTTGAATATATATTTTATTCTTTTCATTCTTAGGGAGAGACATTTTCTTCATTCCCAATATGCATCTTTGTGATCATGAAGTCCTACGGGAGCCTAGCACACTCTTTTTTTAGAGTACACACCATATTTCTAGTCCAAGTCTATGGCGATCGGGGATCGAAGTTCGAGAGTCTTTAAAGAACAATTCATATAAATATTTTTATAATTCAAAAAGGTCATAGTAAAAATAAAATAATGAAATTCATAGTCCTTTTATACATAGAGCCAAAACATATATGAACAGTTACATCAGTTTAAAAAATATAAGAAGTATCTACATTCTTCTGCTTCCTTTATTCTTCTTCTTTTAATTTGGCAGATCTTCTAAGTTCTTTAATTATTAAAAACTTGAAAAAAATTCAGATTACCAGTCAGGTAGGAGTACACAAATTGTTCTTATAAGAATAAATCTAGCATCCTATAATAGGTATGAATCATATATGAAAATGACTGAAAATAAAACTGCAAGTAAAGTAAGCAATTTTCAAATACAATTTCTGCTCTGCAAAATAGCTGTGAAAATCAACATATATGAAATAAATTTTATTGAAAGCACTTGTAACAATAAGGCGAGTCCAAAGACTCCTGAGCCCAAATGGGTAAACCCATAAGCATAACCTGTAGGAAGCTTATCTCGCCACCCGTCGGTAGCTTAATAATAATTCTTGGTGTGTCTTTCCTCTGGATTGCCTACTTCCTACAAGAGGCTAAATCCCTCCATATAACTCCCAGGGGCTGCTAGCTGGCCCAATCTGTACAGATTCTCAGTGTTGCGTTTCTCCCTCCAAAGACAAACACCACAATAATATATTTATTGTTTCAACTTTTTATTACATGCTATTCAATATCATTCTTTTTGCAGATTATAAAGCGGTAAGCAGTGTAAATAATATTCAAATGGAAAATGGCTCAAATATAAGAATACTGAAATGAAACTTATAAGTAGATTTGCGTACCTGACTAGTTTTGTCTCAACATTAATCAATTCAATTTATTTGATCTGCCAATAAGTAGTTTAAGTCATTAATTTGATACTTCATGATTTGTAATAATAGGTTTTTATGATATTTGATATTGAAGTATTTTTATTATTTTATTTTATTTATTTTTTTTTTATATGAAATATATGTAAACATCTATATTTCCTAAAATTTTCTAAGTCCTAAAATTCTTAAAAATTTCGGCAGAGTCTCCTTTATTTTTTGTTCAAATTTTTCAAATTTATACAATCAAAATATAAGTCAATCCATTGACTATTTCCAGTTCTAAAGTAGAGTTCAATCCTTTTTATAGGATTGCTCATTTCCAATTCTAATATAGTTTTGGCAATAAAGAACAATAATTTATAAGTCATAAATTTAAACAAAATAATCTATCAACCTATAATTTCATACATCCTTATTCATCATTTATGAAATATTAGAAGATGCAGAAATTAATTCAGCAATTTATAGGGGCAGCATTATTTGGCTTATTTTTGCTATATGTTAATAGCATTTAGCGCATCATTTCTCTTGATACTAATTTACAACTCGACCTGCAAAGAATAACATCATTAAAATTAACATTCAAATATAAATGAAACAAGTAGGGTTGAATTCTTAAAACATCATTTGATTCTTTAAATGCATTTAATAAAAGGAGTTAATACAAGTAATGACAATATTCCATGATTCTTTCATATATTTATTTGATCACATATGGTTTTAATAAGACAACTGATAGTATTTGATCATGTGATTTTACTTTGGAATCAGAGAAAACTTTCGATTTCATCTTAAATGAATGACAGCATATGATTCTAATAAGGAAACAGTGACATTTTATCTAATACGATCTTATTGATCTCATTTAGAAAAAGAGGCAACATGTGATTCTATAAAGAATGGCAGCAATTATCTTATATTGTATGGTATAGAAGAATGAATTCAGCATTTCACAACTCATATGAAGACCAATACATATGCAGTATATTACTTATGATAGTACTTGACTCACATTAGGATAAACGGCAGCATTCATTCTTATATTACATTAGATGATAGTATTTGATTCATATATATATATATACATGGCAGCATTAGTTTTATTGAGATATGATAACATTTGATTACTTGTCCTCATACACTAGATGGTAACATGTGATACTAATAAGAAAATGACAATATATAATCTCATGTAAAAATTGGAGATAGCATATGATCTCACATTAGAATGAAGGGCAGCGTATGATTTCGTTAAAAAGAATGGCAGCATTTGAATTTATTTATATGATACATGACATCACTTAGATCTCATAATTAAATGGCAATAATTGATTCACTTATACAATTGTTGACAGCAATTGACCTTTCACTTAACTAATTACAGCAATTGATCCCACACATAATTAATAGTAGCATTTGAATTTATTGAAATAAATGGCAGTATTTAATTATATTTGACTTCATATATAAAGATGGCAACATACATTCTCTTATGATATCTAGCAGCATGTGGATCACTTATGATCTCTTATTAAAATTAAAGGCAACATTGGACTCAGCATTTCAAATAGAGGCTAGAGATGATGAAAGTTTAAAGCAGGATATTATACATAAAATGTAAGAAAATTTCCAGATCTTTGGCTAATTAAATACATAGTTACGCTGATTACCAATAAATTTGCTGCAATTAAAATTAAATTACTAATGTTAACTAATATATTATTAATTAAATGAAAAATTCACAATAATAACAATTTCTCAATTGAAATTCAAACTTGAAAATCAACCAACCAAATTCAACAACTCCAACATTCTACAAGTATAAGAAAACTAAGCCAATGAAGATGCCAGTTTTATTAAAAAATTAATGACAATAAGGATGCTGCAAATTAACCAGTTTCAAAGCATAGCAGGGGTCTCAACATTTCTGAATTCAAATTCAGCAAATGTATTATAAGAATCCATGCTTGCCAAATTCTTTGAGAGCCTAAAATGCAATTAAGACTGTTTTGCTTGAAAATTGTCTTCATCCTTAAATAGACACGATAATCATTTTCAGTAATACTAGTGTAATAAAAATTGAATTGATACTAGATAACTCAATGCAGCAAAACCTGTATCAATCTATGAACATTCTTACCGAATGGAAAAACCTAAGCACAAACACTTTAAATTCTAGCAGACTTAACAGCTATAAACATGGCTAAATGATGCATGCATGAAGAAGGCTATAGTATAACATTGAAAGCTCAATAATTTCGTTAACCATAATGATATAGTAAAGAAATAATTGGATTTGAAATCTAGAAGTAGTAATTCATGGATAAGCAGGTAGCACACTTTGTTTATAATATGCAACTACTCAACACTTAATTTAATACTATTGAAAGATAAGGAACAATAGCATTTAATTCTGCATATTAAACCTAATAGTGCTAATAATTAAAAGATTCAAAATACATTTCTAATAAAAAGACCATTAGTTACTATGTATTCTGAGATGGAATTCATAACATTAGTTTTATAACTCAAGGAAAAGAGAGAAGTTTAAAACATTAGAGCATCAATCATATCATTAATACTAAAATTAATGACTTCAGTGATGGTTTGGAGTTCATAAATTGCTACTGTGATTTTGGCTATTAGAAAACTTCATATAAAAATGTAACCAGCAACTTATCAAATGATTCAACAAAAAATTGAAATCCACCCTTAGCACCAACATGTAAAGTCAGCAGCAGTTGAATGGTATTGCATCTTCAAAATTAATTTCAAAGTAGAGATCTAGATATTTGCTGAAATGGGAAATAAGAGCAACTGAACTAGGAATTTTCGTGGGTCCATTTATAACCCTACAACAATGACTCGTACCAGCAAAATAATTAAAATTATAGAGAGTAAAATTCTTAGGAAGTGTCATCATAGAAATACTTTGCATAAACTAATAAAACTGAAAATAAAAACATAAGCTATCAATACACATGTTTTGTACTTCCTTTGAATATAGTATTTAAATTTATATTAATATCTATGTATTGCTGGTGCTTTATGTTGGAAGGAATTGATCTTGGTGATCTTGTGTAAATAATAATCAACTAAAAAGAAACATTCATTTTATTAACAGGTTATTAAAAGAGCTTATCACAAGATTAATTACGATCCTTATTAATCCATCAAGTAAATTTTATAAAATCTAAACTTAACAGGAGAAATTGGGTGGAGTACCTGAGTTGAATATTGAAGGATTGATGCTAGGGTTTAGAAGATCGTCTGCTTTGTGTTGTTTCAGAAACCTGTCAATACTGGCAAACCGAGACGGTGAGGTTCGAATAAATAAGGAGGTAGTGTCGGCTTACCTTCACACGACTTGATGAGGCAACGACGATCTAATCCTCGACGAGGCCTCCCATTGGCGAAGGTTAGCGGCGCGAACCACGCGTCGTCGGCTCTCCTCCGTTCGCTCGAAGGATAAGGATGGAGAGGGCTCGGTTTCGATCGATCGCGTGCGAGTGAAGGGATCGGGTTTTAGGGTAGGATGCGAAGGAAAAGAAATGAGAAGAAAATAAAAAGATAAGGAATATGTATAATTATTAAATTAAATTTTAATTAACTTAATATTTAATTTTATAGTATGATAAAATATATATATATATATATATATATATATATATATCCTAGATAATTGAGTGCTTCTGAACACAATGGCGCACTCAGATTTTTGATCCGACAAGTATTTAATTACTCGAATTTTCAGGTATTTAAATAATATTAAAATATTTGTCTAAAATTTTACGATTTCCAAATGCGTTCAAAACTTCACCCCTAGCTAATTTGGGGTGGTGAACGCAATGGTGAAGTCAAATTTTCAATCTGAAGTCAAAATTATTTAAATATTAATAAACAATTTGAAATAGAATTTTGGTATTTTATATTCTCTCCAACTTAAAAGAGATATCGCCCCGACATCAATCTAAAATTTAAAGATATTTACAAGGTTTAGAATTACTTACTTAATGGAATAAGTGAGGATATGCTTTCCTCATACTTGATTCTTCTTCCCATGTAGCTTCTTCTTTGCGACAGTTCTTCCATTTGATCTTTATCATGGGAATAGTTTTACTTCTTAACTTCCTTTCATCTCGATCTAGGATCTCTTCTGGTTTGATCGCATAGCTGAGATTTGGTTGCAAATTAATATCTGCTACTTCCATTCTCATTGAAGGTTCAGATAAGCACTTTCTTAGTGAAGAGATATGGAACACATCGTGCATCAGACTTAGATGTGCTGGAAGCTTGATCTGATATGCCACTTGACCTACTCTTTTCAAAATTTCAAAAGGTCCAATAAATCTTGGACTTAGTTTCCCAAAAACTCCAAATCTGGAAACTCCTTTGAATGGGTTTACTTTCAAATATACAAAATCTCCAACATAAAATTTAATATGACGATGATGAGCATCAAAATACTGTTTCTGCCTGTCTTGAGCTGCTTTCATTCGATGTTGAATTATTTTTATCTTTTCTGTTGCCTGAATAATTAGATCTGATTTTAATATTTTGTTTTCTCCAACACTATTCCAGGATAAAGGAGTAATACACTTTCTTCTATAAAGGGCTTCATAAGGAGCCATTCCTATGCTTGCCTGAAAACTGTTATTATAAGAAAATTCAATTAATGGAAGGTGATCATCCCAACTTCCTCCAAAATCTAAGACACAAAGGCGAAGAAGATCTTATAGAGTTTGATTTACTATTTCAGTTTGTCCATCAGTCTGTGGATGAAAAGCTGTACTTAAGCAGAGCTGTGAACCAAGATCTTGATGAATTGCTTTCCAAAACTTTGAAGTGAATCTACTATCTCTATCAGAAACAATAGTTTTTGGAATACCATGCAACCTTACTATCTCTTTTAGATAGATTCTTGCCAATTTGTCTACTGAATCTGTTTGCTTAATGGGTAAAAAGTGTGCTGATTTTGTAAGTCTATCCACAATTACCCAAATAGAATCATTATTGGATTTTGAACGAGGAAATCCAGTGATAAAATCCATAGAGATATCTTCCCATTTCCATTGGGGTATAGCTAGAGGTTGAAGTAATCATCCTGGTTTCTGATGTTCTGCTTTTACCAGGTTACAAGCTTCACACTTTGATATGAACTCAGCTATACTTCTTTTCATTCCTGGCCACCAAAAATGTGATTTCAAGTCTTGGTACATCTTATTATTCCCAGGATGAATTGAGTATCTAGATTGGTGAGCTTCTTTCAATATTTTAGTTCTTAGCTCATCTTTATTTGGTATCCATATTCTGGATCCACACCAAATATTCTTATTTGAATCTAAATTCAATTCTAATTGCTTTCCTGATTGAATGGATGCAGATAAGGAGTTATATTCTTCATCCAAGTGTTGAGCTTCTTTAATCTCATCCATTAGTGAACATTCTATAGTCATCTGAAATAACTTAGCATTTGATGGCAATTTGACTTCTAACTGAAGATCTTCTATTTCTTTGAGTAATATAGGATTAGAAGTCAAAACATGTAAATGTGAAACTGCCTTTCGACTTAGTGCGTCTGCTACTACATTTGCCTTGCCAGGATGATATTGAATTGATAAATCATAATCTTTAATTAATTCTAACCATCTTCGCTGTCTTAAATTGATCTCTTTCTGAGTAAAAATATACTTCAGACTTTGATGATCTGTGAAGACTTCACATTTTACTCCATACAAATAGTGTCTCCAAATCTTTAGTGCAAAGACTATTGCAGCTAACTCTAGGTCATGATTTGGATAATTCTTCTCATGAATTTTGAGTTGTCTAGATGCAAAAGCTATTACTTTTCCTTCTTGCATGAGAACACAGCCTAATCCAATTCCAGAAGCATCACAATAAATCTGATATTCTTTTCCTTCAACTGGCAAAACTAGAATAGGAGCTGAGGTTAGACACTCTTTTAGTTTCTTAAATGCTGATTCACAAGATGAGTCCCAAACATAAGGTACATCTTTTTGAGTAAGACGAGTAAGAGGGACTGCAATTTGAGAGAAGTTCTTAACAAACTTTCGATAGTACCCAGCTAAACCCAAGAAGCTTCTTATTTCTGTTACTGAAGTAGGTTGGGGCCAATCTTGAATTGCACTTATCTTGCTGGGATCAACTGATATTCCTTCTTTGCTAATTATATGGCCTAAGAAGGCGACTGAGTGAAGCCAAAATTCACATTTTGAGAACTTGGAATACAGTTGATGTTGTCTTAATAAGTTCAAGGTGATTCTAAGATGTTCTTCATGTTCCTTAGCATTCTTAGAATAAATTAATATATCATCAATAAAGACGACAATAAAAGAATCTAGATAGGGTTTCATTATTCGCTGCATTAGATCCATAAAATAAGATGGGGCATTTGTTAACCCAAATGGCATTACTAAAAATTCATAATGCCCATATCTTGTTCTGAATGCAGATTTAGGAATATCTTCGTCTTTAATACGAAGTTGGTGATAACCAGATCTCAGATCAATTTTAGAAAATATGGAAGCACCAACTAACTGATCAAATAAATCATCTATTCTTGGCAATGGGTATTTGTTTTTAATAGTAACCTTATTTAACTCCCGATAATCGATACATAATCGCATACTTCCATCTTTCTTATTAATAAATAAAACTGGGGCTCCCCAAGGAGAATTACTTAGTCTTATAAATCCTTTTTCAGTCAAATCTTGAAGTTGATTCTTAAGTTCTTTTAATTCTTTGGGTGCCATTCTGTATGGAGCTTTAGATAAAGGATTCGTTCCTTGACTTAAATCAATACTAAACTCCACTTCTCTTTGAGGTGGCAAACCTGGAAGTTCATTAGGAAATACATCTGCATATTCTCTTACTACAGGAGTCTCTTCTAAGGTTGTAGTTTTAACCTCAGAACTTGAGAGTAAAGTTAGGAATAAAGGATACTTCTTTCTAATAAACTTCTCAATTTTATTTGCTGGGATAAGACTAATAATTGCACTTCTTTGACCAATAAAAATTACCTTCTTACTTCCATTATAAATATATACTCTTTTCTTTGCACAATCAATTAATGCCTTATTCTGACTCATCCAATCCATCCCAAGAATAATATCAAAACTAGTTATAGGGATGACAGTGAGTTTAGCTTCCCAAGAATTTCCATTTATATCAATATTGCAATTACAGAAGATGTTTGTTTCTAAGAACTCTCCTGATGGTAGATTAACTTTAAGTGCTGATGAAAGTTGTTATACTGGTAATGAATATTGTTGAACTATTTTTGACGCAATAAAAGAATGCGTAGCTCCAGAATCAAAAAGAACTGAACATGGGAACTGAAATAATAAAATAGTACCTGTGACCACAGCAGGTTCTTCTTTTGCCTCTTCTTGAGATAGGTTGAATATTCTAGCCTGGGCTTGATTATTTCTTGGATTACTGGAAGATGCAATATTGCTTTGTTGATTTACTGGTGGTCTTCCTTGATTTTTCATAACTGATTTTCCTTGATTTGGGATTTGATATCCATTGACTGTATAAGTGGCACGACAGAATTTTATGGAATGGTTTGTTCTTCCACACCGGTGGCATTGACCTTCACCGGTGAAACATTTATCTGTACTATGAATTTTTCCACAAAACCTGCATGTATTCGGTGTTCTTGGAGAAGGTCTACTTGAGTTACCTTGAATATTATACACTTTTCCTTGAGGTCTGGAGAATTGCTATCTCTTGGATTTAAAATGGGGGGAGAATGCTGGTCTTTTCATTCTGGAGGAGTACTGCTCTTCTTGAGCTTCCATAAGCTTGGCTTTCTCTACTAGTTGAGCAAAGTTTAAAATCTGAAGAGGTGTTAGGATATGTTGAAAGTTGTTTCTTAATCCATTAAGGAATAGATGGCATCTGACTTCTTCAGTAGTAACCATTTCTGGGGCAAAGCTGGCTAGACGAGTAAATTCCTCTTCATATTCAGTTACTGTGTAACTTCCTTGTTTCAAGTTTAGTAGTTCTTTTCTCATTGTCTGTCTGGCAGACTGAGGCACATATTTGCCTAAAAATGCTTTCGCAAATTCCTCCCACTGGATTTCTTCTTCTGCTCTATTCTGGAATCTGATATTCTTGGTTGTCTTCCACCACTTCTCAGCAGCTTCCGTCAGAAGATAAGTGGCTAGAGATACCTTCTGGTCTTCTGAGCTCTTAGCACATTTAAACTCTTTTTCTATCCTTTACAGCTTGGTAAGGAGTTGCTTTGCCATTAAATCTGGGTGGCTGAAGTTTAAGAAATATTTGCATGTCCTCATTTACTGCTTTTCTCTAAATAGGATGAGGGTTCTGGATTTGTTGACTATTCATGAATTGACTCATCATATTCATGAACTAGAGCATCTGATTTGCTCCACTATGATCAAAAGGATAGACTGCTTCAACATTAGGTGAAACAGTCTCGTTGTGACTAGGAGTGTTTTGAGGAACATTTTCCTCCTGTGATTGATTGTTGTTGTTGTTTTGACTATCCATAATCTGGGAAATAATAAACTATACTTAGTTGGCTCTCCAATTTAAAAATCTAACTTCTAATAACTTAGTAACTATATTCATATAGTTGGCTCTTTTTATGAATTATTCCTTAAATAGTCTCAAACTTCGCTCTGATACCAATTTCTGTGGCGACCGGGGATCGAAGTTCGAGAGTCTTTAAAGAACAATTTATATAAATATTTTTATAATTCAAAAAGGTCATAGTAAAAATAAAATAATGAAATTCATAGTCCTTTTATATATAGAGCCAAAATATATATGAACAGTTACATCAGTTTAAAAAAATATAAGAAGTATCTACATTCTTCTGCTTCCTTTATTCTTCTTCTTTTAATTTGGCAGATCTTCTAAGTTCTTTAATTATTAAAAACTTGAAAAAAATTCAGATTACCAGTCAGGTAGGAGTACGCAAATTATTCTTATAAGAATAAATCTAGCATCCTATAATAGGTATGAATCATATATGAAAATGACTGAAAATAAAACTGCAAGTAAAGTAAGCAATTTTCAAATACAATTTCTGCTCTGCAAAATAGCTGTGAAAATCAACATATATGAAATAAATTTTATTGAAAGCACTAGTAACAATAAGGCGAGTCCAAAGACTCCTGAGCCCAAATGGGTAAACCCATAGGCATAACCTGTAGGAAGCTTATCTCGCCACCCGTCGGTAGCTTAATAATAATTCTTGGTGTGTCTTTCCTCTGGATTGCCTACTTCCTACAAGAGGCTAAATCCCTCCATATAACTCCCAGGGGCTGCTAGCTGGCCCAATCTGTACAGATTCTCAAAGTTGCGTTTCTCCCTCCAAAGACAAACACCACAATAATATATTTATTATTTCAACTTTTTGTTACATGCTATTTAATATCATTCTTTTTGCAGATTATAAAGCGGTAAGCAGTGTAAATAATATTCAAATGGAAAATGGCTCAAATATAAGAATACTGAAATGAAACTTATAAGTAGATTTGCGTACCTGACTAGTTTTGTCTCAACATTAATCAATTCAATTTGTTTGATCTGCCAATAAGTAGTTTAAGTCATTAATTTGATACTTCATGATTTGTAATAATAGGTTTTTATGATATTTGATATTGAAGTATTTTTATTATTTTATTATTTTTTTTATATAAAATATATGTAAACATCTATATTTCCTAAAATTTTCTAAGTCCTAAAATTCTTAAAAATTTTGGCAGAGTCTCCTTTATTTTTTGTTCAAATTTTCCAAATTTATACAATCAAAATATAAGTCAATCCATTGACTATTTCCAATTCTAAAGTAGAGTTCAATCCTTTTTATAGGATTGCTCATTTCCAATTCTAATATAGTTTTGGCAATAAAGAACAATAATTTATAAGTCATAAATTTAAACAAAATAATCTATCAACCTATAATTTCATACATCCTAATTCATCATTTATGAAATATTAGAAGATGCAGAAATTAATTCAGCAATTTATAGGGGCAGCATTATTTGGCTTATTTTTGCTATATGTTAATAGCATTTAGCGCATCATTTCTCTTGATACAAATTTACAACTCGACCTGCAAAGAATAACATCATTAAAATTAACATTCAAATATAAATGAAACAAGTAGGGTTGAATTCTTAAAACATCATTTGATTCTTTAAATGCATTTAATAAAAGGAGTTAATACAAGTAATGATAATATTCCATGATTCTTTCATATATTTATTTGATCACATATGGTTTTAATAAGACAACTGATAGTATTTGATCATGTGATTTTACTTTGGAATCAGAGAAAACTTTCGATTTCATCTTAAATGAATGACAGCATATGATTCTAATAAGGAAACAGTGACATTTTATCTAATACGATCTTATTGATCTCATTTAGAAAAAGAGGCAACATGTGATTCTATAAAGAATGGCAGCAATTATCTTATATTGTATGGTATAGAAGAATGAATTCAGCATTTCACAACTCATATGAAGACCAATACATATGCAGTATATTACTTATGATAGTACTTGACTCACATTAGGATAAACGGCAGCATTCATTCTTATATTACATTAGATGATAGTATTTGATTCATATATATATATACATGGCAGCATTAGTTTTATTGAGATATGATAACATTTGATTACTTGTCCTCATACACTAGATGGTAACATGTGATACTAATAAGAAAATGACAATATATAATCTCATGTAAAAATTGGAGATAGCATATGATCTCACATTAGAATGAAGGGCAGCGTATGATTTCGTTAAAAAGAATGGCAGCATTTGAATTTATTTATATGATACATGACATCACTTAGATCTCATAATTAAATGGCAATAATTGATTCACTTATACAATTGTTGACAGCAATTGACCTTTCACTTAACTAATTACAGCAATTGATCCCACACATAATTAATAGTAGCATTTGAATTTATTGAAATAAATGGCAGTATTTAATTATATTTGACTTCATATATAAAGATGGCAACATACATTCTCTTATGATATCTAGCAGCATGTGGATCACTTATATCTCTTATTAAAATTAAAGGCAACATTGGACTCAGCATTTCAAATAGAGGCTAGAGATGATGAAAGTTTAAAGCAGGATATTATACATAAAATGTAAGAAAATTTCCAGATCTTTGGCTAATTAAATACATAGTTACGCTGATTACCAATAAATTTGCTGCAATTAAAATTAAATTACTAATGTTAACTAATATATTATTAATTAAATAAAAAATTCACAATAATAACAATTTCTCAATTGAAATTCAAACTTGAAAATCAACCAACCAAATTCAACAACTCCAACATTCTACAAGTATAAGAAAACTAAGCCAATGAAGATGCCAGTTTTATTAAAAAATTAATGACAATAAGGATGCTGCAAATTAACCAGTTTCAAAGCATAGCAGGGGTCTCAACATTTCTGAATTCAAATTCAGCAAATGTATTATAAGAATCCATGCTTGCCAAATTCTTTGAGAGCCTAAAATGCAATTAAGACTGTTTTGCTTGAAAATTGTCTTCATCCTTAAATAGACACGATAATCATTTTCAGTAATACTAGTGTAATAAAAATTGAATTGATACTAGATAACTCAATGCAGCAAAATCTGTATCAATCTATGAACATTCTTACCGAATGGAAAAACCTAAGCACAAACACTTTAAATTCTAGCAGACTTAATAGCTATAAACATGGCTAAATGATGCATGCATGAAGAAGGCTATAGTATAACATTGAAAGCTCAATAATTTCGTTAACCATAATGATATAGTAAAGAAATGATTGGATTTGAAATCTAGAAGTAGTAATTCATGGATAAGCGAGTAGCACACTTTGTTTATAATATGCAACTACTCAACACTTAATTTAATACTATTGAAAGATAAGGAATAATAGCATTTAATTCTGCATATTAAACCTAATAGTGCTAATAATTAAAAGATTCAAAATACATTTCTAATAAAAAGACCATTAGTTACTATGTATTCTGAGATGGAATTCACAACATTAGTTTTATAACTCAAGGAAAAGAGAGAAGTTTAAAACATTAGAGCATCAATCATATCATTAATACTAAAATTAATGACTTCAGTGATGGTTTGGAGTTCATAAATTGCTATTGTGATTTTGGCTATTATAAAACTTCATATAAAAATGTAACCAGCAACTTATCAAATGATTCAACGAAAAATTGAAATCCACCCTTAGCACCAACATGTAAAGTCAGCAGCAGTAGAATGGTATTGCAGCTTCAAAATTAATTTCAAAGTAGAGATCTAGATATTTGCTGAAATGGGAAATAAGAGCAACTGAACTAGGAATTTTTGTGGGTCCATTTATAACCCTACAACAATGACTCGTACCAGTAAGATAATTAAAATTATAGAGAGTAAAATTCTTAGGAAGTGTCATCATAGAAATACTTTGCATAAATTAATAAAACTGAAAATAAAAACCTAAGCTATCAATACACATGTTTTGTACTTCCTTTGAATATAGTATTTAAATTTATATTAATATCTATGTATTGCTGGTGCTTTATGTTGGAAGGAATTGATCTTGGTGATCTTGTGTAAATAATAATCAACTAAAAAGAAACATCCATTTTATTAACAGGTTATTAAAAGAGCTTATCACAAGATTAATTACGATCCTTATTAATCCATCAAGCAAATTTTATAAAATCTAAACTTAACAGGAGAAATTGGGTGGAGTACCTGAGTTGAATATTGAAGGATTGATGCTAGGGTTTAGAAGATCGTCTGCTTTGTGTTGTTTCAGAAACCTGTCAATACTGGCAAACCGAGACGGTGAGGTTCGAATAAATAAGGAGGTAGTGTCGGCTTACCTTCACACGACTTGATGAGGCAACGACGATCTAATCCTCGACGAGGCCTCCCATTGGTGAAGGTTAGCGGCGCGAACACGCGTCGTTGGCTCTCCTCCGTTCGCTCGAAGGATAAGGATGGAGAGGGCTCGGTTTCGATCGATCGCGTGCGAGTGAAGGGATCGGGTTTTAGGGTAGGATGCGAAGGAAAAGAAATGAGAAGAAAATAAAAAGATAAGGAATATATATAATTATTAAATTAAATTTTAATTAACTTAATATTTAATTTTATTGTATGATAAAAAAAATATATATATATATATATCTATCCTAGCTAATTGAGTGCTTCTGAACACAATGGCGCACTCAGATTTTTGATCCGACGAGTATTTAATTACTCGAATTTTTAGGTATTTAAATAATATTAAAATATTTGTCTAAAATTTTATGATTTCCAAATGCGTTCAAAACTTCACTCCTAGCTAATTTGGGGGTGGTGAACGCAATGGTGAAGTCAGATTTTCAATCTGAAGTCAAAATTATTTAAATATTAATAAACAATTTGAAATGGAATTTTGGTAATTTATAAAGTCTAATACCTTCCCCCACACTTAGTTCAAGGCATTAAATTGAATTTTTGGAGATTAGATTATCCTCCACTCATTCCTTAATTAAAATATTTTAGTGCTTATAATGTATTTGGTTATTTTTAAATTACACCATTTTACTTATATTTAAGTTCCTTCTTGATATTTTGTGATTTTCATTTCTTTGAATTATAGAAAGATTTTGGGACTATGATAATCCATAATTTATTTCTTCAAAAGGCAAAATGAATATACATTACTAAAAGTATTAAAGAATAAAACAACCTGATATGAATAATGACAAATTGTCATTACTGTATTCATACACAAGATCCTTCTTCTCCTTTATTGACGCACACATGTACTACTCTGAATCTAAAACAAACAAAAACATAAAATTTTTTGTGGGGCTGCCTCCAAACCAGCGCTTAGTTTAAGATCCTTAGCCTGACCAAAAAGAGTTTATAACCCTTTAAAAATTTCTTTCCAGATTTTTATTAAGGCCTTAGGATGAGTACGAGCTTATTTAATAATGTAATCATTATACATGACAGCTACCCTATCTTTTACCTTTCAGGCCCAGCTTGTGTCTTCTAACTTACTATAGTTCTTCTTTTTATTCTTCTTTTCATTCTTTTCATTTCTTGCCTTATGCTTGTCATAAAATTCATTAAATTCATCATTTTCAATCTCATTTTATAAAAATGCAAAAAATTCAATTTTCTTAGGAGCACAATCAAAGCATTTCTCGACAAATTCAAATTGCACACAATAATCATCAATATTGCTAAGGGGTTTGTTGATGCTTGAGATACCACCAATGATTTTAATACCTTCATTATTTCTAATCAGTTTATCTTGCTTATCCTCAAATACTGCATCACTTATTGTTAAACATTGAGGTAAATTCTCTTGAGGTGTGTAGGAGACATAATTTTTAGATTACAATTGCTCAACTTTTTCTATTTGAGAATCTTGTTTCAATTTCAAATTGTCTAATTTAAATTGATTTTTTAACTCTTTCTCATTTTCATTATTTAATTGAGTTAAAGTTTCATCCCCACAAATCAGCATTTCTTCAGCTTGATCTTTTATCTGTTCAATTATGATAACTCCTTGGACGGGGTTATCTAATTGATGCAATATAAATTCTAACTTAGCCTCAATTGATTTACATATATGCTCTTGATCTTTTAGATTAAACTCGTGCCTAATCAAGGTTGGTTCAATTTTGTGCAAATTGTTGTTCACATAACAACTAGAGACTTCCACTAATTCTCCTAAATAAGACTGCTCACTTATCCAATTTGTATTGTTAATGTTTATATCTGAGTGAGAGTAATTGTGTTGCACATGGCTATCAAACTTAATGTCCTTAAATAATTTTGTTTTTGAAGGTGCAAAAGGGTTGTTTGTATTACAATCAGAACTTAAATGTATTCCCCCACATCAAATACATGAGTTTTGATTATTATTGTGCACACCCTTGAAATTTGAGTACTCCATATAAATGGATAAAATCTATAAAAATTAAAAGAAAAGTAAACTAAAGAAATAAGAAAATGTATATGCAAAGAGATTTGCTTAAATCACTAGCTGCTTATAGATTATCCTTAATACAAAACAAATACCAATTCCCCGGCAACGGCGCCAAAAACTTGACAGACTGTAATTACACGTCTGCGCTCGCACGCAAGTGTACGTGGTCTGAAGTAATAAGTGGAAAGAGTTACTCTCTGGGATTTATCGAATCACAGAGAATTGGTTGTTTTGTTACTAAGGTCTATCTATTCTCACTAATGTTTAAGCTATGATGTAATTGATGAGTTGGTCCTAGACTTAGCTCAGTAACTACTAAATAAAGATAAGATAGATAAAAGAGAGAGAAGAGTTGGGGTCATTTCACATGTGATGATACATTATCAATGTACTTTTAATTTCTCAAGCTTTGTCTTTCATTTATATTTTGTTTATCAAGTGCACATTGATCACCTTGAGATTTTATCTCAATGTCTCACAAGTTCAAATCTTATGCACAAAATGAATACACATTTGGTTCTATTTTGACACAAAGATTCTTATAAGATATTAGGCTTTAGATTTTCATCTCATCTCTTGATCAAGGAGATTATGATTATTTATGTTTTAAGATCGTATAAGTATTGATTCCACTACGAGCACCACTCGGATCCCACATAGTTGAGATTAAGGATTAATATGTTGAGATCAATGACTATGTCACTTAGTTCATGAGCACTCAATTATTTCTTCCTTTACCTCAATTACGTTGAGCTAAGGAGCTCATTTAGTGGGTCTTAGCATCACATGCATCAACACTTAGATTAAGCTTAGATTAAGGTGCATTAAGCTCAAGAACTTTGTCATATAGTTCTAGGCTCTCATGCACTCATAAACCTAGCATCCAACCTAAGGTGAGCTATGGAGCATAAGACAATTTAGTCATTGACATTATTAGTTCATTTCCTTATATCCACATTCAAGACCAACTAATAAAAAACATATTTCATTAAGTCCTTTGTAATTTAATTTCGCTTGTGAAAAACTTTATTTATTAATAATAACACATACACATGAAAATTCCCCAACCCTCCCTAAGGGAGATTTAGCTACTCATTACAAAGGAAGTGAAGAAAAATACATATATGGATAAAGACCCTTTCATGATCAACTAAGAAAAAAAAATACAAGAGTAAGGTTTAAAAAATACTAGGAACGTTCCTTAGAAGTTCTTCGGATTTCTTCTTCTCCTTCTTCAAGCTCCTCCCTTAGGTCGCTAGTGCTGCCTTCTTTCTTCTCCTCCTTAGCTAGAGCTTGCCTTGCCACCCTTGGGGAGTTCCTCACTTCTCCTTATGCACTCCTCCTCTTTACTTAGTGTCTTGAGCAAAATTGTGAACCCTCCTCTAGTCAAGAGGAGGTGAATTTATAGGAGAGGGGCAGCATACTCCTTCATCCTCTCCAAAACCAGTAAATTGATAAAAGAAATCTGAAGTAATGATGGCAAATCCTAAAATAAAGATGAAGTGACCAATATCCTTCTTTGTTTATCCTTCTTATCAAATCAAGAGGCCATCTTCCATTAAAAATCGGAGCTGCAGCAGGGAATGATGGCTGGGGACAAGATGCAAGTTTATGGTCTTGTCCCACCCGCAATAAATGCATCAGACTAGCAAAATTGGCGGCGGCCGCTGTGGCGCGCTGTGGCATGCAATGAAGCAGGCAAAATTAGTTAAGTCTCTCGCTGCTGCGCGCTACCGCTTACATATTTCACAAAATTACCCGCTGCAGCGCGCTATAGCGATACATTTTGCAAATCGAACCGCTGCAGCGCGCTGGAGCGGCTCAATTTGCAAAACGTTCCGCTGCAGCGCGCTACCGCGCCCGCGGTTCACAAATGGATCCGCTGCAGTGCGCTACCGTGCCCGCGGTTCGTGAATGGATCCGCTGCAGCGCACTACCGCGCCAGCGGTTCGCAAATGGATCCGTTGCAGCGCACTACCACGCCCGCGGTTCGCAAATGGATCCGCTGCAGCGCGCTACCGCGCCCACGGTTTGCAAAATGTTCCGCTGCACGTGTTATCGCGTCCGCGGTTTGCAAAATGACCCGCTGCAGCACGTGGCAGCGAATTCCTTTAAAAAATGTAATTTTGCAAAAATTATCACAGAACTCCTTTGGATGCCATTTTCCTGAAAAAGATAGATAAAATTTGATTTATGAGCAGTTTAAAGGTCAGAAATGAATGAATTTTCCTTTATTTTGGATATAATTTATGGATTCATCAGTTATGTTTACTTTAATAATATGTAACTTGCAATGCCAAAAGAGCTCAAATAATTTCAAAGCAAATATATGAAATGATATAAATGAAAAAAAAAAGATTTAGCATAAATTACTTGTGATGACCCACTTAAGTAGTAATAAGTGAAACTCTTAAATATCGAGGTGCCTTTTCAGATAACGGTGGAGTTCCTGATAAGAACTCCAAAGTTAAGCGTGCTCAGGTGAGAGCACTCCCAGGATGGGTGATCTGCTGGGAAGTTATCTTCTGAGGGCAAAACCGTGATGCCTTTTTGGCCAAAGCGGACAATACCTTGGTGTTTAAGAGTTTGGGCTATTACAAATAGTATCAGAGCAAAACCATAGGGTGTCAGATAGGAGCTAAGTGTCATACATGGCAAAGTACCACTTCATGTGAGCAGCCTCTTGAACCCATGATGGTTAAGGTGCTACATGGTTGTGGGTACCTCTTGCGCCTATAGGGGTCACCTCTAGTCCTATCTACCCAATGGATGGTTCTTGGATCTGTGTGTGGATACTGACGAGGACGTCAGTTACTTAAGTTGGGGAGATTGTGATGACCCACTTAAGTAGTAATAAGTGAAACTCTTAAATATTGAGGCGCCTTTTTAGATAACGGTGGAGTTCCTGATAAGAACTCCAAAGTTAAGTGTGCTCAGGTGGGAGCACTCCCAGGATGGGTGACTTGCTGGGAAGTTATCTTCTGAGGGCAAAACCGTGATGCCTTTCTGGCCAAAGCAGACAATACCTTGGTGTTTAAGAGTTTGGGCTGTTACATTATTATATGAGATAAATATATTATTTTGGGTGTATGATCCCCAAGCTTCATTGGGAGACCCAGATATTAATATCAAAATTATTTTAGGAAGGTATAAAATTGCCCGTCGGTAATTGTTCACATAAATATTATATTGGTAAGTCTTTCATCTGGATCTTCTGCCCCTTTCTAGTGGATTAGATCTCATTATTTCTTCATAGGTTGCTAGCAAATCGTACAAGTACATATTCAATTTTGTTATACCACCAAAGACTATCGCCATATATAATTATCACAAACATTTATGGAAAGTAAAAATGCAATTTAATTTAATATAACACTAAAACATATACAATTAGAATAACTCTAAGTATATGATTCGTTCATTTACTCCGTAAAACTTTCTTTATAAAAATATGTTAAAAATTAATTCTTATGCATTAATATATCATTTGAAAACCTAAGAAATGATAATATAAAGGTTTTGTGCCAATATTGCAACGTTTGGGTGAAAATTCCAAAATATTTAGGTGGTGCAATTATGGTTTTTGATTAACTTTGGAAATCTAAATGAAGGTCTAAAATGATATTTTCAAATCTTGATATTTAAATAAATGTTGTTCCTAATTTATAGGAGATTAAGTATGTTAAATTTTATCTACTAGTTCAAAGTATTTTAAAAGCTATGAATATGCAAAATTTGAGAATAATATTGACAGTTTCTGAAATTTTCTAAGAAACAATCACATTATTTTATGTGTTCAATAGTGAAGTTCTTCATAATATAACAAAGAAAAATCATGTCAAATATCAGATAAATCCAATAATTATATTAAAAATTATGATAACATAATCATAACATGAAAATTTTTTAAAACCTATCAAAAGCTGTTTTATTTAATTATCGTAATTTTTTAGGTATTTAAATAATATTAAAATAATCGAGGAAAATTCGATGACTTTCAAACACTCCCAAAATACTTTCCTTAGCTAATTTGGGGGTGATGAGTTCAATGATGAACTCTATTTTTTATTCTAAGATCTAGATAAAATAGGCATTCTCATAATTATCGGAAAATTATGAAATGTTGGAAATTGTCAAATGATCTCCAAATCGCACGAAATTTGAGGTGGATGCTCTTAACATTAATATAAGAGTAATGAAAAAGGAATTGAGTACATTAGGTCACTAATTGACATGTAACAATACTAGGGTTGTTACAACTGCACTGCAGCACATTGTAGCGGGTCTTACCGAGACCTAGGCGCCACATCGCGCCTTAGCGGTTATTATAACAACCCAAGTTGTTACTTAGGCCATTTAGGACTAATCCAAGTCCTAATTATGGTTCCAGTATACTAACTAAGCCATTAGGAACTCACTATTAAGGCCTATTTCAAATCAGGAATCAAATGGATCAAATCCTAATTTTGGAAATTTTTAGAAATACAACCTTAGTGTTGTTACTCATCAATTAGTGACTTAATTGACTCTAATCCTTTTTCATTAGTCTTATAATAGTATTAGGAATATCCATTTCAAATTTCGTGCGATTTGAAGATCGTTTGACAATTTCCAACATCTCTTGGTTTTCTGATAATTCTGAGAATGCCTAATTTATTTAGACCTCATAATCAAAAATGGAGTCTACCATTGGACTCACCACACCCAAATTAGCTAAGGGTGATATTTTGGAAGTGTTTGAAAGTCGTCGAATTTTCCCCGAATATTTTAATAATATTTAAATACCTAGAAAATTAAGATAATTAAATTGACTTCCGATCAAAAATCCGATTGCATTTTTGAGTTCCCCGCACCTTAATTAGGTAAGGGTGAAGTTTTGGAATTTTTCAGAGTGCGTTTAGTTATTTAATTTTGACTAATAATTTAAGTTTAATTAACTAATATAATAAAGTAATTAAATTAATATATATTTTTTGTTTTTAAATTTTATTAAACGGCATTTTATTATAAAGGCACGGATTTGCTATGGATGTCCGAACATGGGAAAGCGGGATGATCAAATCCTGGTCGTCCCGTGCCTCTTAATCGAATCCAACGGTCCCTATCCATCCTGGCCCTCTGAGAATGATCCGACCGTTCATTCAGCCAATCGAACGAGAGGCTGAGATCAACCCTCTGTACGCCTTCTTTGTAATCCGATCGTGGACAACATGCGAGGACCACGGCCTCGCCAGCTGGTTTCCATAGAGGTATTATCCTCAAGGTTATTGGCATTTCTCCATCTTTGCCTTAGCATTCTTCCCTTCCGTTGTGCTGCTTGTGTTTTCAGAGGAGCTGGTGCGCTGAGCCATAGAAATCAGGGGTGTCTAATCCTTTCCTTCCTCGATAAAATTTTCAGGTACCTAATCCTTAATCTTCTACCATTTATGAGTTTCCTTCATTATGTATTACATGCTAATCATATTATAATGGGTCGATCGAGTTGAATTAAGCTCGAATCGACCCTGGATGTTTAGGGTTTCTAATACGATCGCAGGAAACCTAAACTCCACGATTTAGGGCATCGTCACTACCGATGTTAATATTGATGAATAACGAAAATCTTAGGTCCTTTGCTGATCAAAATCGACACTCCCTCTCCATTTTTGCTTTTCGACTCATTAAGATCCTATTTCTCTTTAGGAATTTGAAACCCTAATTTTCTTTTTTTCCTTACCGATCGACAAAGAAGAAGAGTCTGGACCGGGCCAAACCGGTCTGATGCTTCTTTTATCCGGCGAATTGAGTATGGGTGCCACGTGTCGCTCCCTTGTCAAACCGCGGCTCGCCTAATTTTCTGTGCCAGTGACTGAAATGAAATGAATTTAATTATTTTCTTCATTTCATTCAGAACTTCTCATTTTCTGGGAGTTTGATAAATTTCTGTGATGCGATTTTATTTGTTTAATGATTGATGGCAGAATATTAATTATTGTATAATAATAATAATTTTAATTCCTCATATCTTGCAAAATAATTAACCAATTTATGTGATATTATATATCATTTTGATCACAAAAATGAGTAAAATAATAATACCTAATTTAATTTGTGTTTTAGCAAATATTTTAATTAGTTAATATTTAAGATTAATTAATTAATTATAATTAATATTCATCATTTTGTGTGACCTAATTTGATCATTTAATATCCAAATTAAATGATCAAATAGTCCATTTCACTCACAGAAATGTGAGAAACAATAATATGAAATCAAATTTAACATTTGCATCCTAATTTTTTAGTCACTTTTTTACCCTAATTAGGAGTCACAAAAACCCTAATTTTCCAAAGTTGTTCAAAATTGACATACTTAGTGTCATTTTTCTCCTTATGAAATAAGGATTTCAATATTATATAAATCATTTCCATTAGACAACAATTTATGATTTAAGGTTTTTAACTCTTACTTAGTGTTATTATGATAATCCTAAATTTCTAGATAGCATGTTTTAGGTTTTATAAAACCCTAGGATAGCTAATATGTCATATTTATTACTCTCCGTATCAAATTAGTTTACATTTATATGAGCTTAGTTCTCAATTTTCTAATTATGTGAATTAATTGCCAAATGCTTAATTCACCTTTCAAACCTAAGGTAGAAACTCTAGGATTTATTTATAATTTGATCTATAATTGATCCCAAAATCTATTAGTTACACCTATTAAGAATAGTTAGTCTTAATGTCTTTATTATTGTATATTATTAAATCAACTAGATCTAGCTTTAGTGATTATATTAGAACTTAGTTCATTCATCCTAATCCCTAAAGCCTTTTCTTGATTATTTTAAGATCAAATAATAGGAATTCCTAACTTACTTAGATTAGCATAGAAATCCTATTGAATTCCTTAAACATCAACTATTAGAATACTTAGAACTTGTAGTTCTTAAGTCCCATCAATTCTTACCTTAAACCTTTCAATTGCTTATCACTTAGCTAGATTAATACTTGATTGGTTAGATCCTTCAAACTATAACCTAGCTAGTGAACTTTAGTGAATTTACCTTAACTTTTGATTTCTTAAGTGAGATATTTTCTTTATCTTAATCTCTTCCTACTAGACACATAAATCTTGATTTAATTGTATAATTGAATCTTATAATTTAGGATGTGAATAAGAGTTAATTTCTAATTGTACTAATTATACTTATAAATTATTTTATCATAACATACAAATTGAATTGAATCTACTACTTTCAAAACCCCAACTACTATTATACTTATAATTAACTTGAGATTAATATTTTAAAGTTAATTGGAAGTTCAATTAGTTCTAATCATTAAGTAGATCATTAAAATTAGATAACTTTAGATATCACTTAGTTGCAATTATTAAATTTCCCTTGAATGCTTGCTTACCTTTGAGCCTTATTCAATTGAATCATCCATATAATACATTATACATGAATAATACTTTCACATTAAAATTAACAGGGGTTTATATTGGTGGATTAGCCTATGGCAGGTTAAAAAGGAGTAATAAGGAGACCTCACATTCTCAAATGGTGGAATGTGAGTGTTTTAGTATTTGACTTCGCTTTTCTTTAGTTGTTAAACAGACGTGTTTAACTCCTCTCTTCATTCTGAATATGCCCACATAATGAGTACATATTTAAAATAACTTCAATTAATTAACATGTGAGATCTTCTTCAATCTTATAGATTGTTAAGACTCACCATAGCTTTTAGCTATGTTACTTCCATAGTTCTAGACTATGTGAATCTTAGACTAATAGTCTAAGATCTTCCTTTAATTTTCTTGCTATACATTTTTTATGATTTAAAATATACTTTACTTGCTTACAATTTACTTAGTTATAATCAATATTATAAAATTATATTTAAATGCTTCATTATTTCTTTTTTTTACTTAGCATAAGTTCATTTGAACATATACATACTTTGCTTCATTTATTTTCATATGCACATTAGTTTATTTCTAGCCTATTTAAGATACTTTTACCCTTATTCTATTTACTGGCTAGGATTGATACTTAAGTGAGTATTCTAACTCACTTTGTTTTTCTTACTTACTTTTCCTCACTTATATGCTTACTATATTGCACTAATGCTTGTGCTTATTTTGTAACTAGTAGTGATATCTAATTAAAATAATAATATGCTTAGCCAATCTTAAATTATACTTAGACTATTTAGTTTAACCAGATTTTCTATTTTCTTGGCTCTGTCCTATCATATTTAAATGCCAAAAATGTGATAAATCAAGTGCATTTGGAGGCTAGTGAAGCTGGACCAAGTGCTAAAAATTAATTGCTTCCGCTTATCATATACTAAAAATATATAGCTTAATATAAATTGCAAGTGAGCTTTCATTTTCTTTCCTTCATTTAAGTTTACTGTTGGTTTGTAATTAACATTATTTATTTTACTTTTACTACACTTATATTGGAGCTTAGTTTATATTTAAATGCTTGTGATGAATGAATGGATGAATGTATTGAATGGATGGACAATTATAAATGTATAAAAATGATTATTAACTAAGTCATTAGTTGCATACCTACTTAGAATGTTAATTATAACTAGTTGTATATTCAATTATTTATAGAATTGAAAACTAATTTCTTATCTAAGTAATAATTTTTTCATATTTACATGTGAGTATTAAATGTTGTGATGAAGCAAACCTTAGGATAGACAATTGTTACACATATGACTTTTTGTCTTTAAATTTGTAGAATTGTAAATGAGCAATCACATGTAACGGATTGAACTCTATTTTAGAATTGGAAATAAACAATCCTATGTAACGGATTGACTTTACTTTAAAATTAAAAATGAGTAATCCTATGTAATGGATTGAACTCTATACTAGAATTGAAACTAAATAATCCAATGTAATGGATTGATTACATGTTAATTTCGGTTATCTTTCTTTCAAATTATAACTTCCATTGGAATGAAAGTCTTGTATGTCTACCTTGCAGGTGTTTCTTTAATTATTTACAAAGAAAACTCTACCAAAATTTTTAAGAATTTTAGGACTAAGAATAATTTGGCAAAAATGTAAACTTATAATTCACATGTTAAATACTCATTAAATATCTAGAATTTCATGTCTAAGATTTCAAGTATTCACTTCAATTATTTTGAATTACATTCTCATGTCTCCTTACAAGTATCATATATTTAATTTTATTTCACCTTCATATATAAATTACTTAATACCATTCAAAATTTTCCTTCCATCTTAACTTAAGACCCTCTTCTAAATTCTTGGCCAAACACAATATCTAATAATTTGGATTAGTTTTCTAATCTAGTATTAGGTATTGTGGTGACATATCAATGTTGAGTTAAGTGATTCTCAATATTGGAAATATTACACTATAGAAATTGACCTATTTATTTTGACCTCAAATCAAAAATCTGACTTCGCCATTGTATTCACCACCCCCAAGTTAGCTATGGGTGAAATTTTGGATGCATTTGGAAGTTGTTGAATTTTTGTCAAATATTTTAATATTATTTAAATACCCAGAAAAATGAGAATTAAATACTCATCAAATCGAAAATCTGATTGTGCCGTTGCGTTCAGCACCTCTCGATTAGCTAGGGATGATTTATCTGAATATTTCTAAGCCCAATTAATTATTTAAATATCATTAATAAAATAGATAAAAATTAATTATGTAATAAATATTAATATCTTAAATATTTAACCGGCGTCGTTAGTATCCTAATAATTCTTTTCGTCTAATTTCCCTAACACCATTTGCTAGCTGCTGTTTGATCCATGGATAGAACTGGATTGTTCGATCAAATTGATCGAACGACCCTCGCGTCTTTGTCCCCACTTCAGCGCGTGTCACAAACGCTGGCAAGCTGCCTTCGCACGCCTCGCCAAATGGCTCCCTCACCGCTTGTAAACCTCTCCTATGGCAAAGCAAAACCTTAATCCATCAGAGAAGGGAATCGGCCAATCTTCATTTCATTTCAACTCATCTGGATCTGCAAGCATTTTTCTTCCTCTTGTATGCAAGCCCTAATCAGGTATCGCCTTCTCCTAAAAATTTCGAATTCAAATTCCATAAAGTTAAATCAATTACTCTTAAATTGCATAGATGATATTCAATATTGAATTATGCAGTTGATTGAATGTTTTTAAAACTCTGTCTTCGTCTGAACATTTAAATCTCACTTCAGCTCATTTTTTTTTCTCCTATTCGATCAGCTTTGAATAATATACTAATCATAAGAAAGAATCTATATTAGACAATTGAACCTAATTGGGATAGAATCAATCACCAATCTGATGATCAAATTTTTTTAAGGATTTCATGTCTTTGTCACTTTAGGGCATCGTAGGTTTGTATGTTAGAGATCGTTATATTTCAAGAATCTTAGCTCATCAAGAAGTATGGAGCGTGAGCTTGCGTTCAGACGCGCATCTTGTTGTTGGGAATTCTGAGTTCGATGATTAGGGAGGTGCCCTAATTGTTTCCGTCCGTGGCTTGGGAGGGAAGACGAGGCCCGAAGAATTGTTTTCGGGTCTTACGTGGCCAGAGTGTGGAGGCCCAGCCCGGCATTTCAACGCCTTACACGTGTCTAGCCATTTTAATTATGGGACCCGGGCGCCTTTTTAAATCAGCCATATAAATAAGAATTTATAAATGGATTTAATAAATGATAAATTAATTAAATTAAATAAATTACAATTATTCAATCACTTATAAAATAAAATCTATTAACCCAATCATAGCAAAACTTTATATCAATGTAATCAGAAAAATGACATGATCATTTTGGCACTATCAAATTTCTAATTGGAGGTGTTTATCATACAATGACATTTAGGATCCCCATAATTTGACCTAAATGTCCCAAAACTTCAAACTATCATAACTTTGTGTGTGTTTACCCAAACATACCCAATATGGGTCTTATTTTAATATGGAGACTCACAGGAATATTTAGGTAGTATCAATTTTTCTATTTGAGGATTAATTTGGCTAATCACTTTTGGGCCCAAACCCTAATCTTCTAAGATTCATAACTTTTTACCTATTAGTTCAAATATAGGCAATATGGGTCTTAAAGTGATCAGTATAATCTCTAGAATAACCTAGTAGTATTCAATTCTCTGTTTGGATTAATATGTGCTTAATCACTTTTAGGACATATCCCTAAGTACCCTAATTAACCCTAGAACTTCAATTGACCATAACTTCATCAATTGAGCTCTAAATTAGATCTTCCAATATACCATTTTAATCACGAAGACCTAATTAATAGTAAACTACAAAAGTATTTTAGATCCAATAATTATATCTCTTAATCAACCCTAATTACCTTAAAACTTGATTAGTAAATATTAGCATAATTAATGATCCAAATTGAGTAATTTCAATTTTAGATTACTCATAAAGTAGAGTAGAGCCTAATTGTGTGGTTAGTTTATTAATTTTATAATTAATTTCATTAATCACTTACTAATCACCTAAATCCTAATTAAATTATAACTTAACCAAATGTGGTCCAATTTGGGTCTACTCCTAATTAAAGTAAGCAGTAGATTATAGGGAAGCTATAGCCACTAAGTTTACTAAATTTGGACTTAATTTGGAAAAGTTAGGCTTTTGACCCATTTTAGGAAATCCTAATTTGCTTAATTAGCCCTAAATCTTGTATTGGCTATAACTTAGCCAATATTTATCAAAATTTAGAAATTTTAAATTCTATGGAACCCTTGGACATCAAGCTAAAATAAATTGATATAAAAATTAGAATTCATTAAGTAAAATTACTAAATTGCCCTTATGAGTCAAATTCCTTAATTTGATCTCATGAGGCTTAATAATCATCCAAAATTGATGTACCTACTGTCTAATCATATTAAATAGTAAGTAAGTATTAGCCACTAAAATTTTTTAATTTAGAGCCTTAATTCAAAAAATAAATTTTTAGACCTTTAAGGAAGGGCTAAATGGCCATTTGCCCAAATTTAGGGTTTAGTGCTTTTAAGTCTTAAATTCATTTTATAATAGTTAAAATCAGTAAGAAAAGTAAATTAGAATGAAATTTTAATAATTTAAGCCATTAATTAAGTTTTAAATCAAAACTTAATTTCTATTATAAAGAAATTATAAGTTAAATTGTTAAGTTGTATGATGTGAGATAAATCTCACATCATACTTCTTCTTTGAATCTCTCTATTTTCCTTCCTTAATCTTCTAATAACATTAGTTAGGTTGTGTGTTTGAGAGTTCATCTTAGTATTTAAGAGCTTATTTCCTTAGGAATTAGGATTAGCTCTTAAGTTAGAGTTCATTTATTGAGTAAAAAGAGTTACTCAATATATGAAGCCTTAATTTTAATAGTTTATAGATTTTTATAGTTTATTAATGATTATTTGATCTTTTAACTTTAGATTTAAGAGTAAAAATCTATCCTATTAAGTATGACTTAACTTAATAAGATTTGCCTTAAACTTTAATCTATGAGTTTAGGTATTTGAAACCTAGTCCTTTAGGATCACCATTTGGATTAAGTAGTTAAACCCCAATATATGGAGTTTAATTCTTAATCCTTTCATCTTGATTTAGCTAATCAAGATAGTTTTGGTTGCTTAAATAAACAAACTAGGTCGATTAATTTACTTAGACTTATAGTCGATATTGATTTATTTATAATTAGGACCTAGCTAGTCCTAATTAATTTTAATCTGTAAGATCGTAAATCTGAGTTACACTTGATAGTAGGAATTGAAGATCCTGAACTTGTGTAATTTGGAGTAGATAGAATGAATAAATTAGACAATAATGGATATCACATGTGTCCTAGTAGAGTCTCGTGCTCACTTTGAAAATTGATGCTTTGCTTACCTTGTTTTGAGCCTTATACCTTATTCACATATATTGGACATAGGATATTTGATGAGTATCTCATGTCATCCTTGAATTTGTATAAACAACATTTGTATTTTTTTAGTGTTCTTAGGTATGTAGAGTGTAATCTAATTAGTCTACCTCTCGGTTCGACTTATCTGATCTTATACTTCTTGTGTGGCTATTCGCCCAATTCTGATATGGTAGTATTATTTTAGGTGCACTTCTACTCAGTGTTTCTGCCTCTCGGTTCCACTTATCTCATCTTATACTTCTTGTGTGGCTGTTGGCCCGGTTCTAATATGGCAGTAAGTGAGTTCTTATATTTTCCTTTGAGATGGCAAGTTTGGCCAGTGCAGTATTTCAGTTTATACTTTCTATTTTAATCTACTTTACTATACTCTTAACACTTTCTTATCTATTGTTTTACTGCATTACTAGCCTTATTTATTTATTAGTTGCTAGTCTTGTTCATTACTTATATTTTTATATGATGTCAGTCTTACTTTTCAATTATTTAAATGTTTCACATTTTTATTTTACTTTATGCTTATTAGCATATACTTGTATTGATCATAAGCATGTTTATGTTGAGTTATCTTTTAGTTATATTAGTACTTAGTCTTTATTTTATAACTAACCTTGTGTAGCTATACTTGGAGGTATGTGCTTACTTCATATTTTATTAAGTTATAGACTTATTGTTTATAACTATCTTTCTCTTTCATATGCATTCTGGTCTTTTACTGCTTATTTTACATTTAAAGTGTATGGTGATATCTAAGTTAATATAATAAAATTTGTAGCCTAAAATATACTTAGACATTTTATCTAATATTATTTTTTTTTTGTTAGCTGGGGCCCTATCATTGTGAAACTGACAATGGTAAATTTGCCATTCTTAATGTGCTCAACAATCTACTATGTACTTTAAATGTATGTCATATCAAATGCTAAGTAATAGAATCCTTAAAAGTATGTATCGAATAGGTAAACCTTAATAACCTAAATGGCATGAAACTTAGATCTTTTAGACTTGTGATTAAGTGCTAATCCCTTTATTTGTTTTAAGATTTGATTAGCATTAATCACCTTTTTTATTTTATGACATCTTTCCATTTATATGCCTTTGTGATATTAAGATGTATGTTAGAAAACTTTAACATTTAAATGGGACATCTTGATATGTAAACTAAACTTGAACCAAGAATCTTGATAACTTGATTAAGTAGATAATACTTAATCCAAACCTAAAGTTTGATATCAATAATACACTAATAATGCATAGATTTATCATTGACCTTTAAATTAACATTGGTCTTAATGATAGAAAGGTTAGGGGTTAAACCCTAGCTTGTTTTAATTAAGATCCAAACCTTAATCACTTAATTAATTAACTTGGTTGTAAGATTATTCAATTGACATCATTCTAATCATACATATGATTTGATATTGATCTTAAATCATCAAATTAGAAGTGCTAAGGATAATATTGAATATGTGTAATTGAACCATCTGAATCCAAACTTTAGATCTTTGATTTTCTCTTATATAAGAAAATTAGCATAAGATGGAAATAAAATTATAATGATTTATGCAATGATCTAACTCCAATAAGATCTTTAATTTTATCCCATGATTGTAGAATAGGCAAGGATCAAATGAATTTTAATCAATCTGATCACCTTAACATAAGTATAACAAGTAAACCTTAAGAAGCAAGGAAGTGAGATCTTAAGGGTCTTGCTATAGGACTCATCATTGAATTAGTTAAAAACCTTAACTAATGATACATTGAAGTAGAAAGGACTTTTGTAACTTATTGAGGTAAAAACCTAGTTGATCCTTCATAACCTTAGAAGTTAAACTTGATACTTTGTGGTAGGAATCACCTAAAGTACTTAGAATGTGGCTCATTCCTTGTGGTAGCAACCTATGTTGAGTGATCTTTAGATCACATCCTTGGAGCCTTATGTAGGATACACCTACTTAGAGCAAGGATTAATAGATTTGATAAATTCTTATTGATTAAATAGAATTTACTGAACTCAGATTATTGGTTGGGTATAGTAGGGTATACCCATATTACTGGATTAATTCAGTACTATTCAGGATTGGTTGATTCACTCCAATGTGGACTTATGACTATGGAGTACTAGTGGACTCAGTAGATTCAGGAGGACACTCAGGAGATTCAGGAGGAGCCCATGGAGTACTAGTGGACTCTCCTCCAGTTTTATTTTCTGCTTAGTATTTTCAATTTAGTATTTAGTTTTATGTCCATTTTCAGTAAACTATTTGTAATAATTTTGGATGTATTTTCTTTTCTTTTCTGAGATATATGTTTTCATACAGCTTCTGTGATGAATGTATTCTGGATGTTTGCTTTAAGCTTCTGCACTCTGTTAAATACTACTTATACTTAGTATTGTGATGTGATCAGTATACTAGAAATACTGATATACTATACATATATTGGATTTATATTATATTCTAAATCCAATGTATGTATTGATCTAATAATTAGGATAAGGATACTACTCTTATCTTAAGTCATAGCTCTCAACCCTCACTAAGGTTGAGTCAGCAACCCTTTAGATGGGTTTAGTTTTTCATATATTTCGGGGAGACGGGAAATTCCTCCCCGAGTGGCGCACCGCTCCGCCGCCGATCAGACTATACTCATCCTTTGCGCGTGGCGACAGGGCGGGGCACTACAAATATACTCAGTTTGTGCCAATTTTGGTGTCAATGGAAAGGTATCAGAAAGACCTTTCCATTGATATATGGCACCGCTCATGAAATGCTCTAGATTGGGAGTATTTGAGCTTGAAAGTAGGCCTTACGGGTTTTGTCCAGGCGAAAAATACCGTCTGGCGCTGCAGCGCCCAAAGTTACAAAATGGACTGCTGCAGCTAGCGCGCTGCATCGGCATTTTGGAAAAAATCATATAAAATCCGTTAATTACCTAATTGAACAGTAAATTGCAAATGGACCACTGCAGCACGCCATAGCGCTGTAGTGGGCTATAGCTGCATTTTAAGAAAACTTTAGAAAATCAGAAAAATAAATTAATTGAATAGTATTTTCATAAGTTGAACAGTTGCAGCGCGCCATAGCACGCCACAGCACGCCATAGCGCGCCATAGCGCGCCACAGCGGGCCGCAGCGCCAGAAGCACTGTATCACGCTACTGCACTAGCAGCGCCACAGCGCGCTACAGGGCCACAGCGCGCTACAACGCCAGAAATTACAAAATTGATCAGAAATTTAGAACTTGCCCAGAATTGGATGAAATAGCCAGAACTTCACTGTTTCACATTTTAAGGTCCTTAGGACCCTAGTGGGACTGAATTATATCAAATTCGAACCTATTTTAGTTAAAATTGAGCATTACATAAAATTCTATGTTGAAATTAAGCTTGAAACCTTGTCATTCTTAACAAGTGCTCAAAACCGATTATGTATCTTAAATATCTTGTGCCAATTGCTAGATAATAGAATCCTTAGAAGCTTTTATTGAATATGTATAATCTTAACAACTAAATGGCATGAAATCTAAGTCCTTTGGATTTGTAATCAAGTGATAACTCCTTTAGTTTGATTTAGAATTTAGTTAGCCTTAATTACTTTCCATTTTATGTTGAATTTACATTTTTATGCTTTTAGGATGCATGTTAGAGAACTTTAACATTATTTGGATACCTAAATATACTTAAATTGACATTAAACTATAATTGAGCATAACAATCATGATAACTTGATTAAGTAGATGATACTTAATCCAAACTTGAGATTGCCATCAATAATACACTAATAACACATTGATTTGTCATTGACCTTTAAAAGTAACCTTTGGTCTTAATGGTAGAAGGGTTATGGGTTAAACCCTAACCTATCTTGATTAAGATCTAAACCTTCATCACTTAATCAATTAACTTGATTGAAAGAGAATTTAATCAACATGATTCCAATAATATATCTAATTTAGTATTGATCTTAAATCATTAAATTAAAAGTGCTAAGGTTAATATCAAATCTGTGTGATTGAACTATCTGAATCTAAACAATAGATCTTTGATTTTCTCTTATATAAGACTATTAGCATAAAATAGATTATAAAATTGTAATGATTCACGAAATGATCTAACTCTCATAAGATCTTTGATTTCATCCCATGATTGTAGAATAGAAAATGATCAGATAAATTTTAATCATCTGATCTGATCACTTTAACCTAAGTCTGACAAGTAAACCTTAAGAAGTAGAAAAGTGAGATCTTAAGGGTCTTGCTTTAGGATCATTCTTGAAATGTTTAGGGACCTTATTTATTAATATCTTGAGATAAGGAGAACTTTTGTAACTTATTGAGGTAGAAACTTAGATGATCCTTCATAACCTTAGAAGTTAAACTTGATACCTTGTGATATGAATCACCTAAAGCAGTTAGAATACAACTTCTCCCTTGCAGTAAAATTCAATATTGAGTGATCCCTTGATCACATCCTTGGAGCCTTATGTAGGACACACCTATTTAGAATAAGGATTAATAGCTTTGATAAACCCTTATTGATTTAAATAAAATCTTATGAACCCAGATTATTGGTTGGGTATAGCAGGGTATACCCATAGTACTAGATTATTTTAATAATATTCATGATTGGTTGATTCACTCCAATGTGGACTTATGCCAGGTGCTATCCTGAAGGATTAGACGAATACAGTCCCGTCAGAGTAAATATTCCAAGACTTAGAGTGTTACAATTAGTGAACAAGATCCTTAGTTTAAGATATAAAGTGTGACCAGATTCTGCCTACTATCGTAGTGCGCTTCGATAAGTGTAATTTAAGCAAACTAAGTATCTTAAGTCACTTTGCATAGACTACTAAGTATGCTTGTAATTAAGATATTTAACAGCTTAGCTTGAAATATAAACTGTGACCGGGTTCCGCCTCCTATCGTAATGCACTTCAATAAGTGCAGTTTAAACAAGCTAAGAGTTAAATCCACCTTTCTTGCTGTGGGGCCCCCGTACTGGCAACAAGGAAGTACGGTGCTCCAACTGTGGCAAATCCCCAACTTAAGTAAAGTTAGATAAATCCAATCTGCCTTAAACCAAGGACTTATCACTAAGTGCTATAACATTCATCAATATATAGATATCAAAGTGGCAGAAGCAATAAATAATAGAGTAACATCCACATGCATATATAGTAGGAAAAGAGAATGCAATATAGTAATTCATCATAATGCAAAAATGAAATACATCCAGAAATAATTATTACAAACTGAAGTTTAAAGAGAAAGAAGAATGTCTCTCAATCTCATTGAAATAAAAAGACAATATCTAACTAAACAGCAGCAGCACAGTCCTCCTCCTGAACCTGCTCCTCCTCCACGACACTGCCCACGAACACGTCTAAATCTGTCATTTGTCAGTATCACAAATGCCAGGGCCCCAGCCAACAAAATAAAAAGGTTACAGTTAGATAATTGTCTAAGTATATTTTAGGCTATTTTAATGAACTGAACATTTAAAGATATCATATTTTAACTTAAATACACATGCAAGCAGTAAAGGTGCAACAAGCTATAAAAGAAATGAGTAACTATAAACTATCCATTTATAGCCAGCATACAATGCAAAATAAATAAGGTGTGGCTAAAAGCTAAAAGAAACAGCAATTATAATACAATTCTAATCTTAACATGCTTATGATCATGTTAACATATGCTGAGTATATAAAAGAAACACTCGTACTGAAAATATGCAATTCTAGCATCCTAAATATGCCAATATACATAAGTAAGCCATATGAGTATACATACAACATGCTAGTTAAGAATAGGAAAAGAACATAAAAGCCACTAAGACATGTGGGAATGCGAGCAATCTATGAAATATGAAGCCACTGAGACATGTTTCAAAGTGAGCAAATACTGAAAAATAAGGCCACTGAAGCATGTGGCAAAGAAAATCAGAAAATAATACAACTGAGCTAAAGTAGCAATAAGCCTAAGATATAGTACTGTCATACCATCCAATAGGCCATACAGTGCCTCCAATATCAATCAATCAATCCCTAGCCTAGCCATCCAAATATGCAAGGTCTGAGTCCAGTCTATATAATACTACTACTGAAGAGGCAGACTAAGCTAAGATATATTCTACCAACTGCAAACAAGACAAAACTGAATGATATGCAATTCAAATACTGACATAGGATGTATCATCCATATCCTAAGTTTTCCTGTTATGCTCAAAGAATAAGGCTCAATATCCAAGGTAAGGAAAACAATCTAGTCAACATAAATAAGAGACTCCATCTAGACTCATGTGATATCTGATATTATATAATTACCAATTTTAGATACTCTGAGAAGGTACAAGTTTAGGATCTCCAATATCCAACTATCGAGTAGAGTCTCAGATTTATGTCCTTAAAGTTAATATAAGAACTTAACAAGTTTTAATCCAAAATCATGTGATGACTATATGGTTTAAGTAAGTAAATCAATGACTTAATTTATTAATATTTTACTCTCTTACCCAAATCTTGATTAAGTAAATCAAGATTTAAGGATTTAGAACTTCAACCCTAGGTTGAGTTCAAATCCCAAATCCAAGGTAATGTTCTAACTAAGATCTAGGGTTCACACTTATTGCCCAAATTAAAAGTAAAAGATCCTATAAGCTGAAAGATTCAGGAACTAAGAACTTAGTGAAAGGCTATTCTACTGATTATAAGATAAAATAATCAATTAAGAACTTAAGAATCTAAGATCTATATTCAATCTTTAAGATAATTTCATTATCTTATTGGTTGAATCATCCTATACCCATATGGAAGGTTTCAAAAGATTAAACAATCAATCATTAAAGAATTTCAATAGGAGATGGTTTAATTTCAAATTGAAGATCTAAGTCTAAGATCTAAGATCTAAAGATCTGAGGTTTGATCACTTTAGATCTCTAAATTATAGTTTTATCTTAAGAGCTTTCATTTGTGATTTTTTTAGAATCTAAATTCATAGTTAAACTATATGGAGCTTATTAAGGCTGAAATTGACAAGTTTAAGCATTAGATTAACATTAAACTCATATTGACCTTTTTAAAGCTACTTAAGATCTAAGGATCTGATATTTGATCACTTTAGACCCTAAGCTAAATTTTAACTTAGGCTCTACCAATTACATTTCTTTTAAGTTTTAGCTCTTAGGTTAACCTTAATGAACTTATTAAGGTGATATTTAATCATCTCAATTATTAGATTCAAGAATTAATGCCAAAAGACTCTTATAAGATCACTTAAGATCTAAGTGTCTTAATTAGGGATTAAGTGGAGATTTCTTGAATTAATGATCACATTACATTATTATTAATCTAAGAGTTCAGAGAATATTTATAATCTAACTTAGGGTAGTTTACTGGAATTTCTAAGTTTTAAGGAGCATTTAAATATATTTTGGTCAAAATGACCAAAATGCCCCTCTTAAGGGAAAAATTAGGATTTTAGGGTTTAGTTACCCAAGTTAGATCCAATCTGCTTTAATGAGTTTCATATTGATTAGTGAAGTGAGAAACACACTTATATTAGGTTTTGGTGACCTAATTAATCTTAATTAGCATTAATCACTTGTTTAAGGTGATTAGGGTGATTAGTGAACATATGCATTCTTAGGGCAATCCAACCTTATACTTAGGTTACTATAGACCTAATATGACATTAGGAACAACCCCCATCCAAAACAAAGGTTTAATTAGGGTTAAATTCACTAATCCTTATTTAAGGTGATTAAGGGGTGATTAAGAAGAATTATTATCCAAAACTAACTTAAGGGTCTGATTTTGTTCCTTAGGGTACAAGGAGCAATCAGAGCCCTTAATCTCATTAATTGGATGTTTAAATTATTTTATATGATTTAATTAAGGATAGCAAGAAGATTAGTAAATATTTTTAAATTCAACCATTGGATCTGAGATTTTATTTTATATTTAGATTCTTTGAATTTTTTTGATTCAAATGGTATATTGGATCATACCATTTGGATCAATATAGCCAAAGTTATTCAATTAATTTAATCTGAATGTTTATTTAAATTAAAACTATACGATTTAATTAATTAATCGCATATCCTTTAAAAATGCAATCATATAATTAATTAATTAGTCGCGGCCCGAAATCAAACCGCGTGGGTCGGGGTCGGCCTGGCCCAAAATTTAGCGTCTTCTTCCTCTCGCTCGCGCCCACAGCCCGAACCCTAGGGCCAGCTTCCAGTGCCAAATTCTCCGCGCTCCGGTCACGCCACGCCTCGATTTCAATGGCTACACGATCCCTGACCCTAGACACGTCGATTAAACCCAGAAGCCCTAACTGGGAGGCGTCGGATCAATGGAGTGCTATTCAGCCGAAGCTCATCCTCAGGCGCACCTGTGAGGAGTGAATTCTCCTTACAGAGTCCACGGGTTGCCGCTATCTTGATCCCTACACGTTCAGGGATCGATGAGGGAGCGATAGGTCAACTCGAGAGGTTTTGAGGTGGTCTGGATCGCTAGGGTGCTACTCGGTGTATTCTACCATTTAGAGCTTCGATTGGATCGATCGAGTCCAGTCGAATCGATGGATCTGGTCGAACCTAACCCTTGATACCAGTCTACAATTATTGCCGAGGGGTTTCGATACTAAGCAAAGGGCTAAATGGCTCAAGAGGACTCCGCATTCGAGCGAATTGGCACGACTGGCAGTGTGCTTTCAGACGGCGCTTATGCCGTCTGGTGCACTGCCAGGGCTCACTAGAAGTCTTGGATGACCGCTAAGAACTAAGGAGGGGTCCTAACACAGCATCTAGGCTAGAGAAGAGGTGAGTCAAGCTGAATCCAGCTTGACAGAGAGAATGGCAAGAATGAGCTGTACCTTGACGGTCTAGAAGAAGGTGAAGATGAGTGCCTCAGTAACCCATTGGCGATTCCTGAGCCCCCTCTACTACAGCCTGGGGGTTTGAACTCCAAACCACACCCACTATCAGTGGACAAAGCAGGTTCAGTCACCAGGAGAGCTGGATCACCGAGAGCAGAGGGCCAAAGGGGAAATTGGGCATCACAGTGAGCAAAGGAGCTCACTGTGGGAGCAAGAGGAGTATTTATAGGTCCTAGAGGGGCATAGAGGTGGATGCCATGGCTCAGGCTCAAGCAGGGGTGGAGTCCCGAGCTTCCACAATTGGGCTAGCAGGCCCTCAGGACCCGACGGGAAATATCCTGCCAGAACCGGGAATATCCTAACGGCAGGAAGGATGTGGCAGCAGGAGTGGGAGACAAAGCCTACGTGGCGAATTTCCGTTGTTGGCCTAATCCCCGTGAGAACGAAGGTCCACAGTGGTTGGGCTCATCTCCGCCGTCTGATGCCGAAGCCGTTAGAATTGAACGGTCTTATGCGGGGATTGAAAAACGGAAATGCGGATCAAATCCTGCGCATCGAATTTAAGATGCCGATCGCATGGCTGTGATTTGATCCTGGCGGGGGAAGATCGCGCCGTTGGGAAAGCCACGCCAAGATGCATGCTAGGCATCCTACGGGTGCATAGCTATGCGCCGCTGTCGGGACCCTACAGCGGATCTGCCGCGGTCCCAACAGCGAATCCTGAGGCTTAATTTTAATTAAATAATTAAATTAATTAATATAATTAAATTTAATAATCATATTAATTTCTATTAAATTTATAGATCCAATTTAGGACCAAATGAGCTCCAAAAATTCCCAAAATTTCACCTTAAATTAATTAGGGTATGAGAAATTCAAAAATAAAATCAGATTTTGATTTGGAGATCAAAATAATTTAGATATTTTTTAGAGCTTAAAAATAGCCAAAAATACCAAATTTTTCATTTTAGCTCCAAATAATTCCAAACTTCTAGGGTTAGGTTTAAATGACCCATTGAATCCAATAGAATCAAAATGGTTTAGTTTAATTAATCCAGATTTAGCTGAGACAACAATTAGGGTTGTTACACTTGCAAATATGCTAAATATGTGTATACAATCATCTAGCTAATGATTTTCAAGTAAACTCTCAACTTTAACCAATTATCAAAGTTAGAATCTTAGGAGTCAGAATCCTTCTAGCATGATTCTGCACAATGGAGACATTAAATTCATTATCAAATTTCAAAGTATTTTTTAAATTTTTGGATTTATCTCATGTAGCCTAGAAGCATGAGCATGAGCATAAGTATGATGTGTGAATATCATAATAATGTATGAGTATCAGTGATGATTTGTGAGTTACTGAATGTTGCATACATTAACTGGAAAATTTCAGGATGCATCGGCATCACAGTAAACAGTATTCCCAACTGGATGTATGTATACATTGGACCATACTACTCATAGCATTTCAGTGATATTTTGGTTGCATATCAATAGCATACAGTATTGTGGCATATTCAGATGCACAGTTTCAGTGATATACAGCATAGTTTTACATATGATTACTTAGTTTCAGATTCATTAATGTTTTGGTTTTACTTCAGTATTCAGTTTATAGTTCAGCTTTACTTTACTTTACTTCAGTTTTGTATAGTTTTATGCTTTCAGTTATTATTACAGTATTTCTGCAGATTTAATCACATTATATAAATATTCAATGAATAACTAGAACTGTTTAAACTAGTTTCAATGTATTAGACTTATTGTCTAACATAGGTACTTTTGGGATCCAACAATTTGTTAGATCTTGAGCAGTATATTGAGCCATATCAGGAGGACACCCAGGAGATTCAGGAGGAGCCCGTGGAGCACTGGTGGACTCTTCTCCAGTTTTACTACCTTTTTGCCTAGTTTATTTCAGTTCCATACTTAGCTTTATGTCTGTAATTCAGTAACTGTTTGTAATAATTTTGGATGTGTTTTCTTTTCTTTTCTGAGATAAATATTTTCATACAACTTCTGTGATGAATGTTTCTGGATGTTTGCTTTAAGCTTCCGCACTCTGTTATATACTACTTATACTTAGTATTGTATTATAAATATTGAAAATGCTGATATCTTATATATATATATATATATATTAGATTTCTATTGTATTCTAAATACAATGTATGTATTTGCCTAATACTTAAGATTAGTATACTACTCTTATCTTAAGTATTAGCTCTCAACTCTCCTTGAGGTTGAGTCAGTAGCCCCTTAGAGGGGTCTTGTCTTCAGCTATTCGGGGAGATGGGATATTCCTCCTCGAGTGGCGTGCCGCTCCGTCGCCGAACTGATTACACCTATATTTTGCGCACGGAGATGGGGCGGGGTGCTACAAAGGTGCTCCAGCACGCCCTGGTGGATATAACCTTAAGAGTTAAGCACTACATCATGCTATATCATGCTACAAGCAGGTCGCAGTGGACTTAACTCGAGAGCCAGGCTCCATGGCGCATTGTGGCACCAGACGGGCCAAAAGCTTGGTGCTACAGCGCGCCATTATGCCAACTTTATTTTTGCTCTAGAAAATACCTCCTAGTTAGCATTGGGAAGAATAATGGACTTAATTCCTTCCTATTCCCCACAACATAAATCAAATGCTTGCATTAAAAACTCCTCATTACCAATAGAATAAACTTAAATGCAATTTCATCTTTCAAAAAAAAATGTTGATTGGCTGCGTAAATGCTGAGATATTCATTTGAATGATTATAAAAGTAAGGATTGAAGACTTAGAAAAGGTTCCAAATTTTCAATGGAAAAGTTCTTGACCTTGAGTGCTGCTGAGATCCATTGGAGGAGAGTCCCTTACCCAAGGAAGGAGAAAGCTGTAGACAAAGAAAGAGGGGAAGATTATAGAGTAAAGAGTTAAGGAGATTCAAGGAGGAGAGATCCAATTAAACACAATATTTATTCTCTAGTATTGTACCTTTCCTTTACCCCTTATGTTTCTTTATAAAATCCATGCAAAGGCTTAGTTTCTCTTACTTCTCTCATTGCATTTTCAATTTAATAGTAGCTTAAACCCTCCTTAGGGAGAGTTGGGCATGAGCATGTAAGAACATATAATATAATACAACGTATATCAATAATTGTTGTTTAGAATGTTGAATGTGTGAATGTTGTTTAAATAAAAAATTTGGAATTTTTATTATTCATTTTATGAATATATGCAATAAATATATTTTTGTAGTATAACCCTCATAGAGCTTATTAATCTTCTTGTCCTAAGGTCCGTGACAACATTCGTTGTGCGAAAAATAGCCCATGCACAACCTTGGACAAGGCTTAATCAATCAAGCCATGAGAAACGATAAAACTCTCTGGGCTCCATAGCTCACTCTTGATTTACGCAAGGTGATTGCTACACATTGAGCTTTGAGCTATGTGATAAGTTAATTTAGCTACATATAACATTGCCTTGGATAAATCAAGAGTAGACGCATGTGAGCTGAGAGCCACTAATTGAGCTCCATAGGTCACTCTAGGTTTAAGCGATGTTATTGATGCTCTAAATATTATGGGTGATGTGACATAAGTCCATTTAGCCTAGTAGTTCATTTCCTTAGCTAAATCAAGAGGGGATGCATGTGAGCCTTTAGTGGATTCAAGTTCATGTGATGCTCAAATTAAAATACATATTTCATAACTAGACGTAAGAAATGAACTCATAAGATAATATCACATGAATATCTATGTTCTGAAATTAAACCTTCTAATATTTATTTTAGAGCACTAGATAAGATTTAGTACATCTAGTAATTTTATTAAAGAAGACTAAGTTTCTTTAATAAGAAATATAAAATTAATCTAATTCTTTCAATATAATGTTGAGAAGAAGAGTGCTTGTATGAATCCATATGAACTTGCATGTTAAATCTTAACTCTCCCTAATTTTTCTAAAAGTAATTTCAAGTTAAGAACTCTGAAATTATCATTAGGACCAATAACAGCAAACCACTTTAACACTTAAACATTTGTGAAATTAAGTATACTCTAGTAACAAAATTGAACATTGTTCCCAGTGGATGATAAATCTCAGGATCTCATCATCCCATATTATTTCAGACTACGTACACTTGTGTGCAAGTATAAACTACGTATTCTTGGTCTGTCACTAGCCCGATTGGGTCAAAATGCAAATTAAGGGGGATTTTGGACCCCTAGAGTCACTTATTGACTTTATTTAAGGATAGTGATGGTGGGTGCACTCATAAGGATGAAATGGGTCAACTTGACCTGCCTTGGGCTTGAGCTAGCCCGAGTCCAGTTAAAACTTGACCTGAATTGGTCATGAGGGCTTGCTATTGAGCTCTTAGAACTCCAATGACCTTAATGTGTCAAAATAAGGCTACTGGGACTCTGGGTTGATGAAGTCAACTATGTTTGGACTCAGGCTATCTTGGACTAGTCCGAATCTAGCCAACAACTAAAATGAGTCAAATGGGGCTATGGGGGTTCATTTTGGTTCCTCCATGCCTCATTCAGTTATACTGACCCATTGGGTGGGGTTGGATTGGACCCAAGTAGGCTAGCCTGATCATAACAAAACTCACACGGGTTGTTACATATACAATGATACACAGGTCATGATAAGTAAGTTGATGTGCTTGGATCTCAAGATATTAATGCAAAACTATAAAATCTAATAAAAAAACATATTATGTGACACTTGTTATTAATTTATTTTATCAATTCTACAAAATTTTTCCAAGTGCAATTAATACATAATGATCTCTTATACAAAGCTTTTATTTGCCTTGAATGCACTTTAATTCAATAGTTACTCTTTTTCATTATTGGCATGATATTATTGCAAGTCATGCCCCTCTTACACCTTCAAACTTCATGCATTGATCACACTTAATGAATCTTCTTATAATATTATATGTACTTAGTGCACAATTAATAAGATTCCAAATCTTAGCAATTTTTATATGTCAGCTAGCCACTTTGGAGAAGCAAGAGAAATTATTTATTTTCTACTTTATTTTCTTTTTTTTTTTCTTGTTAAAGCTTTAGAAATTTAAAGGGCAACATTTATTTTTGGCTTTGTAAGATTTGTTCTTGGTGGATGTGTTGAGCTCATTTATCTTGTGAATGAATATTGTTATTTGCTTACATTTTTCTTAATATGATCATACGACTATCACACCACCGCAACTAGCCTTAAATTATTATTGGGTAATTTTTCTCATGTACCTTTTAATGTCTTAAAGTGTGCGTGAAAGTTTTTTCATCTTGTATTAATAAAACATGAATGTAGATTGGTAAGCTTTGTCTTCTTTGAGTAGAATAAATATTGGTGTTGAGGTGATAGTTTTTTGAATGCTTCTTCACATCTTGAGTATTACTCAAATGATACTTTTTTAGTTAGTCTAGTTAATGACACTATCATTTGAGAAAAGACTCTTACAAATCTTTTATATATCCACCCAACATTAAGAAACTCTTAACTTGAATTATTGCTATTGGCCATGGTCATTCTAGTATTCCATTAATTATATTAATAAATACTAGCACAAATTATTTAGATAGGATTTTAATACCAATTGCATTTAATTTAGATAAAATAAAAAAGGATTAATTAACTCAAAGGACATACTAGAAGCACTTAATGCCTATGTCCTATTTAAAATATTGTATTTGAAATGTCTTGTGTAAGAAATACATAATAAAATAATTTTTGTAGCCTAGTGTAACACTCTTGTGATGCAATCCAGAAGAATAAATAAACTAGTAAGGTAACAAATTGATATTCTCATTCTCTTTAATACTTGATGCTTATAAAAGGCTGAGAACCAAAGTGTTATGAGATTAATATATTTAGCTAGGTTGGAACTTGCCAAGAGAGGAAATAAAATTCTTCCATGGTATCTAACAAAGTTACCAAAATATAAGAATGTGTTATAAAATAAATATATATTCAATTGAAGAGGAACAAAAAGATAGTTACAAATGTATTATATGACTAGTGGCTAAATCTTTATTTAGAAAGAATATATTTACTTTGCAAATTATGATAAATTTTCTTCTAGTTCTAAGAAATTGAAATTTTATATAGAAGAAAAAAGGTGTCAACACATTCTTTTTCCATGGTAACTTGGAGGAAGATATCATAACATCCAGCCTAAGATATTTGTTGAAAAAGAATAGCTAAGAAAGTCTGCAAGCTCAATTCTCTATAATATAAACTAATATTTAATTATTGGTATTAGAAGTTTTATAGCCTTATACATAAGATTGGCTTCCTTATACGTAATGCTAATCACTATCGCTATAATAAGTCATTGATAAAAATTGTTGCTTATGTATATTGATGACATGTTGATTGTAGATGATAATTTTAATAAAACTGATAATTTTAAAAAGTTGTAAAAAAGCATGATATAAACAACTTTGGAGAAGGCAAGAAGATCATTGATAAATCTACATTCATATGTAAACAATGAAATAATCTAAACTCAATTAGATGGAAACTTATAATGTATACTTGGTTAGTTAGCTTTTGGTTTCTCATTATAAGATATATCGAAGGGACTCCACTTCTTATTTAGATTCATGGAAGCAAATTGAATTGAAGAGCTTAATAATCAATATATCTTCTCAAGAGATTACAAGTTAAGAATGTGGCAAGTGGGCTAAGCGTTTCTGGAGAAGCAAAATAAGCCCAATTAAGGCCCAGCCACATTTTAGAATGAAAAATGAAATTCTAAATAGAATTATTTTCCTAATATCTTTTTTGAAAATCTTAAATATATACAGCACCTAAATTCTTATTATTTACATTTCTAACCCATCTTTTTTATATATAAGATTATTTTTTTTTTTTTTATGATATACATATTTACATGTAGAAACATAGTTATTTTAAATGAAACCTAATATTTGGGTGTTTCATTTATTAATATTTTTTGGGCCCGCATATTGTCTGACAGGGGTGCGCATTATGTCAATTCGACTACAAATAAATGACTACTAAGCTAAGTTAATTTAGTTGAATTAGAGATATATTCACTTCAATAAAAACCATCATTGTATGAATCTTCTTAACCCACATTGAGAAATAGTTATTTTAATTTGATTTGTGAAAACTTTTGATCTCATAACTCGTGTAGGCTTTGCTGTTCTATTTATATGATTAGACCTTTCTCTTTCAAATTGATTGGCTAAGTTTGTATGCTGAAGTGGAAAATTGGTACTATTACTTGTATATTTTTGATAGGTTCTCAATGATGCTCCGTAAGATGTTCGAGTTCGAGCCGGGCTCAATTTTCTCAAACTCGAATTGAATCGAGCCCTAGTTGTGTCACATTGTGCCTGTCGCGTTATTTTGAACTCATGTTTGTAGCATCGTTTGTTGTTATATATGATTTTTGGTGTTTTGTGCCTTCATGGGATGTGTTGAGCATTTACTCGTTCATAATGTCATTATACATTTTTTGTATTTAAGTTAGACGTAAAATTTATGTTTGGGATGTGAGAAGGCACCTCAGACTATGCCAGAGAGCCTTTATTGAGTCGCATAGGCTTGAACAACTTCTATAAGTAGCTCCCATGTACTCTCTCATTTAAAGGATGATGAATGATAGTTTTTATCCTTCCATTTAAGAGATTCATTCTCTTGGAAGAATATTTGAGAGGTTGTGTGCATATTCAGTTCAATTCTTCTGCTTGTTCATAGAAACAATGCCGCAGGAGTTTGCATATTCATGAGAATTTTATTTATATTTGTATTCTTTCCGCTTGCTCAATATTTTCCACATTTGTCCATGAGAAAAAGAAGAGGAAGATCAAATCAACAAGTATGAGAAAATTTTTTTAAAAATCACAATAGTCTTGCCTTCTCACTTACACCATAATTGTTAGTTTTGAGTATAAAGTTACAATCTATTTGATCGGTTATCTTTATGCTATAAATTTTTGCAAGCACACAAACGAAATTAAGAGGATGATTTTCTTTGGGGCAAGTTTTTCCATTGGTACCAAATATCTAGAGCCTCCAAAAGTCCTCTCTCAGATGTGATGAGGATATAACCATAATGTCTCTAATTAAAAACATTGATACTAGAATTTCAGGTTGATAGTGACAGTAGGCTGAGAGTATCTCTAGTTTTCCTCATAATAGTTAAATCATGTTCATCATATTAATTGTTATTTCAATATTTATAATTAATATACATATGATTAATAATAAGATTATGTACATGTGCATTTATTTTATTATTATTATTGTCCCAAAATTTAATCTTGAAATGCCCCCAAAAAAAATTCCAAGTCTTTTACATTTAATGTACCGAAAGAGTTTGCTTGCTGAATACCTTAGGATGTTCAAGTCATGCTGATTTTGAGCATGTCCTCGACTGGTTGCAGGTGTTTTGCGACCTTGCAGCCTGCTTCCTTTTCAGCTTGAGTCTGTGCAGATTCCTCTATTTGGCAGTATGTTTGGTATTGTTCATTTCTGGTTGGGTTGTTTGTTTTTTAGCTGTTGGGTCTCTCTGTGACCCTGTCTTCTTGTGTTTCTTGTTATGGATTGGATCTTTTTGGAGGCTTTTTTGAATTGTCTGCTTCCTGAGGATGGATGCGTCCCCTGCCTTGAACTGATGCGGGTGTCTGGCCCTGTTTCTTGCAGTTCTTTGTCGATTTTCTTGGATTAGTTTCAGGCTTTTAGTCTTAAGTTTGTAACTGCTTTTTAATATATCAATAAGAATCTATCAAGATGACTATTTCAAAAAAAAGTAAATTATATATATATATATATATATATATATATAGGTACATCTGAGCGACCTCATTTTAAAATTAACGGCCTGAAACCAATTATATATATTATCATTTTTAAAACAAAAGAGAAGGCACTATCACTATCTTGGAGTGAAGACAGCATCTGAACGAAGCTGTTGTCACTGTGTCTTTGACGCATACTGGATGGAGGAGAAAAAGCAGAAGAAAAGAGGGATTAATTAATTTGTTCTACTGCGAGAAAATAAGAGCCATTCCTTTTATATAGTCTTTCAGTTTATGATAGGGTTTGCCCCGCCTGAGAACTCGAGAGATGAGAAAGAGACAGCTTGTGCCACACACCGTAGAGGGCATGAGTAGAATCAAAGACTGTATCTGCCTTTTATGTAACCGTCCCACTTTACCAACTATTATTATTGTTATTATGCTTCTTCAGTTCCCAATTTGCTCAAAAGTGTGAGCTTGACGAGATGACGATGGTCCTTTTGATAGTTTCTATCTAAAACGTCTCCCTGCGTATTGCTACTATTTTCTATTTAGCAGGCATTATTGTGCCAGTACTGAAGACAGAATAATTTGAAGATGAAAGGGCTTATGATGAAAATCCTTGCACTAAATTTCTAATTGTATTGTGTTAAGGAATAATGAACAAGACAATAATAAGGTTTTTTCCCTCTCCTGTAATCCACGTGGCCCTTTGCACTATTGGCTATTTGATTTCGTGCTATTGGAAAGTTACGGTCTCTGCAGAGCTTGAGGATTTTGATCATCAGTTTCTTGTCATCATAAGAAGATGGGTCTTAACCCCCTCAATGCGTACCTAATTTAGTACATTATATCAATATTATTGATGCAAATTTCAAATCCTACTCTTTACTTAGCTGATCGGCACTTGTTGTGTCCGGAAGGGATGCGACTTAGTAATCCCTTTTGTTGATGTGGTAAGATCGCTGCCTTGAAGGCTGCATACCTCCCTTTGCTGTTTCGAAATTTTCGATGGGACTATTGGAAGTATGAATTGCATTAGTTTTCTGAAAAATGTTACACAGTTTTCAAATATCTCTCAAAAAGAGTTCTCTAAAGTGTTCCTAAAGGATACTCTAAGTTTGTCTTTAAAATAAAATTCTATTAGGAGGGAATCATATCCTGTAAGGTTGCACTATTCGATTTTATATATATATATATATATATATATATATATATATATATATGAATTAAGAAACATAGAAACTCACCGCCTGGATGATCCTCGCGTGCACGCGTCGGGACGGTTAGAGTAGAAGGTGGGTCCGACTAGCTAGAAACATGATTGAGCTGAAGCCGACCAGCCACCGTCCGGCATCCGACGTGGACCATCGCCTTCCCACAACTGGCCGCCCCACATACAAGTCACGTGACATCAGATAAAAATACGTTAATTACTGCATTAACATATAATTAAGAAGCATTTTGAATCGAAATTACGGCCCGGGCATTTTTCTTTATAGAGAGAGAAGAATTATTATAATACGAGCAAAATTAAAATAAAAGCAACAATAATATTCTCACATGAATAATAATAAATGCTTATTACATAATCACTCACAATTTCAATACAAAGAAACTCTCATAACACAATGATCATGCTTTCAACTCATAAGAGTAAGCATATATTCTTGATATTTTTCGTAATGATCATATTAACCATATAATAAAGGCAAAATGGATGTACAAACTAAACTTAGTTTAATTCTACAATATTTTATTTTATAATTTAAGTATAAAGGAATATAGTATTCTAAAACACAAATGCTTTTATCATTAAATTATTATCTTCCTAATTTTTATTAATTTGGCAAATTACTTGTATATTGTGATGGACTCTAAGGCAAGACTCACACAATTTGTAATGTAAAGCATCTTTACATCTTTATCTTATTTTATTTACACATACATTTTTATCATCGAGTAGAAAAGCTTCCAAAGAAAAGGTTTCTCAAATAAACACACACTCTCTCACAATGCTTTAGCTCACTCCCGAAGTTCAATCCCGCAAACTCGTCGTTATGTTGGAGCCTTTCCTCTTTAAACAGCTACATTTGCACCTTTGACGATAATAATTTCACAGCTTTAGTATGCAAAGCCTAGCAAACAATAACACATGCTGTGCAAAACCAAAATGTACGCATATCAAATTAAGGTTTGAGAAGGCTTGAGATGTTCAAGGTTATCAAAAAAAGTAGAAGGCTTTAAGGGTGAAATTAAGGTCTGAGATATTGGGATCTAAAACCCTTGTTGAGATATCTTTGGCAGATGTTAGGATTTCACAATGCGAAATAAAAGAAATTGTAAATGATGAGCAAAATCAAAATAAAGCAAGAAATCTTATATGCAAGATCAATCACAGCCACAAGATAAAGGTTTACGTGAGTCGGCGCTAACACCTACTATGTCCACAGGGAGGAGAGCAAAAATAATTTTACTAGTGAGAAGATATTATAAAAGTTTTAGAGTTTACCAACTCTAATATAAACTCTAGAAGCATTTTTTCTTCCTTGCAATGGAGCAGTCATGATACAAAATAAATGGAGGCTCAAGATATTTTCGAATTCTGGACTCTTAACCCTAAAAATAAGTTAAGAAAAAAAAAAAATATATATATATATAGGCGGCTCGAAACTGGGATGATTGAGCCGCGGGCGCTACAACTCTAGCACCAGCCATTGCGGCACGTTGTAGCGTCCGCCTCTTGGGTGCCAAGCCGCTGTAGCGCAGAAATGATGCGCTGAGGCGAGCCTCCAAACATTTTCTTCAATCAACAATCTCCACCTCAAATCTCATGTACTTAACATAAGAGCTAAATCCCATATGCTTTACATCAATGCGACTGCACCAACTTAGTTGCCTACGTATCCTCCTCCCAAAGTAATCAAGTCATTCGCAGTTCCAACAAATGAGAAGCCTATAAATGCTTCTCCAAATCACCAAGGTTTTGCAATGGGTGAATTTCTGAGACGTGAGCACCTTTGTCAACATATCCACAGGGTTGTCTTTGGTGTCGATATTCTCCAGTAAGATCTCACCTTCTTCAATAACATCTTGAACGAAATAGTGTCAAACATCAATGTGCTTTGTGCAAGCATGACAGACCGGATTAGTAACTAAAAATATAGTGCTCTGACAATCACAATGAACTACAACCTTCTTTTGCTTCGCACCCAATTTTCCAGCAAGCCCCTCACCAAATAGCTTCATTGAATTTTTTAATGACTGCCATATATTCTGCTTTTATCGTAGACAGGGCAACTGTAGAATGTAGAATTGATCTCCACCCTACTGGACCTCTTGCTAAAGTGAATATATAACTAGTCGTTAATCATCTTCGATTCAAATCTCTGGCATAGTCTGAATCCACATATCCAATGCATAAGTCAGTTATTGAAGAATGCTTCTAAGATAATAAGCCAACACTAATTGTACCTCTTAGGTACTAAAATATCCCCATCACTGCTTGCCAGTGATCCTTCCATTGATTATTCATATATCAGCTCACAACTCCAGCTGCTTGAGCTAAATCTGGTATACTATAAACCATGGCATACATCAAGCTTCCAACAGCGCTAGCATATGGCACTGAGTGCATTTCTTCTCTTTTAAAATATATCTTAGGACATTGCTCTGCAGATAGGCAAAAGTGAGATGTTAGAGGTATACTCACAGACTTTATAAAGTCATCAATCCTAAACCTCCTCAACACCTTTTTCAACTACCCCTCTTGGGTAAACCAAATCTTTACTGCCTTCATATCCATACAAATTTCCAATCTCAATATCTTTTTGGCCTCTCCCAGGTTCTTCATTTCAAAATTCTTTGAAAACTAATCCTTCATGTGATCCATCTCGAACTGATCTGAAGTAACCAGCAGCATGTCATCAATATACACAAGTAAGTAAATGAAGTTACCTTGAGAAAGCATCTTGAAATACACATAGTAGTCAAATTGGCATTTTTAGTACTCCTCCTTCTATATAAGCTAATCAAACTTATTGTACCATTATCTAGGTGATTGCTTTAGCCCATATAGAAACTTGTCTAGTTTGCATACCAAGCCTCCTTTTCTTGGCTCAATGTACCATAGGGGTTGCGCCATAAAGATCTCCTCATCTAGTCCTTTGTACAAGAATGTTGTTTTAACATCAAGGTACTCAAGCAACAAATAAAACTGTGCCTCCAAAGCTAAGTGCATGTGGATCGATGAATGTTTAACAACTGGGGAGAACACTTCATCATAATCGATTCCTTCTTTCTGAGCAAATCCCTAAGCCACTATTTTTTTTTGTAGCGCACATCAACTTCTAAGGATCCTTCTTTCTTCGCATACACCCACTTGAACCCAATAGCATTTCTTCCTAGAGGGAGTTTCTCCAACCTCCATGCCTCATTTTCTAAAGAGACTCTATCTCTTCATCCATAGCCTACTTCTATAAATTTCTTTATGAGTTCGTCATCGCTTATTTGTAATGAGAGTGGACCTCATCCTCCAATATGCACAATGCATATGTGACGTAGTCTCAGAGCTAGGCTAGTTGTTGATTTGCATTCTTTTTGGGTATATTTCTAGCAATCAACTCCTAAATAGGAGTCTCACCTTCAATATCAATTTACTCTTCATCATCACCAATATAGTTTTCATCTATAGAAGTATCCTCGATGTGATGTGAAGATCTTTGTGAAACAAATGGGGTAGCAACAAACCCCTTTTTTCCTGCTCACTGGAGTCTCTGTATTATCCTCCACCTGATGAGAACACCTCAATCTCAAGAAAAACTCTTTATCATAGGTGACATCCCTGCTCGCCACAATATTCTTATCAAGTGGATCAAACAATTTGTAGCCCTTCACTCCACATCGAAAGCCCACAAAAATTGCTTTCCTAGCATGCGGCTCAAGCTTATCCTTTATGACATGATAATAAGCTAGGCTGCCAAAATATTTCAGCTGATCATAATCTATGGCAAGATGTAACAGCCTAATATTATTATCCTAACTTTTATGGACTAAACCAAGTCCTAATCTTTATTTTATTAGTCTTAATTAGTCATTAAGAGCAAACATTGAAGTTTTGGTCCAAATCGGGGATCAATCAGACCAAATCCTAATTTTAGGTAATTAATTAATTAAGAAAATGGATTAATTAAATTAATACATATCAAAAATTTAACTTTGCCAATGAGTTCCTCACTCCAAAATTATCTAGATATAAAATTTTGAGAATTTTTGGAAGTCATCAAATCTTCCCGTATATTTTAATATATTTAAATAATCAGAAAAATGAATTAATTAAATTGATATCGAATATAAAATCTGACTTCATCATTGTATTTTTCACTCATAAATTAGCTAAGGGTAAAATTTTGAGAATTTTTAGAAGTCAACAAATTTTTCTGAATATTTTAATTTATTTAAATAATTATAAAACTAAGATAATTAAATTGATCTTAAATTAAAAATCTAATTCTATTTTTGAGTTTCTCACTCCCAAATTAGCTAGGGGTTAATTTTTAAATTTTTTGGAGGCCATTTGATTATTTATTTTTTTGGATAATTATATTGTATTTAATTATTAACAAATAATTAATTATTTATTTGATTATTTATTTTTAGAAAAAAATTATTCCTTCTCCCCGCCTCCACGGCCGCTCAGCTCATGTCTGCATGTGCGGCCGGCCAATTCACAGCTTTAAGACCTCCGTTTAATTTCCATTTAAATCTCAAACCTTATTTGCATTGTTGGGATGTATCCTACAACCAAAGAAAATCATATTCTTCTCCTCCCCGAAGCTCCAAACGAACCCTAAAAGGTACCCATTTTTTTTTAAATTGCTCAAATTAGGGCTCATAATTTTTTTGAGATATAGGCAAAATTATGATGTGTATGGTATCAATATAAAGGTCTCGAAGAGAGCATTACATTGGTATATGACACGCCTCGTGAGGAGATCTGCGTAAGGAAAATTTTAATGCCCTAGGTTTAGCTTTTCGAAATTTGCCAATTTACTATTCATAGAATAGTAAAATTCAGAAATTTATTTATTTATTTATTTATTTATTTAATAATTTACAATTTTTCAAAGCATCATAACTTTGTAATTATAATTTTAAACACAATGATTCAATATACTATTTTAATTAGAAAAATACAATGACTAATATTATGTTATCACTTTTTATATTTGGTGATTAATTTTAACTAATCACCTTTTAGACTAATTAACCTCCCTTAATCCTAAAATTTAATAATGACATAACTTAGTCAAATCAACTCCAAATAATATGATCCCATATACCATTTTGAGCAAAAAAACAGTGAACACTAATCTACAAAAGTATTTATGTTTCTATCATTAGTATTTTTAATTATACTTAATCACTTAAAAAATAGATTAGTATATATTAAGCACAATAATTAGTCAAATTTCTAATTTCAAGTTTTGGATCACTCACAAAATAGAGGAGAACACATTAGCAAAGTTAAAATATTTTTTTTTGTAATTAATTTCACTAATCACTTACTAATTACTCTAAAGCATGCTTAGGGCTTAGATTAATTAATTAAAGCCCAAATTTAGCATACTCACTATCATTGTACTCAATTTACTATAAGGAATTCATAGCCACTAATTTTTCTTAATTTGAACATTAATTAGTGAAAATGGATTTTTGGACCCCTTAATTACTTTTATAGGGCTTTTTCTTAATTAGCTCCTAACTAAGACATTTGACCTCAAATTTTAGCAAACTTAGCATCTATAAAATACTTAGACTGATAGAACCCAAGTATAACATAAAATTTATATTTTCTCAAGATATTTTGCTAATCACCATTAATGAGCTTAGACCATATTGAGCTCATTAGCCTTAATCCTTGGACAAATTAGGTGTTCTTAGTGTCAACTTTCATATTAGATAAAAAAACCATTTGGAATTAAGAAAACTCAACTTGGATCCATAGATCTTAAAATCTCATTTTTGACTCTTAAGAAGGGGAATTTTGGTCATTTTGATCAAGTTTTGATTTAAGTGCTCTTATACATTAGAAATCTATAAGTTCCCTTAAAATCAGTAAAATTAATGTTTAGAAATGAAATTTATATAATTTAGATATGTTAGCTTGATTTTTAGGCAAACCCTATGTAACAATCCAAGATTGTTACCTAGCTTAATTTAAGTAAAATCATATCTCAATTATCATTATACTAAGTTTATATAGTCATTAGAACCAAACCTTGAAGGTTTGGAACAATTCGGAGCTCAATCAATTAACTTAGAATATTTTAATATTTAATTAATTAGAATATTGAGGTATTTATTTTGACCTCAAAATCAAAATTCGACTTCGCCGTTACGATCGTCACCCCCAAATTAGCTAAGGGTAATGTTTTGGACGCAATTGGAAGTCGTCGGATTTTCGCGAATATTTTAATATAATTAAATGCGCCAAAAAATTGAATAATTAGATAATCGTCAGAATCAAAATCCGACTTCGCCGTTGAATTCCTCACCCCCAAATTAACTAGGGGTGAATTTTTGGGATTTTTCGGAGCGCATTTCAAAAAAAAATCTGAATTTTCTTAAGGGAAATAAATAAGTGATTTTTTAGTCCTTAAATTGCAATTTCTCCCCCTCTCTCTCTCCTAGCTAGCACCCCATTCAGCTAGCCCCTTGCTACCCATCCTCTCCCCCATACTTGATGGGATAGAGCTTGCCTTTTAGCTCCCTAGCCTCCCTAGCTCATGATGGAGCCTCTCTTCCTCTCCTCCTTTAAAAGAGAAGCACAACCCCTTCTTCTTTTCTTACTGAAGCATTCTTCTCTTCCTCCATTTCTATATCTTGAGCTGAAGAAGGAGCTCTCTTCCCCCAAGGTCTTAAAGAAAGCAAAGGTCATCTTCTTCCACTTCTTGCAAAACTAAGGTACCTGTTTGCTCATCTCATTTGTCTTCTTCATATTGCTACTATACTTGATTGTAGCTCTAGAAACTCATGATACAGTAAGGAAGCCATTAAGGCTCATTGAAGCTTCTCATTTCTATGAAAAATGCATGCTCTGTTTTCATTTATTTTGTGCCGATTTTGGTGTCGATGGAAAGGTATCGGAAAGACTTTTTCATTGATATATGGCACCGCTCATAGAATGCTATGGATTGGGAGTATTTAAGCTCGAAAGTAGGCCTTACAGGTTTCGTCCTAGCGAAATTGTCATCTGGCGCTGTAGCGTACTACAGTGCCCAAAGTTGCAAAACGGGCCGCTGCAGCGGCATTTCGGCAAAAATATTATAAATCAGTTATTAAGTTAATTGAACAGTAAATCGCAAAATGGACCGCTGTAGCGCGTTGTAGCAGACTGTAGCGGAATTTCAGAAAAACTTTGGGAAATGTCAAAAATTAATTAATTAAAAGTTATTTGGCAAGTTGGTCCGCTGCAGCGCGCCACAACGGGCTGCAGTGCTGAGAGCGCTACCGCATACCGTCGCGCTAAAATCGCCACAGCGCGCTGCAGCGCCAGAATCATGTGTAAATGACATTAAACTATAATTAAACATAAGAATCTTGCTAATTTGATTAAGTAGATGATACTTAATCTAAAACCAAAGTTTGACATCAATAATACACTAATAACACATTAATTTATCATTGACCTATAAATTAACCTTGGTCTTAATGGTAGAAAGGTTAAGGATTAAACCTTAACTTATCTTGATTAAGATCTAAATATTAATCACTTAATCAATTAACTTGATTATAAGATTATTTAATTAACATTATTTTAATAATACATATAATTTGATATTGATCTTAAATTATTGAATTAGAAGTGCTAAGGTTAATATTGAATATGTATGATTGAATTATCTGAATCTAAACTTTAGATCTTTGATTTTCTCTTATATAAGACTATTAGCATAAAGTGGATAATAAAATTATAATGATTTATGAAAAGATCTAACTCTAATAAGATTGTTGATTTCATCCCATGATTGTAGAATAAGAAAGGATTAGATGGATTTTATTCATCTGATCTGATCACTTTAATCCAAGACCAATAAGTAAATCTTGGATGTTAGCTTAAGAAGTAGAGAAGTGAGATCTTATGGGTCTTGCTATAAGATCGTTATTGAAATGGTTAAAGACCTTAACTAATGATACATTGAGGTACGAAGGACTATTGTAACTTACTGAGATAGGAAACTTAGATGATCCTTTATAACTTTAGAAGTTGGACTTGATACCTTGTGGTAGGAATCACCTAAAGCAGTTAGAATGAAACTTCTCCCTTACGGTAGAATTAAGTATTGAGTGATCTTTTGATTATATCCTTGGAGCCTTGTGTAGGACACACCTATTTAGAATAAGGATTAATAGCTTTGATAAATCCTTGTTGATTAAATAGAACCTTTTAAACCCAAATCATTGGTGGGGTATAGTAGGGTATACCCATAGTACTGGATTATTTCAGTAATATTCAGGATTTGTTGATTCACTCTAATGTGGACTTATGACCAGGTTCTATCCTGAGGGATTAGACGAATACAATCCCATTAGAGTAAATCTTTCAAGACTAAGAGTGTTACAATTAGTGATTAAGATCCTTAGTTTGAGATATAAACTTTGATCGGGTTCTGCCTCCTATCGTAGTGCGCTTCGATAAGTACAGTTTATGCAAACTAAGTATCTCAAGTCACTTTGCGTAGAACACTAAGTATGCTTGTAATTAGAATATTTAACGGCTTAGCTTGAGATGTAAACTGTGATCGGGTTCTGCCTCCTATCGTAGTGTACTTTAATAAGTGCAGTTTAAATAAGCTAAGGGTTAAATCCACCTTTCTTGCAAATATATTAAATATATGCATACATTTATCCCAGCTAATAATTTTAAGTAAATTCTCAACTTTAACCAATTATCGGGCTAGAATTTAGGAGTCAAAATCTTTTTAGTAAGATTCTGCACAATGGAGACATCGAATTCATTATTGGATTTTAAAGTATTTTCTAGATTTTTGGATTTATCTCATGTAGTTAGAAGCATGAGCATGAGCATAAGCATGATGTGTGAATATCAGAATGATGTATGAGTATCAGTGATAATTTATGAGTTACAAAATATTGCATACATTGATTGGGGCATTTCAGGATGCATCGACATTACAGTATACGATATTCCCAACTGGATGTATGTATACATTGGACCGTACTACTCATAGCAGTTCAGTGATATTTTGGTTGCATATCAGTAGTATACAGTGTTGAGGCATATTCAGATGCATAGTTTTAATGATATACATCATAGTCTTACATATGATTACTCAGTTTCAGAGTCATTACTATTTTAATTTGTTTTCAGTATTCGGTATAGTTCAGCTTTACTTTACTTTACTTCAATTTGTATAGTTTTATACAATTTTATACTTTCAGTTATTTTTACAGTATTTCTCCAAATTAATCACATTATGTTAATGTTAAATAAATAACTAGAACTATTTAGACTAGTTTTGATGTGTTAGACTTATTGTCTAACACGGGGTACTTTTGGGATCCGGTAATTTGCTAGATTCTGAGCAGTATATTGAGCCAGGTCAGAAGGGCACTCGGAGATTTTGGAGGAGCCCATGGAGCACTAATGGACTCTCCTTCAGCTTTACTTTCTGCTTAGTTTATTTCAATTCAGTACTTAGCTTTATGTCTGTAATTCAGTAACTATTTGTAATAATTCTAGATGTATTTTCTTTTCTTTTCTGAGACAAATATTTTCATACAGCTTCTGTGATGAATATTTCTGGATGTTTGCTATAAGCTTCCACACTCTGTTATATACTACTTATACTTAAAATTGTGATGTGATCAGTATACTGGAAATGCTGATATCTTATACATATATTGAATCTTATTATATTCTAAATCCAATGTATGTATTTGTCTAATACTTAGGATAAGGATACTACTCTTATCTTAAGTATTAGCTCTCAGCCCTTCCTTGAGGTTGAGTCAGCAACCCTTCAGACAAGCTTAGTTTTCAGATATTTGGGGGAGATGGGATATTCCTCCCCGAGTGGTGCACCACTCCACTGCCAAATTATGCTTTTTACCCCTTTGCGCGCTGCGACGGGGCGGGGCGTTACACCCTAGATTTTTCTCTAAATTTTATTAAGTTATTAAATTCATAATGTGGATTTGAACCCACATTATGCCTTCCTTAATCACACTTCAATATTAATTAAATTAATATTAATCTTAGTATTCAATTATTAGACTTTTCCTATGTCATTTTAATAAGAAAACCCCTTAAGTAATTTCCTTTATAAAATCTTATTAATCCCTTCCTAAGTGCTTAACTAGTAGATTTAGATTCGTGTTCTTTTTTTTGGGTAAATGGGTTACTCAATAGAATGAATCCTTGATTTATATTAATAAATTTATCTTTTAATTTTGATTATATTATCTTTTGACTTTAGCTTAATATTAGAGTTTCATCTTATTAAGTTTGATTATACTAAATAGGATTGCTTAAACCTTTAGTTCATGAGAGTTGAGAAATCTTAGAACCTTAGACTTTTGTGCCTTTGGATTAAGAGTTGTAAACCTCAATATTGTGGAGTTTAACTCTTAATTCCTTAATATTAATTTGTCTTAATCAAGATTGGTTTGGGTTAATAAATTCATCAATTAAGGCGAGTGATTTATTATTTAACTTATGCAGATGACATTGATTGACTTAAATTAGAACTAGATTAGTTCTAAATTTAAAAGATTGAGAGCTTGAGAGTTTCTGTCAGCAGCAAGCACAATAAATGGAGGGAAGGGGGGTGCTAAAGGAGATTAGATAAAGAGGATGAGGATGCATGGGCTTGGATGGGATAAGGTGGAGCCATCCCATCCAAGGCATGGAGGAGAAGGCTGGCTTGTAAGAGGGGAGGCTACTTGTAGTCCTTGAGAAGGGAAGGGGAAGTGTGGGCCCCATGCACAGAGATAATTTCAGAATTATTTAAATATTAACTTAATTAATTAAATTTAATTAATACGATTCGCTAATCAAAACTGGATGGAAGAACAAGCTCTAAAAATCCCTAAAATTTACCCCTTGCTAATTTGAGGGTGAGGTATCCAACGATAAAGTTGGATTTTAATTTGGAGATCAATTTAATTATTTTAATTTTTGAGGTATTTAAATACATTAAAATATTTGAGAAAATTTGGTGATTTCCAAATACTTTCAAAATATCACCCCTAACTAATTTGGGAGTGACGAGCGCAATGGAAAAGTTATATTTTGATTTTGAGGTCAAATTAAATATCTTAATTTTTTAATTAATTAAATGTAAAAAAATTCAAATATTAAATTGAGCTCTGAATCGCTCCAAATTTTTGGAGTTTGGTTTTAATGACTAAATGAACCTAATGAAATGATAATTATGATGCAATTATGCAAAGATTAGGCTAAGTAACAACCTAGGGTTATTACAATTCCTGAGACATGCATCAACCCGATCGATCGGATCTAGCTCAAACTGTGACAATAATTGTATTGAGGTCGACTATATATGTGATGACCCCATTATTGAGAATCACTTAACTCAACATTGATACATTACCACAATACCTAATATTAGATTAGAAGAAAGCTAATTCAAATTATTATATATTATGTTTGGCCAAGGATTTAGAAGAGGGTCTTAAGTTAAGATGGAAGGAAATTTTATGAAATGTGTTATGTAAAATACATATAAAGATGCAATACATGCAAGGATATGAGAGAATGTAATTTAAAAACATTTAATATGAGTACTTATAATTCTAGATATGAAAATTCTAAATATTTAATAAGTTAAACATGAGCCTACAACTTTACAAATTATTCTAAGTCATTAAATTCTAAAAAAAATCAGCAGAGTTTTTATTGTAAATAGCTAAAAAAATACTTGCAATATAGACATACAAGTCTTCCATTCCAATGAAAGATATAATTGAAAGAAAAATAACCTAAAACTAGCATGAAATTAATCAATTACATGTGATTGTTTAGTTTCAGTTCTAATATAGGGCCAATCCATTACATAGATTTGCTCATTTATAATTATAATATAAAATCAATCTGTTACATAGGATTACTTATTTCCAACTCTAAAGTAAAGTCAATCTGTTATATGGGATTTCTTATTTCTAATTCCAAAAGTTTAAAGTGAGAAAATATATGTCTAACAATTATCTACCCTAAGGTATACTTAATTCATAACATTTAATACATACATGGTAATAAGAAGAGATTCTCAACTTAGATATATAGCTATTTTCTAATTCTATAAGTAATTTAGTATACAACTAATTCCAATCAACATTCAAAGTAGATATGTAACTAATGACTTAGTTAACATTCAATTACATCCGTTCATTTACATCCATTCATTCATCACATCTCAAGCATTTAAATGTAAAACTAATCTCCAACACAAGTATAGTTGAAGTAAAGTAAATGACATTAATTACAAACCAACAATAAACTTAAATGAAAGTAAGAAATTAAAAGCTCACTTGCAAATATTTATAAGCTATTTATTTATGATATTATATGCAAAAGCAGCTAGCTTTTAGCAATTGGTCCAGCTCCACTAGCCTCTAAATGCACCTGATATATCATATTTTGGCATTTAAATATGATAGGATAAAACTAACAAATATAAAATATAATTAGACTAAATAGTCTAAGTATATTTTAAGATCGGGCTAAGCATATTATTATTTAATTGGAAATCACTACTAGTTACAACATAAGCACAAGCAAGGGTGTAAGAAGGTAAGCATAAAAGTGTGGAAATAGTAAGTAAGAAAAAGATAAAGTGAGTTAGAATACTCACTTAAATACATTTCTTTGCCTGCAATTATAACAAGGGTAAAAGCATCATAAATAAGCTAGAAAGAAACTAAAGTGCATATGAAAGTAAATGAAGTAAAGCATGTATATTTTCAAATGAACTTATGCTAAGTAAGAAAAAGAGATAGTGAAGTATTTAAATGTAATTTTAACAACATTCACTATAATCTAAGTAAACTATAAACAAGTAAAGTACAGTACTAAAATATAGAAAATACAAAGTATAGAAATTGAAAGAAGATCTTAGACTATCAGTCCAAGATTCATATAGTCTATAACTATGGAAGGCAATATAGCTAAGAGCTATGATGAGTCTTAACAATCTATAAGATTGAAGAAAATCTCATATGTTAATTGATTAAAGTTATTTTAAGCAATACTCATTCTATGAGCACTTACAGAATAAAAATAGGAGTTAAGCACTTCTGTTTAACTAGTGAAGAAAAGCGGGGTCAAAATAAGCAACACTCACATACATCCTTTGAGAATGTGAGGTCTCATTATTACTCCTCTTTAGCCTGCCCTTAGCTGATCTAGCAATATAAACCCCTATTATTTTTAATGTGGAAGTTTTATTCATGCACAATATCTTTTATGATTGATTCAAATGAATAAGGCTCAAAGCTAAGCAAGCATATAAGGAAATTTAATAATTGCAACTAAGTGATATTCAAAGTTATCTAATTTTAATGATCTACTTAATGATTGGAACTAATTGAGCTCCCAATTAACTTTGAGATATTAATCTCAAGTTAATTGTAAATATAGTAGTAGTTTGGGTTTTGAAAATAGTAGTTTCAATTTTATTATTATGATATGACAAAATAATTTATAAGTATATTTGATATAATTAGAAACTAGTTCTTATTCACATCCTAAACTATAAAATTCAATTATGATAATTAAATCAAGGTTTAGGTTTCTAGTAGGAAGAGATTCAGATTAAGAAAATATATATAACTTAAGAAATTTGAAGTTAAGATTAATTCACTAAAATTCACTAGCTAGGTTTTAGTTTGAAGGATCTAACCAATCAAGTGCTAATCTAGCTATGCTATATTAAAGTGAAAAGCTTAAAGTAACTAAAAGATGGGATTTAAGAACTATAAATTCTAAGTATTCTAGTAACTAAAGTTTAAGGAATTCAATAGAATTCTTAAACTACTCTAAGTAAATTAGGAATTCTTATTACTAGCTCTTAAAAGATTCAAGAGAAGGCTTTAGGGATTAGAGTGAATGAACTAGGTTCTAATCTAATCACTAAAATTTAGATCTAGTTAATTCAATAATCTACAATTACAAAGAGATTAAGGCTAACTACTCTTAATGGGTGTAACTAATAAATTATAGAGATCTACTACAAATTATGTTTAAATAAATCCTAGGGCTTCTACCTTAGGGTTGAAAGGTGAATCAAGCAATTTATAATTGATTCACATAATTAGAAAATGAGAATTAAGCTCAACTAAAAGTAATCTAATTTGATATGGAGAATAATAAATGTGACATATTATCTATCATAGAGTCTTATAATACCTAAGACATGCAATCTAGAAAATTAGAATTATCACAATAATATTTAATTAAGAGTCAACCTAAAATCACTAATTATTGTTTAAAAGAAATAATATGCATTTAATTGAAATCCTTATATCATAAGGAGAAAATTGATACTAAGTTTGTTAATTTTGGGCAACATTGGAATATTAGGGTTTTTGTGACTCCTAGTTAAGGTTAAAAAGTGATTATAAAAATTATGATTCAAATGTTAAATTTGAATTCATATCATTGCTCCTCACATTTTTTATGAGTAAAATAGACATTTAATTTAGACATTAAATGATCAAATTATGTCACATGAAATGATGAAATTAATTTGTAATTAATTAATTAATCCTAAATATTGACTAATTAAAATATTTATCAAAATAGAAATTTAATTGCATATTATTAATCAACTCATTTTTGTGATCAAAATGGTATATGATATTACATTATTTGGCTATGTATATCTATGGTTATGATTAAATGAATATTTGAATTAATTTCATTACTTTATAAATGAATTATAATTTAATTAAACAGTCAGCTTAAAAAAAATATCCAGACTCCCATAAATGCACAGGCCATCATGACACAACATGAAAATCCATAAATTGATGGACGCGGATTCCCGCATCGCGTCTACGCTCGACACACATCCGCACTCGACACATGTCCGCATTGGAATTCGTGTGATGCGCTTTACGGCACTGTTCCAAACGGGGTCGAACCGGTCGGTCCAAGGGTTAGACTGCACAGTCCCTTCTTCCCCGACAATGAGCTCACGCAGCAGAAAAAAAATTTAGGGTTTCACCAATCGGGCGAATCCGAATATTTCAGGACTCGGCCCGCACAAGGACCTCTCATCGTAGTCGACTCACCCAATCTAAAATCGAAGCTGAATGGCATTCGAACAATTTACAGAATGATGCCCTTAAATGATCTTGATGGATAGGGTTAAGCCCGGTTGCCAAAATCCAAAAAAAAAAAGACGAGTCGATTCGAGTTGTCTTTGACTCAATCGATTCCTTCTAAACGATAACCTAACATCACATAGGAAGGGAGTGCAACAAGAATTGATCAGTATAATTGAAATGCATACATGCATGTTCAAATTAATGGAGAAAAAGGGAGATTAGGGTTCACAGTGAAATCCACCATCCGAAGTTTCCAGGAGTCTTCCAGCAGCCCAGCAAGCTTATGAAGGTAGAAATGAGGGGAAGAAAAGTTAATTGGAAGCTCGGCAGGGCAAAGATAGGCTCTTAGAAGCCAGATGGCGTGGTCGTACCCTCAACTCGCCGGATTTCTGCGAAGAATTGCCAGCGGTAAAGAAGGCGTACAGTGGGAAGATTAAGGCCGTTGGATCCCTGAATTGATCCAACGGTCAGATCACGAAGGAAAGCTGGATCTTAATTGTAGCCGTTTGATCTCCCTATGAAACACGAAATGGCCAGGATTCTTAGATCCCGCTGTTCTGTGTCTACCTCCTCACACGAAATCCACGCGGCAAAGAATATTCAGACGTTGAATTTATTATTTAATATTTATATATATTAATTAATTAAACTCAATTTATCAATCAAAATTAAATAACCAAACGCACTCCGAAAAATCTCAAAATTTTACCCTTACCTAATTAAAGTGTGGGGAACTCAAAAATGCAATCAAATTTTTGATCGGAGGTCAATTTAATTATTTTAATTTTTCTGGGTATTTAAATATTATTAAAATATTCGGGGAAAATTCAACGACTTCCAAACATTTCCAAAATATCACCCCTAGCTAATTTAGGTGTGGTGAGTCCAATGGTGGACTTTGTTTTTGATTCTGAGATTTAAATAAATTAGACATTCTCAGAATTATCAGAAAACTAAAAAATATTGGAAATTATCAAACAATCTTCAAATCGCACAAAAATTGAAATTGAGGCTCTTAATACTATTATAAGACTAATAGAAATGGTTTAGAGTCAAATAGGTCACTAATTGACAGGTAATAACACTAGGGTTATTATAATACAAGAAATGAAGGTTTGAAATGAATTGAGCTAGAATGGACGTTGGGTTTTAGTGGGGTAGCTTTGACTTCAGTAAACACTTGTATCATTCAGACATCGAGTAATCGTTATCTGGTCAAGGTTCACTCAATCCCAATTCCTATGCTCAGACGTCCTAAGGGTCTAGGAGGAAATTATGACATTATAAAGTGACTGAATTAGCCTCGAGCCCGCATGCCTCGATGGGGAAGAAGGTGGTACATGGACTAGAGAGGGCAGACATGACCAGAAGAAAATTAGAGGGAGCTGGAGTAGTAGGATGACCAATGAAGCAGTGCAGGTAGTCTGAACACCAAACATAACCCTTAAACTACTAGAGATTGGAGTTGGTTCGCCTGTACAGCAAGCCCCACTAATGAACTTTGATAGAGAAGAAAATGGAAATTCATTGGGATTATAATGAACAAAATAGCACATTGTGCTGGGTGAGGGCTATTTATAGCTAGAGGGAATGGAGGGGAGGATTGCCACTGCTAGGATAAATGGTAGGGCTCGGGACAAAGGAGAGGCAGGGTACAATCGTTCGAGGGCAACTTGGGGAGATTGCAACTGGTAGACCGTTGGGCTCGAGGGTAGAAGAGAAAGATCAGGCCATGCTCGTAAGGCCACGGTGTCTATGGCAAGTCAAGCTATCGGGGGGGACCAGAGGCGCGAACTGTGGTGCCCCACCCCTTAATCCACAAGATTAAGCTAAGAGAAGGTGCGCTACTTTGGTAAATCCCTCACTTATCATTGGATTAGGTATAATCCAAGCTTACTAATAAAGGAGAGATATGCCAATGCATATATGTTATATAATCAGTCATTAAACAAATATAGAATCAGAGTGCGGAAGCAAAATAAGGAAAGAATACATCAAATTTTACCACAATACATTTAAGTAAGGAAAGTATATTAAGCAGCTCATAATAAATAGTATAGTAAGGGAAATACAATTAAATGTACTTATATTATTACAATAATAATTAAGTTTAAATAAACTGAAATAAAAACACTCATCCTCATAATAAGCAGAAAATACTAAATTGCTTCAGCTTCTTACTAATGCTCCACCTCAAGATATGGCTCCTCTTTAGCACCAATCTCATCAAATCTATCATATTCTGATATTATCAATTTCACAATATCAGGGCCCCAGCCAACAAAAGAAAATTTTTATTATATAATTATCTAAGTATATTTTAGGCTAAATATTTTTCATATGTTATTAATGTCACCATTTTACTTTAATAAAATTAATATCCTAACTAGCTAGAAGTAGTACATACAAGGAGAATGATAAGTTATAAATATAGCATTTATAAATAAACAAGATTTTAGGTAAAAATGCACACCTCAAAGTAAACTAAGCAAGGACATGCATATATGTATAATACAGTAAGTAACAGTATTGAAAGAAAAGTTTAATCCTAAATATGTTGATGATCATATGACATATGCTGATTGAAATAAAAAATTTAATCATGATACATGCATAATAAATAGCAGCAAAGTTTAGCATTCTATAATATACAAATAAGCAAGTAAATAAATGTTAATTGAAATAATATGCATCATTAAAATAGTAAGCAGTAAACTGAAACAAAAAACAGGTATGTACAACTGTCATATCAAAAAATTGGCCAATCGGGCCCTGCATAATTCCCAAAGTCTTTCTGGGCTATGGCAGACAGAACATCATAACAGAACTAAGGAGGCAACAAATACAAATACAGTAAATTTTAGTTATTTTACTTTTGTTTCTGTGGACACGTCCAAAAATAGCTGAGGAGTCAAGCATGTCTGCAAGACTATACGTGTTCCAAGCTTAACACACATTTCTCGATATGTGTTCCAAGCTTAACACACATTTCTCGATGAGTAATGTTAAGTATCCTTATTACTCCTTGCCCCTATCCATTAGGGTAAATGTGTACCAGATCCTACCAAAATATAATTGAACCTAAGGCAGCTGTTGTCCTAATTATTCTAAGTTTTCATTTCATGCACAAAATTCTCTTACATGACATGTTCAAGAAAATAAGCACAAAATACAATAAATATATAGCACAAATAATTAAGTAGTAAGCAAGGGACTATTTTTCATATGGTGACACTGTTATTGTCTATTAAATTATTCTGACTATTCCATATTACACAAGTTCATGATATCCAACTCCTACTATCGAGTATAACTTAGAAGTATGTCCTTATAAGTTAAAAGCAATTAGAAGTAATCAGGTCCTAATTTAGTTCAATCAAAATTGACTACAATTTAAATAATAAATCATCACATCCTAATTGATGAATTTAGACATTCTAGACTAAGATCTGATCAAGATATATTAAACGAGGAATTATGATTTAAACACCACTAGCTGGAGTTTAAACACATAATCTAAAGGGTAAAAACTAAGGATATAAGGTTTTTAAAATTTTAAAGTGAACTAATAATTGAGGTAAATCCTATTAAGCAAAGTCAAGCTTAATAGAAAGATTCTCCTAATCTTATTTTAGAATTAAATGATAAAAAAATTAGAATTAAGTTATAAAATCTAAGAAGTAATAAAAATAAGGTTTCATTCATTAGATAACCCACTTTATCTAATAAATGAAGTCTAACCTAAGATTTATTTTTAATCTTAAGAAAAAGGGTTCTAATGTGAGGCGTAGATTCTTAAATAGAAGACTTAGGGAAATCTTAGGAAAATAAGGAATTCAATTTTCTTTACTATTTTACTTATTTAGGGAATGTTAATGGTGCATTTTAGCTAAATAAGGCATATTAATCTTACTTATGGATTTTTAAGCCGTTAGAATTGAACTTTTATTAAATTATTCAAATTATTAGATTTTAAGACTTAAATCAAGTCTAAATCAGTTTTATTACTGATTTAAAAGATATTTTAAGGTTTTAAGACACTTAACATAAATCTTGGGCAAAATGACTATTTTGCTTCTAATTAAGGGTCCAAAAAGATATTTTTTGATTTATGGCTCCAAAATATATTTTCTTACTACCAAATGATTCCTTATTGTCTAAGATGAAGATAGGCAGTAAGCACACCCACTTTGGATTAAAAATGAATCATATAAGCTCAAACTAAGGGTTTTGACCTAAGGTGGAATTTTTGTAATTTACACCTAATAAAATCTAAAAATTTGTGTAGTTTACAAGTGTTCCAATATTATGAGTATTTTATGTAATTTCTATAGCTAAGAGGGTCAAGAACTTAACTTCTCTATTTGAGATTCAAATTTAGCAAATTCAGTGGCTATAGCTTTCCTATACCACACTGAGTACTTTAACTGGGAGTAGACTTAAAATGGACCTCATTTGGCCAAGTTATGGCCTAACTAGTGTTAGGGGTATTTTAATCAACTTATGGTTTCTAGGAGTTAAAACCCTAATTTTATTTCAGTTTACTGTTGGCACTAAAATTCTAAGCTAGACAACACTTTGAATTTTCTAATTTGGGGTTCAACTGACCAAATTATGTTCAATTGAAAATCAAGAGTATTTTGGTCATTTGGGAGGGTTCTAAAAATGATTAAGCAAATTAATCACCAAATTGGAAAATTAATACTTCCACAGTGGTCCTACCGTTCTCCTGTTTACTTTAAGACCCATATTGTCTTAGTTTGGTTGGCTAGGTATAAAATTATGGATATTTGTGTAGATTTTAAAATGCCACTATGTTAAATACTCATCAAATAAAAAATCTGATTCACCTCATTTGATTCTTTTTATTTTTCTGATTCAAATGAGATATAACATCACTATGTTTGAACTTAGGGTTTAAGAGTTATAAAGCTCTAAAGCTTACATTTAATTTGATTTAATATATTTTACGATTCAAATTAATATTAAATAATACATATTCAAATTAATTAAAATGCTTACTGTTTTTGATAATTATTAACTGAATTAAATATTAATTTAATTTATTGTCTTAAGTTAATTTAATGTTTACTGTTTTAATAAACAACTTAATATTTGAATTATTTTAAGTTACTGTTACTGATTAACTAAAATAATTAGTTAATTTTATTGTTAAAGTACTGTTACACTAATTAATACATAATTAATTAGTTACTGTTAATTATACTTATTAATATATCAGATTATATATAAGTATACTAATACTAACTATATATATATATATATATATATATATAAATGTATTATATGAAGTAATTATGCTTTCTGTCGAATTTGACTCGGCAGTACCCACTAGAGACAGCGCGGTAGACGAAAGCGGGTCACATTAGCACACGCGGCGAGCTCTGATATGCCGTGCAAACGTGACTGGCCCCACCTTGCCATGCGGCAGAGCCGCAGAGGGCGCGGGGCGCGAATAGGCCCACGGCTGCTGTCATGAAGGGACAGCGGACCGCACTACTCAACAGCGCCAACACGCGCCGAACCCAAGCGGGTCGGGACCGGGTCAACCCGGCCCAACCCGAAATCCTTCTCCCGACCGCGGACAGCCCGAGCACGATGATCTAGGGCACGGTTTTTGGTGCCCTTCCCGGCGGCGCCGAGGCTCGGCCCGCATGGCAACGCCTAGGGCATGAGGAGACCCTTCCAATGATGGTCGGACCTTCGCCGGAGGAGGTATACAACTCTGGATATTGCTAGCCCTAGGTTCGGCTCTACGGAAGTTCGCACATTAACGGTTTCTACTGTATAACGCAGGCCTAATTCGATCGATCGAGCGGGTATAGCTACGATCGGACCTGCTCGATCATCGACTAGAGGTGCAGAATAACATTTCGAATTAGAATATTAATAATTGCATAAAGATCGGGTGAGATCAAAGTACTTGGATGTGGACGGGTGAGGGCGTTATGGCTCGGTCGCTCCCGCATATCCTCGAATTCCTTCGCAGAATGTGGCTCGCGGGGAATAGAGGAAGCTGGGCTTATGGAAGCTAGGACGGAGGTCCCTGGCTACTGCGAGCACCGGTTGGCGACCCCAGCGGCGCAGTGTCACGCGGAACGCCTGCGAAGTGTCTGAGGAAGAAGAGGTAACGCAGACCGTTCGATCTTCTCGATCGAACGGTCATATCATGCCGTTGGATCGAACGGCAAGCTGACGGGACCATAGAAAATGAACGATGCGGGAGAACGACGCCATTAAGTGAAATAAAAAAATAATAATATTTAATTAGCTTTAATTAATTTCCTATTTAAAATTAATTGATTAAAGGTATTTAGAAAAAAATTCTAAATATTCGCCCCTAGCTAATTGAGGGGTGAGGAACGCAACGACGAAGTCGAATTTCGATTTTGATGAGTATTTTTTTTTCTAATTTTCGGGGTATTTAAATATTATTAAAATATTCGACATAATTTTGTCGACTTTCAATTGCTACCAAAACACCAGCCCTAGCTAATTTGGGAGCAATGAGCGTAATGGCAAAGTCCAATTTTTGATATGAGGTCAAAGTAATTAGGTCAATTTCCAGAAATTTTGGATTTCTCCAAAATCAGGGTTTGACACATGTGACCCCTGATTTGGATTGGGTCTTAATGGTGAACTCCTAATGACTTAATTAATGAACTAAGATCAAGATTAAGACCTGAGCTAGCCCTAATTCATTTGTCTAACAACTTGGGTTATTAGACAAATAGACGGGCTAGAGACGAAGCTCCACAGTGCTGGGGGTGCTTTAGACCATCTGATGGATCGACCGTTAAATACAGGCGGTCCTGATGTGCCTTGACTTAATTACTTAAGTCAATTTGCGATCAGCTATTGGATCAAGGGAGTGATCCTACGACTGACGATGAATCTTAACACGGGGGTTTAGATATTGTTGGATGCGACACGCCAAGATTCATGCGATTGAATCCAGACATGGGAATGGCTGCGCTGCTGTCGGGACCTTGCAGTGAATCTGCCGTGACCCCAACAGCAAATCCTAAGGCTTAAACTAATATTTTTATTTAAATTAAATCAATTTAGTTAATTAATTAATTTATAAAATTTCACAATTCAAATTAAGATCAAATGATCACTAAAAAATTTCAAATTTAACCCTTATATAATTTGAGTCTGAGGAATTCAAAAATGAAATCATATTTTAATTTAGAGGTCAATTTAATTTAACTAATTTCAAGATTCTAAAATAGGCTGAATAGCTAAATTGCTCAAATGAGTTCCGATTAATCCCAAACTTTCAAGGTTAGGTTTAGAAGACTAAATGAGTTTAATGGAATGGGAATTAGCACTTAGTTTAGCTTAGATAAGCTAGAGTAACAACCTTAGATTGTTACAATACTAGATAGTTGGGTACTGAAGATCTTGAGCTTGTATAACTTCAAAATTATTAGAATGAATAAATTATAAAAATTTTTGTGTAATACTGCTTTATACTCTTTATTTTATATGCAATGCTTTCTTGTAATTTGAGCTTTTCTATTTTGACATATTAGTTGAGACATAGAATATTTGATGAATATCCTATATTAGTTTTGAAATTGCATATGACATTGACATAAATAATCAATATAATTAGTAAATCAAGACAAGAAATTCAGTAGAATGTGTATTAGTTAGTCTTCCCCCATAGTTCTATTTTTGAGATAGAATCAACTCAAATCTAATCATGAGAGAGTTTGGATGATATATATCTGATTCTATAGTTCAGCTTGGATCTTGTCATTAGTATTCTAGATGATACATGTAAGACTTTCTATTTGGTGGCTAGGTTTAGCCAGTTTCTATTATGGTAGGACTAGTCTAAGCTCAAGTCCAATTTAAATAAAATGACTTTTAGTTCAACTATTTTTCAGTACAACTCAGTTTAGTTTTTCAGTACTTATAGTATTTACAGTATTTATCAGTATTTTTAGTATTTATGTAATTTCAACAATTTTTTGGTTTTATATAAAATTTTCTGTGCAAACATATTATGATTCTAGTTTCAATATTGTTTTACTTACATTGCACTTTTATCAGAAAAAAAATCAGCATGAATAAATTGATTATATATATTTATGACTTTTTTTTGTACTTTAGTAGTTTACAATTACAAATGCTTAACCTTCTGTACAGCTTTGGTCTTAGGTATGTTTATTTACCTCATATTTTGCTTAAGTTATAAATGTATTGTTTATAATTTTTATCATTTTATTTGATGCTTTGTAGCTTGTTTATTTCTTATGATGATTTGCAATATTCTAAAACTTAATAAATTATTAGCCTAAAATATACTTAGACAAATTATTTAACAATAATTTTCTTTTCTTGGCTCGGGCCATAGTATGTAAAATCCAATATGTCTGTTTTAGAGCAGCTAGAGGAACCAGATTTAGGTGAGAGCAGGAGCATGAAGATGACCATTCTACAGTTGTTTAGATTTTATTTTATGTTGAAGAGAGAGTGATTTATTCATTTCGATCTTTCCTTACTTTGAAACTATTTAAATGGATTGTAGTAATTAATTTATGTACTCTATGTTTTTATTTCAACTATATGTCAATTGAAATGCATTATTCACTCTATTATCTGTTATTTTTGAAATATGATGAATGAATGTAATTTAATTATATCAACTTTCGCACTATGTTTATTTATTGCGCCTGCCCATTTGTACTCCAAATTATAATTATCCTTATATGATAATTCAGAGAACAATCGTATGTCTAAGTAATCAATTACTTAGACACCTTAGTAGTCTTAGTACTAGCAAACTAAGTGGCCTCTTAGTAGACATTGACTTTGTTAATCCTAATTCAAGGTTAACTCCGAGTGATAACTCGTCCTGCCGCTATCTTACACTCCATTTGCGCGGAGCAGCGGGGCGGGGCACCACAGGATGTCCGGACCACAACTCAATTGGAGTTTTCTTATCTGTGCTGCAGATAGCAAATGGTTCACAAAGTAGCATGCATGTTCTAGGGCCTCAGCCTAATAGACTCTCTGCAACCCAGCATTGGACAACATACACTGCACATTTTCCCCCAATGTACGATTCATGCACTCTGCTACCCCGTTTTGCCGTAGTGTTTCTCTTACTGTGAAGTGGCATTCAATCTCTGAATTCTTACATTCTCTTACAAAAGAATCAGATGTGAATTTTTCGCCATTATCTAATATAACCTTCTCGATTCTCTTGCTCGTTTAATTTTTCACCATCTTCTTCCAACTGATGAAAACCTCCAGTACATTTGCTTTGTTATTCAAAGTGTACATTCGTACAAATTTGGAGTAATCATTTATAAAAGAAACAAAATACCAACGACCACTGAACGATGTCATTTTTGTTGGTCCCAAAACATTTATTAAAGAAACAATACCAATGACCATCAAATGACCACCCAATATTTGTATAAATTAAATCAATGACATTTTTAATATTTGTTGTGCTGAAGAGAAATGACATTTTATGTTGTTTTGCTATAAAGCACATGTCACATGTAATATCATTAATGTTATTACATTTTTAAATATCATAATGTTTCATTACATAAGCTTTAGGATATCCTAATATAGAGTGTCATAAATATTGAGTATGTTTATTTCAATTTGAATCAACTTTACATGAAATAGAATTGAAAAATGGATGCATATTTGGAATTCTCTAGCATGAAAGATGATTTTTCTAGCACATATGATATGCTTAGGGCTTTTCTTACTGCTAAAACCCTATTACTCTTTTGTTTTTTTAATAGATAAATGCTAGAAAAAATTGTAAATGTAATGGAAGTGGAAAGTGTTTACAAATAAAAGTTAGATTTAAAAGTTGATATATGCAATATAACATGCAGAGTGATTTTTAGGCTTAAAATTGCGTTGCCAATGTGACGCTCCGATTTAGTTGAGCTAATTAGAATGTAAACTTGATATAAGTTAATTAAAAGAGATGGTCTATAAAAACATTTTTTAGGATTTATATAAACATTATGAAATGGTTGAAGGAATTCAATCTTTACCAAAGTTTCTTTAATTTTCTATAATTTGAGATTACTTTTATTCATGCTGCTTATTTCTCGTTGAATTTGATACATCATAGTCCTATTACATTCCCCAAATATTTCTTCTCACTAGTTCCATAATACATATGCATCATTAGCACATAGGAACACATCAACTAGATCTTTTGAGATACTACTCAAGCCCCAAAATGTGAGTATGAATTTGAATTGATCCAATTGTAATATTTCCTTGTTCTTCAAGAAGTATAAGAGGAATTTTTTGTAAATGAAATTATAATGATCTAAGAAAAGTAAAAGAAAGAATTTGTAGATGCATTCTTAAAATTGTCTCTAGATTATTAACTCTTTAACATTGCTTGAAAATGCATACAAGCATGAGGAATCTTCTTTACAAGCCAAGCAACACGAGCGACATGACATCTCAGCCGTAAAAGCTCTCGAGTTATTTACAGTTACTCTTCAAATATTTATATTTGCCTTCAAAACTACTGATCTAACTCTAAATAGTAATAACAATGAGCAAATCTTATGTATGCACATTCTCAATCAAAAAAGTAAGAAAAGAAATATTAGATCAAAGGTTAGAACTTATTTTAATGAATTAGGGGTTCAATTTCTTCTTAGTATAGCTTAGATGAAAGTTAAATTTAATTCATCTATCATAAATAAACTTTCATTTAAAGTGTATTTTTGCAATGTGGACATGCAAAACTACACTTAATCTTAATTAATAAAGAGACAGAAAGAAGTTTATATAAGAGTCTGTCTAAGCTTGACTTAACGGCAACTTAAGCAAAAGAACAAGTAGTGCCAAAAGCACCTTTTCCATTTGGAGACTTACAGCTGTGGAGTAGAGTTCACGGTGTCCTAACCTGCAACAGGACAAGCGAAATATCAGAGAGCGTTTAATACGAACAGGAAGAGGGCAGGCTTGTAATTTTCTTAATCTTCTTCGCATAACTCATATAGTTTGAACATTTTCTGAAATATTATTCTTTTTAATCTAAACAATACTCCCCATTATTAAAAATACTGTTTCAAAGTGTCCATAAGGAATAAGAAAGTAGACGGCATGCAGATTACTGCATAAAATTTTTTATTTTCGAGTTGTTTATTAGCGTAAGAACTCGGTGCGGAGCTCGGGAAGAAATTGTTTATTAGCGTAAGAACTCATTCAGAGCTCGGGAAGAAAAGCGTAAGAACTCAGTGCAGAGCTCGGGAAGAAATTGTGTAAGAACTCGGTGCAGAGCTAAGGAAGAAATTGTTTATAAGCGTAAGGACTCGATGCAGAGCTCGTGAAGAAATTGTTTATTAGCTTAAGAACTCGCTCGGGAAGAAACTATCATAACATCGCTTGCAGAGATGGGGAAAAGAATAAAAGCATGAATTTTATATTGAATAAACCGGCCTTTAACTTCATTCATCGATTTATTAATTAAAATAATCTGTCATTTCGTCTGCACCTTTTTTAATCAATAAATGCCGCCCAAACGATTCGGTTAATCTCACCAAAACCTAATATATTTAGAAAATAACAGTAAAATAACTCCAAAGAATCACAAAGTTAAAATCATATTTATAATTATATTAAAATTATTTAATTTTTTATAAAATCATATTAATAATAATGGAGCAGATGTAATGAAATTGGCTTTTCTAATTAAACATGCTTTTCCCCATTGTATGCTATTTAGTGTGACCTATATCTTAGATATTATAATTTAATGAATAAGATCAATCACACATAATTAGATCAATTCCTGAATGGGTTCATCAATGTATTTAATTTATTTTTGTTCCAAGAATGATCATAAGCAATATTTGTGGATTGCTTTGAGCATGCCTATAGAACATTAGTTGTATGCCAAGTATTTTAATTGTGAGTTTTGGTTATACATAAGTACTGAACTATGACTTGTAGTCAGTTTGGTAAATATTTTTTTGAAGTTTAAGAAGGACAATGCGAATATGGATTGTTTATGATCAGTTGCAATTTTTGAAGTTTGTCATTTCACGGGATGATCAGTTATGTAGTATTGAAAGTTTTGTTGAGATTAGAATTGAACATATAGAAATTATATTTTTATCATATGTTCTAATCACTACTATAAGAGATTATACATATATATATATATATATATATATATATATATATATATATATATATTGGTGAGAACAATTACTAGAATTTCAACTTAATTCTTTTTATCACTTCCCCTAGTATCCAAGAGAAAATTTTAAACTGTCCCAATTCTCAATGTTGAAAAACATGCTACTGCTTATTTGGTCTCTAACAATAAATTTAAGCTTCATTTAACTTGGAATCTCTCTAGGATCTACAATTCTACAAACTTTAAATCTTGGTTTTGGCATAACAATCTTCCAACTTTACTTAGTATGTTTATTTGGAGATTTCACTTCAATTATATAAGTGTGGATGAAGGATTATGAAAAAAATATTTTTAGCTTCCGTTTAAATGTCATTGCTGCAATTTGGCTAATGCCACTATCGAATCTATCAACCACCTGCTCTTCGATAATTTTATTTCTAATTCCATTTGGAACTGCTTTAATCTGAATAGGGTGAATAATCAGCTTACCATTAATGACAAAATTCTCATTGTTCGACGGGATGCTAACACGGTTAAATAAAATAAACTTCACATTGGCAACTTGATTGATGCCCATATCATTTGGAACCTTTGGAATGCCTGCAATAACAAAAAGTATAAAAACTACGATTTCAAGCTTCATTTGATTACTAGAAATATTATTATGGATGTTTCCCTAATTATCAGCACTTTTCCCCCGAAAATTTTCAATTGGAAAAATATCAACAAAAATATTTTTTCTTCCTTTTTTAATAAAGGAACATTATGGTGGTTTTTCTTGTATTTTAGTTTTTTCTCTGCTTCTAGAAGAGGCTGTTGGCTGGTTATTTTTGCTTTGGCATTCATTATAGCTTTTGTGTGGGTTTAGATTTTTTGCTTCTCTTTGGTTTCTGGCTGGCTGTGATGTTTTGCTTTCTCTATTCTAGAAGAGGTGATGGTTGCTTGTGTTGTTGTTGTTTTGGCTCTGTCATTTGTTCTTTTTTTTACTATTTCTGGAAGAGATGTTGGCTGGTGGCGTGTCCTCGTTTGCTTTCTCTGTTCTAGAAGAGGTGATGGTTGCCTGTGATATTGACGTTTTGGCCTTTTGCACTGCATATGTTTTATGCTCTACTACTGTTTTACCTTGTCACTAATCCAGGTTGGATATATTGTGCTCTGATGTGTTGTTTTTGCTCAGCTGGTTGTTCTTGTTTATGTTGTTTCCGATTGGTTGTTTTGCTTCAGTCTCTTCTGTTTCGGGTTGATTGCTCTGTTGTTTCAATTTGGATGTTCTGCTTCAGTATCTACGGTTTTGGTTTGTATATTCTGCTATTTTAGGTTGGATGTATTTGTAATGACCCCAATATCGAATATGAGATTAATCCAATATTGGGATGTTACCTTATCACTAATACACAATTAGAAGAAAACTAATCATACACTAGATGCTAAGTGGCCAAGGCTCTTTATGAGTAGTTGTCAAGTTAAAATAATTTATAAAGGAAAGCAATTAAGGAGATATATAACACAATACTGCAAGTATAAACAATACAAGCAATTAATATCATCCACTCATTCAACCCAAACAATTACAAATGAACACAATATAGATATGAAGATGGATAGGTAAAAATAACTCAAGCAAACAATTTAGTTTAATTATTACAGACCTTTTTAAAATGAAAGAGCAAAAGTAAAATAAATGTAATCACTCTCTCTCAATTTAATAAAAGTGCAAGTAAATATTTATAATAAGTGGGAGCAAATTTCTAAATGTAAGCTGAGATATTATGATGGGTTTTGATAAGGAAGAGGGTATGGGCTAGATTATATGATTAGCTGCAGGTGGGAAAGAGATACAAGTGGGGAAGATGGGTTGAACTTGAGAGAATAAGCTATGGTTAGAAAGAGGAGAGGTGCAAGTGGGAAAACTAGGCAGGGTAGGAAATAAATTATAAGGGTTTATCATCTGTTGTAAGTGGGGAGGATAAGTAGGTGGTGGACCCCACTTACTATAATATCTTAAAATATGATTTTAGTAATTAAAATTAGGTTATTAATTTAGTTCTGAAAAATCTCAAAATTTTACCCCTAACTAATTTGGGGATGAGAAGTTCAATGGTGAATTCCAATTTTTATTTGGAGATCAAATTAATTATCTTAGACTTTTTAATTAAGCAACACATTAAAATTAACCCAGAAAATCCGTCTGCAAATGGAAAAATTCTCCAAAAATAACCAAAAAATTTCTAAAAGTATGCTTAACAACCTTAAACTTTTATTGTGCCAGACTATCCAGTGATTTGATTAAATAAAAAAAAAATCAAGATAAATAAAAAGTAAAACTTGGTATTTTACTACCTACCTAGGCTAGCTTGGGCTAGCTAAGTGGGTCCAAAATGAACCATTGTGCTTTTGAGGTCCCAAGGTCACATTTGGCACTCAAAATAATCATTTAATTATATTAAATCATATATTGACTTAACTGGCCCATATATGAGGTATTGGGCTAGTCAGGTCAGGATCTGACTTGGGCTAGCTTGAGCTAACCCATTTTGGTCAACTTGCCAATTAAAAGGTTTTGGGACCTCATTGGCCATATATTTGCCTCACATTAGTCTAATGAGGGTGGATTTTCCCATAAGTGGTAATTAGGGTTCAATAAATATGGTTTGGGTTCAAGCTAGATTGAGTCCAACCAAAATTGGATTTAGATTAGATGGTGTCATGAAGGCTTGATAATGAGTTCTTGATACTCCAATGATCATTTGGGGTCATTTGGGTGTTGATGGACCTTGGTTAACCAGCCCAATTAGGGCTTGGATTAGCTTAAGCTATCTCAAGTCTAGCCAGAACCCCAATTGGGTGGATTTGTAGCACATCATCAACCAAATACTGAGTGTTATTATAGCACTTAATTTTGAATTAGTAAAAATTAACCCATTATTTAGTACAACTTTAGGCCAAGAATTTATGAGAACGAGAAAGTGTAATGCCCTGTTATTAGATTAGAAAATTTAACCCAATAATGAGTGTTACGGTAGTACTTAATACTGGGTTAATATATTATAATGCACTATTGAATACTAACTTTAATTACGGATCTATGGGTAGAAAGAAGATTATCTGAACATTTACATGAGTAATTAAAAAAGCAATGTAAGGAATGTAGCTGTAAAACTGTATAAAAATATATTGTAGTAAACTTTAATTCGAACAACGGCACCTATTTAATAAATAAATTTAAATAATTATTTTATTACTTTTTCTTTAATTATAATTAAGCTATCAATCGAACTCCAAAAAACTCAAAAATTCATCCCTAATTAATTTGTGGGTGATGAACTCAAAAATAAAATTAGATTTTGAATCGGAGATTAATTTAATTATCTTAATTTTCTAATTAAATATATACATTAAAATATTCAGGAAATTCAAATAACCTCTAAATTAAACTAAATTTTTGAAGTTAGTTCTAAATGATACTTGGAGACTAATTGAGGTGCTTTCAAACATATTAGATTGATAAATATTGATTAACAACTCTAAGTTATTATAATGCCGGTCTCAATGAGGCTGACATGATGGGACCAAAAGCCCCATGTGATTTTGGCACTAACCCGATCGAACATTAGATGTAGGTCATTCTTCTAATGTTTACTGAGGAGGGAGAATTCTCCCTCCACAGTGGACCGTTGGACACAAGCTAGGGCTCATTGTGCTCCTTGGGTCAAGGTCGACCCAAGGGATACTTCCTTGACGGCGGGGACCGCCCAGTACATCGGGGATGACGAGCTGAGGTTCGGGTTACTTTGCTATACTATAGTAGCCCAATACCCCCTTGGCTAGGGAAGTCTGATCGAGCCAAATTGGCTTGATCCAGCAATCCCCAGCGACTCTAAATGGCAAAACAAAAAATTATTGCATCGAATAACTAACATATAATGGAGGAAACTGACATACCTTTCACCGTGACGAGGAATAATCGACGAGCTCCAGACTGCGACTCATTGTCTCCCAGCTCCAATTGGTGCATCCAAAGGCTTGATCTCGCAATGATGAGCCGAATGTGATGGAGCTCGGGGCCTATTACTCTGTGCAATTTTTTTTCTTGCAACTGTTTAAATTAGTTGTAATTAAATGTGATATCTTAATAGAAAAAAGTAACGCTTAAAATGCACTTAGATGAAAGTTTAATTAAATTTCTACTTTTTAATGTGCCTTGGTATATGATACAGATATATTAGTTCTAGAGCTTTTGGAGGATCCCACTTTCAAGATGGGTCTGGGCAGAAGAAAGAACCCGCCAATTAATTTCTTTGTAGTTTCCGAGTGAGGATGAGAGTTTTATTTCATTTCAACATTTTATGTAAGCTTATATATTTGGATGATTCTTTTTTTTCTAAGATGCATGTATTTTTTATTTTCTTTTCTGAATGCATTTAATTTAGATGTTGCATTTTTCATATTATTCAATTAGATTTTACAATTTTGTTTGCACTTCAATATGATCCTTGGAAAATGTAACATCTCATATTGAGGTGCTCTAACCAATATAATATAGGGTTGTTACACATGCTAAGTGGTCTAACAGCACATAATATTTTTCTGGTGCTTTATTGAAGATGATGTGATTAGAGCATAAGAATTACTTTTAATCAATTAGATATGGCAAGGCAAGCAATAAAAATGATCAAAAGAAACAACAGAAGGACATTAAGCATCTTAGTGTACGAACATTATATTTCATGTTTGAGGCATATTTAATATGTTTAGTTTGAGTTTTAGTAGTTTTAATGAAGTTAAGCACTTGATTGGACTTATCATGAGGATTTAGAAACTGTCTGATTGACTAATGGCATTGGCAATGCTTCAAGGATAGGACACACAAACGACCAAAAATTATCCTTATATATGGCAAGGCAAGCAATAAATGTTGATTATCCTTACAATAAGCCAATTTACATATGACCATTAGTAAACTAGTTCATGCTGTTCCTCATCTTCCTAGAATAGAATGATTCAGATCTCCTTGTAATTGGATTATTCACGAGTGTATCTACAAACTTCAAAGTTATGCTTAGAATGAAGCAGCAAGCCAGGTAGAGGACTCGTTTAGCACCCTAAGACATCGTGTTATGCTTCTGGCAATATGTTAAATTGCAGCCGTTCCTCAGAATCTTCATTAATTTAATTAATGAGCCTGATGATTCATTAATTAACTATAATAATTAATTAGATCTGAGCGCTACTCGGCAGCATGATGTCGTCGAGGCTAAGCATGCACTTGGGTGCATCTTCAATTCTCGGGTGCGCTGGACTCAAAACCCCGCACGTAAAGAGAGCGCTGGAGAGATGGGAATTAAAGGACAATAAATCTATCATGAGACTGAGAGAGGTGGGCCTAAGAAAGAGAGAAAGTTGGTAGGCGACGTCATCCACTTGAGCAGCAGGCCATTCTCTCTTTCATTCGCCTCACGCGCAATTGATAGATGAAGAAAGAGCCACTTTAGAGATTTATATAGAGTGCTCTCTCTCTCTCTCCCTTGTACGCTTTCTTTCCTAACACCGTCCCCATTCTTCTTCTTCTTCCTCCTCTTCTATTTCTATATCTCTCTCTCTCTCTCTTTCTCTATTCTACAGGTTCCTTCTTTGTCTTCGCTCTCTGTCTCTCTCTTATGCAAATATAAACATATCTAAAGATATAAATAACATGCACAGCTTTCTCAGAATTGTTTCTACTGCAGTTGCAAGACATGAACATAGAAGTTGAGATTCTTACGGTCAGTCGATTTCTTTCTCTTTGCTTATATATCTATATATAAAAGCTTGCAGATCGATCGTTTTATTTTTAACTGATTTTCAAAGAGATTATGGAATGCTCTTACTGTTCTAACTGCGAAATTATTGGATAGTTTATAATTGAAGTTTCCCATTTTAATTTGCTGCTGTTATAGCATTTGACAGCAGCATTCCAACTTCTTTCCTCAGATTAAGTTCAACATAAACATCACTAATCCACATTTGCAAATTTTAACGAAAACAAACAGTCTCTGAGAGAAAACAGGCGCTGCGGTATGCTATCTTAATGATTTAACTGTAATCAAATTCCAATCTGTTTTTGTTGCAGATATGTACATGTTAACCTATCCATTAATGCAGCGCCACTTTCGGTAGAGAGAAAAAAATGACGTTCGAACTATCAATATTTAGTCTTACTTTCTTTTTTATTAATAAAGAAAAAAAAAAAAAAAAAAAAAGTTCAATTTAAGAGCTCGCTGCTTTCATTTTTTGTCATCCTCTGAACTGCTGCTGCTTGCTGAGCCAGAGTTAGTTATTTGGGGAAAAGGGTGTGAAATGGGGAATGTTAGACCATCGAGGCAGGCAGAGCGCTGCCACAGAAGAAGAGGACAATGGGACGACAAAGGCTTCTTCAGAAAGGGCTCTTTTTTCAGCCTTCTGTTCTGTCCCTTACTTCATATTTTATAGTAAGAAAAAAGTTACTAAAAACTATCTCTAATTTAAATTCATAATTACAGTGCTTTTTAAGTTTTATATATCACCCAAATTTTATTTATTATTTACTTCAAAATTAGTCAGTACAGTTAAATATAAATAGATGATTATATCTCTTATTTTTTAGTATAATTTAGAGTTTCATAATATTGTCATGCTCATTCTTCTTTCTTTCATTACAAATACATAAGAAATATAATTAATTGCAATATAATGATAAATTTATGATATCATGCAACAAATAATATGCCATTTTGTATTAAGGATATTAAATTATATTAATTTTTCCAAAATGAGAATTCATTTTTGAATGATTAGGACTTTGTTGCATCCACATTACTTGTATTCTTTGTTGCATCCACTAAAGGATTCATATTTGATCTTTTATTTAAGGTTTGTTTAAGAACTAAGGATTGTTGTTTTCTTGGATAATATTGTTTTTCAAAAAACTTTCTATAAGTTTTAGTTCATGCTTTCGAAAAATATGAATTTTGCAAAATGTACAAATTTGATGTAACATAGTTAATTTATTTCTTAACCTTAATCTCGAGCTATGCATGGATGACCAAAGAAATTCATATATTATAACTATCTGATTCATAGTTGTAAAATGCAAGATTATAAAGTAGCCATCCATATGAAATTGATTATTATAATTGTATAGTTTTTTTCGGTAAATCATTACTAAAGACAAAAATAATAGAAACAACAAACTTCAATTATTCCCGAGCACTATCTAAGTTGATTTTGAATTTATAGGTCGTATTCAATTATAGGCATTTTATGATTTATTTTCTTTAAGAAATTGAACAATTTATCTAGTGTTTAATACATGGGGTGGATTAGTGTGTTCTAACATCAATAGCCAACTTTTATTCTATTGTTGCAATTCCCCATCGGTTTTCACTTTTTTTTGGTAGATAACCTTTAAGCTTTAACAGCAAATTTGTGTTGGTGATCATCTTTCTCTATCTTTGTTAGAGTGAGCAATAGCATGTGCTTTAAAGAAGTGGTGATATTATAAAATAGTCTCAAAATGTACAAAATATCAAGCCAACCAAATTTAAGCTCAATTTTGATTACAAGTAGACATGTTTCAAGAGCTCAAAAAAAGTATAGTGGTGGTGGGGCTTATGTTTGTGGGATATGTGTTTGATGCTCATTAAAAAGAATTTGCAATCAATGTCTCTTGACCCTCTGAGTCCAAAGAGAGGCACGAGTCAATTCCTTTATTTGAAAAGAAGTTTGTGATACCAATTCTTTTTAATGAAAGGTAATCATTGAAGAGAAGTTTCAATTTGAACTTGTCTTATCTCCAAATCTGCCCAAATGAAGTATTTCTTGAATACCTTTTCTAGCTCTAATTGAAATTCCTAGCATGAAGTGTGCTGCTATTCCACTTAAAATCCACTAAGCTTGACAACTATCATGCAAAATTAGCTGATAAAGAATTATAAACCTCTCATGATCATCTAAATGATGAAGAAACTTCACCATCCTACATAAAGAAAGTATCAAATTAGAAGCACAAAACTCCTTAAATTTAGCTGTACTTGTAAACAATGATACGTGCAGTGATCACTATTTTGAATAAAGTATACATGTAGTAATCACTATTTAGATGCTATATATTAAAAAGGGTGATATCTCCTATTGCAAGTGTTGTGTGAAGCTGTTATTCCCAAACCAAACTTTTGTGATCATCTTATTAAGAATGGGGGCGTTCATTTGATTATTGCTGGGCCTGTTATGATCTTCATAGCAAAGACATAAAAAGTTTTTTGTCACTTGGGCAAATTTCAATTGCTTTCTGCACTTTTTTTCTTTAATGTTTTCTTGTGGCCTAAAGAGCTCATGCATGCACTCGAAGAATCATTACACCATCCACCTTCAAAAGAGACAGCATGATTAGCCGCAGCTGCACACCTTGTCTCTTGCTCTTGTTCAGACTGAAACAAAAGTAGCTCAGAGTCGAAAGTTCCTAATTAATTACTTTACAGGAATAAACTTTATGCAGGTGAGGCATTTAATTAATCAGAATATGGATTCCTTGGTGTCGTGCGTTCCGCCTGGCTTTCGTTTCCATCCAACGGATGAGGAGCTCGTTGGGTACTATCTCAAAAAGAAAGTGGCCGCTCAAAAGATCGACCTTGATGTCATCAGAGACGTAGATCTCTACAGAATTGAGCCCTGGGAACTCCAAGGTTAGTTTATTAATTATGATTAGCTCATTGCATCAGCATCACCATTAAATAAATAAGCTTGTGCAGAGTGTTGTCGGATTGGGTGCGAGGAGCAAACGGAGTGGTACTTCTTCAGCCACAAGGACAAGAAGTATCCCACGGGGACCAGAACTAACAGAGCGACAATGGCGGGATTCTGGAAGGCGACGGGGAGAGATAAGGCTGTGCATGATGAGAAGAAGAGGCTGATAGGAATGAGGAAGACGCTTGTGTTCTACAAGGGACGGGCGCCCAATGGCCACAAATCCGACTGGATCATCCACGAATACAGGCTTCAGACTCAGCAGGATCCGATCGCACCGCCTCAGGTTACTATATTATTATGCGCCAACTGTTAGCCTACAATACCTTCACTTTTTAATTTATATGATTTCAAGTTCATGTCTTCAAGAAGGTTTATTCTATGCACATAAGAATACAAAATATATAGTAAAAGTGAAAAAAGGTGCTGCAAGAAGGTTTATTCTATGCATATAAGAATATATATCGTGCTTTCACATAAACTCTGCTTGTTATAAAAGTTTTCTTTTGTAGTTGGTGCTTTTAGATGCTATACGGTGAGATCTACAACCAAACACTTAAAGATTGTTAGACGTATTATAAGATGCTTGTTAGACGTATTATAAGATTGTCTCTTTTCTTCTCCGGCAGGAAGAAGGTTGGGTGGTTTGCAGAGCCTTCAAGAAACGTACCAGCAATATCGAAATCACAAGAAACTACATGCAAGAAGATCACAGCAACAATTACCACCCCTTCATTAATAACATCAGCCCTGCCTATCCGCTTGAAAGCACCGGCCTCAGCTCTCAGCTACAGCTTCTTCTTCATCAACAGCTAAACAACTCCTTCCAATTGCTTCCACAATTGGAGGCACCTCAAAATAATTTCTTCCCACTTTCAAATTCTTCATTCCAATGCAGCTCCCTCTCCATGATTCCTCACAATCCTTCACTTGATAAGAATAATGAGGAGGAGGCTGAGGAAGAACAAAGGATCTGCTCCGCTGCTGCTACTGATTGGAGAGAACTCGACAAGTTTGTAGCTTCGCAGCTAAGCCATGAAGAAGATGATGGCTCGGATATGGCGGCTTTGCTATTACTTGAGTCAAATGAGGGAGAAGAAGAAGAGGAGGAGGAGGAAACTGAACAAGAAGGAGAGGAAGAGAGAAGAAGGTTTGGGTTCTGTTCATAGTATTGAAATGCACTAATGTGCACGTGAGGATTTGGCTTAGTGAATATATTATTCAAGAAGTGCTCTTGTTTTTTATTGAGTGACACTTTAAATTTTGTAATTTGCTTTGCAATACCTGTTATGTTATATATTTAATATTCTAATACCAAAATCTTTCTATGCGTACCCATATTCTAAGCACCTACTTAGATACTACCAATCCCTTCAATAAAGTTTAAACACAAGACAAAAGACTAATTAAAATCTATTTGAATTGAATCTTAGAACAACATTCCTGCCATAGAAATTCCCCATCCCAACAGTGACCATACATAGTATAATAAAACCTTCACATAAAAACTATACAAACAAGATTCCTACACTATAACTAGAAACAAATAGATTCAAAAATCAAACTCACATGAAACATAATATGTGTTGCATCTGAAAGCTCTTTTAATCAGGTTGTCCATAAATTTAATACCCTTATGTATACATCTCCACATTAAACACACAAATTTTATTTTATTTTTCTTAAAACCAAATGTATTTATACCAACACACTTTAGCAATATCCCCAATAAATATTTGCTTTGTCATAATAATAGATAAATTACTCATTCCAGTATATATTGAAGCCCCCTAAATCCCATAGGATATATCTTGCATAATCCTAGCACTGTATTAAAATAACATCACTACTTGTTATTCTTCAATGAGTTGAGAGTAACATGCTTTCATTAGCACTAAATTTCTTACAAATACAAGCCCACCATCAATTTTAATAGAACAATTTTCTTCCATTTAATAAACCCCTTTCTCTTTCCTTTCTCCCCATTTTCTCCATCAAACAAAATTTTAGAAACTATAGCAGTAATGGATTATACTATTGCAACAACCCTAAGTTGTTACCTTACCTAATCTATAATTAATTATGACTTAAAACTTGTGCCATTAAGTTATAATCATTATTAGGACCTGTAATGCCCCGCCCCGCTGCTATGCGCAACATAATACTATTAGTGGCAGAACATGTCATTAATTGAAAGAAGCAACCCATCACGACTTATTATCAACTCATCGCTAATGATGAATAAATAATAATCCCCTTTAGTTACTCATTTCTTAAACAGATAACAGCTGCTGGGACTAATATATAAGACAAGTGAAGTATCATTATCTTAAGTATTAGTTAACGTTACTTGTACACATCGGCCTTAAGTTAAGAAAAGGAAGATGGCCATAGTATATGAATAAGATGTGCATAATTACATTGATAACAAACCAATAGTAAATGAAAGAGCAGTAACTAAAATCTCACATCTTATAGCATAAAAGTAAACTAAGTCCACATTGCAACTCCACTGCTTCACTGGCTCCTCCTGAAGCTATAACAACTTTAGTGTTGTTACCTATTAAATAGCTGCTAAATCAACTTAATTTTTTTTCCAATACTCTTATATTAGTGTTAAGAGTGTCCACCTCAAATTTCATGCAATTTGAAGATCGTTTGATACTTTCCAATATTTCTTGATAATTCTGAAAATGCCTATTTTATTTAGACCTCGAAATCAAAAAAGAAGTCTGCCATTGGACTCATCACCCCTAAATTAGCTAAGGGTGGTATTTTGGAAGTGTTTGAAAGTCGTCGAATATTTCTCGATAATTTTAATATTATTTAAACACTCAAAAATTGTGGCGGCCCTGCCCCGCCGTGGTCCTGTTAACCCTTAAGTTAACATGATTACGGTGGAGGGGTCACCAAATGACAAAGTCCCCACTTGGAATTGAATTAGACACATATTCTAATCCAACTTAAATAAGAACTTTGCCATTTAATCCATAAGAATTATCACTAAATGACTATACATGAACTCAGAGTGCGGAAGCAATAAAAGATATAACATCCATCCAATACAGTATAAATACAATAATACAGAATAAGTAAAGTGCTGAAAGAGAAATATAAACCTGTATTATTACAACATTTAATAAGTTTAAAAGAACTGAAAGTAAACTCTCAATCTCACTAGCAAAAGAAACTAAAGCTACAGATCTTCAGGAACGGGCTCCTCCTCCAATGGCAAGCTCTCTACTGGATTTGCTACTCCAACAAACTCAGAACCTACCATTACCAGTTTCATAATGGTAGGGCCCCAGCCAACAAAAGAAAAACTGGTTAGACAATATGTCTAAGTACATTTTAGGGCAAACAATTTTATTAAGTTAAATAGATATCACCATAAAAAATAGAACTGAGCAAAATAGGTGCAGAAAAGCATACAAAAGAATAGTGATGAGTTTATAACTCAGCAAAAATAGGAAGTAATACATACCTCCTCCAAGCAACTGCAACAAAGACAAGTAAGTAAAAGAAAAGTAAAACTGTAAGAAAATACAACCTAAATATGCATATGATCAAACAAAAATATGCTAAGTGACATACAAAATTTAAACAGTGAAAAACTGAAAATACTAACATCCTATGTGAGCATATGAAAGCAGTCAGTAAAACTAGCATCCTATATATAATATGTGCAGGAAAACTGTAAGTAAAACAGTGCTGAGATGCAGAATATATAAGTAAAATAGTAACTACAAACTGAGACTACCGTGACTATATAAGTTACTTGAAGTGGACACGAAATCAGCAAATCTTAGCCTGATAAGCTAAGAAACTCTGAACTGAACATCACTGAAAACTCTTAGCCTGATGAGCTAAGACAGAACTGAATGCAAGTGTACTTGAATTAGTATATCCATATCAGAATCCTGACTATATAGTCAGTAGGGCGAGAGTCTATCCATCCTATCACTCGGACTAGGCATGGCCAATAGACTGTCGGATATTAAACCCTCGAAAGGTTGCCGACCTCGAACGAGTTGATCGAAGAGGTATACTAATCAAGCTACACCTTACAAATCACGTGTGAACATAATGCTGCTTATAAATAATGTTCCAAATTAACATAAGATATTTATCAAAATATCTTAAGTACATAATACATGTTCAAGGTATAAGGATCAAACTCAAGGAATGCGAAGCATCAAAATCAAAGTGCAAGAAACTCTATCTAAAACACAGGTGATATCCTTTGTTATCTACTTTATTCGTTCTATCTACTCTAAGTTACATAAGTTTCAGAATTATCAATTCTTACACATTCTGTAACTTAAAATCACGAATCCTACTAGTTGAAGATAATTAGGACTTGGCCAAGTCCTAATTATAACTTAATCAAAAGACGACTAATTGGTTAAAATGAATAAATCATCGACCTAATTTTATAATTTAATTCATCCCAACCTCATCTTGATTAGCCAAATCAAGATGAAAAGATTAAGAATTAGACTCCAGATGATGAGGTCTAATCACTTAATCTAAAGGTATAATCTAAGGGTCTAAGTTTAGAACCCAAATCTCACAGATTAAGTTAAGGCAAGTCCTAATGATAAATCAATTCATTATGATAGATTTCTATTCTTAATTCTAGAGTTTAAAGATCAAATAATCATTTAATAAACTGAGAAAATCTAGAAACTAGTAAACTCAATATTTCATCTATTTGAATAACCCAATTTACTCAATAGATGAATTCTAACTTAAGATCTATTCCTAAACTTAGGAAATAAGGCTCTTAATTACTAAGAGTATCTCTCAAGACACACATCCTAACTAATGTTATAAAGACCTAAGGATAGATCTAAGAATGATTAAAGAATGAGAAATCACTCACTTAAGACTTAGGAAATTTTCTTAAGGAGCTAAATTGGGATTTTGATTAAAAATCAAAATTAATGATTTAACTTATAAAATTCCTGTTCTAAATCATTATATTTACTGTTTCTAATGATTAGAAACTGAATTTAGGGCTTTTGAATGCAAAACCCTAAATTTGAGCAAAATTACCATTTTGCCCCTACTAAAGGGTTCAAAAAGATTAAATTTTGATCTAGAGCTTAATTCCTGAAACTTTCTTTTGGAATATGATTCTTACTATCTAATGTAAGATTAGACAGTAACTAAATTAATTTTGGGTGTTTATTAAACCATATGAGATCAAATTAGTGAATTTAACTCATTATGGAAAATTAGTAATTTGACTAAGTAAAAGTTAAATTTTCTTTCAAATTATTGTTCTTTACTATCTAAGCTTTCCATAGAATCTAAATTTGCTAAATTCTGATAAGTATTGGCCAAGTTATGGCCAATACAAGATCTAGGGTTAAAAGGTGATTAAGGAATCCTTTATTATGGGTCAAAAATCCTAACTTTGCCAATTAGTGTCCAAATTAAGTAAAATCAGTGGCTATGGTTTAAAAATAGTCCACTGATTACAATGACATGTGGTAGGCTCAATTTGGACCTAATTTGACTAAGTTAAGACCTAATTAGGGTTTAGGATGATTAGTGAGTGATTAGCAAAATTAATCACTCAAACATTAATTCAACCTTACAGCTAGGTTTTAAATGACTCTATGAGTCCTCTAAAACTTAAATCACTCAATTTGGATTACTAGTTTTACTAATATTCACTAATCAAGATTTAAAGTAATTAAGGGTGATTAACAAATCTAACCGTTGGATCTTAAACATTTTTATAGATTACTGTAAATTAGGTTTTTTTGATCTAAAAAGACCTTTGGATTATCAAATTTGAAGTTCAGTTGACCAAGTTATGGTCAATTGAATTTCTAGGGTTTAATGGCCTAATTAGGGTTAAGTCCTAAAAGTGATTAGGCCAATACTAATCCAAACAGCAAAGTGAACATTATCAAAATAATTCTTAGGGTTTTCTGATCACTTTAAGACCCATATTCAATATGTTTGGATTATTTGGCACAAAGTTATAGGCAAATGAAATTTTGTAATATATTTTGATTTAAGTTAATATTCCTAAATTTCACTATGTTAAAAATTTATCCAATTTAAGATTTGATATTCTCAAAATATTCCTTGAATTTTTTTGATAAATTTAATATATTTATTCGTAAAATTTGGACTAATATTTATCAAGATATAGTTACTTAAAGTTTTCTGATTTAATTAATTAAATAAAATCTGACTAGAATAATTTAGTTTAATAAATTTCATTTAATAAAATTTTAAACATTATATATATGTTTAAACTAATTTTGTGTTATGCAGGTGGGACCCACGAAATTCAGACAATGCTGATCGAGAAGGGACATTCGAGACACGTGTCGCTATAATACTCGTTTAAATAGGAACGGCGGGACCCACACGTAGTCAAAAGACTGACCCGCTGCAGTTGCCGTTTGATATGCCACATGGGATCACTTGATGCCGACACGTGGAGGCAAAGCTCAATCGGGCCAGTGCGCCCGGCCCGAAAGACCCGAAAACCTGTCGGCATCTTCTTCTCCCCTTCGAGTCGCAGACGTAAGAATTAGGGCATGCTCCAGATCGACGGACAGAACTTCAATCAATTGATTTCGCATACCAAATGGAAGGAAGTAGTCATACCAATCAATTGAACTTTGAATCCTAACCTTACCTTTATTATAACTCCGGTAGTATGATGCCCTAGGTTTAAGGATATACTCTTATAAATGCAACAAAACCGGAAGGAAGAAATAAAATTTCTTATAGACATTTCGTTTCAATTCGAGATTCAATCTGACTAATAAGAACACATAATTAATATGAAGGATCATTTTGATGATAATTTTAAGAATCGAGGGGAGTCGAAGTACCTAACACCTTTGGCTGTAATAGGATATCTTCGACGAGAGGGAGATTTCGGCACTCTCAAATCTACTCAATACTTTGCATGGAGGGAGACCGAGTTTCATTTTCAGTCAATACTGAGGTATAATAGAGGCTTTAAGCGGTGGCATAGCCTCTGGCGGCCGCGATTTCGAACGCGCGTCCAACGGCTGGACGCGTGCCCTAACGGGCACACAGAGGAGGACCCGTGGATCTCCTGGACCGGTGCGGAGCTGATTCAGGCTGGACCGACAATCCGGTCCAATGGAGTGAAGTAGGCTGTGCATTTATGCGAGTGGGCCCCACCTTAATTATATATATTTATTTATACAAACATATATATATATATACATAATTCTTAAAATGATTCTTCTTTTATTGGCTAAATAAATTCTGAAAATTTTCAATAAATCACCTCTAGGTAATTGAGAGGTGAAGAATGTAACGGTGTGATCAGATTTTTGTTTTGATGAGTATTTAATTATTTAATTATTTTGGGTATTTAAATATTATTAAAATATTCGATGAAAAATCAACGACTTCCAAATGCCTCCAAAATTTCACCCCTAGCTAATTTGGGTGTTCTGAACACAATGGAGAAGTCAGATTTTTAATTTGAGGTCTAGATAAAAAGTCAAATTCTAGGGTTTTGAAATTTTTCAAAATTCCAGATTTGACTTTGTTGACTTCTGGTTTGACCTAGGTTTCAGAGATGAGTTCTAAATTACTTAATTAGTGACTTAGAACCTTAATTAAGACTTAGATTAGTTTTAATTAAGCAAAGTAATAACTTGGGTTGTTACAAAAATATACATTATTTAAATTGACATTCGATCAAAATCTGATTACATTTTTGAGTTCCTCAACCCTCAATTAGGTAAGCGTGAAAAAATGAAATTTTGTGGAGTCCGTTTGAGTGTTCAAATTTAAGTAACTAAATTTGGATAATATATTAATAAATTAATTCATTTGAATTTAAATTATATATATATATATATATATTATGTAAATTATTCAAAAGACCATATTAAGTAAAAGTGGAAATTTGCTTTTATAGGTATAGCACAAACAACGGTCCTTCTTCCTTTGAACCATTGATCAGGTTTTAATTATAATGAGATAACGAATAATCACGAATCAAATCAGATCGTCAGATCACTCGCCTAATCCGACGACTGTGATTTATCCACTGTACATCTCTATCGTATGAGGGATCGTGCGCCTGCTGAGAGCAGGTGGCGTACTAAGGACTTCCCATGTAATAGCCCTAATTGTTACCCTAGCTAAACTCAAATTAATTAAGCTAAACTAAGCTTTAATTTTGATTCCATTAGACTCAATGGGTCATTTAAATCTAACCCTAAAAGTTTGAAATCAATCGGAGCTCATTTGAGTATTTTAGTATTTTTGCCTATTTTTGGATCCCGAAAAATAACTAAAATAAATTGAACTCCAAATTGAAATTTGATTTCATTTATGAGTTCCTCATGCCCTAATTTACTATGGGTGAATTTTTGGGAATTTTTGGAGCTCATTTGGTCCTAAATTGGATTTAAAAATTATTAGGATTTTAATTTAATTAATTGAATGAATTTTATTAATTAAACTAATTATATATTAATTTTAATTATATGGGATTTGCTGTCGGGACTGCGGCAGATCCGCTGCGGGGTCCCAACAGTGGCGCATCAGTCTCCTCCAATGGATGGATTAGCACGCATCCTAGCGCGTTCCATCCAACGGCATCTGTTAGCCCACGCTTAGATCCAATACTAGCCAACGGATCCGCCCCCACGTGTGGCGACCCTGCCCCGCCGTGGTTCTGTTGACTCTTAAGTTAACAAGATTACGGTGGAGGGGTTACCAAATGACAAGATCCTCACTTAAAATTAGATTAGACATACATTCTAATCCAACATAACTAAGGACTTTGCAATTCATAAAGTAAATATCTCACTAAATGAACATACAAGAAATATAGAGAGCGCGGAAGCATAAAATACAACATACATCCATACAATACAATAATCCAGAATAATAAAAGTGCTGAAAAGAAATGATTAACCTGTATTATTACAACATTTAATAAGTTTAAAGAGCTAAAAAGGAAACTCTCAATCTCACAAGTAGAAAGAAACTAAAGCTAAGAGTCTTCAAGCACAGGCTCCTCCTCCAAAGGCAGCTTCCACTGGATCAACTGCTCCAATAAACTCAGAACATACCATTATCAGTTTCATAATGGTAGGGCCCCAGCCAACAAAAGAAAAACTGATTAGACTATTGTCTAAGTATATTTTAGGGTAAAAGTTTATTTAAGTTAACTGAATATCACCATAAACCATTACAACAAGCAAGTAGGTGCAGAAAGCGTAAGAAAAGAACGGTATAAAGTTATAAATAAATAGTTTATAACTAAATCAACTAGGAAGTAAGCACATACCTCCTCCAAGCAATTGCAACAAAGTTAGGTAAGTAAAAAAAAAGACTAAACAAATACTATAAAAAAAATATATTCTAAACATGCTTATGATCGAAATGAGCTTATACTGAGTGACATAATAGAAATTAAAACATTGTAAAGCTAAAAACATAGCTAACATCCTATATATGCATATAAAAATAGAAAGTAAGACTAGCATCTTATATATAGAAATAAGTCTAAGAAAGTGCAGAAAAACTGTAAGTAAAAGCAGCACTGAAATGAAGAATATACAAAGTAAAATAGTAACTATGAAATTGAAAACTGTATTGGCTATTTAAGCCACTCAAACTGAAAGCACACTCAGTAATACTTAGCCTGATGGGCTAAGAAAGAAGCTCTGAACTGAGTATCACTGAAACATCTTAGCCTAATGAGCTAAGGCAGAAACCAAATGTAAGTGTACTTGAATTAGTATAACCATATCAGATCCTGACTATTCAGTCAGTACAGACAAGAGTTTACCCATCCTATCCCACTGACTAGGCATGGCATAGACTATCGGACTGACCCGAACAATGAAGCCAACCCCGAACGGGTGATTGAAGAGGCATACAAATCAAGCTACACCTTACAAAAATATGAGAAGAAAACAAAATGTTTTTTATGAATGATCAAAGTTGACATAAGATAATTATCAATTATCTTATGTACCTCATATATGATCATGGTTTAAAGCTCAAAATCAAGGTAAGCGAAGCATCAAAATAAATTGAGCAAGCGACTCTATCTAAAACACAGGTGATATCCTTTGTTGTCTACTTATTTGTTCTATCTACTCTAAGTTACATAAGTTTCAGAATCATCAATTCTTACACATTCTATAACTTAGAATCACGAATCCTACTAGTTGAAGATAATTAGGACTGGCCAAGTCCTAACTTAATCAAAAGATGACTACTTGGTTAAACTGAATAAATCATCGACCTAATTTTATAATTTAAATTACCCCAACCTCATCTTGATTAGCCAAATCAAGATGAAAAGATTAAGAATTAGACTCCAGATGATGGGGTTTAATCACTTAATCCAAAAGTATAACTAAAGATCTAAGGTTTTTGAAACCAAATCTCACAGATTAAGTTAAGGCAAATCCTAATGATAAATCAATTCATTAGGATAGATCTCTATTCTTAATTCTAGAGTTCAAAGATTAAATAATTATTTAATAAACTAAGAAAATCTATAAACTATAAAACTCAAGGTTTCATCTATTGAGTAACCCAATTTACTCAACATATGAATTCTAACTTAAGATCTATTCCTAATCTTAGGAATTAAGGTTCTTAATTATTAAGAGTATCTCTCAAGACACACATCTTAGCTAATGTTATAAAGACTTAAGGAAGGATCTAAGAAAGGTTTAAGGAAGGAGAAACACTCATAATTTTACTTAGAAAAAAAAAATCTTAAGGAACTAACTTGGGATTTTTGATTAAAATTAATTTAATGATTGAACTTATAAAATTTCTGTTATAAATCATTCTATTTACTTATTACAATGTTTATAAAATGTTTTTAGGGCTTTAGAAAGATAAACCCTAAATTTGGGCAAAATTACCATTTTACCCCTACTTAAGGGTTTAAAAGATTAAATTTTTTTCTTGAGATAAGTTCTAAATTACTTAATTAGTGACTTAGAACCTTAATTAAGACTTAAATTGATCTTAATTAATCAAAGTAACAACCTGGGTTGTTACACCACGTATCAATCGATTGAGCTTTAATCCGCTAAGTAAGCATCACGGGAGCTTCAGAAGCATTCGAGACCAACAGCTCTATGATCAGGTGGCCCAGAGCACCCCATGCATTGTGTTTACCTCTCACCTATTCCCGCGTCTGGTCCCCCCCCAACAGTTCGACCTCTACATCCCCCGTGGAAGTACAGGAGATGTCCCAATCTTCCTCTTCTACCCTTGGGCGCAACTGTCTGCCAGTAGTTATCTTCCTACTCTACCCTCTGTCGATTAAACTGCCCCTCTCCTTCAATCTGAGCTATTCCTCCAAACCTGAGCTCTAACATCCACCCATGACCTTCCCACTGCTTATAAATACCCCTTGAGCATCATAATGAGTCCCTATGCTCACTATGATCCCTCAAATTCTCTAGTGAATCTGCAACAATACTAGTGTTGTTACTCATCAATTAATAATATAATTGACTCCAAACCTCTTTCATAACTCTTATAATAGTGTTAGGAGTCTCCACCTCAAATTTCATGCAATTTGAGACCGTTTGTCAATTTCTAGTATTTCCTGGTTTTCTAAAATTTTTGAAAATACTTAATTTATTTAGACATTAGAATCAAAAATAGAGTTTGTCATTGGACTCACCACACCCAAATTAGCTATGGGTGGTATTTCGGAAGTGTTTGGGAGTCGTCAAAATTTTCATCAATATTTTAATAATATTTAAATGCCCAGAAAATTAGATAAATTAAATATACCTCCGATCAAAAATCTGATTTTATTTTTGAGTTCATCACCCCTTAATTAGGTAAGGGTAAAAATTTAGGAATTTTTGGAGTACATTTAGATATGTAAAATTGAATAAATAAATAGGATAATTTAATAATTTAATATTGTATTTAATTATTAAAAATATAAATTCTAAATGTAATTATCCAACAGTCTTTTTACGAACAGCATGGATCCTGTTAGGATCTAATCACGGAACACCGCCGCGTCTTAATCTGATCCGTCCTCTTCCATCTAAGGATATCAAACGGTTGAGACGATTTCCATCTAATTAAATTTGATCTGCCTGTTCGATTAAAATATAGAACAAACGACTAGCTCTTAATTCCTGCATGCCTTCTTCTTTGCTTTTCGCATGATGCTGAGGGTACCGAGGAGTGGAGGTACGACCTCCATTATAACTAGCCTCTTCTAGTGTGATTTATCTCCTCAAATAATCCCATTCCCTCGAGACACCCTCAAATAGCTATTGCAAGAGCGAAGCCCTGGAGGAGGATAGCTGTGTGCGTTCGACGAGTTCGAGTATTCCTGAAGTTAAGCCGAAAGGATCACGAGTGAAAGGTGCGTTGAATAAAGTTCTTATCGTATACACACTGATATATCCAAAATTTATAGCAAAATTTAATGTTAAAAATATTCAAGGCATCATATATATTAGTATACTTTGAGTGGAAATTATATCTTTTTAGGAAGAATAAGAAAAAAGGGGAAGCCTGAGCTGAATTTGCGAATTATGGATGAAAATCATTGTGGAGCACCGCAGCGCGTCATGGCGGTCCACTTATTCCCTCACTTGGAAGTGTACCTGAAGGCCTAGAAGGAAGACTGCTGCACCGCGCTACAGCATCCCACAGTGGGTCGTAGCGTCATTTCCCAGGAGTAAAATTAAAATCTTAATGGAATAATTAAACAGTACCAATCCGCATAGCATTCATTCAGTTCGTTCAGTGTTTTCAGTTAGTAGAATATGTCCTAACATAGTCTGCCTCTTCAGTTCTAGTTTTATTATAGAATAGACTCGGACCTAGCTTGACGGATGTCTAAGATGGATACATGTCTTATTCTATAAGTTCAACTCGGACCTAGCTCCGCAGATGCCTTGGATGGATACATGTTGAACTTTCAGTTCAGAGGCCCTGTATGGCCTATTCTGTTATAGCAGTACTATATATTAGGCTTACTGCTACTTTAGTTCAGTTGTCAGTGTTTGTCTTGCTCTGCCACATGCTTTAGTGGCCTTTCTTTTAGTGCTTGACTTATTTTGCCACATGTCTTAGTGGCTTTAATTTTGCTCATGTATGTACTTAGTTTACTTTTGTCACATGTCTCAATGGCCTTTTTCATGTCAATCTGCACGCTTGTATATACGCTTTCATTGATTAGTACTAAGATATTGACATATTTATGATGCTATAATTGTATGTCTATTTCAGCACTTGTGTTCTTATTATACTCAGCATATCTCTATGTGATCATAAGTATGTTATGATCAGATTTATTTCAGTAGTTGCAGTTACTTTTGATTTTAGCCTCTCTATGTTTAGTTGTTATTTTTGTATGTTATTTTACATTTCTATTGATTAGCTATAAATGATTAATTTATAGTTATCCTGTTCTTGTAGCTTGTTATACCTTTTTAATGCTTACACGTTTAAAACATTTAAGTGTGATATCTTAATACTCAGTTCACTTATATAGCCTAAGATGCACTTAGATAATTGCCTAACTGCAACCTTTTTCTTTTGTTGGCTGGGGCCCTGGCATTTGTGATACCGACAAATGTCAGATTCAGAGTTACTCGTCGGCAGTGCTGCAGGATCGGAGCCGGTGCAAGAGGAGGATCTTCCTACTGCTGCTTAGATAGATTTTCTCTTTTTACAGTGGGATTGAGAGATCTTTATTTCTATTAAATTCAATTTTTAATAATTAAATTATGGATGTACTTACTTTTCTGCATTTGATCTGAGTTATTATTTCTTTTACTCTCTTATAATATGTTATGCCTGTGGATGTTATATTATACTGTTTCTTGCTTCCGCCATTTTGATTTGTATTGATGTATGTTCACGATTTCTTCTACAGGGTGACAAGTCATTGGCTTAAGGCAAGTTGGATCCTACTTGACTCTACTTGAGTTGGGGATTTGCCACCAGAATAGGGCACCGTACTCCCCGCAGTTATGCTAATATCAGTATTAGCGTAGCCGCGAGAAAGTACGGGGTACCATAGATCAAGATCCGACGGTTCAGATTTAAGGATGCGGCTGTCCCGTGGTTGGTGTCCCACACGGGATCTCCGCCTTTTTGCAAAAATCCACCAGAATAAATTTATTATATATATGTATTATTTATTTTAATTACATTACTTAATTAATTAATTAAACATAATTTATTATTCAAAATAAAATAATCAAACGTACTCCAAAAAATTCCAAAAATTCACCCCTACCTAATTAAAGTGTGGGGAACTCAAAAATAAAATCAGATTTTTAATCGGATGTCAATTTAATTATCTTAATTTTTGGGTACTTCAATATTATTAGAATATTCGGGAAAAATTCGACGATTTTCAAATACTTCCAAAATACCACTCCTAGCTAATTTGGGTATGGTGAGTCTAATGGTGGATTCCGTTTTCGATTCTGAGGTCTAAATAAATTAAGTATTTTCAAAATTATCAGAAAACTAGGAAATTTTGGAAATTATCAAACGATCTCCAAATCGCATAAAAATTGAATTGGAGACTCCTAATACTATTTTAAGACTAATGAAAAAGGATTAGAGTCAATTAGGCTACTAATTGATGGGTAACAACACTAGGGTTGTTACACTTAAGTGAAAGGTTAAGATGAAATCACATTAATCAATTTTGAGTCTAACATGCCAAATTAAGATTAAAAATGATAATCAAGGTTAAGAATTCATTGCTTATTATTTTTTGAAACTAAAATCAATGAGTAAACACATTTTGATTAAGTTAAAATATTAATTAAGTTAATTGGGGTCTTAAGGCTAATTAGAGAAAATCATGAATTAAATGCATCTAAACTGAAATGTGAAGTTTCTATTATGTTATTTACTATCTAGTGATTTCATCAACACTAAATTTACCAAAATTAGGGTTCAAATGAAGCTAATAATCACTAATCAATATTTAATATAATTAGCACATAATTAAGAAAATAAAATATAGGAAATTAAATTATTAATTACAATAAAGTTCTAAATAACATAATGAAGAAATAGAGACTATAAACATGCATTTTTGACAAGTATTTATCATAATTTTCAATAATCAGGGTTTAATGTAATTAAGGCATGATTAACAAAATTATTCACAAAAACTAAAATATTCTCACATTTTATTATTCTACATATTTTTTTGATCAAAATGATATATAATATCATAGCATTTGGATAAGAAATAAGTGAAATATTCCAAAACCTTACTTTCATGCATTATTCATAAGTTAGTACTTTAGGAATAATAAATAAATTCAGTTAAGGCTTAAATGACTTTCATTTCATATGGTCATAATGAAAATTGAAGCCGAAAAAATTAGAAAACTACATAGAAAAGTAAAAAAAAAATCAAAGAAAACTTGCTCAAATGAGAAATTTCACCAGTTAGACATACTTTGAGCCAAAGGGACAAAGCCTACAAAATAAGAAACCCTAAAATCGCCGAGAGAGCTCCTACTATGACGATAACCGGAAGAGCCAAATGTCGCATGATCTATAAGTATATATATATATATAATGAATAAGATGGAGTATTGGATCGTAGTATTAAATTTATGCAGATAGTGAATAAATAAATCCAGCTCAATAATGTTAAATTTGAAACTACAAATTAAAACCCTTGGATCATAAATGAAATCAATCCCCAAGCTACTGAAAATAAAAGCCACTTTAACACCAAGAAGGGTTAATATGTTGAAATGCAATCTAATGTCCAGCCTATAATACAGTCAAATATGAATTAATAGATAATAAAAGAGTAAAAGCCTTTTCATAGTATGTGCTGACAACATAACTGTGCTTAACGCCACAAAATAAAATTAAGTTACAAACTATCAGAAATGGGTCATATATATATATATATATATATATATATATATATATATATATATTAGATAAATATTTCATATAAAATCATATTTAAATAATTAATTTTTAATATACTAAATTTATACATTTAATTTTTAAAATAATAAAATTTCCGAAACTGTTATTTTGCTCCCAATTTGTCCAGCTTTCAAATAAATGCTGGATGTTTCAAGAACCGCCACCTTCGATCCAACTAATCCATCGTTCGTGCCGCCTGCAGTCGCTCTCACATCCCTTTTGCGCAGTGAACAACAATCTTGCGCTCTTTTTCCCGCCATGTGAAACCCGAAAACTTGTCCCCTCGACAGTGTTCACCCCATGGTCAAATTCCAGCTGCACCTTGGCTTCCCCTTCTCATCTCAGATCTTCCACCGCTCTTCCGTTGATGATCCCGAGGGCGGAGAAATTGAAGCTGAGGGCGAGAGGGAAAGCGGGTGCAGGAACGACCTGATATCGCCTACGAAGATCATAGCAGAGTCGGAGAAGGCCGACCGAGACAGGAAGAGGAGCCGGTTCTCTATTTTGGCGGCGGCTGCGGCATTTCGCAAGTCTCTTGCGTTCTGTAGCATCGGCGGAGGCGAAGAGGGAGCCAAAGCTTCCATGGACATCGACTGGCCGACGGATGTGCAGCACGTGTCTCATGTGACTTTCGATAGGTTCGATGGGTTTCTCGGTTTGCCTGTGGAGTTCCAGCCTGATGTTCCAAGTGAAGTTCCCAGCGCTAGGTGCGTCTATTTTGATTCCTTTCCTAATGAATAGATTGGATTTACGAACTGCTGCTTGCTTGGTATTTTCATTTTTGCTCGATTTGTTTGGGATTGTGCAGGAAATTAGTATAATTTTATAATTTTGTAATTCTTTGTTCCAATGTAGATGTAATGTGTGCGTGATGAATATGTTATTTGGAGTTCAAATTCTGATATGAAACAGAAACGCAACTTTTAGGTTCTTGAAATTTATGACGTTATGCGTGGTTTTCTTTGGTTGAACTTGTAATTTACCCTTGAACATCCTTGACTTTCTTGTTACCTTTTTTCCTCTTGGTTCTTCAGTTTTAAGCGATTGAACATGTCATTATTCGTAATGAAGTACTTTTTCCTTTAATGCTGCAAAGAAATGTTTTTGTATTATTTCTCTTAATCTTGGGATGTTATGATCAAAAAGACAAAAAATTAAGTTTCATCTATTAAGAAAGCAAAGTTGTTCAAAAATATGTTGCTGTAATCAAATATTGTATGTTTGAGCTTTGATTGGCATTAGTTGTTGTAGAGTGATCAAAGAATTACATTTACATTTGGGATCTGCCCTTTTTTTATTACTGGTTGTAACATTAGTAACTTATTTCTGCAGTTACCAATGATGATGGATACTTAAAAAAAGAGGTGCTTTGAGGTTTCTATTTTAAGGCATCATTACTCCAAGTAGCAATGCCTCTTTTATTATTAGTTGATAATTGCTAGAAAGGGGCCTTCGATCAGTATAAGAGTTTGTTCCATTTTGTTTTATTTTATTGTATTTTTCTTAACTTCTATTGTGGTGCTGTGATAAAATGCTGTCACTAAACATTTAAATAAAGAAAGAACAGTTTTTTTTTTCCAAAATGTTATTATTGAAAAGGCTTTTTCCTTAATGAAATTGTGAAGATGATTCGAGAAACAACTTCTTTGACTAGAGCTTTTCAAGTTGATTTATGAAAAGGAAAGTTTAAACCAACAAGCTCAAAAGTATAATGTGCAAAGGCATGTAATATTGTTATAAGTATTATTATTCATTTTTGCTAAAATTAAAGTTATTGTTATGGATTAAACCTTGAGCTATGCAGGTTTGGTGAAAAGGTTTTCTTGTTAGGTAGGGAATATTATGAATAATGATAAGATGTATATGTGAATACTATTAACAAAGTCGCAAAATCTATGCTGAGAGTGTTTATTTGATAAAGTTGAGATGCATGACTAAAAATGCTTTTTTAATAAATGGTTTTATGAGAACAACTATTATAATAACTTTTGTTGATTGTCGGAGCGCAGAAAAATGTAAATTTGTGGTTTAAACTACAGTAGTATCTTGTGTGGGTAAAATTTTTCTTCTAATATCAGTAAACTAAGGATAGACTAACCCACTAAATGTAACATAGACAATGTGTACAAGTTACTTAAAATAGATTTAGCTACTGAATTAGGATACTTGTAGAATGAGGATTTCATGTATGATTCTAAATGATTGGGATAGCATAAATGATGTTATCGCTTTTGAGTTTTACTACAAAACATATATTTGTGGCCATAAATAAAAGATTTAAAAGAAGATGAATATATGTGTTGTTCCTTCCTAATTGGAAAAGAGTTACCAAGGACATTTGATGGACCTGCTTTTTATCTCTAGTTTTAGTTTGGGCTTGAGTAGAATTTTAGAATAACGTAACAGTATTAAATCTTATTTAATTTGTATTTATCAAATTGTATTTGATATCTTGTTCACGTATTTATGAGAAGCTCCCGTAAATTTTAATTCATAATTTAATCAAATATAATTAAATTTGAGGTAGCTTAAAGCATTTGAAGGCCAGATTTCTTTTGAATTTCTTTACGACTAATTCAAGAAATTGTCTGCAAGCCCTATTTTTCTACTGTTGAATGATTTAGATAATGTAGTACCACAATAGTTATCTCAAGGTGATTAGGATAATATTTATACTGGACTTGAAATTCCATCATTTATTTTCCATCGCATGAAACATCTTTGGAGGCATTTTAAATTCTTAGATTTATTGGGTTTCATTGGGCTGTTGTGTTTTGCCATCATGAAACTTGACCTTGGGATTTTTTTTCTATACATTCTTCACTTTGGAGTGAATTGTTAGTTGATATATGATGAATAGTAATCCTCTCCAGATGACTACTTGTACCCATCGACTTTTATGATCCTAAATAGATTAAGATGAACTTGGTAGCTAGGGTTTCGCTTTTTAGATACCGGCTTGGGTTTATCCATTAATTGTATAATAATTTTTAAATAGATTATGGTAGGCTTGAACCATTTAGTTTTTTTGTTCGCATTGATTGGTATTTCTCTTATTTTAGGTGTCATTCAACAGTTAATGATGATTGCATGTTTATCCCCTAGGGAAGAATCAACATTGCGGCATCCCTGCATTGCCATAATTTACACTCTAGTGCCAAAACTCAATTGTTAAAGCTTTTCTATTCTTGATCCTCCCTATGCTCATTGGCACTGACAAACACCAGTTGTGTAAACTGATTTTTGGAAACATTGATTTGATTTGATTTGGATAGTGTTAATAAATCGTCCAACAATAAAAGTTCTATAGAGATTGGTTTCAGCAGTATTTTAAATTATTAAATTTTTGGAAATGGATCCCTTGATGATAAAATTTGGAATATAGGGTATTATGAGGATCTCTAGTTAAACGTTTTGGAAACATCAGAGTATTACTTGAACTCAAGCAAGAAGATTGACTCTTTGGTTTTGAAGTATTAGAGCTAGGCTTATTCATTTGAGGGAGGAATTGGTTTTGTACTGCATGTTTAGAGAGCTGAATAGAACTTAAGCCTCAAAATTTTTGTAGAGAAAGTTCCGTTTAGGGCTTATGCTATCTTTCAGAACGAGTGATACATTTTGGAATCTTATGTTTTTAATGCATATTTGCTATGGATATAGAATGCATATAATAATTATAGTGAAACCAAAAGTTATACTCTTAATTTAGCAAAATTTTGCAACTTTTGAGAAAAACAAAAATTACAAAATAAATCAGCTCTAAGGAAAATCCAATGCTTCTAAATCGGCATAACCTAATATAAATTGTTTATGCTGAAATTTGTTAGATTCAAGCTCAAGGTGATTTCTTAAGTACTAATTAATAATTAAGTTATATAAATCTCTAATTTGTATAATTACTTAATTATCTTAAGTTATTGATTAATAATTAATTAACACAAATAATTAGCTAATCTAATCAAATTATTAAAATTAATATTAAATTACTATAAATTTATGTAAAAATAATCATTATTACCTTCATTAGTTAAAGAATGAATGTAATTAACTAATTAAATTAATTTTATAAGTGATATAATAAATTAACATATATGATCAATACAATTAACTAAATAATCAATTTATTGTATAAAATCTACCTTTTTATTATAATTAATGTGATTAACTATTTGATTAATTGTGATAAAAAATTATTTAATTATATCATTAATTAAGAATTATTTAGGTATTTTTTATTTTTATTGTTAATGAGTAGCATTATATATTTATAATTCATTTATTTAACATATTGATTTACGTAATAATTTGTAATTAATGTTTTTAACTAGTTACAATTTATTAATTAACTAACATTAGTAGTTTTTCTTAATTATACTATTAATACCTAATTGTGAATACTTATTTGTATTTATTTATAATTTATCTATTTAGCATACTGAATTAATTTAATAAATACAATTATTTAATTAATATATTTATTATTGTAACTAAATTATTGCTTAATATTATTATGTGATTACATAATATAATTATTTAATTAATATGATTTACAATAGTAAAGTAAAATAGGCTAAGTTGATTTAATTTAGAGTTGTTTGTTTCAAGATGAAGTAAATTGAGTTGTTTCAAGTTAAAGTAAATTGAGTTAAGCTAATCATTAATAAAAATCATAAACTCAAGTCATCCTAAGCTAAATACGAATCAAACAAGAGCATAGGCTTTGCGCTCTTAACGTGTAGGATAGAGAAACAAGTGAGTGAGGGATCTTTGACTATTCCTACATGTATAAGAGCGTTTGAGCTTAAATAGAATTTTTTGTACAGTCCCTGTTATAGATTGAGGGATGAGTTGTATGCCAAAAGGTTGTCAAAATTTTTTCCACATTTGTATATAATAGAATTATAATTTAAACAAAGGTCTTGGAATATGTTTAGTATAAATCATGTATACTATGCAAAATAATGTCTTATTTTTTATTCTAACAAATCATGGTATTTGAGGTGTTTAGCTTATAGGCTGTCTCATTGTGGCCAACCCACTTTTGAGGCTATAGCTTGTATCAAAGCAACTGTTTTGAGGTGAATTCATGTGTTTTGATTTGTTGGAAGTGCGTGCAAGCGAGTTTTTGTTTTTGGAAGTCCTTAAAAAAGAGCAAGTTTTTCTTGTAACATTGTAATCCTTCTTTAACATCTGCGTGTGAACTAATAATAAAATTATATATAACTAAAAAAAAGAGATGGCATTTTACATTTAGTTAAAATAACACAAATAAATTTTAGTGGGATGATGGTTAAAAATTAAAACTCATTAGTCATTGCGATTTGAACAAACACTAGAGCCCAACTTATAAAAAGTATGTGCTTGTGAAACTTGTAAACAGCACTAAGCTGAATGATACTTTGAAACATTGATCCAACTGCATCATGCAGAAACAAACTGGGCTTTGTTTTCTTACTTGCTTAGTGTCTCCTTGAATTTGTTAACGTTTTCTGTTGCACTGAATTCATATTGATCCAATTGATAAAGATATGTAATGTCTTAGAGTGACATAGTGGAGGCTTTTTCTAGGTATTTCTGACCTCAGATGATCTTGTAAACCCTCTTTTGGTTTATCCACCTTAATATTGCTTGATTCAGTGAGCGTGCCTCCACTTTGTTTTTCCAATTTATTGTTGCATGATTTAGCCCACCCTTCATAACGATGAGAGGATGAACTCTCTTTGATAGCATTACCCTTCCAGCAATCCTTTTGATCATAAATGTTTGGAAGCACATTCATTATACCTATATATTCTTATTCAATAGATTGTTTATGCATGAGTGATGTATGTGAAAGTAACTTGGTGGCTAGCTTAATATTTTCTTATTCAAAATTCAAAGTTGTTTCTTGCTTTAGTTAAGAATGTGATGGCATTTACTAAATGCCAAAATTCACAGCCATGAAGGCGTTAAAATGTGGTAATAAAAATATTCTTACATGGCATATATTTGGCTAATGGAAAAACTGAACATTAAAATCCTATTCACACTAAAATCATTCAATTGTATTAACATTTATGTGGTAAAAAATGGTGGCTAATTATTGTATTTTATTTCAAAGTTTTAAAATGATGACTTAATTCAAAGACTTTTTGTCTTTGATATATATGGATGCTTCAAAAAATATTTGGCATGAAACATCAGACACATTCAAAACATGAACATGTCATGGTAGTACAACCACACTATCACAAACAAGGATATTTTCACAAAAGCACCGAGTGATTTTCCGGTTGTGTCACCTTAAGGAGTACAAGCAAGAGAAGCAGCTAAATAACAAGAAAAATGAAGTATACACAGAGCACAAACAAATGTTACGTGGAAATTCCAAGATTAGAGTAATATCATAGAGCCACACCACAAAATTATTTACTTTGAAAACAAGAAGAAAATACAAAAGAGGCATCACTCTCTCCAAGAGTTCTCAACTTCTCCCAACCCACTCACAGTTTCTTTCCCACAACAGTCAGCTCTCATAACTCTAGCCCCCAACCACTAACACGGCACAAAACACACACCACCACATAAACCACAAGCCTCTCTTAAGTATATATAGCCCTCTAAGTTTTCCCCATACGACCTTAGGAACCATGCATGATGGACGCATATCCACAATCCCATTTAAACTTGCAACGTGTCCAATCAAGGAATCCCAATACTCCAATTTACCTCCAGAAATTTGCATTGCCGACTTGCGTTTGGGCTCACCCAAGTCTTGAGCTCCTTCATCTTTTTGAGAATGCACAGAGCACTTGGGCGTTACAAAAGTGCCCAAGCCCCTATCTTGGCTCCTGCTTGGTTCAGCTACTAACGCCTAGGCGATAAAGTGCCCAGTTCGTTGTCTCTTGCTTTGCTGTCTGAAGAAGTGTCGGCGCTTGGGTGCGCCCAGCACCCAAGTCTCGGCCCACAGGACAAGTAGAATGCCTCCTATGCTTGGACGTGCTTAAGCCACTGGTTCTGCTGATTCAAAAACATCTTCTCAACGCTTTGGCGCACCAAGCCTTGGCTGATGAACATTGTCCCAGTAGCCCAAGTGCCGACTCCTCTACCCAATTCAGTTCTTTCAGCAACCTTCAAGCTCATTTGATCTGATTCCCATCCTGCTCACACTTGGTTGATCCATGGCTAATATGAAATCACTTCAAGCTCTTCATCTGACCCATGAGCCACTGCAAGGTCATTTTATTGCACTTGAGACTTCACCACTCCAGTCATTACTCGCATTGATGCACTCAAATTTGTGGTTAGTTGCAGCACTCAAACTTGTTGCACTCAAGTATCCACAAGATATAATAGAACAAGTGTCAGACATGCTCAAATGTGTTTTGCAATTTTTTTAAAAATAATCTGGTTTTCGTATCTAATTTATTGGACATGCATATCTAATCTAGAGGACACCTAAAATTAAAGATATAATATCTTTCGTGACACCTAAATCTCTAACATTTGCAAAATTAACACTATTAATTCTTATTATTTATGATATTAATACTTAATCATAAAATCTCTTTTATTTGTAATAATTTTAAGAGTTTATGTGGAGTTGTACATTAGATTTAATAGTATGATTTTGGGTGATAATAAATTTTAAAATTTTGTGTCAACTATATAAATTTGAAATATTTGAGTTATACATATGAAATCATCCCAACAATAAGAACTCCAACTTTTAGTCCCACTAAGTGGGTTGGCTACGTGAATCCTTTGTTTTCATTGTGCGTGATTAAATAGAAATATATCCCTAATTTCTAGATATAAAGAATCCTTTCTAACAATTTATTCCCATATTTTTTATCTCCCTCTTCTTATTTTAACATAGACATAAACTGACTTTTTCAAGCACGACATCGAATGGTTTATCGTTAATATGTTTGAACTATCTAAGAAAACCTTCTCTAATCTTATCTACTATTGAAGCCATTCAAACCTTATACAAATGTACTCATTCCTCATCCAATCCTTTTGAATACAAAGATACATCCACCTTAGCATCCTCATCCTTTCAATACTTATTTTATAAAACATTTCTTTGTTGGCGCCCCATATGATATAATTAGCCTTGTAACAATTCTTTAAAATTTTCGTTTAATTTTGAGTGAAGTTTTGGTCATATAACACTCCAAAGGGGCTCCTACATGTCATCCAACTAGCTTTGATTATATTAATCACATCGCCTTCTATTTCATCATTATTTTTTTAATTGAACCAAGGTTCTTAAACTTCATTCTTTTTGATAATATGGTTCTTAATAGTTTTATTTTTAAGGCTTCATTATAATTAAACATGCACTCTATATTTTACTTTTTAGATATATTAAGATGAAACTCTTTAGAAAGTTCTCTACAAATTAGTTTAGCTTTAACCTCTTATAATCTTATCAATTAAGAGAATGTCATCTACAAATAATATGCACCGTTGAATCTTCTCTTGAATGCATTCAATAAGAAGATCAATTAATAAAGCAAAAAGATAATGATCAGGATTAGAACTTTGATACAATAAGTAACAGGAAAATTATTAGGCAAGTCAATTTAGGATCAAACACATATTACAACTGCATTATACACAGTTTTAATAGTATAAAAATATAAGTCGCACAATTATTTCCAAAACAAAGAACTTCTCTTGGTACTTTATCAAAAGTCTTTTTAGATCAATAAAAGATTAAATAAAGATCTTTTTATTCTTAAATTTTTTCATCTTATCTCTCAGTAATTATATGACCTCCATCATTGATCTATTTGACAGAAAATAAATTGATTTTGTAAAATTTGGATATCGTAATTTATATTCAATTGCTCTCTTTAAGTCTTAACATATAATTCATCTAACCTTTTTCCCCAATGGTTTGCACAATTTTAAGCATTACTTGTATTTTTATATAGAGTGCATGCAATACATTTTTTCCACCTTTTCTAACAACTTTTCAATTTTTAAAATTATATTAAATTACTTAGTGAACTATGAAATGTTCTTCCTCGCCTACACATTCCACATATTGATATGTATATCATTCGATCCTATAACTTTTCCACTCTTTTTTTTTTAACTTTAAATATTATTATTACAAGCCCACCTAATGAATTTAAAATTGGTATAACTTTATAATTACTTAAGTTACTTATATTAATTGTTATGATATGACATTCATTAAAAAATTAGTATAATCATTCATCCATCTTGATTAAAATTCTTCATCATTTAAAAATAATTTCTATCATTATTTTATATATTTTCCAAAAGTCTTATATTTTTTAATATTTTAATTTGACTAGTTTATATATATATATATATATATGTTTCTTTTGCTTTGTAATTTTTATTTTTTTTATTCTCATCATTCTGATATTAAAATTATTTATAACAAGTTTGTCTCTTAAAATTTTTACATGAATTTCTTATTTTTACCACCAAACATCTTTATTATTAGTTGCTCTCATTTTTGTTTTCCAAATATATTTTTAGCTATCATGTGAATACAACTAGCTATCAATTTTCACTTAAGATTGTTTAATCCTAAAAATCTTTATATTCAAACTTTAAAATTTAACGTTATGTGCGTGTATATATATATGAAAAATATTACTTAGCTCCAAATATCTCCCAAAAAGTATGGATGACTAGGATTTAAGATTTAAAAAATATATTTTTATAGGCCTCATAAGCAAAAATAGATTTAATAAAATTTTTTTATTCCACTTAACTCTCTAAATCCTAGTCATACATAGTTTTTGGGAGATATTTGGGAGCTATGTAGCAATACTCTATATATATATTATTATATATATTATTATATATATATATTATTTTTTCTTATGTGTAGCCGATGGGATTTGAACCCATGACCTGGGATAATAAATCTTGAGCCTCATTCACTAGGCTACAACACCATTTACAGTGTGTATACACACACACATATATATATATATATATATTATCTTTCTTAAAATTTTACCGTTTAATATTTGGGCATAACTTTGTATTAGTATTATTTGTGTTTCTTAATTGAATTCTAAAACCAATAATCAATGCTGGCTTTTAGCAATCTCCTAAAAAAGTTTTACTATTCTTATAATACAAATGTTTTTTTTTTCTTTAAGAGAAAATAGGTCATATGATTATACAAGTCAATTTTAAGTAATAATATATTTTAAGAAAATAGGCTTAACAATCATAAAATGATAAACTATAGCAAACTTTAAAATTTTTCTTTATTTCTTTAATATGCTCTTTAAAATCAAAACTATCATAAATATTATTCCAAAATATAATAAACAAAGAGAATTGAATTGGCATTATTACATACTAAAAAGAATGTTGAATTAGTTATCTTACTGTTATATTTGATTTTATTTTTTAATTATATATTAAAACTCAGTTATTTAGTATTTCACCAATCTATGTGACAATGTAACATTGACTACTATGTTGATGTTTTTTGGATTAAAACTTAATATTATTTAACATAAATAACTAATGTGTCAATATTTTTGATGCTGTGAGTTGTGCTGATTATAGATCAATCAAGTTAATGTGTCATACATTAAAATTTTGAGAAAAAGAGATTACAGATAATGAATAGACACTTGTATTTTTCAAAATAAATTTGGTTTTATGCAAGTAGATGTACTGTGGAAGCTATACATATATTAAAGGGTTTGATGGAGAAAATTTGAGAAAGAAAGGAGATCTCCATTTAAGTTTTATTGATTTAGAAAAGTGTAACGACCCAAAGTCGTTATTTTGCAAATTAGGTCAGAATCCCGTCTTAGGAATCAGGATCTCGGGGAATTTCAATTTAGGGCAAACAAAACTACCAGTAGATAGAAACAACTTTAAAGATCAAAGAGCCCTAATTCAGTAGAAATCCGAAAGACGGAAGCTCCCGTTCTATCTTCGAAATTTTTGTAATTTCTGAAAATCAAAAACATTTAAATACGTGTCCGAATTCATCGTTTTCAGTGTCAACATGTTAAGTATATTATTTAAAAATTGCTCGAGAAGTTTTCATCAAAATCTGAGCGTCGATATGATCGTGGTAAATTTTCAAAGTTTTAAACCCCTAAAATTAAAATAAAATAAAATTTTGCTCCGAATCGAGAATTTTTGGCGCGAGGGTGTTTGTCATATTGTAACACACCTCGGTGTCAAGTTTCGTTGTATTCGAATGGCGAACGACGGAAATTTGAGAAGGTTTTAAATTAAGTTTTTTTTTGAATTTTATTCCTCTGTTTTCTTCATACGCCCCCCCTGTTTCGATCGCGCATTGCGATCTCTTCTCCCGCGCCAGGCGGGAGAAGCTTCCGCGCCAGGCGGAAGCCTGGCTCCTGCCTGCGCCGTTTTCGGCGCAGGTTGTCGGCCCAGAGGGCCGACACTGACTCCCGGCCCCACTCCTGCCCTCTGGCGGGAGAAGCTTCCGCTCCAGGCGCCGCCTGGCGCCAGTTGGCGCACGTTGTGGCGCCTCTCGTACGCCTATAAGAAGCCATCTCTCCCCCTCCTCTCCCCACAGCAGCTTCCAGCCTCCTCCTCAGCCTTCCAGCAGCCGGCCACCCCTCCTCAGCCCTTCCAGCAGCCGGCCAGCCCCTCCGGCAGCCCCCTTCCAGCCGCTTTCGGCAGCTTGGCAGCCTCCGAAAGCTCCCGGCAGTCTCCGGCAGACCCTCCCAGCAACTTCCGGCAGCCCGGCAGTCCCCTCCAGCAGCTCCAGCAGCCACCAACAGCTTCTGGCAGCCTTCGACGGCCACCAACAGCCCTTCCCAGCCAGCCAGCTCCTCCTTGTCGGCTGACCAGCAGTAGCCCGGCAGCCCCGCCGCCAGCTGGAGCCCTTGCCAGCCTCCGGCCAGCCCGTTCTGGCTTCCCTCCGTTTTTCGGCGGTCTTAATCTTTAAAGGTTTGAAGATAAGTTTAAGAGAAGAAAAGAGGAGTTATTTTGCTATTTTCTCTACTTAATAATCTTTTTGAAAATAAGATTACGTCATTCACATTAATACGGTTCTCATTAATTAATAATGAAAACTATACAAATATTATAAAATGACTATATTTCAATTTAAGCAGTTTCATTTTTGACCACCACTCCTATTATGTTCTTCTTTCATTCTTATATTATTATCATTGAAATAATGATAATAATAATATTGTATCATTATAATCGCTATCCTTGATAATCTTAAAACACTTTAATAATTATAACTGTTTTAATAGCAGCTTAAATCAATCAAACTTCAAATGCGGAAGAAGAACAGAATGAAAGAAATTAAACTCCTAAATCATTGATTAAAAAGCTAACTTAGAAATATCGGGGACTTAAATGCAGATTGAGCGAACTGTCACTCATTCGAGCCGTTGAACTTCTGAACTTAAGAATAAAGGTACCCAGTACATGACATGTATTACATTTTGCACTTTTACTGCTGCTTAGCTTCGCGTATTTTGCTTTGAGCCAGATTCATTTGAAGCTTGGTTGGTTATTAGAAGCCAACATCCTTTTCGTTCGGGGGTTACTGGAAAATGACATCAGTAACATTAATGCTTGGTTGGTTGTTAGAAACCAACAGTTCTTTTCATTCGGGGTTGTTGCTGGAAAAATGACATCAGCAACATTCGGGGTTGTTACTGGAAAATGACATCGGTAACATTCGGGGTAGATTACTGGAAAATGACATCAGTAATCTTTATTTGACGAACATTATTTATTGCAGGAAATTGTTTATTTCGCGCTATTACCTTATTTTCTCCTGCATTTTATTTCCGTCTTACTTCCGCTAATCGCATCATTTAAAAATGTAAATGTTATTATGTATTGCTGTACTTAGAGTATTCTCTAATTATTGGGAATTCCAATCCCGGTATTGTTTGTTGTACAATACCAGGTCAGGTACTTCTGGAAGAGCTTAAGCAAGAACCCTAATGCTTGAAATTTTCAATCTGCAAATGGATCTGCGACGGTGTTGTTTTTGCTTATTTATCTTTTATCTTTTCTTTATTCTTACTTTTGTACGACGAACGCTGAAAATACCTTGTAATGTGAACATTTAAATAAATAAATAATATCTTTTGGCTTTCGTATGTGTATGCTCTTTTCCTCTCAAGTTACTCGATATGATCCTGCGGCAAGTGAACGCCCGACGTCGGAACGGTTTCTTTTAAACCGGCGTCGGGGTCCTCACAAAAAGTCTTATGATAGAGTCCCAAGAGAAGTTCTTAGAGAGCTTTGGAGAGAAAAGGGATTTGTGTTAATTATGTTGATGCTATTAGAATATGTATAATGGGACTTTTACATGTGTTCGATCTCAATGTTTCTTATCTAATGATTTTTTGTCACTATTAGATTATATCGTGGCTTAACTTTCAGCTCATACATTTTTGCTTTAAATATGGATGTTGTTACTAATAAGCACATTCAGTAGAATGTTTTTTGTGCATGTTAGTTGCAGATAAGATTCTCTTAATTGATAAGACTAAGTATGGAGTTAAAATAAAAATTGGGTTGTAGAGGACTACTTTAGAATCTAAAAGCTTTCATCTTAGTAGATCTAAAATAGAATATATTTGAGTTTAGGTTCAATTGTATTAGAAATTCTAATCTTGAGGACACTATTGAGAACCATGTGATCAAGAAGAGCAATAGGTTCAAGTATCTAGTTCAGTTATCCAAAATAATGGCGAAATAGAGAGCAATGTGATTAATAGTACATAAACTGGTTGGATGAAATGGAAGGGCGCTTCTAGAGTGTTGTGCGATCCGAAAATCTCACTCAAATTTAAAGAAAATTTTATTGAGTGGCTATGCGACTTAGCTATGTTATAGAGATGAGGATGCGTAGGTGGATGAGTGGATATATACATAAGAATAGAAAGAAATGAGTTTATCTGTACAAAGGATTTATATAGCTAACCCCATCTAGTAAGATTAAGATTTGATGTTGTTGTGATATGTTTGATGCCCATCCATATTATATTTTTTGTTAATAATTATATCACTTGTTTGTGGCATTCCACATTTTAAATTTTATATTTAATTTTACCACTCTTTCCAATCTATCTATAAAAGGGGGCTGAGCAATAATGGTAAAATGCATTCCAATACTTGTTCGAACAGGAGATTGAGAGGAATAGAGATCATGAAGAAAATGTGATGGAAAGAGAAAGAAACGAAGAAATGTCAGAAATTAGTTATATTTGAAGGAGCTTTTTTTAGTATTGAGTGTAAAGATTTTTGGTATCTTTGAAAAGAGGTGCTCAAAATAAGAAAAAACATCTAGGTGAGTAAAAGCTTTTGCAGCAATTTTAGTTCTCCAACAATTTTGATAGACTATTTTTATCATTTATATTGTAAGAGGAAGTCTTTTATTTACCCTTCATTGAAATTTGGTGGAATAAAATCTGTCCGTATTTGGTCCTAATTAGATGAATCTCATTGAGCCACATATATCACATGTTCTATTTTTGTTAGTGCAGAAATCCTGCTACTATCCAAACACAAACAATTCCATTGAACTATAGAAGTTAGGAGAATGATGTGAATGTTCTATGAAAGTGTTGATTATGTTTATCCAGTGAGGTGAGACAACACAGAAAGGAAATGCGACAAACAGTACACATCTTTGCTTTGATCCCGACTTAATTTTGTGTTTGTCCCTTAGTTTTGCTTATTTGCTTCAAAATAAGTTGCAATTTGATTGTTATTATCTATTTGCATTGCAGTGTAAGAGCGTTCGGAGTCTCTGCTGAATCCATGCAATGCTCCTATGACAGTAGAGGAAACAGTGTGCCTAGCATCTTACTATCCATGCAAAGGCACTTGTATTCTCAAGGCGGCCTTCAGGTACCTTTCCTCCCATCTCCAGATTCTTTCTTGCTGCCTGCTACCCGTATACTTCAACCCCTTCTTATTAAACTCTAGACAGAAGGGATATTTAGAATCAATGCAGATAAAGGGTTGGAAATGCTTGCCAGAGAGCAGCTAAACCAAGGCATTGTGCCGCATGGGATCGACCTGCACTGTTTAGCTGGCCTGATTAAGGTATAATCCCCACTTAACCTGATGATTAGATCTTTGTTTAATAAAATAAAAAGGGAGCATTTTGATGCAGGCATGGTTCAGAGAACTGCCGAGCGGGGTTCTGGACTCTCTGCCGCCTGAGCAAGTGGTGCAGTGCAACGCCTCCGGAGATTGGTCAGAGCTCGTACGGATGCTTCCGGCGACGGAAGCAGCCCTTCTTGATTGGGCCATCAATTTGATGGCCGACGTCGTCGATCACCAGCGTTTCAACAAGATGAATGCTCGGAGCATAGCCATAGTCTTCGCCCCCAACATGACTCAGGTTATGCCATATAAAATCTTTAAAAGAAGAAATTGAAAAAGTCTTTCGGAGCTTTTTGGATTGAAGTAAAAGTAATGTAAAGTATTTTCTTTTGGATAAATTTAAATTACTGGCATTTGGCACGAAGGAAAACGGGTGAAAAACATTTATAATGTAATTCAATTTTGCATTAATATATATAATGTTGGGGTAAAAGAAATTACCCCCGAATCAGGCGTAATAGGTGAATAGCCGAGCTAGCGAATAAACCAGCGAAAGAACGATTCCATGCATCCATCTTCTCCAGCGAACGAATGATTTCAGCAAATCCTTCATTCAAACCACGAAGGATTTGAAGTAATCGTTCGAATGAGTGATTCATTCTTTGATTTCGCTCAAACGAACGATTTGAAGTAATCATTCGAATAAGTGACTCATTCTTTCATTTTGTTCGAATGAATCCCTAAAAAAAATTCAAATGAAATGATTCATTTGTTTCGTTCGAACAAAACGAAACCCTAAAAATATCTTTCTTTTGGTTAATTTTATCGCTAATTTACTCAAAAACACCACTCACAAATAATTTAATTTCAATCAAAAAAATATTTAAATTTTCACTGCCGAACAGTTTAAAATAAGATGATAATATTGTAATCAGATTTACTACCAACTTAATTTACACTTAAATTTCTTCACTGTAATGTCTTCTTTGTCCCTCCAGATGGCTGATCCTCTGATACTACTGATCCATGTCGTTCAATTGATGAACTTCCTCAGCGCATTGATCGTCAATACCCTCCGTGAAAGAAGACGGCGGGCAGCTGCGGAGGCGGAGATTTCTGACAGAGAATCCGATGGGAGCTTCAGGAGCATCGAAATGGGGAGCGAAGTCGGAGAGGGGGAATTCGTTTCCGGCAAGTCCTCATCGGAAATGAGCGATTCCGATTTGGTGAATGATGAATCCGACGGCGGAGGGAGTGGTTTTGTCGCCGAAGGTTTGTTGAACGGATTGAGTTTTAGGAGAGGAGTGTTCTTCAGCGAACAAGGAAGAGAAGACGTTGAGGTGCTTTGAACGGATGCCATTTTCGCGCTGCTTCACTGGTTGTTTTTAATATATTTTTGAGTGTTGCTTATGTGAATAATCAATGTAAAAAATGAATAATGTCTTGGCATTTCTCTCTTTAAATTTTCTTATATTCTTTGTTAGTTCGAGACGAATAATCTGTTTATCCTTTTTCTAAAAATGGTCATCTTAGATAAACATCAGTGCAAATTATAGTGATTTAAGAATAAAAAGGTGGGTTGTTTGTTCGTGTCCTGGTAAAATTTCTTCCTTCTCTTTGCATTAACAGTGATATGCTTTGCCGAACAAAATTTTAAATGTAAGATAGTTTGTCAGGGCGACGACTGTATAAATCTTTTCATTTATCCGTCGATAAATCTTTTATTTTGTCTCATTTTTTGGTTTTTATAGCAAATGCATTCTTTATTAAAGTTTCTTCCTTTTGACTTTCTTCTTATTTCTCTTAAAATGATAGACACAACCGAACCTAACAATTGAACTTTAGGTCTAAATAATAAGTTTTAAGATTTTTATATTTTACTATCAATTGAACTTTAGGCCTTAGCTCTTTATGGTAGACTTATTAGGCATTTTGTTTTTTTATTAGGAAGCTGCTACAATACCTTCTTCAATATTTTATAGTTATTAATGTATTTAAAATTAGTGATTAATTTATAATAAATGAGATTTATTGATTAAAATTATGATTAAAAATTCATTAAAAATTAAATTAACTTGGGAAAAATGTTGGATCATTTATTAATGTATTGAAGTATTTTTCTTTTTATTATTAGCTAAAGCTTTCTTAATAAAAGAAACGTAATAATTAATATATGGGCTATTTGGCATGAGGTAATATAAGAAAATTGGATGTAAAGTAATTTGATTCCAGTATGATTATATTATTATTTGATAATTTTATTAGAAATTTAATGTTACTTTATCCTTATTTTATTTTAAATTAAATAGTCTTTTAGTCAACTTTGCATATATTTGGGGCATATTCTCTTCATAGTCAACTTAAAGAACTCATATTTAGAAGCTGCATGAGAGTCCATAAGAATAGATGCATATGGTAATATTTATTAGGGTAATTGACTTTTAGTGTTGAATGATCTAATTCTTGGAGCAATTATTCTTACTGAAACATATGCAGTTGGGTATATGATTCATGTACATGGAATTAAAATATACCACACTTTGATGATATTATTTGGTTGTCTGGATTGAATGGGAAGAAAATACACATCTAAATGTAAGGATTTAAAAGAAAGTAAACATTTTATAAAATTAAGTAATTAAAAATTTTAATATATTATGATTTAAAAGAAATTAAAATTTTCTTAACTACCATTAATATTTCTCATAAAATAAATAGGCAATGGAATCTATTAGTGCATGCGTTCATATAATAAATGTAAGAAACCACCAACCCGTTCAAGCAAAAATGGAAGTTATTTTTAATTTATTTACATATAAATTATGGTTAAGTCTATAGAAAATATCTTGCCTCGTTAACGTGGATATATATATATTAAGAAAAATGCTATTTAAATTTGTTGATGTAGCACTTAAAAAATTTATCCAATAAAATTTGAATATCATTTCAATACAAATTTTAAAAATAATATTTATATTATTTTAATATAAATAAATAAACATTTATAAAATGATATATAAATTCAATTGAATGAATATTTTTAGATGACACACTTAAATAGCATTTTCCTACATGCAATATCCATTTCTAATTAAATTGAGTGCTCACGAGTGTATTGGTGGGGGCAAATTTTTGGGCCCAAAGTGGAAAGTTTGAATGAGGAGGGGAGTGGTGGCGGGCACTTCACCACGGCGAAGCGTCAGCAGTCAGCGCCCCGCACAATCAAGAAGGGAAAGGAAAGCGGTCGCCGTCAAATATCTACAAAGTATACTATGCCATAAAGTAAATCGAAATACGACCACCGAATAATTCCATTTCTATGAAATTTGCTGAATCATTAATAATTTGTATTATTTTAAAATAAATAAATACACTAATGAATATGTTCTATTAGATGAGCTTTTTTGAGTGCTACATCAACGAGTTTAAATAACATTCCTCATTTCTAAATTATCATAAAAAATTGAAGTGATTTGTTAAGAGAAATGCTATTTAGATCCGCTGATGTGACAACTAAAAAAGCTCATCCAATGAGATTTGAGCATATTTAATTAGTGTTTATTTATTTACATTAAAATATTACAAATATAATTTTTAAAGTTTGTATTGAATTTATATCGCCTTTTTTAGTGCCGTCAATAAGTCTAAATAGCATTTCTCTTTAGAAATAATCTCTTTTTAGAAATAATTATTGCATATACAACTTGAGAAATTTCATCCCTCTTTCATATTTATATATTAATTGCTTAATTAAAACTTAAAATTTATCTAACCATTATAACGATGCTATTAATCCTTATTGGATGAAAGCTTTAATGCATGGTTAGTGATATCATTTAACTTGGAAAATAAAAATATATAGCTAAAGCAAGCTTCATGATTGGGATGCAATGCAATGCATTTGTGCTTTAATGCATGGCAGTGAGGTTTCATGATTTGGAGAGTTTTAAGGTATTAATTGGGGCGTATTTATATTTTATTTCATGATTTGAGGAGTTTCAAGGTGCTATTTAGGGAAGTATTTTGATTGTTGTATAATTGAGATTAAATGCTTCATCTTGTGTATATATAGGATGAAAGAATTCAAAAAATGCGCTTGGTAATATTCTTCCATTTATAGTTAAATTCTTCTTCTCCTCTTTGTGGAGGTAGATAATTAACACTGAACCTAATAAATTCACGAGTCTTGTGATTTGGGATTTTGAATTTCTGTTGATTTTTTCTATTTTAGTTTCTCGTTTGAAGATTCATTTTTCGTGAATTTATAGTTCTTTGAGAGCATTGTTATGACCTAAACAACTGTGATGCAAAAATTATTATTTTTCCTACATATTTTGTACTATACAAACATGGCGAAAAATGAAGAAATTTTATTAGCGGGTACTACGTTCGAAAGATCTATGCATCAAATTTGGCGCATACTACAAAAGTTCATGTTATCAAATTTGATGGAAAGAATAACTTTGGCATGTGGCACTGTAATCTGATGGATGCACCGTGTGCTGTGAAACTTTAAGACATTCTGAAATGTGAAGAGAAGCTGAAAAAAATGAAAAAGAAAGATTGCATAAATACGAATAGAAGCGCATGCAGATTGATTCGCAATTTTCTCACACAAGACATCAACATTTTCGTGATGACTGAAACTTTGGCAGAGAAGTTATGGCAAACGCTTGAGAACAAGTACCTAATAAAGAGTGCGGAGAATCGACCACATGAAACTGAAGCTCTATAGAGATGGATGATGAGATGGAGTCTCTTGTAAGAATGCAACCTGGAGTATGGTGAAGCTTCCTCTGGGAAGGATTGCTATCAGATGCAAAAGGGTGTACATAAGAAGGAAGGATCTAAAAAAAGTTGCTTATGTGTGATATATACAAGACTTGTTGCTAAAGTATTTACACAAAGAGAGATGGTAGATTATGATGAATCAATTTCTTATGTTAAACATCCAATTATGTGTTGTCTTAGTGTAACAACCCAGGTTGTTATTTTGCTCAATTAAGACTAATCTAAGTCTTAATTAAGATTCTAAGTCACTAATTAAGTAATTTAGAACTCATCTCTGAAACCTAGGTCAAATCTGAAGTCAACAAAGTCAAATCTGGAATTCTGGAAAATCCCAAACCCTAGAAAATTGACTTTTTATCTAAACCTCAAATTGAAAATCTGACTTCGCCATTGCATTCAAAACACCCAAATTAGTTATGGGTGAAATTTTGGAGGCATTTGGAAGTCGTTGATTTTTCGTCAAATATTTTAATAATATTTAAATACCTGAAAATTCAAATAAATAAATACTCATCGAAACAAAAATCTGAGTGCGCTGTTGCGTTTCTCACCCTTCAATTAGCTAAGGGTGATTTATTGGAAATTTTTGGGATACATTTAATAGGTAAATTTGATTAAATAAATCTGTATAAATTAAATTAAATAAATAATTATTTATTTATATTTATCGGCGCCGTTTGGATCAAGTTAGCGCCGTTCCTTAATTATCCTTTTGCGGCCGTCTCATCTAACGGCTCCTGTGAGTCGTTTGATCGAAAGATCGAACGGCCCACGTGCTTCTTCCTCGCGCAGCCAGCGCGTGTCCAGCGCTGCATCGCGCGTCAACCCTAGAGCTCGACAGGTGCGCTCCAACGCTCCCCACCGCTTCCATCCACCGCCTAAGCTTCGTATAAGACCATTAGGTCTCTTGATTCGCTCGTTTTTAAAACCTAAAGCCCGGAATCTGACGAAAAAGTTTCAATCGTTTCTTCACCATTCATCGAGGTACCTCCCGATCCTTCTTATTGCAATAATATTCTCAATCGCATGAGTTCGAAATGCTATTTCAATGTATGGATTAATGATTGTGCGGTATCGATTGGGCATAGAATTTGCGAATCATCCTAAATCCACATTTTGTCTACAGTCAATACCGTTAGTTTAGGTTAAACGCCGGGGTGGGACATCTAGGGTTAGAGTTTGTGATCAACTCAGGTCATCTTAGAACTCGATTCAACCATCGGCGTGAAGGTCTCGTCACTACTGATTCATTTCTGAGCGGGTTGAGTTCTATCGCCGTCGAAGTTCACCGGAAATGGAAACCCTAAGCATCGAATCCTCGGGGATCTGGCGGAAGAAGAAGGCGAAGAGACGGGTCAGGCCTGGTTGACCCGGGCCCGACCCGAGCCCAACCCGATCATTCGGGATTCAGTCATCCGAGCGACGCGTGGCGCGTATCCAGCGGCTCCGCGTCTGTGGTGGGACCCACAGACGATCAGCCGTGTCAGTCGGACCACATTCAGGCAGAGGTGGGCCCCACGTGTTTGTCCCAGCCAATCGCAGCCTGCCACGTGTACCTACAGAATTAAGTAAATCGTTTATATATATATATATATAATTATATAATAGATAATTATAATTAAATTAATTATATATATATATATATATTATAATAACATATTTATTTATTTAAATAAGCAGTATTAATTAATTAATTAAATACTAAACTTTAAATCTTAATAACTCTTAAAATACACATCCAAATTATGCAAATAAAAATATCAAATTGATCAAAAAAATATGAGGAATTTATTGATGCCAATAATTTTGCATTTGGACCTGTATTTAGCAAAATGATATTTAGGGTTTAATTAAGTTCAAATTTATGTCACAAATTTTATTTAGCTCATAATTTTATATAGATTGATCCAAATATACCTAATATGGGTCTTAAAGTGATCAAAAAACCCTAAGGATTAATTTGATAATATTCATCTTGCTGTTTGGATTAGTTTTAGACTAATCACATTTAGGACTTAACCCTAATTACCCTAATTAGACCTAGAACTTCAATTGACCATAACTTGGTCAATTGAGCTCCAAATTTAATGATCTAAATATCAATTTAGATCAAAAGATCTTAATTAACAGTAATATGTAAAAATATTTTAAATCCAATGGTTAGATTTGCTAATCACCCTAAATATTGATTAGTAAATATTAGCAAATCTAGTAATCCAAATTGAGTGATTTAAGTTTCAGAGGACTCATAAAGTCATTTAGAAGCTATCTATAAAAATGGATTAGTGTTTGAGTGATTAACTTTACTAATCACTCACTAATCACTCTAAACCCTAATTAGGTCTTAACTTAGTCAAGTTAGATCCAAAATTGAGTCTACTTCATGTCATCATGATCAATGGACTATTTGTAAACCATAGCCACTGATTTTACTCAATTTGGACACTAATTGGCAAAGTTAGGATTTTTGACCTATAATTAAGAATTCATTAATCCCATTTTAACCCTAGATCGTGTATTGGCCATAATTTGGCCAATACTTATCAGAATTTAGCAAATTTAGGTTCTATGGAAAGCTTAGACAGTAAAGAACAATAATCTGAAAGAAAATTTAACTTTCATTTAGCCAAATATCTAAATTGCCCTTATAAGTCAAATTTAATAATTTGATCTTATATGGCTTAATAATCTCCCAAAATTAATTTAGTTGCTGTCTAATCTTACATTAGATAGTAAAAAATTTTAGAATTTAAGCCCTAAATCAAAATTTGATCTCTTGAACCCTTAAGTAGGGGCAAAATAGTCATTTTGCCCAAATTTAGGGTTTAGCCTTTAAAAGTCCTAAATTCAGTTTCTAATCACTAAAATTAGTAAATAGAATGATTTAGAACTGAAATTAATCAAATTTAAATCTAAATTAGATTTTGATTAAAATCTCAAAATTGCTCCTTAAGAAAATTCCTAAGTCCTAAGTGAGTGTTCTCCTTCTTTCTTAGACCTTACCTTAGTTCTTATAACATTAGTTATGATGTGTGTCTTGAGAGATACTCTTAGAAATTAATAGATTTAATTCCTAAGATTAAGAATAGATCTTAAGTTAGAATTCATCTATTGAGTAAATTGGGTTACTCAATGGGTGAAATCTTGAGTTATCAAGTTTATAGATTTTCTTAGTTTATTAAATGATTATTTGATCTTTAAACCCTAGAATTAAGAATAGAGAATCTATCATAATGAATTGATTTATCATTAGGACTTGCCTTAACTTAATCTGTGAGATTTGGATTCTAAACTTAGACCCTTAGATTATACCTTTAGATTAAGTGATTAGACCCCATCATCTGGAGTCTAATTCTTAATCTTTTCATCTTGATTTGGCTAATCAAGATGAGGTTGGGATGAATTAAAATACAAATTTAGGTCGATGATTTGTTCATTTTAACCAAATAGTCATCTTTTGATTAAGTTATAATCAGGACTTAGCCAGTCCTAATTATCTTCAACTAGTAGGATTCGTGATTCTAAGTTACAGAATGTGTAAGAATTGATGATTTTGAAACTTATGTAACTTAGAGTAGATAGAACGAATAAAGTAGATAACAACAGATATCACCTGTGTTTTAGATAGAATTTCTTGCACTTTGATTTTGATGCTTCGCATTCCTTGATTTTAAGCCTTATACCTTGAACATGTATTATGTACTTAAGATATTTGATAAATATCTTATGTCAACCTTGAACCTTCATAAGCAGTATTATGTTTTCACAAGTGGTTTGTAAGGTGTAGCTTGATTAGTATACCTCTTCGATCAACCCGTTCGGGTCGGCAACCTTTCGAGGGTTTAATGTCCGACAGTCTATGGCCATGCCTAGTCCAAGTGATAGGATGGATAGACTCTTGCCATACTGACTATAGAGTCAGGATTCTGATATGGTTATACTAATTCAAGTACACTTACATTCAGTTCTGTCTTAGCTCATCAATCTAAGAGTTTTCAGTGATGTTCAGTTTATAGTTTCTTAGCTCATCAGGCTAAGATTTGCTGAGATCGTGTTTATTTTAGGTGACTTATATAGTCACTGTAGTTTTAGTTTACAATTACTATTTTACTTATATATATTCTGCATTGTAGCACTGTTTTACTTACAGTTTTTTTGCACTATATAGGATGCTAGTTTTACTTACTGTTTTCTTATGCTTTTAGGATGTTAGTTTGTTTCAGTTTCACACTGTTAAATGTTGTATGTCACTTAGCATATCAGATGTTTGATCATATGCATATTTAGGTTATATTTTCTTACAGTTTTGTTTAGTCTTTGCTTACCTATCTTTGTTGCAGTTGCTTAGATGAGGTATGTATTACTTCCTATTTGCTTAGTTATAAATTGTTTGTTTATAACTTATTACTGTTCTTTTTGTACACTTTTCTGCACCTATTGCTTTAGTTCTGTTCATGGTGATGTCTATTTAACTTAATAAAAATTGTTTACCATAAAATGTACTTAGACATATTGTCTAACCAGTTTTTCTTTTATTGGCTGGGGCCCTACCATTATGAAATTAATAATGGTAGGTTCTGAGTTTGTTGGAGCAGCAGATCTAGTGGAGAGCTTGTCATTGGAAGAGGAGCCTGTTCCTGAAGATCTTTAGCTTTAGTTTCTGTTACTTGAGATCGAGAGTTTCCTTTTTCAGTTCTCTTAAATTTATTAAATGTTGTAATAATATAGGTTTAACTTTTATTTTTAGCTCTTTACTTATTCTATATTGTTATATTTATACTGTATGGATGGATGTTATATTTTTATACTTTCACACTCTGAATTCATGTATAGTCATTTAGTGATAGTTCTTATGGATTGAATGGCAAGGTTCTTATTTAAGTTGGATTAGAACACGTGTCTAATTCAATTCTAAGTGGGGACTTTGTCATTTGGTGACCCCTCCACCGTAATCATGTTAACTTAAGGGTTAACAGGACCATGGCGGGGCAGGGCCGCCACACTTAGCGCTTATAGTACAATTTTATCTAATCTTGGAACAACTTGATGTGAAGGTGGTATTCCTACACAAGAGATTGGAAAAAGAAATGTATGTGTTAATCTCCTAGATATAGTGCTACAAACAAAAAAGATTGGGTGTGCAACCAGAACAAGTCACTCTATGGTTTAAAGGAATTACCACCACTGTGATATAAAAAAATTAACAAGTTTATGCAAGGGCAATAGTACACGATAAGTAAATTTGATCATTGTGATATTGATCAATAGTGAGTTCATCTACTTGTTTTTATATGATGATGATATTTTAATTTTTTTGTCTTATATTGATGAAATTTATGATATGAAGCAATAATTATCATTACATTTTGAGATTTAGTTAGAAGAAGCTCATAAAATCCTTAACATGGAAATTTGATGAGTCAAGGAAGTTGGAAGAAAACTGGCTCTCTCAAAGTGCTTATTTAGAGAAGATGTTGATGAATTTTGGGTGGATGATTTAGCAAATAAGTAAGCCATCCTTTAGCATCTCACTTCCATTTGAATGCTATGTTTTGTTCCAAGGATGATGAAGAAAGGAAGGAAATAAAATTGATTATGTACGTTAGTATAGTTGGAAGTTTGATGTATGCTATAGTGTGCAAGTAAGTCCATATTTGGCACGTGTTATTAGAATGGTAAGTCGAGATATGCATGACCCATGCATAGCTCTGTAATAATCCAAAGTTGTTACCCTAGTCAATAAGAACTTAACCAGGTTTTGATCTTGATTCTAATACTCTTAATAAGCTATTAGAAGCACACCCTAAATTTTTGGTCTAAATCAGAAATCATTTGGATCAAAACCTCAAATCTAAAAATCCCGATAATTTGAAAAATAACATACCTAAATTGACCTCATATTAAAAATCTGACTTTGTCATTGAGCTCATCACCCCCAAATTAGCTAAGGGAGATGTTTTGAAAGCGTTTGGAAGTCGTTGAATTTTTGTCGAATATTTTAATATATTTAAAATACTCCAAAAAATAGGAAAAATAAATACTCGTCAAAATCTAAATATATCTTCACTGTTATATTCCTCACCCCTCAATTAGCTAGGGGTGAATTATCGAGAATTTTTGAAGTCAGTTATTAATTTAATCTAATTTAGAAAACTTGAAATTTTCTATCAAATTAATATTTATTAATTCCTTTAAACGCCACACTATCAGTCTAATCCTCCACAATGTTTGCTAGCCTTGCGGTGTCATTTGATCAGACGGTGCAACAATCTAGCCATCTGATCGATCTAGCCGTCTGGATCAGACGGCTATAGTGCTTCGTCCCAAGCTGAGATCCGCGTGTCGCGCGAGCGCGCTCAGCAAGCAGCACCGCAGATGCGCGTCAACCCCCGCCATTCAAGGGCCTTTGTGAGCCTCATTTAACCCCACTGAAGATCCTATTCGTATGTGGTACAATCCGCGATGATCAATGAGTCACTTGGAATTTTTGAAAGATCCCCGATCAAGCCCAAGCCCGATAGCCATTAATCGTGGTACGACTGATCCTCCTAATTTCATCAATTGATTCTTTCATTTTCATTTCAATTATCAATTTCATAGCATGGATCATCATGTGATCGGCCTAATCGGGCAAATTTCATTGTGGTTTCACAGTGATCCACCGTGATCGCTTCCGTCCCGAGCCTGGAAATCTAGGGCTAACTCTTGCCACCACTTCAGGCCACCTCAGCCTTTGGTTCTACCACCGATAGAAAAGCCACATCAAACTCTATCTGTTGACATGCCAACCGATCATCAGCGAGGCCTAACCGACCATCATTTTGACAGCCCTAGCAACCCGGTGTCAGTGTCCCTCGGGACGAAGGCGAGTCGTGCCCCGGTCCCAGGTCCACGTAGGCTCTCGCCGACGCCCTGATGTGGATCCCACTTGTAGCACCCCGCCCATCGCCGTACGCAAAAGATATAAACAAATTGGTGGTGGAGCGGTGTGCCACTCGGAGAGGCGTAAACCATCTGCCCGAATAGCTGAAACTAAACCTATATGAAGGGCTGCTGACTCAACCCCAAATGAGGGTCGAGAGCTAATACTTAAGATAAGAGTAGTATTCTTATCCTAAGTATTAGACAAATATATACATTGGATTTAAAATACAAATGTGAAGAATCCAGTATATGCATGAGATATCAGCATTTCCAGTATATGTATGAAAATCTAGTATATGTATGAGATATCACCTTAGGATTAAGTGATTAAACACCAATATTTGGAGTTTAATTCTTAATCTTTCTATCTTCATTTGTCTTAATCAAGATGAATTTGGGTTTCTTAAATCATTAAAATAAGATGATTGATTATTTATTTAACTTCTGTATTTTATAATAATTTAATTATATTATGACCTAGCTAGTCCTAATTATTTTCAATTTATAAGAACATGAGTCTGAGTTACACTTGATAATATGACTTGGAGATCCTGAGCTTGTGTACTTGGAATAATTAGAACAGATAAATTAGGTTGCAAAGGATATCACCTATATTTTAGTTGAGTCTCTTGCTTACTTTGAAATTTGATACTTTGCTTACCTTGTATCTGAGATTATGCCTCAGACATATATGGTGAATATATGATATTGGATGAATATCACATGTTAATTTGTATTGTGTGGTCATCATTAGCATTATTATTGGTGTCTTCAGCTTTCTGACTTTTAGTTCAGTAGGTTGTGACCTAATTAGTTTGCCATTTCATATTTGGTTCGGCTTAGTAGTGTGAACGCTATTTTATCAGTGAAGTCCACCTAGTGGTACACCTACTAGTTTGTCAGAAAGATGGCATGTAATAGACTTGTTATGACTTGTTTAATCAATGTTTTGATATGGCAGTACTACTTTTAGGTGCACTTCTACTCTTTTGTTTAGTTCTTCTACCTTAGCTCAGCAGACTAAGTGAGATATTGTGCATATTTTCAGTTCAGGTGGCTTATTTGGCCATAACAATTTTTTAGTTTGTATTTACTATTTTCAGCTCACTTTTATTGTACTTTAGCACTTATTTACTATTTACTTGGTTGATAGCTTACTTCTATTATAAAATGTTAGCCTTGCACACTTGTATATATATATATGATATTAGTCTTGTTTTCAATTATTTAAATATTTCACATATTCTTTTACTTTATGTTAATTAGTATAAATTTACATTAATCATAAGTATGTTTTTCTTTCAATTATTAGTATTTATTCTTTCTTTTATACCTAATCTTATTGCAGCTATTGTTGGAGATATGTGTTTACTTTTTTTTTATTTAAATTATAAACTTATTGTTTATAGCTGCATTTTCTTTTCATATGCATTTTACTACTATACTTGCTTGTTTAGATGATAAGTTTTAATGATGGTATCTTAAAAGAAATTGAATAGTATTTTGCCTAAAAGTACTTAGACAATACGTCTAATAATATTTTATTTTTGGCTGGGGCTGTAACAACTCAAGGTTGTTACCCAGCTTAATTTTAGCCTAATCGTATCATAATTATCATCCCATTAAATTCATCTAGTCATTAGAACCAAACTTTGAAGGTTTGGAGCAATTCGGAGCTCAATCGATTATTTTGGAATATTTTAATATTTAATTAATTAGAAAATTGAGGTATTTATTTTGACCTTGAAATAAAAATCTGACTTCATCGTTGAGATCGTCACCCCCACATTAGCTAGGAGTGATATTTTGGCCGCGTTTAGAAGTCGTCAGATTTTTACAAATATTTTAATATAATTAAATGCACTGGAAAATAGAATAATTAAATAATCATCGTTGAATTCCTCACCCCCAAATTAACTATGGGTTAATTTTTGGGAATTTTCGGAGTGCGTTTCAAAAATCTAAATTTTCTTAAGAAAAATAAATAGTAATTATTCAGTCCATAAATTGCAATTTTTTCTATCCTCCTATTTTTCAATTGCTTACATGTCAGCCCCCTCTCCATAGTCAGTGCTCCCATGCCATCTTAGGCTCAAGTATGATGACCTCTCTCCTTAGGCTCATGATGGCTCCCTACTCCCTCTACTCCATCATTCTCCTTTTACTTTATTAAGGAGAAGCACAACCATCTTCTTCTTCTTGCTGAAATTTTCTCATCTCCTCCTCCATTGATGCCCTAGTGTTGAAGAAGAAGAAGTTCAGCTCACCTCTAAGGCTTTGGAGAAAGACAAATATTTCTTCTTCCTCCATCCCTTGCAAGGCTAAGGTACTCTTTTGTTTACTCTCCTTGTCTTCTTCATGCTACTACAATGCTTGAATGTATTTTTAGAAGTCCATAAGCATGTATGGAAGTCACTAAAGCTCTTCAAAACATCACATTTTCCTAAAGAAAAATTATTCTGTTTTTCGTCCATTTTGCAATTCTATTGTTCAATTAATTTTATTAATGTTTTCCCTAAGTTCCTACCGAAATGCCGCTGCAGCGCGCTAAGCGGCAGACGGTGATTTCGCAAGGTGCGAAACCCGTGAGGCCCTTCTTTCGAGTTTAATTACTCCTAATCTAGAGCATTCTATGAGTGGTACCATATATCAATGGAAAGGTATTTCCGATACCTTTCCATTGACACTAAAATCGATACTAACAAAGTATCCTAGATATACTAAAAATGTAGATGAATGACAAGGTATACAAAATAGATAAAAATAGAGCATATTCCTTTGAAGCTTTGAAGAGCCTTAATGGCTTTCATTCATGCATATGGACTTCCAAGGCTGTATTCTAGCATAATAACAACATGTAGAAGGCAAAAGGAGAGGAGCAAACGAGTACCTTTATATTCTTGGAAGGAGAAGAAGAGGAGGAAGGAACCTTGGCTTCCTTCAAGACTTTAGAGAGGAGCTTCTTCTTCAAGGTGTAGCAATGGAGGAGGAGGGAAGAAAATTTCAGCAAGCCAAGAAGGAGGGCTGAGCTCTTCTTTTTAAAGGAGGAGAGAAATAGGGGCTTCATCATTAGTTAAGGGGGCTATGGAGCTTAGGATGAGGGGAAGGCAAGGGAGGAAGGAGATGGGAGGAGTGGCCAGCCGAAAGTTGCAAGAATGGCCAGCCTAAATTAGTTGCTAGCTAGGAGAGCGGGAGGGAGAATTTGCAATTTAGGTACTCACCAATTACTTATTTATTTTCTCTATTCAAAAATCCAGATTTGTGAAAGGTGTTCCAAAATTTCCCAAAAATTCACCCATAGCTAATTTGGGGGTGAGGAATTCAACGGTGAAGTCAGAATTTGATTCTGACAATTATTTAATTATGCTAATTTTTGGAGTTTTTAATTATATTAAAATATTGGTGAAAATTTGACGACTTCCAAATGCGTCCAAAACATCACCCCTAGCTAATTTGAGGGTGACGATCGCAACGATGAAGTCAGATTTCGATTTTGAGGTCAAAATAAATACCTCAGTTTTCTAATTAATTAATTATTAAAATAATCCAAAATATTGGATTGAATTCTGAATTGCTCCAAACCTTCAGGGTTTGGTTCTAATGACTCAATGAACTTAATGGAATAATAATTATATTATGATTATACTAAAATTAAGCTGGGTAACAACATTGGGTTGTTACAGTTACTTCATCTTATTCTTATAATAGTGCGCTCAATATGTTCAATTTTAATCATATTTATTTATGAACTTTTCTTGTAGTTTATTAGTCCTTATACTATAATTGTTTAATATTTTTATAGTATTTGGATTGAGGTATGTTGTTTTTATTACCTCATTTGTTAATTTATAAATATTTCATTTATAGTTTCTATATTTTTTTTTGCTGCTTGTTGCACCTAAATACTTGTGTAAATTTGTGATATCTTAAAATTTGATAATTAAAATATTCAGCATAAAATGTACTTAGATAATTTGTCTACCATGAGATCTTTTTATTTTCTCGACTGGGTCCCTAGCATGTAAGAACCAACATGTCAGATCTATAGTTGTTCGATGAGTCAGTTCCAGGTGAAGAGCAAGAGCGTGGAGATGATCCTTCTGCAACTGTTTAGCTTTAGCTATCATTTTAATTGGAAGATAGTGATTTCTAATTTTTCTTTCCCTTTGATCTCTTTGCATTTTGGTCTATAATAATTAAAATTGCACTTGTGTGTTTTTACTTTCAGTACTTCTATTTTTGAGATGTACACATTTATTGTTCATTTTTACTATTTAAATGTGATGAATGTATGCATTTTCTTATCACTTGATCACTCTGATAGGAATATTTATTCCACTCTATTTAGCACTCCAAATTATATTATTATTACATAATAATTTGAGGCACTAATACTCTCTTATTATAGATATCTAAGTACTTGGCTACTTATGTCTCTGTAGGGTTAGTATGGATAATATAAGTGTCTCTCAGCAGACATTTATGACATTAATAGTAATCCAAAGATTTTGTAAGTAATGACCCAACCCATTGCTAATTAGAATTATAGTTGAGCAAGAGGCATGGTGGGACACCATAATGAGTCATCTCTCATATGATGCATATGAGAGCTGATACGGAGAATTGTGAAGTTGAATAGTCATTCATGATTGTGCAGTTTCATGCAATTTTGTAGAGTTTCAAGATATCAATTAGGGCATACATATATACATATGTGTCATTGAGAATTTTAATGTATTATTTGGGGAGTTTTCTTATGAATTTTTGATGATTGTTTAATAGAGATTAAAAGCTTGCTCTTATCTATAAAGGTTGCTGAATGAGTTATAGGGTTGAGCATTGTGAGATATTTACGTCTTCTATTCATAATGAATTTCTCTCTCTTCTCCACGAGGAAGTAAGGGCTTCTCATCGAACTAAGAAAGTTATTGTCTTTTTTTATTTGTGCTTATGTATTTATGCAAAATTTCTTATTTTATTTTCTCGCTTCGATAATCCGTCATTCGTGAGATTTATTATTGTTCGAGAGCACACATGCCAAATTATTAAAAAAATACATTATTAAATGTGCCTCTAGAACTTGAAAATGAAAAATCCAAGCACATATCATCAATATTACTCAAAAAATACATTTACTCATTAACAAAAAGATCTAAAAGGGTTTCATCGAAGGTTTTTGTCAAAATTGCTCTTTAGCGACTCGATCCATGAAGTTCTTCTATCGGCAAAGTTGGAAGAACATGAGCTTGTGTGAGATATACAACAATAAGTTGTGCAGTTAGCTCCTCTGAATAATTGAATTTTCTGTTAAAATTTCTATGAAGAGATAAATAAATAAGATCATGTAACAATCTCATTAATATTGTCAATGTATTTTTATATGCCCTTCATTTATATATATATATATATATATATATATATATATATATATATGTTAAATTCTGATTTGGTTCTTTATAAAAAATCATATTCTTATACACAATATAAATAATGTGATATTCTTCCTCTCAAAAAGAGAATGGTAAAAATGCACATTTATTTAATGAAATTACGCAATATAATCTCTTTATTTTTCAATTAATATTATTTATTAACAAAGACAATAAAAAAGATTCTATTGTTATTTAAGATTTTAATTTAAATTTTACTAAAAATACATATAAGAGTATGTATGATTAGAATTTAAAAAGTTAAGTTGAATAAAATTCATTTTTATTTGGAGATATATAAATATATATATATTAAATTCTAAATTATCATATTTTTTTAAAAATATTTGAGGGGCAATTAACTTTTGCTAATTATATATTTATAGAATAATTTTGTAGATTGTGTTATGAAATCCACGGCAACATATTTGCCATTCTTGAAAAAAAAATAAAAAATAAAAATAAACCCACAAAAAAAAACGCCGTAAACAAACCAGCTATAAAGCCCCCAAACTCCTCACAAGAAATTCGCTCGCCGCAGCTTCAGCTGCTTCAAAGGCTTCACGTCCCGCTCGTGCTCCGCGAATGGAAGCCACCGTATGCCAAAATAGTGCGAAGGCCAGCATGGTCGCCGCCCGTGGCGGAAGAACGGTGGCAAAGGCGGCGGCTGTGGCGACTGCGGCAGCGATTGTGCTTTTCGTTGCGGGAGCGGTAACGCTTTGCTGGTGGGTCCGGGATTTCCATCCGACCAACCAAAGGCTTTGGATGGTACCTGTGAGCCTCATCATGCTAGGAACGCCGGCCATCGCCTGGTTCGCCATCGCTGTTTCTGAGATCCGCTTAAGCTCAGATTCGCCGTTTTGCTGCTTATAGGTAGGTAGGTAGGTACTTGAGTCGTTCTTCGTCAAGAACTTTTTTTTTTCTTATATTTGATTTCTTTGGGATAAATTATACTGCGGATAAAATTATTTTCATTGTAATTTGATGATTTTGTGGCACAATTTTTTTCTCTTTTTTGTTTTCATAATTTTGTTGTAAAATTATTACTAATTTTCTTTTTATATTAGAAATACTATTTAGATTCATTAACATGACATTCAAAAAAATTCATCCAATAAAATTCATTCTATCAATTTAATATAAAAATTAAAATAATATTTATATTATTTTAATATAAATAAATAAATACTAGTAAAATAATATCAAAATTCATTAGAATTTAAAAAAATTTATCTATTTCTATTTATTCATCATAACTACATATATTATATTCAATTTATAATTTTTTATATATACAAAATTAAAAAAAAAGTTTTATTTAAGACTTAGTGTATAATATAGATAGCATAAGCAACTTCAATAATTAAATTAAAAATAGATAAAATAAATATAAATGCATAGTATTAATTTTATAACGCAAAGCATTTAATTTAATTGCATGATTTGATAAAACTTATGTTAATATAATTCAATAAAACTTATTAGCTGTATTAAGCAATTAAATTAGTAATCTATTTTAAGATGATGCTACTTTTTAAATTGTTGTTTATAAGGTAAAAGTGATATTTTAATTAAATCTATAATAATAATAGTTTCGCTTAATTGCATACTAATATAATTTTTTTAATATATTACATTATTAAAATTACATTAATTTAAATTATATTAATTAAATTAACTATTATTTATAATTAATATATAATATTATTTATTAAAAAATGAATTAAAATTTTAACTAGTTAATAACATATAATAATAATTAATTAAATTTGTTATAACTTATTAATTAATAATTATACTCATTATAATTATTTAATAATAATAAACAATGCAATTTTTAATTACCGTTTATTTTAATTAGTAACTGTTTCTTAAGAAAATTATTATTTGCTCTCCAAATATTTGAATGATTAAAATTTGTATTTAAAATATCTCTATTTTAGTAGGTTTGGCTTACAAAAATGAATTTAATGTTGATTTTGTATGAGAAAATAATTTATTTTTTATTTTTGGAGTTTTTGTATATTTATTAAATTGCTTTGATTATGTTAATTATATCATTAATTACATTAATACTGATCAATAAATTAATTATTTAAACTAGCAACTTAAGATAATTATTAATCAAGTACGATGCTTATATAATTAAATCAATTATATTAATTATCTATAAATGTATTAGTACAAAATAAACATTATATGTTTTAAATATTTATTTTTAACTATATGAATTAGCTAGTTGTATTATTTACTTAAATGATATATAGTCGATAATTTTGAGTAATTATAAGTCCATACTTGTTAGTGACTAATTGTTTGTTAAGACTTCAAAATAGTTTAATTTAATTTTCATCATAATCAGCATGTCTTAATTTAATTTTTTTTATTAATAAAATAAGTTTACCCTTATAACAAAATTTATTCAGTTTTAGTTAATTTAAATGAGAAGTACCTTTAGTCTCTTTGCGAAGACATCTCTTTTAGCAAACTGGTGGAAATGTAACATATTAAAACTCTTTGAAGTTCCATCTTACTCAACAAGATGGTTTTCTCTTTCAGGAGAACACTCTCCAAGATCTCACTCATTCTGATACCTCATTTAAGTTATGATACTAGCAGAAACATTCCTCTTTTTAACAACAGCCGCACTCTCACTTTTCAATCTACACATGACTTGTTGTTTACTTGTTTAACTGATATCCCTTGAGCTGCCACTCTTTGGAATGAAGGCACCAATCTTCACTCAAAATGCATAACTTGGAAAGCCTTAAATCTTGGTCTCAAAACTGTAGATATTCTTAACTCAACGGGCATTCCCTGTAATTCTATATGTTGGCTCTGCTATCAGTACACTCAATCTTATGCTCATTTGTTCTTTACTTGTGACAATGCTTTTTAAATTCTCAAAGAGATTCTTCCACAGGATCCTCAATATTTATTTCCTCTTTCTCTTACCCAAATCTTGAGTGACATTTTTCTATTCGTCAAATGGTCAAAAAGAGCTTACATTATTGCTATTGGGCTGATTGTTGATTGCATTTGGAAGGAGAGGAATGCTCGTATCTTCAACAATGAATGAAAATTAAGGAAAATTAATTTTTCATAAATTGAAGGAAAATTAAAGAAAATTAATTTTTCCTAAATTAAAGGAAATTAAATTTCCTTAATTAAAGAAAAATTAAAGGAAATTAATTTTCTATATATATAATTAAATCTCTCAATTATGGTATTAAGAAACTGTCGCATTAATAACTTCCGTTTCGAAAATTATAGATTTGGAAGTTTTCTTTATGTCCTTAATTAAGAGATTGGAATTGTAACTTTTGGGAATCAAAGATGGCTTATAAATAAGCTTTGGTATGCAAGAGTTTCAACACACAAGATACAAGAGATGATCTCGAAGAGAAGGTTTTGTGAGGATTCTCTAACCTTAAACAATTTGTATTCCTCTTTGATTTTAGTGAAACTTTGCTCTCCTCCCCGTAAACGTAGACGTGATCACCAAATCACGTAATTTCTGTCTTGTGACTGTGATTATTTTATGTGCTTGTTTTCTTGCTTTATTTTTCAGTTTTTTCACGTTCGCACAAGTTTCTTTTTGTTCCACTTTTGGTTTAAACCCTATTCGATCCAACAAACAATAATTATTCAATAGCCCCAACCATTATTACTAATATCAAAACAAGATTACTTGGAACTGTTAATAAGTGGACTAATCACTCCAATCAGGAAAGACTTCAAAACTGGCATGCAATTCTTAACACCTTTTAAGTCTGAACATCTTATCCTTTACATCGAGAAGCAGCCTATTCCCCCAATCTCATGCCTCCTGTTTGTTGCCTTTGAGAAAATTGGGACCTGTATGTTCCGATATTGTAGTCCTTATTTGAATTGTGAAAATTGTAGTTTGACTGCTTCGTCCTGGTTGCTGAATATCATCTTGGATAAAAGTACCTATATATTGGACAGCTTTGGAATTCTTGGGGGCTGGTGGACCTGTTCTTTCCTTATGCTGAAATTGCTGATTTTCTATTTTTGACGGACCTCAGATTCTGCTTTTCTGGTGTTTATGCCGGACACCTGACTCTCTTTGCGCTAGGTTCTTCTGTGAGAATCTTATTGCATTCTGCTGTTGGGACAGTTTTACTTCTATACTGTTTTAGTTGGACCTCTGTTATTTTTTTAGAATTTGAGAAGCTTTAAAGATTATTGAGCTGAGCCCTTAACATCATACCCCTCCTGCTGAATTTTTGGATTGCACTTTTCAGCTCAAGAAGCAATTTTTGTTGGCTTTTAAGCCATATGTTCTGATTCGGGACTGATTTGGATCAACTAGTCTCGATGCGATTATCTGTAGACTTGAAAATGAATTTGGCAATTCTTTATTAAATTGCTTATTATGAATTTCTTTGGTGCGGAAGCTACTTAATTGACCTTACCACTCTCAGTCTCAGTTTTACAATTTTATTTTAACTTCTTAGATTTTAGTATCTTAAATTTTTATGTCACCTCTATGCCCCAATCTTCTTTTCTTAGTTTACTTTTGTCTTTTTTTTATAGTTTAAAATAATCTAATTTATTATGTGTACAACCACATATAATGAAATATACGGCAAAGAACTTTTAGAATGGACTGAGAATATGTCTGATACTCTTTTTCAAATGAATCTCAAGTCGGACAATTATAGGTACCAAACTTATGACATCATATTGCTGATTGGAACTAAACGCAAGCAAGCTTTGACCACAGAAATTGACCAGCAACATCCTAGTCAAGAACGTCTGTGTGCTGCAGTAGTTTTCTTAATGTTCTAGAAGAAAGACCTTTCCCGTCAAGGCAAGAACTCGATAAGGAGTGACTGTGTTGGTATCTCCACCAGCGGGCGACGCTTGCAAAGAAGCGTCCTTTGCCTGCATCTCAAGAAGGAGGTTCAATGGCGGCGACTCTGATGGTCAGATCAGAGTAAAATGAATTAAAAGGAAAAGTGTCAACGGAACCAAATAAAGTGATTTATGTACGCCTTGGATCTTGGGTTTTTCCATGTATATAAACAATTTTACCCCTCCATCTACAAATAATGCGAGATTGCAAAATTTCTCAGGTTTCTTCGGGAACACAATCAGAGCCACTTCAAGCATTGGAAACCATCATAATCATGCTTTTACCAAACGTTCCACCATCAACATGTTGAGAAAATTTGCACCCGTTGAGAAATTAATTCAAAATAGAAACAATACATATCACAAGAACAATCTAGAAATGGCATCCAATTAACTGAATTTCTATAAAAAGCAAAAAATAGAAAAATTACTGAGCTGCATCACCAAAAAAATTTCAATATGATGAAAATCGAAGAGATTACAGAGCTTTCCAGATAACCCAACCCTAAACCCTAGCCATTTTTTCTCCTCATCGCACCTTTCCCTTTGTTTTGTCACTAATTCTATAATCATGCACAACAACACACATACAATTCGTCGTGACTCATCACACAACTCAGCGCCATTTAAAACGTGCCCAAACCGCCTCATAAATCACGACGGGACTCATCACACAACTGTCGCAGAGTCCCGGGAGCCCAGACTTGGGATCTCCATTCGTCATGCAGTTTGCAAAGACTTGCATTTGTTCGCGGCTTAACTCCCACAGACGCTTAGGCAACACATCCTCTGTTTAGCGCCAATCACGGGTGCTTGGATGTGCATGGGCGCCCAATCTACTATTGGCTTGTCTGACATAAGTGCTTGGATGCCCAACATGCTGTATATCTTCGTATAGGCTCCGTCAACATGCCCAGTGCTAACCCAATCGGGCTCCACAACATAATGAAAAACTTAGAGCACCAATTAGAGCTTAACGATCACTCTGGTACTAGTTGAAGGGTAAAAAATCAAAATAAAAATATATTGAATAAATCTAGATTTTACATGTGATAAAATTATAGTATTGCTCTTTTAAATATTTATTTATATTTTAATAATTGAACGCCTATATTAATAATCATTTAAAAATGCAAAATCAAATATTATTAATTATATAACGTGTAACAAAGAAACAAAAGATTTGAAAAGGATTTAATTTTTTTTATTTTTAATTTGAAAAGATTCAAAATATTATTAGGCATTCAAATACATAACTTTAAAATTGACTTGAATATATGATTATTTACGAGTTATAGTTACAAATTTTTTTATTTTGCATAAGTATTTAAAAAAAAAAAAAAAAATATATATATATATATATATATACCAAAAAAATATTTCAGAATTAATAAAATTTTTTATTTTAATTTTTACTTATAAATCGTATAAAAATATATATTTAATTAATAATCTATTTATACATTAATTATTAATATATAATTAATAAATATATAATGTATCATCAAATATATAAATATATTATTAGTTAAATATATTTTATCAAAAAAAAAATTATTATTTAAACATAATATTTTAATTTATAAAATTTCGAACGCACAGAGTTTGTCCCACTGACGCCACATATCCCCACACATTCCATCAATCACTATTCATTTCTCAATTTCTCTTACTTTTGTTTTAGATAATATAGTTTTTTAATATTAATTTTATAATTAAAACAATCCATTTTCTTAAAAGACCGAATTATTATGTCTATTTCATTAATTTTTATCTGATTTTATAACCCAATGTTTAAGAAATAATTGACGATTACTTTTTTTTAATCTTAAATATGTTTATAAAAGCCATATACAAAATTGTATTTAATTATTTTCTTATGAGATAATATTTTTTTATATTATTGGAATAATTTAAAATTAGAGTATTAATATATTTATATATTAATATATATTAAAATATATAAATAATGTATAAGTAGATTATTAATTGAATATTTTTTTTTTTTTTTTTTGTAGAATTTGTAAAAATTAAAATTTTTTTTTTTTTTTATTGATTTTGAATAATTTTTAATATATATTTTTGTGTAAGTATAGTATTTTTTTTTAAATTATTTAAAATCTTATATTTAAATTTAAAATCTCAATTATTAACTTTCATAATTTTCAGATATTTATAGTTTATATATATATTAACCACATTTTATTTAATAGTTTAAAGAAACCTTAAACAGTGTGAAAAAAAAATTGAGCTTTTCTCTGTAATGAACAAAAGATTTCTTTGATGCAGTATAAAAGGAGCCACACAGCTACAGATTGCCCCCTTCAGTTCCTCCTCTCTGTAGAGCTCTCCAACGTCCTCCTCGCCATCGCCGTCGGCCTTGTCATCTTCCGCTTTGCCGCTTCTCTTTTCTCTCTCCCGCGGTAGTCTTTCTAGGTTTGCACGGGCATGGCTTTGCCGATGGCTCGCACTCGTGTGGGGAAGTACGAGCTCGGCCGCACCCTGGGCGAGGGTACTTTCGCAAAGGTCAAGTTCGCTCGTAACATACATACAGGTGAACCCGTCGCCATTAAGGTCTTCGACAAGAATCAGGTCCTCCTTCACAAGATGGTAGAGCAGGTTTGTATTTATCTTTTCTCTTTTTGTCTCTACCCCTTTTCTTTAATTATGGCAATTCCGTGCTTTAATGGATTGTTCTTAATGCCGTTGTCGTAACTTCCATTTGAGAATAGCTTGGATATGAAAGGAGTGGGTATATTGTTCGGTCTTGTTCTTTTTGGATTGTTCGGTGATGCATTGTTGAAATAAGGGACTGATCTTAAATCTCAATACGTGTGTTCTTATTAGAGGTCAAACTAACTTTTTTAGGGTTTTGCATTCTCATTTGTAAAGAGATGGATGTTTAGGGGTTCAAATTGCTGGAGTGGGTAAGCTTTGAATGAGCCCAGGGTTTTCTGGCAGATAAATGAAAGACTGGTAATTTAAAAAAAAACAAAATAGGAAACACCTGAGCTTATCTTACCAGCGTGCTAAGAATGGCGTGCTTATTGTGCTCCATTGCCATTCTGTGGCATTGAGCTGGATTTTCATTAGATCTTTTTGAGGAGCATAAAAAGACTGTAAAATTGGATACCATAGATTTTCATGCTTCTGCGATCCATTATGATGCGTGAAGCTACCTCAATACGATAACTGATCTTATTTATGGAGGTGGTATTAGTTGCAAAAAGGAGCCTTCCTGCTTGTAACAGGAAGCTCTGATGAGCGGTGAGGCAAGTGTAGGGGCAATTGCGGACTAGGCGGTCTTTGTCTTTTAATGCTAATTATTTCCATACCAAGAAATAACAATTTGGCATAAAAATAGGACGTTATTCTATTTTTTATTATTAAATATTTAAATAGAGTTGTAATTTTAATAAACTTAGAATATATATTGTATATCAATTAATATAAAAGCTAGTACATTTTTGTTGTGTAGTCCTTGCTACTGCGAAAGGATGGTAAGCCTAAAGGCAGATTACGTGAAACTCTTGTGAGGGCATATATTTACTAGACCTCTAGGAGGAATCTTGAAGGTTAAGGTCTTAAAGAATAAATAAACTAGTTGAACCTCTCAGTTTCTACTCTTAAGGATGAATCTTATAACAAAAGCTTTGTTCAGCCTTGTAATTCTTAAGCATATTAACCTTCAAAAAAATGCATGAATTTGTTTAACTTATGCCTAAACTTCGGTTTAGAACTAGCATGTGTGATGTATGCTGAATCTTAGGGAGCAACAGTCATTCATATTTTGTAGGGCATTTTTGTATTTTGCTTTTGTTTTTCCATAGTGTTAAGAAGAGAGATTTGATGAAATCCTTAGAACCGGAGTTTGATCGTTGAGAATCACCAAAGAAAACACGAAAATATGCCAACACAAATATGAAAAAATCACAGCACAAACAATCACAAGCTCACAAGTATACGAATACAAGATATAAGTGGAAAATCCAAGAATGGAAAAAACCATGGAGCTGCACCACCATAAGAAAATTACTATCAAAAAGATGATTACAGATTTATAGAGAACTTATCAATCACTTAGAGGAATAAAGAATTCACTGACTTTAAGCTTCTTCTTCTTCGTCTCTCCACATGTCTTCTTATTCTCACTCTAGGGTTTCAAGATTCCAAGCATCCACAAGCTCTCAATGGCACACACAACCCTAACATAATATGTTAGTATTTATATGAAACCCAAAACCTGCCCCACTAAGTGCCCTAAACAACTTATGACACGTTACGCCTGAATTGTATTTTCACAAGCGCCTGGGCGCTCGCCTTACTGTCTCTGGGGCGCCTGGGCGTGCTTGGGCGCCTTGCTTGCTGTCTCTGGGGCGCTTGGGCACCAGGTTTGCTGTCTTTGGGGAGCCTGGACGCCAGATTCTCTGTCTGATGGGCGAGTGGGCGTCAGGCTCTCTGTCTGTTGGGCGCCTGGGCACTAGGCTCTGTCTGCTGTGCGCCAGGGTGCCTAGGCACCAGCCTTACTGTTGGCTGTTGTAGACCTGTCTTGAAATCCATTGGAACACCATTTGCATTTTTTTGATAATTCAATTGATCTCCACACCAGAAAAATCTCCTATTTGGAAACCAATTGCAATCATTCAATCTTCAATTTTTTTTTGAATTTTCTTCAACTTGTCTTCTATCCTTGCAAAGGACGTGGTGTGGCTCACCCCGCTCTTTTTTTATCCTTTGAGGCCAACTGAAGCTGAACATAGCTTCAGTTGGCTGTCACTAACTTCGTGAGCATGTCAGCTGGATTCTTTGACGTGTGAATCTTCTTCTCCAATATCAATCGACTATCTTCTAATAAAGATCGAATGAAATTGTATCACGATTGAATGTGCTTTGTTGCATGAAATGATGTGTTCTTAGTTAGATGGATGACACTCATACTGTCACTATGCAATCTTATATCCTCTTGCTCCTTGCCCAACTTAGCTAGAAAACTCTTCAACCAAATCAATTTCTTGATTGCTTAGTGATGACGACATACTCTATCTCTGTCGTAGATATGATGACTATCTTCTGAAGCCTGGATATTTAGCTTACTGCAGTACTACCCAATGTAAATATGTATCCGATTGTGCTCCTTCTATTGTTGATGTCTCCGGCTAGTCTACATATCTCTGTAGCTCCATCTTGGACTTTCCAAAGCATAAATCTTTGTATTCATTTTTTGTGATTGATTATTTAAGTAATGATTTTTGTATTGATTGCTCATTGTATTAAAATCAATTTTTTTTGAAAAAAATATAATCAACTTTTCTTCTCCAGGGTAAAAGTTAACATTTCATCAATTGGAATTAATCGTGATTAGTCATACCAAATTTCTCAGCTTATTTATTGATTATTTGTGATAAAACAATCGATCTTTAACTTAGCCTAACACCAAATCATTTAAATGATGATGATTTAGTTTTTCATCTCAAATTTAATAAAATTTAGCCAAAAGCATCAAGGCCTCTTCATCATAGTTTCTAGAGTCTACTATTGGTAATATCATTCAGATTGAAGATGACTACACTTCACCAAATTTTGAATAGACTGTGATATAAAATTTATATTAATATCAATAAAATTGAATTACTTGACTATCTTAACATAACCGAACTTGAACTACGCATATTGCAAGCCATATATTGCCTTCTTTAACTTAGTAGCATGTAACGATCAAAAGTCATTATTTTGCAAATTAGATCAAATTTCAATATTGACATTAGAACCAAGGGAAATTTCATTTTAGGGCAAATAAAATTACCAATAGATTGGAGCAATTTTAAAAATCAAAGTGCCATAGTTTGGGAAAAATCTGAAAGACGGAAGCTCCTGCCTTATTCTCTGAATTATTTAAATTATAAAATCAAAAATATTGAAATACGTGTCCGAATTCAGCATTTTCAGTGTCGTTGTGTTAAGTATATTATTTAAAGACTGCTCGAGAAGTTTCATCAAATTCTGAGCGTCGATTTGATCGTGGCAAATTTTTGAAGTTTTAAACTTCAAAAATTAAAATAAAATAAAATTTTGCTCCGAATCAAAGATTTTCGGTGCGAGGGTGTTTGTAACACACCCCGGTGTCAAGTTTTGTTGGATTTGGACGCCAAACAACGGAAAAATGCGATTAATTTGAAGTTTAAGAATTTCTTTTCTATTTCCCCTGCTCCTCTGCTTCCCCTGTTTTCCCGATCGGCCTGCCTCCTGCTCGCTAATCGCATCCCGCGATGCGATCGCAGGCTCTGTTGCGAGACAGAGCCTGTAGCGAAAGAAGCTTCCACGCCTGCCTGCGCCGTCTTTGGCGCAGGCTGTCGGCCATATGGGCCGACCTCCAACCCCCCTTCCCCCTTCCGCCTGCAGCGGAAGAACCTTCCACGCCAGGAGGTACTGGTGCATGCCAGGCGCCATTATGGCGCTAAAACGGCGCACTCCTGCGCCTATTTAAAGCTCCCCTGCCCTCCCCTTCTTCACCCACAGCAGCCTCTAGCCAGCTCCCAGCAAGCGGCTAGCTTCTCCTCAGCCCTACCAGCCCCCGGTAGCCAGCGATAGCCCCCTCCCGCTAGCTCCCAGCAAGCGGCCAGCTCCTCCTCAGCCTTACCATCCTCCGACAGCTAGCAAACAGCCAGCCCCTCCTTCTGGCGGCCCCCGACAGCCAGCTATCAAGCCGTCAAACCACTCAGTAGCCGCTGCTAGCCAGCCTCTTGCCGCTGCCATCTCGGCCAGCCATCCGGCTACCCCGTTCCAATCCTCCTTTGTTTTCCGGCAATCCTAAAAGTTAAGGTATGAGAAGTTGAAAATGGAAGAAATTGAAAAGAATGCTTCTTATTAACCTTATATGTATTGTTATACAAATTTTATTAGTCATTCACATTTTAATCATTCTCATTAATTAATAATGGGAATAATTCAAAATGCTATTAATGACAACTATTTCTATTTTAAGTATTCTTTTCATTTCTATCATTACTCTTTTAATACAGTAACATTATTATGAAATACAGACTTAAATCATTATAAAGAAAAAGGACAAAATAAAGAATAAATGTAAAAAATCACGAAATATCGCATCACTTTTAAAAGAAACTAATTTAAAGAAATATCAGGGACTTAAATGCAGATTGATCGAACTGTCACTCATCCGAACTTTTGAACTCTTGAACTTAAAGACTAAAGGTACCCATTATATGACTTACATTGAATATTGCATTTTTTTATTACTGCTATGCTTTGAGCCAAATTCATTTGAAGCTTGGTTAGTTGTTTGGAACCAATGTAATATCATTCGGGATTGTTACCGGAAAATGACATCGGTATCATTTGGGGTTGTTACTGAAAAAAATGACATTAGTAACATTCAGAGTTGTTGCTGGAAAAATGACATCAGCAACATTCGGGGTTATTATTGAAAAATGACATCAATAACATTCAGGATTGTTACTGGAAAAATGACATAATAACATAACATCAGTAACATTCGGGGTTAGTTACTAGAAAATGACATCAGTAACCTTTATCTTGTGATTATTACTTGTTGCAGGAAATTGCTTGCTTATTTTAGCGCTGTTGCCTTACCCATCCTGCATTTTATTTTCATCTTCCGCTAAACGCATCTTTATAAAATAATTTGTTATTGTGTACTGCTGTACTTAGAGTATTCTCTAATTACTGGGAATTCTAATTTCGATATTATTTTTTGTACAATACCAGGTCAGGTGCTCCTGGAAGAGGTTAAACCAGAACCTTAATTTTCAATGGATGGACGATGACGCTGTTTTGCTTATTTTGTTTTTTTTTTTTGTTTTGTATGATAAATGGCCTTGCAATATGAATTTCGATAAATGAAAAATATATTTTGCTTTTATATGCGTATTCTTTTTCTCTCAAATTGCTTGATATGATCCTGCAGTAAGTAGGCACCCGATGCCGAACGGTTTCTGCCGTACCGGCATCGGACCGTCACATAGCATTTTAGGATGAATGCGTAAGACACAACATCAGTTGTTACTTGACTATCTTAACATAACCGAACTTGAACTATGCATATTGCAAGCCATATATTGCCATCTTTAACTTGCTAGCATTTTAGGATGAATGCTTAATACACAACATCAGTTGTTGCTCCATGTTGATTTGTTTATTTTTCTCTCCACTAAGAAAGTTTTTTCATATCAATTTGCCAAAGATTTCATCAAGAAGTTGTTGTCAAGGTGTTAACAACCCAAATTGCGATTGTTTCAGTATCGTGTCATAAATTATCTCTCACGATCTTCTCCATACTATTAAGGAAAATCCTAGGCAATTTATATAATATTGTATCGCTTAATATTTCAACGGTATTCTTCTTGACATTAAATACCTATTTGTGGTCAAAACCATAGACATATCACAATGAATTGGGAGTAACATCATATTATATATTGTTAAAATAAAATTAGCAATAAACAAATGAGAAAAATAAAAAGAGTTGAGCCATTCAATTTCACCAAAATAAAGATCTTAGGTGATAACATATATACCTTGCAGCTAAATGACTTCTTGAATATTCAATTTAGTGATGTATATACTTCAAGAAAAACATGATTAAAGTTGGTTTTCCACAAGCCTAAGCTTATGCAATCTCTTTTGAAAACGTGAATGTACCTTTGATTCCTATGAATTCTTCATAATTTTGACACAAGGCTACAAATGATAGGGCTGTTGTCGCAGCCAAACAAGCTTTAGAAAGATGTATGGAATCTATGCAAAGTCGCCAATGTTACATCCATGGGCATAAGCATGATCACAATCTCAAAAGCGTACAATTGCTTATGCTGTATTAATTCTATGAATGCTCACAATTTTGCACATTATTTTGTGTCGCCTACATGCTTTAGAGTAGTGAGTCTTTTATCTATATGTCGCTCAAAGGAATTGATGTACGTGCTTTTGACGCGTCATTATGTGTCACTCACGTGCGGACACAGTAGAAATCGCTGCCCACACACATTGCTGCAAACTGCTCGCACAATCTGGATAACGACCACTACTCCATGAAGACCCACTCGGTCAAATGAATGCTTATATGCACCCAACTTTTGCGCAATTGTGGTGGAATCAGGATGCTCAATCGAAGTTGGTCATGATTTGAGGGGGTACTCAAAGCATGATCATGTGCATGTCATTCTTGAAATTGAATTGGAACTGATTGAAACTACTTATAAATGAAGCATAACCAATAACCCTCCATCATCACTTTTAAACAACATGTGTTGAGGATTCTCATTCTCTCTTAATTTAAACATGATAATAATAGTTATGTTATTTTTATTATTCGCATTATTTGATCAATTAAAAAAGAGAGAAAAGGAAATGCTTTTATAATTTATATGATTAATGTCTTTTAAAGCCCTCATATCTTAGAGTATAAAGCAATCCTCATGCTCACATCCCTTGATGTGAAGTTAACGTGAGGTAAAGAGAAATAAAATGAAAGTTTTTCTCATATATCATTGAGCTTAGTGGTTATAGATTTTCCCGGATCACTGTTATAAAGGCTTGATATTGAGCCGATAGACCGTTTAGGGTGTAAAGAAATATGTTTTTCTGGTCGATGGTGGAGCAGGCGACTGACATTTTGTCAATGATTTCTTTAATTTTAGAGAGGTAGCTTAGCATCGATTTATCTTTCATGGTGACATTGTGCAAAGCATTCTTGAATTGAATGATTTTAGATCGATTGGTTGCTTGGAGTCTTCGTTCGAGGATTTAATATCATTCTTGGCAAGTTTCGGCATGGATTATGTAGGGAAGAATTGATGGAGAGATGGTAGAGTAGAGGGCAAAAATGAGATTCCGATCAGTTGCATCCCATACCTAGAATGTAGGGTTGGGAGTTTAATTTCCTGCGCTGTCGGAAATGTAGGCTAGTGGTTTTGCCGATGAGCCGTCTAGGTGGCTTTGAATAGGTTGAGGACTTGTGTACGCTATAGTAGGAATGTAAGGTTGGATAGAAGTGTAATTCAGTACCGTTTGCTGTGTTTGAGGAAGAGGCAACATTTGATGATTGTGGTGAGGGAGAAGAGGGTGTTTTCTTGGTGAGCCTTGATGGGTTGGTTAAAGGGAGTTGGGCTGAGGATTTTCTTGGTGCTCTTGAAGGAGGGTAGGGGATTGAAGAGTGGAGAAATTAAGGAGGGAGAGAATAATGGATGCCTGGGAAGAATTGAGTTCTTGATGTGCAGGATTGAGAGTTAGGGGAGAGGATCTTGAGGTTGCAGGCGGAGAGATGATGGCTCAATATCATGTGAAGCTAGTGTTAGGCAAGGAGAAATAGAAGGAAAGTTTTTCTCATATATTACTATTACATGGATGAGTTTACATATGTATAGAGGTGTGTAGTTATGTTGGATAACATGTGGTTACTTAGTATAGGCGGTTGCATATGGATCATGTGGCTACTTAGGATTGGTAGTTACATTGGATAACATTGAATAGGTGATTATGTTCTAATACTCGAGACAAATTTGTCAAAGGTCACATCTATTGAGAATACATATCAAGCACCTATTGCCCTCTCTCATATAAAGCGCCGCAACCTTTTCAACAAGAAAAAGATCAATATATTAAACAATAAATTTTTATAGTAAATTTTAAAATAAAACTAAACAAACATTTTATTAGATTATGTAAACATAAAAATCTAAATTTTTATGATTTCTAGTAGATCTATATAATTTTAGTTGAATTATTTTAAAATTGATATTTTAATTCCTAATTAATATAATTGATCTTTGCTGAGTTATCAAAGCTATATAGTCTAGTTATGTGGTCATTGTTGAATTATTCTAAGTTTGAAGTTATAATTTTTAGTTACTCCAAGTAATTTTAAATGAGCCATAATTTAACAAAGCTTCGATTCATGTTGATCTAAATGTCCTAGTCAAGTTCTATAAAACATTAAAATTTGTCTTTTTACAAAAATAAAAGGATTTTAATTGAATTGCTTAAATTAAAGGATCTTATTCTTAGTAGATCTAATTGGTCTTAATTGAATCGTCATAATGCTAAATTCTAAAAGATTTGATTCTTAATAGATTTAAAAGATTATAGTTGGGTCATTGCATTTTATTTCTAAATGATCTAAGTGATCATATTTGAATGATGCTAAAGTAAATGGTTCAGTTCATATACAATCTAAAAAATCCTAGACACAAACATAGGCTACTTATTTAAATGATAAAACCATAAGACTTATCATATGGGTATTTCTAATAAATGTAAGCCTATTCACATTTTTAAATATTGGGCCTTCCAAAGGTTGTAAGTCCTCTTTAACTTGAACTTGGGCATTCTAATAGATGATGCAAAGCTCATCGCATATTTAAACTTTGAGCTTTCTAAATATACTGTAAGTCCTATTTTAAATATACACTTGTCATTCTAATTGTTGTAAGCCCTAATATATAATCTATATTTTGGTCTTTTCAATGAATGTAAGCCTCGACTCGATCATAAACTCAGGCTAGCGCCATTGCTAATAAGCCCTTAAAATAACATTAATATCTTTTAGTCAATAACCTAAATCCTTATGTTTTAGACTTGAATTGTAATTTTAGCTGAGCGTTTAAACAAATTCTATAATTATGCTATGCCTTTGAATCTCTAAAGATATTTACCTCAAGAAAACTTTGCTCTTAAAACTTAAAGTAGATGATGGAGGTTTTCATAATTTTTTAGTATAATTACAGAGAAATTCATATGGTTCAAGAGAATATATTGATGACATGTTCTTCTTAAACTTGAAGTATCTAGAAGGTACTGGAGAGTACATAAATGGCATTGTGTCTTGACTCAAGAAATGAGCTCAGAAATATCAAGAGGAATCCTTCAACTGATGCACCATAATAACCTTTTTTAATAATTGTAAAAAATATAGCTTTAACAATTAAGCAAATACTGTTGTGGAAAGATGCATGAGGTTGGTTTATGCTTTTTTGGGTAGGATCTGCTTACAAAACTTGTTTGTACCAAGAGCCAAGTATCCTCTTTTTTTTATTTTTAGCATCCTGTAAAAACGTTATTTACTTTATTTTTTCCACACTGAACGGTACATTTTTGCAATACATGCATTATTTTGTTATAAATCCAATTTTACATAATTTGACATCTGTTCTAATTATGTCTCTGTAATAATACTATTTGGTTTATTTTGGATTTTCACTGATATTATTTTTAATTCAAGTAGATTAAAAGAGAAATATCCACCATGAAGCTGATAAAGCATCCCAATGTTGTAAAGCTCTACGAGGTATCTCGGATTCTTAACTCCGTGTCTGTTTGATATTTTAGGCTCTTGTAGGTTCATCTATGACCATTTTTTCTTGTTTTTCAAAAACACCCTGGTTTCTATATCTTGGAAAAATGATGGGAAAAACATACTGCTGATTATTTAAGTAAGATTAAATCTTGAAGTATGAGCTAGCAGTTACGGAGGTGCCCAGATTCTCTCTTGTAGGTTTCATTGAAACAATTCTTGCATACTGTTCTTTCAATCTATGTGTGATTTAATCTGTCAATTTAAAATTGCTATCTATTGCCTGCTTTTTCCGATCTTGTTGTTTTCCCCAACTTGTTCTTATTTAGAGATAATGCTAATATTTTGCCAACTGTGAGACGTTGAGCAGTTTGTGACTCCAAGTAATAACAGTTTGTATTTTCTTATTGAATATTTATTTACTCGACAGGTCATTGCCAGCAAGACAAAGATATATATTGTTCTAGAGTTTGTCGATGGTGGTGAGCTTTTTGATAAAATTGTAAGAACAATTTCTAATGTATCCTTAATAGATTCAATTTTTAATTTATTTTCCTTTTTTGTATTCAAATTTGTTTACATAGATGCTTCTTCCATTTTCTGTAATTTTTACATATGTGAATGATACATTGACTTTGTTTCTAATAAAATCATAATAGTTTATTTTTATATTTATTCTTACTTCTAGGTCAATAGTGGAAGGCTTAAAGAAGATGAAGCTCGGAGATATTTCCACCAACTAATTAATGCTGTAGATTACTGCCACAGTAGAGGTGTATACCATAGGGATTTAAAGGTTGGGTATATTCGCCTGTAATTCTTTTTATGTTATTAACTTATTCCTTACTGATATTTCATTTCCTTTCAAATGTTTGCAGCCTGAAAATTTACTCCTTGATTCCAGTGGTGTTCTTAAGGTTTCTGACTTTGGCTTAAGTGCATTAGCTCATCAAATTAAGGTTAGTCTCTTTAAAATTTTTTCCTTAAATTAGCATTTCTTACCATGAAATTGATTTCTGCTGTTTCTTGCAACATAGCATCAGAAATGTTAGCAACTTTTTACAATTACGTGGTTGATATCCTCCACTAACAGTTCTTCAAGATTTCAAGGATAATGATCATCAGTTTAAGTACTGTTCTTAAGGAGACTAGCCTAGACCAGTTTAAAACTAGTTCAAACCTATGAGCTTGGACCTATTTGAACTCAAATTCAACCAATCGTTTCAAGCAAAACCTGATTTTAAAGTGGTTTTGCATGGATTGATGAGGTGGAATCTACTTTATATCTGTTCAACATCATTTAATTATTGTTTAATACTTGTTTAAATTTTCATTTCTCACTATTTTGTATCCCCAGTTTTGAGATTTGACTCTATATATAGTTGTTAATGAGAATAAATCAAAGGGCAACTCAAAGCTGGGGTTTATGCCCCAATAGTTAGACTCATTTTAAATCATAAAGTTTAACCTTATTGTGTGGGCTAATCATTGCTATTTTCGCATCATTATCATTTTTAATTTCATGATCGAGACTAAATCACTCTTTTTAAATGTTAATTTTTTCTTATGAAGGACTTCCTTGCATTTTAACTATTGCTTTATGTATCAAATGGAAGCTATTCAATAACTTCAAGATTATGCTCCAATAATTCATTCTCTACATAGGGGCATTGTGGTAGTCACCAATTTTCTTGGAGGCACTGTGGCAATTATTTGCTCCACATGGAGGGACTATGTGATTATTTGCTCTTGAACTTCAATCATATTAAAAAACAATCAAGCCCATTAAATCATAGACCATATAAATTAACTTGTTTTAGTTGAACCACCAACTTTAGTGTTACCTCATGGAAGGGTTAGCCAAATGAGGGTTTAAAAATGGGTTGTATAAATTATTAGTAAGGATTTAAGCTTATGGGTTAGCCAATTATGGCTATTGTTATATTAAAATTTTTAATTATTTGATGTGGGATTAAACATCTCTTGTATATGATAACAATAGTCCTCATATGCTCTTTGAAATATTGAGTGAAATATAATCTCATATTACTATTTGCAATCATCTTTTTGTTCTTTGGTTAGCAATGACTAGGTTATGTGGTGTCTTTTAAGTTAAGACATTGTATTATCCTCCTATCTTGTCCTATTTTACATTTACTTCTTCCCCTCAAATCTTTTTTTACATAAAAATCTCAACATTTCTCGTAACTATCACAATAAGTCCAATAAGCATCAGAAATTAAAAATCAAATAATGAAAAAAATAAAATTAATATTTAAATTTTAAAGAACAAGTATAAGTATATCATCCAAAATATACAATGAAGAGTCAACTAATTATTCAAAACATTTTAATTAATGTTCATGACAAAATCTTTCAATTCAATAAGGTGTAATTGGTAAAATGATTACAATTCTAGAACAAACAAATGTTCAACCATTGCCTACTTGGTGCCTAAGAGCCAAACAAACCATCGCCCAACGCCCAACCAATGCTTAAGCAACAGATGTAATGACCCAAAGTCGTTACTTTGGGAATTAGGTCAAATCTCGTCTCAGAAATCAGGATTCCGGAGAATTTCAAATTGGGGCAAACAAAAATACCCTTAAATAGGAATTATTTTAAAATCAAAGTGTCATAATTTGAGAGAAATTCGATTAACAGAAACTCCCACTTTATTTTCTGAGCTTTTTAAATTCTATGAATCAAGAACATTGAAATACGTGCCCGAATTCATCGTTTCCTGTGTTGTTGTGTTAAGTATATTATTTAAAGGCTACTCGAAAAATTTCATCAAATTATGAGCGTCAGTTTGATCTCAATTAATTTTTGAAGTTTAAAACATAAGAAATTACTTAAAAATAAAATATTGCTCCGAGTCAAAAAATTTAGGCACGAGGGCGTTTGTTATGTTATAATACCCCTTGGTGTCTAGTTTCGTTATTTTTGGATGCCAAACAGCGAAAAAATGCGAAAAATGCAAAAAATTTACATTTAAGTATTTTCTTATAAAAATTTCCTTAATTATTTCTCCCCCCGATCGATCGCAGTTCCTGCGATCGATCTCTATCACATGACAGAGCCCTGTACGCGGAACCTTCCGTGCCAGGGAGAGCTGCCTGTGTCGTTTTGGCACAGGTTGGTCGGCACCTGGCCACCCCAGGGCTCTCCCTCTCTCTCCCATCTCTTATTTAACACCCTCAGCCACCCCTCCTCCCTCACACCCTCACAGCAGCTCTCTTCTCCCAACCAGCAACCCCCCTTCCCAGCCTCCTCCCGCAAGTAGTCAGCTGCCGTCGGCCAGCAGCTAGCCAGCCGCCACCTGCTAGCCTCCAGCCACCCCCTTTCGACCCCTTCGGTTACGTCCAGCTCCCGACAACTGAACTTTAGGTAAGCGAAGGAGGAAAATGAGTAAATATTTATATATTTTTTATAAGGATGTTATCTCAATTAAATCATCACATTTGCATTATTATCATTAATCAATAATGATAAACAGTACAAACATTATATTTGATTAATATTTTTCATTTTGTCAATCTAAATTTCTATTATTTTGTCAAATTGCAATCATTTTCATTCCGTCTTTTACTATCATATATTATTAGTATCTTTAAATAAAGATAATAATAACGTTATTAAAAATTGCTACCCTCGATAACAAATATGTTACCTTCTATTAAGAAAAGAGAGTGAAAGAAAGATAATGAAGAAGGACATAATAAATACTTATGAAAATATATCATAAACTAAAAGACTAATCGATAGGTAACCAATCTAAATGTAAATCTAAAAGTTGAATTATCAAACTTGGATCTTAAAGAATAAAGGTACATAGTACATGACATGTATTACATTTTGCACTTTTACTGCTGCTTAGCTTTTCTTTCGAGCTAAATTCATATTGAAGCTTGGTTGGTTGTTCAGAACAGACATTCGTGGCTAGTTACTAGAAAAATGACATCAGTAACAGCATTCGTGGCTAGCTACTGGAAAAATGACATCATTAACAATATTCATGACTAGTTACTGGAAAATGACATTAGTAACAATATTTATGGGTTGTTATTAGAAAAAGACATCAGTAATAATATTTGTGAGTTATTACTGAAAAATGATATCAGTAACAAGATTCATGAGTTTTTATTGGAAAAAGACATTAGTAACAATATTCGTGGATTGTTACTGAAAAAATGACATCAGTAACAATATTTGTGGTGGGTTATTGAAAAAACAACATCAGTAACCTACATCTTTGAGCTAATATATTTTGTAGGAAATTAATTATTTCGTTTACGCTTTTACCTTATTATTTTCATGCATTCTTATTTCCGCAAATTGCATCTCTGCTATTATAAAATGTAATACTTCATTGTTTACTGTGATACTTAGAGTATTCTCTAATTTTTGGTAATTTCAATCTCGATATTATTTTATGTACAATACCAGGCCAGATATTTCTGGGAGAGCTTAAACAAGATCTTTAAAAATTTTCACTGACGGAAGAATCCACGGCGCACCTTTTACTTTTATTTTATTTTATTTTTTCAAAGTTCATCTTGTGTTTTAGAAGATGAACTTTGTCAGAAGTTAGTTGTCTACGTTGTCAAATTTGAAATATTATTAAATAAAAAATATCTTTTGGTTTTTATGTGTATTCCTTTTCTCTCAAAATTGCTCAATATGATCCTACAATATGTGAGTACCCGATGTCGGGATAGTGCTCGCTGAACCGGCGTTGAACCACCACAACAGATCCTCTGGATTCCAGTTTTCCTTAGCTCATCTTGACCTACACGTCCAATTTGCATCCAATTGGCCCGTTCACCCAAAGCCACTTCAAAACTTACAATTGTCGCATGACCACTTCAAGACCACTCTAATGTGCTCAAAGTTCCCCCCTTAACTTCGGTTTCCGCTTGCTTCAAAGCTTTTAGCTTGTGTGTTAAGGTGCAATCAACTTTGACGCACCACACCAACTTGGGTTGCACTCGAGACTCCACAAACCCAACAACTGACCGCAGGGTTCATCATGTAAATACTTGCTTACATCCAACTAAATGTACACCTTAACAACAACATTCTCTTCCATTTTCCTTTTTTAACTCCCTGAAAGACTTGTGCCTTTTACCGTTGAGGACCTCCTTTAATGTCATTAGGCTATTGGACTTCACTCGGCAGATTGCACCACAGCTTTTGCTGACTTTTTTTCTTTACTTGCAACATTTTTTCATAATCATTTAGATTATAGTGTGGCTTAACACCGTCTCCATCACATCCTAAGCTCCACTACCAGAGTGAACAACTCCTAGTTCTCTATTCCCGGATTGTCTTGAACGACCTTTGCATGTCTAGCCTTACGACTGCCTGTTATTTGCGAGTCTTTTTTTCTCTCACCTCCAAAGACCAATCTTTCTTCCGGCAGATAGCTCCTCCAAATCCTCTTGTAGACTTGGTGCCTATAGTTACACCACCTTGCAACCCTTGGCTTGCTCTGTGATATCTCGATGCCGATTCAGCAGAAACTGTTCCGACATTGGGTGTTCACTTACACATAAAAATCAATTTATTTATAGTTCATATTACAAGATTTTTCATCGTACTCCTTGTACAAAAGTGAAATATAAAAAAAATAAAACATAAACAAAATAGCGCCATCGTAGATCCATTGGCAGATTGAAAATTTTAGGCATTAGGGTTCTTGTTTAAGCTCTTCCAGAAGTATATGACCTGGTATTGTACAACAAATAATATCGAGATTGGAATTCTCAGTAATTAGAGAATACTAAAGTACCCCAGTAAACAAAATATATTATATTTTATAAAAGCAGAAATGTGATTAGCATATATAAAAAAATGCAGGAAAAATAAGATAATAGCGTAAAATGAATAAAAGTTTCCTGCAATAAGTATTATCACAAAATATAGGTTACTGATGCCTTCTTTCCAGTAACCCACCACGAATGTCACTGATGTTCTTTTTCCAGTAACCCACATATGTTGCTGATGTCATTTTTTTAGCAACCCACGAATGAAAAGAATGTTGGTTTCTAACAATCAACCAAGCATTAATGTTATTGATGTCATTTTCCAGTAACCCACAAATGTCATCACGTTGGTTCCGAACAACCAACTAAGGTTCAAATGAATTTGGCCCAAAGCAAATAAGCGGAGCTAAGCAGCAATAAAAAAATGCAAAAATATAATATTTGTCATGTACTGGGTACCTTTTGTCCTTTAAGTTCGGATGAGTGATAGCTCGCTCAATCTGCATTTTTTGATGTTTTAGCAATTAGCCAATGATTTTAGGGATATTATTTAAGGATTTTTTTACATTATTCTTTCAACAAGTATTATCACAAAATATAGGTTACTGATGTCTTCTTTCTAGTAGTTCACCACGAATGTCACTGATGTTCTTTTTCCAGTAATCCACATATATTGCTGATGTCATTTTTTCAGCAACCCACGAATGAAAAGAATGTTGGTTTCTAACAATCAACCAAGTATTAATGTTACTGATGTCATTTTTCAGTAACCCGCAAATGAAAAGGATGTTGGCTTCTAACAACCAACCAAGCATTAATGTTACTGATATTATTTTCCAGTAACCCACGAATGTCATCACGTTGATTCCGAACAACCAACCAAGCTTCAAATGAATTTGGCCCAAAGCAAATAAGCGGAGTCAAGCAGCAATAAAAAAAATACAAAATATAATATTTGTCATGTACTGGGTACCTTTTGTCCTTTAAGTTCGGATGAGTGACAGTACACTCAATCTGCATTTTTTGACGTTTTAGCAATTAGCCAATAATTTTAAGGATATTATTTAAGAATTTTCTTACATTCTTCTTTTCTGTCATTTTCTTTCATATTCTTATTATGATATAAGTTCGTATTTATTAAGTCACTTGTTATAATCATATTTTATTATTATGATCATATTAATGTTACGAAAGAATAAATACAGAAAAATGATCGATACGAAATAATAGACATTTTTATTATATTTTCACTTATATTTTCACTGTTATCCATTATGATAATGTGAACGATGTATTTGAGATATTAATACTATTATTATTATTATCATACTAATGATTAAGCACAAAAAGGAAAATTTTATTTTTTTTCTTTTTCATTTCTTACCTTAGATTAGGATTGCTTGGAAAACGAAGGAAGGCCGGAGGCTAGAGGAGGGCTGTGGGGCTACTGTTGGATGGCAAGGTGGCAGCTGGCTGCTGACCGGCTGCTGTGGGCTGCGGGAGGAGGGCTGGCAGGGCTGAGGAGGGGAGGTTGGCTGCTGTGGTATGAGGGCTGAAGGCTGGGGGAGTTGCTGTGGAAGTTGGAGAGGGCTGGAATGGCAGGAGGAGAGGTTGGGCTGCTGATTGGGAGAGGGAGGAGAAGAGAGGACTGCTTACTGGCTTGTGGGAGTTGGTTGGAAATGGCAATTTGAAGGTTGGGAGAGCTACTGGGAGCTGGCTGGAATGGAAAAGAAGGAGTTGCTGGCTGTGGTAGGCTTGGCAGGAGGTTGCCGGCTGTGATGGGGGAGCTGGTAGGGGCTGGGAATTGTTGTTTGAGAGGAGAAGGGAGGGCTGGCTGCTGGAGTGTTGGTAGGGGTGAGGAGGAGATGCTGGATGGGAATGGGGAGAAGAGGGCTGGCTAGCAAGGGCTGAGGGTTGGGGGAGCTGATGGGAGAGAAAGGAGAAGGGAGGTTGCTGCTTTAGGCTGGCTGTTGGCAGTTGGAGAGGGCTGCTGTGTGGCTTAAGTAGAGAATGAAGGGGGGTGGGTAAGAGGCGTAGGATAAGGGGGATAAGGGAGGCTTAATGGTGTGGATAAGGGGCCATTAAGGCGCTAAATGGGCGGAAGATTCTTCCGCCTAGGAAGAATCGCAGATCGGGTAGTGGGAAAGGGAAAAGAAAGAATTTCTTAAATTAAGAAATTCTTTCTTTGACTTAAACTCAAATTAATCGTATTTTTTCGCCGTTTGACCTTCAAATACAATGAAACTTGACACTGATGTGTGTTATGACATTATGAACACTCTCGTGCCAAAATTTTTTGATTCAGGGTAATATTCTATTTTATATTAATTTTTGAGTTTAAAACTTTAAAAATTAACCACGATCAAACCGGCGCTTAGAATTTGATAAATTTCTCGAGCAGCTTTTAAATAATATACTTAACATAACGACACTGAAAATGATGAATTTGGGCACGTATATCAATGTTCATGATTTTTAGAATTTAAATAATTCAGAAAATAAAACGGGAGCTTTTGTTTTTCGGATTTCTTCCAAATTAGGGCACTTTGATCTTTAAAATTATTCTTACCTATGGTATTTTTGTTTGCCATAATTCAAAATTCCCCGGTATCTTGATTTCTAAGGCGGGATTTGACCTAATTTGCAAAGTAACGACTTTGGGTCGTTACATGCTCCCACTTGCCTTGGGAGCTCCTTGACATGGAAGACTTTTTAGGCTCACCTATTGGTGTGTAAGGCTCGACCCACCTCACCTGAGCCTCCCCTCAACCGCTCTTCAACCACCATATTACTTGCTAGAGAGAACTTGAGTTGTCTATGTTGCTTGTTCACATCTTCTTTCAAGCGTGGAGGTTTAGACCCTTTCTTGCTCTTGTGCCCTTTCGACTGATGCCTTGCTATTGGAGTTACACTCTTCTTTTACATTGACTTATTTTGTACTCCTTCGTGCAACCATCAATGCACCCTTGGTCACCTTCTAGGAGTTCTATGTAAACGTGGTTGCGCATCCATGCTAGCTGATCAACAAAGTTCAAGTTTCTTTTCAGGCTTGGAACATGCTAGACATCCTTCTGTTGCTCCGCAGTCCTATTTAGCTATCTAATGTTTATGTTGCATTGCCTTTCGTTATTACATGTATCATCGCCCATGTTCTTATATCATAACCTGTCCGCAGTGTAATTCCTGAACACCGCCTTGCTATGTATTGCATGACAAGATGCTTCCAAATTCATCATTTAAGACGTCTCAACTAAATACATGATATTGACATATCATCAAGTTTTGTTGTTGTTGTCATGTTGGTGGCGCCGCCTCTCCTCTGGTTTGCATTCCCGACTCGCATTGGTTCCTTGCAATCCCTCTTAAGATGGCTTTTTTCGCCACAATTTCAGTATTTGTCTTGGCTCACTGACTTCCCTTTTCTTGAGCTTCTCCAACTTGACTCCAAGTCTTGCACTCAGTTTCTTCCTCTATTTTCAGCATCCAAAGCACTGTATGTATGTCGATGCCTTGCCCACCAAATCTTCTCATCACCTTCTCATATTTTAACAAGATTGCTCAATTTTTCAGAGTGCTGAAGTCTATTGTGTCAGATTGAGATAACATATACACTTCTACATCAAACCTATCCATATCTGGGTTTACAGATTTGAAGTCCAAGACAACCTGGGTTAGCAATCCATTGTATAACAAATCATTATCTCCAATTATGATAGCCTTCATGTCCAGGAAGCATACCTTTGTAAAATATGATATTTTTAGTTGATCAATAAATGAAAACTAAGAGTCTGTTACAATCATAAACACAATTACTTAACAACAGTTTGCAAGCCATTTATATAATATTCTTAATTATAAACTTTACAAATTTCAATTTTTTAAACCATTGCATTGAATATATGCACGTGAAATTTGCATCCTTCAAAAAATGTCACAATAGCACAAGAACTTTAAAGAATCCCTACTAACCTTACTTGAATGGTACTAGATGCTAAAGTTATAATCCTTGGAGATTTTCAAGGATCGTCTCTACCTTAGATTTATATCTTCTTAAGTAATGATGTACTTAAAGTTTTGATGTTTAATGAATATTTTACCTTTAATATTCCATACTGGTAGTGCCTTTAAATCCTCAAAGCAAAAATAACAACAATCAACTTCAAATCATATGTCAAGCTGTTTCTTCTTTGCAGCTTTAATTACCTTTAAGCATAAATGACTACTTAACCATGTTGTATCACTGTGCTACCCAAACTACATATGAATGCGTTGCTATAAATTTAAAAATCGTTCACACCTGAGGGTATTGTCTGCACTAGAACAGAATATCTTTCTGCTTCAGAGAAGTTTTTTCACATTTAGCATCTCAGACAAATTTCACAGCTTTATGATTTAGCTTGGAGAGAGGCATTGCAATCTTAGAGCAGCCTTTTATAATTCTATAACAATAGCTTACCAGTCCTAAAATGTTTCTCACTGTAATAACACTACTAAGTCTTGGCGAGTATGTAATGGCTTTGACCTCTTTCTGATCCACATAGAGTTCGTCACTATTGATGGTGTTGGAAATAAGCCTAAAAATTCTTAAATCCCATCCAACTAGATTTCCAGCTCAATTAGAAGTAATGGTGGAATAAATTCTTCGTAAATGTTGAATTCTTGTAAATCCCTAATTTTGTAACTCTAGGTTATCTTTAGGTTTAGGGATTTAATTCTCAACACAAGTTGCAGAACTTAGATTTAATAAATCCCAGCCAAACAAAATAATAAGATTTAGTAGGATTTATTAAAGCCTTTTGCAAATGGTGTTTTATGATTTTACATTTTAAGAATTTAATAAGATTGGATTTAATGATTTAGTAAATCCTACTTTAACTGAATCCTACTGCGCAACAAATAGCCCTTAATGTCACATGTTTTTTTGGGGATTTTGTGACTACCTTAGACTACTTTTATCTTACTATTTTCTCACGCTGTTGTTTGTACTAAAAAATGTAAAAACACTCAATTGTAAACATTGGATAATAGCACAAATATACACATTATGCCTTCCATGTTTACATCTTTAGGTTTAGGGATTTAATTCACAACACAAGTTGCAGAACTTAGATTTAATAAATCCCAGCCAAACAAAATAATAAGTTTTAGTAGGATTTATTAAAGCCTTTTGCAAATGGTGTTTTATGATTTTACATTTTAAGAATTTAATAAGATTGAATTTAATGATTTAGTAAATCCTACTTTAACTGAATCCTACTGCATAACAAATAGCCCTTAATGTCGCATGTTTTTTTGGGGATTTTGTGACTACCTTAGACTACTTTTATCAACTATTTTCTCACGCTGTTGTTTGTACTCAAAAATATAAAACACTCAATTGTAAACATTGGATAATAGCACAAATATACACATTATGCCTTCCATGTTTGCATCTATAGAAAAATTTGAACTTCTTTCTGTATTGCATGAGCATGATACAATATTCTACTTCCTAGATTGCATGAACATGATACCAAAATTTAAAATTCTTCCTGCACCCTTATTGACTTCACATTTACTAATAAACATACTGGTTCTACATCTCATTTTACTCCCCTTAGATTCCTCATCAAGAAAACATCCTCAATATATGGGATAATGCCATTTTCAATGTACAAGAACATGTATTACCACTTCAAGGCGTAAGTTTTTTATTTTAAAATGAGATCATGATCATGTCATTGGTGATATTGAGGAGGTTAGAAATGACATCCTTCTTTCTGATTATGAGTGCTATGATGTTGACCACTTTGATTCTTTGAGATATATCACTGCCACTACCCCCCTCCACCCACGCTGGAAAAATGGGATATCTTCCACATGTATGCCTTTTGTAATGAAAAGAAATGCAAGATTTTGTATAAAGGTGACATCTATATGAATGTTATCTTTACTTATGTACTGACTAGGACTAGCAAAACATAAATCTTACCCTGAGTTCTTTCCACGTTAGTTTGACAGGTTTTGCATTTACTAATGAATAGTAGCACTTAATCCCTTTTTAGCTTGGTAATTATGAAAGTCAGATATGGCATGATGACTTCTCCATGGGCTTGACACATCTTTGTGGGTAGATCTAGCTGTATGATAATGACATCATTCACCATGATCGAAACCTCTACGAGAAATCTATCAAAATGGTCCCTTAAGTATCAAGAAATATTTATTTTGGTCCTTAACTTTCAAAAATGTTCAAATGGTTCCTAACTATTTTAAAAAGAATATAATTAGACCTGTTATGTTTTACCATTTGGGATTTAAATTACTTAAAGTTTAAGGGTATTTTGGTAATTTAATTTTCAGTTAAAAAACGCGGTACAGACAGGTACATGTCCTGCAGCTACCGCTCGTCGTTCAATGATGAGCTCTCGACGACGAGGTTGACATTAGATGAGCTGGGACCCATCGCGTTGCCGCTCCCACATTGGGATGCCCAGTTCTGCTGCTTGCTCCAGCACGTGCTTCCACGTGTAGTTTTGACCAGTCGACTTCGCCAACCCCGCCACCGTCTTCATCGCCCGATCTTGAATATTCATATGCGGTCCTTTTTATTTCATTTAATTTATTAAATATTAAAATATCTAATATTTTATTGATTAAGAATACATTATTACAACTTAATTATATAAAATAGTTGATTAATTAAAATGATTTAATATAAGATTAACATCATATTTATTAATCATGTGTGTTATATAATATTTAATGTATTTAATAATTAAAATTTATAAGTCGTATTAATATGTTAGTTCCCATACATATATATTTATATATATCGATTTTTTAAATATTGTTTGTACTGAATAAATTTTAGTTATATTAAAATTATGAAAGTGCTCCCAAGGATTCGCAAATTCTTTTCTATTTCTTCATGAAAACGGATAAATATGGTGCCTCCAACTCTCCAACCGATTGCCAGGTGGCATTGAAGGAATTGACAAGCCAGAGCCGTCATTTTCTTCACTATTATTCTCAAGATCTGATTGTAAGTTCCCTCAGTCGTATATTGAAGTTGTATTAGCTTCAGACACCTTTCCTTTATAGATCGAACATTCGTTGTGGTCTGAATCAACATGAAGGCATTGATACAGGCAAGGTCAGCAATAAAGATGACCGCCTAAAGTAATCCAACTAAGCATATAGATTAAATATTCAATAAATTAAAAACAATGCATATGGTAGGAGTGGAACTACATCATTTTGTTTAAATGTGGTGCTTTCACCATTAAGCTACTTGCTTAAATGTTTAGTTATTATTATTTTTTTCTTTTTAAGAGAATAAATAAAAATTTGAAGTGCAACTTAAAGTATATTATAGTTTTTAATAAAAGAAAAGTAATGAGATTTTTTTGTACTAGTAGTCTAAAGCTAAAACTAATTAAATTAAAAATATGAGCATCAATAAAAATTAATAACATTAACAACAGATAATGCTTTTTTTGCGTTAGTGACCCAAAGCTAAAATAAATATTTTTATCATTTAAATAAAATTATAATATCACAATTCCAATATTTCCCTCAATTTAACAGAAAAAATAATGATATTTTTGAGGACTTCTTTTATCATTTTTATTAACCTCATGGACTAATTCAAACACTTTTGAAAGTGCTTGAATTAGCCAGGGATAAAATTTGCATTTTTTAGTAGTTAGGAATCATTTTGATAAATTACTCAAAACCCCGCATATCAACAATACTTTAGCACGCACTATTGTGCACTATTTGTCATATAGCTCAGAAATAGTGCCATCTTCATGGCGATGAACACATTTAAATTAGTGCTCACTTTTTGACCATATTTGCTCAATAACATAGATAGCATGCAATATTTGCTATGATTGTTTTGTATTTAAAAAGAATATAATTTATTTTATTAATATACTCTTATTTTAATTTTGTTAATTTTCCTCTAAAGCTTTTCAAGCAAGAAATGTTCATGCATGCAAGTCTCTTTTGGAGACATTCGACAAAATTGAAACAATACAGTAAAGATTAACATGGCCATATGGACAACACCAAATGGCAATTTCTATGAGGATCCCGTGCAATTATTTTCTTGAAATTCATTATTAAGATCTATTAGGGAAGGTGGCATTTGCATTCATTCATTAGGAAATTCATCAAGTGGCATGTATGCATAGTCATTAACAATGTTCGCTTTTTCTCTTTTTTTACTTTAATTCATGAGCTATTTAGTTATCTGATTTTATCCTGAAGAATGGATGCAAATTATTGCTTAGGATGATGGCCTGCTACATACAACATGTGGTACTCCAAATTATGTTTCTCCAGAGGTATTGTCATATCATTTTTTTTTAGGTTTATTTAATCAAAACTCTTTACTCATTTAAATCCTATCCGTTATTCGGTATTCTTGTTTTCATCAGGTGCTCAATGATAAAGGTTACGATGGAACAGCTTCTGATATATGGTCTTGTGGTGTAATTCTATTTGTGCTAATGGCTGGATACTTGCCTTTCGAAGAACCCAACTTGTCAGCATTATATAACAAGGTATGCTTCAACCTTATCATTCTATTTCTGTAATTTTCAAGCAAGGATACTGTGATTCTTTTATCTGCAGATCTGCAAAGCTGAATTTTCATTTCCGTCATGGTTTTCTTCTAGTGTGAAAAAATTGATTAGGCGAATTTTAGACCCAAATCCTCACTCTGTGAGTATTGAACTTGTTCTTTGGTATAACTTCATTGTGACTTGTGGAATGTTCTCAAGCAATATATTTCCATTTTTCTTGTGACAGCGACCTACAATTCCAGAAATTTTGCAGGACGAATGGTTCAAGAAAGGTTATAAACCACCTAATTTTGAACAAACGGAAGGAGTGAACCTTGATGATGTTAACGCAGTATTCAATGATTCACAGGCAATAGTTTCCACGTTACACTGAATCATGTCTTAATTCTAAAATAGATTAAACATACAAGTTAGAGCTAGGATCCATTCTGAAATGCTAATAATGCAAGCAATACAACAAATGCTTAACTGCATTCTTACTTTTTTTTTTCCATGGGTAGTATTTTGATTTTCATTCTTTTCCAGGAACATCTTGTAACTGAAAAGAAAGAAAAGCCAGAATCTTTGAATGCATTCGCACTTATTTCAAAATCAGAAGGCTTTAATCTAGGAAATTTGTTTGAAAGGCAGACGGTATGCAATAATTATATTATTATCTATTTAATTAGTTGGATTTTTTTTTACTTAATGTAATTCTTATATTATTAGCTTCAGTGTCGATGGAACAGCTTCAGGCAGACGGTATGCAAATTATCATGTGAAGTTTATCATGATATTGGCATGAATTTTTTTTTACTTGTGCAACAAAACTAATCTCGTACATATCATGATAAACTTCACAGGAAGATTGGTTTTGTTGCACAAAATTCATGCCTTTTTTTGTTTTCCTCTTCCTCTTTTAATAGAGGGAAAATTCATTCACTTAATTTTTTTAAATGGGGCATCGAACAGTGTATGGGAGCCAATCCATTATTGCTAATAATGAACGCACTTCTCATTCTATCATTTGGAGCGTATTAAATAAAAAGTATCTATTTTATAGTACCTGGATGCATGTGTCTATTTTACTTTTTATAATCTTTATATTGTTTTCTTTCATTTGGCTTCTATGGCGTTATACTATACACCATGTGTTTTAGGACTTCTTGTTACTTTTAGATATTCATCATCGGTTGTTAATAAAATATTAAATTAAAGTGTATATAGTTGAAAAAAAAAAATGAAATGCATAAGATTTAGAACCTTGAATTTTTTTCGTACTCTTAATTAAAAGTATAATAATCACTATTTAAATTTGAGCTCCTTAACAACTTTCTCTTTCAAAGTCTTTCTCTTGTTCATAAACATCGATATCATGTTATTACAAACAATTGAAAGCATAAAATTCTTTTACTAAATTCCAGTATATCGAAACATGCTAAAACTAATGTTATTTAGATTCTCTTTGCTAAATTTTATTTAATGTGTGTGTGTGTATATATATATATATATAGAAAAATCAATGTATAATACCATAAAATCCAATAAAATGTTACGTAAGCTTATTTTAGGCTTAATATATATTTTTATTAAATAGTTTTTAGTTGGCATGAAATAAAAGGCAATTTGGCTGCCAAACTGTCATCAAACTTTCTTATAATGATTAAGTGTGTCTATATGAATTTTTTTCAAAGGTGGAGTTTTGATAGAGTTTACATTGAACTGAGAATAAGCCCTAACACATTAGCTATTATGGTGTGGAAACCAATTAGATTATCAAGGGGAGAGCAAACGGTGTTCGGTGAATTTTGGGATAAATCTTTAGAAGCCAACATTAAGATTGATGCCCAAGTGCGCACTGGCGCTCAGGCGCTCCGCATGCACCAAGCAGACAGAGGTTTTGGCGCTCAGGCACGCCTAGGCTCCCAACAAACAGAGAGTCTGATACCCAGACGTCCATAGACAGAAAGTCATGCACCCGCAGAAATTCTAGCTCGGGTGTGGCGTGTCCAGTACTGTTTAGGGCATTTTAAGAGCTATTTTGGGACTCCATATAAAAGCTAATATTGTGGGTTAGGGTTGTGTGTGTGCTATATTTCTGTGGAGAGTTCTTGGAGGCTTGAAACCCTAGAGTGAGAACAAGGAAAAATTTGGAAGAGAAAGAAGAAGAAAAAAATTCAAGGTGGTGAATCTCTTCTTTCTCAAGGAGATTGATAAGTTCTTTGTGACTCTGTAATTATTCCTTCAATAGTGGATTTTCTTGTGGTGGTGTGATTTTGTGATTTTTCTCATTTTTGAGTTTTTCATGCAAATCTTTGTGTTCGTATGCTTGTGTGTTGTGAATGTTTGTGCTGTGATTTTTTTTTTTTTAATTTGTGTTGGTATACTTTTTGTATTTGCTTCGGTAACTCTCAATGATCAAGCACCAATCCTAGGGATTTCTCAATAAGTGGTATCAGAGCGTTGTTTGATGTTAGAGTTTGTTAGCATGAGTGGGAGCAATGATCGACGAAATGAGACAAGATTAGGAAGTTGATGAAACAAACATTGTATTTTGGAAGATGCAAATAGATGATTTGTTCTACCAAAAGAAGTTCTACTTACCATTGGAAGGAGATGATAAGAAATATGAAACTATGGCGGAAAGGGAATGGAGAGTCGCTAGGCTTGATATGCATTTCTTTATCCTCAACACTTGCATTTAATATTGTGAATGAGAAGACAACAGTCAATCTCATGGCGGTACTTACCCAAATGTATGAGAAGCCATTAGCTTCCAACAATATTCCTGATAAGAAGCTATTCAACATTAAGACGACAGATGACTGCTCAGTGACAAAACATCTTAAGAAGTTCAACACTATAACAAGCGAATTAAGCTCGGTGGAAATCAACTTCAATGACGAAGTTAGAACTTTGTTGCTTTTGTCTTCTTTGCCTGATAGTTGGGATGGAGTGGTGATTGTAGTCAGCATTTTTTTTCTTTACCGCTTTATTTCATAATCAGGTATTCTTTTTGGCTCAACATATGTGATATGTTGTCGAGTATTTAAAGTTTAAACTTACGAGTATTAGTTGCATATTTTTGGATGTCATAGGACGGATGAAATGTATCACGTGCTCCTTGCATTTCCTTAGAAAACATTGTATATATACAACTTTAAACTTACGAGTAATCTCATATGAACACGGTTTAGGGTTTAGTCTTTAAAGTTTAAATTTATTTTAGATTTGTGAATACATAAAAATTATGTCCAATATATATTGGATCATGAAATCTCATATGACTCATCAAATTTTGATCTAAATGACATAATATATTTTGGATGCAATTTTTGGTATTTCTAAATCTAATTTTTTTTCATAATATTAACTTTTGCAAAAACGTATTATATAATGCTAAATTCAAATGATTTGAACCTTTAGGTTACAATTCAAATGTGTATAGTTGGATCTGGTTGAAGAAGTTGCTGAATAATTACTAGAGAAAAGTAACTAGATAACTGCTAAAGATGAGGCTGCTTAAAAGGATGTTGTGAAAAAGGGGTATTCTGCAAAAACTCTTTCGCCTGAGAGTGAATACGAGCTCGAACGATTGCAGAATTCAAACGCGCATGTACAAGCAAACACAGAAAATTTTATATAGAAAATCTTTTGCATGAAAAAAATCACAGAATCATACTACAAAAAAAAATTCACTATGAATCAAGGAGAATACAAGCTTTTATAAACTTTACATTTACTTTAAACATTCAATACATCTGTAGCTTTAGCTCTTTTACCTTAGCACACATACCATGAGTTTATATTCATCCAAACTCATAAATGTTCACACACTTGGGCATGACCTATTACGCTTCTGGACTCACTGCAATGATTGCCCCAACATGCACCCGATCCTTATCCGTATGTGTTTTGTCAAACCATGCACACTTGGGTGCGTGCATTAACTATTACACACGGTCAAACCATCTATGTATGCATGCTGTTCGACCATGCACACCTAGCGTGACCTTGATTGTACTTGTGTGTGAGCCTGCTGCACCATTAATGCACACATGGTCAAGCCATCTCTGCTTTGCCTCCTTTGGCGTTTTCAGTGTATGCTCCTGTTCCAACACGCTTGGGCACGCCTTTTGGCATGTTTGGACGCGTCTTGTGGCATGTTTGGACATGCCTCTTTCTGCTGCAATCGAGGCTCTACCATACACAACAAAGGAAGTTGACTAGTGTTGATGGCAGCTAGTGTCCTTTGATGAGTGATCAACAAGTAGGAGACTGCTCAGTAATGGACAAGGATAGTACCTTTGCTAATAGCTAAAAACAACAAAGGGTTGGTTTCAGCCTCATGTGAATCTGCTTATGAAGGCTGGCTAGGCTAGCCAACTACAAAAAGTTGCTCTTTCAAACAGTACATAGGCAACAACAAAAAACTGCCCCAAATGGGGGCTTAACATTATAATTTCTACATGTCTATTTATACAATCCTTTTCACTGGTCTCTGCCTAATATGATGGTATTATACTCTTCCTTCCATGCAGTGCTTGATATGACTCCCACTCAATTGAAAATAATGTTGTAGGCAAATTAAGGATTTGCATCTCCCATTCATCTCCAAAGTATAGAAAATGCAATCAGAATAAATCTTATTGTTTTGATTGGTTCTTATAGATCGACTATTTTTTTATGGATGAAAAGCAATGCTAAAGTCAATTTTGGTGCTCAAAGTCGTTTGAACATTGCTTCCAAGGCTTTGATGTGAATTTTCATTATGATCAGGTATTATAGACTTTGCCATACTATACAATCGAACAATTTATTAACATAGATTCTAGTGAACTTTCAGTACTATTTTTCTATTTGAAAGGTAAAAAATGAGTTGGCTTAGTTAACTTGTCAATAATCACCCTTATAACATATGGCCATTTTTAAAAGTGAATAAACTCACAAAAAAATTGATTGTTATCCCATTTACGTTTTGGAATTTCAAGCCGAACAACCCACTTGGTTTTAACTATTATGATTTAGCAATCTGCCAATTGAGACAATAACGCATTAACAACTTTGTAAACCAAATCTCAAAATTATGCTTTATAAATTCTATTACATTTTACTGCATCAAAATCAAAATGCACATCCTCCGATTATTAACATGTGGAACATATATTTTGCCTTAGCGAGTAACTTATCCTCAAAATGAAATTCTTCAACATGCTTTGTTTTAACAAGGCCTATAATTCTCTAAAAGCTTTTTGAATTCTATCATTTAAATTGCATTGTAATTACATTTGGTTTAGCATTATTAACTTTGCATTGTTACGTTTTAGAGTAGACAACTCTAGTCTTTTATGACTTCAATTAGCTTTGCATGTTGAGCTATTGCCAAGTTATCACCAGCACAAGTACTCAAAGCATTTGCTACTGCATTTGTGTTCTCTAAGATATTGGATATCAAGCTCACAATCTTTAAATCCTCAAATCATCTCATTTGCCTCAATTTTTGCTATTTTTAGAAAAATATATACTTTAAATTCTGGTGGCTTGTGAATTTATCACATTGAACCTTATATAAATAGTGCTGTCACATCTTGATGGCAAAAAGGCATAGCAGCCAACTCTAGAGCATGGGTACGCTACTTCTTCTCATGATTGTATTCTCCTAGTTATTATTTTTCTGGATACAATCCGATATTTTTTTTCCAAACCGAAGTTTGTGAAACTGCAGTTTAAGTGAAGGCTGGTCTAGGTATAGCATGCGAGTAAACTTTAAAGCATCTGTAGTTCATCTCTAAGTTTGCCCTTTTTTTCCAGAAAATTTATTTTCCCCATGACTAACATTAATTACTGCTTGTTTTTGTGCGTCCTAGTCAAGAACTGATGCATCCATATTAGTATGCTAACTAATTTGTAACCTGTTAATGATACTATGATTCTTTTCAATGAAACTGATATTTTATTGCTTTATAATCTGTTTTCTTAAATGAAATATTGCACAAATTATGAGACCTTGTTCCATTTTAAATAATATTATTTTATTGAAAATGTCGTAATATGATCAATGCTGTAGTCGTGAAACCCTGCAAAAACATTCGGTTATATAGTTTAACATATAGGAATAACAGAATAATCATGGCAATAGCAACAATAACACCAAGTTTTTGACTACATAGTAGGATATTGACTACATAAATTTTATCTACATTGTGCATGATTAAATAACAAGTTATCGAAATCCAAGCATTTGATATCTTTATCATGATTTTTTAATACACTGTTAATATCTACTGGTGTTAAAAATGATATGTACTCTTGAAAATTATACAAATAATAATATTTATTGCAGCATCATCAGATTTAGTCTTTTGTCTGAATTTCATACAGGGGATTGTCAAGCGGGAAACAAGATTTACTTCCCAGCGCTCTCCAAATGAAATTATGGCCAAGATAGAGGAAACTGCCAAGCCCCTCGGTTTTAATGTGCACAAGTACAATTACAAGGTATTTGCAATGTATTTCAAAAGTGGCCAAAATTTTTAGGATCCGTTAGTTCTAGCACCAATGATCAAAATAATCAGTAATATATCCGTAGCAATTTTTGTTTCTTACAAATGCATTCTATTGAACTAGTGTTGGGCTTTTTTGCAGATGAAGTTAAAGGGTGATAAGTCTGGACGGAAGGGACACCTTTCTGTGGCAACTGAGGTACTTGAATTAACAGCTTTTGTTTTTCACTTTTTAATATTTAATGGAGATGAAAGAAATAGACTAATAAAACTCTCATTTGTTTCAAATTTTTTTCTATATATAAGACATTAGATATGTTAGTTTCTGATGAAGATCAGGGAAGTTGAATTTAAAATACATAAACATATTAAATATAATTTTATTTGTGGGAAAATATTTTTTGGCTTTACTAGTAGGGCCTATTTGACATGAGATAATCTAAGAAATTTGAGTGTAAAGTTATTTGATTATAGTAAAATCTTATTACAGTGTAATCAGATTACTTTACTACCGTTTAGTAGTTTTATAGGAAATTTAATATTTTTTTATTTGGTATAAAGTAATCTATGAATATAATATTTTGAATAAATTGTGGGGGTAAAATTACCCCTAATTTTTTTTAGGGTTTCTACTGATTTCGTTCAAATCGATTTCGTTTGAGATTATTCGAATCGTTCGTTCAAAAGTTGAAGGTCTCAGTGAAGCTGTGGATTAAGCAAGAGGAGTTCTTTCACATTGGAGAAGAGGGAGCTCCCGCATTTTAGAAGAGGGCACTTTTGCGTCGCGTTTGGAAAAGGGAGCTCTTGCTTTCCAGAAGAGGGGCTCTCGCTCGGTCGCTCCGCTCAGCCGCATAATCTCCCATTATTCCTGATTCTTGCGTAGTTTCATCACCTTCTTTCGATATATATTAGCGCAAAATTGAATTACAGTGTAAAAGTTTTCACCTGTTTTACTTCATGCTAAATACTTACTCGAAAAAATTTACTCTACACTTCTTTTACCTCAATCCAAACAGCAACTTAATTAATAAAAAGAATGCAAAAAACATGTTGGTGGTCTCCAAACAAAAAATAGTCAAAAGAAAAATGAAATAACTAAAGAAAAATAAAGAAAAGATAAATGATCACCGAACCCCCATGAACTTCTCACTAGGAGATTTAAGTATAATAGCTAAAATGAAAATAAATCGATAAATACAAATCCACTCAATTAGAGTCCCCATCAGCAGGTTTTAGTGGCTTTTTTTTTTTTCTGAAGTAATATCTAGTTATTGACCTTTCTTGAACTTTCTTATAATTTTTCCTTTTTTCCTTAGCATGATATCTTCATTTCCATCAAATCCATTCTCGGACAATCAAAAATCTCCCTCCACTTATGAGCCAGAAGCCTCAGATACTTTTCATTTTTAATAGAGTGAAATCCTCGACGAATGGATTGAGCTTGATACCTCCTTTCCATCCCTCAAAGCACCCGTACTTTAAGTAACCATAGTTTGAAGCATATCTGATATAAATTCCATCAACTTTGCATCTACTTTATGGACCCGATCGCCATTCCACAGATTTGAGACCGCGGTCCCATCCGAGGTATCTGTCTCAGCATGCAGCTTCAGGATATCAGGATAGATTTAAGCTTGATTTTAAGATGATCCGGAAAAAAGTGATCATACATCTCCATTGTTTGATTTTCTCACGTGATAGAGCGGGGTTCCGGATGTTCATCCGACACCTCCAGCTAAGATGGTGGGCTGCCCAACCCCAGCATTGAAAGAATAATCCCCACATCAACATTACTCAGAAAACATTCCTCAATTGCAACGGTAGCTCATACATTTGCATGATCATACAATGAAACATTCATCACTTGTAGCACCGAACTCTCGGCCATCTCTCAATCGGCAAGGATAGATCAGTGGCTGTCATTTTCCTCACCATTTTGTTCGGCTACACCATAGGCACCCCAACGCCCTAGCATTCCTTAGCAACTTGTTTAGGGACATATATAATGTGTTTACTAGGAAAGCTTCTTGAAGAGAAAATAGCATTTTGAGAGCTGACTTTATTTCTTGGCTTGAGATGCGGGTGAAATTTAAAGGAACCCAAAGATTTATGACCAATGATATTGTAATTCAAACAAAAATAAGGCAATTTTTCGAAGCAAACTTCTTGAAAATAACCATTAGACTCATCTCTAATTCAAATTACGTTCGCAAATTGTTCTGTAAAATATATTTTCACGAGCCACAAATGGTTTAAGTAGATTTGCAGTTGCAATGTCTACTTTGAGCGGCTTGCCAAAATATGATCTCAAGGAGAAAAGAATATCATGGTTTATCAAATGCGCCTTAAGTAAAGGGAAGTTTATCAAAATAGGGACAATAGGGGTTTCGCACCTTGGATCAAAAGAAGTAGCCCATTTCAAGATTTTCAAATGGAAATTGAGGATAAAATAGGATCCTTTGAAAAGTGCCTTGTATAATCTTGCTCACTCCATAATTATATGAGTATATATGCCGATGATCAATCAAACCTATACTATAGGTAGCCAAATGTCCCAAATCACTGAATCGCCATCATAGGAGGCTTGCCATTGTAAAATTTTCCAACCAATGTGATGCAAACGACTTAGCTAGGCTCTCCACTTCTTCCTTGGATAAAATAATGATGGGCTTGATACCCTGCAGATGTGAGGAGTTAATCAGCGTATCAATGAAGGAATTGGGAGCAAAGGATGAAGAAGAAGGTTTTACATTATGGTTAGGTAAGACCTCCATACTGTTTACCTCTTGCAGTTCTGACATACGATCGGAACCGACAAAGAGAAGGAGGAACCAACAGTAGATCAAAAGCAACGAGTCAAGCCCCACTCTAGCTACGATGAGCTGAGGTCCAAGCAGCGCCAACGTTGCTCAGAATCCATCGACGCGCGCCAGGGGCATTGACAAAGCCGCCCACGTGAGGACCCTAAATCGCCATTTTCAGAGCCATGCGACAGCCGAGCCATGCACATTTAATATACAATATGAAATAGGCTTTATGTTGCAATAATAAGGGAATATACGTACGAGAACAAGTAAATAGAAGGCAATCTCTCAAAGCTACTACATCGAAAATATCCACCATGTACTTGATCCAACATGTTTGGTGTATGCCTCAAATTCAGTTCAGATCAATACGTGCGATGCATCTGATATCCTAAGGGGCAACACCCCCTAGTAGGGATGAACTTAATCCACAATTTATATATATATATATATATGTATATATATATGTATATATATATATATATGTATATATATATATATGTATATGTATATGTATATATATATATATATATATATATATATATATATGCATGTATCTATGTATATGATTATTTAAGGGATTATAGAGGTAATCATTATATATCATTGTAACTTTTTTTTAGTGCAATAATTTCTGCTCTTGTGGTTTTTTCTTGAAATGGTTTTTTTTTTCTTCATAAAATCAAGTGTTTGTATGTGGTTGATTTCTTTGTGCAGTATTTTTTGTGTTATTTGGTCACGCTCTAACACAACACATTATTCATTAGGTCACAAACCAGAACACTCATTTATCGGATCATACCTTAATTGCCTCCTTTGCTCGTATCACTTAGATTTGATATTTTTATTTTAACTATTATTACTAAATTTTAATTTTATTGTATTTGTTAGGATGTGGGTTGCTAGGGAATATAATCCCATCCTTCAGGTTACAATAAGGCTCTTTGTCCACTAAGCAAACACCCCCCTCCCCACACACATAATATAATAGTATAAATATATATATATATATATATACACACACACACACGTAAACCTGCTGCATTTTATAAATCTAACAATAAATGAGTACAACAGAAAGGGGATTTGGTGATCTCAAGCCAAACAAGTAAAAAAAAGGGGGGGGGAAATGATCACAAAACTTCATAGAATTGAAGATCTTAACAAAAGTTAAAAAAAGTTTCATTACAAAGGCCAACTTACAAAAGTTTCCAATAGATTTGGAATTTTTTCTTCTATCCCGTTTCTTCTTTTTTTTTCCTTTATATCTAATAAGGAAATCATATAGAAGCTTTGAATCGTAAAGGTTGTTTATTAATCCCTCATTGAGTCCACTCAGAGTTCTTTGTGGAGTCTGATTCATTTTCTGATGTGGGAGAAATTAGAGTCCTTCCAAGATCAGACGGATGAAACTCAAATCATGAGGATTCATGGTCGAACGATGCTCCAGAGAATCCCACGGATGAAGAATCAATGCTCTTCTACATAAAACAATCGGGATTTTATCGATAAATAAATGAAAATGTTATGAAGGGATGTTCTTGTCTCTCTCATCAAAATTTCCCTCAGCCCTTCTTTTCAAAATTTCGGGTGCTTTCAATAAAATATCTTGAAGTTTCGATGTGGAGATCTATGAGTATCCCGCAAGCTCTTTCTCCTTCACCAATAGGATCTAACGATAGAGAAATTAAATCACCTTCTATTTCCTCTACCAACATCAAATAGGAAGCATTCTCTACTAGCCCGAATGAAAGTTACAGGTCCATTCAATTCCAAACCGACTTTCTCCATAACCGGATCTTTCATTACGGCGCCAGCAAACTGCAACATTGCCTTCCAAAGCCACGATAGAATCCAAATTGAGCTCCACAGTTGGAAATGATGTTTATTTAGCAAAGTCAATATCACTGCCAACTACAAGTGTTATATCACCAGCATTTGCCACGCCGCATGCATTAATGAAGACATCCACAACCAAGCCATCCCTTGCGTCCTCAATTGCACGACAATCCTTGCCAATGGAATTTGATGAAGTAATAGCAAAATCATCAGCATCTGACAAAGATCCCACACCAGGGCCATTGTCGGCTTAAATGTCTCTACTTCTTCATCTCAAAAGTCCACACACCCCTGACTCCTAAGTTTCTATCCGGGCTCCTGGAGGTGCAACTCTGTTGTCTTTTGGGACATACTTGAACTTTGATGTTGAAGGTTTTAGCAATATTGCATTCAATTTTTGTTTAAGGCTCTGTTGTCTTTTGGAACATGCTTGAACTTTGATGTTGAAGGTTTGAGCAATACTGCCTTCAATTTTTGTCTAAAGTGATGATTGAACTTGAATCAAATTGATTAATCATGCTCAACTATCAAACAATGCGAACAATAGATCGAGATATTTTCAAAAATGCATTCTTGGAAGTACACCAAATTCTTGCCACTGATCCATATTTTATTTCCAATTTCTCTGTCAAATCTATTTCTACCAAGACCCTTGCAATAGATGGTTTAGTTACATTTGCAGTTATAATATTGATTTTAAGTGGTTTGCTGATCCAAAAGTGAAAAATATCGAATGAGTGATAAGGTGAATCTTGAGGAGGGGGAAATTAATCCATACATGAATAATGAGTATTTCACATGATGGATCGAAAGAGGTTGTCCGTTTGAGAACTTTCATTGGATGGTTTGCAACGAAGTAGAACCCCGAGCATAGATACGGGAATAATCTACTTTGTTGGATACCTTTATGAGCATGTGTCGAGGCTTGATAAACCCAACTTGAGCCTCATGATATAAAGCCCAAATAATTGAAAAAATTCCTAATGGATTAATGTGTTGAATGAAAATAAAGGAACTTGGCAATAGGAAACTCACGTGTCTTGTAGTGTGGTCAATAATAAAGGTGTTGATATTTAATTTCATCTTTTTTTTCTTTTTTTTTCTTAAGATACTATAGTTGATGAGAACGATGAACGAATCGATAATTATTTACAATATTACAAATCACGAGTGAATACAAAGATATTATATGGAAAACTCAAATAAGTCATGAGGTAGGAGAAGAGTTTTATAATAGCGGAGAAGTTGGGAGAAAATGATGGAAACGAAGCAGCAGCAGATGCTTTAACCTCTATGCAAGAATAGTTTGGAGAGTTTAAGGTTAGAAAGTGAAAATGAGAAATTTGTCTTTCTAAGTTGATCACTATCTCGGTGCTGCCCCATGGAACTTAATTTTTCTTGATGTCAATGGCAAAAAGGAAAGATTTGAATCAGACCTTGTTAATACCTGTGGAGCACATCTATGGTGACCAAAATCGAGACAAAAGCTAACAAAAATAATTTTTGAAAGATCTATCAATTTGTTTGAATGAGAGGATGAACAGTATGTGGGGATAAGTGTTAGATATAACACCGAAATGAGCATAAGCTCGGCTGCTGGTGTGGGGCATGGAAATGACATGGCGGGGTGTGGAGTAAACAATGTGGCAAAGGCATCGTTGCAGGTTGAATGCGGGTGAGGTATGGACAAAAGGCGGATTGTGCAATATGTGTGCAGGTTGCACGGGTTGTACATTGAATTGATTTGCTGTAACAAGAGTGAGCGAGCAATCATGAATTGGTTTGCGAGCAAGCAGTGAGTCTATGAAAGGATTAAGAAAGGGTTCATTGATGGAAAAAAAAATTAAGGCTATTGTATATCATGTTGGGAAATTTGGAGCCATTTTGCTTGACTTTTATAGTAAAATTAATATTTATAAATAGGAAAAAAAATTAATAGAGTAATATTAAGCAAACAATGAAACGAAAGCATCACATAATCCATAAACACAGCACATACACATACCGTATTTAAATGAAAAATTCTTGATGAGAAGAACCACATAAGAGAAAAGAAATGTCTGCACTTGGTGTAAGCATTTGATTCTCTTGCCACCACAAATGCAGATAAATGTCATTGAATTACAAAAACTGATGCCTTGTTCAGTGTTAACTTGTTTTACTTGTTTGTGATGCTCAGAGTGTTATCACTACCAATGAACCTTATGTTCTGTTGAATCAGAAAGCTCAACCCAGCTTTCTATGACTGCTGTTCTATTCTTCAAGCATTTCTGAGTGTTTCTTTGGACCCATCTGCAACAGGTTTTCGAGGTTGCCCCTTCTCTTCACATGGTTGAACTTCGCAAGACTGGAGGCGACACTCTTGAATTTCACAAGGCATGATGCATTAGGATGAAGTGACCCATCCATATATATAAATATATACACACACATTACGTACATGCACACATTTGCATGTGAGTTTCATCTCTATTTTTTTTTTATATGCAGTTCTACAAGAACTTCTCTACTGGCCTGAAAGATATTGTCTGGAAGATGGAAGGAAACCCTGGCGGTGATGAGACAAGGTGATCGTTGACCTGTTCAAGTGAAATGCATCATTTGCTATTTTAATCAAGCATTGATTTTGTTCTGTAGATAGGTGCCTTCTAACATTATGGATGTGAAGTTTAAAATAGCAACCTGGCGGTAGGCAGAAGGAAAGTTCTGCCGTTTTCACTGTGCTCATTATTCGGTTTGGAGCGGCCAATTGAATGCCTGCTCCCTCTTTGAAGTTTGTCTAAATAAGCTAAATGCTATTTGCTATGTTTTTGGCGGTTCAATAAAATAAGGCCTTATTTTTTGACACGATTTGGAAATGCGCCAATTTTTCTATTCTTTTTCTTTAACAGTATAACTCCTCTCAAAATTACCCAAATCCAATTGGATATCCCAACCCGAATCCGATCCAACCCATTCTGGACCTGACCTGTTGTCACGTACCCACTTGTAGCCCCAAACTCCCAGGCAAGATTCGTTTTTTCCTGGTTTATCCACTCCCAAGACGCCAATAATTAGCTTCCCTTAAAGGTCGAGAGGCTCCATTTTATGTTTAAAATAAAAATAAAGCAATAACACTAGAAAATTATCAATAAATCTGATTTTAACTTCTGCTGCAAAGTTCCCAGCCAACTCACACTGCACATTAGTAATTCGCCTTTTTTTTTGGAACTTTTTAGCTACAATTCAAAACTAATCATTCATAATCACCCAATAAAACTTGAGAAATAAACAAGACAAAAACCAAATTTTCACTTTTTCAAATCGCAGATAGAAAGAGACACAGTATCAGTTGCATCCGAGGAGAAGGAAATCCTCTGTTCATCTTCAGCCATGAGCTGCATCAACATATCGACGAAAGCAAGTACTATGGTCTTATGATTCTCGCCATCATTGAGCCTCAGATAGCAATGGAGCAATTCCTGAAGCCTCGGCCACTCTCTTATCTCGTGCACTTCCACCATTTCAGCCAACGAACATTTGAAATCTCTGTAGGGATCCTCTGACACCATAGTCATGGCCTCGCTCTCCTCGTAAGAACCTGGGCTCAGATCTTTCTTCAGCTCCTCCATTATGGATTTGGTCTTATGAGGTGAGAAAAAGAATCTATTGGAACTAATCCTGCCATCTGTTGGCTGAGAAGAGGACGAGGAGGAAGAGGAGGAAGAGGAGGAAGAGGAGGACAGGTCTTTCATGTGAGCTGAAGGCTCCTGATAGCCTGAAGAAGGGGAAGAAGTGCGGTAGACACAGCTGAAGCTGGAGCAGAGACTTTCCCCTGCTCTAAAGGACTGAGTTTTGCCCTCCTGGACACATACGGGTCCTGCTTGCTTGAGGTTGGTTATGGCTTCTTGCAGCGTCTTGATCGAATATTTCAATTTCTCCATAATCAATCCAACCTCTTCTTCTTGCTGCGCAAATTTAAAGCCCAGATCTTGGCTGAGTGAGGAAAATTAAAACAAAAAGGACCCACCAACGCAATGATGCATTTGCCAAAAATATGGCTAAGAAGCCGGGCTGCACATGCAATCGAGTAATAAATGTGAAGCAGGGAAGAAAATAATATAAAAGATTTATGAAGAAGATGCATTAAAAATGACAATGGAAGCATATGCGAAGAGCTCCTGAGCAGAATACATGTGCAGGTATTGAACTAACAGGCAAAGAGAAGCCCCCCTGCTGCGATATGTCTCTGACATGTCCTCATGTCTTCTTCGTCATGATGGGAATTGACTGAAAAGTATGTTTTGAAGAGAGGAGAGGGAGTTCCATAAATTTCAGCAATGGGTGAGGAAGCCAAGTGCTTTTTGAGAGAGCAGAGACATTTTCTATCTCGAAAGAGATGCAAAATGTTGCATTTACAGCAATGGGGGCATAGTAATGGAATAGAGATTAGACTGTTTTGACTGCTTGGAAGGATGGACCACAGGCTTCTCAGATTGTGTGTTGGATGGCCATGGAGCTCACATGGAGGATCGAGATGGCAGTCGCCATCGTCCAGCTCGGCTTTGAAGATGAATATGGCGTGTGAAGAGGGATCTGCAGTAAGCAACAGTTACTCCGAAGAAGAAGAGAAAATAGAGTTTATAATACAGCCAAAAAATGCTTAGGAGTCGATGCATTAATTAAGATGCTTTCGGGAGTAAAAAACTAGAATTTGTTGCATGCGTGGAATATAGAACGAGTTAAAAAAGGACGGCTTACGCGAGCAGAAAACAAAAACAAGTAGGCTATGTTGTGGGACTAATTTTTCTCGTTTCTAAAACTTATGGATGCAAAACAAAGTTACGAGGGGTTGAGAGCCTTTGTGGATTGCAAGAACAATCCTCCCTTTTGGTCTAAGAAAAAACATAGGAATGTTACCTGAGACTAATGTCAGAGAAGGTGAATAAAAGGAGGGGGGAGGGAGAATCGAATGATTCAAAAGGTTGTTGGAATACTTCTTTAATAAGAAAAGAAAAAAAAAAGAGAGGCAATAATCAGCTATTTATGGGAAATTGAAGATACCTGAGAAGGGAAATTAAATGTTAGGAGGAAGATAAGCTGTTCAATGTATGCTTCATTTTCATTTTGACTCATTTTGAACCTAACATGTGCACTACAGAGATGTGTCTTTGGAGGCAATGCCTCCAAAACAGAGGCTACTTTGTAAGGCCACACAAGATATTTTATTTTATTTCCAACTCCTAATTATTTTTCTATAAATATAATTAAAATAATATTTTTTGAGTTAAGATAAATATACAAGGTCCTGCTCCATGAACTTCATATGATACTACAAAAGCCATCCCTACATAGAATGGGGCTGTTATATGCTGCGAATTGATATTTGGTAAATTGTGTTACTAGCCATTGTGGAAACACCACACATAGCCTTTTGATAAAAGCAATGACGCCCCAAAACATTCCTAGCTAAAGGATGCTCATATATGGCCTTTTGAGTAACTCGTTGGCATAAAGAACAAATAATCCTGGAGTATCTAAGTGTTAGAAAGCACAAGACTCGACAACTTAAAATGCTCGGTAATATTTGGGATAGTTTATTTGGTATTTGGACAACCCTTAGTTTTGATCAACTAGTTCCTTGGATGCTCGACAACCCTTCCTCTTGAACTAGCTGATTCCCTTGGAGGTTCAGAGCTTTGGGACTTTGGGACTGCTTGAACTTGACTAAATTTTTGGGAATATTTGGTAAGCCTTAAATTGCAATGTAGTTTGAAATTCCTCCATACTATTTTTCAAGGGGATCTTGCTTTATTCATAACCTTATGCATGATATTTAATGCCATAATAGCAATTCTCAATAGTTACTCTGTACACTAGAGAATAGTTTTTGGTTTAATATTAGAGAATCTAAGGCTTATAGAATGAAAGAGAATTGACATTTCAATGATTCCATCTCTTTGTTCATTAAGTTTCTCTTTTAACCTGAGGGCATGTAGGTAAATATTATGGTCAATGTGTCATTAGGAATAAGAATTAGACCTAATAATAAATGTTACTAATTTGTGAAATAATTGTTCAATTAGAGATTTTGATTCTTAATGTGCACCTCATGTTTCTTAAAAAATAGTCATTAACCACCTAACACATTTAATGAAAAATTGTAATTTTGTTTTCATGTTTAGGATTAAAAGTAGGACTAATTTTATTACTGTTAATAGATTAAATATTTTATGATTGAAAAAAAAGAATTTTATGCTACTATAATGTTTGTGTTTAACATTTTAGATCCAATGGAAGCTAGATCGTCATATTGCCCCTTTCATAATCTCTAATGATGATTATGTGCTCATTTATATGCAGTGTAAACACTTGCTAATTGTTGGGAAGTTATTTTCAGTTGAATCTAGGGTTGAACCATAAACATAGTTGGAAAGAAGTGCACCTCTAGTTACTTGATTAAGCTCTCATCAATCACACTTATAATTTTAATTTTTATGCTTTTTATGATAGAAATGTGGTTAATTAATATTGCTTTTACTTAAATTTAAGTAATAGTTGGCACTTGCAAATCTTATGTATGATTAGGCTCCATTAAGACCAAGAAGTCGTATATACTGTTCTAATGAAAAACCTAACCTTAATCCTTACTGATCATACAACCTAAGAATAAGAAAGTTTTGCTCCAACTCAAATTATTATGCTTTTTAACATGTAGCACATTATAATTATTAAATCTTTTCACCTCTACTTAAGCGCATGATAACATAACTTCACTTTTTTTCTATGTAATCAGGTAGACTATATGTTACCAAAAACTCTAAGTATGGCTTAATTTACTTATTCAAATTATTTGTTTTATCATCTCATTACATTCTTGAAATGTAAAAGATAATTTTGAGACATAAAATAATTCCAATCCTACTTAGTTGTAATATTGCATTTTAGACCATTAATATTACTTCCAAGCTTATATTAGTTTCCATTGACTAAATGCTCATAAGAAATTATTTCTCTCATAAATTCATTATTTAATCACTACTTAAATAGTAATTTGCTCTTAATAATGCTGCAAATAACCTTGGTTAATCCATTCCACCTCATAAAAGACCACAAACACTTTTGCTTAGCAATTTGAAACCACTTTGCCCACTGATGTATATACAGTCTAGCTAACATCTAACTAACTTTATCATAAATTTCCCTATAATTCATAATATATTTGTGTTCCCTTGCTACTAGTAATGTTAATAATGATTTGAATATCTTAATCAAATACTTGTTAAACTAGATCTTAAGCTTGAGCTTAAAAGATACTATGAAATGATCATGGGATAAAACATATTCACCACCTTAAAAAATCAATATTCTAAATAAATTAAATATAAGTTAACCACCCCATAAAATGATTATTTATATATCCCTAAATTCATATCAAACTCATGTAAGCATAGGTTTCAACTTAAAGCTTTGAATTATAAGCCTAAATTTTATAAAACTTTCCTTTGGCCTTGATAACTAATTTGTTTGAGGAAAGTCACCACTTTACCGAACGAATGATTTTCTTAAGTCTCTAAATATAAATTAAGATATAAATAGTTGTTAAATGCAAATGAAAATCTTAGGGTCAATATTCACTTGGGGTAGAAGTCTAAAATACTAAATAATCCCAACTAATCCTCTTGCCTTGTACATTTAGGGAATAAATTTAATGGTACCAAAGACTTCAAAACTAAATTGATTAGTCATTGAATTTGACATAATAAATTATCCATTTACACTATTTAGAAGTTGAAGAAGATAATTCTACCATTGGTAACACCAAAATGCATTTATAGCCATAAGGTTGACCTAGCACTCATATCACCCATATATGCTATTCATTTACTCTTAAGATTTACCAACCCATTAATAAATAAATATATATATATATATATATATATATATAAAATCAATTGTAAGTATTTTATTAGAGTTTAAAATACCAAATTATGGAAAACTAATTAATTGCTAAATAACTATTAACGTTCAAAGCGTATAGAAACTTAGCCATTTTTTGTTGCATAAAGAATCACGAAGTGAATATTATTGATATACCTTAAGTTTTGTTGCTTCTTCATTTGCTACTGCTATTTGCATTGCTATTTAGTTTGCTTTAGCCATTTGTCGTGCCATTTTACTACTAAGCTATATTGCCACCACCTTTGTTTATTAAAGTATGGTCACTCTTAATTGTCACACTTTTAACATTATTTGTCTTATATGATACTGATTTAAGATGGTTCCACACGAGTGCTTTCTACTTTGAAATCTTTGTAAATATTATGTTGGGTTGGGCATGTCTATTTGATGGATATAAGGAAAATTTCATAGCCTATAAGAAGGCTGATATAGGTTGTGATATCAATGTTTCATGAACCAAAATTAAGCATACATACTTGAAAATTCTTACATTTCATCATTTGCTCAATGATTTAACATTGTTGATGCACAAGTTATATGTGACATAATATTTCTATAATTGTGATGTGTTTTGAGATGTGAATTCATATGTGACATGACAATTTCCACATTTTTTGTGACATAAATAAATTTGATTAATGTTGCTTAATGTTAATATTTAAAAAGTATCATTTGATATGTTACTTGCCAGAATTCACGATTCAACAATGTCATCATCACTACTTTACAGTTCAAGGCTTTTTTTTCAAAGATGAGCATCATGATAAACTTTTCATACTCATCTGAGAATGAGTTCAATAAAAGGAGTACATTGTTTTCATTCTCTATATCTTCAGCCAAATTTAGTAAATGTCATATGTTTAGTGAAATCATTGATATGATCATCGATTGAGATACCTCTTTTCGTATAAAATCTGCAGAGACCATCGTCATGTGGAATTATTTCTCCGCACTTTATTTTCTCCAACATTTTCCAAAGTTTCATTGTAAATGTCTTAGTCATCATGTGCACATGATGTCTTCAGATAATTATTCTCCAATATTTATTGTAGTTTCAATTGACATGTGATTTGATTCATCTTTATCCAATTTTTTTGGTTTCTCATTGCCATTATGATTTTTAAGGTTCAAAGCACATAATACATCAATCAACTCACATCACCTCATCATAATATTTTTCTTTATGTCAAATTTAATGTCATCGATTTTTGTTGGATGTTTGATGTCAATTTAGTCTCTCTATCGTAGCCCGAGCAATAAAACCTCTATCGTGTCAGCTCCGATACTACTTGAGAACGTTGGCAAAGAGCATTGTGATTTAACAACTCTTCGATGTTTCCTAAAAGCCACAAAATTTCAAAATAAAAAAACACAAAACATTCAAAGTATATTCACAAGAGAAAATAGGAGAAAATGGGAGAAAAAAAAGATACTAGAAAGCTTTTGTTACACACCACTTAAAAATAAATATAAATATTCTCTTAAAAATAAAATATATCAAATATCAAAAAATATTAACGAAAAGGATATTAATGCTGAGAATGACGTAAGTACTTGATAGGCATTATTTAAGATAAGCTGAATCAGTAATCTCGCTTACTGAATTATAATTATCCAGCAAGTTTATGAAAAAAAATGACTATTTTTAAAATACTTTTCTTTTTTTATTATTATGTAAGCTTTGTTTGTGGCTGAAAGTGGTGTTGTTAGAATGGGTGCAATTGACTATAGTTTGAAGTGCATCAATATAAACAAGAATTGGAGTGGCAAAGTCTCAAGTGCAACGGAATGGCTTTGGAATGGGCCTCGAGTGACTTCGGGTCAGTCACGAAATAACCGAGTGTAAGTTGAATGCAAATTTGATCAAATGAGCCTGGGTGTTGCTAAAGGAGCTGAACCGAGCAGAGAAGCCATCGCTTGGGCAGAGCTAGCGCCCAAGGGCCAAGCCAAAGTTTTTTTAACCGAAGCTTGGGCCCTTAAGCGCCAAGTAGGTTATGTTCTCAGTCGGGCTGAGTCTTGGGCAAGCGCTGGAGACGTTTTATTCGTCACTTTTTCATTCGACGAAGCCAGACAAAAACTTAGATGCTTGTGCGCACTCAGGCATCAACAAGCCAATCTATCAGAATTCCAAGACTATAGCCTGGGCGCTTGGCGTGCCCTAGTACCTTATGTATTTCCAGTCAGTCGAAGGAACCAGAAACCCGACGTCTGGGCGCGCCTGTGCGTTAAACGGCAAATGTGAATTTCTATGATGAAACTAGAACATTGAGATCACCTGATTGGACATGTGGCCGGTCTATATGAAGTATTGGGCACATGACCAATGAGCAAAGGTTTTGAGATTTAGTTGAGGGTTGTCTTTTATTATATTCTGATGAAGTATTAAAGACCTTTTCGGCTTTGCTTAAAAGATAGGGATAAGCTGTGGAGCTAAGAGGTGGGCTGCATATGATATGTTGCGGAAGGAGTAGTTGTAGGAGATTTGAGAAAAGGCTTTAGAGCTCTTGAATAGAATAAGATATCTCTTGTATCTTTTTCTTGTTATCCAAGTAAAATTACGGTATGGCTCCATGATTATTATCCAATTTTAAGGTTTTTCGCATAAAAATTTGTGTTTGTGAATGCTCTGTTTTCTTTTATTTTGCTGTGTTTCTTGCTTTGCTTCAAAAAGTACCGGAGGATCGATCCCTGGAAGTTTTCGCGACTTACTAATAATTTATTATTTAGCAAAATTAAAACTTTTAAATAAAATTTGGGCTGTACAGCCGATTTCTTCCAATAATACAGTTTTAGCTTATTTAATGCAAGGCAGCAAATACTGTTCCCTCATGACAGAAACATTGCTCCAATAATGAACTATTTGTCTCTTATCCTCTTTATAGTATGGGGATATGACTGTAGAGGAAAGAGGAGAAAAAGGGAGACTGAATAGGCCGTTGCATTCAATAGGTTAATCCTATAACTATTCACTACAATTGTGCAACTTATGCTTGTAATTTTCTCTGTTTTGGCGTACTTTTGTGAGAAAAGGACATCTATGAAGGCACCTTCAACTCGCAGATGTCTAAAGCTGCATCTCACTTCACTGTGAAGATAGAATTGCAATGCGGTAAATATTAGTGTAAGAAAAGAAACTCTTAGTATGATGCGCATATTTGATACAAACAGATATCTTTTTATCTATATACAATGTGTGTGGTTCTCTTTTCAATCTTATTTCTTATTTGTGTTTCTCTTTTATAAATGAAGAGATCTTTCTTATATATACAAACAAGATGAGAATATTATTCTTCTCCCCTTATTTAATCTCAGAAGAACTAATGCAAGTTTTTAAATATTATTTTAATGTAAATAAATAAATATTACTGAAATAATATACAATGTCAGTTTTTTTGAGTGCCACATCAGCGGGTCTAAATATTAAAATGCATAGTAACTATGTTGAATAAAAAGTAATAAATTAAATATGGTAGTAATGCTATCATTGAAACAATCTTTAAGAAGTATTAAATTATGTGTTAGTAATTCCAAAATTACCCTTTTTTTCATCCTAATGCACCAAAATACACCAACAACTAGTAATGACATGATTTTTCATTTTAACACACCAAATTTGCCAAATGTGTGGTACAAATCAACATCAAGCTCTCTTTGTCGCAGGATCTTATGATCAGGTTTTAAATGAGATTGCATAAAAGTAATTCAAAATCATACATAAAGATAAAATATCTATTCATTCATATTAATTTAATATTTATAGAAATAAGTTTATTTCATTCCACAAAATTAATTCCCTAATATTATAAAACTTAATATGATAAAAGGATAAAAATTGAAAAAAATAAGATAATAATAGCAGCAATGATCAATTTGGAAAATAAACTCCTCAAAGATATCCTTCCTGCACTTCTACTAGCTTCCTCATTTGGGCTCGGATCAACAGTACGGGTAATCGAATATTGTTAGCTGTGAACTAAGTACCATAAATATCAAACTTTACAATTACTAAAACATAAAGCTGTATACAATAAGATGCAGGAGAGTAAGAATATAAGAGCATTTAAAGAGCATGTAATTATAATCCATCCATGCAAAGCATGTTATTATGCCGCCTAATGAATCATTTTGCTAACATATGGAATTTGTGAAGCTCCGAATTCTTGCAAAATATGTCACGTGCCAAAATATAAATAAAGGATATGTCTTGTATCAGTGAGCATAAATATTCATTCTGTTGGGCAAGCTCGGAACCTTGTGGTCAAATAATTTTGGGTTCATAATTTGTATCTCATACTAGCCCCCGTAGACTGCAGTGTGGCTACTTTATCTCTTCAGAAAAATTACTTCCATCATAAATAAACCCACACAATCCACAGTTTCGAAACCCAATATATGCATCCTCAGGACATCTCAAATTGATAACATAAACTCAAAAGCATTGCACAGATATAGTGGAAAAGAATAATAAATGTCAAAATGATACCTGATACCTCTTCTTAATTCGATTGAGTCAACAATCAAATGTTGAACATATCTACATAGTGTTTGATATTAAACTAGCTTTTAATGTGGATTACTAATTACCTTTTATTTTATAATAATAAAATATTAATATGATAAAAGTATTAATCATATGAAAATAATGATAATACATAATATTGTGATAATAAAAGAATAATAACATGACTATATATATAAAATATGATAATATATAAAAGAAATGAGTATTGCTATATGTCTCCCATTTATCTTCCAAAATATATTGATGATTAGGATTTAAGTATTGACGATTAGGATTTAGGAAATTAAGTGAAATAAATTTTTTTTATTAAATCCACATTTGTCTATGAGGCTCATAAAAATATATTTTTTAAATCTTAAATTCTAATCAACCATATTTTTTTTAAAAATATTTAAGAGCTAACTAACATTTTTCAAAAGAAATAATATTTTTTTTCTCTCTCTATCTATCCTTTTTCTTAATTTTCTCTATTCTTTCTCTTTTTTTATTCTTTCTCTCTTATTTATTTCTTTCTTTTTCTTTATTCTCTCTTTATCTCTTTCTATTCTGTCTCTATCTCTCTCTGTAGCACCCTTGTCTTTACGGAATCCAATTATTCAATTATACTTAAATCGATCTTTAAGAACTTAATGCTTTATCAAATACCTCCGGAATTCTTGGAATGAAAAATATTAAAAAAAAAAAATTCGATTTTTTTGATTATTTTAATTAACTAAAAAAATGAGAAAGATAATTTGATCTTTAATAACAAAAATAATAGTATTTTTAAGTTTATCACTTCCAAATTAACTAGAAGTGAATGTTTCGTATTTTTCGGACACAAAACAGAGAGAAAATGAGCAAAATATGAATTGAATAATTCAAAATTTGAATATAATTAAATTTTAACCCGACGACCCGATTTGCTGTGGAAACTGAAGTACCAGACAGTGTGTGAAGCCTCTGTGGCTATTTGATCGGCCCATAAATGATGAGGATCCCATGTAACGGACGATTCCCGTACCACAGTGCAACTCGATTAGAGCCATCCAATCCTTTTTAAATAAAATCAAATGACTGGTGTTAAATCTTGATCAGGGCCAGATAAGAGCATTGGATCCGATCCCTGAATCCAACAACCATGATTATTATTGGTTGTCTTCATCACTCGCGACACACACAGGCTCATCTTGTTGCTGTCGCGTGGTAGGCAAGTTCCGCACGCCACGATTGACGTCTGGTCGCTGTGGAACTGACAAGGCGCGGCGGGTCCGTGCCAGCCTACAAGCACAATTTAAGCACTCGAGCGCACCTGAACACATCAGGGCATGGCACCCAATGATTGGGCCTAGTCTTGGCCCGAGCCGCCGAGGGCCGCCACCTCAGCGGCCAAGGCTGGTTGGGGCTGGGATATAAGTACCCCTTGAACCCCCTGCCAACCTTCACATCTCCTCCAAGCCATCAGAAGATAAATTCCCAGCATGTCAACCATCCTAGGAGTGCTCCCACATGAGCACGCTTAACTTTGGAGTTCTTATCATGAACTCCACCGTTATCTTAAAAGGTGCCTCGATTTTTAAGATTTTCATTTATTACTAATTAAGTATGTATTTACACTAGCACCCCACAAAGATCAGAAGAGCCTTTGACATTCCGAATCAATGTCAAAAACCCCTCCCAATCCCTTACCCAAGAGACCTCTCCTCCCCTTCGGTCGCTGCCGCCATCAACGATCCCCCCCAGAGCTACCCTAGATGCTAATGCACTCCCCACCAACCAAGGAACCTGTTGAGGTGAGCCACTTCCCTTCAAACTCAGTAAAACTCAAGTTGGCTCAATCAGGCTAGTTCGAGCTAGCCCAAGCCCAAGTTTGGACTAGGTTAAGGTTAGCCCACTTGGGGCCAATCTGACCTCACCCAATGAACCAAGTAGAGTCCATGGGCATATAAGCACCAAGGTAGACCCCCACAACTCCATTTGCCTCACTTTGATACTTGGCTAGGCTCGGGATAGCCCAAACTAGCTGTAACAATTCAAGATTGTTACCCAGCTTAATTTTAGCTTAATCGTATCTTAATTAAGTTCATCCAGCCATTAGAACCGAACTTTGAAGATTTGGAGCAATTCGGATCTCAATCAAATATTTTGGATTATTTTAATATTTAAGTAATTAGAAAATTGAGGTATTTAATTTGACATTAAAATCAAAATCTGACTTTACCACTGCATTCTTCACTCCCAAATTAGCTGGAGGTGATATTTTGGACGCATTTGGAAGTCGTCAAATTTTTACGATTATTTTAATATAATTAATTACCCCAAAAATTAGCATAATTAAATAATCGTCAGAATCAAAATCCGACTTCGTCGTTGAATTCCTCACCCCCAAATTAGCTAAGGGTAAATTTTTGAAATTTTTCAGAACGCATTTCTAAAATCTGAATTTTTAAATAGTTAAAAAAATTATTTAATTAAGAAAATTTATTTTCTTAAATTGATTTGCTGGCTCCCTCCATACCCTTATTCAGTGCCTCCCTCTACGCAAGGGGTAGAGCCCTATTCCCCTTCCCCCATGGCCATGCCTCCCACTCCTCTCCTTCTCCTTTAAGAAGGAGCTCAGCCTCATTCTTCCTCCCCCTTTTGCAAAAGTTGAACTCTTCCTCCCTCCTGCCTTCATTGCTGCATCTTGTGTTGAAGAAGGAGCTCTCTTCCTCCAAAGTCCTTGAAGAAAATAGAGTTTTCTTCTTCCTATCCTAAAGACTAAGGTACCATTTTGCTTACTCTTCCTTGGCACTTTATTTTTTCTATTATGCTTATTTTGTATCTTTAGACATTCATGATTATATATGAAAGCCATAATAGTTCTTCAAAGTATCAAATTTCATGCTCTATTTTTCTTTCATTTTGCATACTCATATTTTTAATTTCATTGTTCGTATAGTTAGGATGATCCATTCTTGCCGATTTTGGTATAAATGGAAAGGTCTCGGAACGACTTTTCCATCGGTATATGGCACCACTCATAAAATGCTATGGATTGAGAGTATTTGAGCTCGAAATGAGACCTTTCACGGTTTTCGCACAGGCGAAATCACCATCGGGTGCTACAGTGCGCCGTAGCGCTCGAGTCTCGAACTAAATCCGTCGTAGAGCACCGTAGTGCGCTACCGCGCGCCACCGCGCGCCACCGTGCTTTTGGAGCTAAAATAATGGCCTGGAAGCAAATCACTGCTGCGCGCCACAGCGGGCTGCTATGTCATTTCTGGAAAACTACATGAAACCAAGAGATAAATTAATTGAACAGTGATTTTCGAAAGTTAGATCGCTACAGCGCGCCATAGCATTCAACTCTCAGGAAATCGAGCACGGTAGCGCGCCGCATCGCTTGCGGCGCCTGAAAGCACTGCAGTGCGCCACAGCACTATTTTCCATCGTAGCGCGCCACAACATCTGAAAGTACTGCAACACGCCACAGTGCGCAGTAGCGCCCAGAACTATTCGGATTTGCACAGAATTGGCTGGAATGGCTAAAACTCCTCTTTTTTCGCATTTTAAGGTTCCTAGAACCATAGTGGGGCCGAATTATATCAAATTTGAACATAATTTAATTAAAATTGAGCATTGCATAAAATTTTAGGTGAAAAATCAAATTTGAAAGTTTATCATTTATAACATGTGCTTAAAATCTCTTATGTGCCTTAAAAATTTTGTGCACCAGAAATACATTGATTTGTCATTGATCTATATATTAATCATTAATCTTAATTTTAGTGAGGCTAAGGGTTATACCATAACTTATCTTGATTAAGATCTAAATTTTAATCACCTTAATCAATTAACTTGATTGTAAGATAATTCAACTGACATTATTCCAATAATACATCTGATTTAGTATTGATCTTAAATCATTGAATTACTACGACGCGCTATAGCGCGCTGCAACACTTTTGGGCGATGTAGCGCGCTGTGGCGAATTTTAGGGTTATGATGCGCTGCAACGCTTTCAGGCGCTGTGACGCACTATGACGCTTGATCCCCAAAGTGCGGGCGCTACAGTGCTATTGGGCGCTCTAGCGCGCTACGACGAATTTCTATTATTTTCATTAAAATATATTTTTATACATCACATATTATTATGTCACTGTGTAGCGCCCCGCCCCGTTGTTGCGCTGAAAGAGGTAAAATTATAATTTCGATGACAGAGCGGCGCGCCACTCAGGGAGGAATATCCCGTCTCCCCGAATAGCTGCGAACCGAACCCATTTGAAGGGCTGCTGACTCAACCTCAAGGAGGGTTGAGAGCTAATACTTGAGATAAGAGTAGTATCATTATCCTAAGTATTAGGCAAATACATACATTAGATTTAAAATACAATATGAAGAATCTAATATATACATAAGATATCAGCATTTCCAGTATACTGATCACATCACATGCTAACCTATAGGTTGTTACCCTAATAACATATAGTCTAAGTAACCATTTATTTGATTCCATTACTTTTAGAATAGCAAATGAAACTTATCCTGAAATTTTAAAATTCATTGGATTTCCTTAGATCCAAACTGATATTTTATCAGTATAGATGCCCTAGTTTAGACCTAAAATATTTTGATCTCAAAATTAAATTCTGATTGCATTTTTGAATTCCTCACCCCCAAATTAGCTAGGGGTGAAAGTTTGGTGCAATTTAGAAATCATTTAGGTCCTGGCGTTCCAGACCATCCCAGGCCCTCGGACAGGGGGATTCGGTCCACCTCTGTAACAGTTCAAACTCTTAAGCACCAAGGTATTGACCACTTTGGCCTGAAATATCTCATGATTTTTTTCTCAGAAGATAACTTCCCAGTAGGTCACCCATCCTGGGAGTGCTCCCACCTGAGCACGCTTAACTTTGGAGTTCTTGTAACAACCCAAGTTGTTACTTTGCTCAATTAAGACTAATCTAAGTCTTAATTAAGGTTCTAAGTCACTAATTAAGTAATTTAGAACTCGCTTCTGAAGCCTAGGTCAAACCAGAAGTCAACAAAGTCAAATCTGGAATTCTGGAAAATCCCAAACCCTAGGAAATTGACTTTTTATCTAGACCTCAAATCAAAATCTGACTTCGCCATTGCTTTCAGAACACCCAAATTAGCTAGGGGTGAAATTTTGGAGGCATTTGGAAGTCGTTGATTTTTCATCAAATATTTTAATATTATTTAAATACCCTAAATAATCAAATAATAAATATTCATCGGATCAAAAATCCGAGTGCGCCGTTGCGTTCCTCACCCTTCATTTAGCTAAGGGTGATTTATTAGAAATTTTTGGAATACAATTAATATGGTAAATTTAATTAATTAAATCTGAATAAATTAAATTAAATAATTTTTAATTTTATTTAGGGTTAACGGCGCCGTCTGTTTAGGGTTAACGCCGTTCCTGAAATTCTATTCTTGCCGTTTGATCAAACGGGCTCCGCGGTCCGTTTGATCTGAGGATCGAACGAACGGGAGTCGTCGTCCTCGCGTAACTTACGCGTGTCGCGAGCGACGACGCCCGGCGCACCCTCCTTCGCTCCATGCGTCTCCTGCCACTCATCCACCGTTTTAAGCACATTATTTGACTCTGCGATGCACGGTTTATCATATCTATCGCTCAAGCAAAGATCGAAGAGTCTGTTCCCGAGCCATCGTCTTCCACCGTTCGTTAAGGTACCTCCTGATCCTCCTCATTTCATAAGCATCTTAAATCGCATGAATTCGAAATGCTATTTCAATGCGTAGATTAAAGATTATGCGGTATCGATCTAACATAGATGTTATGAATCATCCTAAATCCCTGTTTTGTCTACAGTTAAAATCGTTAAGTAAGTTTAGCCGTGATATGACTATCTAGGGTTAGGGTTTATGATCAATCCAGATCATTCTAGGTCTCGATTCGACCACCTATTGGAAGATCGCATCTTTAGAAATCCAACGCCGTGCGGGTCGAGCAGTCTAGATGCCGGAAAGTCCCTGGAAGATCAAGCCCTAAATTTACGCCCTCGGGAAGAAGTTGTCGAGAAGATGAAGTATCGGGTCGGACCGGGACAACCCGGGCCCGACCCGTTCTTCTCAAGTTTCCGCGTAAGAAGGCTGGGGTCCACCGAGAGTGCGTGTCCTCCTTCCAGCAAGCCGTGTGGCTCGGCGGCAGAGGTGGGGCCCGCCTCGCGTCAGACGAATGACGCAACTGCAGAGCAGTCGCTAGTGGGGCCCGCCGCGTTCTGCCCAGCCAATAAGGCTCCGCCACGTGTACCTACAGAATATTTATAAAATCAGTTATATAATTATAACGTTAAATTAATAAAACGATATTTATATTAATAATAATATCAGAGTTATTAATTTAATAAAACAGAAATTATTTAATTAAATTAAACCAAAACTTTAAACACTAATAACTCCTAAAATACTCATCCAAATTATGCAAAATTATATACCAAATTGATCAGAAAAATATAAGTAATTTATTGATGCCATTTAATTCTTTGTAGGATTAATATTTTGCAAAGTGATTATTTAGGATTTAATTTAAGTTAAATTAAATGTTCAAAACTTAATTAGCCTATAACTATGTACCCAATGATCCAAGCATATTGAAAATGAGTCTTAAAGTGATCAGAAAACCCTAAGGATTAATTTGATAGTATTTATCTTGCTGTTTGGATTAGTATTTGCCTAACCACATTTAAGACCTAACCCTAATTACCCTAATTAGACCTAGAACTTCAATTGACCATAACTTGGTCAATTGAGCTCCAAATTTGATGATCCAAAGGTCCATTTAGATCAGAAGAACCTAAATAATAGTAATTTGTAAAAATATTTAGGATTCAATAGTTAGATTTGTTAATCACCCATAATTACTCTAAATCTTGATTAGTGAATATTAGCCAAATTAATAATCCAAACTGAGTAATTTAAGTTTCAGAAGACTCATAGAACCATTTAAAATCAATCTATAAGGTTGGATTAGTGTTTGAGTGATTAATTTTGCTAATCACTCACTAATCACTCTTAACCCTAATTAGGTCTTAACTTAGTCAAATTAGATCCAAATTGAGCCTACCACATGTCATTATAATCAGTGGACTAATTATAAACCATAGCCACTGATTTGCTTAATTTGGACATTAATTAACCAAGTTAGGAATTTTGACCCATAATTAAAACCCTAGATCTTGTATTAGCCATAACTTGGCTAATACTTATCAGAATTTAACAAATTTAGATTCTATGAAAAGCTTAGACAATAAAGAACAATAATCTGAAAGAAAATTTAAATTTCACTTTATCAAATTATTAATTTGTCCTTATGAGTCAAATTCATTAATTTGATCTCATATGGCTTAATAATTACCCAAAATTAATTTAGTTGCTGTCTAATCTTACATTAGACAGTAAGAAACTCTTTCCAAAAGAAAATTTTAGAATTAAAGCCTTAGATCAAAAATTTGATCTTTTGAACCCTTGAGTAGGGGCAAAATGGTCATTTTGCCCAAATTTAGGGTTTAGCCTTTAAAAGCCTTAAATTCAGTTTCTAATCACTAAAACCAGTAAATAGAATGATTTAGAACTAAAATTAATCAAATTCAAGTCTAAATAAGATTTTGATTAAAATCTCAAAATATGCTCTTTAAGAAAATTCCTAAGTAAATTATGAGTGTTTATCTTTCCTTAATCATTCTTAGATCCATCCTTAGGTCTTATAATATTAGTTAGGATGTGTGTCTTGAGAGATACTCTTAGTAATTAAGAGCCTTATTTCCTAAGATTAGGAATAGATCTTAAGTTAGAATTCATCTATTGAATAAATTGGGTTACTCAATTAGGTGAAACCTTGAGCTTACTAGTTTATAGATTTTTCTTAGTTTATTAAATGATTATTTGATCTTTAAACTTTAGAACTAAGAATAGAGTTCCATCCTAATGAAATTGATTTATCATTAGGATTTGCCTTAACCTAGTCTGTGAGTTTTGGGTTCTAAACCTTAGACCCTTAGATTATACCTTTAGATTAAGTGATTAGACCCCATCATCTGGAGTCTAATTCTTAATCTTTTCATCTTGATTTGGCTAATCAAGATGAGATTGGGATGAATTAATTTACAAAACTAGGTCGAAGATTTATTCATTTTTAACCAAATAGTCATCTTTTGATTAAGTCATAATTAGGATTTGGCCAGTCCTAATTATCTTCAACTAGTATGATTCATGATTCTAAGTTACAGAATGTGTAAGAATTGATGATTCTGAAACTTATATAACTTAGAGTAGATAGAACGAATAAGTAGATAACGGATATCACCTATATTTTAGATATAGTTTCTTGCACTTTGATTTTGATGCTTCGCATTCCTTGATTTTGAGCCTTATACCTTGAACATATATTATGTACTTAAGATATTTGATAAATATTATATGTCAATTTTGAACATTCATAAATAGCATTGTGTTTTGTTTCACAAGTGGTTTGTAAGGTGTAGCTTGATTAGTATACCTCTTCGATCAACTCATTTGGGGTCGGCTCTTGTAGGGGGTTTCAGTCCGATAGTCTATGCCATGCCTAGTCCATGGGATAGGATGGATAAACTCTTGCCCTACTGACTATAGGGTCAGGATTTTGATATGGTTATACTAATTCAAGTACACTTACATTCAGTTTCTATCTTAGCTCATCAAGCTAAGAGTTTCAATGATGTTCAGTTCTGAGTTTCTTAGCTCATCAGGCTAAGATTTGCTGAGTTCGTGTTCAGTTCAGGTGACTTATATAGTCACTGTAGTTTCAGTTTACAGTTACTATTTTTCTTGCATATTCTGTATCTCAGCACTATTTTACTTTCAATTTTTCTGCACATGTTATATATAGGATGCTAGTTTGCTTACTATTTTCTTATGCTTACTTAGGATGTTAGTTGCTTTCAGTTTCATACTGCTATGTATGTCACCTAGCATATTCTGTTTGATCATAAGCATGTTTAGGTTGTACCTTTTCTTACAGTTTAGTTTAGTCTATTGCTTACCTGTGTTTGTTGCAGTTGCTTGGAGGAGGTATGTATTACTTCCTATTTATTTAGTTATAAACTGTGGTTTATAACTTATTACTGTTCTTTTGTACGCTTTTCTGCACCTATTATGCTTAGTTTTGTTTATATGGTGATATCTGCTTAATTTAATAAAATTGTTTGCCCTAAAATGTACTTAGACATATTGTCTAACCAGTTTTTCTTTTGTTGGCTGGGGCCCTACCATTATGAAACTGATAATGGTAGGATCTGAGTTTGTTGGAGCAGTAGATCCAGTGGAGAGCTTGCCATTAGAAGAGGAGCCTGTTCTTGAAGATCTGTAGCTTTAGTTTTTCTTTCTTTTAGTGAGATTGAGAGTTCCTTTCAGTTTTTTTAAACTTATTAAAATATTGTAATAATACAGGTTTATATTTTTTTTTCAGTACTTTACTTATTTTGTATTATTGTATTTATACTGTATTGGATGGATGTTATGTTTTATGCTTCCGCACTCTGAGTTAATGTATGATCATTTAGTGATAGTATTTTTGGGATGAATGGCAAAGTCCTTAATTAAATTGGATTAGAATGTGTGTCTAATCTAATCTTAAGTGGGGACCTTGTCATTTGGTGACCCCTCCACCGTAATCATGTTAACTTAAGAGTTAACAGGACCACGGCGGGGCTGGGCCGCCACAGTTCTTATCAGGAACTCCACTATTATCTGAAAAGGCACCTCGATGTTTAAGAGTTTCACTTATTACTACTTAAGTGGTCTTCACAATCTCCCCAACTTAAGTAACTGACGTCTTCGTCAGTATCCACACACAGATCCAAGAACCATCCATTGAGTAGATAGGACTAGAGGTGACCCCTACAAGCACAAGAGGTACCCACAACCATGTAGCACCTTAACCATCATGGGTTCAAGAGGCTGCTCACATGAAATGATACTTTGCCTTGTATGGCACTTGGCTCCTATCTGACACCCTATAGTTTGCTCTGATACTATTTGTAACAGCCCAAACTCTTAAGCACCAAGGTATTGTCCACTTTGGCCTGAAATGCCTCATAGTTTTGCCCTCAGAAGATAACTTCCTAGTAGGTCACCCATCCTGGGAGTGCTCCCACCTGAGCACGCTTAACTTTGGAGTTCTTATCAGGAACTCCACCATTATCTGAAAAAGTGCCTCGATGTTTAAGAGTTTCACTTATTACTACTTAAGTGGGTCTTCACAACCTCACATCCCTGATGGTGTAGGGATCGAGCCCCGGGTCTGGCATGGTCTCTATGGGGAAAATTGTCTCCCAATAGTAGCTCCATTAAAGGAGCCCTCGGGTGAGTAAGGTCTGGTCGATCCGGACCATCTCACAGAGGGCTTCGGGTCCCATTCGGTGCGTCTGACCCCGGTGATCATGTAGCGATCAATTGCTGGTCGTGCCGTGTAACAACCCAGGTTGTTACTTAGGCTAATTAAGACTAATCTAAGTCTTAATTGAGATTCTAGTTCACTAATTAAGTAATTTAGAACTCATCTCTAAAACCTAGGTCAAATCAGAAGTCAACTGAATTAAAATCAAAAATTCTAGAAAATTCCAAACCTTAAAAAATTTACTTTTTATCTAGATCTCAGATTAAAAATTTGACTTCGCCATTGCATTCAGAACACCCAAATTAGTTAGGGGTGAAATTTTGGAGGCATTTGGAAGTCGTTGGATTTTTGTCAAATATTTTAATATTATTTAAATCTCCTAAAATATCAAATAAATAAATACTCATCGAAACAAAAATCCAAGTGCGCCGTTGTGTTCCTCACCCCTCAATTAGCTAGGGGTGATTTATTATAAATTTTTGGAATGCAATTAATTAATTAAAATTAATTAATAAGGCTTAAATTTTATTAAATATTAGTATATTTTAAATAACTTAACTGTTTCCGTCCAAAATCATCTGGCACCGTCTAACTTAAGCAACGCCGTTCCTCTTTCCTATCTTGCACCGTTAGGACTTTCAGGTCGTTCAGGACCGTCTGATCATCAGATCAGACGGTAGCACTCCATCTTCTCGCGCGCATTGCGCGTGGCGCTCGACGACGCGCGTCGCCTAGTATCAATGCCAGACGTCGATCACCTCCTGCTGACTTCCCCAACTGGCTCATTTAGGCCTTTCGATGGCTCTATTGTATTTTTTGACCTAAAACCCTAACGTTGCTCGAAGATGGAAAGGCTGATGTTCGAACCCTAAATTCCTCGACTCCAGCCTTCGCTCAAAATTTTCCTCTCCTCAAGCTCGTATCGAGGTACTCTAATCTTCTGAACCTGTTATTAAAGTTATTGTAATTGATATTGCAATATTCCATGCGAATGATTATGCAAAAAAAAAAAAAAAGAAATTTCGGGCTTTAAATTGATCATCAAGTGAATATTATTGTAATTAAGGAATCAATCTGTATTCTAAATTTGCTAATCATTTAAATCTTCTTTACTTATTCCGCGTGCTTTCAATACATTTAGAACTCTGTAAGGAGTTATCAATCGCCAATTTTGCAATATATCCGTAAAGATCTCGCCTTCGCAAATTTAGGGCATCACTCTATCATTTGATTTCATGCGTTTAGGTTAGAATTTTCGAATTTGGTTGAAAGGTCTATCCTCTACCTTCATTTTGACATGCGAATTGTAGACAGAGATGCCTTCCTTCGGCATTTTTGCTGATGCCCTAGATGGATTCTGTCTCCTTTGCAGACCGCTTTTTCCACGATGAAGATGAAGGGTGGGTCCCACCTCCACGCGTATCTGCCTCCGAAAGACGCAAGGTGGTACCCTCTGCTCCATTGGCGCCAGTTAGTTGTCCAGCCCTCCACATGTGCCGCCGTTTGAATAATGGGACCCACCTGCAGAAAACACAAATTTTGATAAAGTTATATATATTAGATATAAAATAAATTAATGGGATTTAAGTCAATTAATTAAATGAAAACTTTAAACAGTCATATCTTACTAATTAGGAGTCCAAATTATATAAATAAATATACCAAATTAATCAGAAAAAATTCAAGGAATATTATGAAGTTATCAATTTTCCATTTGGAGCAATAAATCACATAATGATATTTTAGGTATTTAAATAACCCTACAAAAATGTTACAAATTTTTATTAAGCCATAACTTTGTGCACAATAATCCAAACATATTGAAAATAGGTCTTAAAATACTCAGAAAATCCTAAGGATCATTCTAGTAGTATTAACTTTGCTATTTGGATTAGTATTTGCCTAATCACTTTTAGGACCTACCCCTAATTACTTTAAATCTTGATTAGTAAATATTAGTAAATCTAGTAATCCAAATTGAGTGATTTAAGCTTTAGAGAACTCATAGAGTCATTTAGAACCTAGCTGTAAGGTTGGATTAGTGATTGGGTGATTAATTTCACTAATCACTCACTAATCACCCTAAACCCTAATTAGGTCATAACTTAGCCAAATTAGGTCCAAATTAAACCTATCACATGTCATTATAATTAGTAGACTATTTGTAAACCATAGCCACTAATTTTATTTAATTTGGACACTAATTGACAAAGTTAAGATTTTTACCCTTAATTAAGGACCCCATTAATTACCATTTAAACCCTAGAACTTGTATTGGCCATAACTTGGCCAATACTTATCATAATTCAATAATTTTAGGTTCTATAGAAACCTTAGAACATAACCTACAGTAAACTAACAAAAAATTTAAGTGTCCTTAAGGTAAAATTACTAATATGGTCTTATAGGTCAAATTCCTAAAATTGACCTTATAAGACTTAATACTTAACCAAAATTAATGATCTTACTGTCTAAACTCATATTAGACAGTAAGTAATCAGTCCACTTTGTTAAAAAAAAAAATTTAGAATTTAACCCTAATTCATAAAGATGAGATTTAGACCCTTGGGTAGGGGCAAAATGATAATTTTGCCCAAAGTTAGGGTCTAACAATTTAAAGCCCTAAAATCACTTTATAAAATAACTTAATCAGTAAATAAAGTGATTTAGGATAGAAATTAGATAAATTCAAACCTTAAATTTGATTTTGATTAAAATCTCATTTTAAAGTCCTTAAGGAAATTCCTAAGTAAAATGTGAGTGTCTCTTCCTTCATTAATCATTCTTAGATCTTTCTTTAGGTTTCATAGCACTAGTTAGGAGGTGTGTCATGAGAGATACTCTTAGAAATTAGGAGCTTTAATTCCTAGGATTAGGAATAGATCTTAGGTTAGAATTCATCTATTGATTAAATTGGGTTACTCAATAGGTGAACCTTGAGTTTACTAGTTTATAGATTTTCTTAAGTTTCTTTAAATGATTATTTGATATTTAAATTTTATAATTTAGGATAGAGATATATCCTAATGAGTTGATTTATCATTAGGATTTGCCTTAACTTAATCAGAGAGATTTGGGTTCTAAACCTTAGACCTTTAGATACACTATTTGGATTGTGATTAAATCCCATATTTGGAATTTAATTCTTAATCCTTTCATCTTGATTTGATCAATCAAGATGAGGTTGGGACCCTTAAAATCGTTAAAATAGGACGTTTGACTTATTATTTACCTCATATAGTCGACATTGATTTGATAAGATTAGAACCTGATCAGTTTTAATTATTTTCCAACTTGTAAGATCGTGAATCTAAGTTACACTCGATAGTAGGACCTGGAGATCCTGAACTTGTGTAACTTAGAGTAGATAGAACTATTAAATTAGATAACAAATGGATATCACTTGTGTCCTAGAAGAGTCTCTTGCTCACCTTGAATTGATGCTTTGCATACCTTGTTTTGAGCCCCTTACCTTGTACACATATATTGAACATAGGATATTTGATAAATATCTCATATTAATTTTGAATTGCATACATATCATTCATGATTGATCGATGTTTTCAGTTTTTCAGATAGTTGTGGCTTAACTTGTATGCCTCTCCAATCCTCGAGTTCGGTATAGCACGCTGGTTTGTTACTGTCGGTAAGTCTATCCATATCTGGTTGAAATAATTCCCAGGATGGTGAGAAATAGATTTTGCGCTCTTTAATCAGGATTGGACATGGTGAGTACTAGTTGAGAATAATTTTGGTAAGGTGTAGCTTGATTAGTATACCTCTTCGATCAACTCGTTCGGCGTCGGCAACCTTTCGAGGGTTTATTGTCCGATAGTCTATTGGCCATGCCTAGTCCGAGTGATAGGATGGATAGACTCTTGCCCTACTGACTATAGAGTCAGGATTCTGATATGGATATACTAATTCAAGTACACTTACATTCAGTTTTGTCTTAGCTTATCAGGCTAAGAGTTTTCAGTGACGTTCAGTTCATAATTTCTTAGCTTATCAGGCTAAGATTTGCTGAGTATGTTTTAGTTTGAGTGACTTAGATGATCACTATAGTTTCCATTTTCAGTTACTGTTTTACTTGCATATTCTGCATTGTAGCACTGTTTTACTTACAGCTTTCCTACACGTATTATATATAGGATGATAGTTTTACTTACTATTTTCTTATGCTCACCTAGGATGCTAGTTGTTTTCAGTTTTATATTGTTCAAATTATGTATGTCACTTAGCATAATCTGTTTGATCATAAACGTGTTTATGTTGTATTTTTCTTACAGTTTTATTTAGTCTTTTGCTTACTTGTCTTTGTTACAGTTTCTTGGAGGAGGTATGTATTACTTCCTATTTGCTTAGTTATAAACTGTAGTTTATAACTTATCACTATTATTTTGTACGCTTTTCTGCACCTATTTTGCTCAGTTCTGTTTTTATGGTGATATCTATTTAACTTAATAAAATTGTTTGCCCTAAAATGTGCTTAGACATATTGTCTAACTAGTTTTTCTTTTGTTGGCTGGGGCCCTACCACTATGAAACTGATAATGGTAGGTTCTGAGTTTGTTGAAGCAGCAGATCCAGTAAAGAGCTTGCCTTTGGGAGAGGAGCCCGTTCTTGAAGATTTACAGCCTTAGTTTTCTTTCTTTCAGTGAGATTGAGAGTTCATTTCAGTTCTTTTAAACTTATTAATTGTTGTAATAATATAGGTTTAACTTTTCTTTTCAGCTCTTTACTTATTCTGTATTGTTGTATTTATACTGTATGGATGGATGTTATATTTTTGTTGCTTCCGCACTCTGAGTTCATGTATAGTCATTTAGTGATAATACATTGGGATGAATGACAAAGTCCTTATTTGTGGCGACCGGGGATCGAAGTTCGAGAGTCTTTAAAGAATAATTTATCTCAATTGAAAATATAAATATTTTTATAATTCAAAAAGGACATAATAAAATAAAATAATGAAATTCACAGTCCTTTTATACATAGAGCCAATACATATATGAAAATTTACATCAGTTTAAAATATAAGAAATATCTACATTCTTTTGCTTCCTTTATTCTTCTTATTTTGATTTGGCAGATCTTCTGAGTTCTTTTTAATTATCAAAACTTGAAAAATTCAGATTACCAGTCAGGTAGGAGTACTCAAATTGTTCTTATAAGAATAAATCTAGCATCCTATAATAGGTATGAATCACATATGAAAATAAATAAAACTGCAAGTAAAGTAAGTAATTTCCAAATGCAATTTTTGCCCTGCAAAATAGCTGTGAAAATCAACATATATGAAATAAATTTTATCAAAAGCATATGTAACAATAAGTCGAGTCCGGAGACCCCTAAGCCCAAATGGGTAAACCCATAGGCATAAATCTGTAGGAAGCTTATCTCGCCACCCGTCGGTAGCTTACTCAAATTAGGAACTGATGGTGTGTCTTTCCTCTGGATTTTCCTACTTCCTACAAGAGGCTAAATCCCTCCATATAACTCCCAGGGGCTTGCTAGCTAGCCCAATATGTACAGATTCTAGTTTTGCATTCCACCCTCCAAAGACAAACACCACAAATTAAATATAAATTCTTTTTGTTACATGCTTTTTGATATAATTCTTTTACAGATTAAAATGCAATAAGCAGTGCAAAATAATACTCAAATGGAAAATGGCTCAAATAAGAATACTGAAATAAAACTTATAAGTAAATTTGCGTACCTGACTTATTTTGATCAACCAGTTTTAATTTCTTTGATCTGCCAAAATAATAAAGTTTATTAATTTAATATTTTTATTTATGATTTGTAGTATAACTATTTTGATTTATTTGAATTTATTTTTATTAAGTTTATATAATTATTTATGCCTTATAAGGTCAAATTGGGAATTTGACCTTATAAGGTCATTTTAGTAATTTTATTCTTAAAATAACACAAAATTTATGTTAGTTTATTGAATATTATGTTCTAAAGTTTCTATAGAGTCCAAATTTATTAAATTCTGATATGAATTTGTTAAGTTATAACTATTCTAATTTAGAGAATTTAATAATTAGGGTTTATTATAATTAGAGAGTGGTTAGTGATTTTAGTCGCAAAATTATTAAACTAATTATATATTTAAGTTCTAATTTACTTTATAAGTTATTTAAAACTAAAATTACTTAATTTGGATTATTATAATTGCTAATATTCACTAATCAACTTTTAGAGTTTTTAGGCTTAATTAGTAGATCTAACCGTTGGATCCTAAATATTTTTACAGTTTACAAAAATTTAGGTTTTTCTGATTTAAATTAGTGTTTGAATTACCTAATTTGGAGCTAAGATGATCAACTTATGATTATTTGAAGTTTTATGTTAAATTAGGTTAATTAGGGTTATTTGAATATTCTTCATAATTAATATTCCAAAATGTCACTATATGAAATATTGTTTTTTGCTGATATTTGGTGGGCACCATAATATTCCTTATATTTTTCTGATTAATTTGATATATTAAATTGTATAATTTGGTTAAATATTTTGTAAGTTTTTATATTTTTAAAATTTAGTTATTAATTATTTATTCATATTTTAATTTCTTAATCTATTTTATATTTAATGCTACTGTTTTTATATTATTTATAAAAATTTTCTATTATTTTTTACATTTATCTTTTTATTTATTAATCTAATAGTTAATTTTAATATTTAGTTATTATGTTTATATCAATTATTTATCTATTTAATTATTGTATTTATTTTATTATCTATTTAATATTGTTTACTAAATATATTAAAATTTTTATTTTATCTGCTTTTACTGTTCATTACATTTTATTTTATTTAATATTTATAAATTTTCTGTTTAAATATTAATTACTGTATTTTAATTATTAATTTACTGTATATATTATTTTATTTATTAAATTAATTGAATGTATTATCTGTTTTAATTTATCTGTGAAATATATTTATTTAATTTAAAATGTTATCAATTTAATATTTATTATAAGATTTAAATGTATTAAAATTTATTATTATTCTGTTTAATTATTTATTTTAAATCTGTTTTTATTTATCTATTATTTATTTAAATATTAATTACTATATTTATTTTATTATTATTATAAGAATTTAGATTTCTATTTTTTATTTTAATATTTTTCTTTTTATATTTTATATTATCTGATTTGACATTTATATATTAATATCTGTTTTATTAAATATATTATTATTAAATATTATCTTATTATATTATTTAAAATTTTCTGTTATGATTATTTATATTTATATATATATATATATATTAATAATTACTGATTTTATATATATTTATTTTTCTTTTGCAGGAAAAGATGTCTGGCGGGCCCCACGTCCACGTGGCATCTTCCTATTTGCGCTGCGGCTGGCGTGGGTCCCGCGTACTCGAGTGCCCGAGGAAACGGACAAAAGCCCGTCGAGATGGGTCGGGCCCGGGTCGACCCGGCCCGACCCAAAATTTCTCCTTCTTCCCCCCCGAGACCTCGCCGCGCACGTTACCTAGGGCTTCAAAATCGCCGGCCAAAACCTTGGTGACAGGAGTTGGTTTATACCCCGATCGAAAGGTCTTGAAGTAACCTTTCGATCGGTGTCTAGATCATAGCCGAAGGAGGTCTACAACTCCGGCAATAGCTAACCCTAGGGAGTTCTATCGGCGAGGAAAACAAATAACGGAATTGACTGTATACGATCAGTGAAATTGATTCGATTGCGTTTGATTATTGCCGATCACATCCGTTCAAAAGTTAATCTAAGCTATGAAATAGGTATACGAATTACAAAATGTAATATCGAATGCTTAGATTAAGAGATCAGGTACCTAGTTTTTCGACGGTAGATAGTGATAAGTCAAACGGAAGGTTTCTCTTCCTTGCCGATGATCGATCGGAGCAGTCGTTAGCATTGGAATGATGATTCGTGGTCTTAACCTATTCCTAAAGTGGTGGGTGTAGGCGTGGATGAAGAATTGAGAGCCGTGTGTTGGCTCCCGCGACACGCGGGATTCATTCGAAGAAGATGAACAGTTGCCGTCTGATCAAATGATCAGACGGCTGAAAACTAACCGTTTTCTCGAACGATTATTGGACGGCGTTACTTTAAATACAGACGACGCCGTTACTTAAAATTTTATAATTAATTATTTAATTTAATTTAATTAGGTTAATTAATTAAACTTAATTTAATAATTATTTTCAAAAAATTTTAAAAATATCAATCCTTACTAATTGAGGTCTTCTAAACGCAACGGCGCACTCGGATTTTTGATCCGACGAGTATTTAATTACTCGAATTTTCAGGTATTTAAATAATATTAAAATATTCGTCAAAAATTTACATCTTCCAAATGCGCTCAAAACTTCACTCCTAGCTAATTTGGGGGTGGTGAACGCAATGGCAGAGTCAGATTTTCAATCTGAAGTTAACATTATTTAAATATTAATAAACAATTGAGAATGAAATTTTTGGTATTTTACATTATTTAAGTTGGATTAGAACATGTGTCTAATCCAATTCTAAGTGGGGACCGTGTCATCTGGTGACCCCTCCACCATAATCATGTTAACTTAAGAGTTAACAGGACCACGGCGGGGCAGGGCCGTCACATGCCGTGGTCGGGATGCGCCAGAAATGGCAGATTAGGGTTCCCCTAATCGGACCTCCGTCGGGACGAAGGCTTGAGGATGAAGCGTTGTGCGGGTCGGGCTGACCCGTGACCCGCGCGGCGCGACAGTCTCGGGTCTTCAGGCCCTGGCCGACCCACGCCTTTTGGTATCGGGCCGAACCCATTTTAATATAAATCCGATTAATTGGATTTATTTTCCTTAAGGAAAATAATCTAATTAATCCAATCATAGGAAAATTTAATTAGAAATATACAAAATATATTAATTGAATAACTTTTAAACTACTAATCTAAACCCTATGACATCATATATGAAAATGATCAAAAAATTATCAGGGATCTGAATATTAAATAATATTGCATATCTGATGGTTAGATTTTCCAATTTTGCCTAATTATTGCAGATCTTGATTAGGTTGAATTAGTCATTATACTTAACTAAATTGTAAGTTTAGGGTGTCATTAGTTTGCTTATGATGAGTATAATGAATGTGTTAGGTCAATTATTTTTTTGACCTCTGTATTTTAATATATGCCCTAATCTTGTTAAACCATGATTAGTAAAAATTAAGGTTTGTAATCTATGGATCTTAGGAAACTTAGTTTCTGATTGGTTGTATGGTAACATAGAACTTATATGCCAAATTATATGAAATCTTAATGGTTAGATTTGTAATTAGGTGCTAATCATATTGAATAAATTTAGGGTTTGATTAGCACTAATTACTTTCTATATTTATGAATTTTTCTATTATTATGTTTCAAAATAGTAGGGTAAATGTATTAGAAACCATGTAAATTAGTTCATAATGCATAACTTGGATAACCCCAAAAATTTGAGATCTTAAACTCCTGAATTAACTTAAGAAGTCTTAAGACTTGGATTAAGCTATTACGACTTGATCTAGGTCTGAGATTGTACCAATAATACACCATTAACTCATTGATTTGATATTGATCTATAAACAAACACTTGATCTTAATTGGATATGAGTAGGGGTCAGACCCTAATCTACTTAATTAAGGCTCAAACTCCTAAACCTTAAGTTAATTGACTTGATTATAAGATAATGAACTTGACATTTTCCAATAATGCATCTGATTTGGTATTGATCTTAAATATTGAATTAGACATATTCAGGCTAATAACAAACCTATGTAATTGCTTAATATGAATCCAAACTTTAGATCCTTAATTTTCTTCTAAATAAGACCATTAGCATAAGAAGATTAATAAAATCATATTAATTGAACAATTGATCTAAAACTTTAACAATATCCTTGATTTAAATCCCATAATCTTAAATTAAGTTGTGATCAGATGACTTAATCATCTGATCTGATCATTCTAAACCTAACTATGAAACAGGACCTAAGATGTTAATCTCAGAATTTAGAATGAAAGATCTTAAGTATATCATCATAAGATCATCTCTGAAACATTTAAAAGACCTAATTTAAATATACTTTGAGGTAGGAGAATTTTGTGTGACTCATTGAGGTCGAAGCTTAGATGATCCCTTGACCTTAGAAGTTGATCTTAATCTCTCGTGGTAGAAAGCACTTAAGACACTAGAATGACACCTTCTCTTGTGGTAGAGCCTATGTTGAGTGATCCTTGATCATATTTTCTTGGAGCCTTGTATATGACTTACCTATTTAGCATAGGCCTATGTAGTCTTGATAATTCTTTGATTCATTAAATAGACTTGTTTGATCTCTGATTATTGGGTGGTGTAGTATAGTATACCCATATTACTGGTTCTTCGATAGTATTCGAGATTGGTTGATTCACTATAATAGGGACTTATGAGAGGGTTATATCCTATGGGATTAGACGAATACAGTCCCGTTAGAATAAATCATTCAAACCTAAGAGCATATTAAACGTGTACTCATTCCTTAGTTTGATTGGAATACAAATTGCCAACGGGCAATGCCTCCTAGCGAAGATTGCTTCAATAGGTGTGGCTCAAACAAACTAAATAATGAGATTCACCTTCTTTAAGACACTAAGTGTGATTGTGAGTATGGCATCTTAACAACTTAGCTTGAGATACAAAATTGCCAACAGGCGATGCCTTCTATCGAAGATCGCTTTGTTAGGATGGCTTAATAAAACTAAGTGATAAGAATCACCTTTCTTGCAAATGTGCTGAATATATATATACAATCATCCCATCTATTAATCCTTAAGTAAATCTGTAACTTTAACCAATTTTCACTCTAGAAGCTAGGAGTCAGAATCCTTTTAGAAGGATTCTGCATAGTAGAGACTTAGAATTCATTATTGGCATTCCAAGTTTTCATGTATTTCTGGATTTTACTCATATAGAATAAAAGCATGGGCATAAGCATGAACATGAGCTTGAAGCATCATTTCAACAGTGATGCATGAGTATCAGTGATAAAGTATGGGTTACGGAATATTGCATACATAGACTGGGGAATTTCAGGGTGCATCTGCATCACCATACTGTCTTCCCAACTGGGTGTATGTATATATGGGACTGTAGTACTCATAGTCTTTCTATGGCGGCCACCCCCTAATCATTCAGATTTAAGTAGTGGTTATCACTTAAATCTTAAGAAATAGTTTTATAATATATTTATTTTGTTCTTAAAGTTCCTAATGTATGAGTTTGAGTATATTTGTGTTCTTACTCTAAGTGTGTTATTCCTGCTATTCTGAATATTGGATGATGAAAATATGGATGTTATTTTAGTATTCATTTAGTGTTGTATGGCAGAAGAACTATCCATTAGGTAGATAGGAATACAAATTCCAATCTGACACTTTATGGAGTTCTCTGATACCAAATGTGGTGGCCGCCCCCTAATCATCCAGATTTAAGGAGTGGTCGTCACTTAGCACATTCTTCACTTAACATTTGATAAGAAGTTTAAGACTTCAAACCAATCTTAAGGGAAATATGTGCTTTTCTTAATAAAGCAAAGGAGAACAATCACTTAATGAGTATACTATGTAATCAGAGTGCGGAAGAAAAAGGAACAACTATAATAACATCCATCCATTCATAATGAAAAGTAAATTAACCAACTCATAATATACAATGCAGGAAAAGAAAAGTACAATTTACACCTGTATTATTACAACTATTTTAAAGTTAAAAGCTAAAATATGAAATAAAATCTCTCATCCTCTCAAATGCAAAAGTAAAGCAAACTAGAAAGTATGATCTAATGGTCTTCATCAACCTGAACCTCCTCCTGGGTCTGCTCCTCTGAAGGCGCAACCTCCTCAAAAAGCTCGGAATCTACCATTATCGATTTCATAATGGTAGGGCCCCAGCCAACAAAAGAAAATCTTGTTACACAAAATATATAGTACATTTTAGGGTAATCATTTTTATATGTTTTACTGGTATCGCAAACTAACTTAGCAAGAAAGTAGCGATAAAGCAGCAAAGAAAGGAAGGCAAGTTATAATAATAAAAAATAATAATTTAAACAAAATATGAGGTAAACACATACCTCAACTCAAGCTGCACAAAAATGTAAGTAAGGTACTAATAAATATCTACTAAGTACAAGGAAGAGTACTAAGTAATATGATCAAACTAAACATGCCAATTTATAAAATAAAGTAAGAGTATTGTACTAAAAAGAAAGTCTAGCATCCTAACATGCTTTTAAATAAAGTAAAGTGACTGAAATAAAAAGAAGATTACAGGAAATTTTGTAATACTAAAAAATAGCAGAAAATGAAAATATAATAGAAAATGTACAGAACTGTAACGTAAATGTAAGTCAGAACTGTAAAGAAACTATAAAGTGGCTGTAAAATGACTGAAAAGTAAAAGTAAAGTAAAATAAAGTAAAGTAAATTATAATGTGTGAGATACTCATACTTAGTTCTGCCAAAAAGTAAAGTCCATCTACTCATCTAGGAGAAACATCCTAGATTAAAGTATGTTGTACTAGGAAAGTATCATAGTCATAAGGTAACGTTCATCTGATCATCCAAGAAAGTGTCTCAGGCAAAAGTAACACACTCTAGAAAAGTGTCCTAGGCAAAAGCTGTCTCAAAAGTTATGTTATACTAAATGACATACTAAGTAAGGCATAACCCACAAAGTGCAGTAAAGTTTATTTTATAAGGTTCTCTTTAAGTTATGCAAATGTCATATGAAATGTATTCAAAGTTTAATATAGAATATTCATCAAATATTTTATGGTTAATATAATGTGTCCAAATATATAATAAAGCTCAAAATAAGGAAGCATAGCGTTTCAAATTCAAGGTAATAAATAGCACTACACATACTTTGTGATATCACTTGTTTTCTGATTTAATCAATCTAACTATTCAAAGTTACATAAGATTTAGAATCATAAATTCTTACACTGTCTGTAACTTAGAATCACGAATCTATAAATTGAACATAATCAGGACTGGCCACGTCCTAATTATAACTGAATCAATGTCGACTATATAATTAAATAAATAAATCAATCGTCCTAATTTGTTGTTTTACAAATCCCAACCCAAATTTTGATTAGCCAAATCAAGATTAAAAGGATTAAGAACTGAACTCCAAATAATGGGGTTTAATTCTTAATCATAAGGTTATCATAAGGACTAAAGTTTAATCCCATCTCACTGATTTAAGTATTAAGGCCAATCCTATTGAATTAAGTCAAACTCAACAGGATAGATTTCTAATCCTAATTCCAAGATTAAAAGATCAAATAATCATTTAATAAACTATGAAAAATCTATAAACTATAAAAATCAAGATTTCACCTAATGAGTAACCCACTTTACTCATTAAATGAATTCTAACCTAAGATTTACTCCTAATCTTAGAAATTAAGGCTCTATCTAAGAGTAGCACTCAGACACATATCCTAACTAAAGTTATAAGACGTATGGGTGAGCTAAGAAGTTCAAAGGAAGGGAAAGAACTCACATTTTTACTTAGGTTCTTACTTAAGACCACATTTAGGATCTTTCTTGAATTTCTAATTTAAGACTTTAGAACTATCTAAATTAAAGTCTAAACTACTTGAATTACCAAATTTTATGACTTAGGGATGAATTCAGGACTCATTAAACCCTAAATTTGGGCAAAATGACCATTTTGCCCCTACTTAAGGGTTTAAAGATCAAAATTTGATTTAGGGTTTTAAATCTAGATTTTTCAGTAGCAAAGTGTTTCTTACTATCTAATATAAGATTAGATAGTAATTACATAAATTTTGGGTAATTATTAAGCCTCATGAGATCAAACTAATGAATTTGACTCATAGGGGCATTTTAGTAATTTGGCTTAATAAAATTTAAAATTTCTTTCAGTTTATTGTTACTTATTGTCTAAGGTTTTCATATAGTCCAAAATTATTAAATTTTGATAAGTATTGGCCAAGTTATGGCCAATACAAACTTAAGGGTAAAAGGGTAATTAAGGGTTTCTTAATTAAGGGTCAAAAATCTTAACTTTTCCAATTGGTGTCCAAATTGAGTAAAATTAGTAGCTGTAGATCATAAATGATACACTGATTTCAATAACTAGTGATAAGCTCTATTTGGACTATAATTGGCTAAGTTATGGCCTAATTAGGATTTAGGGTGATTAGTAAGTGATTAGTAAAATTAATCACCAAATCACTAATCCAGCCCCACTATTAGATTCTAATATACTCTAGGAGTTTTTTGAAACTTAAATTGTTCAATTTGTATTATTAAATTTGCTAATATTTACTAATCAAGTTTTAGAGTAATTAGGATTGATTAGGAGATCTAATCATTGGATCCTAAATATTTTTGCAATTTACGGCAAATTAGGTTTTTCTAATCTAAATTGATATTTGGGTCACCTAATTTGGAGTTCAATTGACCAACTTATGATCAATTGAAGTTCTAGGTTTAAATGGCTTAATTATGGTTAGGTCCTAAAAGTGATGAGTCTAAATCTAATCCAAATAACAAACTAACCAGTATAAAATTAATCCTTAAGGTTTACTGAGTATTTTGAGACCCATATTGGGTATATTTGAATTAAGGGGTACAAAGTTATGATTAATTGAATATTTGAATAATTTATGTCACATCAAATGAACCTTAAATATCATTATCTTAAATATAGCTCTAAATGAAAATCTGATAGCTCCATAATATTCCTCTATTTTTGTTGAATAAAATGATATATTTGTTTGCTATATTTGGACTTATAATTATTAAGATATAGGTGTTTAAAGATTTAGTATTTAATTAATTATAATAAATCTGTTTAACTAAATTTTATTTAATAACCTAATTCCTCACTTATATCTAATCTATATATATAAATATACATATATATATATATATATATTTATTTATTTAATTTTATGATTTCTGTAGATGGTGGGCCCGACAACAACAGGTGGCGCTCCGAGATTGGCTGGATCGGAAAAGTGGGCCCGCAATTACCTCAGATGAGATAGTCGTCACAGCTGTCTGATTGCTGTCAGAAGATCGGGAGGCCGACATGTGTCCCAGGTAAGACACGCAGTGCAACAAGAAGTCGCGGTCTGAACGCGTGGGACCCGCCACTTCAGTCTTTGAGGTAGACGGGTATCGGACCGGGTCTGACCTGATGTAATGACCCAATGTTATTACCAGCTTGAATTTATCCTAATTGTATCATAATTATCATTCCATTAAGTTCATCTAGTCATTAGAACCAAAACCTGAATGTTTGGAGCAATTCAGAGCTAAATCTAATATTTTGGATTATTTTAATATTTAATTAATTAGAAAATCGAGGTATTTATTTTGACATCGAAATCGAAATCCGACATCGCCGTTGTGATCGTCACCCCCAAATTAGCCAGGAGTGATGTTTTGGACGCATTTGGAAGTCGTTGGATTTTCGTTAATATTTTAATATAATTAAATGCACTAGAAAAATAGAATAATTAAATAGTCATTGAAATAAAAATCCAACTTTGCCGTTGAATTCCTCACCCCCAAATTAGCTAGGGGTGAGTTTTTGGGATTTTTCGGAGCACGTTTCAAATATTAGAATTTTTAAATAATTAAGAAAAATAAATATGATAATCAAATGAGATAAATAGGGGATTGTCTAATCTTAAACTTATAATTTCCCCTAATTTTCTCTTGTATTGGTTGTCAGCCCTCTTGAAATGTTTGGCTGGCCATCCCTCCCCATGCCTCATTAAGGCTTAAGCATGATGGCTCTCTACCCGCCCCCCTTCCTAGCTTCCATAGCCTCATAATGGCTCCTTACTCTCCCCCTTCTCCTTTAAAGGAGAAGCACAGCCTTCCTTCTCCTCTTTGCCATCAAGTTAGAATTCTAGAGCTCCCTCTCCCTTCTCCCATTACTGCTTTATTGTTGCACCTTGAAGAAGCTTCCTCCAAAGTTGTTAAAGGAAACAAAGGTCCTCTTCTTCCTCTCCTTCTAAGGACAAAAAGGTACTTCTTTGCTCATCTCCTTGTCATTCTCATGTTGTTACATTGCTTGAATGCATCTTTAGGAGTCCATAAACATGTATGGAAGCCATTAAGGCTCATTGATGCAGCTCATTTCCTTTAAAAATGTATGCTCTGTTTTCGTTTATTCTGCATACCCTGTCATTCATCTACATTTTTCGTATAGCTAAGATGCTCCGTTTGTGCCATTTTTAGTGTCGATGGAAAGGTATTAGAAAGAACTTTCCATTGATATATAGCACCACTCATGGAATGCTTTGGATTAGGAGTATTTGAGCTCGAAAATAGACCTTACAATTTTCATCCTGGCGAAATCGTCGTCTGGCGCTGCAGCGCCCGAATTTGCGAAAAGGGCCGCCGTAGCGCACTGCAGCGGGATTTTGGCAGAATATCTAAGAACATTAATTAAACTATTTGAACAGTATTTTGCAAAATGGACCGCTACAGCGCGCCGTAGCGTACTGCAGCAAAATTTTTTGGAAAAACTTAAGGAAATATGAAAAATAAATTAATTGAACAGTGATTTTCGTAAGTTGAACCACTGCGGCACGCCCATAGCGCACCGCAGCGGGTCATAGCGCCCCCCCAGCACTAAAAGCGCTACAGCGCGCTGCCGCGCGAAAAGCGCTACCGCGCGCTGTCTCGCTAAAAGCGCTACAGCGCGCTATCGTGCGAAAGGCGCTACCGTGCGCTGCTCCGCAAAAAGCGCTACCGCGCACTGCCGCGCTAAAAGTACTCCAGTGCACTACAGCGCCCAAACTTGCAAAATTCCCAAAATTTTCAGAAAACTGCCCAGTTTTGGCTGAAATGGCCAAAACTTCCCTGTTTTGGTATTTTAAGGTCCCTATGACCCCTAGTGGGACTAAATAATATCAAATTTGAATATATTTTAGCTAAAATTGAATATTACATAAAATTCCATATTGAAATTAAGTTTGAAACTTTGTCACATTTATCAAGTGCCCAAAACCTAGCATGTATCTTAAATATATTATGCCTATTGCTAGATAATAAAGTCCTTAAAAGTATGTATTGAATAGATATAACCTTAACAACTAAATGGCATGAAACCTAGCTCTTTTTGATTTATAATTAAGTGTTAATCCCTTTAGTTTGATTTAAAATTTGATTAGCATTAATTACTTTTTATTCTGTGCTTTTATGATTTTAGGATGTATGTTAGAGAACTATAAATATTATTTGGACATTTAAGTACGCTTAATTGATATTAAACTACACTTGAACATAAGAATTCTTGATAACTTGATTAAGTAGATGATACTTAATCTAAACTTAAAAATTTGACATTAATAATATACTACTAATACATTGATTTATTATTGACCTTTAAATTAACCATTGGTCTTAATGATAGAAAGGCTAGGGGTTAAACCCTAACTTATCTTGATTAAGATCTAAACCTTAATCACTTAATCAATTAACTTGATTGAAAGATAATTTAATTGACATTGTTCTAATAATATATCTGATTTAGTATTGATCTTAAATCATTGAATTAGAAGTGCTAAGGATAATATTAAATATGTGTGATTGAATCATCTGAATCTAAACTTTAGATCTTTGATTTTCTCTTATATAAGACTACTAGTATAAGATGGATAATAAAATTGCAATGACTTATAAAATGATCTAACTCTAATAAGATCTTTGATTTCATCCCATAATTATAAAATAGGAAAGGATTAGATGGATCTTATTCATCTGATTTGATCACTTTAACCCAAACTAGTAAATAAACTTTAAATGTTCACTTAAGAAGCAGAAAAGTGAGATCTTAAGGGCCTTGCTATAAGATCATTATTGTAATGGTTAAGGACCTTAACTAATGATACATTGAGGTAGGAATGACTTTTGTAACTTATTGAGGTAGAAACCTAGTTGATTCTTCATAACTTTAGAAGTTAAACTTGATACCTTGTGGTAGGAATCACCTAAAGTACTAAGAATGTGGCTCATTCCTTCTGGTAGCAACCTATGTTGAGTGATCCTTTGATCACATCCTTGGAGTCTTGTATAAGATACACCTACTTAGAGTAAGGATTAATAGATTTGATAAATCCTTGTTGATTAAATAGAATCTTCTGAGCTCAAATTATTGGTTGAGTATAGTAGGGTATACCCATATTACTGGATTATTTGAGTAGTATTCAGGATTGGTTGATTCACTCCAATATGGACTTATGTCTAGGTGCTATCCTGAGGGATTAGACAAATACAATCCCATTAGAGTAAATCTTCCAAGACTAAGAGTGTTATAATTAGTGAACAAGATCCTTATTTTGAGATGTAAACTGTAACTGGGTTCTGCCTCCTATCGTAGTGCGCTTCGATAAGTGCAGCTTAAGCAAACTAAGTAACTCAAATCACTATGCGTAAGACATTAAGTATACTTGTACTTAGGTCATTTAACGGCTTAGCTTGATATATAAACTGTGACCGGGTTCTGCCTCCTATCGTAGTGCGCTTCGATAAGTGCAGTTTAAACAAGCTAAGGGTTAAATTCACCTTTCTTGCAAACATGCTAACTATGTGTATACAACATCCTAGCTAATAATTTTTAAGTAAACTCTCAACTTGAACCAATTATCAAACTAGAATCTAGTAGTCAGAATCTTTTTAACAGGATTCTGCACAATGGAGACTTAGAATTTATTATCAGATTTCAAAGTATTTTTTGGATTTTTGGATTTATCTCATGTAATTTAGAAGCATGAGCATGAGCATAAGCATGATGTGTGAGTATCAGAATGATGTATAAGTATCAGTGATGATTTATGAGTTACGGATTATTGCATACATTGTCTGGGGAATTTCAGAATGCATCGGCATCATCAATAAACTGTATTCCCAACTGGATGTATGTATACATTGGACCGTACTACTCATAACAGTTCAGTGATATTTTAGTGGCATATCAGTAGTATGCAGTGTTGTGGCATATTCAGGTGCACAATTTTAGTGACATACAACATAGTTGTAGATATGATTACTTAGTTTCATATTCAATATTATTTTGATTTCTTATTAGTATTCAGTTACAGTTTAGTTTTACTTTACATTACTTTAGTTTTATACAGTTTTATACTTTCAGTTACCTTTACAGTTTTTCTGCAGATTTACTTGTATTATGTAAATATTAAATGAATAACTAAAACGGTTAGATTAGTTTCGATAGGTTAGACTTATTGTCTAATACGGGGTACTTTTGGGATCCGGCAATTTGCTAGATCCTGAGCAGTATATTGAGCTAGGTCAGAAGGACACCCAGAAGATTCAGGAGAAGCCTGTGGAGCATTAATGGACTCTTCTTTAGTTTTATTTTTCTGCTTAGTATTTTCAGTTCAGTACTTAGCTCTATGTCTGTTATTCAGTAACTGTTTATAATAATTCTGGATGTATTTTCTTTTATTTTCTGAGACGAATGTTTTCATACAACTTCTGTGATGAATGTTTTTTGGATGTTTTCTTTAAGCTTCCGCACTCTGTTATATATTACTTATACTTAGTATTATGATGTGATCAGTATACAGGAAATGCTGATATCTTATACATATATTGGATTCTTATTGTATTCAAAATCAAATGTATGTATTTATCTAATACTTAGGATAAGGATGCTACTCTTATATTAAGTATTAGCTCCCAACCCTCCTTGAGGTTGAGTCAGCAGCCCTTCAGGTGGGTTTGATATTTTCAGCTATTCGGGGAGACGGTATATTCCTCCCAGAGTGGCGCGCTGCTCTGCCTCCGAATTATGATTTTTACCCCTTTGCACGCGGCGACGGGGCGTGGCGCTACACCCGACCTGAGGCGGGCCCGAAATCTTCTACTAAGGACGGGGAGCCGCGATTATGACAGCCAGATTGAAGGCAATTCCGGCGACCTCGGACGCCGACCCTCATATCGATCGAAAGGTCTTGAAGTGACATTTCGATTGGTACTGAGAACATCGTCGGAGGAGATGCATACCTCCAGCTAGATCGAGCCTTAGTGATGGCTATCAACATGAAATACAGTTTAACGATTTGTACTGTGGCTGTGTAACAAAATTGACACGATCGGGTTTGATCGGACTCGAACGAACCCGTTCCAAGCCTAATCTAGCAGATGGAATAGCTCGTAACAATTGAAAATTAATAATCTGTAAAATGAATCGAGAGAAGTCGGTACCTTAGAATGAACGGTAGCAAAACAATAACGACTCTGAACACCACGTTTCTTCTTGCTATACTTGATTCGCGCAAATGGGATGCTGGGGAGTCGATTAAAGGACTTAAACTCATCGTTAGAGCGACGAGAAGCGTTTGGCGTCGCTGCAGGGAGACACACGTTGTCCGTCGTGACACGTGTAGGGTTCGCCCGTGCCACGCGAAAAAGACGGGGCTCATTTGTCAAATCCTCGATCGGACGGATCAGAAGATCCGTCCGATCAAACGGCGGGCTTAATTAAATTGTTGACGGCGTTACTAAAATACGGACGGCGTCGTTTAATATTTAATTAAATATATTATTAATTAATTTATTTTAACATATTAATTAATCAAATTTAACCTATTAAGTATGTTCGGATTTTTGATTTGATGAGTATTTAATTATTCGATTTCTCGAGGTATTTAAATAATATTAAAATATTTGACGAAAATCCAACGTCTTTCAAATGCATCCAAAAATTCACCCCTAGCTAATTTGGGGGTGGTGAACGCAATTGTGAAGTCAGATTTTTAATTTGAGGTCTAGATAAAGAGTCAATTTCTAGGGTTTTGAGATTTTCCAAAAATCCAAATTTGATCCAATTTGATCCCTGATTTGATCTAGATCTTAGATGTAGGTTCTACATGACTTAATTAGGATACTAGAATCATAATTAAAACTTAGATTCGTCTTAATTAACTAAAGTAATAATTTGGGTTATTACACTTTTAGTGATAGTTCTGTTACATATCTGTGGCAAACCGTGATGTAGCATATTTGAGTGCATCATTCCAGTGACATATATCACAGCATATAACTTTCCTTTCACATAAATTTCTGAGCTTTGATGTTTTCATCCACTTTCAGTATTCAGTTTTGATGCAGTTTTACTTTGTTTAGTTTTTACAGTTTCAGTTACTTAGAATTTTTCTCAGTTTTTCTTCAATTTTCTTACTTTACTGTCTACTGCATTTACTTTAGTATTGCATAGCTAGTTGCGATGTGTTAGACTTCTTGTCTAACACGGGGTACTTTTGGGATCCGGCAATTTGCTAGATCCCGAGCAGCTTGTGGAGACAGGGCAGGACGACGTTCAGGAGATCTAGGAGGAGTATGTGGAGCCTTAGAGGATCAGTCTGCCACCCTTTACTTTCTGCTTTATTTTATTATATTAGATAGACTTTACATTTCAAATTTTAAAACAGTTTGTAATAACTCTGGATGTATTTTTCTTTTCTTTTCTAGGGCGAATATTTACATACTGCAATGTGATGAATGTATTCTAGATGTTTTGCTTTAGCTTATGCATTATGTTATATTATTATACTTAGTATTGTGATATGATCAGTATAGTGGAAATGCAGATATATTGATAACATATATTGGATTCTTATTTGTTTCTTTAAATCCAATGTACGTACTAGTCTAATACTTAAGATAAGTATTCTACTCTTATCTTACGCATTGACTCTCGATCCTACTCATAGGTTCGAGTCAGCAGCCTTCAGTGTGGCTCAGCCTTCTAGCCTATTCGGGAAGATGAGTTTTGCTTGTTCTCGTCATCCCAAGTAGTGCACCGCTCCGCCGCTGAATTTACTAATTATCTTTTGCGCGCGGTGATGGGGCGGGTCGCTACAGATCGTCTATGGATTCCCAAATCCATGCATCAAGAGATTCTGGTAGAGGGTCATAATTCAGGTTATCAAGTACATTTTGGTAGTACTAAGATGTATCAAGATATGAAGAAATCATTTTGGTTATCTGGAATGAACAAAAGTGTGGCAGAATTTGTAGCAAAATATCATGCTTATAACTTAGCCAAAGTTGAATACCAAAAGCCTGGAGGACTTCTTCATCATCTAGTAATTCCTGAATGGAAGTTGTTCGATATTTTTATAGATTTTGTTATGGGATTACTTAAAGCAAGATCCAGTGCCGATTCAATTTGGGTTATTATCGATTGACTGACCAAATCAGCAGATTTTATTCCTATGCGTCAAACCGATTCAGTGGAGAAATTGGCAAAGTTGTATATCAAGGAAATTATCATACTTCATGGAATTCCAAGGTCTATCATATCTGATCGATATAGCCGCTTCACTTCTAAATTTTGGGAAGCAGTGCATCATGACTTGGGGACTACTCTAGCCATGAGCACCGCTTTTCATCCTCAAACTGATGGTCAAACAGAAAGAGTCAATCAAGTCTTGGATGATCTTCTTCGCCTCTGCATTCTAGATTTTGGAGGTTTCTGGGAAGATCATATTCCTCTCATAGAATTCACATACAACAACAGTTTTCAGGCGAGTATTCGCGTGGCTCTATATGAAGCTCTATATGGCAGAAAACATAGTACTCTATTAGCGTGGTCTGAAACTAGCAGTGTTCAGCTTTATGGTTCTGATTTAGTGGAGGAGACAAATCAAAAGATTCAACTGATCCAACAAATAATCAAAGCAGCTCAAGACCATCAGAGTAAGTATCATAATGCTCATCATCGTACTCTGGAATTTGATGTTGGGGATTTTGCATATCTTAAAGTCAGTCCGATGAAAGGTGTATATCATTTCGGTGTTGCCGGGAAGTTAAGTCCCCGCTACGTTGGACCTTTTGAAATACTCGAAAAAATTGGTTCTGCAGCTTATCGATTGAAGCTTCATGAAGATTTCTCTTCAGTCCATAATGTTTTCCACATCTCATCTCTACAGAGATATCTTCATAATCCATCTCACTTAATCCAACTTCCAGTTGTACCTCTCCAATCAAATCTTTCTTATGTGGAAGAGCTAATTAAGATCTTAGCTCATGATCAAAAGCAGCTGAGGAATCGCTTAATTCAAATGGTAAAGGTTTAGTGGAGGAATCGCTCCTTAGATGAATCTACTTGGGAGAAAGAGATGGATATGAGAAGGAAGTATCCCAGACTCTTTGAAAATCCAGGTAGCCATTAACTTTCTAAATTTTATTCTATTCTCCCAATTTCTTTATGTTTGTCTTTTCTCTTAAGATGATATCGAGGACGACATCGTTCTTAAGTGGGGGAGTCTGTAATAACCCTAAGTTGTTACCTTACTAATCTATAGTCTAAGTAACTATTTATTTTGATTCCATTGCTTCTAGAATAGCAAATGAAACTTATCCTGAAAGTTTGAAGTTCATTGGATTTTTCTAAATCCAAACTGATATTTTTATCAGTCTAGATGCCCTAGTTTAGACCTAAAGTATTTTGATCTCAAAATTAAATTCTGATTATATTTTTGAATTCCTCACCCCCAAATTAGCTAGGGGTGAAAGTTTAGTGCAATTTAAAAATTATTTAGGCCATAATTCGCATTTAATTAAAATGGTTTAATTGTATAAAAGGGTTTCTAACAATTTAATTTTGCAAATATACCCTTTCACTCGATTATACGGTCGGGATCCACTGTGCAGACCGCGAGCGATTCGCTGCAGAGCTCGGGTCACGCGACAGCAGAGTCCCGCAAATCCAACCGTTGCGCCTTCCTATCAAACGTCTAGGATCCGATCCCGCGGAATCGCGGATGAGCCATTGGATATGCCTGACTGATCCTACGGCCAGAATTGCTCCCGCGATCGGCCGTTAGGATCCGAGCGATCTGACCGTTCTGCTATCTGATTGATAGATCAGACGGCATCCAAAGGTCCTGCTACTATGGACCTTCGTCTTCCTTGCGCCCATCCCCGACAGGGAAATCCCCGTACTGCCAGCTGCCCATCCGGTCTGCCACTCGCGCCTACAGCTCAGCAAGGTCGTTAAGAACCTTCCAGTAATAGTTAGAGACCCCATTCGAGCCTCATGGCCCGGTCGAGCTCGAAATGGGATTTCGAAAGCTCGGCCATGGCCTAACCTCTCGGGACCCCTCCAACCCAATTAAACCCTCTGGAACCTTCTCTGTAAGCTCCTGAGGCTATAAATAGCCCCAATTTTCCTCCATTTGATCCTTGCTGATCATTTGAAGTCTCTGTCTTCTTTTTGCCATTGTCGTCTACCCAAGCTTGTGTAGGCAAACCAGGAGCTCCTGAATCGCTGATAGTAGGCTCTCCTGGTGTTCAGGATCCTTAGCAGTGTTCGGAAGCTCAGCCAAGGCCAGCTGAAGCCCCAGTTGACCGTCCCGAGCTCCCCATCAAACTAGGTACCCCAGTTGGTCGGCCTGAGCTAATTAGGCCAAAACCCTCTTCCTTCTTGATTCGTAAATGTGCGCATTGTCATTTAGAACTCAATGGTATCGTAGCTAGGGATTAAGCTAGCCCCGATCGATCAGTTCGATCGATCGGTTCGACCGATCAAGCTAAGTCCCTTACGGAACACCTTGAGTGAGTAAGGTCCCAGCGTTCCAGACCATCCCAAGCACTCAGACTAAGGGGATTCAATCTATCTCATCTCCCGATGGTGTAAGGATCGAGCCCCGAATCTGGCATGGTCTCTGTGGGGAGAATTGTCTCATCACAGTAGCTCCATTAAAGGAGCCCTCGGGTGAGTAACGTCCGGCCGATCCGGACCGTCTCATAGAGGACTTCGGGTCGCATTCGGTGCGCTTGATCCTAGTGATCATGTAGCGATCAATTGATGGTCGTTCCGTGGTCAGGTTGCGTTAGAATTGGCAGATTATGGTTCCCCTAATCGGACCCCTCCGTCGGGATGAAGGCTTGAGGACGAAGAGCTGTGCGGGTCAGGCCGACCCATGACCCGCACGGTGCGATAGTCCCGGGTCTTCGGGCCCCGGCCGACCCGCGCCATTTGGTATCGGGCCGAACCTGTTTTAATATAAATCCGATTAATTGGATTTATTTTCCTTAAGGAAAATAATTCAATTAATCCAATCATAGGAAAATTTAATTAGAAAAATACAGAATGTATTAATTGAATAACTTTTAATCCACTAGTCCGAACCCTATGATATTATATATGAAAATGATCAAAAAATCCTCAGGGATCTAAATATAAAATAATATTCAATATCTGATGGTTAGATTTTCCATTTTTACATAATTATTGCAGATCTTGATTAGGTTGAATTAGTCATTATACTTAACCAAATTGCATGTTTAGGGTGCCATTATTTTGCTTATGATGAGTAGAATGAATGTGTTAGGTCAATTCTTTTTCTGACTTCTGTATTTTAATTTATGCTCTAATCATATTAAACCATGATTAGTGAAAATTAGACTTTGCAATCATTGGATCTTAGCAAACTTAGTCTCTAATTGGTTGTATGGTAACATAGAACTTATATGCCAAATTGTATGAAATCTTGATGGTTAGATTTGTAATTAGGTGCTAATCATGTTGAATTAATTTTGGGTTTGATTAGCACTAATTACTTTCTGTATTTATGAATTTTTCTGTTATTATGTTTCAAAACAGTAGGGTAAATGTATTAGAAACCATGTATATTAGTTCATAATGCATAACTTGGATAACCCCAAAAATTTGAGATCTTAAACTCCTTAATTAACTTAAGAAATCTTAAGACTTGGATCAAGCTATTAAGACTTGATCTAGGCCTGAGATTGACACCAATATTAGACCCTTAACTCACTGATTTGACATTGATCTATAAATAAACATTTGATCTTAATTGGATATGAGTAGGGGTCAAACCCTAATCTACTTAATTAAGGCCCAAACTCCTAAACCTTAAGTTAATTGACTTGATTATAAGATAATGAACTTGACATTTTCCAATAATGCATCTGATTTGATATTGATCTTAAACATTGAATTAGACATGTTCAGGCTAATAACAAACCTATGTGATTGCTTAATATGAATCCAAACTTTAGATTCTTAATTTTCTCCTAAATAAGACCATTAGCATAAGAAGATTAATATAATCATATTGATTGAACAATTGATCTAAAACTTTAACAATATCCTTGATTTAAATCCCATAATCTTAGATTAAGTTGTGATCAGATGAAAATCATCTGATCTGATCATTCTAAACCTAACTATGAAACAGGACCTAAGATGTTAATATCAAAATTTAGTATGATAGATCTTAAGTATCTCATCACAAGATCATCTCTGAAACATTTAAAAGACCTAATTTAAATATAATTTGAGGTAGGAGAATTTTGTATGACTAATTGAGGTAGAAACTTAAATGATCCCTTGACCTTAGAAGTTGATATTAACCCCTCGTGGTAGAAAGCGCTTAAGATACTATAATGATACCTTCTCTTGTGATAGAACCTATGTTGAGTGATCCTTGATCACATTTTCGTGGAGCCTTGTATATGACTTACCTATTTAGCATAGGCCTATGTTATCTTGATAATTCCTTGATCCATTAAATAGAGTTGTTTGAACTCCGATTATTGGGTGGTGTAGTATAGTATACCCATATTACTAGTTCTTTGGTAGTATTCGGGATTGGTTGATTCACTCTAATGGGGACTTATGAGCAGGTTGTATCCTGCAGGATTAGATGAATACAGTACCGTTAGAATAAATCATTCAAACCTAAGAGCGTATTAAATGAGTACCCATTCCTTAGTTTGATTGGAATACAAATTGCCAACGGGCAATGTCTTATAGCAAAGACTGCTTCAATAGGTGTGGCTCAAACAAACTAAGTAATGAGATTCACCTTCTTTAAGACACTAAGTGTGATTGTGGGTAGGGCATCTTAACAACTTAGCTTGAGACACAAAATCACCAACGACGATGCCTCCTATCGAATACCACTTCATTAGGATGGCTTAATCAAACTAGGTGATAAGAATCACCTTTCTTGCAAATGTGCTAAATATGTGTATACAGTCATCCCATCTATTAATCCTTAAGTAAATCTGCAACTTTAACTAATTATCACTCTAGAAGCTAGGAGTCAGAAGGATTCTGCACGGTGGAGACTTATAATTTAATATTGGCATTCCAAGTTTTCATGGATTTTTAGATTTTACTCATATAGAATAGAAGCATGGGCATAAGCATGAACATGAGCTTGAAGCATCAATTCAATAGTGATGCATGAGTATCAGTGATAAAGTATGGGTTACGGAATGTTGCATACACAAATTGGGGACTTTCAGGGTGCATCCGTGTCACCGTATTGTCTTCCCAACAGGGTGTATGTATACATTGGACTGTACTACTCATAGTCTTTCAGTGATAGTTTTGTTATATATCCGTGGCATATCGTGATGTAGTATATTTGAGTGCATCATTCCAATGATATATATCACAGCATATGACTTTCCTTTCACATATATTTCTGAATATTTGATATTTTCATCCATTTTTAGTATTCAGTTTTGATACCGTTTTACTTTGTTTAGTCTTTACAGTTTCAATTACTTATAATTTTTTTCAGTTTTCTTCAGTTTCCTTACTTTACTATCTACTGCATTTACTTTAGTATTGCATAGCTAGTTGCGATGTGTTAGACTTCCTATCTAACACGGGGTACTTTTAGGATCCGGCAATTTGCTAGATCTCGAGCAGCTTGTGGAGACAGGGTAGGACGACGTTCAGAAGATCTAGGAGGAGTACGTGGAGCCTTAGAGGATCAGTCTGCCACCATTTACTTTCTGCTTTATTTCACTATATTAGATAGACTTTATATTTCATATTTTAAAATAATTTGTAATAACTCTGGATGTATTTTTCTTTTCTTTTATGGGGTGATGTTTACATACTGCACTGTGATCAATGTATTCTAAATATTTTGCTTTAGCTTCTGCACTCTGTTATACTATTATACTTAGTATTGTGATGTGATCAGTATACTGGAAATGCTGATATATTGATAATGTATATTGGATTCTTATTTGTTTATTTAAATCCAATGTATATACTAATCTAATACTTAAGATAAGTATTCTACTATTATCTTAGGTATTGACTTTCTATCCTACTCATAGGTTCGAGTCAGCAGCCTTCAGTGTGTCTCAGTCTTCTAGCCTATTTGGGAAGATGAGTTTTGCTTGTTCTCGTCATCCTGAGTAGCGCACCCTCCGCCGCTGAACTTAGTACTTGTTTTTTGCGCGTGGCGACGGGGCGGGTCGCTACATTAAGGCTAACTAATTCCAAATCAACCAAAGGAGTTAGCACTTGATTACAAATCTAAAGGACTTAGGTTTTATACCATTTAGTTGTTAAGATTATACCTATTCAATACAAGCTTCTAAGGATTCCATTATCTAGCAATTAGCATAATACATTTAAAATTCGTGATAAGTTTAGAGCACTTGATAAAGATGACAATGTTTCAAACTTAATTTCAACATAGAATTTTATGTAGTGCTCAACATAAACTTTTATGCAATTCTTAATTTGATATAATTCAATTCCATTAGGGTCCTTGGGATCTTAAAATGCAAAAATGATGAAGTTCTGGCCATTTCAGCCAATTCTGGGCAGTTTTCAGATAATTCTGAGCATTTTTAAAATTTTGGGTGCTACATCGCACTGTGGCCCTTCTGGCGCTGCAGCGCGTTCTGGCACTCTTAGCATTGCAGCGCTGCTGTGGCGCTTTTGGCGTTGCGGCCCACTGTGGCACGCTGCAGCGGTTTAATTTGCAAAAATACTGTTCAATTAATTTATTTTTCATATTTTCTACAGTTTTCTTAAAATGCCGCTACAACGCGCTGCAGTGGTCCATTTGCAATTTACTATTCAATTAGGTAATTAATGAATTTCAATATGATTTTTCTGAAATGGTGCTGCAGCCCGCTTTGCAACTTTGGGCGCTGCAGCGCCAACCGGTATTTTTGCTTGGGCGAAACCCGTAAGGCCTACTTTCAAGCTCAAATACTCCTAATCCAGAGCATTTCATAAGCGGTGATATATATCATTGGAAAGATCTTTCTGATACCTTTCCATTGACATTAAAATTAGCACAAACGGAGCATCCTAACTATATGAAAAATAATGATGAATATAAGAGTGTGTAGAATAGATGAAAAATAGAGCAATTTTTATGAAGCTTTTAAGAGCCCCATACATGCTTATGAATTTCTAAAGATACATTCAAGCATTTTAGCAACATGAAGGAGATAAGGAGAACAAACAAAAGGGTACCTTAACCTTGCAAGGAGTGGAGGAAGAAGGAACCTTTGCCTTTCTCCAAAGCCTTAGAGGTGAGCTGAACTTCTTCTTCTTCAACACTAGGGCATCAATGGAGAAGGAGATGAGAAAATTTTAGCAAGAAGAAGAAGAGGGATGTACTATTCCTTTAAAGGAGGAGAGTGAGAGGGAGGCTCCAATATGAGCTAAGGAGCTAGGATGTGAGGGGGAGTAGGGAGCCAACATGCTTGCATAGGGAGGGCATGTCTAAGAGGAGAGGGGAGTGATGGCCAGCCGAAATTGGTGAGTGCTGACAGCAAAAACAAATAAAAAAAATGATTTTTCTTAATTAAATAATTATTTATTTATTTTCCTAAATTGTTAGAAATTCAGATTAAATAAACGTGCTCCGAAAATTTCCAAAAATTCACCCCTAGCTAATTTGGGGGTGAGAAAATCAATGGTGAAGTCAGATTTTGATTACGAAGATTATTTAATTATGCAAATTTTCGGGGTATTTAATTATATTTAAATATTCGTGAAAATTTGACGACAACCAAACGCGTCCAAAACATCAACCATAGCTAATTTGCGGGTGACGATCGCAATGGCGAAGTCGGATTTCGAGGCCAAAATAAATACCTGAATTTTATAATTAATTAAATATTAAAATATTTAAAATAATCGATTGAGCTCCGAATTGCTCCAAACCTTCAGGGTTTGGTTCTAATGACTAGATAAACTTAATGAAATGATAATTACGATATGATTAGGCTAAAATTAAGCTAGGTAACAACCTTGGGTTGTTACATGCTGCGGCATGCTGTAGTGCACTACGACGTGCTATGACGAATCAAAGTTAAAAACATCGGGCGCTACAGCGCCTGACGGTAATTTCTCTTATGCGAAAATCGTGACGGGTCTCCTTTCGCACTCAAATAATCCAAATTTTGGGCACCTCACGAGTGGTGCCATATACCAATGGAAAGGTCTTTCCGAGACCTTTCCATTGATACTAAAATCAGCATGAATGGATGATCCTATCGAACAGAAATTGATGCCCCAGCTACAGGTGTACAAAAATTACACAACTTTTTCGACCGGGATCATTTTGAGTCTGATTGAAGCTCAACGATCACACATAAGCTCCATACAATAGCTAATGAACATGCCAATCACCGCACTTGATAAATCAAATGAAGAGAGCACAATGAAGAATAAGCAAAAAAGGGTACCTTAGCCTTTAGAAGAGGAAGAAGACTCTGAAAAGTTTGGAGGAAGAAACTTCTTTTCTTCTTCAGTTACCAAAGGAGGAGGAGGGCCAGTGTGACTGCCCGATGCCGGTTCGGCAAAAACCGTTCTAGCATCGGGTGATTGCTCACTGCAGGATCATATCGAGCAATTTGAGAGAAAAAAGAATACGCATATAAAAGTAAAAGATATTTTTCATTTATCAAAATTCTTATTACAAGATCCTTCATCATACAAAACAAAAGAAACAAAATAAGCACTTCAGCACCGTCATTGATCCATTTGAAAATTAGGCTCCTCTTACAGGAGCACCTGACCTGGTATTGTACAGAAAATAATACTGGGATTGAAATTCCTAGTAATTAGAGAATACTTTAAGTATATCAGTATACAATAACAAATTACTTTATAAATGTACGATTAGCATAAATAAGGTGAAAATAAAATGCATGATAGGTAAGGCAACTACGCAAAATAAGTAAGCAAATTACTGCAACAAGTATTTATCACAAAATAAAGGTTACTAATATCATTTTTCAGTAACTAACCCCAAATATTATTGATATCATTTTTCCAATAACAACCCCGAATATTATTGATGTCATTTTCCAATAACAACCCCGAATGTTGCTGATGTCATTTTTCCAGCAATAATCCCGAATATTACTGATGTCATTTTTCCAGTAAAAATCCTGAATGATACCGATGTTATTTTTCGGTAACAACCCCGAATGATGTTACGTTGGTTCCGGACAACCAACCAAGCTCCAAATGATATTGGCTCAAAGCAAATAAGCAAAGCATAGCAGTAATAGAAAAATGCAAGATGTATGCAAGTCATATACTGGGTACCTGATCCTTAAGTTCAGAAGTTCAACAGCTCGAATGAGTGACAGTTCGCTCAATCTGCATTTGGGCTTAGATATTTTTAAGTTAGCTTTTTAATCAAATGATTTAGGAGTTCAATTTTTTCATTTTTTACTTTCATTCTGTTATTCTTTGGCTTTTGAAGTTCGATTGATTAAAGCAGTTATATTTATAAAAGTGTCTTAAATTTTGATCATAATATCGTATGACGAAAAAGTCAAAATAAAAATGACTGAATTGGCCATTATGAAATAATAATCATTTATAACAATTAAATCATCCTCATTATTAATTAATGAGAATAATTTTATGGTGAATGACTAATTATAATTTTGATAGTTATAGAGAGAGTAACAAGATTTAGAGAAAATAAATGTGTTCTTTAATTTCCTCCTCTTACTTTAGAATTAGGATCGTCGGAAAACGAAAAGAGGTCGGAACGGGTTGGCCGGATGGCTGGCCGAGGTGGCAACGGCGAGAGGCTGGATGGCAGCGGCTACAGAGTGATTTGGCGGCTTGATAGCTGGCTGTCGGAGGCTGCCAAGAGCTGCTGGGAGCTGCCGGAGAGGGAGTTGGCTGGCTGAAGAGGACTTTCGGGGCTATCGAGTTGTCGGAAGCTGCTGGAAGTGCTGGCAGGGACTGCCAGGTGCTGTCGGGCTACTGGAAGGAGGCTGGAAGCTACTGGAAGGGACTGCCAGGAGCTACTGGAAGGGACTGCCGGGAGCTGCCGGAGGTGCTGGAGGCTGCTGGAGCTACTGGTAGGGGGGAGAAAATGGCTGGCTGAGGAAGGAGGGGACTGCTGTTTTTTGAGGAGAGAGGAAGGGGGCCTCCATGTATAGAGGAGAGGGGAAGGGGGGCTCGGCTAAGGGCTGGGGGGTTCGACTGATGGGGGCTGTGGCGACCCTCACCCTTAACCCTCAATAGGTTTAGATTAAGGGTGGAGTGTCACTCTGGTTAACCCCTCACTTAGCATTGGATTAGGATAAACTCCACAATCCACCTGATTAGAGAAATATTAACTCAGAATCAATCAAGCAGTCACTATATAAGTAAAAATACAGAGTGCGAAAGCGATAAATAAATGACATCCAAGCATCATAATGTATATAAGAAGAGAAATATAACTCAGAAAAGTAGCATAGTGAAATCTGAACACACAGTCACAGGTACCTGTATTATTATATTAATTAAAATTTAACAAAATAAATGTTCAAAATCCACTCATCCTCATAAGTAGTAAATGACTAGATATCTTCTGGCCCCAACTGCTGCACCTCCTCTAAGTAAGGCTCCTCCTCGGGTGCAGGCTCCTCAAACTGCTCTAAGCCTGACATTATCGGTTTCACAATGTAGGGCCCCAGCAAAAAAAAAAAATCTGGTTAGACAATTGTCTAAGTACATTTTAAGCTGAATTTTTAATAAGGTTATATAATATCACCATTTTACCATTTACTTCTAAGCATGATGTGTAAATACAGGAGCAATAAGCAACACAAGTAAAAAGGTAAACTATAGACTATGCTCTATAGTATAAACAAGGCAAAGAAATGAGGCTGAAGCATGCCTCGCATAACAAGTAATCAAGGAAAGGCATATAAGTGTAAATATAATTGAATAAATGCTGGAAGAAAATTCTACATTCTAAACATGCTGGTGATCAATAAAAATAACATGCTAATTAAAAATGAATAACTTAGCAGTGATATATACATATAGCAGCAAGATTCTACATCCTAGATATATATAAAGCAGTACAAGGAAATAGCTGACTGAAAAAGAATATATTGAAACAACCACAACTGCATATAAAACTATAATACATCAACTGTTATACAGAAAAGAGCTACACTAGCTCGCCAAAAGAAACTGAAGATCTTAGCACGATATGGCTAGGGCTACTCCTAGCTCGATACGACTAAGCCAACAATAGTCACATATATGGCCCTAACACGATACGATTAGGGTTACTCCTAGCTCGATACGGTTAGGTCACCAACTATCATACTGAAATATCCTAGCACAGTACGGCTAGGGCAACTCCTAGCACGATACGGCTAGGGCAACATTCGGTATGATCAAAAGAACACTGAGAGGCAGCTCAATCAGATCGATTCATTATCATTTCACTTATTTACTTTAATATTTTCATAAGAAATCTAAGGAGTCTCCATAATTTCTTAATATTTTATTTATGCATCAAATATCTTATATGATATGTTCAAAGAAAATATAAGGCACAAAATTACAAGGTATGCATAGCAACAAATAACAAGTAAGCAAGAGACTCGACTAAATATGGTGATATCATTTGTTTTCTACTTAACCAGCTAACTATTCCAAGTTACACAAGTTCAGGATCATCATTTTCTTACTATCGAGTGTAACTCAGAAATTCGTCCTTATGAGTTAAAAAGGATTGGAACTGATTAGGTTCCAATCTAGTTCAATCAGATAGACGACTACAAATTAAACGAATAAATCATACGTCCTAATTTTTGTGAATTTAGACGTTCTAACTAAGATCTGATCAAGATCTTCTACACCTATAGATTATGGATTAAACACTACGAGGTTTTAGGTTTAATCACATAATCCCAACTGGATAAGACCTAAGTTCTAGGTTTTATACTATAAGTGATCTACTAGTTAAGGCAGATCCTATTAAATAATCAAACTTAATAGGATGAATCTCCTATCTTAAATCTAAAGTTAAAAGATAAACTAATCAAAATGAGTTGTAAAACAAAATAATATCTAGAAACTACTAAAACTAAGGTTTCACCCATAGGGTAACCCAATTTACCTAATAAATGAACTCTAACCTAGGATCTAGTCCTAATCTCAGGAAAGGTCCTTAAGGTGGAATGCTTGAGACTTAGGAAAAATTATTTGAATTCAATTTAATGACTTGTTTTATTTACTTATATGGTACTAATATGATTACATTATTAATCCTAGTATTCTAAGATTTTAATTAAGGACTAAGGTTGCGCATTTCCAATTTTAAGGTAAAACGACTATTTTACCCCTACTTTACGGGTCAATCAACTTTTGATTTAGGGGTCCAAACTGAGTTTTATCTTCTCCAACTAATTTCTTACTGTCTAACTTGAAGATAGACAGTAAGTACGTCCAATTTGGACGAGAAACGGCCGTGTTATGGCTAAAATAAGGCTAGGGGTATTTTGGTCATTTCCCTAAATTTTAGGGTTCAAATCCTAAATATTATTTCTGTGAAAATGATGACATTAAAATTCTAAACTAGGTAGCTTCTTGAATTTTTGGATTTGGAGTTAAATTGACCAAGTTATGGCCATTTGAAGTCCAAGGGCATTTTGGTCATTTTTCACTAAAGTCAACTCTAAATTCTAGAGTTGACTTTTTGTCCTGATGTCCAAATAGGAAAACTAATACTACCACGGTGATGGGGCCGCTCTCCTGAGCATTTTAAGACCCATATTGACTATGTTTCGATAATCGGGTAAAAAGTTATGGGTCTTAAAGAGGCTCTAAAATGCTACCTCGTTATGCGTACCCCGAAACGAAATTTTACATTACGCCATTTGATCCTAAATATTTTTCTGAGTATTTTAAGACCCATATTGGCTATGTTTGGATCATCCTACAAAAAGTTATTAAACTTTTAAGTTTTACTATTCAAAAATACAATTTGAATTATTTTACTATTCATTTATTCAAATTGAATTATTTTACTATTCATTCTAAAGTTTAAATGTAATATTTCTGATTTTTAATTAATTATTAATTGATATTAATTAATTAATTAATTTACTGTAGCAAAGTAATTAGTGTTAATCACTTTTAATTAATCTTAATTAATCTCTAATTATATTAATTATTTAAATTTACTATTTATTTATAAAGTTTTTATTTAATTAATCACTGTTTAATTATATTAATTAATTAATTTTACTGTATCAAAAAAATTAGTGCTAATTACTGTTTAATTAATCTTAATTATTTGTTAACATTAAATTAAATATAATTAATTATGTTTTACTGTTCAAAAGTAATTAATTATCTTAATTACTGTTAAAACTTTAATTAACAGTTAATTAATCCTTAATTAATCTTTAATTATAATTATTTAATTAAAGTTACTGTTTAAAAGTAATTAATACTAATCCTACTTTAATTAACCACTAACAGTAATTAATTAGGGCTAAACAGTAACTAACAGTAACTTAATTAATTTCTAATAAATCAACAGTGGGCCCCACTGACACGTGGCACCTTCGGAGGCTGCCACATGGCACAGTGGACCCCACGGGCTGCTGACTCAGCATAGCTGACTGGACAGTGGGCCCACCTGACACGTGGCACTGCCAGAGGCTGCCACCTGGCACTGTGGGTCCCACGGGCTGCTGACTCAACTCGGGTGACTGGGCAGTGGGTCCCACCTGACACGTGGCACTGCTAGAGGCTGCCACGTGGCGCTGTGGGTCCCACGGGCTGCTGACTCAGCACGGGTGACTGGACAGTGGGCCCACCTGACACGTGGCATTGCTAGAGGCTGCCATGTGGCACTGTGGTCCCACGGGCTGCTGACTCAGCCCGGCTGACGGGGCGGTGGGCCCCCACTTGACACGTGGCGGGCCCGTAGGCTGCCACGTGGCCGGGTGGGCCCCACCCGCACTGACGCGGACCCGACCCGGACGGGGCGGGCTCGGGTCGGCCCGGCCCGACCCGAAGGCGTGACCCTTCACCTTCCGGGGGTTCGGCGGACCGAACCCAGTCCACTTCGGGGACCTAGTGCGCCCGATCGGGTGGGTTTTAGCCCGATCGGAACGGTGGATGTGAGGAGGACATGTTGGTCTACCTATCATACAATTTTTGCAACGATCGAACGGTAAACGTGGGAGATCGGGGTACCTGAAGTTCGGATCGGCGAAGGATTCGGCGGAAAAAAAAAAGGCTGACTTCCGGGCTTGATTCCGGCTCGATCCGGGCTCCGATCGGTGAAAACTCGGAGCCTAGGGGTAGCCCGAGGTCTTATAGACCGGATGGCGACCTCGCCAAGGCCTGGATGCGGCCGGATTGGCCAGAAATGACGACGGGCCGCCGCGTGTCACGCGGGCGGAGTCGTCGAGGAAGACGACTCCGCAGCCGTTGGATCTGGGCCGATCCAATGACTGAGATGGCGCCATCCAAATTGACGGCGCCGTCAGCTACAGTGACGGGTCCGTTAAGTACTTAACGGCACGCCGTTAGCTAAAGTAAAAAAATAATTTTTTTTTTTTTTTTTTTGAAAAAATTTCAGAAAATTTTGAACATGTTTTTCCTAGCTAATTTGGGGTCAAGGATTTCAATGGCGCAGTCGGATTTTCGATCCGACGAGTTATTTAATACCTCGATTTCCGTGATATTTTTATTATGAAAATATTTGTCGAAATTTGACGACTTCCGATTGATACGAAAACTTCACCCCAAGCTAATTTGGGGTCAAAAAACGCAATGGTGGTGTCCGTTTTTCGATTAGAGGTCAATTTAAATAGGTCAATTGCTAGGGTTTTCCGGATTTCTAGAAATCAGGATTTAATCCAAATTGACTCCTGATTAGGGCTAGGTTTAGGAGGTTGACTTAATTGACCTACTTAGCACATTTAATTATATTTAAGACTTAGGGTTAACCCTAATTACCTAAAGTAACAACTCGGGTTGTTACAGGGGCCGACCGCACCCTGCGCCAAAAACGACGCAGGCGGGCCCCCTCCTGGCAGGCGGAAGTTCTGCGTGCAAGGACAGAGCCTGCGATTCGCAAATGTCGGGGGGAAGGGTCGGGCGATTGGGGAAGGAAGAAGGAGAGGAAAAAGAAAATAGAAAAAAATAGAAAAATACTTAAAGTTAAATATTTCACATTTTTCCGTCGTTCGACGTCCAAATATAACGAAATTTGGCACCGAGGTGTGTTATGGCATGACGAACACCCTCACGCTGAAAATTTTCGATTCGGAGTAAAATTTTATTTTATATTATTTAACATTTAAAAACTTCAAAATTTTACCACGATAAATTCGGCACTTAGAATTTGATGAAATTTTTCGAGCAGCCTTTAAATAATATACTTAACACAACGATACTGAAAATGATGAATTTGGACACGCATTTCAATGTTTCAATTTTTAGAATTTAAAAATTTTAGAAAATAGAATGGGAGCTTCCGTTTAATCGGACCTCTCCCAAATTAGGGCAATTTGATCTAAAAATTTTTCCTATCTATTGGTAATTTTGTTTGCCATAAATTGAAATTTCCCGAGATCCTGATTCCTAAGGCGGGATTCTAATCTAATTTGCAGAATAACGACTTTGGGTCGTTCCAGCCAGGGCTTCTAGGGAGAAGGGAGCTTAAGAAAATGGGGAAGAATGAGAGTGGACTGAGCTCCATTTATAGGAGGAGAAGAGGAGAGCTCTCCCTTGAGCTCTCCCATCAGAATGGAGGAGAAGATGGGAGGGAGAGGGAAGGCTCAGCCTTGCGTGCGAATGGAGTAGGAGGCGCCGAATGAAGGGTACAAAGCCAGAAGAAAAAGGAAGAAAATAAAATAGGAAAATAAAAATAAGAAATAAATATTTATTTATTTCAAAGTTTTAATTTATTAAAAATTCAGATTTAATAAATGCACTCCGAAAAAATCCCAAAAATTCACCCGTATCTAATTTGGGGGTGAGAAACTCTACGACGAAGTTGGATTTCAATTCCAACGATTATTTAATTATTTTATTTTTTCGGGTACTTAATTATATTAAAATATTTGCAAAAAACCGACAGCTTCCAAACGCATCCAAAATATCACCCCTGCCTAATTTGGGGGTGACTATCGTAATGGCAAAATCAGATTTTGATTTCAAAGTCAAATTAAATACCTCAATTTTCTAATTAAATATTAAAAATAATTCAAAATATTTGATTGAGCTCTGAATTGCTCTAAATCTTCAGAGTTTGGCTCTAATGGTTAAATGAACTTAATAGAGTAATAATTAAGATACGATTAAGTTAAAATTAAGCTTATCATGACTATTTATGCACAAAGAATGTTGTTACAGACATTTGTGCATCAATGTACAAGCATGCACAGCCTTACTTTAAGTGATGCATGAGCTCTATGGTTTTTATTATTAAAATAATATTTTCTTAGATTTCTTCAATACAAAACATGTTTTTCTAATTCATTTATTCACAGACATTCAATCAAAAATGACTAATGATATTCATTGATATTGAAGTGTACAAATATTACATTCTTAAATTCTTACATGTATATACCCAACTAACCCCAATGAAGGTTTAGGCTACCACTAACTAAAAAATATAAAGGAGGCAACAAGAGAAAATAAGCCTTTATATGGCTATTACAAGAAATCAAAGGAGTTAAAAAAAAGTACGATACTCAAGGAACAGTTATCGTGTTTGCCTGGATCTCTTTTCTGTATGTCTCTTATCGTTTCTTGCTCACTGTGCTTCTCCTTCTTTCTTGGGCAGGGGACTCTCTTCAATTTGTTCAAACAGCAGTTTCTGTGTCCATAAACTTGAGACTGAGAAATTAAAACTCTTTCTCATTTTGAAATCTTGCTTTTATAATCTTTCCCTTAGCTTTTCCAGCATTCATTTAACTATTTTCTCTCCTATTTGAAAGTTGAACTTACTTTTAATATTATTCCTTTATTCCATGGGTAATGAAGAGCCTTAAATGTAAGAATTTGAATTATGCTAGAATTGGAAAAAATAAAATGCATGAGGCTTTTCAATGTAGATTTGAAAAGGTGGAAAATTTCAAATTTTAGGTGGGCACTACGATGTGTGGTAGCGCTAGGTCCTCTGTCGGTCGTGTGCTACAGCTTGCTGGAGCGCTTGGGTTTCTGTTTGGAATGCGCTGCGACATGCCGTAGCGCTGAACTTTCTATTTTACATGCGCTGCAACACGCTATAGCTCCAAAAAGCCTTGCAATGCGTTGTAGCATCAAAATGCACTGTGACATACTATAGTGCTAGGTTCTCGGTTTGGATAAATCTTTGAAGCGTGCTGCGGCGCGCTGTAGCGCTGAGCTTTCAGTCTGGATTTGCTGCAGAGTGCTTTAGTGCCAAGCTCTCTGTTGCTGGGGCACTACAGCTCGTTGTAGCATTGAGTCTTCTATTTGAAGGGCGCTGCGGCCCGCCGCAGCTCAGTCTTCTCAGGTGCGCTCTGCCACGGCATGCTGGGGCGCGCCGTGGCACGCCGTAGTGCCTCTCTTATTCCATATTCCATATTTCTTCTTTTGTCATTCATTTTGTCTCTTTTGTCCTGGAACATATCATAAAACACAAATCAAAGTACCCTAAACCTACAGAAAACATAACAATTAATACTAAATTAATTATGTTTAATGGGTTCATCAAAAATCATCATCCAATAAATATTCAACATCTAGAGTGTATGTAAGCCTACATAATATGAAAGAAAATCTAAAGTTATCAAAGAAATATAAATACATACATCCACATAATTACTCATAATACAAGCTAAGTAGAATAAATCTTTTATTCTCATATGATAACAAAAATAAATGCAAATACAGTTCTTCTAAGAATCTTTAATTGCTCAGGTTCTTCTTTAGGTATAAGTATAATCCAAACTCATAATTTAATGTATTTAGTTTATAATATGGTAGGACACAATCAACAAAAAGTAATAAGTTATTATATATTTAAAAAAATATATATAAGATAATTTAATAGTTCAATAATATTATTTTAATTTAGCGGTGTAGCGCTCCGTCCCGTTGTCGCGCGCAACTGAGGTATGTTTAAGGAATAATAAAAAAATTGGCGGCGGAACGGTATGCTACTCAAGAAGGATTGCTAAACCTGCTCGAATAACTGTTAAATATTAAGCTGCTCGACTAATTTTTAAGATAAGTGTAAGATTTTATCTTAAGTATTAGATTATATAGTATATACATTAGATTATGAGTAGAATATGAGGAATCCAAGATATATAAATATAACATTAATTCCAGTATATTGATCATATCATAATACTAAGTATGAGTAGTAATAAACACAGAGTACGGAAGCAAAAGTATACATTCAGATCATTCACCACAGAAGCTGAGTAAAACAGTCATCTCAGAAAAGAAATTAAAATATATTTAGAATTATTACAAACAATTTTCTTGAATGAAAATACAATAAATACCTTAGTGACTGAACTAAAAGTAAACTAATGCAAAAAAGTAAATGCTACTGTAGAGTCTTTTAATGCTCCACGAACTCCTACTGAATCTTCTGTGAAGCCTCCCGACCTAGCTCCACAAGCTGCTTTAGATCTAGCAAATTATCGGATCCCAAAAGTACCATATATTAGACAATAAGTCTAACACAATGAAAGCTATTCTAACCAATTATAGTTATATAATGTTTGACATTTAAGTATTCAAATAAAGCTACATAAGCAATTAAAACAGCTGAAAAATCTAAAATAATAGAAATTTGAAAGTGAAGTAAAACTGAGACTAAAAATTGGGTACTGAAAATAGAAAAAATAGTAAAGAAATTGAAATTGAGTAGATAATGAATTAAAATTGTGCTGTATGCCACTGATTTTATACTTATATATCTGAATATGCGACATAATTGTATGCCACTCATATGTTGACTTGGTGTCACATGACACCCCACAGATCCTAGGTGAGCGAACGCTCTGCTAATAGAGTCCTTTAGTGATCCCAGCACTCCGCTAATGCTGACATGACTTATGCATTGATGATATGTCAAAGCTTTAATAATGGTATGCTTTAAATTATTGAAATCCAGAATTAATTCAAAATTAAGTAATGATTCTATTCGTCTTCATTGTGCAGAGTTCGTCTAAATGAATTATGACTCTTAGTTCTAATCCACTGAATGGTATTAGTTAAGATTTTATATAAACTTATCAAATGAAGAGGTTGTATACATATAATTGGTATACTTCTAAAAAAAATAGGTTTAACACTTAGTTTGTTTAACTGCACTTATCGAAATACATGACGATAAAAGTGTTACACCAATCTTCTTGTGATGGTTCCTCTCTAAGATATTAGGATTCTCTCTTAGTTGCATGTACCAATATAATGATCACATACTATTAATTTCATATAAAAATGATTAATGTTAAGTTATAAATTTCTATCTAGTTTATCATTCTCTTAAAGGTTAAGTCCATAAGGACTTAGTCATAAATTAGGTCAAACTTATTATTTTCTTATCCAATTCATCATTTTAATATTTAAATATGTCATAAACTAAATTTCCCTAAGATAGCATAGGGTTAGGAAGCAAAATGAGGAAAACCCTAGTTTTGGATTTTAAATAATAATTTATTTAAGAGTCAGAAACTCATATTCTCCAATTAATATCCAAATATACAAAATTAGTGGAAATAATTTTCATATAACATATTGAGTAAAATGATTGTAAGTATGCTAAATTTAGACATCAAATAGATAATATAAGCCTTAATGATAATTAATGACAATTAAAAGGGGATTAATAAAATTAAATTTTAAAATGAAAATCTAATATCATATTAATGTTTCTTATAATTTCTTGATCATTTTAAGATATAACTTCACTATATATGAACTTATAATTAATGAGATATTAAGCATTAAAGTTTTAAATTTATTTATATTAATTAATAAACTCATAATTAATTCCTATGCACACCATCCATTGCCCCGGCTTGCACACGATCGGTTCATATTTGCGCTTCTGTTAATCGAATTTTCCTATAATAATAATTTTCAAGCAAGCATTGGAATGGATCCTTATGAAGCCCTTTATAGAAGAAGGTGTAACAATCTAAGTTGTTATTATTGTCATTTAGGACTAATCTCAGTCTTAATTTTGATCATAAGTGCTAACTAGGTCAATAGGAGTCAACCTCTAAGACCCAACCCAAATCAGAAGTCAAATGGATCAAATCCTGATTTCTGAAAAATCCAGAAACTCTAAAATTTGACCTATTTAAATTGACATCCAATCGAAAAATGGACTTCGTCATTTCGCTCATCGACCCCAAATTAGCTATGGGTGAAGTTTTCGTGTCAATTGGAAGTCGTCGAAATTTCGACGAATATTTTAATAATATTTAAATACCCCGCAAATCGAGGAAATGAAATACTCGTTGGATCAAAAATCTGACCTCACCGTTGCATTCCTCACCCCAATTAGCTAGAGGTGAATATTTGGACTTTTTCTGGAATCAATTTAAATTAAATTTGGAATTAAATTATTAAATATTAAATAAATATTAATTTAATAATCATTGACGGCGTCGTTCGCTTAATAGCGCACGCCGTCAGGTCCGAGCAATGCCATCGCCCCTCCGTCTGATTTGATCGGATAGACCCGGGCCGTTTGATCAAGATCGATAACGGCTCATAGCCGGCGTCCTCGTCTTCTCCACCTCGACGCCACGCGGTGTTTGCCGCGTATTCCGGCCAATCGGTAGGCCACCTCGCCTCGCCACGTCCGCCCAGTGAACCTTAAGACTCGTACCCACGCTTGGAGATGAGTTTAGGTCTCGGTCTTCTTCCTCCCATGCGAGCCCTAATCCTCGAGCGATCGACAACCATCCGCTTCAGGTATATGCCTAACCTTTGATCTCTTTCCCATTTGAGCAAATTATCGTTCATTCACTTATTCCATGCTTAGATTAGGCTGGAATGGGTCCTGATCGATCGATCGACGGATCTATCGATCGGATTTTAGGATCGAGATACAGTACAAACTGTTAGGATAGCCGTCCCGTAACCTTAGATCAAGGGTTCGAATTTGCAGGCGACTTCGGCCACCTCCGGCGATGGCCCACCCGTCGACGTGTAGGCCTCGACGAGGGCTATCATTGGCCGTGCGGGCCGAGGTGGTTCAGCGCCGGGAAGGCCGGCAAAAGCCGTGCCCTAGGCACCGGCCTTCGGGACGCCCTGCGAAGCGAGTGAAGACCGGGTCGACCCGAGCCCGACCCGAAAGCCGTGCCCTAGGCGCCGGCCTTCGGGACGCCCCGCAAAGCGGGTGAAGTCCGGGTCGACCCGAGCCCGACCCGAAAGCGTCTAGGTCCGCGTAAGCCTAGGTGGGGCCCGCAGAGCCACGTGGCACCCTCCAGGTGAGACACATGGCGGTGTGGGCCCGCCGCAACGCCGAGGCCCTTCGACTTCGGTCGTGGGGCCCACAGCGCCACGTGGCAAGCTCCGGGTATGCCACGTCTCACGTGGGGCCCACCGCAGAGAACCGTAGCGGTTCGGCTGCGGGGCCCACGGTGCCGCGTGGCGACCTCCTGGCATGCCACGTGTCCCGTGGGGACCACAGTCAGAGCCCGCGGCTCTTCAGCTTCGTGAGTGGGGCCGTAGCGCCACGTGGCGCCCTTCAAGCGCAATACGTGGCAATCGTGGGGCCACTCGAAGAGCAGCGCCCAATCGGGCGCTCTGTCAATTCAGACAGTTATTTAATCTAATTAATTACTGCTAATTAGTTTATAATTACAGTTAGCAGTTAATTAATTATAATTAGTGTTAATGACTTTTAAATAATAATTATATATAATTAATTAATTAATTATAATCAAATTAACATAATTAGAGATAATTAAATAGTAATAATAATTAGTCCTTATTAATTATAATTAGCTATTAACTAACTGTAATTAATGGCTAATTACATTTGAACAGTAACCCTCTTAATTAATTAACTATAATTAATTAGTAATCAGTAATTAAAGGATAATTAGGATTATTTTAATATTAATTAAAATTAACAGTAATTACAATAATTAATTAATATTAAACAATAAAACTATAATTAATTATTCATAATTAAATATTAGCAGATAATTAAGATAATTTAAATAGTAATTAACTTGATTATAATTTAAGAGTAATAATAATAATAATATATTTAAATTAATTAAATAATGGATTAAATAATAATTAATTAATAATTAAATATTAATTAATAATTAAATATTAATTAATTAATGGATTAATAATTATAGAAAATACATATTTCTAACTTTAGAAATGAACAGTAAATTAATACAAATTGAATAAATAAATAGTAAAATAATACAAATTGTATTTTTGAATACTAAATCTTAAAAGTTTAATAACTTTTTGTATGATAATCCAAACATAGCCAATATAGGTCTCATTTTACTCAAGAAAATAAAAAAAATCAAATGACGTAATGTAAAAATTAATTTTGAGGTACGCATAATGAGGTAGCATTTTATGACCTATTTAAAACCATATAACTTTTGACCTAAACATCCAAACATAGTCAACATGGGTCTTAAAATATCCAGGAGAATGGCCCCAACACTTTAGGAGTATTAATTTTCTTATTTGGATATCAAGATAAAAAGTCAACCCTATACCCCATAGTTAACTTTAGTAAAAAATAACCTAAATGCCCTTAGAATTCAAATGGCCATAATTAGGTCAATTCAACTCCAAATTCAAAAATTCAAGATGCTAACTAGTTTAGAATTTCAATGTTATCAATAAACTGAAATAATATTTAGGATTTGAACCCTAAAAATTTAGAAAAATGACCAAAATACTCCAGACCTCATTTTGGTCATAACTTGACCGTTTGAAGTCCAAACTGGATGTACTTACTGTCTATCTTCAAATTAGACAGTAAGGAATTATTTGAAACTAAGAAATTTCAATTTGAACTCTTAAGTCAAAAGTTGACTTTTCGGACCCTTAAGTAGGGGCAAAATAGTCATTTTGCCCTAAGATTGGATTAAGTACCCTTAACCTTTAATTAACTTTTCAAGACTCTAAAACTAATGTTATAATTGTATTAGTGAAATTTAGGTGAGTGAAATCAACTATTAGGTCAGATTCTAGAATTTCCCTAAGTTTTTAACACTATACCTTAATGACCCTTCCTCAGACTAGGACTAAATCATAGGTTAGAGTTAATTCATTGGGTAAATGGGTTACTCAATGGGTGAAACCTTTGTTTTATTAGTTTCTAGACTTTTCTTTTCTTTTACAACCCATTCTGATTATTTTATCTTTGAACTTTAGTTTTAGGATAGGAGATTCATCCTATTAAGATCGATAACTTAATAGGATTTACCTTAATTAGTATATCACTATTAGAATAAAACTTAGATCTTAGGTCTTATCCTTTGGGATTATGTGATTAAGCCCAATTCTCGTAGTATTTAATTCATAATCTATAGTTTAGAAGATCTTGATCAGATCTTAGATAGAACGTCTAAATTCACCAAAATTAGGACGTATGATTTATTGATTCAATTCATAGTCATTTATCTGATTGAACTAGATTAGAACCTGATTAGTTCTAATCATTTTTAACTTATAAGGATGAGTTTCTAAGTTACACTCGATAGCAAGAAAATGATGATCCTGAACTTGTGTAACTTGGAATAGTTAGAATTGTTAAGTAGAAAACAAATGATATCAACATGTTTAGTAGAGTCCCTTGCTTCTATTTGATGATTGTTACTACGTATTCCTTGTATTTTTGTGCCTTAACTCCTTGAGCATATCATATAAGATCTTTGATGCATAAATAAAATGTTAGAAAAATATGAAGGCTCCTTAGATTCCTTGTGAAAATATTAAAGTAATTGATTAAAGATAATAATTATATGTATTAGAGCTACCTCTTAGTCATATCTTTTTTGCCTAGTCTCCTTATTGATACTAGGAGAAGACCTTATTTATATCTTCTTTGCTTAGTCTCCTTGTTGACACTAAGAGAAGATTTGTTGTGTTTTCTTTGTCTAGTCTTTATGATAATACTAGGAGAAAATCCTATATATCTTGCCTAATCTCCTTGATGACACTAGGGTTATATAGTTTTGCGCCTAGTCTCCTTGTTGACACTAGGATCCTTTTGATATTCAGTGGGCTAGATTAGCTCGTTTATGTATGGTAGTTAGTATACAGATGTTTACATATATTTAGTTTGATGTTTTGTTTACTTTTCAATATTTTTATTCAGTCAGCTATTTTCTTTGTACTGCTTATATATTGTAGGATGTTAGAATTTTGCTGCTAATATATGTACCATTGCTAAGTTTAAGTTATTTAAATTTGCATATTTCTTTTTTATTACCAGCATGTTTAGGATGTAGTATTTTCTTCCAGTACATGTTTAGTTATTTATATTCATATGACTTACCTTATTTATCTTGCACTTGAGGCATGTCTTAGCCTCTCTTTTTGCTTAAATTATAAATGATTATTTATAGATGTTTCCTTCCTTATTGTATTGATAGTTGCTCCTTTATTTGATATAATTGTTGCTTAGAGAATGTAAATGGTGATATTACAAAATACATATAAAACTCATCAGCTTAAAATGTACTTAGATAATTATCTAACATAAGATTTTTCTTTTTTGGTTGGGGCTCTATATTGTGAAATTGACAATGGCAGATCCTCTTCAGTTAGACTATCAGGAGCTAGGTGTGGAGCCTTATTCAGAGGAGGAGCCTATAGAAAAAGTGGCTATTTATTTTTCTTTTATGTGAGGATGAGAGCACTTTACTTTTTAAACTTTAAATTGATGTAATAATACAGGTACCCTGGACTATGTGTTTGGATTACTATGCTTATATTCTGAGTTATATTTCCTACTATTTATACTGTGATGCTTGAATGTGTTTCTCATTATTAAATTGCTTTCGCACTCTGTATGTTTTAATAGATTGTGACTGATTATGTGTTGATTATTTCTTTTATTAGGTGGATTATGGATTTCATCCTAATCTAATGATAAGTGAAGGGTTAGCCAGAGTGCCACATCACCCCTTAACTTAATCTTATGGATTAAGGGGTGGGGCGCCACAGAAGGTGTATCACTCCTTTATCTTGTGTAACAACCCAGGTTGTTACTTTGCTCAATTAAGACTAACTTAAGTCTTAATTAAGGTTCTAAGTCACTAATTAAGTAATTTAGAACTCATCTCTGAAACCTAGGTCAAATCTGAAGTCAACAAAGTCAAAACAAGAATTCTGGAAAATCCTAAAACCTGGAAATTTGACTTTTTATCTAGACCTCGGATTGAAAATCTGACTTCACCATTATGTTCAGAACACCCAAATTAGCTAGGGGTGAAATTTTTGAGGCATTTGGAAGTCGTTGATTTTTCGTCGAATATTTTAATATTATTTAAATACCCTAAATAATCAAATAATTAAATACTCGTCGAAACAAAATTTCGAGTGCGCCATTGTGTTCCTCACCCTTCATTTAGTTAAGGGTGATTTATTGGAAATTTTTGGGATGCATTTAATAGGTTAAAATTAATTAATTAAATCTGTATAATTTAATTTAAATAATTATTTAAATATTGAAACTTAACGGACTTCCGTTAGATTATTTAATCCGCCGTTTCTTTATCCTAACGCCGCTAAGGTCGCCGTCCAGCCAATCAGGAAGCATCTGAGCCGTCTGATCAGATATCGACGCAAGATCAGACGGCTCAGACATCATCTCCCTCGTTGCTCAGCGCGTGTCACGCTGAGCTCTCGCTCGCAAACGCGTGGCAGACGCAGCGCCGCGATCTGCTCCAGTTGGCTTCTACCGGGGTAAGTTGCCGCTTTAGGCAATTATAAATCATCTAAGACTCTATTCTCCTCTCGGTTCCATCTCTGAAGACCTGTTTTGGCGATCGAAGCTCGGACCAATCCCTGCCATCCATCTAAGGTACTCGATCTCACCCGAATCTTAGTTTGATTCCAAATATTATTGTTTCTATATGCAATCTATACCTAGATAATTAATCCATGCGGTTTGATTAAGCTATGGAGTCTTCGATCGAACGGGATCTTCGATCGAAGATCTCCTCACGAAACCCTAATGTGCGAAGACGAAACAACGCCCCGAGTGAACCGGCCACTCTGTACCGGTTCAATTTTTCCGTCTGCGCCGGTCCGGTTCGAAGAGGAAGGCGAAACGTTGCCTCAGATCTACCGTCAGATCAGGATTCAGATCCAACCATTGGATCTGAATCAATCTCAATCCATTAGATTTAGTTGAGTTGATTTTAAACTGTAGGATCGGGTAATGATCAAACCGGTCCAAGACTGGACCGGTTTGCCTCCGGATCGAGGCGGGCCGGGCCGCGTGAGCCGGGCCGAAGGCTCTGTGCGCGCCGCGTGTCCCACGCATTGAGTGCAGTGGGGCCCGCCTTGCAGCGCGCCAGCGTATCGCGGCGCGCCACGTGGCCTGGTCATGCTGACCGTCTGACCTGTGGGGCCCGCCATCTGCCGCTCATCCAGAAACAAACCGCCACGTGTACCTGCAGAAAGATAGAAATTATTATATTAATTTATATATATTTATAATCAGTTAATATTTTTTATTTAATCTATAAGTATGTATATATATATCTATAGTATTAGAGTATATAATTATATTTATAAAACAGAAAATTAAATTAATATTCATAAATTAAATTATTGAATACTGTTAAAAAGATGAATTAATAAAGTTATAATAATTACAATTCAGTAAATTTAATATTTATATATATATATAATTTAATTAAATTAAATTAAAATATCCAAAACTTTAAATATTCATAACTCCTAAAATACACATCCAAATTATACAAATAAATATATTAAATTAATCAGAAAAATATGAGAAATTTATTGATGCTAACAATTTTGCTGTATGATCAATATTTTGCAAAGTGATTATTTAGGATTTAATTAAATTTAAATTAAATGTCACAAACCTTATTTAGCTCATAACTTTGTACCCAATGATCCAAACATATTGAATATGGGTCTTAAAGTGATCTGAAAACCCTAAGGATCATTTTAGTAGGGTTAACTTGACTGTTTGGATTAGTTTGAGCCTAATCATATTTAAGTCCTAACCCTAATTACCCTAATTAGACCTAGAACTTCAATTGACCATAACTTGGTCAATTGAGCTCCAAATTTGATGATCCAAAGGTCCATTTAGATCAGAAGATCTTAATTAACAATAATATGTAAGAATATTTTAGATCCAACAGTTAGATTTGTTAATCTTCCTTAATTACTCTAAATCTTGATTAGTGAATATTAGCAACTCTAGTAATCCAAATTGAGTGATTTAAATTTTAGAGAACTCCTAGAACCACTTAGAATCTATCTGTGAGGTTTGATTAGTGTTTGAGTGCTTAATTTTGCTAATCACTCACTAATCTCTCCTAACCCTAATTAGGTCTTAACTTAGGTCCAAATTGAGCCTACAACATGTTACTATGATCAGTGGACTATTTGTAAACCATATCCACTGATTTTGTTCAATTTGGACACTAATTGGTAAAGTTAGGTTTTTAACTCATAGTTAAGAATCCCTTAATTTACCTTAAACCCTAGATCTTGTATTGGCCATAATTTGGCCAATACTTATCAGATTTTAGCAAATTTAGGTTCAATAGAAAGCTTAGACAGTAAAGAACATTAAAATGAAAGAAAAATTTAACTTTCACTTAATCAAATTACTATTTTGCCCTTATGAGTCAAATTCACTAATTTGATCTCTTATGGCTTAATAATTACCCAAAATTAATTTAGTTGCTGTCTAATCTTACATTAGACAGTAAGAAACTCTTTCCAAAAGAAAATTTTAGAATTAAAGCCTTAGATCAAAAATTTGATCTTTTGAACCCTTGAGTAGGGGCAAAATGGTCATTTTGCCCAAATTTAGGGTTTAGCCTTTAAAAGCCTTAAATTCAGTTTCTAATCACTAAAACTAATAAATAGAATGATTTAGAACTGAAATTAATCAAATTCAAGTCTAAATAAGATTTTGATTAAAATCTCAAAATATATTCTTTAAGAAAATTCCGAAGTAAATTATAAGTGTTTATCTTTCCTTAATCATTCTTAGATCCATCCTTAGGTCCTATAACATTAGTTAGGATGTGTGTCTTGAGAGATACTCTTAGTAATTAAAAGCCTTATTTCCTAAGATTAGGAATAGATCTTAAGTTAGAATTCATCTATTGAGTAAATTGGGTTACTCAATTAGATGAAACCTTGAGTTTTCTAGTTTATAGATTTTCTTAGTTTATTAAATGATTATTTGATCTTTAAACTTTAGAACTAAGAATAGAGATCCATCCTAATGAAATTGATTTATCATTAAGATTTGCCTTAACCTAGTCTGTGAGTTTTGGGTTCTAAACCTTAGACCCTTAGATTATACCTTTAGATTAAGTGATTAGACCCCATCATCTGGAGTCTAATTCTTAATCTATTTCATCTTGATTTGGCTAATCAAGATGTGGTTGGGATAAATTAAATTGCAAAACTAGGTCATTGATTTATTCATTTTAACCAAATAGACGTCTTTTGATTAAGTTATAATTAGGACTTGGCCAGTCCTAATTATCTTCAACAAGTAGGATTCGTGATTCTAAGTTACAGAATGTGTAAGAATTGATAATTCTGAAATTTATGTAACTTAGAGTAGATAGAACGAATAAAGTAGATAATAACAGATATCACCTGTATTTAGATAGAGTTTCTTTCACTTTGATTTTGATGCTTTGCATTCCTTGATTTTGAGCCTTATACCTTGAACATATATTATGTACTTAAGATATTTGATAAATATCTTATGTCAATTTTGAACATTCATAAATAGCATTGTGTTTTTGTTTCACAAGTGGTTTGTAAGGTGTAGCTTGATTAGTATACCTCTTCAATCAACTCGTTCGGGGTCGGCTTCTTGTAGGGGGTTTCAGTCTGATAGTCTATACCATGCCTAGTCCATGGGATATGATGGATAGACTCTTGCCCTACTGACTATATAGTCAGGATTTTGATATGGTTATACTAATTCAAGTACACTTACATTTAGAGTTTCTTAGCTCATCAGGCTAAGATTTGTTGAGTTCGTATAGTTGCTGTAGTTTCAGTTTGCAGTTACTGTTTTACTAGCATATTCTGCATTTTCAGCACTGTTTTATTGTCAGTTTTTCTGCACATGTTATATATATAGGATGCTAGTTCTACTTGCATGTTTTCATATGCTCACATAGGATGTTAGTGTTTTCAACATAATCTGTTTGATCATGAGCATGTTTAGGTTGTACTTTTCTTACATTTCTTTTACTTTTCTTTTACTTACCTGTCCTTATTGCAGTTGCTTGGAGGAGGTATGTTTTACTTCCTATTTGTTTAGTTATAAACTATGGTTTATAACTTATTACTGTTCTTTTGTACGCTTTTCTGCACCTATTATGCTTAGTTCTGTTTATATGGTGATATCTACTTAATTTAATAAAATTGTTTGCCCTAAAATGTACTTAGACATTTTGTCTAACCAGTTTTTCTTTTGTTGGCTGGGGCCCTACTATTATGAAACTGATAATGGTAGGTTCTGAGTTTGTTGGTTTAGCAGATCCAGTGGAGAGTTTGCCATTAGAGGAGGAGCCCGTTCTTGAAGATCTGTAGCCTAGTTTTTTGTTTTCAGTGAGATTGAGAGTTTCCTTTCAGTTCATTTAAACTTATTAAATATTGTAATAATACAGGTTTATATTTCTCTTTCAGTACTTTACTTATTCTGTATTGTTGTATTTATACAGTATTGGATGGATGTTATACCTTTTATTGCTTCCGCACTCTGAATTCTTGTATGATCATTTAGTGATAAATTCTGGAATGAATGACAAAGTCCTTAGTTAAACTGGATTAGAATATGTGTCTAATCTAATCTTAAGTGGGGACCTTGTCATTTGGTGACCCCTCCACCGTAATCATGTTAACTTAAGGGTTAACAGGACCACGGCGGGGCAGGGCCGCCACATCTTGGAACAACGTTGGAGAAGACAAGATATTGAAATCAGATCTAATTCTTCAAGCAACAAAAAATATTATGTTAATTCAGCAATGAATGAAAGCGACTCAAGATAGGCAGAAGCACTATCTTGATGCTCATCATCGTCATGTAGAATTTTATGTTGGATACTTTGTATATCTGAAAGTAAATCCATTCAGAGGAGTTTCAAGATTCAAAGTTTTTGGGAAATTAAGTCCAAGATATATTGAAACTTTTGAAGTCTTAAAAAGAGTTGGCCAAGTGGCATATCAAATCAAGCTTCCATCTCATTTAAGTCTAATGCATGACGTATTTCACATCTCCTCATTAAGGAAATGCTTATCAAAACCTTCAATGAGAGTGAAAGTAGAAGATATTAATTTGCAATCAAATCTCAGTTATGTGATTGAACCAGAAGAAATTCTAGATTGAGACGAAAGGAGATTGAGAAATTAATCTATTTTATTGATAAAGGTTCAATGGAAGAATTGCCACAAGAAAAAAGCTACATAGGAAGAGGAATCAAGTATGAAGAAAGCCTACCCTCATTTATTTTGCTAGTAAGTGATTATAAATATAGTATACTTTTTTAAAAATTTTAGATTGCTGTCGAGATGATATCCTTTTCAAGTTGGAGAGAATGTGAAATATCATATTTTCCAAATTTTGCTTTATAACTTTTAAACTCATAATAAATTGACAAAATAAAATTATAAGATTGCTAGGAATATTCTCAGAAATTTTTTTGTAATTTATTTGAAATTTTTAAATTTCTGTCATTTCCTAATTATTTTATTATTTTATTTAATTAAGAAATTATGCTAATTATTTTAACTTCATATTAGAAATCTGACTTTACTATTGCGCTCATCACCCCTAAATTAGCTATGGATGATTTGGAAATTTTTAGAAGTCATTAAATTTTTTTGAATATTTTAATATATTTTAAATACCCCGAAAATTAGAATAATTAAATTGATCTCGAAACTAAAATCTGACATTACCGTTGCCTTCATCACCCCAAATTAGCTAAGAGTGAAATTTTAGAATTTTTCGAAGCTCATTTAAATAACATAATTCTAACTATTAAAATAATTAAGTAATAAATTATATGGTGTGGCCTACTACTAATCAAAAAACTCATTTCTTCATTCAAGCCCATACCATTCTCATTCTTTATAGTAACATTTGTTTTCTTGCATGCTGCTAGAAAATCTGTACCATATATGCAAGCCCATACCATCAAAATCAACTATTAAACTACTAAGGTATCATATATTTTTTTTTATTTTTGTTATTTATGCTTTTATGCTCAGCTTTATACAATTTTGATAAAGCTGTTTTTATATCACATAAATTAATATATGATTAAGTTTGGATAACCGTGTTTGACTGGTTCACTGTTGATCTATATACTAATTTGTTCGAACGACTGTTAGGATGAGACTGCCCAATATCTGAAGCAATAAGGAGCCTATATTGATAGCCTTTGAGGGGACATATGCAGTGGGAAGATAGAATTTTTATGAAATACTAAATATGAACCTCATTTTTCTCTGATTTTGTACTTGCCCAACAAAATCATCAGACCACACCAAATATTAAGCTTGACGATTTTATATTCATTTTTTATGACGATAAATATTTTTATGCTAAAATGTCATTGCAGCTAAAACAAGTTTATGCAGGAATATAATGCTCAGTATCTTTTTTGCTCTCATTTTCTTAATAAATATTGCTATTATATGATGCTTAGTCAAAATTTGACATAATAATAAAGAAAAAAAAAATAACATAATAATAGTAATAATAATATTAATAATAAATAAAATGACTTAATAATAATAATAAATAAAAGAAAAGTTGCCACATAATAATAGTAATAAATATAAAAAAAAATACATAATTAAATAAATAGAATTTGACATACTTAAGAATAATAATAATAATAATAAACACATGAAAATGACATATAAATAAGTGAAGATAACTTAATAATAGTAAATAGAAAACGATAATAAAATAATTGACATAAATAAATAAATTAACATGAAGAATTGGCAAAATATTATATAATATTAATAATGTTAACTTTAATAATTAAATACAAAAAAATATTAGAATCTTTTATGAATTCAGCAACAAATACAAAAAAATTTAACAAACATGTCAAAAACGTGCAAAAAAAAAAAAATGCCGTAGTGGTCTGCATGTTCTGCGCTCTCGGGGGTAGGGGGGAGGGATGATCATTGCTGATTTTTATTTGTAAATCTCACGTTAAAAAATAATGACAAAAAATATGTTTTCGTGTGCAGTGCACTGATGCGAGTTTGATGTGAGGAGGAATGACAATTAATGGAGTATCAAAGTTAAAGCTAAACTACCAATTTATTGTTCATTTTTCTCCCATTCGCTTGTTTCTTGAATCATAATGTCAACTAACTAATAAATTTGCTAAAGAGTGTACATCGTCTTCTTTACCCACGCTCGTCCCTCGCTGAGTGACAAGCTTTTGCCCAATTTTACCCTGGCCGTAATCGCCTCCTGCCTTCATCTACGCACGACCGGAGCTACTTTGTCTGCTGAAGCTGTGGGCTCAATCATCTTCAACTCCTTATCCGAGGCCCGTCCGCCTCTTCTTCGCCTATTTGGCGGGCTTCTTTTCGGGGTTTGGCCACGTCGACGCCTCCCTTCTGACGCTCTGTTCTACCCTCGACATTGCTCGTCAGGTGCTTTGGTTCTACCAAATTTCCGCTTTCTGTTCACTTTCCATTTGCTTAGCCCCCTCGATCAATCCTCGCTGGTGTTGGAATGCGGTTACTGAAACAACAAATGAACAATAATCTATATATAACCCTAATCTCCATACAAACATTCAATTACCAAAGCTCTACACATTTCGGAATACGAAATATTCCTTTGTTATAAAGCATTTGATGCAGATCTCATTCCAAGCAGATATCTTAATTCACAATCAAAGCCCTTTTTTCCAAGAGAAACTTTTAGCAAAGGACTGTCCATCTAAACTTAAAATAAAATCTTTCTTATTTACTAAGAGCTATAAAATGCGTTTATGTATCCAAGATTTTTCCTTTAATGTCTTTTTTAGCAGATAACGCAAGCATTCGGATTCTCCTCTGCGCTGTGAACAAAAGAGTGAGTGGTCATCTGAGGATTGAACGACTTGTATGCCCTGACAAGCTCCATAATCATCTGCTCTTGACGGATTATGTTGGCCTCTATCTTTTTGGATTCCTGCTTCTCAGGTTCTTCCTTTTTTGGCTCTGCCTTCTTAGGTTCTTCCTTCTTTGGCTCTGCCTTCTTCGGTTCTTCCTTCTTCTCAGGCTCTTTTGCTGGCCCCACTGAAAGCAGTTCTGCGTGTAAAAACTTTCTTAGCTTTCCTACGACATCAATGGGATCGACACTTCCCATTACTGTAAGTTGTCTCTCCTTCATATCGATGGAAATCATATCAACTCCTATGTGAGGTCATGCAAAATCAGAAATATGCAGAAATCAAATATAAATATTCGTTCAAGTGCAGATGGTACCTGGAAGGGCGGAGACTGCTTTGAAAGCCTTTCTCTTTGCTTTATCATCATGCAAGTCTAGTTTCAAAACAAGTTTCTGCAATAAAAATATCTCAACTTTGCTGAACTAAAGAAAATTAAAATTGGAAAGATAGCTAGAAATATCATATAGTATATGCATGATAAATTCTGGTAAAAACAAGGCTTTTGGAAAAGGTTGCAGCAAAAGATCTGGCTTTGTATAAAAGGAGGCTCTTTTATGAATAACTCCATTAAACTGGAGATAGGGCAGCACCAGAGGATTCGGAGCGGGTATTCACCTTCATTTACTGCAATGAAATCCTGACGAAGATGATAAGGAAGAGGAAATTAACTCTGTGAGGGAAAGGGTTTGTTGTTAAAAGGGGAAGAAGATTGAAGATGCAATCTCTCGGCTGGCCTAATATGAAAAGGGTAAAGGGTGAGAAAAAGAGTGCTATTAAGTACAAAATGTAATCTCAATTATTATAAAATCATTACTTTTAAAACCATATTCCAAGCTTCATCAATTCCTTCTCTTTGATTGAGTAGTTTATATTAAATCGCACTCAAATAAAAAATATTATCCTAAATCCTATTTTTTTGTTACATTTACACTACTATATACATATTAAAATGAGGATAATGTGGCAATCCTATGTGTAAATATATGATTGATGCAATTTACTTTTTGTTTGGAATAATATATAAGAAAAAAATAAATAAAATAGGAAAGAAAATTTTTGATTGATGATGAATATAATTATGTATATGATAGTGTAAGGATAATATTTTTCTTTCATATAATGCTGAACAATAACCTTGTTAACTAATAGAGAAAGAAAATCAATCTCTATATCTTAATTATCCTAAATCCTATTTTCATATAATTTTTATTATAAAATAATATCAATATAGGAGCACTTATTATAAATACACTCACTGACATCATTGCTAGCGTAGATTTTTTTGTGAGTTCTGCTTTCTACATAAATAAATATAGTTAAAAATGACTAGTATTTTTGAGTGGAGTTAGAGCTCGACTTGAATTTGATCATCGAATTATAGTCGAGTTCGAGTTATTTTAAAAAGGTTTTGAGTCAAAACGTATAATTCAAATTTGACTTAAAAATTTTTGAGTCTTATTAGAGTCAGTCAAAATATCTCGAATTTGAGCTAAATTGAGTGTAATTTGAATTTCCAATTTCCCGTAGGTATTCATTAAAATAACTTTTTGGCTTTACAATTAAAAAAAAATTTACATCAATTCCTTGTTTTTGAAGATTTCCGAGAAATAATTAAATAGCATTGCAACACTTTATTTATTTCATGCGATAATTCATTATAAGAAAAAGAATTGTGCAATATAAAAATTAGGTGAAAATTTTTCAAGAATTTTGGATATTTCAAATCTTGATGCATGAAGCTTTTAGGTTCATAGCTCAATTCTTAGAAAAGTGAAATTGTTTTTAGGTAATTGATAAAAGTCACATCTTTACTTCATCAAAAGCTCTAGTCACATTAGGTAATTTGTTCGGTTTTAAGCCTAGTCAAATTAATAATAATTGAGATTATTAGTTAAATTATATATAAAGCTGAGGTATAGAGAAGATATAGTGGGGAGAAAAGTGCAAATGATCGAGAAAGGGAGGGTTGCGGCTTTTGATTCCCATTCTCGCCGGTCAGCTCTTTCCAAACACCGCCGGGTAGTCAAAAAATTGGATCCCACCCACAGCACACAGTTTGTCTCCGCCGGTATGGCTTGGCAAAACAGGAACAAATGTGCTCTCTTTTTTCAGCTTTTTTTCTTTTCTTTTTGTAAAATGCAGTTTAGTGCTCATAATCTATCGTTGCTTCTCTTCATAAAAACTCAGCCTTGCTCGAAATAGTTCTTTTGTTCAGAACGTGGCCACAATATTTTCCGCTCAGGAACCTGCGCTTACCTAAGTTAGTGGTGAATTGTTATACATGGCCGATTGCTATGAAGATGCTGAGTATCATTTATTGATTGGAGACCGGACTGACAGTCGCAGTAAGGTTGTATGCGGTCGATTTTGCTCACTGTATAAGGTCAGTAAAAGGTTTATTGCCTTTTTTAAGTTTATAGTTGATATTTGGGATGTTGGATCTGAATATATGATGACAATGTGAGGATCTCAGCAAGCACCTTCCACATTTTAGTAGCTAAAGTGTGGTTAAGCAATTGTGCAAATAATCGATTCGGTGAGCAAAGGAATAATCACTATAGTAATTGTGATGTATCATTCTGGATAAGAATTTTATTAATAATATATTAGAAGTTAAGAGGTTAGATAGAATTGAATATCTTAAACTTATATTTAATGGAATAATTTCTAATATTGCATGTGTCTATATCCTCAAATAAGATTTTGTATATATATATATATATATATATATATATATATAATAGAGATTTTGACATAATTTAGATAAGTTAGTTCAAGGAATATCTCGATGAGATATTTTTTATAGGAGGAGATTTTAATGAACATGTTGAAAGGGTAATTAAATAATTTAATAGTGCTTAAGATGGTTTTAATTTTGGAGAGATTAATGAAAGAAAAATAATTTTGGTGTTTGTTTTAGCTTATGATTTTATGATGGTTAACAATTATTTTTCCTCATCCAAATATTTTCACACATTAATAAGGATATTCAATTTTACATTTTATTCATTTTTTATCTTCTTTAAAACATTATAAATCTTAGTTTTACTTACATATTTAATTAAAATATAATTGATATTATCTTCATCTATTAAATTGACATGTGTTAATTATATTGGTACAAACTTCATTAAAAAACTTAGTTAAGTAATTCATCCATCTATATTAAATATCTTCATTCTTAAAATTTTTTCTTAATTTATTTGATATACTTTGCATTATTCAAGTTCTTGACTCTCCTATCTCTTAATTTGGCTAATTTATATGTATCTCTTTTAGTAGTATCCAATTTTTTATCATATAAATGCTCTAACATTGCAATCATAGTTATATGAACAATAATTTTGGATTCATGACAAGTTAGTTAATAATTTTTTTTAATTCTTATAACTCTTACATTAAAATCATTCTTTGTAATATATCTTTATTAAAATCCTTATTTGAGCATTTTGTTTCCAACACTAAGCATTTTTAATGTTTAGTTCTCTCCCTCTTTATTTACAAAGCCTCTGAGCTACCTTACAAATACAACTAGCAACTAAACTTCACATAAAGTTAGCTTTACTCTCAAAATTGCACTGTCAAAGACTTAGAATTTTACTTCTAAAGAATATATATTATCTATCTTAAGATTACACAATTTAATTTTATAATATATTTTAGAATTATTATGAATTTCTTACTACTTTTTTTCAATTTAAAAATCAATAATCAATTCTAAGTTGTTAAACAACTATTTGGAATGATCTTACAATCTTTGCATATAAATGATATTTAAAAAAAAAAATCAATCTAGGTATTGAAGTCTTTTTTTTATTAGTGTTCCATTTTTTGGAATATCATGGATTAGAAGATTATAAGCTAAAGCAAATTTTAAAATTATTTTTTCTTTATTGATCTCTTCAAAACCAAAATTATCATTAATATTATTAAATTCACCGGTCACCTTCTGGATAAGTCAATTGAGATCTTCTCATAAAAATAATATATTTTCTTGGGCATTCCTTGATGTTCATATAAAATTATGGGGTATGAAAACATGTAATATTAAAAATTATTCAATCAATTATTATTCTTAAAGATATAATTCTATTTCTTAATATCTTTACTTCTAAGATATTGCTCTTTAAATTCTTATCAACGATGATAATATACCATTCTTATAATGAATATTTCTTGACTACCAAAGTTTAAGTATAAATTGTTAAATTTTTTTTCTTCGCATGCCCATATCATTGCTTAAAGAAAAAATATTTATCCCTCTATTAAATCATAATAATATGTACCAATTTTAAATATTTGTTAATAAGAGTATTAATATTCCAACTATCTAATCTTAATTTAGTATCATGAACTAGCTTATTCGCTTGCATAGCCCATAATGCGGAACCCTTTGCTTATTTGACACTAAACTCAGGTGTCGTTGTAGCGACCTCTGTGCACTTTTTATTACGTTGAAGCAATTCAGAACATCACTTTTAAGGTTCATTTCTTAAGAAGATTTAACAAAGTCTTACATTGTCTATCAACTACCTAATACAACAATTTTCTTTTCTCATATATTGCTTGCAGACCGGCAAAGATAAAGTTAAAAATAAGTATATACATGCATAGTACAAGTTTCTGATATCAATAAATCCTTGATCATGCTGCTATATAATGTTCGTTGTGACTTTGCTAAGAATTCCATTTTGAAAAGCTTATGTATGTATGCATGTATGTTTTTATTATGTATATTGCAATGAAAAGGTTGGTTTGACCAACTTGCATAATTGGTGCACTTTGAGGTCATGAAATTCTGAACCATAGTTTTGAGTATTTTGACCAAACCGACTAATTTTAAAATAAATTGAATGTCGTATGATAAATACTAATGAATCATTGATGTATATATAAAACAATAAAATGTGTATTATTTATAGTAGTAGTAATGTGTTTATGTGATTAATAGTTATTACAGTATAAAAACAATAATATAATCGATCATGATATTTTGTTTAACCATCTTTTCTCTAATAACCATTCTATTTTAGTTGTATTCTTATGTGAGAGTCGCTCCTGAATTTTTGCCGCAGCTGACGACAACACTTGGATTGAAAAAGCAGAATTGACTACAAAGAGGAAAGTATTCTCTTTAATAAGGTTAAACAATATATATATATATATATATATATATATATATATATATATATATATATTAAAACTTGCGATTTATTCTGGTTGTTACAACTAGAGTGTTCTAGAATTACTCACACTAATGCACTTAATACATCCACCCACTCAAGTTTGAGGCTGTAAGGGGTAAGAAATTTGTCTACAAATCATCTTGAATCTTGGTGAGGAGATTTGGTGTTGGCATCCACTAGTTGGAAGTTGTAGGAGTGTAGAGAATTTACTGTACCTTAATCGCAGTAAATTTACGAACAAAGTGTTAGTCGAATTTACACATGCTTCATTTAGGACTGAATTATTAAATTGTATGAGAGATAGCTTATACCGACGTTATTACACCATATTCAAGGTGGCTCAGAGAGAAGTGACAAGCTCATTGATCAGGATTCATTTATTGTTACAGTTCACTTGCAGTTGTCAATGGTGAATTTTTTCTTAGACGATAAGGAAATTGACGAGGACCTGAGAAAGACTGAGATTTCAGTGGTGGATTTGTGGTCATCAAGGGATTGACCTGATCAACATCATAATAAGCCTGTAACTGAAAAGTGGTAGCAGGTTACAGCAAAATCCCCTGAGGTATTGTATATTTAAAGTAGCTTAGAATGCGCTTGACAGCTGATCAATGATTCTTGGTTGGAGCATGAAGAAACTGAAAAACCTTGTTCACTTTGAAACTACTGTCGAAATGTGTAAGAAGCTATTATAGAGCTCCCACACTATGACAGTAAGTGATCAGGTCAAGGAGTGAAGTGCTAGAGGTGATCTTAGAGTTTAGAGGTAGCCATTCGAGAAGAAAATGGATTGCAATTAGTCATAAAAGCAGTTTCTTCTAATAATTCACGTATGTAGGTGTGTTGGGATGAGTCAAAATCATGCTGAGAGCGAATAATCAATTATACCAAGGAAATCATGAAGATTACCAAGAATTTTATGGAGAATTTGTATACAAGGCTTGAGTGAATGTTCAAACGAGGGTGGGATTATTTAAGTTCTGAGAACATCACCAACTTAGATGAGGCGGTAGAGAATGTTAGCATCCTTGACAAAAAATAATAGGGAGGGATCCTGAACCCATGAGAGATAAGAAAGGTGGAGAGTTTAAAAAATCATGCACTCTGGAGTGGCTTTGTTTTCAACTTAGATGAGGACCTAGCCATTTCAACAAGCCACTTATAAACTTAATAAATTGGTGGTATGTAATTTAAATAGTTTCACTATTGAGAAAGGCTTTTTTGAAATCAAGCTGTTTAGCCACCAATTATATGTTGAGGCAAGCACAAGGATAATGTGTATGGTAGTGAGTTTGATAATTGGGCTAAATGTTCTGTGATTATTCATAGCATGTTGCCGATCAAATCCACAAGCAATAAGGCATGCCTTATATCGAAAAATGGAGTCATCTGGGTTATTGTAAGGCAGAAGAGCCCCTTGCAGGTTACGACATTGGGTAGATTAGCGTAGAGTACCAAGAATCATGTGCTTTTAAAGTAAATGCATTAATTGTTGGAGGAATTAAGAACCTTCCAGCACCATCGAGAACACTCTCCGCGGCGGAAGCGGTTTGGTTAGCGCACTCGATTGAGAATTTGAGTTGCGTTGAGGATTACCAAGCAAATCCGAAATCACAGATCCACAAACAAAAGATCACAACAAATGCATGCAAAGCAAAACTTCAGCACATAAACATCAAAACATAGAAAATTACGTGAAAAACCCAAGAATGGGAAAAACCACTGAGCCACGCCACAAAAAATATCCACTAAGAATCTTGAAGAGTACAGAGTTACAAAGAACTTAACCTTTGACAAGAAATACAAGCTCTTACTCTTAGATGAAGAGGAGAGGAAGCAGCTACCACTAGGAGTATCTTCTCTAACATGCAAGAGCTCTCTTGCACTGCAGCTTTCTTAGGGATTCACCTTGGGATTTCCTCCTCATAGCAGTCAAAGCCTCTCAATCTGAAATGTCAACTTCTTAGATTACATTAGGAAATTTTTCAATATGTTTCCTTAAGTATCCAGCTCATTTTCGGACCCCAAATGGTCCAAAATTCTCTCCAAATTACTTGGGGCGTAACCGTAGCCTGAACCGGAGCAGAACTCTGCCAGGCGCTACGGCGCGCCGTAGCACCGTAGCGTCTGGGTCTCGGGTAGCTAGGTGCTGCAGCGCGCTGTAGCGCCCGCCTCTCAGGTTGTCTGCCGCTGCGGCTCGCTGTAACACCCGCCTCTTAGGTTGCCTGCTGCTGAGGCGCGCTGTAGCGCCGAATTCCGCTGTGGCGCGCTGTAGCGTTCACTTCTCTATCTGTTGACCGCTGAGGCACGCGATAGAACCTGTCTCAGGTGAGGGACCGCTAAGGCGCGCTGCGGCACACTGCAGCGCCTGTGTTGTTCTTAGACTTCATGCCTTATTCCGAATTGCCTCGGAACCTCCCGAAAATTCACTGGAGAACCATTAGTATTTTCATGATGAACTAAGTGGTCTCCACAACACAACATTAATTTCTTTAGTCATCACTATAGAAAACTACAAGATTTTATGCTAATAGAATAAGAGGGATATAATTAGGGAATAAGCATTAATTTTCATTTACACAAAATGATGAGATTATAATACACACACATATATATAAATATATATATATATATATATATAGTAAATTATAAATGTCATGGAGAATGAACCACTTGCGGTTGCATGCGGTTAGAGGAACCGTATGCGGTTGCAAGCTATTTGAAGAACCGCTTATGGTTGTAGGCGGTTTGAGGAACCACCTGCAGTTTCATGCAGTTTGAGGAATCGTTTATGGTTCATGAAATGCCAAGTGGTTGAGTAGCAACCTTAAGAGGTTTAGTGTTAATACCCCCCTTCAAACTGAAGCTTAATGAACGGATATTCAGTTTGGTCATCATAGATGACGTATCCTGGAAGATGAGAAGGCTTTAATGAATAGGTCAGTGAGTTGGTCTGTCGAATGAATGTGATGTACGATAATGTGTTGACTCTTGATGCTATCACAAATGAAATGATAGTCAATTTTGATGCGCTTCGTCCATGCATGGAAGATTGGGTTGTTGGCTAGAGCTATAGCAGAGATGTTGTCACAATAGATTGTGGTCGGTTGAGTGGAATTGTAACGACCCTTGGTCGTTACTAAAAAAGACGCTAACATCCCCACCAATCCTAATTGTTCGTTAACACTGTTATAGTCTATTAATATCTGCGAATTTCTATTTTTCTGTTAGTTTTTCCTGCCAAAATTTATTTTGATGTTGATAACCCGCCAATCTGTTTCTACAATTGATTGACCAATCTCATTTCAAAAAAAAAAAAAGAGAGAATATATATATATATATATATATATATATATATTAACATAACATTTTCTTACCTATCGATCGTCTCATTTGTCGCCACCTTCCAGAAACGACACCTTTATCTCAATAAGGCGCGAAGTCGCTTGCGGAAGAGGGGCGACACCTCGATAGAAATCGTCGGTAGTGTATTTAGGCGGATAGAACCTACGACACCTGAGCACTTGGACTATCGCAGCTCATATGCGTGCGCCTTCTTCTCCGCTCTAGACGCAGTGTTCGAGCCGACAAAGCTGTAGTCTTCGACGCAAGCAGAGACGCAGCCACAACCAACGGAAGTCCTCGACGCCGTTCTTCAATCCTGCCGCTACGAACTTTGCCGATTCCTTAACTCCTCTCCAAGTCGACGATGCCAGCCGCAGCCTTGGGAGGATACGCCGCAAGCAAAGACGAACCCAGCCGCAGCCCCAACGGTCTTCGACGCCGCTCTTCGATCCTTCCGCTCCGAATTGTGCCGATTCCGTAACCTCCTCTCCAAGCCGACGAAGACACTCGGCGCCTGCGGTACCACTCTCGTCCGATCTTTGTTCGGCAACAGATCGTCTCGTCCGTCGGCAACCAGCTCGACTCCATCCACCGACTTTCTGGAGATAAAGTCGATCTTATAAGGTATGGAGAGTTTATTTACAACTACTGAAATGTATTCTTATAGAAGCCTTAATTCTAGAATAGAGAGACAGATATTTATGCCCAATCTATGCTTAGCTGCTACTGAGAAGATACTAGAACCCGTTTGTTATACAACCTTTAATCAGACAGCAGGAGTAGAAGAACACCATTTCAAATTAAGTACTAAAATTTGAATGAGATTCCCTGTATTTGGTAATACCTGCTGCAATTTCTGACTTAATACAACTAATATAGATCTTAATGAAATGTCACTTACATTTTGTTATAGGTCTGTACATTCTTACTATTATGATACTTTGCTATGGGAATGGCAAATATAGTAATGTTATAATCTTCTAACATGCTCTCAACTACTATCCTAGTGCTTATGTGAGTATAGTTAATAATGATAAAGAACTGTTAAGTCCTCAGATTAGATGGTGAGGCTGATTTGATGAGTGCAGAGAAGTGTTTAATTAAAAAAAAAAACTTTGTGTCGTTCTTGTCACTTATTAGTAGCAGTTGGAATTATAAACCAGCCAAAGGGTGAGAGTACAATCTTATTTCATACCTAAGTTAAAATATATACTAGTATACATTTTTTCACTATAAAGATCAACTTTCGTGCAATTATAAAATATGCACTAGCTGTGTTTTCTACCCTAGAAGGTGTTGTGTATATTACACTTTTAAGGGCTAAGGATGATGATGGTAGAATCCTACAAATTATAGTATTCCAAATTGCTATATAGACCTACATATTAGTTGGGTCGAATTCTTATGGTGTCGATTGTTAACATATGCAGTGAAATTAATAGTTCAATTAGAGAAATTTGTAATCCCAAAACCATTCATGCCTATTCTTTTATGCAATACAACTTCTGGTGGAATGGTTGAATTGTACATTTAGGGCATTTTAAACCTTGTGATCCAATCCATATCAAATTTCAGTAATACTAAGGGAAAGTGGAGTGTTCTGATAATTAAATGAAGAGGGAGAGAAATGTTAAGATAAGATTAGGATTAGTCGAACAAATGAGTTAGATACTTTTATATGATACATCAATGATGACACGCTTTTAGTTCCTTAGTGAAATGATCACTCACCACTATTTTCAAGCATGATAAAGGTTCATGTAGGGAATCATTTCTTTATAAAGCATTAGATTTAATGAAATGAAGAATAAAAATTTTAGGGAATGCTTATATAAACTTAGAAAGTTTTAAAGAAATCTTTAAAGGGGGAAATAACTCTAAAGAAATATTAAAGACTTAGGAGTAAGAAATTATATTTTATTATTATATATATGGGTCATTTTCAAAACTTAATAATATTACAAATATAACTTTTGCAGACACCGCAAATTTTTTAGTCTAAAATCAGACATTCAAATACCAAGGTACATTGATTTTACTGTTTACACTTAAATGCTTTTATTGCCGCTTTAGCACTGCTTTGAGCTTTATCCCTTGTTGATGAAATGAAAAACTTGTTAAATGCTAGAGTAATGTTATAAATAAAATGTATATATTATGTCTTGTGAATGTATGCAAGGGTTCCGAAATAGTGGTTTATTAGGTTAAGGACAGGGCTAGTCCATATGGAGTTCTAAGGGTGCCATCTGGAGCCTTTGAGGGGGCCCAAGTGAAAGAGTTGCTCTTATTAAACCCAGCCTCATGGTTCTGGATTTTCCCAGCAGAACTGTTAACGTTGCTTCGTGAAATCAAGACATACATACAAACATGCATGAAACTTATTATATGTTGATAATATGACATGTGACAATATTATGGTAAGGAAAATATTTAATTTGCAGGATTATGTATTTTGCTCTAACCTTTGATTTCCTATAAAATTATCTATTTTTCGCTTCCCGCATTTGCTAAGTGGAATATTTAACATATTTTGTACTTAATATGTGTATTGAGGTATTGTTCTTATAATGTCAGGTCAGGTGCAGTTAGAGGAAGTTGATATAACATAAATGATATTTAATGTACGGTGGTACTAACATTGGCACATATAGTTTTGATTTGTTGCTTAAACTTTAAAGTTGGATCGTAACATTTATTCATATTGATTTAAATTTGTAATATCCTGGTTATTATATTTTTTAAATTGAATGATTGGCAAGTTTATTATGTTGCATGGCTCTATTATTTAATTTATGTCTGAATACTATTTTCTCTTAATTGCCAATATGATATTGCGGAGATGTACCCAAGGGCAGTTGGGTTGATATCTAACCTAACCCAAGGTCATCACAGGAATGAATGCCAAAATTCGAGAGTAAACATTGAAGCCAAATAATGTCACTGTCTGCTGTGGCGAGAACGCGATATTTGACTTTGGTGGAAGAGCGAGAAATGGTGATTTGTTTTTTTACATGCCAAGATATGAGTGTAGAACCGATGAGTGAGCAGTAGCCAGATGTAGAGTGTATGTCAGTAGTATCACTTGCCTAATCAAAGTCGCAATAGGAGGTGAATTGTATATCACCTTGAAGTATGGAGAATGTGAGATCAATGGTTCCTTTGACATAGCGGAGGATGCACTTGAGGTGACAGAAATGAGAATTGAGTGGAGCATGCATGTGTTGGCAAGCTTTGTTAACTGCGAAAGCTATGTCAGGCTTGGTGATGGTTAGGTACTGTACCGATTAAACCAATTGTCTGTAAAATTTGGGATTTGTAAAGGTAGCCACATCATCTGTGACAACACGAATCCTTGCTGAAGCAACTAAAACCAAAATCTAATTTGATTAAAGCCAAAATCAAGATTTTAGGTTAGTTCAAAATTAGGCCAATCCAAATTTACTGTTGAAAAGAGTATATTTTTGTCATCATAATGCCCAAGTTTAGGAGCAATCTGGATAACAGATATTCCTAAATTATTTTTTGAAATTTTTAATTTTAGAAAATATGAAATATAAATATATATTATAAGTTCAAATTCAAAAAATTTAGTGTCGTTGGATTCAGAATAATAAAAAAAAATTACATAAAAAGTTGTCATAATTGGAGCACCAGATTGCCCGTAATTAATTTTTAAAATTTTTTACTTCAAAAATTAATATAAAATAAATATAGCTCTAAATTAAGAAATTTTTTATTGAGGATGTTCGTCTCATCAAGACACACTTCCCGGTCAAGTTTCATCAAATTTGAAAATCAGACGGTGAAAAAATGCGATTAGTTTAAATTGCATTTTTTTCTATTTAAATTTTCCTTTAGATCTTCTCCCCTCGTCGCGTTCTTCGCTCGACGCGTACCTAGAGCACGCGTCGCGCCTTACAGAGCGCCCCCTCTCGCACGCAAGCCCCCCTTGTTTGGCCACGGGGCCGCTGGCGGGCTCTACGCCGGGCAGCCCGGCCGCCCGACTTTCCCTCTCTTCTTCTCCTTCCTCCCTATAAATAGGGGACAAATTCCTCTCTCAAAGTTCACACCACCTCTCATCCTCCTCCGGCCAACTTTTGCTTGCAAATTTGGCTGCTCCAGAGCAGTTCATTTTCCGAGGTGAGATGGGTAGTGAATATGGTCATTGTTCATCAGGAACTTCAAGCAGAGGGGATCGGCAGGTCAGTAAGGTGAGTGAAGCAAATGCTGGATGTTTTGTCGGAAGCAATGAGGGAGTCACCCATCACAAAAGATCGGATGAGGACGATTAAGCAGTTCTCTCTGATACCATGTAGAAAACTGCAATATTGTATGATAATATAATAAGAGGGGTATAATTAGGGATAAGCGCTTAATTTTCATTTAGATATAATGATGAGATTATAACACACACACACATATATATATATATATATATATAGCAAATTATATGTCATGGAGAAGGAACTACTTGTTGTTGCATGCAGTTAGAGGAACCGCATGCAGTTTCAAGTGGCTTGAGGAACCGCCTGCGGTTTCATACGGTTTGAGGAACTGTATATGGTTTATGAAATTGCAGGTGGTTGAGTAGCAACCTCAAGAGGTTTAGGGGTAGAAGTGTTAATAATTGCTGCGTGCAAAAGCCGGCTTGGAGGGCTTGAGAGCGAGTGTTGGGTGGTGGAGCAACTGTTGTGGTAGGCTGCTGTGGGTATTTAGTAGTTTAAATTATAGGTTTAAGAAACCTGGGGTAAAAGCAAGTAGTCATAAGGTGAGTGTTGGTAGATTGAGTATTTAGTGATCGGATGTGATTATGGGGGGCAGGTTTATGAAACTGGATTTAGTATTTGGAATGTAATTGGAGTAGATATTGTGGCAGGTGGAGTGGGCTGAGGAGCTTTAGTAGGCAGTGGGTAAAGTATGCTAGTTGGAGAGGGAATAATGATTGGTGTTATTTGAAGAATTTTAATGGATTTTGAGTGGATTAACAGAATATAGAGAATGTATGCACATTAAAGGTGGCATATCGTGAGTTATAACAAAAGTTGAAAAGGTTCTTAAGAAGCGATAGTTTGGTAGGCGATTATACAATATGGTGTAGGGTGAGTCATTGCTAAGTGTTGTGACGACCCAATATTGTTACTTTGCGAATTAGGTCAAAACTCGCTTCAGACTTTAGGACCTCGGGGAATTTCAAAGTAGGGCAAATAAAATTTCCATTAGATAGAAATAATTTTTAAATCAAAGTGCCATAGTTTGGGAGAATTTGGATAACGAAAACTCCAGTTTTATTTTTCTAAATTATTTAAATCTAATAAATTGAGAACATTGAAATACGTGTCTGAATTCATCATTTTCAGTGTCATTATGTTAAGTATATTATGTAAAGACTGCTCGAAAAGTTTTATCAAATTTTAAATGTCGGTTTAATTATGGTTAATTTTTAAAGTTTTAAACCTCAAAAATTAATATAAAATAAAATATTGTCAGAATCGAAAATTTTTGGCGTGAGGGTGTTCGTTACATTGTAACATACCACGGTGTCAAGTTTCGTTATTTTTGGACGCTAAACGGCAGAAAAATGCGAAAATTTTAACTTTAAGTATTTTTATTTATTTTCCTTAAAGAATTTCCTTTTTCTCTATTCCCCTCCTTTTTCTGTGCCCCCTCCCGATTCCTTTCGCCTTAAGGCACGGAGCCTTCCGCACCAGGGCCTTTCCTACATCGTTTTGGCACAAGAATGGTCGGCCAAATGGCCGACCAGCCCTCCTAATCCCCTCCCCTATCTTCTCTATAAAACTCCCTCCAGCCCTCTCCCTTCCTTCCTCAAACCAGCAGCCCTCTCCTCCCCCCTCACAGTAGCCAAACTAGCCGCCACCCTCCCTACCACCCTCAGCCTCTCAGCCCTCAGCAGCAGCCCCTCTTCTCCCTCAACCCTTCCCCTCCCCTCTTTCTCCCAAAGAGCAGCAACCTCCTCCTTCACCCAATAGCCCGGCCAGCCAGCCCCTGCTGCCCCGGCAACCTCCTGCCATCTCCCTTCCGCCACATTCGGCCTCCCTCCATTTTTCGACAACACCAACTTAGGCAAGTGGAAAAGGAAAAGAGGAAGAAAATGAGAATAAATTTTTAATATTCTATTTTCTTTATTTTATTTCTTATTAATAAATATACTACTATATTATGTCATTGCATTGTTATTATTGTCGTTAATTAATTATGAACAATAGTATAAATGTTAGAAAATGACTTACTTTCATACTGTCAATTTCAATTTAAGTATTTTTTCTGTCATTATTTATTTTTGCAATTTATACTGTCATTTACATTCTGTCTTTACTTTCGTATATTATTATTATTATTAAATAATAATAATAATAATGCTATATTAAATATAATTACTACTTTCAGAGATTTAAAATGTTATCTTCTATCAAGATAAAAGAATGAAAGAAAGCATAATGGAAAAAAAGAAAGTAAAAATCTATAAAAATATCATATTACTTTCATTTTAATATTAGCTAAAAGGCTAATTTAAAATATCAAAAAACCTAAATGCAGATTGAGCGAACTGTCACTCATCTAAACTTAAAGAACAAGGTGTTAGATGTTTTTCCTTACTTTTGTTTAATATGCTTTTTCGCTTAGCATCGCACAATTTGATAAAAGTGCTTTTAAAAATCATATAAAATAATATATGAATAATTTTGGATAAGTGAGTAGCTAGGGTTCCATGTTCATGTATTTTTAGTCTGATCAGACAACTGCTAGGACGGGGTTGTCCGACATCGGAATCATAAGGAGCTTATACTGATATGCTTTTGAGGGGGCAGGTATAGAGGGAAGTTGGGATATATAACACAACAATGAACTCCCATTTTTCTCAATTTTGTACTTGCCTAACAAAATCATATTTTGCCTCAGATATCAAACCTCAAAATTCTATATTTATTTTTGTGACTGCAATTATCTTTATGCTAAGTTTCAAGTGCAATTGAAGCAGATTTGCATGGATAAGTTTGTACAGCTTTTATTTCCTGTCAAATTATTGATTATTTTGCTTATTATTTAACATTTGTAAATAAGACATCTATCAGTCCTTAGTTTCACAACTAACTGGTATTCGAATGCCCGCACTTTTGAAACATGCCAAGATCAGGAGTTCGTCCTAAAAGAAATGTGCTAAGAACCAAGCAGTACTGATACTGCTTCCTGCTGATTTTCTGCTTTCTTTTTAATATTATTTTAAAAGTTTCTAATTTTTCTTTTATTTTGATCTTTGTATCCAAGACTTGTGAATTAATGAATAAATGAATTATGTTTGATGTCTATATATTTGTCTCTTAAATCACTCAATATGATCCTGCGGCTAAAGGACTTGTTGTTATCCCCACAACCCTGCTTCCGGCACCGGGTCCTCACAGTCAATTCCAGAGCAGGATTGAGTGTAAATTTGAGAGATAATATATAAATTTCAAATTATAATTTATTTTGAGAAGAGAGAAGGATTACATAAACCTAAGTAACTTAAGCTTTCAACATTTAGGCAAAAAGATGAATTCAAATGAAGGATTTTTGAGCACACCATCAGAAACCCCAATCAAAGCACCAATATCATTAGAGGTTTTGGGAAGTACTAATGACCGCTTCATGGAAGCCATCCTAGAAGTCCTTGCGAACTAAAAGAAAGCAGCTTTATCAAATTCTGTTCAAACACCCCAAAAGCATCGTTCTGAGGGAATCCTCCAATCTTTCCTCAAATTAAATCCACCAATATTTCATGGGACTATATGTCCTATGGAGGCAGAAGACTGGTTAAGAGAGAAGACACTAGAAAGTATGTAGTGTTCAAATGAAATAGCAGTGCGAGTGACTCGCTACCTAATTAAAGGTGAAGCTGACCGTTGGTGGGAATTCGTCGTCAACACTGATTTTACTGGCATAGAATTGGAAAATATAAGTTGTGAAGCATTTTCAGAAGCTTTTCGAGCCAAATATGTACCTCAAGCTGCCCAAAACATCATGGAAAACCAATTCATGAAGTTGGTTCACGGTAGTAACTCAATGTCCAAGTATGAGGCCGAGGTCACGAGATTGTCAAGGTACGCTCAGAACCTGATAAGCAAGGTGCAATCATTTTCTGTCAGGGATGAAGAACACCCTTCGTTGGAGCCTGCTTCCATTTAGACATACTCATTTTTTCGGACTTTTAGAATGCACTTTAATCATGGAGCACGAAGATAATAGCAAGCCTTCTAACCACACATTTCAAGGGAAGAGGCAGGATCATCCCACAAAGGACCAAGGAACTTTCAAAAGACAACAACACAACCCACTTGCCAAAATCTTTTAGCTAACTTCTGAGAGTTTCGGGCCAGGGATGAGAGGAGATTGTCGAAGACCTCATCCCTACGACAAGTGCTACCATGACGGCAAAAGGTGTTTTCAGTGCGACAAGCCCAACCACCAAATTCGGGATTGTCGATCCTTGAGGACGATAGATGGAGTAACAATTATAAGAGGCACAAACACCACAACATCCGTAACCCTGTTCCTTGCCCAAACAAGAGGAGTTCCTCCAAAACCAGCCAACGCCCCAAGGCCGCAGCTGCATCAACATCCAATCAGAGGAAAGGACCCGCACCTCGCAACCCTGCTTCCGCAAGAATTTACACGCTCACTCCAATCTTAGCACCTGGAAACAACGACGTAATATCAGGTATTAATCTCACTCATATTTAAGTTTTGTTTGCGTGATGTCGAGGACGACATCATTTTTAAATAGGGGAGTTTGTAACGACCCAATGCTGTTACTTTGCAAATTAGGTCAAAACCCACTTTAGACATTAGGACCTCAGGGAATTCCAAATTAGGGCAAACAAAATTTTCATTATATAGAAATAATTTTTAGATCAAAGTGCCATAGTTTGAGAGAATTTGGATAACGAAAACTCTAGTTTTATTTTTCTAAATTATTTAAATCCAATAAATTGAGAACATTGAAATACGTGTTTGAATTCATTATTTTTAATGTCATTATGTTAAGAATATTATTTAAAGGCTGCTCGAAAAGTTTTATCGAATTCTGAGCATCGGTTTAATCGTGGTTAATTTTTAAAGTTTTAAACCTCAAAAATAATATAAAATAAAATATTTGTTCGAATCAAAAATTTTTGGCTTGAGGGTGTTCGTTATATCGTAACACACCTCGGTGTCAAGTTTTGTTATTTTTGGACGCTAAACGGCGGAAAAATGCGAAAAATTTAACTTTAAGTATTTTTATTTATTTTCCTTAAAAATTTCCTTTTTCTCTATTTCCCCCCTTTTTCTGCGTCCCCTCCCGATTCCTTCCGCCTTAAGGCTCGAAACCTTTCGCGCGGCCTTTTCTACGCTATTTTGGCGCAGGAATGGTCGGCCAAATGGCCGACCAGCCCTCATAATCCCCTCTCCTCTCTTCTCTATAAAACTCCCTCCAGCCCTCTCCCTTCCTTCCCCAAACCAGCAGCCCTCTCCTCCCCCTCATAGCAGCCCAACCAGCCCTCCCCTTCCCCTGCCAGCCGCCACCCTCCTTACCACCCTCAGCCTCTCAGTCCTCAGCCCACAACCCTTCCCCTCTCCTTCCCCCAAAGAGCAGCAGCCCTCCTCCCTCACCCAATAGCCCGGCCAGCCGCCTCCCTCCTCCGGCTAGCCCACACTGCCCAGGCAACCTCCTGCCAGCTCCCTTCTGCCACGTTCGGCCTCCCTCCGTTTTCCGACAACACCAACTTAGGCAAGTGGAAAAGGAAAAGAGGAAGAAAATGAGAATAATTTTAATATTTTATTTTCTTTATTTCATTTCTTATTAATAAATATACTACTATATTATGTCATTGCATTATTATTGATGTTCTTAATTAATAATGAACAATAGTGCAAATGCTAGAAAATGACTATTACTTCCATACTGTCAATTTCAATTCAAGCATTTTTTCTGTCATTATTATTATCTGCAATCTATACAGTCATTTACATTCTATTTTTTCTTTCGTACATTATTATTATCATTATTATTAAATAATGATATTAATAATGTTATATTAAATATAATTATTACTCTCAGAGACTTAAAATGTTGTCTTCTATCAAGATAAAAGAATAAAAGAAAGGCATAATGGAAAACAAAAAAAGTAAAAATTCATAAAAATATCATATCACTTTCATTTTAATATTAGCTAAAAGGCTAATTTAAAATATCAAAAAACCTAAATACAGATTGAGCGAACTATCACTCATCCAAAATTAAAGAACAAGGTGCCAGATGGCTTTACTTACTCTTGTTTAATATGCTTTTTCACTTAGCATTGCACAATTTAATAAAAGTGCTTTTAAAAGTCACATAAAATGATATATGAACAAGTTTTGGATAAATGAGTAGCAAGTGTTCCATGTTGATATATTTTTAGTCTGATCAGACAATTGCTAGGATGGAGCTGTCCGACATCGGAAGTCATAAGGAGCCTATACTGATAAGCCTTTGAGGGGGCAAGTATAGATGGAAGTTGGGATATGTAACACAAAAATGAAATCCTAGTTTTCTCGATCTTGTACTTGCCCAACAAAATTATGTTTTGCCTCAGATATCAAACTCCAAAATTCTATATTTATTTTTGTGATTGCAATTATCTTTATTTTAAGTTTCAAGTGCAATTAAAACAGGTTTGCAGGGATAAGTTCATACATTTTTTATTTCCTGCCAAATTATTGATTCTTTTGCTTATTATTTAATATTTGTAAATATGACATCTATCAGTTCTTAGTTTCACAACTAACTGGTATTCGAATGCCTGCACTTTTGAAACGTTCCCAGATCAGGAATTCGTCCTAGAAGAAATGTGCTAAGAACGAAACAGTACTGATACTGCTTCCTGCTGATTTTTTGCTTTTTTTTTTAACATTATTTTAAAAGTTTGTAACTTTTCTTTTATTTTGATCTTTATATCTAAGACTTGTGAATTAATGAATAAATGAGTTATGTTTGATATCTATATATTTGTCTCTTAAATCACTCAATATGATCCTGCAACTAGGGACTTGTTGTTATCCCCACAACCGATGCTGGATTAGCTCCCGCTGACCTGACACCAGATCCTCACAAGTGTGGGTATAGGTAGTCGGTTTATGAGATAAGTGGGTTGTTGAAATGGCTAAGTCCCAAATTTTGGGTGTAGATCTGCTTTGGTGAGCAATGTGTGTCCTAGCATTTTGTGAGAAATATTTGAACCAAAAATGTAGTAAATTATGCCAATTTTTTCATGATTTGGGATGAAAGCTTGAAACTCGCTGCTGGCGTTCGATTGGAAATTCACAAATTGAATAATTTAAAGACATTTCATTCATTTGTTTAAATTTTATAAGTAGCAAGTAATTTAGGCTAACAATGTGCAGTGTAAAACCAATAAAATCTGGAATATATGAGCCAATGTCGGTGATAGAGGTAATAGGGATTTGTGCTTATACATTGCAATGTAGTAAATAGTCGTTAAGAAGCATAGATAGAGACTGGTGGAAGATAATGCTGGCTCTTGGCTTGATGAAAAGGTGAGCATAGAGATGGAGTTCTTGCTGGAGTGATGTATAGTTATTGCAGAATTAAATGTTGGATATCATAACTTGGATGGCCCAATCGATCATGCCAAGTGCGAGTGGGATCGGTTGTGATTGAATGAGCTTGAGACCTTGGTATGTGTATCCCTGAAAGAGTTCTTGTTTCATCTTAGAAACTTTGATTCAAATATAAGAATCATGAAACTCAACAATGCAATGATTATTGCGAATGAGTTAATAAAAATGAGAATTTTAGATCTCATAGGAACATGGAGGATGTTAACAAATGAAATTGTATGACTTGATGAATGAAGTATTGAAAAATCTATATGGTCGATCTGTAATTCAAATCCATTTCTAATTTGAATCTTTCTCTCACCTTGGTTAAGGTTATGTATATGAAGGTTCTGAATGTTTATAGTGATGTTGTTTATTGTCGCTGAATCAAGGTACCAAATATCGTCAATGGAAACTATATTCGAATGTTGGGTTCTTAGTGGGGAAGGATGCAGCTGTTGGAAACAATGTACAGCAGGATGACTTTATCAATAGCATATCTGGTACGTGACCCAATATCATCCTCCTCCCACAATGCTGTGTGATAAGCATATGCAAGGTAGTTCGTGTGAGAGTAATAGCTAGAATTGGGAGGAGGGTTGGGTGGTTGTGCAGTTTTAGGTGTGTTTAAGGTAGTTGGATGGGCTAAAGGAGGGTTATTTGCAAGATTAGGAGGGTCACTATACAGCAATTCATAATTAAGAAGAAAATCTGAATAGTAGAGGGAGACGGGATTGGTTGTTATAGTGATGGTTGTGGCAAGCGCAAAGTATTCAAGGATATGTGGCAAAATTTATTGAGTTGTTCAAAGGCCGAAGACGCGGTGGCTGTGTGATTGCGTCCAATAGCGTTTGTACGCTATATAAGGTTAGTGGGGCATATTAAATTTCTTTAAGGTCAAGTTGATATTCAAGTTATTGGATCGAGATTTTGGATGAAGATATAAAGCTGCTGGCAAGCCCCTGTAGTTTTAACCAAATTTTCTCTTGATACTGTTCAGGGTTTAGTTAAGATTTGGGGTTGAGGATTTTCTATAGCCGCAAACCCCTATAGTTAATTACCCATTCTAATCGCTTAGAAGAGAACTCTCGAGTAAGGGGTATTATTTTCTTTTAATTAATAACATAATGGGGGATGAGTGGGAGCTGACCTGATCAAGATCCTATGGTTCCATCATCCTATGATAGTGCGTGATATAATTTGCCAATGTTAGAGGGAACTTTGTTCAAAATGTCCAAAGATTTTGATTAACAACAATAGGTTAGCTTGAGCAGACAAGGTGGTATTTGTTGAGGGTTTGGGTTGTTAATATCTTGGATATATGGTTTACATCCATTGGTATACCCGACTTGATTTAGGGTGGTGCTTATATATGTTAGAATGCTCGAGTTTGTGTTTGGGATGGAGCTTTTATCTATTTTGAATGCCCAGGTTTAGTTTGGAATAGGCTTATATTCGTTGAAATTGTTAAATTTGATTCAAGATGGGGTTTACATCTGCTTAGAATGTTTGTTTGGGATGGGGATTACATATATTTTGAATTCTTAGGTTAGTTTGGGATGGGACTTATATCTATTTGAATTTAGGTTGGGGCTTACATCTATTTTGAATGTCCAACTTGATTTGGGATGGGGCTCGCATATATTTAGAATGCCTGTGTTTGATTTAGGCTAGAGCTTACATCTATATATAATGCCAAGATTTATATTTGGGATGGGGATTACATGTATTTAGATGCCTGATATAAAGGATCTTATGACTTATCGTTTTGACAAGGTGGCTCGATATGGTTTTTGTTTTAGACCTTTTAGCTCATAGAAAGATAATCAATTATTCTTCAGTGGAAAAATAAATTCAAATTAGGTGGAAGTTGAGCTAATAGTAAATATTGTAGGTCCAAAAGTTAAGCCATGCAAGGGTATGCAAATTTAGCTCATCATCAATAGAATGATGATAAATCGACCACATTAAAATATAAAGGACAACCCGACAGACATGCTAACTAAGGTTCTCACCATACAAAAGTTCACCCATTTCAAAAGCATTGTGAACATTGAGAAGCTCTGCTAAAGCTTATGGTTTTGGTGAATTACATGCGGCTTGATTCTTTTGAGAGGAGAATATGCAGGCAACCATCATGGGTGCAACCACTATACTTGAGAGCATATTGAGATCAGCTTTCATATGACGCATATGAGAGTTGAGGTCTAAAATTGTCGGGTTGGAATGAGAGAAGAATCCGATCCTAATTGGATCGGCCAAGGTGATGTCAACGAATTCCTATGCGTTTCGGCGCAACACGTTTCTCGGCTGGTCAAAGTCCAGGCGCACCCCAAAACCAGACCAAAGCCCCAACTTGAGGCATGGACGCTCAGGCGTCTGTGGCAGCTTAGGCTCAAAGATGTGCGTCCTAGGGCGGTTGTGGACTGTTTTGGGGGCAGTTTAAAGACTTTTTGAAGCCATTTTTCGATTACAAAATTATTGTATTTGTAGTGTGTGTGCGGTGTGGCTGTAAGAAATACAATCTAAGGTTCTTGGGTGAAGAGTTTGTGAAACTCTATTGTAATTCCTCTAGTGAAATTCTTCTTCCTCTCCCCGTGAATGTAGGCGTTTACATCGAATCATGTAAATCTTATTATTTGTGATTGTGTTGTGTGGTTTTCTTCTTATTCTTGCTTTAACAGTCCTCAACACTCTGTATGTGGTGTGTGTTGGGTTCAAATTGAATTTGAGCATATACATCAAACAATTTGCCCCACCCCTACTCTTATGATCATCGCCACCGTAACCATCAGCTCTCCTTCCACCAAATTTGTCAATGAAACAAGATTATTTAGCAGATATGAGTTCGAGGAATTGAATTAAGCGTGTAATCTTTCGATAAAATTTAGCAATAAGAAACCTATCATTTAATATTTCTTGCAAATGTTAGATTACTTGTAATTCGTAGATGCTGAAAACCTCATCCCATTTTCCCTGCAGGAAGCTGTAGTATTCCTATGCTGGAAGATAATTTCATTTAGTTCAAAAGAGATCATGGCAAAGAGTATGCATCCTAGATATGCTTCTTGCTTGAAAGTAAGTAGGATGAAGAAAAGTTTCACATTGCCTTGGCCATATTCTTAAACATAATGGAGGAGCAGTAAAAAGCTGGAAACTATCAAACATCCAGGTGAAAACATCATAATCAAAGGCTTGTCATCTAATATCCTTGATGAATGAGGTTGTTGCGGGGACTAAGAGAAAACAAGAGCCCTTGATTACAGGTTTTAGTTTGTACCCCTAAACTTGATTGCGATGCCATTAATGGAAGATGGTTTCAAATCACAAAGAGAAAGCTGAGATAGCAACGTCATTATAGTAATTTGAAAGACTTAAGCTTCAAGAAAAGACTTGGGCTTCATTAAGGACAACTGCATTTTCCTAAAAATGCTGCTGTTAAGTCCCTATTATCATTAGTATTATTGTTTGAATGTCCTGCTATCATATTGCTGTGCGCCGGCTTCAGGGGAGGCAGGTCAACGATTTGCTTAGGGTAGGTACGGGGAGCTGTCCCAAGAGGCATTAGTATCATAATCGATGAAAGAATGTAATGGGCGAAGCTGCAACATCTTCTACTAGATCCTACCCAGAGGGCCGTCTACATTCGACTAGCGTCTCACATCAACTTGTAGACGGCAGTGGTTGACTGACTGGCATTCATGGTGGTGGAGGGTCAGAGTCAAATCGAACACTATTATCATGGATTCATGTATTTCAGTTTCTTGATTTCTTTAAACTTCATCAGCCGAATAAGGTTTCTTGGTCGAATGTCGATGATCTGCCATGAACCAACTGCTCATATGAATCATGCTTAAGCCCATCACCAAGAGGTTAAGTTAGCACCAGTTCAACCCCCTGCTCACATGATATGGGCTGTTGGGCGGCTATGCATAGCAAACTTATGGACTTGCTGAAAACATACTTTAATGAGCTGTGGTTGAGCAGGATTATTATTTTTAGTTGTTCCCTGTGATAAAGGTAATTAATTGTTTGGGCAAGTTTAATAATTATAAGAAGCGCAATATTGTTGCTTGAAGATTGAATTTGGTGCACCTGTTGCTGGATGACAACTCAAGTAATTATGATACGTGAAATTTCCCCTTTAGACCCAAATCTGAATATATAATATATATATATATATACTAATTATTTGTTTATCAAGGAAGTGTTTTGCACGATGTGTCCAAGTGTGAGAAACTATATTTTTTATAAAAGTAACTTTTCTACGTGGAGTTTCTGTATAACAATTTGATTTCCTCAAGCTTCTTTTTTCTATAGTTAAAACTCATTATATGGTAATGTTTATCTGCGAGGTTTTCTTACTTGTGTGACCTGGAAACTTGTTTTGGAAAATTTGACTGGGTTGATGCTCACAGCCAGTACCTATCTGCTTCATCTTTTCCCAGCAATTTTTGTATTAAACATGTAGTCTTCTTGTATTATTCTTTATTTTTCCATGCAGAGAATCTCCAGCTCAAGAGCATATCCGCCATCCATCGCAATCACACTTAAGAACTAACCCTTCCTTGATGTTTTTGGGTCATGGGCCTTTCGGCCAACCCGCGGCCTTTTCTTATGGAATCCAAGCTTTGTTTTTTTAATATAATATGATCATGACGGCACCTTTTTTGTTGAATCACATTGGCTATTGAACTTGAACTGTAGCCTAATGCGTTTTAGATGATGGCTTTGATTCTCTCGCAAAGCTCAGCAATGTATGACATAATAAGCAATTTAATAACTGCTTAATGGCACCGTTCAATACCAAAGATGGCATTTTATCCATGATTTCAGTAACAGTATTGGTAAAGACTTTACCCACCCATGATAAATTATTCTATTAACGTGCTTAACTATGCGGCCACTTTAGTTCATGTTGCATGTTTTGTACTCACGCAAGAAAAGGTGAACAATAGCGTCAGACATGGTGTCCTGCTTCTTTTTCAGTAATGTATATTATCATATATAAGATAAGACCGCCTTTTGACTGTTCTTGCAGTGGAAGCCTCAAATTCACTACTACATCTTATGTTGAAGAAGGAAATTATAGCTGTTACTAATTGAATCAGTGGAGGTGGGCAGAGCCACTCAAGCATCAGTCATATGGATCTCTGCGAGATCAGTTCATCCATTGAGATGAATTCAGACGACACATCATTTGAGAAAAGATGGAGCGCTTGAAGAAGATAACAAGAACATGAAGAGGAAGTAGTTTAAAATGGAAGATTTTTGCTTGAGTCTAATGGGAAAATTACAATTCTATTTATAAGACTCAATGAAGGATAATAGATACAAGAAAATATGAGATTTTTCTACAGTCCTCTATCTCAATAAGTAAATCTATGTACAATAATAAATGGAAAAGTTATATAGAGATCAAGTTGTTAAGTAGGGAAACTCTATATACTAAGATATTAAATAAGAAAATTCTAGATTTTTCTAAATCAAATTTAATTTTTAACACTCCCGCTTAAACTTGGTTTAGTAACTTTAAGTAAACTTTGAAGTTTGATAAAATGTTCATACTTGAGTAGCTTGATGAATATATTTGTAATTTGGTCTTGGGATTTTACAAAATGTACTTGCACCTCTTTCATTGTGATGAATTCTCTTATGTAATGATAGTGTGCCAGTGTGTTTGCTTCTATCATAATAGATTGATTTGTTATCAATATGAATTTCAATGTTTTTCTCTTGTGTCAATGTGCTTTGCTATTATTCATCTTGATTTTTTCCAAGATCTCCCATGCATAACGTTCTTGCAAAATGAATATTCTATCTTTCATTTGATTGACCTCAATTCCCAAGCAGTATGTGATGACTTATTATTAGTTATTTCAAACTCCTTAGTCATTTCTTATTTGTATTCTCTAAAACATGTTTTGAATACTTTCACTAAAAAATAAGCCGTCAGCATACAAACAACTTATTAAAATATCATTATACTTATTCTTAATATAAAGAGTATGTTCATATGAATATTTAATAAAATCTTTCTCTTGCATGCATTTCAAAGCTCCTTTTAATCTCTTGCTTTTAAGCATACTCCTCGCTTTATCTAGAATGGTTCTATTTTTTCTTTCAGCAACTTCATTTTGTTGAGGAGATCCTGGAAATATTAAGGGGCGATGAATTTCATGATATTCACAAAATTTTCTAAACTCATTTGATGTGAACTCCCCTCCCCAACCAAATCTCATTGACTTCAATTCAAGACCACTTTCTCTCTGTGTAAACGTTTAACCTTTCAAAGTGTTCAAATACTTTTATTTTTTCCCTTTTGAAAATAAACCTATGTACTTAAAAATAATTAAAGAATAAAATATTTAGTTTTACAAAGGAGATTAGATTAATAGAACCACAAAAATGATCATGTACAAATTCAAGTGACTTCATTAACCCTCTATTTCTTTGGTAGATTTAAAGTTCGCCAAAATTTGGGTGTTCATATTGTAAATGCTATAACAAGATGAATTACTATATCAAGCTTTCAAACTCTTTGTAGTATCATATTTAATATTCAAATGAAATATTCAATTCTTTGACATGGTGCATTTGTAATCAAATTATATTTTTCATCCATTAGAAAAAGGTTGTTTATTTCAAATGAATGTCAAATCATTTTTCTAATAATTGCCTAAATTTAAAATATTATTCTTTATGCTATGTATGGAATAAATGTTTGAGATGAGCTGATGTGATTCATTATTTAAACAAATTGAGGTTTTATCTTTTCCATCAGCTAATATTTTTGATTTATCCCTAAATGAGCCATTTTCTCATACCTCTTTATTTAACTCAATGAACATACATCTATTCTCACACATGTTTGATTGCCCTGATCTCAAGATACCATATATTTTTATATTCTTCAATGTTATCCTAGTTCTCTACTTTAGTTGTCTTTTTACACTACAAAGAATAATAGCCAAATTTGTGATAATTATAATATTTCATATGAGATTCATCATACTTGTCCATGCATTACCTATATCATGACCTCTTGTTGCTTGTGAATTATATTTCTTATCTTCAGTATTAATGATGGAGTGGTAATTATTGTAGCTATGCCTTCCTCATTCATGACCTCGACCTCTGCTGCCTCTCTCTTTGGCATCGAGTGTTGCCAAAGTTTTCTCATTTTATGTTGAGTTGTAGTAGTTGTTTCGTTGTTTCTTTTTCATCACCTATTTCCTTAATTTATATTCATAAGCATGTAAAGAACCCATTCAATATTCTACTCATAGTTTCCTCCAAGTGATTAGACTGACTAACCTTGATTAAGAGAAATAATACAGAGATAAAGCCCTATGGGTAGAAATTATTATAGAACAACTGTGAGAAAATTTGCTAAGAAGGGAGAATCTAAATGGACAAGCTAATGTAAGAATCTATTCCACTAAGAATAGTATAGACAATTTTCCATCATAGCTAGAAGAAAGCTTACCAGAGGCTAAACTTGATTGACAGTCACAAAGTTTGAACAGTATAAAAAATAAAGTTAATGGAGGGCACATGAGAAATCTCAACTTGTAAGAGATTTGGTGAAGAATGGAGACATCTATCCAAGTGCAAAATCAAAGACCAAAATACCTCAAATTGCCTTCAAAGCAAAGTAACTTGATCTAGCCAACTATAAATCCACATTGGTCAAAGGAGAAACAGCCATAACAAACTCCTCACGATCATCTCCCACGATTGACGGAGCATAGCATCGAGTAAAGAAGCAATGATGTTGAACTTATGATTTTAAAAAGTAAAAGAAGCATTGAGTAGAGAAGCATAGATCGAGTTACAGAAACTATTAAAGCAAAATATAAATGTAATTCCATTTACTAAATATTCCATTACTTTATTTCAAAATAAATGAAAATACAGTGCCATAGTTATATATTATTACAATGACGAATGTTAGATAATAAAATAAAATGATAGATAAATATGTGTACCCCTTCAAGGCTTGTGACGTCCCCCAATCCTGGTTCCCAGCAAATGTGTGGGAATTGAGGTGACGTCACCCGAACCTGCCGAGGATTGTAGTCGGGATTTTATAATAATAACATAAATATCACAGATAATTGCTTAATTAATTTGAAAATAAGAAAAAATATATATTTATTTTTATATAGCAGCAATTACAATAGTATATTTTTCTTTTTTATTTAAAAATATAGGAACAAAATAAAAAAATAAAAGTGCAGCAGTTGATTATTCAGTGTTATTCTAGTTTTTCAGCGTCGTCATAACCTGGTATTTACAATGAAAATGCCCGGGTTGAACACATGTTAGAGAAAACTCTAAATACTTTTAGATATCATTAATTACATTATATATATATATATATATATATAAGTGGAAAGTATGGAATTAAATTTGTAAAATATATGGAAGTAAGGTAATAAGGATTGAAGAGAGAATCTTTCCTCTTTTGAAAATTTTTGTGGCTTTTTCTGTAATTCAACATTGAACAATCATTGAAACAGTAATGAAAATAACATGTCATAAGTAAGTTATACTACATCAAAAATTGATATATATATATATATATATATATATATATATCTCGAAAATAAATTAATAATAACATCATTTGAGTGGACAATTCTCGAACATTGAGGAATCCAACACGTCTGCTTGATTATCATAATTTGGGTTATAACGTAACATATATATTTTCTCATATGCTAGCCCCCATCGTAGGCATAGTCATAGTATTCTTATATATTCTAAAATAGGATAATAACAAACTAGCCTCATTCTAAACATTAAATTATATTATGTTCAGATTGTAAATAATTTCAGCGGAACTCCGTTTTTACTCAATTAAGATATATTATCTATTTTTAACAGTATCTCAAATAGTAACAGTGTACTTAAATCATAAAATTTGCAAGACTAATAAGTATATAATTAAATCAATGAAGTCTTGCAAATTTCAAAGCGAAGCAAAGAGCATGATTAAATTGGCATATATAAATGCACTTCAAGATATCGGGAGTGCCTGTTGTTCTTGCTAAGTTGATCACTTGTAAATTTGTGTAAAATTTTTATTAGCAAAGTGATGAAGAATTTTTCATAAGAAATATAAACATTTATTATCTTCTCTCTCTATTTCTTTGTGAGCAAGAAGAATAAATGTAAATAGGAAGAGAATATGATTGAAATTGCGAAGAAGAACAAGGTAATGTAAATCATAATAAAGATAAGACGACAAAAAATTGTGATAACAATAATAATAATTATAATTCTAATTATAATATTTATTTATATTTATAAGATAAGAATATTATATAAAAATAGGAATGTTATTATTATTTCGAGCGATAATAATATCTCTATTATATATGTATACTATATATATATATATATATCTATATATCTCTCTCTATATCTATATAATTTTTTTTTCTTAAAAAAGTAGAGATAATAATTAGGGACTAATAATGACAAGAATATGATTATTTTTTATTATTAGCATTATCATTTGTATGATAATTTACACGTAAAGAGTATTATTTTTATTTATTTTAGTGAGGAAATATACTATTGATTTTTATCATAATTTTATGCACATATATTTATTTAAAGAGAGAATAACTAGAATAATAATAGGATAATAATAATAATTATTATTATATCATTGCTAATATCATTATATTTATATGATGATATTAATTATAATAAGTATAATAATACTTACTATCGTTATTATTTTTGTTAATAAAAAAATGGAGAGAATTTATAATAATATTATCAATATTATGATTATAATTAAATAATAATAATAATAATATAATATAATTATTATTATTATTAGAAGATGATAATAGAGATAGAATAATATAATAATATTAATAAGAGATAATTATAATTATATTTAATAATAATAATAATATTATTATTATTATTATAATTATACATATAATAATAAGTATAATGATTTATTATACTTATTATTATTATGATTTATCATTATCCTTAGTGATAATGATAATGAAATTATTTTTTATTATTATCAAATAATAATAATAATAATATCGATAAATTATTATTATTATTATTATTATTATTTCTTTCAATAATAAAAAAAATATAATAATAATAATAATAAATTGATGTTATTATTATTATTATTATAACTTAATATAGTAAAATAATATAACTATAATAATTATACTATAATATATATATATATATATATATATATATATATATATACACGTATATGCATATTTTTTATAATAATATTAAATAAATAAGTAAAATAAAAAGAGCAGTAAAATTAAAAGTTAAGAGCAGAAAATAAAAGTTATGAGCAAAAATAAAAATTAGTGGTTATTAGGTTAGTGATGTTATGAGTCAAAATTAATATTTGATTATTTTTATCTTTCATATAAAATTTTAATATTTCAATTTATCCATAAAATTTACCTCACTCACTCTTTTTTTTTGTCTCTATGATTTTTCCCGTTCAAAGGGGGTTCACTACTCCAAGACAGCGCTTGTCGAATATGTGGGAAATGACTTGGGAGGAGCTTGGCAGGGTGCCATCAAGGTGTCGGCACAGCAAGGTGGAGAGGTGATGGGTGGTCGTTGGTAGGGGAAGGAGAAGAAGAAGGGAATAGAAGGGAGAAAGCTTTAGTGTTGCCAAGGGGGGGAGGGATAAAGAGGTTAGGAGTCGTCAACAAGATTGGTAGGAGGAGGAGGAGGTCGGTTGCCTGCCAATGGAGGAGGAGAGGCGAATTGTGAGTGGGGGGAGGAGAGGATGTGAGGGGCTTTAAATAGGGAGAGAGAGAGAGAGAGAGAGAGAGAGGGGGGGGGGGGGAGAAGAGAGAAAATTGAATTTATAAAATTTAAATAAAAAATTATTTTAAATTAATCATATTTTTTCATCGTTGATTTCCAAATTCGATAAAATTTGTCTGGGAGGTCTATCTTGACGAGATGAACGTCCTCGATCAAAATTTTCTCAATTTGGAGCTAAATTTTTTTTAGTTAATTTTTAAGGTAAAAACTTCAAAAATTAATTACGCATAATCCGACGCTCAAAAATCGATGAAAATTTTTGTGCAGTCTTATTTTATATTACGAATCCAAAGGCACCTAATTTTTTGAATTTGAACTTATTTTAATTTTCTGATTTTCTATATTTAAAAAATTCAAAATACAGCTGTATATGTTGGTCATATTGTCTTCAAGTCTCGACATTACCATAAAAAAAATACTATTTTCAACGGTATATTTGGTTCGGCCTAATTTTGAACTTGCCTAAGATCCTGATTTTGTCATAATAGAATCAACAATTTGGCCATCATTGCTTTAATCAGAAGTTTGGTTATTACAAATCTAGTCCAAATGAAATTCTCTTGGTAGCTTCCTAGCTCAGCCTAAATTCTTTGATTTGGTATATTACTCATGTCATGTTTGAATACCATTAGAATAAGCTATGCACAAAAAAATTCTTATAACATATGCATTAATGTGTTGGATAATATGCATGCATTATGAGAGAATTTAAGAACTAATGATTTATTATGAAGGTAAGGTGGATGTATAACTTTAGCATTAGCATGGCAATGATAAAATAAATAATTATATTCACCTCTTAGGTACATAAGTTATACCTCATAATAATCTTGGGTATTCTAAGTTTAAAATTGGTCAGCATTATGCATTGCTTTGATCTTGTTACCTCTTAGGTACATAATTTATGATTTTATTATTATATGTAATGGCTCAAATTTTAGAAGATAAGCTAAATTTTTGTCAACAAAGAGAACAATTTAAATAGTTAAACATGTATATTCAACACATTCATTAAAATATTGTCATGTATGTGCTCTTAAACTCACCTATGTATGATGGGATTAAAGTATAAAAATAATGCATGGCATAGTATATGTATATATTTAGGAGCCAACTTCATAATAAAAAAATAGAATAACGAGAAGACAATTGCTTAGATGTCATATTATATGTATAATGAGACTTGGATGCATGTTAGTATTTTATTGTAGAGAAATACTATTTAGACCTGCTGATATGGTACTTAAAAAACTCGTCAAATAGGATTTAGACATCATTTCATTAGTGTATATTTATTTATATTAAAATAATATATATATTATTTTTAAAATTTATATTAAAATAATGTTCAAATTTTATTAAATGAATTTTTCTCTTTCTTATATTTCATCTCAATTTCACAATATGATTCTCAAGCTGCCATGTTAAAACAATTATATTGCTACACTACTTTAAATTGACTACTCTTAGGACTATTTGATTCAGACTTAAATTTTAATGAATATTCAAATATTGAATATTTATCATTATTGATATATATTTTCGATTATTAATCTTACTATAAAAACATAAATAATTTGCTAATATATATATTGCACAAGCCAATATGTCATACTCTAATTTGTTGTTGGAGAAAGCAGAATGGACGGAGGGACAAAATATATGATTATGCTGTTAATTTTCTTTGCGGTCAATGTTTTGAGGAGTCATTATTTTTTAAATACATATATCATAATTAATTGAAGTAAGTTTATTTTTCTAATTTCTTATTGAAATATTTCTGTTTAATTTTTCAATGGAGTATATTTATATATTTCTAACCAAATTAAATAGCATAACACTCGCAATAAGTAAATAACGTCTTGTTAACAAGGGGTGGGCGCTACAACGGAATTAGGCGTTGCAACCCACCGGAGCGGCAGGCACTCGAGAAGCGGGGGTTACAGCGTGTAGCAACGGCATACAAACAGAGAAACGGACGCTCCAGTGCGCTGCAGTGCCGCTCTACCCGAAGCCCATGCGCTATAGCGCATTGTAGTGCATGGCAAATTTCTACTCTAGTTCAGATTTGGCCCAAAGTAAATTGGGAGGTATTTTGGATCATTTGGGGTCCAAAATTGAGCTGAATACTTAAAGGAACATATTGGATGAGTTTTCAAGGCTGGCATTCCAATTTTATGAAGTTTTGGCTGCTGAGAAAAATGAAGTGTGTGATGGGTTTTTTGAAGAAGAAAGAAAAGCTTATAGAGGTTGTGTAAGGGTTTGTAAACTCTAAATTGATTGTAACTCCCCTTTATACTAGTGAAATTTTACTCTCCTCATCGTGGACGTAGGTATTATTACTGAATTGCGTAAATCGTTTTATTTGTGTTGTGTTTGTGATTGCATGCATTATTTTATTGCTTTATTTTGTTTTATTCAACGTCTCAAGCATTTGTTTTGTATTGATTTATACCATAAGAGATACAACAAGTGGTATCAGAGAAAGGTTGCCTTGTTTGTTCTTGAGGGCTAGGGTTTGCTTGAGCTGCTTATTATATTGTGTTTGAGTTTTCTAAAGCAAGGAGAAAGACATGGCAGAAAAAGGAGAAGAGCTTGTTGGATCCTCGTCGTCATCGATGGTGGAGAGATCCCTCCATCTAGTTGTGGCACATGCGGCAAAAATTGATGTTGTCAGATTTGATGGGGATAATAACTTTGGTATGTGGTGGTGCGAGGTGACAGACTGCACTATGCATCTATAGGATGTTCTTGACGACGAAAAAAAGTCGGAATAAATTTCAGAGATGGATTGGATCAAGATAAACCGCAGTGCATGCGGCTTGATCTGGAATTGTTTGACTCAGGAAATCAAATATGGAGTTATGATGGAAACGTTGGCTTGGAAACTGTGAAAATTCATAAAAGCCAAGTATCTAACAAAGAGCGTGGAGAATCGACTCCACATGAAAAGGCGGCTCTATAGGTTTCAGATGAGAAGGGGAATTTCTATAGATGAACATCTAAATGAGTTCACGAAATTGTTGGCAAGTTTGCTGAATCTGGATGAGACCGTGAAAGATGAAGATAAGGCCCTGTTATTGTTGAACTCATTGCCAGATAAGTATGAGCACTTCATTATAACTTTGATCCATGGGAAAGAGGTTCTGAAGTATATGGAGGTGACGACAGCCCTAGTGAATCATGAGTTCAGAAGATGGGACAAAGAGTCTACCAAATTAGATATGGCAGAGGCTCTAACACTCCAAAAGGTAAAACCAGAGAAGAAAAAGCAATGGTTAAGGGAAAATGTAAACTTCTAAAAAAGAGGGAAATCCAGAGACCAAAGTATTGGGCAAAATCAGTATGCATTCTGTTTGGAATCAGGACATTAGAAGAAGGACTGCTCAAAGTTGAAAGACAAGCAGTTAGCGAGTGGATCTTCCAAGGCTACGGCTAATGTGATCCAAAATATGGTGGAGGGTTCTGTGGCGGTCTCCCCTTAATCATCTGGATTAAGGGGTGGTTGTCAACGGGCAAACCTTCACTTAGCATTTAGATTAAGGAATAACCTTCTTAATCAAATGTCAAGGGAAGATATGCCCTAATATAAGGAAGAGAGCAAAAGAGACAATCACTGAATGAGCATACTATAATATATCAAAGTACGAAAGAAAGACAAGTAATAACATCCATACAATCTAGATAAAAACTATACAACTCAGAATATATAAGCATGAAAGGAAAAGCAGTTTAAAAAACCTGTATTATTACAAAATAACTTAAGAGTTAAAGGAGTAAAGTAAGGTCACTCAATCCTTATGAAATCAAGAGAAATAACTAAGAGTCTTCTCCTGCATGCTCCTCCTCATGAACCAGATCTTCAGAAGGTCCTTCCTCAAATAATTCAGAGTCTGTCATTATCGGTATCATAATGAGAGGGCCCCAGCCAAAGAAAAGAAAAACATGGTTAGATAATAAGTCTAAGTACATTTTAGGTTAAGCATTTTATAATTTTAATGATATCGCAATCATCTAAGCAAAGTAGGAGCAGTAAGCATCAAAAAAAAGTGGTAAGGTTATAATTAACTTAATTATAACTCAAATAAGATGTGAGGTAAGCACATACCTCAACTCAAGCTACAGAAAGGGATTAAGCAATAAATAAGATATCTACTAAATATAAGAAATTCCTAAGTAATATGATCAATTCAATATATGCTGGTTCTCAATTTAAAAATAAAAATACTGAACTGAAAGTAAAATTCTAATATTCTAACATGCCATTAAGTGAAAACAAGCTGTTGAAATAACATAATTTACATGAAAGATTGTAAGTACTAAAGGAACTGCTGCATATAGCCAAAGTGATGTATAAAGAAGAAATATACTGAAAATGATGTAAATAAGAAGTATATTGAAAATATAAAGTAAAACAGTCTAACTTATATGGACATATTCTTACTTAATCTTGCCAAAAAGTAAATGCCTGTTAAAAGAATCCATATGAAAAATATATAGGAGAAACATCCCAGATCCAATATCACTTAACTCCATTTAAATAAAGTACCACTTAATTCCTTCTGAAAATCTAGGAGAAATATCATAGATTAAAATAATGCCACAAAGTATCTGCTGAGCATCTAGGAGAAATATTCTAGAGCAAAAGTAAAGTATCATCTAAGCATCTAAGAAAAACATTCTAGAGTAAAAGTAAAGTATCTCTGTCCAGACAAACTAAGTAAAATATATTCCACCATAAGTTACATAAAGTCATTTCTTTAAATTCTTTCTTTCAATTAAGAATATGCCTTATGAATGAATCAAAATTAACATAGAAAATACACTATGTTCTATATAATGTGTCAAGGTACAAAGTCCAAAATAAGGAGGCAAAGAATTCAAATTTAAAGGTATTAAATAGCATTAAACAAATTTTGTGATATCACTTATTTTCTAATTAAGTCATTTTATTTAATCTGAACTTATACAAGTTTAGGATCTCCAATATTCAGCTATCGAGTATAAGTTCAGATTATTGATCCTCTAAGTTAAAAGATGTTAGAATTAATCAAGTTCTAACATATATAAATCACATGCGCTTAATTAAGTTTATATAATAAATCAAATGTCCTATTTGATGATTTTATAAATCTCAAGTCAATCTTGATTAATATAAATCAAAATTAGGGATTAAGATGTTAAAATTAAAGTATTAAATTTTAATTAATTTAATAAGTTCTAATTATAATGATATAAAGTTAAACCCAAATCTCATGAGCTATAATTGAGGTTATCTTATTAAGTAAAATTGATTTCTAATCTTAAATATATAGTTTAAATATAAAATAATCAAGAATAAAGGATGAAGTTCTCAAAAACTATAAAACCAAGGTTTTCATCTATTAAGTACCCATTTACTTAATAGATGAATTATAACATACATTTCTAAGGTAGATCCTAAGGAAATAAGATCCTAAAGGTTGAAGAAAAGAATAAAGAGAATAATGAAGCTTTAATTTTGATATTACTTAACTATTATTATGATATAATGAACTTAGGGAAGGCACAAGGTGAACAAATTTCACCTTAAATTAGGACTTAGAGAAATTTAAGTGATTTTAGGGTTTATCATAAAATGTCATTTTAATGAGTTGAATTATTCTAAAATAATTTAAAATCAATCATAATACTGATTTTAGCAATTTAATTATGAGTTTAAGGTTTAAGAATACTTAAACCTAAATTTGGGCAAAATGACTATTTTGCCCCTACTAAAGGGTCTAAAATTCAACTTTATGAATTAGGGCTCTAACTAAAATTTATTGAAGTGGAAAGATTATTTACTATCTAATATGAGTTTAGACAGTAAGTACATCTATTTTGGATAAGGATTAAGCCTTATAAGATCAAATTAAAAAATTTGACTTATAAGGGCAAATTGGTAATTTGACCAATTGAAATCTAAATTTTTTGTCATTTTAGTAAATACTATTGTCTAAGATTTCCATAAGACCAAAAATCATTAAATTATGATGAATATTGGCTAAGTTATAGCCGATACAAGTTTTAGGGTTAATAATTAAGGTTTATAGTGATTAGTGAGTGAATAGTGAAGTTAATCATAGATTTATTAAACTAACCACACAACTAAATTCTATTTTACTCTAAGAGTGATCAAAAAATGAATTTACTCAATTTGAATTATTAATTATACTAATATTCACTAATCAAATTTTAAGATGATTAGGGTAACTAAGAGATCTAAGCATTGGTCTAAAATATTTTTATAGATTACTGTTAATTAGGTCTTTCTGATCAAAATGACATATTGGAAGTCTTGATTTGGAGCTTAATTGACTAAATTATGGTCAAATGAAGTTCTAGTATTAATGAGGGTAATTGGGGTTAGGTCCTAAAATGTGATTAAGCCAATACTAATCCAAACAGAGAATTGAACACTACTAGATTTTTTTAGAGGATTTATTGATCACTTTAAGACCCATACTGACTATGTTAAGATTATTGTGTGAAAAGTTATGAACCTTGGAAGATTAGGATTAGGTCTAAAAGTGATTAGTTAAAATATTAATCCAACATCAAAACTCGTACTACTATAACATTTTTGAGAGTTTGCTGATTACTTTAAGACCCATATTGGGTATATTTGGACGTGTGTACACAAAGTTGTGACTAGATGAAGTTTTGGGACATTTAGGACAAATATGAGGGATCCTAAATATCACTATGTTAAATAATGATCTTATGCAAATTTAGACAGTGCCAATAAATTCCTCGTAATTTTCTGGCTTCAATGGTGTATATTTGATATATTTAGGTGTGTGAATTTAAAGTTATAAGCCTTTAAAATATTATAATTAATCACTTAATTAAATCATAGTTTCTATTTATATTATAATTTATTTTTTTTATTCTCTGTAGGTTGAAGTCTGCAGTGGGTCCCACCAGACTTGACTGAAGGACAGCGGCGCAGCTTACAGGATTAGCGGGCCCCACACCGCCTGATGCGTGGCAGAAAAAGCGGCCCCTCTCCCACGCGGACAGCTGGCGGGACACGGGCCAAACCCGCATCTTGATTTACAGGTGGGCCCCACCACTTGCCCAAATGGCAAAGGCGGGTCGGGCCTGACTCAAACCGGCCCGACCCAAAATTTCATCTTCTCCACTCGAAGGTGCCAAATGCAGCGAATTAGGGCATCACACCAAATGGTACATAGAGTGACTCATCATACATACGATATACCTAAGGAAGATCTAAATCACCTCTTCCTAATGAACTAAATAAGTTCACCCTAGCTTCCCTTTAACACCCGAAAACCCGATACCCTAAATTTTTCATTTAGGGTTTACGGCTACTAGCAATTAGAGCACCACTGCATGTAATACAATACAAGAATAAATGAGTTCATATTGATTCGCAAGCAGTAGCAATTAATTTATCAAAAGCACAAATGGAAGAATTGAAATGGTTGTAATAGGAATTAGGGGGTACCTCGTTAGTGGTGGAAGAAGAGAAATTGTTATGAAATTAATGGCCCCAAATTACAGCTCCCTGATAGTTCTTGATTGAAGATGCAGAAAATGAAGAATCGAGAGGAGCATTAAGAGAGGGAAGGGATGTCAGGAAGCGGTGATCGACGCCTGTTGACGCACCAGAAAGCTGTGCGTCCACATGCGTGACACGCGGGAAGGATCGCGGAGAAGAAATGGACCAACCGTCCGATTGCGATGGATGAATCGCACAGCCTGGATCAACTCGGCTGGCTTAACGGGTTCAACCCGATAGCCTATTGGTTAACGGGCGGCGAGTGGAGGATCCGACCTGACTTTCTTAAGCGGGCCCCACCAGCCAAAAGAGTAATAATTTAAATTTTAATAAATTAATTAAAATTTCTTATTTAAAATTGGACTATTAAATGAATCCTAAAAAATACCAAAATTTTACCCCTAGCTAAATGAGAGGTGAGGAATGCAACGGCGAAGTCAAATTTTTGTTTTGACGATTATTTAATTATTCAAAATTTTTGGGTATTTAAATAATATTAAAATATTTGCTAAAAATCCAACGACTTCCAAATGCATCCAAAACATCACCCCTAGCTAATTTAGGGGTGATGAGCGTAATGACGAAGTCAAATTTTTGATTTTAGGTCAAATTAAATAGATTAATTTCTAGGGTTTCTGGAAATTCCTAAAATCAGTATTTAAACCAATTGATTCCTGATTTAGAATGGATTTTAGAGGTGAGCTCCTAATGATTTAAATTAAGGCACTGGAATCATAATTAGGATTTAGATTAGTCCTAAGTGACCTAAGTAACCACCTGGGTTGTCACAGGTTCTGACTCTGATGTATCTCTTGTTACTATTTCAATGGGACAAGTAGCTGACAGCTCCAGTTGGATTATGGATATTGGTGCGACATATCACATATGCTCCCAGAATGGCTAGTTTTGTTCGTATAGAGAAATGGATAGCAGTGTCATCACAATGGGGAACAATGTCACATGTTGAATTGTAGGAGTTGTAAGTGTGCTAATCAGAACACATGCAGGAATAGTGCAAGAACTAAAAGAAGTCAGACATGTGTTAGAGATCAAGATGAACCTGCTATCTATTGGAGCCTTAGAAGCCAAGAAGCTTTAAGGTGCAATTGAGGAAGGGGTCCTGAAGATCAAAAAGGGTGCTCTAACTTATCAAAAAGGAGTCAGACAATAAAACCTCTACTACCTACAGGGAAGTACAATGACTGGTTCAATAGCTATGGCTGAAGACTTTGAAAATGCCATGACATTGTGCATATGAGACTAACATATGCAGAGGAACCCTCACTAAGGGCATTAGAAAAGGATGAACTCATTAAAAGTATAAATTCTTGTAAATTATAATTTTGTGAGCATTATAATTTTGGCAAGAAAACACGTAAGCCCTTTAGTGTTGTCCTCCACAACACCAAAGATATATTAAAATATATACTGTGATGACCCACTTAAGTAGTAATAAGTGAAACTCTTAAACATCAAGGTGCCTTTTCAGATAACTGTGGAGTTCCTGATAAGAACTCCAAAGTTAAGCGTGCTAATGTGGGAGCACTCCCAGGATGGGTGACCTGCTGGGAAGTTATCTTCTGATGGCAAAACTGTGAGGCCTTTCTGGCCTCAAGCGGATAATACCTTGGTGCTTAAGAGTTTGGGCTATTACAAATGGTATCAGAGTAAACCATAGGGTGTCAAATAGGAGCTAAGTGCCATACAGGGCAAAGTACCACTTCATATGAGCAGCCTCTTGAACCAATGATGGTTAAGGTGCTATATGGTTGTGGGTACCTCTTGTGCTTGTATGGGTCACCTCTAGTCCTATCTACCCAATGAATGGTTCTTGGATCTGTGTGTGGATACTGACGAGAACGTCAGTTACTTAAGTTGGGGAGATTATGATGACCCACTTAAGTAGTAATAAGTGAAACTCTTAAATATCAAGGCGCCTTTTCAGATAATGGTGGAGTTCCTGATAAGAACTCCAAAATTAAGCGTGCTCATGTGGGAGCACTCTCAGGATGGGTGACCTACTGGGAATTTATCTTCTGAGGGCAAAACCATGAGCCTTTCTGGTCAAAGCGGACAATACCTTGGTGCTTAAGAGTTTGGGCTATTACAAATGGTATCAGACTAAACCATAGGGTGTCAAATAGGAGCTAAGTGCCATACAGGGCAAAGTACCACTTCATGTGAGCAGCCTCTTGAACCAATGATGGTTAAGGTGCTATATGGTTGTGGGTACCTCTTGTGCTTGTATGGGTCACCTCTAGTCCTATCTACCCAATGAATGGTTCTTGGATCTGTGTGTGGATACTGACGAGAACGTCAGTTACTTAAGTTGGGGAGATTATGATGACCCACTTAAGTAGTAATAAGTGAAACTCTTAAACATCAAGGCGCCTTTTCAGATAATGGTGGAGTTCCTGATAAGAACTCCAAAATTAAGCGTGCTCATGTGGGAGCACTCTCAGGATGGGTGACCTACTAGGAATTTATCTTCTGAGGGCAAAACCATGAGCCTTTCTGGCCAAAGCGGACAATACCTTGGTACTTAAGAGTTTGGGCTATTACATATACACACAGATGTTCGGGGATCAATGAAGACTACATCATTCAGTGGTTGAAGGTATTTTGTTTTTTTAATTGATGATTGCTTCAAACTTATATTGATGTACACTTTGAAGATCAAAGCAAATGTATTGGAGGTTTTCATAAACTAGAAGAAGATGGTGGAGAATCAAATGGGCAAGAGAATCAAGATGATTCGATCAGACAATGGAGAAGAGTTTACATTTGATTCTTTTGTAAAGGAATGCCAAGATTCAAAGATTGAATGTTATTTCACAGTAAGAGAAACACAGCAGCATAATGGGGTAGCAGAGCGAATGAATCATACCTTGGTGGAAAAGGTGCGGTGTATGTTGTCCAATGCTGGGTTGGAGAGAGTCTAGACTATGCATACTACTTGGTGAACTATCTGCCATCTGCAGCATTATACAAGAAGACTCCAATTGATTTATGGCCGGACATCCTATTACAGATTATGATCAATTGGAAATCTTTGGCAGCCCAGCTTATTATCATGTATGGAAGAATAAGCTTGAACCACGAGAAAGGAAAGCATTTTTTTGTGGGCTTTTAGCGTGGAGTGAATGGCTACAAACTGTATGATCCAGTTGACAAGAGGATTGTGGTGAACATAGATGTCACCTTTGATGAAGATTTTTTATTGAGATTGAGGAGTTCTCATTAGGTGAAGGATAACACAGAGACTCCTACAAGAAGGAAAAAAGTGGGGTTTGATGCCACCCCATTTATTCCACAAAGAACTTCATATCACATCGAGGATACTCCTACAGATAAAAACCACATTAGTAGTGATGAAGAAAAACTGACATTGAAGGTGAGGCTTCAATTCAGAAGTCAATAGCTAGAGACAAGTCGAGAAGGAATGCACCTCAACATCCAGCCTAGCTCAGAGACTACAGTACATATGCATTGTCTGTATTGGAGGATGAGATTCCCCCTCATTACAAAAAAGTGGTGACGGGCTCAGAAAGAAATTTATGGAAGTAGGTAATGGATGAAGAAATGGAATCTCTTCGTAAGATTGAAGCATTGAGGTTGTAGAAACTCCCTCCAAGAATAAAAGTTATTTGGTGCAAGTGGGTGTATGCAAAGGAAGAAGGATCCTTATAAGCTAATGTGTGCTACAAATCTAGACAGGTGGCCAAAAGCTTTGCTCATAAAGAAGGGATTGATTATGATGAAGTGTTTTCTTAGTTGTCAAACACTCATCGACCTGTGTGTTTTTATCTTTGGTGGCACATTTTGATTTGTTGCTTGAGCACTTGATGTTAAAACATCATTCTTACATGGAGAACTAGAAAATGAGAACTTTATGGCACAACCCCTAGGGTATAGTGTTGTTACTCATCAATTAATAACCAAATCAACTTAAATCATTCTCTATCACTCTTATAATAGTGTTAAGAGTCTCCACCTCAAATTTTGTGTGATATGGAGATCATTTGAGACTTTCCAATATTTATTGATTTTATGAAAATTCAGAGAGTACCTATTTTATTTAGACCTCAAAATTGAAAATAGAGTCCATCATTGAACTCAGTAACCCCAAATAAGCTAGGGGTGATATTTTGGGAGTGTTTGGAAGTTATCGAATTTTTCTCAATTATTTAATATTATTTAAATACCCTAAAACTTGTGATAATTAAATTGACCTCCGATTAAAAATCCAATTTCATTTTTGAGTTCATCACCCCTCAATTAGGAAAGGGTGAAAATTTGAGATTTTTCGGAGTGCATTTGAGTATTTAGATTTAAGTAAATAATTATGATAATTAAATAATATAATATAAATTTAAAATAATTAAATATATCTAATTAAAAAAATACGCCAACAACCATTTTAGAAAAGACGGAAATCTGCCGCTCAACCCATAACACGAAACAGCGTTCTACGACATATGAGCCGTTGTGCGTGTTTTCATCTGAGATCAAATGGCTGGATCTCATTCTTTTAATCCAGCCGTCGAATCACTCTCCAAATCCGACGACTAAGATCAGAGAACTGTATGTCTCCTTCAATCGTGCCTTTGCCACGCGAGAGGAGTGGGCGTACGAGCGTCCTCGCCTCCAGCTGTCTCCACAAATGATTAATCCTTTACCCTTCCATTTTTGTTTCACTATACCTAGGCTAGCTGCGGAGGAAGCTTACAGAGCGGCAAACGAGGAAATTTGGCAATAGTTTGAACGAGCCCTAATTTCTGCTCGCAAAGATCATCGGTGACTGGTACTTCCTGCATTTCTCCTACTTGTCGATTCTTTAGTTCTCAGTTTTCAAACTTCTTTCTTTAGCATTTAGTAGATTTAACATTGATAAATCAAACTTAGAAAAAGTTCAATTTATATTTCGTTTGTGCACGATCTTCTGATTTCTTTTATTCTGCAATTATTATTATTGTGCGTGCAAATCAAACATTCCTTGTGTTATTGGCATCCGATCGAGCCCAGAAAATAATTTGCGAAGAAAATTGTTCTGCAACGTATTATTTTCTTCTTAATTTTCCTCTAATCTATGAATTGCTTAATTGTTCATATGGATAATATGCAATATTAGAATGACCTTTTGAATCGAATGAGTTTGAAACTAAGATTAGAACAAATTTCCTTTCTACGTATTCTTTTTCTCTCTCGATTTGGGTTCGGCTATTTCAGGATACTCGAACTGTAAATCATATATTGTTTGATAAATTGATCTTAAGCTTCTTATGTGTTCTCCATTCGTGACTTGAGATCTTGCATTCGCCCTAATTTTCACAAACCTTAGAACCCTTCTTCTCTGTGTCTCGTTCGCTGTTTGACGAAGAAATGTCCTGGGCCGAAGTCGCGACTCACGCGAGGGCCCAAGATCTGCTACGTCACTGCAGTGCGGGCGTATAAGTTACGACCCATTTGCTAAGTATGGGCCCGTTAAGTATCTGGACCTGATTCAATTACCTAGGAGAGGCGGGCGCCGCTCTTATTTGCAAGAAATTAAATTTAAAAATGGGCTATTTAATTATATAATGATAATGGATTAAGGTGGATTTCAATTAAAACTTATCCTAGAATTCATTTAATCAAACCATATTAATATATATATATATATATATGTATATATATATTATTTCATTCACAAAAATATGAGAAATAATATTATGATGCTCGAAATTGTATTTTTGTCAATTAATTTCATAAATCATTATTTCAAATGATTAAATTAAGTTAAATTTTTCATCAATTGTTGTATATATCATAACTTGATCAATTGATGTCCAAATTTGATAATCAAATAGTCCTTTTCAATCACAAAAATTTGCAAGATCATAATATGAAATTGGATTTATATTTTGAATCATAAATCTCTTAATAACTTTTGAACCCTAATTAGGAGCCCTCATAACCCTAAAATTTCAGTGTTGTTCAAATTTAACCTAATTAGTATCATTCTTCTCCTTATGCTATAAAAATTTTATAATTATGTATATCATTTCATTTTGACAACAATTACATATTTTAGGTATTTGGCTCCTCAAATGAAGTAATTTTGTAATTTCAAGAATTTTATTTATGTGTATTGTAAGTTTATTGAACCCTAGGACAACAAATATGTCTCATCTTAATTACTCCCTATACACTTTAAATTTATATGTTTGAGACATAAATTTCATGATTTGATAATTAATATATTTAATAATTTACTTGAATTAATCTTCATTCTTAGTAAAATAACTATAGAATTGATTTGATAAGTATGAATTACTTGTGATCTTTAGAGTTAGATTTATTTTAATTAATTTTGATAACATATGCACTCATGTATTTAGAATATAATGAAACTATTATAATTAATTCCTAGCATTTAGAATGGATCTTATCATACTTTTACATTAGTATTTGTTCTCTTTTAAGTTCACAAATGATTGATTTGAGAACTCTTCAATTTCCTAATATAGTGTAGTTAACCTATCCCATGTTAATTGTATACTAATAGTGTACCGAGATTCATAAAGAGAACTTGATAGAACTAGTATATTTTAATTTGAATGAGACTTAGCGATAATCCCATAATTTCTAGATCTTATCTTAAGTCCTCAAGTAAATTGATAATTACTTTGCTAATAGTATACTTAATTTCATTAAGTGACCTATATAATACAGTGCCCAAGTATTGATTGGAACCTTAGTATACACTTTCCTTTAGCTTTTAATTTCCTATTAAAGCTCTTTAAGAATTAATTTAAGGATCCATTAACTCCCAAAAATGTTTAAGATAATTAATAGATTTCATTTGAATCTACAACCTAAAATGAATTAGTACTTATAGATGATAGTATATCCTTTTCCTTATACTTAAACATCTCCAGCCAATTGATACTGATTAGGTTAGTGAATGAATTGGTTAGAAACCTTTCAATTTGTAAGCTAAATAGACGAAGCTAATATATTGTACATAGCTCCACTTCCTTTAGCTTAGTAAACTTAGTTTTACTCTTCCTTACTAGTTTTTTAAACTTTAATCATTAATCTAATTGATTTGATTAGTTTAGAATAAGTATAAATAATTTCCATTTGCATGAATATACTATAAATTATTTTCTCATTTCATAAACTAAATCAATCTACTATTTTTCTAATATTTATTCACTTTTACTATTACTTACAATTGACTTAAGAATTAATATCTATAAGTCAATTGGGAGTTCAAAAGCTCCAATCAAAGCAAATCATTAAAATTAAATAATATTGGATATCACATACTTTATAATTACTTGAATTTCCTTGAATATTTGCTTAGCTTTGAGCATATTCTTTTGAGCATACATACAAGATTAGTGCATAAATAAAACTTTCATAAAACTATAGGAGTTTTATATTGGTGGATAGCTAAGGGTAGGCTAAATATGAGATAAAAGGAGACCTCACACTTTCAGAGGATGAATATAAGTATTTATTTTCATTGAGACCCCGCATTCCTTTATTAGTTAGGCAGACATGCTTAACTCTTCACTTCATTCTGTATGTGCCCGCAGAATGAGTATTTTTATAAAATAATTTTAATTAATAAAATATGAATTCTTTTATAATCTTATTGATTTTAAGATCTTATCATAGCTTTCTAACTATATTACTTTCCATAGTCCTAAGTTATATATATCTTAGACTAAGAGGCTATGATTTCCTTTCACTTACTATGCTATGCACTTTCTATTTTCAGTAATATTCTTTACTTAAAGTTTATATAGAATACAGTTATGCCATGGTTTGCACTGGACCATATTTGGCTCAAGCTATTGGAATTGTAAGCTGATACATGCACAATCTGAGGAAGGATCACTTGCAAGAAGTGATGGGGATATTTTGGTACTTAAGAGGTGCAATTGGTGTTGGCCTATTATTTCAAAAGCAGTCCACAATAGTTGACTTATGCGTTGGATACGTGGACTCCAACTATGCGAAGATTTAGATTTAAGATTATCAACAACTGGTTATGTATTCACTCTAGCAGGAGGTCAAGTATGGTGGATGTCAACCCTTCAATTTATAGTGGCCCTATCTACGACAGAAGCTGAATATATGGTAGTTATTGAAGCGCTCAAGGAAGCTATATGAATGAAAGGCTTGATAGAAGACATGGGTGCGAAGCAAAAGGAGATAACAGTACATTGTGATAGCCAGGGCATTCTGTTTTTGGCTATTAATTCAGTCTATCACACTCGCACAAAGCATATTGATGTACGACACCATTTCGTTCGAGATGTAATTGAAGAAGGTGATATCTTACTAGAAAAGATCGACACTAAAGAAAATCACGTGGATATGATGACAAAGGTGCTCACTGTTCAAAAATTCACCCATTGTAAAACTTTGGTGAATTTGGAGAAGCATTTATAAGCTTCTCATTTGTTGGAACTACGGACGGCTTGATTCTCCTAAGAGGGGATTCGTAGGCAACCAAGTTGATGCAAATGCATTGATAGAGAGCTTAAATGAGTCAGCTCTCATGTGAAGCACATGAGATCTGAGGTGGAGATTGTTAACAAGGGGCAGACGCTACAGCGCTCTGCAAAGGAATTAGGCACTGTAGCGCGCCGCAGTGGCAGGCACCTGAGACGCGGGCGCTATAGCGCACCGCAGCGGCAGTAACCTGGGAAGCAGGCACTACAGCGCGCCGTAATGGCAGGCACTCGAGAAGCGGGCGCTACAGCGCGTCGCAGCGGCAGGCAAACAGAGAGGCGGGCGCTATGGTGCACTACAACACATGGTTTCCCGAAGCCCATTACACGCGTCGTAGCGCATGGAGGATTTCTACACTGGTTCAAGCTTCACCCTAAGCAAATTTGGGAGTATTTTGGACTATTTGGGGTCAAAAATTGACCTGGATACTTAAGAGAATATATTGGAGGAGTTTCCAATATTAGCATTCTAATTTTGTGAAGTTTTGGCTGCTGAGAAAAAGGAAGTGTGTGGTGGCTGCTCCATTGAAGAACAAAAAAAAAGCTTCTATAGGTTGTGTAAGGGTTTGTAAGCCATAAACTAATTGTAGCTCCACTCTCTACTAGTGAAATTTTGCTCTCATCCTCGTGGATGTAGAAGTTAGCACCGAACCACTTAAATAATTTTTTTTGTGCTGTATTTGTGATTTCATGTGTTGTTTTTTTGCTTTATTTAGTTTTGCTCAACGTCTTAAGCATTTATTCCGTATTGATTTATAACCTAAGAGATCCCAACACTTCTTAAGCCATTTGTTAATGGGAAGGACCAAATGCAGGAGAAGAAAAGTAGGGAGTGAGATTTCACACTTGTTGCAATTTGCAACACTTGTAAGATAGAAAGATAGAAGTTTCTCTGCCTATGATTTTGGAGTGATGAAAATGCTGATAAGTGACTAGAAGTGATTGTGGGGCTAGAGAAAATCGCTAGTAATTTCTTCTGCAGAGGACAATTGAGAATCTAAGGAAGAGTTGTAAAACTTTAATGTTATTCCAACGGCAACAGTTGATTGCCAAGAAGTTTGGAAGGTTGAACATATATTTAGTTATTAATTCTTTGAAAAGTTTTTAAATTGATGTTCATCCTATTTCTTCTAGTAAGTTTCGGAGAATTATTTAGATGTTGTTTGTAATGAAACAATTTAAGAAATTTGAGTATAAAATAATTTGGTTATAATGAAATATGATTACAATGTAATCAAATTGATTTATTAATATTTTATAATTTTACAAAAAATTTAATATATTTTTGTTTGAAATAAAGTAATCAGTTAGTATGATGTTTCACGTAAATTGAGGAATAAAATTACTCCCTAAAAAATAATAAATCGTTTATTCGAAAGCACGAATCGTTTTTAACGATCCGTCCATTCGAACGATATGTCCTTTCAAATGAATCCGTCAAATCATTTTGAAATTCTTTTAGGATTTCGTTCAAATGAAAAGAACGAACAAATCATTCATTCGAACTAATCATTCGTTCGAATCGTTGTTCAAATGAAAGATGGTTTCGTCAGAATCGTTCGCAGGAGAAGATGGACGAACATAATCGTTCACTCGAAGGCAACTTCCTCTTCGCTACTGCTTTGCTCCAATCAGCTGCTTTGCTCCTCGCATATTCAAAATGCGATCAAATCAAACATAATTTCTTTACTCCCCTCATATATATGGTAATGTAAAATCGAATTGTAGTGTAAAAGTTTTTCATCCGTTTTACTTGATGCCAAATGATGAGTTATGATTTACACTAAAATCACCCTATTTTACTATGTTATTTCAAGTTAGAATAACCAATTTTTAATTCATTTCTAGTAGGTTTGCTTCCATGTTGATTCTATAGGAATTCACGGCATTTTTATGGTTCACCTCACAAATCCATTAGAAAGAGCAGTCAGGCACTCAGGCGCAACCAAGCGCCAACCTGACAGAAACATTTGCGCTCAGGTGCACCCATGCACCAACTAGACAAAACACGCGCACTCAGGTGCGCCCAAGCACCGAAGTGGCAAAAGCATGGGTGCAGCGCCTCTGAGCGCCGAGGTTATAGAAACTCACCCACTCAAGTACTTCTCGAGAGCTGACCCGACAGAAGCATGTTGACTCAGGCATACCTCAGCGCCAGAAAATACTGCATGGAATTAGGGCGCGCGCTCAAGCACGCTCAAGTGCCCAACAGACTTCTGAATACGAAGTACATATTCACAAGGAAATGGGTGTAACTCTTGGCCTCCATTAAGCAGTGCTAAGGGAGTATAAAATTCAAAAAAGAAACCCTAAGAAAGGAGGATGAATTGGGGTAAAATTAAGGTTCTAATGAGAGAAAACTTTGGCCGCCACAAGAGAAAAACCATGAATCTGCCTTGGAGATTGAAAAGGGAAGTGGTTGAAGAAGGCAAAGCCAAAAAGAATCCTTTGGGACTTCCTTCAATAACCTCTACCTTATTCTCCTTTATCATTTTCTTCTTATATTATCATATTATGAATTCACGATGCTCTTGAGAACAAAAATTACATGTTCTTATTATTTCTTTTTAATGGCAACCTAAACCTCCCTTTAGGGGAGGGCTAGGCTAGACCTATGTAGTAACTTTTTCATGTGACGCTAAGTTTAATTTTGTAGGATATTGTGATCAATGCGTGTGTTTGTTTTATCAAAAATCTTTTATGTTGTATCTAAATGAACAATCATTGACTTTAAAGGAATGTGCTTGCATCGCCCTACACCTTTGATCGAAGCAAAAGTTACGATCAAGATGTATGTGCATATGTGATCGCATGCCATGCAAGTAGCACTAAGCCTTAGATCAAAGTAAAAAATCTAGATCTATGATTTATGTGCATTTGACATTTCTTATCTTCTGTATTCCATACCTTATACGATCTCTCGCTTAGATATAAGGTAAAACCGAATAAAGGATTGTTATAGTAGAGAGATCTATACGCTCTCCTTTGAACACAGAGATGTCTTTATGCATGTGAGAACAGAGATTAATATTTAGTTCCATTTGCACTAGACAGTGAATATTGATAGGACTTAAGGAAGCCATCATTTAGACATTAATTCTGAAGTCAAGAGATCTCATACAAGATCAGCTAAAGACAATCTAAAGATTTAGTTGTGAGTGGCCAATGTGCATAAGACATCACTAGTGGTTTATCTATCCGTAGCCCCTTGAAATATGAAGTTAGCATCTCATAAAATGATCAATTTAAACGTAGTAAGAACTGAATTTATTGAACCCTAGTCGATTTGCCTAACTCTCCCCAATCTCTTAAACTTGATTCATCACCATAACCTTAGGTTTATTAACTTTGCATGCTTAGTCTCAATTCAATAACAAAAAATAAAATTTGATTGTTTAAGAATTAGTAGAGAAATTAACTGTGGCGACCCGCACCCTTAATCCGCCAAAGGATTAAGCTAAGGGTAGAGTGTCACTCTGGCTAACCCCTCACTTATTATTGAATTAGGATAAAATCCACAATCCATCTGATTAGGGAAGGATTAACATAGAATCAATCTAATAGTCACTATATAAGTAACGTACAGAGTGCGAAAGTAGTAAATGATATCCAAGCATCATAATATAAGTGCAAAATATGGCTCTGAATATAAGCATATAAATCCAAATACACGGTCAAGGGTACCTGTATTATTACAATAATTAAAGTTTAAATGAAAAAGGAAATCAAATGCACTCATCCTCACATATAAATCTAAAGACTAGATATGTTCTGGTCCGAGCTGCTGCTCCTCCTCTAGGTATAGCTCCTCCTCAGGTATTGGATCCTCTATCTGCTCTACGCCTGCCATTGTCGATTTCACAATGTTGGGCCCCAACCAAAAAAGAGAAAATCTTGTTAGACAATTTGTCTAAGTATATTTTAGGCTGATACATTTTTATATGTTTTATAATATCACCACTTTACACAATTTTTTTCTAAGCAACAACATATAAAGGAGCGACTGGCAATACAATAAGAGGAAAAGTTATAAATAACATTTATAACTTAAGTAAAAATGAGGCTAAGACATGCCTCAAAAGCGAGATAAACAAGGTAAGGCATATAATATAAGTAACTAAACGTGTGCTGAAAGAAAATACTACATCATAATATATGCTGGTGATCAAATGAAATATGCAAATTACAATAATAAATCTCAGCAGTGATACATATAAATAGTAACAAAATCTAACATCCTACTGTATGTAAGCTATACAAGAAAATAGCTGACTGAATAAGCAATGCTAAAATATAGCCAAATACTAAAATTGCACATCAAACTCTGTATACTGACTGTCATATCAGAAGACTTGGCCAAACTGTCCCACATATATATACATCTCAATCTGTAAACATACTGAACATACTGCATGACTGAAGAGACAGACAATACTTATGCAACATATTTTAGTTATTTTACTTTTGTTTCTATGGACAACTATTAGAAATAATTGAGGAGTCAAGCACGTCTGCAAGACTATATGGGTCCCAAGCCTAACACACTCTCCTCAATGAGAATGTTAGGCATCCTGATCTCACCTTACCCCTGTCCATCGGGGCAAATGTGCACCATAATCACCACAAACTGGACCCAAAAGTAACTGTTATCCTATTATTCTAAGTTTTCATTGTCATGCACAAAGTTCTCTTATATGAAATGTCTAAGGAAGTAAGCTCAAATATACAAGAAATGTGTAGCATAAAATATCAAAATAAGCAAGAGATTCCACTAATATGGTGATATCATCTATTTTCTATTATCCGTTCTAATTATTCCAAATTACACAAGTTCAGGATCACCGTTTTCCTAATATCGAGTGTAACTTAGAAACTTGTCCTTATAAGTTACAAAATATCAGGACTAGATATGTCCTAATATACCAAATCAAAGTCGACTGTAAAAATTAAATTACGACCTGATTAATGATTTTAGACGTTCTAACTTGAAACTACTAAACTATAGATTATGGATTAAATACCACGAGATTGGGCTTAATCACATAACCCGAAGGATAATACATAAGATATATGTTTAATTCTAATAGTGATCTAATAATCAAGGTCAATCCTATTAAGTAATCAAACTTAATAGGATGGATCTCCTATCTTAGATCTAAAGTTAAAAGATAAAATAATTAAAATAAGTTGAACAATTTTAGAAACTAATAAAATCAAGGTTTTATCCATTGAGTAACCCATTTACCCAATGAATGAACTCTAACATATGATCTAGTCCTAGTCTCAAGAAGGGTCCTTAAAGTGTAGTGTTAAAAGACTTAGGGAAATTCTAGAATCTGACCTAATGGTTGATTACACTCACTTAGGTGTCACTAAAATATTTATAACATTAGTTTTAGTGTTTTGGAATGTTAATTAGAGGTTAAGAGTACTTAACCTAAATTTATGGCAAAATGATTATTTTGCCCCTACCTTAAAGGTCAAAATATCAACTTTTGACTTAAGTGTTCAAACTTAATTTTCTTAGTTTCAAATGATTCCTTACTGACTAACTTGAAGATAGACAGTAAGTACGTCCAATTTGGGTATCAAACGGTCAAGTTATGGTCAGAATAAGACTAGAGGTATTTTAGTCATTTACTAAATTTCTAGAGTCCAGATCTTAAATATTATTATATTTTATTGATGACATTGAATTTCTAGACTAGTTAGCATCTTGAATTTTTGAATTTGGAATTGATTTGACCAAGTTATGGCCATTTGAATCCTATGGGCATTTTGGTCATTTTTCACTAAAATCAACTCTGAGTTCTATGGTTGACTTTTTGTCCTGATGTTCAAATGAGAAAACTAATACTCTTATACTATCGGGGCCGTTCTCCTGAGTATTTTAAGACCCATATTGACTATGTTTGAGTAACTATGTCAAAAGTTATGAGGTCCTAAAGAGATCCGAAAATGCTACATCAATATGCGTACCCCAAAATTAATTTTTACATTATACAATTTGATTCCTTTTATTTTTTGAATAAAATGAGACATATATTGGCTATGTTTGGATCATCCTACAAAAAGTTATTAAACTTTTAAGTTTTATTAATTTTTAACTATTATTCAAAAATATAATTTCTATTATTTATTATCTATTTATTTAATTCGTATTAATTCACTATTCATTTCTAAAGTTCAAATATTTTTTTGTATTATTTAATTAACTAATTAATTATTTATAAGTAAGTAATTATTTATAATTAATTAATTATAAATCTATTTCTTTTATTTAAGTTTAATTTTAAACTAATTATTAAGTTAATTATATATTATTATATATATTCAAAGGATTTTTGCTGTTTTTAGTTTATCTAAATAATGCCAATTAAATTAGACTAATACTGTTTAATACTAACTATTTAATCAAGAATATGCTGTTAAATCAAAATAAATTAATTATTAATAATTAATTAACTAATGATATTTAAACTAGTTTACCTTTTGGCTTTTAATTAATCTTAATTAAGCAAACTATATTTAAATCCTAAACAATGTATATATATATATGTGTATTATTTTTACTTATCCTAAAGAGTTTCTGCTTCAGCTTTTACCATATATATATATATATATATATATATATATATATATATATATATATATATATATATATATATATATAGTTATAGTTCCTAAAGTTCTAATTATAATTTGTATGCATATATGTATATTTTCCGTTACATACATACATACATATACGTATATATGTACATATATGGGTATAGTTCTAGTTATATATGGATAGTTATATATATACAACTGTATAATATATAATTACATATATCTAATTATTATATTTCTTGCAGGACTTACGCAGGCAGGCCAGCAGGACACGTGGCAGGCCGCCACTTGGCCGAGGCAACGCAGGCGGGACCCACTGTCGGGTTGACAGCGGCCCGCTGACGCGTGCGCGGGCCACACGCGCAGGCCGATGCGATGGCCTCGGGCCCGCATGCCACGTGGCGAGTCTATGGGGTGCCATGCAACCTTGGCGGGACCCACACCTACTCGCGAATGCTGCCACGTGGTCACGGGTCGGGCGGGTCGTGCTGACCCGACCCGAAATGTTGAGGAGGGCGCTTCGCCTCCCAGGTTCGCCCGATGCGCCTAGGGCATGCCGAATGACGGCCTTCCCGGCCTCGTCGGTGGCTGTCTCGCCCGGCCGAAGGTAGGTCTCGGCGAGACCTACCCGACCACGGTTGGGTCGACGGCTGAGGAGGGCCGGTGCGTTCGCAAACCTAAAACCTAGCTCAGGACCCTCGGGTGTTCCAACTCGGTTGAGCCTTTCCGTCGATCGAATCGATGATTCGATCAAATGACGATACTTAGCACGAATCAAATGCAATCAACGTAATTTAGGGACATCGATTGTCATTGTAGTATCTTGCATTGAGGAAAATAGAATAGTGTTAGGTATAGGAGTACCTGATGTGCCGAGCTGCTAGGTCGTCGGGGTTCGCACGGGATGACAGATCGGCGTCCTTACGAGGGCAGACCCCCTTCTTTTCCTCTCAACGGGTCTTAAGGACCGAAGGCGGAGCAGGCGAGGTTCTGCGAGGCGGAGCGGCGCTCGACACGTGTCTCTCGCGTAGAGGCGATCGGGACGGCGGCTGAGGACCGTTCGATCGCTCTGATCGAACGGTTTGATCCCGCCGTTCGATCGAAAGGCGGGACTGACGGAGGGCCTAAGGAACTGACGGCTCCGTTTGTAAAATTTAAATAATTAAATTATTAATTTGTTTAAATTAATTTATTTAATTTCCTATTAGAATAATTAATTTATATTTAGAAAATTCCAAATATTCACCCCTAGCTAAATGAGGGGTGAGGAACGCAACGGCGGGGTCGGATTTTTTATCCGAAGAGTATTTAAATTTCTCAAATTTCGAGGCATTAAATATTATTAAAATATTCGTCGAATTTCGACGACTTCCGATTGACACGAAAAGTTCACCCTTAACTAATTTGGGGTCAAAGAGCGCGATGGCGAAGTCCGTTTTTTGTTTGGAGGTCAATTTGGATAGATCAATTCTAGGATTTTTTGGATTTTTCAGAAATCATGATTTGATCCAATTGACTCCTGATTTGGACTAGGTCTTAGAGGTTGACTATAAATGACTTAATTAGCACTTAGGATCATGACTAAGTATGAGATTAGTCTTGATTAACTAAGATATAACTTGGGTTGTTACATTAACAGCTAGTAACCTTCTTTTAATCTTTGAGGACAATAATCTGGAATTTACTATTCATTTATTACTTTAGATTACGTTCACTTATGTGTAATCAAAAGTCATAGTTTTGTGGCTTGTCACCAAATGCCGGTAATCTCAGTTATGTAAAAAAAAAATTATCTTATGCTACTCTTACCCCTATGTATTATTGCGGTGAAGTTATTTTGTGAGTAGTAATTTTTTTTTTTGGAACACATTAAGAGCAAGCACCGAATTTATTGCACTAATCAAAAGTAAAAACTAACCATATATAACTATTATAGATAGATTTCAATTTCGATACTTTAAAGGAGATAATTCAGCAAACATATCTTCAACATATATAAATAACGGAAGACCAAAATTTGGACAAAAATTAAGAGAAACACAAATAATCTGAGTACAAGTACAATATAAGAATTTACATGATTCATTATAAATACTTCTGTTCACAGGAAGAGAGAGAATTTTCACTATATTGAAAGAAAAATACAAGTTATGATATCACAAATCCTCACAAGCTCAATAGAAATGCTTTTCAAACTCCAGCCATCACACACATAAAAAGGGATTTTCGGATGAATACTCTAAAAATGAGCTACAAACATATTTATAGGCCCTAGAAATCTGGTATTTAAAACAGTGGGTGCCTAGGTGTGCGTCTGTCGATCTGTCAATAGGCGCCTTGTGTTGATTGAATAAACTGTTTGGAGGCGCGTCACAGCGCGCCATAGCGTGATACAGCGGCCTAGCACCCTAGAGGAGGGCGCTATAGCGCGCTGAGAGGCGGGTGCTATAACGCATCGCAGCGGGTGGCGCCCGAGAGGTGGGCGCTACAACGCGTCTCAGCGCCTGGAGCCCTAGAGGCGGGCGCCACGGCGAGTGGTGCCCAAAAGACGGGCGCTACAACGCTCCGCAGCGAGGGGCGCCTGAGAGACGGGTGCAATAGCTTGCTGTAGCGCCCGCGGCCCAGTCAGCCCAGTTTTGAGCCGTCTATATATGTATTCTTAACCTGTTTTTAGGGTTCTGAGGCAAAATCCAAAAAAATTTCAGCCTCCATTGATTTTGGGTGTGGTGACTGCTCTGTTGCAAAGAAGAGAAGGCTCCTAGATGTTGTGTAAGGATTTGTAAACCTTAAAAATCATTGTAATCCCCTTTCTTATTAGTGAAAATTTATGCTCTCCTCCCTGTTGACGTAGGTGTTAACACCGAACCATGTAAATTCCTTTGTTTGTGTTATGTTTGCCATTGCATGTGATTGTTTCTTATTTTATTTTGGTTTTACTCAACGATTTAAAGCTTTTGTTCTGCATTGCTTTGTAACCCTAAGATCCTAACACCTCGGGAGCGCCTAAGCGTCTACTCCTCTGTCTGTCAGGCGCCTGGACATGCTTGCACGCCTACCCCCTTGTCAACTATGTGTCTGGGGCGCATCTGAGCTCTTGCCCCATGTCAACTAGGCATTTGGAGTGCGTCTAAGCTCCACCCCCTCTGTCTGCTAGACGTCTGGGGCATGCCTGAGAACCTACCCCTCTGTCTATGGGGTGCCTGTGTGCGCACCGGCCCCTCTGTTTGCTAGTTGCTTAGAGCGCACCTGAGCACCTACCCCTCTGTCTGTCCGACTTTTGGGAACGCCTGAAAAGCCTGCTACTCCAGGTGGCTGGTCGACAAACACTTCAACTTCCTCCTCAAATCAACAAGTATTTCAATTTTTAGTGCTTGTACCAAAACTAAGGGATACCAATTCACCTTTTTTAAGCTGGTGTCAAGTGAAGTTTTGCAGCAGATACAGACTGTAAATATTTAAGCATATGCAAACGTTTTTACTCTTATATTAAGCTTATGTCTTATTATGAAATCAATATCATCTATACTAATCTTTGTTTAAATTTGTAAATTTTTTTTTTTGAAGGCAGAAAGCTAAATAGCAAATCAAATTCAGCCAGACCTAGAGGAACACCAAGCAGCTCTAATCAAATTAGAGATGGAAAAAAAAAAAATCTTAAATAGCTCCAAGCTCAAGAATCCCGCGGTTCAAGATGGCACGGAGCACTCGGCGGCTTCAAACGTCGTATCTAATATGTGTAGTATCAGAAAGCAAAGAATCAAGTGCGGCTTGTTTATCATGCGAAGCCGTGAGCATCATTTCATCATTACTTATTATTGATAAGTCTTTATTAGCTCTCAACACGCTATAAATAGTCAGATTTTTTTTTTTGATAGACACTATACATGATTGATGAATTTGAAAATTCTTGCATTTCGTTCTTATCATATTCATATGTGATAAACAGTAATTAAAATAATAGTGAGATGCTATCTCTTATTTCTTCAATTTTCTATTGCCATGGATTTCAGTAATTTCAAAACCAGCATGTTAATTGCTAAACAAAACTAGGATGTGTGAACAACAAAATAACAGCATTATCAAAAAAAAAAAAAAAAAAAAAAAAAAAAAAAAAAAAAAAGTGATTCATAATAATAATAATACCCTTTAAGAAATAATATTGCTATTTGCTAAATTCTTTTTGCAGGAATTACATGACGTACATCGGTGTTGCAAGGAATTAGGCAGCTGAGTCCGGTTAAGTAATTGACTTGACTGAATTTGCTTTGAATGGAATTGAGCACCTGCTGTGTTCTTTAAGAATAAATGAAAGGGAGAAAATTTGAACCCAAATTGACTTAAGAAGTAAGCACATTTGAATGGCTTCTCTATCGTTTACTATTATGTGTCATCTCTATCCTTGCTAATCATGCGACCTGTGCTGTATGTGTTCTTTTTAAGACATATTCCATCATTTTGCTCAACTGCATCATACAGAATTTGATTCATCTGCTCTTGAATTTTTCTCACTATTTATGAAATATATATATATATATATATATATACATATATACATGGATTGCTACAAACTTGCATCTACATTAGTCAGTAATATCCAAAAGTCTTACTTAAATATATCACAGATATTCAGTATACTTTATGATTAGCACCATTATCAATGGGTAATCAAGATATGAAATTTAGTGGAGTTCTGTGCCAGTGACTGTCACATTATAAAGTTTGAATAGTCAGTTTTACTAAGAAGGATATAAGCGAATGCAATGTTTGTATTATGTCCGATATTTACCGTGTTGCTTCACATGGGATTCTTCAAATTTTAATTTGCTTTGTCTGGAATACCGGATTTTTTTCTTAATTTAGTTTTTTAATTTTTAAATTCATACTAAATTGATAAAATAAAATTATAAGATTTCTAGAAATATTCTTAGAAATTTTTTTAGTAATTTATTTAGAATTTTTCAATTTTCCATCATTTCCTAGTTATTTTAATATTTTATTTAATTAAGAAAAAATATGTTAATTATTTTGATTTCAAATTGAAAATCTGACTTTGTTATTGCGCTCATCACCCCTAAATCAGTTATGGGTGATGTTTTGGAAAATTTTGGAAGACGTCAGATTTTCTCGAATATTTTAATATATTTTAATACCCTGAAAATTAAAATAATTAAATTGATCTCGAAACAAAAATCTAACTTTGTTATTGCATTTCTCACTCCCAAATTAGCTTAGGGTGATGTTTTAAAAATTTTCGAAAGTTGTCGGGTCTTCCTGAATATTTTAATATATTTTAAATACCATGAAAATTATAATAATTAAATTGATCTCGAAATCAAAATCCTACATTATCGTTGCGTTCCTCACTTCAAATTAGCTAGCAGTGAAATTTTATGATTTTTCCAAGGTTATTTAAATAACATAATTCTAACTATTAAAATAATTAAATAATAAATTAAATGATGGGGCCTACCACCTATCTTATTTTAATTTAGGATCAAGCTCATCTTCTCATCCAAGCTCATACTTCTCCTTTATAGCAGCATTTATTTTCTTGCATGCTGTTAGAAAATGTTGCGACCCGCTCTTTAACCCACAATCATTAAACTAAGGAGTGTAGTGTCACTTTGACAAATCCCTTACTTAAGATTGAATTAGGTGTAAGCTTTGATCCACTAGTAAGAAAGAGATAAGCCACTGCATACATGCCTTAAACACAGTCACTAAGCGAATACAGATCAGAGTGCAGAAGTAAAGTAAAACAGGTGTGCATCCAGATTATCACAATAAATAAGAAAGATGCGTATAAAGTACAGTAAGGAAAAACATAATCAATGTACCTATATTATTACAGTATTAAATAAATAATTTAAAAGAACTGAAATAAAATATCTCATCCTAACAGAAAGCTAGAAATTGAACTAAGTAATGTTTGGCTCTCTCAGCTGATGCTCCTCTTCAATAAATGGCTCCTTCTCTTTAGCAACCAGCTCCTCAAATCTATTTGAAACTGGCATTGTCAATTTCACAATGCTATGGCCCCAGCCAATAAAAAAAAATTATTAGACAATTGTCTATGTACATTTTATATTGAATATTTTATATAAATTATTAATGTCACTATTTACACATACAAATCAAAACAATTATATAGCATAGGAGCAGTAAGCATACAAGGAACATGATAAATTATAAATACAGCATTTCTAACTAAGCAGGAATTGAGGCAAAAAACACACCTCAAGCAAACTATGTAAGGAATAGGCATACATATATAATATAGCAACTAACGGTGTTGAAAGGAAAGTCTAATCCTAAATATGCTGATGATCTCGTGATATATGCTGATTAAAAATAGTAAGTCTGAGAGTGATGCATATAGTAAGCAGTAAAATCGAACATCTTATAAATATGTACAAGTGAGCAGGTAAGCAAAATACAGCTGATTGAAATAACATGCATCAATAACACAATAAACAATAAAATAAAACTGAGACAAGTATGTAAAACTGTCATATCAGAAAATTAGCCAATCGGGCCCAGATAGAAATTTCCAAAGCTTTTTTGGGCTAGAGCATATAGAATAGAATAATAAAAATGAAGAGGCAGTAAATACAAATGCATAGTCTTTAGTTATTTTACTTTTGTTTCTGTGGATACGTCTAGAAACAGCTGATGATTCAAGCACGTCTGCAAGACTATACGGGTTCTAAGCTTAACACACACTCTTTAATGAGTAATGTTAAGCATCCTTATTACTCCTTACCCCTATCCATTAGGGTAACTCTGCACTAGAACCTAACATAATATAACTTAACCCAAGGCAACTATTATTCTAGTTACTCTATGTTTTTATTTCATGCACAAAGTTTTCTTACATGACATGTTCAAGGAAATCAGCATAAAATACAAGGAATGTGTAGCACGATTAATCAAGTAAGCAAAGGACTCTTCTATATATGGTGACACTATTATTGTCTAATTAAACCACTCTAACTATTCTAAGTTATACAAGTTCAGAATCTCAAATTCTTATTATCGAGTGTAACTTAGAAATACGGCCTTATAGATTACAAAATATTAGGATTAGCTAGGCCCTAATATGATTAAAGCAATGTCGACTATATAGGTTAAATAATAAATTAGTACGACCTAATTAATGAATTTAGTCATTCTAGACTAATAGCTGACCAATATCTACTAAGCTAGAGATTATGGATTAAATACCATGAGCTTGGGCTTAATCACATAATCCCAAAGGTAAAGTCTAAGGGTCTAAGGCTTCAGTTCTAAGTGAACTAATAATTGAGGTAAATCTTATTAAGTAAAGTCAAGCTTAACAGGATAATTCTCCTATTCTTAATCTAAAATTGAAAGATAAAATAATTAAAATGAAATTATAAAAATCTAAAAACTAATAAAATCAAAGATTCATTTATTGAATAACCCTATTATTTAATGAATGAAATCAAACCTAAGATCCATCCTTAATCCTAAGAAATATATCCTAAGGTGAAGTGAGGATTCCTAATGATAAGACTTAAAGAATTTTCTAGGAATTTGATTAAATTTCCTTACACTTGCTGCTTTTATTTAATTAGAGAGATTATGGATGGATTTTAGCTATGTAAGGATCATTTTCCTTACTTAGAGATTTTTAAGCCTCAATTGGGGGAATTTTTGATAGTTAACCAATTAATAGACTTTAAGACTTAAATTGATCATAAATCAGTTCTATTACTAATTTATTGATTTAATAGGGTATTTTAAGGGTTAAGGGTACTTAACCTAAATTTTAGGCAAAAATATAAGTTTGCCCCTACTTAAGGGTCCAAAAAGTTACTTTTTGAATTAAGACTCCAAATTAGAATTTCTTACTGTCAAATAATTTCTTACTGTCTAACATGAAAATAGATAATAAGTACACCAAATTAGAATAAGAAATGGGTCCTACAGTTCCAAATTAGAGTTTTTGATCTAAAGGGCATTTTAGTAAACTGCTCCTTATGGAATCTAAATTTTTTTATGCAGTCTACTGTTGATTGCTGTTCAAGGATTCCATCGAGTCCAAGTACACTAAATTTGGAGGTCTAATGACTTAGTTATGATAATTTCAATTTTTAATGACACTTTGATAATTTCTCAAGTTAAAAAGGGGTCAAAATCCTAACTTTTCCATTGGGTATCCAAATTCAGCAAATTTAATGGTTATAACTTTCCTATATCACACTAAGTACTTTAACTGAGAGTAGACCCAGATTGAACCTCAATTGGTCAAGTTATGACCTAACTAGAGTTATGAGTATTATGCCAAAATGCTTATGAGAAAATAAAAATATTTAATTGCTCACTTAATTGAACATGGTGCTTTTGTCCACTGGTCCTCAGGGTTTATGCAAGCTTTCACATTATCTCCCAATTTTGAATTATGTATTAAAGATTTTCAGTATAAACTTGCATGTGAATCTCATTTAGGCATAAGAATGGGTGAAAATGAAGCTATAATTTCCCACTATTTTTATGCAAATTTTATTTTAATTTTTGTTGATAATAATTTGAATGTGTAAGAAATTCTTTGTTCAATGATACTTCATCGTCTGCACAAACAATCTGTTCAATAAACAGCAATAATGACAAATTACAAAATACAAGTGTATGCTTACAACTTGAGAGAATTAAAACAAAACTTAGAAGAAAATATCAATTGCACACTACAATTCACAATAATTATAGGAAAGAAAGATTAGATTAGTTTGCACATAAATAAAGAGAGATTTGGGGGCAACTTAGAGAGGAGATTTGTAGAGGCATTTAATGAATGTTAGAAGGGGCGATTACGAGGAGTGGGCGGTTAAAAGAGGGGCAGTTATGAGGAGCTAAAATAATAATAACAAATAAAAAGAAAAAGTAATCTTGATTTTTTTTAACACTCCCCCTCAAGATGTATTTTTGATATCATTATGAGCAAACTACAAAAACGTTCGAATGGTTCTTTTAGCAATGGCTTCATGAATATGCTCGCCACATTGTCATAACTCCCAATATAATCCACAGAAATGGCATAGTCAAGAACTTTCTCTTGAATAAAATGATGCTCAATCTCTATATATTTTTTCTGAGCATGAAAAACTGGGTTTATTGTGAGCTTTAAAGTACTCTCATTGTCTCTGTGAAGCACAATATCCCTTATAATCTCCATAAACATGTCCTCCATAAGTCAACGAAGCCAGATACATTCCTGAGCTACCAAAGATGACACCTTGTACTCTGCTTCGGTGGTGGAGATGGATATGCAGTTCTGCTTCTTGCTACACCATGAGACCGTTGTTGATCCTCACATGAATACATATCCAGACTCGACCTTCGATCATCTTTATCTCCAGCAAAATATGCATCTATGAACCTGTGCAACACAAAATATGTGTTCTTTCATACAACTATCAAAAATCCAAGGTTGACCTAACATACTTGAGAATTCTTTTAGCTGCATCCATATGTAATTTATATGGCTCCTGCATATATTGACTCACTAAACCTACTGCATATGAAATATATGGTCTTATAATTGTCAAATAGAACAAACTCCCAATTAGTGCATGATATGGCTTAGGATCCACTAGAATCCTACCTTCCTCACGACTCAATTTCAAGTTTGTCTCCAAGGGTGTGGAGCATGACTCTTTTTTCCTTCATGCCTAATCATTCAACAATCTTTTAGGCATATCCCTTCTAATAAACTATTATTCCTTCTTCACCCTTTGAACTTCCAAGCCAAATAAATGGTGAAGTTCACCAAGATCCTTCATTTCAAACCAGATCGATAGCTCCACTCTAAGCATTGCCCCCTCCCCTAAGTCATTCCCTATTACAATCATGTTGTCGGCATACAAAAGTACTAGAACATGTAAATCATCATACTTTCTCACAAACATACTTGAGTTAGAATTTGAAGCAAAATATCCACAAAACTGCAAGTACTTCACTATTTTTTTCATACTATGCATATAGTGCTTGTTTTAAACCATACAATTCCTTCTTCAATTTACAAATGTAATCCTGATACTTATCAGATATGTATCCTTGTGGTTGCACCATGAAGATATCTTTGTCGATCTCCTCATAAAGAAATGTGTTCTTTACATCTAATGCCACAATCTCCAACCTTGACATGCTGCCAATGCAATGACAACACGACTGTTGTCATCTTTGTAACTTGACTAAGCGTTTCTTCATAGTCCTGTCCGTACTTCTGTAAGAAACCTCGAGTGACAAGCTGAGCCTTGAAGCATTCAACACTACTGTCTGCCTTCTTCATCACTTTATAAATCCATTTGCAAGTAATTGGGACAATGCCATCAACCTTAGGCACAATATCCCATGTTTCATTATTCTTGAGGGCACTCATCAACAAGTTTTTAGAATTCAAAGAGAGGACGGAAGGTGTGCTTGGATAGAAAAACAAGAAGCTGAGAACCAACAAGGGACGGGAGTTTACATTTGCTAAATTCTTTTCTTTCTGCTGCAAGTATGGAATCAAGAGGGAGTTATCTTGTGCTTATACACCACAGTGAAATGGGGTAGTCGAAAGGAAGATTCAATACATTATTGAGACTTGTAGGTGTTGGTTGCATGCCAATAGAATTCCCAAGGCCTTATGGGCAGAGGGAATGTCCTGTGTGATATATGTGATCAACCAAATGCCATTAAGCCCAAACAATCAAAAGTCACCGCACGAACTCATGTTTGGAGAAGTATCGAGTGTGAAGCATATGCGAGTATTTGGAGTGGCTTGCTATGTTCATGTCCCAAATACACGAAGAACAAAGCTTGAAGCTAAAGCCATTAATTGTGTTTTAATCGTCTATGATGAGCAGAAAAATGGCTAGAAATGTATGGATCCTCAAACTCGGAGGTTCATTGCCTCTTGTGATGTAGTGTTCGGCGGGTTGACATCATACAATGGAGGCTCTAGCATTGTGTTGGGAGAGAATAGAGAAGAAGCAAGCCTTGAAGAAGAAATTGAGGGAGGTTTAGCTGAGCTACATGTGTCTCTAAGAGTCCCATACTCTTCGAGTTTGACATCAATGGAGATGGATTCAAGGAGAAGCGGGAGTAGAGCTTCAAGTCATAGTGACATGGGAGCATGTGCGGAGACAGGAGCTGGAGAGGTAAAGAGAGGTTCTACTCTTAGAAGGTCGAAGCAAACTATTGTTCCACCAGCTCACTATAAAGAAAGAAAATTTAGTAACAATGTGTTCATGTTATTTTGCTGGTCCACTTGATGAGTGGGTGCCATCATGATATGATGAAGCCGCATGTGAAAAATAATGGGTAGAAGCTCCTTTAAAATATACACCCACGTATTCTGTGAGAAGTCATTTACGAACAACAGCATGTATCTGTTTCTTGAATATGACAAGGTAGCAGTCAGCCCCATTACATTGCTATGGATGCACTCCAATGGTCTTTTGCTCCTTGAGAGAGATGTGTCAAATGAAAGACTATGATACTATCCAAATTGACATCCCTCACATGCATGCATGTCTCCAAATAAGGATAAGCGAGGTAAGTCCTTGACAAGCCTTTTTGCCACCATCACTCTCAGCTTTTCCATGCCAACGTGCCCCAATCTTTTGTTCCAAATTATAGCACTAGCATTTCCTTTCATATTGTCCACGTATGACATCACGAAAAGAACAAACAAGTCCCGAACTCATCTTTAAGTGTGTCACTTCTGCATTCACCGAATTTAAGTTCCGTAGGAACTTCACCTTCTTCTGCACAAAAAGCACATGGTACCCTACATCAATCGCATTTGTTATTGAAAATAGATTCTTCCTCATGCCCAGCACTTGTGTGGCGATTGGGGATCGAAGTTCGAGAGTCTTTAAAGAACAATTCAATTTCAATTGAAAATATAAACATTTTCTTATAATTCAAAAAGGACATAATAAAATAAAATAATCCACAGTCCTTTTATACATAGAGCCAAAATATATATAAAAAGTTACAACAATTTGAATTTTACAAAATATGAAATAAGAAATATCTACATTCTTCTGCTTCTTTTATTCTTCTTCTTTTAATTTGGTAGATCTTCTAAGCTTTTTAATTATCAAAACCTAACAAATTTAGTTTAGCAGTCAGGTAGGAGTACACAAATTATTCTTATAAGAATAAATCTAGCATCCTATAATATGTATGAATCAAATATGAAAATAATTGAAAATCTGCATGGAAAATAAAGTAATTTTCAAATTCAATTTTTGCCCTGCAAGTTAGCTATGAAAAGCATAAAATTTGCAATTTTATCAAAAGCATTTGTAAAAATAAGTCGAGTCCGTAGACTCCTGAGCCCAAATGGGTAAACCCATAGGCATAACCTGTAGGAAGCTTATCTCGCCACCCGTCGGTAGCTTACTCAAAATAGGAACTGATTGTGCGTCTTTCCTCTGGATTTGCCTACTTCCTATAAGAGGCTAAATCCCTCCATATAACTCCCAGGGGCTTGCTAACTAGCCTAATCTGTACAGATTCTAGTTTTGCATTCCACCCTCCAAAGATAAATACCACAAAATATATATATACTGTGTTTCATTCTTTTTGTTATATGCTATTTGATATAAATCTTTTGCATATTAAATTGCGGTAAGCAGTACAAATAATACTCAAATGGTAAATGGCTCAAATAAGAATACTGAAATAAAACTTATAAGTAAATTTGCGTACCTGACTTGTTTTGATAAAATCAACCAATTTTAATTTCTTTGATCTGCCAAAAATAATTAAATTTATTAATTTAATGTTTTTATTATGATTTGTAGTATTATGTTTATAAAATTATTTTGATTTATTGAATTATTTTTATTAAGTTATATAATTATTTATGCCTTATAAGGTCAAATTGTGATTTTGACCTTTTAAGGGCATTTTAGTAATTTTACCCTTAATAAAATATAAAATTTATGTTAGTTTATTGTAGATTTTGACCCTATAAATGGGTTTTTATAGAGCCTGAAATTATTTGATTCTGATATGAATTGGTTAAGTTATAACTATTCTAATTTCTAGTGTTAATAATTAAGGTTAAATATGATTAGTGAGTGATTAGTGAATTTAGTCACGAAATTATCAATCTAATTATACATTTAAGTTTTAATTTACTTTATGAGTCATTTAAAATTGAAATTATTTAATTTGGATTATTATATTTGCTAATATTCACTAATCAAATTTTTAGAGTAATTAGTGTTAATTAGAAGATCTAACCATTGGATCCTAAATATTTTTACAGTTTACTGAAATTTAGGATTTTCTGATCTAAATGGATATTTGGATTACTTAATTTGGAGATAAATTGGCTAACTTATGGCTATTTGAAGTTTCTAAGTTTAAAGGCTTAATTAGGGTTAGGTCCTAATTGTGATTAGCCAAATTTTAATTCAAACAGCAAAATTAATACTTCTAAAATATTCTTTAGGTTTTTCTGAGTATTTTAAGACCTATATTCAATATGTTTGAATTTGTATGTTCAAAGTTATGACTATTGGAAGTTTTGTGTCATTTTTGTGAATATTTAAATATCCTAAAATATCACTACGTTAAATATTAGTCCAAATAAAAATTTGACTATTTCATATTATTCCTCTAATTTTGCTGATCGAAACGGTATATATATTTGAAATATTTGAATGAGTATTTTGTATGTTATGAATTTCTAAAAATTTGGCTATTTATTAATTAATATTTTAATTTCTTAATCTATTTTATAAATATATTTATATTAATATTACTGTTATATATTATAATTTATTAATTAATTATACTTATTTTTCTAATTATGAATATATATATTAATTACTGTATTATTTTATAAAAATTATAGTTAATTATTTATTTATTATATGTTAATTATTTATTTATATTTTTTTTATTATTATTTATTAATATTTTATTGTTTATTTATATTAATTATATTTTATATTATGTTTGATTAATATATTTTAATTTATTAATTATAAATTTTCTATTTTATCTATTTACTGTATTTTGTTTTTACTATTTTTATTTTATTATATCTGCTTTTGCTATTTATTTAAGTATACATGTATATTTAAATTACATTAATGTTTATTTTATTTAATATTTATAAATTTTCTATTTATATATTATTTACTGTTATTTTGATTATTATTTTACTGTTATTATTATTAATGTATAAATTAAATTTTAGATTGATGTGATATATTTGTTTAAATATTATTATTTTTAATCTAATATTTATTAAATTATATGTTATATTTTCTGTTTATAAATAGGTTTATTTATTTAATTGTTTTATTTTATCTTATTTTGTTTGATTATTTACGTATTTCTTTAAGTATAAGTATAGATATATATAAGTTACTTATCATATAACAGATTTATATATATTATAAATATATATATTTTTATTATAATTATTATAATTACTGCAAGTGGGACCCATAAGCGCAGAAGGAGTACACGTGGCGTCCTTTCACGCCGACACGTGGCCGGTCCACTGCTAAATGAACCGGCCGGTTCGACTTGGTCCGGTTCGGGGAGCATCTGGGCGACGCTTCGCCTTTTCTTACGCGACGGGAGGATTAGGGTTAGGCGAAAATGGCGATTTTAGGGTTTTGGCGAAACGGAGATTGAAACTTTTGATTAACCGATTTGAATCATAACAACAATATAATTGTAAGATAAAAATCGAAATAGTACCTTGAGCGGACGATAAAAGAGTCGTTAGGGTTCGATCCGGGGCGATTAGATTATTCGAGCCTGAGTTAAACTGTGAAACTTACACTTATGATCCTTATTCTTCTTTAATAGGGTCTCGATGCATCTTCTGAGCGGTGGGAGGACGTCTGGCATCCAAGCTTAGCGACGCGCGTCAACCCTCGATACGCTTAGGGTTTATCTGTTTGCGCGCATATGATGTGAGGCGTGGAAGGATAGGGACGGATCGGGGATCGTCCGATCCCCGATCGAACGACTTAGGAGGGTCGTTACCTCTAAACGACGCTATTTAGATTTTAGGGTGGCGGCGTTTAAAAATGTGATGGTGCCGTTCAAATTAATTAAATAATAATTATTTAATTTATTTTAATCAATTTAATTATTTAAACTTAATTTTAATAAATATTTTTCAAAAATTTTAAAAATATCATTTCTAGCTAATTAAGGGCTTCTGAACATAACGGTGCACTCGGATTTTTGATCCAACGAGTATTTAATTACTCGAATTTTTAGGTATTTAAATAATATTAAAATATTCGTCTAAAAATTAATGACTTTCAAATGCGTTCAAAACTTCACCCCTAGCTAATTTGAGAGTGGTGAACGCAATGGTGAAGTCAGATTTTCAATATGAGGTCAAAAATTATTTAAATATTAATAAATAATTAGAAATAAAATTTTGATATTTCACAACTTGATACACACTCTTTAATATGAGTGCACTCTGATCACTGCCTGCTATCACAATCCCTCCTTTCTACCGAATGGACTGTGTTAGCCGCTGTCATAATTGCTTCACTTCCTTCATACTTCTGCAGAGATGATAATTTGAACCTATCACCTGTAAGGTGATGTCCGCACCAGGAATTGATGATCCAATCATCTTCAAAGTTCACAGAGGCTAAGGCCTCCATAATGGAGGCTCTCTCAGCAAGGAAACACCTCTCCCGACCTTCATTTTCCTTTATACCTTCTTCCCCCTCTGCTGCATGACTCGATGTGAAGTTGACTCTACAATCATGCTTGTAATGTCCAACCTTATTGCACTTAAATCATTTGATGGTTTTCTTTCCTCCATCATTCTTAAGAGTAAATTGAGCATTGCTCTCCCTAGATGGGGTAAAAGAACTTTTACTGACATTCTTCTTTTTCTTATCCTAATGTTTCTTCTTCCCAGTGTATAAAATTTTATTGCCTTCACTAAAGATATACATCCATGCCATATGTCTAGCCAAACTCTCTTGAGACACCAAGAGGTTCTCTAACTCCATCAGAGACGGTTGAGTAGTCCTTTTAAGTGTGAACTCTGCTTTCGCGCTCAATTTCTTCCATTGCTTGACTTCACGGTCATTCGTTTCACTTGGCGTTACCGCTTTCTATGCATCTCTACCAACGACTTCCCACAAATCTTCTCCCAGCAAATAACTCTCCAAGCATGACTTACTTTTCTTGAAATTTATATGCGTAAGCATATTGATCCCCAAACCACGGAAACTGTCACTGCCTTTCATTGATGAGAAATTCAGATAATTGCAAAACAAAAGAACTTAGCCCTGCTAAAACTTTTAAGGCTCTGATACAATGCAAGAAATTCTTTGTTCAAGGATACTTCACCTTCTTTGCACAAACAATCCGTTCAATAAACATCAATAATAACAAATTACAAAATACAAGTGTATGCTTACAACTTTGGAGAATTAAACCAAAACTTAGAAGAAAGTATCAATTGCACACCGCAATTCACAATAACTGTAGGAAAGTAAGATTAGATTAGCTTGCATATAAATTAAGAGATATTTGGGGGCAGCTTAGAGAGGAGAGTTGCGGATGTATTTAATGAATGCTAGAAGGGGCACTTGCAAGGAGTGAGCGGTTAAAAGAGTGGCAGTTACGAGGAGTGAGTGGTTAAGATGAGTTTAAATAATAACAATAAATAAAAAGAAAAAATCATCTTGCTTTTTTTTTTTGTTAACAGAACGCAGCCAATGACGCCTTATATATTTTGGTCCTTTTCACGCTATGCCCCAACCTCCAAAAAATCGGCTTTTGGTTATTTATTCTAACTAGCGCCTCTCTAACTTCACTGGTCAACTTGTTGGTTTCAATCAATTTCAATGAAAACAATTTACACTACGGCTCTTGGAGAAGTCTTAGTGGGATCAATGCCTACAGGGAGAAAGACCTATTCTCACTGGATCTTGCCTTCGGTACGGAACGTTCAAGTTGCAGTGTTGTGCTCGATCTAGCTAAAAAGTTAATTCTAATAAATGGGCTTCACTTCCTCTAAATCTAAATATAGTTTGGTGATTGAGTTCAAAAGATTATTTATGGATTGAGTCTCCATATGCTAAACCTATTAAGCATTAATTCAATCAGTTTGTTTTATTATAGGGCTTTTATTGGTATAACACTAATTTATTTATAATTTACCTATAAAATACCTAATTTTTAAGCATTACATACTTAACACTCAAATCTTAAGAAATATATAATATATACCACCCCTTAGTAAAGTTAGTTAGGCACAGGTGTTGTTTCCAGCCAACTCATGCACAACAGCCGCAGCTTGCGGAGAGGAGTCGCCCGATCATAACTTTACCTGTTCCCTCAGCCCCTGCATTTTTCCATTTTTTGGGGCTTGAACAAGGCAACAAACAGTACTAGAGAATAATGTTGTCATTTTCTACTGCTTTGAGAATAACATAAGAACCGCTATGATTGAATATTTTAGGAAGGTGCTTTGGCTGGTCTTTTGTAATTTTCTTGGGCTAATTAGGAGCATACAAATATTATTTTGTGGCTGCCATTCAAAGCTGTCGGGAAGTTGTTTTGGTGGCACAATGGCTATTGTTTGATATTATTTAAGTGATTGTTCAAGGGTTGTTCTAAGCAGGTAGATGGTGAAGACATGGTAGTATTAGAAGGAGACTCCTCTGATGGACTCGAATTGGAACACCTACGCCTAAAATGGGTGAAGGCGACTACTCTCTGCAAGCAATGATGGACTCGCGGGAACGGGTGAAGGCGTCTCCTCTCCCCAAGTGGCGATCAAGCGAAGGCGACTCCTCCCCGCTCGCGGCGATCGGGCGAAGCCGACTCCTCACCGCTTGCGGTGTTTCGGCTTTAGGAGTTTTACACTGTTAGTTAGGGGTGGTATATTTGATTATTGTTTAAAATTTAAATGTTGTGTAATATTTAAAAATTAGATATTATGCAAATTATAAATAATTTAGTGTTATACCAGTAAAAATTCCTTTATTATAACTCAAGTATAATTCTCCTATTAATTTACTTCGAATACTCATGAGGAATATGAGTTCTCACATCATTTATCTGGGTACTTGCATCGAAAAATGTAAAAGCAAACTCAACTTACCCCCCCCCCCCCGAGAGGCAGGAGCTAGTCGGTGGGAATATCTGGAAGGAGGACCAGCACTGCCGCAAAGGATATTACACAAAAGGTTCAGGCAATTGAGTCGTAGATGACATCCAACCAGAAGGTTCAAGCAACCAATGATTGCAAGGCAAACCAGTAGGCCATCAGGAGACCAACCAACATAGCCCAGTAGTTAATCCGGATCCCACAAAACAGGCAGACATCAACATCAACTAGGTCCTACCAACAGAACCACCTCGAAAACCGCATACTACAATCTAACATATAGATCAAACAGCCCAAACAGAAACTCAGCTGACAGGACCTCAGACAGCCCCAACAGCAATACCAAATCATGCTGCCCCTCAGCCAACAATAATCAATAATGAATATATATATATATAAACAATAATCATAACTTTGCCAAAGATTTTGGCACTTTCTCTTAGAATTTTCTATAAAAGTCCCAAAGGCTTCGTGGAAATCGATAGTGTCTGCAAATCAATTACCGTATGCTGAAGTCTGGAAAGCAGAAAATACCAAACACAGTCGAAGTGTCGGAGGAATGAGAAGGCATGGGCCCGATGTGTTACGAACAGATTTGTGGTCCTTGATTCTGCTACGTTTACTTTATAGGATATAACAAAAATATAAGAAGATGTCATATATTCTTATGTATACCAAATAAACTGATGTAACGTGTTTTTGTATGAGATTTTTTATAAAATAAGAGTGAATTTTTGTGACATCTTAGCTTTTCCATATATTAGTGAGGCGAAATTCGTCACATGGGCCCATGTCTAGGCGTGCATCCAAATCTCGTATCCCGAGTGCTCAACGCATGGGCCCGCCCGAGCGTCGACCTCTCTACATGATGCGACAACTGTTGTGTAGCTAAGCACTCCCTCTCCGCATGTGGGTGTGCCTAACTATTAAAAAGTTTTTGGAATTTCACAAGTTCTCTGCTCATTGGCCACAAAATGAGAAAGGATTCCAAACAAACGATTGCACACAAGATGTTACCTATGTATTCTATTCTCAAATAAATCAAGTTGAGTGCAGTTCTAACAAATGAGTAACTACGAGCAATGATCACTTCTGAATTACCAAAACATTGGCAAGCATTTCTATCGGGATCTCTTTGGTGTTGATTTTCTTTAGCAAAATACCACAATTTTCAATCAAGTCTCGAATGAAGTGGTATTGCATGTCAACATGTTTCGTCCTTATATGATAAACTTTGTTTGTATCAGATCGCACTTTAACGATCACAAAATACACTTAACTATGGCTGTTGTAGCTTAGATCATCGAATAAACATTACACCTAAATTGCCTCCTTTATGATCTCTATAATAATTACATTGTAATAATGCTTAATTAAAATTAAGGAAAAAATAAATTTTAAAAACTTATTAATTAAACTAAAAATCTAAATATTTAGCAAACTTATTGAAAAATATAATTCTTCAAGGAGAATTTTGCATCAAGTGAAGTATTTTTGTGTTTTGTGGATCTAAATATTAAATTAGTTCTCTTAATTATTTCAACTTTAGAGTTATAATGATTCATGATTAAATTAATTTAAATTTATTAAAATAATATTAAAATATTAAATTATAACTCCTTGAAACCTCTTGATGTAAACCTAAAATAAATCTCTTAAGATTAAATCTAGAGTATAAATCAAAATCTTATGCTTTATTATCAATCATAGTCTTCAACTAGGTTATGAAACCAAAATACTTGAGATTAGCTATAATTTTTTATTTTTTTTATGAGAATTATAAAATATTAGGACTATAATGATAGTAAGAGAAATAATATTAAAATCTATGCACTATTAAATCTTCAAATAGACCTTTATATATTGAGAATATCTTAAGAAAAATTTAATAATGAAACACCTTTAATATTTAGCAACTAAAAGCATCAAGAGAATTAGAACCTAACTTATATTAAATTAGTATAATTCTCCAATAAACTTAACTAAGGGAGAACTACTTGACCTCAAATATTATTTGGAAAGGGCTAATATTCTTTGTAATTATTTTTTATCAATCCAAAAAGTTATTATTTTTGTATTAAAAAGTTGGACTATAGTTCCCTTGCATGTCTTAAAAGAGTTAATTACTTGTTCTTGTATTAAAATGTCTTAACTACATTTGTTGAAATCGTTTGATATGCTTCCGTTCACCTTTGTTGAAATTATATATACATTGTTCCCTCTCATATGTTATATTTGCAAGATGTAGTTTAGTTCAAGCAATAGATGGCGAGCTACTGCATCAGCTATGTAGCTTTTGGTGGAACGCTTGCTATTTCTATGTAGCATTCATGTATATGTAGGATCAAATTTTGCATATATCACAGAAATATAATGTTGGAAATATTAGTTTTTTAAGTAAAATTTTCAGTTATTTTTTTTGTTTTGTGAGTGAAGAGGTGTGTCTCTTCATTAGAGATTTTTTTTTGGATGTGTCCTTTGATTAAGGATGTGTCTTTTCATTGACACCTCTTAGTCTATTATATTTACTAATGTATTTAACAAATTTGTATATAGTAAAAAAAATTTCCTTTTAGATTTCCTAACACGTTGTATCAGAGAAAGGTTAAAGGAAATTGAAGAAGAATATGGAAGGTTCGTCCAGAGATTTGACAAAGCCACAACTTCCTCGTTTCGATGGGAAGAATTACCACAAGTGGAGCATCATGATGAAGGTCTTGTATGAGTCTCAAGATCTATGGCATCTTATAGAAAATGGCATAGAGGAACCGGTAGATGAGAACACACTATAGGCAAGGCAACTAATGGAGTTAAAGGAGATGAAGAAAAAAGATAAGAAGGCACTTTACTTCATCTATCAATCGGTAGATGAAGCTATCTTTGAACATATTTCATCGGCAATGACCGCCAAAGAGGCTTGGGATATATTGCATGTGACTTACCGAGGTGAAGATAAAGTGAAGTTGGTGCATCTCCAAACCTTGAGGTGTGAGTTCGACACACTCAAAATGAAAGATTCAGAATCGATTGAAGACTTTTTCAATCGAGTGGTGGCCTTAGTGAACAAGATGCTGGTGAATGGAGAATTAGTGGAGAACAAGAAGGTGATTGAGAAGATTCTATGAAGCCTTCCTCATAAGTTTGAAAATATTATGGTAACGATAGAAAAGTCAAAGGACTTATCAACCTTGACTCTTGAAAGTTTGATGGGATCGCTTCAGTCTCACGAATTGAGAATGAAGCAGTATGAAGTTGTTCCAGTTGAGCAGGCCTTCCAGACTCAACTATCTATGAGGGGAAACTATAGAGGAAGTGGAAGATCGACATTTAGAGGAAGAGGTGATCGATCAGATGGTGATCAAAATAAACAACAACAATAACAACAACAGAACTATCAGAACAGAGGTGAAGTTTCAAGCAGAGGTAGGGGGAGAGGAAGACCACTATCTCAAGTTCAGTGTTACAGTTGTCAGAGGTATGGGCATACTGCAAGATTCTGTAGACAGAAGCAGCCAATTGAAGGTAAGGAGTCCACTTTTATGCATGAGAAAGTTAATGAAAATGGAAGTGATATGTTCTTGACCTGTGATGGGAAAGAGAGCGGTGTAAATGAAGTTTGGTATGTGGATAGTGGTTGTAGTAACCACATGACCGGTAGTAGAGAGTTATTTGTAAGCCTGGATGAATCTCTTCAGAAGGAAGTTCACACTGGTGATGCCAAAAAGCTACAAGTTCAAGTTAGCAGAAAAGTAAGTGTGAAGACAAAGAAGGGCATGGAGACAATTGTTGATGTCTACTACGTGCCCGGACTGAAGCACAACCTGATCAGTGTAGGTCAGTTATTGAAAAAGGGACATGACGTTCACTTCAAGAGGGATACTTGTCAGATCCGCAACAAAGATCAAATTTTACTCAGGAAGGTGGTGATGACTCCAAACAAGATGTTCCCTATCAAGTTTGGAGGTGACTCGGTGAACTGCTTAAGTACAGTTGTGAATGATAAATCTATGTTATGGCATCATAGATTTGGTCATTTGAACTTTGGAGCATTGTCAAAAAAAAAAAAAAAAACAACTAGTACGTGGTTTGCCAGTTGTTGAGAAGGGGGAGAAAGTTTGTGAAGGTTGTATCTTTGGGAAGCATTCCAGGAATGCATTTCCAAAAGAAGGAGCATGGAGAGCTTTGAGGCCTCTCCAACTTGTGCATTCTGATATATGCGGGCTAATGAGGACAGCTTCCATTGGTGAAAGGAGGTATGTGCTAACCTTTATTGATGAATTTAGTAGGAAGACATGGGTGTATTTCATGAAGGAGAAGTCAGAAGTATTTAGTTACTTTATAGGGTTCAAAGCTATGGCAAAACGACAGAGTGACTTCTACTTGAAGACACTTAGAACTGATCATGGAGGAGAATATCTCTCAAATGAGTTTAGAGACTATATGAAGAAGTATGGAATCTGGCACCAGCTAACTGCAAGATACACTCCACAACAAAATGGTGTGGCAGAGCGAAATAATCGTACTATCATGGAAGCAGCCAGAAGTGTGATCAATGTTATGGGGATGCCAAATAATTACTGGGCTGAAGCTGTTGCGACTACCGTTTACCTACAGAACAGGTCATTGACAAAAAGTGTTCAAGGGAAGACTCCACATGAAGCCTAGGGTGGAGAAAAGTTGCCCACTTGAAAATATTTGAATGTGTAGCTTACTCGCACGTGCCTGAGAAGTTGAGAGGTAAGTTAAATGAGAAGTCCGAGAAGTGCATCTTCGTTGGATACAGTGAGCAGTCAAAGGCTTACAAGTTATATAACCCGATGACTAAGAACACCATAATCAATAGAGATGTTGTGGCAGCCCTGCCCCGCCGTGGTCCTGTTAACTCTTAAGTTAACATGATTATGGTGGAAGGGTCACCAAATGACAAGGTCCCCACTTAAGATTGGATTAGACACACATTCTAATCCAGTTTAACTAAGGACTTTGTCATTTATTCCAGAATTTATCACTAAATGATCATACAAGAACTCAGAGTGCGGAAGCAATAAAAGGTATAACATCCATCCAATACAGTATAAATACAACAATACAGAATAAGTAAAGTGCTGAAAGAGAAATATAAACCTGTATTATTACAACATTTAATAAGTTTAAAAGAATTGAAAGAAACTCTCAATCTCACTGAAAAACAGAAAACTAAGGCTACAGATCTTCAAGAACGGGCTCCCTCTCCAATGGCAAGCTCTCCACTGGATCTACTGCTCCAACAAACTCAGGTCCTACCATTATTAATTTCATAATGGTAGAGCCCCAGCCAACAAAAAAAAAACTGGTTAGACAATATGTCTAAGTACATTTTAGGGCAAACAATTTTATTAAGTTAAATAGATATTATCATAAAAACAGAACTGAGCAAAAATGGGTGCAGAAAAGCGTACAAAAGAACAGTATAAAGTTATAAACAAACAGTTTATAACTAAAACAACTAGGAAGTAATTCATACCTCCTCCAAGCAACTGTAACAAAAACAGGTAAGTAAAAAAAAAGTAAAACTGTAAGAAAAGTACAACCTAAACATGCATATGATCAAATAAAATATGCTAAGTGACATACATAATTTGAACAGTATTGAAACACTAACATACTATGTGAGCATATGAAAATAGTAAGTAAAACTAGCATCCTATATAAAAATAAGGAAAATTGTAAGTAAAATAGTGCTGAAATGCAGAATATGCTAGTAAAATAGTAACTGCAAACTGAAACTACAGTAACTATATAAGTCATCTGAACTGAACACGAACTCAGCAATTCTTAGCATGTTGAGCTAAGAAACTCTGAACTAATCATCACTGAAACTCTTAGCCTGATGAGCTAAGATAGAACTGAATGTAAGTGTACTTGAATTAGTATAACCATATCAAAATCCTGACTATATAGTCAGTAGGGCAAGAGTCTATCCATCCTATCCCATGGACTAGGCATGGCATAGACTATCGGACTGAAACCCCCTACAAGAAGCTGACCCTGAACGAGTTGATCGAAGAGGTATACTAATCAAGCTACACCTTACAAACCACTTGTGAAATAAAAACACAATGCTATTTATGAATGTTCAAAATTGACATAAGATATTTATCAAATATCTTAAGTACATAATATATGTTCAAGGTATAAGGCTCAAAATCAAAGAATGCGAAGCATCAAAATCAAAGTGCAAGAAACTCTATCTAAAACACAGGTGATATCCGTTGTTATCTACTTTATTCGCTCTATCTACTCTAAGTTACATAAGTTTCAGAATCATCAATTCTTACACATTCTGTAACTTAGAATCACGAGTCCTACTAATTGAAGATAATTAGAACTGGCCAAGTCCTAATTATAACTTAATTAAAAGATGACTATTTAGTTAAAAAAAATGAATAAATCATCGATCTAGTTTTGTAAATTAATTCATCCCAACCTCATCTTGATTAGCCAAATTAAGATGAAAAGATTAAGAATTAGACTCCAGATGATGGGGTCTAATCACTTAATCTAAAGGTATAACTAAGGGTCTAAGGTTTAGAACCCAAATCTCACAGATTAGGTTAAGGCAAATCCTAATGATAAATCAAATTCATTAGGATATATCTCTATTCTTAGTTCTAAAGTTTAAAGATCAAATAATTATTAAATAAACTAAGAAAAATCTATAAACTAGTAAACTCAAGGTTTCACCTATTGAGTAACCTAATTTACTCAATAGATGAATTCTAACTTTAAGATCTATTCCTAATCTTAAGAATTAAGGCTCTTAATTACTAAGAGTATCTCTCAAGACACACATCCTAACTAATGTTATAAGACCTAAGGATGATCTAAGAGTAATTAAAGAAAGAGAACTTTACTTAAGACTTAGAAATTTTCTTTAAGAAACTAAGATTAAGATTTTAATCAAAGTCTAAATTAAACTTGGATTTGATTAATTTCAACTATGAATCATTCTATTTATTGATTTTAGTGATTAGAAACTGAATTTAGGGCTTTTAACGGCTAAACCCTAAATTTGGGCAAAATGACCATTTTGCCCCTACTTAAGGTTTCAAAAGATCAACTTTTAATCTAGGGCTTAAATTCTAAAATTTTCTTTTGGAAAGAGATTCTTACTATCTAATATAAGATTAGACAGCAACTGAATTAATTTTGGGTAATTATTAAGCCATATGAGATCAAATTAGTGAATTTGACTCATAAGGGCAATTTAGTAATTTGAGTAAGTGAAAGCTAAATTTTCATTTAGATTATTGTTCTTTACTGTCTAAGCTTTCCATAGAATTTTAATTTGCTAAATTCTGATAAGTATTGGCCAAGTTATGGCTAATACAAGATCTAGGGTTTTAAGGTTAATTAAGAGATCCTTAATTATAGGTCAAAAAATCCTAACTTTGCCAATTAATGTCCAAATTAAGAAAAATTAGTGGCTATGAATTACAAATAGCTCACTGATCAAAATGACATGTGGTAGGCTCAATTTGGACCTAATTTGACTAAGTTAAGACCTAATTAGGGTTTAGGGTGATTAGTGAGTGATTAACAAAATTAATCACTCAAATACTAATCCAACCTTATAGATTGATTTTAAATGGTTCTAGGAGTCCTCTGAAACTTAAATCATTCAATTTGGATTACTAAATTTGCTAATATTCACTAATCAAGATTTAGAGTAATTAAGGGTGATTAGCAAATCTAACCGTTGGATCTAAAATATTTCTACACATTATTATTAATTAAGTTCTTCTGATCTAAATGGACCTTTGGATCATCAAATTTGGAGCTTAATTGACCAAGTTATGGTCAATTGAAGTTCTAGGGTTAATTAACCTAATTAGGGTTAGGTCCTAAATGTCATTAGTCTCAAATTAATCCAAATAGCAAAATAAACATTCTCAGATTTATCCTTAGGGTTTACTGATCACTTTAAGACCCATTTTCAATAAGTTTAGATTATTGGTTACAAAGTTATGGGCTAAGTAAGTTTTGTGACATTCTGAGATAATTTAGGGATCCTAAATGTCATTATATTAAATATAGTTCTAAATGGAATTTTTAAAGTTCCATAATATTCCTTATTTTCTGCTGATCGAAATGACATATAATTTTAATATATTTGGAGTTCAGGATCAAAAGTTATTAATAAATGAAGTTTAGTTATTTAATTATTAATTAACTTTTGATTTAAATTAAATTATATTTAATTTTATTTTTTTATTATTGTGGCGGGACCCACAGCCACATCAGAGTCAGCAGCAGCGTCAGCGTGCAAGACTCGATGGTCTGAGCCGAGCGGGGCCCACGACCTGAATGGCTCGACACGCGTCAAAGTTGGGCTGGCCAGAGCTCTGCGAGTGGGGCCCTTACGTCTCGACGCCTGCGCCGCGGCCCGGCCTCGAATTCACGGGTCGTACCCGACCCGATCCAGCCCCGAATGGGCCGGCGACCTCTTCGGCAGATCGACGCAAAGCCAAAAATTAGGGCACGAATTTATGGTGGCTTCCCGGCGACGGCATCCTCCAGTCCGAACGGCAAAAACCCTGGCACGATGCCCTCTACCCGTCGGTGGACGAACCTATGGAGGAGGAGGCCTATGATGCCGGTAAACCCTAACCCTAGTGTTTCGGGTTTGAATAAGGATGACAAATTCGAACAACTACTGTGAGGTACTACAGATTGATCTAAAAAAAAATTCGATCGAACTGAATCAGTAAAGCGTAATCAGATCCGTTTATTCATTAATCAAAAGTATGAAATAATTGTAGAGATTCAAACATGTGCTATTAACTAAGAAGTCTGGGAAGTCGAGGTATACCTGAATCGAATCGTCGATTTACTCGGTGCACGATTGACTTCTTTGATCTTAGCTTCTGTGAAACAAAAAATGAAGCAATAGAACACTCTAGGGATCTAAATGGTGTAAGGAATGGGTGTTCAACGGTCCCCGACGAGTGGCGAGGAGTTAGGGCGACGCGCGTCTCCTCTTCGCGACACGCGGAGTCTTCCGGGGACGAAGGACCTGGACCGTTCGATCGATCGATCGAACGGTTCAAAATTTACCGTTTGCGATAAACGACCGGATGCGTATGGAGGGACGGCGTCTGAGGGAGTTGGACGGCGCCGTTAGCTCAATTTAAATAATATCATTATTTAAATTATTTTATATCAATTTAATTAATTAAAATTATTTAAGTAATTGCATCCCGAAAATTTTAAATAAATCACCTCTAACTATTTGAGGCGTGATGAATGCAATGGCGAAATCGAATTTTTGTTTCAACGAGTATTTATTTATTTGTTTATTTGGGGTATTTAAATATTATTAAATTATTCGACGAAAATCGAACGACTTCCAAATGCCTCCAAAATTTCACCCCTAGCTAATTTGGGTGTTCTGGATGCAATGGCAAAGTCAGATTTTCAATCTGAGGTCTAGATAAAAAGTCAAATTCTAGGGTTTGAAATTTTCCAAAATTCCAGATTTGACTTTGTTGACTTCTGGTTTGACCTAGGTTTTAGAGGCGAGTTCTAAATTACTTAATTAGTGACTTAGAACCTTAATTAAGACTTAGATTAGTCTTAATTGAGCAAATTAACAACCTGAGTTGTTACAGATGTTATGTTTGATGAAGACTCAAAGTGGGATTGGTCTGAGAAGAAGAAAAGTGCAAAGTTTATACAAGAAGAAGGAGAATGGGAGAAAGAAAGCTTAGAAGCTGGTGAAGAGGAGATGCAAACTCCAGAGGAGAGCATATCTCCTGTTAGAAGACTTTCTCCTGGTGTTTCTTCATCATCATCAAGTGGAATGTCTGATTCGCCTCTGAAGAAAATGAGGACTTTACAAGGTATCTACAACAAAACTTAGGAAATCTTGAATGAAGAATGGGCTGATTTTGCCTTATTTATTGATGCTGATCCAGTTGAATTTAGTGAAACTGTTCAAAGTGAGAAGTGGAGAAATTCCATGGATCAAGAAATTCATTCTATTCTGAAGAATGAAACTTGGGAGTTGTCTGAACTTCCAAAAGGGCATCAGTCTATTGGGGTAAAGTAGATTTTCAAAACAAAGTTAAATGAATAAGGTAAAGTTGAGAAGCACAAGGCTCGTCTTGTTGTGAAAGGCTACAAACAAAAGTTTGGATATGACTACAACAAAGTGTTTGCTTCTATTGTTCGTTTAGAAACTATAAGATTGTTTTTTTCTCTTGGCTGGAAGGTCAGCCAGTTGGATGTAAAATCGGCATTTCTGAATGGTTTGCTTGAAAAAGATGTATACATAGACCAACCACTTGGCTATGTAGAGAAGGGAAAAGAAACAAAAGTTTGCAAGTTGAAGAAAGCACTGTATGGGCTCAAGCAAGCTCCTCGTGCTTGGTATGGAAGGATCGATGGCTACTTTGAGAAGAACGGGTTTAGGAGATGCCTATATGAGCACACCCTATATATTAAGAAGAATAAAGGTAAGCTCTTATTTGTTTGCTTTTATGTTGATGATATAATTTTCACTGGAAATTATGAAGAATTATGTGAGGACTTCAAGAAGTCTATGAAGAAAGAATTTGAGATGACAGATTTGGGTTAGGCTTATTACTTCCTTGGTATAGAAGTAAAGTGTAGTGATGGAATGATCTCACTATCTCAAAAGAAGTATGCCACTGAGATTCTCAAAAGGTTTAGAATGGAGAATGTTGTTCCCATAAGCACTCCAATGGAATTCTGATTGAAGTTGTCAAAGGAGACTAATGAAGAGTAAGTTGATTCATCTTTGTACAAATTAGTATATAATAAAAAAAATTTACTTTTAGATTTCTAATAGGAAAAGTGTTGACTGTGTTAAAAAATAAATTATTTCTCTAAATTTGAGTTAATTTTATTATTTTTATTTTTTCCATTACTTTCCTATGCAGAACTTGGTTTGAATATATAATTCCAAAAGAAGCAAATTTTCACAACTAATTTTTCTTACGTGTTGTTTTGGATACTGGAATATAGGTGTAAAGTAAAATTTATAAATACTGGTGTTTGGCATGAAAAATAAGTATGATAAAGTAAAATTTTTGCTCATGTATAAAAGCTCACACATAAACAGAATTCAGCCAAATCAGTTGAATTCTAACTTTACGCAGATGATTCTCTCACAGTGAGATGAATAGGCGATGGAAGAATGCAACTCGGGAGACGGAGGAACGGGGGAAATGATAGATTCGAACAGAGGAACGTATCTTCTCTAGATTTGAACGGAGGAACAGAGAAAAGAATCATGTTTGTCCTCGTTCGATAAATCATACGAAATCACATCAATCAAAGATATTTAGTCGTTCAACGAATCGCGTGAAATCGTAGCAATTGCATAATAGGAGAGATTCGTTCTCGCTCGTTCGACGAATCGCAACAATCCATTTATGATTTAAACATCGGGGGAGACTGAGCATTATTCCATTCGTCCTTGCTCGACAAATAGCACGAATGCAGAAAAACTCCCCTTCGAAAGTTGGAGAATAAAATTACTTGAAATATAATATTCTACAAATTATTTGATTTCAAATGCAAAAATTAAAATATAATAAAATTATTAAATTACATTGTAATCATATTATATAATTAGATTAATTTACTTCCTTAATCAATAATGGAAAAATCTAAGATTTAATCAAAGTTGTTTGGTTACTAAAAAAATTTTTTTTTTATTTAATTTTAGCTTTTTAAAAATTTCAAGCTTAGAAAATATTAGCTAAGCTAAGCTGTGCTACGAATGCAAATACCTGTTAAAATATTCTTATTTATTTCCATACTATTATATTAATGTGAATATATAAATAAATAAAAAAATGTAAATCACAGATCCATACCTGAGCAAACCGTGTCGTAGCAGAGAAAGCACCGTACCCGAAAGCGAACTGCTTATGTCTCTCGCCGAGCGAGCAACCGACCACTGACACGCGTAGCCAATAATAAATAAATAAAATAAACGTGAGATATATCGGCAGTCCAGATACCTCCACGTGGCAATGAATCTAGGCGGGACCCACACTCAACACCGACCCGCTGACGTCCGCAGCGCCCCACCATCTTCGCCATCACGTCTCTCTTCCTTCACCGTTACTTCCTTCCCTTTCTCCTTCCATATCTAGAAAGAGAAAAATCTTCTCCGATGGCGGAATTTCAAAAGCCCCGCTTTTTATCGCAAATTGAATATGCTAAAAAAAAAAAAAATTTATCTTTTTCGCAGTCCACACTGAGGTACGGTAATATACCCCCACTAATAAACGTGTTCCGCTTATCCCGTGCTTCCTCTTAATTTTGAACGTTGAACGCGCTTCGATCGATCCTTCTTCCCCTGTTATAAATATACTCTCGAACTCGAGCACTCTCCTTCAATAACGAACCATCTTCTCTTCCCTTCCTTGCCTTTAAGAAATGAGATTTGAGGAATCGCAGCTTCTCTCCAAGATTGCCACCAACGGCGGCCACGGCGAGAACTCTTCCTATTTCGACGGCTGGAAGGCTTATGACAGAGACCCGTATCACCTGACCCGGAACCCGAACGGCGTCATACAAATGGGCTTGGCCGAGAACCTGGTTAGCTTAGTTAATACACTGATTAATCATAATTATTATCATCATACGATTACAATATTGTGTATTGTCAACGATAGCTGAGCCATGACTTGATTGAGGAGTGGATAAGGGAACATCCGGAAGCCTCCATCTGCACAGAGGAGGGCCTCTCTCAATTCAAAGCTGTCGCAAATTTTCAAGATTATCACGGCTTTCCATTCTTTAGACAGGTAATTCGCATGAATGTTGCTGCAATTACTCTTCATTTGTGCTTCTTATGCTTCCTCAACATCATTAAAATTTCTATATTTAATTTGCTTCCTCAATATCACTATAAAATTATTTAGAATATACAACCAAATGATATTCACTTTATTATTTAAATTCAATATTACTTTTTTTGTGTATTTATATGTAATAATAATATATTTTAAATGTTTTAAATATTAATATTTTGATATATATATATATATTTACATTAAAGTTTTTTGAATACGTAAAATGTTTATAAGCTTTTAATCATTAAATAGAATAATATGTAATTGTTATAATATTTTGCATGATAACATTTAAATTATAAAGTGAACTGTGTGGGTGCAGGCAGTGGCCAGGTTCATGGAGAAGGTGAGGGGCGGGCGGGTCAGGTTCGACCCGGACCGCATTGTGATGAGCGGCGGAGCCACCGGAGCTCAAGAGACGCTGGCCTTCTGTCTGGCCAATCCCGGCGATGCTTTCCTCATTCCGGTGCCTTACTATCCAGCGTAAGTGCTGCTTAATTATATTTTAATTATTCAGTCTAACAGCGGATGGATGCACTGCAGAGGTGTTAATTATCCAACTAGTTAAACGTGCCATTACGCAAAGCATCCACGTTAATGACATTAAATCGGAGCTTTAATTTTAGTTCTCGAGAACTAATTCATGCCACGAAAATTTCTGATTAAACTCCTCTTTTTTATTTTTTGCCAATCTAAGAAAAAGCGAATCAGATGTCTCCATCTTCAAAATATCCATTATTATCTATTTAGAAAACATGCTTTCACAACACTGTCTACTTATCAAAAAAAAATCCGAAGAAATGAAACTCTTTTGTATCCTACCTATATGACTATATGTTTTCTCTAACATATAATATTAATTCAATGAACTACCTACACTAGTTGTTGTGTAGGAACATCATTAATCATAAAAAAAAAAAAAAAAAAAAAAAAAAAAAAAAAAAAAAAATTGCTGTAAAGTATATAAAATTAGAAAAATGTTACTTAGCTTACAATATTTTCTAAAAAATATGAATAATTAAGATTTAAGATTTAAAAAATATATTTTTATAGATCTTATGATTAAAAGTGAATTTAATAAAAACTTTTTATTTTACTTAACTCTCTAAATCCTAATCAACAATATATTTTAAGAGATATTTAAGAGCCATCTAATAATATTCATAAAATTAATAGAAATTTTTTTTTTTTAATTTATATATATAAATCTCACACAGAATAAAATGTATTTCTATTTAGATAGTTGATTGACACTAACAATACTCTTAATCATAATAAAAAGTAAATGATTAAATTAAATTTTTTTTATAAACATCTAACCCAAAACATGCCAACATTAAACCACAGATTCGACCGGGACTTCTGCTGGAGGACCAAAGCACGTCTGCTCCCCGTACACTGTGACAGCTCGAACAATTTCAGGCTCACTATACCGGCGTTGGAATCGGCTTTCGAGAGCGCACGGAGGGCGAACGTGCGGGTGAAGGGCATCCTGGTGGCAAACCCATCGAACCCGCTGGGCACGACGCTTGACAGGCCTGGCCTCGCAGCCCTTTTGCGCTTCGTCGGGGAGAAACGGATCCACCTCATCTGCGACGAGGTCTTCGGGGGGACAGTCTTTGCACCCGCGCACTTCGTCGGGGTATCAGAGGCGCTGGAGTCACTGGGGCCGGGGGCGGTGGACCGCAGGCTGGTGCACGTGGTGTGCAGCCTGTCGAAGGATCTGGGCCTGCCGGGCTTCCGGGCCGGGTTCATTTATTCGTACAACGACAAGGTGGTAGCGTGCGCGCGCCGAATGTCCAGCTTCGGGCTGGTGTCAACGCAGACGCAGCAGCTGCTGGGGCGGATGCTGGGTGACGGCGGGTTCACGGACCGGTACCTGGCGGAGAGTGCGAGGAGGCTGAGGGAGAGGCACACCGTGTTCACGGGCGGGCTCGGGCGGGTCGGGATCAGGTGCTTGGAAGCCAATGCGGGGCTCTTCTGCTGGATGGATCTGAGGGGGATGCTGAAGGAGCCAACGCTTGAGGCCGAGCTGGACCTGTGGAGGGTCATTCTCTGTGAGGTTAAGCTCAACGTCTCGCCCGGTTCGGCTTTTCATTGCCCTGAACCGGGTTGGTTCAGAGTCTGCTTTGCGAATATGGACGATGAGACCATGAAGAGGGCGCTGAAAAGGATAAAGACGTTTGCGATGAAGAAGAGGTGGGAGCTGAGACTCAGCCTGCCCAGGATTTTTGACGAGGAATTGGGCCTTATGTCTCCCCACTCCCCTCTCGTTCAAGTTCAAGCCACCTTCTGATGACCCTTTTTTACTATTAGTTAGTGCCATTTTTTGTGCATTGGAATCAGTGCATGGCTCTTACGTGGGATAAGTGACGGATAGCCAACTTGGGGGTAATGCTTAGTTATGTATGCATTTTACTTTTATGAAGCTGGCACAGTTCAGGCATAAGGTACTTTAAGAAGATATTTTTCCTTTGTTTTTTGCATGCGGAGGCTGGGTAGGCTACCTTATGCGTAGCATGCACGTGTAGCTGCGTGTTTGTATCTTGAAATTGTTGAAATAAAGAAAAGCAAATTACTCTGCTTGATGGAAAGATTTTGTGTAATTTGAATTATTGTATGACATTGAATATATATAATGATTCTGAGTTCTTTTGAGAGGATCGATTCCGGATTGTCTTCTTACTATGCTGGTTATGTTAAAATCTTTATTTATATATAATTTTATATAGTCAATCATTTCTTTTATATATATATAGTCAACATCATACCTATCAAGTAGATAGTTTCTAATGAAGGAGACGTACAATTTGTGCCACGTCCTTCAATTAAAGTCACGTGCCGTGCGGGCGGAAAATGGTGATAAACGGCTGACGCTCCATATTGTGCCTCGTTGGTCCATTATATTCTGCTCCCGCTCCAAAATATTCTCTCTACAGGTCTTCCCAATAGTGTGTTATGCTGTGAGATGCTGGTTTGTGTATTGTATTGGCATCTCTTAACAGTAACAGGCTGTGACAGAGGACCATACTCCGTCGCTGTCTTTTGCATGAAACATTTGTATTTCTCAGTCTCTGTCCGTCGCTGTCTTTTGCATGAAACATTTGTATTTCTCAATCTCCGTCCGTCGCTGTCTTCTGCATGAAACATTTGTATTTCTCAGTCTCTGTAATAATTCAAAACAAGCTTAAGATTTCATTGGATGCCAATCGTGAACGAATTCGATGTCCGTCACTTACGAAAAAATTCACTTTTTCCTATTTGGGGAGCATTTTCATGGCAGCATTTGTTGATTTCTTCTAATTAATCCAATGGCAAAGAGTTTTGGTCCCATAAATATTGATGTATGCGTAAAAGAGAGAAAAGGAAAGGAATATCGAAAAAAGAGAACCTTTTGATCCATCAGCATCTCAGCACCTCTTGAAAGTATTTTGGCTCCATGTATACATCGCAACATATGTAATAACAGAGAAGAAGAATGGTAGACATTGTCTACCTTTGGGCTAAACATAACTGAATCTGAGTTCAACCTAATGATATAGGGATGGATTTTGAAGTATTCCAATTAAATGTCCAACATTTTTAAGACATCATTGAAAAGCTGCCAAATGAAGACTCGATCGAATTGAGGAACACCACACAACTTAATGTGTGTGCACGGAGAAATATTTAATATCAATCATAATTATTCTATTGTATGCATTCAAATTTTATATAGCTAACCCTAATTAATGGCCGAGTGCGTAGAAATTATATATATATAATCACAGATAGATGCAAGCAACAAACACTATGTATTCAAAGAAAAAAAATGTGCACAACACAACATGAAAATAAACCAAGGATAATTAGAGCATAGACCAACCACTGCAATTAGCCTAATTGAAGGTAACTTGAGCTAGAAATACTTTAGATTAACAAAATGATGAAAAGCAAGTAATAAATATCAATTTTTATATACACATACCCTTTATCATAACACATATGCCAATCAATATTCTTATATGCCACGCCATCAATAATCAATGCAGAGGGCATTTAAGAACTAAAGATGCATAAATGATGTTTGTAAAGCCCAAAATAATGGCATCCAAAACTATGAATCTTGTAATTAACTCAATATTAATAATGTGCTTACTGATGACTTTGAATGGCAATATATTTGTAACAATGAGTTCTTGTAATAAAGACAAAATTACTTTTCTAGCAATTAGAGAGATGATAATAATCGTATGCCAAATTCAAACCATAATATACCATAAGTTTAACATCATATCATAACAAAAACTGGTCTATATTGGGAAAATCATTATATGGTCATAAATAGAAACAACAACTTAAATTTGCCAGCATCTAGATCTTTCCAACAAAATGTTTTTGCATGGAAAACTGAGAACATAACACACATATTTGATAAGATATTACAACAAGTTTTGTGAAAACATTAAGGCCAACAAAATGATATTTAGCAATGTTGCTTTGAGCCCGTAGATGCTAAAGCATATATGAATCCATGAGAGCACAAATATGCATTTTTGTGTTATTGGGTTGGCTCCATTTTTGAAATAGGTGTTTTTATAACAATTTCACTTTTAATAAAGCATGCTCTTTTATTTTAATTAAAGTATAACAAATACATTTAGATGTAACGTATAATCATCTAGTTTTCATGATAACATCAATTGAAATGAGGCACTTGTGAAGTTTTCAAATAAGAATATCTTATAATATATAAAAATATAGACATTACCTTCTTACATTGCCAAATATTGTTGATACTAGGACTATAACATCAACATAATGGCCATACAAGTTTTAGATTAAACTTACCATCAGGGGGAATTTTAGATATAAATGATTTATAATAAGTAAGAATTAAAAGTGGTGTGATGGATTCTTGAGTGTATTGGAATGAACATACGAAGGCTAAAGATTGATTAGAGATCATGCGGGCAAAGAACAAACTCAAAATGATCGCATTAAGGAAAATGTTATATTCATTTTTATTTAATTTACTGCAATTAGACTTGGCAGTTCCAATTGAGTTTTGCTATGGCATCATAGTCATAGCCAACATCAACTATTGATGATGTTGTATTCCCTTGTGTAAAATAGAGTATCAGTGCAATGCACACTTGTTTGAGGACACTTACAATTAAAAAATATTAGAAACTTTTTAAATAATTCTGAATAGTCAATCGTGTCTACCTTTGTGTCATTATTACTTTTTTCATCCCTTTATATAAGAATCAAAGACAACAATTATTGTAACAAACTTTGACAAGTCATTGAATACCTAATTTTGTATTGTAGAAAATTTACATTAATGTTGTTGTGCTAGATATTTCTTGTCATTTCAAGAACATATATCAACTTAATAACTTATTACAACTTTAATGTATCCTTACTTGTTGCTTGTGTGTGCATATGTTATTTTATATTTCCTTTTAATTGGATGATATATATTGTGTACGCACAACTTTGATGTAAATGAAATATACATGGATGAAGGGAGTGAGGCAACAAACATAAGTCCTTTAAAATATTCTTGTAACTTCTTTCTTTTGATATGACAATCAATTTTTATGCGCTTTATCCTTTAATTAAAATTTGGGTTTTGGGCAATTTTGGTTAAGCAATTATCACAATGTAACAATTCTTAAGAAAAACTTGAAACTTGAAATAGAAATAATCAAAATATTTCACAAGGAATCATTTCATGAAAATTTGGGTTACGAGCGATAGGATTTGTTGACCAATTATCACAATTGAGCATTTCTTTAGTAAGAGTTGGAACATATAAATCTATAAGTATTAGTTAAAATATTTCACATGTAGTTACTACCATTGCTTTATACTTTGTTTCACATAACTTAAAATTGTATTCTACCTCTTAGACATTAGTGATACATGTGATGTGTTTATGAGTATAAGTTATCAATAATAGATATATAGGAATCTATACATAGTGCCCTAATGAATTAATAAACCCTTCAAATGCAATTTTATAATGGACAATAAATATTATTTACATAGGTGAATGTTAAATAAATCTAATTATTTTATTAATTACTTGCATGTGTCCTGTTCTTAGTATTGAAATTGGGTAACATAAGATATATTCTTATTTTTTCTTATATTTAATGATAAATATTGTTTTATCATTTGGATTACAATAATTATTATGCTGTTGAGGACATAAAATGTATCTTCAAGAGATTTATCATCAGGGTAACATAGGAAATGTTCTTAGTTTTTCTTACAATTAATAATAGACATTATTTTAATATATAGGTTACAAAAACTATCATGATGTTGACCAATTATCATAATAGAGCAATGTTTCACAAAAAGTTGGAATATATAAATCTACAAATAAAAGTAATAGCCAAAATGTTTCATTACTTCATACTTTATTTCACATAACTTAAGATTTTGTTCTATCTCTTAGACATTAATGTTACATGTGATGTGCTTATGAACATAAATTACTAATGATAGATATGTAGGAATCTATACATAATGCCCTAAATGAATTAACAAACCCTTCAATTGCAATTTTATGGTAGATAAGAAAATATATCCTTACATAAGTGCATGTTAAATATATCTAATTATTCTATTAACTGCTTGCATGTGCCCTATTCTTAGTATTGAGAAACTAGGTAACATAAGAAATATTATTAGTACTTCTTATAATTAATAATAGATATTGTTTTATCATCATAGTAACAAGAATCATCATGGTGTCGGAGAAAGAAAAAGTATCTACATAAAAGTATGTGTAACATTGAGAAAATATTTGGAGACAAAAGTATTTTCATAAAGTATGTGCAACATGAAGAAAATACTTGTTTAGTTTATATTTTGTAAAATTTATTTATTTAAGAAAGATGGGAACAATGGCTTTATAATCAAATTTTATTTTATTTTTTGTTATTGTGGAAGTATATGCCAAACGACCAAAAACTTTGGATTTCCAAAATCCTGTTATTTGTTAGAAACCACTTCACACAATGAGTAACTTCAGAGCAAAAGTGATGGAGTCATGTTTATCTAATAAACAATGTGTCTGACATAATCTGCCTGGAAACAATGTTATAAATTTGATCATAATATGAGTATTATTACAATATTTATTACACCATGGTGCTTACCCTCTAAGAACCTCATTTCTATTATTATTTGTAAACACATCTAGTTTGGTGTCAAATTCCTTTGTTTTGCATGTCAATACCATTGTTAATCTTAATTATATTATCTCAAATTGTGTTTCAATATATGTAATAAAGTTGAGCTTAAATTAATACTTTTAATTTTTATTTTAACAAAAAAAAATCATATATTTTTTGATTTCTCATAAAAAATGATAAATAATATTGATAATAACAAAATTTAGTTTTCAAAATCCTACATGTATTTGTATTAATAAAATTAAATATTTTATTTGCAATAATATTACTCAAAGAAAAACACAATTCCTGGATTTATCATATAACAAATTATATAACATGAACTAGTTAAAATTGTAATTCATGAATGTATTATTTATAGTAACATGAGTTTGGAATTAAATAAATGTCCAAATCTACAATGCCAAATGTGTGAATTCTACATTCATAGTAAAGTGTGTTCCTTCTTTTTTCTATTTTTGCTTCACTAAAAAGGGTTCTTGGCTTTATCACTTGATAAAGTTCATATACTTCCTTAAATATATTATTATATCTTCTTGTTCAGCATGTCTTGAATAATGTAGTTATTAATAAAGTAAGAATCATTTTTTCCTTATTTTTGTGAGTTTAGTTGCTGAGATTAAATTGGAGAAATATCAAGCAAATACTATATTTTTTAATTTGAATTTAAATTATAACTATACTATGCTAATATTAGTAACTAGAACCCTTCTTGATGAAGAGCCAAAATATTACTTATGCCAAGCTTATGGTTAAAGTGCTAATTTGTTATATTTTTAAAGTAATTTTTGTGGGGCCCTAATGCCAGTTTAGCGTACGCTAAGCCATCATTATGTGTGTTTCCCCTAAATGTTGGATCATATTGAATGATTTAAGAGAAATAACATATACGCATCTGTGGCGCCGAGCCCCTAAATCCATAAGATTAAGCTAAGGGGAGATGTACCACTCTGACAGATCACTCACTTATCATTAGATTAGGTCTAATTCCACAATCCACTAATAAAGGAGAGATATGCTCAGGTTAAAATCATGAGAATCAGTCACTACATAAATACAACTCAGAGTGCAAAAACAAAGTAAAAGATAGTAGTACATCCAATTTACCACAATAAGTAGAGAAAATGCAGCATACAACTCAGAATAAACAGTACAGTAAGGAAAAACACAGTTAATAGTACATGTATTATTACAGTATTTTAAATAAGTTTAAATGAAAGAAAAAAAGAAAATCCCTCATCCTCATAAATAAAGCAGAAAAAGAGAACTAAATAGCTTTTGGTTATGGCGGCCCTGCCCCGCCGTGGTCCTGTTAACCCTAAAGTTAACATGATTACGGTGGAGGGGTCACCAAATGACAAGGTCCCCACTTGAGATTGGATTAGACACACACTCTATTCCAATTTAAATAAGGACTTTGCCATTCAATCCAGAAATACTATCACTAAATGATCATACATGAACTCAGAGTGCGAAAGCATAAAACATAACATCCATCCAATACAGTATAAATATAATAATACAGATAAAGTACTGAAAAATAAAAAAATAATCCTATATTATTACAACATTTAATGAGTTTAACAGAACTGAAAGAAAACTCTCATCCTCACTGAAAATAGAAACCTAAGCTACAGATCTTCAGGAACGGGCTCCTCCTCCAATGGCAAACTCTCCACTAGATCTGCTAAACCAACAACTCAGAACCTACCATTATCAGTTTCATAATGGTAGGGCCCCAGCCAACAAAAGAAAAACTAGTTAGACAATAAGTCTAAGTACATTTTAGGGCAGAAGTTTATATAAGTTAACTGAATATCACCATAAAAATAGAACTAAGCATAATAGGTGCAGGAAAGCGTACAAAAGAGCTATAATAAGTTATAAACCATAGTTTATAACTAAACAAGAAGGAAGTAAAACATACCTCCACCAAGCAACTGCAACACAAACAGGTAAGTAAAAGAAGTGTAAAACTGTAAATACAACCTAAATATGCATATGATCAAACTGATTATGCCAAGTGACATACAAAATTCAAATAGTATAAAACTAAGTACACTAACATCCTAAGTAAGCATATGAAAACAGTAAGTAAATCTAGCATCCTATATAAAAACACGTGCAGGAAAGCTGTAAGTAAAACAGTGCTAAAATGCAGAATATACTAGTAAAACAGTAACTGTAAACTAAAACTATAGTAACTGTACAAGTCATCTGAACTGAATACAAACTCAACAATTCTTAGCCTGATGAGCTAAGAAACTCTGAACTGAACATTACTGAAACTCTTAGCCTGATGAGCTAAGACAGAACTGAATGCAAGTGCACTTGAATTAGTATATCCATATCAGAATCCTGACTCTGTAGTCAGTAGGGCAAGAGTCTATCCATCCTATCACTCGGACTAGGCATGGCCAATAGACTGTCGGACATTAAACCCTCGAAAGGTTGCCGACCCCGAACGGGTTGATCGAAGAGGTATACTAATCAAGCTACACCTTACAAACCACTTATGAAACAAACAATATGTTATTTATGAATAATGTTCCAAATTGACATAAGATATTTATCAAAATATCTTATGTACATAATACAAGTTCAAGGTATAAGGCTCAAAATCAAAGAATGCGAAGCATCAATAAAGTGCAAGAAACTCTATCTAAAACACAGGTGATATCCTTTGTTATCTACTTTATTCATTCTATCTACTCTAAGTTACATAAGTTTCAGAATTATAAATCCTTACACATTCTGTAACTTAGAATCACGAGTCCTACTTATTGAAGATAATTAGGACTGGCCAAGTCCTAATTATAACTTAATCAAAAGACGACTATTTAGTTAAAAAGAATAAATCATCGACCTAGTTTTGTAATTTAATTCATCCCAACCACATCTTGATTAGCCAAATCAAGATGAATAGATTAAGAATTAGACTCCAGATGATGGGGTCTAATCACTTAATCTAAAGGTATAATCTAAGGATCTAAGGTTTAGAACCCAAATCTCACAGATTAGGTTAAGACAAAATCCTAATGATAAATCAAATTTCATTAGGATAGATCTCTATTCTTAGTTCTAAAGTTTAAAGATTAAATAATCATTTAATAAATTAAGAAAAATCTAGAAACTATAAAACTCAAGATTTCATCTAATTGAGTAACCCAATTTACTCAATAGATGAATTCTAACTTAAGATCTATTCCTAATCTTAGAAAATAAGGCTTTTAATTACTAAGAGTATCTCTCCAGACACACATCCTAACTAATGTTATAGGATCTAAGGATGGATCTAAGAATAATTAAAGAATGAGAACACTCACTTAGGAAATTTTCTTTACTGAACAAATTCTGAGATTTTAATTAAAACCTAATTTAGACTTAAGATTGAATAATTTCAGCTCTAAATCATTTTATTTACTGATTTTAGTGATTAGAAATTGAATTTAGGGTTTTAGAAGGTTAAACCCTAAATTTGGGCAAAATGACCATTTTGCCCCTACTTTAAGAGTTCAAAAGATCAAATTTTGATCTAGGCTTAATTTATAAAATTTTCTTTTGGAAAGTGTTTTTTACTGACTAATATAAGATTAGACAGCAACTAAGTTAATTTTGGGTGATTATTAAGCCATTAGAGATCAAATTAGTGAATTTGACTCAATAGGGCAAATTAGTAATTTTACTAAGTGAAAGTTAAATTTTCTTTTAGATTATTGCTCTTTACTATCTAAGCTTTCCATAGAATCTAAATTTGCTAAATTCTGATGAGTATTGGCCAAGTTATGGCCAATACAAGATCTAGGGTTTTTAGGAGATTAAGGAATGCTTAATTAAGAGTCAAAAATCCTAACTTTTTCAATTAGTATCCAAATCAAGCAAAATTAGTGACTATGAATTACAAATAGCTCACTGATTTTAATGATATGTGATAGGCTCAATTTGGACCTAATTTGACTAAGTTAAGACCTAATTAGGGTTTAGGGTGATTAGTGAGTGATTAACAAAATTAATCACTCAAATACTAATCCAACCTTATGGATTGATTTTAAATGGATTTAGGAGTCCTCTGAAATTTAAAATTCTCAAATTGGGTTACTAGATTTGCTAGTATTCACTAATCAAGATTTAGAGCAATTAAGGGTGATTAGCAAATCTAACAGTTAGGTCTAAAATATTTTTACATATTATTGAAAATTGAGTTCTTCTGATCTAAATGGACCTATGGATCATTAAATTTGGAGCTCAATTGACCAAGTTATGGTCAATTGAAGGTCTAGGGTTAATTAACCTAATTAGGGTTTGGTCCTAAATGTGATTAGGCAAACACTAATCCAAACAGCAAAATAAACCCTATCAAATTAATCCTTAGGGTTTTCTGATTACTTTAAGACCCATATTGGATATGTTTGGATCATTGGGTACAAATTTATGAGCTAAATAAGGTTTATGGAATTTAATTTAAATTAAATTAAACCTAAATAATCACTTTGCAAAATATTGATCTTACAGCAAAAATTTTGGCATCAATAAATTCCTCATATTTTTCTGATTAATTTAATATATTTATTTGTATAATTTGGATAAATATTTTAGGAGTTATTTAGGGTTAAAGCTTGGGATTAAGTATAATTAATTAAGCCAATTAATCCTTCTGATATTTAATATTTAACATTATAAATTATAAATTAGTAATTAATTATGATTTAATATTTAATAAATTTTGATATATAAAATTTCATATTTTAAACATATCTGAAATGATGTAATCATAAATTATTATATATATATATATACATATATTTACATCAGCTTTTATATAATTATAAATATAAATTATAATATTAATTATACAGGAATAGACGGCTCGGCAGAAGGCAGGTGGGTCCCTCGTCCACGTGGCGAATGCCTATTCGACGGTGCGAGGTCTGCGGGCCCCATCTGCGACGGTCGAATGACTGCGGGGCCCGCAGTCAGTGTGCCGCGCGAGTTTACGCGCTCGGTGGGCCCCACAGCCCACGCGGCTTGCCTGGATGCGCGACAGCGCAAAACTGAGGGTCCCACATTTATGCACGTAAGCAAGTACTGGGCGGGCCGGGTCCGGGCTGACTCGGCCCAAATCGCGAACCTTCTTCCTTCTCGCCTCGCCTCTGTTAATCAGGAGAAATTAGGGCTGCGAAACTGGAGGCCTTCCTGACAACTTAAGAGCTCAACCCGCACGGAATTAGGTAGAGGATGATCATGGCTTTGAAATGAAATATAGATAATTGATCGAAGTGATTTGAGTTTGTCGCAATATCAAACCCTAATTAGCTCACACAAACTTAACGGTTTGTACTGTGGCCATTTGTTCGATTTAAGACGATCGAACTTATTTGAGTTCAATTGGGACCGATACATCGACAATCAAGGCTATGAAATAAGAAATCGAAATGTAACTTTCAATAATTGTTAAAGATCAAAGATTTAAGTGTGTACCTCAAATGAACGGCGGTTGTGGCTTAGAGTTCGATTGCAAAAGTCCCGAGTTTCTTTAAGATTTAGAGGTTAACACAGAGCAAAATGGAGGCTCTAGAGGTATTATACCATTCTTATCGCGGTTGCAAATGGTGGCTTGATGCTCTGGAGGAGGCGAAGGCGCCGCGCGTCGACTCCTTCGACACGCGGAAACCATGCGGGGACGACGATGCAGCTGCCGTCTGGTCAAACGATCAGACGGCCACGATTCGATTGACCAACTGACGGGCGAAGCTGACGGCGTGAAGAATAAGGAACGGCGCTTTAATTAAATAACGGAACCCGTTAATCCTTATTAATTAATTAATTATTTATATTAAATTATACAGATTTAATTAATTAATTTTAACTTATTAAATGCATCCCAAAAATTTCCAATAAATCACCCTTAGCTAAATAAAGGGTGAGGAACGCAACGGCGCACTCAGATTTTTGATCCGATGAATATTTATTTATTTGATTATTTAGGGTATTTAAATAATATTAAAATATTCGACGAAAAATCAACGACTTCTAAATGCCTCCAAAATTTCACCCTTAGCTAATTTGGGTGTTCTGAACGCAATGGTGAAGTCAGATTTTCATTCTGAGGTCTAGATAAAAAGTCAAATTCCCAAATTTTGGGATTTTCTAGAATTCTTGTTTTGACTTTGTTGACTTCTTGGTTTGACCTAGGTTTCAGAGATTTGCTTCAAATCACTTAATTAGTGACTTAGAACCTTAATTAAGACTTAGATTAGTCTTTATTGAGCAAAGTAACAACCTGGGTTGTTACATTGGTCCTCCCGGATACTCCTCCTCAAGATAAGGCTCCTTCTCTGGCACGAGCTCCTCAAAATGATCCGGATCTGACATTGTCGGTTTCAAAATGCCAGGGCCCCAACCAACAAAAGAAAAAATCTTATTAGACAATTATCTAAGTACATTTTAGGTTGATTTATTTTCATAAATTTATTAATATCACCATTTAAACTAGACAAAAACCAAAATAGCATAGGAGCGACAAGCGTACAAATGGAAATGGTAAGTTATAAATAAAGTATTTATAACTAAGTAAGAACAAGGCAAAAGACATACCTTAAAATAAACTAAAATAAGGCTAAGCATACATGTATAGGTAAATAAAGTACTAGGAAGAAGAGACTATATCTTAAACATGCTAATGATTATACATATATGCAAATTTAAAAGAAATTATTCCAACAATGGTATATATAAATAAGTAACAAAGGTCTAGCATCCTATAATATTGTAAAATATCAGATGTTCTTTTCAAATTTATTTATTAATATTCAAATAATTTTGATCTCAAATTAAAAATCTGACTTTGCCATTATGCTAATCACCCCTGAACTAGCTAGGGATGATATTTTGAAAATTTTTGGAAGCCGTCAAATTTTCTCGAATATTTTAATATATTTTTAATACCCAAATTAGGATAATTAAATTGATCTCGAAACCAAATCCAACATCATCGTTGCGTTCCTCACCCCGAAATTAGCTAAGGATGAAATTTTGGAATTTTTTTTAAAACTCGTTTAAATGACATAATCCAAATTATTAAAATAATTAAGTATTAAAATAAATAGTGGGGCCTACCGCCAAATTAAATTAACATCATCTCCTCATCCAAGCCCATCCTCACTCATTCTTTATCTAAACTCATAACATAATTCAAATTATTAAAATAATTAAGTGTTAAAGTAAATGGTGGAGCCTACCACATAATTAAATCAACCTCATCTCCTCATCCAAGCCTATACCCTCTCCTTCTTTATCTACACTCAAATGGCATCAATTATTTTCTTGAATGCTGTTAGAAAACTTCAAAGAGCAAATCCATTCCAACATTAAGAGATCTCCATTTTTCAAAGCTTCTTCTTCTTCTTCTTCCTCCTGTCACACCATCAAAGGTACCTTAATATCCTTCAATTCTCCTTCAATCTATGATTTTTACTTTTCTTTTGTCTATTAATCAATATTGCATGCAATTTTAAATCACCATTGGGCTCAATCAAGCCCAATCAAAGGTTTATTTCCGTAAATACACTTAAATTTCACGATTTCCCCGTATACCCATTGCTAGGGCATCATTTTTTTGAAAATTTATTGTGCTCCAATCATGTTGATTCAGGTACCGATGGAAAGGTCTCAAAGAGAGCTTTCAATCGGTATATGGCACGCCCCGTGAAGTGCCATATTTTGGGAGTTATGGCGTGCCCAAGGTGACCCTATTCGTCTTTCCAACAATCTAGGCTACGGGTCAGGCCCCGGCTTACGGGTCCGCCTGCGTGCAGCCCACCTGGCCCATGTACGGCCCATGATAATTAAATTAAAATTTTGTAAAACTTTAAACCCTCATAACTTTGCAACCACAAATCCAAATATAGTAAAATTATATCTTATTTTGCTCAAAAATTACAAAGAATATTATGGCAAGGATAATTTTTCTATTTGATACTTAATTTAACTAATTATTTTTTAGGCTAATTAATTACTCCATTAAAGCCTAGAATTTCTGTTAGCCTTAACTTGATCATTTACAATCCAAATTAGGTCATCCAATATATCATTTTGATCAAAAAAGTATAAGAAATACTAATCTGTAAGAAACTTTTAATTTCTATCATTAAATTTCTTAATTTAGCCTAATTACTCTAAAAATAAATTAGTGAATATTAGACTCATTAATTATCCAAAATTCAAATTTTAAGTTTTTTATCACTCACAAAATAGAGGAGAGCACATTGGCATAGTCAAAGTATTTTTTATAATTAATTTCACTAATTACTCACTAATTATTCATTAATGAGCTTAAATCATAATTTTAAACTTATTAGCCTCAAAACTTAGCCACATGAAATCCACATTGAGAAAACTCAGTTTTATTATGATCAGTATGTTATAAGAAAACTATAGCCACTGAGTTTGTTCAATTTGGACACCTAATGAATAAATTAGCTTTTTGGATATATTCATAAATCTCCTAAATTACACTTTTAACCCTAAACTTTATTTTGGTCATAACTTAGCCAAAAGACCTTAGAATTTAGAAATTTTAGATTCTATGGAATTCTTAGGCAGTAAGCAACATAAGTATAACAAAAATTCTAGATTTCCATAAGTACAATTGTTAATCAACTCTTAATGAGCTTAAATATTAATTTAAGCTCATTAGCCTTAATCCTTGGCCAAATTATGTGTTCTTAGTGTCTAACTTTATATTAGATAGTAAAAAATATTTTGCATTAATAGAATTTAATTTGGAAGTCAAATTTTTAAAATCACTTTTTGGGCACCTTTAAGAGGGGCATTTTGGTCATTTTGGCCAAATATTAAATTAAATAAATTTTAATAAATTAAAATAGTTCTTTATATCTTAAATTAGTAATTTAATAATTCAAAATTAATTTAAAATTATTTATATCATTTTTCTTATTTTAGAAACCTAAATTACAAAATTTAGTACTTATAAACCTAATATTACATTAAATAAATAACAAATCATGTTAAATCATAAAATATTAAATTAATAAATTAAATTATTATTTGATAGATCAAAGGAATTGTTTGGTTGTGATTTTTATCAAAACAGTCAGGTACGTAGATCTACATATAAGTTTTATTTCAGCATATCTAATTTGAGCTATTTTCATTTGAATCTTGCTTATGCTTTCAAATATGCTTACCGCTTATTAATTTGCAAATATTATCATAAGATATGTAACAAAAAGATGAAATATATTATATTATTGTGGTGTTTGTTTTTGGAGGATAGAAAATAATATTGAGAATCTGTACAGATTAGGCCTGTTGGCAGCTCCTGGGAGTCATATGAAGGGATTTAGCGCTTTTTAGGAAGTAGGCAAATCCAGAGGAAAGACACACCATCAATTTCTAATTTTGAATAAGCTACCGAGGGGTAGTGAGAAAGCTTCCTAAATGTTATGCCTATGGGTTTACCCATTTGGGATTTGGAGTCTACAGACTCGACTTTATGTTACAAATGCTTATGATAAAATTTATTTTATGCTTTTCTTATATACTAAACTTCAAGGCTAATATGCAGGACAAAAGATAATTTTATTTGGCAAATACTTTACTTTCTTACTTGTGATGTAAAAATTTCTTTATTTTACTTTTACATTAATTTATGCCTATTATAAGATGCTAGAATGTAATTCTTATAAGAATGGTCTACGTACTCATACCTGACTGGTAACTATATTTTCAAGTTTTGAAAATTAAGCTTTGAAGATCTGATTGAGTACTAAAATAGAAGAAGCTGAGATGTGAGATAATAAGGATGTTTAATCTATATTATAAATATTAAACTGTTGTAAATTCATATATGTATAGCTCTCTCTCTCTCTCTACTTGTATAATTGGACTTTGGATTTTATATATATTATTTCCTTTTATTTAAAAATTTTATGTTTCCAAATTTTATGGATTATTCTTTTAAAATTCTCAAAATTCGATCCCCATTCGTCACAAATATACAAGTAAGCAAGTAAAGCAAGGTATACTGAAATAAAGTACGACAGTAAATAGCAAATAGTGAACAGTAAACAGTAAACATGTATGAAGTACTGCCATATCAAAAGAGGGTTAATCTAGCATGTTGATATCAAAAGGATTCTTAGTGTCAACAAGAAGGCTTGTCGACAAAATATTTTTAGCGTCATCTGTGGCTAGGCTGGAATAACATAACAAAAACTGAACTAAAGAGGCAGAATGTACATACGTATAAATATTTTAATTATTTGCTTTACTTTTGTGAACACATCCAGAAGTATCTGAGGAGTCAAGCACGTCTACAAGACTATATGGGTTCCAAACTTAGCACAACACTCCTCAATGAGTAATGCTAAGTGCTTCTTATTTCTCTTTACTCCTGTTCAGTAGGGTAAAATATACCAGATTAACACATAATTAAACCCAATGTAAATGTTATCCTAATATTCTATGTTTTCACTTCATGCAATAATATTGTCTTGAATGACATGTACAAAGAATAAGGCACAAAATACAAATAATACTAAAGCACAAGTAAAATAATAGTGAGCAAGGGACTCTACTACATATGGTGACATCAATTATTATCTATTAAAGTATTCTAACTATTCTAAGTTACACAAGTTCAGGATCTCCAATTCCTACTATCGAGTGTATCTTAGAAGCACAACCTCATAAGTTAAAAATTATTTGAACTGGTCAGTTCTAATCTAGTTCAGTCATAATCGACTATAAGTTAAATAATAAGTCATCACGTCCTAATTAATGAATTTAGATGTTCTATGCTAAGATCTGATCAAGATCTACTGACACGGGATTATGAATTAAACACCACGCATTGGAGTTAATCACATAATCTAAGGGTCAAACATAAGGTCTAATATTTTTAAGTCTAAAAGTGAATTAAAATTAAAGCTAAAATCTATTAAGCATAATTAAACTTAATAGAAAGATTCTCCTAATCTTATTCTAGAATTGGAAGATAAAATAATCAGAATTAAGTTAAGAAAAAATCTAGAAACTAATAAAACTAAGGTTTCATTTATTGGATAACCCACTTTATCTAATAAATTTTTATCTTGAACACTTTATTTATGTAATATGACATTAATTCCTAATTAACCTTAAGAATCTTATGATTTTGATCTAGTGATTAATACTTGATCTCAATCTGAATCTTGCAATCATAATACACCAATAATATATTGATTTGTCATTGATCTATAAATTAGTAATTGGTCTTACTTGGATGAGGATGGGTTAAACCCTAACCTATTTGATTAAGACTTGAGCCCTTAATCACTTAATCAATAAACTTGATTAAAAGGTAATTAAGCTGACATGATTCCAATAATGCATTTGAATCTAACCCAAGATCTATTCTTAATCTTAGAAAAAGGTATGAATGTGAGGTGAAGGTTCCTAAGGAGATGACTTAAGGAAATCTCAATAAAATATGGAATTTAAGTTTCTTTGTTGCTTTACTTATTTAGGAAAGGTAAAGGGTGAATTTTAGCTAAGTAAAGAATATTTCCTTAGGGATTTTCAAGGCCTAGATTAGGAATTTTATCAAATTATTCAAATCATGAGATTTTAAGATTTAAATTGAGTCTAAATTAGTTTTATTACTCATTTTAATAATTTAAATAATATTTTAGGGGTTAAGGACACTTAACTTAAATTTTGGGCAAAAAAATAATTTTGCTCCTACTTTAGGATCTAAGAAACTATTTTTTAATTTAGGGCTCCAAATTAAATTTTCTTATAGCTAAATAATTCCTTACTATCTAATATGAAGATAGACAGTAAGTACACTCAATTTGGATAAGAAATGAGTCGTATAGGTCCAAAGTAAGGTTTTTAACCTAAGGGGTATTTTAGTAATTTTTTACCTAATGAAATTTAAAATTTTGTGCAGTTTATTACTGGTGGCTGTTCAAGGATTCCATAGAGTTTAAGAACACTAAATTTTGATATTAAATGGCTAAGTTATGGATATTCTAAGTTCTAAGAGTATTTTGGTAAGTTTCCTAAGGTCATTAATAAGGGTCCTAAAAGTGACTTTGTAAACTAATTATCAAATGGGAAAACTAATACTACCATAGTTATGGGGCTATTCTCCTAATCATTTTAAGACCTATTTCGAATATATTTGGTTGACGAGGTAAAAAGTTATATGTATTTGTGTATGTCCTAAAACGTCACAAAGTTAAATACTCACCAAATGAAAAATCAGATTTATACCGTTTGATTCCTTTTATTTTTCTGATTAAAATGAGATATATATTTAATATGTTTAGATTATTATATTAAGTTATGAGGCTTTAAAGTTCACTTAATTTTAATTATTTAGAATTAAATATTCATTTTACTGAATTATTTACTTTAGTTAATTTGTTGAGTTAAATTAATTCTAATTAACCACTATCTTATTATTTTACAAATAATTAATTAATTACCCTAATTTAATTCTCAAATATTACTGCTTGAAATATTTTAATTAATCTAGTTACTTTAACTAATTATTAAAAATTAATTTAACTAATTATTAACTTACTAATTTAATATAATCTCATTAATTATCTTAATCACTGATTTAATAATAAGAATTCTAATTTAATTAATCAAATCTATAATTTACTAATTAGTATTTAATAATTATCATTTAATTAATTATCCCACTATTTTAGTATTTAAATTAATTTAAATTTACTTAACTAAATTAATTTATTTAATCTAAATATGTATAATAATAATAATTAATGAAAAACTATGATTAAATAACTTATCTAAATTTTCTAACTTAATAGAATTAACCCACTGTTAATAAATAATCCATTTAATTAGATTAATTAATTCTATCTCTTAGTGTTTTATAATTATAGTAAGTTAATAAAACTAAATTAATTATTGATTTACTAACTAATATTAAATAAATCAACTGCTCATTATCATTAAACGAATTAATTCTTAATTAATATTAAATTAATTAACTTAGTTAATCTAATAATAGATATATATCTAGTTTTGATTATATATAAATATATATATAATATTATATATATATATATAATGTATATATATATATATAAAGATTTTGTAAGGACCCACTTAAATAGTAATAAGTGAAACTCTTAAATATCAAGGTACCTTTTCAAATAATGGTGGAGTTCCTAATAAGAACTCTAAAATTAAGCATACTTATGTGGGAGCACTCCCATGATGGGTGATGTGATGATCAGTATTGTCACTAAATAGAATTATAAGAAAAAAATTAGATTATTAAAATCAAAAACTTAACTTTTCTGTTTGATATCCAAATTCAACAAATTCAGCGTCCATAGCTTCCCTATATCACACTGAGTACTTTAACTGGGAGTAGACTCAATTTGAACTTCAATTAGTCAAGTTATAACCTATTTAGAGTTAGGGGTATTTTGGTCAACTCAAGATTTCTAGGGTTCAAAAATTAAAATTTTATTATAGTTTACTATTGGCACTAAAATTTTAAGCTAGATAGCACTTTGCATTTTCTGATTAGAGTTCAATTGACTAAGTTATGGTTAACTAAAAATTAAAAGTATTTTTGTCATTTTGGGAGTGAGTCATAAATGTGACTTTGCAAACTAATCATCGAATGGGAAAACTAATATTATCATAATGATGAGGCTGTTTTCTTGATCATTTTAAGATCTATATTGACTAAGTTTGGTTAATTAGGTAAAAAGTTATGGGTATTTGTGTAGGTCCTAAAATATCACTATGTTAAAGACTCCCCGGATGAAAATTCTAACTTACGCCATTTGATTCCTTTTTTTTTCTTTTGAGTAAAATGAAATATATATTTATTATGTTTGGATCGTTAAATTTAAAGTTAAGATATCATAAAGTTTTAATTATTTAACTTTCAAATAAATAAATAAATTAATTAAATATAATATTTCCATCCCCAATAAATTTAAAATTATTTTTATTCCTCAGATTCAAATTGTGACTGAAAAGTTAGGTCTGGAATGTCGAAATTAGCTAGGAGGAAAATTTTCAAAATTTTTGGAGCTTAAATGGACGAAAAATGCGCATAGTACGTTTGGAATTAAATTTTTTCTAAAGTTTTTAATTAAATTTGTATTTTTCTAAAATTACAATTTCTTAATTAAAAATGGCAGGAAATTCGATGTCCGGGTCCGAACGTCGGACACCAAATCCGGCCAATCCGCGCCATCGGATCACGCTGGACAGTTAGGATCTTTCCACGTGGAAAAACACAGAACACCGTGTGCCACATGGCAAAATTGTAGAAATCGGATGCCACGTGGCGACACGTGGAAGCACGCGGAGCTTCGGGCGCCACATGGCAGCGCACAGAGCTTCGGATTACCACGTGGCAGCACGTAGGAGCTTCGGGTGCCCCATGGCGGCACCTCGTTGCGCCGCTCACTGGGTGCCACGTCGCAGCACCCTATTTTTAATCATGTTTCAAAAGTTAATTGCATACCATGGATTGTATTTGGCTTATCTGATTGAGCTCAAATGAGCTGGATAAGACGAATTTTATATAGAGTCCACAGTACTCCACAATGTTCCCCTACGCAACAACTCGCCGATGAACCCTGACACCCAGGGTTAGCAACTACTGGAGCATCAGAATCCAACCACAGATTCAGCAAACTCTGAGTAGATCTCGTTGTTCTTTTTCCATAGCCATGCGGGCCGAGCATTGCAGCCGTCGGGAAGGCCGTCAAAGTTCATGCCATATGTGGTTGTCTTCTGGTAGCCTTCAAGAAGACGAAGGATATGGGCCTGGCCGAATCAACTCGAACCTGACCTGCGTGCCAAGGGCTGTCACCACGCCTCATATGCAGAACCGCGAGCCCCGTGTTGCCAGCATGCTGAAGCCGAGGGTGGGCCTGTCGTCTCGTCTCCTACAATGCTGTCGGCTGTCGGGTCAGTCGGTGGGTCCCGCTGCTAACCTGCTTTGAAATCTTATGATTAATGATTAATTATTTAAGTTACTATGTTTTAATTTAATTAATTAATCCATATAACTTTAAATATATCTTTTAATCGAGGCATTCAAATATAGCAAATATATATCTTATTTTAATCAAAAAAATGCAAGGAATATTGTAATAGTGTTTAATTTTCATTTGGATAAATATTTCTGATAGTGACATTTTGGGACCTCCTTTAATGACCCATTTAACCCTAGAACTTTAAATCATCATAAATTTGCAACCCAAGCTCCAAATAAAAGTAATATATATCTTATTTTGCTCAGTATAGTATCAAGAATATTCTGATAGTATTAGTTTTACTATTTGGAGTTAGTATGTCTAATGTATTTTAGGACCCTTCATTAATGACACTCCTAAACCCCAGAATTTCATTTGACCATAATTTAGCTAATTTTGCTTTAAATTAGGTGATCCAATATACTATTGTGATCAAGAAATTTTAAGGAACAACAAACTAAAAAAATATTTAGAATTTAATAATTAGATTGCTTAATAAGCCCTAATCATCCTAAACTCTAATTAGAGCATTATACTCAATCATTGTACTCAGTATGCTATAGGAAACCTATTGAAAAAGTTAGGTTTTTAAACATCAATTGGAAAAGTTAGGTTTTTGAACCATTCATAAATCTCATAAATTGCCCTTTTATACTCCAATCTTATTTTGATCATAACTTGGCCAAATGATCTCAGAATTTAGTGATCTTAAACTCTTATGAAATTTTTTGGCAGTAAAGAACATAAGTATAGCAAAAATTCCATATTTCCATAAGTAAAATTACTAATATACCTCTAATGAGCTAAAACCCTAATTTGAGCTCATGAAGTTTAATCCTTGGTGAATTTGGATGTACTTACTGTCTATCTTTATATTAGATAATAAGTAACCATTTGACATTAATAAAATTCAATTTGGAATCCCAAATCAAAAAGTTACATTTTAGACCCTTAAGTATGGACAAAATAATCATTTTGCTCAAAATTAAGTTAAGTGTTCTTATGTCTTAAAAGCTTGAATTATTTAGCAAATTAGTAAATTATGTGATTTAGAATCAAATTTAGATTATTTAAGCTTATTAATAAATTTCTAAGGCAAATCCTAATCCTTTCCTTAAGATGCTTCTTCCTTAAAGCCATTAGGAAATTTTCTTAGGGATTAGTTGTATACTTATGTTATAATTCATCCATTGAGTAAATGAGTTACTCAATAGATGAAATTTTAGTTTTATTAGTTTCTAGATTTTATCCTTTATTATGATTGCTTTGTATTTAAACTTTAGTTTAATATTAAAGATCCATCTTATTAAAGTTGATTATGCTTAATAAGATAGCCTTAACATGTAGGACATAAGAGTTGGGATTAATCTTATACTATCAGTTCTTAGCACCTTTATATTAAGATGTTAACACCCAATATTTGGAGTTTAACTCTTAATCCCTTAATCTTGATTTATCTTAATCAAGATTGGCTTGGGGTTTATTAAACTCATTAATTAGGATGTTAATTTATTATTCAACTTATGTAAGCGTCACTGATTGAATTGTATTAGAACTTGATTAGTTCTAATTACTTTAAACTTTATAGGACCATAGTTCCAAGTTTATACTGGATAGTAGAATGTTGGAGATCCAGAGCTTGTATAATCTCAGATTAGTTAGAATAGATTAAATTAAAAAATAAGTGATATTATAGATGTTTGAGTAGTGCTAGTTACACCTTGTATTACATGCTTTGCTTCTTTGTTTTGAGTTTTATTATCTTGACATATATGTGAAACATAGGATATTTGATGAATATTATATGTTAAATTTAAAATTATATAAGTCATGAACATAAGAGGATTATATGTGTCAGATAGATCAGATAACTTAGTAAACTGATAACAATTTAGTGGGATGTGTTCTAGTTAGACCGCCTTTATAGTTTATATACAGTACAATTCAGTTAAGTACCCATGCATTAGTGTCATGGATGATTTCAGCTCAGTTTTGATGAACCTGTTGATCTTGGCATTAGTGCCCTAGATGCTTCAGTCTTTGATTCAAAGGCTAGCTGTGGCGGTCCTAACCCGCCGTGGTCCTGTTAACTATTAAGTTAACATGATTACGATGGAGGGGTCACCAAATGACAAGGTCCCCACTTAAGAATGGATTAGATACACATTCTAATCCAATTTAACTAAGGACTTTGTCATTCATCCAAAAATACTATCACTAAATGATCATACATGAACTCAGAGTATGAAAGCATAAAATATAATATCCATCCAATACAGTAAAAATATAACAATACAGAATAAGTAAAGTACTGAAAGAGAAATATAAACCTGTATTATTATAACATTTAATAAGTTTAAAAGAACTGAAAGGAAACTCTCTGTAATAACCCAAAAGTTGTTACATATAAATTAGTGGATCTAATTGACTATAAATCTTTTCATTACTCTTATAATAGAGTTAGAAGTCTCCACCTCGAATTTCGTACGAATTGGAGATCGTTTGTCAAATTCCAGCTTTTCTTGGGTTTCAGATAATTCTGAAAATACCTAATTTAAATTGACTTCAGAATTGAAAACAGACTTCACCATTACATTCCTCATGCCCAAATTAGCTTGGGGTGAAATTTTGGTGAGTTTTGGAGAAAGTCAAAACTTCTGATTATTTTATTATATATTCATAATTCAGTAATTAAAATAATTAAGATAGCTTTCAAATTAAATTTTGACTTTATTTTGAGTCCATAACACTCATTTTAGCTAAAAAGCAATTTCTTAAAAAAATTAAATTAGAAATGTATTATCATAAAAATATTGATTAAATAAAACTTTCAATTTAATCAAATAAATCAATATATATATATATATATATCTCAAAATACTCCTCCTTATCCTCATTTATTCGATCGGCATGCCCTAACCCTATCCCATTCGCACGGCCGACACTCGATTCGCACGAAGTCATCCTTGATCCCAAGATCGCCTCCTCCTTCACGCTCGTCGAACGACGCGTGGTTTCCACCGCTCGCCTTAGCCAATCGCAACTCAGGTAAGCATTAAACCCATGCCTTACCTATATCTTTTTCTACCCCAAACCCTAGCCGAGCTGGGAGAACTCACCAAAACCTCTCCACTCGTCAAGCCCTCTCCATTTCGAGTTTCAAAGAAACAAAGGTACTTCTTTCAATTTCTCCTCTTAGTATCGTTTGCATAAGATCAATGTGATTTGAAGAAAGGTTTATTCTATACTTAAACATGGCTATATAATACTGCTATAATATATGCTTTTATTCAAAGAAATTTCGTACATCATACAATTCTCCTATCAAGTGGTTTACATAAGATCAATGATAACTTAGGATTTTATGTTAAGGAACCCATCAAGATTGAGTAAAATCTGCTATTATATTTTATTTAAGTCATATAGAGCTAGCAAATATGGTCATCATGGTTGTGAGATTCAAGTTTGAATTTTTTTTTTTTTTACAATAATTAGATGTGTTCCTAGTTCTATTGGATGTTATTAAAATTTTTATGATCTCAAAACATTATATACTATGTATGGTTAAGGGTATTAAAACCTAATCTTGTTGAGTTGCTAATTAAACTATAATACTTTAGAGTATGTTCGAATATCTATTTAAATAATGTATGAATAGTTGTTCTAGATGTAAAGTTTGTAGGCCTACTATATTAGCTTTCTTATCATAAAGTTGGACATTTGCAATTAATGAACAACTTTACAGCAGTGATTGTTGAAACAGTGTGTCTCATTAAATATCATTTAATCAAATTACACATTTAATAGAGTATTTGTCAAGTTATATGGGGTGTTAGAAGTATCAGGGAGGGGGATATGTGCTGTTATATTACTTGTGCTAAGTATCTCTGCAGGCCCTAATGCTCTCTTTCTCTCCCTCTCTCTTCTACTTTTATGCATAATTATATTTGGGACACTAACGTCACAGCAAGATAAATACCTGTATGATTAAGTTGTTGCAAAATTCGTAGATTTACATTGGCTTTCTTATAATGAAATTTGAATTTTGTCAATTGTGTTATTGTCTCTAATTGAAGCAGAATTTGCTTTCACTGCATCTTGCAATAAAAATTGAAAAGCAGCACTTGTAGAAATAATGTGTTCTCTTGAAACTTATTTGATTAGAGTACACATTTAACATAGCATGCGTTGATCATTTCAATAATGTCTCTCAAGTCTCTTTTTTTTATTGCAATTAGTTTTATAAATTATTGTTGGTATATGAGATTCCACCATGTAAAGATAGATGTTATTTTTGAAAATTATTCAATTTAGATGTTTGAGCATTTGGAAGCAATTATTACTAGAATTTAAGTTGCAAATTTTTTTTTTTTTTTTTTAGTTAAAATTATTATTATTTTTTTTATTCCATACTGCTCTAGTAAGATTAACGGATGTATTAGTTAAACAAGTCCTAATAGCTTCTTGAAAGATTGGGAAAATCTTATGTGCAGATCTTGCAATACGATATGAAGATATCTCAATCTAATAATAATTCATAGATTATTCCATGTATTATAATTAGCTATACAATTGACGTGTGCATACAAAAGCAGATTGAATAGTAATATGTATTAAAATGCTAAGTTAATGTTGCAATCCTTTATAATATGAATCAAATGCTATGAAATTCAATTACTGCCTTCTTAATTGAAATAAGGACACTAGTTGTCATCCATTCTAAAATACTATATTTGCTGTAATCCACAGTGGATGTATTGTCAATAAAGTGTGTTATTTTGCAAAAATTAATTTTGTTATGCTGCCAATAAACTATAAGTTTAAATATTGTTATGTGTTCTTTGAAATTTAAAAACTTTCATTCATCCTAAAGAAATGAGATTACTTCCATCTCTTATATAACGAAGTGTTACATGAATTAGGAGAATCACATGCTACTACCATACAATAGAGAATTGAATGTTATCCTTCATATAATTACTGTCTTTCACGTTTTATAAATACTGTCAATTACTTTATAAAAATGCTGCTATTAGAATCGCTTGCCGTCATTCTTTTTAAGTGATTTAATGTTGTCAATAGTTGCAATATTATCATCAAATGTATTTTAGCTAAACTGCATAATATGTATTGAACTCACATCTTTTTATTCATCCATCTCATGAGGATTTATTGATGTCAATTCTGTTTACAAAAGCTATTTATGAAATGTGAATCATGAAATTAAGTACTAACCTACAAGGTGCTGCCAATTATGTCACACAAATACCACTATCATCTATAGTTTTTATAAAATTTATAATTGTTTCAAAGACACCAAATGCTGCTATATTAGAATCCTATTTTTTTGGCCAACAAATGATCATGAGATAAATGGGTATTGTTATTATTACCATATGCTGAAATTTTTATTTTTATCAAATGTGATTACATGTGACCAATTGTATCGATAAGAGTAAAAATGAGAGCTTAAGTAATTCAATGCTACTATCAAGTGAAAAAGGGAATACGTGTTGCCTGTTATTTCAATAAATATTATAAAAAATATGACGCTATCTTATGAGAGCAAATACTTCTACTTAATTGAATGTTGTCATCTATTTCAGTATAAATCAGATTGCTGCCATTACTTTCATCTATGCATTTAAAAATTAAAAGTATAAATCACATATGCTGCTTATAAAATCACCTCAAAAATATTCCAAATATTTCTATTATTGCTGCCATAATTATAAACAAAGCCATATGCTGCCTTTAAAACTCAAACTTAAAGGATTCATAGGAATCATAGATAGTTATGTGCTGCCATTTATGTTAAGTACTGCTATATTATCAAGTGCTGCCATTTATGTTAAGTGCTGCTATATTATCAAGTGTTGCCATTTACGATGATATTATCAAGTGCTGCCTTAATATAGGAAAATTAATGTGGTCATTTCTTTAATTGTATGCTAAAATCAGATAATGATATGCTGCTATGTTTTATTTAAGATCCAAATACCAATAACAATGACTGTCAAAAAGAAACAAATGTTGCCTTATTTCAATAAAAATTAATGTTGCCATCAAATACTATCATACAAACTGCTGTCATTCATGTTATATAAATGTTGTTATCTACCTCATAAAATCAAATTGCTACTATCTACTTTATAAAATCAAAATGATGTCATTTAAATAAAACAAATGCTACGATAAGGATCAAATAAATATTTAAATGCTGCTCTTCTTTTAAAATCATTTGCTGCCCTTTTTAATTAAATAAATCTGGTTTCTTTATATTTAAATGCTAACTTTAATGATATTATTCTTTGCAAGGTAAGTTGTAAAATTAATACAGGAATGTTAAAATAAATGCTATGTGTGAAATATCACATAAAGTTGCTCTTATAAATGCTAATTTTACTTCAGTATATTTTTAGAACTGGAATTACTCTATTTTAGAACTGGAATTACACTCTATTTTAGCACTGGAAATGAGCAGTCCTGTAAAAAGGACTGAACTCTATTTTTTTTTTGAACTGGAGATTTGATTGTAAAAATAGAAAATTTGAACAAAAACAAAGGAGACTCTGCCAAAATTTTTAAGAAATTTTCGGACTTAGAAACAATTCAGAGAGCTTTAATATTCAATTCAAAACATTCAAATGGTTCATTTTTTTTTTCTTTCTTTTAAGTTTTGGATAAATCCTTCTTTTATTTTATTAAAATTGTATTTCATTTTCTTTCTATTTTATTTAAAATTGACTTAACATTTAATATCTATAAGTCAATTTGGAGTCTAATTAACTCTAATTATAAAGTAGTTTATTGAAAATTTAGATAACGAAAAGATATCACATACTTTACAATTTTTGAAATCCATTAAATGCTTACATAACTTTGAGCCTCCTATCTTTGAACATATATTTAAGACTTGGTGCATAAATAAAGATTTTCTTAAAACTTAAAGGGGAAAATGCCTTGTTGCAATTAGAGTACAAATGAAAATATTTTCCTTAGAACTTCATATTTTAGAGAGGGTAAATGTGAATGTTCAATTTCCCCACTGTATCTGGTTAAGTAGACGTGCTTAACTCCTCGCCCATTATGTAGTGTACTCCTACAGAATGAGGTTTTTCCTAAATGTAACTTTAACTTAAATATAAGAGATTTTCTTAGAAAAATCTCTTCATAACTATTTAGTTATGCTTTCGAAATCATAGTCTTAGACTATGATTATCTTAGATTGAGAATCTAAGATATTTCCTCCCTTCCTTTATACTCTCTATTTTCAGTTTGATTATTGCTTCAGTTAATTTGAATACAGTGTATGTTGCCTAATTTCAATTTATGCTTCACTGTGTATCAATTGTTTACTTAGCATACTTTCATTTGATCATTTAAATTGTTTGCATTTCATACGCATATTAAATTCTAACCTTTAAATTTTAGGGAAAAGGTTAGAATTATACATATAAAATGAGTATTTTTACTCAATGAATCTTATGCTATTTTCCTTACTTATTATATAGCTTGTCCCGCACCACTGCATACTTAAATTGTAAATAACAATTGTGATATCTGGTTAATCTAAAAACATAGCTAACTTTAAATTGTACTTAGACTGTTTAGTCTAATTACCTTTTTCTTTTCTTGGCATTGCCCTATCATATTTAAATACCAAAAATATGATAGAGCAAGAGCCCTTTTATTCAGGTAATGCAGGGCCCAGTACTTGAAGAACCCTTATGAAAATCTGCTTCCGCATAGTCAAATTTTAATTCACTTTTAAACTGCCATGTATATTAAAAAGCCTTGTAATAATTAAATTATATAAGTTACTTTTATTTCAGTTATCAAATGGAGTTGTATCTGTAATATATATAAAACTACTTAGATGAATGAGTGATTGCTTATTTGTAAATGTTAGTATATCTGCATTTATATGTATCTTTCTTTTTCATTTAATTTTAACTTAACAAATACTCATAAAGAGACTTGGCCACTTAGCATTAGCATTTGATCTATTCAAGTGTTGTGTGCTAAGGTAACACTCAATATTGGATTAATCTCCTATCCAAATATTGGGGCCGTTACAGTTGGTATCAGAGCCAAGGTTGAGGACGTTAAGTTTAAAAAGAGAGATATCTATTCATCCAAGTCGTCAACAACACAGAAATGTAAAAAAAAATATTTAAATGTGGCACCTTAGGAAAGTAAACGCACTTAACTTCAAAGTCATTTGTGGCTTGTAAGATTTCTACTTCCAAACAATCTTTAAAATTCCTTTGATTTATATTTAAAATTGACTAACTCTCAGATGGAGAATTCTGAGTCAGAATTAAGATGCTACACTAGAGCATTCTATCAGTATTGGGACGATGAATACAACTTCAGCTCGATATACGGACGTCTCTACTTAGAAGTATCTAATGACGGAGGTGAAGTACTTGACAAAATGTTAAAAGGATGTGTGTTCAGAGGAGATTGCATCCCTCAATTGGCAAGGGAATGGCTTTCCAGAGTCTCCGATACTTTTACTGCCATAGAATGCCCTGACCATATACGCCTCCAGATATTAGACGAACTTTTTGATAATTATGCACAAGGCTGGTGGGATTGTGCCCATGATAAACTTATAAGAACCAGTAGACGTCTACGTCGTGCACCCCTTTATTCTGATTTTGAATTTATGTTTTATGACAAATTTTGTAAATAAATGATTAGTTTTCTTTTCAAAGAAATTATCAGAGCAGTTTATAATTATTCTTTTTCTTTTCGACTATCTACTTTCTTATTGTATCATAATTTTTAATAAAGAATATTCTTTTTCTGCATACTCTAAATTTTTTTTTTTTTTTCCTTTCTTTCTTCTTTCAAAAGAATGAATCCAGATCACGCAGAACCCTCTTCCCTCAAAGAATACTGAGTCCAGTAACACATCTCTTCAAGAAGAGATGAGACAAATTATGGGGATGTTCAAAGTTATGATCGAAGCTCATACGAGAGCAGCAGAAAGGATGTCTGCTACTAGTAATACATCTCAACCATCTTCAGCTTCGCCTTTTTCATCTCCAATTCAACCTCAAACTTCTCAACTCCCATATCCTTCTATTCCCATAATACCAGAGACTTCTGCCCCAAATTCTAAAGCAATAATAATTTCAACTCCACAGTCTTCGGGCCCTGTGGTAGACCCCTTTTTAATGGCCTTTCTTAGGCTAAATCCTCCACATTTTAATGGCTCTGCTTCTCCTATGGAAGCAGCCAATTGGTTCCAAGAAATAAAAAAACTATTATCAAGTATAAAGTGCCCAGAAAGTGAATGTATTCGTCTGGCCTCCCATTTATTCAAAGCAGAGGCAGAATTCTGGTGGGACAGCGAGCTGAAGGCCCGCTATCCAGATATCGACATGGAAGATATTCCTTGGGAGGAATTTGAACAGGTCTTCCGGGCTGAATTTATTCCTCGATCTGCTCAAACGATAATTGAGGACGATTTCATGCAATTGAGACAGGGTAATCGTTCTGTGCATGATTACGAGATGGAATTTAGAAAATATTCTCGTTTTGCACCAGATATCGTCCGTACTGAAACGGCTAGGTGCAGTAGATTTTTAAAGGGTCTTAATAACCCTATTAAAAGCCATTTAATGTCCTTGTATCATGAGGATTTTCCAAAGCTATTGGAGGGGGCCAAGATAATTGAGCATCATCAGGCTCAATTTGAATCACATAAACAACCTCATTCCCTGCCCTCTAAACAAAGAACGTTTAAAAGAAATCGTCTTCAAGGCCCAAAAGTTTTCAGTTAACAGCAAATAAAGAACAAAAGGGAAGCCAGGTGAATAAATGTAACAAACCGCACCCATATGGCAAATGTTACCATACGGGGAATAGATGTTACATTTGTGGAAGGACTAACCACAAAGCATCAAAGTTGTTATGCTAATTGGACGATTGACAAAGTAAAGATCAATCGTCAGCCAATAGTTCAAAACCCTACTCCCTTTAATGCCAAGGCACCTCATCAGGCCCTTATGCCTCCTCCCTCCAATAAAATCAGAAGGGTTTCATCTTCTTTATACCCAGAGGCAAGGTCAAACTAGTCGTATTGATAAAGGAAAAGCTATTGCGCAATCTCCATCAGTACAAGAGTTACGCTCTTTCTGCCACCGCCGCAAAAGAAGAAAGCAATGTGGTGACTGGTATGTTTTAAATTATTTTCAAATATTGCTTTTCAAATTCAATACAATTATCTTTCAAAAGCTACTTATATGAGCAGAATTTAAAATTTTTTTTTTTCCTTCTTTCCTATTGTAGGAATGTTATCAATTAATAACCAATTGTGTAGTACGCTCTTTGATACGGTGGCCTAGTCACTCTTTTATATCAGAAGATTGTATCTCTTCCTTGAATTTTTCAACGACTCAACTTAAATAATTCATTGCGAGTACAAATGCCATCAGGTGCTGAAATGCTAGCAAGAAGCTTCTGTTTAATAGATATTCCGATCAGCAATCAATTATTTCCCTCCAAACTCATAATTATGCCAATTACCAATTTCGACATAATATTAGGAATTGATTGGCTGGAAAAGTTTAATGCAATAATAGATGCAATAAAAGAAAGTTTCTCTTCAGATAGGAAAGAAACCAGAAGTCTTTATAGGTAAACTTGGCCTAATGGCGTCATTAATAAATGCACACAAAGCCAAGCACCTAATTAATAAAGGTTGCTACGCTGTATTAGTACCTTATTGGGTGAAGAAAAGAGGAAAGTACTTTAAAAGACACCCCATTGTACAAGAATTTCTAGATTGTGTTCCCAGATGAGTTGCCCGGTACTACCCTCCAACAAGGGAGGTAGAATTCTCTATAGAGTTACTTCCAGGAACTCAACCTAAATCTAAAGCTCCATATAGGATGGCACCAAAGGAACTTCAAGAACTTCGTGAATAATTGGATGAACTATTAGAAAAAGGCTTTATACGCCCTAGCATGTCACCTTGGGGAGCCCCTGTCCTTTTTATTAAGAAAAGGACGGATCCATGCGATTATGTATAGATTATCGTGAACTCAATAAAGTGACAATTAAAAACAAGTATCCTCTTCCAAGGATTGATGACCTGTTGATCAATTAGCTGGAGCAAAGTCTTTTCCAAGATCGATTTAAGAACAGGATTTTACCAGATTCGAGTTGAGGATAAAGATATTCCTAAACTGCATTTAGGACCCATTATGGGCACTATGAATTTCTTGTCATGTCTTTTGGACTGACTAATGCCCCTTCATTTTCATGGGACTTAATGCAGCGTATTTTAAAAACCTTACTTCGATCAATTTGTAATAGTCTTTATTGATGACATCTTGATTTATTCCAAGTCAGTTGCTGAGCATAAAAAACATCTTCGTACTGTCTTAATCCTTTTAAGAGAATATAAATTGTATGCTAAGTTTTCAAAATGTGAATTTTGGCTCAACTCAGTGGCATTCTTAGGCCACGTAATAGATGCTGAAGGCATTAAAGTTGATCAGAGGAAGATCCAAGCTATACAAGAATGGGTTCAACCCAAATCTGTAACTGAGATCCGTAGTTTTCTAGGACTTGCCGGATATTACAGAAGATTTGTCCTTGGATTTTCCTTAATAGCATCCTCATTAACTCAGTTGACATGTAAGGAGGTTCCTTTCATATGGAATCCTGCTTGTGAAGAAGCCTTTCAGAAGTTAAAACAATTATTAACTTCTGCACTAGTTCTAACGTTACCTAAAGATGGCAAGAAGTTTCAAGTATATACTGATGCCTCTAAAATAGGGCTGGGGTGTGTCTTAATGCAAGATAAACATGTCATAGCTTACGCTTCGAGGCAATTAAAACCAAATGAGAGGAATTACCCTGTACACGATTTAGAGCTTGCAGGTGTAGTATTCGCTCTCAAAATTTGGAGACATTACCTGTACGGAGTTAAGTGTGAGATGTTCACCGACCATCAAAGTTTGAAGTATATCTTCACTCAAAAAGAACTTAACTGCCATCAACGTAGATGGTTGGAGCTGATCAGTGATTACGACTTAGATATAATCTACCATCCAAGTAAAGCTAATCTAGTAGCAGATGCTCTAAGTCGCAAGGCAGTTTTGTCTTCACTCTGTAACAATAATGCTTTGATCAGAGATTTCGAAAAATTGAATATTGAGCCAATCAAATCTACTGACCTATGCAATTTATTAGGTGCTATTCAATCTCAGTCACCTCTTCAATCAAGAATAATTGAGGCCCAGAAAGAAGATCCTTCTTATTCTCAATTAGTTACAGATATTAAAATGGTAAGAGAATTGAACTACGCCTCGATGTGGAAGGAGAGATTTTCCAGAAATCTAGGTTATGGGTTTCTAAAAGCTTACAATTACAGGTATTATCTGAAGCCCATAACTCTAGTTATACTGTGCACCCAGGTAGTGGTAAAATGTATCAAGATCTCAAACAAACGTTTTGGTGGTCCGGCATGAAACGGGATATAGCCATTTACATTTCCAAGTGTCATCCTTGTTCATTAGTTAAGGCCGAACACCAGAAGCCTAGTGGTCTTCTTAGACCCCTAGACATTCCTGAATGGAAATGGTCCGATATCTCTATGGACTTCATTACAGGCTTGCCTAAGAGTAGATCGGGTTCTGACTCTATTTGGGTGATTGTCGACAGACTCACCAAATCAGCACATTTTCTAGCTATTCGTCAGACCGATCCAGTTGAGAAATTAGCTAAACTCTACCTTAAAGAGATCATCCGCCTCCATGGTATACCGAACTTTATAATTTCAGATAGAGACAGTAGATTCACTTCCAGATTTTGGTCCGCTGTTCAACAAGACATGGGGACAAATTTAGCTTTAAGTACTGCTTTTCATCCTCAGACTGATGGTCAAACTGAACGTGTTAATCAGATCTTGGAAGACCTCCTACATCTTTGTATTATTGACTTTGGTGGATCATGGGAAGATCACCTATCGTTGGTTGAGTTCGCCTACAATAACAGTTATCAATCCAGCATAGGGATGGCTCCTTATGAAGCCCTTTATGGAAGGAGATGTGCAACTCCTCTAGCATGGACCGAAGTGGGGGACTCACAACTTTATGGTTCTGAACTAATTGAAGAAACCACAAAGAAAGTTCAATTAATTAAGCGAAATATGATGGCAGCTCAGGATAGGCAAAAGAAGTATCATGATGCCCGTCATCGTCAATTAGAATTCAATATAGGTGATAGAGCTTATCTTAAGGTGAGTCCAATAAAGGGTATGCAGAGATTTGGTATAACTGGAAGCTGAGTCCAAGGTACTTAGGACCCTTCAATGTAATTGAGAAAATTGGAACATCAGCATACATGTTAGAATTGCCTGATGACTTCTCGGCTGTACATAATGTGTTTCATATATCATCACTAAGGAAGTGCCTGTTGGATCCTAGCCAACATGTTCAAATACCAGCATTAAAGCTGCAACCCAATCTGACATTCATTGTTAAGCCTATAGCAATTTTGGGGAGAGATCATAAGCAATTAAGAAATCGCAGTATTCCTATGATAAAAATCCAATGGCAGAATCATTCTGAAAAAGAAGCCACTTGGGAAAAGGAGGAAGAAATGCGACAGAAATTTCCAGAATTCTTCAACTGAACAGGTAATTAAAATCTTCCATTTTCAACTGAATTCTTAATAAACTCCTTTCTAGTATTTGCGAGTGTGTAGTTTAATAATTATGTGCTGAGGGCAACACAATTTTTAAGGGGGGAGTCTGTAACAACCCAAAAGTTGTTACATATAAATTAGTGGATCTAATTGACTATAAATCTTTTCATTACTCTTATAATAGAGTTAGAAGTCTCCACCTCAAATTTCGTGCGAATTGGAGATCGTTTGTCGATTTCCAGCTTTTCTTGGGTTTCAGATAATTCTGAAAGTACCTAATTTAAATTGACTTCAGAATTGAAAACAGACTTCACCATTACATTCCTCATGCCAAATTAGCTTGGGGTGAAATTTTGGTGAGTTTTGGAGAAAGTCAAAACTTCTGATTATTTTATTAAATTTTCATAATTCAGTAATTAAAATAATTAAGATAGCTTTCAAATTAAATTTTGACTTTATTTTGAGTCCGTAATACTCATTTTAGCTAAAAAGCAATTCTCAAAAAAATTAAATTAGAAATGTATTATCATAAAAATATTGATTAAATAAAACTTTCAATTTAATCAAATAAATCAATATATATATATATATATATATCTCAAAATACTCCTCCTTATCCTCATTTATTCGATCGGCATGCCCTAACCCTATCCCATTCGCACGGCCGACACTCGATTCGCACGAAGTCATCCTTGATCCCAAGATCGCCTCCTCCTTCACGCTCGTCGAACGACGCGTGGTTTCCATCGCTCGCCTTAGCCAATCGCAACTCAGGTAAGCATTAAACCCATGCCTTACCTATATCTTTTTCTACCCCAAACCCTAGCCGAGCTGGGAGAACTCACCAAAACCTCTCCACTCATCAAGCCCTCTCCATTTCGAGTTTCAAAGAAACAAAGGTACTTCTTTCAATTTCTCCTCTTAGTATCGTTTGCATAAGATCAATGTGATTTGAAGAAGGTTTATTCTATATTTAAACATGGCTATATAATACTGCTATAATATATGCTTCTATTCAAAGAAATTTCGTACATCATACAATTCTCCTATCAAGTGGTTTACATAAGATCAATGATAACTTAGGATTTTATGTTAAGGAACCCATCAAGATTGAGTAAAATCTGCTATTATATTTTATTTAAGTCATATAGAGCTAGCAAATATGGTCATCATGGTTGTGAGATTCAAGTTTGAATTTTTTTTTTTTACAATAATTAGATGTGTTCCTAATTCTATTGGATGTTATTAAAATTTTTATGATCTCAAAACATTATATACTATGTATGGTTAAGGGTATTAAAACCTAATCTTGTTGAGTTGCTAATTAAACTATAATACTTTAGAGTATGTTCGAATATCTATTTAAATAATGTATGAATAGTTGTTCTAGATGTAAAGTTTGTAGGCCTACTATATTAGCTTTCTTATCATAAAGTTGGACATTTGCAATTAATGAACAACTTTATAGCAGTGATTGTTGAAACAGTGTGTCTCATTAAATATCATTTAATCAAATTACACATTTAATAGAGTATTTGTCAAGTTATATGGGGTGTTAGAAGTATCAGGGAGGGGGATATGTGCTGTTATATTACTTGTGCTAAGTATCTATGCAGGCCCTAATGCTCTCTTTCTCTCCCTCTCTCTTCTACTTTTATGCATAATTATATTTGGGACACTAACGTCACAGCAAGATAAATACTTGTATGATTAAGTTGTTGCAAAATTCGTAGATTTACATTGGCTTTCTTATAATGAAATTTGAGTTTTGTCAATTGTGTTATTGTCTCTAATTGAAGCAGAATTTGCTTTCACTGCATCTTGCAATAAAAATTGAAAAGCAGCACTTGTAGAAATAATGTGTTCTCTTGAAACTTATTTGATTAGAGTACATATTTAACATAGCATGCGTTGATCATTTCAATAATGTCTCTCAAGTCTTTTTTTTTTATTGCAATTAGTTTTATAAATTATTGTTGGTATATGAGATTCCACCATGTAAAGATAGATGTTATTTTTGAAAATTATTCAATTTAGATGTTTGAGCATTTGGAAGCAATTATTACTAGAATTTAAGTTGCAAATTATTATTATTTTTTTTTTAGTTAAAATTATTATTTTTTTTTTTATTCCATACTGCTCTAGTAAGATTAACGGATGTATTAGTTAAACAAGTCCTAATAGCTTCTTGAAAGATTGGGAAAATCTTATGTGCAGATCTTGCAATACGATATGAAGATATCTCAATCTAATAATAATTCATAGATTATTCCATGTATTATAATTAGCTATACAATTGACGTGTGCATACAAAAGCAGATTGAATAGTAATATGTATTAAAATGCTAAGTTAATGTTGCAATCCTTTATAATATGAATCAAATGATATGAAATTCAATTACTGCCTTCTTAATTGAAATAAGGACACTAGTTGTCATCCATTCCAAAATACTATATTTGCTGTAATCCACAGTGGATGTATTGTCAATAAAGTGTGTTATTTTGCAAAAATTAATTTTGTTATGCTTCCAATAAACTATAAGTTTAAATATTGTTATGTGTTCTTTGAAATTTAAAAACTTTCATTCATCCTAAAGAAATGAGATTACTTCCATCTCTTATATAACGAAGTGTTACATGAATTAGGAGAATCACATGCTACTACCATACAATAGAGAATTGAATGTTATCCTTCATATAATTACTGTCTTTCACGTTTTATAAATACTGTCAATTACTTTATAAAAATGCTGCTATTAGAATCGCTTGCCGTCATTCTTTTTAAGTGATTTAATGTTGTCAATAGTTGCAATATTATCATCAAATGTATTTTAGCTAAACTGCATAATATGTATTGAACTCACATCTTTTTATTCATCCATCTCATGAGGATTTATTGATGTCAATTCTGTTTACAAAAGCTATTTATGAAATGTGAATCATGAAATTAAGTACTAACCTACAAGGTGCTGCCAATTATGTCACACAAATACCACTATTATCTATAGTTTTTATAAAATTTATAATTGTTTCAAAGACACCAAATGCTGCTATATTAGAATCCTATTTTTTTGGCCAACAAATGATCATGAGATAAATGGGTATTGTTATTATTACCATATGCTGAAATTTTTATTTTTATCAAATGCGATTACATGTGACCAATTGTATCGATAAGAGTAAAAATGAGAGCTTAAGTAATTCAATGCTATTATCAAGTGAAAAGGGAATACGTGTTGCCTGTTATTTCAATAAATATTATAAAAAATATGCCGCTATCTTATGAGAGCAAATACTTCTACTTAATTGAATGTTGTCATCTATTTCAGTATAAATCAGATTGCTGCCATTACTTTCATCTATGCATTTAAAAATTAAAAGTATAAATCACATATGCTGCTTATAAAATCACCTCAAAAATATTCCAAATATTTCTATTATTGCTGCCATAATTATAAACAAAGCCATATGCTGCCTTTAAAACTCAAACTTAAAGGATTCATAGGAATCATAGATAGTTATGTGCTGCCATTTATGTTAAGTACTGCTATATTATCAAGTGCTGCCATTTATGTTAAGTGCTGCTATATTATCAAGTGCTGCCATTTACGATGATATTATCAAGTGCTGCCTTAATATAGGAAAATTAATGTGGTCATTTCTTTAATTGTATGCTAAAATAAGATAATGATATGCTGCTATGTTTTATTTAAGATTCAAATACCAATAACAATGACTGTCAAAAAGAAACAAATGTTGCCTTATTTCAATAAAAATTAATGTTGCCATCAAATACTATCATACAAACTGCTGTCATTCATGTTATATAAATGTTGTTATCTACCTCATAAAATCAAATTGCTACTATCTACTTTATAAAATCAAAATGATGTCATTTAAATAAAACAAATGCTATGATAAGGATCAAATAAATATTTAAATGCTGCTCTTCTTTTAAAATCATTTGCTGCCCTTTTAAATTAAATAAATCTGGTTTCTTTATATTTAAATGCTAACTTTAATGATGTTATTCTTTGCAAAGTAAGTTGTAAAATTAATACAGGAATGTTAAAATAAATGCTATGTGTGAAATATCACATAAAGTTGCTCTTATAAATGCTAATTTTACTTCAGTATATTTTTAGAACTGGAATTACTCTATTTTAGAACTGGAATTACACTCTATTTTAGCACTGGAAATGAGCAGTCCTGTAAAAAGGACTGAACTCTATTTTTTTTTTGAACTGGAGATTTGATTGTAAAAATAGAAAATTTGAACAAAAATAAAGGAGACTGTGCCAAAATTTTTAAGAAATTTTCGGACTTAGAAACAATTCAGAGAGCTTTAATATTCAATTCAAAACATTCAAATGGTTCATTTTTTTTTTTCTTTCTTTTAAGTTTTGGATAAATCCTTCTTTTATTTTATTAAAATTGTATTTCATTTTCTTTCTACTTTATTTAAAATTGACTTAACATTTAATATCTATAAGTCAATTTGGAGTCTAATTAACTCTAATTATAAAGTAGTTTATTGAAAATTTAGATAATGAAAAGATATCACATACTTTACAATTTTTGAAATCCATTAAATGCTTACATAACTTTGAGCCTCCTATCTTTGAACATATATTCAAGACTTGGTGCATAAATAAAGATTTTCTTAAAACTTTAAAGGGGAAAATGCCTTGTTGCAATTAGAGTACAAATGAAAATATTTTCCTTAGAACTTCACATTTTAGAGAGGGTAAATGTGAATGTTCAATTTCCCCACTGTATCTGGTTAAGCAGACGTGCTTAACTCCTCGCCCATTATGTAGTGTACTCCTACAGAATGAGGTTTTTCCTAAATGTAACTTTAACTTAAATATAAGAGATTTTCTTAGAAAAATCTCTTCATAACTATTTAGTTATGCTTTCGAAATCATAGTCTTAGACTATGATTATCTTAGATTGAGAATCTAAGATATTTCCTCCCTTCCTTTATACTCTCTATTTTCAGTTTGATTATTGCTTCAGTTAATTTGAATACAGTATATGTTGCCTAATTTCAATTTATGCTTCACTGTGTATCAATTGTTTACTTAGCATACTTTCATTTGATCATTTAAATTGTTTGCATTTCATACGCATATTAAATTCTAACCTTTAAATTTTAGGGAAAAGGTTAGAATTATACATATAAAATGAGTATTTTTACTCAATGAATCTTATGCTATTTTCCTTACTTATTATATAGCTTGTCCCGCACCACTGCATACTTAAATTGTAAATAACAATTGTGATATCTGGTTAATCTAAAAGCATAGCTAACTTTAAATTGTACTTAGACTATTTAGTCTAATTACCTTTTTCTTTTCTTGGCATTGCCCTATCATATTTAAATACCAAAAATATGATAGAGCAAGAGCCCTTTTATTCAGGTAATGCAGGGCCCAGTACTTGAAGAACCCTTATGGAAATCTGCTTCCGCATAGTTAAATTTTAATTCACTTTTAAACTGCCATGTATATTAAAAAGCCTTGTAATAATTAAATTATATAAGTTACTTTTATTTCAGTTATCAAATGGAGTTGTATTTGTAATATATATAAAACTACTTGGATGAATGAGTGATTGCTTATTTGTAAATGTTAGTATATCTGCATTTATATGTATCTTTCTTTTTCATTCAATTTTAACTTAACAAATACTCATAAAGAGACTTGGCCACTTAGCATTAGCATTTGATCTATTCAAGTGTTGTGTGCTAAGGTAACACTCAATATTTGGATTAATCTCCTATCCAAATATTGGGACCGTTACACTCTCAATCTCACTGGAAGAAAGAAAACTAAAACTACAGATCTTCAGGAACGGGCTCCTCCTCCAATGGCAAGCTCTCCACTGGATCTGCTGCTCCAACAAACTCAGAACCTACCATTATCAGTTTCATAATGGTAGGGCCCCAGCCAACAAAACAAAAACTGGTTAGACAATATGTCTAAGTATATTTTAGGGCAAACAATTTTATTAAGTTAAATAGATATCACCATGAAAATAGAACTGAGCAAAATAGGTGCAGAAAAACGTACAAAAGAATAGTGATAAGTTATAAACTACAGTTTATAACTAAGCAAAAATAGGAAGTAATACATACCTCCTCCAAGTAACTGCAACAAAGGCCAGTAGACAAAAGACTAAACAAAACTGTAAGAAAAGTATAACCTAAACATGCTTATGATCAAACAGAATATGCTAGGTGACATACATAATTTGAACATTATAAAATTGAAAACAACTAGCATCCTAGGTTAGCATAAGAAAACAGTAAATAAAACTTGCTTCCTATATATATAACACGTGCAGGAAAGCTATAAGTAAAACAGTGCTACATTGCAGAATATATAAGTAAAACAGTAACTGAAAATGGAAACTGCAGTGACCATCTAAGTCACTCAACTAAAAACATACTCAGCAAATCTTAGCCTGATGAGCTAAGAAACTCTGAACTGAACGTCACTAAAAACTCTTAGCCTGATAAGCTAAGATAGAATTGAATGTAAGTGTACTTGAATTAGTATATCCATATCAGAATCCTGACTCTATAGTCAGTAAGGCGAGAGTCTATCCATCCTATCACTCGAACTAGGCATGGCCAATAGACTGTCGGACATTAAACCCTCGAAAGGTTGCTGACCCTGAACGAGTTGATCGAAGAGGTATACTAATCAAGCTACACCTTACAAACCACTTGTGAAATGAAAATGTAATGCTGCTTATATGTAAAATACCAAAGTGTATTTTTAAGTTTAGACCTCAGAATTTAAAAATGGAGTCCACTATTGGACTTAGTAACTCCAAATTAACTAAGAGTATTATTCTAGGAATTTTTGGAAATCGTTGATTTTCCCGGATTTTCTGTTACTCTAGAAATTTTTGTCAAAATAGGAATCCAATTTAAGTCAAATAAAAATGTAATAAAAATATCCTCTTATAACACCTAATAAAAGGATCCTACTGCAAAAATTTGAGCGCATTTGGGATCATGGATTGTCCTGAATAAATTCATAAAGTATAAACTTTAAAGGCTAATAATATAAAAAATATAAATTGGAGTTTAAAAATTTTTATATATCTAAGTCAAGCATCATATAAGGATCCTATGTTTCAAGTTTCGTTAATTTTTGAATTTTCGATTTATCATAATTAATTTTCTAATTTTTCACTTAAAAATTAATATAAAATAAATTACTTGTCCAAATTTAATAATTTTTGGACGCGTGCGTTCATCTTGTTGAGACGGTCATTTTGATACTAAGTTTGTAATTTTTGAAGCTCAAATGACTCCAGATCTTGGCTCAGAAATTCCAACCGTTTGTTTTAATCCAACGGCTAATATAAGATCTTAGATTTACTTATAAACCTAACATAATTTCCTCCTTATCTAAATCTGCCCTCAGCCGAAACTTCCTCTCCTACGCAAGCCGACCCCTTCACGAGACACTTGCCCTTTCCCTCGCTTGACAACACCTCCTTCCATTCGCACGAAGACCTCCCCTCCAGCTGTCTTTGCCGAATCGATAAGCTTCAGCTCCATCCCCATCCTTCTCATCATTTCGAAAGGAGCACTATAATAAGGACGGTGCATTCGAAGGAAGACAACAGCGAACCCTAGCCGATCCTACGCCGAATCTTCCTTCACGCCTCCTTCTCATCAGGTCGAATCCTCTCCATCTCATCAAGAGCCTCTTCTAGCAGCATATCAAGGATTAAGGTACTCCAGCTCTTACTTACCTTATCATAAATATGCTTTATCTTAGCATTTGATCAAACTCTTATGGGGTTCATTCATCCATTAAGGAAGGAATCACAAGCTACTCTTATTATTTTCGAATTTTACCCACCGATTGTTAATGCTATTAAGTTAATTTCAGTCCTTATTTATCAAATTTTTTTGTTTTACTTTAAGAGTTAAGAGATTCAAGAAAGTTCATATTTCAGCATTACCACTATTAGCTGATCTAAATCTTTAGATTTTCTATAATGATAAAATCTCCAATTATTTTATCTTTGCAAGAACACCAATTTCTTTTATTATGAATTCACGATAAAAGTATGCCATTTTAACTCTCTTAATTATGCCACAAATTTACTTCTTCATGCTTAATGCATGAATGATTTAAACTACTTGTACGTTGTCAACAAGGAAGAAAATAAATAGTAAATTATTTGGAAGTATAATATGTGATTTTTGACAAAAATTAATGTTTCAATCTCTTTATTTTTTTTTTGGTATTAAACTCCTATTTTTAGTGGTTTTACATTTTAATTATGAATGAGATCATTACAAGACAGAATGATCCAATTTCTAGTGTCGGTTATTACAATATTATAAGTATGGACAATGATAGTAACGAATTACATTAAAGAAATTTTGTTGTTGTTTAAATTATCTCCCACTGAAACTTGCATATAGCTTGCTATAGGTAACGGTCATGCTACCAATGCCTAAGGGATTAGTCATGGAATAGATACCAAAACATTTCAAGTTGATTATGATTTACCATTACTTTAGAGGTTTCTTGCTGAACATTTGTTATTCTAAACTTTAATAAGAGTAGCCATCATTAAAGAACTTTGATGCTAAGTACTAATCTTGCAAATTGTTACACTAAACTGCTATTGGTTCAGTAACTTAATTGAAAAGGTGACTTTCAAGATATTTTGATAAAAGAGATTGAATTGACTGTTTATCTATCTAACACTCACTTTCTTCATACTTCTCTGATTTGGCAAATGCACTTAGCCTAAATGAATAAGGTTATATAAGAAAATTAAATTTGTTTGAACACAAGTCATTTCATTCCATTAGATAAAACTATGCACTCTATTTCAAAATAATTTCAAAAAGCAAGTAATATATTCAAAACCTCATGATGGTGATTTATATGCCATGGAAAGATTAAGACAACATAGCAACAAAAGTTCAGAATGAATGACATTAGAAACAATGATTTACATATTGACTACTTATAAGACATGAAACAAAAAGCACACTCGAGCTATTAAATCATATTTTAAGTGTGCAGAGATTATTTTCAATGGGTCAAAATTCTGTTATTATATTGTAATGCTTTTATCATATACCAGCTAATGTTTTTATTACAACTATAAATGGATTATGGCAAACTCTTATGCATTCTCTTATAGAACCTTAATACTAAGTCTTTGATATGGATAAAATAGATTTTTGTTGTATTTGCTTTATAAAAGGCTGTTAGAAATAACTTCATTATTATTAAGCTGCCATTAGATTGATATCTTACTTTACCATTTTGGGTCTTCCTTTCTCTTTAGTACTCAAATAATAAATGTTAACATATATGCTCATGTATCATCGTATGCTGGTTGGCCAAATTTCATGACATTAATTTCACCTTATTATTATAGAACTGGAGGCAGATTTCTTTTTAAAAACTACTTTATAACTATGCGATATTCGAGTATGTGTTAGTAATTACCAACAATTGCTTTCAAACTGATTTTCATCAATACTCAACAAGCTGCTATAAACTAAATTGAAAATTTATCTCTTGATTAAATTGCATAAATTACATGTTTATTTTTGGATATGTGCTAATCATTCATGTTAATCTCAAACCTGCCTTGTTAAATCAAAGAATGTCTCTAAATATTATTTCTAGTTTCAGTGTTATGTTTGTTTTTATAACTTGATGTAGTTTTGTTTCTTTTATAACAAGTTGGAGTTAATTGAGTTGTTAAATTTTTGCCAATCACAAGAAGATGTAAAGTAACTACTTAACATTAGCTTCAGTTACGCTAAATTTCAGAAATATTATGGCGATTGTTTATATTGAGAGTAAAAGAAAATCATAAAGTATGTGAATCATGCAATTAATCTCCACAATCTCTCCAAGATGAAACTATTGTTTGGTTTCTTAGATTTATATTATGAAATGCTGTCATGTATTAATATTAAATTTCAAATTGCTGCCATTCATATTATGCAGTTGCATCCATTTATATTATATAATTGTTGTCATTTATTTATTACAAATGCTGCCATATAGTTATGAGATCTAAATGATGCCATATATCATGAATGGAAAATCAAATGCTGTAAGTTATCTTATACAAATGCTAATATAAAATGATATTCTTATTAGAAATGGAAATAGTCAATGAATTAACTTATTTTAAAACTGGAATTAAATTTTATTGTAGAACTGGAAATGAGCAGTCCTGTAAAAAGGACTGAACTCTATATTTAGAATTGGAGATTAATTGTGAAAATGAAAAATTTGAACAAAAACAAAGGAGACTCTGCCGAAATTTTTAAGAATTTTAGAACTTAGAAAATTTATAGGAAATATAGATGTTTTCTCATATTTCTAAAAGTTTCATATAAATTATTACTTCATTTGAAAATATTAGTCATAAAAATAATTAATTTAATGAATCCGAATATCAATATCATAAAAACCTAATTATTACAAAACATGTTAAAGTCATAAAGCATTAAATTAATGACTTAAACTACTTTTGGCAGATCAAACAAATTAAATTGGTTGATTTTGAATCAAAACAAGTCAGGTATGCAAATTTACTTATAAGTCTTATTTTAGTATTCTTATTTAAGCCATTTTCCATTTGAGTATTACTTGCACTGCTTACCGCATTTTAATCTGCAAAAGAATTATATCAAAAAGTATGTAACAAAAAGAAATTATATATATATATATATATTGTGGTGTTTTTCTTTGGAGGGTGGAATGCAAAACTGGAATCTGTACAGATTGGGCTAGCTAGCAAGCCCCTGGGAGTTATATGGAGGGATTTAGCCTCTTGTAGAAAGTAGGCAAATCCAGAGGAAAGACACACCATCAGTTCCTAATTTGAGTAAGCTACCGACGGGTGGCGAGAAAGCTTCCTACAGATTATGCCTATGGGTTTACCCATTTGGGCTCAGGGGTCTTCGGACTCGACTTATTGTTACAAATGCTTTTGATAAAATTTATTTCATATATGTTAATTTTCACAGCTATTTTGCAGGGCAAAAATTAAATTTAGCAACTATTTTATTTACATGCAGATTTTCAGTCAGTTTCATATATGATTCATACCTATTATAGGATGCTATATTTATTCTTATAAGAACAATTTGCGTACTCCTACCTGACTGGTAAACTGAATTTTTTTTCAGATTTTGATAATTAAAAAGACTTAGAAAATCTGCCAAAGTAATAAAAGAAAAGAAAAAAAGAGAGATATGAAAAAGGAGCAGTAAATAAATTTTATTGTAAATATTTTAAACTGTTGTAAATTCATATGTGTATGGCTCTTAATGTAAATATGGATATTCATGTATTATATTTTCTTTATTTTCATAAATGAATATTTCCAGTTGAATGAATCATTCTTTAGAGACTCTCGAACTTCGGTCCCCGGTCGTCACATTATAAATGTTCCAAATTAACATAAGATATTTATCAAATATCTTAAGTACATAATACATGTTCAAGGTATAAGGATCAAAATCAAGGAAATGCGAAGTATCAAAATCAAAGTAAGCAAGAAACTCTATCTAAAATACAGGTGATATCTGTTGTTATCTACTTTATTCATTCTATCTACTCTAAGTTACATAAGTTTCAGAATCATAAATTCTTACACATTCTGTAACTTAGAATCACGAATCCTACTAGTTGAAGATAATTAGGACTGGCCAAGTCCTAATTATAATTTAATCAAAAGACGACTATTTGGTTAAAATGAATAAATCAGTAACCTAATTTTGTAATTTAATTTACCCCAACCTCATCTTGATTAGCCAAATCAAGATGAAAAGATTAAGAATTAGACTCCAGATGATGGGGTCTAATCACTTAATCTAAAGGTATAATCTAAGGGTCTAAGTTTATAACCCAATCTCACAGATTAAGTTAAGGCAAGTCCTAATGATAAATTAATTCATTAGGATAGATTTTCTATTTATAATTCTAGGGTTTAAAGATCAAATAATCATTTAATAAACTAAGAAAAACTATAAACTAGAATCTTCAAGGTTTTACCTATTGAGTAACCCAATTTACTCAATAGATGAATTCTAACTTAAGATCTATTCCTAATCTTAAGAATTTAAAGCTCTTAATTTTTAAGAGGATCTCTCAAGACACACATCCTAACTAATGTTATAAGACCTAAGGTATGATCTAAGAGTGATTTAAGGAAAGAAGAACTGTGGCGACCCTCACCCTTAACCCTCAATAGGTTTAGATTAAGGGTGGGGTGTCACTCTGGTTAACCCCTCACTTAGCATTGGATTAGGATAAACTCCACAATCCACCTGATTAGAGGAAGGTTAACTCAGAATTAATCAAAAGTCACTATATAAGTAAATAAACAGAGTGCGGAAGCGATTTAAGGAAATATAAACCATCCAAGCATCACAGTGTAAATAAGAATAATAGACTCAGAATATAAGCATAAAATCCAATATACAGTCAATGTTACCTGTATTATTACATAATTTAAAATGTTTAAATAAAAATAGAATGAAAACCACTCATTCTCACTCGAAGTATAAAGGGACTAAACGGCAGCTTCTTCTACAAGCTCCTCCTCGGGGTACGGCTCCACACCTAACTCCTGCTCGTCTAACTGAAAGGAGTTTGCCATTGTCGATTTCACAATGTAGGGCCCCAGCCAAAAAAAAAAAGAAAATCTGGTTAGACAATTGTCTAAGTACATTTTAAGCTGAATTTTTAATAAGGTTATATAATATCACCATTTTACCATTTACTTCTAAGCATGATGTGTAAATACAGGAGCAGTAAGCAACACAAGTAAAAAGGCAAACTATAGACTATGCTCTATAGTATAAATAAGACAAAGAAATGAGGCTGAAGCATGCCTCGCATAACAAGTAATCAAGGAAAGGCATATAAGTGTAAATATAATTGAATAAATGCTGGAAGAAAAATTCTACATCCTAAACATGCTGGTGATCAATAAAAATAACATGCTAATTAAAAATGAATAACTCAGCAGTGATATATACATATAGCAGCAAGATTCTATATCCTATATATATATAAAGCAGTACAAGGAAATAGCTGATTGAAAAAGAATATACTGAAACAATCACAACTGCATATAAAACTATAATACATCAACTGCCATACAGAAAAGAGCTACACTAGTTCGCCAAAAGAAACTGAAGATCTTAGCACGATACGGCTAGGGCTACTCCTAGCTCGATACGACTAAGCCAACAACAGTCACATATATGGCCCTAACACGATATGACTAGGGCTACTACTAGCTCGATACGGTTAGGTCACCAACTATCATACTGAAATATCCTAGCACAGTACGGCTAGGGAAACTCCTAGCACGATACGGCTAGGGCAACATTCGGTATGATCAAAAGAATACTGAGAGGCAGCTCAATCACATCTATTCATTATCATTTCACTTATTTACTTTAATATTTTCATAAGGAATCTAAGGAGTCTCCATAATTTCCTAACATTTTATTTATGCATCAAATGTCTTATATGATATATTCAAAGAAAATATAAGGCACAAAATTACAATGTATGCGTAGCAACAAATAACAAGTAAGCAAGAGACTCGACTACACATGGTGATATCATTTGTTTTCTACTTAACCAGCTAACTATTCCAAGTTACACAAGTTCAGGATTACCATTTTCCTACTATTGAGTGTAACTCAAAAATTCGTCCTTATATGTTAAAAAGGATTGGAACTGATCAGGTTCCAATCTAGTTCAATCAGATAGACGACTATGAATTAAACAAATAAATCATACATCCTAATTTTGTGAATTTAGACGTTCTAACTAAGATCCGATCAAGATCTTCTACACCTATAGATTATGGATTAAACACTACAATATTTTAGGTTTAATCACATAATCCAAACTGGATAAGACCTAAGTTCTAGGTTTATACTATAAGTGATCTACTAGTTAAGGCAGATCCTATTAAGTAATCAAACTTAATAGGATGAATCTTCTATCTTAAATTTAAAGTTAAAAGATAAACTAATCAGAATGGGTTGTAAAACAAAATAGTATCTAGAAACTACTAAAACCAAGATTTCACCCATAGGGTAACCCAATTTACCCAATGAATGAACACTAACCTATGATCTAGTCCTACTTTCAGGAAAGGTCCTTAAGGTGGGATGCTTAAAACTTAGGAAAAATTATTGGAATTCAATTTAATGACTTGTTTTATTTACTTACATGGTACTAATATGATTACATTATTAATCCTAGTATTCTAAGATTTTAATTAAGGGCTAAAGTTGCGCATTTCCAATTTTAAGGTAAAATGACTATTTTGCCCCTACTTTACGGGTCAATCAACTTTTGATTTAGGGGTCCAAACTGAGTTTTCTCTTCTCCAACCTATTCTTTACTGTCTAACTTGAAGATAGACAGTAAGTACGTCCAATTTGGACGAGAAACGACTGAGTTATGGCTAAAATAACGCTAGGGGTATTTTGGTCATTTTCCTAAATTTTAGGGTTCAAATCCTAAATATTATTTCTGTAAAAATGATGACATTGAAATTCTAAACTAGGTAGCTTCTTGAATTTTTGGATTTGGAGTTAAATTGACCAAGTTATGGCCATTTGAAGTCCAAGGGCATTTTGGTCATTTTCCACTAAAATCAACTCTAAATTCTAGAGTTGACTTTTTGTCCTGATGTCCAAATAGGAAAACTAATACTACCACGGTGATGGGGCTGCTCTCCTGAGCATTTTAAGACCCATATTGACTATATTTCGATAATCAGATAAAAAGTTATGGGGTCTTAAAGAGGCTCTAAAATGCTACCTCATTATGCGTACCCCGAAACAAAATTTTAGATTACGTCATTTGATCCTAAATATTTTTCTGAGTATTTTAAGACCCATATTGGCTATGTTTGGATCATCCTACAAAAAGTTATTAAACTTTTAAGTTTTACTATTCAAAAATACAATTTGAATTATTTTACTATTCATTTATTCAAATTGAATTATTTTACTGTTCATTCCTAAAGTTTAAATGTAATATTTCTTATTTTTAATTAATTATTAATTGATGTTAATTAATAAATTAATTTACTGTAGTAAAGTAATTAGTGTTAATCACTTTTTAATTAATCTCTAATTATATTAATTATTTAAATTTACTGTTTATTCCTAAAGTTTTTATTTAATTAATCACTGTTTAATTATTAATTAATTAATTTTACTGTAGCAAAGTAATTAGTACTAATTACTGTTTAATTAATCTTAATTATTTGTTAATATTAAATTAAATATAATTAATTATGTTTTACTGTTCAAAAGTAATTAATTATCCTAATTACTGTTTAAGATTTAATTAATAGTTAATTAATCCTTAATTAATCTTTAATTATAATTATTTAATTAAAGTTACTGTTTAAAAGTAATTAGTACTAATCCTACTTTAATTAACCACTAACAGTAATTAATTATAGCTAAACAGTAATTAACAGTAACTTAATTAATTTCTAATTAATCAACAGTGGGCCCCACTGACACGTGGCACCTTCAGAGGCTGCCACGTGGCACAGTGGACCCCATGAGCTGCTGACTCAGCACAGCTGACTGGACAGTGGGCCCACCTGACATGTGGCACTGCCAGAGGCTGCCACGTGGCACTGTGGGTCCCACGGGCTGCTGACTCAGCTCGGGTGACTGGGCAGTGGGTCCACCTGACACGTGGCACTGCCAGAGGCTGCCACGTGGCGCTGTGGGTCCCACGGGCTGCTGACTCAGCTCGGGTGACTGGACATTAGGCCCACCTGACACGTGGCACGGCCAGAGGCTGCCACGTGGCACTGTGGGTCCCACGGGCTGCTAACTCAGCCCGGCTGATGGGGCGGTGGCCCCCCCCCCCCCACTTGACACGTGGCGGGCCCGTAGGCTGCCACGTGGCCGGGTGGGCCCCACCCGCGCTGACGCGGACCCGACCCGGACGGGGCGAGCTCGGGTCGGCCCGGCCCGACCCGAAGGCGTGACCCTTCACCTTCCGGGGGTTTGGCGGACCGAACCCAGTCCATTTCGGGGACCTGGTGCGCCGGATCGGGTGGGTTTTAGCCCGATCGGAACGGTGGATGTGAAGAGGACATGTTGATCTACCTATTATACAATTTTTGCAACGATCGAACGGTAAACGAGGGAGATCGGGGTACCTGAAGTTCGGATCGGCGAAGGATTAGGCGGAAAAAAAAAAAAGCTGACTTCCGGGCTTGATTCCGGCTCGATCCGGGCTCCGATCGGTGAAAACTCGGAGCCTAGGGGTAGGCCGAGGTCTTATAGACCGGATGGCGACCTCGCCGAGGCCTGGATGCGGCCGGATTGGCCAGAAATGGCGACGGGCCGCCGTGTGTCACGTGGGCGGAGTCGTCGAGGAAGACGACTCCGCAGCCGTTGGATCTGGGCCGATCCAACGGCTGAGATGGCGCCGTCCAGATTGACGGCGCCGTCAGCTACAGTGACGGGTCCGTTAAGTACTTAACGGCACGCCGTTAGCTACAGTAAAAAAATTAATTTTTTTTTTTTTTTTTTGAAAAAATTTCAAAAATTTTGAACATGTTTTTACTAGCTAATTTGGGGTCAAGGAATTCAATGGCATAGTCGGATTTTCGATCCGACGAGTTATTTGATACCTCGATTTCCGTGATATTTTTATTATTAAAATATTCGTCGAAATTTGACGACTTCCGATTGATACGAAAACTTCACCCCAAGCTAATTTGGGGTCAAGAAACGCAATGGTGGTGTCCGTTTTTCGATCAGAGGTCAATTTAAATAAGTCAATTGCTAGGGTTTTCCGAATTTCTAGAAATCATGATTTAATCCAAATTGACTCCTGATTAGGGCTAGGTTTAGGAGGTTGACTTCATTGACCTACTTAGCACATTTAATTATGTTTAAGACTTAGGGTTAACCCTAATTATCTAAAGTAACAACTCGGGTTATTACAAGAACACTCACAATTTATTTAGGAATTTTCCTAAGGAGCAAAAATTTGAGATTTTAATCAAAATCTAATTTAGACTTGAATTTGATTAATTTTAGTTCTAAAACATTCTATTTACTAATTTTAGTGATTAGAAACTGAATTTTGGGCTTTTAAAGGCTAAACCCTAAATTTGGGCAAAATGACCATTTTGCCCCTACTTAAGGGTTCAAAAGATCAAATTTTGATCTAAGGCTTAAATTCTGAAATTTTCTTTTGGAAACCATTTCTTACTGTCTAATATAAGATTAGACAGCAACTAAATTGAGCAAAATCAGTGGCTATGGTTTACAAATAGTCCACTGATCAAAATGACATGTGGTAGGTTCAATTTGGACATAATTTGGCTAAGTTATGACCTAATTAAGGTTTAGGGTGATTAGTGAGTGATTAACAAAATTAATCACTCAAACATTAATCCAACCTTATAGTTAGGTTTTTAATGACTCTGTGAGTCCTCTGAAACTTAAATTACTCAATTTGGATTATTAAATTTGCTAATATTTACTAATCAATATTTAGGGTGATTAAGGGTGTTTAGCAAATCTAACTGTTGGATCCTAAATATTTTTGTAGATTTCTGTAGATTAAGTTTTGCTGATTTAAATAGATATTTGGATCATCCAATTTGGAGCTCAATTGACCAAGTTATGGTCAATTGAAGTTCTAGAGTTAAATAGGGTAATTAGGGTTAGGTCCTAAAAGTAATTAGGCAAATACTAATCCAAACAGCAAAGATAACCCTACTAAAATGATCCTTAGGATTTTCTGATCATTTTAAGACCCATATTAGATACGTTTGGATTAACCTACCCAAAGTTATGAGCTAAATAAGATTTGTGACATTTAAATTAAATTAAACCCTAAAAATTCACTTTACTAAATACAGATTCAAATGCAAAATTGACAGTGCCATATTATTCCTCATATTTTTCTGATCAATTTGATATATAAATTTGCATATTTTGGACTTAAATTTATTAAGATATTAAAGTTTAAAGATTAGGATTTAATAAATAAATTAATACTGTTTATTTAGATTAATTAAAACTGTAAATGTATATACATATATATTTATAATTTGATTTTTAATTTAATTGTTATATATATATAAATGAGTTTTATTAATTAATCTTGCAGGTACACGTGGCAGAGCCTCACTGGTTGGGCAGAACGCGGCGGGCCCTACGAGCCAGACGCCTGCAGGACCAGGCCACGTGGCGCGACCCCACTGGCTGGCGGATCACGAGCGGGCCCCACGGCTCAGACGTCTGACTTCCTGGGCCACGCGTCACACCGTGGTTGGCTCGAGCACTGCGCGATGGGCCCCGCGAGGCAGCCGAAGCGCCACAGCTACGGGCCTCGGGGCCTCGAGCCGGGCCCGGGCCGACCCGGTCCAGCCCGAAAGGGCTTCGTCCTCGCAAGATCGCCCTGACAGATGGAATTAGGGTTAGGGAGTCGGAGGCGAAGCCGATGGTTCCAGACATCGAGCCATAAACTAATGGAAAGTCTGGTTGAGACCTTTCGATTACTACCCTAAACGCCACCGGAGAGGGCATACATCTCCGGCAACAATCAACCCTAAAATCCCAAAGTCCTACTAACGGTTTGTACTGTTTGAAAATTTGCAAGTCTGGGCTAACCCGACCTGATCAACTCAATCGGAATCGGTAGATGAACAATCAAGCATATGAAATTAAGAAACGAAACTTAAATTGCAATTTTTGATGAGTATTAAAGGTGTGGTGCGTACCTCGGACTGGACGGCAGAGACGGTTCGAGGCTTGATCTGAGGGTCTGGGCTTCCAGATTGAAACCGAGGAAAGCAGAGGTTCTAGGGTTCTTATACAAGCCCTAAAGCGGTGGCTGGAAGCCGTGGGGAGGTCCACGTTGCGTCAGCTTCGTTGCGTGCCCAGCCACAGGACACGCGCTGCGATCCTCGACACTCGCGAGGAAGACGATCGCGTGACCGTCGGATCTTTCGATCGGACGGTCAGTGAGATCCGTCAGATGGAACGGCGGAAAAAGAAATTTGGGCAACGGCGTTAGTTGTAAGTGGACGACGCCGTTAAATGCCAAAATTAAATAATAATATTTAAATTAAATTATTCAGATTTAATTAATCAATTTTAACCTATTATATGCATCCTAAAAATTTCCAATAAATCACCCTTAGCTAATTGAAGGGTGAGGAACGCAACGGCGCACTTGAATTTTAGTTTCGATGAGTATTTAATTATTCGATTATTTGGGGTATTTAAATATTATTAAAATATTTGACGAAAAATCAACGACTTCCAAATGCCTCCAAAATTTCACCCCTAGCTAATTTGGGTGTTCTGAACACAATGGTGAAGTCGGATTTTCAATTTGAGGTCTAGATAAAAAGTCAATTTTCTAGGGTTTGGGATTTTCTAGAATTCCAGATTTGACTTTATTGACTTCTGGTTTGACCTAGGTTTCAGAGGCGAGTTCTAAATTACTTAATTAGTGACTTAGAATCTTAATTAAGACTTAGATTAGTCTTAATTGAGCAAAGTAACAACCTAGGTTGTTACATTAGCTTAGCTAATTTTTCTCTTATGGCAATTCTAATGTTAGTACATGTCCAATAAAAAAAGCTTTCAGTATTTTTAGTGCTTTTTATTATTTTCAGTATTTCAGCATGTTCAGTATTTATAGTATTTACAATATTATGTAATTCTCAGCTTTTGTTTTACATGTAAGCATGTTAGGATGCTAAACTTTCAGTTTGGTTTGATTTATATTGCTTTTATTCAAAAAATCAGCATAAGTAGTATTGATCATATTTGTTTAGAATGTTCCTTATACTTAGTAGTTTTTATATATAAATTGCTTAATCTTTTTTGCAGCTTTGGGTTGAGCTATGTTTGCTTACCTCACATTTTGTTTAAGTTATAAATGCATGATTTATAGCTCATACCTTTTCTTTTGATGCTTTACTGCTCCTATATGCTTATGATGATTTGTGATATCATAAAATATATGAATATTAACAACCTAAAATGTACTTAAATAATTTGTCTAATCAATTTTTTCTTTCTTTTTTTGGATGGGGCCCTGGCATTGTGAAACTAACAATGTCAACTTCTGAGCATTTTGTGAAGATAGCACCAGTAGAGAAGTAGAGTCAAGAGGAAGAGCACCTTGAAATTGTTGAACCTTAGTTAAGTTGCCTTTTTTTACTTCAATAAGGATGAGTGGCTTCTTTTTTGCTCTCTTAGAATTATAATTAAATGATATAATAATACATGCATTTATTATATTTTACTTTTACTGCATATATTTATTTTGAGCTGGATGTTATTCTATTTTCTGCATCATGGCTACATGGACGTAAATTGCTATGTTTCTTCCGCACTCTTATATTTATGTATGATCATTTAGTGAATGATTCAGTTATATATTGCACATCCTTCTTTTATTAGTGGATTAAGGATGAAAACATAATCCAATGATAGGTGATGGATTGCACAATGACGAACACTCCGCCTTAATTGCGCTAACATTCGTGTTAGCGGCACCGCGGTGGGGGTGGGCGCCACAATGAGAGATAAGGAGGAAAGAGGAAAAGAAAGCCAAATTGTACACTTAAAGTATTAAGAGGAAGAATAAAAGTTAAATGGTTCATACTAGAATAATTGAAAAGAGAGAGAGAAAATCCTATAAATATCCCTCCCCCATCTCATCCTCTCACTCCTTCTCCACTCATCTCTCACCTATACTTTCCACTCTCCTTCCTTGGCCACCACCAGTTTCTCCCGCCAATCTCCAGTAAAGGCTCGTCAATAGTAAGAAATGAAAAATAGATGAAATTTTTTATATTCTTTTCATTTCTTTTTTTCCTTTTATTAATAATAATAATAATATTATTATTATTATTATTATTATTACTTCTATTTATGTTATTTTTATTTCAATTATTTTCATTATATATATATATATATATTTATTTATTTATTTCTTAATTTTTACAACTTTCGTTTATATTATTTTTTCTTATATATATATATATATATATATATATATATATATATATATATATATTTCTTAATTTCTGTAACTTTTATTTCAGTCATTATATATATATATATATATATATATATTACTATTATTATTATTGATGATAATAATAAATTTATTATTATTTACTACATATTATATATATATATATATATGTACATATATATTATAAATTTAGTACTATCATCGTATAATAATTAAAAATAATAAAGGTATTATTATTAATATTATTATTATTATAGTTATTATTATATAAGAAAGAGAAATGATTAATTCAAAAGGAAAATGAGAAAATGAAGAAATATTATTATCTCTTATATAATTATTATAAATATTGTTTTGTTTTATAATTATAATTCATATTATTATAAATAATTATCATTATTAAATAAATACAATTTCATTTTTGAGTAATATTTATCAAGTACAAAATTGTGTAGATACTTAACTTTTCACTTTATTGTTTACGTATTAAGGAAAGGTACCGAATATATTTTATTACTCTTGTTTAATATATTTTTCCGCTCAACATCACATAAAATTGATAAAGGTGCTTTTAAAGTTACATAAAATAACATATGAAAAAATTTAGATAAATGAGTTGAATGAGTTGACTGCTGATCTATTTTTATTCTAATTAGACAACTGCTATGACATGATTGTCCGACATCGATAGTCATAAAAAGCTTATACTTATAAGCCTTTGAGGGGGCATGTATAAAAAGAAGTTGGGATATATATCACAAAATGGAACCCCCATTTCCTCGATATTATATTTACCCAATAAAATCATATGTTTGCTCCAGATATCAAACACAAAGTTCTATATTTATTTTTGTGAATGCAATCATTTTTATGTTAAAGTTTTAGTACAATAGAAACTGATTTATAGGGATAAATTTATACAACTTCTTATCTCCTATCAAATTATTAATTATTTTGCTTATTATTTAATAATTGTAAAGTTAGCATCTATCGGTACTTAATTTCACAACTAATTGGTATTTAAATGCCCGCACTTTTGAAACGTGCCCAGATCAGGAGCTCATCCTAGATGATAGGCGCTAAAATTAAGTAGTGCTGATACTGCTTCCAACTGATTTACTATTTTTTAGTCTCTTTAAAGTTTGTAATTTTTTATTTTATTTATATTTTTGTGATCAAAATTTTATGATATTTCTAAATTATTGAATGAATGAGTTATGTTTCATGATACACATTATGTCTTTTAAATCACTAAATATGATTATGCATCTAATGAACTACCCCAAAATCGGTGCTGGATTAGCTCTCGTTAACTTTGCATCGGGTCCCCACAACTTGATCCAGGGATTGTTCCTGATCTACCATATATAAATATATATATATATATATATATATATATATATAACAGGGTGAATAAAAAAAAATTAATTTAACACAGAAGTCTAAGTAAGGTTTGTAGGATATCAAAATTTACATATAATATTAAACAGCATGATTCTGCAGGAGAAGCATATACAAATAAAATGATATGTAATATTTAAGTATGGTATGTTTAAGATATGTGGTCATTTTAAAAAAAAATATAACAAGATATAATATTATTCTATTGAACAAAGTTACAGAATAATCAATGTGTTAGATACGCCTATTTAACTATCTGAGATGTGGGTTCTTGACTAACTATATATTTTCTCTCAAATGCTATGTGTAGTCACCTTATTTTTCTAATTATCAACTTGTTATAGCATAACATATTGTTTGTACAAATTTTAGATCAATCTGAATGAATCTATGATGTTAATTTTTGATTATTTATTTAAATCTTTGAGCACAATATTTCATATAAATATATCAAAGTTGATCAAATCTTAATAGCGATGTAAAAGCTACAAATAAAATAATTAAATGAAAAAATAATATCATTCATTTTATTTTAATAAAAATATTAATAATAATATTAATAATAATATTGTTTATTTATTTATATGTATTAAAAATAATAATTTTTTATTATAAATAGTAATATATATATATATATATTAAATAAAAGAAAATGATTGAATTAAAATAATATAAATGAAAATTTGCTTAAAGTACGGATAATATATATATATATAAAGGAAAAAAAATTACAGAAATTATGAAATATATATATATATATATATATATATGTATCAAAAGAAAGAAAATGACAAAAATAAAAATTATAGCATTATATTTTTAATTTAAATAAATTAATGTGATTTAAATTTTATGTACCTTTTTATTATTTGGTTTCTAAAATTAACATAACTTGACCCATATGTGTATCTTGATGAGATGAACTGTAATGATCCAAGTCGTTACTATAATAATTATAACTAAACCCAACTCAAAAATTAAGATCCCGAGTGACTTTAAAATTATGACAAACTAAAAATATCATTAAATATAATACATTTTTATGATCGTAATGCCCAGGTTTGGGAGCAATCTAGATAATGAATACTCCTGAATTAATTTTTGAATTACTTAAATTCAGTAAATTAGAAAAATTAAAAATAAGTCCAACTTCAGCAATTTTAGTGTTGTTGGATTAAGAATGTAATAAAAAGGCTACAAAATTTTTTTGTCAAATTTAGAGCTCCAGATTGACCATCATTAACTTTTGAAATTTTTATCTTCAGATATTAATAAAAAATAAAATATTGCTCCAAATTGAAAAATATTTTGCGCAAGTATGTTTTTCTCATCAAGATACACCTCTGTGTCAAGTTTTGTTATTTTCTAGAAAAAAAATAGAAGAGAGAGAAAGTAAAGAGAGAAAGATGAGAGAAAAAGAATAAGGGAAAGCTAAATTGAACACTTAAAGTATTTATGAAGAATATGACAAATTTGTTCACATCCAAATAATGGAGAAGAGAGAAACTTTGATTAATAAATTAATTAATTAAAAAAAAGTTTATAAATACACCCCCACCCACCTCATTTTCCTCATTTCCCCTGCCCCCACTTCCTTCTCCTCCCCCACTCCCCTCCCCCACTCCTTTTCTCCCCTCCACTTCCTCCCTCTTTTCCTTGGCCACCATCGATTCCCCCATCGACCTCCAGTAAAATCTCATCAACCCCTTATAGAGTAAGAAATGAGAAAGAAATGAAATATTTTTTATTCTTTTTATTTATTCTTCTTTTTTTAATAGTAATAATAATGTTGTTATTATTATTATTAATGCTAATATTATTACTATTATTATTATATTTTTATTTTTGTCATATTTTTTTTCATATATATATACATCTTTTCTAATTTATACAACTTTTATTTTTATCATTTTCTTTTTTTTTCTGTATATATATATATATATTTCTTAATTTCTACAACTTTTATTTCTGTTATTTACTTTTTTTTATTTATATGTATACATTTCCTAATTCTTGTAGTTTTCATTTTTGTCATTTTTTTTTTCTATACATGTATATATTTTCTAATTTCTGCAACTTTCAATTCTGTCATTTTTTTATATGTGTATATATTGTCTAGTTTCTACAATTTTATATCTATCATTTTCTTTTTTTTCTATACATGTATATATTTTTTAATTTCTGCAACTTTTATTTATATTATATATATATATATATTACATATAATAATAACAAAATAAATTATAACTTTCAATATATAAAGATAAATAGCCAATGTAATATTAATATTGATATTTTTACTAAAATAAAATGAAAAACATTATTCTTTTCAATTAATTATTTCATTTACAATATTTGCATTATTATTAAATTTTGACCCACTTTGATATATTTATATGAGATTTTGTGTTCAAAACTTAAAAAAAATATTAGAAATTAGTATCATGGGTTCATTCAAATTGATTTCAGGTTTTGTACAGATAACATATTAGGACATGATAGAGTGATATATGAAAAAATAATGAGACTGCACATAGCCTCTGAGGGAAAATGTGGAGTTAGTCAGGAACCTACATCTCATATAGTTAAATAGATGTATCTAACTCCTCGATTATTCTATAATTTTGTCCAACATAATAAATATTATATATTCATGCATTATTTTTTTAGAATGAGCACATATCTTAAATATGTATATTACATTCATAATCGTAAGCTTATCATACTTAAATATCATATTTTATTTGTATATGATTCTCATGCAGAATCATGCCGCTTAAATGCAAAATTTGATATTCTACAAACCTTATTTAGATATTTGTGTCTAATTAAATATTTTCTTTTCTTTTTTTTCTTTTTTTTTGTTCGCCCTATCATATATATATATATATATATGGTAGTTCAGGAACATTTTCTGGATCAAGATTTTGAGGAGGAGTTGATTTATGATGGAGCAACTTAGACACAAATTTTCTTAAAGTTTTTAAATTTTTGCTTAGCGTGTAATAGATTTTATAAAACATATATTATCTGTAATGAATATATATTTTTTATTATTCTGGTATTTTTGAATATTGCAATGAATGTGGAAATGTGTATTTTATACGTCTCTATATATACTATTTTACTAAATTCTGATATGATGCCGGGGAGTGAGCACTTAACGCTGGCTTAGCTATGCTAATCCAGCTGCGAGTTGCCACACGAACATACCCTGTAATAACCCTAAGTTGTTATCCCAATTAAACTAAGCTTAACCAACATCTAATTTTTATTCCATTAGTTTTATTAAGTCATTAAGACCTAACCTTGAAGATTTTGGGTCAATCGGGCCTCAATAGGTTGGATTGATAATTTTGCCAATTTTAGGATATTAGAAATTAGTTAATTTCAAAACTTCATCTGGAGTATATCTTGATGAGATGAACACACAAGAACCAAATTTTCTCAATTTGGGTTATATTTTAGTTTATATTAATTTATAATATTTAAACTTTAAAAATTAATTACAGTTCATTCGGAGCTCCAAATTTGACAACTTTTTGTGTAACCTTCTTATAATGTTCTTAGTATAACGACACTAAAATTTTTAAATTTGAACATGTATTTATTTTTTCTAATTTTTTTGATTTTAAATATTCAAAACTTAATATAAGAGTATATGTTATCCAGATTGCTCTCAAATATGAGCATTATAATCACAAAAATATGTTATATCTAACGATATTTTTATTTTGGCTTAATTTTGAAGTCGCCCGAAATCCCGATTTTGGATTTGAGCTAAGCCCTAATTACCTAGTAATAACTTGAGTTGTTACAATTTTAGCATGTTCCAATAACTACATTGTGCGTTTAAAGTAGCTGTACGCCACTAAAGGATCAACATAATTTCTAAAAAGATAATGTGTTACATGATAACTTGTTGGTTGAAATGATTTATAGAGGGTTGTATTTTAGTTTTATCCCCATTTAATATTTGGAAATCTTATTTTTTTATTTAAAAATAAATAAATAATTCAGTAATAATAATAATTCAAATTTAAAAGAACAATTGTGTACTTTTATATATTAGATATGCCAAATTTAAGAATATATTTTATCATATTTTCTACAAAATTTTGATAACTTCTTAAATTGTAAATTATTTTTAATAAAATATTAAGGTTTAAAATTTTAGAAAATTATTTTAATTAATATATTCATCTAAATAAAATGAATTTGATTATATTGGATTCATCATATTTTTATTATCCTATATCTTAAACTTTATTAAATTCGGAATTAAAAAATAAAAAAATTCAATTGATTTAAGAAAAACTTTTATTTAATAAATAGCCAAGATAATATTAATATTGATATTCTTACTAAAATAAAATGAAGAATATTATTCTCTTCATTTAATTATTTTATTTGTAGTATTTACATCATTATTAAACTTTGACCTACTTTGATATATTTATATGAGATTTTGTGTTTAAAATATGAAAAAATTATTAGAAATTAGTATCATGAGTTCATTCAAATTGATCTCATATCTGTACAGATAATATATTAGGCCAGGATAGAGTGATATATGGAAAAGTAATGAGACTGTACATAGCCTCTGAGGGAGAATGTGGAGTTAGTCAAGAACTTACATCTCATATAGTTAAATGGACGCATCTAACTCATCAATTATTCTATAACTTTGTCTAACATAATAAATATTATATATTCTTGCATTGTTTTTTTATAATGAGTACATATCTTAAATATGTATATTGCATTCATAATCGTAAGCATATCATACTTAAATATCATATTTTATTTGCTTATGATTCTCATGCAGAATAATGTCGCTTAAATGCAAAATTTGATATCCTACAAACCTTACTTAGACTTTTATGTCTAATTAAATATTTTCTTTTCCTTTTTTTTTTCTTTTTTTTTGTTCACCTTGTCATATATATATATATATATATATATATATATATATATATATATATATATATATATATATATGGCAGTTTAGGAACATTCTCTGGATCAAGCCTTTGAGGAGGAGCTGATATACGATGAAGCAATTTTGACGTATATTTTATTAAAGTTTTTAAAATTTTGCTTAGTGTGTAACAAATTTCGTAAAACATATATTATCTATAATAAATATATTTCCTTTATTATTCTGGTATTTTTGAATATTGCAATGAATACTGAAATGTGTATTTTATTCACCTCTATATACACTGCTATACTAAATTCCAATATGATACAGAGTGAGCACTTAACGCTGGCTTAGCTATGATAATCCAGCGGTGGGTTGCCACATGAACATACCCTGTAATAACCCTAGGTTGTTATCCCAATTAAACTAAGCTTAACTAATATCTAATTTTTATTCTATTAGTTTTATCAAGTCATTAAGACATAACCCTAAAGATTTTGGGTCAATCGGGCCTCAATAGGTTGGATTGACAATTTTACCAATTTTAGGATATTAGAAATTAGTTAATTTCAAAACTTGATCTGGATGTATATCTTGATGACACGAACACACAAGAACCAATTTTTCTCAATTTAGGTTATATTTTATTTTATATTAATTTATAATATTTAAACTTAAAAAATTAATTACAATTCATTCAGAGCTCCAAAATTGATAACTTTTTATATAACCTTCTTATAATATTCTCAGTATAACGACACTAAAATTTCTAAATTTGAACATGTATTTATTTTTTCTAATTTTTTTGATTTTAAATATTCAAAACTTAATACAAGCGTATACGTTATCATGATTATTCCTAAATATGAGTATTATGATCACAAAAATGTGTTATATCTAACGATATTTTTATTTTGGCTTAATTTTGAAGTCGCCCAAAATCCTGATTTTGGATTTGAGCTAAGCCATAATTAGCTAGTAATAATTTGAGTCATTATAATTTCAACATGTTTCAATAACTACATTGTGCTTTTAAAATAGCTGCACGCCACTAAAGGATCAACATAATTTCTATAAAGATAATGTAAATCAACATAATTTCTATAAAGATAATGTGTTACATGATAACTTGTTGGTTGAAATGATTTACAGAGGGTTTTGTTTTAGTTTTATCCTCATCTAATATTTGGAAATATTATATTTTTATTTAAAAATAAATAAATAATTCAATAATAATAATAATTCAAATTTAAAAGAAAAATTGTGTACTTTTATATATTAGATATTATAAATTTAAGAATATATTTTATCATATTTTCTTCAAAATTTTGATAATTTCTTAAATTGTAAATTGTTTTTAATAAAACATTCAGGTTTAAAATTTTATAAATTTATTTTAATAATATATTCATCTAAATAAAATAAATTTGATTATATTGGATTCATCATATTTTTATTATCCTACATCTTAAATTTTATTAAATTCGGAATTAAATAATAGAAAAATTCAATTGATTTAAGAAAAACTTTTATTTAATTATTTAATTGGAAAACCATAATTTAAAAAATTCGGATTAATCTAAATCATAGGATTTGCCGCGTGACATGGGGTGCGCATCCAATGACCTGACAATTATTAGTGCATGGTAGAAAATGCACCAAATTGATCTGATTCATGTTTGGCGACATCATTATCTGATTTAAAGGCCTCAAAATAAAGTTTGTCTATTCATTACAGAAAGCTGTCAGAAATGACTATAAAATATAAAATAATTTGAATTTGTGATATTTTTGTGGCAAAACATGTGTTTTTTATCACTCTATGAATGAGTCTCATTCACACCTATTTCTTAAAATCCTTTCTCTTCAATTACTTAAAAAACAAATGCCTCACGCTAGCCTCGTGCTTTTTTCCTCCGAACACCTTCTATGCTCTTTAAGCTGCTAATTCCGATTTTGGGAAATGCCTCAAACAATCAAGCTTATTAATTCTAAGTGTCTTGGTGCATCATATTTGGATAGAAGGGAATGCTTGGTTGTTCTCTAGAAATCATCATGTGGCTTCTCTTAGTATCCATATAAAAGGATTGTATTTAGGATTATTTCTTATTGGAAGGTATATACTTTGGTCTCTAATGAGGATATTTATACTTTCATCATTTGAAAATATACTCTCAAATATGTATAAACAATATTTCCCTTCTCACATTCACCTTCGATATACTTCAACTTTATTAGAATGCTTCTCCATCTGTTGAATGTTTAATGTTTATCACTCATTAATATTTTCTCTTCTGATATTTTTGTTTGCTTACTTGCTTTTCTTGCTTAAATGAGAATTGACATTATTCTTAGCACATTATGAAGTTTTTTTTTCTAGTTGGTTTAGGCGAATATTTATACCTGGCTTTCATATACTGGTGCTTTCGGATACTATGTCAGAAGAAGCTTTTACCAGTGAGTTGTCAATAAGAGATTTTATATATACGATCAATTCAGATGACTAGTTATTGGTATCATTAAGATGCACAACTAGATATTATTCTTGATTTTATTTTATTATTATGATTTTGTGGAGGTGATAATAAGCACTGAGGAGTTCCAACATACAAATTTACAAATTGATGGGACTTGTTCAAGGAGATACTGCACTATAAACATCTTCCTATTTTTTAATTAGAGTATTTTAAATTTCTTGTTTTAGATGTTTCTATTTTGAATATGCTATTTTAGGTCATGAGAAAGGTAACTCTTGTACTTTGTCTCATATATTTTATATTTTTATGATTAATAATATCGTGATGCTGGACCCTGTTTCAGAAAAGGATGTATTTTAGAAATTAGACACCAGTAGCTTTATGTAAATATTAAAATTTTGTATAACATGTCCCCAATTATCCAAGACTCAATGCGTAAATGTAGTAATTTTGTTGGCGCGCGATCACTCGACTTCGGAAGATCGGAGGTCTGAGCTGTTTCGAGAGGTGATTCCGCCGGAAGAGAGCAAGGAGCTTGCCGACAATGGAGTATGATCCGAAAGACGACGTCGATAGGCTTTTTACTTGTTTTAAGTGCGGAGTTTCGCCTCCCCGTGAGTTCACCTCAAAAGAAACGTCAAAGGCAAACTATTTCTTTCAAGCTCTACTACCATGTTATTATAATTCTAACATCCCCCCATTTTCTTTTAAAACGGCATCAGCATCCGCACTGAAGGAGATAAAAAGCAATGCGCGAAAACCTTCAAGATCGACGGACGGAGAGTTTCCTGTGGTTGGTGATAAAGAAGCGCTTAGCTGTTCCAAGCAAGTGGAGAATACTTCCAGGGAGAGAATGAAAGTAGGGTTTCCACACCAATCATTTCTTTGTATGCTTTAGTGACAATTTCTGTACTCTGGAATATTTAATGACTTGTTTTCTAAGCTGTAAGATGGTTTTGCCAGATGATACTTTATCACCCTAATTTTTGCTTAAAGGTTCTGCCTACTTGTTTTTTAGTCATATTTTTAGCATTGCAAACTAGTTTGTTGCTTGTCTTCTTTTTTCCGCACTCTTTTCTCCTCTCCATTTGCTTAGCTTCATCTCTCGCATCACTTGTAGTTCCATTTAGCTTTGCTAATTTGATTATGCATCAATTCTGATACTTGAATCTTTCGTAAGGTGCAAGGCTGTGATATTATTCTACAGCTTTAATAATATTAATACAGTAAAAGAAACATTCCAAAACTTTCCCATTTCAACTTAGGGGTGGTTTGGCTTGGGTTGTTGTATTATGGATGAAAAGTAAATCAAAGTAAAATAAGAATATTGGGGTTTCGGTTATGGGATTTAGAATAATGATAGCAATTTTGAGGGATTTCAATTTGCCTAAACATTTAATTTTTTGGGAAATTTGGAATTTTTCCAAATCAGGTAAATTCCAAATCCACTGCTGCGGAAAACTGAACAAATCACACAGATTGACTGATCTCATCAGCTTCGACCAACCACACCGGCTCTTGCTGGCCTTTGGCCGGCTTTACTGGCCTTCACCAGCCCCCACTTGGTCTCGCCTATTTTGACCATTTATTAAAAAGTCGCACATCAATTGTCCTTGCCAACTTTGGGCGGCTTACTATGCCCGACCATACCTCATGGAGCCATGATGCTAAGTTCTTAGTTTTTTTTATTAACTAAAGTGAATTTGTATTTCACCAAAAAAAAACTTAACTCTTAAGTTGTTAACTTAAAAAACTAAATGCACAATAAAGTGCTAAACTTAAAAAACCAAATACATTGCATGTATTTTACTCGAAATCATTTTACAATTAATTTATTTTATTTTGTATTTTTATCTCCAACCAAACAACCCCTTAATACGTAAAAAGATTCAAACCACCTATTATTTTGTAGTGTCATAGGAATTGCCTACTTGATTGAAACTACTTTGGGTAGAAGTTATAGAAGGAATTTTTTTAGGGGTTGTTATGTTGAATTTGCGGTGTAATTTGAATACAATATAATATGATTACAGTATAATATGATTATACTATAAATTGATTAATTCATAGTTGTTTATTTGTTAGCTTGAAATTAAATAGTCTGCAGAATATGATGCTTTGTGTAAATAAAGAGATAATATTATCCCATAATTGATTTGTAAAAATTAGACATTGCATATTTTGTCTTTCTCGGAGCTGATTTTGTTGCTCTATAGTCTTCTTTGGACCCCATTTTATTGAAGCCAATTTTTTTGTTGTTGGCAGAGCTGCCGTCGTGCCTCTGTATGAGCCAAAATAATTTCCTTGGAGTTGTTATCATCAGTAATTGTCCCATAGTATCTTTGGAGCTGTTTTCATTGTCGGAGCCGAAATTGTGACGAATTCTTGTCTCTACCTCCTCTCCACCCCGCCTCCGTCATCTCCGTCGGAGTCAATTTCTCGACTCCTATTTGAGCTATTGTCGTAGGCCATTTATCTCATCTTCACTGAAGCCAATTTCGGTCATCTTTGTGAGAGCCAATTTGAGCTATTTTCGTCTCGTCTCCGTTTCCTCTCCACTCTATGGCGATGATCCACTGTAGGCGTTGAAATTGAGCTTCTTTCATTTCTTTGTTCTCTGGGTTGCCAACAGAGATTCCTCTGCCCTCGATACTTCTGACTCCCTCTGCTTCTCCGGCGATGACAACCTCATCGTCATCGATGGCCACTTAACGGTTCTCTGGTCATTCAATGCTGCCTCCTTTATATTAAATAGCTTTATGGTGGAGTTTCTCAACAGCTGAAATCTTATTCTGAAAATCTCTGGCTTGTTTAGTGGCAGAGCTTCGACCATCGAAATGACACCTTCCTCCCCGACATGAAAGTTGGGCTCTTTCTCGTCACCAACGAGAATCAGATCTTCACATTCTGGTGCAGCAAGGACGGTCTGACGTCGGGGAAGGTCACTCTGGGACTTCGACCAATCGACACAATTATGATGCCGGACGAGGTCGAGTGGCACCTCGTGTGGACGAATGAGATGGCTGATTCGCATCAATACTGGGCAATGTGACGAAATAGGGATGTCGGAGACGGAGACGAAGTCACGGTGCTGGTAAAACCTTTGTGTAAATGGAATTTACTCGATTTGGGCAAAAAATATTTTTAGCGCCCATACTTATTCTCCCGAAAAATTTTTACTTGGCTATTTTTCTTTATCCTAGGAATCCCGCATACCAAATACCTTGGATTTGTAAATCTAGGGATTTATATTAATATACTCCAGGAATCCCCATACCAAACAACCCCTTGAGCATTATTTTGATTTTTAAAGCAATTTTGACAATTTGTTTCGAAAAATTAATAATTAGTTATTACTGCTATCATTAGGAACTTTATTGCTTAGAATTGCTTTACAAAATTATTGATCCTGATGTGTTTCATTCACAATTACATTATTATCAATAAGAACTATTTGAACTTTTGGGCCATTTTCTAGGGAGGCGGGATGCTTTTGATAATCTTGTAGGGTCATTTCATATGGCCAACAGGATAGAATAAGGATAGTGACGAGTGATTATAACTACTACTGAACTGGGTGTCTACAAAGTAAAGTTAGGGCTAGTTTGGTTAGCAAATATTTATATATTATTAAAATGTTATGCTATTTAAATGTTAGTGTTATTAATATGTCAATGCATGCTTGATGTAAGCATTTATTTTAAGTTGGTAAAGCCATCTTATGGTATACTATACTTGAGGTAAAATTTTCACCTATTAAAACATATTTTTAAATATTTAGAGTAGTTGAACAAAGAAGGTGTGGGATCTGAGCCTCTATAAAAATCTATGGTGATTTTATTGGAGTCAATAACCAGCATTTTGGGTGGACAAGAGGAGAGAGAGGGAACAGAGCAGACCTTTCATGAATGAGCAGATGAGTGTGTTGAGGGTCGTAAAAGCAAGAACAAGAAGAAAACCACACATCACAATCACAAACAATAAGATTTATGTGGTTCGGTGTAAATACCTTCGTCCACGGGGAGGGAGGAAGAAAAATTTCACTATTCAGAGATAATTATAATAGGGTTTCACAAACCATTCACCAAATAATCTAGATTGTGTTTCTTACAACCACTACGCACACACCATAGTTACAAAATCATATATCGAAAAATGGCTTCAAAAAGCCTTTAAACAATTCCCAAAACCGTCTATAGCCGCCCTAGGGGTGCATCCCTTTGCCTTGAACTGTTGCAGGCTCCTGAGCACCCAGCCCGCGGGCTGGGATTTCTGTTACAGGCGTGTGGGTGCCCAGGCCTTGGGTTGGGGTGCTGGCCTAGCTCTGGGGCACCCAGGCCTCTGGCTGCATTGGCGCTGGAGTGCACCGGGGCTCCTGGGATTTGCCCAGCCCAGTAACGCGACATGCCGAAACACACAGGAACTCGTCGGCACTATTTTAGCTTATCCAATCAGTCTCGAATTCTTTTCTCCTTCCAATTCAACAGAGTGGACTTCTACAAGTTTTTTGAATTTTTTTCCAGGACTCTATGGATGAGTGGGCTCTACCTAACATTTAAATTGTTGATATCTCTAGAGCTGGATAGACATCTATGTATTGCCATATGATGGCACTTATGTCAGTATTTAAACATATATCATGTATTATTTTCATATGTTTGAGATGACAAGGCATCAAGTCTAACACTTGTTAATTTCTATTACACAACATTGAGATGCTGGTGAACCGAACAACTTCAATGGGATATCGGCTCTTATATTTACTTACATGATAAAGGAGGTTTACATTGCATTTAGGCTATGATTACATCAAAAGCGCGTTCTTTCTTGCCTCATACCATGTAACTTTAGTAAACTACTCTCGTTGTATAAAATATGTTTTATGTTTTTCTTAAGCGATGCTTGATTTTTATTATTTTCTGTTTGCATTTCTACTCGCCACATACCATTTTCATTTATTGCCATGGTTTTCCAACTGTTGATTGTTTTCAAAAAAACTATACCTTGAACTGGATTTTAGTAAGCTGATATTACTTTTCAGAGGGGTTCATCAGCAACTGCTGCAATAAAATTTCGAAGCGGCAATCAGATCTCTCCAGTTGTCTTCTATAGTTCGCCACATGGTGTTCCCGTTAAGAAACCATCAAGAATTCTGAAATTATTACAGGAAATTTGTGTTGATCTTAGTGAAGAGAATGCCTTGATCTCTAGGTACAAATTCGGTCTGCTCCATATCTCTTGAATTGCTTATTGCAATCGAGCATTAGTGAATAGTTTTATTGTGGCATGTCCATTACGTATCTTTGCCTATTTCATCTAATTTTAAAGCAGGGATGGCGTCTGGGCTACATTCCCTAGGCAACAAGAGGCTGCTAGGTTTTCCAAAACACACAAAAATAGTAGTGTGTTTTGTTATCAAGATCATTTGACTGGACAAAGAAGGTTCCTTGTGTCTACCTACAGTGAGTTTTGGAGAAGGTTAAGTTTTTAATCTGACCTGCCATCCCTTTGTTTGTTCATCCTTCTTGCGTTCATGTAAGTTCTGTAAGAGAGGTTGCATTTCTTGCTTTAAAAATTCTCTTCAGACCAAATTGAGATGGTGAAGTATTATGGATATTCCTTATGTATGTCACTGTCTAGCTTTAACTGAATTCATTTGTGTTCACCCAACCATTTGGAAGGCTCTCACATTCCTCACTACACTTAAGGATTTCACTTACAATCAACAACTCAGGTGCTTTAATGTAAAGGATTTTAGCACTAATGATTTTATAAACATGGAATAATGCATTTTAAAAAGAGTGTATCATCAAGATAGCATAGCCATAGTAGGCTTTCTATGACTCTTTTTCTTACTATTTTTATGGACATTCATTTTCTTGTAGGTATAAAAATATGAATTCCAAATTACGACATCATTATGAAGTTATTCAAGAGGTAATTGTTAGCCTTGCATATGTTTTTAGTTTTACTTGGATTATCGAATACTTTGCTAGGCCAGTAAAATTGAACATTACCTTGTAAGTATTTATCTTAGTAGATCAGGCTTATTATTTTGAAGTTTGCCATAAATGCAAATCTGTAAGGATGGAACAACAATTTTTTACTTAGGATAATATCTATGTTTTTGACTTTTATCTAGTGAATTGTTAATGATGATGGGACTATAATATTCTTTTTACTATAATACCCTTTTTGATTATATTGATTGTATTTTTGGCTAGGTTAGATCTTGATTATATTATTATTTGGTACGGTACATTTAGGTTTTGGGTGAGAAAGGTGGAGTGTTACATTAAGTGGTTAACAACTAGCATAAAATGTCTCAAAATAAATATGATTTTGAGATTATGAGAAATCATGCTAAAGCTAAGGTGCCCCCTTGAAGAGATGTGTTGTATTATTTAAATGCATTGAAAAGTGTAAAGATCATTACATTGGCGTTTGGATGTAGTGCTAAGAGAGCGATGATTTCTTCTTTATGGAAGGATGAAAGTAAAGAAGGTAGTCCAAGATACTAAATTGAAAACTAAAAAGATTTTGGAATATTTGTGCTTTAATAGATATTATAAATAATAGGAAGATAAATTTTATGTATTTTTTGGAAATGAAATGGAGAGTTGAGAAAGCAAAGCAAATTGATAATTCAAGTATCATGCCTTGGTACTTGAGCAAAGATCAGATAGAAATAGTGTGGCAATTCTTTTTGAATATTAACTTAAAGGATAATGTAGTCAGAGTTAAGAAGATGAGTGATATAGGTATGCCTTTAAAGATTGTACTTGGCTATGTGATCATTACGTAAAATTAAATGTGAGCTTATAAGAAAAATTGACATAATTTCGAAGGGTTTTATTTAAGTAATATCTTATGAAAAAATGTGATTTATTTGAAGTGGTTTAAATGGGAATGTTGGAAAAGCAACTTGAGGATATAATTATATTTATTGTGATTTTGGTTTTGGTGAGATACCTGAAGAAAAATTTATAATCTTAGAGTTAATTATAGCTTGTAATTTTTTTATTATGAATACATTATTCAAGATGAGAAAAACATGTTATCAATAACAAGAATAGTCTTCTGAAAGTTATTGACTATTTTCTTGTAAGGTAAAAGCTCAATTTTTTACAAAGATGCAGCATTATTTTAGGAGAAAGATTGACAACTTAATATTAAGTATTAGTTTTAGGTTTGTAAATAATAAGTTAATAAAAGAACTATAAGTTTTGATTTTCTTATTATTAGATGATGAAATCTAAAAGATTAAAATGGATATTATTTTAGTTCTAAAATTCTAGAACTTAATTGGAGAAATTTTGAGAGTAGAGCTAATATTATGTGATAAATAATTGCTTATTGTATTTGTAAGGTGTCCAAACATATTCTTTGAGAATCTAAATGGAGAGTCCTAAACAATAAATAATAGAAGAATTTTTATAATTAGTGGTTTAAAGAAAAGTAAGGATAGGAAGATATCTAACTTTGCTTGTTGAAAGACAAAAAGGGCATTTAATGATGCTAAAATTGTGGCTTTTGAAGGGTTTATATGAGAAATTAAATATTGTTTAGGTGGAGTGATACATTTACTTGCTAATCAAATTAAGAAATAATGAAATTAAAGATTTGAACCAAGCGAATTGTTTTGATGGTGTTTATCAAAAAATGCATTTATGAATGAGAATATCTAATTAAAGATGTAAGAAAATTAAAGATTTGATCCAAATGAATTGTCCATGGAAGTGATACTTATGAATGAGGACATTCTTGATTAATTATTTAATTATTTTCATATGTTTTTTGAAAGTTTAAATAATGTGAATAACATGAGCAAGTTTAGCATCTGTAAAGATAATATTTTGCTCATTTATATGTCTAATGCGTAAACTTTGATGTAGAATGCTTTAAAGAAAATGCGTAAAAAGCTATAAGATTGAATGAAATCTGTATTGGACATTTGGGTTTGAAAGGAGTTTCATTAATTTAGTAATATAATTTAAAGAATAAAAAGATGCTCGATGAGTATTGGAGTACTATGACACCTATTTATAAGAACAATGTGATATGCAGAATTGTGCAAATTGTAGAAGAATAATTAAGTGAGCGACCTTTGAAACTTTAAGATAGAGTGATCAAATGCAGATTACATTAAGAAATAGGATTTCATAGAATCAATATGGTTTTATATGCCTGGTAGGTTGACTGTATATCACAACTTGGCTCAGACGACGCCAGAGTTTCCTAGCGGAAACCTTTGGAGCTGGTATGAAGGTTTAATGGCAATAACATCAATATCTTATACATGAATAAAACAACCAATAGATATAAGATTCATTTATGCTAATGTTGAAGAATCGCTAAACATCGATGTATTCATTAATCAAAGCAACAAGTATAAAGAATGTTTCAATTCCAGAAGAGATTACTATTGAAACGAAATAAACATGTAATAAAAGTACCGCTCATGGGGTATACGTTGGCATGTTTATGCCAGGTCAGTCAACCCATCATCCTTCTAATCCTTAATCTAGCTTGAAAAATGTTAATAAAAGAATATAAGAGTTATTAATTCTAATTTTTAAACTATACTAAAGTAAGGATACAAAATTCATAATTTTAAATGAGCCGTTAACTGAATTGTGTATGAATAGTAACTAGGAGCTTGGGAAGTGTAAATATAATTATTAGATTTAATGCTGTAAACTATAAGCTGTAAATGTAATAATTGTAGTAAATTCGAAAGGCTCTAAATGGGTATGCGAAAGAAATATGGTCATTTGTTGATACGCCTCTTGGATTTTTCTTGGTTCTTTGAGTATGTCACTACTAAAGGCCCATGGTGTGATCTTTTCTATTAGGGAAATCTCTTCCCTGTAGAAGATTCTTTGAAATGCCCTCACATACCTTAAACAAGCCTGTCTTAGGCTCATAACACATTCATCTTCCTGCCTTGGAGATATCTTCAATGTCACATATGTGTGGACAGCATAATTTTAGAATTGATTATTAATTTCTTAGAGTTCTTATATCTATTTAATTCTATTATTTGATATGCAAAGTTATGATGTGATGGGGACAAATCTAGTAAAAAATCTTATCAAAATATTAAGTCTGAAATATTTCTGCTCAACATGATTTTCATAAGTCTATTGATTGTTCTGTTGTTCAACAAAATCTGTATGTAAATTTTGTAACATTCAATATGTAAAGTTCCAAAAATTATTGAGATTTTGATGGACGTATTAACTGGCTTTTAATTAATATTAAATTGTTATGTGATATTATGTATTGTTCAAGATGATTAGTGTCAAAAGTAATTGAAATAAATGAAATAGAGAATTTAGTTATTTCTAACTAGTTACCAATTTGTAAGCTTTTTTATGCCAGGTAAATGTCTGAAATCTCTCAAATTTGCATATCTTAAAAAGGAATTAGTAGAATTTAAATTTTGTTTGTAAATCGTATTTTTTGGGGCAACTACTGCCTCTAGATAGCATTATATGGCTGCCTTTTTCGTTGGAGGAGGGAAAAAGGCTTAATCCTGTTTTTTCTCAACTTTTTCTATAATGTACCAACTCAAATTTAAACATGTTGATATTCTTGCTAATTTAGACACTTTGGAGAGGGTTTACTTTTCTAATAATGTCACAACATGATCTAATTCTTTGGTTAACCTAAATTGGAGGAGATCTATTTAAAATTAGAAATTTAAATTTGCTGTCTTAATTACTATAAGCTAAAAGACCGTATATTTTAACTTGGAATAGATGTTGGGAACGTAGGAGATGTTGCTGATCAAGATCAGCATTGTCTTATCTTTAAATTGGAAAGTATACATTTATCATATGAAGTATTGCTGGCTAATAATGTTGCAGGGGATGAAATCTTACTCTGAAATTGGCAACAACGTTATAGGAGATGAAAACAATTGATGTTGACATCATTTAACTCTAAATTGGAGTGGTAAAGTTTGCAATTTTTATGAGTTCATGCTAGCATTTCATAAAAAATAGACAATAGAATTTTACCATAGAGATGGTGACAGTCTTAAAAGATGATAGAAGGTGATCATGTTGTTGGAATTTCTTGGATCTTAAATTTTGTGAGCTCTCTCATTTTGATTTTTGTTGGGCAAGAAAAGGAGTGGAGCAGGCTGCTGTTTTTGGAGAAGAATGGGGTTGGGAAGGAGAAGAAAGTGAGAAAAGAAGAGAATGCACAGGAAAGGAAGAAGGCATGGGAAAGAGGAGAGAGGTCAAGGCAGGAGACCAGAAGAAAGCAGTTACTGTTTTTAGCTAGTTTTCAATAGTGTGTCAAAGTTTTTTCGACATTTCTGTAAGTGCTATTTTGATGCCGTGTAAGAGAACTTTCCAATTATTGAACATAGGACATGTAGAAAAGGAGTGTTTTCTTAAACGCTTTTGCAAAAATACATGCACATGCTGCTACGTTTTTAAATTTCAATAAATGGAGATAATGTTTCATATATTTGAAACTGTGGAATATAATTTATAAAGATAATTTTTGATGTGTTAACTAGAATGTGAATTTCTCAAAAATAAAAAATAGTAATTTCTTACTATTAACATTCCGAGAAAAAACATATGTTCTTATTTTAAGTGATGATTTGATTTTCTTTAATGAATTAATATTAATAAGCCCTAAAACTGGAAAATTTTGAGATTGTTTTTTGTGGCTTATTTTTTAAAATTTCAATCTATAAAAATCAAGCATTATTCATATTTTATTACTCATATTTCTAAGAAGATCATAAGCTGTTATTTTAATGACCAATAACTTTCTCTTAATTGATTAAAGATTTTTAAAAATATGACAATTTGAGAGATCTTTTTTTTAATTAAACTGACTTGAACTTTTTTTTATGAATAAAAAAATCAAGAGAACATATTAAGATGGATCTCTCACTCTATACCTTTTGTTTTTGAAAAAGGAGGGCGTATTCTCTCATTCATTTTTTAATATTTAGCATAGATATAGATATGGTTTTTGATGAACCAACAATACAATAACCCACCATTTTAATATATACTGTAGATGCATAATTCGGTATTTTGTAGCAAAATAGTCGTTCAGCTTGAAGCATGATGCCATATTTATTAGGCTTAACATGTATGGATCGGCTGTCACCTGCTCTTTGAATCTACTCAGTTTAGTTAACCAAGCTTTGCTTTAAGTTAATTTAGCTCCTTGAAGTTATAAAATTTTTACATTCTAGATTAAACTTGTGCTATTTCAGTGTGAAGGTCTTGCATTTAACTATGATAGGATATGTTTTGTAATGAACAAGGATAAGAAGGTTCATTCCTAATGCCTTCTTTTGATTCACATATTTAATTTTTATTCTTCTTTCTTTTTTAAAAAACCAGATCCTTATCAATTACTGGAGAGTCACATCTTGTCTACTGCTAGCACTGACATGTTTTAGCTTTTATGTGATTTCGTTTAGTATGGCTCTCTCATGGTGAATGCTTGTGGCTTCGAAAGAAATATCAAATGGTTTGAAATTCTCTACCTTTGCAAATTACAAAATATTTTTTTTTACGTAGTTTACTTAAACACAAATCTTGCTAACACTATAAGAACCAACAAAAGACAACATATGACAGGTCAAATGGAGGCTATCAATCTTAATGTAATGCCATGAAATTGTTGTGTTTTATTTAAACTTCTGTTTCAATTCAGTAATGCACATACCCTCATTAGTTGAACAATTTATTATTAATTTCAGCATTTTTTATTTTAAGAGGATACTGAATGCCATCCTTTCCAGGGTCAGCCTTGTCACCTGTATTTTGATCTTGAATTTAATAAGAGACTCAATATTGACAGAAATGTAGATGAGATGGTGGACATTTTGACGTCTATCACTTTAACTGCTATATCCGAGAAATATTCTATTCAAGCAAATCAGGAGTGTGTTGTAGAGCTAGATTCTTCCACTGAGGGTATGAGTAACTGATTTTTAATTTTAGTATATCTTTTTGTGTGAATTATTTATGTCATGCAGGCTTTTAATTTCTTATTTATTATTGAGCCTGATTTGATTGTACTCTGAAGTCCTCATTGCCTATGTAATGTAGCAAGAAGGTTTCATGGCTAAACTTTAGACTGTCATTTGAACAGCATTAGCTGATTCATATGTACTTGTTCGTTAGCATATCTATCGACAGACATTGTACCTGATACACATTAAAATGAACTTATTTTGTGTATATGTTGTATAATAGCAGAAACTTTGTTATGATTACATCAAATAAAACACAAAAGGTATATTGCTACCATGAGAAACAGAATCATGGGAGGATGCAGATGAGAGAGGGAAAATAAACTAGTATTCCCAATATGATTAAAGTTGAATGAAGATACTCTAATGAGGTAAGCCAGCATGATTAAGTTCATTGAACTTGAGACAGTAGTAATATTGGTTCATATACTGTTTGCATACTATATACTATTATGTATAGCTAGATAATTCTGATTTGTAGTTCTTATGTGTATGAGTAAGGTGCTATATGCCTGTGCCTAGTGTGTCTAAATCAAGTTGGCTTGTCATTTCTTCTTTGAGACTGGAAACTCAATGGTATTCTTAAGCAGCATTCCTTACTGAAGCTGTCATTAAAGGTGCTCAAAACTTTCTGCTGACTGATGTGCATGCGAGGTGCACATCAAGTGAAGTAAGAAACTTATTTATGCACAGCTTCTTTCTAGTTTGTAGCTGTTTGTCTATAATAGAATGTTTTTGTAATTTTGTTGATTATAAAAGCGTACAGTTTTGAATTTTTTTTTTTTTTCTTGTCATTATTTTTGCTATTGAGTAGCTGTTGTGATTCTTGCCGACCTCAACAAGTTATCTTGCCTCTGCTTCTTTGTGACTGGATATCAAATGGTATTCGCAAGCATCATCCCTTCTCGAAGTTTTAATTCAAGGCGCTCAAAACATCATGCTGATGGATGCGCATGACATTCACTTTAGCGATGAAAGCTGCTACAGTATGCTTTAAGCAGCTTATCTCCAATCTCAAGCATGCCATCACGTCAAAGTATTAGGGTATTGCTTATTTTGGATTAACAAAAATGAATAAAAAATTGTAAGCTTTAGCAAGCATCATGATTTTCTTAAGAAACTGCATAAATAAGTAGGAAGAGAAACTTTTCAAAAATTCATTTTGTCTTTCACTTTTATTACGATAATGCATTACAGATTAAGAAAGCATAAGCTTTAATGCTATATTCTGCACACTTTATCATAACACCCATGCATGCAAATGTGCTTGACTTATTTTTATTCATACAATATCAATTACATCCTTTTTTTTCTACCAAACTAACAAATCTTAACAAAATTAAAGCTTTTTAATACTTAATAGGAGGTCATTTTTTAATGATAATATAAAATTATGCACTAACAAAAGCCAAACTGTCTATATTGAATTTTCACTTTTTGTAAGAATAACTTATTAGATCCTTTGGAGGACTATTATTCTACTTATTTACAAGAACAAAGATGATACACAAGGTTATATAAGCTATAGGTTAATTAAGTTAACAACAATATATTGAAGCTTCGGGAGAGATTGAATGTGGGTTATGATGAGATATTTGAATTTCACAGGAATTTGGTATTATGTCAGGTAGATTTACTATGGAGATCATACATTTACTAAGAAGATTGATGAAAGAATTTAGAGAAATAATCAAAGGGCTCAATTTAATTCTTATCCATCTTGAAAATGCTTATATGATAAAATACCAAAAGTAATTTTTTGTAGTCTTGGAAAGTAAAAAAATTTGCATGGCTTATATTGCTGTTATTAAAGATATGTATGATAGGGATATAATATGTGTTCAATTGCAAGATGGCTTGTTTAATGATTTTTTTATTATTATTAGATTATGTCTAGGTTTTGCTATCATTCTAAATCTCTTTACATTTAATACTAAGCACATTCAAGAGGAGGTTACTTGATACATGTGTTTGCATATGACAATGTGCCTAATTGAAAAGATTAGGAATGGATTTAAAGCAAAACTTAAGTTTTGAACTGCTTTAGAATTTAAAGGTTTTGTCTTGGTGGATTAAAATGGAATATATGGAATGCAAGTATAATACTTATAGAAGTCATAATCTCGAGGACTTGATTATTGAGGACTATTATTAAGAATGGAGTGGCTTAAATACCTAGGTTCAATTATACAAAATGATGATAAAATAATTTGTAATATAATTAAGAAGATTCATGTTGGTTGGGATGGAGTGGAGTGTCTCTAGAGTGTTGTGATTATAAATCCTATGCAAAATCAAAGGAAAGTCTTGCAAAGTAGTTATAAGGCCAACAATATTTTATGAGGTATAATATTGGTCAACAATAAAATACTTATTGATGAAGCGTTGCAGAGATGAGGATGTTAAAGTAGACAAGTGGATACTTTCATAAGGATAAGATAGAAATATGTTCATACATGGCAAGGTTGAAGATTGAATAAGAAGTGTGTTCATTTATAGCAAAGTTGGAGTGGCTTCAAAAATTAATAAGAATATAGAATATTGTTTTAGATGATTAAAATGTATTAAGTGTAAACTATTCAATGTCCCAGCTAGAAAAATTGAGTGTATGAATTTTATTCATGTTGAAAGGGGAAGACAGTTAAAAATGCATTGGAAGAAACTTTTAGAAATTATGTCTTCTATTTAAAATTTAGGTAAGGGATTCTATTGATCATGCACAATAGAATTGGAGAATTTATGTTGCTAACTTCACTTAGTGGGACCAAGGCTTAGTGTTTTTGTTGAGAATAAAGTAGTCTAACTTACATTTTGAGGCGTTTGTCGTATTCAATTATCATTTGAATTTAAACTTTTAGCATGCTTGCAGAATAGTTTTTGCCAATCATTAAACATGATTATATATAACTTTTTTTATATTTCTAGTTATACTGCCTACGTTTAATATGTAATTGAATTTATCAGTTTTTTAATGGACATCAATTTTAAATGAAACTTCACAAATTTAATGATACTACCCTTTATGTTTTGTAGAAAAGTTTTCACGTCATTTGATCATTCGTCTTCCAAAGATCGCTTTTAAAGATAACTCACATGTTGGTTCATTTGTTTTTGAGGTAAGTAGGCTTATTTTTTGTGTAAAAAATGACTACCTGTTGTGATTTCTACATTATTTATTGTGCTTCTACATTGAGTTTATGATTAATTGCAATGCAAACAATTTAATTTTCAATAGTTTGCTTTCTGCAAGATCTTTGAACCAAGATAGCATACATTAGTTTTTCATGATGTCTGTATTAACAACTATCTTCCTATATGATTATTTGTCTTGGTTTGGCTATCAAAGTTGTTAACAGGGGGCAACATGGATTCACTATCTTGTTCATCCATACTCTCTTACTATGTATCTTAATGAGTTATTTAGTGTTAACTCCTTTAAAAGCTTTTCTTATCATTTGTTAATATATGTTTTTCAAGTCCTGTGTCATGATGAATCTTACTTTTGCATATTGTATTATTGATTTTTTTCACCATGCGAGTCATAAGTGAGGCAGAGTTCTACAAAATTTTCTTCAAGTTATATTGCAGTAGTGAGACAGAGAATCTAAAATTGCTGCAATAGTATGTACTGCCTTTTTAGTGTTTTCTTATATGGTAAATGCAATATTTTCATGTTTGCAGATTTGCTCACGAATTGCCAATTTACGGGAAAGCAATCCTCAAGTTAATAAATTATATATCAACAAAGATTCTTACCCTTCCGATTTTGCTGATCACCTTTTTCTTGATAGTGCTGTATACTCTCGTAACCGCAGCTTTCGTTTGATATTCTCTTCAAAGGCTGGGAAGAGCTCTTTTCTGTTGCCTACTGGACGCTTTAAAAATAAAAACATGGTAAACTGCATGCTTTTGATACTTTCAATAGAGATCCATCTCTTTGTAACTATCTTTTGCATCAAATTTATTTGCAGGTGTTTGAAATTTGCATGTAGAAAATGTTGGCATTATTTTTTTCCATGAACTTTTGACTTCCAGGTTGGTCTTTCAGCTGCATAAGATGAGGACATGGCCAAAATAGGAAAAAAAGCTTCATCAGTTTGTTCTTAAAGGGATTAATATTTCTCTTGCAAGTATAGTTTGTTGGATGTATATGCATAAATTATATTTATTTCTTAATAATTAGAAAAGATAATACTAATTTTGAAAGTTAGTTGTAACACTCTACTTACAAAACAAAAAATGTTAGCTATCAAATATATAATTTAAACTAATAGGAGTTTAATAATTCAATTATTTGTTAAAGATTGTTTGGTTTGAGGTAAAATAATTTTTGAAGTAAAATAGTCAATACTATAAAATTTTCTTAATGAAAAGTTCTTGCAACATAAAATTTTCTTCAGTATTTCGAACTATTGCGTAATTTAATTTTGAAGAATAACTAAAAATAGAAAAATTGTCCGATAGGGCACATTTGCCCTGTAATGCTTGGTAAACAAGTATGGGGTTGGAGAGTGTTGGGCTAGGGTCGTTGAGGCTTGGTGTGGGTGAAAGGTTGTCGATGAGTGTGATAGCCCGATGTCGGCTCAGTGGAAACTATCTCGGCATTCAGGTGTTCACATACCGCAGGATCATATTTAGCAATTTGAAAGAAAAGAACTACACATACAAAAGCCAAGAGATATTTCTTATTCATTTTATATTTCATATTACAAAAATTTTCAATGTTCCTCTTTACAAAGTTCATAAAAGATGAACTGAAACAAAAGAAAAAATGAAAATAAAAGTAAAAGTAGAGCAGTGTCGTAGATTCATCGGCAATTTGGTAATTTAAGTTTTAAAGTTCTTGTTCAAGCTCCCCCAGAAGTACCTGACCTGTTGTTGTACAGAAAACAATATCGGGATTGGAATTCTCAGTAATTAGAGAATACTCTAAGTATTGCAGTAAACAAAATAATATTACATTTTTATAAAAGCAGGGATGCGATTAGCGAAAATAAGGGTGTAATAAACTTGCAGGAAATGTAAGGCAATAACGCAAAATGAATAAAAGTTTTCTGCAACAAGTATTAATACAAAATGTTGGTTACTAATGTCATTTTTTCAGTAACTCACCACAAATGTTACTGATGTCATTTTTTCAGTAACCAACGAATGTTGCTGATGTCATTTTTTCAGCAACCCACGAATGTTACCGATGTCATTTTCCAGTAACCCACAAATGTTGCTAATGTCATTTTTCCAGCAACCCACGAATGTTACTGATGTCATTTTCTAGTAACCCATGAATATTACTGATGTCATTTTTTCAACAACCCACGAATGTTACTGATGTCATTTTTCAGTAACAACCACAAATACTACTAATGTCATTTTTTCAGTAAACCACGAATGTTACGTTGGTTCCGAACAACCAATCAAGCTTCAAAAAAAATTTAGCTCAAAGCGAAGCTAAGCATCAATAAAGTGCAAAAAAAAGGTAATACATGTCATATACTGGGTATCTTTGTTCTTTAAGATCCAAAGTTTGACAGTTCGATTTTGGATCTGCATTTAGATATTTTAAATTAACTTTTAGCCAATATTCTTAGGAGTAATTATTATCTTCTTTGCCATTCTGTTTTCTTTTGCTTTTATAATAGGTTAGCATTATTATTATAATAATAATAATAATATATGAAAGTAAAAGACATAATGGAAATAATTGAAATTAAATTGCAGAAAGTAATATAATAATAATAAAATATTAGAATGAAAAGTGCTTAAATGAAAATAATAGTCATTTTATAACATATGTAGTGTTTATCATTATTGATTAATGACAACAATGTTAATATGGTAACATAATATTATCTTCATAAAGCTTATTAAGTATATATAATAATAAATAACAAAATAATTTCTCCTTTTTTTCTCTCCCTTTTTCTTTTCAATTTTCTCCTATTTTCCTTCTCATCTCACCTTGGTTAGAGTTGTCGCAAAAAGGAGGGAGCTCGAACGTAGTTGAGGGAAATCGAAGGGGTTGCCGAAGTGGGGAGGCCAGAGAGGGGGCTGGCTAGCTGGTTTGGAGGGCCGGAATGAGGTTGGGCAGGTTGGCCGGGTTGGTGGCTGGCTGGGAAGGGGGAGGGCTGCTGGTCTTGTGGGAAAGGTGAGGGAGGGGGGAGAGGGGGGGTTAAGTAAAGGAAGGGGGGAAAGAGGGAGAGTCGACCCAGGTGGGGCCCTCCTGGCGCTGAACAGGCAGAGCCTTCCGCCTCTTGGGGATTTGGAATCGTGGGGGAGAAAAGAATTTCTTAAGGAAATTTAAAAAAATTTACTTAAAGTTAAATTTTTCGCATTTTTCCGCTGTTTGGCGTCCAAAATAACGAAACTTGACACTGAGGTGTGTTACGATGTAACAAATACTCTCGCACCGAATTTTTTTGATTCGGAGCAATATTTTATTTTTAAATAATTTCTGAAATTTTAAACTTCGAAAATTAATTGAGATCAAACCGATGCTTCGAAATTTATGTAACTTCTCGAGCATTCTTTAAATAATATTCTTAACATAATGATACGAAAATTGATAAATTCGAACATGTATTTAATGTTTTTGATTTATTGAATTTAAAAAGTTCAGAAAAATAAAGCGGGAGTTTTTGTTATCCGGATTTCTTCCAAACTAGGGCACTTTGATCTAAAATTTATTCTCATCTAAGGGTATTTTTGTTTGCCCTAATTTGAAGTACTCCGGGATCCTGATGTTAGAGTCGGGATTTTGACCTAATTTGCAAAGTAACGACTTTGGGTCGTTACAACGAGCTTGTGATTTTTGTTATAATGGTACTGTTGACCATTTGCACTTCCTTTTATAGGTGCTTAGCACGGGTCAACGACAACTCGTGTGTGGGTCTTGTGTGGGTCGATGATTAGTGTGCATGTGAATCTTGTTTTGGTAAGTATGCATTTTATGCAACTTAATCCTTCCAATTTAAAATTTGTGCATTCAACTAGTTTAGGAAGCTGAACTTAATAAAAATTTCAACTTTTTAGTAGGCCAAAAGACTGAGTAAATATTGACTTATAAGCCCAAAGGGCTGAGTTATACGGTTTAAAGTTGGTTAGCACATAAATTTCAAGTTTAACAAATCTAAAAGATCAAAGTTTATAAATACACTTATATGCAACTTCTTATTTAATTAGTCTTAATGGCTAAATAAGTAATTTCTTGCAAACTTAAAAGGCCGATCAATCTTTAAAACTCTCATGCTTCCAAAGTAGAGATAGTATAACTCCCTTAAAGTTCAACTTGTCTTAAGGATATAAGTTAGAAGTAAATATTATTTCAAAATGCCTAAAGGCATAGTGATTAAAATTTATAAGCTTAAATGTTTGAAATCAAGGTATAAATTGCTGAACTAGCATGATGCATATTAAAGTAGATGTGTCTAAAAGACTAATTTAAAAACGGAAATTAAAAATTTAGATTAAATGCAACAATTATATTGTACTACATTAGCACACTATATTTGTTCAAGGGCAATTTTCTTGCAAATAATAATGATAATGAATTAAAATGATTATTGATGATGAAGAAGTTGAAGCATACGAATTTCTTCCCCTCATGTACATTGTTTCTTTGATGCATGACATCCTCGCACGACGTTCACCATGCCGTTTCTTAGCCACTAGTCGAGACAGTCATCGCACGAGCCATACGTCTGTTTGTCATGCAACAATTTATGATCTTCGTGTAAATTAGGTTGTGCTAAAAGGGTTCCATCTGCTTTTCAAACTTTATTTTTCTTTGCTTCTATATATAGCAAAACTGTTTTAAACATGTAGAAGACTCATGTTCCAATGCTCTTTGAATCCGCCTAGAAATTTAATTGAAAACATGTGTTATGTTTCCTATTGAGCCAACCAAAAATTAATCCTCCTTTGTTGATTCTCAAATCAGGGTTGGAGTCATTTTTCTTCAATTTCAAACGCTTTTATATTACCCAAATTGAGTTGAGCAAGCATTAAACATGTTGCTATGATGCTGAAATTTTGATCAAACATTTAATTAATTTAGTATATAAAATTAGTTTGATTAATTAAATGAAATCAATCCTAACCACGTTGAACATGAGAGGGCATTGATTTAAGAGACTTGGGTTCTAAATGTATAAATAATTATAATGTTCAAGTCGAGTCAATAGCTTTGAAAATATTTATTATTATCTTTAAAGGTAATAATACTTATAAATATTCTTAGTATGATTAGGTATTAATTTTATATATAGAGATGCTCTTGCTTGAATGCTAATAACTATAGTTACTTCCAAATTAATATGATAGTAATAATAATACTAATATTTATATTATTAAAAGAGGAAAAGTTCATGGTATTTGTAAAAATTGCATAAATCTCTCAAATCTCACAGTGCATAATCTCTCAAGCTCACATCTCTCAAAGTGTATGTTACTCAAAAATCACATCTCTTAAAATAAAAGGCCTCTCAAAGTACATGTTGATTAAGGCTTTCATTTGAATGTTTGCAAAATCCTCTAAGCTTGCAAGCAATAACATCTCCTTTTTCATGCTGCGTGTTGCACACAAGTAATCACTGCGGTGCAATGGTAAATATAATAGGCAAACATATAAAAGAAATATGCAAGAAATAAAGATATAAAGCAAAAATTAAATGAGCAATCCTGTAGATCAAGCAAACAGGCTAAGAACATCAAATGTTCCAATTCTTAATTGATCAATATAATTATAGTCGAATCATTTTAAGCCTAATTCTTAACTGGCCTGAATAATCCTAACTGAATAATGCCAAGTGCTTCAATTTGATATTCTAAATGATTTTAAGTTGATGTTATTTGATTCCTTGTTATTTCAAGTGATTCTATTTGACTCATTTTAAACTTAGTTTCCAAATGATCTAGATGATTCTAAGTACTATGCTAAATATTATATTGATGATCTAGTTGATCTTAAGTTTGATCTTCATATTCTAAATAGAACTAAATGACCCTAGTATACTATGCTAAGTAATATAACTTGATCTAAATAATTTTAAGTTTAACTCATATTCTTAGTAAAACCAACTGATCCTAAGTAAATTATGCTAAGTTATATATCTTGATGATCTAAATGACCTTAAGTTTAATATTGTTTGATTTCTAGTTGATTAATTCTAATTGAATCATACTAAATTGAGAGTTTTGGTCCCTAGTTGATCTAAAGACCTTAGAGGAATCACGTTAAGCTAATATGTTGATTCTAACAAATCTAAATTATACTAATTTTAAGATCCTGAATTTAATGTTCTAATTCTTAAATGATTAAAAGGATCCTAGTTGAACAATTTTTAGTTAATCGGTTTAAACTTTAAAAGACAAAAGATTGTAGGATATTTTATGTGCACCTTGCCTAAATGACGTTGCTATAACACCCATGACTTGCACTTTCTCAAGGCAGTATGCCTCATTTTAAACATGAATTTAGGGCATTGTTAGAGTTGTAAAACCCATAATATAAACTCTAGACATCATAGTGTATATAAGCCCCAATCCAATTTAACTTGGGCCTGCATGTTATCGATTGGATAATAAGTTAACTTGGGGATGACAGATTTATAGGATCTTGATTTTACCTACTTTCATTTACGTAATCATACACAACCACATATATACTTAACTATTATGCAATCACACTCCTTATATAACGAGCAATTAAGTATTGGAGTTCGTGTCTATAAAAATTCTTAGACCCCAAATCTTGATAAATTCTAATCTAGGTATCAGGGGAAAGCTGATTATATATGGTGAAGGTTTCTTTACTTCTCTGTATCATCAGAAGATTCAATCAAGTTTTGTTATGTCACTCTAAGCAATCCTTTTAAACAACAAGTTCCTTTGTGGAGGAGGGGTAACAAACTATGGCGATTGATCTCATTGGGAGTCTTGAAACAAACCTAAATTAGCCTTGTTTAAATTATGAGGGGAAAAAATGGTTGGACTATCAGTATATTTTTCTAGGAAAGACTGCTTCCTAATCTTTCTTAGAATGAAAATGGCATTTGCTCATATCTTAAACGAGCACTTGTGAAGTATATGGTATGCTGCTACGCATAGTCATGGTTCTAAGTTGAATATTTGTTTTTAGCGCATCTATGTTCATTTAGTTTGTTAATTACTTACCTACGTGCCTAATTTTTATATTTTTGATATTGAGTTGATTGCTTGATTTATTAGCTGTAGATAGGGACGTTCTATAGAATGCTCCAGTTTTTCTGACAAATTTTGAATGTAATTTGTCACAGAGTGAACATCAATTGTTTTTGGAATCTCTTATATGTAGAATGGATGAAGATTGTGAGAAAATTTTGATATGCAAAATGGATCTAGATTACTTGAAAACTCTTTCTTTTGAAACTGAGGTCAGTTATTGTTTTATGAGAATCTTGTAATTGTGATTTACTGAACTTTGTTTTGTGAATGTATCATTTATCATGTTATCAGGTTACCATGATTATTATTTCTGCCACATTCATCTTAGATATAATCCCTTGTTATATCTCAACATTGGATCCATAATATTGCTTGCAAAATTGCAATTTAATAAGATTTATTTTCAGTCATCTTCTGAAGTATTCTCCTTGTCATTGTAATTGAAAATTTTAATTGGTAAGCAGGAAGCTTGTTTATTTATTTACTGATAAGTATGGTGTTGAACAAGTCGTCAATGAAAAATATCTACATTATCAACTGTTATTGCATTTTCTCTTCAAAAACTGACACTTGCTTAATCAACTATAGTAAGTGTTCTAAAAGGTCTACTTCCTGAACTATTTAATATAATTCTGCTCATCAATTTAGGATATAAAATTTTGTGATCATGAATCTCACCATGGCTTGGCAAGGTTACAACTACTGCAAAATATTAATGGCTATTATAACATTATTGGATGTACTAGTGTGATAGAATTTATGTAGTTCATCTGCTCAACCTTGGGCATTGATAATGAATGCGTTGAGCATGATTGTGAACTCTGAATTTCACCATCCAGCGCTGTTGATATATTATATATTATATATATGTATGTATGTATTTATTATTATATATGTTTATATGACACATGCACACATCATTCTCACGCTGGAGTTTTGAAGGTGACAGGATCTCGTCTTTGTTGCCGACTGGATCTCGTCTCCCGCTTCCGATAGGACCTCTCCTCGGTTGATAGATTTGCTGCCGCAGTTGGGGGTGTTGTCGGACCTGATGACGCAACTGGGAGGAGTTCAGATTGCCTTTCTAACCTAACCTTTATACCAAGCGGAGTACTACTACCCCTGCCCCTAAATCATTCATTGAAGCATTTACTAATTGTAACGACCTAAAGTTATTACTTTGTGAATTATGTTAGATTATGCCTTATAAATCAGGATCCCGGAGAATTTTGAATTAGGGCAAACAAAAATACCCTTCGATAAGGCTAATTTTTAGATCAAAATGCCATAGTTTGGGAGAAATCCAAATAACGGAAGCTCCTGCTTTATTTTCTAAATTATTTAAATTCTAAATCAAGAACATTGAAATATGTGTCCGAATTCATCGTTTTCAGTGTCGTTGTGTTAAGTATATTAATAATACTAATATAAAAAATAAATTAATAAAGTTGCAACCAACAGCAGCCCAGCTAGCCCTCCTCCAGTCGGCCAGCCATTTACCAGCCTCCGGCTTCCCTCCGTTTTTCGGCGATCCTATCTTAAAGATGAGAGGAGATGGAAAAGAGGAAAATGAGGGGAAAATTTTGCTAATCTTGTTACTCTATACTTAATAAATTGTTTCTATAAAATTAATAAATTAGTCATTCACATTATTATTATTCTCATTAATTAATAATGGGAATAATACAAATGTTATAAAAATGACTATTATTTTTAATTTTATCAATTTCTATTCAATCATTTCCATTTTGTCATTTTTTTTTCTTTCGTACATTATTCTTATCATAATCATAACGCTATAATAAATATTATTGCTATAATAACAGCTTAAAAATCGGACTTTAATCTTAATAGAAAAACGGAAGAGAACAGAATCAAAGTAAAAGATGAGAACTTACTTCTAAAATATTGGATTAAAAAGCTAATTTAAGATATCCAAATCTAAATGCAGATCCAAAAGTTGAACTGTCAAACTTGGATCTTAAAGAACAAAGGTACTCAATACATGACATGTATTATATTTTGTACTTTTACTGCTGCTTAGCTTTGCTTTCGAGCCAAATTCATATTGAAGCTTGGTTGGTTGTTCAGAACCAACGTGGCAACATTCGTGGCTAGTTATTGAAAAAATGACACCAGTAACAGCATTCGTGGCTAATTACTGGAAAAATGACATCAGTAATAGTATTTGTGGCCAGTTACTGGAAAAATGACATCAATAACGGCATTCGTGGCTAATTATTGAAAAAATGACATCAATAATAGCATTCATGGTTGTTATTGAAAAAATGACATAAGTAACAACATTCGTGGTGGGTTACTGAAAAAATAACATCAGTAATCTACATCTTTGAGCTAATATTTTTTGCAAAAAGTTAATTATTTCGTTTGCGCTTTTACCTTATTATTTTTCCTGCATTTATTTCCACAAATCGCATCTCTACTATTATAAAATATAATACTTCATTGCTTACTGTGGTACTTAGAGTATTATCTAATAATTGGGAATTTTAATCCAAGTATTGTTTTATGTACAATACCATGTCAAGTACTTCTGGGAGAGCTTAAAAAAGAATCTTAAAAATTTCCTCTAGCTGAAGAATCTACGACACAATTTTTACTTTTATTTTATTTTACTTTTACAAAATTCATCTTGTGTTCTAGAAGATGAACTTTGTCAGAATTTTGTTGACTACATTGCAAAATTTGAAATATTGTTAAATAAGAACTATCTTTTGATTTTTATGTGTTCTTTTTATTTCTCAAATTGCTCAATATAATCCTACGGTATGTGAGTACCCGATGTCGGGACAGTTCTCACTGAACCGACGTCGGGCCGCCACACTAATGCTTGTTCATTAGTGGGCTGGTGGCTATCAAACCCATTCCTTCACTGCAAGGTAAACTGAATCTTTTATTGTTTAAAGAAGAATTTGACATTTTGGCTAAACCATTAGAGTACTTGCTTGTTGAAAAATTTTCCAATGACAAGCTTCTTTGATTCTCATTCAAAAATTTCTCTATAATTTGGGATTGTCAGGATCTTTCAATACTGATTTAATCGATGCTCTCCACATCAAACTCTCAAATGACCAGGATTACACTAGACTTTTTGTACGGGGTTCCTACTACATATAGAATTGTTAGATGAAGCTTCTAAAATAAACCACCTTCTTTGATCATCTAAATTGCTAGTCGCTCATCGTTCGTGAATGGATCAATTTATTTTTTCTTAAGATCTACCTGATAACACACTCCATTTTTTTAATTAGGATCTTACTATGGAAAGCTCCTCAAATTTGATTATGGGATTGCTAATCTTTTAAAGCTGTCTATTGCGCATGATCTATTGTAAATTGATGTGACAAAAACCTTTGAGTCAGTTATATGGATTGGAGATGGAAGAGATGGATTCTTCCAAGAGGTTGTTTTCAAAACTTACGTCTTTTTTGCACTAAATGTAATATAGTTAGGTACGAAAGGAACACATGTTTCAAATTACACCCCTCGCTTAAAAGACCAAATTACCCGTCGGGATCCAACCGTATCGAAAGGTAAGCATAACAAACAGATTTACGTGTCTAAATGCCTAAGGGTTTCGCTGGGCAATCCGAAGTTGGAGACTGTGAATGTGGAAATTGAGGAACAACAGTGCGTCGCGCATGATCTCGATCCAAGAAATGTTACCGAAGCGGAAGGACAGATTTTTGATTACGGGAATGCTAAGGATGATGTGATTCGCACTACCGTCGATCTGCCATTTGACGGTTCTATGGGGAAGAAAGTGGGCGGTACTGTCAAGCAAACTTTTGATGCGGTCACCAATGTTGAAAATGAGGTTGTCATAAAAAGCAGTGTTGTACTGGTGCTCAATTTCCTTTTATTTAATGCTATTGATAGTCTCTTACATGGCCAGATAGAGGTGAATAATTGTGATGGCCCGATGCCGGTTCAGCGAAAACTGTTCCGACATTAGGTATTCACAAGCCGCATGATCTTATTGAGCAATTTAAAAGATAAGGGATACACATATATAAGAGACAAATGACATTTCTCATTCATCATAATCTATATTACAAAATAGTCAACATACACTTCTTACAATGTTCATCATTTTGAAATAAAAGATAAACTGAAACAAAAATAAAATAAAATATAAAGTAGCATCGTTGATCCATCAGCAACTTGAAAAATCTAAGATTTAAAGTTTTCATTCGAGTTCTCCTAGAAGTACCTGATCTGATATTATAAAGAAAATAATATTGGGATTGGAATTCCCAGTAATTAGAGAACACTCTAAGTACTACAATAAATAATAAAATATTACAGTTTATATTAGCAGAAATGCAATTAGCGAAAATAAGGATGTAATAAAAATACATGAAAAATAAGGCAAATGACACAAAAAGGATAATTAAATTCCTGCAAAAATATACTGTTTGTATTATCACTTGGATGTATGTTATTGATGTCATTTTTTTAGTAACCAACTAATGTATGTTACTGATATCATTTTTTCAGTAATCAACTAATGTATATTATTGATGTCATTTTTTCAATAACCAGCCAACGTATGTTACTGATGTCATTTTTTCAGTAATCAATTAACGTATGTTATTGATGTCACTTTTCTAGTAATCAATCAATTTGTAAGAGGATGTTGGTTTCAAATAACCAACCAAGCATCAATATGAATTTGGCTCAAAATGAAGATAAGCAACAATAAATTGTATATAAATGCAAAAAGTAATATATATATATATATACTAGGTATCTTTTTCTATACATTTCAAAAATGCAATAGTTGATTGAATATGCACAAGGTTTTTGATATTAGCTTTATAGCCAATATTTAGAAATTTATAAAATTGAGATGAAAACAAAGTAGTATGATATTTTTAGAAAAGAATATTTTTTTTTGTAATTATGTTTTTCTTTCATTCTCTCTTCTTGGTAGAAGACATAATTTAAGTTACTGAAAGTAGCAATAGTATTATTATTATTATTATTATTAATGATAATAATAATAATAATTATATATAATAGAAATGACAATGAAAATGACTGTATTTAAAAATTACAGAAAGTAATAATAATAATAAAAAAAGAAAATAGCAGAATGAAAATGATTGTCTAAAAATGCAGAAAATAATAATAATAGTAATAGTATAAAAATGGAAATACAGAAATTGAAATGATTGAATTGAAATTGATAGAATGTAAATAATAATAATAATAATAATAATCATAATATAGTATTTTTATTATTATCATTATTAATTAATGATAATAATAAAAATAAGAACATGTTTGTTATTATCATTATTATTTAATGATAATAATAATGATAATGACATTAATTATTTCATAAAGATAAAAATAATTAAATAATATAATTATTATTATTATGTAAAGAATAATAATGATTACATTATGAAAATGCAAAAATAAATAAAAAGAAAGAAAAAAATAAATAATAAAAAGATAAAAAAATGCAAATTTTCTTCTCTTTTTTTCACACCGAGTGTTAGGGTAGGAGGGAGGCCGGAGGGTGGTCGGATGTGGCTAAAGGGGCCAGAAGGGGTGGCCGGAGGCAGTGGCTAGGGAGGAGGGTCGGCTACTTGCTAGGGCCAAGGGAGGAGAAGAGGGTTTGGGAAGTTTGAGAAGATGGGAGGGGAATTTTATAGAAAAGGAGGGGGAGAGGCTGTCGATCGACCAGTCTCCGACCAGGGTGCGTGCCGTAGGCTCTAGTTGGCAAGCTGGGTGCCGACTAGTCGTCGACCAGGGCGCGTGAAGGCGGCGGCTCCCACAGGCTCTGTGCGCGTACGGAGCGTACGCATGGGGGCTGGAGAGAAAATTTTTAAAACGTTTTAAATTTTTCACATTTTTCCGTTGTTTGAGTACTAAAAATAACGAAACTTGACACAGAGGTGTATTATGATGATGCAAACATGCTCGCGCTAAATTTTTTTGATTCGGAGTAATATTTTATTTTATATTAATTTCTGAAGTTTGAAATTTCAAAAATTAATTGCGATCGAACCGAAGCTCCAAACTTGACGAAACTTTTTGTGTAGCCTTTAAATAATATTCTTATTTCAATGACACTAAAATTGATTAATTTGAACTTGTATTATTTTTTTTCAATTTATTGATTTTAAGTAATTCAGAATTTAAATCAAGAGAATCCATTATCCGGGTTTCTCCCAAACTAGTGCATTATGATCTACAAACTATTTCTATCCAATGGTACTTTTGATTTGCCCTAATTTTGAAGTTTCGCCCGAAATTCTTATTTTTTAGTCGGGATTTAACCTTATTTGCAAAGTAATGACATTGGGTTGTTACAATAATGCCACAATCAAGAGTCTAATTGGGAATTTAATTAAAATTTATAAGATAGTTGTGATTATCTTAGAATCAACGCAATTCAACAATTTCATATGGACAAAGTTCTTCCTCTATTTGTCGTTTAGCCTTTCGGGGTGGTACAGGATCCTATGCGAGATGGCGTCAAGTCTGTCCAGGTGATGGCGGGCCTTCAGCTTCTTGTTAATGAATGTCATAAGAATGGCTCTTGCGAACATACAAATGAAATTCATACATCCGCTCTTACAATGTCTGATAATCATTGTGATGAGGATCAAATATATGTAGCAAATTAATTTGAGAAATTGGAGGAGGCTTGTTTTGACAGACTCCAATAAAGAAGGGCTCTAATTCCTCAAAAATTTTCATAGTAGTATTAAAGAAGAAAATGAGCTGACCCAAAAGCATGAGTAAAGAGTCATGATTTCACTTTTGTTTGTGCTTCCTTGTTTTAATTGACTTTTCCTTTGTGAGAATCTTTGGGGGGATTGGTAATTATTTTTTCATATTTTTATTCTTTTTTTTTAGTTTCTTCAATAGTTACCATCCAGTATGTCTATACCCTTCTTTATTAATAAAATTTCTATAAACTCTCTAATATATATATGTTTATGTATATTTACAATTGTATATATATATATATATATAGACTATTTGTGTTGATTTTATTGATGGTAGAGTTGAATTTCGTGAATTTTATATCCAATTTAAGAATTCTATTTAGATGATTTGAGCTTTCAGATTTCTTTTGATCATAAGCGAGAACTTTCTATCAAGTTTATTCACTTTGTTGTAAATCATATGGGAAAAGCATTGGAAATCATCTAAAATAAAGAAGCAAATAAAAAATTGAACGAAGAAGGAAAAGAGTATGGAAGATAAGAAAGGAGAAGAAGATCGCCCTTCCGTCGACGTCGTTGCTTCGAGTATCGCTCGAACACATTGCAGAGCCCTCTCCTTGCTGCCGCCCAAATTCTACAGTTCAGGAGCTCCATTTTAGCCATCTCTTTGTATTATGTGCGATCAAACTTGCTTGTGATAGTGTGGAGAAGAAACACAAGATGCTTGTTATGTGCATGCGATAAGCCACAACAAACTTTGATTGAGGTGAGGAGCTTTTAATTGGAGATGCAGATTATCACTGTGTGCACACTGTGGAAATCACTTCGCCCACAACCTTTGAGAGCTTGGACGCATGCAATGAACTTCCAAATAACAATTGTATTAGCTTGAAACCATTATGACCGTACGAGCAATTGCTAGCAACTGTCCACAACCCACTAATTCTAGCAATTGCCGTTAACAACTGCTTGGAACTGTTGCTTGCAGTCGCTCGACAACTGCCTTAGAACCGTCTCTTCTCCTTATATATAAATAGTCGACACTTCCCCCTTTGTTGTACACTCAATCGAGCAAGCATGATACACGATGAACACATCAAAGCCCATGAAGGAGTCGAGCGTTGCGAGCATGTAAAGTAAAAAAGAAAGATAAAAAGAGGAAGAAAAAAAATCAAAAGATTTTAGGAAATAGGTACAAGTACATGTGCATGTACAACTCTTAGTATACGGTATAAGTGCAAGTGTAGATATAGGAGCAAACCTTGCATTCCGACAAAGTTAACTATAAACTCCCTTCGTTGATCTTAGATTGGGGTTTGGGGATCAATATTTTATATAATATTTCATAACATTATGTTGCCGAATTTTTATCCAAAATCTCCATCACCAGAAACTTCTCATGGTGTTGCCAAAATTCTAAGGAAAATATTTCTATTAATTTAATTAATTTAATAAATGTTAAATTAAATTATTTAATAATTAAAAATTATTAAAATATTAATTAATTAATATTATCAATTAATTGATGATTAATATTATTAGTGATTAAATTGATAGTTAATTATTCATTAGTTAGTCAATAATTTTAACTAAATAATATTTAAATTAATTATTAATAATATAAATATTGCCAAATAATTAAATTAATAAATTTGAGGATTAAAGCTTAAATGGAGCTTAAAATTAAGACATTCAAATGACTATTGCACTGGGATGGAGGAGTGATTGCAGATGACAAACAAATAAATATAAAAGAGAGGGTTATTTACAATATCATTATGAATACATTTTAGGCTCCATTACTCAGAAGCATTACTCTCAATACCCTTCTTTAAGCTAAATCATAACCATCTTTAAGCTATCATGTACAATTGTCAGTGTTTCATCTCAAGCTATCATACATCTCTATTGGTGCTCTACCTTTAAGCTATCTTGTACCACTGTCGGTGCTCCATCTTGAAGCTATCTTGTATCATTGTCGGTGCTTCATCTTCTAGCTACCATGTACCACTGTCAGTGCATCTATTTTGCGTTTGCCAAGTACCTTCTACATCTTGCCTACTACATGCACAAAAGATAAAGTTGATCAATAATCATGAAAATGTATGAAAGGATATTTGAAGTGCACTAGTGCTAAAGACAGAAAAAGGCATGTATGAAAGACGTGCAGCTAAAGTACGCAATATAGATGTACAAAAAAAACTTGACAATTCTTATTTGATTTAAATGGTCCTAATTGAGTTGTCATTCAATTTTTAGTAGATCTAATAAATCTTAGTTAAATTAATTCAAGTTAAAATACCTTGTTACCCAAATGATTCGAATTCAGCTAAAGTTGTCATTTAATCTATAAAGATCTAAAAATACAAATCATATCAAGTCATTTTGTCTAAATGATAAGGTCATAAGACCCGTTATACATGACATTTAAATAGATGTAAGCCTCATCTTAAATCAAATTAAGCATTTTAATGAATATAAGCCCTATCCTAAACTAAACATGGGCATTCAAATTAGATGTAAGTCCCATCCCAAATACAAGTTATGTGTAAGTCCCATTTCGAATACAAGTTATGGGCATTCTAAATGGGTGCAAGCCCATCCTTAATCAAACAAGGGTATTCCAACGAATATAAACCCCATCTTAAATCGAGTTGGGTATTCTAACATATGTAAACCCCAAATTCAATATACTGAAACCTAAACCTTTAACAAATATCGCCCAATCTGCTCGAGACTTGTGAGATGAGGTAACTCCTAGTTGTTAATCAGAATCTCTTGTTGTTATGAACAATGTTTTCTCTAGCATTGGCAGTTGAACCACAATTTGGTTTAGGATGATGGGACCGTGAGATCTTGATCGGGTCAACTTCACTTACCCCCTCCTTTTTGCTGTTGATTTAAAGATAATAATATTAATTGAGAGTTCTCTTCTAAACAACTAGGAGAGAATTATAAGTGTTTGCACCTATAGGAAATCTTCAACCCTAGATCTAACTAAATTCTGCACCACTTATCAGGAGAAAGTTTAGTTAAAACTTAAATCTACCCCGCAAAAGATCTGCTTCTAAAGCCTAATACAGAAGGCAGAGATCTTTGCATTTTTCACGGCGATTAGAAGCTTAATACTCAATAAAAGATCTTTTCTATTCACTTAGTTCTAAATAATATGAGAAAATCCTCGGAAGTCATCTAATCACAATAGTGCTCAAAGGCGTAGTTCAAGTCATTTCATAAAAAAAGTATACAATATCCACATAATTATACATGCCAAATTGTATTTATCACCCCATATAAATATATACGACATCGATAAACTTTGCCTCTCTCAACCCAAATACAAATAATAAAATCCCTCACCAAACACAACATATACACATTTCCCTTTATATGTGGTGAAAACATTGTGAGTGGAAATTACCCAATATGATTCATGTAAGTTCATACATCTCTTAAAAAACATTTTATATGAAGTTGTGCGTTTTAGCATTATAATCAATTTACTATGCTCTAGATAACTTTCAGATTATTTAGATAATAGGTGATTGCTGATCAATACAGAAAAATAATATTTTATGTTCAAATGCATCACTTAACGTTTGATCTTACTAAGTTGTTGCAGATATGTTGTCTCACATTTCAAATTCGTATGGATTAGAGATAAGATAAAGACGTCAAGGTGAATGACATCCGTAATTTTAATATAGAGTAGGAGATTTCAATATCTCTTTTAATATCAAATTGAATGGTAATGCCAAATCCTTGTATTAGTTCAATTAGAATGGGAATGTCAAACACTTTTATTATGCGTAACTCCTTCAGATGGTTAATCACTCCCTGTAGTGTCCTAGCCAGCACCTTTTTTATGAAACCAAAGCCAAAATGTCCAAATAATCTATTGTCATGTGTTACAGACATTCATATAAATTGATCTGCCAATATTTCTTTCTTGTTTTTTTGAGTAGAATGACCAATGATTAAAAAGAAAAGACATACAACCTCAGCCCAATTCTTCAAAAAGGATATCAAATTCCTCTTTACGGATTGTGTTAGAAACTAAAAATGAAAAGTCCCCTAGCAAAGTTGTTCTAGCACAAAACACAAGCAAGTGAATTACATGCCTGATTAATGTTGAATAATTAATATTTTAAAAACCAGAATATCAAATTACATTTAGCCAGTCTCTGGCCCAAAGCCATTTTAGTTCATGTCCATTCTCTCATTAAGAGCTTAACAACCTTCAAATAGCCCCTTCTATAATAATATCATTGTAATCCTGCCCCTTGTGCAAAATCTCCTGAGTAAACAAAGAAACCTCCAGTTCTGCAGCTAGTTTCAAACCAATAGAGAGGATGCGGCCAGCTGCAGCCAGCTGCAGCTTCAATGTTACTAGAATGGTTTCAAGCTATAACCACACCCAATGAAAGACCCAAAACAGGGTTAAATGAAGCATCAAAGGTAAATTTACCCAGCGTGGTGTGGGGAATTCCTCAAAAAATGTTATCCATAGCTTTTTTGGTACGTTATTAGATACCTATTGATGAAAAGAGATTTCCTTCAATTTATTCTTTTATTATTTTCATAGTACAGTAGTTAGCATTATAAAATTGTTTACTATGATATTTATAAAGCTGACATTGGCATGAGTAGTAAAGCACTTAACATATCAAATAAAATAAGGCATCAGCAACGTTTTGTGAGGCAGCAATGAAAAATTGTAAGAAATTGTCCCACAAACTTCAACTGTAATAGCTGAAGCTATGCCCAATCAAAGTAGAATGAATGCTAGAAGTAAATTTGCATCCATAGCAGAAATGGTCCATATTATCAGATATATCACAACCCCACACACAAAATCATTATCCTTTAACTGCCTCAAATACAACCAATGATCAGGAGGATTACAATTTAGTATTAACCTCCAAATGAACAATTTAACTCTAGGACTAAGTTTTCATTTCTAAATAAAAGTGGCAAATCATTTATTATCATTAAAAGAGGCATCTTAAAGAGAGGGAGAGATATTAACCTTCACTTTCCAGGTCATAGAATCCATCCCCTGCAATTGAGCTAGTTGGTTGGCTACAGTAACACCCAGATCCTCATTCCATGCTGCAACGTTAGGATAGCACAAAGGAAATTCTGTAGAGATTTAGGATAATCAGCAGCCATATTAATGAAAGTAGGAAACCAACTAAAGAAAGTAGGACCAAGCCAATTATCCAATGCTAGCCCCATCTCCAGTGCGCCAGAAGCAAAACTTTCACTGAGCTGATAACCTTTGTATAACATTCTCCACACTCCTGACCTACATTCTCAAGTTCCTCCACTCAAACCACCGCACAACTGGTTTACAAGCATTTTCTCAGGCAACATAATGAGTCCCAACATCTGTGTTACCTTTCCGAAAAAATTTTCTAATAAGCTTTTTAATAGAAGCCACATCTATATATTTAATGTGATTTGTTAGGTTTAAAGTTTGTCTAAATTGTGTTTCATATCTATTTTAAATTTTCTATTATGACCACACTTCCATTATCATTTATTTGTATTTAGTCACATGTTTGTATGATCTTTATTGAGATATGATTACCATTACTTGTTTATGTAGACCAACTATATATCTACTACATTGCTAAGAACCATTGTTAAACTAGTTCCTTGAGCTTTGTGAAACTAAATTTTAGAATTTTGCTATTTTGCAACTGGAGTTCTACTAAAGTAAACTTGGGATTTAGCTCTAGTAACTTGTCGACCAGTTCACTTTCCATACTCGTCAAGAACATTCATAATAGCTCTGATGGCAACAATAGTTGCATCGGAAAAAATAAATATTTCATAATGCTATACAAGTGGGGCATCAGGATCCAACCATAGTCCAATATTTTAACTGCAATCGATATGGTAATGAGTATCTTCTGAAAACAGTTCAGAACATAGAATAAAAAGTTAAGTAGGAAAATGGCACCTTTGTCAAAAGTCTCTATTTTCTTTTATCCAATCAATCCTCTTACCATTTAAAAGGATGCCAAATCTAGGGTCTTTAAATCAACTAAGAACCCAACTAATCTTTCTTTGAGGAAATCCAAATCTTGATAAGACATTTTCACAGCGTTTCCACTCTATTTTATCATAAGCTTGTTCCATATCTAAGCTTGATAAGAGTTTTTATCATAAACTTGCTCCATATCTACTTTAATAGCCTTCATACCCCTAGAAGAAGAAAGTAATGCATTATAAAGAAAGTGATTATCCATAATATTTCCGCCTGGCACAAAAGACACGATAAGATATAATATGTTTGATCGTATTAGCCAATATTTTAGCAACAACCTTATACTGTATTTTATAAACTATTAGTTTAAAGTCACCCAGTCTACTAGCATTGTCCTTGAGGACCAGCATAACCAATTCGTTCTTCCTCCTTCAGGGCATAAAACCGCATGAGAAAAAGTGTTGCACAGCACTGATAGTATCTTGGCTAACTGTGTCCCAATAATGCTTAAAAAATGATATACTCTTTACCCCCTTTGGCCTTGTCCAAGCCCATCTCACTAACAGCTTCCCAAAACTCCTTGTCAAGAACAAGACATATTGTGCATTCTTCGTCTCTCTGATTAACAACTTTTCTTGGATATGCTGGAAGATAACATTGCTCAGCCTCATTATATACCCATTTATTATGAAAAGGTCACAAATTCTTTTCACGGGTCCTCCTTTTATTACTAATAATATTGTTGTCAACATCAAATAGTAATAAGATAGCATTTTGCCTCTTCTTTTATGAAGCATAGTTATGAAAGGAGGTGTTTTCATTATACCATCCTTCAACCACATAATTTTAGCTCTTTGCCTCCACCAAGCCTAAATTCCGGCTTATACATTATAAAGTTTAGCAATCGAAGTTTTCAGTTCTTTTAGCATTTCTGCAGTCCCCTCTTTATTGTTAACATCCATCAGCTGCAAGACCTCTATTCTATTAATGATTTTTTTCTCTCACCATAAGCTTAGATAAGAGTCCCTTAGGTACTTCTTGAGGTTGAGAATCATGCAGCCAAATTTATGATTATGGATTATCGACGGGACCCATTAGTAAGTTTACTCCAGGATTAAGCAATAATGTAATAGGATTATGGAAATTTGAGCTGTACCTTGTCATACATGCTAGGAGAACCACAAGACTAATTTCTAGTTGGCAAAGGACAAAACAAAACTGGACAATGATTTGAAGCATTTCTAGTGAGGTGATGTGTGACGACCCCAATATTGAAATTCACTTAACCATAATACTTAATACTAGATTAGAAGAAAATTAATTCAAATCATTAAGTATTGTGTTTGGCCAAAGATTTAGAAGAGGGTCTTAAGTTAAGATGGAAGGAGAGTTATGAATGGTGTTTAGAAGTTTGTAAATAAAAATGCAACAGATGGATTTAAGAATGAAAGTAAAATAAATTTGAACATGCAAATTATGAAAGAAGACATGAGATTACAATTTAAGCAATTGACATGAGTACATGCAATAGTAATCTAAAACAAATGAATTACTTACATTTAATCCTAGATATGAGATTCTAATTATTTATGGGGAAATTAACATGTGAATTATGGGTCTATATTTTCCCCAAATATTCTAAGTCTAGATTTTCTTAAAAATTTCGACAGTCTCCTTTGTAAATGGTTAAAGAAACACCTGCAGAAGTACATGCAATACTCCCATTCCAATGGGAGTTATAATTTAAAAGAAAAGACAACCTAAATTAACATACATTCAATCCATTTTAACTCCAATTCTAATATAAAGTTCAATCCTTTTTATAGGATTGCTCATTTCCAAATTTACAATAGAGTTCAATCCTTTTTATAGGATTCCTCATTTCTAATTCTAAATAGAGTTCAATCCTTTTTATAGGATTGCTCATTTCCAATTCTAAAAGTTAAAGGGAGAAAAGTACATGTATAACAATTGTCCACCCTATGATTTATTTCATCATGACATTCAATATTCATAGGAAAAGATGCAAAGATTATTAGTTGAGTGAGAAACTAAATTTCAATTATACAACAATTGTGTACACAATGAATTCCATTTATCATTCTAAATATGCAATGCAAGACTTAATTAACATGCAAATTCTTATACATTTATATCCATTTATCATCTATTCATCCATTCATTCATCACAAGCATTTAAGTATATTCTAAGCTCCAACAAGTATGGTAAATTAAAGTAAATGATATCATTACAAAATAACAGTAAACTAAATAAGAAAAGAAAATTGACAGTTCAACTTGGAGTTCTTAATAAGCTATAAATTTATAATATATGATAGGCGAAAGCAGTTTTTAGTTTTTAGCGCTTGGTCCAACTCCACTAGCCTCTAAGTGCACCTGATCTATCACATTTTGGCATTTAAATATAATAGGGTAAAGTCAAGAAAATAAAAAACCTAGTTAGACTAAACAGTCTAAGCATATTTTAAGATTGGCTAAACATGTTATTGTTATAATTGGATATCACAGTTCTAGTTACAAAGCAAGCACAAGCATTGGTGCAATATGGTAAGCATACAAGTAAAGAAGGGAGAAACAAGTGAGTTAGAATACTTAAGTATATATCCTAGCCTGCAATTAATACAAGGGCAAAAGCATCCCAAATAGGCTAGAAATAAATTAATGTGCATATGAAATTAAATGAACTAAAGCATGTATATGTTCAAATGAACTTATACCAAGTAAGGGAAAATAAACAGTGAAGCATTTAAATGAAATTATACAACATTCACTGTAATCTAAATAAACTATAAACAAGTAAAGTACAATTCTAAATTATAGAAAATGCATAGTAAGGAAATTGAAAGAAGAATCTTAGACTTAAATTTAAGATACACATAGTCTAGGACTATGTAAAGATATATAGCTAAAAGCTATAGGGAGTCTTAACAATCTATAAGATTGAAGATCTCACATGTTTATTAATTGAAGTTATTTTAATCTGTGCTCATTCTGTGGGCATATTCAGAATGAGATGAGGAGTTAAACACGTCTGTTTAACATCTAAAGAAAAGCGGGGTCCATACCTAAAACACTCACATTCGTCCTCTAAGAGTGCGATGTCTCCTTATTACTCCATTTTCAGTCTGCCCTAGACTGGTCCACCATATAGAACCCCTAATAATTTTATGTGAAAGATTTATTCATGCACAATATATTTATGAATGATTCAATGAATAAGGCTTAAAGCTAAGCAAGCCAACAAGGGAAATTCAATATTTACAACTAAGTGATATCCAAAGTTATCTAATTTTAATGATCTACTTAATGATTGGAGCTAATTGAGCTCTCAATTAACTTTGAGATATTCATCTCAAGTTAATTGTAATATAATAGTAGTTGTGATTTTGAAAATAATAGATTCAATTCATTGAATATGATATGACAATAATTTATAAGTATAATTGTTGTTATTAGAAATTAGCTCTTAATCTCATCCTAAACTATAAGATCTAATTATAATAATTAAATTAAGGTTTAGGTACTTAGTAGGTAGAGATTGATAAAAGAAATTATTTAACTTAAGAAATTTGAAATTAAAGTAATTCCACTACTTTTCATTATGGTTTTTTAGCTAGGTTATATTTTGAATGTTCTAATCAAACAATATTAATCTAGCTAAGTTATAAGTAATTGTAAGATTTAGGATAAGTACTTACTAGACTTTTAGAACTACAAGTTCTATGTTTACTATTAATATATGTTTAAGGAATTCAATAGGATTTTAAAACTAATCTAAGTAAGTTAAGGATTCCTATTACTATATCTTAAAATAATTAAAAATAGGTTTTATGAATTAGGATGAATAAGCTAAGTTTTAGACTAATCACTAAAATTAGATCTAGTTGATTCACAATTCTACAATTACTAATACATTAAGACTATCTATTCTTAAAGATTGTAATTAATAGACTTAGGATTCAACTATAGATCAATTGCAAATCAATCTTATTTCTACCTTAGGGTTGAAAAGTGAATTAAGCACTTGGCAATTAATTCACATAATGAGAAAGTTGAGAACTAAGCTCATACAATTACTATCTAAATGATATGGGAAATAATAAATGTGACAAGTTAGTTATCCTAGGGTTTTATAAGATCTAAAGTAAGCTATCTATAAATTTAGGTTAATCACAATAACACTAAGAGTCAAAAACTTAAAATCATAATTTATTGTCCAATGGAAATGTATTATAATTAAATAAAATCCTTATTTCATAAGGTAAAGATTGACACTAAGTTTGTCAATTTTGGACAACTTTGGAAAAATTAGGGTTTTAATGACTCCTAATAATGTTAAAAAGTGATTAAGAAAATTAGTGTTCAAAAGTTGAATTTTATTTCATATTATTGTTCCTCACATTTTTGTGAGTGATATGGACTATCTGATCATTTGATTTGGATCTCAAATGATCAAATTAGGTCACAAAAAAGATTAATATTAATTTGACATTAATTAATTAATTCTAAATATTGACCCAATAAAATAATTATCAAAATTCAAATTAAATTTCATATTATTGATCTACTCATTTTTGTGATTAAATTGATATATAATATTGCACATATTGGGTAAATATTTTATAAGATATGTTTTTAAATGAAACTCATTAATAATTAAATTTATAATTTATTAAAATCCTTAAGTCATTATTAATATCATTAATCGGCTGCCATCAATAACCCAAAAATCACGTTGGCGCATAAATGGGGGATTGATATGGCTGGACACGTGGCAGCTCCTTACAGGAGCGCGTGTCTCTGTGGGCCCTCCCAGCTGAATAAATAAACCGCACGGTTCAAAGCAATTGAATCGCTCGGTCCAACCAGCGAAGGCAGCCCGAAGGAGCTCGGCTAGACCGTCGTCTCCTTCACATCGCACGGTAAGGATTTTAGGGTTCTCTTATCGGTTAATCCCACTCATCCCTGGGACAGCCCGCACGCCGGCGAGTTGAACTCGTCGAAGCTGTCATCCCGGGATCGAAACTGGAATCATCCCGAATGATGGCACCAAAGAAATGATGCCCTAAAATTTCAGGTACGAAAAAATTTGACAGAATAAATGATTTAAATCGATCTTAAACAAGATCAATCAAAGTTCTTATATGATCTGGAATGCTAGTGCTTAAGTTATGATGCAAAATCTCAGGACAAGGATGAAGAGAAGGTACCTGGATGATCGGCCTGTCGACGAAAAGGAAGGTTAGGTTTCGCGGAAAGCTCCTTTCTGCTCATCCCTTCGAGACGCTCTTTGGCAGCTTGACAGCACGGGAAATGGAGAATAATGAGCAAAGAAGAGAAATGGGGAGGTCTTGCGATCAAAAGGGGCTCGGTAGCCCAGCTGGAAGGCGAGGACGGTCCTTCCCTGCTGCGCTGCGATCGTGCGTGGTGGAGACGTACAGGGGAAATAATCTGGCTGTTCGTTCGATCTGTTGATCGAACGGCCAGATCTAGTTTCCCAGATCCAAGCGATTTTTGGCCGCCTGATCTGCTTTAGAAGGTAAGTAACGGCCACGATTCGGTTGAACCGCTGTTTCGCGTTTGGGACAAAACAGCGGATCCCCGCCATTACTTAATTTTAACCGTTAGATTTAATTTAAATTCTGATTATATTATATAACTTATTTACTTTAAAAGCTTATTTAATTATTTATATTAGGAGGCTGTTACATGACGGGCAATTTCCCGTAGTAACAAATGCATGTCTGTTGCATTAAGGAAAACTATATCGAGCCTACTATTGTTTTTGCAAAATTCAAAAAAGTGCATTGAAAAAATAAGAGTATCCTACAGTACTCTGGTGGAACTTTGAGTTACACTTCTTGGATAAAAAGGAGCCACAGATCTGAAAGGTTATTTAGTTGTTGTGTTAGATGAAGATCTAGCTGTTAAGCTGTCATTGAAGAAGATTGTTTGCAAAAAGAATCTTGCAAACATGAAGACACAAGGTTTGGATCATCCATAGATTGAGCTTCTGATGTGTTTGAAGATAGAGATGCTGCAATAGATGAGAAGATTGTGATTAACACATTCAAAGAGTGAGAGTGACATGCTTTAAATGGCAATGTTCAAGTGGGAGAAGTTGAGTGTGTGGAGATTATTTTCAATGTCAATGGCCATTTTAGACACTTTTGATCTAAAGTAACAAATTGCTGGGGCATGTGGGAGGCCATGAAGTGTCATTGGTGCAAACAACTAGTCAACCCCCTGGTTTTGAGTTAGTAGCTTGCTATTAAGGTGTTAACCCCATAATGGACGTTCGTTAATCCCTTAGTGGCAACATGATAAATTTGTTCTGACTCAGTCAATAAAGCATAGGTATTTTCTTGCCAAGTAAGTAATGACACTCTCTTTTGTGCTTCTCCTTTGACATTGTGATTGAATCCACTTATTTTGAAGGCAGTTTCTTTTCTTTTTTTGGAGTATTATGTTGATTTTTATCTAAATACTTTAGATCATATTAAAATGTGATTAAATGCTACTTGAGAGAGTTTGAGTGAACATTTATAATCTAATGCTTTGCGAGATCCTATAAATATAGCAATTTCCTTACTTTTCTAGAGAATTTAGAATGATTTAGCTTGGCCCTCAATGTAATCACAATGATACCAAACTACAGAAACTTGTGTTCTTGCACCTTTAATTTTGTGATATCTTTATATGCTGCACTCTTTCTCACAGTCCTAGGAGATGGTGTCCTTTTTCATGAATTGCACTCCATTTGGAGTTTAAATTAAATCTATATATGCTAAAAGATGGTGTCTATTAAAGCCAAGTGTAATAGTGTTGTAACAATTGGTATCAAAACATGTACCGATTGTGCTCATTCCATATAGGACATAGACCCAATAAACATGTTATTTAATCCAGACCCAATAAAATGTTATTTTAAGCATGCCCACTATGACAATTATGGTTTTACAGTTTATATAGGATAAATAATAATTGAGGATAAATTTAGTCAATGCAGTAAAAATTGTAATTCTAAGCTAACAATACTGGACCAAACAAGTATTTAAGATTGATAAAATAAATGTCACCACAACAATTACTTTATTTTGGCTATTTTGGGATATCATTGTTACAAATTAATGTTTTGCAAAGAAATATGCTAGAAAATTGAAAACCTTTTCTCATTTTAAGATCTCATATTTTTTATCCATCGCTTCATTAATGATACATGCAAGGAATCTGTGAAAGTAATCAAATGGAATTTGTTTGGATACTTTTGGGAATGACAAGGGCACATATTTGTTGCTTCTTCGGTCTTTCTTGAGATTTTCTCTCTCATTTCTTTATTTCCCAAAGTTTTTGGCACCTGTGGTTCTAATGTTAGCGTTCTTAAAATATGAATTGTTACATCAGTTGTTAGTCTTTTGGTAACCTGTAGTTTTTAACAAGGTTGTTACTTTGAATGTTCATTTATAGTATTCAATGACTATTAATGATTTGTTGCTTGCTCAAATTTTCACAGGATAAGATTATTATTGTGTAATCAATTCAGATGCATATTTTAATTAATGTTTTATTTTTCAAGGTTCATGCAAAACATCAAAAATATTCTTGGGATGTTAATTTCAAAGATAGCAGAAGTGACTTTATTAGCAATTACATTATAGGGGAATCGCCCTTTCTTGCTTTGGACACATTTGTGGAATCCATTTCATCAATTGGAAGTACTTCAGGTACCATTGTGTTTACTTTTTCTTCCAATGATTCTATGCTTGTATTGTGGTCAAAGTTGTGATGTGGTTGGATGGGATTCCCCATTGTAATAAGCTGGTGGGTCTGGAGGTCACACCTAAGTGTTGTAGGGATCTCATGGCTTTTCATGCTTAATGACATTATTACTTTTGTGACTTAGACGCCATCAGTTTGAATATTGTTGTAACTATCTGCCATGGCTAAACATCTCTCTCCATATACCATTTAGTTAGCAGTAGCAATTGATCGTATTGACTATAATGAGAATTTACATACCTTATCAAAAACATCCTAACAAGCATCGATTTGATTTTTCTTGTTATATATACTTATTTATTTAGAGTTTTTAGAGTCATGATCGTTTAGACTATTAGATGCCCCAATAAAAAATAGTTGTTTTTGAACTTTACTGTGATGACCCATGTTAGGTTGGTAATAACTAAACTAACATCGGATGCATCTTTCCACATGATCATATTGGCAGTTAGGTAAAATAACAGTTAACAAACATCCATAGCCATTCAAATATGAGAAACAATATTCATTCAATTTAAAATAAACAATATCCAAAATTTATTACATGGCTTTCACTTTACAAAAATAAATATCCCTTGAAGGGGGCAGTTATTTTCTGTTAATTTGTCGCGCCATGTTTTAAACTATATCAGCTTCCTCCAACTGTAACTGATCTGACATTATAAAAATAATGCCTTAGTGCACATTCTAAATACAAAGGATATTAAAAATATACTTAAAGCATAGCAGAAGGCAAAGAAAAATGATATATCAATTGCAGGGAAATACAGTGTGTTTCAAATAAAAGATGATCATGTCACCTGCAAAATAAATATTCTGTTCACATGCTAAGTGTCAAAAAGGAAAAGCAATAATAGCGTAAATTCATGTTTATGTTTATGTCTATGATATCATGAAGCAATAATAACAGTTCTGTTGGGCAAAGCCAGAACCATGAGGCTGGGTTCATATGCATTTAAACATAAACTTTCACCTGGACTCCCTTAAGGATCTCAGATAGCAACGTGCATTTAAGCAACCTTCACCTATGCCTCCCTCAAAGGCTCCAGATGGCACCCTTATAGCTCCCGAGGACTAGCCCCGTCCCTAACCTATTAATGATCCGTTTCGGAACCCTTCTTGCAACATTCACAAGACACATAAACATCATTCAATTTCTCTTACATCATTAGTAGTAAGAATAATATATCAAGTAGCAATAGGCTCAAAGCGATGCATAAGCAGCAAATGAAAATAAAAGCATATAAAGTAATATCCAGTGTACCTTTGTGTTTGACTTATTCAAGATGATTCACTCATAATTTTGATGTGTCTGTAAAATTTATAATTGAGATTCTATTAAACTTTGCAACGATCTACTTATAAGATTTAAAACTTACATTTTGATTCTTAAATTTGATTTTAAAATCTCAAAGTCGTAGGGAGATAGGCTAAACAATGTTTTCCTAAAACTCTCGATTTTGTTCCCAATTTCATGCGTAGTTTGAATGCAAATATTTATAGGTTAGGAAAATGTATCAAATTCCGTTGAATAAAAGTTAATATATAGCATAGATTTTCTCATATTGAAATTTAGTTGTAGGATGATATCTAAAATAGCTAAGCATTCACTTATTTAAGCATATACGAGTTTAAATCCCATCAAATTCTACTTCTTAAATCTTCTAATAGCACGATTTGATAATTAAACTAAAGCTGGGATTAGACATCTAGGGTTTGCTACTAATGCATGCTAATAAATTAACTGAATTATTCTACTCATAAAAAAAATGCAACATAAAACTTGAAATCAAATTTATTTATTCTATTCTAATTTCTTTATTAATATTATTATTATGATTATATATATATATATACCTATAAAAATATATATGCATATATATATTCATATATATATATATATTCATATACATATATATATATATAAGTACTTGTATGTTATTCTGTTAAGAGGATCGACAGAGGAGTCTTTACCTTAGCCGAAGGATCGAGCGCATAGACGATCGATGCGCAGAATTGATGCGATACGCAGAAAGGAGTCGGCGCTGGAAGAGATCGAACCGAGCGGAAGGAGGTCCGGCGCTGTGTCGACTGGGTGAGGGCTACCGCACACGAGCAGAGATCGACCGTCCGTCTCTCGGCGCTGCAGCGGGAGGAGAATCGAGCGGCTCTCAGGTATGCTTCTTACGAAAGAGGGGGAGAGGCGAGGGAAGATTGTGAGGAGTCGAGGGTCTTCTGGTGCTTAAGTAGGGCGTATGTAACGCACGCCCGCTCCTTGCGGCGGGCACTATGGACTGGGCTCGTGCGCCCTTCCAAAAACTGCCGGCTCCTCCATACGTTACTCGCAGGCAGGGGAAAAGTTTCGTTAACCTTCCATTATTACTGATGCTTTTCTTAAAATCTGTCGGTTTCAATTGATTCCGGTTTAATGAGGTAAGTTATGCTAAACTAAATTGAGTATGGGTTTATGATAGTCTTAATTTCTATTTTAGCATTTTGAAAAATTTTCTGAAAAGTTATTTTAGCGGGAGATTTTAACGGTAAACTGAAAATTGCGGGATATTTAGCGAATCGGGGTTTTAATGTTTTGCCTTAATAATGACCTAGGGTCATTACATTTACCCATCCAGTTAAACAATGAGCCTACTTCCATTCTTGCCGTTAATGAAGATTTAGAGCATCATTTTCAGCCTCGACAATGCCTACATTATCTTTCCATGCTTGACATCGAAATATAAGGGTAAAATGAAATTTATTTTAATCTGTTTTAGTTGCTGTAAATTATTTCCTTAGTTTAATGAATAATATGCTTATTAACTTTAACAAAAAGTTCAATTTAGCTAGCAATCAAATCAAAAGTGATGATGCATCCATATCCAAAACCTACAGCTCTGACATCAAATTAATAGGCAAAGTTTCGATTTAATTTAGCAAACTACTCTTTTGGCAAGTCATTTCCAACTTCTACTCTGAACTTAAGAGGTAAGGATTAGTCCATCTTTTAGTTTATAAAAAAATGTTTATATTATCTTATATTGCAAAATTTTATTTTGTTCATTTAAAATAAGTAAATAATGTATTTGTTTTAACCAAATTAGGATTTGATTTGGTTAACAAAGCTTTCGTATGAATTAAGAGGATCTGTGACTAGACTGGATAAATTCCTTTTGCCGCATCATCAGCATAATACTTATCTCTTGGACAAAGACATCCAATGTATATTTGATCTTAAATATAAAGAAGATTTAGTAAAAAATTATATAAGTGGCACCTACTTAAGATTCAAAATTTAGCAATTATCTAACTCATTAAATAGTCAAAATTGGGTATTTATATTTATATTTTGAGTAATTTTAATTTTTTAATAATTTGATGGTTATCATTATCATTTTTAAGTCTCTTGGAAAAAATATATAAATTATGCTATGCTTAGAAAGATTTTAGACATGTTATGCCTAATTAATTTAATTTTTAATATATTTTTGTAATTTTGATTTCTTTAATGGTTACCATTCAATATCTTTTTGTACTCATTTTATTAATAAATTTCCAACATATTCCCCTTAAAAACATTAATGTTCCAAACAAAATATTAAAGATGCTAGATACCTCACATAATTTAGTATTTCAAAATACGTTCTCAATAAATGTAGATGTTCTCTTATAAAGTAAATGTACTACTAGAAAGCTAATTGTTAAAGAAAATCTATATCTATGATATTTTCAAAGCATTTAAAGTACTATATAGAAATTTTAAAAATGAGCACTAAAATTGGAATAAAAAAATTAACTGATGAGAAAAGGATGCCCCAAGGCATAATTGTGTGCATGTGCATAGAAGCTTTAGTATGCATGAAGTATCAGTTTTCATACTTGTAATAAACCGAATTATAACTTTTTGTATTTTGTATGGATAGAATTTTTTACTTTTAGTTTTATAATAGATTTATATTAATATCAAAGCATGACCTTCTTGCACAGCGTGTGGTTTGGGGACAAGTATTGCGGAGACAACCTGTTTTCGATGAGAACGGAAAGTAATTGTAGGAATGATCATTTGGGAAGATGACTCAGACAATGTGTAGATCAAACAAGAAGCAATTTTTAGTAGGCTTATTGGAGAAAATGGTAGCCAAAATGAATTGAATTCACTTCAAAAACTGAAGAAACAATACTCTACTACATATGAAAAAAAGAGAAAATAGTAAGCAATGTGTTTTTGAGATAGCTAATAAGGTTTCTTATAATCTTTTTAAGTTAATCGTGCTTGTAATGTAGCATCCCCAGAATTTTGTGGCCAACTGAGAAGTTATCGTATGGCAACAAACTGTGTGGTAGGACTTGGTAGGGGAATCCTGAAGCATTATAGGAAGAGTTCTGAAGATTTTGAGCATGTGCATCGCTTGTCGGTAGCATTTTTTGTAGTAATTGAATATTGAGGATATAATAGTATTTGTAACGTTGTAGTTGTTTTCTTTTCCTAAATTTCTTTCATTTTAAATGGATGTACTGATGTTGACACTTTAAATTTGATGTCTGCAATCTCTATTGAATTGTCTAGTTTAACTTTACCAAGAGCTCTACTCTGCGGATTTTTTTTAACCCTTTAAAGTGTTTCTTTTGTTCTATTTGAGAAAGTTTTGCTAGCATGTTCTCACTTTATATGCAAATAATTATTTTAGTCTTGAAAAAATTTATGAGCTCTCATATTTGGTGTTGTTCTACCAGTTATTTCATATATTTGGGGGCACAAATCCAGGATGCTTTGCTATTATAGCTTTTCTAAAGGTTACAAATGTTTTGTGCACTTATTTCTATTGCTTTTGGTGATCATTTTTTTATTTCAGGAAAAATTCAAAGCTGGTTTTGGTTTTCAGCATATGGCTTGATGGTCTACAACATGTCTAGAAGTAGATATTGTGAGCGCATAGGAAGGGAACATAAAAGCAATCACGGTAATGCTTTAAGCATATTTTTCTGGCATTTGAAGCTTGTCAACACTTGGCAGCAATTCATTTCATCCGGATAATGTGCCTAGGTTTGCATGGAATGTTTTGCACGATGCTTCTTGTGTTTGATTAGGAAATAAAAATTAGAATAGTTGGCTAAAATAGTCCTTCAACGATTTCATCAATTTAGCCTTATTCACTTTGGTCAATTTAACCCCCAACTAGTCAAAATGCCCAATTTTATTTATCGAGTCATTTTGAACCCAATCAGTTCAATAGAATAAAAAACTAGGGATTTGATTGTGTTAAAATGAAGAATTTAAGGGGTTAAATTGGACATATTGAAATTTAAAAAGTTGAGTACTAGATTATAGTTAAATTGAATACTCTTGGACTAAACTAGACAAATTGAAATTGGTGAGGGATTATTTTGAGAAATAACTCGGAAAATCACAATAGAAATGAAATTTTGAAGCCTATGTCTCCAATAAATAATTTTAATTACATTTAATTATGTGTTTTGCCTACAACTTGTTTGTGATCTGCAACAACATCGTTTATCTGGACAGGCTTAGTTACGCATATGTGATATCATATGTGATTTCATACTCTTAATTATACTTTAATAATTTCTTTTAAACTCCATATTGCTTATAATTCAGATTAGTTTGAAGTTGTCTTTGTCTCCTTCTTAAGGAAACTTACCTACTCATTGAGTAGCCTAGTTTATGTTGTAGTGAATGTGAATAGGCGCATCTTTGTGAACTTGGCACTCAGGAACTCTGGCTACAAATGTTTTGTTGCACTTATTTCTATTTTATACTCTTAATTTTGTTACTCATTGAGGGGAAGAAGATAAATGCTTTGAATGGATGAGAATAAGACTAGAAAGAAAGTGAACATGATGGCTTGCTTTTACCTAACTTGGATGATTAGAGAATGACATAAATTATCATTACAGGTTTTATTTATGAATTTACTTGTCAATTAATAATAATATAAAAGATAATCAAGAGTTGAGTGTTAAATTTAGACAGTGGACATAGAGGGGAGGCTAATATTATGTGACAAACTGTTGCTAATTGTATTTGCAAGAGTGCTAGATACATATGCTTAGAGAATTTTGGAAAGACCCTATAAGTTCATTCTCTTGGTGGTGAAACAAGATGCTTTAGTAGGTTAAAGACGAAAATCTGTTGTATGCTGTGGTTTAAATGTAGGAACTACAATGCTTTAAAGATATATATATTATATATATATATATATATAAGCTAGCCACAACTAAATTTTTCTCTCAATTCTCTTCTTTGAATATCCTATATAGGAATCAATTCCTAGATATAATCCAATCAACTTGGCATTCCTCGATGTGTTGTTCTTCATAACCATTGCCATTAACTATTTTTCTGATAGGAAAGATAACAAATAAGACCTTCAAATGTGGATTTCATGGATCTCTATTGATTCATGATCTCGCCAAACTCATTTATGTGATCGATCACGAATTTGTTTCTCTTCTTAATTAAACTATCATAATTGAAAGGTATGCTTTGTTTGATGTGGATCACTTTTCATGCATATTCGACGATATTTTCTTCAAGTATATTGTTAGTTTCATTAGTAATGTTTAAGATCATTTTGCATAATATTAGGCACATGACTTTGAGTGCTTGTTGATTAAGGAAATCACACTATATTGTACATCTTTTGAACTTCACATTAGGTAGAAGTATATATTTTTATGTAGATGCGATCATTTATTTGTATTTGTTAGAATTCATAGTCGCACCCATCAAACTTATCATATCCCATACGAAGTCAACATTTGTGACTACTTTCTCAAACTTCATTCTTTGATATCATTTGATGGAATGAGGGAGTCACCATTCGACTTTCCTGCTTACAAAATGATCACTTGAGAAACAAATAACAAGCGAACAAAGAAAGAAAAACACTGGCATAGCAGAGATTTGTTAGTTTTTGGTGATAATTCACCTATATTCATGAATCACAACATTTTTTTTTTCATAAAGAAATCTAAAAACAAAAACCATTCTTCGAAGGAAGAAGAATCTAAATTTATTAAGAAATGTTCCATTCAATTAATAGTTTCATAATCTCACCCAAATATTTATATAACATCATAAATTGATGTTTCCGTCTGGATTCTACCCAAAATGGAATAAAAGTTTCTAAAGAATGAGCTATATGGATTATGTTGATTATTTAACTATAGGTAACTAATTTAACAGACCACTTGTGGAGACTTAAAACTTTAATACTCAAATTAAGATACCGACGCTTTGTTTCCACTTTGTGAATAATAGAACCTTGAGGATGTTGAAGTCTTGAACTTACAATAAATGATATTGAGGCATCGGGTTGGGGATTGGACTAAACCATACTACATTAAGCTTTTATAATTATATAATATATATATATATATTGGAGAATTAGCTAAAATTTTATTAATAAAAATAATGAGTACAATCAATTATTGGATATAACCATAAAAGAAATTAAAAATAAATAAACTAAAATAAAAACTAAAAAAACAAAAATATGAAAAAATAGTTACCAATCCCCCCAATAATTTTCTCAAAAGAAGAATCCATTAAAGCAAAGAAACACAAACGTAAATGTAATCATGAGCCTTTGCTCAAGCTTTTGGGCCACCGCCTCATTTTGTCTTTTGATAGTATTGAAATTGTTTTAGAAGAGTTAGAACTAGATGAAAATAAACATAATAATAATAATAATAATAAATAGACATAATAATAATAATAATAATAATAATAGTAATAATTTATATAATGAAATTGACTTTATTGAAACAAATAAAAGCAAATGATTGTAAAAGCAAAATGTAATAATAATAATAATAATAATATTATTATTATTATTATTATTATTATTAATTAACTAATGAAATTGACAGTAAAATGAAAATATAGTTATAATAATAATAGTAGTAATATTTGACTTAATTAAATGAATAAAAGAAAATGATAGTAGAAGGAAATTGCAAGAATAAAAATAATAATAATTGGCATAAATAAAATTGACTTAATTGAAATGAATAAAACAAAATGATAGTAAAAGAAAAATGCAATAATAATAATAATAATAATAATAATAATAATAATAATAATATTTGTAATAATAATAAGTAACATAAATGAAATAGATTTAATTAAAATGAATAAAAGAAAATAACAATAAAAGGAAAATGCAGTAATAATAATAATATAGTAATAGTAATAATAATAATTGACTTAATTAAATGAATAAAAGAAAATGATAGTAAAAGGAAAATGCAGTAATAATAATAATAATAATAATATAATAACAATAATAATAATAATTGCAATAATAATGATAATAATAGTAATAATTGACATAAATGAAATTGACTTAATTAAATGATTAAAAGAAAACAAAAGTAAAAGAAAAATGCAGTAATAATAATAATAATAATAATTGCATAAATAAAATAGACTTAATTAAATGAATAAAAGAAAATGACAATAAAAAGAAATTGCAATAATAATAATAATAATAACAATAATAATAGTAATAGTTATAATAATAATAATAATTGACATAAATGAAGTTGACTTAATTAAATGAATAAAAGAAAATGACAGCAAAAGGAAATTCCAATAATAATAATAATATGAAATAATTAATTTTGACATAATATTATTAATATTAATAATATAATAAGTTTAATAACAATAATAATAATTATGATACCATTATTATTATTATTATTATTATGAGTTTATTATGATAATTAATATTGTAAAATTTATTATGATTTGTTATCTAATTTTCATTATTTATATATATTAATATAAATTAGAATTAAATAAAACAAAAGAATTAAAATTAAAAATAGAAAATAAAAAATATAAGAGATGACAAAATTAAAATAAAAAATAAAAAATTCAAAATCTCACCCACTCTCTCACAATTGAGGGGATTGTCGGCGACTAAGGCAGCGACGGTGTCACTGAGGTAGGTGGTGGAGTGGTGGCTGGTGAGGTGGGGAGGCAGGAAGAGAGGAGTTTTTGGTTGTGTGATGAGATGGGGAGGGGTAAGGGGAGGGGGGCTCGGTTCGCGACCAGTTAGCCAGTTGGTCGGTCGGCCATGGGGGGCCCTAGGGCACGCACGTGAGAGAGGGGCGTGGTGCTTAAGGAACAGGAATAATAGGAGAGAAAATTGATAAAATAAAAATTCAAAATAAATTTTGTGCATTTTTTATCGTTTGATCTTCAAAATTAATAAAATTTGATCAAATGGTGTATCTCGATGAGACGAACACGCTCGTATTAAAAATTTTCTGTTTGAAACTATATTTTATTTTATATTAATTTATGAAGATTAAAATTTTAAAAATTAATTATTGTCAATCTGGAGTTTCAAATTTGATGAAACTTTTTGTATAGCCCTATCATAATATTCTTAATCCAATAGCACTAAAATTATTGAATTTGAACTTTATTTATTTTTTCCCAATTTTCTGAATTTAAATATTTAAAAATTAATTTAGAAGTATCTGTTATCCAGATTGCTCTCAAATTTGAGTATTATAATCACAAATATATATTCTATCCAACGATATATTTGATTTGTCCTAATTTTGAACTAGCTCGGGATCCTAATTTTTGTTAATCAAATAACTTAATTACCCTGGCTATCACAAATACTCGCCATGGAAGCGTTTGTCAAGGCATCACAGAAAGCTTTTGGGGCCGATCTACTTGACGCTCGCCTGTGATGGAAATCGGGAAGACACGACGACACCCTAATGGTATCCGACCCCTCCATCCAGTGAAGGAAACCATAGCTGCAGCTCGATTTCGCTAACTAATGGAACCAACGGGATGCACAAAGACGAGATCAGGAAACGAAAATCGACAACATACGCCATCGCCTCGATGGCAGCGAAGCCGTCCCCATAACCCTAGTTCTTCATAAAAAAATAAAAATAAATATATATATATATAAGTGTTTCTATAGTGCTAAAGAAATAGCCAAAAAATATATGGATGACGTGACAGTCCTATGTACAAGCACATAATTGGTAGAATTCACTTTTTGTGTGGGCCCATATGCAAAAATAAAAAATAAAAAAAAAGAATTTTTTTATCGCGTGGAGTCTAAACACAAATGGGTATATTTTCTTATAATAAACATATATTGCCTCATATTGTCTTCATCCTTTGAAGGAACAATATGACATTTCCCTTATATCAATTTGGTAGGGGCATCATTGTTCTTCTAAAATGTTTGTACAAGATTGTAAAACCCAAACATTTGCCATAACTGCTTTACAAAGAAGAATCACAAGAAAACTATTAATATGAGATTCTTACACATCAAATCATATAATATTTCTAACAATATTAAAGATTATTATTTGAAAGATAATAAAATTGATAGCAAATAATCTAAGATTTAATATAATATGTACTTTACAACAACACCAAGCATTAATCCCACTAGTTGGTCGGCTACATGAATCGTTCATTTCCATTGTGCACGGCCAAATAGAAGCCCCTTCCTAAGTTCCAAATAGAGAAGATCCTTCCTAATAGTTTATTCCCATATTTTTTTGGGTTTTCCTTTATTTCTTTTAATATGGTTAAAATTTATATAAATATGCAAGTCTTGTCTACTAATGGAGAGAGATAATATTCATCTCCACATGTGTAATACATTTTTAATATAAACGCACCTAGGAATTTCTTATTATTTGGGTATTTGTAGACCTTAATGATTAAAAGAGAATTTTAAGATATGAGTTTTAGTTCTTGTCATTATACTTTTGTTTTTGTTTCAGATAAGCAAATCTTAAGCATTATGGTAATTTAGGTTACCGGCCTATTATTTCTAGTCTTATATTAGCCATGAAACTTTAAAAAATCAAGATTATGCTGTAGGTAATGCTAATTGAGATTAATGTTGCTATAACTCGTAACTTGTGCATTATTCTGTTAATACATCAATTTATTTTTAATTGAATGGCAGCATTCTTCTGTTCATACATCTATTTTATTTTTTATTTTGTTGTGCTTTCAAAATTGAGAAGATTGTGCTTTGTATTGCCGGCCTTTGATGATTAATTGTTTTGTCTGATCAGTAATGTATGTGGTGGACTTCCAGAAGGCAGGCTACTTCCAGAAATGTCATGATCCAGATTGTAGAGGTTTGTTGATTATTTGCATTGAATAGTGATTGTTTTAGTGTTCTATTCATTTTTTGCTGATAAGTACTTTATTTCATTAGGCTATCGCTCTCCTTTTCGCCCATTACCATGGGATGTATTACCTGAAAGATCCATGCTATCAAATTTGAGTCAAATAGAAACTTACAAGGATGTTGTAAATATTGAAATTGATCTCCAGGTTTGCGATACTAACATTACTGCATTTGAAAGCGAGCAGCTAAGGGATTGTTGTACAGACATGAGCTGGTGGAATGAAGCTGTAAAATTTGCCGAATGTATTGAGAATATGGGAAATGTTTCTGATTTCAACATATTGGTGAGCTGTTTTTTTGGCATTTCCTGTTTCCATGTTACTTTGAAAAGTTAAATAATTTCTAATGTTTTTGCTGCCACGATTAACTAATATTACTATGTTATTGTGGTAACTCTACCTTCTTATTTTTTGCTTCTATTATCAGATAATAATTTTTTTCTCGGATTTATTTTTAAACTTTTGCTGGTGCCCATTTAATGAATCCTTTCCTATCCCAGACCACCCTACTTGTAATATGTTGTGTTTTCAATTATCATATAAGAATGGGAATGAATGTGTGATGGAGCATAATTTTTAATAAGAGGGAATGAAAAGATATGTGACAAATTTAGGAGAGGTAACGTTTCTAAAATATGCATACTTGCAGTAGAATTCATAGGCAACATACTCCTTATGGTAGTTCTTAGATCTAGGGCTGTCTCCCGCCTCTTTCTTAGATCCACTAGTCATAGGGGAAATTCTATAAGTTACATAGGGCAACTTAAGCTGTAACTTGGATTTTTTATCATGTGATGCACATGAAAAACTACCATTGTTTAGGCCTCAAATTCTGGACGAGGAGGGTGAAAAGGATTGCAGAAGGTTGTTATAACTAGCGTAAATTTATCTAGTTAATATGAAATGAATCCTTCGAAAATTTGTGTAGGGCTTGATCATTTTTTGGAAGATACACATTGTATTTCCTGAATGTAGTGCAAGTTTGTAAAGGTGGTTACATTAATGCTCAACTATAGTATTAAGTTAGAAAGCAGTCTCATATTATGGGTGAATGCAAGTAAATAAGCAAGTGGAAAGCACTAGATTGAGAATATAATCTTGAAATAAAGATACTCTAATAGGCAAGTTTATGGAACTGGTAGATATTTTTTATTAATAGGAAGATAAATTGTTTATGCTTTAAAAGAAATGAAATAGATAAATGAGAAAACATAAGAAACTATACTTTAGGTGTCAAACTTTGGTACTTCCGCAACAGTCGGCATAAAAATGAGATGGGCATTACTTTGGATAAAAATTAAATGGCAATGTAGGGGATGTCAAGAGAATGAAAGACAGAATTATGGCTTTGAAAATTGTAATTGATGGGATGATTTCAATATTTTTAGTGTCTGTAGTCATCATGTAGAATTAGATGGGAATTTTATAAATATTGGCATTATTTTGAGTTATTTCGATGAATAGATCAATTTAAATTGATATCTGTTGGAGAACTGAATGTCCCTGCTGAATGTTTTAGTAATATTCTGTGGTGTTAGTTTTAACAAAAATGCTGAAGGAAAAATGATTTTGAAGTTTTATTTTAGCTTTTGATTTTACAATTGTGAATATAATATTTAAGAAAAGAGAACAGTGCTACTTAAAAAAATTAGCCATCATGAACTCAGATTGATTTTCTTATTAAAAAAGAGACGAGTTATAATGCAAATGTTGTACAGTTATTCTATCAGTATGTATAACAATATAGCATCAATTGTTGGTTCTAGGCTTGAAAATAAGATATTGAAAAGATAATAGCCAAGTTGTGCTCGAAAACTAGATGTATGATAGGAGTAAAGAAGAAATGATAATAACCATGAAAAACTTTGTTTTGTAAAGGTGAAAAGGTAATAATCTGAAACTTAAGTGAACTTCCACCAAACAAAAAACTCTCATGTACTAATGTAAAACTACTTGCCTGAGAACTTCTTAGTTTATAAGGTTTTTTACAGGTGAAAGCAATCTCTATATGTATGACAAGAGTAATCATTATTTAACAGGGCGATATAAGGAATTTGGTCCTATCTATTTCAATTTGAGGATGCTCAGGTGATTGTATCTACATTATATTTATATTCACTAACAACCTAAAATGTTGCACCATTCAAGTAAATTGCAAAAGTCATGTGCTAAAGGGAATGCATTCTCAGATGGTCGTTTGGAAATGATTACTTCAGCAATTAGATTTAACAAGAATAGGTGGTTTATGTGTAAGTCGTAATGTGGCATCAAGCCATGGGGGTATTAAACAAAATGTTTGTTTAGTTGATGAGGCTTGTGCAGCAGGCTCTAATCTAAAGTAGAAAAGTTGTAATTGTAGATTTTTTATTTTTCAAGTTGATATTTGGCCCAATATTGTAGTCTCTAGCTTATATAATCAGATGTAGTTCATGATGATGAACAACCTCACAAGTGAAATAAATATCAATCGCACAGACATAGAACATACGGATTGAGTTCAGAGAGTGTCTCCCTTCTTCTGTTTTGAGTATGGATGTTGTTGAGCCAACTCATCCTGGCAATCTTGCCTTCTCTTGATTGTGAATTCTCTTAACTAACTCTCATTGGCCAGTTTGTCTATCATTCAAGGCAAAACAGTTACCAATGATGTGGTCCTCTGCATTATGATATTATGCTTTTGGTTCGCTGACTACTTTCGAAAGACAATAAGAGAATGTAGGTAGCTTGTTCACTTGATGAATGCTAGTATGTTAGACCGAGTTAAAAAGGGCTTGCCCACCTCTTAGTCGTGGGTACCCTGTGATTTGGTTGGCACTCACAACTCTCTTCTTTCTTTTTCCCAAGTGTTATGAATCACTCAGGATGATGGTGATCTTGACGACTCTCCCCTCTCTCTATGAGTGTTGAAGTTCTTCTGAAAACTCTTGACTTTTGCATTGATGTGGTTGGTGCCATGTGAAAGAAGTTCATGCATGAACTTTGGAAGCTTTTTGGTGATGGAGAATTGGAACCTGGATTTTTTTAGGCCATTACAAAGGTCAAATGAGCAATATGCTTGTCTCAATCCTTTGTCATGTGTGGCTCAGGTGAACCTGTGCCACTTAATCCCTTACGGATTCATTTTCTTTTTTCTCATAGCAAGAGCAAGATCTGAGAAGACTTTGGCGATCTTCTCACTGCTATGAAGTGGCATACAAAAGAAATTTCTAGCTAATTATAGGCGGTGATGTTTTCGTGAGAAAGGGAGTTGAATCACTTTTTCTCCGCCACCATCAAAGTGAGGTCGCAAATATCTTGTACTATGACCTCACTGCCCACATCAAAGAGTGAGACCATAGTCTCAAAGTGATCCACATGATTGATGGGATCAGTGGTCCTTTTGTAGGCTTTGGAAGTAGGTGGCCTTAAACCTTGCAACTTGGTAGCTAACTTGATCCTACAAAACTATAGGTTGTGGGCCTTTTTATGCATAACTGAGTGATGCTGGCTGGTATCTGCCAATCGGTACTCAGCATCATGAATAATTTCCATCATTTCATCGTCAATGACCTAGGAGGTTTTCATCCTGAGCTTCCTCGCCGACCCTATTAGATAGCTCATTCCGGACACTTCTTTTGATGGTGGCAGGGTGTTAGTTGGTGTTGTGGGCGTCCTCTCGAATTTTGTAGACAGATTGACCGGTTGTAGAGGTGTTGCTGAGCTGGGTTTTTCATAGAGCTGCTGCTCCATCCACAGCTTGTGCTCCTGGTGATGGTGCATAGTCTGAATGAGTTAAGACCGTTGATCCAAGATTTATTGTTAGATGTCTTTAGAGGCCAAAGGTTTCTGGCTTGGAGGTGGAGGATTTGAGCTGACTAGAGATTCACCAAAGTTTTTGGATTAATTGTTCGCCATAGGGATCTGATGGAAACATTACAATATCTTGGGAGAGATTTTTCTTGCAATCCCTTTTGGTGTAGATTTAATATTTTGAGGTCAAAGTTCAGTTAACTATGACCGAGTCTCTAGATGAAATAATCAAATGTAGTCTGTGATGATGAATAATCTCTCCAAGTGAAATGAATATCCAATCATAGACGAAGAATATACAATCATAGAAAAGTAAAAAAATGAAAAGACAGAATTTATAATGGTTCAGTCGACATATGTTCACTTTAAGAGAGTTCTCCCATTTGTTCATTATTCTATTTTATGAATAATGTTATAATAGTTGAGGACAACAAGTTGGAAGACTTGACCTCTTTTGATAATAGTAATAATTATGGCGTGTTTGTATTTAGACTTTTTACAAAATAAGTAAAGAAAAGAAAATACGACTCATTTCGTGAGAATTAGTCGATGATTGAAGGGTTAAGAAAGATCTTGGTAGGACCAGATTTTGCATCTCCTATCAGGTGTAGCAATCAAAGTCTTTTGTAATATATATTTAGGCTGGCCGAATCTTTACAATGGCTGATGCCTGTCAAGGCTTAATTATGAAGTAATTTGAGTATTGGACATGCATAAAGGCATACAGTGCTATTAATAAAGTTTACCTTTGAAATTAAGATGCTAGGCCTCGTTGTCAGAGGATTGAAAAGGCACTTGAGAGGAGAAAGACTTGACTGGTTTGAAAATACTTAGTTGAAACTTGGTATGTGGGCTCATGATGGAACACCAATGATAATCATTATGAATATGAACATTTATATCAACCAATGGAAGTGGATTATGATTACAGAACTCGAGCATGGGGAACACACAATAAAAAAATGAAGTGTAGGGAGATCCATTGCGGAAGCTAAAGCTTTACACCGTGGCCTGGAGCTATGCTTAAATCGAAATATTAACATAAGAGCATTAGTGTGCATGCTTAAGAAAAAAGAGTGTGGGGACTAGAATGTTTTTCATTCGAAAGAATTTACTCTCTGGTATGTCATTTTTATTTAATTTATTTCTCTCGTATTTGGAGAGAGGTCAATGGCGCTGTTGATTTCCTTGCAAAAAATGGCAGCCAATGTGAAGGTTTTTTATGTCTATTATGACTTGTCATTACAGAAGGATTTGCAAGGTATCTACGCAACTATTATACCAATCTTCCATATTTTAGAGATTGAGACTGAATTGTTGTTTTTCTTGATTATGGACTGTTTCTGTGCTAGCTTGAACCTTCTTGCTATTGTTCATGAGCTGACCGCACTTATGAGAGAGCTCCCAGGCACTGGTTTTATGAATTATACGTTTGGGCTAATTCTTGGTTTTCATATTGAAGATTCTTTACCAAGAATTAAGCTCTGATTTTGCTTCCTTTTTATGTATTTCTTGTTTTTTTACTTTTATTATATTTTTTGCCCCTCCGTTTTGAGGCCCTCTATTTTTTGTTTTAGAACTATGCGTAGTTTGATTTCCTTGGGTTGGGGTTACGTAGGCACCTTGAAGGTGAGTTTCAACTCATTACATAGTCATGAATTCTAACTCCCTCTGAATAGTGCAACAGTGTAGGAAAAAAAATCTAGGGAAATAATGCATGTATAATATGTTGCCTCTTCAGGGAATTACTCATGAGTCTCACAAAACTTGGGTATGTAGCCAATGTGAATTGTTAGTTATTCAGTAAAATGGTAGAAAATCCTATATTTCTTGGAGTATTCTATGAGACTTACTAAGGATGCTATAAAGTTGTAAGTCTCACTAGGGCATAATAAAACTTAGATTCAAGTGCAAAGCGTTAAAAGATATTGCAAGATTATAAAGATTACTTGATGAGCCATTGATATTGGGTCACTAGAATCTATAATAGGTGTGTAGGATTTTGAGTAATAAAATAAAGATGATGATATAATTACAATGGAAAGCACAAATAAAAAATACAATATGAGAATAAAAGATGCATCTAAAGTTACTTATAGTAAATGATGAGAATAAAGATACTCATTTGTATCAAAATTAATACAGAACTACAACCTCCATTTGTAAAAATCAGGGCTCAATGATGAGTATATGCTGAGAGTATTTATTTTCCTTTTAACTCTAGTTCTTGTCAAAGTATTTATTTTTTAATTAGATCAAAGATCTTAGCATCTAATCACTAAAAGAATCTCTTCTTGGATATAAATCTTTCCTTCTCTCCCTTCCTCTATTTTTCTCTTCCCTTCAACATCTCTTCTCTCTTTCTCTTGTTGTTGAGCTTGGTTTTTATTTATAATTTTGCATCTCCATCTCCTTCCCCTTTCACAATTATCATAATATTGGGAGGACTAGGATGTATAAAAATATTATTATCAGTTGGTTAATATATTTTTGTACTTTATTCATGATTTCATGTGTTTTTCCCCAGCTTTTCTTTGTATTTGAGTTTTGTTTTTGTTTGTTTAATCGTCTCAATAATTTGTGCTGAATTAGTATCTCAGAAGGATTCTTTCACAAAATTACAAGCTAAATTTTTGGAACAATTTTATATGTTAACATAAAAATATTTATTGACAATTTAAATTACAAACCTAAGAATACTATGACAAAAATTTCAGTTATAGCAAGGCAATGTGTCTTAGTATTTCTTAGACTTTATTATGAATTAAATTTATATTAAGTAGAAGAGTAAGATGAGATTCTTAAGGTTTCCATCATTAGGATAAGTTAATGTGGGTTGATATTTTATAATGCTTTCCAAACTGAGAATAATTGTTTTGAAAATGAACGTAAGAATATTAATTTAGTGAATATGCAAGTTTGGGATTGATGTATGAAATTGTCCCGTTTTTTCTAATGTTAGTCAGGACAAGTTTAGGTGAGGATGAATTAACATGGAAGATAAACAAGCTGCTAGGATATACTTAAATTTAAGTACTTAAGGATTTTCTTATTCCCATTAATTTTAACTCTTTAAGTAAATAAAAATGAAAGCACGAGTTTTCCTTAAAATAATTTTAAGATATATGTTGAGATTATGAAGTTTAGAAGACGGTCAGAAATTTGTATTTTAAAAAATAGTGTTAGCACAGAGATAGAAAGAAAAATGGAGATAAATGCAATTAAAAGCCACTATAGATGTAGGTTGTATTTAGTTATGAGTTTTGCTACAATAAGTTTTTTGTTTTTTGAAGGATTTTAGGGCATAGCCCACTTCATTTATCAAAGAGAAGAAGATTACGAACAATCAAATGAAATCAAAAAAGAAAAAAGAAGGAAAAAAAAAGAAATAAATTACACTTCTAATGAATATGAGCATTCATGCAATTACAAGAATAACGGTGAGCAAAATTAAAGGAAACAAGAAATATAACATAAATTATGGAGGAGGCTCTGGATTCAGGTTCGATGTAAAATAAATGGTCCTTAGTAGGGTTGCAAAGTTCAAGTGCACCACTGATCAAGAGTATTTGTTCAAACAGAGGCTAAGTGGAAGAAAATTGCCCTCTGGTGAATGTACAAATGTTTAACAATCATCCGAAAATCAACCAGTGCTAATCCGCCATCCATACAGCTACAGGTCTAACATTTAAGCTGATAGCAGTTTCAACAGAATCCAGCCATCTAGCAGTAGTATAAGAGAAGAATTAAGAAGCATTTTCTGTAATAATCAAAGTAAATCTCTCTATTCATGCTCACCAGATTTAGAAAAAAATTCAGTATAATAACCAACTGACCATGCCAGATAGGCTAAGCTCGCCTGATACAGATTTGGCTGGGGAGTAGCGGTACTAAGTAAATGCTTAAACTGAAGCTAAAAACATCAGCTGCATCTTCAGCTTATATGTTGCTAGAAACTGTGATAAAATTTGCCTCTTAACAGTGTTGCTACAAACATGTTTGTTAGAGAAAATGCTTTTATTACTCTCTAGCCATATGTTGTAACAATAAAACCAATTATATGTGATGTCATAGCGAATATTTTTTAGAGATGAAATAACTTGCTTCTGGTAGTTTTAAGAGCTAGTTACTGAAACAATGGAAAAAATTTAAGATGGAAAGGGAGAACGCGTAGTAAAAAAATAAATGGTCCACATTATTTTTCACCCAAACAGAGGGCAAAGAGGATTGCATTCAATGCTCCTTTTGAATAAATTATCAGCAGTGGTGATGCCCTTATGTAGAAATGTAGCATATTTGATTTTACATCTCTTAAACCTTATTAATTTTGCCCCAGAGACTGTGGGGATATTTTTAAAAATAAGCAATTAAGCCAATTCAAGGATAAAAGGTTCATTCCATGCAAAACATTTTTACAGGCTTGGCCAGAGAAGCAAGGGTGTGATTACCCGATTTTTAGGAATGTAATAACAAACCACTTGATTAGTCAAAGCTTCTTGTCTCTGTTCTCATTAAAGAGGAACCTACTACAAAGCCCAGAAAATATTTTGGTTTTCGAAGGAATATGAATTGGTTTTCCCCAACATTTGACAAGGTTCCAAACATAGCTTTTTAAAAGATGCAATCTTCCCACAACAACAACAATACCACCAAGCCTTAATCCTACTAGGTGGAAAGGATTCATGGCGTAATAGGAATAGGCAAAGTTTTACGCTAGTTGTTAACCACCTAATGCAACCCTTCACCATTGTCATCCAAGACTTGGGACTCGTCAACGATGGTGCAAATGAAAAGAATGTATTTTTCTATCCATTGAGCCAATTTCAAATTTTATCCCCCCAACAACAACAACAACACCAAGCCTTAATCCCACTAGGTGTATCAGTCACATGAATCCTTTGTTTCCATTATGCACGATCAAATAGAAGCCCCTCCCTAAGTTTCAAATAGAGAAGATCATTTCTAATAGTTTCTTCCCATACCTTTTTGAGTTTTCTTCTACCTCTTTTAATATGCGAGAAATTCATAAACTCAACTTTCTAACAGAAGCATTGCATAGTCTACGTTTAATATGCCTGAACCATCCAAGGCATCATTAAAATCTTGTCCACTATTGGAGCCACTCCAGCCTTGTTATGAATAAACTCATCTCTTATTCTATCCTTATGTGTACATCCACTCATCCACCTAAGCATCCTCAACTTTGTAACACTTATTTTATAAGTGAGTTTTTTTTTGTTGGCCAACATTCAGCCCTATATAACATAGTTGATTGTGTTGCTGCTCCATAAAATTTTTCGTTAATTATGAGTGAAATTTTAGATCACGCAACACTCTAAAAGCTCTCTCTTCTTGCTCACATGGTTCTCAATAGTTATGTCTTTGGAATTAGGGCATCTAATGCAATTCAACTTACCCTCCATATTTTCAGTTTTAGATCTACATAGAAAAAAATCTTTGGATTCAAAAGTAGTTCTCCATAACTCAAGTTTTGCTCTTACTCTATCTTTAGTCTTATCAATTAATAGAATATCATCCTCAAATAAATTGCACCAAGGTATCTTCTCTTGAATGTGATTAGTAAGAACATCCATAATTAAAGAAAAGAGATATGGGTTGAGAGATAAACCTTGATATTACACAATCGAATCAGGGAAATCATTAGACAAGCCACCTTGCGATCGAACACATGTAATAGCCCCATTATACATATCTCTAATAACATCAGTATATGCAATACTAATTCATTTTCTCTTCAAAGCTTTCTAAAAAACTTCTTTTGATTCTCTATCATAAATTTTTTCAAGATCAGTAAAATTTAAATAATATATTATGTATAGCTTCTGTGGTAGATTGACTTGGCATAAAAGCAATTTGATTTTGAGAAATGCAAGTATTATTTCATATTATGTATTCAGTTACTCTCTTCCAAAGTTTCAAAGTATGACGCATTTACTTAATTCCTCTATAATTAGCACAATTTTGAACTTCGTCTTTATTCTTATAAATATGTATGACAATACTCTCTCCACTTATCTGACATTTTTTAGTCTTTAAAATAACATTAAATCACTTGGTAAGCCAAAAAAGTGTTATTGTTGATGCTTTATAGCATTCTTAATTTCTAGATCAGTGAATGGTTGCACAAGGCCCACTGCCAAACAAGAATCTAGATGATACCTGCTGGATATAAAAGTCTGAGTTGCTTTGAACTTTTAGGAGTTGAATAAGCATTCAAAGTGGTTTAAATTGTGATTAGTGATAGAATCCCTATCATCCATGTTATTAAAGTCTTTAATAAAGTTGGAAGATCTTCTGTTGGAAATATGTATGTAAATGGCAAAGCCATCTTCCCTGGCCAATAACCAATTGACCTTGGCTCCTCTGAACTCAAAGCAGTTCAACCTGTATCTCAATAATTAAATTATGTTGGAGAGACTTATATGGTCCCAGCATGGGCTTGAATGATCAGAAGCTTCAGCATGTTTAAATACGAAGTGTTACTGACAGAGAGTGATTACCTAGTTTTCTTAAGTGAGGTAGTTTTTAATAGCCTAAGTTTGTTAAAGAGAACATATAAAAGATCTCCTTAACTATGAGTGTTCCAAGTTGAGAGAATGATATCATTATTACTCTTAAATTTTCAGGATTTGTTGTGCATAAATCTGATTCCATAAAAATAAGTATTGGGAGTAATTAGCAATAAAGAGTAGTCAGATACACTTGAATTTCCAACATTGTACAAAAAAAAGGGGTAGGTATCATTTCACCTTTGATTGCATACTACTCTCAAGTTTTGTAATAATGGAGAATTAATTTGTTGATTAAACCAGGCATATTTAAGCCCACAGGAGGATTGATCATCCAGCCCACCATCAAGAAGAAATTCATCGAAAACTTTGAGTTTGCCTGGTCTAATAAATGGCCGCCCTTTTTCTCATTCAGAGAATCTGAAACATATAAAATCGCCATACAGAAGCCATGAAATTGATTCTGAAGATTTAATCTATCATTTTCACTGTTAGAAGTAAAAATGAAAGTAGCCATAAATGGAAGAGCATCCATGAAATGCACTTTTCCATAGATAAATTGGACGTCCCCTTTAAAATCCACAAAATTGACCACCTGTTTGCTTATCTTGATCCAGATACGACCCAGTGGAGCAGCATCAAAGTTGTGAAAGTTTTCTTCAGCAGGGAAGAGATTCTGACTTTTGGCAGTCAACTGATTTTCCAAACAAGAACCCGAAAGTTAGTTTTAAGTAAATCTATACAGGTAATTTAAAATTTATCAATCAGCATTCCACAATCATAAACGTGGGATTGCTCAATCCAAAAAACCATGATATGATTAACCATAAGCTAGTTTTATTTTTTTCTGGGTCTTTGGTACTTCTTTTCCTTGTGGCTATATAGTAAACAAAGAATTAAAAACTTAAGCATCATCTCGAAGATCAGAGGAGCTAAAAGATTCCAAAGAGGGAGAATGATGCTCTCCCCTAAATTAGATATTGCATCCCCTAAAGAAAGATCCTGGCTCTGCCACTGTTAAGTGATAGTTGGGGCTAAGTATAATACAAGAATTGGTTCCATGAACTTTTGTTTTTTGGGATTAATTGATGCTTTATTAATTAATATTAATTTTTAGTCACATTTGTACAATTCTGTAAGAAAGTTGAAGCATCATAGCTTTTTTTTTATATTAAATAGAACTGTGAATTTTTGATAGAATGATTTTTGGGCAGCTTGTAGCAAGGAATAATAGTTCTTTGTTTGTCAACGTTTTCATCTTTTAAGTGTATAATTTTAAACTTCTGAACCTACATTCCAGGATGCGGATTTTATGGGTGATGACTGCGTCCAGCCACAAGTCGACTAGCAAACCAGTAATCATATTTTGGCCAAATTACATTTTCTAATTTGAATGAAGTGTAATACTTATTTTTAGGCATTTCTTGAATTTTATTGAAAAAATATAGAATTTAAATGTTTGATATGCTATTATTTCAAAATTATATTATAGAAATAATTTATCATTCTACATATTCACAAACTCTTCTGTAGCAAATTGTTTTTACAAGCATTGCATCCTCATTTTGAAAAATTCTTAATTAAAAGGGCCATTTTGCAATAACAATTAAATATCATGTGCTTGGAGGACACTATAAAGAACTTAGATGGCAATGATCACATAATATGCATTCTCATATTTAGATTACAGAGTCAATAGATAGGCAAGTTATCAACTGATAATTTTTTCTTGGAGGTTATTTATATGACACCCTGGATTATAGTCACCCAAATGAAATACTTACACCATGGTTCATTATATCATATTGTAAAGAGCTTGCCAAAAAATCTCTCATGTTAGTACATGGCCATTCCTCACTGGTTATCTCTCAAAGTAAAAAGCAAGAGCATATTGAGAGCTTCATTACATAGTCACTCAATACTTAAAAAGCAAAAACAAAGCCACTAATATGTGCCTATAATTGTCCTACAAATGTGGGTAGTAAACCAAACCCAGTATTTTCAAATATCAACCAGTATCTTTACTCTATGGTAAGGAACCAACTCGTGCCGTGCATACAGAAATTGAAGCATAAACAAAGATGTGAAAACAGAGAGCAAATAAATTAAAAGTTGTCAATATTATTAGTAATAGGTCTAAGTAGTAATAGTATCATAATAAATTGTACACAAAAGCAATGCTAAATTATAAGGAAGCTTAATAGAGCTGAGGATGTGCATGATAGCTCCTTTGTGTATATGTTCTTTTCCTTATGTTACTCAATATTGCTTTTAGAATGTTAGAGGCTTGCACTATGATGTTTAGTGTTTAATTCTATCACTCTAACAACCCAAGGTTGTTTAGGAGCTTAATAGAATTTAATCAAGCATATTTAGCTTTAATTAGGAACTGACAAAATTTTGAAATATTTTTCAAATAAGTGTTAGTAGATTAAAATCAAGCATATTTAGCACATTTAGCACATGTAAATTTTGAAATATTTTTAGGCCATTTTAATAGTTTTGTTGTCAAATTTGAGATTTTTAGGAGTCGTAAATTTTCTTGAATTAATTTTTAAAATTTTAAATATTAAAAAAATAAAATATATGTTGAAATTTAATACTTTTGTTTTCATTAACTCCATCAAAATATGCAGCATGTGAAATTTTATTTTTTGAAAGTTAAAATTTGAAAAAAAATTAAAAATATATGTATTATGTATTAATTTGATTAAATTTTCTTATAATTTAATTAAGAAAAAATAAAATTTTTGGATTATTAAATGATATCACAAATATCGGTTGTAAGACCAGCTGATCTTATATATGATATCGGGATTAATCTTTGTTGTAGATCATTGACTCTGATACAACAACTGCAATTAGATTAGATATAGGGCCTAATTTACATCATTGATCTAACTACATCTATTTAATATAATATGATGAAATTTTATTATTATTATTATTATTTTAAACTCGAAGATCAAGTCTTAGTTGTCGATCTGACTGGTAGGATCATCACGGCATGCTGAATTGGTCTGACCTGACCTGGTCGGCCCAGCTAGGATATAATACTTTCTTTGTCGCATGGACAAGTTTGCACACCAAAAAACTTGAAGAGTCTCATTTTTGATTCTAGTGCCTAGTTTTGATATTTCAATAGCTGAAGTACGAATGATAAGATGAACACAATGGGATTTGAAAATAAGTTGAGTTCTTCCCGGATTGGAAGAATTCAAAAAAATAAAGTGGTCTTTGAATGCAAAATTTGCTTAAGCCGATGGTTCATTTAAGTGACAAGTGGTACCTATGAAATCCTTTCTTACTAAACTATATTTCCATACTAATTTTGCCCCATTAAAAGTTGCTTTCCTATACTAAATTTCTCACCCAGTAAGCTCCTTGGACCATCCAATCCCTACAACTCCTAAATCTCCATTTCTTTTCCCTTTTCCTCTCACCACTCCCTTCTCGTCAACTTTCACAATTTTGATAATTAGTACAACTAGTGTAAAATAAGCCACCAAAAATTGTCACACATGTTCCCCACAGCATCCCCTATAATTTTCTTGAAGGCACTAATCCTTGAAATAGCTTGCTTTGAGCAATAAAAAGCCAAATTTTAGAGGAACCCCCATTTTGGCCACTTGGAACTTTGGAGTTGCATAACTTCTGCTATAATGGTTCAAATTTGATGTTCTTGGTCTTGTTGAAACTCTCTGGGCATCTTCTTTAGTTTGGTATATATATTGAACCTACTCCTTTGAAGGAATAAAACATTGTCTATTCTCACATGATTTATCAAGAATGTGGTTTTCCTTAGAAGCTTGGGTTATGTCCAAGCTTGGGCTTGCTCAAGCTAGATCTAGGTCAATATAGGGCTAGCTCAAGCTAGATTATTTTATGTTCTTATTTTAGCTCATTTTTTTCATTCAAATTGTTGTAATATTAAACTTAATGAATCTTAATATAAACTTTGTGAATTGGATATGAGATTCTTATAAATTTATTTTTGCTTTGCATAAATGCCATAACGGTCCTATGGTTAATAGATGGAATCAGAATTGTTAATCCGATATTGATTATTACAATCACTTTGTTAATGTGAATAGTTTTGATCTTTATGCAATTTGAAATAATAAATTTGCTTGTAAAAGCTCTCAAATTCATTCTTAATTAAAAAATATCATCTCATTAATATAGAATCAACCTACAAGAACTCCACTTAGCACTATAGAGAGAATTTGAGTTAAATGGAATAGTGATAAAATATCCTCTCCACCTTTCACCATTAATCACCAATCATGCATGGCTTCTTAAACTCCTGGTCTTGTTGGTTAACTTTTAAGTGTTGTCAATAAGACATAAAAACAATCTTTGTGTATATTTTATACATATTTCAACATCTATTTAGGCTATTTGGGACTTACTATGATATTTGAATTATGTATGCTTTTTCTTGAGATTTGTGTAGTGTGGCAGAGATACTATTAGGTAAAGTTCGATACATTTGATCATTATATTTTATGACTACTCTATTTGATTTGCCAACCATGGGTCACAAGTCATTACCCTTTACTTTTTATTGCTATGGGTTATTGCAAGCTTACCTCTAAATTCAAATTCATAAATTTTTGTGTAACTTGTTGTGCTTTGTAGCAATTATAAAGGATTTTTGGTTTAATCATTATGATGAAGATCCTTTTTTTCATGCTCTATAAATGTAAGCAATCTAAAATTGTACTAAAAATTCTCAATCACACTTTGGAACAAATATCTTACTTATCAACCATAATTCTTAGATAGAAGACTACAATTATACTTCTCTAGATAAATATCCTTTCAATCCTTTTTTTCTTTTGGAAGTATCTAAAAAATGGATCTATGTTTGCAAAAGCTATTGATAAGGAGATTTTCTGGGATTGGCAAAGAGCCATTGATCATTGTCTTTCCAAAGGTGAAGATGATATGAATATGCTTTTTTACATTTATTATAATTAAAAAGAATATAAATTAGATTCTTTGAATTTTTTAATGAGAGTGAACAAGCATTAGAACAATACTCATTAAGCTAATTTCTTTTATCTTCAATACTTTCATGTCTTCTTAACCCATGCTTTGTCAACCTCTTTGCAATAAGGTCATTAATGAGGAGGCTAAAATAGTTTTTTGCAATGCAAAAAAATTGGCTTTCTCGAGCTTGATGGGTTTTACTCCTTTTTATATCAGAAAAAATGAATAAATAATGAGAAACATGATTGTGAAATTCTTGTGAAAATTTATAATTATTTTTTATGCCAAGATGACTAAATCACTTGTTCATCACATATGTTAAAAAATAAGAATAAAAACTCTCTTATCAGACCAAATTTATTGAACAACACAATATTTAAAGTTTTCGTTAAGATTCTAATCGGTCAATTGTCTCCTTTGATCCATGATTTCTAATCGGTCAATTGTCTCCTTTGATCCATGATTTAATCAATAAAACTAAATCACTTTTTATGAAGGATGTAGGCTTATGAGATAAGTTATGTTGGAAGTCTTGGGGAAGATTAAAAATAAGCTCATGTATATTAGAAAACTTGAGAACATAAGTCTAAGCTCATGTAGGGTTGATGCTTAAATAAGGTGAAGTATAAGTCAAAGCTAATATAATTTTCATAGAAAAAAAAAAAAAAAAATATATATATATATATATATACACACACACACACCACTAAAATAAGCCAAAATGCATGAATTTTATTCTTGGTGGAGCGAAAGCAATTAAGGCCATAAGATGCATGTAATTTAATGGTAGAAGCATACATATAAGGAAATACACATTCCATGATAAATATTATAATTAGGAATTTGCATAAACGAGCACACACACATATAGATATATATACATATATATTCACATATTAATAGATCCAATACCAATTCATATATTTATAGATCAATACATGTACATAAATATTTCAATAATCACAAATGAATGTTTTAGGAGAGAGGGAGTTGTAAGTAAATAAATACATGCTTATATAAGATCACATAAATATTCATACAAATATTAATATATATATATATATATATATCTTCGTTTTCATACATAAACATACACATATATACATACATACGTTCTATTGTCATGTACACTTGCATATCATTATCAGAATAAAAAGGAAACCTCCTTAAGATTAAGGTTATAATAAAAGAATAATAAACTTATATGCACATAAAATGCAAAATAAATATTTAAGCATATCTAAAGCTCACATTAGATAATAAATATATGTAGATATAGAATAAGATTATTAAATGAAGTAATTAACAATAAAACGTGTAAAATATTTATACATCCACGTAAGAGAGAATGTTATCATGAATATATATATATATATATATATAGTTAAGTTTATAAATGAGTTTGAGATAGATATATAGATCTATAATAATTCTTAGGTGTTGAAACTTAAGTCAGAATGCTCGAAAGAGAGATGATGGAACTATCTAAATAGTAGTGAATTTGAATCTAATGCTAATAAATTAATTGATAAATTACAATTCTACCATCAAACAATCTTGAAGAAAGGTACCCAAATATATCACTTATTGCACTTATTTATTTTTAATACTGCTTAAGCACTACTTTGAGCCTATTTCATGTTAATCTTTTATGCAATATTTGTTTATTGTCAAAAAGATATATGAAATAGTGGCTGAATTTGATCGGGATGGGGCTAATTTCTCCGGAGTTATAAAGGTGTCAACTGAGGCCTTTAAGGTAGCACGATTAATAAATATGTTTGTTTAAACTCTATCTCATGGTTCTGAATTTGCCTAACATAATTGCTAAATTTGCTTTTTCGCCACAAAGATATAAACTTAAACTTGTGCGAGTATATGTTCTGATATTAATTCATCTAATTACTAGGATTTTCAATCCCGACATCTTATTTATGATGCCAAATTAAGAGGTGGTGAACTTTGATGAGCTGCTAGAGGCTTGAGATGTCACATCATTTTTCTACTGCATTTTTTCGCTTTTAATCTTGCTAAAGCCATGTATTATTAAATAATCATGTTTGGAGGAAATAGTTAATTTTATGTTTGTAACATTGAATTATCATGAGTTGATGAAAGGCATAAATTTTGATATATATAGTGGCTCTTTCTTTTGCAGTTGTAACAACTCAAATCTTTACTAAGATAATTAAGATCAAAACCTAACTCAATTAAGTCAAAATTAGTATCCTGGGCAAGTTCAAAATTAGAATGAGCCAAATATGCCGTTAGAAATATTATATTTTTGTGATCATAATGCTCAAGTTTATGAGCAATCTGGCTAACGAATACAATTTTTAAAAACATAAAATTAGAAAAATAAATATAACTCCAAATTCAAAAAATTTAGTGCCGCTAAATTCGTAATAATAAGAGAATGCTACGCACAGTTTCCGTCAAAAATGAACGTCGAATTAACCGTAATTAATTTTTAAAATTTTTAACTTAAGAAAATTAATAAATAAAATATAGCGTCAAATTAAAAAAAAATCGATGATGTTCGTCTCATCGAGACGAACCATCCGGTCAAGTTTCGTAAAATTTGGAAATCATACTACGAAAAAATGCAATTAATTTAATTTGCATTTTTTTATTTAAAAATTCCTTTATGTCTTCTCTATCCTCTCCCCTCTTTTCCCCTCCTTTCCATGGGTGGCCGTGTGTCCCCCCTGCCCGGCTTGCTTGGCCGCCACATGATCAGCATGGAACTGGTAAGGCCACCCTCTCCTCCTAAGTAGGCAGATTTTTTTATTTAAAATTTCCTTTATGTCTTCTCTATTCCCTCCCCCCTTTTCCCCCTCCTTTCCTCGTCGCCCAATCCTCACGCAAGGGCATACGACAAGGAAAGGACCGGCCCCCCACCATCGGTGATCGTGTGTCCCCCCTGCCCGGCTTGCTTGGTTGCCACATCGGCCAGCGAGTAACTGGTCGGGCAAGTTCAAAATTAGAATGAGCCAAATATGTTGTTAGAAATATTATATTTTTGTGATCATAATGCTCAAATTTATGAGCAATCTGGCAAACGAATACTTCAATATTGAATTTTTAAAAACATAAAATTAGAAAAATAAATATAACTCCAAATTCAAAAATTTTAGTGCCGCTAAATTCGTAATAATAAGAGAATGCTACACACAGTTTCCGTCAAAAATGAACGTCGAATTAACCGTAATTAATTTTTGAAGTTTTTAACTTAAGAAAATTAATAAATAAAATATAGCGTCAAATTAAAAAAAAATCGATGATGCTCGTCTCATCGAGACGAACCCTCCAGTCAAGTTTCGTAAAATTTAGAAATCGTACTACGAAAAAATGCAATTAATTTAATTTGCATTTTTTTATTTAAAAATTCCTTTATGTCTTCTCTATCATCTCCCCTCTTTTCCCCTCCTTTCCATGGGTGGCCGTGTGTCCCCCCTGCCCGGCTTGCTTGGCCGCCACATCGTCCGCAACTTCCAATCTTCCTCTCCTAGCGATGCCCTAGCCTCCCTCATCTTCTCCTCTTCTCATTCTCCCCCGGTCAACCGCCGCCTCTCAATCCACCTCACTTTGCCGACACCTTGCCAAACACGTCAATCTTCATCTTTCTCCTCCTCGTCAAGTCGCCGCCGCCCCATGGTGAACCCCCTTCGAACGGGGAAGAATGTCCAAAAGAAAAATGAATGATGAATTTTTTTAACAAATTATAATATTTAAAATAATTAAATACTAATTTTAACTCATAACCTTAACCAACTAACTACTAATTTTTATTTCTATTCATAATACTTTTATTATTATTAATTTGTTTACCTGTTCTTTTCTTTATGCTACTCTTTTTATTTTGTTATTATTATACATAAATATGTATATATAATATACTATACTATAATTATTATGTAATTATTATATTATTATAATTATTATACTATTATGATAATGATATAATTATTATATAATACTATGCTATAATAATTATTATATTATTATTATTATTGATAATAATAATAATCGCCATAAATATAATAAATCATTATCACTAATGATATTGATAAATCCTGATAACAATAAGTATATAAATATTATATTTATTATAAGTATACTAATAATAATAGTATTATTATTATTATTAACAAATATTATTATCTCTTATTATTATTATATTCTCTATTATCATCTATAAGAAAAATAAAATAAAAAGTATATCATCATCCTTATTATTATTATTAACATCATAAATAATAATAATAAGTATATCATCATTCTTCTTATTATTATTGATATTATATAAATAATAATAATAATAATAAACTATTATTATTATTAACATATAATTATCATAATATTTTTTATTCAAATAAATATACACATGTATACCATTATCATAAAAAATAATAATATTATTTTCTTCTTATTATCATATTCTTTTTCTAGAATGCATAATAATAGTACTATTTGCATGTAAATTATCATATAAATAATAATAATAGTAATAATATATATAATAATAATACTATTATTATTATTATATTATTATTATTATTAGTCTCTTCTAAAACACACACACACACACACACACACACATATATATATATATATATATATATATATATATAATAATAGATAGATAGATATATATATGATTCTTCTATACAATTATTTTCTCTCTAAAATTAATAATTTTACTAATAGTATTAATATTCCTATCTCTTAATAAATATAATAATAATAATATTATTATTATTATTATTATCGCTATTATTTTCACCATGATTATCATCCTTATTACTATCTACATCATCACAATAATCATAATAAAATTATATGCTTTTGCTCCACTTTATCATGAAGTACATTTATATATGATAATTTAATTATATGCTTTTGCTCTGCTTTAAACATTGCAAATTTCATTGATTACTGATGTAAATACATGCTTTTTCCTCCACAAATATTGTTAATTCGAATATATTGTCAATATTTGTTATCACCAAAAATAAATAGTATGTTTGAATGAATAAAATAGGGTTTACATAAGTTATTTATAATCTGTACGAAATATAATTTTATGTTTAGAATGGAGCAACTTCACTATCATCTTCCTTTATAAAATATAATAATACTATGACTATGCCTACGAGGGAGCTATTATATGTAAAATATTATTATATATATTATGTTAGAACCCAAAGTTATAATAATTAAACAGACGTGCTTGATTTCTCAAAGTTTGAGATTTTGCCCACTCAAACGAAGTTATTATTGTTATTATTATTATTATTATTATTATTGTTATTTATTTCCAAAATAGAAATATTCAATTTTTGATAAAGTATAACTTATTTGTGACAGACTACTTTTATTACTATTTTAATGATTGTTCAATGTTGATTTGTAGAAAAAACTATAATATGAATGAAAGGAAGAAAAGTGGTATTTTCAAATATTTTATCTTCCTGTATTTTTATTTAAATTTCATTCCATATTTTCTATTTTTTATAATGTAATTAATGACATCCAAAGTACTTGAAATTTTCTCTCACGGGTGGTTAACTCGGACATTTTCGTTGTAAATGACAGGTCAGGATATCATTGAAGAACTGTAACAATCTTGAATAATCAACCATTGCACTTTCATTTTCTTGTATCTTTCATGAATTTTAAATAAATAAAGCCTACTCTTGTAAATACTTTAAATTACCATATTATAATAAAATATCGACCTTTTTGTTTTCAATTTGGTTGAGCAAATGTCTGTGATATTTTGTTATTATTATAAATCCCAACTACAATTATCGACAGTGCCGACGTAACACCAATCCCCGTATCCCCGCTGACACATGAATTGGGGGACGTCACAGTATTTCATTTAAATTACTTAATAAAGTCATACGGTTTATAGAGTCTAATGCTGAATTAGTTTTAACTAACCCAGCATTGAGCAAATGTCTGTGATATTATAATAAAATATCGACCTTTTTGTTTTCAATTTGGTTGAGCAAATGTCTGTGATATTTTGTTATTATTATAAATCCCAACTACAATTATCGACAGTGCCGACGTAACACCAATCCCCGTATCCCCGCTGACACATGAATTGGGGGACGTCACAGTATTTCATTTAAATTACTTAATAAAGTCATACGGTTTATAGAGTCTAATGCTGAATTAGTTTTAACTAACCCAGCATTGAGTCCTCGCACCTGTGGTTCATTGAGGATTATTGTTGCTCACTATTCCCCTCAACGATAGAATTTGGTGACGAATTGAAAGCTCACTCACACATTTCTCTCGCTCGTTAATCGCTTGCAATGCTTAATGTTTATGTATGATCTCTTCCTTTTTATTGGTTCAAATTCTTGTATATCTCCACATGTGCTATTAAGTGTGTATCTACCTTACTATTTATATATTTTAGATTATGGATCTCAGTTGATCAAAATATATATTCATTTAGTAGATTCAACTAGGGCACCTAAAGCAAGTGGTTTGGGCAATAATTTACCGAATGTAATGTAAATTTTTTGTAAACTTACAATGTTTTGGAGCATTCTCTGTAATTTCTCCTTTCCTGCACAAAGGTGAAAGTTAATAATCTATTCGTTTGACTATATGCACACTAATATGAAATACTCATTTATAAAATAAATTGTATTATGCAACCTCTTTTATACTACCCCATATCAACTAGCAAGTGCAAGTTTTTGTAGCTAGGGCTCATATGTTTGGCAAGAATAAGCCTTCATGTGGTGTGATGCTAATAAGCTAGCATTTGCCCGCAACATATATATTTGGTAGCATTTTTCACATTTATTTAAAGGCTACAAAATCAAATATGTTTATTCAATATGAAAAGCTATTATAAATGATTATGAAAATACAAATATGCTTATGAATAAGGTGTTCCATGTAATTTTTGCCATTTATAAAATGGAACACGCTCTCACTTATTTTCTTACATGTTCATGTTCTTCTATGGTGTAATGTCCTACTCCCCTGTACGATTTATCAAGTCCTCGATACAACTAGGCATGGACTTATAAAATGGATTAAATGGTCTATGTACTAGTTAGTGCATCAACATATAATATATGGATGAACATACTAAGTGAGATTTGAATTATCCAATCTTACATTTAAACAATGAAGTATCAACTTTTGTATGATGGAGATAATCTTTCATGGAAGTGACTTTCTATATATGGATGCTTATTGTGATGGATTGATTTTTATATTTTCTAAGTGCATGATTGTGCTTATCATGAGTTTGATTATTTTTTAGTGGAGTAAGACTTTAACAATGATGAAATATGTTGGAAGGAATATCTTAATTGACTGGACAACCCATGTTCCATATCATTGTGATCAAGTGCAACTAAGTGTCTAGATGAACTTTCACACATCTAATATATGATTCACCACACAGATTGAGTCAACTAATTATTAAAATTCATCTACCTTATATGATGTTTAATTTATCTTAGTAAATTTTTTTTGAGTTCTTTGCTTAGTTTCCTTAATTTTGTTCATTTAGAGTTTTGTCAGAATCTTATGTGAGCCCTGATCAATTATGAATTTTCATCCTCATTTTATTAAACAAAATAAATACTTAGAAACTCAACTATCATTTTAATATCCAATCATATTAAAATAATATTTGATTTATGAGAGAAAGTAAAAATAGAAGCTATCATTATTTCTTAAAAAAGTATATGAAATAAAATACATTTTAAATATTGATTTCTTAGCATGAAAGTATAATAAAATTAAAATAATTATACGACCTCAAAAGAGTTTCTAAATAATTTTTAAAAATATAAAGAAAAATTTCATACTAAAAAATATAAATTAAATTCATTTTTGAATATAATATTTATAAAAAATATATATTTTAAATAACTTATTTTATAAAATTATTTGTAAACAAATAATTCAAGCTCTTAAAATTGAGATTTGCTTATAAAATTTATTGTTTTGTCGGCGTTCTGGCCTCATTCGTCTTCAGGCAGATTGCTTCTTTCCTCATTTCCCAGTCAGTCGCCGAGTGTAAGCAAGTTTTGGTTCCATTTTGATCAACCCCAGTAACTGTCGTTGTCATCCGATTGCCGGCAACCAGTGTTCCCAAACCCTAATGGCGCTACCTTACTTGGAAGCGGTTTTGGGTAAGTGCCCTTTTGTAAGAAAGAGTACTTTTTTTATAAGATTAACATGTTTGTTTTGTATTAATGCTGTAAAGTTTTAAAATGAACGCTGATACTCTTGCCCTACTGGGTACTTCTCCTACTTTCGGTTTCATAATTATTATTACGGGCATAATCTATGCCTTCTTTGCTTTCGATTCTCAGTAAAGTCTGCGCATAAAACATCGCTGGTTCTTATTTTGGAACCTTCGAAAGTCGAATTCGTGAATATTCATTTCCGACTATTGACCTAAGTGGAGGGCGACTTATGTAACTGAAAAAAAATATATTTTTGGGGAACTGATTATTGATCAAAGCTTGCTGTGGATACTGATCATGATCTTAGTTGCGACAGATTAGTGATACGACCTATCCTATCGGGAGTAAGAGAGACGGCGTGGGTTCGGTTTCTAAGATGCTGATTTATTGCATCGAATTCCTATTTATACTTCTCAATACAACTTTTAATGAGATGCGCTTTGTTTTAATATTTTGGGCCTTCATTTGGCTTTTAGCTATCTGGAATATTCTGGGCCATTCTCAATTTATCTGGGCTTTTGTTAATGTGCTTTCTCAAGCGAGTTGCTTCTGTGGTTGTCACGAGCTTGCTTGCCAATTCCACAAATCGTCCCTGAATGAATGATGGGCTTTGTATGAATGACCGCAAGCTGATTGGTGGTTTTGATATAATGTGCTTTAAGTTGTTTACGTGCTATTATATCATAGACAAAATGCTAGTCAATGTCGATATGTTTCATTTGTGTATGAAGAATTGGGTTTGCAACTAGATAAGTAGCGCCTATGTTGTCACATAGAATATTAGGAGACTGGGATAGAGAATACCTGATTTTTCATTATTGATTTATTATCCATATGATTTCACTAGTTGCATTTGCAGTTGCTTTATATTTTACTTCTGCAGTGGAATGAGAAACAGCTTGTTGTTTCTTTGATGCCTAGAAATAGGTGTAGGTCTCTGAAATATGTAATACCCACTAGTGAATTTACTGTCATCAATACGTCCAGTGAAATTAACTTCTGTATATGCTGTTAGCTGTAATTGTTTGGCAGGTTGCAGTGTTATGCTGAAGGATGCTGTAAGTTTTAGATATTGAAGTACTCGTTTAGAGTTGCCCAATGAGTAGTAGTTGGCATATGTATGAATTGGCTTAGTTTGTTAACATTGAATGTAATACCCGAACGAGTTAGGGTTAAACAAGTTAAAGCACTGTAGTGCTCCAACGATGCTGCTGTAGTTGGAAGGATCTGTTAATGGTTCACCTTGCTTCTTTGACAGTGTTATGGATGCCGCCATAGAGCAGGATATGGGTTTGCATTCTTCCATATTTGTTTGATGAAGTAGGGTTCCTATGCATGCTGCTTGTGATAAATGGAGTCTTTATTTATCTTTGTGCCTCAAAACTCCAAGAAAATGATGTAGGGAGTTTACTTTGACTGCAAATGCATATTTTGAGATCAAGAATAAATTTGACCGTAAATTTGGAGGAACTTGAGGTGAAGTAATGTCATCAACATACACAAGAAAGAAGGCTATCATGTCTTCATGTCTGTATATTCTGTGAGTAGTTTCTCTTGAAACAAGAGAGCTTGATACATTTCAATAAGGTATCCTTGTTTTCGTTCTGCAATATTGTTTTGTGCTGGTCTGTAGAGGGTTGACATGCAGTGGTGAATTTCCAATTAAATGTTTGAACATAAGAAAAACCTCAAGAACATTTGATTTCATGTATAGTGGAAATAATCAAGTAAAATGTGTACAAGCATTGACAAAGATAATGTAATAATGATTACCGGATAAAGATGTGGTGGTTGCAGGACCCCATACATAAGTATATATAAGCTTCAGTGGGGTGGTGTAGGTTGAGGTAGGTGGGTAAAGATGAAGACGATGAGCTTTAACTAGATGGAAAGGGTCACAGACGGTATAATAGAGTTTATTTGTGATTGCTAATTGATGTCTAGATATAATTTGTTGTTAGTTTTTTCTTATGGATGATCGAGGCACATGTGCTGTATTTTTATGAGATACGTTGATGAATAAAAGCATTCGGTGGAGGTGATATTTGATGAGGAAAGTGTTTGAGCCCTTGTTCAAGTGCTCCTTGGAGTAATATCTTCTTGCTGGTTATATCCATCAAAAATAACAATTTGGATGAAATTCACCGAACACATTATTGTGTTTTGTAAATTGGATTACTGATAAAAGTTTTTTTGTAATATGTGGGGCATGTTGCATATTGTCGAACAAAAATATTTGACCATTATGCGACAGTCCGAGCTGTCATCAGCTAGTATGGATTTCTGGCCATGTATGGATTCATGATTTGAAGGTTCTGTATATTGGATGTAACATGATGAGAAGCACCCGAATCAATGTACCAAGCATCCATGTCGGCATGATGAATGATCTGGTGTGTTTGAGATGATTGATATCTGTGCACGTGATGAGCATTGGCTGACTTTGGAACTGTATAATTTATTGTTTGGGCTGTCGATTGTTCATGGGTGGATATCGAGCAATATTTTGTCTATGATTACAATTTAGGGCAGTGTGTCCATCTTGATTATACACTTGATAGCTTACGGTGGATGTCCTTTGCCCCCCGGATTGACCACCATGGCCTTTTCTAAGGACCTATTTTGTTGAGTACCAATTAGGCGGTTGCAGGAGAGGGCATGATGACTGGCTTTGCTCGACAATATTTGCAACAGTAGTGACTAGTGTCTGCATGATATCAGGATATAATAAATCATTGTTTATTAGCATACTGAGAAAGCCGTCGTTCGGTAATGGCTCTGTCCGAGCTGTGACTGTTGTAGCAAAGGCAGAGTATTTGCTTCCATGTGCTGATAAAATATTGAGGATAACTTGTTGGTTTGTTTGACGAGATCTGATAGCTGCAAGATTGTGAACGATGGCTTTGATTTGTTGTATGAAATTAACCATAGGAGTGTTTTCCTTTTTTGTAGTTCTCAATTGCAGCTCAAGCTGCTGGATTTGGGTTTGCTAGTTTGACGCATGGTGCTAAGCATTCCACCTACATTGTAGTTTCTTGTTCTAGCACCTGAGACATTACAGATTGTGTTAAGGAATAGATTATCGAGCTTAAGGCCAGCTGGTCTTGCCAGCACCATTGCCTGTACTCGCTGTTGTGGAAGAGTTTGGTAGAGTTTGAGGAGCTGATGAAGACTCGTCCATATATCTCATCAGATTGCGACATCTAAAAATCGATAAAAATTGTGAACGCTCTGCCATATACTTTGTTCCATCGAGTTTTACGTTTACGAGATGATGTATGGTTGTAAGAGAGGAGTTGGATTCGACTAGAGTTTCATTATTTGAGGGGGTGCTAGGCTGTGATGTTTGAATAGGAGAAGAATCGGCCATTTTGTCCTACCTATGTGATCTCAGTGGCGTTCGATCGCTCGCAATGTTAGTTGTAGAAAAGACAGCCAGTGGCATTATAGAAACTACATTTTATGCGACAATCGCTGAGAACCCCATGGCTAATCAACCAACGAGTTATGTGGAAGACATTGGCAAGTCTTAATCCACCGTCGTCACACTGATTTTTATATTGTTTACCTGACAAGAAGAGTTAAGAGGATCACTGAAGAGGACAACTGTAGTTGTAGATTCAATCAGCAGTGTAGATTCAATCTCCTGCTGGAGATGTTGAGGTAAAGGCACTAGGCGATTAGTGATGCAGAGAAGAATGATGATTGGATTCGATCTCTTGCTAGAGTTATCACTCTTGAAACTTTCACAATGCCAGTGGTAATATCATTTCAATTTAATCTGCTTTGTTTGGTCTTCAATAATGTGATGTTGACTTATGACATTGTTGAATTTCCTTAGCTGTGAAATGTCTAAGCTCTGTTATGCACCCATTTTGGTTTGATAAACGTTTGCAAGTTACAGCATCATATATGGAAGCAGCATTTTTGTGATCAGCATCATAATGGGAAGCAGAATTTCTGTAATGGAACAAAGCAAGATTTTGATTCATAGAAACAGAGCAGTACTTGCACTTTTATATCAGGTGTGAGTAATATATTAAGGGGCTGTGATTTATAGGCAAATTCAATAGCTGTGCTGTGCATGGATTGTTAGCTTGTTTCAAGGAATATTCTAAAGTCTTTTTGGACTTATGCTTCAACAAATTATGTTTATTCCAGGGGTATATGTGCTGAGATTTGTTAATCATGATATGATGAAACTCTAGTTAATTATATTCAAATTCTACGAAGCATGGACATGAACGTGACACATGGACATGGCGCATACTTAACACATGGGCATAATGACCATGACTGTAAATGTGCAGGACAGTATTCTATCCTTAAAACAAATATGAAATGTGTAATGCAAATACTTAATATAGTATTTTTTATTAAAACAACATTGAATGAAACATGCTATCATCTATTTTTATTATTAAAGTTAGAACTAAGGAAAATCATCTTAAATTAAAAAAAGTATACATTTTGTGCCTTATCAATAGCTGTTTTGCTTGATTTTCGAAAGAATTGTAGATAAAATAATCTTTGTTTCTACAGTAGAACTAGAAGAAACTTAACATATTTGGCTTATGAAGGATTTGATTTGGTATTGAAATCACTTGCACTTTTATAGTCATTCGGATAAGTTCCAGGGTGTCTTGGTGGCGTGTTATGTTTGACACATGTCTGGTATGGGCATGAAGATAGTTTAAATGTGTAGGTTAAATTGAAGATATCACAGTGCAATTCTTCTTATCAAAACATTAAAGAGATTATTGCTTTGATTGATAGTTAATTAGAAAAGTTGAAGATATTCTAATTAAGTAGTATCCAACAATGAGATAGTATAATTTCTAAAAGTAAAATTTGTTAGCGTTAAAAAGAGATTTTTGGAAGGAAGCAAGTTGGATTAATTATTTAACTGAAGTTGATGCATTTTAATATGCTAAGCTTATTAAAAATAATGCTAATTATGTTGGAAGAGTGTCTAAAGGTAATTCATTGATGATTGAGGTATCATGCAGTGATCTGAAGTAGTAAGAATTTTTTGGATAGTACATATTTTTAAATTGATGGTGGCACATCATATTTAATAGTGAGATTCATGTCTAAAAATTTAAGGCATCCTAGAGTAAGCCATAAAACACAAGCACTGATATATAATTTAACGTGTTTGTCTTTAAAGTACAAGCAGTGATATATGATTTAACATGTTTGTTTCAAGTTGTTGAAGTTATTGTAGTGTTGTAGTATATATAAATCATAAAAGATATTTTGTTGGTTTGGACAAATTTGATGAGAGGAAGAGAAAAACAGTGTGAGCGGGTTGGGAAACAATATAGGCTAGACTTAAATTAACATAAAATACATTCTTAGTAAGGCCTTTTACGCAGCATGGTTGGGTGGGGTAAACTTGGCTTGAGGCTACAGGCATTTGACTTGTTTATCATGCAGTTCCATAGGGTGATACATCACCCTTGACACCTAGTGCTAGGAGCTATGCAAACAAGGTGACGACTTCATTATATACAAGTCTAAGTTACATTAAATAATCATATTTATGAATTTAACTTTTTATTTATAATATTTAATATTTTTATAAAAAGTATGAATGAAATGGCGACTTAAAATCTTTTAAGAGTGAATATCTATCTTCAGTCTTCTGCTTTACATGGCAGTCCCTTGCTGACTTATCACATGTTTTCACTCTAGTCCCATTTTGATCAGCTTTTCATTTTATTTTTGTTGCCCCACTTTATGTTTTCTAGACTTTGGAGTTAGAATGTAAATTGTATTGTTAGAAATTAAGATCATTGAATTTTTTCCCCTATTTTATCTGATTTTTTAGTCATTTTGTATTTCTATGAAATATTCAAAATATAAAGTTAATAGAGCTTGTGCAGACCGACATTGTTAAATCGATAAAATCTTTTAATTTATACTTTTGGCCATTAAACCTTTATAAACTACTCATATTGTTATATGCAAACTTTAAATTAGTTTTACATCTCAACTATGTAGAGTAACATAGTGAAACAAGATTCTTTAAGGAAACTCTGAAAATGTTGGTAAAAGAGTGATTATAATATGCTATGGCCAATGACAAATTGATTAAATAATTTAAAATAGCTCATAATAAAATAACGCAGAGAGCTCCGCGCTATCGCGAGCTGTAGCGCTCTCAAGACAGAGAGTTCCGCGCTACCGCGCGCTGCAGCGGACTAAGACAGAGAGCTCCGCCCTACCGTACTTTTAGAAAAGTGTTATTTTTTCTGTAGCGCGCGGTAGCGTGGAGTTCTCTGTCTTGAGAGCGCTGCAGCGCGAGGTAGCGCGGAGCTCTCTATCTTGATCCGCTGCCGCGCGCGGGAGCGTGGAGCTCTCTGTCTTGAGAGTACTGCAGCGCGTAGAGCTCTCTATCTAGATCCGTTGCCGCGCGCGGTAGCGCGGAGCTCTCTGTCTTGAAACCGTTGTAGCACGCTGTAGAAAAATGTTGTTTTTTCTGCAGCGCGTGGTGGCGCGAAACTCTCTGTCTTGAGAGTGCTGCAGCACGGAGCTCTCTGTCTTGATCCGCTGTCGCGCGGGGTAGCGCGGAGCTCTGCCTTGATTCGCTGCAACGCGGTAGCGCGGAGCTCTCTGTTTTGAGACCGTTGTAGCAAGTTGTGGTGCGCTCGGGCGCACCGCAGCGATTTTCTTCCAGAATTTTAGAATTCAGTTCAAGTTTCAATTCAGCTCCTCTTTTGTCCTGAACCCAGCAAAAGCATATCAAAGTATACATTTCTTATAGAAAAGTGTTATTTTTATTATCCTAATTTGCTATAAATCCCAAATTTATCACACCCCATACTTAGTTTCTTGCTCGTCCTTGAGTAAGCACAAAAATTGAATTTTTTTTCTAATTTTTTATATTACACAATTCAAAAGGATGAGTGAAATTTTTCGTCATTTATGATTTGACTTGAGAAGGTGATTAGAGAAACATAAATTTCAAAAGTCCCATACCAGTTGCTTTTCTTCTCTTTTCATTGCTCAATTTTCCTTCTTTATAAATGGATGATGCTTAACTCATATATTCCAGGGGTGATTCCAAATTTTCTTAATTTGGAAAAGTGAAGAATAAGTGCTTTAGAATTTGCTTGTGCCATATGTGCTTATTCTTATAAATAACAATGAATATTCTATTCAGGAGAGATATTTTTTTTCATTCTATTTTTCTCTATTTTTTCAATTCATTTGGGAGATATTTTTTTCATCCATGGATTTGCTTTTTACATTCAGTTCAAGGGAGATATTTTTTTTCATCCCCATCTATTAATCATTGCGTTTAGTAAGTCCTACAAAAGCCTAACACATTCTTTATTTTACCGTTTCTTGCTCCCCTAACCAAGTTCCTTGATTCCTCACCCCCACACTTAGATTCGAGCATCATTTATATTTATATTGGAAAAACTAGAGTGATTGGAGAGTAAACCCACTAAGCACAGAAAATTTCAAAATAGTTTCATGTTAAATGTTCAGCTTTTCTTAAGTAGTTCAAAATGCTGAAATTTTTTCGCATGTTCCATAACAGTTGAAATGTGCGCATTTAAAATTCAGAAAAATATTTGGAGATAAGGTTGAAAATTTTAGTTAGCGCAAGATAGTGGGGGAATGCAATTTCACTAAGATTTATTAAATTAAACAAAAGTACAACATAAAACAAAATACACAAACAAAAGAAAAGAAAAATGCAACCTAATCATCGTCTTCCTCTTCTTCTTCTTCGTCATTTTCTTCATGCTCATCTTCTTCAGACCATTGTGAGTTTGGAGGGGGTTCATACTCTGGGGGTTGTGGGAGGATACTCTCCTGGTCCACCGTGCAATATCCAATTCGAGAACATTATTCCGAGAGCTGTGTGGAAATCATGTTGGAATTGGAGCTGCTTAGACAAGGTGGATTGGTTATATCGCCTGTCTTCCTCAAGACACTTCCCCATTTGCGATTGATAAGCCCTCATCTTAGTCATTCCTTTTTGTATATTTTTGAGTGTTGACATTATGCCCGAAGAAGTAGAAGCCTCTCTTTCCTCCCCTTTTCTTTTTTTGCTCTTCGTGCCCTCTTGGAAACGGGAGTTTAAGTTGTGTCTGGTAAGAGGAACACGAGGAGGAATTGTTGTGTCACTAGATGATGCCTTGACCCCCCTGGTCAAGGCAAATCCCAGAAATCAATGATTCAAAAGCTAAAGTGGCGCACGACCTGGTCAAGGCATTCCATAGTTGTTCAAGAATAATTCTGGAGATATGGATATCTCCAAGTTGTTCGATTGCATAAATTAATATTGTTCTTAACCGAGTCACTTCACTTAAATGCCCAGATGACATTATTATGCTCGAGATAAGGACATGCCGAGTATTGCACAAATCCTTAAGGAGGGCTTTTGGAATGTTGGCAAAGTTCTCTCTCCAGCCAGCATCATGAGAGGTGAGGGCGTCTGCTATAGCTGCAGGATCAAACTCAGAATTCAGCAGGGCTTGGTAGGCACATTCCTCTACCGCCTTAAGTTCATAAAATTGCTCGATTTGCTCGAGCCCGAAATTTATAGCCTTCCCTCGTACAAAAATTTTACGCCCATTCGCATTTATTGCATTGGCGTAAACTTCCTGCATGAGAGATGGGTAAGAGTTGGTCTTTAGGCAGGCCAAGTTTTCCCACCCCCGGAGCGACACATCGTTGTGGTAAACAGGATAGGGGAGTTTAAACCCCCTCTCCGTGATGAGTTTCCTTCTAGACGTTATTTGGACGTAGCGCTGCTCGGCCTCGATCGAGGAGAATTTTTTATTGTTGAACGAGCCTCGAAAAGTTGAGGCTAAAGCTCCCTTGCTTGCTATACTATTCTTTTGGGAGGCCATGAGTGTTGGAGAGGGTTTGAGTGTTATGAGAATTAAGGCAGAAATCTTGATTGCAAAGAATGTGTGTAAGCAAATCTCTCTAAACCCTTCTATTTATAGATCCATAATTTTTATCATTACTCCTAAAACAGATTCAAATCACATTAATGGCCGGTCAAAAATGGTGATTAATTTATGCCATAAGTGTGATTGATTTCAATCTTTGTAAAGAGGGAAAAAGCATAATTTCAGCAATTTTTATCAGAATACAGGTTCCAAGGCGCACTGTAGCGACTTTGACTGATTGAGAATTCCCAAGCAGTCAATAAAGGTTCCAGCTGTGCGTCACGCACTGTGGCGCGCAATAGCGCCAAGGGTTCTGTTTGGTTCAGCTACGTCGCGCTACAACGCTGAATTCCGCAGCAACGCTATAGCGTCGAATTCCGCTGCGGCCCACGACAGCGTCGAATAAATGTGGGTTGCCTCCCATTAGCGTTTTGTTTAATGTCATCAGCCCGATCAGTTTAAGAACTTAAGTGACTATTTATCTGGGGGTTTTTCTTTCCAAATTTTAGAAGTGTGTGGGTGAGTACTAACAGAAGTTGTGCTCAAACCCATCACTTCAAAGTGCTCTTTTTTCTCTTCCTTTTCCTCGGAATTGGGTTCAGGAACCCCCTTCTTTTTCCTCTTACCCCTTCTAGTTTTCTTTGTACTTTTTATCTGCTCTTTAGCATTTCCTCCATATGAGGTGCTTTTGCTGCTCACATAATTTTGATCAGTTAACCTAAGATTCTCTAGTTCAATACCCCTTTGAGGTGATTCTCTCCTGAGTTTTCTTCTCCAATGCAATTCCATATTTCTTTGTTTGTAAAATGTGGGCTTAAGGTCTATATCTTCAGTTTTCTCATTTATTTTAATTGTCATTATCCCCCTTGCCATGTCTATAATTGCCTTGGTGGTTGCAAGAAAAGGTCTTCTAAAAATGTCAGTGGGAACTATAAAACTTCCCAAACCCACAATGACATTCTTGACCACATCTAAATGTGTTAATGAATCTAAGTTTGCAAACTCTAAATTTGTAGGGGTGCTTTCCAGTTCCTTAATTCTCAATCTTTTATATATGTAATATGGCATCACATTAACTGAGACTCCTAGATCACACAAGGGATCTAAAGAACCTCACCCTTCATGAAGCAGGGAATATTCATCCTTCCGGGGTCCTCATATTTTTTTGTGATTAGGTTTTCTTCTAAAGTTCTAGCACTTGTTGTCCCAGCTCCCCATTCTTCAGCTTCTCTTTCCAAGTTATTTCCCAAGCAGTCCCTCTCTATCTTCTCAGAATTAATGACACTAATTGTTTCCCTAGGTTTTACTTCAGTCGAGCTAGGTAGAGTTCCCTGCTGGCGAGTGGACAGCTACTGGGAAATTTATCCTAGCTGGACTTCAATGTTTCTAAGGGATCCTCTGTCCCTTGGAGCGAGGCATCGTGATAGTTTATTGTCATTTCGGTTCGTCTCATAAATTGGGTGGTCTTTGCCTAGAAAGCATTAAATGCTCCTTCAAGACTTACATCTTGGGGTTGCTTGTGACGACCCCAATATTGGAAATCACTTAACTCAATATTGATGCGTCACCACAATACCTAATACTAAATTAGAAGAAAATTAATCCAAATCATTAAGTATTGTGTTTGGCCAATGATTTAGAAGATGGTCTCAAGTTAAGATGGAAGGGGGTTATGAATGGTGTTTAGAAGTTTGTAAATAAAAATGCAACAGATGGATTTAAGAATGAAAGTAAATTAGATTTGTATATGCAAATTATGAAAGAAGACATGAGATTACAATTTAAGCAATTGATACGTGCAATAGTAATATAAAATAAATGAATTACTTACTTTTAATCCTAGCTATGGGATACTAATTATTTATGGGAAAATTAATATATGAATTATGGATCTATATTTTTCCCAAATATTCCAAGTCTAGATTTTCTTAAAAATTTCGGCAGAATCTCCTTTGTAAATAGTTAATAAAACACCTGCAGAAGTACATGCAATACTCCCATTGGAATGAGAGTTATAATTTAAAAGAAAAGACAACCTAATCTATCATTCATTCAATTCAATTTAACTTCAATTCTAATATAGAGTTTAATCATTTTTATAGGATTGCGCACTTCCAATTCTACAATAGAGTTCAATCTTTTTTATAAGATTGCTCATTTCCAATTCTAAATGGTAAAAGGGAGAGAGGTACATATGTAACAATTGTCTACCCTATAGTTTATTTCATCATGACATTCAGTATTTATAGGAAGATATGCAAAGACTTAATTAATACACAAATTTTATATATTTAATTTCCATTCATCCATTCATTTACTCATCCATTCATTCATCACAAGCATTTAAGTATATTCGAAGCTGCAACAAGTATGGTAAATTATGAAAGAAGATATGAGATTACAATTTAAGCAATTGACATGAGTACGTGCAATAATAATATAAAACAAATGAATTACTTTTAATCCTAGCTATGGGATACTAATTATTTATGGGGAAATTAACATGTGAATTATGGATCTATATTTTTCAAAAATATTCCAAGTCTAGATTTTTTTAAAAATTTCGGCAGTCTCCTTTGTAAATGGTTAAAGAAAGACCTGCAGAAGTACATGTAATACTCCCATTCCAATGGGAGTTATAATTTAAAAGAAAAGACAACCTAATCTATCATACATTCAATTCAATTTAACTCCAATTCTAATATAGAGTTCAATCCTTTTTATATGATTGCTCACTTCCAATTTTACAATAGAGTTCAATTATTTTTATAAGATTGCTCATTTCCAATTCTAAATGGTAAAAGGGAGAGAATTACATATGTAACAATTGTCTACCCTATGGTTTATTTCATCATGACATTAAATGTTCATAGGAAGATATGCAAAGACTTAATTAATACACAAATTTTATATATTTAATTTTCATTCAACCATTCATTTACTCATCCATTCATTCATCACAAACATTTAAGTATATTCGAAGCTTCAACAAGTATGGTAAATAAAAGTAAATGATGTTATTACAAAACAACAGTAAACTAAATAAGAAAAGAAAATTTACAACTCATTTAGAGTTCTTAATAAGCTATAAATTTATAATATATGATAGGCGGAAGCAGTTTTAGTTTTTAGCGCTTGGTCCAGCTCCACTAGCCTCCAAGTGCACCTGATCTATCACATTTTGGCATTTAAATGTGATAGGGCAAAGCCAAGAAAATAGAAAACCTGGTTAGACTAAACAGTCTAAGCACATTTTAAGATTGGCTAAACATGTTATTGTTATAATTGGATATCACAGTTCTAGTTACAAAGCAAGCATAAGCATTGATGCAATATGGTAAGCATACAAGTAAGAAAGGGAGAAACAAGTGAGTTAGAAAACTCACTTAAGTATATATCCTAGCCTGCAATTAATACAAGGGCAAAAGCATCCCAAATAGGCTAGAAATAAATTAATGTGCATATGAAATTAAATGAACTAAAGCATGTATATGTTCAAATGAACTTATGCTAAGTAAGGGAAAATAAACAGTGAAGCATTTAAATGAAATTATACAACATTCACTGTAATCTAAATAAACTATAAACAAGTAAAGTACAGTTCTAAATCATAGAAAATGCATAGTAAAAAAATTGAAAGAAGAATCTTAGACTTAAATTTAAGATACACATAGCCTAGGACTATGTAAAGATATATAGCTAAAAGCTATAGGGAGTCTTAACAATCTATAAGATTGAAGATCTCACATGTTTATTAATTGAAGTTATTTTAATCTGTGCTCATTTTGTGAGCATATTCAGAATGAGATGAGGAGTTAAACACGTCTGTTTAACATCTAAGAAAAAGCGGGGTCCTTACCTAAAACACTCACATTCGTCCTCTAAGAATGCGATGTCTCCTTATTACTCCATTTTCAGTCTGCCCTAGACTGGTCTACTATATAAAACCCCTAATAATTTTATGTGAAAGATTTATTCATGCACAATATATTTATGAATGATCCAATGAATAAGGCTCAAAGCTAAGCAAGCCAACAAGGGAAATTCAATATTTGCAACTAAGTGATATCCAAAATTATCTAATTTTAATGATTTACTTAATGATTGGAGCTAATTGAGCTCCCAATTAACTTTGAGATATTCATCTCGAGTTAATTGTAATATAATAGTAGTTGTGATTTTGAAAATAATAGATTCAATTCATTGAATATGATATGACAAAATAATTTATAAGTATAATTGTTGTTATTAGAAATTAGCTCTTAATCTCATCATAAACTATAAGATCTAATTATAATAATTAAATTAATGTTTAGGTACTTAGTGGGTAGAGATTGATATAATAATTTGTCTAGCTTATGGAATTTGAATCTTAGGCAATTTCACTACCTTTCATTATGGTTCTCTAACTAAGCTATGTTTGAATGTTCAAATCGAGCAATATTAATCTAGCTAAGTTATAAGTGATTGTAAGGTTTAGGATAAGTACTTACTAGACTTTTAGAACTACAAGTTCTATGTTTATTATTAATATATGTTTAAAGAATTCAATAGAATTTCTAAACTAATCTAAGTAAGTTAAGGATTCCTATTACTATATCTTTAAATAATAATAAAAAAATTTTCTAAGGATTAGAATGAATAAGCTAAGTTCTAAACTAATCACTAAAACTAGATCTAGTTGATTCATAATTCTACAATTACTAAATACATTAAGACTATCTATTCTTAATGGGTGTAACTAATTGACCTAGGATTCAACTATAGATCAATTGCAAATCAATTCTAGGATTTCTAACTTAGGGTTGAAAATTGAATTAAGCACTTGGCAATTAATTCATATAATTAAGAAGTTGAGAACTAAGCTCATAAAATACTATCTAATTGATAAGGGAGGAAATAAATGTGACAAGTTAGCTATCCTAAGATTTTATAAGACCTAAAGTAAGCTACCTAGAATTTTAGGTTAATCACAATAATACTAAGTAAGAGTCAAAAACTTAAAATCATAATTTGTTGTCCAATGGAAACATCTTATAAATAAATGAAATCCTTATTTCATAAGGAGAAGATTGACACTAAGTTTGTCAATTTTGTACAACTTTGGAAAAATTAGGGTTTTAATGACTCCTAATTAGGTTAAAAAGTGATTAAGAACATTAATGTTCAAATGTTATATTTTATTTCATATTATTGATCCTCACATTTTTGTGAGTGAAATGGACTATTTGATCATTTGATTTGAATTTCAAATGATCAAATTAGGCCACATGGAAGATTAATATTAATTTGTAGTTAATTAATTAATCCTAAATATTGACTTAACAAAATAATTATCAAAACTGAAATTAAATTTCATATTATTGATCTACTCATTTTTGTGATCAAAATGGTATATAAATTTGTATTATTTAGATTATTAATTATAAAGTTATGATTTAATTAAGACCCTCATCATTTAATTAATAATTAATATAAAGTAATTATCGATTTAATTATATCATTAATAACAGATTAAGTGCATAATTTCCTTTTACACATAAAGAAAATGGAATGCACGGATTTCAGTGGGAAAATAATTGATTCGTGCGATAAAGAGGAAACCCGCACGCCATATAGGACGCGTAGGATGCCAACAGGCCAGGCCGTCTTCTTCTTCGCCGAAAGGAAGGAGACGCAGATAAAAATTAGGGTTTGCCCACTGGTCGATCCTGATCACTCCTGGGGACGGCCCCGCACACCGGCGAGTTTGTCTCGCCGAAGCTATCCTTCCAGGATCAAAGGACGGACTCGCCCAGTGAAGACGAAGGTAAAAAGGACGATGCTCCTACTCATAGTCGATCAGAGCTCTAAGTGAGCTTAAGTGCGAGAGAAATAAACTTGGATAAGAGATTTCAAAATGTATGAAGGAGGAAGTACCTGGTGTTCTCGCTCGAATCGGTTCATTGACAGAGGGTTAAGGTACGCGAAGTTCTCTTTTCTCATTCTCACGGCTCGAGCATCTGCACTCGTTGTTCGCCTCAGGTAGAAGCTGAAGATCCTGTGAAGAAGCTCTTGCAAGCACCTCAGACGCTCTCGGCAGCTCAAGGGACCTTCAACAAATGCCAAAAATCTCTAAGGAAGGGAATGGAAGGGGATAATAGCCACAAAAAGGCCAGCTAGAGGACCGGACTGTCCTTCCCTGGCGAGCTGCGATCGTGCCTGAGGGGAACGTACCGAGGGAAATGATCTGGCCGCTCGTTCGATCTGTTGATCGAACGGCCAGATCTGGTTTCCCAGATCTGAGTGATTTCTGGTCGCCAGACCTACCTTAGGAGGTAAGTAACGGCTATGATTCAACTGAACCGCTGTCCCGCGTTTGGGACAAAACAACGGATTCCCTCCGTTTCTAAATTTTTTTATCTGTTGGATTACTTTAAGTTTTATTTATAATATTTAACTTTCTTTTTAAAAGCTTAATTAATTATTGCATTAGGAGGCTGTTACATTGCTGGTTATTGTTATAGTTTTGTCCTTGTCTAGGGTGTGAGTTATTTCTATTCAAATTTTCATGTGTGTTGTTGCTACTTTAAGAGAAATTTGGATGATTTCTCCATTCAGGATTGCTAGTGTTGGAGTAGGGATTATTTAACCCATGGTTGTCGTTTGCATTATTGTTTCTTAAATAATTTACTTGTTCTGTGCTTATTGTTTCTTAAATAATTTACTTGTTCTGTGCTTGAAGGTGTGAAAGGGTTATTTAAGATGCAGTTGTGTCTACTATGTTTACCCCCACACAAATCACAGTAAATTTCTTGCGCATTATTCATGTTCATGTTACCAATTCTTTGATTCAGAGCGTTTATCTCATTCTGGAGGTCTAAGATTTGGTTGGCCTCATCAACATTATTAACTTCTTTTTTGTTGTGGTTGAGCCTTTCAGTAGGTTATTGATAAGCACTATTGACCATCTCTTCTAACAAGTCGTAGGCCTCTTCCTGGGTTTTGCTACTCAGAGACCCTCGAGCAGCTGCATCAATTAGGGTTCAAGTGGGTGCGTTCAGTCCATTATAGAACGTCTGCACTTGCATCCACTGCGGGAACCCATGATCAGGACAGTGCCTCAGGCACCCCTTAAAATGTTCCAAGCTATCATAAAGTGTCTCCCCCTCATACTGGTAAAAGTTGGTTATTTTGATTCTCAACCTAGTTATCTTTGCAGGTGGGAAATATTTGGCTAGGAATTTCCTAGCCAAATCATCCCAGGTGCGAATAGAGTCAATAGGTAAGGAACTGAGCCAGCTTTTTGCTCTCTCTCTCAGTGAGAATGGGAATAGCCTAAGTCTAATGACATCATCAGTGATACTATTGTACCTAAATGTATCACATATCTTCGAAAAGTTGGAGATGTGTGAGTTTGGATCCTCAGTGGCTAAGCCCCCAAATTGACTATTTTGAATCATAATTAGAGTTGATGGCTTTATCTCTAAGTTGTTAGTAGCTATGTTTGGCCTAACAATTGTATGAGGGATTCCCCTCGTAGTAGGTAAAGCATAGTCCCTTAAGGCTCTCCCCCTTTGCTCTTTTACTCCTACCAAATTGTCATCCACATTATCCATTTCTAATTGAGCTTGATTTAAGATTAATTGTTCTCTCCTAGCTCTTAAATAAGTTCTTTCTATTTCTGGATCAAAGAGAATGTTTGAACAATTTCTCCTACTCATGCAAGCCTAGTTTCTACTCAAGGGAGTGCAGTTCACAGCAATAGCAATTAAAAAGAAAAAGATAGTATGAAACTAAAAGTACGAACAAATATAAACATAACAAAAACAGGAAAATATATGCAGAAAATAAAAGAAAATTTAAATCACTAGTTACTACCTAATTATCTTTAATACAAAATCTTCAAATCGTTCCCCGCCAACGGGGCCAAAAACTTGACAGACTGTTTTTGTACGTCTGCGCTTACACGCAAGTGTACGTGGTCTGAAGTAATATTTGAGATGGTGAGATCTCAAGATTTATCGTCCTTTGGGAACGGTATTGGTTTTGTTATTAAGGTGTACTAGAGTTCACTAATGTTTAAAAGATGGATTTAGTTTTATTGATAATTGGCTGAGATCTTAGCAAACAAAGTTTCTTTTATTAGAAACTACTTTTAGAGAAAATAGGAAGAGTTAGGTTTCAGCATGCAAAAGTACTCTATGATATCAATTTAGTATAAATGAAATGAACGATCTATTCTAATCGATGGCATAGTCTTCTCTGAAGTGTCCCTCAAATTGACTAAGTCTAGCCTAGTGCGCAAGATGAGCATGTGAATGCTCAATCATGGCATTTAGGTTTCCATGTGAACTTCTAGTGATTGAATTCAGAGCTTACGTCTAAGTCATGAAATTCACAAGTTGAGCTTTTCAATCACATGAACTCGATTCCATTAATGGCTCACATGCATTGATTTTAGGTTTAGCTAAAGAGGTGATTCATTAGGCTACATGGGCTATGTCACATTCACCCCTGAGCACAGAATGCATCATACTCTTCACATAAACCTAAAATGAGCTATGGAGCTCAACTAATGGCTCTCGGCATCACATGCATCAATTTCTCAGTTCAGTAGGATGTCGTGCAGTAACCAAGGGGTTGCACTGGCCGTTATCGCACAACTAATGTGTTCACTGAGGTTAGCGGCGAGGACACTCAACATGCAAACCCTTAGCTCTTAGTGAATTGAGAGCTCAATGATTTTCACAGATCTAATTCCACTCATTCATCAAGTTATTTTCATATTAACATTAACTCATCAATTTCATTCATCACGGCATTTAGATCAATGATGAAAATACATTCATTGATAATTCAAGAGTACAACACTTTCTATTTCTTGATTCGTTACATGCCTATGCTCAACCCTCCCCAAAGAGGGTTTAGACTGCCATTAAATAGAAAAGCAGAAAAGTATACAAGTAATAGAAAGCCTTTCCATGACTTTTACAAGAAAGAAAATAAGTTAGAAGGTAATACTACATAGGGAACTGCTGTCGCGTTAACTGGCTTGTCTTCCCTTTTTACCGCTCTTCTTCATCGTGTCTAGTACTGTATCTTCTCTCTTTCAAAATACAGCCTTCTTCCTTCCTTGGGGGAGGGTGGAACTCTCCTTCTATTTCTCTTTTTCAGGAGTTGTGTAAAATATTTCTTAGCTTGGCCAAAATCAGGAACCTTTTCTTAATCTTTAATTCTCCCTTTTATAGACACCTTTCAACTGTTTCAGATTTATTTTAGCCAATAAATCTCATTTAGAAAATTATGTTTTTCTTTAATGATCATTCCTTTATTCCCTTGGTAATGAAGGGTTCAAGTTGTTGGCATTTATGTCTTGCTATGTAAGAGAGTTAATTCAGCCCTTTGCTCTCCTCTATGTTGCTTTGAATGCTGTTGGCTGGCAGTTCTTAAGACCGGCGCGCTGTAGCGCCAGAGTCTCTGTCTTGAGACCGCTACGGCGCGCGGTAGCGCCAGAGTCTCTGTTTGAGTCCGCTACGGCGTGCGGTAGCACGCGGCTCTCTTTGTTGGTCCGCTGCAATGCGCGGTAGAGCGGAACTCTCTGTCTTGAGAGCGCTACAGCGCGCTGCTCTTTGTCTTGGTCCGTTGCAGCGCGCGGTAGTGCGGAGCTCTTTGTCTTTAGAGCGCTGCAGCGCGCAGTAGTGCGAAGCTATCTGTCTTGGTCCGCTGCAGCTCGCGGTAGCGTGGAGCTCTCTGTTTTGAGAGCGCTACAGCGCGGAGCTCTCTTTCTTGAGACCACTGTAGCAAGTTGTGGCGCGCTGGGGGGTGCCGCAGCGGTTTTCTTTCAGAAATTCAGAATTCAATTCAAGTTTTAATTCAATCTTCTTTTGTCCTGAATACAACAAAAGCATATCAAAGTGTACATTTCTTATAGAAAATTGTTGTTTTTATTAAACCTAATTTACTATAAATCCTAGATTTATCAAGTAACATAGTGAAACAGGATTCTTTAAGGAAACTCTGAAAAGGTTGGTAAAAGAGTGATTATAATATGCTTTGGCCAATGACAAATTGATTAAATAATTTAAAACAGCTCATAATAGAACAATGCATTTACGGATTTATTATTGAATTGTTTTTTCTATATAATCTGCTTTGGCTGTTCTTGTAATGGTATGCATATGATAGATATGAAGAGGTGCCTGTGCATCTAATATAAATATCTTGTTTCACAAAGCTTGTTTTTGGTAGCCAAACTTGATAGTTGTACATTTGTGAGATTTATTAGGGGATGACTTAGAAGAAGACATTGGCCAAAGATATGAAGAGAGATTTTTTTTTTTTCAAATTTACCTTTTTTGTTAGTGCTGCTTGTGCTGAAATATACTATTTTTTAATTTATTTTCTTGGAAAAGCCATAAGTGGCATATGATTCTCTCTGCTTTGCTTAGGCTTTTTTAACCCAACTTTGTGTCACAACCTGCGTCAATATTTATAAAATGAACTTTGTTTCGTTATATTTCTGCATGTCATGTAACCTGCTATCTAATATGTTTTTTCAGGTTTTATGCTCTTAATGTACATTTTTGAAACCTATCTTGACATTCGACAACATGGAGCGTTGAAGTTGCCTAATCTTCCGAAGCAATTAGTAGGAGTAGTGAGTCAAGAAAAGTTTGAAAAATCTAAAGCATACAGTCTTGAAAAAAGGTTCATTTTTTCTTTTTGGTTTGCTACTAGTTGGTTTCCTTGAACTATCATAGTTTAGTAAACTTTCAAGAATAGCAGAGAAAATATTTAGGTTTATTTGAAACTCAGAACTGACCCACTTTTTTATTTTTCAGCCATTTTCACTTTGTTCATGAAGTAGTAACTATTGTAATGGACACTACAATTTTGTACTTTGGTGTGTTACCATGGCTTTGGAAGGTATAAAACCAGCTATTCAAATAATGCATTTTTTCATGTGGCTTAACTTTCTTTTTCTGGTTGCAGAAATCTGGAGACTTTGCATTACACATAGGGCTGAATTCTGACAATGAGATAATACATACTCTGTCCTTTTTAAGCGGTGTTATGGTTTGGTCACGGGTATGCTTAATAGTTCTTAAAACATTTAAAAGATTCATTTATGAAGTTGTATTTGTTATGCATCTAATAATAATATTCTCAGCGTCATTATACTATTCTTACAGTGTTACTATTATTATGATTTGCATTTGATTTCACCGATGTGGTGAGCTGTGTTATTTGTTGCAAAATGAGTGGCATTAGCATTTCTTTAAACTAAGCCAATATAAACATTATATGATTATTTTCTCATAATGTACAAGGGTTATTTCTTGAAATCGCTCGCCACCATGATGATGATGCTCATCAATAACTGTTGCTTGCTGGAGATTGAGGGTATCATTCAAAAGTTCCTATGGGAGGGAATTGAAGGTGGTGGTATGCGTTATGTGAGGTGAGATAAGGTTTGTTGTCCTCTCTCTACTAGCGGTTTAGATATCCGGGACCTTTAGGGTGTGGTAGCGATTCCTAGTAGCGCATCACACCTTCAGTTTTGTGGGCATTAAAAATCTCTTGTAAGCCCGTGCAATTGAGGCGGGATATTGGCCCCTCGAATGAGCTTTCCCGGCACGTTTGAAGCAATTCTGCAATCTGGTGAATGAACTGCAAGGCCTGGTTCACGGAGGTGTGCTATGTGGCGTGTTAGCAACGAGGCTCAGATTTTCATCATGGAGAATGATTGGATGGTGTGGGTGATCTTTAGCCTTTATCCGATTGGGAGGCTTGACTAGATTTCGGGTCTTTAGCTTGCCGATCTTTTGGATGATGATGGTTATTGGATAAGGTCATATTGCAACATATTCTTGGAAACAGTCTCTCTGACTTCAACTTCCAACATGTCCTGACCAGTACTCAGAGCACAATGGGGTCTAGCAGCTCTTTCATAGTCTTACCGAGAGTATTTCTAGTCAGTTTTACAGACTGGCGGTAGATAGGGATGAGTAGACTTTCCGTCATATCTGGGAGCTCTAGCTGGGTCCTCAGAAGGTTTGTTTCCTTCAGAGGTTCTCAAGGGATGCCATACTCACGAACATGTGGCTGCACTCATGAAGGCTTACTACCTCAACCACCTATGTCTGGGGTGTGGTATGGTGGAGGATAAAGAGCATTTTGCTACCAACTGTTCTTACATGAGAATCATTTACGAGGCCCTTGTTAGGTGGGAAGTGATTGACTCCGCCCTCACAGATTGGGAGCATGTTATCTTGTTGTGCTTGAGCAGCACCTCCTCCCGGCGATACCATTTCACAGGAGAATTTGTGAGATACATCCTCTACCAGTCTTGGAGGAGCAAGTTGTCTTTATTGTTTAAGCTAATATTGTATAAGCTAGCTTTGTTTGAGTCATCTTAGCTTTATGAGCTAGTTTTGCTTGAGAGAGTTATTATTATCAGCTGTTTTATTTGTCCGAGCTAGTTTTATATGAACTTTCTGAGTTATCTGAGCCAGTTTTGTTTGAGCGGTTTGAGCTACTTTTATCTTGAGCTATTTGAGTTATTCAATTGAAATTTGTTTGAATTGTTCGAGCTAGTTTTGTTTGAGCCATTTGAGCTATTCGAGTTTGTGAGTTATTTGAGCCGACCTCTTGCCTAACTATATTTTAAAATACTTGGATTAAATATAGTAATCTATCATCTTTGTTTGTTTATCAGAAAAACAGCAAATCATAAGGTTGACATGGGCTTTTCTCCTCGTGTCAACAGCTGTTTCATGCATCAGTATCTATTGGAGTAACTGGTATTTTGTCTGTTAAGATGATTGTGTAGTTTGCTCATTGCAATACATTTGTAATTATTGATTGTCGAGTTATTTTGGATGTTTTAGCTGTGCATCGTTTTTTCTATTACATTGCCTTGATTTTTAGTGCTGATACCAAGCCATAGTTTGCTTTCATTCATCGTATTTATTGTTTACCACTTGGATTAATATTCATGGTATATTCTATTGAGTTATTTTTATTTTTGTGCAGATAACAGACCTTCCATTTTCTATTTATTCAACTTTTGTAATAGAGGCTCGTCATGGTTTTAACAAAGTGAGTTGTCCATTTTTTATGTTATATCAAGTTGCTGATATGCCTTTTTGGCATCCTGTTCTATTTGAGCTGGGAATGAATTATTGTTTATATATTTTCTTGTACTGAAAATTCTGGCCTTTCTTTCTATTACTGTCTCATGCTTTCTTTCAGCAAACCATCTGGCTTTTCTTTAGAGATATGTTTAAGGGAATTTTCCTTTCAGTCCTGTTCGGGCCACCTATTATTGCTGCGCTAATTGTTATAGTGCAGGTCTGTTCTCACTGGGCTTGTTTTTTTTTTTATTTTTACATTTACTAATGGCATGCCATGCTATGGATTATCTGTTTATTTTATTAGTTTGAGTATTGTACTGTAAGCATGCATGATGTATTATTGATAATTTTTTTGTTATTATATCTGGGTGCAGAAAGGTGGGCCTTACCTTGCAATCTATCTCTGGGCTTTTATGTTCATACTTTCCATTGTAATGATGACCATATATCCCGTTCTAATAGCTCCTCTATTTAATAAGTTTACCCCTGTAAGTGTTGTATTTATTCCTATAAATTTTATTTGCAAGTGAACTGAAAGGGCCATTTTAGGTTTTATTATCTAAAATTTTAGTTATGCTGTTGAACAATTCTGTGTAGATTTAAAATCTTCTTGGACAATCTTATACAATTTTTAAACATGTAGTTTTTTCACTTATTTTTTTGACAATAGCTTCCAGAAGGAGATCTAAGAGCAAAGATTGAGAAATTAGCAGCCTCACTCAAATTTCCTTTGAAAAAATTATTTGTTATTGATGGGTCTACCAGATCAAGCCACAGCAATGTCAGTATCCTGAACCATTTTTTCAATTTAAAGTTATTCGTTCTTACTATTTTGTGTTTTGACCTAAAATATCCAACTGATGCTTGAATGATTAGTATTAAATGAGAAGCTGGTGGAGGCACCTGGTCTATACCCTTTCTACCAGGAAAAAATTATATATGGAAATGTGTTACATGTACAAATGTTTTGCTTCATTTGTGGTAATAATGGAAGGAGCTAATTGATGCACGACATCATATAGAGGTTCACTAAATTTAAATAATTTGTACAATGAAATACACAAAAAAACATAGAACACTGTTTCCCAACTTTATATTCAGCCAAATATTAGTCTCTTTGTTGTAAACTAAAACACACACTTCATTCTAAATCTTAATATTTAAAATCACAGAAAGTTGTATTTTGATAAGAAATTTGGGAGTATGCATAAAATGTTAGGCTACAAAATAAAAATAGGCTATAAACTTGAAAATATCTCAATCCCACACAAACAACTCACAAATAGCTTAGATAAAGCACAATTGATAGAACTTATTAGATTAGTGATCCAAATCTCAAGTGGATGTTTGAGGAAACATCACCCAATAACTATCAAGACTTGCAAAGCATTGGTGAAATTTATATCCAATAATATGCACAAGGTTTGATAGAAATCAGAATAACGTTAAATTACTGTGTGAATTTTACATTTTAATGGTAATTTTATAATTAAACAATAACAATGTTACCACTACCAAGCCTTAGTCCATTAAGCGGTGTCGCTGCATGAATCTTTTGTTTCTATTGTGCATATGATCAATTAGAAGTCCCTCCTTAAGTATCAATTAGAGAAGATATTTTCTTATGGTTTCTTCTCATGCATTTTTTTGATTTTCCTCTGCTTTTAATATAGGGAAAATATAATCAAATTTTCTATCTGCTCAATTGAACAATTTGTACTTAATATGCCCAAACCATCCAAGGCAATATTCTCTAATCATGTACTATTAAAGCCACTCCAACCTTGCTAAGAGTGAGGTCATTTCTCATTCTATCCATTCGAGTGTACCTAGTCATTCACTTTAGCATCCTAATGCCTATTTTATTGATAATTTATATCTTTGTTGGCCAACATTCAGCCCCATGTAATGTAGTTGGCTATATAGCTGTTTTATAAAAAAAAAATTAATTTTGAGTGGAAGTTTTCGATTGCACATTATTCCAAAATCATTTTTCTATTTCGTCTAACTAGCATTTTAGAATTTTGTAGTAACAAAAACATATCAAACAACTTTCACTATTTAAGAATTTCATCATTTACTGAATTCTGAATTTTTGAATTACTAGATCCTTAATTCGTGGCAACTTAACAGGACCTAAAGGACCTTCAAAAGAATCAACCACCAAATTTAACGCATCCCCAAATTAGATGGGTAGACAAAGAAAAGAGGATGAGAAATAGCTCAAAGAAATCATTGCCCACACAGAAGTTTAGTGGGCATAAAAGAGGGGCTAATTCTTTGGAAAGCTAATTTTTGTATAAGCTTAAAGGGGCATGTAGCAAATTCAGTAGCAATAAATTATATCTGCATTCTAATAATTAGTGCATTTTCAATGCTCCTTAGACAAGATTTTCTGTTTATAATTTATCTTTTTTTTCTTCTTTAGACATCTAAAGCATTAGTTATTTGGCAGCTTAGCCACCAATATTTTGAATAATTCATCCTAAGTATTTGAAATTCTAACTCTTTTTGTCCACATATCCGCGATAGTTATGTCTGTGAGATTACGGGTTCTATTACAATTAAAGTTTACTCTATATATTTTGTTTTAGATCTCTCCAACTTGAGTTTTGTTTTAGTTCCATTCGTAGTCTTATCAATTAAGAGAAAATGTAATGACCCAAAGTCGTTACTTTTTGATTTAGGTCAAATCCCGCCTCAGAAATCAGGACCCCGGAAAAATTTCAAATTAGGGCAAACAAAATATCATAGATAAGAATAATTTTAAAGATTAAAGTACCCTAATTTGGGAGAAATTCGAATAACGGAAACTCTCACTTTATTTTCTGAATTAATTAAATTCTATAAATCGAGAACATTGGAATGTGTGTCCAAATTCATCATTTTCAGTGTCTATATTATTTAAAGGCTGCTCGAGAAGTTTCATCAAATTATGAGCGCCAGTTTTATCATGGATAATTTTTGAAGCTTTTAATCTAAAAAATTAATATAAATAAAATATTACTCCGAATCAAAAATTTTCAGTGCGAAGGTGTTCATTATATCATAACACACCTCGGTATCAAATTTCATTGCATTTAGACACTAAACGGCGGAAAAATGAGATTAATTTAAGTTAGTAGTTTTTAAGAATTTTCTTACGAAATTCTTATCCCCCCTAAAAACAATCTCAGCCCCGTGCGCCATTAAGGCCCCCTTTCTGCGCCTATTCAAGCGACCCCCATTTCCTCCTCCCCATTCCTTCCAACTGCCAACAGCAGCCCTCCTCAGCTAGCCAGCCGGCCACCCAGCTGCCCCATAGTAGCCAGCCAGTAGCCCCTGCCAGCCAGCCGTAGGCCACCCAGCTGCCCCTGCCAGCCAGCCAGCAAGCCGCCGGCCACTCAGTAGCCATTGCCAGTCAGCCTCTTGCTGCTGCCACCTCGGCCAGCCGTCCGGACACCCATTTCGAACTCTCTCCATTTGTTTCGGAGATCCTAATCTAGAAGGTAAGAGATAGAAAAGAAAATGAATTTTATTTGTTATTTCATTCTATGTGCTTAATAAATCATTAGTATGATAATAATGATAATAATATTATCATCTCAAATACATCATTCACATTATCATAATGGATAACAGTAAAAATGTAATGAGATGTCTACTATTTTTAATTTTGATTCAGTCATTTTCATTCTGTCTTTATCATTCGTACATTATATTACACTACATCAAGTGACTTAATAAATACGTACTTTTATCATTATGAGAATGTGAAAGAAAAGATGGAATAGAAAAGAAGAACGTAAAAATCCTTAAAAATATATCACATCACTTTTAAAAAATAAAGGGCTAATCCAAAGAAATATCGGGAACTTAAATGCAGATTGAGCGAACTGTAACTCATCTGAATTTAAGGAACAAAGGTACCAAGTACATGACGAATATTACATTTTTGCAATTTTTACTGCTGCTTAGCCTCGCTTTCCAGCCAAATTCATGTTGTAGCTTAGTTGGTTGTTCGGAACCAACATTTGGGGTTGTTACTGGAAAAATGACATTAATAACATTCGGGATTAGTTACTGAAAAATGACATCAGTAACATTTGTTTTGTGATAATACTTGTTGCAGGAAATTGTTTAATTATTTCGCCCTATTGCCTTATTTTTTCTGCATTTTATTTTCGCCTTGCTTACGCTAATCGCATCTTTTAAAAAAAAATGTAAATATTATTGTGTACTGCAGTACTTAGAGTATTCTCTAATTACTGGGAATTTCAATCCCTATATTATTTTATGTACAATACCAGGTCAGGTGCTCCTGGAGGAATACACACAAGAACCCTAATGCTTAAAATGTTCAAACTGTTGATAGATTCACGATGCTGTTTTGCTTATCTTTTTCTCTTTTTTTTTATGTTCACTTTCGTACGAGGAGTACGATGAAAGATCTTGTTATATGAACTATTAAAATAAATGAATAATATCTTTGACTTTTATACGTGTGTTCCTTTTTCTCTCAAGTTGCTCAATATGATCATGCGGTAAGTGAACACCCGATGTCGGAACGGTTTCTGTTGAACTGGTGGTGTCAGGCCATCACAGAAAATCATATGCAAATAACATGCACCAAGGAATCTTCTTTTAAATGCACTCAATAAGAACATCCATAATTAAAACAAAAAGATATAGACTAAGAGCATAATTTTGATGCAACCCATTAGTAATAGACAAACCATCTTGTGCTTAAGCACATGTTATAGCCCAATTATACATATCTTTAATAACATCAATTTATGACTTTTTTTTACTAAAATTTTCTAAAAAAACTTATTATTATACTCTATCATAAGCTTTTTCAAGATCAATCTTGTTAAATAAAGATTTTATTTTCTATAAATTTCTTTGCTAAGCTTTTTTGTAAATGTGGATTCTATAATAGATCTACTAGGCATAAAATCAAATTAATTTTGTGAAATACGTTTATCCCTTCATAATATGTATTCAATTGCTTTTCTCAAAATTTCAACGTATTGTTTAACTTTTTTTTTTTATAATTTACATAATCTTAAGCATCACCTTTATTTTTGTAAGTTAGTACAAGAATACTTAACTCATCTAGCATTTTCTTAATTTTCAAAATAATATTAATACCTTGGTAAGCCATAAAATTCCTTTCTGGCATCCATGGGGATTGCATTCGATTCTACAACTTTTTCATTTCATCTTCTTTAAAGCATTTAAAATCTTAATTTTACTAATTCGTCGAATGAAAGCTCAATTAATATTATTGTTATAGCAATTAAACTCATTCCTATTAATTATATTAGGATAACCTTTATTAAAAATTTTTGTACAAACATTCATTCAGTTATAATGACATCTTCAGTCCTAAATTTTTTTTTAATTGTAATTTTTGATAGATTTGGTTAAGCCAAGTCTTTGGTTCTTCTCTCTAACTTTAGATAACATTAACTTTTATATAATCTAGTGACAACAATAGTAGCTTTTGATAACCCTCAAAGATCTAGCCGACTACTGCATGCTTTAATGTCACAATCTCATAATTTATCCAGATGGTAATTTCCCGACGTAGTATTGGCATAGGTTCCTAGTTTAAATTGCAGGTTCCTCTTCAGTGTCATGTTCGAGTATGGGAAACTTAGCTGCCGTTTGACTCTCTTGGGAAGGTTTTGAAGAAGGAACTAGTAAGTGTAAATCAGAAGTGTCTGAACAAAGGTACATGATGCCCAACACACCTGGCATATTATTGTAGCACTAGCAGGAGGTTAACTGAAGAAAGTGCCGCTTTGCAACCGTAATTAGAACCCCAAAGATATTTAGTGTGCTGAATCAGAGGAAAGGAAACATGTACAAGGGAATTGATGAGGTGATTCAGAATACTTGCACCATCAAATCTAGGTGTCAATGCCATCAAAACATTAATACTCCTCATAAGCAATGATAAACTACTTGTTTTCTCTATTAAATTATCCAAATAGTCCCCAACTATTAAATTTACTCAAATTAGGCCTCTAATTTGCATTTTTTGAATCAAGTTAGTCCCATTCTTTCTTTTTATCTTTTGGATACAAAAGTGATCCTAATGGGGCTTGATGGGTATTCTTGTTATTTACCTATTAAATAAAAAGTTCCATTGAAATAATTTTCAAATAGTTAACTATTGAAAAAATGCTCATTTAGTTCTCTGATTATTAAAATGCTAAAAACTGTTCTCCAACTCCTTTTAAAAAAGTACAAATTAATTCTAAATTGATCTTAGATGAAAAAGTTAAATTAATGATGCATTTTAGTAATTAATTAAAATATCTATAAAAACGTGATTTTAAAATAAAAAACAATTTACTGCAACTTTTAATATCAAATTTTTTCACTGTTATTTTAAAAAATGACTAAATTTTCATTTGTTAATTTAACTTTTTCATTGAAAAGTTAAGTTGAACTAATTTGAAAATTTAAAAGTTTGTGAACTATTTTGAGCATTTTAACAGTCTTAGGACTATTTCAAAAAATAACTCATTCCATTTGTTTTTTTTTTTCTTGCTATATTTTCTTAATAACAAAATTTTTCTCACTCTTTTGCACCACTATAGGTAAGAATTGCCGCAAAGTAGGTTTGGCAAACACCCTTATATTAAGAATTTAAAAACCTTGTAACAAAATAAAGTTAACATTGAAACTCTTTATCATGATATAGATTTTAAATGAATAAGATTTAAAAATTTTAATTTTTAACTTCATTAATCGTGTACATAATTAATATTTTAAACATTAAACTGTCAACCGTAAGAAATCTCATAGTTACTACTTTATTTAGCTTCTGTTTTGGAGCGTGCCCTATGCTTCAAAAGTGTAATCCTAAATTGATATGCTTTATAGGTCCAGTTCCTGTATGGTGGATGACATTACTAAATAATAATGCCATGTGCAATTCTACATTGTTGGTGATCCTAGAAAGTAGATAATTGTAGTTAGTTGACATATAGGGTACATAAAAATTGGTAAAATCTATTATTGTAATTTAGATGAGATATTTACCAAAATTGACCCTCTACTATTTTGGTTTTGCCAATTTAGTCCTAGACTATTTTAAACTTGTTCATCGTAGTCCAACAATTACATGTCTAGTTTAGTCCCTTAACTCATCATCCAAAGACCAATTCAGTTCTGAAATTTTTATTTCTTGAACTAAATTGAGCTTAAAATGAATAATTGATGAACTAAAACTGAACAAATAAAATATTAGAGGGGTTATATTGGATAAATTGAATAGTACTTGACTAAATTGTTCAAATTAAATTAATTGAGGGTCTGTTTTCTCAAATTTTCTTAATTTAGATAACTTAGCCAGGTTATTGAATTGCAAATTCTTAAAGGAGTAGCTACCCTATTAAATTTGCTTAAAATTGTTCATATTATTAGAATTGTTTTAGTTATTGTATTATTCTTTAAAGAACTCTCCAAAAAAGCTTTTGAATTGGTTTAATGGCTTTTTTATCTTGTATTTTGTGTTTAGAATTTAACCTCTGATTAATAAAAAAAACTCAAGGTTGTGTTCTTTATAATCTCTTTCTGTCCTCTTTTCTTCCTCTGTTATTTCCTCCAAAAAAAATTGAGATTGTTTTTTTCTTCATCTCCTTCCACTAGTTTTTTTGTCTTCTTCTTTCTCCACTATATTCTTTTATATATATTTTCAACCCCATCTGTAAAGGATAACATAATAGCTGTCCCTAGTATTCCTGCCTCAACGCCTGGTTCTTTCAAAACACTTGCTGCATTAAAACTTCTTGATATCTCCTTCCAGAAATGGTCAACAAGCCAGCTGCATTCCTGCCATTCTTGTGTAGAAAAACAACTATCCCTGCTATCTCCAACCTTCTGGATTTGTTGAGCAGCAAAGCAATTCACTGTCAACAAGTTCCATGCAACCAGAAAGAATTCTCCCGCATCTCTTAAAGAAGAACATGATTCAACATCATCACTTCCATCAGTTGAAAGAATTTGCTCCCTTCTCAACTGCAGAAAATAGAATATGCTGCTAGTCAGAGATTAGATTTTCTGCAAGAATTTTTGTGCAGTTTATTGCTGTTGAGCTCGAACAAGTCTTTTTTCTCTTTAAGGCCTTCTAAATCTAGCATAGAGTCCATCTTTACATCGTCAACTTTTTTTATTTAATCTCAAACCAACCAACTATTTAACGAGTAATAATCCATGATGCTCCTATGACTGTCTAGAAGGGCTATGATAGTTAGGCAATTCTTTGGTGGGAATTTTGAGCAAAACTTTGTATCTCTTTATGATTTTGCACAAATATTTGCCTGGTCTTTTCTACTGTGGTATTAACTTGGTGAGTTGGCAGCTATGACATTTATAAAGGAATAGGCTTGTTTTTTTATGATATTTTTTATCAGATTTCAAAATTTGACGGTTTCTTAAGTTTTTTTAAGAGCGACCAACTTGGTACAAATATGTTTGGATTTATGCTATTAATTTTTTGTCAGATTTGTGGTAAAGTTCGTCAATATTTCCGAATCTGTATTTTATATTCTATTTTTATGTTGACATTTTGTCTATATGATTATTTGCAGGCATATATGTATGGATTTTTCAAGAACAAGCGCATTGTTCTTTATGATACATTAATCCAACAGGTGTGATGTTTTGTAATTTTAATTTTGTAATATTTGACTTTATATGTAGAAAAATGTCAAATTGATCATGGTATGATATGATGTAAAGTTTTGGTTTGCACTTGAATTATTACATTGATAAAATTTCTGCTGGTTTAATATCTTAGATGTGAATCTCGTTCTAATTTTGCGCAATATTGGTATTTCTTACATTCTGTGAATTGTCCTTAGGACTAAACATACTTGGATCAACAATGAGTGGGTTGGCTGAAGCTCGTATGAGAATTCAAATTTTATTTATTTGCTTGTCTACTATGGCCATTGAAATAATTGATGTTCATGTGACCTTTCCTTTTGCTTAATTGTCTACCTTTGTCTACCTTTGTTTTCTCTCAGGCTTTTTATCCATCATATTTGGTTGTAATAAGGCTAATCCAGAACAGCTACTATTCCATCAACTTATTCAGCTGTTATTTTATTGGTTCTAATACGAGTAGATATTGTTATATTGCATATTCATAGAAGATTTGTTGGTTCCCTATTGCTCACCGCTGCATATGGGTTTTCATTTCACAAGAATTCACATAGGTTTTTGCTTGGGAAGTTGTTTTATGACATTTAATTTATAATTTTTATGAGTATAGAATAAAAGTAAAATTTGAACTAGATGATTGATTTCCTTAAATCATTTTTGGCTGATATTTAGCCAACTGTGCCTGCGAGCTTTTTGCAAGCTTGAATACCCAATTCCAAGGTAGCTATATTTTTTGTTTAGACATGAGGATTGATTTTTTATTCTTTTGGCGCTGTCACCTTATTTCTTATTTTGGCGGCACAATTTGATATTCTTGCTAGTATTATTTATTTTATTTTAATTTGTACAACTAAAAATTGGGATCTATTAGAAAGGATCTTCTCTATTTGGAACTTAGGGAGGAGAGGCTTCTATTTGATAATGCACAATGGAAACTATGGATTCATGTAGCCTGCCCACCTAGTGGGATCAACAAGGCTTGTTGTTGTTGTTGTTATTGTTGTCGTCGTACAACTAAAATTCTTCCATAGGAATTAAGTTATGAATTCAGCTGATTTTTTGTGGGTTCAAATCTTTTGCGGACATCTTTAAAAATAATTGATAATTTTGTTGTCATCATTTAGCTTGAATTTAATATTAATTGCTTACATGTAAATAAAACAAGCTGTTCAATTACATGGTGTTTTACGTCTGCAAATACCCAAACTTATTTAATTGCTCAAAGTATGCATCATGTTGATTGTGTTAAGACGCTTTGTTCTTCCTATGTAAGCTGGCATAGAACCTTAGGCAGTGTCAACTTGTTTTTCAGGCATAACTAATTATTAGGGAATTTTAACAGGTATTAGAAAGGATGTATATTTGACTACTTTACAACAACATTTGAACTAGGTGGTAAAAAATAAAATTAAATTTGTGATGGCATTAATTTGGTTAAAATAAGAATTATTATATGAAAATTAACTAAGGTCATTCATGCTCATAAATTTGATGTAGGTTTTGGTGATTATGATGATCAATCAATTGAATGTCAATAGTGGTAGGAGATATGGATAGGATGATGATAGGCAATTAATGGTGCTTACCAATGATGCTCATGAAAATCACAAATGTCAATTTTTGACTTGGATGATAACAATTAAGGCAAGGTACCAGTTTGTATCCTCTTAAAGATTGGTATTACTGATAACTTCTATGGAAAATCATGTTTGATGAGCAGCAAGTGAGATTCACAAAATGGAAGTTAATGGGGGCAAAGTAAAATTATTTGATGATCATAGAGATTTAAAGGAAAGATTGATAAAAGAATTTGCTACTGTGTTTGCTAAAATGAAAAGTTTGAAGGCTTTTTTCTTATCTTTTTGCTATTGTTTTCTTATTATATTGAATTTATTTAAAACAAGAAACTAGCATTGTTACTAAATACCTGATAAAAAATGAAGAACTGCTGCTATGTTCTAAAATTATGGAAGATTTATGAACAGCACCCTTGGTTTAGGTTTATACGATTTAATATCAAGAAGGAGATGAGAGATGATACCTTAGTGAATTTGATTGCACGGGAATAATTTTTAACTTGTTTGATTTACAATAAATGCTAAAATTCTTATATCTAAGATCACTGAATAAATTCGCATAGGGTGTCTTTCTGCAAAACAAACAAGTTTACCTCTTGCATATCAGTATTGTAATAATTAATTTTATTAGGATAAGTTAGAGCTACCTACTACCTTTGGGTTCAAGAATTAACTAAGCATGCTTTTAATATCATCAAACTGTATGTTGTGCTAGATTCTTGTAGGAACTTGTATTTTTATTTAGTGGAAAATAATGTAATTAATGATTCTGGCATCGTTCAAATTTTGCTGTGAAATTTAGTGATTCTGATAAGAATTTAGTTGACAATTCTTTGAAAATTATACCTTGCATCATAACTTCTGAAATAAAATTTATAAAATGGGAAGTGCAAAGTTTCATTGTGTTTAAAACATGAAAATTGTGGAAAATTTGTGATTGATTGTTGGAATTGTAAATATTGTATTTAAATTAGTTTAGACCACATGTATTTTATATCTGAATAACATTTACTATAATATAAGTAGCATGACTAAATAAAATGGCTATTTAAGTAGTTTAATTGGTACCTATACTCATTTTAATTTATTTATAATAAGCATATGGATAATGCTCATGTTATTATGGAATAACGTGGCTTTATTAATTTGGTGCCACTCATTTTGGGAGTTCTAATTTATGTACTGTTAAGATCATTAAGAGAAGGTAGTTATGAAACTCACTAAACCTAAATGTTCTACCTGGAAGGAAAAGGTCTTTCTATTTTTTAAGCAAACCTACATATGAAAAAGATAGCGGACTCCTGAAAGTGTTAGTTATTTAATGAAAAATATCACAAATTGCATCTGTTAAATAGGAATATCCACTTATTCCCATTTCATTACATAAAGATTAATTAAATCATGCACATGTTTATATTGGGAAGGGAGTAAGTCTAGTGGCGGTGGTTGCTTGGCTGTTATGGTTGAAGAGCCGGGTTGTTGGTCTATTAAAGGAAAATTCTAGTGTGGGTAGTTTGGTTTTAACACACCCTGACAAGTGCATTATTGGAATAGTATAACGAACTTGTTTGTAAGAAGCTTAAGGCGATGGTTGGTGAGAGCCGTGGTGAGGTCATCTGCTAGCTGTATTGTGGTGGAGGTATATTCCACTTTAAAATTGACTCATAAGGTGTGAGATTGTGGATGAAATGATAGTTGATGTTGCTCATGCATGTGTGCAACAATAGATTGTGAGACAATGATTTTGTGCCAATGTTGTTACACCATATTCAAGGTGATAGAGAGGCCTAGATGCCTAGTTCCTTTAATAAAGATGCAATTCAAAGAACTTCACTTGTAGTGTTGAAAGGGACTTTATATTCGGCTTTTGTGCTGGAGTGCCACAATGGTACCATGAAATAGGATTGAATCCAAAAAAATAATGTAATATATGGACTTCCATTCAAAGCAATTAGCCCAATTGACAACATCGTAGGCTTGAAGATGTAGTTGGATGGGAGTAAAGGTAGTATCTTAAGAAATAGAGTAGGATTCATTTGTCAACAACTTAAGGTTTGCTGGTTGGTTTGTATATTAGTTGATTGATTTTGTTCATTGAAGAATATGTTGAATCATATGTTTAAAAAAGATTATATATCACTTAGAAATTTCCAATAGGGTGAGTCATGTTATGATGTTCCATATTAGGGATTTAGCCACTCCTTTGAGTTTTCGTTGCCCGCTGTTGGCGAGAAAGTTGTTACGGAAGCACTATTGATCTTTCGGCTTTGTTACCTTTGGGGTAAATGTGAGACAAGTAGCACATAATACAGAAAAATACAAGCACAAAAATACAAATACAAATGTGCATATTTACATGAAAAATCTCAATATTTGGAGAAAATCATGGAGCCACATTACAATTAACTTCATTATGAACAAGTAGATGATTATATAGAGATTCACACTTTTCAGAAGCTTCCAGAGAATTTTCCTTAGCACCACATTAATTTTTCTTTCACAACATCTTACAGCTTTTCCCAAACCCTCATAATCACAACTTCCTTGGTCGTCACTTTGCATCCCACATAATGCATAAAACTTAAATCACTTAGCTATTTATTGTCTCCAATAAAAGCCGCCCTAAAAAGACTTACTTTACGCATTCCAAATCAAGTGATCCCCAAATCAAGCTTTTGCTTGCCAAATCCCAGTTTGCGCTATCCTAGCATTGCCTGTGCCTAGGCCTCAAGCCTTGTTATTTCATCTCTCAAGCGTCGAGCTCTTGGTTCAGGCTTCCGTTGTGTGCTAAATTCAGTGGTACTTGGGCGCACGCAAATGTCAGACTTTCAACACACTATACTTATGGGTCATTGCATGGGCGCGACCAATCGTTGGGCTCTCAGCCTCAACAATCCAGTCAACGCTCAACCGTGCTGAAGCATCGAGTCTTTTGGAGTCAACTTTCCTTAGCTTGTCTTGACCCATTACGCATCTAGTTCGCATCCAGTTGAACTGTGACCAACTCCAAGCCACTCCGAGTATTGCATTTGTCATGTGTTCTATTCAAAGGCCACTCCAATATGCACAATGCTCCCGTGAAACTCCCTTAAATATAGTTAAATTGAACTCTTAAACATTAAGATGCATTTTTTTCAAATAATAGTGGAGTTTTTTATAACTTTTCTAAAGTTAAGCATGCTCAAGTAGAAGCACTCCCACGATGAGTGGCATGCTGGAAAGTTATCTTTTGAGGACAAAATCATGAGGCCACTAAGATTAAAATGGATAAAACTTTGGTGCTTAAGAGTTCAATTTGTTTCAAATGGTATCAGAGTAGGATATTGGCTATCAGATAAGAGATGTGCTATGCTGGGTAAAGTACCACTTTGTTGGAGTGATTTCTTGAATCCGTGATGGGATAAGGTGGTGCATGGTGGGGGTACCTCTTGAGCATGTAGGGACCATCTCTAGTCATATTTACTTAATGAATGTTTCTTGGATCTATGTGTGGATATTGACCAGGACATTAGTTGCTTAAGTTTGAGAGATTGTGAAACCCCCTTAAGTATAGTTATGCTGAACTCTTAAATAATATGGCACATTTTCAGATATCAATGGAGTACTGATAAGAATTTCAAAGTTGAGCGTGCTCAAGTGGGGGCATTTTAAGGATGGATGATCTGCTAAGAAATTATCTCTTGAGGATAAAATCATGAGGTTGTTAAGGTCAAAATAGATAATACCTTGGTACTGAACATTTTGGACTGATACAGCTCCACCATCAAGTTCAGTTCTCACTCGCTCCAATGCTCCTTGTTTGTGTTTAGTTGCACCGAATCTTGGTTTACCACTATGGGGTGCACTCGAGGCTCCCTAAACTCAACAATGCCAAGTATGTTTGAGTGTTTTTGGTGACTTTACATTAGGGTGGAACATGATTTAGAGTATTCAAAACTCAATTGGATAAAGAGATATTGTACGTGAACTGAGAATGGTGAAGGCCTTTACTGTTAGGTATAATAGAATTTATTAAGAAGTTATGTTGGTGGCCCAGGTCCTTGGCAGGAAAAGCAGATGATAGGGTGAAGGTGAAGCCTGGTAGGATTCCATCATCAACATATATATGAAGCTAACTAACGTGATTGTTATGATGATAAATGAATTGTGATCTTGTTATTGATGATTGCAAGTTTGTGAAGGAGCAATAATAACAGGCACATGGTGACTATTGGAGTTCACAGATGATTTTGTTGAGCTTACAAATGTGCTTGTGGAACAAATTCTTAAGATTGATTAATATAAATGGTTTTATGGAGATTTCAATCTAGGAAATTGTTGTCAAAATCTAATTGATTAATCAATCAATGGTGGAAGATTACTAGGCCGAGGATTGTGCGAAAGGTGACATTTTTTTTATCGGGACTAAATATTTCTTTGTAATCAATACCGATTTGTTGGTTAGATTCGCTGACCACAAGACGAGCTTTATAATGTGAGATGGTGCCTTTGTTATTTTACTTGAGACAAAACAATTGCTTGCGTGTGATAACATAAAAAGATGGGTTTTAACTTATAAGGAGCTAATTCCTATGTATTGTTTAGATTAGCACATTTGTTTCATGAAGCATAGCGGAGCACCATTCACTAATGCTTTTGGTTTGAGTGAAATTGGTTGAATTTGAGATATTAGTTGATATGTTGTTTTGGCAGAGAGGATATTTGACATGAGTTTTCCGTTTTAGGGAGTTAGTTTGAGATTGACCATTGTAGAGGATTTTATTACTTTAAGAACTGGTTGAGTATCACGAGTTAGCTGTTCTTGATTTTCAAGCGGTTGAATTTGAATTGTTGGTGTTGGTGGATGCCAAATTTATTGGTGTTTTCTGTGAATTGAATGCTAGTTGAGTGATAGAGAGATGATAGTGTGGTTGTCTAGTGAAGATAAGTGAATTATATGGGTGCCTAGGCAGGGTTGCGGTTGAGCGGATTGAGTGGAGATGAGGGAGTAATAATGGAATTTATATTCTTGAAAGTGAGTATACCAAGAGATATATTTGTGTTGGGAGATATGTTTGTACTCATATGCAGGCTTGTGATAGTGACTAGCCAAGAAAAGACATGGTTTTGAGAATAATTGGAGTTTAGAGATGGTATGATTTCAACTAATGAAAACAAATATAAACAAAGGAATGCACATAATGTGGCTAAAGATTATATAGTTTGTTGTATCGAGAAGTATTTCATAGGATTTTGGTAGGAAGTTAGTTGATAATATGAGTTGTTTGATAGGCATAGACTCAAAATTGGGGTGGTAGTTGTTCTTGGAGTTTGAAAGTGTGGTATATTGTGCAGAAAATCGGTACTCAAATGTAGGTAAATTCTTTTAATGCCAATATCTGATTGAAAGGAAATAATTGGAAAACTAAGTAATTTTTCAATCATTTTTAAGATGATAAGACCACATTCAATGAATCAGAAGTATTATTTTAAGTAAAAAGGTTAGTTAACTAAGTACACACATCCACAAACATAATGTAAAATTTTGATTAGTTATGATATTGTTGGGTACTGGGCCCCATCGAAATACCTGAGTTGTAGTGGTTTTGAAAAACTGCATGGATATGTATTTCGTGTAAGAGGCCAATAACATTGCTGAAGATTTTGTTGAATTTTGAGAGATGGGTGATTTAGATGGTGTCTTAATTTTGATAAAGAAGAGGTTGACATTTAAGCTGTTGAGTACATTCAGGGGGAGGGCAAAAGGTAATGATCACTATTAGTGCTTTAATGGAGTTATCTCTTCCTGATACATTTAATGAGAATGAGAATGAGACTGGTGAAACTAAAAAGTGCATCATTATCTTTTGTCAATTGTTGAATAAAGAGTGCATTCTTGTTGAAGCTGAGACGTGCAGGATGTTTGTTAGATAAAAGGGAGTGGGTGAGTATGAAAGCAATGAATTTGTGTTGGGTGCATAGACGTGCAATGATGAATGCAAAAGATTATGTGCATTCCTTTGTTTATATTTATTTTCCACTTGAACTTAATTGAAGCCATTTTAGATTCTTGAGTTTGAAAATTCTGAAGATTGTTAGGGACATGGTGTGTTCTGTCAGAGTTACCATGGATCATATGCAGAGGTGAATGTGTGGTTTATTGTTGGTCACATAGTGGATTTGCCTCAAAATTGCTGTGGGATGATAGCAATCAACATCATTGTTGTTGAGTTTTATTACAGATCTAGGGCTCTTACTCAAAATTGAACTCATCTATGAAATGCATGATGGTTAGGATTGTGGGCAATGGTGGTTGTTGTGAAGTATGTAGTTTTGACAGATGGATTAGTCTAATCGAATTTGTTGCTTTCTATTAGGTGGATGAACTTGAATTGAGTTTATTAAATTTTGAGGTATGCTTATTGATGCATTGGAAAGTAAAGGAGGTGGTGTAGTTTTTCAATTGTTTGATATAGAAGTTCATAGATGAGTAGAATGCCAAGAATCATCAAGTGGTTTTGGGCTTGAATTTGGCTATAATGGAAGTTGTGAGCGGTGAATATTTAGGTGCTGTTGACTAAAAATATATTGAAGATATGAGGCGTGAAGCAAGGGTTGCAAGGTTTTGACCGTGGATTTGGCTTGACGTATACAGTCTGCCATTGGGAGCGAGCTTTCTTAATAATAATAAGTTGATATACTAGTTGTTTGATTAAGATTTGAGATAAGTAGGCAGATTGTGAATAGTGCTTTTAACATATAATAGAATATTTCATGCTTTAACACTTGAAGCTAAGATTGGTTCTGTGAATTAGCATGTAACCAGCATAGAATAAGTTGGTCTTGCTGAGGGTACAGTTACAAGTTTGAATTCAGTGAATTGTCTGGTAAGAAAGCTCATGGAGATGGGGAGGTTTCATCAATGAACCCCACAAGTCCATGCGCTTTATATAGTTATATTTGTCTATTTTGACATTTAGGAGATGATGAATGAGAGTTTTGTGAGAATGTCAAGTTTTTGGTTGGGTTTATAGTAAAGGGGATTGTGGTGCTTTGGGAACTCGGTTGCTGTTTTGGGATAGATATAGATAATAAGGGATTTAGGAAGAACTGATGGTGGTTTAAGAGCACTAGTTTTAGGATATTAGAAGAATGATATCACTGCTAGAAATGAGGATATAACAAAATGGATAAAATAATGAAGGATCTGAACTTGTTTGGTGAGGGTTATGTGGCATGGAATTCATTATCTGCAGGAAAGGAGCAATTCCTGTTGATTAATGCAATGAATATCCTCCTATGTTCATGTCATCACTATTGTCTTGACGTTGATTACAGCATATGAGTATTCGCATTAGTTAGTAAATATTGCTAGTGACTGATTACTTGGTGTTGTGGTCGATGGCCTGAATAATACCAGTTTACTGGGCTTTTATAAAAGAAAATTTCAGAGAGGGTAGCTTAATCTTTGGTACATAGTAGCTATTGAGTTATTATTGTTGATCTTGAGGTTGCAAATTGTAATTATGCTTAATTTTGTTATTCAAGGGTTGATTGATTTTAAGAATATTTTGTTCTCTTCTGTTTTATACTAAATTACTATTATTGAGAGATATATATGTTACTGCTTTAGTTTTTATATCCCTATTGCCTTTTTTGGAAAGTTTTTTTTTTTATTTAAAAGAACTATTGCTTAATTTTATACATTATAGGATAAACATAAGATTAGATGTTGTGAGGATACGTGCATAGCTAACGTACAATAATACATGGGATGAAAACAATCTTGCAAGAGTACCTTACCCCCTCCAATTGCTTGATTTGAACATCACTCTTTTGAACTCACTTGATTTGAACATCTCTTACTTGATGTTGTAATTGCACAGTTGTTGCACTTAATGGTTTAAACTTAATAATAGCATGAATCTGAAACTGTTATGTTCCTGGACACATCTTGAACATAGTTGTAACAGCATCACTTTGCTGCAGGAATAATGATAATTATTTCAGCAATAATTTATTTGATAAACATTGGCTGATGGGACATTTTGCAGTGCAAGAATGAGGAGGAAGTCGTTGCTGTTATTGCTCATGAACTTGGACATTGGAAACTAAACCATACGGTGTTTTCTTTTATTGCTGTACAGGTATAAAAATACATCATTATAGGGTTCTGCAGGTTTAGAAATTTTATTTTATCTTTTAATTGCTATTTCTTGGTGGTTTTCTGGATATCTAACTATTGATTTTCTTGAGTTTCTTTTGATGGAGCTTGAGGGTCAAGGAAAATGGGCAGCCGCTAATGACTCATCTTGGAAAATGGCCGACAGTTATCCATACCCCACCAAAGTTAGAGAAGAGGAACACCTCTCTTTGAACTAAAACGTTTCAGCATTTGCATTAATTGAAATTTTATTCTTACAACGCTATTGGCATTGAAGTTCAAAGAAAATAACTGCCTAACTACAAATATCACAAATAAACTAAATCTAATCACAATCATACAAAACACGTCTCTACAGTAACATCTGATTAAATAACATAAAAATAGAGAAGAAAACTGATGACGATCTAATATCTTAAGACAAGTTTGCAAGTGATAATTGTTATATAAATGCATCTATTATCATTGCTATACGTTCTGATAATGTAATGCTAGTCCAGCTGTTGTCTAGTATGATGTTTGATAATCAGGCGGTGTCATTCTGTGTGGTTATGAAGAACTCTACTCCATAGAACAGCTGTTTTAAATGCCAACGATATCTTGCGGAAATTTCTGCAAATCATCACTGCACAATCAAGTGTCTTTATAAGCTATGAAATACTTCCAACAGACCAGATATTTTATGCTGAGAATTCACATTTATTGAAACCTCCATGGCTATGATCCTGACAATCAAATATTATGGATCTGGTACTGGAAATGATGTTTAACATCCTCTTCGAGAAAGTTGGTCTGCAAATATTTAGAAGTAATTAGATTTTCATGTTCAAGAATTTACCCATCGAAAATGTAATTTATTAACTTTGTTGGATGGCGCAATTCATGTTGGTATGCATTCTATACAGCTATCTCACAATCGGAAGAGGAGCTTTTATGTTTATATTGGCATAATGCTTTGGTTGAATTCAAACCAAAGCATAGTCATCAATTTAAACTTGCTTATTTCCTTATTATTGTTAGCATTGACAACATATTTTTCATTAATTTTCTCATGTTGTAATTTCATTGAGTAATTTTCAAAATGATTCATTGAGTAATTCATTGTTATTGCTAGCACTGACATTTGATCAATTTATTCGTTGACATGCAAAAAATACTGAAAGGGTCCCTAGGTTTAGCAAAGGTTAAAAATCAAATCTTAAGACGTAATGTTGTTAATGTTTTTGTTAAAATAGATGCAAAAATTAAAATAATTTTCTTGACGAAATGATCATGAATTATTTAAAAAAACTTTTTCTCTTTAAAAAATTTCATATATTTTTTTCATAATTAGCAACATTTAGTATATAAATAGAATTTTTTTTATAATTAGCAACATTCAGATTAAGTTTATTTCATCAAAAATAAAAAAGATTGATTGAAATTCATGACTAAATTAAATGCATGCAAATAATCAAGCAATCGTTTGATAAATTACTCTAATTTTATTTTAGCTTTAATTTTGAAAATCCTTTGTAACTATTGTCAACATGCCTCTTATGACTTTAGTTAGAATTCCAAATGGAGATTTGCTATTAGTTTTAGAAATAGTGATGCTAGGGTAAATTTAGTAGTAGGTAAATGAAGATCACACGTTCCAAGCTATTCACCTACCTTATATTTTAAAATATTCTTTAATGACTTGTACACATTTCTGCCAATACATTTGTAGGTGTGCTATATTGAGATAAACTTAATCTGGTACCTAGTCACTTTAATAAATTATCTTATAGTAATATTCATATAAAACATCGCACAATTTTTCTAAAAAATAGCTTAACCATGTGACGAATATATTTTTTGTTGAACATGAAATAAAGTAAGCCATCTTTGAAAATTTGTCTATCATACATAAACAATATCTTGCACTTGTGGGGTGCAGGCCACCTAATCAGGAGTTCATGGGAAAGAAGTCTAATTGTTACGGTGAAATTGAGAGAGAAGCATAAGAGCCAGATGGTTATTTGTTGACTTTGTTCTCTCTACAAGTAAGACAACTGGCGACTATTTGATGTGCATTGTGTCTAGATGAGGTCGATAATATATATACTTAACTATTGTTATTGTCTGTATTTGTGTGCAGACAAACTTATAGTGATTAAACCATTCAGCTAAGAACTTAGTTGAGAGGCTTAGTGGTTTTTACTTTAGTTTGTGAGCTTGTTATCCATGATACCCATTCTTCCAGACACAAGTTCAAGGACACAAATAAAATGACTGGTTCGGTCTGTTAGATGCCTATGTCCACTCTAGAGATTTGCTTACCAGGTGTTTTTATTGTGTAATAATAGCATAAGAGCAATAACCATATTTAAGTGAGAGTGGAGTCTTTTTTTATAAGATCTCTCTTAATGATAATAAGATGCAAGGAACTAAAGAGTTAACATAAATAGGAGAGGTAGAGGGCTGAATGTTAGGAGCTTCAGTTACTGGGCTGCTTGACGGAGGCGCTTTGATATTGTGAGCTGCAATGTTGAGTTGGACAGTTTTAGTAGGATTTCTAGGAGTTCAACCCTTAACAAGAAAGGGAAGGATGCTATTTATAAGCATTCCAAAGAAATCTATATGGTTAGGGGTATTGAAGTGAGGCACAGAGATTGGTCAATTGTTGGAGGCATGCTGATGGTTGAATAGATGCTGTCAGGAACGTACATATCAATCTTTAACACCCTTGAAAATTGGGCACATGGTGTAGATATTGTGGCTGTCATCTGGGCATGATTGGATTAGAGGGCTCGATCTAGAGTGAAATTAGTCACTTGTCTCAACGCACAACAGGCTTATCACTTGGGTGGGTGATGATGACTTTAAAGTGGTGAGGCCTACAACATCTTGCGAGTCATAGAAAATTGAGTAAAAAAATGATTAACCTAGTAATGAAGGTTGAGATATGGATCACATGAGGACCAAGGATGCCTTGACCTTGCATGAAAAAGGCTTATAACAGCCTTGTCTCAATCAAAATTATCAGAAATATCACTTGAATGAAGTTCAAGAATTAGGAAATCTTAGAGTGAAGATTGGTAACCATAAATTGTACTAAATGGATCAAATGCAAGAGTGACGCCAGCAAGCTTGTATTCAATAAATTGAAACTCAAAACAAAGCATGTAATTTTTTTAATTTGCTCAAACTTAAATGTGTGATATCAAGGAATAAATTAAGTGCTAAAGGCTCATTGAAGACTTCAGTTTTATGCTAGCTTGTGTTTCAGGACACGATAATTTTTTAAGTGAGTTTATGTATTTAAAGTGTTGTTAGTATAAAATGAACTTCTTGTGTATCAGCAGTTGTGCCAATGCTTTAAAGGTTGACTGATTACATAGAATTTCATGCTTACATGTAAAGAGCATTGATTTTCTTCACCTAACATTTCACTGAAAAAGGCAATTGGGTGATCCTCTTAGTATGAATACCAATAATACCTAACACATCACATGGGACCTTTTGTTCATAAAATTTTAGAGTCTCAAGGACATGTGAAGAAGTGATCAAAACTCTAATATGCTCAAAGGATTTTACAGCATAGTGCACACTCAAATTTTTTCTTGAGAATCTTTAATGATAACTGAGCTACATCCTTTTTTATGAAACACTTGTAAAATATAATGAGACCATGAAAACTATGTGCATCAACTGTTGATTTTGATAGTGGCCATTCAATATTGGATTTGATGTTTATAGTTTCAGGTTTTCTGCCTCTTGTTTTATTATGAGTTTTACAAATGTGATGCCCAAGGATTGTAAATAGACTTTTAAACCAATGTATTATTTTTTGTGCCTCAATTGTACAACACATAATATACATGTGCCAAATGGATGTGGTTGGTTGTTACTAAAGATCAATATATCATTAAAATTAGATGTCTAAATTTCTCTTTAAGAATGTGTTGGGTTTGTGGAGCTTCAAGTGCAACCCAAGGTGGTGTGCCAAGGTTGGATGCACCTGAACACACAATCAAGGAACATTGAAGTGAGCAATAACCATACTTGGTGATGAATCCTCGAGCGCATTAGAGTGGTCTATAGGACAATTGCAAGACTTGGAGTGGCTTTGGGTCAGCTATGGTTCAACTAGAAATGAGATGGATGTGGAGCGTGTCAGAACGGGCAAGGAAAGATGGGATCCAAAGGACGCGGCGTTTAGGAGCCGATTGGGCACTGGTTGAGTGTCTGCTTGTTCGCTCGGGCACTGAGTGTGCGTTGGTTGACCACCGGTTTGGCACTTGTTGAGTGGGCATTGTTTAAGCGCTGGAGTATCGTCCTATAGCTTGACGCTCAAGCGCCAAAGCAATGACCCATAGGAATAGCGGCCGAAAGCCTGCGCCCAAGAGTCGATCGACTTAACACACAATAAAAGCATGGACTTGGAGCCCAACGTTGGGACGAGCTCAAACGTTATCAGTTGAAGCAGCAAGCTGTAGTCTCACGCCTTTATATGCCTAAGTGCCAGGCATAGTGTAATGGCGAGGATGGTCACGTTAGGAGCTAATTTTGGGCCAACTGGACTCATTTAAGGTTGCTTTTTTTGGTGGCTATAAACACCTTAGAGAGTTAGATTTTGAGCAATGTCGGATGCAAAGGGGTTGCTTGTGAGGACCCGATGCCGGGTCAGCGGGAGCTAATCCAGCACCAGTTTGCTTGTGGATAGTAATAGCAACGACAAGTCCTCTAGCCGCAGGATCATATTGAGTGGTTTAAGAGACAAATATATAGACATCAAACATAACTCATTTATTCATGAATTCACGAGTCTTGAGTACATAAATTAAAATAAAAGAAAAATTATAAACTTTTTAAAAGTAGATAGAGTCAAAAAGAAAGCGGTGGATCAGCTGGTAGCAGTATCAGCACTGCTCAGTTCTTTAGCACCTTTCCTCGAGGATGAACTCTTGATCTGGGCACGTTTCAAAAGTGCGGGCATTTGAATACCAGCTAGTTGCGAAACTAAGTACTCATAGATGTCATTTTTACAAATGTTAAATAATAAGCAAAATAATCAATATTTAACAGGAAATAAAAGCTGTACAAAATTATTCCTGCAAATCTGTTTTAATTGCACTTGAAACTTAGCATAAAAATAATTGCAGTCATAAAAATAAATACAGAATTTTAGAGCTTGATATCTGTGAGGCAAAATATGATTTTGTTGGGCAAGTACAAAATCGAAGAAAAGGGGGTTCATTTTTTTGTGTTACATATCTCAACTTCCCTCTATACCTACCCCCTCAAAGGCTTATCAGTATAACTCCTGATGACTCCTGATGTCGGACAGCCCCGTCCTAGCAGTTGTCTGATCAGACAAAAAGTATAAAGCAATATGGAACCCTTGCTTCTCACTTATCCAAACTTATTCATATATCATTTTATGTGACTTTAAAAAGCACTTTTATCAAATTTGTGCGATGCTGAGATAAAAAAAATTTAAACAGAAGTAATAAAAGATATTTGGTACCTTGTTCTTTTAAGTTCAAAAAGTTCAACAGTTGAACAGTTCGGATGAGTGACAGTTCGCTCAATCTGCATTTAGGTTTTGGACATTTTTAAATTAGCTCATAGCCAAATATTTTTAGGAGTAACATTTATTTTCATTTAGATTATATTTTTCTTTCGCTTTCTTATTTGTGATTGAAGTCTAATTTTTAAGATACTGCGATGACAGTAATATTTATTATAGCGTTTAATAAGTCGCTGAGGATAGTAATCATATTTGATACAATATTATTGTTATCATTATTTTAATGACAACAATAATATAGGAATGCAAGAACATAACAAAAGTGACTGTCAAAATAAAAAATGCTTAAACTGAAATTATTATCATTTTATAACATATGTATAGTTTTCATTATTAATTAATGAAAATCATATTAATGTGAATGACAATATTATATTCTTTATTATTATCATAATAATAAGTATTATGTATGTATAAATTAAAAGAACAGAGAAAATTCTTCTCTTTTCTCTACTTCTTTCTTTATCTTTTAAAGTTATTATCTTACCTTTAGGATTAGGATTGCCGGAAAGCGGAGGGAGGTCGAAGTGGGTTGCTGGCCGGGCTGTTGGCCGGAATGGGGTGGCCGGACGGCTGCTTGCTGGCTGTTGGTTGGCTGAGGGAGGGCTGCGACAGTCTAAGGGGCGGCGGGGCTGGAAGGGGGCTGCTGCTGTGGGCCGAGAGGCTGAGGGTGGCTGCCGGCAGGGGAAGGGAGGCTGGCTGGGCTGCTGTGAGGGTGGCTGGGTTGGCTGGCAGGGAGGGGAGAATGGGCTGGGAGGAGGCTGGCAGGGTGGAGAGGGGCTGGCAGGTAGGGAAGTTGTGGGAGATGAGGGGAGGGCTGAGAGAAGTCTTATAGAGAAGATAGGGGAGAGGGTAGGGTAGGCTGGTCGGCCATTTGGCAGGCCATTCCTGTGCCAAATGGCGCAGGAAAGGTTCTTGGCGCGGAACCTTCCGCGCGTGCAGGCGAGTATTTCCGTGAGGAATGGGGGGAACGAAAGAAGGAAAAATGGAGTTTTTCTTTAAAAGAAAAATTCAAATAATACTTAAAGTTAAATTATTCGTATTTTCCGCCGTTCGACGTCCAAATACAACGAAACTTGGCATCGAGGTGTGTTACGACATGACGAACACCCTCGCGTCGAAAATTTTCGATTCGGACAAATATTTCATTTTTTATTAATTTCTGAAGTATGAAAACTTCAAAAATTAACCACGATAAATCCGGCGCTCAGAATTTGATGAAACTTTTCAAGCAGCCTTTAAATAATATACTTAATACAACGACTTTGAAATCAATGAATTCTGACACGTATTTCAATGTCTTAATTTATTGGATTTAATTAATTCAGAAAATAAAGCGAGAGCTTCCGTTATTCAGATTTCTCTCAAACTCGGCACTTTGATCTTAAAAATTATTCTTATCTAAGGATATTTTTGTTTGCCCTAGTTTGAAATTCCCTGGAATTTTGATGTCTGAAGCGAGCTCTGACCTAATTTTAAAAAAATAATGACATTGGGTCGTTACAAACTCCCTACTTAAAAATGATGTCGTCCTCGACATCAAGAATAAAAATAAAGTCTTAGAGGGAGCTTTGAGGTACCTTAATTCAAAAATAGTTCTGGATACTTTCTTCGCATATCGACTTCTTTTTTCCACGTGGCTTCTTTCGCAGTATGGTTATGCCATTGAATTTTGATCATCGGGATCGTTCTGCTTTTTAATTTTCGGCGGATTTTCTCAATAATTTTAAGAAGTTTCTCAATATATGTCAAATCAAGTTGAATTTCAACTGTTGAGTCTGAAATTTGCTGAGTGGATTTCTGGAGGCATCTGCGGAGTGTTGAAACGTGGAATACGTTGTCCACGACTGTAAATCTTTCAGGAAGTTTAAGTTTATAGGCCGAGCTTCCAATTTTTGCAATTACTTCGAAGGGTCCAACATATCTGGGACTCAACTTTCCAATCACTCCAAAGCGATGAATTCCTTTCATAGGGCTAACTTTTAGATAAGCCCGATCCCCAATGTGAAATTCTTGCCTTCGGTGTCTTGCGTCGAAGTATTTCTTTTGTCAGTCCTGGGCTGCTACAATTCTGCTCTTGATTAGCCTTATCTTTTTGTTTGTTTCTACAATTAACTCAGATCCATAAATTTGTACATCTCCAACTTGTGTCCAGGCTAGAGGAGTACTGCACTTTCTCCCATATAAGGCTTCATAAGGGGCTATTCCAATGCTTGATTGGTGGCTATTATTATAAGCAAATTCTACAAGTGGGAGGTGTTTCTCCCAATTTTCACCAAAGTCTAACAAGCATAAACGTAAGAGATCCTCGAGTACTTGGTTGACTCTCTCAGTTTGCCCTTCCTTTTGAGGGTGGAAGGCCGTGCTCATGGCTAAGATGGTTCCCAAATTTTTGTGTACTGTTTGCCAAAATCGAGAAGTAAACCTACCATCTCTATCTGAGATTATAGTCTTAGGAATTCCATGCAATTTGACGATCTCCCTAATATATAATCTTGCCAGTTTCTCCACTGAGTCTGTTTGCTTTATTGGGATAAAGTGGGATGACTTTATTAATCTGTCAACTATGACCCAAATGGCATCTGCTCCTGATTTTCTTTTTGGCAAACCCATTACGAAATCCATAGAGATGTCTGACCATTTCCACTCTGGGATTTTTAGTGGGTGCAGAAGTCCACCAGGTCGTTGGTGCTCTGCTTTGACTAGGCTACAAACATGGTACTTAGTTATAAATTCAGCTATCTCTCTTTTGAGTCCAGGCCACCAGAAGACTATCTTTAGCTCTTGATATATTTTGTTGCTTCCGGGGTGTATTGTATAGCCTGAGTTGTGGGCTTCATTTAATATCTGATTTCGAATGTGCGAATTATTTGGGACCCAGATTCTATTACCATTATAAATATGAATTCCTTTTCGTAGCTGCAACTCTGTTTTGCAGCCATCTTCTATTTCTGCTTTTAGCTTGGGGTATTCCTTGCTGATTTTTTGAGTGTCCAAAATGCTTTGTATGAAAGTAGGTCCTGCAGTATTGACATTAAGCAATTCATTTAACTGATCTTTAATAATGGGTCTTATATTAAGCTTTTGGAATTCTTCTTCAAATGGACTTGCTAAGATTAAAGTACTCAATATTTCCTTTCTGCTCAAAGCATCTGCGACCAAGTTAGCTTTACCAGGATGATATTGAATATCCATATCATAGTCGCTGAGTAGTTCTAACCATCTCCTTTGGCGACCGTTTAGCTCTTTCTGCGTGAAGATGTATTTTAAACTCTGATGGTCTGTAAAGATCTCGCACTTTACTCCATAAAGATAGTGCCTCCAAATTTTTAAGGCAAAGATTATTGCGGCTAGCTCTAAATCATGAACATGGTAGTTCTTTTTGTGAGTCTTCAATTGCCTTGAAGCGTAAGCAATGACGTGGTTGTCCTGCATAAGGACACACCCTAGTCCTGTTAAAGAAGCATCCGTGTATACCTTGTAGTTCTTCCCTTCTTGAGGTAGGACCAGGACAGGTGCAGTAGTGAGGGCTTGCTTTAATTTTAGAAATGATTCTTTGCAGTCTTGACTCCATACAAATGGTGTTGCCTTTTGAGTCAGTTGAGTTAATGGCTTGGCCAGATTTGAGAATCCTTTAACAAACTTTCGGTAATATCCTGCAAGTACTAAGAAGCTGCGAATTTCAGACACGGATGATGGTTGGGGCCATTCTTGTATGGTACTGATCTTTCTTTGATCTACCTTGATTCCTTCAGCATTTACTACATGTCCTAAAAATGCTATTGAGTCTAACCAAAACTCACATTTTGAGTACTTGGCAAATAATTGATGCTCCCTTAGAGTTCTCAATACAGCTTTCATATGAATCTCATGATCCTCCATAGACTTGGAATAAATTAAGATGTCGTCGATAAAGACTATCACAAATTTATCGAGGAAGGGCCGGAGTATTCTTTGCATTAAATCCATGAAGATAGAAGGCGCATTTGTGAGTCCAAATGACATGACTAAGAACTCATAGTGTCTGAAGCGAGTTCTAAATGCAGTCTTGGGGACGTCTTCTTCATTGACTCGCATCTGGTGGTTTCCAGACCTTAAATCGATTTTGGAGAATACTTTGGCTCTAGCTAGTTGATCAAAGAGGTCATCGATGTGGGGTAGAGGATATTTGTTTTTCACTGTTACCTTGTTGAGGTCTCTATAGTCTATGCACATACGCATAGATCTGTCCTTTTTCACGAAGAGTACTGGGGCTCCCTAGGGGGACATGTTTTGTCGAATCAATCCCTTGCTGGTTAGCTCTTGAAGTTGTTGGTTTAGTTCCTGGAGCTCTTTTGGTGCTATACGGTATGGTAATTTAGACTTGGGTTGGGTTCCTGGAACTAGTTCTATTGATAACCCGATTTCTCTTACGGGTGATAGCCCGGGTAAATCTTCTGGGAATACATCTTCAAAATTTTGAACGATGTGCATTTCTGATAAAGGCACAACTTCCTTTCTTTCTCATATCATAGTTATTAAGTATGCGCTGCATCCTTTCTGAATCAACTTTCTTGCTTTTATTGGGTTAATTAGAAAAGCTAACAGGCTTTGTCTTCCTATAAACACTGTTGATGTTTTGCCACTTTTGATTATGATCTTTTTTTTCTGGCAGTTGATTATAGCATCATGATTGCCTAACCAATCCATCCCTGGAATAATATCAAAGTTGGTGATGGGTAGAATGACTAACGTAGCCTTGAATAATTTGCCTTTGATGGGGATATTAAAAATATAGAATTTCTGAGCCTCCATGCTAGCTCCAGAAGGTAACCCAATTTTTAGTGTTGTTGCCAAATTGAAGGATGGTAGTTCTAGAGTGGTTGCAAGTTTTTCTGATATGAAAGAGTGGCTTGCCCCGTATCAAATAAGGTGTCACATGATACGTCATTAATTAATAGTGTGCCTAAATATGAACTATGAGCATTTTGTACTAATATAAGTGCAAAAGAGAAAAGAACGAGAAGAATGAGATACCTGATAGTACATCGTTGTCTCCATGTGCTAAGACTGGAGTGAGTGTGTAAATTCTTGCGGGAGCAAAGTTACGAGGTGCGGGTCCTTTCCTCTGGTTGGATGCCGATGCAATTGGTGGCCTTGGGGCGTTGACTGGTTCTGGGGCAACTCCTCTTGTTTGGGCATGAAACGGGGTTACAGCAGGTGTGGTGTTTGTGCCTCTTATGATGGTTACTCCATCTATCGTCCTTACAGATCGACAATCCCGAATTTGGTGGCCAGGCTTGCTGCACTGATAACATCTTCTGCCATCATGGTAGCACTTGCCGTAGGGATGATGTCTCCGGCAATCTCCCCTCATACCTTGTCCGAAATTCTCAGAAGTTAGCTGAAATATTTTGGCAGGTGGGTTGTGGTGTTGTCTTTTGAATGTCCTTTGGTCCTTTGGTCCTTGACCTGTGTTGCTAGAAGGCTTGCTATTCTCTTCGTGCTCCATGATTAAGGCGCATTCTAAAAGTTCGAAGAAACGAGCATGTCTTAATGGAAGCAGGCTCTAACGAAGGGTGTCTTTCATCCCTGATAGAAAATGGTTGCACCTTTCCTTTTCTATACTTATCAGGTTCTGAGCATACCTTGATAATCTAGTGAACTCGGCCTCATAATTGGCCACGGAGTTGCTGCCTTGAACCAATTTCATGAATTGGTTCTCCATGATGCTTTGGGCAGCTTGCGGGACATATTTGGCTCGGAAAGCTTCTGAAAATACTTCCCAACTCATGTTCTCCAATTCTATGTTAGTGAAATCGTTGTTGACGACAGATTCCCACCAACGGTCAGCTTCGCCTTTAAATAGGTAGTGAGTCACACGTACTGCTTTTTCACTTGGACACTCCATACTTTCTAGTGTCTTTTCTATCTCTCAGCCAGTCTTCTGCTTCCATAGGACAAGTAGTCCCATGAAATACTGGCGGATTTAATTTGAGAAAAGATTGGAGGATTCCCTCGGAATGATGCTTTTGAGGTGATTGAACGGAATTTGCTAAAGCAGCTTTCTTTTGATTTGCTAGGAGCTCTAAGACGGCTTCCATGAAGCGGTCGTTGGTACTTTTTGAAACTTCTAATGATATAGGTGCCTTAATTGGGGTTTCTGATTGTGTGTTAAAAAATCTTTCATCCGAATCCATCTTTTTGCCTAAAGGTTGAAAGCTTCAGTTACTTAGGTTTATGCTATCCTTCTCTATTCTCAAAGTGAATTATAATTTGACTTTTATATATTATCTCTTAAGCTTAAACTCAATCCTGCTCTGATACCAACTGTGAGGACCCGATGCCGGGTCAGCGGGAGCTAATCCAGCACTGGTTTGCTTGTGGATAGTAATAGCAACAACAACAAGCAACGACAAGTCCTCTAGCTGCAGGATCATATTGAGTGATTTAAGAGACAAATATATAGACATCAAACATAACTCATTTATTTATTAATTCACGAGTCTTGAGTACATAGATTAAAATAAAAGAAAAATTACAAACTTTTTAAAAGTAGATAGTCAAAAAGAAAGCGGTGGATCAGCAGGTAGCAGTATCAGCACTGCTCAGTTCTTTAGCACATTTCCTCAAGGATGAACTCCTGATTTGGGAACGTTTCAAAAGTGCGGGCATTCGAATACCTGTTAGTTGCGAAACTAAGTACTGATAGATGTCATCTTTACAAATGTTAAATAATAAGCAAAATAGTAAATATTTGATAGAAAATAAAAGCTGTACAAAGATATCCCTGCAAACTTGTTTTAATTGCACTTGAAACTTTACATAAAAATAATTGCAGTCACAAAAATAAATACATAATTTTAGCACTTGATATCTGAGGTAAAATATGATTTTGTTGGGCAAGTACAAAATCGAGGAAAAGGGGTTCATTTTTTTGTGTTACATATCTCAACTTCTGCTATACCTGCCCCCTCAAAGGCTTATCAGTATAGGCTCCTTATGACTCCCGATGTCGGACAGCCCCGTCCTAGCGGTTGTCTGATCAGACAAAAAGTATAAAGCAACATGGAACCCTTGCTTCTCACTTACCCAAACTTATTCATATATCATTTTATGTGACTTTAAAAAGTACTTTTATCAAATTTGTGCGATGCTGAGAAAAAAAATATATTTAAACAGAAGTAATAAAAGATATCTGGTATCTTGTTCTTTTAAGTTTAAAAAGTTCAACAGTTCGGATGAGTGACAGTTCGCTCAATCTGCATTTAGGTTTTGGACATTTTTAAATTAGCTCATAGCCAAATATTTTTAGGAGTAACATTTATTTTCATTTAGATTATATTTTTCTTTCGCTTTCTTATTTGTGATTGAAGTCTAATTTTTAAGATACTGCGATGACAGTAATATTTATTATAGCGTTTAATAAGTCGCTGAGGATAGTAATCATATTTGATACAATATTATTGTTATCATTATTTTAATGACAACAATAATATAGGAATGCAAGAACGTAACAAAAATGACCGTCAAAATGAAAAATACTTAAACTGAAATTATAATCATTTTATAACATATGTATAGTTTTCATTATTAATTAATGAAAACCATACTAATGTGAATGACAATATTATATTCTTTATTATTATCATAATAATAAGTATTATGTAGGTATAAATTAAAAGAACAGAGAAAATTCTCCTCTTTTCTCTCCTTTCTTTATCTTTTAAACTTATTATCTTACCTTTAGGATTAGGATTGCCAGTAAGCGGAGGGAGGTCGAAGTGGGTTGTTCGCCGGGCTGTTGGCTGGAATGGGGTGGCCGGACGGCTGCTTGCTGGCTGTTGGCCTGCTGAGGGAGGGCTGCGGCAGTCTAAGGGGCGGCTGGGCTGGAAGGGGGCTGCTGCTGTGGGCCGAGAGGCTGAGAGTGGCTGCCGGCAGGGGAAGGGAGGCTGGCTGGGCTGCTGTGAGGGTGGCTGGGTTGGCTGGCAGGGAGGGGAGTATGGGCTGGGAGGAGGCTGGCTGGCAGGGAGGAGAGGGGCTGGCAGGTAGGGAAGTTGTGGGAGATGAGGGGAGTGTTATAGAGAAGACAGCGGAGAAGGTAGGGTAGGCTGGTCGGCCATTTGGCCGACCATTCCTGCGCCAAATGGCGCAGGAAAGGTTCCTGGCGTGGAACCTTCCGCGCGTGCAGGTGAGCGATTCCGTGAGGAATCGAGGGGGGGACGAAAGAAGGAAAAATGGAATTTTTCTTTAAAAGAAAAATTCAAATAATACTTAAAGTTAAATTATTCGCATTTTTCCGCCGTTCGGCGTCCAAATACAACGAAACTGTTACGACATGACGAACACCCTTGCGCCGAAAATTTTCGATTCGGACAAATTTTTTATTTTTAATTAATTTCTGAAGTTTGAAAACTTCAGAAATTAACCACGATAAATCCGGCGCTCAGAATTTGATGAAACTTCTCGAGCAGCCTTTAAATAATATACTTAATACAACGACACTGAAGTCGATGAATTCTGTCATGTATTTAAATGTTCTTGATTTATTGAATTTAATTAATTCAGAAAATAAAGCGGGAGCTTCCGTTATTCAGATTTCTCCCAAACTAGGGCACTTTGATCTTAAAAATTATTCTTATCTAAGGATATTTTTGTTTGCCCTAGTTTGAAATTCTCTGGAGTTTTGATCTGAAGCGGGCTCTGTTCTAATTTGAAAAAAATAACGACATTGGGTCGTTACATTGCTAAGGAGGCTATGGTGGTTATTAGGGCTTGGGAAAAGCTATGAGGTGCTATGAGGAAGAAGCTTATTGCATGTAAGACTTGGTGGAAGGTTTTGAGTGATCCATTTGTACGAGAGTGTGATCTCTCTTTATTATAATATTAATATTTGTTCATAGTGATGTGGTTATGTGATTTTGCCCGATTTTGAGGTGTTTCATGTAAAGTCTGAGCTTCTTGTGCTTGTCTGTTTTTCTTTTTGATGCTTGTGTATTGCTTTTTGTACCAAAGGTTACAGAGCCAAGAAATCCTCAAAATGCTTTTGTATATTTCATATTGGGGGGTATTAGTGGAATATCCCTAACATAAATGGTCTAAATGCCTATTTATATATTTCATATTGGGGGGTATTAGTGGAATATCCCTAATAGAATGGTCTAAATACCTATTTGTATATTTCATATTGGGGGGTATTAGAAAAACCCAATGGATTAGTGGCTACTGCTACTTATCTCCTAGTTTGATTTAAAATTTGATGGTGTCTGCTATAAGTCTATCTTTGAAATTAATTTAAACAAAAGATTAGATTAAGCAAGTCACCAAATTAAAAGATATGGGAAGCTTATATTAAGGCAATCTTATATATGGCTCTATTATTAATACATATACTACAAAAGCTATCTTTGTTTGGGGAAAATAATGCGGAAACTACTCATGGGATTTAGATCTTGAAGGAATCTCTTTCGTAAATAATGAATGATGTCTCTTTCATAGTAAATTGTCAACTTGATGATTCAACTCATTATGTTCCATTGAGCTCGTATGAGTGAGGAGATTTGGCTGTTGTGAACCCATAACAAAATATGGCATGTAAGTTCATCACGATAATTATTTGCAAACTAATATATCAGTAATTACATCATATTTGTGTTTTTGTAGAATGGGTGCTATCTCTTTCATAAATAATGCCAGATGTGGAAGGATCAATCAACATTTTCAAAATCACTTATATTTAGAATGTACAATGTGAATATTGGGGTAGTTGTAGAACGCATCTATGTATGAAGTGGCTGACATCTCTTTTATATAAATATTTGACATGCTGTTGGTAAGCTATCTGGATGCTTAATGGGATAAATATGAACAAATTCAATCAATAAATTAGAGATCACAAAAGTGCTTCAAATTATCTTAAAAAAGGGAGACACCTCCTTCACTTAAAAAATGTGAAATATGAAAGGATCAGTTTATTTCTTCAAAATCTTTTTGTTTCCAGATGGTACAGCCTGGAAAGTTGGGGTGCTGATAGAACACTAGTTATTTTTTCAATTGTTTTAGAACTATCTAAAATAGTCTATTGACATTTATAAATTTCAAATATATCTTTTAACTCTTATAATAATGCAAAACTTGTCTCACAATTTAATTTAAATAGTGCCATGCTAATTTACATTGCGAATCATTAGTATTTTGGAATGAAAAAATGTGACTGAAATTGATAATTGTTATATTTATTCCTTTTATAGCATAAACCCTATTTCAACGCAATGGTTGGAGCTACTTATTAAAGGTTTTAGGTAAAGAATAAATAAATATATCGTTTGTTGACTTAATTTTTTTTCCCAAATAGTCTTTTATTTGTAACGTCAAATAATGTAATTTTACTTAATCTAACAATTAGATTAAATTTACTTCAATTTTAAAAGTTTGGGGGGTGTCTTAGTACCCCTACCCTACCTCCTATTACCCGTACCCTACCTCTTATTACCCCTACCTCTCGGCCCCTTCCCTTCGGCCTTGCCCTTCTCTTTCCGGATCTTTTGTAGGGTAAACTTTTTGGAGTAATTTGGGATTTATAGAAATTAAGCAATTATTTTGTACAATTTAAAAGTGTCGTGGGACTATTATGTCAAATAATTAATGGAACACACTTTTGTAAGAAGTGGCTGATTAGTAGTAGAGAAAGAAAAAGTAATAACTATTAGTTGAACTTGACGGAACACCTGAGGTTTTACAAGATTCTGCAGTAGACCTTGCCGAGTGGGTAGGTTGGATAGGCTTGATAATTGATTTGGAAATTTGCTTCTTGTGTTTCTCTATCAGCAAATTTTAAAATAAAGCTATCTTTAAAGTTCGTAGGTTTTGTGAGTCAATTATATTCCTAATGTCATCATTCAAATTTGTGAAATATTTATTTGCTTAATGCTCACCTAAATAATGAAATTTATACAAGAAATGAGATTTTTAAATTGATTTAGATTTGTCCAAGTGCAGGTTAATTGTCCATGAAGATTCTTGTCATGAAGCTACCTATTTTTCATGAAAACCTATATTTTTATTCAAAAAGGATCATGCTTATTTTTCAAAATTTGCCTTATTTTGATGTGTTGATGAACTTGTTTTGTTGTTTTTCGTCAATGATGGGGCCATTAATTTTTTTTTTGGGAACTATGATCTTCATGTCTTATAAGTTCATTGTGTCTCCTATGTGCAAAGTTGGGATCATCATAGTGGTGAAAACTATGTTTAGTATAATTGTGTTTAATAAACCACATGATATAGAAAATCCTCATATTCATTGGTTGCATCAACAGAGAGCCCAAGTCAGCACAAATCTTTCATTGACAAGATCATCCATAATACAAGGGTAAAGGTAAAAATTTTTATAAAAGTACCAAAAAATAACCTCTAGCTTTTTAATAAATTGAATGCAATTTCAATATTTCAAGAAACTATTGAAACCTTTATTCTTTAATAAATTTTTCTGTTTCTAACTTTCTAGTTCTAGTCTAATAAGTTTCACAGAAAGTTTTATGTTTTCTTCAAATTATTGCATTAAATACTTTTCTTTTAATTTTTTGCAAGCATCTTTATAATAAATACAAAATGATTGAACTCTTTTATGTATTTAAAGAGTATTGTTTGTTACTATCAAGACTCGTAGCAAAAAATCTTATATAAAGTATTTCAAATCAGCACAAAATTAAAGGGTGTTACACGTGCTAGTAGCAAAAATATTAAAAGAGAAGTATTTAATGTACTTTTCTTCTAATGTCTTACTACTAGTACTTGATAATACTTAGTACTAGATAGATAAAAGATTTTAGTAATGATAGAGCAAATGCTCTTTTAAGTTTCCTTGGTGTTTGTAACTAGTACTTGATAATGCTATATTTAATTGTGAGTTCTTAGTTGATTTGATTCCTTCTGTTTTTTAAATTGTTTTTTTTATTCCAACATCTGCATTTTGCTAAATTTAATTTCAAACTTTAAAAGAATAGCTTATTGAAGTTCCAAATGGATGGAAATTTTATCTTTGGATGAAACATTATTTTTATTTTTTATTTAGGCAGAGGTCTACGTGTTTTTAAATTTTCTTCATTGTTGTTTTTTTCAATTATGCACATTTATTGAGTATATTAATTGCATATTCATAGTGTGCTATTAATTATTTGATAGGGCAAAAATTATATTCGATCAATTTAGATTTAGTTCTCAAGAAGGAAAATGATACGCCTCGATGATGTCTAAGAGTGTCAAAGAGTTTTTAATTAAAACGTTTAGTTTTTCTTATTGCACTTTGTATTGTTTATCTCTGAGATTTAGTAGTTTCAAAATAATATACCTTTTTGAGCCCAGAGGCACATGATCTCAGTGTTGTTCTCTTGCTTTCAAAGTTCTTCCTGCTTTCACTGAGCTGTTGTGTGCCTTGCTGATTTTACTCTGCTAGATGGTTAACTGAATCGTTGAGCTGCTTCTACTTCCCTTGACTGCACTAACAGGCATGATGAGCGCTCTGTGCCGCATAATATGCTGTTTCCTTGAAACTGAATTGTTGTGCTTCTCTCGGTTTTGCTTAGAGCAGGAGCGCTATGTACTTTTTTTTTTTTAATTAACCAAATCAATTGAAAATCTCCCTTAATAGCATTTACACTTCTGAAACTTTCTTTGTTTTATTATGCATCAAATCAATTTTTTTTGTTACTCAATTATACGCTTTCTCATTATCAAGGCCAGTAATTTGTTTTGTATATATTTCTTTTACTCCATGATTTTTTATTAATTAATTATTTTAGTTTTTCAATACATTTTTGATGGGGTATAAATATGACTTGAATCTGCTATAAAATCTTAATCGCTGTTCATCAAATTTCTTAACTATTTTGTCATTCGTTATAGACTTTATAATCAATCTCTATCTAATATTGCACCTGATCTAGAGCAACAGATAAAAGCACTCGAAAACAGTATTTTATACTTTTTCTTTACGAGTTTGTTAAGGTCAAAATATTAAAACTTTTCTGACTTTCAAGTTTATGGGGAGTATAGAAACAATTGTTATTCTGAGGAATGTCTTTTTTTAACTTTTGTGCAGATAATCACATTTCTACAATTTGGAGGATATACACTTGTAAGGAACTCTAAGGATCTATTCCAGAGTTTTGGTTTCGATACGCAGCCCGTTCTAATTGGTCTAGTGATATTTCAGGTACTTCACTTTTCCCACAACAAAATAAAAAAGGGGAAATTAAAATAAAAATTGTGAATCCAATGGCAAGTTTATATTTCGGTGTTTTAAAAGTACGGATCTTCTACACAAAGGAGAAGAAGATAGTAGTATGCTTTTATTATTTCTTACATTCTGCTGCTCATAGAAGTGCTAATACTTTATGATATAATTATGTACATTTTATTCTAAAAGAACCTTTCGTTTCTTGTATTTTAATTGCAAAAATTTTTTGAATCTTAAGCATGAAATGTATAAAATGCATTTTGTTTTATATATTATTCTTTATTATTAAAAACTAGTTATTCATGTATCTAATTTTGTTATGCTAATACAATCCATATTTTTTACTTCAAAGTTTAAAGCCAAAAACATATTGTCTATGTAATAATACTTATTTAATACTTTTTTTAATTTCCTTGAATAATGTTTCTAATGCAAAAAATGTACTTACTTTTCAGCACACAGTGATACCCATCCAACATCTTGTAAGCTTCTGCCTCAATCTTGTCAGCAGGGCATTTGAATTTCAGGTAATTCATTGATGAAAAGTGTATCTTGCCCCCCAAAAACTCCCTCGAGTCAAAAGGGGAAAATTGTTAGAGACCTATGAAGGTGCGATTTCTTCATATATATTTGTGCTCTGCAGGCTGATGCTTTTGCCAAGAAACTTGACTATGGAAACTCGCTAAAAGCAGGCCTTATAAAACTTCAGGTTGCCTTTTTTGTTCATATTTAGTTGCAAGTTTTGAAGGTTTCCTTCATTGACTTGAGCATCCTGATGTTCTCTATGCTAACTGCTGCTGCTGCAAAATCTCAGGAAGAGAATCTGTCAGCAATGAACACAGACCCATGGTATTCAGCCTACCATTATTCGCACCCCCCATTAGTGGAAAGGCTCGCTGCTTTGGAAGTGGAAGGTTCTGAGAGTAAAAAGGAAGACTGATCATCTTTTTCATTCATGTTGAATCACTTTCGAGGGGCGCCTTCCCTTCTTCTTTCTGATGCAAATTCCCTACATTTTACGCATCTGTGAATCGTATTAATTATAATAGGCAGTTTTGTTCTGGAAAATTCTTCACTCAAGATTTAATGACAATATATTTTCCCCTTATTTTTGTTTATAGTTCTTTCCTGGGGGATTTTTTACATATGCATACAAGTGACTAATGTTTCAGCACAATTAATGCATATAAATTTAATGCTAGACTTAAGATTCATTTTAACTAGTTATATTAAAAATATTTTATTGCTTTTAAAAAAATGTTGGGGAATTGTATTGTAGTATTTTTCTCTTGTTTTTAATGGAGCAAAAAATGCTTGTGAAAAGATAGCACTCTTCTTGAATTCATGAAACTCTTTAGATCCTCTTAATTAATGAGCGAACATTGAAAAATAGTTCATATGTAAGTGTCAAAGTTTTTTTGTGCAATTTTGAGTGAGTAGTAGCATTAACTTGTCTATTATTAGGTAAATATATGATTGCTGAATTTGAACTCTTGATTTATTAAGAATTTAAATTCATTTGCACGACAAAACTGATGTAATACAATGTCTTTTCTTCAATATCCAACCAAATATGAGATGGAAGGTAAAAACTGTATATCCTTCTAAAGGGCTTCTAATGCATGAGCTGTGCCAAGAGGAATTACATAGCATGCTATGCTTGACTAAGTCACAACCAGGGATTTTGCTGCACATACATTGTTATATGCATAATAAAATGCATATAATGTTGCAATCTCATGTATAAACATGATTAATATCATGTATTTTTTATTTGGATTAATGTGAAATTGTTTTGTTAGTGATGCATTGTTGATATGTATATGTTAGTTGTGATAGGGTAATACTTGAGAAAAAAAAAAAGAAATATTTATTTATACAATTAAATATCTTTAATATTTATCATTAATTTAACATTAGATTTAGAGTGAATACTTCAGAGAATAGGCTGGCTTCCATGGGCCAGGCTGGGCCGGGTATTTTTAAGATCCAGCCTTCAACTATAATTATAACCAGCGCAATTCCAATTATTTTATCTTTTCAAAATAACGCTTATTTATGGATATATTATTAAAATAATTTTTATTTTTCACTTATAAATTAAGTGTTGATTTTTAAAATAGTAATCTCCACAGCTGCTCGATCTTGGGTTAGCTTTCTGAGGAAAGCGTAGTTAAGAGCGAGTTGCCATCTCGTTTGCTAATCAAAATCCAAAAAAGGGTCCAAATTCGATTTCAAGCTAAACCGAAATTCGATGTTTTGTGCTGCGTCGCCGCTTCCGCCGCCGCCGCCGTCATCGAGCCGCCTCCATGGCCGTCTCATTGACGCAACAGCAGTCATCAACGCCGTAATCGCCGGCACCGTCAAAAGAGACATTTTTATCGTTTCTCCCCTTCACGCTTTCTCGATCAAATCCGGCCTCCTCGGCTCCAACCTATTGGTCGCCAATGCCTTCCTCGGCGCCTACGCAAAGTGCGCCCCAATTGAATTCGCGGAGAAGGTGTTCGACCAAATGCCTGAGCGAAACATTGCGTCCTGGACATCCTTAATCTCCGGTTACATCCAAAATGGTTCGGCTGAAGATGCTCTTTCGGTTTTCGTTGAATTGATTTCTGATGAATTAGCTCCCTCTCCGAATGAATTCACCGTTTCTTCTATTTCTAAGGCCTGCGTCTTGCTTGAGGACGGGAGGTTGGGGAAAGCCATGCATGGGTTTTGTTTGAAAAGAAGGTTCTTTGAGAATGTTTATGTTTGTACCTCCATGATTGCCATGTATTCAAAGTTAGGGATTTTGGAGAGTGCCGTGAAACTTCTTTATGATTTTGGGGATAGATGTGTGGCCTATTGGAGTAGCGTTGTTTCAGGCTGTGTTCTACAGGGCAGGTTTGTTGATGCAATGCGTAGCTTTACAAAGATGTTGGAAGATGGCTTCCTTCCAAATTTTGTGACCATGCTGAGTGTCATTCAAGCTTGCTCTTTGATGAGAAAGCCCAGATTCTTCGGCTGGGTTCATGCTTGGATTTCAAAACTAGCGCTTGAAAATCATGATTCTGTGATGAATTCTCTTGTGAAGATGTACTGTAACAACGGGCTTCTTGATGAGGGCGTTAGAGTCTTAGTTCAGCTCTGGTCTACGAAAGGAATAGATAGTCTTTATCTTGAAGCCATGGCAGCTGTTATTCGGGGAAGCACGCTTTCAAAATCCTTGCCGTTTGGAAGGGGATTCCATGGGTTCTTGGTAAAGCAAGGCCTCTTTCCTTGCACATTCATTGAGAATTTGTTGATCGATATGTATGGGAAGCTTGAGCAAGTTGATTCAGCAAATTTAGTCTTTAGAGTGATTAAAAGGAAGGATTTAATATCTTGGAACAGCATGATTTCATGCTTCTTAAAAAACAACAATTTTGTCAATGCCTTGGAGCTTCTCTCCGAATTACACCGTTCTAGCACATATGAGGTCGCTCCAGACGCCATCACGATGATGAGTTCGATACAAGCTTGCGCCGAGCTAGCTTCATTGAGGCGTGGAGAAATTCTCCATGGCTATGCAGTGAAATCAGGCGTTGATTCAGAGGCTTTTGTGTCCAATGCTCTCATATGCTTGTACGCAAAATCCGGAAGGATTGAATTTTCAAAGAAAGTATTCTATGAAATGAATTTAAATGATGTCAGTACTTGGAACACAATGATTCTCGCTCTTGGTATCCATGGCAACGGAATGGCGGCCCTAAGCATCTTTGAAGAGCTTAAGAAATGCGGCTTTCTTAAACCCGATGCAATAACTTTTGTCCATGTTATTACAGCATGCAGCCATTCGGGATTAGTGGCAGAAGGTTATGAATGCTTCAAGAGCATACAGAGGGATTATGGCATTGAGCCTGATATGAGACATTATGCTTCAGTAGTATGCCTCTTTGGGAGGTCTGGGAAATTTGATGCAGCAGAGAATTTCATTCGAGAAATGCCCATTCAGCCGGGTTCGGATATTTGGGGTTCTTTGTTGGGTGCCTGTGGTGTCTATGGAGATGTTGGGGTTGCAAAGAGAGCGGCAGAAGCTCTATCTGTGTTGGATCCAGATGGAAAAGCATGGAGGGTTTCATTGTCTAATGTTTATGCAGTGGCTGGGAGATGGGAAGATGCTGCAAGGATCAGAGAAGAGTTGAATAGATATGAGGGGAGTAAGGAGGCTGGGTGGAGTTCTGTTGAAGTAAATTGTGAGAGCTACAGGTTCATCGTTGGAGATATAAGGCATCCTGAGGCTAAGAAGATCTATGATGCTTGGAATGTATTGAACGAACAAATAAAGAATGTCTCTGAGTTAGGAAGTTGTGAATTTGGAGATTCTGAATAGTTGATGATGAATTAAATGGGTTAATGGATGCTAAGCTGTTTGAAACTACCACTGTATTATTCTTACTCAGGATAACTAAAGGTAGACCAAGTTTTCAAACATTTGTTACTCTCCCTATTTTACTTCCTTTGTATTTTGTTAGTAATTTTTTTCCTATGTTGCTGGCTCGCTGCAAGCTTCCATGTATTGATCTTTTCCTCACCTGCAATACTCAAATCGTAGCATATGCTGTTAAAGTTAGAAGGTCAAGCTAAAAATGTCCCTAAATTCCCGGTCTCATCCTCTTCTTCTACATCTCTTTTTTTTTTTTTGTATATAGCTAAATCATTCTAGTTTGAATGATTTAGCCTTTTTTTTCACATTTGCTGAATTTGAGGTCTTTTTGTTTAAACGTGTGAGGGCTTTATATTATAAAAGAAATAATAAGTGCCAATACAAACAGACAATACGCTACAGACATCAGTGACAACAAATAATTAAGTAAAGCAAATGCTATCTAAGATTATAAGACTATCTATAAATGAGAACTATCAAAAAATATAGATGAGACTCAAGATTCAGCATCTTATTCGAAGTAAGGTTGGATCCCATGATCTTTCGGGAGTAGTATCAAAAGAAGTATATGTTCGAGTTAACTAATATCAAGTAGAAAGCCATCCGATCGAATGATGTGGCTCTAATATCATCATTATCCGTAATAGACTCAAAATATATCACAAAAAGGAGCACCTTTTAGTGATAGAAAACCAAATTTGAGGTCTTACTCATCGTAAGACAAATCTTAGATATTTCTTGTAGAAAAAATATATGGGAAAATGAAAATCCTTTTTCACTCAAGCACTTTTGTTCCGTAAAGGTTAAGTAACCATCAGCTGAATTTCACAAACACTTTGCCAATTTCCTTCTTCATCTCATTTTAAGTTGATGTATACGTTCCTAAAGCATGACTAAACTTCTATGATTTTACAGCTAATTTTTATAAACGTATGGAGCTTTATTATCTTGAGAATAAAAATATTAATTCAGATTTTACAGTACTGATTATGAAAAATAGTTTTTTCTATAGGTTTCTATTATTGGAGTGGGATTGACAAAGTTCATAAAGAACTAATACTACTACTAATATATGAAATGTATATTCCATAGAAAAATTAAAGCTGACATCTGTGATTTTTAATATATATGAGTTAGTGCCCCTTAATGCTTTCAAGAGACCTGAATGTTGTTCACTTTATAAATATATCATAGTTATTGCTATATATATCAATAAAGTTGTCATTTAATTATGCTTTCCTTTTAAATTTCTTTATTGGAGATGGAGGAGGGTATGCTATTATATTGTTTGCATCGTTTGATTGCTGGATTGTTTTCTTGTTTTATATTTTGTATGTTCATTGTTGATCTCTTCTTGGTTCTAGCAGGCTATCTATTTAATAAAGTGTTGAAGTACTGTTCGTATTGTCAAACTATTGGCTAGGTAATGGATACTGGCCTCAAGCTATATCCAGAGCTCAAGCATCATCAACCGCAAACTACCTTTGTTAAACAAGATCTCTTGTACATGATGAAGTATTTACTGTTCATCCATTATATGCAGGCCCAAGCATTCAGAGCAACATCAATCTGATTTGTGATCATATAGGAATTCGGATCATATGATCTGCAGAACAAACATAACTTGCTTTTTGTTCATCTTTATGAAAGTGAGATTCTTGGCAAGAGCGCTATTCTGACTCTTAGACTGAAGCCCCCATTCACGAATATAACAACTTGCATTATATTCATCCAAAGGATAATCGTGATTAAATGAGTGCTAGATTAGAAAAAACTAAAAACCTTTGATGGCCTAACTTAAACTCCTAATCTAATATTTTCAATTATGGCAGATATTAATCTTATTTTTTTTTTAAATATATGAGAAAATCCAAAAAAGGGTTTGGTAATAATCTAACTCTAAATTATTCGGAGCAATGCTCAGTAGATTATTTCATTTTAAATAAAAATTCAAATTCCTTGAAAAATTATTGCAAACAATAATATAAATTTGATTACACTATAATAAGATTAATTTATTCCCAATTTAGATAGTTCCTTAAATATATTATATTAAAATAAAAAAATAAAATAAAAAATCTGCGGGCCCAGATCAGACTCTCTTATACACGGTGGGCTAGCTTAAAGTTTTTATGCAGATACTTCAAAGGCTGGGTTTTGATGTGCGGTCCCATTCCCAGCCATATTTTCATATTGGTCGGGCTTGGCTCGGACCAATCTTAATAGTGGCCTCTTCCATTTTTAAATAGACCTGATATTTGATCGGGTAAGGCCTGCTGGGCATGATTGGGCAGAGGTCCGGTCCCGTGTCCAGCCAATAAGACCATTGTAGCAATTTTCATAGGTTTAAAGGAGCACTGATATCCTCCTTAAATCAAAATGTGTTCATTGAAGAGAGATTTTGACTACTTTTCTTACTAGTCATGAATTTGCAAGATGATTCGACCAATAATTTGGATTCTAATCCTGGATTGGGAGAGACGTTCATTGTCATTGGACGAATGTGAACCTTGAGGTGCACGAGGAAGGGCACTCGAATCTAGGGGGGAAGTGCATATGTTGAGGGAGTTCGGTCAGAGGATGCATGTTCTAATAGAAAACTAGTCATGGTCGACCCTGTGGCAGAAAGAGTAATATTTAGACATTTTCTCAAGCACAGCCTTTTGTCAAAGATCCAGAGCATTCATGTCAATCAAAATATCTAAAGATACGAGACAAAAACATAAACATCGATAAGAACTCTAAAATAGAGTATGAATGTAAGCGGTAGATACGTCATCCACCCATAGAGGTATGCCCAATGATCACACTGTGTCCTAATTGCAAGAGTAAAATTTAGCTTCATAAATTGAAATTCAAACAGGTTTTAGAGGCGACTCAACTTTAAGTCAAAACTAGGATAATCACATGATAAAACTATCAAAGCACATAATATATTTAGAAAAGATTTGAGGATATCTTGTTTTGTTTCTAAGATGTATAAAAATATGGTGCTTATCAATATGACTGGTAGTCCAGAAGCCAATCAACAAAACTACTACCAAAGCATCCCTAGCATGGACCAATAATGTTGGTCATTCAAGGGAGAATTCACTAACAATGACTAATTCCAAGTCCTCTTCCTCGGAGAAGAAAAGAGCATTCATACTACCTTTGAATTCCTAAACCCAAATGACGGGAGTGCAAAATTGCGAAACTCATTCAAATATGATTTAGGCAAAAGAACAAGGACCCCAAAGGCGATAAGAACTCCGAACAACATAGAAGATTTCATTGGTTGGGACTATTGGAATGGTCAAAGGAGAGGAAACAACCACAAGTGGTAGAATGGTCGACTGTTCCTACGAAGAAGCCAAATTTTTTAACTGGCGGTGAGGAACTATGGTGAGGACAGCCTAGAAAACGAGGTGCCAAAGGAATACTTAGCAAATGAGGTAGAAGATCTACATCCACACTGCCCTTGACCATGATTGCGCATGAGATAGCTCATAGGCTTGCTGATAGAGGTGCGACACATCAACAAAATGCTGGGGTACCATCCCCTCTTTAGAGCCTGCATAGGGATATAATGAATGACACCTGTAAATCCATCCCAATGAGGAATCATTGAAAAGTGGTCATCGATCGATAAATTGAGGAGAGTAACAGTGAATCCCTATTGCTAAGCAAAGATGAAATGCTTGAATCTAGACATAAAATTTGATTATAGCAAAGTGTGATTAGTGACGACAAGCGGTGGCGGTTGATGACACTGAGCGATGATGGTGATGAACAACAACAAGTGGCGATAAACTCGAATACCCTAGCCATGTTAATTAGAGTGCACACGGGAATTGTTGTAACGACCTGATGTAGTTACTTTGCAAATTAGGTCAAATCTAGACTACATCAGGGCCCCGGGGAATTTCAAATTAGGGAAAATAAAAATATCATTAGATAGGAATAATTTTAAATATCAAAGTGCCATAATTTGGGAGGAATCCGAATAACGGAAGCTTCCGCTATATTTTCTGAGTTTTTTTTATTCTATAAATCAAGAACATTGAAATATATATTCGAATTCATCGTTTTCAGTATTGTTGTGTTAAGTATATTATTTGAAGGCTGCTCGAAAAGTTTCATCAAATTCTGAGCGCCAGCTTGATCGTGGCTAATTTTTAAAGTTTTAAACCTCAAAAATTAAAATAAAGTAAATTATTGCACTGAATTAAAAAATTTCAGCGCGAGGGTATTCGTTATGTCATAACACACATCGGTGTCAAGTTTCGTTATATTTGGACGCCAAACGGTTGAAAAATACGAATAATTTAATGTATTTTCTTTCTTTTTCCCACAGCCAACAGCAGCCCATCCCTCTCCTTCATGCTGCCATTCCATCTAGCTCACACAGCCAACAGCAGCCCCAGCCAGCCAGCCAGCAAGCCGCCGACCACCCAGCAGCCCAATCTTACCGCTGCTGGCCAGCCCTCTTGCTGCAACCACCCTGACTAGCCGTCCGACCATCCATATCTACCTCTCTCCATTTATTTTTTCGGCGATCCTAATCTTGAAGGTAAGAGATATTCTTCTCTTAACCTTTTTTAAGCTGTAGGAAAAGAAAATGATTCTAACGCATATTGTATTATGAGAAGATGCAAGCCAAGTCGAGCTTAAGTTGGCTCCAACTTGAGCTTGAGCTTGATTTGTTAATTGAGCTCAATCTTAAGCTCGAGCTATTTTTTTTACAAGCAAATCAGCTTACGAACTGGTTAATTTGTAATTGATGGGATAAAATGACTTCTCCATAATGAATTATCATTTAAAGAGCAAAATTATAAAATATGAATCAAAAACTTAAAAGAAGATAATATTCCTAAAAATATTGACAAAATGCTAAAATATTAGAAACTAAAATGCAAATTGAGCGAACTGTCACTCATCCGAACTTAAAGAACAAAAGGTACCCAGTACATGACAAATATTACATTTTGCATTTTTACTACTGCTTAGCCTCGCTTTCGAGCCAAATTCATACTGTAGCTTAGTTGATTGTTCGAAACTAATATTCGGGGTTGTTATATAGAAAATAACATCAATAACTTACATTTTGTGATAAGACTTATTATAGGAAATTATTTATTTATTTCACGCTATTACCTTACTTTTCCTGCGTTTTATTACCGCATATATTTGCTAATCACATCTTTTTAAATTGTAAATATTATTGTATACTGCAGTACTTAGAGTATTTTTTAATTACTGGGAATTTCAATCTTGGTATTATTTTCTGTGCAATACTAGGTCAGGTGCTTTTGGAAGAATACGCGCAAGAACCATAATGCTTAAAAATTTTCAAACTTGCTGATAGATCCACGATGCTGTTTTACTTATCTTTTTTTATTTTATTTCTCACTTTTGTACGATGAGTACGGTGAAAGATCTTGTACTCTGAAATATTGAAATAAATGAGAAATATCTTTGGCTTTTATATGTGTGTTTCTTTTTTTTCTCAAATCACTCAATATGATCCTGCGGCATGTGAGTACCCGATGTCGGCCAGTTCCCGCTAAACCGGTGTCAGACCTTCACAATTGTGAACTGTATATTTCTACACAGACACACACACACACAATATCTATTAGTATATATCGTAGACTCATCTGCAGCAATACATTGTGATTCATAAGAAACAATTAGCCAAAATTTCGTTTTGGGTTATATCAAGGTTTAAAAGATGCAATTAATTCTGATGAAAATGATGCAGCGACTATTGGAAGGAGACATGTTCTCTCTTCTTCATTTTATGGTGACCCACATCATATGTTTCAAAATTATCAAGATGCAATAGCTATTTTTCGGCATGGGCCATCCGAATATTTTCATTACTTTCACTTACAATCCCAAGTGGAGTGAAATTCAAGATGCTTTGTTTCAAATTCATGGCCAAATGGTTGAGGATCGACCTGATGTTGTAGCTAGAATATTTAATATTAAAAAGAAGTAAATCTTGAAAGATGTGCAATAAATATTTAGAAAAGTTAGTGTTGGTACGTAATTTTTTTAATTCTCAAATATATAATGATTTGCATATAAGTTTTAATTAATATTTAATATGAATTTATTTTTTTGTGTAGATTTGCATGTTGTATAATTCCAAAAGCATGGTCTCCCGCATATACATATTTTGATAATTGTTGCAAAATAGTATAAACGTAAGACAATAGAAGAGATTGATTCTTTAATTATAGCTGAGTTGCTAGACAAGACATCAGAATCATATTTACATGAATTAGTTCTTATATGATTCACAGTCCTTGCTGTATAAATTCTAACTCTCCCTGCATTATGAATGACAAATGTATAAATAGTATCCTAAAAAATTTGTTTCTTCAATAACATATGATCAAAATAGTTTTGTTACATACAAACGAAGGGATAATAGGATAACAACTTTAAAAAATGGACGAAATGTTGATAATCATTGGGTGGTTCCGTATAATCGAGATCTTTTTTTAAATATATAATGCTCATATAAATGTGAAAATTATGGCAAGATCCAAAGTTATCAAGTATCTTTATAAATATGTTAACAAGGGCCTTGATAGAATGATGATTTTATTACAAAATTCAAATGCTAAAAATGGGGGCAACTTCCCTTCAAATAATAGAAATTATGATGATATTAAACAATGTCTTGATTGTCGATATAATTAAACTGCATGCTCAATATCCGTCTATTGAACGTTTGTCGTATCATCTTGAGGATGAACATATTGTTATATTTAATGATAATAATATTTTGCAAGATGTTATCTATGGACCTAACATTGAGAAAACAAAACTTCTGCAATGATTTGCTACTAATCAAAGGTAACAAGATACTCATAATTTTACTTATGCTGAGTTTCCGTTATATTGGGTTTGGAATAATACATCAAAAGAATGGTTATGTAGGAAGTCTAACTGCAAAATAGGTCGTCTGCATCATGCACATTCTGGTTCTGGTGAGAGATTTTATTTTTACATGCTTTGTATGTTGTTAAAGGTGCTCAATATTTTGATGATTTAAAATGGGTCAATGATATTATACAATCAACATTCCAAGCAACATGCTCTGCGTTGGGGCTAATTGGTGAAAATATCGAATGGGATGATGCTTTAACTGAGGAGTCAACATGGGTAACTGCTACTCAATTAAGAAATATATTTGTAACTATTCTTTTGTACTCAGAGGTTAACCATCCTGTTGAATTATTATATAAACACTCTGATAAATTAGTTAAAGATATATATTTTTTTCATTCATAGGTATTCTCTATATGCTAATTCTGCTATTACTGTATCAGATAAATTGAAAGGATTTTAAATAGCTATGATTGTCTGATTAGTCACTTCATCAATTTGTTGATTATCTCTTAAATATTAGTAAAGGCAAAATTGGTGGAGATGTTTTTGAAGATCCTTCATTAAGTAATTGGATGATAATACCTGATGATCTTTTAATTCATAATGTAAATGATCCTCTCAATCTTTGATACAGTTTATTTATCAAGATCTCAATGATTTTTGTTATACTCATGCTTATTTGCAATCACATTGTATCCTCGCTTCTACAAATGATAATGTTGACCTAATCCATCACATGATTATTGATCAGTTACCAGGAAAATTAATAAATCTTTATAGTGTTGACCATTATTCATACGAAGATAGAATAACAACTGAAGCTTTTGGGTACAATCACGATTTAATACATAGCATTAAGTTTAGCGGTTTAACAGATCATTGCATTCAATTGAAAGTTGAGGTCCATGTAATCTTATTACGTAATTTGAATCAAGTCATATGTTTATGTAATGATACATGTATCATCATTGAAAAGATTGGGACCAAGGTTCTTCAAGCAAAAATTCTAACGTGAACAAATATTGGTCAGACGATTATCATACATAGAATTTCGTTAACGTCGCAGAACCATGATTTTCCATTTCAGTTATATCGTCGTCAATTTTCTATCAATGTTACATTTACCGTAACAATAAATAAAAGTTAAGGTCATACACTAAGTGCTGTTGAAATCTTTTTGCCAAAATCAATTTTTTACGCATGGTCAACTTTATGTTGCATTTTCTAGAGTGACAATCGAAATGGATTGTGAATATTGTGCTTTTATAAATTTGATCAGCCAATTAAGTATACTAAAAATATTGTGTACGAAGAAACATTCAATGACATAACTCCTATTGCAAGTAAAACAAAATTTTAAAGCATTTTATGTAATTAAATTTTTAACATATTTAGATATTCATTTAAAATATACAATTTATTTTTTTTAAGTTTGCTGACTACATAGACTTGTGATTCATTTTCAGATTTTTGAAAGCTAGCAACACATTAATTTCTTATATATCATCAACTAAATTTGCTAAGGTACGTAGTTTTCAGATTTATTCTTTATTAAAAACATATTTACGAAGTCCTCCTTCATGGTAAGATATTTTTTTGTACTGAGAGTACACTATTTCTTAACTTCAAAAGAGAAATTTTATAATTTTTCACCATTCGGTCTTACCACTTCCTCATCCAGAAATGGTAAGCGCCTATTTGTTGTTCCAATTGGTTGCACTTTACCTATTTTCGGATAAAGGTAAATGACTACACTGCCACTGTTATTGTTCATGATCCCCTCTTTTAACCAAAATTGATGGGAGGAACTATTTCTCACCATCTTCCTCACCATCGCCAATCGACCAGAGTTCAATCTACCGCCGAATTTTCCTATAGAAGTTCTCGATCATGGTGGAGGAGCTTCATTCTAAGTTTTGGATCCTTAGTTTTAAATTCAGACGTTATATTCGACCCTATTTTTGTCTGTCTTTTGCAAGTTGTTATCTTGTCATATGGATACATATTTTTTAAATTGTTTTGTTTATCGAGTATATATAGAGTTATTTAATTTCTTTTCTTACTTTCATAGACAAATTCATTGTGATTTCTTAGTACATATAATGCTATATGATCTATTTGTTGTATAGTGCCAACTAATAATATTATTTTATTCTATTAAAATTCAAAATAGTAATATTATTTTTCTTTTTGTATTGTGGCTGCTGTGCATTTACATATATTTTCTAGTTTTTGATACACTTTATATTAAAATTATGCAATATTATTATTATTATAAACATATTTTATGTACATCTAATCATTAATTTTTTATTTTTGTTTGTCAGAAATACTATTATTTTCATTAGTAATATTTTTTTGTGCTTACTATGTGAGGCACAATGTGTTCCTTTTAAGAAAAACCAAAAATATTTTAATTATAATTATTTAAATTTTTCTTTACACTTTTCTTGAGTAATCGATTAATTATAATTTTAATTTTTGACATAAGAGCTTTTTAAGGTATTTATAATTTTTCTAGTGAATTGCACAAGATTCTTTTTTTTATTTTCTTTCTGTGATGTCGGTCCAATATTCAGGCTTCGTGCTTTTATATATATATATATATATATATATATATATATATATATATATATATATATATATATATATATGTGTGTAATTAAGCATATATCAGAATTATAATATAAAGGTTGGTGGAAAGAATAAATTAGCATCAAATCAGGTCCAAAAGCTAGTTGCTTACAAAGCTTAGGAGCAGCAGGAGGTGGTCCTTTGGTCGACAGGCTGTCACCGAAATTAAACCGTCGGTGGCCCCCGCATATATTACTCATTGCTCTGCAATAATACTTCGATGAATAAAAGTATAGTTTATTTATTTTTATTTCTATATAACAACCGAGTCTTATTATTTGTTTTGGCACATATAATATTAGTATTTATTTATTTTTAAATATTAAATCTTCAAAAATCCATTCTGATAAATCCATAATTCCAATAGAAAATGCTATAATTACATAAGAATATATATCAAAATAATATTAAAGATCAATTATAAAATTTTTTTTATAATTTTTATATATAAATTTTATCAAAAAATACATTCAACCAATAATCTACTTACACATTAAATTGACATATCATCTATATATTTTAGTATATACTATTGTGTAAGTATAACAATACTCAATTCCAAATTCGACGACATTTAATACATAATATCCTCAGCTTTGTAATCCAATGACACAAATTTCTAAATTTGAGTTTATATTTTATTTTTTATTAATTTTTAAAGATAAATTAAAAAAATTAATTTAGAGAAAACTCAAATTTCGATCTCTCAAGTTTGTGCAGTAATATTCTTAAACTGTATTGTATCTAATATTTGAATTATTAAAACATTTGTATACAAGTATGTCTTTAAGCAAACTAGCAGAGGTTGGAACGTCCACTACTTGAATATCCTGTCAACTAATTAAATAAAGTATGAATTTCTTGTCTGCAATTATTCGTTAATTAGTGGGAGCCAATAAGCTGATGACAGATTACAATTCACAGCCATCAGAACTTAACTTAAGTTATGATTTGGCACGTCGACTACGTGAATATCCTGCATCACTACCTCTAAGAAATTGTTTCAAACTATCCGAGGAGCAAACATTAAAGATGGGCAAAATGCATAACCACATGCTAAAGATACCACCTGCATCGGTAGATGAAAGCTTAAAGCATTCAATGGCTTATACTAGACAAAATATTGCTCATGTAGTAAGAAAAACATTGGAAAAACGTAAAGTGAATTATTTGATACATGAAGTGGACTATAAGTAAAAGAAATAGGGTGGTCGACAAGGCTACACATGCTAGTTTGCATGAGATTTGTGGTCACAAAAGTACAATAAAATATGTATTCCCTCATATTTGAGTATCAAGCTTGCAAAAAATTTCTCTTTGAACTATCAAACCTAAGAGCATAAACGTAAACGTGCAAAAAGAAAATAAAGAAATATTAATAAAAATGCAAACACAATATCTTGTCATATCAAAACATAATAATATTCCATGCATAGAGAAATAGCAATAATTACAATCTCATATGTTTGTTTGAGAATGGAAATTTGAAGTTGGAAAGTATCATGCGAACTATAAGAATCACACAAATAGACAGACAATGGGGTGAACCATATAAAACTTGAGCCTGTTCACAGTCCTACTTAACAACCTCCAGAGCACTCTATGAAGAAGAAGACGCATACTAGACAAAGACGATCATGAAATATGTTCTATAGAAAAGAGAGAGAGAGAGAGAGCGAGAGAGAACAAGACTAGAGGACTAATCTCTTTTAATTATTGTTTGAAGGTGCTGTTTATGAAGTAATGAAGTGGTGTCACTTAAAAAAATTCAAAATTTATTAATAGTTTTAATAAAAAAATTTGGAGCACAAAAATCACTAATTATCTATCAACCATTAATAGGGATGGAGATGGGGCAGAAGAGGGGGTTGCTTAACAAACTGCTAATGCACACCAATCTTAAAATGCTGTCTAAGATCATTAAAATGAGCCAGATTACAGGCACAAAGGATATGTACATGGACAACCCTCAAATTTTAAATAATTACACATCCAATATAAAAACGTTGATGTTCTAAAAAAGCAAATGCTAACCTATCCTTAATAAATGCCTCAATACTGTCTAGTAAAAGCGAGAAAGTGTGTGTTTTTAGGAAGAAATTGAGTGGGGCCCATGTGCAAAAACACAGACTAATCCTTTATTCACAATTGACTGACACACCATCCATATGCGGAGAAATTCGGATAAGACAGCAGCCCTCTTCCCAAATTTTATGGCATTGCAGCTTTTTACAAAATAATAATAATAATAACAATAGTGCGCCCACATGCTCAAAAGCACAAAGTTTATCTTCCTGCAATCTGAGCATAAGAAAGCAAACTGATGAAGTGGAAGTAGAAGATGAAATTCGTGTGTAATTAAGGATAACTCATAACTTAACAGATTGATCATTACTCATTAGTAAATTAATCAGCCAGTGAGCCTTAATACAGCAGCACAAGCAAGAGCTACAAATGGGAGGAATAAAAAATGAAGCAAATATAGATCTGTCCTATATAACAAAACAAAACAAAAACAAAAAAAAGGTCCCTACCCCTCACAAGTTGGTCAGTCAGTTCCACCCAATTCGATGGCCAAACCTGCTCAATAATGCCCCATCTTCGCCCCGATCTTTGCCGTCGGATCCACCAGGTAAGATGCATCTCGCCCTTGTTTCCGCTCCTATAAAGAACCAAGATGGGCAGTTTGAATACTATGAAATGGTACAGGTGATTAACAATGAAAAAGGGGCACCATTTTCACCAAAACTACTCATTTCAACGAGCATGAATAGTCCCCAACCTGTATTTTTCTAATTTCTAAAACACAGCACTTTAATCTCAGCGCACGTATAATTGCATTGGGTCATTTAGTTATATTTTAGGGGTTAGTGGCCATTCTAGAAACATACATATCTTGGGTGTTATGCATATAATTATCCCAAAAAAGGTGATAATCTCAAGATCATGCTACATTTGACGAAAACCACTGGAAAGGACGAGAGAACAACCATTGCACTAGAGAGTATGAAGATGCAGAAAATTCAAAGAACAAGAAGCCCTTATCCCGCATGGTGAACATAATTTTGAGGGAAAATAAATTTCGCAGTGACAGTTATCTCACTTGGGCCCGTATGCACAGCACATGCAGGTCAAAATCAAATTTAGGCACACGCCAAACACCCTAAGATCATACCACTGGCATGTGTTTCCATTAAGGGTAAGAGGCTATGATCAAGCTGCATGATTTTAGAAGACATCCAAAGATGGGGGCGATGCATGCTTTATAATCGCACAGAAAATCATTTGACATGGCCAATAAATATCCTAAATAATAACAATAAATAAAACTCAATTAAAATATACAGGCGCACCTCTCGGAACAGCGAATCTTCCATTTCAAGCATGTGGACTACGTGGCCCATTCTGGGCCGTTTGAGCGCATCAGGATCAACGCAACGAAGAGCCACCAGAAGCACCCGTTTGAGTGATTTGGAGGAAGGCTTCACCAAAATCTTAGGATCCACAACCTCCTCGGATCTCCGCTCTCCTACCAAATTCTTCAACCACTCCACCAAGTTCACCTAACATTTAAAGTATGATTTAAACCTGCATATTTACGCACCTATAAACCAAATTTTGATACTTACAAAACTAACACCTAACAATACCCTCTTCTCTATTTTAATTGTTTAAAATATATGCAGCGTTTGATGGTGTTCTCGGTGCAATAATAAAAATTTAGGTAATAAGTTTGTAATATTTAAAAAGGTTCTAACCTCTCCAGGGGGTCTGGAATAATCCACAGGGGTTCTCCCAGAGATGATCTCCATGATGAGAATGCCAAAGCTGTAAACATCGCTGCTCTCATTCAGCATTCCTGTGCTGGCGTACTCTGGCGCCACATAGCTGCGCACCAATAAAATAAAAAATGAAAAATTAAGTAGATGTGTAATTTATGAGGGGGCGGCAATGAGGACAGCTGGACAAACCCAAATGTGCCCATGACACGTGTCGTCACATAGCTCCTCTCGGAGCACAGGAGCTTGGCTAGGCCAAAGTCGGAGACTTTGGAGTTCCACTGCCCGTCCAGCAATATGTTGCTAGATTTCACATCCCGGTGGACGACTTTGGGTTCTAATCCCTCGTGAAGGTAAGCTAAACTGTCAATAAGATCAACACTCAGTTCCTTTCGGATTATAGATCGATAACTGTTGATAAATTATAAGAGACCTGTGCAAATAATCACAGAATTTAACGTAGGGATGAAATCTTTAAAGATTAAAAAAATCTGTAATTCGAAAGAATTTTTAGGATCCTAAGATGACTAAAATAATGCTAAAACCGATCCATATTCATTGTTAGGATCGGATATATCTCAAATATTGCTTCTGCCTAGATAAACGATCAGTTTTTGCCTAGCCATTGCAATGGATGCATGAAATTTTGATAGAAATTTAGTACCAGGAAGAGATTAACTTGACTGCACGACAACTTATTGTGCAAGATTTCTTGAAATTACAGAGAGAAGACCCATATGGAGCAGTAATCAATGAACAACTTAATGCAAAGCATCATTAATGCCACCTTGCTAAGCTGATGCAACCTCGTTCTTCTCACGGTGAGGTTTAGCTCAAGGTAAATCCTGAAGCCATAATCTCCACAGGTCAATCCAAATCTGCGACGGATAGGTTTCATGTGATAGAAGATTGCCTTATATTCTTGGTAGAATTATTCATCATTAGTGCCTTTTCAAAAGTAGAATCTAGCGACAACAATGTATGCTGGAAAGTGAGTTTGCAGAATGAAAAATGCTACGCAAAACTTGAAGTGGGACTAAAGAGCATTTAAAAGCCACATTAGAAACCGCTCTACAAGTAAAGAAAACTTGTTAACATACTCATATAATCTTTTCCATTGATACAAACCAAGCTTGGTCCCATTAAATGGGGTCAGCTACACGAAGGCATATCCATTGTGCACAATTAAATAAAGGCCCCTCCCAAACTTCAAAAAAGAGAAAATCATTTCTAATTATTTCTTCCCATATCTTTTTTGATTTCCTCTTTAACATGAAAAAATTCATGCACTCAGTTTTATAACAAGGGCCTCAAAATGTCTACCCTTGATATAACCAAACCAAATAAAACAACATTCTCTAATCTTATCCACTATTAAGGCTACTCCAATCTTGCTACTAATTAACTCATTTCACATCCAATCCCCAATCATCCAGTTTAGCATCTTATCTTTATAACACATATTTAATCAAAAAGTTTTTTCTTTGTTAGCCAACATTTTGCCCCATATAAACATAGCTTGTCATATAACTGTTATATTAAAATTTTCTTAATTTTGAGTAGGATTTTCTAGTCACACAACACTCCAAAAATACTCTTCCATTTCATTTAACCAGTTTGGGTCATATTAACCACATCACCCTCTATTTCACCATCATTTTGTATATTTGAACCAAGAAATTTGAAGATCTCACTCCTCTTGATCACATAGTGCTCATAAATTATGTCATTGAGATTAAGACTTCTATTATGCTTAAACTTAAACTCCATAATTTCCATTTTATATATGCTAAAATGAAATCCTATACATTCTAAAGTAGTCCTCCACAACTTGAGTTTTTTCTTTAACCCATTCCTAATCTTCATCAATAAGAAAAATGGCATCTACAAATAACATGCACCAAGAAGATCCAAAATTAAAGCAAAATATGAATTGATAGCAAAATCTTGATGCAACCTAATACTAAAAAAAATCATTAAACAGGCCACTTAACAATCAAACACAAAATACATCTCTGTATACATATATTTAATAACATCAATATACGCTTATATACCACACAATTGTTTTTCCAACACTCTCTAAGGAACTTCACTTGGCACTTGACACAAACCTTTTTTAAGATCGATAAAAATTAAATGAATACCTTTTTTCTTTCTCTAATTTTTTTCATTAAACCACTTAATAAATGTATGGTCTCTAAGAAAAATCTATATGGCAAAACTAAATTGATTTTGTGAAATTTGAGTATCCCATCATAATCTGTATACAACTACTCTCCCAAAATTTAAACATATTACTTATTGACTTATATCCCTTATAATTTTTTTAAGTATGAAGCATTGCCATTATTATTGTCAACAGGTACAATTATACTCCGCTCATGAATGTGCCAAGTTAAGAAAATCTTGCATATAAACAATTGTGTGATGTATACGTGAATACATTATGTTCAATTTACATATAGGTTATTCCGTGGCCGATTACTTCGCTCAATCATTATGTTTAGCTCAAATACGCAATGAGTCACCAAATGTAGAATCAAATTTTGGATAGCTTCGTCAATTTCAATTGTCTTCCCAAAACTAATCCAAGCAAACACATCCTTGTGGCAATTGTGCGGCGTATAAGCAAGTACTCTGCTCGGTTATTATCTTTAAGTCAACTACACTACGAGTCACCAAATGACGAATCAATTTGGATAGCTTCATCAATTTCAAGTGTTTTCCCATATATAATACAAGCAAACACATCACAAAAAAGTTGCAAAAGTGGATGTGTAGTTTGAAATGCCACCAAACTAGTTTAATCAGAGATTCCACATCTGGATCAAAATCTAAAGTTCATTTGAGAAGGGAAACCATTCACTAGAATGAATGGTTAAGAAAAAATACAAATAATTTTTCATGTTGAACATTTTAAGAATACATGCTAACAATCAAAGAGCCACATCAACCAGACTCCAGTAAATTAAAGTTCTGTTTGCACTTCTTGATACATACAATCAAAGGTTGATCATATAAGAACTTCCAAATGATGCAAAATTCAAACAATACGACCATCTTGCACAGAAGTGTGGTTAACCCGCCAAGAAGATAAGTGAACCACTGCCACAATTGTAGTTATTTTAACCACACTGTCAAGTTCATTTTGTCAAACACAAACGAGGATGTCGCAACGGAAACACCAAGTGATCTCCAGTTTTAGCACCTTAGGGAACAAGAGCAAAGAAACAACAAAATAAGCATACAATCCGGAAAAGCACACAGAGACCCCGACAGAGGAGAAATCACAGACCCACACCACGAAGTTCTTCATTATAATTCAAGAAGAAGATGCAAGAGATATCTTACTCTCCTCATGAGCACTCAACCTTTCCCAACCCACTCACAATTCTTCTTCCGAATCTGAAGCATGGGAAAAGCCACCTAAATAGGTTTAATAAAAAATTAATTATAAATTATGAAGCATGGTGACTATTATGCAACCTCATAAGGAGTTCTTCAATATGGATGGACTGCATGGTGAAGATTCAATTATAATCATTTCAGTTAAAGAATTTTAAGAATCCATGCCATCAAACTAAATCTATTTGAAATTTATGTTGTTTAGTGATTTGTGAATGCAAGCCAAAGGTCAGCCAAATATAAGTTCTCCAGCAAGCGAAAACTCAAATATCCAAACAAGATCAAGAATCCCTTTATACAGGTAGGTTTCCCACCGATGATCATATAAGCATGAGAATGGCATAAAACCTCAAGAAACAATTTGGGCAGGGGATCAATGCATTCAGGCAGAGGAAGGAGCCATATGATCAACCCCACCTTGTACATGCAAACTAATAAATTTTTTATAGGCGTTCACGATGGGAGGCAATGGCAAGCACTACAAGCATCTAGTATTAGAACTATCGCTTAAAATACCCTCCTATTATGTCTTGTTGCCCTATTAGAATATTTGCTTAAAATACCCTCTCATATTATGTCTCGTTACCATTTTAATCCTTACCATATTGTTGTTGTTGTGCGCCTATATATGCACGGGAAAGGCTTGTTTGGCAAGCATGCAAAGGAATGTTTTCTCCCTATCTTTCTCGCCTTTTTATCGATTCTTGATGTCTTTCATGCATTCATGATATCAGAGCGTTGAGAGTTGTCAGCTAGTCTCACTCTTCTCATCCCCAGCCACATCTCTGCTCTCGCAAATATTCGTCGTCTCAAGATCTTCTACAGATCTGTGGGATCTTCTTGATTCATGGATTCCCCATCCCAATCAGAGAACTCATCCGTGATTCCATCAGATTCAACTATCTCCCACCTAGCGGCTGTCCATCACCTCCATCCTGTCAAACTTGACGGCAAGAACTACCTCATTTGGCGCTCAGGCAAGCATGAAAAGGAATGTTTTCTCCCTACCTTTACCGCGTCTTTATCGATTCTGGATGTCTTTTATCTAGGACCATTGCAATGAGAAGCAATGAGCACAGTGGGGTGCGTATCAATCTCATCCACAGAGGCAACATTTGGAACAGCGGCAAGGTGCTCAGTTGCCACAAGTCTAAAAGAATAGAACAGAGAACAACAAAAAACAGATGGCGAGTATGGATGAGCCAAGACCATGGATGAAACCAAAGACCAAGAACCCAAAAGTGAGGTATCAACCCGAGCACGAACATGTAATCAGTGGCATACATGGATGGAGATTCTCTCAAGAAAGGAAAAGGAGAGAAGCAAAGAGGATCTATAGGCAATTACAGCAAGTATGAATGAGCCACCAACTACCTAAAGAGTCCCAAGCAAAGATGGTCAAGATTTTGAGTGAGACGGGAGAGTCCCTTTCACCGACAACCACAACATTGGAAGCCTGTTGATGGCAACATCAAGCCATCAAAGAGATAGCCCATCAGCAAAGGCAATGGTGAGAAAGAAGGAAAAAACTACGGTGGCTAGGGTTTCCATCTTTAGTTTAATGATATAAAATATCTAGATCATATGATCAAGATTTGGTGAGACCAATCTGTCACTCTAAGATCCGTTATATAATATGTATAATTTCACACTGTGCACAACTAAAATACATCTCATAAGATGGAAAATTAATGTTCATATTAGACTTTAAACAGAACCTTAACCAATGTAGCAAGTAACAAGGTAAAACTGCATCAAGTGATCTTTTATCAAAATTTCAAAAGCATTCTAAACTTGTGAGAAAGATGCCTGTACAAACTTTGGCATGGCAACGTTTACTACAATATTTAATACATAATAATTGTTCATCAAGCAGGTATCTGCGCATACTTCATTCTCAAAAAGTTTCCAAGACTAAATATAACAATTTGAAAAACATTTAATGGTATCATTTGATCAATTATGGCAAAAGTTGCTGGCAACATGATTAATTAATGATTCCACATGCTGTCTTCATAATATTATTTAAATTTTTTATTTATAATCCATGATCGCTTTAAGTCAAAACTGAACTTCTTACCCTTTAGCAGTTCCCAGAATTATATTCGTCCTGATTTCCCAGGTCAATGGACTAGCAGCCCCAACATCGCCATGAATCCACTGGTCCAAATTACCATTGTCTACATACTCGTAGACAAGCATTCTGCACAAACACAAAAAATTACTGCTGGTACAAAAGAAAATTATTAAAGAATAAATGATTCAGAATGATTTGAAACAAAAATTGAAATTTATCTCTGTTAGATTACAAGTCTTCTTCATATAGTATTGGCAAGATTTAGCAGCGTCTGACAGCCATTAGGAATTAATTCAAGCAAGATTCAGATAAATCCTATTACTCAAGGCTGTTTGACAAAAAGCAGGATTTAAGTCAAGTAGGATTTACTAAATCCTCAAATCCAAAATTAGTAAATCCTATTAAATCTAAAACACAATTTGGCTAGAATATCAGATATGATGCAGGATTTGGTAAATCTACGGATAGCTTTACAAGCTTTATTGGCCACTTTTGAAGTTAATAATTTATAATCCAGCAATTTAGACTCTAAATCACCTCCAAATCTCTAATTTCAATACTGACAAACAGGCCTGAATTTAATCAATCCTAGCAGTGTAAAATCCTGAAATTAATTTGCATAATATATAAGTTAGATCTGTTTGAATTATAATTATTTGGATAATTTTAGAATTTGAAAGGGGTTGCTACCGTACGTCAAAAAAATCCCAAAAATAATTTATGGATGAGACGGCAAGGTCAAAAATTGTTATGTGACTATATATGCATTTTTATACGTGGACATAATCTACAAAAACTCCTCTATCGCTTTTATTTCAAGACTTTTGTGGTACATTTTGAGTTCAATTAAGTTGTCAAGTTCAATTAATTTTCGAGGCAGGCGGGATCTAATAAATGCAAAATTAAATTCGAAACTGAAAAAGACCGAGCCGTAAGTTTTCGTGAACTTAAAGAACAGAAAATAGCCTGTCACTTAAGAGTCTCTTACTAGGATTATAACTTGCTAAATCCTGCAAAGTTATGCAACAAGATTCACGGAAGAAATCACATACTTCAAATTAGATAAGAAGCTTGAGCAAACGAAACCCCCAAATAAAAATAAAACGTTTACCTGTACGCTCCTTCAACGCAATAACCTAGCAATCTGACCAAATTCTTATGCCTAACACGCCCAATTGCTTCAACCTCCACCCTAAACTCCTTTTCCGCCTGTCCCCTAAAGAAAACGAGCCAAAGATCTTACAGATCTTACAATGCAGAGCAAGGCAATGTGCATGAATCGTTAACCTGTTATTGAGAAGGTTTTTGATGGCGACCATGGTGTTACCAGGTAAGATCCCGCGGTACACGATACCGTACCCTCCTTCCCCTATCACATTCTCATCAATAAATCCGCCAGTAGCTTCCTCCAGCTCGCGAAGCGTGTACCAGTGGCCCCATCCCAGATGCGACACCTCCGGCAGACCACCGTGGATCCCTTTCACGGAGAAATCAGCTGCCGGAAAAGTCAAAGGTTTTTGGTCGGAGTTCAAGACTTGGCGATTTTCCTTGCCGATTTCCACCTGAATCTCGGCGATGGGAGGGGCGACCGCTGTTCGAGGAGGAGAATGAAAGCGGAAGATCTCGAGGATCTCTTTCGAGACGGGAGGATTTGAATCATGGAAAAGGTGTTTTAGGGTTTTGCGGGAGGCGGGAGAGGGAAGGCAGCTGCGGCGGCGGCGGAAGGAGAGGCAGATGGAGAGAAGGAGCAGGACGACGACGATGGCTATTCCGACAAAAATCGCAATCAAAACCCAAATCCGGAGCCCGAAGAAGGAAGTCCGATCCGAGAGCTCATTCGTGAGGAAAGATGCATCCCAGAATCCCATTTCCGATTCGCTGCCTCGTCGATTGCTGATCTGCGAAGCTAAACAGGAATCTGGTTGGGATAAATAATGGTTAAATCTGCTGCAAAAGAAGCGATAAAAAGTGAAGCATTAAAGAGGAGACGGCGTGGAGATTTGAAGGAGCATATGGCATTTGATGGGAATTTTCATCGGTGCTCGGATCTTTAGTCCTTTTAGGGATTGGGAAGATGGCGGTTGATAAAGCTGGAAGAGAAGAGTGCACACTAGCACAGTTTACAGTTTAAGCGAGTCGCTGTCTTCTGTTTCGAATTTTGAAAGAATGGAGTGACGTAGTTCTAGGCTCGGGCGGTCCTTGGCCGCCAGCAATGCTGTGTTAGACCGTGTAATGGCCAGCAGATTTTCTTTATTCTTTTGTTCTTAAGAAACATAACCACTAATATATTTTCTAGCAAGATGCAAACTAGTTTGCTGGTAGCTAATTTAACTGATTTTTACTTAGCCGCAGCGCAAGAGCAACCAAATCACCAGTATATTTTTTAGCATCAATGCAATCGAGCCAATCAGCATTCGAAAAAGATATTAAGATGAGTTAAAGGACCTACGCTAATGTTATGTTCTTTTAGTATGCACTTCAAGGCGGCTCAATGAATGATTGGTTGTGCTTATTGATGCTAATTGAGAGATCAAGGTGTGTGATGAGGTTATGTAGGCACGGACAATTCTGCGGTAAGAGGTGGGATCCGATGGTGAATCCCCTTGATGTTTGACGAGGGATTTGGAGGATGCAACGGAGAGGTTAGTTTTAGAGCAATTTCTGTATATTAGGTGTAGAAATTGTAAGGATGACGTTTAGTAGAAAAATAAATTTTATGTTTGAGGTGACCTATTTTTACATGAGTTTGCATTGGATGCGTGTTATTTGTAAGAATTTGTTATGATGTGAAGATCAATTGTATTACCAAATGAGGTGCTGACGGAGTTCATGTGAGTTTCGGAGCAAGGCATCACTGCTGGCAACAATCCAGGCGCCAAACTGAGCCTGCAGACCAAGGAGGGGGAGCCCAGGCTCACCCCAAGCGCCCCGGGCACTCAACATCACTTGTAGGCCGAGGAGGGGGCGCCCAGGAAAGCTCCAAGCGCACCTTGGCGAGCCCATGCGCCAGTGTTGCTGTCTGGCACTGAGAAATGGGCGCCCATGAAGCAGGCCCATGCCAAGGCTTGAGCATCCAGGTCATACAAGGGAATGATGAGGGATTTAGGCTTGGGTCGATGCATGCAAGTGTGTTCATGTGATGGAAGGTTTATTGATTCAGGAATTGTTTGACCTAAAGTAGGTCGATCACTTAAATTTGGGGAAAATTATGGCAATTAAGCATATCTCGTGGAGGAAAGATCATGGAATAAAAAGAATTGAGGATTTGTTAATGGAACTAACATTGGTGACTGGATTTGATTAATATGTAAAAATGGGAAAGTTGTCTCACGGAACTCAATGTATGGAGAAAGATATTCCATGCTAGTGGTAGTATCAAGACATGTATGTATTATGTTTTGCGCTATAGAGAAAGCCATATGTAGCAAAGGCAACCGAAGGCTTGTAATTTGGCATAATCAGGGCATTTTTCTATAGAAGATGGGTAGTTAATTAATTAGGCGGTTGTCAATGTGAACATCATAAGGCCAGTATGTTAATAATGGGTTTGCTTAATAGGTTAATGTTCAACACGCTACTATGAGATTCAAGGCTTTGTCCAATGGTCCTAGTATTAACATTTAAAAATAAATCCCACAGTGTTGTAAGTAGACGAAAACCTATAAGAGTATATCACGTATATTTGTTTGAAGTGTAACTTCAAGTAAAGCCTTAAATTGTATAAATACATTTAATTCATCTAAATTTACATAGGGAGGAAATAGTCAAATGAATATGTTTTAGAAATCACCAAACATTATGTAATATTATGGCTAGAAATGATAGTGATTGGGGGAAATCCATACATCTATGTGAACTAGTTTCTAGTGAAGAGTTATAAGTTGAGCTTAATGAATTTAAGTACAAGCTAATGAGATTTGGCTTAAGAGCAAGGATTGCATATGTGATGAAGTTTGATGTGCTTAGCAGACATCTGAAATCTTAAAAGAAGATGATGGAGGATTATCTTATTAGGGTATCGAATTCTCATTTGCTTGATGTCAAAAAAAAACATGTTGTGTGAAAAATTTGTGGGAATGAAAATAGAGCAATGCAGGTAGGTGGCAACGAATTTTTATCAATTGTTCTATAAAAAACAATATTCTGAAGTGGATATCCTTTGCAAAATATCAAGGATAGAATTATAGGTAAGTTATTATATGTTATAAATATCTTACCAACAAATTTTTCTTGTAATATTTAATGCATGTAAGATGTTAGTCAAGTCAAAGATTATATCAATACGATGAAGTTAAGCATATTTATATGTATGGTGCAAGGAGTTGAGAGCTATAAATTTTGAAGTCTAAAGGAGATATGATGGGGTGCTTCTATATCAAAATACTATACATATAAATTAAGAGCAATGTGGAATATTGTTGGCTGTTGTGGTGCAGGAAGTTAGGCCACAATTATTCGACGGAAGAAGGTGTTGAATAGTAGTATATTGGAGGCCCCTTAGACCAATAGAAGATTGTGAACGTGTCGATGAACAATTGAGTCAGGTATTGATGATGAGGCTAATTGGAAAAGTTGATAATGATAGTATTTTAATGTGATATGATTATTACAAGCAATTTCACGGCCATTGTGTATGATCTTAAAATTTCAATTTGTGGCTTGTTTGTTTCTGCTAAAATCGTAATGAAAAGAATTTGAACTATAAATCAATCATGTGCATTATAATTGCTATTTTTACTCAAAATTTATTCAAATTTTAATTAAACTCAAATTTGGTTTAAAAGTTGAGATGAGACAAATCTAATCTCATACTAAAATATTTTTTGGGCCAATTTTAACCCTAATCTCTCGATTTATACGGCTAATTATAAATCAACAGCTAAGATTCAGTAAAAAAAACACATGTGTATCAATCCACGTAAGAAGAAACCAACAATTTCTTCACAGCCACAAGAGCCCAACTATCTCATTCCTCCATTATTAGAACTTTCCACTTAGCTATAGCTATAAATCTGCAGGCTTCATGCGCTGCTGAAGCTAAGACTTTCTTCAATTGGAGACGAAGTATGGCGGTGGAGACGAAGATTGTGATGATGGCCTTCTTCTTCGCCTTCCTTTTGGCTTCTTCTTCGACGGAGGCGGTCCACGGCGACTGCATCAAAGACTGTATTAGGCGCTGCTTCACCGGAAATGACTACGCCTCCTGCAGAGAGATCTGCGTCGTCGAATGCGCTAATCACCGGCGGTTCCCTCCCAAGGCAGACACCCCCAACTCATCCTTCCTTTAATTGCTTTATTAAGTCAATGCTTGCTGCTGTAACCAGTCATTGACATTTCAAATTTGTTATTTCATTTCGATAAAACTATTATTTATTTTTTATTTGAATTTTTTTTTTATTTTAAAAATGAATTCTATTTTCTATTTTATAAATTGATATTTATGATTTTGCCTTCTACAATATTATGTTTTATAATTCAAAAAAATAACTATTATTTATTTTAATAAATATTAAAAATTATAATTACTTTTAGGGTTTAATTATATGAATTCAAAAAAAAATTCTTAATTAGCTCTTAAAAACTATAAAATTAATTTTTTCTCATTAAAAAATAATAATTAAACTCATTTTACGTCTTAAAATTAAAAATATATATATTTTTAATCTAAATCATAATCATCAATACTTTTTGATAGTTATATGATAGCCAAATAGTTTTTTTTTTTTCCTCTAAGTAAATTTTATATAAGTAAACTCAAATTAAGAAATTAATTAATAATTAAATAAATTTCAAAAAAGAAAGCAAAGTATTAATTGAAAAAGAGAAAGTCTATTTATATCACTCAAAAAAATATATCCAATAAGATTTGAATATTATTTTAATATAAATTTTAAAAATAATATTTATATTATTTTAATATAAATAAATAAATACTAATAAAATAATATTCAAATCTCATTGAATGAGTTTGATTAAATGTCACGGTCTAAATAGCATTTCTCATTGAAAAACTCAAAATTATGAAAAAATTAGCCAAAAAATATAATAAAATATGATACAAAAATTAAGTGAAACATATGTGATACCTCATTATAATATTAATATTTATTTTAAGTATACTAAAAAATTTAAATATTCAATCTTATTTAATTGTTAGGAGCCAAAGATAAAATATAAGTAAAATATGAATAATAAAACACTATTGATTTTGTCTATACTCAAATAATTTAGATATGCACTTAAAAATGATATTTCCTAATAAATATATTTGATGAGAGCATCAATCAATTTTAGGATTTGCAAATTTACATTTAATATATATAATCAAACAAACCAACACCAATATATTGTATCAAAATGAGAAATGATAATGACAAATATGTATGGTGATAGGCAAAAGATTTAATATTGCATAAATAATTGAAAAATATTTTAAGAATTAAGCTGTGTTAATGAAACATCAATTATCACTCACATTCAAGGCATTCCTAAATATGTATCATATATTTCATTAATATTAATTTAATTTTAATGTTGTGCTAGCCAATGCATAGCCCTAACTTAAACAAATTAATTATCACGATAAATACTTTATTTACTGGATGTGATAGTTATTTTGGGCATAACATATAAGAGCGACATATCAAATCTTCTTGTAAAACATATTTTTCAGGTGGACTTCCCCTGGGTAGTGACATATGCTTCATTAAAACTTCATATTGGACTATGTCATACCTAAATTGTGCTGTAAAATTTTTTATTCTATCATAAATCCATCAACTACTCATAATACATTAATATGAGCATTCAAATAATGCTTTCATTAACTATTTATTCATATTAATAAAATTTTAACATATATTTATTTCCATAATATCACGACATACCCAGAGTATTCATTATCATAGAAAAAATAAAAATAAATATCATAAAAATCATCATACAATATCACCATTTATACCACATTAAATGAATATTATAATTTCAGTTACCGACTAAAATAATAAAATTTGTGAAACAATATTTTAAGATACACACCTAAGTTGTAATTTATCATTTGATTAAAATAAAAATGATAATTCAATAAATAAACAACAAAAAAGCTAACACTTACTAGTATAACTAGTAACACAATATCTCAACTATATTAGAATGCATCTCACATGGTTTATAAGGAAGATTAAAAAGTAGTATTATATGTACTTGTAATGATGGTGTAATGCCTCGCTAATAAATTTGATATATTAATCTAACAACGTGTGTTACGGTAATATTTAATATTGAGTTAGGGAATTCTAGCATAATATTGAGTACTACCTTACATTATGTGGATTTATGGGTAGAATGAAACTCAAACATTCTAATTTAAGCATTCATCCTTCATAATATGAAAATACATATAATATGAAAGAATATTTTAAAAATATCACAGAATATTTAACAAGTTTGAGCATATAATCACTCATCCTCACTTAAGCAAAAGAGTAAGTAAATAAGATCTTTAATCCAGCTACAGCTCAAGCTCTTCCTTAATTGTAGTACCTGATCCACACTCCTAATCTACCGTATTTGATTTATAATACGGTATGGCACATCCAATAAAAGTAAAATGGCACATCCAATAAAAGTAAAAGTGATTAGAAATTAAAAATTCTAAGTACAATTTAAGGGTAAACTAGATACATTATTAAGCGGATATCACATTAGCCAGTTACAATTTATTTAAGCAGAGCAAAAATGCAAATGACTGAATAGAAAAAAAAAAGTAGTATCAAAGGCTATAAATAATGCAAGTAAGTTTGCTCAGTATTTTAAGCTGTTCAATCATGCATCAAATCTGTTAATAAGACATAAAAGCACTTAAATAAATAAGGGGAGCATGAATATGTCCAAATAAGCAAATGCAAAATAATAGTAAAAGATAGTGTAGAAAAATATAAAAATGGTAAGTAAAACTACACTATAAATATACAAAGCTATAAAGTAAACTACTGCAACAAAGTAAGCAAGCAAATAATCTCAGTCTCAAGGACTGAATGAATATAGTCATAAGACTATACAATCATTTACAATCAATAAGATTGTAAGAAATATAATTTATGATTTATTTATTTTATATTTTTGTTCTATGGGCAAAGAGAAAGCGAGGAGCTGAGTACATCTACTTAACTTATCTGAAAGTGGGGTCAACTGTAAATAAACACATTTTCCCTCAAAAGAATTACATGATCTCTGGATACACCAATAGCCTGCCCAAGTTTAATGACAGCGGTACTAAAATTCACCATATTAAATGTTTATTATTATGCATAAAGTCTTAATTCATAATTTCAATGAATTTATTTTAATGCATTGTAACATTTCAAGGATCAACAAACTATTGTAAACTACGTGATATCTATTGTTTTCTATTTTTTTACTTATATATCCTAATGATTGGGCTTAATAAGCCCTTTGATTAACTTAGGCTTCATAAATTTCTAAGTTATTTGATAAGAGTATAATAAAATTAGTAGTACTAACTTAATTATATTTATTTAAGTAAGAGATAGGACTTATATTTTCTAAATGTAAATATTTCTTTTAAGCATTATATTCTCAAGCAGTTGAAAATAAATTCTTAATTATTCCTATTCTTCCAATATGACATTTCTTTACAGGTTTAATTGTTATTTTCTTATCGTGTTCATAATAGTTAAACTTAAATTTATTTAACTCTAATAATTGAAGATCTTTTAGGACTTAGTGTCTTGAATTATTAAAGATTTCTATTTAATCTATGATAAAAGTTACTTCTAATGATATTTTTATAAGATTATTTATTTAATATTTTATTCTGAATAAATGTAATTATATTGTAGAATCTTTACAGTCACATGGTCAGAGAAGTTTTAATTCTTATAACTATTAAGGAGTTTATATTAAGCATCTTATTATTCTACAGATTAGTGTATCATTGACTTATTGTTAACTTTAGAACCTGTTTAAATCAACATAGTATTTACTTATCTTAATCTTATTACTCAAGGAATTTTCTAGCTTGGATATTTTATAAATAATTAATGATAGTCAATTCTTAATTTTTTTTAAGGATAATGTTTTTCTTATATTCTAGAATGTAAACGACTCAATCAAATGGTGCACTTATTAAGAAACTATATTTGTGTAAAATACCAAAAATTTTATTTCTAATTGTTTATTAATAAATAATTTTGACTTCAGATTGAAAATATGATTTCGCCATTGTGTTCACCACCCTCAACTTAGCTAGGGGTGAAGTTTTGAACGCATTTGGAAGTCATTAAAATTTTGACGAATATTTTAATATTATTTAAATACCTGAAAATTCGAGTAATTAAATACTCGTCGGATAAAAAATCCGAGTACGCCATTGTGTTCAGAAGCCCTCAATTAGCTAGGATTGATATTTTTAAAGTTTTGGAATATAATTATTAAATTAAGTTTAATTAATTAAAATGATTTAAATTAAATTAAATAATTAATTATTAAATTATACTAAACGGCGCCATCCACTCCTCTTCACATCGTTCCCTAATTCCTAATTTTGTAATTTAATTTACCCCAAACCTTATCTTGATTAGCCAAATCAAGATGAAAAGATTAAGAATTAGATTCTAGATGATGGGGTCTAATCACTTAATCCAAAGGTATAACTAAAGATCTGAGGTTTAGAACTCATATCTCACAGATTAAGTTAAGGCAAGTTCTAATGATAAATCAATTCATTAGAATATATCTCTATTCTTAATTCTAGGGTTTAAAGATCAAATAATCATTTAATAAACTAAGAAAATCTATAAACTAGAAAACTCAAGGTTTCACCTATTGAGTAACCCAATTTACTCAATAGATGAATTCTAACCTAAGATCTATTCCTAATCTTAGGAAATAAGGCTCTTAATTTCTAAGAGTATCTCTCAAGACACACATTCTAACTAATGTTATAAAGACCTAAGGAAAGATCTAAAAATGATTTAGGAAGAAAAAACACTCTCTTAAGTTTTAGGAAATTTTCCTTAAGGAGCAAATTTTGAGATTTTAATCAAAATCTAATTTAGACTTGGATTTGATTAATTTCAGTTCTAAATCATTCTATTTACTGATTTTAGTGATTAGAAACTGAATTTAGGGCTTTTAAAGGCTAAACCCTAAATTTGGGCAAAATGGTCATTTTGCCCCTACTTAAAGGTTCAAAAGATCAAATTTTGATCTAGGGCTTAAATTCTGAAATTGCCTTTTGGAAAGTATTTCTTACTATCTAATATAAGATTTAGACAGCAACTAAATTAATTCTGGGTGATTATTAAGCCATATGAGATCAAATTAGTAAATTTGACTCATAAAGGTAATTTAGTAATTTGGCTAAATGAAAGTTAAATTTTCTTTTAGATTATTGATCTTTACTGTCTAAGCTTTTTATAGAATCTAAATTTACTAAATTTTGATAAGTATTGACCAAGTTATGGCCAATACAAGATCTATAGTTAAAAGGTGAATAAGGAATCCTTAATTATGGGTCAAAAATCCCAACTTTATTAATTAGTGTCCAAATTGAGTAAAATTTATGGCTATGATTTACAAATAGTCCACTGATTACAATGACATGTGGTAGGCTCAATTTGGATCTAATTTGACTAAGTTATGACCTAATTAGTGTTTAAGGTGATTAGTGAGTGATTAGCAAAATTAATTACTTAAACACTAATCCAACCTTATAGATAGGTTTTAAATGTCTCTATGAGTCCTCTAAAACTTAAATCACTCAATTTGGATTACTAGATTTGCTAATATTCACTAATCAAGATTTGGAGTAATTAGGGGTGATTAGCAAATCTAACCGTTGGATCTAAAATATCTTTACAGATTATTGTTAATTAGGTTTTTTTGATTTAGATTAATATTTGGATTTTCCAATTTGGAGTTCAATTGACCAAGTTATGGTCAATTGAAGTTCTAGGGTTAATGAGGGTAATTAGGGTTAGGACCTAAAAGTGATTAGGCAAATGCTAGTCCAAACAACAAAATAAACACTATCAAATTAATTCTTAGGGTTTTCTGATCACTTTTAAACCCATATTGGGTATATTTGGATCAATCTACACAAAGTTATGAGTTAAATAAGATTTGTGACATTTAATTTAACTTAAATAAATCATAAATATCACTTTGCTAAATACAGGTCCAAATGCAAAATTGATAGTGCCAAATTAATCTTCTATTTTTGCTGAATCCAATGATATATAATTTTGCATAATTTGGATGTATAATTTGCAAGTTATTAGGGTTTGAAGATTTGAATTTAATTTATTAATTACTTATGTTTTAATTTATTTAATTAATCTGTTATTATTATTAATATATAAATTCGTTTATTAAATAAACGTTATATATATATATATATATATCATTTATAATTAATATTTTTGCAGGACGCGTGGCGGGCCATTACTGGCTGAGCTGACGACCGCGGGACCCACCGGATCAGACGACAGGGGGAAGGCCACGCGTCGCGCTGCGACGGGCTGGCATGCTGCGAGGTGGGCCCCACCGTGGTAGTCGAAACGCTATGGGCCACGGGTCGCGGGCCGGGCCCGGGCCGACCCGGACCAGCCCCGAGGGCTCGTCTTCCTCGCACGATTGCTCCAATCGCAGGCTGCTAGGGCGCCAAAAACGACGATGATAACATCATTTCCGGAGGTCAAGCCATATACCGATCGAAAGGTATTGAAGATACCTTTCGATTGGTACCTAGAACACCGTCGGGGAAGAAACACAGCTCCGGAAAAATCTAAACCTAGATGACCCTATCGAAAACTTCAAACGTTTAACGGAAAATACTATCGCTTCTACCCTAAATTATCTCGATCCATATACTTGATTGATGATCAGATCCGTTAAATTAACAATCAAAGATGTGAAATAAGTGTTGGAAACAACTGATTAAGGATCAAAGCAATGTATAATATGTTAGGAGTACCTCAAATTGGACGGCTGAAGAGGATACGATAATTACTGAGGGTTGATTGATCTTCTAAGCCCAATTTCTGTGCTAGATGATGAATCCAAACGGTCTAGGAGTCTAAATAGAGAGACGAGGAGGTCCTTCAGCGGCGGGCGACGCGTGCCTCGCGCTCGGCGTGCTGCGCGCGATCCCTCGCGACACGCGGAAGACGCGCGAGGACGATAACCCTCGTCCGTTCGATCTTCTGATCGAATGGACCTCGGTGCCCGTCTGATCGAACGGTGAGGTTAGAATTAGGGCGACGGCGTCAGGGTCAAGTGGACGGCGCCGTTAATGCCAATAAATTAATATTATTATTTAATTTATAATTTAGAGACTTAATTAATTAAATTTACCCTATTAATTGCATTCCAAAAATTTCCAATAAATCTCCCTTAGCTAATTGAAGGGTGAGGAACGCAACGGCACACTCGGATTTTCATTTCGATGATTATTTATTTATTTGAATTTCCAGGTATTTAAATATAATTAAAATATTCGACGAAAATCCAACGACTTTCAAATGCCTCCAAAACTTCACCCATAGCTAATTTGGGTGTTCTAAATATAATGGTGAAGTCAGACTTTCAATTTGAGGTCTAGATAAAAAGTCAATTTTCTAGGGTTTGGGATTTTCCAGAATTTCTGGTTTTGACTCAGTTGTCCATCTGATCGGTATCGTAAACCCTATCTGACTTTTCTTTTGTTTTGTACAAAATGCCTAAATTCTGTTTCTGCCATGTTCCCAGAGCAAGCCCATACAGAGATGTGTTAACACGATGCTTTCTATAATAACCGGGAATCAATTGTCTCTTTGACATGTGAGCGTAGTTCCGGGAAGAGGCCGCGCAGCGGAGCCCTCTTTCACTTTACTTTAGGGTAGTGCTTGAGATCGGCTACTTGGAATGGGGTAGGGGAACCACAGACGGCGTAAAAAACCCACCCGCAGTACACGAGAATAGCTCCAACCAGGAGTCTACCTTCTCGGCATTAGGTCCCCGTAATCTCATCACTGCCGGAAGGAGTCCTACTAAGAAAGAGGGACTGCTTGACTTAGAGCTTGAACGTGGAAATCTAGCTGACCAGGTCTGGCTTTAGCTTTAGGCCCTGGAAAGGCCCAAGCCTCGTGAGGATCTCGCGAATGGCCTTGGCTTGGACGAATGCCCGGAAAACCCTGATCGCCCTGAGCAGAGAGTCTTGACGGGTCCTTGCGGAGAATCAATCTCCTGTTCAAAGGCAACGTCAAAAGGGCAATCTGGATGGAACCTAAACTTAGTGAATTTGAGTTTACGTAATCGCGTGTGAGACTGAGTTCACTAGAAATGATTTGACCTAGGTTTCAGAGATGAGTTCTAAATTACTTAATTAGTGACTTAGAACCTTAATTAAGACTTAAATTAGTCTTAATTGAGCCAAGTAACAACTTGGGTTGTTACAGGCTAGCTAGCAAGCCCCTGGGAGTTATATGGAGGGATTTAGCCTCTTGTAGGAAGTAGGCAAATCCAGAGGAAAGACACACCATCAGTTCCTATTTTGAGTAAGCTACCGACGGGTGGCGAGATAAGCTTCCTACAGGTTATGCCTATGGGTTTACCCATTTGGGCTCAGGAGTCTATGGACTCGACATATTGTTACAAATGCTTTTGATAAAATTGCAAATTTCATGCTTTTCATATATATTGATTTTCACAGCTAACTTGTAGGACAAAAATTGAATTTGAAAATTGCTTTATTTTCCATGCAGATTTTCAGTCATTTTCATATTTGATTCATGCCTATTATAGGATGCTAGATTTATTCTTATAAGAACAATTTGCGTACTCCTACCTGACTGGTAAACTGAATTTTTCAAGTTTTGATAATTAAAAAGATTAGAAGATCTGCCAAATTAAAAGAAGAAGAATAAAAGAAGCAGAAGAATGTAGATATTTTTTATTTTATATTTTGTAAAAATTCAAATTGTTGTAACTTTTTATATATGTTTTGGCTCTATGTATAAAAAGATTGTAAATTATTTTATTTTATTATGTCCTTTTTGAAATATAAAAATGTACATATTTTCAATTGAGATGAATTGTTCTTTAAAGACTCTCGAACTTCGATCCTTGGTCGCCACAGAAATTGGTATCAGAGCAAAGTTTGAGACTATATAAGGAATAATTCATTAAAAGAGCCAATTATATGAATATAGTTACTATAATATTAGAAGTTGGATCTTAAGTTGGAGAGCCAACTAAGTATAGTTTAGTATTTCCCAGATTATGGATAGTCAAAATAACAACAACAACAACAACAATCAATCATAGGAGGAAAATGTTTCTCAAAACACTCCTAGTCACAACGAGACTGTTTCACCTAACGTTGAAGCAGTCTATCCCTTTGATCATAGTGGAGCAAATCAAATGCTCTAGTTCATGAATATGATGAGTCAATTCATGAATAGTCAACAAATTCAGAATCCAAATCCTATTCAGAGAAAAGCAGTAAATGAAGACATGCATATATTCCTTAAACTTCAACCTCCCAGATTGAATGGCAAGGCAACTCCTTACCAAGCAGAGGAGTGGATCCAAAGGATAGAGAAGGAGTTTAGATGCGCTAAGAGCTCTGAAGATCAGAAGGTATCTTTAGCTACTTATCTTCTGACAGAAGCTGCTAAGAAATGGTGGAAGTCAACCAAGAGCACTACATTTCAAAATAGAACAGAAGAAGAGATACAGTGGGAAGAATTTGTGAAAACATTCTTAGGCAAATATGTGCCTCAGTCTGCTAGGCAGACAATGAGAAAAGAGCTATTGAACCTGAAGCAAGGAAGTCACACAATGATAGAATATGAGGAAGAATTCACTCGTTTGGCCAGCTTTGCTCCAGAAATGGTTACAACTAAGGAAGTCAAGTGTCATTTGTTCCTTAATGGATTAAGGAATAATTTTCAACATATTTTGACACCTCTTCAAATTTTAAACTTTGCTCAATTAGTAGAAAAAACTAAACTTATGGAAGCTCAAGAAGAGCAGTACTCTTCTAGGATGAAAAGGCCAGCATTCTCCCCTCATTTTCAATCCAAGAAGCAGCAATTCTCCAAACCTCAAGGCAAAGTGTATAATACTCAAGGTAACTCAAGTATACCTGCTTTGAGAACACCAAACACTTGCAGGTTTTGTGGAAGAATTCATAATACAGAGAAATGCTTTACCGGTGAAGGTCAATGCCACCAATGTGGAAGGACAAATCATTCCATAAAATTCTGCCGAGCCACTTATACAATCAATGGGTATCAACTTCCAAATCAAGGCAAGACAGTTATGAAGAATCAAGGAAGACCACCAGTAAACCAAGGAAATAATATTACATCTTCCAGTAATCCAAGAAATAATCAAGCTTAGGCCAGAATATTTAACCTATCTCAAGAAGAGGCAAAAGAAGAACCTGATGTGGTAACAGGTACCATTTTATTATTTCAGTACCCTTGTTCAGTTCTTTTTGATTCTGGAGCCACGCATTCTTTTATTGCATCAAAAATAGTTCAATAATATTCATTACCTGTAGAACAACTTTCATCAGCCCTTAAAATCAATTTGCCATCAGGAGAGTTCTTAGAAACAAATATCTTTTGCAATTGTAAGTTAGATATAAACAGAAATTTATGGGAAGCCAAACTCACTGCCATTCCTATAACTACTTTTAATATCATTCTCGGGATGGATTGGATGAGTTAGAATAAGGCATTAATTGATTGTGCAAAGAAGAGAGTATATATTTATAATGGAAGTAAGAAGGTAGCCTTTATTGGTCAAAGAAGTGCAATTATTAGTCTTATCCCAGCAAACAAGGTTGAAAAGTTCATTAGAAAGAAGTATCCCATATTCTTAACCTTACTCTCAAGTTCTGAAGTTAAAACTACAACTTTAGAAGAGACTCCTGTAGTAAAAGAATATGCAGATGTCTTTCCAGAAGAACTTCCAGGTCTACCACCTCAAAGAGAAGTGGAGTTCAGTATTGATTTAAGTCAAGGAACGAATCCTTTATCTAAAGCTCCATACAGAATGACACCCAAAGAATTAGAGGAACTTAAGAATCAACTTCAAGAGTTGACTGAAAAAGGATTTATAAGACCAAGTAATTATCCTTGGGGAGCCCCAGTTTTATTTGTTAAAAAGAAAGATGGAAGTATGCGATTATGTATTGATTACCAGGAATTGAATAAGGTTACTATTAAGAACAAATACCCATTACCAAGAATAGATGATTTATTTGATCAATTAGTTGGTGCTTCCATATTTTCCAAAATCAATCTAAGATCTGGTTTTCACCAACTCCGTATCAAAGATGAAGATATTCCTAAGTCTGCATTCAGAACACGTTATGGGCATTATGAATTATTGGCGATGCCTTTTGGGTTAACAAATGCCCCATTTTACTTTATGGATCTGATGCAACGAATAATGAAACCCTACTTAGATTCCTTTATCATCGTCTTCATTAATGATATATTAATTTATTCTAAGAATGCTAAGGAACATGAAGAGCATCTTAGAATCACCTTGAACTTATTTAGGCAACATCAACTGTATTCCAAATTCTCAAAATATGAATTTTGGCTTCACTCAGTCGCCTTCTTAGGCCATATAATTAGTAAGGAAGGAATATCAGTTGGTCCCAGCAAGATAAATGCAATTCAGGATTGGCCCCAACCTACTTCAGTGACAGAAATACGAAGTTTCTTGGGACTAGCTGGGTATTATCGTAAGTTTATTAAAAACTTTTCTCAGATTGCAGTCCCTCTTACTTGTCTCACTCAAAAAGATGTACCTTATGTGTGGGACTCATCTTATGAATCAGCGTTTAAGAAATTAAAAGAATGTCTAACCTCAGCTCCTATTCTAGTTCTGCCAGTTGAAGGAAAAGAATATCAGATTTATTGTGATGCTTCTGGTATTGGATTAGGCTGTGTTCTCATGCAAGAAGGAAAAGTGATAGCTTTTGCATCTAGACAGCTTAAAGTCCATGAGAAGAATTATCCAGTTCATGATTTGGAGTTAGCTACAAGAGTCTTTACACTAAAGATCTGGAGACACTACTTATATGGAGTAAGATGTGAAGTCTTCACAGATCACCAAAGTCTGAAATATATCTTTACTTAGAAAGAGATCAATTTAAGACAGCGAAGATGGTTAGAATTAATCAAAGATTATGATTTATCAATTCAATATCATCCGGGAAAGGCAAATGTAGTAGCAGATTGTGGCGACCCTGCCCCGCCGTAGTCTTGTTAACTCTTAAGTAAACATGATTACGGTGGAGGGGTTACCAAATGACAAGGTCCTCACTTAGAATTGGATTAGACATACATTCTTATCCAACTAAACTAAGGACTTTGCCATTCATAAAGTAAATATCTCACTAAATGAATCATACAAGAAAATGTAGAAAGCGCGAAAGTATAAAATACAACATCCATCCATACAATACAATAATCCAGAATAAGAAAAGAGCTGAAGAGAAATGATTAACCTGTATTATTACAATATTTTAATAAGTTTAAAGAGCTGAAAAGAAAACTCTCAATCTCACAAGCAGAAAGGAAACTAAATCTAAGGGTCTTTAGGCGCAGACTCCTCCTCCAATGATAAGCTCTTCACTGGATCAACTGTTTCAATAAACACAGAACCTACCATTATCAGTTTCATAATGGTAGGGCCTCAGCCAATAAAAGAAAAACTGGTTAGACTATTGTCTAAGTACATTTTAGGATAATCAATTGATTATGTTAAATAGATTCACCATAAAAACTAAGTACAAAAGCATAAAAGGAGCAGAAATGCGTAAGAAAAGAAAATGATAAAGTTATAAACAAATAGTTTATAACTTAAATAACTAAAAAGTAAGCACATACCTCCTCCAGTAACTGCAACAAGGTCAAGTAAGTAAAAGAAAGACTAAAGCAATGACTGTAAAGAAATTATATCCTAAACATGCTTATGATCAGTACAGGATTATGCTGAGTGACATAAAAGTAAATGAACATATAAAACATTTTGAAAACAAAACAAATATTATATATATATATATATATATATATATATATATACATACATATATATATATATATGAAAGCAGTAAATAAGACTAGCATCCTATATGAAAACAAAGCTAGAAAAGTGCAGTATGACTATAAGTAAAAATAATGCTGAAATGCAGAAAAGAGTAAAGTAAAATAGTAAGATCAAAACTAAAAATTTGTCTTGGCTACTCAAGCCACTCAATTGTAAGTAAACACTTAGCCTGATAGGCTAAGGTAGAAACTCTGAACTAAATATCACTGAAATCTCTTAGCATGATGGGCTAAGGCATAAAGTACTGAACTGAATAATCACTGAATAGAAAATCCACCCTCAACTAGTACTCACCATATCCAATCCTGACATATGAGCGCAAAATCTATTTCTCGCCACCCTGGGAATTATTTCAACCAGGCATGGATAGACTTATCGACAGTAGCAAACCAGCGTGCTATGCCGGACTCAAGGATTGGAGAGGCATACTAGTTATGCCACAACTTACTGAAAAACTTAAAACATCGATCAATCATGAATGATATGTATGCAATCCAAAATTAACATGAGATATTTATCAAATATCTTATGTCCAATATATGTGTATAAGGTATGAGGCTCAAAACAAGTTATGCAAAGCATCAATTCAAGGTGAACAAGAGACTCTACTAGGACACAAGTGATATCTATTTATTATCTAATTTAATCATTCTACCTACTCTAAGTTACACAAGTTCAGGATCTCCAGGTCCTACTATCGAGTGTAACTCAGATTTACGACCTTACAAGTTAGAAAATAATTAGAACTGATCAGGTTCTAATCTTATCAATTCAATGTCGATTATACATGGTAAATAATAAGTTAAATGACCTATTTTAATATTTAATCATAATCCCAACCCATCTTGATTGATCAAATCAAGATGGAAGGATTATGAATTAAACTCCAAATATAGAATTTAATAACTTAATCCAAATGGTGTATCTTAAGGATCTAAGGTTTAATACTCATGTCTCACAGATTAAGTTAAGGTAAATCCTAATGAAAATCAACTCATTAGGATAGATCTCTATTCTTAATTCTAAGATTTAAAGATAAAATAATCATTAAATAAACTTAGGAAAATCTATAAACTAATAAACTCAAGGTTTCACCTATTGAGTAACCCAATTTACTCAAGGTTTCACCTATTGAGTAACCCAATTTACTCAATAGATGAACTCTAACCTAAGATCTATTCATAATCCTAGGAATTTAGGCTCTTAATTATTAAGAGTATCTCTCATGACACACATCCTAACTAATGTTATAAGACCTATAGAAGGATCTAAGAAGGATAAAGGAAGGGAATCACTCAAATTTTACTTAGGAATTTTCTTAAGAACTTTAAAATGAGATCTTGATCAGAATCAAATTAAGTTTGAATTTATCTAATTTATATCCTAAATCACTTTATTTACTGTTTGAAATGTTTAAAATGTGATTTTTAGGACTTTAAATTGTTAAACCCCAACTTTGGGCAAAATCACCATTTTGCCCCTACTTAAGGGTCTAAATCTTATCTTTATGAATTAAGATTAAATTCTGAATTTTTAACAAAGTTGAATGATAGCTTACTGTTTAATATGAGTTTAGACAGTAAGATCATTAATTTTGGTTAAGTATTAAGCCTTATAAGGTCAAATTTAAGAATTTAACCTATAAGGGCATAGTAGTAATTTTACCTTAAGGACACCTAAATTTTCTATTAGTTTACTGTAGGTTATGTTTTAAGGTTTCCATAGAACCTAGATTTACTAATTTCTGATAAGTATTGGCCAAGTTGTGGCCAATACAAGTTTTAGGATTTAAATGGTAATTAAGGGATTCTTAATTAAAGGTCAAAATCCTAACTTTGTCAATTAGTGCTCAAATTGAGCAAAAATTAATGGCTATGGTTTACAAATAGTCCACTGATTACAATGACATGTGGTAGGCTCAATTTGGATCTAATTTGACTAAGTTATGACCTAATTAGGGTTTAGGGTGATTAATGAGTGATTAGTGAAATTAATCACTCAAACACTAATCCAACCTTACAGCTAGGTTTTAAATGACTCTATGAATCCTCTGAAACTTAAATTACTCAATTTGGATTATTAGATTTGCTAATATTCACTAATCAAGTTTTGGAGTACTTAGGGGTGATTAGCAAATCTAACTATTGGATCTAAAATATTTTTACAGATTATTGTTAATTATGTTTTTTTGATCTAAATTGATATTTGAATTATTAAATTTGAAGCTCAATTGATCAAGTTATGGTCAATTGAAGTTTTAGGTCTAATTAGGGTAATTAGGGTTAGGTCCTAAAAGTGATTAGACAAATACTAATCCAAACAGCAAAGATAACCCTACTAAAATAATTCTTAGGGTTTTTTGAGAATTTTTAAGACCCATATTCAATAGGTTTGGATTAGTGAGTGCAAAGTTATGAGCTAATAAAGTTTTGTGATATTTTGAGATAATTTTAGGGATCCTAAATGTCATTAAATTAAATATAGCTCTAAATGGAATTTTAAAGTTCCATAATAATTCTTATTTTTTGCTGATCGAAATGACCTATAATTTCAATATTTTTGGGGCAGTATATTTAAAGATATGAGTGATTATATGTTTGAATTTAATTAATTAAATTATGATTTTAATTAATTTATTGACTAATTATAAATTGATAGGTTCAATCACTCGGCGGTTGGGACCCATATGCAGAGAAATGGCGGGTTTTGAGTGTTGACCCAACCACGCCAAGAGGTGGGGCCCACCATTCTCAATGCAAGCGGGTCGAAGGATCGACCCGAAAACTCGCGACGGGTTCTGCATCAAAAGCGCAGACGGATGCTACCCTCACCTAGGGCATCACCGATTTCGGACCTCCCGCCACCGAGAGACGACAACCCGCTTACTAAATTGTCGGGCTCGATAAGCACATCATACCGGTAACATCACAGAGGAGGAGACAACCTAAGATCGCAGCAACGATTAACCCTAATTGCCTAGGTTTCAAAAATGAAAAAAAATAGAAAAATTTTTATGTAAACGAAGGATCTGTCTTATAATTGACTTAGTACAATCAATATGTTTCGCATATTTGAACAATATTGCATAGATTAGGACGGCTACGAGGTTAAGATAGATGTTTTTTATTACCAATTCAAAATTGCTTTATACAGATATGAAATCGGGTACCATAAATTTACAATTGAATCATTGAAAATCAGTGCTTGATTGACCAGATAATGAGGTTGAGTTCATGTGGCGTCCCTGCCCCGCCGTGGTCCTGTTAACCCTTAAGTTAACATGATTACGGTGGAGTGGTCACCAAATGACAAGGTCCCCACTTAGTATTGAATTAGACACATGTTCTAATCCAACTTAAATAAGAACTTTGCCATTCATCCCAGAATTTATCACTAAATGATCATACAAGAACTCAGAGTGCAGAAGCATAAAACATAATATCCATCCAATATAGTATAAATACAACAATACAGAATAAGTAAAGTACTGAAAGAGAAATATAAACCTGTATTATTATAACATTTAATAAGTTTAAAAGAACTGAAAGGAAACTCTCAATCTCACTGGAAGAAAGAAAACTAAAACTACAGATCTTCAGGAATGGGCTCCTCCTCCAATGGCAAGCTCTCCACTGGATTTGCTGCTCCAACAAACTCAGAACCTACCATTATCAGTTTCATAATAGTAGGGCCCCAGCCAACAAAAGAAAAACTGGTTAGACAATAAGTCTAAGTACATTTTAGGGTAAACAATTTATTTAGGTTAAATAGATATCATCATAAAAACAGAACTGAGCAAAATAGGTGCAGAAAAGCATACAAAAGAACAGTATAAAGTTATAACAAACAGTTTATAATTAAAGCAACTAGGAAGTAATACATACCTCCTCCAAGTAACTGCAACAAAGACAAGTAAGTAAAAGAAAAGTAAAACTGTAAGAAAAGGTACAACCTAAACATGCTTATGATCAAACAGAATATGCTAAGTGACATACATAACAGTATGAAATTGAAAACAACTAATATCCTATGTGAGCATATGAAAACAGTAAGTAAAACTAACATCCTATATAAAAATAAGTGCAGGAAAACTGTAAGTAAAATAGTGCTGAAATGCAAAATATACAAGTAAAACAGTAACTGTAAACTAAAACTACAATGACTATATAAGTCACTTGAACTGAACACGAACTCAGCAAATCTTAGCCTGATGAGCTAAGAAACTCTGAACTGAACATCACTGAAAGCTCTTAGCCTGATGAGCTAAGATAGAACTGAATGTATGTGTACTTGAATTAGTATATCCATATCAGAATCCTAACTCTATAGTCAGTAGGGCGAGAGTCTATCCATCCTATCACTCGGACTATGCATGGCCAATAGACTGTCGGACATTAAACCCTCGAAAGGTTGCCGACCCCGAACGAGTTGATCGAAGAGGTATACTAATCAAGCTACACCTTACAAACCACTTGTGAAACGAAAACACAATGCTGCTTATAAATGTTCCAAATTAACATAAGATATTTATCAAATATCTTATGTACATAATACATGTTCAAGGTATAAGGATCAAAATCAAGGAATGCGAAGCATCAAAATCAAAGTGCAAGAGACTCTATCTAAAACACAGGTGATATCTATTGTTATCTACTTTATTTGTTCTATCTACTCTAAGTTACATAAGTTTCAGAATCATCAATTCTTACTCATTCTGTAACTTAGAATCACGAATCCTACTAGTTGAAGATAATTAGGACTGGCCAAGTCCTAATTATAATTTAATCAAAAGATGACTATTTGGTTAAAAATGAATAAATTAGCGACCTAATTTTGTAATTTAATTCATCCCAACCTCATCTTGATTAGCCAAATCAAGATAAAAAGATTAAGAATTAGACTCCAGATGATGGGGTCTAAGCACTTAATCTTAAAGGTGTAATCTAAGGGTTTAAGGTTTAGAACCAAAAACTCATAGATTAGGTTAAGGCAAATCCTAATAATAAATCAAATTCATTAGGATAGATCTCTATTCTTAGTTCTAAAGTTTAAAGATCAAATAATTATTTAATAAACTAGAAAACTCAAGGTTTCACCTATTGAGTAACCCAATTTACTCAATAGATAAATTCTAACTTAAGATCTATTCCTAATCTTAAGAATTAAGGCTCTTAATTACTAAGAGTATCTCTCAAGACACACATCCTAACTAATGTTATAAGACCTAAGGTATGATCTAAGAATGATTTAAGAAGAGAAATCACTCACTTAAGACTTAGGATTTTCCTTAAGGAGCTAAGATTAAGATTTTAATCAAAAATCTAATTTAGGCTTGGATTTGATTAATTTCAGCTTTAAATCATTATAATTACTGATTAATAGGATTATAAAATGATTTTAGGGCTTTTGAAAACTAAACCCTAAATTTTGGCAAAATGACCATTATGCCCCCACTTAAGGGTTCAAAAGATCAAACTTTGATCTAGGGCTTAAATTCTAAAATTTTCTTTTGGAAAGTGATTCTTATTTTCTAATGTAAGATTAGACAGCAACTAAATTAATTTTGGGTGATTATTAAGCCATATAATATCAAATTAGTAAATTTGACTCATAAGGGCAAATTAGTAATTTGTCTAAGTGAAAGTTAAATTTTCTTTTAGATTATTGTTGTTTACTACCTAAGCTTTCCATAGAGTCTAGATTTGCTAAATTCTGATAAGTATTAGCCAAGTTATGGCCAATACAAGATTTAGGGTTATAAGGGTAATTAAGGAATCCTTAATTATGGGTCAAAATCCTAACTTTGTCAATTAGTGTCCAAATTGAGTAAAGTCAGTGGCTATGGTTTACAAATAGTCCACTAATCACAATGACATGTATTAGGCTCAATTTGGACATAATTTGACTAAGTTGTGACTTAATTAGGGTTAAGAGTGATTAGTGAGTGATTAGCAAAATTAATCAATCAAACACTAATCCAACCTTACAGATTGATTCTAAATGGTTCTATGAGTTTTTTGAAACTTAAATCACTTAATTTGGGTTATTAGATTTGCTAATATTCACTAATCAAGTTTTAGGGTAATTAGGAGTGATTAGCAAATCTAACCATTGGATCTAAAATATTTTTACAGATTACTATTAATTAAGTTTTTCTGATCTACATGGATATTTAGATCATCCAATTTAGAGCTCAATTGACCAAGTTATGGTCAATTGAAGTTCTAGGTCTAATTAGGGTAATTAAGGTTAGGTCCTAAAAGTGATTAGGCAAAAATAAAACCAAACAGCAAGATGAATACTACCAAATTAATCCTTAGGGTTTTTCATCCGGGCCCCACCACTAATCCAGTGTGCTGCACGCGTGGACCCAGATTGAACCCTCGCGGGTCGAGCTTGGCCCGACCCGATCCTCGAGCGTCGTCGTCTTCCTCATCTTGGAGGACCGCGGCTAAGGCACAATGTTTCGAGGTCTTACATGGATGACTGCGTGTGACCCGCACAGCTATGGAAAGGGCACATCTAGGGCTTCAGTTAACATGATAATCGACTCTTAAGATGGCCTAAGGTGTCGGTGAGGATCAACCCTAATGACTAGGGTTTGAAACTAAAATTTCTAACGGTATGTACTGCAAAGATTATCTAAAATTCGCAAGATTCCAATCAACTTAACTAAATCAGAAGCAACAATACATCCATCTATCGAATGAAATAGCAATTCGAATCGAAATCAAGACAAAATTATAAAGGATAGAGGAACGATCAGTACCTTTAATTCAACGGTTCAGAAAATAGGGTTTGTGCTTGCGATGATATCTGATGTTTTTCGAAAGATCTTTGCAAAACTTCTGAAATGTGAGATTGAAGGGAGTTCTTATTGAGGTTTAGGAGCGGTGGATCGACACCTTCTTGGCCATGATTTGCGCAGGAGGACGGTTAGGGAGACGTGTGGCCTGGCCTTCGCTGCGTGCCGAGGAGGTTACACGCGCAGGGCGCGTAGGGATGAAGTTCGCTGTCCGTTCGATCATAGATCGAACAGTCCACGTGCGCCGTTTGAAATGAAGGAACGACAGTTGGGTAATTGCGACGCCGTTTGAATTTAAATTAATATAATAATATTTAAATAATTTCTAATGATTTTATTAATCAAAATTGACTATTTAAATGCATTCCTTAAAATTCCAATAAATTACCCTTAGCTAATTGAGGGGTGAGGAACGCAACGGCGCACTCGGATTTTTGTTTCGACGAGTATTTATTTATTTGATTATTTGGGGTATTTAAATAATATTAAAATATTCGACGAAAAATCAACGACTTCCAAATGCCTCCAAAAGTTCACCCCTAGTTAGTTTGGGTGTTCTGAACGTAATGGAGAAGTTGGATTTTAAATCTGAGGTCTGGATAAAAAGTCAAATTCTAGGGTTTGAAATTTTCCAAAATTCCAGATTTGACTTTGTTGACTTCTGGTTTGACCTAGGTTTCAGAGGCGAGTTCTAAATTACTTAATTAATGACTTAGAACATTAATTAAGACTTAGATTAGTCTTAATTGAGCAAAGTAACAACCTGGGTTGTTACAGTTCAGTACCTGATTAATGGTTCGATAACTAAGATTTGATCAATCACTCTTCAATGCCTCTAAGGTTCGAATCTGAGAAAACAATGGCATCAAAATCGATTTGGGATTTTAAATTACACCAAAGAGCGGTGGAAGGCCAACTGGAACGGTGGACTTTGCTGAGCTCACCGCGCGGCAAGAGACTGGTGCGACGTGCGTCTGCTCGCGATACGCGTGGGCTTCACGAGGAAGACGACACGCCTGTCATCTGATCATCTGATCAGACAGCCACAAAACAAGATGCGGCTTGACTGAAGATGGCGACGGCGTGAGAAAATTTCAAACGACACGGAGTTTTTATATGACGACGCCATTTAAGTAAATTATTAATTTAATTATTTCTTATTTAATTTTATTAATTAAAATTAAACTATATATGCATTAGAAAATTCCTAATAAATCACCCCTAGCTAATTGAGAGGTGAGGAATACAACGGCGCGATCGGATTTTCATTTCGATGAGTATTTAATTATTTGATTTTCCGGGGTATTTAAATATTGTTAAAATATTTGACAAAAATTCAATGAATTCCAAATGCCTTCAAAATTTCACCCATAACTAATTTGGGGGTTCTGAACGCAATGGTGAAGTTAGATTTTCAAATTGAGGTCTAAATAAAAAGTCAATTTCCAGGGTTTGGAATTTTCTAGAATTTCTGATTTGATTCAGTGGACTTTTGATTTAACGTAGGTTTTAGAAATGAGTTTTAAATTACTTAATTAGTGAATTAGAACCTTAATTAAGACTCAGATTAGTCTTAATTAATCTAAGTAATAACCTGGGTTGTTACATAGATGCACTAAGTCAAAAAGCAATTTCACATTTGCATATTTTGACTTCTAATCCTATATTACTCAAGGAAATAGAAGATCTTCAATTAGAAGTCATATTGCCATCAAATGCTAAACTATTTCAAATGACTGTTGAATGTTCATTAATGGATGAAATTAAAGGAGCTCAACATCTTGATGAAGAATATAGTTCCTTATATGTATCCATTCAATCAGGAAAACACTTAGATTGAATTTAGATTCAAATAAGAATATTTGGTGTGGATCCAAAATATGGATACCAAATAAAGATGAGCTAAGATCTAAAGTATTGAAAGAAGCTCACCAGTCTAGATACTCAATTCATCCTGGAAATAATAAGATGTATCAAGACTTAAAATCACATTTTTGGTGGCCAGGAATGAAAAGAAGTATAGCTGAGTTCATATTAAAGTGTGAAGCCTATAACCTAGTAAAAGCAGAACATCAGAAACCAGGTGGATTACTTCAACCTCTAGCTATACCTCAATGGGAATGGGAAGATATCTCCAAGGATTTTATAACTGGATTTCCTCGTTCGAAATCCAATAATGATTCTATTTGGGTAATTGTGGATAGGCTTACAAAATCAGCCACTTTTTACCCATTAAGCAAACAGATTCAGTAGACAAATTAGCAAGGATCTATCTAAAAGAGATATTAAAATTGCATGGTATCCCAAAAACTATCATTTCTGATAGAGATAGTAGATTCACTTCGAAGTTCTGGAAAGCAGTTCATCAAGATCTTGGTACACAGTTCTGTATGAGTACAACATTTCATCCACAGACTGATGGACAAACTAAAAGAGTGAATCAAACTTTAGAAGATCTTCTTCGCCTTTGTGTATTAGATTTTGGAGAAAGTTGGGATGATCACCTTTCATTGATTGAATTCTCTTATAATAATAGTTTTCAAGCAAGTATTGGAATAGCTCCTTATGAAGCCCTTTATGGAAGAAAGTGTATCACTCCCTTATCCTGGAATAGTATTGGAGAAAACAGAATATTAAAATCAGATTTGATTCTTCAGGCAACATAAGAGATAAAAATAATTCAGCATCGAATGAAAGCAGCTCAAGACAGGCAGAAGCGGTATTTTGATGCTCATCATCGTCATGTTGAATTTTCTGTTGGAGATTTTGTATATTTGAAAGTGAACCCATTCAGAGGAGTTTCCAAATTTGGAGTTTCTGGGAAATTAAGTCCAAGATTTATTGGACCTTTTGAAGTGTTAAAAAGAGTGGGCCAAGTGGCATATCAAATCAAACTTCCAGCACATCCGAGTCTAATGCACGATGTGTTTCATATCTCCTCCTTAAGGAAATGTTTATCTGAACCTTCAATAAGAGTAGAAGTAGAAGATATCAATTTGTAACCAAATCTCAGCTATGTGATCGAACCAGAAGAGATTTTAGATCGAGATGAGAGGAAATTAAGAAATAAATCCATTCCCATGATAAAGGTTAGTTGGAAGAACTGTCACAAAGAAGAAGCCACATGGGAAAAAGAATCAAGTATGAGAAAAGCATATCCTCATTTATTCTACTAAGTAAGTGATTATAGATCTTGTAAATATCTTTAAATTTTAGATTGATGTCGGGATGACATCTCTTTTAAGTTGGAGAGAATGTAAAATACCAAAAATTTCATTTCCAATTGTTTATTAATAAATAATTTTGACTTTATATTAAAAATCTGACTTTGCCATTGCGTTCACCACCCCCAACTTAGCTAGGGGTGAAGTTTTGAACGCATTTGGAAGTCATTAAATTTTTGACGAATATTTTAATATTATTTAAATACCTGAAAATTTGAGTAATTAAATACTCGTCGGAACAAAAATCTGAGTGCGCCATTGTGTTCAGAAGCCCTCAATTAACTAGGATTGATATTTTTAAAATTTTTGGAATATAATTATTAAATTAAGTTTAATAAATTAAATTGTTTAAATTAAATTAAATAATTAATTATTAAATTATACTAAACGGCGCCGTCCACTCCTCTTCACGCCGTTCCCTAATTCCTAATTTAACCGTTTAATCCAATGGGTCCTGCGAACCGTTCGATCGGAGGATCGAACGGTCCCCATACTGTCTTCCTCGTCCAGACGTGAGGGCTCTCCGCGTGTCGACCTATCTGCACGCTTCGCTCGGGTCTTCGATGTGCGGCATCTCCTTCCCTGTCCAGGTGGAAGCCACCACTCAAGAGCCCATCAAACCTCCATTTAATCTTCCTTTCCTTATGAGTACCGAAATTTTTTTTACAGCAAATTTAAATACGAAACAGCTTCCTCGCTTCCTCCTAGGTTTAACCGTAAGCTATCAGGTACTGCACGTCTCCTCATTCTTTTAATTTCTTAACTAAAATTCGATTGTTCAAATCAATATTGTATTATCACAAATTGATTTTTTTTTCAATTACTGATTGTCTGTGATAGAGCTTATTAGGGTTGCGTTTTATCTTAAACTCTGGAGATCTTTAAGTCTTGATCCACCTCTGGTAGATAGGTCTTAGTTAGTCCGATCATTTGCCGTATGAGATCGTTCCGACCGTCAACTTAATCACCGGCTGTAATCGTGCCCTAGGTCTAGCTCTACGTTGATCTGCCGAGGAGGATGCCGACCTGTTCGAGGCTGGACCGGGTCACACGCGACCCGCGAAGACCCAAATTCCAGCGTGTTTCAAAATTTTCGCAGAGGACACATGGCGCGATTTCAGTGGAGGAGTTTCTATGGTGGGACCCACCGATTAATTAGCCGCTCAAATCAATCCCAATTGAGGCAGATGTGGTCCCCACCCGTTTGACTGGCATGTCCTTGATCGCCACGTGTAAAGCGGTGGACCCCACCTGCAGACAAAATAAAATAAAAATAATAATAATCTTAATAATTAAATATACTTTTAAATAAAATATATATACAGCTATTAATTTACTTAAATATATGTATATTGGTGTAAATACTTATATATATATATATATATATATATTTATTTATTTATACATAAAAATAGAAAAATAAATATCATTAATTAAATATATATATACTAAGTATTGTTTAGATGATTAATTAACATAGAAATATTTTCTATATAATCACATTAATTTATATATATATATATGAATTCATATTAATTAATGTAATTAATTAAATCAAATAAATGCCTAAATTTTAAACCTTCATAACTCCCAAAATAATTATTCAAATTATACAAATAAATATATCAAATTTATCAGGAAAATATAAGGAATTTATTAGAAGTATTAAATTCTCATTTGAACTAATATTTAACATAGTGATATTTATGATCCCTAAATTGAACCCTAAAAATTATAAAATTTCATTTAGTCATAACTTATAAACTACTAATCCAAATATACTCAATATGGGTCTTAAAATATTTTAAAAAACCTAAGAAATATTCTAGTAGTGTTTATTTTAGTATTTGGACTAAATTAAGACTAATCACAATTAGGACCTAACCCTAATTAATCCTTTAACCCTAGAAACTTCAAATAGCCATAAATTAGTCAATTTAGTTCCAATTTAAGTAATCCAAATATCCATTTAGATTAGAAAAACCTAAATTTTAGTAAACTGCAAAAAAATTTAAGATCCAACAATTAGATCTCTTAATTAACCCTAATTACTCTAAAAACTTGATTAGTGAATATTAGTAAATATAATAATTCAAATTAAGTGATTTCAGTTTTAAATGACTCATAAAGTAAATTAAAACCTAAATGTATAATTAGATTAATAATTTTGCGACTAAATTCACTAATCACTCACTAATCATAATAAACCCTAATTATTAACCATAGAAATTAGATTATCTATAACTTAGCCAATTCGTATCAGAATTGAATAATTTTAGGCTCTATAAAAACTTTAGGATATAATCTACAATAAACTAACATAAATTTTATATTTCACTAAGGGTAAAATTACTAAAATACCCTTATAAGGTCAAATTCCCAATTTGACCTTATAAGGCATAAATAATTATATAACTTAATACAAACAATTCAAATAAATCAAAATAGTCATTTTATAAACATAATACTACAAATTATGATAAAAATATTAAATTAATAAATTTCATTATTTTGGCAGATCAAAGAAATTAAATTTGGTTGATTTTATCAAAACAAGTAAGGTACGCAAATTTACTTATAAGTTTTATTTCAGTATTCTTATTTGAGCTATTTTCCATTTGAGTACTATTTACACTGCTTACCGCATTTTAATCTGCAAAAGATTGATATCAAATAGCATGTAACAAAAAGAATGAAACACAGTATATATATATTTTGTGGTATTTGTCTTTGGAGGGTGGAATGCAAAATTGGAATCTATACAGATTGGGCTAACTAGCAGGCCCCTGGGAGTTATATGGAGGGATTTAGCCTCTTGTAGGAAGTAGGCAAATCCAGATGAAAGACACACCATCAGTTCCTATTTTGAGTAAGCTACCGACGGGTGGCGAGATGTAACAACCCAGGTTGTTACTTTGCTCAATTAAGACTAATTTAAGTCTTAATTAAGGTTCTAAGTCACTAATTAAGCAATTTGGAACTCATCTCTGTAACCTAGGTCAAATCTGAAGTCAACAAAGTCAAATCAAGAATTCTAGAAAATTCCAAACTCTAGAAAATTGAGTTTTTATCTAGACCTCAGATTGAAAATCTGACTTCGCCATTACGTTCAAAACACCCAAATTAGCTAGGGGTGAAATTTTGGAAGCATTTGGAAGTCGTTGATTTTTTGTCAAATATTTTAATATTATTTAAATACCCCAAATAATCAAATAAATAAATATTCATCGGATCGAAAATTCTGAGTGCGTCATTGCGTTCCTCACCCTTCATTTAGCTAAGGGTGATTTATTGGAAATTTTTGGGATGCATTCAATAGGTTAAAATTAATTAATTAAATCTGTATAATTTAATTTAAATAATTATTTAATTATTAAATACCTAACGGATTCTGTCAGTTTAATTAAAGCTCCGTTACCTTCTTGGATGCCGTCAGCTTCGTTCGTCAGTCGGGCGATCGAATCGTGGCCGTCTGATCGTTTGATCAGACGGCAGCTGCATCGTCTTCTCCGCGAAGAGCACGCGGCAGAGGAGGCCTGAGACGCGCGTCGTTCCTCCTCGTCTCCCTTGCCACTCATCGATTCCGCCGCTTTCTCGATGAATTAAAACTCTCCATCGACTCCTCTGCTCGTGTTACTCAAATCCAACCCTCTCAGAAATCGAAAGCGTTCGAGTCAATCCTGATTGATCTGCAACCGTCGAAATTTAGGTACCTCTATCCCTAAATCTATGCTTCCAAATGTTAAATTTCTTGTTCGCATGTCAATTTCATAGTCTTGATTGAATTTTGAGCGGGCCCGATCGAGTCGATCAGGTCTGGTTAACCCGGATTTGGCTAAGACGCAACAGTGGAAACCGTTACCTAATTTTCTCGCCGAGCGTAGTGTCTTAGGGTTTGATTTTTCCGGGGTTGTGTGCCTTCTCCGGTGGTCTTTGAGGTACCAATCGAAAGGTCTCTTCGCCGTCAATTTTCAAGACCTTTCGATCGGTATACGGCTCGTCGTTTGGCACCGTCGTCTTCGCCGTCAATTTTCAAGCCCTAGATTCCAGTCGCCGGGACGATCGCGCGAGGAAGAAGGCATTTCGGGTCGGCCCGGGCCCGATCCGTGGCCCATGGCCCTTCGGCTGCCTCAGCGGGGCCCACCACAGAGCGCGCCAGCCAGTCGCGGCGCGACACGTGGCCAGCGTTGGGGCTGTCTGGACCGTGGGGCCCGCGGTCATCAGCCCAGCCAATAAAGGCTCGCCACATGTCCTGAAATTAATTTTAAAAATTATATTTAACAGTATTAATATAATGGAATTTTATAAATCAAATCAGAATTATTAATATAAATAACAGAATTATTTAAACTTAAATAAAACAGTAATATTAATTTAATTAATTCTAAAACTTTAAACCTAAATAACTCCTAAATTACTCATCAAAATTATGCAAAATTATATATCATTGGATTCAGCAAAAATAGAGGAATGTTATGGTATTATTAATTTTACATTTGGACCTGTATTTAGCAAAGTGATTTTTAGGGTTTAATTTAAATTAAATTAAATGTCACAAACCTTATTTAGCTCATAACTTTGTGTAGAATGATCCAATTATGCCCAATATGGGACTTAAAGTGATTAGAAAACCCTAAGGATTATTTTGGTTGTATTCATTTTGCTGTTAGGGTTAAATTTTGCCTAATCACATTTAGGACTTAACCCTAATTACCCTAATTAACCCTAGAACTTCAATTGACCATAACTTGGTTAATTGAGCTCCAATTTTGTTGATCCAAAGGTCCATTTAGATCAGAAGAACCTAAATAGCAGTAATCTGTAAAAATATTTCAGATCCAATGGTTAGATTTGCTAATCATCCTTAATTACTCTAAATCTTGATTAGTGAATATTAGCAAATTTAGTAATCCAATTTGAGTGATTTAAGTTTCAGAGGACTCCTAGAACCACTTAAAATCTATCTGTGGGCTTGATTAGTGTTTGAGTGCTTAATTTTGCTAATCACTCACTAATCACCCTAAACCCTAATTAGGTCTTAACTTAGTCAAATTAGGTCCAAATTGAGCTTACCACATGTCATTATGATCAGTGAGCTATTTGTAAACCATAAACACTAATTTTACTCAATTTGGACACTAATTGGCAAAGTTAGGATTTTTGACCCATAATTTAGGATTCCTTAATCACCTTAAAACCCTAGATCTTGTATTCGCCATAACTTGACCAATACTTATCAGAATTTAGCAAATTAAGATTCTATGGAAAGCTTAGACAGTAAAGAACCATAATCTAAAAGAAAATTTAACTTTCATTTAGTCAAATTACTAATTTTCCCTTATGAGTCAAATTCACTAATTTGATCTCATATGGCTTAATAATTACCCAAAATTAATTTAGTTACTGTTTAATCTTACATTAGATAGTAAGAAACTCTTTCCAAAAGAAAATTTTAGAATTAAAGCCTTAGATCAAAAATTTGATCTTTTGAACCCTTGAGTAGGAGCAAAATGGTCATTTTGCCCAAATTTAGGATTTAGCCTTTAAAAGCCTTAAATTCAGTTTCTAATCACTAAAAAATAGAATGATTTAGAACTGAAATTAATCAAATTCAAGTCTAAATAAGATTTTGATTAAAATCTCAAAATATGCTCTTTAAGAAAATTGCTAAGTAAATTATGAGTGTTTATCTTTCCTTAATCATTCTTAGATCCATCCTTAGGTCTTATAACATTAGTTAGGATGTGTGTCATGAGAGATACTCTTAGTAATTAAGAGCCTTATTTCCTAAGATTAGGAATAGATCTTAAGTTAGAATTCATCTATTGAGTAAATTGGGTTACTCAAACAGGTGAAACCTTGAGTTTTCTAGTTTATAGAATTTCTTAGTTTATTAAATGATTATTTGATCTTTAAACTTTAGAACTAAGAATAGAGATCCATCCTAATGAAATTGATTTATCATTAGGATTTGCCTTAACCTAGTCTGTGAGTTTTGGGTTCTAAACCTTAGACCCTTAGATTATACCTTTAGATTAAGTGATTAGACCCCGTCATCTGGAGTCTAATTCTTAATCTATTTCATCTTGATTTGGCTAATCAAGATGAGGTTGGGATGAATTAAATTTCAAAACTAGGTCGATAATTTATTCATTTTAAACAAATAGTCATCTTTTGATTAAGTTATAATTAGGACTTGGCCAGTCCTAATTATCTTCAACAAGTAGGATACGTGATTCTAAGTTACAGAATGTGTAAGAATTGATGAATTCTGAAACTTATGTAACTTAGAATAGATAGAACGAATAAAGTAGATAACAAAGGATATCACCTGTGTTTTAGATATAGTTTCTTGCACTTTGATTTTGATGCTTCGCATTCCTTGATTTTGAGCCTTATACCTTGAACATATATTATGTACTTAAGATATTTGATAAATATCTTATGTCAATTTTGAACATTCATAAATAGCATTGTGTTCATTTCACAAGTAGTATGTAAGGTGTAGCTTGATTAGTATACCTCTTCGATCAACCCGTTCGGGGTCGGCAACCTTTCGAGGGTTTAATGTCCGACAGTCTATTGGCCATGCCTAGTCCGAGTGATAGGATGGATAGACTCTCGCCCTACTGACTACAGAGTCAAGATTCTGATATGGTTATACTAATTCAAGTACACTTACATTCAGTTCTGTCTTAGCTCATCAAGCTAAGAGTTTCAGTGATGTTCAGTTCAGAGTTTCTTAGCTCATCAGGCTAAGAATTGCTAATTTTGTGTTTAGTTCAGATGACTTATATAGTCACTGCAGTTTCAATTTACAGATATTATTTTACTAGCATATTTTTGCATTTCAGCACTGTTTTATTTTTAGTTTTTCTGCACATGTTATATATAGGATGCTAGTCTGCTTACTATTTTCTTATGCTTACTTAGGATGTTAGTTGGTTTCAGTTTCATACTACTATATATATCACCTAGCATATTTGGTTTGATCATAAGCATGATTTAGGTTGTATTTTTCTTACAGTTTTACTTTTCTTTTACTTACCTGTCTTTGTTGCAGTTGCTTGGAGGATGTATGTATTACTTCCTAGTTGTTTAGTTATAAACTATTTGTTTATAACTTATTACTGTTCTTTTGTATGCTTTTCTGCACTTATTATGCTTAGTTCTGTTTATATGGTGATATCTTCTTAATTTAATAAAATTGTTGCCATAAAATGTACTTAGACATATTGTCTAATCAGTTTTTCTTTTGTTGGCTGGGGCCCTACCATTATGAAACTGATAATGGTAGGATCTGAGTTTGTTGGAGCAGTAGATCCAGTGGAGAGCTTGCTATTGGAGGAGGAGCCAGTTCCTGAAGATCTGTAGCTTTAGTTTTGCTTTCAGTGAGAATGAGAGTTCATTTCAGTTCTTTTAAACTTATTAAATGTTGTAATAATACAGGTTTATATTTCTCTTTCAGTACTTTACTTATTCTGTATTGTTGTATTTGTACTGTATTGGATGGATGTTATACCTTTTATTGCTTCCGCACTCTGAGTTCTTGTATGATCATTTAGTGATAAATTCTGGAATGAATGACAAAGTCCTTAGTTAAACTGGAGTAGAATGTGTGTCTAATCCAATCTTAAGTGGGGACCTTGTCATTTGATGACCCATCCACCGTAATCATGTTAACTTAAGGGTTAACAGGACCACGGCGGGGCAGGGCCACCACAGTTGGTATCAGAGAATTCCATAAGGTGTCAGATTGGAATTCATTCCTTTCTACCTAATGGACTGTTCTTCTGCCACTTGATCACTAAATGAATACTTGAATTGACATCCATCACATTATGAGTATAATTCAGAATAAGTTAAGTTATTAGAAAACTATAAAAGATGATACTTATCAATTTATATATATATATATATATATGCTCAACAAATCTAAGTAGAATGTTATAATCATAGGAATAAAAGATCATCTAGAAATGGCATTCATGACTTACTTAAAGGAGTTCGAGACTATTTGGAAATATGAACATAAATTAGGAAAGAAGCAAGGAAGAATGATTGAAGGAGTATCAGAACAAGGATCACAAGTAATAAACAAATTACTGAAAGAAGGCGTTTATAGAGGCCTTGACTTTCCAGTACTAGCAAGGGAATGGCTTGCGAGAGTTGACCACATATTTGGTGTTATGGAATGGCCTAGTCACATCAGATTAGAAGTGGTGCTATGTCTTCTGCGTATGCAAGCAAAGGAATGGTGGATTATGTCATACGAAGAACTGTTTCGTAAAGCACAAGAGGAGCATCGTGAAGTGATTTATGAAGACTTTCGTAGAGCATTTTTTATTAAATATATAGGATGGGAATAGTTTCATTAATCTATGATGATGTATTCTGTTATTTCAATAAAAGTTTAAATGAATGAGAAAAATAGTAGTTATATTATGTCTTGTTGTAATAAAGAATTTAAGATAATTGTTTTGATTTCAAGAAAATGAATCCTGCTACTTCTCCCAACAATACCCCACTCAACCTTCAACCATCTGTAAACAATGCTCCAAATAATACCGTGGCCGCTTCCAATACTATTGATGAAATAACTTCTTTAAGAAATATGGTTACTGTAATGCTAGAAAATCAAAATCAGCAGGCACTAGCTATTCAAAAGTTAGTATCTATAATACCTGCTACTAATGCCAGCACCTCTTCAGCATCCCCCGCTCCTCAAGTTTCCAATACCTATCGGCAGTCTACAAATGGGATACTTCACAGTTTCCTAAGGTTAAAACCGCCTACCTTTGAAGGATCTGAATCCCCGATGGATACTTTAGCATGGCTAAAATCTATAGAGAAAAACATCACTAGTCTTGGTTGTTCAAGCAACCAATCTGTAAGACTAGCCACTCATCTTCTGCAAGGAGAGGCAGAACATTGGTGGGAACAAGAAAGGAACACACGTTTTGAAGAATTTGAATTAGACGAAATAGAATGGAGCTGGTTTGTCCAAGCCTTCAAAGAATCATTTATTCCACCCTCCACCAAGAACATCATTGGTGAGTCATTATTGAGGTTAACCCAAGGAAGTCGAACAGTAGCTGAATATACTTCAGAATTTCGGAAGCTCATCCGATTTTCACCTCATTTGGTTCCTACTAAAGAAGATAGGTGTTTCAGATACGAGAATGGACTCTGAGAGTCTATCAAAGATCATGTAATTCCCTTACAACATACCAAATTTGAGAAGTTGGTTGAGACAGCTCGGGTAGTAGAGCATCATCAAAATATTAAAGACATGAAGAGAAAGGCTTTCAATATGAATAAATACCCTCAGAACTTTAAGCAACAATGAACAAATCAAGGAAGGGTATATCAAATGGAAACCACTGAAACATCAAGCCAAACTGCCACATGTAATAGGCCACATCCTTATGGGAAATGTTATCATTTTGGCAGAGTATGTTTTACGTGTGGAAGACAAGGTCATGCATATAGAGACTGTCGATCAAATAAAACAATTGATGGAGTAACTATTGATCGAAATCGTACAAATAAAGTATTCTGTGCCACTCCCATCAATTTCAGAGAACCTCAGAAAACTCTTATGCCACCTCTTGCTCAAGAGCGAACCCTTACAAAGGTTCCATATGTAGCAAAGCCTTCAAATCCAAATCAGTCAACAGCACAAATATCTGACAGCAGATCTGCTGGAAAGGCAAGAGTGTATAATCTCACTCCTGTAGAAGCAGCAGAAGACAACAATGTAGTTTCAGGTACAATTCGCAACTTTTGTTTTTCTTATTAAATTAGAACTTCTTAAAATTTGTATTTTTATTAGGCACTCTATACTTTAAAGATGAGCCCTGCAGTATATTATTTGATACTGGGGCTAGTCATTCATTTATCTCTGAAAACTTTGCCAAGAAATTAGGACTATCATATTACAAACTTGCAAAGATTTTGAGTGTTGGACTTCCATCTGGAGCCCAACTTAGTGCAAACAAATTATGTGACGTCCAAATACCAATCAATAACCATACCTTCCAAGCCAAGTTAGTTGTGCTACCTATAGTAAATTTTGATATCATACTAGGCATGAATTGGCTTAGTATGCATAGCGCTACTATCAATTGTCAAAAGAAGAAGGTTGTGTTGCAAACTCCAGGAGCTTCAACAACGTTTATTGGGAAGATCAGCACTAGTAGCTCCTTGATCAATGCAATTCAAGCAGAGAAAATGGTGTGCAAAGGTTATAATTGTATTCTGATGGTGATGATGGGTAGTAGTAAAGAAGTAACCCCAGTCTCTAAAATAAAAGTTGTTAGAGATTTTGAAGATGTTTTCCCTGAGGATCTGCCTGGTTTACCTCCAACCAGAGAAGTAGAATTTGAAATAAATGTAGTTCCAGGAACACAACCTCTATCAAAAGCACCATATAGAATGGCCCCAAAAGAATTGCAAGAATTAAATGAGCAATTACAAGAACTGCTAAATAAGGGGTTTATTAAACCTAGTATGTCTCCATGGGGAGCCCCGGTACTATTTGTTAAGAAGAAAGATGGGTCTATGAGAATGTGCATAGACTACAGAGAGCTGAATAAAGTCACAATTAAAAATAGATACCCACTTCCTCGTATTGATGATCTGTTCAATCAACTTGCCGGTGCTATAGTGTTCTCTAAAATTGATTTAAGGTCAGGGTATCATCAAGTGAAGGTAAAGGACTCAGATGTAGAAAAGACAGCGTTCAGAACACGATATGGGCATTTTGAGTTTCTTGTAATGTCATTTGGTCTCACTAATGCCCCATCTCTGTTCATGGACTTAATGCAGAGAGTTCTGAAACCTTATCTAGATAAATTTGTTATAATATTCATTGATGATATCTTAATCTACTCCAAGACAGTAAAGGATCATGAAGAACACTTGAGATTGGTTCTGGAGAAGCTTAGAGAGCATGAGTTATATGCTAAATACTCTAAGTGTGAATTTTGGTTGGATTCTGTATCATTTCTTGGACATGTGGTTGATGCTCGAGGAATCCAAGTAGACCAGAGTAAAATTAGTGCTATTCAGGATTGGGTTCAGCCCAAGACAGTTACTGAAATTCGTAGTTTTTTGGGTTTAGCCGGATACTACAGAAGGTTCGTTAAAGGCTTCTCCCAGCTTGCCGCACCTCTTACAAAATTAACTCAGAAGGCAGTTCCATTTGTTTGGACAGAAGAATGTGAAACTGCATTTCAGTCTATAAAAGATGCATTAACTTCTGCTCCAGTTTTAGTTCTTCCAAAAGAAGGAGTTAATTATCAGGTGTATACAGATGCATCTGGAATTGGGTTAGGATATGTATTAATGCAAGAAGGCAAAGTTATAGCATACGCATCTCGCCAGCTTAAAACCCATGAAAGAAACTATGCTGTACATGATTTAGAATTGGCAGCATTAGTTTTTGCGTTAAAAATCTGGCGCCATTATTTGTACGGAGTTCAATGCTCCATATTCACAGACCACCAAAGTCTGAAGTACATCTTTACCCAGAGAGAATTGAATTGTAGGCAAAGAAGATGGCTGGAATTAATAAGTGATTATGATTTAGACATCCAGTATCATCCAGGCAAAGCTAATGTAGTAGCTGATGCGTTAAGCCGTCACACTGTTCTTAACAGCTTAATTTCAGAAAGTCCGTTAGCGGATGAGTTTCATAAAATGGAAATTTCTCTTGCTAAGGGAAATTCAGTCAATACCATAATATCCATGAATAATATAGAACCTACTTTTCATAGAGATGTTTCAATTTCTCAAAGTAAGGATGACGAATATTTAAACCTTAAAGTGGCAATAGAAAGTGGTCGTCGTCCAGAATTGCATTTTAAGAAAGGTGCTATTTACATGAATAATCGTCTCTGGATTCCTAAATCTATGCAGAAAGAGATCCTAATTGAAAGTCACAATTCAGGATATCAAATTCATCCAGGAAATTCTAAGATGTACCAAGACTTGAAAAAAATCATTCTGGTGGCCAGGAATGAAGAAAAGTATTGCAGAATTTGTTGCAAAATGCCACGCTTGTTGCTTAATAAAAGCAGAACATCAAAAGCCTGGTGGCTTATTGCACCCACTAGAAATCCCAGAATGGAAATGGACTGATATATCCATAGATTTTGTTATGGGTTTGCCTCGATCAAGATCTGGAGCTGATTCAATATGGGTAATAGTAGATCGCCTCACAAAATCTGCCCATTTTATTCCAATCCGTCAAACTGACTCAGTGGAGAAATTGGCTAAATTATATATTAAGGAAATAGTCAGATTGCATGGAATTCCTAAAAAATTGTATCTGATAGAGATAGTCGTTTTACTTCTAAATTTTGGCAGGCTGTCCATCAAGATTTAGGCACAAATTTGGCCATGAGTACAGCATTCCATCCTCAAACAGATGGCCAAACAGAGCGAGTAAATCAAGTCTTAGAAGATCTTTTGCATTTATGTATGTTGGATTTTTCTGGATCCTGGGAAGAGCATATCCCTTTAGTGGAATTTGCATACAACAACAGTTTTCAATCCAGCATAAAAATGGCACCATATGAAGCCCTATATGGAAGAAAATGTTCATCTCCACTAGCATGGTCTGAGTCAGGAGATACTCAATTATATGGATCTGAGTTAGTGGAAGAAACAAATAAGAAGGTTAAACTCATTCAACAAAGAATTAGAACAGCTCAAGACATGCAAAGTAAATATCATGATAATCGTCATCGTCCTCTAGAATTTAGCGAAGGAGATTTTGTGTACTTAAAAGTGAGCCCGATGAAAGGAATCTATCATTTTGGAGTTTCAGGAAAGCTCAGTCCAAGATACATTGGACCTTTCAAAATTTTACAGAAGATTGGTTCATCAGCTTATAAATTAGAGCTACCAGAAGACTTCGCTGCTGTTCATAATATATTTCACGTTTCATCTCTAAGGAAGTGTCTTCGAGATCCTTCTCATCTTATTGAACATCTTGCAATTGAAATTTAGCCTGATCTTTCTTACACTGAAGAACCAATTAAAATCTTAGATCGTGATCTGAAGAAATTAAGGAATCGATCAATTCCAATGATAAAGATTCAGTGGAAGAACTGGTCTTGTAATGAAGCCACTTGGGAGAAAGAGGTGGATATGCGCCAAAAGTACCCAAACCTTTTTAATCAAGGTGATTCTTCAACTCTATCTTATATCAATTTGTTTCTTATTACCTGCTTAAATTTCTTTTTCTCACTTGAGTGATGTCGAGGACGACATCATTCTTAAGTGGGGGAGTTTGTAATAACCCAGGTTGTTACTTTGCTCAATTAAGACTAATCTAAGTCTTAATTAAGGTTCTAAGTCACTAATTAAGCAATTTGGAACTCATCTCTGTAACCTAGGTCAAATCTGAAGTCAACAAAGTCAAATCAAGAATTCTGGAAAATTCCAAACTCTAGAAAATTGAGTTTTTATCTAGACCTCAGATTGAAAATCTGACTTCGCCATTACGTTCAGAACACCCAAATTAGCTAGGGGTGAAATTTTGGAAGCATTTGGAAGTCATTGATTTTTCGTCAAATATTTTAATATTATTTAAATACCCCAAATAATCAAATAAATAAATATTCATCGGATCGAAAATCCGAGTACGCCGTTGCGTTCCTCACCCTTCATTTAGCTAAGGGTGATTTATTGGAAATTTTTGGGATGCATTCAATAGGTTAAAATTAATTAATTAAATCTGTATAATTTAATTTAAATAATTATGTAATTATTAAATACCTAACGGATTCCGTCAGTTTAATTAAAGCGCCGTTACCTTCTTGGACGCCGTCAGCTTCATTCGTCAGTCGGGCGATCGAATCGTGGCCGTCTGATCGTTTGATCAGACGGCAGCTGCATCGTCTTCTCCGCGAAGAGCACGCGGCAGAGGAGGCCTGAGACGCGCGTCGTTCCTCCTCGTCTCCCTCACCACTCGTCGATTCCGCCGCTTTCTCGATGAATTAAAACTCTCGATCGACTCCTCTGCTCGTGTTACTCAAATCCAACCCTCTCAGAAATCGAAAGCGTTCGAGTCGATCCTGATTGATCTGCAACCGTCGAAATTTAGGTACCTCTATCCCTAAATATATGCTTCCAAATGTTAAATTTCTTGTTCGCATGTCAATTTCATAGTCTTGATTGAATTTTGAGCGGACCTGATCGAGTCGATCAGGTCTGGTTAACCCAGATTTGGCTAAGACGCAACAGTGGAAACCGTTACCTAATTTTCTCACCGAGCGTAGTGTCTTAGGGTTTGATTTTGCCGGGGTTGTGTGCCTTCTCCGGTGGTCTTTTAGGTACCCATCGAAAGGTCTCTTCGAGACCTTTCGATCGGTATACGGCTCGTCGTCTGGCACCGTCGTCTTCGCCGTCAATTTTCAAGCCCTATATTCCAGTCGCCGGGACGATCGCGCGAGGAAGAAGGCATTTCGGGTCGGCCGGGTCGGCCCGGGCCCGATCCGTGGCCCGTGGCCCTTCGGCTGCCTCAGCAAGGCCCACCTCAGAGCGCGCCAGTCAGTCGCGGCGCGACACGTGGCCAGCGCTGGCGCTGTCTGGACCGTGGGGCCCGCGGTCATCAGCCCAGCCAATAAAGGCTCGCCACGTGTCCTGAAATTAATTTTAAAAGTTATATTTAACAGTATTAATATAATGGAATTTTATAAATCAAATCAGAATTATTAATATAAATAACAGAATTATTTAAACTTAAATAAAACAGTAAAATTAATTTAATTAATTCTAAAACTTTAAACCTAAATAACTCCTAAATTACTCATCCAAATTATGCAAAATTATATACCATTGGATTCAGCAAAAATAAAGAAATGTTATGGTATTATTAATTTTGCATTTGGACCTGTATTTAGCAAAGTGATTTTTAGGGTTTAATTTAAATTAAATTAAATGTCACAAACCTTATTTAGCTCATAATTTTGTGTAGAATGATCCAATTATGCCCAATATGGGTCTTAAAGTGATTAGAAAACCCTAAGGATTATTTTGGTTGTATTCATTTTGCTGTTAGGGTTAAATTTTGCCTAATCACATTTAGGACTTAACCCTAATTACCCTAATTAACCCTAGAACTTCAATTGACCATAACTTGGTTAATTGAGCTCCAATTTTGTTGATCCAAAGGTCCATTTAGATCAGAAGAACCTAAATAGCAGTAATCTGTAAAAATATTTCAGATCCAATGGTTAGATTTGCTAATCATCCTTAATTACTCTAAATCTTGATTAGTGAATATTAGCAAATTTAGTAATCCAATTTGAGTGATTTAAGTTTCAGAGGACTCCTAGAACCACTTAAAATCTATCTGTGAGGCTTGATTAGTGTTTGAGTGCTTAATTTTGCTAATCACTCACTAATCACCCTAAACCCTAATTAGGTCTTAACTTAGTCAAATTAGGTCCAAATTGAGCTTACCACATGTCATTATGATCAGTGAGCTATTTGTAAACCATAAACACTAATTTTACTCAATTTGGACACTAATTGGCAAAGTTAGGATTTTTGACCCATAATTTAGGATTCCTTAATCACCTTAAAACCCTAGATCTTGTATTCGCCATAACTTGACCAATACTTATCAGAATTTAGCAAATTAAGATTCTATGGAAAGCTTAGACAGTAAAGAACCATAATCTAAAAGAAAATTTAACTTTCATTTAGTCAAATTACTAATTTTCCCTTATGAGTCAAATTCACTAATTTGATCTCATATGGCTTAATAATTACCCAAAATTAATTTAGTTGCTGTCTAATCTTACATTAGACAGTAAGAAACTCTTTCCAAAAGAAAATTTTAGAATTAAAGCCTTAGATCAAAAATTTGATCTTTTGAACCCTTGAGTAGGAGCAAAATGGTCATTTTGCCCAAATTTAGGGTTTAGCCTTTAAAAGCCTTAAATTCAGTTTCTAATCACTAAAAAATAGAATGATTTAGAACTGAAATCAATCAAATTCAAGTCTAAATAAGATTTTGATTAAAATCTCAAAATATGCTCTTTAAGAAAATTGATAAGTAAATTATGAGTGTTTATCTTTCCTTAATCATTCTTAGATCCATCCTTAGGTCTTATAACATTAGTTAGGATGTGTGTCTTGAGAGATACTCTTAGTAATTAAGAGCCTTATTTCCTAAGATTAGGAATAGATCTTAAGTTAGAATTCATCTATTGAGTAAATTGGGTTACTCAAACAGGTGAAACCTTGAGTTTTCTAGTTTATAGATTTTCTTAGTTTATTAAATGATTATTTGATCTTTAAACTTTAGAACTAAGAATAGAGATCCATCCTAATGAAATTGATTTATCATTAGGATTTGCCTTAACCTAGTCTGTGAGTTTTGGGTTCTAAACCTTAGACCCTTAGATTATACCTTTAGATTAAGTGATTAGACCCCATCATCTAGAGTCTAATTCTTAATCTATTTCATCTTGATTTGGCTAATCAAGATGAGGTTGGGATGAATTAAATTTCAAAACTAGGTCGATGAGTTATTCATTTTAAACAAATAGTCGTCTTTTGATTAAGTTATTATTAGGACTTGGCCAGTCCTAATTATCTTCAACAAGTAGGATACGTGATTCTAAGTTACAGAATGTGTAAGAATTGATGAATTCTGAAACTTATGTAACTTAGAATAGATAGAATGAATAAAGTAGATAACAAAGGATATCACCTGTGTTTTAGATATAGTTTCTTGCACTTTGATTTTGATGCTTCGCATTCCTTGATTTTGAGCCTTATACCTTGAACATATATTATGTACTTAAGATATTTGATAAATATCTTATGTCAATTTTGAACATTCATAAATAGCATTGTGTTCATTTCACTAGTAGTATGTAAGGTGTAGCTTGATTAGTATACCTCTTCGATCAACCCGTTCGGGGTCGGCAATCTTTCGAGGGTTTAATGTCCGATAGTCTATTGGCCATGCCTAGTCCGAGTGATAGGATGGATAGACTCTCGCCCTACTGACTACAGAGTCAGGATTCTGATATGGTTATACTGATTCAAGTACACTTACATTCAGTTCTGTCTTAGCTCATCAGGCTAAGAGTTTCAGTGATGTTCAGTTCAGAGTTTCTTAGCTCATCAGGCTAAAAATTGCTGATTTCATGTTTAGTTCAGATGACTTATATAGTCACTGCAGTTTCAGTTTACAGATATTGTTTTACTAGCATATTTTTGCATTTCAGCACTATTTTATTTTTAGTTTTTCTTCACATGTTATATATAGGATGCTAGTCTGCTTACTATTTTCTTATGCTTACTTAGGATGTTAGTTGGTTTCAGTTTCATACTACTATGTATATCACCTAGCATATTTGGTTTGATCATAAGCATGATTTAGGTTGTATTTTTCTTACAGTTTTACTTTTCTTTTACTTACCTGTCTTTGTTGCAGTTGCTTGGAGGATGTATGTATTACTTCCTAGTTGTTTAGTTATAAACTATTTGCTTATAACTTATTACTGTTCTTTTGTATGCTTTTCTGCACCTATTATGCTTAGTTCTATTTATATGGTGATATCTTCTTAATTTAATAAAATTGTTGCCCTAAAATGTACTTAGACATATTGTCTAATCAGTTTTTCTTTTGTTGGCTGGGGTCCTACCATTATGAAACTGATAATGGTAGGATCTGAGTTTGTTGGAGCAGTAGATCCAGTGGAGAGCTTGCCATTGGAGGAGGAGCCAGTTCCTGAAGATCTGTAGCTTTAGTTTTGCTTTCAGTGAGAATGAGAGTTCATTTCAGTTCTTTTAAACTTATTAAATGTTGTAATAATACAGGTTTATATTTCTCTTTCAGTACTTTACTTATTCTGTATTGTTGTATTTGTACTGTATTGGATGGATGTTATACCTTTTATTGCTTCTGCACTCTGAGTTCTTGTATGATCATTTAGTGATAAATTCTGGAATGAATGACAAAGTCCTTAGTTAAACTGGAGTAGAATGTGTGTCTAATCCAATCTTAAGTGGGGACCTTGTCATTTGGTGACCCATCCACCGTAATCATGTTAACTTAAGGGTTAACAGGACCACGGCGGGGCAGGGCCGCCACACGAGATAAGCTTCCTACAGGTTATGCCTATGGGTTTACCCATTTGGGCTCAGGAGTCTACGGACTCGACTTATTGTTATAAATGCTTTTGATAAAATTGCAAATTTCATGCTTTTCATATATATATTGATTTTCACAGCTAACTTGTAGTGCAAAAATTGAATTTGAAAATTGTTTTATTTTCCATGCAGATTTTCAGTCATTTTCATATTTGATTCATGCTTATTATAGGATGCTAGATTTATTCTTATAAGAACACTTTGTGTACTCCTACTTAACTGGTAAACTGAATTTTTCAGGTTTTGATAATTAAAAAGCTTAGAAGATCTGCCAAATTAAAAGAAGAAGAATAAAATAAGCAGAAGAATGTAGATATTTTTATTTCATATTTTGTAAAAATTCAAACTGTTGTAACTTTTCATATATGTTTTGGCTATATGTATAAAATGACTGTGAATTATTTTTTTTTATTATGTCTTTTTTGAAATATAAAAATGTACATATTTTCAATTGAGATGAATTATTCTTTAAATAATCTCAAACTTCGATCCCCGGTTGCCACACTTTGATAAATATTTTTGTTAAACAATGAGGTTATTAATATTTTAACATGTTTAATTGATCCTAGCTCAAGGTGGGAATTAAAATGAACTTTTAAAGATCTAGTTAATGGCTTATCTAAGGAGATTATTAACTGTCATATGATGATTCATAATATTTAGCCAATTAGTATGACAATTTGATTAGACTTGAATTTGGCCTCAAATTAAAATACTACCTTATAATTTATTTAATGATAACACTTAGGGTAGATTTATCAATTTATGAACCTTATTATAGTCATAAAGTTCCACTATGATCTTATAATAATCTAATTAGTAATCTTAGTCTAACTTAAAGCTTGAAGATAATTGATAATAATTAATATTTATGAGATTTTAATTTATAAAGAGATAATTTATTCCTAAATGGTTGTTATTTTATTAAATGATTTTATTTGATAAATAAAACTATAACTTAAATTAATATAATGAATAGTTCATAATTTACTTAGAAAGATTTTAGTCTATCTAAACATTATTAGCTTAAGATGATGATTCAACACTTATTATTAGATCACCTAATTGATTAGGTTATTATAACTAAAGATAATATTTCATATTATTTACTATTATAGTATTAGCAAAAGTTTTAAGCTTGCAAAGTGTTATGGTGATTCACTATTAGATTATGAAGGATTCACATTATGTGTCTAAGTACTAATTATTTAGAAGCCTAAAGTATTTACATTATATCTCATATATTTTGATGAAGGATTAAATATATTATAATTGATGAGATTGAACCAGGATACTAATTTTTATTTGAATATTATCATTTAATCTCATGATAAATTTATGCTAAATTTATATTTCAAAACCTAATGTTTCTTTGAAATATTTACATATTCATAAGGACAATATTATTATGACTTTAAAGCTTAAGCTAGACATGATATATTGCTATCCAAAATTTTACAAGAAGATTTTTGTATTTTTCTAAACTTAGGGTTTACCATTATTCACATAACGGAGATAAAGTTTCATCTATATCAAATTGCACCCCCAAATTTTTTATAGCAAGTGTGTATAAGATTCATAATAAATCTGAAACATTTTAATAGTAAACATGCTTTATTTGGATGACAAAAGCTCTAATTAAAACTTAATCAATTTGAATGAATATTAAAAAATGATTAGTAATAATAACCATCATAATGCAAATTTAACCTCGTATTAATATTCATTATATTTTTCTGATTAATTTGCTATATAATTTTATTATTTTAGGATCAATATTAATGAAATTAGGAAACTTGAAGAATTAGGATTTAGTTAACTGGATTAATTAACTTCTAATTTACTATAAGTTTGCGGTTGGACCTTGGCTACTGAAGGAGAGGCATATGGGCCCTGCAAGACCGACCCATGAACAAAACTATGTGGGTCGGGCTCTATTCGTGTAACAGCCTAAATTCTTAACACCAAGGTATTGTCCGCTTTTGCCTGAAAGGCCTCACGGGTTTTCCCTCATAAGATAACTTCCCAGCAGGTCACCCATCCTGGAAGTGCTCCCACCTGAGCACGCTTAACTTTGGAGTTCTTATCAGGAACTCCACCATTATCTGAAAATGCGCCTTGATGTTTAAGAGTTTTACTTATTACTACTTAAGTGAGTCATCACAATCTCCCCAACTTAAGTAACTGATGTCCTCGTCAGTATCCACACACAGATCCAAGAACCATCCATTGGGTAGATAGGACTAGAGGTGACCCCTACAGGAGCAAGAGGTACCCACAACCATGTAGCACCTTAACCATCTTAGGTTCAAGAGGCTGCTCACATGAAGTGGTACTTTGCCCTATATGACACTTAGCTCCTATTAGACACTCTATGGCATGCTCTGATACCATTTGTAATAGCCCAAACTCTTAACACTAAGGTATTATCCGCATTGGCCTGAAAGGCCTCACGGTTTTGCCCTCATAAGATAACTTCCCAGCAGGTCACCCATCCTGGGAGTGCTCCCACCTGAGCATGCTTAACTTTGGAGTTCTTATCAGGAACTCCACCATTATCTGAAAATGCACCTTGATGTTTAAGAGTTTTACTTATTACTACTTAAGTGAGTCATCACAATCTCCCCAACTTAAGTAACTGACGTTCTCGTCAGTATCCACACACAGATCCAAGAACCATCCATTGGGTAGATAGGACTAGAGGTGACCCCTACAGGCGCAAGAGGTACCCACAACTATGTAGCACCTTAACCATCTTAGGTTCAAGAGGCTGCTCACATGAAGTAGTACCTTGATGTTTAAGAGTTTTACTTATTACTACTTAAGTGAGTCATCACAATCTCCCCAACTTAAGTAACTGACGTCCTCGTCAGTATCCACACACAGATCCAAGAACCATTCATTGGGTAGATAGGACTAGAGGTGACCCCTACAGGCGCAAGAGGTACCCACAACTATGTAGTACCTTAACCATCTTAGGTTCAAAAGGCTGCTCACATGAAGTGGTACTTTATCCTATATGGCACTTAGCTCCTATTAGACACCCTATGGTCTGCTCTGATACCATTTGTAACAGCCCAAACTCTTAACACCAAGGTATTGTCCGCTTTGGCCTGAAAGGCCTCACGGTTTTGCCCTCATAAGATAACTTCCCAGCAGGTCACCCATCCTGGGAGTGCTCCCACCTGAGCACGCTTAACTTTGGAGTTCTTATCAGGAACTCCACCATTATCTGAAAAGGCGCCTTGATGTTTAAGAGTTTTACTTATTACTACTTAAGTGAGTCATCACAATTCGGCCCAATTTAATTTGAATAAAAATACGGCACGCGACTGGCTTGAAATGAAGAAGTATGGGTTGGGTCGGGCTCTATTCGGCCAAATTTAATTTGAATAAAAATACGGCGCATGTGACTGGCTTGAAATGAAGAAGTATGGGTTGGGCCCGTCTTGGCCTAGTCCCTGAACCGTATACTAGAGGAGCGAGCTCGCTAAAGTCTACTTGCGGAACTCCAACCATTCGATTGGGGTTGAACATATTGCAAATCTAATTATCCTTTAGAGACCAGGATGTTTCATTGTTGTCTGTAAGAAGAAAATAATTGTGAAATCGTAAACGAGCTTGTTAAAGTTTGATTATGATTCGATATTAAGTGAACTACAATGGAATATGATTACAAATTGTAAATGAATGATAGGAAGGTTTGGATAGTACCTAAAACTGTGATTAGGGTTTCGAAAGCTCGATAACCTGTGTCGTCTCCCTCTTTCACAGTATTGCAAAAAATGGTGAATCTAGGAGATGGGATTCGGGTAGATAAGAAGGCAGATGGGACATGGGCTTGAATGTGGGAATTAAGGTTCTTGGCAACGACTTCCTCGGACGGGGATTGGAGCGCGTCGCAGCGAGTGCCACACGCTATCCTATCGTGTGTAGTTGGGAACGAGGGGTATCTGTAACAACCCATATGTTTTTACCCATCAATTAGTGATCTAATTGACTCTAGGCCTCTTCATTATTCTTATAATAAAGTTAGGAGTCTCCACCTCAAATCAGACTCAGAACTCGGGACAGAAGGATCCGACAGCCAGCAGAAGGCGAGAGCCGAGAAGCAAGCAGAAGGTGAGAAGCCAGACGAAGAGGGTGAGACTCGAGAGTCGAGAGATCGAAAAAGAGAAGCCAGCCCTAAGAATAACCCTCTGCGGCTCTGCCTCTGCGAAGATAAGGATTAAAAGGACAGCCGCAGAGATTATCGCTGAGTTTTTAAGTTCGCTTTGAAATCCGCCGATTTGCAGCGGATTAAAAGAAAATATTCATAATTTCGGGGATTTGAATCGTAGCCAGTCGGGTGTCGAGCGAACGTTGCACCCGACTGTGCTGCAGTATATTTTAATAAGGATATGCGGCTTTATATACTTATGCCTTCACCGACAGTATATTTCGAGTTGACTCGAACCCAATTCGAGTCGAGTCAATCCTAACTCGAACTCGACTCAAATTGGGTTCGAGTCCAAATATTCAACTCGATAATCGACTCGAAAATTACTCGAAAATTTCGAGTCGAGTTCGATTCGACTCAAAATTCGAGCGATTTTTAAACGAGTTTCGAGTTTCGGATAAAATTATCACCCATAGTTGGAGGTTACCATTGTAACTGACCCGATTACGAAATTGATCCATAAAGAAGGCACCGTTCTTTTAGGCTTAATTTGTGTGAATGTAAGGTTCAAATTTAAGATATATAATAATATAAAAAAAGGCAATTTAAAAAGGCAATTTTTTTTTAACACTCGTGAAACCTAAAAGCTTAGCATCCCCCAATTTTTGCAAGAACTCCTAAAAAACATTCTAGGTATCAAATCATACCAAAATCTTGATTCATCTTCTCCGCCTATATATTCTTAGCGTTTCCTCATCTGTCACTTTCCTTCCCTCCCCTCGAAAAACCTGAACAGCGGCCCCGTTTGTCCATGGCAGCCGCCGCCTCCGCCGTCTCCGCCTCAACGGCCTCCCGGCAACTCAAAGACTCCCAAAACCGTAAAACCAATACCCGCCTCCTGTCCTTCCCATCCTCCCTCAAAATTCTCCCAAAGCCTTTCTCTGCCCCCCTCCGTCCTCGCCCCCTTCCCGCCGCCTCCACATCCTTCACTTACGATGCCTCTTCCTCCCCCATAGATCTTGTCTCCGACAAGCCGCGAGAGGAGTGCGGAGTCGTCGGCATTATTGGCGATCCAGAGGCGCCATACCTCTGCTCCGTCGCCCTTCACGCCCTCCAGCACCGCGGCCAGGAGGGTGCCGGTATCGTTTCTGCTCACCGCCCAGCTAACGGCGCTCCGCCATCCCTTCGATCCGTTACAGGCCTCGGTCTCGTTTCCCACGTTTTCGAGGACAAATCGAAGCTTGAGTACCTCTCCGGCACCGCCGCCATCGGCCACGTCCGTTACTCTACAGCTGGCGTCGCCTCTTCCCTCGCAAACGTTCAGCCGTTCCTCGCCGGATACCGCTTCGGCCAACTCGCAGTCGCCCACAACGGCAACCTCGTCAACTATGCCCCCCTACGGGCCTCCCTCGAGGACTCTGGCTCCATTTTCAACACTTCTTCGGATACCGAGGTTATCCTCCACCTCATTGCCAATTCCAAATCCCGCCCATTGGTCTCCCGCATTGTCGAGGCCTGCGAGTCCCTCCAGGGGGCCTACTCTCTCGTTTTCCTCACCGAGAACAAGCTTTACGCCGTCCGCGATTCCTACGGCTTCCGCCCTCTCGTCCTTGGCCGTCTCCGCCGCCCTGGACGTGGCGTCGTGTTCGCCTCCGAGACGTGCGCGCTGGACCTCATCGAGGCTGACTACGAGCGCGAGGTGAACCCAGGGGAGGTTGTCGTCGTCGATGGCCGTGATATGTCCGTGACCACTCTCTGCCTCATGCATCCCAAGACCAGAAAGGCGTGCATTTTTGAGCACATTTATTTCGCCCTCCCGAACTCCATTGTCTTTGGCCGCCAAGTCTACTCTTCTCGAGTCTCCTTCGGTGCCACACTCGCCAAAGAGTCTCCTGTGCCCAACGCAGATGTTGTGATCCCTGTGCCGGATTCCGGATTCTATGCGGCGCTAGGCTATTCTACTCATTCTGGCGTGCCGTTTCAGCAGGGGCTGATCCGATCTCACTATGTCGGCCGGACTTTTATTCAGCCCGAGCAGAGCATTAGAGATCTTGCTGTCAGGCTTAAACTGGCTCCTGTGAGGGGAATTCTGGAGGGGAAGTCAGTTGTGGTTGTTGATGATTCCATTGTCAGAGGGACGACTAGCTCCAAGATTGTTAGGCTTATTAAGGATGCTGGAGCCAGAGAGGTTCATATGAGGATTGCGAGCCCGCCAATAGTTGGCTCTTGCTACTATGGGGTGGATACTCCTAGTTCCGAGGAGCTGATATCAAACAAAATGGATGTTGAGGGGGTGAGGAAGGCGATTGGATGTGACTCGCTGTGTTTTCTGTCGCTGGAGTCTCTCAGGGATTTGCTTGGGAAGGAGGCTTCAACCTTTTGTGATGCGTGTTTCTCAAGAAATTATCCGGTTCCACCGGTTGTGGATGATACTGTGATGGTGGCAGCCAATGTGGAAGAGTAGGGTTGACTCGTTTTATACTCTGTTGTAGCATTAATTCTTGCCCTCTTGAAGAAGATTAGTTTTTTTTTTCTAACTTTATCTTTTTATGAAGTTGAGCATATTTTGTTTTACATCAAAAGTTTGTATGCTATCGATGATGATGATTCTGATTGCAAAATTTTGTAGATTATTCTTGCTAAAGAGTTGTTATTTTGTCATATTTTGTAAGATGGTGATACTGGAACTTTAATGGCATGAGTTGAGAGTTTTTTTGTAGTGATTTGTTTAAATACCTAATATTTACATAAGGTGTTTTATTATTTATTTTATTTTATTTATTTGTAAAAACTTGAATTTTGTATGTATATTTTCTCAAGATTTCACCTTTTGTCAATATGTTATTTCTAAGGTTTTTATGAAATTCTTTTAACCATATTATTCTTTGTAGGGAAAGTTTTTCTTCATATGCAGTGCTTAATTTTAAGAATCCAATTTTGAGGCAATAGGCTTGTTGGCCTTTATAACTGTATTTCTTTATCCCCACCTTTCATGTTTCTAGCTGTATTAGCTAGCTTTTTAATGTTTTTTTTTTTTTGCAAAATTCTCTTATAGAATTGAAAGCATGATTTATTAGATTACATGCATAATATCTCACTGCATTATCATCCAAAGGCACTAAAATGCAAAACAAAGTATCTATTGATACATTTTTAATTGGCCATGTTTACTCTCGAAGATTCTAGATTATTATTTGACTGATGTTTTATTTTGTATAAATGACTTTGGCAAGGTTTACTTTTTAAGTGCCAATTAATTTTATTTGTTGGCATGTGAAGATTAATTCATATAAGATGTTGAAATACTAGTAATTGTAAACAATTGCTGTTATAAAAGCTAGTATGGTGGCCATCTAGGTAATATACGATTATCATACTTATTGTATGAATCTTGAGATCATGAGTTATAGTGATCTTATTATTTATGTACTTCCATTGCAATTTGGGTTGGGTAAATCAAGTTATAGCTGTGAATCTGATCTTTTTGGTAGTGGATTAAGTAGGTCTCGACTCGATTGCAAGAAAATATTTCATAGTATCCCATCTACAAACAAATACATTTGCCAACAATAATTAATTTCTTATGGATGGAATTTGCCAATAGAAGTTATCTACAATTAAAGGAATTTGTTGGCACAAAGATTTGACAAAACATTAGAATTCTGAGATCATGAGATATGCCTTGATAATGCCAACAATGGCAAAACCCCAATTCCAACCTCTAGTTAACTCACAATACCAATCTCTTGATTTATGACACTTCTCCTTGACATCTCATATGAAGGCAAACCAATTATATTTTGCTTTAGACATCTGCTTTTCATCATTCATTCTAGTAAATTATCAAGAGCTCAACACACGTCTATTGCATTCAACTATTTGAGCATTCAAGAGGATTATAGTCTTTCTAGGTTGAATAATGAATACTTTTCATTATAATAAACTCAGAGATCTTGGATAATAACACACCTTACCTAGTTTGACATCTCATTGTTATATTTAAACTTTTATTATATTATGGCAACGTTTTCCATAAAGATGCTTTGTTTTACATATCTATTTGATATCAATCAACATGTTAAATCATAGAGTTCAACACACCTTCAGAGCAATCAACCACTTGAGCCTTCGTACGGACTATAGTCATTCTAGCTGGATTTACACAAACTTCTCATTAAAACTTAGATGATAGGAGCATACTTTAGCTAGTCTAGATTTACCGGCTAGTAACTAAGCTTTCATTATAATATGCCACATAGATGGACATATTTCTCTTTCTTTTTTTCTAAATATGGGCTATAGCAAGACAAGAGGGACCTTATTGAAAGCAGTTATTTCTCTCATTTGTTGAATATTGTATCCTTAGTTTTTCTAGAAATCAGGTCATTAATTTTCATAAACAAACTTCTCATATTGCTCTTTTTGTGCTTGGTACTTTTAGACCGATAACTATATGAGATTTTATTGGGTTAAATAATTATTAAAATGAATTGAGTCTTGTTTTTTATCCTCGGTTGCCATTTATTTATGCTCACATATATGATGATTTCAAAATATCTTCTTCATACTTTACATATTAGCCCTATTTGAGAGCCATTTATCGGCTCTAATTATACCACATCTTGAACTATAAACCCCATGAGCAAAAATGATTCAATATCCTTTAAGGTGTGTATTATGTTGGAATGCATAATCAAAATAAATTGTGCTGGAAACAAATTATGATTCTCATCCAAAATAACTTGCCAATTAGCTTTTGCTTAATGCACAAGATAAATCATTGATTAATAAGGTCTTTATTACAGTATTACTTTCTGATATAATACTTATATTTTAGGATTCATTCAATTCCTTTAAAATTACCTCTATGTTGGGATGGTAAGTATTTCTTTTTTCTTCCGCCGTTTGCACAAGTTAATGTCTCATCTTGAATTTTTTTCTTAGTTAACAAAATCTTGATTGTGCATATCTTGCAAATGATTTTTCATCATTTTAATGCTTATTGAACTGTGATTAATGCATAAAAATGGTGACCTCTCTTGGAAGTGTATGCTGATAGTGGCTCGTGAGGATTTAAATAGCATTCCTCTGCTGGTGCGTGCTAGTGTCGTTCAATTAAGGATTGAGACAGATTACTCTTGTAGTTGTGTTCCGGTGATGAATCCCCATATTAGTGATTTGTTGCTTTCTTGTAGCATGTGCCAATGCTTCTCTAATATTGAGACATATCACCCTTCTGCTGGATGTTGCCTTGCAGGTATGTGTACTTACTAGGCGCTATCCAGAATAGACATCTATCATCCTTCAACTCATCAGTGACTGCTCTCTAGAGATGAGATCAACTGCTCTCTTGTGTGTTAGAAATGTCTCTCCAGAATTAAGGCATATTACACATTTGCAATTATGTAGCTATTGCAGCTCACTAGGTTTGAAACGCACTATCATTTAGGATGGCTTACTTCAAGGAGCAGGTGCGAGAAAATAAAAGGATCGTGGTTTAGATTGTGGAGGCAGAATATCAATCGGAAAGAGTGATTTGGATGGAATGGATGACGTTGACTAGGGTTGTATAAAAGTTTGAGGTGGAATTGTAGGTGATGGATTCTCATCAGCACGTTATGTTGGGTTATTGTGGTTTGTGATAGTGGGATTTAGGGAGATCAAATTTGAAGCTTGTCGTACCATCTTCTAAAGCTAGTGAGGAAGCTACATAGGTGCAGAAGCTACCTATAATGATGTCTTAACAGGAACAAAAATTATTAAGTATGCCAAGGTAAGCTCAATCGGTGATGACGATAGCAGTTCAATGAAGATTGCTGTTTGTTGGGGCTGGTGACAAAGAGATTTCGTAAGAGTTCTCTATAAGGTGGTTAGGCATTGGATTATGACATTTGGTGTGGGGCAATGTGTCGTGTTGGGAAGCACTTCTTCCTTGGAGTCTGTTCAGGAACTTTGTTGGAGCCTTTAGTGGTCACCAATGGAACACTACTTGCGGTAGAAATGATTGACTTTCCGATACTAATCCATCCAAATATTGCTCATAAAATGTCAGCTGCTCGGCATGATGCTGCAACTAACTCAGTGAAGACTGCAAATGTGCAGGATAGGTATGGTGCCAGCAAAATTATGTGAAAATGTGTTCTATCTGAGTGCATACCTGATTTTTTTGGATTGGTGTAGGAAGTGATCTTGAATCCACTAAAGAGAGATCAATGGTTTAGGAAGAAAATTTCTTATTATGTGTTAGTGAATGAATTCAGGACCACGAGGGCAATATAAAATGCTTAACATGGTTAACCTTGAGTTTGACTATTTCATATGTATTTTAATAATATTGAAGCCACCTATAACGTGCTTATAAGTGGTGTGCTTATTTAACAATATTGAAACCAAATATAATTCGCTTGTGAATGGCCTGTGGATTATTGGAGGACAAGTGCTTGGTTGAAGAATGAAGACTCATTGCCTTCATACTGAATGTTATAATGGCATTAGCACCTTTCATTTGATTTAGACTTCTTGATCTATCGCTTGAGTTCTGTGAAGCGTACAACCTCTCAAAGATTGCTACTACATAGGGGTCTTTATGGATTAATATTCAAACAATAGGAATGGAGAAAGGCGCATATGTTTGTTTATGTGTTAAAGTAGTTTTGTCTAAGAGGAATGTTCAAATCCATGGATGGGTAAGATGCATGCATGGAGTTTTCAACCAGCCTATTTTCTATGAGTGGCTTACAATTGCATGCGTTACTGTGGGCTCTCAGGGCACTGCGTGCACAAATATGTTGGATGATGAGCAGCCTCAACAATGTGTAGCTGACCTAAAGGATTGATATTCCAGCTTCCCACTCAAAGACTGTAACATGTAACATGTATAACTGCTGACCGTAACATGTATAACTGCTGGTGGTATTGAATGTCGGAGTTGAAGAAATAAGCACTACTGCACCTAGTAACCCAACTAAGTAATGCTGGTGCCTTGGATTCTGATACAAATGAAAAATAATAGCTTGTTAAAGCTCAAATGCATGCCTGGGAAGGGAGTAGCTAAAGAGTTCTGGCAAAACACCATTTGCCACAGATAACTCTATGGTAGAATAAAGAAAGAAACAAATCGGCATGTCAACTATAGGCAATCAGAGGAGTAGACATTAATGGATGGATTTACTCGTTGTGGTTGTTTCCAATGGTGCTCCTGGGATATTGAGACACACTATCAATGAGGAAGGGGTTTACAAGAGCAAGCAAGAGTTGACCATCCGATTGGAACAAGTGATGAAGGGCAGGTTGTCATCCGCTTAACGACCTTAGTATTTTAAAAGACAGGTACTTTCTCTTCCATGGGTTTATCCATGACTTGATCTTCCACTGCAGTATCCAGCTTCTTGATAATCATCATTTGTGCCTTCTCTACAAAATAACGCTTCCTTTCTTTATGGGAAGCTCGTTGTTTGTAACTAAACTTTACTGTTCTAATGAGTGGATAGGTGATTTCCAGAGAAGGGTAAACAAATTGGAGAAACTTTGTGGTAGGAACGTGTTGTATTTGTTGGCCTATGATTGAATTTCTGATGTAACTGTTGCAGGGTGTTGTAGGCTGCGTATTGCCGTCATAATTTGTGTATAATTGAAATGGCTGTTTTCTTGAGTGAAAGTCGTGGAGGAGCCCACATTTACTGAAGAAAATAGAATGTCTGGCATTGGAAAATTCAGGTGCAACCCTCTATGGGTAAATCAGAGGGATCATTGCCAGTTGGAAGGAGGCAGTGTTACCATGTGAAGCTGTCATCAGTACTCATCAACTTGCGCTTTTTCAAATTTGAATCCTGCTGGCCTCAAAATGTTTACTTGGAGCAGTTGTGCAGAAGGTGAAACTCAAGTTTGATGCACACATTAGTAACTAATTTGAGATCATTGCTAGCCAACATTCTATTGGTTATTAGCATGGATTTAAACTATATGTGGACAGTACAAATAAGATGGGAGGGAAAACGTTTTGAACCATGTAAATGCACGTGGAGTTCTTGAATTGCATCAAGTGCAACGAATTTTATGTATCACCTTGTGTAAGTAACAGATTCACATGGTACAACAATAGTGAGGGCCTCCAAAGCATCTCAATATGCTTCGATTGCACATTAATAAATTCTGACGGGCTTGACATATGTATAGGGGCAATTATCTCCCACCATCTTTGTGGGGGTCATTGCCCTATTATGACGTACTTGGAGCAATTGTCATTTATTATTTCAATGGTCTTATTGAAATTCGAATATCCATGTCTATCATATCTTGAAGGAACGACTATTGAGCATGAATACTGGACATGGCCAGTTCAACCACAAAACTACAAAAACTTGTAGGCGTTTGATGTTGGGCCAAGGAGTTATTCTTTAGACCTTAGGAAAGGCGAGGGTGTAGGGAGCACGCCTAGTCAAATTGGGGTACATAACAATGGGGGATGAGGACCCTTGAGATCCTAGTGGTCCATAGAGAACTTGTCATCGTAGAGGCACACGCATCAGCAGGGTGGTACTAATGACCGAAGGATTAAAGGGTCTCAAAATTGTTCCACACATAGACACCACAATAAAGATGTCAAAATTTCATCCAATCACTTACAGGGTGTGACAATTTAAAGGATATTATAGTCCGATGCATATGAATTTCCTTCAGCTGAAATGGGCTGTTACTGTTTTAGTTGTTGAGCATTCTATCCCCAATTTACAAGAGAAAAGGTTATGTTTGATATATGGAACATTACTTGAAAGAACGATTATTGATAAGATATTTGGGTGACCATGAGATAATTGGGTTGCAATAAAGCGCCAGACGTTGAAGGGATTACACTGCCCCATATCAAAGGGTAATGGGATACGGTGAGATAAGATATAGCTGATATTTTTAAGCATTTTTGAGAGTTAGCAGTTACCGTAGAAGTGGAAAAACACGCAAGTAGTCCTCGTTCTAAAAAGAGGAATTTGCTGTTACTCTTTAGACCCTTATGCCATGCTCTGCAATATACAAAGAGTGCAAAGTTTCTAGTTATCTTCTAGTGCAGCTTCTTCATAATTTACTCGATGAACAAGTTGAGTTTGTCTTGGTAAATATAATTCCTGTCATTGCTGGAGATTTGTCAGTCTTTGATTTCTTGAGCCGTTCTCTGCTGACAAAACAGATGGATAACATACCTAAATAACACAATTGAGAGACAAGAGATGGGAAAACATAGTTAAGGATCAATGCCATCACCAGTGGGTCATAACAAAAGTGTAAATGCTGCAGTAATCATGAATTCTCATGTGTAATACAAATTAGAGGTATTTATAAAAAAATTTCAAGTAAAAAAGCATTAGAATTTTTGAAGTCAGCGCAAAGCAAAAAATCAGCCGCCGCACCAATAAACACATTTTATTGGTATTATTTCACAAAAATAACCGCAACTTCTAAATCTTGACAATAAATTCGATATCACATCTATATTATCATTAGTTGGTTTTATTTGTAGATTCTTATCATTATTCATTAGCATCAATGAGACATCATAAATATGTTATGACAACATCACATCATGAATGTCTCTTTTTTTGAAATTGATGAGCTTTATAAAGAAATTTTATTCAACTAGTGAGTTTTAAATCTCAGCCATTTGATATAAAGGAAACTCTTAACTTTTAGCAAGTCTTAGTTGTATTCACATTATAGTATCTTGATGTTGATACATCCTTATTTGTCCCCATGATAAGCTGCCACATCAACATATACTATTGAATTAGTCTATCGGAGCCAAACATAAGGTTGCACGTTAGAAGCATTTTGTGTAGCATCTGACAGGCTAAGCCCGGTGCATGCCATTAATATGAATTACACACCTTTATTTTTTTTCATTTTTCTTCTTTGCTCCATGAAAAATGAAAAATAAACGATAAAATTGCTACCAAATGAATACTAGTGATGTAATAAGGCCTCCACTAAAACTATTTGATCAAATAGCATGCAAAAAAAAAAGATGCCAACTTGAAACAACATCAGCTATCTGACAAGTTAACTCTTTATATCAGTGGCAGCAAGTAAGCAAACTAACTATATAGCACAGTCCAATGCTCGAGAGACACAAGTAATGATCAAGAAGTATAGTCAGGGGCTGCCAACATATTGCAAAGCTCATCCAAAAGAGGAGAGGAAAGAAATTAAATTGCAGGTGGTGCTGCATGTAAAAGAAGTTGAACAAATGAGGGAAAGTAAAACAGACTAGTATGAAATCCCAACTACAACAATTGGCATCAATAACTGGAAAGCGGTTATCTACTATACTAAGATTTACATTTCTACTCTTAATTACATGTAAAATCTTAATTGTAGTTTTGTCATTCTTATAAGGTTATAAATAGCCATAAATCTATTTTCATTGAAGTTTTAATGATGCCAATTGTTTAGAGCCTGGTTATTCTGCTGACGATGACTTATATATTAAGTGTGATTCTATCAAACACCAATAGGTCAACCAACTATGGTTGCCAAAACCCCATGGGTCAATTGTTGCTATGTCGGTGTGATTAGTACTTACCTCTTGCCTGGTAATATCTAGTTGGCTAACCTTGTTTTCACTCAACTAGAGGCTTCTTGCTATTTTGGTGTTTGACTGATGACTTAGTCTGTTTTGAACTAAATTATTGATCAAGGGCTATTTTAGGAAATTTCTGACTAGCCTACTCAGCTGTGTACAATTGTGATTCCTTCAATTATTTTTTTTTATTTTGCAGAATTTGGAATTTTCCGAAGTTAATGGATTGATATTAAGCAACATATCCTTGATGAATTTGGCATTTTGTATGGATTTATGACTTTGTACCAATTATATTTATTATTAAGTTGCTTCTAATCACTTGCCCAACTAAGTTTGACTTGACTAATTGGCTACCTACCTTAGCGGGCTTGGCATTTACTTTGTCAGCAATCTTATACTTGACTGACCTCTTGTCGATCACTTATGGCTTGGCTTCATTAATGTCGCCTTATTAGGCTTGGCTTTTTCATTATTGATCTCTTCAGGCTTGGTTGATTGTGGCGATAATCATAGACTTGGCTATGAAATTTTCGGCCTCTCCAAGCTCAACTGCTTTTACCCCGCTTAGTTTGGCTGACTTTGTTCAGTCTGTCTTGGGCTGTAATTTTTCTTACTAGCATTTTCTATAGTTCCAACATTAAACCATGCTTACCTCCTTAACTTGCATTTCTTTTGACTATCTTTCAAACTTAACTTGTGTAAAATTCAAAAATTTTAAGTAAAATTTATTTTTATTAATCTACTATTTTAGATTTAGCAAAGTATCAATTAAATTTGCAAAAGAAAAATATCAGTGTCAAGAATAATCTTAGAATTATTTTTGAATTTTTTCATGTTTATATTTTTTTCGATTAATTTAGAGTTGTTTCAAATGAAAATAATTAAAGAAAAATATTTATTTTTAAAATGAAATTTTTTTACTTTTGGTTTGTATATACTTAAATTAGCTAGCAACAAAATTTTCATAATTTTTGGAGCTAAAATAGAGGAGTTATGCCAAAAATACCATTTGAATTAAATTAATTTAATTATTGAATTTAATTAAATCAAATATTTGAAAATTTTAACTTAATTTTGAATTTTTGGAAACGGCGCGGATCCCGTGTTCTGTGCCGAACACAGAACTCTGGATCTGCAACCTAGCCGTTACGCGAGATTTAGATTGGATCCGACGATGGATCTGAACCGTTGTTCGAATTAATTTATAGCAAACAACGTTAGCCCTTCAACGGTGATCGGACAATGCTGGCTTGATCCCGCCAGAGCGGATGGCGCAAATGGTGCCACACTTCAATGCCGTCATTTTTGAAAGCAACGACTGTAAGTCGACAGTTTCGAACAACAACGAACCGACTCGAGCCCGAACCATTCAGGAGAGAGTTGGCGAGACCCGAGCCGAGTTGACTTCCAAAGCCAAATTCGGCTCAACCACTTGTCCAAACTAGTTGATTTTGTGGCTATGGATTTCTCTTACTAAGGTCTATTATTTGGACCACTTAATTTGTATTTTGATGGTATGTTTTTATTTAATTTTGAAAACTACAAAAAATTCATTTTTAGCTCAATTAGGCCATATTAGATCGAATTTTTCGGGGCTTTCACCTGTAAACTACTTAATTAAGTGCACTCTTTAAGGATTCACAGAAATTTGCCTCAATTGAGGATAAATATTATTCAAATCATTTTGAGCCACCCAAATTCCCCTTGATCAAACCATCAATATTGGATAAACCCTAAGGCTTTATAAATATTTCTAAACCCTATACCTCTGTAACCCTAATTAGGTCAAATCATTTTGAGCTACCCAAATTCCCCTTGATCAAACCATCAACATTGGATAAACCTTAAGGTTTTATAAATATTTCTAAACCCTATAACCCTAATTAGAACCTTAAAAATTCTGCCAGAATTTCATTTAGTTTTATTTGAGAGCACTTGCCAACCTCTCAGCTCTTTCCTCATCTCTCTAAATCCTAAGGACTTCATTCCAAGATACTCTAAGAATTAAACGAATACTTTGGGAGCTTCAAATCCTCCAAAGAAGATCCAAAGATCATCTCCCCTCAAATTTCTATTCTTCATCAAGATCTATTCTCCTAAAATTTCAAGGTAATTCTCTCTCTCCATCTCATATTCTCTCTCTTCCATGCATGCAATTATTGTGAGCTAAGTCACGCTTGAGGAGTTGAATTTGATTTAGAAACTTTTATGAAAGCAGCTCTAAGTCAAATGCAACCCTATGCTTGATGAATGATTTTTTCATTTAAAGTTCTCATGTTTAAAATGAGAATTTTCTTATATTTTAAAGCATTTTATTTCTCGTATTAAGCAATTTTAAGACTTGAAAATGTATCACATGCAATCTCATATATATTGTCATCAAAATACTAGAACACTTCACACACATGAAACCTCTAGGTCTTCTAAAATGTATGTAAAGTTTCTAGAAAATCTTAAATTTTTTTAGAATCTCTTAGCTATTTTGCGAATTTTTGTCCCTACTTTGTATTATCATAACTTTTGATTTAATCATAGTTAGTTGTGATTTGACACACATACTCGCCTATAATTGTTAACAAATCCCTAGAAGACATTACGTCCTAATATTCTCTAAGATTTTAAAAATTACTCAAAAGTTCAAGAAAAATTATGGCATTTAACTGTAATTTTTTTTTATTTTCTTACCACTTTGGAGTATCCTAACTTTTTATCCACTTAGAATTGGTTGCTGTAACTTGGCATGTAGATTCTCCTATCTATAGGGAATAACTTAACAGAAGACTTTAGAAGTCCATTTGAACTCTACAGCTTCTATTTAAGCACTCAAATTTTAGTCAAAATCAATTATTTTAAAGGTATTTTGATAAATTTCAGAAATTTATCATGCTATATTAGTAATATTTTAAATTTTAATATAATCATAGTCAATAACTAAAATTTTGCATACTTGTTCTCGGATATATTAGGAACAAGTTTAATGTTGATCACAGAGGCTAGAAATGTCATTAAGATGCTCCTTTTTAAGTGCTCAAAGTTTTAAGAAAATATCAAATTTTCTTACATAGAAAATTTCTGTATTTTTATAAATTTATCATAATGTTTGCTTGATTAAAAATATTAATATATGCAAAATTGGAATATGATATTTGGCATATCTGTTCTCTGATATATTAAGAATAAATTGTCTTTAGACACCAGTGGCTACTGAGCACTTTAGGAGCATCATTTTGATGTCCAAAGTTCAATAAAAAGTTAAAAATTTATTTAATTAAATTTAGTATATTTTTATAAAAAATGTTATTTTGATATCCTAAACTTTATATACAATATTAAACATCAAATCAATGTATGAATATTAATTTTTAGCAGATTAAAAGATAAGTTGTGTGATAATCAAGCAGGTACGTAGAGTTATTTGAAAATTATGATTTCTAACATTTATATTTGAGCCTATTTCCCTTTGTAAATTTTGATATATGACATGTATACGCTTTACCACTTATCGAATTGTAAAATCTTAAGGGAACTTGTGATAAATATCTATGGTGAAAGTCTTTGAAGGGAGAAATAAAAATAAATATGTACATATAGGGTTTGCTAGCAACCATGGTGAAATAAGGAGGGACCAGAGGAAGACTCACCAAATTGAAACGAAAATTATGAACAATTATCGATGGATAGTTGTATACTTTCCTAGAATATTTTAAGCCAATATATGGGTTTTCATGTGAGGATTGGGGGTCTTGGACCTAAAAAGAAGATATATTGTCACATGGTTTATTTCAAGTTATCGCATTATTGTTTTAAGCTATTGCTTTTATCTCGGTTGAGAAATGCAACTTATTTGATAAGTTCAAGCAAATGCATGTCTTTCATATGATGCACATGTTGACTCATTTATTTTCTGTGAAGAACTTTCTTTTTGAAATAATATTGTTGTTATTTTCACACCCTATATAGGATGTTAGAAATTTTTACTGAATACTCTACGTACTTCTGCCTGATTGGCAATGTTGTAAAATTTCAGGTTGTGATAGCTAAAAGATAAATATATTTCGAAGTTAGTGCGAATTCGGGCATCAAGTGTGAGATGGAGTTGCATTATTTAGTCTTCTCTTTTGAAAATTATGTTATTTTAATGGAACTATTTATGTAACTTTTATTTTAAACTGGCTCTGTGTTTGTTGGATAGTTTTATTTTGGCTAAGTTAATTTATAAATTATTTATTGTGAATTGTTGATCGATAATTATCGACTTTGATCCCCATATCGACATAACTTTCTTGCAACATTATATCAAAAGCCTTTCCCTATCATCATTGTACATTGGCTTGTACCTACTATCCTACAACTCATAGATATGTGGTCTCAACCGCCTTTGGATAACCCATCAGTTTTTTATTTCTTTATCACATTGTTGGCTGTTCTTTAAAGATCATTGATCGATCAACTTCACTAACTCAGCCATGAGTGATTAACCATCTTTCCTGTCACTCGACTTCTAACTCTTTTTGTGGTTGGAATCTTTCCGTTCTATGAATTTTGCAAATTTGATGTTTTGGCCAAAAATTTTCTTAGAAATGGCTTTAACGCCTTGATTAACGCCTTGATTATTTAGTCGCATAAACCTGAGATATTTAATTGCTAATTTGATGTCGTGGTTTATTTTGAGCGCTAGTCACTTGTTTGACACAGTGAACATATTTTTGCTATTGTTTTTTTTTATACTTTTTTAGATAAAGGGCTCATCAAAAAGAAACCTTTTGGATAAAAAGCTTCAACTCTTCTTCTTCTATGTATTTGGTCTATTTATTCCACTAGAAGAGTACTTTTTTGAGTTGTTATAGTCTCAATGACTCAATTTTTTCTTTTGAAGAATATTCATTGAAAAAACAATATTCCTATATTTTGTCTATTCAGTTATTAACATCCTTTTGTCCTTGCCATCAAAGATGAGCAAATAAATCTCCAGATTAGCTATCGTTCATCAACTACTCTTCAGATGATCGTTTTAATACTTGACTTCTTGTTTATTACATGTACCAATTTCATCATCAACCCTTGCTCTATCACTTCTTTTTGATCACTTTGAGTAATTTTGGATTTCTTATTCTGCTGGGTTCTTTGCTTCGGCTTCAATTAAGGCTGAAACTGCACTTGCGTCCATGCAGTTTTTAACTTCTTAGACTCTTTATCAATATTCTTTCGATTATGCTCAACCATTTGTATCAGCAAGCTGATGTTGGTTTCTTGAGTATACTTCTTTCGACCTCTCATTGATTCTCCTTATGAGATCTTCATCAATAACAATGAACTCCTCTCGATCTTAACCTTCTTGTCTCCACTTCTTAAGATAAATCTTCTCCTTGAACATTTGGCTTTAATACCAATCTGATTTGTATTTTTATCGGCTTTTGGTTGTTCGATAAAATATGGTGGTGGATGTACATCTAAAATTGGTTGCAGAACACAAACATTGAAGATAATAAATGATATAAAATTTTGGAAGATTAAAAGCAACATTGAAATTATATTCATCTGCATTTATAACATTTTATGAATGCCTTAATTGTAATTACGTTTATATGTAATTAAGCTAGAAAAGTCAATTCTAGTTTAGCTGATAACTGCTTCTTCATTGTTTAATTAACATGTAGCGAGTTTGTTGCAACTCCTACCACTATTTGTTGATTGTTGGCTAACGTGGAATCTCTAGAGTTGAACTTGGGCTGTGACCTTAGCATATGAACATGGTCAAGAAAATTGCCTCTTTGATTGGACTGTATTTTATCTTCTATCGACTGAGCGTTTTCCATCTTCCCAAGTATTCATCAGGGTCGAACCCCGAGAAAACCAAGTTATGCTTATGCTGTTCTTGGCAGTCCTTAACTTCTTTCTCAACTTAATCATCGTTGCTATTTTCTTTTTTAGGTTTCTTCAGGTTCTTTGAGTTATAGCTCTAGTCAGACTTCTATGCAGTGTTACGACCAAATTGGTCTGTCATGGTTAACACTAGGTAAGCTTTTCAACATTATTGCCAACAAGAATAAATATTCCCACTATACTTGGATTGCTTACAACCTTTAAAACAACATCGGGCGACCAAGTGCAGTTTCATTGCTCGGCGGAAACTAACAAAAACTTCTATTGACACCCTTTTTTAAAGGTTTTGCTTATATATCATAGTGACTCATCTCCCTTACCCGATTACTCAACTGGTTGAGCTAATCCAATGATATCTAACTGTACAGGAACTTGTCATCATATAACTATAAGAGACATTACATATTCTAGAGTCTAGAGATATATCTCACTTAGGAAGGCTTTATCGCTTTTAGATATGGGGGTTCGAAGTATCATGTTTTGCATGTACTGACATATTGATTTGCAGTAACTTTTTAATTTGTGACATTACTCTCTCTTTCTTTATCTTTATATATATGTGTGTATCATTTTTTTTATTTTCTTAAAACAAAATAAAACTACATTGATTAAAGGGAATTATATTTGTGTAACATTTATAAAAATATTAACCACAAAAGCATGACACTAAAGGAACTTAAATATGTTTGGATTTCTAAATGAACCTTCTGTAACCAAGAATAGAGTTCAAAGCTAACATCTTCTTGATTGAAACAAATTATTAACTGAAAAAAGCTCTCAAATAAGATCAATTTTGATTAAATTCAATTTTCCTAGATAGGGTTCTCAGGGTGTCACATCACATTTGCACACAGAATATTATAAATGGCATGAAGGCAACATTTGGTTTTCACATTCTCTTTGTTGGCCTCTCTAATTGTTCTCTTAAGGCAGTTTGTAGTTCATCAGATAGTGCAAAGCCTCCAAGCAGAATTTCAAAAAATGGTGTTAACCATAATTAAATGAATGTAAAAACTTGTCTAGTTTCGGAACATGTGCAAGTGACCAGCATAACCGGCCCTATCAAATCTTTTTCATAAAATCTGTAATAAATGAGATTTAAGACAATTAATCTACCAATTGCATTGTTAAAGCAGTCATCTTCTGAAGACATGCGATAAATAGGTATCCCTTGCTTCTATAACAGGTTTCAGAATCTGTAAGCTAAGGACATTACTGCTTGTAATCTGAGTACTAGAGAGAAATAGGAACATTGTAATTACACTTCTTCCACAATAGTGATGTGCCCAACTATGAACTCAAAAAACTAGAGTGCTTCCTTCAGTTTGTATAAGTTTCAAGTTGTTGCTTTAACGGCTCGCTAGCCATTTTGTAAATAGATTTTAATTCTTTTTTAATTTAAATCAGCCAAATTTGAATGCCCTTATTCCTCAGGTGCAAGCCATAAACGAAATTTATAAGCTCCAGAACTTGTGAAATGTGAATTGTAATAGAAATAAAGTTTTGAAAAATGCTACCCTAGTGTCCCAGCTCTTATTTCTAGTAATTAAATAATTTTAAAATAATTAGAATCATAATTTTAACTTATAAATCTTAATTATTATCAATTTAACATTAAGCCTATATGCATTATTAAGTGTGGTGAAAATTGTAGCAAAGTGGGGTATCATAGCAAATTAAAAAAAAAAGCATCTGATTGATATTTCATCGTTTATTTATTTAGTCATTTAGTATTTTTCTATGAAAAGCAGCGATTCTTATATACAGCATCTGCTTTTATGCTTTTATCCCTAATATCATGAAACTTAAGAATCAGTTAACTTGAACTTTAATAGCAATGATAATCACATCAACAATCAGTGTTAAAGAAGACATCTTTAAGATTTCAAGGTTCTGATTAGAGCATGCATCTATCCTTTTGATAGGTTAAATAACAATAGCAATTGATTTTTCTTAATTTTTATGAAGATATAACAATTGCTTTAGAAACCTCATCAAATGAAGCATCAAAATTAGCCTTGATTTAACATAGGATTGGAGCCCCACTATATGACTATTAAAGCTAGCTGAAATGCCTCAGTTATTCTCCGAAGAAAATAAAGGCCAACAAAAACAACTCCATTAATAGTACTTTTAGCACAATTAGTAGAACTCTAAGGAGAACCACCATATTTCATAATAAAGAATTTGGCATTCCAGCCACATTTCATAAATAAAATTAGAAACTCTTAATAATGGGGGTTGCTACACTGGTCAATCGGGGGCCTAAATGTGCCATCGGTTAAATATTTTTTTTGGATGGCTAACTTTTTGCGCATGCGATGGAGGAAATCTGGGGCCATAGCCTACCAAGCTCTTCAATTACAATGTTTGACAACCTGAACAAAAAAATCCTACACAATGCTAGAAAAAAACATGAAAAAGGGCTCAACCTAGGAAGCATGAAAAGGGCTCAAGCTACTCCCATATCTAGGAAGTATGAGATTGACCCACGTAAGATCCTCTTAATTTAAGTATGATGAGAAACAAGAGCATTCCGCTAAATTTGAGATTTCCAATGCCTAAACCAACAACTCTTTGTGGCAAATATTATGGTACTCTCTCCGGTGCGCCAACTCTTTTTTATTCCTTTATGAATTTCCCTTCCAACAATATCTAATGCTAGTCTTTTCAACGTGTCTTTTCCAATACAACTATATATGATTAAGAATAGAGATTATTCACTCTAGTAGTTTAGCATATCAATTCTTTTTTATGATAATAAATTATTTGTATAATACTTTTGAGTGCTATTATTTCTTCATTTAGTTGATAGTTTGTATGCCCAGATATGCCGCGCCTAGACGCCCAAGTCTTGCACCAAGACAATTTATTTTTGTCGTGGGCTTCATGTCTAGAAAATAAGACGAATATGGTATAAGATTATGCGACCGTACGCGTTTATACGCAGAGGCTGCATAAACCATAAGAGCATCCAAAAATTGAAATTTACATGAAAAGTTTAAAAATGAGAAAAATCACGGAACCATATTATTAAATAAAAATACATTATGAAAATGAGAATGTTACAGAGTTACAGAGAGTTTTCTTATATCAATAACAATAACGCTTTTAAGCCTCCTTATAAACTCTTCTCCTAGATTTTCTTCTAGCTCTCATTCTAGGATTGGGATGAAGAAACATCCTCCAAACATTTTTTGGTGTGAGTTAAGATTAGAAACTTCAATAACATGTTTCCTTATATATTTAGATTCCATTGGATGGCAAAAGACCCAAAATATACCTTAAATAACTTGGGGCATCGCCAAAACCCGTGGCAGGGTTTCCGCGGGCGCCTGGGGTGCACCCCAATGCCTAGGCTTCGATTTCACGGGCGTCGTGGCGCGTCGTTGCTCCCATGTTTCAAATGTCAGGCTATGCCCCGCGCCAAGCTCTCTGGTCTATTTCCTGCAGGGTACGTCGGGGCGCCTGGATTGCTGCCAACTTGTCCTGGAACACCCTGGAATCTCCCAAAAACTCATAAGAGCTCTGTTAGCACCTCCATTGATGATCAAATTGATCTCCACATCCTAATAGAGGCATCTCTAGGTTTTCAAATATGATTGTTTTCATTTTTTAAACTCAAATCTCTCTATTATAAGTAGGGATCCTGTGCCAAATCTCCAACCGATTCAAGCTCTTAAATCCCTTAAAGGCAATTAAGAAGAAAAAAAAAACAAGTAGCTCTCTATCTTATAGTTCTCCGTATCAATCTCAAAGATTAGGGAAGTTATATGAAATCATTCTTAAAATATTTTGTAAATCTTTATTTTTGTATTTTAAGATAGGCTTTTATAGCCAAGAGGATGGTGTGGCATATCATAAGAAGGAATAGTTGCATATACAAAATTAAAAAAATAAATTTGCCCATCCATAGATAAATTGCTAAATCCCCAACCTTAGCTATCATATTAGATATGAAAAATGCAAGGCCTTAGTGCTCACCCTATCAAATGAATGCCTAAATAGAACATATGAAAGGAAACAACATATCTAAGATATGCTTTTGTTTTCAACAAGAGTCTTCTTACAAAATAATAATTGAGATTTCTACAGATACTCTTTTACCTGCCCATCAAAAATTGATCAAGAAGACTGAGCATATTCAAAAGTTGCAAAGAAAGCTTCTACGTATCTTCAAGAACAATCGACTATATGCTCGTGTACGGAAGATCTACTCCATTGAAAGTGTTTGAATGCATGGAATCAAAATTTGTTGTATTCTTTGATAGCAAAAAGTCAACAATTGATTATATGTTTCCATTAGCTAAAGGAACAACTGCGTATAAAAGTTTAGAATATATGCCATTGCTGCATCCACTAAGAAAATGCTTTGATGCTACTATTCTTGCATTACGGTTGTGAACTTGTATAATATTATGATCACAATATTAGTATAAGGTAAATAATATACAATCACATATAGTAAAAGCATATTGAGTGAAATCTTTCAAAAACTTTGCTCTTTCCGAAGATGTAATAACAGATAGCCAAAGAGTATCGTTACATGTCTCTCAAATATCTTTCAAAAAGTATGAATGAATAGGATTTAAGGAATTAAATAGAATAAAAAATTATTATTATATCTACTTTTATTTGTGGGGCTCATAAAAATATATTTTTTAAATTTTAAATCTTAATTATTTATATTTTTGAGAGATATTTATGAACTAAGTAATATTTTTTATAGCCAAAAAGCTTAATCTTATAGCCCAGCATCTTCATCTATTGACTCCAATAAAATGGAATTTCTTAGTTCAAAGGCGTGGCAACAATTGCAGAAGAGAGAATATAGCTTTTTCACACTAATGCCTCGAATTTGAGTAAGATAAGCGCTGGGACTTGCCAATAAATGATCTAACCATTAAAATAAACTTAACAGTGCCTTCGAAGTTGCTATGCTTTATGAGCAGCAATTAATGGTGAACAACTTTGTATTGTATTCCACTTGTTGGTAAGCAAAGAGATTTAGACCGTTAATTGGGAAGCATAGGCCTTAAGAATTTTCAAAAAATTATGATAGCCTTTACTGCTTCAGCCGTCTCTTATTGGGAAACCGCTCTTTATTTATTTTGCTACGGAAAGGTCGCCAGCTCTTTTCCCACATCACCAAACAAAATCGGCCCAATTTAGGGAGCTCAGGCCGACTTCGATTCAGATCAAATTCAAATTCCTAATTTTCCATTCGAAACTCAAATTTGAACAGTGTATGCATATTATATATTATAGGTATAGGTATTGTATATATATATACATATACCACAGTCTAAATAGGAGTGCGTGTATACACTTAAATATATGTAATATACTGTGTTTGTGATGTATGTATATATATAAGGTATAAAAATATATATATATATATATATATATATATATACTCTTGGATACTTTCATTTTTCTTACGCTACAAAAAAATATGTAATATTTTCTTATTTTTTAGAATATGCTATGTCATCTTCTTAACTATTATTAAAATCGATATTATGAACGAAAATGATGGATCGCGATTTTCTTGCAAACAAAATTTATATTTAAAATCCAATTTCAGTAATAAGTATAATATATAATAAAATAATATATGTATATTCTTAGTAAATGAAAAGGCTATTAAGTACAAATGAATACTAATGTTAAGTTTGAACTCTTCTAAATTCACTGTTCAAATATCGCATTAAGACTTAATTATTTATAAGAAAATGCTTTATTATTTTAATAAATGCTCTCATTAGAATTAATTCATTTTATTGATTTTTAATCTTAATTTTTTTTAGTAGTGAATATTAATTATTATAAGTTAAAGAGTTTTATTATCTAGTTCTTATATATTTTTTAAAAATTATAGATGATTAGAATTTAAAGAGTTAAATATAATAAATAATTATTATTAGATTCACTTTTATTTGTAAAACTCATATATATTTTAAATTTTAAATTCTAATAATTCATATTATTTTTTTTTATTGGAGATGTTTGAAAGCTAAATAATAGTATATTCATTTTTTTATTTATAATAAGTTTAATCATAGAGTATTTAATTGTGAGAAATATTATTTAAATAAATGAAATGTATTACCCAAGAAATTTTATTTAATAGGATTTGAATATTATTTTATTAGTGTTTATTTATTATATTAGAATAATATAAATATTATTTTTAAAATTTATATTGAAATGATATTTAAATTTTATTAGATAAATTTATTTAAGTACTATATCAATAATTCTAAATAGTATTTTTATGTATAGTTGAGAGATTTGAACCTAACTTAAAATAACCACAGGCTGCACCATTAACTGCCCGCTCTTTTTAGAGTACATATATAATTGTATAGAGAAATGGCAGTCGAAAAACCCCATCAGTTCAATGAGAGATCCGTTCCACATATCATTAAACCCTCACAGTGGGCAAACTTTACATTAATAATTACCATAATTTGATCGATAAATCATAATTATTAAGAGCTTAACAGTAAGATTAACGGGCATTACTTCTGTAGTTATTTAATTTTAGACTTTAGTTGAGGTATTATACCAAAGTTTAACAAGTTATCATCATTATAGCAAAGACTTTACACAGCCAAATCTTGGCGTTGATTCATGAAAGCTCAATATGAATAAAATTTAAATATATTTCATTTCATTAAGATTTATTTATTTACATTAATATAATATAAATACTATTTTAAAAATTTACATTAAATTTGTCCAAATTGAATAAGACATTTTTGGGTATCATTTCTCTAACTCAATTATTTGAATGTTTACACCCTTAAATTATCAAAAGTTTAAAAACATTAAAAATAATTAAAGATTTTTATATTATATGTTCTTTTAATCTTTAATTAACAATGAGAATTTATAATTAACAAAAGCAGAAACTTCATATTCATGCATAAAGAAATTAATTGATTAATTAAGAAATTAATCAAATAAATTATGAAATTTGCAAGAATTATCTTGGGTCAGTGCTGATACAGAATTGCAGAAGAAAAATTAAGAAAAAAAAACGTCATCGACGCAAAACAAAGACAAATATTCTTAAAAATAAAATATCTGATGAGCTAAAAAACTAACAGCAGCAGCACGCAAATGCCCTCTTCTCTTCCTCTCTGCTTAAACATACCGCTTAACAAAACTATGGCCATCGTTTTCATTTCCGGCCAAAATCCAATCGATCATCAGCAAGAAAAAGAAAAACCAGAACAAAAAATAAAAAAATAAAAAAAAAGGATTATCTTTTTCCTTCTTCTTTGATCTTTCCTTCTACAGCATTACGCTATTAAACAGGCTCTGCAACCTCTCCTTCTTGACAAACTCCAACGTCAATAGCCATCACCTTCTTCTTCCCTGCTCCGGAAGACGGAAGAACCCTGCAACAATTCCTCCTCGCAGCCTGCGCCCACCAAAACATCAACAGAATCAATTCGCTCCCATTAAAAAAAATAAAAAATTTATCTGTATAGCATAAAAAAATCTCATATTTATTCATAAAACATCTCATTTGCAAATATCGTTCATATAATCAGTAGCCTTGCGAGGAATGATTTCGATCCTTTTCTTTTCTGGTTTCTTCTTGCATTCCTCTTCTGATGGGATTTGATGGCTTAAAAATCCCCAAACAAATAAGAATCAGAGCGCGTGAAAAGCAGAATACCCTGTCCCAGAGCAAAGGGTCTGGCTTCTTGTAGACGACGATCTCCTTGACAGCCGCGGACGGATCCGCCATTTTCCACGTGCAAGCCGGCGGGCGAGGATCCTTCCAAAGGCGGTAGCGTGTGACAGTGACCCGCCTCGATCGGTCATAAAAAGCAGAATGAAGGTAATAAAGAAAGGGCTTCTGGCAGGGATTCCGAGCAACGGGGCGGGTATTAAAGGCATAGGCGGTGTAATCTGCCCGTCGGTACCAATTAAGAAATGTCCTGGCAGGGGTCTCCATCTCCCTGGGCGAAATAACCCCCCTCAGCAGCTGAACGACGAAGCCCCATGAGACGGAGACGGTCCACGGCTGCCCAGCGGGGTAGCAGATAGACTGCTGCATTAGGGCGGCGGAGTCCAGTTCGGCGGGGCCGTCGAGAAGGCGGCGAACGGCAGAGGGGCGAGAAACGGAGAAGGGAAAGATGGGGTCGAGGTGATCGAGGTGGTGGAGGCTGACGAGAGGGGCGACGGGGTGGGCAGCGAGGAGGCCGAGGAGGCTTCCGTGAACATCGAACTGGTGGAAGCCGGGATGGGCGGTAAGGGGAATGCCGAGCTCCGCCATGCAGGCCTGGATGCGGTCGTCGCTGCCGTAGAGCGACGGGTAGCGGCGGATGCAGCGGTCTTGCATTCCGGCGAGCGAGGCGGCGAGGGGGAGGCTGATGGCGAAGCCGGCACCTCCGTAGGCCATGGAATGGGAGAAGAAGATGTTCTGGAGGTGGCTCTCGGAGTGGGCGCCAATGTAGAGGGGCTGGCGGTGGTCGAAGCGGTTGAGGACGCGGAGGAGATTGTCGGGGAAGAAGACGGTGTCGTCGTCGCAGAGAACGAACCAGCGGGCGTCGGGGAGCCGGAGGCGGAAGGATTCGGAGACGATCCGGGAGATGCGGAGGGCGGAGGAGCTGCCCTGTTTATGGGAGTAGGGGAGGGAGGACGTGGAGGAAGAGAGGCGGAGGGAGGGGAGGAGGGCGGCGGAGGGGAGGGGCTCGTTGACTGGGGAGTCAAGCCAGACGTGGCCGCGCATCCGGCCAGGGCGCCACCAGAGCTTGATGTAGTCCTTGCGACGGTGCCAGAGGGTGGAGGAGGCGGCGATGCCGAAGACGATGTGGGTGAAGTCGGTGGCAGATGAGGTGGCCGGGGAAGAGGAGTTCGTTGGGGAGAGGGGGGGAGGGATTGGGTTGGCTGAAGGGCAGCGGGGGGAGGAGGAGAAACTGAGGATGGAGAGGGTGGAGAGGGAGGAGAGGAGGAGGAGGCAGAGGAGGGATCTAAAGGAGCCTCTTTTATCCCATGAGGGCGGCTGCTTGCTGCCGGAGATGATTGGGTCCTTGCAGATCCCGCCGTCTCCGCCGCCGCCGCAGCCTTCTTTCATAGGGATGAGAAGACGATGAACTTCTTTTGCGCCAGATCTTTTTCTTTTTTGTTTGGGATTTTTGGGAATGAGAGGGGAGGAAGAAGAGCCAGAGCAGCGGTGGAAAAGAAAAGACGAATGGAGGAGGAAATTTTAAAACGTGTTATACGGGTGTTGTGCTGCGGAATTCGATTTTTTCTCAAATTATTTTTAAGATAAAATTAAATATAGGCCTATTTAGAAGCTGCATGCAAAATAAAATACGATTATTTTTTTTTTATTTTTTTTGTATATAAGTCTTTAGAAAAAAAAAAAAAAAAATATATATATATATATATATATATTTAATTAATAATTTATTTATATATTAAATTGATACGAAACATAACGAGAATAAAATTGAAAAATGGGCACGTTGTCGTAGGTACGACATTAAATGCAAATTTGGCTGATCAGGAATGCAAAATAATTATTATTAGTAATATTTATATCAATTATAATTAAATTATGAAAAAATTTATGTTTATATTAAAATATATAATAAAAAATATTAATTTTTTTTTAATTTGCATATATAAATTTTATTAAAAAAATATATTCAATCAATAATCTACTTACACATTAGATTAATATGTAATCTATAAATTTAATTTTGATGTATATTAGTACGTAAATTTAATAATACTCTTAAATTATAACGTCTCTCCCGCATAACAGGCCTGAGCTAAATTGGGCCTGAGCTAAATTGGGCGCAATGTCCCAGCATAACTCCGTAAAAATTTAGGCATGTGCACGAATTGTGTTATAGAAGCATTCTGATTGCTATCATGGGCTGATATGACTCAAGCAAGCTCATCCTTGCTTGATCAAATCAGACCCGTGTTCAAGTTTACTCCGCTGTGATTAAACATAAGCTATTAAAAGCAAAGGTAATTTCATGTTGGGATCTGTCATAAATCAATATAGAACAAAACTTGAGATAATGCTTAAAATCAAATAAAGTAAGAAAATAAAACACATATAAATAATCGCAGCCACAAGACAAAGATATTTATATAATTTGGTGATAACACATATTTTCACAGGAAAAGAGCAAAATTTCACTATGTAAAAAAGAGAGTTACAATCAGTTTTAGAGTTTGTAAACCTTTACAAGATCTCTAAGAGCTTTTTTTCTTCTACTCAAAGGAGCAGCCATCACACAAAATCTGAAAAATGCCAACATTTGAAACTCCTCCAACGTATTCTTATAAGTATTCTGCTCAATTTTGGACTATAAATGATCCACAATACCCCCAAATTTACTTAAAGCAAAACCTGAATTAGAGCAGAATTCCGCTGGGCGTTACGGCGCGTTGTAGTGCTTGGGCTTCGGGTAATCATGCGTCATCGCGGGCTGTAGCTCTCGACTCTCTGTTTGTTTGCAGCTGCAGCACATTGTAGTGCCCGCCTCTCGGGTGTCTACCGTCGCGACGCACTGAGGTGTGCTTCCAACCTAATCCTTGTTAATAATCTCCATCTCAGATCTCATGTGCTCCACATGAGAGCTGACTCATTTAAGCTCTCTATCAATGCGACTGCACCTACTTAGTTGCCTACATATCCCTCTCCCAAAGGAATCAAGCTATCTATAATTTTAGCAAATGAGAAGCTTAAAGATGCTTCTCTTAATTCACCAAAGTTTTACAATAGGTGAATTTTTGAATTGTGAGTACCTTTGTCATCATATCAACATGATTATCTTTAGTATTGATCTTCTCCAGTGCTTCGCACCCAAGTCTTATAGCAAGCCTTTCATCCAGATAACTTCTTTGAACGCTTAAGTAATTGTCATATATTCAACTTCTGTCGTAGACAGGGCAACTATAGACTTAAGAGTTGACCTCCACCCTACTGGACCTCCTGGTAGAGTGAATGCATAACCATTTGTTGATCGTCTTCGATCCAAATTTCTGGCATAGTTGGAGTCCACGTATCCAACGCATAAGTCAGCTACTGAAGACTGCTTCTTGAATAATAGGCCAATACCAATTGTACCTTTTAGGTATCAAAAAATTCCCATCATTGCTTGTTAGTGATCCTTCTCTGGATTGTGCATGTATCGACTCACCACTTCAACTGCTTGAGCCAAATCTGGTCTAGTGCAAATCCTTAAGTTTTTTTTTTGTTTCTGAACCTAAACCAGACAAATCATCTCAATATGCAAGGTAAAGTGCTTAGTTATACTAATAATAAGGGACAATCAAATCATTTTATTTCGCATAAATTAATGTATTACTTAGTTATGCAGGAGATCGAACCCCGACCTCTTGCATATAATACAAGCGCTCTACCATTTGAGCTACATTCCAATGCAATATGACTCAAATGAATGCAATTACGCTTGGGGTGGCACACTAAATTTTGAATAAAAATAATGTGATACAATCAAATAAAAACAAGCTTCTTTGATATTCTTAAAGAGTTGCAATGAGTTCCATGTCAATATGTAAATAGGGCTATTTTCTTTATGCCAATCTATTTTGCATGTACTCCAAGTCTCCAAGTAATTTTATTATAGTGAATACAACAAGTCAATTTTGTTATATTCCCACCTCATAAAAGCTGAGGTCTGTATAAAGTTCATCATGTGCATTCAAAGATCAGTCAGGGCTTACAAAATTAAATAAAAAGTGAAAACGTTAGATTTTCTTCATTTTCAATAACTGGTGCAGGTTTCTTTCCCAACCGCCTATGCTCGTTCATTTCATAAAATCAAATAAATAAATAACTAAAAGCTCATAATAAGCATAGTTACAATTGTTCATTCTACCTTGGCAGCTCCAGTACTGCTAGGAATGATATTGAAGCTGTCAGCTCTTCCACCCCTCCAATCTTTGCTTGACGGGCCATCAACTGTCTTCTGAGTGGCTGCAATGGTGCAAGTCAAATCAATGAATTTTTCCATTTTTAAGTTTAAGTTAAAGAAACTTCATCATTATTCACAGGCCGATGATTGCATGCACCGTAGTCATCAAGCCCTCAATGATGCCAAAGTTGTCATGAATGACATACACACACAAGTAATAAGTTTCTTGTAAAGAATAATTAAAAGTGCGCAGAAATTGAAACAAGTGATATTAATAATCTGTACATATATACCTTGGCAAGAGAGGGCTAAACAATTAGTTGTTCAGTCGGCATTGGAGACGATGTCCATATATGCTTTGTATTCTTTCTCATTAACACCAACAACGAACATTGGCGCATCCTTGCTGGACATAGAGATGATAACCTTCTTTGCACCGCCCTGTATTTTTATGCATAATGCAAAAAAGGAGAAAGCAATGAGAAATTACAAGGATACCAGAAGTTGTATGCTATAAAAATAGAGGTCAATTTTTTATGTAAATCTCATTTGCTGCAGCCTCAAAAATTCTACAGAAGAATGAAAAAAAAAAGCCTCAAGTGCATGATCCTTAAATCCCAAGTTTAAAAATAGGGGATTCAGGGGAGATGCATGTTAGAAGTCTTCATACCTTCAAATGAGCATCAGCCTTGTCCTTATCAGTAAAATCACCGGTGGACTCGACAAAAAATACTGTAACAGGTTTCTCTCCAAAAAGAAGGGTATTAGAGTCTTTCACTGTTATCTCGTGATGCTTCCACTGTCCGTGCACAGTATCATATTTGAACATGTATGTCTGCATGCAGTTTACAAGTAAAAGATTTAAATTTGTGATGACCATTAGAGATAACTAAATCTAATTTGAATACCAAATTCTAAATTTTGAAATTTAAAACCTACTACCCATTCTAAATTGCAATGTTGCTCTTGGAGTAGAAATCAACATTTCGGTGTGAATTTACTAGCATTGGTACGACAACATTCCTAAAACAGTTATTTCTCACACTGTCAAAAGAGAAAGCATCACTGTCTTTTTATGTCTAAAATTAATGTTCATTCATCAAGTCACTCATAACACAGAGAAATGTTTTTATTTTTGTGACATTTAATATTAGATATAGAAATAAATACATAGAAATAAAAAACGTTGATAAATCTAGCACTTACCTAAAATAATGAACTATAGAGCCAATGAATATTAATAACTTAGTTTTGTGTGGTGTCATAATGAGAATGCGTTCATATATATATATATGGCATAAAACATATAAAGAACTAGAGTAAAAACAAAAAATCTTGTTGATAGTTTTAAAGAAGGGGAGAATAACTTGGTGAGATTGAATACAATAAGTAGAATAGTACAAGTAAGAGAAAAAAAAAGATTCAAAAGGTAAAGGGAGAGACATAGAAGTCAAGCCACCAAATTAAAACTCAGCATAGACGCTTAATTAGCTTTTCTTATTACATCATATAAGAACCACATTTATAATTTCTTACATAAACTGACAAACAAAATTAGATTGAGAAAGCATGAGATGATCTTTAGCCTAATGATAAGATAATAATTAAAGGTAATTTATTTTATTTACTTCAACCAAATATGGCTAAACCAAGCTCCCTTTTGGAATTAATTTGATTTTCCAATCATTGCTTCTTTGTATGTGGTAAGACACTCTTTTGGCATCATGGTAAGACACTCTTGATTTTCCAAAGTTTAAACAGCAAAATGAACATTTTAGTTTTCATTTCTCTTCTCCTAAAACATATTATACCTGTATAAGCACTTTCTCTACATAATTTTGCTTAACAACACATATAAATTATTCCATTAGTTCTCAAAGCATCTACATCGCAACTTGCTACAAAGATTTTAACATGCCATACAACAATGCTACATAACAAACAGTGGAGAAAGTTCTCAAAGCATCTACATCACAGTTTGCTTAAGAGTTGGTAGAAGAGCAATTAGGGGCATAGGCTAACTTGAAATTTTGAAGGGGTGAGGTAGGAATAATAATGGGATGAAGCATTTACATAACAAACAGTGCAGATTATACATGTATCACAGATTTCACAGAGCATAATCGTATAGAATCTTCAAAACAAATCACAAGAAGTGGATATAATAAAGATTCGGAAGAGTTAGATGCATCATTCGAATACTGATCAATCCCTAGCTTTCTGGTTTGACAACAATGCTAAGCCTTAGATAAAGAAAGCTCATTCTTTAATTAGAGATGATAGGATATTCTTATCAATTATGAATAATAGGATATTGTTACCATTAAATCATAAAGGGACACTTCTCATTTGTGGCTAAACCACCTGGGCGCCCAAGCCTTGGGTCCCCATGCATTGCATATTAATAGTAAACTAAAAGTAACATCAACTAAAATTTGGTAAGATAAAATTTAGTGTGAAGTACAGAACATTGTGGATGCACAGTACACAAGATTTCTTCTATCCAGAACACCATCTACATGAAGGCAATCAACCTAAAAATTTAACAAAACATAATTATAAGCTTTGCGGTGTATATCTAGACAACAATACAGCATATATGCAAGCATATTTAGCTTTAAAAGTAAAACAATTGCTGAATTATGAAAATTAGATTGAGAATTGTATTAAAAGAGCATAACCACTTGCAAGTAAACACCAAATTATAAAATTGCCAATGATTTTTAGGTTGCTAATGATTTTAGGTGACTTCATTCTAAACTCATAATGCAAGGATTCTGAGATATTCTAATACTAAATCAAGTCATTAACTATATAAACAGAATACAATAAGAAGTTTAAAGCCTCTGCCACATACAAAAACCCCTTACTCTTTGAAAAGAAACATTTTTGAATAAGTTTAACATTTTCACATTAATACAATGTCTGTAGAATGTAAACAATATAAATCGCATAGTTGTAGAAGGTACAACTTGGAAGAATCGGAGTCAATAATATTTTATAGCATGCTAAATAACAATTAATATGATTTTGAACTTGTAAGAACTAAATTGGCCAGCAAATATGGATACATATCTATGAACAAAAGAAACAATAAGATGTTTGAGGAGAATCAACTAGTGAGGAACTAATCGATCCAGTCATGCATTGAGTGTGGCTCTGAACGCACTCCTTTGTAAGAATCTCTCCGCAATCGATGCACGATAGCTACAGAAAGAAAAACAGATCAAATCGAGCGATAAAAAAAGAGAAAGCGTGCAGTTCGGAGCTACCAATTGGCTCGTATAGAACCTTGCTGGAAAAACAGATACGAAAATGGATTGGAAGTTTAGGCTTCTTTAGGTTCTCGTCGTAGTCTTCGCACTGGAACCACACCATCGTTCCCAACCACGCTGCTTGCTAGTCGGCAGAAGGAATAGACAGCGGAGACGAGGGTTTTATTCTTATAAAAACTAACCAGCTGCAACTTTGGGTCGGGCAGATCTTCGCGGGGCGAGCTAGCATCGGGATCGAGCGAACGAGGATAGCCCTAATGTGCGCCACGTAGGCGAGCGAGCCCCTAATGCCGACCGGGGGAGGAGGGCGTCGGGGCAGATCTTCGCAACGTAGCGTCGGGGAGGAGAAGGCGTCGAATAGTTGCGTGAGAATTAGGAAGCTTATGCGAACGGGGAGGAAGAGATGCGAACGGACCCTAATAAGAACGGATGATTAGGCGAGCGAGGAGAAGGTGTCGGGGAAGAGTCGTGAGAGTCAGAAGGCGTCGGGGTCGAAAGCGAACGGATGTGCCGAATGTGGAGCCCTAGGAGCGAAGAGTGGCCGGTGATTTGAGCGAACGGGATGCCATTACGCCACGTATGTGTACGCCACCTATATGCCACGTCTACGCCAAGTAGGTTGGTTAAAAAGGGTTTGTTAAGCATTTCTCTTGCTTCTTTTATGTATAGAATAATACATGATAGGCAATCTCGTATAGTAAAAAGAGATTAATATAATTCATTTTTTGCATGAATTTATTTGTAGGAGGGAGCACTTTGAATCAGTCAAAATACCATTACGCGGAGCATGCGGCTTTTCGCATGCGATTCTTCGTCATGGACTTCACCATGGCCGTGAGGGCCTCGTCTTGCATCAGAGGATTCCTCCCTGTCGTCACTGTTACGCATGTGGCAGGGCTTCGTCTCCGCCTCCGTTTCTATCGCAAGCATAGCAGGGCTTCGTCTCCACGGCTGTCTCCGCCTTTGTCTCCCTCGCAGACGCCCACGCCCTCTACTCCATTTCTTGACTTCATCTCTCCTTACCGACCGGCTTCATGAATGAATAGTGTTTTGGTATGCGTACTGATCCACTCGCAAATATTTTCAAATTTCTGTGTTAGAGTTCAAAATAATTAAATTATGAGATATAATATTTAGACTAACATGATATTTAAAAAACTTATTTAATAATTTTTGGATATTATTTTAATATAAATTTTAAAAATAATATTTATATTATTTTAATATAAATAAATAAATATTTATAAAATTATATCCAAATATAATTTGATAAATATTTTTTGATGTCAAATTCACAAGTTTAAATAATATTTCTTTTAAATTATTTATATATAAATAAAAAAATAATTAATATTTTAATCAAAAAAGTTGTACTCTTATTATAATTTATTTGCAGTTATTAATAAGTTAAAACGCTAAAATTATAGTTAAATAGTTAATTATGAGTAAGTTTTTTTAATAATAATTTTTAATTAAAATTAATTAAATTTATATTAACTACATAAACAATTACTGTTTATTATTTCATATAATAAAATTATAATAATAGTTATTTGATTAATAAAATTTATAACTATTGAATTAGTAATTATTTATATATTTGAAGGAGGTGACGTGACGCAATTTGATTCTAGTCAAACTGGGTTCAACACTTCAACTGCTATTAGAATTAATTGAATTTTTTTTTTTGTAGATATTAAAATGGGATGTACTACAGCTTTTATATATATATATATATATAAAAGCACGAGGAAATCGCACCATCGTTCCATAACACATATATCATATAGCATTATATATACTAAAAAATTATTTGTTCATAAAAATAAGAAAAAAGATTAAATAATTTACCTATACTTGATAAACAAAGTAATCTAAAAAATATGTACTCATATAGCACGATAATAACTTGCAAAAGACAGATAAAAAAGGAGTCGAATATAAAATTCAAATTTATTAGCAACATAAAGTAAGTACCAAAAACTTAAATTTTCAATAAATTATTTGCAAATTCTTTGAATTTTGGAATGTAGTGCATACATGCTAATGCATATATTATACAACTATAAATAAGTTTTGCTAAGATCTGAAATACTATTAGTTTTTGGATATTCCTCATATTTATATCAAAGTTATCAAACAAAAACACTTCTAAAGAAAATGAAAATTAATTAAGATTTTATATAATATAAATCAGTTTAACATAAAATTGAAAATCAAAGAAAAAATAGTTAAGCTTAAGATAAATTAAAATAATTAGAAAAATAGCAAATGTATGCAAAACAAATTGCGTTAGTGGTAATATAAATATGTACAAAATAAATTGCATTAGTGAAAGTAATATAAACATGTTTTAACTTCGCGGCTGTCTCTATGAAGCGGTTTTGGAGATTGACGAAAGCCTGAAAATAAAATTTTACAATAAGAATGAGGCATTGCGATAAAAAATAGTATGATAGCTCACTAATCCAAAATGATCCAAGTATTCATGAAAAGTTATAATTACGTTTGCCACATAATTATGCGGTTTCAATTCTTTGCATTAGTAAAAGTACTTGAAGAGCAACAACAAACCCACACAATATGTGAGGCGATAACACACCGAAAAAAATAAAAACACAGAATATAGTATCGTGAAAGACGTATAATTTGCGGACATGGTAACGCACATAAGAAAAGAAAAACAAAATAAAATAGTAGCATCAAACTCGCATAATGTGTGGAGGCGCAAACACAGTGAAAGATAAAATATTTCTTGAGATCTGAAGCATAGGCGATGGATGGAAGACGATCAATATAAAGTGTATCAAGAGATCAGAGAACATATATGCAAACTTGTCTCACTTAACTTATTATATAGGATGTCTATATATTCTCTAAAATTAATAAGTTGAGGTATTCAGTATAATTGAATGAAAAATATTGGTATGTTCTCATATATTATATTAAAGAGATAAAAAGTAGACAATTAAGTTATGCTCTCATCTTTTCAATTCCAATAAAGGGCCCAATTTTAGAGTTGTGGTAAGCATTTGAATTTATTGTCTGATATTATAGGATAAAATTAATATGATCTTTGAATAAAGAGACATCGTGATTATAAAATAAGCACCCATCATTGATGTTAGACAACTACAAAAAATAACCCGCAAGCATAATAGGGATCATTGTGATCATGAACATTAACGCCTCCTTGAAATAGATCCCATTAACATTTCTGTGGAGAAAGAAAGATAAAGTCTACAAATACTCTTATAATCTTTGCAATACAATTAATATTTTTATTCTATAAAAGAGCATCAATTCTTAAGAACTCATTCTTATAAGTAATAGCATGTACTCTTTTCTTAAGAAATGATTGGCTGTTATAAAAAGATAGTTCAAAATTGTTATATGCATCAATATAGCCAATATCAAAATTGCTTTTCCTACATTCCAATTTAGATCTTCTTTAATAAATAATAGTACATCTTGATAAATTAGTTGAATAGATTTCAACACATTCCTCTTGATTTGAAATAAAAGTCTGAGGTTGTCATTAACATTAGAAAATGTGGTCTTAGAAAACTTACGCATATTAAGCATAGAGAAATCAATGTCCATGTTAACAAATTTATTACATGAATTTTGCCCATGTTAAAAAAAAAATATAAGAGAAGACATGAGAAGAACATTTGCAGCACGACATTTCATCTAACGCAATTGATATGCTTCTGAAACAGAGTCATATTAGAGGGGGGTTCAATATTCTGCACAAAAGAAGAAATGTCAACTTGTTACAGCTAATATAAGCACCTCCAATTTTTTCATGAGTAAACCCAAATTGCAGAGAGACAAAATTAATTTTTGTAAGATGATCCAAAAATCAGCTCTTACAAATTCAATATTTAAAAAATATACGAAAAAGCACCAGCGCGTAGCACCATTCCATATCAATTTATCATGAAAAATCTGAGAGTGTAGATCGAAGAAGGGAAGAAGTAAATTTTGGAGTTGTTCTATTTAACCCAAACTCTACCAAAATTGCAAAAGGAGAAGTTATTGTAGTTGCTCTCATCAATGAGAGCAGTATGGCTTAGAAAGAGAGAATTACAATGTCAAAACTCTTGAGTTTGAGCTTAAGTAAAGCCAAAAGGTCTAAATTATGGGATCTTGCTGTGATTGCCGTTGATTTGAGCTTAGATGCTCAACATAATGCAAGCAAATTCGAATATAGATAAGCATTCATGTGAGGTGTGATAAAATGTTTGCCAGCACATCGAGTGTATTAATTTTAAGAGGAAGCATTACAAATGCATGGATGTTATATTCATTCAAGAAGGAAAGATTACAAATACCCACATACATTCAAGAAAGAAAATTATGATGAGTTGCATGCTTAAGACTATTACAACTTCATAGGCAATATAGAATTTAGCTCCTCTAATGAAGCACGCAAAGAATATGTAGCTCAGTTCTTACATGAAGTATGACAGCAAAATTCATTTCTATGCAATACAAATGCTTGGCACATAATCATCTTCACAATTAGACAAAAAACAATATGCATTATTTATATACTATGAGGATACACCAATTTTTAGATACTTGATCCAATCAATGCACAACAATAAAAAAATTCACCAAATGTTATTGTTTTAGATGCAATAAATTCATTATAAAAAGAAAGATTACAAAGACTTACTATTTGCTTTCATCGAGTAGCTTCAAGTTTGAAGTAAATTTGAAGCAAAGCAGTTGTGGTCTGAACTTCACAAAATTTCCTAGGATAATTTTCAGCAGCCCATCTTATAGTTCTTCATTCAATGAGATATGCCCAACAAAACACATTCATAACCTGAATAGAACATTGATTAAGATAAGTTAAAGCACTTGCTCAAACCCACATATAAGAAATCATATTTGCACAGTTCAGAAAAAAAAATAGAGAGAAATACAGATTAGGTCAATACAAAAATAAGACTCATGCATCTCTGTTAAATGTATAAGAAAATAATGCAGAAGGGCCAAAAATTAGGTTTCGAGCTAATTGAATAATAATACATTTTCATAAAGTATTTACATTATTATGAAGATTTATGTGTCATGCATACACATTTCTCTTATTATTATTCTATTTTGAAGAACCTTAGAGAAAATATTTTGATAATGATATTGTTTGATAGTTAAAATGATATCGAAAAAAAAAACTCTTTTGTTTTTTAAAAAACTCTTTTATTTTAAGGTTACCATTTAATGATGTCAATGATCACACATACCCACATATATCAAAAAATTATTATTAATTAGCATCATTAAGCAAATATAATCCTAAAATTAATCATAATCAATTGGCAATATCAAACAAATTTTCAGAAAAAACATTCATAAAAAAATGAAGTCAATGGAAACGAGGGTGAAGCGAAGGCGGAGCTGCGTCTGACGAAAAATTTATCATCTCATCTAATAAAGATTACCCATCATTGAAATTTGATATTATCTACTATAAAAGAATAGCTCCCTTCCAAAACTCAAAGAATTGTGATTCTATACAAAATGAACACATCATAAAAGAAAATTTATTGCAACATCAAATAAAATTAAAATTACATTATTTTTGTTTGCCAAAATAATTCTCAAACTATCTAGTTAAGTCTAAATTGCACTTTGAGACTCTTTCCAAGTAGTTTTTTCTTGGAGACAGGAAGAGAAAGGAAAAGCTTGCATGCATTGAAAGTGCTGCATATGTAAATAAGTCATCCTTGATGCCCTTAAAATCTTGAATTAAAAAAAAAATCACAAAAAGATCTTGATTGGTGAAAATATATCATCTCAACTAATAGAAAAATACCAATTATATAGGTACTAAAATGAATATTTCTCTACCAAAATATCCATGGTTGCTTTCAGGCAGATAAGTTCAAATGCAATTAATTATTAAATTAAAAAATTTCATACATACTAATACTTCAAATTATAGTTTAAATGTTTAATACAGAAAAGTTTACCCATCATTAATAATTGATAATAACAAAAAATGACTAAAAATACTGCAAAATCAAATGACTATAAATAACTCCATATCTATTATATTTATTAAAAGAATTGGAGAGAAAAAGTTCAAATTGGTGGAAAGCATAGTAAATTTTTAATCAGCACTATAAACACTTCCGTGTAAACTCATGAAGAACTATTTATGAATTTCACCCACAAAGCTACTCAATAAAATTTTAATATCAGCAAAGACATTTATGTTGCAACTCTAAGGTTTGGTGATGTATTGTGCAATTGCAAATGAAACAGAAATGATGACAGAAAAATTGAATGGCCCCCAATCAATGCAGATTCTTGCGAGAGCATGAACAATCCAAAACCAAATCCTCCTTTCCAAATTTTATTCTCTGATTGCTTAATATCCTGGCAGAATTCTTCCGAAGGAGAGCAAACAATATCAATAAATTGACAAAAGGATGATCCAGATAGTATGCACAAAACTCCCCCAAAGTAAAACCTAGACCTAGGCACAACAAAGACCGATAAAATTATAGGCTCAACAAAAACTGTACTAAACATAAAATAGAAAAAAAGAACATGATGAGAAGCAGAAATATCTCACTGTAGCGAGGATGACCTCTGGAAAGAATGAAATATAAGGAAATGACAATTTGAAATGTAGTGAAGATAAGGAAATATGATTATAGAATTTCAAATGATTATATTTTAATTTATTTGAAATGGAAGAATTATCAATGTATTTGATTTTAATCTTTATTCAGAATCTTGTCAAGTCTTAAGTTTGGTTGAATTCTCATTGAGGAGATGGTTACACTATCATAGGTTCTATAAAATAATAATCCACACATGATCGGAGATTTAGAAGAAGATAAAGGAGATTTAAAGGTTCATGAATTAAACTGCAATCATGGCCTAATAAATTCATAATTGAAACCTTCAGAAGAATTATATTGTCTTAGGAGTTGAAGAAATGATCACTTCTTTTATTTGTTATGAATTCTAAGAGTTAAAATAAGATTCAAATTATCCAAAATACTTAAGTCTTAAGGTTAATTGAAAGATCAAGGATTCAAAATTTAGAATTCCTCATCAACTTATGATTTAAGGCTAGACCTTTACTATTTTACTTGAAAGGCTAGGAAATTTAAGCTAAACCACTATAAGATGAATATTATAGATTTTAATTTAGTAATTTAGAATTTTAAGGTTTATCATTAAAGAAAAAAAGTTCTTTGATTACTTATTCTATTAAAATTTTAGAGTTTGGACAAAAGTTCATTATTAAAATCTAAATTTAATAATGAATACAAATAGTTTGGCTTATAATTTCTAACTAAGGACAAGATAGGGATGGATTAATTTTATGAATTGATTCAAACAAGGTTTGAACTAATAAAGAGACATTCAATTCTTATAAAAAGGTTTTGATTAAGCAAAAAGGGTCGATATCCAGTTAGGATACATAATCTTTAAGGTTTTAAGGGAGGACTTAGGTTGTTTTAGTCACACATGATGACTTAACACCCAAAATTTAGAAGAATTAATATTAACACAAGTCATAATCTTTATCTTAATAATGGCAAGGAAATTCACTTATCCATACAGATAAGTGTTAGGAGATTCAATAAGAACTAAAGCTACGATCATAGATCACATTCTATGACTTATGTTAGAGTTTCTAGATTTGGTTGTTAAGATTCAAGTCACAGTATGTGGCTTTGAAATCTAATGGTTATATTTAATTCCTCTTGAATGAGAACTCATTTCAAGGGAAAAAATTAATAAATGCTTAAGTCATATCACGACTTAGACACATATTCAAAGTTTGAACTCAAACTAATTGAGAAATAAAATTCTCTTATAAAAAGGGATTGGATTTTCTACAATTAGATTGTGTATTTAAGTGACATTCATCACTTGATTATAGAATTTCTATCCAATTCAAATAAATAGGAAAATTACACAATCAATTCATTAAGATTAACTACAAATTTTAAATCCAAAAATTAGAATTCAACGAGTTTTGCAATTTAAAGGAAGGTCTAATTCTTAAAAGAACACAGGTTATTTGACTTAGAATGAGTTCTATGTTTACAACTAAATAGAATATCCTCATAAAGCTAGGACTTAAGAATGAACAATGTTCATTATAGCTAACTTATGAGTGTACTCATACATGTTAGAACAATATAACCATTATGTAATCTTTCCTTAAGGAATATAGGGTGAACTTAATTATACAACTAATTCACTCTATGGCGTCTATTATTAATCAAGTGATCGTACTTGGTTAAGGAATGATACTTAGGTAAAGAGGGTGATTATTCAACTTGGGTATTTAATGTTATAAGAGAAGGAAGTCTACAGCATCTAGTCACATAAGATGACTTGATACTTTGAAATTGTAAGAGTTTAATAAATTAAACAATCGATTGCTTATCTTTTATGATAATATACAACCATTGGTTATTACTAAGAGTTTTTATTTTAACTATACAAGGTTCTATAGTTATAATTTCTTATTTCAAAGAAAATGAGAAATACTCTTGCTTAAGAAAATGATATACTTTGAATTTAAGGAATAATATAGGCAGATAAATTTCAAGTCACAATTGTGACTTATTTAACCAATAGTTTAAGGAATCTGAGTCGATCCAACCTAAGAAATGAGAAGTTTACTCTCTTAACTGGTTAAGCCACTTCTTAGAAAAGAATTATTTCTAGAAGTTACAAAGGTATGTTTTTGTCAAAGAGTCTAAGGTTTAATTGATTAAATTAAGGAATTAGGTATTTATTAAATTAATGATAAAACACTTTAAACACTGAATCAAGTTTACTAACAGCATATTCCATGTATCTATAATTAGGGATTTATCTTACCAAGATAGGGTGGAATTATTTATACTATAATATTTAGGTTTAGTCAAACTGACCCAATATCAAAGCTTATAAATGATCAGGAATTAAAGACTAAACTATAGGCATTAGCTTTTCTTTAGTCTAAAGAGTGAAATATTTCTCAAACATAATAATTATTTGAATCATATGGTTTTAATTTAAAGGTTAATTACTAATTACAGTTTAAGACTATTTATAGAATCATGAATATTATTGTATTTTGATATTTTATAAGTTCTTCTAAGATTGCTGAGCCTGTTATTTAAAGCCAAACTTCAACCAAATCCATAAGAGATTTGATGTCTTCAATTTATTAGAAGAAGAGTCTGTATTCTAAATTGGAATTCCTACAGCTATGCAATAATTTACCAATAAATTAATTGATAAGATTTGGGGAAATAATAGGACATGAAGTTACAGATACTTATGATAAATAATTTTGATTGTATTAAACAATAATGGTCTTTCTATTGTCCTTTTAACTGAATGTTTGCCCATGTTATAATAGTTTAATTAGAGTTTAATCGTCCAATGCAAATAAGATTAATAGATGATTACCAATAGTTTATTTCTACATTAATTTCCCACTTCACTTTGTAAGAGAGAAGCTACAAGTGAAAAAAAGATATGATCGAGATACCCAATTTCTGCTAAGATGAGTTCTATGTGTTGTTAAGTCATGTTTTAGTCAAAATGATAAAGATCTAATTTTCTAAGGATAAGGTGGTATGTTGAAAAGTTTGTACATGTGGCGACCGGGGACCGAAGTTCGAGAGTCTCTAAAGAATGATTCATACAATTGGAAATATTCATTTATGAAAATAAAGAAAATAAAATACATGAATATCCATATTTACATTAAGAGCCATAAACATATGAATTTACAACAGTTTAAATATTTACAATGAAAATTTATTCACTGTTCATATCTCATATCTCTCTTTTCTTCTTTTCTTTTATTACTTTGACAGATCTTCAAAGCTTTTTAATTATCAAAACCTGAAAAAAAATTCAGTTTACCAGTCAGGTAGGAGTACGCAAATTGTTCTTATAAGAATAAATCTAGCATCCTATAATATGTATGAATCACATATAAAAATGACTGAAAATCTGCATGTAAATAAAACAATTACTAAATTCAATTTCTGCCCTGCAAAATAGCTGTGAAAATCAACATAAATGAAATAAATTTTATCAAGAGCATATGTAACAATAAGTCGAGTCCGGAGACCCCTAAGCCCAAATGGGTAAACCCATAGGCATAAATTTGTAGGAAGCTTTCTCGCCACCCGTCGGTAGCTTACTCAAATTAGGAACTGATGGTGTGTCTTTCCTCTGGATTTGCCTACTTCCTACAAGAGGCTAAATCCCTCCATATAACTCCCAGGGGCTTGCTAGCAAGTCCAATCTGTACAGATTCCAGTTTTGCATTCCAACCTCCAAAGACAAACACCACAAAATATGTATAATTTCTTTTTTGTTACATACTTTTTGATATAATTCTTTTACAGATTAAAATGTGGTAAGCAGTGCAAATAATACTCAAATGGAAAATGGCTCAAATAAGAATACTGAAATAAGACTTATAAGTAAATTTGCGTACCTGACTGTTTTGATTCAAAATCAACCAATTTCATTTGTTTGATCTGCCAAAAGTAGTTTAAGTTATTAATTTAATACTTCATGATTTGTAATAATATGTTTTTATGATATTTGATATTTGGATTTATCTAATTGATTATTTTATGACTAATTCTTTCAAATGAAATGAATATTTAAAATTCTATATATGAAACTTTTAGAAACATGTAAAAACATCTATATTTCCTATAAATTTTCTAAGTCCTAAAATTCTTAAAAATTTCGACAGAATCTCCTTTGTTTTTGTTCAAATTTTCCATTTTCACAATCAATCTCCATTCTAAATTTAGAGTTCAATCCTTTTTTTTATATGATTGCTCATTTCCAGTTCTAAAAATAGAGTTTATTTCCAATTCTAAAATAGAGTTCAATCCTTTTTACAGGATTGCTCATTTCCAGTTCTAAATAGAGTTCAATTATATAAAACTAAATTAAGCAATTTATACATCCCATATACAACATCTAAAAGAAAATACAGAAATCAAATTTAGCATTTAATCCTTATAAAAATAGTGTCAGTATATGAATTTCATAAAACAAATGGTAACATTTAAATTCTCTAATTAATTGATAGCGATTTAATCATAATATAATGAGTAACTGCATTTAGTTATATTTGAACAAATCAATTAATCTCATGGCAACTCAATTCTTTCATTTTATTTGATGATAGCATTTTGTCTTATAGTTTGAAAAGACAGCATTTGTTTACATGAATATGACTAATAGCATTTGATTTCTCTTGATCTTATACTACTAATGATGGCAGCATTTGGCTCATGGCAACATGTGATTAAAGTGACATTATTCATCTTTATAAAAAGAAAATAACCACATTTGATCTATTTTAATTTCACTTATGGCAGCTTAGATTTCATTTAATAATATTGATCTTACTTTAGAATTAAAAAAAAAGGCAATACATGATTCTTACATATACATGGCAGCAAATGATCCTTACTTTGATAATAGATCTATATGAAAATTTTGATAGCATTTGATTTCTCCTTTCAACTTCTAAATCCCATTTGCATAATTCATACTTAAATAAAATACATTAACTATTTCACCTTTCAAAGAAACATTTAATAGCATTTGATTTCGTAAACGGCAGCAGTTTGATACATACTTTACATGGGAGCATCTCGAATCATATACATTTAATGGCATCATGATCTTACTTTAGATAAATGGCAATATAAATTCCCTTATGAAACTGACGGCAACTTATGATTCTAATGAAAGATGATAGCATTTATTCCCTTAAAGATGAAATGACAATGTTTGAATCATAAAGAATACATGGTAGCATTTAACTCCCAATACATTATTTGACATCAATTGATCTATATGAAATAAATGAAACATAAGAATTTGAGCCTAACCCATATTATGCAATTAAAGTAAAGCATTTAATTCCATTAATCTTATACAGCATATGACTCTTATCATGATAAATAGTAGCATTCAACATTTGATCATTTTAACTAATAGTACTTAATTTTCATAAATCAATTGACAGCAGTTGATGGAAACATTGTAACATTTGTATTTATGGCAGCAAAGAGAATATATTAAAATTGATGATAGTAACGATTGAATCTCAAATATAGCAGCATTAGTGTAAAATAAATAGCAGCAATTTAAATCTTATAATTGGAATCATGGCAATAACAATAACAATAACTTTTGCCAATGTAATACAGCACACGTCATTGACAATACAGCAGGCGTGGGTTTCCATCCAAATCTACCCATAAATGTTGAACTGAATCTACTTTATAGACTGGTTACTTTCGAATTCTATGGGCAATCCCGAAACCCAATATTGATCAGCAAATATTAACAAAATACTACAGCTTATTTACATATGATTACCAACAAAGTAAGTTCCTTCTTAAATTTTAGTAAATACAACACTAGCAACATCATCTATTCAATAAGTAAAGCCTTCATAATTGCTTAAAGTCTCTCAGCATGAAATAAAATTTATCTAATAAATAGTACTAGATCTGAACATGCTGTGCTTTTATGAATTACTAAAGAAAACTTCACCAAGAGTTTCACATATGCATGCAATACTCTATTTACTGCAATATAATTTATATATTTGTATACAAGAAGAATCTGCATACCTCAAACTACTAAATTATAAAAGTACAAGTCATAAACAAGTTTAATAGAGAGATTCTCAACATATTTGCGATTACACATGATTCTCTTTTCCAACTTCATAGAATGATAAGTTAAAAGTTTTATAAAATGTATACTTTCATCATTGTACCTCTTTGAATATTAGTAAAAACGAATTTGAGTCTTAATGATTCATTCATAAGGTCTTTTATTTAGTTATTAATTAATCTGTTAAGCAGCATGGTTGTTTTTGAATATTTTTTTTAAGTTTAACTTAGTTCATCAATTTCTTAGGGGCTGTTTAGTATGTTATAAACATATATATATATATATCTATAAATTTGCACACATGAAATGAAAAGAATTAATATATCACAGATTCCATCCACGAAAGAATATGCATTAAGATGATAAAATCAATGGACTACAATTCCTTCAGCATTAGAAGTAATATTCTAAGTCAAATAAGTATTTGCTAGTACTTAGGAAAGATACAATATTACATAATGTAAGGAATTATCTCAATTTATTGCTTGTTAATAAAGTATTATTATAACTGAATACTTTTACAATTATGTATAGTATGACAAGAATCCATAATAAGATAACCATTACCCTTCATTCATTGCACACTATGATAATTGTGCGTTTATCCAATAATATCTAAATGAGATTTACTAAGGATTACTACAGAGTTATTGATAAGGATCATGATTTAACTCAAAGTATATGTAACTAAGATAAGGGGAGCAGCCCAGTAGTAGTTCCTTTGCTCCTTTACATTATTATTGCAAAGTATAAAATTATTAACACATGATTTGATAACAGCACAAAATAAGTAAGAGCTGAGGACAAAAAGACTTTAATATACATAACTCTAATTAGTATAATCAATATTTTGTATCCTTTCAGAAATCTTATTAGAACATTTTGATAATGTACCACCAATATCTACACCTTTTGATTTGATAACAATATGTAGCAAAATATTAAATAAGAAAAATTATATGAAATGCTAAATTACACTTACCATTAAACACTTAAACCTCATATTTCATTATTATTTGGTATCACATATTGAATTAACCTTTAACATGTATTCAATACCCAAAATGCAGCTATTAACAATTTAAAACCACTGCATAATCATCCCTCTTATGATTATATAAGTTCATATTAGATAAAGAGCTTGAGCATAACCTAATAAACTTGAAGTTTCAGATTTGCAAGTATTATCACTTTAATCATACATAAATCGCAGATTAGCATAGGTTAGATAAAAAAAGAACTTTAAACTGTTAATACATTGATTAATATGATTGGATCTTTCATTTGGAGGTAGCAAATATCATGATTTTTATAAAGATTGATTAAATAGTAATTATCTATATATATATATATATATATATATATATATATATAAATAAATAAACTGAAATTTTAGGTGTACAATAGATTATATGAACTTATTTCTAATTTGAGTTCAAATAGATCCTAAAGAGTTCTTTTTGCTCAATACTTTAAAATCCTAAATTATTTAAAGATAATATTAGGATGGGAGTAATTGGATGAGGTACCTTTGCTTCTTGAGACTTGAGATGGAGAGGGTCCGGCAGATGAAGAGAGTTCGGCTTGGAAGACTCTCGGCTAGAGGAGGTGCGACGAGAGAAGGTACGGCCAGATGGAGGAGAATCGGAAGTAGCATCAGGTAGGGTTCGATTCGGGTAGATATGTAGATGGAGAGGATAAGAGCTTAACTGGAGATAATAGTCGTATCTTTATGACTTGCGAGGATAAGAGGTCTTGGTGACTTGCCATTGGATGTTGCGAGAGGTGGAAGCCACGCGTCGTGAAGGAGGGAGGATGGAGAGGAGCCGAGCGTGCGTGTAGAGGATAAGGATTAGGATCTTCGTGCGAATGAAAGGGGATCGGCTTGCGTAGGAGGAAGAAATTTCGGCTGAGGGAAAAGATAGAATTTAGGTTTTTGGAAGAGATTTAAGAATATCTATGATCTTAAATAAGCCGTTGGATCAAAATGAACGGCTAGAATTTCTGAGCCAAGATCTGGAGTCATTTGAGCTCCAAAAATTACAATCTTAGTATCGAAACGACCGTCTCGATGAGACAAACGCATATGTCCAAAAATTATTGAATTTAGACAAGTAATTTATTTTATATTAATTTTTAAGTGAAAAACTTGGAAAATTAATTATGATAAATCAAAAATTCAAAAATTAATGAAACTTGAAACATAACATCCTCATATGATGCTTGACTTAGATATATAAAAATTTCTAAATTCCAATTTATACTTTTTATATTATTAGCTTTTGAAGTTTATACTTCATGAATTTATTCAGGATAATCCAGGATCCCAAATGCATTCAAATTTTTGCAGTAGGATCCTTTTAATAGGTATTATAAGAGGATATTTTTATTACATTTTTATTTGACTTAACATGGATTCCTATTTTGACAAAAATTTCTAGAGTAACAGAAAATTCGGGAAAATCAACGATTTCCAAAAATTCCCAGAATAACACTCTTAGTTAATTTGGAGCTACTGAGTCCAATGGCGGACTCCATTTTTAAATTCTGAGGTCTAAACTTGAAAACACACTTTGGTATTTTACAGTACACTATAAAATCTTAAATTTCTATCTCTTTAATGTATTGATATTTAGAATTTTCTAATATCTTTTAGTATAAAGGCCAAGGTTAAACCATTTAGTTTCTCTAATTCTAAAGACCTTATAATCATCTTTCTAAGTTTTTAAGCTATATGTCATTCTCTAATTTGGTCCTTAACTTCTACTAATTATGAAAGTACTTTTCCATTCCATGCCTTTCATTCTGAGTAGATGGTAATATGGATATTACTGTAGTATTCATTCAGTGATTGTAAGGCAGAAGAACTATCCATTAGGTAGATAGGAATACAAATTCCAATCTGACACCTTATGAAGTTCTCTGATACCAACTGTGGCGGCCGCCCCTTCTAATCACAAGGCTTAAGGAGTGGTCGTCACTAAGCACATCTCATACTTAACATTAGGTTGGACTTTAAGATTCCAATCCAATCTTAAGGAAAATAGGTGCTTTTCTAAATAAGGTAAAGATTAACAATCACTTAATGAGTATCAGAGTGTGGAAGAAAAGAATCAACTGAAGTAAACATCCATACTATAAAATAAAGATATCCAGCTCAGAATATATACAATGCAGGAAAGTAAAGTACAAATAGTTCTGTATTATTACAAATATTTAAAGTTTTAAAAGCTGAAATGAAAAGAGTCTCTCATTCTCACAATATAAAAGTAAAGCAATCTAATAAGTAAGTTAAGGTCCCTCCGTAGTCTGGACCTCCTCCTGGATCTGCTCCTCAGTAGGCTCAATCTTCTCAAAAAGCTCAGAATCTACCATTATCAGTTTCATAATAGTATGGCCCCAGCTAACAAAATAAAAATTTTGTTAGACAAAATGTCTAAGTACATTTTAAGATAATAAATTTTAATGTATTTTAATGACATCACAACTAAATTTAAGCAAAATATAGCGGTAAAGCACAAAAAAAGGAAGAACAAGTATTGAGGTAGAAACATACCTCAACTCAGGCTATAATACAAGGTAAGTAAAGTACGAGGTAAATCTACTAAGTACAAAGCAAAGTCCTAAAGAATATGATCAAACTAACATGCCAATATAGTATAAGTAAAAGTATTGTACTGAAAGTATAAGACTAGCATCCTAACATGCTCTCAAGTAGGTAAAACGGCAACATACAAAAAATTCTAAAATGTAAAGGAACTGCAGAAAATGAAAAATATGAAAGAAAGAAAAGTGTACTACAACAGTAAAGTAAAGTAAGTCTGAAATATAAGGAAAGTATATAAGGTAACTGTAAAATGTCTGAAATATAAATGTAAGTAATGTTGATTAAATTACTGTACTTGTGAGATACTCTTACTTAGTCTGCCAAAAAGTAAAGTTCATCTGATAATCTAGGAGAAACATCCCAGATTAAAGTAAAATTCCACCAAAAGAGGCATCTAGGAGAAACATCCCAAATCCTAAAGTAAATCCACAAAGTATCTAAAGGGCATATAGGAGAAACATCCCAATGCCAAAGTAAAGTACCATAGGAGAAATTCCCTAGGCAAAAGCAGTCCTAAAGTAAAGTCATACTAAGTGACAGGCTAAGTAAAACATAAACCACAAGTATAATGTTGTTTATTAATGTTTCTTTTAAAATTATGCATATGATATATGAATGAACTCAAAGTATATTATAAAGTAAGTATCAAGTATTCAAGTATGTCCAAAGGTGTAAAAAGGCTCAAATGACAAGGAAAAACATAGCAGTTCAAATCAAAGAAATAAATAAATAGCACTACAAACTTTGTGATATCACCTATTTTCTAATTTAGACGTTCTAACTACTCTAAGTTACATAAGATTCAGAATCAACAATTCCTACACTGTCTGTAACTTAGAACCATGAACATACATGTCAAACATAATTAGGATTGGCCACATCCTAATTATAAATAAATCCAAGTCGCCTACAAAATTGAATAAGAAAATTAATCGTCCTAAGTTATGATTTTATAAATCTCAAATAAACCTTGATTATCCAAATCAATTAAGAATCAAATTTCAAAGAATGAAGTTAAATTCTTAATCACAAGACCATACTAAAGGGCTAGGGTTTAATCCTATCTCACAGATTAAATGTTAAGGCAAATCTTATTGAATTAAGTCAAATTCAATAGGATAGATTTCTAATTCTAATTATAATGTTAAAAGATCAAATAATCAATTAATAAACTATGAAAATTTAATAAACTAGTAAAACCAAGGTTTCACCTTAATGAGTAACCCATTTTACCCATTAGATGAATTCTAACCTAAGACTAATCTTAGTCCTAAGAATTAAGGTTCTTAAGTACTAAGAGTATCATTCATACACACATCTTAACTAAAGTTATAAGACCTAAAGGATGATCTAAGAAGTTCAAAGGAAGTGAAGAAGAATTCATTTTTACTTAAGATTTTCACTTAAGGCTAATTTTAGGGTTTTACTTCTAATATCTAATTTAAGGCTTAGAATTATTTAAATTATAGTTTAAATCACTTAAATTACTATTTGATATGATTTAGAGATGAAATTAGGTCTTAATTTTATTAAACCCTAATTTTGGGCAAAAAGACCATTTTGCCCCTCCTCAAGGGTCTAAATCTCAACTTTATGAATTAACACTAAATTTTGAGTTTTAATGATATGAAATGATTACTTACTGTCTAATATGAGTTTAGACAGTGAGTTCTCTAAATTTGGTTAAGTATTAAGCCTTATAGGGTCAAATTAAGGAATTTGATCTATAAGGGCATTTTGGTAATTCTACCCTAATGACATATAATTTTTCTGTTAGTTTATTAAAGGTTATGCTCTAAGGTTTCCATAGAATCTAAATTTATTAAATTCTGATGTGTATTGGTTAAGTTATAGCCAATACAAGTTCTAGGGTTTAAAAGGGTAATTAAGGATTCTTAATTAAGGGTCAAAAACTCTAACTTTATCATTTGGTATCCAAATTGAATAATTTCAATAGATGTATGTCACAATTGACCTACTGATTCTAATGACTAGTGGTAGGTTCAATTTGGACTCAATTTGGCTAAGTTATGGCTTGATTAGGGTTTAGGGTTATTAGTGAGTGATTAGTGAAATTAATCACCCAATCACTAATCCAACCCTACAGTTAGGTTCTAATAGGTTCTAGGAGTTCTCTGAAACTTAGTTTGTCCAAATTGGATTATTAAATTTGCTAATATTCACTAATCAAGTTTTAGGGTAATTAGGGGTGATTATCAAATCTAACTGTTGGATCCTAAATATTTTTGTAGATTACTGTAATTTAGGTTTTGCTAATCTAAATTGGTATTTGGATCACCTAATTTGGAGCTAAGATGACCAACTTATGGTCATTTGAAGTTTTTGGTCAAATTAAGCTAATTAGGGTTAGGTCCTAATTGTGATTAGTCCAAAACTAATCCAAATAGTAAAATAAATACCACTAGGTTAACTCTTAGGGTTTTTTGATCACTTTGAGATCCATATTGGGTATGCTTGGATTAGTGTGTGCAAAGTTATGACTAAGTAAACTTTTGTGACATTTAGTGGTTAATTTAGGGATTCTAAATATCAATATATAATATATAGTCCTAATTGTAATTTTAATAGTGCTAATAAATTTCTCATAATTTTCTGATTCCAATGATATATAATTTTGTTATTTTTGGACTTATAGTTTATGATTTATGAGCATTCAAAGTTTTAGAGTTTAATTTAATTGAGTTGTATTTAATTAGACTTCACATATATAATTTAATTCTTTATTGAATTATTTAATTGGGGGGGGGGGGGGGGGGGGGGGGGACTCATCCAAACGTCTGATAAAGAGGCGGGCCCCACCCTTTTCCACTCCAAACACGATGTGCGGGTCGGGCCCGGTTCAATTCGGTCCGACGGGTCGGGCCCGGTTCAATCCGGCCCAACCTGAGCGTCTCCTTCCTCGGCAGTTTTAGGGCATCACCCGACATATCGAACGGAGCCAGATCAAGATGGAAACGCAAGCCGACAGTGCATACGAGTTTGTCGTTCGAAAAGAAGTCAAGCTACGGCCTTCTCAAATCCCTCCACTCGACGGGAGATTGCCCTAATTTTCTAGTGTTAGAATCAATTCGATTTCTAACCAGTAGAAAATCGAATTTGATTGAAATGGATCAATCCATAATAATTAATACATCCAGATCTTAATAATTCAATAATTGAAGCAGGTTAATTAAGCACATATAAGAGAATTTAGGGACCGGTCGACTGATATTGAAATGGATTGAATTTAGCAAATTTAGGGTTCGAATCGATTTCCATTCATACTACTGTCAATTATATTCAACTAGTAATCTTATTGCTTGAATTGATCGTTACAATTTGGAAGTAGAATAATTGAATGAAATTATGGAGAGGAAGTACCTGATGTTTGTATCAAAAAGAGAATTAGGGTTTCGCCTTCAAGTTGTTTGATTTCTTCCGAGCGATCTTCCCACCATGTCGAGAATGAGTGATAAAGGTTCTATTAGGACTCTAATGCCATCTATTCACTCTGGATGAAGCAGCGAGATTGCCACCTGCTGCTCGAGGCACCGCGTGTCCACCCGAGCCCTCGACACGCGGGGGAAGATCTGGAACGAAAACCTCCAGCCGTTCGATCTAGGATCGAACGGCACACGAACGCCATTAGCATAATAGCCACGCAGATTAACGGTGGTGAGAAGACAAACGACGCCATTTTCTTATTTTAATTAATATAATATATCTAATTATTTAACATATCTAATTAATTATATTTGGATTATTACATATATTCCAAAAATTCCCAATAAATTGCCCCTTGCTAATTGAGGGGTTCCGATCGCAACGGTGCGATCAGATTTTTATTTCGATGAGTATTTATTTATTCGATTTTTCGGGGTATTTATATTATTAAAATATTTGACGAAAAAACAACTACTTCCAAATGTATCCAAAATATCACCCTTGGCTAATTTGGGGGTGGTGAATGCAATGGCGAAGTCAGATTTTTGATCTGAGGTCTAAATAAAAAGTGAATTTCTAGAGTTTTGAGATTTTCTAGAAATTAGGTTTTGATCTATTTGATCTCTGATTTGATCCAAATCTTAGAGATAGGTTCTAAATGACTTAATTAAGCTACTAGAACTATAATTAAGACTTAGATTAGTCTTAATTGACCTAGGTAACAACCTGGGTTGTTACATCTAGGCATCGATCGAAAGGTCACTTCAAGACCTTTCGATCGACATATGAACCAATCCATGTCACCAAGGTTAAGGCCGGCGATTTTGATGCCCTAGGTGTCGTTGCACGATGAAGTCGCGAATGAAGGAAGAAGAAAGGATTTTTGGGTCGGGCCGGGTCGACCCGGGCCCGACCCGTCTCTGTTAAAATTAAGCATTTAAGTACGCGGGCCCACGCAAACCGCCGCTTGTGTAAGATGGCGCCACGTATAGCTGGTGGGGCCTGCGCCGGTCTCCTCTACGCCAGGTGGTGGGACCCAGTCCAAACTCCTCAGCAAATCCTGCTACGCCACGTGGTTGGGGGGCCCGCCAGACGTCTAAATCTGCAGAAAAGTTAAAATTAAATAATAATAATAGTTATTATATTTATTAAAATACATTTAATTAATATTATAAATACATATGAACAAGATAATAATATGTGATATATTTACTTATATACATATATACATATATGTTTATACATAAAAGCAGAAAAATAAATATCATTAATTAATATATATTAACTAATATATATACTAAGTATTATTTAAAATGATTAATTAATAGAGAAATATTTTCTATACAATCACATTAATTTATATATATATGAATTCATATTAATCAATGTAAATTAATTAAATCAAATAAATACCTAAACTTTAAACCTACATAACTCCTAAAATATTTGACCAAATTATACAATTAAATATATCAAATTTATCAGAAAAATATAAGGAATTTAATGATGTCATTTATTTTATTATAAGACCAATATTTCACTTAGTAATATTTTAGGATATTTAAATAAATACAAAAATGTCACAAAACATCAAACCCTTGTATCTTTATACACACTACCCCAAAAATATCAAATATGGGTCTCAAAATACTCAAAAAACCCTAATGATTAATTTACTAGTATTAATTTTGCTTTTTGAATTAAATTTAGACTAATCACAATTAGGACCTAACCCTAATTAAGCTTTTAACCCTAAAAACTTTAAATAGCATAAGTAAGTCAATTTAGCTCCAAATTAGGTGATCCAAATATTAATTTAGATCAAAAAAACCTAATTTATAGTAAACTATAAAAATATTTAGGATCCAATGGTTAGATCTCTTAATCAACCCTAATTACTCTAAATTTTGATTAGTGAATATTATCAAATCTAATGATCCAAAATAAGTAATTTTAGTTTTAGATGACTCATAAAGTAAAATAGAACCTAATTTTATAATTAGTTTAATAATTTTGTGACTAAATTCAGTAATCACTCACTAATCATATTAAACCCTAGCTAATTAAATTTAGAACTTATATTAGCTATAACTTAACCAATACATATCAGAATTGAATAATTTCAGGTTCTATAAAAACCTTAAGACATAATCTACAATAAACTAATCTGCAAAAGAATGATATCAAATAGTATGTAATAAAAAGAATGAAAAATGGTATATTTATTTTGTGGTGTTTGTCTTTGGAGGGTGGAACGCTACACTAAGAATCTGTACAGATTGGGCCTGCTGGCAGCCCCTAGGAGTTATGTGGAGAGATTTAGCCTCTTGTAGGAAGTAGGCAAATCCAGAGGAAAGACACACCATCAGTTCCTATTTTGAGTAAGCTACCGACGGGTAGCGAGATAAGCTTCCTACAGGTTATGCCTATGGGTTTACCCATTTGGGCTCAGGAGTCTACGGACTCGACTTATTGTTACAAATGATTTTGATAAAATTTACTTATTTCATGCTTTACAATTATATTGAATTTCACAGCTAACTTGCAGGGCAATACTTAAATTTGAAAATTTGCTTATGCAGATATTTCAGTCACTTTCATGTTTGATTTATACCTATTTTAGGATGCGAGAATTAATCTTATAAGAATGATTTGCGTACTCCTACCTGACTGGTAACTGTATTTTTCAGGTTTTGTTAATTAAAGTTTAGAAGATCTGTCAAATAAAAGAAGAAGAAATAAAGAAGCGAGAGAATGTGAATATTTTATCTCTATTTTGTAAAAGATAAACTTTTATAAAATTTCATATATTTATTTTGGCTCTGTCTTTAAATGTATAATTGAACTTTGGACTTTTATTATTTTATATCCGTTTGTTTATAAAAATGTATATGTTTATATTTAAGAAGAATTTTTCTTTAAAGACTCTCGAACTTCGGTCCCCGGTCGCTACAACCTCAAATGCACGAGAGAGGCGGACCATAGAAGCATCGGAATGAACAAAAAGTTGCTGCAGGTTGTAGGCAGAGGTAGACCGTAGAAGCACTGACATCCTCAACCCAAAGAAGCACCTCATCATCTTCTCTTTGGAGTCGCCTTCAAATGCACGGGAGTGACTTCACGAGGATGAATGAATAAAGTGGTTTTCCCTAAAATATAAGCTGAAGGGGAGATGAAGGGATTTCGGCACGGAAAGGATTCGACTCACCTAATTTCCTTCATGGAAGAACCCTAGAATTCCGGGAGGAGAGGCAGTTCATCTTCCATGCCTGGCCACGAAAGGGATTGACAAGATCACCCTTCCTTGTTTCTAATCTTCCTCTTCGGAAATAAAATAAGGTGCAGGTTAGGCACGTCATCAATTTTGGAGCAAGTTCGTCTCTTCAAATTCCATTTTCTCATACTATAATCAACTAATTTCTTCCTCCGTGAAAATATTTTTTGTAGTGGGGTCCTACATTTTTATAAATAAAAAAATACAAAAGTTTAAGAAAATTTTATTTCTATTTTCTGCATTTCTAAAGCTTCACTAGTTTCTCTCTCCATATTCCCTCACATATATGCGTATATATACTTATATAGATTAATAATTTTCCTTTTAATTTAAGAAATCCAAGTTTATAAAATAATGAGAAATGCTATTTATACTTGTTGATGTGACATCCAAAAAAACTCATATAATATTATTTAAATATTATTTTATTAGTATTTATTTATTTATATTAAAATAATACAAATATTATTTGTAAAGTTTGCATTGAAATGATATTCAAATCTCATTAGATGAATTCTTTTGAGTGTCATATCAGCAGCAGGTATAAAAAATATTTCTCTAAAATAAAATTGTGGCAAGCCCAATATAAATCATTGATAAATTAAGAGTTTAAATTATATAATTATTTATCTTTTTTTGTTTAATGGATTATGTTATGATTATCCAATAATTCAATATTTACTAATACAAACATTTTACTATGAATAGTAAATGAGAGTAAATGACGATCTTTGAGGGTTTTGATTCTCTATTAATGAATAAATGTTATCAAACCTTAAAATTGAATTAATTTATTTTGCATCAATATTTGATTAGTGGAATCGTAATCATTAGTATATAATACTATTCACCTTAATAAGAAATTACTACTTCAATTAAAAACAATCTTTCTATCTATAAGATGTCAAATCTAATCCATTGGATTCATATTATTTTGGTAAAGAAGGGATGGCTTTTGATAATATAATCCTAACAAATAAACTTTATAAGAAATTTCTTTTGGATTTTGATGTCAATTATTTTGCATGAAATTAGATCTAAGAAAATTGAGATTATGTCATTCAACAATAGTTAGTGGTTCAAAAAGAGCTGCCTCCAATCCTCATTAGCTGGCTCAAGGGGGGTGCATATGTGATGCTCATTTCTCTATAATCATCAATGGAACCATCTTTGGATGCATTCCCTCCTCCAATGTCTTGTGGAAGTGCTATCATTTATCCACTTTACTCTTCACCATTGTTGTGCACGGGCTATCATGTTTATTGGGTGGTGCTTGATCCTCGATTTACAATTTTCACAAGTTCTCATTTTTGTTCAGTGATGATGATTTATTATTTGGCTATACTTTAGAAAATAGTCTAAAGATCTCAAATTCAACATTGATTAATCTAAATGAATTTTTTGAATTGTTTTAAAGGATCACCACATGCTTAGCTGCATTCCTGGGGCTGCCTTTGGCATCCTTTCTTCTTAAATACTCTGAAATTCTGAATTGTATATCCATTATTGAAAAATTAACATATAAGAACAAGTTGTGGACTAGCAAGCTACTTTCTTTTGCTAGTAGAATATAGTTATTTAAATAATTGATATGAAATCAACTTATAAGTTTTATGTCATGCATGCTCCTATTAGCATTATCAAATGCATCATCATATGTTATTGCCATTCCTATTCAATAATTCTTTTAAAAAGAAAATATTATTCCATCATTTGTGAACATACTACTATGTTAGAGTTTGATGGTATCTTTGGCTTGACAACAATTCCTATTTTAACGCTCAAGTGAAAATTGGCGCTATATTAGTGGATGCTATGCAAGACCTCATTATTTGATGCTTGGTTGAATTCAAAGAAATTATATTTAAATGATGATATGGATGCATCTGATGACGAATCATGTGACAACCCCAATCCTCGAGCCAGCCTGGGCACAATATTTGGGGTTAGTATATGTCGATGATTGCAGTCGAGATTTAGAATAATAACATAAACATCAAAAATATTTGTTCATTCCAATTTGAAACAAGAAAAGTTGATATTTTATCATGATATAGTACTTTAAAATATTTACAATAGTAGACTTTTTTATTTAAAATATAGGAGAGAAACAAGAAAATGAAAGTGCAACGATTACTTATTCAGGGCTATTCCAATTCTTCAGTAACATCCTGACCTAGCATTTACAATGAAAATGCTCATGTTAAACACCCATTAGAGAAAACTCTAAGTACTTTGAATATCATTAATTATACTATATATATATATATATATATATATATATAAACATAAAACATGGAATGAAATTTATAAAATATAAGGAAATAAGGTAATAACAAAAGAGAAGATAATTTTTTCTCCTTTGAGAATTATCATAGTATTTTTTGCAAAATGATATTGAGCAATAATTGAAATAATAATAAAGTAACATGTCACAAGTATGATATACTTCATAAAAAATTGAATATTTATATCTCGAAAGTGAATAAATAATAATAAGAATATTGTTCGAGTAGACAAAATCTCAAACATTGAGGAATTAAGCACGTATGCTTGATTATCATGACTTTATATTCTAACATAAAATATATAATATTTCATCTATACTAATCTCCTCATAGGCATAGTCATAGCATCTTTATATCTTCTAAAGTAGGATGATAGTAAAGTTGCATTACTCTAAACATAAAATTATACTATGTACAGACTATTATTAACTTTCTTGGAATCTCATTTTATTCATTCAAGTATGTTATTTATTTTTAATAGTATATCTGTGACGACCCCAATATTGAGAATCACTAAACTCAACCTAATACTATATTAGAAGGAAGCTAATCCAAATCATTAGATATTGTGTTTGGCCAAGGATTTAGAAGAGGGTCTTAAATTAAGATGGAAGGGAATTTTATAAAATGTGGTATGTGAAATATAAATGAAGATGCAATATATGAATTAAGATGTGATAATGTAATTTAATAACAATTGATGTGAATATTTGTAATTCTAGATATAAAAATTCTAAGTATTTTAATATGTGAGACATGAGTCTATAATTTCTAAATAATTCTAAGTTATTATATTCTAAAAAAATTTGGTAAAATTTCTGCTGTAAATGACTAAAGAAATAACTGCAATGTAGACATACAAGTCTTCCATTCTAATGGAAAATATAATTGAAAGAAAAATAACCTAAAACTAACATGAAATTAATCTATTACATAGGATTATTTAGTTCCAGCTCTAATATAGAGCCAATCCATTATATATGATTTATTCATTTACAATTCTAATATAAAGTCAATCTATTACATGTGATTGCTTATTTCTAATTTTAAAGTAAAGTCAATCCGTTATATGAGATTGCTTATTTCCAGTTCTAAAAGTTTAAAGTGAGAAAATACATGTGTAATAATTATCTACCCTAAGGTATGCTCAATTCATAGTATTTAATACATATATGGTAATAAGAAGAGATTCTCAACTTAGATATGAAACTATTTTCCAATTCTATAAGCAATTTAGTATACAGCTAATTCTAATCAATATTCAAAGTAGATGATATGTAACTAATAACTTAGTTAATATTCATTTACATCCATCAATTCATTCATCATAAGCATTTAAATATAAAGTTAAGCTCTAACATAAGTATAGTGAAAGTAAAATAAATGACATTAATTACAAACTGACATTAAACTTAAATAAAAGTAAGAATTAAAGCTCACTTGTAAATATTTATAAGCTATATATTTATAATATTATAAGTGGAAGCAGCTAACTTTTAGCACTTGGTCCAGCTCCACTAGCCTTCAAATGCACCTGATCTATCACATTTTGACATTTAAATGTGATAAGACAAAGCCAAGAAAATATGGTTAGACTAAACAGTCTAAGCATATATTAAGATTAGGCTAAACATATTATTGTTTAATTAAATATCACTACTAGTTATAAGATAAGCACAATCAAGGGTACACTAAGGTAAGCATACAAGTGTGGAAAAATGAAAGTAAATAAAAGGCAATGTGAGTCAGAATATTCACATAAATATATATTCCTAGCCTATATATAAAATAAGGGTAAAAACATCCTATATAGGCTAGAAAGAAACTAAAGTGCATATGAAAGTAAATGGAGTAAAGCGTGTATATGTTCAAAAGAATTTATGCTAAGTAAGGAAAAGAGATAATGAAGTATTTAAATGTAATTTTAATAATATTCACCATAATTTAAGTAAACTGTAAACAAGTAAAGTACAGTACTAAATCATAGAATATAGTATAAAAATTGAAGAAAGATCTTAGTCTATTAGTCTAAGATTCACATAGTCTAGAACTATGAAAAGTAATATATCTAAAAGCTATGATGAGTCTTAACAATCTATAAGATTGAAGAAGATCTCATATGTTAATTAATTGAAGTTATTTTAAAATGTACTTATTTTGCGAGCACATACAGAATGAAAAGAGGAGTTAAGCACATATGTTTAATAACTAAGGAAAAGCGGGGTAAGAACTAATAACACTCATATTCACCCTCTGAGAATATGAGGTCTTATATGAATGATTCAATGAATAAGGCTCAAAGTTAAGCAAGCATTTAAGGGAAATTTAATAATTGCAACTAAGTAATATCCAAAGTTATTTAATTTTAATAATCTACTTAATGATTAGAACTAATTGAGCTCCCAATTAACTTTGAGATATTGATCTCAAATTAATTATAAATATAGTAGTAGTTAGGGTTTTGAAAATAGTAGTTTTAATTTAATTATTTTGATGTGATAAAATAATTTATAAGTATAATCAATACAAATAAAAACTAATTCTATTCACATCCTAAACTATAAGATTTAATTAAGATAATCAAATCAAGGTTTAGATAACTAGTAGGAAAGATTGAGATTAAAGAGTTATCAAACTTAAGAAATAGGAAGTTAAAGTTTAATCTACTAAGATTCACTAGCTAGGTTGTAGTTTGAAGATTTTTTCAGATCAAGTACTATTATAGCTAAGTAATAATAAAATGGAAGGTTTAAATTAAGCAAATGATAAGACTTAAGAACTACAAGTTCTAAGTATCATAATAGCTAATATTTAAATAATTCAATAGGATTCTTAAACTACTTTTAGTAAAATAGAAATTTTTATTACTAACTCTTAAAAGATTCAAGAGAAGGCTTTAGGGATTCGGATGAATAAACTAAGTTCTATTATAGTCACTAAAGGCTAGATCTAATTGATTCAATAATCTACAATTATAAAGGCATTAAGACTAACTACTCTTAATAAGTATAACTAATAGATCTAAGGATCAACTATAATTCAAATTGTAAATCAATCATATAATTTCTACCTTATGGTTGAAAGGTGAATCAAGCAATTTGTAATTGATTCATATATCTAAAAAATGAGAACTAAACTTAAATAAAAGTAATATAATTTGATATGGAAAATAATAAATGTGACATGCTAAGCTATCCTATAGTTTTATAATACATAAAATATGCAATCTAAGAGATTAGAATTATCACAATAACACTTAATTAAGAGTCAACAACCTAAAATCATTAATTGCTGTCCAAAGAAATTAATTTGCATATTATTGAAATCCTTATAGTATAAGGAGAAAAATGACCCTAAATATGTCAAATTTGGACAACATTGAAAAATTAGGTTTTTTATGACTCCTAATTAGGGTTGAAAAGTGATTATGAAAATTAGGATTCAAATATTAAATTTAATTTCATATTATTGTTACTCACATTTTTGTGAGTGAAATGAACTATTTGATCATTTAATTTGGACATTAAATGATTGAATTAAGTCACATAAAATGTTGAAATTAATTTATAATTAATTAATAAAATCCTAAATATTAACTAATTAAAATATTTATCAAAATAAAAATTAAACAACATATTAATCTACACTTTTTTTTTTTTTATCGAAATGATATATAATTTCATCTTAATTGGATAAGTATTGTAACGTTATTAATTTAGTTAAGATAATTTATCAAATTAATTTTCAATCAAATAAATAAAATCTGTATTAATTGATTTATTCGGCACTTTCTTAAAAAGGAAAACGGGCTCACAATTGGGCCATGAAAACGGACGGCCCAAAAGTAAGGGTCCATCAATCCAAATATATATATATTTTTTTTATTTGTTTATTTATAAGTTTTGAAATTGGGCCATTTATACAGGCCCAATTAATAACCAGTCGTCTTCTTCACAAGGAGATGGAGCCAATTGAAGCAGAGCAAAAAAAAATGTTGGATTTTTGCAGAAAGGTAGAAACGGAAAAATCGAAGGGATTAAGGTAAAATTAAATAATATAGAACTGAGCTCCAACTAATCAGTATGATCTCTCCTCCTTATAAATCTCTCCAAACGGCACATCTCGACAATTGGAGAGGAACACAGGAAGAAGAATTTTTTTTTTTTTTTTTGTTACTGGACAAATCCCTGAAATTTCATTTATTTCTGATCAAACAAAATCATCTATTGCGAAAATAACACAATGCATTGCTAAGTAAATGAAACTGAGATGCAGCACTCCGAATCTTAATTTCAAAAACATTGAGCACGATCGATTCTAATAGAACGATCGGCTCAAACTGAGGGGTTTTTACATTACAAAAAAAAACAAAACTTGATAAGAAAAAAATTCTGAATGGAAAGAATAGTTAGGAGATAGTACCTAAATGTAAAAAAAAAACTTGAAGTTCAGACGATTTTGGAAAAAAAAAGCTTGAATGGAGCTCCTCTAGCAGCGATCCAGTTCCGCCAAAGCTTTCCGGAGAAGAAAAACGAGAAGGATAAGAGCTTTAGGAGAATAAACCCGAAGGAAGTAGCAGCCAGTGGGGCGATCGTGCGTTGTACGCCATTCCTCTGCCTCACAGCACGCGGACGTGCGAAAAGCGAAAGAGGCGAACAGGATTCAATCAGGACCGTTGGATCAAAACAAGGCCATTTCCCTTCTCACGGAGCCGTACGTGGCAAGTATTCGATCCAACGGTCCGATCATAAGGATTAATCCTGATCGTCGATTGACCCAAAGATACTGAACAACGCCGTGGATTTATTAGCCGATTACATAACTTTAAATATATAATACATTAAATAAATTAATTAGTATATTATATTAATTAAATTTTCCTTATTTATTTAATTAATTTTAAATATCCAAACGTGCTCCGAAAAATCCCAAAAATTTATCCTGCTTAATTAAGGTATAAAAAACTCAAAAATGATATCGTATTTTCGATCGGAGGTCAATTTAATTATCTTAATTTTTTGAATATTTAAATATTATTAAAATATTCGGGGAAAATTCGACGACCTCAAAACACTTCCAAAATATCACCCTTAGCTAATTTGGGTGTGGTGAGTCTAATGAAGGACTCTGTTTTTTATTCTGATGTCTAAATAAATTAGACATTCTTAGAAGTATCAGAAAACTATGAAATATTGGAAATTGACAGATGATATTCAAATCGCACAAAAATTAAAATGAAGGCTTATAAAACTATTATAAGACTAATGAAAAAGGATGAGAGTCAATTAGGTCACTAATTGACAAATAATGATACTATAGTTGTTACAATATCAAATAGTGATATTATACTTAAATCGATACATTCATAGATATGAAATTTGCAAGGTTCAAAGTGGAGCAAAAAGTATGTAATCAATATAAATAAATGCACTTCATGATATCCATGATACTTATTTTTCTTTCTAATTTGATCTCTTACGAATCAGTGTATTAAATCTTTGATTAAAAATGTGATGAAATTTGCATAGTAATATTGATAATTTTCTTATATTTTTTTTTTATTTCTTTCTGTTAGTAAAAAGAATAAAAAAATATTTTATGCAAATAGTAATAATATATTTGTGAGACGAGAAGATGATAATGAAGATAATAATAATTATAATAATGATAATAATATTCCTATTTTTAAGGGAAAATAAGAATACGATTATTATTATTATTACAAAGATAATGATGAAATTTTGTTATGATTATTGTGATGAGGTAGATAGTAATAAGGATAATTATGATGGTGGAAATAATAATAATAATAATAATAATAATTATTATTATTATTATTATTATTATTAGTATTATTATTATTATTATTATAATAAGACACGAATATAACTAATATTAGTAGAAGTATTTTTTAGAAAGAGAAAATAATAATAGAGAAGAATTATATATATATATATATATATATATATATATATACTCATGAGATTTGAAATTATGACTTAGGCTGCAACACTATTTACATTTGCTTACTTGTATTTGCATATAGGAAAGAATAGTGATAATAATAGTAAATATAATAGAGATAATAATACTAATAATTAAGGACAATAATAATAACAATATTATATTATTATTAAGGACCATAATAATAATAATAATAATAATAATTAGTATTATTTATATGATAATTTATATATAAATAGTATTATTATTATTATTTTAAAGAGAAAATATGATAATAAAAAAGAAATAATATTATCAATTTCTATGATAATAATATACACATATATTTATTTAGAAAGAGAATATAATAACAATAATAAAATTATAATAATAATAGTAATAAGTGTGATAATATACTTATTATTATTATTATTAATTAAGGATGATAACGGAGAAGGAATATTATAATAATTATAAGTATTATCAATAATAATAATAATAATAAATTATTTACTTATTATTATTATTATTATATATGTAATAATAATTATGCTATTTATATATTTATTATTATCATAATTTATTTTTATCATTGTTATTAGCCATAATGATTTATTATAATAATATTATGGTGATAATAATAATTATTATATTATGATAATAATAATAATGATTTTTTATTATTATTATAAATAATAATAATAATAATAATAATAACAAAATAAGTACAGAAGATAAGATATTATGTCAATATATGCAATGATTATGTCTATTGCTTAAACCTCACAAACACGCGTTGAATATCAACAAATTGCATTATGCGAGTTTCATATATTTAACTTATTAAAACTTAATTAAAAAAATATATATCTTCATTAATTAAGAAAAGAATAACAGACTTCTCTTCGTATTTATTTATTTATTCTTTTGCGCTTTACTATTTATTCACTGGCTTTTTTTTTTTTTTTTTTTTTTTTTTTTTTTTTTTTTTTTTGTAAAATTTGAGAGTTTAACCCTTATATTAAATGAAAAAGGAGTTTTTCAGGATACCCTCAATTCAAAAGGAATAGAAAAGCACAACTAGAAAAAGTAAAAGAAAAATATAAAAGGAAAAAACACAAAGCAAAAAGATACAAAGTTATAAAGTTTGGACATAGGACTCAGCTCCTCCGAGAAGGCCGACATAAGGCTAAGGATCTGCCGGGCAACTAACCATAGATCAAGATAGTATCCAATTCCGTGTAGTATCAAAGGCAACAGGAGAGTCGCTAGCGAGCAAATGGGGCCTTGACAGTCGTCATTGCCCATCATAGTCCAAACACCCATCTGACAAAGCTCTAAAAATTCCAATCCAGAGAATTCTTTTCGCAATACCACGAGATAGACTAAAGCAACCGCCAAATAAGTTCCTAAACCAATTGATCCAGGCACCTCGCAGAAAAGTGAAGCAAACACCGCTATTTCACAAGACCACATCCAGTTTACCGGACCAAAAAAGCCAATCAATCGCATTCTGCTGCTAAAGAACATGCCTTGAGAACAAGAATGGAGCCGTAATTAAACTGAAAAAACTCAAAAACACCGGGCAGCACAAAAGAGAAAAAAAACTGAATAACTCCAGATCATGCAGTCCAAGGAAGCTAAACTGAGAACCAAGAGCCAATAAAAACATTAAATCAACAATGAACAATCAACAATCAATGATTTGTAAGGAGCACATGCTTCCAATCTTCAAATGCAGAATTATTGTAGTGCTTCCAGCTGCCAATGATACCCAAGAGCCGAGCTTTAATATTTGATATGTTTGCAATAATATTAATCACCGTATTGTTAAAAATTCTGTCATTTATAGCTTTCCACATTTCTTCAATAATGAGGCCTAAAGTAGTAATGAGAGCCCGATTTTTATATTTGCTCAATTCATGCACATCCCAAAGGATTTGAAGCGTAGAAGGGGGGAAGAGGTAATTGTGACCCATTGGGAGGATCCTATTCAGCATTGAGAAGGCATAGTCGCATTGAAAAAATAGATGAGAATGAGATTCATCAGCTTTTAGATAGAGACAGCAATGAGAAGAGCAAGAAATGCCTCTACGATTAAGGATATCCGCCGTTTTAAAACTCATATTCAGAACCTTCTATATACTGTATTTTATATGAAGTTTAATGTCTTTTTTCCATAAGCAAGAGACCATTCAGTAAAATGAATATAATGAGCATCTTTAAAAGTAAATTCTTTTTGTTTTGAAATAAATAAATATTTCTGAAAGCATCCATGCTGATGAAAGATTTGAGAATAGCTGAGATACTTTAACAATTCCTTCAAAAAGGCGAAGCATTTATATATTTCGCATTCTTAAATTTATACTCATTTAGTACATTTGTAATAAATAAATAAATATTTATGTGTGGTTAAAATTTAAACTATTATTATAATCAGCTAAATTAATGGACAAAAAGTCTCCACGCTAATTGTCTCTAGAAGGAATTGTCGGTTTTATTATTTTTTTAATTCTTTAAATAATATTTTATAAATGGAATTATAATTTAATCTTATATATTAAATTATGAAAAAAGTTGTCATTTAATTTCTATATTTTGAATTTTATTTCAAATTAGTCCATTAAATTTTTTATTTTTATCAAAATAGTCTCTAAAATTATAAAAAATTATTTCTCATTCCGGAATTTCCTATGGCCCTAGCGACATGAATTCCATTGAACCGGCTCGACAAGCCCGGATTCTGGGGCTCTTCCTTCTTCTACAGCAAGACACATGACAAGATCGCCCCGCATTTGGCGCACTATCAAAGAATTGTTCGTGCTTTCCACAGAGTGATCGCCCGAGTCAGCCCCTGCGACAGAATCCTCGTGCAAGAGTTTAGGCTCGAATGGATCTACGGCTACACCATACGCTAGGCTACATCGGCGGCAATGACCTCTTCTCTCTCAAGCTACTCTCTCCTAGGTGTAAAGGTCCAAACAAGCTAAGCGTTAACTTATAGTTCAAACCTAATATAGAACTAAAAACCTCCAAAAGTCAAATTCTACAATGGCCTTCCAATCCAAGCAAAATAAATGTACCCACCTTCCCTATAATATAAGGAGAACAATGACAGTAAGTAGGACAGATTCGGAGCCAATTTGACCTAATTAGAGTTTAACCTAATTAATTAGGATTCTAAGAAATTATTAGTAAAAATATAATTCCAACTAAAATTTGATATCACCAAAACATTTTTCATATATTTCTGATCACTTTAAGATATAATATTGGCATATTTGGATCATTATATAAAAAGTTATAAAAGAAATAAAAATTGGAATTAATTTAATTACTATTTAATTTAACCTAAAATTTCCCATGCACTCACTGTAACTGCCCCAACTCTTAGCACCAAGGTATTGTCCATTTTGGCCCGAAAGACCTCACAATTTTGTCATCAGAAAATAACTTTCTAACAGGTCACCAATCATGGGAGTGCTCCTACTTGAGCACTTTTAACTTTTCAATTTTTATCAAGAACTCCACTGTTATCTGAAAAAGTACATCAATGTTTAAGAATTCAGCTTAACAGTACTTAAGGTAGTCGGGGAGGAATAACTCGTCTCCCCGAAATAACTGAAAACTAAGCCCATAGGAAGGGCTGCTGACTCAACCTCAAGTAGAGTTGAGAGATAATACTTAAGATAAGAGTAGTATCTTTATTCTAAGTATTAGGCAAATATATACATTGGATTTAGAATATAATAGGAATCCAATATATGTACAAAATATCAGCATTTTCAATATGCTGATCACATCATAATACTAAGTATAAATAGTATAAAAATAGAGTGCGGAAGCTTAAAGCAAACATCCAGAAAATATTCATCACAGAAGCTGTATGAAAACATGCGTCTCGAAAAAGAAAAGAAAATACATCTAGAATTATTACAAACAGTTCACTGAAATGGACATAAAAATAAATACTGAATTGAAAATACTAAGTAGAAAATAAAACTGGAGGAGAGTCCACTAGTACTCCACGGGCTCCTCCTGAATCTCCTGAGTGTCCTGACCTGTCTCAATATACTGCTCAGGATCTAGCAAATTGCCTGTGGCGACCCAGCCCCGCCGTGGTCCTGTTAACCCTTAAGTTAACATGATTACGGTAGAGGGGTCACCAAATGATAAGGTCCCCACTTAAGATTGGATTAAACACACATTCTAATCTAGTTTAAATAAGGATTTTGCCATTCATCTCAGAATTTATCACTAAATGATCATACAAGAACTCAGAGTGCGGAAGCAATAAAAGATATAACATCCATCCAATACAGTATAAATACAACAATACAGAATAAGTAAAGTACTGAAAGAGAAATATAAACCTGTATTATTATAACATTTAATAAGTTTAAAGAACTGAAAGAGGAAACTCTCGATCTCACAAGCAACAAAAACTAAAGTTACAAATCTTCAGGAACGGGCTCCTCCTCCAATGGCAAGCTCTCCACTGGATCTGCTAATCCAACAAACTCAGAACCTACCATTATCAGTTTCATAATGGTAGGGCCCCCAGCCAACAAAAGAAAAACTGGTTAGACAATATGTCTAAGTACATTTTAGGGCAAAAGTTTATTTAAGTTAACTGAATATCACCATAAAAACAGAACTGAGCAAAATAGGTGCAGAAAAGCGTACAAAAGAATAGAATAAGTTATAAACCACAGTTTATAACTAAACAAATATGAAGTAAAATATACCTCCTCCAAGCAACTGTAACAAATATAGGTAAGCAATAGACTAAACTAAACTGTAAGAAAAGGTATAACCTAAACATGCTTATAATCAAACAGAATATTCTAAGTGACATACATAACAGTATGAAATTGAAAACAACTAGCATCCTAAGTATGCATAAGAAAACAGTAAGTAGAACTAGCATCCTATATATAACATGTGCAGAAAACTGAAAGTAAAATAGTGCTGAAATGCAGAATATGCTAGTAAAACAGTAACTGCGAACTGAAACAATAGCAACTATACGAACTCAACAAATCTTAGCCTGATGAGCTAAGAAACTCTGAATGTAAGTGTACTTAAATTAGTATAACCATATCAAATCCTGACTATATAGTCAGTAGGGCAAGAGTCTATCCATCCTATCCCATGGACTAGGCATGGTATAGACTATCGAACTGAAACCCCCTACAAGAAGCCGACCCCGAACGAGTTGATCGAAGAGGTATACTAATCAAGCTACACCTTACAAACCACTTGTGAAACAAAACACAATGCTATTTATGAATGTTCAAAATTGACATAAGATATTTACCAAATATCTTAAGTACATAATATATGTTCAAGGTATAAGGCTAAAAATCAAGGAATGCGAAGCATCAAAATCAAAGTGCAAGAAACTCTATCTAAAACACAGGTGATATCTTTTGTTATCTACTTTATTCGTTCTATCTACTCTAAGTTACATAAGTTTCAGAATTATTAATTTTTACACATTCTGTAACTTAGAATCACGAATCCTACTAGTTGAAGATAATTAGAACTGGCCAAGTCCTATTTATAACTTAATCAAAAGATGACTATTTGGTTAAAATGAATAAATCATTGACCTAATTTTGTATTTTAATTCATCCCAACCTCATTTTGATTAGCTAAATCAAGATGAAAAGATTAAGAATTAGACTGTAAGTAGGTGTATTCTACACAAGGATTTATCAAATCTATTAATCTTTACTCTAAGTAGGTGTATTCTACACAAGGCTCCAAGGATGTGATCAAATGATCACTCAATATAGGTTCCTACCATAATGAATGTGCCACATCCTAAGTACTTTAGGTAATTCTTACCACTAGGTATCAAGTTCAACTTCTAAAGTTATGAAGGATCAACTAGGTTTCTACCTCAATAAGTTACAAAAATCCTTCCTACCTCAATGCATCATTAGTTAAGGTCTTTAACCATTTCAATAACGATCCTATAACAAGACCCTTAAAATCTCACTTTTCTACTTCTTAAAGTTCACTTGTTATACTTAGGTTAAGGTGATCAGATCAGATGATTAAAATTCATTTGATCCTTTCTTATCCTACAATCATGGCATAAAAATCAAATATCTTATTAGAGTTAGATCATTTCATAAATCATTAAAATTTTATTTCCATCTTATGCTAATTGTCTTGTATAAGAGAAAATCAAAGATCTAAAGCTTAGATTCAGATGGTACAATCACATATATTCAATATTAACCTTAGCACTTCTAATTTAATAATTTAAGATCAATATTAAATCATATGCATTATTGGAATAATATCAATTAGATTATCTTTCAATCAAATTAATTGATTAAATGATTAAGGTTTAGATTTTAATCAAGATAAGTTAGGGTTTAACCCCTAACTTTCTTATCATTAAGACCAAAGGTTAATTTAAAGGTCAATGACAAATTAATGTATTATTAGTGTATTATTATTGTCAAACTTTAGGTTTGAATTAAGTATTATCTACTTAATCAAGTTATCAAGATTCTTATGTTCAAGTTTAGTTTATATATCAAGATGTCCTATTTAAATGTTAAAGTTTTCTAACATATATCCTAATATCATAAAGGCATATAAATGAAAAGATGATATAAAATAAAAAGGTGATTAATACTAATCAAATCCTAAAATAAACAAAGGGATTAGCACTTAATCATAATTCTAAAAGATCTAAGTTTCATGCTATTTAGGTTATTAAGGTTTACCTATTTGATACATACTTTTAAGAATTTTATTACTTAGCATTTGACATAACACACATTTAAAGTACATAGTAGATTGTTGAGCACATTAAGAATGACAAGATTTCAAATTTAATTTTAACATAAATTTTATGCAATATTCAATTTTAGCTAAAATGGGTTTGAATTTAGTATAACTTAGCCCCATTAAAGTCCTAGGGTCCTTAAAATACAAAAACAGGGAAGTTTTGGCCATTTCAACCAAAACTGGGCACTTATTACAAAATCTGGGCAGTTTTGCAAGATTGGGCGCTGCAGCGCGCTGTAACGCTTTCAGCGCGGCAGCGCGCGGTAGCGCCTTTCGCGCAGCAGCGCTGCGACCCGCTGCGGCGCGCCATAGCGCGCCTGGCGCCGCAGCAGCTCACTTTGCAAAATCACTGTTCAATTAATTTATTTTCGCATTTTCCTAAGTTCCAAAAAATACTTCCGCTGCAGCCCGCTGCAGCGCTCTGTAGCGGTCTATTTTGCAATTTTTACTGTTCAATTACTATACTATATGTTTATATAAGTTTCCACCAAAATGCCGCTACAGCGGCCTAGCTCTACAACTTCGGGCGCTGCAGCGCGCTGCAGCCAGATGGCATTTTTTCGCCTGGACGAAAACTTAAGGCGCATTTTTGAGCTCAAATACTCCCAATCCAGAGCATTTCACGTGTGGTGTTATATATCAATGGAAAGATCTTTTTGATACTTTTCTATCGATACCAAAATCGGCATAAACGGAGCTTTCTATCTATACAAAAAATTTGAATGAATGACAGGGTATGCAAAATAAATGAAAACAGAGCCTATTTCTGTGAAGCTTTTAAGAGCTATAATGACTTATATATATACTTACGGACTTTTAAATTTACATTCCAACATTATCACAGCATGGGAAAGATAAGGAGAGGAGTAAAAGGAGTACCTTTTTGCTCTTGGAAGGAGAGGAAGAGGAGGAAGAAACCTTGGCTTCCTTCAAGACTTTGGAGATGTGCTCCTTCTTTCAGCACTAGGGACTTAATGGAAGGAAGGGAGATGAGAAAGTTTCAGCAGGCTTTAAAAGGAGCTGAGCTCCTCCTTAATAAAGGAGAATGGGGGAAGGATGGGGCCATCATTTAACTAGGGAGTATAGGTGAGGGGGTAGGGCCATCATGAAGGAGCATTAATGGATGGCATGGCTTAGGGAGGAAGGAGGGATGGCCAGTCGAATTGCATGGGGATGGCCAGCCGAAAAAGATTTTGAAATAAATGAAGAAATTATATTTTGGGATCCAAAGATTGCTTAATTATTTCCATTAATTATTTAAAAATTCAGATTTTTGGAACGTGCTCTGAAAAATTCCAAAAATTCACCCCTAGCTAATTTGGGGGTGAGGAATGCAACGACGAAGTCGGATTTTGACTCTGACTATTATTTAATTATTTTATTTTTTGGCGCATTTAATTATATTAAAATATTGACAAAAATTCGACGTCCTCCAAATGCGACCAAAACATCACCCATAGCTAATTTGGGGGTGACGATCCTAACGGCAAAGTCGGATTTCGATTTCGAGGATAAAATAAATACCTCAATTTTCTAATTAAATAAATATTAAAGTATTCCAAAATAATCGATTGGGCTCTAAATTGCTCCAAACCTTCAGGATTTGGTTCTAATGACTAGATGAACTTAATGGAATGATGATTACAATAAATTCAATTAATGACTAGACTAATTGATTAAGGGCTCTGATTGCTCGATAAACTCTAAAGAACAATTTTGGACCCTTAAAATTAATTTTGGATATTAAATTTTCTTAATCACTCCTTAATCACCCAAAATTAGGGATTAGTAAATAAAACCATAATAAAGGCTCTGATTTTGGCAAGAGTAGTTCTTAGTGCTATCCTAAGCATAGTGGAACCTCTAGATAAGGATGGATTGCTTTAGGATGCCCTAAAACCCTTAATCACCCCACTTGGCTTAAATAAGTGATTAGTGCTAATTGGCCTAATTAAGTTGCCAAAACCTAATATATGTGTGTTTCCCACTTCATTAATCAAAATGAAACACATTAAAATAGCTTAGATTTAATTTGGATAACTAAACCTTAAAATCCCAATTTTTTGCCTTCTGAGGGGTATTTTGGTCATTTTGACCAAAATGTGCTTAAGTGTCCCTTAAACCTTAGAAATTTCAGTAAGCTACCCTTAGCTAGATTATAAATGTTTTACTGGATTCTTAGATTAATAATATTGATCGTGTGAAAGTTTATTTAAGAAATCTTCATTTAGCCCTAATTAAGACACTTAAACTTTAAGTGATCCTAAGGAAGTCACTTAGCCCCAATACTTGAATTTAATAATGATATATGTTAAATTTCAGTTTAATAAGCTCAACTAAGTTAGTTTATGAGCTTAGATTTTAATAGAGACATATTTAGGAAATCCTAAATTAGAAAACTAGTTAAGTCTAAAGTGATCAGATCTTAGATCCTAGATCTTAGACTTTAGATTTTCTACTTGAATCAAGCTATCTCCAATTAAAATTCTTTAAATGATTCATTATTTAATCCTTTTAAACCTTTCATGTGGGTATAGGATGATTCAATCTATAGGATAATGAAATTATCTTAAAGGTTTAATATAGCTCTTAGATTCTCAAGTTCTTAATTAATTATTTTATCTTATAATCAGTAGAATAACCTTTCACTAGGTTCTTAGTTCCTGGATCTTTCAGCTTATAAGATTCTTTACCCTTAATTTGGGTAGTAAATGTGAACCCTAGATCCTTACTAGGACTTTTACCTTGGATTTAGGATTTGAACACCAGAGTGGAGTTTACATCCTAAATCCTTAAATCTTGATTTACTTACTCAAGATTTGGGTAAAAGAGTAAACTATTAATAAACTAGGTCATTGATTTATTTACTTAAACCATATAGTCATCACATGATTTTGTATTAGGACTTGTTAAGTGCTAATATTAACTTTAAGGACATAAATCTGAGATTTTACTCGATAGATGGATATTGGAGATCCTAAGCTTGTACCTTCTCAGAGTAGCTAGATTGGGTAATTAGATAACAACAGATATCACATAAGTTTAGATTAAGTCTCTTGCTTACTTTGACCAGATTTGCTTTGCACACCTTGGATATTGAGCCTTATTCCTTGAGCATGATAGGAGAACTTAGAATATGGATGATACATCCTAAGTTAGTAATTGAATTACATATTATTCAGTTTTTGCCTTGCTTACAGTTGGTAGAATATGTCCTAGCGTAGTCTGCCTCTTCAATAATAGTATTGTGTAGAACTGACCCATGCCTAGAGGATTGGGATGGCCTATTGGCTGGGAATTGATTGATGTTTCAGTATTGGGGGCCCTGGAGGGCCTATTGGCTAGTATGGCAGTACTACATCTTAGGCTTATTGTTACTATAGCTGGATTGTTCAGTATTGTTTTATGTTTTACTTTGCCACATGTTTCAGTGGCCTTACTTTCAGTACCTGCCTTGCTTTTGCCACATGTCTCAGTGGCTTTACATTTCATAAATTGCTCAGCTTTTGCCACATGTCTCAATGGCCCCTTTTTCTTTTCTTTTGTATTAATTAGCATGTTGTATGTATACTCTTATGACTTATTTATGTACATTGGCATGTTTAGGATGCTAGAATTGTATGTTTATTTCAGTATTTGTGTCCTTTATATACTCAGCATGTGCTAATACGATCATAAACCTGTTAGGTTCAGAATTTATATCATAGTCGCTGTTTCTTTTAGCTTTAGTATCACCTTGGTTATTGGGTATTATATGTTACTTTTCATACTAGTTGTTGGCTATAAATGGATAATTTATAGTTTCTCATTTTTTTCATAGCTCGTCACACCCATTGTTGCTTGCATGTTTAGATAATTTGAATGTGATATCTTTAAATTAATTAGTTCATTAAAATAGCCTAAAATATACTTAGACAATTGTCTAACTGTAACCTTTTTATTTTATTGGCTGGGTCATCGCATTTGTGATACCGACAAATGTCAAATTCAGACTTGTTCATGGACAGTGTTGTAGGAGAGGAGCAAGTTCAGGAGGAGGATCGTGCTGCTGCTGCTTAGTTAGATATTGTATTTATTTCTGTGAGATTGAGAGACATTTTTATTCTCTTAAAAATTCAGTTTATAATAATTAGTTCTGGATGTATTTCATTTCTGCATTGTGATGAGTTACTATATATTCTGCTTTCCTTTCTACTATGTTATGCTTATGGATGTTACTATTTGCCTATTGGTTTCGCTACTTTGATATCTGTATGTATATTGATGAATGTTATAGTATTATGGTGTCAGATTCTTAGCTTAAGGCAAGTTGGGTTTTCACAGATTTTACTTAAGCTGAGGATTTGCCACAGTTGGAGCACCGTACTTCCTATTGTCAGTATCGGGGCCCCATAGTTGTGTAGTGAGAAAATTGCATAAACACTAAGGGCATCATTATTTGTGGCGTTAGAATGATCTTTATGTCTCAATTTCAGTATATGGCACCGCACATGAGGTGTCCTAAATATAGAGTATTTGGATATAATAGGAAAGATGCCATATTTTTCATTCAGGCAAAATGATCGTCGAGCGCCACAGCGTGCCATAGCGCCTTACTTTCGGCCAGGGAGTGCTACAGCGCGTCGTAGTGCCGTGCCCGCGTCTCGAGAAATTTGGTATCATAGCTCGCCACAGCGCCTGAAAGCGCTGCAGCACGACGCAGCACCTGCGCCTAGAGATATCTGACACCGTAGAGCGCCGCAACCCAAAAATCCGCCGTAGCTCAGAAACACACCACCACGCGCCATAGTGCCTGGCTCTCGGCCAGACAAGTTCTACAGCGCGCCGTAGTGTGCAGAACTGCCTAGTTTTGCTCAACCATCATATTTTTCATATTTTGATGACTCTAAAACTCTAATTATGCAAAAATATATCAAAATAAAATCTGCATTGTATAATTATAGAGGTGAATTTTAAATATAAAATTCAAGAAGTATTTTAAGGTTTTACAAATAGTTGGCTGCGGAACGGTGCGCTACTCGTGAATGACTGCTGAACCTCCCCTGAATAATTGAAATTATAACTGAATGACTGCTAACTCAACCTCAAGAAGGGTTGGGATCTAATACTTAACATAAGAGCAATATTCTTATCATAACTATTAAGTAAATTTATACATTGGTTCACGAGTGGAATAAGAGGAAATCCAATATATACGTATAACAATATTTTTAGTATGCCGATCATATCATAATACTAAGTATAAATAGTAGAAAATGCAGAGTGCATAAGCTAAAGCATACATCTAGAAATATTCATCATAGAAGCTAAGTAAAGCATTCATCTTAGAAAAGTGAAGAAAATGCATCCAAAATTATTATAAATGTTTGCTTAATGAAAATATGAAAAGTAGTCTAAATATTAAACTAAAAGTAAATACTGATGGAGAGTCCTCTAAGGCTCCACAAACTCCTCTTAGATCTCTTGAACTGGCTCCTAGTCTGACCTTACAAACTGCCATGAATGTGAAAAATTGTCGAATCCCAAAAGTACCACATGTTAGACAATGAGTCTAACACATCCAAGCTATTCTAAATAGTTATAATTTTCTAATGTTTAATATTTAAGTGATTAAACATAACCATAGAAAAATATTAAAATAACTAAAAATAAAATAATATAAAATTATAACTGAAATAACTGAAAATGAAACTGTACAAAACTGAAAGTAAAGTAAAATAGGGCTAAAAATTTAGTTCTAAAAGCAGGGAAAATAGTAAGAGAATTGGAACTGAGTAAATAATACATTCAAACTGTGTTGTATGCCACTGAATTTATATCTATGCATCTAAATATGCCACAGAACTGTATGCCATCGATATGCTGACTTTGTGTTACATGACACCCCATAAATCCTATGTAAGTGAATGCTCCACTAATAGAGTCCTTATGTGAGCCAAGCGCTTCATTAATAATGACATGACTTATGCATTTATGATATACCAAGGCTTTAATGACGGTATGCTTTTAAATCATCAAAATCCAAAAATTAATTCAATATCAAATACTGTTCTATTTATCTCAATTATGCAAAATTCACTTAAATTAATTTTGACTCATAATTCTAATCCATTTAATAATATCATTAAGTTTACTTCTAAGCTTATCAATTGAAGAGGTCATATATACACAGTTGGTATATTTTCAAGAAAAGTGAATTTAACACTTAGTTTGTTTAACTGCATTTATTGAAGCGCACAATAATAAGGGGCAGAACTCGGTCATAGTTTATTCTCTCAAACTAAGTATTAAATACACTAATTATAAGCATACTTATAGTGTCTTAGGAAGGGTGACATGAGATACTTAGTTTTCTTAACTGCACATATCAAAATTCATGATGATAAGGGGCAGAACCTGATCATAGTTTATCCTCTCAAACTAAGTATTCCATTTCCCTAATTATAACGCTCTTAGACTTGGAAAGTTTACTCTAAGCTGGACTGTACTTATCTAATCACATAGAATAAGATCGAGACTCTACAATTGTAATAGCCCAAACTCTTAAGCATCAATGTATTATTCGCTTTAGCCTGAAAGCCTCATAATTTTATCATCGGAAGATAACTTCCCAGTAGGTCACCCATCCTGGGAGTGCTCCCACATGAGCACACTTAACTTTGGAGTTCTTATCAAAAACTCCACCATTATCTGAAAAGGTGCATCAATATTTAAGAGTTTCACTTATTACTACTTAAGTGAGTCTTTACAATCTCCTCAACTTAAGTAACTGACGTCCTTGTCAGTATCTACACATAGATCCAATAACCATCTATTGGGTAGATAGGTCTAGAGGTGACTCCTATAGGCTCAAGAGGTACCCACAACCATGTAGCAGCTTAACCATCATAAGTTCAAGAGGCTGCTCACATGAAATAATACTTTGCCTTGTATGACACATAGCTCCTATCTGACACCCTATGGCCTGCTCTGATATCATTTGTAATAGCCTAAACTCTTAAGCATCAAAGTATTATCCTTTTTGGCCTGAAAGCCTCACAGTTTTATCATCGGAAGATAACTTCCTAGTAGATCACCAATCCTGGGAATGCTCTCACATGAGCACGCTTAACTTTGGAGTTCTAATCAGAAACTCCACAATTATCTGAAAAGGCGTCTCGATATTTAAGAGTTTCACTTATTACTACTTAAGTGGGTCTTTACAACAATCCTACTTATAGTGACTTAGCCAATCGTAGGTTTTACTGAAAAGATTCAACACTCTGGATATACACTATCACATCTAACTGAGAATCTACTGATTTTAATAATTCTATTTAATAGCCAAGGATTATTAGACTAATGAATTCATACTCTATTAAGGTGAATTCTACATAATATTCCAAGAAAGTGACCTAAAGGTCACTCAAAATTAGGATACTATCACATGGGAGAATCTTATTCTAACTCTTTTAGGTTATTTTACCACAAGGGGTATAGGATCAAATATCTAAAGCTAAGAAGGAGCTTCTAAGTTCTTACCTCAAGATTAACTAATAAGTTATTCTTACCTCAATAGATCATATATTAATAAGGATTTAGAAATTATAGAACCATACCACTAAATCAAGATCTTAAGGATCTAGCATTAAAGCATATGAATAATAATTTAAGATCTATAAATTATATTAATTACACAGTTCTTACATCCCTAAATAGGATCATACAAATTAGATGGGTAAACCCATCTGATTATCACTTATATTATAATTATGAGATTTAATCATGTAGTTTATTAGAAATTGATCATTTTGTAAATCAATACAGTCTTGTAATTTATTTTATGCTAAGGGTCTTATTTAAGAAAAAATCAAGAAGTTAAGGGTATATGTCCAGATTGACAATCACATGAATTCATTAAAGATCTTAGCATTTATAGTTCCATGGTTTAAGATCAATGTCAAATTAATAAGTATTATTAGAATCATGCAAATTAATTTATCTTTTAAATCAAGATGGCTTAATTAAGGTGATTAAGATTTAGATCTTAATCCAGACAAGTTAGGGTTTAACTCTTAACTCAATCAAATCAAGATTAATTATTTAATTTATTGATCAATGACAAATTAGAGAATTATTAATGCATTATTGGTGTCCATTTCAAGGTCAAGATCAATTATCGATTAACCTAGTCATCCTTTAATATTATTAATATTTGAAGTTTATTAATATTCAATCAACTATTTAAAGTGTTTATTTTATGATTTAAATTCTCTAATATGCACACTGCTGTTAATGAAATATATAAACATCACATTGATTAAATAACAAGTAATTAAGGCTAATTAAATACTAAATCAAATAAAAAAAGATTATCACTTGATTATAATTTAAAGCACCTAAATTTCATGTAACTTGGTTATTAAGTTCTACTTATACATGCAAGAAATCAAGGATTATAACATTTCCATTTGGCACAAAATATTCAAGCGAATCTTTAGGAGGTTTAGAATATGACATTTATGGTAAGTTGCATATTTCAAATTGAAAATCATTTCCAAATTCACACAATGCTTGATTTTACTAAATTAAGTTTTTATTTTGATATATTTTGACCCCATTAAGGTTCTAGACTCGTTAAAATGCGAAAAATATTGCATTTGGCCAAAACTAGATGGTTGTGCACGCTACGACGCGCTGCGGCACACGGTAGCATCTCCTGGCCGAGAGCTAGGTGCTATGGCGCGCTGTGGCCCTAGTTTTCCTGATGCATGGGTGCTACGGCACGCTGTAGCGCTTTCAGGCACTGCAATGCTTTCAGGCGCTACAGCAGATTTCAGCGCTGTGGCGGTTTTCAGTGCTGTGGCGCGCTGCCACGCTTTTAAGCACTGTGGCGTGCTACGGTGCCAAATTTCTCGATAGCTAAGAGTTACAGCATGCTGTAGCACCCCCTGGCCGAGGCCAGGGGCTACGACGTGTTGTGGCTTGCTTCAGTGCTTCCCGGTCGAGAGTCAGGCGCTACACCGCACTGTAGTGCACGACCGTGATTTTGCATGTGCGAAAATCGAAATGTGTCCCATTCGGCACCCAAATACTCTTGGTTTAGGACACCTCAAGTGTAGTGCCATATACCATTAGAAAGGTCTTTCCAAGACCTTTCCATTGATAATAAAATTGACATGAAAAGTTTATTTTAATAATTCAAACAATGAAGCTAAATATCTAGGTATACAGAAATCCTATTTGCAGAACTATTTATATACCCTAAAATTTACAATCTTAATGAGCTATAATGAACTCCATATCTCAACCACAAGTTCTTATTAGTAAGAAATAGACATGCAAGGTAAATGTAACAACTAATTAATGAAGAGAAGAGGTGCTGAAGAGATACCTTGACTTGCAAAAGAAATGGAGAAAGAAGTAGCACAAGGAAGGTAACAGAAATAGATACCTTGGCTTGCAAATAGAAGAAGAGTCTCGCTTTTCCTTAGGGCTTGAGAGGGAAGAACTTATCCTTCTTTAGCTTAGGGAGGAAAGAGCTTTAACTGAGCAAATGGAGAGGGTGGAGGATCGAGGTTCCAAATTAAAGTAAGAGAGGGGGGTGGCTCCATCAATGAGCCTTCTCATCAGCATGGAAGAGAAGGAGAGGGGTTGAGGCCCTTTTGCATGCGCCTGAATTGGGAAGAAGGCGTTGACTGGCGCAGGAGGAGAGAAAGAGAAAAAGCCTTAAGAAATAATTAATTATCTATTTCTATTTATTTTAATTAACAAAATTTCTCTAATTTAAAATTTGATTAATAATCAGGCTCCGAAAAATTTCAAAAATTAACCCATAGCTAATTTGGGGGTGAGGAACACAATGACAAAGTTGGATTTTGATTTTGATGATTATTTAATTATTCAATTTTTGGGGTAATTAAATATATTAAAGTATTCAAGAAAATCTGATGACTTCCAAATACTTCGAAAATATCACCCCTAGCTAATTTGGGGGTGATGAGCGAAATGACAAAGTCAGATTTTAATTTTAAGGTCAAATTAAATATCTCAATTTTTTAATTAATTCAATATTATTAAAATAATCCAAATATTGGATTGAGCTCTGAATCACTTCAAATTTTTGGGAATTGGTTCTAATGTCTAAGTGAACTCAATGGAATGATAATTATGATGCAATTAAGTTAAGTAACAACTTAGGGTTGTTACAGCATGTCTCAATCATCGCACATCTTCAAGCGATCAGACTTGGAGATGACCCTCCATATTTTTTCCAGTGCAATTAAAATCCAACCATCTCATCAATGTCGTTAGATCTAGGTCTGGATCTGATGATTGTAAATCCAGATCTGGCAGCTGGTTAACAGCCGCCATGTGATCCAATCCCATGGATCAAAGAGACGGCCCAAATGCAGTGGGATACGCCGCTCGATGTTTGGGGCCGAATAGCGAATTCCAACGATAAATGGCTAAAACCAATAAAAATTATAATTAAATGAATAATTAATTATTAATTACTATAGTTTCAATCAAATTCTACTTTTAGACTAGATGTATTCCAAAAATTCTTGAAAATTTATCATTGGATAATTTGAGTGTGATGAACTCAAAAATAAAATTATATTTACAATTGGAGGTCTAAATAATTGCCTCATTTTTCCAATTAATTAAGTGGATCAAAATATTCATCTCACTCAAATGGTTTTCAAACATTATCAAAACTTCATGATTTAATCTTAAGATTAATTTAAGACTAATTGTGAGTTTCTTAAGATAATTTGGTGATTAAAAATTCAAGTAATAATCATGAGTTGTTACACTTTTGTCCTTGGGCATTCGAGCTGCTTCGAGTTCAATGACAACGCTAGCAACGACAACTACAACACCGAGCTTATCTGGGACTCTGGTAACTTCTTCGACAACTCTCACGGGCAACAACTCCTCTGGCAACTCCTCTTGGGAAACTTCATCGGCATCTCCTAGTGGTTAGGAAACTCCTTCTGGGTGAGTTGTGTCGAGTTAAACTGAGAGTCCTCCGACAACATCAACGCCACCAACCTTGTCTTCATCGTAGAGCTCCACATCATCCAGGATGTTGAGGTTGGGACACCAGCGACAACCATGTCAGCATCAACCTCAACTACCTCGTCTCCTCCAATAGCAAAAGGGTGGATCTTACATTCCAATCGTCTTTACTGTTGATGTGCTTTTGTGTGCTTTTTATATTTTTTCAATTTTCTTTAAGAAAACTGAAAATCATATTGTTAGGGTAATATTATCCCTAAATCTATAAATTTCTTGATTCCAAATAAAATATATTTAAATTCTTTTGAAAAATTATTATAGATAACCAAATAAATATAAAACATATTAGATTACATTGCATTCATATTTTACTGTAATCAGATTACTTCACCTCAAATTTACATAATCTCACACAAAATAATGCCAATTGAGCAAGAGAGATTCTAGAAATAGAGTGACACGACATATACAAATGGTCCCATGATCGACAATAATCACTAACATTGATTAGAATTTGTAATCATTGTCGATCTTAGACGAAACAGTTAACAACAGGTAACAATGCCATTGGCGAATATTTGCCGAGTTTCAGTGCTATTTGAATAAAATCTAAATGACATTAATTAGAGGCAAATTCCCAATTTCTTATATGTAAGAAACTATGAAATCTACTTAAGTCTAAAAAGCAGAACTTTTAAATAATATAATTTTTGATATAACAGTAGAATTTCTTATAAGAATTTCAAAGCTAAGAGTGTTCAATTGGAAAAACTCACAGAATGAGCTACCAGCTGATAAGTTTTCTTTTAAAGTCAATACCATTAGACCATTTAAATCAAAACATGCAATATATATATATATATATATATATATATATATATATATATATATATATATATATATATATATATATATATATATATATATATATATATACTTGTGAGGTTAACTAAAGCATGAGATTGGTGGATGTGAGATAATGTACTATATAATGAAAGTATCTCTTCAGTCTATAAGAACTACCTCCAATGCTATTTACCCAATTAATCATTCTTGAATTTATGAATGAATATTGAAAATGACATCAATCAATGGGGGGGAACAAAAGAAAAAAATTTAGCCCTCAAATAAAATTAAACCTCTAAATAAATGTTGTATGGATTTCCTCTTAAGTTAGTGGTCCCACTAAGGATCTCTCCTCTTGCATCTCTTCCTTAAATTAAAGAAATTATGAAATCTCTTACCATAATAGAGAGAAGGCTGCATAACAACTTTGCTTAAATAATATTACATATGCAAAAATATACTATTATCTCCTTAAATTTTAAGCTAAGAAAACGAATTTTTAATTAAATAGCACAAATTTAATAATATTTTTAATCATAGTGAATTTTTAATTAATAAATTTTATTTATTATGAATTAATCATTAATTTTAAATATATTAATGATTATAAAATATTAAAAATAAAATATATGAGAGTATTGTAAACAAAGGATCCCACATCCCACATCCCACATCCCACATCCCACATGATGGGACGTACACAGTTTACAACTATTGTACACAGAGATCCGAAATCAACAAAGTTCCTATGCCAACATCGGAAGAACGACCGTCGAAGAAAAAGGGGAAAACGGAAAGCGTGAGCAAGAAACTATTTGCAAGAAATCCTCGGAAAAATCAGAGTCCGAAAACCCGGCGGCGGCCCAAATCCGGCGATGGAAAGCTTCCCGCATCTCGTGGGGAACGAGGGGCGTCCTGCAGAGAGGGCAGGTCTCCTGATCGCGCTCGATCCAACGGTCGAGGCAGCGCCGGTGGAAAACATGGCGGCAATTGCTCAGCAGCCGGATTTCCTCTGACTGCTGGAACTCGTGGAGGCAAACGGCGCATCCGTCGGAGATCGGCCTCCGATCGCCTGAGAGCAGATCCTGGATTCGAACAGAGGGAAGGGTCTCTTGGATCAGAGCAGCTGAGACCGTCTGATGGAGGGATGGGGCTGCGGGAGGGTGGGGCCATGGGGCGGCTTCGGAATCGAGAATGCTGCCGAGGCCGATCGCGTCCATGGAGGAGGCGATGAGGCGTTGGAAGAATCCAAGGAAGAAGAGGATCTGGATGATGAATTTGGGTAGGAGGAGCTCTGAGTAACCTACGGGAAAACCCATTTGTAGATTGGGAGATTGTTTCTTCCTTTTTCTGCAGGTTTGTGGAAGTAGAGAGAGAGGACCGGAGGTTGGCGGAAGGAGCAGTGGGGCTTCTAATCTATATATATAAGGCAGAAAACAGAAATGTTATGTTTATTTATTTATATTAAAATAATATAAATATTATTTTTAAAATTTATATTAAATAATGTTTAAATAATATTAAATAAATATTTTTAGGTGTCATATAATATAAATGAATATAAATATTATTTCTCAGCAGAAAAAGCAGAGTGCGACCTGCCACACCGTAGGTTGATACCGTCACCCTTTTTAAGAGCAAGGTAAGTTTATTAAATAGCATTTGAATCATTTCAATATAAATTAAAAAAATAATATTTATATTATTTTAATATAAATAAATAAATATTAAATAATATTAAAATTTTATTGACTCATAATTTTATTTATTTTTTGGTGATCCTAAAATATTATTAAAGTTTTTAAATTAAATACTGCACTCATAATAATTAAATTTCATTAAAAATATAATTGTAAATTTATTAAAAATATTTAAATAAAATACTTCAAGTATTAAAAGTTACGAAATATTTAAATATAAAATTTGATATCTCAATCTTTCGGCTAAAACAACATTTACCCATCACACCCTTTTCTTCTTCTTTTTTATTTACTGTAAATTTAAATTACAAATTAATTATTATTTTTTTTTTTGAAAAATTTAAATAGTATTTGAAGTATTTGTTCAAATGAAAAGATGAGGAAATCACCGAATTGAGATCTAAAATAGTAATATTATTCATTATAGTCTTTATCTAAGAATAAAACGGTAACTAAGTCGCAAGAAAATTAGGAATTTGAAATGGATTTTGCTATCTATATATTATAAAAAGTATTGAAAAAAGTCGGTCCCATAATATAATTTAAAAAAAAAATTAAATTTTATTTTAAAATATACTTTCAAAATATTTATAATATTACTATATAGCTTTTAAATATTTCCCAAAAAATATAGATAATTAGGATTTAAAAAGTTAAGTAGAATAATAAAATATTATTAAATCTATTTTTATTTATGGGGTTCATAAAAATATATTTTTTAAATGTTAAACCCTAGTCATTCATATTTTTTAAAAAATATTTGAAAGCTAAGTAATATTTTTCATATCATAAAAAAGAATCCAAATCTTTTAAACCATATATACCAACTATATAATTAATATATTATATTATATTTTAAAAATAAATAAAATAAATTTGATATACTTATAATATGATAATTATATGTATAAATATATAATTAGTGTAATGTATTTTTTTTGTTTGGACTTTTGTATTTAAAAATAAATATTAAAAATAAATAGTGATGAATGATAGAAAAGATTATGGGATTATATGTTCATAACATCACATCAATTTAAAATACGAAAAGTTATTTATAATTAAAAAATTATTCATTTGAAGAAATATAATCATTAATATATTTTTAAAATACTCAATATATTTTATATAATCAAAATGTTAAAATTAAGATCATAATTAATTAAATATTCTGTAAATTTGTTAGTTTTATTTAGAAAATTATAAGAAAATGTTAATTAAAATAGCTAAATTTTTTATTTATAAATTATTTATATTTTTCTTCATGTATAATAAAGTTTTCATGTAATTCGAAATTTATTTGATTAAGAAAATGCAATTTCTATTAAGTCAAATAATTATTAATAACTACGGATTTAAATACATAAACAACCCTTATTGGATAGACAGCAGGTGTTGTAGGCCTTATACTGTAGCATCGGGTTTGTTGTTGTAAAATACTATCACAGCGGTTCACAGCGCGCTGTAGCGGTCTATTTTGGAACTTTAGAAAATGTGAATATAAATTAATTGAGCAGTGATTTTTGCAAAGTAAACCACTGCTGCGCGCCATAGCGCGCCGCAGCGCTGCCGTGCGAAAGGCGCTCCAGCGCGCTGCAGCGCCCAAACTTGCAAAAATCTCAGAATTGTTTAAGAAGTGCCCAATTTTGGCTGAAATGGCCAAAACTTCACTGTTTTGGTATTTTAAGGTCCCTAGGACTTTAGTGGGGTTAAAATTGAACATTGCATAAAATTTTATATGAAAATTAAATTTGAAACTTGTCACTTTTAAATTAGCCCTCATATCTACTATGGATCTTAAATATGTGTTATGCTAAAGAATAAGTGTTAGAATCTTAATTGCTTGTATCAATTAGGTATAATTTAATAACCAAATGGCATAAAACTTAAGTCTTTTGGAATTGTGATTAAGTGCTAATCTCTTTGGTTTGATTTTGGAATTTGATTAGCCTTAACTACCTTCTATTTTATGCTTTTATGATTTTTTTAGGATATATGTTAGAAAACTTTAATATTTAAATGGGACATCTTGATATGTAAACTAAACTTGAACATAAGAATTTTGATAACTTGATTAAGTAGATAATACTTAATCCAAACCTAAGTATGACATCAATAATATACTAATAATATATTGATTTGTTATTGACCTTTAAATTAATCTTTGGTCTTAATGATAGGAATGTTAGGGGTTAAACCCTAACTTGTCTTGATTGAAATCTAAATCTTAATCACTTAATTAATTAACTTGATTATAAAATAATTTAATTGACATTGTTCCAATAATGCATATAATTTGATATTGATCTTAAATCATCAAATTAGAAGTGCTAAAGATAATATTGAATATGTGTGATTGAACCATCTGAATCTAAACTTTAGATCCTTGTTTTTTTTTATATAAGACTATTAGTATAAGATGAATAATAAAATTATAATGATTTATAAAATAACCTAACTCTAATAATATCCTTAATTTTATCCCATAATTATAGAATAAAAAAGGATCAAATAAATTTCAATCATCTAATTTGACTACTTGAATATTAATTTAAGAAGTAGAAGCGTGAGAACTTAAGGGTCTTGCTTTAGGATCATTCTTAAAATATTTAAAGACCTTAATTATTGACACATTGAGGTAGGAAGAGCTTTTATAACTTCTTGAGGTAGAAACTTAGATGATCCTTCATAACCTTAAAAGTTGAACTTGATACCTTGTGGTATGAATCACCTAAAGTACTTAGAATGTGACTTATTCCTTGTGGTATCAGCCTATGTTAAGTGATCATTCGATCACATATTTGGAGCCTTGTGTAGGATACACCTACTTAGAGTGAGGATTAATAGGTTTGATAAATTCTTGTTGATTAAATAAAATCTGCTGAACTCAGATTATTAGTTAGGTATAATAGGGTATACCCATATTACTGGATTAATTCAGTAATATTCAGGATTGGTTTATTCACTCCAATGTGGACTTATGACCAGGTGCTATCCTGCGGGATTAGCCGAATACAGTCCCATTAGAGTAAATCTTCCAAGACTAAGAGTGTTACAATTAGTGAACAAGATCCTTAGTTTAAGATGTAAACTGCAACCGGGTTCTGCTTCCTATCGTAGTGCACTGCGATAAGTGCAGTTTGAGCAAACTAAGTATCTTAAGTCACTTTGCGTAGACCACTAAATATGCTTGTAACTAGGATATTTAACGACTTAGCTTGAGATGTAAATTATGACCGTGTTTTGCCTCATATCGTAGCGTGCTTCGATAAGTGCAGTTTAAACAAGCTAAGGGTTAAATCCATCTTTTTTACAAATATGCTAAATATGTGTATACAATCATCCCATTTAATAATTTTCAAGTAAACTCTCAACTTTAATCAATTACCACAGTTAGAATCTTAGGAGTCATAATTATTTTAACAGGATTCTGCATAATAGAGACATTAAATTCACTATTAGATTTTAAGCATTTTCTGGATTTAGGATTTATCTCATAAGCATGAGCATGAGCATAAGCATGGCGTGTGAGTATCAGAATGATGTATGAGTATTAGTGATGATTTATGAGTTACAGAATATTGCATACATTGACTGGGGAATTTCAGAATGCATCAGCATTATCAGTAAACGGTATTCCCAACTAGATGTATGCGTACATTGGACCGTACTACTCATAGCAGTTCAGTAATATTTTGGTTGCATATTAGTAGCATACAGTGTTGTGGCATATTCAGATGCACAGTTTCAGTGACATACAATATAGTTGTACATATGATTACTTAGCTTCAGATTCAGTACTATTTTGATTTATTTTCAGTATTCAGTTATAGTTCAGTTTTACTTTACCCTGCTTCAGTTTTGTACAACTTTATACAATTTTGTACTTTCAGTTACTTTTACAATATTTCTGCAGATTTAACTACATTATGTAAACGTCAAATGAATAATTAGAACTGTTAGATTAGTTTCGATGTGTTAGACTTATTGTCTAATACGGAGTACTTTTGGGATCTGGCAATTTGCTAGATCCTGAGCAATATATTGAGACAGGTCAGGAGGACATCCAGGAGATTCAGGAGGAGCCCGTGGAGCACTAGTGGACTCTCCTCCAGTTTTATTTTATGTTTAGTATTTTCAGTTCAGTTTTATGTCTATTTCAGTAAATAGTTTGTAATAATTCTGAATGTATTTTTTTTTCTTTTCGGAGCGAATATTTTATACAATTTCTGTGATGAATATTTATGGATATTTGTTTTAAGCTTCTGCACTCTGTTTTTATACTAATTATACTTAGTATTGTGATGTGATCAATATACTGAAAATGCTGACACCTTATACATATATTAGATCCCTATTGCATTCTAAATCTAATGTATGTATTTATCTAATACTTAGGATAAGAATACTACTCTTATCTTAAGTATTAACTCTTAACCCTTCTTGAGGTTGAGTCAGCAGTCCTTCAAATGGGCTTAATTTTTAACTATTTTGGGGAGACGAATTATTCCTCCCCGAGTAGCGCACCGTTCCGCCGCCGATATGATCATACTCATCTTTTGCGCGCGGCGACGGGGTGGGGCGCTACAGGTGTAATTTTGAGATTTTTTGGAGCTCATTTGATTATTTAATTTTGAATAATAAAATTGTATTTAATTATTAATTAAAAAATTCTTCCGCAAGCCTTTGAGCACACTACAGGAGGCTGCGTGCTAGTGGCTTTGCCACCGCCTTAGCCCCCAATAAACTCATATTTTAATCTCATTTGGATCTCAATCTTTGTTGAAATGTTGAGATCTATCCTAGAGCAGGAGCAACACCTTCATCTTCTTCATATAAAGTTAGAACGGAACCATAAGGTACCCCCTTTATTTTCCTTTAAGCCTGAATCAGGGCTTGTAATTTCTTAACTTATAGACAAAATTATGAGGTGTATTTGGTATCAATGGAAAGGTATCGAAGAGAGTTTTCTATCGGTATATGGTACGCCTCATGAGAAGCCTTATGCATGAAGAATTTTGATGCCATAGTTGCAGCTTTTTTGAATTTGTCGAATCACTGTTCATTTTACAAATTTTCTTATTCATTTTACAACCTTTACTATTCATTATGCAAATTTTACTATTAATTTTACAAATTTTACTGTTCATTTTGCTGATTTTGACCCATGGGCCAGCCTATGTATGACCCGCTTGGCCTGCATCCATGCAATGAACAGTAAAATTATTGTTCATACAATGATTCCAGGAAAAATTAATTAATTAAATTAAAATTACAAAACTTTGAACTCTCATAGCTTTGCAACCACAATTATAAATATAACAAAATCATATCACATTTTGCTCAAAAAAATGCAAAAAATATTTTGGTAGTGTTAATTTTTCTGTTTGATGCTTAATTTAGCTAATGTTATTTTTAGGCTAATTAAACCACTCATTAAGCCCTAGAATTTCATTAACTCATAATTTAGTCAATTTAAGTCCAAATCATATGATCCAATATATTATATTGATCAGAAGAATGCAAAGATCACTAATTTGTAAGAAAATTTTAGGTTTTGTAATTAAATTTCTTAATTTAGCTTAATTACCCTAAAAAATAAATTAGTGAATATTAAGGTCATTAATTATACAAATTTCAAATTTCAAATTTTTGATTACTCACAAAATAGAGTATAACACATTAATAAAGTCAAAATAATTTTTTTAAAATTAATTTTAACAATCACTCACTAATTACCAAAAATCCTAATTAAGCCCTTGATTAATTAATTGGGGTTCAAATTGAGCAAACTCATTATCATTGTGCTCAGTATGATATAAGGAACCCATAGCTGCTGATTTTACTTAATTTAGATATCAATTAGTGAAATTAGGTTTTTGGACCCCACTCTTAATCTTTCTTTATCATCCTTTTTGGTTAAATCTAATTTTGCCCATAACTTGGTCATTTGACTTCAGAATTTAGCAAACTTAGTATCTATAGAATTCTTAGACATAGTAGAACCTAAGTATAACAACAAATCTAGAATTTCATATTTCCAGCGATTCTTCAAGATTTCATTTCGATTATTGATTGTACGATGTTATCAATTCTTAGATTGAGCCAATTTGGCTCTCGATCAGGTCCGTGTGGTCAGAGTAGGACTCGGGCTGCTACAGTTCTATACATCAGCCAGAGTCCCATATATTGAACCTGACACCTGGCTGTTCCCTCCATCGGGGAGGTGTTCCTTGGGTTAGCCTCGACCCAAGGACCATATTGAGTACTCGTACTCACCCTAAAGTTTGATGTGGAATGAGAATTTTCCCACTATAGTAAACCCTAAGAGGTCAACTGTGGCGGCCCTGCCCCGCCGTGGCCCTGTTAACCCTTAGGTTAACATGATTACGGTGGAGGGGTCACCAAATGACAAGGTCCCCACTTAAGATTGGATTAGTCACACATCCTAATCCAATTTAAATAAGGACTTTGCCATACAATCCAGAAATATTATCACTAAATGATCATACATGAACTCAGAGTGCGGAAGCATATAACATAACATCCATCCAATATAGTATAAATACAACAATACAGAATAAGTAAAGTACTGAAAGAGAATTATAATCCTGTATTATTACAACATTTAATGAGTTTAAAAGAATTGAAAGAAAACTCTCAATCTCACTGAAAACAGAAAACTAGGCTACAGATCTTCAAGAACGGGCTCCTCCTCCAATGGCAAACTCTCCACTGGATCTGCTAATCCAACAAACTCAGAACCTACCATTATCAATTTCATAATGGTAAGGCCCCAGCCAACAAAAGAAAAACTGATTAGACAATAAGTTTAAGTACATTTTAGGGCAGTAATTTTATTAAATTAAGAAGATATCACCATAAAAACAGAACTTAAGCATAATAGGTGCAGAAACGCGTATCAAAAGAACAGTAATAAGTTATAAACTACAGTTTATAACTAAACAAATAGGAAGTAATACATACCTCCTCCAAGCAACTGCAACACAAACAGGTAAGTAAAAGAAAAGAAAAACTGTAAGAGAATACAACCTAAATATGCATATGATCAAACTGATTATGCTAAGTGACATGCAAAAATTAAAACAGTATAAAACTGAAAACACTAACATCCTATGTGAGCATATGAAAATAGTAAGTAAAACTTGCATCCTATAAAAACACGTGCAGGAAAGCTGTAAGTAAAACAGTGTTGAAATGCAGAATATGCTAGTAAAATAGTAACTGCAAACTGAAACTATAATAACTGTATAAGTCATCTGAACTGAATATGAACTCAGCAATTCTTAGCCTGATGAGCTAAGAAACTCTGAACTGAACATCACTGAAACTCTTAGCCTGATGAGCTAAGATAGAATTGAATGTAAGTGTACTTGAATTAGTATATCCATATCAGAATCCTGACTATATAGTCAATAGGGCAAGAGTCTATCCATCCTATCCATGGACTAGGCCTGGTATAGACTATCGGACATTAAACCCTCGAAAGGTTGCCGACCCCGAACGGGTTGATCGAAGAGGTATACTAATCAAGCTACACCTTACAAACCACTTGTGAAACGAACATAATGTTACTTATGAATAATGTTCCAAATTAACATAAGATATTTATCAAGTATCTTAAGTACATAATATATGTTCAAGGTATAAGGCTCAAAATCAAGGAATGCGAAGCATCAAAAATTCAAAGTGCAAGAAACTCTATCTAAAACACAGGTGATATCCTTTGTTATCTACTTTATTCATTCTATCTACTCTAAGTTACATAAGTTTCAGAATTATCAATTCTTACACATTCTGTAACTTAGAATCACGAATCCTACTTGTTGAAGATAATTAGGACTGGCCAAGTCCTAATTATAACTTAATCAAAAGATGACTATTTGATTAAAAATGAATAAATCATCGACCTAGTTTTGTATTTTAATTCATCCCAACCTCATCTTGATTAGCCAAAACAAGATGAATAGACTAAGAATTAGACTCCAGACGATGGGGTCTAATCACTTAGTCTAAAGGTATAACTAAGGGTCTAAGGTTTAGAATCAAATCTCACAGATTAGGTTAAGGCAAATCCTAATGATAAATCAAGTTCATTATGATAGATCTCTATTCTTAGTTCTAAAGTTTAAATATCAAATAATCATTTAATAAACTAAGAAAATCTATAAACTAGAAAACTCAAGATTTCACCTAATTAAGTAACCCAATTTACTCAATAGATGAATACTAACTTAAGATCTATTCTTAATCTTAAGAATTAAGGCTCTTAATTACTAAGAGTATCTCTCAAGACACACATCCTAACTAATGTTATAAGACCTAAGGATGGATCTAAGAATAATCAAGGAAAGAGAACTCTTCTTAAGACTTAGGAATTTTCTTAAAGAGTATATTTTGAGATTTTAATAAAAACCTAATTTAGACTTAAATTTGAATAATTTCAGTTCTAAATCATTTTAATGATTGGAAATTGAATTTAGGGCTTTAAAAGGCTAAACCCTAAATTTGGGCAAAATGACCATTTTGCCCTTAATTAAGGGTTCAAAAGATCAAATTTTGATCTAGGGCTTAATTTATGAAATTTTCTTTTGGAAAGTGTTTCTTACTGTGTAATATAAGATTAGACAGCAACTAAGTTAATTTTGGGTGATTATTAAGCCATATGAGATCAAATTAGTAAATTTGACTCATAAGGGCAATTTAGAAATTTGGCTAAGTAAAAGCTAAATTTTCTTTTAGATTATTGTTCTTTACTGCCTAAGCTCTCCATAGAACCTAAATTTGCTAAATTTTGATAAGTATTGGCCAAGTTATGGCCAATACAAGATCTAGGGTTTAAGGGTTAATTAAGGGATCCTTAATTATAGGTCAAAATCCTAACTTTACCAATTAGTATCCAAATTAAGCAAAATCAGTGACTATGAATTACAAATAGCTCACTGATTATAATGATATGTAGTAGGCTCAATTTGGACCTAATTTGACTAAGTTAAGACCTAATTAGGGTTTAGGGTGATTAGTGAGTGATTAACAAAATTAATCACTCAAAAATTATTCCAACCTTATAGATTGATTCTAAATGGTTCTATGAGTCCTCTGAAATTTAAATCACTCAATTTGGATTACTAAATTTGCTAATATTCACTAATCAATATTTAGGGCAATTAAGGGTGATTAGCAAATCTAACCGTTGGATCTAAAATATTTTTACATAATATTGAAAATTAAGTTCTTCTGATCTAAATGGACATATGGATCATCAAATTTGGAGCTCAATTGACCAAGTTATGGTCAATTGAAGTTCTAGGGTTAATTAACCTAATTAGGGTTTGGTCCTAAATGTGATTAGGCTCAAACTAATCCAAACAGCAAAATAAACACTATCAAAATAATCCTTAGGGTTTTCTGATTACTTTAAGACCCATTTTCAATATGTTTGGATCATTGGGTACATAGTTATAGGCTAATTAAGTTTTGAACATTTAATTTTACTTAAATTAAATCTTAAATAATCACTTTGCAAAATATTAATCCTACAAAGAATTAAATGGCATCAATAAATTACTTGTATTTTTCTGATCGATTTGGTATATTTATTTGTAAAATTTGGACTCATATTTATCAAGATATGGTTACTTAAAGTTTTTATGATTTAATTAATTAAATTAAATTTAACTAAACTAATTTGATTTTGACAGATTTCATTTAATTAAAGTTTAACCATTATATATATATTTAAATTAATTTTGTATTCTGCAGGTGGGACCCACCAACTCAGACGGTTGCTGGCTGAGAAGGGACACGGGAGACACGTGTCGCTATACCATTCGCTTGAATGGGGCGACGGGACCCACAAGTAGTCAAAAGATTGACCCGCTGCAGTCACCATCCAATACGCCACGTGGAACCAGCTGCTGTCGACACGTAGGGGGGCGCTATAACTAAAAGAACCCGGTCCGATTTGCAATGGTTCGGGACTGGACCGGTCTGGCCAGGACCGGTCCGAATACTGTAGATTATCCCCGACGGGGACCGTAACCCTAGTTCTTAGGGTTACAAAATATTCGCAGAACAAAATGCTTCAGGTGGCATACAATATATCAAAATGAAGATACGAACTACAGCTTTCAATTAAGCATAAAAATTATGTTTATTAGCTATTAAGATTTTCCTAATCATCAGCCCTAACTTGCTAGATGCAGGCAAGAGACGCTATAAAATCGCGAACCCGGTTGATCGAATCCATTAGAACTTGTTCGTCCAGACAACTGGCAATACAAGATGTGAAACAATAGATCGAAAATCTTTGAATATAGCATACGAAGAATCAAAAAGTAGGAATCAGGAGTACCTTTACTTTATTGGTCTGAAATGCGTAGAGCTCGAAATAGGATCCCCTCTCTTCCTTTAGGATTTAATTTCATCTCCAACGAGCAAAATGAAGAAATCAAAGCTTTTAATTGAGTCTACGGCGGTGCTTAGTGTCGGTGTGAGCTTCCATCTGGAAGGCTGTGCCGATGTGCGAGGAGTTGAGTTCACTGCGCGTGTCCATCGCGACACGCGGAAGAGCGAATGCGGAAGATGAAGTTCTGCCGTTCGATCTCGATCTGGGATTTGATCAGACGGCGTAAGATGCTGTCGTCTGATCTTTATGCCAAGAACGGTGCCGAGACTTAATTAGACGGAGCCGTTAGATTGTTTAAGATTAATGTTTATTTAAATTAATTTGTATTGATTTAATTATTTAAAGTTAATCAACTAAATGAATCCCAAAAATTTCTAATAAATCACCCCTAGCTAATTGAGGGGTGAGGAACGCAACATCGCACTCGGATTTTTGTTTTGACGAGTATTTATTTATTTGAATTTTCAGGGTATTTAATTATTATTTAAATATTTGACGAAAAATCAACGACTTCCAAATGCTTCCAAAATTGCACCCCTAGCTAATTTGGGTGTTCTGAACGCAATGGCGAAGTCAGATTTTCAATCTGAGGTCTAAATAAAAAGTCAAATTCTAGGGTTTGAAATTTTCCAAAATTCCAGATTTGACTTTGTTGACTTCTGGTTTGACCTAGGTTTCAGTGATGAGCTCTAAATTACTTAATTAGTGACTTAGAACCTTAATTAAGACTTACATTAGTCTTAATTGAGCAAAGTAACAACCTGGGTTGTTACAAACTCCCCCACTTAAGAATGATGTCGTCCTCGACATCACTCAAGTGGAAAAATAGACAGAGCAGAATATTTAAAATTGAAATTACTGAAGTCTAATATCTCTGATTGCATGAGTTTAAATAAATATAGAATTGCTTGATGGAAATAGAAGAGTATGAGGGTTCTTAATTAATCTTTATAACTTAGATCAAATAACCAATTTGATCTTTATTTAGGGTTTTGACAAGTCTTTTAATGGGTGATGGTTTTAGTTTGAAGTTATCACTAAAAGACAAAAAGATGAGAATCATGAAAGTATTATGTTACTTTCATTTGAGATATGTGATATTTATAGATATATACGGTCTTATGATAATAAATTGTAAATACAGCACATCACTACTAATACAGTAATGCATGCCGTAGTAGATAAAGTGTCTCTAAGAATTAAATATTTGATTTGTGTTTGCACACCAAAATTGACATGAGTTTAAGAATATATCATTGTACAAATAAGCAAGGTTTAAAGGAACTTTGAAGGTTTAAAGATTATCATAATTCATTTTATAGAAAAATTTCTATTCCAAATTTTATATTTACTATCTAAGAAGGCTTTGGCAACTAGCTAAGCCTTTACAAGATTCAATTGGGATTAAAGAATAAGAATGGTTTTTCTTTAATAAATGGGGAATTAAAGGATTTGGCATCAAAGAACTAGTATTCTTTGATTTCTTACCTTATGAGAATTGTAAGAAGAGATTCATCTTTAGAATAACAGTCTAATAATGAATCCAAATGGTTTGGCTTATAAAGATAAGTTGAGGATGGACTACATATATGAATTAGTCCAAATTAGATTTGAACTATTAAAGTGACATTCAACTCTTGTTAAAATATTCTAATAGGGCAAATAGGTTCAGCATGCAATTTCTCGATACTTAGCTTCAAATTTAAAATATTAAGTTACACATGATGACTTAACATCAAGTTTTGGTGATTATAAAAGTTTAATAACACAAATTATAAGTTCTGACTTGGTCATGTCAAGGAACTCACTCATCCATATGGATAAGTATCAGGAAACTTAATAAAGACTAATTCTATGATCATAAGATAAAATTTCTAGAACTAGCTGCTAATATCTAAGTCACAAGAGATGGCTTAGATCATTATCAATCTAATAATTTAATTTATCTTATGACGAATGAGAACTTTTATTCTGTTATGGCAAAATAGGATTAATATCCAATTAGGATACATGGCCTCAAGTTTAAGAATTTAAGTTTCTCCTTATGACTTAATATCCAAGTTTTAATGATTACAAAATGTTTTTAACACAAGTCATGAATTCTAATAAAATGGCAAGGAATTCACTTATTCATATGGATAAGTGCTAGGAAATTCAATAGAAATTAAAGCTATAATCATAGGCCATAATCTATGACTTATGCCAAAAATTTTGGAATCAATTATTCATATTTAAGCTACATGAGGTGGCTTAGATCACTTCGAAATTTAATGTTTATATTAATTTATGTTGAATGAAAGCTCATCTTAAGAGAATGATCAATAAGTGCTCAAGTCATATCATGACTTAGGCAAAAAGTTGAAATCAAATTATTTGGGAAAAGGAGGTTTTCTTATTTAATAGGAATAAGATTTTTCTCAATTAATCTATTCACTTAAAGTGGTATTTATCACTTGATGAAGATTATAGTGAAAGAATAAAATCTCTATTCAATCAAGAATGGACAAGGGAAACTATATTTTCAAACTTATTAAGTTACCATAAGTAGCTTAATTAAAAGAATTTCTAATATAATATTTATAGATTCTAATTTAAATTTTAGAATTCAAACTATTTTGCAACTTTAAAGAAATCCATCCTTTCAAGAACAAAAAAGTTCTTTGACTTAGAATAGGTTATAAATTTAAAATTATTTAGAATATCCTTATTATGCTAGGACTAAGAAAGCAACATATTTATTATAGCTAAACATTATGAGTATACGCATATAAGTTAAAATAAGTTAACCATTATGTAATCTGTAATTTGTCCACTCTAAGGTTTCTATTATTTAATCAATCAATCATCCTTGATTAAGGAATGATTTTTAGATGCAGAGGATGATTACCCAACCTGATTATTTAACTTAATGGGAGAGAGAAATTTATTATTTTAATTATACCATGTGGCTTAATATATTGAATCAAGATAATAGATTGCTCATTAACTTTAATGAAATACAATCATAAAGCCACTACTATGAGTTAAAATTTTAATTTAAATATCCTATCATATGGTCATAAGTGTTTATTTAACTAATGTGACTATACTCATCCTAATAGAATGAGATATTTAGAACTTAAGGAATGATTTATTTTAGTATTTTTAAATCACACTAGTGACTTATTCGATAATAGATTCAAAATTATGAATTAATTTAATCTAAGAAATAAGAAATTTGTTCACCCGAACTGGGCAAGTTACTTCTTTATTTTTGTAAGTCATACACACCTAATTTTGCTAACAGAATCTAAGGTTTGATTGAATTGAACTAAGAAAATTATCAAGTCAAGGATAAAACTTATTGAACACAAGATTAGGCTTATATGAAAAATTCAAATTTTCAATTTGAATTTATATGAAGTAAAGTAAATTTTATGGATAAAGAAGTAATAAAATTGAGTGTATATACCTGGGATAACATTATCAGTAGATTCCTTTATTCCCAGATGATTGTGTTCTTGAAGTTTAGGAGCAACTATTTTCTCCCTGCCAGCTAGATATTCTGTTTTAGGCAGCGGTGATGTTAGCATTGACATAGATTCAAGATCATTAGATGAGTTGTCATGGCCTGTTTTGCTCTGATGAACATGATGAATTATATCTCCATTGATTGTTTTAGAAGCACGGCATTTCCGATATCCGTGGCCTTGACGACCACATGTAAAACAGCCTCTACCAAAATGATAACACCTTCCATAAAAGTGTGGTTTAGTGCACTCTTGGATTGACTCCATTGATAAGCTAGATCCATCTTGGTGAGCTTTGCGTTTTCGATTCTTTTTGGTGATCCTATGTTGAATTTTAGAATCTGTGGGAAATAAGTTTCCATTAAAGATTAGAAGTCTAGACCTTAAGTCTTAAGAAGCCACTAAATGACTTATTAGTAATAGTTTGTGCAGTATAAAGAATATAAAAAGGATACCAGAAATTGCAGTATTAAGAGTAGATGCTAGTTTCTGGATAGTCACAGCTTGTTGTAATTGATTTTCTAGCATGATAGTTATCATGTTTCTGAGTGAAGTGACTTCGTTGGTATTACTGTTTGATGAATCATCCATGTTGAGGGAAGAAGTTTCAGGATTCATGCTGAAATAATTATGATTAATGTTAGTCTTTAATAGAAGAATTACTATACTTCTTGGGTTATTAATATTCAAAGAATAATTTAATATAATAGAAAAGATACTAAGTGTGTCCCAACCTTTTGAATTGATAAAGATTCTATCACAGGTGTTTAGCCAAGATTAAAGTTAATGTTTATAATACCAAAATATTTTATTTACCATTCAAAGGATTAACTTTTTATCAAGTTCTTACTTCATATTGGATAAGAGAAATTACCAGTATAACTAAGATATGATTGGAATACCTATATTTATTTGAGTTAGATTCTATTATGATTTTGGTTCTTATTAAATCAATAAAGAGGATCCAATCTTCTATAGGCAAGCTGTTGCACTAAAAAGGTTCATTTAACGTACAAGTTTTGAATTTCTTAATTATAACTTAATCCCTTAGTCTAAAACTCAAGGTTTAATATTTCAATTTCTATGATTATAGAGATCTACTAGTGTTTATTACTTAAGCTTTTTATATCTCTAAAGTTTTATTATGAAAGTGTTCTCTTCATTTTCTATTACTTATTCTGAGTTATACTTATAATGAGATGGATGTTGTTTCAAGTATTCATTTAGTGATCAAGTGGCAGAAGAACAATCCATTAGGTAGAGAGGAATATAAATTCCAATCTGACACCTTATGGAATTCTCTGATACCAACTGTGGCGGCCCTGCCCCGCCGTGGCCCTGTTAACCCTTAGGTTAACATGATTACGGTGGAGGGGTCACCAAATGACAAGGTCCCCACTTAAGATTGGATTAGTCACACATCCTAATCCAATTTAAATAAGGACTTTGCCATTCAATCCAGAAATATTATCATTAAATGATCATACATGAACTCAGAGTGCGGAAGCATATAACATAACATCCATCCAATACAGTATAAATACAACAATACAGAATAAGTAAAGTACTGAAAGAGAATTATAATCCTATATTATTACAATATTTAATGAGTTTAAAAGAATTGAAAGAAAACTCTCAATCTCACTGAAAATAGAAAACTAGGCTACAGATCTTCAAGAACGGGCTCCTCCTCCAATGGCAAACTCTCCACTGGATCTGCTAATCCAACAAACTCAGAACCTACCATTATCAGTTTCATAATGGTAGGGCCCCAGCCAACAAAAGAAAAACTGATTAGACAAAAAGTCTAAGTACATTTTAGGGCAGTAATTTTATTAAATTAAGAAGATATCACCATAAAAACAGAACTTAAGCATAATAGGTGCAGAAACGCGTATCAAAAGAACAGTAATAAGTTATAAACTACAGTTTATAACTAAACAAATAGGAAGTAATACATACCTCCTCCAAGCAACTGCAACACAAACAGGTAAGTAAAAGAAAAGAAAAACTATAAGAGAATACAACCTAAATATGCATATGATCAAATTGATTATGCTAAGTGACATACAAAAATTAAAACAGTATAAAACTGAAAACACTAACATCCTATGTGAGCATATGAAAACAGTAAGTAAAACTAGCATCCTATAAAAACACGTGCAGGAAAGCTGTAAGTAAAACAGTGCTGAAATGCAGAATATGCTAGTAAAATAGTAACTGCAAACTGAAACTATAGTAACTGTATAAGTCATCTGAACTGAATATGAACTCAGCAATTCTTAGCCTGATGAGCTAAGAAACTCTGAACTGAACATCACTGAAACTCTTAGCCTGATGAGCTAAAATAGAACTGAATGTAAGTGTACTTGAATTAGTATATCCATATCAGAATCCTGACTATATAATCAGTAGGGCAAGAGTCTATCCATCCTATCCATAGACTAGGCCTGGTATAGACTATCGGACATTAAACCCTCGAAAGGTTGCCGACCCCGAACGGGTTGATCGAAGAGGTATACTAATCAAGCTACACCTTACAAACCACTTGTGGAACGAACATAATGCTACTTATGAATAATGTTCCAAATTAACATAAGATATTTATCAAATATCTTAAGTACATAATATATGTTCAAGGTATAAGGCTCAAAATCAAGGAATGCGAAGCATCAAAAATTCAAAGTGCAAGAAACTCTATCTAAAACACAGGTGATATCCTTTGTTATCTACTTTATTCGTTCTATCTACTCTAAGTTACATAAGTTTCAGAATTATCAATTCTTACACATTCTGTAACTTAGAATCACGAATCCTACTTGTTGAAGATAATTAGGACTGGCCAAGTCCTAATTATAACTTAATCAAAAGATGACTATTTGATTAAAAATGAATAAATCATCGACCTAGTTTTGTATTTTAATTCATCCCAACCTCATCTTGATTAGCCAAAACAAGATGAATAGACTAAGAATTAGACTCCAGACGATGGGGTCTAATCACTTAGTCTAAAGGTATAACTAAGGGTCTAAGGTTTAGAATCCAATTCTCACAGATTAGGTTAAGGCAAATCCTAATGATAAATCAAATTCATTAGGATAGATCTCTATTCTTAGTTCTAAAGTTTAAATATCAAATAATCATTTAATAAACTAAGAAAATCTATAAACTAGAAAACTCAAAGTTTCACCTAATTAAGTAACCCAATTTACTCAATAGATGAATACTAACTTAAGATCTATTCTTAATCTTAAGAATTAAGGCTCTTAATTACTAAGAGTATCTCTCAAGACACACATCCTAACTAATGTTATAAGACCTAAGGATGGATCTAAGAATAATCAAGGAAAGAGAACTCTTCTTAAGACTTAGGAATTTTCTTAAAGAGTATATTTTGAGATTTTAATAAAAACTTAATTTAGACTTAAATTTGAATAATTTTAGTTCTAAATCATTTTAATGATTGGAAATTGAATTTAGGGCTTTAAAAGGCTAAACCCTAAATTTGGGCAAAATGACCATTTTGCCCTTAATTAAGGGTTCAAAAGATCAAATTTTGATCTAGGGCTTAATTTATGAAATTTTCTTTTGGAAAGTGTTTCTTACTGTCTAATATAAGATTAGACAGCAACTAAGTTAATTTTGGGTGATTATTAAGCCATATGAGATCAAATTAGTGAATTTGACTCATAAGGGCAATTTAGAAATTTGGCTAAGTGAAAGCTAAATTTTCTTTTAGATTATTGTTCTTTACTGCCTAAGCTCTCCATAGAACCTAAATTTGTTAAATTCTGATAAGTATTGGCCAAGTTATGGCCAATACAAGATCTAGGGTTTAAGGGTTAATTAAGGGATCCTTAATTATAGGTCAAAATCCTAACTTTACCAATTAGTATCCAAATTAAGCAAAATTAGTGACTATGAATTACAAATAGCTCACTGATTATAATGATATGTAGTAGGCTCAATTTGGACCTAATTTGACTAAGTTAAGACCTAATTAGGGTTTAGGGTGATTAGTGAGTGATTAACAAAATTAATCACTCAAAAATTATTTCAACCTTATAGATTGATTTTAAATGGTTCTATGAGTCCTCTGAAACTTAAATCACTCAATTTGGATTACTAGATTTGCTAATATTCACTAATCAATATTTAGGGCAATTAAGAGTGATTAGCAAATCTAACCGTTGGATCTAAAATATTTTTACATAATATTGAAAATTAAGTTCTTCTGATCTAAATGGACCTATGGATCATCAAATTTGGAGCTCAATTGACCAAGTTATGGTCAATTGAAGTTCTAGGGTTAATTGACCTAATTAGGGTTTGGTCCTAAATGTGATTAGGCTCAAACTAATCCAAACAGCAAAATAAACACTATCAAAATAATCCTTAAGGTTTTCTGATTACTTTAAGACTCATTTTCAATATGTTTGGATCATTGGGTACATAGTTATAGGCTAATTAAGTTTTGAACATTTAATTTTACTTAAATTAAATCTTAAATAATCACTTTGCAAAATATTAATCCTACAAAGAATTAAATGGCATCAATAAATTACTTGTATTTTTCTGATCGATTTGGTATATTTATTTGTAAAATTTGGACTCATATTTATCAAGATATGGTTACTTAAAGTTTTTATGATTTAATTAATTAAATTAAATTTAACTAAACTAATTTGATTTTGACAGATTTCATTTAATTAAAGTTTAACCATTATATATATATTTAAATTAATTTTGTATTATGCAGGTGGGACCCACCAACTCAGACGGTTGCTGGCTGAGAAGGGACACGGGAGACACGTGTCGCTATACCATTCGCTTGAATGGGGCGACGGGACCCACAAGTAGTCAAAAGATTGACCCGCTGCAGTCGCCGTCCAATACGCCACGTGGAACCAGCTGCTGCCGACACGTAGGGGGGTGCTATAACTAAAAGAACCCGGTCCGATTTGCAATGGTTCGGGACTGGACCGGTCTGGCCAGGACCGGTCCGAATACTGTAGATTATCCCCGACGGGGACCGTAACCCTAGTTCTTAGGGTTACAAAATATTCGCAGAACAGAATGCTTCAGGTGGCATACAATATATCAAAATGAAGATATGAACTACAGCTTTTGTGGCGGCCCTGCCCCGCCGTGGTCCTGTTAACCCTTAAGTTAACATGATTACGGTGGAGGGGTCACCAAATGACAAGGTCCCCACTTAAGATTGGATTAGACACACGTACTAATCCAATTTAAATAAGGACTTTGCCATTTATTCCAGAAATAATATCACTAAATGATCATACATGAACTCAGAGTGCGGAAGCATAAAACATAACATCCATCCAATACAGTATAAATACAACAATACAGAATAAGTACTGAAAAAGAAATATAATCCTGTATTATTACAACATTTAATGAGATTAAAAGTACTGAAAGAAAACTCTCAATCTCACTGGAAGAAAAACTAAAACTACAGATCTTCAGGAACGGGCTCCTCTTCCAATGGCAAACTCTCCACTAGATCTGCTAAACCAACAAACTCAAAACCTACCATTTTCAGTTTCATAATGGTAGGGCCCCAGCCAATAAAAGAAAAAAAACTGATTAGACAATAAGTCTAAGTACATTTTAGGGCAGTAATTTTATTAAATTAAGAAGATATCACCATATAAACAGAACTAAGTATAATAGGTGCAAGAAAGCGTACAAAAGAACTGTAATAAGTTATAAACCACAGTTTATAACTAGACAAATAGGAAGTAAAACATATCTCCTCCAAGCAACTGCAACAAAGACTGATAAGTAAAAGTAAAAGAAAAGTAAGAAAGTACAACCTAAACATGCTCATGATCAAACAGATTATGCTAAGTGAAGTACAAAATTTAAATAGTATAAAACTGAGACACTATCATCCTAAGTAAGCATATGAAAACAGAAAGTAAAACTAGCATCCTATATAAAACACGTGCAGAAAAACTATAAGTAAAACAGTGCTGAAATGCAGAATATACTAGTAAAACAGTAACTACAAACTGAATCTATAGTAACTGTACAAGTCATCTGAACTGAATACGAACTCAGCAATTCTTAGCCTGTTGAGCTAAGAAGCTCTGAACTGAACATCTCTGAAACTCTTAGCCTGATGAGCTAAGACAGAACTGAATGTAAGTGTACTTGAATTAGTATATCCATATCAGAATCCTGACTCTGTAGTCAGTAGGGCAAGAGTCTATCCATCCTATCACTCGGACTAGGCATGGCCAATAGACTGTCGGACATTAAACCCTCGAAAGGTTGCCGACCCCGAACGGGTTGATCGAAGAGGTATACTAATCAAGCTACACCTTATAAACCATTTTGTGAAACAAAACACAATGCCATTTATGAATGATGTTCCAAATTAACATGAGATATTTATCAAAATATCTTATGTACATAATACATGTTCAAGGTATAAGGCTCAAAATCAAGGAATGCGAAGCATCAATAATTCAAAGTGCAAGAAACTCTATCTAAAACACAGGTGATATCCTTTGTTGTCTACTTTATTCGTTCTATCTACTCTAAGTTACATAAGTTTCAGAATTATCAATCCTTACACTTTCTGTAACTTAGAATCACGAATCCTACTTGTTGAAGATAATTAGGACTGGCCAAGTCCTAATTATAACTTAATCAAAAGACGACTATTTGGTTAAAATGAATAAATCAGCGACCTAATTTTGTAATTTAATTCATCCCAACCTCATCTTGATTAGCCAAATCAAGATGAAAAGATTAAGAATTAGACTCCAGATGATGGGGTCTAATCACTTAATCTAAAGGTATAAACTAAGGGTCTAAGGTTTAGAACCCAAATCTCACAGATTAGGTTAAGACAAATCCTAATGATAAATCAAATTCATTAGGATGGATTTCTATTCTTAGTTCTAAAGTTTAAAGATCAAAATAATCATTTAATAAACTAAGAAAATCTATAAACTAGAAAACTCAAGGTTTCACCTAATTGAGTAACCCAATTTACTCAATAGATGAATTCTAACTTAAGATCTATTCCTAATCTTAGGAAATAAGGCTCTTAATTACTAAGAGTATCTCTCAAGACACACATCCTAACTAATGTTATAAGACCTAAGGATGGATCTAAGAATAATTAAGGAAAGAGAACTCTTCTTAAGACTTAGGAATTTTCTTAAAGAGTATATTTTGAGATTTTAATAAAACCTAATTTAGACTTAAGTTTAAATAATTTCAGTTCTAAATCATTCTATTTACTGATTTTAATGATTGAAAATTGAATTTAGGGCTTTAAAAGGCTAAACCCTAAATTTGGGCAAAATGACCATTTTGCCCCTACTTTAAGAGTTCAAAAGATCAAATTTTGATCTAGGGCTTAATTTTTGAAATTTTCTTTTGGAAAGTGTTTCTTACTGTCTAATATAAGATTAGACAGCAACTAAGTTAATTTTGGGTGATTATTAAGCCATATGAGATCAAATTAGTGAATTTGACTCATAAGGGCAATTTAGTAATTTGACTAAGTGAAAGTTAAATTTTCTTTTAGATTATTATTCTTTATTGCCTAGGCTTTCCATAGAACCTAAATTTACTGAAATCTGATAAGTATTGGCCAAGTTATGGCCAATACAAGATCTAGGGTTTAAGGTTAATTAAGGAAATCTCAATTACGGGTCAAAAATCCTAACTTTGCCAATTAGTATCCAAATTAAGCAAAATTAGTGGCTATGAATTACAAATAGCCCACTGATCATAATGACATGTGGTAGGCTCAATTTGGACCTAATTTGACTAAGTTAAGACCTAATTAGGGTTTAGAATGGTTAGTGAGTGATTAATAAAATTAAGCACTTAAATACTATTTCAACCTATAGATTGATTCTAAATGGTTCTATGAGTCCTCTAAAATTTAAATCTCTCAATTTGAGTTACTAGATTTGCTAATATTCACTAATCAAGACTTAGAGCAATTAAGGGTGATTAGCAAATCTAACCGTTAGATCTAAAATATTTTTACATATTAATGAAAATTAAGTTCTTCTGATCTAAATGGACCTATGGATCATCAAATTTGGAGCTCAATTGACCAAGTTATGGTCAATTGAAGTTCTAGGTCTAATTAGGGTAATTAGGGTTAGGACTTAAATGTGATTAGGCTCAAACTAATCCAAACAGCAAAATAAATACTATCAAATTAATCCTTAGGGTTTTCTGATCACTTTAAGACCCATATTGGGTACGTTTGGATCAACCTACACAAAGTTATGGTTAATTGAAAATTGAGACATAAATTTGAACTTAATTAAACCTTAAATGTCAATTTGTTAAATACAGGTTCAAATGCAAAATTATTGGCATCAATAAATTTCTCATATTTTTCTGATCAATTTAATATATTTATTCGCATAATTTGGATGTGTATTTTAGGAGTTATTAAGGTTTAAAGTTTAGAATTAATTTAATTAATTTTACTGTTTAATTTAAATTAAATAATTCTATTATTATAATATACATATATATAATTAATTTAGTTATTATAAACTGACACATAATTATATATATAATTGATTTAATTATTTTCTGTAGGATACGTGGCAAAGCCTCATTGGCTGGGCAGAACGCGGCGGGCCCCACTGATCAGATGGCAGCAATGCTGGCCACGTGGCGCACCGCGGTTGGCTGGCGCGCTGGATGGTGGGCCCCTTCACTTAATGTTTAGGACGCGTGGAAGGCGCTGAGGAGCCGGGCCGCTGCAACGGGTCGAGAAAACCTGAAAGGAAGATCGGGTTCCTTCGTTTTCGCCGAATTGCCGCCGAGACGAAGAGTTAGGGCATCCAGATCGAGGGCCCAAACGGTGACGCCGGCGACTGGCCCGCATGGCCATGGATAGGACAGAACGAGGGCTTTTCAACAATGGTTGAATCTTAAATTGAGATGGCCTGCACAACCCACCACCTCTAACCCTAGTTCAGGGTATACGAGCGAAATATGCAGCGAGTCCATAATATTTGAAAACTGATTCGAATGAAAACCATTAAACCCGATCGATTGCTAGTGGTTTGAATCACGATTGAAATTAAAACTCAAATCTTCTTTAAATTGGACAATTACAATCAAATTTGAGGAATGGAATTGAAGACATCAATTAAATTGCCAGAATAAAAAAAAATCGCAGCACTACAAATCCTTCCAGATTGATACTCTTAAGAAATGGAATTAAGTAATATGAAATCATATTCGAAATTGAATGTTCGCAAATTTGGAAATGTGAAGTACCTAAATGAGAGCAGGATGATTCGCCGAGCCTCGAGATGAAGAATGAATGCTAGAACTTGGAAACACCTGACAAATTCGAGTGATGCACACATGGAATGGATTGAGACCAGAAAAATAGGAAGTTCTTGAGCGGTGGTCGACATGCGGTGGCGAGGTTGTCTGCCGCGCGTCGAAGGAGCGCCACGCGCAAGCGAGGCGAGGGTTCTCGGCAGGGATGATGCAGAAGCCGTTCGATCAATTGATCGAACGGTCAGATTCGATCGTTAGATCGAATCATGCAGGCGAACGGCGTAAGGGCAGAGTGACGGCGCGTGAAGGATTTTAACGGAACTTTTAAGTTAAACTATTTTATAAATTTTATTTAATAATAAAAATCTGATTTCTTTTAATTCAAAAATTAATTATAAAATGACATCAGAAAAATTCCAATAAATTACTCCTAGCTATTTGAGGGGTGAGGAACGCAACGGCGCTCTCGGATTTTTAATTCAACGAGTATTTATTTATTTGAATTTTCAGGTATTTAAATATTATTAAATTATTCGACGAAAATCCAACGACTTCCAAATGCCTCCAAAATTGCACCCCTAGCTAATTTGGGTGTTCTAAACGCAATGATGAAGTCAGATTTTCAATCTGAGGTCTAAATAAAAAGTCAAATTCTAGGGTTTTGAAATTTTCCAGAATTCTTGTTTTGACTTTGTTGACTTCTTGATTTGACCTAGGTTTCAGATATGAATTCCAAATCACTTGATTAGTGACTTAGAATCTTAATTAAGACTTAGATTAGTCTTAATTGAGCAAAGTAATAACCTGGGTTGTTACATCAATTAAGCATAAAAATTATGTTTATTAGCTATTAAGATTTTCCTAATCATTTGCCCTAACTTGCTAGATGCAGGCAAGAGACGCTATAAAATTGCGAACCCGATTGATCGAATCCATTAGAACTTGTTCGTCCAGACAACTGGCAATACAAGATGTGAAACAATAGATCGAAAATCTTTGAATATAGCATACGAAGAATCAAAAAATAGGAATCAGGAGTACTTTTACTTTATTGGTCTGAAATGCGTAGAGCTCGAAATAGGATCCCCTCTCTTCCCTTAGGATTTAATTTTGTCTCCAACGAGCAAAGTGAAGAAATCAAAGCTTTTAATTGAGTCTACGGCGGTGCTTAGTGTCGGTGTGAGCTTCCATCTGGAAGGCTGTGTCGATGCGTGAGGAGTTGAGTTCACTGCGCGTGTCCATCGCGACACGCGGAAGAGCGAATGCGGAAGATGAAGTTCTGCCGTTCGATCTCGATCTGGGATTTGATCAGACAGCGTAAGATGCTGTCGTCTGATCTTTATGCCAAGAACGGTGCCGAGACTTAATTAGACGGAGCCGTTAGATTGTTTAAGATTAATGTTTATTTAAATTAATTTGTATTGATTTAATTATTTAAAGTTAATCAACTAAATGAATCCCAAAAATTTCTAATAAATCACCCCTAGCTAATTGAGGGGTGAGGAATGCAACATCACACTCGGATTTTTGTTTTGACGAGTATTTATTTATTTGAATTTTCAGGGTATTTAATTATTATTTAAATATTTGACGAAAAATCAACGACTTCCAAATGCCTCCAAAATTGCACCCCTAGCTAATTTGGGTGTTCTGAACGCAATGGCGAAGTCAAATTTTCAATCTGAGGTCTAAATAAAAAGTCAAATTCTAGGGTTTGAAATTTTCCAAAATTCCAGATTTGACTTTGTTGACTTCTGGTTTGACCTAGGTTTCAGTGATGAGCTCTAAATTACTTAATTAGTGACTTAGAACCTTAATTAAGACTTAGATTAGTCTTAATTGAGCAAAGTAACAACCTGGGTTGTTACATCAACCCTCTTGAAAAGTCATCTTGAGTTAGGGTCAGCCTCGTAGAGGGCTAATGGGTTCATCAGAAAGGTCTCATTGGGGCCAACATTTTGATATGTGGATCTACATCTGAGATGGATTATATGCTGAGCTAGGGAAAACCTTAGGTTCCTCCAATTGGTCTCCTGATAGGGATGAGGAACGGTGTCGAGCGGGTTGGCCCTAACCCGCGAGACACTGTCCCCAGGCCTCTCACTTGTGAATGGCCCCGCATGAGTGCGTGATGGACTACGATCGTGGGAGTCAAGGTGCGCGAGCGTAGGGAATTATTTAGGAATAAGAAAATTAATTAATTAATTCCAAATGTTCAATTCTTAATAATTCCTTAATTACAAATCCAAATATAGTGCTAGTATATCTTAAAGTGATCAGAAAAATATGAGAAATATTAATATGATATTAGATTTACATTTTGATATTTAATTTTACTAATCATCTTTTTAATTATCATTAAGGATGATTAAAGAATAAGGTCCAACCTGAGCGATGAAATGAGAATTTCTAAGATGTAAAATTAGGATTAATCATTGAAAGCTCACCTAACCTATTAAGTATAATTAGAATAACATATATCTTAAGTCTAAGTTTCATTAGATTCAATTGCAATAAATTGAGAATAAAGAATTTAACTTAACATGTCATTTTCATCCCTTAGATGTAAGAATGACCTAACCACTATAGTATTATTAAACATTCTTAGCTAGCAATTTAATTGAGATCATTAGAGCATAAATCATACACATAATCTTGATAATTCCCAATCAATAAAGATCATGATTTAGAGACTTATATTAGTAAAACCTTTACTTAAGAAACCTTTATTAGAAATAGATGCTTATAGTGGATAATTCGTGTTCCTACAGAGATAATATTATCTAAGCCTTAGACATTTTAGTAGACATGAAGCATAGTAAATTCTTAAACTAAACATAAGATATTGTCTAGAAAGCCTTAATAAAGAATATAAGCCATTAAGTGGACTTGAAGTAATGAATACTAATATCAATAAATGGAAAACCTTAGAGTAAGGTTTAAAAAAATCTAAACTGTAACAATATGATCACCTAGAATGAGTCATAGTGATCCTACAGTTGGTGATTTTGGATGAATTATTAGACACCTTAATTAAATGAGAATATCCAATAAGATATGTTCTTAAATATCATTCAACATATATACTTATAAATTATTTTATCATTTATATAATGCTTAATTAAACCAATATTTTCCAAAATCAGATTATTATATTATTGTACTTCAATTAACTTAGGGATTGTATGATGTTAAAGTTAAATGGGGCTTGATTAACCCTAATCATTAAGATAGATAATTAAAGTAAAAAATAATGGATATTACATAGTTTACAATAATTTGTAATCCTTGGAATGCTGCAATGCATTAGGACTACATACTTATAATCATTCATTAATACATTGTGTATAAAATTAAACATTTAAATATTCTTCTAAGAAGTTTATATGGTGGATTATGATGTACAACTATTATTGAGCTATGGTAGGCTATAGAGTGATCAGGAGACCACACATGTCCTATAAGGAGGAATGTGTGTGTTAACAAGAGATCCCGCTTACATTATTATTGGGCAGGCGTGCTTGTAAAATACCAAAATTTCATTTCAAATTGTTTATTAATATTTAAATAATTTTGACCTCAGATTGAAAATCTGGCCTCACCATTGCGTTCACCACCCCCAAATTAACTAGGGGTAAAGTTTTGAAATCATTTGGAAGACGTTGATTTTTAGACGAATATTTAAATATTATTTAAATACATAAAAAATTCGAATAAATAAATACTCGTCGGATTAAAAATCCGATTGCTCCATTGCGTTCCTCACCCCTCAATTAGCTGAGGGTGATATTTCGGTGATTTTTGAAAATCATTTAAAAAAAAAAAAAATTGAAATCATTTAATTAAATAAACATATATATATATATGAATATTCCTTCATAAATCTACATAGCAAAACCTAATCTTTAAAAATCCATTTGCACACCCTCACGCACGACCGACCGCCTCCTCCCGTTCGCAAACCCTCAGGCGTGACGCGTGGCTCGAAACCCCTCTCTCTCGCATGATAGCTGCCCCCTTCTCTCGCCCTTATCTTCTCACGCGAGGGTTCCTGCGAGGATAAGAGGGAACCATAGGCGAGACTCGAGGCAAAGGAAGGCAGCAGAAAACCTTAGCTGACGCTACCCCGATCCTCCTCCATCTGGCCGAGAGCCTTCCAAGACAACAATCCACTCGCCAAGTCTCCACTCGCCAAACCCCCTCTCGCCAAGCCCTCATCCTCGCCTCTTCTCCTTGCTTCTTCGTCGCCGGTGAGGTGCTTCACTTACTTTTCCTATCAATTATAGTTCATATGAAATAATCTGGAATGATCTCTAAGACTCACAGATAATTTTGTGATAGAACTTTGTTTTCTACAAAAGATTTTCTCTCAATTCTTCCAGTAGTATTATTCATATAAAATCAATATTAAAATCAATGTTAAATTAGAGCTTTAAGCTATCAAATGAGGATTCATTAGAAATCTATTTTCAGTATGAAAGAATAAAAGATTTAAGTTACAAATAATTTCTTACTTAAAAGGAAATAATTGAATAAGGAGTTATATCGTTTAAAGTTTGATATGAAAATTTTCAACTTTATTAAACAAAATTTATTTGATACAACATCATTAATTGAGTATAGTATGCTGAATGTAATTCCTTATTATAAACTTCATATGCTGAAATTGATGAAAATAGCTGAGAATTTAATATCATACTTTATTTTAGGACGTTCAAACAACAGTATTAAATAGTGAATTACTTATTTAAGTTGCTTAAATAACATATTTTGTTCTCTTCATCCCTTTCATTTATGTATATCATGCTTTAAAATGAATTAATAGCATATCATTATATTAAACATTTAAGTGAGTATGTATTAAATTTTCAAAGGATATAAATCATTATGATTATAAGTGTATATACAAATGAAGTAATGAGTCTATTTTTGTCACAATTATATATAATGAATCATATGAAGTGTACAGGCATGCAGTAAAATTATAATTGAAATTGAGAAAGATTTTTATAACTTGGTATTAAGAGAGCTCATAAAGTTCTTATTATTTTCTAGTTGCTGAATCTTTTGGAAGTTATGGTTGCCTATTATTGCTGCACAATGTCTCAGTTTTTGATATGAGAATCAATATTATTTTTTTTATCTTACGGCTGCCACTTAGTTATGTGTTACAAGAGCTGACAATATATGGTATGAGCATTAATATTATTATTCCTTTATAAGATTATTTGCTGCCATTAACTATAAATGATCAATTGTTACTATCAATTATATATGAGGATCATATGCTGCGAACTCTTGTTCTTATGTGAGATCAAATGTGATCATAGGTGGCCAATGATATAGATGAGAGAATAAATGAGATCTCAAATATTATGATGAAATGAGAGAAAATGTGCTACTATTTGAATTCAATATGAAGTAAATAATTTCATGAGTCAAATACTATTAGCATTTGTATTATAAGATTCAAATTATTGTCATAAATCAAATTGTTGCCATTTAAATTATTCAAAATGCTGCTATGTGTTTTAAGAAATACAAATACTGTCTTTTATTTCATTTTTATCAAATGCTGTCTTTTCAAAATCACAAAGATCAAATGCCATACTATTATTTGATTATGTATATATTAACTTGATTTAAGCTTATTAGAGATTGCCAAGCTAAATTACTTCTAAACAAAACTTTGTGGTATTGTTGAATGGGTTGGAGATATTGAATTTGTATACTTATTGCATGCTGCCATCACTTACTCTTTTATAGTACATTCAATTGCTAATACCATTTTTATATTCTAAGAACATCTGTTAAGACATTTGTTGTGTTTGGATTTCTATATTGTATAAATTTGCATAAGGAAGATGTATGCCAAGTATTGAATAATGACTCTTCTTTGACACTTTATTTTCCTCATATCATGAATTAAATTAAATCTTACAAAAAAAAAAAAAAAGAAAGGGAAATTGATGGAATTATATTTTTCTTTGCATAATTCTTATAATAAGAATGGATCTAATGCTGGTTACAAATGCTATGCTTCAGCCTTAGATATTATAGTTAAATGCTGAAAATGAATACTACTATACTTTGTGTAGCATAGAATACTGCTGTCATTTATTTTAAACACGAAATGATGTATCAATATTGTAATATTTAAATGCTGCCAATTATATTAAAGAGTCAACTGCTGCTATTTATTTTGTGTAAGTAATAGATCAATTGCTGCCATAAATTATGATTAAAATGCATATGTTGCTATCAATGGAGTAAGAGAATGAATACGGCCATCACATGTTGCTTTTCTTCCCAAATTGACTGGGATAAGATGCTGCCATCTAAATACTGCCATTTATATTCATAGTGCATTACAGTTTAATGAATGTTTACTGGTTTTTAAATGCTGTGCAAATTTTGTTTCCATGGCTATTAGTACCACTAGATACTATTCTGTTATGTTTGCAATTGCTGCTACCCTATTTACTAGAAAACACCACTACTACATGTGTCAATTTTTCAGTGAAACTTCTTTATGAACAATGATCATTTTAAGCAAATGCAGCCGTATTTCTTGATATGTTAACAGTGCCAAGAATTGCACTTGATGACCATTTTGATAAAAAAGTTTAAACAGTTGTTACATAGTTTAGAACTTATGTTTTCATTCATTTATTAGAGATATATAATATTGCACATGTCGTCTTCTCATGATATCTATTAAATGCATATTTCAATTTATGGGCTGTCAATTAATTTATAAATCAAAATTCTGCTATGAAATTTAGGAGATCTAAATGTTGCCAATTATCTCAGTAAATAAACATGTTGTAATATACTTTAAGGAATCTAAATGTTGTTATTATTTTCATATGCTGCCATCTTTAATTTTAAAAGATCTTAAGTAATTTAAGGTTACTAGTAATTGTAATACTGTCATTTAACTTCAATGAATCAAATTGCTGTCAAAAGGAACAAATGTTGCTATCTTATAATTTCAAATGCTTTCATTTTAAGTTCATTTACATTTAGGGGCTGTTATATTATAAATGCTGTCATATATTTAAAACATCATATGCTACCGTTGAAATTAAATGAATTTGGTTTTACATTTACAAACTAACCTTAAATGATATTATTCCTTGCAGGTTGTGAAATAAAAATAATACAGGCATGCTAAATTAGACACTATGTGTAAAAATCACATATTGTTGATTTTAGTCAGCATCTCTTTTTATTTGATGTTTAATACAGGAATTTGTTATTAAACTACTTAGTTTGATTTTATGTATTTGAAGTTACAGTAGAATTGGAAATGAGCCCCTGTAAAAAGGATTGAACTCTATTTTAGAATTGGAATTAAACTTTATAGTAGAACTGGAAATGAGCAGTCCTGTAAAAAGGACTGAACTCTATATTTAGAATTGGAGATTGATTGTGAAAATAGAAAATTTGAATAAAAACAAAGGAGACTCTAAAATTTTTGAAAATTTTAGAACTTAGAAAATTTATAGGAAATATAGATATTTTCTCATATTTCTAAAAGTTTCATATAAATTATCTTTTTATTTGAAAATATTAGTCATAAAAATAATTAATTAGATAAATCTAAATATCAAATATCATAAAAATCTATTATTACAAATCATGAAGCATTAAATTAATAACTTAAACTACTTTTGGCAGATCAAACAAATTAAATTAGTTGATTTTATCAAAACAGTCAGGTACGTAAATTCACTTATAAGTCTTATTTCAGTATTCTTATTTGAGCCATTTTCCATTTGAGTATTATTTGCACTGCTTACCACATTTTAATCTGTAAAAGAATTATATCAAAAAGCATGTAACAAAAAGAATTTATATATATTTTGTGGTGCTTGTCTTTGGAGGGTGGAATGCAAAACTGGAATCTGTACAGATTGAGCTAGCTAGCAAGCCCCTGGGAGTTATATGGAGGGATTTAGCCTCTTATAGGAAGTAGGTAAATTCAGAGGAAATACACACCATCAGTTCCTAATTTGAGTAAGCTACCGACGGGTGGCGAGATAAGCTTCCTACAAATTTATGCCTATGGGTTTACCCATTTGGGCTCAGGGGTCTCCGGACTCGACTTATTGTTACAAATGCTTTTGATAAAATTTATTATTTCATATATGTTGATTTTCACAACTATTTTGCAGGGCAAAAATTGCATTTGGAAATTGCTTACTTTATTTGCAGTTTTTCAGTCATTTTCATACCTATTATAGGATGCTAGATTTATTCTTATAAGAATAATTTGCGTACTCCTACCTGACTGGTAAACTGAATTTTTTAGATTTTGATAATTAAAGAACTTAGAAGGTCTGCCAAATTAAAAGAGGAAGAATTTAAAGAAGTAGAAGAATGTAAATATTTTATTTCTTATTTTGTAAAAATTCAAACTGTTGTAATTTTTCATATATATTTTGGCTCTATGTATAAAAGGACTGTGAATTATTATTTTATTTTATTATGTCCTTTTTGAATCATAAAGTTGTATATATTTTCAAATGAGATGAATTGTTCTTTAAAGACTCTCGAACTTCGATTCACGGTCACCACAGTGCTTGACTCCTCACTTGTTCTGTATAGTTCCTACTGATCAAAATACATATTAAACAAGATAAATTAACATAAAATTTTATATATCACAATCTTATTGATTGTGAATGTTTACTATAGTCTTATGATTATAATTTTCTAATTATTCCATCCAGGAGACTGAATGTGCTTTACATACTTTACTTCAGCAGTTTACTTTACAATCTTACTTACAGTTTGTGCAGTGTAGATTTTCATATATATTACCTACATATTTTCTTACACTGCCTTTACTTTTATTGTTATTAAGACTTTGTTTTATTTGGAGATATACATGCTTTCCCTACTTGTTTAGATGCTTATGCAACACATAAATGCCTTATTAACCTATTTTGATGTAGATTTGATCAGACAATTATGAGCAGTATACACATCTTTGCTAACTCAAACCATGAATGGGACTAAGCCTAGGTACCTTGCCATAAGTACTAACCTAATTAGCTTATGATGTGTCATATGATGGTAATATTAATAGATCCAACCTTATAAAAGGTAGATCTAAGTAAATTGAAACTCATGTCTGATGAAGGTGTCATGTGCCTTGAAGATAAATAATTTTTACTACTACTTTTAGTGATTTTATACTAATTTTAATGTACTCATGTCTGATTGATACTAAAAAATTTTAAGTTCTGAGAATTTGTAGAAGCTTATCTACGATTTTCTCTTGAGAAGAGTTATTTGGTAAGCAAAGAAATAATTACTTCTTGATTTTGATTTGTGACTGATCCTTGATTATAAGCTTAAGTTGTTACAATATATGTCCATTCGTGCATATGTTCTCCATCCCTAAATAGAAGAAATCACACTTGTTTTGTGTTGAGAAAGTTCATGAGATGACTTGTCAATTTGAATTATTTTTAATTGAAATTTTCTCGGTAAGACGGTCACCCATGAAAGATATCTGAAGCCTTTTAGCATCCCGAACTCCAATTGGTCGGTTGGTTTGATCGATTGTAGTTATATTTTCATCAAGTTACCCAACCATGAAGGATATGTACACAACTTCTCACGATTGATCACTTTGGTGGATAGTTTACGAATACATCTCTTCAAATAGTCGCATTGTCTAATCTAGATGTTGAACCCAGAACCAAGCTTGTTTAAATTGTTTTTTCCTAGGCTTCAAATCTAGTTCAATATTTGAGAAATCATGTGACTACAAAAGGCTTGATCGGCCTCTGGATTGCCCCATTCCCATGAAATTGAACATCACCAAAGATCATTATAAGTAGGATGTTTTCGAGTTCTGAGAACTAATCATGTTTGAAAATTTACCATAGCTTTGTTAGCAAAAACTTTATTCAATGTATGTGTAAACATACTTTTATTGGAAAATAATTTCAAATTTTCTTGCGCATCTCATTAGATTCGTCAATAAATTTAAGCATATCGTATTTAATAACCAAATTGAATTGATAAGAAATCACATAATTTTATCTTTAATTTTGGGTAGCCATTTTCATGCATAAAAAATGCATTAATATGTTAATCTGTTAGGATTATCTTGTATAAAAAAAACTTAGTTAAAATAAAGAGCTAGACTACATTGCACCCTTTCTTCTTAAAATAGCTAAATTTTCGACCGGTTTGGTAGGGCAAAAAAATAATAATAAGGATAACAATAATTATAAATACATAAATCATAACTAAAGGAAATCAAGCCCATCAAAAAATATATATATATAATAGTCAAAATAAAGTATGTCAGTTCTATGTATAAGCACATAATTAATACAATACATATTTTTTGAGAGCCAGTGTGGAACAACAAATCAAAACAAAATTTTGAAATAAGCTATGGATTCAGTGCCCCCTAAGAGGTTGATATGGAGCTCATAATCTATCCGGGTGTCTATTTTGAGTAGCATCATTCCTGTATTTGTTCAGAGAGACTAAGATCAAATAGAAAAGGTGCCCAATGAAGGATGTGACTCTAATTGTATCATTATCCATCATTGCCTGGCATATGAAAAAAACTGTGCAAAATCTTACATAATAGTGGCATTGACTTGCATCATAATTGCGTCAGGACATGAAGCACTTTAACTCGGCATCGGAGGAGAATCAGCGAGCATAGCAGCAAATCAGAGCAAGATCTAGCAGTAAGATTGATACACCGAAATTATTATCAGCGGATAAAAAGCCCCATCGCCGCCATCGCCGAATACAAATGCTTGTCCCCAAATAAGTTAGAAATTTTCTAAGAAAAAAGCATAGGAGAGCAAAATCTGAGCAATCAGAATAACTTAAAACAGTTGTTGGAGGTTAGTGTAAGCCGAGGGAAAAGATTTTAACACTCAATTTAGTGCAGCAAGTTTCCCTTATCTCTATTAAGGCTCTCTTACAGCTTATATAAATGCATCACATAAGGGGCCAAAGCAAACAAGGCAGAGAGAGAGAGAGAGATGATACAAAGCACCAAGAGAGCTTCCTTTTGCGAACTAATGCTCTTTGCCGTTTTTGTTCATCATCTCCATTATCGCGCCTTTAGCTCCAACGGAACGCCGTCGTCGCCGGCCATCATCGTCTTCGGCGACTCAATCGTCGATCCGGGCAACAACAACGCCATCCTGACGACAATCAAATGCAATTTCCCTCCATACGGGAAGGACTTTGTCGGCCACAAGTTCACCGGAAGGTTCAGCAACGGCAAGATCCCGTCCGACATTCTCGGTAACTTCAGTTTCCCCGAAGAAATTGCTTTGCGTCAATCCAAATTGGCCCAAAGGCAATATTAATGGTAATTTCATTTCAGCTTCCCAGTTAAGAATAAAAGAATATGTGCCTGCATATTTGGGAACGAAATTATCGGCCCAAGATCTTATAACTGGAGTGAGCTTCGCATCTGGTGGTAGCGGATTTGATCCACTCACTGCTCAGCTAGTGGTATCTTTTATTAGAGAAAAACTTGTGCTGTTGAGATCTTAGCAACTCTCTTTGATTTATTCTGACATTGTTTCATCATTAGTCGGCAATTTCGATGGATGAACAGCTAAATCTGTTCATGGAGTACAAAGAGAAGATGAAGGCGATTGTAGGAGAAGAGAGGGCAGCATATATTATCCACAATTCTCTATATTTTATAGCCACAGGAACAGATGATCTAGCAAACACTTACTTCACAACACCATTTAGGAGGCTCCAGTTTGATCTCCCTTCCTACATAAACTTTACAGTTCACTCTGCTTCAACTTTTTTTCAGGTGAATCAATGCTCTCTGCTCAAATTAATCTAAAATTTGAATTTTTGTTGCTTCATATATTTATATGTATAGCTTTATTAAAATCATTTGTGAATAATTATAAAACTAAGGACACATTTTTTACTATGATACAAAGCTTTATTTTTTTTATTTACTCTTCTATCTTTCACAGAAGTTATACCATTTAGGAGCACAAAAGATTGGTGTTGTGAGTGTTCCTCCCATTGGTTGCTTACCTTCCCAGAGGACTCTTGCAGGAGGAATTGAAAGAATATGTGATCCAACCTACAACCAAGCTGCAAAGTCCTTCAACTCACTGCTATCAAAGGAGATAAATAGGCTAAATGCCACTCTACCTAAATCAAGATTCCTTTATGTTGATCTGTATAACCCTTTGCTTGATATCATTTTGCACCCTTCCAACTATGGTAAACTACCAATTTCTAAAGTAATTCAGATAATGCTTCTATTTTCATTTCTAACATGGTTGTTCACTTAATAGGATTTGTGGAATCAAAGAGAGGATGCTGCGGTACTGGAACTTTTGAGGTCACCCTAGCATGTAATAGCTTGACCACTTTTACATGTGAAGATGCATCCAAATATGTGTTCTGGGATAGCTACCATCATCCCACAGAGAGAGCTTACAATGTTTTGATAAGAAATCTTGTCCAAAGATATGGTTCATTTTTGAATTAAAAAGATATGATGTTGCTTGCATTTTTTTTAATGATATAATTGAAATACATGAATGGTAATCATAATCTTTTGTTATGGTCATTCCACTATCATGCTAATCTCTTGAGAATTTACGGTTATCTTATATCTGTCGACGACATCCTCGGAATGATAAAGTTTTCAGCTTAAACTCCTATCTTTCTATGTATTATTCCAAAAATTCCTTACATCAAATCTATAAAAATGAAAGGTGCATTTGTGTGATAACCCCGAGATCAATATTGTAGATTAAAAGGCTTAATCTCACTTATACAGGAATGGAGCCTCTAAAAATTCAATCCACAGAACATTCAAGTGTCTTAACATAAACCATCACATAATATAACATACATGTTGATCTACCAAAATTAAACATTACTTAATTAGAATTTTTCCGCATAAGCCAATTTACCAACAAAATCTTTATGAGCTAATAATCCTTAAGTGATAAATCCTCCTTTAAGCGCAAATAGGGTTGGGACAACAATGCGGTGTCATGAAGCTATCTATCCTAAGGTTTACCATGGCTTACAAAGCATCTAAAAATTAAGTTGTGTAATCATATACATGAAGATGTACAAAGGTTAACAATCTGTGCGTAAAAGGCTAAATGTGCAATCAATGAGGTAGCTTTCCATAAATTAAGCGCTTAGATGTAAATTGAGATATTAATTTTCTTCACAACCAATAAGAATACTAACCTTTTAAGAAATTAGAAGATTTTTGAAGAATAAAGCTAGTTCACATGATTAAGATTTCATAAGCATGCATGATTACTCTAGGACACGGATCATCTAAACATATTCATGCATAAATTATCTAAATCAAATGTTGAAGCCTAGTGTATGTATTTGAAATATCATTATTATGCAAGATTAATATAGCATTAAAAAGTTAGAAGATCCTAGATTAGCAAGAGTAATGAGAAACTTGAGATTCTTATTAAATTTGAGTAAACACTCATAATTACAATGTATGCACATCATTTTAGATTAATTAAGTATATGAAATAATTTAAATAACAAACATATTATTACATTAAGGTGGATTAGCCTCCTAAGCATCATAGAGGTTACACAAAAGGTTTATATTATAAGAGAAAAAATTAATGGTGCTACCTTAGTATTTTACTGCAAGAATTATTTATGATGATTCCAAACATGAGATTATATCACATAGGTAAACTACAAGTTTATAAAAGTTCCATTAAAGAAGCATTAATGTGATAGATAATTATTTATATAAAATCCTAAGATCTTAAGATAATTAAATTTATATTTATCACTTATTTTAGTTTGAGTAAACCATGAATTAATTTTGCAAGAAAAAAAATACCATGATGTTAAGATTTATTTTAGAAAATTTTGGTAATATTTTGAGAATTTTTCTATGAGTAGATTTTTCATGATTCTTTTATAATGAATTTAAATAAAAATAATTATAGAAATTTATGGAGGTGTCCAAATTGAAATATTTAAAATTTTTAAGTTACAAACATAAAATTAGCAAACAACAAAAAAATTATAATTTTTAAAGCTAAAATGAAGGATTTATGCCAAAAATACAATTGATATTAAATAATTAAATTCTTTAAATAATTAAAATGGAGGACATGCCATCTCTCGGAAAGCAGTGGTTACACGATCTAACAACTCTTGATCAAGAACTGCCAGGCTAGATCCTCTGAACGTGGGATAGAATAAGATTTTGTCAAGAACTCTTATGCCAATGTGAGATATTCCACTAATAGTTCTATCAAGAATCTTGTTGTCTTAAAAATCGTTCATCTAGAGTCGTGGAACAATCTAAGGTAGTAAGCTAATCGATGATGATAGTTTTACATTCCTTTATTAAAATCACGTTTTCAAACTTTACTTTGACTTTTAAGTTCATTCAAGTCCTAAGGTGTCATTTTCCAGATGCTTTTATTTTTATTTCTGAGATATAACTTGATGAATTATGGATGATGTATTTTTACACTTAGTGATTGTGATCATAAATTGCTCTAGAGAATGAGTCATTAGGTAGATAAGAACACTCTTCTTAGCTGACACCTTATGATTTTTTCTAATACAAGCTATAATGCCCCGCTTCATCGCTACATGCAACAGAACCATATTAGAGATAGAACGAGTCATTACTTGGAGGAAGTAACCCATTTTGACTCAATATCAACCCATCACTCATGATGAATTAATAAGAATCCAATGAGTTACATTTCATATTGCAATAATAGTTGTTGAGATTAATCCTTAAGATAAGAGAAGTACTCTTATCTTAAGTATTAATGAATATTACTCATACACATTGGCCTTAAGATGAATAAGAAAAGATAGCCATCCAAGTAACTAAAATCAACACTACAGCAACTAGTACTCCTCTGCCTCCTCTTGAAGCTCCTAAATCTTCTCCAAAGTTGGATCGTCAAACTGCTCCAAACATGACATGTCAGTTTCACATGCTAAGTCTCCAGCCAAAAAAGAAAAAATCTTATGTTAAAAAAAAATGTAAGTACATTTTAAGTTGCAAATATTATTTTCTTGCATTTTATGGGATATTTCTTAACTTCACAACCAAAAAAATATCAAGCTGTAATAAACTGCATCAAAACTGTATCTGTAAAGCCAAATATTAAAACTAGAGATGTGTAAGATGGTGTGGGGCCCCCGTACTGACAATAGGAAGTACGGTGCTCCAATTGTGGCAAATCCTCAGCTTAAGTAAAATTGGTGAAAATCTAACTTGCCTTAAGCCAAGAATTTGTCACCAGAATACTATAACATTCATCAATATACATACAGATATCAAAGTAGCGGAAGCAATAGACGAATAACAAACTATATAGTAACTCATCACATTGCAGAAACGAAATACATCCAGAATTAATTATTATAAACTGAATTTTTAAGAGAATGAAAATATCTCTCAATCTCACTGAAATAAAATACAAGATCTAACTAAGCAGCAGCAGCACGACCCTCCTCCTCCTGAACCTACTCCTCTCCTGCAACACTGCCCACAAACAAGTCTGAATCTGACATTTGTCGGTATCACAAATGCCAGGTCCCCAGCCAATAAAACAAAAAGATTACAGTTAGAAAATTATCTAAGTACATTTTAGGCTATTTTAATGAACTAGTCATTTTAAAGATATCACATTTAAATTATCTAAACATGCGAGCAATACTGGGTGCAACAAGCTATGAAAGAAACGGGTAACTATAAACTATCAATTTATAGCCAACAACTAGTATGAAAAGTAACATACAATGCCCAATAAACAAGGTGAAGCCAAAGCTAAAAGAAACAGCGACTATAACACAAATTCTGAATCTAATATGCTTATGATCGTATTAACACATGCTGAGTACATAAAGGATACACATGCTGAAAATAAACATATAATTCTAGCATCCTAAATATTCCAATATACATAAGTAAGCCATAAGAGTATACATACAACATGTTAATTAATACAAAAGAAAAGAAAAGGACAAAGGGCCACTAAGATATATGGCAAAAGCTGAGCAATCTATGAAATGTAAGGCCACTGAGACATGTGGCAAAAGCAAGGTAAGTAATAGAATGCAAAGCCACTGAGACATGTGGCAAAACGAGCAAGTACTGAAAATAAGACCACTGAAGCGTGTAGCAGAACAAAACAGAAAATAATACTGAACAATCTAGCTAAAATAGCAATAAGCCTAAGACATAGTACTGTCATACCAGCCAATAGGCCATCTAGGGCCCCCAATACTGAAATATCAATCAATACCCAGCCAATAGGCCATCCCAATCCTCTAGGCCTGGGTCAGTTCTACACAATACTATTACTGAAGAGGCAGACTATACTAGGACATATTCTACCAACTGCAAGCAAGGCAAGACTGAATGATATGCAATTCAATTACTAACTTAGGATGTATCATCCATATCCTAAGTTCTCCTATTATGCCCAAGGAATAAGGCTCAATATCCAAGGTATGCCAAGCAAATCTAGTCAAAGTAAGCAAGAGACTGAATCTAGACTAATGTGATATCTGTTGTTATCTAATTACCCAATCTAGCTACCCTAAGAAGGTCAAGCTTAGGATCTCCAATATCCAGCTATCGAGTAGAATCTCAGATTTACGTCCTTAAAATTAATATTAGAACTTAACAAGTTCTAATTCAAAATCATGTGACAACTATATGGTTTAAGTAAATAAATCAACGACCTAATTTATTAATATTTCACTCTCTTACCCAAATCTTGAGTAAGTAAATCAAGATTTAAGGATTTAGGACGTAAACTCCACTCCGATGTTCAAATCCTAAATCTAAGGTAAAAGTCCTACTAAGGATCTAGGGTTCACATTTACTACCCAAATTAAAGGTAAAGAGTCCTATAAGTTGAAAGATCTAGGAACTAAGAACCTAGTGAAATGTTATTCTACTGATTATAAGATAAAATAATCAATTAAGAACTTGAGAATCTAATATCTATATTCAACCTTTAAGATAATTTTATTATCCTATAGATTGAATCATCCTATACCCACATGGAAGGTATCAAAGGATTAAACAATGAATCATTTAAAGAATTTCAATTGGAGATAGTTTGATTCAAGTAGAAGATCTAAAGTCTAAGATCTATGATCTAAGATCTGATCACTTTAGACTTGACTAGTTTTCTAATTTAAGATTTCCTAAATATGTCTCTTTTAGAATTTAAGCTCATAAACTAACTTAGTTGAGCTTATTAAACTGAAATTTAACATTTAAAATTATTAGATTTAAGTATTAGGGCTAAGTGACTTCATTAGGATCACTTAAGGTATAAGTATCTTAATTAAGGCTAATTGAGGATTTCTTACATAAACTTTCACATGATCAACATTATTAATATAAGAATCCAGTAAAATACTTATAATCTATCTAAGGGTAGCTTACTGAAATTTCTAAGGTTTAAGGGACACTTAAGCACATTTTTGTCAAAATGACCAAAATACCCCTCATAAGGCAAAAATTGGGATTTTAAGGTTCAGTTATCCAAATTAAATCTAATATATTTTAATGTGTTTCATTTTGATTAATGAAGTGGGAAACACACTTATCTTAGGTTTTGGCAACTTGATTAGGCCAATTATCACTAATCACTTATTTAAGCTAAGTAGGGTGATTAAGGGTTTTAGGGCATTCTAGGGCAATCCATCCTTGTCCAGAGGTTCCATTATGCTTAGGATAGCATTAAGAACTACTCTTGCCAAAATCAGAGCCTTGATTAGGGTTTTATTCAATAATCCCTAATTTGGGTGATTAAGGAGTGATTAAGAAAATTTAATATCTAAAATTAGTTTTAAGGGTCTAAAATTGTTCTTTATGGTTTACTGAGCAATCAGAGCCCTTAATCAATCAGTTTGGTCATTAATTGAATTTATTATGATTTAAATAAAAATAGAAAAAGTTTGAGTAATTATTTTAAATCTAACTATTGGATCTGTAATTTTATTTTATTTTCAGATTCTTTATATTTTTCTGATTCAAATGGTATATTGAATCATACCATTTGGATCAGTATAACTCAAATTATTCAACTAATATTGTCTGCATTTTTATTTAAATTAAAATTATAGGAATGTAATTATTAATAATTTAACCATTGAAAATGCCATCCTAAAATTTTCTAATAGCTGCGGCCCGAAATAAAAAGGCGCGGGTCATGGGTCGGCCCTACCCGTGACTTAGTCTCCTACCTTTCGACGACACCCGACGCCTGAACCCTAGGGCGGCCTTCCATCGTCGAATTCTCTGCACTCCGGCCACGCCACGCCTAGCTCTCGATGGCTACACCTTCAGGGCATGAAGACGCGTTGATTAAACCAAGAAGCCCTGTCTGGGAGGCGCCGGATCGCTTGAGTGCTACTCGGCCGAAGGTGTCTCCCAGACGGACCTTCGAGAGGTGAATTCTCATTATAGAGTCAATGCCATGCGCTAGAAGTTAAACCTACACGCTCAAGGATCTGAGGGGGCTCAAGTGGATAGCTTAACTAGCCCTGAGGGTGACGAGATCCCTGAAGTGGTATTCGCTGTATTGCCAGACCCGAGCTCGCACTGAGTCGATAGATTTCTGATCAAATCGATCAATTAGGTCGAGCCCAGTGATTGCCATAAATCAACAATCACTCGGGAAGGAATTGGGACTCTTGTCAAGGACCCAATACCTCACTAAATCATCTTGATTTGATGATTGAGGTGCCGACTGCCAGTGGCTCTCCAGATGACGATCACGCCATCTGGTTCACTGCCAGACCTCCCCAACACTTCAGCAAGCAGGTCAGACACTGGGGCATGGTCCTAACACAGCACTTAGAGCTCAAGCAAGGGAGAGCTGAGCTGAAACCAGCTCGATAGAAGAAGGGACAGAGGCTGTACCTTGGTTTGAAGAGTTGCGGCGATGGAGGCAATGCCGCTAGCCAAGATCGCACCAGAGGGTTGCAGGAGCTCGGCAAGGGGGTATGAACTCCAGACCTTGCCCTCTATCAGCTGTACGCAGCAGTCCAGTCGCCGAGATCGCCGAGAGCTCCGGAACTCTAGCTAGGAGAATTAGTGTCTCAGTGAGCAAAAAAGGGTTTACAAAGATGTGATGAGGGTTTTTATAGGCGAGGGGGAGGTCCAGAGGTGGACACCATGGCTAGAGGCCATGGTGCAGGCTCGGATAGGGGTGGAGCCACGGACCTCCACAATTGGGGCTAGCAGGTCCTTGTGACCCATCGAGCTTCATCCTACCAGAACCGGGAATATCTTAACGATCAGGAGGACGTGGCAGAAGGAGTGGGAGACAGGGTCGACGTGGATGATATGAGCAAATTTTCACTGTCGGGTCGGGGATCTCTTCGAGACTGTGGCGCCCCGCTCCATAAGCCCACAATAATTAGGCTAAGGAGCGGTGGGTCACTTGTGCAAATCTCTCACTTATCATTAGATTAGGTAGGTCCACAATTCACTAATAAGGGAAGGATGTGCACAGAATATCTGAGGGGATCAATCACTACATCTAACATACATATAGAGTGCAGAAGCTAAATAAAATAAATAGTACATCCATTCATCATGCATCTCATAAGAAATAACAATAAAATAGCTTAGAAAATAATAAGGTGCATAAAGTAAATCATAATCACAGTACCTGTATTATTACAATATTTAAATAGTTTAAAAGACTGAAAGTTAAATCACTCATCCTCACAAGCGGCTAAAAGAAACTAAGCAATATCCAGCTCTCCCGGTTGAAGCTCCTCCTCTAAGTAAGGCATCTCTGCTTCAACACCTAGCTCCTCAAACCTATCTGAATCTGACATTATCGGTTTCATAATGCCAGGGCCCCAGCCAATAAAAGAAAATCTTGTTAGACAATTATCTAAGTATATTTTAGACTGAATATTTTATATGTGTTATTAATGCCACCATTTTATACTTAAGCTCAACAAAAGTAAACATCAAAAGCATAGGTGCAGTGAGCATACAAAGAAACAGGGGTAGTTATAAACATAACATTTATAACTAAATGACAAATGAGGTAAAAGCACGCCTCAATGACTAAGCAAGGAATGGGTATATATATATATATATATATATAGTACAGTAAGTAAAATACTAAAAGTAAAGTCTAATCCTAAACATGCTGATGATCATATGACATATGCAAATTAAATGACAAAAATTTGAACATGGTACGTATAGTAGCAGCAAAGTCTAACATCCTATAAATATGTACAAGTGAGCAGGTAAGTAAAGAAATATAACTGACTGAAATATGCATCAAAATATAGTACATAATAAGCTAAAACTGAAATAGGTATGTAAAGATTGTCATATCAGAAAGTTGATTATCGGGCCGATGAAATCCTCAAGCCTTTCAGGGCTTGAGCAGACAGAAATTCCCATAGCCTTTCAGGGCTAGGGCAGACAGAATCTAGCAACAGAACTGAGGAGGCAGTAATTACAAATGCAAAATATTTTAGTTATTTTACTTTGTTTCTGTGGACACATTTCAGAAACAGCTGAGGAGTCAAGCACGTCTGCAAGACTACGCAGGTTCCATACTTAACACACTCTCTTCAATGAGTAATGTTAAGCCTCCTTATTACTCCTTACCCCATCCAATAGGGTAAATGTGCACCAGAATCCTCCTAGAGACTGAACCCAAAGGTATATGTTATCCTAATTATTCTAAGTTTTCATTTTATATACAAATTACTCTTATATGATATGTCCAAGGGATTAAGCACAAGGACAAAGGATGCGTAGCAACAAAATAAATCGAGCAAGGGACTCTTCTATACATGGTGATACCATTATTATCTAATTTAAACCATTCTAATTATTCTAAGTTACACAAGTTCAGGATCTCCAGTTCCTACTATCGAGTGTAACTTAGAAGTACATCCTTATAGATTATAAAATACTAGGACTAGCTAGGTCCTAATATGCTTAATCAAAGTCGACTATAAGAGTTAACTAATAAATCATCAGACCTAATTAATGATTTTAGACGTCCTATACTAGGACCTAATCAAAACTACTAAACTAGAAATTATGGATTAAACACCACGAGATTGGGCTTAATCATATAATCCAAAAAGGTTAAGACATAAGATCTAATTTTCTATCTAAAAGTGATCTATTGATCAAGGTATATCCTATTAAGCAAATCAAACTTAATAGGATGAATCTCCTTATCCTAGATCTAAAGTTGAAAGACAAAATAATCGAAATAAGTTATAAAAGTCTAGAAACTAATAAAACCAAGGATTTATTTATTGAACAACCCACTTACCCAATAAATGAAATCTAACTTATGATCTAGCCCTAAACTTAGGAATAATCCTAATATGAGGTGAAAAGATCATAAGGAAATAACTTAGAAAATTTCTAGGAGATTTTATTGAGTTGACCTAATAAATAACTTTTCTCACTGAAATGAATATAATATAGTTCCAATACTAATTTTAGTAGTTTAGAACATTCATAATCTAGATGTTAATGACGCTTAACCTAAATTTTGGGCAAAATAATTATTTTGCCCCTAACTAAGGGTCCAAAAAGTCAACATTTGATTTAATACTCTAAATTGAGATTTCTTGCTATTAAATGATTCCTTACTGTCTAACATGAAGATAGACAGCAGGTACACTAAATTTGGGTAAGAAATGGGTCCCACAGGTCCAATCTAAGGTTTTTGACCTAAGAAGCAATTTTGTAATTTGCACTTAATGAAATCTAAATTTTTATACAGTTTACTGTTAGTCGCTGTTCAAGGATTCCATAGAGTCTAAGAATACTAAATTCTGAGATCTAATGAATTATTTATAGCTATTTGAATTCCTAAGGATAGATTTGGTAATTTTTCTAAGTTAAGAGGGGTCAAAAAGGCATAACTCTTTTATTTAGTGTCCAAATTTAGCAAATTTAGGGGCTATAGCTTTCTTACATCACACTAAATATTTTGATTGGTGGTAGGCCCAAATTGGACTTAAATTGATCAAGTTATGACCTAATTATAATTATGGATATTTTGGTAATTTTTTATTTTTCTAAAGTTTAAAACCAAAATATTTTTTTATATTATTGTAAGCACTGAAATTTTAAGCTATTTAGCATTTTAAATTTTTGAATTTGGAGTCCGGATGACCAAGGTATGGTAAATTCAATTTTCTGGCCGCTGTGAAGCGCTGTGTAGCGCACTGTAGCGGCCAAAAAGTGCAATTTTAAGCACTAGGATGTGCTATAGCGGTCCCTATACGATATGGAAACGCTGGAGCGCGCTGTAACGGGCAAAAATACTGATTTTGGCGCTATGGCGCGCTCTAACGGACCCGGATTTGAACTTGGGGTGCTGTAGCACGCTGTAGCGAATTTTTGCACTGTAACGCGCTGTAGCAGACCCAAATTCGCAACTCTGGGCGCTGCAGCGCGCTGTAGCGTCAGACGGTGATTTTGCCTGAACGTAAACAACGATGGGTCACTTTCGGGCTTGATTAGTGTCAACCTAGAGCACTTCACGTGCGGTGCCATATATTGATGGAAAGGTCTTTCCGATACCTTTCCATCGATACCAAAATCGGAATAAACAGAGCATTCTAGCTATACGAAATATGGTAGTGAATGCAAAGATATACAGAATAAACAAAAACAGAGCATTTTTCTGTGATGCTTTTAAGAGCTTTAATGGCTTCCATATATGTTTATAGACCTCTAGAGATATATTCAAGCATTGCAGCCATATAAAGAAGATAAAATAGAGGGGTGTAGGGATACCTTAGTCCTTGCAAGAAGAGGAAGAAGGGGGAACCTTTGCTTTCTTCAAAGCTTTGGAGGGTGAGCTGAACTCCTTCTTCTTTAACACAAGTGTATCAAGCAATGGAGGATGGGGGGGGAGATGAGAAACTTTCAGCAAAAGAAGAGAGAAGGCTGAGTTCTCTTCTTAAATGAGAGGAAGGAGTTGTAGATTTCATCATTAGCTAGGGAGTATGCCATTATGAGGCCTAGGGAGAGGGACAAGGAGGGAGGAGAAGCCATTAAATTTTTCAGCCCAAGGCATGGGGCGCCAGCTGAGTTGATGGCCAGCAGCAAATGGAGATTAAAAGAATTGGGAAAATTGCAGATAGGGGACTCAAAGATTGCTTAATTATGCATTTATTTTCCATAATTATTTAAATATTTTGATTTTTAAAATGTGCTCCGAAAAATCCCAAAAATTCACCCCTAGCTAATTTGGGGGTGAGGAATCCAACTGCAAAGTTGGAATTTGATTCCGACGCTTACTTAATTTTCCTATTTTTCGACGCATTTAATTACATTAAAATATTCGCAAAATTTCGACGACTTCCAAACGCGTTCAAAACATCACCCCTAGCTAATTTGGGTGTGACGATCGCAACGGCGAAGTCGGATTTCAATTTTGAGGTCAAAATAAATACCTTAATTTTCTAATTAATTAAATATTAAAATAAACCAAAATATTTGATTCAACTCCGAATTGCTCCAAACCTTCAGGGTTTGGATTTAATGACTCGATGATGATAATTACGATATGATTATGCTAAAATCAACTGGGTAACAACCTTGGGTTGTTATAGGGACGAAGGTGAACAGGGCGGGGTGCTTGGCAGCCGTCTGATGGCGAAGACGTTGAAGATGGATGACCTGATGCGGATACTGATTAACGGAAATGCGGATCAAATCCTAAATGTCTGATATAAGATGTCGATCGAGCGTCTGAGATTAGATCACGGGACGGAGTGGTGCGGGCCTTTGGATTACGCACTGAGATACGTGCTAGACATCCTACTGGCTTAACACGGTGCGCCGCTGTCGGGACCCCGCAGCGGATCTTCCGCGGTCCCGACAGCAAATCCTGCCGATTTAAATAATTTAAAAAAAAAATTAATTTAAATAAAATAAAACTAATTAAATAATATATAATTATTCTTAAATGTTTTGAACCCAAATTAGGACCAAATGAGCTCCAAAAATTCCCAAAAATTCATTTTTGGCTAATTTGGGGGTGGGGAATTCAAAATGAAATCAGATTTGGATTTAAAGATCAATTTAATTTAAGTATTTCTAGGGCTTAAAAAATAGCCAAAAATATCAAATTTCTCATTTTAGCTCTGATTTATTCCAAACTTCTAGGGTTAAGTTTACATAGCCCATTGAGTCTAATGGAATCAAAATCAAAGCTTAGATTTGCCTAATTAATCCAAATTTGGCTAGAGTAACAACTATAGTTGTTATAGATGGAAACAGAGCAATTATGCTAAAAGTAAATCGACTAAAATAATCTGTAAATTGAATAATATATAAAAAGTAAACTGTGTTGTATACCATAGTATATGCATCTGAATATGTCACTATATATACCACAAGTATGCATGACCTTGGTGTAGCATAGCATTTCATATTTACTATGTGTGCATCAAATCGTACATCTAACAGATCCTAGGTGTGCTATGCTTCGCACTACAAATCATATATTATGCATATGTAGTTCATGTTATTCTTAAATCCAATAAAACAAGATTAAAGCGATCAAATCTAGAAAATAAAAAGGCACATCTCTTTTTGTTATCTAATTATTTATCTTATTTCACCTTAATCTATGCACATTAATCTAAACGCCATAATACTAAGAATTTTGATTCATGGGAGTTATAATTCAAATTATAATTCAATTGAAATCAACATATTTTATGTTTATACTACTATATCAACCTAAATTACCATATGCTAAGAGTGCATACACATAATTAATATGTCTAAAGGAAGGGACCTTAGACACTTAGGTTGTTTAATTGCACTTATCCCCATACACAAGGATATGAGAAATATATCCTTTCATAATTTATTCTCTCTAACTAAGATGTCCAAATATTTACTTATAATATACATTAGAATTGGGATATTTATCTTAAACTAAATTATACTTATCTAATTACTTTAGACATGACAGAAACTCTACAATCATGCAAGGCAAATCAACCAATCCCATATTCTACTAAAATCAGAGTCAATCCTATGGGTATATACTGCATTCTCATATTATAATATTAATATTATCATTACTTGTAATTCTAAACTGACTATTTAATAATCAAAGAGTTTCAAACTACAAAAGATATGTTAAATTATAAGTGGTTCTAACACAAATCTCCAAAGGAGTTAATATCTAATTTTATCAATTTAGAGTTACTACACAAGAGAATACGTTCAATCAAATTTGCATGGGATTAATACTACCACAAAAATGCAAGATCAATCCTTAGGGTTCATATGGTGAATCTACAATTCTACCTCAATACATAAGGTAACTTACCTTAACAATTTAGCTTAGACATAGCTCCACTACTCTTATTATTTACCATTACACTTAGAGCTACTTCTAAGGTTCAAGTCATTCTACCAATAAATGCAAGTTAAAACCATTATCAAGATAATTGCTAACTAATGAAAGAGCATAAGTAATCCATGTTTTCTAAATGAAGTTGAAGGTTACAATCAATAGTGCAAATCTTAAAAGCATTAACCTTAAGAGTTAACTTTAAAGTCATAAGATAAATTAATATTTTTGAGATTTGGCTATTAAATCAATCAACATCTTTTGATAATTAATTAAGTCACATTATGCATGTTAATAAGTTAGATAATTTGGTTAAGCTAAGTGCTTGTAATTTGCTAATTAGGATTTTGAACTAATTAGAGATATTTAGAAATTAAACATGCTAAAAACTGAAATAAGGTTATCACTATATTCTTTGTTGTCTAATGGTTCCATAGGTACTAAATTTGTCAAAATTAGATTATGAATATGACTAATATTAACTAATCAAGGTTTAATATAATAAATAAATAATTAGTAAAATTAACCACGTAAAAGTAAATTTATCTGTATAATAAAGTTCTAATCTGCATAATGAAGAAATATAGATCCTAAACATGTAATTTGGATAAGTGTACACATTAATAATCACTATTTATGCTTTTGGATAATTAAGACATAATTAATAAAACCATCCACAGAAATTAAAATATTATTGTAATTTGCTAATCTATACATCTTTCTGATCAAAATTATATATAATATCATGACATTTGGATGCAAATTAGTTGAAATAAATGCAACCATAATTCATTAAATTTTTCTAAGATTAAAACTATAGTAATACAAATAAATCAGCTGCATTAATAAATTTTCCATTTCGGGTTCTATTGGGTCGACCGGGACTTAACAGGTTGGCGCTTACATGATAGCACAGGTCGGATGGGGCCCAACGACTCGCTACCGTTGAACACCGCGGGTCGTGACCCGGCGCTGCAGTGCCCCACCCCGTTGCCATGTGCAAAAGGGGAGTAATCAATCGGCGGTGGTGTGGTGCGCCCCTTGGGAAGGCATAACACATCTCCCTGAATAGCTGGAACAAAGCCTATTTGAAGGGCTACTGACTCAATCCTAAAGAAAGGTTGAGAGCTAATACTTGAGATAAGAGTGGTATCCTTATCTTAAATACTATACAAATATATATATTGGATTTAAAATATAATATGAAGAATCCAATATATGTATAAAATATCAGCATTTCCAATATGCTGATCACATCACAATACTAAGTATAAGTAATATATAAATATAGTGCATAAGCTAAGCATACATCTAAAACCTTTATCACAGAACTGAATAGGAATATTCATCTCAGAATAGAAAAGTAAATGCATCCAAAATTTTTACAAACTGTTTACTAAAGTAGTACTGAATTGAAATAAACACATAAAGAAAATGGCAAGGCTGAAGGAGAGACCATTAAAGCTCCACAAACTCATCTTAAATCTTCTAAGAGTTCTCATGATCTAGCTTAATATGCTGCTCAAAATTTTTCAAATTGCTGGATCCCAAAAGTACCATGTGCTAAACAATAAGTATAAAATAAGTCTAACACATTGAAACTAATCTAAACAGTTCTAATTATTTACATAAAATAATAAAGTAAATAAAGCTATAGAAAGACTATAAAAGTAACTAAATAATTAAAATAATGTAAAATTGAAGTAAGGTGAAGCTGACTATATACTGAATACTAAAAATAAATAAAAATAGTATATAATCTAAAATCAAGTAAATAGCATGTAAGACTATATTGTATGTCACTAAAATTATGCATCTGAATATGCCACTGATATACAACTGAACTATCACTGAGCTGTTATGAGCTGTATTGTCCAATATCTAGATACATCCTATTGGGAAATACAGTTTACTATGATGTCTGAACATCCTAAGCTTTCGTTGTTGATGTATGCAATATTCTGTAACTCATAAATCATCACTGATACTCATACATCATGCTTATGCTCATGCTCATGCCTCAATACTACATGACTTAAAAATCCAAAAAATCCAGAAATACTTTAAAATTAGATTAGGACTCAAATGTCTCTATTATGCAGAATCCTACTAGAAGGATTCTAACACCTAGATTATAATTTTAATAATTAGTTTCTCTTGTTTAGGGTTTTTGCTTAAAATAATCAATTGAAAAAGTTGTATATACATAGTTGTATATTATCAAGAGGGTGAGTTTAGAACTTAGTTTACTTTATTATTAAGAGGCAGAACCATGTTGCAGTTATTCTTCTCCCAAACTAAGATTCTAGTTCACACTCTTAGATTTGGAGGATTTACTCTAGAGGGATTGTAATCGGCTTATCACTCGGGAAAGCACCTGGTCATAAGTCCACATAAGAGTGACTCATCCAAACTTGAATATTACTGAAGTGACTCAGAATCATGAATCATGGGTATGCATGATCATAACCAACTAATAATCCGAGCTTAGTCAATTATATTTAATAACCAAGGATTTATCAAAAATTTAAATCCTTACTTTAATTGGGTGAGTCCTACTCAAGGCTCCAAGAATGTGACCAAAAGGTCACTCAATATGGGTTACTATCATATGGGATAAATCTCATTCTAATGTTTTAGGTGAATTCTACCACAAGGGTTAAGATCAACTTCTAAGGTTATAGAGGATTATCTAAGTTCCTACCTCAATATGTCATAATAAGTCTTTCCTACCTCAATGTATTATCATTAATTATACCTTTTAGATATTTCAAAATACTCCTATAGCAAGATCATCAAGATCTTACACTTTTAATTAGTAAAGTAAATTCATAAGGTTCACTTATTAGGTTTATATTAAATTGATCAGATCAAATGGTTAGAACTATTTGATCACATCCTATTCTACAATCATGAGATAAAATCAAGAATATTATTAGGATTAGATCATTTCATAAATCAATATAGTTTTATTATCATTTTTATGATAAGAGTCTTATATAAAAGAAAATTAGGGATCTTAAGCTTAATTCATATATTTTAATCACATAAGTTTATTATCAACCTTAACACTTCTACTTTAATAATTTAAGGTCAATACTAAATCAGATGCTTTATTGGAATAATGTCAGTTGAATTATCTTTTAATCAAGTTTATTAATTAAGTGATTAAGAGTTTAAGTCTTAATCAAACAGATTAGGGTTTAACCCTGATCCTTACCCAATTAAGACCAATTTGTTGATTTATATATCAATGACTAATCAATGCATTATTGGTGTATTATTGATGGTAAATTTTAGATTTAGATTAAGTATCATTTACTTAATCAAGTTCTCAGGATTCTTATGCTTAATTTTAAATTAACATCAAATTAAGCAAATCAAGGTATCCAAATCACCGTTAAAGTTCTCTAATACACATAAATATTTTATTAATTAAATAATGAGTAATTAAGGCTAATTAAATCTTAAATTAAACATAAAAGGGATTAGCACTTGATTACAAATGTAAAATAATTAAATTCCATGTAATTTAATTATTAAGTTTTACTTGGTCATATAAGCAATAAAAAATTCTAACCTTAGCATTTGGCACAAAATATTTAAGTAAATACTTAAGAGATTTAGAATATGCCATTTTTAGGGTAAGTGATAAATGTTCCATTGAAATTCACCTACATATTCATATAATGCTTAATATATTTCGGCCCTATTAGAGTTCTAGGGTCATTAGAATGTGAAAAAAATACAGTTCCGCTCAATTCCGGATAGTTCTAGGCACTTTTAAACATTTCTAAACTTAGACTAAAGTTAAAATACAAAATAATCATAAATAAATGATGACATTTAAAAAAATATAAAACTAAGGTCTCATCCATTGAGTAACCCATTTACTCAATGAATGAACTCTAACCTAAATCCCTAAAATTATTTCCTAATGAAGAAAGTCCTATGTGGGAATATGGATAAGTTATTAAGGAAAAATCCTAAAGAATGACTTAGGATAAGAATGAATAATTTATGCATCGATGTTAATTAATCTTAATTATCTTCATTTTCTAATTTAATTGACTTATGGAGGGCATAAGGTGAGTTAAAGTTACCTTATGAAACTTATCTTAAGACTTGGGAAGATTTAAGAGAATTTTAGGGTTTTTCTCAAAATCACAAATTAACGAGTCTAAAAGACTCAAAATTGAAATTAAATCAGTTATATTATTGATTTTAAAGATTAGAATATGCTTTTAAGGTTCAAGGATACTTAAACCTAAAATTTGAGCAAAATATTTATTTTGCCCTTACTTAAAGGTCTAAAATATTACTTTATAATTTAGAGTTCTAAATTGAAATTTATTGGTGGCAAATGGTAACTTACTATCTAATATGAAGATAGATAGTAAGCACACCCAAATCGAATAAAGATTAAGCCTAATGAGCTCTAATTATTATTTTAGGTCATTAAGGACAATTTAGTAATTTTACTAAATGAAATTTAAATATTCAATTAGACTATTGGTATTTACTATCTAAGGATTCCATAGAGTCTAAGATCACTAAATTTTGATATCAAATGGCCAAGTTATGGCTAAAACAATTCTAGGGTTCAAATTACAATTTTGGAGATTTATGAATGGGTCAAAACCTACCTTTCTCAAATGGTATCTAAATTTAGCAAACTTGGTGGCTATAGCTTTCCCTTAATATATTGAGTGCAATGACTGGGAGTAGACCCAAATTAAATCTCATTTGATTAAGTTATGTGCTTATTAAAGTTAAGGGTAATTAGTGAGTTATTAGTGAAATTAATCACATAATCACAAAACCAATCACACCCTTGAGTTTTATTATACTTAAGGAACTATTAGCAACTTGAATCTCTCTATTTGAATTATTAATTATGCTAATATTCACTAATCTATTTTTAAGGTGATTAGGGCCAATTAAGAAATCTAATTAACAAATTCTAAATATTTTTGCAGTTTATTATTTATTAGGTCTTCATAATCAAAATGATATATTGGATGACCTAATTTGGAGTTAAATTGACTAAGATACGGTCAATTGAATTTTTAGGTTAAATGGGGTAATTAAGGAAATGGTCCAAAAGTCATTAGTCATTCTATAAGTCCAATAGCAAAATTAATACCTTCTAAGTTATTCTTGACATTCTTCTGATTAAAATAAGACTCATATTAGCTATGTTTGAAGCTAAGGGTGCAAATATATGAGTGTTTGAAATTTTCAAGGGTTTTGAAATTTAACACTACCATAATTTTCTTTGAATTTTGCTGATTAAAATGATATATATTTGATGTATTTGGACTTATAGATTAAAATATATGAGTATTTAAGGTTCTATAATCAATATTAATTAAACTAAGATTAACTTAACTTGAATAAAATAATATTAAAATTAATTAACAGACAATGGGTCCCACTGTACCGCAGACAAGATCTGTGGGCCCACAATCATGACTACGACGCTGATGGGATTGGACCACGATAGCTAGCAGGGCACACAAGCGTGACGGGGTTGGATGGAGAGGCGGGTCCCACTGCACCGCTAACGATGCCATCCTAACAGCCCGCACGAAGCTACACGGGCCGGGTTGACCCGTCCAGGCACGAAGCAAGGCTTCGTCTTCACGCCTCGCGCCCGAAGGTAGGGAACTAGGACATGATTTTTGGGGGCTCTCTCGACATCGGCGGAGGTAGGTCCGCACAACATTGGAAAGGTCTTTGTAAGAGCTTTTGAATGGCGTGCGAAACATCCACAAAGGTAGCATGGTTTGTTAGAAAAGACTAACCCTAGAGGACAAGTCTCTGGACGAAGGCGGCGAACTCCAGATACTGTAGATCACTGTAGATGGCTTGCAAAATTAACTTTTGATATAGAATATTAGCATGCAATTGGTTGTGGATTAGGTATAACAGGCTATGGAATAAGTAATCAGATTATATTAAGGAGTAATTGCACTTAATGAATTGCTAAATTAGAGGTACCTTTATGCCGACGGTTGAGGAGCTCTACGGTTTGATCGAGGATCCTTTCGATTTTTGCAGGTTCCGAATTATGCAATGGAGGTAGAGAAGTCGATTATGGGCTTTAATTGAACTCTCACGCGACTGTTAATAGCGGTGGGGGCTGCGGAAGGCACCAAGCAAGTGAATCCTGATGCTTTTTTTCTCGTTGGAGCAAGCTTATTCTTGCTATAATGTTAAGTTTAAAGATCATTTTTATAATTTTAAAATTTCTATTTTTATATATTTATTATATAATTATATATTATAATATAATATATATATATATATAATAAAAATAAAATATAATATATATATATAATATTAAATAATATATAAATATAGTAATAAAATTATAATATTTAATAATTATAATATATATTATTATATAATTATAACATATAATAATTATAATTAATTATAATATTATATAATATGAAACTGCAAGCTTTCAAGCAGTGGGGGGAATATATTAGATCTAACCGCGTGCCTTTTGAAGAATGAGCCGACGACTCATATACAATGGCTTGGTTAAGATAAAATAATCGTATCCATAGCAAAAGCGAGTCTTAAAAGAGCAACAATTGTCATTATTTATGGACCCGAACCTGGGTGATCTATCCATGATCAGGATGAATCTTTGTTAAAACAAAGTTGATGTCTGAACCAACTGATGTTGTATAATCAGTGGATGAGTTGTGGTTAGGGGTGAAATACCACTCGAACACATAGCTTGCTGGTTCTCCCCGAAATACGTTGAGGCGCAACAGTTGACTGTATATCTAAGGGTAAAGTTTTGTTTCGATTGGGGCCACATAATAGTGGTGTCATATTTAGACAAACTCTTAATACTATATATTTATACAAAATATTAATTGATTAGGGTCAACTAGTGAGATACTGAGGGATAAGCTTCATTATCAAAAAGGAAACGGCCCAGATCACTAGATAAGAAGTGGGTGTGCATAGACAACCAGTAAATTTGCCTAGAAGCATCAACCTTTTAAAGCGTGCTTAATAGCTCACCAATCAAGCGCTCTCGCTCCAAAGATGAATGGGGGCTAAGCGATTTGCCGAAGCTGTGAGATATTTTAAGTTTTATATCTTAAACGTAATGTAAAAACTATCAGTAGGGGAGTGTTCCACCTTGGAGAGAGATATCTCGCCTAAGCAGGTGGTAGACGAAGTGGAAGTGAGAATGTGGGCTTGAGCAACGCAAATATTGGTGAGAATCCAATGCCCCGAAAACCTAAGGGTTCCTCCATAAAGGTCGTCTAGGGAGGTTAGTTTGGGCTTAAGATCATGTCAAAAGACGCAATTGATGGCTAACAGGTAAATATTCATATATTTTCCTTTTTGTTATTGAGGGGCGGAGGAGGCTAGGTTATCCAAAAATTATGATTATTGGTTTAAAGAGTAAGGATAAATTCATTAAATACGGGTCATAAGGAGTAGAGTTAATATCTTGAGCTAATACATGAATAATAAGTGCTTTTATTCTTAAGGCTTAAGTAACTAATGTCATACTCCTAGAAAAAAATCTAAATATCTTAAACAATAAAGGAACATGTACCCAAAACTAACATAGGTAAGTAGGTTAAGAATACTTAGGGCGTGAAACAACTCTTTCTAAGGAACACGACAAAATAGTCCTATAACTTCGGGATAAGGGGTGCCTCTTAAATAAAAGAGGTCGCAGCGGCCAGGCTCGGGCGACTGTTTACCAAAAATCTAGGTCTTCGCAAAGTCGTAAAGACCATGTATGGGGCTGACGCCTGCCCAGTGCCGAAGGTTAAAGAGGTTAGTGGTCTTGATTTACAACAGGGTAGCTGGCAACCTAAGCCCCGGTGAACAGCGGCCGTAACTATAACGTTCTTACGGTAGCGAAATTCTTTGTTGGGTAAGTTCCGACTTGCACGAATGGCGTAATGATCTGGGCGCTGTCTTGAAGAGGGACTCGGTGAATAGATCTGTCAGTGAAGATGCGAACTATCTGTACCTGGACAGAAAGACCCTATGAAGATTTACTATTCCCTATGATTTGTTTTAAGCTTTTCTTGCGCATATTAGGTGGAAGGCGACAAAAATACTTCTTATGGGAAGAATCGAGCCATTATTGAGATACCACTCAGGAAGAGCTAGATTCCTAATCTTGTGTCATAAATTATGGCCAAAGGACATTCTTAGGTAGACAATTTATATAAAGCGTAGGCCTCCTAAAAAGTAACGGAGGCGCACAGAGGCTTCTTTGAGCCATACGGGAATTGACTTTATGTGTGTAATGTCATAAAGAAGCTTGACTGCAAGATCCACTTGTCAAGTAGGGACAAAAATCGGCCTTAGTGATCCGATAGTGCTGAGTGGTAGGGCTATTGCTCAGCGGATAAAAGTTACTCTAGGGATAACAGGCTGATCTTTCCCAAGAGTTCACATCGACGAGAAGGTTTGGCACCTCGATGTCGGCTCGTCGCCACCTGGGGCTGTAGTAGGTTCCAAGGGTTGGGTTGTTCTCCCATTAAAGCGGTACTTGAGTTGGGTTCAGAACGTCGTGAGACAGTTCGGTCCATATCCTGTATAGGTGTTAGAGTATTGGTAGGATTTTTCCCTAGTACGAGAGGACTGGGAAGGACGCACCTTTGGTGTACCAGTTATTGTGCCATAGGTAAACGCTGGATAGTCAAATGCGGAGTGGATAACTACTGAAAGTTATTCTAAATATGATTAGCATTAAAAAAAAAAAAAGGAAGAATATGATTAGCATTTTAAAGTTATTCTATATACTCTAAAAGTGGAGAAGATATATGCAAAATATGACTTTTAGTTGAATACTTTATCATTCCTAGGATATGTGGTCGACAAAGAAGACAGTCGTAGATTCTCAAAAGATAAATTATATCATTCAAAATAAAAATAAAAATACAAGAGTTATCACCATGATTAAATATCTTGTATTAAACAATAAGAACAAATCTATAAGTTGCATAACAAAAGAGATTTACTTATTCCTCTTAATTCAAAAATGCATTATATCTTTGGGCAAGTTTTTTTATCAAAACATTGTAAGCTCTCTCTGTGGGATGGTAGCTATCCCAGAACACATATTTGGATGCATCTTCACATATAAAAGTGGTCAAGCTGTTACATGCTAGGGTGACCTCAAAAGTTCCAGTACCGCAGCATCCTCTCTTTGATTCCACAAATCCTATTAAGTGAACGACCATGTTAGAAATGAAAATAGAAGCATTATCTGAATTACTTTAGAAATTGGTAGTTTACCATAGTTGGAAGGGTGCAAAATGATATCAAGCAAAGGGTTATACAGATCAACATAAAGGAATCTTGATTTAGGTAGAGTGGCATTTAGCCTATTTATCTCCTTTGATAGCAGTGAGTTGAAGGACTTTGCAGCTTGGTTGTAGGTTGGATCACATATTCTTTCAATTCCTCCTGCAAGAGTCCTCTGGGAAGGTAAGCAACCAATGGGAGGAACACTCACAACACCAATCTTTTGTGCTCCTAAATGGTATAACTTCTGTGAAAGATAGAAGAGTAAATAAAAAAAATAAAGCTTTGTATCATAGTAAAAAATGTGTCCTTAGTTTTATAATTATTCACAAATGATTTTAATAAAGCTATACATATAAATATATGAAGCAACAAAAATTCAAATTTTAGATTAATTTGAGCAGAGAGCATTGATTCACCTGAAAAAAAGTTGAAGCAGAGTGAACTGTAAAGTTTATGTAGGAAGGGAGATCAAACTGGAGCCTCCTAAATGGTGTTGTGAAGTAAGTGTTTGCTAGATCATCTGTTCCTGTGGCTATAAAATATAGAGAATTGTGGATAATATATGCTGCCCTCTCTTCTCCTACAATCGCCTTCATCTTCTCTTTGTACTCCATGAACAGATTTAGCTGTTCATCCATCGAAATTGCCGACTAATGATGAAACAATGTCAGAATAAATCAAAGAGAGTTGCTAAGATCTCAACAGCACAAGTTTTTCTCTAATAAAAGATACCACTAGCTGAGCAGTGAGTGGATCAAATCCGCTACCACCAGATGCGAAGCTCACTCCAGTTATAAGATCTTGGGCCGATAATTTCGTTCCCAAATATGCAGGCACATATTCTTTTATTCTTAACTGGGAAGCTGAAATGAAATTACCATTAATATTGCCTTTGGGCCAATTTGGATTGACGCAAAGCAATTTCTTCGGGGAAACTGAAGTTACCGAGAATGTCGGACGGGATCTTGCCGTTGCTGAACCTTCCGGTGAACTTGTGGCCGACAAAGTCCTTCCCGTATGGAGGGAAATTGCATTTGATTGTCGTCAGGATGGCGTTGTTGTTGCCCGGATCGACGATTGAGTCGCCGAAGACGATGATGGCCGGCGACGACGGCGTTCCGTTGGAGCTAAAGGCGCGATAATGGAGATGATGAACAAAAACGGCAAAGAGCATTAGTTCGCAAAAGGAAGCTCTCTTGGTGCTTTGTATCATCTCTCTCTCTCTCTCTGCCTTGTTTGCTTTGGCCCCTTATGTGATGCATTTATATAAGCTGTAAGAGAGCCTTAATAGAGATAAGGGAAACTTGCTGCACTAAATTGAGTGTTAAAATCTTTTCCCTCGGCTTACACTAACCTCCAACAACTGTTTTAAGTTATTCTGATTGCTCAGATTTTGCTCTCCTATGCTTTTTTCTTAGAAAATTTCTAACTTATTTGGGGACAAGCATTTGTATTCGGCGATGGCGGCGATGGGGCTTTTTATCCGCTGATAATAATTTCGGTGTATCAATCTTACTGCTAGATCTTGCTCTGATTTGCTGCTATGCTCGCTGATTCTCCTCCGATGCCGAGTTAAAGTGCTTCATGTCCTGACGCAATTATGATGCAAGTCAATGCCACTATTATGTAAGATTTTGCACAGTTTTTTTCATATGCCAGGCAATGATGGATAATGATACAATTAGAGTCACATCCTTCATTGGGCACCTTTTCTATTTGATCTTAGTCTCTCTGAACAAATACAGGAATGATGCTACTCAAAATAGACACCCGGATAGATTATGAGCTCCATATCAACCTCTTAGGGGGCACTGAATCCATAGCTTATTTCAAAATTTTGTTTTGATTTGTTGTTCCACACTGGCTCTCAAAAAATATGTATTGTATTAATTATGTGCTTATACATAGAACTGACATACTTTATTTTGACTATTATATATATATATTTTTTGATGGGCTTGATTTCCTTTAGTTATGATTTATGTATTTATAATTATTGTTATCCTTATTATTATTTTTTTGCCCTACCAAACCGGTCGAAAATTTAGCTATTTTAAGAAGAAAGGGTGCAATGTAGTCTAGCTCTTTATTTTAACTAAGTTTTTTTTATACAAGATAATCCTAACAGATTAACATATTAATGCATTTTTTATGCATGAAAATGGCTACCCAAAATTAAAGATAAAATTATGTGATTTCTTATCAATTCAATTTGGTTATTAAATACGATATGCTTAAATTTATTGACGAATCTAATGAGATGCGCAAGAAAATTTGAAATTATTTTCCAATAAAAGTATGTTTACACATACATTGAATAAAGTTTTTGCTAACAAAGCTATGGTAAATTTTCAAACATGATTAGTTCTCAGAACTCGAAAACATCCTACTTATAATGATCTTTGGTGATGTTCAATTTCATGGGAATGGGGCAATCCAGAGGCCGATCAAGCCTTTTGTAGTCACATGATTTCTCAAATATTGAACTAGATTTGAAGCCTAGGAAAAAACAATTTAAACAAGCTTGGTTCTGGGTTCAACATCTAGATTAGACAATGCGACTATTTGAAGAGATGTATTCGTAAACTATCCACCAAAGTGATCAATCGTGAGAAGTTGTGTACATATCCTTCATGGTTGGGTAACTTGATGAAAATATAACTACAATCGATCAAACCAACCGACCAATTGGAGTTCGGGATGCTAAAAGGCTTCAGATATCTTTCATGGGTGACCGTCTTACCGAGAAAATTTCAATTAAAAATAATTCAAATTGACAAGTCATCTCATGAACTTTTTCAACCCAAAACAAGAGTGATTTCTTCTATTTAGGGATGGAGAACATATGCACGAATGGACATATATTGTAACAACTTAAGGTTGTCACCCTAGCTAATTTAAACTAAACCAAGCCTTAATTTTCATTATATTGGCTTTATATAGTCTTAAGTTCATTTGAGCAATTAGGTTATTTTGTTAATTTTATGATCCTGAAAAATTAGCTAAAATAAATAAATCTCCAAATTAAATTCTGATTGCTTTTTTAAATTCTTCACCATAAAATTAGCTAAGGGTAATATTTTAAAAAAATTTGAAGATCATTTGATGCTAAATTAGATTTATTTCATTTATAATAATTGTAGGATTTAAATTAATTAATTAAATCCTTAATTTAAATCCAACATTCATCGGATCCCTCCCATCACAATTATTCAGAAGTTTCAAGCCTCGATCGTGCGGTCCCAATCCGTTGCGCGATCGGTTCCTTCGATAGCCGATGGATCGTAATTACGATCTAACGACTGTAGTCATCCCCGCCTTTAGTCGTTAGCCTTCAACACATCAGGACCGTTCCATCCAAATAGTCAAAACAATCAAACACCTAGCGTGTAATAACTCAAGATTAATACCCAGCTTAATTTTAGCTTAATCTTATCTCAATTATCATTATGATAAGTTCATCTAGCCATTATATTCAATCCCTAAATATTTGGTACAATTCGGAGCTAAATCAAATATTTTGGAATATTTTAATAATTAATTAATTAGAAAATTGAGATATTTATTTCGACATCGAAATCGAAATCTGATTGCGCTGTTGCAATCGTCACCCCCAAATTAGCTAGGGGTGATGTTTTGGACGCGTTTGGAAGTCGTCGGTTTTTTTCGCGAATATTTTAATATAATTAAATGCACCTAAAAAAAGAATAACTAAATACTCGTCAGAATTGAAATCCAATTTCGCCGTTGAATTCCACACCTCCAAATTAGCTATGGTGAATTTTTGGAAATTTTCGGAGCGCGCTCGTAAAATCTAAATTTTTAATAAATTGAAAAATTATAAAAGTAATTAAGTATTTTATTACTTAATTTTTTTCTCTAATTTTTCTTTCCCCTCTCTCCTAGCTGGCTCCCCATTCGGCTGATCCCTCTCCCCCTTCTCCTTCTTTCAGCTGACCATTGCCTCCCCATTGAGCATTGATGGCTAAGGCCATCCTTCTCCTCCTTAGCTTATGATGGCCTCCTCCTTTCTTCTCCTCCTATAAATGGAAGCTCAGCTCTTCCTCTTCATTTTTGGCTGTCAAGTTAAAGTTCCCAAGCTTCCACCATTCCCCCATTATTGAGCTTGGTGCTAAAGAAGAAGAAAAAGAAGAAGTTCCTCCTCCAAGCTTTTCAAGGTTCCTTCTTCCTCTTCTAAAGGCTAAGGTACCTATTTGCTCATCTTCCTTATCTCCTTCATGTTGCTATTATGCTATTTTGTATCTTTAGAAGATCCATGATTGTATATGGAAGCCATTGAGATTTATTAAAGCATCATATTACTTGAAAATATCATGCTCTATTTTTCGTCTATTTTGTATACCCGAACCTTTAACTCTATTGTTCGTATAGTTAGGATAACCCAAATTTTGAATCCTTAAGGGGGGTATTTTGATCATTTTGTCCAAAGGTTGGTTAAAGTATTCTTAAACTCTAAGAACCTATCCAAATGCTTTAAATTAGTAAGATAATTGATTAAGATCATCTTAAAAACTTTTATGCTTAAAAAATGGATCCTAAATATTAAGTCTTATTTCCTCCTAAAATTTACTTAAGAAGCTTAATCTTTGAGGAAGATCTAAGATCATCAATATTACTTCATTTAAATGGAATTCAATGCTTACTAATTAACTAATATCTAGAATATTCCTAATGCCTATCATAAGTTTATATCTTAAGTACGTTCTTAAGCCCAACCTTAGTTAAGATCTTAAGAACTTAGCCTTTATTCTTCAATCTTAAATTTTGGTAGTTTAATTCTATTGAGTAATTAAGCAACTCAATAAATTTAGCCTTATTAAGACTTGCAATCTCCATATCATTAAGAGTCAATTTACATTCTTAATATCCTTTAGAAATCTCTTAAGTGTTTAGTTTTTTAGATTTTCTTCTTTTAGCTTAAGTGAATTCAACTCTATTAAATGATGAGGTTATTCAATAGATTGAATTTGTTTCCTAGATTTAGCAATTCAAACTGATTAGTTTGATTTATGACTTTAGATTGCAGCCTTTATAAATTATGATATTTTCATCTTCTTTAATCTTTCAGTCCTTATAATTCTCTATCTTTAGAGTGAGATTTTGTGTGAAATCCTAGATCCTTAGATATTAGCACCTTGGATTTAGAGTTTAAACCCCAATTAGGAGTTTAACTTTAAATCCTAAAATCTTGATTATCTTGATCAAGATTGGTTATGGGTGATTAAAATACATCAATTAAGTCGATGATTTATTTTTCAACCTTTGTAGACGATATTTTTTATTATAAATTAGAACTTGTTAAGTTTTAAGGTATATCTTTAAGGCTGTAAATTTAGGATTTACTTGATAATTGGATATTGTAGATCCTAAGCTTGTACTCTCTCAGAATAGATAGAATAATTAAATTAGATAATAATATTTATCACATATGTTTAATAGAGTCTTACTTACTTTAATTTTGATGCTTGGCACATCTTGTATTTGAGCCTTGTACCTTAGACTTATACAACTGAACATGAGATACTCAATGAGAACCCTATGTTAGTTTTAAAATGCATATACATTATAAATCCTAATCAGCACATATAGTGCTTTTATTTATCAGTTTAGTAAAGTGTGTCATAGTTAGTCTGCCTCTGCAATTTAGTTCTTTTGCATTAAAATCGTCATATCTAGCTGTGGTTGGCTAGATGATATATGTCTGATTTCATAGTTCGACTTGGATCTAACTCTGTGGTTAACTAGATACATGTGAGACTTTCTATTTAATGGATTCATTTAGCCAATTTTTGTTATGACAGTGCTAATTTATGCTCATCTCTAATTTCAACGATTTTCTTAGTTTCAGTGCAGTTTCAGTAGCTTCATTGACCAGCTTTTCTATTTTGGCATGTTCACTTATTACTTTTTGTTCATCATATTTTACTACTGTTTCAGCATTTCCTTTACTACTTGTTATAGGATGCTAGATTTGGTTTTATATTATGCTCAGTTCTGTTTTACTTTAATTTATGTTTACTTTCTAATAAATTAGCATAATCCAGATGATCATATACATATTTAGGATTTTCTTTCAATTATTTCTAATCTTCTATATATATATAATGTCTAATCTTGTTGCAGCTTCAGGTTGAAGTATGTTTCTTTACATACTTCATTTTGTTAAGTTATAAATATTTTATTTATATTTATCATATTTTCTATGTTACTTGTTGCACCTTGTAGTCGCTTAATTGTTCATTAAATGTGATATCTTAAAATATGTAGATTTCATTAAATGATCATAAAATGTATTTGGACATTTTTCTAGCTCAAGTTTTTCTTTACTAGATTGGGGCACTGGCATTGTGATACCGACAATATCAAATTCAGAGCAATTCATGGAGTTAGCTTCAGGTGAGAAGCTTAACCAGGAGGAGGACCTTCCTGTTGTTGCTGAAGCTTTGCTATTTTTATTTTCTGCTTGTGAGAATGAGTGTTCATTTCCTTTAAATATTAATTCAGTATTATATTCTGGATGCATTTACTATTTTACATTTTTATATTGAGTTAAGTTAGTGTTCTTTCCTTTTTATGTTATAGAAATTAATGTTATACATATTTTACTTCTGTACTATATTCTTTTTATATATAATGATGAATTAATTACAGTTACAAGTAACATATTCTGTGATTATCGACAAATTAGGCTGTAAACCTAGTTCAACTATAATTGAGAATTTGTCACACGGTGACTGCTCTATCGTAATCATGTTAATATTAGTATTAACACGACTACGGTAGGGACGGGTCCCACATATATGATCATTGAATCCTTAAAGAAAGAGACTCAAGGATCACATGAGCAAAGGGTTAATCATCCCAAGCCAGAGGAGACAAAGGTTGAACAAGTTGGGAAGGCTTAAATGCGGAGGGGGGTGCTGGGTGAAAGTCCTAAAATCGCAACGAAGGCCTATTAGCAACCACAATCGGGGAGCAACTACCTAGAATTGGAAAGGTAACAACTAACGAAGGAGAGATCTAAAAGGGGTAAAGAGGATACGAAGATGAGACCAACACTCAATTTGGTGAGAAAAATGCAAAGCCTCAGGTTCTCATTTATCTTTATGTAGTTTAGCTCGACTAACTTTATTTGGCTTGAACCAACAACTTTTCCATGTACTTGCCTGGTTTAACTCTTGATTATTCTATAAAATGTAAGTAGCCGTGTATTCTGAAGCTGTGTTCTGCTCATGCTTTCCTTAAAACTAATATAATATTTGTGGTATGAGCTGTTTCTAAGTTAGATTTTGATAGACATCACCAAAAAATTCATTAAATAACTCCTTAGAAAAACAAAAAACAAAATTATCTAACAAAATATCAACATAGTGAAGATATTAGGGCCCAATAGTAAAGTTCTTTAGCTAGGGGTGATGTTTTGGACGCGTTTGGAAGTCGTCGGATTTTCGCGAATATTTTAATATAATTAAATGCACCAAAAACTAGAATAATTAAATACTCGTCAGAATCGAAATCCGACTTCGTCGTTGAATTCCTCACCCCCACATTAGCTAGGGGTGAATTTTTGGAAATTTTCGGAGCGCACTCGTAAAATTTAAATTTTTAATAAATTGAAAAATTAGAAAAGTAATTAAGTATTTTATTACTTAATTTTTTTCTCTAATTTTTCTTTCCCCTCTCTCCAAGCTGGCTCCCCATTTGGCTGATCCCTATCCCCCTTCTCCTTTATTCAGCTAACCCATTGCCTCCCCATTGTGCATTGATGGCTAAGGCCATCCTTCTCCTCCCTAGCTTATGATGGCCTCCCCCTTCCTTCTCCTCCTATAAATGGAAGCTCAGCTCTTCCTCTCTATTTTTGGCTGTCAAGTTAAAGCTCCCAAGCTTTCACCCTTCCCCCATTGATGAACTTGGTGCTAAAGAAGAAGAAGAAGAAGAAGTTCCTCCTCCAAGCTTTTCAAGGTTCCTTCTTCCTCTTCTAAAGGTTAAGGTACCCATTTGCTCCTCTTCCTTATCTCCTTCATGTTACTATTATGCTATTTTGTATCTTTAGAAGATCCATGATTGTATGTGGAAGCCATTGAGATTTATTAAAGCATCATATTACTTGAAAATATTATGCTCTATTTTTTGTTTATTTTGTATACCTGAACCTTTAACTCTATTGTTCGTATAGTTAGGATAACCCAAATTTTGAATCCTTAAGGGGGGTATTTTGGTCATTTTGCCCAAAGGTTGGTTAAAGTATTCTTAAATTATAAGAACCTATTCAAATGCTTTAAATTAGTAAGATAATTGATTAAGATCATCTTAAAAACCTTTATGCTTAAAAAATGGATCCTAAATATTAAATCTTATTTCCTCCTAAAATCTACTTAAGAAGCTTAATCTTTGAGGAAGATCTAAGATCTTCAATACTACTTTATTTCAATGGAATTCAATGCTAACTAATTAACTAATATCTAGAATATTCTTAATGCCTATCATAAGTTTATGTCTTAAGTACGTTCTTAAGCCCAACCTTAGTTAAGATCTTAAGAACTTAGCCTTAATTCTTCAATCTTAGATTTTGGTAGTTTACTTCTATTGAGTAATTAAACAACTCAATAAATTTAGCCTTATTAAGACTTGCAATCTCCATATCATTAAGAGTCAATTTACATTCTTAATATCCTTTAGAAATCTCTTAAGTGTTTAGTTTTTTAGATTTTCTTCTTCTAGCTTAAGTGAATTCAACTCTATTAAATGATGAGGTTGTTCAATAGATTGAATTTGTTTCCTAGATTTAGCAATTCAAATTGATTAGTTTGCTTTATGACTTTAGATTGCAGCCTTTATAAATTATGATATTTTCATCTTCTTTAATCTTTCAGTTCTTATAATTCTCTATCTTTAAAGTGAGATTTTGTGTGAAATCCTAGATCCTTGGATATTAGCACCTTGGATTTAGAGTTTAAACCCCAATTTGGAGTTTAACTTTAAATCATAAAATCTTGATTATCTTGATCAAGATTGGTTATGGGTCATTAAAACACATCAATTAAGTCGATGATTTAATTTTCAACCTTTGTAGATGATATTTTTTATTATAAATTAGAACTTGTTAAGTTTTATGGTATACCTTTAAGGCTGTAAATCTGGGATTTACTTGATAATTGGATATTATAGATCCTAAGCTTGTACTCTCTCAGAATAAATAGCATAGTTAAATTAGATAATAATATTTATCACATATGTTTAATAGAGTCTTACTTTGATTTTGATGCTTGGCACATCTTGTATTTGAGCTTTGTACCTTAGACTTATACAACTGAACATGAGATACTCAATGAGAACCCTATGTTAGTTTTAAAATACATATACATTATAAATCTTAATCAGCACATATAGTGCTTTTATTTATCAGTTCAGTAGAGTGTGTCATAGTTAGTCTGCCTCTGCAGTTTAGTTCTTTTGCATTAGAATCGACTCATATCTAGCTCTATGGTTGGCTAGATGATATATGTATGATTTCATAGTTCGACTTGGATCTAATTCTGTGGTTAACTAGATACATGTGAGACTTTCTATTTAATGGTTTCATTTAGCCAATTTATGTTATGATAGTGCTAATTTATGCTCATCCCTAATTTCAGTGATTTTCTTAGTTTCGGTGCAATTTCAGTAGCTTCATTGACCAACTTTTCTGTTTTGGCATGTTTACTTATTACTTTTTGTTCATCATATTTTACTACTGTTTCAGCATTTCCTTTACTACTTGTTATAGGATGCTAGATTTGGTTTTATGTTATGCTCAGTTCTGTTTTACTTTAATTTATATTTACTTTCTAATAAATTAGCATAATCCAGATGATCATATACATATTTAGGTTTTTCTTTCAATTATTTCTAATCTTCTATATACATATATTGTCTAATCTTGTTGCAGCTTCAGGTTGAAGTATGTTTCTTTACATACTTCATTTTGTTAAGTTATAAATATTTTATTTATATTTATCATATTTTCTATGTTGCTTGTTGCACCTTGTAGTCGCTTAATTGTTCATTAAATGTGATATCTTAAAATATGTAGATTTCATTAAATGATCATAAAATGTACTTGGACATTTGTCTAGCTCGAGTTTTTCTTTACTTGGTTGGGGCATTGGCATTGTGATACCGACAATATCAAATTCAGAGCAGTTCATGGAGATAGCTTCAGGTGAGGAGCTTAACTAAGAGGAGTACCTTCCTGCTATTGCTGAAACTTTGCTATTTTTATTTTCTGCTTGTGAGAACGAGTGTTCCTTTCCTTTAAATATTAATTCAATATTATATTCTGGATGCATTTATTATTTTACATTTTTATATTGAGTTGAGTTAGTGTTCTTTCCTTTTTGTGCTATGGAAATTGATGTTATACATATTTTGCTTCTGCACTATATTCTTTTTATATATAATGATGAATTAATTACAGTTACAAGTAACATGTTTTATGATTATCGACGAATTAGGCTGTAAACCTAGTTCGACTATAATTGAGAATTTGTCATACGGTGACCGCTCTATCGTAATCATGTTAATATTAGTATTAACATGACTACGGTAGGGACGGGCCCCACATATATGATCATTGAATCCTTAAAGAAAGTGACTCAAGAATCACATGAGCAAAGGGTTAGTCATCCCAAGCCAGAGGAGACAAAGGTTGAATAGGTTGGGAAGGCTTAAATGCGCAGGGGGTGCTGGGTGAAAGTCCTGAAATCGCAACGAAGGCCTACTAGCAACCACAATCTGGGAGCAACTGCCTAGAATTGGAAAGGTAACAACAAACCAAGGAGAGATCTAGAAGGGGTAAAGAGGATACGAAGATGAGATCAACACAATTCGGTGAGAAAAATGGAAAGCCCCAGGTTCTCATTTATCCTTATGTAGTTTAGCTCGACTAACTTTATTTGGCTTGAACCAACAACTTTTCCATGTACTTGCCTGGTTTAACTCTTGATTATTCTATAAAATGTAAGTAGCCGTGTATTATGAAGTTGCGTTCGGCTCATGATTTCCTTAAAACTAATATAATATTTGTGGTATGAGCTGTTTCTAAGTTAGATTTTGATAGACAGCACCAAAAAATTTATTAAATAACTCCTTAAAAAAACAAAAGAAAAATGTATCTAACAAAATACCAACATTGTGAACGATATTAGGGCCCAATAGTAAAGTTCTTTAAATTCTTAAAATGTCAACGAGTCAAATCTCATCGGTCTTCCAAAGAAAAAATCATCAATAAATCTGATTTTATGTAAAAGGCCCACCAAAAAATATATAATTTAAATACAATTCAAACATTCAATTTTTTGAAGAGCTATTTGAGTGCATAATAACAATTTTCTTCTAAATTATAACTTCAATCAGAGATGAAAATGACAGGTTTAATGGGGCATTAGAATAAATATTTGTAGTATTTTTGGAGAATAAAATCCACCACAAGCTGGTATGCTCTTTCTGTAGGGTGATAGCTATCCCAAAACACATATTTAGTATCATTGGCGCACACTGGTGAGTACATATTGCACAGTATTGAGACCTCCAATTCTCCTGTGCCACAGCATCCTTTATCCGATACTTCAAATCCTGCAATTTCATACATAACCCCGAAATCATTTTTATTTACATATCTACCATTCTAATGATTTTTCATATTTATTAATTCTGATTGATATTTTAATTTTGTAAGAGATTTTGGTGAAATTGATTCTTTCTGGCTAAGACTATCAATTTAACCTGAATCTCAAAAAAATTGTTCGAAACTTACTGGAATTTTGAGTCGATTTTGATAAATGTTCTACGTCTCATCCACATGCCTCGGATTCGATACCCATTAAATGGAAATGAGCACTAATTTATAAAAACAAAAAACACAATTTTGACGATCACAAGAATTGAACCCGGTCTCTTGGATGAAACGAAGACAACGCCAACGGGCCAAGCAATGTTTTCAGCAAATGGTATTAAGTTTTTATTTTAAATATTTGATTTTGGCTCGAATAAGTTCTTGGAGTCAAAGTTGACTCAACTCGAATTCAATTTAAATTCGAGTCTAAACTGACTTGACCAAACTCAAATCGAATTTGACCCTAGTTCTAGCATTACTTTTATAAATTTTTACTGAAAAATAATTAAAGCAATAATTTTTAGAATTAATGTTTAGCAAATTTCTCAAAATTAAAACCTATTCAAGTGGTGTCATGAGAATGTGAGCTCATAGCCATAAAATGGAAGCGATTAATACTTATTAGAACCTACCTTTTGAGAATAGCATTATCTATCTATTATCTATATATATATATATATATATATATATATATATATATATATATATATATTGTTGTCTAAAACTAACAATGAATTGCTGTTCTTCTCTAAGCATATTGACCAAGAAATGAAGAATGATGAAGCCAAATATTGTGGGCAGACTCAACTTCAAACTCAGATAAATGATGGCATTGTATAATGCAAAGGAAAAGACGAGAAAAAAAGCATTTATACTTTGTAACTTCATCTAGCCTATGTCGAGAGAAGAAAATTTTAAGCCAAAAAGATTGATCAGAAACCTGTAGCAAACGGTCTTGACTTTCAGTTTGCTTGAGTATCTTGTTTAGAGTTTTTGTAGCTCTCTTATTCCCCATCCTTCTATTTTAATAAAATTTGTTTATTTATAATATATAAATATGAAGAACATTATATTCTGATAAAGAGTTAATTATTACCGTAAGCAGTGGGTCTCTGGATGATGTCCATCAGCATGGAATAGATATCAAGATAGTTGAGTTTGGCGTATCTGAAATCTGCTGCGAGGCTTTTGATCTCTGCACTAATCTTGAAATTATAGAGCTGAGCTGCCTGATTGCGTGCTTCCACACATTCCCTTTTATTATTATTATTACTATTGAAATAGGTGCTGCCTCCAGCAAGTTTTATCTGTGAAGGCATGCATCCCAACGGAGCGAGCCCCACAATTCCAATATTACGTGCTCCCATTTTATACAATTTCTGCAATACATATAGAAAGAGAGAAAGAGTCACAGACCCAAAAATATCATTAAAATATGAAAGTAATAAAGTTTAGAAATCACTTTGACATGTTTATTTAAAAAATGTTGCAGTACATATTTACTTATAAAATAAGCGTTATATGAACATAATTGATAATCATTGCTTTCATAAGGCAAATTTCAATATTAATGAATGGCAGGACAAAAGGTAGAGACCAGTTTGATAGGTGTAACTTGGTATTTTTGAAAGATGCTTACAAAGAAATATCTTTACTAGAAGAAGTTCACACATGGCTGTACAGAATGAAGTCGAAAAAAGATGGATCAAAGAGAGTGGATGGCAGAGAAAGTACTTGGTCAACGGAGACCGTCAATAAACTGAGATTCGAACTACTTGAAGAAGAGTAAAAAGTAAATGAGAAATGCAATTGTATTTCTTATATTTATATTGATTCTTATGCAAAGAACAAGCTTGATGCAAAAACAATAAAACAATCTCTCCGTAGACATGAACTCCATCATTGTCGAGCTCCAAGTCCTAAATGTAAAAGAATGGTTGCCTTAGGCGGTCGACATCCAGCATAAATTTTTTTCATATTTTATTGTAACATAAATCATTTAAATAATTGTGTTAAAACTAGGGCATCCCCTATAAGCGATACATTGCATTGCTTCGATGTAGTGAAAAGTGCAAAGGTTGCTACATCAACACTCTGGAGTAATGTCATTGATCGTGCACAATGAAAATAAAAGATTATGTAGCCAACCCCACTTAATGGATTAAGGCTTAGTGTTTTTATTATTGTTGTTAATTATAAAAAAATAATTTATAAGAGCCCAAGAATTTAGCATTTGATGAAAATAATCTGCATAAGACGTGTGTCAGGGGAGATTTGAATGATATAAAAGAAGCAAATTTAAAATGAAGAGATCTAGGAATTAGAGACCCATGTAATAATGGTTTCAAATATTGTACTATCTACTATCTATTGTTGGTTAATAACGAAGAGACATGGCATAATAGAGAAGAAGTGTAAACGAAAGACTCTGTTTAGTGAAAGCATGCCATGAGAGACAAAATGGGTGGGTGAGGTTCTTCAGAGAAAACAAAACTTTGGGTCCTTGTTTTATCACATCAAGGAGGTTTTTGCAGAATAAATTGTTTTACATGATAAAAGAAAAGCACAATTGAAGCAAAACATACATGGCTAGATTGGTGCTATTATAGAATTTCACTAGAAAATTCAAATTTAGCAAACGTGCTATATGCAAGGATCCTTAACCACAACCAAACTCCTCGTTTAATTCAATCTATTTTAGGAATCTACAAGGACCTTAACACTTTTACTTCTCTTAATTTCTCATTTAAACTCTATCTTACCCTCACTTGAAATCCTGTAAATTGTACTCAAGTTTCAAACTAATGAGATTATGTATTCAAACTTTATGTTGTAGCTCCTGCAAGTTCGATTTTAACTAAACTATAAATCTAGGTACCTTTCTACTTCTAAAAGTTTTCTTACTTGTTGAATAAGTGGAGGATATTTGTTGTTTGAATATTTGTAGCTAGTATTAACCAATTCCATAAACCACATATGCAACATCCCAACTCTTAAATAGACTCACTACAATTTCTACCCATCCTCTATAAGCAACTCATGCATTCATTTTCATGCTATACCTTAGAATTATTCTTGTCTCCTTGGAAGAATAATTTTGATTCCTTCACTCCATAGTCATCTAAACACAACATGATCAACTAGAGCGACAAATGCTACAAAAACTGAGGATGTGCGTGAAGAACTACACTTTGGGCAATTCCTAAGTCATTTGATGTTGACCTAGTTACCTAAGTGAGTAATGCTCTAGAACTGACTAAGAAGACTTGGACTTCTCTTTTGTCGTCCTTCTCTTTTACCGAGCGACTCTCAGGAGCGAGTCGACTTCAAAGGAAGGGGTGTATAATTTGGAACATCCCTCTTAGTTGGGCTTTCTAAGCTCCCTTCAACCACTCAACAATTCTTCCAAGTCTCAAAAATCTTTATCCAATTTATATACCCCTTCCTAAGAATTGGTAACTGACCTTACAACTTTAAGAAGGGTCATCAACATAACTAGCGGTCAAAACCGCATATAGTTTATCCTGAGTTTACAAAATTTCGTAGTTTTTAATCATAATACACTACAATCTCCTTCCCGACCAAGTTTTTCCTCTAATGCTTCAAAACATTTTGGAGAGCAACTCCTTGCCATAAATGAGGTAGTTAGACCCTAGTAGTATCTTTAAGTAGCATGCAATCGTTCAACAATCCTGCATTAACACTACCCCCAAAGCGAATCTCAACGCATCAGCTTCCCTTCAAACTTGTTCTAAAGGTCAAATAGGGGAAACAAAAGTGCTCAACCAATCCTTTCCTTCAGGTCTTATATTACTTTATAGCTTGGCTCCCCCATTTGAAGAATCTTCTTCGAGATTTGCTGTATATACCAATATATCACCTACCAATAAAGTCATCCATATGCAATTCAAGTATTTCTCTCAAATGTTGTCGGGTGTTGCAGAGGTCACAAATGACATGACAAGCCATTCGAACACTCCTTGGCGTATTTTGAATGTCCTTTTCCAAGTATCTGAATTACTTACACAAACTTAATGATATCCAAACTTTATGTGAAACTTTGAGAAAAATGGGGCTGGTTTCAATTAATCAATCAACTTTCAAATCTTGGCAATGGGTACCTATTCCCCACAGTAATTTTATTCACCACGGTTTACACATTCTCCAACCACCATCCTTCTTTAGCACTAGAACTATTGGTGCTCCAAAAGAGATGCACTCGGCATGATTACTCCTTCATCCGGAAGCTTGACTACTTATTGCTTGATCTCCCTGCACTCGGTGAAAGCCTTCCAATACATCCCCAAGTTTGGATGCGTGGCATCTATGTGCAACTTGTATTTCATGCTCGATAGCTTGGCATAGTGGAAATTCACATGAATCCTTAATGCCCACCATGCCTTTTCAACACTAGGACTATCAGAGCTCCGTTAGGTAATACACCTGGCTTGATCACTCCTTAGGAAGCTTGGATGCTTGTTGCTCGATCTCTATACATTCAATGACTAAATTATGATACATCCCCAAATTTGATAGAATGGCATTTGCGTGTTGGGTTTCATGTTCCACGGCTCTGTAGGGTAGAAATCCCTATGATTCCATGTTTGCATCAACATATTTCTTCATCAACTCCGTCTCTTTGGTTGTTAAGGGAAACTTAGGTCGTTAACACCCTTGTTTTGCAAACTACAATTTGATTACTCTAGCTTCCCAAGCGAAGAGAAGTAGGACCTTCTCTCAAGCATGGATTTCTCTCAACTTCATTCGTTGAGACAACTTCTAGCAAGACATTAGGGTTTGTAAATTTCTTCCCATCCAACTATATTTGATATAGTTATCGTTGCTAAGTAAAGACAAATTCTCTATTCAATAAGTAGGGTGTGATGGCCCGATATTCGGGTGTTCACATACCGCATGATCATATTGAGCAATTTGAGAGAAAAGGGCATACACATACAAAAGCCAAAGATATTTCTCATTCATTTAATACTCCATATTACAAAAAAAATTCCAACATTCCTTTTTACAAACTTCATCTAAGAGGAACAGAAACAAAAGAGAAAATAAAATAAAAATAAAAGCAAAAGTAGAATAGTGTCGTGGATCCATCGGCAGTTTGATAATTTAAATTTTAAAGTTCTTATTCAAACTCCACCAGAAGTACCTGACCTGGTATTGTTCAGAAAATAATACCGGAATTGGAATTCCCAGTAATTAGAGAATACTCTAAGTACTACAATAAACAAAATAATATTACATTTTTATAAAAGCAAATATGTTATTAGCAAATATAAGGATAAAAATACAAGAAAAGTAAAATAATAGTGCAAAATGAATAAAAATTTCATGCAACAAGTATTATCATAAAATGTAAGTTACTGATGTCATTTTTCCAGTAACCACTATGAATGTCACTGATATCATTTTTCTAGTGACCCGCGAATATTGCCGATGTCATTTTTCCATCAACTCACGAATATTACTGATGTCATTTTCCAATAACCTACAACTATTATCACGTTGGTTCCGAACAACCAAACAACCTTCAAATGAATTTGGCTCAAAGCAAAAAGCGAAGCTAAGCAACAATAAATAAATAAAAAAATAATACATATCATATACTGGGTACTTTTATTCTTTAAGATTCAAAGTTTGACAATTCGACTTTTGAATCTACATTTAGATTTGGATATTTTTAAATTAGCTCTTAGCCAATATTCTTAAGAGTAATTACAATCTTCTTTTCTATTCTATTTTTATTTCGCATTTACATTAGGTTAATGTTATTATTATTATAATAATAATAATAATATACGAAAGTAAAAAATAGAATGGAAATGACATAAATTAAATTGTAAAAAGTAATAATAATAATATTAAAATGTTAGAATGAAAAATGTCTGAATGGAAACATAGTCATCTTATAACATATGCACTTGTTTATCATTATTGATTAATGACAACAATGCATGTGATATTATTTATGCTCGGAAAATAACTATTTAAACATGTTTGATAGAGATTCAACAGCATCCAAACTACCTATTCACATGGCAGTTGTAAGAACTAACAACTCCGATGCATGTGTGAAAAATAAGCTTGGTGGTGGGATCAGGAAAGCCGAAATTACTTACTATGAGTGTCGGTTTGGTACAGAGAAATACTTTGACATAAATGAGCTTTGATTATAACTTCATGTCTAATAGTCAATGGAAGACTAGTGCACATTCCCAAGTTGCTAAACAAAAATTAATGTTCCATAATTAGGAGTAAGTGCAGATCATGCGAGCAACCAAGAAAATAATCAAAGGCGTCATTGGGACATATTACAAAAGCTGAAAGCTCAGTCATGGGCTAGTTAGATTGATGATGAAAAGAAACTTGTGCAGGGCCAACTAAAGACTTAGCTTGCCCAAGTATTTTATTATGTCTTGATATTGTTTACATTTTGTATCCAACTATAACTAAACAATACTTTATAAAAATAATAAAGAGGTAACATTATTTAAGCCACTATTTTAGTACACCTAATTTTGACAAGACTTAAATTGGCGTGCAGCGAAGATCATGCGATAAGATGATGGGCAAGGGACAACAATAATGACTTTTAGATGCAAAAAATGTTATTGTCCTTGAGAAGAGTGTAAAATTTTCATTGTTGTAGGATATCAAGTGCCCTATCTATTATTCTGTCTATGATGATGATATAATCTTACTTATATATAATTAATGAGTTATTATTATATATATATATATATATATATATATTATATGTTAGCAAACAAATTCATTTAAATTGGAAAATGATGCAAGAGGCTTACACGACACACTCAAGGATATTAAAGTTGCTAACATAAAGATAATTCAAATACTAATAGAAGATAAACTCCACATCACCTTAAAATCCACCAGCTTTGTCACCTTAGAGAACATAAACAAAGACAAGAAGCGAAACAAGGGAAAAAATCAAAGCATCCAAAAACAAACAAAAAATTTTACATGGAAATCTCAACAACAAGAAAAAATTACGAAATCACATCACGAAGAACTTTATTATGACAAGAAGAAGATTACAAGGGTTTTGTTCTTCAAAAGCTCTCAGAGCTTTCCCTAGCCCAACTCACAACTTCTCCTTCTTCCTCACAGCACTCAATCCTCACAATACACATCACCATACCTAAAACTTAAGTAGCTCATAGGTATTTAAAGCCCTCTAAAAAAACTCCATCTGACTATGACTCATGCATGTCGGTCACATGTCCTACACACCCCATCTTGGCAGCCCCCATGTACAATCAGGCAATCCCAAAGCTCCAATTTTTCTCCAAATATTCGCATTCGCCGCATGGCGCTTGAGTGCACGCAAGCGCCAAGGTGGGTCTCGAACTGCATCAACCAGTTGAAAATGCACATAGCGCTTGTGTGAGGACCCGGTGCCAGGTCAGCGGGAGCTAATCCAGCACCGATTTCTTAGGGTATAACAACAACAAGTCCTCTAACTGCATGATCATATTGAGTGATTTACAAGATAGATAAATAGACATCAAACATAACTTATTTATTCGTAATTTACAAGTCCTAATACAAAGATTAAAATAAAATAAAAGTTACAAACTTTTTAAATATATAGTGTAAAAAAACAAAAGATCAGCAGGAAGTAGTATCAGCACTGCATGGTTCTCAGCACTTTTCTTCAAGAACGAACTCCTGATCTGGGCACGTTTCAAAAGTGCGGGCATTCGAATACCAGTTAATTGTGAAATTAAGTGCTGATAAATGTCTTCTTTACAAATATTAAATAATAAGCAAAATAATTAAATATTTGACAAGAAATAAAAGTTGTACGAACTTATCCCTACAAACCTGTTTCAATTGCATTTGAAATTTAGTATAAAAATAATTATAGTCACAAAAATAAATACAGAATTTTAACGTTTAATATCTGAGGCAAAATATGATTTTGTTGGGCAAGTACAAAATCAAGGAGGGGAGGGAGAGGGGAAAGAGGGAGAGGGTTGGTCGGCCATTTGGCCGACCACTCCTGCGCCAAAACGGCACAGGAAATGCCCAGGCGCGGAAGGCATCGAGAGGTAGGCGTAGAAAAGTGGGGGGATTAGGGAAAAAGGAAGAAAATTTTAAATAAATACTTAAACTTAAATTATTCACATTTTTTCACCGCTTGGCGTCCAAAAAAACGAAACTTGACACCGAGGCATGTTATGACATAACGAACATTGGCACTATGATCTAAAAATTATTTCTATCTAATGAAAATTTTGTTTGCCCTAATTTGAAATTCTCCGGAGTCCTAATGTCTGAGGTGAGTTTTGACCTAATTTGAAAAATAACGATATTGGGTCGTTACAGCTTGGGTGCACCCAAGCCTTTGTTCTGACTCCTGCTTGATTTGGCTGTTGATGCCTGAGAGTGCCCAGATTTCTATTTTTGGCTCCGTTATCTGAAAGTGATGGCACTTAGGCTCACCCAAGATTCGGCCCATTGTATCTGATCAATGCCTCCAACGCTTGGGTGCGCCCAAGCGCTCAAGTCTCTGCTGTCGAGCACCGCCCCAACGCTTGAGATGTCAGCTTCTCGATCAATCCAATTACTTCAACTATTTTCAGGATTCCTTGATCTGATTCATGTCCAACTCAAACCCGATTGGTATGTGGCTAACCCAAAATCACTTCAAGCTCCACAACTAAGCCATGGCCCATTCCAATGCCACTCCATTGCGCTTAAAACTTCACCACTCCGGCTCCAGCTCATATTAACATACTTCAAGGTGTGGGAAGGTGCACCCAAACTCATTACACCCTTTTGGGCTGCACTTGAGTATTCATAAATCACAATGATCTCATACTTAGAGATGTGTTAGTTACAATCTTTTTCTTCACCTTAGCAACAATTTCATAGTCCATGAGGCATGTGTAACTCAACACCGCCTTTCGGTTATATCTTGATTCCCACTTTGGATTACACAGATCCGATAGTCAATTTTCATTTCATCTAGGATGCCTTTTGCACGAACCACCTTACGACGCCAACAACCTATGTGTCTCCTCTTTACCCACTTCAGATGAACCCAATGGTTTGCATATCTAAGTCCTCTACCAGACTTGAAGCTGATGGTTACACCTTGCCAGCCTTGGCTAGCTCCCACGCACTTCGATCGCATCGTAACCCGTAAGATATTTTGAACTCACTCCTCAGTACCTAAGGTTGACCCGCCTCACCGGAGCCTCCAGTTCAATTTCCTTTTGACCACTAGACTCCTCATCAAGAACGAACTTGGCTCTCCTCTATCGTATGTTCATGATTACTTTGAGAGGGGAGCTGTGAACGCTCTCCCTTCGTGGCCTTCAAACCCATGTATTGTTGCTAGAGTCGAACTCATCACATACATCAACCCGACTTTGCTCCCACGTGTAGCTACCAACACACCTTTGGTCATCTTCCAGGATTACTTCGTGAACTAGGTCACATACCCAGCTAATACAAGCTCACCAACAAAGATTAGGTTCCCTTCATACTTGGAAAATGTCGAACGTCCATCACTTACCACGTTGCATCATTCAACAGACTAACATTCATGTCTCCTCTCCTCATCATGCTGCATGCGCGTCATCTCCCATGATCATGCATCTTAGCTCGCCTGTGGTGTGATTTTTGAATGCTACCTTGCAAGACGTCACATGGCACGACGCTCCTGAATCCACCACCAATGACATCACCTCTCTAGGGATAGGCTCAATGCGATCCACTGTTGCTATGCACGCTAAGCCGCCTCTCTCCTAGTGTTCGTCTTTAGCTTTTGTCGTTGCTTGCAATCCTGCCGGAGATAACATTCTTCACCATAGTTCTAACATTTGGCTCGGCTCACTGACTTCCCTTTTCTCAAGCTACTTCAACTCGACTCCAGGTTTCGCTCCCAGCTCCTCCCTCTGTTTTCAACATTTAAAGCTCTAAATCCTCGTTATTAGATCTTGCCTCACCTCCTTGTTTAGGATTAGCCCAACCACATCATCGAACTTCAAAGTTTCAGCTCCTGTTGAGTTGCTCATCGTGTTACCAAGCCATTCCATCTTTTTGACAATGAATACAACAACAATAACGCACGGACTTCATTGTCGAACCAAACGTTCGCTGAGATCTGCTGAATCGTGATGTTGTTAAAGCGGTTTATATACTCCATCAATGAAAAGAAGTCCTACAACTTCATGTAAAATAACATCTTAATCAAAAACAGTTTGTTTGACGTCGATAGCTTTTATTGCATTCTTGTCAAGGCAATCATCAAATCCATAGTGATTTTCTCATTCACAATGCTGAATGCCACGGACAAAATTAAGGAAAACCATATCAAACACAATGTCATTCTGTCGGGGATCTACCACTCTTCATCATTCATTCCTTTTGATTTCTTCATGATGCCTTCTAACGGAATATGCAATATTTTCTGGCATAGCAAATCTTCCACATGAATTGTTTCAAAATGTAAAGTCCATTAAGTTGAACTTTTCCATGATATACCTTGTCTCCTCCGTCATTGGTCTGTTAGGAGTGTAGCCTAAAACTGGGAGATCTACTACACCGAAGAAAACCTTATGATCAGGGTTTGATCATTGAGAGTCACCGAAATAAATACAAAATATACCCACAAAACTTAAAGAACAATCCAACATAAGCATACACAAACATACAGCATACAAACGCAAAAATATACGTGAAACCCCAAGAATGGAAAAAATCACGGAGGCACGCCACTACAAAGAAAATCTACTATGAAAAAAAGATTATAGAGTTACATAAAACTTACCAATCTCCTTGAGGAAGAAGAGATTCACTACCTTAAGTTTTTTTTCTTCTTCTTCTTCTCTCCTAGATTTTTTCATGCTGATCTCACTCTAGGGTTCAAACCTCCAAAGATCTCATAGAATATTTGGCACACACATAAACCCTAACCCTCATATTATAATATATAGAAGACCCCAAATCAAGCCCTCAAAGTGCCCTAAATAGCCTTGGACACATAACATCTGGGCTGGTATTCCGTGGGGGCCTAGGAGCCTAGGTGCCTGAGAGCCCGCATTTCTCCTTCTAGGGTGCCTGGTCGCACCAAAGAGCCAGACCTTCTGTCTGTTGGGTGTTTGAGCGCGCCTAAACGTCAGACTTTCTGCCTACTGAGCGTCTGGGCGAGCCTATACGCCAGACCTCTTGTCTACTGGGCGCGTGGGGGCGCCTGAGCGCCAGACCTTCTACCTGTTGAACACCTGAGCACCCGATCTGTAGTTAGCTCCTTTGGTGATCCAATTAATCTCCATACCATAACATGGTCCCACTTGAACAAAGCTCGATCACTCTGATATCAATTGCCATGTATTTAACCACTTCTTTCAATCCTTCTTATCAAGCTTAGATGAAGAAACTCGCAACGAAAACACTAAGCAACCAAAGGTTTTGTCACCTTAGGGAACACAAGCAAAGCCAAGTAAAAAAGCAAGGGGGAAATCAAAGCATCCAAAAAGCACAGAGCTTTTAACATGGAAACCCTAAGACTGAGAAAAAATCACGGAGCCACATTTAGGTGACAAAGCCGATGGAAGATTTGTTGAAGCTTTTTATGTGAAAATCCAATATCAGGGAAAAATTACGAAACCACACACGAAAAACTTCACTATGACAATAAGAAGATAACAATAGTATTTTACACCTCATGAGCTCTCAGAGTTTTCCCTATCCCAACTCACAACTTCACCTTCTTCCTCACACCACTCAACCCCCATCAATGCCCAGCACACATCAAATTACCTAAATGATAAGCATCTCTTAGGAACCCTCCAAACAATCCCCATCTAACCTTAAAACTCATGCATCCTGATTATGTGTCCCAAACACCCCATTTTGGGCATGCCCTGTGTCCAATTAGGCAATCTCAGAGCTCCAATTTCTCTCCAAAAATTCACATTCGCCGCCTGGTACTTGGGCGCCCCTAAGCGCTACTTGGGAGCGCCCAAGCACTACTCTCTAGATGCTTCAACTAGCTGAAAATGCACAGAGCGCTTGGGGGCACCCAAACTCCAAAACCTCTATTATGGCTCTTGCTTGGTTCGACTGTTGGCACCTGGGCACGCCCAGATTCCTATCTTTGGCTCTGTTATCCAAAGATGTATTAGCACTTGGGCACGTCGAAGGTTTGGCCCGCTTCAAATGATCAATGCCTCCAGCGCTTGTGGGCATGCTTGGCACTGCCCGACTCCCAAGCGTCAGCTTCTCGACCAGTTGAGTTCCTTCGGCAATTTCCAGGCTTTTTGATTTGATTCACATCCATCTCGCACCCGATTGGACTGTGGCTTACCCAAAGTCAATTCGAGCTTTGCAACTTACCCATGGGCCATTCTAAGGCCACTCCATTGCATTTGAGACTTCACAACATTGGCACTAGCACGCACTGATGCAATTCAATCTGTAGGCAGTCGCACCACAAACTCATCGCACCACTTTGAGTTACACTCAAGTCTTCTCAAATCACAACAACTTCCACTTAGACTAATACTCATTTAACCAAAGCTAAGCGTGGATGTCAAATTCGGTTGAGTAATATAAAATTATCAACAATTTTGGCTCGCTTATCTCTTAATCATCATTGGATAGTGATCACTATGATTTAAATTCAAAGAGGAAAAGTGAAGAAATTTAGTTCCATTTCAATTTTTTTGAGAAGCCCATTTAATAGTAGCTCACGAGGGGGATGAACATCAAGATCGCATTTGAAACAGGTATCAACCAACTATGTTGAAAAACAAGCAGTACTTTAGAATTTCTAAGGAAAGCCTGATTCCCAGAGGCCTGGAGATTCAGTATCAATCCAAACATGAGGGGACACTCCTTGGTGATGCACAATTCAACCAAAATTTGAGCTATGGAATACCGAATTAATTCCTAATCAGATCATCAATCTTAAGAGGTTTTCCAAATATAAAACTAAGAGACAAAAGTGTAGAGCTATTACACAAGTGAATCTTTAACTTTGTGAAAGCCACCAATACCGAATTGATGGGGGGTTCAATATCAGATTCGAAGGTAGAGGACCATTCGAGAAGTCCCATCGGTAAACTCTCCACCTTTGCACTGTCAAAGAATACACAGCCGCAATCTATCCCACAGAAAATTTTATAATCACATATCTGCAATCAATAAAACCCACTGACCTAGCATTACTCAAGTTTAGCTACGAGAAAAACTTACCTATTATGGCATATTGAAGTGCTGGAGCCAAAGCTCAGATCTCTTCATCTGCATGGAAATATAGCAGGTTTGCCTTCAAAAAGAGACCCTCTGACTGAGACTTGGTAAGATCGGAGGAAAAAAGTAGAAAGCGCCTTCATTACTGAAGCAGCAACAGAAAACGCAACCCTACTAGAATGAGGACTACAAGAGAAGGTCGATAACGGAACAAGCTTTTAGTGGTAGAAATCAGGACGAAAGAAACAGATCTGCGCCGACGAACAGACAAAACATCGAAAGTTCGATCTTGTGGGCGATTATTTATAGGTGTGAACTGCGAAGAACACTTTTTTAATGAAAATTGTAAATTAATTAGTCTCATTTTTTATTTTAATTTTTTTAAATTAATTTTGAATTTATAGATAGACTCCCTCGATCTATGATTTGAATCATTTTATTAATAATTCATATATTATATATTTATTAAAAAAATGCACCTTAATATTATTTATGCAGATTATCAAATTTTTAAACTTCCTCGTATAGAAATATTATAACTTTTAATGTTGAGTGAACCGGGTTAGATATGATATAAAAAATAATATTAAGGGAGTGAACCGGGTTCAAGGGAGGCCGGTTTACCTGGATAAAATCGGAGGCGTGGGCGACGACGAGATCGAGGTAGGAAGGTAGGTCGTAGTGCGGGCGGCGAAAAGGGCTGAGGAAGTACGTGTTGTCGATGTCGTTGGCGCCTGCGCACACGAGGAAAAGGCTCCGCGACACCACATCTTCCGCCTGCGCTTTTCCGATTACGCCCACCATCCTCTCCTTATATTCCCCAAAAAGCTCCAGCTGCTCCCCCATCGATATCGCCAGCTGCCCATTTTATTTTCTTTTTAGCAAAAAAGATCATCATGTCTGCAGGTCTTCAATTCCGATTGATTTGTAATTTCCCCTATCTAATCTAATGTAGCCTGATTTTGAAGAGTCGTATGCTGTTTATGTGCTGCTTATTTAGCATAGTTTTTGCTTAATTATGAATAATTTGATCTAAGTTCGCACCTGCTTTCAAATACATTAGAATAGAGAGAGGGAGAGGGAGAGAGGACCGTAATAGTCGGGGTGATGGGATCGTATCCTGAAGCTGCAGAAGCAAAGCTGACACCAGTCAACAGTTCTTCGTCCCCTAAATTTTGGCTGAGATAAGGTGGCACATACTCTTTCACTCCAAGTCTTGATGCTAAAAATAAATAAATAAATATTATAATCATATTTTATTAAAAAATATTAATTTTGCCTAATATTAAACATAATTTAGTGCTTCAAATTTTATAAAAAAAATTAATTTTTTTAATTATTAAAGAATTATTGTGCATGAGCTTCATATATTTTTTCCTTATATATATATATATATAGTATAAGTCTATTCATATAACTAATAATGATGAGGATACAACATTTTAAGATTATGTTAAGAGCATAAGTGATATTTCAAATATTTTGGATCAATTATACAAAATAATAGCTATGATTCAGAGAATCTATGTTAGTTTGAAGAACCAAACAAGTGGTTCTAATTGTGCAATAAAAAATATTCCACTTAAATTTTAAAAAAAAATTCAATAAAATAGATATTTGATTAATTATATTTATATGAACAAAGCATTGAAAATAAACTTATAGAAAATTGTAAAAAATGATTTGTGCTTATTGTATTTAAAACTTGCAAACACGTCTATAATTTAATGTGAAATTTGTAGTAGAAGTAGCCATATGTATATTGCAGAGAAAAACACCATAATATAAACACATAGAATCACAGATCATAGCAAAATAAAAAAAATGAAGAACATCAAATTTATATGAAAACTCAAAATTAGAAACAGAGCCACGCCACATCACAGAAGTTCTACTACAAAGAATTATAGAAAGAACTGCAAATCTATTGCTCTATTTTTCTATTCGAAGAAGATGATGGTCACTCATAAAGAAGAACTCTCACATGCAACCAAAGACTTAACAAAACTATATATTGACAAAAGCTAGGGCCCGTCACAGATAGTTAGCTCGACCAGCAAAAATTGAGGATCGAATCAAGAGTATATTCTGAGTTGGTCAAATCAAACTCCACAAAATAATATATATAACTCCGAAGCCTTAAAACTCATCATACATCATTATAATCTTTCTCACAACATTTTCTTGTACTTTTATAATTTTAATTAATCATCAAATTCTAACTTCAAACCAGATGTGAGTATCATAATATGTTTTCTGTAAACTATATGAATTTTGTTTCTATATGCCCTACTGTTAGCATATGACATTAATTATTTTTATTTGCCAAAAATTATAGCTATATTGAAAAAAATCATATATATATATATATATATACAGCGTTGAAGTTAAAGGTAAAGGATTTACCAATGAGGTCACCGGGAATCTTGCCATTTGAAAATCTGCCCGTTGGAATATGGCCGATGAAATCCTTGCCATAAGGAGGGAAATTACTCTTGATAACGGTATTTATGTAGTTATTGTTTCCTGGATCAACGATGGAGTCTCCGAACAAAATCACAGCCGCAGGTTTCATCGGGCCTGAGGTGGCAACTAAATCCTCAGCTGTCGATCGAGCAGCGGGGAGGCACAACATGCATACTAAGGATAAAGAAACTCTCAGGAAATTAATTCCGAGCGCTCTCATCTCCATTGCTTCTTTGTGTTCTCTGACTGGTTGGAAGCTCTCTGTGTCTCCCTGTTGCTCTGCTCCTTTTTTTTTATTTTCTTTTGTACAATTTGTTGGATCTGTGCACAATTTATTGCCTTGGTAAACAATTTGGCAAGAACTAAAAGGGAAGGGACACATGCTGAGGACTACTAAGCTTTGGATTTTGCTCAAAAATAAATGAAATTTCTATATAGTTTTTTTGACTTCCATCATCCACATGGGTAAGAAAGTGAGATTGAATGCCTTTTATGGTCATAAATGATTATGGGTACAATTGGGGAGGTATGAAAACCATGTGAATGAGGATCACTCTAAAAAGTTATTTGGCTCAAAAAGTTGCGATGATTAATGTTTGCATTTTTTTAAAAAGAAGTTAAGTCTCATGAAATAGTTATGTGACATATGATGAGGAACATAACTCATTCATAATGATTTGCATTTTACACATATGACCAATGCAAGTGTATTGTACTGAAACAACAGTATAATCCTTATCATTTGGGTTCCATAAAGGGCTCAGAATATTTGTTTTCCTCAAAAATATCCACACCCAAATGCATTACGTGAAGTATATGTGTGTAGAATTTATCATTGTGTGACAAAAATATGAAAATATAAGTATTCTAATGTTAAGAAAAGGAACAATGCTACTATACTCCTATTTTTTCTCTTTAGAATTATAAATGAAGTAAAGCTATCATCTATCCTTTTTTTTTGCAGCCCCTAACAAATTCCTCTTCAAATTTTACTTTTTATCTTCACTTTTAAGAGTAAGAAAAAATTAAAATGCCTTGAAATGGCAATAATATTTTCTTAAAAGAGAAGCGCTACTCATAATTAATTAATTTTTTAAATGATATGATGTTTAATTCTATAGTTAGACCAATAGATAAAACTTTGCTTAACCTTTTTTATAACTATAAGATGATATGAGGAGAAAGAACAATATAGGGCCGACAGCATTTCCTAACTTACGTTAGAGGACATCAACGTAATAAATTGGGAACATCAACTGCAGTTACCAAAAACTATGAAAAATAGACACCGTAGCACAGCCGAAAGAGAAAAAAAAAAACAATTTTTTTACTGTAATGCTACTGTAGCACAGTAAAAAAACATATTTTGATCATTTTTTTTTTATCTAAGTATATGATAGGGCCTGCCTGCTATAATGTTTAAACAATAACTCAAACATTTATATATAAAAAAATTCTGATCATGGATGGGAAGAGAGGGTATGTAAGAATAAAAAATGGCCGATGGCCCTAAATGCCCTAAATGTGTAACAACCCACAGGAATATAGTTGCAATTAATGCAAACTAACCACAGCATTAAAGTACACAATACCAACAATGCACTGTACAAATCACACTTTAAGAACATGGATTGCACATTTATCTATGAATGGGTTCTGAAGTCGCTGGCCTAACAAAATGCTAGCATGGATTGCCTTTTTTTATTAAGTTCTTAATTATTATGAAGTAATATATGGCATTAAAATTTCAAAAAAAAAACATAAATTGAATAGCAGATGAAGCTCTACAATATACAGTCAAAAAAGTCTTGATCCGTCTCCAAAAATGTCTTTTGATTATCTTCCCCGATCGTCAAGCCTCTCCTTATTGTATTTCTCTTTATCATGTCTTTACCGAGCGTTAATAAGATATTAATGTAATGCACTTCACATTCTATCAGGTCTTTTTAGACAATCACCCTTTTTTGAGCTTGTGGATAAATTTAGGAAGACTTCTTAGAATTTATATCCTCTAAAATAATAGAAAGCATAGACTAATTCTAGTGCTTTGGAGGCTTTCTCATTTGCTGCTTTTAATCGTGCTTTCATCTATTCTTCCGTTCGCTAAAGTAGAGTTCATTTGTCTATAACGGTGGAGGAATGCCAATGTTTAGTCTGTGAGATTTAAGTGTTAGCCCTAGCATTCATCTTCTACTCCCAAGGCTTTCTCATGTAGTTTTGTCTTTCACTGTTTATTGTGATTTATTACATTGAAAAATTATTAGATAATTCAAATAAAATGCATAACAACTAACATCGGCTAAAGACCCTATATTAGATAAGTTGAAAAGAAATAATAATTTTAAGTAATGTCAGAAAACTAAATTGTAGAATCTTTGAATGCATAACGGAACGATTACATGTATTTGAATGCAATGAAGTTTAATAATTTATTGTATTAAATAGATTGAATCAAGATTTTTAATTTAGTTTATATATCTTTGTGTTAATTATGAACAATCTCATTGAGCGCATTTAATAAGAGTTGCCTTGGTGCAAAATATTTGTGGATGATATTATTGTAATTGACAAACTATCTATGAGATTAAAATTCATATTGATATTTGTTGGTGATATTATTCTAATTGATAAAACTAAAGTTGGGATTAATACAAACCTTATAATTGCGGGGAACTACTTTAGAATCTAAATGATTTCATCTCAATAGATCCAAAATAAAATGAATGGAGTGAAAGTATAATTGTAATAAAAGATTTAATAATGAGATATCAATTGAAAATCATGTGTGAATAATCAGATTTCTTTTTAAATTAATTTCCTAATTTTAAAATTCACAAAAAATTGATAAAATAAAATTATAGGATTACTATGAATATTTTTAGAAACTTTTTGGTAATTTATTTGTTTTTTTGTGAATTTGCTAGAAATGATATTTTGGAAAATTTTGGAAGTCGTCAAATTTTTTCAAATGTTTTAATATATTTTAATACCCAAAAAAATTAGGATAATTAAATTGATCTAGATATCAAAATCCGACTTCGCAGTTGTATTCCTCACCCCCAAATTAACTAAGGGTGAAATTTTGAGATTTTTAGGAACTCATTCAATTTTAGTAAAAAAAAAAAAAAAGACGTTAACGACGTTAACATCACGTTAACGGGGGCGTCAACGCGCCGTCTATCTAAGCTGCGGATCATACGGCTGCCATCGTTTGTCGCTCAAGCGGACGGCGCAGATTTAATCTGCGCTTGACGTCGTTCACGACGAAAGCAACCGTTGTTAATGGCGTTAACGACTCCGTTAACGGCGCCGTTAGCAAACGGGTCAGCTGAAAATAAGAAAAAAACTGAAATTTCAAATGCAAATTTTGGCTCAACCACTTATCTAAATTAGGTAATTTTGGTGTTTATGAAATCCTCTCATCAAGACCTATCTAATGGACACCTCAATTTGAAATTTTGGTAATTTTTATGTGATCAATTTTATGAATAATTAAACTTTCATTTTTGGCACTTTTGGGCAAATTAAACAAAAATTTTACAAAAATTTTATCTTGATTCTATCCATAGGAATATGCTATTCATATTATAACAGAAATTTTCTTCATTAGAAGACAAAAGGAGTATCATCCAATCTTAACCATTCAAATCCTCCAAGATCAAATACTCTCTATTGGATCTATCCTAATGCTTACCTATGAAAGCCACTTAACCATAAAAAGGGCTAGATACTTTCTTATCCTCTTAAGGCTCCATTATTAACTTCAACAAACACTCAAAACTCTCTCCATCTCTTTCCCTCATACTTCTCCTTCAAGCTAGAACACTTCACCCTACACCTTCTCAAATACTAAAATAATATCAAGAGGACTTCAAGTTCCCATCAAAGTGATAGGAACTCTAGCAAAATCATCATCATCCTTCATTCTTTCTTTAGTCCCAATGTGAGCAAATAAATTGCAAGAAATACTCTTCTCCATATTTTGTATTAAGCTTAACTTAAACTTTAAAGTCATTAGTGATGACTTAATTTAAATCATCAATATTATGTTAAGGAGTTTTCTTAAATATTTATGTTCATGCTAATAATTAGGATGATGATATATATGTAATATATTCAAATTGTTATTTAAATTAATATTTAAATTTAAATTCATTTGCAAAATCATATCTCACATAAATATGAGTTTTACATGTTCAAGTTTTTATATTAGAATGAAAAGGAAACTTTAGATTTCCTTCCATAAGAATGAATATTGTATGTTTAAATTTTTATTTAAATTAATGTTTAAATTGTTCACATCTTATGTTAGGATTAAAATTCTCCTATTAATTTTTCTATTTGGTGATTAGTGAAACTAATCACCTTTTTGCCTAATTAATCACTTAACCTCAATATATTGATAATATCATAACTTATCCAAATTACATCCAAATATATTGATCTAATATACCATTTTGATCAAGAAAATACAAGGAATACTAATATGTAAGAAAATTTTAATTTTTGTCATTAAATTTCTTAATTTAGCCTAATTACTCAAAAAATAGATTAGTGAATATTACTCATTAATTATCCAAAATTCAAATTTTAAGTTTTTGATCACTCACAAAATAGAGGAGAGCACATTGGCATAGTCAAAGTATTTTTTCTATAATTAATTTTACTAATTACTCACTAATTATTCATTAATGAGCTTAAATCCTAATTTTAAGCTTATTAGCCTTAAAAGTTAGCCACATGAAATCCAAATTAAGAAAACTCAGTTTCATTATGATCAGTATGCTATAAGAAAGCTATAGCCATTGACTTTGTTCAATTTGGACACCTAATGAATAAATTAGCTTTTTGGACATATTCATAAATCTCCTAAATTATACTTTTAATCCTAAACCTTATTTTGGTCATAACTTAGTCAAAAGACCTCAGAATTTAGAAATTTTAGGTTCTATAGAATCCTTAGGTAGTAAGCAACATAAGTATAACAAAAAATCCAAATTTCCATAAGTATAATTACTAATCAACTCTTAATGAGCTTAAATATTAATTTAAGCTCATTAGCCTTAATCCTTGGCCAAATTATGTGTTCTTAGTGTCTAACTTCATATTAGACAGTAAGAAAATATTTTGCATTAATAAAATTTAATTTGAAAGTCTAATTCTTAAAATCACTTTTTGGGCACCTTTAAGAGGGGCATTTTGGTTATTTTGGCCAAATATTAAATTAAATAAATTTTAATAAATTATGATGGTTCTTTATATCTTAAATTAGTAACTTAATAATTCAAAATCAATTTAAAAGTATTTAGATCATTTTCTTATTTTAGAAACTTAAATTACAAAATTTAGTACTTATAAACCTAATATTACATTAAATAAATAACAAATCATGTTAAATCATAAAATATTAAATTAATGAATTAAATTATTATTTGGCAGATCAAAGGATTTGATTTGGTTATAATTTTTATCAAAACAGTTAGGTACGTATATCTACTTATAAATTTTATTTCAGCATATCTACTTTGAGCCATTTTTATTTAAATCTTGCTTATGTTTTCAAATATGCTTACCGCTTATTGATTTACAAAAATTATCATTAGGCATATAACAAAAAGATAAAATGTATTATATTATTGTGGTATTTATCTTTAGAGGATGGAAAATAATATTAAAAATTTGTACAGATTGGGCCTGCTGGCAGCCCCTAGGAGTCATATAGAGGGATTTAGCCCTTTTTAAAAAGTGGGCAAATCCAGAGGAAAGACACACCATTAGTTTCAAATTTTGAATAAGCTACCGATGGGTAGCGAGAAAGCTTCCTAAAGGTTATGCCTATGGGTTTACCCATTTGGGCTTAGGAGTCCACAGACTCGACTTTATGTTACAAATGCTTATGATAAAATTTATTTCATGCTTTTCTTATATACTAAACTTCAAGACTAATATGCAGGGCAAAAGTTAATTTTATTTGACAAATACTTTACTTTCTTAATTATGATGTAAAAATTTTCCTATCTCACTTTTATATTAATTTATGCCTATTATAAGATGCTAGAATATAATTCTTATAAGAATGATCTACGTACTCCTACCTGACTGATAATTGTTGATAATATTTCAAGTTTTAATAATTAACCTTTAAGGAGATCTTCTTGTATTAAAGTTATAAAGATAAAATTTGAGAAGTGAGCAGAATGAAGATATTTTAAAATTTCAAACTTCTTTTGTAATAATTATAAATTGTGTAATTCATATGAATGGCTCTGAATGTAAATATGGATATTTATATATTTTATTTTCTTTACTTTCATGAATGTATATTTTCAAAGTACAAATTATTCCTTGGGAATTCTCAAACTCGATTCTCCGGCCGTCACATCATGTTATTAAGAAAATAAGTTCAAATGTTTAGGTTCAACTATACAAATTAGTTGTGAAATATGTGTGAATAATAGGATTCAAACAAGTTTGATAAAATAGATGAGTGATTCAAGGGAATTGTGTGAATAATTATAAGCTCGACTATGTTCTATAGGGTAAAATATTTGCCAACAAAGCAAGAGCGTAGTGATAAGACACATTGTCAAGGTTAAGGTGGATGAGCAGGTATACATTAAAATATATGATGAGAAACGAGTTCATTCATAACAAGATTGAATTGGCTTTAATCAAGAATCATCTTAGAGGGAAGTCATCACAGATAATTTGGTATATTATTTACATAGCACACATTTTTTTATAATATCAAACCTTTAATGTATAAGAAAAAAATACAATTGATTGAACAATTTAGGAATTTATGATTGATCACTCCTTTCATCTAACATCAAAGACAACCTTTTTTATTTTTTATGAGGCTTCACTATCAATTTTGTTGATTCCATCTCTTTTCAATAGTGGTACTCTTAACTCATGTAGTAATAAAGATTTAAAGTCTAGGCCCATACAGTCCAATAGCTCTTCACAAGATCAAAATTTATTGCATAAAAGGTAATTTCAGCTTGATAAAACCATCTTACAATATATTGTATGATTATATCCAAAAACATTTATCAATATTCTCTTAAACTCCCATTTACTTCATTTTGTTTCATTTTCAACTTGTTTTTCAGAATCAGTATACATAAAATGGTCCATACCTTTCAATTTGGACTGCTTAAATCCAATGCATGATACGTCCATATGTATTGACCTAGAACTTGAATCCATTAATCTGTTACCACTAAAGAAAAATTTTGAACATCCAAAGTTCCATTGCTTTCTAGAATCCCTTTGTTATGCTTTATACAATAAATTCTGTTTCATATTTTTAACTGTAATTAATAAGAAATTAACTCTCTTATATCTTGATAAGAATTTTTCTTAATGATTCGTGCTATTGTCACATTTATAACTCTATGAGAAAGGTCTCTCAAAAAGAAAACACGCATACTCGTGGAGAATTAAGAACTAGCTTGAGGATCAAGCACTTAAAATGTAAAAAAGATGGGAACATAACAGAAAAGAGGATTCAAAAATATGGGATTCATGTGCTGAAAAAAGTTCCAAGAAAATAAAAATAAAAATGTAGTAGCAAAATAATTGAGTGGAATGATAAACAAGATAGTCACAAGTATGAGTCTACACTTAGTCTTGCTCATAGCTTTCCAGTAGATGTAATCAACACAACTGTATACTCTCACGCACGCACATACTAGTGCACAAAGGTGTGGCTTGGAAGAAGAGAGGCTTGTTGTCAACCGAGAAGTTGGGAGTTCTATTCCCAAGCAATATGCATGGGCGTAAGGAGGGGCTTGGAAAGAATATATATATATATATATATATATTAAATCTAAAAACAAGTTGGATGCCAAAACTTTACTTTATTTGTTGTGGAATTGGCTATTTGATTGTCTTTTAGATAGTCAATGGAAAAGATGTTTAAACATAAAAATGTAATTTTTGATAAGTGCAAATTGTTCAAAGAACATTGTCAGAACCGCTTAAACAATACTTAAAAAAGTGAAAATATAAAAAATATTGTCTAAATATATCATGGATAATAATGATGACATGAGACTCCACGAGAACTAAAAAATATGAATTGCTCTAGAAGATTAAATTAAAATATGCAAACTCTCACAATAACATTCTCCATTGTAGCTCTATATGCTACTAACAGATAGAGGAGAGATAGAGAATTTCAAGGGTGCAAGGCATGCAAAAATTTGATCATGTCAATGCCAAAAATTTGGAATTCTTTGAAAGAAAAAAAAAAAAAGGGAAGTGTCTCCCACTTCTAGAGAGCTAACAAGATTTGTAGTACCGCAAGCATTTTGTGCAAAGGATTACTATATTGGTAAGAACGAAAACAAGACAAAATGATTAAGAGCTATCAACATATGAAAGGGATAAGAGATCTGTTGCCAAAACCCAATCCAAGTGTTTATTGGGCATAAATCCTTAAAAGAATTTATTCTTATTCGTTGGTTCAAATATAGTTCGGAAAAATATTTTATAAATTAATAAGGTAAATTATCAAGAACATAAGAAAATATATTTTAATATTTTATAATTTTATAGTTTATTTTTAGTTAAGGATCGTATGGATTGTCAAACCTTAAAATCACTTACACCCACATCTTACTCTTTCGCATAGCCGTGCTCCATAACCTATTGAAATTAAACTTGAACATTTTTATTTTATTTATAGTTGGAGTTGGCGGCATGGTCAAGTGGTAAGACAGTGAACTGCAAATCCGTTATACCCCAGTTCAAATCTGGGTGTCGTCTGATAGCAAAAACTAAAAAATATAAAAAGATATAATCAGAATTTCCTACTTGCTAAATTCTATGTTTCATAATTATATTTATTTTTTTTAAGTAATGTCGTCTCAAATAGATAGATGTATAGACTAATGTCGTTCAAAATGATCTAATTGAGAACAAGTGCATGGAGCAGCATTGGGTGAAAGTTTCATACAAAAAAGACTTCAACGTGTCCGTAATTGAAGCACAGTGGCAGTGATAATGAAGTTAGACTTTATCAGGTATATTAGATGTAATAGAGTTTAAAGAGTTTCTTAACAAAACCAGTAGGCATGTATTAAAAAGCTATGTGATGAATTGAATGACAGATTTTGAAGTTCTAGCTAACAAGGCTGTTGAACAGTCCTTAGCATGTGAGGAAAAAAAAAATTTACATAAAACTTTATAGAAAATGCAAAAACAACTTTCCCATTTTATTTCTAACAATGCAACCCCAACTCTTAGACCCATCGATCTTTTTATAAAATACATATAATATCTGCCTAATGAACCATAAATTAAAAATAGTTAAAATGAAATATAAAATAGTGAAAACCCTATGCCTCGTACTTCTATGGGCATAAGGATTCGCCGTAAACACGAAGGTACTGCATGTTGAAATAGAGATATGGGGCGAAGTATTGCGATTTAGGGCTCATTTGGCTGCTAATTTGAAACATTTTATTATTTATAAAAATCAGAAAAAAGTAGAAGGCGGAATTTGAACTTCTTAACCTCACGAGCACACTATTCGAACTCACCAAGTTTCTTTCTCTAACTGTTTCTCTAACTTAGGAATGTGCAGATATATACTACAAATTTTGACCGGAGCTACATTGTAAAAGCTATAATTTCTCACTCTTCCCTCTTTTCTTTTGAAAGAACAATGTGATCGTTGGAATGAGTGAAGCTAACATTGAACACATAAATCTCTCTTATCAGTGTTCCATTTGAATCCTGCATATTATTCATATTAGTTGTTAACTCTCTCATGATCGTTTGAAGGCATTTAATTCGTAAATTTCCGAAATATTGGTATCATGCAAGATTCCATGGGATTGTTTTGTTGGGGCTTATCAATCCAATAAGTTACTGAGTTTGTCTAAGCCATTTGGTTCCTAAAAAAAATAAGCTGATCTTATTTCGAGCAAAATTTGGGAAACGTGATTTGTGCTGCCTGAACCTTTTTTAATTAATAAAATAATTACCAGCTAAATATATTAATATTGCAATTTGATTATGTTTGCATTCATAATTTATATTTCAAATGATTATTAATTTATCAATTAAAGTATATTAATTATTAATTGCTTCAATTAATTCATTTATTTTTTCAATTAATTTGATTATTAATGTTTAAAATTACTTTACTTGTTCATTTAACATCAAATAGTTTACTTAAGAAAAACTCACAACAATTTGGCTAATTAGGACATTTACTCAATTAAAAGTAATTTAGTTTACTTAAGCTTTCTCTGTGAAAATGTCAAATTTTCAGAGGTAAAAATCATCTTTTTCTTCCTACTTCAAGCAGCAGGAGAGCCTTGCAGTCACAAAGTTAATTCTTCCCGTTTCCTCCACTACAAAATGATGTTAAACGCCCAAAAAGAACGGCTTAGCATAAGGCCGGGCATAAGAGATTAGAGGGTCTGAAAGTGCAGAAAACATTTAGTATCAGAGCCTTCATGGTATCAACTTCATTTTCCCAAAGGCCATGCATTCCCCAACTACTTACTGTGTTTTAATTTTTTAAAAAACTGAAATACTTATAGAAAACAGAACGAGTTATATTCCTTAATGACACCAACTTATTAACCTACAAAAGTTTCAAATAGCAACTTGTAAAATAGTAGCATCACAAAAGCAGCAGTCATAAAATTCCCTTAAGCAAATAGCTGTTCTATAATCCGTTCATAAGGTTTGATTGATAGGATTGAAAAGGCAGAAGAACCTTTGTGCACCATGGAATTTCTATGATTTTGAGAAACCAACTGGCTTTATAACCATTCATGAATCTTACTTGCGAAATAAAAATGCTGAAGATTGCATACAAAATCATGCAGTTTCAGGAAAAAATTGCAATCAGCAATAATAATAATAATAACTTTATGCTTTGTAAAATTGCGTGCTTTATCGGATCAAAATATAACAAACAGATAAATTTTGCCCAACGGACAACTTTAGTAAGCATCTGCTGCTGCGTCTCAAATATTAAGCCAAAATTTCTTAACTCACTTGAGCCACACTTATGTGCAAAAAATATTGATTTAAGCAAAATGTTGGCTTGTTAGGCTGAAAGCCGTGAAGAATCTCCAACAGCTGCTTCCATTCTTTGGTACCACTCTCCGATGTTAGTATTATCAACCATATCCCTACCAGCCTTCAAATGGCGTATTGGTCTAAGAACACCAAAGACAGCAAGATCTGCCAGATTAGGCCTGGAGCCACCTGCAGTGCCATTTCAAAAATTAAAATTAACCTCACTGAAAATTTTATGATGTTGCTTTACAAAATAATCATAAATACTTGGTAGATATAGAGAGAAAAAAATTATGCTACCAGCGTACGCAAATGTACAACAACAGCAATATTAAGCCTTAATCTAGGTGAGATCGGTTACAAAAATCCTCCACTGTTTCCGTTGTGCGCAATCAAATAGAAGCTCCACTCTAAGTTCCACATAAAAAAAATCCTTTCTAATAGTTTCTTCCTTTATTGATTGTCTTCATCTTCCTCTTTCAACATGAGCAAAATTAATATACTCAATTTTTCTAAAAGGTAATATTGAGTAGTCTACACATAATATTCCCCAACCATCTAAAGATGAAAATCTCTAAAATTATTATTTATTAAAGCCACTCCAACCTTGCTACGATGAACACATTAATCATTCTATTTTTACAAATTTACCCATTCATTCAACTTAGCATCATCATCTCTGTAACACTTAATTTATCGATAAATTTAATATCTTTGTTGGCCAAATTTAGCCCTATATAACATAGTCGATCATATAGCTGTTATACAAAATTTTCTTTTTAATTTAAATGAGATTTTTTTATCGAACAATTCTCCAAAAGCACTCTTCCATTTCATCTAACCAGTTTGGATCCAAATAATCGCATCGCTCTCTATCTGCCATTATTTTGATAATTGAACCAAGGTGTTTATACCTCTCGTTCTTCTTGATCACATGATCTTCGAGCTATGTCTCCATAGCTCGAGTTAGTAAGTAGTCCTCCATAGCAATTAAATTTACACTTTTTATATTCCATTTAGATCTACTAAAATGAAAACCTTAAGTAGTCCTCCATCGCTCGAGTTTTGCTTTAACTCCACCTAGTCATATTAATTAATAGAATGTCATCTGCAAAAAATATGCACCAAAAAATCTCCTCTTAAATATGCTCAATAAGAACAATCATAAATATAGCAAAAAGTTAGATATGCTATGAGAGCACAACCTCGAAGTAATCAATAGTAATATGAAAATCATTAAACAAGCCATTTTGCAATCAAATACATGTTACAACCTATTATGTGTATCTTAATTAACATCAATAAATGTAACATAATTTTTTTTTCTCCAAAGCTTTCCAAAAAACTTCTCTTGGTATTCTATCATAAGTCTTTTTAAAATCAATAAGATTAAATGAAGATAATATTTTCCTTCTCTAAATTTCTCCATCAAACCACTTATAGCAAATGTAGCTTGTACGGTAGATCTATCTGGCATAAAACAAATTTATTTTTGTAAAATAGTCTTCCTTCATAATATGTAAACAATTACTCACTCCCAAAGCCTACACACACGTAAAAAGAGAGAAAAATCATCCAAGTTCTGTTCAGAGCAAGGGTTTATGTTCATTCTACAGGTTGACGGGTCTAATTTTCCTCTATGGCCCGTAGTGTGCTGCTCTTTCCTTGAATTGATGTGAGCCACAAATTTATTTTTCCTTCTTCTCTCATATTATCTTAGCATTAGTAACTTAAGCCTCTTTTTTTGTTTGCAGTTTCATCGCCTATTCTCATGGATCTTATTTCTGATCCTTCAACTCCACTCTCATTAATGCATAGGCATATGTCCGTAGTTCTGTTCAGAGCAAGGGTTTATGTTCATTCTACAGGTTGACAGGTCTAATTTTCCTCTATGGCCAGTGGTGTGCTGCTCTTCCTTGAATTGATGTGAGCCACAACTTTATTTTTCCTTCTTCTCTCATATTATCTTAGCATTAGCAACTTAGGCCTCATTTTTTGTTTGCAGTTTCATCGCCTATTCGCATGGATCTTATTTATGATCCTTCAACTCCACTCTTAGTAATGCATAGGCATATGTCCGTAGTGAGGTCAAACGAGCCGTACACCAGAGAAAAGAATTTTGATTGCATTTGGTTTATTAATTATAAAAAAAAATTAAACAAGCCATAAAATAGAGATTGTGTTTGGATATTGAGATGATTACGAACAAAATAAAGAAAAACTTGCATTAAATATGAACATTGAATATAATAATGAATGCGCAAAGATAAATTTAATGATTTTTATGAAATATATGTTGACATATAATAACATATACTGTAAAACTTAAATCGTAACTTATTTTATCTAAGCCAAAAAACCAAATATTGGCAAGATAAAATAAAAATAATTAATAAATAACACTATAAAATATATTTATAAATTTTATAATACATACAATTTGCCATTAGATAAAACATGTATAATACAAAATTTGATATTATGGCTAGAACCTAAAATATATTTCTGAGATCTAATGTGTTATTTTACTTATAATAGATATTATATCCTCTTAATAAGGATACAAGTGGAGTCCTATTTTTTTTATTATTGATAACAAATTAGATAGCATATTATAAATATAAATTGAATACTGATATGCAGATAAAGAATACCATAAAAATGTCATTAATTCTACATATTAATAATTTATCGTCTTTACATACATGGCACTCAAAATTTTGTAATATACATATCCAGCACCCAAATTTTATTATTTACAAATAATGCATTATTGTTTCACAAACTTTAGAATTCTTCTTAAGTGATTTAAAGTCACATACTTTAGAGATGAAGAGATGGCAATATTTTTCATGTAAATATTCAAATTTAGTTGTTGGGTATGTATACTATAAAGTTTTGAGTGTTATGTAAAAAAATTCTCTAATAATTTTTTATTCAAGTTCTTAATGAGCCAAACATGATAGTACAATGTTGTTTGTGTTATGATGTTTTACCAAGATACATGACTTGATATCCACAGCATAAAAGTGAAACATCCAAAAAAAAATTAAATTGTAACATTTTTTCAAAAAAAAAAAGCAAACCCCTAACCAAACCTTCAAAAAGTAAAAAATGAAATATTAAGTAGAAGAAAATATGTTCTCAAAGTATTTCAAATCCCGATCTCATGACTAAATGAGAGGGTGACGTCATCGCACTAGTTTCACATTCAAATGAACACTCACTACATCCAGTATACAAGTTTGCACAGAGGAAAATAGCATTCACAAATTTAAAAAATAATTAATTAATAAGGGCAACCATTGTTTATAGATTAATAGGCTTACAGTAATATCAAAAGATGCTAAATCTGTTAACCTCAATAAATTCAAAAGATGAGAAACATAATAGAAGATGCTATTAATTGCTCAATCAATAATTCATGATTTAAAGCTACACCGGCACAAGGTTTTAAACTACAGCAGCTCAAAGTATAAAACAACGCATCCCCAGGTTTATGGAATTATCAGTCCCGCCAGAAACAGGGGACAAACACAAGCAAGAATTTTGCACCAGTAACGATTCATGTCCAGAAATATGAAGCTTAAAAATTGCTTGAGCAATAATCCATTGTTACAAATCATAAATTAGAAAAGGCTGCCAACATGAGTAATAATCTAAAATGAAAACAACCATAGTCAATACATCACATTTGACCATACAACGTAAATGTAAACAATCATAAATGAAAATAAAATAATAACAACAACAACACCAAGTTTGATCCCACTAGGTGGGGTCGACTACATGCATCATTTATTTCCATTGTGCACAATAAAAAAGAAGCCCCTCCTTAAATTCCAAATAGAGAGAATCCTTGCAAAAAGTTTCATCCCATGTCTTTTTGGCCTTCCTCTTCCTCTTTTTTATTATGGGCAAATTTCAAAAACTCAATTTTTCTAACAAAAGCATTGCACAGTCTACACATAATATGTTTGAACCATCCAAGACAGTGTAATCTAATCTTATCCATTATTGGAGCCACTCCAACCTTGCTATGAATAAACTCATTTCTCAGCCTATTCATACAAGTATAGCCACTCATCCACCTAAACATCATCTTTGTAACACATTTTATTGAAAAGTTTCTTCTTAGCCAGCATTCAGTCCCATATAACATAGATGATTGTATAGTTGCTCTATAAAATTCTTTAATTTTGAGTGAGATTTTCGGATCGCTCATCACTCCATAAGTACTTTTACATTTCATCCAACCAGCTTGAATCCTATTAATCACATTGCTATTTATTTTGCCATTATTTTAAATAATTAAACCAATGTACTTGAACCTTTCGCTCTTCTTGATCACAAGGTCCTCAATAGTTATGTCATCTAGATTAATGAACCTAATACAATTGAACTTACACTCCATATATTCTGTTTAAGATGAAAACTTTTGGATTCTAGAGTAGTCCTTCACAACTTAAAATTTGCTTTAACTCTATCCATAGTCTTACTAGCTAAAAAGAATGTCATCTACAAATAACATGCACCAAAAAATCTTCTCTTGAATGTGCTCAGTGAAATCATACATAATTAAAGCACAAATATATAGATTAAGAGCTAAGCATTGATGTAATCCAATAGTAATAGGAAAATCATTAGACAAGCCACATTGCAATCGAGAACATGTTACGACCCATTATACATATCTCTAATAACATCAATATAAGCAACACAAACTCCTCTCTAAGGCTCTCCAAAGAACTTTTCTTGGTACTATATCATAAAAGCTTTTTCATGATCAATAAAAATTAAAAGAAGATATTTTCATTCTCTAAATTTTTCCATAAAAGTTCTTGATATATATGTACAGCTTCCATAGTAGATCTATCTGGCATAAAATCAAATTAATTTTGAAAAACACATGTATCCCTTCATAAAATGTATTCAATTACTCTCTCCCGAAGTTTTAATCGATGGCACATTAACTTGATTCCTCTATAATTAGCACAGTCTTGAGCATTGTAAGTAGGTATAAAAATACTCTTTCTCCACTCATATGATATCTTCTTAGTATTTAAAATAATATTAAATAACTTGGTAAGCCAAAAAATTACTTCTTCACTAAAACATTTTCATACATCGATAGGAATGTCATTCAATTCTATGGTTTTTCCACTCTTGATACTCTTTAAAGCATTCCAAATTTCAGCTTACATGGTGAATGAAAATGTAATTGAGACTATTTTTAAAGCTATTAAACTCACTTATATTATTTGTATTGGTACAACCTACATTAAAAATCTTAATAAAATAATTCATCCACCAATATTAAATTTTGTTTATTCATAATTTTTTTTTAATCGTCTTTGATACATTTAGCATGAGTTAAATCTTCGATTGTTTTATCACTTAATTTAACTAGCTTATAAATGAATCTCTCTTTCGATAGTTTTAATTTATTATATAAATTCTTGAATGTTGCACTAGTATTTTGGATTCAAAATAACATGGTTTATAATTCTTTCAATTCTTCTCAGTTTTACAATTAAATCATTCTTTATACTGTCTTTTTATCTTTAATCATAACTTAAACATCTTGTTTTCATTACCGTCCATCTTTATAATGAGTACTCTCCCTTTTGATTCATCAAATAAACTCTTTGCTACATTACGAATATAACTAACAACCGAACTTCATATAAGATTGGCCGAGTCCCAAGCCCTGGATGTGAAAGGAGGAGAGTTGTGTTATGTAGTTGACAATCAGTGTAAGCTTTGTTGAATCCTCGACATGAAAACACAATAGAAAATGAAAATACAAATGCTTCAATATTTAATGTGATGTTTGTGATGAGATATATAAAGTTGTCAACAAATCTCTTAACGTTGATAAAATTATGTTCCAAGGATGACACTTGTCAACTAAGTTTGAACATCCTCTAAGCATCCCTTAATGTGATAATAAAACCATCATGCTATGGCCAATCTCTCTAATTAATCAAACAAACCTGAAATCACTAAAATCAGTGGACATGATTTAACATCAAGACTAGCCTTCGAGATTAGCTGCGTTGTGATAACTAGCAGAAAATAAAATGAAGGTTCACATAACAAAGCAATATGCAAAGAAAATTTACAACAGACTTGGTTTGCTATAGAATAATGTTAAATAAGATATAAAAACGATAGATGTAGCTCCATATTTTTGTAAAATCACACAAGTAAGCATAAGTCCCAATATATTGTATGAATTAATAAAATTATGCACCTTTTTAACTTTGTAAAAGTTTCTAGAGATGCCTTTATGAAGTTATGGGTATCATCATCTTATCCCCGATATTAAATATTATGTGCCTTTTAATTAAATCTGTACATAGATTATAATATCTATAGTTAAAATTCACCTTTCTACTAATACTCTAATGAAAATCATGCATGTTGTGCAAATGGTTATCAAATGTGCTAAGCATAATCTTGTTAAGAAAACAAGATATATAGACTTCCTAGGTAGGTAGTCAGCTATTGTCTCAAATGAACTCATGTATAGCCATATTGACAGATTAAATATATAAAAACTAAATAATGATAAAATAAATCTCAATCGAAAAGGCATCCTTTTCAAGCAACTAGAATGAACACAAAATGGTTTTAGACAGCTATTCTAACTTGAATAATTTATTAAAAAGCTTTGCAATGGAAGCATTATCAATCTTATAGAAAAAAAGAAATGGATCATCATTAGAAATCAATCAACTGCCACATAAATAGAATCATGCTTCCTCAATGTACATAAACATTCTAAGACACACGGTACTAACATCCTCCAAGGGTTTGAAAGAAATGGGTAAAAGTGTTTACATGCATTTGTCTACTTTTGCCCCTTATCCATCAAATAATTAACAAATTAGATAACTGCTATTGCAATATCCCTCTTAGAACTATGCCAAAAATACATATTCTTAGTCATTGTTACAAGCTTGTCCCTCCAAAAAAGATAGTCAATCCCCCAGCATATTATTTATGTACAAATAATCTCTAAAATACAAATCAAGCAAATAAAATAGTGTGTTGCCATATACAAATAACTATCCCTAATATGTAATCTCTATCAAGCATAGGTAGACCACTACTAAAGCCACAGTAGATTTCACATATATTCATAAAGGTAGCATACTTGTAATATAATCAAGCCCAACCACTTTATAATACATAGTGCAATAGGACAATATTTTTGCTCAAGGCCTAAATAATTTATTATTAAATGTTGCACAACATTTTCTTTCAAAGATGTAACGATCCACTAACTTCATGTGAACATGTTCTAACCTTTTAAGCATACTAGAATATTTCAATGTCTAATGATAAAAGTACGCCGCAAATTTCCTAATTAAGTGATAATATCTCCAATAAATAAGTGAATATACTACACATAAATTTGCCTATTGTACTTAAGAAAATTTTTGTTTTACTGTATTCAATATCTCACATAAGAATTTTATGAGGTGACTATTCTGAGTTGGAACTTCTACACATACCTAAAAGCATCACAAGCAATCTCAATCTAAACAAATGTGCTTCAAAAGTCTATCATTTATATCACTTAAGGCTTGCTTGTCATTCTTAGTTCATTAACAATCACCCTAACTCGGGCAATTTATAACCGGTGCTATAATGGAGCGAAACTCAAATAAACCCTCCATAAAAGGAGTAAAGTTCATAAAAAATCATATTGTCGTGATTTTGAAAAGTATAAGTTCATTTTATTAACTTAACCTTCTCAAAACCTGTTGTGAGCCTAGTTTCTAACATAGAAAATCTAAGAATGATCACCAAATTGATCACAAAACACGACTAGTACTCCCAACTATCGTCTTTCTTGAGAACTTATAAGACTTGTACAAAACAATGACTTACATTCTCCCAAAATCTCTTCCTCAATAACTCGTATACTTACCTTTTCAACTCACATGCCCAGTTGAGTTCATTTTAAAAGCTAGCAAGTTAACTAAAAAAGATCTTAGAATTAAATCAATCGCATGTTAAATATTTTTTCATGGAGAACTTCTTGGAAAACTCTTCGAAATAGTTCTCTATTTAATCATCAGCAATCATTAAGTGCAGAATTCAGATCTTTGAATTTCATTGGTCTTGAATTATTCTCAAATTATTAAACTGAAATGCATAGATGCCTAATATACCATGATTGCCTATCGTATGGTTATAGAACCAAAATATACTCAAATTACATAAACTATGCACACGTTAAAGCATCACATAAAATTCTATTATTCAAATATTTATCATTAACCAAAAACAATAATTAAAATAAAAAACTTATCCATTTAAAATGTACAAGATGACCAACATTGGGAACACTAACTTTTCAAGCGCAGAATTCAGGTCATTACATTTCATTGGTTTTAGAATTGTTTTCAAATTATTAAATTGAGATGAATAGATGTTTTATATAACATGATTGCCTACCGTGTGGTTATAGAGCCAAAACATCCTCATATTACATGAAACATGAGCATCACTTCAAATTCTATTATTCAAATATTTATCATTAACCAAAACTAATAATTACAATAAGAATGGCCTTATTTACAGATCTTTAAGTTCAAAAGAAAGCAAAGCATACTAGGTTAACAATTAAGTTACATGCACTTAACAAAAAAGAAAACAGCAAGATATGACATTTGTGGTTTAATCAACAACGCAAATAAAGTTTGTGGCTAAAAACTATGGAGCAGTGATGCATTAAGGCATTGGTTCAAACAACGGGGAACTGTGCAAGCAGAAGTTCAGCGCCAATATGGCTCTAATCTGAATATTTAAATTTGTTAAAGTAGAGATTCATTGTTGCAATAATTAACGTTTATAACAATGCCTATTGTAATGACCCTAGATCATTTATAAGGGACGTTACTTACCCGCAATGTCTAAATTACGTTTATTTCCCGCAAACTTCCGTTTTTTGGTTAAGAAATCCCGCTATAACTTGTATTTTTTTAGTCAAATTCCCGCCTATTTCTGTTAACCTGCTATCACAAATTGATTAAATCAGTGTTTCAGGAAGTTTTGGGGAATTATGGTCATAATCTTGATATTAATTATGAAATTAATGTAATACAAATTTTTATTTTACCCGCCTTATTGAAAAAGCGTAACTAAGACACGCACGGAAATGACCGAGCGTTTCCAAAGGAGAAGTTAAATTAGCACGGTAAGCGCCACTTAGAAAACGCAATCCCTTCCCTCTTCCTTCACTAAAAATGGAAGGAAAAGACATTTTTTTTTTAGTTTCTGCAATGAATTCCTAAGACGCCATTAACTCCGAAAACCGCCGAAATCAAAGCGACGGTTTTCGGAGAGCACCATTTAAGGCCATCGAGCACCTACGATGCCCTCACAAATACCGCAAGTTCTCTCTCTCGATTCCCTCGCTCGCCCCCTCTCTTCTCAAGCAGCAAGCAACTCCCAGAAAGGAGGAGCCTTGACACCTCACCGACTCCGCATCTGTAATCGACGTACCTCTATCGGCAAGAAGGATTCCTTCGTCGTCTGCTCCCTGTTCCCGGGCCGTCTGATCCCCGCTCCATCGGCAAGTGGAATCGTCGACAAGAAGGACTATCACATCCAAGCAATCGTTCTGTTTTCTTCCGCTTCCTGGAGGATAACTCAATCGCAAGGTACGAAATCTTACTCTGCGTCAATTGTGCCGATCCTTTTATATAAGATAGAATCGTATAGGTTAATTAATAATACTTCAAATCAAATTACTAAATCACATTACATAGTTAATAATAAAGATATTGTGATTAGATATGTAAATATTATGATGACTTATATGTACTACGATGATTCTTTACTAAACTTGATGTGCATTTTTTTTAAATAACTTCAAAAAAGTATTCTAATAGTATATGCAATTAAAAGAGTTTTAATATGGGTAAATTAACAATTGAAGTTGTATTATGTGTGTATTTTATGTAATGTTTAGCATTGAAGTATACTTTAGAAAAATTGATTGATAATTAAATTGTCTGTGTTGCTTCTAAAGTTTACCTTTATGAATCTCATGCATGTATGACACCCTCTTTGAGCCCACATAGTCATTGACATTTTATAGAAATAATTTTCCTAACAAGGAACATGCTTCAAGTTTGTTAAAGCAGCTACTTGCATATTTATGCTTATGGCATTTGTTTCCATTTGCCCAATAATGAGATCAAACTAGTTTGGTTGGTTTTAATGATAGCTGGCGTGAGGTGTTCAGTGAAAGTTTTGGTAAACATGAATTTGAGAAAATGTTAGCTCAATTCCAAAGTTTCTTGTAGGATACCTCTACCTACACATGATATCCTAGTGTTTATAATGTTGTTGTTGTCTCATTGGGATAGGTCTCATAATTATGTAACACCAAAGCATGTGTAGCACTTCCAGCCTTACCAAGCAAAAACATTTTTATCTTAGTCTGCTTTGCACTACTCAAGAATTGATTGATCCTTTGAAATTCATAGTTCCTAACCTAAATCTTAAAGTCTTAACGAGGATCTAAAATATTAAGAGAACCATAAACTAATCAAGAGAAATATTATATTTTTGCAACAATTAATTTTTAGAGTCTAATAAAATATTTATAAACATAATTTTTGCAAATGTATCAAGTTTTGAGTAGTTTCTCAACGGCTGAGCATAAAAGTATACTGGACATTACTTGTTATACTCTTATTACTTCAATTGCTGCTTAAGCATTGCTTTGAGCTTGTTTTATATTACTATTTAATGCATTATTTTTACTACTAATGATGTAAGAGAAATAAATGATGTTTATGTATCTTGTGAATGTTGCAAAGGGTTCTGAAATGATGGTTGAATAGGTTAGGGATGTGGTTAGTCCTTGGGAGCCTATGGCCTTTGAGGGGCCCAAATGAAGATTATGCTTTTAAGCTTTTATTGAACCCAGCCTCAAGGTTCTGGCTTTTCCTATCAGAACTATTACCGTCGCTTCATAATATCGTCATAAACATAAACATGAATTTTTATGCGATTACTATTTGAAATTTGGCATGTGACAAGAAAATATTCATTTGCAGGAATAATGACTATCTTTTATTTTCATTTACCAAATTTTTTTGCAATTATTATTATATCATTTTTACCTTCTGCTTCTGCTTAAAAGTATATTATTTAATAGCTTCTATACTTAGAATGTGCACTAAGGCATTATTTTCATAATGCCAGACCAGATTCTATTGGAGGAGACTGATGTAGTTTAAAGAAAAGCATGGCGCGAAAATAACTTTAATTCTTATTTTCTTTGCGAGTGACAAGCATTATGTATGATGTAATAATCGGAATGATATTTATCATAAATTAAATGAATGATATTTTTTTTATTTTTGTATGGCTCTGGATATTGTTTAACTGCTATTTTACTCAGCCGCCAATATGATTCTACAAAAAGATGTGCCCGATGTTAGAGTGGTTGTTACCAGTCTAACATGGGTCATCAAACCTATAAAATAAACTTCTAAACAAAAACACCACCAAGTCTTAATCCCACTAGGTGGGTTGGCTACATCATTTGTTTCATTGTGCACGATCACATAGAAACCCCTCCCTAAGTTCCAAATGGAGAAGATACTTGCTAGTAGTTTCTTCCCATGTCTTTTTTGGTATTCCTTTTTCAACAAGGGTGAAATTCATAAACTCGATTCTTTTAACAAGGGCATGGCACGATCTACGCTTAATATGATCAAATAATCTAAGGGGCATGGCACTATTAAAGCCACCCCAACCTTGCTACAAATAAACTTATTTCTCATTCTATTCTTACGAGTATACCCACTCATCTATTTAAGCATCCTCATTTCTACAACACTTATTTTATCGTTTTCTTCTTTGTTGGCCAACAGTCAACCCCAAATAACATATACCTAGCTCAAGAGTTACTCTATAAAATTTTCCTTTTATTTTGAGCGAAAGTTCCATACCATACATCACTCCATAAGCGGTCGTCCATTTCATCCAATCAACTTAGATCCTACTAATCACATCGCTCTCTATTTCAACATTCTTTTCAATAATTGAACAATATATTTGAAACTCTAACTCTTTTTGATCACATGGCCCTCAATAGTTATGTCCTCAAAATTAGAGCTTCTAATACAATTGAACTTATACTCCATCTATTCAAAAATCTTTATATTCTCAAATAGTCATCTATAACTCAAGTTTTGCTTTAACTCCATTCTTAGTCTTATCAATTAAAAGATGTCATATGCAAACACATGCATCAAGGGACCTCCGATTGAATGTGCTCAATTAGAACATTCATACTTAAAGCTAAAAGATGTGGGCTGAGAGTTGAGTCTTGATTAATCCACTGGTAACAAAAAAATCATTAGACGAACCACCTTGCGATTGAACATGCTACAACCCCATTATACACATCTATAAAAACATCAATATATGCAACTGACTTCTATTGGTACTCTATTATAAACCTTTTCACGATCAATAAAAATTAAATAAAGATTTTTTTTTCTCCATAAAATATCTTAATATATGTATAGCCTCCATGATAGATTTATCTGGCATAAAACTAAATTGATTTTGAGAAATACAAGTATCCCTTCATAGACTACTATTCAATTACTCTAAAAATTCAATGAATGACACATTAACTTGATTCCTATTAATTAGCACAACAACCTTGAGCAGCATCTTTATTCATGTAAATATATATAACACTTTTTTTCACTCATCTAACATCTTTTTAGTCTTCAAATATTATTAAATAACTTGGAAAGTCTGAGAATACCTTCCTCACCCAAATATTTTTATACATTTATAGGGATATCATCCGATCTAACCAATTTTATGCTCTTCATCCTCTTTAAAGCATTTCAAATGTCTACTTTATTAACACAATGAATGAAAGTGTAATTAAGTTTATTTTTATAACCATTAAACTCACATATTGTTACAACCTTAATTAAAAAGCTTTGTTATATAATCTATCTATCTATGTCGAATACCTTCATCCAAAAAAAAAAGAATTTTTTACCACGCATTTGCTATATTTAATGAGTTAAATCTTTGATTCATTTCTCTTAATTTGGCTAGCTTATAAATGTGTCTCTCCCTCGATAATTTCTAATTTATTATATAAATCATCAAAAATTGCACTCTTAACATCACAAACTGTTATTTTGGATCCACGATAAGTTAGTTTATATTTTTTTCAATTTCCTCAATTTTACATTTAAATTATTCTTTATAGTATGTATTTTATTTTTAAATTTGATTTGAACATTTTGTTTTCATCATCATACATCTTTATTATTGAGTACTCTCCCTTTTGATTAACCAAGTAAACTCTTTGCTATATTGCAAATACAACTAGCAACCAAATTCTACTATCCATTATCCAAGTTTTAAGACTTTACTTTTAAAAATAAATATATCACCCTTCTTAAAATTGCACTATCTAGTTTTAAGACACATTTTAGATATAATATTAATTTTCAAATCAAAAATCAATAAATAAAATTTAATTGTGAAACAATCATTTAGAGTAATTAAAATCATTGCAAAATAAATGATCAAGTTTCTTTAAGAGAAAAAAATCAATATGAGCTTTAGAAGCCTTGTTTTATTAGTGATAATATATTCCTCCATTTTCTTAAAGTATTAGCAATCATAAAATCATTTTTCCTTCTTCATTAACTATCCAAAACTAAAACCATCGTGATTACTGTTAAAATCTTTAATTACCCGTCCAACACATTCATTTAAATATCTACCCATAAAAAGCATTTTCTCTTGAGGTATAACTTAAACCAGCTCATCCAAATCATGTCAAAATCTTATATATATATATATATATATATATATATATATATATATATATACAATTCTATTTAAGGGGCATAAACAGTTGAAATATTAAAAGTTGTCCTAATATTATCAAAAACTCTAAAATATAAAAAAATTGTTCATCCCTTGAAGTTGTACTTTTCAAAATCATGCAAAAAAAAGAAAATTCATAGTAAGAAAGAAAACAATAAAAGCCCTCATTGTTTAAGGTGACATATATGATAAGTGCAATAATAATTCCTAGGATAACCTAAATGATATCTACCACTAACTTTGTTAAAAATCACCTTAAGTTCAACATGATTACAAAATCAGGTTGGCAGGGTAGAAACCTTAGAAAATTAAGCTATAATACAATTGAACTATGTTAAGAGGTGTCAACTACCTAAAAATTCATGAGTTGATTTAGAGGCATGTTACTAGAGGTATATAGATTACATCAGTATCAAATAACATTATAAATTAAGTTGGGAACAGAAAGATAAAAAGATGTCCCATATCATAAAGTTGATGAAGAGATAAAATATGTACGTATTACTAACAAAATTGTGGCCTTGAAAACAATAAACCACATGAACTCTGAGACTTATTGGAGAAAATGAAAGACAAACTTACCAAGAAAATCTCTGCCGTCAAGAGCTTGTGTCCATGTTTGTGCAGCGTCATATAATGCAGCTCGCTCATCAGTAATTCCATACTTCTTCTTTAGCCTCTTGGACACCATGTACATCACTCCAGCTCCCGCATATTTGGCAGTTAACCTCTCTGTAAAACTGAAGTTACCTGCATAATGTCAGAAAATATGCATGCATCTCAAGTTATTAGCCCAACAAAAAAAGATTAAAACACTTTATTTAATAGCCTAAAACATCACTTGTAAAACTAAAGAAGAGGATTGGTAGTGTAGGTGTATAAAGTATATTAGAAAAATAATATTAACGGTTATAAGGAACAATAAATATTCAAGAAAAGTAATACTAATAAGTATTATATCAAAAATATACTATTTTAAAATCTTCATTTATTTCCACAGCAAGTAGAATTATACTCCTCTATATGTTTCTTATTGTATTCAATAAGCATGCTATACAAGAGCTAGTTAAGTTAAGAAAATACATCAATTTTGACCTTAACATTAATAGATATGAAATAGATTGAAATACATGAAAGTTATGCCCTTAAAATAAAACAGAAAATTCCAGTACGTTAATGTGCTATATTACTACATAAAAAATGTTAAACCTTCTTAAAACTAATATTAACTATCAAAAATTCAATAAAAATAGTTTCAAAAATAATTCCTCCCTATTTCATCATATGTGTACACATGTTTTAGTTTGCTTGCATCATTGCCTCTCCGAAATAGAAATCCCCCAAAAACGTATATTTTTAATAAAGAAAGTTCGATTAAACATCTTAAGGAACGAGTTGCACTGATCATGCTCTATTTTGAAAATTTTTAAATCCTCTTTTAATTAAAAAAATTACATTAATGGTATAATAATTCATTACATGTTTTAAATTAGCAGCCCAGGTGCTGCTGCACTTTTTTTGTGTAAATTGTGTTCAAGAAAAGGTAAATAAAAGCACTACAAAATGTCAAATATATAAACATGTGAATGATAAGTCCTCATGAAAAAAGAAATAGAAAGTAACAAAAGTTACAATCTAGATTAACAAGGAGTTTTGGTGTGCTAATTGTAAAAACCAAAATATAGTGAAGAGCAATTTTGGAAGTTAAATGGAGAAACAAACTCAAAAAGACAAGGAGATCAAGCTCACTGATCGTATAACCAAAGCTTTTACAAAATGATGCAGAATTTATTCTTTAAATGTTGTATCAACAACCCCTGAGTGGTTGTATGTGTACTAGTAATTCAAAAAATGCAGATAAAAAAATACCAATTCCTAGTCCCGCACAATAACTATTGACATAGATCCTCAACCATAATCATCATTATCATAAGCCTGACCCTAATTATTTAAAGTATATGTTATAAATCCTAAGGGGCTGTTTGGAATGGTGTAAAAGAGGTGAAAAGTAAAAACTTTTCAGGGAATGTCAACTTCCCGGTATTTGGCATGCAGTATTTAACTGCAAAGTAAAATTCGGGTGTATAATATAATTGCAGCAGTATAAATACTATCGCTGCGATCAGATTTCGGCTAGACCGGCCAAATTCAAAGATTACACAAAGCTCCCTCCCACGAAGCAGCGAAACGAGAGCACCCTCTTCTCCGACCAGACACAACAGTTCCCTCTTCTCCAACGCGACACCAGAGCTCCATCTTCTCCAATGCGATGCGAAAACTCCCTCTTATCAGACACAAACGACCTCCCTCTTCTCTAGCTTCTGTTGAGATGAGAGGAAGAGAGAAGAAGAAAATTGAAATCAGAATAACTTTGGGTATATTGCATATGTTTTATTGTGTACATATATATATAGTAATGTGTAACCGTAACATATGTCGATTACAAATTATAATCAATACCCAAACTTCAATGAGAAGCCGGCGGTTACATTATAATCCTATAGCTTATAACAGTTTCTAATTCTGGTTAATGTCTAGCATTTCTTGCTGCAATTATATTCTGATATCCCCCCGTAAGGTGACGGCGAACTCTTGAACCGTCGGTTTATCTCGTACGTAGTTAAATCGAGAGATTTGAAGTAGATCGGTGAGGACGTTCGCTATTTGCTCGTCTGATGGTGTAATGAATTGCGACCTCACTATTTTTGACATTGTTATAAATAAAGTAATAGTCCACTTCTACGTATTTTGTACGAGCGTGAAATAACAGGTTGTTGGCGATAGAGATAGCGAACAAGTTGTCACAGTAGAGTTTTGATGCTTGGAACTGAGGATGTTGGAATTCTGGAATTAATCTACAAAGCCATATGATTTCAATAATCGTTGAGGCAAGCGCTTGATATTCGGCTTCTATGGAGAATTGTGTTATTGAGTGGTGTTTCTTGGCGTTCCAGCTAATTAGAGTTTGGCCCATAAACACACAAAAATCGGTTGTAGAATTCATGTCAGTAAAGTATCCAGCCATGTCTACATCTAAATGTGCATGAAACTCCGTGGTGGAAGGAGTGACGGGTAACCCAAAATGAATGGTGCCCTTGATATATAATAATATGCATCTTAGTTGTGTGAAGTGATGTTGTAGAGGCTGATGCATGTGTTGACGAATGTGGTTGACGTGACTAATATCTGGACATGTGATGGTAAAGTATTGAAGGCAACCGACGAGTTGTTTGTAGGTGTGCATATCAAGTAATGCGTCCGAGGTGGTAGTGGATCTGTCAGTTGGACTTGCAGAAATAGGGGCTGGTTTGCAATTTAGCATCCTTGAATCCTGAAGAATCAGTGTTGCATAAGAAATCTAGGACAAATGAAGGCCGTGGGATGTTTGTTGAATAGAAATACCAAAAGAATTTGAGGGGGAGCAAAGGTTTTTCATTTTGAAGTGGTTCTACATAGTTGTAACCAATTGTGTTAAGGAATGAGAGACTTGTGACTGTGAGGAGTATATCATCGACATATATTAGTATATAGGCGCAAATATGAGAGGAGTCATAAACGAATAGTGAGGATCAACTTTACTTTGAATGAAACCATTTGTTATGAGGAATTCGGTGACGATAGAGAACACTGACAAGGAGATTGTTTAGCCCATAGAAAGCATTTTTATGCTTGCACACGTAACGGGGTTTATTGGGTTTGATGAAACATCGAGGTTGTTTAATGTAAACTTTTTCATTCAAGGAGTCATGGAGAAAGGCATTTGAAAGGTCGAGTTGTAGTATGAACCATCGGTGATGGATAGCTATAGTGAAGGGTACGCGAATGGTGGATATATTAGCAATCGAACTGAAGGTTTCTGTAAAGTCTAATCCATAGGTTTGGCTGAAGCATTGAACCACTAGGCGAGCTTTGTAATGAGCAACGGAGCCAACGATCTTGTATTTGGTGCGGAATGTCCATTTGAGAGAGATTGGGCTTACGAGATGGAGTAGGTAATAGACCGTTATAAATGTTGGAGATGTGTATGAATTGTCCATTGCTGATGGTGACTTTGTCGTGGCCATTGTACGAGTCTGAGATGGAGAAAAGTAAGAGAAGATGGGGTTTGGGTTTAGAAGTGATATTTGAGGAAGTGTACGTTGCGAGAAATAAGAACTTTTTGTGTGAATGGGTTGAAACATCGGTATCCTTTTTGGGTAGGGGAGTAGTCCATAAAGATGCAAGGAATTCTAGGGGAGAGATTGAATTGCTAGTGAGATGGTAAAAGTGGGTAGCAAGTAGTGTAGCTGATGTCATGCTTCCAAAGGCTGGTTGAGCCGAGGGAGAACTAAATCCCATGTTTGTTGGTCATTGAGAGCCAAAATTTCAGTATCCATTGCTTGTCTCCAGTGACCAAGTTTATTTAGCTTGGGTGTAGGTAGTAGGATCATGTTGAAGAGGAGTTCGAGCAGTGAGATCGAGTATGGGGAGACACTGAATAGCACCTGTTCTGGTTCTGATATGCATTGGATGTGAAAGATGGGTGGGGGAGAGGGAAGATAGAGAAGACAGTGTCTGCTATAGGTAAGGTAGTATCGGAGGTAAGTGCACTAGAGGAGTTGTTGTTGGGAGAATTAGGTTAGTTAGAGAAGGTAGAGCTTTGAGGACTTTGTGAGTTTGGAGAGGTAGAGAGAGTGGGTAATTATGACGGTATGGGCTGATGTGGTGTGGTAGAGGATGGTAGGAATAGAGTGGAGGGAGGGATGAGCAACTGAGGTTTATTGCTTTCGAAGATTGAGGAAGTTGGAGAAGAGAGAGAATATGAGGTTTGGGATTGGAAGTGGTTCAAGGAAGTGTATGTTGCGAGAAATAAGAACTTTTTGTGTTAATAGGTAGTGGGATCATGTTGTAGAGGAGTCTGGGCGGTGAGATCGAGTATGGGGAGACAATAAAGAGCACATGTTTTGGTTCTGATAAGCATTGGATGTGAAGGATGGGTGGGGGAAAGGGAGGATAGAGATATAGTATATGATATAGGTAAGGAAGTATTGGAGGTAGGTACAATAGAGAAGATGTTGTTGGGAGAATTAGATTGGTTAGAGGAGGTAGAGCTTTGAGTACTTTGTGAGTTTGGATAGGTAGAGAGAGTGGGTAATTATGACGGTATAGGCTGATGTGGTGTGGTAGATGATGGTAGGAATAGAGTGGAGGGATGAGGAGGTTTATTGTTTTCAGAGATTGAGGAAGTTAGAGAAGAGAGAGAAGTTGGAGTTTGGGATTGGAATTGAAGTTCAAGGAAGTGTACGTTGCGAGAAATAAGAATTTTTTGTGTTAGTGGGTTGAAGCATTGGTATCCTTTGAAGGAGGGGAGTAGTCGATGAAAATGCAGGGAATGATTTTAGAGGAGAGTTTGGATTGTTGGCGAGGTGGCAGAAGTGTGGTACAGCCAAAAATACAAATGTGAGTTTAGGTGGGTTTGTGAATGTGTAGGAGGAGTTTGTAGGGTGTTTTGTTTTTGGTAGACTTGAAAAGGAGGCGGCTAATGAGATAGACTGAGGTAGAGAGAGCGTCATGACAAAATTTAGAGGAGATGCCAGCAGTGTGAAGAAGTGTTCTTAATGTTTCTATAAGGTGACGGTGTTTCCTTTCGACAACTCCATTTTGTTGAGGTGTGTAGGGGCATGAAAGTTGATGATGAATTCCTTTGTTGTAGGAAAGTGGATATGGTATTATTGTAATATTTGCCCCCTCCATCAAAGCGTAAGATTTTTATTTTGTGGTTGAATTGACACTAGAGGAAATGAGTGAATTGAATGAAAAGATTTGTAATTTCAAATTTTAGTTTCATTGGAAAAATCCATACAAATCAAAAAAAAATCATCAATAAAAAAGACAGTAGCGATAGCCTTCATTTGAAACATTAGGGGTTGGAACCCATACATCAAAATGAATCAATTCTAATAGTTTATAGTAATTATTGGTAGAAATAGGGAAGGGCAATTTGTGGTGTTTGTTCATGATGCATTGGATACACTCAACAAAGTTATTGCTTATCTGAATATGAGGAATCTGAGTTGTGAGAAGTTATTGCATGGTTGATGCTGGATGGCCTAGCCTTCAATGCGATGGAAGAAGCAAAGAGGTGATGCAATGGAGTTGGTGGTGGCTCGGATGGGATGAAGTAAAGATCAATAGGCCTGTGGCTTGAAGGAGAACTGTGTTGGAGCAAAGATCCTTGATGCATAAGCCGATGAGATCAAATGAAATAGAGCATTTATTATCAGTTGCAAGTTTGTGTGCATAGATCAGATTGAAATTGGATTGGAGAACATGCAATATTTGAGAGAGATTGAAACTTACAAGATGGAGTAGGTAATAGGTCATTACTGATGTTGTTGATATGCAGGGATTGGCCATTACTGATGGTGGCTCTATTGTGGCCATTGTACAAAACCGAGATGGTAAGGTTGCTGAGATAGTTGGTTACGAAAGCTGATGCGTTGGAGTCAAGAAACCAATTGTTGTCAATGTAACAGTTAAAATTGAATGTTGTGTGCTGATAGAAGCATTTAGTAAAGATTGGATCGTGTCTACACCAACAAGATATTGTTGTGTCCTCGTTTTCCACATATTTGACACTTAGTGGTGGATCTTCCCCGCTGATCGTTGGATGTGGTATTCAGCCGTGAGCTGAAGCTTGAACGATTAAAGGGGCCATGGATTGCAATTTGATTGGGTTCTGCCTCTCCAGGATTTTATCGCAGCCTCTTTCGTGGGTATGCATCAAAAGTATCGGTGATGGGGTTTGTTGTAGATCATGGCAGGGCTTCGTGTTGTACATTGATTTCTTCGCTGCAAAGCAGAGAATAGAGGTCGTCGAGACTCAAAGGTTAGAGATTTGTGCATATTGCAATTTTGAATACTTGATATTAAGCGGAGAGGCCATTTGAGATGTAAAGAATGATATCTTCACGGCCAATAGTAGAGCCAGCAGCTAATATTTTATCTACAATTTCTTTGATTTCGGAGAGGTAACTAACATGGATAAATCTTGCAGTGTGACATTGTGTAGGGCATCTTCGAGTAAAATAACTTTGGACCTATTTGTGGATTGGAAACGTCTTGCAAGAATCTGCCAGGTTTCATGACAAGATTCGGTGGTAAGGATGTAGGGTAAAATGGAGGAGAAGATGGTGGAGAATACAGTTGAGATCAAGTTTCGATCAGTGGAGGTTCATAATTCAGAACATGGATTGATGTGTTGATTTTTGACGCTATCAGAAAGGTAAGAAGATGGTTTTGGCGAGGTCCCATCGAGGTGTACGTGACTATTGGCTTTAAAAAGGTTTGGCTTTGAAAAGGTTAAAAATTTGCACTCACCAAATTAGGTAATTGTCGAAGGTAAGGAGGTGGTTAATTAGGTTCTTGAAATTATTTATCAAAAATGTAAAACTAGAGGAAAGAGTCAATGGGTCTAGTACTTCTTGATTATCTTGTGCGTCGATTATGCCGGAGACGGAAACTTTCCGTGTGAGTGAATCAAACACAGACGGTTCTGTGTCGATTCTAATGCATCAAACATAGACGATCCCGCAAGAGAGGAAACAAAAACTGTTGTGCTGATTTAGAGGACGAAGGAGGAGAGAATTGTGAATCTCTCTGATACCATGTTGAGATGAGAGGAAGAAAGAAGTAAATTGAAATCTAAATACCTTTGTGTATATTGCATATGTTGTTACAGCGTACATATATATAGAGATGTGTAATCGTAAGATATGTCGGTTACAAATTCTAATCAATGTCAAGCCTTCAATGAGTAGCAAAGAATATTAAAAAGGATATGAGTAAAATTTTTAGGAGGTAATTTACTCCCATATTACTAAAAACAACACACTCTCATGTTACTTCATTCCAAATAGAAAAATCTTATGTTTTCTGAAAAACTACTAAACAGTAATAAAATAATCTCATTATACTGTAATCAGATTAAATTGTAATTTGATTGCTTTACATTAATATCTCTCATATTTCCTCATTCCAAACAGCCCTTTAATGTAATGCTTTATCATTTTTCAAAAATGGCTTCACTTAATATTTTTGTTTGCTTGTATTACACTTCATTATATAATGTCATCTTCTAGAAAACATTTTTTCCTTTGTTAGTAATTTATGAAATAGAACTGTTATCCCTTCTCGATGTATTTATCTTTAACCATGAAACTATATTTTTACTTTTAACACTTATCATGTATGGCGACTGCTGATGACTTATATTTTGTTTTATATATTCCAAAAATCTTGTATTCTTTGATAGTACAAGACTTCTAGCAAAATACTCGGAAAGGTGCAATATTTGCTCTACTCATACACAATTTGCAAGAGTTTTAGCTTTTCAACAATGACTACAAGTCTAGCATTCAAATATTTCTATTGATTAAAAAGGTATTTATTTTCCTTGATAACCCCTCACTACATAGATCTATTAATAAATTCTTCTAAAGCCTTTATAGCAATCCTTTGTTGTTCAAACATCAAATCAAAAGATAAACATGTATCGGTTGATAAACTCAAACTTGTTGCCTGTAGAAAGCAACTTCTGTGTAGGAATAATACTCTTCAACCTTTCGAATTTCATCACCTTTTCCTAGAGTAATAATTGGAAGTATTTTTTCAACAAATGCATGACTTCACAATAAAGCTACAACAATTTGTCAAATTAATTTGCTATTGTAGAAAGACAAGGCAACTCTTAGATGATTTTTATTGGCTCCTGCTTTAATACCAAAGCAATTTTGCAAGATACTTAAAGAAGTATTTTATTCTGTTTATTATTGCAAGATACTTAAAAGAAGTATTTTATTTTGTTTATTAATCTACTTGCAAAACTTCAAATGTTAATATATGTGTTTATGCCGAATTGAACTATTTTTTCTATCGTTTAAAAGAACATATCTTTTCTGCTGTAACCATTCGTGCCTTGCTCCACAATAAGTTAAATATGTTAAATTTCTCTTAAAGTTCTATGAAATCCTCTTAACAAAACTAGCATATCATCCACATTAGATTTGGGTCGGCTAGAGCATGTTTGTCTTGTACTATAAAATACTTTTAAAATTTACTATTCAAATTTCGTAACTTTTTCCTAGGAAAATAAATATAAGGTATTCTGAACAAATACCACAACTCCACGGCAACAGTAAAATAACTTGAGAAATCTAATTCCTAAATTAGCAAAACAAAGGCTATAAAGTTTCTCATGGCTAACTTAGTTATTAATTTCTACAACATGTAACACAATATGTTGTGAAAATTTCTGGTTGTAGATATTGATTGGAACTAAAATGTCCTAATGCATTACTAAAAACAAGCGTGATTTTAAAATGCTAAAGATACATCATCATACCATGAGTGGTGATGTAGTTGAATGACTCCAAAGCCTCGGAAGCAGTACGATATATATTTGGCGATAAGACATGGACAAGATGCTCATCGACCCACCTATATCATGGAAAATAAAATTAGTTAGTACCATTTAAACATCATTGATGAGCCTAAAACTCTAAGAGAATACATGGAAGGCACGTATGTTATTTCAAATAAAAAACGCTTGAAATTATGAGTAAATCACAAAGAGATGTTCATTGTATTAATTATAAAGTATGTTTGAATTTATTTTCGAATTAATACATATTAGAACATGCAGCTAAACAATTATACAACCATAAAAAGCATTAAATAACTAAACCAGTAAACCATAGCTAGTATGTGACCTAGAGTTAACAAAACCCAAGTAATCAAATATATTACAAAAGATCATGGAGAACGGAAAATGCTTAAAAGCATTGAAAGACTGAATAGTTAAATAACATTTTCATTAGTTTTGAATTTAAATAGGTATATACTAATGTTGAAAAGTTTACCTCCTCCACTTGGCCTCTTCTTCATCAACTACCAAGTTCTCAGGATGAATCTTGTGACTTAACTTATTAATTATATCTAAGAAATTAAACAATAATAAGCATTTACTAATAACCTGAAAAAATGCTATTTTGACAAATAGATCTAATGAACTTACAAAATGCAAATAAATTATTCAAGGAAAATTTATAAGCTTCTACGTCAAAAAAAATAAAAAAAGCAAACCTGAGGAGTCAACCAATTGTTCACCATCCACAACTAGAACTGGAACCTTCTTATAGTCAGACCATTTGATTTCCTTCTTACTAAAAGGGTTCACTTCCACAACCTGATATGGTATATCATGATAGTCCAAAAAGGCTGCATAAAGAATAAAAGGATTGATCCTTTTGATAGAGCATACAAATAAAGTTAAGAATTTATAATCCCATTTGCATATTGTAAGAATACTCATAAATGAAAAAGTACTATATATAGCTAAAATTTAATTACTTACTCATATGACTTAAAAACAGCCTTCGAGATTTAACAGAATTTATTAAATCATATGCCAAACTGTTTTCAAAATTTAGTAGCCCCAAATAAACTAAATAAGAAGTTTGTAAATCTCGCTTTAACTTAAATACTGTTGTTTGCTAAGCAGCCCCGCAATTTATATAGTTAGATCCATAAATCATTGTATTCAACTAAATTTCAAATCCTACTAGTTGCCCGAGAAGTCTACAACTCTACTTCCCATAAAATATATCAGCATTACAGAAGTTCGTTCTCTCACAAACTACACGATAAAACAACTCCACTCACACCAAATACAAGCTTTAAAGCCGAACGGCGTACCTTTCACCTTGTTGCAAAAGGGGCACGCCTCGTACTGGTAAAGAACTACGTCCTTTGGTAAGAACTCGATGGACGGCGGTTCTTTCGCCTCCACGGCCGTCGACAAGCCTAGAGAAAAGGACAAAGCTCCCGCCAGACCGGCCTTGATCGATTTCGATGCAATTGATGAAGGTATGGGTGGAAATCGGAGAGGCGACCACGACCAATTACAATCGAAAGTGGTGACGGAAATATAAAGGGTGCCGGCTAAGAGTTTCTGATAGACTGCCGTAGAAGCTGGAGAGGAAGTAGGAGGAATCGCTCTCCTCGGGATGAGGAAATGGGAGTAGAAATTGAGTGACCTCCTCATCATTTCTTGGTGCTGCTTGAAACCGTCGGAAAATCGGGGGCAGTAAGCACGACAGTGCTTAAAAAGTAAAATCAAGCCCTCGAGCACGCAGTGGAGGTTTGGGAATTAGGGCACTTTATATACTCTTCTTTGATAAATTACTATCATCATATAACTAAAATTGTATATAAGAGTAAAGTAATATAATTAAAATTGTATATAAGAGTAAAGTAATACAAATTTATTTATTTAAGTATTTATTAGATTAATAATAATTATTATATATATTTAATTAATTATAATATATGTGATTATTTTATTAATATAATTATGTTTAATATATATATATATATAATAGTCATAAATAACCACAATTAGTACAATTAAGCAAACAATAATTCTAATTTATCAGTTTAATAACATTATGTTCTTGCTTATTCTAACATAACTAAGGTACATGAAATAATATTTACTAATTATAAAAGTAAAATGCAATTAACTATAACTTATTATAGTTATAAAATTCAATTAATAATTTTAAAATAATAAATGTGATTATATAAAACTGAATAATTATGATCAATTGCAATAAATATAATTAAATTATTAGTATAATTAGTATAAACTAAGTAATAAACTATATTTATTATATATAATAAATTAAATGTATATTAATAATATTAATAATTAACAAACACATTTGATAATAATTTATTTACTTAATATTATAAATAATAATATTTAATCAATAAATTCAGTTGAATATTTCTCATAGTATAGGTCAAATAACCATTACTTATTTATCTAATTTAATTATAATTATTTTAGCATATGTTATATTTATTTATGCTCTTAGATGTTTAATGCAAAGCTTAAATAAATTAAATATGAGTCAATTTTATTTGTGAGTTAAGCTAGTTAACTAAAGTCATGAACACGCAGAATATAAATTTGTTATATAGCTCTCAAATAATTTTTAAATATTTCTCAAAAAATATTAAATTTTTTTCTTATAAAAATTTATCAAATTCCATTTTTTATTGCGATAGCTAATAAAAAATACATATTTAAAATATAAAATCATAGTCATTCATTCTTTTTTTTTAAGATATTTAGGAGCTCAATAATCTTTTTCAAATAATTTAATTTGGTTAAGTTAAAAATTATATATACTTTAAAATTACATTTAACATAAAATTTATGCTATGCATTTAAACAAAACAATTTAGTGAGGGTCGTATAAATAAAAATATGTCGAAGAATTCGCGGTGGCTGTGTAATTCGGCTTTCACGTACTCTAAGAAAGAAAAATGGTGAGAGGGAGCATGACCCTCCATCAGAAGAACGCGGGTTCCATAAGCAAAGCTCTTCTCGACATCTTAGTCTGCCCTCTCTCTAAACATCCTTTGAGGTATCTCTCTCTCCACGTTTGCCCTCTCTCCAAGAATTGATTGAAATGACGATTGCGTCTTTCCTTAGATTGGTTTTGATTTCCACACAGGTATTGCCCGGAAACTCAATCTCTGATCAGCGATGCAATCGGGGTTTCTTTCCCGGTAAGTTTGGATTGTCATATTTTCATCTTTCTAGTTCCATATGAAGATAGCAGCGAGGAAGTTTTGCATCTCTATTTATATGAGAGGTACTCGAATAGTTCTTGCAGAAAGAGCTCTCATCCCGTAGCTAAATTCATTTATGAAGAATTGTAACTAATTCCAACTGATTGTTATTTGGAATAATTGTACAACAGCGTATAGTGTTCTTAGAGATTATTGCAGGGATCCTGGATTTTTGTACATTACAAAGTATATTTATAATTTTTTTTAAATGATACTTAGCTTGCTCGAAATATAATCAGCAAAAAATGTCTCCGGTGTTTTGTTGAGGATAAATTAAGGGGCTGTTCTGTAGTAGGATTCCCCTAGGATTAGGATTAGTGGTGTTAAATCTAGTAATCCGCCAAGCAGTATTTAATGCAAACAACCAAGTTATCCTAACCCCAAATCCTTTGCTAAGTCCCAAAATCCCATTATTTCCCCTTTTCTTTTTTTGTAATCCTGTAATCCTAACATCTTAAGATTATGGGAATTGCATGTGAGGGATTTCTAAAATCCCATTATCCAAATCCTTGTCACCAAACAATTATAAGGATTTAAGAAATTCAACCTTTTCTAAATCCTGGATTTCCGGATTTGCCGAATTCTATAATCTTGGCTACCAAATTGCCCCTAAATTTTCTTAAACTTTAAAAGCTAGCTAAAGAGCCATGGTGGTGAGGAAAACAACATAAAGGGATTGGCAGAGTGGCAACATTGAGCAGGATTTGCATTAGGAGTGAAGATGGCGAGCGAGGCCAACCGTTGTTGAGAGATGAGCCTCTAGGATGGACTAACGATATCATGGAGATGAATAGTTGTACTGCTGTTTTGATTTTTGAAAAGTATTATACATTTGTATACAAGTGGTAGTCTTGTAAAAGGAATATGCTTATGTGGCAATCCATGTGATTCATTTAGCAGATGTAATTGTGATGATGGTATACGTGTCTATAATTTTTTAATCTAACACCCATCAAATTTAAAGTAATATGACAGGAGTTCGCATAAGGTTAAAAAATAAATTTTAAAAATAGCCTAGTAAGTGCATCTTGGTAAATATATCAATATTATGGGTATTTTGTGAACATATAGAATGCATAAAGATAGATTGTTACTTTGTGTGATATGAAATCACTCATGGAGATGATCAATATGATTTTACATGAAGTAAAAATCTATCTTTGTGTATTCAATATACATCATTGTATGATATTTGAATAGTTGTACAATTATCATAATAGAAAGCTATAGCAGACAAGTAATTGACCATCATATCTTTTAATTATAGGCGCAACTAAAGTAGTTTAGAAGCAGCATTAGCAAGAGTTCAATATTCAAGTTTAATACTGGAGTTGGTGATAGTTGTATGTTTTAGCTACACCATAAGATAAGGGAATATTCCAAGAAATTAGTACAAGGAGATTGAATGATAATCGATAGGATCGTTAGTTCAATCAATGTTAAAGAATTAGAAAGCTTCAATTTAGATTCACTATAGTAATGAAAAAAGAGAGCCCCATGATATAAAAAAAAGGATGTAAAAATTACTGAATAGTGTTTAGTTTGAGCAATGCCATGAATTGACTAATTTGGTGAACCACATGTGCAATATTAGGTCTCTTCATCATTACATATACTTGACGTTGAGCTAATGATTGATACTTAACCGAATAATCATGATGAGTGCCATCCATAGGAATGAGGTTGATGTTTAATTCTGTTGATATTGAAGCAACTTTATTACAATGGTTTCTGCTCAAGAAATTAAGTTATAAGCATATTTTCTTGGTAAGAAAATAACCATCATCCTTAGAAGAAATTTCATTACCCTAAATACTTGAGATTAGAATAGTCTAAAAAGCTCATTTTATATGAGGAACTCGTATATGGCTCATTAAAAAGTTTGGGTATGGCTTGATCGATAAGCTGGTGACCTGAGCTTAAGCACATAGTTGAAGTTTAGTTATTTATCAAGCCCAACACAAACAAACAATATATTCAATTGTGCTCAACCCAGTAACACCTCTTTTCAATTACTTATTCCTTCTACTCTCCTACCATCGTCCTTTGTTACTCCATACGACATCAACCGACAACTTCACCCAATCCCCCTCCCTTCTCGATCTCACACAACTACAACAAACATCTCTACCACACTCTCCTTCTCCCCTAACAAACTCTCATGGCTCTACCTCCTTTAACCGAACTAATACCCCATCTAACATCTCCACTTTTCCAACAACCGACACTACACGCACCCTTCACATCCAATGCCTACCCGAACCAAAATGGGAGCCCTAGTACGCCGCTCCATTCTTAATCTCACCTACGCCCAAGCCAATAAGCATGATCATTGGAGAAAAGCAATAGCCGTTGAAATTACTGCCCTTAAAGAACAAGAAACTTGGATTCTAATTCCTCCAAACCCGAATCATTCACCCATCATATGCAAATGGACATATCGAACCAAATATAATTTTGACAGTTCCATTGCTCGCTACAAAGCTTGTCTCGTAGCTCAAGGCTTCAACCAAACCTACTGGCTAAATTACACAGAAATATATAACCCGGTAACCAAAATGACCACCGTTCTCATACTTTTAGCCATAGCCACCCACCACAAATGATCCCTAATACAATTTGACGTATCCAACACATTTATCTGTGGCTCCCTAATCGAAACAATATACATAAACCAACTTCCTTGCTTCGTAGATCCTAACAAACTTAACCGTGTAGATCTTTACGACCTCAAGCAATCTTCTTGTCAATGGTTTTCTAGGCTCACCGAATGCCTAATGACAAACAACTTCACCCAAAGCAAAGCTGATCCATCACTCTTCATTTATGACAACTCCAATTGTGGGGACTTTCTCCTTCAATACTTGTTTTGATTGACTTGCTATGGTATTCTGATACGTTATCAGTTCTGTTACTTATTAAGACCTGCATGGATTCATGTTTATATGCAAATACCTTCAATTTACATTGAAAAACTTGATACTTCGAAAATTGTTTTTTAAAACTTCTTTTACATAAAATTGTATTTCGACATACAAGTTTTTTCTTGTCTAATAATTTTGCATGTTTTCTGCCTACCAATCATGAATTTCTTAATGAAGGATATGATTGTCATTTGCATTCTAGAGATAATTTTATTTTCTTAAAATGTTCAATTAATGGGAAGGAGGAAGAATCACCACAACGTTGCTACAACTCTAGAGCAGAATTCTAAGATTATCATTATTTTCGCCCTGGAATAGGCGCCATTCATATATCTATGAGGATTTGAAGAGTTTGAAATTTGCTCGAGAAGATGTGCTGAAGGGACAGAGGAATTCCACAACTCCCGAGTTTTCTCAAGTTCTAAAGAAGATTGCTAAAATTTGTATGAAATTTCCCAGACCCTTGCTGCTGTGAAAATGTGGGTCACAAAGAAGTTGGCACGTCATATTTGATCAGACCTTTTATTAGTTGATAGGTGTATTTTTCATTATGCTGTGAAAATGGCAGCATGCATCAATTTCAATTTCAGATCATTTAATAATGTGAACAGCATCCTGAAGCTCCCAACTCTTACAACTTCATTGAATTTTCAATTCTTGTGCAGAGACTGAAGCATCTAACCCTTTTACCTTATTCTTCTTTGAGATATGAGTGCAGATTGTAGAAGCTCCTTGTGTGTTTGAGGCGCTTGCCTCAAAAGTTGAAGAGAAAATGAATGAGCCTTCGATGGCAGAAATGATAATTATTGACCTATAAAAGGAAGAAACGACCACTTATAGTGTTTGCATGCTTGATTTGCAACTGAAGGTGAATTAAAACTTGAATTCAATTTAGGGCATCGAAACAGAGAATGTTCTAATACTTTAGGAGGTTTAGGAGGTAGTTTTGCAACTGATTTATCTAGGAAGAATGTATGGTAGTTTTTATTTTTCAGAGAATACTCTCATTAGCTATCAATTGACTAATGAATTTTAGTGCTGTATTTCTGTAAAAAATAAAATAAAAGAAGGTTAGTAAATCTTGTTTTTATTGGTTACATGATTGATGTATTTATACCCTGAAACCTAGAAAAGATAATAAATTTTGGTGCTATAAGAACGACAGGAAAGGTAATAAGATTATTTATTTAACTGTTCTTGTGTTTCACCATGGTCTACAAGGCAGGTATTTTGATTGGACTCCAAGACGCCTGCATATGAATAAGCCATCAGGTCATACCTGTCGCACTTTGAGTACATAGTACATGATTGAATCTTAGCTTGAGCAACAAGTTCTCGAGCAGTCTTCTCAGTTGGCTCCGAGTTATTGACTTCTTGCAACTTCTCATTGGATGTGGATATATATTTCAACGACCCTGTTACTTGTCAACATCTTGGTAACCTGACTGATTATTATTGTTTGCCGAGATGGCTTCTTTGGTTGTCGGTAACATCTTTGAATTGGTGCCTTTATCAAGAGATGATAAGGGGAACACGTCAAAACTCAAATTAGCAGAGTGGTTAGAACTGGCAGGTATCCTGTAAATGAATTAATGTTTTAACGACTTTTGCTTCTCATTATTGTTAAGTATTTTATAGACATATTTGTAATAGACATGTTGTTGTACTCATTTTTAATGTAATGGAATGAAATGAACTTGTTGGATCTGCTCTTTTGACAATGCTCTTTGTAATGCTCTTAAGATATTATTTTTAGTGCAGCAATACTGTAGATGCTAAAATTATTTTATAAAGAAATTGATTCTTATCATAAATGTTGGCCGAGGGAATTGATTAGCGATGTTTTGATATTCACGAATGAATTCTCATTCGTTATGAGAAAGGTTTTTTAACTGATTTCTCGAGATAGGTTTTTGAGCTGCCCTGACTAAGTAGCACTAATAGCATGTCATTTGGAATTCTGAGCCTGATGAAGATGTATTTATTTTTGGTCATCTAAATGGGTTTGGATTTTGACATTTCCTCCACCCGCAATAGGACTCTTTGTTTCTGCTGTGCTCTTATTTCTAAAGATGGTTGCCACATTAGGTAAGTAAAGCATGCAAGATAAGGATGTACTTGATCTCCTCCCTGATGAATTTTCATGGGAGAACTTGAGTAGTAAATTCTTGGAAAAGGGGTTTTACTATGGCATATAAGTTGACATTACGGGATGGCACGCACATTCATATTGGATTGTGTATGATTTGAGGGTGTATAGGGCGAAGAATTAAATGTTTTCATCTAGTACATTGTGCTATCTTTCTATTTGTAAAGTAAGCTTTTTAAGTTCTGGGGTGATGTTTTGAGTTGGCATTAATTGAACATAACTGAAGAATCCCACATAGAAATCTTCACCCTTAATTAACAAAAAACAAGAGTAAAAAAAACAAAGAAAATGAAGAAGTTATTTTCTTGAGAAGAAAAAAGTGCGAAAGAAAATAAATAGAGGCTATAGGAAATATTGCTGTTTGGCGTTTTGGCACATCTCTGAGCTAGTATATGCATCTCTTGGTGCGGCTAAAGTATAGTCGAGTCTCATCAAATTACTTAAATTTATATTATATTTAATGATGTGCTTGCTTTTTATTTTAGTTTCTTCATTGTTTTATTTGTTACTGTTTTGGGATTATTACTTTTCCCTAAAAATGAATGCATATGCTCCACCTTAGAAGTGTTTCTTCTTTCAAATCGTCCAAACACACATTCAGAGCTTTATACCTTGAAAGTTGTTGAGTCAACATACATGATATGCAGGCTATATTTTAAATGATTATTTGTTTAATCTTCCAACAGAAGAAACAAACGCCATAAAATAGTTTTATTTAAACTCTTTTTTGGTTCATGTTTTTCAGCACCAAACATTATTCTTAAGCTTTTGCTGCTCTCTCCCGTGGTATATTTATTATTTTTTTCCTAACAGGTGTCTTTTATTTTTGCATTCTTAACTTCTTGTCATCTTAAATAGTGTAGAGAAATTGTAGCAATAAATATAATTTAAATTAGTCTGTTTTCTGTTCTCTATTTTTCCATACTATGTAAATGTTGTTTTGCATCTATATTTCAGGTAGTTGATGGAATTCCTTGTCTCGTTCCAAAAGATGGTAAAATTATTGAGGACGAGGGAAATACTTCATCTGCCAATGGCTCAAGTCAACCCATTACAGGTCATAATTTATGACTAACGATTGATACTTACTTTTTCTTGAGATCTAAAGTGACAAGTGATTTTAATGTGCATTTCCTGTATGATTTGTTGTATTTGTCTTTTAATTCATTTTATTCTTGAATTATCGATAGCATCTTAGCATAGGTCTCATTTGGACTAATATTTCACTCAAAAATTTATATGGAGCTTTTACTTGTAATATGATAATTGCATCACAAAGCCCGGCTTGCGAGGCGTCCCTCTGGCTGTAGGGTATCTTAATTATCTCAAATATGGCAATACGTAATATTTACCAAGGTTTTATGCCGAATAAAATAAATAGATTTTCTTATTCTATATTTTTCTAGATCAATTATGAAAAGTTTTTAATTAAAAAATAAATCACTCTATTTATCTATTAGATTCAAGACTTTGTTTTGAGAATGGAAGTAAAATCAACAAGGGTCTGTTTGGTGTATGTCAAGTATCATGAAGATAGCGTGTTATTCATATAGCACGCTATTCGACTAACAAGAATTTAGATAACATTGTATAATTGGTTTGGTGTTATTTTCATTTATTATATTAATGTGCCATTTTTCGATAAATATACCCCACTTTTTTTTCTTTTTATTTGTTTTATAATTTCAGATAATTTTAACGGTCTTAAACTGAAATAAAAATTGGAGTGACAAAAAAGAATTAAAGAAGTGGTGAAGACGAGGACGATGTAGGGGATGAAGGCACAAAGTCATGAACGCAAACGATGTCAGTGATGATGAGGTCAATCTTAATTTCCCCAAAACTGCTATCAAAGAAGGCAATGAAAAAGCACGTTATCATGATAGCCCCAATTTTGTGCGCTATCTCAATGGCATATAACAGTTTAATTTGATGAATAAATGGAAGTTTTAGATAATATAGCATACAATCAAACACTATTATCTTGATTTAATAAATCATAAGATAACATAACAATAAGATACCATGCCACCAAACATCTTCTTTGTTAAGAAGATATTTTGTTGCATGGTATCTTGATGTTATTAAACATTAAGATAACATAACAACAAGACTCCATGCAACCAAACATCTCTTACAAACAAGAAGATGTTTGATACATTATAATTGGTAGGGAATAAAAAATTGAAAAGCCTTTGCAGAAAGCAAGCAGCAAGCAGCAGATGGATATAAATTCAGCTAAGGCTTAAGACCCAACAGGCTACAATTCATCAAATTCAAGTGCATCCATATAAGGTGCAGCTGATCCTTAGGTGTTGCCGGTTCTATGGGGATTATGCCTGTCAATTTTACCTTTCCAAAGCAAAGCAATCGTACCACTTTTTCAAACATATTTTTATTAATATGTATCTTATTTATTGGGATGTATTATATGTTTTTATGATTAACTTGAGGTTATGCTATATTTTGTATTGTTCACTTTAGCTTAATTCATCCCATTTGTGCTTTGGCATCTTGGCTTTTGCTTTTATATAATATCTTCTAAATATGTCATTTGTCTTGAATGTGCTCCACAATGAGCAAATTTAATTGTGAAATTATTTTTAAATTCTTGTATAGCACAATATCATTTTCTTGCTTTCAATAGTACTTTAGTTCATTCCTTTCTTTTTTTCTAAAAATCTATTGGGTTTTGTTCCTTGTGTAAGCTGCTTGTTGTTCAATTCTTTTTCCCTAACAATAACTCACATGATCAATCTCTGACCCACAAGCCCATAAACTCTTGCTTGGTCCATGTCTAAATCCTACTTCATACTAGAGGATGCTGAAGTTTGATAGTAATTCAATACCCCGAACTATAGTTTTCAAAGTATTACTTGCTTTAGCCCAATCAATTACATACCAAAGACTATCCACAACTTTGCTCTCATACGATGATTTTCTAGACAGCCACTCATTCTATTGTTTTATAATGAGAATACTTAATTGTGGAGTTATTATTAAACTGCATCCATTATATCCGCAGCGACTGCATCCGCACCTACCACACCACACTCATTATCTCCATTATTCTCTTTACCGTTTTCCAAACACACCATCCAGCCAAAATCTTCACATAACTCACCCTCTTGCTCAAAATCACCTTCCCAATCATTCTCACCTACCCACCGTCTCTCATCACCACCGATTCTTAATACAAAATTTTCCACACATCCTAAGTTAACCCGCCTTGAAACAGGTACCATGCATCCCAAATCCCTCAAAAATCTAATTCACACTACATCCCTCCATGATGAACCAACTTCCTATAAAGCAAAGACAACATCGAAACATTGGCAACATGCCATGGAAGAAGAATATCAAGCCTTAACAGACCAGAAAACTTGGAAACTTCAACCTCCCCAACCTTGTCAAAATGTCATCGAATGCATATGAGCGTTCCACACCAAAATCAATAAAGATGGCACAGTAGCCTGACACAAATTATGACATCGATTACTTCAAGACATTTAGTCCGGTGGCAAAAATGCCCACTATTCGGGCATTGTTCACAATTGCAACTTACCACAAGTGGTTTATAGTCCAACTAGATGTTTCCAATGCTTTTCTACATGGGCAACTCAAAGAAAAAATCTATATGAAACAACCACAAGGTTTCGATGATACTAACAGTCCTAACTTTGTGTGCAAATTCAACAAAGCCATATTTGTACTCAAAGAATCACCGCGTCAATGGTACTCTACCCTCACCAACTTTCTTCACTCCAAAGGCTTCAGAATTAGCACCTCTAATCCATCTTTCTAATCCTCGACACCACACCAAAATGTGTTTACCTTCTTATATATGTGGATGACATACTCATCGCAGGACCACAGCAAACATAAATCATTGCTATCATCCAATAACTCACCATCTGGTTTCGAATGAAACACCTCGGCACACCAAAAACCTTTCTCGGAATTATCCTACAGCAAACAGCCAAAGGACCTATGCTCAACCAATCAACCTATGCCTCAATCTTGAAAACCACGGGAATGGAACAACGCAACCCCTCCCTCACTCCTATCGCCACCCAAAATCCAAATACAGCTCCATCTTCTCTCTTCAACCAACCCAAACTATACAAACAACTTGTCAGATCATTACAATACCTCACCATCATTCGTTCGGACATAAGACTACTCGTCAATAAAATCAGCCAGCATATGCACAATCCCACACATGAAATTCAATCAGCTGAAGCACTTCCCTCGATACATCAAGGGCTCTCCACATTGGTCTTCCCATTACCTCAAACAACCTGTAGCTACAACCAGATGTTGCATTCTCCTGGGAAACACTTCAATATCCTAGAGTACCAAGAAGAGAAACACCGTTTCTCATTCATCTACAGAGGTAGAATACAGGGCTCTAGCAACGGCAACAATGGAGATTATCTGGACAAGAAACTGTTGCACGAGTTCAGAAAAACCCCAGCTGTACCAAACAAATTATACTGCGAGAATCTCTCCGCCATAGCTTTATCAAAAAATCTAATCTTTCATGCAAGAATTAAACACGTTGAAGTTGATTGTCATTTTACTCGAGATAATATATTAAAACAACAAACTGAGCTACTACATATCTCTTCAGAAGAACAAATTGTGGACATCTTTACCAAACCACTACCTGCGACAAAGTTCATCGAACATCGGTCTAAACTCACCACATCAACATTCTATTGTTCGCTTGTGGGGTGATAATAACAGAGAGCTGGTGTGAAGGCCTGATGCCGATTTGTCAGAAATCGTTCCGACATCGGGTGTCCATTTACCGCAGGATCATATTGAGTAACTTGAGAGAAAAATAGCATACACATACAAAAGCCAAAAGATAATTTTCATTTATCAAATATTCTTATTACAAGATCCATTATCGTACAAAACAAAGAAACAAAATTAAGCAATTCAGCGCCGTTGTCGATCTTTTGAAAATTAGGGTTCTTGTTTAACCTCTTCTAGGAGCACCTGACCTGGTGTTGTACAGAAAATAATATTGGGATTTGAATTCCCAGTAATTAGAGAATACTCTAAGTACAGCAGTATACAATAACAAATTACTTTATAAAGATGTGATTAGCGGAAGTAAGGTGAAAATAACATGCAGGATAAGTAAGGCAACTGCGCAAAATAAGCAAGCAAATTTCTGCAACAAGTAGTTATCACAAAATAACGGTTATTGATGTCATTTTCCAGTAACTAACCCCGAATGTTACTGATGTCATTTTTCCAGTAATAACCCCGAATGTTATTGATGTCATTTTCCTATAACAATTCCAAATATTGCTGATGTCATTTTCCCAGCAACAACCCCGAATGTTACTGATGTCATTTTCCAGTAACAATCCTGAATGATACCGATGTCATTTTTCGGTAACAACCCCGAATGATATTACGTTGGTTTCGGACAACCAACCAAGCTTCAAATGGATTCGGCTCAAAGCAAATAAGCGAAGCATAGCAGTAAAAAAAATGCAAGATGTAATGCAAGTCATATACTAGGTACCTTTGATCCTTAGGTTCAGAAGTTCAACAACTTGAATAAGTGATAGTTCGCTCAATCTGCATTTAAGTCCCTGATATTTTTAAGTTAGCTTTTTAATAAAATGATTTAGGAATTTTAATTTATTCTTTCATTCTGTTCTTCTTCTTCTGCTTTTAAAGTTCAATTGATTTAAGCTGCTATTAAAGCAGTTATTAAAATGTCTTTATGATTATCATACTAATGTATGACGAAAAAGTCAGAATAATTGATTGACTTGGCCAAAAAGGGAGAATAATAGTCATTTAACAATTTGAATCATTCTCATTATTAATTAATGAGAATAATTCTATTGTGCATGACTAGTCATAAACTTGATAGTTATAAATAAAGTAACCAGATTAAGAGAAAACGAATGTGTTCTTCTAATTTCCTCTTCTTACTTTAGAATTAGGATCGTCGGCACACGAAAAGAAGCTGGAACAGGTTGGCCGAAGGATGGCCGGGGGCTGGCAGAGGGCTGTCGGAGGTTGCTGGAGCCGCTGTGGGGACTGTCGGGGGCTGCCGAGCTGCCGGAGGCTGCTGGAAGCTGCCGGAGAGGGGGCTGGCTGAGAAGGAGTAAGGCTTGCTGTCGGAGGCTGTTGCTGGCTGGGAAGCTTGCTGGAGGAGGCTGGCAGGACTGAGGAGAGGCTGCCAGAAGCTGGAAGGAGGAAGATGGGGGCTGCTGGAAGGCTGGCCGGCTGCTTGGAGGGAGAGGCTACTGTGGTGACCATGGGGAAGAGAACGGGGAGGGGGCTGCGCTTAAATAGGCACAGCTGGGGGAGCGTACGAGGCGAGCGGGAGGGCCGATCGCATCCTGCGCTAGATTCGGCTCTGGCGGGCCCTCCTCGCAGGCGGAAGGGGGGTCGAGGTCGTGGTCAGGGTCGGGGTCGGCCCTATGGGCTGACAGCCTGAGCCAAAATGGCGCAGGCAGACGCGGAACCTTCTGCTGCATGCTCTGTCTCGCGACAGAGCCTGCCATCGCGTCGCTAGGCACGATTGGCGAAGGGAGGGGGGGCGAGCGTAAGGAGCAGGGGAAGAACAGGGGAAATTTTAAAAAAAAAACTTAAATTTAAAATCTTCTCAAATTTCCATCGTTCAACATCCGAATACAACGAAACTTAACCCCGAGGTGTGTTACAATATGACGAACACCCTCGCGCCAAAAAATTTCGGTTCGGAGCAAAATTTTATTTTATTTTAATTTTAGAGGTTTAAAACTTCGAAAATTTGCCACAATCAAATTGACACTCAGAATTTGATGAAACTTCTCAAGCAGCTTTTAAATAATATACTTAACACGTCAACACTGAAAATGACGAATTCGGACTTGTATTTCAATGTTTTTGATTTTTAGAATTTAGAAATTTCAAAGATAGAACGAGAGCTTCCGTCTTTCGGATTTTTTTAGAATTAGGGCTCTTTGATCTTTAAAGTTGTTTCTATTTATTGGTAATTTTGTTTGCCCTAAAGTGAAATTCCCCGGGATCCTGATTCCTAAGGCGGGATTCTGACCAAATTTGCAAAATAACAACTTTGGGTCATTACAGCTAGGCGCCTAGGCTCACCCAGGAGTCTGAGCCCTACCAGCACCAGCTAGAGAGCTGTGCCCAAGCTTCTGAGTTCTATCAGATCCATCTAGAGAGTTGGGTGTCAAAGCGCATTCAGGCTCCTGAACTCCATCAGCTCTAGCCAGAGACTTGGGCGCCTAGACACGCCCAAGCGCCTGGGAACTGGCTATTATATGTTGAACAGCTAGCCTACTGCATCTGTATATATATATATATTATATTATATATATATATATATATTTTATATATATATATATATATATATATTTATGCTATGTTCAATTAGTGAGAATACTTCATCTACTCTCCTCTGTCTCCCTCTCACTTTCTTTCGCTTTTTTCACAAACAAGCAAAGCAAAAGAACAATGTTTGTATTAGAAATGACTGGATTCTCAATTCAATATTATTAATGCTAGCATAAACCAATGTGCAATTGTATTAACAATTTGATGCCAATACAAGGTAATCTACGTGTGAGAGATATAACAATAAATACTAATAAAAATATTATAATTTGGTTTGCAAGTTGTGCTATAATTTGCAAATGTGCAAACTTCCAAATTTCTATTACTACGTAGTAATCAAAATCATTTCGGATAAAATCATTATTTCAATATGATACTATGCACAATGCTAACATTAATTGACATATATGAACAATATGAAAACTTATTTCAATTTAATTATATTTCATCCAACTTGTTGAAATGAACAAAATAATGGCTTCCTCGCATTAGACTATTAGCTTGTTCTATCGCTTATAACATCGGCTTAAGATCCTAAAGTTTCACTGAATCCTAACGATATAACAACTGATTCCAAAAAAAATTAAGAAAATCAATCATACGGGGTATTTATAGAGTTATGGGCACGCCTGGTTGACGCATTTGGGCACCCGACTCGGAGTATGGCTAACATGATTCATTTAATGAAATTTGGTGAATGTTTATTTGGCTCATGCCTAGGCGCCCAGCTATATATATAATATGTGTGTGTATGTATATATATATATAAAGGAAATGTGTCCAAACGCAGCACGCCAACATGCACCAGAAGGTGAGTGCAGGCACATAGAAATTACTTTAGGTCCAAATGCCCACCATGCTCATGGAAATAGAGGTGCTGGTACTTTGGCATGCCCAAGCATTAGGTGGGAGCATGTTTAGCAAGCGTGCCTAGGCATCGAGGGACGCATCTAAGTCATCATCATAACAGACACACGAGGAAATAACATGACTGCATGCAACCATTAGCGTAGACATGATCGGGCGCCTAAGCACAATCAAGTTTGCATCTAGGCGTGCATTTTTAGGTAGCACACACAACATTAATAGCAATCATTGTGGCAAAGTGCATGGACGTAATCAAACTCGCACCTAGGTGAGCATGGATAGTTAGATTGCACATGGGAGTGGCTCGGTTGCATGCAACACTAGTCATTGACACTCAGGCGTACTATAGCTTACGCCCAAGCCCATCAATAATGATCGATTTGGGTCTATATAATCTCGTGATGTGTAGTTGTGTGATGACCCATATTAGGTTAATAACAATCAATATAACATTAGGTATATCTCTGTTGGGTCATATTTGCGGTTAAGTAAAATGGCATTTAAACATCATCCAGAGTCATTCAAAAACATAAGTAATATCATTCATTCAATTTAAAAAAATATCATCATCCAAAATATTACATATCTGATAGCATACAAAAATAAAAGATTGTCTCAAAAAAAAAAAAAGCTAAAGTTTTGTTCTTTTATTATGCACCACAATTCTTTATTACATTCTTAAGCTATCTCAGCCTCTTCTAGCTGTACCTAGTCTAGCATTATAAAAATAATGCCTCGGTGCACAATTCTTAGTACAAGGATATTAAATAATATATACTTTTAAATATAAACGGAAGGTAAAAATTATATGATAATAATTGTATAAAAACATAGTTTTAATGCAATAAAATAATCGTAATTCCTGCAAATAAAGATTTATTTGTCATAGTTATGTCACATGTCAAATTTCAAATGATAATTCAATAATCGCATAAAAATTCATATTTTTGTTTATGCCTTGATATCATGAAGTGACGTTAGTTGTTCTGATGGGCAAAACCAAAATCTCGAGGCTGGGTTCAATAGAAGCATGTTCATCACCTGGGTCCCCCTCAAAGGCTCCAGATGGCACTCTTATGACTCTTGATGGACTAGCCATGTCCCTAACCTAATTCAATCACCATTTCGAAACCCTTTGCAAACATTCACAAGATACATAAACATCATTTTATTTTTTTATATCATTGACACTAAAACTATCGCATTTAATATCAACACGAACATGCTCAAAGCGATGCTTAAGCAGTAATAAAAATAAATAAAAGTATAAAAAGTAATATCCAGTGTACATTTGTGTTTAATCGGATTAATTAAGTACTAAAAATTATGATATGTCTGCAAAAGTTGTATTTATAAATTTTTTTATTAGACTCTAAAAGTTGATTGTTGCATAAATAAAGTATATCCCTTGATTAGTTTAGGGTTTCTCAATATTTTATCACCTTAGACCCTCTTAAGAATTTAAGATTTGGGTTAGGACAATTTTTTATAGATCAATCACAATTTTGGCCAATTTAATCTATGAAATGCTTAAAGCATTTAGGCGCTTCAATCAAATTACCAATTAGAAACCACTCACATTAAAGGTCAACATGAAAAGCAAGGATAAAATTGTTTTAATGACTTAATCTCTCCAATGGTTGAATTAGGAGAGTTCCAATTGTGAAATAAAGTAAGAATATGGATCTTATTTTATAATCAAATTGTATCCTCATTCTCGGGTAAATATTCCTATGAGCTTATATAGCATCTACTTCTATGTTAGGAAACAGCATGAGGTGGAGCACAATCTCTGGTGCTTCAGAATTTGAAAAAGGTTTAATTTAAAAGTTTCTTATGAAACAGCTTGATATCACTTACAAGAAAGCAATCTCTACTTTAGATAGAATTTTCTCAAGATCACATTTCCGGCTAAATTATAGATTTGTGTTAGGTTTATTTCAGAATGCTTCTAAGAACACAGGGCATGTCTTTTGGGTAAATGGAGATAGCATTAACTCATCAAGACTTTAATTTAATTCATAGAATTTATCTAGACTCTTTGATGCAAGTGTACAAAAGTGAAACAACAATTCAGTAATTCTGCATTATAATTTCAAATAGTGTTCTTAAGGAATTACTGTAGCAGACAACATAAATTTATGTTGAGGATTTAGAGGAGTAAATGGAGGCATTTACCACCAAGAGTTTTATCAGGCATTCAACCGAAATAGCTAGTGACACGAAAGGGCATATTTAATCTAAGAAGGTGGTATTTATTTATGGCCTCTTCCATCGATTCACATATAACTAGGCATAAAAGTTTGCAAAAACTTCTTAAAATAAGAGTACTGAAGTGGGTTTGGAAACATCATAATTGAAAATATAGTTATATATGATTGCAATTGGATCTGATTATTGGTGCATAAAATTATATATTATGTAAGAAACTAGAGTTCTGATTTAAGTATCCTAGGAATTGCATTAAATTGGATGACCACAAAAAGAATCGTACCTTGTGGTTGAGAGTCCTAGTGAAAACAGCGAAACCTGGAGAAATATCAGCGGCTGCAATCGGGAGAAGAGGATGGTTCCGAACGCATAACAGCTGTCGAGCGCAGAAGGAGATCGTTCAAGAAAAGAGAAGATGTCGAGCGCTAAGAGATCGAGCGGAAGAGAAGAGAACGTTGGTTTCTGGATCGTTTGTCTGCGTCTCTAGCACATTCTTGTCAGCTTCTACGTCTCGATCGCAGGCTTTCAGAGCTGTCCATGTCGGCTTAGAGGAAGAAGACGAGCATCGGTGGGTTGTCGAGTGGGGGAGAAGGATCGTTCGGGAGCTTAGCGATTTTGTGGGGAAGAGTCGAGCGGCTTCTCGCAGGTTAAATAGGACATGTACGTAACGCGCGTCCGCTTCGTGCGACTCGATCAGCTGGAGATGGCGCTGAGAATCCGTTGATTAATGCTCATATGTTACGGGAAAGGGAGGGAAATCGGAAGTCGCTCTATTACGTTCCACCGGCCTTTTCCTGATGGAATTGTCGGCTTAATTGCCGACGGTTTCTGGAAGAAAAGCCTGCTCTGCCTTGATTTCAGGTTCTAATGAGGTAAGTAATACTTTACTAATGTAAATTCGAGATTAATGGCAAATCTAAAATTTCATTTTTGCTTTATTTGGCTTTGAGAAACTTCCTCAATCAATAATTTAATCAACACATAACAGAAATAAACAGGAATTTGACGAAAATGAATTTTAGCGGAATTTTTTAACTGAAAACGGAATCCTGGCTGTAAACAACAGAAATTGAGCATAGCAGGAAATTACTGTCTTCCCTCAAAATGACCTGGTCATTACAAGTTGGTTTGTGGTGTGGTGTCTGTGAGTTGATATGCTGTGAGGCTTATGGAACTTGTATTTTTTTTCATATTCATAGTAAACTTTCTCGTTGTGTGTGGCTTCATGACTTTTCTCTATTTTCTAGATTTTTCACGTAAAAATTATGTCCCTCTTTTGTGATTATGCTTTGTTTTCGTGTTTGATTTTCTGCAATTATCCTTGCTTGTATTTGTTGCGGGTGAATGAAGGTGCACTCTTTACCAAATTCACATCAAGGATAAATGAGATATGAGTTCATTCGTAGAAATTTGGAGTGGCTCTAATAGTGGTTAGATTAGAGAATGCCGTTTTAGATGATTGGGCATATTGAGCTTATAAAAATTTTAAATATTTTAAAATTGAGTATGTGAATTTTACCCTTTTAAAAGAGGAATTTGAAGATCAAACCAGATAGAAAGAAATTATTTGAAAGAATCTTTCCTATTTGATTGTGCATAATGAAAAATAAGGATTCATGTAGCTGATCCCATATATAAATGGACTAAGGATTGATGTCAACAATATCAATGCTTAGTCCCGTTCGGTAGAGTCAACTATATGAATCCTTAGTTTTCATTGTGCTTGGTCAGATAGAAGCCCTCCTTAAGTTCCAAATAGATTGTATCAAACAACCAAATATACTTGACTATTGGGCAGGCGACTGGACAAGCCTGGCCCAAGCCTACTACTTAATTGGGTTTGGTGTCAGATTTGGGCCCGAACAGCAGGCCAACATAAAATAATCTATAGGGTTAGCCGGTCCTGCCTGACTCAAACTTGCCTTGGGTGGATGCGCTAGCACATTTAAACATAGGAAAATCAAAACTTAGTCAAAACCTGTTGGTGCCAGACCCGGCCTGCTAGTTGATAAGATTAATAATGCACAGGACATACTTTTCAAACAATAATAAAATGGAAAATCTCTATTATTTTCTTATGACCATGCCTCTTTCAATAGACATTTGGACAGTTCACATAAATGCAAATCGTAGTTAATAAAAGTGTACTTTTGCAGCTATGATTGTTGTCCATGCAGTGGCATGCATTGTTTCTTTCTCCACCACATAGTGATAAAAAGGATCGACCACTAGTCGCAATTTTCATTGGTAGCTTTCATCTCCAAAAACAAAGCTGCAGAATTTCTCCAAAATTCAGTAATCTTACAGAAATAATTATGCAAAAATTATGAAATTAACTCAAAGCATTTTTTTTTGTAAATTGACCAAAATTTGTTCGATGTTTTAATAATAATTTATTCTCATCATGACATGTCGAGGGATGTTAAAGAGTGATATTTTCTTACTTGACAGTACCCGTGGATTCTTACCATCAAGATTGAGCTCTTCAATGCACCGCACATTCACTATTCAAGAATGTAATATATTTTGACTCGTAAATTTGAGTTTCATCTAGATAACATGCTTGATGAAAGTTTTTTTTAACTTTCCTTGGTCAAGGAATCAATAATTTGAATTATTTGCAGAGATAAAAATTTCTTTGTTTTTTTTCTCACTCATATCACGAATATTTTGAACATATATGTCAATGTCTTCAATTGGAACCATTTGCATTGTTGTTGATCATTTTTATTGTCGCTTGATTTCCACTATATGTAGTATAATTGATTGAATTACTAGATTTAGTTCAAAGTGCTCTAGGAATATTATAGTTAACATTGTATGTGTGGTAGCTTTTCCACAAGCTACATACCCAGTTTTTAATTTTCTGTTTATTTATTAGAACATTGCCGTATCTTGCTTCTCTATAAAATAGCTACACTGAACACATCATAAAATGGATTTTATGTCTTCTATATATTCTTTGAAATTAACATTAGTTTGTGATACAATGCATCTTTAAATTACTCACAATCCTTATGAACTTGACATGAATTATTGTTATGTATGCTAACCAAATTAATTGAACACACCAGATCATGTTTAATGCATGGCATTGTCAAGCTTTCCACTCCTTGTGAACATGTGAATTTAAACAATTCAATTTTTATCTAGAACATTAAATAGTTTGCCCATGCCCTTTATATAAAATTCCCCCATTTAATTCAATCCTAACCTTATTTAGTGTCAACATTATATCATCAATATATAATAATATTATTATGAACTTTCTCTTTCTTTCTGATATAGATAGGCTTCTTGCATGCTGAAGTTTGCCTGTTACTAGGGGGCGGGCAATATTCGTGTTCGAGTATGGGCTGACTCGACTCGAACTCTACTCGAAGCCAGCCCTACCTGGCACTAATCAGTCGCACAGTTTCATAAATTATTTTCTTACATAATAATTTCTTCATTATGTTTTTAATTAAGAGGATTCTTTTTGCTTTCTAATAATTAGCCGTATTACTACAAAAACATATGGCTTATATAAATAAGCTCATGTGATAAAATTTATCAATATAATAATTGTAGAGCCTTTGATTATTATTAGTAATTATTTACTTAATAATAATAATTATGATGACTAAATAAATATCTTAAATAGAATTTATAATTATATTTTGGCGTTAACTCTTCAGTCTAAAATAATGTAGCTATAGCAATAGGCACAAGAATATATTGTTTATCATTTTATGAGAAATTCTTTTAAGGAATAGAGTTAGATACAAAGCTCCAAAATATTTTTTAAATAACTCCCAAAAAAAATCATAAAAAATTAATATTAAATATATTTTTAAATATGAATGAAAAACTCTATAAATATATATATATATATATATATATATATTTAAAATCAAAATTTTAGTAATTCATATTTTTTGAAAATTATTTTGAATTCAAATAATTTTTTTTCTTAACAAAGTTTAATCAACAATCATTTTAAAATAATCATTTCAAATTTTTTAATAAATAGAGTAAATAATAAATACTCTAATATTTTTTTAATGTAATTAAGTTATTATAATTTTGATTTTTACTTATAAATTTCAATTATTATGAGGTAAATTTTAAAATTAGATTAATAATGTTCAGTCACTGGTTGGGATACCAATCGGAATATTATATCAGCTTCCATAAAAAAACATAATAGACAACGCAATATGCTACACCTACTAATAATATAACAAAAGTTTAATAAGAACTTAAATAATTATTAATTTTAGATAAATAAATTATATCTCATTAATATTAATTTCATTTTTATATTCAAGACGATATCAAATTATTTATTTGTTTATTTGCAGATAAATACCAGGTAGCTCGCCAATCAGAAACCCCTGTCCGCATAAAAATATGCACCGATTACATGCGCACCCAACAACGCACCATCCATCAACATAAGAATAGGGAATAGGGCAAGCAACAATCAGACGCACCCAACGGCGCACCCGCCAACACATCTAACGTCAAATCAAATGTACCCGCCAGTCAGACGCACTCCCGCATCCACTTGGCCGCTTGCGTGTCTGCAACTCGGGTCGCCGACCCGAAACCGACCCGCCCAAAAGTATCTCAATGATTATTCTCCATTGCATAACAAATTATTTTAGAAGAAATAAATTAGATATAATATATAATATATATAATATATATATATATATTTTTATTATTAATATATCTATTTATGTAAAAATGCATATGGAAAATAAATCAATATATATATTCAATTATATAACTTCTAAACACAAACAGTTCTTATATAACTTTCTAAAAATATAAAAAAAAAAAATTAAATTTATTTTTGTACGAAAATGAAAAAAAAAATGATATCATTAAGTAAGAATATATCAAAAAATTATTTAGAATCAATATAATTTTTTTTTTTAAATGTAATTAATAATTTACTTACATATTATATTAATACATTATTTATATATTTTGATATATATTAATGTGTAGTTTTAACAAAATTTTAAAAAATATATATTTAAATGTAAGTATAGTAAAATATATATATATGAATTTAATAATTTTATTTTGATAATCTCTTCGAAAACCCAAAAAAGATTAAATTAATTTTATTTAAATGCCTTTAATATCAACCATAAAATACAAGGAAAATGAAAAATGAATAAGAAAATATAAGACAAATAAAACCAGATTTCCCTCTGCTCTCATCTCCGACCGAATTCCCCATTCCATTCGATATCGAGGAATTAAAAGCAGCCGCGGCATATTCTGTTGTTGCCGCGTTAAATAAAGGAGCAGTTTTTCTATTTCTGCACAGGCAGCAGAGTTGATCCGATCGCAGCTTTCTCTTTCAACGAACAATAATATCTGAGGGGACATCTTTCTCCCTCTCAAAATGGGGCGGATGAGGTTCTCTGATGCCCCTTTCTCTTACATATCTGCGCGTCCATTGCTGATTTGATCTGCATTTTTTTTTCTTTTTCTTACTTGGCCGTATAATCATTCTAATGTCTGAACCACAAAAAGAGAGAAGAAAAATGGATCACCTCCTTGTTCTGCTTCATCAGCGTAATGTTTTCCTCAGCCAGGTGGGCCACTTTCAGCTCCAGTTCATTTGTGTAAGCCTGTTTTTTCTCTATTTTATCATATATTTCCTTGCTTTTTATTTCAATACTATACTGCTCATAGAGTTGATTTTGCTGTTCCTAAATAGTTCGACGTACTCTTTATCTTCTTCCAAAATATATCCTCTCCTTTTAATTATTATTCATGCATATTGAATTTCAATTATTATGACTTTAATGACAATGAGTCATCGGAAGAGATGTATTTAGAGACAATAACTCATCATCATCATCATCATCAAAGCACTTAAAATATATTTAAAATATTCAACTTTTAATAATTAAAATTATAATCAATAATTATCTGATAGAAAATATATGAATTATTTTTAAGGATTGAAGCATTTCACAATCCAGGAAAATAAGTTTGCATCAGTAAAAATTGCGAGTTTTTGCAAAAAGAGAGAGAGAGATGGGGAGAGTACGGGCCTGTTTCCGGGCTCTGGATCGGGCCGCGGATTCCCTGTTCTTTATCATCCGCTTATGCCGGCGATCGCAAGAGGGAAGAGCTTCAACGGTCGATTTCTGCAAGCCGTCGGCGAGCCCATGTGAATTTGAGCTGGGCGGGCCGGCCCGGGAGCCCACCCGGTCCGGCCCGACGCACGAGGTGCTCAGGCTGAGGGCCGTGGGAGGCAGGGGGAGCTCAGGGAGATCCGCTGCGGCCGCGGAACACGGAGGGTCTTTGAATGCTCCATCCAGGAAGTCCTGTAAGATTGTGTCACGTAAGGAGTTTCGGCCCGAGGCCGACGAGCGGTGGTGCGCCGCCAGAGAATCTAACGACAGGGAGCTGTCTTGGCCGAGTGTCGGTAGGTTCATGTCTTTCCATACTTCTTCCATTCCTTGTCTTCTTCTTCTTCTTCTTACTTCAGAGCCACGACCAGAAAATATACACTTTATATTGAAAAGAAATAAGATACTCCTATGGGAGATGAAAGGCAGCTTTGGAGAATAAATTATGAGTATTTTATCTAAAACACATTAATTTTGTGATACTTTATCATGGTTTATAAAAGTATATGAAAGGTATATTGATGTGTCTCAAACAAAATTTATCGAATAAGATTTGAACAGATTTTATTAGTGTTTATATATTTACATTAAAATAATATAAATATTATTTTTAAATTTTATATTAAATTTATGTTCAAATATTATTTAATTGAATTTTTTTAGATATCAATGAGTCTAAATATTATTTCTCATTAAATAATATGAGAATATATGAGAAAAAAGATAAAAAAGGTAAAAATATATATATATAATATTACTTTACTTATAAAGTATTAATTATTATTTAGGTTAATTAAAATATTGTGTTGTTAAGAGTAATTTTATAAAATTATGTTAATTATTTAATAACTATAAGAATAATCATTGACTTAGTTGTGTTGCACATCAAAAATAAATAAAAAATCATGACTCCTACTTTGCACATAAAATTATTAATAGATATTTTATTTTAAAAGCCTTAAATTCAAAATTAAATTAAATTTTTATTTTTTTTTTATGATAAAATATTTTTCTATAATAAAAAATTTTCTTTGACATTTCTTTCCATAAAAAGTGTCATAAAATTGATTATCATTTTTAAATAATGATAAACTAACAAAGAGGTCATCATTTTAGAATATCATCTATGAGTTCTTATACTATGCTAATAAGCAGATAAAAAAATAGTCCCATTTTCACTCCATTTGATAAATTATTGGGCAATTTTGTCGCATACTTTTCAATATATATATATTAAAAATATATATTTGTATTTTCGGTTAAATATCGGGCCAAGAAACCACTATTATTATCGGGTTGGGCCAACCCGGCCCACAAAAAGCTTTTGTCAGATATCTGCTCGGCCCGCCCACAATTTGAATCGGGCCGGACCAAGCCGGCACTAAGTTGGGAGGGAATAGATTACGCTCTTCCCTTACTGATTGAGATGTGGGCACTTTGGGATGCTAACTCCCTTTGTGGCCTGTGGCTGAACAGTTTAGGAATCCATCAAAGTTGGTATTTTTTTTTTATGGGAATCTCATGCATATCACAATAACAGAAAATACTTACTAAATAAATTATGTTGTCCCAAAAAGTATCAAAGAATCTTGATTATGAATGGCAATTTGACCTGAAACTCGACATTCGATTCTAAAAGTTTCGTCTTGACTCGAACCCTATTTAACATGACTCGAACTCGACACGAACTCGAACAAGAGAGTATCTTATGCATGTATGTCTTATGCTAATTTTATATTATATTTGTAATCTCTTACTTATATTTAAAATTATCACCATTAGAAATTTACAACAAAATACTAGCCCCACTGAGAGAATCCTTTGCCTCCATTGTTGTTAACTATTAACAAGCCATCACTAAGCTCAGAATATGCCTAATCAATCTCTGTATTTACTGATGTCTTTTTCAATCGCATCTCCTTCTTTTAATGAGCCCAAATCTTATCTACTCAAATAAAAGTGAATTTAATAATATTTTTTAATTTCACTTAACTCTTTAAATTTTAATTATTCATAATTTTTGAAAAATATATGAGAAATATATAAAAATACTCTATTATTTATAGTGTCTTTTTTAGAATTTTTACTAAACACAAAAATTTGAAATATATTATTACCTCAAAAGAGATAGCTATAATTGATTAAGTATGGCAATCTTATTATATAGAATAAAATAGGAGCACAAAAAATATAGTTTGAATACTATTCATATGAACATAATAGTTGATATGAAAAAAAAGATAATGAGGGCACTTTACTTATTGAAAAGTAAAATTGGGTGCTGATTGATGATGGGCTAAGAGAAGTACTTCTCAAAGAAGGTAGTTTGATGGGCTAAGAGAAGTACTTCTTAAGGAAGCTCATCTTGATGTTATAGGACTCAAGTCTGATGGGCTAAGAGAAGTACTTTAGGACTCATATTTGATAGTCTGATGTAAATAAAGGGATAAGTGAGTTAGTGTATAAATATAAAGCATGCATCTTAGTTATGGAAGAGACAAGAAGTTAGGTAGACTAAAACTACCACTTTCAATCACTAATTGAAAGTAGACTACTATAATAATGAATTTCATTATGGGGATACATATAATTAAGTCTAGCTATGTTCCAATTTGAGTATATATATATATATAAACTTATTTTTATCATTTATTATTAATTAGGTAAACACATCTTATTAAAAAATTGGCAAGATTGTTTTGACGTCCCTCAATCCTGTTTTCCAACGAGGGTGCGGGAATTGGGGCAGCGTCAACGGACTTTGCTGAGGATTGTAGTCATGATTTAGAATAATAACATAAACATCACATATCATTGGTCAATTCATTTGAAAATAAGAAAAATATTTTTTTTATCCTTGTACAAAAGCAATTACAATAGTACTTTTTTTATTTATTTAAAATACATTAATAAAATAAGAAATGTAAAAGTGTATCGGTTGATTATTTAGTGTTGTTTCAGCGTCATCCTTACATGGCATTTATAACGAAAATGCACGGGTTGAACAACCGTTAGAAAAAATTCTAAATACTTCCAATATCATTAATTACATTAGATATATATATGCGGTAAGCATAGAATATAATTTGAAATTGTATGAAAGCAAGTAATAGATATTAAAAAGATAATTATCGTAATTTTCTTTGTAAATAAATATTAATTAATAATTTAAGCATGGTAAAAGTAATATGTCACCAGGAAGTAATATTAAATCAAAATTGAATATTTATATTTCCAACTAAATAAATGATAATAATAATATCGTTTGAGTGAGAAATTCTCAAACCTTGATAAATCAAGCACATCCGCTTAATTTGAGTTCTAAAGTTATATATATATATATGTGTGTGTGTGTGTGTGTGTGTGTGTGTGTGTGTGTTTTCATCTATGTTAGTCTTCTCTTAAGGATTGTCATAGTATCTTTATATCTTCCAAAGTGAATGATAGCAAATTAGCACCGTTCTAAACATAAAATTATATTATGTACAAATTATAAATAACTCCAATATAACCCCATTTTGGTGATAATGATAAATATATAATATATGAGATGATTATACAGAATAATGTAATAATATAATATATGAGATGGTAATTATCATAATAATATTTGATAATAATAATAATAATAATAATACTATTATTATTATATGCATAATAATAAGTACACTAATTTTATGTACTTATTATTATTAGGATTTATCATTATTATTTTGATGATAATGATAAATATTAGATTACTATTATTACCATCTAATGAGAATAATAATATTTATAATAATAATAATAACATATTAATGTGATTATTATTATTATTATTATTATTATTATTATTATTACATAATAATATATTATAACTCAATTAATTATATATATATATAATAATAAATAAAATGAAAAATAAAAAACCACAATTGCATAAATGAAATGTTATGAGCAAAATTAAAAAGTTAGTATTGGAAATCAAAATGTTAGGAGCAAAAATTTAAGAATGAGTAGCAACCATAAAAATTAGGAGCAAAAATATAAGTTAGTGGACATAGTAGGTTAGTGAGTCAAAAATTATTATTTAATTATTTTTTATCTCAATTAAAAATTTAATAAGTCAATTAGCCCATTATTTTTTGCTCACTTACTTTTTTTTTTCATTTTCGTAGTCTTTCCTCCTGTTTAAAGGGGGTTTGCCGAGGGCGGTAGCAACTTGATGGAGAGGTGGGGGACAACTCGTAGGAATTTTGGCATGGTGTCGGTGTGGCGTCAGCACGTCAAGGTTGCGGGGCAATGGGAGGTCGTTGACCGGGGAGGGAAAAAAGAGAGGGGAGAGGTAGGGGGAGACATTGGTGTTGTTGATGAGGAGGGAGAAGAAGGTTGGAGGCTGTTGGAGGGGGAGTGGAGAAGGGAGGTTGGCAGTCAACCGCAGGTGGAGGTGGAGGAGGAGCTCGAGGGAAGAAGAGATGTGTTATGGCTTTAAATAGGAAGGGGAGGGAGGGTGGGGCTGCCTGCCCAGCGCCGAGCTACTCCAGGTAGGGGTCACGCAGTCGCCCCTGCCACCGCATCCAATGGCACATGGTGTAAAATACTATGTTTTAATTTTTGTTTATCCTGATTTTTATTTAATTAAATCACATGATAATTTGGCACAATAAAATTTTTAAACATACTTTTAGTTAATTTTTTATAATTTTCAGAGAATTTTTCCATTTATGAACTTTCTAGGTTAATTTTTAATGTAGTTATTTAATTAGAAAATATAAAATAATTAACGATCTCCAAATAAAAATAAGAATTCGCCATTAAATTCCTCATTCCCAAAATTATTAAGGGTGAAATTTTAGAATATTTAAGAGCTCGTTAATAGCATAAACCTAATTATAAAATTAGTTATTCAAATTAGCAAGTTTTGCATGCATACCTCTTCCCCACTTGCAGCATATTTTTTCTTACTTACAGAAAATAGAAAACTTACTGCGGTTGTTCCACCTCCTCTAAGCAAACAAATCTTCCCCCACTTACAATTAGTCATTTATTCCATAGTCAAACTTATCCTCTCCACTTGTAAACTCACAAACTTACACTCTATCCCATCATCTAACCCATACTTCATTACTTTATCAATACCCATCATGATTTCTCAGCTGAACTTAGAAATTTTGAGAGGAGGAGAAAGAGAGGTATGCTGAAACTTCATCCCAAATAAAGAAAAATATTCATTTGTTGAATTAAGGTATTTACTTTCCCATGGATCTAATCATGCAATCACTTCAAGTTCGCGAGTTTATTACTCTTAATTTCGAATCACTAAAGTGCTCAATCGAACTCAAGTAAGCTCGATTTGAGTCCAGTTTTGATGAAGAGGAACAGTTTTGTTCTTTAAAATTTCAATTTATATTTTCCATTCTAATATCTGAAACTAAGACATCAATTTTAGCAGTGTTAGAGTGGTTCAAATATGTTGATTTATGTACCAATCAAAAGATCTCGGAAAGACCTTTTGATTGGTATATTTCTCACTTAAATGAATCTAATATAGTTCTAATGTTGATTTTAACATTTTAAAAGACTAATTAAAGTTTAAAGGTCTTTAACTTAATTTTTGAGCAAAATGACTATTTTGCCCATACTTAAGGGTCTAAAAAATCAACTTTTGACTTAAGAGTCTAAACTGAAGTTTCTTAGTTCCAAATGATAAGTATGTCCAATTTGGACAAGAAACCAGTCCTACAGGTTCAAATAAAAGTTTTTGACTTAAGGGCATTTCAGTAATTTTTACTCTAATGAAATCTGACTTTTTATGCAGTTTATTATAAGTTATTGTTTAAGGATTTCATAGAGTCCAAGAACCCTAGATTCTGAGTTCAATTGACTAAGTTATGGATGTTTTAAGTTGGAGGGCAGTTTAGTAATTTTGGATCGGTGAATGGGTGACAAGAACCGAACTTTTCCATTTGAAGTCTAATTTTAGCAAATTTAATTTCTGTAGCTTTCCTATAATATACTGATTATGTTGATAGGGAGTAAACTTAATTTGGACCTCAAATGGTCAAGTTATGACCTAATTAAAGTTAGGGGTAATTTGGTCATTTTCTAAATTTTTAGAGTTCAGATCCTAAATGTTATTCTCAGTTTTTTGATGATATCGAAATTTTAAACTAGTTAGCATCTTGAATTTTTAAATTTAGAGTTGATTTGACCAAGTTATGGTCATTTGAATCATATGAGTATTTTGGTCAATTTTCCCTAAAGTCAATTGTGAGATCTAGGGTTGTGTAAAATACCAGAAATTCTTTTCAAAATTATTTATTAATATTTAAATAATTTAGAACTCAGAATCAAAAACGGAGTCTACCATTGGACTCAGTAACTCCAAATTAACTAAGAATGTTATTCTGGGAATTTTTGGAAATTATTGATTTTCCCGAATTTTCTGCTGAATTTCGATCGCTCATAAATTTTCGTTAAAATTTGGATTCCGATTTAAGTCAAATAAAAATGTAATAAAAATATCTTCTTATAATGCCTATTGAAAGGATCCTACTGCAAAAATTTGAGCGCATTTGGGATCCCGGATTGTCCTGAATAAATTCATAAAGTTTAAACTTCAAAGGCTAATAATATAAAAAATATAAATCGGAATTTGGAAATTTTTGTATATCTAAGTTAAGCGTCATATGAGGATGCTATGTTTCAAGTTTTGTTAATTTTCGAGTTTCCGATTTATCATAATTAATTTTCCAAGTTTTTCACTTAAAAATCAATATAAAATAAAGTACTTGTCCAAATTCAATAATTTTTGGATGCAGGTGTTCGTCTCGTCGAGACGGTCATTTCGATACCAAGTTTGTAATTTTTGGAGCTCAAATGACTCCAGATCTTGGCTTAAAATTCCAGCCGTTTGTTTTAATCCAACGGCTAATATAAGACCCTAGATTTACTTATAATCTCATCAAAACCTAATTCATTCTGATCTAATTTTCCCTCGGCCGAATTTTCTTTCCTCTCCTACGCAACCGAGACCGAACCTTCATCCTTATCGCTCGAGCGAGAGGAGAGAAAGACGCGTGGATAGCACCGTTGATCTCTCCAATGAAAAGGGCTCAAACCCATGCCGATCCCCCTCCTTATCTTCGAGCATTTAACCTTTCGACAGGAGCATTGATTCGAAGAGGAGCCTTCCACTCGCCGAGTCCTCCCTCATCGCCAAGTCTCCTCTAATAAAGAGGTTTCCGAGCCGAACGCCTTCACTCGCCGAACCCTAAGTTCCGCCGACCTCAAGCGAGAGAGAGAGCAAGGTACCTCCATTTTGATTCATAGCCTATGTATATAATTTTCCTTACATAATATTTCTGTATCAAACCATCCATATTAGAAGTGAATGAATCTACGAAGGATTCATGTACGATCTCCCTACTAATTCTCATTCAGCGATTTACTAATTAATGCCTTCAATCGAATGTTTTGTAATTAAGATATTATATGTTTGAGCCGATCGGGTTCAGTAGAGCTCGATCAAACTCTAAGATCTTAAGTTGATTTTGGATTAAGTTAGATTCTTTTGGAATCTTAACATTTTATGAAATACTTGCACAATTGCTTCAGGAGAAATTATAATTAGTTCACTTTGAAGTGATATTCATTACAAACATAAAAAAATTATAATAAAGAAAAACCATGTATAACTTTTCACATTTATTCAACATATTTTTTTTAAAGTATCTTACACTTTTCATAACGAAATTTTACAATAGCATCCCATCTCTTCAATGCTAGAAATTATGAGCTGTTGATTATTCAAAAGCCACCCTATTGAATGGTTTTTTCAGAACATTTTTCTAAACAAGTTCTTAATTCAATCAAAATATGCCATTTGTCTTGCTTTCATTTTACAAGTAATGCATCAATCATGGTATAAACTAATAGTTTTGTTAATTTAAATTGTAATATCATCTTGTTAGTAATTAACTGTAATTATGGTTTAACTTGTATAAATAGACAGCAATCAAAATAACTAAAGTTTGATGTACTGGATACATCTCATTATTTGGGTATAATTCTTTTCATTTTGTTATCATGATTGCCAGTTCTCTACAATTTTTAATCCTCCTTGTTGTATAATTCTTAGTTGTAAGTGCTTTAAAAATTGATAAAATTAAGAGAAATAATTGCTAGTCTGCACTTAAATATTTTATGAGTTGCATTCATGTTTTGTACTATTCTAGTCACATGATTTTGCAATATTGTTTGACATTTGAAATATATGCATTTGGAATATGTGGCAATGTTTGTTCAGTTAGTTGCCCTTGCCTAGCTGGATTGCAGGTGATGATTATCATCCATTCCACTTTGTCTTATTTAAAAGCACTTTAATGTTAATTGTTGGAAGGATGGTTCGTTCATTTTGCATAAATGCTTTACTGATGATTAATTGTTAGTAGTTAGAGTTTCTGCCATCTGAAATGATGGGATATTTAATACTCAAATCATTTAATGCATCTCTTTTTATAAAGCCCATTATTCTGCATTTTTTATGTAATACATGGCTTGCAAAATAGGATACCAGTGGTTAATGGTAGCAGTTGAGAATTATTACCATTATAATGATGGAGATTTGAAACACCAATCATATTTATTTACTCTTTATGAGGCTCATTGTTCCTTACTTGTCACTTTTGATTACTATATAAGGTTAGCTAGCTATAGTATTAGCTAAAATTGTGCTCGACTTGTGAGCTCATGCTCGATTAAAGTTATTGTCGCCATTTATCAACTAAGATTTAATGCTATCATATCTTGTAAATGGAACCAATGCTCCAATCTTATTTTATGAGATCAAATAAATTTAAACTACATGATATATTTACTCTAAGGTAATTTGCTTCTAAGAATTTCGAAAGTTCAAAATATCTTACATGGAATTTAATTGAAATGTATAGTTGTTATTGATTTCGAATTGGATACTTGCTTTTGCCTTTCTAGTATTACAGTTTTTACATAACTATAACTCATTTACTTTATATACAATATTCAGTATTGAGCTATAATACCCATAAAGGTTCAAAATTATGCTGAGAACATACTTATATGGGTAAGTTAATGTATCAGATGAAAGGAATATTATGAGTAGAATTGCATGAGTTCTTTAGCATATTTTGATATGATATTTACATAGTCTACTATGTCTCTCATTTAATGCTCAATTTTCACATGCTGAAATAAATATTATCATTAAGAAATAAGTGAGATCATATGGTGTCTTTAATTGTACATGAGATTATATACTGTCATCTTTCTTACTAGTATCACATGCTACCATCTAGTATATGAGGACAAAAAAATCATATGCTGCCTAGTTTCTTTTACATTTTAATGCTAAACTTTTAATAACATTTTTCTTTGCAGGTTGAGCTATAAAATTAATACAGGCATGCTAAATTAAATGATATGTGCAAAAGTCACATAGCGCTGCTCTTATAAACTATTAATTTTATTTCTGTTTCTCTTTTATTAGATATTTTATATAGGATGTCTAAATTGCTTAGTTTAGTTTTATATAATTGAAATCTATTATAGAACTGGAAATGAGCAATCCTGTAAAAAGGATTGAACTCTATATTAGAACTGGAAGTAAACTTTATTTTAGAATTGGAAATGAGCAATCCTATAAAAAGGATTGAACTCTACTTTAGAACTGGAAATAGTCAATGGATTGACTTATATTTTGATTGTATAAAAAATGGAAAAATTGAACAAAAACAAAGGAGATTCTGCCGAAATTTTTAAGAATTTTAGGACTTAGAAAATTATAGGAAATATAGATGGTTACACATATTTCTAAAAATTTCATATAAATTGTCACTTCATTTGAAAATATTAGTCATAAAAATAATTACTTCAATGAATCCAAATATCAAATATCATAAAAACCTATTATTACAAATCATGAAGCATTAAATTAATAACTTAAACTACTTTTGGCAGATCAAACAAATTGAATTGATTGATTTTGAGACAAAACAAGTCAGGTACGCAAATCTACTTATAAGTTTCATTTCAGTATTCTTATATTTGAGCCATTTTTCCATTTGAATATTATTTACACTGCTTACTGTTTTATAATCTGCAAAAAGAATGATATCGAATAACATGTAACAAAAAGATGAAACAATGAATATATTATTGTGGTGTTTGTCTTTGGAGGGTGGAACGCAACACTGAGAATCTGTACAGATTGGGCCAGCTAGCAGCCCTTGGGAGTTATATGGAGGGATTTAGCCTCTTGTAGGAAGTAGGCAAATCCAGAGGAAAGACACACCAAGAATTATTATTTGAGTAAGCTACCGACGGGTGGCGAGATAAGCTTCCTACAGATCATGCCTATGGGTTTACCCATTTGGGCTTAGGGGTCTCCGGACTCGACTTATTGTTACAAATGCTTTTGATAAAATTTATTTCATATATGTTGATTTTCACAGCTATTTTGCAGGGCAGAAATTGCATTTGGAAATTGCTTACTTTACTTGCAGTTTTATTTTCAATCATTTTCATATATGATTCATACCTATTATAGGATGCTAGATTTATTCTTATAAGAACGATTTGCGTACTCCTACCTGACTGGTAATCTGAATTTTTTTCAGGTTTTTAATAATTAGAGAACTTAGAAGATTTGCCAAATTAAAAGAAGAAGAATAAAGGAAGCAGAAGAATGTAGATATTTCTTATATTTTTAAACTGATGTAACTTTTCATATATGTTTTGGCTCTATGTATAAAAGGACTGTGAATTTCATTATTTTATTTTATTATGTCCTTTTTGAATTATAAAAATATTTATATTTCCAATTGAGATGAATTATTCTTTAAAGACTCTCGAACTTCGATCCCCGGTCGCCACAGGTTGACTTTTTGTCCTGATATCCAAATGGGAAAACTAATACTACTACAGTGATGGGGCCGCTCTCCTGAGTATTTTAAGATCCATATTGATTATATTTGGTCAACTAGGTCAAAAGTTATTGGGTCCTAAATAGGTTATAAAATGCTACTTCGTTATACGTGCTCCGAAACTAAATTCTGTATTATGTCATTTGATTTCTTTTATTTTTTTGAGTACTTTGAGACCTATATTGGCTATATTTGGATCATCCTATAAAAAGTTATTAAACTTTTAAGTTTTATTATTCAAAAATACAATTTGTATTATTTTACTATTCATTTATTAAATTTTCATTAATTTACTATTCATTCCTAAATATATTTTTCTGTATTTAATAATTAATATTAATTAATTTAATTATTAATTAATTATTAATTAATCTATTATATTAAATATAATATTATTATTACTACTATTTAATTAGGGTTAAGTTAATTACTAATTAAGCCCTAATTAATTATCTATTAATAATCATTAATTTATTATCAATTAGTTAAATCAATTTAATTATTATATATTTTTAAAATATCAATTTATTGTTTTAATTTAGCTTAGCATTAATTAATAGATTATTTGATTTACTTAATTAATATTAATCATTAACAGATTCTAATTAATTAAATTAATTGACATCAATTTAATTAATACTGACTATAAATTGTCTAATTAACTAATCATTAATCAACAGACTCTTAACTTAACCTAATTATAACGTAATAGATTCTATTACTTGATTAATACTAACCTAAGTAATATTAACTATAAACTAATTGATTAACTATATGTATATTTATATGTATTAGTAACCATTATATATATATATATTATGATTTGATTTTCTGCATGTTTAATGGCGCGGGACCCGCCATCCGCCACGTGGCGCGACCAGGCGAGCCGCGGCAGAGAACGCGAGACCGCGTCAGCGGGACCCCCCTCCGGGCGCTGAGCCCGCACGCGCGCGGTGCGCGGGTGTAACGGCCCCAATAATTGGATAGAAGATTAATCCAGATATTGGGGTGTTACCTTAGCACCCGATACTTGATTAGAAGAAAACAAATCAAATGTCGATGCTAAGTGGCCAAGTCTCTTTATGAGCATTTGTTAAGTTAATGAAAAAGGAATATATAAATAAATGCAGTAATACAAGCATTTACAAAATAAGCAATCCACTCATTCATCTCAAACAATTTTATATATATAGAAGATACAACACAGATTAATAACTGAAATAAAAGTAACTTAAGTAATATAATTATTACAAGGCTTTTTAATATACATGGCAAATACAAGTGAATTATATATATATATATATATATATATATATGACTAAGCGGAAGCAGATTTCCATAAAGGTTCTTCAAGTACTGGGATCTGCATCACCTGAATAAAAGGGCTCTTGCTCTATCATATTTTGGTATTTAAAGAAAAGGGTAGTTAGACTAAATAGTCTAAGTACGATTTAAAGTTGGCTATGTTTTTAGATTAACAAGATATCACAACTATGATTTACAATTTAAGTATGCAGTGGTGCTGAAAAAGCTATATAGTATGGGAAAGTATAGAGCACAATTATAAGGAAAGCAGTATGAAAATCATTGAGTAAAAATACTCACTTTTTACATAATATTCTAACCTTTTATTGAAAATTTGTAAAGGAGAGCATTTTAAAGGCTAGAAATTAATATGCACATGAAATGTAAGAAATTTATATGATCAAATGGAAAGTATGCTAAGTAAGCAGTTGATATACAGTGAAGCATTAATTGAAGTTAAGCAACATATACTGTATTTAAATTAAATGAAGTAAGCAATACACAATACTGAAAATAGAGAGTGTAAGGCTAAAGGAAATGAGGAAATATCTTAGATTCTCAATCTAAGATAATCATAGTCTAAGACTATGAAACGAAAGCATAACTAAACAGTTATGAAGAGATTTTTCAATTTATAAGAAAATCTCTTATATTTTAAGTTAAAGTTACATTTAGAAATACCTCATTCTGTAGGAGTACACAACAGAATGGGCAATGAGTTAAGCACGTCTGTTTAACCAGATACAGTGGGGAAGTTGAACATTCACATTTACCCTCTCTAAAATATGAAGTTCTAATGTAAATATTTTCATTTGTACTTTAATTACCTTAAGGCATTTCCCATTTAAAGTTTTAAGAAAATCTTTATTTATGCACAAAAGTCTTGAATATATGTTCAAGGATATGATGCTCAAAGCTATGCAAGCATTTAATGGATTACAAAAATTGTAAAGTATGTGATATCTTTTTGTTATCTAAATTTTTAATAATCTACTTTATAATTGGAGTTAATTAGACTCCAAATTGACTTATAGATATTTAATCTTAAGTCAATTTCAAATAAAAGTAGAAGGAATTGTAAATGAAATTAGAAAGATAATACAATTTAATAAAATAAAAAGAGAACTTATCCAAAGCCTAAAAAGAAAAGAAGCTATTAATTTCAATTAAAATTAAAAATAAACCATTGAATTGAATGTTTTGAATTGAATGTTAAAGTTTTCTGAAATATTTCTAAGTCTTAAAATTCTTAAAAGTTTCGGCAAAGTCTCTTTTATTTTTGTTTAAATTTTCAATTTTCACAATCAATCTCCAGTTCTAAATTAGAGTTCAATCCCTTTTATAGGATTGCTCATTTTCCAGTTCTACAATAAAGTTTTGATTCCAGTTCTAAAATAGAGTTCAACCCCTTTTTACAAGATTGCTCATTTCCAGTTCTAATAATTTTAAATATACAAAATTATATTAAATAGTTTATACATCCTGTGAAATATTTAATAAAAAGGAAATACATAAATAAAATTTTAGCATTCATATGAGCAGCTTTATGTGGTTTTTCACACATAGCATTTATCTTAATAACCCTGTATTTACAACTTATCCTGCAAAGAATCGTATATATAAAAATATTAACATGTAAATCAGCAGTTATAAATACAATATTATGGGTTTAGAAATTCATAGATACCAAAGTGAAATTTGAGCAACTAGAGAAAAACAACATGTGACAACAACTAATTTATGTTACAAAAGCATTTTAATTCCTCTAGACTGTATAGCAGCATTTGAATGTATATTTGAAAGCAGCATTTGTTTACTTTTAACCTATCCTTAGAATAAAATGCACGTATAAAAGGAATGGCAGCATATAGCTTGAATAAAAGAATGACAGTATGTAATATCATAACATTTAAATCCTATAAATAATTGACAGTATAAGATCACTTAAGGTCTTTTAAAACTAAAGATAGCAGTGTTCGTTTATTTGATTCTCATACGAGTTTTAAAGGCAGCATATGGCTTCGTTTATAAATGTGGCAGCAATATTAAAATATTTGGATTCTTTTGAGGTAACAATATGTGATTTATACTTAATTAAATGACATCAATTGCATCTATGTGAACAATGTTTTTAGCATCTAAAACAAGCATCATATGATTCAAGAAACATCATTAAATTAGATATTGTCCGGAGAAAATGATCGACACTTCCGAATGTAATAGCTGAAGATGCGTCATTAAAAAGAAAATGGCAGCATTTGGAAAGTAAGGTAATAATTGACTTATTAAGTAAAAATCAATAGCATTTGATCATTTAATCATTTCTAATTGCACTCAACTTATATTTGCTAGCATTTAATTCACTTTGAAACAAGAGTAGCATTTATTTTTATAGAATATAGTAGCATGTGATACTTGTAAGAGAAAGGACAGTATTTGTTCTTATAATTGAAATGGACAATATATACTTCTATTTGAACTAGATGGAAGTATTAATTCGAAATAACAAAATAACATTTAAAATTCATGGTAGTTCTTGATTTTTATTGATCTTACTAATCTTACCCTAGAATTAGAAGTCAACACATGATTCATATATATACTTAGTAGCAAATAATTTTATAAAGGAATGACAATACAAATGCTCATCTAATTTATCATCAGTTCTTGTTTCTTACAACTAAGTGGCAGCAGTATATCTATATAAAGGAATAGCATTGATTTTCATATAACTCATTGGCAACTTTTGTATAAATAATGACAGCACTTGTCTCATGTTTATCATTTAATTCATATTATAAATAAATGGCAATACGTATCTCCTAGATTATTTGATAATAATAGCAGCATTTTATCCCGTTCAATTTTGGAAAGAAAGGCAACATATGATTGCAGCGTTTGCATTATTACTCATAAATGGAAATATTGAATGACAACAATTGAATAAGAAAGATAACAGCATTCAAATGACAGCATTTGATTCTTACAAACTAGATGACAACATTAAATCTCATATGATTCAAAATAAATGGTAGCTTTTCATCCTAAACCATCATATTGATCTCATCTTAGAATAGGAAACAACATACAAAAGCAGCATCTTTATCTTATTTCTTGAAGGCAACTTATATTTGATCTTATATTAAAATTGGCAGCAAATAAACAAGGTAGTATCATGAGGGACAGCACTTGCTTTAAGTATAAGGCAGCAATTTGATTCATAATTTTCATGAGAACATCTTGAATCTTATATATATCTGAAGGCATCATGAGACCATGCCTATAATAAACAGCAGCATAAATCCCCTTAAGAAATTGAAAGTAACATATGATATTAAGAAAGAAGATGATAGCATTTATAACAATATTTAATCTAAATGTAATTTGCATTGACAACATTATCCTTACTTACATTACATAACCACAACTATAAAATGGTAGGGATATGATAGCCTTTTCTCTTTTAATCTCTTAATGACAACATGTACAATTATCTAAATAAGGAGTGCATAAGATGAGGAGTGGCAATCAAATCTGTACTCTCCTTCCCTAATAATAATTATTGAATGAGAATATATATAGAAGTTGGGGATATTTATCCTGACAGAAAAATGGAGGTACCTTCTTATTATTTCCTATAAAAATTTTGTTTGCACAAAATATATGGATGGCGTTATAATGAATGAGCCACTGAAATAATTATTTGTAATTCTAATAATAGATTGCATTGATGTCAAACTTCAATTTTCTAAATATTTAGAAATGATTGCCAACGTAAGACGAAGTAGAAGTAAGCAACTAGCAACTTGTATATGCAAGTACGGAGGCCAACATTTTGAAATTAAAAATCATTACATTTTTAACAATAGTAATTCAAAAGTGCTCCGGACTTAAAGGTCTCAGCCATAAAATTTACTCACGATCAAGAAGCATATGTAAAGAATATAGAGAAATGTTTAAGACTTAATTAAGCCCACCATCCATCACATACTTAATATTAACATTGCATATTATTAATAAGTACAATCCCTTTAGCATGATTAACCACAACCTTTTATTATGCAAGACTCAAAAGAAATTCGTTGCAATTTGGTAGTACTAGAAGTTGTCCACCAACTAAAGCTAATACAATAACTTAAAAGGATAGCAACAATTTGAACATATATGAGTAATTATTTTATTACTAATTTTTTTTTTCATAAAAGAGCACTTAACGCCTTTATTTATATATGTCATTATATTGTTCAATATGAGAGTAATTCAATAATCTAAGTAGCTCTAATATTGCTAGCATAATAATAACTTAAGTAGCATTCTATGTACTACTACTTCATATATATTTAGCCGCATCAACCGATATTCAAGATACTTACTTAAAATCCTCTACTAAACTTGAGTGAAGTAGAACGCAGTGTAGCATACTATAAACAATTCAAAATGACTTAGTGTATACCAGAAGTATTACAAATGCTTTAAAGTGAACAAATGTAAAGGAAAAATTTTCAGTATTATTGTATCAATCATTTATATTACAGTAATTGGTTAAATATTGAATGAAACTTCTATTAGTTTGATTGTTTGGCTATTCATTGTTAAAACCAAGTTATCAAGATTGATTAAGTTAATAGCAGATAAATCATTAAAGAAAATATAATACCTAATATCCTTTAATAACATTCATATGAAATGCTAAAGTAATGATGTTGTATTAAATAAAATACAATAATTTCAGTCAACAATTATAAGTCATAGATTGTTAAATGTTTAATAGAAACAGCAGCATATTCATATTTATAAATTAGATTTAATTTATCCTTAACGAATTCCTCAACAACTTAAAGATCTATCAACAAAGCATATGATCTGATCTTAATCAGATTTATCAAGTTCCTTGTATGACAAATTTAAGTCCTAATTTATAGATCAATTTCCTTTCATATACAAAGGTAAAATCATATGGAGTACCTTTATTCCTTGCGGCTAGGAGAAGACTCGGGTAAAGGAGAGGTTTTCCGAGTGAAGGGGAAGGCGTCCGTGAGTAAGAAAAAAAAATGGATGGGTATTATAGGCTTACATGGCGACGATTAAGGCAACCCTATGACTTGCGAGAAGGTAGACTTTTGGCGATTGGTCATTGGACCTTGCGAGAGGTGGAAGCCACGCGTCCGTTGTCCTCCTCTCGTTCGCTCGAAGGAAGGGATGAGAGGAGTCTAGCGTGCGTAAAGGATAAGGATATAAGAGGTTCTCGGGACGAGGAGGAGGCGTGCGCATGCAAATGGAGAAAAATGGAGTTTTCTGCTGGGAAGAAAATCAAATAAGGATAGATTTAGGTTTTTTTTTTAAGAGGGTTATAAGTAAATCCTAAGATCCATATCAGCCGTTGGATCAAAAATGAACGGCTGAAATTTCTGAGCCAAGATCTGGAGTCATTTGAGCTCCAAAAATTACAAACTTGGTATTGAAACGATCGTCTCGACGAGACAAATGCATGCGTCTAAAAATTATTAAATTTAAACAAGTATTTTATTTTATATTGATTTTTAAGTGAAAAACTTGAAAAATTAATTTTGATAAATTGGAAACTCGAAAATTAACGAAACTTGAAACATAGCATCCTCATATGATGCTTGACTTAGATATACAAAAATTTTCAAATTCTAACTTATATTTTTCATATTATTAGCCTTTGAAGTTTAAACTTCATGAATTTATTCAGGACAATCCGGGATCCCAAACGCATCTAAATTTTTGCAGTAGGATCCTTTCAATAGGCATTTTGAGAGGATATTTTTATTACATTTTTATTTGATTTGAATTGGATTCCTAATTTTAACGAAAATATTTTTGAGCGATCAAAATTCAGCAGAAAATTCGAAAAATCAACGATTTCTAAAAATTCCCAGAATAACATTCTTAGCTAATTTGGAGCTACTGAGTTCAATGGCGGACTCCATTTTTAATTCTGATGTTTAAATGATTTAGGTATTTTCAGAATTATCTGAAAATCAGGAAACACTGGAAATCGACAAGCGATCTCCAATTTGCAAGAAATTTGAGGTGAATACTTTTAACTCTATTATAAGAGTAATGAAAGAAATTTAGAGTCAATTAGATTTACTAATTGACAGGTAACAACTTCTGGGTTGTTACAGTGCGACTTCGGGCCGGCCCGGGTCAGCCCGACCCGGCCCAAATGGCGCTCACCTCACGCGACGTCCCGAGGGCATCGTGCTATTAATTCAATCTTAACTTTAAGGTCTAGCATTTGGTTGAATTAAATGACTAGTAATTCAATCTTAACTTTCTAAGCACTAAAATGTACAAGTATAATTTAAGTCATAAGATTCATTTTAAGATTTTAAGCATTAATATAATAGGTTGGGTTATACAACTCAAATGGGTAAGCCCATCTGGTTCTGGCCTATACTATAATTATGAGGTATAATCATATGAATTATTAGGAATTGATTTTTTTTTCATAAATCAATCTTATTATAAAATTCAGTTTATGCTAATGATCTTGCTTAGGAGAAAATTAAAGATCTAAAAATTAGACTCAGATGATCAATCATATGAGTTTGTTATAAACCTATGTTCTCCTAATTTAATAGTTTAAAATCAAATGGTAAATCAACAATTATTATTGAAGTTTATGCAAATTCTTAGTGTATAAATCAAGTATCTTAATCAAATTTATTAAGAGTTGGATCTTAGTCTAACCAAGTGAGGATTTAACTTCTAACTTGACCAAATTAGGACTGTTTACTTAGTTATTGGTCAATAATAAAATAAGTGAGTTTATTGTCCATTATTAATATCCAATTCAAAATTAATTCAATTGTTGATTTAGTTAAGCTCTTCTTTAAGATTATTTAAGGTTTAATTATCGATAAATATTAAATCAATTAATTAAGTGTCCAAAACAACGTATAAGGCTTTTAACATGCATACTACTATTATTGAAACATAAAATATCACATTGATTAAAATAGTAAGTAATTAATGCCAAACATTACACTAATTACCATTTGGCACAAAATATTTAAGCAAAAAATTAAGAGATTTAGAACTTGCCATTAGGATAAGAGATGGAATCCATATTAAAAATCACATTTTTTGCATTTTTAGGGTTCTAGAGCATTAAAATGCAAAAAATATCAAATTTAAGTAAAACTGGACAGTTCTGCACGCTACGGCGTGCGACGGCATGCTGTGGCACCTCCTTGACAAGAGTCAGGCGCGACAGTGCACTGTAGTGTCTCCTGGCCGAGAGCCACGCGCGACAGCGTGCTGTGGCCCCAGTCAACCCAAGACTCGGGCGCTACAGCGCGCTGCCGCACTACGACACTAGAATTCTTGAAATGCGAGCGCTGTGGTGTGCTGTAGCGCTCCCTGGCCGAGAGACAGGCACTATGGGGCGCTGTAGTGCTTGATGATGATTTTGCTTGAGCGAAAAACGGAACGTGTCCCCATTCGCACTCAAATACTATCAATTTAGGGCATATCAAAATGCAGTTCCATATACTGATATAAAGGTATTTTTAATATCTTTCCATTGATACCAAAATCAGCACGAAAAAATAATTCTAACGAGCAAATAATGATGCCCTAGCTACGGGTGTACAAAAATCCTACTATTTTTTACTGCATTTTTATGGACAAAACGAGCTTCAATCGCACTCGTTTAAGTTTGATTGAAGCTTGACGATCAAACCTATACTCCATACAATAGCTACTTGAAATATCATCATAAATACTTTGATTAAACAAATTGAAAAAGTAGCACAATGAAAGGTACATCAAATGGGTACCTTAGCTAATAAGAATGGAGGTCCTACTGTTTTCTTCAAAGTTTAAGGGATGAGGCTTCTTCTTCTTTTGCTGCCAGCAAAGGAGGAAAGAGGATTGAGGGTTGGGAGGAAGAAGCTTCAATTGTTGATCAAATGGAGGGAGGAGTGCTGAGGAAAGTGGCTTTAAGGAGGATGGAGGCATGGCTCCATCCTGAGCTCTCCGATCGTCAGCATGGATGAGAAGGGAGCTTCTTGAGTGTGCATAGGGGAGGATAGGGGCGATGAACGAGAGGAAGGGGGAGTGGGTCCCAGGCGCATGAAAAAATGGAGAAAAATGCATTTAATTTAATATTTTATAATTTTCTTAAGTAACATATTTTAGTAATTAAAATTAAATCGATAAATGATCTCCGAAAAATTCCAAAAATTTATCACTAGCTAATTTGGGGGTGAATAACTCAACGGCATAGTTGAATTTTGATTTTGACAAGTATTTAAAAATTCTATTTTTTGGGGTATTTAAATACATTAAAATATTCGAGAAAATTCGAAGACTTCCAAATGCTTCCAAAATATCACTCATAGCGAATTTGAGGGTGACGAGCGCAATGGCGAAGTCGGATTTTAATTTCAAGGTCAAATTAAATATCTTAATTTTCTAATTAATTAAATATTATTAAAATAATCCAAATATTTGATTGAGCTCTAAATCGCTCCAAATCATCAGAGATTGGTTCTAATGACTAAATAAACATAATTAAATAATAATTAGAATGCAATTAAGTTATGATTGGGCTAAGTAACAATCTAAGGTTGTTACAGACTCCCCCACTTAAGAACGATGTCGTCCTCGACATCATTACTAAGAAGGGAAAAGAAAATGCGGAAATTAAGAACTGAATTTTAGAATTTTAAGGGTACCTAGATTTTTAAAGAGACTTGGATATTTTAGTTGCATATCGGCCTCTATTTCTCAATTGGATTCTTCAAGAGAATGATTCCTCCACTTGACCTTCACCATATGAATAGAACAGTTTCTCAGCTGCTTTTAATCACAAGTTAAGATCCTGATACGTTCCCCTATATAAGAAAGGTTCAGTTGGAGAGAGATTGATGAGAGTTGAACTAAATGCAATGGATTTTGAAGACATCTCCACAGCGAGAAGATATATAATATATTATGAACTGCAGAAAAATCATCGGGAAGCTTCAATCTATAGGCTGCAAGGCATATCTTATATAACACTTCAAACGGTCCAACATAGCGAGGACTTAGCTTCCCAACTATGCCAAAATGAAAAACTCCATTCTTGGAATTGACTTTGAGATAAGAAAAATCTCTAACATTGAAATCCAGAGGACGATGATGAGCATCATGATATTTACTCTGGCAATCTTATGCTTCTCTAATTCTCTGTTGGATCATTTGCACTATCCTATTTGTTTCTTCTACCATATCAGATCCATATAATTGAATGCTTCTGATCTCAGACCACACTAGTGGAGTGTTTGTAACTGCCAAAACTCTTAAGCACTAAGATATTGTCCGTTTTGGCCAGAAAGGTCTCATAGTTTTACCCTCAGAAGATAACTTCCCAGTAGGTCACCCATCCTGGGAGTGCTCCCACCTGAGCACGCTTAACTTTGGAGTTCTTATCAGGAATTCCACCATTATCTGAAAAGGCACCTCGATGTTTAAGAGTTTCACTTATTACTACAAGTGGGTCATCACAATCTCCCCAACTTAAGTAACTGACGTCCTCGTCAGTATCCACACACAGATCCAAGAACCATCCATTGGGTAGATAGAACTAGAGGTGACCCCTACAGACACAAGAGGTACCCACAACCATGTAGCACCTTAACCATCATGGGTTCAAGGGGCTGCTCACATGAAGTGGTACTTTGCCCTGTATGGCACTTAGCTCCTATCTGACACCCTATGGTTTGCTCTGATACCATTTGTAACAGCCCAAACTCTTAAGCACCAAGGTATTGTCCGCTTTAGCCAGAAAGGCCTCACGATTTTGCCCTCATAAGATAACTTCCCAGCAGGTCACCCATCCTGGGAGTGCTCCCACCTGAGCATGCTTAACTTTGGAGTTCTTATCAGGAACTCCACCGTTATCTGAAAAGGTGCCTCGATATTTAAGAGTTTCACTTATTACTACTTAAGTGGGTCATCACAGCTGCCCCTTCTACCATATAAAGCTTCATATAGTGCCATGCTGATAGTTACTTGAAAACTATTAATTTTAGAATACTATGGATTAAGATGATCTCTTTGATATAGATTCTTACCAATTTTTCTATGGAATCAGTTTGACGAATTGGAATGGAACGTGCTGACTTGGTTAGTCGATCGACTATAATCCAGATTGAGTCAGCACCGGACATTGACTTGGGCAAACCCATGACAAAGTCCATAAAGATACCAAACCACTTCAACTCAGGAATTGAGATCCACTTGCTTTTGAAATTCTGTTTTAACTAAGTTGTATTCATGGCACTTTACAATGAATACAATAATGCATCCCTATGTAGATTACATTGCCTTTGGGATTGAAGATCAGTTTGGCGACTACTTCCTAATTCTCAATATAAGATTACAAATCACTCGAAGGAGCTAAATTTTAAGGGTATTGGAAAGCTCAAGGATTCTAAATTTAGAATCTAATCTCAAACTTAAGGTTTAAGGCTAGAACTTCATAATCCTACCTTACATCTAAGGTTAGGGAATTTTAACAATGGTTCTAAGCTCATGGAAGCTAACCAAAATAAGTAGTTAATTATCACTTAATAAGAAAGGTGAGGAACTCAACAGCGAATATTGTCACTGGCAGTCACTGTGCCAACTCTTTAGTGTGCACCTCCTTATATCTAAGCTATCTATTGAGCTCAATGGTATTTTTAATTAAAATAATTTACACACAAATTTTACAATACAATTAGGTCTTCCAAATACATCATTCACATACATGCAATGAAAATAAACTAAATGACATTTATTAAATAAGAAGAGTACACAACATTTCAATACTGCACGACGTTTGGAGGCCCGGTCGGCGACGCCAAGCCACGGCTCACATGTCGTCGGAAAGGTCTCGTCGAGACCTTTCGATTGGTGGCTGAACTGAGACCGGAGGTGGCATGGGCCGCCAGAAAATCCTAGCCCTAAGTCACTATCTACGGAACGGGCGAGAGGTGAAGGCGCTAACGGTAAGTACTGCACTCCTCGATCCTAATTCGATCGATCGAACCGTCGATCGATCCAGCATTAACACAACGCAATCCATATCATGAAATATGCTTGCATGGCAATAGATCAATAATCAAATGTAGGGATTGACGGGTAGAAGCGTACCTTAACGGACGGCGTAGGAGTGGTTAGGGTTCGGAGAGTGACGGCTCTGCTTCCTACCGGCAAGACGCCGATCCATTCGTGCTGGACGGCTCTTAAGGGTGCGCGGTGGACTTGGCGAGGATGGCTCGTCGGGCAATTGGTGAATGCGGCGATGTCCTCACGCTCTGCGACACATGGCGAATCCTCTCGGGACAAGATGTCGAGACCGTTCGATCGATCGATCGAACGGTCACGACTCACAGTTCGATCGAACGGTCTGGTAACGGCGCGTAGAGGAAAAAGGGGTACGGCGTTAGGGTCCATTAACGGCGCGTAGAAATTATAAATAATTTAATATTAAAAATAAAATAATTTTAATTAAATTATTATTTTAATTTTATAATTAAATTTAATTAATTCTAAATAACTAAATGGCTTATGACAAATTCCAAATATTCACCCTTAGCTATTTGAGGGGTGAGGAACGCAACGGCAGGGTCAGAATTTTGATCCGACGAGTATTTTAATTTCCCAATTTCGGGGTATTTAAATATTATTAAAATATCCGTCAAAATTTTGACGACTTCCGATTGACACGAAAACATCACCCCTAGATAATTTGGGGGAAATGAGCGATATGGCGAAGTTCGTTTTTCGATCGGAAGTCAATTTAAATAGGTCAAATCTTAGGGTTTTTGGATTTTTCAAAAAAATCAGGATTCGATCCATTTGACTACTGACTTGGACTAAGTCATAGAAGTTGACTCATATTAACCTAATTAGCACTTATGATCAAAAATTAAGACTAAGATTAGTCCTAATTGATAATGGTAACAACTTGGGTTGTTATATGTATTCATTTAATTATATTATTTTCTTGAACTCTATGTACAGTGGGTATATCACTTGCATAGATCTTAGCATCATTAGTGATTGATTGTCATTTAAAAACCATGACATTAAGGTGTAGGAACTTATGCTAACTAAGTAGTAATCATTACCTTAGTTAAAAATTGTAAATTATGCGGACATGAATTAGAACCTAAAGTCAAAACTAAAACACTTCCTTAGAAGCTTCATTGCACCTTAGAATCTTTTCCTTAAGATTTGGAATATATACTATGTTATATTTTATTCATTGAATAAGTAGTTTATTCAATGAATATAACTTTGGTTTTATTAATTTTTAGATTTTCATAATTTTATTCTGATTATTTAATCTTTTAACTCTAGATTAATAATAGGAGAATTATTCTGTTAAGCTTGATTTTTGCTTAATAGGATTTGCCATAATATTTAGTTCACCTTTAGAGTTTGAAAACCATAGATCCTTGGACTTCACTTTGGGATTATATGAATAACTCCAATCTCATAGTGTTTAACTCATAATCCCTAGTTTAGTAGATTTTGATCAGCTATTGGTCTAGAACGTCTAAACTCATCAAATAGGTGGTGATGATTCTTTATTTAACTTACATAGTCGACTTTGATTTAATCATATTAGGACATAGTTAGTTCTAATATTTTGTAACCTATAAGGTCGTATTTCTAAGTTACACTTGATAATAGGAATTGGAGATCCTGAACTTATGTAACTTAGAATAGTTATAATGGTTAATTAAACAATAATAATATCACAATATGTAGAAGAGTCCCTTATTTATTACTTGATTTTTGTGCTACGCATCCCTTATATTTTGAGCTTATTTCTTTGAACATGTCATGTAAGAAAACTTTGTGCATAAAATGAAAACTTAGAATAATTAGGACAACAGTTGCATTGGGTTCAGTTATATTCTAGTAGATTCTGGTGCACATTTACCCTAATGGACAGGGGTAAGGAGTAATAAGGATACTTAACATTACTCATTGAGAAGTGTGTGTTAAGCTTGGAATTCATATAATCTTGCAGACGTGCTTGACTCCTCAGCTGCTTCTGGATGTGTCCACAGAAGTAAAAGTAAAATAACTAAAATATAATGAATTTATATTTACTGTCTCTTCAATTCTGCTGTTCTCTTCTGTCTGCCCTAGCCCAGAAAGGCTTTGGGAATTATGCTGGGGTCGATTGGTCAATTTTTTGATATGACAGTTGTGCATACCTGTTTCTGTTTCTATTTACTGCCTACTATTTTAATGATGCATATTATTGAGTTAGCATTATTTTACTTACTTACTTGTATATTATAACATGTTAAACTTTGCTGTTATTTATTATGTTTGTATCACAATTAGATTCTTTACTTTTATCAGCATATATCACTTGATCATCAGCATGTTTAAGTTTAGTCATTTTTTTCAGTACTTTTACTTACTGTATTTATACATATATGTCTACCTTTGCTTAATTTACTTTGAGGTGTGTTTTTTGCATCATTCTTGCTTAGTTATAAATACAGTAATTATAACTTATCATTTTGTTTATATACTTACTGCTCCCATACTAGTTATTTTGTATAGTTTAACTAAATGGTGACATCATAAAAACTCAAGAACATATTTAAATTATACTTATACTTATTAAAGTATAACTAGATTTTTTTTTTGCTGTGCCCTGTCATATATGTTTATATGGCAAATCAGGAGTATAGGTCAGATACAGCGCTTGAGGAGTTAGCTTGATATGAGGTTAAAGTAAGGTGCGGGTCGCTCAAGGAGATGTGCTTCAATCTTTTTTGCTTGCATTTATTAAAAATGTAATAAATAAGCTTTTTTATTCTTCTGCATTTAATATATTGTATGTGAATGAACAGTTGTCGATTGTGTTTGGATGCCTCATTTTACTTGTTTTTTGCATCGTTATACTGTATGCATGTTTTTGATAGATCTTGCTCAGCTCATCATGGTACTAGTGACGACCACTTCTTAAACTTAGTTGACTAAGGGGCAGCCGCCATAATATGTCAAACTGAATGAATAATAATAATAATATCGTTCAAGTGAGCAATTCTCAAACCTTGATAAATCAAGCATGTCTGCTTGATTATCAAATTTTGAGTTTTAACATTATATATATATATATATATATATATATATATATATATATATATATTCACCTATGCTAGCTCCCTCATAAGCATAATCACAGTATCATTATATTTTCCAAAGCAGGATGATAGTGAATTGGCTATGTTCTAAACATAAAATTATATTAAGTACATATTGTAAATAACTCTAGCGAAACTTCATTTTTATTCATTTAAGTGTGTTACTTATTTTTGATAGTATCTCAAATAATGATAATGTACTTAAATCATATTATTTTCAAGGCTAATAAGTATGCAATTTACTCAATGAAATTTACAAATTTCAAGGTGGAACAAAAAATATGCAATTAAATTAGCATATACAAATTTACTTCATGATATTTTTGTGCTAAGTTGATTGCTTATAAATCTGTGTGAAAAATTTATTAATTAGCGAAGAGATGAAAAATACAAACTTTTAATATTTTTTTTCGCGCTCAGTGTATTTCAATGTTAGTAAAACAGTAGTAAGAAGAGAAGAGAATTATTGAGTTGACAAAGAAATAGGATAATGTATATAATAGTAAGAATGATGATGATAAAAAATTGTGATAGTAATGATAAGAATAATAATAATAATAATAGTATTATTATTATTTTAAAAATAGGAATATTGGAGAGAGAATAATATGTATATATATATTTTTAAAAATAGGTATATTTTTATTATCATCATAATTATTTATATAATAATTTACATGTAAAATGTATTAATATTATTTATCCTAATGAAAGAATATGATAATAAGGAGAAAATAAAGCTCTTAATTTTTGTTAATATTTTATGCGCATGTGTTTACTTTAGATAGAGGATATTAAGATAATAATATGATGATAATAATAATAATTATTATAATATATATATATATATATTTAAAATAAATAAAAAACCAAAATTGTATAAATAAAATATTAGGAGCAGAATTAAAAATTAGTATCGGAAATTAAAATGTTATGAGCAAAAATTTGAGTGAGTAGCAAAAATAAAAATTATGAGTAAAAATAAAAGTTAGTGGTTAGTAGGTCAGTGAGTTAAAAACTATTATTTAATTATTTTTCTCTCTTAATTAAAATTTTAATAATTTAATAAGCCCATTAATTTTTCCACGCCAACTTTATTTTTTCATTTATGCGGTCCTTCCTCCCATTCAAAGGAGGGCTTCCCGAGGGCGGTGGCGACTTGCCGAGGAGGTGGGGGATGACTCGTGGGACTTGGTAGGCTGCCGGTGTGGCATTAGAACGACAACGTTGCGGGGCGAGAGGAGATCATTGGTCTGGGAGGAAAAAAAAGAGGGGGAGAAGTGGGGGGGAGACCTTGGTGTTGCCGAAGAGGGAGGGAGAAAATGGTTGTAGGTTGTTTGAGGGGGTGTGGAGAAGGGAGGTTGGTGGCTAGCCAGAGGTGGAGGTGAAGGATGAGCTTGAAGGAAGAAGATAGGTGTTATGGCTTTAAACTTGAAGGGAAGTGAGGGGTGGAGCTGCCCGGGCAGCCTCAGGTAGGGGCCACGTGGCGTGCCCTAGGGGGGGTTGGCAATGGAAATCGGGATATGGGAGAGGAAAGAGAAAGTGTATTTGAGATTTATTTAAATAAAAAATTATTTTTAATTAATCATATTCTTCGTCATCCGATTTCCAAATTTGATATAACTTGACCGAGAGATTTGTCTTGATGAGAAGAACGTCATCGATCTAAAATTTGTCAATTTGGAGCTATATTTTATTTTTAATTAATTTTTGAATGTAAAAACTTTAAAAATTAATTACAAACAATCTGATGCTCAAAACTTGATGAAACATTTTGTGTAACCTTATTTTCTTATTACAAATCCAACGGCACCAAATTTTTCAAATTTGGGCTTATATTTTATTTTTCAAAAATTTTATATTTAAAAACTTTAAAAATTAATATATGAATATATGTTGGTAGGATTGTCTCCAAACTTAGACATTATAATCACAAAAATATACTCTTTTTAATAATATAATTTATTTGATCAAATTTGGAAGTTGCCCAGTGTAGCACCCCATCTCATCACTGTGTGCAAAATAATTAACAATTACTCGTGGAACGGTGCGCTACTCGAAAAGGACTGCTGAACTTCCCTGAATAATTGTTGAATAATGAGCTTTTGGACTTACCTTTAAGATAAGTATAATGACTTATTTTAAGTATTAGACAATATAAAATATACATTGAATTATGATTGGAATATGAGGAATCTCATATATATATATATATATATATATATATATATAAGTATAACAATATTTTCAGTATGCTGATCACATTATAATATTAAGTTTAAGTAGTAAGAAATATAGAGTGCAGAAATTAAAAGTATTTTATCTCAACCATTCATCACAAAGCTATGTAAGAAACATTCATCTAAAAAAAAAAAATCACAGTTAAAGTTATTATAGACACTTTACTTTAAATAAACAGATAAAAAATGGCCTCTCAACTCATAACAGAAAAGTAAACTAAGTGCGGTAAAATAAGTTGAGCCGACTAATGCTCTACCAACTCCTCCTGGACCTTCTGGGAACCCTACAATGTTTGCTCCTCAAACTGCTCTAGATCTAGTAAATTGTTGGATCCCAAAAGTACCACGTGCTAGACAATGAGTTTAGCACATCGAAAATTTATTATAAACAGTTATAATTATATAAAGTTTAACCTTCATATAATAAAGCAATACTACAAAAAAGCATTACAATAATTGAAAGATGAAATCGTACAAAACTGAAGTTATGTAAAATAATAAATTAAAGAAAAGTAAAGTACTGAGATTAGAAATGAGAAAAATGCTGAAATCAAATTGTGCTGTATATCACTATGTATGCATCTGAATATGCCACTGATTTATGCTGTAATTTTGCATCTGGTGCCATATGCACCCTAAAGAAATCATAATTGTAATAACTATAATGTTGTTATTAGTTAATTAGTGACATAATTGACTCTAATCTTCTTTCATTACTCTTATAATAGTATTAAGAGCTTTCATTTCAATTATCGTGCGATTTGGAGATTATTTTGCAATTTTCAATATTTCTTAGTTTTCTGATAATTTTGAGAATGCCTAATTTATTTAGATCTTAGAATAAAAAATGGAGTGTGTCATTGGACTCACCATACCCAAAATAGCTAGGAAAGTATTTGGAAGTGCTTGGAAGTCGTCAAAGTTTCCCCAAAATTTTTAATAATATTTAAATACTCAGAAAATTAAGATAATTAAATTGACCTTCGATGAAAAATTCTACAATATTTTTGAGTTCCTCACCCCTCAACTAGGTAAGAGTGAATTTTTAAAACTTTTTGGAGTCTATTTTATTATTTAATTTTGAGTATTGAATTAAGTTTAATTAAATAATTAAATGAAGTGAATAAATAAAATTAATATATATAATTATTTAATTAACCAACGGCCAAATTAATTAGACCACGTGGATTTGATGCGGTGGGCCGAGCAGCATGCAGTGATTCAAATCAGAACGTAGTCGTCATGCTTTTCCCTCAACTGATCGAACGATTGAGGATCCATCCACCTAATCAGATCGGCCCGACCGTTAGATCACGTAGATGAATGAACGGTCTAGATCGAAAGACTGTACATCCCTGTCCCAGCCTTCAGTCGTGCGCATGCAGACACAGGCGGGCGTACATCCGACCGCTGTCAAGCCCAATCGAGCTCCCTCTTACCCTGCTTTAGCTTTATGAAATTCATTTTCTCATTTCTATTCCCTTCCTAACCTGCTCGAAGCTTGAAGGTGGTTTAATCTCCTCTCGGTGGCCGCCTGGAACTCAACTTTGCAAGCCATATTTTTCTAGCCGACGCATTCCATACAGGTACCGATCCTTGAATCGTTCCTAATTCATTTATGCATTTTCTTGTACAGTCATTAAATCCCCCAAGCTAAATGATCTTCTACGAGCAGTTTGAGATTGAATCGAGCGCATGTTTGATTTTTGATCTCCTTTGTAAGCGACTACCCGAACCAGTCCCTAACCCTAGTGGATTTGCCGAACCTAGAGCACCGTCTCATCTACTCTACAGGCGACGATCCAGCTCAATCCTTAGCTCATTACATCGGTCGTGAAATTGACTTCACGCCGACGTGTGGGTTAACCTAGGAAGAGGCCGACATTGAGTTAGGGACTAAACCCTAATCTACCATTCATTTTTGCGACGGGGATGACGACTCCGAACCTGGTCATGTTTGGTTCAGTTGCGTTTTCTGAACCGACCGGTTCACAATGGCCGAACTGCGCCTCCTTCCCGTTTTGCGAGACAGACGTGTGTCAGCCTATGGAGCTGCTGTGTCACTTTGCAAAAATCGGTGCAGCGCCAATTTCAACGCTACCCTAATTTTCTGCGCCGGTCCTAAATCCCACGCTGACTACTGCCGTCCAATTAATGTTGAGCCCAATTTTTTATGCCCTAATTAATGCTAGCGGTTTATTAATAATGGAATTAATTATATATATTAAAAACAGATAATTAATTAATATTTACTTATTTTAAATTTCATTTTAATCATAATTTTAGTTATACACATTCAAATAATGCAATATTATATTTTATTTTGATCACAAAAATGTATTAATTATTAATATGACATTAAATATCTATTTAGATAATTATTTTTATTAATCATTAATTTAGATTAATTAATTAATTGTAAATTAATTTCAATTCTTGTATGTGTCATAACTTGATACTTAGGTGTCCAAATTTAATGATTAAATAGTCTATTTCAATCACAAAATGTGAGGACAATAATATAAAATCAAAATTAAGTTTAAAATACTAATTTTTTTAATCACTTTTAAATCCTAATTAGGAGTCATAGAAACCTTAATTTTCCAATATTGTTTAATTTTGACCTATTTAGTGTTATTCTTCTCCTTATGCTATAAGGATTACATATTAATGTATATTATTTTTATTGGACAACAATTATTGTTTTTAGATTTTGGCTTCTTAATTAATGTTATTGTGATAATTTTTGTAATTTCATAATGGCATGTTTTAGGTATTTAAACCTTAGGAGAGCAAGCATGCCACATTTATTACTTCCCATGTCGATTTTAATTGCATGTAATGAGCTTAGTTCTCTTAAATTAGATGCTTGAATACTTAAAAAATCGCTTGATTCATCTTTTAACCTAAGGGTTTGATGCCTTTTAACTTTTGAGTTTTGTTTTTTTAGCAAAATTCATTGTAATAATTCCAACATTATTCATCATCATTTAAGTTTAATTATCGAGTTTACTTTTTAACTTTGAGATATATGTATTGATTGATTGAATTTAATGATAATTGATCATATCATCGATCAATTAGCACTTTTGCAACCCTTTCTAGAACTTTGATATATAGTTGAGATCTTCTATGCACAACACACCATTTAGGATATTGAATACCTTATTATATATGAAAGTATAACTAAACTAATATACAAAAATCAAAGAAAAAATTAAATATTTTGAAATTTTCATTAAAACAAATCAATTACTCATTAATTACAAAATATGATATTTTCTTAGCTTTTAAAATAATGAAAGAAATTATATTGAACTACATATCTTGATTAACACACGACCCTTATTATTGGATTTTGTTGCATATAATTATATATTTTCTTAAAAGTACATTAATAAACAATATAACAACCCTTCATTGGTCAAAGTGTCATGCTTCTCTCGATTTGGCAAATTAGTTCATGTTAAAACCCTTAATTTTAGGCTTTCATGTGCAAGATGACAAGAAATCAAAAGATGTTCCCATAAACAACAAAATATTTAGCGGTAAGTGAATGACTTGTTACATTGCTCCTCCACCAAATTGTGATATGATTGTTGAATGAACAAAAGATGATAACACAATTAATAAACATAGAAGTAACCATTTACATATTGCATCACCTCAATTGTTCTACTTGAGAAAACAAACTTGGTCAACCTAACTTGACTTTAAGAATATAGCAATGAAAAATAAATCATAAAATGAGTTCTTCGAATCTCTCAAAAGTCTCGGAGTGTTATTATGCATTGAAAAATAACTTACAGCTCTTTAATTTAAGATACAAGAAATAACGAAATACATTAAATTCAATATATACGTTTATTAATTGTTTGAAACTTCTTAAATATAATTAGTCTTTGAGTACTGCTGCAGTTACACAAAAATAATCAACTTAAATTATAGATACTATGACAATCATAGGTGTAAGCACCTAATTGGTGCAATACATTTTTTAAATATTTAAATATTTTCTTAGTTTTTATAAGTATTTATATGCAAAAAGTAAAAGCCCGAATTTATAGTTAGTGGCCATATGAACGTCAGAGTAACTAGTTTTGATTATTTTCATAGATGTGTTATTTGGATATGTTATCATATTAAAACTAAATAAAATAATTATTTGCATAACATAATATTTATGTGTTTAAGCATCCAATTTTGTAAAATTAATAATTAAATTGTACTATTTTTTATTTCAAACAATACAAAATATTTTATGGATAATTTTATTATTATATATATTTCTACATATATAAAAGCTAAATACATTTTGCCGACTATGTATGAAATTGTATTTAAAATGCTAACCTCTAAAATTTTTTTTTTTTCTTTAAATTTATTTTTGTATAAGATTCATACAATATATATATATATATATATATTATGTCTATATTTTATTTAATTTTTTTTTTAATAGTATAACAATGCTCATTTAAAAATACATAGATGTGATATATTCAGCAATCAGCGTCGATAGCCAGAGAGAGGAGAGAGAGAGCGGCGATCATCTCCCTCTCGCTCTTGCTGCGCGCGCATCTGCAGATAATATTTTTGGAAAAATATGCGGGTGACTAACCCTAGCCTTCCTCCGCCTCCCTTCTCAGACCCCTGATTACGTAATCCGGTCTACGTGCCGCACCCAATTGGAAGCTTTATCCCCAAAAAATCACCAATGGCCTCCACTGTGGATCTAACATCTTCCCCTCGCTCCGCTCGGCCGACCCGCAACCTCTCCGTTTCCTGGTCGCATATTGCCGCCGCCGCCGCTCCTTCGTCGCCCTTGCCTGACTCAGCTCCAATAGAGCAATCGTTGCAGAAGTCGCCTCCCGATTCGCAGTCGCCTCCTCTATCTGAGAGCCCCGATCATGTCATCAACGGCAATGCCGCGCCCACTGTCTCAAGGAGCAAGAAGCCTGTCTGGAACGTGCCATCTAATTGCTCATCCGAAGCGGGGGCAGTAATGAACGCCGCTCACTGGCCCGCTCTCTCCGAGTCCGCTAGGGCTTGCACTAAATCATCATCTTCCGATTCTCTCAAGGGCCTGTCTGATGGAACAAGCACAGTTCATCTGGTGCGATCTTGTAAAAATTTTTGATTCATACAAAAAAATCTATTTGACTGTTTTCTGCGCTTTGTGCTAGGGTTCTGTCTCTCCATCACGCAAACCTGCTTCGAGTATGTTGAGCCCCAGTCTAACGCCAAATCCCTTGTCTTCTGCGCGCCATAAATCCATGAAACATGTGGCTACAAATACTGTTGATGATGGTAGCAGCAGTGGTGGTAAAGCCCCTAATGGTGGACTTGATGCTCCGTCTTCTTTTCCAAGCCTTTCAAAGATCAACCAGCCAGTGCCAGACAAACAAAGCTCTCCCAAAGGGCTTAACAACAACAATGACAACAACACCAACGGCAACAATAACGGCATCAACAATAGCAGCAGCAGCAACCACTGGGATAATTCCTCAAGGTCTGCTGGAGTTTCACAGCAATCTCATGGAGGTAATGACCATCACAGGGGCTATGGAGGTGGCAGAAGGGGAAATAATGGTCAACATAACAGCTATGGTAATAGGCGCGATCCTGAGCGTGGGGGATATGAGTGGAATCATCGGAATTTTGTTAGAGATGTTCACGTACAACAGCTGCAACCCCAGTGGGGTGCTGGGCCATACTCAAGGCCTCCACCGGTTGCAGCTCATCTGATTGCTCCTCCTCCACCGCCAAGGCCTTTTAACCACAGTATGTCATTTCCTGGTATGTCTCAGATTCTTTATACCATCCTTGCCATTCCATATAATCATCTTTGTTGAGCGACTGGGATTTGGTCTCATTAACAGATATGTCATCTGCAATTTATTATGTACCGTTGCCTCCGCATCCTGACCCCCTGAGGGGTTTTTCATTTGCTCCTCCTCCAGCTCCTCCTCCACGTCCACCTTTGATGTTTCTTCCTGCACCTGATCCACAGCGTGCTTTACTTCTTAAACAAATTGATTACTACTTCAGGTGAGAATTTGGCTAGTTTACTTTTGTGGCTTTAACTTTTATTCATTTACCTCTGTGTTATTGTTGCAGCCCTGAAAACTTGTGCAAAGACACATACTTGCGCGCTTGTATGGATGAACAAGGCTGGGTTCCTGTATCTGTGATAGCTGGATTCAATAGGGTGAGCAGATCTCTTCTATGTTTACTTCTTAATGAGATGTTGCATGGCTTCATGAACTAGGGGCATGACTTTATGAATTTAGGGCTGTCTGGTTTGTTTGATAGTTAGCGTAATTTACTTGTAATTTGATTTTACATGTATTTATTTCTTTGCAAAAGAGATTGCGATGTAAAATTTGGGGGAACATTTCCTCCTATACCTCAAAATTTTAAAAGAGGATTACCCTCAAGTTATTTAAAGTTTTCTTACTTTCTTTCATTGAGTGTGGAGAAAAAAAGTTAAGCACTCGTAATCAAGGCGTCACTGGGCTATTCTAGTTTGCAGTTGGTCCGCATTAGTTCTCATTGGCTTGTGTTAGCCTTATCGAACCAATCTTGGACAAATTTAATGGCCAAGAAGCTCTAGCCAAGTATTGCTGGCATCAGCCAAGAACTGCTATCCCTCTAACCAAAAACTATTTTCTTGCCCACTAAGAACTACTGGCAAAATGCTGGCAATGGACCAAGACTTGTCAGGTCGAGCTTTATCCACCAAGAAGTGCTGGCGTTTCTAGGAAGACTGAATGCCCTAGGCTAAAAATTGAGTATACTTATGCATGAGCCTGTCCTCTAGTTTTGTTCACATGTAGTTACCAACTTTGATTGGCCTAATGCCTACTCTTTGATTTTGGATTTAATAAATTTATTGTTAAAAAATTTATTTATTATCTTTTGTTTTATTATTGTCATTAATCAACAAAAAAAATTATATTGCAAAAGACCAAATACCTAAAAATATGTACACCAAAACTACTTTTCACAGAGTGTATTTTATTTTATTTCAGACCAAGCAGCCTCCTTAGCTTTAATTGGTTATTTTAATAGAAGACATAAGTTTACACGTAGGTGCAGGGTAACATGCAAATATATTGGATTTTAAATGTATACTTTTCTCAAGTCATTCTATTTACTATTAATGGCTGGTAATCTTTATATTAAGTTAATTATATGTGCTAGAAATAAAATTTGTTGCACTTTGTTATCACATGGAATTTTTTATTCTGTTTTTGGATTATGGCTTGATTATAGCTTTAAAGAGTTCAAAATTTATTTTATGGCTTCAATCCATAATTTTGTGGATTCATGCGTTGACTTCTATATATGTTTAATTTGTAGTGATTATATGCAATTGTAATGCTTTTTTATCATAGATCATCATGTGTTTTTTGTTATGGATTTTGCGGCCTTGAGTTTAGTTTAGGCTGTTTCCTTTTATGCATTTCATGCAGAAGCATTATTTTATTTGCTGATTTTTTAGTATTAATTCATGGAATTTAGCCACATTGATTGCAGAACATCATTCTTAAAAAGCTGTCAAATAACCTTTGTAAGATATAGCATTTGTTTAATGTATTAAAGAGTGCTATGTTATTTAAGTAGCTAGTAGAAAAACTTTCTATATATGCACACCACACTCCTCCACGTAAATTAGAAATCTGTACTTGGCAGGAAAAGACTTGTGCATTTTATTTGATTTTTTGTGTTTGGCCTATCATATAAGCTTTAGTAGAGTGCTAGATCTGAAGTTTATTTTGTGCTGTTGAATCACAATTATTGTAGACAAGCTAAAACAGTGCAGGCGTCACTTAAATCTACTGGCTTGCAATTCTTAGAAAGCATCTTCTTAATCCTTGGTTGATTGAACATGTAATTTTTTGTGCTCCCTAGAAGAGTCGCAAGAAATTGTAGCACCAACAATCTTTGTGTGAGCCTCAATAGGCTTTGGCGTCAATGATCCATAGCTGATTGAGTGGTTATGATTTTTCTATGCTTGTGTCACAAAATGAACTGTATTCGTGCTGGCTTGATGCAGCAACAATATGTTGTGAATTCTTGTAGTGTTGATCTGTTCACCATACAACAATCTGAACTAAGTGAGCCAAATCACCTGTCTAAAATCAATAGAGTTAGGGAACACACACATTATAGAGTTTCATGAACCAGTAATTAGGAGTATCTTGAAATCATGATTGTTAGTTTTATGATATTAATGTTTACCTGATATTTACATTTGCTATGCCTATCTATGATGGTTTAATTGACTTAAGAGTTACTTTTTTTATTGATTGATGGAAATGAATATATTTTTTTTAAAGACACAGATATCAAGTAAGTGCAATGATTGCAAAACATAATTAAACAAGCTAGATTAAACTAGGTAGTTGCTGAAAGAAACCCAGAGAGGTTAATGCTTGAAAGCCAAATGCTTGGATGATTTTTAGGTGAATTGAGCATATTTAGTCAGTTAACTGAAATATTAATCTATTTTGATAATAACATCTCCAAAGTTTAGGCATGTAAAATGTTCTTGGTTACATAAATCTTTTATCTCAATTGTGCTATATCAAACAATTTCCTTAGCTCTTATTACGATGAGATTGTTTTTAATAGTTTCTCTTTGTATCTTTTTTGGTTATCCACTTTTCTATTTTAGCATCGATAAAATTTATTAACTCAATCTTTTTTGATTGGAGCATCTATTAATTTACGCATAGTATGTTTGAGCTTATCCTCAGTTGGGTTTTTATTTGACTTTGCATGATTTTTTTTTTATTCATTACACCTTTAGACATTTTTTGAATATATAAATTTGATGTGCTATTTGCATGTTCTATGATTGTAGAGAATCTCAAAACCACTTATTTATGCTTAAGGCCAACAAGTTTTACACTAGAAATTAACTGACATGCACCAAATTGATTAATTTGAACAAGCCATAAGCTTTGGGATTATGTAGAAAACTCCAACACCAAAACAATCATTGTTTTCATTGGAAACATCTCAATAGGATAGATCACCTAAATCTATTTTACTTTTGTACCAATTGCATGTATGAATAACAAAACCGCAGCCAATAAGGAAATCAATGGAAAATCCGTGATATCTTTTTTGGGTTCTAGATAAACCTTGTTTAATTTTTCATCAAGCCCTTCTTGCTAATGATTGCCTTTTTGGGAGATTCCATTTTTGCATATCGATGATGTCAGCTACTTATTGTCATTTTATTATGAAATGGTTTGGTGTGGTGTTTTACCTTGAGTTTAGCAATCCTTATCTTAGGATGGCCTTGCATGCACTATCATATTGTAGATATCAATGAAAAGGGAGTATCTTTTTGTTTTATTTGATCGCCATTAGTATAGTGTCAAAGTCATCTAGACATAATGATCCAAAAGCTGGTCCTTAGTAATTTTGTGCATCTAATTGCATTTGACAACACATGTTTACTGCAAACAATATAGTTGTAACGAAGGGTGATTATTAGATTGAGTAACACTTAATCAATGATGTGAAAACCTTTGTAGATGATTGTAATTATGTTACGATTTATCAGATGAGTTATCACCATTGAGGGACATTTAGCAAGCCAATGATTTAACTCTAAAATTATCATTGCTTGTTATTTAAGTTTATAAGATGAGCTCTACTAAACTCGTTTATTTGAATGAGTAAATATATAAATTGCTTAGGAAAGGCCATTAGAGAGTCTATACGTCATCCATTAACTTTAGCGCTCTTGGAAGAAAACACTTGAAGGATTTTTGTGGATAGTCATGCAATAAATAAAGTTAATGCAAAGCATATGCTCTCAAACCACAATTTGATTAGATACTATATATATGATGGTTGGCATCGTATTTTTTATGAAGATAGACCTAAGGAGTGGTATCATCAAATCAAGATGAGAGTAGAAGGTGTTTCGAAAAATTTATTTAAGACCAAGGATGAATTTTGGATTTTATGAGCGATTAATTATGCAGTTTCAATGTACCCAACATATTTGAGTATTGTGAATTGTCGTCATTATTCTGAGATTCATAGTTATTTTCCTTAATGATTATTGTATAATAGTTGTTACAGAAGGTGATTAGGATTAGATTGAGCAACATTTAATCAAAGTTTTGAAAACTTTTGTAGATGATTGTTATTATGCCTTTACGATTTATCATATGAGTTATGGCCATTGAGGTACATTTAGCAAGCCAATGATTTAATTCTAAAATTATAATTGCTTGTTCTTTAAGTCTATAAGATGGATTCTACTAAACTCATTTATTTGAGAAGGTAAATAGACTAGTGGCTTAGAAAACGATCATTAGAGAGTATTAGTATATATATGTCATCCATTAATTTTAGCACTCATGGAAGAAAACGCTTGAAGGATGTATGTGGGTAGTCATGCAATAAATAAAGTTAATGCAAAGCATATATTCTCAAACCGTAGTTTAATTATATACTATATATATGATGGTTGGCGTCTATTGTTTATGAAGACAGACATAAGGAGTGGATATCATTAAATCAAGATGAGAGTAGAAGGTGATTGGAAAAACATATATAAGACTAAGGATGAATTTTGGATTGAATGAGCAATTAATTATGCCATTTCAATGTTCCCAACAATTTGAGTATTATGATTTTTTGTCATTTGATTTATTTTGAGATTTTTAGTTGTTTGTTTTAATTATATTCTAATCTATAACATGACTTGGGGAAGGGTATTTGGTGCAACTTAGGACAATGTTTTAAATCTTAAAAATTGAGAAATTGCATGTGAATTTTAAGAGGTGTGGTTTTGACTCTATTTGGAACATTTATTTTTTTATTTTGGAGGTACTCGTTGGTAAGGTTAAAGGGAATCCTTAATGACCTAGTTTAAGTACAATACATGATGTTAGGAATTTTTAGACGTAACTATATCTTATAAGAGATTTATCTAAGGATTATCACTATTGGTACCCAATTACGTATTGTTTGAAAAAGGGAGTTTAGTTGGACTAAAGTGTTAGGAATATTTAGAAACATTTAAGAAAAAATATTCAAGTTCTTATCATTGAGATTAATTGATTTTAGCATAGAGTTAAGTTCTTGTATTAGGTTAAGTATATGATTTTTAATTAAGTTGGTCACTCAATAGCATTCTATTGTAAGAATTTGAATGAAGCCAATTAGACATATATGAGCTACAATAAGGAGTTTATGCTATAGGAAAACCCCTCGTGTATTGGAGAGGCCATCTGTTATCAATACTTTTGTATTATTCTCTAATTTTCAAGCTTCATGATATCCTAGTTCTTAAAAGAAATTCAGATGTCAATGCACAAAGTGGGTACAGTTTCACAAGGATTACACTCCTTTCTTGAAATATTTTGAAGAATCTAATAAGGCAATATATATACACTTTCTAGGGTTGCAACATTATTGTGCATTTTTTTTTGAAGATTTTAGTGAGTTTCTTGAAGATTTAAATAGTGCTACATACCTAATAGTGGATGTATTTTGGAGCACTAAGCTATGCATATCTCCATCATTATGTAGAGATATCTTAGTTAAGATGTAGCTGAAGCAAGACAAAAAGATTTCACTCATGATAGGATCATTACAAGAGCTTTTAAGAAAAAACAGCTTTGTTTGAAGTCATTTACATTTTTATTTTATTTTTATTAAATCCAAAATTTAGATTTTATTAACTTTATATTGAGTTTTATTTGAGTTGTAAAAGGAATGGAATTAATTTAAATACGAGAGTTATATATATTTTTTGGGAGGTTGATTAGTCTGCTAAGAGAATATTTTTTTATGTATTTTCTTTTTGAGGGATAAACTAGATTGGTAAAAGAATATTTTATTTTCTTATGTATTTTTTTTTGATTGATAGACTAGTTTGGTAAGAGTGTTTATTTTCTTAGTATTTTTTTCCTATAAATAAGGACTTAAACCCGCTTGTAAAAAGTATTGTAATTATAATACAAATTTTGAAAGTCCTCCTAGTTCTTTGTGCTTGAGTTCTTGTTTTTTTTCTTGGCGGTGTGAACAATTGACCAAGGCTTCGGGGTGTGGACAATTCCAGGGTGCCGAAGGTGTGTACAACTGGAGGCGTGCGTGGTGCATCCAACCCGCATAACCTTATCTCGTTTCGCTCCCGCTCATCCGTTTCGATGGTATGAATGGAAAACTGCCTTTAAAACACCTGAAGAACTGTATGAATGTCTAGTCATGCTTTTTGGCATGCCAAATGCCCCAAGTACATTTATGAGATCAATGAACATAGTTCTAAAACCTTTCTTAAGAAAACTAGGCTGTTTATCTCGATGATGTTTTGATTTTTAGCCCTAACGAAAAAAGTCACTTATCCCACATTAGATTTGTGCTGGACAAACTAAGGGAGGAACAACTTTATATCAATAAAAAGAAATATTTGTTCATGCAATCAGAAGTGATATTTTTGGGATGCATTGTTTTATCTTTCAGAATCAAACCCGATCCCACTAAAGTACAAGCAATTTGTGACTGGCCAACCCCTAAGAGATTTATTGGTATTAGGAGCTTCCATGGATTAGCCACATTTTACTGTAGGTTCATTATAAACTTTAGCTCCATCATGGCTCCAATAACTAAAACCTTGGAAAGTAACAAGTTTGTTTGAACTCCCGCCGCTGATAAATCTTTCACTCAAATCAAAGGACTTAAGATAACCGCCCTTGTTCTTAGACTATCTGATTTCTCCAAAGTTTTTGAGGTTGCCTGTGATACTTCAGGGGTAGGAGTAGGATTACTATCACAAGATGGCCACCATGTTACTTTAGTGAGAAGTTAAACGATGCCAAACAACGATACTCCACCTATGATCGAGAATTCTATGCCGTTATTCAATCTCTCAAACGCTGACGACATTACCTCCTACACCAAGTTATTCTCCACACAGACCATCATGCCTTTAGATACATTAACACTCAAAAATTCAATCGCCGTCACGCCAAATGGATTGAATACCTTCACGACCTCACTTTTGTTCTGAAACATAAACCTAGCAATGAGAACAAACTTGCAGATGCACTTTCTCGAGTCATGTTAGTTGTCATATCTTTGACCTCTCAAATTCCGGGAATCAACAAACTTAAGGATGATTATTCCGCATGTCTCAACTTCCAGCTCATCTACACTAAATCTCAAGATTAATTCCTTCCTGCCCATTTATCATATCACTTAGTTTAAGGATACATGTTTTGAGGACCATTGTTGTGTATTCTCCGCACCTCACTTAGAATATTTTTGATTCAAGAATTACATTTAGGTGGGATTGCTGGATACTTGGGACGTGACAAAATAATTTTTTTTAGTATAGAGTAAATTTTTCTGGCCCTCCTTGAAAAGAGATTAAATTTGCAACCAATTGCTAGACCTGCCGAACTTCAAAAATGATAAAATAAAAACTCGAGAAACACATTGCTCTACCCTCCCTATGGACCTTGGGAAGATATTTTGATATATTTTGTCTTGGGACTTCCCCTAACTAGTAGGCAATATGACTATCTTTGTTGTAGTTGATCGATTTTCGAAGATGACCCATTTTATTTTGTGTTCCAAAACCAACGATGACTCACACATAGCCCAAATGTTCTTTAAGCAAATAGTTAAACTTCATGGGTTGCCCAGCATCATAGTGTTAGATAGAAATATTAAGTTTATATCATATTTTTGAAAAACTCTTTGGAAACTCCTAGGAACTCAACTAGAATTTTCATCTGCCTTTTACCCCAAACTGATGGACAAACTGAGGTTGTCAATAGAAGTTTAGGAAATCTTGTAAGATGTCTAGTTGGTGATAACTTTGAATTGAGATATGCGCCTTCCCACTGCTAAACTCACATACATTAGCACCATCTCCCGAACCACTAAACACACTTTTTTTGAGAAAACTTGTTGATATGATTGATCTTCCTCAACATGCTTTTTCTGATGCAGCATTCACTTTTGCGCAAGATTTTCACAAATTACATAATGAAGTAAGGACTCAAATTGAAAAATCAAATGGTACACTCTTCCAAAATTAATGAAATAAGAACTAATGGGGAATTAAAAGGAGAGTATGTTTAACTTGCATTTGCCCGGAGAGGCATGCCACAACCAAATTTAAGAAACTACATGCAAGAGCGACCTTACCTTTAAGGTCTTTAGGAAACTTGAACCAAACGCTTACCTTATGGATTTGCCTTCTGATATGTATGTTAGTTTTGTTTTTAATATCGAGGACCTAATTCCATATACGCTGAGCAATGTCTAAAAAGTACAAGAACTAACTTAAGTGCAGGGGGATTTGGAAAACCATCAACTTTGACTCGAGTCTATGATTACAGATGAAGTCACGACAGGAACAGGAGAACACCAATTCTTGATCAGATGGAAAGATAAGCCATCCACTGAAGATACTTGGTTCACTAAGAATAACAAAAGTTGGATCCTAACTTGCTTGACTTATCTGGACTTTAACTCTGCGGAGCATAGTTCTTTTAGAGGGGGAGAAGTTGATGCAGGACAAAAAGGTTTTACGCATGACATGATCATTATAAGTGCCTTCAAGAAGAAAAAATAGCCTTGTTTGAAGTTATTTTCATTTTTTATTGTTTTTATATTAAATTTGAATTTTAGATTTTATTAATTTTATTTTGAGTTTTATTTGAGTTGTAAAAGGGAGGGAATTAATTTAAATATGAGAGTTATATATTTCCTTTTGAGAAGTATGTTAGTTTGGTAAGAGAATATTTTCTTATGTATTTCTTCTTTGAGGGATATGTTAGTTTGATATGAGAATATTATCTTTTCTTATGTATTTTTTTTTGAGGGATAGGCTATGTTTGGTAAAAGAGTGCTTATATTCTTAGCATTTTTTCTTTCTTATAAATAGGGACCTAATCCTCTTGTAAAAGGTATTGTCATGATAATAAAAATTCTGATATTCCTCCAAGTTCTCTGTGTTTGAGTTCTTGTTTTTTTTTTTGCGGTGTGAACATTCGATCAATGCCTGTGGACAATCCCGGGATGCTGAAAGTGTGTAAAACCGGACGTGTGTACAACCTGAAGCGTGCATGGTGCGTACAACCCGCACAACCTTATCTTGTTTCGCTCCCGCTCATCCGCTCCGACGCCGTTGCTTCCAAGCGTCCACTCTGTCGCGTCCCATGATTGTCGTTTCCTCGCCACATTGAGAGATTTTATTCTAACATTATCTTGTTGCAGAATTAGGCATATCACCCATTATAGAAAAAATGTTTGATTGTACGCATCTTTAATTGCTTTGTTCAAGTGTATGCTGTTAATTCAGATTATCAGGTTAAGTTTAGATCTGCCTTGAAATGACACTCTATAACTATGGTCAACTAGAATCTGACATTGTTATTATGCATACCAATTTATGTGATCTAAACATGACACAATTCTTCTAGGCTTGTATAACATGTTTATTTTTAATCATGTTTTTTAGGCAGTAATACAACGATAACAAGTCAATTTAATAAACCATAGTAAGCTAAGCTTAGCACATATAATTGGGCCAAAATGAAGCTTTAAGGGTACACTCGAATCCAAGCCAAAGAATAATTGTTTAATTTGCTCACATTTCTCCCCATTTGTTACTTGTGTCTTGAATCCAATCCAAAGAATAATTGTTTAATTTGTTCACATATCTTCCCTTTTGTTTTTTGTGTCAACCATAGCATGGTATTTTGTACTGGTTGTTTGGTTTTGTCATTCTTTGATACCCTTAATTTAAACAATGAAAGAAGTGTTAGTATGGAAACTGTTTATGATTACCATAAACCCTTAGTGACTACACATTGCACCAAACACTATAATTACAGATAATGGCGTCAAGTTGTTTAGCTATTTTTAAAACTTTTGTAAAGAATGGGGCTTTCCCTGAGATTCTCCTATGTATAATTGAACGATGGGTATAATTTTTTTTGTAGATTTAAATAGGAGTGATGTTAAATTTAATATTGGAATAGGGTAATGGTGTATATAATTTTGGAAAGTTCTCTGTATGAAATATTGAAGAGGTTAAAAGCAAGGCAAGTGAGTTCTTTTAAATTAACATATGCAACAAATGTTTATTACGTTGAGATTTTAGGAAATGCTATATTATATTTAATATTCAATATTCTGGATCAAATTTTGTACTATGATTAATCGCTGACATCATGAATTCTTAGCTTTCCTACATTTTCTTAGTTCACCTCTCTCAATCGCATCATCACAACTTGTTTTGGAGATATTTCTTGTTGATGAGATAATAGTCACTATTGATCGCAGAGTCAGGATGCATTTGATAACTTATTTGTTACTTTTTAAAAAGCTTAGAGTATTTGCTTGGAATTAATGAATGAACATTTTTCAATTGATTGGAGATGAGTTTTTAAAAGATGGGGAGGTATGATTGAAATTGCTTCAATACATGATAAATGCCACAATAATCATCAGAAATTTATTTTTAGGAGGAAATGATGGTTTTTGTATATTTTATTTTTACGTATATATTCTATAGAGCAAATCATGTAGATCCTTAGTAGAGTGCTAATTCTATCATTTACTGTGAATATACGAACCACAACCTTGGATAAAGTTTATAAATTGTGCAGGTGGGATATGAAGTTCACAAGCTTGTAGTAGGTGTCACATATGCTTAAGCCTTCGTCGATTAAATGACATAAGTTTATTTAAGCGGATCTTAATCTCTGGGAAGGCTTCTTTAGTTTTAATGACCCATCTATGAGCTTTGTTAGACGTTGACATGCGTGATTACTATCTGATCAAATGGTTAATGGTCATCCTTGTGCATGCAAAAAAGCAAAGTCACAATTATGGTTGAGTTGATCTTTTAACATTTTGTTGTTAGATCCCCACAATGATTGTTCTCCCCATTCAACTAATCAGACAAAAATTCTAGCCAACTAATGGATCAGCAAACCATGCATTAATATTCTGGGAATCTTCATTGTTTAAGGGAAATGGGCAATTTTTATTAGGAAAATTTCTGTTTCTTTATTTTTTATTGTTTTCTTTAATGGTATTTAGTTTTAAATTTCTACATGTGTTGATTGTGAGATTCTTATTGATTGATATTAATAAAGTTATATTTTTCTTGATTTTTGTGCTAATTCAGTTATAAACTCGAAAACTTAGATTGATTATTTTCTTTTAAAGAAATGAGATCATTTATATTGTAAGAATTGTAAAATTATTTCAAGGGATTGTTTGATGGGAACACTAATTATTGGTTTTAAATTTGATAAATAAGAAAAATAATACAAAATCTAAAACATCATAAAATTAGATGGTAGAATTTTAAGCAGAGTAATATAGATATATTTATAAGAGTTAAATTTTAAAACTTGAACAATGAATGTTGAGGGTAAAGCCAATCTTGTGGTGATTAGTTGTATTCACAATGTTGCTGAAAGTATACTGGGTGAATTAAAAGGGAGAGAACCTAGTACATGTGCTTGGTGGTGGAAATAAGATGTTCAAGCAAAGATTACAAATAAAAAGATATGTTAATAAATATAGCTTATATGCAAGAATGATGAGAATTGAAAGACACTTCAACTAGTTTGTCATGAACAAAATAATAGTTTGTTATTCTTATATAACAACATTTGAAGATTTATATAATCAATTAGAAATTATTGAGGGAGAAAAATACATGTCTAAGCTAATCAAATTAAGTGATAAAAGAATCAATGGCTTAATATAATTAAATATGATGATAAAAATGTCTTAGATATTTATTATTAAATTGGTGCATTATTTTTTAAGCTTTTTAATAAATGTTGTACTAATACAAGTAATATAAATGGGTTTAATGGTTAGAAACATATTATCAAATCCACTTTCATTCGACGTGTTAGTAAAGATGAGATTTAGAGTCCCTTAAAGAGGATGAAAAGTGGAAAAGCAGTAGGATCATAAGATATCCTTATCGATGTGTTAAAATATTTGGGCAAAGAAGGATTTTGTTAACTTACTAAGTTATTTAATATTATTTTGAAGACTAAAAAGATGTTAGATGAGTAGAGAAAGAGTATTATTGCACCTATTTAGAAGAATAAAGGTGATACTCTTCTACATAAATTTTAAGGGAAATGAGTTAATGTGTCATACGTTGAAATTTTGAGAGAATAATTGATTACAAGTTTACAAAGAGAAACTTGTATTTCACAATCAATTTGGTTTTATGCCAATAGATCTATCATAGAAACCATCATTTTATTAAGAGATTTGATAGAGAAATTTAGAATAAGAAAACATCTTTCGTTAATCTTTATTGATCTTGTAAAAGTCTTATGATAGAACATCAAGGGTTTTTTGGATAGTTTTGGAGAGAAAATGAATTTATGTAGCATTTATTGATGTTATTAAAGATATGTATACTGGGCCTGTAACATGCATTTGATTGCAAGGTATCTTGTCTAATGAATTTTCATACCAATTAGATTACATCAATGCTTTGCTCTGAATTCATATCCTTTTGCTTTAATTATGTATATTCTTGGTGTATGCTCTTTGTGGATGACATATCATTAATTGACAAGACTATGAATAAGTAGAACTTGAGTTGTGGAGGATTATCTTAGAATCTAAAGAAATAATTTTTAGTGGATCTAAAGAAAATTATGGAGTGTAGGTTTAATCTTAATAGAAGTCATAATCTTGAGGGCATAATTATTGAGGACCACATGATCAAGAAGTTTGATGATTTAAATACCTTGGTTTAATTATTTGAAAGAGTGGCTAAATAGAAAGCGGTGTGATTGATAGGATACAAGCTGGTTTGATGAAATGAAGTAGCATTTTTGGAGTATTGTGCGATCAAAAGATTTCTCTCTCATTTATAGGAAAATATTAAAGAGCAATTTGACTGATTATGCTATATGGGGTTGAATGTTCTTCATCAAAGATGCAACATACCAATAAAATTGGTGTTATAGAGGTGAGGATCTTAAGTTTGATGAGTGGGTATACTCATAAGGTTAGAATGAGAAATGAGTTCTTTTGCACATAGGTTGCAGTGGCTTCAGTAGTGGATAAGATTAGAGAATGCCATCTTAGATGGTTTGGACATATTAGGCATAGATCGTTCAGTGCCTCTGTTAGAGAATTTGATTATGAATTTTGTGCATGTTAAAAGAAAAAGATAAAGGCCACAAATGACATGGGAAGAATAATTAGATAGAATCTCCTCTATTGGGAAATATGGAGGGACTTCTATTTGATCGTGCACAATGAAAATAAAGGATTCATGTAGCTAACCTCTCCTAGTGGGATTAAGGCTTAGTGTTGTTGATGTTGTTAGGGTTAATTAAGGGTGGCAACACTTTGGAAATTCTTTCTTTTATTTTGGCATGTGACATGAAATTTATGCTATATCATAGTTTTTGTACCTATTTTCTTATCTTCTATTTTATTGGTTGTTTGGGATTGGAACTTGGTATTTTGTTAACAAACATTGCGACACGATCAGTTGTTTGTATATTTTCATTCTTTGTGTTGATAGACTTTTAACTCATTTGGATATCCTTAGAACAATTTCACAAGTTATGTAAACTTTAATTTTATTTCTCAAATACCAATTGATGTCCTATTTGAAGAAAATGATTTGCAATTACAAACAATAAATAATGGTAATCGTATATATGAATGAAATATATATATGATTTCTCAAAAAAACAATTTTACAACACTTTACATTTTATGATGATATGTTCTACTGCAGCAAAAACTAGAAAGAATACAAATTCACAAATATAAAAAATGATAACTTGTTTATTGGCATCCTTAAAAGATGGTGTGATAATTATCTAAGTGAATTATAGAAAATAAAAAGCCTTACTTCTGAAAACATTAGGAAGTGATTATATTAAGGATGCAGTGTATACGTTAATTTTAAATATATCAGATCATTTTACTGGAACTATTTTTGGCTGGGGTTTGCTTCACTTCAAAAGTTAAATGTTTAACCCTAACACATTTTGGATGGTATAAAGATTCGAATTTTAAGTCAAATTATGATGAAGTGATGCTTATCTTACGCATTGGAAGCAAAAATTCATAGGACTACTGGTTTTTTTTCAAGAAAAGTTAATAAAAAACCTCAGAGATTCCGAAACAAAAAGTCTACTCTATGATTTTTATTCATATGAAAAACCTTTTAATGCATGTACAAAGGGATTGTTTCTTTTTAACAATATTATGCTACAAAAATAATAACTAAAAGAAAATAGTTATGAAATTTTTTGAGCAATTTGCTTATGAGAAGTTATCTTATTTCTTTTGTATTGAACAGTTTGCTTATGAAAAGTTATCTTTTGTCTTTTTTATTGAACAATTTACTTATGAAAAGTTATCTCCTATCCCTACTAAAGAAAATAGGAAAAAAGTGAAAAAGAAAAAAACATTTAGAAGGAAAAACATATCCCTCATATTGAAGATAGACGTTATAAAAAAGATAGAAGATCAAGAAGAAGACAAAGAAAGCAAATAAATTTTTTTAAATGCGGCATGATCGGTCATTTTGTTAATTGGCACTGTTAGAAAGAAAATTAATAAATAAAATATAGATGAAGGATTAAAGAAATCCTTGCTCAAAATAATGTTAAATTCAGAAGATAATAAAAATGAACTATCATTAAACTCTTTTTTCCTAAAATCCACCGATTTTTAATCAACTTGTTGTCAAAATTGTTGAGATGAAAATTATTATAAATCTATTGTAGAGATGAATTGATTGTTAACTTTTACTGAAATTTAAAAGAGATGAGTTAATAAAGGTTTTATCTTAAGTTACAAAAGATAAAGCAAAAAATAAAAATCTAGACCTTCTGTCAACATAAAAAAATGACAACAAAAATTAATTTCAACCATATAGCATTACTGAAGCCATTTATAAGAGCCTCAAAAATACAGAAAAATAAACAAACCTCTACTAAGGACATACGTCTAGAAGTTAATGAAGTAAAAAAGGAAAATATTTTCCTTAAAAACAAACAAATTGTTATGCCAGATAGAATATCACAATTAGAATTTCTGATTGATAAAAAAAGAATAATGGAGAAACTAGTCATAATAATGATAAAATTTTTAACTCAGACTGAGAATTAGAATATAATCATAATCCAGTAGTCGAATTAGAATTTTGAAATACTGTTCAAAAAATATTACTTACAAATGATATATATTATTACACTATTAATAAAAAAGAATTCATCATTAAAATATTAAGTGCCTTTGTAGACAAAAAAGCTGATATAAAATTTGTTATCTCAGATCTTGAGTATTGTACTGTTGATGGTACTAAGGGTAATTGAACCCTTTTTCTTGTATTTCTTTACTCTTTCTTATTTTTTCGGATTTCAAGGTTTCGTTGGAGATGCACATTAAATTTATTCTTTAAGAAAAATTACTTGGTTCTCTTTTTACTTTATTTTTCTATCTAATTAATAATTATTTTTTTTGGATTGGAGATAGAGTTAAGAATAATTTCTTTTTCAAAATTATTTGAATAATTTATTTTTCAAGTTAATTTTCTTAATAATAAAATGAAGTTTTTATATAGAATTCATCCTTCCATATAGTTGTTGATGGTAATTTCTTATTCAATGTTTATCTATTTTTCCATAGCAGACAGAAATAAGACTTCGAGTTATTTTTTTGAAATATTTAGAATGAATAATTATTTCTTAAATACAATTTATATCGGCTTCATTGTCTACTAAGACAATTAATTTTTTAATGGTTTTATTAGCAACTTAATAGAATCAAATCATTTGTGTATAATTACTTTTTTGCATAGTGTTTAAAAATTTTATCGGATTAATTAATTATTATTCTTAAGCTCTAATCAGAATTTTTATCATTATTATGACTTGTTTCTTCAATGTTCTTTTTTGAATTTTCAGCCAGTAATTCTATTTGTGATATTCTTCTATCTTGCATAACATTGTTTGTTTTTAAGGGAAATTATTTTCTTTCACTTTATTAACTTCTTGACGTAAGTCCTTAGTAGAGGTCTATTTTTCTTTCCCATGACATCACAAACTCTTCATCTTCATAATTCCTATTGCATATTCGTTCTTTACAGTGAAATCCTTTATATGTGTTGCACTTCTAAGAGAACATGACTTGAAAATAACTCAACATAACATCTATATGCTTAATTTAATTTTTATTATATTTATTTTTTAATGTTTTAAAATGGAAAGAAGTCATGCTCGAGGGTTTTTTATTGATTCAGCTGTTTAGGCATGTATTCATTGTTTTTGTTAGACGAAATGTGCGTATAATCGAGTTGAGCTTAAGCTTGACCAAGCTCGAGCTTGAGTTTCATGGTAAACTCAAGTTTGGTATGGGGCTTGCGAATCTGCTTGATAAACCAACAAACTAGGTTGTTGAGCTCTGTACGGCCGCCTCTTAACCGTCGTCGAGTAAGCTAACTCAACTATGATTAAGTGGTGGTCGTCACTAACACCACGGATAATAAACAGAATATCCATGGCATTAATCCTAAGATGAGCAAGACATTGGTGGAAACATAAGTAAAGCAGTGCATAAAATAAGAAAAAGGCATTCAAATATTATCCACATATATCCATTCACATACAATATAAAAAATGCAGAATAATAAGAAAGAAACTCATTTATTACATTTAAGTTATATATGGGCAACATAAATTTTAATATAAGCAATTTCTTCTTTTTTGATGGCCACAAACATCACTTAGCCTTCTATTATAAGCACACCCCAAGCGCAAGATCTGATCTGAACCTAATGCTACCATATGTACATATATGACAGGGCCAAGCCAACAAAGAAAAATAATATTAGACTTATAAAGTCTAAGTATAATTAAGCTGGAAAATAGCATATGCTTGCATTTAAAAGATATTATTCAACATAATAGTAAGACAAATCAAACTGCAGAAGTACTACAAAATAATTGAAAGTGTAAAGTTGTATAAAATTGAAGTAAAGTAAAGTAAAGTAAAGTTGAACTGTAAATTGAATACTGAAAGTAAATAAAATAGTAAATAATCTGAAACTGAGTAATAATAATGTAAAACTATGTTGTATGTCACTGAATTCATACATCTGAATATGCAACAATACTGTATGCCATTGTCGTGCAACCGGAATATAACTGAACTGCTATGAGTCGTACGGTCCAATGTCTACATACATCCTATTAGTAATGCAGTTTACTGTGATGCTGTTGCATCCTGTCATTCCTCTGTCGATGTATGCAATACTCCGTAACTCATAAATTGTCACTGATACTTATGCATCATGCTAATGTTCATGCTTATGACCAATGAACCACGTCTTAAAATTCAGAAAATCCAGAAAATAATTTAAAATCAGAGATGAATCAAATGTCTCTATTATGCAGAATCCATCTAAAAGGATTCTGACTCATAATTCTAATTTTAATAACTAGTTTTGCTTAGAATTTTACTTAAAATCATCAGTTGGAAATGTTATATACGCATGGTTGTATGTTTCCAGGAAAGGTGAGTTTAACACTTAGTTTGTTTAAAACTGCATTTATCGAAGCGCACTTCGATAGGAGGCAGAGCCCGGTCGCAGTTTATATCTCAAGCTAAGTTGTTAAGTACTCTAATTACAGGCATACTGAGTGTTCTAAGAATGGTGACCGGAGATACTTATTTTGTTTTAAACTGTGCTTATCGACGTGCACGACGATAGGAGGCAGAACTCGGTCACAGCTTTGGTTCCTCAAACTATGGATTTTCTTTTTCCTAATTACAACATACTACTAGTGTCCTAAGAAGGGTGACTTGAGATACTTAGTTTGTCTTAAACCGTACTTATCGACGCTCACGATGATAGGAGGCAGAACCCGGTCATAGTTTATCTTTTCAAACTAAGGATTTCATTCCCCTTAATCACAATACTCTTAAGATTGGAAGATTTACTCTAGCAGGACTGTATTCGTCTAATCCCTCGGGAAAGCACCTGCTCATAAGTCCACATTGGAGTGACTTAACCAACTCATGTACTCAATTAATCCTGAATATTGCTGAAGTGATCCAGCACAATAAATATACACTCCTATACTCAACTAATAATTTGAGTTCAGTCAATTCTATTTAATCAACAAGGATTACCAAAGTTATGATTCCTGACTCAAATTGGGTGAATCCTACACAAAGTCCCAAGCATGTGACCAAAAGGTCACTCAATATAGGTTACTACCACATAGGAGGAATCTTATTCTAATACTTTAGGTGATTCTATCACAAAGGTCTAAGATCAAACTTCTAGGATTAAGAAGGATCATCTAGATTCCTACCTCAAGATGTCACAATAAATCCTTCCTACCTCAATATGTTAACATTTGTTAAGGCTCTTATTATTACCAAATAAAACCCAATGTAAGATCATCAAGATCTTACATATCTAACAACTATGTTAAAGTTCATAAGTTCTTATTTATTAAGCTTGTTTTTATCGGAACACCCATCTGATCAATACCTATACTAAAATTATGGGGTATAATCAAGAGTATTATTAAGATTTGATCTTGTAATAAATCAATATAGTTTTGTAATTATCTTTATGCTAAGAGTCTTATATAAGAGAAAATCAAAGATCTTAAGTTTAAGTTCAGATAATAAATTAAAACAAGTTCGTTATAGCTCTTAATACTTCTAATTTACTAGTCTAAGATCAATGACAAATCAGCAAGAGTTGTTGGACTTATGCAGTTATGGAGCATCCAAATCAAATGTTCATTTAATTCCAATCATGAGACAAGTCATTACAATTTTTAGGATTTGGTTGTTTGATAAATCAATACATCTTTTTAGTTAATTAAAGGTCATTACATGCTGGTTCTCTTATTTAAGAGAAAAATTAAGAAGATATAAGCAAAATAAATAAACAATTTAAGCTAGCATAGAATTCAAGAAAATAAAAGCACAAAAGCAGCAATAAGAACTATGCAAGTGATGTACGCACTTAACATAGAATTAATAAACAATTTAATTTGTTAGAACTCAGTACAAGTTCTAAGTACTTACGTACTTTTAAAGCGTTTCGAATTTGAAGCTCGGCGATTGATTGGAAGGAGCGGCAATCACAACACCTGCAATAATTGGGCAATGTACATCTAAATATACTCTTTGATAACTTTGCCTACTTCTAGACGATCGTGGTTTAAAATCAATTCATTCTCCAATATTGAAGATAGAATGCTAAACTACAAAATGCAAAAGAAGATCTACAAGATGGAATGCAGCATTTTGATCATAATCGATTCCTTGAAGATGGATGGAAGTATAGGAACCCGATTCCTAAATATGAACTCAAGAGAAGCGTCGAATCAACAATGATGAGTATCATTAAGATTCTAAACAAGACATTTATAAAGTGTGGAATAAATATATTTAGAAAAATATAAGTGCATCTAATTTATGTGTGTGCTAACAATTATTGCATTTATTGAAGTTGTGCGGATGTGTAATTGAGTCGAGCTTGATAATTAGCTCTCAATCAAGCTCGTTAAACCAATAAAATGAGCTGTATGATAACTTAAAGGTTAAGCTTAATTATATTAATAGTTTAATTAAGTAAATACATATTAATAAAAATATTATAATGTTTACTCTAGTATTACAAAGAAACGAGCCAGCTGCACATGCATTTACATCATATTGTGTGGAAGTATAAAGTTTCATATTTTTCGAGGTTTTATATGAGCACAATTATTTCTTTATTTAGCAAAAGAGTTCTTCTTGATCTGCCCAAATATTATCTCAACTATGTGAAATAAATTATTATAACCGTCAAATGAGTAATTAGAGAAATAAAATTCTCATAATAGATTTTATTCTAATCAATTAAAACATAGTTATAATCTCGATTATTATATGTTTAACAATAGATATAGCTATATAATTAATTGCATCTTAATTATCATCATTTATTCGAGCATTGCATTCCAAATTTTAATAAATAAATAAAAATCTCATATGAAGTGTTTAATGACAAAGCAACGTATTGTTAAGGATATATTCTCCTTAATTTCTCTTAGATTTACCTGCACATATCCTTTTTGTTTTATATTCAGTCATCTCCAACGAAAAAAGCCATAAGTAATAACATTCCGAAATTTTTATTTAAATATTCTGGTATTAGCACCTTTATTTTTCAATTTGCAGATTGATTACACGCTGAAAACCAATCATCAACATCATAAACACTCTTAAATTTAAGGTATGTTAATGATGTTAAGAACTTAACTAAAGTTTTGAGTACATTAATATACCTTGTCGGCTACGGAAGAGTTCGATGAGCGAGGGAGTTGACAGGACCAGCGATCCGCTGCTAGGAGCATCGGTGAGAGGGAGATCATCGATATTATATTAGCGCTGAACGAAGAAGGAGAAGCAAGGGCATCGACACTTGTTGCATGTGCCTAAGGGAGCAAAGGGGGCTGCAGCTCGGCTCTAGGACAGAGGGAGTTGGGCTTCTGCGTCTCGGCCGAGGATGGAGAGTAAGGAGCTGCGGCTCGGTCGTCGATGGAGAAGAGGAGGTGCTCGGCTGCTTGGCAGAGAGGAAGGATGCTCGGAGAAGGGAGCTCTCGGCTCCAAATCGTAGAAAAAATGGCTTGAGGCTGACGTGGAAAAGAGAGACTAACGTGGAAAAGAGAGAAGAGGGGATTCGGCTGGAGGAGGAAGAGTTGTGGGCTGGCTGAGAGGAAGAAAGGAGGCATAGTTTTTTTTTTCTTATATATAAGGCTGCTTAGATTATAAAAATCACATGCAACCATCAGATTTACATCTAATGGTCTAAATGCCTCTATATAATAATTTGTGAGAGAGTATTTTTTCAGCTGAAATAAGGTAAGAAAGAAAAGAGAAAAAAAAAAGAAAATGTTATTTGATTAGAATTTGTCATTTATTCGTTCCGACATTTGGTTTCAAAATTTCATGAAACTTGGCCCGATTGAACGTCTCGATGAGACGAACTCACACATTAAAAAATAATTTAATTTGGACGAGTATTTTATTTTATATTAATTTTTAAGTGAAATACTTTGAAAGTTCACTATGAAAAATCCGGCTCGAAAATTAGCGAAACTTGAAACATAGCATCCTCATTTGATGATTAACCTAAAAATATAAAAATTTCTAAATTTCAATTTATATTTTATTTATTATTAATTTCTGAATTTTAAACTTTACGAATTTATTTAGAACGATCCAGGATTCCAATCGCTCTCAAACTTTGGCAGTATGATCCCTTCATTGCGCTTTATCTAAGAATATTTTTATTTAATTTTTATTCGACTAAAATCAGGATCTTAGTTTTATTTTAATTAGATCAGGTTTAGCCTTAAATGACATGGTAACAATCTTGGGTTGTTACAAGCTCGACCTCAAAACAAGTACGTGAGTTAATCCGATTAACCAATAAAATATGTCTGTGTGCATGAATTTATAGGCTAAGCTTGATCAGATTATGCATATAATTTAATTTATTAGTCTTTTTAAAAAAGTATTATATTATATTTTAATATTTTAGATAAACAAGCTAACTTGATGAGCTCACAAGTTAAACCAAGCTAAGCTCAAGCTCGTTTAATGACTCAAGCTTGACTCAATGCTCGAGGTCCGCTTGCAAGCTCGAAAATCTCGACTCATGAGCCATTTGACGAGCCAAGCTTGAGCTCACTCTCATTTACACTGCTAGCCGAAATAAATATAGATGAATTAACAATACATGATTATACTTATTTCAATTACTTGATAGGATACAATACAATCTTTGTTGCCAAAATCATTCTCATTTTGTTGTTTCATATTAGTGGTTTAAATATATGTACTCTGATGTAAAATTCATTGAGATTGTAAGGCTATCTATATATATTTATAATGGTAGCATTTATAACATGCATGATTTTATATTATGATTCCTACAATAATAATTGTATTATCATCTCTGCTCATTTTTTTTAATTTTAGCAAAGTGTTAATACTTAGTTCTCAATTCCTTTTTTATTATGTAATGTATTTTGTTTTTTTTTTCTTGCAAAATTTGTGGTTGCTACTTGAATAAATTTACGTTCTCAATTTTATGTGTTTTTGTTAGCGATAGTATGGTCTCTTTTTGCAGTTTTTTTTTTTGAATGAAGAGTTATTGCTTGATAAAGACTTCTGTATAAATAAATATTGTGTTGGTTGAGTATGAATATTAAAAATTTTATTTTACCGTGAACCAAAAAATATAGGGAGAAATGTCGTTACCATGAATTAAATATATTTTTATTGGTTAAAAAATTTAAGAAAAGAATGGAATAAAATTTTGTTATGAATTTGAATTGCAAGTGTATGATGAATTAACTTGACACGACATTTGATAAAACTCTAGAACATTTATATAAGAATAATCGTTTTGTGAGAGTTATTCACAGAACTCGACAAAACAATATTGACCTATTATGAGGTATTGTAGCCAAACATATCTTGAGGCAGGTAACGAGAATATTATTTACTGCCTAAGCTTCCACAAGTCGGTTTAGCATGCTCTTCCCATTAGTTTTTGAGAATTTACTTGCATTTTAAAGCTTCAAAGCTAATAACATCTTATCATAGTCAAAAAATTTAAATATACAATTGAACTAAATAAAAAAGAGGAATGCACCATAATCATGACTTTTTCACTCATTTGTATGGCATAATATTATGACTACGAAAATAACAAATTTTCTTCTTTTTTCATGAACTTTAAAGAATTGGAGCATTTAAAAAGCTTGGTTGGTAAATAAAAATGGATGTTTCATAGGATACATAGTATGAAACAACAAAAACAATACTCAGCCTTAGTCCCACTAAGTGGGTTAGCTACATGAATCTTTTGTTTTCATTGTGTACGATCAAATAGAAGCCCCTCCTTGTGTTCCTATAAAAGGAAATTCTTTCCAAAGGTTTGATCCCACATTGTTTTTTGTTTTCCTCTTCCCCTTTTAACATGAGTATAATTAATATGCTCAATTTTTCTAATAGTGGTATCGAACGATCTACGTTTAATATGCCCAAACCATCTAAAGATAACATTATCTAAACTTATCCACTATTGGAGCCCCTCTAACATTGCTATGAATGAACTCATTTCTCATACTACCATTTTGTGCATACTCATTCACCTTAGCATCCTCATCTTTGTAACACTTATTTTATCGTTAAGTTCTTTGTTAACTAATATTCAGTCCCATATAATATAGTTTGTTGTGTAATTGCTTTATATATATATTTTTAATTTTAATTGTATTTTCCAATTGAAAAAATTGCAAATGTGTTTCTCCATTTGATTCCGCATGGTTGGATCCTATTAATTGCATCCTTTAACTGAACCATTTGTAACTCTTTCTTTTCTTGATATGTGGTCCTCAATAGATGTCCCGATTAAACTTACACCATATATTTTTTGTTTTAAATCTACCAAGACGAAAACCTTTAGATTCTAAAGTTCAAAACTCAAGTTTTGCTTTAATTCCATTCATAGTCTTACCAATTAATAAAATATCTTTTGCAAATAACATGCACCAAGAAACGTTCTTTAGAATGTGTTTAGTAAGAACATCCTTAATTGAAGCAAAAAGATATGAACTGAGAGCAATGCCTTAATGTAATACAATAGTAACCTGAAAATCATTAGACAAGTCATCCTATGATCGAACATATGTTACAACCCCATTATACATATCTGCAATAATATCAATATATATATCACAAATTCATTTTCTGTCCAAAACTCTCCAAAACTGTCCAAAGAACTCTTGGTACTCTATTATAAACATTTTCATGATTAATAAAGATTAAGTGAAAATCTTAATAGTTCTATAAAAACTTATACCCTAAGTTAATTGATCAAGTTACATTAATTGAAGTATTTAGGACAAGTTTTGATATAAATTTGATTATGAGTGCCAGATGAACTATTAAAGAAGGGAGTTTTTGAAAAAGATGCAGAGCATTTATTTGATAATATTTTCAAGACCAATACATTATGACTTGTCTCACTATAGTGCTAATACTGGGGCCTTTTGGATTGTAGCAGTGGTGTTTCTTACTGTGTTAATGTGCTAAATTCTCATCAATTTCTTAGGGTTTTCCTCTTGGAAAGAATTTTTTTTAAATTAATATTTAAAGTACGCAAAGCTATTAAATATAATACTATAGTGCAAAAAGTATCACTCCCATGTATATATACATTCATATATATATATTTATATATATGTGTTTTGGTGTGTAATTGGCTAATAAAAAAATAAATATATAATAATTATGATTTTTTCATCTCATTCTTGTAGTACAAGCTTATGATTGAAGATAACAAAACTATTTATTGTTAGTAACATCCAATAAGCTTAGCTGTTTTTTTCTATTTGAATTTTCCTTGAATAATTTGGGGTTAGTTAAAAAATGCAAAACCAAGGGTGGCACATGCATTAAATTAATAACTTGATATTAATTGTGCTGTTGTATGCTTCAAATAAATACTATTGCTGAGTTAAACATGCATATATAAGCAAGAGCTATTGACTTTGGAAGAATTAATTGTAGGAAGCATGCATCCTGATACAATTTCTACCACCCTTTCTCCTCCCTCTCTCTGTACCATTCTCTATCTTCATTTTCTTGGAGATGAAAACGGGGAATAGAGGTGATGGAATGTGTTTACGACGAATCTTTTCTTTAATTTTTACGTTTTATTGTATTATGTACCATGATGCTGTCTTCAATTATATTTAATTGATCGGATGAAGTAATTTAGGTTTTAATCAAATTCAAATTTAAAACAATTTAATTTGAATAGTTCAAATCTTAGCTTTCGTCTTGCTTTGACTATAATAGTAGTATTTGCCTTTCTTTCCTTGTAAATTGAACCATTTTAAACTTTTAATCAATTAATCTATGAATTATGCTGGATGCAATGTCTCATATTTATCTTCTCTAATGTAACCTTTTTTTTTAATTCATACTGTTAATGAATTCTAATAATTGGATTTTCTTCTCTTTAATTTCTCAACAATATGCCAATCGCTCTTAAGAATTAGAGCACTTCTATTGCAAGTTCCAAGTCCCCTATGAGAAATGTGGGGAGTTATATTAGGCTGGTTAACTTCCTTCTTAAAACTTTCTTAATAAATATGGCATGAATCCCTTGATGAATTATGTTAGAGTGTACTTTGAAAACTACATGCTGTATATCTTGAATATAGTGAAAAGTGTGTAGACGAGTTAGACGTGTTACATCAGTGCTTGGGTGTAGTGTTAAGTGAGCAGTGGCTATGGATGGAAGGTTAAAGATGTTGGTCCAAGGCTCTAGTTTGGAAGCAAGGTTTGATTCTTAGTAAGAATTAGTTTAAGCTTTGAGTTTTGGTACTTTGGTAAGTGTTGAGAAAAAGGATAAGAATTTAAAGGATAATGCAGTCAAAGTCAAGTGAATGTGATATAAAATTTTAGATTTTAGAATTATTTTTAATGCAATGAGTGTTAATATTGTTAGTATTATGCCTCTTAAATAAAATTAGGTGCAAGCATAATAGTAAATTTTTGGCATGATCTAAAATAATTGTTTTGAAAAATTATTTAAGAAAAAAATATATTTGTTGGAAGAGTTTTAAATTAATATTTTGGAAATTAGCTGAAAAATTTAATGATATTCACGATGGTTTTGGTTCTAGTGATACTAGTAGAAAAATAAATAATTTTGAAATTTGATTTAACTTGTAATTTTGCGATTGCTATTGTAATTTTCAAGGAAGAGAGCACACTATTACTTATAAGAATATGACTTTTAGAATTCAGATTGAATTTTGTTTAAAGAAAAAAAATTGATTATATTGCAAAATAGTTGGGTTGTTCTAAGAGAAGGTTAGACAGCCATCCTGATATTTGTTATAGTTTTGATGAAAATACTTAGTTGGAATAGGATTATGAAATTAAATTCATAGATTAAATGGTGGAATTTTAAAGATGAAAACAGAGTTATATTTAAGAGCTTTGAGAGCTTCGACAAATAAGTATCGAGGGGGAAGCTTATCCTTGTTTAAATTGAGTATTATCTCTATCTATAAGGTGGTTTAAGCTTTGCTTAGAGCATTAAAAGGAAGAGCCTTTAATAGTAAACTTGTTTGATGATGGAAAGTAAGTTGTTTAAGAAAAGATTATAAAGAAAAGTTTTTTTATTGGAAGAGAATGTGACATGAGGAAATTTGAGGGTAAAGAACTTGATTACAATATAATTAGATTACTTTACTGTTGTTTGATAGTTTTTCAAGGAACTTAATATTTTTTTTATTTGGAATAAAGTAATCCGAGAGTGTGGTTAGAGTAAATTAGGGGTAAGATTACCCCAATTTTTTTTTTTTTAAATTAGGTTTTATTCAAACTAAACAAACGAATCGTTCGAATGATTCTTTCGAACGAATTGTTCGATTCGTTGATCGAACATTGTCGGGGATCGTTGATCTAACTTCGTTCGAATGAGCCATGGATGAAGCTGGAGAAGATGGAGTTCTTCATATCGCAGTTGCAGAAGCGGCTCTCGCATTGCAGTCGGGGAAGAAGCTCTGGTGTTGCAGTCGCAGAAGAGAGGCACTCGCTCGTCTTCTGTGCTCACTCGGTGTAATCGCGAGTTACGCTCAGTTCAGGCATTACTAGGTTACCCCATTTCTTTATATACAAATAAAAAACTGATGTGTAAAAGTTTTTCACCCGTTTTACTTCACATACCAAACGTCGATATTCTTAATTTACCCAAAAAAAATTTATTTCGGTTTTACCTCAAACCAAACAGCCCTTAAGTGTAAATGCAAAAATAATTAATAATGGAATAAATATAAAGTGACTTGTGAATCCAACTCTAATAGTTTGACACAAAGGCCATGGGTTATGAAAATTATAAAGAAATTAAATGTTGTAGGATGGCATATAAAGCTACTAAGAATAAGTGATTAGAAGAATAAAGGTTTGACCCATGTTAAGTATAGGTTATTGATCAAATTTTTTTTTTAAAGGATGAGGATATTCAGTATAGTTGGTTTAATTATTTTTTATCATTTTTTCTTGATGATTGTAATAATGTGATTGATACGAGTTTAGTAGTTCTAATGATAATACTAATTATTCTTTCATTCAACAAGTAAAATTGGTGTTTGGAATTCTTGAAAGTAAATGAAGTTTGGCAAAGTTGTTGGATTGGATGACATCTTTATTGATGTGTAAAAATTTTGGATTACGAAGTTTCTAATTAATTAAATTTGCAAGTTGGAAAAATGTCAAATCAGTGAATGAGTAATGTAACATGCTCTCACACGCGCACAAATGCATGCGCAGAGCTCGCACACACACATACACATAAATTTGTGTCTATATATACATATATATAGGCAATGCATAGGATTGTGCAAACTATAGAGGAATTAAGTTAATGGGCGAAATGTTTCGAAACTTTGGTTGAACAATTGGATACATATATTGATGCATTACTAGTGTTTCATTGAATCAAATTTTTAATGCTAAGTTGATGAATTGTAGAGGCTTTATATTTAGTTAAAGCGTTTGATGAAGATTTTTTGATATAAAAAAGATTTCCATTTGATATTATCAGTTTAAAAAAAGTGTATGTTAAAAAAAAAGACATCTTCTATGATGTGTATTAGATAGAAAAGTTTTGTGGTGCTTATGTTAAAGCTATTAAATGCATGTATGATGGAGCAATTACATGTACTTGAATGCAAAAGGATTTGCCAACTGATTCTCATGTTTCAATTATATTGCATCAAGCTTTGCTTTTAGTTCGTATTACTTAGTGTTAAATTTCAAATTTTTACTCAATACATTTAAGATAGAGTACCTTGACTCATGTCTATTGTAAGTTGATATTCTTCTTATTGAAATGACTAGAGATGAGGTTAAAGCAAAACTTAAATTATGATGAACAATCGTAAAATCTAAAGTAAATTTCAAATTTTTACTCAATACATTTAAGATAGAGTACCTTGACTCATGTCTATTGTAAGTTGATATTCTTCTTATTGAAATGACTAGAGATGAGGTTAAAGCAAAACTTAAATTATGATGAACAATCGTAAAATCTAAAGTATTTTTTCTTTTTGATAAAAAATGGAATAATATCTGTAGCATTTAATATCAAGGATTGAATAGTTAAAGATCATGTTTTTAAAAAGTTATATGGTTCCACCATTCAATAATATGATGAAATGGAGTGCAATTTTATTAATAGGGTTCAAATTGGTTGGATAATATGGAGTACTTTTGAAATGTTGCGCATATCACTTTAATAGATTTCCGAGTCTGGTAAGGTAAATTTGAGAATTTTTCTCATATTAAAAGAAGATGGAGAATGCTAAAAAAATATATGACTAGAAATTGCTAGGTAGGATCTCGAATACTTTGAACTTAGAGATAGGGATATTAATAACACAGAACAAAGGCGAAGGATTCATGTATCCGTATCAGTTAATGGGACGAAGGCTTAGTATTGTGATATTGTATATACCATTGTACTTTTGAACATCAATTCATGTTGTATGTCAATACAATAAATTTATTGCTAAAATAAGAAGGCATCTTCTTATAAAAACGTTATGAATATTCGATGTATGCTTAGGTATTAAAAAATTTTCAATTAACACTCTTACCATAGTTTCCGCCCACCACTTCTTTGAGAAAGGGAAACTTCCTTAGCGTTGGCGTGATAGGCCCCATTTTGAAGAAGGGGTTTTTGACTCCAAGGCACTTCAGACCTATTTATTTGTGCAACACAATCTATAAGATAAAGGCCAAAGTTCTAGTCAACTGCCTTCTGTCTACTTGTTTTGTACTTCTGGTGAACTGGAGAAGACTTCTGCTGATTCAGGGAAGGAGGGGATTTTGCCAAGGTTGCCCTCTCTCATTGTACCTATTCAACCTCTGCTCGGAGTTGATGTCAATTGTAATCAGACAGCAAGAGAGGATTGAGAAACCCATTGACATCATTATTGATAAAGGTCCCAACTTCACCCACTTGTTGTATGCAAATGACATTTTTGTTTGCGCCGACCTCCATGGCCGGAGAGAGGGAGATCCAACAAATTCTCTAGTAGTACGACAACTAGATGGGGTAGTATATGAGTGTGGTGAAGTCACGGATTGTCTTCAGCATGAGGATTCCTTACAGGCAGAGGAGGATTGTGTCTCTTCTGAGTTTCGCGATGAGGGCAAAGCTTCGTTACCTGGGAGTTACTGTCGCGGGCAGGCCTTCAGGAGTGAGGACTTCTGTGAAGTTGTGAAGAGGGTTCGGTCTAGAGTGAGCTCGTGGGACAGTCGACTCCTGTCGCTCCCATGTCTACTGTGAGTGATCTAATTGGTTCCCATCCACCATTCCGCTCTACGCAATGATGCCCATTACAGACTCATGCTTGGTGGCGATGTAGGCCATCATCAAGTGATTCCTATGAGTGGGGACAGATGGAATCGATTTTCTCTTTGTCAGATGAAAATAGACTTTTCATCCATGGTTTGCCAGTGGTCTGGGGATCCAGGATCTTAGGTCATGTAAGTGTGTTCTAGCGGCACACCACACCCTCAATTACATAGGTGGAGAGGTCCTTCTATGTGTTCGTACGATGGAGGACAGATGTCGATCCCGCCGGTAATCCTTTGTTGGAGTGAATTTGTGGTTTGGCGGATTATTTGCAAGGGCTGGAGGATTTTTCAACTGCACACTTCTTGTCAGATTGGCGGGGGTACCCAGGCCTCTTCTTTAGAGGATGATTGAACCAGGTTAGGAGACTTCCAGCATGCGTTGTGCCATGGGGATGTGGCCAGACTCTAGGAACTCTAAGTAGCTGATCTTCTTGACGAGTAGGGAAGCTGGCATGTGGATAAACTACAATAGCTTTATGGAGTGTCTAGTGAAGTACATCTAGGTTCCTCCACTTTGAGTGGGGTGTGGTCCAGTGGAGCAGGAATATAGTCTCACAGACAACATATCCAACTTGCTCCACCAGACTTAGGCAGGGGGCGTTGAGGGGCTTTCAGTCGCATAAGGGAGCTTCAACTAGGCCCTCGAGAGGGCTGCTTCCTCTGGAGGTTCTTGTGTGATGCCATCCCCATGAGTGGGTAGCTGTAGAAGAAAGGGTTGTATACTACTGCTAGATGCATCTAAGGTTGAGATGTGGTGGAGGACATGAAACACTTTGCTACTAGCTGCATCTACACCAGAGCCATTCAGGAGGTATTTATTCTATGAGGTCTTCTGGATTCCCCCAGACTAACTGGGATGAAGAACTTTTGCTCTACTTAGGCAGACACTTCACTAGGAGGAAACATTTCATGGGCCTGTTCATGAGTTGCACAATCATCCAGTCATGGTGGAGCAAACTAGAGAGCAAGCACTGATGGGCTTTCCTCACCACTACAATTTGTGTAGCTCGATCCTTGCAACGATGGTTGGTGCGGATGTGACTTGGCGGACATCTAGGATACCCCGGCCCTTACTTTACCACCCACATTTGGTGTCCCCTTGCGCCACATTGGCTCAAGTCCAACATCGCCAGTGATGCGTGTGTGGGCTGTCTCCATCTTGCACTGCTGCTAAGGTGGATGTCCAAAGTGTCCTACTGTTGCACAGGGTGTCCTTTGTCTGGATGTCGGAGCTGGATGGCATGCTCATCAAGGGAAACTGTCCGGTGGCCTTGAGCAGGAACAAATACGCATAGGAGTATACCTAGCTGACAAGAGGAGCTGTGTCACTTGCATCACCTCTCATTTCTTCTGTCTATATTGTATTATTTGTACACCACAAGCGTGAGTGCAATCACGCTTCAGAATTTTGTGCTTTTCGAGTCTATCACCGATTTCGTATTTTTTGAGGGAGATGAGCTCCCTAGTAGAGTTGGATATCTTCAGGGATGATCTGACGAATTCGATCCTAGTTGATATATATCGAGGGACCATTTTATCCCTTTTCCTAACCATTGTCTCTATCAGCAGGTTATTTTCAGAAAAGAATTATTTGAATCTTACTGTTTTATTAGTATTGCGTTATATTCTATCTCTGTCAATTCAGTGTAGCTTGCTAGTAACCATGGATGTTTCTGATATTTGAATGCGTTATTATCAGCATGGCATTTTAGAGCCATGCTGTCACTAAACTATAAACACCAATCTGTTGTTGTAGGCAGACTCAGAGTCTGTTTGGGGTGACCTTTTAGAAATTTTGCTTTTAAAAAGCTTTCAATATATCAAGTTTGTGTGGGGACTAACTTTATACTGCATTAAAAATTGGGAGAGTGTGGCTGCTAAATTGTGCCATGGTCTCCAACTTGCAGTCTTTTGGTGGTTCGCATTTGACACTGGAAAATTTCAATACGTGCCCACTCTATTTTTTTATTTTATACTATATTATTTTACATGTTAAAACCATGACTTTCGACTTTCAAAATATGATGTTATTATATTGAAAAGGAATTTATCAGCCTAGCTTGGAACCCACAAAAAAAAGACTTGATGTATTTGAAGAACGGTTGAAAGATAGGTTAGAGGAAAGCTTTGAAGGCAATCATTTACATTCAAAATATGTGCGGTGTAGGCTGCTGATAAAACGTTTTTGGTTTAAAGGTTGTGCCTCCAGCATAATATTCATTTGTTGCTACATTGACCCTTGGTTGCCAGTGAGACAAGATAATGTTTGTGCGGCAAGCTTAAGCTGATGCTCTGGACTAGATGCCCAGAACTTTGGGTATAGAGAAAAGCGACCTTATCAATCGAGAGTTGGATACGAAGTGAACTCTATCTGAAAATTTTCATTTAAATTTTTGCAGCTGAACCTACTTTCAAATTCTCTTAGTATCAATCCTATATTCATTGCTTTTTCAGTGATACAGTACATCATCACTTTTGGGTAGTCTTATATTTTAAATACATGAATCGATGAGCACATTGCCACTTAATTAAATTCAAGAAGCATCACTGCACACACCTTAAGTATTCTATATTATATGCGACGAGGTAGCAGTCGCAGTTCAGCTGATTGCTGTCGTTGTGGTGCAGGTCAAGCAATTAACCAACAGCATTCCGTATATAACGGATACATTGCGGTCCTCCAGCGTGGTGGAAACCCAGGTTTTATTTAATATTTATGAGCACTACTAGTCATACATAGACGCCAATCGTAAAAGTCGAGATTGGTTCTATGCGCTTGTGTGTGGGTCCCGTATTTCTCATTTTTTGTGGAGAAATTGGGGATTTGTGGGATCATGAGATTTAACAGCGCTTGTATTTGCTGCAGGGTGATAGAATAAGAAGGCGGAATGATTGGTCTCTGTGGGTGCTGAATGCAGTGGGTTCTGCCCAGCCTGTTTATGATGCTGCTGCGATCCAGTTTCCTAATGTGGGATTGGGCAATACCCCCGCCGCCCATCACGATGCTGTGAGGGGTTCGGCTGAGTCTGTTCTTGCTGGCTCAGCATCCACCTGAATTCTTAATTCTGCGTGTGATAAATTTTGATTCAGGTAAGAAAGAATAGTCGCCGTTGGAATCCTTTTTTGCTGGATTTGCTTTAGTTTTTTAAAATGACTATATATATATATATATTTATTTATTTATATATAATGGTTTGTATAGATTAGCTCAGCTGCAGACATGGATTGCTAGCAGATGATTTTGTTTTTCTTATTTTGATTATTTTTTCTTGGTCATTAGAATCAAACTGGAATATTTGGAGCTGAAAACTGGACGGATTTCATTGGAACTGGGATATATGACATTTCTTTTATTTTTTATTTATTTTGCAAATTTTTTATTGTTAATTTTGTTCTTTTATTGCTGCAATTGGAGTAAGTATGTGGTTTGGAGATTGTAATAAAATGATTTACTTTTAGTTAGCAGAAAGCATATAAATTCATTAACTAGTTATTTATATTGATTGGTATATCATTGTGCCTCTTTATTGTCTTGTGCTTAAAACTATGTATGGCATTTACTCATTTAAGCTTAAGCTCAGCTTGATAGAAAGATTAATGGTTTATTTTAAGTAATTAATTTTATTATGAATTATTTATTATAGTATAATATTATATATAAACAAGCCGCTTGAGCTTCTTTAATAACTCTACCCTTAATTTGATTGTGTTAGTACCAAATACGGGTAAGGTTTTGTAAGCGAAGATGAGCTGTTTTGTGTTAGATGTCATCAAGGAGATGAAATTGTTGGCCACAATACCATTCACATGTTCTATATCAACCGGATTTATAATTCATGTGATCAGTTAATTTTAACAAATTTCATGAATTTATTGTCCGGGTGGTTCATTTCCAAGACTCTTCTCTTGGGTTTGCTAGGTTTAAGTTGATATAGATTATATTAATTAATGTCAAAATAATATAAAATTTCCCAGTATAAATTACGATACTACTCGATTCAAAGATTAGCTAAACGTTAAAAAAGCGTTGGCTTGATCCAAAACAGATCGTCCTAATTTTTAAAATAATGAGGTTTTATCTTTAAAAAGATTTGAACATATAAATTTAGCAGCGAATACTAACATACACATAAAAGCAATTAAAAATTATATTTAACAGTATAATTGTCAGCTTAAATGCCATAAAATAATAGCAACAATAATAATAATGCATACTCAAACACCATTACAAGAGCATTAGGAAAGCATAAAAAAGTTTAATCCGGGCGTTCAATATTTAAGATAAAAAAAATAATTTGATTCGAACATATAATCCATCAAATCAAAAAGCCCTAAATCAACAAAAAAACGCAACAATAACATCCCGACACAAAAAATATAAAATGAGCAGCTGCAGAGAGAGTTGAGAATAAAATGCAACAGCCGCAGAAGACAGCAGAAAGAAAGAAAAGAGAGAGAGAGATGGTTCGTTCCTCATCGGCTCTTCTCTCTCTCTCCCTCTCATATTAATCACACACAGAGACCAGAGAGAGAGAGAGAGAGAGAGAGAGAGGAGAGAGAGAGAGAGAGAGAGGTATCAGAAATCATCGTCCTCCTCCTCTGCGATGTGTTTGGCGAGTTCCTGCTCCTGCTGCTGCCTCTCCCGCCTCTTCTCGGCGCTCTCCTTCTCCTTGTGCGAGTTCGGCGGAAACCTCAGAGCCCTCACCGCCTCGTTGTGCATGTTCAGGCAGAAGGCGATCCGGGAGTGGAACGCCGCCTGCGGCTCGTTCGTCGAGTAGATGTCGCCCGTCTCCTTCGACAGCATCCACCCGTTGGCGTGATCGACAGTGGCGTCGATTGCGCCGTCCCTTATGGCCTTCGCGACGATGCTCTCCGCGTCCGCCACCGGGCTCTCCGAGTCCAGCCGCAGCTTCCTCGCTACGTCCGGCAGCGATATCCGCGAGTACGAGATGCTGATGTTCCGCAGCCCCGTCCGGATCACATTGTGCCGCAGCCTCACGATCAGATTGTTCGTCCTGTCCGTCCCGAACGTCGCTGCAAATTTCTCCGCAACCGTCCGGAACAGCTCCAAGTCCCCGATCCTCACCGCCTGAAACCCATATATATATTCATATTATTAACAAACAGTCCCGTTCGAGGAGAACGACGACAATCATGTGCTTGACTGACTGACATTGGTGAGCTCAAAGTAGGGAATCAGGGCCTTCTTCATCCCCTTCTGCATGAAAACAGTCCTTTCCGGTATCTCGCCAAGCAGCAACCGCACTATGATGGCCCACTTGTTGCACTGAATTCTGAATCCCCGAGCCGCCACCGGCGCCTTCCGGGCTGCTTGGAGGAGGCTCTCTTTGGCGTCCGTGTACTCCAGCAGGATGGTTCTTATCTTGCCCAGATAGAACAGGTAGCGGCAAAACTGGAGAACAGCAGAATGGTTCTTATCTTAAGCCTTCCTCAGATTTGAAAAGAATGGATGGTTGTTCACTTGCCTGTTGATTTGAACGAGTTGTTAGTATCGGCGCCTTGGATCTTAGCTTCTCTGCCTGATCGTATAAATTGTAGTGAAGATAGTTCCTGAGAAGAAGATTCAGAAGGGTTTCCTGCCATTAAACCAGAAGAAGGTGAATGATCAGCAAGCAGCACATCTATCACTATGCGTGTAAACCATTTCATTTCAATTCTAGCAAATATAATATCAGTGATGCAAATAATTAGAACATTCACAGAAGTGCATTTTGTACAATAGAATTCTTAAAGAGTGAGCTCACGAGCTGATGAGTCGAGCCGGGTTAGCACAAGCTTGACTCGTCAAACTTGTCGAGCTTAGCTCATGGGCATATTATCGAGCAATAAAATGGCTGACCTGACCGAGTTCATCGTGTCTTAGGGTGGCCATTCTATGAAGAGCAAGCAGGTTTCTGAATCCAAAAAATAAAATAAAACATGACTTCATTTGTTTCTTATATATATATATATACATATATATATACATTTCATTTCATAAAAAATGTATAATTTGACCATTGGATTACCACTCCACTTACCCACGAATTTCAGCAAGACTGTTTGTGAGTTCATGGCTATAGGAATAGTAGAAATACAGTCTGGATGCCAGAATATCAACTGTCCTTCTGTTAATGTTCTTTAGGCGGGTAATGCTTGCAGAGGAACAAGCTTTAGCCTGCAAGACAAAACGCCAACTTAATGAAGGTGGCACTTATTGCATAGCCTCAAAATCTTCCTTGTATATCTAAAATGCACCTCTTCGTATCTCTTCTGATCAATAAGAAAAATAAGCACTAGCAAGTAACAGTATATCTCAATCTCAGGCAGAGAGTGCTTGGCCGGAGCTTGTGCAGCTGACGATGCGGTATCGATATCCATATCGCGTTCTTCTGCCTGAAAAATAAGAACAAGGATAGCACTTCAAGAATAAAATTATAGATGCATCTAATTCATGAACTTTTTGCAAAATTAAACACAGGTTGTTCAATTGTCAATTGAAACGAGTTCAAGCTCATTTGATTGCTATTTTGCTTCTCTAAAAGTCTCCATAAATTTTATCATATAAATGGGCGTTACAGAATTACAATAAGAGTACCAAAGTAACATCCACCATATCTTATGAGATTTCGGTTCATCAAAAACAAAGGCCTTGATGAATCTCGATTTTCGTAATGGTTTTTGCATTGATGTAGTAATTTTAGTTAAACTAGCCACAAATGCAAATTCGCAGAAGTTCAATTCATATGAACCACACAAAAGTCAGAGACAAGTTAAGAAATCAAATGAATGCAAATATAAACAAACCTAAGGAGCAATAGAAGGTAAGTAATTCCAACTTAAATTCATCCTCAAGAAAATCCATTGGTGCCATACAGTAGTTGTGTATGCCTAAAATGATCTTCTCCATCTCACTGGGCTTTGGAACCACCAGTTGAACTCGGGTCAACATTAACCCCAACAGTGAAATTAGCACCCATCTCATTCAAAGGGGATAAAACAACAGATACCATTTCCAAAGGAGAAGAAACTGAAACAAAAGAGGAAGAAGAGACATAAGACCACTAATTGTCCATCAGACAACAGAGCATCATCATCATCCGACATACCACTTCCATAGCAAAATTATGATGAGACAAGTTCATAGTGGAGTTTGAAGCAAGGAAACAACACAGGACCCAAAGTATTACAGCCTGTGCAAGCTCGAAGATTCTAAAAAAAAATTGATTGCCAATAGTAAACCTCAATAAAAGATCTTAACCAAAAAGAGGATGAAAAATTCACTTATATATTCATTTCGACAAGAATCCTGACCACAAAAAAGTTGAAAGTCACTTGATGGGCTCCTTCAACCAAATAGTGTAGTTTTCCAAAATTTGATCCCATAGACTGACAAAATAGATTGGCTGTAAAACGTACCTAGAGCTTGGGGAGTGATTCAAATAAACATAATTGGGATTCCGCCGCATAAGCAAAACTTGGGGTGGATCAAATTGGGCAACAACATCAAATTTCCTTCCATAGGGACAATATTTGGTAAATATGAGCGCATAATACTCCTTGTTGGAAATATTTAACAGTACATGTGACATTCAATCACACCGACAGACTAATTTGGCAGATATCTGGAAACAGTAAACAACCTTCAGAATGAAGCCTATTGAAAGATGGTTGATGAGAGTTTAACAATGGGCCTAGTGCACTTATGTCTTCCTAAAAGAAAATTACTGCAGGTTTCTATTGACAGAGGAAAGAGACTTGGAGATCAAAGCAGAAGAGCGAGAAACACCGCTTCCTGTACCTAGGACAAATGAACAACGTGACCATGTGACAAGATGGTCCTTTGAAGCTCTTACATCATGAGTAAGCAACTCATCAAACATACCGTAGGCATGCAGACTTTGAACACCCCAATCAGGAGGCCTTCAGATCCCCAAATCAAACCTACTGATTGAATTGAAAACCGGTCAATATGCTGTTCTGGTTGGGTCTGTTGGGTTTGATTTTTAACAAAATAAATAACCTGGTCTGACTCAAACCTTAATGACCAGCCCAAATCAATTAACCGATTTTATTGGATCTATTGATCCAATTTTCTATTGCTCTTCAAAGCCACTAGGCCGAGAGTAATTGCTAATATGGTACTTATATAACATAGCATTATTAATCCATTAAGTGATGCAAGGCAAAACATGGCTTGGGCTAGCCTAGCTCGATCTCTCTTCCAAGCTATATGTGGGCTTTGCACATTCAAAACTGACCCATCTGGCCCAGTTTTGATAGAAATTTTATTTATAAGAAAATTTTAACTATTTTATCTAATTTTATATTATTGGTGGTGCCAACTTTAATGTATAAATGAATTTTTGGGCCAAGAGTATTATAAACAGTATCCATAAATGCTATACACATACTGAATATTAAGGTGATACTTATGAAATGTCTCTTAAGATAAGATAATTCAAAAAATACAGATTTAAAAAAAATATTGGTCGGCCCTACAGGACCAAACACCGAGCATGAGCTTGGCCCAAGATTATAGACTTTGCCAGCACCCGGAAGTCATTTCGATATGTGCAAATAAGCGACGAAGAGCCAATTTTAAATATTAATGCCAAAGCTTTACAATTCATAAATCTAACACTTAAATTTTAAATATTACAAACATAACAGCTAAATATAATAAAATATATTAGAAATAGCTTAAATTAAGTTCTAATTGGTCATAACTTGGTTCACAGACATCTCAATGCTATGTAATGATATTAAGAGATTGTATATGTATGGTTCAATGCAAATTAGTATAGAATATTGATACTACAGAAAATTATATATACAGAATTAATTCAATGCAATGAGATACATTAAAAATTGATGACATTTGATAGCAGTAAAAAAAAAATAGCAATAAACCACACAGGAAATGTTATCTAATAACATTAACATTCAATATCATATAAACTAGCCCTTAATATTAATATTTTAAGTGTTATATAGAAATAAAGGTTGCTTAATATTACAACCTAAAATTTCTTATTGTGTAATTGGATCATTTTATTGGTCCACGAGCCACTTTGACCAGCTGAATCGGCTTAAGTGTGACGCTACACTGGATCAATGTTTGGTCTGAGTCTAGAAACATTATTGTTCAATGATAGGATCAACAGACAAACCAAAAACACATACACAAAAGATACCAGAAACAACCGACAATGAGGAATGACAGTACAAAGGCTGTGCTAAATGACGGCCCAACCAAAGATGGAGTTTCAGCACCAAAAATGCTCCCATGAGCAACATGTAAGGGCCACATTGCAGCAAAGCATCATGAGAAACAAAGGATGAGATTTGCAGTAAACCAGATGAAAAAGCCCCTCCAACAAACTGGCCAGACAATCAAAACTGGATAAGAAAATTTGAGCACATCACATTAAGCAAAAGAAACTTTACAGCAAGAAGAGCAAGGACAAATCTGACTCCGGCTTAGGTTGACAACGGCACTTAACAAGTAAAATTTTACTTGACGAAACCATGCAAATGATGAAAGGATCCTAACTGAATTGTGACTCCACTAGAATGCTATCTTGTGAGCTATGTTGCATGAAAGGGCTTTGAAGATGTAGTTAACAGGTTTTCGAGAAGTGAGAGCCTGAATGCAGCAAAAAAGAAATAGCATATCTTAATCAGTTAATTGAGTGATTATAATTCGAGTAAAGAGATAAGTTTACTTACAAACCTAGCCAGGAAGACTAAACGTGGGTACAAATGAAAGGATAATCCATTACACTGATTATTAGAATATTGGATGCAATCTATCGTTCACTCTATCCAATGCTTGTAAGCAGCTCCAGTGTAGATTAATTTTGAAAGTTCTTGTCGTCCCTTATATATATCATTCTCAAAGTTTCAGATGTAAGTCCTTCAAGAATTATACACAATTTTCATATCTTTCACATAAATTTCTAAAATTAATTGCTTACAATTAATATTATTTTAAAGTTGCGCCTCTGAAGGGTTACATCACCCATCATTGACACAAAATGGATAAGACAATAGTAAGTATTCCTACTTAATAAGTTCTTTCATCTCAAAGGTAGTATGCTCACCCAATATCTCCAGTGCCTCCCTACTCTTGACAAAGAAATTTTGGTCTGACCCACGAAGTTAAGTTTGACAGACTAATTTGTCACTCAATGAAATTGTTTAACCATTAATAAAACATTGAAATTTTGAATCACATCCAGGATAACCATTTGAGCTGTGAAACAATGATTACCATAAACCTCCATATTGACTTTAGAATCTACAATGAAATTGTTTGACCCACAAACTTTCACTCGAAGGTTTGGAATCCTGATCAAACCCACGGGCATATGTATAGCACTCCTTGTATTGTTCCTACTTGTGAATGCCATTATGATTCCATAACATAAGTTTGGGCCTAGAACTTTGATATTAATCTAATGTACAAAGAGCAACCAATGAGTTTAAATTTATATTAAATTGGCTTTTCATTAAGCCTAAGGGCTTATGTTCAATTTTAAAAAAAATGCATGTACATCAAAAAAAAAAAGAAGAGGAAGTTTAAAAACTTCAAAAATTCAAATCAATTCAAAGTAAATGCAATTTGGTATTTTAATTAAAACAGTACATACTTAAAATACAAAATAAATTTGGCCCACTCATAACAAATGGAATCTTTCTTAAAAAAACTAACCCCATGATATAATTTCCAAACTACTTTCTAATTTGCAGTCATTCTAATAATCTCTTCTCAATTCCCAAGAAATAACTCACAAAAATGATAAAAAAAACAAGATGCCATCCAAGAGATGCAAATCCACCTCAACATTGTAAGAGAAACAATACCACCAAAAAGTTGCGGCTCTTACTATACATTCAAGGACATTGCATCCACAAGCATGAACAATTTTGAGAAATAATAGTTTTATTAATCAAGCATGAGAAATACCATTACAAAGTAAATAAACTTCTACTTACATATTATAGTGTCACGTATTAATAAAAGTACACTAATATGAGTAGGTTGAGAATTAGATGGAGAACTTTTATTATATGAGCCTTAGATAAAGATAGCTAAGTTTGCAAATCACGAGCCCCTAACAAGGGGAATCATCCCCTGACATCCACTTGCCTAGGAGTTTGAGTTTAAATGTAAAGATAGAACAAGCACGTGAATTATGCTTTGTTCGTTCCAAAAGCATGTTAAACAAGCCCTCGCCTCCCAGGTTGAGCACATGTAAAGGAGAGATGTATTCATTAGTTGTGTGGATGAAGAGCTTTGGTCAGTCAATCTTTAGAGTGCTGTACAACAGATTGCATATGCAATGAATTGAGTTCTTACCAACAAGTTAATAGTCAGTAACTTAAGAAAGACCATGGTTAACCACTCCAAGGGTCAAGCTCAACAATGCAAACATATAGTTGACCTCAATCCATGTCTAAAATGCAAGTACAAAATAAAAGAATGAAAAGCACATAGAAAAGTGTATACTACTTATCCCCAATTTCACAATTCCAAGATTTGATGTGGTACTAGCATCACATAATGGCACTATTATCATTATTCAGAATAATAAATTATACCTATAATTCTATGCTAATGCTGGTTTTAGGCTCAACTAAGAAAATTTATAGAAATACTCAACTAGAGGAACTGTTTTTATCATAAAACTTGTTAGACTATGTTAAGTTTTTTCTCATTTTTAGCTCAAATTAAGTGCTGGACGTAACCCTGAAGAGATTGTATCAAGCTCAAACACGAGAGATTCACAACCATGGCAAGACATTGGATAGAAATTAAATCTAATTGTCTTAATAAACATCATATTTGTTTGACTTCTGTTCATAAACTAGATTTTTATTACTAGAATTAGCCATGCAAAATTGTCTCTTCATATTTTAGCAAGCAAATTTATACACACCAAAAAAGTATTTGGGACAAAATCATTGAGAATTAATCAATTGATCAAATATCTAGTGAAGTTAATTTATTATCCAACAGCTTCTCATCAAATCGCATATCCTTAATAAAATATTAAACAGAAGACGAAAGTGAATTTTTAATGAGAAAAAAAAAATTTCAAATTCAAATATTAATCAAGAAGCAGTGTTCAAATAAAATTCATTAAAAAAGATGTTACCATTATGACCATTAATGGCTTAGATACATATCAAAAAAACCCATTTCAATTTCAAATTATAGCACTAATTTGAACATCACTCCAGTATCTTAATATTTATTTATTGTCAATCCAGATATGCAATTCTTCACAAAGAAAGGAGAAATGTACATAAAAGTTAATTCCTTCCACAAATAGCACCATCACTAACAAATCTTTTTGTTTGTGATCCTCGACTTGATAAAGATAAATCATTTAAACTACTTGCTTGCACCTACCAATTTATAGCCAACTACATCTGTCTCCACTATTGTTCACGTTTATATTCATAAAATAGTAGTAACATTAGTCAAATATCACAGCTACACCGAACCTTCCTGTTCATTTCCATCGAAAACCTTCCCTACTACATGTGATGTCTCAATTTTTGTTTTAATGTTCCAGGCTATCCTCCACCAAGAAGTTGAAAGGCCAATCCCACATTCTTTTCCAAGTTAATATTGATGTCGATCCATATTTAATCCCTCCTAGTTTATTCATTATATTCACTAATGGATCCTCGTTCACAATAACGCTATCTAAATAAAAAGACTATGGTGGCTTAGTTAATTTTGTGGAATAGACCCCATGAACCAAGTACAGTTAAAGCCTTAAATTTTTCAGATTCAAATCTCTCTTTCACTAGCCAGGTCAGAGTGTCTGCAACAAAGGGGTTGTTTGGAAACCAATGGGATTTAAGTAACCAAAAGTTTACTAAATCCTCAAATTTGAGAAGCTTGATTTAGTAAATTTGCAAAGTTCAGCCTATTTTAGGATTTAGTCTATTTAAAAGGTTGTAAAAAAACGAGCATAAATCAAGTTTTGCTGGATTTAAGATTTTACAGGATTAAATCCAGTTGCCAAACCGCATCTAAATCAACGATCTGTAACTAGTTCATGCTTCAATCATCCATGCAACGTAGGCTATTAATTCCAACTCCTTTATATAAGACACTCAATCATATGAGTTCACCTAAATATTTTAATCATGTTAATTTCTGTTTCAGAAGGTAAAGATAATGAAGATAAAATCCCATAAGAAAAAAAAAAACCTTACTTCTTGACATGACTCAAACTTCTTTTCAATCCCAAAGCATCAAGCTGATTCCATAAGCAATTTCTTCTAAACAAAAGATCATAAGACAAAAATGCCATTAAATAGAGTCACTACTCTACAACTATAATCTAAATAAAGGCAAGCTTCTCATGGACGGGCATTAAGAGCATTCCTAATATAGCACGATATCAAAGAGTTACTATATAGCTGTAATCTCCACAAAGTTACAACAAGAGTTCAAGGATGATGATAATTAGTATGTATTTGTAACACTCCATCACAAATTAAACCCGATTAAGTAAACAAACCCCTAGTTATGATTTAATAAGATAATATTTTAGTACATAAATTTTACACCGTTACATAAATCATAATTTTCCTGATCTACTGATAGAAAATTCATAGAATAATAAATATTATCTAGAATTTCTTAAGCTTTCGAGATAAAAAATAAAAAATAAATATTCATAAGTTTTAAACACTTGCACTAGTTTTTAAAAGTTATACAAACTGAACTTTAAAAATCAATACAACAACACTGAATACTTTGTTTCCAATGTGCATTGTGCACGATCAAATAAAAGCCCCTCTCTAAGTTCCAAATAGAAAAGATTCTTTCTAATGGCTTCTTCTCGTATTTTTTTTATTCTTGCTCTTCTTCTTTTAACATGAGAAAAATTCATAAGCACAATTTTTCTAATAGGGCACTGAACAGTGCTGGTACACCCTCTCATACACCTAAGCATTCTTACGAGTAACACTTATTTTATCAGTAAGTTTCTTCTTTATTGGCCAACATTCAAACCCATAGAACATAGTTGTCCGTATGTTGCTCTATAAAATTTTACTTTTAATTTTGACGGGATTTTCCAATTGCACAACCTCCATTTCATCCAACAAGCTTGGATCCTATTAATCACATTACTCTCTATATCAACATTACTTTCAATAATTAAACCAAGATATTTGAACTTCTCGCTCTTCTTAATTACATGGCCCTCAATAGTTATGTCATTGAGAAATGGGCTTCAAATTCAATTGAACTTATACTCCATATATTTTGGATAAAATTATCAAAATGATCTCTTGACTCTTGTAAATGCTTTTTTAGTCCCTTTTTATTTAAATGATTTTTTTTGGTTCCAAATGTTAACTTCCCTACCATTTTAAAAGCAAAGTTAAATGCGTAATTCCAGTGGACAGCACTTCTTCGATTAGGTTCTAATTTCCTACAAATTGCGATTTTTACAGGTCCTTCGTCGATGTCGACGATGCATTGTCGATTCCAACTGCAAAAATCGACCTCTTTGTCGATGTCGTCAAAGGACAGATTGCGATTCCAACGACACATTGCAAGAATTGTTGATTCTTTGTTTGTCGATGAAGAGGTTGATTCGTCAATTGTCGATTCTAGCTGCGCATTGTGGATTCCAACTGCAAGAATCAGCCTCTTCGTTAACATCAATTGTTGATACCAGATGAGCATTGTTGATTCCAACAACAAGAACAGGTCTCTTTATCGTCAATTGTTGATTCCAGCGACACATTGCAAAAATCGCCGATTGTAGACGAAGAGGACGATTCATCGATTGTCAATTCTAGATGTGCATTATTAATTCCAACTGCAAAAATGGGGACAAATTGTGATTCCAACTGCAAGAATGGGCCTCTTCGTCGATGAAGGTCATATTGCAATTCCAGTGATACATGCAAGAATTAGCCTCTTTGTAGATTGTCAATTACAGACAACGATTCCAACGACGCTTGCAGTTAGAATCACAATTTGTAATCAACAATAGACGAATCTTGCAATGCGTCGTTGGAATCACAATTTGACCTTTGTCGACGTCTACGAAGAGGCCGATTCTTGCAATTGGAATCGACAATCCATTGTTGGACATACAAATAACAACACTAAGTCTTAGTCCCACTAGATAAGATCTGCTGCGTGAATCCTTTGTTTCCATTGCACATAGTCTAATAAAAGCCTTCCCAGTTCCAAATTAATAAGATCATTTCTAATAGTTTCTTCCCAAGTCTTTATTGGTCTTCCTCTTTTAACATGGACAAAATTCAAAACTCAAATTTTCTAACAATGGCACCACACCATTTTATATTCCCAAACCATTTAAGAAGACATTCTCTAATCTTATCCACTATTGGAGCCACTTCATCCTTGCTATAAATGAGTTAATTTCTTATAATAGAGTATACCCACTCATCCACCTTAGCATTGTCATCTCTGTAACACTTAATTTATTGATAAGCTTCATCTTTGTAGCCAGCAATTTGCTATACATATAACATGGTCGTAAAATTGCTCTACAAAATTTTTTCTTTAATTTGAGTGGGACTTCCGATCGCACAGCACTCCATAAGCACTCCTCCATTTCGTCCAACTAGTCTGGATTCTATTAATCGCATAGCTCTCTATTTCACCAATAATTGAATAATTAAACCAAGGTATTTGAACTTTTTGCTCTGCTTGATCACATGGTCCTCAATAGTTGTCCTCAAGATTATGATTACAATTATGGATCTTATAATAAACTTAATTTTATTGTAAATATATAACAATATTACATAAGAACATACATACATATATTATAAATAAATTACTTACAACAAACTATAATAGTAAAATATGAGCATCAAAGCAAATTATAATAATATTATATAAAGTAATTGGTTAACATTAATACAAATATACAAATGTACTTAAATTCAAATATAAATACATGTATGTAATAGTAATATATATATCATACAAAATAAAATTTAAATTAATCAATTATAAATATTATTTTAAAATATATATTAACAAATAATATGACTTATTTATTTATTTATTTGAAACTCAATCAAGAATGAAATGATAAGTTTTTGTTTCACTCTCTAATCACTTAAACTCGAAAAATAATTCTCTATCTCTTCAGTTCTTCGCATTCATCTTAACCAAAATCCTTTCATTAATTAAGCAAACCAGATTACTAATTAACAAGCCATCACTAATTAAGCAAACACCCTACTCCTCTAAAGTTTGATCAGCATGTAATATTTTGCTAATGCAAATGGAACAATAAAAACACTAGCAAACCAGATTACCAACAATTGGACTCATCAAACAGCCTTTCACTGTTCTAGCAACCAAAAAAATAATACAAAATATGTTTAAGTAACTTACAGAATTCAGACAGGGTCAGCAAAACTTTCTAGAATCATAGCTAGACATACCGTAGGAAGATAGGATGACAGTTTTGAATGAGCTTCTGAGCCAGAGATGAGTGCAAAGTTGATGAAATCCGAAAGAGTGCCAGCTTTCAGCTTTCGACGAAGCATGATCGTCAAGCGCACAGCCCTTACTATCCGCCGCACCTCCTTCGCATAGGCCCCAGTCTCGATAAGAGATGCGATCTCCTTCAGATCTGAACCCAAAAAAAGCAAAACACAACCCCTCAGCAATAATTATTCAACTACGATAAAAGAATAAAATAAAAAGAACTAACCGATAAAATCAAAGAAACAACTCACGTTGAAGAGTGGATGGGGAGGCGGGGGAAGATACTGAGGAGGGGACCTGCACTTCTCTCATCTCCACCTCCTGAGACATTGCGTCCTCTCGGTCGAGAACTCAAGGAATTCGAATGGCGTGGTTGAAAAGAAAAGATTAGAGATCGAAAAGCAAAGTTGGAAGAACTGTAAAATCGAGCTGGACGACTTTTAAAATCGTGTAACCTAGGGTTTGGATGATGTTTGCTCGGAATCTTTCGTGAATCGATTTCAGAACTAGCATCTTTTACTTGCATGGCACCAAATTTTTTTTTATTTACTCATTTATCCTTTAATTTTTATTTTTTTGTCTAAAGAAGTTAAATTTTCATTAATATATAACGAAAATGCTAAAACTCCACAAAAAAAAAAAATTAAAATTAAAATAAAAGCCAAAAAATAATAGAGTTTTGCAATGAGTTTATATCATTAGATTAATTTTTTAATTAAACTTGACATATATCATTTTTTTTAGATATTTAAAAGAGTATTAAAAAGCAAGGTATCACACTTTGACTAATTTAATAATTTATTTATTCTGCTATTTATAAAATGTTACATTTATTAGTGATAATAATAAATAACCAAACAATTGTCTACACTAAAATCTGTCTAAAGTGATACTGTCTAAAATGATATCCTGTCTAAAGTGATAAACACGACTCGGTCCCAACTCGGGCCCATACAAAATGTGATAAACCTCCATAAAGTGATACTCGATAATTTTTATTGGTCTCACTCCTTATCTAAAGTGATATTCAGTACATTTCAAAAAATAAAAGACAAAAAAAATTATAAAACAAGCTAGATACGCTTGAAGAACCTGTCAATGTTCTTCTGAACCATTCGGTTGGTACGGATCATACTCACCTTATTCTTTAATTTCTGGATGGAACTCACACAAGATTCGTCCGCATTCTGTTGCTGCATGAAAAAGATCACAAACAAGCTTATCCAGCATCTCGGAAGCGTCAGCGGCACTCATGGCAGGCACTTCTTTGCTGTTGTCCTCTTCCTCATGCAGCACTGGAGCAAGTCCGACTTCTTCAAGGTGGTCCTCAATGATGCTATCAAGATCCGGCGTGTATGACGTGATCTGCTCCTCCGGGTAGTTGAGCAGGTTCCTGATGTCCATTGGGTTCCTGTAGCGGAAGCGCTGGATTTATGACTGTAGATCCGCGACAACCTCGTGGTCCACCGGTCGTCCTCCGTGACGTTTTCAACTGCCTCAGCCTGTTCTGTCGACCGGATCTTGCAGTGTAGGAAGCAGTTGGTAATCGTCGTTGGCTTGACTACATAATTCCACGCGGTGACGGCAAACTGGATGGCCCCCAAAATGTCGACCTTCTCCGGCTCCGGCACCTTGTCCTCAATGCGCTGGAGAAGATCGTGGTTGAAGCAGCGACGATAGTAGGCCTTGAAGTTGCGGATGATGCCGGCATCGCATGGTTGAATCTTCGAGGTCATGTTCGGAGGCAGGTAGAGAATGGTCGTGTTCCGGAGGCGGATGTGATCCGGAATCTTCTCCACCGGAGTGTGCCCGCTGAAGTTATCTAGGATCAGGAGGGCCTTCCGGCCGGAAACATAGAGATCAAATGCCCGGAGCCACTCCAGGAAGATAATCTGCGTCATCCACACGAACGCATTGTTCCTGTATACGCACCCAAGTGACGTGACGTTGATGTTCTTGAAACACCTGAGGTTCTTAAACTTGCCAATCACCCACAGTGGGAGCTTGTCAGAGCCGTCTCCATTGCAACACAGCGCCAGGGTCAAGCGCTCCTTGCTCTGTTTCCTGCATTCGAGGTGCTTTGTCGCAAGGGAGTTGTCCGCCTGCAATGCGGGCGAAGATGCTTAGTTAGCCAGGGGCAAACTCATTTGATATCTTTCTGAACTTACAGTACCTGCATGCGGTAGAACAACCCACTCTCGTCCATGTTGTAGATGTCACGTCATTCGTATGCGTCAAGAACTTGACGAATTCCCGGAATGGCAGCTGCAATAGTAGTCATGTCGACTGAACCGCTTTCCCCGAACCTGCGATGCTTCTTGATCTCGTGACGGACCTTGAAAGCTTCAAGCCAGCCATTTGAAAACTCAAACGACGGGTGATCCGGGTACAGGCGGTCAATGATCTTCATTGTGCTCTCACGTATGAGGTCCCCGCTCAGGTTGACGTGTTCCTGGTTGGCAAGGAACCTTGAAAGCTTCAAGCCTCCATGACAAGGAATTTCACCGTCTTCTGACGCTTGGAGCTGAGGTTGGAGGTGGTGGCCTTGGCGAGCAGTTCCGCCGACCCTTTGAGTGTGCCCGACATCGTTGCTTGGCTGACCTTGAGCTGATGAGTGTCCTCCAGCCACTTGATCAGCTTTTTCTGTGTGGCACCAGGATGATCTTTCTTGTACTGTACGAGGGCGACGCGGACCTCGTCCGTCATCGTGGTGTATTGCTGACCTTTCTTCGGCATGGAGAAGACTTAGCGCACGAGGATGTGACGGGGTGGTACTTGCAACGCGGTTCATGAGGTGGACAGCGGGTTCCGTTTGCTGAGGGAAAACGACGACGTGCTCCTTCGCACCACTCCGATACACCGACACGCAAACAGGAGTTTTTTTCTGTGGAACTTCCCCGAACGCAGGTACGAGCAGCCACGAACTAACGCCCTATCGGTACAAACGACAACAGTAAAAAAAAGGAAAACGTGTGTGTATGATACTGTATGTACAGTACCTGCCTAAAGTGATAACCTGTATAAAGTGATATCCTACCTCTGATCCCAACAATATCACTTTAGACAGGTTTTACTGTACTATATTAAGCAGCATACCCAAATAGGTAAAGGAAAAAGTTGAGCCTTCAAAAAAAAAGTTGTGAACAAATATTCATTGATTATTAATATTTTTTTTACAAATAAGTTCACACAAAATATGTATTACATAATTACGTGTTTACACATAAGACTGTCATATTATCCTCCTTAATTTTGATTATTTTTATAAATTTAAACTCTTGATCTGAGATAACAAATTCTGAGTCTCAGCGAAAATTTAATATGGCTAAACAATTTAAGGTGACATTGTTTAATTTTTTCTTCCACTGAAGCCACAAATTTATCATCATTTCAAAAAAAAAATTCAATGAAAGTCAATTTTGCTTACAACTCAACTTTATCACAATCTCACTGCTATAAATTCTGAAGAACAATCACGAGATTTACCACACACAGAACAATTAATCCCTCGTATGAATATAGCAATTCACAAGCAGCAGCTGCTCCTTTACTTGTACATTCACGGTGGAAAATTCACTTTTTCGAATAATTTATGATTTTCACCCCCATTGCAGCTCGGCGTGGCTCTAGCTCTCAAACAGATGGATCAGTTTTTCTCACTCACATTGCCGTCACCGGCGGGCGCCTTTTTCGAAGGAGTGAAAATTCCGAATCTCGGAGAAGGCGGGCTCGCATTGCCAATTTTCGGAACGCTGAAGATTCCGTAGCTCGATGATTCTGGAGAACTATTACCATCGCTCACCGAAGGCCTTTGATCAACTCCGGATGTGGAGGATTTTGCTGATCTGAAAACTCCGTACCTTTGTTGAGGGGAGTTGGAAGAAGTGTTCGGATTACCCGCACCTGTGCCTTGAAGCGAAGAATCGAAAACTCCACGACGAGGAGACGAGGGGCTGGAAAAATGATGAGCTTGAAGGCGAGCTTCGCCTTCTTTTCCAACGATATGTTTGCTGTATGCCGGCCTGCTTCCTCTGCTATACCGGTTAGCTTCAATAATGGGCGGCTCCGGTTGTGAGGCTGAAGTGAAACCAATCCCAGCCTTCGTATTGTCGGTCGCATTTACTTCTTTTCTGAAGCTTTGTTCGGGAATCCTCCTCGTGCTTCCCTTGCTGGGTGAAATGCCCTCACCGTATGCTGGCTTGCATCCTCTGCTATACCGGTTACTCTCAATAATGGACGGCTCCGGCTGTGGAGTTGAATTAAAACCAATCCCAGCCTTTGATTCGATCTGTTTGGACGGAGCTTCAGTCTCGGTTTCAACGGCGTGAATACCATCCTCATCTTTGGCAGCAATAGAACGAGAACTTAAAACATTGGCGACGGTTTCCAAGGCTTTGCTGACCTTCTTTCCTTTCTTCATTGCGAACTTTATGTGCTTTACTATTACATAGGCATTCTTTGTATCCAGATGCGGGCCACTTTCGACTACGGATATATCTTCTATCTGTAATTTTTTCTTGAAACGTCAGAGATTATTATCTAGTCGATGAATTGAAATTTTGAGGGCACTGCTTTACCAGTGACAGGAGGTTCAAAAGCAGGCCTCCCATATCTTCACCATCTTTGCCTGTCGATATGGCAGTACACTTGTATGAAGAAAACATGTCAGCAAGACGAATCCAATAATGGATTAAAAACAAATAATAAGCTAAAAATATGGTAATTCACTTTTTTTTTTCTTTGTTTTTTCATTACCGTGCTGTTTGATTTGAGGTAAAATTAGTGTAAAGTAAATTTTTTTTGGATAAACCGAAATTAATGGCATTTGATATGAAGTAAAACGGGTTTACACTGTAGTACAATTTTGCATTAATATATATAGATACAGGGTAATCCAGTTGCGCACGAATCGGGCGTAACTGGCAATTACTTGCGTTGAGCGGAGCAACCAAAGTGAGCGAGGAGTAGCGAGCGACCTTCATCCATCTTCTCCGGCAAATTCCGAGCAAGCAATCATTCGAAATCGATTTCGTTCATTTCGGTAAACCGAAAAAAATTGAAATTTTTTTAGGGTAATTTTACCCCTCAATATTACTTGGAACATCGTACTCTTAAATTACTTAATTCCTAACAGAAAATCTTAAATTTCCTAAAAAACTAAAAAATATAGTGAAGTAATTTGATTACACTGTACTCATATTACTTTATCCTAAATTTCTCAAAAAATTTCACGCCAAACAACCCAAATTAAAAATATTATGACAAGAAATAACAGGCAATCATTCATAATGTATATATATCTTACTCAATCTGTTAACCTCATACTTTCATTAATTTAGTTTGTCTTAAAGAAGCAAGTAGAATTAAAATGTCTTGCACATAGAATCAGCAATGGCAAAGAAGTAAGCTAACAAAATAAGTGTCGCAAACTTGAGGATGGTAAGATAGATGAGAGGTATATTATGAGAAATTAGTATGTGGTAAAGTTGGAGTAGCTCAAGTTAAAGATAAGCTCAAAAAAAAGTTTTTTTGGATAGTATGCGCATATTAAATGTAGATTGTTGGAGCATAGAGTTTACAAAGTTTATCAATACTAAAATAAAAGAGAAAGCGAAAGACAAAGATAAGAATAAGATATCAAGTTGAGTTTGAACAAATTTGAAACTAAACTTCTCATCAGCTTGTTGCTTGTGAGCAACACTTATTTGGCTTATTAAGAAGCTCAAATTCAACTTGATTGATAAATTAGCAAGTTGAGTTTGAATAAATTTGAAACTAAACTTCTCATCAAGCTGAGCACAATGTCAAGCTTGACTATGTTGACTCAATATTAGTTCGATCATAAATTATTAAATATTTTTATTTAATAATTACTATTAAATATAAATGCTATATAAAAATATGATATAACAACTTATTTAAAAATAGATAAAATATAATATTTATGGAAAAGCTAGCATCAGTTGCGACCTGCATATTTTCATAAACCAAAACCAAATCAAGTACTGTTTTCACAACTTCGGTGTGTTGGCGATTATAATAAGACAAACAAAAATTAAATGGATTGTCGGTCTAACATGAGTTAAGAAAATTAATTTTTTCCCATTTATTCAATAAATCAAAAAGTTATGCTTAGCATCAAGAACTTTTAATCTAAATTATCAAAGTGTTTCAAGAAAAAATATAAAAATGATTGCATGAAAGTATATGTTTGTGAGTAACGAAGGTTGAAAAATTATCTTCACGACATTTATAAGATATCAATAACCGTGAATTGTTGAAACTTCAGATAGAATTAGTTGTGATGCTGTTCAGATAAAGAATATTGAAAAGTAACTGTCCGTGACTGCCCATTTCATTAATGACTATTGAAATTACAAAAGTATATCATTAATTTAGCACATTTAGTTGTGATGCCATTCGAAAATATCTTTTGGAGTGGAACTTTTGGATAATGTTTTATCAATCACACAACATAATGTTTGCAACAATGAATTTATAGCTAATTACTTGTGAGAAAATACCGTCTTGAAGGAAAATACACATCCTTTATTTATTCTGTTAGTCGAAGTGTTATAGGCACATCTTAAATAGCATGATTCACTATACTTAAAAGAGATACATGATATAACACATAATTAACATTCATGAATTAATCAAGTTTTTTTAAAATCTCCCTCTTGTTTGCACAGGTTTTTTAAAGTTGTAAGAAAATTAGGCATTTCTACAATGAAAAGTTTATGCATTTCTATAATGAAAGGTTTATGCATTGAGCAATATTTTCAAAGAAACAATGCACAACATAAATCGCTAAGATTCTTTTTTTGTTTTAGAACACAAAATACAAAGTAAACCAAGCGCTCATCTAAAAATAATGCTTTTGGCTAGCCATTAGCATTGATATTTACTCTAATAGTCTTAAAAAAATTATTCCACTAAAGAATCATTCTTGAAATTTTTATATACGCAACACAAAGTTATAAATTTGTAAATATAACATTAAAGTTGAAAAGACCGCAAAACTTAATCTTTGATGCAGTGCCTGGGCTTCTTGTTGGATACTATATCCCATCCAATCACAACAGAGAACTGTGATTGGCTTTACATGCCTGAGCAATGCAAAAGCACAATGCTAAATAGTATCTACTTCTGAAATGACTCACAAGGTCGTAGCTATGCATCAAAACCGAAGAGAAGCACTCTTAACAACATTGGCATATGCAAAAAAAATTCTAAATATATGATGCTTCAGGTTTTGTTCACATACATGCATGTTGTAGCCAATATGTATTTATGAATAATACTAAAAAAAATTATCGTTTAAGATCTATTGGCTATTACATGAGAAAGATAAAAAATTTTGAAATATTTAACAACGCTACAACACTAAAATTGAGAGAACCGCAAGACATCATTTTTGATGCAATGCTTGGGCTATTGGCTATTGGCATATTGATATACAAAAGAAATTCTATATATATGATGTATCAGTTTTTGTGTTACAACATTTTATCTATCAACTTTATCTAACATCAACATCTATCTTCCAACTATAATGTGCATTACAAATTATTAAATGACTAAACCAAATTAGTTATTAATATATGAGAAATTAGACCATAGCAGTGAGGCAAATAATTAGATAAATCTTAGACTTATTGTAACATATCAATGACTACTGCTGCAATTTTAAATTCATGCTCAAACATAAAGTTTGTACATTTAGATATCTCTCTTTATTTGGTTGATTAAAGTAAAAGCTAATATCAAAACTATTAAAAAAGTTGTTTATGATATTTATGCATTCCAAGCTGTTGAATTATCAACAGCTGATGTCACAATAAATGAATCACATAACAAAATAACATCCATAGTTACCCACATCATGTTTTACTGGATAGATGCTCGTTTGAAAGAAGGTTTGTTTGTGTGCGGTAGTGGTCATTTTGATATCCTGAATATGGAAGATAAATCCATATTTGTCTAAAATTGCAAGAGATATTCTATCTATATATATAACGATAGTTGCAACAAATTAAGGTTAGTGTTTGAGAAAGCAATAGATAATCATTAAGAGTTGTTTACTGTAACGACCCAAAATCGTTATTTTGCAAATTAGGTCAGAATTCTACTTTAAGAATCAGGATCCCGAGGAATTTCAATTTAGGGCAAACAAAACTACTAATAGGTAGAAACAACTTTAAGGATCAAAGAGCCCTAATTCAGGAGAAATCCGAAAGACAGAAGCTCCCGTTCTATCTTCGAAATTTCTAATTTCTGAAAATCAAAAATATTGAAATACGTGTCCGAATTCATCATTTTCAATGTCGACGTGTTAAGTATATTATTTAAAAGTTGCTCCAGAAGTTTCATCAAATTCTGAGCGTCGATTTGATCGTGGCAAATTTTCGAAGTTTTAAACCCCTAAAATTAAAATAAAATAAAATTTTGCTCCGAATCGAAAAATTTTCGGCGCGAGGGTGTTCGTCATGTCATAACACACCTCGGTGCCATGTTTCGTTGCATTCGGACGCCGAACGGCGAAAAAAATGCGGTTAATTTGAAATTTAAATTTTTTTCCATTTTCTTCTCTCTTTTTCTCTTCCTTACGCTCACTCCCTCCTTTTTCTCCCGCGCCAGGCGGGAGAAGCTTCCGCGCCAAGCGGAAGCCTAGCGCCTGCCTGCGCCGTTTTTGGCGCAGGTTGTTGGCCCAGAGGGCCGACCCTGACCCCCGGCCCCACTCCCGCCTTCTGGCGGGAGAAGCTTCCGCGCCAGAGCCTCCTGGCGCGCTCGCCAGGCGCCGACCCAACGCCAGTTGGCGCACGTTGTGGCGCCTCTCGTGTGCCTATAAAACCCCCCATCCCCTCCCCTCTTCTCCCCACAGCAACTTCCAGCCTCCTCCTCAGCCCTTCCAGCAGCCGGCCACCCCTCCTCAACCCCTTCCAGCCACCTCCCGGCAGCCCCCGACAGCCACTTCCCGCAGATTCCGGCAGCCCGGCAACTCCGACAGCCACTCCCCGCAGCTTCCGGCAGCCTGGCAGCCCCCGCAGCGGCTCCAGCAACCCTCGGCCATCCTTCGGCCAACCCGTTCCAGCTTCTTTTCGTGTGCCAGCGATCCTAAATCTAAGGTAAGGGAAACAAATTTGAAAGAACGCGTACGCTTTCTCTTAATCTAATTACTCTCTCTATCAAGTTTATAATTAGTTATTCACAATCGAATTATTCTCATTTATTAATAATGAGAGCGATTCAAAGTGTTATAAATGACTACTATTTTCTATTTGCCAATTCAGTCGATTATTCTGACTTTTTCGTCATACATTAGTATGATAATCATAAAGACACCTTAACAATTGCTTTAACAGCAGCTTAATTCAATTGAACTTCAAAGGCAAAAGAAGAAGAACATAATGAAAGAATAAATTAAACTCCTAAATTATTAAAAAGCTAACTTAAAGATATCGGGGACTTAAATGCAGATTGAGCGAACTATCACTCATTTGAGCAGTTGAACTTCTGAACTAAAGAACAAAGGTACCCAGTACATGACATGTATTACATTTTGCACTTTTACTGCAGCTTAGCTTCGCGTATTTTGCTTTGAGCCAGATTCATTTGAAGCTTGGTTGATTGTTAGAAACCAACATCCTTTTTCATTCGGGGGTTACTGGAAACTGACATCAGTAACATTAATGCTTGGTTGGTTGTTAGAAACCAACAGTTCTTTTTATTTGGGGTTATTGCTGGAAAAATGACATCAGCAACATTCGAGGTTGTTACTGAAAAATGACATCGGTAACATTCGGGGTAGATTACTGGAAAATGACATCAGTAATCTTTATTTGATAAATAATATTTGTTGCAGGAATTGTTTATTTCGCTCTATTACCTTATTTTCTCCTGCATTTTATTTCCGCCTTACTTCCGCTAATCGCATCATTTAAAAATGTAAATGTTATTATGTACTGCTGTACTTAGAGTATTCTCTAATTACTGGGAATTCCAATCCCGGTATTGTTTGTTGTACAATATCAGGTCAGGTACTTCTGGAAGAGCTTAAGCAAGAATCTTAATGCTTAAAATTTTCAATCTGCAAAATGGATTTACAACGGCGCTGTTTTTGCTTATTTATCTTTTATCTTTTCTTTATTTTTACTTTTGTACGAGGAACGCTGAAAAGACCTTGTAATGTGAACATTGAAATAAATGAATAATATCCTTTGGCTTTTTTTATGTGTATGCTCTTTTCCTCTCAAGTTACTCAATATGATCCTGCGGTGAGAAGTCACCCGATGTCGGAACGGTTTCTTTTGAACCGGCGTCGGGGCCCTCACATTTACCAAAAAGTTTTGCAGCTTTAGTTTACCCATCAAGTTAGTTTAAGTGATACATCAAAATATACAAAAAACTCGCATGATAACATGCTAATGTTTACTTTTAATGAATATACAACATTTGTTTAATTGTTAGATATTTAAATTCAATATATCTTTCAAGAGGTGTTATAGAGAAAATTTTGAAAATGAGAGACATATAAGTTTATTTTTGACAAATTTTCTCTAAGATTAAAAGAATTGTTTGAATGTTTGGATGATTCACATATATTTTTGTTAACTTATATTTGCATCTATTTATCATTATTTTCTTTTTTACGAATTTGAGAGTATGCTATAGTTGATTGTTTTTAACAATAATGCTAACATATTCGGAGATGCCATAATGAATCACCATACATTTAATGGAGCATAAGTAAAATGGCAGTCTACACATAACCACTGCTCACAAATGCTGCCATATTGTGAATGGCATTTAGCTAGCAAAGCTAAATGCAGGCTAGTGATACCTATATAGAATAGAATTAGCACCATATTTGATTATAAGCCTTCAAATTTCAATAACTTATATTTTTTGCTTTAAAAATTTCGTTCTTGCTTTATTCTTTGTAATTTTTAGTTTATTAAGACTTTGTATTGCTTAATTTGGGTGCAGATGCAATTTATCTTGCCAACTCTGCGACAATATATTTGCAGTCCAAATGCAGGTGGGCAGTCATCTTGGGCATTTGATATAGTCTTGTGATTTGTGAAAAAAGCAAGCAACTTAGTAGCGCGTAAAATATGTTTGTGTAAGTTTTATTAGTAATTGTACACATTTATATCATGTATCATGTCTGCAACATATTTTGTTCTAGTCCATTTCAAAAGTCTTTAGTTTCAGAAGCAAAAAATAGTATAAATGCTCAACTTTTATTGTGGCATCAACAATCTATATGCTTAATATGTCCAAACAATTTAAGACGACATTCTCTAATCTTATCCACTATTGGAACCTTGCTTCGAATGAGCTCATTTCTTTCTATCTTTTCAAATAAACCTATTCATTAGAAGTGCTCCTCTGTTTTATCCAACTAGCTTGAATTCAATTAGTCATATTGATCTCTACTTCATCATTATTTTAAATAATTGAACTAATATATTTGAACCTCTTGCTCTTTTTAATCACATGGCCCTCAATAATTATATTCTCAAGATTATAACTTCTAATACAATTAAATTTACACTCCATATACTTTATTTTGGATCTACTAAACCAGAAATATTTAACTAATAAACTAGACCTCCACAACTGAATTTACTTTTACTCAATCCCTAATCTTATTAATTAAGAGAATATCATCTACAAATAAGATAATCCAAAAAACCCCTCTTAAATGTGTTAATTAAGAACATCCATAATAATAGCAAAAAATTATGGAGTGAGAGCAAAGCTAGAATGTAATTCAATAGTAATAGAAAAAAATTTACACAAGTCACCTTATAATCGAGCACATGTTACAACCCCATTAAACATATTTTTAAAAGTATCAACATATCCCACAAACTTTTTTCTAAAACACACCAAAGAATTTGTTTTGGTACACTATCATAAGCCTTTTCAAGATCAATAAAGAATAAATGAAGACCTTTTATTTTTCTAGATTTCTCCATCAATTATCATAGTAAATGTATGCATCCATGGCCAATCTAATTGGCATAAAACTAAATTGATTTTGTAAAGTATGAGTATCAATTCATAATTTGTAGTCATTCACTCTTTCCCAATTTTTAATGCATGTCTCATTAACTTATATCCCTAATAATTTACATAATTTTGAGCATTGTCTTTATTCTTGTAAATACGTACAAGTATACTCTCACTCAAATGCAATTGATAATATTTTTATGACTATTAAACTCTCACTCAAATTAATTATATTGGTACAACCAAAGCTTAATAAGATAATCCATCCATCTATATTGAATATTTATCTTTAAGAGATTATTGTTTTATAAATATTTTGCATGGGTCAATTCTTTGGTTAATCATTATTTAATTTGACTCGCATATGTATATATCCCCAAAAGTTTTTACTTTAACATATATTGTGAAAACCCATGTTAGGTTGGTAACAACCAATCTAACATCGGATGCATCTTCCCGCGGGATCATATTGGTAGTTAGTTAAAATAACAATTAAACACATCTAGAGCCATTCAAGTGTAAAAAATAACATTCATTCAATTTAAAATAAAACAATATCCAAAATTTATTACATAACTTTCATTATACAAAAATAATTATCCCTCGAAGGGGGCAGTTAGAATTCGTTAATTTGTCGCGTCATGCCTTTAAACTATATCAGCTTTCTCCGGCTGTATCTAATATGGTATTATAAAAATAATGCCTTAGTGCACATTCTAAATATAAATGATATTAAAATATACTTAAAGCAAAGCGGAAAGCAAAAATGATAACAATTGCAGGAAAAATATAGTTTATTGCAAATAAAAGATGATCATCTCCTACAACATAAATGTCATTTTGTCACATGCCAAGTTTTCAAAATGGAAAAGCAACAATAGCATAAAAATTCATGTTTATGTTCATGTCTATGATATTATGAAGCAATGATAGTAATTCTGATGGGCAAAGCCAGAACTATGAGGCTAGGTTCATATGCATTTAAGCATAAACCTTCACTTGGGCCCCTTTAAGGGCTCCAGATGGTAATAAATATGCATTTAAGCATAACCTTCACCTGGGCCTCCCTCAAAAGCTCCAAATGGCACCCTTATAGCTCCCGAGGACTAGCCCCGTCCCTAACCTATTCATGCTCCGTTTCGGAACCCTTCTTGCAACATTCATAAGATACATAAACATTATTCAATTTATTTTACATCATTAGTAGTAAGAATAACGTATTAAGTAGCAATACAAAACAGGCTCAAAGCGATGCTTAAGCAGCAAATGATAGTAAAAAGCATAAAAATAATATCCAGCGTGTCTTTTGTGTTTGACTTAAGAAGACATTCACTCACAAATTTGATGTATCTACAAAAGTTATAATTGAAATTCTATTAAACTTTGAAAGTAATGTTTTTAACGAATCCTATTTGCTTGAGTTAACTCATCCAAATTCCATTATGATACTCTAAGACAATAACAAATGAACATTTTCCAAGCGTAGAGTATTATAAGTAATTAAGATAAATGAAATGAGTTTCATGAATACGTTTCTTATTAAAGTTCAGCTTAAAATCCTAAGATAATACTTTAATTGATCGGAACATAATTTATTTTACTAAAAATTTAATTCATTAGTAAATTTTAAAAAAATTCATGATTAATCACAATATAAAAAAAATGCTCAATTTCATTATACCAAAATACCAAATTTTTAATCCTAAATCATCATTATATATATATATATATAAAGGAATCGATAGAAGAGACCTTACCTTACGATCGAGCGCGAATTCAAGCGTACGCAAAGGATCGGGCGATCGAAATCGAGCAGAAGAGGGTTCGGCGCAGCGGCGGGAGGGTTGGACCGTGCGCGCTGGGACGTCGACTGCACTCGTGTCGGCTTTCGTCGTCGGCAGCAAGGATCGAGTCGCCGATGCCTGCTCGCCTGTTGTGCGCTTTCGTCGGCTCAGGTACGCACTTCTTCAGTCGGGCGAAAAAGAGATGGAGAGGAGAGAGGAGTAGTGAAGGAATCGAGCGATCTTATGGTGCTTAAATAAGGCGTGCGTATGTAACGCACGCCTGCCGCGTTGAGCTGAAACGCGCGGGAGGCGTCCGACGGGTTTGGAAACGACGTAATTATGGAGCTGAGCGGTTCTAAAAGAAACTAATGAGTGTACGTATGTTTCCAAATTTCTTTCTTAATCGAACTGTCAACCTTAATTGACGACATTTTTTCTGAGATTTTCATTTCCTGTTTTGATCTTTCGCGCTTAATGGCAATTTTAAACTTCCTATTTCAGCTTAAATGAATTTGAAAGCTTTCTATGTTAAAGATGGAAACTGAAAAATCGAATTTTAGCAGGAGTTTTAACGGGAAACTGAAATTTGCGGGAGAATTTAACGAATCTGAATATTATGGGAATTTAATGTTTACCTTATAAATGACCTAGGGTCATTACATATACATCCCAGGATGTTTGCAATCTTAGCATCATAAATTGTTACTTTTAATAAACAATAAGTTAGTTGATAATTTGTTCAATTCTCATCATTCTTGAACATATTTGTTTTTTTTAATCTTTACATGAGCACCTTAATTCCACCATCAAGTATCATCACTACTAAATACTCTCTTTTGATTCACAAAGTATATTTTTAGTTGAAAATTCGACTAGAACCAACCTCCATAATTGTTGCACTCAGCCTCAAAAGTCCATTATTCAAGTTTTAAACCTTCACTCGTAAAGTTATCTATATTACTTTTTAAAAATTCCACCATCTAATTTTATAATATATTTTAGATTTGGAATTACTATTCTTAAGCCATATTTTCAAATCTAAAACAAATAATCTATATTGGGTTGTTAAGCAATCACTTAGATAAATCTTGCAATCCTTACAACATAAATAACTTTTTTTATTTAAGAGAAAATAATTAATATGAGTTTTAGAAGCCCTAATTTTATAAATGATAATATGTTCCTCTTTTTTAATAAAGTTTTAATAATCATAAAATCATCTGCTTAAAAAACCCCAAAATCATTTTTCCATTTACATTAATCTCTCCAAAATCAAAATCAATATGAATGTTATTAAAATTTTCAAATACCCTTCCAGCATATTCATTTAAATCTCCTCTTATAAATAATAAAACCTCTTAGGATATTCCATAAACTAAATCCTTCAAATTATGCCAAAATTTTCTTTTATACTCATATTTAATCTTATTTAAACATACTTCTACCTCCAATCTCTTAATTTTCACTACATTATCATTTAAATTCTTATGACAATTATTACCCACGTACTAGAGTTTAAAACTTAAATTACCATTTTTTGTTTCTCACTCAAACACTTCATTCTTGAAAACGTAAAATATTTATCCTCGTATTAGTTATAATATCAATCATCTCAAAAAACTTGCACTAATAAGAACTTTAATATTTCAACAACTTAATTTTAATTTAGTATCATAGATTAGTTTCAGCATTAGTTCATAATATTTATCCTTTATTATCATTTAAAATCTTATCCACGACAATACATACACCATATTTTTGACAATTCTTACCCATGTACCAGAGTTTAAAACTTATTTACCATTTTTTTTGTTTTCTCACTCTACGACTTAATTTCTTGAAAACAAAAAATATTTATCCTCTTATTAGTTATAAAATCTATTGGTTTAAAAAACTTGCGCCAATAAGAATTTTAATATTCCAACAACCTAATTTTAATTTAGTATCATGGATCCGTTTCTTTACTAACATTAGTTCATAATACAAAAAACCTTATTTGACATCACACGAGCACCAATGTAGCAGCCTTTGCACACTTTTCACTATATTCCGGCAATGCAACATTTTGCTTCCAGAAGACACCTAAATCTAGCAAAATTTCTAAAAGGATTCATGCCATAAAAAAATTCCATAAAGTTTATGCTGGTTGCGCAACTACTCTCTCATTTGGGACGTAAGACCCAACAACGACAAAGTTAATTGTGTTTCTCCTAAGCTCATTATATTTAATTGTGTTATCACAAAATACATAGATGTTTAGATTTGACATTTTACTAAGAAGGGTATGATTGCTGTATAATATAAACTTGATTTTTTTTTTGAAGAAACAATCAAAGACAATAAACACATTATTATTATTATTATTACAAAAACTTCAAACAAATAAAAAGTTTGAGATTCAATCAATTAGTGAAAATCTACAAAAAAAGATTACCAACAAATTTACAACGAAAAAGTAGGCATTGTAAATAGTTATGTTGACGAAATTTACAATAAAAGTTTTCGGGTGTTATCTATTAAAACAAGGAAAATGCTATACTTATACAAAAGTATACACAAGAAAGTATCCAGGATCAATAGAATTTTATTTTTTTATATTCTTACATTGCACCAATTATTTGCTTACACATGAATTGCCACATAAACTGCATATTATTGTGTTTTTTAGTGTGTAACTGTAGTAAAGTTCTTAAAACAATGACGAATATTCAGCTGACATAATTTTGTGTACTCTCAACTTCACAGCAAACAAAACACCAATATTTCTCTTTTAACAATAATTAAATCACTTTAGATCCCCAATTGCCATGAACATAACATCCCCTTAGACTAATCATGTATGATAATATGAACATGAAAAAGAAATTTTGAGAAGAGAGCATAACAGAATTACAAGTGAGTCAATTGTTTAACTGATAAATAACGATCATAGTCTCTACCTTTACACGATAACCACGTTCCATTAAGCGCTTGACTGATTCTGCTTTAATTTTCAAGTCCTTTGATTCCTGGAAAAGACATTGTTGTTGTAGTCATGCATATTTTATACAGGAAGATTGTAGAACTGTGTTAAGTGAACAATAGAGTACTTTTTGAAACCAACGTTGAAAGCAAATAATATACTTGATATTGAAATAAAATTGATGAAATTCAATGAATAAAATCCCTGATGTCAGTCAAGGTTTTGCAGAAAGATTGTAGTTTACTTCGTTCAGAGATAATCATCAAAACAAAGTAGGTAGTAAACTAGTCAAATAAGGGAATATTTGATTGCTCATAGACAGAAAAAATGCTTTACAAATACTTTTGTTTCCCTCATTTAAGGTTCAAAAATAGAATCGCATTGTTTCAGTGATATTAATGGTGTCTATTGTTTAATGAAATATAATAAATTCATTTTTTTCAAAACAAGATTTCAAACCTCGAATAAAAATGAAGGATAAAATACAATATAAAGCTTTAAATAACTAACACAAAAAACAAATATCTAACTATGGCCCATTAATGAGCTTATGGTCCTAAGTAGCATTATCAATTTTTCCTTCTCACAAAAAAAAAGATTAGATTGATATTTAAAAATTGGATAAAAATTAGCTGATCTCCATAATCATTAACCTAATTTCCTCGTTTTGTAAAGCATAACTGTTTTCTGACTATTTCAAATAAACAGAAAAGTTAAAATCAAATTTAAGTAAAAATAAACTTTGGCAAATCTATAAATTGATACAAATTGGAACAAATCCTAAACTTTGAAGTAATGAAAAAAGTTTTGAACTACATGGCTAACCCATGATGCCTCATGTTGACTTACTATCACACTTGAAATTTAAAGCGTATCCAGTAGAAGACATAATTCTATTGCACATTGTAAAATATTTTGTGGTGTCTCCAAACAATAACGTTTTGATAGACATTGTTGAAGGCAATGGTGCCCTTTTGGGCCAGTTTGGGGCAGCTGCAGCTACATGGGGATCAATTGGAAAGTTTTCAGATGAAAGGATGATGTTAGAATATGTTGTGGCTGAAGTAAATTACAGAATTAATTGCCACACAACAGCAGAGCACAAATTAAATTACAAACTAATCATTAAGTATTAAATAGAAATGCCCAAAAGGCCCCGAAACCAAAATCAAAATTCAACTATTTTTCAGGAAAATGACTCAAAATGACGTCAAGATAAGAAATTGAGTTAGCGCTGGAGGGGTAGGTAGAAATGTAAGGGAGACGAGTGATGAGATGGAAGAGGCAAAACAGGGTTGGCAAGATAAAACAGGAATGGAGGACAATGTAAGATGGGACCTGGCTATAGGAACCAAAATGAGGTAGAAGTGATTGGCAATAGATCATGGTGTGAGGTGGGATGGCAGGAGGAAATGGGGAAACCAAAGGGTGAAAAGTTTGTGAAATAGATCACTAGTGTTTCCTTGTAGCAAAATTATTTTCATAGCTTGCTTAAGGAAAGAACAATGCTGGTTTTAGGATGTATCAAGCGCACAGGGAATTTTGGGTGCTTTCTTAAGGATTTCTCAAAAGCACAGAAGCAATTATTCCCGGAAAAATCAAACTGCAACTTTTGGGAAAACAAAGCATCTAAAGAAACAACTCCAAACGGACCCATAATTGCAAGAAAAAATAAATTCACCAAGCCAATCTCCGTGATGTTTTTCTATAGATTTTTCACACCTTTGTATCTTCTTGTTGTGTGCACAGAAACTTTCAGAGTAAAACAAATCATCAATCTCCTGTATTATCCCCGTTGGTAAATATTTCTTCTAGAACAAAACAAAAACAAATTATATTTTATAAAAGACCTTACTGATTTAGAATTCAACGCTAAACTTGAATCAAAACACAAAAATGATGCAAAGAGAGATAAAACATCTAAATCATATTTTAAATTTTGAATTTGAATTTAGTAATTTTTAAGCATCTAAAACATTTGAGACAAGACAATGAAACAAACAAACTAAAAAGAAATGATAGCAATCTAGCCAAATCAACCAGTGATTCAGGAGAAGTTATGAAAAATACAGCTTGAATAGAATAAGAAAGTGCACAGTTACTTACAGTTTTGGCTTTAAAGCGAACCTCTTTGTTTTCTCCATTACGCAATGCACTTACGGCCTGCAATAACACATGATCATTAGCTAACATAAAATTTCAAGGTAACAAGTGTTGCACCGGATGACAAGAGCTTCATCATAGTGGAGTTCATTACTTGAAGCATAAAGGTAACCCTGCTCTTATTTTAAATGAATGCATCATAATCAGCTTATATCCAAATCCTCTATGAATTGTTTTTTGTAAGAAGTTTATTTGACTAGTAAATGCTTGAATATCTGAGTATAATGAAAAAGAATATGCGAATAAAATGAATAAAATAACCAGCTATGTCTTTGCTAAAGAATATTCAATAAAAATGTTGAATATATCTCAACTCTCAGCTGGGAGTGAATACATGACTAAAATCTGACAAAAAATAATATTGATGAAATCATAATACCTAGAGTGACGTGTTATTTTTGTTATTCAGCTTGTGCCATAATATATGTATGCCTGCTCATGCTTGCATATCGACATGTTTAAATCTAGAATACTGAATTCACGCACATATCAATATAAATACCTACTCCTAGCTATTAGTTTAAACAAAATGAATACATAAGCATCATTTATAACAAGGCAACCTTTAATGAACAAATTACCATTGATGAACCGTTCTATTGTAGGCTGGCGTTTATATTCTCAATGCACATCTTTTATTACAAGCACTTTATTTAATTAATGGACACTCGGATATGCAAAATTACCAAAACAAATAAATAATTGGTTTTTGCAACTAAATACTCAAAAAATTGTCTCTATCTAATAGATTAATCAGAAAACAATATGATATACCATCAATGACAATATCTCGATGCATTTTGTATCAAAAAAAGCTTAAAAGTGCTCTTGTTTATAAACTGTTTGCGGATGAGAGTCTAGGTTATTGGATCCATGCAGAACTACATGCCCATCACCTAGCTGTTGGTAATAAGCAAAATTAGATATACATGTACATGTTCCATGCATATTAAATTTAGATAAGAGCTTGTCAAAATGAAGAATAGGTACATGCTCACTCGTATGTAGAATGTTTATGATATCATTTATTAAAAGTTTGTCATACAAATGAAGAAGTTTGTGAATCTAAGGAAACACTTCCACAAGTTGAACAATGACTGCTGATTCATTGATGCCCATGATCATGCTGATTTATTTTTTAACAACTAGTTTTCTAAGATCTCATCAAAAAGCGAGTCTGATAATAGCTCTAATAACGACCAAGAACTAAAAGACAGAGGTTGGGAGCCCAGGCGCAAGCATTCCTAGCGCCAGACAAGTATTGGGCGCAAGACAGAGGCTAGGCGTGCCCAGGAGCAAGCACAGTTAGCGCCAGGCAGATGTTGGGCGTCCAGGCGCGCTCATGCATCAAGAACCGTGCCTATCCTCTATTGTATAAAAAGAAGATTGTTAGAAGGCAGCCACTTAATAGCCACCTATCTCATCAATCTACTACCTACTCCAAACACCAACATCTCCCCCTTCCAACTCTTCAAAAAGTCACCAACTTATGGTAATTTACAGGTCTTTGGGTGCCTCAGCTTCCCTCTACATCCTCTCACAAAGACAACAAAGCTCAACCCAAAATCCCTACCATACATTTTTCTCAACTACTCCCCAAATCACAAAGGTTACATATGTTATGATTCAAGTTCCCATTCTTCTCTCATATATCATCACGTCCAATTTATCGAAACATCATTTCCCTTTACAAATCGATTGAACCCACCACATCTACATACCCCCATCCACAATTCATCACCAATCCTCTCACTCTTGTTCCTGCCACAAACGCAAATCCATACAAACTGAGACATTCTACATTATGTCAAACCTCTCCTATGAAACTTCACTCCTCCTCGACCGGTCACACTACATAGAGCTCAGAACACAATCCAAGCTCACTTCTTCAGTCACCAACTCAGCTCCACTCCACTACTCCAACATTTACTCCACCAACATCTAATCTCAAAGTTCCCATGCATCCCATGCTTTCCCGACTCAAAACAGGAACAATTCATCCCAAATCACTCAAAAATCTTATTCACAAAACAACCCAACAGACTTAACCGATCTCATACAACGCAACAGTCAAATCAAAAAAATAGAAACTGGCCATGGAAGATGAATAGCGTGCCCTAATAGACTAACAAACATGAACACTTGTACCTCCCCAACCTCAGCAAAACGTCATTGGATGCAAATGGGTGTTTCATTCAAAGCTCAACAAAAATGGCATAGTGGCCTGTCACAAAGCTTGACTCGTAGCTTTAAGGCTTCAATCAAAACTATGGTACATATTACCTTGAAACTTTCAGCCTCGTAGCAAAATTGCCAACCATCATGATTCTATTCACCGTTGTCACAAAAAATAAATGGCCCATTATTCAACTAAATGTATCCAATGCCTTCTTGCACAGGCAGCTATATGAACTGGTCTACATGGAACAACTGCAAAGTTATCCTCATCATGTGTGTAAACTCAACAAATCTATCTACAGCCTAAAACAATCACCTCACCAATGATACTCCACTCTAATAGATTTCCTCCATTCCAAAGGATTCAACACCAGCCACGTAGATCCATCTCTTCTCTTCCATGACAAACCACCCAACTGTACTTATATCTTTATCTATGTAGACGATATTCTGATAACCAGCCCAAACCAAACCACTCTCAACTCCCTCATTCACACACACCTAAAAATTTCAAATGAAGCACCTCAGCAAACCTTCGACCTTCCTCAGTAAAACACTTATGCATATAGCCACAACTCAGCCAATCATCCTATGCATCAAACATCCTTAAATCATTTGGTATGGAGCAATGCAATCTTGCTCTAACTCCCATAGCTAACACAAACCTTAACAGAACCCAATCTCCGCTTTTAACAACCTCAAGTTTTATAAATAACTTGTTGGTCCCTCCAGTATCTCACCATTACCTGCCTTGATATTCCGATCTTAGTCTTGTCGTTAACAAAATATGCCAACATATGCATAATTCAACACAAGAACATTTTAATCAGCTCAAGAAAATCCTCTGATACACCAAAAGCTTGATACACCTCGGGCTTCCCATCATCCCTGGCGATCTACATCTCTGGGCCGACGCAAATTCTGACTGGGTCGGTGAGACAGTGAACCGTAAGTCCGCCACCGGCTACTGCAACCTACTGGGAAACACTCCAATCTCATGGAGTGCAAAAAAACAAAGTACAGTCTCCCGATTCCCCACCAAAGTTGAGTATAAAGCCCTAGCAACGATAGCCACAATTATAAACTAGCTATGTTGCGTATTTAAAAAATTTAGCACTCCTCGAGACAGCCCAACTACATTATTTTGCTACAACCTCTCAACAACAGCCCTTGCAAATAATCCAGTCTTTCATGCCAGAACGAAACACGTCGACATCGACTGTCACTTCATCCGGGACAACATTCAGAAACAAGAAATTGAGCTACAATATATTCCTACTGAAGATTAAATTGCGAGCATCTTAACAAAATCATTGTCCACGGCTCAGTTCAACAAACGCCTGTCTAAACTCACTTCTTCAAATCAAGATGACTCATTTGCGGGTAATAACAGCCAAGAACTAAAAGACAGAAACTGGGCGCCCAAGCACAAACATTGCTAGCACCAAACAGAGGCTAGGCACCTTGGCGCAAGCACAGCTAATGCCAAGAAATGTTGGGCGCCCCCAGGCATCAGGATCTGTGCCTATCCTCTATTGTATCTATGAATACTCTATCCTCTATTGTATCCATAAATGCATATGTAACATTACATAAGTATTTATAGATACAATAGAGGATAGGGTATTTACAGATACAATAGAGGATACAATATTTATAGATACAATAGAACATAGGCACAGGTCCTGATGCCTGGACTCGCCTGGACGCCCAGCATTTGTCGAGCGCTTGATATGGTTGTGCCTGGGCAACTGTTCTGTCTTGCGCACGGCATCTGTCTGGCGCTAGCCATGCTTGCACCTAGGCGTCCAGCCTATGCCTTTTAGTTCTTGGCTATTATTAAAATGCTTAATTGATAACATATTTTATAAACTTGAGAAAATTTCTATTAAACCCAATGTAGTTTACAAATTGTGTGAGCGTGTGTGTGTACATCTATATATATATATATCACATTTTAAATATATGAGCTTCATAGAAAAGCTAAAAAACATTATTGACATAAGAGTTCTCATTAGTTTAAAATGGCTAGCTATTAAAATATGTTCTCTGTCTTGCACACAACATCTGTCTGGCATTAGCCATGCTTGCGCCTGGGCGCCAGCCTGTCTTTTAGTTCTTGGCTATTATTAAAATGCTTAATTGATAACATATTTTATAGACTTCATAAAACTTCTATTAAACCCAACGCAATTTACAAATTGTGTAAGTGTGTGTGTATGTATATATATATATATATATATATATATAAAACATATTTTTAAAGTATGAGTTTCATAGAAAAGCTAGAAAACAATATTGACATAAAAGTGCCCATTAGTTTAAAATGGCTAGCTATTATTGCAAATAGATCAAAAATTATTTGGAACGTAATGCATGAATGAAAATAAGCTTTTTCGCTTCATGAGAAAATTTCAGTCATATATTTCTTTTATAAATGTGTGGTGCAATCCGTTTTCTCTGTAAGAACTTGAGATATTTGTGACTAAAGAAGCTCTTCTACAAGGACCCTAGTTTTTCTTCCTTTCAATTAACTCCTTCCACTTCCTTCAATACCATTAACTGCAAAGTTTCTTTTGGCCAGTGCCAGCCATTCAAATTTTCACTAATTTCCAAGCAAAACTGATATTAGAGTTATAAGAGTTTCCCAAAAAGCTACATTGATCTCATTCCATAATATGAAGCTTCAATAGGCCAAGCAAATCCCAAAATGTAGAGAATATACAGTCGAACCTACTTTCCGATCAAAAGATTAGCCACTGTAGTGTCGAACTCCTGCCAGCTTCCACAACAACCCCCCACTTCTTCTAGACTGAAAGTCAAAAAATTCAAGCAAGGGTCTTGTGCATGCTTCTTCTTTCCTATTATAGAAATCCTGAAACATTCCCCTTTTGTTATGTATTTTCATCCTGATTTCTGCACTCCTCATAGATGTTAGCCACAGGAATCTCCTCCTACAAAAACTGCCCTGAAATCCATCCAGCGAAGCACCAGAACTGCCTCATCACAGACTTTTAAATTGAAATTTCAAATTCCTTAAGCACTTATACAATAAGATAAATAGCACCTTAAAACCTAACTAATATTTTACACATTTAAATGCCTTCATAAACAGTCTTTTGATCCTGAACTTCAATTTAAACTAGGGTTTAAAGTTCAAATTTTTCACAAGCACCCATCACTTTGAGTTTCTCCATTTATCAATCTTTCCTAAGTTAACCATCCAAAAATCTAATTCATTCTCCCTTCCGACATTTTGAAAGAAATAAATTAAGCCTTAAATACTGAGCCAAACAGAACAGTATGAAGCCAAGCAGAATAAACTTAAACAATCTAGCTCTTTAGACCCTCCTAGCTTATGCGACAATCTTTTGGTTATAAAGTTGTACGTCATATAAATTATGATGAAATTAAAATTCAACCAATCAAGGTTTCTATTCTATTGCATTATCCCAAAAGCAAATAAAAAAATCAGAAATGTTACCATATTTATATCAAATGAACATATATGTATATATATATATATATATAATATAGTGTTTGGTCTACATTTTTACATCAATGTTGCAAAGCCAAATGTTGATGAGGGGATGGAGATCTTGACTTCATATAATCATGGTTCAAAAAATGATCAACATCCTCATTATCCTTATTCCAGCTATTTAGGTTCACATTTATAATCGACCACCCAACTATTTACATTCACACTAAATCATGAATTTATTTATCTCAATTTTTATTCAATAATTCTTTCATGAAATGGCAATTCTATGTTCTTCAAATTTTTTGAGCAACTTTATGTTAGCTGGGTCTACTTTGTGTTTTTATCTAATTAAAAAATGCTTTGATTTGAAGAACAATACTCCAAAACAAATATTAAGAGATGGCCTGGACCAGCAGAATTAGTTATAGATGAGAATAAATAACATTTTGGTAAATAAAAAAAAATAGTAACAAGCAGGGAAAGGTCAACGTGTCAATACAATACATTCTAATTCCTTTATTCACTTGCTGTTTAACTTAGAACACGAAGTTAAAGAAAACATGAATGCACCTTACCTTGACTTTTACACGCTCCTTTTCCTTCACATCTTGTTTATACTTCTCCTTACAGTAGTCCATAAGCCTGCAAACAGCCGGCTTGAAAACAGGTAAATGCCCTTCAGCATCAACCTTTACTTTTTTTTGAACCTGAACCATTTGCAATCAATAGACTCAAACGAGTAGTAGTTGTAGATCTACATGTTTTAAGTTACAACGTGTGTGTGTGTTTATATATAAAGAGAGAAAATGAGTACAGGTTAGTTTTGCTTTTTTACTTTTAAAGTATATAAAAGTAAAGTTATTGAAAACTGAATGAATACTAATGTGTGAAGATAAAGGCACTTCTCTATTAAAACTATTATAGCCTCTCTCCTTTCTCTCTCTCTCTCCTTTTCTCTCTCTTTATATATATATATGTGTGTGTGTGTAATGGCACAAATCAAGAAATGAGCAAATTGTACAAGAAACTCCAAAAAAGTGAGTAGCCAGAAATGAGGGTTTTACATTAATCCCAAAAAACCTACAATAAGTTATAGAAATAAATAATATCAAAATATTAAATGAAAAAATCAAAAATATTATACCTAAAACAATAATAAATGCAATAAGGATTTGAAAAGTAAACAAAATAGATAACACTTGTTACTAAAATTAAGATGATTTGCAATCTAAGTGCAGCGGCAACATTCCATTTATGATGAGGGGAACATCAAGGTAAACTGAAATTCTTAAGATTGCTTCATTTCTAAAGCATGTAAAAAAACAACATTTCAGAAATAAATATGAAGTGAATGGTGTTGTAACCCAGTAGTTGGGATTTTGAATTTAAACTCAATCTATCAATAGTTCAAATTCCACCAGCCACACATATTTGCCTAAATGAGGCTCATCTTATTCAAAAAAAAAACATGAATATTTTATGTAAAGTTTTACCTTTGAGAGACCATAAAATATGGGCATATTACCGACAGTGCACCAAAACCTTTATCATTTAGATATCTTAAAATCAAGATTTAGTCAATGATTTAAAAAACCAAAATGAATGTGATTTTAATATATTTGAATGATATGGATGTAATATTAGTAAGAAAACTACTTTTTAAAATTATCCACTGTCTTTTGAATGTATTATTTTTAATCCCCAATTTTTTATAAATCTCAAAGAATCTTGACTTTAAGAAACAATATGAAAGTAGCCCAACATAATTTAGTACCCAATTCTTTATAAATCTCAAAGAATCTTGACTTTAAGAAACAATATAAAAGTAATCCCAACATAATTTAGTAAATAATTTCCTTTTTAAAATATCAAAATGCAAGCCTTCTTTTCTCGGCATCTTTGCAAGCTATAACTTCTTAGTAGAGATTTGCATATACATGACAATCAACACTAGCACACATTTATCTCTAAGAACTGAAAGAATAGATGACAGCATTTCAATATGTATTTTCTTATTTTACAAAGTGATGTTGCAAGAGGCACCTCCATGACAACTTCAACCTAGTTTGCTTTAGTGAAAAATCATTGAGTGATGTGTCGTGGGAAGCTATAATATCTATAACACTCAACCTATGAAATATAAAATTGCTTAAAGAACTGAATATTGTAGTTTCAATCGGGTTTAATGATAAGCATCCATGAGAATGATCAAGATCTCAATTTTGTGCATTCCAAATGTGGCATACTAATGAAAAATATTTATGAATGCTTCAATGAACCTATTTTAGATGCTAGAGAGTTGCTCTTTCTATTAATGCTTGATATCATTAGAAATATGATACTAAATAGGATGTAAGAATGCAGAGTCAAAGTCAAGAAATGGTTTAATTAGGTATGCTCAAGAGTGAAAAAATTGATGGGAAACATTTTATGAAATAGACTCATGCTTTGGCATAAAAGGGGATAATAAAATATACCAAATCACTTCAATGCATGATTCTCAGTTTGTTGTGAAATTGGAGATGCAACTTGTAGCTGTAGCATATAGATGCTAACCGAATTTCCTTGTGTTCATGTATAAACCATTATAAACCTAAGGATGGATGGCTGTAAATATTATGCGAATAATTATTACTTAATTAATACAAAAAAACAAACGAGTATCATTTATGTTAATCAATAGGCCTAAGGAGTAGCACACTGTGACAAAATCCCATCGTTGTCCTCTAATTATGTCCCAAAATGAGTCAACCAAACTAAAAAAAATTCCTAATGATTTGCTGAATGGTTTGCAAGCAAACAAAAAGAGCAGATGTATTCCTAACCCAAATTTATCCAAATGCAACAAAGCGTACATAATAGTGGAACAAAACAAAAGAAATAGAAAGACAATAACCTAAGTAATACAATTTTATAAATGAGATAAAATTAAATTTACTTAATGATTGATTTTAATTAATTGATTTCTGTTTATGACTTTTTACAGGTAATGCTATTTGAAAGTATGCCTATATTTGAATTTATCAATTTATCAATTTATCAATTTGACCTACTGAGCATATTTAATTCGTACTGGGCAATGAGGAAAGTTCAGCATATTTACCAATGGTTAATGCCACATTCATATATGGTAACTACCATACCTAAAATTATTTAAATATACGTTGATGACACAGATAATGAAAAGCATGAAACCTGGATTGCTACTCGTGGGATTTTGTTGCACCTACCACCACTTAATTTAATGACTTGGTAAAAATATGCAAGATCTTTGGATGGCTGGGATGTTCTGTAATATTATGTTATCCTTTCTAAGTATTTTTTTTTCATAAAAAAAATTGTAAGAAAACAGACATAAATGATGTATGCTATGCATGTTAGTAATTTAAATTTTATGCCTCTACTTTTCGTTAAGGGGTGTGATGCAACAAATGTAACATCCCATGATTGAGATCTTTCAGACTATTTCACCAAGCATTTTTTCATGCGAAAGAAAGAATGCCTATTTTTTAAATATTCATCCAACAAAACAATTGCTCCAACAAAAATACTATAGTTGATACTTGAATTTTAATTGCAATATTACATCCAGCTTGGCATCTCAAATAAAACTATAAAATACAAATTGCGCAATAATGTCCATAATCACTCTCAAATTAGTTGGTTTTAGATTCCCTTGATTACTAATCCGTGACTAATGTTCAAAGAGTATAAGGTTGATTGTTAAATAATATTTCAATAGATTGGCCAAAAGAAAAAGTTTTAAGTAAAGCAATTTGAATAAATATAAATTTACATTTTAATTTATATTAATATTTTATTTATCAATAACATAAGAATATTAAAATGCAGTTTAAATTATTCTTCAAAGAAGCCATTAAATTTAATTTCAGTGGTATGTATGAAATTGTCCCTAAAAAGGAAAACATATAAAGATGACAAGATTAAGGAAACACACCTACCTCGCATTGCCACTGTCAAAAATGAAAAGTGGAATACAAAAAAAAAGTTATAAACAACAAATATGTCAGCCTCACTAAGGTTTTTAACAATAATATAAAATTAAATTTGCTCAAAATTCCATAATACAACAAAGCACAGGAAAGAACATGAAATATAAGAACTTTCGAAACACTTATTTACTTCAAAAACATGAATGCTATAAGCACATAGAAAATTTCATATCAATTAAGTATTGCTTAAATCTTTATTGATTAAGACTTTGGATTATTGCAGTGGAAATGCAGAGGGACGTGCTCCCACTGGACCCAAAAACATTCATATATATATATATACATTTTTTTTAAAATACATATTATACACATATATATACATATATTTATATATATGTGTATTAGTATGTATATACGTGTATGTATATATATATATACGTGTATGTATATATATATATATATACATATATATATATACACTTTACAAATTCTAAATGATGGTTTCCCTTACTAGAGTGGCGGACGCTTAATGTTAACATGCCAAAGTCGTGAGATCAAGTCCTAAGTTTGTCAAAGCCTGTTCTTATTTTTTTGAAGGCTTTTTGCTTTTTGGGCTAAGCTTCTCTACGTATATTCTTTCTTTTTCACCGAAGCATCTTTAGCGTAGGTAACAATTTTATACTCTTATTAACTACCAATAAGAAATAATCATTAAAAAAAAAAATTCATGCGGAGTTATGCACCGATCTTTATTAAACAAAACAAAAAGTGACCTGGCAGATATAAATAAAGAAAAGGGAAGCAGCCTACCTCAACCAGGTCAAGTTCGTGCTTTCTTGCCAGATAAAGTGCCTCTTGTATTGAGACAATTCTATGCCCTAAAAAACCAAGTTAAGGATTACAAGAAGTTCCAATTCCATAACAAGAAAATAACTCACCATTTAAATCCATAACTTTGCAATGTACAATAAGAATCTAAGTTCCTTAAACAAGTTATGCATAAATGGATAACTACCATAAGTTCAAGGATAGATGCAAACAGCAGATTTTATGGAGCATATATACTATGTCAAGCATACGTTATTGGAGAAACCCTTGGTTCCAAAAAGTATTTAACTTTACCCATTCATAGAATTAGCGTTGTCAAACAATCAAGAACATCAGATAAAAATTAATAACACTAAGGAAAAGGCAGCAGTTAATATTTTGATAACTACACAAACTGCCATAAACAAAAGGATAAATGCAAGATCAAATATTTTGCAGGCACATGTTCCTACCATTTTGGTCTACGGGTCGCAAATATGCAGCCTCATACATGATCCACTCGGCATCATTATTATTTAACAAGATCAGTACAGAGTTATCAGCAAGGAAATCAATAGAGCATTGCTTAAGTAGATAATGTTTGGCTTATTAGACACTAAAAGAGTCAGTTTATGGCACAATACGAAAAGAATGAGTACCGTTTTAGCTTTCAAAAAATGTCAGTTAGAACAGATTAAGAAGAAATTATCATTTAAAAGAAAATTGCAAGAAAAGAATACGATCTGATTTATTAAAATACAGAGATGATGAGAGATGTGATTGAGGAGCACCAACAACAACAACACTAAGCCTTAATCCCACTAGGTGGGATAGACTAGAATTTCAAGTATCAACACATTCCACCATTCTCAAGTTCCAGGTTATCTCTCGCCTAACCATCCCCCACACAAAGCATTTTCAACCTCTGAAGAACTTTCAATATGACAGGTTACCTGTAAATATAGATGAGCATTAAATAATGGAATACATAAACCATATTTAAACCGACACTACTCCAATTCAGTTGGATTCAATACTTAAACGTCACAGAAATAATATTATCTTTTGGCTATCTAATTTAGCTAATTTTTAATTCTAATAAACCAATTTGACTATAAAGTAATTAATTCTTTGGCCTTAAAGTTCTGTAACTCCATTGAGTAGATAGACGAAAATCATTGGCATCAATTCTAAGCATCAATCTAGTTTAAAAAGATTAGCATAAAATTTTAGCTCATGTGAAAACAAATGAAAAATCCAAAGGAGGAATAGTCTGGTTGGTTTCAATTTTAAAGCATACTCAATCCGGTACAAGTAAAAAAATTGCAGGGCATTAATTATAGCAAAATTGCTTCGATGCATTATTTGTAAATTTGATCAAATGCTTAGAATACTAATCCACCTAAACTGTATATCTCATTAACAAAACTTTACATAGGTCCAAAGCATAGCGGATATATAAACTATGAAAAATAGATGCCGTCGTGCATCGACAATATATGTTTCAATTGTTTAGAGGAATTTGAACATACTATATAATAAGCAACAAATTAATTTTCCAATAAATCAATCTTAATAGCAACAATTGCAAGCACCATGCTAATACTGCCAGATCATGTGTGATACAAGATTTATTATTCATATAAATAGATAGCGGATCTAAAAGGAAGTCATATAAAAAGACATTTTTTATAAAAACCCTTCCTATCTAATATAAGAGTATATCATTATTTTTAATCAATTTTATCTGAGATATAGAATTCCAATTTCTTATATGAGAAGCGGATATAATCGTATTAATTTCTATGTTATAGTTATTTTGAGTAATACTAAGTGATAGGACTTCACCGCTAAATGTTACAAGATAACTCATTGCAAAAGAACCGATATTTATATTTTGATTCTGTAACATCTTATTTTCAAAGTAAAATCCTCGAGTATATGAAATAATAAAAAATTGTTTTCGTTGTTATGAAAGAATAAGTCCTCGTATCTTAATACATATAGTTAATCTACTTCACACTTTCGTAACAATACTATACCAGGGTGAAAGATACTACAAAGAAAGCCCAGAGATTCGGGCCTCACTAACAAAGAAAAAAGGCTTACTAAGTTGCTTCGCAATTCAAATTTAAATATACCACACCAGTAGGAACATACTATAAACAATTCAATAATACTTCCTAACGTTCTTCAATGCCAGCAAATGAATTTCAATACTAAACACATGAATTCCAATGGTGAAACAAGACTCAAAAATGTTATTGAGAAATCAATATTCCTGCTTGGGCATCTTTTTTTGCTAGAGAAGAAATGTTGGGTCCACTCAGCATATAAAGGCAGCTAATAAAGTCAAAGATACGTGATCACCCAATCAATCTGGGCGGCAGTCGAGCAACATGTAACCAAGCATTTTGGTTAAAACGGATTCTTGATGCCAAAGTTAGCTTATCAGTGAAGCCAATCCAAACAACCGAGAAACCTAGTCGGGGCAGCCACTAGCAAAAGCCTAGATGGAAGAGCTGATCAATGTTAGTTGGCAGTCCTAGTCGGAGAATCAAGCAAAAAACTTTAGCATCACTTAACAAAATCACTTGGCCAAGTAGATATCCTATGGAGGAACATTGGTCGAGCTACTTGTAGCTAGGCCAAGCCTGAGCCTTCTTGCAAGGGAGAAAACAAAATTGATCTACCACAAATCTTGGGAATGAGCATAATTCCTTTAGTATTTTCAAGTGACGTTTTAAATTCAATTATAATGTATAATCAGAAGTCACTACTCTGTAACCACCTGTCATTACATGCAAATGACAAGTTGTTGTATTGCAAAAAATATATATACAAGGCCAAAAATATCCAGAATCTTGTAATGAAAACATACTACTCTAGGTGAGGATTTCTGGCTCAAATATTTCTAGTAAGAACTCTTGCATAATCTCCATCTTTGTAATTTCTTTACCTGTCACAAAATCCTCTATAAACAACACTAATCTATTCTTAGTCTAATACTGTAAAAATCAAATGAAATCACAATAGATCAAAAGCAAGTTAAGCTTTTGGCATCACAGCCAAGATTGAAAGTGATGTCACACAAAAGGAAAATGTCGCCCATATTAGTATTGACCCTAAAAAAGTTACAAAACTCATAGATAAGAGTCGATCCCATATGTAGAGATGGCTTTGAGTTGTTTGATTCGAATCATGTTTAACTCAAACTCACATATTTGACTTTAGCTTGATTTGAACTTGTTTTGAGTCAGGTGAGCTTGATTCAAAATGATTCAATTTCAAGACAGCTCAAAATCAATCCAAGCTCGACTCATAAAATAAAATGTAACTTATGGAGCAAGGATTCGAATCCATGACTTCTTTTAAAATTGCACCCAAACCAACTAAAATGGACACAACTTTGTTAGAGATGCATGCCATATATATTTATTATTAATTTTGAGTCAATTCAAATCATAATATGATTGAGTCGGCCTAAACTCGACTCGAAAAATTTCAAATATAAGACTAAACTCATAACTCAAAATTGTTTGATCTGATTTAAGTTGAGTCAACAATTGAGTAAGTTTCAAGTAAAAATGTCAGCCCTAGTTGAAAAATTAAAGAGCATTCAAGGAGGAGAACCTTAGATGATGCCACTAAGAAGATGCAGATGTTGTTGCAGCTATATAACCAACAAACAATGAATCCACCAAGTCACCAAGTTGCAATACCAATCCAAGTAAACTCTGAAGATAAGTATACAAGCCACTAATCAGATGAAGGTGAACCAACGAATAAGAGAGGTATCCCTTGACATATCAAAAACTGGTCTACCAAATTTATAATGGGACTCCTAAAGCTGAGAAAATTGATTCATGGAATGATCATATTGAGACATAGTGAAGTTCATGATTTCTCCAGTCAACAAAGAGTCAATTCTATTTAGCTTAAACAATCAAAGCATATTTAGTGTGATGGAATAGTCAAACAAAAACAAAAGGCAAAATTAATTTGAAGGTATTCAATAAAATACTGAAGAAAATATGGAAGTGGTTTTAATTGCACCAAAAAAGCTCAATCCATTCAATATTACACAACTGAATTTTGCCAATAGGCATTTCAGATGGGATTCTTAATAAACAACGTTATCATTCTAGCAAAGTATATCCTTATACAAATGTCAAGTTAGCACTATTTTCCTGACAAGGGCATAATAGCCAGGTTAGTACAATTGCTATGGCTACTAAAGGACAAGGACTTATATTGAAAAGCCACTAAGAAGACCTATGTTAAAAGATGAAAACCCCAAGAAGTTGAGGCATTAAGCAAATGATCAGCCAACCACAATAGTTAGTCAAACATCTGCACAAGCTAGCTGCTCAATCGCTTACATTCGGGACAGCTTGTGTTGGAAATCAATGTTGAAAGCTGAATTTAGAGTTATTTTGCAAAACGTTCAAAAAGAAGGCAACCTTAACAATCAAAGGAACTATCGAATTAGATGGGGTTGATAAAGCCAAGAAGAGTTCTTGATGGCAATACAAAAAAAAGAGCTTTCCTTAAGCTAATGATCCTAGCTGCCTAAAATAGTCCGTTACTCTCTAATATAGTGTTAAAGAAAAGACTATAATAGCCATCCTTGACTCGAGTATTCATAAACAATTGACTCCATAAGATTTGGTGATGAAATTAGGCCCAAAGACAATTGCTCATCTTTTGTTGCCCGAGAAGGAAGACATTGTGGATCAATTCAGCTGTTAAGCTAGCAAATAAAGTCAAAGTAGGTGATTAAGAGATCAGTCTGAAGAACAATTGAGCAACACCAGCTAAACGCAGAGCATACTTAGATAAGAGCTGATTGCCACCAAAGAAAGATAGCTACTCAGAGAAGACAACCTAATGGAGCCGAGAGAGATGATTGAGATAGGTGATTAGCAATGACATAATTGAAAAAGCTAATCAGCATTAGTCATGAATATTAGTTGATAAACTAGTCAAGTAAATTTAGAGACACAAAGTAAATTTAGAGAAACAAAGTGGAGGCAGAAGCTAACAGAGGGTATTACGATATCAAATAGATAAAAAAGTAAAAGAAAAGAAAGATAACCCTAAGATTATTCACACATTGGGTACTTGAAGATTATACACACCTTCAAGACCTATTATGCACACCGAAGGGGGTGATGGCTATCAACACCAATACAAGATTGATTACTGGGATTATACACATCGTGTTGGCTTGTCGTTATGCACACGCACAAGGTTGAAGTGACTATCCACACCACTTCATGAATAATATCGTATATGTAGATGTGAGGCACCGCATCATAACTTAAGGTATTTCGCATCCTACTAATATACAAATATAACACGATTAGGGTCACAACACGACCCAAAACAAAAATAAATTTATCATGACTCGATAACAGATCAACAGCTAAGTTCCATACAAAGGCTCAATTCATGGACCTCCTATTTGTATGTACTTGCTGTCCTGCATCATTAAGTCATTTAAAAACCAGCCAATCTAAAGACACAAAATTGATAGATAATTGAAGAAAAAGACTTCAAAATACCTAGAAATAACATGAGGCTAAGTCAATATGGAGTTAATGATTCTTATTATATGTAAAAGGTTAAGAGTTCTACTTGAGCATGACTGCATAGTTTCTTAACCAGAGTTCCATTACAAATTGAGCATTCATCAGCTCAAGCATAGAGTGGGGAATAAAGAAACTAACTTCTTTAGTAAAGTTATCCGTTAAACCACTTAAGCCTTCAAAAAGTGGGACTATGATATAAGAGCAAAATAAGAAAATTAGTAGTAATAAATTCACAAGAAAAGGGCTCTACAAGATATTTGGCGCTCAAATTGTCTCTAAGAATATCATAAGTCATTATCATTTTTTGCATCCACTCTTCAATTATTTTCTTTTAGACTATTTATTTCTTCTTTAACGGAACAAAAATTCAACAGTACATTTGCTTATAAGTTGTTTATTCGAGTAAGTTTAAACGAAACAATTTTGAGGTTGGTCTTTTATGATTCATAAACATTTTCATAGAAGCATTTTAATAATTTCAGCGTACATGAAATTATTAAATTGATGCAAGACAGACAGCAACAATAGGAGAAAACCCATGACGGGTCATATTGTGTTGTGCTATGTCATGTGTAGGCTCATCGTATTTATGTATTTTTTTATTACGATAGCATTAATGTTGTTTTGGCATATGTACTTGATAAGGTTATATTATATTTGTGTTAGCCATGTGAAAAGTCACCCAGGAAGTTGTAATGAAGTCTTTTTGATCTTTTAGCAATGCGAGCTTATGGCTTGAGGCTGCTACTTATCTTTGTTGTAAGCCCTTATTATTGATTACATGATATTGCTTTCAAATTTTTGACTTGAGAGCTCTTGATTTTGGTATGGACAACCAAAAACCTTCATTGGTGTGTACAATCAATGGGCTTCAAGGTGTGCATAATATTAATCAAACTTATCTTTCTTTTATTATTTTCTCTATTTTCTTGTTGTTCCATCAGTTGTTATCTTTCATGTACATTTTTTTTCGTCAAAACCCCTACTAAACACCCCCTCTAATAAAACCTACCGAAACCCCGACGTCCTTTCACTTCGATGCTGATAGCACTTACAAACAGTCACGATAAAAATCCAATATTCCAATGGTTTATAGCATCTTCACAAACATTCTCCCAAAATTTCAAATTATATCAACATTATTCCCCCATTAAACGCCTTCCCAAAGTTAAACAGTCGCTTACGCACGCAAACTCGTTCACTTCAACTTTCACACCACCATTTTAGTATCAGCTTGTTTTCACACATTGGTGCCGAAGAAAATGTTGTTCTACGCTTAAAGAGCTTTCTGCCATTTTTATTTGAATTTTTTTATTGTTCACCACCACAGTCCGCCGCCGCACATGGGCGCGCCCGTTGAAGCCACATGCAAAACCGTGTGACGTTTCACCCTGAAGCGTCGGTCTGGTCCAACCTGAACCAGCCCGACCCACGAGCCACACCAACATGACTGACCCGAAAGATGCAAATCTGACCCAATAAGGTCAGATCCAAGTTAAGGGCCAGATTCAGCCAGAAACGCACAACAAACTTCTTGAGGCCATTCCGAGCAATCAAGAACTCCGATGTCAATGTCATTTACACAGTTGGAAAGCTAAACTCTTGAATTACACTCCAGTGGCAACAAAACAGAGATTTGAGCACTCAATTGAGAAGGGAGAATGCAAGTACGTTCGCCCTCACGAAAGATAAGTCTTGCAATTTTCTTGTATTTAAAGCTTTTTATAGTGAAATGTTTACTATCAATATTGATTTTGAGAAAATTTATATATCAATGGCAGAACTTATACAAGTTTGTGTTTTTGCCTGATTGTATTGAGCTCCACCTTTAATAGCCAGCCAATCGACCTCAAAACCTACCAAAACTCTTGAGTTATCACTTGTAAACTTGTGTGCCACTAAAACAATCATCCAAAACTGTGAATAAGCTACATTTGAATCAAATTTGAAATTATTTCTAGAAACTATCTTGTGTTAGTCTATTGATTGCATTAGTTCATTATTTTCAAGCATTTGAAATTCTAATTTTGTGTTACACATTTATTTAAACTTTGGCAAATTAAGAGCAACATGATTAACCAAGAACCAACTATGATTGGGTTTGAGAGTTTAGAGACTTCTGTGGCTAGTATAAATCACAGCTTAGGCAACTCTTAAAAGCAATGCACTTGAGAAACAATCAACATCCTTAATCACCACCTAATCATCCAACACCAAATTAGATCTAGGGAACATTGTGGCCTTCCACCTTAAGCTGGGGATGATTACCTACATGATAGTAGGCATAAACTAAATTATAGGAGAGTTAGAATTCATAAGAAAAAAGACTAAGAATAAATTTGATGATTTGTATTCGATGAGAGGCTTTCAAGGTCAATAGGTAAAACCAAAGTAGAGGCTCTTACGTATGATGAAATTCATGATCCTAAAAAATTTTCAGACATAATGACCCAATTGCAAGAACTCTTCGAGTGCAATGATTTTGATGATTATCAACGAGTCGCCTTTGCTAGCATGAAATTAATTAAACACGTTAAAATATTTTGGGAAAACTACCTCCAAAAGGAAATGTGGAGTGTGGCCATAGAAGAATCGCATGAATAAAAATGTGAGATTTTGTGTGATAAGTATTGCCCATATTGTCTTCAAAAATAATTAAAATATCTTACAGGTTTTAAGATACCACACACACCAACTAGTACTACTTCAAGATCACTTTATTTATCATGTCAGTTCCTTTCACTTATCCACAAAAAAGTTGTATTTATGCAATACCTATTGAAATTAAACCTAGAGAGCCTGAGAATCCTCAATATTTATAAATATCACATCATCTTTGACTATTGATGCTCCACTTACAACTATCATACCTAGGGTATATGAAAATCCTATTTATACATCTATTATAGAACCAGTAGTAGACCACACTTTACATCAAAAGTTTGAGAATTTTGAAGAGGTTCAAATCTTGCACGTCAAAGAAGTTACCCCCGATAATGAAGAATATACCATTTCTACACCATTGTAATCTCCTTAAAACAATTCCAGAGACCCACTTGAGAATCTTCTATATGAGTTGCCACCCCTATTAATTTAGAATTAGATTCTCAACTTTCCAATTTGATACACTATCATCTTAATCTTGGGAAGCAACTGAGCTTCAATGGAGTATAGAAGCCTTACTCCAAAAAAGTTTCTTATGGGAGAATTTGAACCCATAGTAGTTAATGTATACTAAACATTTTATCATCATTACACCCACGAGATGATGGTCTAATTGAAGTGATAAATAAGTTATTAATGAATCTAATTAAGAGACTAGTGTGGAAGAACTTAGCTACTGATGATTTATAACTTTCTACAACAAAATTTGCCTACAAAGGTACTATTTTAGAATAACAACGAGGATACCATTTGAAATTAGTTATGAGTACAATCTCAGGAAAATAATTGACATAGTTAGTTTGCTTAGCCATGCACATTATATTGTTTTTTACTTTTGCTAAGAATTTTCATAAGCTTCATTGAGAAATTCAATGAAATTTATGCATTAGAAACTAATATGACTAGGTCCAATATAAGTTTTAATGAAATTGATTATGTGCTCATTGGCATTCACATAGAGAGGCATTCCATGAAAAATATAAGCAACTACATGCTAGAGTGATATGACCTTTCGAAGTCCTTAGGAAAAATAGTATGAATGCTTACTTGATTGATTTACCTTATAATGTGTTTATAAGTTTTATCTTCAATATTAAAGATTTAATTCCATATTCAAATAAGAAAATGCAAGTACTTCTCCAAAGGGGCAGAATGGTAGACCATTTCGGAATATCTCCAACCTTTTTTTGAGATTGATGCTAAAATTTTTGTTGAGATTATTGCAGAAGAGCAAGTTGAATGCAGGTTCCTGATGCGATGGAAGGATAGACCATCGTTAGAGGACACTTGGTTGTCATATGAGGAGTTCAAAGAATCAACAATGTTTTAGTATATTTGTGTCGGACATGTGTAAGGTCATCCGAAAAGTTATAACGGGGCCTTTTTGGTCTTTTAGCATTGCTAGGTTTGAGGCTGCTATTTATTTTTGTTGTAAACCCTTATACTTGATTGAATGATATTTCTTCCAGATTTTTGGCTTGAGAGCAATTATTTTTGGTGTGGACAATAGAAAATCTTTGTTGATGTGTATAATTAACGGGCTTAAGGGTGTGTATAATACTGAAGGGATCATGGTGTACATAATCTTGATCAAAATATCTTTCTTTTTATCATTTTCTTTATTTTCTTATTCTTCAATTTGTTATCTTTTATTTTCATTCTATTTCGTCAAAATCTGCTTCAATTTCGGCCACAAAACACCCCTCCAACAAAACCTGCGAAAACCCCAATGTCTTTACACTTCACTGCCCATAGCCCTCTCAAACAGCTACCATAAAAATTTTGAGAAAATATTTCAAATATTTTTCTAACATCTCACAAACATCCTCCCAAAATTGTAAGTTATTTCGACATCGTTTACCTTTTGAAGTTGAACGATCGCTTACGCACACAACCCGTTCACTTCAACATTCACACCACCATAAACTCGAAAGATGTTGGCAACTATACATCATAACATTCCAAATGAAACTGAATGTTGCTGACAAAGCTAACATATATCATTTAACCTTTCTTTAATAGATACTAGTTCCCCAATCCTATATTTATCAAAATATATAATATCAAAAAAATCATTTTATAGATTATAAATGATGAATGCCTAGTTGTTTGTAGAAAAGTTCCCCTTAAATGAATCTTTTATTAAACACGGAAAGAAAACCAAATATTAAAAATTTAAAAATTTTAAGTCAATTTTGCTTCATTTCTTCCTCAAAGAAAGATGTTCAAACAATTATAAAGCATGATACATGTGGATCAAATCATCAATATAGGATAACAATTGGAACTCTATTTGTTGTTGTTCTCTGTCAATGAAATTTCAATTCTAGATAAAGTTTCATTAGATATTTCGCAAAGTTTAAAGTAGACGTCTAGATTAAGGCATACATTCTTTTGATAATTCAGTGATAGTGATCACTGATTTATGAAACTTGCAACATATGTCTGTTTTTCTGAAAATTGATTTTTTTCCTAAAAACAATTCCTAATAATCTTGGAACAAACAGGTTCACAGCATTATTTTATACAGGTCAATTCAGAAGGCATTCCGTGAAGAATAGTTTTAACTGAATGAATCAGCACCTGCCCATGCATAGACATTGCAGATCGTATTTCCCTCCCCTTCCTTTCATTTCCAGATTCATAAAATGTCCTATCACAGAACCATGAAACCCTTCTTGCACTATCTGTTTTCAGAAGTTTATTTCATTGCGCAGACCAATCACCTACTCTAAAGTATAAAATTAAGATTCATGCATCACTATTCAGGCTTCCAACAAGTACGTCAACAAATAAAAGAAAGCCAAGGGGCACCTTGATCGGTCACAAGACGCACTTCATGTTCTTTGATTGCTTCGTTGATCCGAACCCCCCAATCATCTTCCACTTTAGCGTTTTTCCAATCTCCTCCTTTACCATCTGCTTTTGATGTTGTCTTGGCCTGCAATCCTACCGCAAGAAAAGTAAACATCTTTCCATCCTTTTCACGAAACACCTCAACAACAAAATAGGGTTTTGAGGAAAAAAAACGATATAGTAAACACCTGCCCTGAGCTCATGAAAGATCTGAATTGTGCATAACAAAGCATTGAACTGCCGCGAGAGAAGGGCTCATCCAAAGTCCAAAAAGCACTGCGGGCGGATGGAGCCCCGACGCCGGGAAAGATAGAGTACCGTCTCTTGCAACGATAACTGAGGCTCTCCAAACCAGCGCTCCCAAATCTACGCCAAAGCGCCATCGCTCTCCCTTTTTACCAGCAGTAGAAGCCCAGGGAGATCAAGCGGGATACATAACCAGGGCCCTCCCTTAATCTAATACGTCAAAGCTCTGCAGGGGCTTTTGATTTAAGAGAAATGTTATTTGCAGGGGCTTTTGATTTAAGAGAAATATTATTTGTACTTGTTGTAGTACCTAAAAAATTTTATTCAATAATGTGAAATGACAATTTGGAAATATGGCACTAGATATTTGGATATAATTTTAATACAAATATATAAAAATAATATTTATATTATTTTAATATAAATAAAAAAATTAATAAAATATACTCAAATCCTATTAGTTTGAACTTTTTTGAATACCACATCAATGAGTCCAAATAGCATTTCTCTTTGATTTATGATTTAATGTGAGGCTAGTTGTGCTATTTAATGTGAAGAAGAGAGAAAAAAGTGTGTTATTTAACATTCTAATTATTTATTGGATTTTCTTAATTTACAAATTTAACGTAATTTTTTAAAATATATTGTACACACTATAATTTTTTTAAGCATTTAATACCAAAATTACATTTTAAGATAAAAATTACATATATTTTCTCTTCTTTAATTTTTATTTATACTAAAATACTATTAGATTAAATTAAAGGGAAATAGTATTTAGACTTGTTAATGTAGCATTCAGACAACTCATCCAATGATTTTGATATCATTTCAATATAAAGTTTAAAAATAATATTTATATTATTTTAATATTAATAAATAAATATTAATAAAATGATGTATAAATTCTATTAAATAAGTTTTTTCTTATGCCAAGCTTTTTATTTATGTTGATTAATATTAATTAAATATTGGACTAATTATTGATGTAAATGAAACTTTGTAACAAAATTTTAAAGAATTTGTATACAAATATACATAATATTATGTGTGTGAATATCATAATAGTCTTAATATACAACAATTTTTGCTTAGTAACTTTAATAATATTAATAAAAATAAAAATAATTAATAATTTGCATTTGATATGAAAATTGGAATGAAGAGAATTGTAGCATCCTAAGAATCAAGATCGAAGAAAAAATTAAAATAATAATAGCTAAGTAATTAAACTCTCAAATTATTTAAATAAGATTAGTATAAATAAATATAAAATAACACTCAAGTTCTGAAAGAGTTTAATTAGTAAGCATAATTCAGAGTAATATTCAAAATATAATGAGCCAAAAATAAAGTTTAATGTAATTAAATTAAAATAACTATCAAAAGATTAATATGGATTATATGACATCACCAAAATAACTCTTTCATAGAAGACAAAGATATTATCCTCTTATAAAAAAACTCAGCGCATAAAATTCAACATATTATCAATCAGGCAATAGTACATAAAACTCTTAGCATTCTATAATATATAAATGTGAAAAGAGATGGTAAACTTAGCAATATATATGTTATAGTTCGAGAATTATGTTGAGAAAAATGAAAAAATAAAATAAACAAAAATATGTTATAAGAAATTCAAACTTAAATAATAAAATTAAAATTTTATTTATTCACTTGCATGTTCATCACATATTCATACACGAGCTCTACTAGAGATATCTTTCAATCATTTAATAAAAATAAAAGATTACCTTATAAATTCATATTATAATATAAAATATTAAAATATAAATAGCTATTATTATTATTCTAAATATCAATATATATTAAAATCAAGCCTTGTTCAAGTAGAAGCATGGCTACTAGATTTTTAATCTCTCATCTTGCTTTATATATAGCCATATTAAGATCAATCAATTTGCTCAACAATAAGCCTTTCAATTCTTCAAAAAATATCTCCAATACTTCATCAATTTCTGAAATTGTCCAAGTGTTTAGATGGGGTAATGAGCTCTAGCTGGCCATCAGCATTTTTTATCCAAATTGCTTAGTTAAGCTTTGTCTCCAACTTAAATTGAACGGGAAGCTTCATGTTTCATCCAATTTTGAAATATGCCTCCCCGGCCTCATTTGAGTTTGATCATTATTTTTTGCCTCACTTGCTCTGATAATTACTAGCACATAGCTTTGACATGATAATACCATGTTTTATCAATTTCAAAATAAGGATTTTTGCTGGTAGATGTGTGTTGTTGTCTCCTCCTATAAAATAGAGCTTCTCAATTCAAAAGACACTCAAGAGAGTTGCACATGCACTAATCTCTCAATTTTCCTATAAAAAAGCTTCACCCTCTTTAACAGCAGGTAGTTGGTAAATGAGAAATGTTGCATTGAACTTTTATTGCTCGTTCAGCATTCATCAAAGTGCCACACATACTTATAATAAAGGTTACATGCAAAAAAACAAGAAGCAATTCAGTCTTTCTCTCCTAAGAGAGGGCCAATAATACTCCTCCAATTGCTGAAGCTAAGGTTAGAGCCATAATCTGGCAGTGGGAAGCCATTAACAAAGAAAGAAGGTGTGCCCATCACTCCTCTTGAGCAACCATACTGAAAAATAAAATAAAATAATACAAAAAAACATTATATATTCATTCAAAAGATTGAACGATATCTTATAATCAGAGAATGAAAATATACAAGAAAATTAAAGATGATGTTTGCTAACCTTGAAGGAGACTCTTGTTGCTGTATCAGTACGAGAGGAATTGAAGCCAGACATGATTGCAGAGTATGATCCCTTACCCACAGCTTCCTCAACAATCTTAGAAAACCGATCAGTTATATAAGCCCTCGAGCTGTTATAAGTTGGCGCATTATAGTAGCTCTCCTGTATCATTAAGGAGTTCAAAATGCATTAATTATACAATAATGCTCAATTTTAGATAAGAATAAGTCATAATATGATGTCCCAATTTGCTTTATTTTGTGCTTTGATTGAAGCAAACGAGAATAAGATTACTTCATAGTTCGTTTCCCCACAGAAGTATGTAGTAAAAGTACAACCTTGTCGATCATGTTCAATTTGTAATGTTTTATGATTTACATATGTGATCACAATAATACTAATCTATGCTAAAATTGATATACTTTTGTTGGTATTCGTGTTGACGGTTTAGTCGACGGTCTAGAACAGTGTTTTAGGATCGTGGTTGAGGGAGATATAAGAACTCAGCAGATCAATGAAGAAGACAAAAACACAAGCTGACAATGGAGGAAAAGTGTTGGACGATTGAACTTCAATGGGAAAGATTATTGAGATTCAAGGGATCAATGATTTCCAAAACTATCAGTTCAATGTTCAAAGCCTCAGAGAAAAATCAAAATACAATAAACTATAACACAAGTACAATTTATACTAAGACAAAGGCAGAAACAATTAATGTTAGTCCCTAAAGAATGGGTGTGTAGCCCATAATCTAATATATTGGTTATCATTTAAAATAAGGTTCCCACGCTTTAAGGCATGCTCGAGTTTACAAAATAATTCGGTGTAACCATCACAAAGCATCCCTTCTCAATTCCAAAATATCATTGGGAAAGACTAAGCAAGATTTGAGTTAAGATTAGAAGAACCATATCGTCTTATCTAAGCAGCACCTGTCGAATACTAGTCTACTAGAGGTCTGCTCGAGAAGTTCCTTGGAGTCAACAGCGCTTTCATGATATTACTGAGCCATCTACCCTTGTCGATTACACTGCTTGTCAAAAGGTTCTCAGCCGACTCCAAGGCGACAATAAAGGTATCAATGTTTGGTAGGGATCTTCATATAGATTGGTTCTCAGGTAGTTGGGATAGCATAAGTAGTTCCTATGATCCGTCCGTTGACACTTGGGTTAGTTGGCTAACCATCCAACTTAATCCCCTGATCATGGGGTTCCTAAAGCCTAGAAAGGATTCACTCTTGCAAGTCGAGTTCAGCTCTGAACTCTTATATATTTCTTTCTCATCTTTAGCCCATTATGTTCGATGGTGGTATCTTCTTCTTCTATCTTTGATCATCAACAAATGTGTGATCAAACTCCTCAATTCTACTTCTTTCATGCTGACTTTGTAGAACACCCGACCTGATCCTGCATTATTTGTGGCGTGCCACACTACTTTTGGGCGGTTTTTGCCCAAAGCACCCGGGACACTGTTTTTGGGCGGTTTTTGCTCTGAACGACTGGCGCTAGCTATTTACCGAACTCCCTAAACCCCGCTTTGCTCCCCCCTATCTTTTGTTAGGCTCTCCGACAGCTTGGCCTCGGAATGAGTGTGAGCATCGCCTCTTGTCTACACCATGGTTCCTGAATTGGGGTCTAGCAATTTGATTTCAAGTAAAGAAAGCTAACCTTACTTCGACTAATTTCTCTGTCTAATTCGGCGTGCTCGAGAGCCTATTTTTTACGTCGTTCGACCAAGGGGCAGCGCATCCAAACGTCAGGCGGACATAATAAGTCACAAAATGACGCATAAAATACCTAAGAAGCATTAATTGGGTGATTTGGAGTTACTTGTTGACATAATTATGACTTCATTAGTTATCTGTAGAATTATAGAAGTAGTAACTTGCTGTTTTAAGTGCATAAGGGAATGCAATAGCTAGGTCCTATGGCTAAGCTAGGGTTTTTTAGGGAGTTGTGGTTGCTGTGAAAAATATAGCAGCAATTGTAATATTTTTCTTCTCCACCAAATAGTGAATCTTATTGTCTCTTTTCTGTTGAGGTAGGTGAATCTCACAAAATCACACAAACTTTATGTGTATTTTGTGTTGTGCATATTTTTTTCGTTTCCAAGTTTTGTGAGGCTTGTGTGCTTTTAGAAAGCATCCAAACTTGGTGAAGGTGCAACATTCCTTAGCGTCGTTCTCAACAGTTTGTGTTAGGATTCTAAACCCCCTTTAGAGTTTGCAGTTTAAACAATACCGAGCAATTATGAAAAAATACAAAGGCAAAATAAAATTAGAAAATCACAAGCAAACAAACACAGATAAATAATGTGGAAAACCACAGCCACACAATCAAGAGAAATTTTTTCACTTTGAAGATTACAGGATTTTTCAGAGTACTCGAGAAGCCCTAACCCTTGAAAAAAAAGAAGTACTCATCTGTTAGGGAAGCATAATCCTAGCACCTCACTTCTGCTATGCCCTTCCTTTGGTTCTCCAACTCAAACCCTAGCTGTAACAAGATTTCTCCCTTAAAAATCTCTCGTTGACTCTTTACAATCAACACAGCCATTTAGCTTTTAAATAGGCTCAAGTCAAACCTTAAAACGCCCTAAATTAGTTGATGAAAGCTGAAAATACCCCCTATGATTATTTAAAGCACCGCCTAAATCCGTGACAAAATTTCTGTGGGCGCCACGACCCACCGTGGAGCCTTGCTCCTGAATCCCAGGCACTAGAGCGCACCGTGGTGCTCCACTGTCGAATCTCAGGCGCTGGGGTGTGTCGTAAATGACAAGTAAAAACAAGTAAATGTACTAATGTACATAGTAAATTCCTACAAGAAATAAGTTTAAGCAGTAGCAATAAGCAAGTATATAAACTGAATTGAGTATGAGCAAATAAATACATGCTAAGAATAGTAAAGACAATTTAAAGATTGCTATAATAGTAAAATTGAACTAAAACATGTGTAAAGCTGTAAACTATAAATGTTGATTTTTATGTTATTTATTATATTATGTTCTGCGGGAACGTACAGAACAATGAGGAGTTAGGTACGTCTACCCAACTGTAGGTATCAGGGTCTCCTATATAACTACATATTCCTCCTTAAGGATATGTGTAGTCTCCTGATCACTTCATAGCCCTGATTTATTTAATTATCTACCTTAATGATTAAGATTAATTAAATCCCCAATTAACTTAAGACATCATATGTATGTCTTAAGTCAAATGAAATATAATATATATATATATATATGTGGTGAGATGACTCTGGGTATATCTTGGCCACTCAATCCTCCAGATGGCCTAGATTTGATCAGGACCAGCCGATGAGCGCGGGTTCGATCGTAGCTACCGGATCCATACCTGGATCCGGTAGGTCTGGCGGCTAGGATCAGATCAGACCGGTTCTATCTCAGCCGTCGCAATCAGGAGGGATGGAGGAACAGCCCTAATCGGGCGACCTCGCTGTTATGTGCCCTACCGCCCGCAGTGGATCTCCACGCCCAATGGTTAAAGCAATTGGCTTTAAATAATTAATGAATTTAAATTAAATAAATAATAATAAATAATAATAATTAAATATATCAAAATATATCGACCTAATGAGCTCCAATAATTCTCAAAAATTCACCTATTGTTAATTTGGGTATAATAAATTCAAAAACGAAGTCAGATTTCGATTAGAGATCAAATAATTATCTCATTTTCTTATTTAGTTAAATTGATTCATATATTCATTTCAATCAAAAAACTTCAAAATTGCTCCAAAATTTCTAAGTCTGATCTTAATGTTATTTAAAGACTAATTGAGAGGTTTCTATATTAATTAGGCTATTAAAATTTAGGTAATAATCGTGTGTTGTTACACTTCGTTTTCCCAACTACTTTTCTACGTTTCTTGGACTAATCTGCCTTTCAAAAACTCTACTGATTATGCCCTTTTTTACATTACTCGCATACAATGGTCTTTTCCTCACCATATGGCATGATCACTCGGCCAAATTCTCAATTCGCTGAACTAGAGAATAAATGACCAATTTCCTTTTGTCTCATCCTCTCAACGGATCTTTTAGCAGTAGCTCAGCTCCCAGAATCTTTTTTTCTATGGCATTCGTTAAATTGTTGGGCTAGCCAAAGTCTTTCACAACAATAGTGCTAACTTGTTGGCACTATTCATGCACCTCAAAATATTTTCTAACTGATCAATCAGCATATCGAGTGGCTCTGCTTAAACTCTATTCGGGGTATTATATATTTTCTTGGCTCATAATCATTTAAAACCTTCGTGCTTGATTGACCTTTTGTGGGTCCTCTCCAAGCATATAGCTTGTCATCATTACAGAGAAGGCTTCTTGCTCGACTAAATCCAATTCAGTATTATAATGGTCAGTTTCCTTGAAATATGTTCATCATCTGAACTTTCTATTGCTGTAATTGCAACAAACCTTGCATTTAGGCATGCATCTATGATCAGATCATAGCTTGTTTCTATGATTATTACCATGAGGAATATTTCATCAATGCTACTCTACTAAAACAAAATGCCCACCATGTCCTCGGTGCACTTGCAATTGTTGCTTCTACTTAGTGATGCCATCTGAGGCTTGTCTTGTGCTCTACTAGGCTTTTGACAAAAAGAATTGGTCTTCCACGAACTCAGTAACCATTTTGATCAACATAATAAATAGGCCCTTTCAACAAGACATCACAATACCAACCCAATTCATCATGTCATCAACTGATTGGGATACCCGTTGATCAATAAGAGATATATCTTGGAAAATCAATGATAGCACAATAATACAAGCTGGTAGTGAAAGTAATTATAGATGAATGGTTCACAAAAAAAGCAGCTCAATGCTATGAAAAAAAACTAAAGATGATTAATCCCAACAAATTCTAATATTTATACTTAACAACACAAGAAAACAATGGCACGCCCAAGGGAATGGGCATATATCTCATATTCCAATATGTCAACCAATGTTTGATCTAAGGTCCCATGTTGTGAGGCCTGTTGTAGTTTCTAAAGTAATCAAAAACTGTTAAATCGCCCATATATCCTATTCTTAGCGTCTTCCATCTTGGTCCTATCAATGCTCGCCTTCATCCTCTACCCGTTCGACCATTCTCTTTCTTATCTCGATATGTTCTCGACGGTCTTCTTCTTGCTCTCTACTATAAAGGTTACTCAACTGTGGTTTGGACAAGTCAGGTAGCTTTAGTGATCAATCAATTGACACCTTGGGTCAGACAATTGATTTTTCAACTTGATCCTTGATCCTGTAAATAGTCCAAATGTTGAACGGTAAATGATTGACATATAAGTAGAGGATGACAGAGTTGAGAATGCCAAAAGCTTAAAATGGATATGCGACAGCATTATAAAGGATAAATTAATAAGTAACAGTTATTGAAGATTATGTAATTACCTATAAACTAAGGTGATTAGATGTGAACGCTAAATAACGTTCTCATTAAATGTGTAGATAAAATTAGTGTTAGGGAATTCTAAAGAAGAAGAAACTAACCAAAGCTAGATGAATAGAAATTCCAAATGCTTTGTGAAAAATAAGCTGAACGCTTTCTGACAATACTTAACAGGAATAGACGAAAAATGAAGTTTCATAAAGCCAATCCAACTAAGTGGACAATGCTAATATACCACTTTGCTTAAAACATTCAAGAAATACACTTGTGGAATTGAGTTCACAACTGTGTTATGAAAATGATATATCATATATAATGTACTTGCACAGAGCTTGCTGAATAGTTGAATATCAAGATTAATAATTCATTAAATTTCGTAAACCTAATCAGACTATTTAGGCACACTCTTCTACAACAAAAAATTGTTAACTGAATTCCTATTTATACCAATATGTTCATTGAAAATGAATAAATGATTTCTACCCACACAAGGTCCAGCAGACATAATATCCCTAAAAGTTCAATTTGTTAAGAAAAATTAATGAAATAGCAGCAAGTAGGAGTTTACCTGGTCTTTGAAGAACAGTTCAAGCAAGGGATAAGTGGAGGACGAATTTAGATTATTTGCAATATGCAGCGCACGGCAAGATAAAAACGAATTGCTGTGGTACCTGATTTTAACAATTAAATAATTTATTTCAGATAATTCAAAATTTTTTAAAAATTAAAAAAAAACTTTTTATTAAGAAAAATGTTAAATATCTCCAATAAAGAAAAGGATGTTTATATTTAAAAAAGATATTTTTTATGAGCCCTCATATAAACAAATAGATTTAATGATAATTTTTTATCAATAAAAAAAATTTATATTTTTTAGGAGATATTTAAAAATTATGTAGCAAATTAAATTCAATTTTGTAATACCCATTAAAACTAATTGAAAAAACTTAGTTATCAAGCCAAATATTATTTTTTCAATTTGTTCCCAGTGAAATAGCATAACATTTAAGAAATTAAGAACCGGATCGGACGTCGAACTGCTAAAGCAAAAGGTTCAAGGTTCGATGGTCGAACTGGGGTCGAACCGTGATGACGTAATAAATTATATTTTAATTAAATAATAAATATAAATATTAAAAATGAGTTATTTAAATAACATTTGATTTATATAATATACAAGAAAAAAAGAAAAGTTATAGAGATGAAGATATTGGTATTTAAAGATACATTTTAAAAATCAAACAATAATTCTGAAAACTGTTGTTTTGCTTATTATACTCTCATCTAGTGAATATGATGGTAAAATATCAATTGACCTTTAAAGATAAAAATAATAGTTCAATGACAGTAAGAGACGCATTCTGAAAAATAAATAATAATTCTAAAAACTGTTATTTTGTTTATCACACTATCATATAGTGAATATAATGGTAAAATATTAATTGATCTTCAGAAATGAAAATAATGGTAGTAAGAGATGCATTCTGAAAACAAATAATAATTCTGAAAAATATTGTTTTGCTTATCATACTCTCATCTGGTGAACATGATATCAACTATCAATCGAACTTTAGAGATGAAAATAATGACATTTATAAATACATTCTGAAAATAAATAATAATTTTAAAAACTGCTATTTTTTTATCATACTCTGATCTAGTGAATATGATAGTAAAATATAAATTATCACTTAGAAATAAAAACAATAACAATAAGAGATGCATTCTAAAAATCAAATAATAATTTTTAAAGCTATTATTTTGTTTAGGCAATAAGAGACGCATTCTGAAAACAAACAATAATTCTAAAAATTGTTATTTTGATTATCACACTATCATATAGTGAACATGATGGTAAAATATCAATTGACTTTCAAAGATGAAAACAATGGCAGTAAAAGATGCATTCTGAAAATCAAATAATAATTTTGAAAATTGTTATTTTGCTTATCATATTCTAATCTAGTGAATATTATGGTAAAATATAAATTGAATTTAGAGATAAAAATAATGGCAATAAGAGATGCATTCTAAAAATCAAATAATAATTTTGAAAGCTGTTATTTTATTTAGACAGTAAGAGATGCATTCTGAAAATCAAATAATAATTCTGAAAATTATTGTTATGCTTATCATACTCTATCTAGTGAATATGATGATAAGCTATCTATTAATATTTAGAGATAAAAATAATGGCATTTAGATATGTATTTTGAAAATCAAACAATAATTTTGAAAATTGTTGTTTTACTTATCATACTCTCATCTAGTGAACATGATTATAAACTACCAATAGACCTTTATAAATAAAAAAAAGGTAGTGAGATATGCATTCTGAAAATCAAATAATAATTTTGAAAACTGTTGTTTTGTTTAGGCAGTAAGAGATGCATTCTAAAAATTAAATAATAATTCTAAAAATTATTATTATACTTATTATACTGTCATCTAGTGAATATGATGGTAAGCTACTAATTGACACTTAAAGTTAAAAATAATGGCATTTAGATATACATTCTGAAAATCAAATAATAATTCTAAAAATTACTGTGTTGCTTATCATATTCTCATCTAGTGAACACGATTGTAAATTATCAATGGATATTTATAGATGAAAAAAATGACAGTAAGAGATGCATTCTGAAAATCAAATAAGAATTTTAAAAGTTACTGTTTTGTTTAGGCAATAAGAGATGCATTCTAAAAATTAAATAATAATTCTGAAAACTGTTGTTATGCTTATCGTACTCTCATCTAGTGAACATGATGGTAAGCTACCAATTTATATTTATAGTTAAAAATAATGGTATTTAGAGATGCATTCTAAAAATCAAATAATAATTCTAAAAAATATTGTTTTGTTTATTATACTATCATCTAGTAAACATAATTATAAACTACCAATGAACCTTTATAAATGAAAAAAATTACAGTAAGAGATGCATTATGTTCAGATACATAATTAGAATAGATCATTAATGTTCACTTCAAAATTCAAATCATAACTAACAAAATTAATCGACCTAAATGCCACAACATCATCTTCCTCTACAATTTGGTCCATTTCGAGGGCCTATTCAACTAAAAATTTAACACTTTATTAGGCTTTTGTAAATAAAATACAATTAAGAAAATGAAACATAAATTTATAGATACTTACTAATATGTGTTTCATAAATTTGCATATTTTGAGTAGAAATAATAGGGATAGCATTATCTTTATAAAAAAAAATTTCCAACTCTCTCAAATTAAATTATGTGCTCGGTTCTTCATCCACAACCAAAAAATCGAAGGAATCAATACATGTGTAATCTAAAGGATCATAACTCTATTTTTTGGAACATAACTTACAAATATTTATAAAATAGAACAATGTTTTGTACAAATTGTACATATTTCTTAAATTCATATTGTACCGAACATAAACAAGATCATTTCATTTTTGATGCTCCAAATGATTCCTCTGCTTTGTATGAATTTGTTCAAAAATACTCTAATTTCTTTCACATACAGACGATGAAAACGTTTGGCTAAGAATACGAATAGCTAAATTCCGTAGATTTGGAGCACTTGACCCAAACATTCGTCACCGTTCATCTATAATTTAAGTAATTAACATTAATATTTAAATTTAGATGAAACTTTAAAATATAAAATAAATTTAAAAGAACATACCTGGCTGTATTTTCTTGGCTAATGATAGTGCTATTGACTTACCAAAACTTTCTAAATTATCACGATATAATCTTACTTCATTCATTGCATCCTTCGACTTGATACATATATGCATATTTCCGATTAATTCTGCTAGGCCTTGTATGACTTCAGATTTGTTGCAATAATTATCATAATCATACTAAAACTGAGAGTTTAGATAATATGAAGCAGAATGAATTACTTGGCGAAGTTGCCCAACTAATCTCCTCTTGATGATATCAGTATACAGCTTATAGAGCATCTTATTATTTCTAAATATTTTTTTAATTATCATTTTTGTTCTGTGCATGCCCTCATAAACATAGCCCATAGATGATTTCTCATCAGTATCAACAATCCGTAGTAATCTAATAAGAGGCCCATATATTTGTGACATAATAAAACAATCACTCCAAAAAAAAATTATCTAAAATAATAGAAAATGCTTCTTTTTCTTTAATAGTCTTAGCAAGCTTTGAATCTATGTACTCCTTACACGTAACAAAAGCTTACAAATCATGCTTATGAGCATGAACACTATGTAATGTAATAAAAATTGTTGCAAAACAAGTTGCACTGAGACGAACAATTTCCAGCCACATAGACTTTTTTTATAGCCAGACTAATACAAATATATGATTATAAATAAATAAAGTAACCTTTAAAGCCTTCTTGGTCAGCTCATTAACATGTCCCATAGAGGCTATATCTTTAAGAATTAAATTCAAACAATGTGCAGCAAATGATAACCAATATATATTACCACATCTTTTTTGAAGAAGTTCACCCGCTTTCTTATAGTTGGCTGTATTATCAATTATTAATTGAACAATATTTTCTGGCCCAACCCATTCAACAACTTCAGAAAATAAATCACATAATGTATTCACATTTTTTGTTACATCAAGTGCATCGATGGATTTCAAAAACGATAAGCCATGTGAACAATATACAAGAAAATTGATCAATGTTTTTATTTCTATTATCTGTCCACTCATTTGCCATTAATGTACATGTTTTCTTCCAATAACGTTTAAAAGATTCAACTAGTAATGTGCACTCCTCCTTGCAATCTCTTAACAAATTTACCCTCATTCTATAATATGAAGGAAACTCATACCTGGGCCCTAAGGATGTTATGGCATCAATAGCTTGTTATGCATAAGGTGAATTTAAAACATTAGGTGGTATGCCACAATCAAAAAACCACCTTGCAATAGACTTATATGCTTTATGCACAGCTTCTTTGGAAGTCATTACACTATTAATAGAAGGTTGTGCACCTTTTGTTGTTCTTGGGGCAAAAAATTTATCAACATCTTCAAGTTTCTTCTTACCCTTATCGACTAAAGATAGTGAATGATTAGATTTTGATAATGTCGATCCTATTTCTTCGACATTACAAGCTTCAGAGTATGTGCAAGCAACTTTCATTGATTCACGCGCTTGCTGCTTCTGATGCGAAATTTCTTTTAAATTTTTCTCCATTTGAAAATGAATATCATGCGAATTTTTTTTACAAGAACCAATATTACCTTTAATACCTGTTAAATGTTATTTCATTCTATTTATACTGTCACCCCTGTAAGTAATACCACAATATAATCATTTGTATTGCCTCTTTCCATTATTATCTTTTATCTCAGTAAAATGATTCCATGCAGGATCTATTTTCTCACGCACATTATGCATAGTGCTTGACATGCTCTGAGATCCAGATGCTTCCATAATCAAATAAATTTTCTACATCAGTTGATAAAAGAAATTTCTTAAAATATTCTTACAAAAGTAAAATAAAAAGTAGAATATAAAAGTAAAAGTAAAACTAAAAATAAAAATTGTGAGACTCAAGACTCAGTGCCATCAGTTAGAAGTAAGGTGGACCCATGACCATTCGAGAATCCTATCTATAGTAGTATCCAATAGTGAGTATTATCAATCAGCTAAGATCAAAGGAACAGCATTCCAAACTGAAAAATGTGGCACCTACTTCATTATCATCCATTATTGTCTCACATTAAAATTTCATCAAAATCTAAATCCTAAAATTTAAACTAAAACTAATAATCAACCTTTAAAGATGAAAATCAAATAATAATTTCTAAAAATGTTATTTTGCTTCTCATAATCTTATTAAATAAATATGATGTTAAACTAATAATTGATATTTAGAGATGAAAGTAACATTTATTAGAAATAAAATAAAAATAATAATATTTAGAGATGTTATTTAAAAATCAAACAATAATTTTTAGAACTGTTGTTTTGCTTATCATAATCTCATCTAATAAACATGATAATAAACTACCAATGGACCTTTAAAAATGAGAATAATGATATTTAGAGATGTATTCTGAAAATTAAATAATAATTACCTTTAATACTGTAGTCTTGCTTATCATAATCTCACATAATAAACATGATAAACTACCAAATAACTTTTAAGCTTTAAGGATAAAAATAATGATATTTAGAGATACATTCTGAAAAATTAATAATAATTCTAAAAATTGCTATTTTGCTTATCATAATCTTATCTAATAAACATGATTATAAACTACTAATAAATTTTTAGAGATGAAAATAATGATATTTAGAGATACATTTTAAAAATCAAACAATAATTTTGAAAATTATTATTTTGATACTCTTAATCTCATCTAATAAATATGATAGTAAATTACTAATAAATTTTTAAAGATGAGAGTAATGATATTTAGAAATGCATTCTAAAAATCAAACTAGTAATTAACCTTTAGAGATGAAAATAATGACATTTAAAAATGCATTCTGAAAATCAAATAATAATTCTGAAAATTGATATTTTGCTTATCAAACTCTCATCTAGTGAGTATGATGGTAAACTACCAAGTAACAACAGACCTTTAGAGATGAAAATAATAGCAATAAGAGAGGCATTCTGAAAATCAAATAATAATTCTAAAAACTATTGATTTGCTTATCATACTCTCATCTGGTGAATATAATGGTAAACTATAATTGACCTTTAGATATGAAAATAATGATATTTTATAAATACATTCTAAAAAATAAATAGTAATTATAAAACTATTATTTTGCTTATCAACTCTCATTTAGTGAACATGATGGTAAAATATCAATTGACATTTAAAAATGAAAATAATGGCATCTATAGATACATTCTGAAAAATAAATAATAATTCTAAAAAATGTTATTTTGCTTATCAACTCTCATCTAGTGAATATAATAGTAAAAAAATACCAATTAACCTTTAGAGATGAAAATAATGGTATTTATATATACATTCTGAAAAATAAACAATCTAAAAATTATTATTTTGTTTATCATACTCTTATTTAGTGAACATAGTGGTAAAATATCAATTCACATTTAAAGATGAAAACAATGCATTTAGAGATATATTCTGAAAATCAAATAATAATTTTGAAAACTGATATTTTACTTATCATACTCTCATATAATAAATATGATAGTAAAATATCAATTGACCTTTAAAGATGAAAATAATATATTTAAAAATATATTCTGAATAACAAACAATAATTTTAAAAACTGTTATTTTGCTTATTATACTCTCATCTAATGAACATGATGTTAAAATATCAATTCACCTTTAAAAATGAAAATAATGACATTTATAGATACATTCTGAAAAGTAAATAATTATTTTAAAAACTGTTGCTTTGCTTATCATACTCACATTGACCTTTAAAAGATGAAAACAATGCATTTAAAAATATATTCTGAAAATTAAATAATAATTTTGAAAACTGTTATTTTGTTTAGATAGTAAAAAAGTACATTCTGAAAATCAAATAATGATTCTGAAAACTATTATTTTGCTTATCATACTTTCATCCAGTAACATAATGATAAAATACAAATTAACTTTTAGAGATGAAAACAATGACAGTAAAAGATGCATTTTAAAAATTAAATAATAATTTTGTTACTTGTATAGATCAAAAAACTATTGTTATGCTCTTACCGACTAAGAATGAACCAACCAAGTAATCGACAAAGCCAGCCAGCAACCGACGAAGCCGACACCCGACAGGAGGAAAAGCCGAAATGCATAATAGCTTAAGAAGAAAACGACGAGGGCACGAAGCACCTCCATTCCATATTTCGCAAATTTCGCACTTCGCAACCAATGAGGCAAATCCGAGCGTCCGTTTTAAATCGCACGCTTCGCGTGCAATTAAGAAGAACCGGACAATTCTATCAAAACCGGCTGATTTTTTCCCGGTTCGACAGTTTGCAGTTTATTTATTCGAATCGGGCCGGTTAACCAACCGATTCACAGTTGAACCGGCTGGTCCGGTCCGATTTTTAATTTTGTGATAACGTTTTAGTAAATACTCGAATAAATTAATTAAAAATTATCTTAAAATAAAATAAATTAGATAGAGCAAACATAACAAAAATACTTGATTATAAATTAATAAATTAAAATAATTGAAATCTTTTATTTAAAATAATATATTAATTTGAATATTATATAAACCATTATTATTATTTATAGAATATAAATTCATAAGCTATTTAAAATTAATTATTTAGTAGTTACATCAGTAATCATCTTAATTAAGAATATTACTAATAAATAATTAATTATTATTAAAATAAGAAAAAAAACTATTTGGCTTCCTTCGTATTTTGAGAGCTTACACATTCAATAAGAAAAATATTACTTAGCTTTTAAATATCTCCCAAAAAGTATAAATAATTAGGACTTAAAATTTAAAAAATATATTTTTATGAGCCCCACAAACAAAAGTGAATTTAATAAAAAAAAATTATTTCACTTAACTTCCTAAATCCTAATCATCAATATATTTTGAAAAATATTTGGGAGCCATATAGTAATACTCATTTAATAATTATTTTGACAGAAAAAAATATTTTTTGGGAAGCTTAAAAGCAGTTTGGGAGTGAAGTAAATGAACTAAAACAAAAGAAAAATAATAACAGATTAAAAGCATTAATGAAACGATCAAATCAACAGAAAAGAGAGATGAAGATCGAAACTGACGGGAGAGCGAAGGGATGAACTGAGAGAGAGAGGCGAGGGCGAAAGAAATCTAGTGTTTTCTTGAGGGGAGGCCAAGAGTCCCTGCTGTCCGGACACATCGGATCGAAGAAAGCTTCAATTATGATCGATCCCTTCCATAAGGATCCGCCGCCGTACACGAATCCATCGTATTTGGCCGGAATTGCCGCCGCCTGAATAGTGAACACAGCGACCACTGAGAAAAAGAAGCAGAGGAGCGCCATTACAGAAATGCCGTCTGCTGCTTTGCTTTTCCCATTTATGCATGTGAAAAGCTGCACGTAATCACTCATTATTATTTATTTTTATAAAAAATAATAATAATAATAATAATAATATGTTACTCAAAAAAAATTCATTCAATTAAATTTAAAAATCATTTTAATACAAAATTAAAAATAATATTTATATTATTTTAATATATAAAAATAAATACTAATCTTATTGAATTAATTTTCTTAGTTATAACTATGAACGAGTCTAAATAATAATTTTCTAATTCTAATAAAAAAATTTCTATATTTCAACAAATAATTTAATATTTTTTAAAATTATTATTAATTTTTAATAAAATTTTAATCATAAGTTTAACTAAAAAATCTTAAATTAATCACTAATATTAACTATTTTAAGGATTATGAGACATTGAAATGAGTTTAATTAGAATATTGTAACTACTCCCTAATTCTATTTTATTATTAAGCTGTTAATAATTAAAATAAAATAGTTAAAATAACGATCATATTGTATTACAAATATTTAATTATATAGAAAAAAATATTAATTATCTTACCGTAGTATTTTTCAAAAAAAAAAAATTATTGAAAATTAATTTTTGTTATAGAACTCTAAAATAATTTTAAAAAAAATTCTAAAAATATAAAATATTTTTTAGACAAAATATATTTCAATACTCTAGAAAATATTTCAACTTTTTTTCTTAGATAATTAATTAATTTTAATAAATTATAATCATAATCTTAACTAATAAATTATAATTATTAAAAGTTTAAACTCTAAATCTAAAAATTGAATATTATAGCAGCTTTTAATTAAGATTAAAAACACTTTTGTTATATATTTTAAATAAAAATCTTAATTATTCATTATTTTTTTGTGAATTATTTGATTTCAAATAGCATTTTTCTTGAAAAATATAGCAAGAATTTAGTTATTATTATTTTTAAGAATAATGCATATAATCTTTAAAGTATTGCTAAATGACTCTCAAATATCTCATAAAATATATTGATGATTAGAATTTAAAGAGTTAAATGAAATAAAATTTTTTTATTAAATCCATATTTACTTGTAAGGCCTATAAAATATATATTTTTTAAATTTTAAATCCTAATCATCCATACTTTTTAGGAGATATTTGAAAACTAAATAACATTTTTCTAATCTTTAAAACTACTGCAAATAGATGATTAGGTCTGTCTATACATTCGAATTAGAGTAACATTTCTTATTGCTCCCAACGTTTGAAAAAATTAAATATAAATTAGAGCACTTAGCATTCTCTATTTTTGAAGATACTAAACAATATTTGCACATACATTCTGCGTTTCTTTAATTTTCTTATTGTTATACTTAAAAGATTTTTTAGAACATTCTTGAATTATCATAATAAAATAACTTTTTGAATAAATTTTTTATAATATATATACATTAAAAATAGAAAGAAATATAGATTTTATAGGATAAATCTCACTATGTATTAAAACATGAGAAATGCTATTTAGATGTTGACATGCCACTCAAAGACATCTTATAAAAATACTGTCAACAATTTTTAAACTACTTTAGAGGCAAAATAATAAAAAGCGCAAGAATAATTATTTTTCATACTCTTTGTACCAACCAAAGTCATACATAATAAGCCTTTTGGCAAAAGCAAAGCACAATTCAATGTTTTGATCAATAATAATAGGGATAAGAGAGAACATTTTATATTTCAAACAAGAAAAGGCAGGTCTTAATTCTTTTCTGAAATATATATATTGGTTTTTGGACATTTTGAGTCCTATATACTGAAGTTGCTTAAAGCCCATTGTTTACTTGAGAAGTTAGTGCCTAAAGCAATTCTCCATAGGTAACGAACAGATTAATATTGACAAAACCAACTTCGCCCAAATCTGACAACTCTGTGTTTCCTACTTGGATTGCTGTAAAGAGCAGCATGTAGATTTAGCTCTTTCCCATTAAGATAATTTATACAATATTAAATTTTTATTTAGCTGAAGACAACTCATTCAATTAAGGTAAAAATGAGCTTCAAATTAAAAGGCCAAGAAGCCTCTAGATTGGAAAGATTCTTGGATAAAAGAATGTCAAACTTATCATGATTCCATGCTAGCAAGACACAGCATTTAAAGAGTCGTAGCCTCCCACTGCATTTAGATTGCTCTAAGGCGTGAAAGTGCACCAGACACACCTGTGATGTCGCAAAGCATGGAGACCACCTCCCCTACTTGTTGTATCTTCGCATTATTTTTAGTTCACAGCAAGTGTAATAGTGTTGTAGGTTTTTGTGTTTTTTAGGTCCGATATTGCCTATCTATATATATACATAAAGTGTTGAAGTAACATAATGTTATATTAATATCATCTTAGATAGCCTAATCAAAATTTTGAATATCATCCATACATAAGAGGTGAGAGAATCTGATAGAAGATGGGCGAAAATGAATAAATTTGTTATTATCAATTGCTTTGTTAATAATTTGGGAAAGTGCAACCACAAAAATAATAAGGGGACAGAGCAGAGGACATCCTAGCTTCAAGACATTATAAGAGGAAAAGAAACCCTAGAACTTTTCATTAATAATGATAGAAAAATAAATGTTTATAATACATATCTTAATCCATTTCGCAAAAGTAGCAAGTCAGAAGCATGAGATCTAGAAACAACAAAACCCTCGTTGACATTGTTAAGTTTTTTAAGTCGATCTTGAGACAATAGCCTTTTATTTCCTTTATCAATTTTTCTTTATCACTGGCAATCAGAATATTATCAGCAATAAGCTTATTAAAGATAAACGCAGAATCAATCTGATATGACGCAACATTATTTTAATTTAAAAGCAAATAAATTGACAATAATTTCAAAACAAAGCATTATATAAGGATATAGGCCTATAGCCAAACATACAATCTACATGAGATATTTATAGATATAAAATAATGGTTAAATAGATGATACTTCTACGAAGAACCCTTTTAGTGAAAAAATGATTGAGAGCTCGGAATATTCTATACAGAGATGATGAAATAAAATGTCAAACCATTTGACCTAGAAGGAGTATTAAAATTGATACACTTGAAAGCATTGAGAATGTCATCATTTGTAAAAGACTGGATCAAACCATTCTCTTCATGCAAGGATGAAGAGTTTTTCCTTTAGGGAAAAGATAAGGTGTGCACATGTAATAAGAATTGAAGATACCTTGAAAGCAATCAATAGCTTTTTGAGCAATATGATATTATGATCATTTAAGCCTCTAAAAAATTTGATGAAAGAGTAGTTTCTTGTAACTATCAAATATTTGTAAAGAATACTTGATAATTCTTGTCTGTCTCAAGCTTAGTTAGTTTTGCTCCTCTGCTTGGCCATGCAAGTACACTTGAGTGAGAGAAGTAAGCATCATGTAGTGTTTTTCCATTAATGTCAAAATCCCTTGAAGCTAAGGCCTCGTAAAATAGGTTAAGAGGGGGAGATCAAAACAATTGCAAAAATAGCTTTATAATATTTTAGTTTATTTATCAGATAAAATAGAGGGACTTCAAATGTAAACAAAGTCTTCTTAATATTTACAGAAATTTTTGTAGACGAATCAAGCTACGAAAAACCGAGGCTTCTTGAACTAATCCCAGAGGTCCTTGGGATGGGAGTGGATCCCACCCAAGAAAATGATCCTCTCAATCAAGAGGGTTTTGGACTTGATCTAGACGCCAATTGTGCCTCTAGATTCCCTCTCTGAATTCCTTCAAGGAGGTTAAAACCTTCAAAGTAGTCTGGGCTAGTTGGTGAGCCATGGAGATCAAACCAAGAAGGAGGTCGCTAGCAGTTTATGGTTTCTTATTTTTGCTACCAGAGCATTTCCCAATCGGTTGAGACAATGCAACTAACTTCTATAAAGGTAAGAGAAAGTTAAATATTTGACGAACTGTGAAGGCTATGAAAGAAGGGAATTCAATAAGCAAATTTGTAAGAAATCGGATCTCAGAATTTGTGAAGCCAAGTTGTAAGAGGCAGATGAAATTTTGGTTTAGATGCAAGCTATAAAGGCAAGAAATTAGTAGGATTTAAATATTGTTTGATTCACCATGTAAGTCGCGTGTATTTTGCAAATTAAGCTCCACGACAAACCTTAAATCTTAACTACTTGGATTTAGGTCATAATTTACGTGTGATTAGGTTATAATCCCAAAGATGTGTGGATCAAGCCAATTTGGGATCGATTTTGTTCCAATTTGAGCTGATTTAAAAAATTAGGGTTTCAAGTGGTTTGCAGGTCGTCCTGAGCTCAAAGATGACCTTATAAAATCGAGTCATCCCCAAGCAGGCTTGGTGCCTGTGGCGTACCAAATTACATGAGTTGGATTTAAATAGATTTTACAAAATCAAATCCCACAATTTTATTAAATCATTTCTGCAATTATAACGAGTAATTGGAATAAAAAGGTCGTGGTGGATTTAATTCACGCCGTTCGATGCCTTCAACTAGTAATTGGTCGTTAAATAACAGTTTAATCATTAGCATTCTCATATGAACTGTTAATCCGCGATTTAATCACGGCTGTCAAATATGCCGAGAAAAGCTTAGGCAACAGATCTTTCGTCTTTCAAAATTTTAAATTAATTCTATGTTTTTATAAAATAAATTTTAATTAAACTAATTGAATATTTCTCCTATTTTACTCCATGTATAATAAATTTTATCTAAAGATTAAAAATATATAAGAAATTCATTGATCCAACAAAATTTTAAATCATTCTTTAATTAATTTTTTAATTTTTTAATTTATGACTCAAATAATTAATTAAAAATCATATAATAATAAAAAATTCTTTAAATTTATATTCTTAATTATGACATCTTTAATTTTAAAAAAATTTCAAAATCTTTGAAAAGTTTCATTTGTTTAACTTTCTCAAAATTTATATTTTTTCCAATTTTTTAAATTATTACAACTCCATTCCCCTATAATTAACAATCTTGAGCATCACATTTGTTACGGTAAATAATTACAATAATACTTCACTCATCTAATATATTTTAGTTTCACAATAACATTATATATTTTATAAGTTAAGAAATTCCTTTATCACCAAAATATTTTCACAAATTGACAAATATGCCATCCAATCATAGAGTTGTTTAAATCATCCTAAATCTTAACACTACAAATTCACCAAATAAATGTGTAATTAATAACATTTTTAACTATTAAACTCACTTATATTAAGTGCACGGTATACCTTTCATTAAAAATTTTAAAATAATCCATCCAATAATAACAAATATCTTCATCTAACAAAAATAATTTGATCATATCTTTGTTAATTTTACTAGAATCAAATTCTTAGTTCTCGTATATTTTAATTTGGCCACCACATTATCAATTTCTAATCTATCAAATAAATCCTCAAATGCAACAATATCAAAAATTTCTATTTTAAATTCATGATAAACTATTTTATTTTCTTGTAATTCTTCTCATTATTATGTTTAATTGATTTTTATGCTATATTTTTTTTAACTTTACTTTCACATTAAAACCAATAACCATACAAAAAAGTATTCTGCGTGCTGAAAGTTCGTCTTAATAAGATGACTAAGCCCACATGAGATTAACCTAATCCATTAATCACATTCTTGATATGCGGATGCGATCAATTGCTTCTATTTACTGTTAGACTTCCCTATTTAAATAGAGCTACACCTCTTATAAAGTGTGAAAATATGTTCTAATTCCATATTTCAGTGGTCTCTCAATTACTCACATGGTATCAGAGCATTCGTCTCTCAGCCTTCAAGAACTCATCTAATCTCTTGGCTCCCTCTTCATCGACCTAAGAACTTATCCAATCTTCAAACAGAAAGCTATCAACCCACTGCAACCAAGAATTGACCGCTCTAGCCGTGATCAAGATACCTGCAGCCAAGAATCTTGTAGTTGCTCTAGCCGTGATCAAGAAGATCCGCCATCAAGTATCGACGCCTTTAAAGACGTCCAGAATCGACCGTTGTTTTCACTTTTTTTTGCTACGCTAGCCCTTGCCGATGATCCCTCCTTTGAAAACATCAAGAATCGACAACTCTAAAGGCGTCATGAATCGACGTCAATCATTTGAAGAAGATTCTTCTCCGTCTTCAGCGATGGCTTCTCCAACCAATCTTCTTCCCACCAATCAGCGAGTCCAACTAACAAAATCTTACACCCTCCCAATCTTTCGGCCACCACCACCATCGGCTTCGGTGACATTACATATCTTGGTAATGTTCATCACATCCTCAATGTTAAACTAGACAAAGCCAACTACATTCTATGGAGGTCTCAATTCATCCCTCTTTTTCGAGCTCATCAACTCTTAGGTTTCATTGATGGCTCTCTAGCACCTCCATCGCAATTCTTTGCTAATGGCAAACCAAGTCATGAATATTCAAGATGGCTTACCACCGATCAACTCACTCTCTGCTGGATCATTTCTTCACTAACGAAATATGTTCATGCTCAAGTTCTTAGGCATGATTCTGCTTATTCCATATGGCAAGCTCTATCCGAAATTTATGCCTGTATTTCTTAGATCCGTCTACAACAACTTGATTATCAATTACGTTTTCTTCGGATAAGTGTTACCCCCATGAAATGACTATCTTCAGCAAGAAAAGCAACACACCCATCAACTAGCCATCTTCAGTTCTCCACTTAATGATCAACAGATTGTAATCGACATCCTCACTAGTTTGAGACTAGAATTTGCTCCTTTAGCCACCACTATTAGAGCAAGATTAGAGCCCATCAAAGTTGATGAACTTTGCGGCATTCTTTTAAATCATGAGATTTTATGTTCCACGTACACCATTGGCAACAATGTTACCTCTAACAATCCTGTTCAAGCCAGCATTGCCAAATCACTTCATTTCTCATTCCAACATCACTTTAAACCGAGGTCAAGGAAGGGGTCGCTTTTGTGGCTGCAGTCACTACAATGGTCATGGCCGGTCCTCGCTCATCTGTCAAATATGCAATCGAGTCGAACACTCAACAATCGACTGCTATCATCGTCAAGATGTTTCAGTCTTCCCTCCCCAATGACATTATGGCACCACTGTTGGCCGGCCTAATCGTCCCTCTATGCACCTGGTGATTTCTAACACCGATGGTTGGTATCCAGACTCTGGGGCAACTCAACACATCACTCCTAATCTTCAAAACATTCAATCCACTCAGTCGTATGAAGGATCAGACATGGTGCATGTTGGTAATGGACAAGGTTCACCTATCTACAATACATGCAATTATACCTTTTATAACTCTACTATTTTTTAAAAATTAAGAGACATTCTTCATGCACTCGATATTACTAAAAGTGTGCTTTCAATAAGCAAGTTTACTAAAGACAATAATGCCTATATTGAACTTCACTCTATTGTTGTCTCGTGAAGGATGCTCATGCCAAGAAAGAGCTTCTTCGAGGAACAATTGATCGTGGTCTGCAATGCGTTGCTGTCAATCCTACCCACACGGCTCTTGCTGCTATCATATCACCCGACACACTCTCCCTCATATATGGCACAATCATCTTGGTTACCCACATCTCAAAGTTTTTAAAAATATTTTACATTATTTAAATGTTAATTTTTCTCCAAAACATGTTTGTCATTCATGGTTGCAAGCTAAGAGTCATTGACTCCATGTACCTGACTCTTTAAATGTTTACAATAATCCCTTGGAATTAAAATACAATGATATTTGGGGCCCAACTTCTGTAGTGTCTGTTACTGATCATCAATATTACATTATTTTTATTGGTGCATGCACTCGATTCTGTTGGTTGTTTCCTCTACATCATAAAAGTGATGCTCTCCCCACCTTCGCCAAGTTTAAATCCCTCAGAGAATGTTCATAATTGAAAAATAAAACAAATTCAATCTAACGGCGAAGTGAATTTCAGTGCTCCATATGTTCCCCAACAAAATGGCACCGTTGAATGCAAACATCGGCATATTGTCGAAATCATGCCTTCTTGTCCACATCCCTCCCTCAAAACTATTGGCTTTATGCTTTTCAAACTATCAATTACATTATTAACAGATTACTTAACAGCAACAATACCACCATCTCTCCATTTGAACTTCTTCATCGCACCAAACCGGACTATAGCAAATTATAAGTGTTTGGGTGCTTATGCTTCCCTTGATTCAAACCCTACACTCAATCCAAGATTGATAATCGATCCACACTTTTCATCTTTCTTAGCTACAATAGCTCTCATTCCGCTTATATGTGTCTTGACCCGAAAATCAGTAAAAGTTTTCATTTCTCATTTTGATATGTTTGATGAAACTAACTTTCCTACAATACCTAACACGCCCAAACAACCTCTCCACTCTAACCCAGTGGAGAATCAATGCTCCCATCTATCTTTTCCAGCAACCGTTCAAACCCACAATCACCCTTCAACTCCTTCCTTTCCAGTGCAACAACCTACGAACAACGTGTACCCGAATCTTCCCCAAACCTTACGAATTTGCCTCCACCCGAAGTTATTTCAGAACCTACCACAGCCTTGAAACCTCCACCAGCAAAATCTTCTTCGGTTGCAACTCCCCAACAAAATACCAACACTCATTCTATGACAACTAGACATAAATCTGGACACCTCAAATATAAGTATTTTCTCACATCCAAGCATACAACATGTACCTATTTTATTGTCACAATTTCCATGCACAATCTTGACTGGCAACATGCTAAGCAATTTGAATATAACGCTCTAATGCGCAATAAGACCTAATCTTTTGTTCCTCAAACACCTGACATGAATATCATTACTTGTAAATGGTTATATAAGCTTAAATACAACATTGATGGGACCATTAGCCGGCACAAAGCAAGGTTAGCTGCTCGTGGATTTCATCAACAAGGAGTTGATTATCATGAGACTTTTAGTCTCGTGATAAAACTTGTCACAATTCGGATAATGCTAACACTTACAGTAACATACACTTGGCCTATTCATCAACTCGATTTTGATAATGCTTTTCATAACGACAACCTGCAATAACACATCTTCATGTCTCAACTAGAAGGTTATGTTGACTCAACCTTCCCTACACATGTTTTTAAACTGTATAAAGCATTGTATGGTCTTAAGCAAGCTCCTCGTGCATGGTTCTCGAAGCTCTCTGGGTTTCTTCTTAAACAGAGATTTCAACAAAGTGTTGTAGATAGTTCTTTTTCGCAATAAACATATTATTTTGTTCTCTCTCATCTATATCGATGACATCATTCTAACAAGAAATGATTTAGTTACTATACTTGAACTCATATGGTCCCAGTGATAACTTCACAGTTAAAGACCTTGATCAAGTACAAAATTTTCTTTGAATTCAGCTCTACCGCAAGTCTACAACTCTTTACATCTAGCAATACCAATACATTTCAGCATTACTTCAACTAACTAATATGGAGAATCTGAAGTCCCATGTGCCATATGTTATTCTCCTCATCAGCTAATGCAGAAGCAAAGGATTTTCGAAGCATCGCTGGCGCCCCACAGTATCTTCTCCTCATGCGGTTGAATATTTTATTTAGAGTCAATCGCATCAGTCAATTTATGCATTATCCCACTACTGAACATTTGCATGCGCTCAAGCGTATTCTTCGCTACCTAAAAGGTATCATTAGTCATTGTTATGTTATTCATTCTGCTATGGTGCGAAAATCTCGGGACAACCTATCTAGCTGCAAATCTTGTGCTACACACTTGCATGAAACATATGGCTCTTGATATTCATTTTATTCGCGAGCTAGTTGCCAAGAAAGACGTTAAAGTGCGGTATATCCCGTCCAAACTACAACTTGTAGATGTTCTCACAAAGCCGCTATCTCCTAAGAACTTTCAGAAGTACATTTCCAAGCTTGTTTTTCCATCCGGCATGCCTCACTTGTGGGGGTGTACTAAGATGACTAAGCCCACATAAAATTAACATCATCTGTTAATCACATTCTTAATATACGGATGTGGTCAATTACTTCTATTTACTGTTAGACTCTCCTTATTTAAAGAGAGTTGCACCTCTTGTAAAGCTAATGCAAGGTCGAACTTTAACAAACATTTTTGCAGCTCAAAAGGGTGCTGAAGGCCATCAAGTTCTCATTCATCAAGAACATTGAAAAAATGATTAAAATTAAAATTAGTTTATATTTGTTAATTTGGGGTTTTATAATTTTGTACTTTCATTTATGTTTCATTGGAGCATACTTACAATGAAACCTATGTGATATTAATGATCTCACTACTTGCTGATACATACATTAAATGACTCTTCTAAAAACAATCAAATGAAACAACCAATTCGCACTTGAACTAATATGTTGTATTAACATGAAGCTTGAAGTGTTTATGCTTAGTAATTTCTTCATATATTTTGCAAATATATATATATATAGAGAGAGAGAGAAAGAGACGGAGAGATTACTAACCTTTAAGAAGGAAGAGCTGCTTTTTTTCTTCTACATATTGTAACTGGCTTCAATGTTTCAAAATTGAAGAAACTCTGTCAGATAACCATTTCTTCAGCCTCTTCATTCTTCTTTCTCCTCAGATTCCCTCTTATTTCTCCATACCAACGAGTTCAGTTCTCTGGAGCTAAAAATTTCTCATTAACATTAACAAATAGGGAACATGAAAGAATAAGATCAATAAATCTTGTTCTTTCATGTTGAGGTATCAAAATATGAAAAAGACAACATTAATATAAAAAATTGGATGCAGTAATCCCAAACAAGTTAGCATGTGCCTCAATTGAAAATAGACATTTGAATAAAGAAACCTCAAAGCAAGCAACTTGAAAAATTACGAAATGTCAAATAAAATGAATCTACTTGGTATCTATAACACTAATTTTAGGGGGCATTTAAATGTCCAAAAGTGATAGAAAGGCACATGATGAAGAGAACATTTTTTTTGCTTATTTCATTTTATTTTAATCAGTCCACAAGAGAAAAAAAAAAACAAGAAAAGAAGCATTTAAGTCTAATATGATAACAATCCCTGAAAATAAAATATCGAGACCAGAAAACATCAAGAATAGAACTGTTTTGTTGAATAAAAGAATATAGATGCTATAGATAATAAATTTGCAAAAGAGACAAAATAATGTATATATATAGTCATACACAATGAGGTGTGCCTTTGCCTCAAGTTTGATATAAATCCCAATCAAATTCAGGTCTGGAGAAAACCTCATAATCTGTTTCACCATCAACAAAGCTATCAACTGTTTGCAATCCTTCCAGTATAGATGGCTGGAACCCGTCTGTTTTGGAAGGCAAGAGCATATAAAAGAACAATAAGCCAAGGGTAAAAATCGCCTGCAGCTTCAGGGAATCTCCCTGAACAGAGAAGAACAATAGCATCGATACTAAGAAAAAGATCACGCAGAAATGCATGATGCACAACACCCTGTCCATCAGCTTCCCGTCATTGCCAGCCGCAAAGCCCCTAACTCTGTAAACAAACAAAAAGTTGTACTTGTCGACAACAAAACGGTAACCAAAGTAGAAGGCACCCACAGGAACCACAAGCGGAGAGAAAACAGAATAAATCATGGTTAGGGCAAATATTGTGAGGTTGAAAGCATAGTACTGTGCAAAATCAAACATCTGCTTGGGCACATGGAAACTTCTACTTATAGGATATATTGAAAGGTTGTGTCCATCAATGTCATTCACAACCGAACTGTCTTGCCTCTCAGACATAAGAGGCATCCTTAAATTATCGCCATCTCTCTGTTCAGTGTTTGGTTCCGTGGGATCCTCATTCTGCTCAGGGACCAGCTGAAGCATGTCATTCTTGCGAAACTTCCTCAAAGTCTTCTTTATCCAAGGTACTGGGGCCAAGAGATCAAACGATATTCCAAGAAAAGCACTTGTGATCAGAAATGCAAGGGAAGAAAGGCATGACTTGGACAGAAATGACGCGCTCATGTACTGCTCGATGCGTCTGCAATCTTCGCCATCCAAGTAACACCTTCCCATTCGAAGTATCGCGCCTTCGAGTGACGACTCAACGAGAGCGCGCAAAAGAATAAGGTTCACCAGAAAGAAGCAAACCATCTTCAATAATGCAGCCCGCTGCTCCCCAGAAACTGTGAGATGCCGCTCGAACTTGGAGAGATATGAAAGCACGGATGGGATGATGATGTACATGCTCACAAATATAAGCACATTAGGCAAGAATTGGAGAATTACAGCGGCAAACCAGCTAGAACCCTCCAGCCAAGCAAACCACGATTGCGCGCTATCCATTGCTTCAGCATTTATAATTCTTGCAGCACTTTTCATGGCAGTAATCACTGCAAGGGGAGAGCTGCAGAACAGAAGCATAACAACAAGGCATGTGTTCACTGCCACCCTACGGAGACCAGAAGACAGCTTGTTCAATCCCAGGTGGTTCCAGTAGATGTCTGTAGCTGGGGGTGCCCTCTCAACTCTCCAACGGCTCCTTCCAAGCTGAAGCTCCATTAATGGAAAGAACCTGCCTGCCGGCTTCTTCCTCCTTTCAGTTCGAAAATCCATCACCGCCTTGTTTGTGGTGTAGACGTCCCTGAAAATAACAAACGCAATCCCAGAACCAGCAGCTCTACCTTCCTTGTAGTCTAACAGCTTTGTCTCCAATACCAACCTCAAATTACGCAGTTTCCTTAACCTCTCTTCTTCTGTAAAACCTAACATCGACGCCATTGCAGCCCACATCGACTTTATTGCAGCCCACAGAGCGCACAACTTTCTCCGAGTAGAACTGAGGCGACCTGAATCCAAACCATCATCTCCTCCATCAGCCACGTTTCTAGCATCCAACCTAGATTCCAACAAAAAAATCTTGTTCTGGACTTTAGCCCACTGCGAAATGAGATCGTCCAAGGAGCAAAGATCAAAGGGCGCTATGACTCGATAAACCTTACCGGGATAACGATGCTGAAAATACTCTTCCAGCGTAGATTTATTTGAGGCCAACGTTTTAGGTATCCCCTGAAGCATGATGGTAAACAAGGCAATCGAGTTATTAGAACGAGACTCGCTAGGGTTTCCATTTCCATCCCTAAGCCTGGTGATTCTAAGCTCATCCTCCATTCTGGAGATGCCCAAGTGGGCGACAACGGCAACTGAAAGCATGAGGATGAAGTGAAACCACAGAAGAGACGAACCTGGGGACATGTGGGAGATGGTGGTGCGGGTGAACAGATCGCCGATCGGGGAATCTCCGGCGCAGAGATTGAGGGGGAGGGCGACGAGGAGCGCGATTGCGGAGAGTGAAGCGAGCACGATGAAGCTGGAGCGTTCGATTCCGAGGAACTGCGCCGCGTCGGCGCCGCAGTGGATGGCGATCTGGGAGGCAGTGGCATGGTAGACAGCGAGAAGCTTGGTGTAGAGGGCGGAGGGAGAGGGGATGCCATGATCGCTTCGGAGCTTGACGAGGAGGAATAGAAGGAGGCAAGAAGAGGCGCCGACGGCGGAGATGTTGAGCAGGTACTGAATGTTGCCGTACCAAGCAACCAGTTCGCCGGAGTCGGGCGACAAAGGAGGAGAAGCGGAAAATGAGGCGGCGGAAAACGGCGACATCGCCGGAGGGAGGGAGCTCGAAGAGACGATCATCGGGGGATGGGGGATGGGCTGGCTTCCTTCATGGGCAAGGAAGTGTTGAGGGCTCAGTAACTTTTTATCAGCCTAAAAAGAGCGAGCCCTAAATTTGGCAGCAAGGTTAAGTCAGAGCTTTGAGGAGCCCCGTATGTAGATGAGCAGCTAACTTAATTTTCTTATTACACAAAAAAATAGAACGAAAACACTTAGAAGGTAAATGGTGTTCAAGAGTGTTTTATCTATATAATAAGTTCAAATTTTATTTAGCTTAATTACCAACTTCAGATTATATACGTCATTAAGTTATTTCGTTAACTTTTTGGTGAAGTATTATTTATACTAAAATGCTGCTTAGCACAAAAACTAAACACTCTGATCGGTGCTCAGTCTCTTTCGCTGCTTGTCTTAGCTTGATATTCGAATCCTGTGGGGTGCTGAGGTGCGCTCTTACGCCCGCTGCGGGGCGCTTTGAAGCTTGCTTTTCAAGCGCTGGCACATGTTTTTTTCTCCAATCAAGATAATGCATTCTAAAGGTCTCATAAGAAGAAATGATTAGCACCTGAAAAATAACATGTGTCACCTTAAACGTGTTTAACTGTGATTTAACTATCATAAGGCAAAATTATTAATATATAATTTTATATTTCTCAATTAAAAAAGCATTAATTTAATATACTTACTTTTAACCTGATTTTTAAAAATTTTTATAGTGAAATTTCAATAATTTAGCAACATCAGCATTGAACTTTTCTTATCTTTTAAGTGAAAGGCAGCAGAATATCGAGGCTATTTTAAAATCCAGCAAACACACTTTGGATCGAAATTCCTTTATAAACGTCAGGTTATCGATTCAATCTAATTCCTTACTTTGAAGATTATATTAGCAACACTTATCTTTTGGATACGTCCATCTGGTGCAAATTTTTGCCCTTCGCTTAGGAGAAATATTTTGCCCTAGCCGACCTGAGCAACCTTCGTCTTGGCCCCTTGCCGGGGGGATCCGTCTCCTACCCCATGGAGCCTCCCCTGCCCCTCTCCTCCACCCCTCCCTCTTCTTCTTCATCATCTATTCCCATCCCGGGACCTCCTTCTTCTCTCATTCCCATTTCCAGTATTCTCGGCTCGGCCCCGGCTTTTGGGAGGCTTTCCGTCTCGGGCCAGGTGTGGCGGCCCTGCCCCGCCGTGGTCCTGTTAACCCTTAAGTTAACATGATTACGGTGGAGGGGTCACCAAATGACAAGGTCCCCACTTAGAATTGAATTAGACACATGTTCTAATCCAACTTAAGTAAGGACTTTGCCATTCATCCCAGAATTTATCACTAAATGATCATACAAGAACTCAGAGTGCAGAAGCATAAAACATAACATCCATCCAATACAGTATAAATACAACAATACAGAATAAGTAAAGTACTGAAAGAAAAATATAAACCTGTATTATTACAACATTTAATAAGTTTTAAAAGAACTGAAAGGAAACTCTCAATCTCACTGAAAGAAAGAAAACTAAAACTACAGATCTTCAGGAACGGGCTCCTCCTCCAATGGCAAGCTCTCCACTGGATCTGCTGCTCCAACAAACTCAGAACCTACTATTATCAGTTTCATAATGGTAGGGCTCCAGCCAACAAAAGAAAAACTGGTTTGACAATATGTCTAAGTACATTTTAGGGCAAATAATTTTATTAAGTTACTTGAATATCACCATAAACCAGTACTGAAGCAAAAAGGTGCAGAATGCGTGCAAAAGGACAGTATAAAGTTATAAACAAATAGTTTATAACTAAATTAACTAGGATACATACCTCCTCCAAGTAATTGCAACAAAGACAGGTAAGCAAAAGACTAAACAAAACTATAAGAAAATACAACCTAAATATGCATATGATCAAACATCTGATATGCTAAGTGACATACAACATTTAACAGTGTGAAACTGAAATAAACTAACATCCTAAAAGCATAAGAAAATAGTAAGTAAAACTAGCATCCTAAATATATATAACACGTGCAGGAAAGCTGTAAGTAAAACAGTGCTATAACGCAGAATATGCAAGTAAAACAGTAACTGAAAATGGAAACTGCAGTGACCTTCTAAGTCACCCAAACTGGAAACATACTCAGCAAAACTTACCCTGATGAGCTAAGAAACTCTGAAATGAACATCACTGAAAACTCTTAGCTTGATGAGCTAAGATAGATCTGAATGTAAGTGTACTTAAATTAGTATATCCATATTAGAATCTTGACTCTATAGTCAGTAGGGCGAGAGTCTATCCATCCTATCACTCGGACTAGGCATGGCCAATAGACTGTCGAACATTAAACCCTCGAAAGGTTGCCGACCCCGAACGAATTGATCGAAGAGGTATACTAATCAAGCTACACCTTACAAACCACTTGTGAAACAAAAACATAATGCTGCTTATGAATGTTCCATAATAACATAAGATATTTATCAAATATCTTAAGTACATAATACATGTTCAAGGTATAAGAATCAAAATCAAGGAATGCGAAGCATCAAAATCAAAGTGCAAGAAACTCTATCTAAAATACAGGTGATATCCGTTGTTATCTAATTTATTCATTCTATCTACTCTAAGTTACATAAGTTTCAAAATTATCAATTCTTACACATTCTGTAACTTAGAATCACGAATCCTACTAGTTGAAGATAATTAGGACTGGCCAAGTCCTAATTATAACTTAATCAAAAGATGACTATTTGGTTAAAATGAATAAATCATCGACCTAATTTTGTAATTTAATTTATCCCAACCTCATCTTGATTATCCAAATTAAGATGAAAAGATTAAGAATTAGACTCCAGATGATGAGGTCTAATTACTTAATCTAAAGGTATAATCTAAGGGTCTAAGTTTAGAACCCAAAACTCACGGATTAGGTTAAGGCAAATCCTAATGATAAATCAAATTTATTAAGATAGATCTCTATTCTTAGTTCTAGGGTTTAAAGATCAAAATAATCATTAAATAAACTAAGAAAAATCTAGAAACTAGTAAACTCAAGGTTTCACCTATTGAGTAACCCAATTTACTCAATAGATGAATTCTAACTTAAGTTCTATTCATAATCTTAGAAATTAAAGCTCTTAATTACTAAGAATGTCTCTCAAGACACACATCCTAACTAATGTTATAAGGACCTAAGGTAAGATCTAAGAGTGATTAAGGAAAGAAGAACACTCACAATTTACTTAGGAATTTTCTTAAGGAGCACATTTTGACCATTTTAATCAACACCTAATTTAGACTTGAGTTTGATTAATTTCAGTTCTAAATCATTCTATTTACTGATTTTAGTGATTATAAACTGAATTTAGGGCTTTTAAAGGCTAAACCCTAAATTTGGGCAAAATGGTTATTTTGCCCCTACTTAAGGGTTCAAAAGATCAAATTTTAATCTAAGGCTTAAATTCTAAAATTTTCTTTTGGAATGTGTTTCTTACTATCTAATGTAAGATTAGACAGCAACTAAATTAATTTTGAGTCATTATTAAGCCAAATGAGATCAAATTAGTGAATTTGACTCATAAGGGCAAATTAGTAATTTAACTTAGTAAAAATTAAATTTTCTTTTAGATTATTGTTCTTTACTGTCTAAGCTTTCCATAGAATCTAAATTTGTTAAATTCTAATAAGTATTGGCCAAGTTATGGCCAATACAAGATCTATGGTTTAAAGGTGATTAAGGAATTCTTAATTATAGGTCAAAAATCCTAACTTTGCCGATTAATGTCCAAATTAAGCAAAATTAGTGGCTATAGTTTACAAATAATCCACTGATCAGAATGACATGTGGTAGGCTCAATTTGGACCTAATTTGACTAAGTTAAGACCTAATTAGGGTTTAGGATGATTAGTGAGTGATTAGCAAAATTAATCACTCAAACACTAATCCAACCTTATAGATTGATTCTAGATGGTTCTATGAGTCCTCTAAAACTTAAATCACTTAATTTGGATTACTAGATTTGCTAATATTCACTAATTAAGATTTTAAAGTAATTAAGGGTGATTAACAAATTTAACCGTTGGATCCTAAACATTTTTGTAGATTACTGTGAATTAGGTTTTTTTGATCTAAAAAGACCTTTGGATCATCAAATTTGGAGCTCAATTGACCAAGTTATGGTCAATTGAAGTTCTAGGTCTAATTAAGGTAATTAGGGTTAAGTCCTAAAAGTCATTAAGCTCAAATTAATCCAAACAGCAAAATGAACACTATAAAATTAATCTTTAAGATTTTTTGATCACTTTAAGACCCATATTGGGTATGTTTGGATCAATCTACACAAAGTTATGAGCTAAATAATATTTGTGACATTTAATTTAACTTAAATAAATCCTAAATATCACTTTGCTAAATATAGGTTCAAATGCAAAATTGACAGTGCCAAATTATTCCTCTATTTTTGCTGAATCCAATGATATATAATTTTGTATAATTTGGATGTCTATTTTGCAAGTTATTAAGGTTTAAAGATTTGATTTAATTGATTTATTAATTCTGTTAATTATTTTAATTATTCTGATTTGATTTATATATATATATATAAATTCGTTTATTATTAAAACATTTTAAATATATAACGTATATATAATTATAATTGCAGGACACGTGGCGGGCCGACACTGGTGCAGCAGACGACGGCGAGCCCCACCAGTGCAGACGACTAGACCAGTGGGTCCCACCGCTGCAGACGCACTGCCCCGGAGCCACGTCAGCGGTCCCCATTGGATGCCTCATCAGCGGTCCGGAGCGAGTGGTCGAGCCGGGATTCGGCCCGGTCTGGAGCGACCGGTTCGAGCGAGCGACCCAGCGTCGCTTCGTCTTCCGAAGGAGGCGAGGCGTAGAGGGAAAAAATTTAGGGTTTACGGTGCGATTTCGATCGATCGAACGAAGTTTCGATGGATCGCGGCCCAGTTTTGATACTTAAACAATCATAGATAACTCGTAAAAATGCATAAGCGAAATATTAGGAGGATAGGGAGTACCTTAAGTCGAACGGTCGGGAGGAAGAGGGATAACTCGAGGCTCGACTGTTTCTTTTAGCTTTAGAAATTTTTCAAAACGGGTGAAGGAGAAGGAAAACCAGGGCTTAAATGATGCTTTAGAGGAGGGCTTTGAGCGGTGGGGAGACGCCTGGCAGGGAGCTAGGGCGACGCGCGGCACGCAGCTCTGGCGCAGAGCGACACGTGCTCTTCGCTCGGCAGGCGCGGGGACGAAGCGGCTCGGCCGTCCGATCGGATGGTTCGCAAGAACCGTCTGTTCTAACGGTAGACGGAAAATTAAACGAACGGCGTTACATCAATTCTGACGGCGCCGTTAACTTTAAATAATTAAATAATTATTTTAATTTAAAATATACCGATTTAATTAATCAATTTTACCCTATTAATTGCATTTCAAAAGTTTTCAATAAATCGCCCTTCACTAATTGAAGGGTGAGGAACGCAACGGTGCACTCAGATTTTTATTTCGATGAGTATTTATTTATTTGATTATTTGGGGTATTTAATTATTATTAAAATATTCGGCGAAAATTCAACGACTTCCAAATGCCTCCAAAACTTCACCCCTAGCTAATTTGGGTGTTCTGAACGCAATGGTGAAGTCAGATTTTTAATCTGAGGTCTAAATAAAAAGTCAATTTCTAGGGTTTGGGATTTTCTAGAATTTCTGATTTGACTCAATTGACTTCTGAGTTGACCTAGGTTTCAGAGATGAGCTCTAAATTATTTAATTAGTGACTTAGAATCTTAATTAAGACTTAGATTAATCTTAATTGAGCAAAGTAACAACCTGGGTTGTTACACCAGGTCTCCTAGAAATCGCTTTTTGCCTCTGTTTCTAAAGAAAAGCAAGAGTTTCAACTGTCTTTTGTGCCACCTTCTGATGAAGTGATTGACATCTCCGAAGATGAAGTTCTTGTTGGCAAAAAACATTGGAAGCATAGCATTGTTGGTTTTAGCCTTGGGAGAAAACACACCTACAAAGTGCTCTTTGACTCCATGAGCAAAACATGGAAACTTAAAGGTTCTTTTTCATTATTTTCATTAAGTGCAAATTGCTATCTGATAAAAGTGTGTTGCGAAGAAGATATGCAGACTATCCTACAAGGTGGCCCGTGGTTTTTCTTCAGCATACCCTTCCTTGTCAAGCCTCGGAACAGAAACTTCATTCCAGCTGCCTCTTCATTCTCGTCTTTGCCGGTATGGATCAGGTTCTCGGAACTTCCTCTCTACTTTTGGTCGGAAGGTATCTTATCAAAACTTGCTAGTATAATCGACATACCGATTATGGCGGATTCTCTTACGGCATCCAAACAGAGGCTCACATATGCTAGAGTTTGTGTTGAAGTAAATATATCAGCTGCCTTTCCGGAAACAATACAAATTAAGGTTGGTGGCACTATTATAAATCAAAAAATTGAATACGATTGGATTTCGACTGTCTGTGGTAAATGTAACTCTTTTAAAAGTGCAGGTTATCTTTGTCCAGTCTCCCCTTCTTACCTTCTTAGAGGTCGCAGCCGTTCCAGGCACCCCAGAGCCTCTAGAGCTTCCACTTCTAAGCCTCCTCCCCTTCCCCCGACCATTGCTGCTCCAATTCTCCCTACCCCACCTCTTTCTCCCATTGTGGAATCTCCCCCCCTATCAATCCCTAGACCAGATCCCCTTCCACCCATTTTAATTCCAAGTCCCAGGTCTGCTCAAGATCTCAATGCTCTTCCGGATTCCCTTCCCAGCTTAGGGCCCAATTCCCCTATCGACCCCCCTAGAGGTACGCTCGACCTTACCTCTCCCTCCTTTTCTTCCCAAATCCCCAATCCCCAATCCCTCCCTTCCTCTTGTAAAGGCAAGGGAATTGACTATGGTGGAGACATCTCCCATTTCCCTGATCTAAAATTAGCTAATGATTTGCACAAACTTGAAGGAAGAAGTCGCTCTCTTTGCAACCGTCCCAAATAATCTCTTTTTAGCTTCTCCTCTTCCCCCTCTCCTTTACTCTAATTATGCTTAGCCCAAAAATTCTTTCATGGAATGTTCGGGGCCTTCACTCTCACATCCGCATTTCAGATCTTAACTCCCTCATCTTAGACCAGCATCCGGATATTGTTGGGCTTCTTGAACGCAAAATTAACAATTTCGATCTTTCTAACTCCTTTAACCAAAGAAAGTATGCTTTATTCAGCCCAGAAAATCATTGCAATAATTTTAATAACATTTCGGTAGGCAGAATTTGGGTCAAGTGGAACTCTATGAATTCCTCTTTCACCCCCAGTGTTATAAACAATCAACTCATTCATGGCCGCTTTCAGCATTTTAACATTGTCTGCTGGATTACTTTTATTTATGCTTCAAATAGTGAATCTGAAAGGCTTAAGCTTTGGGAGAATTTGACCAAAATTCATTATGGGATCTGTGGTCCTTGGCTTGTTTCTGGTGACTTTAACTGCATAAGATATCCTTTTGAAAAGATTGGTGGCTCCCAGTCTTCAATGTCGAAAATCATTGCTTTAAATAATTGTATCAATGCAGCTGGTTTAATTGATCTTCAGCACTCGGGCAACCTCTATACTTGGGACAATCAAAGGCTTGATTGCCCCATAAAAGCTAAGCTGGATAGATGTATGGTAAATACGGATTGGCTCAATTTGTTTCTGGATGTTTACTGCAAGATTCTTCCCCCTGGAACTTCTGACCACTCTCCTCTTATAGCTACAGGTTCCTCTTATAATAAAGATCCTCATCATTTCTGTTTCAAAAATTTCTGGTCAAACAGACCAAACTTTATTATGCTGGTTCCCAATCTTCAATGTCGAAAATCATTGCTTTAAATAATTGTATCAATGCAGCTGGTTTAATTGATCTTCAGCACTTGGGCAACCTCTATACTTGGGACAATCAAAGGCTTGATTGCCCCATAAAAGCTAAGCTGGACAGATGTATGGTAAATACGGATTGGCTCAATTTGTTTCCGGATGTTTACTGCAAGATTCTTCCCCCTGGAACTTCTGACCACTCTCCTCTTATAGCTACAGGTTCCTCTTATAATAAAGATCCTCATCATTTCTGTTTCAAAAATGTCTGGTCAAATAGACCAAACTTTATTATGCTGGTTCACTCCACTTGGAATGAATTTTATGGTGGGGACCCTCTTTTTGAGTTGCACCAAAAGCTTATTCATATGAAAAAAATTCTCCAACTAGAGAATCAGGCCCATCCGACTATCCCTGCTGAAATTAAGAGGATGCGTATTGCTCAACTGAAGAAGTTTAATTTGTCAAACATGCATCCTTTGTTGGAGGATCTTAATTCCTGTCTTATTTCTATAAAGTAAGCCTTGAAAGATGCTATTTTTAACGAGTTGTCATGGGCCAAACAACGTTCCAAAGTCCATTGGCTTTCACTTGGGGAAGATAACTTGAAATTTTTTTATAATCATATGGCCATCAGAAGAAATCAATCTAGCTCTTGCTTGCTCCTTTCCAAGGATTCTGCCATATCTTTTTTTTAAAATCTGCTAAACGATGCTCACAGTCATGGCAATATCTCTATTTATCCTTATGCAAAGATTGACTCAGCTACCCATAATGTTATATGCAAGTCATTTTTAGATGAAGATATCAAAAAGGCTATTTTTTCCATTAAGGACAATGCAAGTCATGGTCCTGATGGGTTTTCTGCATTATTTTTCAAAAAAGCATGGAGTATCATATCCAGCTCTATCATCTTTGCTATTGGTCACTTCTTCAAGACCAGTGCTATGCCCAGATGGTTAAACCACACCCTCATATCCCTTATCCCTAAGAGCAAAGGGGCTGCTGTTATAGATAACTTTCGACCGATTGCTCTTTGTAACACAATGTATAAAGCTATTTCTAAACTTCTTGCAAAGAGAATTTATGTTCTTCTTCCGGCCTCATTCACCCGGCCCAGGCGGCGTTTGTTAAAAGAATGCAACTTTCCCACCACGTCATTCTCGCTAATGAAATTATTAGATTAATTAATTGGCCTCAATCCAAATTTTTTTGTGCTAAGATTGATTTGAGGAAAGCTTTTGACCGTATAAACAGGACCTTCATTATCAATGCTCTTAATCATATCAACTTGCCAAGGAAATTAATTGGCCGGATTACTGCTTGCATATCTAATGTTCACTTTTCTATTAACTTGCAAGGTTCCTCTTATGGTTACTTTGGCTCCTCTTCGGGGCTTAGGCAGGGCTGCTCTCTTTCTCCTCTATTATTCATCATTGCAATGAATTATCTTTCTGCTGCTATTGAACATGAGGTTCAAGCTGAGCATATTTTTCCATTTACCTATGCTAACTTTACTTGTTCCCATCTCTTGTTTGCGGATGATATCTTGCTTTTCGGTCATGCCTCCGCTGAGAACATGCAAGCTTACAAAAATTATCTTGACGGGCTTCTGGATGCCTCGGGCCTCAGCGTCAATGTGGAAAAATCTCAAGTGTTCTATTCCAAATCTGTGCTTAATGTGAATATGCTTTCTGCCATTTGGAACTTCCCTACTTCTCAATTCCCCATGAAGTACTTGGGTCTTCCGGTTCTTCCTAACCGTCCTCGCATGTCTCACTTCTCTCCTCTTATGGCCAAACTTCACAATTAGATTTCTGGTTGGGCTCTCAAATCCCTGGCTTATGCTGGCCGTCTTCAACTTCTCAGGTTCTCGGTCTGGCCGCTCTTGCTGCATTGGTTCAAAGCTACCCTTATTCCTATAAGCATTATTAACATTATTAAAAAGTTGTGTGCAAACTTTCTGGATCATGGCTCTATGGATCGTAAGCTTATTACGGTCGCCTGGGTGAAAACTGCCTCTCCGACGGGTAAAGGAGGCATTGGCTTCATTTGTCCTTCTAAGCTTCTTCTAAGCTGTAAATTGCTTTATGTTGGTACACACATTGTAACCTCTCCCTTTTGACAAGCTGGTGGAAAAGTAATAGATTAAAATTCAATGAAACTGCGACTCACAAATTTAAAGCGGCTTCTCCCTTCTGAAAGAGCCTTGCAAGTATTTTCGGTATTCTAAGTCCTCATATCTCCTTTGACATTACAAATAACACCTACCTTTTCCAAAATAGGAATCATCTTACATTTAAGGAGGCTCACAGTCTCCAATTTCTTGCTTGGCCTGATGTTTCTTGGGCCTCTCAGATTTGGATTAAAGGCATTAAGTTTAATTTGAAATGTTCAATATGGAAAGTTCTGAATGGCTGGTATAAAACGGCTAACATCCTTATCCGGCGGGGCATTATTTGCAATTCTTACTGTTACTTTTGCATTTCTTATGATGAAAGTCACACACACCTTTTTTTTCAATGCGACTATACACTTCACATCCTTAATAATATTCTCCCAAGAGAAAATAGATATTTCCTTCCTCCTTCTATTTTACAAATTATTTGTGATACTTGTGAGTTCAATAAGTGCAAAAAACAAGATATTATTAGTGCTTTGGGCTTAATTGTCGAAGCCATCTGGCTGGAAAGGAACGCTCGGATTTTCAATAGCAAAAAGACCAACATAAATTGCATCATTAGCAATATCAAGTTTAATTTGATTACTATCATCAGCAAGTGGAAGTTATTTTTCAATTCTTACTTTCTTCAATGTTGGAAGGATGAACTTTCTGCTTGCCGTTAATATCTGCATATTTTGGCTATTTTTTACTTCTATTCTCTTGATATTGCTTTGCCTCAAAGGCACAGAACTGTTTTTACTGCTGGTCATCTTCGTCCCTTTATGGAAGTACGCTGCGTGCTGTGGTTATTGTCATTTCGTTCCCACTCTCTTCCGATTTGCTTTGGGAATAGTCTGGCTCTCCTTCTTAAATGCTGCTTTCTCTTTCTGGTATCTCCTTTCTCTGTAATGCTGCTTTATGACGAAGATGTTCCTTTTTTTCTGGGAGCTGATGACATCTTGCTCTGGCTCGGGAATAAATCGTGAAATATTTGGCATATTGTAAATGGACCCTGGGTTTTGAAGAAGATTATTCGCTTAGCTGTTCAACCGGATGCTTATTGGGGGGAGGGGCCTATGAAGGTAAGTGATGCAACTTGAAACCCCATTCGCTGCTGGTGATTTTCTGAATTTTGATACTACACGAACGGATACGGCCTTGATCATCAGCTAGATGCCCAACGGGTCTTTGGTTTCTGTCAGCCTCAACTGGAGGAGCTGATACCGAGCCCCCATTTTTCTTTTATTTTCTTTTATTCTCTTTTAAGCTCGAATTTTTAGACTGTCTTTAAATTTTGCATATTTTTATTTCTGTTTTTTCTGATGGTATTTTTGGTTGCCATTATCATGTAAAGGAACTCTTTGTTATTGCTGGTGCCCGCCCTCAAATTTTCAAAAAAAAAAAAAAAAAACACTTACCTATGAATAATGAGATATTTCCCAAGTGGACTCACTTTTTTTTTATTTGCACCTCCTGCAGAATGCGGAAAAAAAACAAAAATTCATTTTTTTTTGCTTTTGGGAACAACACGTCAAGTTATAACTCCTGCACATGTGCGACGCGTGTCCGATGTGTCCGACTCCGACGCGTCCGACTTGTCTCCTACACATGTGCGACGCTGTTCCGAGGCGGCTCCGACGCGAGTGCGACGCGGCTCTGACACGGTGGCAACGAGCTTCGGCGCGCGCGGTTGCGACGCGGCTCCGACGCGGTGGCGAGGCGGCTCCGACGCGGTTCCGAGGCATCCCCGACGCGGAGCAACATATAGATTTTCTCGGCAAATCGCATGATGAAGAGAGATCACTAATGAATGGCATTGCTATTGACAAATATTAGCCAATTTCTAACGCTATATAATTATCATTCCACTGAAATGATATTAGGCTCTAGCAATTTCAAAAAATTTTGAATATAGTAAAATATTATTTGGTTGTTATTATAAAAAATATAACATTACATTCTAATAATTTACTAGATAATATTATGAACAATACTACAGTACCTCCTCTAATATTTCAAATTTCAAGATGACGTGACAGCTGATGTTTGTTTATTACATCTAACCTAATCCTGCGACATACATCCCGCTTTCTCCTAAAAAATCGCTTGGACATTCCGCTACATAGGTTTGCGGCGACGGCCATCGCTCGAACATTTCGCTGAGGGATACGACTTCCTTATCCCCCAGGCGAAGCCATTGTTTTTTGACGAAGCTCTCAAATGCACCGCGTCTTCTATCCCCAAAAGCATAAATCTCGATGCCATCGTCTTCGTCTCAGACGGTCAGTTCCATCTCGATAGCCAACTATAAAAAAAACCTAAACTCTCATTGAGATTTTTTGGCTTTTAGCTCTATCTGTCATCGTTATCTGCTGTCCGTCCATTGTTTTCTTTCTCCGCACCTTCGTGACATCACTTCACCGTCCTTCTTTTCTGCTCGATCGCACCGACAGTTAGACCAAGTACTCTTCTAACTGGCAAATTTGAAGTAGCCTAACTTGCTGATAAATGAAAAATGTAAGCGATATGAATGATATAAATAGAGAAGCTGGAAGATTTCTTGACACTGATTTTTTATCATAATAAATCTGTCCAAAATTCACATTGATGCTTAAATCAATTAAGTGTCTTTGTAGAATCTGTAAGGAACTTGTTTGAAATTTTTTGCTTAATGTATGATAGAAATTTTTTGCTTAAGGAACAAATGCTGATCTTTTCCCTAGTAATTCGTATCCATTTCTCTCTCATAACGTTTGATAGGGTATTTTTGGTGACTTCTTCTGCATGTTTTTGGTGTCTTGGTTTGTCGGCTGGTTTGTCTTTGGTTGCTGGAGCCTGGACGTTTTGTTTGTTGGTGTGTCTAGTTGCTGGGCTGTCTACGAAGGTCCTGTAATATTGGTGCTCTGGCTAAGCTTGGTGTTGGCTGTCTTGAGTTTTGATGGTCCTTTCCTATTGTGGTTTGGCTTGAGGCTCTATGTGTAGCTTGCTGTTCTTTAATCATTTGTTTCATCTAAAGTTTTTATCTTATAGAAGTTAAAATTTTATCTTATATTAACAATTGTTACATCCAACTCAAATTTATCTTAAGATAATTATACTTATATTTTGGCTCTAGTTTTCAAATTATTAATTCTTGTGTTGTAGCTCTTTGTTTTATGAGAGCACTAACTACAAATTCTTTATTTTATAAGATTTTGGTGAAATGTAGATTATTTTTCAAATTCTCGTAGAAGTAGCGACTGCATTTAGCTATCTGAAATAAAGAGCAGGTATCAAATTTTAATGCATAATCTTTTATAATTATTGTGACATTTTAATGTGTTGTGTGGCCACTATTACATGTTATTTTTCATGACAACAATAGCTGATGAACTCTTTGATATTTTATATCTTACAAATACAACGAATGAATTTTATGTTTGATTTGATTTTCTTAAGAATGTCAATTTGAAGGACTACTTATTTTTATTGGTATTTTTATTTTAAAAAAATTCTAAAATAAAACATTAAAAAATAATGACCTTGAGCATAAATATGTCATTTAAGTACTAAAAGAAAATTTGTAGGAAATTAAAATAAAACAAAATTTAGTTGGAGCATTTAAAGTAAAAAAAATGATGAAAATTAATGAAATAAGGAATGAGCGGAGAAATTAACGAAAAACTAAATTCAATTGTTAATTAATGTAAAATAGAATTTAGCAGAAAAATTAACGAATAAACGAAATTTTTCAGGTAAACCAACATTTTGCTATAAATGACCTAGGGTCATTACAAAGGATAACTTGATTTCCATATCAGTTGCACCATGTTATGCTTTAGCAAAATAAAATTTTCTGTTCACAGTAGAAAAACACAAGTTATGTTTGCATTAACATAGCTCGATGAACAAAATTCTTTGATGACAATCTTAGGGCTTGTTTTGAGTGATTAAAATTAACTGTAGAAACTGTTAATTATTTTCTTGAAAAGAAATGTTGGATTAAGTTGCTGCAGAGAAGCTCTTAGTCATTGTATGCTATTTTGTGTTGTGCAGGAACCGAGTTATTTGTGCCTTTATATACTATTTTACCCATAGTTTAACTATTGTTCAATGGAGTATCAAGGCAGCTAGATGGTTGGCAGGTTAGTGAGGTGGTCGGAGGGCCAGACGGCTGGCGAGGCTTTGATGACAATTGAATGCGAATGACATTTAGATAGTAACAAAATATGCTACAATTGGACTAGTTGGCAAATCAACTCGCCTAAAGAGGAGTTGGGTGCCATGTGCCCGTGGTTTTTTTCTTGTTCTGAAGAAGGTTGACGCCATTGTTGATGAAACATGTGTTATGATTATTATTGCAGGTTTGAGTTGGTGTTACCAGAGCTAAACCCGCAAAACAAGATGACACGCAGCAAAACTCGTAAAATATAAAACCATACAAATCTCAGTACAATCACACAGAAATAATGTAACAGCCCAAACTCTTAAGCACCAAGGTATTATCCGCTTTGGCTTGAAAGGCCTCACGATTTTTTCCTCTGATGATAATTTCTCAGTAGGTCACTCATCCTAGGAGTGCTCCCACATGAGCACGCTTAACTTTGGAGTTTTTATCTGGAACTCCACCATTATATGAAAAGGTGCCTCGATGTTTAAGAGTTTCACTTATTACTACTTAAGTGGGTCTTCACAATCTTCCCAACTTAAGTAACTGACGTTCTCGTCAGTATCTGCACACAAATCCAAGAACCATCCATTGAGTAGATAGGACTAGAGGTGACCCCTACAAGCGCAAGAGGTACCCACAACCATGCAGCGCCTTAACCATCATGAGTTCAAGAGGCTGCTCACATAAAGTGGTACTTTGCCCTGTATGACACTTGTCTTCTATCTGACACCATATAGTTTGCTCTGATACCATTTGTAATAGCCCAAACGCTTAAGCACCAAGGTATTGTCCGTTTTGGCTTGAAAAGTCTCACAGTTTTCCCTCAAAAGATAACTTCCCAGTAGGTCACCCATCTTGAGAGTACTCCCACATGAGCACGCTTAACTTTGGAGTTCTTATCAGGAACTCCACCGTTATCTAAAAAGGTGCCTCGATATTTAAGAGTTTCACTTATTATTATTTAAGTGGGTCTTCACAAATAATCATTCAAACACAATGATATACATTAAAAAATCGATAACTAAAAAAATTACAGAGCCACACCATAAAAAAGATTTATTATGAATAAATCATCAAAAACTTACAAAATATTTCCCAAAAAACCTTAACCCGAAAGAAGAGGAAGATTGCACCGCCAGGGAGATCACACAAACTATATCACATTTCTCTCTATGCTATTTTCAGTTTCTCTAACTCAACTATTGAACATACAACAACTCCCATTGCAGTTCACCACCACAACCATTTAGCCGTCACTTCAGACCTATGTTGTAGGTTCCGTCGTAGCACTCCTATGTGGTGACCACAACAGCACTCCGCTGCGTAGACTACTGCAGCACACCGTCGCGGTTGCCACCGCAGCACATTGTTGTGGCCATCGATGTAGCCCCCTTGTGGTTCCTTGCTGCATCACATCGTTGCAGCCATCCCATGCAAATATTCGATAAAGATCTCAATCAACGACTTCCTGATGCAACCACCGCAGCAGCCTCCCGTTGTTGCCTTTGGCTACGGCCTCCGATGTGGCCTTGGGCTCCAGCCTAAGCCTTACGGTTGCTCCCTCCTTCTCCTTTGCACTCACAAGTTTTGCTAGTGCATCATTGTTTTAAGCCCCCCACATATTTAAGCTTTTATATAGAGTCAAGCTAAACAATGTTTTTGCCCTAAATATGACTTGAGGCCCAAGAGATGAGTCCTGGGCCCAAGGGAAGAGTCTCCTGCTAAAAGAAATTAAATTATCTTTACCAATTTGATACAAACCCTTGCTGATTATTTCTTGTTTTGGATTGTTTTATGGTTGATGCTAAAAGGTTGATGGTGGGTAACTTTTTTGAAATTGTTCATCATAAATAGGCTTGGTGCACAGACAATAAACTAAAGTACTCCTATTTTGTATAGGAGTGTATTCATGGGAACTAAAAACTAAAAAATTATTGTATTAAAGAGGAATAAAATGCGCCCAATTCTGCACTCATTGTGGGGATAGCATTGAACCTATGAATCATCTTTTTGTTTTATCTCATTACTCTTACTCTTATTAAAGATATTGGCTCTGTATAGAACTTTTTTACCCCCTCACTCCATAAGTGTCCAATCTTGCAAATTAAAATATTGTTAATCTAGGACTATATTACTAGAATCAAACAGTTATACCAACGATGGAGGCAGACGACACTCGAATAACAAATATAGAATCTTTTATCGTGATTTGAAAGAAGGCAATGAGACGATAGTTGAGAGTTAGAAAATGAGAAATGAGAATGAAAGGAATGTGCGGTTGGATGAGCGGAAAAATAATATATATATATATATATATATACATAATTCTTATGATCATAATTTGTTGTACATTCAATAGATAATATGACTTGGATTAGTTCCAAAGTTAATATCCATAATTATGAGATTCACTTATATAATTTGTTGGGTCAGGCTAAGTTGGGCTGTGTTTACGCAACGGACTAGAGCTCGACCAAATATTTCTTCAGGCCATACTCACCCCAGCCTGATAATATCGTCGTACTCAGTCTCTCCTCAAAGATCTAATATTTAAATGGGCTTCCCCCAGCTAGTGCCCAAGTCTACTTATGAATGGAAAGAAGTGAAAAAAAATTCTCTAATGACAAGGATGAAGCCACATATAGGTTTTCCCCTCAAATGTCATGGTAGAGAGAACACTAATGGCATTGCTATTGATAAATATTAGCAAATTTTAATACTCTATAAGCATCATTCCAATGATATTAGGCTTTGGTAATTTTAGAAATTCTTTAATATTAAATATATCATTTGGCTATTATTATTGAAAAATAACATTACATTCTATTCGTTTCCCAAATAATATCATACAATACGGGGTAATTTGGTTTTAGTTAAAATTGGAATAAAGTAGAATTCTTTTGGGTAAATTGAGATTGTTGGCATCTTACAAAATAAAATGGGTAAAAATCTTTTATACTGTAATTTAATTATGCGTTAATATATATAAAAATTGCATAATTCATGTAACTCGCCATGTAGCGTCAACTATTCGTTCGAATCAATCCCTCCGGATCCAACGGAGCAAAGTTCGAACGAATATAATGATTCGTTCAAAAATGAATTGTCCAGACGATTTGTTCATAGGTTCGTTTATCCTAAATTTTTTCTTAAAGAGATAAATTTATATTAAATTTGCTCAAAATATATACTCATAGATTACTAAACAAAAAAATATTAAATTTTTTGTAAAATTATAAATATAGTTTACTATAATTATATTTTTCTGCACTCAAATTTTTTTAAATAATCTCATGCCAACAAGTTTCCAAATGATGTATAATTTAGTAATTTATACCTTAACTTTTTAATTTAATTTTCATGAATAATACATTTAAATTAAAATTATTATTTTAAATGCCCTTAATTCAACAAATACAAATTATAACAGAAATGCTATTTAAACTTGTTAATTTGACACTCTTAAATTAATCTAATAAAATTTAAATATAATTTCAATATAAATTTTAAAAATAATATTTATATTATTTTAATATAAATAAATAAACATTAATAAAATAATATTCAAATTAACTAAATATTTGAACAATAATCACTTACCCTTTCCTCCTCTCTTCCCTCATTGCTTTTTCTTTATTACTGCTTTTTCTTTATTTTTATTTTACGGAAGTATCCTGATTTCTCCGCCTCCTACGATCCATCTCTGCGATCCTTCGCCCTCTCCTCCGGCTTCAGCTCTTTTCCACAATCATTAGCACTACAATATTCTCCCCACATCTGTTCCTGTCCTTCTTCGGCTTTACTTTCTAATTTGTAAATCCTACAAAACCGGGAATTTCAGGATTTGCGATATTGAGACTTGTTCTACACAGTTGCCGGATTTGCCGCATGCCGATTGGAGAATTTGAGGAATTATTTTTACCCAAGTAAATCCTGCGCAAATCCTGCTACCAAACAGTTCATCTTCGGAAATCATCATCCGCGCTGCTATAACCGCCAGTCCCGATGGCCGTAGGAGATGACACAGCTGATGTGGACCATTACGCCGTTCTCGGTCTACCGTCAGGCGAGGAAGGATCAAAGTTATCTCTGAAAGAAATAAGAAAAGCATATCGGGAACAGTGTCGTTTGCTCCACCCGGACAAGCGCCAAAATGATCCCAACGCCACGGCCGAGTTCCAGCGTCTGTCTTCCTCCTACGATACTCTCTGCAACGAGACGGCGCGCTCTGATTTTGATGCTAAACTCCGATCTCGACGTGAACGTGTTCTCCGCGATTCATTCCATGATGCTAAGCGCCGGAAAATGGCTACTGATCTTGAAGACAGGGAGCGATCTGCAACGGTGGTTGTCGATTCGGTTGACAATGTTAGACAAAAGGAGAAGATCAAGGCGGGTGAGTTGAAGAAGGAGATCGCGGAGTTCAATGCCCGGCGTGCGAAAAAGGCTTCTGAGTCGGTAAGACTGAGCTGAACTCTGTTTATAATTTGAATCCCCCAAAACTCTACTTTTATAATGTTAGGCTACATGCCATGTTAAATGCTATTAACATAACATATAATAATGCTACTAAGATTATAATGTTTGTTTGATTCAATGCTATTGTTCTTGCATATAATATTATTTCTGGAATATTTTTTGCCTAGTTTGATGCTATTATGCGATTTATTGCACACGAGATAAGAGATCAATAATAACAAAAATCCATCTACACCTAGAGACATTTGTTTGAACATATTAATGGGGTTAGAACGGTCTAAGAATAATCAACACCTATTCACCACCAAGGTAAAGACGTTTAATAAATTCCTAGGCACAGATTGCCCAAAATCATTGGAACAAACAGCTGGGAGCAACACAAAAACGCAAGTCTCAACAAAGAGGAATGCAATAGAAATAACAGCTTGCCAAAGACACCAAGATTAGAACTGCCAATTCAATAAAAATCAACAAAGTTGATGTGCAAATGAAATTAGAAAGAACAATGATATACATTCATTGCAAGTTAGATTTGCATAAAAATTAAGATTAACTAGATCGAGAGTCTATATCAACAAGTAATCAAGAAAAAATTGCATCTATCCTCAAACTTGGCATAGCTATTATTCAAGCTAGTTGTTCACAAAAACAATAAGCAATTGGAAAAATTGCTCATAGAAAAAAGGCAATTTGAAGTAAATACTAAAAATGCAAATTGAAGCCAAATTAAAGAAAGCTAATCAAATCATTTGCCCAACATAATATTAAGATTACAAGCTCATAAAGTCATGATATTGTTTGTGAGTCAAGGTGACATACATATAACTTATACAAAACCAAAACCACAAAGGTATGGCACAAAGAATAAACACCTTGCTTGTGCTCGTGGTTGGTTGGAGTTGCTTTCGTTGTTACCAGAGGGCAGAAGAGTCCCCCTTTTCTGGCGATCATATTGCTGTTCCATTCTCATTCGTAGGAACAGAGAACTAGGACTAGTGGAATATATATAGTATGGCATATCTGAATGTAGATGAATTTGCATGCAATTTAAATAACTCTACTTGTTGGCAATCTTGTAACAAAATGATAGTTGAAATGACATAGCATCAAACCAAACACTTGTTTTCTGGGTGTTGTTGAAAAATAACATAACATAGCACCCAAATAACATACAACCAAAGATTGTGTTGCCTTTCTTTTGTATTATATACCACAAAATAATATATTTTTAATTTATTATAACTCATTTTATTAATAAAATCTAGATAGAAGTATCTTTGCATGCATTATCATTATCATTAATTTTGAATATCCTTTTATAGATATCTACCATTTACTTAATCAAATAGTTTTAGCTTATTTTTAGAATTACTTTTTTGGGCTTTCACATATGTACTGCTATTATTTTCTTAATTTATACATTTAACACTAAAATTTTAAATAATTTGCACATATCTCAAAAATTTTATTTTAAGTTCTATATAATGGAATTGGTTTGTGGTACTACTAGCATGAAATTTATATACGAATTGGTGGTGTTTTAATATGTCAGATGTTTGTGTTAAGTTTAAATATGTAAATGCCCCACTTTTTTCATACAAAAATGATTAAGATCAAATATTTTTCTGTTTACCTCACTAAGATAGATTTAACTTTTCTGTTCATTGCTTATCAGTTTTATGGGCAACAGAATATAGAAGAAAGGGCAGTACGAGATCAGATAGGTTCAAGTTTGGATAAAGGGCGGATTTTGAAGGTCTCTTGGGAGACAAGTTCTGGTGATTATGGTGCTGCTAAGCTAAGGGCTATCTTTGAGAAGTTTGGCATAGTTGAGGATGTTGTGATCCGGTCAAAGATTTCAAAGAAAAAGGCATCAGCTATTGTTGTAATGGCTTCTAAAGAAGGTTTGGTAAGTTGTTATTTCTTATTATGCATTTGTGGTTGTCATGCACTTCATTGTTGCATTTGATAAACAAAAATCTTTGGCATGTATCTATGCAAGATCTATCTGAATCTACAAATTGGTAATTCATTTTAGTGTTTATGTACATTTTAAAAAATACACAGTACATTCTTATAGTTTGCCATGTTGGATGACATTTTCCTAGGCAATTAGTTTAGATTTTGGAATCAAAGAAGAATGCGAGTTCAAATTTATTTCACCTACTTGGATGTGAAAATCTAATGTTATTAACATTTGTTTAATTTAACTGTATTGTTCAGAGTTTAAGCTTGATTGTGTTACTTTTTATCTCTAGAGGAAAGACCCGCCGGTGTTTAAGTTTTTCAAAAAATGTATCCTTGAAAGTTCAATTAGTCATTTGTATGTTTGCATTGGCGTTGGTAATTTTAAAGGACAAACAACAATTCTTGCATGATAACCATAGTTTAATATTTTTATTATTCCATTTATGAATGCTTTTTGCTTATGAGGATTGCACGGAATTCCTTATCATTTCTTTGTGGTTTAGATTCTCCTTCAACTGCTTAAGATGCTCTTGTGATCGCCTAAATTTGTTTTTATCACCCATCATTTACCATTTTGTGACCTGAAATAAATCTGTCACTTTTAGAGGATTACCTTATTCCAACTAATGGTAGGATTTCCTAAGCACCTTAAGATGCAAATTGTCATTTCCTTTTATTGGCATGTTGGTGGATTTGTTGTCTTTGTAGGAGACTTTATCTGCTAGATATCATCATTTTAGTAGGGATGCAAGTTAGTATTTATTTGAAATGGCCTCTTTTAAAATCAGTAGTATTAGGAGCTATTGCATTGCAAAATGCCACGCTTAATAGCTGCCTTGCGCCCCTAACCTCATAAATTTGTGATCCAATATTTTTATTAAAATAGTATTAACTGAGGATGATACCGTTGTGGGTGCCAAAATAAAGTGTTAAACTTTCTTTTATGTTATCATCAAGTTGTAAGAAGGCTCCACTACTATTATCAAAACAATGTCAACCAAAAAATGTACATGACCATTTTTCACAGTTACAAGCTCTAAAGTTGGTTCAATCGGCTGCTTTAAATTTAGTAAATGCAATGCTTTTAAATTACTTGTTGAATCCATTATAAAAAGTAGGTTGCATATAGATTATTATTGTATGCTTTATGATTATTCATATTTTCGTATGACGTAATTTGGCATTTAACAAATGACAATATTCGAAAACTTTATTGAATTACTTTAGAAATTTGGATAATATCATGGTTGAACACCACATAAGTGATGGAAGTTGTAACAAATTTGTTAGGCTATGTGAGTTTGTTTGCTCAAAAGTTTCTTAAAATTTTCTTCTGGTACTTTTTGTTTTGATTAAAATTGCAAGTTCAAATCACAATATTTATCACCATAACACTATAGGTATTTAAATAATCAACGTCTTATCCTTGAGCAAGAAAAGGAAAATAATTGATTATGACTGAAAACTATAATATATTAAGTTTAAATAAGTAAGTATTACTTTTTTTTTGTTTTGAAAAATCAATTATGCTTGATCTAGATTCATTGTGATAATTAATGAGTTTTATGCTAGAACTATAAAGTTTGAATAATATTTAAATCTTTAAACTTCCATTCAGTTAATACAAGCCCATCTTAAGCTGACTTAATTGGTAAATTGATTTTGCTAGATATGCTACGCCAGTTTATTGTTCAAGTTTACTAAAGCTTGAACTAAATAACTTTGATTTAACATAAACTTTAAAAAACTTCAATTTAATTTAGCCAATCAAATAGCTTTTAGTTTAAATTAGCTTAAAGAAGTTTAAACATGCTTAATAGTTAAAGAAGTTTTTAGCTTAGCTTAACTTATTTAGATTAAGCTAAGCTTGAATCAAATAGGGCTAATTATCTCCTTGCTATATTTAGAATTTTTTCTGGGTTAATTTGAGAAAATTGGCATATAGGCAATTGCTTATAAAATAAACATCAATACTTCTATTAAAATTTATATTCTTAATTGCAATTCTTTTATTTAAACTAGTAATTTACCATGTGCTTTTTTTTTTGTCATTCAATTTCTTTTTATTTATTTTTTACTCAAACTTTCATTTTATTATATTTCATTGATGCTTATTTAATTGGTAACATATTCTATACTTGAGGCAGTTTGTTAACTCATTCCAACTCATAAAATTAGGCTCAAGTTTAAACTAAACTTTAGTTTGTTTGTTAAGTTCGAGCTTAATCTTGGGATAATTCATGCTCAACTCTATTTATTTTCATCTTTAATATTCTTAAACTTTTTATTTTGATTTAGATATTGAAGAAGAAAAGCAAATTATAATCATATCTATTTTTTATTTTGATTGGGTTATTTTTTATTTATATATTTTACTTATTTCTGTGATAGTTTTATAGATAACTAAATTTAGGTGTTAAGTTTATATATGCATTTTTTTTTGTGCTATGCATTTAATTAGGGAAAAATTTATCTACCACTGGAAAAATTATTAGTTACATATTTAACATCTTAAATATTAACTAAATTTAGGTGTGAGATTTGTATACATAAAATTGTGTTATACAAATGTATGATTTGATATTAATTTTGTGAATAACTAAATTTAGGTGTTAGATATGTTTCATGAAAAATTGAGTATTTTATTAATAATTTTTTTTGTTTTAGATATAGATTTTGATTTGTGTATTTGATTGCATCTATTTTTATTTTTTTCAAAGTTGAACTCAAAACAAACACTAGTACCCAAACAGAAGATGACAATAGCTCTTTGAGGAAATTTGTTACTAAGTTAAAAAAATTGGAGCATTAGGTATGAAGGAAGTGTCAAATTCAAATGTTCATTTTGCATTTAGGGTTATAAAGAGACATATGCCATGGTGAAAGCTCATTTGCTAAGACAATTGGATTTATTGAATTGCATAATATAGATGCAAGAAAATTTTCATTCCCTTTTAAGGGAAAAGTAGCTATAGTCTAGAGTCAAAGCTTTTTTTTGGAAGGAATCAGTTTATATTGGAAGAGCTTAATGCTAAAAACTTGAAGGTTCTTGTCTCAACAGCTTTAAAAGAACCTTCAACTTGAATGCTAGACAATAGCTGAATGAACATATTTCTAGGAGGTTATATTCGTCAACCATTCCATTTTCTGGTAACAACAACAATGTTGAATACATTCCCCCAGCTTATAATCTTCTAAAAACACTGTTGCTTCAAAAATGAGTGCTAGTGTGGATAGATTGTTGTAACCATTAAGGAAACTTGTAGGGGTAAAGGAGTGATATTTGTGATTGATGAAGCGTTTCATAGAAAAGTCCAGTAATTTCATGGCAGTCTTAGAATTTAGACCTATGTTTATTAAGGCTATTAGTTATGAAAGAGCATATAAAGATATTCCAAGGGATGCTATTCTCATGAGAAACTTTATATGAATCATTTGACTTGAGCAAATGATTTTTCATGTTGGTATTAACGAAAAGTTTTTCAATGATTTGGGACTTTCAGCTACCTATAACACCTGTTTAATTGATCATCGGCACTTACTCATAAAATTATAAAGTGAGCAAGATTATACAAGGCTCTTTTCAAGGGGGTCCTAATTTATCTTCAATTTTCATATAATAATCTTGAAAATGGTCCATTGCTTTTGATCCAGGCATGAAACCCGTATTGATCCTGTTTGGATAAACTTTCCTTTACTCAAGGTGCATTTAAACCATGCTATTCTTTTCTCATTGGGATCATATTTTGGCAAGTTGCTTAAGGTAGATTTTGCAACTACAAATTTACTTAGACCGTTTATGGCTCGGGTTCTTGTGGAAATAGATTTAAAAAAACAGTTTGAGAACGCAATTTGGATTGGAGATGTATCTGATGGATATTTTCAATTTACTTTGAATACTTACTTTATTTTTATTTGAATTGCAATATCATCGGTCGGGTTGCTTTAAACTTCACTCGCCTTTCAAGCCAAAAAATATAGCCGACTCTCATAATGCTTTACCCTCAAGAAGCTTTCCTAGTAAACGCATTATATTTGTCCCTAAAGAAGTTGCTAATGAATGCCCGAGCATTGGGCGGCCTATCGAACCTTTAGAGGCGGATGGTGAGCACCTAATGGCTATTGTTGTAGCCGAACAAAATGGTGAGGAAAATGACTGTCGTTGATCATTCCCTGCCGATTGAGATGGTCGAGAATTCGATGCTGCTGGTGACGAATGCTCCATTGTATGATTGCGCAACGTATTGAGGAATATTTTCGAAGTAGTGTGGATGCGGCGATTGTTTCTTACAGCGTTGGGCATTCCACCTTCTTTGCCGGAGGTGACAGATGAACCTTCAGATCCCCGCTTTATCATGTGGGAAGATGAGATGGAGTTGTATGATCACTTTCATTCGGATCATCTTAGAATCAAGCTTAAAGCTATTCATGATATCCTGAAGATGCGTGTTGAAACGAAAGATGCTTTGGATGAGACCGTGCTCCCAAATCCATGGAATGGAGATCATGTTCATAAATTGGATGCAAAGTTGATGGAGATTCCTTCAGATATGCTTCAAACTATAGTTACTGAAATTATGAATGTTTTGAGGGATAGAAAGGAGATATCAGACATCAACCTTTTGCTGAGGGTTTCACTTTGGAGCTGTTTGGCATGAGGTAATTTGAGAAAATTGAGTGTAAAATAATATGATTACACTGAAATTTGATTACAGTGTATCTTGTTATTTAACCATTGTTTGGTACTTTAGTAGGAAATCTAATATTTTTTTGTTTGGCATGAAGTAATCTGTGAGTATGGTGTTTTGAATAAATTGGATTGGTAAAATTACCCCATAAATTTTTTTTAGGGTTTTGTTGGAACAAAATGAATGAATTGTTTGAACTGAGAAGATGACTAATGGAATCATTTGAACGATTCATTCGTTTGTTCGACCAAATCGTTTAATTCGTTAGAACGAAGGATTGAACGGAATCGCTCGTTGAAGAAGACAACCAATGGAATTGTTCACCGGCTGCAAGAATGTTAGTTTGAAGAACAAAAATTTCGTTCATTTGAATGATCAAACGAATTGCCTTTCCTAGCTCGGTTGCTCCGCTTAGCCGCATAATCTCCAATTATACCCAATTATAGCGTAATTCGATTACCCACTATTTATATATATTAACGTAAAATTGAATTATAGTGTAAAATTTTGTCTCCTATATTACTTTATGCCAAATGTTGGTAATCTCAGTTTACTCGAAAAAGTTTTACTTTACATTTGTTTTACCTCAATCCAAACAGCCCTCCATTAAAAATGAGAGTTTCTGGCTCAAGAGTGGAGGGGTACTTCATCACCGGAGTATGATGAAATTGAATATATTATGCTAAAGAAAAAAGGGAAAATTAAAAAAAAGTTCAAAATGGGTCGATTATCAGATATTACTTCAGTTAAAAGAAAGACCACATAAATATGCTGGTGGGGATTCTAGTTTGTGTGGATTTGCTTCTATCAATTTATTTTTATTTTAGATCTTGTATTGAAATCTCATGGTGAGATGTTCATGGGGGTTTGGTCACCGTTTCTCTTTTCTTTATTTTTCTTTTGTTTTTTTTTTGTTTGGAGGCCACTAAATGTTTGTTGTATTTCTTTTATTGATTAGTAGTAAAATCAGCAAGTGTACTCCCTATATATATGTATATATATAATGGGAAGGCTATATTTGTTAAAGAAATAATTTTTTAGGTGATTTGTAGTGAGATTTATATTGATAGTATTATTTCTTTTATTGAACTAATATATGAGATGCCGAAAGCTATTGACATAGATGCACTAATACTCCACTTGTTGAATGATATATGGGATTCTATGATAGAGGAGGTAATATATATTATATATGCACTTATATATGTATTAATGGTAAGTTCTTGATCAGAATTTTTTGGATAATTTTTCTAAGATATAATTCTAATTTTGCAATGAATCTACTCTATGGTCCCTCGTCTCAATATTTGGTAATATGATAAAAATTAATGTGGAGACAAAGAGCTTGATCCGGCCCTCAGTTTCCCTTATTCTTGTGGAACTGGGCATCATCAATGATCATTTAGATTAAGGCTGGATTGGTACTGGTATTTTTGGGTCTTGACAATCGATTGCATTTGAGAATTTTTTGAGGCACTATTTGTATTGCTACATAGTTAGTCACTCAGTGGATATTTGCTTTAAGCTTCATTCAGAAATTGGGTCTCATTGACCACAATGTACTTATATGGATTAAGTCCTTAACAATTTGAAGTTGTTGTTCATTTGCCGTGGTCTACATGACCAAAGTGTAGTCCTAGGTTGATGTTTTTGAGAAATGAGGTTGTTTCTTCTCCAAGATTTAAATGGTCTAAATACACGGACAACGCTACCTCCACTATTAACTCATTTGGAGTGGATGAAGAAGCTTATTGAACTGCAGATGAGACTAACTTGCAGCTTTCAGCCACTGCCATCCAAAATGATAACAAGATCCTTATTTGCATGAAAAGAAATCACCTTTTAAAATGTGTCAATTATAGGAAACTTAAAAAACATTCTCATCAACAATATATGAAGATCATCTTTTCTTATTTTAAATTTGTCCATTAAACCTTTTCGTAAATTTATGACTTCTATGGTAGGTCTACCTATCATAAAACCAAATTGATTTTTTGAAATATGGGAGGTTAAAAAATTTAATGGGTCACCATAGTTGACAATAGAAAGCCAACTTGTGATGCCAATAAAATATGCAACCCTCGTGATGTTGATGATAGAACTGCTTTGAATGCAAAGGGAAATGTAGGGGAGTATACATACAATATGCCCCCTATTGCAACCTCTCCGGCAACAACCCGTGCGCCAAAGGCAAGACCTTTGAGCTGACCACATATCCAAGTGTTGTTGGCATGAGGCTTGTATTCTCAAGAAAAGAACGCTCACCCTATTGTGCCCCAATGATTACAAAGATAATGGAGGAAGAGGCATAGGTAGGCTATTGGAAAATCATTGATGGTGCCCTAGCCATTGAGACAACTATGGCATTGGGAATCACACTAGCTGGCCTTTATTTCTATGCATGCATATGCATGATGTATGTATGTATGTATGCATGTATATACACACACATGTGTATGTATGTATGCTTTTATATTCATATGTATTTGTATATATGTTTATATATATGCATGTGTATGAGTATCTATATTAGTATGCATTCTAGCAAAGTTGGAGGAGTAGTGCAAGATTCACAACATGGATGAATACTAATATTCAGTGTAAATTTAGGTGCTAAATGATTTACTAGTAATTTAGACTAATTTTAATGGTATGAGAATATTATATACATGCACATTTTTATGGTGCTATATATATATATATATATATATATATATATATATGTAAGAGAATATAAATGAGATGGTAGTTATATTTGCTACAAAATAATTGAATATAATTAATTTTTGTTTGGAGTTATCAACTAACTCTCTCTAGCGATATTTCTCTCTTACATTTACCACATCATCGGTGCTCTCTTTTGGCTAATTTCTTTGGGCAACATAGTATTTTTATGTGTGAGTGCATGTATATATATATGTAAAAAAGTATATATACTTTTTATGGGTTATTGTGAATGACATGACTTTTTTTAAACTGTAGTAACTTATTATGTGTGCGTGCATGTGTGTGTATATATATATATATATATATATATAATATGTTATTTTGTTTTTATATATATGTGTATAACTGACATTAAAGCTTGCTGTTGTTATTGCATGTATAATACATATTATTATTGTTATGGATGTGTGAATATAAAAGAATAATACTGATACTAAACCATATATGAGAGTTCTATTCTTATTGATTTGAAGTTCGTGCAATTTTTTGTCAAATTGAATTTGCTTTTATATATGTGTATATATATATATATGCATATATATATACATACATATACAGTGCTCATATACATATATGCATATATTCATCCTCATATACATGTAATGAAACCTGAATCATTGCTGAATGAAACAAATTGTATATATGAAGGGATGTTACAACAAACAAAAAGTTTTCAAGTTATTGTCATCGGACACTTGGAATTTTCTTGCCCTGAAAATACCAACTGATCTTGAAATGAAAACTTGGCATTTGCTTCTTTTCATGCTTCATATACTTTGATGGTTAAGATTAAAGCTTATTTTGACTTTTAATTTACACTTCAGGTAAGAGCCATACAAAATATGAGTGGTGATTTAGCAAATCCATTACTCGTTCTTCCCTTGGAACCTCTCGCTTCTAGTTTTTCAACTACGTTATCTGCAAGTCAGAACAAGAACTTGGACCCTGAATTTAACAATGTTGTTGGAGCTGGCTTTTCTGACTATGAGACATTTGTAATGAAGAAGCTTCAGGAGGTAAAGACCCCTTGTTTTTTCTCAAATATAAACGATTTTATTGGGCTCCTCTTACCAACATAACACCCAAATATTATATTATACATTTCCAACACCAAAGTTTACTATTTACAAAAAGTCACTTTCATCTCCTTATTTCTAAAGTGTATGGCACATTGTATCTACTTATAATTTGAAGAATTCTAGGATTGGTGAAACGAAAGTTTTATTTGCATTTGTAAAAGTGTAGGTGCTGGATATGTATTATAAAAATTTGGGTGCTATATATGTAAAGGTTCTTTGTTTGTTTTGTGCATTCAACACTCAATGCTCACACAAATTGACCCAGCTTTTCTTTTGTATCCATCCATCTATCTTTACATAACTAAAAATGCAAGATAATACATGAATTTGTAGAGGCTCATGTTTTTTAGCATTCGCTCTGATTATGCTAATTCCTTTCCGTTTTATTGTTTTGTTTTGGGATTCTAGTGCAAGAGTTATTTTCTCAGTTTGTGTGGTTAATGTACTTTTTATTTAGGGGCTGTTTAGTATGCTGAATTTATAATGTAGTTCGATTGCAGTGTAATCTAATCACAATGTAATCTGATTATTTTACAATTGTTTGGCTGTCTATTTTTGAATGAAGTAATCTTAGAGCATATGCTTCACATAATTAAATGGTAAGGTTATCAAACTCAAAATCGTCATCAGCATTTTTTATTTGGAAAATAAAAAGACGATCATTAGCAATAGATTTGTAAAAAACTTCGTAGATGAAAAAAAATCATAGATGTGTGTCATGGGGATATTGGGTAAAATTGCCTAATCACACATAGGATTATCTCACTACTGCTACTATTACTACTCTTTGGGTTCTAGATTCGTGGTTGTGAAAATTTATATGGAGCAATTTTATGATAAAATGTGGTGGTGGGGCTGTGGGGTTTGAGGTGATTTTTAGAAAATATGGCTTTCTACCTCAATGGAGCAACTGGGCATTACAATGCATCAATGGAGCTAGATTTGGCCTCCTTATAAATGGAAAGACTCCCTTAAATTCATGCATGGCTTTAGGCAAAATTTCATGCTCGCTCCTTATTTATCTTGTATTTTGTTTTGCTTTTTAATGTTTTGGAAGAAAACATGAGAAATGGTGGGACCATTGGTGCTTGACTAGATTCGCAAGGATCTACCATCTCTCATCTACCTTATGTGAATGATGTTAATTTATTTGCTTTGGCTTCTATTGCGATCATTAGAGAGCTTAAAAAGCATTTGATGGTTATGATAGATGGATAGAGCATAGAGTGAATCTTTCAAAATCTAAGGCACTCTTTATCAAGAAGAGACCTCCATATATACAAATACTCTCCAATTTTTTGGGGTCTATTTTGGAATGCCTTTGAATAGAAGTACTTGAGCACATCTTTAACAATCTCTGGCTCGTTTCGGTGATTGGGGCAATTTAGCCTTGTTTGTGACTGTCGTGTTAGTCTCATTTGTTGGGATTATCGTGACGAATAACTCGATTGCATACCACACTGAGTTTTCCTACTTGCAGCACTTCAAGCTACGATTACATAGCAAGCAAAGTCAATGCATGAATACAATATAAATCCAATCAACCCACAAACGCAATCCATAAAAATGCACATCCAAACTCACAAAAATTTTACATGGAAAGCTACAAGGCGGGAAAAGTCACGAAGCCATCACCACAAAAATAATCTATTAAAATTGAAATAGAAGGTTACAGACTTATATAGCAACTCAAAGCTCACCCAGCTTTAGGAAGAAGATGAAACATTTTTTTTAACTACAACAGCCAAACACCTCTAGGGTTCATTAAACTTGATACTAAACCTAAGGCAAAGAAGTCTTATATACTATCAAGTATTTTGGTCCCCAAATGGCAAACAACCCTTAAAATTCTGCTTAGATTTTGCTCCTACGTAACTTGCTTCTCACATGGCGCTTGGGCACACCCAAACATGGCTTGTTTGTCCCTAACTAAATATCAATCTGGCCCCGATGCTGTCCCTGGTTAAAGCTAAACCTGGGCCTTGGAGCACGGGTGCACCCAAGCGTCAGGCTCTTGAGTAGCCCTGAATTCGTCATAACAACGGGTGCTTTAGCACATTCAAGCGTCTCATTCTTGGCCCACAATCCCAATATACCCTAGTTCAGTGCTTGGATGCATCCAGACGCCCAAGCCTTGGCCTCCAGGAAATTTTACCGAGTTCTTCATAGCGCTTATAGTGTTTGATGAGTGTTGTGATCGTGCGACAAATTCAACGGCTCGCATCGGATCCCGCCGACTAGTCCATGGTGTGCTGTCGAATCGTTGGCATCTGCCCATGCTCGATTCGGAGTACACGATTTCTCTTGTGTTTTTATTATCAAAGATTTTAGATTTTAATAATTTAATAATTTACTTAAGTTAATTCAAAATATTTTACTTGCATTTTTTTCTTCCAAATGGATTTCAAAAGTTATGATAATTTATCAATAAGCTTAGAAAAAATTGAGGAAATCAAAAATAAAAGAATTTCTATGTTTTGACATATATTTTATTTTATTTAATTATTGATAATTTTATAACTTTATAGAAAATTAACAGATGCTTGGAATAATGCCAAATATTCACAAAAAATCAATAAATTATCTTTTTATTACTGGCATATTTATTTTAATAATTTTTCAAGATAGTTAGGGGGATTGTTTAAAACTTAATTAATTTTTTGTAAAGTTATAAAATTTTTGTTTTTAGATTGCTCAATTTTAATTCATGACACCCTTCTTGTAACGACCCAATGTCGTTATTTTTCAAAATTAGGTCAGAGCCCGCTTCAGACATCAAAGCTCCGGAGAATTTCAAACTAGGGCAAACAAAAATACCCTTAGATAAGAATAATTTTTAAGATCAAAGTGCCCTAGTTTGGGAGAAATTCGAATAACGAAAGCTCCCGCTTTATTTTCGGAATTATTTAAATCTTAAAAATCAAAACATTGAAATACGTGTCGGAATTCATCGATTTCAGTGTCGTTGTGTTAAGTATATTATTTAAAGGCTGCTCGAGAAGTTTCATGAAATTCTGAGCGCCGGAATTATTGGCGCAGGCTGTCGGCCCACCTGGTCGACCCCCCTCTTCCCCCCACTCCTCTCCTCTACATAAGCCCCACCCTTCCTTCTCCTCCCCCACAGCCCTCTCCTCTTCCAAACCCTAACCTACAGCCTCTCCTCCCCCTCACAGCAGCCCAGCAGCAGCCCCCTTCCCCGGCAGCCGCCCCTCAGCAGCCCAGCCCTCTCCCAGCAGCCCCCGGCCAGCCCTCCAGCGGCAGCCAGCCACCCGACAGCCCTCTCCGGCCACTGCCAGCTTGCTGTAGCCCCCGGCCAGCCGTCCGGCCTCCCTCCGCTTTCGTCCAATCCTAAAGGTAAGTTGATAAATTTAAAAGATAGAAAAAAAAAGAGAGAAAAGAGGAGAAATTTTTAAGTTCTTTTAATTTGTACATACTCAATAATTATTATTATGAAAATAATAATGATATGATAACATCATTCACATTAATATGGTTCTCATTAATTAATAATGAAAACTATACTTATGTTATAAAAATGACTATTATTTCCTATTTGCCAATTCAGTCATTTTTATTCTGATTTTTTTTTCGTCATACCTTATTATTATCATAATCATAACGCCTTAGTGAATATAACAACTTAAATAATCGAACTTCAATCTTAAAAACGGAAGAAAAACAGAAGGAAAGTAAAAATAGAAATTGACTCCTAAATCATTTGATTAAAAAGCTAACTTAAAAATATCCAAACCTAAATGCAGATTGAGCGAACTGTCACTCATTAGAACTGTTGAACTGTTGAACTTTGAACATAAGGAACAAGGTACCAGATGTCTTTTATTACTTTTGTTTAAATATGCTTTTTCTGCTCAGCATCGTACAAATTTGATAAAAGTGCTTTTTAAAGTCACATAAAATGATATATGAATAAGTTTGGATAAGTGAGAAGCAAGGGTTCCATATTGCTTTATACTTTTTGTCTGATCAGACAACTACTAGGACGGGGGTGTCCGACATCGGGAGTCATAAGGAGCCTATACTGATAAGCCTTTGAGGGGGCAGATATAGAGGGAAGTTGAGATGTGTAACACAAAAACTGAACACCCATTTTTCCTCGATTTTGTACTTGCCCAACAAAATCATATTTTGCCTCAGATATCAAGCGCTAAAAATTCTATATTTATTTTGGTGACTGCAATTATTTCTATGCTAAGTTTCAAGTGCAATTGAAACAGGTTTGCAGGGATAAGTTTGTACAACTTTTATTTCCTGTCAAATATTGATTATTTTGCTTATTATTTAATATTTGTAAAGATGACATGTATCAGTACTTAGTTTCACAACTAACTGGTTTTTGAATGCCCGCACTTTTTGAAACGTGCCCAGATCAAGAGTTCGTCCTTGAAGAAAAGTGCTAAAGAACTGAGCAGTGCTGATACTGCTACCCTGCTGATCCACTGCTTTTTTTTTGACTCTATCTACTTTTAAAAAGTCTGTAATTTTTCTTTTATTTTAATCTATGTACCAAGACTCATGAATTACTGAATAAATGAGTTATGTTTGATGTCTGTATATGTCTCTTAAACCACTCAATATGATCCTGCGGCTAGAGGACTTTTCATTGCTTGTTGTTGTTGCTATTACTATTCCACAAGCAAACCGGTGCTGGATTAGCTCCCGCTGACCCGGCATCGGGTCCTCACACTTCTAATGGTGACTGAACTGCATTCTTAAACTTTAAATACTGAATATAGGACCTGAAGATAGTGAGCTGGTATTCTTGATTTTTGCAATTGAACATTTTTTGCAAGAATGAATGCTAACAATAAAGAGGCCGAATCCCCTTTTTTGTTCTTAGTATAATTTAAACATACTTGAATTTGAACCAAATAGTAGCTGAAGTTATCTTAAATCTAATTGGCATAATTATAATTAAATATTATTTATGTTGATTAATTAATTATTATAGTATAATTAATTGATATTTATATATTACAATATAATCATTTAATTTTATTAATTATAGCTGATTACATTGTCATCATTTATTTCAATTATTTTATTACTAAAATAGCTAATTACTATTAAATATTTAATTAATTTAAAGTAATAATCATTAATTATTTTAAATACATAAAACATAAGTAAATTTATTTTATTAGTTTCTTGATTATTTTATGTAAATTTTTTAATTAAATAACTAAACATGCAAAATATAATTAAATTTAATTAAGGAATTATTTTAATATAATTTAATAAACTAATTAATGTAGTAAATTATGCTACTTATGAATATAGTCTGCATTAGTAAAAATTATTCTATTAATATAAGGAATGATAATAATGATAGTTTATTATAGTTAAACATAGTTAAGTAATTAATTATAATTTAATATTATTGTCTTATTGATAATTTTGTTTAATAAGTTAATAACATTATAATTTATTAATCAATTACTGTACTTTTACTTAATTATAATTACAAATAACTACAATTTTTATATAAGTTATTTTTAACTATTTACTTTAGTTGTGATTACATTTTGTCTAATAAATTATTAAAATTTTATTTCAATTAATTAATATGCTAATTAATTATGTAATTAATTAATAAGGTATTTAGAAAATTTTGATTAATTAAACAATTTTAACATATTTAGCGGTGCTTAAGCAATCAACTTGAACTCGAGTTAAACGTTTTTACAAAAGTTAGCTTAAGCTAGCATAGCTCAAACAATTTAGCGTAGGAATCTAGCTTATTTGGCTTAAGCTACACTAATCTTGAATCTAATATGCTCTAAAACACTTTTACAATGCACGAATGCGAAAATAATATATGGAAATGGTACAGGATTTCTTGAGCTAAAGCTTTATTCAACATATTGAAAAAAAAGGAAAAAGAGCAATAAAGAAATCTTCTCTTTACTGAACCTAAGATTACTAGATTCAACTGAAATAAGCTCTCATAATGTTTAACATATTCACATGGAATGTGGAGAGATCTCTAAGATGGAGTCCTCAAATATGTGTAAGCACTTCAACATTATCTGTAAAATCCAAATATTGGCTATCTTAGAGTCAATATTTGGTAGTACCTAAATAAAAGAGTTCAAAGGAAGCTTGGATTTATAAGTTTTGCAGCTTTTATAGAGAGAAAATTTTGGTACTTTTGGTGAGATTCTTTTTTCTGTATTGTATGTGAGAAAGATATGCAAATTTTACATTTGGTGATACTAAGGGGAAATTTTACATTTTGTGGCATTGGCTATCATTATTATTATTATTTTTAAACGAGCGTTTATTGTATGGCTGCAGGCAAATGAAAAGAAAAAAAGGCTTGCACAATTGAATGATCAACTCGATGGGAAAATACCAGTGCCTACATGATTTGATATCCTCATGGGAAGCCATATACGTGTAGGCTATTATACATTCATATATTGATTCCCCACAAACCTTTCTGTGATCTTTATTTCTTTTTTTTTTTAATGTTTATATGTTATTAGGAAATTATATCATGAACATTCTTAGCTGTCTATGAAAGTTTATCATGTGAATGATAACATGTCTGATATGCCAGCCAATAATCGTCTAAAGTCTGCAGCACAACCAAGCAAAAGTGTGCTGTATGTGTAGAAGGTTAAATTTCATTAAAAATTTTATAGCTCCGCAATTGTCTGTCTAAATCAGGCTTTTTGTTTATTTTCATGTCTTGTTTATTTAAATAGTATAATGATGTGGCGTAGATTGTTGATGATGCTTCTATATCTGCAATTGTTCTTTATTTAAAATTGTCATAACTGTAAGACTATTGGAAAAGATTTCATGTTTCTGACAATGGGTGAAACATGTTTTGATGAGATTAGACGTTAGATCTTTTGAATTTTATACTTGCCTATTGAGCAAATGTTCTGATGCATTTGTTATTTTTCTCTTTCATTTTTCTGGTGCTGCTGTATTTAGTCTGTGGTTTTCTTTTCGTCGTGTGAGTTTGTACAACTTGATTATGTTGGTTTTACACTGATGTTGCAGTTTATCTAGTTCGTTTGAAAAACCCTGCTTTGATATATTAGGAAGAGCATTTTATGTGTAAATAGCAAATTTGGTCCATTACTCTTTGATAGCATTCTTTTTAGTTCTAGATTTTTGCAATTTTTAAATTCTGTTCAAACTTTAATTTTTTATCAATCCCTTATCCACCATCTCATATGCTTGTGAGTTTTTGAAAGAAATGGCTGGTTGGAACTTTTGTATCGAGGTTTTTTTATTTGCCTTTTCTGTTTATTATGTAAATAAAATGGTAAAATCTTACCTTCATTTATAATGTTAAATTGGTTAAACTCTTTGTTCGTTTTATTTTATTATTTTAGGGATTACTAGTTGTTGTTGTTTCGTTAAATATTATTAAATGAAGCTTCATTTAACTGTATAAATTGAGGCTTTATCATTTTTTGCCTGATAAAAGTTATGATTTAAAAAAATACACCTACACTTATGTTCCTATTAAGGATGTAATTGAGTGAAACCGGCTTGTTAGTTGGCTCAATAATCTGGGAGCTCCATGAGCTAATGAGCTAAGTTTGAGCAAGCTTTGACTTGACTTGTTGGGGTGGTTGCTTAAAAATTGTTAGTTTAAAATATGCTTGAATTAATATTAGAATTCAATCGGTTATAATTGTGTTATTAAAATATTTAAAATAATATTTTATAAATACTCTTAAATTATATTAGAGTACAATAGAATTATAACTGTCTTTTCCTTTATTATTTTGTCCTTTTGTCTTAGCGGACGATGCTTTCAGTGTATGAATATTTCTTCAAAATGAAACTATAGAAACATATTATTGGCAGATGAAAATAAATTAGTAGTAGAATTTTAAAATTGGATAGGAGGAAATATAAATGCTGCAATGCGACTCAATAGCATCAAGGTAATGTCCCTGTTGATTGAAATCAACAAACAGTCTTCTTTCCTGAAAATTGAAACACAGGATAAGTACTAAAGACGACCCCTTCATATGAAGACCTTTCAATATGATATGCTTTATTTTTTTTCCCATATTGGTTTGCAAATATAAAAACACTAAAAATATGAAAGCTATGATGCATAAAATACATGCCTTGAACACCGCTAGATGTTCCTAATTTGTTCACTTATGCGACAAAACCTTCATCTGTGCAACAATCGCTCCACTGCAAATTGTTAAGCTTCCTCTTATGCTTTCTGAATAAAGTGCTTCAACCTTGGAGAATATAGCCAAAAGGGAGTTAGTATATGTAGTGAGCAATTTAGGATAATTATTAGATTAAAATAATTTAGAGAAAAATGATGGGATGCAGGCGAGGCAACATATTAGCTCACTTGCTCTGGCGAGAGGATGAGATGTGCTTCTATTGGTGGTATATAGTGGTATTTGAAGCCCTAGAGTACAAAAAGGGCTACGATGAGTGCTCCAAGTATTTGTAATGGTAGTGAGACTTGTCTGGTCAAGCCAATGGATTTTGGTAAGGTATTTTGAATTTAGAAAATTAGGATTTTTTTACTTACTCGGGCGTGATAGATACCTCAATCAATGGAGGAAAAATTATATGCCTCAATCATGGGTAGTTTATAAAAAAAAATATAAAATTGTGTTACATATGTAAATAAGAGATTTGAGTGGTAGGTCTAGAATTCCTACTAAATTTTTTCTCATAATCTTATGTATTTGATATCTTATTTACTTTTAAATATGCTACGAATTTTTATTTAACAGCAAAATTCTGTAGCTAAATGTGATTATGCATTATGTAGCTTCATTAATATTCATCAACCAGTGAATCTGCAATTAATTATTAACTAATTAGTAAAGTGTTTTCTTTTTTTGCAACATCATAGTGATTCTAGAACTGGAATGCAGAGATAAACACGAAACAATTAAAACTAAAGTTAATGTGCTATAAATGTAGAGGTAAGGGAATTTGAACTTATGGCCAGAAATTTTTCTTTTGTATTTTAGGATTTGGGCCATTAATTAACATTATACTTTTCAAGTTTCTAAAAATCCCGACATACTTTGGCGATGATTTTAATCATTGAAAATAATGTTCACCCCAGATCAATCTGAGTACTACAATTTGGCATACCTTTGGAGACTACTAAACTACATTTACTTTGCAACATTCAAACAATCTTACAATCTTTGTCTCAACCAAAATCTTACAAAAAAATTGATATGACAACATTAACAATAACAAACCAAACTTATATCTTTCTAAATTGGCTTAATGAATTTCTTATCTTCACCGTGTTTCAAATAATAGCTTATCTTTAAGCTTCAAGTATGTGAGTTCATTCTAATAATTTTTCTTGGCCTTCCTCTTTTACTTTTAACAGTGAAAAAATTTGTTTATTCCCTCATTAGAGCATCTAAGGTTCTATCTTAATATGTCCAATTCATCTAACAGTAGACTTTCTTTAAGTTTATCTTCGGTTGGTGCTACTCCAACCTAGTTATGAATTTACTCATTTCTCATGGCATTTTTTTGTGTATGCCCACTTATCTACTTTAGCAAGTATCCTTGTTTCCGCAAAGTCTATTTTATCAAGTACCCTTTTACTTTGCAGACCAACACTTGCTCCCATATAATATTTTTTTTTGTAATTATCCTGTTAAATTACTTTTTTATGTCTAGGAAAGAATTTTTGATTGCCCAACACTCTAGAAGTGCTCATGCATTTCATACAACATGCTTGAAGCCTTTTTTTCATATAGTTCTTCACCATTATTTTTTGCTTGAATCAGATTATTGGAATCTTTTTTTCTTCAAATAACATGGTATATATGCTTATCATTGACATTAGTACTTATTATTTCGTATATTATATTATGGATCTAACAAGACAATTTTAGTGTAGTAGTCCTCCATAACTCGTCTTTTGCTTTAAACCACATCTCTACTCTTATTAATAAGTAGAATTTTTTTCGCAAATAACATGCACCAAGGTAAAACATTTGTAGGTAATAATAAAGCTGAATTTCAATATATATATTTTTGAATAAAATATAATTGATGGTCCATGTGCAGAACACACACATACACACACACATATATATATATATATATATTACGTGATTTCATATGCTAAACTGTTATTTTATAGCAATCTAACATAAGGAATGTGAGGTTTTCCATCGCAATTTGTGCAATGGGTGAAAACCTGTTATATCAAATGTGTATATTCGCTATCAACATTGATGGCCCATTGAAAGTGTAATGACCCAATATTGTTACTTTTCGAATTAGGTCAAAACCCGCTTCAAACATCATAACCCCGGAGAATTTCAAATTAGGGCAAACAAAATTTTTATTAGATATAAATAATTTTTAGATCAAAGTGCCATAATTTGGGAGAATTCAGATAACGAAAACTCTCGCTTTATTTTTTTGAATTAATTAAATCCAATAAATCAAAAATATTGAAATACGTGTCAGAATTCATCGATTTCAGTGTCGTTATGTTAAGTATATTATTTAAAGGCTGCTCGAAAAGTTACATCAAATTCTGAGCGTCGGTTTGATCATGGTTAATTTTTGAAGTTTTAAACCTCGAAAATTAATATAAAACAAAATATTTGTCCGAATCGAAATTTTTTGACGCGAGAGTGTTCGTAATGTCATAACACACATAGGTGTCAAGTTTCATTGTATTTGGACGCCAAACGACAGAAAAATGCGATTAATTTAAGTTTAATTAGTTTTTAAAAATTTCCTTAAGAAATTCTTCTCTTCCCCCTAAATTCTTCCGCCAATATCCGCCTGTATGGGCGCTAATTAGCGCCTTAATGACGCTTTAATACCCTTATCCCCTTATCATGTTCCCTCCCTCTTCCTTTCTCCCTTCTCTACTTAAGCAGCCCCCCATTCCCTCCTTCTCCCCATTCTAGCTCTCTCCAAACAGCAGCCCTCTCCTCCTCTCTTCACACAGCAGCAGCCCTCTCCTCCTTTCCGCACACAGCAGCAGCCCTCTCCTCTTTTCCCCACACAGCAGCAGCCCTCTCCTCCCCCCTCTTCCTCTCTCCACACAGCAGCAGCCCTCTCCTCCTCTCCCCACACAGCAGCAGCCCTTTCCTCCTCTCCCCACACAGCAGCAGCCTTCTCCTCCCTCTCCCACAACCACTAGCAGCCCAACCTATCCTTCCTGCCCTCCAGCAAGCAGCCGGCCAGCAGCAGCCCCTCCTGCTGCAGTTCTCCCTCGTCCGGCCAGCCAGCCAACCCCTGCTGCCCCGGCAACCTCCTGCCAGCTCCCTTCAGCCACGTCCGGCCTCCCTCCGGCTTTCGGCAACCCCAGCCTTAGGTAACAGGAGAAGGAAAAGAGGAGGAAAATGATATGAGATTTTTAATATTTTTTTTTATTTCATTTCTTATTAATAAATATACTACTATATTATGTCATTGCATTATTATTGATGCCATTAATTAATAATGAACAACAGTATAAATACTAAAAAATGACTATTACTTCCATATTGTCTATTCAAGTATTTTTATTTTGTCATTTTTATTTTCTTATTATTACTATTATTATTATTACGTTCTGTAATTTATACAATTATTTCCATTATGTCTTTCATACATTATTATTATCATTATTATTATTAAAATAATAATAATAATGCTATTATAAATATTATTGCCACATCAGTAACTTAAAAATACGGACTTCTATCAAGTTGAGAAAACGAAAGAGAAATAGAATAAAAACGAAGATAATAATATTGGCTAAAAAGGCTAATTTAAAATATCAAAAACCTAAATGCAGATTGAGCGAACTGTCACTCATCCGAACTGTTGAACTTTTGAACTTATAGAACAAGATACCAGATATCTTTTATTACTTTTGTTTAAATATGCTTTTCTGCTCAGCATCGCACAAATTTAATAAAAGTGCTTTTAAAATCACATAAAATGATATATGAACAAGTTTGGATAAGTGAGAAGCAAGGGTTCCATGTTGATTTGTACTTTTTGTTTGATCAGACAACTGCTAGGACGGGGCTGTCCGACATCGGGAGTCATAAGGAGCCTATACTGATAAGCCTTTGAGGGGGCAGGTATAGACGGAAGTTGGGATATGTAATATAAAAATGAACTCCCATTTTTCTCGATTTTGTACTTGCCCAATAAAATTATATTTTGCTTCAGATATCAAACGCTAAAATTTTGTATTTATTTTTGTGACTGCAATTATTTTTATGCTAAGTTTCAAGTGCAATTGAAATAGGTTTGCAGGGATAAGTTTGTACAGTTTTTATTTCCTGTCAAATATTGATTATTTTGCTTATTATTTAACATTTGTAAAGATGACATCTATCAGTACTTAGTTTCACAATTAACTGGTATTCGAATGCCCGCACTTTTGAAACGTGCCCAGATCAAGAGTTCATCATCGAGGAAAGGTGCTAAGAACTGAGCAGTGTTGATACTGCTACCTGCTGATCCACCACTTTCTTTTTGACTTTGTTTTAAAAAGTTTGTCTTTTATTTTATTTTAATCTTTGTATCCAAGACTTGTGAATTAATGAATAAATGAGTTATGTTTGACGTCTATATATTTCTCTCTTAAATCACTCAACATGATCCTGCGGCTAGAGGACTTGTTGCTATTATTTTATCACACCCACAGCAACCGGTGCTGGATTAGCTCCCGCTGACTCGACACCGGGTCCTCACAGAAATATTTCTTTTTTTTCTACAAATGGCTTGCGCTTAGGCTGTAACATCAGGGATCATGGTTGGGAAATGAAAATAATAGTCAAATAGTGTTATATTCAATAAATAATAGAACATCAAAGTTTAAATTAATAATCTGCCAAAAAACACATCCAACACACCACATAACCATTAATAGAGAGAAATATAATAATATTCAGTCCAACTACACACAGTACTTTACAATTATAAAATGACAATTAAATAGAAATAAAAAAATTAATAACTATCTATAGACATCTATTTACAGCTATCTTCAAAAGTTCACCAAGAGCCACATTTCTCAAGTAATAACTATCTCAACACCAAATGATTATCACACCTAAAAAATATATTATCAGTCATGCATGAAATGGGTGGCAATCATCTTTACATCACAAGCAATAGCAATAGCAATAACTTGTGTAATTGGAAAAATAAAATAGCATGCAATAACAAAGAGTAAACTAGTAGTAAAATTAATAAGTAAATTTGCACTAACAATCTTGCTAGGAAACTCAAACCTGCAGTAGTTATTTACATATAATATAATTATCTGGTGAGCTCTAAAATAGAGATAGGTCATCAACTCCTTCGTAGTGAACATGATCTCTCTTTATTCTTTCATGTGCGCTAGCAACTCTATCTGTACATATTCACAATTTATATTTCCAAACACGGACCTCGCCAAATATTTTGGTTATAAGCATTTTGATAGTATTCTTATAGTCACAGGTGTGTGTGTACAATCATGTATAATAACAAATGTAAAGAATTGTAGTATGTGGCATGTTCAGGCAGTAGCAACAATAGTAAAAATACAATAATAATGAAAATACTAAATTTCACATACGTGATATTCAACAAAAATAAGCAAAAGAAGAATTTCCACACAATCATTCCAAAATTTGGAACTTAAATGACATTTTGGTAGAATGTTATTATTTTTTAATTCATTTGAATTAACTTTGAAGTATATAAATACTATTTTTTATTTATATTGATCACTTAGGTAGCAGCTTAAGAACAACCTCAAAGAAGTTTATTATTAATTCTCAAGCTTGATTTTGGTTCATTCAAGCGTTAGTCTTAGCTAGGGTTTCCTACAAAAGTTTCGATATCTAAATCTTAGATCTAATGATCACTTGGGTACAAGTTCAAACCACCATCACCCAAACATTTAATAGTCCATGATTTCACTCTCCAAAATTAGGAGTCTAATTTAAGATTTTTAATTAAGTTTGGGTTAATACAAGGGCTAGATTTGATTAATAGGTTCATAAGGTAAGTATGGATCAATGGTGCTACACAGGGTAGTTTTCTCATCCAATGATCAATTATAGGCCAACTTCATCTTTAAATTCATTCAAGAAAGTATCTAACCAGTAGAGTATACAAACTTTATATGAAACCTTATAAATCAATGGTTATTATGGATACAAAAGGTAAGGTGTAGGGCAAGCTGTAAGCCCATCAAGTGAAAGGGGTCACATCAGTTGTTTCTAAGCTTAAATCATTTAATCACTATTTTAAGGTTTCATATACCTCACATTAATATTAAACAACTCATTAAAACTATAATTAGATGGCTAGCCCATTGGAAATGTAGGAGAAGCAAGGTGATCATGGTTCTTAAGAGTAAGATTTCACTTGACATACCATGATCAAGCACATAAGTATCACCCAATGCTCTACCATAGTGTGTAATTAGGGGTTTAAGCAGTAAGCATAACATATAAACACCATAATTAGGGTTCAAGAGGTTTAAAGGGAAATTAAGAGTGATTAAGCATTGTTCGGTCAAAACAAGGTTCAAGCTCTAGCTGGTCAAAAAGGAACTCACAAACTCTCATGATCACTATGGTTAACCTAATTAACAAAATTATCAATCATTATGCCTAACTTAGGTGATTTCCAAGCCAGAAGGAAGAGGGAGGAAATGGTGGATTAGGCTTCATTAAGCAAACCCTACAAGATTAACCAAAATAGGTACTACCAAAAGTTTTATTTATACAGAGATTAATGAAAACTGATCACATCCTAATCCAGAGGATCAAGAAATTTGAAATGAAATTAAAATGGATTTGCCTGGTGCTCTTGGGTTTACTGGTTCACAAAGTAGCAATTCTAGGTGTCTCTAAGGTCTCAAATGTGATTAGCAACATCTATTGATTTGACCTGACTTCACCAACGGTCCAGGAACAAATGGAGCAGTCGTCTAACAACGTACATCCACTCTCTGGTATCTTTCGATTGGCTCGTTTCGATTGTGAATTATTCTTATTCCTTCCACCAACTTGATCTTTAGAAAATGTTAAGATGATCACTAACTCCTTGAGGGTGTAGAAAGCCCCGACAGAAATATTAGAGAAGAGGGCTTCACTCTTTGGATTACCAATGCCGTTTCCATGTCATAAGTTGACACATTGTGATTTGCCTGAGTGTGAGGATAGAATCGGGGGTGTCGGGGATTGCTAGGATTTGTTGGAAGATTAGGACCGAAAAGAAGAATTTTTGGGTTCATGACTCTTTTAAATGGGCATCAATGAAACCACAATCCAACAATTGGAAATTAATCCTTGTCTCACGGCTAGCATGTGGGGTTGGTGCATTTCACTGCATAAATACACAAAATTTGCATTTTATGTGTTACGGAAGGTTTCAAAATTAATGCTAATTACATACAATTAAGGCTTATTTCCACCACCATTATGTATTAAATTAGGAAAGGTGTCAATTGGGTCAACTTGGACTCAGGTTTTGGATGCAGTTTGGGCTAGGTTCAAAAATTAGAGTTTCTACGCTTCGTAGTAATCATCGCGAGGTCTGGAATGACCATGTATCACTGGGTCATCTTGGGTTGGGTTTGTTGGCTTAATCTATTGATTAAAAATCTATTATGAGTTACTAATCTGCATTGTTGAATTTTATAACGATCACATGATTTAATATCAACCATTCTATCTTTCTACGATTTTGATTTAAATCGGTGCACATCAAATTGAAATCGTTAAATCTGCTGTTTCAAATTCGAGCCGTTGGATTCTAGGAAAGTAATTCACATCGTCGGATTTTGGGAAAGTAATTCACATCGTCGGATCCTGAGAAAGTAATTCACATCATCGAATCCTGGGAAAATAATTCACATCGTCGAATCTCGAGGGTTATTCAACATCGTTGGATCCATCCACAAATTGGATATTTATGCACATTTTAATTAATTTAAATATAATATATCTATTTAATAATTTAGTAAAATTAAAAAAATAGAAATATCAGTTGTATTTTTAATTCAATTGCATAAAATTATATTGTATGCAGAGAAAAATATGTTGATGTCAAAATACAAAAAAATTTCAATTTGGATGATTATATTGATTTATATAATTTTTGATTTTTGGGACTTTAATAATTCCTTATAAATAATCTATAAATTAGAAGAATATCAAAAACTTATAGAATCAATAAAAAATAATCTAATATTTGGCATATTTATTTTATAAAGATACTAATTTTATTAAAAGTGTTTCAATTATTAACTTTTTTCTAAAATATTGCATTTTTTCTAATTAAAAATTAATTTTTTAGATGTTAATGAGAGTGCTGTCCACGCTCTTTATTTGTCATTGTTATGGTAAGCTTGTCTTCAGTATTTAACCATGTAGTTTATGATGAAGTTTATAAGCCTTTTGTTTATTATAGATTCAGTTCTACCACCTTCTATTTGCAGATAATAATATATCATATTTTGGGAAGACTATCAAGGGCAGTTATTTATCTTTTTTTCACTGCCTTAAAGTCGTTAAAAATGTGTTCAGTCTGTCTAAATCACTCCAAATCTAGGATCATGTTCTCCAATTCAGCCATTGATACGCAAAAATTTAAGGTCTGTATCAAATTTGTTTCAAAAAAATGCAGCACTTAAGCCTTCCATTTAAATATCTCAGTGTCCCTATTTCTTGTAAAAAATTAAAGGTGGCTAAATGAATTTTTCTAATGGAAAAAATACGAGATTGGCTTAGTGGTTGAACATAAAATATCTCTCACTTGCATAAAAACTTCAGTTTGGAATCTACTCATTTGTTGGGGGTATGCAATTCATCTTCAATCTGTTGTTATCAATTCTATGACATCTCTGTGGTCTTGGTGTTTATTTGATGGCACTTTAAATAAAAGACTTCAACTATTTAGTTGGGCAAAGGCAAATTTATTTAAATTTCATGGCGGGCTAGGCCTCATAAACATCAACATTGTATGCATTGCGTGTAAGCTCACTTCTTTTTTGGAGAAAGTGTTCATTAATACTTTTTAGGATCATGGTGGAATTCTAAAGGATACCACCACGTATGGGATCTTAGAGGAACTCGTGCTCTATTTACTAAAAAAAGCTTTAAAAGAGTCTCCCAGCTCTATAATCACGCATCTGCCCTTCTTAAAGTAACAGGAATCATGACTTTTGCCCCTCTCCCACGATCATGGTTCAGATGTGGTTGATTTAAGTGCTAATGTTTTATATGAAAATATATGCATGCATGCCTAAAACTACAGAATAAGTTTTCTTAAGAGAAGTCTATTGTGAAAAAAATTTGCGTTCTTTGAGGGGATACCCTGAAACAGCTGGTCACTTGTTTTCTAAGCAAAGTCTAGCTAAATTTGAAATACATTAAACATAAAAAACTTTTCATAAAGTCAGATGTGTTTGTTACTTCTAGAGTTAATAACTTGAAAAACTTGAAAGAAAAGTAAAATGGGTAAATCACAATTTACATATTTTTAAGCTCACGTGACAGTTGCCTTCAAATAGCATACGTGCTTGATGTAGGTATTTATATTTATAGAATGGGTTTTGTAGCAGTGCCCTGCTCGATGCCCCTTCCATAGCCTCAGCACAATTAATGCATTTAAACCTAGTGTTAAACTTATAATAATTGAGATTAATTAGTGAAAATTATAGTTATAACTACATTAAAGATATTTAGTTACCTAGAAAAAAAGTTGAGGCTGTGGAGGGGGTACCAAAGCATTTTTCTTGTAGAATATCTGAAGAATGGAGAAGTATAATATATTTCTTACTCAGTTTATTATTATATGAGGCCGTCTAGTCAATTGAAGGTTGGATTTCATGATCATTTCCACGTTTATCTAAAGCTAAAGTTTGAAGGAAGAAAGGAATTCCATAAATTCCGTTACACTGCAGGTAATTATCAAGCATACTAGCCGGACTAAATTCTTTATAATGGAATGAAGCAGCAAGGCCCCAGCAAGCATTGATGTTTCTCTTTGTAGTAATAGCAGAACTAATATCAAAGGCTGCTGAACCTTCCATAATACCTTAATAACCTGCTGCTAGATGAAGAAAAAGTAAGACTGGACAAATCAGATGCAGCAAGGAGTAAGCACTTGAGGATCCAAGCCAACCAGTGAAGGACCAAAAGCAATAACAATTAATTTTATCATCTTTAATGATAACCTGATTTGAATAGTTCGATCTTCCCTTCTAGCTAGAAGCGATTTCCTTCAGTTGCCATCTACAATATTTTGGGTTTAGCTGAACAATTCTTATGTTGCACTTAATATATTAGTTATGTAACACTATACTGATAGCTTGAAGATAGATTTATTTATCCATTTAGTTAACATGTATAGGTGCAATTAAAAAATAAATGATAATGAGATTTGATCTCCAAGGGACAATTGCATGTGGGTTCGCATAAAATCTCCTACTTATTCGATAGATTCACAGTTTTTATGTCATTTCTTGTAATGCTCTATCTACATCGCACAGGTAAAGTGAGTTTGTGTTCTTGGAACCATATTTTATTTCTGAATTCAGTGTTCGGCCAATTTTCATAAACTGGATTTGCAGAGTAATGTGATTATATGCAATCTGATTATAGTATAATTTAATAATATTGTAATCTGATTACCATACAGTTAATTTTTGTTTATTGGAATGTAGTAATATACAAAATATGGTAGTATGCATAATTCAGAGATAGATTATCCCTAATTAACTTTGAGGGATAATTTATTAAAGAAAAAGAGTTGCGACGTAATTATGCTATGTTAATTAATGTGTAAATTATGCTGCTGATGTAATTATGGTGCGTGTTTGTGCTGTGACATAACTATGCTAGGTTAATTAAAGTGTAATTAAGGATAATTATGCTGCTCATAATTTTTTTATGGTCTGCAAAAAACTATTTTGCAGAATCAGTTTGCTGCCGATGTTTGAATTGCATTGTATTTTTTTGTTTAGCATTTGCAAAAGAAATTTGTTACGGTATTCTGCTGGGTGCTCCTTCCACTATCTCAACGCAATTAATTCATTTAAACTTAATATTAAACTAATAAAATTGAGATTCATTAGTTAAGAAATTATGATTATAATTGTATTAAAGGCATTTAATTGTCTAGAAAAGGAGTTGGGGCTGTGGAGGGCCTGAAGCATTTTTCTTAGCAAAAATTGGATTTGCAAAATATCATTTCTAAAACTGCAGGCGAGACGAGACGAACACGAAACGAGCCAGGCTATGATAGTGGGCTCCTGACAACAACAACAGAGATGATGCCAAGCACAATTGAATTCCACAAGAATATAATTTGCCTGATTTAAGCCAAATTTTTTTGATGCTCATGAAAGGGTTACTCTAAAATTTTTCTGTCTGTAAATATTTGCATACCAAGCATCCTGAATTTGCAAATCTCAAGATTTATATTAGTTTGCACCCAAAATCTCTCATTTCAATTAGGCACAAAGTAAATTTTTTGCCACTTTGAGATTCAAAATTTATGCACTATCAATGAGATATTGATGTCCCCATCTTTTTGTTCTTGCAATGTGGGGGAGCAAAAATTTTAGATAATTCCAACAATTTTTTATTTGTAGTTGATAAATTGGGACAAGTTTCTTACTTTTCTACCAGCTACTTCTGTTTCGACATAGACAAACCCATATAATATTTCATTAATAAGAACCACAACCCTTGAAGAAACCTACTTGGGTCTAATGGATGTCTTTAGCAAGCGATGAAGCCAAGCCCCATCTAGTCAGGAGTTTAACAGCCTTACATAATGATATGAGTTTATAATTATTGCTAGAACTTGCATTACAATTCTTGGAGATTAGGGCGATGAATGTGTGATTGAACCACCTCAGCATTGCACATGTTTCAAAGATTCTTGTAATTGCTATGTAGATAGTTTGGTCACGTGTAGCTCCAAGTGGATTCATAAAGAAAGAACATAAATCATTTGGCCATTGAGAGACATCTTTATTGATGCTGAACAATGCACTTTTGACTTCTCAATGAAATTCTTGTAGCCAGGGACTTTATTTCAAACACAACGATCACAAGCCTTAACACACCGATGATCGAATTAGCACACCAAGATTAAACACAAGCATGAATCACCTTAAGTATGTCAAAGGTTATCTAGAATCCTTACAAGAAATTTACTATGGAGTAAATAATCACAAATCCTTCAGCAATATTTTGATATTCAACTACTTTTCTTGAAGGACTCAATTATAATGCTAAAACCTCTTTAGAGGGAAAAATTCACGGTATTTCACTTCCATAGAAAATCCTAACTTGAAGAGGACAAGGAAACTTGCACCGATCCTCCTTGCCGAATTCTGAGAAGAAAAACACCATAAATCTTGAATCGAGATCTCACCTTGGAGCTAAGAATATCTCCGAACAACAACTCAACTGCTTCCTTTAGGGTATTTCTCCCACCTTAAGTAGCCTATAAGTATCACAAATGGAGAAAGGATCAACTCTAAAATGAGTTCACACACTTTTATAAGCATGACTGGTGCCCAAGCTATGAGTTATCTTCAATTTAAAAATGGACTTAACATTTGGGCGCGTGCCCGCGCACTATTAAACGCACTCACTGACATAGATTTATATAAAGCATCCAAAATAAGTATTTATGTGGTTTAGCGAGTTTTTCATACGTCCTTGGAGAATAGTTTCTTACTATTGAAAGAGAAAGAAGAAGATGCTCTGTAGCCAACCCCTTGAGAGCTGTCATAACACTTATAAACACTACGCTGGGCTCTTGGGCACTCATCTTTTAGGCAAAATGGCTAAAAATATTCTGAGTTGTGTGCCCAAGTGCTGGCCCAGAAAATAGGTTTGTCTCATAGCCCGTTCTTGACCTATTTTGTATTCTTTTTGCCTTTTGTTGCTTTGTAACCATTCTAAAAATATTTTTAAGCTATCAAAGCTCTTCTAAATATCAAAAAAAGTGTCAAACTCCATCTTATTTAATCTAATAATTTACATAATTCTTCATCTTAGCTCTCATTTATGATAAGTGAGAGATGGCACCTTACAAAAACAGCCATAGCAACTAAAGTGCTACACTCAAACATATTGCATATATATCTCCCTCCAAAGAAACAAGTCGCATATAGTTCACACAACGAGGTAGCTATCATCACAAATCTTTAATATTCATCAATCTCTTGCAATGGGAGAACTTTAGCACTGGTAGTACCTTCATAAACTCATCCATTGGATTTTCCTTAGTGTTAAATTATTTTAAGAAATATGCCACCTTTTTCAATCACACCCTGGACAAAGTGATATCACACATTAATATGCTTGGTTCTAGCATGATGAATTTGGTTTGTAGCTAAACATTTGCGCTTTAACTATCAAAATACACATTAACTTGTTTTGTATCCTTGTATCATCCACTAGATATTGCATCTAAATCACCTCTTTCATTACCTTTATGAAATCCATATACTATGCCTCAATAGTAGATAATAAATCTCAAGCTAATTGGTACTCCTGCAAGTGTGAACACATAACTCATTGTAGATCAGCATTGATGATTGTCACTTGCATAATTTGAATCAACATAACTAACGCATATATTGGAGGCTGATGTTCTCTTTTAAATATCGACCCAACATTGACTATACTTTTAGATGCCTCATAATCCACTTTATTGCTTGTCAATGTCCTCTTATTGGATCACACATATTTTTATTCGCTACCCCCAATTTCTTGCACCAAATCATTTATTGTACAAATCATCACATACATTAGACTACCAATTACACTAGCACATGGTGTTCTCCTCATCTCCTTTCTCTCATTCTCATCTTTGAGAAACAAATCTGCACTCAACCAGAAATGTGCTATTGACGGTAAGTTTATGCCCTTGATTGAATCATCATCTTGAAACTTTTTCAGCAAATAAGCCTTGTGTATAAGGAAAATATTGATAGTTGCCTTATTTTTCTTAGTCTCTATTCTCAAAGTCTTGCGAGTTTCACTTATTCCCAATAACATAGCACCTTAGCCATCATGGGTTCAAGAGGTCACTCCCATGGAGTTGTAATTTGTCTTGTATGATATTTAGCTCCTATCTGACACCCAAGCTTTGATGCCATTTGTAACAACCTAAACTCTTAAGTACTAAGGTATTATCTATTTGGATTTATAGACCTCGCGATTTTTCCCTTAGAAGATAAATTCCCAATTTTAATCAAACAACTGAATGTAGTAATTGATCTCGGTTTCTTTTCCTTCCATATGTGTTTAATTAGTTTAAGTGTATTAATCCCTAAAGATTACACAATTTTACTATTTTCTTCACCTTCAAGAGTTTATATTTTACTTTGTATTCAACATTCCTTTTACCCTTTAAGTTTATCTAATGTAGTTCTTTCTATCTTTCCTAGGGTGTTATTATTGATCTTTCTTTTCTTTCTAAAATATTTAATTATGTACTAAACTATGAATACTACTTTACTATCGTGCTAACATCATCTCAATCATGCTCTGATAGTAACTGTAACGACCTAATGTTGATTTAGTTTACTAACCAAACATCGAGTCATTATGGTATATGCTCTAAGAACACGCCCAAATATTAAATAAACGATATAAATATGATTTTAGGGTTGGGTGTGTCTACAAATGATCTTATATGCTTAGGGATTCATGTAGTATGTGACTATTGTAATGGATGTGGGGGCTTGAGAAATGAAAGGATGTTTTGTGAGGAGGGTAGAAGCTATGAGGCCAAGAGCTACATGTTACAATGAGAGGGCAATCACTCTTATTTCTTCATCCTTCTGATTTTATAGTGATGTTCTTTGTATTATAACTCCATGATTTTTCCCTTGCCTTGGGATGTTCTACGTAAGATCTTTGCATTTGCAATGTTTTATTTTTCTATGGTTGTTTTCTGCATTTTTTGTGCTCTTAATTTCTCATTGCTTCTACCAAAGATCCTTGGTGCTCTCGCATTTGTTCTTCATGGCTACACTATCAATAGGACTGAAGAGGTGACGTGATCAAATCTCTAACATTAGCTAATCACGTTTAAGGATAAACTGCGCTTAGAATAAGCCCAGCGGGAAACAAACAAGCACCCATTATGGCAAATTAATAAAATTTACTCAGCTAATTTACGCTTGAAAGAGCCCCTGATTTGTGAATAAGAACAATTTACAACCCCTCGAATGTATGTAAGAAATAAAGAGAATTTTTTTTTTAATTTTATTCCTAAAACCTAAATGAATATATTTATACTATATATATATATATATATATATTGATATAGGAGAGAGAATATGAAAAGTATGTGAGAGAGAGCCATTTAAAAATGATGAAATCTTATAAAGAGAGATTTATTTATTTATTTATTTGTAGATATTTTTTATATTTGAATTTAATTATTGAATTTTCTTAAAAAAATATTCTCATAAATTATTTTAATAATAATAATTTAATTTTAAAAAAATTACTTTAAATAATTTAAATATGTAAAATTTTAAAATTAAATTTAATAAATAACAAAATTGATTAATAATTCTAAAAATTTTAACATAACACATTTAATTATTTATTTATATGCAAATATGTCTTACTAAATTATATTATTTTTTATCTTTAATTTATATTAATCTTAATTATTATGAAATTATTTTATAATATTTCAAAAAAATTGAAAATTATGATCATATTAAATAATATGTATGAAAAAATTAATGAACATGCATATATATACATACATATGTGCGGCAAAATGAGACTTTGGAGAAATGCTTTACCTCTATTTAAGCAGAAAGATAAAAAATCAAAAAAAAATTTTATTTATTCATAAATAAATAAATTAAAATTAGAGAAAAAAAAAACAGAATAAAAGAATTTTACCACAATTTTTTTTAATTTCTCTCCTATTTATTACTGCAAATTCATATATTTTCAGAGTTCAACAATAGAATTATATTTTTTATAAATAAAAAAATACAAAAATTTAAAAAATTTTATTTATATTTTCTAAATTTATACAAACTTATATAAATTATATAGAAATATATATAAATTATATTCATCCAATTTTAAGAATTATTTATAATATTTAAATAAAAAACTGTTTATAATTTTTGAAATTTTTTTCACGCATTGCAGGATTTTCATGCTTTTATATATATATATATATATATATATATATATAAATAAAAACAAGCAAAAAAATTCATAAACAATTTTAAATTTATCAATTCGAATACACATTTCTATACACGACATCCTCCCACAACTAACTCTTCGCTGCCTGAATTTCTATTTTCTTTTTACTTTTATCCCTCTTCACATGGAAAAAAAAAAGTATTCAAATAAAAAAAAGCAAATGTAATATCCCAAAGTAACAAATAAATTCCCAAAATCTGCTATTATAAATTCCCAAAATAGATACCCTATATATATATATATATATATATATATATATTTGATTTTTTGCCCCAATCTCTCCAAAAAAAATTAGTACAGCAAGCATAATGATGATTTGGTTTTATGTATTTATGTTTGGGCCCACATCTCTCCTGAATTTTTAACACCCTTAGTATTTTTTGCGGAAGAATTTGAGGCATATTCGAGTATTTCCCAATGGAGAAGAATAGAGGCAAATAATTCAGTTAAAATGGCACGTGGCACCGGTACGCTTTGGTCGGGTCAAACTCGGACCGGAAAGCCAAAATTTTGGTAGACCCGGACCTCGCCGCCTCGACCGGCGGTGACAATGACCATACCCCAAGCTAACCTGCTCAGCAGAAGTAATGGCTCCCCGTTGGGAAGATCGCCGGCGCTTCTGTGGCGGCTGTGTTTCCCGGCTGCGGCGGAGGATGACGAAGAATTGAGTTTCTCCTCCGGCCAAGTAGATGTGGCCCTATCTCCGGCGTTGATACGTGCCGGCGGCGGCGGAAAGACTGCAGCTTCTGCTGATCTGGACCAGGGGACGGCCGCCGTCACGTCACCACAGTGGAAGTACTCGTACGATTGGTTGACAGAGACGGCGCCGTCGTTTCTGCTCCTGCGGGCGTCCGCATAGTTCTTCCACACGTACACATTCGAGTCCTCGCTGGCGCACACCACGTACTTGCCATTGTCCGTCAGCCACGCCGAAATTTGACTGCTCCTGTTGCGATATCCTGTTGTCATTCGTATTTACGCTTTTGACACTCACAAAAAAAATTTCAATAAAAATTTATTTTATTAATTTCGAATAGTATCAAAAAATTTAACTTTTTCTATTTTAATAATAATGATATTAAAAATCTTCCAAAAATATATAAGAAAGCCATGTAAAATATTTTGAAAAAGAGAAATATATATATGATCATTTGAATTTATACCCATAGGTTGGGTTCGAGTTGAGCTTGAGTCAAATCAGCCTTTACTCGAACTCAATTCGAACTTGTTCGAGTTCAAATTGAACTCGATTCGACTCATTTTAAATATGATTCGAGTCAAGAAATATGATTTGAACTGAGTTAAAATGTCTCGAATTCAAATTTAAAGTCAAATCGCCAGTTATACATATAATAATTAATAGCTTTTTAAATATTACATATATGCAATTATAAGAAAATACAAAAGGTGAAAAACAATAATAAGTAAAAAAAGAACCTTTGAATTTGCGGATGAGATTGATGCCGTCAATGACCCGTATCCGTGAATCCGCGGACGTGATTAAAACTTCCGATGAGCTGCCTGGGATAAACTGTTTGTGATACTTATGTCAAATTCATATTCAGCCTTGCTACAATTCGTTCAAAATGCGTGAAATATTAACCGTTGGATCAAGATCTTGACTTTTTGTTTCTGTCCCACGCATTGTGGGCCAGCAAAGCAGTCAATTCTCCATTCTTATAAAACAATCTTATCAAGAAGAATAAAGCGTGTAATTTATGGGTGGAACAAAATAAAAAATAAAAATTACAATTCTGCTAATTTTTTCACACAGCTCCTCTTTGTAAAAGATAAGGAAAGTAAGGGGTGGTAAATGGGTTTATTATTATTATTTTTTGGGATGGTGGTCAGGTGGGCCAGGCCAAGTTAGCGTTTGACTCAAACCTGCCCACTAGCCTGTTTTGACGCATCAGAAATAATTTTTAAAAGCAATTTACCTGAAATCCAGTAATTTTTTTATGACTGGATTTCTTTTTCTTGTTCTGTAAATCAATTTGACTTTTCTGCAGCAGCTTATTATCTACCAAAAAAAAAAAGAAAAGTGGATCAGCAAAAACTAAGCAAGCCTTCATATAAAAGTTAACGCAAAAAGAGAGAGAAAAGAAGCTCATACGAACCAGATGTGTCGTACAAATGGCAGTTGCCTTTGTGCGAGCCAACTAAAGCACCCTGCAGAAAACAACAAACATAAACAGGCAATCAGCAAAAAAGATGAAGATCTCAGCAGGCAAAAAGGAGATCCCAAAGGCTATTTTGATATCAATCAGGCTGTCAGCTGTAGAACCTGTCCATCAGGAGTGTAGCAAGCAGCAGTGACCATCTCATGCAGATCGTTCCAATCAACGATTTGCCTGTGCGGGACGCTCCATATGCGAACTTTAGAATCAAGTGACCCGCTGATGAAGTATCTATCATCAACCGGATTGAACTGAATGCATGTCACTGCGTTGGAATAATCATTAACTCATATTTCATTTTAAATTAAAGTACTTATACATATGTATTTAATAGCATACCATAGTCGGTGTGGGAGAACACTTTCAAACAAGAGCTGCTAGTCAAGTGCCAAAGCCTGACCGTTTTGTCCATGGAAGATGAGAGCAAATACTGAAATGACATTCCAGGCGCAATTGCAGCATAAGAAATATTGGCATAAATATAATGTATATCTATAATATGAACTCTAACTGATGAAGAGTTATCATAAAAATAAATAAAGAGTAGTGGTGCAATCATCACTGCTTTATTTAATTTCATAAGTTAAAACTTTCATTTCGCCAATTAAGAAAATGCTAAGGATTAGTAAGAAAAAATTGTAACTAATTGCAGCATAGAAGTGGTTGTAGTTGGCATGAAGGGATGCCATCAGGTCTATTTAAAAAAGCACTTTTACAATAACTCGATTTCTGACCAAAAAATCTCAAAATTAAGTAATTATTGTCAAGTATAAAAGAGTAATTGGTTCTATGCATTAGCAATGCTACACTTGCACAAGAATTTCACAAAAATATATCCAACACTAATAAATATTTTTTATTCTTACACAAAGTTAAAAATATATTGCACTAATTATGTACTTATACATGGAAATTGCTATATTATCTGTATATTATTGTGTGTATTTTTATATAGCTGTAGCAGGACTCACTTTTTTAATACCTTCTCTTTTTCTTTTTAAATTGGGACATTTTTGAACAAAGCATTTTTCTACATCATATTGTCAAACTTTCTTAGCCAACAGTAATATCGTGTAAGATTTCTACTCAATTAATAAATATAATCAATGAAATACAAAACATTCTAAATGCAGAAGTGTGTTTTCTCAAGAAAATAAGAAATAACATGTTTTGTCTTGAATAAATATAAAATTTTAAAGAAACACAAAAGCTACTTAGAAATAACTTTGTATTCTTTGAGATGATGATATGGACTTTTATTTTATTTTTATTGCCATAAAGAAATAGAAATGAGAATTTTATTTTGTGACGAGGACAAAACTAGGCTTTTGCAATAGGCTCAAACCAATCTAAGTCAACAGATCAGCCAAAGAAATTTAGCCTGAGCCTAGGCCACTCTGTTGGGTTGATTAGGTTGTTAGCATCGCTCTAAGCTGAATTGGAAGAGAACAAATTTAAAATTTTAAGCTTTGCATTATATGAACATATTAATATTTATTAAAAGTTAGTATATTAACCAAATATTCTTTATTTACATCTATACATCAAAATCTCCATGTCATAGTCAAACTCATGCCCAGATTCAGTAACAAACGGCTAAAATGGATGCCAATGTCATGGTAAGCGGCAGTAGATCAGTTGAGTATGAAATAAGAAATGCAAGTTCAGCTCATGCTAATGAGGGTATTGACAGAGGTAGTCAGCATGAGTACACAAATAGGCTTCAGCATGCAGAATGAGGCCTTTTAGTTATCTGTACACAAACTATGCCGGACATTTGTTGTGATATTCACTTTAAAAATACAACTCTAAAAAATTCCTTTTAAAATAGCTGGTTTCCTATTTGAAGTGCTGTAATTTTAAACACATCGAACAGTTGCATCAAGTCGAAACACAATTTTTAACTTTCGCTTCTACTAAGGTAAGAGTTAAAAGCCTTGCAAATTTCGATCAATTTAAAAGTATTGTATTAACAATAAGATAATCTTAATTTAAATTCATTTCCCTATACCCTATAAACTGCTGTTACTTATATGTTAATTAAGTAAAGAACACTCAAAACAGAGATCAATTAAACTATCCAAAATGCTAATGATTGGCAAAAAGTTTTAACAGAATGTATTCCAGTTTTCAGTGAATCGTTTTCCAATATGCACCACTCAAAAAACAAAAAAATATTTTAAAAAGTGAAGGAACGAAATTGACAACTCGAGAAACTAGTAGACGAGAATTAAAATGGAGATGCAAAAAGAAACGAAGTATACTGTGGCTAGATGTATATAAGGCCGCAGTTTAGTCAACTCTGAAGATGAGGTATGAATCTAATAAGATTATTTATGTCAGCACAAAGCATAATTAGATTTAAAGAGAGATTAGTAATAACAGCCCAACATACTCTCCATAACAAACTGTACTGCAGTAACTGAAATATTGTTACTGTATATGGTTACCGCCGCCTAACGTTACCACCATCTAATGCCTATATATACATGTTTCTATCTACACTACCATTTATTAATGAAATTACACACAGCATTCCAAACGAGAAACTTAGATTCCGCATACGAGATTGATCACTCCGGCTCGATCGATTCAGATCCTGAGATCATTCGAACTTCCCGCCTTCAAAGGTTGTCAAAGCTACCCTAATGGAGTCTATGAACACTGACTACCCTAATGGAGTCTACGAACATCGTCCCAATCAGGCGACAACTCTATCCACGCAATGCATCCGCCTCAATAGAAGAAACAAGAGATCTCAAATTTCTGATGTCCAACATCAAAAATCTAATCCATACCCCTGTCTCATCTGCCAACTATCCAATATGGCATGCGCAAGTTTTTCAGCTTTTCAAAGTCAACAACCTATACGGACACTTGGACGGTACTGACTGTCCACCCCAAATCACTGATCCAAGGTATGCCGTCAAGAATGTCACAAACATAGATCTCATCACAAAATTCAAAGGGGCTGCTTGGTGCACAAACATTTAGATGCTACTGAGATATGATATTATTAATGTCATGACATTTAAATATCATGTTATTAAAACTGTAGAGTCTATATAATTTAGTAGTACTTGTATATTTGAATGAGATATTTTCGACATAATTACACTCACAAAAGTTGAATGTCAAAGATTTTAATAATTGTTTCCTTGTATAAATAATAGTAACCTCGCCGTATTCCCCCATTAAGACAACTATCCATCATCTGCTTGCTGCTTGCGATGACCATCCCACCAAATTGATGCCTCCCCACACGCCAACAACCTTTTCAAACACTGGTGAATTGGTTGACAAATGCCTCAAGCCTCACTAGAAGCCTGTTCCCAAGAAGTACAAATTTTCCCAACTAAAAAACATAGACGTCCAACATCTAGACGTCATTAATTTTGACAAACGATTAGAATGATAGGAAAAAGCTTTTTATGTTATTTTTTCAATACTTAATAAGACAATTGTAAGCCAAATGCATGTTGTGTACTTGCTATTGAAAAAAAAATGACATTGTAGTGGGATGCTCATGAACCAAACAACCCCTTGCACAAATATGCTCACTTAAAATTTGGTAAAATCCTTAAAGTTTATCCAAGTACTAATTTAGTAAACTTTTGATTGTGAACTAAAGAAGCGATAACGTTAAGAAAGAGACCTCTTAACTTAATAACCCATTGCTTCATTTAGCATCAGACCTAAAAATTTTGCTTTCAAAAGAATTGATAAGGATTTCCAAATAACAAATATGCACGAGATCCAAACTAATTCACGAGCTAGCTCGAGCTATACTCATTTAAAGGCTCGTCAGCTCAGGACAATAACTTATGAGTTAAGCTTGAGCTAGTTATCAAAGCTTGATTTATAAATGACAAAAAGCTTGGGGTCAGTGACTACTAGTTTGTTTAACTCCCTTGATAAATTTTATATTATTTGACTCAAACTTTTCTCTTGTTGAGCTTTAAATTCAATTAGGGCTCGACTTGACCTGTTGCAACTCTACTCAAAATCCTGATGAAATGAAGAAAAGACCCACATTATAGTGTTGATATTAAAGTTTTTTAAAAAATAACAATATTTTAGCGCCTAGTATAACTGTATTTTTCTCTAAATAACAGCAATTATACTGTTGATACTAAATTCGTGTCCCTTTGTTTTAATATACAACAAATAAAAAACTTCAACCTTAATAGGATTTAAGATCATCGAATGTTTAAGTAATTATTTTCCATACAATTGAACATTTTCTCCATAAAAATCTGTGAGAAAAACCCTACATATGTACAACCCTATTCATTTGATTTAGATTTGCCAAATCAAATTAGTAAAGACCGAACACGGTTCTGTAGATCAATCAAAAGCACAACTGTTCATCATAGCAATGCCACTAAGTGTCTATAGAAGGATTACATTGCCAAATTTTATTCAAGATTTGATATCTCAATCTTGCAAGTAGTTCTTGCTGCAAACATAAATGATTTCTAATAAATAGCTTCTTAGAGTTCTCATATAAATCAATCAAATTTCTAATTAAGAAAACGATGCCCTTTCCAAAGACCACAACACGCCATAAAACCCAATATCATAGCATTCTAGCTTGATAATACCCACTAAAAATTCCATACAAATCAAATGCAAATTATATAAAATAACAGGGTTCTTGCGCTTTCATGCACTCTTTTGTACTAGCATTTCTTGTTTCCTATAGCAAACTAATAAATGCTAGCCCTCACTAATAAATAGATTGTAAACTTCAATCACAAGAATGTTATTAACATGCATCTTCATGTCAAACTAAACCCAAACGCTCATTTTGCATAGCAAACAATATTGCATGACATAGTTGTCCCTTAATAGAAATCAAAGATCACCTCCTCCCTTGCTTGGCTATTAAGCTATTTTTAACTAGCATTTAGTCTTGCTTGGATTTTAATCTATATCTTAGTAGGATTTAGCCATGCTTCTATCTCCTTGGAACCAATAAAAATATGTATTTGATTGTGTTCATTTGTTGCTTCAGCAAAACCTTTTAAAAATAGTGTTTCAAAAGAAAAACTAATTTTTTGAAGTTTGAGCCACTATGCATAAATTAATACATTTGACAACTAACTTGAGAGCATGTATATATTGATATAGAAGCTTTAAGAAATCATTTAGCAAATATACAAGTTTATGTAAAATGAGGTTTCTATGATGGGATTAAAAACCAGATCGAACAGGCTGGTTTAAGTGGTCGGACTGTGAGTCAGCATCATTCGGCCAACTCGCAAATGCGGTTGAACCATCTCACCAAAAGCAATTTTCACGCTACGTGAACTCATGGTTGAATAATTAAATCGGAGAACTAGAGAAGATTTTAATGAATCGGGCGTTGTTACTTGCATTTCTTGTTCCATACAAGAAGTCATATAAAAAAAAATGACCACATATCTAACCAATGTGAGACTTAAAGAGAGAAAGGTTGAAGGATTTGAAGTAATTTGTTGGATGGTTGGAGTGGAGTGGAGTGGAAGTACAAAATCGAATGAAGGGATTCTTAAATTATAAACTTACAATAAGTAATCGCAGATTATAAAATAATGCATAATGTAAAATTACATGTATAGAGTTGTTGTTTATGTAGTAATACTTAAAAATAGAGCTTTCACATACATACTACAATTTTTTTTTTTTTTCATATTTAACACTAGCATTATAATTATTGCACACATACCACACCCTTTCCTAAGAATTCATGCAAAAATTACAAATTTATTTTTAATGAAAATTTGGGATATATATATATATATATAGTATGTATATAATATTTTAAAGTCCTAGTTTTATATATGAAAATGAAAAGGCTTGTGGTATACTTGTAAATTTTCTTAAGAGTTATATACCCATATTATAAAATCCCAACTTTCTATATTTATTATAAATTGTAATATTTTAATAATTTAGATATTATTACTCATCCTGATTTGATTTTTGGTTCAATGTTTAAATCTTAAATCTCTCCTCCTGATGATTCGATTACTGATTCAGTTTTTTGAAACCTTTGTTTCTATGTTTTGTACAAAATTTGTAAATCTAAAATATAAATAACCAGCTGCAAATCAGCACTCATTGAATTGTTTTGTCACTAGGTATATCTGTCACCATAGAGAACTTTTGTAACCACTAAAGAATAGCTTGACTAACATAAACAATAGCAGCCTGCATCTAAGAGTTTACACAAAACAGAGTATAAGCCACAGGAAATTTTAACAATATGCACCAAGGTTTTATTGATATAAAATAAATTTAAGAAACTTGCCTGATTTGATTGGTATAAGTATAATGAGTTGGATCATAATTTATTAATGATTTTATAATAATTAGTTGTCCATAATTTGGCTTAGGAATTAAAACTGAACTGTAAACAATATGGATTCACTAATGCACCTATACATGTGTACGCAAGGATCACAACAATAAAAGTTTCAATTGACTCATTTATGTTTGCACTCTCCATTGACAAGCTTGAACAAAAAACAAAATAAAATGAAAATAAATTTCCTCAGCATGTTTTTGGTTATGAGTTCATACTGATCACCTATTTCTTGATATCATTAATAAGGTGAAGCCAACTAGTGTGAAAGTATATTCAAATAAATTGATTGTATACTAAATTATCAGCTAATGAATTATTTAATCAAAACTTCTCCTACCAACTTTAGCTACAACAAACAGCTACCACACCAATGTGGCACTACATAGCATGTTATACTTTGAAAAAACACATGCCCACCAGTGATCATGTGGCAATTAATGCACAAAATATTTGACAGGATAAAAGCTTGACTATTGTTAGAATAACATGAGAAAACATGCTACTATTTGCTGAAATAAGGGTATGCATGCTGATCTGATCTCTGCAAACTGATGGCACATCTACAATATTATTATTGGTGCCCAAAGAAATCTGATATTAGTTTTGTAAATTTGTTATATAAGAGTAATGTCACATCGTCAATAAATCCAATGTTCTGTAAATGCAATGATAAAAAAACCTCAAACTTTATGCAATAATGAATTCTTAAAAGGATCAAGGAACAATATCCACACATTGATATTGTGTAGTTTAATTTGCTAGCATTTAACACAGCTCATAAATTTCAAGCAAACTAATAACTCCCCACAAAACAGGATCAAAGCTATAGAATTCAAATGAATCTCTCATAAGTGCTTAAATACCTGCAGCAATTCATTCAACTACTTTCTACAAACCAGACTTAATGTAAACATCAAACTGTAAAACATTTAATATCCGAATTTTCTTCGCATATCACCAATATGATATTCCTTTCAAATAAAAAGTTAAAATTTCTATGAACTAAAATAAGGAAGAAACAAAAAGGAGAAAGAAAGAATAAATGATGTCATTCAAAGTTGCAAAAAATAACAATAACAAAATTTGTCAATATTCCATATCTTAAGTTTCTTTCACTAGGCACTAGCAATAAACTAACAGAAATAGTTTATTGAAGAGAAGTATATGGGGTACCTGAGATTTGGACCAGGAGAGATCAAGCACATCATCAAGGTGACCTATGAATGAACAAATTGGCCTGTCAGAGAGAGCAAATACCTGCTCTGGAACCATTAAACTGCCTGAGCTGAAAGACTTCCTCTCACCAAGATCCTTCACCATTCTTTTCTTCTCAGAACTCCCCTCCGAGCATTGCACTGAAAGTATACTCACTGGTGAACCGTTACTAACAACTTCTGAAATAGGATATGCATTAAGATGATCCTCCCCTGTTCCATTCATCAACAACTCAGGCTTCTTCTCATGCTCCAAGACCTGCCACACATGGATAACACAATCCTCGCCAGCACTAGCCAGGTAACGACTGTCCAAGCTGAATTTAATGGTCCAAATGGATCCACTATGAGCCTGAATTTCCTGGCACAAGTACAAACCTGTGAGCTCTTTATAGGACTTCCCATTCTGCCTGACCTTCATCTGCTCAGGGCAGTGCTGAAGCACTTGGGGAGTGTCCAGGCTGTCATCAGTAGCCGAACTTGACCTCCTACCTCCTTTTTCAGAGGATGTATCCTTCTCATCACTGCTGCGACGATCCCGCTGGCTTCCTGCAGTCACGACGTTCTTCAAACTCCTAAGCCAGCTCGATCTCTTCTTCGATCTCCCACTACCGCTCGATCCCGTGCTCGATCGCCAGCCAGACCCGCTCTTACCACTCCCGCCCTCCATGTCTTGCCTTCGCATCAGCTCCTGAACGATGGGGGAACTTCCAACGCATGCATCGAATTCCTCCAATGTAAATTGTTTCCCCGTTCTTACCTCCCTGACTTCATTCCACATTCCGTTCTCTCCAAAATCCTTCATTACGAACTCCTTGCCATTGTCGAGGTTCTTGATCGTATACCTCTGCACATCCTCCCCTTCCCCAAATCCAGCAACGCCGTTCCCTCTCCCTACGCCTCCGCCAGCGGAATGCCGCGATCTATGGACAAGCGGGGGCTTGCCAGAGGCCGGGAGCTGATGTCTACTCACAGCTCCATTTTCAACAGAGCCATTGGATCTGGAACGCGCCATGGCGCTGGCGGAGAAAGCAACGCGGGCCGAGTCCTCCTGAGGGCGGATGCCATTGCACGAGACGGATCGCCCTATCTCCCCCTCCCTAACATGACTACTCCCCAAGACGACTTCCTCATTGTCAAATTTCAACCGTGCAAGCGAATGGTCGCCGGCAAGCCCCATCTGATGAAGCAAGCGGCGACGCCGTTCCTCCACAGTGCTCGGCTCGGAAAGCCATAAATCATAGGAAACAGCCAACGGCGACGAGAAGCGGGATCGCCGACGATGAAGCTGGTTGTGGCTATAATCTCCATCATCATCGGAGGCAGAGGTAGATGAGCACGAAGACGAGAGCACCCTGTCAAGAGATTCGTAGAACTCTTCCTCCTCCTCCTCGCCTTCCTCCTCCTCCTCCTCCGATTTGCTCATGTTACAGCCGCATTCAGATCCCGATTTATGGAGAGGAAGAAGTTCTCATGGAAAAGAATCGAAGATCCTTGCGAGAATGGACAGAGGGGATTAGGCGTTGTTGGAAGTAAATATCGGGTGTGGGGGAGTAGATCGGCCCGCCGTCTGCAGTCCTAGAAACTAGTGACGGTTTTTGACGCTTAATCTTATAGTTATTATCACCGGGTTACCGCTCACCGGTTGCGCACCGCATTTCTTCCCTGAAACCGATTGCGCAGCACATTGTGAGGTGGCACAACATTATTGGCAGATTGCGGGGAGAGACAGCGGGTGGGTGAAAGTGGGTGCAAACGTGTCGGTGACTATTTTGCCGTTTTCTTGTCGAGCTCCGGCTCAGTGGGCTCTCTGCCCCGCTGCCGGTTGGATATTGGGAACCGGCCCACATCCGTTTCGGGATTATTACGGTCGGTTTTCTTTTGTTTTTACGGCACAATTTCAGCCAGAAATAACATCTTTTCTTTAAGCAAACTCCATCTAAGAATGAAATTCGGAGAATAACAAGATTATCATATAGAAGGTATCTTACATATATGTTATCGATCAAGTCAATTTCGGAGAATAACAAGATTAAGAAGTTAGGCTTCGATGAGATAATTATGCGGCCGGTCAAATTTGAACCACTGAGCGACAACATCATCCAGAATTCCTTGTCATTTGGTTGTGGCTCCTTGCCCTTCATTAGTGTTGCTTGCAAACCTTATTCTTTAGGTAATCATCCCTTTCTATTGCTTGCAATCTCTGTCAGCCCACCATCTGTTGCCATTCTCTTATTGTGAATCCATCTTTCTCTTAGTTTTCTCAATATTCTATTAATGTAGAAATAAAAATGGTGAGGGTGCATATGTTCATTTCGAATATTATGAAAACAAAATCTCATAAAGCTTACTCTTTCTCTTTCGCTCAGGTCTTTTTGCCTCACAAGGCTCAGTATTTCAAAACTTTGCTTATCCACTCACAAATTAGTATATAATTCTATTTACACAATTTTGGTCAAATTCTATTTTGAAATTATCATAACAATAAGGCTGCGACTTATCTCGTTCTTATATAGAGGACTTTTAAGAACCAACGTCAAGTAGCGACTTTGATAAAGACTGAAACTGCATGCTTTGTGGTTTTGAGACTTCTAGGAGCCAATTGTAACGACCCCAATATCGGATAGGAGATTAACCTAACATTGGATCGTCACCACAACATCTAATACTGAATTAGAAGGAATCTAATCCAATACTAAATGTTGTGTGACCAAGAATTTTTATGAGAGTGTTAAGTTAAGATATGAGAAAGTAGAAGAAGAAGGAAAATAAATGAATAGAAGTAATTGCAAATATATGCTAAGTAAAAGTATTTGCAAGTAGAAATAAAAGAAATGAATCACATACAATTAGAAGTTTATATGTAATAAAGAGATATGTATTTTCATCCATTCATTTATTCAAACCAAGCATTTATATTTGAAAATAAAACCATCACAGAATAAGTAAAAATAAATGCAGAAATTTAATTGTTACAAACTTGAAATTTAAAGAGAAATAGTAAGGGTTCACTCTCTCACAAGTAAGAAAATATGCGAAAGCAGAATTTTTATAAGTTCTTCAAGCACTAGGTCTTGCTCCACTTGTATTATACTACTTCTGATCTATCATATTTTAGTATTTAAATATGATAGGGCAAAGTCAAGAAAAAAAAAAGTATAGTTAGACTAAATAGTCTAAGCATATCTTAAAATTTGCTAATTATTAATAAATTTAATTGGATATCACAAGTTAATTTATAATTTAACTAAGCAGTGGAGCATTAAATGCATTTTTAAGTAAGAAAATAAAGTAAATGTAACTGAAAGAACAAATAGTAGGAACAAAAGAGGAGTAAAAGAACTCACAAATATATTCGTTCTAGCCTACAACTAAAAAGATAAAGGAAAAGCATCCTAAATAAGGCTGGAAATTACTAAAGTGCATTTGAATTTAAATGAAATGTAAACATGAATATGTTCAATAGAAATTATGCTAAATAAGAAAGTAAAGCACTGAAGCATTTAATTGAAGTTAAAATAATATACACTGCATTCTATATGAACTATAAATAAATAAAGTGCAGTATTGAAATGAAAGTGCAAAGCATAGTAGTTGAAAAAAAATCTTAGCCTCTTAATATAAGATATATATAGCCTAAGACTATGAAAAGTAACATAGCTAAAAAGCTATGATGAGATCTTACAGTCAATAAGATTGTAAAAGAACTCAAGTTTTATCAATTGAAGTTATTTTATGAAAATATTCATTATGCGAGCACAAATAGAATAAGCGATGAGTTAAGCACGTCTGCCTAACGGTAAAGAAAAGCAGGGTTTCAAAGATAATATTCATCTTCTAAGAATGTGAGGTCTCCTTATTACTCCTAATCAGCCTACCCTTGGCCATCCAGCAATATCAAGCCCTATAATTTTATAAAAATTTTATTTATGAACAAATGTTGTATGTATGTTCAAGGAATAAGCTCAATGCTAAACAAGCATTCAAGGGAATTCAGTAATTATAAATTATGTGATATCTAAAGTTATTTAATTTTAATTATCTACTTAATGATTGGAGTAAATTGAACTCTCAATTAACTTAGAGATATTGATCTCAAGTCAATTGTAAGTAGTGATATAAATGATTTGAGTTTTGGAAAATAGTAGTTTAACTTAATTTATAAAATAACAAAATAATTTATAAGTATAATAGTACTAATTGAAACTAGTTCTGTTCTTATCCTAAATCACTTGATTGGAATAATTAATTAGAATCAAGGTTTAGGAAACTAGTTAGAAAAAGTGAGGATAAGGAATTACTATATTTGAAGAAATTAGAAATCAAAATTTTGCATACTAGACTCATCTAATTAGATTGTAAAAGGAAGGTTCTACCCAAATCAATCACTAATTTAATTACTATTAAGTAATAAGAGAAGTCTAAAAGTATAGGAGAGGAAGGATTATAAAGTATTAGTTATATGTTTTCCATAAATTGAAGGTTAAATGGAATCCATTATATATCTATGACATGATTAAGATATCTAAGGAATTTCTAAATCAAATAATAAAGAATTTATATGAAGATTATGAACTAAAGAGAAGGTGAACTAAAATCTAATTAAATTTATAAGAGCTAATCCCAATATGTTCCTAACATACAATCACACATGTATTAAGGTTAACTACACTAATTGGGCGTATTAACTAATTCTAAAATCATAAGTAAATAAAGTTATAAAATCAATCCTGAAGCATCTCTCCTAAGATTGTAAGTTTGAATCAATCATTTTGCTAAGTATACAAGCATCTAATACATAAAAATTAAATTCTCAATATGCAATTAAAATTGACATGGGAAATAAATAATGTGACATATTTGCTATCCTAGGATTTAAATACTTAAAATATGCATAATTTAGAAACTAATAAATTATAAATTTACCTAATTTAAGGGGTCAAGAACTTAAAATCACCAATTGTTGTCCAATAGAAATAATATACATAAATGTAGAATCTATATAGCATAAGGAGAATAATGACACTAAGTAGATCAAAATCAGACAATATTGGAAATTAGGGTTTTTGGGACTCCTAATTATAGTTAAGAAGTCATTAAAATATGTAGGGCTCAAAACCCAAATTTAATATCATATTAATGTCTTACACATTTTTTTGAGTAAAATGAACAATTAAAATATCCAATTTGGATATGGATTGATTAAGTTATACTATAATTTAGATTTAGGACTAATCTTAAATAAATTAATTATCTTAAAATAATAATTAATAAAATTAATCCTCAAAACAAAAATTTAATAACATAATTATATTCTACATATTTTTGTGATCAAAATGATATATAATATTGTATATATTGGATAAATATTTTATAAGTTATAAGAGAAATGAAATTTAGATTTGGATTAACCAAATAAATTAAAATTCAAATTAAATAATGTTTCATTTATTCTTTTAAATATCGGCTTAATAGAGTTCTAGCAGCTAAGCACATGTGATTAGTCACCACGCAGTTCAGGGACAATTGGCGCGGTTCACTAATGTTGAACCGGCGGTTCGATGGACAATGGTCTTGTCTTCCTCATCCCTTAGTGATGGAAACATTTAGGGCATCCTAGTAATTGTGATTTAGGGTTTCTTCACGTCGCATTAGAGATATTAAAACAGATGCCCTCAATCGATCTCCAGCTTAAACCCAATTTCTATATTTAGAATAGATTTTATTTATGCAATAAACTAAGCCCTAAAATCTAATTCATCAACTTAACTGAGTAATTTCATACTGAAATAACATAAATCAAGTTTGATTATATGATAAATCAATTTGTTAAGATCATTAGAAGCAGTACTCGTAAATATAAAATATTCAATAAGAGAGCTTTTAATTAGATGAGAAAAAAATTCATATTTACGAATAAAGGGAGATTCGAACTGAATCTATTTGAATTTAATTATTGTTATCTCATCATTCTTCTATATTACAATTATTAAGGAGTATTTTAAATTTATGTGAATGATTACATGACAAAAATACTTTATTCTGCAGCTCTCTGCAGCATTCAACTTTCGACCCCGGCTTTTCTGGAGTGCGAAAGAAGGAAAAGAGGAGATAGGGACTAATACATGGAGGAACCAGCTGTGAAGAGGAGTTGTACATCAACTACTCTTCGGCAGGGTATGACAATAGACGGAATGGACGAGAAGACGTACAGTAATGAAATCTAAGCCGTCGATTTTGTCTAGTGATCCAACGGTTGGATTTAACGGTAACGATGTGTGCCGTTGGATCTATTTGTTATTAAATCAATATGCCAGATTTATGCATATAATATACGTTTATTTCAAATATAATTAATTAAATTTAATTATTAAATATAGTTTGAATTATCTACTTATTACTATTTCATATTTTGATTATAGTAATGCTAGAAATGATTTTAGAGAATATTTGACAAATTTTGAAAATTTATTTACGTCCAAATTTTTCATGATTATTTTAATAAAAATTTAAATTAAAATAATTGTTTAAAAATATTTAGATGTGAGAATTGAAAATTTTTGACATTTTTAAATTCATGACGTCGAAGTAAGCTAATGGGAAAATTTTCATATTTTTTAAACTGTTTTGAAAAATAAACTTAAAAAAAAAATTCTAGGCTAATTGTCGCTTAACCGTTCGTCCAAATTTGACATTTTTGGTATCGTTGGAATTGTATCGACGAGACCTTTCATTTGATACCTTAAAATTTAATTTTTGTTAATTTTGATTTTTTGAATTTGTAAAAATTTAAATTTTCATTTTTTATTTATTTATTTATTTATTTATTTATTTATTTAAATTGAATTAATTTATAATTTTTATCTTTTCTTATTATTGATCTTTACAAATATACCACTTATGAATATTCTTATTCTTTTTAGAGAGGAATTAATTCCAAATAAAGACAAATATCACCTCTTAATTTAAATCATCAACTTATTTTGAGCAAATTTGAATCTTTTGATTTAACCGTAATTTATTTAATTCATTTTATTGTATTTAAATGACTAGTTGAGGGGAGATAATTTCATCATTTAAAAGTTTTTTTTAAAGTCATTAAAATCCTTCTTATCTCCTCTCATCTTCTTTTATAAAAAGGCTCTACTTATCCCCTCTCCCACCATCTCAAATCTTTTTCTTCTTCACCTTCACAAATTTCTCTTTCTCCCTTAAGGTTTCGAAGAGATCAAAGGTGAATAGTTAAAGTTTGCAAAGGATTAAAATTTTCTTCTTCTTCATCTCTTTCAAAGATAAGATTCATTAATGTATATATTTCTCTTAATTCAAAATTTTTCTTTTAACTTGATTTTATTAATGAAATCAAAATATGCATACAAAATTTATTTTAATTTGATTAGATCTTTTCATATTAATTCAAGATCCAATACAAGATTATTTTATTTTCTTATAGATTTGTAAAGTTTTAGTTTCCATCAAATATTTCTCATACTTAAGCAGTATATTTATGATAACTTTGCATATCTATATTTTTTAGATTTATCTTATTTAGAACTTGAAATTTTTTCTAATATATTCTCCTATATATTTATTGCATGTTATTAGAAGAAACTATATAATGATTTTGCTTCTATGCTAATTTAAAGTAATCCCAAAGTATAATAAAATCTTTGAATTTTTACTTAAAAAAATTTTTGGATTTTCTAAAATTTTAAGATTTTGGTAATACTTTAAAACTTTATAACTTTTTGATCATTAAAAAGACAAAGCTATAATTTTGCTTGTAGATTCCCCTATGTATTGGGAAGAATTTCACTAAAAACTTTCCAAAATTTTGAGCACTTTAGGGTTATCATTTAAATTCTTCAAGTTCAACAAAAAGCATAACAAATTTTAAATTTAAAACATATTTTTTTGAAATTTTTTTGATATTTAGATTAGTATATATTTTTTTCCAAGCACAGCTAGATGTTGATCTTTGGCAAGCATAATCTTGGTTATATTGTGATTAATTTCTCTATTAATTTTTTAAGTTGATTAGATCATTAAAGAGGTCATTTAAGTGCTTATTATTTGCTAAAAAATAGAAAATTACGAAAAGTAAAATTCTAAAATTTTAGAAAATTTCTCAATATTTGAAATGATATAATTTCTAAAATACGGAGAATCTAAATGTGATTTTTGGCATGCATATTCTCTGATATAGAGAACACTTTATGTTTAGACGTCAATAGAAAACAAGCACTCTAATAACATCTTTTGGACGACACAAAATCAGCTAAAAACTTAAATTTTTTAGCCAAAATTAGGAAAATTTTATAAAAATAAAATTTTTATTTTAAATGATATATAATTAATTTACAAACCTTATAATTGCTATAAAAGTATAAATTTTGATATTTATGAATAATTTAAGTAATAAATTTGATTTTTGGAACATTTACAAATATACTTTCTCATAATAATAATATTATGATTTTTTTTATATAATTTATTAAATGAATAATTTAAAGTGAATTAAGATAGTTGATTAACAAATTTAGATGTGGATTTAACATATTGAAATCAATAAATTTAAGAAAATTATTCTTCAAGTTAGGTACGATATTATTCTTAAGTTATATTTTAAGTATCTTAATTTTGAGCTTATTTTTATTTGAATATTACTTATTTATTTTATCATGCAAACTATTTTATTTAATTGCAATATTTTCATATAAACGTATGTGACAAAAAGTAAAGAAATTTTATTTTTAGTATTTATCTTTGAAGGAAGAAATGAAAATATAACATGTACAGGTAGAGCTTACCAGTAGCTTACAATAAAATAAGGAGGGATCTAGCCCTTATGAAAGTGGGCAGAAGATCTAGAGAAAATATACACATTTTTATATCTATAGGATGAGGCACTATCGATGGGTGGTGATAAGCTTCCATGGTTAATAGGTTTTACTTGTTTGATGATGAGTCACAGGACTCAGTTTTGTGTCACAATTAACTTTTAATTGAAAATTTTTTATTTGATACTTTTCAAATGATTAATTTCATATCTAACATGCATTGTAAGCTTGGTAAATTTTGTATCATTTATTTTATTGCACTTCAATATAAAAATTTATATTTCTTGCCATTTCATTTGATTTACATATATTTTAGGATGCTAGAAATAAATTCTTAATGAACAAATTTTGTACTCTTGCCTGACTGGCTTAGTTGATAATTATTTCAAGTTTTGAAAATTAAAGCTTAAGAAGAGCTTATAAGAAGAAGTGAGATTAGAATGAATATATTTTATTTTATTATATGTTGTAATAATAATTGAATTTATGTAATTTTATAAAATTGGCTCTGTGTTAAATAAATAACTTATTATTTTATTATCTTATTCTCTATATTTCAAATGACGAGTTTATTATTTAGAAATTCTCAAACTTGATCACTCGGTCCTCACAATGCATGCGGATGTTTTGTGTTCTATAGGTAACAGCAGATTTGCGCAGTTTTATATTAAGTCGTTGGATTACTTTCTTAGTATATATATTAATTTAATTCTATTGCATTATTTAATTAATTAATTTCTCTAATTTATTTCTTAAATTTAAATACTCGAACGTATTCCAAAAAATTCCAAATTTTCACCCTTATCTAATTGAGGGATGAGGAACTCAAAAATGTAATTAGATCTTTGATTGGAGGTCTATTTAATTATCCTAACTTTTGAGTATTTAAATAATATTAAAATATTCATAAAAAATTTGACAACTCCCAAACACTTCCATAAATACCACCCACCCTTAGTTAATTTGGGGGTCATGAGTCCAATTATGGACTCTATTTTTTATTCTGATGTTTAAATAAATTAGGTATTTTTAGAATTATTAGAAATCGGGAAATATTGGAAATTGTCAAACGGTCTTCAAATCGTACAAAATTTGAGGTGAAGACTCTTAACACTATTATAAGAGTAATGGAAAGAAATTATAGTCAATTTGGTTACTAATTGATGGATAATAACACTAAGATTGTTACACCAATAGACTTGTATTAACTTGTATCAATTTCGTATTGAGGTTTAATCTAACTCACATGTTTATGATAAATATCAAGATTTTAGGTTGATAAATAAATGAATCATTTGGATAGTATTTTATTAATATTATATATTTATTAAATACATCTTAAGTATATTGATTATCTTGTAGCATCAATCCTAGAGTTTAATTAAGACTACATTGAAATATGAAATATAGTATGATGTAAATATTCTTATAATTTAGATGATAATAAGATTCAATATTTGAGATGGTGTATTGAATTATATAAATTTGATTTTAATTTTAGTTGGGAGTATAATTGATCTATCTTTCAAAGGAATAAGATAAATAATTAAAAAAAAAATTATTATCCTATATTAAGATCACCAAGAGTTAATTTAAAGAGAATATACAGAGGAATGTAATTTAATTATGAATAATGAGATTAAAGCTTCAAGCTTAAATAAATATCAATAAGGCTATAATTTTGGTCTTCAAAAAAATTTATGATGGATTGTTACTTATCATCTACCAAAAGTAGAGCGAGCAATTGAATTTAGACATTCATATTGAAAGTAATATGATGAAGGTGGAGATACTCGAGTAAATTTGATTTTTATATGAGATTTGACTATTTTATTTAAGAATATTGCTACACTTACACGCTAGTATATACAAAAATATATAGATAATGTGTCAATCCAATATATAAGTAGATGATTAGTTGAATACACTTTTTTTTTAGGTTTATCTGTAAAAATTTAAAAAAAAAAATTATTGATCATGAATACTTTTTGATGTATATTCTTGTGTAAGCATAGCATTTTTCTTTATTTAATAAAAGAGATAACAAGATTTTGCTTTAGTGAGTTGATAAGATTTTATGGAACACTCAAAACTATTATTGTTAAAAGAGACAATAACTTCACAAATTTTGAGTATTTAGCAACTCACAGTACAGTAGAGAGCTATATTAGTATAATTCATTTTTAATTTATATTTATAAAAGTACACTATTAATTTTAGTATCTTTATCTTAGTATTATCTTAACAAGTATATAAATTAAGAATAATACCTTAAATATCTATATCAATTCATAATATTTATATTTACACAAGAGTATATAGCATCTAATCTTATCATGTAAAGTTTTATTTTTTATATTTATAGTACTTTTACTTTATTTTTTCTAGAGTGTGTAGAATATTTTATATTTCTTTTTTAAAAAAGGTTTTCATTGATATATGCCATTACTTTATTTGAAAATATTTGGTTGCTTATTCTATAAGGATTTGGTTGGTATGCATGTAAGCTATCCTTCTTAATCCACATAATATTCTATTTACAAATATCACCTTTCTTTAATTAAGGAACATTAAGATTTTAAGTTTAAAAATTGAGTGTTTCAACAAAATAATCATTAATATATATATATATATATATATATATATATATATTTACTTAATTTAAAATTTTTTAAAGGTCATTTAAAGTAACGCACAAAATTTTCTATTTGAAAGCAATAAAAAAAAGTTTTTTTATTTTGGAATATAGGGTAAGAGCATGAGAAATGCTCTATTGAAGATAGAAAGGAATATCTTCTTTTGCTGCTAGCATATGATATTTATATTGATCTAACCCTTTTATAAATATTTTATAATTACAAGCAAATAGTAATCCGAATATTTCACTTAAAGTCTTTTTCTTATGATAAAATTTAATTATGTTAGGCAACCTAAATTTCGTTGCAAATATTATAAATTTGTTTATTTTATATATTCCGAGCCTAATTCGAATCAAATTAGATTTAGGTCGAATTTGAACATTTTTGAATAGAAATCGACTCGAATCGAAGTTAAACTCGATCGACCTCTAGTCGGACTCAACTCGACAATTTCGAGTTTGTCTGAGCCGACTCAACTGAACTTGAATCGAATCCAGCCATATATATATATATTGTTACTTTGTATCAATATATTATAATTTTAATTAAATATATTATTTACATTTACATATATTTAAACTGTTTCTTAAGCTAAAATAAAATTGTTATTATTTGTATAAATATTGCGTGCTTATAAGATTAAAATATATGTTTGCACTATATTTTATTTCTTACTTTGTATTGACATATTATAATGTATTTAAAAAATACTTTTTGTTAAGAAAATGTTTATAAAAAAAGACTTAAATGTTGAGAGTGGGATTTGAACCCACGCCCTTTCGGACCAGAACCTTAATCTGGCGCCTTAGACCAACTCGGCCATCCCAACAATTTATATTATTTGTCAACTTATTAACTAATATTTATAAATGAATTTATCAAGTAAATATAATATTTATATTATCTCACTTGGTAATGAGCGAGCACAAACTATATTAAGTAGATTGTATTTAGGGCTGACAATTTGACATAAAACTCAAAATTCTAACTCCATTCGACTCTTAAGACATTTTGACTAGACTTGAATATTCTCTAATCGAGTTCGAGTTATATATTTTAACTCGAACCATATTTAAAATGATTAGAAATGACTCGAACTCGACTCGAACTCAAACTTGAACAAGTTCAAGTCGGATTCGAGAAAGAGCTGACTCGACTCGAAGCCAACCCTAACAATATTATATCCCACATAAAGATTAGAGCAAAAAATATATTTTTTAGTATTCATTTAAATTTATGAATTGCATATTACAATATTAAATTTTGAGTTTAAACTCAATTTGTCAAGTTAGATATGTATTTTATGCATTTTATGAATTGTATGTTAATACTTTCATAATACATATTTATGCTTTCACTTAATTAATTAATTAAAAATATATATTTATGAAATTCATTTACAAAGAGTATGTATAATATCATTTTAAGCCTTAAACAACTTTATATATTCTAAAAAAAAAAATTAATATCCTTATTACTAAATTAATAATATTCTATTTATCTTGAAGTTTTAAGTTATTGGCCTTAAATTTTAATGGCATCTTCATGGCATATGTAAGAATGAGATTGATGCAATTCATTTTTCATGTGCTTTTTTGAATAACAAAACTTTGATCGATTATTTATTTATTTGTTGGGAATGATAGAGTTCTTCGTTTGATAACGTTGTGTGTGTGTATTGTTCATTTTCTGAAAGACAAATGCTGGAATAATCTTTTTGGTTGGCTCTGTTGTGCTGTTTGCAAGCGTTTAAAACATAAATGGCTTGCAATCACTGCTATGAATTTATTAGTGGCTATTATTAATAAACAGAACAATGGCATCTCTCACATGGATGGACTTAGCCGTGAAATCAGAATTCTGAGTCCTGGCATATACAGTACTCATAAGGTTGGTTTATGGATTTCCAAATGCAGCTTGTATGGCTCTGCATGCGGCGCTTTGGATGTATAGCCTTTTAGAATTCAACATGACACCCTTTTCCAAGAATAAAAAGCCCAATCAATTCAACCAATGACATTTTTATATGAAATGGGATAAAATCATGTCAAATGTCAGCTTAATAGTCTTTGTGACTCTTTAATTTATCTGGTTATGCATGCTCAGTAATAGTTTGAATGACAGACAGGAAGAGAAGAAAATTTTAATTTCGAATTTTTCGACATTCGGAGTCCAAAAATAACGAAACTTGACACTGAAATGTGTTATCATGTAACGAACACACTCGCGCCAAAAATTTTCGATTCGGGAACATATTTTATTTTTAATTAATTTCTGAAGTTTGAAACTTCAAAAATTAATCGAGTCCGAACCGGCGCTCAAAAATCTATGAAACTTTTCGAACAGCCTTTAAATAATATACTTAACATAATAACACAAAAATCGATGAATTTGGACACATTTAATTTTCTCAATTTATTGAATTTAAATAATTCAAAAAAAATAAAACTAGAGTTTCGCTATCCAATTTCTCCCAAACTATAGCACTTTGATCTAAAAAATTATTTCTATCTAATGAAAATTTTATTTACCTTAATTTGAAATTCCCCGGGTCCTGATTTTTACTGCGGCAAGATCTGACCTAATTCGCAAAATAATGATATTGGGTCATTACCCATTGAATCTTATGTATACAGAATTAGTAAAGGTGGCTATTACATGATGTACCACAGATAGCTAAAAGTTGTGGGGCCATGCATAAGCTTTGGATCTTAACAGTTAGCTGAAGGACCATGGGCTGCTCAGGCTGTGAATTGGTGTATACTGCACACTGAGGTTACAAATCCAATGTAGTGATAACCAGATAATATTATGAATTTTAGCTTTAATTAAATTAAAAGACTCAATAAATCTTAATTCTCTTTTAATAAAATGAAGCCTAGCATATCTCATAACATATGTTTTCTGAAGATGTTTCCAAGTTGGAGTTGTATGAACTTGATTTTTATATTGTTCTTACTAACATGATCTCTAATATAGTGATATTTAACATCAGTATGTATAATATATGAGTATTGTGTCAAATTCCTGATTAAGCTAATGAGATTAGCGTTATCACACTTGGTATAAATTTTGCATAACTTAATTTTATAGCCTAATATTTGTTGATTGATCCATAAAACCTAAGCAACACAGTTATTAAATACAACATATTTTGTAGGTGCAGTGGATAATGCTATCGATATTTAATTTGTTACTTGATTAAAAATTTAAGTAACTACTAAGAAAGTGATAAATGTCAGATGTATGTATTCATATCAATGCTAGATCTAGCAAAATCTAAATTGGAGAAACAAATTAGGTTCAAAAACATCTCGTTGAAGGAATACCAAAGTTCTATATGGAATGGATACTATTAAGGTATTGTAAGATATGCTTAGTAACTAATAGGTGTTTTCACTAAGATCAGGCTAAAAGTTTGTACACATGCAAACATTAAGCATAATATTAAGTCTACTAGTTATGAACAGAAAAGATGATATCATGCTACTGTAAAATTCTTAGTTAACGGGTTGCTCTTTAGGTCATGGTCTAAGCTAAGATTACCGCACATGAGAGTGTCTATGGGTTTAGTATTATTGCACTAAAATGCTTAAAGGGGCTCTCTAGTGTAGTTTGCTTGTGCTTATGCCATAGATATGATCTTTACTAGATTATTGGATCAAAATATGGCAGAGAATCAATGCACTGATGCTACTTGTTGAATCCAAACCTTTCTTGGCTAACGAGATATGGTGCAATCCAAAATGGGAGGTAAACTAAATTATTTTAAAAAAAATAAAGCATTTCATAATATAAAATGAAAAAAAAATGTAGAAAAAAATAATGGTTCAAATTAAATTGATTCTACGCTTACTCTTTGGATATTCAATTTCTTCGGTTCCATTAAAACCTTTGAGTCATTCCTTCACTATAAACATTGGCCAAAAAAGCTTGAACACACCCTCGTTACCAAGCTTTCTCTGTGAAGCAACTGAAAGAACCATCCTTCACAAAGCGTTAGTTGGAAGAGCTGCCAATCCTTGCACAATCCATAATATAGACTGAAAGATGATGAGTAAATGAGAAAGAACTAAGATCCTGCACACCCTCTTCAAGAATCTTTTTACTAACACCGGGATAAGGAAAAGATTTTAAGCAAGAGATACATGTTTGACCTTAGCTTATCTTAGTAGCTCTATTTTCTAACAAAGGAACTATTATTTATATAAATAGTTATTATTAGTATCTAGCTAATGTATAATGTCTAGTGATTAAAGTTTAATTATAATTAAATAAATAAAGCAGTTGTATATATATTTCTGTAACTTGCGTGAGTCCTCAACTCGTGCAGCAAGTTGCCTACTTCAAAAAAGTTGGAATGGGTAATGAAATGTTTCAGATTTTGGGGCTTATAAATCATTTATAGAGTTACTGCAGTTATGCAGATTAGCATAACTGCAGTTGAAAGAAGAGTGCAGAGAATTCAAAAAAGCAATTCCAAACAGACTCTAAATCATATTCCAATCACTTAATTTAATTTTGAGATTAGAGCATTACAAGTTGCATGAAAAACAGCCTCTAATTAAGAAACCTGAAAAAAAAACTTGCATAGCTAGTGGCTCGTATCAAAATAGATAATAGAAAAGGCAAAAAAGATGTTACAGGCAGTGCAGAATTTTCCAAGGCTCAACGCAAAATGTGGAGTCTCTAGATAATCATCTTACCAAATTCTGCTTCTAAATGATCCTGCCAAAATGATAAATGCCGCAATAAACACCATGTGTCTCAAGTTATAAGACATTCAAATCAAAAGTATTGGCATGCCATAAAACCAGAAGCAGTACTTACAGGGAAATAGTCATGATTCGCATACTCTCCGGATTCTGACAGACGCTGCTTCCTTCTCTTTTGGTCGTTCAAAGATTTCTCCTTTTGCTCATAGAAATCAAAATCATCCAGCAATGATCTTGTCAAAGGGTAGCTTTTGAAAAATTGCAGCATTTTAAGGCCCTGTGGAAGCCCAATCTACATGACAAAAAGAGCATCAAATTCGAACAGGCGTTCATATTTGAATTTTCTCCGAAAAGGGTTATTCCATACATATCACAGAAAATTTTCTCAATTTACATCTTAAAATTTCTATCATATACCAAAAAATACAATCAAGCTCAGTATTTCCTGACAATTGATTAGATGTTAGTTTTGTGAGTATCAGGATTAGGGTGTTAAATATGCAAAAAAAGAGAACCTTTCCCCCTAACATATAACAAGCAGAGATATGTGCGAAGGCAGGGGAGCACCTCTTGTGTGTCTCTGCTGAAAGTCACGGACTTATTATCATTATTTTCGAGGGTGATATATTGAAAAAATCTGTTGGGAATATCCTTTATGATGTGCCACTTCAGCGGAAAGAACCCATTCCATAGGTTCGTTTGCCAAAACTCCATGGATTTCATGTAGTCAACAGGTCCAATCATCTCAGCCAAGCCTACAAACTGTCCACTTGCATTCACCTGAAATTCATACCACTCAAAAAATAAATGTCATAACTGTAATTTATTTTTTAAGCAAGCATTATCATTACCGCATATAAACTAAGAAAAAAAGATATAACATTAATATTGTATAAAAAAACTATCAATGGCTTTCATCGGTCAGCTCCATAATCTTGACTTGTACTTCAAAATGCCCCGAACCGTAATGCAACAAGATCGTGAGCTTGGTAGGATGGCAATGAAGACATTGCGGATTCAATGTGAAAGTTACGAAATAAGATAGTTGCAAAAACATAACTGCGCTCGAAGTGAAGATTATTCTGTTGATAGAAAGTCATTGTTATTTCAATTAAATTGGCGTAACAAGCTTGATAAAAGCTGAGCATTGTGGGCATGTAATTCTGTAAGTGTTATAAAGTTCCTAGATTATGAATTATTTTAATTAATATAATTTATTGGAACAATTACATTAATATTGAATTAATTTATTGAGAAAGACAATATATGCAATTTAGATATCGCAACCAAATAGTGCTTCAACATGCCCATGATTTGCTGCATCAGAATTTGAGGATTAAATATCCCAATCGAAATAAATCCAGAAAATTACTAAACAACCCCAGTAACATTTCAGTTCATAAATTTCATCAAAAACTAAAAAAATATCATAAAGCATTGCATTAATTGCAGATTTACAGATCCAATGAAGAAAAAGAGAATTCTAATTTGACTCAAAGTTTAAATTAATTCTCAGAATTCATAATATATATGAAAAGAAGATTGAATAACTTGAATTCAAATCTAAAATGCTAAAATATTCACTTGATTCACAAATTTTATGAATGAAAGAGAGAACATTTGAACTCAAATTAATTCTTATAGAGCATATCCAAGATTGCTCTAGCCATTAAAGGATCGATCCCCAACAATACTTGAAAATAAGTAACTTGAATTTTTGAAATTTTATTTTTAAGCAGAAAATGAAAATACATAAAATATAAATTAAATTGACGCCAAAATAATGTTGGAATAAAGACAGTTCCGAGTCTTCTGACACTACTGCATGAATGATGCAACTTCATTTGAGGAATATAATGTGACAATATTTGGAGCCAAACTCAACTTGAATAAACAAGTATGGGTAAACCGTGAAAATCCCAAAATGTAATCTGCCCAAGCAAATTTATTGTCAATTATGGGCCCAGTATCAGCTTTCCATTGATTTTATTAGTTACACAAAATTAAGCTTCTTTACATGGTCAGTTTACTAAAACTTTCAAAACTTAACAACAGTCAATGCAAAAATAAGTTTCAGATTAAAAAAATGGCAAACAATTTGAATTGAAATTACAGTACATAAATCAATCAAGATATATGAAATCCATTTAGCAAAAAATAAAATAAAATAAAACTCACCGAAAAGAATAAGAAAACCGGGCACTTGTGGATACTACTCTCGTTCATCGCATCCCTGAATGCAGCATCCAATTTCTTGTTTCCATTAGATGTGCTAGCCCATACTCTATACTTGATGCTTTTGTGAATGTCATCCTCACTAAATGATTTTATCATAAAGAACTTTGCATGTTCATACTTAGTCAGAAAATCAGATCTGTTAAACTGATCTCTAGTGATTAACGGGAAAACTTCATTTTTCTCAGCAGAAGAAGGAAAGTGAATTCGGTTGGAACGAGGGCCGCGAACTAGGTCGGTGGGAGCTTTGAAATTTCCATTAAATTTTCGGGAAAATGATTGACAAGGGGGTGAGTGAATCTTTGCTGAGTAGGGGTGAGTTTTGACATCTCTGAGTGGAAATTTACCATAACTATGTCGAGGAACCTGAAACTGATGTTACACAAAAAGCAATAGATAGTTCATTATTTTCAATACAAAAAATTTACTGAAAGTTCTATTTTTTACTGCATTACAGCAAGAGGCGGTTCAGTAACCGGGATTTAGTAAATACCGAAAAATATTTGGTTTGTTTTATAAATCTTGCCAAATCTTAGGCAAATATAATCCAGAGTACTACAAAAAATATAATTACAGGATATCACAAAGTAACGAAGAAACGTCAGAATTGTGGAATTTTATCAAATGGTCGAGGATTTGTATTTGCATCATATGTATTGATTGCAACAAAGAGCGTTTGGGGGATTGCAAGATTTAATAAATGAATCCTGCGCAAATCTTGCTACCAAACAGCAGCTAAGGGCTGGTTCGCTTCAGACTTGAGCAGAAAATATTTTCAGATTAAGTGAAATTAAGCCCTGAACAGCTTAAGCCAGCTCATGTCCCAAATAGCTTAAGCTAGCTTAAATCACATCAACAAATCATCAGTCCTTCAGCAAAATTCAGCAAAAATCAGTATATAACATCAATCTCACATCATTAGCTTAGCCACGGTAAACTAAAATAAGCCTGAAACGAATAGTCCCCAAGTCTATAAAAACCCATATTTGACAAAATGAAAAAAATGGATATTTATTTTCTCATGAATAAATGTAATGAATGCTGCTCCTTCAAACAAGCAAAAAAACATGAAATTAGTAAGATCTGCATTTGTTATACCCTGTTAACATGGGTGAATGGTTGATCAGGAAAACTCGAGGATGAACTGAAATGGCTGGTTTTTGATAAAAATTGTTCAGAACCAGCCGTGCCATCATATGCTACTTGCCTTCTTGTTGAATTTTGTAATGGAGTGAACTTCTCTTTAAAATTTGACGAGTTCGAGAAAGAAGGGTTTGTACTTGATTCATGTAGACAATCAGCTACACTTCTTGAAAAACTATTATCTGATTCCAAGTTATTCAAACAAGGTGTTGCTTTAAGAGTAGAGGCAACTTTTTTTGCTGCAGCATTCTGTGAAAACAAGTACGAATTCTGACCAGCAGATTGCCCTTCATAAGCCATTTACTTGCTCAAGAATAAGTATTATTGCAAATTTACATAAGACAAGATGAATAACCTCCTCCTAGACCATCTGTCAAGACAAACAAAATATTTTTAAAATATATACAGATTCACAAACACTTAAAAAGAACAAAAAAAAGAAAATGACTTCACATCACCAAAACAGCTGTCTTGATTTCTAAAAGAAAGGGAATAACAGTGATGACTCTTTATTGATGAACAATGCAAGATACTATTACAACAATAAGATTGCCCAACCATACGCCTTCAATCAATGTATTCATGGCTTCTTAACAACTACATGTAAAGATAATGTGAGATGTGATCAGTTGATCATGAAGGTCTTGTAGGAATCCAACCTCTTCATATCAACACCATCAATGGAGGTGTTTAATTCAAATTGGGTCTCTCCTCAATTGGCATGAGTTGCTTGTTTCTGTCAATTTTGGCTATCATCAATTATGGAGAATGGAAGAAGCTGTCAAATCTGCAGTCCATGTGGAAGAAATCAAGAAGCTAAATTAACATTTCAGCACTAACTTATCTCCACATTTTCAGTAAGAGATGCAGTCAGGGTCAGGGTCTACCAACAGCCACCATACCCTATCCATCAAGGGCATCACCACTGGGTTGCCTCAAAACCACCAAAGTTTCATCTTTCTCTCCCAATCATACAGACAAATCAATAATCTCATCTGCTTTCTAAAATCGCAAGTCATAAGATGCTAAAAAACGAAATCATAGTATTAGGGAAGCATGGCATTGCGCTCATATGGTAACACTTTCTTCTCCGTAATCTCTAATGTGATTCATTTATAATTCTTCAGAATGCGCTCAAATGTAACAACCTTGATATTATTTTGTTTGCATATTTTTAACTTTTTGACATCATTTTAGGCCATTTATTTTTTATGATTAATCTCAAGTTTTAATTTATTGCTAATGCTACCAATGTTCTTTAAATTCCCAAATATTTTTATAATTATATCATTATCATTTAATAACAGTAATTGGAGGCTAGTATCAAAGCCTCCAAAAAAAAGTGCACTAAAGAATTATATTCAAACTGGTAAATATCTCACATTTTGTGTAAGGAAAAAAAAACAAGAGATGGAAACAATTTAAATCATATATACTAAAGAGCAAGTGCAGGCATGTATAATAAGCTTTTAATTTAAAATTCAATGTTGATTGAGCTGAGTATAAGATTCTAATCATATATGCGTCATCATAGCGCACATATGATTAGAACAGTATATATAAGCGTCCATTTATTGCTTTCAAAGCTATCATTGAACATATAGCCATTTGCAATGACTGATGCATCATTTCAAGACGCCATTTTAACTTTTACACAATGGGTATTATATAAACAATCATATCATAAAACTGATCATTAGTTATAATTTAAAAAACAAACTTATGATGCCTATCATGTATGCAGTTCATATGATCATCCAAAAGTCGGGTTTTAATATATGATTTTTGCTTAATGACTCATTTTTGAAATTACTGTTGCTTTTGGCCTAATTTAGCATCCTTCCATTTTTATATAACCAATGAAAATTGTGAAGTTAGAGTAAAACAAGGAAAGAAAGAAAGCTTTCATTATCATATCATTCATGGGTTACTATACGTGTGTATACATAGGGATGTGCGGTTACAATCTAATAGTGGACTATGTGGTTACTTAGGATAGGTGGTAACATTCTAATATGAAGTTATATAGGCACGTATTTCAATGTTCATGAGTTTTAGAATTTAAACAATTCAAAAAATAAAACGGGAGTTTCTCTTATTCTAATTTTTCCCAAATTATAGCACTTTGATCTTTAAAATTATTCTTACCTATGATATTTTTGTTTGTCTTAATTCGAAATTTTCCGGAATCCTGATTTATAAGGCGGGATTTTACCTAATTTGCAAAGTAACGACTTTGGGTTGTTACAAATTCCCCTACTTAAAAATGATGTCGTCCTCGACATCACACAAACAAAACTTAAATATGGGTGAGATTAATACCTGATACTACGTCATTGTCGTCAAGTGTCATGATAGGAGTGAAGGTGTACATTCTTGCTGGAATGGTGCCCCAAGGGGTCTGACCATTCCTTTGGGCAGGCGCTGCCATTACTGCAACTTGCCTAGGAGCACCTCCTCTTCGTTGGTTATTGGCGGGGGCTGCTAGTGCTGAGCTTTGTCTTGGGGCAGATCTTACCCCAGGGATAACATCTTCATCTATCATCTTCTTGGCGATACAATGATGATAAACATGACCATAGCGCCCACAGGTAAAACAGCGGTCTTGCCCGTGGTAGCATCTTCCAATTGGGTGAGGTCGATTACAAACCACACCTTCATCGGTATTGGGAGCTCTCGCGGACAGTTGATATGCTTTGGCGGGAGGAGGGTAACGGGGATGCTTGTACATCTTCTGATCCCTAGCAGACGTGATCGGCCTTTTTCCATGCCTTTCTGCGATCACTTGCTCGTTATGCTCCAGCATTATTGCACAATCTAACAAATCGGCAAATATTGAATGCCTTAGAGAAATTAGATTTGTGCGAATGTTATCCTTTAATCCATCCAGGAATCTACTGCACCTAGTTGCTTCGCAGTCAACTTATTGGGTGCATAACGAGAGAGTTTCGTAAACTCTGTTCGTAGGATGCTACTGACCTATCCCTTTGAGTTATTTTTAAGATTTGGCTTTCCAAAATTCTTTGTGCGGAATGAGGGATGTAGTAACTCCTGAATGCGGCTGTGAACTCCACCCATGGCATGTCATCCAAACTGACGCCTTTAAAGGTTGTTTCGAACGTGATCCTCCACCACCTCTCGACTTCACCTTCTAGCAAATATTTTGCTAGTCTAACTTCCTCGCTTGAAGGACACTTCAAGCTGTCTAATTTGCTTTCAACAGCCTTTATCCAATCCTCAGATTCCATAGGTCGAGCTGAGCCGTTGAAGGTAAGAGAATTCAGCTTTAAAAAGGCCTGCAGGGCATCGTCTACCTGCAATCTTTGAGGGGCTCTGGTGCGAGCTAGGAGGTAGAAGCTTCCCTTGGCTTGAAAGGGCTTACAGAACAACTTCTAATAGCCGACTCGTTCTATTGTCTGCTGTAGACGAGGAAACTATGGTCTTAACTGGGATTTCAGTGGGTACAGAGAGAAAGCCTTCATCGAAATCCATCTGTTTGGAGATGATTAATAAACTTGAGTTTAGAAGAAGTTGTAATTTACTGAAATCACAAATAATTAATCGCAAAGATAAAAGATTTCAACTTTTGGTAAAAAGTTTCATCACTTGTTTTGCAAAAAGTTTCCAAGGATTTGTATGTAAAAAGGGTTCGCATGAATCTACAGGGTATATATACAAGATCCTAAAATAAGTTTCCTACTAATCAGAGGAGTCAGGACTAGTTGACTTCCTCTTTGATGCTGACGCGATGTGGTCTTTAGCTTTCCTCTTCCCCTTGGAAAAAGAAGTTGTCGTATCACCGGTCTTGGTGAGCATTTTTAAGCTATGAAGCTCATCCTGCAGCTGAAGAACTTGACGTTTCTGTACGTCGTCTTTCCTTAAAATCTCTCACTTCATCATGGATATTCTCCCAAATAAGACCCCTTTTAGCTCCTGGACCTCTTTTTCTAACTCATATATCTGGTTCCTAGATGCAGATACCCACCAGGCTAGAGTATTTCCCACTTCTTTTAATTTCTCTGTTGACGCGTCATCCCTTGTCTCTATCGCGAGGGTATCCATGTTTACGCTCGGATCAAATATTCCGGAGTATGAAGAGTCACTGTTACTCCCCTCGTCCTCGAAATATTCAATCATATCCTCATTTGAATTCATCTATAAAATAATGGCAAAAAAATGTTATACTTAAAGTTCTAAGTTATCTTAGATTATATATATCCTCATTTTTACATGAACACTATTTTCTTCTAAAAGTACTCAATCCTGCTCTGATACCAACTGTGGTGTCCCGATGTCGGTTTAGCGGAACCATTCCGACATCGGGTGTTCACATACCGCATGATCATACTGAGTAAACAAAGAAAGGGACACATAAAAATCAATGACATTTCTCATTTATTTCAATAATTCATATTACAAGATTTTTCATCGTACTCCTCATACAAAGGTAAAATATATAAAAAGATAATAAAAGATAAGAAAAATAGCGCCATCATAGATCTATTGACAGATTGAAAATTTTAGGCATTAGGGTTCTTGTTTAAGCTCTTCCATAAGTACTTGACCTGATATTGTACAACAAGCAATATCAGGATTTGAATTCTTAGTAATTAGAGAGTACTCTAAGTGCCACAGTAATCAATGCAGTATTACATTTTATAATAGCAGATATGCGATTTGCAAAAGAGATGCAGAAAAAATAAAAAGTTAAAAGCGCAAATAAAATAATTAATTTTCTGCAAAAGATATTAGCTCAAAGATGTAGGTTACTGATATCGTTTTTCCAGTAACCCACCACGAATATTGTTACTGATATCATTTTTCCAGTAACAACCCATGAATGCTATTATCGATGTCATTTTTCCAGTAATTAGCCACAAATGTCATTAATGATGTTATTTTTCCAGTAACTGGCCACGAATGCTATTACTGATGTCTTCTTTCCAGTAATTAGCCACAAATATTGTTACTAATGTCATTTTTCCAGTAACTAGCCACGAATGTTGCCATATTGATTCCGAACAACCAACCAAGCTTCAAATTGAAATTTTAGCTCAAAGCAATTAAAAGCTAAGCAGCAGTAACAACACAAAATATAATACTTGTCATATACTGGATACCTTTTGTCTTTTAAGTTCGGATGAGTGACAGTTCACTCAATCTACATTTAAGTTCACAATATTTTAGTGTTTAGCCAATGATCTTAGGAATATTATTTTCTTTGAAGTATTTTCTTAAAATTCTTCTTTTTTATCCTTTTCTTTCTTATTCTTATTATGATATAAGTCCATATTTATTAAGTCACTTATTGTAATCATATTTTATAATTATTATCATATTAATGTTATGAAAGAATAAAGATAGAAAAATGATTGATTATAAATAATAGATATCTTTATTACATTTTCACTGTTATCCATTATGATAATATGAACGATGTATTTGGAATGTTAATATTATTATTGATATTATTATTATTATACTAATGATTAAGCACAAAAGGAAAATTTTATTTCTTTTCTTTTCCATTTCTTACCTTAGATTAGAGTTGCTTGAAAAATGAAGGCCGGAGGCTGGAGGAGGGCTGTGGAGCTGCTGTTGGCTGGCAAGGTGGCAGTTGGCTATTGGCCGGCTGCTATGGGGTGAGGGAGGAGGGCTGGCAGGGCTGAGGAGGGGAGGTCGGCTGCTGTGGAAGTTGGAGAGGGCTGGAATGGCAGGAGGAGAGGCTGGGCTGCTGGCCTGGAGAGGAAGGAGAAGAGAGGACTGCTTGCTGGCTATGGAAGTTGGCTGGAAATGGCAGTTTGAAGGCTGGGAGAGCTGCTGGGAGCTGGCTGGAATGGAGAAGAAGTTGTTGGCTGTGGGAGACTTGGCAGGGGGTTGCCGGCTGTGGTAGGGGAGCTGGTAGGGGCTGGGAGTTGCTGTTTGAGAGGAGAAGGGAGGGCTGGCTGCTGTGTGGGGAGAGGAGAGGGATGGGAGTGTTTAAATAAAGAAGGGAGAAAGGGAGAGGGAGGATGTAGGATAAGGGAGGTTTAAATGGCTCTAACTGGCTCCATTAAGGAGCTAAGGGCCGCGGAAAAAGGCGGGAGTTTCTTCCACCTGGAATCGGGACTTGCGATGGAGAGAGGAAGGGAGAGAAAGGAAAATTTCAATGAAAATTACTTAAACTTAAATTAATCGTATTTTTTCAAATACAATGAAACTTGATACCGAGGTGTGTTATGACATTACGAACACCCACGCGCAAAAATTAACCACGATCAAACCAGCGCTCAGAATTTGATGAAACTTCTTGAACAACTTTTAAATAATATACTTAACATGACGACACTGAAAATGATGAATTCGGACATGTATTTCAATATTCATGATTTTTAGAATTTAAATAATTCAGAAAATAAAACGGGAGCTTCCGTTATTCGGATTTTTACCAATTATGGCACTTTGATCTTTAAAATTATTCTTACATATGGTATTTTTGTTTGTCCTAATTCGAAATTCCCTAGGATCCTGATTTCTAAGGTGGGATTTGACATAAATTGCAAAATAACGACTTTGGATCGTTACAGATAGGTAGTTATATTCTAATATTCCCTTAAGATTGTGGTTGAGTTGTTGTACCGTCATCTTATCACGTAGATAATTGAATTGTAGGATCGAAAGTGCTTGATGAGTAAATCCATTGTTTGTTCATTTGATGGTATGTAGTGGGTTGCAACTTCATTGTTCATGACGTTGTTCCAGATGAAATAACAATCCACTGCTACATGTTTTGTACAAGCATAAAATAGTGGATTGTTGGCTATTGCGAATTGGTTGTCGTAGTAGATGGTGGTTGCACATGATTGGGGATGTTGTATAAGCCATAGGATTTCAGTGATCGTTGAGGAGAGTGCCAGATATTCGGCTTATGTAGATGATCGTGATACTGTATGTATCTCTGCACTCCATCTAATTAGAGTAGTTCCAAGGAACATGCAAAATTCGATGGTGAACTTTCGATCAGATGAACCTCTTACCCAATCTGCGTCAGAGTGATTATTGTAGAAACTGGTGTAAGAGATTCATCTGACCCGAAGTTCACCACCAAAGATGAGCATATGTGGGTTTATTATTGTAAAGGAGTTTGTAAGAACTTTTGATATTGATGGTTTTAGATGGAAGACGATTTATGAGATAGGTTGAGGTTGATAGAGCGTCGTGCCAAAATTTAGGTGAGAGGCCGGCATATTGGAGAAGTGTTCAGGTGGTTTCAATGAGATGATATTGTTTTCGTTCAACAATACTATTTTGTTGAGGTGTATAGGGACAAGATAGTTGATGAATTTCGATTTCTTTTAGGAAAGTTAGTGTGGTATTGCAACCCGTTGTCATGCGAAGAATCCTTATTTTGCGGTTGAATTAGCATTCGAGAAAGTGGTTTAATTGAATGAAAATGTTAGTGATTTCGGATTTATGTTTCATTGGAAAAACCCATACAAAGCAAGAGAAATCACTGACAAAAGAAACATAATATGAAAAACCTTCATTGAAAATATTTGGGGTGGGACCCATACATTAGACTGAATTAAATATAACAATTTGTAGTAATGATTAGTAGAAGCAGAGAATGGTAATTTGTGGTGTTTGCTCATAATGCAATGGGTGCATTCATTGGAGCTACTGCTATGTGGAATTTATGATATTTGAGTTGCAAGAAGTTGTTGAATTGTTACTGCTACATGGCCTAGGCATTGGTGAAAAAGAGTTGATGTTGTTGGTGTGGTGGAGGTGACGATGAGTTGCCATGAAAGGGGTGGTGGATCTGTTGGGGTGATGTAGAGGTCATTATAGTTGCAGCCTTTCAAGTGGAGATTACAGAAACCGATAGGATCAAATGAGATAGAATAATTACTATCAGTTGCAAGTTTATGGACTGAAAGTTGAATTTTGATTGGGGAATGTGTAGTATTTGAGATAGAGTAAACTTACGGGATGGAGTAGGTAGTAGGTAATAGATGGTTGCCAACATTGGAAATGTGTAGGATTGGCCATTATCGATGGTTATTTTGTCTTATCTGTTGTATGAATCGGAGACGGAGAGGTAGCTAAAATCATAGGTTACTTGTGCAGATACATCGGAATTAAGAAATCACTTGTTATTTGTGTAGCCATCAAAGATTGAGCATTGTCGGTTGGGATGGTTTGTTTAGAATGGATCATGTCGGTGCCAACAAGAGTGTTGCATGCCCTTTTTTTTACAGATTTGGCATGTAGGTGCAGGATGAGGTTGTAGTCACGATTGTTGTAGTCACAGTTGTTGGTTGTCTGTGGGTCTAAATTGAAATGGCTTCTTCCTCTTCATTGCTGGCCACATCCTCTGTCACGTGTATGGATCGAGAAGGTAGGTTGTGCATGTTGTTGGAGATCATGACTGGCTTCATGTTGGAGATGTATTTCCACGCTGCATAGTAAAGAATAGAGGTCATCGAGGCTATAGATTCGTTTGATCGCTGTTTTGAAGGCTTGATATCGAGCTGTTAGACTGTTTAGGGTGTAGAGAATAATGTCTTTTGGATCGAAATTGGAGTTGGCGCTTGAAATTTTTTCAACAATTTCTTTGATGTCGGAGAGAAAAGCTAGATTAACTTATCTTTCATGGTGACATTGTGTAGAGTATTATTGAGTTGAATCACCTTAGATCGATTTGTTGATTGCAATCTTCTTTCAAGAACTTTCCATACTTCTTGCCAAGTTTCAGCATGAATTATATAGGGAAGGAATGAGGAAGAGATAGAGTAAAGTGCAGAATTAAGATTCTGATTGATGGCATTTCACACTGCGGATGTAGCAATGTGGGTTTGATTTCCTGCACTGTCGGAAATAGTATTGGTGGTTTTGTCGATGAGCCATCCAAGTGGCCTTGAAGATTGTTTGCTTTGAATGGGTTGAGGAGTTGCACACGCAATAGTGGGTAGTTTTCTATGGTTAGGGAATGTTGACTAGGTTCTAAATGTTATTTAGTAGGAATGCAAGGCTCTATCGAAGTGCAAGTGAGGGCAGCATTCCATGATTTTATGATGTTTTGTACTGCTTATTGTGTTTGAGGATGAAGCATCCATTTGATGATAGGAGTGAGGGAGAATAGGGTATTTTCAGGTAGTTCTTGTAGGCAGAAAGAGGAGGATTGGACTGAGAAGTTTCTTGATGATAGTTGTGAGGGAGTAGAGGGTGTTTTTAAGTAGTTCTTGATAGGCGGATGGAGGAGGATTGGGCTGAGAGTTTCTTGATGTTTCTTAAAGGAAGGTGTGGCCGAGAGGTGTGAGTTAACTATGCTTAGGGAGGATAGGGGATCGAAGAGGCTTTGATACCATGTGAAGTTAACGCAAGATAAGAAGAAAAAGTAAGATTTCATTACCATATCATTACATGGGCGAGTATACATGTACATATAGAGGTGTGTGATTACAATCCAACGAAAGGTTATTCGGTTACTTAGAATAGGTGGTTACATTTTAATATGCGGCTACATAAGATAGCATGAGATAGGTAGCTATATTCTAATAAAAATCATGGGATCAAAATACAATCATATTCATTGAACATAAAGGACAACGCTCAATTTGACAATCATAAGTGTTGAGATCAAGTCGACGAGGAACATAAATTATTCGTCGCCGAAGAACACAATCACAAACCCAAATCTATATAGGAACAACACAAAACACAAATATTTATGTGATTCGGTGAGATTCACTTGCGTCCATAGGAATAAGAAAAGTATTTCACTATTGAAAGAGGAAGAAGAAAATGATACAAGCTTCAAGGGTTTTACACCCTTACCAATGGCTCTCTAAAAACAAAACAATGGCGACCCACAAAGATGAACAAAAAAAGACAATTAAAATACTATCAAACCCCAAAATCTTTTAGGAATCTATATTAGGATTCATAATTAACTTGACATTTCCAAATTAAGGCATATTTTGCCACATTAGAGTGAAGAAACGTGTTGTGACGTCCGGCTGGCGCCCAAGCACGATCTCCTCAATCCAAAGCACGTAAAAATAGTTCGCCTAACGCTTAAGAATGCCCAAGCGCTCATCCCTCGGGTTTATGATGCTCCAAGTGCCTCCTAGCAATGCATCGGGTGCTGGCCCGAAAAACAACCTTTGTCTCAGAGACCATTTTGCATCTGTTTTTCACTGATTGGTCCATAACCCTTTCAAATGCATTCTTAAGCTCTTCAAGCTCCTTTAATCATCAAATATGAGGGCTAAACTCCATCTTCATTGTTCAAATCATCCCCACAAATATCCACCTCAGACAAATGAGAGGTGATACATATTGAAGTGGACTAAAAAATTGAAGGGGTTACACCCAAATTGGTTTCCCATGTATCCCCCTAGAAATCAATCCCCATGTAGTTCACACAAAGTAGCTCTCAACATTGGTCTTCAATATTCATCAATCTCTTGCAATAGATGAACTTTAGTAACTGTGAAACCTTAGTAAGCATATTCATAAGATTCTCCTAGATGTCCTCTTTTTTAATAGGATGTCTCCCTTCTCGATCAAAACTCGAACGAAGTGGTAACGCACATCAATATGTTTCGTCCTCGCATTATAAACTTATTTTGTAGCAAAGCAAATCACACTTTGACTATCGCAAATTACACACAGCTTTTGCTGCTGCAACTCCTGATCACTCAAAAGACCCTGCATCCAAATCACCTCCTTCATTGCCTTTGAGATAGCCGTATATTCTACGTCAATAGTAGAGAGCACAACTATGGGCTGCAATGTGGATCTCCAGCTATCTAGTGCTCCTGCCAATGTGAACACAACCCGTAGTAAATTGATGCTATCTTATTAATTTTGGGCTTTTATTCATTTTTTAATTTCCAATGTAGTTTCTTCTTTGCAAAAAAGAAGAGATTAAAGTAATTCCCTAGATGCCCTGGTACCTAACAAGCATTATCATGTCATGTACCATCAAATGGCATGTCGTTGCTATTAGATGCCATTAATTGAATTATCTATCATCATTATTTAATCTTAATGTGTAGTTTTATTTTTGTGTTTCATTTATGCAATTAAAAAGATCTGGCTGATTTTTTTTTCAATTTCAATTCAAGGTATATGACTTATTATCAATTTCAATTTTACTTTTTTTATGTTAAGTCAAAAATATATTATTTTAAATAATATCTCTACCACCCAAGAAGTATTTCATGCCATCAAACTTAAATAAAGACGACAATGCTATTTTTTAACTGCATATATTTAATGACATTTCTTATTCTCATGTTTAGGAAATTAGATTTTGTAGAGTTCATTTTTGGTAGATTTCAAGCCATTTTTAGAATGCTTGGCTTTCCACTAAATTTAATGGCTTTTGTCATGGTTTATTTGAATCCTCAGAGGGCATAAGGCAAGGAGATATTTTTTCTTATATCCTCTTTTAGTCCTTTCATGTGGTTTAAATAGTCTCATTTACACCAGCTCTCTCAAATTTAGCTTGGATGGTTGTTTTGTTGTTTCCCATGTCTTATGTTGTTGACACTATGATCTTAATGATTGGCAAGCTTGATCTATCAAAATTATTAACTAAATTTTGAAGTCATATGACTAAAATGCGAGTCAAGGCATTAATCTGGAAATATCAGCTACCTATGTTAAAACACATTCCTTTTGAACATGTTTCGCTTTCCAACAGCTTGAGCTTTCAAAAAAATTGTTTTCCCTTTATGCACTTTGAAATTCCATTGTGTGTGAGCATGCGGGCGTGTATATATATATATATATATATATATATATATATATATACATTCACATGCCTTGAAAATTTTTTGAAAGCGTGTGATAAAATTAGGGGCTGTTTTGCTATCTATTCTATAAATCATTCACAAGTGGAATATGCATGTATTTATGTATCAGGAACACTTTCATGAAACATTCAAAGTAAAAACCTGCTCATGTTAACTTTTTTTGTTAGAAAAGCTAATATGATCACCAGCATTGGGCCTAAAGTTCTTAAAATTCATGTCCACCTTTTCAATTAATTTAATAAACAACACATTGTCAGAATTGCTCGTGTCAATCTTAATTCCCTTGACATTAAATTAATTAATGACAACATAGATGATGATGATGGCATCATCATAGAGGTTTGGCCCAATTGATAAATCATCTTTGGCAGTTTCATTCAACACAGTACCTGGGATAATAGAGGTAATATAAACACCATAGGGATAAATGTTATTTATGGATAACATGTCCAACAATGACATTAAATGTGCCCATTATTTGAACACTTATCAGGCTTGAAAAATGGCTGAGGAGCATTAGGAGGAGTATGGCCTTGTTGAGGTGGAGAAAGAGTTCCAATCAACTATTTTTTTGATTTGCTGGCTAACAAGAAGTTCTTTAAGATAACAAGTAAAGAATTTTAAAAACTTGCAATAAGAAGTGTCATGTTCTTAATCAGAGTAAAAAAAAAAAAGCAAAAATTGAATTTATTTAGCGTGCCAAGTGGCCTCCTAATATATAGAGGAAAATAAAAAGTATTTTCTTGCATAGAAACTGCAATGATTGCAATTAATTATGACAGCTGTACTTCTTTGAATCAATCTCTCTAGATGTTTTTAATAGCTGCCTGGTTTTTGTTGAGAAAATAGTTTCCAATGTATTCTAAATAAAGAAGTTGCCAAGCTTCTCTACATTATATGGTAATCAAGCCTTTCTCTACATGTTCACAAACATGCTATTGCATTGATACAAGCATTTTCATCTCATTACTTAGAAACACCCTTGTCTACAAGCAAAATAAAAAAAGTACTTGCAACAATCACAAGACAAGAGATGCCATTTGGTAAATACTACATTAACAGTTCTTCAATAACATTTCAACTAAAAGTTGTTCTTTATGAATGGGAATTGTTTTTCTACTACTCCCTTTCAAGCTTGACATTAAAGGTGGGAGATAATTTTTCATAAAATAATTTAAAGGGATTCACAAAATTATTTGGGGTTCCATTTCTTCTTTTGAAACTTGCAATCCTAAACTTTGAGGCCAGATAGTTCAAATTTATAAGCAAATACCCAATATTTAGTTCCCAACCACATGTCTCTATATAAATTTGAGAACTCTAGTAATATGCTCTTTTGTGAACAGCCCCTCATTAGTACCGAGAAACAAAAATAAGGAACACATCATAAAGCCAACAACAATCTAATAAATCATAGCACAGATATTGAATTTTCCTAATAAGAAAAAACTAAATCCATACCATCAGAGCAGTAATATCAACTCAAAAAACTAATCCCAATACACCTATTTAATAATATCTGCTTATAATGTAGTGTTGTATAATAGTGGTATTGAAGTAATGCTATATATATTGGAATGAACCGAACGTCAACTATCACTTTGTAGTATCTTCAACTCAAACAGCTTGAAAAAATGCCAACAACTTCAACTTCAGCACTTACAAAAAAAAAGATAAACAGAAACTAAATTCATGAATAACATTACCAAGCTTCTAAGTCAAGTAGCAATGATAAAATCATTATTAATGACACAAGTAAGAAATAATTATCATATATTACAAATTCGTTTTGAGCTTTTTCTTCTCTTTTTTTATGATTGCTTGTAAGCCTCTGGGTTGATGGGAAGCCCTATGGGTATGCATGAATAGGCTTTTATCACATTTGTAACTCTACAACTACAAAAATCTTTAATATTTTCTCTAAGATCTTGTAAAATGGTTAATGAGTATGCATGTGTCTTATCATTTACTCCCCCAATATCAATAATCTCATTTGCATAGCGAAAGCCTTCAGCATAGTGGTCATTGATCTTCTTTGGATATTGGCTCTATGAGCTGAAGGATCTAATAAAAGAGCAAAGCATTTGTCGTCTTTTTTCTATCTCGGGCTTACTAATTTGTCAGGAGCTCTGACAATCCCTTCTTCACGCAATACACAATATGTGTGAACAGACAATGCACCTAAATTGAAATGAGCGACAAATACACCATACTAGCTCTTCTATGAGATTGTAAACAACTCTAAAATCAAATCTTCTCATTCCATCCCACTCCATTACCATATATATTTTAAATGACTCATTAAGTTGTAGATTGGAGCAAATGCAATGCATTAATTTCTTAATTCCACCTTAAAATTCATAAAAGGTGTTTAGAGTATATAACTTGAAAAATTATTCTTCATAACTAATTTTATGATGAGTTGTGGTTGCAAAATATATGATTTATAATTTGCTTGAGAATATTTTACCATCTCATCTCTAAGAGCATTTTCATATTGCTCAACAAAAAATGTAGAGTCGTCCTCGAGTTCATATGGCCATTAAAGAAAATATTAATGCCTTCACTTTGTTGTATTGTTGACATTCCAATCCAAAATAAATCTATTATTTTCATAAAGAGACATGAACTAATCATTTTTAGTGAGTTGATATTTGTTCATTACTGAAAACCAACCATGTTCAAACTCATCAACAAACCAAGAATTATCAACAATAAATGTGAACTCAGATATTTATGATTGTTTATATAATCAGTCACCTAATTTTCGGGCAATATAAGTTTAACTTAGTGAATCATATTTTTTGCCATAACATAAGATATATTTAGGAATGAATAAGACTATTTTGCCTAAGAATATTTTTCAAAAAGCCAAATAAAATTTTCAAAGATCGGCATAGCAGGGCACGACCTTGGCCGCCGATGACTTTCCCGGAAGTCTCAGGGTAGTTTTGGACGCGCCTGATGTCGAGGAGCCGTTCTCTCAGAAAGAAGACGAGAAACCTGGCCATTCACTAAAAAATTGCAGTACATTTAAATGCTGCCCAGAGGGTAAAACTCGCTGACATTTAGATGCCTTTCTGCAGTCACGAAGTTGTGAGTAAAAGGCAGTTTAAATAGCTTGACATCAACCACGCTACGCGAAGATGTCAGCCAACCAAGCTTCCCCTAAGTAAAAACATACAGAAGAAAATGCAAGCTCCTCGACAGTTAAGCGAATCTTTTACCAAAATCTAAAAAGTAAAAGCTCATCAAATCCGGTTGAATCCGCAATAATACAGCAAAAAGCAAAAACTGAAGCTAGAAAAAAAACAAATCAAAAAGCACTTAAAGGAGGAGTCAAGATCAAGATCTTGAAAAAGAAGGATGTGGAAAACCAGATTATACCTCAACTTTCCACCATAAACCGCTACGGATCCAGAACACGAAAAAGCGTGAAGACAAACTGCCCGAGCGGGGAAAGGCTTCTTCGTTCGTCACGGGAATAAGAAGAAGACCTGCGGCGGGATATCCTTAATGTAAGTCATAAGAAATCGGTGGGGGTTGCGCTCGTGCTGCCCGCAATCGCCGTCGGATCGCGGCTGGTACAATGTGGTCAGTTATTTGCGTTTAAAATAATTAACAAAACAAATTTAACCTATATATAGTTTTTAATTGCATTTAAAAAAAGAGTAATAAAAACTTAATAAATTATTAAATAAATAAGTTAAAACATAATTTGATGAGAATAAAAATTATGAATCAATATATTCTTAATGTAAGTCACATAGATATCTAATTATTATTTTTATTTTTTTTTGTTTGTTTTCAATCATAAATTTTAATGTATACTTTTTTAAAATAAAATAAAATATTTATTAATGTTGATAATTTTCAAATTAATGATTTGCAAATGGAATAGTTAGTACAATTTTCAATACAATGTAAATAAATATTTTTTAAGAAAATGAGTTTTTGAATTAACAAACAAGAAATAATAATAATAAATATGAAAATGATTTTTCTACAAAAAAATTCTTTTTAAATTCATCCATAAATTTAACTAAAAAAAGCTATTTTTATTTCATCAAATATTTCTTTCAAAAATATGCAACTTCTTAGATATTGATTGTTTATCCTAAGTTTTGTTTTCATGATTATCAACATAAAATTACTTATTGAATGTTTAATAAGAATATCTTTAGAATAGTAAGCTAAATGTTAATTTTTATTCCAAGTAGTGACAATTTATTTATTATATGATAGCATAAATACAAAATATTAAATCATCCCATATTCTTTATGAATGAATATTTTTGTAAATAAATATTTTTAGTGATACATGTCTGATTAACTTTTCAAATAAATTATAATCAATATAAATTATTTTATGAATGAGCTAAAATATGAATCTAACTTAACAAATAAGTGGTGAGCTACATTACTGTGGCGGTCGCCTCATAATCATCTAAGATTAAGTGGTGGTTGTCAATGGGCAAACCTTCATTTAGCATTTGGATTAAGGATAAACCTTCCTAATTAATTGTTAAGAGAAGATATGCCCTAATAAAGCAGAGGGAGAGATAATCACTAAATGAGCATACTATAATATATCAGAGTATGGAAGAAATACAAATTATAACATTCATACAATCCAAATAAAAACTATACAACTCAGAATACATAAGCATGAAAAAAAAATCAGTTTAAACCTGTATTATTACAAAACAACTTAAAAGTTAAAGCAGTAAAGTATGGTCACTCAATCCTCACGAAATAAAGGAACATAACTAATGATATTCTCATGCATGCTCTTCCTCCTGAATAAGATCTTCATAAGGTCCTACCTCAAATAACTTGGAGTCTGCAATTGTCGGTATCACAATGACAGGGCCCCAGCCAAAAGAAAAGAAAATTTAGTTATATAATATGTCTAAGTATATTTTTGGTTAAGCATTGAATAATTTTAATGATATCACAATCATCTAAGCAAAGTAGGAGCAATAAAGCATCAAAGAAAGAGTGGTAAAGTTATAACTAACTTAATTATAACTCAAACAAAATGTAAGATAAGTACATACCTCAGCTCAAACTGTAGAAAATGGTTAAATAACAAAGAATGAAATCTACTAAGTATAAGAAATTATTAAGTAATATGATCAATTTAATACATGCTGATTTACAATATAAAATGAAAGTACTATGTTGAAAGTAAAGTTCTAACATCCTAACATGCCATCGAGTGAAAATAAGTTGCTGAAATAATACAATTACATGAAAATACTGTAAGTACTAAAGGAACTACTGAATATAATCAAAGTACTGTATAAAAAAGAAATATACTGAAAATGTTGTAATTAAAGAAGTGTGTTAAAAGTGAAAAGTAAAATACACTAACTTATATGGACATATCACTTAATTCCATATAAATAATATACCACTTAATTTCATCTGAAATATCTAAGAGAAATATCCTAGATCAAAGTAATGTTACAAAGTATTTGTTGAGCATCTAGGAGAAACATCCTAGAGCAAAACTATAGTATCACTGTCAAAGCAGTCTAAGTAAGATATATTCCACTATAAGTTACATAAAATTCATTATTTTAAATTCTTTCTTTCAATTAATAATATGCTTTATGAATGAATCAATTAACATAGAAAATACATAATGTTCCATATAATGTGTCAAGGTATAAAGTCCAAAAAAAGGAAGCAAAGCATTTAATTTTCAATGTATAAATAGCACTAAATAAATTTTGTGATATCACTTTATTTTCTAATTAAGTTATTCTATTATCTAAATTTATACAAGTTTAGGATCTTCAATATCTAGCTATCGAGTATAAATCTAGAATATCAATCCTATAAGTTAAAAGAAGTTAGAACTAATCAAGTTCTAACATATATATAAATCACATAATGCTTAATCAAGTTTAACATAATAAATAAAACGTCCTAATTGATGAATTTATGAATCCCAAGCTAATCTTAATTAATATACATCAATATTAGGGGATTAAGCTGTTAAAATCCAAGTATTAGATTTTAACTTCTTAATCCAATAGGTTCCAATCATAATGGTATAAAGTTAAACTCAAATCTCATGAGCTATAATTAAGACTATTTTATTAAGCAAAATTAAATATAATAAGATGAATCTCTAATCTTAAATCTAAAGTTTTAATACAAAATTAATTATAAATAAATGATGAAATTCTAAAAAATTATAAAACTAAAGTTTCATCTATTAAGTACTTATTTACTTAATATATGAACTATAACCTAAATTTCTAAGCTAGATCCTAAGGAAATAAGATCTTAAGAGATTAAAGGAAAGAGATAAGGAGAATATTTAAGCTTTAATTTTGATATTACTTATTTGTTATTATAGTATAATTGACTTAAGGAGGATATAAGGTGAGCTAAATTCACCTTTTAGAGGCTTAAATTAGGACTTATAGAAATTTGAAGGATTTTTAGGGTATTTCCTAAAATGTTTTTTTAATGAGTTTAATTATTCTAAAATGATTTCAAATTAGTCACAATACTGATTTTAGAGGTTTAATTATAAATTTAAGGTTTAAGAATGCTTAAACCTAAATTTGGGCAAAACTCTAATTTTGCCCCTACTTAAGGGTCTAAAATTTAATTTTATAAATTAAAACTCTAAACTAAAATTTATTGAAGGGAAATGATTACTTACTATTTAATATGAAGTTAGATAGTAAGTACATCTATTTTGAATAAGTATTAAGCCTTATAAGGTCAAATTAAGAAATTTGACTTATAATGGCAATTTGGTAATTTAACTTAATGAAATCTAAAATTTTTGTCAGTTTATTGAAGATTATTGACTAAGGTTTCCATAGAACTAAAAAATTAGTAAATTCAGATGAGTATTAGCTAAGTTATCGCTAATACAAGGTTTAGGGCAAATTAAGGAAATTAGGGTTTCCTAATTAGGATCAAAAACCTAACTTTTTCAAATTAGATCCAAATTTAGTAAACTTAGTGGATATAGCTTCCCTATAACTCACTAATTACTTTAATTTGGAGTAGACCTAAATTGGACCTCATTTGATTAAGTTATGGCTTAATTATGATTTAGGGTGATTAGTGAGTGATTAGTGAAATTAATCACAGAATTACTAAACTAATCATACAATTAGGTTTTACTCTACTTTATGAGTAATCAAAAACTAAAATTACTCAGTTTGAATTATTAATTATGCTAATATTTACTAATCAAGTTTTAAGGTTATTAGGATTGATTAAGAGATCTAACCATTGGATCTAAAATATTTTTATAGTTTACTGTTAATTAGGTCTTCTTGATCAAAATGTATATTGGAAGGCCTAATTTGGACCTCAGTTGACCAAGTTATGGTTATTGAAGATCTAGGGTTAATTAAGGTAATTAGGGTTATATCCTAAAAGTGAATAGGAAAATACTAATCCTAATTTCATCATCTACGCCAGTGTCACAAGTCATAATGTTTCTATTAGATATTGTATTCCTATTTAAAGGCCAAATTCTATTATAATGTTATCAGATTTTTATCTTTTCAACATAACATTGGTAATTGAAAGCGTCATGATTCTCTGAAGTTGCGTCCAAGTTTATTGCATATATCTATATATATATATATATATATGTGTGTGTGTGTGTGTGTGTGTGTGTGTGTGTGTGTGTTTGTGTGTGTGTGTGTGTGTGTGTGTGTGTGTGTGTGTGTGTGTGTGTGTGTGTGTGTGTGTGTGTGTGTGTGTGTATCTAGCTAACTTATGTTTCTACTTAAATACTTACTGCTATTGGTCTTGAAATTGTTGATGTGTCCCTTACTACAATTGAAAGAATATGGCTGATAATTTTGTTTGCAATTTACTTTACATTTCTTAATATTGCTCATACATGAGTGTGCTTTGTTGTAGATCATACCTATTTTCTTGTTTGCATAGATCCTACTTTTAATTATGCGATGTGAACTTCAGTTATCCTCTTCTCCTTATACCTTATTTTTGGTTGTCAATCTTTATTGCTTGATGTGTGCTTCCTCCATGACATGGTTGCCAAATCTTTGAGGTTTATAAATTTGAAATATCATTGTTTTTCCTTAGCATCAATCCCACTCAATGTGTTACTTCCTCATCTTATACATCTTTATCTATGTGATTTGCGAAGAAACTTTTTGCATCATTTAGGAAATTAGCATCATCATTATACTTTGTTTGTTTCCACCCCCTCCTTTATATGTTCTACATGAATCTCTCATATATTAGTTCAGCATTGACATCAGGTAATTTGCTTGACCTTGACATTGATGCTGTTAGGTCTCGCCCTATCAATGGAACCTCTTAATTCCATATTTTATCATATGCATGGCTCTCCATCTCATTTGTGGCTTCCACAATCACAAATTTTTCCATGTATAACATCAGCAAATTCTTCCCCTGCATTCATTAATTATGTTTATGTATTCTTAAATTACTTGTTATACAGCAAGTTTCTTCTCTAAGTGCCACGGTGTCACACTCTAATGCTTTCGTATCTTGTGTTATCACTTGTCGATTTTTTTTACTCTCTAATTTAAAGGCTTTTATTCCCTTATAACATTGGACCTTTGGTTGTCTGAGCTTTGCCCATTCCCTTTACACTAGTTTTGATTAACTTCCCTTTGCATCTATTGGTGATTTTTGCTGGTCTCAAACATGTTTAGAGCATTATTATTATATTTACAAGTCTTTCCAATACTACCTTTATTGAATTCATCCTATTGCTTGCCTCCACAGCCTCGACAACCACATCTTTGACTTTAATTTTAGCTTTTCTTAGCACTTCATCTTTTCTTCCGATGCTTATTTAAATTCACATATAGTGATTGTAAGAATTAATACTTTAATTGACTAATTAATTGAATAAAAATCTGGTGATTAAATCATTTGGAACAAGTATTGATCCTGTGTTGTAATTTGGGTGCTAATTTAAGTGTCATAACTTTAATTGTCATAATAATGATGTTATTGATCATAATATTAATGATAAATTTAATAAACATAAGTTTTCAATCTCCTTTTATTTGAATGAAAGCTTAAGAGCAATCAGATACAGAGAGATGCATTGAGTAATAGGTGATGGCAACAAGAGTTTTCAGTAGCCGCTTGCCTTGTAAGTTATGGGTGCAATGTATGTGCTTGCAAGTGTGAGCTTGGCAAAAAGCTTTGAACAATGCAAGGGCTTGTTGTTGCAGGCAGACAAGCAAACGCGACATGGCATAATGATAAGGTATGTGGAAGTTTAGAGGCGAGGGCATGAATTGTTATCAGCTGAGTGTACCATGTGCAACGGATCTATAATCTTAAATCTAAAATTTTAATACAAAATTAATCATAAATAAAAGATGAAATTCTAAAAAACTATAAAACCAAGGTTTTATCTATTAAGTACCCATTTACTTAATATATAAACTCTAATCTAAATTTCTAAGCTATATTATAAGGAAATAAGATCTTAAGGGATTAAAGAAAAGAGACAAGGAGAATATTTAAGCTTTAATTTGATATTACTTATTTGTTATTGTAGTATAATTGACTTAAGGAGGATATAAGGTAAGCAAATTCACCTTATAGAGGCCTAAATTAGGATTTAGAGAAATTTGAAGAATTTTTAAGGTATTTCTTAAAATATTATTTTAATGAGTTTAATTATTCTAAAATGATTTCAAATTAGTTACAATACTTATTTTAGAGGTTTAATTATAAATTTAAGATTTAAGAATACTTAAACCTAAATTTGGGCCTACTTAAGGGTCTAAAATTCAATTTTATAAATTAGGACTCTAAATTGAAATTTATTAAAGGGAACTGATTACTTACTATCTAATATGAAGTTAGACAGTAAGTATATCTATTTTGAATAAGTATTAATCCTTATAAGATCAAATTAAGAAATTTGATTTATAAGGGCAATTTGGTAATTTAACTTAATGAAATCTAAAATTTTTGTCAGTTTATTGAAGATTATTGACTAAGGTTTCCATAGAACCAAAAAATCAGTAAATTTTGATGAGTATTGGCTAAGTTATTAGCTAAGTTATAGCCAATACAAGGTTTATGGCAAATTAAGGAAATTAGGGTTTTCTAATCATGATCAAAAACCTAACTTTTCCACATTAAATCCAAATTTAGTAAACTTTATGGCTATAGATTCCATATAACCCACTAATTACTTTAATTGGGAGTAGATCCAAATTGGACCTCATTTGGTTAAGTTGTGACTTAATTCAGGTTTAGGGTGATTAGTGAGTAATTAGTAAAATTAATCACATAATCATTAAATTAACTATACAATTAGGTTTTACTCTACTCCATGAGTAATCAGAAATTAAAATTACTTAATTTGGATTATTAATTATATAAATATTCACTAATCAAGTTTTAAGGTGATTAGTGTTGATTAAGAGATCTAACCATTGGATCTAAAATATTTTTATAGTTTATTGTTAGTTAGGTCTTTTTGATCAAAATGATAATTTGAAGGCCTAATTTGGAGCTCAATTTACTAAGTTATTGTCAACTGAAGATCTCTAGTTAATTAGGGTAATTATGATTAAGTCCTAAAAGTGATTAGGCATATACTAATCCAAATAAAGAATTGAACACTACTAAGTTGTTCTAAAGGTTTTACTGATCACGTTAAGACCCATATTACCTATATTTGGAGTAGTGGTTAAAAAGTTATGAGTTTTATAAGATTAAGAGTTGGGTCTAAAAGTGATTAGTCAAAATATTAATCAAATAGTAAGACTAACACTACTAGAATATTCCTGGGAGTCTCCTGATTAAAATGAGTCTCATATTAAGTATATTTGAATATGTGCATACAAAGATGATCATTTGAAATTTTGTGTATTTAGGGCAAATATGGGGGATCCTAAATGTCACTATATAATATATAATTCTAAATAGATAATTGATAGTTCTATAATGATCTTTATTTTTTACTGATCAGATTGATATATTTGATTGCTATATTTGAATTTATGGTTATATAAATATTGATGAATAAAGTTTTAGTAATTAAAATAATTTATTTAAATTGAATTATATAAATTCATATTTATTTTTAAATTAATCATAAATCCATCTGAATTAAATCTTTGCAGCGGGCCCTACTAGTGAAGAGGTGCCGCCAACGATTTGACCACAGGACACGCGTTATGCTGGGATTGGGGGCTAGCCAGACGCGGGGGACCCCGCACCAGAAGAAGAGACAAGTGGGTCCCACCATACAACACACGACGCTTTTACACGTTCCGCCATCTATGTGGGTCCCACGCACTTGAAAGGTCTGCGGATGTAGATTGAACTTGCATGGAAGCGGGTCGGGCTCGGGTCAACACGGCCCGACCCAAACCCCTTTGCCTTCTTCGCTTCGCCCCGATACCTACCAGCTAGGGCATGCAATATGGATGACCTTCCGGTAGAGTTAGGTGACGGCTCGCATGCTATTCAGTCTAGATCGACGAAGGCTAGCCACATACGGTTGGATCAGTACCTAAGGTTGTTTGAGGTGCATACAAACACTAACCCTAGATTTCTAGGGTTCGCAGAAAGAAGGGTAACAGAAATGACTATAGCCTTTCGCCAAAATTGGGTCGATCGAACCCAATCAGGTTCGCTCAAAGCTCAATATAAACTATGAAATTATGATCTAAATAAGGAATATAGCAATCAAATGGGTAGATTAAAAGATAAAGGTACTTGTATTTGAATGGTTGCTGATTTTTAGAATTGATATACGGACCTTATTTGATCGCTTCGACTCGAATGGTGTAAACCAAGTCCTAAAGCTTTTACTTAAAGAAGAGGGAGATCGGTTGAAGAGCGGCGGAGGAAGGCCACGCGGAAGGATGTTGACGCCGCGTGCGAAGACGGGAGACACGCGTTTGCGCGGTCAACCCGTCGTAGAAGACGAAGTCACAGCCGTCCGATCATCAGATCGGACGGCTCTAAAGAGCCGTAACTCCTAATGATACGATTAAAAGAAAAGGGACGGCGTCAAATGCTATTTAGACGGCGGCCGTTAGGTTAGATTAATATAATAATATTTAATAAAATTTTAATCATTTCTTCTTAATTAAAACTACATAATTAAATGTGTCCCAACAATTTCTAATAAATCACCCTTGACTAATTGAAGGGTGAGGAACACATCAGTGAAGTTGGATTTTTGTTTCGACAAGTATTTAATTATTTGATTTTTCGGGAGATTTAAATAATATTAAAATAATTGCCAATAATGACTTTCGATTAATATGAAAATATCTCCCCTAGCTAATTTGGGGGCAATGAGCGCAATGGCAATGTCCGTTTTCTGATTTGAGGTCAATTTAGACAGGTCAAATTTTAGAGTTTCTAGATTTTCCAAAAATTAGGATTTAATCATTTGATCTCTGATTTGGACTGGATCTTAGAGGTAAGTTTCAAATGACTTAATTAAGATACTAGAATCATAATTAGGATTTAGATTAATCTTAATTAACCTAAGTAATAACTTGGGTTGTTATAATTACTTTTCTAAAATATAATTATTGGTCCCAACATAAATCATTTTCATAACTTAGAAGGTTAGCTTTTTTACTTTAGTGTTATTATTATTATTTTATTTATCAATAAAATTTATTTTATATAGCAAAAAACTACAGTATTTTATTTTTATCTCATACTTTAATAAAAGTAGATATGTAATAAATTCAATTATTAAAAATTGATTTTAATTAGTTCTTTAATTTTGTTTCAAATTTTCCCTCAATTACTCTCATATTTTTCTCTCCATTTGGCATTATCTCTCTCGTCTCACTCTTTTCTTATGAGAAATATTATTTAGACTCGCCGACCCAAAAAAGCCCATCTAATAAGATTTGTACATTATTTCAATACAAACTTTAAAAATAATATTTAAATTATTTTAATGTAAATAAATAAACACTAATTAAATGATGTTTAAATTCTATTGGATAGGTTTTTTTTGGTAACACGTCAGCGAATCTTCTCTTTTCATATTTCCTTATATCACATTAAAATTATTTCTAAGAGGATAACCATACAATATAATATTATATGAGATCCTCACTTTATTTTTAAAGCAAAAACACTCTTTTCTAACTTATTCTTATTAACTATGACTCTAGTAATATAATATAAAGTTATATTATATTTCTAAGAAAATTAACTCTATTAATGTAACAATCTTAGTATTGTTATCTAAGTTTAGATAGTTCAAATAGTTTAGAAACATCACCACTAGACTCCAAATATTAATTGGAGCAATCCATAATATTTTGAGCTAATTTGGATATCATTTAAATTAATTGATTATTTTAATAAATTTAATTAATCCATCGCTAATTTTAATTAAATTTATTAATCCCTCACGAATCCTAGGCACGTCCGCGCTTGGGTTCTTCGGGCTTGCGATCTCAGCACGCACATCATCCGCATGCGTGGGCCTGATGAACAGTGTCGCGCGGGTCCGTGCTGACCCGCCCGACAATGTTCACTATCTCTTCCATCGATGAGGGATTAAGGTTTCACGGGTTGTCCCTAATTCCTCCTCAACCAGAACATCCCACGGGTCGAGCCTGGTATCAGAATGCTCCCCTTGAGATGGCCTACATGAGGGTAGAGAAACCCCAGTGCTAAGCTTTGCCAAACCACCAGCTCCCCTAACCCTAAATTCCTAGGGTTATGGTTTACTATGGGGTCAAAATTTGACCCCCATGTTAAACTCTAATGCCAACAATTGATGTCATCATACTCTATAATAACCAAAAGTTATTACTCATCTTAATTTTAACTTAATTGTATCTTAATTAAGTTTATCTAGCAATTAGAACCAAACTTTAACAACTTGGAGTGATTCAGAGCTAAATTAAATATTTGAATTATTTTAATATTTAATTAATTAAAAAATTGAGGTATTTAATTTGACATCAAAATCAAAATCCGACTTCGTCGTTGCGATCGTCACCCCCAAATTAGCTAAGGGTGATGTTTTGGACGCGTTTGGAAGTCATCGAATTTTCACAAATATTTTAATATAATTAAATGCACCGAAAAATAAAACAATTAAATAATCATCGGAATCGAAATCTGACTTTGCCGTTGGATTCCTTACCCCCAAATTAGCTAGGAGTGAATTTTTGGAATTTTTCAGAGCGCATTTATTTAACATGAATTTTTTTTTAATAAATTAAATATTATGAATAAATAATCATTTATTCCTTAAATTGCATTTTCCTCTTTCCTCCCTTCTATTTTTTAGCTGACCATTCCCCTCATTTCGGTGCCCCTCTCCTCTAAGTATGGCGCAATAAAAAGGCAGAGGACCTCCCTCTACCTCCCCCTCACCTCATAGCTCCCATAGCCATGCTCTACCTTCCCCCTTCCTCTCCTCATTTAAGAAGGAGCTCAGTCCCTCCTTCTTCTGCTTGCTGCCAAGCTGAAGGCCCTTCCCCCTCCCAAGCTCTCCCTCCTTCCTCTATTGCTGCACCTTGAAGAAGAAGCTTCTCTCTAAGTCCTGAAGAAAAATAGAGATTCTTCTTCCTCTCCTAAAGGCTAAGGTACCTATTTTGTTTACTATTTCTTGGCTACTTCATTTTGCTATTATGCTTATTTTGTATTTGTAGACATCCATGATTAAATATGGAAGCCATTACAGTTCTTCAAAGTATCAAATTTCATGCTCTATTTTTCTTCTATTTTGCATACCTAAACCTTTAAATCCATTGTTTGTAAAGTTAAGATGATCCATTATTGTCAATTTTAGCATCAATGGAAAGGTCTCGGAATGACCTTTCCATCGATATATGACACCGCTTATGGAATTCTCTAGATTAAGAGTATTTGAGCTTGAAATGAGACCCTTCATGGTTTTCGCACAAGCGAAATCACCATCGGGCGCTACGACGCGCCGTAGCACCCGAGTTTCTAATTGAATCCACCGTAGCACTCCACAACACTTCTGGAGCTAAAATAATGACCTATAAACAAACCGCTGCAACGCACCACAGTTGGTTGCAGTGTCATTTCTGGAAAATTATATGAAACCAAGAGATAAATTAATTGAACAGTGATTTTTGAAAGTTAGATCATTACCGTACCGTAGCGCCTGAAAGCGCTGCAGTGCACCATAGCATCAACTCTTGGGAAATCGGGCGTCGTAGCGCGCCGCAGTGCCTGAAAGCGCTGTTACGCGCCACAGCACTGTTTCCCGCCTCAGCGCGCCACAGCACGCTGTCGCGCCCAGAATTTTCTGAAAGTGCACAGAATTGGCTGGAATGGCCAAAACTTCATTTTTTTTTGCATTTTAAAGTCCCTAGGACCCTAGTGGGAGCAAATTATATCAATTTGAATCTAATTTAGATAAAATTGAGCATTGTATAAAATTTTATGTGAAATCAAATTTGAAAATCTATCCTTTATAACATGTGCTTAAAATCTCTTATGTGCCTTAAAAATTTTGTGCCAACTAGTAAAGAATAGGATCCTTGAATGCTTGTATTGGTTAAGTAGGTCTTAATAACCAAATTTACATGAAACTCAAGTCTTTTAGAGTTGTAATCAAGTGCTAACCACTTTGATTTGATTTAGAATTTGGTTAACCTTAGTTACCTTATATTTTATATCACTTTACATTCATATGCTTTCATAATATTATGATATATGTTAGAGAACTTTAATAATTATTTGGACACCTTGATGTGCTTAAATTGACATTAAACTGTACTTGAACATAAAAATCTTAAGAGCTTGATTAAGTAAATGATACTTAATCTAAATCCTAAAATTTGCCATCAATAATACACCAATAATATATTGATTTGTTATCGATTTATAAACCAACCATGGGTCTCAATTTTGGTAAGGCTAGGAGTTAAATCCTAACTTGTCTTGATTAAAATATAAACCTTAATCACTTAATTAATTAACTTGATTATGAGATAATTTAATTAACAGTATTCCAATAATGCATCTGCTTTAGTATTGATCATAAATTATTGAATTAGAAGTGCTAAAGTTAATGTTGAATATGTGTGATTAAATTATCTGAATCTAAACTTTAGATTTTTGATTTTCTCTTATATAAGACTATCAGCATAAGATGGATAATAAAATTATAATGATTTATGAAATGATTTAACTCTAATAATATCTTTGATTTCATCCCATGATTATAGAATAGAATAGGATCAGATTGATTTTTAATCATCTGATCTTATCACTTTAATTTAAGTCTAATAAGTAAACTTTGAATGTTAACTTAAGAAATAGAAAAGTAAGATCTCAAGGGTCTTACTATAGGATCGTTCTTGAAATACTTAAAGACCTTAAATATTGATACATTGAGGTAGGAAGAACTTTTATAACTTATTGAGGTATGAATCTTAGATGATCCTTCATAATCTTAGAGGTTGATCTTGACACATCATGGTAGGAACTACCTAAAGTACTTAGAATGAAACTTTCTCCTTGCGGTAGAAATTAACATTGAGTGATCTTTTTGATCATATCCTTGGAACCTTGTGTAGGACTTACTTATTTAGAGTAAGGATTAATAGCTTTGATAAATCCTTATTGATTAAATAGAATCTTTTGAACCCAAATTATTGGTTGGGTATAGTAGGGTATACCGATAGTACTAGATTATTTCAGTAATATTCAGGAATGATTGAGTCACTCTAAGTACTATTTATCTTTGTGCTATCCTGCAGGCTTAGGTGGATACAATCTCTCTTAGAGTAAATCAATAGATCCTAAGAGTGTTATAAATAGGGACTCATTCCTCAGTTTTATACAATCTTGCCATCGGGTGATGCCTCCTAGCGAAGATCGCTTCAATAGGTGCGGCTTAACCAAACTAAGTAATTCGAGTCACCATCTTTAAGACACTAAGTGTGATTATAAGTTGGGCATCTTAATGACTTAGCTTGAGATACAAATCGCCATCGGATGATGACTCATATCGAAGATCCCTTCATTAGGGTGGCTAAATTTAACTAAGTGTTAAGAACCACCTTTCTTGCAAATATGCTAAATATGTGTATACAATCTTCTCATCTGATGATTTTTAAGTAAAAATCTCAACTTTAACCAATTATCGAAACTAGAATTTAAGAGTCAGAATTCTTCTAGCAAGATTCTGCACAATGGAGACCTTGAATTCATTATTGGATTTCAAAACATTTTGTATTTCTGGATTTAACTTATGTAGCTTAAAAGCATGAGCATGAGCACAAGCATGATGTATAAGTATCAATAATGATGTTTGAGTATCAGTGATGAATTATGGGTTACAAAATGTTGCATACATTGACTGGGAGATTTCAGGATACATAGGCATCACAGTAAACTGTATTCCCAACTGGATGTATGTATACATTGGACCGTACGACTTATGACTGTTCAGTGATATATTGGTTGCATATCAGTGGCATACATTATTGTGGCTTATTCATATGCATAGTTTTAGTGGCATACAGTATAGTTTTATATGCTATTACTCAGTTTTAAATCAATTACTATTTTTGTTTGCTTTCAGTATGCAGTTTATAATTCGGCTTTACCTTACTTTACTTCAATTTTGTATAGTTTTATACAGTTTTATACTTTCAGTTGCCTTTACAATTTTTCTGTAGTTTTATTCATGTTATGTAAATGTTAAGCAAATAATTAGAACTGTTTAGGTTATTTTCGATATGTTAGACTTATTATCTAACACGTAGTACTTTTGGGATCCGGCAATTTGCTAGATTCAGAGCAATTAGTGGAGCCAGATCAGAAGGACGCTCGAGAGGTTCAGGAGGAGTTCTTGGAGCACTAGGGACTCTTCTCCAGCTTTATTATTTTTCTTAGTTTACTTCAGTTCAGTAATTAGACTTATTTATGTATTTCAGTAAACCGTTTGTAATAATTCTAGATATGTTTTCTCTTCTTTTATAAAATGAATATTTTATTTAACTTCTGTGATGAATATTTTTGGATGTTTGCTTTAGTTATTGCACTCTATTTATATATACTTATACTTAGTTTTGTGATATGATTAGTATACTGAAAATACTGATATCTTATACATATACTGAATTATTCATATTGTATTCTAAATCCAATGTATGTATTTATCTAATACTTAAGATAATGATATTATTCTTATCTTAAGTATTAGCTCTCAATCCTCATTTGGGGTTGAGTTAGCAGCCCTTCATACGGGTTTTGTTTGAGCTATTCGGGGAGATGAGATATTCCTTCCCGAGTGGCACGCTGCCCCGCCGCCGAAATTGATTATGATTATTTTTTGTGCGCGGTGACGAGGCAGGGCGCTGCACACTCCCAGGGACCAAGCCTACTTAATTTAATTACTTAATTAATCCTTAAGCTTAGTGAAATTAAGTTTTAAACCTTATTAGGATATAACCTTGAAATTTGGGGATCAATCAGACCTCAATAGGTTGAATTGACTATTTTTCTAAATTTAGAATCCTAAGAATTAACTAAATTAAATTGATCTCCAAATCAATTTATGACTTCATTTTTGAATTCTTTGCACCCAAAATAGCTAATGATGAATTTTTGGATGTCATTTAGCTTTAAATTGAGTTTATTTTTAATTAGATTAATTAATTAAATTAATGTAATTATTAATATTCCTAATTATCTCAACGGTCGGCTCCTCTTCAAAATGGCGGGCGAAATCCCTATCGTTCCATCGCTATAATCACATTAGGCCATCTGATCGAAGTCGCGATTCAATGATTGTGATCCAATACACATTTAACTGTTAGGATTAGGAAGATTTGAATCGCAGCGTCTTATGATTGATACATCAGATGGCTGACGAAGCTCCCGTAGTGTTGAGCTTCGTCCCCAGTTGTTCTCGCGCAGGCTAGTCTCCCCCGACAGCTGGTAATGGATACCTCGCTGATAGTATGAGGAATTTACCTTGTCCCCCACTCCAACGAGACCCTAATGGCCATGCCCGGCAAATTCCTAAGTATGCCCCTATCGGGCCAGACCCATTTAGCCTCACCTACTCCCAAGCCAGCCTAAGCTCAATTTGGTATCCCATGCTTATAAATAGCACCGAGTTTGCCATAGTGAGCGTTTTTGCTCACTATATTGCTCTCTAGTCATCGAAGTAAGCCAGGTGAACTCCCAGTCCATCTCGCCATTCCAAACGGCCTTCAGCGATTCTCATGAGACTTCCCGATATTCTCTTCAGCAATGGTATTGGGTGTGGTCTAGTTTTCAGACCCCCAACTTGTGAAACTCCTCACCAGTCTCTATCAGCAGCCATGGAATGCCCCGTCCTATCACCGCACCCAATTGAGGTAATTTAAGAACAATTTGTAGCGGAACTGTACATTACTCAGAAAGAACTGTTGAACTTTCTCGAATATCTGTTGGCTGAATTGCTGAATCTCAACCCCAAATGAGAACTGAGAATTAATCCTTAAGATAAGTATTAAGTCCTTATCTTAAGTATTAGATAGAATACTTAAGTACTTTATATTATGAGTGGGTTGAAATAAGAATCTAATATACATAACTATTAGTATTTCATATATGTTGATCACATCACAATACTAAGTATAAATAGTAGTAAGTACAGAGTGCGGAAGCTAAAAGCATTCATCCAAATCATTCTTCACAGAAGCAAAATAAGGCATTCATCTCAGAAAATAAATAAAATGAATTTAAATTTTAATTATTATAGATTATTTACTTAAATAAAATAATAGTAAAAGTGTGGCACCTCGCCCTGCCGTGGTCCTGTTAACACTTAAGTTAACATAATTACGATGGATTGATCATCAAATGACAAATCCCTTATTATAGTCAGATTATATTTTCATCTTAATCCTTTATAATTAAGGAATTTTGTCACTAACTAAAATCTTTCACTAAATGATTATACATGAATATCAGAGTGCAGAAGTAAATAACAAGCACATCCACTTAAACATAATACAAAAAATAGGACAATGACTAATTCAGAATAAATGTCAAATAAAAGAAAATATAATTAGAACTTGTATTATTACTTTATTTAATATGTTTAACTAAAAAGAGAATAACACTCATCCTCACAAATAAATAATAAAAAAAATTAATGATTTTAAGTAGCAGGACACTCTTTCTTTTGAACTAGCTCATCTCCTAGCTCAACTACCTCGAAAAGTTCAGAATCTGTCATTATCGGTTTCACAATAATAGGGCCCCAATAAAAAAAAAGAAAAACTAATTAGACAAAATGTTTAAGTACATTTTATATTTAATTAATAACTTTATAATCTTTTAAGATATCACTATTCACTTTAACAACTAAAATAAGTAAATTGATGCAACAAACTATGAAGAAATAGGAGAAAGCTATAAATCATGTATTTATAATTTTAAACAAAGAAGTAAAAGAATATACATCAACTCAAAAGCTGTAACAATATTAGTTAATAAATACATATAAAAAATTACTGTAAATACTGAAAAGAAAACTTATCCTAACATGATTATGATCATATGAAATTATACATATTAATATAAATTAAACTGAACTGTAATACATATAAGTAATGAAGCAAAATTAGCATACTATCATATTTAAAAACAAGCAAGTATTGTACAAAAGCTAAAATGCAGTAAAAGTAAACATAAAGTAGAAAAAGAAGATAACATGTAATGCTATCATATCAGAAGAATTGACTAAATAAGCCACTGAAGTGTATCATGCATATCACCTAGCCTCTCAAAACTAAGTCAGAAAAATTATACTGATCTGAAAAGTATCAACGTGCCTAAGTTAGTACTGCTGTGACAACCCGTGTTGACACTAGGTCAAATTGCTCGGAAAAAATACTAATAAATAAATAAATAAATAATAAATAATAATATTTTTATCCCCAAAAAATTAAAAAAATTATTTTTATACCTCGGATTTGAATTTTAACTGAAAATTTAGGTCTAGAACATCAAAATTAACAAGGAAATTTTCAGAAATTTTGGAGCTCAAACAAACGAAAAATACACAAAATACATTTGGAATTTAATTTTCCTAATGTTTTTAATTAAAATTATATTTTTCAAATTTAAAAATTATTTTAAAAAAAGGAGGTAATCCGCTGTTCGGGTCCGACCAAATCCAACCAATCTGCACCGCCGGATCACGTAGACGGCTATGATGCTGACACGTGGCAAAACACGAAACACCGTGTGCCACGTGGCAAAGATACAAAACTCGGATGACACATGGCAGCCAGTGGCAGCGCCGCGTAACCCTAGTGCCACGGGGCAACCCCTCGTTGAGTCGCGAAGCCGCAGATGCCACGTGGCAGACACGTGGCAGCCCCACAAAGCCCGAGTGCCCCGTGGTGACCCCTCATTTCACCATGTAGCTGAGTGTCATGTGGCAGCACCTCGTTGCACCGTGCGACTGCAGATGCCACTGGCAGATACGTGGCAGGCCAGTGGATTCCAGGGTGCCACGTGACGACCCCTTATTTCACCGCAGAGTCACGGATGCCACGTGGCAGACACATAGCAGCCCCGCGGAGCGCATGTGTCATGTGGCAACACCATAGCGCGTTTGGATGCCACGTGGTGACTCGTGGCAGCACACAGTACCGATGCACAGATGGCCGCCATGTGTCCTGCCCGGATTTGGCGGTGGCGGCGGTTGAGCGGTGATGGAGTCCTCGAAGGGGGGCACCCCTGCCTATATAAAGACCCCGGTGTGCCCAAGAGAGGCCACCCTCAGATCGCCAGAAGACCGCCATAGCTCACTGGAAAAGGTGCTCGAAGATCGTCGGAGACGGACGTTTGCGTCGAGGTACTGATCTGGATTTTTGTTTCGACGAGTATTTTATTTTTCTAATTTTCGGGGTATTTAAATATTATTAAAATATTCGACAAATTTTCGACGACTTCTGATTACCACCAAAACATAACCTCTAGTTAATTTGGGGGCAATGAGTGCAATGACGAAGCCCGATTTCTGATATGAGATCAAAATAATTAGGTCAATTTCCAAAAATTCTGGATTTCTCAAAAATTTGATTTGATTTATTTGACTCTTTATTTGGACTAGGTCTTAGTGATGAACTCCTAATAACTTAAGTAGTGCATTAAAATCAAGATTATGACTCGTGTTAGCCCTAATTGATTTGGGTAACAACCTGGGTTGTTATATTAACTCACCCTTAAAGGCGCGAGAGCAGCAACAAGAGCGGGCATACAGGCCGCATGTGCGGGCACCGTTGCCACGCGTTGCTTACGGGTCGCGTGGATAAACATGACAAAGCACAGTACTCTCTTGTGTTTAGGCCGTTGGATCACGACACGATCCAACAATTAGATCCAGCTGAATCCAAACAACGGGCCTCAGCCGTCCGATCTGGACGGCTGAGTTTGACCGAACGGCGCAGATCGTACGTAGTTCGATCAAACGACTAACAATGGATATTTAAACAAAATTTAATTAATTTAATTAATCAACAATAATTAGCAAACTATTTAATTAAAATTAAACTACAAAATGAGCTCCGAAAAAATTCTAAAAATTCACTCATTGTTAATTTGGGGTTGATGAACTCAAAAATGAAATATGATTTTTAATCGAAGGTCAATTTAATATACTTAATTTTTTGATTAATTAAATGCATTAAAATATTCAATAAATTCAAATGAGCTTCAAATTGCACCAATTTTCAGGAGTTGATTCCTAATGATATTTGGAGACTAATTGAGAAGTTTTCAGACTGATTAGACTATTAAATGACGATTAACACTTATGAGTTGTTACATTACAACTCATCTTCTTCTTTTTTCTTCACACTTGTTCCTATTCCATTTCACATAAACACATAGTACAATCTTAAAACATAGACACCATAATCTTGCATTGTATAAAGCATTCTAATACAAAGGAGAATTAGCACAATCAAATAAGCACATAAATTGATATATAAATAAAGCATCAACATCTTACCAAACTCATATTTGACAATAAGTGTGATAGCTCATGCTATTACTGTTCAACCTCATTGCTATTTACAGTCACCACACCAATTTTTTCTCTTTACCAGCATTACTTCTGATTTCAATGCTGCAATCAATATTTCATAATCATTAATTGTATATTTGGCAATCACCCCATAAACAATAAAATTTCTCCTACCAAAGATCAAAAAAAAAATTCTATTTGAAAGCAATAAAAATTAAAAGTTTTTTTTATTTCACTTTTTAGGTGTAAATCTCATAGTTCTTAATTAAATATAGGGTAAGAGCATGAGAAATGCTCTATTGAAGATAGAAAGGAATATCTTCTTTTGCTGCTAGCATATGATATTTATATTGATCTAACCCTTTTATAAATATTTTATAATTACAAGCAAATAGTAATCCGAATATTTCACTTAAAGTCTTTTTCTTATGATAAAATTTAATTATGTTAGGCAACCTAAATTTCGTTGCAAATATTATAAATTTGTTTATTTTATATATTCCGAGCCTAATTCGAATCAAATTAGATTTAGGTCGAATTTGAACATTTTTGAATAGAAATCGACTCGAATCGAAGTTAAACTCGATCGACCTCTAGTCGGACTCAACTCGACAATTTCGAGTTTGTCTGAGCCGACTCAACTGAACTTGAATCGAATCCAGCCATATATATATATATTGTTACTTTGTATCAATATATTATAATTTTAATTAAATATATTATTTACATTTACATATATTTAAACTGTTTCTTAAGCTAAAATAAAATTGTTATTATTTGTATAAATATTGCGTGCTTATAAGATTAAAATATATGTTTGCACTATATTTTATTTCTTACTTTGTATTGACATATTATAATGTATTTAAAAAATACTTTTTGTTAAGAAAATGTTTATAAAAAAAGACTTAAATGTTGAGAGTGGGATTTGAACCCACGCCCTTTCGGACCAGAACCTTAATCTGGCGCCTTAGACCAACTCGGCCATCCCAACAATATTGCTAGCGATCAATTTATATTTATATGTATACATATATCGCAATCATAATTGAAATTTTTTCTGCAAACAAATTTTTGTTTGTTTCACAGCTTAAATAATTTTAATCAACTCAAATTAATTCAAATTTCCTGCCACTTTAAAATTATTTAATCGGTTGTCTTCTAATTAATTTTTTTTTTCTTAATTAATAAAAAAAATTAAATTTGAATCAATATATTATATTATTAGAAACTGTTTTGCCACCTATATAATATTTTTCAATTTTCTAAAGGATTGAAATTATTATTTGAGCAAGTCAACATTTTGGCTCACCTTTTTCTTATAATTTAATATTTTGGCTCATTTATTTTCAATTTTTGATATATGTAAAAATTGAGTGTTAAACTTATACATACTTCATTAAAATACTAGTTTAATATAATGTGAATTAGTGTAAGCTAACTTTTAACAATTTTTTCATATAAAATATGTTATCATTTCTTTATAGTATGCACAATTTTCCCTATACGTAAAAGTACATAGCCTGCTGGGATTTTAGGGTTAGCAGAACAAACAATGTATATGTTCAGCAAATATCACAATACAACAAAGACAAACTACATGCAAACACAACCACAATACAATACAATAAATGTATGTTGTTAGGTGCAAACACCTACGTCAACGGGGAGAAAAATAGAGAATATTTCACTATTGAAGATGATATTACAAAGTTTTTTGGGTTTAGAAATCATTACCCAAGCTTTTTGGAGTTTTAGTTTCCTTCTTGAAACAGTCACCATGTAACCATAAAGAAAAATGTAGAGACTTAATCCTAAAAAAGGGCTTAGAAATGACTTATAGCCCTTCACAAAACGGGTCTGCTGAACCGAGAGCACCACGATGCGAACAAACGAGAGTCCTATGGATGCTTCTCTAAGTTCACCAAAATTTTACAATGACTGAATTTCTGAACCGAAGCACTTTTGTAAACTTGTCCGCTTGGTCGTCTTTAATGTTGATCTTCTTCAGTAAGATCTCACCCTCTTCAATAATATCCCAAACGAAATGGTGTCGCATATCTATGTGCTTTATGCGAGCGTGACAGACTGGGTTAGTAGCTAAGAATATAATGTTTTAGCTATCACAATGGACTGCTACCTCTTGTTGCTTCACACCCAAATCTTCTAGCAAGCTTTTCATTCAGATAGTTTCTTTGAATGTTTTAGTAACTGTCATATATTAAGATTCTGTTGTAGACAAAAAAATTGTAAGTTGTATAGTAGATCTCCACCCAACCGGACCCCCTGCTATATAAAAACAATGGTTATTATAGATGTCCTACCATGGAATTAGTGTGCAATTGTTAACACATTTAAATCGGTTTGCAAAGTCTGGACCAAACAGTTTCTTCAATGGGACGCTCTTACTGCTCCTTTCTGCCTTTAATGGCCGAATGAAGGGAGAGTGAGGTACAAGAAACGAAGGATGCCAGGCAAGATATGGCCTCAACCTTTGAACAAAGATAGATGGAACTTTTCGATAATACTCTATTTGCAACGCTCTATAATTCGAAGTTCTTCCCATCGAATTTACTGAACTCCATAGCTCACAATTATTTTCTGAACATAATGCTCAAATACTAATTGTTAAGAAAATTTTCTTCACCCAAGAAAAAAATTGAAGCATATTTAAGAGTGGAATAAGTGCACACAGACACAAATAATTTAAGTGGTTTGATGATTGTTCACTTAGAGTATTCTTTTTTTATTATTTAAAAGAGAGGAAAACTATTAACATAGAGAAAAGAAAAGCTTGTCCTTGAGATGACCTTTTAAACTCTCATATAACATTCAAATAAAATATCTTATAGCAATTTTTTTATTCAAATAAACTGGCTTTAAAGAAAATCAAGTGAAAATTTCTGGATCAACAAATTTGATCAAGTCTTTATAAATAAGATTACTTAAAAAATTTCTTTAGTCAAACGTTGTTATTATCAAATTTGACAAATTTAAACAAACTTTATATTTGATTGAAATAGTCTTCACATGAATAGTATCATATTTTCTTAATTTGAGCAAGAACAATGTCCAATTTCAAAGATTTAAGATCCCAAACACCAACTACTTCGTTGATTTCAGAGTTTCAACTCACTTATAGAGCTCAAGTGTGCACGAGTATATTCAATGCGTATTGCCCCTATTTCTTTGTGTTTGCCCTTTTTTCTTGAGAGAATTGGGTGTTTTTATTGGTGGGCCTTTGAATCCAATCCAAACGTAAAGGCCCAATTCTAGCGTGCTTCCAGCGCAATATATTAAGAAAAATGCTTTGCACTTATATCACTATATACATAATCATATACACCAGCAATAATTTTTTTTTTCTTACACATGTCACGTGCCTTTAGAAGAAAATCTAGGGTTTGCTTTAAAATCAATTTAACAAGCCTAAATGATCTAAATTTGATTCATAAATATTCCTTTTTTTTATTTTAAGGAAATGAGAGATTTCTAAGGCTTAAGAGCACTTAAATCAAAAGTTGGGCAAAATGAACAAAATGCCCTTCTTAGGGTCAAAAATGAGATTTTAAGTTCTATGACTCCAAATTAAATTTTATTAATGTCAAATAGTTTCTTACTGTCTACTATGAAGATGAAAACTAAGAACACCCAATTTGGCCATGGATTATGGCTAACGAGCTAAATTTAGAGTCTTAGCTCAATTTATGGTTTTTAATCAAGATTTTAATTTCTTGGCTCAATTTATGGTTTTTAATTAAGATTTTAATTTCTTGGCTAAGGCCCTGGCATGTAAAAACCAACATGTCAGTCTTAGAGTATCTTGAAAAGTCAGGTCTATGTGAGGAGTAGGAGCGTGAAGAAGACCCTTATGCAGTTGCTTAGATTTTATTTCTTTTAGAGAAAGAGCATTTTATTTCAGTTTCAATCTTTCTTTACTTTAAAACTATTTATTAGGCTTGTAATAATTAAATTTATGCACTATATATTTTTATTTCAGTACTATGTCTGGAATCTAATTATTACTCTCCATTTTATGTTATCTCTTCAATGTGATTAATTGATGTATTTAATTTAGTCAGCTTACGCACTTTGCTTATTTGTAATCCAAATTATGATAACCCTTATATGATAATTCAGGCACAATCGTGTATCTAAGTAGTTGATTACTTAGATACCTTAACAGTATTATAATTAATAAAGTAAGTGGCATCTTAATTAAACATTTGCCTTGTTAATACTAATCCGGGGTTATCCCTTAGTAGAGGGCTATCACTCCCTCTTGCGCGGAACGGCGGGGCGGGGCACCACAATTTCTCCCTTAATACTTTCATTCCCACATACTGCATTACCTCATTATTATATGGGGCGGGATACCACAATAACAAATATATATATATATATATATATATATATATATATATATATATATTATAGCATTTCATAAACATATGAAAACAATTATTAAACAACTAAAGTATAGTATGTTCCTGATTACATTCAAATTTTTTTTCCTACTCTTTTTCTAGAGAGATCATGTGATGCAATGAGAAGCTCATTTTCTCTTCTTTTTTGAATTAGTGGTGTCCTAGTGCCATATTCATAAAACATATGAGAAATGGCAAAGAAATAGAAGAAGGTACTAAAGTTTTATGAGAAGGGCTTTAAAGTTTAGAGCATGCTAATAAAGGTATGCGACAATAAGAAATATATATATATACTGTGAATTGTACTGTAGCTTAGTGATTGAGGCTCAGAATTTATTATCCTAGATTATGACTTCAAATCTAATCAATTTTATGTGTAAGTAAATTATTAATTGAATATACTTTTAATATAAAAAAAAAGTTATATAGTATTTTATATTGGTCATGAATATTTTTTAATGTATATTCATGTATAAGTATAGCATTCTTCATATATATATATATATATATATATATATATATATATATATATATATATATATATATATATATATATATGTGTGAATCAAAATTTTTAAAAATAAATTCTTTAGAATTTATAAAAAATTATATATTATTGCTATTTTTAAATTTTATTTAAATGTGACTTATATTACTGGATTTTGGAATATTCTGTTTGAGCCTAAAGTATATAGAGATTGATATATTTTTGTATGCTTTTTGTATGATCAGTGTTTTTAGTATAAAAATAATTGTTGTTTGCCGATGATAATATGCAAATAAGCTTGATGTTTATTGTTGCTAACATGCCAATAAAATATTATTTGCTTTTAGAAAGGACACTGGATTTTGGCTTGAACTTGTAATAATTCTAACGCCATTAAGGCACTGTTGTTGAAATCACACACTAAACTATATTGAAGCCAAAGAACAATTTTTCTTTATCCCAATAAAATAAAAACAAAGTACATTAAATTTATGTGAAAATTTTAAAATTGAAAAAAATTTACAGAAAACTAGTATACCATATAGACGAAAACTAATTATAACAGAACTACATATAGACAAAAGTTTGGGATATACCCAACCAAACCAACAAAAATTGAAGATCGGATCAGCAGTTTATAAATAACATTAATATCAATAAAAATGATTGTAGAATGTCCATCACCTCTCTCTATCCACAAGAAATCCCCTTTTTACAAGAAAAATAAATTTATAGGATACCTCCGAATTCGATCAACAAACAGTCCAGGCAATCAAAATAGATTTCTTATTTAGAATGGCAATAAAAACCTATACAACCATTTATGATCCAATCAGGCTAACAAGTTTAGAACTATCGTTTAAACCCACTAGCTCTGATAACTTGTTAGATATGATCCAATCAAGCTCCAAATTATATAATCACAATTTAGAACTAAATAAGCACCAAATTGAATAGCTTTCGTACATATCATAAACCTGGAACATTTTTTGATGATCAACTTGATGAGCTAATTAAAACCACATTCAAATACTAATACTAATGATAACAATAATAATAATAACAATAACAATAACAGTATCATGTTTGCATCAAATGCATGATGAGCCAAGGCTTTTTCCTGCGGAGCAGCTTCATAAACAAAATTCCAGAAGCTTCTAGATCTTGGGAAAAGCCTATGTTTTACAGCAGTATTTCATTTTTTTTTTTTTTTTTGAAAAAAGAGGACAAAAAGATAACTATTCCCTTGTAATCTCGATAATGTTTGCTGCAGAGATAACTGTTCGTCTTCCTCAAAAGAGCTGCTGCTTCATGCATCCTAGTGTTACTTCAAAAAATCTGGTCAAAATTGCATCATCTCCCAACATCTCTCCCAATGGGATGGGGGAATGACCGGAAAAATCCATACAGAACCAACCATCTCGCCGTCAACACCACCCAATCACATTCGCACACCTTCTCGAACCGTGGCACCGATGGAGAAGCAACAGGCTGCCGCCGTCGCATTTGGCCTTTCGTTCTAGTTTTGCATTTTGCGTTCTTCAAGATGGGATTCTAGGTATGGGTTGTGGTAAATCCTGCTTCAGTCGTTTGTGTGATGACGCCGGCAGCATCCTGATTTCATAGCCAGGAGATGAAGAAATGATTTCAGGCTTTATCAAAACAAGAGGATCTTGTGAAAAAACTAGTCACTCATTCTACACTAACCAGCAAACTTGATGCTATATTTTTAGGGCAATTACATGCATTTCGCTCAAAACTTGCATATTAATGAATGGCCACCTACTCAACCACTTTCAACAAAACAATGACACAGCAATAACACCACCACTAAACCTTAATCCCAGTAGGTGTCTAACCTTTATCCACTATTGGAGCCTCACCAACCATGCTACAAGCAAACTTATTTCTCATTCTATCCTTTCAAGTATACCCACTCATTCACCTAGTATCCTCGTCACTGCAACACTTATTCTATCAATAAGCCTCTTCTTTGTTGGTCGACATTTAGCCACACATATAATATAGTTGATCATAAAACTGCTTTATAAAAATTATCTATAAAATTTTTAGTGAGATTTTCAAATTGCACAACACTCCAGAAGCACTGAAAATCCCACTAAAATTTTACCATTTTCAAATTGCACAACACTCTACAAGCCTCTTTGATATAGATGACATTTTCAGATTGCCTTTTCAAACGCTCTCTCTTCAAATTTTCAGATTGCCTTTTCTTTGATATAGCTTCCATTACTAAATCTACACACCATATATTTTAATTTAGAACCACTAAGATGAAACATTTTAAATTCTAAACTAGCCTTCTACACCTCGAGTTTTACTTTAGTTGTATCCCTAATCTTCTCGTTCAATAAAATGTCATCTAAAAATAATAAGCACCAAGGAACCTCCTATTGAATGTGCTCAATAAGAGTATTTATAATCAAAGAAAAAAAATATATAGACAAGTAGAGCCTCGATTTAATCCATTAATAACAAAAAAATTATTAGAACATGTCACAATTTCATAATACAAATTAATAAAATCAATATGCCACAATTTTTTTCCTCCAAAACTATCCAAAGTACTTCTCTTGGTACTTTATCATAAGCTTTTTCAAAATCAATATAGATTAAATAAAGATTTTCTTTCTCTAAATTTCACAATAAGAAATATAGATACCCCCATCGTATTTTGTATTCAATTACAACAATTTTCAACAAAATCACCCACTTTAAAAGGCACAAAAAACCCTACCCGTAATTTTCTATTATTTATAAATTACATAGCAATTATATTGTAGCAAGTATAAATGCACTGGATTATTAGCTCATTTTTAAGAGTGGATAATATTCCATAAATATACATGTTTTGAGTGTTATGCATGTAATTATTCCATTTTTCTAATAAAAATTAGGTTATTTGAACATAAAATTCAATTTTTATTTTCATATCTAACAAGTTTATTTCTTTATTTATCACCATAAGCTTCACTAACGTTTAAACCCACTATCTCTTATAATTTTATCTTATTAGATTTTATTTAAATAAAAAGAAACTAACCTTGATGAACCTGAGCCCATAGGGGGAACTTGTGCAAGCCTCAATCTTAAAGAATCTAGAGCCTCTGCAGCAGCCTGTTTTTTTGGGACAATTTTCAGAAAAAAAAAATTAGCGTCTTTTAAATAATAAACAAATTTATGGGATTTGTATATATTAATTAAAAAAAGAGTTTGGCAGAGGAACCTGAATCTTGGCATCCTCCCACGTCATGCCAATTCCCTTGCCTAAGACCTGCCCTGCAACTTCAACCTGTACAGAACATCAATGCTAAAGATGAAATCCATTTCTGATGTATATCCCTGGATCATATAACATACGATATTTTTCATTGATAAATAATAATTTTACAGAAAATTAAAAACTACACGACAAAAATTTCAGGAGTTCAGTAAATAAATAGAAGAAATAACAGAGTCATGTTTTATGTGTGCCCAAAACAGTTTATAATCCCTTCAACAATCAAAGAAACCCATAAAAACCACATACATTAGCTGCCGAAAGAAAAATAAAATCACAATAGATGAAGGAATGATCCAAGTAAAACATTTGCCATCTTCGATTTTTAGCCCCATATTACAACATATTAGAGAGAACGAAGTCAAGCAGATTAGCACAGAATTCGTATGACCTGTGCATAAACTTCCCCTTTGCTGATTGAGCACCCTCCAGAAAAAGTTGGGGATTGGAAAACTAGATTATAGCCCTCCAACATACACTGGAATGCAAAAAGTCATTTAAGAAAAAAGCTATTCATGTAACGAATTTTCATACAAATCTGACAAACCAAGTCAACTGAGCCAAAGTATCATACAAGTTCTTTCAGAGCAGCAACAGGATCTGCTGCTCTTTTTAATCCCTCATGGCCCTGATGATGAGAAAGAGTGCTTCTGGCAGATAAAATATCATTCCTTGCTGAATCTGAATAACCTGAAGAATTTAAATCGCTCGAAAAACCAGTTTCTTTAGCATGAGAGTCAGCAAACGCATTTGATAAGTATTTATCTGCAATTAGAACAAAAAATATTCAGGCATTTTTATAGAAGTGTAATTTTATGTTAAGAAAATGCTCAGTCAGTAATGTACACCATATGAAAATGTTACATGTATACTTTCAATCAATACCAAAAAATCTATGAATTAAACAGATTGGCACACAGAAATATGTTAGAATTATATGCAAAATAGTCGGGAACAAATAAAGTATTGGAGAAATGTAACACGTGGATCTTTTCGCACAGGACAATCACTTTTATGCCTACTTCAATTATCAAAACCCATTCTTGAAACAATAAAATTTGAAAAAATATTACATAAGAGAATGATATTGCCATAAGAAAACTTCATGACAAATAAGAATTATAAGAGAAAAGGCAATAAAAGAATAAGAAACTATCATAAATTTTGTCAAAGTATTATGAAATAATGAATCCAAAAAATCAAGTTCATACTAGCCAAATTTTGCAACGAGTTCTCCGCTGCATGTTGTTGAGCTTCCTTTCTTGTTCTACCAAAGCCTTCACCAATTTTGTCCCCAACAAACCAAACCTAGAAAGAGAAATGAAATAATGAGCGTTCTCAAAAACCACAATCAAGGAATGCGCCAATTATTTTCTTTCTACAACAAAATTGTTACAAAGTTTAACTACCTCCATAGAAAACTGCAGGTCTGTTGTGTCAAGTAAATTTGACCTGAATTCAACCTACAAAGAAGAAACAAGCAATCCAACAAATGATAAATATCATTACAAAAACAGTTCTGTTATATTAAGGAAATTTTACCTTGGCGCCACACCTCCTTGAAATTTCCCTGAGAAATCCCACAGGAGAATCTTCACATGGTAAAATGTGACTCGTATTGAAATGTGCATCGCTATGACTGGATGACAAGTGACCCATAGACATCTCATTGCCTTGAACATAAAAAGGGGAACATGTATTACTTAAATTCAGCTGTGGATTCAATGAATTTAGCATCATTTTCTTAAATATAAAACATAAGAAAAAAAAAATTGGGCACGAAATTATCCAGCAAAATATAATTCAATAAAATAATCTTAAAGCATTATATTAAAGCTGTAAAGAATCAACAAAGAAAATCAGTTTACGATGATAAACAAACATATTTTAAGAAAAAAATTGAATCATAGAGGAGACTCACAAAGGGTAAGAATATGTTGCAATGCTAATAAGGTTTGTAAATATTTAGTTAGTCATAGGAGTTAAGAAGTGGGTACCATCCAAGTTGTTAAATATAACAGTTAATCATTAAAATATAGTACATATAATACATAAAAACCTCTAATAAGTACAAATTTATTTCTCAACATGACAGTTGGTTTCAAGAAAATTTAAAACTATCCCCTAAATATCTGCTATAACCTCCGGATTTTGGGCCTCCAGAATGACAAATACAGATACACAATTACAAAATTTATATAAGAGATCTGAATTTTGATTGCATTTCAATCTAACCGATCTGCACTTGTGTATACAAAAAGTAACAGTCAAAAATCATGAATAAAAAACTCCAATGACTTCTAGTAATACCCATAGAAGTCGCAGAATCAGTGAAAAGAATGCTTGTTCCCCAAAATTTATGAAAGGCCTAGTAAGTAAATGTAAAATAAAAAAAAGTTCAGTAAAAAATAAAAAAAACAACGGGTTTTTTAAAGGCTCCCCTTCAAAAAATATATAGGATAGCACTCTTTGCCTCTTTAAATGATAACGGTTATGCACAAACACCCCACTATCATACATAAGTGGTGAAAACACTTCCTATTAAGCCCCTTTTTAATTGAGTCTTTAGGTAGAAGCAATCGTGAAAATAACGTTTAAAACTATACAGAGCTTTTTAAGTTCTTTGTGAGGTAAGACATTAATTGCATGTTGCTTTATGGCAATTAATCATATATGTTATTCAGATCAAAGAGTTGTAACGCATAAAGAGTAATGATATGAAATAACAACTGTGACTGATTTTACTAGGCTATTTGATCTAAGAAAAATGCTGGAGTAAAATGATTAAAATATAAAACTTTTAAGATAAAACAAAATCATTGAAATTCAAATAATTGTATTTGGACCACGCTAAGAAATTTTCCGAGATTAATAATTTGATATTTGGTTAAGTATTTTTTGAACCCATTGTAATTTATTTTAAAAATAGAATAAAAGAAAAAAATCCACAAAATACACAAGCTTATCTGTGAGGGCCATGAATGACAGATCGGAGGTGTTACCAGCCATCTAAGACCAGCCAGGGGAGGCAGCGACGACGATGAGCGAGCGTCGAAGCTGGTGACGACGAGGTGAGCATCGAATTGTGTTGAAGCCAACAGAAATGTCAAAAGACTTGTCGGATAAAGATATCATTTCCTACCCCTAAATCACACAGATGAGAAGAATTTTGAAAAAATGTTGCAGCTTGCTCCAATGGACGAAGCTGCAATTTCTCATCCTTGAATCTTTGACGAGAATAATTTTGAAGAAACGTAGTAGCTACTCTCATCGATGAGGGCTTGCAATGAGCTCAAGCTGTAATTTTCCATCCCTGAATCGCCGACGCGAAGAATTTTGAAGAATCGCCACAATTGTTCTCACTGGCACTTATGCAGCTACACTCGGACGAAGAATAATCGCATTGGATCTCGAACAGAAAAGCTCGAATCACAAACAAGAAGAATCACAGCTACTCGATGCTAGTGGGAAAAGCTCTCGGAGAGTAATCGAACCAAAGACGAAATCACGATTTTTGTGTCTAGAAACAAAACAGCGGGGTAATCCAATTACACGCTTAAACCGGATGTAATTGGGTTACACCAAAATCCTTAAGAAACGGGGGAATTCAATTCCCCCAAAACTTTACCTAAAATTAAACTACATAGCAAACATCTCAAACCAAGCACCCTAAATTTGAGAATCCTGGTGATTATATTACTTTACTTTCAAATTCCTGCAAACCAAATAACCCTTAACGATTTCAGTTATGCAATAATAGTGGTAGAGCTAAAAAACGTTCTTGATGATAGTTTTAATTAGTTTAGTGCTAATCCACGTCAGAGCTTGGCAAAATTCAGTTCGTACCAACTACCAAATTTTCTCCTAAGGAAAATAAAACAATTGGGCCATTTCGTCTGCATATTTCCAAATTTTTGTAATAAGTTCTTATTGTAACAAAGTTCTAGCTTAGATAGCAATTTAGAAAAAATTCACATGGCATACATATCTCGTCTCCTAAGATTCAAAAAAGGACAGCCATCCTGTCCCGAATACTACACTAAAAATTGTATGCATAAATATAAATGTATATATATATATATATATGCATGTATATATGTATATATGTATATAAATATTTATATATAGAGATATATATTTATATTTATACAGTGAATCTGGCCATAAAGAAGCTTGTAACGCCACTATAAACTCAATGACACGTTCAAATAATTTTGGAACTATATGTGCTAAAAAATTAAGTTTCCAGTTTCAATATTGACAGATTTTGGGCTAACTAAAAATGACCCTCCAGTAGCATTAGATAATAACAGAAAAAGCCCAATGTATTTTATTTTTAGCTGTTACAAGACCCATGCACTAATCATCACATTAAAGAGCTGTTTGGTTTGCACTGAAGTGCCTATAAAACAATTTGATTATTGGTAAAAGCAAAATCCCTTTATTGGGCTTGAGAAAAAATCAAAATTAATGTAAGATTCTGAAGGAATTAGATTCCCCCAAAAACACCAATTCAACAAGATTTCAGCTCCGCCAAATCAAGCACAATTAAAAACAACTGCTTTAAGAAATCAACAAAACACATGAAGTTGTTGTCTGCTCCTTGTCATTAGCTCAATGAGCCAAGCTGGGCCTTGTGGAGGAGGTCTCAACAACCTTCATCAAGGCCTAGCTGGCCCTACCAGATCCATCACCAGCAGTAGACAATCTTGCCAGGTATTGCTAGAGCACAAAAAATCTGAATACCAATGAACAACACTTCGTTGGTCTACACAAGAACCTTACTATTACTGGCTCTCGCCAGCCCATGCTGGACCCTCACCAACTCCATAGGATCATTCCTTACCAACATTAAAATGAGTTTTCAATAGTTTCTTTTATTAACTCACCGGCTTTATTTTTTCCCCAAATAAACATTAAAAACTAACAACACCATAAAAGTTCCAAGCACTAGGATGTTTTCACACTGCATTTATCTTACCTAAAAATACTTGCACTACAATTGTTTTACTTCAACATTTCTTTTACCTCAAATCAAACATCACCCAAGTATAACATTTTAGTTAATGAAATATCATTTGTCAAAACAAGTATAGCCTATGACGTTTATGGGATAAGGTATGGAACCAAATTTAAGGAAACACTATGAAGATAAGCAAGTAAGAAAATAAGTTAGACAGTATAGCATGCAAAATGCACACTTCACCAGAAAAAAAATAGAAAAATTTACTTTCTTGAATTGCTCGATAATGTAACGAAAAATACCTTGAAAAGAATTGGCATTTGATGCTGCCTTATTGGGTTGAGGTCTAACTTCAGTATGATGTATCTAATTTGAGAAACGAACTTAGTAAAACCCCTAAAGAGACAGGTAATCTTCAAAGCTAGTGAAAGTTGTAAAATAAATAGAATGCTAAAATAGCATGCTAAAGAGAATAAGTTTTTTCACTTTAAGCAAAGCAAGTACCTGCATGGGCAACCTTTGACTGTCATGGAAAACTCTATCAGAATGTATAGATTTCTCACTAGTACGATAATATGGCCGGTATCGTGATCGGTTCTTGTCAAATGGTACTACATCATGTTCTGAAGAAAAATCTCTAGCTGCCATATTCATTTTTCTTGAGTTCAAACCTTCCTCCAAAGGAAACCAATTTCCCCGAGGTTGAGCTGGGGGCACTGTGACCGGAAGCGGAGGCCTAGTTGGAAATGGGGGATGCGGAGGAGGGGCATCACGTGTGTCTTGTCCATGCTGCAATATCAAAAGGCGCCTTCTTGTGTTTGGATCAAGATCTGATTCTGGTACTTCACCCTCTTCCCAAGCAGAACCCTGTAGGGAATGCTCTGACAAAGCAGATTGCCCTAATGGCTTCCCAGGCACAGCAGGGTGTGGAAACTGATTACTGGCTATCGGTGTGATCAATTGAGTAGCTGCCAATGAAACAGCTGGAGATGTAGGAGCCATTATAGCTGGAGATGTAGGAGCCATGATAGGTGGGCAAGGAGGCACTACAGTTCGTGAATCAAAGCTGTTAGCAATAGGAGAAATATTTTGGGCAATGCAGTTTGCAGCCTGTACAACAAAGAAAAATTGACTCATAAATCTGCAGGTATTGAATAATACATGCATTTCTAGTACAATTCCTTGCATTCAGAATGCCACACAAAGAAGATGAATATTAGCATTTTATGTGAATCCATGCTTGTACTCAACTTACTTAAAAATGAAAAGAAATAAAATTATTGACATAACAGCAAACCTTCAATCTCCTCTCAACCTCAGCATCTGCCATTCCATCAAAACCAAGTGGGTTCTTATTTCCATTCAAAGTAGAGGTGTCATCCTATATCAAAATTTGTTTAAAGCTATTTTAATGTTAAAAAAAATAGCAAGGTAAAAATAAACAGATAGCAATGCATATTTCCTAAACACTATACCTCTGAAATCAAATAATTGCCAACATCTGGAGCAGATGGGAAGTCCATTTCATCTTCATAAGAAATTTCAGACATTCGTGGCAACAAAACTTCATCAAAATCTCTGACAACAAATATATAACTTTTGAGAACTTTACATCATAGCTAGAAAGTTTTCAGAAGTAGAATGATTCATTTAGTTTATACCAATCATTCACAAGATTATCAGATGATCTGATGACACCAAAAATATAAAAAGTTATTTGCCCAAAAAATCCGTACATTTATGGAGTTGTACATTCTATTTAAACTTTTTTAAGTACTCAAAACCATTCCCCAAACTCTGATTAGCTCCAAAATAATCATAATGATACTTTTTTTGTTAAAAATCATATAAATAATATAATTAAGATATTTTGGTAAGTTTTGGTTCAAAAGTAACATTGAAACTAAATCAAAGAAATTACGAAACTGTTTTAAGTACTTTTAAAATTTTGGAAAATGCGAAGCAATTAAATAACTCTGAATACAAATTTGCTTACTTGAAAAAACTGCCTCTAACATTACATGCCACATTTCTTGCAACACATAGAACGGGGATATTGTTGTTTGCCTATAATTATGGAAAGAGAAATGAATTAGAGAAACAAAATAAAGCTCCTAATCATACAAGAATCAATAATCAAAAATGAATTCACAAATAGTATCTACAGTAATTGTTCAAATATCCATCTTACTTCCGCTTGAGGAGCAAAATACGGAGCAAAAGGAGGAACAACATGAACTCGAGATTGATCTTTCTCATCCCAAACTTTCAATCGATCATCAATAACTAGTGACATCTTGGGATGGCAGACTCCATCTTGGAATACATTGAATAAAGATTTTTTTAGGCCTATATACAATTAGAAAATTAGTTGGTAAATCAAATTAAAAAGTATGTAAAACCAATGTAAAATAGTTTAAGCATTGAAACAAAAGCATAACAAAGAATCACCAATACCAGACTTGACACAAACTATTCTATCCAGAAGCTCTTTTGAGCTGATTAAACTAGATTCTGGATCAAGAAGCCTCCACATTTCTAAAGCATAATCTTTTTCAGCCATTGTGCAAACATAAACCTCAAACCGTTTTCGACCTTTTGCTGTCAAGTAACTTCGAAGATCTTCCCATGCAGGCCTTAAACGCACAAGGACACTGGTATCACGGATCTGTAAAATAATATTAGATAACTTGACATGTTAACTTGTATTGATGGCAAAGTATAGACATGATACTAAAATAAAATTAGCTTGTTCAAATTTTTTTAAAAGACAAGATCAAATATCCTCAAAAGGAGAGAAAAGCAGATGCATTAACAGTGTTCCACTTGGTCACTAATCAGCTTCGGCTACCTTCCAAGCTATCCAAGTGAATATTTGCAAACCCAGGGCTATGGAGAACCAGAAATTTGCTTATCTTCTAGATAAAGAGCTTTGAAAAGATGCGCATACTCTCAGCACATACTTCGCACCTTTGAGTATTTTAACTTTCATTTTCTTGCAAAGGTTGGAGAGGCATGTAATTCTTTGTCGAAATAACAAAAAATTAAAGTATCCCGATACCTCAAGATGGCATGGCATAATAACTAGAGCTAAGATCAATGAACTTAACTTAGAACATGTTGGTGGAAGGGAGTACAAAACCTAATTTATGAGACCAGAGACTTTGAGATGGAACGATAAAATGATTTAGATGAGTGTTTTTTTTGTATTGGATCAGTATCAATAATTTTTTTGTTTCAGTATGATATATATATATATATATATATATATGTGTGTGTGTGTGTGTGTGTGTTGATACTGATCCAATACAAAAAAATTCCCATCTGTAAAGAGTTGTCTGTATGGAAGATTGGTATATATGTTCATCTATGCTAATAAAGACTTGTCTGCATGGAGGATTGGTACATATGTTCATCTATGCTAATAAAATTGCAAAAGCCCAAGTAATTTCCAATGCCCAATCAGAAAAAATAGCATCATTTCTTGTATGCCAAGAAAATCATCCCTATATGCATATCTAGCACCCAAATCTTCAATTTTACAAATAACACTTAAATGCCATCATTACACCAAATATAGCACCCTAGTTATGTCTTTACAATCATTGGAATTAAAAAACATTCCATAAATGAGTAAAGTTGTGCTAGATCAAAAAATCAAAATTGAGGCAATAGATTTGTGAGCAACATACGTTTCTGTGTTATGCTAAGAATTTACCCATTAATATAAATCATGAGTAACCAATGCATCATTGCTTCAATACTTAATTGTTAAACTATGATAAATAAGACTAAACATATTAATTTCCAACATTGGAAACTGAATGCAATATGCCACTTAGAACTACTTTGTTTACTCCATAAAATTTCATTTAAGAGATACAGCACAAAGCAGCACAATGTTTAGTAAATGACAATGAATTAATCTCATAAGCATCATTTTGTATAAGTTAATAGCTCTCCAACCAATTGTTACAGGATATAAGCAAGTTTACTATAATATAAAAATGCATTGAGAAGAATAATAAGATATAAAAGAATCTTATAAGCATTTAATCAAGAGAAAAGATATACCGCAGGATTAACCCGTGTAAGTATGATATTTCTTTCGTACAATCTTATAATAGGACGAGTTAACAGTTGATGATTATCAGACAGAGGTGGAACAGCCTCAGATTGAGTTTTAAACACCTTGCCATTTTCTACAATTTGATCATTTTCAACATACTGTTTCAAGATTGATTTGTCATCTTGATAACGCTTGATCTCAGCAAGCATGCCATTAACACGTTGTGGATCCATCTCACTGTTTATCTTTCGCTGTAAGGCTTCAATCCTGTCCTCAAATGAGCGCATGGTATTAGCAACTATAAGAGTTTCATCGAGATCAAACACAATTCCTAGGCATCTTAGATTCAGCATTATAAGACAGGAGTTATACAATCCTTGTGCAACAATATATCCCCAAAAATATGAATGTTGTGAAATATTCCTCCTAGAAGGCATGGCCACCAAATGGAGTTCTTCCTCTCCTATTGAAGCAACTGCCGTCTGCAGAGATGAGAATAATTTGTGTGAGCAAGTAATAAACAGAATTAACATATAAGATGCTTGTTTAAATGTGGAAATGCCGCATTTCAGATTGATTGCTATCGAGCGTTGTTGGTACAGTCAAATACAAGGCACAATGTATGTACAAAAAAAACCAAAATAAAGATAAATCTACCAAATTAAGAAATCATATAAATCATACAGAGAACCAATCTATAAGTAAAGAAGGTTAAACCAGAGCAACCACCAAACCAAATGGTACCAACTTATAGCCCTTCAACTTCTTTCATAAAAACAACACTTTACAAACAGTGATACAATCGGATTTTGTTAGTCTACAGAAACAATTTTTTGTTCAGAATAATAACTTTAATATAAATTTGCAATAAAAAAAGGGAACCAGATCATATATATCAATGGTATTAGATTTATTTACTTAAGAGAAGTGTCAAGCTAGTAAAGCAACTGGGAAACCAAGCAATAAAAAGAACAATTCTAAGAGTTTGTGGATACAGAAATTTCACAAGAAAATATGTTGATTTGCAATGCAGTAAAATAGGAGTAACAAATACACTAATCACTGTGATGTCTTTATGTTGAGATATAACAACATCTCAATCCACCATATAGTCATACTAGATACCTCAGAACCTATATGTTATTCACAGTCCAAACAAGACAAGTACTTTGATAGATCATTCCCAACAGCAACACAGTTTAAGAGGAATACAACAACAACAAGAACACCAAAGCTTAATCTCACTAGATAGGGTTGGGTAACAGTTTAAGAAGAATAATGGTGCTAAAACTTGAGAACATTGTCCTCACACTTGATGAGAGCAAAATAAGCATAACCAGATCATAGTTCTCAAAATCATTACACCAATTAAGTAAAAAAACTTGTCCTTAAAATAAGGTGCAGCTCCCCATGAAATAATGAAAGATGTCACAGCTCACCTATGATTCATTGGAGTTCATAGATCAGATTAGAAGTCTATTAACAAAGAAAGAATTCATGTTCAAAAACAATGAATGCTCATTCTACCGCCAATCATAAATGATTACAAAGAGATAATAATTCAATATCCAAAAAATCATGTAAATTTCAAACAATCGAGATGCTTTCAGCCAGTTCCAGCATTTATATGTTTAAGCACACCATTTAATAAATTGAGCTCATTTCACTGCACTTAGTACATGAAACATGTTCTCTGAAGATTAAAAACCTACCCCGTAACTTCTTTCATTGCAAGCTAAACCTAGTTGATAAATAAATAGTTTCAAACATCGAGGACTCTCATTTCATAAAAACAAAATATGTCATAATGATTAGTGAAATCATCAGCTGGTATAATTACATAGGCATTATAAAGCAATCACAATATATAAGAGCTTCAACGCCACTAGTTATTTAAGTATAATTAGATATGAAAAAAGTCTACAACAAATCTTTAAGTATAATTTCTTTCTCAAAACCAAGGTGTTCTATTAAGTAGATTTGAAACACAATTATCAGTTCAGCACTTTAAACATATTAAGCTCCATTCTAATTAAAGTTGTTGCTTAAGAAACTAGTTTAATCAACATGCAAAGTGCAACTAGTTTATTATTCTAAATGCAAAATCACATAGTGCAAATACTAGCAGAAGAAACAGACAATTTCTATAATGCTTATATTTCCGGTAATCATCACTGACACTAGTCTTACACCAACTGGTTCAGTACGACAGAATCAAATGAAAACCTCGATCAAACTAACGCTATATACTACAAAACATTAGTGGACATTAATAATATTTGTTTAATATCATAATGATTATAATCTTGTTTAACATAATTACAACATAAACATTATTGATCATTAGGACAATTTCATATGCAATTAGCCATTTTATACAGATTATAATGTCACACCAACAAGCTATAGTTTGTCTTTGTCTTTCCAATAGGATATATACAAGCCATTTTCTTCTTTTACTGCAAAAGCAAAGATAACTTGTAAGATTATTTATAAAAGTGGCTTTTAAGACTAGTTATAAGCTTCAAATTGTCAGTCACAATTCATGAGTAACCCTTATGTTAGTCTGGATATGAGATCAATAGGTATTAGGTGCTGCTTTATAATCAAATATGACTAGACACCGCTATTTATTTGTAAAGAGTGAATTTTGCTTCACAAATATAAGTTTAATTATAGTTATAGTTGTAGTTTAGTAAAGGCATGTTCCTCCCTAGAAAAAGGTGCAGATCTAGCACACTGTCCATATGTTCAATAGTCCAAGTGCTGATTTAGTAAATTTTTAGAAACCGTTTGAGTGGGATTGTTTAAAACCCCTTTAATATCCGCTTAAATTGTTGTTATCTTCTCCTTAATTAAGAAAAATACCTTGTTCTCTCTGAGACAGGAAGAATATACTGAAAAAAGAAGCGACTCATCAGCTGATCGCTTTGATTCCATTCTGAAGCAGACGCCAGATGTAGCAATGGTGTGCAGCACTGCCAGAGGCGGGCAGCGATCACTGGGAGGGGAGAAGCACGAGATTCGGATCTCCCTCGTCCATGTCCCAATGTTTGAGTTCTTGGGCTGGATTTCTACTTCTCCGATAAGTGATTTACCGTGATACACAACAGATCTGAACATTTTTAAGCTTGATCCGGAATAATTTTTCTTCCTTTGAGGATCAGAATCACAAGCCCTACACTGGGTCCAACAGATCTGGGCTTGGTTGATCAGTTTAAGTCATAAGGCCACGATTCGGTCTAAGAAGACAGAAAAACTATTAATCCAGGTATAGGAAACGAAAACAAAAAAAATTGAAACGTTTTTAGATTCACAGGGAGGGGATCCAGTTCAGATTTCTTCCCCAAAGGTTCCGTCCGAGCAAAATTTAGGGAAAAAAAAACTCTGTTCTATGAGAAGAATAGTACAGATTTCTAGTCTTCCTGCTAGATCTGAGCGTTTACAAAGATTCTACGGTGAGAAGTTATAAGGAATCTGCGTTACTGGAATTCATTGGGAGAGAGCGATCAAAGGGTTTCGGAAGATTCGGTTTTTTGATGACTGCTTTTAAGTGGCTGCAGCCTTGAAAGCTATAAAACCCTAGATCGTCGATCGAAAAATTAAAAAAAGTTCTACTTCTCAAAGCGCTCGGTGGGGTATCGAAGCACCAATATATAAGCAAAAGGAAAATGATAACTCAGGAGTCTAAATAAAAATAAATTTTTTTATATGAATCTAAAATGAAAATATATAAAATTGCATTAATTATTTGATTAAAGTTCTAAAAAAAATAAATTTTTTATAAAAAAAATAATTAAATTAAATTTTGCATATAGGATCCGTAAACATTCTAAATTTAAATTTTAGTCAGTAATTCTTTTTAAAGGAAAGTGAAAGCTATATAATTTCTCTATTTATGCACATGGTACAGTATTTTATTGTATTATTTAATAAAAATTTTAAAATTTGAAAAATATATTTTTATGGTACCATAAACAAAATAAATTTAATAATATTTTTATTCTATTTAACTCTTTGATTATCTATACTCTTTAAAATATATTTAAAGAGTATTGCTACACTTACACATTGGTATACACCAAAATATATAGATGATGTGTCAATCTAATGTGTAAGTAGATTATTGATTGAATACATTTTTTAATAAGACCTATATACAAAAATTACAATAAAAAGAATTTTTAATTAATCATGAATAATTTTTAGTGTATATTTATGTGTAATCATAGCATTTTCTATATTTAAAAAGCTATTTAGTAATATATGTATGTCATATCACATTAAATTTAACTATTTATAAATAAGAAACTTTTTCTTAATATAATTTTTCAAATAATTAATATACAATAATCATTAATATAGAATTTTTTTACATTAATGCATATTCTTTGAGATATATATATATAATTTCAATTTAATTGAGAATTTTCAATGAAATATAATATATTTATAATTTTATGAGTTGCTCGAATTTTGATATGTGCAGTTTAATAAAAGTTAGCGACTACATTATTTGGGCTAATATGCAGGTTTTTATATAATCTTCTGTTTAAGTTAGAAAAATTAAATAAATCCCTAAGATGATCAAAAATAGATGTTCTTAAATATTTAATTTACTAATAATTATGTATATGATTTATCATATATTTCTTTAATAGAAAAGTTTTGGAGAAAATAATAGTAGCTTAAATCTCTTCTTAATGATAGTTTCTGTCCAAATTAATTATTGTGAAACAATTACATATAAACTATTAGGAAAAAAAACTACTATGATTAAGCAATTAAATGTCTTTAATATAAATATAATCGTAATTTTGAATAATAAATTATAGTTGTTATTAATTGAATATTATATTTAGAATATTTTTAAGTATATCATCTTAAATGTCTTTCAGTTAATATGCTAATACAAGAATATACATAAAAAATTATTTATGATTAATATAAATTTTTTTTTTCTTAAATTTTTATATATAAGTAGTAACAAAATTAAAATAATTATTAAATAAGATAATAAGTCAAATTATGAACTGATTTAAATCAACGAAACATTTTTTTTATGTGGCCGCGTTTTTCTATAATTTTAAAATAGCATAATATTCTAAATTAAAATTTCATAATATATATTTTACATACTATAAATTTAAGGGAAAGTGCTGAGCATCTTTCAGCATCTTTGTCATAGTCTGCGAATGAAGAATATTTACATGTTCGTAATTAGCTTAGGTAAATTAATTTCTTAATTATGCAAGTTTCAAAATAAGAAGTAAATAAATAAGGAGTAAATATATGAAATGTTATTTGAACTCGTTGATGTGGCACCTAGAAAAACCCAACTAATAGAATTTGAGCAACATTTCAATATAAACTTAAAAAATAATATTTGTATTATTCTAATTTAATTAAATAATTATTAATGAAATAATGTTCAAATACTATTGAATGGTTTTTCTGGACTTGAGAACGCACGCACAAGCGCCGACTCAGATTCTCAAAATTATTGAAGAACCGAGATGTCGTCGCTTTAGTGCCCAAGTCTCAACCCAAGTTTTTAGTATAATTGAAGAGTTGAACGTGCTTGATCGTCGGCCCGGGTTCTTAAGACTTTTGAAGAACCGTGAGGTTGGCACTTAGATGTACCATAGCAGAAGCCCAACTTATTAAATAAATGAAGAACCGAAAGTCAGGCGTTTGGGCCCAAATATTGACTGCGCGATCGGCACTTGGGTGCACCGAAGTGACTATCTCATGTAATCGGTCGTGTACTGTGCGTGATACTGAAAGTGAGCGCGTAATTACAGTTATGTTTATGACAATCTATATTGCATTATGCCTAAAACACCTGTCTTCTCTATGCATAAAATAATTTGATATTGTGTAATCATGGGTATGTTTGAATAAATACAGGAGTTTGATTGAACAATTATCTAAGAAATATTGAAGATAATACCTTTTTAAACGGGCATATTGTAAAATGAAAATATATTTTTGAGTAATCATGAAAAGTGGGAATTATACAAAGTGCAAAACCAGCATAATTATCCATATGTTAGCCCTAGCAAGACCTTCATGCTAAGATCACAATAAGATCTTGCCTGAAACACATGACTGTAATAGCCCAAATTCTTAAGCACCAAGGTATTGTCCGCTTTGGCCAAAAAAGCCTTACAGTTTTGCCCTCAGAAGATAACTTCCCAGTAGATCACCCATCCTGGGAGTGCTCCCACCTGAGCACAATTAACTTTGAAATTCTTATCAGGAACTCCACCGTTATCTGAAAAGACGCCTTGATGTTTAAGAGTTTCACTTATTACTACTTAAGTGGATCTTCACAATCTCTCCAACTTAAGTAACTGACGTCCTCGTCAGTATCCACACATAGATCCAAAAACCATCCATTGGGTAGATAGGACTAGAGGTGACCCATACAGGCTCAAGAGGTATCCACAACCATGTAGCACCTTAACTATCATGGGTTCAAGAGGCTGCTCACATGAAGTGGTACTTTGCCCTGTATGGCACTTAGCTCCTATCTGACACCCTATGGTTTGTTCTGATACCATTTGTAACAGCATAAACCCTTAAGCACCAAGGTATTGTCCGCTTTGGCCTAAAAGGCTTCACGGTTTTTTCCTCAGAAGATAACTTTCCAGCATGTCACCCATCTTGGGAGTGCTCCCATATGAGCACACTTAACTTTGGAGTTCTTATCAGAAACTCTACCATTATCTGAAAAGACGCCTCGATGTTTAAGAGTTTCACTTATTATTACTTAAGTGGGTCTTCACAATCTCCCGCCAAAGTTAAGAATGCATAGCCGTAGGAGATCCTCTAATGTCTGGTTTACCCGATCCGTCTGACCATCAGTTTGAGGGTGAAAAGCAGTGCTCATAGCGAGATTAGTCCCCAAGTCCTGATGTACAGCTTGCCAGAATCGAGATGTGAACTTGGTATCGCGATCTGATACTATAGTTTGCGGAATTCCGTGCAATCAAACAATCTCTTTTATATAAATCCTAGCAAGCTTTTCTATCGTGTCTGTCTGTCGAACTGGGATGAAATGAGCTGATTTGGTTAATCTATTCACCACCACCCAAATAGAGTCAGCTCCAGATCTAGTCCTTGGTAAACCGACAATGAAATTCATGGATATGTCTGACCATTTCCATTCTGGGATTTCAAGGGGGTGTAGAAGTCCACCAGGGCGTTGGTGCCATCTAATAACGCTACCCCCCGGCCATGGCAGGTGGTGCCAGCAAGAGCGCCAACTTCCACCCGCAGCATTGCAACTCCTTCAACTCTAGTAGGGCCATCTTCCTCATGCCCATCGGCCCCCGCAAGGGTGTATATGCTTACACCAGTCCTGGCACCTGAAGATAACGAAGTAATATCAGGTATCATTTACTTTGATAGTCTACCATGCAATATTTTGTTTGACACAGGAGCTAGCCATTTTCAGATTTTTGTAAAATTATTGCCGTTGTGCCCGTAATCACCTGGATAACTTAAATAAACAATAATTAATAATTAAAACTTGCACACTCCTTTTTTTGTGCCTCGTAAAGCATGCAAAGACTCAAATTTAGGCCAAATAGCATTATTAGGAGGATTAATCAACTAATCACTAACTAGTCTAAATACTAAACCATGTAGGTAACTTGGAAATCACGCAAGAAAGGTACCAGATATTTTCTTACATTTATTTCTTACTTAATTTCTTTTAAATGCTTTCGCACTGTTTTGAGCCTTATATTCCTTTTTAAGTTACCTATTATTGTCACTTTAAATACTGAATGAAATGTCTTGAGAATGCATACATTATTTTTTTTGGGTTCTCGAAATGGTGGCTTGGGTGGGATATATGGAGGGGCTAGCCAAGAGGAGAGATAAGGGAGCGTGCTGTAGCCTACGGGGGGGGCACAATACGGTATTATGTTACGATACGAACCCACATTATGTCTGATCCCAAGGTTCTGTGTTGGCCCAGCAGGACAAATTGTTTACGATTATGCTTACTGATGCAAGACATATCATACTAATTCTTGTGACATATTCAGCACATTTTTGTGATTTTTTTTTATGAACCTAACAAATTGTTTTGCAGGATAAAACTTTCGCATATCCTCCTGTATTTATCCCCTTTATTGCTTATCGCTAACGCTTTTATAAATGTATGCTTATATATTGTACTTAGTCTACGGGACTAACTGGCATTCCAACGCCCGCACTTTTATGTGTCAGGTCAGGAGCTAGTGGAGATCGAGGTAGTTGAGAAGTGAGGAGGATCGGCTCAGCATATCTCTTTTATTTTTCTTTTTCTTTATGTTGTTGTACTAAATTAAACTATGTGATGTAATTTTTATTTTAATTGAATGGATGATCTCATTTATGCTTACTTGATGTACTACTTAAACTGCTCAATCGGATTCCTCGACGAGAAACCTCATGCGTGGTTGATCCTCTGATATCAATCCAGCATGAGGAGGGTCCCCACAATGACATCATATGATAGATGGATAAATCTATGATCAATCCTTCAAGAGCGTATGATTTTTTAGTTGAGTAGCCTAGTGGGGTCAATTCTTCTTTGCATGGATAGCATGCCAAAGTCATATTATATCTGATGATGCTTAGAAGGCTTGACCACTTCGAAAAAAGAATGCAAGCTATGGAAACAACATTTTCTACACTATACTACTCAATAATGTTGGAAAATAACAAATATTTTTTGGGCAAATAGAAGATCAATTATTTACTGTATGCATTTAAGTGATTTTATTTTATTCAATACAACATTTAAAACAAATAGGTATGATATACTATTTGCAGTGCATGTTAGAGTAAATCAACACAAACAAATGATCATCTTTGGTGATACACTTGTGTTTGATGAAACAATCAACTCTTTCATATGGCTCTTTGTAGCTTTTTTCACTAGTATGTCTAACAAGCACCCGCAAACTATTTTCTAAGTTATGGGTGCAACTATGGCAAAGGTCATTTCAATGATATTATCATCCACATCACATCATTTATGTTGGTGGCATATATTTAGAAATACATCAAAAGTTATATCGCACATCTACAACTAGCATCCAGGATTATGAGTTGTATTTTGAGGAGTTTGAAAAGGATCTGCTAGATGATTTCAAATCTATAAACATTCAAATTAATGTTATTCCAAATTTGTAGATTTTGAAGGAGGCAATACACATAGACTATATGCAAAATTTGAGCAAATGTATATGATATCATTACATGAGAATAGCAAGGTTGCATACATTGAGTTTAGACAATCAACCTCAAAAGTGCTATGCTCATGCATATTGTTTAACTGCATGGGCATCTTATGCACTGATGCACTAAAAATATAAATAAAGATAACAGCAAACTCCAAAAGTAATAAGATATAAAATTTATAATAATAATAATAATAAATTAATATGATCATATAATAAACATAGTAATAATAATAATAATATTATTATCATTATTAAATTAATAATAATATTGATGTTAATATTAATTATAATAATAATAATTAATATATAATAATAATGATAATAATAATATCAATAACAATAATAGTAATAGTATAATAATAATAATAATAATAATACTAATAAAAATATATTAATAATGATAATAGCATAATAATCATAATAATATAAAAATGTAATAATAATAATAGTAATGATAATAATGATTATAATATCAATAGTAAAAATAATATTATAATAATTTGTGATAATAATAATGATATTATAATAATAATAACATAAATGATAACAATAATTTTTAAGGAAATATATTTTTTGTTTCTTTTATTTTGTTTTTGTATCAAATTAGTCTATAGAGTTGTATTTTTATCAAATAAAATTTTGAAGTTATTAAAATGTATCAAATAAATTCCTATAATTTTATTTCATATCAATTTAATATTTATTTTTTATTTTTTTAAGAAATAATAAAAAATTGTCCTCGTATATATTATGCGACAAAGAGGGAATGTGAAACCATCTCAGGCGAAGAAATCGAGGGCTACAACGCAAGCTGCGAGAGAAAAGGGGAATGAGCGGTGATCTGGCGCCTAATAAAATGATAGGAAGAACAGAGCATGAGGGAAAGGTATGGCGGGCGCGATGGAATCAAGGCCTGGGGCTTGGATGTTGCTAAGGAAGTTGAAGATGATTGTACTGGGAGGGGTGGGAGAGTGCTGGAGAATAAGGGAGGTGTAAAAGAGACTGCTGCTGCTTCGAAGAGTGCAAGCGGCGATGATGAGGTGGCTGATGGCGGTAGTGCTGCGATGGGGTCCGTGCGTCAGGAAGACAGCATCGATGATCTGCAGGTGACGCTCCTTGGAGCATAGTGGTGTGGATGGAGAGAGCCTATGTAGGTCGAAGTCGTCTACTCTTTCATTTGGATTATCGATGTTGTTTTCTTGTTTTCACACTTTATTTGTATACATATGTTTATTTAGTAATTGATATTTAAGCAAATGATAAATTCTAAAATTATCAATAAATTAGTGAAAAATCTAATCTGACAATAACTCAATTAAAATCAACGGAATAGGAATTCATTCCTACGGCTTCCTCCTTCAAATCCTTACCTGTATGGATCAGGTTTCCAGAACTATCCCTGCATCTTTGGTCGGAAGGTACAATTTCAAAACTTGCAAGCAAAATCGGCATCCCCATTATGGCGGACTCCCTTACTGCTTCAAAGCAAAGACTCACCTTTGCCAGGGTCTGTGTGGAAGTCACCACTACCACAAGCTTTCCTGATACAATTTCAATTAGGGCTGGTGGCTCAATCATAAATCAAAAGGTTGAATATGATTGGACTCCCTCTGTATGTGGAAAATGCAATTTGTTTAAAAATGCGGGCTGCCTCTGTCCGGTCTCCCCTTCCCCCTTGGCTAGAGGTCGTAGCTGTTCCAGACAAGCTAGACCTAGTAGAACCGGCCCCTCTAGACCCTCTTCTATAACCTTAGCCCCTCCGAACCCACCTCAAACTTCCATACCCCTCTCCCCTATAATGGAAATCTCAACCTCTTCCACTTCAAGAGTTGACTCCATTTCTCCTATTATTATCCCAAGCCCAAGGCCTTCTCAGGACCTTAATGCTTTCTCAGACACTCTCCTCACTTACGGCCCTAACTCTTTGAATGAACATCCTGGAATTCTCCTTGAATCCACCTCATCCTCATTAAACATCATTGATAAAAAAAACCCCTTCCCTCCTCTCTTAAGGGCAAGGAAATTGATTTCTGTGGCTACATTGGCCATTTCCTAGAATTAAAATCTGGGATTGACTCCCAAAAGCTTGAGGGCCATAGCCGCTCCCTCAGAAACCGTCCTAAATAACACATATTACCCCTTCTCTCTCTTTCTCTTCCTCTCTCTTTCCCTTCTCCCTCCAAAGCCGATTATTTTAATGTTTCCAAAAATCTTCTCTTGGAATGTTCGAGGTTTGCACTCTAACATTTGTATTTCTGACTTGAAATCTCAAACGAGGGACCTCAGCCCCAATATTCTTGGTATCTTAGAACCCAAAATCAATAAATCTAATATCTCCTCAACTTTTAACCTTAGAAAGTTCAATATGTTCTATCCTGAAGATCACTGTCACAATTTTGACAACTTCAATATGGGCAGAATTTGGGTCAAATGGAATCCCCATAATTCCTCTTTTACTCAATGTGTCACCACTAACCAACTCATTCATGGCCGTTTCCTTCACAACAACATTGCTTGCTGGATTACTTTTGTTTATGCCTCAAATCATGAGTCGGAGAGACTAAAACTGTGGGAAGACTTGATTCACATTAATGAGGGTCTTTGTGGTTCTTGGCTAATATTTGGTGACTTCAATTGTATTCGATATACTTATGAAAAAGCTGGAGGCTCCGCTCCCTCGATCTCCAAACTCTCTTCTTTTAATTAATGCTTAAATACTGCCGGCTTGATGGATTTGCAATTTTCGGGTGGCCTTCATACTTGGGATAATCATAGACCGAATTATCCAATTAAAGCTAAATTAGACAGATGTCTGGGCAACAACGACTGGTTTAACGTCTTCCCGGAAGTTTTTTATAAGGTTCTCCCTCCGGGTACCTCGGATCACTCGCCTCTCCTTATTACTGGGCCTTCTGTCTTAAGGCTCCCGAACAGATTTTGCTTCAAAAATTTTTGGTCTAATTGCCCGGATTTCAATATGCTGGTTCACGTCACTTGGAACGAAACCTATGGGGGTGATCATCTTTTTGAATTACATCAAAAACTTATTCATTTGAATTACATCAAAAACTTATTCAGCAATCCCTTAAAAATACAATTCGGGATGAAATTTCCAGGGCCAAACAGCGCTCCAAGGCCCACTAGCTCTCTCTTGGGGAAGACAATTTGAAAATTTTCTATAATCAAATGGCTATTAGAAAGAACTTCTCAAGCCCCTATTCTCTATTATCTAGAGATCAAGCCATCTCTCATTTTTCTCTCTTGCTTAATGATACCAAGGGTCATGGCAACATTAATTCCTCTCCTTATGCTTTGATTGACACCACTCTTCATAATATTATTTGTAGGCCATTCACTATTGAGGATATTAAAATTGCTCTGTTCTCCATTAAGGACAATGCGAGTCCTGGGCCGGATGGCTTCACCTCTCTCTTTTTCAAAAAGGTATGAAATTCTATTAGCAGTTTCACTTATTTAACCATCTCTTATTTTTTCCAAAAGAGCATTATGCCAAGATGGCTTAATCACACTCTCATTACCCTTATTCCAAAAAGAAATGGAAGCGCTTCTATTGATAATTTCAGGCCAATTGCTCTTTGCAACACCATTTATTAAACTTTTTCAAAGCTTCTTGCATATCGTATATCATCTGTGCTCCCGAATTTAATCCATCCCGCTCAGGCTGCTTTTATCAAACACAAGCAATTGTCTCATCATGTAATTCTGGCCAACGAAATTATTAGATTGTTTAATTGGCTCACTGAAAAGAATTTTTGTGCTAAGATTGACTTACGGAAAGCTTTTGATAGTATTAATCGTAATTTTATTATTAATGCTCTCACTTGCATCAATCTACTAAGGCAAATTATTGATTGGATCACTGCTTACATTTCAAACATATATTTTTCTATCAACATTCAAGGTACTACACATGGATATTTTGGCTCATCTAGAGGCCTTAGATAGTGATGTTCTCTCTCCTCTCTTCTATTTATTATAGCCATGAATTTTTTATCTTCCTCCCTTGAGGAAGCTGTGCAATGCAATCAGATTCAGGCCTTCACATATGGTAAATTCAGTTGTTCTCATCTCCTCTTTGTGGATGATATTTTATTATTTGGGAAAGCTAGTAAGGACAATATGTAGCGCCACCCCCCGTCGCCGCGCGCAAAAGAACTAAGTACAATCATATCGGCGGCAGAGCGGTGCGCCACTCTGGGAGGAATAACCCGTCTCCCCGAAATAGCTGAAAACTAAGCCCATCTGGAGGGCTGCTGACTCAACCTCAAGTAAGGTTGAGAGCTAATACTTAAGATAAGAGTAGTATCATTATCTTAAATATTAGCTCTCAACCCTACTTGAGATTGAGTCAGCAGCCCTCCAGATGGGCTTGTTTTTCAGCTATTTCGGGGAGACGAGTTATTCCTCTCAGAGTGGCGCACCACTCCACCGTCGATATGATTGTACTTAGTTATTTTGCGCGCAGCGACGGGGCGGGGCGCTACAGTTGGTATCAGAGAAGTATCATAAAGTGTCAGATAAGGAAGTGTTCCTATCTACTTTATGATCTATTCTCTGCAGCAGATATGATCACAATTACTAAGTGTAAGAAAAGCAGCATCCATAGTTTATTCTACTGAAATCTCAGAAAATGAAACTAAGAATATCAGGAAATGACACATTAGGAATTGAACGAACCATAAAATGAGTATAATATGGTTAAATATTAAAAGCAAGTAATATATGACATCTTAGGGTCTGAACGAACCTTAAAGTGATAACATATACAAAAGTAACTCTTATAACTGAAATAATTGGAAATCAGAACTAATAATTGAATGACATTTTAGGGATAGAATATCAGCAGTTCGATTTCTTCTACTACCTTAGATTATTCGATGAGTATTGGGCAGATGATTTCCAAGATGGCAAAATCTATGAAAGGATCGTAGAAGGAGTATCTCCTCGTGGAGTAGAAGTGCTAGATAAGATTTTAGTCTGTTCGGCCTTCAGAGGAACTAGTCTCCCTGTTCTTTCCAAAGAGTGGTTGAACCGTGTGACCATTACATTTCGAGAGACAGCTTGTCCTGATGACTATCGTCTCCAGATTTTGGGATTTCTGCTTGGTGGTTCTGCCAATAAATGGTGGTACTGGACAGATAGAAAATTATTCAGGAATCATCGATTAGTAATATTCGATGATTTTTGTGCTGCTTTTAGGGCAGAATATTGTATCTGACGCCCTTAGATTTTATATCTTACTTAGCTTTCATATCAATTTATCCATTTGTCTACCTATGTAACTTCTCTTTTGAGAAAGTGATGATTAAAAGAGATAGTAGATCCTTGTCTCCTTTGCTAAATTCATGTTTTGTTACAGTCATGAATCAAAGATCTCCTTCAGCTCCTACCCCGATTAAGAATGCGATCTCATCATCTAGCAGACCCGAAGAATCAAACATAATGGCTAGTCTAATGAAAGCTTTAATAGAAAGCAATGCACAATAAGCGCAAGAGACATGTGCTCTAATTCTCTATTAGGCAACAATCTGCACCCCCATCAGGATTCTCATCATCTTCACATTATACTGATGATGGAATCCTACACAGTTTCCTTCGCCTTAGAACTCCCACGTTCAATGGGGCGTTGAACCCAATGGACACAGTAAATTGGCTCAAGATGGTCGAAAAGAACTTGACTAGTATTAAGTGCCCTAACTCTGAAGCTATTCGCTTAATAACTCATCTGTTCCAAGAAGAAGCCGAATATTAGTGGGAGAATGAGCGGGCCAACAAATTCGTCGATTATGAAATGGAAGATATCCCATGGGATATATTTTTGGAGGCATTTCGCAAGGCGTTCATACCAGCATCATCTCAAGCTATCCTGGAAGATGAGCTCCTCCATCTTACCCAAGGCAACAACTCAGTGTTCGAATATGAACAAAAATTCCGGAGGTTGTCCCGTTTTGTTCTGGATCTGGTTAGAACGAAAGCATCTAAATGTCATCATTTTCTTAAGGGTCTGAGGGACTCAATAAAAGCTCACATAGTGTCCCGCCAAATCAAAACTCTGGCAGAATTAATCAAGGAGGCTCGCCTCCAAGAAGGATTTCAAGGTCAGATTGACCGTAAGAGCAAGGTTATATTTATGCAGCTAAGGAAGGAGCAGTTTGGTCATCGCAAGATGGCTAAAGTTTATAACATCGAAGCTGAACAATCCCAATCCCAACACCCTGAATGTAAGAAATACCACACGTATGGGAAATGCTACCACTTTAGTAGTGTATGTTTTGCATATGGTCGGAAGAGCCACCGTTATTTCGAATGCAATTCTAAGACAGCAATTGATGGAGTGCTCATCGACCACTCCCGTCAAAAAGCAAGCATTCCGTGCTCAGCCAGGGAACAACCAGCACCCACTTCACATGCTAAGGCAGTTGTACCTGTACAGAAGCCGGCCTATAATCGTCAAGGCCAGCAGCCCCAGAGCAAATAACCTACAGCTCCTGTAAGGGTATACACGCTAACACCAACCTCTGCACCTGAAGACAATGATATTGTTTCAGGTATGCCTTAAATTAAAGCTTTATTCAGTTATTATTGTTTTAGTATTCAGTCTTTTCAAATGTTGAGTAGCAATTCTTATTCTATTATTGTAATCATATGCACCTTATCAATAAATGATAAACATTGTAATATCCTTTTCGATACTGGAGCGAGTAATTCTTTTGTATCAGAAAGCTGGGTGAAGGCCCTTAAGCTACCAACATATCAATTAGCAAACTCGTTGAACATCGGGTTATCTTCTGGAGCCCGTATGCAATCTCAGCAATTCTGTAACATAAAAATTCCTATCGGTGAACAAAAGTATGGGGCTAAATTAATTATATTGCCCATCGCAAACTTTGATATAATCCTAAACATAAATTAGTTAAGTGAACATGGTGCTTCCATAAATTGTCAAAAGAAGAAAATCACTTTGAGTAGTAGAAGCCAATCAAAAACCTTCATTGGAAGATTTAGCACTCAAGTGTTGTTGATCAATGCCATGAAAGCGGAAAAGCTAGTCAGGAAAGAGTGCGACGCGTATCTCGTAAGAATGCTGGGAGAAAAGAAGGAAGTCGTGCCTATTTTTGAGAACCGAATAGTTTGTGAATTTCTTGATGTTTTTCCTGAAGATCTACCCGGTCTTACTCCCGTTTGAGAAGTAGAATTTGCTATAGAGCAAATTCTGGGGACCCAACCATTATCCAAAGTCCCGTATCGTATGACACCTAAGGAGTTGCAAGAGTTGAACAAGCAACTGGCAGAGCTGTTAGAAAAAGGTCTTATTCGGTCGAGTTCATCTCCTTGGGGAGCACCAGTTTTATTCGTGAAGAAGAAAGATGGATCAATGAGAATGTGCATCGATTATAGAGAATTGAACAAAGTAACTATCAAGAATAAATACACATTGCAACGAATCGATGATCTATTTGATCAATTAGCTGGAGCTAAGATATTTTCCAAGATCGATCTATGATCTGGTTACCATCAGCTAAGAGTTAAAGATGCAGATATAGAAAAGACAGCATTCAGAACTCGCTATGGGCATTATGAGTTTTTGGTAGTGTCATTTGGGTTAACTAATGCGCCTTCCATCTTTATGGACTTAATGCAACGAGTATTAAAGGCATGCTTAGATAAATTCGTCATCATCTTCATTGATGATATCCTGATTTATTCAAAGAATAGTGCTGATCATGAGAAGCACTTAAGATTAGTGCTCCAAGAACTCCGAAACCATGAGCTTTATGCAAAATATTCAAAGTGCGAATTTTGGCTTAACTCAGTCGCTTTTCTGGGCCACATCATAAATACGCAAGGAATTAAAGTATATCAAAATAAAGTTAGCGCCATTCAAGATTGGTCACAGCCAAAGTCTGTGACTAATATCAGAAGCTTTTTGGGTCTGGCAGGATATTATAGAAAATTCATCAAAGGCTTTTCGCAGATAGCATCTCCTCTCACAAAGTTGACTCAAAAGGCAGTACCATTCATCTGGAGTCTAGAATATGAGAAGGCCTTTCAATTATTAAAGGATGCTCTTTCCTCTGCCCCAGTTCTTACCTTACCTAAATAAGGCTTGAACTACCAAGTCTATACCGATGCTTCAGGGATAGGCTTGGGTTATGTGCTAATGCAGGAAGGAAAGGTTGTTACCTATGCATCACGCCAGTTGAAACCACATGAAAAGAATTATCCGGTTCATGATCTTGAGTTAGCTGCCGTAGTCTTTGCCTTGAAGATTTGGCATCATTATCTTTATGGCTTCTAATGTTCCATATTCACCGATCATCAGAGTTTAAAGTATATTTTCACTCAACGCAAACTCAATTGTCGTAAATGAAGATGGCTCAAGTTAATAAGAGATTATGATTTATCGATCCAATATCATCTGGGGAAAGCGAATGTTGTAGCCGATGCACTTAGTCGTCATGCTACACTCTCCTCCTTAATAGCTTCAAGCCCTTTAGAGGAAGAATTCAGAAGGCTTGATATCAAGCCAGTTCGTGGTGCTATGCTAAGTGAATTGATATCTATGAGTACCGTAGAACCAATGTTTCACTGTGATGTCTCCATCTCCCAAACAAAGGATGAAGACTACTTGAAATTCAAAATGGAGATTGAAAGTGGTCATCGCATCGACATGCAGTTGCGAGGTAATGTAATATATCAAGAAGATCACCTGTGGATTCTCAAATCCATGCATCAAGAGATTCTAGTGGAAGGCTATAATTATGGTTACCAAATACATTTTGGTAGTACTAAGATGTATCAAAATCTAAAGAAGTCATTATGGTGGCTTGGAATGAAGAAAAGTGTGGCTAAATTTGTATCGAAGTGTCATGCCTGTAATTTAGTCAAGGATGAACGTTAGAAGCCTGGAGGACTTCTTCATCCTCTAGCAATTCCTGAATGGAAGTAGTTTGATATTTCTATGGATTTTGTGATGGGTTTACTCAAATCAAGATCTGGTGCTGATTCAATTTAGGCCATTGTCGACCGACTGACCAAATCAACGCATTTTATTCCAATGCGTCAAACTGATTCTGTAGAGAAATTGGCGAAGCTGTATATCAAGGAAATCGTCAGACTTCATGGGATTCCGAGGTCTGTTGTATCTGATCGTGATAGTCGATTCACTTCTAAGTTCTGGCAAGCTGTGCATCAAGACTTGAGAACCACTCTAGCCATGAGTACCACTTTTCATCCTCAAACAGATGGTCAAACTGAGCTAGTCAATCAAACTCTTGAAGACCTTCTTCGCCTATGTATTTTGGATTTCAGAGGTTGGTGGGAAGCTCATATTCCCTTAGTTGAAGTTGCATATAACAACAGTTTCCAATCAAGTATCGGCATGGCTCCGTATGAAGCCTTGCATGGCAGAAAATGTAGTACGCCCTTAGCATGGTCTGAAATAGGCAGTATTCAACTGTATGGTTCAGATTTAGTTGAAGAAACAAATAAGAAAGTACAAATGATCCAGCAGAGAATTAAAACAGCTCAAAATCGCCAAAGTAAATATCACGATGCCCATCATCATTCTCTAGAATTTAATATTGGAGATTTTGCATATCTCAAAGTCAGCCCAATGAAAGACGTATTTTATTTCGGTGTAGCCGAGAAGCTCAGTCATCGCTACGTCAGACCATTTGAAGTAATGGAGAAAATTGGTTCTGCGGCGTATAGATTAAAGCTTCCGGAAGATTTCTCTGCAGTTCATAATGTGTTCCATATCTCCTCACTGCGAAGGTGTCTTCGTAATCCTTCTCAACTAATCTTATTTTCAGCAGTATCCCTTCAGTCGGATCTTTCTTATAGGGAAGAGCCTATCAGAATCTTAGCTCATGATCAAAGGCAGCTGAGAAATCATTTCATTCCCATGATAAAGGTTCAGTGGAGTAATCGCTCTGTTAAAGAATCTACTTAGGAAAAAGAGACCGATATGCGACAAAAATATCCAAGTCTCTTTGATAATTCAGGTACCTTTCAAATTCTAAATTTCACTTCTTAATCATATGTGTTTCCTTTTCCCTTCTTAGTGATGATGTCGAGGACAACATCATTTTTAAGTGGGGGAGTCTGTAATAACCCAATGTTGTTACCTAGCTTAATTTCAGTTTGATCGTATCTTAATTTTTATTTCCTTAAGTTCATCTAGCTATTAGAATCAATCCCTAAAGATTTGGCGCGATTCAGAGCTAAATCCAATATTTTGGATTATTTTAATATTTAATTAATTAGAAAATCGAGGTATTTATTTAGACCTCAAAATCGAAATCCGACTTCGCCATTGTGATCATCACCCCAAATTAGCTAGGGGTGATGTTTTGGACACATTTGGAAGTCATCGGATTTTCGTGAATATTTTAATGCAATTAAATGCGTCAAAAAATAGGATAATTAAATAATCGTCGAAATCAAATTTCGACTTCGTTGTTGAATTATTCACCCCCAAATTAGCAAGGAGTGAATTTTTTGAGAATTTTTGGAGCACATTTTAAAAATCTGAATTTTTAAATAATTAAGGGAAATAATTAAGCAATTATTCGATCCCCAAGTTGCAATTTCCCCACCTTCTTAAATCTTTGGCTGATAGCCCCCCCCCCCCCCCCCCCCCCCCCCCCCCGCTCATAATTCTGCTGGCTATCCCTTCCCATGCCCTCTTAAGTTCAACCATGATGAGCCCCCCCCTAGGCCTTATGATGGCCTATTCCCTAATCTTCTTATTGTTTCTCCTCCTTTAAGAAGGAGCTCAAATTTTTCATCCTCTCCATTTGCAAAATATGAGAGCTCCCCTCCCCTCCCCCTCCATTGCTAAGTTCTTTGTGTTGAAAGAAGAAGATCCTCTCTAAAGCTTTAAAAAAAGGCAAAGGTTCTCTCTTCCTTATTCTCTCGCAAGGCTAAAAGTACCCGTTTGCTCCTCTCTTTTTGCCTTCTACATATTGTTATTATACTAGAATATAGCCTTAAAAGTTCATATGCATGAATGAAAGCCATTAAGGCTCTTAAAAACTTCAAAAGAATATGCTCTATTTTTGTCTATTTCGTATACCTATTATTCATCTACATTTTTAGTATAGCTAGGATACTCCGTTCGTATCAATTTTGGTGTCGATGGAAAGGTATTAGAAATACCTTTCCATTGATATATGACACCACTCATGGAATGCTCTAGATTAGGAGAAATTAAATTTGAAAGAAGGGCCTCACGGGTTTTGCACCTATCGAAATCACCGTCTGCCGCTGCAGTGCGCTACAGCGCGCTGCAACGGTCTGCAGCGGCATTTCTGTAGGAACTTATGGAAAACATTAATAAAATTAATTGAACATTAGAATTGCAAAATGAACCGCTACAGCGCGTTGTAGCGCGCTGCAGCGGTCTGCAGCGATATTTCATGAAAGACTTAGGAAAACGACCATAAAATTAATTGAATAATAATTTGAAAAATGGACCGCTACAGCGCGCTGTAGCGCGCTGCAGCGGTCTGCAGTGGTAATTCCGCGGAAATCATAAAACCATATGATGAAAGTAATTGAACAGCGATTTTACAAATCGGACCGCTACAGCGCGCCATAGCGCGCTACAACGGACTGCAGTGGGCAGTAGTAAACCTGCCGCGCGAAAAGCGCTACAGCGCACTGTCGCGCGAAAGGCGCTACCGTGCGCTGCCCCGCGGAAAGCTCTCCAGCGCGCCGCAGCGCCCAAACTTGCAAAAACTTCCCATAATTTCAGAAAACTGCCCATATTTTGTAAAACTGCCCAGTTTTGATTGAAATGGCCAAAACTTCTCTATTTTAGTATTTTAAGACCCCTAGGACCATAGTGGAGCTAAGTTATACTAAATTTGAACCTATTTTAGCTAAAATTGAATGTTGTATAAAATTTTATGTTGAAATCAAATTTGAAACCTTGCCATTCCTAATGTGCTCAATAATCTACTATGTACTTTAAATATTTGTCATGCAAATGGTAAGTAATATGATCCTTAAAACTATATATCAAATAGGTAAATCTTAATAACCTAAATGGCATGAAACTTAGATCTTTTAGAATTGTGATTAAGTGCTAATCCCTTTATTTGTTTTAGAATTTGATTAACATTAATCACCTTTTTTATTTTATGTCATCTTTCCATGCCTTTATGATATTAGGATGTATGTTAAAAAACTTTAACATTTAAGTGGGACATCATGATATGTAAACTAAACTTGAACATAAGAATTTTGATAACTTGATTAAGTAGATAATACTTAATCCAAACTTAAAGTTGACATTAATAATATACTAATAATACATCGATTTGTTATTTACCTTTAATTTAACATTGGTCTTAAAGATAGAAAGGTTAGGGGTTAAACCCTAGCTTGTCTTGATTAAGATCTAAACCTTAAGCACTTAATTAATTAACTTGATTGTAAGATAATTTCATTAACATTATTCCAATAATACATATGATTTGATATTTATTTTTAAGTCATCAAATTAGAAGTGCTAAGGATAATATTGAATATGTGTGATTGAACTATCTGAATCTAAACTTTAGATCCTTGATTTTCTCTTATATAAGACAATTAGCATAAGATAGAAATAAAATTATAATGATTTATGCAATGATCTAACTCTAATAAGATCTTTGATTTTATCCCATGATTGTAGAATAGGAAAGGATCAAATGAATTTTAATCATCTGATCTGATCATCTCAACATAAGTATATCAAGTAAACCTTAAGAAGTAGGAAAGTGAGATCTTAAGGGTCTTACTATAGGATTCATCATTGAAATGGTTAAAGACCTTAACTAATGATATATTGAGGTAGGGAGGACTTTTATAACTTATTGATGTAGAAACCTAGTTGATCCTTCATAATTTTAGAAGTTAAACTTGATACCTTGTGGTATGAATCACCTAAAGTACTTAGAATGTGGCTCATTCCTTGTAGTAGCAACCTATGTTGAGTGATCCTTTGATCATATCCTTGGAGCCTTGTGTAGGATACACCTACTTAGAGTAAGGATTAATAGATTGATAAATCCTTGTTGATTAAATAAAGCCTTTTGAACTCAGATTATTGGTTGGGTATAGTAGGGTATACCCATATTATTAGATTACTTCAGTAGTATTCAGGATTGGTTGATTCACTCCAATGTGGACTTATGACCAGGTGCTATCCTGCGGGATTAGCCTAATACAGTCCCATTAGAGTAAATCTTCTAAAACTAAGAGTGTTACAATTAGTGAACAAGATCCTTAGTTTGAGATGTAAACTGCGACCGAGTTCTGCCTCCTATCGTAGTGCGCTTCGATAAGTATAGTTTAAGCAAACTAAGTATCTTAAGTCACTTTACGTATACCACTAAGTATGCTTGTAATTAGGGCATTTAATGACTTAGCTTGAGATGTAAACTGTGATCGGAATCTGCCTCCTATCGTAGTGCGCTTCGATAAGTGCAGTTTAAACAAGCTATGGGTTAAATATACCTTTCTTGCAAATATACTAAATATGTGTATAAAATCATCCAAGCTAATGATTTTTAAGTAAACTCTCAACCTTAACTAATTATCGAATTAGAATCTAGGAGTCAGAATCATTTTAGCAGGGTTCTGCACAATAGAGACTTAGAATTCATTATCAGATTTTAAAGCATTTTTTGGATTTATCTCATGTAGTTTAGAAGCATGAGCATAAGCATGATGTGTGAGTATCAGAATAATGTATAAGTATCAGTGATGATCTATGAGTTACGAAATGTTACATACATTAATTGGAGAATTTCATGATGCATCGGCATCATCAGTAGACATTATTCCCAACTGATGTATGTACATTGGGCCGTATTGCTCATAACAGTTCAGTGATATTTTGGTGGCATATCAGTAGCATACAATATTGTGGCTCATTCAGATGCACAATTTCAGTGACATACAGCATAATTGTATATATGATTACTCAGTTTCAGATTCAGTACTATTTTGATTTATTTTCAGTATTCAATTACAATTCAATTTTACTTTATATTGCTTCAGTTTTGTATAATTTTGGACAGTTTTATACTTTTAGTTACCTTTACAATTTTTCTGCAGATTTAATTATATTATGTAAATATTAAATAAATAATTAGAACGGTTAGATTAGTTTCGATGTGGTACTTTTGGGATCCAGCAATTTGTTGGATCCTGAGCAGTATATTGAGACAGATCAGGAGGACACTCAGGAGGTTCAGGAGGAGCCCGTGGAGTACTAGTGGACTCTCCTCCAGATTTATTTTATGTTTAGTATTTTCAGTTCAGTATTTAGTTTTATGTCTATTTCAGTAAACTGTTTGTAATAATTCTGGATGTATTTTTTTTTCTTTTCTGAGATGCATATTTTCATACAGCTTCTATGATGAATATTTTATGAATGTTTGCTTTAAGCTTCCGCACTCTATTATATATACTACTTATACTTAGTATTGTGATGTGATCAGCATACTGGAAATGCTGACATATTATACCATATTGGATTCCTATTGTATTCTAAATCCAATGTATGTATTTGCCTAATACTTAGGATAAGAATACTACTCTTATCTTAAGTATTAGCTCTCAACTCTACTTGAGGTTGAGTCAGTAGCCCTCCAAATGGGCTTAGTTTTCAGTTATTTTGGGGAGACGGGTTATTCCTCCCCGAGTAGCGCACCGCTCCGCCGCCGATATGATTGTACTTAGTTCTTTTGCACGCTGCGACGAGGTGGGGCGCTACACAATATAACTGGTTTCAAAAGATGTTTTGACAAGTTTCTTGAGGCTTCGGGCCTCAGCATTAATGAGGATAAATCTCATATTTACTTTTCTAAGTTGGTAAATAATTCCAATGAGCTTTCTGAAATTTGGAATTTTCCAATTGGTTACTTTCCCATGAAATATCTAGGTCTCCCGGTTCAACTTCACAAACGAAAAATGGCTTCATTCACCCCTCTTATATTTAAATTGCATTTATGGATCTCGGGCTGGGCGCAAAAATCCCTCCCTATGGCCAGTCGTCTTCAGCTCCTAAAATTCTCTGTTTGGCCTTTTCTTCTTCATTGGTTTAAAGCTACTTTGGTTCCCTGCAGTATCATTAATATTATCAAGAAGCTTTGTGCAAAATTTTAGATCACGGTTCTCTTGATCACAAACTTCATACAATAGCTTGGCTTAAAGTTGCTTCTCCCATGGGAAAAGGAGGCCTTGGCATTATTTGTCTTTCTAAGCTTCTAACAAGCTGCAAACTATCCTTATGCTGGTTTATTCTTTGTAATATTTCTCTTCTCACAACTTGGTGGAAAAGTAACCGATTAAGAATTAATGATAGCTCATCTCATCCTACCAAAGATGCCTCCCCCTTTTGGAAAGGTTTAATCAAAATTGCTAGTTTGCTTAATCAGCATATTAGTTATGACTGCTCCAGAAATCTTCACTTATTTCAATTTAAAGCTGCTTTTACTTTCAAAGATGCCCACAATCTTCAATTTTCAGCTTGGTCGGATGTGCCATGGTCGTCCTGTCTTTGGACTAAAGGCGTCGAATTAAAGTTTAGATGTATCATTTGGAAAGTGCTAAATGACAGTTTAAAAATGGCAGATATCCTAAGAAATAGAGGCATCACTTGTTCTTTTTTATGTCATTTATGTTTTACCGAGGAAGAATCTTATTCTCATCTCTTTTTTCAGTGTGATTTTGCCTTTCAGATTTTACAAAAGGTCCTGTCGAGAAATCGTGGTTACTTATTTCCCGCTTCCATTAGTCAAATCATTGATGATATTTCAAATTTTAATGTTGGGGAAAAACGGGGGATCATTTCGGCTCTTGGTCTGTCTCTCGACGGCATTTGGAAATAACAAAATGCGCGCCTTTTTAACAATGCTAAGAGTAATATTACTTGCATCATTAATAACATCAGAGTGAGTCTCATTAGCATTATCAATAACTTGAAGCAATCGAAAGATTCTGAATTTTTGTCTCATTGGTGCACCGAGCTCAGTTTAAGGAAATGATTTTCTTGGCTCTTTAGGGGTCTGTGTCTTTGGATTGGTTCTCTGTAGAGGATGGTGGTGGCTGGCTTGTTTCTTTTCTTTTTTCAGTTTTAGTCCTTTACTGGTTCTCAGGCTGCGATTTATTCTGGTTGCATTGAGGTCTCTTGGTCGGTGATACCTCCTCTCTTGTTGCTGCTGTTTTTAACCTTATTACTCTCAAGCGCTGCTTCAGGAGTTTTTGGCATTCTGGTTTTACTTGATCGGTGGTATTGGCTAACTCTCGGTTTGGCCTTAATCATCATGTTTTTTTATAATTATTTTCTTTATCTTATCTCATTTGTTTGTTGGATGCATCTTATTTTGCCTGGAGTTTGTCTGCTGCCATTCTCAGCTTTTATCTATTTCTATCGGTATTTGAACATGTTGCTGTTTGAAGGGCGCTTTTTACGGGCAGTGATGGATTGTGATGTTTTTAGAGATCCAATTCGCCAACTGGTGAATTTCTTGCCTTTCAGATACTACTGAGATACTACACTGGTCTTCAGATTGCTGCATAGCGAATCTTTTGTCTCATGTCAGTTTCATTTTGAAGGATCTAAATCCTTAGCTCATTTTTTATTCATTTTTCTGTTTACTTTTGTATTTGTAGTCTTTTTCTTTCCTCTTTTGCATTTAGTTTTCTTACTTTCCATCTTAATTATATTTGTAACTCATATTTGGAAAAACTTTATAACAGCTTTTCTTATTGAATATATCGGCCAACCCCCTCAAATATTTCACAAATAAAAATATATAGAGAAATATAATAGTAAAAGTGGTCCTTTGCGCGGGGAGCATTACACACACACAGTAGAGTGTGTCATTTGCACGTGCGTACCAGCGTAAAGGAGGGAGGCATATTGCGGGTACAAGACAAACGTGTGCACAGTGGGTGAAAAACTGGTCCAGAAGGACACTGTAGATGAGACGCAAAGTATGAGCCTGGTGGAGACTGGCCAAAGTATAGCCTCGTCACATTATATAATTTAATAATATAATTTAGCTAAGGAAAAGAATTAGGCTGGAGCCGTGGATAGACATCTTAACTATAAATATGACTAAAGTAGAAGGGTAAGAGCGACACTTTACTATACGAAAAAAAATATTGACACAAATAAAAAGATTAAATGCCAAATGAAAAAGAGAGATAATTTATAAAGACATAGTATACAGTTTTTCTTCACTGTAAAGTTTACGTAAAACTAAAAATCTGCTGGGACATCTTAACTTTATTATTTATTTTAAAAATTAATTTTATTTGAATTTAAATATATATTTAGTATTAAAAAATTAAAGTTTAAAATTATAACATTACAAACACACATATATATATATATATATATATAAGCTTGAAATTGGAGAATGTGCAGAGCAACAACAAGCTGAAAGAAAATAAAATATAGAAGATAATATCGTGAAAGACTCACAATTTACGTACGTGACAAAAAAATTATATTATTCTATTATCTAAATAAGTCATAATATCCTATAAATGATATAAAAGATATAATGAAAAGCTAAAATTTAATGTAACAAATTAATAAGACAAACTTAATCTAATAATATATAAAAAATGAAGAAGATGAAGAAGAAAACAATAGCAATAGCAACCCTCAAGCATAATAGGGATCATTATGATCATGAACATTAAGACCTCTTTGAAACTGATTCTATTAATTTTTATGTAGAGAAAGAGGGACAAAAGTCTACAATAATCTTATAACTTTTGCAATACAACTAATCTTTTTATTATATAAGAAGAGCACCCATTCTTTAAGTAACATCATGTACTCTTTTCTTAAGAAATGATTGACTGTCATAAAAATATGATGAGTAGCTAAAACAATATCTGATTTACCTTCTCATGATCAAAGCAAATTTTGAAGAAGAAAATGCAGCTTCGAAGCAGCTCGTATAGTGAGTATGCTACGGTGCAACTCATATAAAATCCTTTAGTTATTGAATACACATATCAAAATTTGTTTTATCAGCTATTGCAATAGATGAGCTAATTTTATTTTAATTATTGTTATAATAATATGAATTTATGTAGTGATCAAACTAAACATGATTAGTTTATATGCTACCATTGTGATAAAACCTTACACACATAGCTCCCAAATCATTATAGTATATTATCTATATATATATATATATATATATATATAAATAAGCATATTATATTGATATAGGAGAGAGTGTTTAGTCCATTTCCTGATAAGCCGTGGTTTACAAAACGCGGCCTATCAGATTTCGCATTTACTTAATAAAAAAAAAAAAAACTGAAAGGATGCTGTTTTAAAAAAAAAAAAATTTAAAGGACGCTTTTTAATAAAAAAAAAATTGAAAGTACGCTGTTTTAAAAAAAAAAAATTTGAAAGGACGCTCTTTTAAAAATAAACTGTTTTTCTTCCTTCTCCACTCGCGAAAACTCTTCCTCTTCTCAACTCACACGAAAACCGAAGCTCGCAGTTCAAGAAGAAGAAGGAGAACGAAAATGAGAAAGCCTCCTCGGCGAATCACCTCTCCTCCCTCACACGCAAGCTTCCGGTCCTTCGTCGTTTGGTGAGGGGATTTGCCCTTCCCCTTGCTTCGTTCAGCACAAGGATTCGCTGACCACTCCCTCGCCGCCATTCCTTCATTCGATATCTCAAGGTACCTACTTATTATTGTATCAGTTCACATTCTGTGCAATAATTTTTTTTTACTTTTATGAAACTAAGGATTTATATATATATAATTAATAGTTATTTGTTTTTGGCAAATCCACACTGTCTTAGTTAATTTAGACTCTCATTTCCCCTTCCAGATATTTAGGAAGTACGATATAATTTTGTGTTTAGAATTGTTCGGTTCCAAGATATAATCATATTCAAAATCAAGTTTATAATCAGAAAAAAAAAGTTGAAAAATATATATATAAGTTGAGTCAATCTTAACAATCAAAAGAGTCAGAAATATAACAACAGTTATTGAAGGATTCTCTCTAAGTGGGTAGCTTCAATTTTGTCATTTCCCTCTGTTTCAGCTATTATGGCTGCTTTTGAGCAGCCTCTATCAAAAAGAAAGAAATCAAGAAAGAGTGACTATTATTTACATAGCGTGTGTGAGATCCAAACCAAAATTTGAAGCATGCACTAAGAATAACTGATACAAGTTATAACAAAACTAGTTTTATAGATGTTCTATAAATATTAGATAAATGGATTTTAAATAAAAATTGTAGATTAATAATTTATACATAATACGCCCAGACCATCAAAGACAACAATTGTGTATTCTCAAAACCTGCTATGTGTGAACTCATTACTCATCATTCCTTTTCTTTTCATAATTTGGCTTATTATGTTTAGAATTGTGATTTGCATTTTTCATTCTCTACTCAAATTTTTCTAAAATAGATGTTTGAAGCTTTTGTATTAGTACATACACATCACATAAGTTAAGCTTTATGATTATAAGCAGTATGAATTAGTAGAGACTCTTTCATGGGTTAATCTTTAGGATAGTCTAATAATAATCATATTATAAGAAAATCATTTTAAATCGATTCTATTTAAAAAAATTTAGATAGACTTTTTTCCCTTCCTAACTCACCAACACTAATTTACTTTCATAATTTGGCTTATTATGTTCAGAATTGTGATTTACATTTTTCATTCTCTACTCAAATTTTTCTTAAATAGATGTTTGAAGCTTTTGTATTAGCACATATACATCACATAAGTTAAGCTTTATGATTATAAACAGTAAGAATTAGTAGAGACTCTTTCATGGGTTAATCTTTAGGATAGTCTAATAATAATCATGTTATAAGAAAATTATTTTAAATCGATTATATCCTAAAAATTTTAGATACTTTGACTTTTTTACCCTCCTAACTCACCAACACTAATTTAAGTAAGTTGTCTAACATGATGCATTTTATCTTCTCTAGAAACAACATAAACTAAAAATAATTGAAAAAAAAATTAAAAGGACTAAATTCTGAATTTTTAGTTTTTAATAAATTTTAATCCTTTCTTGATGCTGTTCATCTACGTATTAGCTTCGTCTTTAGCATTGAATTCCTATACTTTACTCAATTCTATCAATTTAATGCTAGATTAACATGACTTCTAAATAAATTAAAGATTTATTGATGCTGAGTACATTCAGTCTGTGAATCTTTCTGTTTTGCATTTTCTTGCCTATGGTAATTTTTATCTATAGTATTATAATTGAGACTTAATATCTCATGATTTCATTGTTTTGACATCTTCCTGTGTTGTTTAATCATGTATTTCTTTAGCTACAACTCATCATTTGATATAGTGCTGTTATTCTTCATTAATTGTCGAGTTATTTATGGGAGCTGTTATGGTGCTATCGATTGAATTGTATATGTTTGGTCATATTTTAATCTTTTTTTATTAATAAAGAGTCATTCTTTTGGAATAATCTTACACCTAAATTACTAAAAATAACATTACCTACAAATTTCATTTGAATGTTGCCATTGAATGTAAGAACCACACTTCTTTTACTAACTCAAGCATATTACAAACAGTCCCTCACTTTAATGCAATCCATTTGAACATGTATATGGCGCAAAATAGACTTCATTCATACCTCTTCAACTTTCCAAATGCACAATCTAATACCAATTTTGTTATTAGCGTTTGGTATAGTCATTTGATGCAAGCAACAATCAATCAATAGCTAATTAGCAACTGATATGAAGTAGGGCATATGAGCATATTTTGTAATATAAGTTGATTGATTTTTCATATGGTTGTGTTCATTGCCTATAACATATTTTGTAATAGAAGTATCTTCAAGCCCAGTGTTGTGTTCAAATGGCTTTTTTGTTATCTATTGTATAAATTGGTTCAATGTTTAACTTCATTATGCTCTCTTCTTTTGATCTAGCTTTTATTTGGAAGCTTTGAGAAGTTGGCTATATCTATAATTTCAATTAAAATTAGTTTTAGTTTTGGAAGTATTTTTATTTACCTTTATCTTGCGACTCCCATTTTCTCATTTGGATTAGCTTTTATTTTTCTTATAGAACTCTGTGATAACTTTTTCGCTACTCATTTTTCTTTCCAAAATTATAGATTATTAAATTCTATTAGGTGAATCAATTTGTGAGATTTACATTCACACGATTTAAGCTAACAATGTTGATTTTGATGAAAGATAAATCTCTTAAACCTTAAATCATGCTTAAATATCACAATGTTACCATCAAAATCAAAGATTCAAAGCCTAAACAAAGCAGAGTATTGTTATAATAGCGTAATAGCACAACATTTGCCTCCTCATCTACCACATAGGATGATGGGTAAAGTTGAGCTCCATGTATGCAAGTGAAAGAAACATCTCTTATTATAATTATTGTTTTTTGCTCTTTTTCATATATACAAATGCATCTGTTGTGCTGAAATTGAAATAATTCAACATTTTTTAATAAAAACTCAGCAATTTAGACTTCGTTAGAGGTACTATTCAAGCCTCTTTTCCATATATCCTTTTTGCGGATAATTGTTTCTCCTTCGATGCCCCTTCCTTTCTCACTCTACTTATCGACATTCCTTCGCATATGCCGATACTGCCGCACTCTTCCGTCTGATCTCCATTTTTGAGCCAACATTTGATGGCTTTGTGTAGTCATTTGTGTGGTGTAATATGATGGATGTAGTTGGCGATTTGTGTGCTTTAATATGTGATTGCAGTTTATTCTATGCGACACCATCTAACAACTCTGGCTGATAATTTGTGTGTTTTAATATGAACTAAGAAATCTTAGATCCATGGGAAAGAGCTTTTTCTATTTTTCTCAAAATCTCATTTAAAATATAAAATAACTAACTAAATACAACAGTACAGAAAATGTACACATTGTTTGCAATATTTTCGAGCATTAATTGGAATGATGCTTGCAATATATGTAGATATGATTCCAATCACAATAAATTGTTATTATTCAAAAGCTCATATATAATTTATTTGATTGTTTTGCAAAGGATCAAGAGGAAGGATGAATTGATTTGTTGAAAAAGAACCACATAATATGGACCAAAACTATAATATAGTCAGAACCACAATAAGTAAATTATATACTGAGTTTTTTATATTTGTGCTCTTTTCAAATTTGTGAACTTAAACATTAAATTTTTGGATGGGTAATATTCCACATTATGTAGAATTATCTGTAAAGTTTTTTTTATATCCTCTTAAGCTTATGTCTCTCATCTCTAATGTGTTCTCTTCTCTTGGTTTTTAAATAAATATTTTGTTGTGGATGTTAAGCAAACATATAATTTTTATTAAATTGAAATTATTTTGAGTGCTATTTTTAATAACATTCATTTGATTTTAATGTGTCTTAGAAATTTTTATTAAGGTTTTATATGAAATCAACTTATAAGGGGAGATTGTCACCATTTTGATTTTAATGAGCGGTTCAGTGCCAGTTTCAATTGAATTGCATATATGGCGATATCAAGCTAGATGTGCTTTGCTATGAAGTGGAATGTAGTGATCTTTGTCAAATAAATAACATTTTGACTACTGCAAAAAGCAGCATTTACTTCAACTAAAGCTCTTCCTTAGAGAGCAAATTTATTTTCCTTTTCAACTTCCACCCAATAACCTTTTTGAGTTGTCACTCCGCTTCATCTTCTCTGGCTAATGCTTAAACACAAAACATTACTCTCACATAAACTAAAATATATTATTTTCTATTTTTTTATTCTTCCTTTATAATTAGATTTTAAATTTATTCAAACTTTATTATTCATGTGTATTTAAGATCATTGGCTACGTTTTTTTATTATAATGCAATTCATTTAACTTTTTTATTTTCTATTATCATTTGCATGAATTATAATTGTCATTTGCAATTTTCCTTATAATTCCCCTAATATATGCTGCCATTTTATTTTAAAGTGTTTATACATTGAAATTTGCTAGAAGAAATAGAGCCGTTGTTCAGTTATTTGTTAAAATTTATACTTAATACAGATCATCTCTTGATACTTTCTAAAGCTTTGAAATTTAATGGACCAAAATTCAATACTGTTGTTTGATATGGTAGCTTTGATTTTTTATTAAGTGTTTTGATATTCATTAGTGCATGAATTTTAATTTATTTATTAAAGTGAATGAAATTTTTTATTAAAAAGTTAGAATTATAATGCCTAAGGCTTGATACTCTTTTAGTTTTTGCCAAATTTAACCCTTAACAGTAAGAATCATCTTACTAATTTAAATTTTTTATATATAATCCTAACTTAAAATAGACATTAGGTATCTTAAATTCGTGATATCTTAAATTTATCTTGAAGAACATTATTAATTTAAAGATTTATCTATAATGCTTGAACTCCTTAAATTCTTAATACAATAAAAGTGTAAACATCTTAAACCCTCCTTGGAAATAACTACGAAGAGAGAAGAAAAGTTATATAATATGTTTTGATATTCATTAGTGTATGAATTTTAATTTGTTTATTAAAGTGAATGAAATTTTTTATTAAAAAGCTAGAATTATAATGCCTAAGGTTTGATATTATTTTAGTTTTTGCCAAATTTAACCCTTAACAGTAAGAATCATCTTACTAATTTAATTTTTTTATATATAATCCTAACCCTCCTTGGAAAGACATTAGGTATCTTAAATTCATGACATCTTAAATTCATATTGAAGAATGTTATTAATTTATAGATTTATTTATAATGCTTGAACTCTTTAAATTCTTAATACAATAAAAGTGTAAACACCTTAAACCCTCCTTGGAAATAACTATGGAGAGAGAATTCGACCACCACAACAAACTCTAGCTGCCTATGTTCAACTGAGTGACGCATATGGGAGGCATTGGATCGGGGGCAGATGCCCCTTCTCTCATAAGACATGTTTTATTTATCAAATTATAAATTATAGATTTATTTTACAAAGCCACAAATATTATTTGTTCTGTATATGAAAGATTTTCTCATATTTGTCTTTATATGATTAAAGTGCATTATTTTTTCTGCATTATTTTAACTTTGATTTTTATCATAATTATTTGCTGCAATATTTTAATATATTTATTTTGTATATTAAACAGGTTCATATTCAACGGCATAATGAGTGCAGAATCACATACATATTTTAACGCTTATACTATATTTCAATTGATAGCACACGTTAATAGAAAATTGCTACTTCATAGAAGGAATAATGGACTGCAGCCGATTACATATATTAGAAAGAATATACAAAAATGTTCACGACTGAATAGATATCTTATTATACAGTTAAAGAGAAAAAAAGCAATAATGATAGATAGATCATTAATTTATGATCTAAAGAAATTAATGTTAGTCTCCATGAAACATGTCATTCAACGTGATGCCGATGAAGTTCGTTATTCAACTCCTAATACAATTTGTGCTTATTGCTCTAATATTAATTGTGTAGCATGTAAGGGTAAAACAGTTATGGAAGATGTAATCCCAACTACATGTGTTGCATGAGTTTTAGAAGTTAGAGAATGTAGTCGAAATAAATATCTGCCTAATTTTGTATTTCATAATGATGAATCAAATGTCACTATTAATAAAACAGTTATGAAATATGTAATCCCAAATATATATGTTGCACGGGTTTTAGAAGCTGGAGAATGTAGTCATCAACATGACATATCTAATTTTGCATTTGAAAATATCAGATCAAATGCGACGCTTGGTACTATTGAAGTTGGAGAATGTAGTCGAAATAAATACTTGCCTAATTTTGCATTCCATAATGATGGATCAAAACGTGCAATTGTTTTTAGCAAAAATTTTCAAAATTAAAGGGCCCAGAGTTCAGTGTCGGTTTTGTGGTGCTGAGATGTGGTGCGAAGAAAAAAGCAGCGGATCTATATTTAATCCCACATTCAAATTATATTATCGTGAAGGATTAATTGCATTACCATCATCACCACCATGCCCAATGGTTCTCGAAAGATTGTTGCTTGGTCACTTTGATATGCCATCTTCCAAGTTCAGAGATAACATAAGAATTTATAATTCAATGTTTGCTTTCACATCTATGGGTGGTAAGATTGATCATACTGTCACTGATGGGCATGGTCAATTCTGTTTTTGTATAAATGGTTCAAACTATCATAGGATAGGCTCACTCCTTCTGAATTATGGAGAAAAACCTAGATTTGCTCATATGTACATATATAATACAAATCATGAGAACGAGAATAGATTACAATACTTTCAAAGTAATATGACACATTTACATATTGATATAATAGAGATGATTAAGAGCATGCTTGATGAGATTAACCCATACGTTAGTATTTTTAGGTCAGCACATGATTTCTTAAGAACTAATGAAAATGTTGACCTAAAAATAAAAATTATTCATTCAAGAAAAGGAAGACAATATATTAGACCAACATCTAATGAGGTTGCAGCATTGTTGATTGGAGATGATTCGCATGAAAGCATGTGTCGTGATATAATTTTATATCCTAAATGTGGTCCTTTGCAGCGTATTTCTGAAATAGAACCATGTTATATGCCTCTTCAATATCCATTGTTATTTTCTTACGATGAAGATGGTTGGACAACAAACATCAAATATAATTCATTGATCGGAAATAGATATCAAGCAAAGTGTGTGATGATGAGACAATTTTATTGTTTTCGTATTCAATTTCGACCAGGATATGGAAACACTTTATTGTCTACAGGTCGTCTGTTCCAACAATATATCGTAGACTCATTTGCAGCAATACAAGAAAATAGATTGCGATTCATAAGAAAAAATCAGCCAAATTTTCGTACTGAGTTATACCAAGGTCTAAAAGATGCAATTGATTCTGGTGAAAATGATGCAACGAATATTGGAAGGAGATCTGTTCTCCCTTCTTCATTTTATGGTGGTCAACGTCATATGTTTCAAAATTATCAAGATGCAATAGCTATTTTTCGGTATATGGGCCCTCCGAATCTTTTCATTACTTTCACTTGCAATCCCAATTGGAGTGAAATTCAAGATGTTTTACTTCAAATTCCTGGCCAAAAGGTTGAGGATCGACCTGATATTATAGCTAGAATATTTAATATTAAAAAGAAGCAATTCTTGAAAGATGTGCAACAAATATTTGGAAAAGTTATTGAAAGTACTAACTTTTTAATTCTCAAATATGTGATGATTTGCATATAAATTTTAATTAATATTTAATATGATTTTTTTTTGCAGATTTGCATGTTGTAGAATTTCAAAGATGTGGTCTCCCGCATATACATCTTTTGATAACTATTGCAAAAGAGTATAAATACAAGACAATAGAAGAGATTGATTCTTTAATTATGTAAGTATGATTCTGATGTCTTGTCTGGCAACTCAGATGATTTAATCACACATATTCAATATTATCCTTAGCACTTTTAATTCAATCATTTAAGATCAATACTAAATTAGATGCATTATTGGAATAATGTCAATTAAATTATCTTTCAATCAAGTTAATTGATTAAGTGATTAAGGTTTAGATCTTAATCAAGATGAGTTAGAGTTTAACCCCTAACCCTTCTACCATTAAGACCAAAGGTTACTTTTAAAGGTCAATGACAAATCAATATGTTATTATTGTATTATTGATGGTAATTTCAGGTTTGGATTAAGTATCATCTACTTAATCAAGTTATCATGATTATTATGTTTAGTTATAGTTAATGTAAATTTAAGCACATTTAGGTATCCAAATAATGTTAAAATTTTCTAACATACATCATAATATCATGAAAGCATATAAATATAAAGATGACATAGAATACAAAGGTAATTAAAGCTAACCAAATTCTAAATTAAAGTAAAGGAGTTAGCACTTGATTATAAATTTAAAGGACTTAGGTTTTATGACATTTAGTTGTTAAGATTATATCTATTCAATACAAGCTTTTTAAGGATTTTATTATCTAGCAATTGGCACAACACATTTAAGATTCATGATAAGTTTTGAGCATTTGATAAAGATGATAAAGTTTCAAATTAATTTTCATATAGAATTTTATATAATGTTCCATTTTAGCTAAAATAAGTTCAAATTTGATATTATTTAGTCCCATTAGGGTCCTTGGGACCTTAGAATGCAAAAACAGTAAAATTTTGGCAATTTCAGCCAAAACTGAGCAATTTTAAGCAAATTCTGGGCATTTTGTAAATTCGGGCGCTACAACGCGCTATGGCGCGCTGCAGCGTTTCTGCCACTGCTGCGCGCTGTGGCGGTTTTAGCGCTGCAGCGCGCTGTGGCACTTTTAACGCTGCGGTGCGCGATAGCACTCTCAGTGCTGCCGCCCACTGTGGTGCGCTATGGTGCGTTGCAGCGGACCAACTTGCGAAATAACTGTTCAATTAATTTATTTTTGATATTTCTTAAAGTTTTCCCAAAATTCCGCTGCAGCCCTCTATGGCGCGCTGCAGCGGTCCAACTTGCGATTTACTATTTAATAATTAATTTTATATGGTTTCTGCCAAAATATCACTGCAGTAGCCCATTTTGCAACTTTGGGCGCTGTAGCGCGCTGCAGCGTCAGACAGCGATTTCGCCAGGACGAAACTTGTAAGGCCTACTTTCGAGCTCAAATACTCCCAATCCAGAGCATTCCATGAGCGGTGCCATATATCAATGAAAAGGTCTTTCCAATATCTTTCCATTGATTCTAAAATCGATAAAAATGGAGCATCTTAGTTATACGAAAATTATGGATAAATGATAGGGTATACAAAATGGACAAAAATAGAGTATGCATTTTTCACAGAAATGAGAAGCTTCAATGAGCATTAATGACTTCCTTACTCTATCATGAGTTTCCAGAGCTATGAACAAGTATAGTAGCACTATGAAGAAGATAAAGTAGAGGAGCAAACGGGTACCTTTAGCCTTGCAAGGGGTGGAGGAAGAAGGAACCTTTGCCTTTCTTCAAAGCCTTAGAGATGAGCTCCTTCTTTCAGCACAAGGGATCAATGGAGGAGAAAGATGAGAAAATTTTAGCAAGCAAGAGAAGAGGGGCTGTGCTCTCCTTTTAAAGGAGGAGAGTGAGAGGGAGGCTCCAACATGAGCTAGGAGCTAGGAGAGGGGATGAGGATGTGACCTCACATCAAGGCATAGAGTGGAAGAAGTGGCCTTAAGTTGCTTACACAAGAGATAAATGGGAGAAATGGCCATCTGAAATGCAAGGGAAGAGAGAGGAGATAATGCAAATTAAGGAATAATTAAGTATTATTCATAATATTTTTAATTTATTAAAAATGCGGATTAATTAAACTTGCTCCAAAAAATCCCGAAAATTCACCCTAGCTAATTTGGGGGTGAGGAATTCAATGGCAAAGTTGGATTTCGATTCTGACGATTATTTAATTATGCTAATTTTTGGAGCATTTAATTATATTAAAATATTCGCAAAAATCCGACGACTTTCAAATGCGTCCAAAACATCACCCCTAGCTCATTTGGGGGTGATAATTGCAACGATAAAGTCGGATTTCAATTTTGATGTCAAAATAAATACCTCAATTTTCTAATTAATTAAATATTAAAATAATCCAAAATAATCGATTGGGCTCTGAATCGCTCCAAACCTTCAGGGTTTGGTTCTAATGACTATATAAACTTAATTGAATGATAATTACGATACGATTAGGCTCAAATTAAGATGGGTAATAACCTTGGGTTGTTATAAGGGCGGTGCTCCACTCCATGGTAAATCCCCAACTCAAGTAGAGTCAGGTAGGACCCAACTCGCCTTAAGCCAAGGACTTGTCACCTATAACTATAAATATACATTAATATATATTAAAATAGTAGAAGCAAACAATAGAATGTAACATCCACAGGCATAGTATAGTATAAAAGAAGAAAGCAGTAACTCAGCTCAAGTGCATAAAGTAATTACATCTAGAGTTTAATTATTACAAATTGAATTAAATAAAAGTAAAGATCTCTCAATCTTACTGCAAAAAGAGAAAATCTATCTACATAGTAGTAAGAAGATCCTCCTCCTACACTGGCTCCTCTCTTGTAGCACTGCCAATGAATAACTCAAAATCTGACATTTGTCGATATGACAAATGCTAGGGCCCCAGCCAACAAAAGAAAAATGTTAAAGTTAGATAATTATCTAAGTACATTTTAGGCTATTTAAGTGAACTGGATATTTAAGATATCATATTTAAAGGTTTTAAACATGCAAACATTATAAGGTGCAATAAGCTATAAAGAACAGAATAATTATAAATTAATCATCTATAACTAATTAACAAGTATGTAAAAATAACATACAAAATAGCAACTAAACATGGTGAGGCTAAAAGCAAAAGTAACTGTAACTACTGAAATAAATCTGATCATAACATGCTTATGATCACATGGAGACATGCTGAGTATAAAAAGAACACAAGTATTGAAATAAACATACAATTCTAGCATCCTAAACATGCTAATATTTAATAACTAATTAGTAAGAGTATATATACAACATGCAGATTAATATGTAAAAGGCCACTGAGATATGTGGCAAAAGTAAACTAAGTACATGAATAAACAAAAGTAAGCCATTGAGACATGTGCCAAAGCAAGTCAAGTACTAAAAGAAATGCCACTGAAGCAAGTGGCAAAGAAAAGCACTGCAAAACAAAATACTGAAACTGAACTACAAGTAAGCCTAAGACATAGTACTGTTATAACAGAAACAGGCCATACTGGACCTTTAAACTGAAGGTTCAACACGTATCCATCCTAGGCATCTACAGAGCTAGGTCCGAGTTGAACTTATAGAACAAGACATGTATCCATCCTAGATATCTGCAGAGCTAAGTCCGAGTCTATTCTATAATAAAATTAGAACTGAAGAGGCAGACTAAGCTAGGACATACTATACTAACTAAAAGCACTGAAAGAACTGAATGAATATTATGATTTTCAAATACTAACTTAGGATGTATCTTTCTGTGGCGCCCCACCCCTTAATCCACATGAATTAAGTTAAGAGGTGGTGTGTCACTCTAGCTAACCATTCACTTATAATTGGATTATAATGAAATCCACAATCCATCTAATAAGAGAATGAGTGAACACATAATCAAACATTCAGTCACTATCTAAGTAAACATACAGAGTGCAGAAGCGATTTTCAATATAAAATATCCAAGCATCACAACATAAGTATAAAGAAATGTATCTCTGAACATAAGCATAGAATCCAAATATGCAGTCATAAGTAGCTGTATTATTACATCAATTTAAGTTCCAAATAATAATAATAAAAGTGCACTCATCCTCACTTATACTAGAAGGTCTAAACAGCTGCTTCTTCCATATGCTCCTCCTCCAGATATGGCTCCACACCAAGATCCTGATCATCCAACTGAAGAGAATCTGTCATTATTGGTTTCACAATGTAGGTCCCCAGCCAAAAAAGAAAAATCTGGTTAGACAATTGTCTAAGTACATTTTAAGCTGATAAGTTTTATACATATTATGTAATATCACCATTCTATAACTTCTAAGCAAAAAATGTATAAGGGAGCAGGAAGCAATACAAAAAGAAGAAAAAGCTATAAACCATCATTTATAACTTAAGCAAAAAGAGAGGCTAAGACATGCCTCAAGCGCAAGCTAAACAAGATAAGGCATACATGTAGCTAATCAAACAAGTACTGTAAGAGGAATACTACATCCTAAATATGCTGGTGATCAAAAGAAACATGTCAGTTAAGATAAAATAACTCAACAGTGGTACATATAAATAGCAGTAAGATTATAACATCCTAAAATATATAGGCAATACAAAGAAATAGCTGACTGAATAAAAATATTGAAAAGTAAACAAAATATCATAACTGCATATATATATATATATATATATATATATATATATATATATATATATATATATATATATATATAAATGTCCATATATTAACTGCCCTACAGAAAAGAGCTAATTTAGCTCACCAGATATCGAAGGATCTTAGCACCAGTACGGCTAAGGCACCAACGGTGTACCCCTAGTATCAATAAGGAGACTAGGCAAACAGCACACAATAGAGTAACAGAAGGTAAGGTCTTCCCCTAGTGTCAACAAGGAGACTAGGCAATTAGAAGATAATACTGAGAAGCAGCTCAAACATATTATTATCTTTAATTAATCTCTTTAATATTTTCATAAGGAATTTAAGGAGTCTCCATATTTCCCTAACATTTTATTCATGCATTAAAAATCTTATATGACATGCTCAAGAAATTAAGGCATAAAAATACAAAGAATGCGTAGCACAAAATATCAAATAGAAGTAAGGGACTCTACTAAATATGGTGATATCATTTGTTTTCTACTTAACATTTATAACTATTCTAAGTTACACAAGTTCAGGATCATCATTTTCTTACTATTGAGTATAACTTAGAAATTCATCCTTATAAGTTAAAAATGATTAGAACTGATCAGGTTCTAATCTAGTTCAATCAGATAGATGACTACGAGTTAAATCAATAAATTATACGTCCTAATTTTTGTGAATTTAGACGTTCTATCTAAGATCTGATCAAGATCTTCTAAACCTATATATTATGGATTAAACACTACGAGATTTAGGTTTAATCACATAATCTAAAGGATAAGACCTAAGTTCTAAGTTTCATTCTAGAAGTGATATACTAGTTAAGGCCAATCCTATTAAGTAATCAAACTTAATAGGATGAATCTCCTATCCTAAATATAAAGTTTAAAGTCAAAATAATCAGAACAAGTTGTAAAATATAATAAAAGTCTAGGAACTAATAAAACTAATATTTCACCCATTAGGTAACCCAATTTACCCAACGAATGAACTCTAACTTAGGATCTAGTCCTAGTCTCAAGAAAAGTCATTACGGTGTAGTGTTTAAGACTTAGAAGAATCCTGGAATCTAATCTAAGGGTTGATTTCACTCACTTAAATATCATTAATACAATTATAACATTAGTTTTTGAGTCTAGAGAAGTTAATTAAAGGTTAAGGGTACTTAATCCAATCTTGGGGCAAAAATGACTATTTTGCCCTTACATTAAGGGTCAAAAAGTCAACTTTTGATTTACAGGTCAAAATTGAATTCTTTTAGTTTCAACTGATTCCTTACTGTCTAACTTGAAAATAGATAGTAAGTACGTCCAAATTGGACTCCAAACGGTTAAGTTATGACTAGAACAAAGTCAGGGGTAATTTGGTCTTTTACCTAAATTCTTAGGGTTTAGATCCTAAATATTATTTCAGTTTATTGATGATATTGAAATTCTAAACTAGTTAGTATCTTGAAATTTTCAATTTGGAGTTGATTTGACTAAGTTATGACTGTTTGAAGTCTAGGGGCATTTTGGTCATTTTTCATTAAGAATTCTAGGGTTGATTTTTTGTCCTGGTATCCAAATGAGAAAACTAATACTACTACAGCAATGGGGCCTCTCTCCTGAGCATTTTTAAAACCTATATTGACTATCGATAACTAGGTAAAAAGTTATGAGGTTCTAAAGAGGTCCTAAAACGCTACTTGGTTATACGTACCCCGAAACTAAATTTTATATTACGCCAGTTGATTCTATTTATTTTTCTGAGTATTTTGAGACCTATATTTGCTATGTTTGAATTATCCTACAAAAAGTTATTAAACTTTTAAGTTTTACTATTCAAAAATACAATTTGTATTATTTAACTATTCATTTATTCAAATTAAATTATTTTACTGTTAATTCATAAAGTTTATATATATAATTTCTAAATATATTAACCTTTAATTAATCTGTGATTAATTAAGCTTAATTATTAATTAACAATAATTAATCCATTAATTAATTAACTAAATTATATAATATTATTAATTTACTATTGAAAAGTTATTAGCACTAATTACTGTTTAATTAACTTTAATCACTTATTAATATCTAATTAAGAACAATTAATTATAATTTAATGTTTAATAATCATTAATTATTCTAATTACTGTTAAGATTTAATTAATATTAAAATAATAATAATTAACTATTAATTAATTATATGATTACTGTTGAAACATCATTAACACTAATTATAATTAATTAACAATTAAATATAGATAATTAATCATTAACAGTAATTAATTAATTTAATTAATTAGCTGAGATGGCAGTAGGCTCCACCCATGACACGTGGCAGCTCCTAATTGGGTGCTGCTCAGCATGTGGACCCCACTGTACACGTGGCTTGCCCAGAGGCTGCCACGTGGCGCTGTGGGTCCCACAGGGAAGCTGAACGGTCTCAGGTGATTGGGCAGTGGGTCCCACTTGACACATGGCGGGCCCAGAGGCTGCCACGTGGCACTGTGGGCCCCACAGTTAAGCCGAAACGCCGCGGGTGACCGGACAGTGGGTCCCACTTGACACGTGGCGAGCCCAGAGGGTGCCACGTGGCACAGTGGCCCCACTGAGAAGATGAAGCGCCGCGTAGGCTCGGGCTGTGGGCCCCACATGACACGTGGCGTGTCGGCTGGCTGCCACGTGGCGCAGTGGGCCCCACGACCGAAGCCGAAGAGGCGCGGCTCTGGCGGTAGGTCCCACATGACATGTGGCAAGCCTGGAGGTTGCCACGTGGTGCTGCGAGCCCCACCTAGCTTATGCGGACCAGGACACGACCGGGTGGGCTCAGGTCGACCCGGCCCGGCCCGAACTTCGTCTCCTCCGCGGAGACATCCCGAGGGCGCCGAGCTAGGGCACGGCCTTTGCCGGCCTTCCCAGCGCCGGACCGCCACGGCCCGCACAACCGACGGTAGCCCTCGTCGAGGCCTACACGTCGGTGGGCAGACCCTCGCCTGAGGTGGCCGGGATCGCCGGTGAATCCTAAACCTAGGTCCTAGGGATCGGCGTATCGACGGTAACGGTTTCTACTATATATAAAACTCATATTACGATCGATCGGGCTCGATCCAACTCGATCGAGCCGATCTATACTCAACCTGAGGGACGAATAGGCCTACAATCAACAATTGCTAACATCCAAATGATGATAAGGGAGATCGAGGGGTACCTGATCGATGGCTGGGGAGCGTTTGGGCTCGGGTTTCGCAAACCCGGAGCCCAGAGGTTGCCTGAAGTCTTATAAGACCTCTGGCGACCTCGCCGAGGCCAGGGAGGGCACCGGTTGGCCCGGAGGGCGCCGGGGCGCGCCGCGTGGCGCTCGGGATGGAGCCGTCATCTGTAGCTATTGGATCTGGATCAGATCCAACGGCTGCGATGGCATCGTCTGATCAGACGGCGCCGTCAGCTACAGTTGACGGTAGGGTTAAATAGTCAACGGCGACGTTAAGTAATTAATTAAATATTATTTTTTTTAACAAAAATTTCAAACATGCTTTTCCTAGCTATTTGAGGGGTGAGGAACGCAATGGTGAGGTCGGATTTTTGATCCGACGAGTATTTTGATTCCTCGATTTTCGAGGCATTTTTATTATTAAAATATTCATCAAAATTTCGATGACTTCCGATTGACACGAAAACTTCACCCCAAGCTAATTTGGGGTCAATGAGCGCAATGACGAAGTCCGTTTTTCAATCGGAGGTCAATTTAAATTGGTCAAATTTTAGGGTTTTTAGATTTTCTAGAAATCAGGATTCGATCCATTTGATCCCTGATTTTGGGAGGTAGGCTCTAGAGGTTGACTCCAATCGACCTAATTAGCACTTATAATTATATTTAAGACTAGGATTAGTCCTAATTAACTATGGTAACAACTTGGGTTGTTACACTTTCATATCCTAAGTTTATATATTATGCTCAAGGAACAAGGCTCAATGTATAAGGTGTGCAGAGCAATCAAAGTCAAAGTAAGCAAGAGACTCAATCTAGACTAATTTGGTATATGTTGTTGTCTACTTTATCCAAATCTAACTATTTTGAGAAGATACAAGTTAGGATTTCCAATATCCAGCTATCGAGTATAATCTCAGATTTATGACCTTAATGTTAACATTAGAACTTAACAAGTCTAATTCAAAATCATATGATGACTATAAAGATTTAAAGTAAATAAATCAACTACTTAATTGTTATTATTTTTCTCTCTTAACCCAAATTTTTATTAAATAAATCAAGACTTAGGATTCTAAATCCAAACTCCACTTGGTATTCAAATCCTGAATCCAAGGGAGTATACTAGAAAGGATCTAGGGTTCATACTTTAAAACCTAAATTAAAAATAAGGAATCTTATAAGCTGAAGGATTCAGAAACTAAGATCTTAGTGAAATGTTACTATACTAGTTATAAGATAAAATAATTAATTAAGAACTAAGAATCTAAGATTTATATTCATTCTTTAGGATAATTATATTATCCTATAGATTAAATCAACCTGCACCCACATGGAAGATTTCAAAAGATTTAAATAACTAATCAAGTAAGGGAATTCTAAGGGAGGTTAATTCAGTTCAATTAGAAGATTTAAAGTCTAAGATCTAAAATCTAAGATCTAATACTTGATCACTTTATACTTAAGCTAAGTTTAGACTTAGAATTTTACAAGAGTATTTTTTTTAGAACTCAAGCTTATGGATCAACTTAATTAAGCTTTTAAATAAAGGATCTATCACTTTAAGATAGTTAGGCTTAGCTCTTAAGAAAGAGGGTTTTAAGGACACTTAAGGTCTTAAGATCTTAATAAAACTAACTTAAGTTCTCTCCACCTAGCATCAATGTTATTAACATGAAATTTTAGAAAGATTCAAATAATCTATCTAGAGGTATTTTACTAAATTTTCAAGGTTTAAGTGGTGCTTAAACACATTTTGGTCAAAATGACCAAAATACTCCTCTTAAGGCTATAAATGGAATTTTAGGATTTAACCATCTAAATTGATTCAAATCTATTTTAATGAGTTCCATGAAGTAGGTTACACACTTATCTTAGGTTTTGATAACCTAATTAGTCTAATTAGCACTAATCATATTTTTAAGCTAATTAGGGTGATTAAGGGCATTTGGGCATACTAGAATGATCCATTTGCATTTATAGGCTCTACTACCATTAATAAGGCATTAAGAACTTAATTTACTAAAATTAGAGGTTAATCTAAGGCTTAATTCACTAATCCCAAATTAGGGTAATTAAGGGGTGATTAGCAAAGTTAAAGATCTTAATTTACTTTTAATGGTCTACATAGGTTCTCTATTGTAGCGCCCCGCCCTGTCGCCGCGCGCAAAAGAGACAGTTATGATCAATTTCAGCGACGGAGCGGCATGCCACTCGGGGAGGAATAACCCGTCTCCCCGGATAGCCTGAAAACTAAGCCCGTGTGAAGGGTTGCTGACTCAACCTCAATGAAGGTTGAGATCTAATACTTAAGATAAGAGTAGTACTCTTATCCTAAGTATTAGGCAAATACATACATTGAATTTAGAATATAATAAGAAAAATCCAATATATTCATAAGATATCATTATTTCCAGTATGCTGATCACATCACAATACTAAGTATAAGTTATGTATAATAGAGTGCGGAAGCTTAAAGCAAACATCCAGAAATATTCATCATGTAAGCTATATGAAAATATTCATCTCAGAAAAGAAAAGAAAATGCATCCAAAATTATTACAAATATTTTCTGAATAACAGACATATAGCTAAGTATTGGACTAAACTGTAACAACCCGGTGTTGTTACTAGCGTATTTAACTCTAAATTTAAGAGGATTAAGTTAAAATTAGAATTTTTGATTTTAGTCAAATAAAAATCAAATAAAAATATTCTCAAATAAAGCATGTTAAGGGAATCCACTTGCCAAAATTTGAACATAATTGGGGTCCCGGATCGTCCTAAATAAATTTGAGAAGTTTAAACTTCCAGAGTCAATAAAAGATAATATACAAGTTGGATTTCAGAAATTTTTATATATTTGAGTTAAGTATTATAAGAAGACCCTATGTTTTAAGTTTTGTAATTTTTCAGGCTCCGGATTAATCGTAGCCAATTCTTAAAGTTTTTCGCTTAAAAATTAATATAAAATAAAATACTCGTCCAAATTCAATAAATTTTAAATGCTTGCGTTCGTCTCATTGAGACGATCGTTTCAATACCAAGTTCATAATTTTTGGAATTTATTTGACTATTCAATCAACCCTTATAAGTTTCAGCAACTCTTAGCCACTCGATCTTGATCGAGTGGCTCTCATCAAATTGTTTGAGTTTATATATAACTCCTCATCTAACCTAATTTTCTTAACCTAATTATTTTCTCCTAGCCGAAACTCCACCTTTTCTCTTCTCTCGCACGCGAACCCCCCCTCCCTCTCGGCAGGAGGCCGAGAGGTGCTCGGCAGGAGGCCAAGTGACTTCCGTCCCCCTCCCTCTCGGCATGAGGCCGAGAGGCGCTCGGCAGGAGGCCGAGCGACCGCTGTCCCCCTCCCTCTCGGCATGAGGCTGAGAGGCGCTCGGCAGGAGGCCGAGCGACCGCTGTCCATCCTCACTCGGCAGGAGGCCGAGCGGCTGCTGCCCTCTCCTCCTCGGCTCGAGTTCAAGGGCCATGAAGTTGCCCGATCCTTCTCTTGGCCGAGCTTCACCCCAGCCTTGGACTGAGTTGCAAGCCTCTCAGCCCTTAAGGATTAATCCATCCTATGCTTTAGATCATCCTTAGTCAAAACAGCAAGGTACCTTTGTTTTCATTCACATCCTATATATGTAACTCCCTTTACATAATTTTTCAGATCAATCAATCTTAATACTGAATATTAGACTAATTATTCTGATTTGATCTAAACACATGAACCCTAAATGCCTTAAGCCGGAGCAAGGTACCTCAGTACCTCTCGATTTTCCTTCTCTGGCTCAGTGTTCGACACTTTGGAGATACTAATCTACTTTGCCTTGATCTGAATTTATGGAATTATTTGCTTAAATCTTAAGCTATGTGTTGTTAGTTAATATTAATAGATTTTAATATCACATAACTTCTCTAAATTGAGCATATGTAAAGTGATAGCAGCATTCTATAATTTATATTTTATCATTAAAATTGAGTGGTATGTATGGAAATTCTTATTAAATCATTAGTTAAATATGAGGTTTTTCTGCATGCAAGCAATTATAAAGATTTTTGCTGGGATGCAGAGATTAATAAAATATAACTAAAGATTGGTAAACTGTTATTTGCTTTAGTATTGCCATTTGGATGAATTGTGATTATAATATCCAGCACTGTCTTTGCAAATTTGTTTAAATAATAAGATTTTTTTTTAATACACTTAAATTCTTCTTTACATAATTAGCCATCCTAATACATATTTATATTCATTTGGCAGTCACAGAGTTTGTAGTTGAATGGCAAAGTCGCATGGTGGAATTTCAAACATAAAAATAAAGTAATCGTATTAATAAAGGCATTAATACAACATCTAAAATTATACTTGTGCACCTATAATTATTATCTATGTTAATACAGAAGATAAATTGTATGTTTGGTACGTAAGGAATAAGAAGTGTAATCAATCCATCCTTTTATTTTATTTCTCAATCAGGGAAACTTATCTATAGCCCATGCGAAGTCGAAGTCCTAGGGTTCTGAAACCATGTGTTGCTGAAGTTTGAAGTCGTGTAAGGTACGTTTTGTACTTAGAACTTTATTGAAGTTCTATTTTCTTTTAATTATATTATTTTCTTGAGCTCTATGTGTAGTGCGTACACCACTTGCATAGACCTTAGCATCATTAGGAATTGCTTGATATTTGAAAACCATGACATTAGGATACATGAGCTTTTGCTAAACCTTAGTTGAAAACTGTAAATTATGCGGACTTGGATTAGAACCTAGAGTCAAACTAAGATGCTTCCTTAGGAACTTCACTTCACTTAGGCTCTTTCCTTAAGATTAGGATTAGACACTAAGTTAGATCTCATTCATTGAATAAGTGATTTATTCAATGAATGAAACCTTAGTTTTAGTAGTTTTCTAGATTTTTCCTAATTTCATTTTGATTATTTTGTCTTTCAATTTTATAGTAAGAATAGAGATCTATTCTATTAAGCTTGATTGTTACTTAATAGAACAAGCCTTAATCATCAGTTCACTTATAGATTGAACCATAGATCTTTAGCTTACCCTTGGATCATGTGATTGAACCCAAGTTTGTGGCATTTAATTCATGATCCTTATCTTAGTAGATCTAGATCAGATCTTAGCTAAGAACGTCTCAAATCATCAATTAGGATGTGATGATTTATTATTTAACTTATAGTCGATTTTGATTGAACTAAATTGGGACCTGATCAGTCCTGATTGTTTTTAACTTATAAGGCTGTGCTTCTAAGTTGTATGACTTGGGATAGTTAGAACAACTTAATTAGATAACAATAGATATCACTTAGTCTAGATTGAGTCTCTTGCTTACTTTGACTAGATTGCTTCGCATACCTTGTATATTGAGCCTTATTCCTTGAGCATAATAGGAAAACTTAGGATATGAATGATACATCCTAAGTTAGTATTTGAATTGCATATCATTCAGTTTTGTCTTATTTGTAATGGGTAGAATATGTCTTAGCTTAGTCTGCCTCTTCAGTAGTAGTATTGTATAGACTGAACTCAGACTTAGCATATTTGGAAGGCTAGGCTGGGAATTAATTGATTGATATTGGAGGCCCTGTATGGCCTATTGGCTGGTATGACAGTACTATGTCTTAGGCTTATTACTACTTTAGCTAGATTGTTTAGTATTGTTTTATTTTTGCTTTGCCACATGTTTTAGTGGTTTTATTTTCAGTATTTGCTTGCTTTGCCACATGTCTCAGTGGCTTTACATTGCACTTGATTGTTTTGCTTTTTACTACATATCTCAGTGGCTTTTCTTTTCCTTTTCTTAATTAGCATGCTGTATGTATACACATATGTTTACTTATTTATATTGGCATATTTAAGATGCTAAAATTGCATGTTTTTAGTATTTGTGTTTCTTTTATATACTCAGCATGTGTTAATATGATCATAATCATGTTAAGAGTAGAATTATCATAACAGTTGCAATTCTTTTGCTTTTAGCTTTATCTTGCTTACTTCATGTCTTTGTATGCTATTTCACATACATGTTGAATGCTATAAATGGATAGTTTATAGTTATCCCTTCCTTATAGCTTGTTGCACCTATCTATTTTTCTCGCTTAGTAGTATAGTAATGTGGTGATATCTTTAAATTCATGCAATTATAATAGCTTAAATTATACTTAGACTTATTAAAGTCTAAACAGATTTTTTTTTTTTGGCTGTGCCCTGTCATATATGTACATATGGCAAATCAGGAGTATAGGTCAGATCCAGCGCTTGAGGATTTAGCTGCTAGCAGGTTAAGGTAAAGTGCGGCTCATTGAAGGAGATACGCTTCCACCTTCTTGACCTGCCTTTATAAAAATTGTAATAATTATGTTTTCTTATTCTTACTATTCAGCATTTAATATATTGTATGTGAATGAATTTATGTGAACTATCTGGATGCCTCTTTTATTTTACCAATTTTGCACTGCTATACTATATGTGTATTTCTTTTAAGTCTTGCTCAGCTCTTGATTAGTATCACGAATATGCTTTTAGTTTAATGTCTGTGGTACTAGTAATGACCACCTCTTAACACTCATTCGATTAAGGGGCGGCTGCCACATGAACTGAAATAAACTAAGCAGAAAGGTAGTAAAATTAGAGGAAAGTCCACTAGTGCTCCACGGGCTCCTCCTGAATCTCTTGGGCATCCTCCTGACCTGGCTCAATACAATGTTCAAGATCTAACAAATTGTCGAATCCCAAAGTACCCCGTGTTAGATAATAAGTCTAACACATTGAAACTAATCTAACAGTTCTAGTTGTTCATTTAACATTTACAGAATAAGTAAGTCTGCAGAAAAACTGTAAAGACAACTGAAAGCATAAAATTATATGAAACTGTACAAAACTGAAGTAAGGTAAAGTAAAACTGAACTGTAAACTGAATACTAGAAATAAGTTAAAATAGTAGTGAATTTGGAACCGAGTAATCATATGTAAAATGATGATGTATATCACTGAAACTGTGCATCTAAATATGCCAGAACACTGTATGCTACTGATATGTAACCAAAATATCACTGAACTGCTATGAGTAGTACGGTCCAATATATACATACATCCAGTTGGGAATACCGTTTACTGATAATGCCGATGCATCCTGAAATTCCTCATCAATGTTTGCAACATTTTGTAACCCATAAATTATTACAGATACTCATACATCCTTTTGATACTCACACATCATGCTTATGCTCATGTTCATGCTTATGAGATAAATCTAGAAAAATGCTTTGAAATCCGATAATGAATTTAATGTCTCCATTGTGCAGAATTCTACTAAGAGGATTCTGACTCCTAAAATTCTAACTTCGATAATTAGTTAAAGTTGAGAATTTTACTTGAAAATTATTAGCTGGGATGATTGTATACACATATTTAGCATGTTTGCAAGAAATGTGGATTTAACTCTTAGCTTGTTTAAACTACACTTATCGAAGCACACTACAATAAGAGGCAGAACCCGATCACAGTTTAAATCTCAAGCTAAGTCATTAAATGACCTAATTACAAGCATACTTAGTGTTCTATGCAAAGTGACTTAAGATACTTAGTTTGCATAAACTGCACTTATAAAAGCACACTACGATAGGAGGCAGAACCCGGTCGCAGTTTATATCTCAAACTAAGGATCTTGTTCACTAGTTGTAACACTCTTAGTCTTAGAAGATTTACGCTAATGAGATTGTATTCGTCTAATCACTTAGGATAGCACCTAGTCATAAGTCCACATTGGAGTGAATCAACTAATCCTGAATATTATTGAAATAATCCAGTACTATGGGTATACCTTACTATACTCAACCAATAATTTGGGTTCAGAAGGTTCTATTTAATCAACAAGGATTTATCAAAGCTATTAATCCTTATTCTAAATAGGTGTATCCTACGCAAGGCTCCAATGATGTGATCAAAAGATCACTCAATATTGAATTCTACCGCAAGGGAGAAGTTCCATTTTAATTGCTTTAGGTGATTCCTACCACAATGTATCAAGTTTAACTTCTAAAGTTATGAAGGATCATCTAAGTTTCTACCTCAATAAGTTACAAAAGCTCTTTCTACCTCAAGGTATCAATAATTAAGGTCTTTAAACAATTCAAGAACAATCCTAAAGCAAGACCCTTAAGATCTCACTTTTCTACTTCTTAAGGTTTACTTGTTAGACTTAGGTTAAAGTGATCAGATCAGATGATTAAAATTCATCTGATCCTTTTCTATTCTATAATCATGGGATAAAATCAAAGATCTTATTAGAGTTAGATCATTTCATAAATCATTACAATTTTATTACCCATTTTATGCTAATAGTCTTATATAAGAGAAAATTAAAGATCTAAAGCTTAAATTCAGATGGTTCAATCGCACAGATTTTATATTAACCTTAGCACTTCTAATTTAATAATTTAAGATCAATATTAAATCAGATGCATTATTGGAATAATGTCAATTAAATTATCTTACAATCAAGTTAATTGATTAAGTGATTAAGGTTTAAATCTTAATCAAGATAAGTTAGGGTTTAATCCTTAACCCTTCTACCATTAAGACCAAATGTTACTTTTAAAGGTCAATGACAAATCAATGTGTTATTAGTGTATTATTGATGGCAATTTTAATTTTGGATTAAGTATCATCTACTTAATCAAGTTATTATGATTGTTATGTTGAAATATAGTTTAATGTCAATTTAAGCACATTTAAGTGTCCAAATAATGTTAAAGTTCTCTAATATTCATCCTAATATCATGAAAGCATATACATATAAAGATGCCATAGGGCAAAAAGGTAATTAATGCTAATCAAATTTTAAATCAAACCAAAGGGATTAATACTTAATCATAAATCTAAAAAGACTTAGGTTTCATGTCATTCGGTTGTTGAGATATACCTATTCAATTCAAACACTTAAGATTCTATTACTTAGCATTTGACACAAAATATATTTAATGTACATAGTAAGTTTTGAGCACTTATTAAAAATAACAAGGTTTTAACTTAATTTTCATATAGAATAATATGCAATGTTTAATTTTAACTAAAACGGAGAAGTTCTGGCCATTTCAGCCAATTTTGGACAGTTTTGAGATTTTTCTAGGTATTTTGCAATTTTGGGCGCTACAGCGTGCTATGGTGCTTTTAGCGCTGTAGTGCGCTATGGTGCTTTTAACGTTGCGGCTCACTGTGGCGTGTTATGGTGCGTTGCAGCGGTCCAACTTGCGAAATTACTGTTCAATTAATTCATTTTTCTGATTTTTATAAAGTTTTCTTAAAATACCGCTACAGCCCGCTGCAGCGCACCAGTGCGCGGTCAAATTTGCGATTTACTGTTTAATTAGGTAATTAACAGATTTTAATATGATTTTTCCGAAATGCCGCTGCAGCGGCCCAGTTTGCAACTTTGCGCGCTGCAGTGCCAGAATAGTATTTTTCGCCTGAACGAAACCAATAATATCAATTTTTTTAGCTCAAATACTCCCAATCTAGAGCATTCCATGAGCAGTGCCATAAATCAATAAAAAGGTCTTTCTGATACCTTTCCATTGACACTAAAATCAGTACAATCGGAGCATCCTAACTATACGAAAAGTGTGAATAAAGGACAGGGTATACAAAATGGATGAAAAATAGAGCATGATTTTTCAAAGAACTGAGATGCCACAATAAGCCTTAATGGCTTCCTTACACCATCATGAGGTTTTAGAACTACAAACAAGCATATTAGCAATATGAAAAGGACAAAGGAGAGGAGCAAACTGGTACCTTAGCCTTAAAGGATGAAGAAAGAACCTCTATTTTCTTCAAGCTTGGAGATGAGCTGAACTTCTTCTTCTTCAACACAAGGACATCAATGGAAGAAGAGAGAGCTGCAGCTTTTGCCAAATGGGGATGAAGAAGGAGCTTGAGCTCTTTCTTAAAGGAGAAGGAGAAATGATGAGCCTATGGAGAGGGAGGAGTAGGGAGCCATCATGAAGGAGCCTAAGGGCATGAGGGTGTCGGCTATGGAGAGGGGGCTGATAGGTAAGCAATATAAAATTAGGAAAATATAGAAAATTGCAATTTAAGAACTGAATAATTGCTTATTTATTTTACTTAATTATTTAAAAAATTTAGATTTTTGAAACGCACTCCGAAAATACCCAAAAATTAACCCCTAGCTAATTTGGGGCTGAGGAATTCAACAATGAAGTCGGATTTTGATTCTGACGATTATTTAATTATGCTAATTTTCAGGGTATTTAATTATATTAAAATATTCGTGAAAATCCGACGACTTTCAAACGTGTCCAAAACATCACCCCTAGCTAATTTGGGGGTGACGATCGCAGCGGCGAAGTAGGATTTTAATTTTGATGTCAAAATAAATATCTCAATTTTTTAATTAATTAAATATTAAAATATTCCAAAATAATCGATTGAGCTCTGAATTGCTCAAAACCTTCAGTGTTTGGTTCTAATGACTAGATGAACATAATGAAATGATAATTACGATACGATTAAGTTAAAATTAAGCTGGGTAACAATCTTGGGTTGTTATATCTATGGTCTCAGGAGCAATCAGAGACCTTAATCAACATTTTTGGGTAATTAATGAATTTAATATATTTTAAATAAAAATAGAAAATAATTAAACAATAATTTAAAATCTAACTATTGGATCTTTGATTTTATTTTATATTAATGTTCCTTGCATTTTTCTGATTAAAATTGTATATTGGATCATACCATTTGGGTAAGTTTAGTTAAAGTTATTTAAATAATTTAATCTGTATTTTTATTTAAATCAGAAATCTAGGGAATGATTTATTAAATATTTAACATAAGGATTTTAATTCCAATAATTCGTTTATTAATCCGCGGCCTGAATTCTAATCCGCGTGGGTCGGGGTCTGACCCGGCCCGAAATGCCAGTCATCTTCTTCCCCGCGGCTGAGTCCCGATACCCGAACCCTAGGGATAGCTTCGATCATGAAACTCTCCCCGCTCAAACCACTCTACACCAGGATCTCGATGGCTACACCTTCCTAGGACTAAGACACGTCGATTGAGGTAAGAACCCCCATCTGGAACACGCTAGATCGGCGGGGTGCTACTCGACCGAAACGCATTAAGGGAAAGAAATTAGGGTTCCCTGTGAGAGAGTAATTCTCCTCACAGAAGCCACCAAACTGACGGGGCTCGATCTCTACACCATCAGTGAGGTGAGGCGAATCGAACCCTCAAGGTTTCGCAGCTTGGGGTGCAACCAAATGCTGGGTCTTTACTTGGACTCAGCCTTGGCTCAGCCGCTAGCTCGATCGATCGATACGATCGATCAGAGCTAGCTCAGACCCTGGGTACGATCGGGTTAGGTTCCAAGAGGGCTATAGACAGCATCTAGAGTCAATAATTACAAGCTTAAATGGATGAACTGAGCTTACGCGGCTCAGTGGAAAGAGGCAGTACCTGAGGACAGAGGTTGCAGGCACGACCTATGGGAAATGAGGCAAGCTGGAGCTTCCCAAGTAGCAGACGAGAGTTCACAGGGAGTATGAACACCAGACGGACCCTCTATTAGTGGTTCTAAACTCTGGGAATGCCGATGAATTGTCGAGAGAGACGAGAGCTCTAGGGGATGTCAGATGGCCAATTGGGGATTCTCAGTGAGCAAAGGGACTCACTGAGAGGTCCTGGGGTATTTATAGGTCTAGGGAAGGTTTGGGGTTGGATACTAGAGCTCGGGAATGGAGGAAGGCTCGGGCCGAGGTGGAGGCTTGGTTCCAATGGCCATGGGAAAATTAGGGAGACTACTACCGGAAGACGATCACACCGAGGGTATAAGAGGAAGAACGGGTCATTTCTCGTACTGCCACGGGGGCTAGAAGGATCCCGATTGTTGGGGAGGACCAGATGTAGACGGGGCGAGATGAGGGAGACGATCCATAGTGCTCGGACTCATGCCTGCCGTTTGATGGATAGACCGTTGGTCTTGGACGGCTCTGATGCATTACTTAAGCGGGATGGATGATAGCTATCAAATGCGCGTGATGGATCTGATGCCTAGGATTAGATCACAGCGCGGGGTAGATCGCATCGTAGGATTAGATGCGCTAGGATTCGTGCTAGGGCATCTATTGACGCTATTTGAAGTGCCGTTGTCGGGACCCCGTAGCAGATTTGCCGCGGTCCTGACAACAAATCCCAGAATATAAAAATATAAAAAAATTAATTTAATTAATTAGAATTCATTTTTTTAATTACTTAATTTTTTTTTTAAATTATTAAATCCAATTTAGGACTAGATGAGCTTAAAAAATTCCCAAAAATTTACCCTTAGCTATTTGAAGTGTGAGGAATTTAAAAATGAAATTAGATTTTAATTTAGAGATTAATTTAATTTAAGTAGTTTCTAGGGCTCAAAATAGGCAAAAATACTAAAATTCCCAATTTAGCTCTCATTGATTTCAAACTTCTAGGGTTAGGTTTAAACGATCAATTGAGTCTAATGGAATTAAAATTAGAACTTGGTTTAACTTAATTAATCTGAATTTATGTAGGGTAACAACTAGGGTTGTTACACTCCATAATCTCAAATAGCTCTGAGTCTACCATTATTAGTTTCATAATGATAGGGCCCCAGCCAACAAAAGAAAATTCTAATTAGATAAAATATCTAAGTATATTTTAGGTTGAAATATTATTATGTTAATTAGATATTATCATTAAAATTTTACATTTAAAATAAGCAGTAAAGAAGCAGAATGCATATGAAAAGGAAAGGCAGTTATAAACAATAAGTTTATAACTTAAACAAAAGAGAAAGTAAGCACATACCTTTAACATAGTTGCAACAAGGTTAGGCATAAAATAAAGATTAAATAGTAATATAACTAAAAAGAAAATGTATCCTAAATATGCTGATGATCAATATAAACTCATGCTAATTGACATAAAGTAAAAGAACATGTAAAATACTTAAATAACTTAAAGTAGGACTAATATCTTATATAATATATATATATATATATATATATATATATATATATATATATATATAATCAAGTAAGCAAGACTAGCATCCTTTAAGTAAATAAAACTAGCAAATGCAGTAAGACAGTAAATAAGAAAGTGCTAAAATGCATAAAGTAAAATTGAAAATAGTAAATCCAAAACTAAAAACTATCATGGCTACATAAGCCATTTAAAATTAAAAGAATACAACAAATCTCACTTAGCTTGATGGGCTAAGGCAGAAGCTCAGAATTATATATGCATGAAATCACTTAGCTTGATGAGATAAGGTAGAAATACTAAACTGAATATCACTGAAATCACTTAGCCTGATGAGCTAAGGCAGAAAGTACTGAACATAATACTACTAAGTAGAAGTGCACCTACAACTAGTACTACCATATCAGATCCTGACTAATAAAGTCATATGGGCACAAAATCTATTTCTCGCCACCCTGGGAACCAAACGCTCAACCAGGCATGGATAGACTTACCAGACACTAGTGTGGCGCCCCACCCCTTAATCCACAAGATTAAGCTAAGGGGTGGTGTCACTCTAGCTAACCCTTCTCTTATTATTGGATTAGGATGAAATCTATAATCCACCTAATAAGAGAAGGAGTAAGCATAGAATCAAACATTTAGTCACTTAATAAGAATTCATACAGAGTGTGAAAGTGATTTATAATAAGAAACATTCAAGCATCACAATATAAATATAATGAAATGCAACTCAGAATAAAAGGCATAGTAATCTAAACACATAGTTAAGAGTACCTGTATTACTACATCAATTTAAAGTTTAAGTAATGAAAGTATAAATGCGCTCATCCTCACTTATAAAAGAAAGCTAGACAGCTGCTTCTTCCAAAGGCTCCTCCTCTGGATAAGGCTCCACACCTAGCTCCTGATCATCTAACTGAAGAGAACCTGCCATTGTCGGTTTCACAATGTAGGGCCCCAGCCAAAAAGAGAAAAATATTGTGTTAGATAATTGTCTAAGTACATTTTAAGCTAGTAAGTTTTATATGTATTTTATAATATCACCATCTACATTCTCTAAGCAATAACTATATCAAATAAGGGAGAAACTAGCAATACAGTAAGGAAGGAAAAATCTATAAACAATTATTTATAACTTAAGCAAAAAGAGAGGCTAAGACATGCCTCAACTACAAGCTAAACAAGGTAAGGCATATGAATATAAATAACTAAACAAGTATTGGAAGGAAATACTACATCCTAAACATACTGGTGATCAAAAGAAATATGCAAATTAAAATAACTGAACTCAGTAATGATACATATAATTAGCAGCAAAATTCTGACATCCTAAAATATATAAGTAGTACAAGGAGAATAGCTGACTGAATAAAAATGCTGAAAAGTAAACAAAACATATATGTAAACATCTGTGTACTAACTAACATACAGAAAAGAGCTAATCTAGCCCACCGAATATCAAAAATCTTCGCACCATCACGACTAAGACACAAAATTGTGTACCCCTAGTGTCAATAAGGAGACTAGGCAATCAGCACACAACTAAGCAAATAGAAGATATAAATAAAGTCTTCCCCTAGTGTCAACAAGGAAACTAGGCAATCAGAAGACATAACTAAGAGGCAGCTCTAACACATACAATTATTATCTTTAATCAATCACTTTAATATTTTCACAAGGAATCTAAGGAGTCTCCATATTTTCCTAAAATTTTATTTATGCTTCAAAGATCTTATATGTTAGGCTCAGGGAATTATGGTACAAATATACAATGAATGCATAACAATAAAATATCAAAAGTAAGCAAGGGACTCTATTAAACACGGTGATATTATTTTTTTTCTAATTATCCATTCTAACTATTCCAAATTACACAAGTTCAAGATCATCATTTTCTTACTATCGAGTATAACTTAGAAATTCATCCTTATAAGTTAAAAAGGATTAGAATTGATCAGGTTTTAATCTATTTCAACCAGATAGATGATTATGAGTTAAATCAATAAATCATATATCCTAGTTTTGTGAATTTAGATGTTCTATCTAAGATCTGATCAAGACCTTCTAAACCTATAGATTATGGATTAAACACTATGAGATTTAGGTTTAATCATATAATCCAAAAAGGATAAGACCTAAGTTCTAGGTTTCATTCTAAAAGTGATCTACTTATTAAGGCAAATCCTATTAAATAATCAGACTTAATAGGATGAATCTCATATCCTAAAACTAAGGTTAAAAGACAAAATAATCAAAATAAGTTATAAAATAAAAGAAAAGCATAGAAACTAATAAAACTAAGGTTTCACCCATTGAGTAACTCATTTACCTAATGAATGAACTCTAACCTATGATCTAATCCTAGTCTTAGGAATGATCCTTATGTGAGGTGTACAATCCTAAAGAAAAGGACTTAGAAAAATCCTGGGATCTGACCTAATAGTTGATTTCACTCATTTAAATATCACTAAAATAGCTCTAATATTAGTTATAATGATTTAAGAGGCTAACTAAAGGTTAAGGCTAATCCAATCTTAGGACAAAATAACTACTTTGCTCCTACTTTAAGGGTCTAAAAGTCAACTTATGTTTTAAGGGTCCAAACTAAAGCTTCTTAATTCCAAATGATTCCTTACTATTTATCTTGAAGATAGACAGTAAGTATGTCCAATTTGGACGAGAGACGGGTTCTATAGGTTCAAACTAAGGTTTTTGGCTTAAGGGCATTTCAGTAATTTTTACTCTACTGAAACCTAAATTCTTATGCAGTTTAATGTTGGTAATGGTTCAAGAATTCCATATATTCTAAGAACACTGAATTCTGAGACCAATTGACTAAGTTACAGAAGTTTTGCTTTCCAAGGGCAATTTGATAATTTCAGGTCGGTCAACGGGTGACAAAACCGAACTTTTTCGTTTAAGTCTAATTTTAGCAAACTCAGTTTCTATAGCTTCCCTATAGTATATTGAGTATTTTGATAGGGAGTAAACCCAACTTGAACCTCAAATGGTCAAGTTATGACCTAACTAAGGTTGGGGGTATTTTGGTCATTTTCTAAATTTATAAGATTCAAATCCTAAATATTATTTCAGTTTATTGATTACATTGAAATTCTAAACTAGTTAGCATCTTGAATTTTTGAATTTGGAGTTGATTTGACCAAGTTATGGCTATTTAAATTATAGGGGCATTTTGGTTAATTTTTCCTAAAGTCAACTGCGAGATCTAGGGTTGACTTTTTGTCCTGATGTCCAAATGAGAAAACTAATACTACTGCATGGATGGGGCCATTCTCTTGAGTATTTTAAGACCCATATTGACTATGTTTGGTCAACTAGGTCCAAAGTTATGGGGCCTTAGAGAGGTCCTAAAATACTACTTTATTATGCGTGCCCTGAAATTAATTTTTACATTATGCTATTTGATTCCTTTTATTTTTCTGAGTACTTTGATATCTATATTGGCTATGTTTGGTTCATCTTACAAAAAATTATTAAACTTTTAAGTTTTACTATTCAAAAATACAATTTGTATTATTTTACTATTCATTTATTCAATTTGTATTAATTTACTATTCATTTCTAAAGTTATATATATTCTGAAATTATTAATCCAGTAATTAATTTGTAATTAATTAATATCTAATTATTAATTAATTATTAATTAATCTATTATTTAATTACTATATATATAATATTTTTATTATTACTATTAAAATGTTGTTAAGTTAATTACTGTTTAATTTATCTTAATTATCTGCTAATTTTTAATTAGAAATAATTAATTATAGTTATTGTTTAATATATAATTAATTATTCTAATTACTGTTAATATTTAATTAATATTAAAATAATACTAATTATCTTCTAATTACTAATTATAGTTAATTAATTATATAAATTTACTATTTAAAGGTCATTAATACTAATTACAATGATTAACAGTTAACTGTAATTAATTACTAATTAACAGTAATTAATTAGATTAAATAACTGTCTAAGTTGACATGGGCTCCACGGCTGCCACTTGGCAGCGCCCGATTGGGCGCTGCTCTGCATATGGGCCCACAAGACACATGGCATACCCGGAGGCTGCCACATGGCACAGTGGGCTCCACAGCAGAAGCTGAAGAGTCGTGGGTGCTCTGGCAATGGGCTCCCATGTGACACGTGGCGTGCCCGGAGGCTGCCACGTGGCACAGTGGCCCCACAACAGAAGTCGAAGAGTCACGGACTCTGGCGGTGTTCCCCACGTGATACGTGGCATGCCCAGAGGCTGCCACGTGGCGCTGCGGCCCCAACTGGGCTTATGCGGACCCAGCCGAGGAGGGTCGAGCCAGGGCCGACCCGGCCCGTCCCGAGAGCTTCCGCCTTCAAACCCGTGTCGAGGAACCTAGGGTTCTAAAATGCCGGCGACGCCAGCGACGGGGAGCACCGACTCGCATGCCCAAGAGTAGGTCTCGACGAGGCCTACCCAATGAGACCCAGACCAAGGTTAGGGAGGGAATGGGAAGCAACCTAGAGCTAACCCTAGCTCCTAAGGTTCAGCGTATCGACGGGTAACAGTTTGTACTGTAGCCCATCCCTTGATACTCCTCGATCGGGTTCGATCGAACCCGATCGGACCGTAGGATCTGCAATCTACAGTGTGAAATTGAGTTTCGAAAGGGAAATGAGATGATCGAATGTAAGGATCGAAGGGTAGAGGTACCTGATGATCGACGGCAGCAGGTAATCTGAGGGTTCGAGGCTCCCGGCTCTGTTCGACGCGTCCCACTGCGAAAACTCCGACCCTAAGGTCTCAGGCGGGTGTTAAAGGCACAAGGACGGAGCGGCTGAGGCCTGCGAGGCATTGGGTGGACGAGCGGGGCGGCGTCCTGCCACGGGGCGCAAGCGATTTCGCCGAGGAAGACGACGGGCCAGGACCGTCTGATCTTCGATGAGACGGTCCAGATGCGCCGTTAGCGTCTAATGGTGAGGGAGAAGGCGCGCCTTACGTGGACAGACAACATTGACTTAATTAACGGTGCCGCAGAAAAATTAGGTTTTAATATTAAAATTAAATAATTTTTGTTTTAAATTATTATTTAAATTCATAATTAAATTTAATTAATTCTAAATAACTAAATGGCTGTAGGAAAAATTCCAAATATGTTTTCTTAGCTATTTGAGAGTTGAGGAACGTAACGGCGAAGTCGGATTTTCGATCCGAAGAGTATTTTAATTCCTAAATTTTTTGAGTACTTAAATATTATTAAAATATTCGCCAAAATTTCGACGACTTCCAATTGACACGAAAACATCACCCCTAGCTAGTTTGGGGGTAATGAGCGCAATGGCGATGTCCGTTTTTCAATATGAGATCATTTTAAATAGGTCAAATTTTAGGGTTTCTGGATTTTTCCAGTAATCAGGATTCGATCCATTTGACTCCTGATTTGGACTAGGTCTTAGAGGTTGACTCCAATTAACCTAATTAGCACTTATGATTATATTTAGGACTAAGATTAGTCATAATTAGCTAAGGTAATAACTTGGGTTGTTACAACTAGCCTCCACCGTGCTATGCCGAACCCACGAACTGAAGAGGCGTACTAGTTAGGTCACAACCTACTAAAAACCAGAAAATTAAAAACACTGATAAAAATATGAACAATATTTATGCAAATTAAAAGCTGACACGAGATACTTATCAAATATCCTATGTCTAATACATGTGATCAAGGTATAAAGCTCAATACAAGATAAGCAAAGCATCAAATATCAAAATGAGCAAGAGACTCTACTAGGACAGGTGATATCCATTATTGTCTAATTATTCATTCTATCTACTCTAAGTTACACAAGTTAAGGATCTCCAATTTCTACTATCGAGTGTAACTTATATTCATGACCTTATAAGTTGAAAATAATTAGGACTGGCTAAGTCCTAATTTGATTAATCACTGTCGACTATAAATCAAATAAATAAATCCATCGACCTTTTTTTTGTAATTTTAAGAATCCCAAGCCATCTTAATTAGCCAAATCAAGATGAAAGGATTAAGAATTGAACTTCAAATATTGAGATTTAATTACTTAATCCAAATAGTAATCCTAAGGGACTAGGTTTTATCACCCACCTTACAGATAAAGATTTAAGGCAAATCTTATTAAGTGAAGTCATACTTAATAGGATATATCTATATTCTTAAATCTAAAGTTAAAAGATCAAATAATTATTAATAAATTATAAAAATCTATAAAATAACAAAATCAAAGTTCACCTATTGAGTAACCCATTTTACTCAATAGCTGAATTCTAACCTAAGAACTAATCCTAAATCCTAAGGAAAATCTTTTGAGACTAAGATGAACACTCAAACTCCATTCCTAACTAATATTCTAAGAAATATTAAAGATAGATTAAGGAGGTTCAGAAAAGAGGTATGATGTGAGATGATTCTTACATCATATAGTTAATAAATTACTTAGAATTTCTTGAAAAAAGAAAATTAGGGTTTTGATTTAAAATTAAATTTATGGCTTAAAGCAATTGAATTAAATTTAGAATCACTTTATTTATTGATTTTATGGATTATAACAAGAATTTAAGGCTTAAAAGTACTTAACCCTAAATTTAGGCAAAATAACCATTTTCCCCCTACTTAAGGGTCTAAAATTCTACTTTTATATTTAAGGCTCTAAATTGAGAATTTTTAGTGTCAAATGATTACTTACTGTCTAATATGAAGATAGACGGTAAGTACATCAATTTGGATAATTATTAAGTCTTGTGAGATCAAATTAAGAAATTTGACTCATAGGGACAATTTGGTATTTTTACTTAATTGAATCTAATTTTTCTGTCAGTTTATTAAAACTTATTGCCTAAGGTTTTCATAGAATCTAAAATTACTAAATTTTGATAAGTATTGGCTAAGTTATAGCCAATACAAGCTAAGGGCTAAATATGGAAAATTAGGGTTTCAAAATGGGTGTCAAAAACCTAACTTTTCCATTTGAAGTATAAATTCAGTAAACTTAATGGTTATAGCTTTCCTATAACCTACTGAGTACCTTAACTAGGAGCAGAACCAATTTAGACCTCATTTGGTTAAGTTATGACTTAATTAGGGTTTAGATGATTAGTTATTGATTAGTGAAATTAATCACAAAATCACTAAACTAACTATACCATTAGGTTTTATTATACTCTAGGAGTTATTAGAAACTAAAATTTCTCAATTTAGATTATTAATTATGCTAATATTCACTAATCAAGTTTTAAGATAATTATGGTTGATTAAAAGATCTAACCATTGGATTTAAAATAATTTTGAAGTTGATTGTTAATTAGGTCTTTCTGATCAAAATGGTAAATTGGAATATCTAAATTGGAGTTCAATTGACCAAGTTTTGGTCAATTAAAAATCTAGGGTTAATTAGGGTAATTAGAGTTAGGTCCTAAAAATGATTAAGCCAATACTAATCCAAACAGAGAATTAAACACTACTAAGTTATTCTATAGGCTTTTCTGATCACTTTAAAACCCATATTGTCTATATTTGGACTAGTGTGTGAAAAGTTATGAGCCTTGAAAAATTATGGTTTATGTCCAAAAGTGATTAGTCAAAATATTAATCAAACAACAAATTTAACACTACTAGAATAATCCTGAGAGTTTGCTAATTATTTTGAGACCCATATTGAGTATATTTGGGTGAATACACACAAAGTTATGACTAATTGAAGTTTTGTGGCAATTTTAAATTATTTAATAGCCTAAAATGTCACTATGCAAAATATAAGTCTTACTCAAAAATAAATATCATCAATAAATTTCTTAATTTTTACTGATTAAAATATATTTGATTGTATTATTTGGACTTGTATTTTGTAAGTTAGAAATGTTTAAAGTTTGACATTTAAATGAATTAATTAAATGCATATATATTAATATTGTTTGTTTAATTTATCATTCTAATTATTTAATTAATAAATATGTTATCATCAATTAACCATATTCTTATTTCTGTTTATATATTAAATATACGTACATATATAACTTTATGATATGATGTTATATTATATAAGTATCTAATATATATTTATTTATTATTTAAATATCTTCTTTTTTTTGCAGGATGTAGATGGCAGTGGGCCCCACAGCTGATGTGGCGCACGGATAGCGCGACTTCTCATTATAGTGGGACCCACGTCAAGCAGTGTGACGCGTACAGCGCTGAGCAGGCCCCGCCTCACTATCCTACGAGGCAGCCCAAAATTCGGGTCAGGCCCGAGTTGACCCGGCCAAGCCCTTTGCCTCCTTCTACCCGCAGACAGGGACCTAGGGCACGTCGTTTGGCGGTGCTCTCATCGGCACCGGGGTTCGATACGCATTGCGATGTTTAGGTCTTGACAAGACCTACACAACCATGGCTAGGATAACTTGCGAGGGGGTCGTGATATGCCGCAAACTTTAACCCTAAAATCAATACTCTAAACGACATACACACATGCACTCTAACTAATTCTTATACAGATAAATGATTAAATTGAGCCTATCGAAATGTTGATTCCTTGATCGGACATCATACACATACAATCTAGGCACTGGAATAACCTTACGAAGTGGAAAAACAATAATCGAGTGCATAAAATGGAAGCACGGTGTACCTTGATTTGGACGGCTGGTGACGATTGTGCTACGGGAAGATGATGTTCAAAGATTTGCAAGGTTTGAATTCGATCGAAAATGGAGAAAGTCGGGACTTAGAGTCCATTGGGACTCTTATTGAATGGCTAGAAGCGGTGGGAGGACGCTTGGCATCGACGTTAAACCACGCGCGTCGAGAGCCCTCGCCGCGTGTGCTTCGCGGAGATGATGAGTCTCGGCCGTCTGATCGAGCGATCAAATGGCACGAAAGCTCCATCCAATCAGACGACCACAAAAAGAAGAAAAGAACGGCGTTCGACTTAATGCGACGGCGTCGTTTATTTAAAAAAAATTACTGTTTAAATTATTTTCTACATATTTCATTAATTAAATTTAACTAATTAAGCGTATTCCTAAAGTTTCAAATAAATCACTTCTAGCTAATTGAGGGGTGAGGAACGCAACGGCACAATTAGATTTTTGATTTAACGAGTATTTAATTATTCGAATTTTCGGGGTATTTAAATAATATTATAATATTCGATAAAAATCCAACGACTTCCAAATGCATCCAAAACATCACCCCTAGCTACTTTTGGGGTGATGAGCGCAATGACGAAGTTAGATTTTTGATTTGAGGTCAAAATAAGTATATCAATTTCTAGAGTTTCTAAAAATTTTCAAAAATCAGAATTTGATCCATTTGATTCTTGAATTGGACTAGATCTTAGTGATGAGTTCCTAATGACTTAAGTAGTGTACTGGAACCATAATTAGAACTTGGATTGACTTAAGTAACAACCTGGGTTGTTACAATAATGCAATACCTTACTGGAGCTATAAGTTAGATGAAACCCGAGAAGGTTTTCTACAATCACCCATGTTCATTCCTCCAAGTTCACTTATTCAATCGAAAATCACAATACTTTAGGGTTTGGCGGTGTCTCAGCTGAGAATGAGATGCAAAAAGTAGAAAATCGAAAACCCTATAGTCTATATGAATAATTAGATGTTCAACACTCAATATAAAAATTTATAAAGATTGAATAATATGTAAAATATAATAAAACTGATAATATTGTGGTTACTATAAATTTTGTAGAGTTTTAGGTGTAATTTAAGTAAAATGTTCAACTTTTTTATTTTTTATTTTCATAGCTAATAAGAACAGTTAGATAATTGATGGATATTTAAATAATAGCTAAAAATTAAAAGACATGTTGTTAATAGTTGCTTGAATATAGGATTGTAAATAGTTGCTTGATTATAGGATTGATTTGGAAATAATATATGTTAGTTTATTATGAATCCAAATTATCAATTTAGAATATAAAATTTTAATATATAATGATTTATATGATAAATTAAAAATTACTTAGCAGATATATACATTTATAAATTAGTATATTAATAGATAAAAAAATAAGCACAACTCAAACAAAATGTATTAAAGACAATAATGATTCATAAATTCTTGTTAAAGATAAATATATTTAATAGAAGTTGATCAATTATTTAATAAAGATAAGTATTATATTAGTACATATAATAAAATAAATTGAATGACTATAAAAATAATATCACTTATATTTTTATTTGAAAGTTTTAAATCCTAAAATAGTAAACTAAATTTAATATTAATTGCATTATTTTAAAATTAATTTGAATGAAATTTAAACATAACTAAAATTGTTTGTTGATTTTATAAATACAAAATGTTAATTGCAAAATACATAAATTAAAATTATTTAAAAAATCTCTTGACAACAATATTTAATATTGTTGAGAATAAATAAATTTTGTTATAAATCTTATATTTAAAATTTAATCGATAAATTTAACAATTATATTGCTAAATTATGAAAAGTTAATAAAAATAAAATTCTAATTAAAAAATGGAATCGACGTTGCGCACAGTGAGATTCTGAGCAACGCGTTTGATATTTAACTGTTTGGTTTGGTCGTTTATAGGCGTGAATGCGTGATGCACTGTGCGCAGGTAATAGCGGTGAGAAAATGCCTCCCGGCTTCCTCTAATAAAAGCTTGATCGAAAGCGCGAGAGAAGAATAACTTTTTCCGGAGAATTTCAGAGGGGATCGATCTTTGGAAGCGACATGTCTTCGTCGTTCAACGCCTTCGGAAACGACGGAGATGAGGCATCTAGGGTTTTGAGTGGTCCCATCGACGATGAAAGCTATATGGTGTACGAATCTTATTCCAATTTCGTTGGAGACGAACATTCGAAGGATACCGATGAGATGCGTGGATACATTCCCGGAGGAAGCTTTGGTAATGTGGAGATCTCCGCCGATCCAACCTCGCCGGAACATTACGACTACCGATCTGATCCGCACGCGGAGTATTCTTCAGTTGATTCGCCGTTCACGCGAGCTGAATCCAACGGGCATGTCTATATGACGGAGGCGAATGGTGGTGTTTTTGCATCTGACGGGCCCAGTCTTCCGGATCCGGAGGAGATGAGGGAAGTAGGGTTTCGTCTGCAGGAGTGGCGCCGGTAAGATGCTTTTCTGTTACAGATCTGATATGTTTTTTTGCGTACTTTTCTTGGGATTTTGCTTGGAATGGATTGGATCTTCTTTTTTCTCCTCTTCTTCAAAGGAAGGCATGATTTCTTGTAGTATGGCGTAAATATTGCACATCATGTCTCTCCTATGATACGATGAATACGGCGAATGATAATTTTGCAGATTGGTTTAAGTTTCAGCGCTTTTACATGTTGCTGGTTTGTTTGATTCTTTTAGGCTTTAAGATCTTCTCTGTGAGATTCTATGGGAAAGTTTGGTTGGGGATTTACAGAGAATTTTTTTAAGCATTAATCATTAATGGACTGTGTGGTGACATGATTTACGCAAGATTTAAGTCTGTAGATTCTGAAATTCACCAAACGGTTTAGTAGGGAAACGAAGAGTAACGTAAATTCAAATCCACAGCTACCTCCTTTAATTCAACCTAATCGAAAAAGGAGGTCACAGATCCTGAAATCCCCGATTCGGTTTGCCAGATCGCCAGCCAAACAATATTCAACGGTCGAGGGTTTCAGAATTGATTAAATTCTGTAATTTCGGTTACCAAACAGCCTCTAAATCTTGTTAAATTGGGTTTGTTTGAAAAGCTTAAAGCTTTGTTTCTTCACTATCAAAAGCAGTTTTTAGATCTGAATCATGGATTGATAAATACTTGTGAATGTGATTTAAGAATCTAATGGTAAGAGGGGAGATCGTAGGTGGGGCAGCCGTACTAGAAAAAAAAATGCCATGGAAGAAGAAGACATGCCGCGGAATTAACGAAAGGTCAATGGAGGAGTGTGGAAAGAAGCGGTTGGAAACAATAGTAGGAATGAGCAATTTTTTTCTAGAAAACCAGGTGTCTTTAATGGATTTATATTTATGATTTGTTTATATGTTAAATATTATGAGTTAAACATTAGATTTAGATACATTAATATTATGGGACTTTATTATTATGAATTAGGTGAAAACCTAATGATATCACTAATAACTAATTCTACTAATCAAAGGGGAGAATTATATACTTGTTTGAGAGTGATAGGTGGATATTGCTTGTAAAAATTTATATTTTGAAGTACTAAGAGGCTAATTAGTTTGAGTAAAAGGAATTATGGAGCAATAAATTATTTTGGAAGTATTTTTTAGGTAAAGGGCAAAACTAATTTGCTTTAACGATAATAGTAGAGAAGAGGGCCAGCATGGAAATCACGAAGGAGAGGGTTTGTGATGACGAAAATGGCTGGAAGAAAAGGGCGTCGTCGAACTCCAACGACTGGGGACGTCAGTGTCGGGGCTGGTGAAGACTTTAGGGTTTAGGCGAGAGCTCCTGCGACGAAGGCGCAAATATCACGAAGACGCGAATTCCTGCGTCGGCGAGAAGTTGTGATTTGAGCTGCGACGAGGTGGCTCCACATAATAGGAATTCACCTTTTATCTCAGCACAAAAAACTCACCACACCCCTATATTTCGTCCTGTAAAAAAATAAATCAAGTGTTATATTTTACATCATAAACTCAAATTCCGCAAATCAAAAACTATAAAAATTTAAATTCTGAGATTTAAATTATTTTACACCGGAATTACTGAATACCAAACATCCCATTTGCCGAATGTCTTCTTCTTCATTTGCAATTTTAGCTTGCCGACATTCTTTCTTCTCTTCTCTTCTGTCCTTCTCTTCTCTGTTCCTTTATGCTTGATTTATGAGTAAAACTATTATATTTTTTTTGTGAAGTGCGGGATAGTTATATTGTCTAATAAAATTATATTATAAAAAGATTATTTTAAGGGGTTGTTTTAATTGAATTAAAATTGGTGAAAATTTTTATACTATATTTTGATTTTGCATTAATATATATATATATATATATATATATATATTTTTTTTTTTTTTTTTACTTGATTAAATTATACCTCAGAATAATAAAATTTTTTTTAAAAAACGTACAGAAACATAAATAAATAAATGCTAAAAAAGCAATGAAAAATGACTCAGTATTATATATATATATATATATATATATATATATATATGTATGTGTGTGTATGTGTATATATATAAACGGAGTAAATGAATTACGCTCGAATCGAGCATAGTTGAAGAATACGCAGAGCAGCGGAGTAGCCGAGCAAATGACCGAATGATTCGTTCGTCCATCTTTTCTGGCAAATGAGCAGATGAGCCGAGCATGCAAGTCCTTCTTTATCCATCTTCTGGGGAATCCTTCGTTCGTTTAGAACGATCGATTTGAGCGAATTAATTGTCTTGAATTTTTTTTAGGGTTTAGGCTGTTTGAATGAAACAAATGAAACCAACTTCGATTCGTTCAATCAAAATTTAAATTTAAGAAAAAATAAAATTTTTGGGGTAATCTTACTCAATTTATTTAAAGCACTACTGCACTCACAGATTTCTTAATTTCAAACAAAAAGTATTAAATTTTCTAAAAATCTGATAAACACAATTGTAATCAGATTATACTTTAACCAAATTATTTTACTCTAATATTTCTAAAATTCTCTAGTGCCAAATAACTCTTTAACTAAATATGCAAAAAAAAAAAATTCAGAAATTTAATTACTGTGCATTAATTTCATCGCAAACCAAACAGCCCCAAGTATACCAATAAGTACTGATTTTAACAATAGGCATTCGAATAACAATTATATCACTAGACAATAATTTTTCTAATTAAGCTATATTAAATCATAATTATTAAGTTAATTTCCAAATACTAACAAGATTGTTGTCAAATAGTTTGTAGTTTAATTATAATCATGTCAAATTGTCTCAGGATTTACTAAATCGGAATTCATGGAATGGTGAATCTGGATTCTCAAGTTTATACATCTTGAAAACGAGTTTCTTCTAATTATTTTTGGTTCTTCAGTTTTCTTGAACAAGATACATGGAAAAGCTGTTTTTTTTTCTTGCTTTTGTAGAGTGCGCCTTGATAATCCTTGAACTTTGAGAAAAAGTGGCTTCTAGACATTTTCTTAAATAAAGGTACGACATTCATTGATCTGCAGAAAGTCAAGTCACTTCGTAGATTGGGAGATGAGCCTATTAAGATAGATTTTGTAGACTGTATGATAGATTCCCATGCTTCTTTTTCACAATTTTTGCTTGAACACCATTCCTAATGGCCTAATGAGTAAAGTGATCTACCGTGGATTTATGATAAAAATCAGCATAACAGTAGTATAGCCCAAGAAGTCTTTGAAAGCACATTTCTTGCAGAGGCTACTATTGCTTGCACCAATAGAAGTCTTCTAAAAAACCCTCAAGAGACACTCAAAATGGAATGGAAGATCAAGGCTACCACGGGGGTGCCCTACCATTCCTTCAAAAGGGCAAGCAAGTCAACTTGGAAAGGTAAGCCATATGCATTGATGATGCGTTGAAGCAAATCTAGGAGGACTATTTAAGGATGAGTTGAAACAAAATTAGGAGGATTAGATTGTAAGGGGGCTGTCTAAAGCCCGGGAAGGATAAAGGCATCATGGTGAAAGCCTTTTTTTCATTGTGGAGCTCTTTGTTCAGTTGGAAGAGAGGGACAAGCTCATATCCTATCATGCCAATAAATGAAGGATGATGACAAAGTGGTCTGTCTACAAAAGAATTCTAGATAAGCAATGCAAGTACCATTGCCTATTGGAGATGGGTAAGTTTTTAGCAATTATCTTTTTGTTGCTGAAGCCCAACTAAGTTTGCTTTTAAACTCCAAATTCAGAACTTTGAATTTACTACTTTTCAAGCACTGCCCCAATAACAATTATTCTGACTAGTCTTCTGGTGCTGGTACTGATGTGCTTCTTCTTTGTACACAGGCAAAACGCCATCCATCTTGAAGAGAAAGAAAGAAACGAAAAGGAGGCGAGAAATCGGATACTCGAGGAAGCCGAGGAATTCAAACGCGCATTCTATGAGAAACGCAAGCAGAATCGAGAGGCGAGCATGGCGGGTAACAGGGAGAGGGAGAGGCTGTTTCTGTCAAACCAAGAGAGATTTCACTCTGAGGCCGGGAAGCAATACTGGAAAGCCATAGGCGAGCTCATCCCCAACGAGGTGCCCAACATCACGAAGAAGCGGGGAAAGAAAGACGCGGAGAAGAAGCTGCCGTCAATCGTCGTGGTTCAGGGCCCGAAGCCGGGAAAGCCCACCGATCTCTCCAGGATGCGCCATTTGCTCACCAAGCTCAAGCACGCGCCCCCACCGCACATGAACCCCTCGCCACCGAAAGAACCTGCAAAAGACACCGACCACGCGTCCGTAAAAGATGGAAAGAAGACCGCATCGACGAATGCTGGAACTCAGACTCATCCCTCAGCGCCGGCTGTAGAAGTCGGAATGGCTGCCGGAACGGAGTCGGAACCGGAGCCGGAGCCGGGGCCTGAGACCCAGTAGTTTTTGTTCAGGTGATTCTCTTAGTTTCTTGTTGTATGAAATTGCATGCCTGTTTCTGTTTATTTTATTCTTTGCGCTCAGTTTATTTATTGTGAAGAGTATTGTTTGCTTGGTAAGAGACCACAAGACATTTTTTGTTTCATTTTTTTAAGTAATTTCTATACTTTTTTAATAGTAGATTAATAAAATTCTCAATTGTTTGCAATTGGTTTTTTAGGTAGAGAAATTATAAATGTTTCAACATATAAATTAAAATTTTTATAAAAAAATAGTATATTTATTAAAAGCAAAAAATAAGAATAGAAGATTAATCCTTTTGCAAGTTTTTCATTTGGGTTCTTATTTTTTTGTTTACTGTTAATTCATTTTGGGCTCTTTTAGAATAAAATAACAAAACCAACCACAAGTAAACAGTTCAAAATCTTTTTTTATGAACATAGTTACAATACTCTTCATATATCGAAGCATTTTCCTTTTTATGTGATATTTATTTTTTTAATTTAGTTATCCACCTTAATGATTGGGGCTAATCAAGCTATCAATTGATTTATAGATATTAACAATCTCTAAATAAATTGAAGTATATTACTCTTATGTAATTGTGATTTTGGAAAATAATAGTTTAAATAAGAGTAATTTAAGTGATAAAATATATAATAAGTATAGATGCAAGTTGGATTAAAAATCCTATCTTCCTATTTTCTTAAACTACTAAACTTGGACTAATGCTAGAGTCTTTAACTAGAAGGTTTGCTAGCCTCAAGCTAACTATGGCATCCAAGGATTAGGAAAATCCTAACTCGTCAGCTTACCAAATTGGTTAACTAAGTACTAATAGTTCTAATATGTAAAGTGCTAAGTGAGAGTTTTCTAACCACTAGTTTTTAGGTTGGTTAAGGTTAATATTGCACTTTAGGATTGTAAAGAGTTACGCTAAGCTCAATCTAGCATTTTAAGGGTTCTACTAACGGATCTTATAGTATAAGGAACTGATGTAGCACATTCTAAGAATATTATCAAAAGCTCAATAACAAGAGTCATGGCTAAAGTTCAAGGGAAGAATTTGAAGGTGGGCCTAATTACAAAAGCCCAATCAAAAGCTCAATAAAGAGCCCAAATATTGGGTATACTATTTATATTTTATTTTTATTAATATTGTATTTTTTTTATTTGTTATGACACATGTTTGACCAGCCATGTCATGAGAAAAATATTTAATGTAAGTAGTTTGAGTTATTTCTTCACTAATTGCTAACTACCCATCTTTTCCTTCAAAATTTCTCTCCATATTTTCCCTCCAAAGCTCATAGGGCAAGAGACTTGTAGTGCTTATAAATATGAGTTGAAATGTAATATAATGAAGTAACTTGAATGAAAGAAATTTGTGGTGAATAACTTTCATATTGTTGGTGCTTTGTAGTGTCAAGTTTACTGTCTATCTTTGATGAGTTAGGTTATTATCTTATTTATATTTTATTTTTCTAATCATACTCTTATTCTCATAATCTTAAACCATTTACACATCTTCTCCAGCATCTTAAGTATCATTTAAAAATATTAAATCATTATCTAATCTCTCAAATACTCTCCAAACTCCACTGCAACCTTCGCAGCAAAATCTAAAAATAGCTCGACCTAGTCTTCTTCCTTACCCCTCGACACCCATCTAAACACTATCAAACCTAGCCATCTACTCCATATTTAAATTACACATCTTAGACTATTTATATTAATTTATTTCCAGCCCTTTAACCCACCAAAACCCCACTTACAAAAGAATATTTTGAATCAGCCCAAACTAGGCTCGATTTGGACTAGTCTTAGCTTTCCTTTAGATAGTCCACTCTAAACTCATAACCAACCCACCACAAATTCCAAAAATCATCCTTATATATTATCCTACCAATCCAATCAATATTTATAAATCTAATTTACTGAGAAAAGGCAGCTCTAGCATCATATTTTGGTACCAGAGCGAGGTTGGGAAAGCAACAAAAAAAAAGCATTTCGGCATAAGGAATAAATTTTGGTGAAATCTTCTCCATAAGCTTTTGAGTCATGCCAACAAGTGCAAGGTAAGTTAATTCTTTTATGACTTGATATTTTTCATATTAATTGCTTGAAAATTTATCATATTACTTGCAAGTCTATAGTGTGTGCATAAACTCCAACTAGTGAGCACCATTATATATCATAGCCGATATCCTTGTGTGAACATACTTTAAACATTTGAGTAAAAATATGGAAAGTGAGTGTTCCACTTAATATTGAAGCCTTTACCTTGATGCGAACAAAAAAAAATTTATATGAACTTCTTTACTTTTTATGTTTGTTATTTGTGTTAATATTAGTTGTTTATTTTCATCACTTAAATTAATTTGTAATTCTAAAGAAAATAAGATTTTTAAATCTAAAAAATATATATATTTATTTGCATTAAACTTATTTGCGTAAAAATATACTTGTATAAACCTAGTGTATTGCGAAGTTAAATAGAACTTTGTCAAAAGGACGTAAATAGCCTAAGGAGAGCTTGGGACGTAAGTGGCCAAGTGCCCCCCTCATCACCTGGAAATTCTTTTAACTTACAATTCATATTATTTTTATACTTATATTTTCTATTTCATCTTCTCAAATCTAATTTTTTTTTTCTTTTTCATATTTCTTTATAAAAAAAAATGGCACCAAAGTCAATTTCCAAGACCAAGCCAAGAACTTGATCAAGATAGTAGATTCCTTAGATCTTAGGATTCATGAACATTAAAGATCAAATTCAAATCATCTTAAACCTCTTGCAAAATAATAAAAATTATGCTCCACATTCTATCCATAACCTTAATGCACATATGGAAGATGATGGCTCATACATAGATGCAAGTGATTGCCAGCCCCATGTTTCACCACCTCCCCAATCTCATTGAAGACAACTAAACCCTAAGAATGGAGAAAGGAGAGCCACTAACGAGTTGCTAATAATTTTAATGATCCTTCTATGAGAGTTAAAGTTGAAGCTCCTACTTATGATGGCACACATGATCCAAACAAATTCTTAGATTGGTTAACCCAAATGGATTACTTCTTTGATTGGTATAAGATGGATGATTATCAACGAATTTCTTTTGCTAAGATGAAATTGACTGGTCATACTAAGATTTATTGGACACACACTTTAGCAAAAGAACAAAGGTTAGGAAGAATAAATCTGACTTGGATAGAGATGAAAGAAATGCTTAGATCAAAATATTGTTCTCGGCATCATGATAAGAAGTTACATGGACAATTGTTGACTCTAAGGCAAGGCTCTCATTCTATCACAGAATACTTAAATACTTTTGATGATCTAACTTCTAGGACCAATTGTGAGGATAATGATTGGCAACTTGCTAATAAAATTGTTATTCGGCTTAGAATAGAAATTAGAAATGATGTTGAACTTCTAAATCCCCAAACCTTAGAAGAAGCTTTTCATTATGCTCTACTTATTAACAACAAAAAAAGACAGTTTCTATAATATGAACTAGAGCTCAAATGACTTCTATTCAAATCATAAGTCAACTACTACACCCATTCTAGCCTCTAGCTCAAACTATCCACCCAAAGAGGGAAGCTCTAATAACATCAAAGATATTATTTGTTTCAAATGTCATAAGAGAGATCACATACAGAATAAATATAAGGCACAAATGTTATTATTAAATAAAGTTCATGACCCTATAGATGAAACCTTAGAAGAAGTTTATGATGATACTCCATTATCAGATGAAAAATTTGTGGATGATCCTCAAATTAATGTGATGAGATGCCTTACAATAGCTAAGAATGAAGAAGAAGACTGGAGGAGAAGGAATATTTTTAGCATGTATGTTGTGTGCAATGAGCGAAGGTGTAGGTTAGTTATTGATGGCGATAATGCAATGAATGTTATCTCTACCAATGCTATATCAAGAGCTAATTTAAAAACTGAACCTTGTCCCCAACCCTTTCATGTTAGTTGGGTTAACTATACTTCGCTTCCCATCACTAGTCGATGTTTAGTTCCTATCAAGATTGGTAGTTATGAGGATAAAATTTGGTGTGATGTGCTCCATATGGATATTGCTCATATTCTACTTGGGCGACCATGGCTTTATGACTTGAGTGTAATCCATTATGGCAGAGAGAACACATATATTTTTAAATATAATAAAACTATCAAACTTTTGCCAGTCAGACCACTAGAGAAGATACCGTCTATAGCACCACATAAACCAACATCTGATCTTCAACCAAAACCCACTATCAAGAAAGGAGCAAAGCTTCAACTAATCGTGATAAGGGATCCTATGCATAATCCTAGTTCTAGCTTATTTACTCATTCTTTTTTGACGTTTGATGTAAGCTCAATAATATTTGAAACTTTAAAAAAAGAATTTTCTGATCCGACCAATGTTCACCTTTTACATATAAAAGGAGTTAACTTAAATATTAATGAGATTCTCATTCCTAAAGAGGTTTTACCTCTCCTTTCTGAATTTAGAGAAATTGCTCCAGAAGAACTCCCAAATGAATTACCACCGCTTCGATCCATCCAACATGCTATAGACTTAATTCCGGGTTCACAACTTCCAAACCTTCCTCATTATAGAATAAACCCCACTGAACATGCAGAAATTAAGAGACAGGTCACTGAATTACTTGATAAAGGATTTGTACAATATAATCTTAGTCCTTGTGCGATCCCTGCCTTAATAACTCATAAGAAGGATGTAACATGGAGAATGTGCATCGATAGTTGGGCTATCAATAAAATCACTACAAATATCGATTTCCCATTCCCCGATTAGATGACATGTTAGACTTAATCTCAGGAGCAAATTTTTTTTCTAAGATTGATTTGAAAAGTGGGTATCATCAAATTAGAATTATATCTAGAGATGAATGGAAAACAGCTTTCAAGACCCCTGATGGACTCTATGAATGGTTAGTCATGCCATTTGGACTTTCGAATGCACCTAGTATATTTATGAGAATGATGAATACTGTTCTTAAGCCATTTATAGGAAAAATTTTAGTAGTTTATTTTGATGGTATGTTAATTTTTAGCTCAAATAAAGTAGACCACTTTAATCATCTTAGATAAATTTTTGAGACCCTTAAAACAGAGAAGTTATACATTAATTTTAAAAAATATTTCTTCTTGCAAACTGAGGTGATATTCTTAGGTTTTATCATTTCCTCTGAAGGAATAAAACCTGACCCGACCAAAGTTAAGGCAATTATGGAGTGGCCAACTCCTAAAACTTTTACTGAAGTAAGGAGTTTTCATGGCCTTGCAATATTCTATAGGCAATTCATTAGAAACTTTAGTGTTATTGTAGCACCAATCACTGATATATTAAAGTTAGACAAGTTTTGTTGGACCCCAACTGCTCAAAAGGCTTTAGATCAAATTAAAGTATTAATGACAACAGCCCCAGTCCTTCGACTCCCTAATTTTTCTAAAACCTTTGAAGTGACTTGTGATGCATCTGGAATTAGAATTGGAGGAGTTTTAAGTTAAGAAAATCATCCTATTGCATTCTTTAGTGAGAATTTAAATGATGCAAAGCAACAATACTCAACATATGATAGAGAATTTTATGCTGTCATTCAGTCATTAAGGCATTGGCAACACTATCTCTTACATAATGACTTTATTCTTAATCCAGACCATCATGCCATTAAATTTATCAATACTCAACAAAAGTTAAATTATAGACATGCCAAATGGGTTTAGTTTCTCCAAGACTATTCATTTGTCCTTAAACATAAACCATGAATTGAAAACAAATATGCTGATGCATTATCAAGGGTGGCAATAACCATCTCCTATTTAGAATTTAAAATTCCTGGATTTGAACGAATTCGAGATGAGTACCCAGTGTGCCCAGACTTTCATCTAATTTACATGGAGCACTTGGACAAACTGCTGACCTTAAACACAGCATATTCTGTGATTAGTATGTATCTTTATCGAGGAAAGAAACTTTGCATTCCTAGGTCTTCTCTAAGGGAGTTTTGATTTTTGAACTGCACTCGGGAAGAATTGCTGGCCATTTTGGAAAGGATAAAACAATTTGCTTGATGGATAATAGATTTTTTTGGCCTTCCCTAAAAAGTGATATTCAAAAATTAGTAGCTCAATATTTAACTTGCAAATAGGCTAAAGCTACTAAACAAAAATCTGGTCAATACACGACATTGCCTGTTCCTCATAGGCCTTGGGAAGATTTATCAATGGATTTTGTTCTTGGGTTACCCCGAACAGTTCGTGATCATGATAGCATATTTGTGATTGTTGATAGATTTTCTAAGATGGCCCATTTCATACATTGCTCTAAAACTAATGATGCCTCCCATACTGCAAAATTATTCCTTAAGGAAATTGTGCGATTGCATGGCCTTCCTTCAATTATTGTATTAAATCAGGATGTTTGATTTGTCTCATACTTTCGGAAGACCTTATGGAAACTTCTTGGGACAAAATTGAAATTTTCATCAGCTTTTCACCCCCAAACGGATGGTCAAACTAAAGTTATCAATCGAAGCTTAGGAAACTTATTTAGGTGCCTTGTTGGAAAAAGTATTGGTAATTGGGACTTACATTTACATACTGCTGAATTCGCATATAATAGTAGTACTTCCCGAACAACCAAAATATCTCCATTTGAGGTGGTGTATGGCCATAATCCTAAACGGCCGATTAATGCTGCCAACCTTCCTTCTCATGCATTTTCTGATTCAGCATTCACATTTGCTAAAGATTTTCAAAGCCTTCATGATTCTATAAGATAATAAATCACTTTAAGTAATGAAAAATATGCATATAAGGCAAATCTTAATAAATCAACTAAAGAATTTAAAGAAGGTGATTATGTTTTGATTCGCATCCGCCCTGAGCAATATAACAACACCAAATATAAGAAATTACAGCAAGGGTTTGTGGCCCTTTCAAAGTTCTTAGGAAAATTGGATCTAATGCTTATCACCTTGATTTGCCAAATGATATGCTAATTCATCATGTTATTAATTTGAATATATTTTATCATATGAAGGAGTTAGCAAACCTCCACTTGTGCAGTCTAACTTTTTAGTAGCAGATATAGTTCCCCACATGCAAACTCTATCCTTTTTAGACATTGACTACATCATCACTGAGGAGACTCCTAATGATCAAGATAAGGAGCCTCATTTTCTTGTTCGTTGGAAAAATAAGCTGCATACAGAAGGCACATGGCTAATACGTAGAGATTTGGAAGCTCTAGATCTACAATTAGTAGAAGATTACTTGGATTTTAACTATTCGGTGCAGAGTTCAATTGGGCCGATGGGAGTTGATGTAGCACATCCTAAGAACATTGTCAAAGGCCCAATAACAAGAGCCACTGCTAAAGTTCAAGGGAAGAATTTGAAGGTGGGCCTAATTACAAAAGCCCAATCAAAAGCCCAATAAAGAGCCCAAATATTGGGTTTACTATTTGTATTTTATTTTTATTAATATTGTACTTTTTTTATTTATTATGGCACATATTTGGCCAGCCATATCATAAGAAAAATATTTAATGTAAGTAGTTGGAGTTACTTCTTCATTAATTGCCAATGACAGACTGTAAATACACGTCTGTGTTTGCACGCAAGTATACGTGGTCTGAAGTAATAAGTGAAAAGTGTTAGTTTTCGGGATTTATCGAACCACACAAAATTGGTTGCTTTGTTACTAAGATTTATCTATCCTCACTAATGTTTAAGCTATGATGTAATTGGTTTGAGTTGGTTCTAAACTAAGCACAATAATCACTAAGTAGAAATTGAATCAGATAAAAGGAGGAGGAGAGTTAGGTTCATCCCATATGTCATGATAAATACTAATGCATGATGATTCCTCAAGCATAACCTTTCATTTACTTTAAATTAAATCAAGTGCACATTGTTCCTCCTTGAGTTTTATTTCAATGTTTTACAAATTCAAATCTTGTGCATGAAATGAACACACAGTCGGTTCTATTTCGGCACAAAGATTCTTATAAGATTTTAGATTTGTAATTTTCATCTTATCTCTTAATCAAGGAGATGAGGATTATTAAATTTTTAAGATCTTATAAGCATTGATTCCACTAGGAGCGTCACTCGCATCGCACATAATTAAAATGAGGGAATAATATGTTTGGCTCAATGACTATGTCATCTCGTTCATGAGCACACAACTATTTATTTCCCTACCTCAATTATGTTGAGCTAAGGAGCTCACTTAGTGGGTCTTAGCATCACATGCATCAACACTTTAGTTGAGCTTAGATTAAGGTGCCCTAAGCTCAAGAACTTTTCTCACATAGTTCTAAGCTCTCATGTACTCATAGATCTAGCATCAAACCAAAAGTGAGCTATGAGCACAAGACACTTTAGTTCTTGAGTTTATTAGTTCATTTTCCTTTAATTCACAATCAAAACTAAAGGAATACTAAGCATTTCTTGAGCAGTGCATTGAGTTCATATATTTTATTAATACTTGAGGAAAACTTTATACAATTAAAATGTAACTATCAAACATATGGGATTACCCCAACCCTCCCCAAGAGAGATTTAGCTATCCATTATAAAAGAGATGAAAAAGGACACATACAAGGATAAAGACCATTTCATGATCGACTAAGAAAAGAAATTACCAAAGGGGAGTTTAGAAGATACTAGGATCGTTCCTTAGAATTTCTCCGGATCCTTCTTCTCCTTCTTGAAGTTCCTCTCTTAGGTTGCTAGTGCTACATTCCTTCTTCTTCTCCTTGGTAAATTGGCTCTTCCACCCTTGGGTAGTTCCTCTCTTCTACTATGTAACCCTTCTTCTTACTTAAGTGATTTTAGGCAAAAATTGAAACCCTCCTCTATTCAAGAGGAGTGATATATATAGGAGAGGGGTTGCATTCATCCCACTTAAGATCCAAACCAGCATTTCCATTTGAAAATTCTGAGCAATGATGGCAAAAATCCCAATTGATGGTGAGTTGACCAATATCTTTATTTGTTTAGCCAATACATCACCTCAAAAGTCTCATTTTCAATTAAAAATGTAGCAGCTGCAGAGGAAATGATGGATGGGGACAAGATGCAGGTTAGGGGTCTTGTCCCAGCCGCATTAAATGCTTCTGCCAGATAAAATTGCGGCGAGCCGCTACAGCGCGCTACGGCGTGCAATAGCACAAGTAATTTTCGCTAAGTGTCCCACTGCCGCACGCTACCGCGTCTATTTTTTCGCAAAGTGTCCCGCTGCAGCACGCTCGAGCACTAGCATTTTGCAAATAGCACTGCTGCAGCGCGCTGTGGCGGGAGTATTTTCCAAAATGCTCTATTGCAGCGCGCGGTAGCGCCAGAATTTGCAAATCGCTCCGCTGCAGCGCGCGATCGCACCCGCGGTTCACAACTTGATCCGCTGCAGCACCCGATCACGCCCGCGGTTCGCAACTTGAACCGCTGTAGCGCGCGATCACGCCAAATTTTGCAAAATGACCCGCTGCAGCGCGCTGGAGCGGCAGAATTTCGTAAAATGCTCCGCTGCAGCGCGCGACATCGCACGTATTTTGCAACTTGACCCACTGCAGCGGTTTCCTTTGAAAAATGTGAAAAATTGTATAAATATTTTAGAACTCCTTTGGATAAGCCATTTTCCCGAAAGATAGAAAAAATTTGATTAAGGAGCAGTTTAAAGATCAAAAATTGAATGAAATTTTCCTTTATTTTAGATATAATTATATGAATTCATCACATCCCCACACTTAAATTCTTGCTCGTCCTTGAGTAAGTTCAAAATGATATTTTTTTCTGTTTTGTAGGCATGATAGTCAACAAAAGATATCAATTGAGAATAATTGTAAGTCAAAGCATGTGCATAACAAAAATGATCCAAAACCTTTGACATGTAGATGTTCTAACATCGGATATGAAATAAGGTTAATCAATTAATCTCCAAGAATTTGATTTTCATGCTTGGCACTAGGTGATAGGTAAAGTTTCTTGGGAAACTTAGACTAGAGAGGTAGTAAAAGACTCAATAGTTTTGTGCCATATGTGCTCCTTCTTATGAATCAGAAAGATGAAAAGATTAAAAGAGATACATTTTTCTTCTTCATTTTATATTTTGATTATTTTGGAGAGATATTTTTCATCATCCCTTTTTAATATTTTTTTTTCTTTTTATTCTTAGGGTGAGATACTTTTATTCATCCCCAATACACATCTTTGTAATCATGAAGTCCTATGGGAGCCTAGCACACTTTTTTGGAGTACTAACTATAATCTCTAGTCACTAGTCCAATGCCTTCCCCCACACTTAATTCATAGTATTAATTTAAATTTTTAGAGATAGATTATCCTCTATTCATTCCTTAGTTAAAATGTTTTAATGCTCATAAAGTATTTGTTCATCTTTTTTGTTAAGACTCTTTTACTTTATATCAAAATTTTTATTGATATTTTGTGATTTTCATTTCTTTGAAAAATTTAGAAAAAATATGTCATTTTAGAATACCAGAAAAATAAGGGAATTTGAAAGATCATAAATTAAGATCTCAAAATAAAACACACAAATAAAAATACAAAGAAAACATAGAAAAATACAAATAAAAAGAAAAATACAACCTATTTAATTTTCTGTTTCCTCCTCTTCCTCCACTTCCTCCATGTACGCGGTCTCGCAAGGGTAGTGCGTCTCCAAAATTGGGGCACCAACAAGAGGTCTTGGCAACACGGAGGGATCCGGTCCACCTTACAAGCTCCAATCCTCAAACATCATCCCAAGGGCTTCATGAAAGTCAGACTAAAATTGGCGCTGTTGGATGAGTTCTTGTTTAAAGAATTCCATGTCGGTGGCCAAGGTCTTACTAAGATCCGCTTGCTGATTGTGGAGACGCACCAAAAGCTTATTGGTGAGGTTTTGGCAGGGACGCGCGGATGTTTACCCCTGCACGCCCCTTCTTTTCTTGGGCAGCTTCTGCTCACTTGCCCGAGCATTTAGATTTGAGGGATTAAGGGCGCAACCGGGGGGAACGATGGTGTTAGAGGAGAGGATTTTGACCCCTTAGGTCTTGCAAAGCTCTGATATTAATGATCCAAAAGCCAATGCAGCGCAGGGACCCTTGAGAGCTTTCCAAAGCTGCTCAAAAATAATACTCGAGATGTGAATCTCGCCCTGCCTAACCAATGAGCATAAGAGGAGTACTCTGGTACGAGTCACTTCAGTCAAGTGACTCGTAGGCATGACAAAGCTAGAAATGAAGATTAGCCAAGCACTACTCGTATCCATTAATTCGGAACGATGAATGTTGGCTAATCCTCCTTCCCATTCGGTATTTTCGTGGACGAGTTCCGACACGAGAATAAGAGGGTCTTGGCGAGACTCCAAGAGTTCCAAGTAAGAGCAAGAATGTACCTCCTCGAGCCCATAGAATTGCTCGATTTGAGCAATCCAAAGGGTGACACCCTTACCTCGGCAAAAGACCCACTGTCCGGCCGCATCAATGACATTTGCATAAATCTCCTGGACAATAAAAGGGTACGTAGGAGATCTCTTAGTCACCATCTCCCTCCATCCTCGAGGGTTGACTTGTTCTATCGGAACGGGCAAGGCGGTGCTGAAACTCCTCTCCGGAATTAATTTCTGCTGAGAAGAGATTGAATAAAATCGCTGCTCGGCTTCAGCGGAAGAGAACTTTTTTTATTAAAGGTTCCCCCGGAAGAAGAGGCTTTGGCCTCCATTCTTGGAATTGTTTTCTTCCCTAAAGACATGATGAGATATTAGATGGGTGCTAGAGAGATCAAAAGTGTGAGGAAGTAAGAGAGTTAAGAATGGTGCAAGGATAACCCTCCCCCCATTGCCTCCCTTATATAGCCAAGGAAATCCAAGGCAAGAGAGTATGGTCAATGGGTTTTTCCCATGCCATAAATGTGGTGATCCATGTGAAGGGGGGGCAGCTTTTCAGTCCCACTTTTTGACTGCATGGGAAACTCAAATTGCTTGACTTTTTGACTGCATTGTTCCCAATACAGAGAAAAAAAAGAAAATTTCTGCAGCTGGAGAAAACCGTTGCAGCGCGCGGTAGCAAAATTTCAGCTACAGCGCGCTATCGCGGAATTTCCGTTGCAGCGCGCTGTACCGGAAATTTCGCTACAGCGCGCCGTCGTGGGATTTCCGCAGAGGCGCGCTATACCCACTACAGCGCGTTGTAGCGCTGAAAAAATAATTTTTTTTTAATTGGGTTGCCTCCCAATAAGCGCTTAATTTAACGTCCTTAGCTAGACTCGCGAATGATCAACTAATTAGATCCGGAGGTTTCTTCTTCCATAAGTTACAGATGCTAGAGTGAGCATAACCCTCGGGGTGGCTCGAACCCTCGCCATCTCTTACTTCCCTCAGCGGATCTACTTCTTCAAATTCAAGTTTATGGGGAGTCTTCTTCTTCCTTTTTTCTCTTCTAATTTTTCTTTTTCTTACTCCTTCCTTGCTCCCCTTTTCCGAGGAAGGAGTCGAGTTATGATCAGAATTCCTTTCTTCCAATATCAGATCTTCAAGAACATCGTTAACTTATAATCTTTCTTTTTTTAATTTCTTCCTAACTTCTTTTTTCATTTCTCTTCATTTAAAGATGGTGGGCTTGAGGTTAATTAATTCAATTTTTTCTTTGACATTCACACTCATAATCCCACGGCTGATATCAATGACAGCATTTACACTCATCAGGAAGGGTCTCCCAAAAATGATCGTGGAATTCTTATTCCATCGATCCCACTCACAAATCACAAAATCGGTGGGAACAATAAAACTTCCCAATTCTACTGCAACATTTCTTATCATACCTAAAGGGGTAAGGGATTCAAGGTTGGAAAATTCTAAAATCATGGAGGTGTATTCCATTCCTCCTACCTTTAGTTATTTGTAAATATGTAGGACATAATGTTGATCGAAGCACCAAGATCACATAAAGGATCTAAAATACTTCATTCCTAATTATGCAAGGAATGCTCAACCTCCCGGGTCTTCGTATTTTGGAGCGATAAGCTTCTCACATTCATCGCCCCTATCTCCTTCCCATGCCTCTAACTCATAATCTATTGCACTCGTTGTTTCAGTCTTAGTTCCCCCGAACACCTCTTTCAAATGAATAACACTAACCAACTCCTTAGGGTTTACTTCAGTAAAACTGGGTAGAGCCCCTTGCTGCCGAATGGTCAGCTACTTGGAGATTTGCCCCATTTTGGTTTCTATATTCCTAAGGGAAGCCTCTATCCCTTGGATAGAGGCATCGTGGCACATGATAGTCGCTTCGGTGCGGCGCATAAATTGTATCATTTCAGCTTTGAAGGAGTTGAAAGCTCCTTCTAAGTTCGGGTGATGATTGCTATTATTATTTCTATTATTTATGCCTTGTTGATTTGATGAACTTCTCCCATATTTATTTTCACTATTATTATTGTTACTCCAAGAGAAATTAGGGTAGTTTTTCCACCCTGGATTATAGGTGTTGGAGTAAGGGTTGTTCATAGAGTTGTTATTTCTTAGATAATTGACTTGCTCAGTGTTGATTTGTATAAAGGGGTTATTTAAGTTGCAGCTTTCACTGTTATGCCTACCCCCGCACAATTCACAATATATCTCCAAAACACCATTAACATTCATTATTTCAATTTTTTCATTCAAGGCGTGTATCACTTGTTGTAATGCTATTATTTGGTTGGACTCGTTTACCTTTATAGTTTCCTTTTTTAGCCTTTCAGAAGGCCACCGATATGCATTGTTAGCCATTTCTTCCAAGAGGTCATAAGCTTCCTCTTGGGATTTACCGCTAATAGAGCCGCCAGCAACTACATCAATGAATGTCATTGTAGGAGCGTTCAAACCATTGTAAGAGTTTGCACTTTCATCCATAAAGGAAACCCATGATGTGGGCAACGTCTTAAGCATTCTTTAAACCGGTCCCATTCATCATAGAGTGTCTCCCCTTCCAACTGAGTAAAGTTGGTTATCTCAATTCTCAATCGAGCAGTTTTTGCCGGAGGGAAATATTTGGCTAAGAATTTCTTAGCCAAATCGTCCCACGTCCGGATGGAATCACTTCGAAGAGAGCTGAGCCAACTCTTGGCTCTGTCTCGTAAAGAGAATGGGAAAAGCTATAATTTAACTGCGTCTTCAGAGACGCCGTTAAACCTGAATGTGTCACATATTTCAAGAAAAGTTGAAATATGTGAATTCGGATCTTCAATGGCTAATCTCCCAAACTGATTATTTTGCACCATACTCAGTGTGGAGGGTTTGATCTCAAAGTTATTGGCTTCAATATTAGGCTTAACAATTGCATGTGGGATTCCCCTAATAGTGGGAAGTGCATAATCTCTTAGTACTCTCCCCCTAGCCACTCCTATGGCTCTCCTAATGGCTTTACAAAATTTTCATTAGCGTTATCCATAACGCTTGTTGGTTCGAAAGGTTTTGTTCTCTCCTAGCCTGCAAGTAGATTCTTTCAATTTCTGGGTCAAACAGATAATTTGTGCAAACTCTTCTACTCATACACTACAATAATCAGGATATCAAGAACAAATTTAACAATAATGTTCAGAAATTTTAACAGAAATAAAAAGACAGAAACAAAAAAGAGTAAATCTTTATAATAACAAAAATCAAAAACTAAAAGTATATGCAAAAAAATATTTAAATCACTAGCTGCTTATAGATTATCCTTAATACGAAACAAATTCCAGTTCCTCGACAACGGCGCCAAAAACTTGACAGAATGTAAATACACATCTGTGTTTGCACGCAATTGTACATGGTCTGAAGTAATAAGTGCAAAGTGTTAGTTTCCGGAATTTATCGAACCACAGAGAATTGATTGTTTTGTTACTAAGGTTTATCTATTCTCATTAATGTTTAAGCTATGATGTAATTGGTTTGAGTTGGTTCTGAACTAAGCACAATAATCATTAAGTAGAAATTGAATCAGATAAAAGAAAGAGGAGAGTTAGGTTCATCCCACATGTCATGATAAATTACTAATGCATGATGATTCCTCAAGCGTAGTCTTTTATTTACTTTAAATTAAATCAAGTGCACATTGTTCCTCCTTGAGTTTTATCTCAAGATTTCACAAGTTCAAATCTTGTGCATGAAATGAACACACAGTCGGTTCTATTTTGGCATAAAGATTATTATAAGATTTTAGATTTATAATTTTCATCTTATCTCTTGATCAAGGAGATGGTGATTATTAAATTTTTAAGATCTTATAAGCATTGATTCCACTAGGAGTGTCACTCGCATCGTACATAATTGAAATGAGGGAATAATATGTTTGGCTTAATGACTATGTCACCTCGTTCATGAGCACACAACTATTTCTTTCCCTACCTCAATTATATTGAGCTAAGGAGCTCACTTAGTGAGTTTTAGCATCACACGCATCAACACTTTAGTTGAGCTTAGATTAAGATGCCCTAAGCTCAAGAACTTTTCTCACATAGTTCTAAGCTCTCATGCACTCATAGATCTAGCATCAAACCAAAGATGAGCTATGAGCACAAGACACTTTAGTTCTTGAGTTCATTAGTTCATTTTCCTTTAATTCACAATCAGGTAGCATTTCGCAAAATGCTCCACTGTAGCGCGTGATAGCGCCCGTATTTCACAACTTGACCCGCTGCAGCGCGTTACAGTGCACAGCAGCGGTTTCCTTTGAAAAATGTGGAAAATTGCATAAACGTCTCAGAACTTCTTTGGATAAGCCATTTTCCTGAAAAGGTAGACATAATTTGATTAAAAAGCAGTTTAAAGATAAAAAAATGAATGAAATTTTTCTTTATTTTAGATATAATTTATGGATTCATCAGCTAACTACCCATCTTTTTCTTTAAAATTTCTCTCCATATTTTCCCTCCAAAGCTCATAGGGCAAGAGACTTGTAGTGCCTATAAATATGAGCTGAAATGTAATGTAATGGAGTAACTTAAATGAAAGAAATTTGTGATGAATAGCTCTCATATTGCTTGGTGCTTGGTGGCATCAAGTTTACTGCCTATCTTTGGTGAGTTAGGTTATTATCTTATTTATATTTTATTTTTCTAACCATACTCTTATTCTCATAACCTCAAACTATTTACACATCTTCTCCAGCATCTTAAGTATCATTTAAAAATATTAAATCATTATCTAATCTCCCAAATACTCTCCAAACTCCATCGCAACCTTCGCAGCCAAATCTAAAAATAGCTCAACCTAATCTTCTTCCCTACCCCTCGACACCCATCTAAACACCATCAAACCTAGCTATCTACTCCAGATCCAAACTACACATCTTAGACTACCTATATTAATTTATTTCCAGCCCTTTAACCCACCAAAACCCCACCTACAAAAGGGATATTTTAAATCAGCCCAAACTAGGCTCGATTTGGACTAGTCTTGGCTTTCCTTTAGATAGTCCACTCTAAACTCATAACCAACCCACCACAAATTCCAAAAATCATCCTTATATATTATCCTTCCAATCCATTCAATATTTATAAATCTAATTTACTGAAAAAAGGCAGCCATCTAGCATCAGGAACTAACCAATCTAATTTCATTCTAAGGTTTAGAGCTACTACAATAATCGAGTACTAAATCAAGTCTTAAGAATTCACACTAACTTCTCATTTCTATGTTGAGGCTCTTTTCTATGTTTACTAAAACTAAACTACCAAGTGTCCTACCTAAGTAATTTCTTGTTAAAGACATGCCTTGGGTGCTATCAAAGTGTAACGACCCCAATATCGGATAGGAGCTCAACACAACATTAGAGCATTACCTTAGCATTTAACATTATGTTAGAAGAAAGGTAACCCAACATTAAATGCTAAGTGGCCAAGTATCTTTGTGAGTGCTGTTAAGTTAAGTAATTTGCAATGAAAGCAATATGAAGCATGTAGGAAAGGTATGAAACAAGTACAAGTATAAGTAAAATATGTAGTAAGAAAGATAATCACTCCCTCACATAAAATAAATGCAAGTAAAATAAGCGAAAGCAATTTTTATAAGATCTTCAAGTGCTAGGTCCAGCTTCACCTGAATTATATTGCTCCTGATCTATCATGTTTTGGTATTTAAATATGATAGGGCAAAGCCAAGAAAATAAAAGGAGTAGTTATACTAAATAGTCTAAGCATAATTTAAATTTGGCTAATTATTTAGAAGTTTATTTAGATATTACAAGCTAATTTACAATTTAATATAAGCAGATGAGCATTTGAAACCATTCAAGAGGGAAGGAAAATAACTATTTGAACTAGTCAAAGAGATATTCATCTCTTACTAAAGAGTCTTACTAAGGCAAAAATGATCAATATCCATTTATGAGACATAGCCTAAAGTTTAAGGGAAAACTTGAGACATTAAGTTACACATGATGACTTTAACACCAAAGATTTAAGATGTTACAAAAAGACTACTAACACAAGTCATAAGCTATGACTTGGTTAACGCAAGGAACTCACTTAACCATAAGGATAAATATTTGGAAGTTTAATATGGACTAAGGCTATAATAATAAGTCATAATCTATAACTTATGCAAGAGGTTCTAGAACTAGGTGTTAACATATAAGTCACAAGATGCGACTTAGATCACTAAGGATTTAAAGATTAAATTTAACCTAGCTGGTAGGAGAGCTCATTCCAAGGGAATGATCAATTAATGCTTAAGTCATATCATGACCTAGACACATGTTCTAGGGCTGAACTTAAATTACTTGGAAAGACAGATTTTCCTAAAGGGAATAAGATCCTCCACAAATAAGCTATTACACTTTAAGTGACATTCATCACTTAATGAAGATTATACTAAATGAAAAAGGGAATTACGATCCAATTTAAGATGGACAAGGTAAAGTACAAGGTTAACTTATTAAGTTGTCGCAAGAGACTTAACCAAAAAGGATTCTAAATGGTAACTACAAATTCTAATCCAAGAATTAGAATTCAAAGGCTTTACAACTTAAACGAAGGCTTAATATCAAAGAGCAAATATCTTTTGACTTAGAATGGGTCCTAGATCAAAGAACTAGTTAAATCACCATCAATAGACCAAGGCTACTAATGAGATAATATTTACTATTAGCTACACTTACGATCTTACATACAAAGGTTAGAAAAATCCAACCCTGATGCAACCTCACACTAAATAGGGTGAATACCCAATTTGGATACTCAACCTCAAAGAAGAGGAAGGTCTAATACATCAAGTCACATAATATGACTTAATATATTAAGGTTCTAAAGGTCAACAAAATCAATCAAGGAAATAGATCACTTATCCAATTTGGATAAGATATTAGAAAATAGATCATAAGGTTACTACTAGGAGTCATAAATTATGACTTAATCAACTAAGGTTCACTGGTTATAACTACTAATTCCAAAGGATATGAGAACACTCATCCCAACGGAGTGATGTGATCAAAATCTAAAGAATAAGCTAGGCTAACAATCTAAATCACAAAGGTGACTTACCCAATAATACCTTCAGGGTTTCAACAAATCAATTAACATAGTGGATGAGAAGTTACTCATCCAATTGGATAAGACACTCCACAAGGGAAGAACTACTACTATAAGTCACAAGAGTGTGACTTGACCCAAGAAGAATCTAAGGCTTTGCCTAACCGAGCTAGAGAAAAGGTGGTTGCTTAATTAGTAAAAAAGAATACCCTGAGCATAAGATCAGGTTTAATACTTGAGCAATTAGACTCAAATTAATAGATAACCCTAATTAGGGATTTATCATGCTAAGCTATAGTAAAGTTATCTACACATACATCCAATTCAAGTTAGGTCAAGTTAACCCAACACCAAGGCTTAGGAGTGGTTTGGACAATAAGAAATAAAGTTTTTACCATTAGCTTGATCTAATCTCAAAGATGAAATAGTCATTTTTGAGGCCTGAAACTATCTTTGATTAACATGGTTCAAAATATTAAAGTTATATACTATTCATGGTTTAGCCCATTTAGGCAATATTTAATAAGGCCATTTACAGAGTCTTAAATATTATTGAATTTTCATATTCTACAAATTCTCTTGAGCTTGCTGAGAATTTAGGATGTCAGCACAAATTTCTTGTGCCTGATGTGCATTACATTTCTATTAAAGCTTTTAGCAAGCTTACTAGAGAATTAACATTATCGGGTCTGCCTGAAGATGAGACCGTGTTCTTGATCGGGGTTTAAATAGAAAGGGGGTCATGGATTCATGACTGTAATTTCCAAGGATATAATTTTAGAGAACGAAACAAAATCACAATTTCTTATTTTTCAAAGAGAAGTTGCAGGGATGGTCATGAATGATAAAATGATGTGGAAGGGAGATAAAAGAAATAATTAAAGAAGATTAACTACAATATTCTACCCTAAGGGTAGTACAAAAATCATCGTACGAGACTTCTAGACGCTTTCTTGCTAATCTTTTATAGGTCTAGAACTACCATCTATCGGTTGATACTCCGAGTAGAGTTCCCAAAATCTCAAGATGATAATTATTGGGACATGCTATCTATCGAAAGGCAGTGGTCGCACGATCCAACCATTCCTAAAATTTCATTCGATTATTAGTTCTGATTTCACATTTGTTTTGTCGATAAATAATTTACTTGCATATTTTACTTCTTTAAAGTTTGTTCAAATTATAGGATGTCCAATTTATATTTTATCGTTCACTATTTTAATCGTGTTAGTATGTTTGTTCAACTACTTGGATGTCATCATTCTAGATATTTTCATATGTTATTTTTGAGATAAGCTTGATGAACTTTGGATGCTGCTTTTCTTACACTTAGTAACTTGTGATCTTTATCTGATACAGAGAACAGATCATAAAGTAGATAGGAAATAAATTCCTTATCTGATATTTTATGATACTTCTGTGATACCAACTGTAGCGCCCCGCCCCGTCGCCGAGCGCAAAAGAGGTAACTTAATCAATTCGGCGGTAGAGCGGTGCGCCACTCGGGAAGAAATAAACCATCTCCAGGAATAGCTGAAACTTAACCCATATGAAGGGCTGCTGACTCAACCCCAAATGAGGGTCGAGAGCTAATACTTAAGATAAAAGTAGTATCATTATTCTAAGTATTAGACAAATACATATATTAGATTTAAAATACATTTGTGAAGGATCCAATATATGTATGAAATAATAGTATTTCCAGTATGCTGATCACATCATAATACTAAGTATAAGTTAAAATTTAAACAGAGTGCAGAAGCTAAGCATACATCCAAAAACATTCATCATAAAAGTTAAATAAAATATTTATCTCAGAAAAGAAAGGAAAACACAACCTGAGTTATTACAACTAGTTTGCTGAAATACATACATTTAGTCTAAGTACGGAACTGAAAATAACTAATCGAAAATAGTAAATAAGAAGGAAAAATCTGCTAAGGCTCCACAAACTCATTCTGAACGTCTTGTACGTACTTCTGACCTGGCTCAATAAGCTTCTCAGGATCTAGCAAATTGTCAGATTCCAAAAGTACCACGTGCTAGACAATGAGTTTAACACATCAAAACTAATCTAAACAGTTCTAATTATTCACTGCATATTTAAATAATATAAATAAAACTACACAAATACTGAAATAATTAAAGATAATAAACTATACAAAACTAAAGTAAAGTAAAGTAAAATTGAACTATAACTGAATGCTGAAAGTAAATAAAATAGTAAATGATCTGAAACTGAGTAATAATTTGTAAAACTATGATGTATGTCACTAAAGTCATGTATCTGAATATGCCACAATACTGTATGCCACTGATATACAACTGAAATATCATTGAACTGCTATGAGACGTATGGTCCAATATTTATATACATCATGTTAGGAAATACAGTTTATTATGATGTAGCTGCTCCTGAATTTCCCCTATTGATGTATGCAATATTCCGTAATTCATGAATCATCACTGATACTCATACATCATGCTTATGCATATGCTCATGTCTCTACACTATGTGTCTTAAATCCAGAAATTCAAAAAAATGTTTTAAAATCAAATAATAAATCAAATGTCTCAATTGTACAGAATCCATTTAATCTAAATGGATTCTGATATTTTATTCTAATTTCAATAACTAGTTTTACTTAGAATTTTATTTAAAATAATTAGCTAAAAAGGTTGTATACACATGGTTGTATGTTTCAAAGAAATGTGAATTTTAACACTTAGCTTGTTTAAAACTGCACTTATCGAAACACACCTCGATATGAAGCAGAACCTGATCGCAGTTTATATCTTAAGCTAAGCTGTTAAATGCCCTAATTACAAGCATACTTAGTGTTCTAAGAAGTATGACTTGAGATACTTAGTATAACAACTCAAGTTGTTATTTTAGTCAGTTATGACTAATCTTAGTCTTAAGCTTGATCCTAAGTGCTAATTAAATCATTATGAGCCAACCTCTAAGATCTAGTCCAAACCAAGAGTCAAATAGATCGAACCCTGATTTCTGAAAAATTCAGAAAACCCTAAAAATTGACATGTTTAAATTGACCTCCGATCAAAAAACAGACTTCGTCATTGCGCTCATTGCCCCCAAATTAGCTAGGGGTGATGTTTTTGTGTCAATCGGAAGTCGTCAAAATTTCGACGAATATTTTAATAATATTTAAATACCCCGAAATTTGGGAAATTAAAATACTCGTCGGATCAAAAATCCGACCTCATCGTTGCGTTCCTCACCCCTCAATTAGCTAGGGGTGAATATTTGGAATTTTTCTAAATATAATTTTATTATTTTATTTAATTAGGAAATTAATTTAATTAAATAAATTATAATTATTTTAGTTTAACGACGCCGTCTAAACCACTCCAGCGCCGTCCGCTATCCGCAACGGCGTCACCTCTGTCGTTTGATCTGGCGGACGAATCAGAGACGTCCGATCGATTGGACGGCCCTAGAATCTCTCCCTCACGCAGTCCGCCTGTCTCCACGCGGCAGGCCACAGCCATCACCGTCCTACCCCTGCGCTCCCCGCCTCCTAGCTCTGTCGGATCCTCCTTAAGCCACCTTAGAAACTCTCGGCTCGCGACACGCAAGCTCATCCCGTCGAAGACTCCCTCGAGGTCGTGTCAAAATTTCGACGAATATTTTAATAATATTTAAATATCCCGAAATTTGGGAAATTAAAATACTCGTCGGATCAAAAATCTGACCTCGCCGTTGCGTTCCTCACCCCTCAATTAGCTAGGGGTGAATATTTGGAATTTTTCTAAATATAATTTTATTATTTTATTTAATTAGGAAATTAATTTAATTAAATAAATTATAATTATTTTAGTTTAACGACGCCGTCTAAACCACTCCAGCGCCGTCCGCTATCCGCAACGGCGTCACCTCTGTCGTTTGATCGGGCGGACGAATCAGAGACGTCCGTTCGATTGGATGTCCCTAGAATCTCTCCCTCGCGCAGTCCGCCCGTCTCCACGCGACAGGCCACAGCCATCACCATCCTACCCCTGCGCTCCCCGCCTCGCTAGCTCCGTCGGATCCTCCTTAAGCCACCTTAGAAACTCTCAGCTCGCGACACGCAAGCTCGTCCCGTCGAAGACTCCCTCAAGGTCGTGTCTGCGAACCCTAAGGCACCTCCCCCCCCCCCCCCCCGAGCCATCGATCCAGGTACCCTCCCCCCACCTTCGCAAATCCATTCAATGCATGTTTCAGAATTGATTGCAAGTTGTATGAATCTTGATGGATTGTCAATCGATCGAACCCGATCGAGCTCGATCTGGTCCGATCGACCCAATTCGAGGATCGGCTTTCCGCGGATCCCCGTTACGCTCATGAACCCATGATGCCCATCTAGGGTTAGGCCTCGGCACGGAGTCCAGCCACCTCATCGCGCGATCTGCCCCTCGTCCAGTAGAGCTCGACGAGCTCTACCCGATTCTTGGTGGGTCGGAGTCCCCCACCGCCTGGAAGGCGCAGGCCAGCGAACCCTAGCCTGTCTACCTCGGGTGCTCGAGGAGGGAACCGAAGAGGCGCGGGCCGGAGCAGGTCGCCCCGACCAGCTCGTCCCGCACTTGGGCCGCCACGCGTCAGCGACGCATTCATTTGGTGGGCCCCGCCTCCTGCGAAAACTTTGAGCGCTACGGGGCCCACGTCTGCGCAGCCGCGTCAGCTGAGGGTCTCGCCTGCGCTCTTGCAGCCACTGTGTGGCGGCCCAGCCTCGTCGTGGTTCTGTTAACCCTTAAGTTAACATGATTACGGTGGAGGGGTCACCAAATTACAAGGTCCCCACTTAAAATTGGATTAGACACATATTCTAATTCAATTTAAATAAGGACTTTGCCATTCATCCTAAGATTTATCACTAAATGATCATACAAGAACTCAGAGTGCGGAAGCAATAAAAGGTATAATATCCATCCAATACAGTATAAATACAATAATACAGAATAAGTAAAGTACTGAAAGAGAAATATAAACCTGTATTATTACAACATTTAATAAGATTAAAAGAACTGAAATGAACTCTCAATCTCACTGAAAGAAAAACTAAAGCTACAGATCTTCAGGAACGGGCTCCTCCTCCAATGGCAAACTCTCCACTGGATCTGCTAATCCAACAAACTCAGAACCTACCATTATCAGTTTCATAATGGTAGGGCCCCAGCCAACAAAAGAAAAATTGGTTAGACAATGTGTCTAAGTACATTTTAGGGCAAAAGTTTATTTAAGTTAACTGAATATCACCATAAAAACAGAACTGAGCAAAATAGGTGCAGAAAAGCATACAAAAGAACAGTAATAAGTTATAAACCACAGTTTATAACTAAACAAATAGGAAGTAATACATACCTCCTCCAAGCAACTGCAACAAACACAGGTAAGCAATAGATTAAACTAAACTGTAAGAAAAGGTACAACCTAAACATATTTATGATCAAACAAAATATGCTAGGTGACGTACATAACAGTATGAAATTGAAAACAACTAACATCCTAAGTATGTATAAGAAAACAGTAAGCAAAACTAGCATCCTATATATATAACATGTGCAGAAAAAAAACTGAAAGTAAAACAGTGCTGAAATGCAGAATATGCTAGTAAAACAGTAGCTGCAAACTGAAACTACAGTAACTATATAAGTCATCTGAACTGAACACGAACTCAGTAATTCTTAGTCTGATGAGCTAAGAAACTCTGAACTGATCATCACTGAAACTCTTAGCCTGATGAGCTAAGACAGAAACTGAATGTAAGTGTACTTGAATTAGTATAATCATATCAAAATCCTGACTCTATAGTCAGTAGGGCAAGAGTCTATCCATCCTATCCCATGGACTAGGCATGGCATAGACTATCGGACTAAAACCCACTACAAGAAGCCGACCCCGAACGAGTTGATCGAAGAGATATACTAATCAAGCTACACCTTACAAACCACTTGTGAAATAAAAACACAATGCTATTTATGAATGTTCAAAATTGACATAAGATATTTATCAAATATCTTAAGTACATAATATATGTTCAAGGTATAAGGCTCAAAATCAAGGAATGCGAAGCATCAAAATCAAAGTGCAAGAAACTCTATCTAAAACACAGGTGATATCTGTTGTTGTCTACTTTATTCGTTCTATCTACTCTAAGTTACATAAGTTTCAGAATTATCAATTCTTACACATTCTGTAACTTAGAATCACGAATCATACTAGTTGAAGATAATTAGGACTGGCCAAGTCCTAATTATAACTTAATCAAAAGACGACTATTTGGTTAAAAATGAATAAATCATCGACCTAGTTTTGTAAATTAATTCATCCCAACCTCATCTTGATTAGCCAAATCAAGATGAAAAGATTAAGAATTAGACTCCAGATGATGGGGTCTAATCACTTAATCTAAAGGTATAACTAAGGGTCTAAGGTTTAGAACCCAAATCTCACAGATTAGGTTAAGGCAAATCCTAATGATAAATCAAATTCATTATGATAGATCTCTATTCTTAGTTCTAAAAGTTTAAAGATCAAATAATTATTAAATAAACTAAGAAAAATCTATAAACTAGTAAACTCAAGGTTTCACCTATTGAGTAACCCAATTTACTCAATAGATGAATTCTAACTTTAAGATCTATTCATAATCTTAAGAATTAAGGCTCTTAATTACTAAGAGTATCTTTCAAGACACACATCCTAACTAATATTATAAGACCTAAAGATGGGTCTAAGAATGATTAAGGAAAGATAAACATTCATAATTTACTTAGGAATTTTTTTAAAGAGTATATTTTTGAGATTTTAAATCAAAATCTTATTTAGACTTGAATTTGTTTAATTTCAGTTTCAAATCATTCTATTTACTGATTTTAGTGATTAGAAACTGAATTTAGGGCTTTTAAAGGCTAAACCCTAAATTTGGGCAAAATGACAATTTTGCCCCTACTTAAGGGTTCAAAAGATCAACTTTTAATCTAGGGCTTAAATTCTGAAATTTTCTTTTGGAAAGTGTTTCTTACTATCTAATATGAGATTAGACAGTAACTAAATAAATTTTGGGTGATTATTAAGCCATATGAGATCAAATTAATGAATTTGACTCATAAGGGCAAATTAGTAATTTGACTAAGTAAAAGCTAAATTTTCTTTTAGATTATTGTTCTTTACTGCCTAAGCTTTCCATAGAGTCTAAATTTGCTGAAATCTGATAAGTATTGGCCAAGTTATGGCCAATACAAGATCTAGGGTTTAAGGGATAATTAAGGGATGCTTAATTAAGGGTCAAAAATCCTAACTTTGCCAATTAGTATCCAAATTAAGCAAAATCAGTGGCTATGAATTATAAATAGCTCACTGATCATAATGACATGTGGTAGGCTCAATTTGGACCTAAATTGACTAAGTTAAGACCTAATTAGAGTTTAGGGTGATTAGTGAGTGATTAACAAAATTAATTACTCAAATACTAATCCAACCTTATAAATTGATTCTAAATGGTTTTATGAGTCCTCTAAAACTTAAATCACTCAATTTGGATTATTAATTTGGCTAATATTCACTAATCAAGCCTTAGAGTAATTAAGGGTGATTAGCAAATCTAACCGTTGGATCTAAAATATTTTTATAGATTACTGTTAATTAAGTTCTTCTGATCTAAATGGACCTTTAGATCATCAAATTTGGAGCTCAATTGACCAAGTTATGGTCAATTGAAGATCTAGAGTTAAATAAGTAATTATGGTTAGGTCCTAAATGTGATTAGGCTCAAACTAATCCAAACAGCTAAGGTAACCCTACTAAAATAATCCTTAGTGTTTTTTAATCACTTTAAGACCCATATTGGGTATATTTGGATTAATCTACACAAAGTTATGGTTAATTGAATATTTGAGACATAAATTTAAACTTAATTAAACCCTAAATGTCATTTTACTAAATACTGGTCCAAATGCAAAATTATTGGCATCAATAAATTCCTCATATTTTTCTGATTAATTTGGTATATTTAATTATATGATTTGGATAAATATTTTAGGAGTTATGAATATTTAAAGTTTAGGGTATTAATTAAATTTAAATGCAATTAATTAGTCATTCAATATCATTATTTTAAAAATTAATTCACTGATTAATTAATTTATCTAATTCAATTAATACATTATTATATTTATTTAATCTATTATTCAATATTCTGTTTATATATGTATATATATATATAAGTATATATATACATAAAACCTTAGGTAAATTAAAGTATATTTATAAGTATTAATAGAGTTATAATGATTATATGTATTAATTATAATAATTTTAATATTAATTTTTAACTGCAGGAGGCAGACAGCGGCAGACCCGGAGGCCACGTGGCACCAAACTATTGGTCAAGGCATCTGAACTGGGCCCCACCGTCTGCAGTGGAAGAGATCGGCTGACGCAGCTGATGGATTGCGGGCCCCACCGGCGTTGTGGCGCTATAGGAATGCGACGTGTGGACTCCGGGACCCTCCAGCTCGGTCCTAGCGTCGGATGAAGAAGCGCGGGTCGGGCCCGGTCAACCTGACCCGGCCCAAAATCTCCTTCTTCTCCACCAGGCGTCCGCGACCGCAGATTAGGGAATAGTTTTTCAGGGTCTTCCCGGCGTCTTGACTGCTCGATACACACGGCGTTGGATAGATATAGATGATATCTTCCAATAGGTGGTTGAATCAGGTCCTATAATGATCTGAGTTGATCACAATCCCTAACCCTAGATGGCCCTAATACGGCTAAACTATGCTTAACGGTATTAACTGTAGATAAAACAAGGATACAGAATGATTCGCAACTTCTAAGACAAATCGATACCGCACAATTTTTAATCCATTTTGTGAAATAAAATTTCGAATTTGTTCGATTGAAATCAAATGAAAGATAAGAGGAATCAAGAGGTACCTTTATTCAACGGCGCAAACGAGGGCTCGAACAATGCTTCCCCTTTCTTCCTTGCTACGATCGGGATTGAGGAAATGGGGTACTGGAGAGTCAGAATGGAGCTTTAACTTCTCCTTTAGAGCGGCGGAGGGACACCTGCGACGCTCGAATCCTCGCGTGTGGCGAGCCTAGGGCTCAGCGCGACACGTGCTGAGCGACGGGGACGACGGTCTTTGAGCCGTCTGATCTTGCGATAAGATCAGATCGGACGGCTGCAGCTGATAAGACGGAATTGAAGACGCCGTCGAACTTAAGGGAACGGCGTGATAGAATTCTGACAGAAATCCGTTAAGTTTCAATAATTAAATATTTATTTAAATTAAATTATACATATTTAATTAATTAATTTTAACCTATTAAATGCATCCCAAAAATTCCAATAAATCACCCTTAGCTAAATGAAGGGTGAGGAATGCAACGGCGCACTCGGATTTTCGATCCGATGAGTATTTAATTATTTGATTATTTGGGGTATTTAAATAATATTAAAAAATTTTTGACAAAAAATCAACGACTTTCAAATGCCTTCAAAATTTTACCCCTAGCTAATTTGGGTGTTCTGAATGCAATGGCGAAGTTAGATTTTCAATCTGAGATCTAGATAAAAAGTCAAATTCTAGGGTTTGAAATTTTCCAAAATTCCAGATTTGACTTTGTTGACTTCTAATTTGACCTGGGTTTCAGAGGCGAGTTCTAAATTATTTAATTAGTGACTTAGAACCTTAATTAAGACTTAGATTAGTCTTAATTGAGTAAAGTAACAACCTGGGTTGTTACACACTGTCTCCACGCCACGTGGCAGTGGAGCCCACCCGTGGGTCTGCCCACCAGTTGTGTGCCGCCACGTGGCCGTGGCTGGTCCCGCCGCCATTTATATATATATATATATATATATATATATATATCTTATACTTTATATAAATAAATGAATATATATTTATACAATAATATATATATATATATATACTTATATTATTTCATAACAGATACTATACTTATATTAACTACTATTAAATCTTTTATTAATCATTAGATAGTTGATTAGCATTAATTTAACAATAAGTTTATTTAATTAATTAACAGTAGTTATAATTAGTTAAGTTAAATTGATTAATTATTATCAAATTCATTTAAATAAGTAATAGAATGATTTAATTAATTAATTATCAAATTAAATTAATTAACAATAATTAATAATTAAGTTAATTATCATTTTACTAATTATTAAAAACAACGAATTAAATTTGATAATTTAATTAAAGATAGTAAATTGTAATTGAATAAATGAACTAAATAATGTTTTAATGATATTAATTAAGTAGTTAACATTAATTAGGATTGATTTAATTATTAGGATTATTTAATTAAGTTAATTAAATCCAATAGTGATTAATATCAACATTAAAGTTATTTAATAAATTAATAAATATTACATTTAATTAAAGTAATTTAATCTAATTTAAATGAAACTTAAAAGTTTAATAATCTTTGTAGGATGATCCAAACATAGTCAATATATGTCTCATTTTACTCAGAAAAATAAAATGAACCAATAGCGTAATGTAAAATTAGTTTCGGAGTACGTATAACGTAGTGACATTTTAGAACATATGTAAACCATCACAACTTTTAACTTAGTTATTCAAACATAGGCAATATGGGTCTTAAAATACTCAGGAGAATAGCCCCAATACTATAGGAGTATTAGATTTTCTATTTGGATATCAGGAAGAAAAGTCAACTTCTTGACTCCACAGTTAACTTTAGAAAAAATGATCAAAATGCCCCTAGATTTCCAAATAACCATAACTTGGTCAATTCAACTCCAAATTCAGAAATTCAAGATGCTAACTAGTTTAGAATTTCAATGTTATCAATAAAATAAAATAGTATTTAGGATCCAAACTCTAAGAAATTAAAAAATGACCAAAATACTCATAACCTTAATTAGGCCATAACTTGATAATTTGAAGTCCAAATTGGGTTTACTGCCTATCAACACACTCAGTATATTATAGGGAAGCTATAGAAACTGAGTTTGATAAAATTAGACTTCCAATAGAAAAGTTCGATTTTATCACCCATTGACCGACCAAAATTACCGAATTGCCCATAGAAATCGAATTAGCCATAACTTAGCCATTTAACCTCAAAATGAAGCGTCCTTAGACTCTATGAAATCCTTGAATAGTAACCAACAATAAATTGCACAAATATTTAGATTTCATTAAGTGTAAATTATAAGATTATCCTTAGGTTAAAAACTTTAATTTGGACCTGTATGATCTGTTTTCTATCCAAATTGAGTGTACTTACTGTCTATCTCATGTTAGACAGTAAGGAATCACTTGGCAGTAAAAAATTCCAATTTGAAACCCTAAATACATCCCAAAAATTTCTAATAAATTATTTCTAGCTAATTGAGAGATGAGGAATACAACAGCGTGATCGGATTTATATTTCAATGAGTATTAAATTAATTGATTTTTTGGGTATTTAAATATTATTAAAATATTTGTCGAAAATCCAACGACTTCCAAATGCCTCCAAAACTTCACCCCTAGCTAATTTGGGGGAGGTGAACGTAATGGCGAAGTTAAATTTTTGATTTGAGGTCAAAATAAAAAGTCAAATTCTAGGGTTTTGGGATTTTTCCAAAAGTTAGGATTTGCTCTATTTGATCCCTAATTTGATCCAGATCTTAGAGGCAGGTTCTAAATGACTTAATTAAGATACTAGAACCAAAATTAAGAATTAGATTAGTCTTAATTGACCTAAGTAATAGCTTGGGTTATTACAAACTCCCCCACTTAAGAATGATATCGTCCTCGACATCACTCAAGTGAAAAAATAAAACAAATATAGAACATTGGCTTGAAAGAGGATTGCATTAAGAAATACCTTGGTTAAAGAGATTCGGGTACTTCTAACGCATATCGGATTCTTTTTCCCATATAGGTTTATTGCAGGAGCGGTTCCTCCATTGAACCTTGATCATTTGAATAAAACGATTCCTTAACTGCTTCTTATCTTGATCTAAGATTTTAATTGCTCTTCAGTATAAGTGAGATCAAGTTGGATTTCTATTTATGGAAGTTGAACAAGATGAGATGTATCTCGAAGACATCTTCTTAATGATGAGACATGAAAAATATTATGAACAGCAGCAAATTCTTCTGGAAGATCCAATTTATATGCAGATGATCCCACTTTAGCTAAGATCTCATAGGGACCGATATAGCGAGGGTTAAGTTTCCCAGGTACTCAAAATTTATAGACTCTCTTCATAGGGCTCACTTTCAAATATGCTGAATCTCCAACCTTAAACTCCAATTGGCAATGATGAGCATCGTGGTACTCGCTCTGATGATCTGGGCAGTGCGAATTCTTTGTTGAATTAAACAAATTTTTTTATTAGTTTCTTCTACTAATTCAGATCCGTAAAGCTACACACTTTCTGTTTCGGATCATGCCATAAGTGTATTGTATTTTCTATCATACAGAGCTTCATATGGTGCCATTTTAATACTAGCATAATAACTGTTATTATAAGAAAACTCTACTAATGGCAAATGATCTTCCCATGATCCAGCGAAGTCAATAATACAGAGTCTAAGCAAATCTTATAGTACTTGGTTCACCCTTTCTATTTGGCCATCTGTTTGGGGATGGAATGTGGTACTAATGGCCAGAGTGGTTCCTAGGTCTTGATGGACAGCTTGCCAAAACTTTGAGGTAAATCTGTTGTCTCTATCTGACACGATTGATTTAGGAATGCCATGAAGTTTGGCAATTTTTTTGATATAGACCTTAGCGAGCTTCTCAACTAAATCAGTTTATCGTATAGGAATGAAATGCGCAGTCTTAGTTAATCGATCGACTATTACCCAAATTGCATCTGCTCTAGACTTGGCTCGAGGTAAACCCATTACAAAATCCATTGATATATCAAACCATTTCCATTCAACGATTTCTAACGGATGAAGAAGGCCACCCGGTCTTTGATGTTCAGCTTTCACAAGGCTATAGACGAGGCATTTGGCTACATATTCAGCTATACTCTTCTTCATGCCAGGCCACCAGAACTATTATTTCAAGTCTTGATACATCGTTGCATTCCCCTAGTAAATTTGATATCCAGATCCATGACCTTCGATTAACACTTCTTGCTGCATAGATTTTGGAATCCACAAACGATTTCCTTGATAAATAGCACATTTATGGAAGCAAATATCTATTATGCAACCACTTTCTATCGCCTGTTTAAAGTTTAAGTAATCATCAGCTTTGGTCTAGGTTATAGAGACATCTCTATGGAAGGTGGGTTCCATATTGCTCATTGAGATTATCTCACTTATCATACTTCCATATGTGGGTCTGATATTTAACTTTTTAATTTCTTCACCTATTGGATTGGTTGCAATTATAGCTGTCAAAGTAGCACGATGACTAAGAGCATTATCTATAATGTTGGCTTTTCCTGGATGGTATTGAATGTTCAAATCATAATCACTGATTAGTTCTAACCATCTTCTTTGTATGCAGTTAAGCTCCCGCTGAGTAAATATATACTTTAAACTCTGATGTTCTGTAAATATGGAGCACTGAACTCCATATAAGTAATGATGCCAGATCTTTAGGGCGAAAGCTACAGCTGTTAGTTCCAAGTCATGAACCGCATAATTTCTCTCATGTGGTTTCAACTGTCGAGATGCGTATGCTATAACTTTGCCTTCTTGCATAAGCACACACCCCAGACTGGTTCCAAAAGCATCCGTGTAAACTTGATAATCAATTCCCTCTTTGGGAAGAACTAGCACTAGCGCAGAGGATAAAGCATCCTTTAGGGTTTGGAATGCCTTTTCATATTCAGGAGTCCAGATAAATGGAACACTTTCTGAGTCAACTTGGTTAATGGAGCAGCTATCTGAGAGAATCCTTTGATAAACTTTTTATAGTAGCCAGCCAGGCCTAAGAAACTTCTTATATTTGTTACTATTTTCGGTTGAATCCACTCTTGAATAGCACAGATCTTCTGTTGATCAACCCGAATTCCTTGAGCATCTACAATATGACCCAGGAATGCTACTGACTTAAACTAGAATTCATATTTTGAAAATTTAGCATATAATTCATGTTCATGCAAAGTCTCTAATACTACTCGTAAATGGTGCTCATGATCTTCCAAAGTCTTTGAATAGATGAGTATATCATCGATAAATACAATTACGAATTTATTTAAAAAGGGCTTTAGGACTCGCTGCATTAAGTCTATAAAGATGGAGGGTGCATTAGTGAGTCCAAAGGACATCACAAGAAATTCGTAGTGTCCATATCGAGTTCTAAATATTGTCTTCTCTATGTCAGAATATTTTACTTGAAGTTGATGATATCCCGATCTTAAATCAATATTTGAGAACACTATCGCCCCAGATAACTGATCGAATAAATCATCGATTCTGGGAAGTGGGTACTTATTCTTAATGGTGACTTTATTTAATTCTCTGTAGTCTGTACACATTCGCATAGACCCATCTTTCTTTTTAACGAATAGTACTGGAGCACCCCACGGTGACATACTTGGCTTAATGAAACCCTTGTCTAATAGTTCTTTTAATTGCTCACTAAGCTCATGAAGTTCTTTAGGAGCCATTCTGTAAGGGACCTTGGAAATTGGTTGGGTACCTGGAACTAAATTGATTGCCAATTCAACTTCTCTTGATGGAGGCAATCCAGGTAACTCATCAGGAAAAATATTAGCAAACACATTAATAACCTTAATCTCAGAAAGTGGTATATGTCTTCTTTACTATCTCCCAGCATGGTAACTAAGAATGCAACACAGCCTTTAGTGACTAACTTTTCTGCTTGAATTGCATTAATCAATGAGCATTGGGTACTAAACCTTCCTATGAAATTTTCAGCAGCATCTTGTGATGATAAAGAAATCTTCTTTTGTTGACAATTAATTGTTTATGAGCACTAAGCCAATTCATTCCTAATATGATGTCAAAATTTGCTATAGGTAGAATGATTAACTTGGCCTGAAATTCCTTCTCATTTAAGGGTACTTGGAGATTACAGAATTGAGTTGTGCTAAGTTGGGTTCCAGAAGGAAGCCCAACATTTAAAGTTCTAGCCATCTTATAACATGGCAACTTCAAAATTTTAGCAAAGCTTTCAGAATAAATGAATGACTTATTCCCGTATCAAATAATATTCTGCAAGGATAGTCATTAACACAAATGGTTCCTAACTTAAGCATACTTAGTTATGATTATTCAAACTTATTAATGCTTAGAATAAGAATTCGGAATTAAATATACATACATTATATGACATTGTTGTCTTCAGTAGCCTCTACTAGAGTAAGAGTGTAAATCCTAATAGGTCCAGATGGCCTTCTAAAGACATGTTGTTGAGGAGGCTTGGAGGTACTAGGCTGAGTTATACTACTTCCAACCTTCCTTTGAGTCGATGTCATAGGTTGTTGAGAAGACATGATTGTAAGAGGTTGACTACTTCGATTGAATAGAGTAGGATTGAGAACCTGATTCCCCTCAGGACGGTTAATACGTGCACCGTTGATTGTCACATCGAAATTGCACTGTCGATAGTAGTGCCCCTTCCTTCCACATGTGTAACAGCATTGCTGATTATGATAACACTTTCCGAAGGGATGAGGTCTTGTACACCCGTTATACAGATTTGAAGGTGTAGGATCTGCTTCAATTTGATAAACCTTTCATTAAGAGAATCTAGTCTTTTTGGGATTATTATCCCTATACGGAGTTGAGCTGAAGGTTCTTTTAGTTTCCTTCTGAGATTGATGCTGGTCTATAGCACAAGCAGTTTCAATTAGTTCTGTGAAATTAGACAATCTCAGTGGTACCACATGATACTTTATCGAGTCTCGAAGTTCACTCAAAAATCTATGGCAACGAGCACCTTTAGTTTGCACCATATCTGGCGCAAATTGAGCTAGTCTTCTAAACTCAGATTCGTATTCAGAGAGTGTCTTGTTCCCTTGCCTTAGTTTAAGGAACATATCGCCCAAGTTATTCTGAACTGATGGGGGTATATATTATGCTCGTAATGCTTCTACGAATTCTTCCCAAGGTAGTAATTAGCAAAAAGTGTACGGTGGAGATTGTCCCACCAGTATTCAGCTTCTTCTTGGAACATGTGAGTGACTAATCTGACTGATTCAGCATCTGGACAATTAATACTTGTTAAGTTCTTTTTCACTATTTTGAGCCAGTTGGCTGTGTCCATGGCTGACATATTTCCATTAAAATTAGGGGTTCTTAATCTAATAAAGTTGTGTAAAAGACCGTCTATAGGCTGTTGATATTGTTGAGGATAATGGTAAAGTACATTATTCACAGACGCTGGGGACAGATTATGCTGCATCATGATCAATTTCTCTATCCTTTCAGACTGTTGGGCATTGGTTGCCACTAGTGTTTTTACTGCATCTAAGAGTGTATTAATTTCAGTAAAATTACTGCTAGACGTAGCAAGGTTTGAGGATGACTATCCTGGATTCATTTTGTACCTGTATTTGGTAATCATATAAATTTTGAGAGAGCTATATTAAATTTTTAATATATATATAAGTTTTCGTAATCTATCAGTTTATCTTAAGTATGTTAGTATTTTATGCTCACTATTCTGAGTATAAGGTAATATGGATGTCATTCTAGTATTCATTTAGTGATTGTAAGTCAAAAAAATTATCCATTAGGTAGATAGGAATTCAAATTCTAATCTGACACCTTATGGAGTTCTCTGATACCAACAGTGGCGGCCGCCTCTAATCATTCGGATTAGGAGGTAGTCGTCAACAGCAGACCCTCACTTAGCATTCAGATTAAGGAATGGACCTTCTTAATCAAATGTTAAGAGAGGATATACCTTAATAAGGAAAGAGCAGTAAATGAAATAATCACTTAAATGAGTATACTATAATATATCAGAGTGCGGAAGAAGGACAAGTAATAATATCCATACAATCCAGATAAGAACTATACAACTCAGAATACATAAGCATAAAAAGTAAAACAATTTAGACATGTATTATTACAAAACGATATTAAAGTTTATGCAGTAATGAAAAATAAAATCACTCAGTCCTCACAAAGAAACAAAAAGCAACTATGGGTCTTCTCCTGCACGCTCCTCCTCTTGAACTGAATCTCCAGAAGGTCCCACAATCTCGAACAACTCAGAATCTACCATTGTCGATTTCACAATGGTAGGGCCCCAGCCAACAAAAGAAAATTCTAGTTATACAAAATTTCTAAGTACATTTTAGGCTGTAAATTATTAAGTTAAATAATATCACAATATCTAAGCAATCATAGGAGCAGTAAAGCATCAAAGAAAGGTAACAAAGTTATAATTAACATAATTATAACTTAAACAAGATGTGAGATAAACACATACCTCAACTCAAGCTGCAAAAAGATTAAGTAATACATAAAGGAATCTACTAAATATAAGGAAAATTCCTAAGTATATGATCAATTTAAGGCATGTTGATTTATAAGATAAACTGAAAGTACTGAACTGAAAGTAAAATTCTAACATCCTAACATGCCAAAAATGAAAGTGAACTGCTGAAAAGTATAATAGATATTTTAAGATATAAATACTAAAAGAACTACTGAATGTAAATATACTGTAAAGTAAGAGATATGCCAAATATGTAAAGTGACTATAAAGTAAATGTAAAGTACAAATAAAGTAACTGTAAAGTAACTGTATGTGTGAGATATTCCTACTTAGTCCTACCAAAAAGTAAGGTCCATCTGCTCATCTAGAAAAGTAGTCCCAGATTAAAGTATTCCATACTAAGAAAGTAGTCCTAACCAGAAATAACAAGTACTAAGAAAGTAGTCCTAGTCAGAGGCAACAAGTACTAGGAAAGTAGTCATAGTTAGAAGTAACACGTACTAGGAAAGTATTCCTAGGCAAAAGTAACACGCACTAGGAAAGTAGTCATAGGCAAAAGTAACACACACTAGGAAAGTAGTCCTAGGCAAAAGCTGTCCTAAAATAAAGTTATACTAAATGGCAGACTAAAAAGACATATCTCATAAAGTTTAATAAAGCCATTTTCATCAAATTTCCTTCTGCAAATATGAAAATGCCATATGAATGTATTCAAAGTTAATATAGAAATAATTATCTAATATTCGATATTGAATATAATGTGTCCAAATATAATAAAGTCCAAAGCAAGGAAAGCATAGCCTATAATTTCAAGTGAATAATATAGTTCTAAATAACCTTGTGATATCACTTTATTTTCTAATTAAACGTTCTATCTAATCTGAACTTATACAAGTTTAGGATCTAAAATATCTAGCTATTGAGTATAAATTCAGAGTATCTGTCCTATAAGTTAAAAGAATGTTGAAAATAATCAAGTTTTAATATTTATAAATCCATGACGCTTAATTAAGTTTAAAGAATAAATGAAACATCCTAATTAATGATTTTACGAATCCCAAATCAATCTTGATTAGTATAAATCAAAAATTGGGGGATTAAGATGTTAAAATAGGTTCTAATCCTAATTGTATAAAGTTAAACCCATATCTTACGAACTATAATTAAGGCTATCTTATTAAGCAAAATCAAGCCTAATAAGATGGATCTCTAATATTAAATATAAAGTTTAAATACAAAATAATCATAAATAAATGATGAAATCTAAAAAACTATAAAACCAAGGTTTCATCTATTAAATACCCAGTTACTTAAAAGATGAACTCTAACCTAATTTCTAATCTAAATCCTAAGGAATTAAGATCCTAAAGTTTGAAGGAAAACCCTAAGAGAATAATTAAACTTTTAGGTTTGATATTAGTTAATTATTATAATGAAGAATTTAACTTAAAGGAGGCATAAGGTGAACTAAATTCACCTTATGAGACCTAATTTAGGACTTAGAGAATTTTAGGTCATTTTTAAGGTTTTTCCTAAGATATCATTTTAAGGAGTTTAAATGTTGAAAAATGAATTTAAATCAGTTATATTACTGATTTTAGGATTTTAGGAATGTATTTAATATTTTAAGATGCTTAAACCTAAATTTGGGCAAAATAACTATTTTACCCCTACTTAAGGGTCTAAATTTCATCTTTATAAAATATGATTCAAATCTAAAATTTATTGAAGTTAAGTAATTACTTACTGTTTAATATGAGTTTAGACAGTAAGTACATCTATTTTGGTTGAGTATTAAGCCTAATAAGCTCAAATTAAAGAATTTGACTTATAAGGAAATATTGGTAATTTTTACTCTACTAAAACCTAAATTTTCTATTAGTTTATTAAAGGTTATGCTCTAAGGTTTCCATAGAACCTAAAATCATTAAATTCTGATATGTATTGGTCAAGTTATAGCCAATACAAATCCTAGGGTAAAATGTTAATTTAAGGGTTCTTAATTAAGGGTCAAAGATCCTAACTTTTTCAATTAATGTTCAAATTGAGTAAAATTAGTGGTTGTAGATCACAAATGACCTACTGATTATATTAACTAGTGGTATACTCAATTTGGACTCTAATTAGCTAAGTTATGGCTTAATTAGGGTTATAGTGATTAGTGAGTGATTAGTGAAATTAATCATTAATTCACTAAACAAACTACACCACTAGGTTCTAATCTATCTAGGAGTTCTTTGAAATTTGAATTATTCAATTAGATTATTAAATTTGCTAATCTTCACTAATTAAATTTTAGGATAATTAGGGTTGATTAAAAAATCTAACCATTAGATTCTAAATATTTTTGCAGTTTACTATTAATTAGATCTTCTTGATCAAAATGATATATTAGAATACCTAATTTGGAGTTCAATTGACTAACTTATGGTCAATTGAAGTTCTAGTATTAATTGACCTAATTATGGTTAGGTCCTAAATGATCCAAACAGAAAATTGAATACTACTAGGTTATTCTAGAGATTCTACTGATCATTTTAAGACCCATATTGGATATGTTTGGGTTAAATGTTACAAAGTTATGGTTAATTGAAGTTTTGGAACATAATTTGAATTATCTAATACCCCTAAATGTCACTATACAAAATATGTGTCCAAATGTAAAATTGACAGTGCCAAAATATTCCTCTATTTTTGCTAATTATAATGGTATATTATTTGTATTATTTGGGTTTGTATTTTGCAATTTATGGATGTCTAAAGTTAGAGTTTTAATTGAATTAAATTAATTTGATTTCATATGTATTAATATTACTATTTTGCCAATTAATTTAATTCCATTTAATTAACATTTTTTGTGGTAAGACCCGTTGAATCAAACAACAGCAGAGGCGGGATCCCGAGAAGAACCATGGCGCCCTGATATTCATTGAGGATTGGTTGGTGGGGCCCACGATTCACATCCGTTACGCCAGAATGATGACGGGTCAGACGGCTACTCCGCGGGCGACACGTGGTGAGGAGGTGACGGCGGGACCACAGCAACCCTTGCCTCGACACATGGATGGCTCAATACACGGGCTGGACCGGTGGAACGAACCCAGTCCGGTCCAAAATACGTCTTCTTCTTCTTCGGTAGGGCGTCGAAGGTGGAGCTAGGGAATCCAATAGATAGACACACCGAACCATCCAGGGCTTGATTCGCATGCAAAATGGAAGCTCGTGAACTAAACTTTTGATTGAACCTAATGCTTCCACCATTACCTTCCCACAACACCCGACAAATTGATGCCCTAGATCCCAGGGTTGAGGACAACTACGACTCAATCGAACTGAAATTTTTTTTCAAAAATCCAAAAATAAAAATTTCATATGCCATTAATTGACAGAAGGATTGATCTTCATATACTCGAAACGATATTCACATGAAGTTAATTAAATTGAAGTATGAAAATTGATTGCACAAAGAAGGAATGTGGAGTACCTGCAGAATGACAGAGAAGGGGTTATGGATTTGACAGACTCTCAAACTGTAACTCCAAAAGCATTCAAAGAGTAGTCGACATCGAATAGAGATGCAATGAGATTAATTAGGGTATGAAGGCGGTGGATGCCATTCATGACGATCGGCGCAGGTCACGTGTCCCTGCGCTTTGACACGCGGAAGAGGGATCTGGGAAGACGCAGCTCTGCCGTATGATCTTAGATCAGATGGCCCAGATCCAATCCCGTGAACAGATGGCACTAGGCGACGGAATGAAGGTTTTCAAACAGCGCAAGCCATGAGGATGACGGCGCCGTTAAGTTATTTAAAATATATTATTATTTAATTAATTTCAAACCTATTTTATAAATTAAAATTAATTAATTAAATACAACCCAAATATTTCCAATAAATCACCCCTAGCTAATTGAGGGGTGATGAATGCAATGGCACGATTAGATTTTTGTTTTGACGAGTATTAAATTAATTAATTTTTTGAGATATTTAAATATTATTAAAATATTCGCCAAAAATCCAATGACTTTCAAATACCTCCAAAATTTCACCCCTAGCTAATTTGGGGGAGGTGAACGCAATGACGAAGCCAAATTTTTAATTTGAGGTCAAAATAAAAAGTCAAATTCTAGGGTTTTGAGATTTTTCCAGAAATGAGGATATGCTCTATTTGATCCCTAATTCGATCAAGATCTTAGAGGTAGGTTCTAAATAACTTAATTAAGATATTATAACCAAAATTAAGACTTATATTAGTCTTAATTGACCTAAGTAACAACCTAGGTTGTTATAGTTTTGGATTAATATGCTATTTATTCTGAGTTATATTATTCCTATTATGATGCTTGGATGTTTCCTATTTAAATGTTTCCGCACTCTATATGAATCCTTATATAGTGACTGATCATTTAATTTTGTGCTTACTCCTTCCCTTATTAGGTGGATTGTAGATTTTATCATAATCCAATAATAAGTGAAGGGTAACTTGATGATAAGAGGCAGAACCCGATCACAGTTTATATTTCAAACTAAGGATTTCATTTCCCTATTCACAATATACTATTAGTGTTTTAAGAAGGGTAACTTGAGATACTTAGTTTATTTAAAACTTCACTTATCAACGTGAACGATGATAGGAGGCAGAACCCGATCAAATTTTATATCTCAAACTAAGTATCTAGTCTACTAATTGTAATACTCTTGGGATTGGATGATTTATTCTAAGTGGGATTATATCCGACTAAGCCCGCATGATAGAACACAAATATAGTCTTATATTAAAATGAATCAACCAAATCCGGAATACTACTGAAGTGATCCAGCACTATGGGTATACAGAACTATACTCAACTAATAATTTGAGTTCAGTCAATGCTATTTAATCAATAAGAATTACCAAGGCTATGAGATTCAGACTACAAGAGGTGAATCCTACACAAGATTCTAAGAATATGACTAAAAAGTCACTCAATATAGGTTACTACCTCATTGGAGAAATCACATTTTAAGTACTTTATGTAATTCTACCACAAGGATCTAAGAACAAACTTTTAGGGTTAAGAAGAATCATCTAAGTTCCTACCTCAAGATGTCACAATAAGTCCTTTATATCATAACATATTAATATTTTGTTAAAGCTTTCAATTACATAATAAATCTTACTGTAAGATCATCAAGATCTTATACGTCTGACATTTATCCTAAATTTATAAGTTTCATTTATTATACTTGAATTGATCAGATTATATCTGATAGTTAGACCCATCTGATCACATCCTATATTGTAAGTATGGGATAAAATCAAGAATATTATTGGAATTTGATCTTATAATAAATTAATATAATTTTATAATTATCTTCATGCTGAGAGTCTTATATAAGAAAAAATCAAATATTTTAAGCTCAAGCCTAGATATTTAATCATATAATTTCTTTTAATAGTCGTATCACTTCTAATTCAATAATTTATGATTAATGTCAAAGTAGATGCATTATTAGAATCATGTTAGTTAAATTATCTTTTAATCAAGTTGATTAATTTAGTGATTAGAGTGTAAATCTTAATCAGATAAGATAGTTTAACCCCTAGCTTTTCTAACTTAAGATCAATAGTTTATTTATAGATCAATGACAAATCAATATATTATTAGTAAATTATTGATAATAAATTTTAGATTTAAATTAAGTATCAATTAATTAATCAAGATCTTAAGATTCTTATGTTAAAATATAATTTATTATCAAATTAAGTAAATTAAGATGTCCAATTTAAAGTTAAAGTTCTCTAACATACATAAACATCACATTAATTAAAATAATAAGTAATTAAGGCTAATCAAATCTTAAATCAAATACAAAAGGGATTAGCACTTGATTATAAATATAAAATAATTAAATTTCATATAATTTGATTATTAAATTTTATATTGACCATACAAGCAATTAAAAATCCTAATGTTTTTATTCGATATAAAGTATTCAAGCAATTTTCTTATGAGATCTAAAACATATTATACATGTTAAAATAGTGAATTTCACATTGAAATTTCACATTGAAATTCACCATCACATTCATAAAATGCTCATTTTTACTAAATTCGATTTTAATTTTAATATGATTTGACTCCATTAAGGTTTTAGGACCATTAGAATTCAAAAATATGAAGTTTTGACCATTTCAGACTTTTCGAGACGCTAAGGGGTATTTAATTTAATTTTATTAATATTTATATGTTGCTGCGACGCGCGATAGCACGCTACGGCGGATGCATTTTCGAACCTTCGGGCGCTACAACGCGCGTTAGCTTCCGACGGTGATTTCGACTGTGCGAAAACTGTAACGGATCACCTTTCGCACTATAATACTTTCAGTATAGAGCACTTCACGTGCGGTGCCATATACTGATGGAAATATTTTTCCGAGATTTTTCCATTGATATCAAAATCGGCACAAACAAAACATTCTAATAAACAAAAATTAAAGTTCTAGCTATGAGTATACATAAATCATGCATTTTTTTTTTACATAAATTTTAAATGAAAAAATGGGCTTTGATCAGACTCATTCGAGTTTGATTAGGGTGCGACAATCATGCATAGAATCCATACAACAAATAAAATTATCATTTACAATACTTTGCTACATATGAGGAGAATAGCACAATGAAGAGTTTAGCAAAGTGGTACCTTGGCCTTAAGAATGGAAGAGGAATACTCATCCGGCTCCTTGAGAGCTTGAGGGCTTGAAGGATCCTTCAACACAGCACAGCAAGAGAAAGATGAGAGCTTAGCTAATGGCCAAATTGAGAGGAAGAGATGACTGAGCCTCTATTTAAAGGAGAAGGAGAGCTTGGCTCTCCCTTGAATTCTCTCATCAAGTATGGAAGGGGAAGAGGGAGGGTTAGGAGTAATTGTATGCATTAGAGGAGAGGAAATAGAAGAAGGAGGGTTATGAGTAATTACATGCATTGTAGGAGAATAAGGAGAAGAGGGAGGGTTATGAATAATTGCATGCATTAGAGGAGAAGAAAGGAAATAGGAAAAGTGGGGTCTAACTAGGGAAGAAGAAAAAGAAGGAAATAAATATATTATTTAAAGCTTTTAATTTAATTTATTTATTTATTTAATAATTTAAAATTCAGATTTAATAGAGCAGAAAAGTGGGGTCTATCCAGGAAGAAGAAAAGAAAGGAAATAAAGAGAATTTATTTAAATAAAAAAATAATTATGTATTTCTAATATTTATTTTATTAAAAATTTAGATTTAATAAACATGTTCCAAAAATTTTCAAAAATTTACCTCTAACTAAATTGAGGGTGAGGAATTCAATGGCTAAGTCGGATTTTGATTTTGACAATTATTTAATTACGCTAATTTTTGGGATACTTAATTACATTAAAATATTCGCAAAATTTTGACTACTTCCAAGCACGTTCAAAACATCACTCTTAGCTAATTTGGAGTTGACAATCGCAATGAAAAAGTTGGATTTTAATTTCGAGGTCAAATTAAATATTTCAATTTTATAATTAATTAAATATATTAAAATATTCCAATTATTCGATTGAGCTTAGAATCGCTCCAAATCTTCGGGGATTGATTCTAATGATTAGATGAACTTAATGGAATAATAATTAAGAAGAATTTAAGTTAAAAATAAGCTATGTAACAACATATAGTTGTTACATTAAGGTCATGGCGGTGAGGTGGCGTAGTGGCCGAGAATTTTGCAATTCAAGTCTTCCCTAATCGATCTGTCGTGAATGAAGAGCGGGGATGACGACACTGGTGCATCGGGCCGGGCTAGCCCAGGCCCGTGCGGTGCCACAGTGTCGACTCAGTCGGGCCCTGATCCGACCCGCGTGTTTTTGAATTTGGGTCGGGCTAATTCAATAATTTAGGAATTAAATTCCTTCTGATAAATGAAATTAATTAAATATCATATTGTTTGATTAATGAAAATATTCAGAATAGATTAATAAAATACTTTGGAAAGTTTAAATTTCATTTTTTCTAAGTGATCAAACCTTAGATCTTAGATCTTAGACTCTTAATCATTTTGATCTAAATTATGCCATATCATCTTAGAAATTCTTAATTGATTTATTGTCTTAATTCCCTTGAAACCTTCTTGTGGGTGTAGGATTGATTTAATCTATAGAATAATGTGAATAATCTAAAGATTGGATGTAGATCTCAGATTCATATGTTATGAATTAATTATTTTGTCTTATGATATTATAATAACCTTTCATAAGATCTTAGCTTCTAAATATTTTAGCTCATAAGATTCTTTATTTTTAGACTAAGAATTGAGTGTGAACCTTGGATCCTTGATAGAGTAGCACCTTAGATTCAAGATTTGAACCCCAAATATGGAGTTTAAGTCTAGAATCCCTAATCTTGATTAATATAATTAAGATTTGGGTTGAGTGATTTAAATATATCAAATTAAGTTGTTAAATTAATTACTTAAAATTTCTTATAGTCGTCACTTAATTTTTGGATTAGAACTTGTTAAGTTCTAATGTTAACATTAAGGTCATGAATTTGGGATTATACTCAATAGCTGGATATTGAAGATCCTAAACTTATATTTTTCTTAGAATAATTAGATAAATTAAATTAGATAATAATAGATTTCATATAAGTCTAGTTGAGTCTCTTGCTTACTTTGACTATTGTTGCTCTGCACACCTTGTATATTGAGCCTTCTTCTTTAGACATAACAGGTGAACTCAGGATATTGATGATGTATCCTAAATTAGTATTTAAAAAGCATAAACATTCATTATTTGGTTCATTTAGTACATTCAGTTCATTAGAGTGTGTCCTATCTTAGTCTACCTATTCAGTTCCAATTTTATTATAGAATAGACTCTGACCTAGCTCTATGCTTGGCTAGGATGGATATATGTCTTAATCTATAAGTTCAACTCAGACCTAGCTCTGATGATGTCTAAGATGGATACATATTGAACTTTTTGTGCAAAGGCCTAGTATGGCCTATTACTATTATGACAGTACTAAGTTTAGGCATGCTTTTACTCCAGTTCGATTCTAGTACTTTGGTTTGCTTTGCCATATATTTCAATGACTTTACTTTTATTTTATTTCAGCGCTTTGGCTTGCTTTGCCACATACTTCAGTGGCTTTTACTTTTTAGCTCTGCATACTTGTATATTTATTCCAGTTCAGTATTTGTTAAGTATTGACATATTTATAATGCTAGTTTTGTATACTCAGTTCAGTACGTTTCAGTATAATTTTCCTTTATGTAACCAGCATGTATTTCATATGATCATAATCATATTAGGATAAAATTTTTATTCAGTACTTTGCAATTAATTATACGTTATAACCTTACCTTGTTCAGCTTCATGAATGATATGTTATTTTGCATACTTTGTTGCTTCGTTAAAAATGTTATTTTATAACTATCATGTTCCTTGTAGCTTGTTGCACCTTAAACTACATGTATGCTTAAAGTAATAATGTGATATCTTTAAATGTTTAGTTCATTTAATTAGTCTAAAATGTACTTAGACAGTTTGTCTAACTGTAACTTTTTTTTTTGCTGGGGTCCTGGCATTTGTGATATCGATAAATGTCAGATTTGGAGCTATTCATTGGTGGTTCTGCTGGAGATGAGGTTGGACAAGAGGAGGATCTTTTTATTACTGCTTAGTTAGATTTTGTTATCTGTTGTGAGGATGAGAGCTCTTTTCTATTTATTTAAATTTGCAGTCTGTAATAATTCTTAAATTTGGATATATTTACTTTCTGTACTTTGAGCTGAGTTACTATTATATTTACATTTTTACTATGTTGTGATGTGGATGTTATATTATACTATTTTCTGCTTCCGCTACTTTAATATGTTGATGTATGTTCTCAATTTCAGGTGACAAGTCTTCTGCTTAAGGCGGGTTGGATTATACCTGACTCTACTTAAGTTGAGAATTTGCCGCAGTTGGAGCACCACACTCCTCGCAATTATGTATATATCGGTATTAGCATGGCCGTGGAAGGGTACGAGGCACCACAAATACCTAGTGTTAAATTAGATTACCTAATATAATATTGGACTATCACAGGGGTGGCAATGCATATTTTAATGTGAAGAATTCAAATATGCAATTATTTTTAGAGTTTGAACTCAAAAAAAAATTTTAATTCTTTAATTTCTTAAAAATATTAAATATTTCAAAACTATAATTTTCCTATAATTGAATGTCAAATTCCTTCACAATCAATTCTAAATTGAATTTGGAATTTAGTTTTCCCAAAGTAGCAACATATGCTTCTTTATTACTTGATGTTAAGTAATGTCCAACCGTGAATACTATATAAAATTTTCCTTATGCCATTAAATCTCTAGCTAATCATAATAATATTTGTGCAAGATTGTACTCAGCATATAAACATATAGATAATGAATATTCACACATGTATTAAAACAACTTTTTTATCAACATATTGCTCATGCTGATATAAGTACACCATATGATTATTTTTACATTACATTGACTTTATTAAAACTACATAAATTTACAATAAATGAGTTAAGAGGTTTATCACATAATCACAGATAACATAACATTCAATGAGTTTGATGATTTCAATCATAAAATAATATAATAAACATAATATAATATATTTTATGATATAGTTCAAGGTTACTATTAAATCATTAATTAAGGCAAAATTGGTGTTAATATAAATAAACAGTACAACTCTAATATTTACTAGTATAATGAAGCAACATGATATATTTATTGTATTGGCTTATATTTTTTGCATATAATTTCTATATCAGCTTTAAGAAATTTTATTTCTAGCTTGAACTAAGATACAAAATAATGTGGATATCTGGGGGTTTATTAGTATTCATGTTTTTTATGTGGTGCTTTGTGCTCTGGGTGATAACTTTCCACATAAAAATTAAGATTTGGTGCAACTTTGAACTGTCATTGTTTTGCGATTTGGGCAACAATTTTTTTTATTGTTGTTTATTTTCCTTAAGTGGTTAATATTTTTTTTTATGAGTGATCTCTAATCTTCAAATTTCATCAATTTAAATGCATTTTCGAATTTCTTAATGTGGCGATCTTTCTTGATTGAATATTTTTTAGATGCATTATTTTGGCTATCTAGTTTATTCAACGATGATTTTGAAATGTTTTTCATTATTTACTATTGATTCACAAGACTTTTTGTTTTAGTGAGTATCTAACTATGCTAGTATTTCGAGTATATTGTTGACTAGTGGTTTGATTTAAACTTCGTGATGCTAAGCTAGATTGATGGCATTGATTGTTGCATGATTTTGGCTTGTTTCATTTATCTTACTCTTTATCACTAAGGGAGATCATGTTGAAAGAATTCCCATCCATTGACTTAATGATATACTGCATTTGATCTTTGTTAAATTACACTCTGAATATTAGCATGTAACATCTTAGAAATCAGAATTATGAGTCATACACACACAGATATATATATATATATATATATATATATATTTCTAATATGTGACCGGTGAGATTTGAATCAATTACCTAATATAACAAATTATAAGTCTCAACTGAGCTACAATACAATATATATATAAAAATAGATATCATTTAGCTTTCTATTATGCTCTGATACTTGGAATGTTTCAATTTGTTAAATTTTATAATACTTTAATTTGACCTACTAACCATGTATCATCTATATATTTATATTTATAATATAATTTGACACAATTATTGTAGATGAATATAATTTATTATAAAAAATTCGATTTATAAATCTCATTATTATTATACAAATATTTAAGATAAGAAAAATTATATTTAGATTTATTGATGTGGCACTCTACAAAATTTTATAAATAGGATTTATAAATTATTTTATTAATATTTATTTAGTTATATTAAAATTTTAATATAAATATTAGTTTTAAAATTTAAATTAAAATTAATTAAATTTTTTTTGTCAAGGCTAAATAGCACAAGACAGCTGTCGTAGAAAGTTGGAGGCGGGGGCGGGCAGTAAGCAGAAATGGACAGCTCCCAACCTTCAAAATCTTTCTCTACTCGTCCACATTCTCTCTCTCTCTCTATTTCTTTATCGCGCTCGTTCTTCTTCTGCCTGACAGCGACGAGAAAATAAAGAAATCCAAGTCCCTGGAATCACCCTGCCTCCATCGCCCGCCTTTCCGTCCTCCATTTTTGTCCTCGAGTGGATCCACTCACCACCTAATCTCGCACTTCCAGAACCCTATACCACCCCTCTCTCTTATCTACTGCAGACATCAGCAACAATCCCTGCCCCACACATCAAAGTCCGCTCCTTCCAGGATTCCTGTCTCCCTACCCACCAATCGCTATAAATGACCTGAGGATACAATCACCGCCTCTTCTCTATGAATACCCCCACCCCTCCTCTCGCCGATGCAGAGCAGGTAGCGCAGGATGCTGAGAGCGCGCTGGAGCTGAAGGCTCTCGGCAAAGCATTGGCGGCGGAGGTGACGGAAGCGGCGGAAGCCGGCGGTGGAGTTGTGGAGATGGAGGTTGAGAAGAAGCTGCCGGAGGACAGCGATCGGCCGATGGATGCAGCGGACGGGCTTCCGGCGTCTCCAGCCACCGTGTTCCGTATTCGTCTCAAGCAGCCGCCTTCTAATCTTCAGCACAAGATGCGAGTTCCCGAGCTCTGCCGCAACTTCAGGCTCGTTTTCTTTTTCTTCTCCTTCATCCCTCTTATTTTCTTCTTCGCTTAGTCTGAACATGAAGTTTATAAACATCAAAGTTTCGAACCTTAGCACTTATTTTGTCGCAAAACAAATCGTAGAAACTCATGTTGTTCCGATTGTGACTCAAGCGAAGTAAAAAAAAGAAAGAATGGGGGATTGGGCATGTACCTTGAAGTTGAGAATTATGTTGGTATTCAGTGTTTGTTCTTGCAAGTCTAGTTTCGCTCACGAGAACGCCGTGGGTTTGTGCTAATTATTTGTTTAGTAGTTCTTATAGACATAGTTTTTTATTTCTATTGCAGTGCTGTTGCTTGGTGCGACAGGGTGAATGCTATTGCCTGTGCGTCGGAGACATGTGCAAGAATCCCAAGGTGTTTATCTGGAAGAATGATTTACTTTATGCGTTTATGGACTTTTGTTTGTAGTTCACATTAACTTGTATGCTATCTTTTCTCTTTTTTCTATGCTGATGTTAATAAGATGGGAACTATGTTTATACAGTGAGAGGAAGCGTGTACTCTTTTAATTTTTAAAGGACATGTTACCTTAGCTATGAAGCAATTGCTTAAATATATATATTTTTTCATTATGGTGAATTGTTTTTGGAGCCAAAGTTGAATAATACGCATGATATGCTTCAAGCTGCAGCCATTATAGTGTATAATAACTAAAAACCATTGCCTGTGCATTATTTTATTTTCTCCGATTCTCTTAAGGCTGGCTTCTGCAGCTATTTGCAAAGTCAGTCTGGAAGATGCTGGAGAAGTAGCAACTGTTTGAATCATCGTGAATGTATAGTCTATATGTCATTTAGAGATCCAATCGTCTCAATGCCGTGCAAAGATCAAAGTAACATGACCATCATTTACTTTTTAAAATAAAAAAATACTTTAAATTCTTTATAAAATTAAGTCATCTGGCTGTTGCTGAGGCTGGGGATCATCCAGCAGTGGGAATCATTTTTGGCTGTGGTGTTTCTTTATCTTATTGTTCATCCATACGAGATATTTGAATGAACAGGAGCCGTGGGCTTGAATTCACAGTTCGTCTTTGTGGTTTGATTATCCATTCTAAAGTAGGCCCAAATAATGCAATGCAGCTAAACAATACTTCAACAAACCCTTAATTTAGTCCAAGCTGATGACCGATTGACCATCTCAAGTGATGAATTCTCACAGTTCTGACAAATATTATATAAATATTTGCTATTAATGTCTCATCTATTAGTATTATTGCTAGGTTATTCCTGAATTACTTCAGTTTAGATTGCATTGGTATGCTATGCATAGTTATTGAGAAAGCCGCCTGTATGTTAATCTATTTTACATTAATATCATCTTGAGATTTTCTTATATTTTTCTAGCTATTGAATTTTTTGTGTGATGTTGTATGTACATGATCTCTTGAAACCATATTGCCTTTTTTATATTGTTCCCAGAGATGAATTTTTTGTCATGCTTTGACATTGAAATGGTGTTGCCTGTTTTTACCTGGTCTGAATTCAAGATTCATGTACGTGATGAGTGAATGCATCTCTGTATATATAGATATTTGTAGTGAATGCATCGTTGAATTTAATCTAGTAATCTTATCCATATACTTTGTATTGATGGATATATGCACAGAATATATCATTGACTTAAATTTAACAGTCCTAGCCTTTAGAACCTTTGGAACCAATTTCAGTCAGATGGTTGGTAAACTCTTATTTTTTTTCAAAACATCAAACCAGCGTTGTGTGATATAATTTTTTGTTAAATTTTATATAAATATTACATGAAAACATGTATCTTATTTAAAAATGGTAATAAATAAATCAATCTGTTGATTAAAGATGATAACTTCTCTTAAATTTTTTTCACATGCCCCACCAATTGCTATATTCCCTAAATATTTGTCATCACAACTTGTAAAAAATTCTTTCTCCTTGAATAGATTTTATTTTTAAGATTCCAAGGTATTCAAATAAGAGCCCAATCATATTTTGTGTCAGTGTGGGGATATTCTATTAATTTTAAGCTATAAATCCACAACTTCGTGTACAAGATATTAATTTTACATTAGAGATCCACAAATTGTGCAAAATTTTGCGCTATACATTTTTTTCATAAACGACTATTTTCACATTTTCTCAATAACTTTATGGCTCTTTTGAGGTTCAGCATGTTCATGCACTCTTTATGTGGCTTAGATTTAAAAGCAATTGAGCCATCAAATCCCTCCAGGATTGGCTAGCAACCGCCTCATGATGTTTGAATTTATTTGCTGAATTTGGAAGGCTTTCATACTTTTTTGAAGTTAAATATTCACCCACAAAAGCATTTCCATCATTATAAGAGTGCACTTTTTGTTTTACTGACTTTGTGTTTTTTGATGTTTTATAGCTCAAATGCAACTCTTCCCTTTTGGGTACCAATCCACATTTTAAACCCTGAGAGACCAACGGAATGTGCTGTATTTAATGTTAAAGCTGGTATGATATATTTTCTTACAATGTTTGTTTTTACCATTCATTTATTCTTTTCATTTTATAAATTTAATTATCTCAAATTTTGCATGCATGATTTTTTTTAATAAACGATTAATACTATTTTTAACCCATAATATTTAAAATTTTCAATTTTTCTTACTACTAATGTATTTCATAATCACTTGTTTATCTCCTTTTATTGAGCACACACTTGATTCTACACTTCTACTGTATTATTTGCTTTCTTTTTTGTAGTTTTACTTATTTTTATATAAATGCTAGTGTATGACATTTATGCATTATTTGATATTAACCTATATTGAATTTGGGGGTGCTTGTGATTGTAGTGTGACGAGTTCTATCTCACTATATGATGGTCAGACTTTTCTGCATTTATTTTACTAACTTTGGGTCATATTTGGGTGAATATTGGTGGGATGTTATCAATTAAGTGATCTCAAAGTCATGCATTACTAAAACAAAGACCTCATCAAGGCTAGCTTGTGATGTTATTTGTAATAATGAGTATTACAATAGCGGAAATAAAAATTGATTATACATATAATCTTGCATGGATGCCACATCTTTCACACTTTCGTCTTATTATTTATTCTCATGTGATCTTGTGCAACCTTCCATCCCATCCAATTGTGTAGAATCACCATCAATTCTCTCTTCTTTTGCTTTCACTTGAATAGCTTGTATTTTTTATTTTCTATTTAATTTTCTCACACATGTTCATGCTTGTTGTGCTCGACATCCCTCTTTACTTTTCTTGCCCTATTTTGTTTTGCCATCTTTCTTTCTCTATGTGATGTCACTCTACTGTACTTGTGAAAACCCCACCAACTCTTTGATTCTCCGATGCATCCTCCCTATTTCTATTTCAAAATTGCTTTCATGTGATTTGACTATACTTACCTAGGCATTTAGCTTCTCATTCTTCACACTTGGTGTCCTCACCTTTTTCAGCTTCAACAACTCATCTCTCGTGCATGGAACTTCTCTTACTTGACAAGCCCATATAACTCTCTTGTTTGTTCTTTCCTTTATACAAATTGTCTATTGCTCAAATGTGCTTTTGCATTCATCCTCTTGTGATTTATCATTTTGCTTCATGCTTGCCATTAAGTTCAAGGAAAGCCTTGTTTGAATGATTTCTTAAAGATAGGGTAAAGTTTCTCTGTTATTCTGATGTTCTTGTTTCAATTTTAAAAAAATTAAGGTGCATTTGGAATTATTGTGCTTTATTTGTTCTATTTGATCAATTGTATTGGTTTTAAGCATCCTTTAATTGTTTTTTCTTGGATATGATTAGCTACATCTTATGATAGGAAGCTCTACTATTTTTAATGTTAGACTAATATGGTAGGATTCATTTTATGTTTTTAGGATTGGCTTCATATGGATGCAAATAGGTTTATATAAGACTAGAAAAATTGCATGATGCTTGAAAAGGAAAAGGAACAAAATCTAATATTTTATTATGCCATTTGGAGATTATTTCATAAACTCTTTTTATGATACGATAATAATAATAATTAATATATAAATTTAATAATAATAAAAAAAGGATCTATATTAGATGATAGTGGCTGGAGTTCCGTCATTACTCTCTAATCTCTCTTATTTAATTCTCCAAAATTTGTATGAATACTTATGAAGTCATTGTAATGAAATTGTGATTGGTTGATATCCACAATGCAAAGTGATAACTCTTAATTTTTTTCAGATCCATCTTTTTTTGATGCAATATTAGGATACCGCACAAACCAATATAAAAAAAGAAAAAAAAGAATAGTAATTGTTGTTGAAGGTAATGCATGTTAAGCTTCATGCCAAGCCAAAGGGGATATGTTTTTCTGGAATTGATTCTCACACTTACTTGCTCTCTAATGGGCTACATAATCAAGAGTACTTGCAAGATACAAAATGTTAAAAAATAATTTTTTGAAGTCAATCATTTTTAATATTAAAGCTCAAGTTATTTAAATTTTTTTTTTTAAAGCATGTAACTTATGCATGAGAAGCATATGAAAAGCTTGTAATTTCACAATATAAAAGAATTAGATAGTTGAAAATACTATGTAGCCAAGTCAGTGAATTCTTTTACGGTGGAAAGATGTATCTTTAGTTCTTAAAACTAGTAGTTGGACGTAGTAACCATGTATTCTCCTTGCCAATAATGTGATTTGTTTAACATATGGTTAATGATTTCCTTACCAAGCTTGATGCGATACTTATGTTTTGTATTCATTATTGCCTCACCAATTACAATAAATCACATGGATGGAAAAATAGATCTATTAAATATTTCATCCATAAATCCATAAAAGTATAACAAGCTCACCATGGTAGTCAATAGTGGAACTGGAACCTTATTTAGGAGGTCCAATTTTCAATTTATGGGATACATATTATTCTAGATGATTGTTTGATGCCAATATATATTAATGCTATTTTTATTTAAAAATAACAACTAAGAAATGTAATTTAAAATTTAAAAAATGTCTTAAAACTAGATAATTTTTTAAGAAAAGTAATATAGATATACTTATAAAGGTGAAGTTTTAGAACTTGGACAATGACCCTTTTATTAGACGTGTTAATAAAATTGAGATTTAGAATGCTTTAAAATAAGATGAAGAGTGGACAAATGGTAGGATCGGATGAGATCCCTATCAATATGTGGAAATATTTGGGCGAGGAAAGAATTTCTTGGCTTGTCAAGTTATTTAATGTTTATTGTAAAGATTAAAAAATGTCAAATGAGTGGAGGAGTACTGTTTAACTATTTACATGAAATAAGATGATGCTCAAGATTATGCAAATTATAAGTGAATTAAGCTAATTAATCATACATTTAAACTTTGTAGAGAATGATTGAACACAAATTATGAAGAGTTATTTATTTTCAAAAATCAATTTGATTTTATGACAAGTAGATTTACTATGGAAGATATATATTTATTAAAAGATTTTATGAGGAAATTTAGAGAAAGAAAAGATCTTCATATAATTCTTATTGTTTTGAAAAAACTTTTGGTAGGGTACCAAAAGAAGTTCTTTGGAGAGAATGAATTTGTGTAACATATATTAATGATATTAAAGATATGTATAATGGGCTGTAATATATGTTCGATCCCAAGGTGGTTGGTCTAGTGTTTTTTAGAGTTATTATTGGATTACATCAAGGTTTTACCAGAGTTCATATTTTTTTGCTTTAATCACAGATGTTCTTACTAAACTTGTTTAAGAAGAAGTTTGTTGGTGCATGTTATTTGTAGTTGACATTCTATTAATTGATAAAACTAAGATTGGATTTAAAGAGAAAGTTGTGTTGTGGAGGACTACTTTAGAATCTAAAAGTTTTTGTCTTAGTAGATCTAAAATAGAATAAATGAAGTGTATGTTTAATTGCAATAGAATCCTTAATCTTGAGAGCACAATTATTGATGATCTTGTGATTAAGAAAAACAAGAAGTTCAAATGTTTTGGTTCAATTATTCAAAATAATGGTGAACTAGAGAGCAATGTGATGAATAGGATCCTAGCTTGGTTTATTGAAATGGGGAGCACTTTTGAGCGCTGTGTGATCTAAAAATTCATTCAATTAACAAAATTATAGAGTAGTTGTACAGCTACTATGTTACACGGGACTGAATTTTGGCCAACAAAGAAGAAGATTTATTGATAAAACAAGTGTTACGGAGAGAGGATGTTAAAGTGGATGAGTAGGCATATAAAATGAGAAGTGAGTTCATTCGTAGCAAGGTTGGAGTGGCTCCAATAGTGCATATGATTAGATGGTGCCATCTTAGGTAGTTTAGGCATATCAACTGGAGAGTGTTTGATGCCCTATTAGAAAAAAAATGATTATAAAATTTTACCCATGTTAATAGAGGAAAGGAAAAAAAAAACATGGGAAAGAATCATTAGAAAGGATCTTCTTCCTTTGGAACTTAGGGAGGGAACTCTATTTGATTATGTACTTTGAAAACAAAAGATTTATGTAGCTGATCCCACTTACTGGGGTTAACATTTTATGTTGTTGCGGTTGTGGATAAGAAAACAGATTCTTAGTGGTGCATTCTTTAGCTGTGTGCAAATAAAACATCATTTGCTCAAATATTTCTGTAACTATGAAAAATTGCATACTAATTTATGCATTTTTTGATATTTAAGAAATGCAGTAGCACTCCCTTACAAAAAGGTAGCTCATCTCTGTAGCTTACTATGCTTTATGATCTTTATAATATTGTCTTGAATATTGCCAGTTTAATTTGGTGGCTGTGATCCATGAGTAGATAGAACGGAGGTCCAACCCAATACCAATAGGCCAAACAAGTCATTAGGAAGATCAACAATTGAGTAACTATGAGAACTATTTTTTTATTGGTTATGTACTACGAAGTTATAGTTGGATCGTCCTTTTCTTTGGATATTTCTCTAATTGATTCATGTGAAAAATTCACTTGAAATCTTGACCTAAAACAAGGACAAGTTTTCTTTTTGCAGAACCATTTAATTTCAATTCTAATATTGTGCTCACCCTTTGTTTTTTGACTCCTGCTTTGCCATGCAATTTCATGATAGTTGCCTGTAGTTTCCTGTATGTGCTGTTTTTGATTTGTTGAACTTCACATGATTTATATATCAACTCCGCTCTGGTGACCTTAAATTGACTAAGTTTAATTTTAAAATGTTTTCTTTTTACTGCACATTGCTCTGATTTTATGAAGTTATCCACAAATATTTATTTTTTATGTATGTCGGCCATATACGGTTTTACAGTTGAGTTGACTTATGGCTTTCATTTTTTATATTCATCATAAGTAATAGTTCTCAATTGACAAGGTCTTTTGAAGGTTGTTCCATATTCATGATATTTGAACAGATTCCCCCCGAGATTTTGTTCAGTTTATTGAGTGGTCACCAAAGTCTTGCTCTCGTGCCCTATTGATAGCTAATTTTCATGGCAGAATCACCATATGGACTCAACCTTCACAGGTAGCAATTTTGAGATCGAATGCTTTCATGAACTGTAATGCTCTTTTAACATTGATGAATCAATTAATTCACCAGTTCAACAGGCACGGTTTCGTATCTCAAAAGATTAAGTTGCACTGATAATAATGCAACTGCTTTTTCTTGTTTTTGTCCTATGTTGCTATTATAATATTTTCTTACTTCCCCGCATGTTGTGAGGCATTGTCATTTTTTGGGAAATTTACTCGTGTAAACTAGTCTCTGAACTTGTGTAAGAAAATGTTAGTTGATGTAACAAATTGATATTGCCTGTTTTTTATATTTTGCTTCTTCATTTTAAAAGGTTTTAGCAAATTTATCAAGTTGTACAACAAACTCAGTGTCTGTACTTTATTTCTTGCTGCCTAATTGTTTTTAACGTATGGCAGGGCCCTGTTCATCTTGTTCGGGATGTTAGTTGTTGGCAGTGCGAGCACGAATGGAGGCAAGATCTTGCCGTTGTCACTAAATGGTTATCTGGAATGACGGCGGTAAGGCAATTTTTATCCTTATTTTTCAATTAGTTGTTCGTGAATGTGGTTGGTTATATACTTGTATTTTATGATAATGTCAACAAGGATCTGCCCTTGTAAAGTTTATATAGTCGTATACACTCGCATAGCTTAGAACTGCATGTACGTGTACTATTACTTAATTAGAAAAAAGTCTCTCTCAAGTCATGAAAATATAACAGCTCAAAACTCAGGTATTATCATCTTCTGTAGCTGAAAAACTGAAACAAAGGTTTGATGGGAATTTGAATGTTTTCTCTTGTTTAAACATCACTTTAATCAATGTTTTGAAAAAAATTGTTTGTATTCGCTTATTTTTTTGTTTTATATTGTAGGATTTTTTATTTAGATCATGCTCAAATAATTAATATTTACTTGGCACATAAAACATTAAATTTACCTATTAACCACTTAGATATTCAGGTTATGACAACAATGATATTTATTGCCTAATCTTATTGGAATTCTGTTCTCTCCTGTCGACGGCCAAGTGTTACCTTTGCATCATTCCATTGCTTTTCTCCACATTGCATTGTCGTTCCCACCCTTCCTTTTCTCCCTCTTCCCTTCTCTGCCCTTCTCCTTCCTCATTTTCTGTGACCTCTTTCTCTCATTCTTCTTCTTTGCCTTTCCTATACCATCCTTCTCTTGCCCCTCTTTCTTTTCTTTCTCTCGATCCATCTTCCTTTCTAACTCTCTATTCCACTAATGCTCTTTGGCCCACTCCACATGCATCCAATTGGGCACTGAGGTTTAATAGCTTTAATGGAAAGACAATTTAAAATGAAATTAAAAAATATGCTTATTTTTTTCTCTTACACGATGTTAGTTAATATGGTTTGGCACGAACTCTGTTTAATTTTTTTTGCAGATATTCTCAAGTTCAAGGTTGTTATTTTCTTGAGTTATCAATCAGTATGATCGATTATGTGTTTGTGATTGTCCAACTTATATTATGCTACTATTCATTGGTTGGTTTGTTTCATGTTTTGTTATTCTATGCTTAATTACATGGGTATCGATTTTAGGGTTTTCGACAACTATGGCTATTCATGTGAACTTGAAATCATATTATTTATTCAGTAATGTTTTCTGGCTGAATGCCGAGCTCATGTGGGTTGAATTGTGCTGTTCATGGCTTATCTGTTGGGATGTTTATTATGGAATGCTGGCAGGTTTTTGGTACCTGAAAAATTTGAATCAGGTTTAGAGAGATTTTTTGGTGATTTTTAAATGAAATTATTTAAAAGATAATATTTGTATATATGGTTGTAATTATTGGCATTAGTTCTATATTCTAAGCAAGTTCAAGTTGGAGGGGGGTGACTAGAGATGGAGGGTGGAGATCAAGGGGGCGGTGAAAGCCCTGTAGGGGATGGGGAGTGCCATGAGAGCTCTTTTTTGTAATTAAGAAACCAATGAAGTTATGTGGGGAGACAAGTGGTTGAGTTGATGGTGGGTCCCATGAAGGTTAAGGTTTTAACTTTATAGAAATTGGGGAAGGCTTTATAGAAATCAAGGTGGTGATAATGATGAAGGAGTTTGGGGCATTGGCTTATGCTTCATGAGCATGATTCATGGTGAAACTTTTTCTTGCTTGATTTAAGTGTGAAAGGAAATTGAGCGATAATTCTAGGAGCCTTTTGTAAAAGACGGCCGTAGCCTAAGCATAAATAAGTTAAAGCATCATTACATCATCAACCAGGATTAAACTCCACGTGTCCTCAACGAGGAGGTCTAAGAGTCTTCCTGGGAGCACATCTCCCTTAACAAAAAAAATTGTCACGTCGGGCTAACATAGAACAAAAATTCGCCGCACGATTCGCATCACGCGAACGGTGAACAAAAATCACACAAAGAAAGTTCAGCAAGAAAGCAAGGTGATCAGCGTGACGCTCTCCGTCTCGTGAACGGAGAGTTCTCTCCCAGCGACGTTGGAGCCTTCAGATCGCTCCAAGACAGTTGCCTTCTACGATGACTCCCTCAGTGTCAGCTTCTCTGGGCAGGGGTCTGTTGCAGAATAGTAATCGCCTGCATCTCAGCTTGGAGAGGAGACATGGTCTGTAGATGGGCTCCAGCAGCAGCGAGCAAGTGGCCTCCAGAGCTGTTGACCACAACTCCACCAAAAGTAGCAAGCTCCCCGTATCTGTAGGAAGCATCAATGTTGGTTTTCAGCCAACGGGTCGGGGGGCATCATCTCAAGGAGGTGGAGGGGCTCTGGAAATACAAAATCTTTATCAAATAGATACACTATTTTTGGGGCAATTTTGTGGTTGTTTTTCTTTATACACTGTTCCAATAAATTTGTTGTTGTTTTTGAAAGCGCCTGTAATGACCCTAGGTCATTGATAAGGAAAAAAATGTTAGTGTCCCGCAACTTCAGTTTCATTCCGTTACAAATATCCTGCTAAAATCTGTCTTTTTAAATCCAATTAATGCTAAATTGAATTAAATTAGAAGAAGAGAAGAAAGGAAACGAAGGTTTAGAAACCGCCGGCATTTAAGACCGACGATTTTATTAGGAAAGGAACGCTAACCGCTCAATTCCTTTAAAACGCGCCAATTCCTTAAATGTTCACTGATTGCCGACTATCCGCGCAAAACAACCGAAGAAATCGGGTGTGCGTTACGCACGCACACCCTATTTAATCGAGAACATACCCCCCTCGATTATTCACAGCCTCCTCTCGCATCTCCCTCTCTTTTTCGTTCGACGTTTCCGCTCGACTCTTTTGCTCGACTGGAGAAGTGCGTACCTGAGCCGACAGCAGGCGAGCAGGTATCGACGACTCGATCCTTGCTGCCGACGACGGAAGTCGACACGAGTGCAGTTGACGTCCCAGCGCGCACGGTTTGGTCCTCCTGCCTCTGCACCGAACCTTCTTCCGCTCGATCTCTTCCAGTGCCGATTCCTCTTTGCGTACGCTCGACTCAAATCGCTCGATCTTCTGCATGCGCTCGACTTCGCGCTCGACCGTAAGGTAAAGACTCTCTTCTGTCGATTCTTTTATATATATATGTATATATATATATATATAATGATGATTTAAGATAAAAATTTGGTATAATATAATTGAGCATTTTTTTTATATACTGGGATTAATCATGAATTTTCTAGAATTCACTAATAAACTAAATTTTAGTAAAACAAATTATGTTCCAATCAATTGAATTTATACTTAGGAAACCAAAAGACTAAGTGTTATGTTTAGAATAAGAACTTTGAGCTAGAGATTTATAATTGCTATACAGTTTCATCAATTTTATACTCGATTGTTATTGATGAAATCTAGGATCTTATAATCAAACCGCAATTTGAATGTAATTTGTTATATGAAGGTTCAATGCTATTAGAAATCACTTTGATTATTATTAGAATACCCTATGCCGCTATCAAGCATGTATGGAGAATTGGATTAATCTGATTTAGCTAGAACGTAAGATCATTATTAAGTATTTTGATCTTGAAAGACATTATGCTTTTAATCCAACAATGGAAGTTTAAGGATGACTAAAAGATTATCAATTGAGCATCAAACCCAAATTGAGTCAAACATAATACAGAGTGAGTTCCAATGTCTTATTAATGTTTGAATAAGTGGAGATAATTAAAATACAAAAATTTAAATCTTAGCCAGTCCAAAACTTGAGAAAGTCTGAGCTTAAATATGTCCAGTTCTAAAATCTAATCAGAGAATTTTCAAGTTTAGGTTTAGGAATGAGAAATTAAAGTTTTAATCTTATAATTAGGTCATTGCAAAGACTAATAAAATTACAAAAAACATAACTTCTGCAGATATATCAAGGTTGTGAGTGAATTATCTTGTTAGTCAAAACACAAAAGGTACACTGATATTATTTTTATACTTCTTACTATCATTTGGTGCTTATGCATTATTTTGAGCCTATTTTGTATTGCTACTTAATATGTTATTCTTACTACTAATGATGTAAGAGAAATTGAATGATGTTTATGTATCTTGTGAATGTTGTAAGAAGGGTTCCAAAACGGAGCATGAATAGGTTAGGGACGGGGCTAGTCCTCAGGAGCTATAAGGGTGCTATCTGGAGCTGTTGAGGGAGGCACAGGTGAAGGTTATGCTTAAATGCATGTTTATTGCTATCTGAGGCCCTTAAGGGGGTCCAGGTGAAGGTTTATTCTTAAATGTATATGAACCCAGCCTCATGGTTCTGGTTTTGCCCATCATAACTGCTATTATTGCTTCATAATATCATAGACATAAATATAAATATAAATTTTTATGCTATTATTGCTTTTCCATTTGAAAACTTGGCATGTGATAAGAGGACATTTATGTTGCAGGAAACATAATCATCTTTTATTTGCAATAAACTATATTTTTCCTGTAATTGTTATCATTTTTGCCTTCCGCTTTGTTTTAAGTATATTTTTAATATTTTTTGTATTTAGAATGTGCACCAAGGTATTATTTTTATAATGTCAGATCAGTTATATTTGGAGGAAGCTGATATAGTTTAAAGACATTGTGCGGTAAATTAACGGATTCTAACTACCCATTCAAGGGATATTTTTTTTTGTATAATGAAAGCTATATAATAAATTCTGGATATTATTTTACTTTAAATTGAATGAATGCTATTTCTTATACTTGAATTACTCTGGATGTGTTTAACTGTTATTTTACCTAACTACCAATATGATCCTGCGGAAAGATGCATCCGATATTAGTTTGGTTGTTATCAACCTAACATGGGTCATCACAGCGCCACTGTTTGCTTATTTTCTTAGGAAGTAGGCCCCTCTGAAAATAATTTTAGGAAGCTGCTTCTAATATATATGGCTTTGTTGCTTTTTGCTGTTTAGCTTATGAGAACTACTTTTTATTAATGGCCTCCAACCATTATCAATGTCGGCAAACTGTCCAACTGTCCATTTATCCTCCGTTGACATCGTGCACAACAATATTATAGCACTACATTTGAACAACAATTATAATACCTTCCTTTGCTGAAACTTTACAATAGCTTCCTCTAAGGCAACTTTACAATAGCTTTCTTTGCAGAAACTTCTTAGTTTTTCTTTAGACAGTTGCAAATGCCCCAAATGGAGCCTTAGTGGCGTTTATAATTAAATTTTTTAGTGGGTGATTACTTAGATAATAATGAATTAACGTTAGCTTTCCGTCATAGTCTCCCAGGATACTATAATTTGAAATTTAAAAATATACTTTTTCAAGATGTTGGTTTCTTTCTTGTCATTTTGAATAACAATATGTTGTTATCCACATAGATGGGGAATGATTGTTTTTCCATATAAAACTGTTTAGTAAACATTAAAAGCGATTAAGTTGGGCGTAAGTGTAGTTACAGATTTTGATATTTTGATTGACCTGAAACCATTTTCTATGAGATCATGTGCTTTATTATATGAACTTCTACTTATGGTCTTAGGTTTTTGTTTAGTTTCTTCGGTTCTACTCACTGTCATACATTGGTCTTTAGTTTGTTCAGTACACTTGGACTTTTAATTGTTAATGTTATTCAAATGCTTTTCTCGAGAAAATTATTTGCATAACACATGAAATTTATGTGCTTACATTCAACCCCCTAAATCTTGATATTTACAAAACTAAATCTAATTTATGTTATCATTTGCTTTGGTTAGGAAAATGGCTAATCCAAATGACAAATCTTGTTTAATAATAGAGATTTGGATTGTAATTTAGTAATATAATATATTTTATTATTAAATGTATTAGAGAAATATTTCAGTGCTGCTTGTAAAACTCCCTCATCTTTGGTTTCTTGTCTTTAAATTATCTTACCTATTTTGTTCTGTTCTCAGATTCGTTCCCTACCTTCAAACCTTAACAATTCTACTAATATGAAATTAACTTTTGAGGAAAGGTTCATTTCTCATCAGTCTCAAACTGCAGGTTTGGTCCTGATATGCTCATGTTTAGTTCTATTGTATTTGCTAGATAAAAAATCATTGCTATCCATGCATCATAAATGACTAATGTTTTCTTACAGCAAGATGGCCAAACTTTCTTTGCGTTTGCTCAGTTTTCTCTTCTGGGTCCATCCAGCTTCATTGGGCACAATGGCCACCTGAAGATGGTCAGCCAAAGAAATGGTTTTCAACAAGCAAAGGTCTTCTTGGAGCTGGGCCAAGTGGTATTATGGCTGCAGATGTCATCGTTACTGAAACTGGGGTTATGCATGTTGCCGGCGTCCCTCTTGTCAACCCTTCTACTGTTGTTGTGTGGGAGGTTACACCTGGCCCTGGGAATGGCTTTCACGTGACTGCTAAGATAAATACAACTAGTTCAATTCCTACTCCATTGAGTCCTCCTTGCTGGACAGGTTTTGCACATCTTGCTGCATGTTTGTTTAATTTGCAAGAGTATATAACCTCTCAAGAAAAGCTAGGGAAGAGGCTAACAGATCAAGAGATAATTGAGGCTGCTCCACTACACTGTTCTCCAGTTTCTAATTTCTCTGCATATGTAAGCCCTGAAGCTGCTGCTCAATCTGCAGCAACCACTACATGGGGCTCTGGAGTAACTGCCGTGGCTTTTGATCCAACCAAGGGAGGGTCAACGATAGCAGTTGTGATAGTTGAAGGTATTAACAGTTCTATTAAAAGTTATTTTTGTAACCAACCCCTTATTAAAAGTAGGGATATATAATAGTGAAATATTTTTCTCCAATTGCAGTATTTTTAAAATAAACACTTAACTATTTACAAAATCTCATTCCCTTTTAATGATTGAAAATGACCTGTGTAGGATGTCATTTTATATGTAGAGAAGAAATATTTTGATGCTAGCTTTGCAATTAGGGAAGATTTTAGTGCTATATTTGCAAATAAAGAAGATTTCAATTTTATATTACTGCCTCCAGTAAAAAGGGCCCCAAAGATGAAAATAAAGACACAAAAAACTTCAAGAACCATTACTGAATGGACAAGTTGCATGCATGCAAAAGAATTAATGAGTAACTAAACAAGTTATACAAGCTTATATGGAAGAATTAGATTCTCTTTGAATCTTTAATATGGTGAAATATTTCCTTCTTAATTAAGTTCATCCCAAAATAAGCTTGTGAAATAGAATTGAATCAAGATTTATTCACACGTATAAAAATGGTTGTTAAAGTTTTTATTGCTTTTTTCCTATCTTATGTTTTTTTAATTTATGCTGTTCTTAGTTTTATCAATATATGGGAAGTATTTATGAGGGAAATATTCCCTATTGCAGTTTTTCTTTTTTTTCTATCTTCAAGATGTACTGCATTTAGACAGCCCCTCCTATGGTTTTTCTGTTTCTTTAGTTGTACACAAAATTTGGACATTGAATAATAAGGAGAGTTAAGTTTTTCAAGTTCATGGTCTCAAAGCATGCATGCATTGATTTCCACACCTCATTGTCTCACTTTTTAGTTACCCTTTCTAAGTTCTTGCAGTGATGATTGTCTCTTTTTAATGCTTCATGTCAATTAATGCTTCTTTTGGCATCGCATCCCTTGGGTTATTGTGTTGCTTATTTATGATCATCAGTAAAAGAATCATCGTGCATTGGGTGCTTACAAAACTTGCACCCATATCCCCAGCACCGCCAACCTTAACGATGGGATTGTTGGATTTTTTGAAGGCATCATTTTTTCTATTACTGATTATAATTTAAGTGGCCGTAGCCATATCCAATGGTTACAATTTTTGGAAACATTTCTCTTTCTTAGGTGTTGAATTATTTTCTTATGGATTTTGTCAAGGAACTAAAATTACTCTGAACAATATCAATGGTAGAAATTGTTGGGTACACATTAGGAGAAGATCTTGAAAGGAGAATGAGAGGACTATGAACATTAATCAGCATTGCCTTATGTGAAAATGTATTAGAAGAAGGCACAGAGAGTATTACTTTGAAGAAATGGTTGAAAACACCAGTAAGTATGGTTATATTGATTTGTCCATTGCAGTAAGGAAAAGTGTGACACCATCTTTTCAATATCCCATGCAAAATTGCCATTTACTAAGGGTTTTCAGCTTCTATGAATGCACTTTATCTCAAATCTGAACAAAGAAACAGTACCTAAGATTTTTTATGAATTATTTAAGAGGCTGCACTAGTGAAAGACAATATTTGATGAGAACATTGCATTGAAAGGGATAGGAAAAATTACTAGTGGTATGCAATTAGATTTTCTCAAAGAATAAATTAAGGGTAGGATAATTGAGAGAATAAAAGCTCTTCTTGTTACTAGAGGCTGTACTCAGTCCAATGTTATTGACAGCACTAGTCCTTTTTACTCCTATGGCAAACTCAACTTTATGAATCTAATCTTAATCATCTTCCTTGATGTGAAACTAATTTTCTTATCTGTTGATTGGTAATGGAACTTGTGGTGTGTATAACAAAGAAATCATTGTGTATCATCAAACAATCTTGTTGGGCATGATTTGATTGATTTACTAAAACATATTTAGAGTCATGACTGCAATCAATGTCAATTGAACATCCAATATTCATCAAATGCACCATAATAAAGCACAGCAAAATGCTGAGCCTTGGTTCCCACTAAGTGGAGTCAGTACTTGAATCATTTGTCACCATTGTGCATGATCAAATAAGAACCCCTCCCTAAGCTTGAAATTATGAGATTCTTCCAAATTATTTCATGCCTTGTCTTTTTTTAGTCTTTTTATTCCTATTTTAATATGAGTAAAATTCATAAACTTCCTTAGTATTAGCATTAACTTTCTTACACACCATATTCCAACCTTACTACAAATAAACTCATTTGTCATTATATCCTTTTGTGTATACCACTCAGCCACCTTAGCTTCCTCGCATCTGTTACTTATTTTATTTGTGTAGTTGCTTTGAAGAACTTTCGTTTAAGTTTGGGTAAGGTTCTTAAAAGCACACACCCTAGTTGCGCTTCTTTTTTTCATCCAACAAGATTGGATCTTGTTAATTATGTCTCTCTCAATTTCACTATCATTCGACATTTTGTTATCTTGATAATTTAATTTTCAATTGTTGTGTTTTCAGGACAATAGTTTCTTTTTTATTAAACTTATGCTATTTGATTTATAGAGATGGAATCCCTTATATTATATAGTAATTCTACATAACTTAGTTTTGCTTTAAGCATTCGTAAATATGATCTCAAATATGTTTGCATTTGTGGATGATATCATTATGACTAGATGATAATAAGAATTTCTTAGAATTAAAGGTGCTTGAATATTGAATTTGAAATTAAAGATATTGGAAATATGAGATTGGAGATTAGGGAAGCTGTTATATCTCGAGGGCACTTTTTGTGAAGGCTCGATGCCGGTTCGGCAGAAACCGTTCTGGCATCGGGTGACTACTCACCGCAGGATCATATCGAGCAATTTGAGAGAAAAAGAGCATACACATACAAAAGCCAAAAGATAATATTCATTTATTTCAATATTCACTTTACAAGGTCTTTTCAACATTCTTCGTACAAAAGTAGAAATATAGAAAAGATAAAAGATGAACAAGCAAAAATAGCGCCGTGGATCTCTTCGGCAGTTGAACATTTTAGCATTCTGGTTCTTGCGTGTAATCCACTAGGAGCACCTGACCTGGTATTGTATAGAAAATAATACCGAGATTTGAATTCTCAGTAATTAGAGAATACTCTAAGTACTGCAGTACACAATAATATTTCTATTTTAAATGATGCGATTAGCGAAAGTAAGGTGGAAGTAAAAATGCAGGAGAAAGATAAGGTAATAGTGCGAAGTAAACAATTTCATGCAACAAATATTAGCACAAAAATGCAAGTTACTGATGTCGTTTTTCCAGTAACCTGCCACGAATGTTGTTACTGATGTTTTCTTTCCAGTAATAACCCACGAATGCTATTACCGATATCATTTTTCCGGTAATTAGCCACGAATGCCGTTACTGATGTCATTTTTCCAGTAACTGGCTACGAATGAAAAGGATGTTAGTTTCTAACAACCAACCAAACATTAATGTTACTGATATTATTTTTTCAGTAACCCACGAATGTTACTACGTTGGTTCCGAACAACCAACCAAGCTTCAAAACGAAATTTGGCTCGAAGCAATTTAAGCGAAGCAAAGCAGCAATAAAAGTGCAAAATATAATACATGTCATGTACTGGGTACCTTTGTTCTTTAAGTTCAGAAGTTCAGCAGCTCAAATGAGTGACAGTTCGCTCAATCTGCATTTAAGTCCCCGATATTTTTTAAAATTAATATCTCTTTTTTTAAAAGTGAGGTGATATTTCATGATTTTTACATTCTTCCATTCATATTAAGATTTAATTCCGTACCTTATAATAATATTACTGAATTGTAAGAGTCACGATAGGAATGGAAATAGTAGTCATTTTATAGCATTATGAATTGTCCCCATTATTAATTAATGAGAATGATCAAAATGCGAATGACTAAATATAAAATTAGAGTAATGTATATAAGATTAGCAAGAAAGTGTTTTCTTCAATTTTCTCCATTTCCAACCTCTCATACCTTAGCTTTTAGGATTGCCGAAAAACAAGGGGGTTGGAACGGGGTAGCCGGATGGCTGGCCGAGGTGGCAACGACAAGAGGCTGGCTGGCAGTGGCTACCGAGTGGCTTGGCGGTTTGATAGCTGGCCGTCGGAGGCTGCCGGGGGCTGCCGAGAGCTGCTGGAAGCTACCGGAGAGGGAGCTGGCTGGCTGAAAGGGATTGCCGGAAGCTGCTGGAAGGTACTGCCGATGGCTGTCGGGCTGCCGGAAGGAGGCTGGAGCAGTTGAGAGAGCTGGCTAGCTGCTGGAAGGAGGGAGGCGGTCTGCCGGAGGCTGCTGCTGGCTGGGAAGGAGGAAGGGTTGGTTGGCGCTGCTTGTGAGGAGGAGAGGGCCTCTATTTATAGAGGAGATGGGTTGGGGGGGGTCGACTGAGGGAGAGGGAGCTGGTCGGCCAATTTGGCCGACCGTTAGGATCGCGATCGGGAAAAAAAACAGGGGAGCGGAAGAGAAGAAGGAAAAAAAAAGGAAAATAAATAAATAAAATTACAAGTTAAATTAATCGCATCTTTCCGCCGTTCGGCGTCCAAATACAACGAAACTTGGCACTGAGGTGTGTTAAGACATGACGAACACCCTCGCGCTGAAAATTTTCGATTCGGACAAATATTTTATTTTTAATTAATTTCTGAAGTTTTTAAACTTCAGAAATTAGCCACGATACATCCGGCGCTCAGAATTTGATGAAACTTCTCGAGCAGTCTTTAAATAATATACTTAACACGTTGATACTGAAAATGGTGAATTTGGACACGCATTTCAATGTTTCAATTTTTAGAATTTAAAATCTTAGAAAATAGAACGGGAGCTTTCGTTAATCGGATTTCTCTCAAACTATGGCACTTTGATCTAAAAATTATTTTTATCTATTGGTAGTTTTGTTTGCCCTAAATTGAAATTTCCCGAGATCCTGATTCCTAAGGCGGGATTCTAACCTAATTTGCAAAATAACGACTTTGGGTCGTTACACTTTTGTTTCTCCGCACATACTTGTTTCAATGATATTGACTGTTACTGCTCCCATGAGGTAATCATCCATGTTGGTCTGTGGTGTCCCTCCCGACAACTATTGTCAGCCGCCACAGCAAGTTGCCGGTGCCTTAATTGCTGACAACTGCTCCTTCAAAAATATTATTTTGATTAACAAAATGGTATAAAAATAATTTCACACGCATAATGGCAAAATAATTGTTGGATTCTCAAATAATTTCAGTTGCTTAAAATCCATTATCTACATACAACTGTTTCCCTTATAGTAACAATGGAACCTTTATCATTTTACCAATACTATGGAAAAGCCATTTTGAGATACTTTTTGTTTTCTAGATGCATGAAAATTTGTATGAATGAAGATGCTTCTTTATATTCGCCAATCACAATAAATTGAGGCTTGGTGAATGTTGAATAAAAAACTTCTTTGAGAAAGTAACGATACTTGGTGGCTTGACAAAATTATTTACATTGAGAATTTTTGTTGCTATCCTATAATTTCTTGCTTAACATAAATGCTAAACCTATTATAACAAGATATCAGTTTCATACATCTTAAGAATGTAGAAGAACGATTAAAAGCTTTGTTATTAAGGGCTAAATGCTAAGCCTATTTACATTGGAATTCTATAGTGAATGATCCACCTTTTGGCTAGATTTATAATATCAGCAAATGATTCGATCCTTTGCTTAAGGGAGAGGGGCACTGAGTAGTAAAAGGAGTACATCATCAACTGATAAGGGCTAAATGTTTGGGTTCCCTTTTAATGCTTTTGTTGATAATCTTATTACATTATCAATTGCACTTCTTTATGCTTCATATAAAAGCTTATTTGGCGTGTTTTGCAGTGTTAATGCACTGAAAATACATCAATTAAAAGAATACTTAAATTATTTTGTTTTTGCGCAGGGCAGTACATGTCACCATATGATCCTGACGAGGGCCCTTCTATTACAGGATGGAGGGTCCAATGCTGGGAATCATCTCTTCAGCCTGTTGTTTTGCATCCAATTTTTGGAAATCCTTCTAGCTTTGGGGGGCAGCCCCCCATGCAAACCGTATGGTTAACTAGAGTTAATAAAAGCATTCCACCAACAGATGATTTAATGAATCCCCAACCATGCACTTCCTCATCAACTATCTCCGATGAGAGAAATTCATCAGACAGCAGCATTGAGAGGGCAAAGCGGCTTAGCTTTGATCCATATGACCTTCCAAGTGATATTAGGCAGTTAGCTCAAATTGTATATTCTGCTCATGGTGGTGAGGTTGCTGTTGCTTTTCTTCGTGGAGGAGTTCACATATTTTCTGGTGCAAATTTCAATCAACTTGATAGCTATCACATCAATGTTGGTTCAGCCATTGCTACTCCTGCTTTTTCATCAAGCAGCTGCTGCTTGGCTTCTGTTTGGCATGACACAAGCAAAGATCGCACGACCTTGAAGATATTTCGTGTTCTTCCTCCTGCTGTTTCTAACAATCAAGTTAAAGTTAACTGTGCCATATGGGAACGTGCTGTTGCAGACAGGTTTTCCTTACATTGCTAATTTTTTGTATGGTTACATGATGTTGCTCTGATCGTTAGTCTGAGGGTTAATCTATTTTTGTAGGTTCTGGTGGTGTCTTTTGTCAGGGGTAGACTGGTGGGATGCCATTGGTTGCACCCAGAGTGCTGCAGAAGATGGTATTGGTAGGTTTCTCACTGTTTGAATCACCTGATAAGCGGATTTATTAGCTGTTGCATGCTGAAATTTCTTATATGAACACAACTATCTGCTCAGCTAGAGATTCGTTTGTGAGAATGAAGAAGTAACATTTTATTTATTTGTCTTTTATTTGCATTTTTACTTAACTGTAATGCCAAATAATAGCATAACTGTACAACTTTTTTAAATACTGTGCAAAAACTTTTCTACCCTTTTGAAAATTAGTCTCCCAAATAATATCTTCAAATACTCAACTATTTCTTTCATTCTTCACTTCTTTTTGAATGGAGTGCAGAGTTATCGACAATAAATCTAGTTCTTAGTCTTATCAACCAAACTATGTAACAAACATAATGCATGTTCATTGGTGGTTTTTGACCTTTTTCATTGATTTAATCAACGATAGATTGTTTGCTTTTAAGGACAATCAAGGTGAAGCTTGTATATACTAGTAGGTGGGGAACATATTGAATTTGAAGTTACATGCTATTGCGTAAGAGAGACATTCTTGCTTAAGCTTGATAGTTATGCAAGTGTTCTTAAGATATGGCTTCATTCTATTTATAAGATTATTCAGTTTTATTGACAAATTTTGTGATTCCATTACTACACGCCTTTGTAATTTTTCAAATCTTCTTCTTTTGTACTTAAATATATTTATTGATAAACGACTGTCATAAGCTTTGCTATTCATTTATCTTACATTAAAGCCATGTATTTGCTGCACCTTCGTAATTTTCAAATCTTCTTATTTTGCACTTAAATATATTTTATGCATCTTACATTAAGCCATGTATTTGCAAAACTAGCACTCAAGCATAGTTTGTACTCAGTTTTTCATTTAGTTGGTTGCGTTGTTTTGTTTATAGATTTTCAATCTGAATTTGTTTCGGTTTTTATATTTTTAAATTGAACTGGCCAAACTTTGTAGTCCAATTAAATTGGACTGAACCAAAAATATAGCTGTTTGATTCAGTTGCTGTTCATTGGTATTATAGAAAATGCCTAAAATACCATATCTGATGTCCTTGGAAGATTTTTTTGCTAGTTCTATTATTTAGTGATGTTCATTCCTAGATAGTGAATCAGTAATTTTCTTGCATTATGCACATAAATTACCCTTATATCATATATTCATATCATTAAATGCTGGCACTTATAAGTTAAAAGTGAACTACTGCAAAGAAAAAAAAAATCAAAATTAGAGAAAATTCAAATTCAAACTAGCTAAAGTAGCTCGGTTGGGTTTTTTTATTTCTTACACATTCAGTGCATACCCTTGTATGGAATATTTACTTTTGTACTGATTTTAAATAGGGATTTTTACTTGCATGCCACAAAAATCTGCGTTTAACCCATAAAAAACCCTATATTTCAATATCTTCTTACATAGCACTCAAATCTCAAAAAAACACCAAGCATACCATCACGTTGATACCATTTAGTTTGCCCATCCACGTGCTATTCTTTTGGTCGACCTTTTAACCCCATGTGCATCGTTTTGGGTTAACGCAACACTTCATATATTTTTTTTTGGTTCAGGCAATACTTCACTGCGCATCCTTCCCCATTAATTCTTATCTCCTGCCTTAGTTCCTCAATAATAGGGCTTTTTTGGCTATAAGTTTTAACTGTTCTTGTGATTTGTTTTTTCAGCTAAAATCAGTGAAAGATTGTCTGAATCTTTCTGGGATTTGAATGTTGTTTTAATTTTAGCTGAGTTCATGGTTATATTTTATAAGAAAGAAACCGTCCATAACATAATGTTAAGTTGAGTGGTATATTTGGTTTTGTAAAGATTTGAGTGATGTAATTAATATTTAAAATATAGCCGTTTTATAATAAATTAATTAAGTTTTTAATGGCATCTGAGTAAATCCTTTTAAAATAAGATAAGTGAAGTGCTATTTTATAGTATCACTAATAATTGTACGTTCTAATGTAAATATAGCGTTTTAAAATGTTAGGTATTCACAGAATAATTTTTCAGTGATATTTATGAGAAGTTTTGTTAAATATAATAAATATCTTTCCAAAAATTATAAAAAGAATTTCCTAACAAGTATATGCTTGGTATTTTTGTGGTGCAATTTTGATGTATGATCTGAAACTAACCTGTCTTGTTTTAGTCTCTTTGAACAGCGTGATTGCTGTGTTGGATGCTGACTTTCACGGTTTGCCTTCGAATCAACACCGACAACAATATGGCTCAGTATGTTCAGCTTGCTCTCTTTGGTTTGTATTTATTTTATAGATTTGTTATTTTGTGTAACTTTAAACTGTGATTTGTCCATCTAGCCTTAAGCTTTCCTTGTGGACAAGGTGTAGCAGTCTGGGGAGCCCTTCATGATATAACTAAAGGTCCACTGTAAAGTGTTCCCCAACTGCACTGTAGTAAATGGTGCTTGAAATTGATTCAGTTATACATTAGTTTTGCATGGCTGGATCTCCTGTCGCACCACAAAACTCTAGGGGTTCTTTGTTAGAAAATAACTTATGTTATGGAAGGTTTCTTTGTGGAGATAGTTCTTTGAATCATATGTTGGGATTGCTTTTATGGCCAGTGCAGCTAAAATGTTGTATGAGTTGAGTCAGGATTAACAATATGCATTGGGAAGGCTTTTTGGTTGCCTGAACTTGCTCAAAAGTTTAGTCAAAAGATGTAGGAATGTTGTGAAAGAAAAGGAAGTTCATAAAAATCGTTGAAATTCTTGTGTTCCGAAATTAATTCCAAAAAAAAGGAAATTAACATTAGTTTTACATGATGCTACACACAATTCGCGCAAGTTAGTGTAATAACAAAGGTATAATTATAAATCTAATTCGAAAATTAGTTTAGGCATTTCATAAAATTTATAATAAATATATTATATTTTAGGGAAACCATTTTTTAATCCCTATAATTTTCTTTTTGTCTCAAATAAGTCCCTAAGGTTTTACTTTTATAAAAGTGGTCCTTAAACTTATAAAAAAAGTTCATTATAATTCCACATGAACCTGCGTACCCCTCAGCGTTCTTTGTCCGTCTGTCTCATAGTCAGGTTCCCATCGACGTGCCTTGATCGTATTGGCAGCTCGTCCTGACCGCATTGCCGTTTTTGGCAGTGGCGAAGGTGTGTGGCGTCGCTTATCAACATGCCTTGTTAGCTCGTGCCAGATCCCATACACATGTTTCAACCCTATTGTACATATATCTAATAATATCAATATAAGCAAAAACAAATCCCTTTTCTCTTCAAAGATTTTTAAAGAATATCTCTTTGCACTCTGTCATAAACCTTTTCAAGATCAATAAAAATTAAATAAAGATATAGTTTTCTTACTCTAATTTTCTTTATTAAATCTCTTAATATATATATATATATATGGATTCCATGCTAAAGTTACCTGATATAAAACCAAATTAATTTTGAGAAATACAAGCTTTCTTTTGTAATCTGTATTCAATTACTCTCTCCCAAAATTTCAATGTATAACACACATACTTAATTCCTGTATAATTAGCATTGTATTGCACATTGCCTTTATTCTTATAAATAGTTATAACAATTCTCTTTCTCCATTAATCTTATATCTTTTTAATCTTCAAAATAATATCAAATAACTTCTTGGTAAGCTAAGAAATTCCTTCCTCGCTTTTTTTTTTTTTTACAGTCAAGCTGTAATTTGATGAGCCTTTTTTTACTTGTCTTTCTATTCATGTCAAGATTTTTGTAGATTCCAACGATTTTAATATCGAACAAGGCAAACTGTTGAAATAGGAGTCTAACAATATAATTTCCAAAAATGAAAATTAGTGGTGCGTTGCTATAGAATGAGTGCCATAGTGGGAAACATTGGAGTTAATATGATGAGATGCGGCAAAACTTTTGTGGTTTATGTTTGCATGAGAAGTTGAAATTAAAGGTTTAATATTGCACAGCTATATATAAGGCACTTGCAAGTCTATGAAGCTGTCTCTTTCTCATCTGGCTTCACCTTGAAGATGCGCACTTTCATTATTCTCAGAAATCTTGACAAGTTTCCCTTATGCGCTCATCATTTTCATCATGATCATCATTTTCCTAGGATAAAATTTTGATGTTGATTTAATTTTTTGTGTTTCTATTTTCATTTAAAATTGAATATGAAAAATTTTCAGGTTTTTATTATACAACAATTTTTATCTATGCAACTATGAATGTTCATCTAGTAAAATAAAGTTTCTGCATTTGAGCTTTAAATACATGGTCGTATATCTCTATGCATAGCTCGAAATTGTTTGTATCTGTTTGATTCTGTACTGAAGATTGAAATTTCATTGTGTTATTTGAAAAACAATACATCATAAAGATTATTAATTTGACATGCTTTTTGTAGAGCCTTGACAGAATAAAGTGCAGACTTTTGGAGGGCACAAATGCACAAGATGTCCGGGCCCTTGTTCTAGATATGCAAGCAAGATTGCTTTTAGATATGTTGGGCAAAGGAATTGAGTCTGCCCTTATTAATCCTGCCACATTGCTATCAGATCCTTGGCATGCTTCTGGTGAGACATTAGCAAGCATTGAGACTGACAGAATGGTCGTTGACCAAGCTTTGGTACCCAGCATCCAGGTGCATTATCTGCTTTTGTAATATAACCTTTAAGTTTTTTGTTGCAGAAGGCATGATGGATTTCAATGATCACTTGTTTATTTCTCTATTTTCAATCACGTTTCTTCTGCTTCAAATTTCATTTCAAATAAATTGTTAACAATGTTTATTCGTAAACTTCGTATGGTTCCTCCCCACGAAATAGTATTTGTTGCTACTAATAAATAAGATGAATTATACTATACTTTCTTGGCAGTGTTATGAAGCATATTGATAATTTCATCTGTTGATCTTTTTTACTAAAGCTATTGATCTAGCGTATGTATAAATAATTAAACTTTATCTATTTGATGATGAACCTTTGAAATGATATCAAGATTTTGTCATGTTTTGTATCTCCGAAGGGTTAACAATCGGAGTTCTTGCACTTTTGTTTTGTTTTGTTGGTCATAAATAATGAAATAATAGTAAATGTTTCAAAAGTAGGATTGCTTTGTTTCCTTATGAATCAAGCTGTTTTTTAATTTGATAGTAAATGTCAAAATCATTGATTCTAATCAATCTTATCCATTAATTAGGTATGCATTGATTTGTTATACCCTTTAAGTACAGCTTCTAGTTACTTTATTTTGTCATTTAACATTTGTCTTAGGACGAGGGGTATCCAAAAAGGTCATGATTTCTTAAGAGTTTCTATCTCTTACTAGACAAGTCAATTGTCTTGACCTCTTTATTTAATCAGAGTCTAATATTCAAAATTCAAAATTGCACGCCGCAGTCATTCCCATGGAGTATAGGAATAATATATACGTATCTATGCGGATTTTATGCATTTGTAAATGTAAATTGGTTTATGAGCATGCTCTTTCTTTTTTTATTTATACGACTAAGGGTAGATGCATCTAATCTTATCTTTGCTCTTGCATGTCTCTGCAATATCCTAGTAAACAAAATTGTAACCTTCCAGAGTAGATATCAAATCAATTTTTTTTATCGTACATGATTGCACTAATGATGTCCAAGTAAAACTCCCAAGAGGTTGTTTTATTAGAATTATTGTTTGATGGACTTTAAAAAAATTATTTGATTTAGATGTAAATTGATATACTCATTGATAATAGTTGATGTTATAATAAGCATTTCATTGTTTATAGAATAACAAGTAATTAGTTATCATATTATAAATAGTTTACAATGATTATTATTAATTTGTTAATAATGATTGTTATGAATTAAATAATAATTAATTAGTAATTAATATCACTATGATAAATAATTTATTAAATGAAAAATTAAGACAACTTATTAAGTAATTAATGCAATTTGATTAAGGAATTAATTAAATATTTTGAAAACTATTAGTTAATAGATATTTATAGTACTAGTTACCATATTAATTATGTAGTAAAAACTCATTATAGCTAATAATTTAATAATGTATCCTTGGATCAAATAATATTTAATGAATTAATTAATAATTTAATAAATAAATAACTAACTGTTAATTAATAGCAAATAAAATAATTATTTAATTAACAAATTGCATAAATTATAAATAACTATTTAATTACTTTGTATTATGTGTTAATATTTGAACATAACTAATTTATGCCATATTTAAATAATTATATTAAATATTTGTCTTTATTATTGGGATTACAATGTAATCACTTATCATATTTATTTTATAATGAGTAACCATTATATGGAAGTCATGGTTCAAATAAAAATTTTATGACTAAATTATTGCATAAATTAATAGTTAATTGAACAATAATTACTAATCAAGTAGTTATAAATAAATAAGTAGATTTATAATGATTATTAAATGAAATAAAAATTAATAATCTTTCAAGGCAATTTGGTTATGTTATTAATTAAATTATTATCAGCTTTTTATTTATGAGACAATTAAAATATATTTGTAAATTAATAACTAAATAATATAATATTAATTAGTTATATTAATTTTACCAATAGTGATTAATTGTTGATTTTTTTTTTCTGTTTTATCAAGATAATTACAAATGTTGCTCTTATTTATGTCATATATGATATTACTTAATTAAATAATAGCAGTTTATAGTAAGTGTTTATATTAATGATTTATTAAAAATAAATAATTTTTTACTAATTAATTAAATTAATTAAAATAATTAAAATATAGCTAATTAAATTATTTATATATAAATTGTGAAGAGATTTAGTTATTAGTAATGATTAATTTTCTATTACTATATTTTATTATGGATAAAGATAATTACAGACATCTTTGTTAATTTATTAGTGAATGTTATTATTCACTTATAGATGTATATCTTATTGCTTAATATATAATTACCATAATACTTAATTTTTATTGTTAACTAATTTAGTTAATTAAATAACCCGTAGCATTAATTTACACTAAATTAATTATTTATTGGCTAAATAATAATAGCTACTTGATCTGTACTTAGCAGGATAAATATTTTAACTGTTAATTAAGCTTACTAATTTATTTTATTTCATTTTAATATGTTTTGAACTTGGATGTTTACTAATTACTAGCTTATGAATTGTAGGCCATAAGACTACACGATAGGGAAAGAAATTCTAAAATCATTTGATGCTAGCTTAAAATTATCTATTTTTCTATAATTAAATTTGGGATTTTTGCACAATAAAATAAATAATCAAAATCAATACAAGTTCAAATATGTATACATAGGGGTCTAAGTGATAATTGCCCTTAACGTAATAATCCTAGCAAAGAACAAAAAGAAAAAGAAAAGCACAAATAATAGTTATAGAAGTGTACTAGAAAACTAGGAAATCAGCGGCTTTTTTACTGTTGTACTAGGGTTTCAAGAAACAGTATTGCCATCCAAATGGAGAAAAAAATTTACAAGCAATTCCAAGGATGTCAGGACAAATCAACATCAAAAGCACATAACACAATTCTGGGGAGATCAGCCAATAAAGGCTGCTTTGCACCATATTCCAAAAGCAAAGGTATGTGTGGGTAAGAAAGCTCATGTGATATTTTAGTAAAACTAAGGAAAGTCATTTATTAAAATTTGAATCAAGTACCAAACAGCAGAGAATCTCAAATTGCAGAATATAGATTTACTTTAAGCACTTGAAAGCTATTTATGAAACATTTTAGCGTCATTAAAAGGAGAAGACTGACAACTTCCACCTTGCAACAATCATTTTAACTTATTATTTGCAATTGCAACAAATTTATATTCTCATGGCATTTTATGAGAGAATATTTTGTTGTGTTTTCACTCAAATTATATATAGCAACACCGATAGTTTATTTATATAGCTTTATCCAACTCCACATTACCACATTCGATGTATCAAGCAGTTGGATTAAGTCTATAGGAAGCAGATAATTTGTTTGTATAAGGAGAATATTTCAAATATTTTAAAAGAATAATCACTTTGAATAAATAAATGAGAGAGAATTTTGTTGTCGTTATAGCAAAAATTTGACAGATGCAGTTTCCTTAAGACCCTTTGAAACAAATTTATTTGTTGTAGCTAAAGCTTAATTGCTTTTCAGGAGTAATAAACAAATTTTAATGACAAATTTTTATACCAAATAGTTTTGGCCCACCAAATCTTGTTCGAATTTTAGTATAAGAGGTTTTTGGTAGATTTAACGGTGAAGGAAGGTTTACTTTTGAAATATGGTCCGAAACCATCAGGTTTATATGCGATGTGAGGAAATTAAATAGTAACTGCATTTATAAGCTTTTTCCAAAAAATAGATGCATTATTTTGTCAGCTTTTGTAGAGAGAATAATTTTTTTTGACTCTTACTAGGCTGCAAAGGTTTTATCACAGAGAATGCGCCGCCTAAGAGACTGTTTACAGCTATGTAATAGAGTATTTAAAGCAGGTAAATCTTGTCCATCGGATCACTTTGGTGCAGGAGTGGAAGCCCAATGTACAAAATTCTTTTTTTTTTCATAATCACCATGAAATAAAAATCTAGAGAAATTTGCAGCTAGAATGTGGTGACTTTTGAACCAGTAAAGTAGGTGTCCAAATAGAGGATTTGAGAAAGTACATTCACCTATAATTGACAACAATCTTTGTTTGACAACAAATGGGAAAACCTAGTCACTAGAATGGAATTTTGTGCAATTTTAAAGCCCATGATTTATAGCTAGCTTAGCCCCATTTGTGAGCTCACTGAGAAGATAATATTGGATTTCTATAAGCTGCGTTGCAGGCTAGAATATTTTAAAAAAGAATCAAGGCACTTTCTTCAAATTTTTCAAGATGTTAGATGTGACCTTGCCAAAGCGTGTCATCAGCGTATAGAAGGTGATAACACATTGGCCGCTTACAATTGGCCTAAAAATCTATTATTACAGGCTTCCTCTAGACTATATGAGTGGCAGTTAATGGAAATAGATAAACTAGGGGAAAGTGGGCAACCGTCTCAAGTCAAAAGTGGAATTAAAATGGCCATGCATAGAGCCATTAATAACTAAAGAGAATGTCACATCAGAAATATACCCATTTATCCATTGGGTAAAAGTTGGATGAAATCCCATCAACTCAGGACGTTTAAAAATATAGCTTTTGTGATGCTACCAGAAAATTTTGTGAGATCTATCAGCACAAAGTATTTTCTGAAAGATTTGGCATTAAAGCCTCTAATGATTTCATAGATTAGATTATGTTATTATTCAAAATGGATCTTTTTTTTATGACAGTTGCTTGAGCCAAGCTTATTGCAGCTGTTTTCAAGATAAGTATGAAATTACCACCAAAATGTTCTCATATTCCTTGCAACTTCTAATGCTGTTCGTTGAGAGCATGTTTTGAGGTCTTTTACATCATATGAAAAGCAATTGTAATCTGTTTTTAGAAAAACTTCTTACTGGTTTTTTTATTTAACTCTTAAAATTGTTAGTATTCATTTGTAATGTTTCTAAGACCGATTATTATTGTTGGCGTGTATTGAGAGTAAAGTCCCTCCATAAAAATATCTCTTACATATATGCTGTTTCAGGCTTATGTTGACGCTGTTTTGGACCTTGCGTCTCATTTCATAACACGCCTCCGTCGCTATGCGAGTTTTTGTCGTACTTTGGCAAGTCATGCTGTCGGGGCATCTTCTGGCACAGGCACTACTCGCAATATTGTGGCAAGCCCACCCCTCTCTTCATCACCTGCAACTAGTCAGGGTCAGTCTTTTTACAGCTTGTTCCACAGTTTTGTAGAATTTATTTAAATGTAATATATGATTATTGATGCTTTTCACGCTGGATTGGTGAAAGATTTAAAAAGTTGATTGAAGGTTAACGGATGCCATAAATTGCAAACAGGATGCTAGGGCTGATTTAATTGCACTATATATTAATCTTTTCGTTGATCCTTGGAGGAAGACCTCTTATTTATTTGACCTTGTTTTTGAAATCTACTTTGCTATTGAGGTGGTTGAATATTTATAAAATTTTCATATATATATATTAGAGTTAATTTAGTAACCATGGCTAGATCTAATAGACTATCGAGATAGCATGTGTAAGGTTATTTTCTTTTATTCTGAAGTTTGTTATAATTGTTTTGTTTAATTCTTTGATTTTAACTGTTGTGTATTTTAAATCCTTTGATATCATCTGTTATTGCTTTGTACAGTAGCTGTGAAGCTTAAAATGCAACAAAGATTCACTAGCTGTTTAAATAAGAGCTCTAGTGTTTTTTGATCATATTGCTTCCAGGCCCAGCACGCTTAAAATATTTTAAACCTAGAGATGATCAAATTGTATTAATTAAGTTATTGACATGATGTTTCTAATATATTTTAAGGGTACTTGCCATACATACTTCAATAGTATGCAGGAGATTGATATCAAGGCCGTAGTAGTTATTGATGGCATCACGTGACTATTACGTTGGAGACCTGTGGTGGGAATGGATCTGATTCTCTAATTCTTTCTTCCATTAACAAACATAAGATTGCACAATATTCATAAATATGAAGTTAGCCCTACGAGACAATTTGATGCATATCCACAAAGAAGCTCAAGGCAATAAATAGGATCCTTCATTATTTGTAGGGTTCATCTGGAAAGGTAATATGAACTAGGCTTGAAGTTGGTCGAGGCAGGCTATGAAAAGCTGGAGTGCAGAAGTTCCGACGCTTACCCGCGTTGGGCATTAGTTGAGTGCCGGCTGGATTGCTGAAGCCGATAGCTTGTGCACAAGCGCCGTGTGAGGACCATGTGCCGGGTCAGCGGGAGCTAATCCAGCACCATTTCTTGGAGAATAACAAGTCCTCTAGCCGCTGGATCATATTGAGTGATTTAAGAGACAAATATATAGACATCAAATATAACTCATTAATTCATTAATTCACATGTCTTAAATTACAAAAAGATCAAAATAAAACAAAAGTTACAAATTTTTAATAGTAAAAAAAAAAGCGGAAAATCAGTAAGAAGCAGTATCAGCACTGCTTAGTTCTTAGCACCCTTCTTTTAGGGCGAACTCCTGATATGGGCACGTTTCCAAAGTGCGGGCATTTGAATATCAGTTAATTGTGAAACTAAGTACTGATACATGTCATCTTTACAAATGTTAAATAATAAGCAAAATAATCAATAATTTTAAAGGAAATAAAAGATATACGAATTTATCCCTGCAAACCTGCTCCAGTTGCACTGAAACTTTAGTATAAAAATAATTACAGTCACAAAAATAAATATAGAATTCTAGCATTTGTTATCTGGTGTAAAATATGATTTTGTTGGGCAAAGTACAAAATTGAGAAAAAATGATTCATTTTTTATATCTCAACTTCCTTCTATACCTACCCCCTCAAGTCTTTTCAGTATATAGGCTCCTTTTGGCTCCCGATGTCGGGCAATCTCGTCCTAGCAGTTATCTAATTAGAATAAAAATATATCAACATAGAACCCTTGTTACTCAGTTATCTAATTAGAATCCGGGGGAGAAGAATTTCTCAAGGAAATTTTTAAAAAAATTTACTTGAAGTTAAATTTTTCGCCATTTGGCGTTCAAAAATAACAAAACTTGACACCGAGGTGTGCTATTATGTAACGAACACCCTCGCGTCGAAAATTTTTCGATTTGGATAAATATTTTCTTTTTAATTAATTTTGAAATTTGAAACTTCAAAAATTAATTGAGGCCAAATCGGCACTCAAAAATCGATGAAACTTTTCGAATACCCTTTGTATAATATTTTTAACATAATGACATAAAAATTGATGAATTCAGACAAATATTTAATTTTTTCAATTTATTAAATTTAAATAATTTAGAAAAGTTAAAGCTGGAGTTTTTGCTATCTGAATTCTCCCAAACTATGGCACTTTAATCTAAAAATAATTTCTATATAAAAGAAATTTTGTTTGTCATAATTTGAAATTTCCCGGGATTCTGATTTCTGAGGCAAGATTTAACCTAATTCGCAAAGTAATGACTTTGGGTCGACGCCGAAGGTATAACCCAAGCTGAAGTTTGTGCGCGCGCCCAAGTGTTGATAGATTGCAGAATTACAAAGCTGGACCCAGAGCTCGACACTTGTCACACATTTTCCTTTTGAGGCGACGCTAACACCTGAAACAGCAGCCCGAGGGTTCGGCGTTTAGGCACAGCCTAGTACTGACGGCGATTGCGGAAAGCAGAGGACGTTTGGCGTGTAGAGTTTGGCTTCTTGGACACGTGGCATACCTAGGAGGGGAATGTGCGACACGTGGCAAGCATGCAACGGTCCTAGGGCTAGATGGGGGCTATTGGCGGCTGTTTATTGGGGCTATATATACATCAGATATGTACTCTTGGGTTTTTGCTGATACGTGGAGGCTATAGATGTAGCTAATTTCTGAAAGCTGCAGGGTCGGCCGACGCGGGGTGGTTGCAATGTAGTTTTGGAAGCCAATGAAAGCATTGGAAGACTTAGTACCTTGACTAAGCAAGGCAGCCACAATGGTGGAATGACCGTTGCGGTGCGTCGACAAAGTGGCATACAACGTTGCAGCGAGTGTGTCTGCGGTTGTTGCTGTGGATGTAAAACTACATTTAAAGCATGCATCTCTTTGCCCTGATTTCATAGTTGATTTTTGCATCAATGTAGCTCCGTAGGTTTTCCTCAGTTTTGGGGATTTCCACAGATCTGTGTTTTGTGCTTATTCTTTGTGATTTTGATTTTCTGTGATCATATTTTACTTTCGTTGCTTTCCAGTGAAAAGATTCTGCTGCGGCGTCCGAGTCAACACGCATAATTTCACAACATGGTCTTCAAACTATGCATTTATGCACACTCATCTATGTGATAATGCAGTAGATATTCTTGCTTTTGTCAATGCTTATTTATTTTTGTGGGTTTGTCGATTTGTGTTATGTGCTTGTTCACCTCCTAGTGTGTACGCATTTTGTTTGTAATCCATATGTTATAAGTAGTCGTTTTTAACTAGTCATTTCTTTCGTTTCACTATCGTGTGCTTTAGTAGAATTCTCCGATAAGGTTTGCTTATGTAAAGCGCAGGCAGTCAAAGTGGTGCTTCTACCACAAGTGGAAACTCCCAAATGCAAGCATGGGTGCAAGGCGCCATTGCTAAGATTAGCAATAGTGCTGATGGTGGATCAACCACAACCACATCTAGCCCAATCAGCGGCCCGCCTTCCTTTATGCCAATTAGTATAAATACAGGGACGTTTCCAGGAACACCTGCTGTCAGGCTTATTGGAGATTGTCATTTTCTCCACAGATTATGCCAATTGCTCCTTTTTTCCCTGATTTTTCGACGAAGACATGCTGTGACAAAACCTGCCGTCAGTGCTGTTTCCAAAATAGAAGAAGGCCAAGCACGTTCGGGACAATTGGTAGTTGGTGCCAAAGGTCTTGAAGAAGGTCACCCTGGAAAGTCTACCAGAATAGGTTCTGGAAATGCGGGGCAAGGATACACATCTGAAGAGGTAATCCTTTTGTTTGATAGTTGAAGGCTGCCTAATTTCTAATATTCTGTGCTGGTTGTCAGGAATAAAACGAATTAAAAGATTTTATTTTTTTGTCGTAGCTCTGTTAACACGCCTTTCATCTTTGTCAGATTGGTTGATGTTATCTGGGTCATTTGTAATTCAAATTTGTGCACGCCTGGAAGCTTAAACTCATTGCTCATCTATGCTCTTATTACTTAGAAATATAATTTTGATGACCCACTTAAAAATTAAAAGACAAGGCTAGTTGACAAAGATTATACTCAAATTTTATGGCATTGAATATATTTAGGCATCTGCTTCATTTGCAAAACTAAATAGCAGATGATATTATTTTTTTTGGAGTAATTTATCAAAATAGTCCCTCAATTTATCAAAATAGATGGTTTGAGCATATTAAGCATAGACTCTTGTTAGAAAAATTGAGTTTATAAAGTTTGCCCATATTAAAGAAGGAAGAGGAAGTCTAAAAAAATCATGAGAAGAAATTATTAGAAATGATCTTTTCTATTTTGAAATCAGGGAGGGGTTTTTATTTGATTGCGCACAATGGAAACAAAGGATTATGAAACCAACCCACTTAATGGAATTAAGGCCTGGTGTTTTTGTTGTGCTGTTAAAAGGTTTATTGGTTATAATCGCTAGTTCATGACAGCATGGAAACTCTTAATTAGTCTTCCCTTGTTCATTGTAGTATGTATTCATTGTATTTGACTGGAGATTCGCTTAAAATTGAGCTCTTTCCAGTTGGGTTCTAAATGTTTTTTGTCTATTTCTTGAGAGAATTTATCATCTGCATCAACGTCTTTTCCATTTTATAGCTGAAAATGCTTCATCATTAAATTTCTTTTAAATAACACCAACTACAACAAATCCAACTTAATCGGGTAACTGTATCAGAATTTGTCTCTAGTGTGCTCAATCAAATAATAACCACTCCAGATTCAAATAAGATCATTCATAGTAATTTCTTGCTATGGCCTTTTTAAACATATTTTTTTCTCTTGAGAAAATTCATTAATTGTCATTGCATCTTCAAAATTCTACGTTTGATATTCTTAAACCATCTATAATATGTTTCCTTGAGCTTCAAACCTTGTCATGAAAGTACTCATCTCTCAAAATTAATTCCAAGCATCTCTTGATCTTAGTATTGTTTTTATGCACAGGTGAAGGTGCTGTTCCTGATACTGGTTGAGCTGTGCAGAAGGACAGCCCCTCTGCAGCACCCACTGCCAGCGTCTCAAGTTGGGTCGGGAAACATTAACATACGCTTGCATTACATAGACGGCAACTACACGGTGCTGCCCGAGGTGGTGGAGGCTTCTCTTGGCCCCCACATGCAGGTTGATTTCTTCTTTGTATAACTGCACTCTAGATGGCGAATGCTAATAATAATAGGAAAATGCTATACTAGCATCATTTTATTAATAATGAGGAATGGTGGCAGAATATGCCACGACCTCGAGGGGCGGATGCGGCGGGGCTGCTGTTGCGGGAGCTGGAGTTGCACCCGCCGGCAGAGGAGTGGCACAGGCGAAACATGTTTGGGGGGCCGTGGTGGGACCAGCCCGGGGACACGGGCCCCTTGGATGGTGCCTCCAAATCCAAGGGGGAGTCCCCCCATTACTGCCTTTGGCCCAAGAAGAGAAGGATGTCTGAGAGGGATGCGGCATTCGGCCTCAAAACATCGCTCGGCTTGGGACCCTGCCTTGGAATCATGGGCTCCCGAAGGGACGTCGTCACTGCCACCTGGAGGGCTGGCCTCCAAGGCGTCTGGTACAAATGCGTCAGGTGCCTGCGCCAGACCTGCGCATTTGCTCACCCGGGTTCTTCTCCCTCACCGCCCGATGATCGCGAGTCGTGGTGGATCAGCCGGTGGGCCCACGCCTGCCCGATGTGTGGCGGATCTTGGGTCCGTGTCGTTTAGAAACACCAAACGGATCTCTGTATTTTTTTTTTGATAAAATTAACTTGTGCTGATGTGCTGTGGTGATGAATGTATAAAAAAAAGAAAAGAGATGGATGTAATATATATAAGCAGTTTGGCAATTGTCTTCTTACCTACCTCTTCTTCCCTATCCTATATGCTATCGCTCTTTCCTGCTTCATTGAGGGAGGAGCTGTCTCAGTAATCTAGTAGTCGAACAAAACTCGTGATCGGGGAGTTAAACCGATTCATTGCGATGTTGTTTGGGACGATGATGCTGAAGCTTGTGAATGGAGGTTTGGTTTGGCTTGATTCATTGTGATGCGGCTATAGTTGTACGTGTAAACGAAGCTTGTGAGCTCGTAATTGTTGGCAAAGACATGCTTTGAAGCTCACGAATGATGCTTGTGGTGGCCGGGGACGATGAAGCTTATGAATGAAATATTAATCCCTTTTAAGAGAATCAGCTTTGACTTCGTCGAAACTCATACTTGAATTTTATTTTTATAAGAGAATTCATTTTATTATACAAGCGTTATTGTATCATAATATTAATAATTGAAGAGCTAGTATAGATACAGTATTACCAATAAGGCTAACATGTGCTTAATATTCAAAATTATCAAATAAATAAGGACATTGCTACAGTACCCACTCTAATATCCCTATTATTTCTAGATGACTTGGTAGCTGGCGTGGCACGTAAGGCGATATCAGCATTTACACTAAAAACCTAACTCGTTTGCTAACATAATCTACCGAAGCCACATCGACCACTTTCGCTAACAGTACCCCAGTTCGTTACCCGACCATTCCCTTTCGCATTTGCCCTTGAATCCCTAGCTGCCCCGATCTTCGGATAACCTGCGACAATGAACACACCTCTCGTCCCTTCATCCGCCGACCTATATTCCGCTGTTCTCTCCTTCCCTTGAGCGCGAGCTCGTCGATATGTAGCTCATCGCTCACAACAAGGAGGTTCACGCTTTTTCCTCACGTCTCCCTTCCGTTGCTCGTCTTTTCTCATCTTCTTTTGCTTCGCAAACAGTATATCAGCGATCAATTGTTTTTCTCAGTTCAACATTTTTCATTGAGAGCGTTGCGATTCTTGTATTATTGCTGATTTTTATTCATTGATGTTGTTCTTTCTCTCGCTTGAGGTGTCGTTCGATGATTTTTTCTGGCTTGATCTGCGGTTGCTTCAAATTCATGCCGATGATTTTTTCCGCCAGTTGATTTTTTTAGGCTTGATAATGTTAAATTATTTATTGCCTGTTTAATAAGATAAGTAGGCTGTTCAAAACTTTTTTCATGTGAGTCATACAACTATAGTGCTTTATTTGATGCTTATTATCATTTGATTCAGTTATGTTCTTTTTATCATGTTGGAGAAATACTTTTTTATTATATTTTATTTCTTTTTTGAAACCTGAAAATTAGTTTGATTATGTCATTCTCGGTTGTAAAAGTAGAGATCACGATCATAATGTTTATGTTTCACAAATGGATATTCTTCCAATTTGAGTCAAACAAACCGAGGGAGAAACTATAAATCTGCCAACTATTGGTGCTTTGTTGCACTTCTATGTTCAATGTGCTGTGGTCGGAAGCTATTTTCACTACCTTTTCTAATCTTGTTAGTTCATTACATTTTCTTGTCACTTAATTCTTTTCATAGCACCATGAAGTTTTATACTTGCTTTTATATCGTTTGAAAGAGGCTAATACAATATGAAATTGGTTCACGTCATGGACTCATATTAGTTTACAATACATAAGAGATGTTGTAAGCCTTGATATGGAATGCATCCTCAATAATCGACATTCATATTATTAACATAACAATCTATCATGAAAATATTTTCACGGCAATCACTTATTTGATCTATGACAGAGAACTAAAGTGTTGCAAGATTTGTAAAATCTTATATTAAGAGAGGTAGGGAGTTGAACCCTAATTCTCTCGCATGTATAAGCGAGTGTTCTACCATTTGTGCTACATCCCGCATAATCTCATAATCTCATAATCTCAATTAGCATAAAACAAGATTATTTCAAATACAATCTTCATGTTATTCGTCAATTAGTGACATAATTGACTCTAATCTTTTTTCTGTAATAATCCTAATGTTGTTACTCATCAATTAGTGATCTAATTGACTCTAATCTTTTTCTATTAGTCTTATAATAGTATTATGAGCTTCCATTTCAAATTTTGCGCGAATTGGAGATCATTTGTCGATTTCCAGCATTTCCTGGTTTTCTGTTAATTCTGAGAATGCTTAGATTATTTAAACATTATAATCGAAAACAGAGTCCGCCATTGGATTCGGTAGTTCCAAATTAGCTAAGAGTGCTATTATAGGAATTTTTGGAAGTCGTTGAAGTTCCTATATATTTTTATTTTATTTCGAGTACTGCTAAACTTAAGTCGAAATCAGGATCCCAATTCAAATCAAATAAAAATTTAATAAAAATATCATCTTATAATACCTTTTGAGGGGATCTTACTGTGAAAGAGCGTTTGAGATCCTGGATTGTCCTAAATAAATTCATGAAGTTTAAACTTCAAAGATTAATAATATAAAAAATATAAATCAAAATGTGAAAATTTTTGTATATTTAAGTTGTGCATCAATTAAGAATGCTGTGTTTTAAGTTTCACTAATTTTCAAACTCCCGATTTATCGTAATTAATTTTCCATGTTCTTCACTTAAAAATTAATATAAAATAAATTACTCATCAAAATTAAATAATTTTTAGACGCGCGCGTTCGTCTCGTCGAGACGCTCGTTTTGGTACCAGGTTTGTAATATTTAGAATTCGAAAAGCTATAGATCATAACTCATGAAATTTCAACCGTTAGATTTAAATTTCAGCCATTTAATTGGCTTTATATAACTCTCTAAATTAATTATTCATTTCCTCCTATTCCAGCCGACTAGCCCTAAAAATCGCAAGCTGAGCCATTCGACTCTTCCTCTCCTACGCTTATCGCATGCGAGGAACTCTCTTCTCAAGGGATCGCCAATCCTTGGTGGGCTCGTCGGTTCTCAATTCCTTGGCCGAGCAACCCTTCTCTCCTTCCATGGCTGAGGATGACCTTCCTTGTCGCCGCTGAGTTCTCAAATCTTTCTCACCGTTCGTCAAATGAACTAGCCGATCTCTCTCGCCGTCTCCTCCCTAGCAGTCGTCGGCTTCTCAGTCCTACTCCTTCGTTTGCCGTCGGCAAGGTACTAACACCCTGTATCTTCAAGTTTACTCATTATGTAAGGCATGATTTTATAATTAGGATTCTTTTTATTGGTTAACATCTTGATGTTATGGAATGCCAATTTTATTACAGGGCTGTTTGGTTTAGTCTTATTTGAAAAGTTATTAAGATAGTATGTTATTCATATATCACATTATTCAGATAACAGAGGTTGTTTGGTTCAGTGATATTTAAATAACAGATGTCAATTTTATTCAGATATGTGTTGTTTGGTTCAGTATCATTCATGTTATATTACACATGAGTTAAGAATACTCCCAAATAAGATCAGTTGATTTTATAAAAAATTTTAATTTGATATATTCATAGACAATAAAATATAAATTGGAATTTAAATTTTTTTATAATTTTAGATTAAGTATCAAATAAGGATGTTGTATTTCAAGTTTCATCAATTTTTGAGCTTCGAACTATAGTGAATTTGAAAATTTTTATTTAAAAATTAGTATAAATAAAATACTCATCCAAATTCAATAATTTTTGAACGTGTGAGTCTGACTTATCAAGATGCTCGAATCGATTTTAAATTTGTAATTTTTGAAGTTCAATCGACAATCGATCTTAAGGCCATTGCTAGACACCCTCTAACAATCTAACAATGGCCTTAAGATCGATCGTCGATTGAACTGAATTATCTTAAATTTCGGAGACATTTTTAATTTCGATCTTAATTAATAATATCTCCGAGTGAACTTAATTATCTTAAATTGTGAATAGACTTAATTAAAAATATCTAACAATGATATAATTTGGAGACATTTTTAATTAAGTCTATCGATCGTGTATACAGGCTCCAGCCCAAAGGAGCAGCAGCCGAAAGGAGCATCCACCCTAAAACGCAAGTAGACCGAATACCCTAAATCGCAAGCTAGCAGCCTCCATTCGCGCCGATCCTTGATCTCCCGACATCCATTCACGCCGGCCCTTCTCCTTCCTCACTCGAATGTCTCGAATGTCGCTCCTTATTGAACTCGCCTCTTCCTTCCTTTGAAGACTCGCCGATCCTTCTCTTACCTTGGAGAACTCATCGATTCTTCCATCTTCACCGTCCATGCGGTAAGGATCTTTCTTTCTTTCGTAGGTTATCTTCCTTACTGTAATAGCACTACTATGTTCTTCCTACTTCTCTTCCGATACCTCTCTTCCGTAATCGCGGAGTACCCCACCTCTCTTCCGTAATGTTATCTGAATGTAGGTCGAAATCGACCGACATTCAGATAACATTATACGATGGCATTTAGGTAATTTTTGAGTCAGATAACATAACATAACATCAAACCAAACACCTGTTATCTTAACAACAGTTTTAAATAACATAACATTACCTCAAATAACTGCAAACCAAACAGCCCCTAAGATGTTTTGCTATTTAGATGCCTGTCTTATTGAAAGCCAGTTGCCAATTAGTTCACCGTTGTATTCCAGAGATTTTGATGCGCATTTATATGTATAAATATTATCGTATAAATGCTTTTGTTATGTACATTCTGTCCTAGCTTACATTGACCAATTACTATCGGTATTTTTTTCTTCATCCTGTTGGTTTTATTTGTCTAACATATATTTTTAATGTTTTATGATATTTATTGACTTTTTTTTTTTATATTTAGACTTCATGCTGATTAAGATTTTTTTCTGCCATTATTATTGATATTTCTCGTACTATCTATTCCGTTTGCATATTGGTAGCTCTCTTGTACGCACCACAAACTTTTTTGCTAGGTAGAGTAAAGCCAGCTTTCAGTTTTTTTTTTATTCCCAATAATATTTTGCCTCAATTTGTATGTGAGACGTCACCAAGCAACTGCTGAAGCAGTTAAGCACTTAAAAATTTGATTCAAGGTCCATCATGTATGAATACATAAGAATTTAGGTACCATTATTTATTAAATTTACTTTTCTTCTGAGAAGCATAATCATAAACATGAGTACTGCAGCCTGTGGGCTAGGAGATGTTGCTTTCTTAAGCTCGAACTTGTATTTGGGCTCATTTATTATTGAGCTTAAGTAGCTAGTTTGATCTTGACTTGTGGGCTTATTGAAGGCTCATAAGCCTATAAACAAGCTGCTCAAGTTTAATTAGCTAATTGGCAGTCCTAACAACAACTAGAAGCATTCCTCCATTTCATCCAACAAATTTGATATTACTAATTGCTAGCTTTATGAGTCATAATTATTCGACTTAGTGGATGTTCTGACTTTGATGATTATAAAGCTTCATAAATAATTCTTGATAATAATATTTTATGCTGAGTTTATCTCAATCAGATTATAAAGAATTATGTTCATTATAGTTTCATAAATTCTCCATAGGATTGATTGCTATCAGTCTTATCAAAATTTTATATGCAATCTTGTAGATCTCTTTCTCAAGTGATTCATTTTCATATTCTATCATGCACATGGGAGAATGAAATAGTTAGAATCCATGTACATCTAAGAGTAAGCAAAGTCATCAATAAATTATCATTTGGCTGTATCTTGTCTAAATGTTGCAGGTGCTGTAACTAATGTCTTGTTCCAACTAATCTTTGAGCTTCATTTTCAAAACACCCGTGCAAGGTACTTCGATCATTACTTATCCTATTGCATTCAAACTCCCATTAATGTTGTTTTGCAATTAAAATTTACTTTAAGTTATAAGTTCATTTATCAATTTCATTTATATAATGATTTTTGTAATAGACTCTTAAGTTTGCAATTAACCTATATCAGTATAATTCTTAAAAGAAAAATGCATACATTAGTGAAATGCTAATTGAAAGGTATTATTGAATATTAAAATGTTTGATCAACATTCCAAGTAAATTTTTATAATTAAATTAAATTTACTTTTGATTTAATTTGAATTTTGCTTACTAATTTTATATCAAATCTGTCAATGATTTCAATGCAATTATTATATATTGTTTTGTTTTCGATTTGTCTTGGAACTAGATTATATTATCAATCATCTATTGTATTAATTTCTTCATTCATTCATTCAATGTATTAAGATCCACTAAAGCTTAATAATTTAAATAATTAAATCTTCAAAGCCTTGTTTTATAATCAAGTGAAGTCCAAATTGGACACTTCAATAGTCCATTTCACTCACAAGATTGTGAGGGACATTATTATGAAGTCAAATTTAGGTTTTAAATCCTAATTTTATTAATGACCTTTTAACCCTAATTAGGAGTTCCGAAAACCTAAAATCTCAACATTGTCTGATTTTGATCTACTTAGTGTCATTTTTCTCCTTATACAATAATGATTTCATATTTATGAATTTTATTTCATTTGGACAACAATCGATGATTTTAGATTTATGGTTCCTTAATTAGTATTACTTAAATAATTTCATAATTTCTTAATTCATGCTATAGGTGTTTAAAGCCCCAGATAGCAAACTTGCTTCACCATTTTCCTCTCATGTCAATTTCCCATGACATGATTATTTTGAGCTTAGTTCTCATAATTTATTTGTATGAATCTTTAGCAAATATGCTTGATGCATCTTTCAACCTTAGGATATAGCTTATAAATTTGATTATTCATTGAATTGTAGGTGATCCTTTAGAACTAGATGTTATACTCATTAAGTGTGTTTAATCTTAATGCTTGTTTAGTGTATGTTATGATCTTCTTAGTCATAATTTTAAGTAATTAGGTTTGAGCTTAATTCTTTTAGATATGTGAACAATTGCAAATTTGCTTGATTCACCTTTCAACCCTACCCTAGGATTGATTTAAACATGAATTGTAGTTAATCCCTAGATCTATTAATTACATCCATTAAGAGTAGTTAGCCTTAATATCTTTGTAATTGTAGATTATTGAGTCAACTAGGACTAGCCTTTAGTGATTAGATTGGAGCCTAGTTTAATTATCCTAATCCTTAAAGCCTTCTCTTGAATATTTTAAGAGATAGTAATAGGAGTCCTAATTTACTTAGAATAGTTTTAGAATTCTATTGATTTCCTTAATTTTTAATTATTAGAAAACATAGAACTTATAGTTCTTAATCCCTATATTTACTTACTTTAAATCTTTCATTTTACATTGACCTATAGCTAGTTTAGTATTTGATTTGGATAGAATCTTCAAACTACAACTTAGCTAGAGAACTTAAATGGATTAAACCTTAATTTCTAATTCATTAAGTTGATAATTCTTAATCTCGATCATTTCTTACTAGTCATCTAAGCCCTGATTTAATTATCATAATTGAATCTTACGGCATTAAAACTAGTTTTTTTGTATTGATTATACTTATAAATTATTTTTGTCATATCATAATAAATGAAATGAAACTACTATTTTCAAAATTCCAATTACTACTATTAATTATAATTAACTTGAGATCAATATCTCAAAGTTAATTTGGAGTTCAATTAGCTCCAATTATTAAGTAGATCATTAAAATTAGATAACTTTGGATATCACTTAATTGCAATTATTGAATTTTTTTTGAATGCTTGCTTAGCTTTGAGTCTTTTTTATTTGAATTATTCATATAAGATAATTGTGCATAAATAAAACTTTCACATTAAAAGTAATAGGGGTTTATGTTGCTGGATCAGCCAAGGGCAGGCTAATAAGGAGACTTCACATTCTCAAAGGGTGAATGTGAGTGTTATTTATTTTGACCCCGCTTTCCTTTACTTGTTAACAGACGTGTTTAACTCCTCGCTTCATTCTGTAAGTCCATGCAGAATGAGAAACTTCCTAAAATAACTTCAATTAATTAACATGTGAGATCTTTTACAATTTTTTTGATTGTGAACTTATCATAGCTTTTTAGCTATGTTATCTTGCATAGTCCTAAGTTATGTGTATCTTAGACCAAGAGTCTAAGATCTTCCTTCAACTATTATACTTTGCACTTTTCATGTTTGTACTGTACTTTACTTGTTTACAGTTCTTTTATATTGTAGTGAATATCATTATAATTTCATTTAAATGCTTCACTGTTTACTTTTCTTACTTAGCATAATTTTATCGAACATATACATGTTTCATTTTATTTACTTTCATATGCACACTTTAGTATTTTTCTAGCATATCTAGGTTGCTTTTACCCTTGTTTGACTTGCAGGCTAAATTATCAAATTATGTGTGTATTCTTACTTTCCTTACTTTCTTTTCACATTGTATGCTTTCATTTTTGCACCCTTACTTGCGCTTATATTGTAATTAGTTGTGATATTCAAAATAAATAATAAAATGTTTAGTTTAATCTTAAGTTGTACTTAGACTGTTTAGTCTAACTAGATTTTTTTTTTTGGCTTTGCCCTATCACATTTAAATGCCAAAATATGATAGATTAGGTGCACTTTAAGGCTAGTGGAGCTGAACCAAGCGCTTAAAGAAATATAATTGCTTCCGCTTAATTTATTCGATTCTTGCTTTATATTAAAAGTGAGAGATTTTCATTTAATTACTTTCTAATGTTTATTCATGGCCTGTATTAATTAAAGTCTTTTACTTTGTATTTACTATACTTGTGTTGTAAGTTAAATTCCTCATTTAAATGCTTGGTTAGAGATGAATGGATACTTAAATAAAAATTTAGTTGCATACTTAACTGGAAATTTAGTTATTATTTTCTCATTTTCTTATAATTGTAAATGATGTAGGATGTGTGTACCTTAGGATAGAAAATTGCTTCATATGTTTTTCTCACTTCAAATTATATTAGAATTGGAAATAAGCAATCCCATATAACGGATTGCCTTTATATTAGAATTGAAAATAAGCAATCCCATGTAACAGATTGACTTTATATTAGAACTGGAAATAAGCAATTCCATGTAACAGATTGACTTTATATTAGAATTGGAAAGTTTCTGTACTTTTAATTAATCTTCCATTGGAATGGAAGACTTGTATGTCTACACTGCATGTGTTTTTTTAGCCATTCAGTAGTAATTCTACCGAAATTTTTAAGAAATTAATGACTTAGAATTTTTATTGCAAATTGTAGACTCATATCTCATATACTAATCATTAGAATTTTACATCTCAATTTTTAAGTATTTATATTACATGTTCTTTTTAAATTCATGTTTTCATATTTATTTAATGTAATATTTTCACAAAACTCATTCTTAATTTTTGGCCAAACACAGTATCTAATGATTTGGATTAGTTTCATTCTAATCTAGTATTAGATATTGTGGTGACGTATCAATGTTGAGTTAAGTGATTCTCAATATTGATGTCGTCACAGTTGATATCAGAGCCAAGTTGAGAATTTTAAATTAAGATAAATATATCCATTCATCCAAAAACAAACAACACTATATAGTAAAGACAATTAAATGACATCTTAGGCTAGTAAACATCTTATCTTATCTATAACAAATTTAACTTAAATTGTAAGAACTTTTAGATATTAACCTTCAAGCCAATCTAGACTTTTAATCTAAATCGTTCCTTAAGCATTTTCCAAATTTTACTCCTGAGATTCCTAGTATTAAGGAATACCCTTTCTATTTCATAATTCATAAGTTGTCTTTCTTTCTCCTGAAAATTTGAATCAATCATTCCAATCATCTCTATTGAAGAGGTATAAGTCTCCAATTCTCCTTCAATCTTAGCGAAGATCAAGAACCTTGTTAGCTATGATGAAGATCTTGTTGGAGATGCTGAAAAATCTTGGGTGAGTTGCAAGATCAAGCAGCTCCTAGAGCAATTAATCTGCCTAATTTTCAAATCTTTCATGTTAATCCTAAAGCAGTATTAAGTTTAATTGTGGATGGATTCCTCCATATTTTTGTTCAACTCAATTCTCCAACCTTTGTTGGGTCTGCTTCTTCCATTGAAGCAACCAATTGGGAGATGTTAAATTGAGAAAGACCTTTCACTAAAAATCTCCGAAAAATCTTACTCTTTCACACATAAATAAGTATAGGTGTTATCGCAAGGAAACTTTTCATACCTTTTTGCGAATCTAAGGATGCGAGAAGCTGATGCCAAAGAGGGATCAGGAGGTTGTCGGCGGTGGTCGAGGGCCGTAAAGCTCGCTGCTCCTCGCGTCTTAGGTTGTCGGAATTCGCCAGCTGAGCAGAGAGTTTGATAGAATGCCGGTAGATTAGGTTAGCGAAAAGAGTTAGGTTTTTCAGAGATTTTTAGTGTAAATGCTGACGTGGCCTTAAGTGCCATGTCAGCTGCCAAGTTATCTAGAAATAATGGGGTATTAGAGGGCTACTGTAGCAATGTCCAATAAAAAAATAAAAAGTAAAGTCTCTTATATTAAATTAATAAAAGAAAAATGATAAAGACACACTATAAACAATTATTGTAATAATTATATGATAAAACTTTCTTATAATATTTCACAAATTTTTATTAAAATAAAGATGATAACCAAAAACTAGTTATTAACCATTTTCACAAATAATAATAATAATAAGAGCAATGCTAAGTGCCAAAAAAAAAAGTCAAAAATAATAATAATTAAGAAAATGTTTTAAATATAAACTGAATTTAATAGTAGCTGACTGAATCTTACACTCGCCGTTAGAAGACTAATGAGCCCAGACACCTCATCATGTTTTATAAAAAAGGGGAAAGGCGGCAAAAGCTGCGACGTTCCTACTAAAAACACACCGATTCCCGATTCTTGAAGGAAGACGTTTAGGGTTTAGGGTTTGAGGCAGGAAGTTCGTATAAACTCTTAAAGAAACTTCCCACAACCCTTTGTTACCCTTTCGAAACTCTCAGAAATCTCCTGAGCTTTTCCCTTTCTGTCCGATCTACCGGCATTCTATCGAACTCTCTGCTCAGCTGGCGAACTCCGACAACCTAAGACGCGAGGAGCAGCGAGCTTTACGGCCCTCGACCACCGCCGACAACCTCCTGATCTCTCTTTGGCATCAGCTTCTCGCATCCTTAGATTCGCAAAAAGGTATGAAAAGTTTCCTTGCGATAACACCTATACTTATTTCTCTGTGAACTATCGCAACCTGCTTCACATGTTTAGGGTTCATAAGTAAAATGTAAGTTGAATATTTAGCCAGTATAGGATACTATTCTAGAAACATATTATTAAAAATCTGGAATGAATATTGTGAATCGAGCATTATTCTGAATCCAGGTGATTAAAATTATGGTAAATGTGAATTATCCTAATCCAATCTCCCGAACCTACTGTATTGGTGATTTCTTTTGCATCTCTAAATGTGCACAAATATTTAAAGAACAGATCTAAACTTGGATCTGGAATTCATTAGTAGATCTGTATATGATTCGTTGATCAGTAAATTAAGAAGTGGCATGCTGTGTAACCTGTCTCATTTATTTTTTAAATACTGCTTCGAATTTTTGTGTGGAAAATATTGGGATTAAATAAGTAAACTAATAAAGCATCAATTTTATTATGTAATGGTTAGTTCTTAAATCTAATACCGTGAGATTGAAGAAACAAGAAGCAAGAAACAAGAAAGATAAACAGCAAAACAGATTGCAAGGAAGGAAAAGAGCTTTACAGCTCATATGCAATATTATTGATAAAATCAGTGATATTAATGTAATACAGCTGTCAGTATATATAGACAGACCTATAGATAGCTAACGGACAAATTACAAGATTACCCCTAATTATTTACCCTTTACACTCCCCCTCAATCTTAGTTGGGGAGCCCAAATAAGTTTGGATGAAATTGTTACGAATAATGACGGTGGGACAGGTTTTGTGAGGTTATCAACCAATTGTGCAGTAGTCAGTATATGGAAGACACGTAGTTTGTTTGCTTGAACTAATTCAGAGTTAAGCGATAATCAACTTCAACATGCTTCATTCTTGTATGCATGGTAGGTTTGGTAGTTATATGTGGAGCTAAGATTGTCACATAAGATTAATGGTGGTTGAGTAATTGAGCGACCAAGTTCAGCAAGAAGAGATTGGATTCACAAAATTTCACTTGTTGTATTTGCAATTCCTTTACATTCCCCTTCGGTGTTGGAAGGAGCAACTAATTGCTATTTCTTGGAGGACCATGAGATAAGCACGATGTCTAAGAAGATGTAGTAACCAACTGTTGAACTCATATCAACGGTGTTTCCCACCCAATCCGCATCACTGTAATAGGCATGAATAGAAAAAATAGTGCCAAAAGTTCTAATAGATTTGAAATAACGAAGGATTTGTTTCATGGCTTGCCAATGAGTCACCGATGGTGACTGCATAAATTGAGAAACCCGATTGACACTATACTTAATGTCTGGTCGAGTGTGTTGAAGATATTGGAGAGCGCCTTCTATGCTCCTATAGAATGTGGGATCCAAAAAATGGGGGACATCGAGTTGATGAAGCTCGCTTATTGCTGCCATTGGTGAGGAAACCGCTTTACAATCGTGCATATTGGTAAGCTTCAGAAGCTCATCAATGTAATGTGCTTGATGCAGGAAAATGCTATCATTAGTAAACTCTAAAGAAACATTGAGGAAAAGACTTGATTTTCAAAAATCCTTGAGAGGGAACTGGGCAACAAGTTGTTGAATGGTTGCTTTAATCGTTTGAGCATCATTTCTTGTTAAAATCACATCATCAACGTAAACTAAAAAATAAGTAATATTGTTAGTCCTATGGAGAACAAATAGTGAAGGATCATTAGTGGTGTTTGAGAAGCCTAAGTTTTGTAAACTAATTGCTAACATGGTGTGATAATTTCTTAGTGACCATTTAAAACCATATATGGCTTTTTTAAGCAAGCAAACATGATTTGGCATTGTAGAGGACACAAAGCCTGGTGGTTGTTCCATAAATATTTGTTCTGACAAATTGCCATTCAAAACACATTATCAAAATCAAGTTGACGAATTTCCCAATAAAAAACAATGCTAGGGTTTACTGAAATGGATGTGAAGACACTATATTCTTTTTCTCCATCAGATTGAAAAGTTGTTATTTTAGTGTGAAGTTTAGTTTCAATCATGATCTTAAATTCTAAAAAGATAGTTACAACATCAGATTTTCTTTTTAAAGGATATAACCAAGTAAAGTTAGAAAACACATGTATAAAGAATATATAATAATCATATTCATTAAAAAAAGTAGTAGGAGCTGGGCCTCAAATATCATAAACAAGTTTTAAAGGATGTGCACAATTGTGAATAGAGTATGATAAATGAAATTTATCCTGTTTTGCAAATTGACAATTTGTACATAATTGAGAGGTATCAATATTTATTACTTGTATGCACTTTTGAGCCGCTAGTTTGTGGATAACATCTGTGGTAGCGTGACCCAAACGATCATGCCAGGTACTGGACATGAGTCGGCTGGTGTAGGCACTGATTTGTAGAACAGGATTTGGAATTTGATAGAGCTTGTCAATTTGCGAACCGCGATATAGTTCCTTCATTGTTGCCCTGTCCTTGATGTTACAAAATATGGGGTGAAACTCAATCACAGAATTAGTTTCCATAGTAAAATGACTTACCTATATAAGATTTTTGGCAAAAGACGGTGCATGTAAAATATGTTGCAATTAAAAAGAAGAAATAAAAGTATGTATGACAGAAGAACTTGTTGCATTTACAGAGGCGACGGAGCCATTGCCAGCTTGAATGTGCTCTCTACCTTGGTATGGTAAGAAGGTTTGAAGGTTTTCTAATTTCGGTGTAATGTGGTGGGTGGCTCTAGTAGAATCCAAGGGTTAGCATCCGTGGAGGAGTAATATCTCGCAGGTCCAAGTTGCAGGAAGTGGAAGTTCTTGGATGGCCGTGAACTTAGATATTGCAAGAAGTTGGGACGGTGATAGCAGTCTACTGCTCTGTGACCAGGCTTATTACAGAGTTGGCATAGGACAGGTGACCGACCACGCTCGTAGCTGCGACCATGACCTCTACCTACTCCATGGGTTTGAGAAAAAGAAGAAAACTACACATGCGGTTTCTCCATTTTTGATAGATTCGCAAGATAACTGTTGGTCTAAGGAGTTACCGGCTGCGAGAACATCAGTTCATGATTGATCAAGATCCCTGTTAAATTATCGATGGAGATATGATCAAGCCGAGAGGTGATGTCAGCGGCTAGAGATGTGCATTCAGCTTTTAATCCAGTTAGAAGGCTAAGAACGAATTGTTGATCGGAGGCTGGAGATCCCACGATGGATAGTTGATGCACAATGGATCTTGCATGTTGAATAAATTCTGGCATAGACTGAGAACCGTTATTGAGGCTGCGCATTTGCAATTCCAGTTGTTGTAGTCAAACCTGTGAGGATGAGGCATAGACAGAGGCCAGCGATTTCCAGATGGAAGCGGCAAATCGCATCCAACAACATTTGCAAAGGACTCGGCGGTAAGTGTGGAGATGATCCAACTCAAGATGAGTTGATCTTGTTTAAACTAAACATTGTATAATGGGTTAGGGTTATCGTTTGGTAAGAAGGGAGAGGGGGGAAGATGACTTCCCTCAATATATTGCATTAAGTCATGGACTTGAAATATTGGCAAAAGCTGGGACCTCCATAGATGATAATTCGTTTTGTCAAACTTGATGGGAAGTTGTTGAATCACATCCAACAACATTTGCAAATGACTCGGCGGTAAGTGTGGACATGATCCAGCTCAAGATGAGTTTATCTTGTTTAAACAAAACATTGTATAATGGGTTAGGGTTACCATTTGGTAAGAAGGGAGAGGGGCGAAGATGACTTCCCTCAATATATTGCATTAAGTCATACTTCGAAATATTGGCAAAAACTGGAACTTCCATAGATGATAATTTGTTTTGTCAAGCTTGATGGGAAGAAAATGATGAATATTGATGGCAAGTTTTGGAGAGGAATCAGAGGTGTACGCCATCAAGAAGTGAGACATTCTTCTAGGGTCTCTGATACCATGTGAGATTGAAGAACCAAGAAGCAAGAATCAATAAAGATGAACATGAAAACAGATCGCAGGGAAGGAAAAGAATTTTACAGCTCATGCAATATTATTTATAAAATCAGTGATATGAAATGTAATACAGCTGTGAGTATATATAGATAGACCTATAGATAGCGAAAAATTACAAGATTGCCCCTAATTATTTACCCTTTACAAGCACAATTCCTGAGGTCGGTTTCAATCAAAATTTATGTCCTAAGTTCTAATCATTAATAATCCCACTCTTACCTAATGCATCTTATTTGTTGTATAGAAATTGATGCAATAAGATAATTTAATCGATAGATTAGTTTGAGTATCAACCACCTAAGAGTATACATGTTAAAACTTCTTATGAATGTTATAAGTAATGTGTGCGGTGGATTGAACTCTTGAGATGACCCTGCAATACTGGGCCTTGAAATAAGAAGTGTTGCTATTTACTGGATTTTTAAGTGTATTGGAAGAGTTGAAAGTTCTTAAGGGTTTCAAGGCATTTTGGCAGCTCTTTTGTAGTTGTTTGTGTGCTACAATGTGAACAAGATTAGGAAGCTAGTTTAGATAAACATAATTCAGTTTCTTAATCTAGGATTTGTCTTAAGCATTGTCAGAAACCCTTAGTGAAGATTTAGAAAGCTAATTCTAATTAGGAAGTTAAGTAAGTTTTCATATTTAAGAAAAATGGAGGATGGAGCAATAATATGTGTGATTGAGCTGAAATTGATCTGGAGTCACTAAGATGTGCTTGGTGAGATTCTATAACGAACAGAGAATGACTCTAGAGTAAGGGAAGGTCGGGAGTATGTCTATAAACTGAAACAATTTCATTATAGCACATTGAAGTCTTTCTTTGATTTTTGAAAATGAATACATTAATGTTTTAACTATACTTATTTTTGGGAATTTTATCCTGAATGAAATAAAGGTGTGGGTAGATTAGTTAAATTAGAATGCATAGGAAATTTTAAATTGAATTAACGGAATAACTTGATGACCTTTAGTCCAAAATTGATGAAATTTGAAGCACAAGCTCATAAAAATATAAAGATCTATGAGGTTTTTTGGAAATTTCAAGAATTAAGGATTATTAATGAGAATTGTTATACATTATTAAAAGGTAGATTAATGTAGAGAATCATTCTTTTAAATCATTAGGACTTAATAAATGAAGATTGCGAATTTTAGGAAATGTTAACATAAGTTTAGAAGCTTCCAAAGGAAGTCTTAAGTGAAAAAAAACTCTAAAGAAAATTTAAGTTCATAAATTAAAGCAATTAACTAAAAATCAAATTTAAGAGTGCTAGTACATACTTTAATACTAACCATCATTCTTAAAGACTAATAAAGATCTTTTCCTAGCACTTTAGCATTGCTTTGAGCTTTATTCATGTTGATGTTGAATGAAATGTTTATCTCGTGCCAAAATAATGTCACATAACGAAATGTATTTTTTATGCCTTATGAAAGGTTTGCAGGAGTTTTGAAACGATGGCTGAATTAGGTTAGGGATGAACTTGCTTTATGAAACCAAACTCGAGATTTTGATTTTGTCTAACAACACTATTAACATTGTTTCATGACATCAAGACATTATTTATGAATGTTCTCATATGTTGATTCATTATATGAAAATGACATGATATAATTATGGCATGGAACATATATAGTTGTCTAATGATCCGTGTGCATGAATTTATATCATTCTTATGTTTTATCCAAATTTTATGCAAATTTTATCACTTATGTTCTTATATATTGCACACGGCATTTGAAAATTGAAAATGTGCATCACTTAATATCTTTGGTACTTGGAGTATTCTCTAATTGCTGGGAATGCAAATCCTGATATTGTATTTATATGATGCTAGATTAGGTACAAATGGAGGAGACTGAGCAGGCTTGACGATAAGACGTATGAAGAAAACATTATTTAGAATATAAAGAAAAGACTTTAAATTATATTTCATTTTATGTTCTAAGTATGTTGTAATGATTATTATTTCAAACTATAAGTGTGTGGACAATATTATTTTGAATAATTTATATTAAATTGAATAGAAGATTAGTTTGCAATCCTGCAGGAATGAACCTAATGTTAGATTAGTTTTATTAACCCAATATCAAGTCATTACTGTTGCTGTTAGAGCAGGATTGGATGTGTCAAGTAAAAGTTTGCAAACAACAACAATAATAATCAAATTAGTACAAATGGTTCATGATTACACTCATTAGAGATTGGTTGAAAATTTAGAATTTCTCATAATAGGATCATTTCAGTTTGATTTGAGAATTTTGGAATCCAATGACGAGCAATAAAAAAAATGATGAGGACATCAACGCATACAGAATTAGAAAACAATAGTGAAACAATGACAAATTTGAGACATAATGAGGACAATTTAAGTACCTTTAGTTTTGGTTTCTTCCTTAGTAAATGCCTAATGAATCCATCATATTTAAACCAGGTTATGAGTTGGCGTATATGTCTAAGGATGTCATCTGAACTTAGGTTTCTAAATTTTTCTTCCACTGAAATTTGATTCTGAATTTCCCTTGCTTTTGAAATGTAAATATGTTTATGTGATTTTTAAATCACGATTATAACTGTAGTAGAGGTTGTACTATGATTTGTTTAAATCAGTCCCAAATATGTAATTGCCTTTGAGGATTAATAGGTATCTTCAGTAAATTCTAAATTATAATTAGAAAACATGCAATATTGTAGTGAATTTTCTTTTAATATCAAGCCATTGTTGTTTCTAAAATGGAGATGGTTCAATTAATGCAATGTTTGAGATACAATGCAAGAGAGAACTCTGGAATCAGTTGTACCACTCCGTATTGAAATCAGTTTTAGTTCAAGGAATTCTTAATTGAATTTGATTGTGTATTGATTCCTTCGTATAAGTGAAGAGAAACCCTAATTCTCCTATTCCACGCAGTCAAATCAGAGAAAATGGCGGCCACAAACATCGGAATGATGGATTCCGCATACTTCGTCGGCAGGAACGAGATCTTGTCATGGATCAACTCCACTCTCCAACTGCAGCTCACCAGAGTTGAAGAGGTTTGTTCCCCTTTCTAATAGAAAACAAAATCATCTTCATGATGCATTGATTTCTCTTTCAATTCGAATAATTTAAGATTAATTTTGATGAAATGGAAAGATCAGGCGGCATCCGGCGCAGTTCAGTGCCAGTTGATGGACGCGGTTCATCCTGGAATGGTTCCAATGCACAAAGTCAATTTCGATGCCAAAAATGAATACGAGATGATTCAGAACTACAAGGTGCTGCAGGACGTCTTCAACAAGCTCAAGATCAACAAGGTTACCCTATTTTCTTTCCCTATATTACCGATCTTCTTCTTCTCTTCTCAAAATTTTACTTGTTTTTTTCTCAGATCTGCCAATTAGTTGTCATAGCTTTTTACATTTATATTCCTTTTTTAAATTTTGCAACACCAAAAGTCATAGTACCGCTAGGTGAAAATCACATGAGTGGAAGTTCACAAAGTCATCATAGATTTTTTACATTATGTTCTCAAATTTTCTACGCTTAAAATTGAGTGCGTACCATATTACACGTACATTGTTATTACACAACTAATTTATAAAAAAACTTAGTTTTTTCATAATTTTCAAAATCAACATTGAAATTTACAAAACTTGGTCATATAACATGTTTAAAATTTTATTTTAAAGGCATTTTTATTGGTGTAACACTAAATTCTTCATAATTTATTTAAAAATACCTAAATTTTAAATATTACCCACATAACACTCTAATCTTAAAAAATAATCAAAAATACCCATGATAAAATGTAGTTTAACAGAGCGCACTGACCGTGGAGTAGAGAATGGAGTGCTGGCACCCGTTCAGTCTATCTCAATGGGAAGAGCTTGAAATCAAGCTCTCATATTTAAGTATCTTACTGCAGGAATTCTTGTTCCACCCTGACTCCTGGTTCATATTGGCTCTCATATCTACTCTTATCCTTCTCGTAAGCCCTTTTCTTCTGTCACAGAGTTAAATCTTATTCATTTTGTCTGTTTCTCTACTATTTCTATGGGAAGAAGCTGGATTCAGAGCCGGGTTGATGTCGAAGAACAGATGGTAAGAAATGGCGGTGTTCCAAAGACGCATGCCTCGGATTCAAGGTACTGTGAGCGGCACATGAATAAAGGCCGCAATTGTTCAAGAAAGCATGTGGAAACTTCGACTCGCATTCCTCGATCTAAGACGGCGAGTTCGATTCAAAGTACGGCGTTTTAGAGGGTGGTATATTTGGTTATTTTTTAAGAATTATGTGGTAATATTTAAAATTTAGGTGTTTTATAATTAAATTATGAAAATTTTAGTGTTACACTAGTAAAAAAGCTCAATTTTAAATTACATAATATATATTTTTAAGTTTGAATTGTAAAATGAAATGGTATATAAATTGCACACATGTATAAATATCTATTTATAGTACGCATGCCAAATTTTCTAGTTATTTGAAATTTTTTATGAGATATTTGAAACGAAATTCATTTGAATATTAAATCATTCTATTTGAGTTGACTCAACCCAATTCAGAATGATTTCTATTTCAAATTGAAAATAATATTTTAATTTTGATTATGAGTTGAGCCCAAATTGCTTAAATTCGACTTAATATCACCCATGCTACGAATTATGTAATGTCTTCTCAACTTTCAATTAAATTTGTGGCGCTTTTCATTGATGGAATGTTCAATCTAAAGCTTTTAAAAGATAAAAATGTTCAGTCAAAGGCTTTCATTAATTGATATGTAAATTTCTTGCCTAAATGTCTCAGCATATTGAGGTAAATAAGCTTGTAAAGGGAAGGCCTCTTGATAATCTGGAGTTCATGCAATGGATGAAGAGATACTGCGACTCCGTCAATTGCGGCACGATAAAGTAATTTTTACTACTCTCACCTCCTCTATGCTTCCTTCTCATTTCAGAATATTGCAAATAATTAGTTATATTTGTTTTCTGAAATTCATATTGTTTGTCTCTGTTGCTATTTGCCATCAAACTAGCCGTTAGATAATCCAACAAAAGCATGCTATGCTTATTATACACTTTTAGTTATTTTTATTATACATCTTGCATCAATCATCCAAAAACGATTGATGTATGAATGCAGAGTGAAAAGATTTAACCTTTTGCCTTCAAAAAGTTGCTCTCTTAGATTTCATTCTGATATATCATAAGCAAGATATTAATTGCACTTCCCCTTAAATACTCTCAATTTTCGATGTCACCACCTTGTTTATCGAAGGGTGTGATTAAAGCTTGTGATTAGGAGTTCGATTGGTTTGTATGCCGAATATGTATTTTATAAAATTTTGGGTGCTATATTATGTAAAGAATTCATCTCTTATTAATTTTCAGCTATAATGCGTTGGAGAGAAGAGACTCTTGCAAAGGCGCAAAGGAAATAAACAAGAAAGCAGCCGCAACCGCAACGGTACAGACTTCATCGAAAATTTCAGCTGGAGGCGGCATTAAGGCCAACTCTTCGCATCCTGGCAGGAGGAGCGAGGTCGCTCCCACTGCCAACGGGCCGCAGAAAGCATCAACAAAGCTCACAGCAACTGCTGAAGCGCAGGCTTATGATACGCAGGTTCTAAAAATTCAAGTTCCATAAATTTACAAGTCTGAAAGCATGTATTCTTGATCCAGACTAACTAACGCATCCCAATACAGATAACTGAGATGAAGCTTTTTGTGGATAGCCTTGAGAAGGAAAGGGACTATTATTATGCCAAACTAAGAGACATTGAGATACTCTGCCAGAGACCGGAGTTCGAGCACTCAGAGGTGAGAAATTTAAATGCTGGATTTTAGTTGGAGGGAGGAAAGTTGAGTTCTGATGAGAATTAAGGATTCTAAAACCTTGAATTTTTGCAATTTATGTCAATATGATGCATGCAGATCGTGGGAGCTATTCAGAGGATACTGTACAGCATATATGATGGTTCTTCTGTGGAGCAAGAAGAAGAAGCAGAGTTGATGATATCAGAGAAATATCAGCAGCTTCCTCTAAGTCCCATATTGGAGAATTCTGCAGAGCAAACGCTAAATCAGGAGCCACTAAAGAGAAAGAGCATCGCCTCACCTGAGTTATTAAGTTTAACTCATCAGAGGCAACGGGTATGTGACGTCTCACAAACTCCAGACTTTGGATCTGTGCTTACAGATGAGTAAAATGAATCAGACAATTTGACGTTTTTGGTTTAGGCGAATAGTGTTTTCTTAAAAAATTCAGGTTTAATTCTCTTATTTCATTTGTAGTGCTCTCTTCCTTTCTTTCAAAACTGCACCATTTGGTGCTCTATTGTCGTATTATGGCTTTTGCGATTGTTATGCAAGAATGGATGCAAATTTGAACTATATTTGTTTCAAATATAAATGAGAAAAAAAAAATGGTTTTTATTCAAATTTGATTGTATAAAAATAAGAAGAGAAAACAAACAGCAGCTGCAGCTGCAGCTGCAGCGTTATACAGAAAAAAAAATAAAATTCAAACCATCTCTTCCCATGAGCTCCAATTAGCAGCACTTCCAACCCTAGGCATGGATCTGATTTTGGAGCAGGAGTCAACCCTGAAGAAGGCCCCGCACATGGCGCCCTCGCTATCAACCCTAGGCATGGCCTTCATCTTATTCATCGGCTGCTCGAAGCTCTTAAGCCCTCCCTCGCTGTGAAACATGCATCCTGCAGCCCAACCGAGAACAATGGCGATCAAACAAATCGAAGGAACCCTAAAAAAGAAACAAAAATCCCTCAGCGCGCTAACCAGGAGGAAATGGCGCGAAGGACTTCCCGCAGCCGCGCTTCACGACCTCCACCTCGTCGGATATCACAGCCGATCCTTCCGCGGCGATTCCCCAATACAGAGGCATCTTCCCATCGCCGCTCTGAGGAGCACAAAGCCCTAAGAAATTGGCAGATCTGGTTGAAGGAGACGGAGATGAAGAAGAAAGAAATACCAGAGCTGCGAAGACGGATCCGGCGCTGCTGTCGAAGACGACGAAGGCGAAGGAACCGGCAAGGTCCTTGACGACCTGATCAGCCGGATACGGCCCGCGATCGCGGAGAGTGCGGTAAGCTTCGATGAGGAGAAGGGACTCGTCGGAGAATGACTTGCCGGAGAGGCCGTACTGCCTGATCAGCGAGCTGAGATTATCTAATCTCCCGACGAAGATGCAGTAAACGTTGTCCACGCTGCAGAACAACCTGTTCACAATCGCGCAAATTTCGATTACATAGAACCGAGAGGGGGAGAGGGGGAGAGGGGGGGAGATGAAATCTGAACGCGTGTGTGCCTTTGATGGACGGAGTCCGCTCGGGCGGCGGCGAGGGCTGCGCCGGTGCTAAAAGAGGCGGAAAGTGAAAGTGCGTGAGAGGAACAGAAATCGCTGAGGATCTCGGCAGCGCACCCGCCGCTGTCTCCATGGCCGGAGCTTTTGAGCTCCTCCGGAGGGTGGGCTAGGGCTTTCCTGAAGATTGCTAGCATTTTGTATGTTGGAAGGAGGAAAGAAGAGGAGGGAATATGTATGTAGATATAGTGTGGGAGTATTTAAAGGGTTGAGCGGGACACGTCGGATCCATCCGTAAGTGATGTGGATAAGGTTCTTTTGCTTCTACCCATTTTTGGATTGCTCATCACTACAACGCTTTTGAGATAATTTGAGCATCTATGTTTTTTAGATATATATATATATATAAAAGCATGAAAGCAACAACACAAAGTAAAAAAAATACAAATAATAGTACGGTGAAAGTTGCACAATTTGTAGATATGACAATACACATAAAATGAAAAAACAAAAATAAAACAGTAGCATCAAATTCGCAGAATGTGTGGATGTGCAAAATTGAAAGAGAAATTACTATTGGAATGTAATCACAGATAGACAAATTATGAAATATGTAAATTTGCATAGAAAAAAATTTGCATAGAAAAAAAAATAGATATTAAACAAAAAAAAAAAAGGATTTTTACTTAAAAAAAGTGCAATCTATAATATTACTAAAATAACATTCAAATCTCTAATATTAACCAAATATACAACTTATCATCTAATTTATGTTTTGAAGTATATTAACTTAGCAAATTTTATGAAAAAAACTAAATGAGTATCGATGGTTTTGTCACTCTGGCATGGTGTTGTTGGGGTATTTTTAGGTGAATTGAGAGTCATTTAATTTCAAATGAAAGGTTGTTGTTTTAGTTACATGTGGGTGGATAGGATGTCATGCGATTGTTAGGATTTGGTTGATAATGTGACCTAACGTTTTGCTATCAATCTTTGTTTTGCAATTCTGCATGTTTTACATTCATTTCAATATGTACGATGACCTGATCAAACTCAAAACAACAATATAGACTTGGGTGGTCATGATGTACAACATAGAGAAGACAATGCATCAATTAAATATGTAAATAAAAAATTATAGGGATAAAGTTTGCTAAAGATGATCTAAGAATAATAGATTAACTTCACATGTAACAATCATCAACAACATGAGAAACTGGCGATTCTCAAAGCTGACTCTAAAAAGTTGGGATTTTACTAATCTCCTCATCATAAGCAATTGGCCTAAAAGAATAGATTAGAATCCAATATTGATATTCCACATATGTCACACTACATAATCAATAACAATAAATTTGACAATATGAATATAAAATGTTGTCAAAGTAAAACAAATGACTATGTAAACAAAATTTGTGATAGTAAAAAAATAAACTTGAACATATAAAGAATGCTGAACTATTTTTGTATACATATTGAAATTGTGTCTCAAGATTCATTTGATTGATAATGCTTTCGAAAAAAAAATTTATTTCATGTAAAGATTGAAATAAGCTTAATTATTTTCATGTATTAAGCAAATGATAATATTAATATATAGCTTGAAACTACTTTAAATAAGTGCATTTCATTTTAGATGTTGTAGTATGATTATTTATATTATTTTGGAGCTTATATTTATTTTTACTTTCAGAAGATCGTACGAAAATTCAAGCCACTAATTACTTGGATATACATAAGATGCTACTTCACTATTGACTAAAACGCTAAGTTGCACTTTAGAAAATGGAATCATGTAGGTACATATTTTAGTTAATGTAGTAATATCATACTTTAGTTTTTATATAAATGAAACTTTTCAGATTTGTAAGACATTAAAAATTTGATTTTAACTTTTCTAAATTCTATTGTGAATGAAAGTATATTTGTTATATATATGTAATTACTTAACACTCTTGTTATGATCCCCAGGAACCCCACTGTACGGCCTTTCCTCACTCTCTTTGAATCTCTTCATTCCCTAATGCACCTTTTGTCACGTCTCCCATGTGAACCGTTCCAAGAAAATGCCATCATCTACATAAAATTCATTCAGTAACATCCCACAAAAATTCAAACATCTTGATGCACTCCGCAACTTCTTCATATGGTTTCTCCCCACAACATCTGCACCAACTATCCTCTACTTGCAATGAAAGGAAAGCTCTGAATAGAATCTGTGATGGGAATGAAATTTTATGTCATATAATCTGTAATGACTTAACACTTGTGATATGATCCCCAGGAATCCCCACTCTACAGCCTTTCCTCACTCTCTTTGAATTTGCTTATACCATATTGCGCCTTTTGTCACAACTCTCACGTTAACCGTTTCAAGAAAATGTCTTAATCTACATGAAAATCATTCATCAACATCCTACAAAAATTCAAGCATCTTGTTGCACTACGCAACTTTTTGATGACTTTTCCCAACAACATGAGCACCAACTATCCTCTACTTACTATGAAAAGTTCTGCATAGATAACATGGATAAATGGAATCTCTGAAATACTTTCTGTATAATAAATGAACTAATTCAAAATTATATAAAAAAGAATCACACATGTATCTTTTACTTAAATTTCTTAGAATAAGAAAGTGACCCTTATCTTAAATATCTTAAACATCATAAAATGAAAATAATTTTGATTAATTTAAAAAAAATGAAAACTGAACTCGCTTATTCCTTTTATGATTTGGTTCAACATATTAAAAGTTGGGTTATAAAAACCGTATTATTGAAACCTAAATCCCTAAAGTACATTGTTTCAAAATTTTTTTTTTTTTTTTGCATCCTATGTTTAGCCTTTTTCATGTAAGAAATTCAAATTTTGCATGGATTAAACAATGCGCGATGAACACAATAATCCTTGCAATGTAATGTAGAAAGCTATTAGCTTTACATTACACTAAAATAGCGAGCATGTTTTTTTAAGAAGTTGAGCATCAATAAGTCCAATATGTGTGGTTGGTCGAATGTGGACTATTGACATGCAAAGAGTTAAAATTATAGGGTTCCAATCATTAAGTCACAACACCATTCACAATGTTATTTAAGTTGTCAGTACATCTTCGGTTCAATGCTATTGTTTAAATGCTAATGTACAAAACTTCTATAGAAAAATGAACACAAAAAAATTATTTTCTTTATTATTGTGCTTTAAGGTTAGCCAAAGAAGTGCATTGCCTAATTTGTCGAATGCCTCAACCATTCATCACTCTAGTTGTTGGACCACATCATCCTCTTCCCATCACAAATTCTTTTTAGTGGGTGCCGAAATTTACATCACCTTAAAGGCTTTTACTTGTCTCCAAATCTCGCTTCACGTACATCACTCATTTTTCCGGCAAAAGGGCAAAACCAGAAACAACATCTACTGGCCAAATAAAAATGAATAGAGGCATCATATGTAAATTTTGGGTAACTTCTACTTCCACCAATATTACACATTTACATAGCACTAAGATGAGAACAAACAGATAAATGAATATATATATATAAGATTATTTTTATTAGAAAAAAAATACTTGTATACTTTGTAACTAGACTCTTTTACAAAATTATCTAGCTCTCAAAATATTTTTAAATAACTTGTAAAATTATAAAATATTTTTATTTTATAAAATGTTAGCTAATTAATAGACTAAATACTATGATCATTTTTATATTTTTCTTTCTTTTGTTTATTTCCATCTTTTGTTATTCATAATTTTTAAGTATGATTTTCATAAATTTTTTGCAATTTCTCAAGTTTTTGGTTCAAGCACAATAAATCTCAATATGCAAATGATATTTCAATAAGAATGGCAACATAATGCACAATTTACTAATAGTTATGAATAAAATAATAGATTGGCTAAATTTTATGTCTATGCAAAGCTTTTGTGAAAGTAAAGCAGTTCAATGCACAATTACTAGTATGTATCAATAGAATCATACATTGACTAAGTCTTTACATACATAATTGTTGGCACTTATTTTTATCACGCCTTTTCTTTGCTTACTATGTTTTATTTCCTCATCATTGCTATTTGTATTGACATGTTTGAGGAAACTTTCATATTGATATGATCATTTTATAAATCACATAATAAAACTTATATTAGTAACTTTTTTTCGCCCAAGTTTAAAACTAGCATTAGGTATTCCTAAGTATGATCTTTAAGTCTTATCATCATAATATAGTCAAATGGAATTGTCTCACTTAGTTTTATATAATTAACCACTTAATATTTATATGACAAAATATAATATTTATTTATAATAATAAAATAAAAATTTGAATACTTGATTTTATCATATTTTAAGTTAAGTAGTATTAAGAGTATGGGTATGGGTAAGCTCAGGCAAGATCTACTGGTAGCACTTAGAGTAACATGCTCATCAATCTTAAGTCTCATGTACCACTTTCTAATATCTTAGGGCAACAATTTACTCCTTAATAGTTCATCTAATTCTATAAGAAAGGTCAAGCAAGTCTTTGGAATATCTTTCTAAGGCTAAATATGAGTAATGCGGCTCATAGGTTATATACATGTAAGGTTACTATAACTTCTCTAAGCACTATGATTCATCTTATAAATTCAATGTCTTCATAAAACCTTTTTAATAAGATGTAAATGAGTATAAACTAGCAAGTTCTTCAACTCATGAAGATGGGATCTTAGATCTCAATTTTGAAATGTTAGACTATATCACACATAATGATTATTTTCATCTGGTTTAAAAATTATTTATACATGTGATAACCTGCAAACTCTAAATCTTCTCTAAACCATTATTAGACATCTTTAATCTTCCTAAACAGTAGTGACAGACCTATAATACGTTTGCGCTTGCACGCAAGTGTACGTGATCTGAAGTAATAAGTAGAAAGTTTAAGTTCCGGGATTTATCGAACCTTAGGAAATTGAGTGTTTTGTTACTAAAGTATATCTATGATCATTAATGTTTAAGTTATATGTGTATTTATTGAAATTGGTTCCTGAACAAGCACGACAACTCTTAGTAATAAATCGAGCGACCAAAAAATAAATTCATTGAAGAAGATAAGGATGAAGTGGAGTACCTTGACGGCGGAGCTGGAAGAAGGAGAGGGGGGCTCGGCCATGGAGGGCTTCGGCCATCGCTTCGGACCGGAAAGGAGGCGGCTTTAAGGAGATAGAGGGCGGAGGTTGCGAGGGCGAACGACGGAGGCTCCAAGGAGAGGAGGAGGCGGCTTTAAGGAGATAGGGGGCGGAGGTTGCGAGGGCGAACGACGGAGGCTCCAAGGAGAGGAGGAGGCGGCTTTAAGGAGATAGGGGGCGGAGGTTGCGAGGGCGAATGACGGAGGCTCCAAGGAGAGGAGGACGCATGTCGAGCAAGGGGGATGAGAGGGGGGTCGGCGAGGGGTTCGGCTGATGCTTGCGATCGAGAGATTTTGGGTATGCGAATGGGATTTAGGAGAAAAAAAATAATAAAATAGGAAGATATTTAATTGATTAACTTATCTAATTATTTAATAAATTATATTCAAAATTTTCTCAATTAAAAAAATTTACATAATCTAAGTTATTTCAAAAATTCCCAATAAATCACTCCTAACTAATTGAGGGATGAGGTACGCAATGGAGAAATCAGATTTCGATTCCGATAAGTATTTAATTTTTTCATTTTTCGGGGTATTTAAATATTATTTAAATATTCAACGAAATTTTGACGACTTCCGATTGCCTCCAAAATATCACCTATAGCTAATTTGGGGCATTGAGCGCAATGACAAAGTTCGATTTTCGATCTCAGGTCAATTTAGATAGGTCAATTTTCAAGGTTTCTGGATTTCCCAAAAATCAAGATTTGGTTCATTTAACTCCTAATTTGGACTATGTCTTAGTGGTGAACTTCTAATGACTTGCTTAGTACAATAGGATCGAGATTAGGACTAAGATTAGTCCTAATTGACGGTGGTAACAACTTGGGTTGTTACAGAAGGAGTCGAGCATGTGTCCACGTGGCGGTGCTGACGCCATTCCCTCGTGTCGCACTCGCAGCATCCTGGAGGGTCCCACGTCATCTGAACACCGCTGCCATTGTATGTATCGCGGGTCCCACTAGGGTAGCATCCGACATTATTGGGGCCCACCTATTTAGCCATTGTTGCCTCCCTATCGTCCAATCCAATCAGCCTGATCGTGGGTCCTATCGCCAAAGACTAATCTGCATGATCAGTTAATAGATCATATAATTATATATGTATACTTAATAGTTAGTTTAATAATGTATGTATATATATGTATATATATATATATAAAGATGTAGTAGTATATAGTTTTAAATATATACACATACAGATGTATTCAGGAAAATCTCAAGAACACTTTGATAGTATTAGTTTTGCCATTTGATAATTAGTTTGACTAATGATTTTATGACCATCATTGATGACCCTTAAAACCTTAAAAATTGATTAGGCCATATCTTAGTCATTTAGATTCTAAATCAAGAAATTTAAAGTGCTATATAGCATAGAAATTTAGTGTTAACATTAAACTGAAATAAAATTTAGATTTTAAACTCTAAAAACCCTAAGTTGACAAAAATACCCCTAATCCTAGTTAGGAAAAAATTTAGCCAAATGAGGTCCAATTTGTGTCTACTCCCAGTTAAAGTACTCAGTGTATTATAGGGAATGTATAGCCACTGAGTTTGCTGATTTTGGATCTCAAATAGAAAAGTTAGATTTTGACTAAATACCCTAGATCTGGAATGCTTGTAACTTAACTAATAGACCTCAGAATTTAGTGTTTTTGAACTCTATGAAATCTTTGAACAGCAACCAATAATAAACTGCACAAAAATCTAGACTTTATTAAGAGATATTACAAAAATGCCACCATAGATCAAAAACCCTAGTTTGGACCTATATGACCCATTCCTTATCCAAATTAAGTGTACTTACTGTCTATTTTTATGTTAGATAATAAGAAATTATCTGGTAGTAAGGAAATCCAATTTGGTGTCAAAAAAGTAGTTTTTTGGACCCTTAAGTAGGGGCAAAATAATCATTTTATCCAAAATTCATATTAAGTGTCCTAAATCCCTAGAATATCTTTTAAATCATTAAAATCAGTAATAATAAAGCTAATTTATACTCAATTTAAGTCTTGAAATCTCATAATTTGATTAAATTGATAAAAGTCATAATCTAAGCCTTGAAAATCCCCAAGAAAATTATTCCTTACTTAGCTAAAATGCACCGTTAACCTTTTCTAAATAAGTAAAACATCAAATAAAATGAATTCCTTATTTTCCTGTATTTTTCCTAACTCATCTCTTTAGGAATTTACACCTCACATTATGACTTTTTTTCTTGAGTCTCTGATGGTCAGCAACTGCTGGAAAATTGCTATAAAGTCACATATTATAAAGGTAGCTAAACGAAAGATTGGGGAATTTTTAGATGGTAAAAAAATTCCCCTATTAGAAAGTTATATGGGATTGGTTGGTTTGACAATAATGATTCATTATTATCCTCTTACTGGCGGGATCAATCCCAATGGTTGTGCACTATTTTGATCATGCTAAGTCATGTGGTCATAGTCGTATGACCATGTGGAACCTGTTAGGAGGGTCAAAAATCATGAGGCTCGGGCTATTAGTGTCATAGGCAGTCTATCTAATTAATTGTTTGGTTTTATTATTAGTGAAAATATCCCAATCCAATGATCGAGATTAGCTCATCAAATTAAATATCTCTTGATCATCGTTGGTTAGATCCAACCGTTATAATCTTTTCTACAATTTACTTAAATTCGCTGTTGAATTTACTTCATCTGATTCATCGGTGATGATGAATCCCACCATTTAATTAAATAGGGATCATCGGATCTTAGGTATGATCTGACGGTCCATATTTGAATCTATAAACAAAAATTATTTGCTGAATATATTTTTTAGTTGAATCTATAAACAAGAATTAAAAAAAAATTTTTTGATATATATTATTACATAAGTATAATACTTTTTTTTGATCTTATCTAAAAAAGAGGGAGCAGACAAATAAAAGCGGGCAGCAACCGTCACGTGATCCACAATCGAATTTTTTCAGCTTCCAGCTGTCGGTGACCGTACTTCTCGTCTTATTCCGATCTGTCGTCACGCTTCGCGACATTTCCTTTTTTTTTTTTTTTTTCTTTTTTCTTACTTTTTAAGAATAATCGTTTTTTATTTTAAAATTTACCAATATTTCGGATTTATGCGCGAAACTTATCAAAAATATCTATTCTAAATATAGTTATTTAATCATTCATTATTTTTAATAATACTAAAAAACAAAGAAAAAAAAATACAGAGCGGAGACAAAATAGGCAGCCATCATTAGTTCGAGAAAAAGCATAGCTATATTTACAAATGTATACACCAAAATATATAGATGATGTGTTAATTTAATGTGTACCTAAATTATTAGTTAAATTTACTTTTTGATAAGATATTTATATAAAATTATAAAAAAATTATAACATTTTCCAGTAGCATAGCATGATGGCCATAAAGAAATGCTATTTATATTCATTTAATTATCCAAAAAAATAATTAAATAAAATTTGAATATTATTTTATTAATATTTATTTATTTATATTAAAATAATAAAGATATTATTTTAAAATTTATATTAAAATAATATTTAAATTTTTTTGAATGTCAATTTAAATAGTATTTTTCTTTTACACGCATTTTAGAAAAATTGCTCCTCGTACTAATAAGATATTACAAATTATTTTAATATTATAAACTTGTAAATTATTAAATATAAATGTTTAACTTTATGATGTGATGTTAACAAACCTTAAATATTGATATTTTAATTAATTTAAGAGAGAATTTCTTAATGACACATCTAAATATATAAAGTAAAATGCTGATTATATAAGAATATATACTAAAAAATATTCATGATTAATTAAAATTTTTTTTTTATAATTTTTGTATATAGATCTTATCAAAAATTGCATTCAACCAATAATCTAATTACATATTGAATTGATACATCATCTATATATTTTAGTGTATACTAATATATAAGTGTAGCAATATTTATATATTAATAATTTATATTATGTTTATATAAGAATATATACAAAAAATACTCATAATCAATAAAAAATTTTATTTTTTTTATTTTTATATATAAACCTCATAAAAATATATATTCATTCAATAATTTACTTATATATTAATAATTTACTTACATCAAAAATATATATTAATAGGTAAATTAACTATTCTTTATATTAATTAATATTTGAGTATGATTTCTTCTTCGAACACTTTTTATCTTTCAACGCTTTTATTTAATAATAAAGCTTATTGATTTAAAATTAAAGTATTATTATAGTTACACATTATTATATATTAAAATATAAAATAATATGTTAATATAATATGTAAGTAATTATTAATTGAATATATATTTTTTATAGAGTTAATATATAAAAATAAAATAAAAAATTTATTGATTCTTAAATATTTATTTTATATATATTGAGAGGGCTCTAACAGGAAGACTTCAAAATAAAATTAAGAACTTGTGCAGTTCACATATTTCTCGATTTAAGATTTATGTAGTTTGGTGAAATAAAAATTATTATTAAATTTATTTTTATTTATGTAATTTATAAAAATATATATTTTAAATTATTAATTCTAATCATCCATATATTTTTGATATATATTTAAGACTTACCAAAATTATGATTATGAAATCATTACAAATATTCAATTGACTGAAGAAAAGAACGGAGACATTTTATAAGGATTAAAGAATTATTCATAAAATTAATAAAACTCAATGAGCTGGGCTAATATATTAAAAAATATTAATGTTTATAGGCGCTGAATCATTAAATATTATTTGAGAGTTTATAATTACATCATTAAATATATAATATAAATACAATGAAAATAATATTATATATCACCATAATAAATAATATCACTAAAAAGGGAGTTATTTCTGAAGAGCAACACAAGGCTTAGAATTTAAAACTTAGTTTGTCAAGGAAATTATTTTTCGAGGAAAAAAATTATGAATCTTTTTAGTTAAAGTTAATAATATCTTGATGCTTAAGAGTTTGCACTATTAAAATATTATCAGTAAATCATAGGGTCTCAAATATGAGCTAAGTATCACTTCATATGAGCAACCTCTTGAACTCCTGATGATTAAGAGTGCTACATAATTATGAGTAATTCTTGAGTCGGTAGGAAACGCCTCTGATCCTATCTAATGAATGGATAGTTCTTAGATTTGTGTTTGATTACTAACATCGGGTGCTTAAGTTGAAGATACTGCAATGACCATCTTGAGTAGTATTAAACGGAATTTTTAAATATTGAGATGCATTTTCAGATAACGGTGGAGTTAAGTGTGCTCAAATGAGAGCACTCCTATTATATATATTATGTATACTTTGAAAAGGATCCAAAACCAAGCTGTCCATGTGCTTAATTCATTAAACTGCGATCGCTTTCAGTTTTTAAAAGGATCGGCAGTACAAAAAAGGCACACGGCTATAGCATTCAACTTTCCATTATTTGAAAAGCCGTATGCTCCATTGTTTAATTAACTAAGCAGGATCATTTTCCTGATTAAGGCCGAGCTTAATCCTTATTTAGTTATACTTATTATCCCATGCGTGTTGTATTTAAGAGTTCCATGGCACCCTAATTTCTCCTAAAAAAGATTATCAAAAGTAAATCAATTTTGTAAAAAAGTATGCCAATTTTATTGATAATAAAGGAGACCATCACCAACTACCAATAATGTTCCCATTCATATGAATTCAATACTATTATGTACCAATTTGAGCAAATGAAATATCTCCATTTGGATCTAATTTAGAGTAATGAATGTTTCATTTGTTGATGACACTTTTAATAATTTATTTATATGATTGTAAGTAGAGGTGTTGCATGCACTTTAAGTGTGAATGAGTATGTTGTCTTCTCCGCGACGTCGTACAGTGTATACGTGAACGTCAGCAAACAAAGGTGAACAATTTATTCCTTCTATTCGAACCACAATATTTCAATATTGATCAAGTAAAGGAGACAGATACAAAAAAATATTAGCAATCTCTGCATATTGAGTGTCAAGAAATATCAGTTTTATTAGAAAAATAAAGGCAGTATGTCTCATTTTCCAACGTAAGTAATTCCCTTGAGTTTAGAAAATCAACTATCGGATGTAAGCAGACCAAAGATGATGCTCTGTAAACCAAGTTCACTTTTTTTTGGAAAGATTTACGGGCATATGCTTAATATCATTCTAATAAGCAAATAAAAAACCACAATTTATTTATATAATAAAGAAAATATTAAACATAATAACCATAACAATAAAATTGATTTAGTCTGAAATATCCACCTATCAAAAAAAAAACACACAATTATAAGCTTTCGATACACAACCTCAGCATAATAATCATAAATTTTCTAGATCATTCCAGCATACTCAGCTAACAAGTTAACAAGGCATAAAGCCTGCCCATCAAGAGCTTGAACCAAGAAGAGGAATCAAAGCCTATCAATCTGCATGAAAGCACGAACCTGCAATAGGGCACCAACCTACATGCGGGATCCAAGATAGCCAAGAACATGCCAGTAAAGACTAGCACAATTACTAAACAAATTAAAAAGCATCAGAAAAATAACATATGCATTTGTAGGATATGATCGAACCTTCAAGCATTAATAGGGAGCATGATATAGAGAGAATTCCATATAACAATAAGTATATCTAATTCTTAAAAAAGTGTAAAATACTATATTTTAATTTTTGTTTATCTTGATTTTAATTTAATCAAATCACCAATAAATTGATAAAATAAAATTATATGATTATTAAGCATACTTTAAAAAAAAAATTAGAATTTTCCATTAACGATTTTTCTATAGTTCTTTTTTAATATTTTTATTTAATTAGAAAATCAAGATAATTAAATTGACATTCAAATAAAAATTAGAGTTCGCCATTGAATTCCTCACCCCAGAATTAGCTATGAGTGAAACTTTGGGAATTTTGGAAGTCGTCGAATTTATCCGAATATTTTAATATATTTTGAATAATAATAATAATAATAATAGTAAGATAATTAAATTAATCTCAAAATTAAAATTCAACTTCGTTTTTGTGTCCCTAAATCTTAAATTAGCTAGAGGTGAGATTTTGAAAATTTTCGAAACTCGTTTAAATAACATAATTTGAATTATTAAAATAATTAAGTAATAAATTAAATAATAGGGCCTACCACCTATTTATTTTATTTTAGATCAGGCTTATCTCCTCATCTAAGCTCATACCCTTCTCCTTCTTTATCTAGACACATAGCAGCATTTTTTTTTCTTGCATGTTGATAGGAAATCTCAAAAAGCTAAGGCAACTTCACCCATAGCTAAGGAGACTTCCATCATCAAATGTACCTCCCAATCCTCCTCCATTCCATTTTGATTAACATGTTATTGCTTATTTCATGTAATTTGCAAAGCCATCCAACGATAAATCAAGCTCAATCGAGCTGATTGAAGGCTCGATATTTTCGCTATTATCTGCAATACTATAGAGAAATCACATTGTTTTATATATATGTTGCTAGGGCATAAATTTTTGCAATGTTAATGGACTCCAATTGCTTTAATTTAGGTACCGATGAAAAGGTTTCGAAGAGAGCTTTCCATCGGTATATGGCACTGTGGCGCCCCACCCCCTAACCTGCAGATCAGACTTAAGGGGTGGTGTGCCACTATGGCAAATCTCTCACTCATCATTGGATTAGGTGTAACAACCCAGAGATTGTTACCTGTCAATTAGTGCTCTAATTGACTCTAAATCTCTTTCATTACTCTTGCAATAGAGTTAAAAATCTCCATTTCAAATTTCGTGCGATTTGGAGACCGTTTGGCAATTTCCAGCATTTCCTGATTCTCTATTAATTCTGAAGATGCCTAATTTAAATTGACTTCAGAATCAAAAATGGACTTCACCATTGCATTCCTCACGCCCAAATTAGCTTGGGGTGAAATTTTGGTGAATTTTGGAGAAAGTCAAAATTTCTTGATTATTTTATTATATTTTCATAATTCAATAATTAAAATAATTAAGATGACTTTTAAATTAAATTTTGACTTCATTTTTGAGTCCGTGATCCTCAATTTAGCTAAAAAGCAAATTTTCAAAAATTAATTTAGAAATATATTATCATTAAATAAAACTTTTTAATTAATCAAATAAACTAATATATATATATATATATATATATATATATATATATATATATTCAAATTAACACTCCATTTTTCTTTTCCTTATCTCTTATCTTTATCTCATCTGCCCTAATCCCTATATTCGCACGCGACTGAGATATCCTTCCGAGATCGCCCCCTCCTTCGCATGCGGCGATCGACGCGTGGCTTCCACCGTGGGTTTAAGCCAATGGAAACTCAGGTAAGATCTAAACCCATACTTTACCTATCTTCTTAACCACCCAAACTTTGGCCGAAATGGGGAATATCGCGCCGAGCCTTTTCAAGCCGAGTCACTCCATTTCGTGGAGTTCTTCTTTTAGCCGCTTCTCAAAGAAAAATGGTACTCCTCCCGATTCTTCCTTCCTATTATGGTTTGCATATGATCTATATTAATTTAGGGTTTATGAAATATTGGAAGAATGTGTTATTGAATATTTTCTTTGAGATTTGTTCAAATGCTATTTCAGATCTCTTAGATTGCGGCTTCAAACTCAATTTCTTTTAATGTTTTGGCAAGGATATTAAGATGCTATCATATTAAAAGTAGTTTATTAATCATAAAGATTCATGTTGCCTAATTTAGATTTCGAAAAGCCAAAGTGACATATTGCTATTTAAATGCAAATTGTTTAGGGCTCTATTTGGTGGAATGAAGATCTAATCAAAGTTCTATATTCTACCTTTCCTATTATTATGTAATTTAAAGTGCATCTTGCTTATGAGAAATCACCTCTAATGACTGCAGTTTTCTTTCTCTTTTCTTTATCTTAATATCATCAAGATATTAGTGAATCATTAATTTGCAAAATCCTCATTAAGGAAAAGGAAACCAATTGTTTAAAAACTGATATTTCTATTGGGCATAATTCTTTTAGTTAATCAATATGATGGGAAATATCTGTGAATGATTTAGGTTCCCCATAACCCACAGAACTAATGGATATATATTACTAGTAATTTAAAAAAAAAAAAATTTATCAAAAATAATTGAATTTAAGTTTATGGCTTATTCATCTTTGTGAAATACTGAAATAAACATACCAATATTTTGCCTTTCCTTTGCTCCATCATTTGACCATTGAGAATGCTTAATTTCATTATTAAAAATGCAAGTTTTTGGCACTACTCTTACTAATGCTATTATTGACGATGTAATGTTTCAAATATTCTTTTCTTGGACTCTAATTCTAAGGTTATGAATTTATGTCAAAATACATTGTAAACAACAATATAATTATCGAAAATATTATTTTTAATATTGAGTCCTCAATTGTTAATGCCATTAAGTTTAACATTGATGAAGTAAACGCTATTGTTCCTTGCATAGAGGATTGAAAATTCGCTATTTATTATAATTCATAATTAAACTGCTGGGCTGCTCTTCGTGTCTTGATTACAAATGCTTTGAATTAAATTATGATCTTTATCAATTGTGCAAAGAATGGTTACCTTGCATTGGATTCTTGTCATAATTATAAAAGTAGTCAGTTCTAATAATACTTTGTTAGCAAATCATGTTGACATTGAGATAATTCCTTATATTATGCAATATTGTGTCTTTCCTAAAGTGATGGAAAATGCTTAACTGGACTAGATCACTTTTTATGAGGCGAAAGGAATTATAGTCCATCAATTTGATCATCTTGATTATATGCTTCTCTTGGAGGAGTATGTGATATATTAATCCTTTCATTTTATGCAATGAGAATTTGAGATCCAAACCTTACACAAATACGTGAACAGTTGATAAAAGTGAAATCACAAAGTCTTACTTTGGTTAAGAGACGAGGAAGTTGTAAATAAATAATGCTATACTACTGTTGTCATTAATTTCAGTATGCTTCCATTGCTTTAGTTAAACTAAAGTAAACAAATGCTATTGTTGTTGCCATCATAAAGTTTAGAATTCTGCTATGAGTTCTAGGACATGAATACTGTACTTTTGTTTTACTCATGGTATAACTAAAATTATGCTGTATTACCATGCTTCTCCTTAATAGTTGACCCTCAAATCATTCTGAAATAAAGTTCAATACAAAAATAAAAAAAGGGCACTTCATCTATTCTTGACACCCAAATAAATATGCTGAGTTACAGGTCAAATACAATTTTCAAAATCATAAGTATGACTTCTTATTTGATAATGAGATTATACTTGGAAGGTTTTGTAGTATTTATATCATTATATGTTTTCAGCTAAGTTCACAAATAATTGTTTACAAATTTCAATATAGTTATCTTATCAAATACCTATTGAATAACAACTTTATACTTATATGCGAGTTGCTTCACTTAGGAGTGCTCATGGACAACGAGAAATAAAAAGTATATGCTTATTTAATCATGCTCAGGTTCTCAATATGGTATAGACTGTTATGATAATAGAATGGATTTGATGGCTATGTGGTAACTTTAGATGTTATGATGGATTGCTGCCTTATTATATGAGAATTAATGTGGTCAATACTTTAATAAAGATTACGTGCTGTCTATACATTTTGTGAAATCAATAGATCTTATTAAATTAATTTCTGCCCTTATTTTAATAATGAATTAAATGTTATAAGGTGCTATGCTGCAGTTTCACATATAAGTATAGATTTTTCTTCTTATTGTTCATACAGGTTGCGGTATCTTAAATGCTAAGTTACTAGGGCTGTATTTTGTGATTATAGGATTTATTTTAGCATCCTACTAATACTGGAAATAAATGCTCTATATTGATTGTTGTACTTTAGGTATTAGAAAAAGGTTGAAAATTCTTTATATGTCTAAATATCAATGCATATGCTGCCATATTACCATCAATTATGTATCAAATCAATGGTTGCCATCAATTGAATAAGTTAATGAAATGCTGTCTCCAGCATCACATGCTGCCATTTCTTTTATGTTATCAGAATAAATGCTGTTATACCTTGTCAAACCAATCATATGCAGTTGAGTTTAAATAAGCCAATGTTGTTCATTCATTTAAAGAAATATATGATGTCAGGTGACGCCATTAACTATATATGAGTATATGTATTATTAGGACATGCTTTACTAGATTCATATGCTGCACATTATCCTTAAGAAACCCAAATGCTATCATTACATGAAAGTGGAATAATGTAAAATGAGAAATAAATACTGTGATTTATCTCCTTAACATCACATGCTGCCATCATATGAAATCAAAAGCTTCTATTTAAGTTCATTTGTGATTAAATGCTATCACCAATTTCATTATAAATCATATTGCTGCCATAGAATGCAAATGTTATTCTTTAGTTCAAGATGAATCATTAAGACAATATTCTATGATTGCATAATGTAAACTAAGTATCCTTTGAATGCTGGATATAAATGCTGTACCTTATGCGTATAGCAGAAAACTGCTGCCTTCTCATTATAACTGCTTCTATTACTTTAGTTAAACTGAAATGATCAAATGTTGTCATTCATTTTTAAGGAAAATCAGGTGTGCCAGTTAGTTTATTAGATTCAAATGCCGTCATGTAAACATATGAATCGTATGATTATCATCTAATGTGAAAATGAATGTTGTCACTTCTTATATAGAATTGTTATGTCGATAAATAGATGAATATGAGAATTATGAAATACTAGAATAAAAATTGTAGTTTCTCTTATTAACATAATATGCTGCCATGTATATATGTATGAATCAAATGCTGCTATGTATTCTATGGGATTTAAATGTCATCTTCTGTACTAATATCACATGCTACCATCCAGTGTATGGTGATAAATAGTCAAATGCTGCCCTCAGTTATATTATAAGATTTAAACTGTTGTATTGTATATTATGAATCAAATTGTTACCTTAAAATTCAAACTGCTGCTATGTATTTAATGAATACTGTTATTTATTTCAATAAGTGCAAATGTTGTCATGTAGATTAAGAATTCCAAATAATACTACTGAATTTGAGAAATTCATAAATTGTTATGTTCATCAAATAATATTATGTATTTTGCAAAGATACAATATTGCCTTCAAACTTATATGCAAATGCTGCCATACAGTTTAGATGAATTAAAATGCTTTTGTATTCTTTGCAAATATAAAAATTAGTTGTTATCACATGTTGTTTTTCTCTATTTACTAAGTTTCACTTTTGGCATCTATGAATTTCTGAACCCATAATGCTGTAATTTATAACTGCTGATTCACATATTAATATTTTCATAAATACTAACTTTAATGATGATTCTTTGCAGGATAAGTTGTAAGAATAATACAAGAATGCCAAAATTAAATGTTATCTGTGAAATACACATAAAGTCACTGCTCTTATAAATTGCCAATTTTAGTCAGCATCTCTTTTTTGATATTTAATACAGGAAGTAGATATTAAACTGCTTAGTTTGATTTTATGTATTTGAACTTTATTGTAGAACTGGAAATGAGCAATCCTATAAAAAGGATTGAACTCTATTTTAGAATTGGAATTATACTCTATTTTAGAATTGGAAATGATCAATCCTGTAAAAAGGATTGAACTCTATTGTAGAACTGGAAATGAGCAATCCTATAAAAAGGATTGAACTCTACTTTAGAACTGGAGATAGTAAGTAAAAGTTGACTTATTGATTGTAAAAATTGAAAAATTGAACAAAAACAAAGGAGATTCTGCCGAAATTTCTAAGAATTTTAAGACTTAGAAATATTTCAGAAAGATTTAACATTCAAATTAAAATGTTCAATTCAATGGTTTATTTTTAGTTTTAATTGAAATTAATAGCTTCTTTTCTTTTTAAGCTTTGGATAAGTTCTTATATTTAATGAAATTGTTTTATCTTTTTAATTTCATTTACAATTCCTTCTACTTTTATTTTAAATTGACTTTAGATTAAATATCTATAAGTCAATTTGGAGTTTGATTAACTCCAATAATAAAATAGATTATTAAAATATTTAGATAACAAAAGGATATCACATACTTTACAATTTTTGTAATCCATTGAATACTTGTATAGCTTTGAGCCTTATATCCTTGAACATATATTCAAGACTTTGGGCATAAATAAAGATTTTTCTTAAAATTTAAAGGGGAAATGCCTTAAGGCAATTAGAGTACAAATGAAAATGTTTACATTAGAACTTCACATTTTAGGGAGGGTAAATGTGAATGTTCATCTTCCCCACTGTATCTGGTTAGGCAGACGTGCTTAACTCCTCGCCCATTCTGTTGTGTACTCCTACAGAATGAAGTATTTCTAAATGTAACTTTAACTAATAATATAAGAGATTCTTTTACAAATTGTAAGATCTCTTCATAACTGTTTAGTTATGCTTTCGAATCATAGTCTTAGACTATGATTATCTTAGAATGAGAATCTAAGATATTTCCTTATTTTCTTTAGCTTTACACTCTCTATTTTCAGTATTGTGCATTGCTTATTTCAGTTTAGTTTAAATACAGTGTATGTTGTTTAACTTCAATTAATGATTTACTGTATGTCAATTGCTTACTCAGCATAAATCTCATTTGATCATATATTGCTTTCATTTTATGCATATAGCAGTTTCTAGCCTTTAAAATGTCTTCCTTACCAATTTTCAGTAATAGGCTAGAACTTTATTAAAAGAGAGTATTTTTACTCGACTTATTCCATACTGTTTTCCTTACAGTTACGTTTACTTTACTTTCCCATACTTTACAGCTTTTATAGCACCGCTGCTTACTTTAAATTGTAAATCATAAATTGTGATATCTTGTTAATCTAAAAACATAGCCAATTTTAAAATGTACTTAGACTGTTTAGTCTAACTACACTTTTCTTTTTCTTGGCTTTGCCCTATCATATTTAAATACCAAAATATGATAGATAAAAAGTCCTTTTTTCAGGTGATGCAGGTCCAAGTAGTTGAAGAACTTATAAAGAATTCTGCTTCCGCTTAATTTTTAAATTACATGTATAAGTGAGAGAGAGTGATTTACTTACTGCATTTTTCTCTTACTTTTAAAGTTTGTAATAAACTATTTAAGTTACTTTTGCCTACATTTACTAATCTGTGTTGTATCTTCTATAAACTGCTTGGGATGAATGAGTGGATTTATCTAATTTCTAGCATTGTAGATAATTGTAATATCGCATCTATATGTATCTTCACTTTCATTTATTTAACTTAACAAATGCTCAAAAAGAGACTTGGCCACTTAGCATCAACACTTGAATAATTTTCTTCTAATCAAGTGTTGGGTGCTAAGGTAACATCCCAATATCTGGATTAATCTTCTATCCAAATATATGGGCCGTTACATTAGGTAAGATCCACAATCCACTAATAAGGGAAGGATATGCACATAATAAATACAATAAATCAGTCACTAAATTAATATGAGTACAGAGTGCGAAAACATATAAGTAAATAATACATTCATTTCACCATACATCAAATGAGAAGCAAAATGAAACTTAGCTCAGAAAATAACAGTGCAGAAAAGTAAACACAGTCACAAGTGTACATGTATTATTATAAAATTTACTTAAATTTTGAAATGAAATAAAGGCAATATCACTCATGTGGCGGCCCAGCCCCGTCGTGGTCTTGTTAACTCTTAAGTTAACATGATTACGGTGGAAGAGTCTCCATAACGATAAGGTCCCTACTTAGAATTGAATTAGACACACATTCTAATCCAACTTAACTAAGGACTTTGTCATTCTTAAGGAAAAATCTCACTAAATGAAATTACAAGACATGCAGAGTGTAGAAGCATGATATATAACATCCATCCATCATATAATACAACAGTACATAATAAGTAAAGTACTGAAAAATAAATATTATCCCTGTATTATTATAAATTTTAAATAATTTAAAAGGAACTGAAAAAGAAACACTCGTCCTCATAGAAGCAGAAAGAAACTATGAATCTTCAGTAGGACACTTCTCCTCCAAGTGCAGATCTCCTGAAGGCTCTACAATCTCAAACAGCTCTGAATCTACCATTGTCGGTTTCACAATGATAGGGCCCCAACCAACAAAAGAAAAATCTTAGTTAGATAATTTGTCTAAGTACATTTTAGGGTAATCAATTTTTTATATTAATTAGATATCATCATAAATAATTAAGTACAAAAGCATAATAGGAGCAGAAACACATAAGAAAAGAACAGGATAAAGCTATAACCAAATAGTTTATAATTTAAACAACTAGAAAGTAAACACATACCTCATCCAAGTAACTACAACAAGGTCGGGTAAGTAAAAGAAATACTAAAGCAATGACTATAAAGAGAATACATCATAAACATGCTTATGATCAATATATGATTATGCTAAGTGACATAGAAGTAAATGAGCATATAAAAATATTGAAAACAAAACTAACAATTTACTGAAAATAAAGAAGACTAGCATCCTATATGAATAGTAAATAAGACTAGCATCCTATATATATAAACAGTAAATAAGACTAGCATCCTATATGAAAACAAAGTTAGAAAATGCAGTAAAATTATAAGTAAAGAATAGTGCTGAAATGCAAAAAAAGAGTAAAGTAAAATAGTAATCCAATACTAAAAATTGTCTTGGCTATTCAAGCCACTCATACTGCAAGTAAAGAAAGTAATACTTAGCCTGATGGGCTAAGACAGAAGCTTTGAACTGAATATCACTGAAACCTCTTAGCCTGATGGGCTAAGGCAGAAAATACTGAACCAATAATCACTGCACAGAAATCCACTCTCAACTAGTACTCACCATATCCAATCATGACTAATAAGGTCATATGAGCGCAAAATCTATTTCTCACCACCATGGGACTCATCTCAACCAGGCATGGATAGACTTACCGATAATAGCAATCCAGCGTGCTATGCCGGACTCAAGGATTGGAGAGGCGTACAAGTTAGGTCACAACTTACTGAAAGACTAGAAAACTAAAAACATTGATAAAATATGAATGATATGTATGCAATTTAAAATTAACATGAGATATTTATCAAATATCATATGTCCAATATATGTGTACGAGGTATGAGGCTCAAAATAAGATATGCAAAGCATCAATTCAAGGTGAGCAAGAGACTCTACTAGGACACAGATGATATCTATTTGTTATCTAATTTAATCATTCTATCTACTCTAAGTTACACAAGTTCAGAATATCCAGGTTATATTATCGAGTGTAACTCAGATTCACAACCTTACAAGTTAGAAAATAATTAGAACTGATCAGGTTCTAATCTTTATCAAATCAATATCGACTATACAAAGTAAATAAAAAGTCAAATCTCCTCTTTTAATGTTTTATCATAATCCCAACCTATCTTGATTGATCAAATCAAGATGAAAGGATTAAGAATTAAACTCCAAATATGGAATTTAATCACTTAATCCAAATGGTGTATCTTAAGGATCTAAGATTTAATACCCACACTCACAGATTTGGATTAAGACAAATTCTAATGAAAAATCAACTCATTAGGATAGATCTCTATTCTTAGTTCTAAGATTCAAAGATAAAATAATCATTAAATAAACTTAGGAAAATGTATAAACTAATAAACTCAAGATTTTACCTATTGAGTAACCTAATTTACTCAATAAATGAATTATAACTTAAGATCTATTCATAATCCTAGGAATTAAAGCTCTTAATTACTAATAGTATCTCTCATGACACACATCCTAACTAATGTTATAAGACTTATAAAAAAATTCTAAGATGGTTAAGGAATAAAGGAACACTCAATTTTCTTACTTAGGATTTTTAAAAAAAGACTTAAGATTGAAATTTTAATCAAAATCAAATTGAGGCTTAAACTTATTTAATTTATTACCTAAATCATTTTATTTACTGATTATATCTTTTATAAAGTAATTCTAGGGCTTTAAATTGTTAAACCCTAATTTTGGGCAAAATGACAATTTTGCCCCTATTTAAAGGTTCAAAAGATCAAAATTTAATCTAGGATTCCAAATTTAAATTTTATTGTGGTAAAGTATTTCTTACTGTCTAATATAAAATTAAACAATAATTACAAAACTTTTGGGTAATTTTTAAGCCTTATGAGGTCAAATTAATGAATTTAACTCACAGGAGCATTTTGATAATTTGGTTTAATATAATTTAAATTATATGATTATAGGTACCTAACCTAAAGTTTTTATTATGAATATATATACATATATTTATATGTATACATAAGCATTAATTATATTTGAAATTCTAAAGTTTATGTCCAATATATAACTATATATATATATATATATATATATATATATATGAATGGTGTTGTAGCCCAGTGGTTGAGGCTCAGGATTTGTTATCCCAGATTATGGGTTTAAATCCCATCAGCCACACATAAGAAAAAAAAATAAAAATAATATATATATATATATAACTATATAAATGTATACATATATAATATAATATATATTTTTGTATATATTTAATATAATTATAAATTATGCATGTAATGATGGTGGCAGGACCCGCCACGGACAAGTGGCAGCTCGGGATTGGGCACGAAACTGCAGGTGGGACCCACGGTCGCTGTCACAGAAGAACAGCGGCCCCACACGCGACGCACGGGCGAGCCGGGACATGCCGCGTGGAACGCAGGCCCCGCTGCCCCCGCGGACAGGCCCGCAGAAATGAGTTGGGTCAGGGCCGACCCAGCCTGACCACGAAGCTCTTTAGCATCGCGTCGACGCGAAGGCAAGATGGGGGGGGGGGGTTAGGGTTCGGCCTCGATTCGCCGATCAGACTCGATCGGGTCCGATCGAAGCTTAATCTAACACATGCTATCAATAATCAAACCTAGATCCTAACAATCAAGCCAGCGAATGGAGGGATTAGGTGGTACCTGATGAGCAGTCCGAAGGCTAGGGTTCGCTGGAGGGGATTTGATCGACTCTTGAGAGCTCTAGAGGTCCTAAGTGGAGCAAAAGGTGAGCCCTAAGTGCAAGAAGGGTCCTTATGGACCCTCGGACGGAGCCAACTAGGCGGGGGAGGTGTGGGATGGGCTCGGGCCACGGCGGGCATGCTGTGTGTCGCAGGCGGAGCTCTCGACGAGGGAAATGATCATCTGACCGTCCGATCTCGATCTGATTGGATGGATCAGACGGGACGGATCCGCGGTTCCGGATCCGTTAATATAACGATTTCGACCTGTTAACATGTCAGATTTGACCCGTTAAGAATGGCAGATCCGACCGTTAACGCATAATTAAATAATATAATTTAGTTAATGTAATTAATTAAAATCCTATTTTAATAATAATTCTAAAATATTTAATTAGCTCCAAAAATTCCCAAATATTCACCCCTAGCTAATTGAGGGGTGAGGAACGCAACGACAATATCAGATTTTTGATTTGATGAGTATTTTAATTTCTTAATTTTCGGGATATTTAAATTTTATTAAAATATTTGATGAAATTTCGACGACTTCCGATTGACACTAAAACATCACCCTTAGCTAATTTGGGGGCAATGAGCGCGATGGCGAAGTTCGATTTTTGATTTGAGGTTGATTTAGATATGTCAAATTATAGGGTTTTCTGGATTTTCAAAAATCAGGACTTAATCTATTTGACTTCTGATTTGGACTAAATTTTGGTAGTGAATTCCTAATGACTTCATTAGAGCATTGAAACTGCAATTAGGACCTGGATAAGTCCTAATTGGTTATGGTAACAATTTGGGTTGTTATAGGCACACCCCGCGAGATGCCCTATTTTGGGAGATATTGCGGGCCCTAGGTGGCCCTCCTCCGGTCCGTCCGTCCATCCAAAATTTTGGGTCGAGTCGGGTTAGGCCCAACCCACAGACTCGCTTGCTTGCGGCCCGCCATGAACAATATTGCATATAATTATATAAAATTATTATTTATACAGTAATTTTAGGAAAAAAAAATTTAATTAATTAAATTAAAATTGTAAAACTTTGAACACTCATAATTTTGTAACCACAAATCCAAATATAGTAAAACTATATCTCATTTGCTCAAGAAAATGCAATGAATATTTTAGTAATGTTAATTTTTCTATTTAATGCTTAATTTAGCTCATGATTACTTTAGGTTAATTAAACCTCATTAAGCCATATAATTTAATTAGCTCATAATTTAGTTAATTTAGCTCCAAATCATATGATCCAATATATTATTTTGATTAGAAGAATGCAAAAATCACTAATTTTCAATAAAATTCTGTTTTTATGATTAGATTGCTTAATTAGCTCTAATTACTCTACAAATAGATTAGTGAATAGGCTCATTAATTTTCCAAATTTTAAAATTTAGTTAATTTAGCTCCAAATCATATGATCCAATACATAGTAGAACATATTTGAAAAAGTAAAATAAGAATTTATTTAATTAATTTTACTAATCACTTGCTAATCAATCTAAACTTTTATTAAGGCCTAAGTTAATCATTTAAGATCCAAATTGAGCAAATTCATTATCATTGTGATCAGTGTGCTATAAGAAAACTATAACCAATGACTTTACTTAATTTGGACACTAATTGAAAAAATCTTTCTTAATTTTCATTTTAGGGTCAAATCTTATTTTGTCCATAACTTGATCATTTGACCTCAGAATTTAGCAAACTTAGTTTTTATGAAATCCTTAGGCAGAGTAGAACCTAAGTATGATAAAAATTATAGATTTTCCTAAGTCAATTCATTAATAAACTTTTAATGAGCTAAAATTATAATTTGAGCTTATTAGCCTTAATACTTGGCCAAATTGGGTTTTATTAATGTCTATCTTCATATTAGAGAGTAATAAATCATTTGACATTAATAAAATTCAATTTGGACCCTAACTCTTAAAATCATATTTTTGACCTTTAAAGAGGGGCATTTTGGTCATTTTGGCCAATATTAAATTTAATAAGTTCTTATCACTTAAATTTGTTTTTTATCTTTAAGGTCTGTAAGATTAATGTTTAAAAACCAATCTAAGGTTGTTTAGATCATTATTTTGCTTTTAAAAACTAAATTATTAAACTTAACCTTATAACATATAATTTTAATCAAATAAATAATAATGCTATTATATTATAAAATATCAAATTAATCAATTAAATTAATATTTGACTAATCAAAGCAAGTGAATTATTGTGTTTTATTAAAGTCGTCAGGTGCGTAGATTTACTTGTAAGTTTTACTTCAACATGTCTATTTTGAGCCTATTTTCATACTTTTTTTATATGCTTACCACTTAATGAAATTGCAAAATTGTTATACTAAAGCATGTAATAAAAAGATGAAATGTATCATATGATGTGGTGTTTGTCTTTGAATGATGGAGAGTGACACTGAGAATCTGTACAGATTGGGCTTGGTGGCAACCTCTGGAGTTATAGGGAGGAATTTAACCATTTTATGAAGTGGGCAAATCCAAAGGAAAGACACACCAATCAGTTTCAAAAAGGTTAATAGGCTACCGACGGGTAGTGAGAAAACTTCATAAATGTTATGCCTATGGATTTACCCATTTGGGCTTCAGGGTCTCCGGACTCAATTTTATGTTATATAATGCTTATGATATAATTTATTTTATTCTTTCTTATATATTGAATTCAAGTCAAACGTGCAGGGAAAAAGTTAATTTTATTTGGCAAATGTTTACTTTTTCTTACTTGTGATGCAAAGTTATTCATATCATATTTACATTGATTTATACATATTATAGGATGTTAGAAAGTAACTCTTATAAAAATGGTCTACATACTCCTATTTGACTAACAATTGTTAATTATTTTTAGATTTTGAAAATTAAGTATTTGAAGATCTACTTGAGTATAAAGAAAGAGCTAGAATTTTGAGAAGTGAGATGAAAGGAATATTTTATATGATTCTTCTATTGTAAATAACTCTTGTAATTTATACATGTATGACTCTGGATGTATAATTATGTACTCATTATTATTTACTTTTATTAATATAATTTTAAATATGAATTATTATTCGAAAATTCTCGAACTCACACTGGCCTCCACAAAAAGCTACAACAAATTATCAGAGAATGTCACGGATTTATACCATAACAAATTAGAAGCAGTGTACATAAACAAAAGAGTCACCAACAAATTAAAAGGAAAGTATACCAAGTATGACCTAACTTTAGCAAAAGTAGTATACTTAAACATAAGAATCACCACAACCAAAGAAATTACAAGAAGGCTCAAATAAAGTTAAATTTTATAAATATGAATAGCCTAATAAACTAGGTCAAGCCCGCATGCACATGTTTCGAGTAGAGCGCCACACGTGCACCTACGCAATTCCATCCCACACCAGTACATACCATAATAACATCCAAACCTTACCAAATTTCATATATCTTAAGCTAAAGATTCACTTAAAAAGCTACTGTATAATTCTAATTAGAAAAATTCGGAGAAATTATTTTCCTTTTATTTTATTTACATTTTAATTTGTTATAATATAAAAAATATTGTAATAATGTGACTCTTTAATTTTGTTTTATTTGGAGAAATTGTAATAAACAGTTAAATTATAATTGAAATATTATTTTTAATTTTACTTATAATCTCTTTAATATTAGCAATGGATCGATTATATATATATATATATATAATTTAATTTAATTAATAAAAACTGTATATTTCACCTAAATGATCTTCAAATAGGCAAAATTTGCTTACAAATATTTTATTTCTTTGAAATGAATGATTCAAACTTCAATAATTTACAAAAGAAACCAAAAAATTTCACAAATTGATAAAATAACTGCTTAAGTAATACATTTAAAATGTATTTTTTTTATAATCATTCGTACGAAAAAGTAGGTGTGAACCCCTCTTAAAAATTATGTATTAGTTATGTAAATAAGAAACATTTGAATCCTAAGCATGATATTTCTAGTGAACCCCTCTTTGATAAACCGCTAATTGACCAAACCATAGTTTTATGATTTTAAATAATTATAAATAAATAAATCCAATTTTGTTTATAGGGCCATAAAAATATATTTTTTAATCTTAAATTCTAATCATTCATAATTTTTAAGAAATATTTGAGTGTTAAGTAATATTCTTTTTTGATAAATAAAGTAGGTGCGGAGCAGTGAAGCAGTACGTGCCGAGGTAATCAATGACTAAAACAGAGGTTTATCCGCGAAATAAACCAATTGAATTAAATTTCAATAAAACTGCTTTAAGAAGATTATTAGCGCTAATTAAATTAGTATTAATTATACAATAATGATATTCTTGGAAAAAGGCTGATCTTTTTCAAACAGTCAACGAAACAAGTCTTATCGGGAAAATTAAATCTTCATTTTCGAAAAACAATAATTAAATTTCATATATTACTTCTGTAGCAATAAAGCCTTAATTAATATTTAAAAAGAATTAAAATGCAGCTGACTTTTGGAAATAAAGAGAAATAATACAACTTATAATATTTTTGTTGTCAGTTAAAATGGCGAAGGATGAATGATGATGCTATGTTTCAGTGATGATGATATTTGGATCAAAGTTCAAATTTTAGCTGCCACATAGTAATGATTCATTAAGCTTAAGGGCTTTGTTTTGTCTTTAATGTGCTGTGTGAGCTGTTACGGAAGAATTGCTAACATTTTCTATAAATATAAAATATATTTTTTAATAAAAAATACAACTGCAATTAGCATTTACTAATTAGAATCTATAAATAAGGTCGCGCTTCCCTTCTTTTTTGCCAGACTCGCCTCGTGTTCTGCTCCATTTCTTTCATCTATCTTTGATCCGAAGCCTCTACAGAGCTTCCTTCCACCATCTCACTAGGGTTTATTCGCAAGTGTATGGCAGTTAGCTTCCTGTCTCATGAGCTATCCGATCTGTGCATCGGCAAGCCGGCGCTGAAAGCGTTGCCGATCTCATCCACCGTCGGCGAAGTTCTCCTGGCTCTTCGTCAATCCGGCGAGACCTACGTCTCCGTGTGGACTTCCGATCGGTCGACTCCGGAGAAGAAATCCTGCGCGGGAAAGCTCTGCGTGGTCGATATCCTCTGCTACCTTTGCGCCCAGGAGAACATCTCATCGCCCGCATCCGCCCTCAAGAACCCCGTCTCCGTCGTCCTCTCCAAGGACGCCGCTGCCCTCGTCCGCCGCGTCGAGTCGCATTCTAGGTACTATTTTTCTCTCGATCTCGATCTCGATCCTTCTTTTTTCTCGAGTATCTTTGCTTTTATTTATTTTCTAGGTTGGATCACTTGCCACGGAGAAATAATGCAAAAAAAATTGATGCACTTATTAGACAGAATCAAAGAAAGAAATAAAAATAAACCTATAAATTAAGATGCATTTATGTTGTAGATTCAGATCTACGGATGAGAATCCGCATTATTTTTTTTTCAAAGCTGTAGCAGCATCAAAGGGGTGGAAAAACTTGTTTGATCGGAATCTGATCTGTTTCTCTAATCTTCTCCTGTTTTAAGAATCCTTGATGCTCTGGATCTGATTCTTGACGGCGCGCATATTCTGCTGGTTCCAATCGGCCCTCCCCGCAAGAAGCTGAACCTCCACAATTCGATCGGCTTCTGCTGGCTGACGCCCGAGGACTTCGCCCGCTTCTTCTTCAACTCGATCTCGGTGTTCTCCTCCATTGCCTCCTGCTCTGTGACAGAGTTGGGCCTAGTCCGCTCTGCAGGAATTCTGGCCGTCCGGCATCACGACCCCGCCCTCTCCGCCCTCCCCCTGGTGCGCCAGGCCCTGGAGGACCAGACCTCTGTCGCCGTCGTCACGGACGACGGCAAGCTCATCGGTGAGATCTCGCCGTCGACGCTCACAGGCTGCGACGAGTCGGTGGCCGCCGCGCTTGCCGTCCTCTCGGCGGGGGATCTCATGGCGTACATCGACTGGTGTGGTTCGCCGCCGGATGCTGCAGTGCGTGCCCTGAAATCCCTGCTGAGAATGAAGGGGATGCAGGGGATGGTGGAGCTGATGGAGGAGGGGGAGGCCATTTCTTCTTCGGGATCATCGTCTTCTTCGTCGGACGAGGAAGGGGAGATGATGAGGAGGGCGAGGAGGGTGAGGAGGCTGGGGAGCTATTCTTCGAGGATGGGGAGGAAGTCGGAAGAGGCCATCGTCTGCCATCCGGGCAGCTCGCTGGTGGCAGTGATGATGCAGGCGTTGGCACACAGGGTGGGATACGTCTGGGTGGTCGACGAGAACGACTATGGCCTCCTCGGCATTGTGCTGCTTCGCCACATTCTCAGCGTTTTCAGAGATCAGGTTCAGGTTTGCTGATACATGTAAAAGCTGATCATCCTTCTTCTATTTCTTCTTCTTCTTCCAAGATGACAAAAAGCGGAAGAGAGTGTCTTTTGATTCGAATTACTGTGCGAGATTACGTTTTCAGGTTCTTCTTCTATGAAGATGAGGAAAAATAAAAGCAAATCTTTTGTCATGTGTTCATCAAATTCTGTAATTTGTTTCTAGCAAGTCTGAGTGTTAAATAATAAGAACAACAGAAGTTTCAAATTGAAATGCTTCTAAAAGAAAAAAAATAATCATAGAAGATACGTTATAGAGATTTTCAAGAAATTGTTGCGATAATTAAAAAAAAAACAAATTTAAAGTTGCTGCTGCTCAACAGTAAGCCTTCTTTAATTCAATCTTTAACATGCTCCAATTACACATACTGTTAATAAGAGTTTTAAGCTGAGATGTGTTCGTTCTACAAACAATAAATCACAAACCCACTGTAAGAAGAAGCATTTCCCCCTATTTTCGAAATTTAGAATGGGCCAAATAAAAAATCTGATGAATGAGTCATTTCGCATCGATTCAGAAGCTAAACTTTAATCCTTCAAAAATATGGTCCTTCATGCCCACCCAAACGTCAACTTGGGTGCTTGGGCGCCGCAAGACAGAGATCAGACTCGGAAGTTTCTCTTGCTACAGTTTCAATGGGTTTGATACCAAATAGTTCCAGCTAGATCATTGACACGAGTGTGACATATCATATCTATTCACAGGATTGGTTTTGTTTGTACAAAGAAATTGTAACGCTCCGCTATTAGATTTGATATATTAATCTAATAACGGGGTTAATGGTAGTACTCAATATTGAGTTTGAAAATTCTAACCCAGCATTAAGTGTTACCTTACATTATATGGATATATGGGTGGAAGGAAATTCAATAATTCTAATCTAAACATTCATTATTTATAATATGAAAATACATACAACATGAAAGAATAGTTTACAAATATCACAGAATATTTAATTTATAAGTTTTGAGAATAAAATCACTCATCCTCTGTAAAATACCAAAATTTTATTTTCAATTATTTATTAATATTTAAATAATTTTGACTTCAAATTCAAAATCTGACTCCGCCATTGCGTTCACTACCCCCAAATTAGCTAGATGTGAAGTTTTGAACGCATTTGGAAGTTGTAAATATTTGACGAATATTTTAATATTATTTAAATATCTGAAAATACAAGTAATTAAATACTTGTCGGATCAAAAATCCGTGTTCAGAAGCCCTCAATTAGCTAGGATTGATATTTTTTTAAATTTTTGGAAAATAATTATTAAATTAAGTTTAATTAATTAAATTGATTTAAATTAAATTAAATAATTAATTATTAAATTATACTAAATGGCTGCCGTTATTTTTTTTAAATCGCACCGTTTATTTTTCTTAACACCGTCCATCTTCTACGAAAGGAATAAACGGCCAATCTCAGCGGTTCGATCGAAGATCGAACGGCTGAGTTCGTTTCTTCCTCACGTTCCTCCGCGTGTCGAAGGAAGGACGCGTGTAACCCTAAACGGAACGCACGCACTCGACACGCAGCAAACCAAACCTATCCATCGCTCGACAGATGTTCTCCTTCGATAGCCGAAACCTCCTTTAAAAACCTAAATGAAGTTCAGATCTTAGTTCACATTATCCAAATCAAAAATCACAATCAATTGATTTCTGTGTTGAATCAAAGACCTCCAAACCATCGGCAAAAAAAAAAAAGTACTTCGTTATGCAATACAATCATTAGCAATAAAAGTATCAATCGCATTTTTTTTCCTCAAACTAAATGGATTCGCTGTCGCGGGAATTTTAGGGTTCGCCTGATGCGCGAACCCTCGGAAGACGAAGGGTCTCCCGATCCAGACCGGATCACTTTCGACCGGTCTGTCGCACGTAACTCGCCCGGTTCAAAATTTGCATGAACCGGACCCGTGACGTCTCAGGGTAAATGGTGGGGTCCAGGTAGGTGCTATGTCGAGTACCGTTGCGCCACGTGGATTGTGGGTCCACCGGACGCATATACTCACGCGATAGATTGACTGCGGGTCCCACAGTCAGTCTGTCCACCAATCTCTCGGCGCCACGTGTCGCCGAGTCAGCCGCGGGTCCCACCTGCAGAGTTAAATCTAAAAATATATATATAAATATATATATATATATATTTATAGAATTTATAAAAGTTATATATATATATATATAAATGTCAAATTAGACAATATAGAATAATATATAAACAAAAAATTTAAATAAATATGATAAAATAATATTTAATAAATATATTTTCTACGCTTCACTCCCCTCCTCTCTCCTTTCCCCTCTCCCCCGCTCCTCCCCTCCCTCCCCTCCTTCCTCTCTCTCTCTCTCTCTCCTCGCCCCTCTCTTCCTTCCTCCCTCTCCTTCCTCCCTCCTCTTCCCCCTCTCCTCCCTCCCCTTTTTTTTTTCTCTCTCCGCCTCCTCTTCCTCTATCTCTTCCTCCCCCGATTCACCTTCCCAAATAGTACTTTAAAACAGTAAAATTAATATATAAATAGTCAAATTTTGGAAATTCATAACTTACAAATACTCATCCAAATATTACAAATATATATACCATTTCGATCAACAAAATTAGAGGAATATATAAAATAATTAAATTTCCATTTGGACAGATATTTATATAGTGACATTTAGGATATTAATCAATTAGGAAAATGTTTCAAAAGATCAAATAAACATAACTTTGAACTCACTACCCCAAATATATCAAATATGGGTCTTAAAATACTTAGAAAATCCTAAGGAATAATTTAGAAGTATTAATTTTTGTTGTTTGGATTAAAATTTGACTAATCACAATTAGGACCTAATCCTAATTAAGCCTTTAACCCTAGAAACTTCAAATAACCATAAGATAACCAATTTAACCCCAAATTAGATGATCCAAATATCCATTTAAATCAAAAAATCCTAAATTTCAATAAACTGCAAAAATATTTAAGATTCAACGGTTAGATCTTCTAATTAAACCTAATAACTCTAAAACTTGATTAGTGAATATTAGCAAATATAATAATTCAAATTAAGTAATTTCAGTTTTAAATAACTTATAAAGTAAATTAGAACTTAAATACATAATTAGTTTAATAATTTTGTGACTAAAATCACTAACCACTCTCTAATTATAATAAACCATAATTATTAAATCCTCCAAATTAGAATAGCTATAACTTAACCAAATCATATCAGAATTTAATAAATTTGGACTCTATAGAAACCTTAGAATATAATCTTCAATAAACTAACATAAAATTTGTATTGTATTAAGGGTAAAATTACTAAAATGCCCTTATAAGGTCAAATTCCCAATTTGACCTTATAAGGCATAAATAATTATATAATTTAATAATTCTAATAAAACAAAATAATCATTTTATAATCATAAGACCACAAATCATAATGAAAATATTAAATTAATAAAATTCATTATTTTGGCAGATCAAAGAAATTAAATTTGGTTGATTTTATCAAAACAAGTCAGGTACGCAAATTTACTTATAAGTTTTATTTCAATATTCTTATTTGAGCAATTTTCCATTTGAGTATTATTTTGCACTGCTTACCGCATTTTTAATTTGCAAAAGAATTATATCAAAAAGCATGTAATAAAAAGAATATATATATTTTGTGGTATTTGTCTTTGGAGGGTGGAATGCAAAACTGGAATCTGTACAGATTGGGCTAGCTAGCAAGCCCCTGGGAGTTATATGGAGGGATTTAGCCTCTTGTAGGAAGTAGGCAAATCCAGAGGAAAGACACACCATCAGTTCCTAATTTGAGTAAGCTACCGACGGGTGGCGAGATAAGCTTCCTACAGATTATGCCTATGTGTTTACCCATTTGGGCTCAGGAGTCTCCGGACTCGACTTATTGTTACATATGCTTTTGATAAAATTTATTTCATATATGTTGATTTTCACAGCTATTTTGCAGGGCAGAAATTGCATTGGAAATTACTTACTTTACTTGCAGTTTTATTTTCAGTCATTTTCATATGTTATTCATACCTATTATAGGATGCTAGATTTATTCTTATAAGAACAATTTGCGTACTCCTACCTGACTGGTAAACTGAATTTTTTAGGTTTTGATAATTAAAGAACTTAGAAGATCTGCCAAATTAAAAGAAGAAGAATTTAAAGAAGCAAGAAGAATATAGATATTTTATTTCTTATTTTATAAAAATTCAAACTGTTGTAACTTTTCATATATGTTTTGGCTCTATGTATAAAAGGACTGTGAATCATATTATTTTATTATGTCCTTTTTGAATTATAAAGATGTATAAATTTCCATTTGAGAAGAATTATTCTTTAAAGACTCTCGAACTTCGATCCCCGATCGCCATATCCTCACATAATGAATAGAGAATAAACAAGCTCTTTAATTCAGCTACTGCTCAGGTTCTTTAATTGCAGTACCTGATCAATGATCATGATCTATCGTATTATAGTTTTTAAATACGGTATGGCACAGCAAAAAAAAAGTAATTAGACTTTAAAAGTCTAAGTACATTTTAAGGGTAAGCTAAATACATTATTAAACGAATATCACATTAGTCATTTACAATTTAAAATGAAAACAGTGCAATAAGCATGAAACTAATAAGGAGGTAAAGTAAGAAAAGTTTTTCACATTATTTAAGCATATTTATTAATCATGCAACAAATAGGTTAGCATAGCAATTGAATTATCTGCAATTGAAGAAAATATGAATATGTTCAAATGATATTGCATATTAAATAAGAAAAATATTGTAAGAAATAAAATTTACATTTTAATAGAATACTTTATACTGCATAAATGATTATGAAGAATCTAAAATATTATAAAGCAGTAAAGTAAGTAATTTCAATCTAAAGATTGATATGAATATATATATATATATATATATATATATATATATATATATATATATAGTTATAAGATTATACTTAATCATTCACAATCTTATAGATTGTGAGAAATGCAATTTATGATTTATTTATATTGTATTTTTATTCAGTGGGCGCAGAACAAGTGATGAGCTAAGTACGTCTACTCAACTTAATTGAAAGTGGGGTCAACTGTTGTGGCACACCTGTATTATTACAACACATAAAAAAAAGATAAAAGCTGAAATGAAAATAAGTACTCTCTCACAGCATCAGAAGAAACAGAAGTAAAAGAACTAAGGGTCTTCAATAGCTCGATCTTCTCCTAGATCCGATCTTCAAAAGGCTCAACAACCTCAAATAGCTCAGAGTCTATTATTATCGGTTTCATCCAACAAAAGAAAAATTTAATTAGATAAAATATCTAAGCACATTTTAGGCTGCATATTATTCAATTTATTTTAAGATATCACCATTAAAACTCAACATACAAGAAAGTAAAGGAGCAGAATGCATATGAAAAGAAAAGATAGTTATAAACAATAAGTTTATAACTTAAATAAAAGAGGGAGTAAGCACATACCTCCAATTATAGCTGCAACAAGGTTAAATATAAAATAAAGAATAAATATAAATAATTGAAAGAAAAACTCATCCTAAATATGCTTATGATCAATATAAACTTATGCTAATTAATATAATGTAAAAGAACATGTGAAACATTTAAATAACTAAAAATAAGACTAGCATCCTATATAAATAAATAACGAGTAAGACTATCATCCTATTAATAAATAAAATTAGTAAATGTAGTAAGATAGTAAATAAGAAAGTGTTTGTAACAATCCAAGTTATTACCATAGATAATTAAGACTAATTTTAGTCATAATCTTGAATCTTAAGTGTTAATTAAGTCATTAAGAGTCAACCCCCAAAACCCAATCTAAATCAGGATTCAAATGGATCGAATCCTGATTTTTGAAAAATCCAAAAAACTCTAAAATTTGACCTATCTAAATTGACCTCAAATCAAAAAACGGACTTCGACATTGCACTAATTGCCCCCAAATTAGCTAGGGGTGATATTTTTGTGTCAATTGAAAGTCGTCGAAATTTCGACGAATATTTTAATAATACCCCAAAAATTGAGAAAATTAAAATAATCATCGAATCAAAAATCTGACCTCGCCGTTGCATTCCTCACCCCTCAATTAGCTATGGGTGAATATTTGGAAAACTTATGGAGCAAATTAATTAAATAGATTTAATCAGAAATTATTTAATTAATTAATTATATTATTTAGATTTTGTTAATTATTTATTTTTTTTGTTTATTCAACCCAAGTTTTTTGCACATGTCATAAGGCACATATTGTTTTTCTTTTAATCCTTTTGAAACCTTCTTGTGGATGTAGGATTGAGTCAATTTATAGAATAATATGATTATCCTAAATATTGAATATAGATCTTAGATTTGTAATTCTTAAATGATTATTTTATCTTATAATACTAGAATAATCTTTCATTAAGATCTTAGTTTCTAAATACTTCAGCTTATATGATTTTGCACATTTATATTATGTTTGAGTGTGAACCCTAGATCCTCATTAGGATATTACCTTGAATTCGGGAAATTGAACCCTATATGTGGAATTGGATCCAGAATCCTTAATCTTGATTTGCTTTATCAAGATTTGGATTAAGTGAGGAAAACAATAATAACTAAGTTGTTGAATTATTACTTTAAACCTTTCTAGTCGTTATTTGATTTTGAATTAGAACTTGTTAAGTTCTAAGGTTAAACATTAAGGTTGTGAATTTAAAATTATACTCGATAGCTGGATATTCTAAACTTGTATTTTCTCAGAATAGTTAGATTTGGATTATTTAGATAACAAAAGATATCACATAAGTCTAGTTGAGTCTCTTGCTTACTTTGACTTTGATTGCTTTGTACACCTTAAATATTGAGCCTTATTCCTTGAGCATAATAGGAGAACTTAGGATATGAAAGATACATCCTAAGTTAGTATTTGCAAAGCATAACATTCACTCAGTTCTTTTAGTGCATTCAGTCCAGTAAGGTAGGTCCTAACTTAGTCTGCCTCCTCAGTTCTAGTTTTGTTATAGAATAGACTCGGACCTAGTCCAGTGCTTGGCTAAGATGGATACATGTCTTATTCTATTAGTTCAACTCAGACCTAGCTCTGATGATGCCTAGGATGGACACCTAGGATGGACACATGTTGGACTTTCTATTCAGAGGCTCTGTATGGCCTATTTCTGTTATGGCGGTACTATGTCTTAGGCTTACTTTTACTTCAGTTCAGTTTTGGTGCTTTCAGTTACTTTGTCACATGTCTCAGTGGCTTTACTTATAGCTTATTTATGCACTTGGCTTGTTTTTGCCACATGCTTCAGTGGTCTTTTATATATATTAAATCTTCATGCTTGTATATATGTTCTTATTGAGTAGTTAATAGATATTGGCATGTTTAGGATGCTAGTTTTGTATGTTCATTTCAGCACATTTCAGTATAGTTTACTTTTATAAAATCAGCATGTCTTCATGTGATCATAAGCATCTTATGATCAATTTTTTTCGATACATGCAGTTATTTTTGCTCTTTAGCCTCACCTTGTTTAGTTTCATGTTTGTACATATTTGATGATTAGTTATAAATGAATAGTTTATAGCTATCATGTTCTTTGTAGCTTGATGCACCTTATATTGCTTGCATATTTAAAATAGTTAGTGTGATATTTTTAAACATTCAGTTCATTTAATTAACCTAAAATATACTTAGACAATTTGACTAACTGTAACTTTTTTCTTTTGTTAGCTGGGGCCCTGGTATTTGTGATACCGGCAAATATCAGATTTGGAGCTGTTCGTCGGTGATTCTGCAGGAGAGGAGCCAGTGCAGGAGGAGAATCTTCCTACTACCGCTTAGTTAGATTTTCCTTTCTTGCAGTGAGATATTGTAAATTTATTAAGAGAATCATTTGACTCCATTTTGCAAGGAGATTTTTCTTCTTCTTGACAAATTTCTTCTTTTTATTTTGTATTTTTGTAAGAATACTTGTATACTCTTAAATTTTATTTTGCTAAGAAATTACTTTTGGAATTTTTATATTTTTCTTAAAGGGTTATCACAAGGAGGTTCTTAGGGTGGAAAAAAATTTTGGTGAGGAAAAAGTTTTTCTTAGGGGAGAGAGCTATGAAAATGGAAGATTGATATGAGATCAGCTGATCAAGTTTCAGAGGAATGAGCATCAAGTTCGAGAAAGAAGTTGCCTTTTTCTTCCTATTATGCTCGCGCTTGTTTTGTTGGTTGCTATATTATATATTGTAAATTTGCTAATGATATATATTATATTGTTGGCTGCTAATATTATATTTTTCTAAGTAATTCTTGATATACATTTTGAATATAAATCATAATTATCAAAATATTTTAAGAATTATTTTGGGAGCTAAAATTTGATCTCCACGTTTTTTTAAATAACATTCCGAATCTGTCGACATCGCCATAATAGATAGAGTCCCATTGCCTCATTTGATACTCATTCATCAGTCTTCTTTGTGTGTTAGGTTCTTCATCTTTTTTTAGTTTTTTATTCATTCATCTTACAATGAAATAATTAAGAAATTCTAAGCATTCATCATAATAAAATAGTCTAATGTAATAAGATTTTAACAGCTAAAATAATCTTAATTACAAATTATAATCCACATGCTGATTAATTTTCTAAGCACACCATGGTTGACCGCATGCTCAACAATGATAAAATGACAGGTCATCCAATCCGCTGCTTTTGCTCTCAAATATCTCCAAAAAAAAAAAAAATGAAATAATAAACAGATTATCATACTTTTCTAATTTTTAGATTATGAAGACTCTTAAAATTAATAGCTTTAGCATTTTAATGGGCAATAGGATTATTTAGGTTAATAATTTAATTGAATCATTTAATTATTTTAAATCCGTATGAAAGCAATGGCTTATCCTACATGGGCAGCATCATGAAATGAGAGTTCATTGAGCAATCTGTGTAGGTTCAACGGACTAAACATTATGTCAGTCTGACCGTAGGATCTGAACGTTCAATGAGCCCATTGAACAACTAGTCATTCGACAGACTTAGTCATTGAACAATCTGTGTAGGTTCAACAGACTGAACTTCATGTTGTAATGTTGTTGCTTGTCATGTGATGATGGTGTTGCACTGCTACTATGCCATGGCTGGTGCTACTGCTTATTTTATTCATATCATCATCTTCATCCTCACATCATTATCAACATCATCATCATCATCATTAATTCAAATATCATCAAACTTGATTATTTTAAAACATGGTTCAATATTATTATCCAAATACTATTAATAATGACATAATGTTAGTAAATTATTGTTATTATCATTACTATTATATAAAATGATTATTTTATGAATTATTAAATATTTTACCTATTAAATAAATACTCATGAAATAAAAATATTACTGCTAAAGATCATCTAAATGCTTATGAGAATATGTAAAATAAACACATACATTAAGAATTAAATTAGCAAAAATAAGCATGTAAAATTTTGTAAATGATAATTAAATTGATTATTAAGCATGTATTCTTAAAATTAGATTTTGACGAAATCAAAAAATAAAAATTCGTAAAAAATATTTTAGAATCTGAGAAAAATTGCAAATTAATATTTTTCTTATACATATATTTGGGATTGCAGAGATCAGCTGTGCCAAAACAACAAAATAAGGTGATACCAATCAGCATGTTGAATTATTGACTATAACATAGTTGAATTATTTATAGAATTCAACTGTTTCTAAAAAAATTTCAATTTATTGCTTAAATTTCAATTAAATATCATCCCATTTAAATCATTTCGATAGGTACAAAGAGAGGGGATCTTAAGGTTAAGTAATAGTTCTGTAAGAAAATCAAAGATTGGGTTATATATGTACGCACCCAAGGTGACATCAGGGTAAATATGAGCAAATATAGGATAGCAACAGTAACAATAGCAAATACAAAGCTGACTCTAACAGAAGCTGAAGAAAGTGTACCTCATCCACTCTGAGCGGCTATTGCCAAATCTTCCATTGTTGGCCGCAGCATGATTTCAGTTGGCTGAAAGCTTCCCCTCAGCCGTTCATGGCCTAGTTGCGCCCTCTCATTATCCCCAAACCCAAAAACCAGGCCCCTGTTTGTCACAGCGACAGTGTGATACAAGCCGGTGCTGATTTGGGAGACATAATGAGGCCGCAGATTGTCGAGGATCTGCGGCCTCATTACTTTGTCTGAGCACCCGCGATCCGAGAAGCCTAAGCTGCCAAAGCCCATCCATCCAAAGGCAAAGACGGAGCCCTCATCTGTCAGAACAAAAGTTTTTCTCTTCCTCGCACAAACCTGCGCACAAGGAAAATGCTACTCTTACACAAGAACATCCAACAAAAAATATCTAGAATCAATAGAAAATTTTCCTTTTTTTTTATTCTTACACATAAACCTCACAAAAAAAATGCATTCTACCAATAATTTATTTACACAAGAGATTGATATATCATATGTATATTATTGTGTATATTTTTTTGTAACTATGGCGGTGCTCTAAGAATAATATATGATGAACATACCAAAACATGTAAAGGCACATAGCGGTGGGATATTATACTAATTTGTTTAGTACCAAAAGTATTCGTTGGGGCTTTTACTTATTACATAGCACCTAAATCTTTATAATTTGGAAATCCAGCGCCCAACCTTAGTCTTATAAATAAAGCAATGTTGTTTTTCCCATGTTAAAATTCTCCACTTTACAAATAAATATGAGGTGTCGTGTAAAAATTTAAGTGCTAAATCTAACACACATGAAAACATAAACAGCAATGAAGTAGCAATATATGTAAATGCATTTTACATATATAACACACCAAATTTGCGTATTATAAGGCGGCACTTACTACTTCCATTTTCAACAAAACCACCTTCAATTTGAAAAGTAGAAGAAGTCATAACCCATATTTTCGTTTTTATAAAATATATAACGGTTTGATCATAGTATGGAGCATATGCACTGGGCCGTTAGTTCAGTTTTAAGGAGGATGGTCATTCTGCAGATATACAAGCTCCATGTAATATGCATGTAATTTTTCCAAAAATTATCTAAAATAGCAATGCAAGTTAAGAAATCAATTAAATAACTATATTAAGATATTAATCAAAAAGTTAAACCTGTACAGCCAGATGCCCCTTTAGGCTGCTTAGGAGTTCTGGACTAGTCTTATCATTCTCATCTCCGTGTCCTAGAGCCCCACAATATCCTCTTCCCCAAGTATAGACCTAAAAAAACCAACAATTTTAGCATAATGATTTAGAGTAATCAGAATCAATAAAAAAAATTAAGAAAATACACTTCCAAATGTAAGAAAAAAAATGTACAGTAAAATTATTTCATGAATTAATCAATCTTACAAATCCATTGGAATCTAGTGCCACCGCATGCTCATCCCCAGTGGATACCCGTACCACATGAATATTTTTCCTCTTGAACGATTCCATGGGCCTAGGAAGAAGCTCATCATGCTGGACTCCATGGCCAAGGCAGAAATTTGAGTATGAACCGAAAGAATAAACAGTTCCATCATTCGTTAAAGCAAAGGTGTAGCTTGCACTGGCAGCAACTTGAACAATGCGGCCAGCACACCCGAGCGATTCAACCTTTGTAGGAGCGGGGCAGTCAGTATTGTCTCCGTGGCCAAGCTGCCCATGTGTGTTGCTTCCACAGGTATATACATCACCTTTAGTTGTAAGAATTGTGGTAAAATTAAGACCAGTGGCAACCTATGAAAAACAAAATATGAAATAAATTTGAGGCAAATAAAAAATGTAAATGAATAGAAAAATAATGTGAAACAAATATATTTTGCATGGTTCTTTATCAATAGTTTATGAACTAAAAGGGCTGTTTGGCGCCAAGCTTAGCTTAGCTTATGTAGAACATAACAACAAACGTTTTTTTCTGTATGTCGAACTTACATTCCTAGAGCATTGCAATTTGCAATTTGTGAGACAGTCAACCAAATCTGAGCTTCAATTAAACCAAACGTTTTACATGTTTTTCTTTAACATTTTTATGGATAATAAATATGGCTTTCGATATCAACTCCACCAAACATCAAAAGGGAGACCTAAATAACAAAAGAACAGGTTCATCAATTGAACCACCAAGCACTAAAGCATGTGTTGAGCTCTCGCTAGGCCAACACCACATCAAGAACGTGCCTATGAAATGAGTCTACCGAACCATTTCATCATAGAACAGCCATGAATATGAATGAACATATGCTAATTAAACATGCTACAAATATGGTAAAGAGCTACTCAAGAAGCTACACCATTTATCTAACAAGAATGGGCAAGTTAGAACTACAACAGACACACCATTGAACTGTAACATCATGAGATGAAATCATTAAGGTAAAATAAAATCTAAATCCTTCTGTGTGATTAATTATCAAACGCTTGCTTCTGTGCTAGTTGAAATATTGAAAGGCGGGATCATCCCCCAAGTTTACCACCATCCAAGGCTAACTTTCTCCTTTCCACAGTGACTTAACAATACTGTGTAATGGTAACATTATTGCTGGGGTTGCACAGTCGGAGTTTCTAGAACTACAAAAGAGTTCATAATGCTCCTGACCCCATAGCTTCCCAAAATAGGCAAGCGTTGAACGATTCAAATGGAGGGATGACTTCAACACAATCCCAATGTAACTACACACATTGAACAAACAAGCTGTTGGTGGCAATAACATCAATCTGAGAAAGAATAAGATGGGGACAATAGCAATTCCAAACATGCCAAGGTGCGTGATGAAGATTTTAGAGGCTACTGAGGAAAGGATAAGCATTCTTAGTGCAACTAGAGACTACTTCAAGCCATGTGAGTTCTTCTGAAATTGACTTTAGACCAAAATATTAAACTAAGCGGTGCGTGTGATCATCTCAGTCCTTCCAGAAATGGATGTCTTAACCTGCAACAACAACCCAACACTCCCTGTAATTTGTGAGACCTGCACTTCAAAACTGTTATAGGGGCATCCAACGGTACACACATTCCTATGATAATTGGTACAAAACAACAAAATTAGGTATACTAGAAGAAATAATTTCACTTATAATGCGATCGTTGCTTTACTTTTGACAGATTGCTCAGCAACATCAGTTTCGAGTCAAAAGGATCAGCAACTTAACATGCAGGTGCTATGATAGACCATTGATGGAGGGTAGAAGATGCCCAATGAAAAATACTTTCTAGCCATTTTTGGCTATGCCGAAATGGGCAACTTTATTAAACCCACAAGGGCACAAATACCATTTGAGTAGCTACCAAGAAAAATAACAAGCCAAGACACATTAGCTATTCGACAATAAGCGCAACTTAAGCAGTGGAGTGGGCATTAAACATTTTAAGGGATTGATGTTTGATCCTTACGCAGATGAAACAGTTCCCAATTCAGATGCAGACAGACATCATCATGCTTGCATATGAAGTCATCCACAATACATCGAGAGGTGCTATAGGGATGATGTGTACTTCATTATGAGTATACTTAAAATGCGTTAAGACATGGTGTTTGGAGCTTCTCTGAAGATGATGAACCTGGAGTAGCTTTCTTCAGCAACACTCTATGACCATGAAGAAAAAACAAGAGAACAAATAAATGATAAAATTGTGCCAAGGTAATTATAGTAGTAGTTGATCTCGGAATATCAACTTACACAACAAAGGGACATAATGAAAAATCTTTTCTGCGAGCAGTCTTTGTATTATGGGCGCGATTCACTTTCTGATCAATAATTTTTAGGTGTAAGTATGTGTGATGCGGTTTTCATTGAGCACAACCAGGTAGTGTGTTTAACAAGACCAAAGTGTCTGCGAGAGGTTAACAAGGTCTAAAGTGCTTGCTACAGATTTGTAGGATCCTATAATGAAAGCGTTCTTCTGCAAGATGTTCATCTGCAGCAGTTTCACAAAGACTTGTTGTATAGGCACCCAGCTGCATGAAAATGAAAACTTAGCTATGTCAACCCCTTTCTTGATTTGGTTCTTTGTCAAGTGTGTTTTATCTCTTTTTGGTTCTGAACTTAATACAGCTTCATGAAATGCCTTTTTAAGGTAGTTGCTGATATGTCGTGTCAAGCAATTCATCATGTTGATGTCATAAAAACAAAGATTGGCAAATCTTTGGTATTAGCTAAATAGTAAATGAAACGTGATGATCATGGTAGTTTCAAAGATTTTATTTCAAAGTAATTAAATTAATGTTTAATTTGTAATTGTAAGTAAAACAAAAATAGAAGAAAAACAAATTCAATTTAATTTAGTTAGCCAAAATCTAAAATTTGTGACAATTATGGTGACTTAATTAAAAAAAAGAATGATAAAAGATTACTTGATATGAATTTATAATCAGAGCATCTTTAGTAACTTGAATAATACCTTCTAGGCCTAAGCCAAGAATGTAAACAAAATGATTCTTAAGCTTAAGCTTCTCTCAACTTCCTTAGCAACTAAAAGCCTTAATAGACTTAGTGGATTACCCAAGCAAAGTATAAAGCAAACAGCCCCGAAAATACTGCAATTAAATATATGATTCAATAATTAATAGAGCTACAAGTATCAAGATGAAATAAACAAACTTCAATAGCAAGAAAACTATGTACGAGACAATAAAGAACTCAATAAAAAATTACATCATGTGTCACATGATTGATATCAATAATCTGTTAATCTGTTTTATCTGTGTTCTCGAAATTCAAAATAGTCCCCTAATTATGTTGACCAATTTGGCCCCAAATTATTTATGATCCAACTTAGTTCACCTAACTATAAAATTTGATCCCAATGTAGAATCAAATTGTAATCAAATTAAATAGTTGAAGGTAAAACTGAGCTGAACTTGAATAATTGAGTACTAATGGGGTATATTGAAAAATCTGGAACTAAGTTGTACTTTCAAATAGTCGAAGGACTATTTTGGCATATTTCTCAGCATTTAAATATCCATATCGTATTGAATTACTAGAATGAGATAAAGTACTTTATTAGTGCAAAAGCGTTGCCACAATTCAAATCTACTAAATTGTATTGAAGCCTTCACTAGCTATAGTTAATTCTTATTAGTGAAGCATTTTGAACTGGCAATGTTAAATGGTTTTCCCTTCAGGGAAAAAAATCATCTCCTTTATGTGATGCTGTCAACTTATATGCATCTGTGCAGAATAACAAGGAAATTATAAGAAGCACTAAAAGCAACTTATTTCTCATAAATATTTGAAATTGAAAAACAACGATCAACACTATCATCAGGCCACCTAAATTGCTATCATTTCAAGATAACCATCTTAAGTGCTGCAACCATGAGACTGCAAATTATAAAAATCAAATGATTAAGCATACATTGAAAATGTTTTGAATTCGAAAATGGGTTTTAATGATCAAGCAAGGCCACAATCATGATATAACATATTTGCTTTTGCCCACTGCTTTAGCAGTCATCATATTATAAAATAAAAAATAATATTTAAAGCTAAAATCTCACATAAAATCACTAAAAATATATTTAATTTATTATAAAAACCAGTTCGTTTAACAAAGGTGACTAAGTGGAAATTAGCTAGCTACAACTGAAATTGACTAAATATATGACACCCAAATAAGTATTTACATATTTTAATACATATGCACTCATTAAATTTGTACTCACAATTATATAACACAAATCATATATACATGTGAATGCATAAATATTTTATCGCAAAATATAAAAAATAAAATTTTGGGTACATTGCAAAAAATGAATTATTTGATAATGTAAAGTATTATATACATATATGAAAACGACAACAACCATAATCCCACTAGGTGAGGCGGGCCGACATAATCCTTAATTTCCAATATGAACAATTACATAGAAGCCCCATTATATATATAAAAAAAAAAAGAAGCCACTCTATATGTAATGACCCTAGGTCATTTTGAGAAGGACATTAAAATCCCGCTAAATTCAAATTATGTTGTTTTCTCGCAAATCTTAGTTTTCGGTTGCATCTCCCGCTAAAATCTGTTTTTGTCAAGATTTTCTAGAGGTTTCTCAAATCCAATTAATGCTAAATTGAAATTAAATTAGGGAAGACAGGAAACGAAGGTTTAGAAACCGTCGGCAATTAAGACCGACGGTTCAATCAAAAAAAAAAAATGTGAACTGCTCAATTCCTTCAAACGCGTCATTTCCATTTTTGTTCGCTAAATTACCGTGATCCACGCAAAGCAGCCGAAGGAATCGGGTGTGTGTTACGCACGCACACCCTATTTAATTGAGCACATACCGCTCGATTCCTCACTACCTTCTCTCGACTCTTTCCTCTTCTCTTCCGCTTAAGCCGTAAGAGCGCACCTGAGACGACGACCAGCAGCAAGAGCCGATCGACTCCCCCCTGCGCTCGATCCTCCTTCAGCTCGTACTTCCGTGCGCCGAGAGAAGGAAGTCAGAGACTCATAGCGCACGACCTCTGCTTCCGTGCGCTCGACTCTGCGCCGACCTCCTCCACTCGACTCTGCGCCGACCTCTTCCGCTCGATTCCGCGCCAGATCGCCCGACTCTCTGCGCCAATTTCTCTGTGTGCTCGACTAACATAAGGTAAGAAACTCTACTACCTCGATTTTTTCTTATATAAGATAGAACCTTAAATGTGTGTTAGTAATACTTCATATTATAGCTCAAATTAAATTAGCAAATGAATATCATATTAACAATAATTAATAATAAATATTTATGTGAGGAACTTAGAAATATTGAAATCTCTATTAAATTACCTAGTTAACAATTGGGTCAATATCTCGTCATGAATGAATTTGTGTTCATAGATGTTGATTTTATATGGAATCTAACGTCATTGGATAAGATAGGGAGCAGTCCATCATAATTGAAATCTTCTTTATTTTACTCATTGTAATTATTGTTTTATGCAAATAGGAGCCATTCATTTTAAACTTTGAAATCAAAACATGTGGTAGAATTTTGCCAGAACCTTATTGTACTAGATTGATGTAATTTCAATTCAGATCATGTCAATTTCCTATAATGGTTGATCATGTGAAAATAGAGGATAATGGAACTGTGTTAAGGTTGTAGTAAAACTACGGTGAAAACAATGTGTTGACTATCTTGATTGATAACATAAGCCTTCTATATTTCTATTCCTTAATTAAGCTACAAAATTTCCACTTCAATCTACTGCTAGATTCCAATTAAAGATGGAATATAAGAGAGGAGAAATGGTCATATATAACAGAATATGTTGGCAAATTATCATCTCATGGCAAATTGGAATCCCTATATAATGAATTAGGCGCACGTTAAGTTACTTAGGATTCTGACGCATATCGAATGAAGAGCTATGAAATCATTATAATCACATTTTGATTCGTTAGTCTTTATCCTATTCACTAATGTATTAAATGAATTATAAGGACTTATAAGATTAAACTATAGGCATAGTTGTGCTTGTATTCATATGAGAGACTAATTATTCATTAGAGTCTAATGAAGATTATAAATACAACTTTTGCAGACACAAATTTTGTGAGTGATTCATCTTCTTAAGACAAACTCAAAAGTACACTGGATATTATTTTTATGAATTTTACTATCATTTGCTGCTTAAGCACTGCTTTGAGCCTATTTTGTATTGCTACTTAATGTGTTATTCTTACTACTAATGATGTAAGAGAAACAAAATGATGTTTATATATCTTGTGAATGTTGTAAGAAGGGTTCCGAAACAGAGCAGGAATAGGTTAGGGACGGGGCTAGTCCTCAGGAGCTATAAGGGTGCCATCTGGAGCCTTTAAGGGGGCCCAGATGAAAGTTATGCTTAAATGCATGTTTATTGCCATCTGGAGCCTTTAAGGGGGCCCAAGTGAAAGTTTATGCTTAAATGCATATGAACCCAGCCTCATATTTCTGGCTTTGCCCATCAAAACTGCTATCATTGCTTCACAATATCATAGACAAACATAAACATGAACTTTTATGTGATTATTACTTTTCTGTTTGAAATATTGGCATGTGACAAGAGAATATTTATTTTGCAAGAATTATAATTATCTTTTTGCTATAAACTATATTTTCCTGCAATTAATATCATTTTTGCCTTCCACTTTTGCTTAAAGTATATTTTTAATATTCTTTGTATTTAGAATATGCACTAAGGCATTATTTTTATAATGCCAGATCAGATACAGCTGGAGAAAGCTGATATAGTTTAAAGTTATGGCGCGATAAATTAACGGATTCTAAATGCCCCTTCAAAGGATAATTATTTTTTGTATAATGAAAGTTATGTAATAAATTCTGGATATTGTTTTACTTTAAATTGAATGAATATTATTTCTTACACTTGAATGGCTCTGGATGTGTTTAACTGCTATTTTACCTAACTGCCAATATGATCCTGTGAAAAGATACATCCAATGTTAGATTGGTTGTTACCAACCTAACATGGGTCATCACAGTTGGTATCAGAGCAGGATTGGAAGTGTTGGAGTAAAATAGTAATTGACAGAAAAGCCATAATTGAGAAATCATTCAATTTAAAATATAAATACACTAAATTGAAATACTTGATAGAAAACTAATGATATAATAAGACTGTGGTAGGAACAAAACATTTTGTAAAAAAACTAGTGACATAATAAGGCCATTATTCAACAAGTTATAAGTTTGGATTTTTAACATATGAATTCTCCTAATCATTCGGCGAAACACTCGGAAACTGACTTAAGCCAAGAAGGGTCTTGGCAAATGAACATCCACGAACCTAATTTCAGCCCCCCTACTCTTGAAGATCGGATTCAAGAATTGGAGGACAAGGAAGAGGCACGCGGTGAGAGCCCGACAAAGTTCATGTGTGTCTCATACGAGAAGATTACTAGCCTCCAAAAAGAGGTGCAAGAATTGAAGGAGACACTGAGGTTGATACTTCCTAAATTGGCAGAATTTACTCTTGAGAAAGAAGAAGAGCATGAAGAACGTATTTCAGAGGTGGAAAGGAAGGTGCATCAGGAAACCCGCCAAACGGGGATGCCGCCTCAACTTCTAAGAAGAGGAAAACGACCAATAAGTATAGGAAGCTTTGGGTTGAAAGCCTTAAGAAACTCATTTAAAATAATATTTTCTTAAGAGCGAAATTATGTGTAACAATAGAAATTGATTGTATCTTTATTTCTGTTAACTTTCTTTTGCATAAAATATTAATTCTCTCTAAATAATGCATTCAAATCTTTATTTATCGCAATCACCCTCCTTATAGATGAATCCGGAAGAGTACTCTCCTGAGTTGCCAATGGAAACTCCAGTGAAGGCCCCTTTGCCTTCAGGACCATCGGAGAATAAGACCGATAAGATCTTGGAATTGATGGCTCAAATATTAGCTAATCAACACAAAACTCATGAATCTCCTCCTAAACAAGGGCACAGAATTGGCGGAGCTTTGCAAGCCTTCTTGAAGCTGAACCCACCGCGCTACGACGGGTCAGCTCGGCCGATGGAGGCTGAAGATTGGATACAGGAGATAGAAAGTAAACTGGAGGATATAAAATGCTCAGCTAGAGATGCGGTAAGATTGGCTAAGAGCCTGTTCAAGGCTGAAGTCGAGCGATGGTGGGGAGTCACCCACAAAACTCAGTTTATGGGCTTGGAGCTAGAGGACATATCGTGGGAGGAATTTGTGAAGGTATTCCAAGGTTGCTACATCCCTCTTTCTGCCTAGAAAATATTGGAAAACTAATTCATTAAGCTGACTCAAGGAAATAGGTTCATTGCGGCTTATGAGTCTGAGTTCTCCAGGTATGCGCACAAGCTAGTGGACACAGAGGCTGCTAGGTGTAGCAGGTTCTTAGATGGTTTGAAAGACTCCATCCGAACCAGCTTACTCCCGCTCAAGCATACCAAATTTGCTGAGTTACTGGACTGCGCAACCATTATGGAGCATAATGAGAAGATAAACGTCGAACGCCAAGAAAAGCGTCACTCCCAATCCCAAGACAGTCGTGAAACCTTTAAAAGGTCTCGACCTAGTCGGCAGGCCAATGTTTATCAGATCACCTCAGGGCCTGCTAGGGAAAGGGCGAATTCAGAATGTCAACGACCACACCCAATGGGCAGGTGCTATCACACTGGCAACAGATATTACCAATGTGGCAGGACGGGACATAGTTACCGACATTGCAGATCTTTCAAAACTATAGATGGGGACATCATTCAGAGGCACAACATGAACACGATATCTACCCCTCCTCGTGCCCCGGCTCCAGCAAGTGCACCAGCCTCGACAGCATCTCTTGCAACCACGCCTACTCAAAGGAGAGGTCATGCCCCAGGACGACCAGCTGCCGCTAGGGTTTACACACTTACCCCGATTATGGCTCCCGAGGATCATGACGTGGTGGCAGGTACTTTCAAATTACTTTGTCAGGAGTTCTTAATTTAAATTTTAAGAAATAAGTATTTAGCATGCATTCAATATTAGGTACCTTATACCTTTCTGAGAACGCACGTATAATATTATTTGACACGGGTGCAAGTCACTCATTTAAATCTGAAACATTCGTAAAGAAGCTACAACTGTCATTTAGAGAACTAATGGAAAGATTAAATGTGGGATTACCATCTAGCGCCCTCATGAGCGCTAGAGAGTATTGCGAATGCGAAATCCAAATTAATGGTGGGACATTTAAAGCCAGCTTGATAGTTCTTCCAATTGCAAACTTTGATATCATTTTGCTTATGGACTGACTATCTTGTCATCAAGCAGTCATCAACTGCCAACGTAAAAAGGTTACCCTTAGGAGTGCAGAAAGACCAATGATATTTATGGGAAGGCTAGGCACTGCAGCATCTCTCATCAATGTCATTCAAACAACCAAGCTAATTCTGAAGGGGTGCGAAGCCTACTTAGTAACAATGTTGGGAAGCAGAGAAGAGGCAACTTCCTTAGCAGATACAAAGGTCGCCAATGAGTTTTCGGATGTATTTCCCAATGATTTGTCAGGAATACCTCCGGTACGGGAAATATATTTTACTATTGATTTAATTCTTAGTACGCAACCGTTATCAGAGGCACCATACAGAATGGCATCAAAAGAGCTTCAAGAATTGAATGAGCAATTAAATGAATTATTAGATAAATGCCTTATTCGTCCCAGTATGTCACCTTGAGGAGCTCCAGTGTTTTTTGTCAAAAAGAAGGATGGGACAATGAGGATGTGTATTGACTACAGAGAACTAAACAAGGTAACAATTAAGAATAAATATCCTCTTCACTGAATAGATGACTTATTTGATCAACTAGCCGGAGCGGTTGTTTTCTCCAAGATCGATTTTTGATCTGGACATCATCAAGTAAGAATAAGGGAAGATATCTCAAAAACTGCATTTAGGACAAGGTATGACCATTTTGAATTTCTTGTGATATCTTTTAGACTGACTAATGCCCCGTCACTATTCATTGATTTAATGCAGAGGGTTCTAAAATCATATTTGGACAAATTTGTGATCGTCTTCATTGACGATATTTTAATTTATTTCAAGAATGAAAATGATCATGAGGTTCACTTACGGACAGTTTTAGAAACTTTAAGATACAACAAGTTATACGCGAAATTTTCTAAGTGTGAGTTTTGGTTGAGCTCAGTAGCCTTCCTAGTCCATATCGTAAGCATTGAAGGAATTCAAGTAGATCCAAAAAAAATTAGTTCCATTCAAGAATAGGACTCAGCCTTCAACAGTAATGAAAATTAAAAATTTCTTGGGATTGGCAGGATATTATAAAAAGTTCGTACAATGATTCTCCCAAATTTCAACTCCACTCACCAAGCTCACACAAAAAGCCACACCATTCATCTAGAGCTCTGAATGCGAAATTTCTTTCCATAAATTAAAGGATGCCCTCACGACCGCCCCTGTTCTAACATTATCTCAAGAAGGGATGGACTACGAAGTTTATACCGATGTATCCAAGTAGGACTGGGGTGTGTTCTAATGCAAAATATGAAGATAATTGCTTATGCTTCTCTCCAGCTGAAGGTTCATGAAAGAAATCATCCGGTTCACGATTTGGAGTTAGCAGCCATTATTTTTTCACTTAAAATATGGAGACATTATTTATATGGGGTAAAATGCGAAATATTCACAGAACACCAAAGCCTCAAATACATTTTTACTCAGAGGGAGTTAAATTGTCGGCAAATGTGATGGCTGGAACTCATTAGTGATTATGATCTGGATATCAAATACCACCCAGGAAAGGCCAATGTCATGGCAGACGCCTTAAGCAGGAAATCAGTTAGCGTACTCAACACGATGACCATTAATAAGGATCTTGTTAAGCTGGAGATAGATCTGGTAACGACGAACCAACTAAATACCATTTTGACACAGGGGTTACAGATTTAACATTAGAGGAGCGCATAAAATTATCCCAAGAAAAAGATTCAGAATATCAAAAAATGAAGCAGCTTATCCTGGAGGGAAAGAATAGTTATCTTCAAGAAAAGAACGGCTACATTTATCATAAAACTCGATTGTGGGTGCCCAATGATAAAGAATTACGAATAGTGATATTACATGAAGCACATTATTCAAGATATAATATCCACCCTGAGACTTCAAAAATGTATCACGACTTAAAGAAAATTTATTGGTGGTCTGGATTATAGAGGAGTGTAGGAGAGTTTGTGGCGTGTTGCAATGCATGCAACTTAGTGAAAGCGGAACAACAAAAGCCAGGATGACTCTTACAGTCTCTACTAGTCCCATAATGGAAGTGGACTGATATTGCCATGAATTTTGTCATTGGTTTGCCTCGTTACCATATGGGTCGTCGTTGACAGACTCACGAAGTCAGCTCATTTTCTTCCAACAAGACAGACAAACCCCGTGGAGAAGCTCGCCAGAACTTATATTAAAGAAATCATTCGGCTGCACGGAATTCCAAGATCAATAATATCAGACAGGGACCGAAGATTCACTTCTCGATTTTGGAAAGTTGTACACCATGATTTGGGCACTAATCTTGCAATGAGCACTGCTTTTCATTATCAAACTGATGGACAAACTGAAAGAATTAATCAAGTACTAGAAGATCTCTTAAGGCTATGCATATTGAACTTCAGTGGGAATTGGAAAGAACACTTGCCATTAGTTAAGTTTGGTTATAATAACAGTTATCAGGCCAACATCGGAATGGCGCCCTACAAAGCTCTGTACGGAAGAAAGTGTCTAACACCTCTATCCTGGTCAAAAATTGGAGATGTCCAAATTTATGGATCCGACCTTGTCGAAAAAACTAATAAAAAGATTCAGTTGATAAAGTTAAGAATAACTGCAGCCCAGGATCGCCAAAAGAGATATCACAATTTAAGACACAGGGTGCTGGAATTCCATGTAGGAGATTTTGCTTATTTAAAGGTAAGCCCAATGAATGAAGTATATCGATTTGGCATATCAGGCAAGCTGAGCCCGCGATATGTGGGACCATTTGAGATTTTTACCCAAATAGGGAACTCTGCTTACTGTTTGAAACTACCAGATGATTTTTCTAGAGTACATGATGTGTTCCATGTATCATTCTTACGTAAGTGTTTGCAATAACCATCTCATCAGCTAGTAGCTCCCGAAATGGTAATTCAGTCAGATCTGACGTATGTGAAAGAACCAGACCAAATTATAGAACGAGATAACCGTCGATTAAGGAAGAGAACTATTCCTATGGTTAAGGTGCAATGGAAAGGTCACAGCGCCAAGAAAGCAACGTGGGAAAGAGAAGAGGATATGAGAAAAGAATATCCCGAACTCTTTCCGAATTCAGGTAATCTTAATTAAATCTTTTTGCATTTAACTAAATGTTTTCTATTGCGGTGTAATGTCGATGACGATATTATTTTTAAGTAGGAGAGTTTGTAATGACCCTAGGTCATTTTGAGAAGGACATTAAAATCCCGCTAAATTCAAATTCTGTTGTTTTCTCGCAAATCTCAGTTTTCGGTTGCATCTCCTGCTAAAATCTATTTTTGTCAAGATTTTCTAGAGGTTTCTCAAATCCAATTAATGCTAAATTGAAATTAAATTAGGGAAGACAGGAAACAAAGGTTTAGAAACCGTCGGCAATTAAGACCGACGGTTCTATCAAGAAAAGAAAACGTGAACCGCTCAATTCCTTCAAACGCGTTATTTCCATTTTTGTTCGCTAAATTACCGTGATCCACGCAAAGCAGCCGAAGGAATAGGGTGTGCGTTACGCACACACACCCTATTTAATCGAGTGCATACTGCTCGATTCCTCACTACTTCTCTCAACTCTTTCCTCTTCTCTTCCGCTCAAGCCGTAGGAGCGCACCTGAGCCAATGACCAGCAGCAAGAGTCGACCGTCTCCCCCGTGCACTAGATCCTCCTAGCTCATAGTTCCGTGCGCCGAGAGACGAAAGTCAGAGACTCATAGCGCACGACCTCTGCTTCCGTGCGCTCGACTCTGCGCCGACCTCCTCCGCTCGACTCTGCGCCGACCTCCTCCGCTCGACTCTGCGCCAACCTCCTCCGCTCAACTCTGCGCCGACCTCTTCCGCTCGATTCCGCGCCCGATCGTCCGACTCTGCGCCAATCTCTCTGTGCGCTTGACTAACGTATGGTAAGAAACTATACTGTCTCGATTTTTTCTTATATAAGATAGAACCTTAAATGTGTGTTAGTAATACTTCATATTAAACCTCAAATTAAATTAGCAAATGAATATAATAAAAATAATAATTAATAATAAATAGTTATGTGAGAAACTTAGAAATATTGAAATCTCTATTAAATTACCTAGTTAACAATTGGGTCAAAATCCCGTCATGAATGAATTTGTGTTCATAGATGTTGATTTTATATGGAATCCAACGTCATTGATAAGATAGGGAGCAGTCCATCATAATTGAGATCTTCTTTATTTTACTCATTGTAATTATTGTTTTATGCAAATAGGAGCCATTCATTTTAAACTCAAAAATCAAAACCTATGGTAGAATTTTGCCAGAACCTTGTTGTACCAGGTTGATGTAATTTCAATTCAGATCATGTCAATTTCCTATAATGGTTGATCATGTGAAAATAGAGAATAATGGAACTGTGTTAAAGTTGTAGTAAAACTATGGTGAAAACAATGTGTTGATGTTATCTTGATTGATAACATAAGCCTTCTGTATTTCTATTTCTTAATTAAGCTACAAAATTTTCACTTCAATATACTGCTAGATTCCAATTAATGATGGAATATAAGAGAGGAGAAATGGTCAAATATAATAGAATCTGTTGGCAAATTATCATCTCAAGGCAAATTGGAATCCCTACATAATGAATTAGGCGCATGTTAAGTTACTTAGGATTCTAACGCATATCGAATGAGGAGCTATGAAATTATTATAATCATATTTTGATTCGTTAGTCTTTATCCTATTCACTAATGTATTAAATGAATTATAAGGACTTATAAGATTAAACTATAGGCATAGTTGTGCTTATATTCATATGAGAGACTAATTATTCATTAGAATCTAATAAATAATATAAATATAACTTTGCAGATACAAACTTTGTGAGTGATTCATCTTTTTAAGTCAAACTCAAAGGTACACTGGATATTATTTTTATACTTTTTATTATCATTTGCTGCTTAAGCACCGCTTTGAGCCTATTTTATATTGCTATTTAATGCGCTATTCTTACTACTAATGATGTAAGAGAAACAAAATAATGTTTATGTATCTTGTGAATATTGCAAGAAGGGTTCCGAAATGGAGCATGAATAGGTTAGGGACGGGGCTAGTCCTCCGGAGCTATAAAAGTGCCATCTTGAGCCTTTGAGGGGCCCAGGTGAAGGTTATGCTTAAATGCATGTTTATTGCCATATGGAACTTTTAAGGGGGCACATGTGAAGGTTTATTCTTAAATGCATATGAACCCAGCCTCATTGTTCTGGCTTTGCCCATCAGAACTGCTATCATTGCTTCATAATATCATAGTATAAACATAAACATAAACTTTTATGCAATTATTACTTTTCTGCTTGAAAATTTGGCATGTGATAAGAGAATATTTATTTTGCAAGAGTTATGATTATCTTTTTGCTATAAACTATATTTCCCTGCAATTAATATCATTTTTGCCTTCCGCTTTTGCTTAAAGTATATTTTTAATATCCTTTGTATTTAGAATGTGCACTAAGGCATTATTTTTATAATGCCAGATCAGATACAGCTGGAAAACTGATATAGTTTAAAGTCATGGCGCGGCAAATTAACGGATTCTAAGTGCCCCTTCAAGGGATAATTATTTTTTGTACAATGAAAGTTATATAATAAATTCTGGATATTGTTTTACTTTAAATTGAATGAATATTATTTCTTACACTTGAATGGCTCTGAATGTGTTTAACTGCTATTTTATCTAACTGTCAATATGATCCTGTGAAAAGATGCATCCGATGTTAGATTGGTTGTTACCAACCTAACATGAGTCATCACACTATAAGTTCTAAATAGAGAAGATCCTTTCTAAGAGTTTCTTCCCATTCCTTTTGTATTAATTTTAATTTATACATATGTGAATGCAGAATCTTATATCCTATAAAAATATTGCAATATATAATTTAATAATAATTATGTAATACAATTATTTTGATTATTTTGGCATTGCATGATTATCTATATTTGTGAATAAAAATTATTTTATACAGTTAATTAAAGCAACTCAAATCAGCTCCAAACTATACATGAAATCAATCGTGCAAGTCTAAATTCTAGCCAAAATTGAAAGCTTTGATTTCAAACCAAGCCAGTCTGATCAAACTTAAACTAAAGTTTAAGAAAAGAAAGAACAAGAACGTTTCTAGCTATTCTAATTGGACATCAGCATTTATAGTGAATCCAAGTAGCATGCTGAATTTTGAAATGGTAAATATTTAACAAGTTTGAGAAAAACTATATTCTGTGAATTAAAGAGGTATCAAACCTGTTTGCATGGGATCCCCCGAAGAGATTCAATGACAGTAGGCCTGAAAATTGCACGTCGCACTTCTCCATGACCACAGCAAAATGATGAATTATCACCGCAGGTGAGTACCTGTCAGGCAAAAGATAATTATGAAAAAAAAAATTAATGGAAATTTTTCCTCTTAAGGATCATCATGTACCTCTCCTGACTCCATGACAAAAGCAGCATGGTTGTGAGATGCAGACATGTGGATGACACGGGATAGTGTAGGGAAATTAATACGGCTAAATGTCACACACTGTGTTGTGTTTTGACCATGACCAAGCACACCACACAAACTGGATCCACACGAGTAGACATAAGAATCATGGATAAGGAGTGTATGATATCTTCCTGTGGTTACTTGCATCTGCATAGATTGAAATTTTCCACAGCAGTTTAAGCAGAATCATACAGATGCAGAATGTTAATAACAACAAAAATATAATCGAAACATAGAATTTATACTGCTTGCTTTAACAATAACGTTATAAGCACCATCACTTAAAAGTAAAACACAATGTAAAATATGAAAGAACAAAAAATGGTAAGCACTTATTTCCAAATAACAATTCAATATCATTAAAGTAAACAGTAAACTCAAAGTGGTCCTTGTTAACACTGTTCCCTTGGAAACTTCTGCATGCTTTTCTTGAGAAGCCGCTTCATTTTCGTCATGTTGAAATGCAAAGGCAAATCATCAAACTTCGATCATGAATGAATAATCGTTAATCAAATACTTTGTTTGCGCTAAACTATATTTAAGGTACTTTCCCATCAATAATTGCAGCAAGACATAGAAGTAGGGAAGTGGAATTAAGATAAATCGCAAATTCTCAAAGGCATTTAAGAAAAGAAAGAAAAAAGAGAAGCCGTGGGAGATAGATCATAGTGTTCTCAAAAGAAAAGAAAAAGGCCCAAAGATAGACTAAAAAAAAATCACCGAAGACAGTCGAAAAGTTAATAGCACAAGAAGGTGGTGTGTGAGGGATGATCATACACTTCTTGTAATGACCCTACGTCATCTTGAGAAAGACATTAAAATTCCGCTAAAATCAAATTCCATTATTCCAAAAAATTTCCATTTTTCCTGTTAACATTATAAATTGTTTAAACATGTAACTGAAGAAATTTAGGGAAATTTATACTCAAAAATAAGTGTTGATTGTAGAATTGAATACAAGTAAATTATTAGAGACTTACAAAACAGCCAAGCATTTCAAAGGAAATAAATCAACAGTTTTAGCAATAAATTCTGCCACTAAACACACCATCATTAAAAGCTTTCCCGTAACCCCTCACGTGTTTCAGCGTTTTTTTCAGCCGGCGCACAGGCGTGCGTTACATACGCACACCTTATTTAAGTCAGAAAGCCGATCTCCATCCTCACAAGCCTTCGAATCCCTCTTCCTCTCTTCCGCTCGAGTCTGTAGGAGCATACCTGAGCCGACGACGGGACGCATCGACAGAAGTAGTCTGCGCAGCAGGAGCAAACGGGAACACTGCCGACGCCTCAGCACGCACACACGATCCGCTCCTCCCACCTATGCGTCGATCGCCGCTCTCCTCTTCCGCTCGACTCTGCGCCGATCGCCTAGCCTCTGCGCCGATCCCTCTCCGCTCGATTCGGCGCCGATCCCTCTCTGTGCGCTCGACCGAGGGTAAGGTACGACCTTCCTTGCAAGCTATACCTTTAGGCGATATGGGAGTTGCTTAAGTGAACGAATTAGTTACTGTTAACTGAAATCAATACAACTTCATTTATTCAATTTATTTTATGTTGAGATCAAAATTAAATGCTACGATAACAGTAGATTATTATAAATTGACTAAGTGTTCATTTCGATATCATTAAAGTACTTTTACTTAGCATGGTGGTGCTATGAACCTAGTGTTTATCAATAACTTAATCATACTTAATCACTTAACTTAAAACTAAGTTGTTTAATTACGCTTTATGAGGTATTAAATTTATTAAAGTAACTGCTTTATGATTAAGGATTTGGTGTAATCAATCCTGATTTAATCATAGCTATGTTGTAGAGAAAAATTAATGTCTAAATTACAGTATAATGATTAAGTCCGACTAACTAACACTAGGAAAAGATCTAATCGGTACAAATCAGCCGTTTGATAAATTCTTAATAAAGGCAAGGAGTTACAAGATCTATGTGTAGTATAATAAAATCAGTTATAAACAATTTTGAATGTTGTCAATATCAAATCAATAATTATTATGTCCTAACCTATGATTTAAGAAACACTAGGCTTTTGAGTTTATATCGATTCAAGAAGTTTTCATATCTTGCTTTAATGAAGCATGTGTGTTGCTCTAGTATATTAAATGAGTTCTATGTTGCTAAAGGGAGATTTTATATTAACGATTCAATTAGACTTATTTTACTCCAATATTGTAACCTGGTTCTTTTATATTGTTTAATTTCTCCAAGTTCAATCAAGGGTGATTTTAGTTTAAATATAATAAATTAAAGTTATGAATTAGACCTTCTTATTGTATAATTTACTCTTATGTCATATGAGATATAGATTAAAGTAACCAACTAAAGTCAAACTTGGGAACACAAATACTAGTTCTAATTTTGTAAATAGGTAGTTTCATAGTTTAATAAAAATTTCAATTATAACTTTTGCAAACACATCAAGGTTATGAGTGATTCGTCTTGTTAAATAAATACAAAGGTACACTGGATATTAATTTTATGCTTTCTACCTTTTTGCTGCTTAAGCATCGCTTTGAACCTGTTTTATATTGCTATTTAAAGCTTTACTCTTACTGTTAATCATGTAAGAGAAGCAAAATGATATTTATATATCTTGTGAATGTTGCAAAGTGTTCCGAAACGGAGGTTGAATTAAGTTAGGGACGGGACTAGTCCATCAAGAGTTATAAGGGTGCCATTTGGAGCCTTTGAGGGGGCCTAGGTGAAGGTTATGCTTAAATACATATATGATGCCATCTGAAGCATTTAAAGAGGGCCTAAGTGAAGGTTGCCATCTGGAGCTTTGAAAGAGGCCCAGGTGAAGGCGCCATCTAGAGCCTTGAAAGAGGCTTAGGTGAAGGTGCCATCTGGATCCTTTAAGGGGGCCCAGGTGAAGATCATGCTTAACTGCATTTTTATGAACTCAACCTCGTGGTTCTGGCTTTGCCCATCATAATTGCTAACATTGTTTCATAATATCAAGTCATAAACATAAACATGAACTTTTACGCTATTATTGCTTTTCCATTTGAAACTTGGCATATGACAGAATATTTATTTTGCAGGAGTTATGATTATCTTTTTGAAATAAATCTATATTTCCCTGCAAATTTTTATCATTTTGCCTTCCGCTTTGCTTTAAGTATATTTTTAATATCCTTTGTATTTAGAATGTGCACTAAGGCATTATTTTTATAATGCCAGATCAAATACAGTTGGAGGAGGTTGATTTAGTTTAAAGTCGTTAGAAAGAGGTATAGGGCAAGAAATTAATGAATTCTAACTACCCTTCAAGGCACAATCATTTATGTATAAAGATGTATCTGATGTTATTTCTTTATATAAAGAAATTAATGAATTATAACTACCCTTCAAGGCACAAGTCGTTAGAATGTAATAAATTCTGGATATTATTTACTTTAATTTGAATGAATGTTATTTCTTTATAATTGAATGGCTCTGGATGTTGTTTAACTGTTATTTTACTTAACCGCCAATATGATCCTGCCAAAAGATGTATCCGATGTTAGTTTGGCTGTTACCAACCTAATATGGGTCATCACACTTCTCGAAAACTAAAGCACCAAGTCTGATAAGCAGTTGAATCGTGGGAGACGGACGTAAAGCATGAAGAAAAAATAGTAAGTCACGAGAGATGAAAAAAGGTAGCGTAGGAGAGATGATTGCAGACATCTAAAACAAGAGTCAGAGACTATTTTCTATTATTATTGTTATATATACTCGCTAACAGTTTTGATGAATATTATTGGTTTTCTTTCCCTTGCTCACTTTGTTGAAGGTTTCTGCATCTGCCATGGTTCTGAAGATTTTGAATGTTCCAATTTTAGTTGCTAAACTGTTGACAATTGGACAATTGAGAGCCGATTCCTTTTTCTGTTACAAAGCTAAGAAAGACAATTTGGGTTAACTCATCTCCCATCGCTGAAGAATATGCTCTATTCAATTCTAAGAACACTTTCTGCTTAGAAATAAGAAATGCATTTTTAATCTCTTTATTATTATTGTAAGAACTGAGAGAAGGGAGAATAATTTTTTTATTACAAAAATAATGTGTAGATGCATGTCTTTATATAGTAAAACAGAATATGATATTATATTCTAACAGTATATGTACAAGTATTCGCAGAAGCGCATGGGCGTCCAGGAGCTAGGCATGCCTAGTTCACAAATGATTGGGTACGCCTAGCCGTCCAGGCTGTGTTTGATGTTGGCAATGCTTGCGCCTAGGCACCCAACCTCTATCTAACGTTGATCATGCGTGTGTCTGGATGCGCCAGGGTGCTCAGTTTTCTGTCTAGTAATGTTATATCTTGTTGTGTTGAAGATTGAATTGCAATATCGAGAGAGGTTTAGTGAAGATGTCCAATGTATGTTATATTGACGATATGCATTGGATGACGATCTCTTTGTTAACATTATCACGAATGAAGTGAAAATCCACTTCCACATGTTTTGTACGAACGTGACATAGTGGGTTGTTGGCAATGGAGATTGTGGAAACATTGCCTCAAAAAATGATAGTAGCTTGAGATGGATGGTGATGAAACTCTTGTAGAAGTCGTTGAAGCCATATAAGTTCGGTGACCGTGGATGCGAGTGTTCTATATTCGGTTTCCGTAGAGGATCGTGTTACTGTATGTTTCTTTGCTCTCCAATTAAAAAGGGGTGTCGGGGAATTTGTAGAATCATGTCGTAGATTTCCGTTCTACGGAATCGCCAGCCCAATTGGAGTCGGAGTATGCATGAAGCTTTGGAGGTGAGGAGGAGATTGGCAGGCCTAGTTGAATGGTGCCTTTGATGTACTGTAGAATGTGTTTAAATTGGGAGAAGTGCAGCTGCAAGGGTTGGTACATGTGTTGGAAAATGCAGTTGATTGGAGCTAATGTCCAGACAAGTGATGGTGAAAAACTGGAGGCAGTCAATGAGCTTTCAATAGAGTTGTGGGTAGGTGAATGGAGCTTAGGCGCCGGTGGAGTTGCCGGCAGGGGTGGCAGGGGTGGGGGCTGAGTTGTAGTTGGAAATTTTGTCATATTGAAAGAGCATGGTAGTGTATGCTGCTTGTGATAGGTTTAGACTGTGTTGTTTTCATGATGGAGATGCCGATGAACTGAGAGGGAAATCCGAGTGTCTTCATTTTGAAGTGTGATTCTATTGTACATATGGTATGCTTGAGAAACTTTATATTTGTTCCGGCGTGAGCGAGATCGCCGACGTAGATGAGGAGATATGCTCAGATGTATGACTTGTCATAAAAGAAATGGAACTGTATTGCTTATAGTGAATCCCTTTGATGTAAGGAAGTCAGTGAGAACTGCTTTAAGCCATTGATGTGGGGACTGCTTTAAGCCACAAAAAGCTTTTTTTAACCTACATATGTGGTTGGATTTGGTAGGGTCAATGAAACCTGGAGGTTGCTTAATGTGAACTATTTCGTTTAACGATTCATGAAAGAATGCATTTGAAACATCAAGTTGTAACGAGGACTAATTGTGATGAGTGGCTAAGGTGAGAAGAACATGAATGGTAAACATTTTGGCTACGACCAAAGGTTTCGGTGTAATATATCCCATAGGTTTGATTGTAATCTTGGTCCACATGGCGAGTATTGTGCCAAGCGATGGATCTGTTGGTGTTGTGTTTGGTTCTGAAAGTCCATTTGCTACCAAGGGTTGGATGTGCTGGATTTGGTGGGACTAAGTCCAAAGTGTCTTGGTTTTTGAGGGCTGTGATTTCATCGGCCATGGTTGTTCTCCATTGCTTGTGTTTAGTAGCTTGAAGAAAGATAGTGGGATTGTGTTGGATTGTGGTTGAGTTGTGGGGGTTGACTAGATGGTGAAGAACTATAATAGAATGCATCGAGGTTGGATGATGACAACTTTGGAACGGGTGAGCATAGGGTGTGTCGGATAAGGAGACTTGCGGTTGTTGGGTGAATTGGCGGAGAGTGGAGATGTGGTTTCATTTATAGGTGATGGTCGTGATTGAGAGGCCTCGGTGGGACTATTGAATTGAGATGGGAGAGTATTGTGGGGAGGTTGAGATGAGATTGTAGATGTAATGAGATTTGGAGATGTGGTGGAGGGTGGTCTGAGGATAAACAGAGGGATCAGAAGCTGGGAGATGGGGAGACACGAAGGTGGATGTAGATGGGTTTTTGTTTGTAGAGTTCGTGGGGTGTTTTATTTTTGATGGTTATGGATGAAAGATGATTTATGAGATAGGCTGAGATTATGAGGGCATCAATCCATAAGGTGGCTCAGAGGTTTGTGTTGTTGAGGGTTCGGGTAGTTTCAAGGAGGTGATGTTTTCTTTCGACAACGCCATTTTGTTGCGGCGTAAAGGGGAAAGAGATAGGATGATGAATTCCAGTTTGCTGTGGGAACGTGGTGAGAGTAGTGCTACGATATTCACGACCACCGTCGATACGAAGTATTTTGATTTGACAGCAAAATTGTCTTTCAATGAATCGTGATAATTGAATGAATAAATTTATCGTTTCATATTTTTGTTTCATTGAAAATACCCAAACAAAACCAAAGAAATCATCGATAAAAGAAATATAATATTGATAACCTTCATTGGATAAATTGGGGTCGGACCCTATACATCAAAATGAATTAATTCTAGCAGTTTATAACAATAACTTTTAGAGGTAAGGAAAGACCATCAGTGATGCTTATTCATGATACATTGAAGACAAGATGAGTGGTCGTTGCTGTAGGAAATATGTGGGTGCTGCTGAGATAGAAGGGCGGCTAGATGGCCCGACAGCTGATGTTAAAGGGCTAAGTTTAGTGAGGCATTGGAAAAAGCTAGCATGATGAGCTGGCGGGGAGGTAGTGGCTCGAATGGAATGAAGTAGAGACCGTTAGGGCGGCATCCTTGAGGGGAACCGTGTTTGATTGAAGATCCTTGAGATATAAACTATTAGGATCAAAAGAAATAAGAGCAATTATTGTCGGTAGCGAGTTTATGGACAAAAATAAGATTAAATTGAGATTGAGGTAGGTGTAAGATTTGAGATAATTGAGCTTACAAGATCAAGTGGGTAGGAGGTCGTTGCCTATATTAGAGATGTATAATGATTGACAATTGCCAATGGTGACTATCTTGCCCACTGTATGAATTTGAAATGGAGTGGTTGTTGAGATCTTTTGTTATATATGCGGATGCACCGGAGTCAAGAAACCAATTAGTATGTATGTAGTCATTTGCTACAAGGGTGGTAGGATGTGTAGTTTGTCTTGAGAGAGATAAATCAATTCGATGACAACAATTGAAAATCGTGTCTCTTTTGTTGTAGATTCAACAGTGCACAGCAGCAAAAATGAGGGTGATTGTTATGGTCGCTGGCTGTTCTTAGCCCTGTGTTGAATCAGACTCTCCCTCTCCATGCCTGGTCAGGTCCGTGGCCTCTTGTATGCAGCAGGGGTGTAAGGTTGTAGGTGCAGTTAAAAATCACGACTTGTTTCATTTTGGAGATTTATTGCTTCGCTACAAAGCAAAGAGTATAGATTGTAAAGACTGATATATAGTAGATTCATGTGGATTGCTGTTTTGAAGGTTTGGTATTGGGCCGAGAGACCATTTAGGTGCACGAAATTATGTCTTCTAGGTCGACGATGGAACCGACGGCTGGAATTTTGTCAACGATCTCTTTGATTTCCAAGAGGTATGCTGTCATTGAATTATTTTTCATGGTGACGTTGTGCATAGCGTTCTTGAGTTGAATCACTTTGGATCAGTGTGTTTGTAGTCTTCATTCCAAGATTTTTCATGTTTCTTGACAAGTTTCAACGCATGTTATGTAAGGGAGAATTGAGGGGAGATGGTGGAATAGAGTGCATAGATCAAGTTTTTATCAGTGAAGTTCCATGCAGTGTACAGAGGGTAGGGAATGAGGTTGTCAGTGCTGTTCTGAGTATGGAGAGAAGGGTTTACTGAGGAGCCATCTAAGTGATTTTAGAGGTAATTGAAAAGTTGCATACGCAAAATTGGGTAGTTATCAGCATTGAGGATGTTATTGACTAGATTCTTGATGTTGTTTATCAAGAACATGAGGTTGGAGGTGAGGTTTGGTGGTATCATAAGTTCTTGTTGTTCTTGAACATTATCATTGCTAGATTGAAAGCTAGAGGTTGGAAAGGCCATGATGGTTTTGAGTTAAGGAGTGGAGAAGTTGGTGGTTCTTGAGGTTCTTAAGAAAGAAGTTTGAAAGTTTTGATGGTAGAAATTCTGATGGAAGTTCTTGAAAAGATGGAAGATTCTTAAGAGGTTGGAGGAGAGGAGATCGAAGGCTTGGAATTGCGCGAGCAAGGAGAAATTCTGATACCATGTAAGAATTGAGAAATGAGAAGGGAGAATAGTTTTTCATTACAAAAATAATGTGTAGATACATGACTTTATATAGGCAAATAACATATTATATTATATTCTAATAGAATATGTACTAAGTATTGGTTCACTAGGAGTTCTTGCACTGGGCATGCCTGGTTCACGGACACCTGGGAGCCTGGGACTTCAGGCTCTACTTGGCGCTGCAACGCTTGCTCTTGGGTTCCCGACCTCTGTTGCCATGCTTGAGCCATGGCGTCCTGTCTTTTGTTTGGCATAGTCATATCTTGTTCTCTAATTTTGATGTTTATAGAGTTGAAATCTCATATATTTGAAGAAAAATTAAAAGATAATCAGCTTTGAGGTGCTACAGTACATAAGAGTTGTATTTAAAATTTGACAGCATTCCTCTAATAATTATTAAAACTCAATTCTTTTGAAATAATATGCTTTTTGTATATTAATTTTTTGATAATTCTATAATTCCAAGTAATTTTATGAGCATGCTTCTAAAATTGCTTATTCATTAGGTGTTCCAAAAAATGATTGTCTTGAGTTGTATATGCATATTGTGCTTTTAATTTTTTTATGGGATAATTATTTTAAAACTACAAATAACATTAAACATGACTAGAAAATTACTTTTTTGGAAATTAAAGTTACTATAAAACACCTAAAACTTATATCTTTAAAATTTAGATAATAAATACCTAAAACTTATATCCAACTCATAATAGGATGATTGATCTCCTACATTAAACTAACTCATATCTTCAAGAGCCAGAACTCGTTTTGGGGAGCCTTGAGAATCTGGTATGCCCTCCAGATTTAAGAGGATGCAGTTTTTGTGAAAATAGAAGTCTGTTCTTGTAGGTTTTTTGTTTCCTTGAATCAAAAAACAGTTTTTTCAATTTCAACACCAAAAAAAGATAGTTATTGGGAGCTTCGCTAAAAATAAAGGTAAGCTGAAGTACAATGGTCTAACTAAAAGCTTTCGAACTACAGATGCTTATAATTTACTTCCAAAGGGATCATATGGGCTGGAGAAAGTAAAAGTTCCAGGTTCACATAAACTAACTTTAGCTTGTACAATGTTTCTTTAGCAAGAAGAGGTAATTAGATGTGTGAAATAGAATCAAATATGTTTATTTTTGGAGTATGCAACACATCAAAATAAACCTGCTTAATAGCAATATCAAGCCTTTAAGCTTAAATTTTCAAATAAGGATCATGATGTAAGATGCATGGATGACTCTACATAGAGTTGTAGACCACTTAAATGGATCCAAAGCATAATGTTTACAAGTTCAAGACAAGTTTGAATATATTCAGAGATTTAAAATATTGATCGAGTTTATATATTTACTTAAATAATAAGCTCAATGTGAAAATGACCTTTATCAAGCCCAAGTAAAAGTATGCAAGATGTTTGAGTAGGCCAATATTTTCTTCCTTCCATGAAAGAGAGGGAAAATATGCACAAAAAAATAATAAAAGATAAAAACATAAGAAACATAGAGATTATGTTATTTGGTGAAGAATTCATCCACAACTACATTAAACATTTTCATTTATTTCTTCAAAAAATATATAGAAAAAAAATGGAATACAAGAGAGTCTCAAGTGGAAGAAAATAAAGTAAAAACTAAAATAATACCCTAAAACAACCTAACAATTCTATATTAGAAACAAATCAAGCTTGAAAAGGCTTGGCAGTTCCATGGCGCTATGTTAATAATGGCACGCTAACTTAGCAACTACTTGCTGAACCCAAAACAGCGACCCAAAAAGTTTCAGACCCTGGATCACATCAACATAATACAAAATCTTAACTTTAACATCCCTCGATGGAAACCCATTAACTTTCACCAATTCCAGCTCAACAAACATGCATAAATAGTGGTTACATGTAAGAATTAAATTTTCTCTAAGGATGTTAGATAAATTGATAGTAAAGAAGATATTTGGTGAATCTAAACAGACCCAATAATAAAAAGCTTAATAGTTAAAACACGTTCAAGAAAATATTAAGAAAAGAAGATTTGTTATAAATAGTGGTTTAAATGTAAGAAAATAAATTCTGTACAAACTATAAACTAGCCCAAGGTTCTAAAACGCCATTAATGATGCTAGAACTTTAGTTTTTGGATGTTCATATGAGAGAGGGGAGACATATATAAAAGCTAGTCAAACTAAGGCATTAAAAAAACCAAAGAGAAATATATTAAGTGCTGGTAATAAACTTTTTTTAATGAAAGCTGAAATAATGCAACTTACACGAGTGAGTCCAATAGCTCTAAATAATATTATGTGCTGAGTAAAATTGAGGTGTGAAATGTTATAAGAAAATGAGAAGTAGAAAATAGCTATAAGATTGAACGACACCCTATTGATATGTGGAAGTACTTGGATGAAGATGTTTTAAGGCTCACTAAATTATTTAATATAATAAATACTGAAAAATGTTGGATCGATGGAGAACGAAATTATAAGAAATTATGTCAATGAAACCATTTAACGAAAAGTTATACTTAAAATATTTGCTCAAGCACAAGTTACAATGAAACCATTTAATTTCACTAAATCAATTTAGTTTTGTGCTTAGTAGATTAACTATACAGCCTATAACTTTGTTGAGAAATTTGATAGTAAAATTTAGAAAAAAAAAAAAAAATTCTTCATTTGATATTTATATGTTTAGAAAAGCATATGATGAAGTACTTTAAAAATTCTTTGAAGTTTTGGTAGAAAGAGATTTGCATTGCTTATAATGATATTACTAAAGTTTTGCATAATGGAACATTTGCGTTCAAACACTAGATACATCTTCGAGAGGAGGTGCCATGGTGCAATACGATTGCAAATGACATTTTTCTTAATGTAAGACTAGCTATGGGGCTAAATAAAATTCAGGTTATAGAAAACTGCACTAGAATCTGATGAATTTTGTCTCAATAGATCCAAAATAATAGAATTTAATGTGAATTTAGTCATTATAAATTTGCTATATTAAAAGATATGCCTAATGAAGATTGTGATACCAAGAAAAGAAATATTCAAATATTTTGGATTAATGAAACTTTATAACCAAACTTGTCATGCCAAGAAAAGAATCCCTCGTGAGTTGACCAAATCTTTCAAATAATAAGAAAGATAATTGTGATAGAACGTGTAAGTAATAGTAATTGCATCATAAGTTCTTTATTGATGCCTGACTACGGTATTTAGATATGTGTACATATGGCAAGGAAATCAACAAAACGACTGCAAAGACTATTTTCAATTCCTTGATTAGATAACAACGTCTGAACCAAGATGATTAAAGCAATGAAGTTTTTAAATTTGAATTGAAGTGTGAATGCCACCAAACAAGAACAATGGGTAAAGATCAAAACGAAGATAAAGATGAACAAATGGCAAATGATACTCTCTTGACTATCTAATGCACCTAGTATATTTATGAAACCTATACACCAAAAGTTGTGACCATAATTTATAATTTTGTGGCACATGTTTAGATATTTTAATGCATAACAAAATAATGGATTGTTGTTTGATAACATATGAAAAAAGTCTTTGGGATTTAAAAATGAAGAGAAAATAAATAAACTTGAAGATGTATTGTTACATAGTCCCATATGTAATTCTCTTGAGACTAATTCCCTAAACAAAACTTTAGGAATTATTTTATGATGATACAAATCGACCACTTAATGTTAGCAAACCCATCTCTTAATAGAAGAAGAAATCACAAATTTGAGACCAATTCTAATAAGTCAAGCAATGTTACATGTGACCAAAAATAACAGTCAGGTGGTGAGGAAATGAATGATGATCTCTGCTGTTGGCCCAAGAGAGAAAAGATGGCGACCAGCCCTTCTTTGGATAGCAACTCAACATAATATCAATCGAGTTTTTTCATTATCCTTGGATCTTCCCTAAACTATATGTTGAAAATGCCTTAAACACTTGGCATGCCACCTGAAATCAAGATAAAGTAAAAAAGGGATGAATTATCATTCAAAATCAAAGTTCAAATGGTTATGTAATTCTTATTATCCCTTGAATCAACATAAAGGGTTGAAAGAAAACAGTGGAAATACTCTCAATTTGAGTTTGAACAAGTGATGTTTCAAAGTTGGCAAGGTACAATGCACACTAACACTCATCAATTGTTAAGTACTGTTCACCTGAAAATCATCTGTCTAGCTTTAAGTTATCTTGTGCAATCAACAGTGAATATATTCCCTCTTCATTTGGCCCTACCCATGTATTCTATTCATTAGACTCGAGTAAATCACTATGTCCTGAACACCCATCATCTTTGTTTCATATATTTATAATGATTCAGTATATATATATATATATATATATATATATATATATCTTCCTGAACAAGATTTTACCCATATATAAATGGTGCAATGCAACACAAGTTATAAGGTGTAACACTCCATGGCCTTTTTACCTCCATTTTTAGCCACACATTACTTAATGTTTGTCACATTTTGAAGCAATCGTACATTCAAATAAAAAGAAAAAAAAAATTATGAACTTTATTTCTAAGAAGGGTCATTGAAGTTTTATAATCTCATGAGCTGAAGTTGAATAAAGGATTTTTGACAAGGAACTCAATTATGGAGCATTTAAGAGTGAAGGATTTACAAGTTCCTGGTACATAAAGTTAAATATTTTCTTAGCAAGTTCCTGTGGTTCTAAAACCACACTCAAACATATATATATTCATTTTCTAAGCAAGCATAAGTTGCTGCTGAGATATACTTTTTCCCATATAAAATATATGTAAGAAGTTAATGATTTAAAGTTTAGTTTTACTTATATATGGACATTTTATATATATAAATGATGCAATGCAATACAAGTTATAAGATGAACAAGATTATAAGGTGTAACACTCCATGGCCTTTTTACCTCCATTTTTAGACACTACATTACTTAATGTTTGTCACATTTTGAAGTAATCGTACATTCAAGTAAGAAGAAAAAAAAATTATGAACTTTATTGCTAAGAAGGGTCATTGAAGTTTTATAATCTCGTGAGCTGAAGTTGAATTAAGGATTTTTGACAAGGAACTCAATTATGGAGCATTTAAGAGTGAAGGATTTACAAGGTCCTGGTACATAAAGTTAAATATTTTCTTAGCAAGCTCCCCTGGTTCTAAAACTACACTCAAACATATATATATTCATTTTCTAAGCAAGTATAAGTTGCCGCTGAGCCATACTTTTTCCCATATAAAATATAAATAAAGTTTGGTTTCACTTATATATGGACATTTTCCATATATAAATGGTGCAATGCAATACAAATTATAAGATGAACAAGATTATAAGGTGTAATACAAGCTATAAGGTGTAACACTCCATGGCCTTTTTACCTCCATTTTTAGCCACTACATTACTTAATGTTTGTCACATTTTGCAGTAATCGTACATTCAAATAAAAAGAAAAAAAAATTATGAACTTTATTGCTAAGAAGGGTCATTGAAGTTTTATAATCTCATGAGCTGAAGTTGATTTAAGGATGTTTGACAAGGAACTCAATTATGGAGCATTTAAGAGTGAAGGATTTACAAGCTCCTGGTACATAAAGTTAAATATTTTCTTAGCAAGCTCCCCTGGTTCTAAAACCACACTCAAACATATATATATATTCATTTTCTAAGCAAGTATAAGTTGCCGCTGAGCTATACTTTTTCCCATATAAAATATATGTAAGATGTTAATGATTTAAAGTTTAGTTTCACTTATATATGGACATTTTCCATATATAAATGGTGCAATGCAATACAAGTTATAAGATGTAACACTCCATGGCTCCATTTTGAGCCACTACATTACTTAATGCTTGTCACTATCTGAGGTAATCGTACATTCCATTAAAAGAGAAAATTTTTATGAACTTTATTGCTAAGAAGGGTTCATTGAAGTATTATAATCTCATGAGCTGAAGTTGAATTAAGGATGTTTGACAGAAACTCAATTATGGAACATTAAAGACTAGAGGATTTACAAGTTCCTGGTACATATAGTTAAAATATTTTCTTAACAAGCTCCCCTGGTTCTAAAACCACACTCAAACATATATATTCATTTTTTAAGCAAGTATGAGTTGCAGCTGAGCTATAATTATTCCTGTATAAAATATATGTAAGATGTAAATGATTTAAAGTTTAGTTTCATGGCATGGCCATCAAAATTATTGAATTTGCTTGATATGCTTTTTAGCATGTTCAAAATTTGATTATTAATTTTTGTAAATATTAAGTTAGGGAGTCTAATTATATTCTCAAGTAAAATTTATATCAATTTGCATGTTTATGGTGAGTGTATATGATGACAGCAAACTCTGCATTATACTTTCAAGTAATTATTAAATAAGATAATGAATTAGCATAAAATGAACATTGAAACAAAATATAATCAAGTTGAATAACAGAATTGAGCAAAAAAAAAGTTCTGGGCAGGTTATACATCATTCAACACCCTATGATTCATTAAAAGAATTCAAATTTGTTCAACAAACTAATTAATCAAGAGTAAACCTCAGCTGATGAATGACAAGATATCTTAAGTGTGCCAATTTTCTTAAAATCCTGGAATTAAAGATAAAGTTTATAATAAAATACATACATATAAGCTCAAAAACTATGTGTATATAAGTGCTAAGAAACATGTCGTGTTATGTTGACAATTTTATTTAAGTAATTTAGCCCATAAATCTTTCTAAATGCATCAAAATTACAGCCCAGGTTGGCCTTATGCAATCATAACATGAAGATGAGATCACATGCACGGTATGGCTGGGTAGTAGTTTAACAAATAATAAGCTTGATTGTTAAATATGCAAATTATTAAAATTTGGGTTGTATGCAAGTATATCTCTCTTTTATTTTTCATTAAAAGGTGAGTAGATATACTGTTATTAAAGCAGTTAAAGTATCAAAGGAGTACACGGCCTGTTGACGTTTTGGCAGTGCCTGAAGATTGTTCTACTGATTGCAGGAATCTAAGGACCTTCTTCCAATTCCCACCACAACGATCAAAAAGGTCCTTCCTTGAGCGTTGAGGCAAAGAAGCGAATATCAGGTGACTCTCACAGAGTTGAAATGCAGAGAATTCAACCATGGAAGGAAATTTATCAGGACAGGCCCCATGTCTTCCACTGAACATTCGGCATGTTGCCTCTAAGGAAGCAAGATCTGCAGAGCTGAGACGACCTGAACTCAAAATCTCAAGAATCAAATGAGCAGGGAGCTCTTGTATAGAAAAGGCGCTACTGCGGTCTGCCATATCAAGCTTGCACCTTTACACTTTCCTACTTCCTTGTGGCTGATTAAACCGTGGAACTTCCCCCCGCTTGAAAAAGTAAGAAACATTGTCACCAAAATACGATTAAAAGCCTGGGTTAATTTTACCAATACAAAAGGATGACGATCCACTCATAATCTCAACAGCGAACGATTCAAAAGAACCAACGATCATGCTCATGGCGCACAAACGCACTCTGAAGCAAATCCTCAAGGGCTAACAGGAAAAATGTGTAATAAAAAGGAAAGCGTCTTGTGGAAGAAGCATACAAGAAGAGCCTAACGAGGTATAAAAGAGTTCTGGACAAAAAATCACAAGATGCAGCCAAAGGATCGGATCTAACCAGAAATCAATTAGGCGTTGATGAATAAAACAAAAGAAGTAGGGAACAAGCGAGGCAAGGGAAAGAAACAGAACCTCATCATAAACAGATTATTAACCACAAAAGAAACCGTAAAATCTTGCAATAGATCAAAACGACAATTCTGATCAGAGATCCGCACGAAATGCAAAGCAAGTCAGGAAATTTAGGGAGGAAGGGTGATGTTCAAGGAACATGAAAAGGCGCAGAGCAGAAGAAGAGAAGAAGAACTGGGCTGGCTCATGCCCCCTTTTTACACCTGAAGTCGACACTGAAGCTAGCTGGACATCAAACCTCAGAACTAAGCCTTGCAAGCTTTGGACTGACCGGAAAATCAAGAATTATTTAATTTTATTTTAAAGAATTTATTTTTTATTAAAAAAAATATTATTTTAAAGAATTTTTCTTTTTATATTCTTATATATAAACTCAAATAAAAAATATATTTCATTAATTATTTAATTACATATTATTATCATATCATCTATATAATTATATTTTTTTAAAATGTAAATATAGCAAAAGTTCTATTTTTATAGCCGAATGGAGAAACCCTTGCATGACAAAAAAACTATAATTCGTCAAATATATTTTATTTAAACTAAGAATATTAAAAAATATTAAGAAATAATATGATTGGTAGACAAATATATTAGACAATTATTTATAAATTTAAGAGTATTTATAAGCATACCACAAACATCTTTTTTTTATTTATAAATTTAACATAATTTTCTTATAATAAATCATATATATCACAATTTTCTTAAATATTTGAAATAAAAAATTATATTTTTCTCTTCCTTATTTTTCTTTTTTGGCATATATTTATAGATGTGCAAATTCATTTATATAAATTTTATCATATTTTAGATGAAATTAAAAAATAATTCTTTATTATTTTATGATACATATGAAATATTTAAATAGTTTGTGTTAAATATTTAAAAAGAAGTTTTATATAAATCCCTAAAATTTAATAACACCCGCAATTTCAATGTCACGAGAATATAAGAATATTAACCATTCACCCGAGTTTGGCTCGTCCATCCTCTCCTCCCTTGACCCTAAACCTGGTTTAATTTCTGAGCGAAACAGCCAAGTTGAAAAAGGCGACAATCTGACCTAAAAAAGGCGACACAACAGCTTTCTCTAGTGTTCCGACAGTGAGATTCTAGCTCTATCTGTAATTGTATGATGAAGCGCAACCATCGAAGCCGCTCATTGATGATAATAATTGATCGAAAGTTGTTGAATGGGTCGTACAATTTTTATAAATTCTAAAGATTTAATTTTTATAAATTCTAAAGATTTAGGTATCTCACAATCATTTGTTATCCACATGCTTTTCTTCTTCCGTCTTATAAATTAGCTGCTTCCTAATGCTAATTTGTATGTGTTGCCTCCATCTTTAGTTCAAATTTTCGGGGAAATAATTCATGCCGGTGAATGGCTGAAACAAGCTTATATGGTTACTCTTTGTGTTATTATAGATTGTATATCGAAGAAACGGAATGCATGTATCTTTAAACAATGTTATAAAGATGCTCATTCGCTTCTTATGCATAGCAAATATCTAATTTGAGGAATTATTGAAAACTAGAATGTGCCTAAGGAGGATCGCTCTCCCTCCTGTGCGCTTTATCGGGATTCGCTGCACATAATTTACGTTCTATTATGCTTTGTTGCTTATGGGAAGATGATTTATCATGAATTTCTCTTGATTGCTTTCATATTTTGCTTCTCTCAATTTTTTGGTTTTGAATTGCGCAATATATGAACTGGCTACTCTCTCCCCCCCTTTGTTTTGTATTTGGCAAGTTATACACCGGATGTTTTCTCAACTTTTTGGTTTTATATTTGGCGATCACTGCAGCTGCAAGGAAAAGACTTTTGGTCTATCGGGTCTAGCTCCAGCTATTAGAAATAATTTTTACTTAATTTTTTGGTTGGAGGAATCATCGGTTATGGACATTTGTTGTGCTTTTTGCCTTAATTATGTCTTAGTTTCTTATGCTGCTTTTGAAGACGAGATTGTATAATGACGTTCAAGGGCACATTTGTCGGTTCGGCGGCTTACTCTTGATCTTAGCCACTGAACAATGCTCTTTGTGTGGATTGAAGAGCTGTTTGGAGGCGGCAAAACGCCACAGCACGCGATAGAAAGGCATTAGGAAGCGCCACGGCGGCCGAGCGCCCCAGAGGCAGGTGCTACTCGCGCCGTAGCGGCCCAGCGCCCCAGAGGCGGGAACTACGGCACGTCGCAGCAGCCGAGCACCCCAGATGCGGGCGCTACTCGTGCCGTAGCTCCCGCGGCCCATTCAACCCCATTCTGAGCCTCCTATATATATATATATATATATATATATATATATATATATATATATATATATATATATATATATATATATATATATATATTCTTAAGCCCTTTTTAGGGTTAAGAGGCAGAAATTCGAATTTCATTGCAAAGAAGAAGAAGCTCCTAGGATTTGTATAATAATTTGGGGTTTAAGGTTTATGGTTTATGCTACAACACCAAAGATATACTTGAGTATATACACATTGATATTTGGGGACCAACAAAAACCCCATCATTCGGTGGTCGTAGGTATTTTATTTCTTTTATAGATGATTAATCTAGATTTGTATAAGTGTACACTTTGAAGAGCAAAGCAAACGTACTGGAGGTTTTCATAAACTGGAAGAAGATGATGGAAAATCAAACGGGCAAGAGAATAAGACGATCAGATCGGACAATGGCAAATAATTCACATCTGATTCCTTTGTAAGAGAATGTTAGGATTCAGGGATTGAATGTCACTTCGTAGTAAGAGAAACACTGCATCATAACGAAGTAACATAACGCATGAATCGTACATTAGTGGAAAAGGTGTGGTGTATGTTATCCAAAGTTGGATTGGAGAGAGTCTATTGGGCAGATACCCTATACTATGCATGCTACTTAGTGAATTGTCTGTCATCTGCAGCACTTGACAAGAAAACTTCTATAGAGTTGTGGTCCGAACATTCTGCTATAGATTATGATCAGCTGAAGATTTTAGCATCCCAGCTTATTATCATGTCAGAAAAAATAAGCTAGAACCACAGGCTAGGAAGCTTTCGTAGCGGAGTGAAGAGCTACAAATTGTTTGATCAAGTTGATAAGAAGATTGTACTGAGCAGATATGTCACATTTAATGAAGAATTTTTCTTGAAACTAAGGAGTTCTCATCAGATCAAGGATAGTACAGAGACTCCTGTAAGCAGGCAAAGAGTGGTTTTGATGCCAACAATTTTATTCCACAAAAGTCTTCACATCACATTGAGAATACTCCTACAGAAAAAGACCATGTGGGTGATATTGAGGAACAAATTGATATTGATATTGAGGCTCCAATTCATGAGTTGATTGCAAGAGATAGACCCAGAAGGAAAGCAACTCAACAACCAACTTGGCTTAGAGATTATGTCATTTATGCATTGTCCGTATTGGAGGACGAGGTTTCATCCCACTACAAAGAAACAACGACGGCTCAGAAGAAATTTATGGAAACAGACAATGGATGAAAAGATGATGTCTCTCCATAAAAATGAGGCATGGATGTTGGAGAAATTACCTCTAAGAAGAAAGACTATTGTGTGCAAGTGGGTGTATAAGAAGAAAGAAGAATCTTCAGAAACTGATGTGCACCACAAAGCAATATTAGTAGACAAAGGCTTTTCTTAGAATGAATAGATTGACTATGATGAAGTGTTCTCTCCAATTGTCACACATTCATCGATCCACATGCTCTTAGCTTTAATATCACAGTTTGATTTATTGCTTGAACAGTTTTATATTAAAACAACGTTCTTGCACGAAGAACTATAAGTGATCTTTATGACGCAACCCCTATGGTACATTGAACTAGAAAAAGAAAGCTTGGTATACAAACTCGACAAATCTCTTTATGGGATAAAGTAATCATCAAGATAATGATATAATAAGTTTAATCATTAATGCAAAAGGAGGAAAATCAAAAAAGTCAGTTTGATCACTATGTGTATTTCAAAAGTTTACCTCAAGATAATTTTATTTACATACTCTTGTATGTCAAGGACATGTTGGTGACTACTTTAGATCAATCTGAGATGGATCACATGAAGGATCAGTTGTTGAAGAATTTTGAAATGAAGAACTTGGAAGAGGCAAAGAATATATTGGGAATAGAAATCTGCATGGATAGAAAGATATGAAAGATTTGGCTTGCCTAAAATGGGTATTTGAAAAAAATGCTGAAGAGATTTAAGATTGATGACTCTACAAAGTCTGTGAGTATACATCTAACACCTCACTTTTGCTTATCTGCAGAATAATGTCCAAATACATATTTTAAAAGAGAAGAAATGCACTCAGTGTAATATGCTAGTGCGGTTGTAAACTTGATGTATGACATTGTTTGCACTAGACCAGATTTAACTCAAGCAGTTGGAGTCGTGAGTTGATATATGCACAATCCGGGGAATGATCACTAGTAAGCAGTGATGGGGATATTTCAATATCTAAAAGGTACAATTGGTGTTGGCTTATTATTTCAAAAACAATCTTCAATAGTGGATTTATGGATACATGGATTCTAATTATACCGGAGATTTGGATCGAAGACGATCAACAACCAGTTGTGTATTCACTTTAGTAAGAGGTCCAGTATAGTGGATATCAACTCTACAGTTTACAGTTGTCATGTCTATGACATAAGTAGAATACATGACAATTACTGAAGCATTCAAGAAAGCTATTTGGATAAGAGGCTTGCTGTAAGACTTGGGTGCAAAGCAAAATAAGGTAGTTGTTCATTGTGATAACAAGAGCGTTATGATCTTAGTTACTAACCCGACACGCTCGCACAAAACACATTGATGCTCGACACTATTTTGTTCAAGATGTCATGAAGAAGGTGAGATTATACTTGAGAAGATTGACACTAAAGATAATTTTGCAAATATGTTGACAAAGATGCTCACAGTTCAGAAATTCACTTATTGCAAAACTCTGGTGAATTTGGAGAAGCATCTATAGGCTTCTCATTTGTTGGAACTATGGACGACTTGATTCATTTAGGAGGAGGATACATAAGCAATCAAGTTGGTGCAACCGCAGTGGTCAAGCGTCTAAGAGGCGGGCGCTAGAGCGTGCGGTAGCGGCTAAGCACCCCAGAAGCGAGTGCTACGCGTGCCATAGCGCTCACGCCCCAATCAGCCCAATTCTGAGCCATATATATATATATATATATATATATATATATATATATATATATATATTCTTAAGTCCTTTTTAGGGTTAAGAGGCAGAAATCAGATTTTCATTAGCCTCATTTTAGTTTTTGTGTGTGGTGGCTGCTCCATTGCAAAGAAGAAAAAGCTCATAAGATTTGTGTAAGGGTTTATTAACCTTAAGATCTTTGTAATTGTGGTGGCCCTGCCCCGTCGTGGTCCTGTTAACCCTTAAGTTAACATGATTATGGTGGATGGGTCACCAAATGATAAGGTCCCCACTTAAAATTGGATTAGACACATGTTCTAATCCAACTTAAATAAGGACTTTGCCATTTAACCCAAAATACCATCACTAAATGATTATACATGATCTCAGAGTGCGGAAGCAATTTAAATATAACATCCATCCATACAGTATAAATACAGCAATACAGAATAAGTAAAGTGCTGAAAAGAGAATGTTAACCTGTATTATTACAACATTTTAAAATAGATTAAAAGACTGAAAAGAACACTCAATCTCACAGACAGAAAAAAAACTAGAACTAAAGATCTTCAGTTACGGGCTCTTCCTCCAATGGCAAGCACTCCACTGGATCAGCTACTCCAACAAACTCAGAATCTACTATTATTAGTTTCATAATGGTAGGGCCCCAGCCAATAAAAAGAAACTGGTTAGACTATTATCTAAGCACATTTTAGGGCAAACAATTTATTAAGTTACTTGAATATCACCATAAACCAGTACTGAAGCAAAAAGGTGCAGAAAGCGTACAAAAGAACAGTAATAAGTTATAAACTACAGTTTATAACTAAACAAATATGAAGTAATACATACCTCCTCCAAGCAACTGCAACAAAGACAGGTAAGCAAAATACTAAATAAAACTGTAAGAAAAGTACAACCTAAATATGCTTATGATCAAATAGATTATACTAGGTGACATACAGAATTTGAACAGTATAAAATTGAAAACAACTAATATCCTAAGAGTACATATGAAAACAGTAAGTAAAACTAGCATCCTATATAAAAACACGTGCAGGAAAGCTGTAAGTAAAACAATGCTGTAATGCAGAATATGCAAGTAAAACAGTAACTGAAAATGGAAACTGCAGTGATCATCTAAGTCACTCATACTGAAAACATACTCAGCAAATCTTAGCCTGATGAGCTAAGAAACTCTGAACTGAACATCACTGAAAACTCTTAGCCTGATGAGCTAAGTCAGAACCGAATGTAAGTGTACTTGAATTAGTATAACCATATCAGAATCCTGACTCTTTAGTCAGTATGGCAAGAGTCTATCCATCCTATCTCTCAGACTAGGCATGGTCATAGACTGTCGGACATTAAACCCTCGAAAGGTTGCCGACCTGAACGAGTTGATCGAAGAGGTATACTAATCAAGCTACACCTTACAAAATCACCCTTAACTAGTACTCACCATGTCCAAACCTGACTAATGAGCACAAAATCTATTTCTTGCCATCCTGGGAATTATTTCAACCAGGCATGGATAGACTTACCGATAGTAACAAACCAGCGTGCTATGCTGGACTCGAGGATTGGAGAGGCATACTAGTTAGGCCACAACTTTCTGAAAAACTTTAAACATCGATCAATCATGAATGATATGTATGCAATTCAAAATTAACATGAGATATTTATCAAATATCCTATGTCCAATATATATGTACAAGGTAAGGGGCTTAAAATAAGGTATGCAAAGCATCAAAGTCAAGTGAGCAAGAAACTCTATCTAAAACACAGGTGATATCCGTTGTTGTCTACTTATTCGTTCTATCTACTCTAAGTTACATAAGTTTCAGAATCATCAATTTTTACACATTCTGTAACTTAGAATCACGAATCCTACTAATTGAAGATAATTAGGACTGACCACATCCTAATTATAACTTAATCAAAAGACGACTATTTGGTTAAAGTGAATAAATCATCGACCTAGTTTTGTAATTTAATTCATCCCAACCTCATCTTGATTAGCCAAATCAAGATGAAAAGATTAAGAATTAGACTCCAGATGATGGGGTCTAATCACTTAATCTAAAGGTATAATCTAAGGGTCTAAGTTTAGAACCCAAAACTCACGGATTAGATTAAGGCAAATCCTAATGATAAATTAAATTCATTAGGATAGATCTCTATTCTTAATTCTAAAGTTTAAATATTAAATAATCATTTAATAAACTAAGAAAATCTATAAACTAGTAAACTCAAGGTTTCACCTATTGAGTAACCCAATTTACTCAATAAATGAATTCTAACTTAAGATCTATTCTTAATCTTAGGAATTTAAAGCTCTTAATTACTAAGAGTATCTCTCAAGACACACATCCTAACTAATGTTATAAGGACCTAAGGGAATGTCTAAGAATGATTAAAGAATGAGAAATCACTCACTTAAAACTTAGGAATTTTCTTAAGGAGCTAACTTTGGAATTTTGGTTAAAATCAAATTAATGATTGAACTTATACAATTTCTATTCTAAATCATTATATTACTGTTTCTAATGATTATAAAGATGATTTTAGTGCTTTAAGATGCTAAACCCTAAATTTGGGCAAAATGACCATTTTGCCCCTACTTAAGGGTTCAAAAGATCAAATTTTGATCTAGGGCTTAAATTCTGAAATTTTCTTTTGGAAAGTGTTTCTTACTGTCTAATGTAAGATTAGACAGCAACTAAATTAATTTTGGGTGATTATTAAGCCATATGAGATCAAATTAGTGAATTTGACTCATAAGGGCAAATTAGTAATTTGACTAAGTGAAAGTTAAATTTTCTTTCAGATTATTGTTCTTTACTGTTTAAGCTTTTTATAGAATCTAAATTTGCTAAATTCTGATAAGTATTGGCCAAGTTATGACTAATACAAGATTTAGGGTTAAAAGGTGATTAAGGAATTCTTAATTATGGTTCAAAAATCCCAACATTATTAATTAGTGTCAAAATTGAGCAAAATCAGTGGCTATGGTTTACAATTAGTCCACTGATCATAATGACATGTGGTAGGCTCAATTTGGATCTAATTTGACTAAGTTAAGACCTAATTAGGGTTAAGAGTAATTAGTGAGTGATTAGCAAAATTAATCACTCGAACACTAATCCAATTTTATAGATAGATTTTAAATGACTCTAGGAGTCTTCTGAAACTTAAATCACTTAATTTGGGTTACTAGATTTGCTAAAATTCACTAATTAATATTTATGATAATTAGAGGTGATTGGTAAATCTAACCATTGGATCTAAAATATTTTTACAGATTACTATTAATTAGGTTCTTCTAATCTAAATTGATATTTGTATCATTCAATTTGGAGTTCAATTGACCAAGTTATGGTCAATTGAAGTGCTAGGTCTAATTAGGGTAATTATGGTTAGGACCTAAAAGTGATTAGGCAAAAACTAATCCAAACAGCAAGGTGAATACTACCAAATTAATTCTTAGGGTTTTCTGATCACTTTAAGACCCATATTGGGATATTTGGATATATGGTTACAAAGTTATAGTCAAATAAAGTTTTGTGACAAAATTTGAATTATTTAATACTCATAAATGTCACTATACAAAATATAAGTCCAAACAGAGATTTAATAGTTTCAGATTATTCCTTAATTTTTGTTGATAAATTTAATATATTTATTTGTGTCATTTCGACATATATTTTAAAAGGTATTGATACTTACAGTTTTGGTAATTAAATTAATTTAATTAAGCTGAATTATATTAACTTATATATTAATTAAAAATCCATCTGAAATAACTCTCTGCAGTGGGTCCCACCTCATAACACGCGGCGCTTTTACACGATCCACCGTCCGTACGGGTCCCACGCTATTGATTGGTCTGCGGATGCAGATAGAACCCGCGGTTCTGGTTGCGGGCCGAACTGGCCCGAACTCAGCCCAGACTTCTGCGCGACCTCCTCGCCCAGAAGTCGAAGACAGGGATTTAGGGCTCGCTTGAAACCTTCTTTCCAGCGATGGGGAGCCCTGACCCGCAAGAAATCGAGAAGAGCTCGGTGAGCTCTTCCATAAGACGAATGAAACGCAAGCAGAGGCAGCCGGTAGCCGAAGTAATTCCTAACCCTAAGATTTTATCTATGAGACGCATGCAAATTTCTGAATCCAAGTGAAACTAGGTCACAATATTTGACCCGATTGAATTCCTAACTGGACACAATCGTATCCGAGCATACAATCATATACAAAGAGTGATGTTAGAGATTGATATGAAATTGCAATTAGGAAATAGAGCAAGAATTGTAGGTGATCGAAGTACTGAATTCATCACAATGTTACTAGAATTCAATACGGGAAGGATTAATCATCAATAATGAAACATCTTATCGTATACGCATAGGATGTGAGGTACCTTCAAGAGTTTAGGCGAACGCCGAGAGGAAGAATGGTCAGCTCAGAATTTTCTCAGGATGATTTGAATTTGCATAAAAATCGAACTTGAACTTGGGAGAAGGATTTAGGGTAGGGTTGAAAGCGGTTGCTGCCACTTGTGAGTGAAGAGAGGGCGACGGCCACCGCGTGTCGAGTCGCAAGACACGCGGCGTAGGCGCTCCACGGGGAGGAAGAAGATGCCCTACGATCGTCCGATCGGATCGATCGGACGATCCAAAGGTGATACGCGCGACTCAGACGGTGTCAAGAGGAGGGAACAGCGCCGTCAAATGCATTATATAAAATTTAATTATATATTTAATTTATCGTATTTTATTAATTAGTTTTAATAACATAAATAAAATCCAAAAATTTCCAATAAATCACCCCTAGCTAATTGAGGGGTGAGGAATGTGACGGCGCACTCAGATTTTCGTTTTGACGAGTATTTAATTATTTGATTATTCTGGTATTTAAATATTATTAAAATATTCGATGAAAATCTAACAACTTCCAAATGCCTCCAAAATTGCACTCCTAGCTAATTTGGGTGTTCTGAATGCAATGGTGAAGTCAGATTTTCAATCTGAGGTCTAAATAAAAAGTTAATTTTCTAGGGTTTGAAATTTTTTCCAGAATTTTTGATTTGACTCAATTGACTTCTAAGTTGACCTAAGTTTCAGAGATGAGTTCTAAATTACTTAATTAGTGACTTAGAACCTTAATTAAGACTTAGATTAGTCTTAATTGAGCCAAGTAACAACCTGGGTTGTTACAGTAATCCTCTCTCAATAGTGAAATTGTTTTTGCTCTCATCCCCGTGAACATATGTATTAGTATATAATCACGTAAATTCCTTTGTTTGTGTTGTGGCATGCATGTGTGTTTTTCTTGTTTTATTTTGATTTGCTCAATGCTTTGAAGCTCTTGTTATGTATCATTTTGAATCTCCAATACCCGGTCTATAGATCCAAACAAGGGGTTTCAATCTCAACACTTTGGATACTGCAGGATTGATGCCCAGACGAGTTTAGGGCTCTGAAATGGTCTCGAAAGAAGGATCTGAATCTTAATATCTTTTTCTCATTTTCTCTTTATTTAATTAAAGATTGCTTTTAATTTTGCTCTTTAGGTTGCTTATATTCTTTTAATTTAGACGTTTGTAACAACTATTTATTTAAATATACGGGCTAGCCCTCACATTTTTTAAGAAAAAAAAGTAATATTTAAAAATTAAATATTTTATAAATACATTTTAAAAATTTTTGTGTTTTTTTATTTTTGAAGTAATTGAGAACTTGGCTCAAATTATTTTATAAAATGAAAATATTATAGGATACAGCAAATTAAGTCTGCATTCCTATAGAGAAACAAGAAATAGATAATACAAAATAAGTTAGACAACTAAAATAGGGGATATGCTAGACTACTGAAAAGAAAATGAACATAAGAGTACAAGGTCAAATCTGAAATTGAAAACTTTTGGAGGCTGGGCACCAAATTTCTTGAAATCTGAAACTTGAGAAGTCAGATGGAATAGGCCAAACTAATTGGCTGTTAATCCAATGCTGTTGGAGTGAGTATATGAAGTTGTGTTGGTAGTCTAGCTTGAGCGTCGTAGTTAATCGTAGTCTGAGATGACCAATTTGCAAGATGAAGAATCTCAGGGTCTGATGAATCTGATTGAGAGCCATTATTGTGGATTTCCATGATATGATAACTTTCTTGATTTTTGAGTTGCATAATTTTGAAATATGTGTGGCGTCTCTAGAGCAGTTTCTAAAGAATTTGTTGTTTCTTTCTTCCCATATAGTATTAGTGATGATGCTAACCGCAAGAAGGCTAGAATGCTTCCCCGTCTTGTAGACAGTGTGATCCCACTGTCAAGCAGTTGAGGCAAAATTGGAGGGATTAGCCAACCCGTGTCGAATAGCATTGAATTTTTGAGAACTTCTAAGGCAAGTCGATAGTTGAAAAATAGGTGAGTGAGTTTCTGGGTGAGAGTTGCAGAGATGGCATTTGTGATTAGCCGAGATGCCTCTAGCAATTAAGATATCAGCTATCTTCAAGGAGTTGTTAAGAGCTTTCATTTTGCGCAGGCATATGGAGTATGTGGCCCTTGAATCAAATATGATTGTGCCACTCTATATCTCTCTAGTCTTCATAGTACATCTCTTTGCTTTCGCACGGGAAAAGATCGGGAGCCTCGAAAAAGATTAGAATGGCTATCGAGGAAGGTGGTAGTGGAAATTTGAGAGAGCATGAGCCAAGCGGCCTTGTGGACATGGTTCAGGCTGTTGGAGAAGTTGTCGGTTTTCTAGGTGGAATTTAGTTGGGAAGATTGAATTCAGCTAACCATCGGGAAGAGAGAGTCGTGGGAAAGGTAAGCACGCTTCAGCATATGGTTTGCTTGCAACACTTTAGAAGAGCCGTGGGAGAGCATAGACCTAAACCATCCTTGCCAAAAAATGGTTTGAAACTTTGTGTCCTTTCATTGCAGCAAGAAGCACTATGAGCAATTCATGAACAGTAAATAGCCAACAGTGTAACCATAAAAATCTCTCTTAAATTCATGAATAAAAAAAGCATCTTAAATTCGAGCTTAAGCTCACATTAACAAGTTACCTGTCCCTTTCTGAAAAGGACAAACAAAAAAAAGGATATTATGCCACGACATTGCTAAGCAGCTCGAGTGTCGCCCGTGCGCTTTCCAAACTTTGCAGCACTCTCACCGGCAGCCACTGGTTTCCTCACACGCTGATAACGAAGAACGGAGAAGGAAAGGCCTCATCCCTCGACATTATTATGCACAACACTCCATTCGTTCTAATCCATCAATTATTATCATCAATGAATGGCCCAAATTACAGATAGAACAAAAAAAAAGGTTTTGTCACTGTCCAAGAGAAAACTGTTGTGTCACATTTTTTAGCTCTGATTGTCGCATTTTTCAACTCCACTGTTTCGCTCGGAAATAAAACCGGATTTAGAGTTATAGGAGGAGAGGATGGGCGGGCCAAACTCTGGTGGGTGGGTCGGGCCATTAATTTGACTAATTTTTTTGTCTAATAGTACTCTTAATTTATTATGACTATTTTCTAATACATTTGTCTATGAGTCATTTATTTTCTTTTTTGTCTTTTACTTCATATATGTATATGTATATTATTAACAAACACTTTTCTATTTAAGGTTCCTAAATAATATTCATACTCTTGCACACACTTACATACACACAGTATTCTAGGTTCACTAGAAGGCTCAATTAGGTTAACATGATAAATATATATATATATATATATATATATATATATATATATACATGTATATATTGATCATGTTATAACCTAATTTAGTCTTCAAGTAAACCCAAAAAATCCTATATTACATTTCAAATAAATTTAGAGAGTAAGAATTTAACCTATAGATATCTTGATTTGTGAAGGTTAGGACTCTTGCATCAAAGTAGTTAAATGATTTAAGATTTAACTATTGTAACCATATTTTGAAACCATAATGCTAAATCCATGCTTGAGAACCATTTAATGATCCTTTAAGTACTATTCTTAAGCTTATGAGTAGGAAGATTCCATGATTCAATAACCTTGACTTTTTAGTATTAAAAAAATCTAAGATTTAGATGCTTACTTAGATATGTTAGATCATTAACCCTTCAAATATTAAGAATATGCAATTATTTGATAAATATGAATTTAACTAAATAAAAGTAATTATTTTACAAAGTTATACAAATACCATAAATCAATATTTTTACTATTATAAATAAATAATAATAATAATAATATATTACTCTTAAAAGAATTATTTTGTAAATCCAAAGAATAATGAATTTTCCAATTTTCCATTTAATTCTTGACTTAAATGATTGTAGGAAGTCTACTTACTTAAATGATTCTTGACTTAAATGATATGTAAAACTTAGTAAGATTATTATTTTTAAAAGTTCATATTGTTGTGACACATTTTAAGAGTTTTATATCTTCATGTTACCATTTTTATATCTTTGATTCATTTGACCATTAGTTTCTATTATTTTTTTATTTTTTAGATCATTATTATCTATTAGTTTTGGATAATATAAAACTTGGATAATCATTATTATCTATTATTATTATTATTAATAAAAGTTTAAGTCATAAAATCATTCAATTCACATGCTAACTTAAGTATAATGCAATTAGTTATGATACTTAATAATTTACATTTTTTTTTTTTACAAATAAACTACCATTATAATAATTATTTTATAGTAACAATTAATTATTATTTAATTGCAATAAACTATATATTTAGAATAAAAATTATAGTTTATAGTATATGATCAATTAAAGCCATCTGTTACAGCAGTTTGGTTGGTTAAATTGCAAATTTACAATTTCTGCAACAGCACAAAAATTTAGTACTTTAGGTTTATGAAAAAGTAAGAATATTATAGAAAAATTAATCTCAATCATTTTTACTTATCAATAGTTGATGAATCTCACAGTAATTTTTATACTTGCAAGACTGATATAAGCTATTTCTTGTTGTCTAAAGCCAACAAAAAAGTGGACCCTAAAAGGTAATTCAAGAGAAAGTATACACATACTGAATCCTAACAAATACAGACAATCTGAAACACAAGAAGAATATTAATTAGAATCAATCATAATGACAAAAATCATCGAGCTCCATCAATTATCAATATTTTATTAAAAGGTATGCAAACACAAACTTATAATTAATCATACTATGAAATAATTTCAGTAGATCGTCATAAAAAAGAATCAATAATGAATTGAATTGGTCACAAAACATAAAAACTGCCAGTTTTGGCCCTCGCTACAGGAGACATGTTAGCCAAAGATGTATATACGGTGTATATATCCTTTGTATTGAGTCAAGAAATAGCACACAAACACTGGGGTTTTTCACAGCCTTTGGAAACGAAATCAAGGACTGCATCTTTGGTGGGAAGAGAAGGAATTGCTCCCCTCTCAGTGACTGTGATTGCGCCGCATGCATTAGCAAAAGTCAGGGCTTCCTTTAGCTTCTTCTCATCCTGCCAACATTTCTTTGGATTCAAGTCTTGTACAAGGAAAAAAAAATGAATTTTCAAATGATATTTAAATATAGTGACACAAATGTCAATTTAATTTGGTGATTAAATGAAGCTACAAGTGCAACAAGTAAAACAAACTGGCAAGGCTGCTAAATGGCGCTCTCATATATATATATTTTTTGTGATATAGAAATATAACGCTTAGGAAAGATCTCATATAACTGACCTTAGAAAGAGTTTTTTATTTCTTAATTGCACATAATGGAGATAAGTAACTCAGGTAAGTTCACTTGGTCGGACTAAAGTTTGATGGTGTTTTGAGTATAGGTATGTTTGCTATGTGACTCAAATTTGGTTTGACCCTTTTGGAATTTAACATGTGTGCTCTATAAATGAAATCCTAGAAGGCATCTCGTCCTCTGGCAAGGATCGACTTGCCCAACCAGGCTGCGGAGATTGAGGGGGCAATGCTCATGAATCAAAAATGGTATGTATGATTCTTTTATTAAAAGTTATAATCCCCCATCTATAAATTTTTTTAGCACATTTGTTTTTTTAATTTTTTTTGCTGCTTCTCTATCTATAGTACTCCCATATTTTCCCTATTTTTCCATGTAAACTTATTGTGTTTGTTTATGATTTATATAATCTTGTGCTTGCTTGCAATCGGCTTGTTCAATATGCCATAACAAGAACTTTTTGATACTAAATATAGTAATATATCTTCATTATTGAGAACGGCCTGCTTTAATGCATTTACTTTTATCATTGTATTTTCTCACATGTATATAACTGCCTATAATCTTATATCATGCTATAGTAATAACAATGTAATATGTATGATATATGCTCCGTCAAACATACTAAATGGTCATAAATATTAAATTTAAGTGCGTTAAAGTTATATCCATACAAGTTCAAAAAGTTAAATTCTAATTTAATGATTAGAGAAAATATGGGTAACCATTCTTCATTTGTTTTATGATATCATCTAACAATTTGATGAATGAACATAGTTACCATTGGAAATCTCTATCAAAAATATTTATAAATTTAGTGCATGAAGATGAATATAGAATATCAAATAAAATTGTTAGGAAGTGTTCTTTGAAATTAGTCTAATCTATGAACTTAACACATAGGCACTTTGCTTGTCATCAAGAGGCAACATCTCCTCCCTGATCTTCCTCTCTTCCATTAAACTTCCCATATGGGTTTTCCATATAAAACTGTGTTCATTTGGAAATTTTATTTTTTCTCTTTGTTTGCTCTTTGTGATTTATTAATTACCATTTTAAGGTTTAAGCCGCTCCCATTGCTTTCGGTAGCATAAATTAAGAGTATTATCATGGTAAAACCAAGAAGAGCGATCTGATTGCTAGAAATAAATAACAGTGCAATTACACATGCTATAAATATTTAAGAAAGTGAGGGCAGAAACTCAATTTCATTCAAAAAGAGATACACAAAGATACAAGGAAACTCAGGACTACTACATTACATATACACATGAGCAAGAAAAAAACCGAGATCTCTATCAGAAAAAAAGCTATACATTCATAAGAGAAACTTTGACAAAATTGAATACAATAGTAGCCAGAGCAGCAAATTACCTTGTATAGATCATGATTTGACGCCATATGAATTAATAACCCACTTACAAAGGAATCACCTGCACCAGTAGTGTCCACAGCTTTAACCTTAAACCCTCCAACTCTCCCATGAAAGTTCTGCTCCTCAGAATTAAACAAGAAATTGCATCAGAGATGTAAATTAAAAGTGCAACTTTTCTGCAATTCATGAGGAAAAATCATGTATTGATGTAATAATACTAATTTGGCGTATGTCTGAAATTCGTATTTTGGATTCAACACGCACGACACATACGAGGTCCTAGGGGTACTGTACTTTGGCGGGGATCAACCTGATTGGTGAATTGAGGTCGTTGAAAGTTTATTTTGTTTTTTCCATCACCGTAACATACCTCTGAATGTCAGATTATTTGAGGGGATCAGGGCGGCAAATCTTGTAATTCCATTATTTTAAATTTTACTTTATTGTGGTTGTTTCCTTTCTTCTCTGGCGATTTTTCCCATAAAAAAATGGTAATGCAAAGTGATTAATTTCTTTGAGGAGTATCTTTTGTTTGGATTGATACTGTACCTAATAGCAATCATACCTTAGTATAGTATCTGCAGCCATCTTGCCCTTCTGTGACAACTAGAAGCTTGAGATTGGGGTGAAAAAGCCTATTATACACAACCTCATCACTATAAGGATCTTCACCTCCAGTCAAGAATGATATCTCCTCCTCACTTACCTGTCATGCAGAAACAACAACTGAGTTTTTAAATTAACTTAATCGAAGAGCTCAAATTCAGGTGAAGCTAAAAACGAGACCTTTATTAAATCTGCGTAATCCCAAATGCCTTTTATGCCTTCACGGGCCGCATCTGCGGAAGGCCAGAGAGGGAGTCGCAGATTAGGATCATACGAGAGAATGAGCCCTGCTTTCTTAGCCATCTTAAGAGCGGCAAGGTGAGTTGATCTGCACGGCTCTTCGATCATGCTAATGGAGCCGTAGTGAAAGATGGATCCCTATATTTTTTATGGTTTGCAGTTCTTGTAAGTGGCGTTCAAGTTGAATTAATGGAGATGATAAGACCAAGAGAAAAAACAACAAAAGAACAAGACCTTGTTGATGAGATGAACATCGAGCTCGGATTCATGGAGGAGCATGTCGGCGCTAGGGTGTCGGTAGAACATGAATTCGCGCTCGCCGTCGGATCTGAGAGTGACAAAGGCAAGGGCTGTTCTTGCGCCGGAGTCGAAGCGGACGCCGGAGTTATCGACATTGTTGTCCTTCAGGATGTTGGATAGCATGTGCCCGAATTCGTCCTGCCCAACCTGTTGGATGAAAATTACCATTAGGGTTCTTTTTCCGTAAGCTTCTCATATCCTGATCTACATTAAAGAGGTAATGAGATAATTATTGGCAGGGTTCCTAAGTCAATAGCTTACCATTTTTTTAAAATTAGGCGATCTCAAAAAAGAAAATAAATATGTGGCCTCAATCACTTAAAGCTATAATATCATTTACTAATAATCTATATATAGTAAATTATTTGATGAAATGTGAATGTTATTTTGACCCAACAGATAGGATGTTTGATCTAAACTTTAGATATAATAATAAGAATCTAAAGTCTTATCCAATCAAATGCATTTTATGTCAATGTAAATTAAATATTTTAGTGAAAATTTAGACGTAAAGATGAAAATAAATAGTTTACGCTCAAATCGGACGAATTCGGAAAATGTGCGGAGACTTGCGGACGAGCAAACAAGAACAGATTTCCTTCGATCATTCGAACAAATCGGACGTCCAAATATTGTTGCAATTCCGTTTGAACGGCATTCGTTCGAATGAACAATTTGATGAGCGAAATCGAAGGATTTGCTCGAACGAACGATTCGAAGAATTAGTTCATACAAATCTTTCGTTTGTTCGTTTTATTCAAACGAAATCCTAAAAAATTTTAATTTCAAATAAAAATATTAATTTTTTATTATAACTTAATTACTTTATAATCAAATTTTTCAAAAATTTTCATAACAAACAGACTCTTATTTAATGTGATGATTATGCTAAATATTTCTCTTCCTTTCTTAGCTCCTCTCAATCTTATTAACTATATCTTAATAACCACATTCATAATTCTCTTATAATCTCATAATAATATGTAAGTATTGCAAAATAATTATTTTTTAATAATTAAAAGATAAATAAACACTTGCTAATAATTATTAAGAAATTTGTAGTCATTTTCATTCTTAATCGATCACTAATATCATTTAAATTTAATATTAAATATATAATAATCATAATTTGTAGTATTATTCTTTTTAAAAAAATATTATTCTACAATATTATTATCAATTTTGCTATTTAAATAAAAATTAAAAAATAAATTTGATAAAGATGTAAAACTAAAATGCTATATATAAATTTTTTTGTTTCAAAAAATAAAATATATTCTACCAATAATTTATTTGTGCATATAATTTACATATTATATTTATATTTAATATACATATTTAATTATTATTGTCATATTTAAGAGGATGCGCATTTAGGAATAACTAAATATACAAAAATAAATAAATAAACATTAAAATATTATATATTATATAGCAAAAATATAATGCCATAAATTTTCAAGTAACTGAAATAATCAATCTGTAATTGTAAGATGGAAAATACTTTCATATCTTTTGCAGGGCTTACTCCGATTTAATTTTATATATTTTTAGAAATTATTTTAATATAAATAAATAAATATTAATAAAATAATATTTAAATTCTATTAGATGAATTTTTTTAAGTACAACATAAATACATATAAATAATATTTCTAAAAGAAAATTAAAACCAAACAACCTTTTAGATGAGCACTGAATATTCCTCCAAAATAATTTTTAATTAGCTCTTAAGAAATATAAATATATATTTAAATTCATTTCCATCAAATACTTATTTTAAATACAAAAAATTATTTAAACTATTAATTCATAAACAGCATTTTATTTTAATCGGGCTATAGTAGATACACCTTGCCGATGAAAGCGGAAGAGCCGCCGAGCCTGGAGATGCCGACGGCGACGTTCGCCGGAGCTCCTCCGGCAGCCTTCTTGAATGCCGGCGCGTCGGCCAGCGAAGCGCCGGAGACGGTGGGAACGAAGTCTATGAGCATCTCGCCGAAGCAGAGAATGAGGGGTGGCTTCTCTCCGCCTTTCTCCCTCCCGCAATCGTTCTTCGCCATGCTTGCTAGCGAGAGAGAACACCCCACCCCCCTCGGCGCTCAAATATCGGATATTTAATTATATAAAAATAGATGAGGGAGGGGGTGAGAAAAAGTAACGGATTTTGGCTGTTGCCAAATTTGTGAGGCTCGCATTGTTTCGCGAAGATTATTTTTTCTCGGCGCTGCCAGCTGTTTGATGAAATGCCCAACAGAGGAGGAGCTTTTCCTGGTTGCTGACTCGGGATAATCCATGTTGAATTTCCTGCAAATGTGGCAACCCATCATCTAATCATTCATACATAATACATATCTAACACTGTCTCAATTCTTTTCCTTATTTTATTAATTATTATGAGAAACTTTAGTGATTCTTTGAATAAGCATTGTTTGCGAGATCCTCCAGCGAAGCTGAATACCGAGCGCCCGCTACAATAACCACTGATATCATATGTTTTAGGGGACTGTTACAGGAGTTCCTGTTTCCACAGCATCAACATTGCACCGCGACAACCTTTCCGCTATCGCTCTCGCGAATGCCTTAGGCCTGCACCAAGCATGTAGAGGTCGACTGCTGCTCTAACAGAGGATAAGAAATTTCAACCACGAACAAGCTGCCGATATTTCTGACAAAACCACTATCAACAGCAAGATTATGCACGCTTGTATCCAAATTAACTCCATCTAAAAATGCAATTAGTTTGCAGCGATATTAGCAGCACAGCAGTATAACAGAAATCTCTCGCTTCTGAACTCTTACAGGACTTGTTTTTATATATAAATAAAACATATTAAAGTTAAATATAATATAAAAAAAATATTTGTGGCTTTAGATTTGGACACATGTAATGCAGAGGACCATGCATGGTCTATAGATATGGATCCATAAAAGTTTTTATAATTGAGAGATCGGATCGGGATCGGACCGGTGGTCCGCTGCCAAAGAGGCTGCTGAATTTGGGCCCCAGCGCCAGCTTTCCTCCTTGGCTTAGCTCCCCAATAGACAAGATTTAATTGCTACTTAAATATGATTATTAAATATTTTAATTTAAAGCTTTAATTTATTACAATATTATTAATTTCGCAAATACATTTATTTGAAAATAATCTCAATTTATTTGAAATTTTTTTCTCTTACCTAAATCCATAAAGCACTTTATATCTTATATTTGTATGATTAATATAATACATTCTTGTTTGCATGATTAATTTTTCTTGTTTTTTAATAAATCATAAATTTGTATCAATTTATTTTGTTTCTATTTATCAAAAATAAAATAAAGGAATTTTAATTGCTGTAACTCAAAAAATTTATTATTTTCCTATAAAACACCCAAATTTTAAATAGTACTCATATAACATTTTAATTATAAGAGAACACACAATTTTTTTCATACCACATAATATATGGCATTTAGTTCGATTTAGGCGGTATACCGACGACATTGTTCGAGTTGCACGAAAGAGGCTGATCATGGGAGAGGAGGCATTTCACGCTGATTACGGGAGAGGAAGCATTGTGCATTCATCCAGAGAGTTGATAACAGAGTGAGGATGAGTTGCGCCTTTGTCTCCATAATCTGCTTCGAGAAGTAATCTGCTTTGTCTCCATAATCTCCATTCATCCTGAGAGTAGAATAAGAATATTAATGTTGAGATAATCGGAATATCTTTTGCTCCGAAGAAATTCCTATGATTGAGGTTTAACCGCTGCGAACCACCGAAGCAAATACGAAAAATATCAGCACAAGAAACTGAAATAAATCAGAACACAATATTCACAAGTATATAAATACTGAAAATACGTGAAAAACACAAGAATGAGAAAAACTAAGGAGCCACACAATAATAAAAAAAAATTATTATGAAATGAATGATTACAGAGTTACAGATAACTTGTCAATCTCTTTAATAAAAATAAGATTCACCATCATAAGTATTTTTTTTTATCTTCCAAATTTCTCATTGTTCTTACTCTAGAATTTCAAATTCTAAGTTCCAAGCCTCTCTAATAGCTCTCTGTAATAACCCAAAGTTATTATCCTAATTAATTATAATTAAACTAGGTCATAATTTTGATTCTAACACTCTTAATAAATCATTAGGAGTACACCATTAAATTTTGGTTCAAATCAGAAGTAGTTTAGATCAAAATTTTAATTCTGAAAATCCTAATAAATTGGAAAATGACCTACTAAAATAGATCTCAAATAAAAATATGATTTTGTCATTGCGCTAATCACCCCCAAATTAGCTAAGGATTATATTTTGAAAGCATTTATAAGACGTTGAATTTTTGTCAAATATTTTAATATATTTAAAATACCCATAAAATAAAAAAATTAAATACTCATTGAAATTGAAATTTGACTTCGCCGTTGCGTCCCCCATCCTTCAATTAGCTAAGGGTGAATTTTTGGAATTTTTTTGAAATAAATTAATAGTTTAAATTTAATTATGAATTTATATACAATACTAATTAAATTTAATATTTAATATTTATAGGCAGTGGGACCTGCCTTTTAGTTTTGGGCCAGACCCGCCATACGCAATCAGGTCGGGTCCGCTGTCTATTTTGGAACGATGTTTCCTCGTCGTTCGATTGGACCGTCTGATTGGACGGTCACGATTATCCCTTCCTCGTGCGAGCAACGCAGAGCCTGTGCATGGCCATCCTCCTCGCATGTGGCAACTGCCCTGCCAAGTGGCAAGCCCACCGCTTTTATTCACCCTCTAAGGTCTTAATTAAACCCATCTCAGGTGCAAAACCTAATATTGGACTGATTAAGCGAAATCCGGAACCGAGCTCCTTGCCTCTCGAACCCCCTTCTTCCTGCAGTTGAGCCCGCCAAGTACATTTCCTTTCTCCATTAATCGATAACAATTTTTCTAAATGTTAATTTGATTGCTTATTCCAATCAATTCTATACTCAATCGTCAATCAATTGGATTCGATTTACTTATATGGATCGTCAATTTTGCAAATGGTCTACAGTCATCCACAGTATTGCGATCTCCGTCCTCGTCATCCCGTCACTACTTGTGTAGGGTTAGAGATTAACGGCGATCCAGGCCGTCTTAGGCGAAGGCCCGGTCGCCATCCAGAAGATCTCTCCATCGGCATGCGGGCCGGACCCCGACAACGGCGGGAGGGTCGTCGTTTTGGACTCCCAAGGTACCGGTGTGTGGCGCCCCACCCCCTAATCCACAAAATTAGGTCACAGGGAGGTGTGCGATTTTGGCAAATCCCTCATTTAACATTGGATTCAGTATAATACTCAATCCACTAATAAAGGAAGGATGTGCCCTGAATATATGCAAAGGAACTAATTACTAAGAAAATAGAAATACATAGTGTGGAAGCAAAAAGGTAAACTATACATCCAATACATCACAACTTAAGCAAGAAAATAGTAATATACAACTCAGAATAAAAGTACAGTAAAAAACACAACCATATGTATCTGTATTATTACTATATTTTCAAATAAATTTTAGAGAAACAAAAGTGCAATCTCTCATCATTATAAGAAAAGAATAAGAGGATCTATAAGGCTTCAGTTCCACCCTGCTGCTCCTCCTATAAAAAAGGCTCCTTTCAGGCACAAGCTCCTCAAAGTGATAATATTCTGACATTGTCAGTTTCGCAATGTCATGGCCTTAGTAAAAAAAAAAAATCTTATTAGATATATTGTCTAAGTATATTTTAGGCTGATAATATTTCATGAATTTATTAATGCTACTGTTTATTTAAACAATACAAAATAAACTAGCATAGGAGCGACAATCATACAAAATGAGATGATGAGTTATAAATAAAAGTATTTATAACTAAATAAAAATGAGGCAAAAGAATATACCTCAAAAATAAGTTAAGACAAGCTTAAGCATATATATCTAAATACAATAAAAAAAGTACTGAAAGAAAAGACTAATCCTAAATATGCTGATGATCATATGAATTATGCAAGTTAAAAAGTAAATAATCTAATTGTGATATGTATAGTAAACAGTAACAAAAACTAGCATACTATAAGTAGACATGTAATAAAGTAAAATAAAGATGACTGAAGTAAAATATAATATTAAACGGTAAATAATAAACAAATATATACAGACTACCATATCAAAAATATTGGCCAATCAAATTAACGTAAATTCCCATAGAATTTTTGAGCTAGGGTAGAACATAACAGAATATGTATGACTGAGGAGGTAGAAAATACAAATATAATGAATTTTTGTTATTTTACTTTTCTTCTGTGGACACGTCCAGAAGTATTTGAGGAGTTAAGCACGTCTGCAAGGCTCTTTAGGTTCCAACCTTACACAACACTCCTCAATGAGTAATTGTAACGCCCCACCCCGTCGCCACGCACAAAAGAGATAATCAATCGGTGGCGGAGTGGTGCGTTACTTGGGGAGGGATTCCGCATCTCCCTGAATAGCTGAAGGCTGCTGACTCAACCTCAAGAAGAGTTGAGAGCTAATACTTAATATAAAAATAGTATCCTTATATTAAGTATTAAGCTAATACATATATTAGATTATGAGTATAAGAAAGAGAAATCCAATATATGTATAGTAACATCTGCATTTCTAGTATGCTGATCACAACACAATACTAAGTATAAGTAATATAAAGATAGCGTGCAGAAGCTAAAAGTAAGCATCCAGAAATATTCATCATAGAAGCTGAACAAAATATTCATCTCATAAAAGAAAATAGAAACACATCTAAAGTTATTACAAAAAGTTCACTGAAATACAGAAATAGAGTTTAAATACTGAACTAAAAAATAATTAAGCAAAACAGTAAAGGCTGGAGAAGAGTCCATTAGTGCTCCACTGTAGCGCCCCACCCCGTCGCCGCGCACAAAAGACAAGTATACTCAGATCAGCGGCGGAGCGGTGCGCTACTCGGGGAGGGAGCAACTGACAATAGCATCTCCCTGAATATGCTAAAAGATTGAGTCACACTGAAGGCTACTGACTCGAACCTAAGAGTAGGATCGATAGTCAATACTTAAGATAAGAGTAGAATACTTATCTTAAGTATTAGACTAATATGTATATTGGATTTAAAGAGGTAAATATGAATCCAATATATGTTATCAATATATATCAGCATTTCCAGTATACTAATCACATCATAATACTAAGTATAGTAGTATAACAGAGTGCGGAAGCAAAAGCAAAATATTTAGAATACATTCATCACAGAGTAGTAGTAAATATTCGTCTTAAAAAGGAAAAGTAAAATACATTCAGAATTATTACAAACTGATTTAAAAGATGAAAAGTAAAGTATATATGAAGTACTAAAAATAAAGTAGTAAGTAAAAGATGGAAGACTGATCTACTAAGGTTCCACGTACTTCTCCTGGATCTCCTGTAAGTCCTTCTGCCTATCTCCACAAGTTGCTCGAGATCTAGCAAATTGTTGGATCCCAAAAGTACCCCATGTTAGATAAGAAGTCTAACACATCGCAATTAACTAAGCAGTTCTAAAGTAAATGCAATAGACGGTAAAGTAAACATGACTGTAGAAAATAATAATAAAGGCACTATGTAACTGAAACTATAAAGACTAGGCAAAGTAAAACTGCATCAAAACTGAATACTGAAGGTAAACGAAAATATCAAATGCTCAGAAATCAATGTGAAAAATATCCAATACTGTACTATATGTCACTGGAATGATGCACCCAAATATGCCATAACACAATATGCCACAATATGTAACAGAACTATCACTGAAAGGTTATGAGTCGTACAGTCCAATGTATACATACACCCAGTTGGGAAGATAATACGGTGATGCCGATGCATCCTGAAATTCCCCAGTCAATGTATGCAATATTCTGTAACCCATAATTTATCACTGATACTCATGCATCACTACTAAAATAATCTATCAAACTCATGCTCATGTTCATGCCCATGCTTCTATTATATATAGTAAAATCCAGAAATTTATAAAACTTTGAACACCGATAATAAATTTTAGGTCTCCATTATGCAGAATCTTGATAAAAGGATTCTGACTCCTAGCTTCTAGAATGATAATTAGTTAAAGTTGAAGATTTACTTAAAGATCATTAGATGGGATGACATTTAGTAATCATCTAATTCCAATTTTACATTCAAAGTAGATATGCAACTAATGACTTAGTTAATATTCATTTATATATATCAATAATCATTTATTCATTCATTACATCCATCCATTCATTCATCATAAGCATTTAAATATAAACTAAGCTCCAACATAAGTATAGTAAAAGTAAAGTAAATAATATTAATTACAAATTAATAGTAAATATAAAGAAATGTAAGAATTAAAGCTCACATGTAATTTAATATTAAGCTAAATAATTTATTATATGATAAGTGGAAGCAACTAGTTTTTAGCACTTGGTCCAGCTCCACTAGCCTCCAAATGAACCTGATCTATCATATTTTAGTATTTAAATGTGATAAGGCAAAGCTAAAAAATAGAAAATCTAATTAGACTAAACAATCTAAGTATATTTTAAGATTGATTAAGGATTTTATTATTTTAATTGGATATCATTAATAGTTACAAAATAAGCACAAGCATGGGTGCAAGAAAGTAAGCATACAAGTATGGAAGAGTAAGTAAGAAAAAGATAAAGTGAGTTATAATACTCACTTAAATGAATATCATAGCCTACAAATAGAATAAGGGTAAAAGTATTCTAAATAGGCTAGAAATAAACTGATGTGCATATGAAAGTAAATGAAGTAAAGCATGTATATGTTCAAATGAACTTATGCTATGTAAGGAAAAGAAACAGAGAATCATTTCCATGTAATTTTATAATATTCATTATAAACAAGTAAAGTACAGTACTAAATTATAGAAAATGCATAGTAAGGAAATTGAAAGAAGATCTTAAACTATTAGTCTAAAATTTACATAGTCTATAACTATGAAAAGTAACATAACTAAAAGTTATGATGAGTCTTAATAATATATAAGATTGAAGAATATCTCACATGATAATTAATTAAAGTTATTTTAAATATATACTCATTTTGTGGGCATATTCAGAATAAAGAGAGGAGTTAAATATGTTTGTTTAACAACTAAAGAAAAGCAGGGTCAAATCCTAAAATACTCACATTCACCCTCTAAGAATATGAGATCTCCTTATTATTTTTTTTTAGCCTGCCCTAGGCTGATCCATCAGTATAAACCCCTATTAATTTTGATGTGAAAGGTTTATTCATGCATAATGTCTTATATGAATGAAAGGCTCAAAACTAAGCAAACATTCAAAGAAAATTTAATAGTTATAACTAAGTGATATTCAAAGTTATCTAATTTTAAGAATCTACTTAAAGATTGGAGATAATGGAGCTCCCAATTAACTTTGAGATATTAATCTCAAGTTAATTATAGATATAGTAGTAGTTGGGATTTTGAAAGTAGTAGATTCAGTTCAATTAGTATTATATGACAAAATAATTTATAAGTATAATTGATACTATTAGAAACTAGCTCTTATTCACATCCTAAACTATAAGATTAAATCATATTATTAAATCAAGGTTTAGGAGTCTAGTAGGAAGGTTAAGGTAAAGAAAATATCTAACTTAAGAAATTGTAAGTAAAGGTAAATTCACTAGCTATGTTATAGTTTGAAGGATCTAACCAATCAATTACTAATCTAGCTAAGTTATAAGAAAGTGAAAGGTTTAAAGTAAGCAATTGATAGAACTTAAGAACTACAAGTTCTAAGTATCATAATAACTAAAGTTTAAGAAATTCAATAGGATTCATAAACTACTCTAAGTAAAATAAGTATTTTATTACTAGCTCTTAAATGATTCAAAAGAAGGCTTTAGGGATTAGGATGAATGAACTAAGTTCTAATCTAATAACTAAAGCTAGATCTAGTTGATTCAATAATCTATAATTACAAAAGTATTAAGACTAACTATTCTCAGTGGGTGTAACTAATAGATCTAGGTATCAACTATAAATCAAATTGTAAATCAATCATAGGGTTTCTATCTTAGGGTTGAAAGGTGAATTAAGCACTTGGCAATTAATTCAGAATCTAGAAAATGAGAACTAAGCTCAAATAAATGTAATCTAATTTAATATGGGAAATAATAAATGTAATATGTTAGATATCCTAAGGTTTTAGAATACCTAAAGTATGTCATCTAGGAAATTAGAATTATCACAATAGCACCTAATTAAGAGTCAATAACTTAAAATCATAAATTATTATCTAATGGAAAATGATTTATATATTATTGAAATTCTTATATTATATGGAGAAAAATGACACTAAGTATGTCAATTTTGAACAACCTTGGAAAATTAGGATTATAATGACTCCTAATTAAAGTTAAAAAATGATTAAGAAAATTGTGATTCAAATATTAAATTTGATTTCATATTATTATTTCTCACATTTTTATGAGTGAAATGGACTATTTGATCATTTAATTTGGACATTAAATGATCAAATTAGGTCACTTAAAATAATGAAATTAATTTGTAATTAATTGATTAATCTTAAATATTGACTAATTAAAATATTTATCAAAATATAAATTTAATTGCATATTATTAATCTACTCATTTTTGTGATAAAAATGGTATATAATATCATATTATTTGGAGGTATAAATTAATAGTTATAATTAAGTTAAATGTTTCATTTATAATTATTAAAGTTAAAAAGTTTACTTATTATTCATTTTGTTTTTATCACAAATCCTTAACTGCCATTAATAATCAAATTAAACGGCAGAACGAATAAGGGCATGCCGCGTGTCTTCGAAGAAAAGGCGTGGTTCGAAGACGCTCGACCGGCCGGTTCGATAGGTCTGGGAGTCGACCGTCATTTTCTTCGTAGAGGCGCGACTATGTATATTAGGGCATCCAGAAAATCGGTGATATCCTAAGTCTTAAGGTTAGATATTCACCGAAATTGCAAGCTCATTTCATACTCTCTATTTTAAGTCTATCCTCCATAATCAATTCACTTTTTAAAGCTTACAGAAGATATGCCCTAATATCGATACTTTCCAATTTACCCAGAGCAATTATTCCTTAATTAAAACAATTGATCACTAATAAGCAATTATAATAATTTACAAAAGAAATTTCCCTTTTTTAAAATTTAAAGTGTATAACATTTAGAAAATTTCAGGAATCGAATTGGATCCAATAAGCTTAAGCATTACAAATATATTATTTAGGTCGATAGCATTAATTGAAATCCAAAACAAAGAATAGTTATATGCTAAGCTAAGGAGTAGAATTGGAAGTAAGATTCATTAAAACATACTTCAATTGAACACATTTTTGCATTTAATCTATTCCAATTCAAACAGACTTAGGAAATAAACCTAATTCTTTCTATCATCACAGATTGAAATAGAACTAAGGTAAGTAAGGGAGGTTAACATACCAGAAGTTCACAAGCAGAGTACTAAGTTCAGCGATCCTTCGATGGAGACTGAAATAAACTTCTTTTGAATTAGCCTTCGCACACACTTCACAATACAGCAACCCCAATTTCTGGAAAGGAGTCCCACATAGAAGAGGCAGCAGAGAAAGAGGCGCTAATTAGGATGTGTTCGCTTGAATTCAAGGAGAACGGCGATGAGGGCGTACATATGCCCATTTCTCAGGCGCGGCAGGGCTGCTTTCGGCCAAAAGGCGAAGGAGACGTACAATGTCTCCTTCTTGACCATCAAATTTAGCACTTAATTGAACGACTTTAGATCAAATAACATAAGTAGAGATCGCAGTCGCCTGATCGCAAGCCAAAATGATCAATGGTCGAGATAAAGGAGGATCGCAATTTATTGCGTGAGACCGCACAATGGATTTCTGCGGCAATTAAATAATGTCGTTGGAATAATTAGTTTATATTATATATATTTTAAATATTTAGTTTAATTAAGAAATTAATTATACTCATTTTATTAATCAAAATTAAAAGCTAAACGCACTCTGAAAAATCCCTAAAATTCACCTTTACCTAATTGAGGCATGGGGAATTCAAAAATACAATTGGATTTTTGATCGGAGATCAATTAATTATCTTAATTTTATGAGTATTTAAATATTTTTAAAATATTCGGAAAAAATTTGATGACTTACAAACACTTCCAAAATACCACCCCTAGCTAATTTGGTTGTAGTGAGTCCAATGGTGAACTTTGTTTTCGATTCTGAGGTCTAAATAAATTAGGCATTCTCAGAATTATCAGAAAACCAGAAAATATTGGAAATTATCAAACGATCTCTAAATCGCTCAAAAATTGAAATGGAGACTCCTAATACTATTATAAGAACAATGGAAAAGGATTATAGTCAATTAGATCACTAATTGATGGGTAACAATACTAGAGTTGTTACAATTAAGATATATCATTTTCCCAATTATTGGGATTTTTAGCTTTATGGTTTTAATCCAAAGGACTTCTGATTTGAACTAAGACTTCAAGGTGAGCTCCTAATGGCTTATTAAGAGTATTGGAATCAAAATCAGGATCTGGTTAAGTTCTGATTAACTAAAGTAATAATGTTGGGTTATTATAATTCTATCATTGTATTTATGTATTTTCAATAGATTTTTAGTTTTAACATCATTTTCTGTATAAGCATGCTAGGATGCTAGTTTTTAGTATTGTCTTACATATTCTATATTTTTATCAGTATAATCAGCATATGTAATCGATCATATATGTTTAAAAATTTCCTTATACTATAACAGATTTATATATATGAAATGAATAACATTTTTGTAATTATTTAATTTTGAGATATGCTTACTTACCTCATATTTTACTTAAGTTATAAATGCATTATTTATAATTTTTTCTATTTCAGTCGTTACTTTTTGTGGCACCTTACTGCTTATGATGATTTGTGATATCTTAAAATTTAGTAATAATTTATCATCATATAATGTACATAGATAATTTATCAAACATAATAATTTTCTTTTCTTGGCTTGGTCTATAGCGCCCGCCCCGTCACCGCGCGCAAGAAGGGGTAATCGTAATCGATTCGGCGGCGGAGCGGCATGCCACTAGGGGAGGAATATCCCATCTCCCCGAATAGCTGGAACAGAACCCGTCTGAAGGGCTGTTGACTCAACCTCAAGGAGGGTTGAGAGCTAACACTTAAGATAAGAATAGTATTATTATCTTAAGTATTAGACCAATACATACATTAGATGTAAAATGCATGAGGAATCTAATATATGTATAAGATATCAATATTTCTAATATATTGATCACATCACAATACTAAGTACAAGTAGTATATAACAAAGTGCAAAAGCTAAAGTAAATATCTAAAAATATTCATCACAGAAGCCATATGAGATATTCATCTCAGAAAAAAAAAAAGAAAATACTTCCAGAATTATTATCAACGATTTGCTGAAATACAGAAATAAAAGTTGTTTTGAACTGAAATAAACTAAGCAAAAAAGTAAAGCTTGGGAAGAGTTCATTAGCGCTCCAAGGGCTTCTCCTAAATCTCCTAGGTGTCTTCCTAACCTGGCTCAATATACTACTCAAGATTCTAGCAAATTGCCGGATCTCAAAAGTACAACATGTTAGACAATAAGTCTAATACATTAAAATTAATCTAAACAGTTCTAGTTAATCATTTAACATTTTCATAATATTAATAAATCTGCAAAAATACTATAAAGGTAATTAAAAGTATAAAATTGTATAAAATTGAAGTAAAGTAAAGTAAAGCTAAACTATAAATTGAATACTGAAAGTAAACCAAAAGCAATAATGGATCTGAAACTGAGTAATAGTATGTAAAACTATGCTGTATACCACTGAACTGTGCATTTGAATATGCCATAATAATGCATGCTACTGATATGTAACCATAATATTACTGAACTACTATGAGTCGTACGATCCAATGTATACACATCCAGTTGTAAATTGTGATGCTGATGCATCCTGAAATTCTTCAGTCAATATATGCAATATTCCGTAACCCATAAATTATCACTGATACTCATACATCATTACTGATACTCAACATCATGCTTATGCTCATGCTCATGCTTCTAAGCTACATGAGATAAATCCAGAAATCTAAAAAATGCTTTGAAATCCGAAAATAAATTAAAGGTCTCCATTATGCAGAATCCTATAAAAAAGAAGGATTCTGACTCCTAGATTCTAATCTCGATAATTAGTTAAAGTTGAGAATTTACTTAAAAATCATTAAATGGGAAGGCTGTATACACATATTTAGCATGTTTACATGAAAGGTGATTTTTAACACTTAATTTGATTAAGCCACCCAAATGAAATAATCTTCGATAGGAGGTATCACCCGATGACGATTTGTATCTCAAGCTAAGTCATTAAGATGCCCAACTCACAATCAAACTTAGTGTCTTAAAGAAGGTGACTCGAATTACTTAGTTTGTTTAAGCCACATCTATTGAGGCAATCTTCGCTAGGAGGCATCACCCGATGATAATTTGTATTTTAATCAAACTAAGGAATGAGTCACTATTTAAAATACTCTTAGGATTGATTGATTTACTCTAAGTGAGGTTATATCCGCCTAAGCTCGCAGGATAGCACAAAGATAAATCTTACTCAGAGTGACTCAACCATTCATGAATACTACTGAAATAATCTAGTACTACGGGTATACCTTACTACATGCAACAAATAATTTGAGTTCAAACATCTCTATTTAATCAATAAGGATTTATCAAAACTATTAATCATTACTCTAAATAGGTGAGCCTACACAAGGCTCCCAAGATGTGATCCAAAAAGATCACTCAATATTCATTTCTACCGCAAGGGAGAAGTTTCATTCTTACTACTTTAGGTGATTCCTACCACGAGGTGTAAAGATCAACTTTTAAGGTTATAAAGGATCATCTAAGATTCCTACTTTAATAAATTACAAAAGTTCTTTCTACCTCAATGTATCAATATTTAAGATCTTTAAGCATTTCAAGAATGATCATATAGTAAGACCCTTGAGATCTCACTCTTCTATCTCTTAAGTTAACATTCAAAGTTTACTTATTTGTCTTGGATTAAAGTGATCAGATCAGATGATTAAAATCTATATGATCCTATTCTATTCTACAATCATGGGATGAAATCAAATATATTAATAGAGTTAGATTATTTCATAAATCATTCTAATTTTATTATCCATCTTATGCTCATAGTCTTATATAAGAGAAAATCAAAGATTCAAAGTTTAGATTTAGATGATTTAATTAAAATTAATTCAATATTAGCCTTAACACTTCAAATTCAATAATTTGAAATCAATACTAAATTAGATGCATTATTAGGATAATGTCAATTGAATTATCTTTCAATCAAAGTTACTTGATTTAGGTGATTAATGTTTAGATCTTAATCAAGATAAGTTAGGGTTTAACCCTTAACCTTTCTACCATTAAGACAAAAGGTTAATTTAAAAGTCAATGACAAATCAATGTATTGTTAGTGTATTATTGATAGCAAATTTTAGGTTTATATTAAGCATCATCTACTTAATCAAGTTATCAAGGTTCTTATGTTCAATTATAGTTTAATGTCAATTTAAGCACATTTAGCTGTCCAATTAAATGTTACAGTTCTCTAGCATACATTCTAAAATCATGAAAGCATAGGAATGTAAGATGACATAAAATAGAAGGTAATTAAGGCTAACTAAATTTTAAATCAAACTAAATGGATTAGCACTTGATTACAAATCTAAAAGACTTAATATTTTTGTAACAGCCCAAACTCTTAAGCACCAAGGTATTGTCCGCTTTGGCCAAAAAGGCCTCACGATTTTGCCCTCAGAAGATAACTTCTCAGTAAGTCACCCATCCTGGGAGTGCTCCCACCTGAGCACGCTTAACTTTGGATTTCTTATCAGGAACTCCACCGTTATCTGAAAAGGCGCCTTGATGTTTAAGAGTTTCACTTATTACTACTTAAGTGGGTCATCACAATCTCCCCAACTTAAGTAACTGACATCCTCATCAGTATCCACACACAGATCCAAGAATCATCCATTAGGTAGATAGGACTAGAGGTGACCTCTACAGGCATAAGAGGTACCCACAACCATGTAGCACCTTAACCATCATGGGTTCAAGAGGCTGCTCATATGAAGTGGTACTTTGTCATGTATGGCACACTTAGCTCCTATTTGACACCCTATGGTTTGCTCTGATACTATTTTGTAACAGCCCAAACTCTTAAGCACCAAGGTAGTGTCCGCTTTGGCCAGAAAGGCCTCACGATTTTGCCCTTGAAAGATAACTTCCCAGTATTGTCCGCTTTGGCCTTGATTACAAATCTAAAAGACTTAATATTTTTGTAACAGCCAAAACTCTTAAGCACCAATGCATTGTCCGCTTTGGCCAAAAAGGCCTCACGATTTTGCCCTCAGAAGATAACTTCCCAATAAGTCACCCATCCTGGGAGTGCTCCCACCTGAGCACGCTTAACTTTGGATTTCTTATCAGGAACTCCACCGTTATCTGAAAAGGCGCCTTGATGTTTAAGAGTTTCACTTATTACTACTTAAGTGGGTCATCACAATCTCCCCAACTTAAGTAACTGACATCCTCATCAGTATCCACACACAGATCCAAGAACCATCCAATAGGTAGATAGGACTAGAGGTGACCTCTACAGGCATAAGAGGTACCCACAACCATGTAGCACCTTAACCATCATGGGTTCAAGAGGCTGCTCATATGAAGTGGTACTTTGTCATGTATGGCACACTTAGCTCCTATTTGACACCCTATGGTTTGCTCTGATACTATTTTGTAACAGCCCAAACTCTTAAGCACCAAGGTAGTGTCCGCTTTGGCCAGAAAGGCCTCACGGTTTTGCCCTCGAAAGATAACTTCCCAGTATTGTCCGCTTTGGCCTTGATTACAAATCTAAAAGACTTAATATTTTTGTAACAGCCAAAACTCTTAAGCACCAAGGCATTGTCCGCTTTGGCCAAAAAGGCCTCACGATTTTGCCCTCAGAAGATAACTTCCCAGTAGGTCACCCATCCTGAGAGTGCTCCCACCTGAGCACGCTTAACTTTGGATTTCTTATCAGGAACTCCACCGTTATCTGAAAAGGCGCCTTGATGTTTAAGAGTTTCACTTATTACTACTTAAGTGGGTCATCACAATCTCCCCAACTTAAGTAACTGACATCCTCATCAATATCCACACACAGATCCAAGAACCATCCATTAAGTAGATAGGACTATAGGTGACCTCTACAGGCATAAGAGGTACCCACAACCATGTAGCACCTTAACCATCATGGGTTCAAGAGGCTGCTCATATGAAGTGATACTTTGTCATGTATGGCACACTTAGCTCCTATCTGACACCCTATGGTTTGCTCTGATACCATTTTGTAACAGCCCAAACTCTTAAGCACCAAGGTAGTGTCCGCTTTGGCCAGAAAGGCCTCACGATTTTGCCCTCAAAAGATAACTTCCCAGTAGGTCACCCATCCTGGGAGTGCTCCACCTGAGCACGCTTAACTTTGGAGTTCTTATCAGGAACTCCACCGTTATCTGAAAAGGCGCCTTGATGTTTAAGAGTTTCACTTATTACTACTTAAGTGGGTCATCACAATATTTTAAGGTAATGAATTTTAATGTAATTTAATGACATCACAACTTAAGTTAAGCAAAGTATAGTGGTAAGCACAAAAAAAGGAAGAACAAGTATTGAGGTAGAAACATACCTCAACTCAAGCTGCAAAACAAGGTAAGTAAAGCACATGATAATTCTACTAAGTACAAAGAAAAGTCATAAAGAATATGATCAAACTAACATGCCAGTATAATATAAGTAAAAGTACTGTACTGAAAGTATAAGATTAGCATCCTAACATGCTATCAAGTAGGTAAAACGACTGATATACAAAAAGTTCTAAAATGAAAAGGAACTGCAGAAAATGAAAAATATGAAAGAAAGAAAAACGTACTCAAACAGTTAAAGTAAAGTAAGTCTGAAATGTAAAGTAACTATAAAATGTCTGGAATGTAAATGTAAGTAATGTTTATTAATTTGTTGTACTTGTGAGATACTCTTATTTAGTCTGCCAAAAAGTAAAGTCCATCTGGTAATCTAGGAGAAACATCCCAGATTAAAGTAAAGGTCATCAAAAAGAGGCATCTAGGAGAAACATCCCAGATCCTAAAGTAAATCCACAAAGTATCTAAAGGGCAAATAGGAGAAACATCCCAATGCCAAAGTAAAGTACCATAGGAGAAATTCGCCATGCAAAAGTAGTCCTAAAGTAAGTCATACTGAGTGGCAGGTTAAGTAAAACATAAATCACAAGTAAAATATTATTTATTAATGTTTCTTTTAAAATTATGCAAATGAAATGTGAATAAAACTCAAAGTATAATATAAAGTAAGTAACAAGTATTTAAGTATGTCTCAAGGTATAAAAGGCTCAAAAAGCAAGGAAAAGCATTGCATTTCAAATCAAGGAAATGGTAAATAGCACTATACAAATTTTGTAATATCACCTATTTTCTAATTTAGACGTTCTAACTACTCTAAGTTACATAAGATTCAGAATTATCAATTCTTACACCGTCTGTAACTTAGATTCACGAATCTACTTGTTGAATATAATTAGGATTAGCTACGTCCTAATTATAAATAAATCCAAGTCGCCTACAAAGTTAAATAAGTAAGTCAATCGTCTTAACTTGTTATTTTATAAATCTCAGATTAAATCTTGATTAGCCAAATCAAGATTTAAAGAATTAAGAATCAAACTTCAAAGAATGAAGTTTAATTTTTAATCACAAGGTTATCTTAAAGGTCTAAGGTTTAATCCCATCTTACTGATTAAAGGTTAAGGCAAATCCTATTGAATTAAGTCATATTCAATAGGATAGATCTCTAATCCTAATTTGGAGCTAAGATGACCAACTTATAGTCATTTGAAGTTCTAAGTCAAATTAGGCTAATTAGGGTTAGGTCATAAATGTCATTAGTCAAATTCTAATCCAAATAGAAAAGTTAATACTACTAGAATATTCCTTAGGATTTTGTGAGTATTTTAAGACCCATATTGGGTATGTTTGGATTAGTAGTTTAAGAGTTATGGCTAAATGAATATTTTGTAGTATTTATTTAAATAATTAATATCCTAAAAATGTCACTAGGTGATTTGTTATTCCAATTGGAAATTTGATTATTCTAATAAATTCCTCTAATTTTACTGATCAAAATGATATATAAAAATATTATTTTTGGATGAGTGCATATAGAGATATTGCTGTTTGAAAAATTGAAATTAATTGATTTAATTAAACTATAATGAATTAAATCTGTACTTATTAATTATCCATTTTTTCGTATAATATCACTTTTCACAGCATGTGGGACCCACGCATAAATCGAACGGCAGACGCGGGATCTGATTTAGCGATCGGATGGATAGGTGGGACCCACAATTCGCGTCCGTCAACAGACGACTACTCTGCGAGTGACACGTGGAAGACACGACGATATCGGGCCAGAAGGTTTGTGCTCGGGTCGAACACGGCCCGAAAATGCTTTGGGTCCTTCGTCTTCTTCAACAGGTGGTGAAGGAGGTTGCTAGGGTAGTAAAGATCTCGGCGAGCAAGCATTCCCGATACTAGATTCGAAGCTTGATCGCAAGTCTACGTTCCAGCCTTTCGATCAAGACCCTAATATCCTCCTTAGCCCAACTATAACATCATTAAACTGGATGCCCTAAAATTGCCATTTGCGATGCTTTTCATCCTGTACGCACTAGATAGATCGAAAGAATCCCAATATAAATCAAATTGTAATTAAATGCGAATAACAATTACCAAGTAGAAGTAAAATGAATAGAATGCAGATTAAGCTCGAATTAATAGGGTTTAGTGAAGTGAAGTACCTTAGGTCCAGACGGCAGAGAACTCGGTGACGAAGGTTTTGACGCACACGCCCTGGGTTTTCGATTCAAAAATCCCAAATGCTGCAGGAGATCCACCTCTCCATTAGAGAGGGTGATGGTTTAATACACTGGCTAAGAGCGATGAAGGAAGCGAGCCATCTGGCGAGGCCTGGAGGGTGCCGCGCGTAAGCTTCTCGCGACACGCGCAGGTCTCGCGAAGAACGAGGTCTATCAACCGTTCGATCGGCTCGGTTGATCTGATCAGATGGTCCTCTGCTACTGACGCCCAATTAACGGCACGCGTGAATTGAAGGAGACGGCGTGGCTTTGACGCGGACGGTGCACTTAGCTTAAATTAATTAATATTAATATCTAATAAAATTTTATACATTTAATTAATTAGCCTAATTTATTAGGAATATTCCAAAAATTCCTAATAAATCACCTCTAGCTAAATGAGGAGTGAGGAACGCAACGATGCACTCGGATTTTTGATCTGACGAGTATTTAATTACTTGAATTTTCAAGATATTTAAATAATATTAAAATATTCACTAAAAATTCAATGACTTCCAAATGCATCCAAAATTTCACCCCTAGCTAATTTGGGGGTGGTGAACGCAATGGCGAAGTCAGATTTTGAATCTGAGGTCTTGATAAAAAGTCAATTTCTAGGATTTGAGATTTTCTAGAATTTCAAATTTAACTCAATTGACTTCTAGTTTGACATAGGTTTCAGGGTTGAGTTCTAAATTACTTAATTAATGACTTAGAATCTCAATTAGGACTTAGATTGATCTTAATTAACCAAAGTAACAACATGGGCTGTTACACTTAAGTTTCATGCTATTTAGTTATTGAGATATACTTGGTTAATATAAGCAATCAAGGATACTATTCTTTAGCATTTGGCACAAAATTTTATGACATGTAATAAGTTTTAAGCACATATTAAAAAGGGCAAATTTTTAAATTTAATTTTCACATAAAATTTTATGCAATGTTCAATTTTAACTAAATAAGGTTCAAATTTAATATAATTCAGTCCCACTATGGTCCTAAGGACCTTTGTGGCGCCCCGCTCCCTAAGCCCACAATCATTAGGCTAAGGAGCGGTGGGTTACTTGTGCAAATCCCTCACTTATCATTAAATTAGGTAGGTTCACAATCCACTAATAAGGGAAGGACGTGCATAGAACATCTGAGGGGATCAGTCACTACATCTAACATACATATAGAGTGCGGAAGCTAAATAAAATAAATAGTACATCCATCCATCATGCATCTCATAAGAAATAGCAATAAAATAGCTCAGAAAATAATAAAGTGCATAAAATAAATCACAATCATAGTACCTGTATTATTACAACATTAATTAAATAATTTAAAGGACTGAAAGTAATATAGAGTCACTCATCCTCACAAAAGTCTGAAAGGAGACTAAGCAATATCTGGCTCTCTTGGCTGATGCTCCTCCTCTAAATAAGGCACCTCTGCTTCAACACATAGCTCCTCAAACCTATCTGAATCTGATATTATCAGTTTCATAATGCCAGGGCCCCAGCCAATAAAAGAAAATCTTGTTAGACAATTGTCTAAGTACATTTTAGGCTAAATATTTTACATGAGTTATTAATATCACCATTTTTATACTTAAGTACAACAAAAATATTAAGCACTAGGAGCAGTAAGCGTACAAAGGACATGATAAGTTATAAATATAATATTTATAACTAAACAACAAATGAGGCAAAAGCACACCTTAACAACTAAGCAAGAAATGGGCATATACATGTATAATACGGTAAGTAAAAGTACTGAAAGTAAAGTCTAATCATAAACATGCTGATGATCATATGGCATATGTTAATTAAATGATAGAAATATGAACATGGTACATATAGTAAGCAAAGGACATGATAAGTTATTAATGTCACCATTTTTATACAATTGTCTAAGTACATTTTAGGCTAAATATTTTATATGAGTTATTAATATCATCATTTTTATACTTAAGTACAACAAAAATACTAAGCACTAGGAGCAGTAAGCGTACAAAGGACATGATAAGTTATAAATATAACATTTATAACCAAACAGCAAATGAGGCAAAAGCACACCTTAACAACTAAGCAAGAAATGGGCATATACATGTATAATACGGTAAGTAAAAGTACTGAAAGTAAAGTCTAATCATAAATATGCTGATGATCATATGGCATATACTAATTAAATGACAGAAATATGAATATGGTACATATAGTAAACAGTAAAGTCTAGCATCCTATAAATATGTACAAGTAAGCAGGTAAGTAAAGGAAAATAGCTGACTGAAATATACATCAAAACACAGTACACAGTAAGCTGAGAACTGAAACAGATATGTAAAGACTGCCATATCAAAAAGTTGGCCATTGGGCCGGTGAAATCCTCAAGCCTTTCAGGGCTTGAGCAGACAGAAATTCCCATAGCTTTTCACGACTAGGGCAGACAGAATCTAGCAACAGAATTGAGGAGGCAGTAATTACAAATACAGAATCTTTTAGTTATTTTACTTTATTTTTGTAGACACATTTCAGAAACAGCTGAGGAGTCAAGCACATCTGCAAGACTATGCGGGTTCCATACTTAACACACTCTCCTCAATGAGTAATGTTAAGCCTCCTTATTACTCTTTATCTTATCCAATAGGGTAAATGTGCACCAGAATCCTCCTAGAGACTGAACCAAAAGGCATCTGTTATCCTAATTATTCTAAGTTTTTATTTCATGCACAAGTTTTCTTATATGATATGTCCAAGAAATTTAAGCACAAAAATAAGGAATGCGTAGCGACAGATTAAATCAAGTAAGCAAGGGACTCTTCTAACATGGTGACACTATTGTTGTCTAATTAAACCATTTTAACTATTCTAAGTTACACAAGTTCAGGATCTCCATATCCTACTATCGAGTGTAACTTAGAAGCACGTCCTTATAGATTACAAAATATTAGGACTAGCTAGGTCCTAATATGCTTAATCAAAATCGACTATAAGAGTTAAATAATAAATCACCACGACCTAATTAATGATTTTAGACGTCCTACTAAGATCTGATCAAAATTACTAAATTAGAGATTATGGATTAATCACCACGAGATTGGGCTTAATCACATAATTCAAAGATGTTAAGACATAAGATCTAGGTTTCTGTCTAAAAGTGATATATTGATCAAGGTATATCCTATTAAGCAAATCAAGCTTAATAAAATGAATATCCTTATCCTAGGTCTAAAGTTGAAAGACAAAATAATTCGAAATAAGTTACAAAAGTCTAGAAACTAATAAAACTAAGGATTCATTTATTGAATAACCCACTTACCCAATAAATGAAATCTAACTTATGATCTAGCCCTAAGCTTAGGAATAATTCTAATATGAAGTGAAAAGATCATAAGGAAAAGACTTAGAGAAATTTTAAGGGATTTTACTAAGTTAACCTAATGGCTGCTTTTTCTTACTTAAAAGAATATAATGCAATTATAATACTAATTTTAGCAGTTTAAAACTTAATTTAGAAGCTATGATGCTTAACCTAAATTTTGAGCAAAAAGACCATTTTGCCCCTAACTAAGGGTCCAAAAAAGTCAACTTTTGATTTAAAGCTCTAATTTGGGATTTTTTGCTGTCAAATGATTTTTTGCTGTCTAACATGAAGATAGACAGTAGGTACACCGAATTTGGATAAGAAATAGATTCTATAGGTCCAAACTAAGGTTATTGACCTAAGGGGCAATTTTATAATTTACAACCTATTTTTTTTATATACTTTACTGTTGGTTATTGTTCAAAGATTCCATAGAGTCTAAGAACACTAAATTCTGAGGTCTAAAGAATTAATTATAGCCGTTTGAATTTTTAAGGGTAAATTGATAATTTTTTAATTTCATAAGTTTCCAAAACCTAAATATTATTTTAAATTATTATTTGGCACTGAAATTTTACGGTATCCAACCATTTGCCTAATGTATTTTAGATACAAGGTAGGTTTTGATCACCTATTAAAATGGTAAGGTTTCCAAACTTAATTTTCATATAGAATTTTATGCTATATTCAATTTAGTATAACTCAACCCCACTAAGGTCCTACGGGTCTTAAAATATCAAAACAGTTGAGTTTTGGCCATTTCAGCCAAGACTGGGCAGTTTTACAAGATCTGGGAAATTTCTGGAAATTTTTGAAATTTTGCAAATTTTCGGGCGCTGCAGCGCGCTGGAGGGCTTTCAGCGCGGTAGTGCGCTGTACCGCAATCCGCGCGGTAGCGCGCGGTAGTGCTCTCCACGCGGGGTTAAGCTGCGGGCCGCAGTGGTTCGCTGAAATTCGTTGTGACCCACTGCCGCACGCTATGGCGCGCTGTAGCGGTTCCTTTTGCAAAATCATAGTTCAATTAAATTATTTTTAACATTTTCTAAGTTCTGAAATATTCTTGCTATCGCGCACTGTAGCGACCCATTTTGCTAATTACTGTGTAATTACTTTCATTAATATTTTTATTCATCCGCGAAATTTTCGCTAATGATCGCTGCAGCGCGCTGTAGCGGTCCATTTTGCAATTTTTACTGTTCAATTAGTTCAATACGCATTTTCTCTAAGTTTTTACGCCCGCGACCAACCGCTGCGACCGCTGCAGCGCGCTGTAGCGGCAGACGGTGATTTCACTAGGTGCGAAACCCGTGTAAGCCATTTTTCGAGCTTAATTACTCTCAATCCAGAGAGTTCCATGAGTGGTGCCATATATCAATGGAAATGTATTTTCGATACATTTCCATCGACACCAAAATCGACATGAACGGAACATCCTAGCTATACTAAAAATACAGATAAATGACAAGGTGTACAGAATACAAGAAAAATAGAGCATTTTTCTATGATGCTTTCAAGAGCCTTAATGGCTTCCATACTTAAATATGGATATTTAGAGATGTATTCCAGCATTATAGCCATGTGAAGAAGGCAAAAGAGATGGGTAAAGGGGTACCTTAGTCCTTTGCAAGAGGAGGAAGAAGGATCTTTTGTCTTTCTCCAAGCCTTAGAGGGTGAGATGAACTCCTTCTTCTTCAATGCTAGATCATCAATGGAGAAGGGAAGGGATGAGGTGAGCTCTCAAATTTTGCAAATGAAGAGGATGAAGGATTTGAGCTCCTTCTTAAAGGAGGAGAGGAGGAGGGGAGTATGGGACTAGGCCATCATTGGCCTAAGGGGAGATGCCATCATGAGGCAACCAAGAGGGTATGGGGCGCCGGCTGAGGTGATAGCCAGCAGAAATGGGAATTAGAAAATAGGGAAATTGCAAATAGGGGACTCAAAAATTGCTTAATTACGTATTTATTTTCCATAATTATTTAAATATTTTGATTTTTAAAACGTGCTCCGAAAATTCCCAAAAATTCACCCCTAGCTAATTTTGGGGTGAGGAATTCAACAGCGAAGTCGGAATTTGATTCCGACGATTATTTAATTTTCCTATTTTTCGACGCATTTAATTACATTAAAATATTCTCGAAAATTCGATGACTTCCAAATGCGTCCAAAACATCACCCATAGCTAATTTGGGTGTGACGATCGCAACGACAAAGTCGGATTTCGATTTCGAGGTTAAAATAAATACCTTAATTTCCTAATTAATTAAATATTAAAAATAATCCAAAATATTATATTTAGCTCCGAATTGCTCCAAACCTTCAGGGTTTAGTTCTAATAATTAGATGAACTTGATGGAATGGTAATTATGATATGATTAAGCTAAATTCATGCTGGGTAACAATCTTGGGTTGTTACAATCTTAAAATGCAAAAACAGTGAAGTTTTGGCCATTTCAGCCATTTTTGGGCACTTTCAGAAAATTCTGAGCGCTACGGCGCGCGACGACTGGTTTTAGCATTGTAAACCGCTGCAGCGCTTTCAGGCGATGCGGCACGCTACGACGAGTTTCGGCGCTTGATTTTCAAAAGGCGATCATTACGGAGCGCTACTGTCGTAGCGTGCTATGACGGATTTACATTATTTTCATCAGATTATATTTTTATACATCACAAGATTACTAAGACACTGCAGCGTGCGGTAGCGCGCTATGGCGCCTTATGACGAATCAGCTTCTGCAACTCGGGCGCTGCAGTACGTGGTAGCACGCTACGGCGCGCTATGATGAATCAACTTCTGCAACTCGGGTGCTGCAGCGCCCGACGATAATTTCGCCTGTGCAAAAATCGTAATGGGTCTTATTTCAAGCTCAAATACTCTTAATCTAGAGCATTCCATGAGCAGTGTCATATATCAATGGAAAGGTCTTTCCGATACCTTTCCATTGACACCAAAAGCGGCACAAACGAATTATCCTAACTATACAAACAATGGTGATAAAGGCTGGGATATGCAGAATAGATGAAAAATATAGTAGTTTTCTTTCAAGGAAATGTGATGCTTTAAATAACCATAATAGCTCCCATACATGATCATGGATTTATAAAGCTAATCAAGCATAATAGCAACATGAAGTAGGCAAAGAAGATGAGCAAATGAGTACCTTTAGCCTTTAGAAGAGGAAGATGATACCCTATTTTCTTTAAGAAGTTGGAGAGGAGCTGAACTTCTTCTTCTTCAGCAAGCACACAGTGAAGGAGGGAGAAATCTTCAGCTCTTGCAGTAAAGAGAAGAAGGAGGGGGCTGAGTACCTTCTTAAGGGAGGAGAAGAAGAGAGGAGAAGGCATGGCCTCAGCCATCAATTCGAGCAAGCAAGGAGGGAGGCACCAAAACTAGCTTGCCAGCCAGGAGAGAGAGGAAAGAAAATAAATAGTAGAAGGAAAATGCAATTTAAGGAATAATTATTTATTCCTGATATTTAATTAAAGAATAATTCAGATTAAATAAATGCACTTTGAAAAATCCTAAAAAATTCACCCATAGCAAATTTGGGGGTGAGGAATCCAACGACAAAGTCGGATTTCGATTCTGACAATTATTTAATTATGCTAATTTTTAGGGTTATTTAATTATATTAAAATATTCGCGAAAATCCGAAGACTTCCAAATGCGTCCAAAACATTACCCCTAATTAATTTGGGGGTGACGATTGCAACGGTAAAATCGGATTTTGATTTCAAGGTCAAATTAAAAACCTCAATTTTCTGATTAATTAAATATTAAAATAATACAAAATATTTGATTGAGCTCTGAATTGCTCCAAATCTTCAGGATTTGGTTCTAATTGCTAAATAAACTTAATATAATGATATTTAAGATACCATTAAGTTAAAATTAAGCTGAGTAATAACCTTGAGTTGTTACATGGTCTCTAGCATGTAAAAATTAATATGTCAGATTTAGAGCATTTCTAGTATCCAACTTCAATTGATGAACATGAGCAAGAGGAGGACCCTTAACTTGCTTAGTCTTTAGTTATTCTTTTAATTTAGAGAGAGAGAGTGATTTTATTTCAGCTTTTCATTCTCTTAACTTTTATAAAATCATGGTATGCAATAATTTAATTCTGCATTTTTAAATTTCTATTTCAGTACTGTATTATTTGTGATATATTATTTATATTGTTTATTATTTCATTCTTGAATGTGATGTACTGATTATCATTATGCGATAAGTTATGGCACAATTATGTCTAAGTAGTTGGTTACTTAGGCATCTCAGTAGGAGTAGTGTTGGCAAGCTAGCGATCTCTCAGTAGACACTTACTTTGTTAATAATAATTTAGAGTTATATCCTAGTGATGATTCGTCCCGTCGCTAAATTATACTCATTTGTGCAAGCGCCCGAGGTGGGCACCACATTTTCGCAGGCGCCTGGGCGCTTATGAGCGCCAGACCTTTAGTCTGCTGGGCGCCTGGGCGTGCCTGAGCGCCAGTACGTCGAGGCACTCCTAGGCGTTAAGCATGCCTAGGCATCGGTCTTGCTATTGGCTTCTATAGATCTGTTCGGAAATCAAGCGGAACACCTTTTGATCTCACATTGATAATTCAATTGATATACACACCATAACTATTAAGAATGGAAATTTTACATAAAAAGTTCTGCTTCGTGAAGCTGAAGCTGTGCGAGATAAAAATGAAGTCCTGTGTCGATTGGGTAGAAACTCTACGTCGCTCTGCGACGAAATAGAAGAAGCTCTACTGTGATCGGGAAGAAAGCTGAGTGGCTCGCCTTTAATCGCGAGAGGGAGCTTTGTAGCTGAGGGAAGAAGATGCATCACTATTTTTAGAAATTTGAACGTTTAATACAGTTAAAGTGATATGTGAATAATATTTAAAATTTAAGTATTTTATAGATAAATTATAAATATTTGTGTGTTATGCGGGTAAAAATCCCTAAACTAAATGGCAGCTGAATAACCAATTCTTCACCCTTAGATTAACCAACAGAAGTAAAGAAATTCCGCGAAACGGAAGGTGACTGAAAGGTGCGGATTTCCAACGGAAGCATCTTCCCCTCACTTGTTCACCTTCCTTTGCACCGTCCTCACACTCCTCACGCAGTCATTTGTCATAAAGCTGAGATCTTACCCCAAGATCGAGAGATTCAAGATCATTTGGTGCGATGGATTCGGCTTCGGGGTCTCCTCCGATGGAGAACCCTTCGCCATCCTCCCGATCGCCCTCGAAACCCGATCAGGGATCGCCTGCTCTGAGATCCAGCCCGGCTTTGGGAACGCCTCCATGTCGCCATCAGATTTCGTCCTCCTCCTCGCCATCCCCCTCCCCTCGCGTCATCTACAGCGACCGATTCATTCCCAGCCGACTCGGCTCCAATTTCTCCCTCTTCAATGTCGATTCACCCTCGATTTCGGGCGGGAAGGAGGAAGGATCCAGCGCCTATGGGGCTATTCTGCGGAGCGTGATCTTCGGATCGGATCTGAGCGTCGTGCCACCTGCGACTCCCGACGGTTCCTGGCCCGGGAGGATCGGGTACTCCTCTTCGCCTTCCTCCGTTTCGTCAAGCCCCAGCAAGAATATCTTTAGATTTAAGGCTGAGGTGCCGAGATTCTCCATTTCTTTCCCCGGATTCGAGGATCCCCTTCCTGGAGTTTCCCCCTGTCCGCCCAAGACCGCCAGGAAGGTCTCTAGGTCTCCTTCTAAGGTGAATTTAATTGAACTTTGTGTTTCTGAATCTGGATTGTTCCCGAATTTGCCGTTTTCCTAATTTGGTTGCGTTCTGGTGGCTTAGGTTTTGGATGCGCCGGCGTTACAAGATGATTTCTATCTTAACCTAGTTGACTGGTCCTCTAGCAATATGCTGGCTGTGGGATTGGGCAATTGCGTTTATCTTTGGAATGCTTGCAGCAGCAAGGTGTATTGCAGTTTCTTTTTGTTATTATTGTAGTTTCTTTTCGTTGGATTGGATCGACTGCATACGTTTGTGTTTTCCGGGCATCGACAGGTGACGAAGCTCTGCGAATTGGGCGTTGATGATGGAGTATGCTCTGTGGGATGGGCTCGTCAAGGCACTCACTTGGCCATCGGAACTAGCCTGGGAAAAGTGCAGGTTTGTTCTCTTTTTTTTTTCGATTGGTTTTTGCGAATTTCGCCTAGGGGGTCTAGAAAAAGAAATTTTGTGTCTCGATTATCAATATGATGCTGCAACTCTTGATGTATCATAATCTTTCTTCTATCGAATGCAAAATAAAACTTGCACTTTCTTCTCATGTCATTCCTTTTTAAAGGTGATTTGCTCTTTGAATAGGGAATACATCTATTTAAAGAGATTCATTCATGAGTATTGCCATGTAAATCATATGCTGCTTTGAGGGATTAGGGTTCTCCACCCTTTTTTGAAATCAGGAAGCATCTGACTAGAAATGTATGATGAATGCGTCTAGATATGGGATGCATCACGCTGCAAGCAGGTAAGGATCATGGAAGGTCATAGATTAAGAGTTGGAGCTCTAGCATGGAGTTCATCTTGTTTATCCTCAGGAAGCCGGGATAAGAGCATTTTTCAGCGTGATATTCGCGTGCAAGAGGATTATGTTGGCAAACTTTCTGGCCATAAATCAGAGGTAAAAGGTTCCTTTGAATATTCATCCATTCATTTGAGTTGCTTCTATTTACTCTTCATTCATATTCATCTGGATTCTAATTCGGCTACCTCACATGAGTAGGTTTGTGGGTTAAAGTGGTCATATGATAATCGGCAACTTGCCTCAGGTGGAAATGATAATAAAGTGAGTTCCATTTCCTTTTTTGTACTGTTGAATTCTATGTATTCATTATTTACCGCGTCGATATTAAAAACTAAATTTAAACTTTACTATGGCGTCCCCAATAAACTTAATCTTGATTTTGCCTGAACACTTTGCCTTTTCAGCTTTATGTTTGGAATCTAAACTCAACCCAGCCTGTACACAAGTACTGTGAACACACTGCTGCTGTCAAAGCTATTGCCTGGTCTCCTCATGTTCATGGGCTTCTTGCTTCTGGCGGTGGAACCACAGACAGATGCATTCGGTTTTGGAACACCACAACTAACTCACACCTCAGTTGCATAGACACAGGAAGTCAGGTCTTGTGATCTTTTTCATTTTTTTTATTTTATTTTAATTCAGCTGCTGCACTCTGAAGTTTGTTCATTCTTATTACTTTTATGTCAGAGTTCTCTATTGTTTAAAACATGAAACTATAGAGCGTCTTATTTTGCATGTTTATTTTGGCATCACTCAGTGAAGATAAAACATTGGAAATAGATTCAGGGAATGTTAAGTAGCTGGTGCGTGTTGCACTGAAAAACTGGATAGATAGAATCAGTTTGGAAATATTATCATGGAACCAATGAAGCAAGTTCAAGTTACCTAGAAGTTGTGCAAAAAAAATACCTTTGTGTATACTAAAATGCTGAATTCTAACCCAAGCTACATTTGATTTGTACTAGGATATACAACTTTCTAATGTTGATAAAATAGGCACTTTGTTTATATCTATAAATATCTCATTTATTTTCAATGTGAACTAATTGCCATTGTACTTTGTGTTGGTTGTCATTTCATCTTCAAAAATTTAAGGTGTTGTTAGTTCATAGTATAAATACATTCTAAAAATCACTATTTTATCCTCATAGTCCGGACTTTGGTTAAATATTTCACTTATTTTCAATGTGAACTTATTGCAATTGTACTTTGTGTTGGTTGTCATTTCATCTTCCAAAATTTAAGGTGTTGTAAATTAGTTCATGGTATGAAATACATTCTAAAAAAATCACTATTTTATCCTCATTGTCCGGACATTGGCTAAAAGCTTCATGATAGCTGAATTACTTGGCATGCCGTGAAAAATAAACATTAATTATTCACCATGAATTTCGTAAAAGGGTAAATATATCATTGAAAATTTTTAATTTTCGCAGTCCTCATTATGCAGGTTTGCAATCTTGTTTGGTCGAAGAATGTCAATGAACTTGTTAGCACTCATGGATATTCCCAAAATCAAATAATCTTATGGCGATATCCATCTATGTCAAAGGCCTGTAAAACTTTAAGCTTTTTAGTGATATATATATAATCTATATATGAAACTTTCTTGTGTTCTTTATTTCAGGTTGCTACGCTGACAGGACATACATTCAGAGTTCTATATTTGGCGATATCTCCGGATGGGCAGGTTAAGAAGCAGTTTTCATGCAAGGCGCTGCTTCACAGGCCCGCCGAGGTGTAATCCGACCTCACTCCATAGCTCATTGGCCTAGCAGTTGGGTTCGAATCCAAGTCGGGCAGACCTGCTCGGCCAACGAGAAGGAGCCTGTGGAGATGTGCCGTATGGCCCCTACTTTACGGCTTCATTGCTTGACATTCAATCTATCTTTCCTGCAGACTATTGTCACTGGAGCAGGAGACGAGACACTCAGATTCTGGAATGTTTTCCCCTCCCCCAAATACCAGGTTTGCTATGTTCTCGATTTTTTTCCTTTTCATCGAATTTTCAAGCCATTGTTGTAAAATTTATCTGTCAGGGCTCTGAGAACAAAGTCGGAGCTTTCTCTCTTGGCAGAACAGAGATAAGATGAGTATTGGAAGGTGGAAATTCTTGTCAACGCTAAGTTGTCCGTCTCTCTCCGTGTGCCTCTGCTGGATATCTTCCGTTTTTGTTCCTCTGAGGGATTGCTGCCTGTCTAATGAATAGATAATCTGCTGTTGATAGAAACATTTGAGGCTGGCAAACGGTAGGTAGGCAGTCAAATTTCCTGCATTTTTATTAAAGAAAATTGTCATTATTTCACTTCTAAATATTTCAATAAATTATAATTTTTTCAAAGCTGTTGTTATTTTGTTTGTATCCTTATGTACATACTCTATAATTCCGGGCCGGTTTCATGTGTATAATTAAGAGAAGAGAAATTAGAATAGAGAGGGCTGTGTGGCATAATTACAGGTCATCTTGTTTTGGCACTTCTAGATCTCCTCCTTTCTTGTATTCTGTACTCCTTGAAAAAAATAAAATTTTCATTTTTATTTATTTATTTATTTATTATTTATTCATTGATTAAGCAAAAAGAAAAAGAAAAAAAAAAAAAAAATCCTCAAACGAATGATCGTCGTTAGGATCGACCATTGATATGATAGGTTCATGAAGGATCCATCACATAAAAGTTTCTCTTTAAAGTATCATGTGTTGTTGATTGTTAATTATTTAATTATGCTCTAATTTGATTATTAATTATTTTTTTTTTTTATAGAAATTTTGAGGGCTGCCCTTGTATTGCAGTAAAATAAACTGTTTGTACAGGGGAAAAGACTAGTACATACTCTGTGTGAGGAGAGAAAAAACAAAAAAGAATAAGTCTCGACTTAAGAAAATTTTTATATAAAAGACTTCAAAAAGGAAGAGAATAAAAATTAATGGCAAAAGACTAAATACTAAGATTAAGCTCCTCCATAATGAGGCCCACGTAAGGCCAAAAAGTCAACGGGGCATCAATTCTTTAAATCAATATAGTATTTGAAGTATCTGTTCTAGATGTAGGCAGTAAGAAGTTGTCAAACTGTAAGCTGGGGTCTAGGAAAATATCATGATCTATCATTGTCTTTATACAAAAGAGAACCAGGGACATAGAGTCGCATGATAAAAGCACCACCCTCGAGAAGAAACGACGCTTTTCAGAAGAGAATCGCGAAATTTTCCGGCAAATAAGCATAAATCCTCAATTTAGATGGAGAATTACTTGTCTAATCTGGGCAATTTGATAGAAGAGGGGGCAAAATGCCAAAGTAGAAAAAGAGAAAAACAATCAAGTGCCTTCTTGAAAGCAAAGAACCCAATAGGCTTTAGTTACAAGCAATAATGCCAATCAGCATTTGGATAAAATGTTCCAAACCACACTTAAATATAAGTTTACAGAGAAAGATATTGCCGGATGATCTGAACAGGCTCTAGAAAAGTTCGCAGAAACATATGTTAGCACTTGAGACCAGCACAAGTAACAAAAGTAGGATCCGTATTCGAAAGAAAAAAAATTGACAATATAAGCAAAAAAATAGGTAAAGCAGTTCCAAAGCTTCTAACGAATCTGATTGACAAGCAACCGGATTTGAAAACGATATCAAACAGACTAATTACAATCTCTATAAAAGTAAGTTACAGTTAAATAAGAAAATCATCGGCATCCAAAACTGCATCAACAAACATTGCAAAACAATAGCACCATAAAGTAGCTCCACCAAAACTACTGTACCATAAAGAAGCTGCACCAACAGCAGTTTGCGAAGTAATCCAAGAGGTAGCTATTGCACCAAATCCATAAAATCCACACAAAGTCACTGAAACCCAATTTTCTCACCCCAGAAGAAACCAAAATTTGGGACAGGATGATTTAATCAGAACTGAGAGATATATGCCAAACTTGAAGACTTTCCTGGTTAGGGAAGTTTCACCACTTTCGAACAACGCCACCAATTCTTGTTTTGATATTTGAGATAATTATCGATGCCCTTAATTCTGTTCTGTTAAAAATACGAGCGTTTCTTTCCTTCCAAAATATAGTCTATAATCACCCCAATGGGAGTGATGTAAGGTCTTTTGGACCATTTGTCAAAAAGAGAAATGTCGCTAATGATTTGAGCCAGAGAATAAGAAAATAAATATTGTAAACCTGAAGGAAGGATCATTTTTAGTATTTGAAAAGCATAATTTCAAGTGAAGAAAATGTGAGCATGAGATTTGGTGTTTTAACAACAGAGAGGACATACATAATTGCATGGAATACCTCTGGAATTAAGAATGTTTGTAGTTTTAAGTCCGAGGTTTAAAATTTTCCAGATAATACATTTTATGTTTAGCTTGGTGCCTTTGTACCATAGGGTGTTAGCCCAAGAAATATCCGGAAGATGAGTGAACAGCAAGTCATATGTATATTTAAAAGTGAGGGCGTGGCTGATTTTATAAATAGGGGTGTTTGTGCTAGAATCAAAACTAATAAGAGGCACCAGAATGAGAGAGATCTTAGCTAATTTTCTCCAAAATGGTGAAGCCATCTTATTAGAGTAAGATAGAATTTCAAAAAAATTTAATCTGTTACTTTTCCACCAATTTCTTAGAAGGGATGTGTTGCAAAGCACAAATCAACAAAGAGAAAGTTTACAATTGATGATAAGCTTGGAGGGGCAAATGAGATCAATGCCACATTTACGAGTTGGAGCGGCAATTTTGTCCCTAGCTAAGATGTGAATTTTGTTGGCAGTAGAACCATGGTCTAAAAACTTAACGCAAAGACTTTTGATGACTTTAAGAACACTAAGCAGATTGTGAATTGCTTTAAACCAGCAAAGAAGTAGAGGCCAAACCGAAAATCTTAGGAGTTGTAAATGACCACCAAAATTGAGGAATTTGAGTGCCCAGCCAGATATCTAGTGGTGCAGTTTGAAAATAAGTGGGGCACAGTTGATGTTATTTGGACGAGATTGCGTGACTGGAATACCAAAGCATTTCATAGGGAATTGGAAGCTTGAAAAATGCCAAATACCAAAGAGCTCATCCATATTTGACACCCCTTTAGAGTAGTAAATGCACGATTTATCCTTATTTAAGTTCAGGACCAAGGTTGCAAAGAAATTTTTCAAACAATTTTTGTAAGCGTACATATTAGAAGAAGAAGCTTCCCCAAAGAGGAGATATCATCAGCAAATAGTATGCACGAGCTGCAAAATTCTCCCAATTTGTAAGGCTTAATAAATTTATTGTCAGCAGCATCATCTATTGCAGTGGAAAGAAAATTCATTGCGATGATAAACAGGAGTGGAGAAAGAGAGCAGCCCTGTCTTAAGCCAGTGGAGGAGCCAATGTAGTCATTAATAGAACCCTGCAAATTGGTAGAAAAAATAATGTTTGATATTCATGCTGAAACCCAATCAATAAGCTTGGTTGGGAGATTAACTCTCCTAAAGGAGTTATTAATGTTAATGATGTCAAAGATTTTTTTAAGATCAATTTTGGCACAAAAGGTATTGTTGGTGTTCCAATTGAAAGTTCTGATAATTTCATTTGCTAGAATAACATGGTGGGACATTTGTCTCTCTTTCACGAAGGCTGCTTGAGCCGGATGAATGATGTCCAGTATGTGAGATGAAATGTGTTCCACAATAATTTTGGATATGATTTTGTAGAGAGCGTTGCAGAGGGCAATGTGTCTATAATTATCAATTAATACATCACACATTCCTTTTGGGATCAAAGTAATAAGAGTGTGATTTAGTCATCTAGGCATGGAGACTATTCGAAAGAAGTGACTAATACCTTTACAAATGTGTACTTGAATGTTGTCCCACGCTTTCTTATAAAAAAGAGAAGTAAAGCTATCAAAGTCTGGACATCCTTGATTGAAAAAAATATTAAGGGGCTTGATGTTTTCATCCAAAATATCTCTACAAATGTGAGCATGAGAATAATATATTTTCATTTTGTAGGTGCTTTTTGAACGCCAAAATTAGGCTTTTTTAAGAGAATGGTATTTTCTAAGAGATAATAGTTTTACCATTTGCTCTATTAATGATTTTTAGAGTATTATTATACTTACACATTAATATATATCAAAATATATATGTGATGGTAAATTCAATGTGTAAGTAGATTGTTGGTTGAAATACACTTTTTTGTGGAACTTATATATAAAAAAAAAATATTTGTATTGTTCTTGGATACTTTTTGGCATATATTCTTGTGTAAACATAATATTTTTGATGATTTTTATGATTATTCATATATAATAAAATGAAAAACTTATTTATTTTATATATTTCTTAGCCTTATTTGAAGAGTCGAATTGTGTTTGTTCAACTCAAAAATTGCAATTGAATATGACGAGATATTTTAGTAAAATTCAGAAATTTAATTTGGTATTCTAAAATTAGGGCATAAATACCGTAAAATAAAAATATTTATGATAGAATTATTTAACATAATCAAAATTTAATGAGATATTAATTTTAATTTTGGGATTGACTTTAATAGCTAAATTATATATATATATATATATATTATTTTTTTTTTTTATATGTAGCTGATGGGATTTGAACTTATGACTCAAAATAATAAATTTTGAAAATTCAAGTTAAAAATTTCTATTAAATAAAAATGAAAAATTAATTATCGGTAAATTAATTATTAATTTTAAATATTTTAATGATTGTGTGACATTAAAAAAAAATAATAATTAATTATTATTATTTTTAAGTGGATCTCACACATACATGCGTATAAAGCCAACACTTATTCATTGGATGCTAAAAATAACTTTAAAATCATCAATAAAATACCCACAAAATTAATATAAAGAGAGCAATGCGTAAATAACGCTTTTTCTATATTGTCCCAAAAATAAGTCATCGGATATTATTTTATGAACAAACGAGTATGGATTCTAAGTAAAATCGGTCAAATACGCCACTCATAATTTTTAGAAACTTTTTTTTTCTCAAGTGTCTCATTGCACCCTCCTATTCATCTGAGCCTGACCCTGATGGCTGGGTGTGGGCCGCACGCTTTAGCGCCATCTATTTTCGGAGCTATTTGATTCGTTGGTGAGTTGTTACACATTCTTTAATTGATTTTGACTTCCATGACCACCGTCCTGCTGTCTTGATCGACCAACACCTTTTGTGAGTTCTAGGTTAACGTGCAGCTGGACACTGTAACCCGGCTTCCGGTTCATCCCGCATCACCAGCTATGCTTACCAAAAATTGTCCACTTACGGGTCATCCCACATTACCATTCACGGCCCGGCTCAACGAAGCAGCTAGACCATCCTACCTATTTAAAGTTTGAGAATAGGTCGAGGGCGTCGTGCCTCGATGTCTCTAACCATTGGTTTTACCCGATAGAACTCCGTTCGAGGCTCCAAAGGAAAACTTCGGAGTAAACCAACTGCTAAATTGTTCGATTAGTCTTTTGCCCCTATACCCGATTCAAGCGAACGATTTGTACGTCAGTATCACTGTGGGCACTCACCAGAGTTTCCTCTGGCTTCGCCCCACTCAGGCATAGTTCACTATCTTTCGGGTCCCAACATGCATGCTTTCACTCGAACCATTCACACAATAATCAAGGTCGGTCGACGGTGCACCTACCTAGAGGATCCCGTGCATCAACTTCCTTGGGCCCACCGGGCTTCGACACTCATCGGCCCGCAAGCATGTCGGGCTCATTGGTCGAACGGGGATCTCATGGACCGCTGCAACGGACCAAGGTGCCCGACATGCTTGTGGCACACTTCTAGGGGATGAAACAATCAGCACATCAAGACGGGTCGAACGGGGGAGCCCATGGACTGCTGTAACGAGCGCGCTAGAGCCTCGAGGGGGCATGCCGAGCCCACATGTGCTGTTTCCAGAGGCCGCCGTGATGGTGTTTTCTCGAGCTACAATTGCCTAGGTTCTTGCCGTCGGGCTGGCTTGCAACGATCCGCACCTCGAGTTGAGCCACGGTTCCCCCGCAAATCGATCTCTCACCCATATTTAGCCTTGGACGGAATTTATCGCCCGATTAGGGCTGCATTCCCAAACAACCCGACTCGTCGACAACATTTCGTGTTTCTCCATACTACAATTCGAGTTGCAGCACGACAGCCTAATTCCCGTGCTGGGCCACTCCATGTCTCCATGTTGGCTCGACGTTACTAGGAGAATCCTGGTAAGTTTCTTCTCCCCGCTTATTGATATGCTTAAACTCGGCGGGTGGCCCCGTCCATCCCGGAGTCGCATTCCTAGCCTTGGCGGGCATGCAACGCAGCGATTCGGGATCTCGAGAGCGCAAGTTGCCTCGTGGGCCGCGGCGCGAGACAAATGTCCAAGGCACGCAACGTTTCCTCCCACACTTGCCGGCCGCGACCACAGCGCGAGCGGCGCAACTCAATGTGTCGATTGTTTCATCCCCCAGAAGTGAGCCGCCGAGCATAATTGATTGCCCAAAAATGGTTTACACGGACATATCTTGCTAATGACATTGCATATTTATTAGTTAATTATATTTTGTGTTAAAAGTGATACATTTATGAAATATTAATATGCAGGCTTCGTCAATTGTGGAGACTGCACGCCAAGTGTTTGTTGGGGGATTCACTAAAACTTCATTAATATTCCATTGTGGCTTCTCACAAATTCTATCGAAAAATTTGGGTTCATGTCATCAATATTTACACAAGAGTTTGAGGGCGGTGGACTCATCAATTGCAGTACAAAGAAATCCAAGTATTACAACCTAAGATTCGAGAATCTCAAGTCTCATGAATCAACTTTTCTTACAAAGAGCACTAACTTCGACAAATTACCCAAACACTTTGCACACTAAAAGCAGCAATGCCGAACATGATTCTCTTCAAGCATGAGATGACGCTGGCTAACATTCAAAGATATTCAATTGTGTTAGCAGACAGAAATTGATTTCGTACCATACCAGCAGCAACAACTAACACAGATTCAGCCATGAGCGAATCCATTGGCTCTTAAGCAGCAGAGGAGAAGCTAGGAAAGAGAGGGAAGCAGCGGAGGAGAAACCGTGGCAGCAACGGTGGAGTTTGTCGAAGCCGACGACGATGGAACTCGCCTACGCTGACGCCAACCCGACACTGATGCAGGAGGCTGCCGACACCAACGATGGGACTCATCGGCGCTGACTCCACCGCCGCGCAAGTGTTCGTCTTCACAATTTGGCATTACGATGGAGCTTGCCGACACCTACGATGGAGCTCGCCGACATCGACATTGCTGCTGACGCCGACACCGATGTTGATGCCGGCGCCAATGTAGGCTACTGTTCGGCCCAATGATGCAAGTTGCTTTGCTTACATTTTATTTTGAGCGTATTACGATTATAACCTAAGAAATTTAATATAGAATTGTGCTTTACAAATTTAACAAAATAATTGCAAAATAATCACATTACCATATAATCATTATTTTTTTATATTTCTTTGCTTTCTTAATAAAGTTTGAATTTTAAAAAATCGCATAATTCTTTTAAGATATAATTAATTTTATAATATTAATGAATAGATGAGAAATATATAGAGATAATATGAAAAATATTACTTACCTTTCAAATATTTCTCAAAAAATATGGATGATTAGGATTTAAGATTTAAAAATATATTTTTATGGGCTTCACAAATAAAAGTGAATTTAATAATATTTTTTTATTCCACTTAACTCGATAAATTTTAATCATCAATACTTTTTGAAAAATATTTAAGAACTATGTAGCAATACTCTATCTATATATACCCCACTAAAAATTTTACTATATTACTTTAGTTAATACAAGCAAATGATTATTAAGCAAATACTCAAATTTTAATTACCAATCTTAAAATACTTACAATTTTTTCATTTTCTACTCAAATCTTTTTGGTACATCAAATATACTATTCTTCCTAACACCGTTAGGTAGGCGGATGTCTGTATATCAGTCAAGAGCACAAATTTTCATCACCCTTGAAGAAGGCCGCTAATGATTACTCTTAGAATTATGAATCAATGCAGAACAAAATATGAGATAATGAGCAAAATCAAATAAAATAAGAAACAATATTCAATGCTAACTCTTACGCGGGGAGAAATAGAAAATTTTATTATATAGTGAAGGGATTGCAAAAGAAACCTTTCTTCTTCCTTGAAAATGTAGTCATTGCACAAAACAAAATCAATGGATGCTCAAAATTTTTAGATTTTGTCTCTTGTGTAACACTAAAATATGGGGCGGAATTTCTGGACCGCGGGCGTTACGGCAGGCTGTAGCGCTAGCTTCTCGGGTGCCGGGTGCGCGGTAGCGCCCGCCTCTCTGGCGTCAGACATCAGGCATTTTGTGGTGCGCCTCCAACATGCTCCTTGTTAACATCATGACAATGCATTAGCTGAATGTGAGATCCTCCTAACGAAGTTGTATCTGATGCTAGGATCCTCAGCAGCCTCTGTCATTAAAAACTCCGGTTAAACTACTCAATACTCGGAGGTCATTGAAAATCTCGTCGGCCTCGGCGGATAATTCCGTCGAAGGTCATTGAAAATCCCGCACAAACTCAGTAGATGCTCTGCATTGCATTGGCCAAGATGGACATCATATGGTATGCTACTGGCGGTGCTTCATTCCCTGAAGCCGCTAGGGTAAGTATGGAGCTGACCATGCTGCTGCCGCCATGGTCAGACCAGCACATGCAAATAACGCTGTTGTCTTGCTTCAGGCTCCCAATCTCCTCTTTGAGCCCTTCAAAATCCTTTGGAAAATGCCCCCGACGGAAAAAGTTGCGTTTCCAACTGCACCTGCGCCAGCCAACCTAACGGTGTTAAAAGAGGTGTATATTTAGTGCACCTACAGAATTTATGTAGCATACGAGTCAATTTAAAATTTTAGATATTTTGTATTCAATAATGTTACTTTAGTGTTATGCAGTAAAAATTTCAAATATTTTTGCCCTTCCGTGACTGATACTGCCACGTGTCACTCGCTCATAGATAGAGAGCGATTCCCCAAATGGATAGAATTATTCAATAAAAAAAAAAAAAAAAAAAGGCAAAAAAGCCTTCATTTGGCTGTTAGCGGTTAGCCAACAGATACTAGAACAGAAATGCTGAGCTAGATCTTCTGAGTTGGTATTTAAAAAAGTTCATTCAATAAAATTTTTTTAGGTACATTCAATATAAAATTTAAAAATAATATTTATATTATTTTAATATAAATAAATATATAGTAATAAAATATGTCCAAATTTTATTTGTTGAATTTTTTTGAGTGCTACCTCAATAAATCTAAATAACATTCCTGAATACTAATCAATTTTTTTATAATAATTTCAAGCCAGAAAATATACTTATATATATATAATATATTTGTATTTTATTATTATGCATATGATTGTGAAAGTATAATAAATTTATATTCTAAAAAAATATAAAATAGAGAAAATTTAGAGATTCATCCTAAAATGAATGAAATCAATCCGAATTTATACTTTATAATGCTTACTATAGGCAGTGAAAAATTCATATTTCAATTTTATAAAATATTACTGAATTGCCATTATTATATTAAATTAGCTACCCGTTCAAATTATTTCAATATTTACAAATAATTGAGGCGTCACGCAAAGAAAAAACGATAATATGCTTTAGAAATATTAATATTTAAATATTAAAATAATTGCTAATTAAAAATTGACTAAATATTAACCTAAAAAAATAACGAGGGTAGATATGGTCTTCTTTTCAACGGGTATACATTTGGAGAACATAATATTATTTCGTTTTTATTGTTATAATACCCAATAATTTATTAATTAGTACCATGATTTTATAATAAATAGTTCATTCTAGATTAAAATTATTTTAATTATTTTCAAAAAATCAAATTTGCTGATGTTGGGTCCGGAAGGATGCTTGCGCTAGGGTACTCTAACCAGCATAAATTATGCTAATGGTGGAGCAAATATGTGATCGATGAGATTTGAATCAAAAGCTTGGGATGTAACACACTGTTATTAGATTATATATATTAACCCAATAATGAGTATTACGATAGTACTTAATACTAGATTAGTATAGCATTTCTATGGGTATAATAAAATTCAAATATTCATCATTCATAATATAGAAACATGCAACATGAAAGAATAGTTTAAATATCACAAAAAATATTAATATACAAATTTGATAAAGTAATTCACTCATCCTCATATATATAATATAAAAGATAAGTAAACGGAGTATTCAGCACACAATTAATGCTTTGATATTCTTTAGATGCAATACCTAATCTACGCTCCTGATCTACCATATTTGATTTTTAAAACGGTAGGACACAACCAATAATAAAAAGCAAGTTGTTAGATTTTAAGAAGTCTAAATACAATTTAATGGAAAATTAAATACATTGCTTTTATTAAGCAGTCATAAGACTATATTATTTATTCACAATCAATAAGATATGAAGTTTATGGTTTATTTATCTTACAATTATGTTCTGTGGGCGCAGAATAAGTGAGGAGTTGAGTACGTCTACTCAACTATAAGTAAGTGGGGTCAACTGTTGTAATAACCCAAGATGTTACTTAGGTCAATTAGGACTAATCTAAGTCTTAATCATGATTTTAGAATCTTATTTAAGTCATTTAGAACTCACCTCTAAGATTCAGTCCAAATCAGGAGTCAAATGGATTGAATCCTGATTTCTAGAAAATCTAAAAAATCCTATAAATTGACCTATTTAATTTGACCTCAAATGGAAAATATGACTTCTCCATTTCGTTCACCACCCCCAAATTAGCTAGGGGTGATATTTTGGAGGCATTTAGAAGTCGTTAGATTTTTGTCAAGTATTTTAATATTATTTAAATCCCTGAAAAAATCAAAAAAATAAATACTCGTCAAATCAAAAATTCGAGTGTGTCGTTGCGTTCCTCACCCCTCAATTAACTAGGGGTGATTTATTGGAAATTTTTGAAATGGAATTTATTAATTAAAATTTTTAATTAAGGATTCAATATTAATAAGTTAAAAATATTATTAATTAAATTAACTTAATAGCACCGTCAAAGACCCTTAACGCCGTCGCCTAAAATCCTAATCTTACTGTTCGATTTAATGGGTCTTCTAATTCGTCTGATTGAAGGATCGGACGGATAGAAGATCGTCTTCTCCATCTAGCCGCGGAAGCTTCCGCGTGTCGCACAAGTTCACTTGCGGCGTACCAAGAGCCATCGCGCATCAATCGCCGCCTAAGGGGTGCTTGTTGGCTTGTTTTAGCTTGAGTAGGATGCAAAGAACAAAGAAAAGCTTAGTTTTGTTTGTGTGTTCAATCCGCAAAGCATTCCGGAGAAACACTAAGTCCTCTCTGTAGTTCGCACGGTACCACCATAACCTCTTGAACTAATTGCTTATGCTCATTCTGTAATTACTCCACATGAATAATTGCTCTAATTCAATCAAGCTTGAATGAGATTTTGTCGAAATTTCTTTTACTCGCAAAATATCCTGCTGTGTTCGATAAAGACCAGCATAACCGTGTAGGGCATCATGATTTGGGGTGACAGAATGCTCCAACCCTTTGTATCTAAGGTTCATTAGAAAGGTAAGATTGTACTCTTGAGTTTGCCATATGGGCTGAGATTAGCCATCACCGAAAAGTCGCCGATCTTTCTTGCTCTAGGAGTCGCTGTCGGAGCCTTTCGCGAGCAGGAAGAAGAGTTTTGGGCTGGGCTGAGCCGGGTCGACCCAAGCCCGACCCGCCCATAAGCAGTTTCTCAGATCCACAATTGATCGAATCGAAGGCGCGATTGTGGGGCCCGCACTCAATTATTGTTGCCAACGCCTGTCTCTGCTGCACCGTTATCTCGTGTGGGGCCCGACAGTTCGCACTCAGCAAATCGCTGAGTGCCAAGTGTCACCCTCGGGACCTGCCCAATCCTTCCAGCTCTCGTAGTCATGCCACATGGTAGCGGGACCCACGCCTATATATATTAAAGATAAAATTGAATAATTTAATTAAAATCAGTTTAATTTAATTTAATTCACTTAATACCAAAACTTTAAGCATTAATATCTTAATAAATATAAGTCTAAATAATGCAAATAAATATACCATTTTGATCAACAAAAATAAATGAATATTATGATACCATCCAAATTCCAATAGGAGTAATATATCATATAGTGATATTTAGGGTATTTAAATAATTCAAATATTGTTACAAAACTTCAACTAGTCACAACTTTGCACATACTTAACCAAACATACCCAATATGGGTCTCAAAATAATCAGCAAAGCCTAAGGATTTGTGAGCTCCCCGTACTGACATACAAGGAAGTATGGTGCTCCAACTATGGCAAACCCCAAACTTAAGTAAAGTTAGGTAAATCCAACCTGCCTTAAGCTAAGGACTTGTCGCCGAGTGCTATAACATCATCAATATACAAATATCAAGGTGGCGGAAGCAGTGAATAATAGAGTAACATCCACAAGCATATATAGTAGAAAGAGGGAAAACAATATAGTAACTCATCAAAATGCAAAAATGAAATACATCCAAAATTAATTATTATAAACTGAATTTTAAAGGGAATGCAAATGTCTCTCAACCTCACTGAAATAAAATGCAAGATATATCTAAACAGCAACAGCACGATCCTCCTCCTGAACCTGCTCCTCTTCTGCGACACTGCCCATGAACAAGTCTGAATCTGATATTTGTCGGTATCACAAATGCCAGGGCCCCAGCCAACAAAACAAAAATATTACAGTTAGATAATTGTCCAAGTATATTTTAGGCTATTTTAATGAATTGGATATTTTAAAGATATCACAATTTAAATTAGCTAAATATGCAAGCAGTAATGAGTGCAATAAGCTATGAAGAAATGGATAACTAAAAATTATCCATTTATAACCAGCAACTATAATGCATTTCTGAACCTAACATACTTTTGATCATATCAATACATGCTGAGTACATAAAGAATGCAATACTCATGCCGATATATATAAGTAACAATATGAGTATACATACAACATGCTAATTAAGGAAAGGAAAGAAAAAAGAAAGCCACTAAGACATGTGGCAAAAGCAAAGCAATCTATGTAAAGCCACTGAAAATAAGGCCACTGAAGCATGTGGCAAAGCAAGCAAGTACTAAAAATAAGGCCACTAAAGCATGTGGCAAAGCAAAAAGAAAACAAGACTGAAAACCAAACTAGAGTAGCAATAAGCCTAAAATATAGTACTACCATACCAGCCAATAAGCCAAACAGGGCCTCCAATATCAATCAATATCCATACTAGCCATCCAAATATGTTAGATCTGAATCCAATCTATACAATACTTCTACTGAAGAGGTAGGCTAAGCTAGGAAATATTCTACTAACTACAAATAAGGTAAAACTAAATAATATGTAATTCAATTACTAACTTAGGATGTATCATCCATATCCTAAGTTCTCCTATTATGCTCAATAAATGAGGCTCAATATCCAAGGTATGCAAAGCAAATCAAGTCAAAGTAAGCAAGAGACTCAATCTAGACTTATGTGATATCTGTTATTATCTAATTACCCAATCTAGCTACTATGAGAAGGTACAAGTTTAGGATCTCCAATATCCAGCTATCGAGTAGAATCTCAGATTTACATCCTTATAGTTAATATTAGAACTTAACAAGTTCTAATTCAAAATTATGAGACGACTATAAGGTTTAAGTAAATAAATTAATGACCTAATTTATTAATATTTCTTCTCTCTTACCCCAAATCTTGATTAAGTAAATCAAGATTTAATGATTTAGGACTTGAACTCCACTCTGGTGTTCAAATCATAAGTCCAAGGTACAAGTCCTATTAAGGATCTAGGGTTCATTTAATAGACCCCAGTTAAAGGTGAAAAATCCTATAAGCTGAAAGATCCAGGAATTATGAACTTATTGAAAGGTTATTTTACTGATTATAAGATAAAATAATCAATTAAGAATTTGAGAATCTAAGATCTATATCTAATCTTTAAGATAATTTCATTATCTTATAGATTGAATTATCCTATACCTATAAGAAAGGCTTCAAAGGGTTAAACAATCAATCATTTAAAGATTTCAAAGGAGATGGTTCAATTAAATTAGAAGAATTAAAGTCTAAGGCCTAAGATCTAAGATCTGATCATTTGATCACTTTAGACTCAAACTAGGTTTTCAATTTAGACTATACTAATTGCATTTCTTTTGGCATTTAAGTTCAAAATCTAACTAAATTGAACTTATTAAGGTGATATTTAATAATTGCAACTATTAGATTTAAGTACTAAGGCCAAATGACTCTTTTAAGATCACTTAAGATCTAAGTGTCTTAATTAGTGTTTATGTGAAGATTTTTTAATTTAATGTCCAAGTCATTAGCATTATTAGCTGAAGAGTTCAGAGAACATTTCTAGTCTATCTTAAGGTAGTTTACTGAAATTTCCAAGTTTTAAGGAGCATTTAAGCACATTTTTGGTCAAAATGACCAAAATGCCTCTCTTAAAGCTAAAATTGGGATTTTAAGGTTTAGTTATCCAAATTAGATCTAATCTATTTTAATGTGTTTCATTTTGATTAATGAAGTGGGAAGCACACTTATCTTAGGTTTTGATTAAGAAAATTAAGTGTCCAAAATTATTTCTAAGATGCCACAATTATTCTTTAGGGTTTAGTGAGCAATCAGAGCCCTTAATCACTTAATTTGGTGATTAATTAAATTTATAATAATTTAATTAAAGATAAAAAAGGGTTTAATCAATTATTTTAAATCTAACTATTGGATATGTGATTTTATTTTATATTTAGATTTCTTATATTTTTTTGATTCAAATGGTGTATTGGATCATACCATTTAGATTAGCATAGCTAAAGTTATTCAAATAATTTATTCTGTATGTTTATTTAAATGGAAATCATAAGTTTTAATTTTTAATTTAATTTCCTTAAGGAAAATAAATCCAGAAATTCTAATATTTCTGTCGGCCCAAAATCGAAAGGCGCGGGTCGAGGTCGGCCCGACCCGGACTTCATCTTCTTCCTCTCGACGGGTCCGCCTCAGAAGAATTTCAACGCTGAAATTCTCAGCGCCCAGACGACGGCGGCTGCCCAACTTGATCACCACATGTTCCTGGAGTCGAGATGCGTCGATTGGACCAAGAAGCCCTGTTTGGGATGCACCCAATCGTCGGGTGCTACTCGACCGAGACGTGTTAAGGGGGAGAGACTTAGGGTTCCTTGTGAGTGGGCAATTCTCCTCACAGGAGCCACCAAACTGATGGGGTTCGATCCCTACACCATCAGTGAGGTGAGGTGAGTCGAACCCCTAGGAATTCACAGCTTGGGATGCAGCCAAACGCTGGGTCCTTACTCGGACTCAGCCTCGGCTCAACTGCTAGCTCGATCGATCGATACGATCGATCCGAGCTAGCTCAAACCCTGGCGACAATCAATATGGTTGCCCTATGTGGCTAAGGTGATCTATACAACATCCAGAGGCTCATCCAGCAAACAGAAGGAAGGCTGAACTCAAGAAATTTCAATGGGATAAGGCTGTACTTGAGGACGGGGTTGCAGGCTTGGTCGAGGAGAATTGAAGTGTGCTGGAGCTTCCTAACCAGCAGATTAAGGTTCACAGGGGGTCTGAACACCAGACGGGCTCTCTATCAGCGATTCTAAGCTTCGGGAACGCTGGGAAAAGCCGAGAGAGATGGGAGCTTCAGAGGGCTTCAGCTGGAGAAAATTGAGGGTTCACAGCGAGCAAAGGGACTCACTGTGAATCCTTGGGGGTGCTTATAGATCAAGGGTGGAGTCAGAGGCTCGGGCAATGGAAGGAGGCTCGGGCCGAAGAGAGGGCTCGGGCCAACGGCTATGGGCATTTTGGGGAGAAGACGATCGACAAGACGGACGCGCCGAGGGCATGAGGGGAATTTCAGGGTCTTCCCGTACTTCCACGAGGGCTGGGATGTTTCTGGTTGTCGGGGGGGACCAGATGCGGACGGGGTGAGACGAGGGAGACGATCCACAGTGCTCGGGTTCGTGTCCGCCGTCTGATCGCTAAGCCGTTGGTCCCGGATGGTCATGATGCGCTACTTAACCGATTCACCGCGAATAAGAGGTCAGTCGTTGTAACAACTCAGGTTGTTACTTTGGTTAATTAAGACTAATCTAAGTCTTAATTGAGGTTCTAGTATATTAATTATGTTATTCAAGACTCATATCTAATATTTGGATCAAATCAGAGATCAAATGGATCAAAACTTGATTTTTGAAAAATCCAAAAAAAAAAAAAAAAAAATTCTAAAGCTTAAGCACTTAATAATGAAGCAAAAATAGACTCCAAACAATAAACAAGCAAAACACAAATTATCATCAAATACACAAATCAATACATCCAAACTTAACAAATAAAATTTGCATCACACAAAACATATAAATAAATGAAAGAAACACTACAAGAGAATAATTATCTTACTATAAACCCCCAATTAAGTTTAAACTAACAATAAATCAAGACAACCTCAAAAGCAATAACAAAACAAATAACACATATTAGCATCACACCCAAAATAACATTTTCAAATTACACAATGGAAATATAGCATCAATATAACAAAATTTATAAGAACACCATTTCAGCACAATCAACCACCTTATTACTAACAAGTAATAAAGTTGTGAATAGCAATAAAACAAAACAATTTTCAAAACAAAAATAAAAAGGCAACACATTAATTTCAACTACCAATCAAATTGCATATAGCAATGAAGCATGAAAATGACTAAGAAAACATGCACGGTAGCATCATTCATAATTAAGCACAATATAATACAAGTCTAAAATTAAAGCACATAACAAATTTGCGAATAAAAATAATGCACCAATAATAGCATTTAAGAGATAAATTTTAGTACAAAGAAGCGAAATAATTCAAAATAATCAATGACCATACACTAAACCCTAATTAAATTTCAAATTATAATGAAATAAGATAATCAATTATATAAAGAATATCACAAACAACACAATAACATCAATACACAAACCATCACCTTCCAAACTATACATAAATAAAACTACTTACACAATCTAACCTATATTAAAAATACTTACACAATCTAATTTATATTAAAAAAAAAAAAAAAAAAAGGTTAAGTCGGCGACATCTGAAGTTCTTCTAAAGGTTAAACTCGAAATTTCTTCAAACTCAAGTTCTTGATAGAGGTACCTCAAAACCCTACTCTCACTCTATCAATTATTGATCCTATGTATTAAATAGCTATTTTCAATTATAGATTGTTAATCTATCAAACTCGATCGAGCCTAATTGACTTTGATCAAGCTAGATTAGAGTAGAATCATTTTAGGGTTCGACGGTTCTGTTGAAGTTCTCATGGTCAGCACCTAGGGCTTCGTTTTACTCGGTGGTAAGAAGTCTCTAAGCTAAGGTTAAGAGCTCAATCAATAGCCTTAGTCAAACCCTTGATGTTTCGATATGGCTTGCGTTCTGAGGAGGATCTAGCATCGTGCAAAATGAAACCCTAGGGCGTCATCCTTGCGGTCGTCTGATGCGAGAAGGAAGGCGCAGTTTTCGGTCCGAGCCGGGTCGACCCGGCCCGATCCGCGGTCAATCTAATTGACAGCACGCTTGTGGGCCCCACAACCAGACTCACAACGTCAGCAGGTGGGCCCGCTTATATCCTCCCGTCGCGCGAATGAAGAGCACGTGTCCCGTGGGGTCCGTTCGCCAGTCGTCGGCGAACCACGTCCAGACACATGGACGTGGGGCCCGCCTCTTTCTGCACCTGCAGAATAAAGAAAGAAATAAAAATAATAAAATAAAATTTATAATTATAATTCTTATATTAATCTTTTAATATATATGTATATATATACTTATATATATATATATATATATAAATATATGTATATGTACATAAACAGAAAAATTAAATATGATTAATTAATAATACCTAATAATGTATTAATTAATCATATACAAATATAATAATCAGAGAGCTTATTTGCAAATTAATATTAAATAAATTTAATAAATGCATTTAATTAAATTAGAATTACTTAAACTTTAAACCTTAATATCTTGATAAATACAAATCCAAACATATTGTATATGGGTCTTAAAATACTTAAAAAATCTTAAGGAACATTTTAGTAGTGTTAACCTTGCTGTTTGAATTAATTTGAGCCTAATCACTTATAGGACCTAATCCTAATTAGCCTAACTAGACATAGAACTTCAATTGGCCATAAGATAGTCAATTTAGCTCCAAATTAGGTAATCCAAATATCAATTTAGATCAGAAAAACCTAATTTACAGTAATCTACAAAAATATTTAAGATCCAACAATTAGATTTACTAATCACCCTTAATTACTCTAAAAATTAATTAATGAATATTAGCAAATCTAATAATCTAAATTTCACAATTTAAGTTTCAGAGAACTCCTTAAGTACATTATAACCTAATGGTGTGGTTAGATTAGTGATTTAGCATCAAATACATAACTCAATCCCATCTCACTAATTAAATATTAAGGCAAATCCTATTGAATTAAGTAAAATTCAATAGGGTAGATTTCTAAACTTAATTCTAAGATTAAAAGATCGAATAATCATTTAATAAACTATGAAAAATCTAATAAATTAGTAAACTCAAGATTTCACCTTAATGAGTAACCCACTTTACTCATTAGAAGAATTCTAACCTAAGATCTATTCCTAATCTTAGGAATTTAAAGTTCTTAAATCTAAGAATATCACTCAGATACACATCCTAACTAAAGTTATAAGACCTAAAGGATGATCTAAGAAGTTCAAAGGAAAGGAAGATCTCTCATAATTCACTTAAGTTTTACTTAAGACTTAACTTAGGGTTTTCTTTAAATTCTTAATTTATGTCTTAAAATTCTTTAAATTAAAGTCTAAATTACTTAACTTACTAAAATATACTGATTTAAAGATGGAATTAGGACTTAAAATTATTTTGCCCCTACTTAAGGGTCTAAATTTTATCATTAAGAATTAGGGTTTAATTCTAGATTTTAATAAAGTAGAATAATTACTTACTGTCTAATATGAGTTTAGACAGTAAGTTCACTAATTTTGGTTAAGTATTAAGCCTTATAGGGTCAAATTAAGGATTTTGACCTATAAAGGTATTTTGGTAATTTTACCCTAATGATATATAATTTTTCTGTTAGTTTATTGAAGGTTATGTCCTAAGGTTTCCATAAAATATAAAATTATTAAATTCTGATATGTATTGGCTAAGTTATTGTTAATACAAGTTTTAGGGTTAAAATGATAATTAAGTACTCTTAATTAAAGGTCAAAAATTCTAACTTTTCCAATTAGTGTTCAAAGTGGTTACAATTAGTGGCTATGAATCACAATTGATCAACTGTTTATTATGACTAGTGGTAGGTTTAATTTGGACTATAATTGGCTAAGTTATGACCTAATTAGGGTTTAGGTGATTAGTGAGTGATTAGTAAAATTAATCACTAAATCACTAATCCAGCCATACTATTGGGTTCTAATGTACTTAAGGAGTTCTCTGAAACTTAAATTGTAAAATTTGGATATTATATTTGCTAATATTCACTAATTAATTTTTAGGATAATTAAGGGTGATTAGTAAATATAATCGTTGGATCCTAAATATTTTTGTAGATTACTATAAATTAGGTTTTTTTGATCTAATTTGATATTTGGATTACCTAATTTGGAGCTAAATTGACTATCTTATGGTCAATTGAAGTTCTATGTCTAGTCAGGCTAATTAGGATTAGGTCCTAAAAGTGATTAGGCTCAAACTAATTCAAACAGCAAGGTTAACACTACTAAAATATTCATTCGAGTTTTTTGAGTATTTTAAGACCCATATATAATAGGTTTGGATTTGTATTTATCAAGATATTAAGGTTTAAAGTTTAAGTAATTCTAATTTAATTAAATGCATTTATTAAATTTATTTAATATTAATTTGCAAATAAGCTCTCTGATTATTATATTTGTATATGATTAATTAATACATTATTAGGTATTATTAATTAATCATATTTAATTTTCTGTTTATGTACATATACATATATTTATATATATATATATATATAAGTATATGTATACATATATATTAAAAGATTAATATAAGAATTATAATTATAAAATTTATTTTATTATTTTTATTTCTTTCTTTATTCTGCAGGTGTAGAAAGAGGCGGGCCCCACGTCCATGTGTCTGGATGTGGTTCGCCGACGACTGGCGAACGGACCCCACGGGACACGTGTTGTTCATTCGCGCGACGGGAGGATAGAAGCGGGCCCACTTGCTGACATTTTGAGTCTGGTTGTGGGGCCCACAAGAGTGCTGTCGATTAGATTGCCCGCGGATCGGGCCGGGTCGACCCGGCCCAGATCGAAAACTGCGCCTTCCTTCTCGCATCAGACGACCGCAAGGATGACGCCCTAGGGTTTCATTTTGCGCGATGCTGGATCCTCCTCAGAACACAAGCCATATCGAAACATCAAGGGTTTGACTAAGGCTATTGATTGAGCTCTTAACCTTAGCTTAGAGACTTCTTACCACTGAGTAAAACAAAGCCCTAGGTGCCGACCATGAGAACTTCAACAGAACCGTCGAACCCTAAAATGATTCTACTCTAATATAGCTTGATCAAAGTCAATTAGGCTCGATCGAGTTTGATAGATTAACAATCTATAATTGAAAATAGCTATTAATACATAGGATCAATAATTGATAGAGTAAGAGTAGGGTTTTGAGGTACCTCTATCAAGAACTTGAGTTTGCAGAAATTTTGAGTTTAATCCTTAGAAGAACTTCAGACGTCGCCGACTTTCCCTTTTTTTTTTGAATGGGTGAAGTGCTTTGTATATGCGTCAGCAAACTTTAGAAGCGGCGAGGGAGGACACACGCAGCTGGTCTCTGCCGCGTGTGCGACACGCGGCTTCTATGGGGAAGACGAGCCCACAACCATCCAATTTTTCGATCGGACGGTCGAGATCGACCGTCCGATCACGATTGAAAGGGCGAACGGTGTCAATTAGAATGGACATCGCAATAAGCAGATTGACAGAAACCGTCAATCTTAAATAATTAATATTAATATTAATTTAATATATTTATATATTGGCTTTATTAATTATAATTAAGTACTCAAATGAATCCATAAAATTTCCAATAAATCACCCCTAGCTAAATGAGGGGTGAGGAAGGCAACAGCGTAATCAAATTTTTGATTCAACGAGTATTTATTTATTTGATTTTTAGGATATTTAAATAATATTTCAATATTAAATGAAAATCCAACGACTTCCAAATGCATCCAAAACTTCACCCCTAACTAATTTGGGGGTGGTGAACACAATGACGAAGTCAGATTTTTGATTTGAGGTCTAGATAAAAAGTTAATTTTCTAGGTTTTTTTTTTTGATTTTCCAGAAATCAGGTTTTGATCTATTTGATCCCTGATTTGATCCAGATCTTAGATATGAGTCATGAATAACATAATTAGTATACTAGAATCTCAATTAAGACTTAGATTAGTCTTAATTAACTAAAGTAACAACTGAGTTATTACAGCAGTTGGATTAGATCGGGTGATCTAATGGTTGATCGAGGGTACTTACAGTGGATGGATAGATGCCGTCGAATCAGAATCTCGAAACCGTGGAACGGTCGAGATGATACGGATCCGATCGAAGGCACGGGTTGTTCGATTAAATCTGCGGAATGGACGGCCCGGATGGCGCTCGCGGTTTGGAAACCAGCCGACCGTTGGAAGAGGATAAATTTGTAATTAAGAATTGTTTAAAACCCTAATTTGCAATTGAACCAAATTAAATTAAATCCAAAATATGCCTAAATGACCTCCAAAAATTCTCAAAATTTCACCTATGGCTAATTTGGGGGTGGGGAATTCAAAAATGAACTCAGATTTTGATTTGGAAATCAATTTAATTTAGGTATTTTCTAGGGCTTAAAAATAACCAAAAATAATAAAATTTTTAATTTAGCTCCGATTGATTTCAAACTTCTAGGGTTAGGTTTAAATGACCCATTGAATCCAATGGAATCAAAATCAAAGCTTGGATTTATCTAATTAATCCAAATTTGGCTAGGGTAACAACTAGGGTTATTACAGGATTAATCAAGTAGTGTTGGTTTTACTGTTTGAGACATAATTTGACTAATCACTTTTGGACCCAAACCCTAATCTTCTTAAGCTCATAACTTTTAAATCACTAGTCCAAGCATAGACAATATGGGTTTTAAAGTAATCAGTAGAACCTCTATTACAATCTAGTATTATTCAAATTTTTGTTTTGATTAGTATTTACCTAATCACTTTTAGGATGTAACCCTAATTACCCTAATTAATTCTAAAACTTCAATTAACCATAACTTAGTCAATTTAGCTCCAAAGTAGATCTTTCAATATACCATTTTAATCAAAAATACCTAATTAATAGTAAAATATAAAAATATTTTAGATCCAATAGTTAGATCTCTTAATTAGCCCTAATCACCTTAAAACTTGATTAGTGTATATTAGCATAAATAATAATCCAAATTTAGAAATTTTAGTTTTTGAATACTCTTAGAGTAAAATAAAGTTTAGTTATGTGGTTGGATTAATGATTCTATAATTAATTTCCATAATCACTTACTAATCACCTTAAACCCTAATTAGGCAATAACTTAGCTAATTAGAGTTCAAATTGAGCCTACCATTAGTCAATATGATCAGTGGGTCATTTGTGATCTATATCCACTGATTTTACTTAATTTGGACACTAATTAGAAAAGTTAGGAATTTGACTCTTAATTAAGAAATCATAAATTAACCCTTTTACCCTTAATAAGATTGTCATGACTATAACTTGGCCAATACTTATCAAAATTCAATAATTTTAGGTTCTATGGAAACCATAGACAATAAGCAACAATAAATTGATAGAAAATTTAGATTCCAGTTGACCAAATTACCAAAATACCCTATGAGTCAAATTCGTTAATTTGATCTCATGGGACTTATTAATTATCCAAAATTAATGTAATTACTGTCTAATCTTATATTAAATAGTAAGAAACACTTTACCACTAGAAATTTTAGATTTGGAACCCTAGATCAAAAGTTGATCTTTTTGACCCTTAAGTAGGGGCAAAATAATCATTTTGCCCAAATTTAGGGTTAACCATTTTTCAGCCCTAGAATCATTGTATAAACATTATAATCAGTAATTAAAGTAGTTTAGACTTTAATTTAGATATTTTTAATTCTTAAAATTAGAAATTTAAGGAAAATTCTAAATTTAGTTTTAAGTAAAAATCTAAGTAAACATGTGAGTTCTTTTCCTTCCTTTGAACTTTTTAGCTCACCCATAGGTCTTAGTTAGGATGTGTGTCTGAGTGCTACTCTTAGTATTTAAGAACCTTAAATTCCTAGGATTAGGAGTAGAGCTTAGGTTAAAGTTCATCTAATGAGTAAAGTGGGTTACTTATTAGGTGAAACCTTAGTTTTAATAGCTTATAGATTTTTATAGTTTATTAATGATTATTTGATCTTTTAATCTTAGAATTTGGATTAGAGATATATCCTATTGAGTTGACTTACTCAATAGGGTTTGCCTTACATTTAATCAGTAAGATAGGATTAAACTTTAGTCCTTAGGATAACCTTATGATTAAGAATTGAACCCCATTATTTGGAGTTTAATTCTTAATCCTTTCAATCTTGATTTGGCTAATCAAAATTGGGTTTGAGATTAATTAAAATAACAAATTAGGATGGTTGACTTATTTAATTATATAGATGACATTGATTTAATTATAATTAGAACCTAGATAGTCTTAATTATATTCAACTTATATAATTGTGATTCTAAGTTACAGATAGTGTAAGAATTGATGATTCTGAATCTTATGTAACTTAGAGTAGTTAGAATGATTAAATTAGAAAGCAAGTGATATCACAAAGTTATTTAGTGCTATTTTATTCATTGAAAATTGTATACTATGCTCTCCTTATTTTGGATTTTATTATACATTTGGACATATTATATTAAACATGGAATATTAGATGAATATTCTATAATAAACTTTGAATATATTCATATGGCATTTTTATAACTTAAGGAGAATATTTAATGAAAATAACTTTATGAGTTATGTCTTATTTAGTTTGCCTTCTAGTATAACTTTACTTTTGAGATAGCTTTTAACTATGATTGCTTTCCTAGTGCATATTACTTTTGACTAGGACTACTTTCCTAGTGCATGTTACTTTTGATTAGGACCACTTTGCTAGTGTGTGATACTTTAATCTGGGACTACTTACTTAGATGCTCAGCATGTACTTTTCAGATGGAATTAACTTTAATCTAGGATTCTTTCATAGATGGTCAAATGGACTTTATTTTTTGGCAAAACTAAGTAGGAGTATCTCCACACTTTACTTTATACATTTACTTTACTGTTACTTTACAGTTTTGGCATATCTTTTGCTTTATAGTTCAGCATACTTGCATACAGTAGTTCCTTAGTACTTACAACTTTAAATGTATGTTGTACTTTTCAGCAATTCACTTTTACTTTATGGCATGTTAGAATGTTAGAACTTTATTTTCAGTTCAGTACTTTCATTTTATATTGTAACCAGCATGTCTTAAGTTGATCATATTACTTAGAAATTTCCTTGTGCTTAGTAGATTTCATTCTGTGTTACTTAACTCTTTTCTGAAGCTTGAGTTGAGGTATGTGCTTACCTCACACCTTATATGAGTTATAATTATGTTAATTATAAATTTGTTTCTTTGACGCTTTACTGCTCCTACTTTTCTTAGATGCTGTAATATCATTTAAATTAATAATTTACAGCCTAAAATGTACTTAGACATTTTGTCTAATTAGATTTTTCTCTTGTTAGCTGGGGCCCTATCATTGTGAAATTGACAATGGTAGATTTTGAGCTTTTCGAAGTTGTAGAACCTTCTGAAAACCTTATTCAGGAGGAGGAGCGTGCATGAGAAGATCCTTAGTTATTTTTTTTTTACTTTGTGAGGATTGAGTGATCTTTACTTTACTGCTTAAACTTAAATGTCATTTTGTAATAATATATATTTAAACTGCTTTTCTTTTCATGCTTATGTATTCTGAGTTGTATAGTTCTTATCTGGATTGTATGGATATTATTACTTGTCTTTCTTTCACACTCTAATATACTATAGTATGCTCATTCAGTGATTATCTCTTTTGCTCTTTCCCTTTTAGGGCATATCCTCCCTTGGCATTTGATTAAGAAGGACCATTCCTTAATTTGAATGCTAAGTGAGGGTTTGCCCGTTGATGACCACCTCCTGATCCGAATGATTAGGGGGCGGCTGCCACAACTGCAAACACACACATTCTCCCTCATAGGAATTATGTGATTTTCTGATACTCCAATAGCTTGTCCAGACTTAATAGTAGTTGTACTATAATCCACCATAATTCAACCCATCTGAAGCATAATTTAAATATTTAATTTATGCACAAAGTCTTAATGTATGATTCTAATGATTGATCTTAATGTGTTGCAGCATTTCAAGAATTTTACAAAGTATTGTATACCACGTGATATCAATTATTTTCTACTATTTAGTTATATATCTTAATGATTGGGACTAATTAAGCCCCCAAATTAATTTAGAAATCATAGATCCCTAAGTCAATTTGATATATATATATATATATATATATATATATATATATAATATTAAAATGAGTTTTGAGCAAATAGTGATTTAATTAATCTTTGTATAGTGACAAAATAATTCATAGGTATAAATACTTAAAAGAGAGTTAAAATCTATACTATAGAATAATCGTCTCAATTCTAAGTTAATGATGATTCATGCAATTATTAATTTGTGAAATTGAGATACTTATCATATTGATTTCTTTACATAATAAATCATTTAATAATTTATTTATATTTGCTAAGAACAATCTTATTATTATTAACTTCAAGTTAACATTATTATGTTTCAAAGTTCACTTAATTTTAATCAACTTAAAATCTATTAAAAATCAATCCTATACCTAAGTTATTTTTAAGGTTTATACTAAACTCTAAACTTATTAGAAATCATAAAAGTTTAAGCATTTATTTACTCTAAAGAATACCTTTTTAGTAATTACTTAATAATAGTCTTAATAGAACTTCATTAAGTCGAAAGTAACCGCTTAGTTCTGATAATTGAAAATCTTGAGGATCTATAAGATTTTGGGTCTAAAAGTTTTCATTTAATTTATAATTACGGATACATAATACAGCTAATCTAATTGAATTTAAGAACTACCAATCTAATAATTCTTTTAAGGAATGATCTTGATTAAGATTGATTATTTAAACATTATTCTAATTTTAAGATGTAGGATTCTCCTTCCTTTATTTGTTGAGTCAAGAAGATTATAAGCCTTATAAATACATAAGTATTCAAATTTATTTTTAACATATTTTGAAGGTTATTATCATACACTATCCCAATCATAGAATTCTACAAACATCTTGAAATTTAAATTATCACTCCATATTAATTATAGAGTTTTCTTCCTTTCTCTTATCAATCTAAGAATTCCTACAACCCAATTTTAGTTGCTTTAATAGTTCTAAAAGAATTAGCCACTCTTACATGATCTAATGTGATCAAGGATGTTTAACTCTCAATTTACAATGAGAGTGATATTTTACTTATACTTCTTAAAGTAAATACTCTCCTCTTATGGTTTAATCTATGTTCACTTATGTGAAACTCTTCACTTAGTGTAACGACACCAATATCGGATAGGAGATTAACCCAACATTGGAACATACCTTAGCATTTAGCACTAGATTAGAAGAAAGCTAATATAACACTAGATGCTAAGTGGCTAAGTCACTTTATAAGCAGTTGTTAAGTTAAAATAATTTGAAAAAAAAAGCATGTAGGGAGATAGGAAACAATACAAGTATAGAAAATACAAGCAATAATTATCCACACATTGAATCCAAGCAGTTTCAAAATAAGTAAATTCAGCATAGAATATATATAAAAATGTCTCAAGTAGTTTAAGTTAAGTATTACATGCATTTTAAAATGAAAGAGTTAAAAGTAAATAAGTTACTCTCTCACATAAATTAAAAGTGCAAGTGATGAAAGGAAATAAGTGGAAGAAATTTTCTTATAAAAGCTCTACAGGTGCTAGGTCCAACTCTACATGAATTATACTGCTCATAATCTATCATATTTTGGTATTTAAATATGATAGAGCCAAGCTAAAAAAAGAAAAAGAGTGTTAGACTAAATAATCTAAGCATTAAAATTGGCTAACATTTAAGTTTATTAGGATATCACAGCTAATTTATAATTTAAATAGCAGAGGAGCATTTGAAAGTATTCAAATAAGGAAGGAAAGTAATTATAATTGTAAAGAAGAACAGTTGAAAATAAGATGAGTAATAGTACTCACATGTATTATCTTTCTAGCATGCAATAAAAAAGGTAAGGGAAAAAGCATCTTAATAGAGGTTAGAAACTACTAATGTGCATTTGAAAGTGAAAGAAATGAAACATGTATATGTTCAATTGAAATTATGCTAAGTAAGCAAAAGAAAAGCAGAGAAGCATTTAAATAAAAATTAAAGTAACATACACTGCATTTTATGAGCTGTAAGTAAATAAAGCACAGTACTAAAAATAGAAAGTGCAAAATATAATAAGAAAAGAAGAATCTTAGTCTCATGGATTAAGAATATATAGTCTAGAACTATACAATAGAAACATAGCTAAAAGGCTATGATAAGATTTTACAATTAACAAGACTGTAAAAGACTCATATATAAGTTGTTAAGGTTATTTTATGAAAAGGAACATTATGTGGGCATATACGGAATGGAAGGAGAGGTTAAGCATGTTTCCAAGTGGAGTTTCAAAATAAACACTCACATTTACCCTCTAATGAAGTGAGGTCTCCTTATATCACCAACTTAGCCTGCCATAGGCTAACCACTAATAGTACTAACCCTTATAATTTTATTGTGAAACTTTTATTTATGCACAAGAATCTTATATGTATGATTCAAAGGAATAAGCTTAAAGCTAAGCAAGTATTCAAGAAAAATCAAATAATTATAAATTATGTGATATTTGGAGTTGTTTAATTTTAATGATCTACTTAATGATTGGAACTAATTGAGCTCCTAAATGACTTGTAAATATTGATCTTCAAGTCAATTTAAAGTAATAGTAGAAGTAAAAGAAGTTTGGAATATAATATTTTAATTCAACTTATGAAGTGACTAAATAAATTTATAACTATATTCAAGCAATTGGAAATTATTCTATGCTAGTCCTAAACTAATCAAATTAATTAGATTAATGATTAAAGTTTAGGGAACTAATAGGGAAGAGTAAAACTAATAGTTTACTAAGTTAAGAGAAGAGGAGACTAATGAACAATTTTCTAGTTTCATCTAGTTAGCTTTTAAATGGAAGGGTTTCAAATCAAACTAGTTACTAACTTAACTAGGATCAAATGATAAGAAATATTCAAAATATATGGGATGATGAAATTAGTAATTACAAACTCCAAGTTTACTAAAGTTTATAGATTAGGAAATTTTATAAGATAATTTGATCATAATGAATAGCTATAGAATTCTTAATTCAAGTATTAGATAACTTAAAAGAGAACTAAGAATTTAAAGAGAAAAGAGAGCTAGAGATTCAAATCTAATAAATAAATACTAGTTCTATTTGATCCTATTAATGAAATAAGATATAGAATCAACATACAAATCTTCTACTTATTAAAGGACTAAATAAAAAGGCTAGTATTAAAGAACTAACACTAAGCTTAATTCAAATCATAAGATAATAGTTCAATTGGGAAATAATACATGACAAAGATGCATGTAATTTATAATCTAAAATCATGGAATATATTAATTAAGATGTAAATGACAATTCATTCAAGTTAAGATCCTATACTCCACATAAAGTATATAAAAATAATTGGAAGAATTATATTTAGAATATGCCATGTAATAGTCTCACTAAATTCATAACATTGAAATCACATGAGTATAGAGACTATCAATAATGATTAGAAATAATTTAGCTTAAAATATCATATGCAATTCATATAATTGAAGAAAATCAATTTAAGTAAATGCTAATCCATTCCAAATCATCAAATCATGAAAATTTATATTTCAAACATACAAATGAAATTGTATGTGAAGAAAGTAAGGTGAAACAAATTTGCTATCCTAGGGTTTAAATACTTAAAATAAACATGAATGAAAAATATGAAGTTGGAAAATTACCTAATTTAAGGAGACAAATATCTAAAATCTCCAATTGTTGTCCAAATGTGTAACAACCCAAACTCTTAAGCACCAAGGTATTGTCTATTTTGGCCTGAAAGACCTCACGATTTTGCCATCAGAATATAACTTCCCAGCAGGTCACCCATCCTAAGAGTGCTCCCACATGAGCATGCTTAACTTTGGAGTTCTTATCATGAACTCCACTATTATCTGAAAAGACATCTTGATATTTAAGAGATTCACTTATTACTACTTAGGTGGGTCTTCACAATCTCCCCAACTTAAGTAACTGACATCCTCGTCAGTATCCACACACAGATCCAAGAACCATCCATTGGGTAGATAGGACTAGAGGTGACCTCTATAGGCGCAAGAGGCACTCACAATCATGTAGCACCTTAACTATCATGGGTTCAAGAGGTTGCTCACATGAAGTGGCACTTTGCTATGTATGGCACTTAGCTCATATCTGACACCCTATGGTTTGCTCTAATACCATTTGTAATAGCCAAACTCTTAAACACCAAGGTATTGTCCGCTTTGGCCTGAAAGATATTACGGTTTTGCTCTCAGAAGATAACTTCTCAGCAGGTCACCCATCCTGGGAGTGCTCCCACATGAGCACGCTTAACTTTGGAGTTCTTATCAGGAACTCCACCATTATCTGAAAAGACACCTCGATATTTAAGAGTTTTACTTATTACTACTTAAGTGGGTCTTCACAAAATAGAATGATATACATATCAATAGAATCCTTATGGCCTAAGGAGAAAAATGACACTAATTATGTCAAATTTGGACGACTTTGGAATTTTAAGGTTAGGGAGGACCCCTAATTAGGGTTAAAATGTTATTAAGAAATTTAAGATTCAATAATCTCATATTATTGTCCTACATATTTTTGTGATTGAAAAGAACTATTTAAGTGCTTAATTTAGACATGGATTGATCTAGTTATACCATAAATAAGAATTAGGATTAAATCATAGTTAATTAATAGTCCTAAAATAATGATTAATAAAATAATCAGCGAAACAAAATTTTAATGGCATATTAATGATCTACGCATTTTTGCGATCAAAGCGGTATATAATATCGTATATTTTGGATATGTAATTTGCAAGTTATAATTAAAATGAATTCTAAAATTAATGAATTATTAGTAATAATTTAATTACATTAGTTAACATTAATCAGCGGCTAAATAATGAATGGCACAGATAATAATATAAAAGAAATTGAATGGCACAGACTACAACATAGAGAAATGGTGTTGAAGACGAGATGCTTTCTCAGTGTAACGTCACAGTCGTCAAAGGAGACTGATGATGAGCCGCACGTGGGTCGACCCGCGTGTGCTACCAATTACAATTTTGAGCTCAGATCCACGACCCAGAGTAGGAAATTGGGTCGGCCTTTGTAACAACCCAGGTTGTTACTTAGGCTAATTAAGGCTAATCTAAGTCTTAATTATGGTTTTAGTAGCTTAATTAAGTCATTTAGAACTTACTTCTAAGATTTAGATCAAATCAGGGATTAAATGGATACAAAACATGATTTCTAGAAGATCCCAAACCCTAGAAATTGACTTTTTATTTAGACCTCAGATTAAAAATCCGACTTCGCCATTGTATTCAGAACCCCCATATTAGCTAGGGTGAAATTTGGGATGCATTTGGAAGTCATTGGGTTTTTGGTGAATATTTTAATATTATTTAAAATCCCCTGAAAAATCAAATAATTAAATACTCGTCAAAACAAAAATCTAATTTCACCGTTGTGTTCCTCACCCCTCAATTGGCTAAGGGTGATTTATTAGAAATTGTCTAGATTTATTTGAATACTTAATTTTAATTAATAAAGTCAATAAATATATATATATATATACTAATTTAATATTAATATTAATTATTTAAGATAGACGGTTTCCGTCAATCTGCTTATGACGCCATTCCATTCTGCTTACGCCGTCATCTATTCCCCGTTTGCTGGCAAGATTGGATCAAGGCTGTCTGATCTAAGATCAGACGGCCGAGCTGCGTCTTCCCCGATCTCCCATCCGCGTGTCTAGGGCTCGCCACGCGTCGCTGTCCCGCTCGAAGCAAGTGGCACCCACCGCTCTAGAGCCCGTTAAAACCCCATTAAGTCTGCATTTCTTCATTCAAATGGGAGCTGGGGGCAATCAATGAAGGGTAGGATCTTATTCTCCTCTTCTTGAGGTTGGACGCAAAACCCTAATCAGGTACCTCCTACTCTTCTAATATCTTCATTTATGCTTTATTGCAAACCTTCCATTATTGTTCGTGCATTGTTTCCCTTTGATCGATCGAGTCGCGTGAACCCTAAAAGTGCTGAATGGGGAGACAAATCGATCGAAGGATCTGGTCCATCTGTTAGATCTGATGTGGATCTGACCCTCGGATCTAATCATTTGGTATAGACCGTTCGATTCGCTTGATTTTGTTTTTGCCCGTTCGATGTTAAAATTTAATTAAATCATAACTACACTTAGATTAATCAAAGTATATTAATCCGATCTTAAGGAATGTCATCTGACAGATCTGATCCAGTTATCGAGAACCGTCTGATCGGACCCGATTAGACCGGTTCAAACTGAACCGATACATCCGGTTCACTCGTCATTCGCTCGGTGGGGTTCCCAAAATCCACTTGTTCCTTTTTCATTCGTCACAGCAGAAGAGGTGGGGCCCACGTCTAAATCAATGTAACACATCAAGGACAGGAGTGGGGCCCACCTTCCTGACTGTCCAGTCTACGTGTGCCACGCGCCTTCTGCGGGACCCACCACCGCTTCTGATGGACTCGACCTGCAAATATAGATTTAGTTTAATTATATTATAAATGTTAAATTGTAATTTAATAAATTCTGTTAAAATTAATTTAATTTATTAGAGTTTAATTTAAATTAATTAAATCATGTAACTTTAAGTGATCATATTTTAAAATTTATAAATCCAAATTATGCAAATAAATATATCAAATTGATCAGTAAAAATTAAGGAATAACCTGAGACTACCAAAATTTTGTTTGGACTTGTATTTTGTATAGTGACATTTTAGGGTATTAAATTAATTCAAATAATGTCCCAAATATTCAAATCACTATAACTTTACAATCTTTAATCCAAACATATGCAATATGGGTCTTAAAATACTCACAAAATCCTAAGAAACATTTTAGTAGTATTAACTTTGTTGTTTGGATTAGTATTTGACTAATGATATTTAGGACCTAACCCTAATTAGCCTAATTTTACCTAAAACTTCAAATGACCATAAGTTGGTCATCTTAACTCCAAATTAGGTAATCCAAATATCAATTTAGATCAAAAAAACCTAATCTACAAAGATCTATAAAAATATTTGGGATCTAATAGTTAGATTTGCTAATCACTCCTAATTACCCTAAAACTTGATTAGTGAATATTAGTAAAATTAATAATTCAAATTAGACAAACCAAGTTTCAGAGAACCCCTAAAACCTATTAAAACCTAACTATAGGGTTGGATTAGTGATTGAGTGATTAATTTTACTAATCACTCACTAATCACCCTAAACCCTAATTAAGCCATAACTTAGCCAAATAGAGTCCAAATTGAACGTACCACTAGTCATTAGAATCAGTAGATCGATTGTGACATACAACTACTGAAATTATTTAATTTGTACACCAAATGACAAAGTTAGGGTTTTTACCCTTAATTAAGAATCCTTAATTACCTCTTAAACCCTAAATCTTGTTTTGGATATAACTTAGCCAATACACATCAGAATTTAATAATTTTAGATTCTATGAAAACTTTAGGGCATAACCTTTAATAAACTGACAAAAAAAATATATGTCATCAGGGTAAAATTTCCAATATTCCCTTATAGGTCAAATTCCTTAATTTGATCTTATAAGGATTAATACTAAACCAAAATTTATGATCTTACTGTCTAAACTCATATTAAATAGTAAGTAATCATTCCATTTTGTTAAAATTCAGAATTTAACCCTAAATTCATAAAGATAAGATTTAGACCCTTAAGTAGGGGCAAAATGGTAATTTTGCCAAAATTAGGGTTTAGCAATTTTAAAACCCTAAAATCACATTATAATCATTTCAAATATAGATAAAGTGATTTAGGACAGAAATTAGACCCTTAATTTGATTTTGATCAAGAATTCATTTTTAAGTCCTTAAGGAAATTCCTAAGTAAAATTTGAGTGCTTCCCTTCCTTAATCATTTCTAGATCTTTCCTTAGGTCTTATGAAATTAGTTAGGATGTGTTTCATGAGAAATACTCTTAGTATTTAAGAGCTTTAAATTCCTAGGATTATGAATAGATCTTAAGTTAGAATTTATCTATTGAGTAAATTGGGTTACTCAATAGGTGAAACCTTAAGTTTATTAGTTTATAGATTTTTTTCTTAGTTTATTTAATGATTATTTTATCTTTAAACCTTAGAACTAAGAATAAGAGATCTATCCTAATGAATTGATTTATCATTAGGATTTGCCTTAATACTTAATCAGTAAGATGGGATTAAAACCTTAGTCCTTAAGATGACCTTGTGATTAAGAATTAAATTTCATTCTTTGGAATTTGATTCTTAATCCTATAAATCTTGATTTGACTACTCAAGATTTTTTGGGATTTATAAAATAATAACTTTGGACGTTTGATTAATTCTTTTAACTTAATTAAGCGACATGTGATTTATAAGTATTATAACTTTACTAGTTCTAACATTCCTTTAACTTGTAGGCTCGTGATTCTAAGTTACAGATAGTGTAGGAATTGAGGATTCTGAATCTTATGTAACTTAGAATAGTTAGAACGTCTTAAATAGAAAACAAAGTGATATCACAACTGTCGTTTAGTATTATTCTATATTCATTGAAAATTGTATAATATGCTTTCCTTTTTGCTTTGGATTTATTTACCTTTGGATACATTGCATTAACCATAGAATATTGAATGATCATTTTGATGTTGATTTTGATGGCATTTCATGTTGTTAAAAGGTTATTTAGTGGAAAATAGTGTTATCAAACTTGAGGAGATATGTCTTTTTAGTGTGCCATGTAGTATGACTTTACTTGAGAATGATTTTAGACTAGGACTACTTTCCTAGTGCCTGTAGGATAGATGTTGGGCTAGGACTACTTTCTTAGTGCCTGCTATTTATGACTAGGACTACTTTCCGAGTATATCTGGGACTACTTTTCCAGTTATTGGCTGTTTTTGACTAGGACTACTTTCCTAGTATATCTGGGACTACTTTTCCAGATGAGCAGATGGACTTTACTGGTGGCAGGACTAAGTAGGAATATCTCATTTTTGGCAGTTACTTTTCAGTTACTTCATTTGTATTACAGTTACTTTACAGTTGTCTTTTATTTACTTTATAGTTTTGGCTAGCTCTTACCTTACAGATCAGTTCACTTTTGCTACATTTTCATTTTATGCAGTTCTTACTTGTCTTATAGTTTAGTACGCATGCTGATACATTTTCATTTTCTGTATTCTTACTTGTCTTATAGCTCAGAACACATCTTGTTATATTTTCATTTTCTGCAGTTCCTTTGTACTCACAGCTTTGAATATATTCAATTTTACCTTTCAGTAGTTCATTTTTATCTTTGGCATGTTAGGATGTTAGAATTTTACTTTCAGTGTTTGTACTTTCAGATCAATTGTAAAATCAGCATGTCTTATATTGATCATATACTTAGAAGTTTCATTTGTGTTTAGTAGATTTCCTTATGCATTACTTAACCTTTTCTGCAGCTTGAGTTGAGTTATGCGCTTACCTCACATCTTGTTAAGTTATAATTATGTTAATTATAACTTTGTTACCTTTTCTTACTGCTTATTGCTCGTATGATTGTTTAGTATTGTAATATCATTAAAAATTAACAATTTATAGCCTAAAATATACTTAGATATTTTGTCTAACTAGATTTTTCTTTTGTTGGCTGGGGCCCTACCATTGTGAAACCGACAATGGTAGATTCTGAGCTGTTCGAGGTTGTGAGACCTTCTGAAGATCCAGTACAGGAGGAGGAGCATACATGAGAAGATCAGTAGTTTCTGCCTGATATTGTGAGGATATGAGAGACTTTACTCTTTTTACTGCATAAACTTTAACATCATTTTGTAATAATACAGGATCTAACTGCTTTACTTTTTATGTTTATGTATTCTGAGTTGTACAATTTATATCTGGATTGTATGGACATTACTTTTATTTTTCTTCTGCACTCTGATAAATTATAGTATACTCATTTAAGTGATTGTTTCTGTTGCTACTTTGCTTATTAGGGCACATCCTCCCTTGGCATTTAATTAAGAAGGTTCATTCCTTAATCTGAATGTTAAGTGAGGATTTGCTAAGTGACGACCACCTCCTAATCCGGGTGATTTGGGGGAGGCCACTACAGCCTTGGTTCGACCCGATACTTTATCTCTGTCGGGGATATAGGACTGAATTAGGGCATCCTATATCGGGCAAAGTTGAGCTCGTCTCGTCGCATTCTCGTGCCATCAAGGAAGCTATGCCCTAATCGATATGCCTGACCGGGCTGTGCACTGCTCTTGCTTTTGGGCCACTCATTTCAGGTATATGCGAGGATCAAGGGGTAAAGATCCTCCCTTCCGATGTTGCCATTCTTCCCCGTGCTCCTCTAAAACTGACAAACTTGAGAACCCGCACCCAAGTGGGGGTGCGAGCTAAGAAGAGGAGGGGAGAAGAAGGCGAAGGTTTAACTTCCGTTGGCCAGACCACGATGGACAAATTGAAGTCGCGTATGTACGCGCATCAACAGGACTTGGCAAAGGTAAAGTCAAAGGTAAAGTCGCTCGGTAGCGCAAATTCTAAAAGGAATTTCATGACGCATTGTTCCAAGAGTGGAGCTTGCGTGGATGACCGAATGGGTCTAGGTTGCCGCGCCCCCCCTGTCGGAGAACCCATCCCAAACAACGACTAGCCAGCGGATTACACTTCTTAGGCCGTGGACAAGGAAGATGATAATTAGCATAATGATTAATAAGGTTGTACTATTTTATTTTACTATTTTCTATTTCAGTTTTTCATTTTTATTTCTATTCTTTTATTTTGTTTTCCAATTCAATAAAATAAAATTTGGATCTTTGGCACCCTCATCATTACTATGATTGTGGTTAAGAGTTAAATTTTCTGAACTTAATTATTTCTTGGATTCAATACTAAACTCAAATGTGTAATAATAAAGACATTAGTATGCTTGAAATCAAGGTGATAAATGAATATTTCAATCATGTACCTCTTAATTAAGTTCAAGGTTCTAGTGAGATTTAGTTTCCAACAATTTGAAATAAATATGTGCTTAGGTTTAAGTGTGGGGGTGAGGAAACTTAAGTAATTAAAATCAAGATGGCAAAGTGTGAGTGAATAAATGAGTGTGCTAGGCTCCTGCAAGACTTAATGGCTATAATGAACTAAATTAAGGGATGAAGAAAAATGTCTCTCCCTTAAACTTAATTTTTTAAGAAAAAAAAGAAAAATAGGGATGATAAATATCTCTCCAAAGTTTAAAAATTGAGAACTTAGGATGAAGAAACATGTCTCTCCTAAGAATATAAAATTGTTCCTTGTGAATCATGAGAAGGGGCACACATAGCAGAACACTCTTGTCACTCACCAAATACTTAACTAAGGTCAGGGCATTCCAGAGCTGCTCCCTTAACCACACAGATCATTGTCTTAGACGTATATATTTTCGAAGCCCTTACTCTATTTTGTTGGCTAGGGCTTCCAAAGAAAAAGTGGCTGGGATTTGTTAAGCTAGAGTCGAGTCGAGTCCTACTGAACTCAATCTACCCCTTATATAATCGATAGAGCGATTGGAAGTACTCAAAATAAATTTGAATACATAGTTGGCAAAAGATAATATACCTTATTTTGTTGAAACCGCCGATAGAAGATTAGGGTTCACAGGTCTCGGCTCAATCTTCTCGAAGGTTTTCTCATGCAGCCTAAGGCTTCCGCAAAGCTTTTAATATCATTAATGAGGATAATGGGATGGCTAAGAAGATAACTTGCAAGGAAAAAAGGTGGACTGATCGATCGTACCACCATTCTCCAGAGCTCTGCGAGCACTCGTGTTCTGGATAGAGGAGACGTACAGTTCTCTAGTCCTGACTGTCGAATCGGAATCCAAATATGATAGTCCAAAATCTAGATCTAAGGAGAGCCACACAATCCACAGAAAAGAAGGTGCAACTGTTGAGATTGAGCCGTGTGACTGTCCCGTGAGTTGGACTTACGCACGGGATCCGCGCAGTTTGGATTTTAGTCGTTATGATATTTTATTTAATATATAAATATGTTAAAGTAATTTAATGAATATTTAATTATTTAATAATCCTTATTCATTTCTTAAATTTAAATGCAATCAGATTTTTGATCGGAGGTATATTTAATTATCCTAATTTTCTAGGTATTTAAATAATATTAAAATATTCACAAGAAATTCGATGACTCCCAAACACTTCCAAAATATCACTCCTAGCTAATTTGGGGTGATTAGTCCAATGGCAGACTCCATTTTTGGTTCCAAGGTCTCAATAAATTAGGTATTCTCAGAATAAATAGGAAATCAAGAATGACGAAAATTGTCAAATGGTCTCCAAATCGTATGAAATTCGAGGTGAAGACTCTTAACATTATTATAAGAGTAATGGAAAAAGATTATAGTCAATTTGGTTACTAATTGATGGGTAACAACACGAGGGTTGTTACACTTAGTACTAATTTTCAATATGTAATCAATAATTTCTTTATGAGTTTTAATCTTTATTATTTTAGATGATTTTAGCATAAGGTGGTAGCTTAAAGGTTCAAAGATTGATCAATAAATTCCATGGGATGGTGTAACAATTCTAGGTTTTTACTTAGCTTAATTTTAGCATAATCATAACCTAAATATCATTCCATTTGATTTATTTACTCATTAGAATCAAACCCTAAAATTTTAGAGCGATTCGGAGCTCAATCGAATATTTGAATTATTTTAATAATATTTAATTAAGTAAAAAATTAAGATATTTACTTTGACTTCAAAATCAAAATCCAACTTCACCATTGCACTCATCACCCCCAAATTAGCTAGGGGTGATATTTTGGAAATATTTGGAAGTCGTCAGATTTTCTCAAATATTTTAATATATTTAAAATACATGAAAATTTAAATAATTAAATAATTGTCAGAATCAAAATCCAACTGTACCGTTGAATTCCTCACACTCAAATTAATTAAGAATGAATTTTTAGGATTTTTCAGAGCTCGTTTATTCATCCAATTTTAATTATAAAATTGATTTATTGAAAATTAAAAATAAATAAATAATTATTTATTTAAATCCATTTTCTTTTTCCTTTGGCTAGCTCCATACCCTGTTCGGCGCCTCCCCTCCCCTATTCGCACGCAAGGGCTTTCCTTCTTGCTGAGGGGAGACTTCTCCTCCATGCATTGGATGGGATGGCTCCTTCTCATCCCATCTTAGCCATGCCAGCCACATCCTCTTCTCCTCCTTTAAAATGGAGCCTTATCCCTCCTTCCTTCATTTGCTGTCAAGCTAAAGCTCCTCCTCCTCTTCCTCACTTGATGTGCTTGCTGCTGAAGGAACCTTCAAGCCCTCAAGCTCCCAAGGAACTAGTAGAAATCAACCTCCATTCTTGCAAGCTAAGGTACATATTGCTGTTATCTTCCTTGTGCTCCTTATTTCTCCATTTTTGCAAGACCAAGGTACTTCTTTGGTACCTCATCTCTTATCAAATTATGAAATTTATCTTGCATGTCTATTTCATACTCTTTAGAACCTGTGTTTGAGATGTGGAGTTCATTAGAGCTCATTAAGATTATTAATTTTAGGGGAGATAAACAGTTTTGTAAATATGATTTCTATATACCTAGTTCCTTAGGTTCATTATTTACATTGTTAAAATAATCATCTTGTGTCAATTTTAATATAAATGGAAAGATATTGAAAAGACCTTTCCATCGGTATATGGCACCGCACGTGAAGTGCCATAAATTGAGAGTATTTGAGTGTGAAAGGGACACGTTTCAGTTTTCGCAAAAGCAAAATCATCGTCGAGCGTTACAATGCGTCTTAGCGCTTGGCTCTCGGCCAGGGACCGCTATAGCGCGCCATAGCGCCTGTGTCTCGGGTTGATTACGCCGTAGCATGCCACAATGCGCCGTGGAGCCCATGCTTCAGGAAACCTGGCGCTGCAACGCGCCGTAACATCTGACTCTCGGCTAGAGGGTGCTACCATGCGTCGTAGTGCCCAGAATTGTCCGGAATTGCCCAGAACTGTCCCGAAGTGCCCAGATTGAAGATTTTTTGCATTTTAATGAATCTAGAACCCTAATGGGGCCAAAATATATTAAAACTAAAACTGGATTTAGTAAAATTAAGCATTGTGTGAATATACATGTGATTTTTAATCCTAAATGGCATGTTCTAAACCTCTTAAATATTTGCTTGAATATTTTGTGTCAAATGAAAATATTATAATCCTTGATTATTTGTATGAATGAGTAGAACCTAATAACCAAGTTGTATGAAATTTAGGTGTTTTAAATTTGTATTCAAGTGCTAATTCCTTTTGGTTTGATTTAAGATTTGATTAGCCTTAATTACTTATTATTTTGATTAATGTGATGTTTATATGTTCCATTAGCAGTAATATGTATATTAGAGAATTTAAATCATGAATTGAACACTTTAAATATTTGATTTGATACTAATGAACTTCAAACCCTAAGAATCCTAAAGGATGATTAAGTTAATTAATAATTGATCTTGAACTTGAAGTGGATACCAATAATGCACAAATAATTTACTAATTTGTCATTAATTCATTGACCAAACAATTGATCTTGATTTGGTTAAGTTAGGAGTTAAATTATAACTTGTCTTGATTAAGATATAAACCTTAATCACTTTTATTAAGTCATCTTGATTGAAAGATAAATGAATTTGCATAATTCTAATAATACTTATTGATTTGACATCGATCTTAAACCATTGAACTAGAAGTGCTAAGGTTTATAATAAAGTCATGAGATTGAAGATCTGAATACTTACCTTTAACTTTTTAATTTTCTCTTATATAAGATCCTTAGCATGAGATAAGTGATAATCTTATATTGATTTGCAAAATGACCAATTCCTAATAAGGTACATGATTGAAACCCATGATTGTAGTATAAATGGTGATCAAATGATCAAATCAAATCTAAATAATATAAGAGTTGTGAAATCAGTAAAAATCATAGAGTCAAGATCTTTCTTTATGTTAGAAGTACAAGATCATTATAATCTTGCCATAGTATAAATAAATAATTGCTAAGCCATATTAATAAATAATCTATTGAGGTTAAGAGAGCTTATTGTTTACATCTTGAGGTAGAAATTTAGATTCTCCTTATTAGCTTTAGACGCTTGATCTTAGACCATTGTGATAGGATTTCATAAGAACTTAGCATGAGATTCTCCCACATGGTAGTAACCTAAAATTGAGTGACCTTTAGGCCACATCCTTGAGACCTTATGTAAGATTCATTCCAATGGAGTAATTAGTTTGATAATCCTTATTATTAAATAAGTTTGTTAAAATCAGTAGATTGTCAGTAAAATATAATAATGTATATCCATAGTGCTAAATTATTTTAGTAAAATTTATGATTGGATGAGTCACTTTAAGTAAGATTGTAGAGTCTCAGTCTTATCCTATGTGATTGGATAAGTATAGTCCAGCTTAGAGTAAATTTTCCAAGCCCAAGTGTATTATAATTAGGTAACTTAAATGCTTAGTTTGAGAGAACATACTGTGACCGGGTTCTGCCCCTTATCATCGTATGATTCGATAAGTGCGGTAAAACAAACTAAATATCTCAAGTAACTTTTCTTATAGTACTAAGTATTATTGTAATTAGGGTGTTTAACAGCATAGTTTGAGAGAATAAACTGCGACCAAGTTCTGCCCCTTATCGTCATGCGCTTTGATAAGTGCAGTTAAATAAACTAGTTATTAAATTCATCTTTCTTGGAAATATACCAACTATGTGTATATAATTCCTTCAATTGATGATTTTATATAATCTTAACTAAGATAATTCATTAAATTAGAATTAGGAGTCATAAATCACTTAGGTGAATTATGTACAATAGAGATAAATAGAATTCATGTTTAAATTGATTTCTTAATTTTGATGATTTAAAGCATACCATCATTAAAGCCTTAGCATATCATAAATGCATAAGTCATATCAGCATTAGCGGAGCACTTGGCTCACCTAAGGACTCTATTAGCGGAGTGTTCGCTCACCTAGGAATCTGTGGAGTGTCCATGAAACACCAAGTCAGCATATCAGTGGCATACAATTATGTGGCATATTCAGATGCATAATTATGAATTTAGTGGCATACAACACAGTTTTACAATATTATTTACTCAGATTCAGATTTGTTTACTATTTCACATATATTTCAGCTGTTAGTTGCAGTTTCAAATTTATTTATGGCTTTCTCTATATTCAGTATTCAGTTTACAGTTTCAGTTTACTTTACTTTCAGATTTACACTATTTTGAGCTTTCAGTTATTTTACTATATTTTCTACAGTTTTGTTTAAACTATTTAAATATTAAATAGTAGATAATAGTAGCTGTTAGAATAATTTTCGATGTGTACTTATTGTCTAACACATGGTACTTTTGGGATCCGGTGATTTGCCAGATCTTGAGCAATTTGTAGAGCCAGATCAGGAGACCCGGGAGGAGTTTGTGGAGCCTTAGAAGACTCTCCATCATCATTTAATTTTCTGCGCATTTATTTTCAGTTCAGTATTTAGACTATTTTCTATATTTTCAATAAGTAGACAGTTGTAATAACTATGGATGTATTTTCTTTTCTTTTTTAGGATGAATGCTTTACTTGGCTTCTGTGATGAATATTTTTGGATGTATGCTTTAGCTTCTGCACTCTGTATTTACTATTAATTATACTTAGTATTGTGATATGATCAGCATACTAGAAATGCTGTTATACGTATATATATTTGATTCTTTATATTCCACTCATGATCTAATGTATGTATATATACCTAATACTTAGGATAAGGATATTACTCTTATCTTAAGTATTAGCTCTCAATCCTTCTTGAGATTGAGTCAGCAGCATTTTAGTTCTAGTTTCAACTATTCAGGGAGATGTGAAATTCCTTCCCAAGTAGCGCACCGTTCCGCCGCCAACTGTTTGTAAAACCTTAAACATACCTCAGTTGCTAGCGGCGATGGGATGGGACGCTACAATGGGTTTGACTTAATAGGTTGATTATCTAATATTTCAAGATTTTATATTTAAATCTAATATAACTTAATTAAAGGTTATATTTTATTCTTACCATCTAAAATAAGTTTGGGTTTGATCATAAGGTTCTAACTATAAATTTTCAATTTTAAAGTTCTCACTCTCATGGTTTGAGATTTGTTCTAAACAATTTAATGAACCTACAACTTATCTAATCACTTTAATTAGAATGTTTCTAAGATTCATCTATGCATTGAATTAAATCAAACCTTTCTGTTCTAAGTTGTAAGAAGCGAAGCAATACAATTATTCTTTTTGTGAATCTTTATTAATACATAAGAGAGTGCAAAAAATGTAAATTTTACCAAATAATATCCAAATAGCACAAATATCAGCAATCAAATGATTCTTATATCATGAGGATTAAAATGACAGTAGGCATGCATAATTCAAATGTTAAATAGCTTAAGTATGGCTTAATCATCCTTAATGATCATTAAAAATATGATTAGCAAAATTAATTATCTAAATACAATTTTAATATCATATTAATATTTTTTATATTTTTCTGTTCACTTTAAGATATAACTTCAATAGATTTAGACACATGGTTAAAAAGTTATAAGGGTTTGAAGTAATTATAATTTTAAAATAAATTTTTAAAACTTTAAGAAATACTACTCATATGAACATTATTTTACTATTCATATGAACAATACACGTGTAGGGCATTCTGCGTGCGACCGACTTTGAGCGTGCGGCCGATATTCATATGAACATTATTTTTATTATTCATATTAACAAGCGTTTGCGCGTGGGCCATGAACGGATCACGCGGGCCGACTCGTCGGGCCCAAATCGCATATCTTGTGAACGGGAAACTAGGGCATCAAATTTGCCCAAGCTTCGGTGATCATCGGCGGTATGTCTACCCACTGTTGGAAAGATCTCATAGGGGCCTTTTGAATGGTACCTGGTACTTTGTTAGAGGTCGCCTCTAACACCCCCTAAGGTGATGTCCTAAGTGCATGTCTACGGGGTGGTACGGTAGACCACCGTAGATTGAAGGTTCTTACGCTCCAATTTTGTCTTAATCGATAGTTTTGAAGCTCATCTAGCATTTGGGGTAAAGATTGAAGGTTCTTACAATATCATTCACAATATCTCACTTACTCGCTCACTCTCTCTTTATATATATGCCATTCATTATGAAGGGTGTTGTGGTTCAGAGGCTCATAATTTGTTATCTATCAAAATATATATATATAGTTTGTGGCTAAATTAGTTGAAAAAAAAAAAATGTATAAGACATAAGCTAACTTTCAATATTAAAATCTGCTTGTTCATAGAATATACTCTTCTTAAAATTTATAAAATTTCTAAATGCAATACAACTCATAGTATGAGAAGATTAGAACAATATATTATTAAATATGGAAATTAAAGTACTGAATCCATAATTAAGACATTTAGATTCTATGGTAATAAATGATATAACAGTATATTATAAAATTAATTAGTAGATATGAAATGGAAACATTACGGGTCACATGGCCCGCCCGAACAGCAAACAGTCCCAGCCCAGATGCGCCAAAGCTTGTATGTTCTGGGGAGAATAAATCTTGTTTTTTACCTCCCGAGTAAACGCTCCCATTCTGCTCCGACCGTTATGCCTTCGAAAGAAAAGGGTTAAAAAATTTGCAACAAATTAATATAAAATATAAAATACAGCAGCACTCTGCTGCCGGCCGGATCCCACATTTATCGTCTCTCTCTTCTCTCCATTCCCCTAAAAGCCATTTTTCCTTGTATTTTTATTTCTCTCCATGCCCACTCTCCTCGGCTCACAGAAAACGAAGCTCCATCCATGGCTTCAACTAACGAAACACTGGGCATCCGAGCTTGGAGAGCTGCAAAAACCCTTTTTTTCGTCGCCAGCATGATTGGCTCCCTTCTTCTCTTCTACGCTCCGCCGCTCCTCATCGTCCTCATCGACCTCCTCCTCCCTTCCACCCTCCTCGCCGCCGTCAACGGTCCGGCGATTTCCGCTCCATCATTCGCTTCTCAAATCAGAGCCTTTCGATTCCGGAGCTCGCTCGTTGACTTGCCCCTTGTCTCCGTGGCCAGATCCCTCCTCGTTCTCTGTGAGTTGTGAAGCTGAAGCGGCGACCGCAAGGTGCTCGATGTAATGCTTCTGAAGAAAGTTTGGGTTTTTGATGCAGGCTCTTACTTGTTCTGCAACGGCTGGGAGCCGTATTTGGGGGCGACGGCCGTCTGCTCCGGGGCTTCGGCTGTGTACGTGCTGGTGAAGGCAATCTTCATGTTTTGGCCTGACCTCGTGCTTGGGATCGTGGAAAGCTCTGCAGTCCAGGCTCTGTTTCTTACTTCGCTGGCTTTGGCCATGGCTCATGTCGTCGCTGCTTACAGGACTTGCTGCAGGGAAAGGCGCAAGCTTGTTGTGTATAAAATTGATGTAGAAGCGGTGAGCACCAGCCAAACCTTTTTGCCTATTGCATCTTTCATAGCTTGCAACTGTTGGATTTTATAGTGGTTTTCTGTTGTGAAATCCTGTCTTTTTGCATCTATAAGCCAACTGCATCCTAATATCTGAATCTAGGAAAAATGTAGAATGTAAATTGTGTCATGTGTGGGAGTGCGGGATTTCAGTTTCTGTGGATAAGAGATGAATGATAAAAAGCCTGTAAATTTTTCTCCTTGGAGTACACTTCATTCAACGAACATTGGGTGTTGAGACCATGGGATGTGTTTTTTATTTTGTATATTTGAAGAATTCCAGATCAGTTTTTTTAATCCTAAATACATTTATCCAAATACAAAAGTTCTTAAAATTTTGTACAAATTTTAATTTTGCCTTCTGTTTTCAGTAGTCTCCCTGGTTTTTGTCTTTGCTTCCTCGCGTTTTGTTTCCTTTGTAAGACTAGCCTTTTTTCGCTTACAAACTTTATTGGCATACCAGTGCAAAGGAAATTTAGTTATGGGCCTCTCTAGTAATATTAACTAGGAATGTGCATACTTTCTCGATTTAAATGTTTGATTTAAAGGAATTGGGCTATGTTTTAATAAAATTAATAGGTTATTAGATTTCTTTTGGAAATTGTTAGTGGGTAAAAATTTCATAATAGATGATCTCTCATCAATGCCATATATTTTGGCATCAAATCGTTCAGATTCTGTTTTTTTGTTTTATGAGAAATGCTATTTAGATTCGCTAATATAGCACCCAAAAAAATGCATCCAATAAGATTTGAACATTATTTCATTAGTGTATATTTATTTATATTAAAATAATACAGAATTTTTTTTTTTAAGTTTGTATTGAAATAATATCTAAATTTTATTGGATGAATTTTTTTGGGTGCCACATCAGTGAGTCTAAATAGCATTTCTCTTGTTTTATTTACCAAAGTCAAATCTGTATAAATACTTGAAATGTGGAGAATATTTGGTCAATACAAGTTTCTTAATATTTGAAGAATTATTGAATTTTGACATATGTTACAATGTTAGATGCTTGTTTTTCCTTTTAATTTCAGTCGTTGCAACTTCCTCTGTTAGCTTGTAAGAGAAACCGTAATGAACATATGGGATTAAGAGCAACTGAAAACACATGGATTGATTCTAAAGCTTGATTTGGAGGAACGGCTCGCATAGTTTTCCAACGGTGAAAATCCAGAGGTTGCTTGGAATTTGGTGGCAATGTTTAACAAGGTTAAGAAAATCAGATTGGACATTGAATCGCCAAAGGGAAAGTCCAAGATTCAATGATTCCATTGAAATTGAATTGGTGATTGAACCATGGTGATGTGATAAATATAAAATCCATATATAATTTTTTATTAATATATATATTTATATATTAATGTTAATTTAAAAATTATATCATGTTATAAAATATCAATCAAATTTCTCATTAATACATCAAAACTATTTAATTATTTCTATTTGTTTAAAGGTGTGGGCTTCTAAATATAAGGTTAGTGTAAAGAAAAATACCAGAGCACAAATGAAACAAATGTCACAAATCACAAGAACAAAAGAATGAAGAAACTTCATATTTACGTAGAAAATCCATAATCGGTAAAAATTACAGAGCAACGCCGCACTTAAAACTCCACTATGAAGAAAATATTGAAGGAAATACATATCTCTCAACTTCTCCTCAGCAAGAAAATGATGGCCACCCAGAATATCTCACACCCAATCTAGCAGCAATAAATCTATATAAAGGCTAGGGAAACATCGCACAAATGACAAAAATCTCCCCAAAGAAACAGAGTATCAGATCGACCATACATCCAGAGCTGATCCAATCAAGCTTTACAAAATAGTAGTTTGTGCTTCGTTTATAAAATTTAAAATTAAATATTATACATGTAAATGGTATTATTGTAACTCTTATGCATGTAATCTTATTAATTTTTTCCAAAATAGGAGCAAAACAGTTTGTGAGGTTGAACATGTCATTCATCAATTATTAGTCAAATTATCGGTCGATTTGTGGCTAGTGTTTTGATACAGTGGTTTTCTTGGGTTGACCAAATCAGTCTAGTCATTGGTTGAAAAGCCAATAGGTCAAACTATTCGATTCACTTCCGTTTTAAAATCATGATGTTTATTGTTGTTGTTGTTGATGTTTATTAACTTGTATTAGGCTATAACATCCGAAGATCATTAATGACATAACAATTAACAAGGGAACAAGCATAATAAACTTACTTTTGAGCTTCTCAATTTGCCTGTTTGTTGAGGTTGATGTTCAGTGGCTACATTGTCAGGAGGATGGTTACTTAAAGTTATAAGAGAGGGAGTCTATGACGGTAGAAAGTGAGGTTTTGTTGGCAGCATTATGAGGCTAGAGTTCGCAGAAGAGATGATGTGTTTTGCTTAAGTAAGAGTTTAAGATGGTAGAAAAAGAGGTTTTTGTTGACAGCATTCTGAGGCAAGAGCCAGCAGAAGAGATGATGTGTTTTTTTAGAATGAGAATTGGAAGGCTGCTTGGTTTTTGGTAACAATACTTATGATTGGCACAAGTTTCCAATGTCAAAAGATTATCTATGATATGTGCGCTAGCAAGGGAATAACCTCAATTGATTTATTAGCATGGGGACAACCACTATTATTCACTGTTGGCTGTTGGAGTCCAGATAAACCATTTTATAGTTTGGTTTAGATTGAGATATAGAGGCATTTGAGTAAAGGTTTTTGCTACTGTGGTTATGAGGATAGGTTTCAGGCCTTTGAGTTGGAAGCTTGTGTTCTACCTTTTTGTGATATCTATCCAAGTGTGTTTAGATAATGGAATAGTTAGTAAAATTTTATTGATTTTTCTATTTTATTTTGCAAAAAGAAAAGGAAATTAAAAGAATTTGTGATTATGAAAGAGGCATCAATGCAGAAATAATATGAGAGTGCCTAGATTTTAATGAAAGAAGAAAATATTTAAGAATTCAAATATAATATTCATGTGCTATTTGTTGATAATAACTAAATATCATTATGTGCAATTTTGGATATTTGTGGATATGTTAGCATACGTGTTCTTGTGTTTTTCTTGGTGAACTATCTTGTAGGCTTGATTTAGTTAAATTGTTTGTGGTTAATAATTTTCAGGTTCAAACATTTCAAAACAGTTTACATCTAGGCCTGATTAACTCATATCAACAAGTTTGATATCTACTAGAATTTTGGATTTTGGGTGATATAGAGGCAATTACATTTTCTAATGTTGCAAGTACTGTTTCAAACTCTTAATTGATGCTTAAGAAATATTAAGCAATTGATTTGTTATATTTTATTTTGTAATTTTATTTTGTTTTAATTTATTTATATTTTGGATTGTTTATGGGGATTTTTCTTTTTAAAGAATTTTTTTGTATCATCAGATAATATATATCATGGATTATCAACAACAACTATCAAATTACTTTCGAGTTTTAATGATTTATTAGCTAGTATTGAATTAGAAGTTATAAAATTTTTACTACTTATAAATTTTTTGTTCCACCAGTCAGATCTTTTCACTAAAGCCAAATTTTTTTTATTCTAAGGCCTAAATCTTTGAACATGGCTTGATTTGTTGATATTATAAAACCAACACTTGTTTTGAAATGAAATAATTTTATTTTATCTATGTGGTGTTCTTGACTATGGAGGAAAGTGATAAAACTTTTTTGGGCTGGTGTCGATCATCGTATTCTATTATGGGGATTGAATTGTGCAACTTTTATTGTTATTGGTTTTGCTTTGAATACTAGGATTTATAGAAAATGCTATATTTTGAGTGTTGGGTGTGGAGCCTGATTGGATCGATACGAAAGGTGCTGATGAAGTTCTGGTGGTGTTCTGGAGGGCTCTGAAGCAAGGCATAGAGTTTCGGTGGGATCCGGAGGGTCCCGGGGAAAGGCAGCACTGGGCCGGCAGCAAGCCAGGTGCTCAGGTGTGCCCCGGGCGCCAAAGGCTACATCCCGAGGAACAAGCGCTCAGGCGCCCAACACTCGGCATGCCCAAGCGCCCGAGGCACAGAGATGCGCGCGCTCAGGTGCGAGCGCGCCCCAGCGCTTGAGGTGCATAGACAAAATGCACACTCAGACGCACCCAGATGCCCGTTGTGCAGCTCCAGATCGAAGCCAGGGCGCTAAAGCACGCCCAGGTGTCCGCGGCGAACTCAAACATCAAGGGACTTGTCTCTTGGGCCCCAAGGCATGTTTAGGGCAAAATAGGGTTTGGCTTGACCCTATATAAAAGCCTAAATATGTTGGGGGCATGTAATGGATACATAAGCAAGTCTTGTGAGTGCAGAGGAGAAGGGAGTAGCAGCCCTAGGGCTGAGGTTGCAGCCAAAGGCCACAGTGGAGGTAGCAGCAAGAGGTTGCTGTGGGGGTTGCACCAGGAAGCTGTTGATGGAGATCTTCATCGGAGATTTACACAGAAGGGCTGCAGCGGCGTGCTGCAGCAGTTGACCCAAGGGGCTGCATCGGTGTGCTACGGTGGTGGCCGCAGTTGAGTGCTATGGCGGTGCCTATATCGGAGGGCTGAAGCGGTGGCTCTTTGGCTGCGGTGTTGACTGCAGTGGGAGCTGTTGTATATTCAATAATTGAATTAGAGAAATAGGTAAAGGGCATAGAGTGAAGGATGCTTGGGTTTGTGTGATCTCTCTGAGAATTACTTGTCTAATCCGGCAATTTGAATTATTCCTCTTCTTCCAGTTTAGGGTTTCTCGGCAATAACTCTGTAGGATTTGAATAGTTTTTCACAGTGGATTTTCTTGGTGGCGTGACTCCGTGGTTTTTCGGTTATTAGATTTTTCACATATATTCTTGTGTTTTGATGGTTATTTCTCTATGATTGTTCTAAGATATGTATGATTTTCTGTTTTGCGGGTCTTGCTTCAGATTCACTTTAGAAATAGTGGTTAGAGATCCTAACATTGAGAATTGTTTGGTAGTTTACTTTGCGATAAAAGCATTTCAAATCGTTCAAATCTTCTTGCATTGAATTAATGGGTTATGCATGCCTAACTCGTACCTCTAACTTTTGGATTCCATTATTTAACCAAATTTAGGAAGGGTTTTTTTTGAGAATTTTGAATCCCAATGATTTTACTAGTTTTTTTCTTTATTTTTTGCAATTATGCATGTTTTATTTTTGAATTTTACTTAAAGTCATATGCATTTAAGAGTTCTACACAAAGATAGTGAACCTTAGCTCTATCCTTAGCTTTTTCGATGCCACCCCATCAATTGCTGATGGGGAGAAAGTTAATTTTGTGACTAGGGGAATTGGAAGCTAATAGGCATATGAGCATTGTGAATCTTTCATTTTCTAGTTAGCATGATCATTGTTATCATTGAGACTAGTATAGCTAACGATGATTAAGACAACTATAAATATGTATGACATTCCTACTTAGTGGTCTATATTGGTCAAGCTGATCTCATGCTAGCTTTCACTTGAATTTGGATAATATTTTCTAACTCAGTTAGAGTTTGAGCTTACATTGTATGAGTTTGTGAGCGTACACATAAGAAATCATATTAATTAAATGATATCAAGAATGAAGATTTTGTAGAAAAAAATAAGAAATCAACTGATATAATAGAATGACAAAAGTTTAAAATATTTTTAATAGTTAGATTATAAGCTATTGAATTCTAACATATTTGGGTTGTATTTCATGATGATAAATCTTTCATTAAATCAATTATTGAGTTGGCAAGCTTAATCAAGGCCGACTCAAGATAAACTTGCTAGATTATTAAGCTGATTTATAAGCAATTTTGTTAAGACAAGCCTTAGCGGCTGGCTCATGAGTAGACTTAATTACACCATAATACCACTTCAATCAACATAACTATATAATGACCAAGTTTTTCAAATTATAGAAGTTTGATGGCACTTCTATTTTTGAGCAAAATCAATGAGTTAACAAGTTATTTGACTTTCATGTGTAAAACTAGATATATAGATATTTTGGTCATATTTGTGAAGATCAATTTTTAATAAATTCCTTCATGAGCTGTCAAGTTTGGGGCTTACTCAACTTTAACTTATTAGCTCATTTTAGCTTGACCCATAATCTTATTTGATACTCTTATTCTAGCGTGGGGATTGTATTGTGGAGATTCTATCCTCTAATTTTTTTAGCTTTTGTTATTGATTCTTCTTTGAATTTTGGGACATTACAGTAAACGCTATATTATAAGATATTATTAGGTATTATACTTTGCTATGAAGGATTTTAAATCTATCTAGTCTTCTTGCATTGATTAATGGGTTATGCATGCCAAATCTTTATCTGCAACTTTTGGACTTCACTATTTTAATTAAAGGGGCTCTTTGTCTTGAGAAAATTTAAAATCTAATTGTAATAATGTAACCTTATTACTTTAGTTCTGTTTGGTAGTTTTTTAGAAAACTTAAGTTTTTTTTGTTTAAAATGAAGTAATTTGAGCATGTGGTGTTTCGAATAATATGGGGAGGTAAAATTATCCCCATAATATATATATATATATATTTATTTATTTAGGGTTTCTGTAAGAACTGAATGAAATCGATTTCATTCAAATGAATGACGAACGCGAAGCCGTGGACGAATGATTGTGGGCAGAGAAGATGGAATCGTTGTGAAGCCGTGAGGGAACTCCACGTCGGAGAAGCTTCGTGTCGTGTTTCTTCGCGCGTCGTGTGGGAGCTCCATGTCGAACGACTGTGAGGGAGCTCTGCGCCGCGGAAGGCGTACTGGAGAAGCTTCGGTTCCGTTCACGTTCGTTGTCGAGCGTGAGAGAGCTTCACGTGAAATCAGATTTCGGCTGAATTGGCCGAAATCTGATTACACTCTTTCCTTTTATACAGGTGTAAATTATTTACATCGGTAGATTATCTTACCTGAAATTCTGCATGCTAAACAACGGAAATTTTGTATCTTTTATTTTTTGAATTTTGCTCAAGTCATTTGCATTTAAGAAGCCTACACAAAGATGGTAAACCTTAGCTCTTAACATCACCCCATCAATTGCTAAAAGGGAGAAAGTTAATTTAGTGGCTAGAGCAATTGGAATCTAATAGATTAAGGCATATAAGCCATGCAAATTTTTCATTGCCCACTTAGGATGATCACTTAAACTTAACTTAGTTACACCCTTATCCCTCTTCAATTAATTTCTATTTAATGAGCAAGTTTCCCAAACTCTGGAGGTTTGATGGTGCTTCTATTTCTGAGCTTAATTTGTGAGTCACTTTATATCTGAAATTCTGCATGCTAAACAACGGGAATTCCGGATTACCTAATAAAATTTTACTTTACACTTAATTTACTGCAATCTAAATAGCCCTAAAATTGAAAATGGTCTATTTGAGAATTTTGAATCCTAGTAATTTTACAAATCTTCTCCTTTATTTTTTGTGCATTTATGTATCTTTTATTTTTTGAAATTTTCTCAAGTCATATACATTTACGAAGCCTACACAAAGATAGTGAACCTTAGCTCTTGACATCACCCCATCAATTGCTGAAATGGGAGAAAGTTAATTTAGTGGCTAGGGCAATTGGAATCTAATAGACAGGCTAAGCCATGCAAATTTTTCATTGTCCACTTAGCATGATCACTTAAATTTAACTTAGTTGCACTCTTATTCCTATTCAATTAATTTTTATTTAATGAGCAAGTTTGTCAAACTCCGGAGGTTTGACGGCGCTTCTATTTCTGAGCTTAATTAGTGAGTTAAAGTTAGTTGATTTTCATGTGTAAAATCAGATGTTTAGATATTTTGATCATATTTGTGATGATTAAAAACACGTGTAAAACTAGAATTTTGAATTTTCTTTTGTATACAATGTTTTTAATTTTTTTCATCGTTTACTAAAAGTTGGAACAACATTTTGATAGACATCAATAACAATAATTACTGATAATAATATTCAGAAACAGTTTAGATCTCTCTTAGTAAAGGATATTGAATGATGTAATTTGTATGGCGTACTTTAAATATTGACAATAAAAGGATGCTATCAATTGAGGCGGTGATAGATTCAAGTCTCTATAGAGGATCGATTCTAAGGGTTGCAATCATGCATATTAATGTTGTAAAAAAGCTAATGCACATAACATTCTATTTTTACTGACATTCAGATGAGGTACAGGTAGGTCAAGGTTCATTCTGATGAACCATTGCCAGGGTTGCATATATACTTGATTCTGGTGTGGAGTGAATGCGTACATGAAAAGGGATTTATTTCATGGTCATGATGGGTGGTAAGTAATCGACAAAAGGGAACTACAAATATTACATTAGAAGTGACATGATGCATTGTTCTTTAATATTGCCAGAGTTTTTGGATTTGGGTTCATGTTCATATGCTTGCTATGTTCTATGACACTAAACTTTAGATGAATGAAGGCAATGGCTCAAATTGTGAGCTTTTTGATGTTTTAAGAGAAGCAAAGAGATTATAGGAAAGCTTCAGGGTATGTGGAATGTTTTTAGCTTGGATGGAGCTTGATCTTCATTAGACAACTGATCAGTGAGCTTTAATTATCTTAGTTCTCAACATTATGCACAAGGATTTATAGTAAATATTTACTATCTTAGTAGCAGTGTGAGGTGGCGACAATAAAGAAAGCTGAGAACCCATTTTTGTAACTTCCACTTCATATCTACATGTTCTGTATTTAGTTGATCATGGTATGGTTAAAGAAAAATTACTATCACTGATAAATAAAAAAGTGGCTTGGCATCACCTTTAAGTCTACATAAAAAAATGGTTTGACATCGAAATTGAGCTACTGGAACATAAGCAAAAAGTTACTTGTAAATGGAAGAACGTCACTTAGCAGCTAGCACCATGCACAATGAAAATTAAATCAAGTTAGAATTTTATTAAATCTATTTGTGCAATCTCTAGCAACCTTAAAACTGAATTTACATGAGAGAATGCAAACGAATTGATTAAACATATACATTTTATCAAGATTTGTTAATAAATATCTTCATGTTATATTTTTTATTGTTTCAAAACGCACAACAAAGATTGGATGAATGGGGTAAAAAGAAGAGTAAATAAGAGTATAGAATGGATATAGATGTTATTTATAAAGTAAATAAGTAAAAAGGTCTAAATAGGAAAAAATCCTATTTAAGTAGTAAGATGAGCTGAACATAAGAAATCACAGCAATCTGACATAGGAAATCACAACAAATCCGCTAGCGATCTATTTATCAGTAAACTTTTGAGTTTGAGTATTTAACACGGAAATCTTTTTGACATTTGCGTGCACAGATCCAATCTTAATACTTATACTTTAAAAATTAACACTCTCTTACAAAGCCTCACCATCATTCGTAAATATGAAAAATGTTGTTTACATTATAAATGCAAACTTGTTATCAAAGCATTACAAGGATACAAATGCATTTAACAAAACAGAACTATATCATAAGGCAACCATTCTATGCCCTTGTAATTTGCATGGTTTAATTCAGGGTTAACTGGTTGTTGCAAAATTAATACAGTCTTACTAGATTAGGAGCAACTGTCATTAAGTTTGTGCTTGCTGCAATCTTCCATATTCGAGGAAAAAAGTTGCTTGTGGGTTAGTGGCTCTCGATAAGTTAATGGGTTGTCGCTAACCTGATGCCTGATATTTAGTTTGGGCTTGAATCTGACTTATTTTATAGCCATTTTTGGAGGTCCAGAACATTGCTAGGAGTTTATATTTACTGTTAACTCAGAATTTTGTGTCATAGCCTAAAAAGCAAATAATTTGAGGCGATCTCTCATATAACGCTAAATGAAGAGCTCTATGGAGCATGTAATTATGGGGATCTTATCATCAAACAACCTTAATTTCATTTCTTATGTATTTAATTTCATTTTTGGTCTTTAGTTCTGTTTCTTTTTCTATTTTCTCTTGTGATCTTGGAAAATGGAAACTTTAATTTCCCAACATTTCAATACTTTATTCGACCACCAAAATTAACTGGGAAGAGCTGCCACCTAAAACGCCTCGTATCATTCTTATAATTTCTTTCAATGTCTCTTAATTCTATTCTCTTATTTGGATTATATAACGGAATAATACACTTTAGATTTATGTCCTTTATTAGGATTTGGCTTTTTGGGCATTGAGGCAACGAAACAGGAAAAAACAAGTATTTTTCACTAAATTTTTCCTCAGACTACCAACTGCTTGAAAACCAGTTTCAATTCAATTCTCTTTCATGTGCATTTCCTCGCCATTTTTTTTTTAAATTATTTAAACAAAACTCATATGTGAAAAGTCATTGCAGTAATAGTTATCATAATCATGATTATTCCATCAAAACTCTTAAATTTTTTTTTATCCTTTTATCTAATCTCTTATTTTTATAATTCAGGTATATCTTTATAATAATGACTTTCACAACTACCATAAGATCACACTGAGCAAATGAAGCATACTGCCATTGTTGAGATTCAAACGGCTACTTCGCCATTTTGTTGTCTGGAGTTTCAGGTAGGAGGCTAAAGGACATAACTCAATGTTCTTTTTTTCCCTGGTTATCATGTTTTTTACGAGTAAATTCAAGACTTTGTTGCCTAATTGTATAGCACGACAGTGTGAATTTCTCGATTATATGACTGATTGCCATACACTTCAGTAATCAGAGCTTGTAATCAGTGACAGAACCATGATTAATAATTTATATATTGTATAGATTTTTTAATTCATTTTTCTTGATGTTATGTGAGTTATACAATAAGTTCATATGAAAAATATCTCTTGAAATATTCTTAAAAGTGCAAAGAAGGCGTGCGCGCGCGCGCGCGCACATATATATATATATTGGATGGATGCCATGTGTGAAATGTTTTACATGTATTGTTCATCCATGTGTGCTCATGACGATCTATGTGCTTTCTTGTTCATGAAATATGCTGGAACAGAATGATCATCACACGATTCTTTTCATTGTTTACAGGTAAATGCGCGCCTGGTTCGGAATTCGGATTGCAGGGTAAAAATATGAGATATTCAATCTTTTCTTTTATATTTTTTGTGTTTTTATTTGTAAATTAGCCTGCTTAATTTTACGATAAATGTATGGTCTTTCGTTAACATTCCTCAGTCTTTTCCCTCTTATCTCTTTGGGGCTAATATGTGCAGAAATTTATTCGGGCTGTATATTGTAATTTAACGTAAATGCTTCGTAAGGATGAAAAAATAAAGGCCACAAATGCAAACTTCTAAACGATCTCTCGCACTCCTTTACTCTCTAGTGAAGGCATATTGTTGCATAGAATTATTTGGAAAATGCCATTTAGCTCTAAATGTTTTGGAAGTTAAAGTCTTATATCCATCCCGAGGAATCTATGATTTTCTCCCTTAAATAATTTGTGAGGGAATGATTCCGTCCTTCGATGTGAGTTTGACTGTAAGTTTGAACTCATTCTGCATTGGTTGCAGTGAAAGCAGAGTTAAATTCACCAAAGAAAACAATCATTTTTTGCTTTCATTGTGATAAAATAGGATATCAAACACTTTGTGGAAAAACTTTCTTCTGGATAGAGCAAAACAAATAACAGAAGCAACCATAATAATAGAGAAAACGTTTGGTTTTCTTGCGATGGCAGGATTTGCTTAGGGTTTTGGATTTTGCCTCAGGCGGCGGGCTCTCCCATGGCTGTGAACTCTTGGAAAGAGCTATTTTTCTTTCTGAAAATATTGGATAACGGCTTACCCCTATCTTACTCATCGAGTGAGGGAGATTCACTCCATTTCAACAAGGAAGAACTGTTCGAAGGAATGAAAATTTTGGAACCATGCCTTGTCGGGTTCTCTCTAGAGAGCACACCTTCTCTCGATACCCGAAGCTTTATGCAAGTTTTAGCAACTTGAGGGCGAGCTCAAACGGTAACAATTCCATCTTGGGTTAGTTAATTCCCTAGGATCTTATTGGGCTTAGTATAATGATACAATAAAAAGAAAATATTTACATTACATCCATTCAAATTAGAAGAGAAATAACAGAAATAAAAAAAAAATGTTTATCTCAGTAAGTATCTCTGTTCATTTATTACAAGTCATTTAAAATAAAGAAAATAAATTCTCTCTTCAAAATTAAGAAAAAATAAATGCATTAGCAAGTTCCTTCATCATGATCTTGTTCATCCAATAGCACCAATCCTCATTTAGATCTTGCTCTGACATACATAGCATGCTAGTGAACATTTGAATAATATAGCATGATGTATATTGTTTTAGGATTTCATAATTTACAAATAAATAAAAATGTGTTGAGCAACATTTAAGACTCAATATTTGCAGAAGAAATAAGGAATATGAGATCAGATGCATATATGAAGAAACATTACTACAAAAAAAAGCATCAATATACGATAAAATATCATTTCAGAGGAATTCAACCTCTTAGATGCCAAATTTGTGATAACATAATGATATCTTGCAATGTATAATCAATGTGTCACTGTCTAAAAAATAAGTAATATATCACTAGAATCATACGAAACAATCCGAGCAATATCAATATGAAAATCAACTCAAAACTAGTATTCAATTATTCTTAAATATAACATTTAAATATTATTGTGATGTTTAATTCTTTTTAATGAAAATATACTTAAAGTTCCCTAGGTCATCATTTCCTTTAAGATTTCAACTTGGCAAAGCATTAACATTTTCTCCTTAAATGTTGTTTTACTAAATTATTTAATTAAGATATCCAAAGGAGTCAAACTATCACACTTATTGATTTATACCTTAATTGTAGTCTTCAATTTTACTCATTTAATCACTTATTTGGAGTGACCTTCCAAAGTAGACCCTTTTCTTGTAATTTGAAATTAAAATAATCCAAACTTTTTCTTTGAACTAGTCTCAGATCATATCCTATCTAAGCCCTCTACTCAATATTGAGCTTAAATCAAACTTCATTATAGAGTTTCATCTTAATCAAGCTACTTGCTTCCAAAAAAACTTAGAATCAACTCAATACTTGTTTAGAACTTAGATCTACTCATTTTAGGGTTTAATCTTAAAAAATAATGTTGTTAAATTAGATCTTTCATTCAAGATAAAATAATTTTCTCATAGGACTTAAAATTTATCAAAAAATGTTGCAATAACTTTTCGTTGATCCTAAGGTACTTTTTCATAAATTGACTAAACTTTGTTGTGCAATAATTTCAGTAATTGACCTAAATTATTTAAATTTTAAATAAGGAATAGCATTTTTATTTCTCAAAACTTAAGGATGCCAGACCTAAATTATCAGATGAATTGCTTTGCAACTCGATGGTTAAAATTTCAATAAATATGGATAAATGATTATCAAAATATTCAAAAAAAATTAAAATTAATTAAAATAACTATCTCAATTTTTTGAATTTAATAATTATGTTATTTTCATTAAATAGCGTGTCAGATCTACGGCACTTTAACGAACTTATTATTATAACTGACCCGACTCACTAATTTACATCTTTTCCATGCAAAAATACTTGACGGATGCTAGATCTAGGGTTTCATTCTAGTGAGTAATTCAAATGCTATAGAGGGTTTTAAAGCCTTAGTAAAGTCCCTAAAGATTCCTAAAGATTTGGCGCATCTCCTTAATGCTATATAATTCATCTGATTACTGATTTTAGTTTAAATTTCTTATAAAGCATGAAACCTCTAACTTCCATAATCCTATATTCTAAATTTTCCTCTAAGGCTCCACGTACTCCTCCTGAGGTTCTTGAACGTCCTCATGACCTGACTCAAGATGCTCAGGATCTAGCAAATTACCGAATCGCAAAAATACCACGTGTTATACAATAAGTCTAACACAACAAAAATAACTAAAGTTCTAGTTATTTAAGTTAACATTGAAGAAGTATAAACCAAATAGCAGAAAAACAGTAAAGTAGCTAAAAACTTGAAACTGTATAAAATCGAAATAAAGTAAAGTTGCCTATATACTAAGTACTGAAAACGAATAAAATCGTATATGATCTAAAACTGAGTAAAAAAAATATGTAAAACTACGTGATATGTCACTGAAGCCATGCATCTGTATATGCCATGATACGATATGCAACTGATATGCAACCAAAATATCACTGAACATGTATGGATCGTACGGTCCAATGTTTACATATATCCGGTTGGGAATCCAGTACTAGTTATTTTGAAAATTCCCTGATTGATAAATGCAACATTCCATAATCTATAAATCATCACTGATACTCATACTTCATGCTCATGTTCATGTTCCTGCTCATGCCTCTACACTACATGCCTTAAAATCCAAAAAACCAAAAAATGATTTAAAATCAAATAATGAATCAAATGTCTCAATTGTGCATAATCTATCTAAATGGATTCTGACTCCTAGGTCTAAACCCAACAACTATTTTACTTAGGATTTTACTTAAAATCATCAGTTGGAAAGATTGTATATACATATTTAGTACATTTCTAATTAAAGTGAACTTAACACTTAGTTTATTTAAGACTGCACTAATTGAAATGCACTAGGATATGAGGCAGAACACGATCGTATTTTATATCTCAAACTAAGCTGTTAAATACCCTAATTACAAGCATACTTAGTGTCCTAAAGAGGGTGACTCAAATTACTTAATTTGTTTAAGCAACACATATTAAAGTATTCTTCGTTAGGAGGCATCACTCGTTGGTGATTTTTATTTTAATCAAACTAAGAAATTAAGTCCCTATTCATAACACTCTTAAGATTAATTGATTTACTCTGCGAGATTGTATCCGCCTAAGCTCACAGGATAGCACAAAGATAAATCTTACTTAGAGTGACTCAATCATTCTTGAATACTGTTGGAGTGATCTAACACTATGAATATACATTTCTATACTCAACCAGTAATTTGAGTTCAGTCAATGCTATTTAATCAACAAGGATCATCAAGGCTATGAGATCTAGACTACAAAGACGTGAATCCTACACAAAGGTCCAAGGATGTGACCAAAAAGATCACCAAATATAAGTTATTACCGCATTGTTGAAAACTCATTCTAGTTACTTTAAGTGATTTTACCACAAGGATCTAAGATCAAGCTCCTATGGTAAAGAAGGATCATCTAGGTTCCTACCTCAAGATGTCACAATAAGTCCTTCCTACCTCATTGTATTTAACATTTGTTAAGCCTATTAGTATTATCAAGTAAAACATAATGTAAGATCGTCAAGATCTAACATCTATGCTAAAATTAATAAGTTTTATTCATTAAGCTTATTTTGATTAGATCAAATCAGATGATTAGACTCATATGATCACATCCTATACTATAATTATGGGATGAAATTAATAATATTATTGAGATTAGATCATGTTGTAAATTATTACAATTTTATAATTATTCTCATGCTTAGGATCTTATATAAGAGAAAATTAAAGATCTCAAGCTTAAGTTCAGATATTTTATCACATAAATTCTTTTAATAGTCTTAGCACTTCTAATTAACTAAATTAAGATCAATGTCAAATCATATGCATTATTAAAATTATGTCAGTTGAGTTATCTTACAATCAAGTTGATTGTTTAAGTGAGTAAGGGCTTAGATCTTAATCACACAAGTTAGGGTTTAACCCCTAGCCTTGTAAAATTAAGACAAATAGTTGATTTATAGTTCAATGACAAATCAATGCATTATGGGTATATTATTGATAACAATTTTTGTTTTTAGATTAAGTATCATTTACTTAATCAAATTCTTAAGTTTCTTATGTTCAAATATAGTTTAATATCAATTTAAAAAAATTAAGATATCTAAATCAACATTAAAGTTCTCTAACACACATAAATATTATATTAATTAAACAATGAATAATTAAGGCTAATCAAATCTTAAATCAAATACAAAAGGGATTAACACTTGATTACAAATGTAAAATAATTAAATTCCATGCAATTTTATTATTAAATTATATTTGGTCATACAAGCAATCAACAATTCTAATATTAACATTTAGCACAAAAATATTTAAGCAATTCTCTAGAAGATTTAGAATATGACATTTTAGGATAAAATAGGAGATTTCTCATTGAAATTCACATCCACATTCATACAATGCTTAATTTTACTAAATCCAATTTTATTTTTCATATATTTAGACCCCATTAAGGTCATAGAGTCATTAAAATGTGAAAAATTATAAATTCGGACAGTTCTGGGCGCTATGGTACGCTGCAGTGCTTTCAGGCACTGTGGCAGATTTTGGTATTGTGGCGCGCTGCAGTGCTTTTACGCGCTACGATGGAGTCAACCCGATATGCGAACGCTACGGCACGTTGTAGCGGACCCTGGCCGAGAACCAGGCTCTACGACGCGCGATATTGCCCTATGGCGCACTACAGCGGATTCAACCCGAGACTCTGGTGCTGCAGCGCTCGACGGTGATTTCGCCTGTGTAAAAACCATAACGGGTCTCCTTTTGCACTCAAATACTCTATATTTAGAGCACTTCATATGAGGTGCCATATATTGATGGAAAAGTCTTTCCGAAATCTTTCCATTGATACAAAAATTGATATGAACGAATTATTATAACAAGCAGAAAATAAAGTCGTAGCTACGAGTATAGAGAAATTTCACAATTTTTTTGACAGCATATTAATGGAGGAACGAGCTTCCACCGGACTCATTGTAGTCTGATTGGAGCTCGATGATCACCCTATACTTCATTCAATGACTGATTGAAATACCATTCATAATGCTTTGATAAACCGCATGAAAAGAATATCATAAGGATGAGTATATCAAGAAGGGTACGTTGGCCATAAGAATGGAAGAAGAAGACTCAGCTGGTTCCTTAAGAGCTTGAGGGCTTGAAGGATCATTCAACAGCAGCATAACAAGAGAAGGAGGGGAGCTCAGCTAATGGCCAAAATAGAAAGGAATAGATGGATGAGCCTCCATTTAAAGAAGAATGAGAGCGTGGCTCTCCCTTAAATTCTGACATCAAGTATGGAAGGGGAAGAGAGAGAGTCAGGAGTAATTACATGCGTTAGAGGAGAGGAATGGGCGCCAAACAATAACGACAGAAAGAGGGAAGGTGGGGTCCAGCGCAGAAAATAAATGGAGGAAAACAGAAAGAAATAATTGGATTATTTAAGACTTTTAATTTAATTTATTTAATTAATTAATACTTTAAAAAAAATAGCAAATTAATGGATCAGAAAAGTGGGGTCCAGCCAGGGAAAAAGAAAGAGAAGAAAATAAAGAGAATAAATTTAAATTGATAAATAATTATGCATTTCTAAAAAAAAAAATTTATTTTTTAGAAATTAAGAATTCCGATTTGATAAACAATTTTCGGACAATCCCAAAAATTCACCCATAGCTAATTTGGGGGTGAGGAATTCAATGGTGAAGTCGGATTTAGATTCTGACGATTATTTAATTATATGAAATTTTGGAATATTTAAATACATTAAAATATTAATAAAAATTCGATAACTTCCAAACACATTCAAAACATCACCCCTAGCTAGTTTGGAGGTGACGAGCGCAATGGCGAAGTCGGATTTTAATTTCAAGGTCAAATTAAATATCTCAATTTTCTAATTAATTAAATATTATTAAAATATTCCAATTATTTGATTGGCTCCGAATCGCTCCAAATCTTCAGAGTTTGGTTCTAATGATTAGATGAACTTAATAAAATGATAATTAAGAAGAATTTAAGTTAAAATTAAGCTAGGTAACAACTTATAGTTATTACAGACTTCCCCACTTAAAAGCGATGTCGTCCTTGACATTATTGCTAAGAAAGGGAAAGGAACATGCGAAAAATTAAGAATTAAAATTTAGAATTTTAAAGGCACCTGGATTTTCAAGGAGATTGGGATATTTCAGTTGCATATCTGCCTCGTTCTCCCAAGTGGATTCATCGAGAGAATAGTTACTCCACTGAACTTTCACCATAGGGATAGAATGATTTCTCAGCTATTTTTGGTCACGATCTAAGATCCTGATAGGCTCTTCCATATAAGAAAGATCCGCCTGAAGAGATACTACTGGAAACTGAATTAAGTGGGATGGATTATGAAGACATCTTCGCAGTGAAGAGATATGAAACACATTGTGGAGTGCAAAGAAATCTTCAGGGAATTTCAATCTATATGCTGCAGAATCGATTTTCTCTATTACTTCAAATGGTCCAACGTAGCGAGGACTGAGCTTCCCAGCTACACCGAAACAATATACTCTTTTCATCGAGCTTACTTTTAGATATGTAAAATCTCCAATATTGAACTCTAGAGAACAATGATGGGCATTGTGATATATACTCTAGTGATTTTAAGCTGCTTTAATCCTTTGTTGGATCAATTGCACTTTTTTATTTATTTCTTCTACTAAGTCTGAATCATACATCTGAACACTGCCTGTTTCAGACCATGCTAAGGGAGTGCTGCACTTTTTGCCATACAAGGCTTCATACAGAGCCGTGCCGATACTTGCTTGAAAACTATTGTTATATACAAATTCTACCAAGGGATTATGATCTTTCCAAACACCTTTGAAATTCAAAATACAAAGACGAAGAAGATCTTCAAGAACTTGGTTGACTCTTTCAATCTGACCATCTATTTGAGGGTGAAAAGTATTGCTCATGGCTAGGGTAGTCCCCAAGTCTTGATGCAATGCCTGCCAAAATTTAGAAGTAAAATGATTATCTCGATCATATACAATGGACATCAGAATACCTTTGCCAATTTCTCTACAGAATCAGTCTAACGCATAGGAATGAAATGTACTAATTTGGATAATCAATTGATAATGACCCAAATTGAATTAGCACCAGACCTTGATTTAAGAATCCCAATAATGAAGTCCATAGAAATATTAAACCACTTTTATTCTGGAATTGTCAGAGGATGGAGAAGTCCTCCAAGATTCTGATGTTATGCTTTGGCTAGACTACAAGCATGACACTTCACTACGAATTCAGCCACATTTTTTTTCATTCCAGGCCACCAGAATGATTTCTTCAAATCTTGGTACATCTTAGTACTACTAGGATGAACTTGGTAACCAGAATTGTGGCCTTCCATTAAAATCGCTTGATGCATGGATTTGGGAATCCATAGGCGATCTTCTTGATAGATTACATTTCCTTGCAGCTGCAAGTCGAATCGACGACCACTTCTGACTTCCATTTTAAACTTCAAATAGTCTTCATCCTTTGTTTGGGAGATGGAGACATTGCGATGAAACGTTGGTTCAACGGTACTATAACAACCCAAGATTGTTACTCAGCTTAATTTTAGCATAATCATATCTTAATTATCATTCTGTTAATTTCATCTAGCTATTAGAATCAATCCCTAAAAATTTGGTTCGATTCAGAGCTAAATTCAATATTTGGATTATTTTAATATTTAATAAATTAGAAAATTGAGGTATTCATTTTGACCTCGAAATTGAAATCTGACTTTGCCGTTGCTATCGTCACCCCCAAATTAGCTAGGGGTGATGTTTTGGACACGTTTGAAAGTCGTCAAATTTTCACAAATATTTTAATATAATTAAATGCACCGGAAAATGGAATAATTAAATAATCATCGGAATCGAATTTCGACACCATCGTTGAATTTCTCACCCCCAAATTAGGTAGGGGTGAAGTTTTGGGATTTTTTGGAACACGTTTATTTAATCTGAATTTTTAATAAATTAAAAATTATGAATAATAATTAATTATTCTTTAATTTATTTTTTCTCTTTCCTTATCTCTCCTAAATTTTGGCTAGCCATCCCACTTCATTCGGCTGACCCCTTACCTCCCTATTGCACATTGAAAGCTGAGGCATCCCTCTCCTCCCCCTTCTTAATTGCAATGCTTGATGGTTAAGGCCATCCCCCTCCCCTTACCTCATAACTCCCTAGAATGAGATTTCTCCAATGTGATAGTAACCTATATTGGATGATCTTTTTAGTCACATCTTTGGAACCTTGTGTATAATTCATCTCTTGTAGTTTAAATCTCATAACCTTGGTGATCCTTGATTAATTAAATAGCATTGACTGAACTCAGATTATTAGTTAAGTATAGTAGTGTATATCCATAGTGCTAGATCACTTTAGTATTATTTAGGAGTTGGTTAATTCACTTTAATATAGAACTATATTTGTGTTCTATCCTGCGGGCTAAGTCGGATATAGTCCCTCTTAGAATTAATCATCTAATCCTAAGAGTGTTATAATTAGTGACTTATATCCATAGTTTGAGAGATAAACTACAACCGGGCACTGCCTCCTATCGAAGTGCGCTTAAATAAGTACAATTTTAACCAAACTAAGTATCCCAAGTACTCTTCTTAAGACAGTAAGTATGTTGGAAATCTAGGTATTTAACAGTTTAGTTGAGATATAAACTATAACCGGATACTGTCTCCTATCGAAGTGTGCTTGGATAAGTACAGTTTTAAATAAACTGAGTGTTGAGTTCACCTTTACTGGAAACATACTAAATATATATATATATATATATATAATTTTTCCAACTGATGATTTTAAGTAAAATCTTATGTAAAATAAATTGTTGGATTTAGATGTAGGAGTCAGAATCCATTTAGATGGATTCTGCACAATGAAGATATTTGATTCATTATCTGATTTTAAATCATCTTTTGGATTTTTGAATTTTAAGGAATGTAGTGTAGAGTCATGAGCATGAACATGAGCATAAAGTATGAGTATCCATGATGATTTATTGTGGCGGCCCTACCCCACCGTGGTCCTATTAACCCTTAAGTTAACATGATTACGGTGAAGGGGTCACCAGATGACAAGGTCCCCACTTAAGATTGGATTAGTCACACATCCTAATCCAATTTAAATAAGGACTTTGCCATTCAATCCAGAACTACTATCACTAAATGATCATACATGAACTCAGAATGCGGAAGCATAAAACATAACATCCATTCAATACAGTATAAATACAATAATACAGAATAAGTAAAGTACTGAAAAAGAAATAAAATCCTGTATTATTACAACATTTAATGAGTTTAACAGAACTGAAAGAAAATTCTCATCCTCACTGAAAATAGAAACCTAAGCTACAGATCTTCAAGAACGGGCTCCTCCTCCAATGGCAAACTCTCCACTGGATCTGCTAAACCAACAAACTCAGAACCTACCATTATCAGTTTCATAATGGTAGGGCCCCAGCCAACAAAAGAAAAACTGGTTAGACAATAAGTCTAAGTACATTTTAGGGCAGTAATTTTATTAATTTAAGAAGATATCACCATATAAACAGAACTAAGCATAATAGGTGCAGGAAAGCGTATCAAAAGAACAGTATATAGTTATAAACTATAATTTATAACTAAACAAGTAGGAAGTAATACAAACCTCCTCCAAGCAACTGCAACACAAACAGGTAAGTAAAAGAAGTGTAAAACTGTAAGAAAATACAACCTAAATATGCATATGATCAAACTGATTATGCCAAGTGACATACACAATTCAAATAGTATAAAACTGAGTACACTAACATCCTAAGTAAGCATATGAAAATAGTAAGTAAATCTAGCATCCTATATAAAAACACGTGCAGGAAAGCTGTAAGTAAAATAGTGCTGAAATGCAGAATATACTAGTAAAACAGTAACTGTAAACTAAAACTATAGTAACTATACAAGTCATCTGAACTGAATACAAACTCAGCAATTCTTAGCCTGATGAGCTAAGAAACTCTGAACTGAACATCACTGAAACTCTTAGCCTGATGAGCTAAGACAGAACTGAATGTAAGTGTACTTGAATTTGTATATCCATATCAGAATCCTGACTCTGTAGTCAGTAGGGCAAGAGTCTATCCATCCTATCACTCGGACTAGGCATGGCCAATAGACTGTCGGACATTAAACCCTCGAAAGGTTGCCGACCCCGAACGGGTTGATCGAAGAGGTATACTAATCAAGCTACACCTTACAAACCATTTGCGAAACGAACATAATGCTGTTTATGAATGTTCAAAATTAACATAAGATATTTATCAAAATATCTTATGTACATAATACATGTTCAAGGTATAAGGCTCAAAATCAAGGAATGCGAAGCATCAAAGATCCAAAGTGCAAGAAACTCTATCTAAAATACAGGTGATATCCTTTGTTATCTACTTTATTCGTTCTATCTACTCTAAGTTACATAAGTTTCAGAATTATCAATCCTTACACATTCTGTAACTTAGAATCACGAGTCCTACTTGTTGAAGATAATTAGGACTGACCAAGTCCTAATTATAACTTAATCAAAAGACGACTATTTAGTTAAAAAGAATAAATCATCGACCTAGTTTTGTAATTTAATTCATCCCAACCACATCTTGATTAGCCAAATCAAGATGAATAGATTAAGAATTAGACTCCAGATGATGGGGTCTAATCACTTAATCTAAAGGTATAATCTAAGGATCTAAGGTTTAGAACCCAAATCTCACAGATTAGGTTAAGACAAAATCCTAATGATAAATCAAATTTCATTAGGATAGATCTCTATTCTTAGTTCTAAAATTTAAAGATTAAATAATCATTTAATAAACTAAGAAAAATCTAGAAACTAGAAAACTCAAGGTTTCATCTAATTGAGTAACCCAATTTACTCAATAGATGAATTCTAACTTAAGATCTATTCCTAATCTTAGGAAATAAGGCTCTTAATTACTAAGAGTATCTCTCCAGACACACATCCTAACTAATGTTATAGGATCTAAGGATGGATCTAAGAATAATTAAAGAATGAGAACACTCACTTAGGAAATTTTCTTTACTGAACAAATTCTGAGATTTTAATTAAAACCTAATTTAGACTTAAGATTGAATAATTTCAGCTCTAAATCATTCTATTTACTGATTTTAGTGATTAGAAACTGAATTTAGGGCTTTAGAAGGTTAAACCCTAAATTTGGGCAAAATGACCATTTTGCCCCTACTTTAAGAGTTCAAAAGATCAAATTTTGATCTAGGCTTAATTTCTGAAATTTTCTTTTGGAAAGTGTTTCTTACTGACTAATATAAGATTAGACAGCAACTAAGTTAATTTTGGGTGATTATTAAGCCATTAGAGATCAAATTAGTGAATTTGACTCAATAGGGAAAATTAGTAATTTTACTAAGTGAAAGTTAAATTTTCTTTTAGATTATTGCTCTTTACTGTCTAAGCTTTCCATAGAATCTAAATTTGCTAAATTCTGATGAGTATTGGCCAAGTTATAGCCAATACAAGATCTAGGGTTTTTAGGAGATTAAGGAATGCTTAATTAAGAGTCAAAAATCTTAACTTTGCCAATTAGTGTCCAAATTAAGCAAAATTAGTGGCTATAGTTTACAAATAGCTCACTGATTATAATGACATATGGTAGGCTCAATTTGGACTTAATTTGACTAAGTTAAGACCTAATTAGGGTTTAGGGTGATTAGTGAGTGATTAACAAAATTAATCACTCAAATACTAATCCAATATTATGGATTGATTCTAAATGGATTTAGGAGTCCTCTGAAATTTAAAATTCTCAAATTGGGTTACTAGATTTGCTATTATTCACTAATCAAGATTTAGAGCAATTAAGGGTGATTAGCAAATCTAATCGTTAGATCTAAAATATTTTTACATATTATTGAAAATTAAGTTCTTCTAATCTAAATGAACCTATGGATCATCAAATTTGGAGCTCAATTGATCAAGTTATGGTCAATTGAAGTTCTAGGGTTAATTAACCTAATTAGGGTTTAGTCCTAAATATGATTAGGTTCAAACTAATCCAAATAGCAAAGCTAACCCTACTGAAAGGATCCTTAGGGTTTTCTGATCACTTTAAGACCCATTTTCAATATGTTTGGATCATTGGGTACAAAGTTATGAGCTAAATAAGGTTTGTGACATTTTAATTTAAATTAAATTAAACCTAAATAATCACTTTGCAAAATATTGATCCTACAGCAAAAATTTTGTTATCAATAAATTCCTCATATTTTTCTGATTAAATTAATATATTTAATTGTATAATTTGGATAAATATTTTGGGAGTTATTTAGGTTTAAAGTTTAGTATTAAATTAATTAATTATTATTGATTTAATTGTAATAATATAACTGTGATATTTATAAATATATAATTTTATTCGATTTTAATTATTTAATATATAGCTGTATTAATATTATATATGTTATAATTTTATTAATTATAAACAGGACACGTGGCGCAAGATTACTGGCTGAACGGCAGACGGTGGGCCCACCATTTCCACGTGGCGCAACGCAGGCTGCTGAACGCTGACCGGCGGGTCCCACACCTCCAGATGGACGAGACAATACTGATCCAAAATGCCACGCGTCATCGCGGGATTCGCCAGCGCCTGCCAGATGGGTCCCACGCCTTCAGACGAGGAGACAGCGTGCGTTACACGCTGTGGGCCCCACGCATCCACGCGGCCTTCCTGGATGCCGACACGTGGGGAAGCGGGGGATTTTGGATGCGTGATCCCGGCCCGGTTCTGTCATGGGATGGGTTGGACCGGTCTGGTCTGGACCGGTTTGAATACTGCAGATCATCCCCGTTGAAGGCACAAACCCTAGTTTCTACTGTAGAGAGTTGGCAAAATTCGGCGGAAATAGGCTCGATCGACATGATCCAAACCGGTGGATGGTTAATCAATATCATGAAATAGGAAAACAAAATTGAAATCTTGCAGATTATTAACGCATTTAAGAGGATTGGGAGTACCTTAGATGGATGACAGGGATTTGCCCGAGCTTCGATCGCCAATATAGGACTTTAGAGATGGAAACGAGAGGAGAAAAGAGTTTTAGATGTCTTATATTAGATCTAAAGCGGCGTTTTCATGCGGTGAGGGAGGACATCTGGCCTCTGCGAGCTCTAACCCCCGGCTATGGCGACGCGTACAGCTCCCCTTCGGCCACACGGCACTCACGCAGGGAAGACGGCTCACAGCCGTCTGATCCTGCGATCAGACGGCGCGGGAGGAGCCGTCTAGATTGACGGCGCGAAAAGAGAAAAAAGGTGATGGCGTTAGGAATAGCTGACGGTGCCGTTTAGGGTTTAAATAATTAAATAATTATTTAAATTAAATTATACAATTTTAATTAATCAATTTTAACTTATTAAATGCATCCCAAAAATTTCCAATAAATCACCCTTAGCTAAATGAAGGGTGAGGAACGCAACGGCGCACTCGGATTTTCGATCCGATGAATATTTATTTATTTGATTATTTATGGTATTTAAATAATATTAAAATATTCGACGAAAAATCAACGACTTCTAAATGCCTCCAAAATTTCACCCTTAGCTAATTTGGGTGTTCTGAACGCAATGGCGAAGTCAGATTTTCATTCTGAGGTCTAGATAAAAAGTCAAATTCCCAGATTTTGGGATTTTCCAGAATTCTTGTTTTGACTTTGTTGACTTCTTGGTTTGACCTAGGTTTCAGAGATTTGCTTCAAATCACTTAATTAGTGACTTAGAACATTAATTAAGACTTAGATTAGTCTTAATTGAGCAAAGTAACAACTTGGGTTGTTACATTTATGGATTACGGAATATTGCATATATCAATCAGGGAATTTTTAAGTGACTAGTACTGGATTCCCAACCGGATATATGTAGACATTGGACCGTATGATTCATACCCGTTCAGCGATATTTCGGTTGCATATCAATTGCATATTATATCGTGGCATATACAGATGCATGACTTCAGTAACATACAAGATAGTCTTACATGTTATTATTCAATTTCAGACCCATTACTATTTTTGTTTACTTTCAGTATTTAGTTTACAGTACATCCTTACTTTACTTTACTTCAGTTTTGTATTATTTTATGCTTTCAGTTACCTTTATAATATTTTTGCAATTTTATTTACATTATCTAAATATTAAGTAAATAATTAGAACTGTTTAGATTAGTTTCAATGTGTTAGAATTATTGTCTAACACGTGATACTTTTGGGATCTGAAAATTTGCTAGATCCTGAACAGTTTATTGAGCTAGGTCTGGAGGACATTCAGGAGGTTCTAGAGGAGTTCGTGGAGTCTTAATGAATTTTTTTTTCAGCTTTACTATTTTTGATTAGTTATTTTAAATCAGTACTTGGAATTTATTTCAATAAACCATTTGTAAAAATTTTTGTATGTATTTACTTATTTGTTCTGAGATAAATATTTTCATTTAGTTTATGTGATGAATGTTTCCGAATGTATTCTTAACTTCTACACTCTATTTAAATTACTAATGCTTAGTATTATAATGTGATTAGCATACTGAAATACTGATATTTTATACACATATTAGATTCTTCATATTGAATTTTAAATCTAATGTATGTATTTGTCTAATACTTAGGATAAGGATACTACTCTTATCTTAAGTATTATCTCTCAACCCTCCTTTGGGGTTGAGTCAGCAGCCTTCAGTGTTAAATAAATAAATCATAAAGTGCATATATCACAATCTTATTGATTGTAACTAATTATTATAATTTTTTATTATGTTTACTTTATCTTTTTAGATTGAGATTGTTCTACTTATTGCACTAGAATAGTTTATCATTTAAGTTTTACTTATAGTTTCATTGTATTGGCTTAAGATATTAAGGTATCTTAACAATACTTAAATATGATTTTCTTTGAGATGGCTTCAAACTATAGCAAATCTAACAAGGCTACCAGAGATTTTTCTTGATCTCAAATGAACTTCTACATGTCAAGGAAGGGAGTTCATGAACTTGGAGTAGAGTAATTGTGTGAATTGAAAGGGGTCTGAGCCTTTAGAATTAGTCAGAGAGCAGAGGGTTTGGGGGATTATGTTTTAGGGTTTCTGAGAGTTCTGGAGAGTCGAGCTCAGGGTATTTATAGGTCTGTCCGCCTGCTATGCGTATAACAGATGGTGTTGGAGCAACAAACTTTATCGCTCATAATATGGTGGACTGGGTCAATGCTAGGCTGATAAGACCGTTGAGGAGGGTCTTCTTTGTCTTCTAAAAGCATCAAGGGGTCTTCGGAAGGGTCAAAGCGACATTGTGGTGAATGTCCATTGCATCTCAGGTTTTCTCAAACAGGGTCTCGAGGTTAGGGTTAATCCACAATATGTGGATTGGCCGCCTCCACATGATCAATTATATTTAGACACGCTGACATGACACCCAAAAAGCTCATTCAATGAAATTTGTACATCATTTTAATAAAAACTTTAAAAATAATATTTATATTATTTTAATATAAATAAATAAATAATAATGAAATAATATTCAAATTATATTGATGAATTTTTTAAATGTGACATCAACTGATATAAATTGCATTTCTCATATTTTATAGATATTTAGAAGTGAAAAAGCATTTTTGTATAGAGATTCATAAGAGCGGCTCAACTGCGGATTTTGGTCCAACAGCTACCTAATTGACTGCTGACCGGTTCACAGTCCGACTGCTTAAAGTAATCCCATTGAATAATTAATACTTGAATGATAATTATTTTAACTAATTAAATAGTAGATATGAATATGAAATATAGATCGAAAAAAAATCTCAATAAATTCGAATCAGCTAAATTCAATATATATTTTTATTATTTTTTCTAACCAATCTAATATTAAAATTATTATAATATTTGAGATTAAATGTATTTTTTATTTATAGGGGGCCCACAAAAAATTCATAATAAAAATAAAAATTATAGTTATCCATTATTCCTTAGAGCTCCTGGGCATCCACAATTGTATTGCTGTTTGGTTTGAAAAAAGTTTTTACAATTTAATCTAATTTTGCGTTAAGATATATAGTAATGGGGGACTCGTTTTGCGTCTGAATTGGGCAAAAAGTGAGATCACGAGGGTTAAGCGGAGCATCGGAGCGTGTTCGTGACTTCGAACAACTGATTTGGTGTCAGTTGGTCATCTTCTGCGGCGAAAGTCGGTACGAACGAAATTGATTTAGAACCGTTCGAAGTCGATATGAGCGAAAGTCGTTTGATCGAACACGAATCGTCCTTTCGATCGAATCCCTAAAAATAAATTTCTTTCAAGATAATCTAACAATTCAAATTACACAAGGAATCGTACTGAGCAAATTAATTCATTCTAAGCAAAAAAAATCTTAGTTTTCAACAAAAGAAAATTAGAGAAAATGTAGTTTAAAGTAATCATCAAATTATACTGTAATTAGATTATATTATAATCAAATTATTTTACACTCAAATTTTCTCATATCAAATAATGCCAAACTGTAAAATTATTTTATCATTAATTCATTTTTAAGATTTACTAAGAATATATATTTTAAATATAAATTTTAGGATTTTTTATTAGATTATTTGGTGGCAAATAACATTTTCTTTTCTAAATAATTTAGTATGTAATAAATAATTATTATCTTCATTATTACAGAAAAATATATACACATAATGTGTAAATCTAATGTTTAAGAGAATTACTAGTAAAATATATTTTTTGTGGGCTTATGAGCAAAAACAAAACAAAAAAAAAAAAACAAAAAAAAAAAACAAAAAAAAAAAAATATATATATATAGTGAATACTTTTGTGTGTGAATATTTTGGTATAATATGAAATTTTTATAAAAAATAATATTAAACATAAGAATATATATATTTATAAATAATTTAATGAATAATTATTTGGAAATCATGTAATTTTTATTAGTTTATTTTTATTAAAATAATTATTTACATTACAAAAATATTTAAAATTTCGATTCTAATTTAATTATGAGTAATGCTCGCACCCGCTGATATGGCTCACACTTTTATAGACGAAAACTTTTTTGAGTGCCACATAAGATGAACAGTCTAAGATCCAACCCTTACTTTAAGATGCAGTTTCTTTTATCAATTCAATTATTCTATTTTTTTATTTATATATTTAAATTTTTTTGATTGAATTTAAATTAAATAAAAAAATGCATGTCGGTAAGTAAATAAGCAAAATATTATGAAGTAAGCTGTTTTATTAAATATAAGGAATTAAATTAGTGGAGATTTTCTGTTAAAAAGATAATTAAAGAAATTTAAAGAGATTTTCTGTTAAATAAGCAGTCATTATGCCAAAGAACGGTCTTTTAAGCCATTATAATTAGTGAACAATCATTATTATTTATTAACCCTCTTAGTTAATCATTATAAGGATAGCTGAAGATGACACTGCTGTAGGACTGGTAATTTGACTCGAAACTTGAAATTCGAATTTGATTTGACTCGAACTTGAGACATTTTGACTCGACTTGAAAATTTTTGAGTTGAGTTCGAGTCATACGTCTTGACTCAAACCCTATTTAAAATGAGTAGAAATGACTCGAACTCGACTCAAACTTGATTCGAACTCGAACAAATTTGAGTCGAGTTCGAGTATGGGCTGACTCGACTCGAAGCCGGCCCTACTTGACTGCTATAAGTTGACAAGCAATTAGAATCAGCAAAGAACTGTTTAAAACTTGACAAGTATGAATGTGGAGTTTTAAACATTTGGAAAAGAGGATTTATCAGATTAATTAAATTAAAGTTAATAGGAAAATATTAGAAAATTTGTTTAATTTATTCTAAATGAATTTCTTGAATATTTTTAATAGCTTTATGTCCAAATTTAATGAAATTTGACCATGAGCTCATAAGAAATTAAGAAATCCCAACATCAGGTCACCAAACCTATAATTATCTAAAGCACTCAAAGATTTCAATTTTAGGATTTCACTTTTGAATTAAGAAAATCACAAAATTATTAATTAAATAATATTTAATTATTTGCATTAGCGGTTGTTGTCTCCTTCCTTGCGCACATTCTGCCAGCCTAACGCACGGGGTTTGATCAGACGGCGCTGCTTCTACGCCGTCTGATCAAATCAGCCTCCCAGATCGAATGCTCTTGGGCCCTCTTTTTCGTCGTGCTCACGTGTGTCGCGCGAGCTTGCATGCGGCGGCCTCGCCGACAAATGGCCGCTCCCGCAGAGGAAAAGTGCTACTTGTAATTCAATTTAAGCCCTTGATTGAACCCACTCTTCCGTTTGCACGCTTTGGAACCTGCGGAAGTTGAAAGAACCCCCGATCGAACCTAATTCTCCGAGCTGTTGAAGTTTATAAATGAATTGATAAAATTTAAATATATAAATAAAAAAATAGATTTTAGTTTGAATTACATTATTTTAGTCGAACCTAGTGCCATCCGCGCCTCGGTCTGCCGAGTCAGCCCGTGGGGCCCGCACACCGTCACCATATTCGTCCTGTCTTCGGTCTGTGTGTCCCACTCGTGTACTCCAGCTGTTTGTCGTGGATCCTGCCATCGTTTGAATTAAGAACTAAGGAAATGGATTTAATTTAAGATGATTAAATTAGCTTAATTAATTCAAATAATTGCAAAACTTCAGTCATCGATAATTTAAAATTTAGAACTCCAAATATATTGAAGTTATATCTCATTTCAATCAGAAAATTGTCAGTATTAATATGATGCTATTAGTTTTAATGTTAGACTTGTATTTTTTCTAATGACATATAGGACCCCTCTTAATTACCCCATTTAACCCTAAATTTTTATTAGGCCATATCTTAGCCAATTTAGCTTCAAATTAGGAAATCCAATATATCATCTTGATAAGGGGAATATGTATAACAGTAAACTGTAAGAAATTTTCAGTTTTGATGATTAGATTTTTTAAGTATCTCTAATTACTCCTTAATTTCAAATTAGGGTTTAGATTAATCAATTGGAGTTCAATTTGAGTTAACTCACTATCATTATAATCAGTGTGCTATAGGGAACCATAACCACTAATCTCACTCAATTTGAATATCAATTGGCAAAGTTAGGTTTTGGACCCTATTTCCAAACCTCTTAATTACACTTTCATGTCAAACCTTGATTTGCTCATATCTTAGTCAAATGATCTCAGAATTTAGTGATTTTAGATTTTATAAAAACCTTAGGCAGTAAACAATATAAGTATATTAAAAATTTCAATTTTTCCTAAGTAGAAATGATAATCCACTCTTAATGAGCCTAAACCCTAATTTAAGCTCATTAACCCTAAGCCTTGACAAATTAAGTGTTCTTAGTGTCTTTCCTCATATTAGACAGTAAGAAACCATTTGGAGTTAGCAAAATTAAAATTAGAGCCCTAATTATAAAAAAATACATTTTTGACCCTTAAGTAAGGTCATTGGTCATTTTGCCCAAGTTTTGATTTAAGTGCCCTTAAGTCATATAAATGATTATCTCCCTTAAGATCAGTAAAATAAGGATTTATGAATCAAATATATTTTTTTTTGGTGCATGATAATGTGATTTATTATCTTGATCAAACTTTGTACTCTCTTAATTTTCTCTTAATTTAGAAGATTAGCATAATTTAACTTGGATCAAATCATTAAAATATGCTTGATTATCAAATGATCCATTCTTAATAAGTATTAATTTTATCCCATGACTTGATTATTTAAAGGAACTTAGGAGCTTAGTAATTTAGCATGATAAATTTCCTTTATATTTAAGTGATTGAATTTATGGACTTTTCATGCGATTGTACTTTAGTTTGAATTCATGAATTAGCTTATATTAGAATCTAAATATTGTGATTCAAAGTTTAAAATCTTTTAAATGTTTTGTTAGGTTTTATAATTTAAGTGCTTTATACCTTAAATTAGGGAAACCTTGAGGTAGGCAATACCTTATAGAATATACATTGAGGTAGGCCTTTAGACGAGTCTCTTGAACCCTAGATAATTGAGTTTGTATATTGTGGTAAAAATAACCTAATGACTATAGATTAAGCCTACATGAGGTAGATCACATAATTAGAGTGACTTCTATGTCACAACTTTGGAACCTCATGGCTTAGTACCTCTAATGGAGAATAGATTCATAGATTGAATTTCTTTTGATTCTAAATAGTTAGTATAGAATGATAATCTTGGTGTTTATCATGTGGAGGCTATAGTACATATTCTATAAAGTTGATTTTTTGATTCAGTAAAGATATAAAATTGGTTGATTCATCCTGAATGAAATTATATATTCTAATCTTATCTTAGATAAATCCACAATGATATCAGGATAAATTTCTTAGTTCTATCAAGTGTGTTATAAGTGAGGGATTGAACAGCTTAGTTTGAGAGAATAAATTGTAAAAGAGTGTCGTCCCTTATCTTTATGCGCATCGATTGCAATTAAACAAACTAAGTATTTCAAATTACCTTTTTTAGGACTCTTTAAGTTATATTTATAATTATGGGATTGAACAGCTTAGTTACAAAAAATTAGACTTCTCTTCTTGATTTTGATGAATTATTAAATTGAAAGCATTTGGCATGAATTGCATAAGCATAAGCATCAAAATGCATTTGTGAACTACGTGATGCAGCATGCATCAATTTGAGTATGACCTACTAGATGCAGTAAGCATCATGGATATTAAGATTTCTTGGGGTGCTTGAGGCACCAACTGTATAATGATATCATAAATTAGTGGCATATTCAGTTACTTGTATTGTGACATCCAACACAGTTCTTTCAATATTTTATTTCAGTCTTTTATAGAATTTTGCTTTAGCCTTTTGTTCTTTACTTACTATTGTACCTTACTTGCTGTATTATTATTATTCATTTTTCAGTGTTTACAATTAGTTTGTTTCAGTACTTCCTTTTATTTATTGTTTTATTTAATTTTCTAAGTTTTTAATTAATTTGGTACTTTCTACAATAGTTTCATGATTTATTAAATATTAAATTCTTTAAACTGTATAAATCATATTGTAGCATTTTATTTATGTTAAGACTTATTGTTTAACATGGGGTACTTTTCTTTTCTTTCATTTTGGAAACCTGCATTTTGGGATCCGACAATATATCAGATCTTGAGCAGTTTGGCGAGCCATCATTAGAGATTATTCAGGAGATCTAAGAGGACCCAATGGAACAATAGAAGACCCAGTTTTACTCTTTAAGTTGCTTTTAGTTGTAAGATTGAGAGACCCTTTATTTTTGCTCTATTCATTTTGAATAATGGTTTATAATAATTATCTAGATATATATTCTTTTATTTCCTTTCTGAAATGAATGCTTTCAATTAGCTCTGTGATGAATGTTCGGATGAATGCTTTTAGCTTCTGCACTTTGATTATTTCTACTTATACTTGGTATTGTGATTTGATCAGTAGCAAATGCTCATATAAAGTACTCATATACATTGGAAATATCTCTCTTGTCTTACAAAGTCCAATGTATATAAGTATTTTAACTAATACTTAAGATAAGAATATTACATATCTTAAGGATTAGTCTCTTATTCTACTTTGTGTAGACTCTCAGTATTTGTATACGGGAAGGTTTAGAAATCCTTCCCAAGTAGCATACCATTTCGCTGCCAATTGTTTAAGGTAACCATTCCATAAACCTCCGTGTTGCGCATGGCGACGGAACATGGAGTTACACGTAGTCCTTTAGGATCCCTTGTTGGTATCACAACAATATTCTCGTAGAACAATAAATCCAAAAATGGATCATCGAACCTAAAAATTAAAATAAATTAATAAAATTTGAAAGCACAAATCACAAGCAACATTAGAATTTACATGGGTCGATAAGAATCACCTACGTTTATGAGGAGAAGAGTTAGAATTTTTCTATGTATGGAAAAAGATTACAAATTTCATTCAATTGTCTCCATTTGAACTCCCATAATTAATTTGTACAATAGCAGCATTTAATCTTTATAGATGAGTTTCAAAATAAACTCTTGTATTTAAGCTCCATAAAAAATTTAAAGTTTTAAGAAGTTTCATGATGGAGTTTGGAGTTTTAAAAAGCTCTATGAAGGAGTTTAGAGTTTCAAAAAAGCTCATAAAAAAATTCTCAAATAAATTTTTAAACTCCCAAAAAAATTCTTCAAAATTTCCAACTTCACAGAGTTTTATTATGTATCATTTTCCCTAAGGAAGGAATCAAGCTGCACGAATTTTGCCATAAAAATAAGATTTTTGTTAAACTGACAAATGTTCACCATTTCTTGCAATCGATGAATTTCAATAATGACAAACCTTTGGTAAGCATATATGCAAGATTATCTTTAGTGTCGATCTTCTCCAACAAGATGTCATATTTGTCGAGTAGATTCCAGAAAAAATGATACATTATATCAATATCATTGGTTCAAGTATGATGAAATAGATTCATTGTCAAGCAGATAATACTTTGATTGTTACAAAATACATCCAAACAATCTTGCTGCACCTCAAGACCATTCAATAAACTTTGCATCCATAATGTTGCATTCATCGCCTCATAAAACTTTGATTGTCACAAAATACAATCAAACAATTATGCTACACCCCATGATCATCCAATAAACCTTGCATCCAAAATATTTGATTCATCACTTCTATGGGTGCCATAAACTCAGCATCATTGTAGACAATTGTATATGCAATGTAGACCTCAAACAAATTGGCCCTCTTGCCAACATGAACACATAACTAGTCATAGACTGATGCCTGTCGAGGTCACCTGCATAATCAGAGTCTGCATAACATACACAGAAGTCATCAAGAAATATTTGTTTTTCAAATCTTAATCAAACATCAACTGTACCCTTTAATTTATTTCGATGCATTTTTTTATCATCATCCCTTTTGCTACGCACAGTCATTTATTTTACTCTTCCTCTAAGTTTGGGTTTGTACATGTAATAACCCATGGTTGTTACCCAGCTTAATTTGAGCTTAATCATATCTTAATTATTATTATGTTAATTTCATCTAGCTTTTAGAACCAAACCCTGAAGGTTTGGAGCAATTCAAAACTAAATCCAATATTTTGGATTATTTTAATATTTAATTAATTAGAAAATTGAGATATTTATTTTGACTTCGAAATTAAAATCCGACTTCGCCGTTGCGATCGTCACCCCCAAATTAGCTAAGAGTGATGTTTTGGACACGTTTGGAAGTCGTGGGAATTTTTCGCGAATATTTTAATATAATTAAATGCACCAAAAAATAAAATAATTAATTAATTATCGGAATCGAATTCCGACTTCGCCGTTGGATTCCTCACCCCTAAATTAGCTATGGGTGAATTTTTGGGAATTTTTGGGAATTTTTGAAGGGCATTTCAAAAATTAGAATTTTTGAATCATTAGAGAAAATATATAAGTAATTAGGTAATACCTAATTTGAAATTTCTCCCTCCCTCTCTCCTAGCTGGCACTTCATTCGGCGCCCTCCCTGTTTTGCACGCAAGAGGAATGGCTGAGAGCCATTCCTCCCTCCCGATGCCTTTCCCTCAACTCCTAGCTCTATAGCCAATGATGGACACTCCCTTTCCTCCTTCCTTAAAGGGCAGCTCAGCCCTTTCTTTTTTCCTTTGTTAAAAGTTGAAAGCTCCTCTTCTCCTATTGCTGCTCCATTATTGAACCTTGAAGGAGCTTCCTCCAAAGTCTTAAAGAAAATAGAGAAGTCTTCATCCCCACTCCTTCCAAGGACTAAAAGGTACCCATTTATTTCTCTCCTTATCTCTTTCATGATACTATCATGCTTGAATGCATCTTTGGAAGTCCATAAATATGTATGAAAGTCATCAAGACTCTTAAAAGCTTAACAAAAATCTGCTCTGTTTTCGTCTATTCTGCACACCCTATCTTTTATCTATATTTTTCATATAGCTAGAATACTCCGTTTGTGCCGATTTTGGTGTCGATAGAAAGGTATCGGAAAGACCTTTCTATTGATATATAGAACCACTCATGAAATGCTCTGGATTGAGAGTAATTGAGCTCAAAAATAGACTTTACAGTTTTCATCCTGGCGAAATCGTCGTCTGGCGCTGTAGCGCGCTGCAGCGGTATTTCGGCAGAACATATAAAAATATTAATAAAACTATTTAAACAGTAAATTTGTAAAATTGACCGCTACAGCGCGTCGTAGCGCGCTGCAGCGGAATTTCTGGAAAACTTAGGAAATGTAAAAAAAAATTAATTGAACAGTAATTTTGCAAATTGAACCGCTACCGCGCGCCGCAGCGCTGCCGCGTGCAAAGCGCTATTGCGCACCCCAGTGCGCTGCTGCAGCGCCCAAACTTGCAAAATTACCCATAATTAATTAAAAACTACCCAGTTTTGGCTGAAATAGCTAAAATTTTACTGTTTTTGTATTTTAAGGTCCCTAGGACCCTAGTGGTCCTCACAGAAGTAGAAAGAAACTAAGGATCTTCAGGGGGACGCTTCTCTTCCAAGTGCAGATCTCCTGAAGGCTCTATCACCTCAAACAGCTCAGAGTCTACCATTGTCGGTATCACAATGATAGGGCCCCAGCCAACAAAAAAAAAAATCTTAGTTAGACAAAATGTCTAAGTACATTTTAGGCTACAGAATTTATTATATTATTTGGATACCACTATAAACAAGTAAGACAGAAGCATATAAATAGGTACAATAACGCGTAAGAAAGAAATAAGTAAAGCTATAAACAACTAGTTTATAATTTAAACAAATAGGAAGTAAACACATACCTCCCAGATAGCTGCAATAAGGTTAAGTATAAAGACTAAATACTAATATAACAGAAAAGTAAACTGCCTAAACATGCTTATGATTAATTCAAATATATGTTAATTGACATAAGTAAAATGAACAGATAAACATTAAAGCAAAATTAGCATCCTATAAGATATGAATAAAGAACATGCTAACATCCTATAAGTAAAACTAAATCTAGAAATGCAGTAAAGCAGTAAATAAGAAAGTATTGAAAGTGAAGTAAAGTAACTGAAATGTAAAATATAAGCTGAAAACTGAATTAGCCAAACTTGCCATCTGAAAGAAATATATACATAAAGGCTCATTTCTGCCATATCAAAGCTGGGCAAACAGCCATAAGAGAAGTATAAGAATAAGTCATTGATACCAAGAGGTAGTCCATATCGGTACCGGGCTAATAGCCACAAGAGAATTATATGAATAAGTAAGTGGCAATGAGAGGCAGAAACACTAAGTATAAGTATAGAAAGAAGTAAGTAATACCAAGAGGTAGACTAATCATATTACATTCTACTTAATTGAAAGTACTGATAAAAACAAATGTAAATGTTGTTTATGCAATTTCAAAGTTGACATAAGATACTTATCAAATATTCTATGTCTAATATATGTATCCAAGGTATGAGGCTCAAAATAAGGTAAGCAAAGCATCAAAGTCAAAGTGAGCAAGAGACTCTACTAGGACACAAGTGATATCCATTTGTTATCTAATTTAATCATTCTATCTACTCTAAGTTATACAAGTTCAGGATCTCCAGGTCCTACTATCGAGTGTAACTCAAATTCACGACCTTACAAGTTGGAAAATAATTAGAACTGACCAGGTTATAATCTTATCAAATTAATGTCGACTATATAAGGTAATAAATAAGTCAAACATCCTATTTTAATATTTTATCATAATCCCATCCCATCTTGATTGATCAAATTAAGATGAAAGGATTAAGAATTAAACTCTAATTATGGAATTTAATCACTTAATCCAAATGGTGTATCTTAAGGATCTAAGGTTTAATATTCATACTCACTGATTTAAATTAAGGTAAATCTTAATGAAAAATCAACTCATTATGATAGATCTCTATTCTTAGTTCTAAGATTCAAAGATAAAATAATCATTAAATAAACTTAGAAAAACTTATAAACTAATAAATTCAAGATTTCACCTATTGAGTAACTCAATTTACTCAATAGATGAACTCTAACCTAAGATCTATTTCTAATATTATGAATTAAAGCTCTTAATTACTAAGAGTATCTCTCATGACACACATTCTAACTAATGTTATAGGACCTATAGGAAAGTTCTAAGAAGGATTAAGGAAGAATGAGAACTCAAAGCTTTACTTGAGATTTTTCCTTAAGGATTTAAGATTGAGATTTAATTAAATATTAAACTAAGTCTTATAATTATATAAATTATGATTTAAAACATTAATCTTACTATTTTATAATGATTAAAATGCTGATTTAGGATTTTAAAAGGCTAAACCCTAGCTTTGGGCAAAATGGTCATTTTGCCCTAGTTAAGGGTTCAAAAGATCATCATTTGATTTAGGATTTCCAAATCTAAAATTTTTCTATTGCAAAGTGTTTCTTACTATCTAATATGAGATTAGATAGTAATTACACAAATTTTTGGTAATTATTAGGCCTTATGAGATCAAATTAATGAATTTAATTCATAGGGGCATTTTAGTAATTTGGCTAATTGGAATTTAATTTTCTTTCATTTTAATGTTTTTTACTATCTAAGGTTTTCATAGAACCTAAATTTGCTAAATTCTGATAAGTATTGGCCAAGTTATGGCCAATACAAGCTTAAGGGTTAGAATGGTAATTATGGGTTTCTTAATTAAGGGGTCAAAAATCCTAACTTTGTCAATTGATGTCCAAATTGAGTGAAATTAGTGGTTATGGGTCACATATGATCCACTGATTACAATGATTAGTGGTAGGCTCAATTTGAACTCTAATTGGCTAAGTTATGGCCTAATTAAAATTTAGGATGTTAGTGTGTGATTAGTAAAATTAATCACCAAATCACTAATCCAACTACACCATTAAGTTTTAATATACTCTAGGAGTCCTCTGAAACTTAAATTGTTTAATTTTGATCATTAAATTTGCTAATATTCACTAATCAAGTCTTAGGGTAATTATGGGTGATTAGCAAATCTAACCGTCGGATCTAAAATATTTTTATAGATTACTGTAAATTAGGTTTTTCTAATCCAAATTAATATTTGAATCACTTAATTTGGAGCTCAATTGACCAAGTTATGGTCAATTGAAGTCCTAGGATTAAATGGCTTAATTAGGGTTAGGCCCTAAATGTGATTAGTCTAAATCTAATCCAAACAGCAAAATTAATACTACTAAAATATTCCTTAAGGTTTTTTGAGTATTTTAAGACTCATATTGGGTATGTTTGCGTTAAGGGGTACAAAGTTATAATTATTTGAACATTTGTAACATTTTTTCTAATTAATTAATACCCTAAAATGTCACTATGCAAAATATAAGTCCAAATGGAAATTTGACTTTTTCATATTATTCCTCTAATTTTGCTGATTAAAATGGTATATTTAATTGCAATATCTGGATGAGTATTTTGTGAATTATTGAAGTCCAAAGTTTGATATTATTTGCATTTAATTAATTAATAATATATATATGATAAATATTTCTATTTAGATTTTATACTCTGAAATTTAATTATGTTTGATTGAATTAACTAATACATTATTATATTATTAACTAATTATATTCAGTTTTGTGATTATATATATATATATATATATATATATATATATATATATATATATATATATATATATATATATATATATATACTTTAACAATATATATTTGATTTTTTTTATTTATTTATTTGACTTAATTTATATATAAATATATACATATTTATATATAATTTAAATGATTGATTTTCTGCAGGGACGGGCCCACCAGTGCCAACTGGCACCATCTAATACGTCGGGATAGGGAGGTGGGGCCCGCCACTGTCTCAAATGAGAGAATTACTGCGTCTGCTCAGCAGTGGGTCCCATCACAGATCCACAACCAATGGCAAGATGCCACGTACCCTGCTTGAGATGCGGTCTCCGAAGCACGCGGGTCGGGCTCGGGTCGACCCGGCCCGACCCGAGATCTTCTTCTCCTTTGACGTAACCTCCCCGACAGCAGCGGCTAGGGCACCAACTTTTAGGGCCTTTCCGGCGGTGCCAGGCCCCAACCCACATGGCGTTGAGTCGGCAACGTCACGGGCTAGCTTCCAGTTAATGAATCCACACCGGGGACAAACCACATCGAACACAAATCCTAACCCTAGTTTGAAGCCTACGAACGAGTTATGCGAAACTGTAGACGACTGTGGATTGTTTTGAAATCTAGACGAATTTGGGTTCGATCAGGTCAATCAAATCCGAGAGATGAACAATCAGTGGATTGGAATAAGCAATCGAATTTGAATCAATGCAAATTGATTAAGGATTTAGGGTGTACAAGCGTACCTAGTTTAAACGGTGGACGGTCTTGCTTCGATCACGATGTCTTGAGCAACTTCTATGGATGAAGGTCACGCAAAGGATCAAACTGAGCCGATTGCAGAGCATTATCTGCGGGCTTGAGCTATGGGGAGGTCATCTGTCGGGCTGGCTAGGGTTCCGCCGCGACACGCGCCCTCCATGCGACGGGGATGAGCTCGCTGTCGTTCGATCGTATCAGATCGAACGGTCAGATGGCGAACTGTAAAATGGCGAACGACATTAATGGAAATGAACGACACCGGTTAAATGAAAATAAAATATTAATAATTTTAATTATTTAATTTGTTTAAGCTACTTTTATTAATTAAAATCACCTAGTTAAACATCTTCTAAAAATTTCCAATAAATCACCCCTAGCTAATTGAGGGGTGAGGAACGCAACGGCATGATCAGATTTTTGATCCGACGAGTATTTAATTATTTGAAGTTTCAGGTATTTAAATAATATTAAAATATTCGATAAAAATCTAACGACTTCCAAATGCATCCAAAACTTCACCCCTAGCTAATTTGGGGGTGGTGAACGCAATGGCGAAGTCAGATTTTTAATTTGAGATCAAAATAAAAAGTCAATTTCTAGGGTTTTGAAATTTCCAGAATTTCAGATTTTGATCCAATTGACTTCGGGTTTGACCTAGATTTTAGATATGAGTTCTAAATGACATAGTTAATGTTCTAGAACCTCAATTAAGACTTAAATTAGTCTTAATTGGCCCTAGTAACAACTTGGGTTGTTATAGTATGTTAGAGAACCTCAATAATTATTTGGACACTTAAATGTGCTGAGTGGATATTAAATTAAACTTGAACGTAAGAATATTGATAACTTGATTAAGTAGATGATACTTAATCTAAACCTTAGTTTGACATTAATAATAAACTAATAATACATTAATTTGTCATTGACCTTTAAATTAAACTTCGATCTTAATGATAGGAAAGTTAGGGGTTAAACCCTAACTTGTCTTGATTGAGATCTAAATCTTAATTACTTAATTAATTAACTTGATTGTAAGATAATTCAATTGATATTATTCCAATAATGTATATGATTTGATGTTGATCTTAAGTTATTGAATTAGAATTTCTAATGTTAATATTGAATATATGTGATTATACCATCTGAATATAAGCTTTAGATCTTTAATTTTCTCTTATATAAGACTATTAGAATAAAATAGATAATAAAATTATAAAGATTTATGAAATGATCTAACTCTAATAAGATCTTTGATTTTATCCCATAATTAAAGAATAAAAAGGGGATCAGATAAATTTTTATCATCTGACCTAACCACTTTAACCTAAGTCTAATAAGTAAACATTAAGAAGTAGAAAAGTGAGATCTTAAGGGTCTTGCTATAGGATCGTTGCTAAAATATTTAAAGACCTTAATTATTGATACATTGAGGTAGGAAGGACTTTTGAAACTTATTGAGGTAGGAAACTTAGATGATCCTTCATAACTTTAGAAGTTGAACTTGATACCTTGTGGTAAGAGTCACCTAAAGTACTTAAAATAGGACTTATTCTTTGTGGTAGTAACCTATATTGAGTGATCCTTTGATCACACCCTTGGAGCCTTGGGTAGGACTCACCCATTTAGAGTAAGGATTAATAGTTTTGATCAATCCTTATTTAAATAAAATCTTTTGAACCTAGATTATTGGTTGGGTATGTAGAGTATACCCATAGTACTGGATTATTTCAGTAGTATTCAGGATTAGTTGATTCACTCTAATGTGGACTTATGACCAGGTGCTATCTTGAGGGATTAGATGAATATAGTCCTGTTAGAGTAAATCTTCCAAGACTAAGAGTATTACAATTAGTGAACAAGATCCTTGGTTTGAGATGTAAACTGTGATCGGGTTCTGCCTCCTATCATAATGCGCTTAGATAAGTGCAGTTTAAGCAAACTAGGTATCTCAAATCACTTTGCGTAGGACACTAAGTATACTTGTGATTAGGACATTTAACGGCTTAGCTTGAGATGTAAACTGTGATCGAGTTTTGCCTCCTATCGTAGTGCGCTTCGATAAGTGCAGTTTAAATAAGCTAAATGTTAAATCCATCTTTCTTGCAAATATGCTAAATATGTGTATACAATCATCCCAACTAATGATTTTCAAATAAACTCTCAACTATAACCAATTATCATAGTTAGAATTTTAGGAGTCAGAATTCTTTTAGCAGGATTCTGCACAATTGAGACATTAAATTCATTATCGGATTTCAAAGCATTTTTGGATTTATCTCATGTAGTTAGAAGCATGAGCATGAGCATAAGCATGATGTATGAGCATTAGAATGATGTATGAGTATCAGTAATGATTTATGAGTTATGGAATGTTACATATATTGACTGGGGAATTTCAGGATGTATCAATATCATCAGTAAGCAGTATTCCCAACTGGATGTATGTATATATTAGATCGTACAACTCATAGCAGTTCAGTGGTATTTTGGTTGCATATCAATAGCATACAGTGTTGTGGCATATTTAGATGCACAGTTTTAGTGACATATAATATAGTTTTACATATGATTACTCAATTTTAGATTCATTACTATTTTAGTCTACTTTAAGTATTCGATATAGTTCAACTTCATTTTATTTTACTTCAATTTTATACATTTTTATACAGTTTTACGCTTTCAGTTATCTTTACAATATTTCTACAGGTTTAATTATATTATGTAAATGTTAAATGAATAACTAGAACTGTTTAGATTAGTTTTGATGTGTTAGACTTAATGTATAACATGGGGTACTTTTGGGATCCTGCAATTTGCCAGATCTCGAGCAGTATATTGAGCCAGGTCAGGAGGACACCCAGGAGATTTAGGAGGAGCCCGTGGAGCACTAGTTGATTCTCCTCCAGTTTTACTATCTTTCTGCTTAGTATTTCAGTTCAGTACTTAGCTCTAAGCCTATTATTTAGTAAATATTTGTAATAATTATGGATGTATTTTATTTTATTTTTTGAGACGAATGTTTTTATACAGCTTCTGTGATGAATATTTTTGGATGTTTGCTTTAAGTTTTCATACTCTATTATATATTACTTATACTTAGTATTGTGATGTGATCAGTGTACTAGAATTACTGATATCTCATATATATATTAGATTCTTATTGTATTTTAAATCCAATGTATGTCTTGATCTATTACTTATGATAATGATACTACTCTTATCTTAAGTATTAGCTCTCAACCCTCCTCGAGGTTGAGCCAGCAGCCCTTCAGATGGGCTTAGTTTTTAGATATTCGGGGAGACGAGTTATTCCTCCCCGAGTGGTGCACCGCTCCGCCGCCAAAATTGATTATAACTGTCTCTTTTGCACGCGGCGATGGGGTGTGGCACTACATTACATGATAATGTTAGCAATAATTGTCATCATGCACTTCAACATATTAATTCAAAGAGAATTTGAAATATGATCTCATATGCACTTTATACTAGCATATTAATTCGAAGATAAATGAGATAACGATATATTATGCACTCAATACATTTTAATAAAATCTCAATTAGGTGATTTGTTTACAAAAATATTTGATTTGGCCTACAATTCACAATCAATAATGATCCATATACATATACAAACTAGGGAGAGTTTATGAAAAATCGTCATATGCTAATTATATTTTCATTTAATGATCCATATGACTAATCTATGGCTTAAATTCATATTCATACATTTATGCCTTTGTAAAAACCCTTCTTACCCATTAATTAGTGACCTAATTGACTATAATCTTCTTTTATTGGTCTTATAATAGTATTATGAGTCTCCATTTCAATTTTTATGCAATTTGAAGATTATTTGGCAATTTCCAATATTTCTTAGTTTTCTGATAATTTTGAGAATGCATATTTTATTTAGACCTCAAAATAAAAAATAGAGTCCACCATTGGACTTATCACACCCAAATTTGATGGAGGTGATATTTTGGAAGTGTTTAGAAGTTGTCAAAAATTTCCCAATTATTTTAATAATATTTAAATATTCAGAAAATTAAAATAATTAAAATTGACCTCCGATCAAAAATTCGATTTCATTTTTGAGTTCCTCACCCCATAATTAGATAAGGGTGAACTTTTGAGATTTTTTTTGGGAGTATGTTTGGATATTTAGATTTGATTAAATAAATATGATAAATTAATAATTTAATATTGCATTTATTTATTAATAATATGAATATTTAAACCGAAACTAACCAACGGTCAAATAATAATACGGAGGAAATCTGCTGTAAGTTTAGAAACATGAAACAACAAAGGACTTGGATCGGAGACGTCCTTATTATTCCGATTCGATCTAACAGCACGCTTTCGATCAGTGAAATTTGACCGTCAGATCAAAAGCATGATCCGATGGTTCAGATTTATATATTGTACGTCTTCCAGGAGCACCGCAGCCATGATCGCCCATGGCATGCGAGGACGGTCCTCGCCCTCCAGCCGCGATTCCGAGCCCTTATCCTTCAGTTCACCCCCTCTATCTCTCATTTTGCTCCTCCTACGTTACCTGAAAGCTCTGCTGGGTGTGCTTTGAGCAAAGAAAGTTTCTACCATTGATTAAAGTTCTGCCCTTATTTGGTTTCCGTCGGCAAGACTCTTAGCAGGTGCTATCTCCTATCTCTGCTTTTCGTTCATCAATCATCTAATAAGAAGTGTATCGATCGTTCTGATTCTTCCATTATGCTTTTCTATCTAATTTTCCATTCTATGGATCCCTTCAAGTAATCCTATACTGCCATCTTACTGAATTTCAATTCTTGTTTTAATTGATAGATAAGTATGCTGGATGTTTCATTTGGTTAAGAGAAGTTTATTTAAGTCAGTCAAAAATCGATTGAGATGTAAATCAGGCTAGATCTGATCTCTTAGTATTTCGTTTCAATATCACTGCATTTAGGATTTAGGGTTTTCGATTTAATGATTCTGAGGTAATTTCCGTTTGGGACTTTCATGTTCTAGATGGAGACCTACATTCTAATGTCGCATCTATGCATTCGATTTCTTTCTGAAATGCCTGAAGATGCCTATTAGCGATGCCCTAATATCTGCGATTTCGCCTTCTTCCGTCGGGGAAGACGAAGTTGCGGATTCCTGATTGAACAGGTACAGTTCAACCCGCCTCAAACGGCGCCGATAAGAAGCCGACGTGGCATTTCTAGGTAGCTGACAAAAAATGGAATCATTAAGTGAATAATTTAATTAAAAGATTATAATTTAATAAAGTTATGAATTAATTAATATAAACTTCATTTCATTTATAAATTGCTAAATACACCTCCTTTGTATGCAATATTATATACTATTTTGATCGCAAAAATGTGTAGAATGATATTATACTATTTAATTTCTATTTTGATAAATATTTTAATTAATCATTGTTTCAATTAATTAAATTAACTAAGATTTAATTTCAGCCTAGTAAAAGATATAATTCAATCATTTAATGTTCAAATTAAATAATCAAATAGTTTATTTCACTCACAAAACATAAGGAATATTAATGTGAGATCTAATGTAAGTTTCAAACCTTAGATCTCTTAATCACTTTTTAACCCTAATTAGGCATCCTAAGAAAACCTAAAATCTCAACGTTGTCCAATTATGACCTAACTAGTGTCGCTTTACTCCTTATACTATAAGTATTCCATATTTGCGTGTATTATTTCATTTGAACAATATTTGGTGATTCTAAGTTTTTGGCTCTTAAATTAGGGTAATTTTAATAATTTTCTAGTTTAATAAATTATATAATTTAGGTATTTAAACTTTAGGACATCAATCATGTCATATTTATTTACTTCCATGTCAATTTTAATTGCTTGAATTGAGCTTAATTCTCTTAATTTAGATACTTAATTTGTTTAGCAAATTATTTGATTCACCTTTCAGCCTTATGAGAGAAACTATATAATTGATTCATAGTTTGAATTATAGGTGATCCTTAGAGATATTTATTATATCTATTAAGAGTAGTTAACCTTAATGTTTGTGTAATTATAGATTTTAAATTAATTAGGACTAGCCTTAAGCAACTTGATTAGATCTTAGCTCACTTCACCTTTAGTTCTTAAATCCTCATTTAAGTCCTTTAAGGATTTGGATTAGGAGTCCTTAACTCATTAGTATAGTTTAGGAATCCTAAAAATTTATTTTAACCTTCAATCTATATAAAGCATAGAACTTATAGCTTATAATCCACTCTCTCCTTCATTTTTAGGCCTTCCCTTTTCCCTTAATTTAATTAAAATTATAATAAATTTGATTAGATCTTTCCAATACAACCTAATTAGATGAGTTGAGCTTGTAGAACCTTAACTTCCATCTTATCAATCTTGTAGCTTAGTTTCCTTTCCTAACTAGTTTCCTAAGCAATAATTTAGTTAATAAATATCAATCTTGTGGCTTAGAATAATGATAGGATTAATTTCATTTAGTATTATTATACTTATAAATTAATTTTCCATTCCATAAATTTAATTTAAATTACTATTTTCAAAATCTCAATTATGTATATTACTTATAATTAGTTTAAGATCAATATATCTAAGTCAATTGAGAGCTCAATTAGTTCCAATCATTAAGTAGATCATTAAAATTAGATAACTTTGGATATCACATAATTTGTAATTATTAAATTTTCCTTAAATGCTTGCTTAGCTTTGAGCTTATTTCATTTGACATATTCATATAAGATATTATGCATAAATAAAACTTTCACATTGAAACTATAAGGGTTTAATAATGCTGGATAGCTAAGGGTAGGCTAATTAGGAAAAATAAGGAGACCTCATATTCTCAGAGGATGAATATGAGTGTTTGTTATTTTTGAAACCCCGCTTTCTTTTACCTGTTAGACAGACGTGCTTAACTCCTCGCTTCATTCTGCAAGACTCATCATAGCTTATTAGCTATGTTACTTTACATAGTCCTAGGCTATGTGTATCTTAGATCAAGAGGCTAAGATCTTCCTTCAATTACCATATTTTGCATTTTCCATATCTTTAGTACTCTATTATACTTATTTACAATCCATTTATATTATAGTGAATGTTGTTATAGTTATATTTAAATACTTCACTATCTTCTTTTCTTTACTTAGCATAAGTTCATTGAATATAAACATACTTAATTCTTTTTATTTTCATATGCACTTTAGTATATTTCTAGCCTATTTAAGATGCTCTCCCCTTACTTTTTGGATGAAGGCTAGGATGTCTTTACTTGTGAGTATTCTCACTCTTTTACTTCAATTATTCTTCTTTACAATTATTTATTTCCCTTCCATATTTATATGCTTTCATTTGCTCCACTGCTTATTTTCATATTGTAAACTAGTTTGTGATATCAAATCAAAATTATTACACTATTTAGCCAATCTTAAAAAGTGCTTAGACTGTTTAGTCTAATTATACTTTTCATTTTATTGGCTTTGCCCTATCGTATTTAAATGCCAAAATATGATAGATCAGGTGCATTTAGATGCAAGTGGAGCTGAACCAAGTGCTTATTCTTAAAATAGTTGCTTCCGCCTAAATGTTATTTACTTGCTTTTATTTTAAGTGAGAGAGTCTTACTTACTTGTTCGTTACTTAAAATGGCATGTAATAACTTAAAAAATTTCTGCTTTGTCTTTATTTATTATGTGGTGGACTTAGTATCTTATACTTAAATATTTTGTTTGAATAAATGGATGGATAAAATGCATAAATATTTCATCTTCATAAATTTAATTGTTGCATGTAATTAATTGCATCTATTCTTACTTGTAGAATAATTGTACATGCATATCATAATTATAAACTCATATTATTATATGTGACTGTTCACTTTTACTTCTACTTGCAATTGTCACTTGTATATGTGTGTAATTGCAATTTATTTAAATTCCTATTGTTGATCATAATTACAACTACAGATCTTACATGTAATTTGCAAGTACCTTCATTCACATATCTCATTTCTTTCACTTTCGAGTAATTGTAATTACTTCTTTTACTATATGATTACTTGCCCTTTGCACATACTTCATACATTACTTTCATACATGTGATTGTAACTACATTGATCATATGCATTTTCTTTTTCTATTTTCTCGTCTTAACTTAAGACCTTTTTCATGATCCTTAGCCAAACACAGCATCTAGTAATTGGGTTAGCTTCCCTCTAATTCAGTATTAGATGATGTGGTGATGCTCCAATGTTAGGTTAATCTCCTACCCGATATTGGGGTCGCCACAGCCTTAGCAATTCATAGCAATTTTCTTAAAGTTTTTTACTCATGTTTTATAAATTGATGCATTTCTCATAGAAAACCATCAAGTTCTCAAAATACTTTCAGTTATGCTCAACTCTTTGTAAAAAGATAATTACTAGCACAGCATTCAAATATTAAATACAAATATATTTAATTTATATAAACTTACAATAATGAATTAGTTACAACATAATAATAAAAAATTAAGTATTATTTTAAAATTATTCAAATATGAATTTTTAAAATAATAAAAATTTAGGGGTATGTATGTGACACCCCTACTAAAAGGATTTTGAGAGAAATAATGAATAATTTTCTATGAAACAACAATCCAAATTTTATAGGCTAAGCAGTATACTATAGTATCTCTTTGCTGTTAGACATCTCAAAATTCATGAACATGTGCTCTTAGTCACAGTAAACTTATGTTCTATTGCTTTCCTTTGACACGGACTCGAGTTCGCATTTTCGAAAGATTTATGCAGGTTGAGGATGCTTTCTGTCGCAATTTTCACTGCTTATAATTCATTTCTTATGCCACTATCTTTTGATGGCATCTACTTTAGCTTGTGACAAGGTTATGCTACTTTTCAATATTTTGATCATATAGCTTTAAGTTTTGCTAGCTAGTTGGATTTAAGAAGATTTTGCTAAACCCTATCATTCTACTTTTCTATTGGATCTTGCTTTATAGAAATGGGTATGGACGGACGATGATGAATTCCAACCATCATCGACTTATGTAGGATTGGAACACCTCATCGATAGCCACAAACACTATATGCAAGAACATATAGGAATCCATGCAAATAATGCATAAATTAAGTAATAATTAATGTAAATTAAATTTAATATTGAATAGGTAATTACTGTAATATAATATGATATATTGGCTTATATTATTTGAATAGTGTTGACTTTTGAAACATATTTTTTCTCTTAAAATACTTATATAATAGAAATATAGTATATCCAAAAAATAACATAAGGATAAATATATTTATTTCATTATTTTGAAAAATATTTTTTCATCAAATAATATGAATAGTCAATGTGATGAAATTTTAACATAACAATATTTTGAGTATTTAATATAAATTTCTTAAATATTACTTTAGAACTCAAAATCGTCGAGACTGCCGAGAAGTTGAGGGACGGCGAGTTCAGGCTTGAGGACCTGGAGGCGGAGGACACCCTCCGAGACTTGGGCGTCGGAAGTTATGATATTTTTTCTTAAGATTTTGTCTTTTTTTATAATATTTAAAGAAATTGTGCTATGTAAATATTAAAATTCCAATTTTTAAATTAGCATGCCCAATAATTTTTAAGACTTTGAAAATTTAGAACAATTAAAAAAAAGAAAAAAAAGCAATAATTAATTTAAGACTTGTCGGGGTTCGCCGTGTCGCATGCGGACGTAAGCCTGCGGCGGAGGCGCGCCATTTGGGCGTCGTTCCTTTTGCGTACAGCTAGTTTTGATGAATAAAAAGTATTTAGAATTAATAAAAAAATTTATTTTTTCTTAGTTTTTGTATATAAACTTCAAAAAATAAAATGTATTCAACTAATCAACTACTTATATATTAGATTGACACATCATCTATATGTTTTAACGTATATTCGCGTGTAAATGTAATAATACTCATAAAAATATTTTTTTTTACTTATTTTATTGAATAAAAAAAAAGTAAAACAGGACTGGGATTAGACTTCGGGCAGCACGAGTAAACTAACATTGGATATACTTTCACGTTAATATATAATAAAATATATAGATGTGTCACTCTATCGTGTAGGTAGATTATTGGTTAAATATATTTTTTATGGAGTTTATATGCAAAAATAAAAAAAAGAAGAAAAATTTTATTGATCATAAATATTTTTTGATATATATTCTTATGTAAGTATAACAGTATTTTGGAGGAGAGAGATTAGCATCGATAAAAAGGATTTCGAGTTGAGTTTGAGTCAATGTTTTGAGTTCAAGCCCGACTCGTAAAATTGAATTTGAAATTTTCGAGTTGAGTCGGACTTCGAATCGATTCGATGGGTTGAGATTAAATAATCAAAATTTGAATAAACTTGAAAGAAAAAGATGGAGAAAGAACATCACAATTTATCATCCATTCACCTGAATATTCGCTCAATGCTTACACGGTTCACAAACATTAAAAATTTTAAAATTCATTGGTGCTTCTCAATAAGCACACGTGCTCTTAACTCACAACTCCCAAGCTCACAATTAAAAGTAACACCTTAGTCGAGACTTATACAACATCACTTGTACTCAAATCTACATTTTGTCACAAATATTAGTGAGTATAACTTAGTGGATATAGAAAAGAGCCGGTACTTTGTCCTATGCTAAAATGGAATGTATAAACTCATGTGCAATTTTGCGGCTAAATCGGCGGCGGTAGGCGTTGGCCCGCACGGCCGAGGGAAGGTCTTTGCGAAACCTCCCCGACGGCACCTGGCCTGACCCCGGAGGCGGCCGGAGTAACCCGCAATGGCAAACCGTAGCGACTAGGTCACGGACGCGTGCATGGCAACGGTAAGTACTGTATGTCGAAGCCTAAATCTGATCGATCGGCTTCGATCTAACCCGATCGAGCCAATCGATCACTAATCGGAGGCAGGGAATAGGCATGCAAACAATAATATTTGAAATTAAGTGAAGGAGTACCTGATTAACTAGTGAGGGAAGTTAGGGTTCGGGTACGCGGGCTGAGTTTGACCTTTTGAGCGTTCGAGTGTGCAAAACTCAGCTTGCGATTGTTAATGGGGAGATAAGGAAGCCTGGGACGAACGTGCCGAGGCCGAAGGCGCGCGGATTGGGAGGTGCGGGCGGCGAGCTGTCGCGTGGAAGCGACATAAAAGACGAGGAAGGCAAAACGGGGATCGTTCGATCGAATCTGATCAGCCATTGGTAATCGGATGCGGGTCTGGATCTCGGACCCGACCCAATAAGCTCACGGATCCGACCCGAACTCGCCGCAGATCCGAATCCATTAACGGGGTGGATCCGACCAGTTAAGCCTTAAATAATATTTCTTTAATTAAATTAAAATTCCTATTTTAATTAATTAATTCTAATTATTAAAATGACTTCAGAAAAATCTCAAATATTCACCCTTAACGCAACGGCGAAGTCAGATTTTCATTTTGACGAGTATTTTATTTTCCTAATTTTCAAGGTATTTAAATATTATTAAATTATTCGACGGATTGACGACTTCCGATTGACATCAAAACATCACCCCTGGTAATTTGGGGGTAATTAGCACAATGGCGAAGTTCGATTTTCGATCTGAGGTCAATTTAGATATGTCAATTTCTATGGTTTATGAATTTTCCCAAAATCATGATTCGATCCATTGACTTCTAATTTGCACTAAGTCTTGGTGGTGAACTCATAATTATCATTTAAGTTCAATAATCAGGACTTGGATTAGTCCTAATTAGCTATGATAACAACTTGAGTTGTTATAATAAGGCTAGCAATTCTGATTGTTCACTAACAGCTTAAATTCAGCATTCTGATTTATCTCATTAACAACTTAATCTATAATTACAGATCAATTATTCAGCAATTCAACTCATCTTAATCATTCAATATTCAGCTATCGAGCAATATTTTGTAAAAGTTTAAGCATCCCAATGCTCACATTATACATTAGGTTTCCTATTATCAGCACTTGACAGCATCCCACAGCTCTAATCACTATTTCATAACAAAAGTGATCTCATTGTTTACTTCCAACTGTCGCAAACCTGCTGCGACTGACTGTACGCAGAGAACTCGTCTAATATACAAAAGCCAAATACTGTAGTAATTCTGCGGTTCTTTTGCATGCGTGGGAATGCAGCTTTCAAAAATCAAAAGCAATCGGATCTGTCAATTTAGAGCTAATTAACTTTAAATATTAATTTTGATTATTATATAATTATGCATATATGATAAGGACGCTTGGTATTATTTATCTTAAGAATCAATCGATTTATATATATATATATTACTGTCATCATCTAAGTTTTTTATTAATAAATTATAATTTATTTCAATTCTGACGATCAGCATATAATTAAGCTGCAAATGATCTCATCTTTTTTATTATTCCGCACAGAATAAGATTCATAAAGTATACGATGCTTTAAAATATTCTTAAAAACAAGAATATATCACTTTTTTTTTTTTTATAAAAAAATGAAATAAAATTTAGAAAAAAAAGAACTTTTTCCATCGTCCTCAACCTTTTTTTACTAAATTTAGTTATTTGTTTTCAAATTAACATTCTATACGTATAATCAATATGAATTTTTATACTATTTATATTTATAAATAAAATAAAATAAAAAAAAGAAAAATCTTATGCCAAAATAAATATTCAGAATTAATATAAATTTTTTTATTTTTGTGCACAAATCCCATAAAAAAATATATTTAACCAATAATCTACTTACACATTAAATTAAAAAAAAAAATCAAAATTTATTTAACCATCATTTTTAATAAGATAATAAAATATTGTACATATATTTTTAATAGAAATCTTGGCTAGTCTTATGATAATTCAATATATATATATATATATATATATATGAGAAATGATATTTAGACTCGCTGACATGGCATCTAGAAAAATACATCCAATCAGATTTGAGCATCATTTTAATACAAACATTAAAATATATATAGATCATGAAAATCATATTTATTTGCATAATACATTGTTTGCATTGATAACATAATTGTTTGGTGCCGATTTTGGTGCCAATAAAAAGTTCTCGGAAATATCCTTTCATCGGTATATGGCACCACACGTGAAATTCTCTAGGTTGATAGTATTTGAGTTCAAAAGATGACTCATTGTTGTTTTTGCACAGGAGAAATCACCGTCGAGCGTTGCCACGCGCCGCAGCCCCCGAAATTTGACTTTGGGTCTGCCGTAGCGCCCCAGAGCTTTGAGTTGAGTCCATCATAATCCGCTGCAGCGCGCCACAGCGCCGAAACTCGCTGCTGCGCGCCGTAGCGCCCGAGCTTCAAGTTTAGTCCTCCATAATACGCTGCAGCGCGCCACAGTGCCGAAACCCGCTGCATCGTGCCACAACACCCAAGCATTGGGTTGAGTCCGCCATAATCCGCTGCAGCGCGCCCTATTGCCGAAATCCACTGCAGCGCACTGTAGCGCGCCCCAGCGCGACGTAGCGCCTGGCTTTCGGCCAGAAGGCGCTACGCGCCGTAGCCTCAGAGCTGTCCAGATTGGTCCATAACCAGCTGAAATGGCCAAAACTTCCCCATTTTTGAATTTTAAGGACTCTAGGACCCTAGTGGGGCCGAAATATATTAAATTTGAACCTAGTTTATATAAAATTAAGCACTGTATAATTGTGTATGTGAATTTTAATTTGCCTTAGATGATAATTAATCCATAATCACCCCTAAAATTCTAGATATTGATTTGATCATAACTTGATCATTTAGACTCCAAAACAAGAAATTCATTAAATATCATAATTTAATGTTCTTTAACTCTATGTAACCCTTGGACAGTGGACAACAATAAATTAACTGATTTTTTAGACTTTGCTAAGTGAAATTACTAAAATATCCTTGTATGTTATAATTCTTAAAATTGACCTATATGACTTAATATTTGTCTAGATTTTGTGTGCTTATTGTTTATCTTCATATTAGATAATAAGGAATCATTTGGCAGTAAGAAAATCTAATTTGGAACCCTAAATTAAAAAGTAGCTTTTTGGACCCTTGAGCAGGGTCAAAATTATCATTTTGCCCAAAATTTAGGTTAAGTGTTCTTAACCCTTAAAATATCATTTAAATTATTAAAAATAGTAATAAAATTAATTCATGATCAATTTAAATCTTAAATCTCATAATTTGAATAATTTATCAAACATCCCAATTTAGGCTTGAAAATCTCTTAGTAAGGATAATATGCCTTACTTAGCTAAAATTTGCTCATAACTTTCCTAAACAACAAATTAAGCTAAATTGAAATAAATTCAATCAATTCCTAAAATTTCTTAAGTCCTTTAGTAGGAGCTTCTTAGGATATACACTCCACCTTAGAATATTTTTCTTAAGATTATAAATAGATGCTAAGTTATAATTCATTCATTAAGTAAATGACTTATTTAATAAATGAAACATTGGTTTTATTAGTTTCTAGATTTTTATGCTTTAATTCTAATTATTTTATCTTTCAACTTTATATTAAGATTAGGAGAATCATTCTATTAAGCTTGATTGTGCTTAATAAAATTTTCCTTGAGTATTAATTCACATTTATACTCAAACTTTAGTCCTTAAGACTTACTCTTTTGATTATTTAATTAACTTCAGTCTCGTGGTGTTTAATTCATAAACCTAAGCTTAGTAGATCTTGATCAGATCTTAGTTTATAACTAATTAAGATGTAATGATTTTTTATTTAACTTATAGTCGTTATTAATTGAAATAAATTAGAACTCAATCAGTTCTAATTGCTTTTAACTTATAAGGTCGTGCTTCTAAGTTACACTCGATAGTAGGAATTTGAGATCCTAAACTTGTGTAATTTAAAATAGTTAGAATGGTTTAATAGATAATAACTAATGTCACCTTGTATAGTAGAGCCCCTTGCTCACTATTGTTTTATTTATGCTTTCGCATTCCTTGTATTTTATGTCTTATTTATTGAACATGTCATACAAGATAATGTTGTTGCATGAAAAGAAAATATATAATATTTAGGATGACATTGTATTGGATTGAGTTACTTGTTGATCGTACGCATTTTTCCCTACTGGACAGGGGTAAGGAGAAATAAGGAGTATTTGGCATTACTCATTGAGGAGTGTTGTGCTAAGTTTGGAACCCGTATAGTCTTGCAAACGCACTTGACTCCTCAGCTGCTTTTAGATGTGTCCACATAAGCAAAAGTAAAATAACTAAAATATCTCTGCATTTGTGATTATTGCCTATTCAGTTCAGTTTCAGTTCTGTTATTTCCGGCCTAGCCTCAGATGACGATAGGAATATTTTGTTGCCTTAGCCTCCGCGTTGATGCTAAGAATCTTTTTGATATCAACATGCTAGATTAGCCCTCTTCTGATATGACAGTACTTACATACATGTTCACTGTTTACTGTTTACTATTCATGTTTTCCTGTTTACCGTCGTACTTGACTTTAGTCTACCTTGCTTTACATGTTTAATTAAATATTATAGGATGCTAAATCTTTGTTGCTTACTTATATGTATCACTATTAGATTAATTTCTTTTAAATCAGCATATATCATATGATCATTAGCATATTTAGGATTAGATTTTTTTTTCAGTATTTTTACTTACTGTATTATACATGTATGCCTATCCTTACTTAGTTTACTTGAGGTGTGCCTTTTTGCCTCAAATCTTATTTAGTTATAAATACTATATTTATAACTTACCCTTCACCTTTGTATTCTTGTTTCACCCTTATGTTTTACTTATTTTTATTGTCTAAGTAAAATGGTGATATCATAAAACTCATGAATTATTAACAACCTAAAATGTACTTAGATAATATGTCTAACCAAAATTTTCTTTTCTTTGGTTGGGGCCCTATCATTGTGATACCAATAATGGTAGATCCTGAGTTATTCGAGGTAGTCGAGCCTTGTGAAGATCAGATTCAGAAGAAAGAGCGTGTTGCCGCTGAAGATCCTTAGCTTAGCTCCCTTTTATTTTGTGAGGATGTGAGAGCTTTATCTTTTTTATTTAAATTTAATTAATGTTGTAATAATACATGTACCATTAGATTATTTTTTTTACTGTACTATTTATTCTGAGTTATATGCTGCATTTTTCTCTATTTATTGTAGACCTTGCTTCCGCACTCTGATTCTGTATTTGCATAGTGACTGATTAATATAGTATGTATGTATTGACTTGTCTCTTCCTTAATAGTGGAATAAGATTTACATCTAATCCAATATTAAGTGAGGATTTGCCAAAGTGACATACCATCCTTTAGTTTAATCTTATGGATTAAGGGGTGGGGCGCCACAGAGGTGGACTAGATCAAACACAAATCTTAGCCTTATTTACCTCTGCTCAATGAGAAGGAAGAATAACGATAAGTATTGTGGACTTTTGCACGAACTGGATCGATCGGAGCATCGATCAATCGGATCCATCCATTTGACAATCATATGCATGAAATAACGATACAAAATTGGAACGCAATAAATGAATGAAGATCGAGGGAATTATGAGTACCCGAGATTCGACGGTTTGAGGGCGTTAAGGTTCGAAGAGCGCGGGTCCAGACTGGATTCACCAAGATTTCGGTCCCCAAGCATTGGGCTGAGCCTTAATGGCTCCGAGACGGAGCTACCGAAGCCGGTAGGCACGGAATTGGGCGAAGCCGCGGCGGACACGCCGTGTGGAGATCGGCAGAATTCCCAATGGGACGAAGACGCACAACCGTCTGATCCCGAATCAAACGGTTTGAAACTGTCATTTGATCTAGATGGCGGATCAAGCAGTGGGCAAATGAAATGGACGGTGCTTACTGTTGGGCTGATGACGTTGTTAATTATTATTTAAAATATTATTATTATTTTATTTAATTCAATTAATTTCCCATTTAAAATTAAGCAATTAATTAAAATTTAAAAAAAATTCTAAATATTTATTCCTTGCTAATTGAGGGGTGAGGAACGCAACGATGATGTCAGATTTTTGATTTGATGAGTATTTTATTTTTCTAATTTTGGGGTATTTAAATAATTTTAACAACCTGGGTTACTATATACATAGTGGGTGTATGCAAAAAAGGAAGGATCTTTATAAGTTGATGTGTGCTACAAAGCTAGACTGGAGGCCAAAGGCTTTGCTTAAAAAGAAGGGATTGATTATGATGAAGTGTTTCCCCATTTATCAAACACTCATCGATCCATGTGCTCTTAGCTTTGGTGGCACAATTTAATTTGCTATTTGAGTACTTGATGTAAAAATGACATTCTTGCACGGAGAACTTGAAGTAGAGATCTTTATAGGGCATCCCCAGGAGTACATTATTCAAATATCACCGTTAAGCGCTACAGCGCGCCGTAGCGCCTGAAGCTCAAATAGTTTCTGTTGCTGCGCAACACAGCGGGTTGCAGCGTCATTTCTGGAAAAATCATACGAAATCAATAAATAAATTAATTGAACAGTAACCCGCAAGTTAGACAGTTGTGGCGCGCCGCAGCATTATTTCGGAAAAACTATAGGAAATCAAGAAAAAAATTAATTGAACAGTAACCCGCAAGTTGGACCGCTACAGCACACGACAGTATGCCACAATGGCATTTTTAGAAAATTATATGAGATCAGAATAAAAATTAATTGAACAGTATTTTCGCAAGTTGATCCGCCACAGCGCGCTGCAACGCCTGAAAGCGCTGCGGCGCGTCGTAGCATCCAGCTCTCGAATTGGTCCCGCCATAGTGCGCCACCGCATCAAAAGCGCTGCAGCGTGCCACAGCACCATTTTCCGCCGCAGTGTGCCGCAACATCAAAAGTGCTGGAGCGCTCAGAATTTTTTGAAAGTTTGCAGAATTGGCTAAAATGGCCAAAACTTCACTGTTTTTGCATTTTAAGGTCCCTAGTACCCTAGTGGGACTGAACTATATCAAATCTGACCCTATTTTAGTTAAAATTGAGTATTGCATAAAATTTTATATAAAAATTAAAGTTGAAACTTTGTCATTTTTAACAAGTGCTTAGAATCCTAATTTGTCTTGATTAAGATCTAAACCTTAATCACTGAATCAATTAACTTGATTGTAAAATAATTCAATTGACATTATTCAAATAATGCATCTGATTTAGTATTGCTCTTAAATTATTAAATTAGAAGTGCTAAGGTTAATATTAAATATGTGTGATTGAATCATTTGAATCTAAATATTTGGATCATTGATTTTCTCTTATATAAGATTATTAGCATAAGATGAAATATAAAATTGTAATGATTTATGAAATGATCTAACTCTAATAATATCTTTGATTTCATCCCATGATTATAGAATAGAGTATGACCAGATGGATTTTATTCATCTGATCTGATCACTTTAATCCAAGCCTAAAGAGTAAAATTTAAATGTTAATTTAAGGAATAGAAGAGTGGGATCTCAAGGGTCTTACTTTAGGATCATTCTTAAAATACTTAAAGACCTTAAATATTAATACATTGAGGTAGGAAGAACTTTATAATTTATTGAGGTAGGAATCTTAAATGATCCTTCATAATCTTAGAGATTAATCTTGACATATTGTGGTAGGAACCACCTAAAGCACTTATAATGGAACTTCTCCCTTATGGTAGAAATCCTTATTGAGTGATCTCTTTGATCACACCCTTGGAGCCTTGTGTATGACTCATCCATTTAGAGTAAGGATTAATAGCTTTGATGAATTCTTATTGATTAAATAGAATCTTCTAAACCCAGATTATTGGTGGGGCATAGTAGGGTATACTCATAGTGCTGAATTATTTAAGTAGTATTCATTATTGGTTGATTCACTCCAATGTGGACTTATGACCATGTGCTATTCTGAGGGATTAGACGAATACAGTCCAATTAGAATAAATCTTCTAAGACTAAAAATGTTATAATTAGTGAACAAGATCCTTAGTTTGAGATGTAAACTGCGACCGGGTTCTGCCTGCTATCATAATACGCTTTGATAAGTGTTGTTTAAGCAAACTAAGTATCTCAAGTCACTTTGCGTAGAACACTAAGTATGCTTGTAATTAGGTTATTTAATGGCTTAGCTTGAGATATAAACTGTGACCGGGTTCTGCCTCCTATCGAAGTGCACTTCGATAAGTATAGTTTAAAACAAGCTTATGGTTAAATTCATCTTTCTTGGAAACATGCTAAATATGTGTATACAACATTCCCAACTAATAATTTTTAAGTAAACTCTCAACTTTAACCAATTATCGAATTAAAATATAGGTGTGGCGCCCCACTCCTTAATCCACCAGAATAAGCTAAGGGGTGGCGTGTCACCCTGGCTAACCCTTTACTTATTATTGGATTAGGATGAAATTCACAATCCACCTAATAAGGGAAAGAATAGCCCAGAATAGAATATCAGTCACTATTTAATAAAACATACAGAGTGCGGAAGTGATTTAAAGAAATGAGAAACATCCAAGCATCATAATTTAAATAGCATGAAATATAACTCAGAATATAAGCATAGTAATCCAAATATACAGTCAAGGGTACCTGTATTATTACATCAATTTAAAGTTTAAGTAATGAAAGTAAAAATGCTCTCATCCTCACTTATAATAAATCTATACATCTTCTTCTAAGGGCTCCTCTCTTGGATAAGGCTCCACTCCTAGCTCCTGATCGTCTAACTGAAGAGGATCTGCTATTGTCAGTTTCACAATGTAGGGCCCCAGCCAAAAAAAGAGAAAAATTTTGTGTTAGATAATTGTCTATGTATATTTTAAGTTGATGAATATTATATATTTTATAATATCATCATTTTATATTTTCTAAGCAATAACTACATAAAACATGGGAGCACCTAGCATAATAATAAGAAAGGAAAAAACTATAAACCACATTTATAACTCTAAGCAAAAAGAAGGCTAAAATATGACTCAAATATAAGCTAAACAAGGCATGGCACATTTAATAACTAAACAAGTACTGTAAGAAAAATCTAGACCTAAATATGTTGATAATTATATGACATATGCTAATTAAAACATAAATCTGGAGGTGGTACATATAATATGAGTAGTAAAGTTTAGCATCCTATACAAGTATCTATACAAGTGAGCAGGTAAAATAATACAGCTAACTGAATTAACATGTATCAATGACATCGTAAATAGTAAGCTGAAAAACTGTAAAGGAATATATAACTGCCATATCAGATTAATTGGCCAATCTGGCCTAGCATATATATATATTCATTCCCATAGTCTTTTTGGGCTAGGGCAAACATATCTCAATAATACTATATAACTGAAGAGGCAGATAATACTGCAATATCTTTGAGTTCTTTTACTTTTATTTCTGTGGATAATTTCAGAAATAACTAAGGAGTCAAGCATGTCTGCAAGACTAAATGGGTCCCAAGCCTAACACACTCTCCTCAACGAGTAGTGTTAATATGGCGCCCCACCCCTTAATCTGCAGAATTAAGCTAAGGGGTGGTGTGTTACTATGGCTAACCCCTCATTTATCATTGGATTATGATGAAATCCATAATTCACCTAATAAAGGAAGGAGTGAGCACAGAATCAAACATCAGTCACTATCTACTAAATCATACAGAGTACGAAAGCAATTTAAAAAATGACATATAAGCATCACAGTATAATAAATATGAGACATAATTCAGAATACAAGCATAAAATAATCCAAACACGCAGTCATAGGTACCTGTATTATTATATCAATTAAAATTTAAGAAAAATAAAAATGTAAATATGCTCATCCTCACATATAATAGAAAGCTAAATATCTTCCGGTCCCAGCTGTTACGCCTCCTCTAAACATGGCTCCTCTTCAGGTACTGGATCCTCAAACTGCTCTATTCTTGATATTGTTGGTTTCACAATGTAGGGCCCCAACCAAAAAAAAAAAAATCTTGTGTTAGACAATTATCTAAGTACATTTTAGGCTATTAATTTTCATGTGTTCTATAATATCACCATTTACAACTTATGAACAAAAAAGTAACTAAGCAGTAGGTGCAATAAGCGTATAAGGAAAATAGGGACATAACAACAAATGAGGCAAAAGCACAATAGCTAAGCAAGGAACGGGCATATAACATAATAAGTAAAAAGTGCTGAAAGTAAAGACTAATCCTAGACATGCGGATGATCATGCAGCATATGCAAATTAAGTGATAGAAATCTAAACATGGTACATATAATAAGCAGTAAAGTCTAGCATTCTATAATTATGTACAGGTAAGCAGATAAGTAAAGAAAAATAGCTAACTAAAACATGCATCTGAACACTGTACACAGTAAGCTGAAAAATTAAAATGGGTATGTAAAGACTGCCATATCAGAAAGTTGGCATCGGGCCGGTGAAAACCCCAAGCCTTTCAGGGCTTGAGCAGACAGAAATTCCCATAGCCTTTCAGGGCTATGGCAGACAAAATCTAGTAGCAGAACTGAGGAGGCAGTAATCACGAATACAAAATCTTTTAGTTATTTTACTTTGTTTATGTGGACATATTTCAGAAACAGCTAAGGAGCCAAGCACGTCTGCAAGATTACGCGGGTTCCATACTTAACACACTCTCCTCAATGAGTAATGTCAAGCCTCCTTATTACTCCTTACCCCGTCCAATAGAGTAAATGTGTACCAGAATCCTCCCAGAGACTAAACCCAAAGGCAACTGTTATCCTAATTATTCTAAGTTTTCATTTTATGCACAAAGTTTTCTTGTATGATATGAACAAGAAATTAAGCACAAAAAAAACATGGAATGCGTAGCAACAATATATCAGAATAAGTAAGGGACTCTACTAATATGGTGATATCATCTGTTTTCTATTATCCATTCTAACTATTCCAAGTTACACAAGTTCAGGATCACCATTTTTCTACTATCGAGTGTAACTTAGAAACTCGTCCTTATAAATTACAAAATATCAGGACTAGCTAGGTCCTAATATACTGAATCAAAGTCAACTATAAGGGTTAAGAAATAAATCATCATGACCTAATTAATGATTTTAGACGTTCTAACTTAAAACTACTAAACTATAGATTATGGATTAAACACCACGAGATTGGGCTTAATCACATAATTCAAAAAGGATAAGACTTAAGATCTAAGTTTTACTCTATAAGTGATCTAATAATTGAGGCCAATCCTATTAAGTAATCAAACTTAATAAGATGAATCTCCTATCTTAAATCTAAGGTTAAAAGACAAAATAATCAAAACAAGTTGTAAAGAAAAATCTATAACAAATAAAACTAAGGTTTCACCCATTGGGTAACCCAATTTACCCAATAAATGAACTCTAACCTAAGATCTAGTCCTAGTCTCAGGAAGGGTCATCAAGGTGTAGTGTTCAGGACTTAGAAGAATTCAAGAATCTTATCTAATGGTTGATTTCACTTCTCTTAAATATCACTAATATGATTATAACATTAGTTTTAATGTTTTGGAATGTTGATTAAGGGTTATAGGTGCTTAATTCAAACTTAGGGCAAAATGACTATTTTTCCCCTACTTTAAGGGTCTAAAGTCAACTTTTGACTTAAGGGTCCAAACTGAATTTTCTTAATTCCAAGTGATTCCTTACTGTCTAACTTAAAGATAGACAGTAAGTACGTCTAATTTGGACGAGAGACGGATCCTACAGGTTCAAATTAAGGTTTTTGATTCAAGGGCAATTTGATAATTTTACTCTCTTGAAACCTAAATGTTTTATGCAGTTTATTATTGGGGGCTGTTCAAGGATTCTATAGAGCCCAAGAACACTGAATTTTGAGTTCGATTGACTAAGTTACTGACATTTCAATGCTTAAAGTAATTAAGTTTTCTATATTATTTATTTTCTATTGAATTACTAATCTAAATATTTAATTTAACTCTTTATCAAATATTTGATATTAATTATTCCACCGTCCTAAGCTAATAATTATTCGCTGTGTTCATTAGATAATCTAATTAGTAAACTTTCATATATATATATATATTTATGTCTCTGTACGTGAATAATATTTTCTGTTTAAGCGAGGTTGTCCCAACCATCCTTATTAGTTTACTGCCCACTCTATTAATGACTTACTTAACTAACTAATATTATTAATTAACTTTAATGAAGTAATTATTAGCTTAATATGATGTAGATTTGTATGAGTATACACGTGCATTTATAATATATATATATTAATTATTAATGAGTCTGTCAGTTAAAAATTAATATAATCCCTTATCATATATTTAGTTTTTAATTTAACTAACTTTAAATTAAATAACTATTACACACTAATTATCATATATTATTTGCTCCGTTTTATAAATAATTATATTGAACCCATAGTTATAGTCAGTTAGGGATACTAATTATTTAAATTTTATTAATTCAGTTAGATTAGATGAATTAATGTGTGCCGCATTAACTAATTACTAAGCATTAATTATTCTATATTGTAAAAGTTCTATCATGAATATATTTAAGATTTAACATTATATACTAAAATATTTAGCTAATTATGTGTATTATTTTAACCGGCTGTTATCATTATATATATATATATATTTAATTAGCATATTAAGTGTTGGTTAATAGGCTAGATATTTATCATTAATTAGTAAATCTATTTATTCTAAATGTTAGTGGGGAGAGAGATTTATTATTTATTGTTGTATTAATATCAAGTTTAAACTAATATTAACTAATTAATATCCTAAAGTTGACGTGCAATTTATGTACTTAACTTAAATACTTATTTCAAATTTACTAGTTTCAATGATTATATACATATAAATTCAACGGCACCCTAAATTCTTTGGCACTAATTAAATTTACGTAAGACAATATATATCTATACCTATGTACGCATATATTGACACGAATAAATATATATATATATATATATATATATATATATATACATATATTTATATATATATATATATATGTATGTACTTACTTAATATAGTTTTTAAAATATTGAACTTTTACTGTTGGATTGGAAAGGTTGTAGTCATAGCTATTGGGTTTAATCATTAGCTACATAATATGCTATTGTATTCTTAATATTAATTATTTAAGTCTATTAGTTTCTGCTTACTCCTAATATTTCTATTTCTGCCTGCTTAATAATCAAATGTGTATAATCATTAGTCTAACAATGATTTTGCTATACGCACGTACCTATATATTTCAAATATATATATATATATATATATATATATATATATATATATATTTATGTATATGAGTATTTATTTAGTTTAATTACTGTGTTGATTTTTGACTAACTAGTTTGTAAATAACTTCATCATTATGTATGCCTAATTCTATAGTTTAAAAGTACTTTACCATACATATAAACATATATATAAACACAGATAATATGTATATATATCTTATATTTTATTCGTTACAGGCTCATTAATGACGGTGGGACCGGTGGGACCAAGCAATTGCCACATAAAATTATTATTTTAATTAAATTAATCAATCTACCTCACTGTATTATTATGCTTATAATTATGTCATATAATTATATATATATTTTCATACCTATGTTAAGTACTTTTGAGCATTATAGTTTTTATTAACAATATGCATCTGCTAATAAACATATATATATATATATATATAAGTAATATGGGCTTGGTTAATTTTCTTGCTAAACAAACTTATTATTTAATTCTTAATTGATTGGGATTATAAGTCAATAAATTAGATTTTGTTAACTATTAAATTCAGCTAAATAATTACGCTAGCTTTCAATTTAACTCCTGTTATATACCTAATTAAGTATTTATATGATATATATATAAGTATATATATATATATATTTATTTATTTATTTATTTCAAATCATTATTTCTGTATGCCACTAAATGTGGTGGGCCCCGCCACCATTATAATATCTGTACAGATATCATATATATAAGTGTATATATATATATATATATATATATATTTTTTTTTATTTGAATTTTCTGCGAGAATTTAATGGCGATATGACCCCAGTTGCCACGTGGCGACGCGCGGTTGTGCCACGCGGCGAGGTGGGATCCACATGCACCACGTGTCCGACACACGCGGATCCGGACCCATCCCAACGCCGGTCAGGCCCGACTCGGCACAAGACCCGTGACCCTTCACCTTCTAGGGTCCGGCGAGACGAACCCTTCGGGGATGAATCACCTGATTCGTCCGATCGGGTGAGAACCAACCCGATACAACCATTGGATCGATCGAGCAGAGTGTGCTCTATACGCAGACATTTAGATCATAAAAATTGGCCGAAATTGCGGCGGGCCGCCACGTGGCAGCCCGGCGGATCCAATGAGGAAAAGATGACCCCGTAGCCGTTGGATCCGGGGCCGATCCAACGGCCACGATGACGCCGTCTGGTTAGACGGCGCTGTTAAGTATTCTGATGGCAACACTATTCAACTAACGGCGCCGTTAATTATTTTTATAATAATTTTTTTTTACAGAATTTCAAACATGTTTTTCCTAGCTATTTGAGGGGTGAGGAATTCAATGGCAATGTCGGATTTTTGATCCGAAGAGTATTTTGATTCCTAGATTTGCGGGGTATTTAAATATTATTAAAATATTCGTCAAAATTTTGACGACTTCCGATTGACACGAAAATTTCACCTCTAGCTAATTTGGGGTCAATGAGCGCAATGGCGAAGTTCGTTTTCCAATCCGAGGTCAATTTAGATAGGTCAAATTTTAGGGTTTTTGGATTTTTTCAAAAATCAGGATTCGATCCATTTGACTCCTGATTTGGACTAGGTCTTAGAGGTTGACTCCAATTGACCTAATTAGCACTTATGATTAGTCTTAAGACAAAGATTAGTACTAATCAATTAAGGTAACAACCTGGGTTGTTACAGTTAAGCATCCTGATCTCACATTACCCCTGTCCATTGGAGTAAATGTGCACAAAAATTCACCATAAACTGAACTCAAATGCAAGTATTTTCCTAATTCTTTAAGTTTTCATTTTCATACAACAATAATTTCTTATATGACATGTCTAAAGAAATATGGCTCAAACAGCAAGTAATGCGTAGCAACAAAATATCAAAAAGTAAGTAAATGACTCTACTAATATTATGATATCAATTATTTTCTAATTAATCCAAGTTACATAAGTTTAGGATCACCATTTTCTAACTATCGAGTGTAACTTAAAAATTCATCCTTATAGGTTAAAAAGAATTAGAACTAATTAGGTTCTAATCTAGTTTAATCAGATGATGACTACTAGTTAAATCAATAAATCATACGCCCTAGTTTTATGAATTTAGACATTCTATCTAAGATCTGATCAAGATCTTCTAAACTATAGATTTTGGATTAAACATTACGAGAATTGGGCTTAATCACATAACCCAAAAAGATAAGACCTAAGTTCTAGGTTTTATTCTAATAGTGATCTAGTAATTAAGGCAAATCCTATTAAGTAATCAAACTTAATAGGATAAATCTCATATCTTAAATTTAAAGTTAAAAGACAAAATAATCAGAATAAGTTGTAAAATTCTATAAACTAATAAAATCAAGGTTTCACCCATTGAGTAACCCATTTACTAATGAATGAACTCTAACCTATTATATAGTCCTAGTCTCAAGGATGGTCCTTATGTGAGGCGTAAAATCCTAAGGAAATAGGACTTAGAGAAATTTCAGGAATTTTGATGAGTTAGCCTAATTATTGATTTTACTCGCTCAAATTATTCTAACATAGTTCTAATGCTAATTTTAGTGAATTAAAAGACTAATTAGAGGTTAAGGACACTTAACCTAAATTTGGGGCAAAATGACATATAAGAAGTCAACTCTTGATTTAAGGGTTCAAATTGAAGTTGCTTGATTTCAAATGATTTCTTACTGTCTAACTTAAGGATAGACAGTAAGTACATAAAACTTGAACTTCAAATAGTCAAGTTATGACCAAAATGAGGTTACAGATATTTTAGTCATTTTCTAATTTTCTAGGATTCAGATCCTAAATATTATTTCAGTTTATTGATGACATTGAAATTTTAAACTATTTAGCATCTTGAATTTTTAAATTTGGAGTTGAATTGATCAGGTTATGGCCATTTGAATCATAGGGGTATTTTGATCAATTTTCCCTAAAGTCAACTATGAGATCTATGGTTGACTTTTTATCCTGATATTTAAATGGGAAAACTAATACTATTATAGTGATGGGGCCATTCTCCTGAGTATTTTAAGACTCATAATAATTATGTTGATCAACTTGGTCAAAAGTTATGGGGTCTTAAATAGGTCATAAAATACTACTTCGTTATGCGTACCCCAAAATTAATTTTTGCATTACACCATTTGATTCCTTTTATTTTACTCAGTAAAATAAGACCTATATAGGCTATGTTTGAATCATCCTACAAAGAGTTATTAAACTTTTAAATTTTATTTAATTTTTAATTAATTTAATTACTATTTAAAAATATAATTTGTATTATTTACTATTCATTCCTAAAGTTAAATATTTTTCTGTATTAATTATTTAATTAATTAATTAATAATTAATCTATTATCTTAAATACTTTGATTATATCCTAGAATTTCTATGTATGATTATGTGTATATTTGTAACCTAAAGTTTCCACATATATATATATATTATTATATTTATATTGGGTAACTTAAAGTTTCTGTTTGTATACATATATAAATATATTTGTATCCTAAATTCTCTAATTTTATATATATATTCATACATTTATATATATATATAACTATTCTAAAGTTTTTTTTAATTCTGTATATATATTTATATGTACATATGTTTATATTAATTATATTTACTGTTTACTTTTAAATATTAATTATTATTAGTTTAATATTTTAATTTATTTGTTAAGCCCTAATCTTAATTAATTAGCCAACCTAATTAACCTTTAGCATTAATTTATTAAACTAAATTTTTCTATTTTAATATATATACATATATAACTATATATGTATATACATATATATATATATATAACTATATATAAATATATATATATATATATACATATATATATAACTATATATATATATATATATATGTATATTATATCTTATTTTAATAACTCTGCAAGTAATCATCACGATGGTGGGACCCAGAGGACACGCGGCGCCCTCTGGTTGGTTGGACCAGAGGAGCGGGTCCCACCACGGTGCGTCGAACAGGGCTGCGGGCCCCACCAGGCCACGCGGCAGCCCTGGATTGGGCCACGGGATATAGGCGGCCCCACAGGAGGCAGTTGGTGTGACTGCAGGGCTCACCGCCAAACGTGCGCAAAATTACACGCTGGCGGGCCTCACGCTCCACGCGGCCGCACTCGGTGCACGACACATACGAGGCGGGCCCCACTCTCGGCAGACGCGTCAGGGTCGGGCCCGGGTCGACCTGGCCTGACCCGAGGGTTTTCTCCTTCGCCTCCGTGCCGATGCGGCCAGGGTTTGCTCCGAGCGGCGATATCGGCGACCAAGAAGCTCGGTTCACACGTCATTGGGTAGGTCTCGCCGAGACCTACTGTGGCGCCCACCACCCTTAATCCGCCAGAGGATTAGGTTAAGGGTGGGGTGTCACTCTGGCTAACCCCTCACTTATCATTGGATTAGGATAGACTCCACAATCTACCTGATTAGGGAAGCATTAACACAGAATCAAACTAACAGTCACTGTATAAGTAAACAAACAGAGTGTGAAAGCGATTTAAGGAAATGTAAACCATCCAAGTATCACAGTACAAATAGAAAAAATAGAACTCATAAGCATATAATCCAAATACATGGTCAATGGTACCTGTATTATTACGTCATTTAAAATGTTTAAATAAAAATAGAATGAAAACCACTCATTCTCACTCGAAATAAAAAGGAACTAGACGGCAGCTTCTTCCACAGGTTCCTCCTCTGGGTAAGGCTCCATACCTAACTCCTGCTCGTCTAACTGAAAGGAGTTTGCCATTGTCGGTTTCACAATGTAGGGCCCCAGCCAAAGAAAAGAAAAATCTGGTTAGATAATTGTCTAAGTACATTTTAAGCTGATGAATTATTTTAAGTGTTAAGTAATATCACCATTTGACAACATCTAAGCAATATATATATATATATATATATATATATATATATAAATGAAAAGGAGCAGCAAGCAATACTAAGAAATAGGGAAGCTATAAATCATCATTTATAACTTAAGCAAAGAAAAGGAAAGAGGCTGAGACATGCATCGCATACAAACTAAGCTAGGAATGGCATATAAATATACATAACTGTCATGTGCTGTAAGAAAAGTTTTACATCCTAAACATGCTGGTGATCAACAGAAAATATACTAATTAAAATAAATAACTCAGCAATGATATATATAAATAGCAGCAAGATTCTAACATCCTAAATATATATATAAAAGCAGTATAAGGAAATAGTTGACGAAATAGAATACTGAAAGGTAAACCACAACAACTGCATATAAAGCCACACGTGCATCGACTGCCATACAAAAAAAGAGCTACTCAAGCCCATAGAATACTAAAGAAGCTTAGCACCATCACGGCTAAGTCATAAATTGTGTACCCCTAGCGATATAAGGAGGCTAGGCAAAATAAGCACACAAAGCAAACGAAGGGTCTTAGCACCAGTACGATTAAGTCCCAACTGTATGCCCCTAGCAACATAAGGAGGCTAGTAAACTAAGCATACAAGGCAACCTTAACGCCAGTACGGCTAAGGCACCAACGGTGTACCCCTAGCGACATAAGGAGGCTAGTAAACTAGGCACACAACAAAACGGATCCTTCCCCTAGCGACATAAGGAGGCTAGGCAATAAGGATATAACTGAGAGGCAGTTCATAAAATTATTATCTTTTCATAAATCACTTTAATATTTTCATAAGGAATCTAAGGAGTTTCTATATTTTCCTAACAGTTTATTTATACATTAAAAATCTTGTATGATATGCTCAAGAAAATATGGCACAAAAATTAAGGAACGCATAAGTAATAAAGTATCAAAGTAAGCAAAGGACTCTACTAAATATGGTGATATCATTTGTTTTATACTTAACCATCTAACTATTCCAAGTTACACAAGTTCAGGATCACCGTTTTCCTACTATCGAGTGTAACCCAGAAGTTCGTCCTTATAAGTTAAAAAGGATTGGAACTGATTAGGTTCCAATCTAGCTCAATGAGATAGACGACTACGAGTTAAATCAATAAATCATACGTCCTAGTTTTATAAATTTAAACGTTCTAACTAAGATCTGATCAAGATTTTCTAAACCTATAGATTATGGATTAAACACTACGAGAATTAGGTTTAATCACATACTCCAAAGGATAAGACCTAAGTTCTAAGTTTTATTCTATTAGTGATCTACTAGTTAAGGTAAATCCTATTAAGTAATCAAACTTAATAGGATGAATCTCCTATCTTAAATCTAAAGTTAAAAGACAAAATAATCGGAACGAGTTGTAAAATAAAAGAAAGTCTAGAAACTAATAAACCAAGGTTTCACCCGTCGGGTAACCTAATTTACCCAATGAATAAACTCTAACATATGATCTATTCCTATTCTCAGGAAAGGTCCTTAAGGTGTAGTGCTTAAGATTTAGCAAAAATTATTAGAATCTGACTTAAGGGTTAATTTCACTTGCTTAAATATTACTAAGATGATTATAATATTAGTTTTAGTATTTTGGAATGTTAACTAAGAGGTAAATGTACTTAATTCAATCTTATGGCAAAATGACTATTTTGCCCCTATTTTAAGGGTCAAAAAATCAACTTTTAACTTATGGGTTAGAATAGAATTCTCTTAGTTCCAATTGGTTTCTTACTGTCTAACTTGAAGATAGACAGTAAGTACGCCTAAATCGGGCGAGAAACGGTCAAGTTATGACTAAAATAAGGCTAGGGGTAATTTGGTCATTTACCTAAATTTCCAGGGTTTAGATCCTAAATATTATTTTATTATATTGATGACATTGAAATTCTAGGCTGGTTAGCATCTTGAATTTTCCAATTTGAAGTTGATTTAACTAAGTTATGGCCGTTTGAAGTCTAGGGGCATTTTGGTCATTTTTCACTAAAGTCAACTTTAAGTTCTATGGTTGAATTTTTATCCTGATGTCTGAATAAGAAAAATAATACTAATATGGTGATGGGGCCGCTCTCCTGAATATTTTAAGACCCATATTGACTATATTTCGATAATCGAGTAAGAAGTTATGAGGCTCTAAAGAGATCCTAAAATGCTACCTCGTTATACGTACCCCGAAATATATTTTTACATTACGTTATTTGAATCCTTACATTTTTTTGAGTATTTTAAGACCTATATTGGCTATGTTTGGATCATCCTACAAAAAGTTATTAAACTTCTAAGATTTACTATTCAAAAATACAATTTGAATTATTTTACTATTCATTTATTCAAATTGTATTATTTTACTGTTCATTCCTAAAGTTTTATATAAAATTTCTGAAATCATTAATCCTTAATTAATATGTGATTAATTAGGCTTAATTATTAATTAATATTAATTAATCTATTATTTAATTAATTAAATTATATTTATTAATATTTTACTATAGCAAAGTAATTAGCATTAATTACTTTTTAATTAATCTTAATTACTTGTTAATATCTATTTAAGAATATTTAATTATACTTTACTGTTCATTAGTAATTAATTATCCTAATTACTGTTTAGGGTTTAATTAATCTTTTAATTAACCCTAATTAATCTCTAATTATTCTTAATTAATTAAGGTTACTGTTTAAAAGTAATTAGTGCTAATCCTATTTTAATTAACCACTAATTATAATTAATTAAGGCTAAACAGTAATTAATTAATACTAACAGTAATTTAATTTTAATTAACAGACAGTGGGCTCCACTAGACATGTGGCACTGCCAGGGGCTGCCACGTGGCACTGTGGTCCCCACAGGGGCTAGTCAGCTCGGGTGACTGGGCAATAGGCCCCACCTGACACGTGGCACGGCCAGAGGCTGCCACGTGGCACTGTGGACCCCACGGGGAGCCGGACCGCCGCAGTTTGACCGGGTAGTGGGCCCTACTTGCCACGTGACGGGCCCAGAGGCGGCCACGTGGTGCTGTGGGCTCCACTGGGTAGCCGAACCGCCGCGCAGGCTTGGGCGGTGGGCCCCCACGTGACACGTGGCATGCCGACTGGCTGCCACGTGGCACTGGAGGGCCCCACGGCCGAAGCTGAAGCATCGCGGGCTTCGGCTGGTGGGTCCCACTGGATACGTGGCAGGCCCAGAAGGCGCCACGTGGCACTGGTGGTCCCCACGCAGCTGACGCGGACCCGGCGCGGGCGGGCCGGGCTCGGGTCGACCTGGCCCGACCGGGACTTCGTCTTTTTCGTGAAGACGGGCCCGAGGGCGCCGGGCTAGGGCACGGCTTTTGCCGGCCTTCCCGGCGCCGGACCGCCTCGGCCCGCACGGCCGCCGGTAGCCCTCGACGAGGGCTACACGCCGGTGGGCGGACCTTCGCCGGTAGTGGCCGGAGGCCGCGGCTTGGCCAACCCTAGATCCTAGGGTTTCGGCGACGCGACGAGGGTTTAGGCCCGAGGCTTTAAGCCTTGATTTGAGTCAACCGGACCTGATCGAGGTCGAACGGATCCGGTGGATCATCGATCTAGATCCTACTCTACAATTATTATGCTATGCGATGGCGAAAGGACGAGCGGAGGGGGAGATCGGGGGGGGGGGGGTACCTGATCGACGGTGCCGGTTTGCACGGGCTCGGTTCGGGTCGGGAGGTCGCTTCGGGCTCCGGTTTCACTAACCCGGAGCCCGACGAGCTGCCGGGGATTTAAGGGAGGAGGCGGCGACCTCGCCGAGGCTGGGGGAGGCACCGGTTTTGGGCACGGGAGGCGGCGGGGCGTGCCGCGTGGCGTCGGGCGGAGAGGGAGAGGACGACGACCCCGGGCCGTCCGATCCCGCGACACGCGGACGGCCCGGATCAGCCCGGACCGCGCGACGCGGATCGCGGCTAGGAGCCGTGGGATCCGCACGGATCGGACGGTCTGGATGGATCCGTCCGATTGGACGGCGCCGTTAGCGCCGTCCACTTAAGCTGACGGCGCCGTACGGAGCCGTTAATTAAATAATTTTTTTTTCAGAAAATTTTGAACATATTTTTACTAGCTAATTTGGGGTCAAGGAATTCAATGGCACAGTCGGATTTTCGATCCGACGAGTATTTTGATACCATGATTTCCGGGGTATTTTTATTATTAAAATATTCGTCAAAATTTCGACGACTTTTGATTGACACGAAAACTTCACCCCAAGCTAATTTGGGGTCAAGGAACGCAATGATGGTGTCCATTTTTTGATCGGAGGTCAATTTAAATAGGTCAATTTCTAGGGTTTCTAGATTTCTAGAAATCAGGATTCGATCCGTTTGACTCCTGATTTGGATTAGGTCTTAGAGGTTAACTCCATTTGACCTAATTAGCACTTATAATTGTGTTTAAGACCTAGGGTTAGTCTTAATCAACTATGATAACAACTCGGGTTGTTACACCTACCCGATTGGACTAGGCCTGAGGCCGGAGGTGGTTGGGTTTATGAATTATACCTAACCCTAGTCACCTATGGCTCAGTGGATACGGGCTCTAACGAGAAGTACTGTGGCTGAGGTCCTAAATTGACCTGATCGAATCATCTAAACAACGATCAGATCTTCTCGATACTCGATTCTAGTTGCGGAATAGCTCTAATGGTCGATACATAGCAATGACATTGAATGAAGGAAGGGATCGAAGAGTACCTGGTCAACGGATTCAACTTCTAAGATTTGGGCAGGGGATGTGCAGAGTGTACAGGACCCGATCTAAGCGAAAGCGCGAGCCCTAAGCACGGCAATAGGGTCTTAATGGGGCCATGACGGAGGATACGAGGGCTCCATGAGCGAGAACTGGCAAGGCAGCGATTGCCGCATGTCGAGCCCCGACACAGAGCGAGCCCCGACACAGACGGTCCAGATCTGCCGTCCATTTAGACGGTGGATTCTAGACGGCGTGACGCGAGGAGGCAGACGACGTTGGTGTAACAACCCAAGGTTGTTACCCAGCTTAATTTAAGCCTATTCATGTCTTAAGTTCCATTCCATTAAATCCTTCCAGTCATTAAAACCAAACCCTGAAGGTTTGAAGTTATTTAGAGCTAAATCCAATATTTTTGATTATTTTAATATTTATTTAATTAGAAAATTGAGGTATTTGTTTTGACCTCGAAATCAAAATCCGACTTTGTCGTTGCGATCGTCACCCCCAAATTAGCTAGGGGTGATGTTTTGGGCGCGTTTGGAAGTCGTCGGATTTTCGCGAATATTTTAATATAATTAAATGCACCGAAAAATAAAATAATTAAATAGTCGTCGGAATCGAATTTCAAATTCGCCGTTGGATTCCTCACCCCCAAATTAGCTAGGGGTGAATTATTGGGATTTTTCGGAACACGTTTCAAAAATTAGAATATTTGAATAAATAAGGAAAATAAATAGGCAATCTTTGAGTCCCCTATCTGCAATTTCTCAATTCTTTTAATCTCCATTTCCGACTCGCCATCCCATCCCCCTCCTCTTAGCCATGCCCCCTTGGCTGCCCATTAATGGCCTCCCTCCATAGGCTCATGATGATCTAGCCCCTACCCCCCATCTCCTCTTCTCCTTTATTAAGTGAGTTCAGCCATCCCTCCTCATTCTTTGGTTTGGCTGCCAAGTAAGGCTCTAGAGCTCTCTCCATTTCCCTCCATTGCTGAACCTTGAAAGAGAAGGCTCATCCCTAAGGTCTTGAAGAAAGCCAATGTCCTCCTCTTCCTCTCCTTCCAAGCACACTAAGGCACCCCTTTACCCATCTCTTTTGCCTTCTTCATATGGCTACAATGCTGGAATTCATCTCTAGATATTCATGTTTAAGTATGGAAGCCACTAAGGCTCTTGAAAGCATCATAGAAAAATGCTCTGTTTTTCTTGTATTCTGTACACCCTATCATTTATCTGTATTTTTAGTATATCTAGGATGGTCCATTCATGCCGATTTTGGTATCGATGGAAAGGTATCGAAAATACCTTTCCATTGATATATGATACCGCTCATGGAACTCTCTAGATTGAGAGTAATTAAGCTCGAAAAATGTCCTACGTGGGTTTCGCACATGGCGAAATCACCATCTGCCGCTACAGCGCGCTGCAGCGGGTCGCAGCGGTTGGTCGCGGGCGTAAAAACTTAGGGGAAAATATTAATATAACTAATTGAATAGTAAATTGTGAAGTGAACCGCTATAGCGCGCGGTCGCGCGCTGCAGCGGTCTGCAGTGGCATTTCAGAACTTAGGAAAACGGCCTTAAATTTAATTGCACAGTAAATTGTAAAATGGGCCGCTACAGCGCACTGTATAGCGCTGCAGCGGATTATAGCGAAAATTCAGAACTTTAGAAAATGTGAAAATAAATTAATTGAACAGTAGATTTGCAAAATGAACCGCTACAACGCACCATAGCGCGCTGCAGCGGGTCACAGCGGATTGCAGCGAGTCGCAGTGCAATGGCGCTACTGTGCGCTACCGCGCGGAAAGCGCGACAGTGCGCTGCTGCTCGAAAAACGCTACAGCACGCTGCAGCGCCCAGATTTGCAAATTGCCTAAAAATTCCAAAAAACTGCCCAGATTTTTGTAAACTGCTCAGTTTTGGCTAAAATGGCCAAAATTTTACTGTTTTGATATTTTAAGACCCCTAGAACCCTAGTGGGGCTAATTTATATCAAAAGTGAACCTATTTTAATTAAAATTGAACATTGCATAAAATTCTATATGAAAATTAAGTTTGAAAACCTTACCATTTTTAAATAAGTTACCAAAACCTATCTTGTACCTAAAATGCATTGTGCAAATTGCTAAATACCTTAGAATTTTTAGTGCTAACAATAATAAAAAATAATATTACATTTTGAATTCTAGAAAATTATGAGAAATGACCAAAATACCCCTATCCTTAGTTAGGTCATAACTTGACCATTTGAAGTTCAATTTGGGTCTACTCCCTGTTAAAGTACTTAGGGTGCTATAGGAAAGCTATAGTCACTAACTTTACTAAATTTGGACACCAAATGGAAGAGTTAACTTTTTGGCCTCCTCTTAACTTAAAAAATTACCTATTTACCCTTAGAAATTCAAATGACTATAACTAACTCATTAGATCTCAGAATTTAGTGTTCTTGGACTCTATGGAATCCTTGAATAGCGACTAACAGTAAACTGTATAAAAATTTAGATTTTATTAAGTGCAAATTACAAAATTTCCCCTTAGTTCAAAAACCTTAGATTCGACCTACGGGACTCATTTCTTACCCAAATTTAATGTACCTATTGTCTATCTTCATGTTAGACAGTAAGAATCATTTAACTACAAGAAATCTCAATTTAGAGCATTAAATCAAAAGTTGACTTCTTGGACCCTTACTATTTTGCCCCTAACTAAGGGTCCAAGCATCATTAACCTTTAGATTATATTTTAAGCTACTAAAATTAGTATTGGAACTATATTCAGTTCAGTGAGAAAAATCATTTATTAGGTCAACTCAATAAAATCTCCTAAAAATTTTCTTAGTCTTTTCCTTAAGATCTTTTCACCTCATATTAGGAGTATTCCTAAGTTTAGGGCTATATCATAAGTTAGATTTCATTTACTGGGTAAGTGGGTTATTCAATAAATAAATCTTTGGTTTTATTAGTTTCTAGATTTTTATAACTTATTTCAATTATTTTGTCTTTCAACTTTAGATCTAGGATAAGGAGATTCATCCTATTAAGTTTGATTTGCTTAATAGGATATACATTGATCAATATATCACTTTTAGATAGAAACTTAGATCTTATATCTTAACCTTTTTGGATTATGTGATTAAGCCCAATCTCGTGGTGTTTAATCAATAATCTTTAGTTTAGTAGTTTTTATCAGGTCCTAGTATATGACGTCTAAAATCATTAATTAGGTCGTGATAATTTATTAGTTAACTCTTATAGTCGACTTTGATTAAGCATATTAGGACCTAGCTAGTCCTAATATTTTGTAATCTATAAGGATGTACTTCTAAGTTACACTCGATAGTAGGAACTCGAGATCCTGAACTTGTGTAACTTAGAATAGTTAGAATAGTTTAAATTAGATAACAATAGTGTCACTATGTATAGAAAAGTCCCTTGCTTACTTGATTTATTTTGTTGCTACGCATTCCTTGTCTTTATGCTTAATCCCTTGGACATATCATATAAGAGCAATTTGTGCATGAAATGAAAATTTAGAATAATTAGGATAACATATACATTTGGGTTCAGTCTTTGGGAGGATTCTGGTGCACATTTACCCTATTAGACGGGGTAAGGAGTAATAAGGAGGCTTAACATTACTCATTGAGGAGAGTGTGTTAAGTATGGAACTCACGTAATCTTGCAGATGTGCTTGACTCATCAGTTGTTTCTGAAACGTGTCCAAAGAAACAAAGTAAAATAACTAAAATATTCTGCATTTGTGATTACTACCTCCTCAGTTCTGCTGCTGGATTCTGTCTGCCCTAACCCTGAAAGGCTATGAGAATTTCTGTCTGCTCAAGCCCTGGATGGCTTGGGGATTTCACTGGTCTGATGGACAACTTTCTGATATGGCAGTCTTTACATATCTGTTTCAGTTTTCAGCTTACAGTGTACTGTGTTCTGATGTATATTTCAGTCAGCTGTTTTTCTTTACTTACCTGCTTACTTGTACGTATTTATAGGATGCTAGACTTTACTGTTTACTATATGTACCATGTTCAGATTTCTGTCATTTAATTAGTATATGTCATATGATCATCAGCATGTTTAGGATTAGACTTTACTTTCAGTACTTTTACTTACAGTATTATACATGTATATGCCCATTTCATGCTTAGTTGTTGAGGTGTGCTTTTGCCTCATTTGCTGTTTAGTTCTAAATGTTATATTTATAACTTATCATATCCTTTGTACACTTACTGCTCCTACTACTTAGTATTTTTGTTGTACAAGTATAAAAATGGTGACATTAATAATTCATGTAAAATATTTAGCCAATATTGTACTTAGACAATTGTCTAACAAAATTTTCTTTTATTGGCTGGGGCCCTGACATTATGAAACTGATAATGTCAGATTCAGATAGGTTTGAGGAGCTAGGTGTTGAAGCAGAGGTGCCTTACTTAGAGGAGGAGCTTCAACCAGGAGAGCCGGATATTGCTTAGTTTCTTTTAGCCGCTTGTGAGGATGAGTGATTTATCTTTCAGTCTTTTAAACTATTTAAATATTATAATAATATAGGTACTATGATTGTGATTTACTTTATGCACCTTATTATTTTCTAAGCTATTTTATTTCTATTTCTTATGAGATGCATGATGAATAGATGTACTATTTATTTTATTTAGTTTTCGCACTTTGTATGTATGTTAGATGTAGTGACTGATCCCCTCAGATATTCTGTGCATGTCCTTCCCTTATTAGTGGATTGTGGACCTACCTAATCCAATGATAAGTAAGGGATTTGCACAAGTGACCCACCGCTCCTTAGCCTAATGATTGTGGGCTTAGGGAGCAGGGCGCCACAGTTTGTGACTTAACAGCAGCGCAAAAATAATAATATTAAATATTAAATAATTTTTGATTAAATTATTATTTTAAATTTTCCTAACTAAATTTAATTAATATTTAATTATAAATTGATTCCCCAAAAATCTCAAATATTTACCCCTAGCTAATTGAGGGGTGAGGAATGCAATGACGAGGTCAGATATTTGATCCGATGAGTATTTTAATTTCCCAATTTTCGGGTATTTAAATATTATTAAAATATTCATCGAGATTTTGACAACTTCCGATTAACATGAAAACATCACCCATAGCTAAATTATGGGTAATGAGTGCAATGATGAAGTCCGTTTTTCGATTGGAGGTCAATTTAGATAGGTCAAATTTTAGAGTTTTCTTAATTTTCGAGAAATCAGAATTCAATCCATTTGACTCTTGATTTGGACTTGGTTTAGGAGTTAACTCCAGTTGACCTAATTAGCACTTATGATTAGATTTAAGACTAAGATTAGTCTTAATTGACTAAGATAACAACTTGGATTGTTATAATAGGAGTCAAAATCCTTCATTTTGATAGGACTCTACATATTAATGACCTTGAATTCATTATCGGATTTTAAAGTATTTTCTGGATTTTTGAATTTATCTCATGTAACCTAGAAGCATGAGCATGAGCATAAGCATGATGTTCAAGTATTAGTAATCATGTATAAGTATCCGTGATGATTTATGGGTTACGGAATATGGCATACATTAACTGGAGAATTTCAGGATACATCGGCATTGCAGTTCCCAACTGGATGTATGTATACATTGGACCGTACGACTCATTGCTGTTCAGTGATATTTTGGTTGCATATCAGTAGCATGCAGTCTTGTGGCATATTCAGATGCACAGTTTCAGTGGTATACAACATAGTTTTACGTGCTATTACTCAATTTCAGATTTATTATTATTTTTGTTTATTTTCAGTATTCAGTTTCCAGTATAATTTTACTTTACTTTACTTCAGTTCTGTACAATTTTATATCATTTTATACCTTCCATTACTTTACAGTTTTTCTATAGTTTTATTTATATTATGTAAATGTTAAATGAATAACTAGAATTATTTAGATTAGTTTCAATGTGTTAGACTTACTGTCTAACACAAGGTACTTTTGATATCTGGCAATTTGTAAGATCTTGAGCAATGTATTGAGCCAGGTCATGAGGACACCAAGGAGATTCAGGAGGAGCTTGTGGAGCACTAGTGGACTCTTCCCTAGCTTTACTTTTCTGCTCAGTTTATTTCAGTTCATTGCTTAGCTATTATATTTGTATTTCAGTAAATAATTTGTAATAATTCTAAATGTGTTTTCTTTTCTTTTTTGAGATGAATGTTTCATACAGTTTCTGTGATGAATATTTCTGGATATTTGCTTTATCTTTTATATTCTGTTATATACTACTTATACTTAGTATTGTGATGTGATTAGTATACTGAAAATGCTGATATCTTATACATATATTGGATTCCTCATGTGTCTTACATCCAATGTATGTATTGGTCTAATACTTATGATAAAAATACTACACTATCTTAAGTATTAGCTCTCAACCCTCCTTGAGGTTGAGTCAGCAGCACTTCATATGGGTTTGGTTTTAGCTATTCGGGGAGACGGGATATTCCTCCCCGAGTGGCGCACCGCTCCGCCACCGATCTATTTTACCTTTTACGCATGGCGACGGGGCGGGGCATTACAAGTAATCACCGAGACAATGGCACAAAAAATTTGATCAATTTATGCAAAAGGAGAAGTACCAAAGAAACCAGTTTGACCATTGTGTGTATTTCAAGACGTTGCCTCAAAGTAACTTTATTTACTTATTATTGTATATCGATGACATGTTGATAACTACTTCAGACCAGACAGAGATGGATCACAAGAATGATCAACTATCAATAAACTTTAAAATGAAGAACTTGGAAGAGTCAAAGAAAATATTAAGGATAGAAATCTCTAGGGATAAAGGGGCAGGAAAAATTTGGCTGACCCAAAAGGGGTATTTAGAGAATGTGCTGAGGAGATTCAGGATTAATGACTCTACAAAGTCTGTGAATATACCTCTAGCACCTCACTTTTCATTTATCTACAGAACAGTGTCCAAAAATAGATTTTAAATTGAAATAAATGTACATAGTGTCACATGTTAGTGCAATTGGAAGCTTGATGTATGTCATGGTTTGCACTATATTATATTTGGCTCAAGCAATTTGAGTCGTGAGCCGATACATGCACAATTCTGGGAATGATCACTGGCAAGTAGTTATGGGGATTTTTTGATACTTGAAAGGTATAATTGATATTGGCCTATTATTTTAGAAGCAATCCTCAATATATGACGTATGTGTTGGATACGTGGACTCCGACTATGTTGGAGATCTGGATCGAAGACAATCAATAACTAGTTATGTATTTAATCTAACAAGAGGTCCAGTATGGTGGAAGTCAACTCTTCAATCTTCGATCATGGCTTGTACTATATATAAACAAAATTCAGCGTGCCAGAATTATGTTAAGCATAAGTTTAGGCTAAAAAATATCAACAATATCAAGCTTCACTAGCATTAAATGATGCTTAAGATCATGCAAATTGATGTCATTATGTAAGCCTCAAACATTCCAAGCAAAAATGGAAGGATCAAATGAAATTTGGTTCATGCCTATCATAACACAATGTGAAGACCAATAAGAAAACCAAAATTCAAAACACACGCAGAACGAAGGTCCCTTATCTAGGACGAGCTCTGAGTGATGCCTTTGTCCGATAACATCACTATGCTTGGTAATATCCTCAATTTTAATAATATTGTTGGCTATATTTGCCCTCTCTGCATATTAATAATGGGGGTAGAGGATGACAAGAGATCAACTACCCGTAAAATAGGCTCTCTAGAAGAATGAGGACCAAAAGATGAGGGAGAGATTATTGTAGGATTCGTGAAAGCATTGAGGTTTGGGGTTCTAAGAATAGCCCCAAGCACAGGCTCGGGAACAAAAGGAGGAAGCGACAAGACCACCATGTTAGCTGATGGAGGTGGAGGAGAAGAAGTAGAGATCGGAGAATTTTACACTATTGTTGGGAGTAAAGTCTCAAACAAAATACGATTAAAGTAGATTGAGTAAAGGCTCAACCCAATGGTACTGCTTGAGAATTTTTCACTATTGTTAGAAGTAGAGATCGAAGATTATTTTTTGCATAATAAATATCAAATTTTAAAAGTAATAAAATTATTGGCCAATTCTTTATAAAGACACAAAATTTATTATCAAATTTAAAATTTTATAATTATTCAAAAAATAAAAAAGAGTATAATAAGTTACTATTCTTATAGATAACAAGATTAAGGTCTTAAATATATAAATACACAAAGTTAATTTAATGATGCATGTAATTATTACTAATTAAATATACATAAATAAAAATGTTTAAAGTAGTATATAAATCCTATTTTAAATATATATATATATATATATATATATATATATGCCTATAGTTGGAACCTTCTATAGGAATAGATTCTTATGTCATTTTTCTGTTATTTCTGCTGCGTGCTCTTTAGGGAAGAAAGCTTGAGCTCATTCCATTTGGAATGTTGTTACGCTAATATTAAATTAATAATATTTGAGATTCATTAATTAAAATTAAAATTATATCTCATAAATATATTTATTTGTTAAAAAAACTAAAAATATAAGTATTATTTTTCATCCATTGGTACTTCTAGAATAATAACAACAGAGGACCCAAATTTTAAATATTTACTTTCATTTTAAAAACATAATATTTATTATATATATATATATATATATATATATAAAGATATAAAGATATATTTATTAAAAATATGAATTAATATCTAAACTATATATTTAATCGTATTATTTTATTTATTCATATTCTTGAATATATTTAATTGAGGTATTGAAGCTATTATTTATTGTATTAAAAAAAAAGAAAAAAAAAAAAAAGATAATTGCATCTGATGTTGACCTGAAACCCAGTATCCATTGCTCGCCAAGCCTAGCATGCATGAAAACAACGCAAAAGCTAAATTGAAAAAAATAATAATAAGAGATTAAAGACTTGCCGGGCCCACTAAAAACAAGATATTTTAAAAAATAAAATATATTTATTTTTCTTAAATAAAAAATACAGGATTGGAGAACGGACATTTTATATCGATTATTAAAATTTAAATTTAAAATATGTCATTTTTATATACAAAAAATATATTTATTTCTTATTTTTACTATGAAAAGTAATTTAGAAACTTTTTTTAAGTCATTTAGTTAAAATAAAAAAATCCAATTAAATGACTGAAAATAATGATTAAAAAGAGTTTTATTTTTAGAAATTATTAAACCTTCATTAAAATAAATAAATATGAATTATTTTTCATTAGAAATTAAGAAGATTATGCGAAGGATATAAAATAAAAAAAATAAAAAAAAGGGAAGATGGGAGAAAGCGATATGTGCGGGCCCCACAGAGGTGGTCCCCACGAAATACGCGGTTTAAAGGGAAGAAAATAGAGGCACGGAGAGGACCACCGCAGCCCCTTTCTCTCTCTCTCTCTCTCGCTCTCTGTCTGCTACTACTGGTGGAATATTTTCCACTAGTAAAACTATAGTCACTGTAAGGCGGTCTTCACTACCTTCTTCCATTACTCTTTCTCTCAGTCTCTGATCAACGCCATGATCCAAATCCCTCTGAAAATTAAACCCCTTCGGCGGGCTTCTGTCTTCATCTGATCCACAGCCGCAGAGAGCAGCAGCAGAGGCCAGCCAAAAATAGCTTTTGGCAGGCCGAAACAGAGAAGGGAACAGAGTGAGAGACAGAGAGAAAGAGGGAGAAACGTGGGCCGAGGATTCTCGTCCCAACAACCCCCCGAGACTCAATCAGATGAGAGAGATCCCCCGCACGAAAAACAGCATTGATTGCAATTATTCAAAGCTCTGCTGACCTTCCGCCCCCCATGGCTGCGCGCTTCCTTTCGATCCCTTCATCTCTCTATCTCCATCCCCTTTCCTTATTCCTTTGAAACCGTACTTCAACCCACGCCCCCCAAAGCTCCCATCTTTTTTGCTCCTCCTTCATCAAGTTCGCTTCTCTCGGATGGCTCAGGAGCATCCGCATCAGGCAACCCTGGGGGAATACGGCGAGTTCTCAATTCAGGGATATCATCAGGCTGCCGCGGCAGCCGCAGGCGGCGGCGGCGGCGGCCATGAGCTGTACAGTTTGCAATCGAGGATGGAGATGCTGGAGCTTCCCGCTAAGCATCATCATCAGCATCCGAGCCATCATAATTCTGAAGCTTCGTGGGGTTTTCATCATCTTCATCATCATCATCATCATAATCCGGAAACATCATCATCATCTTTTGTTGACGATTCCCTTAGATGCCTATTCCCTGTGCACGAAGAAGGGGAGGAGCAACCAAGTCAGGGCCTTTCTCTGTCCCTTTACAACCCCGATCCTTCTGTTGCAGATTACCAACGTTCTATACTCTTCTCAAGACAGGGGAGCAGCAACAGCACTGTTTCTCTTCATCAAGGCGTCTCCTTTCATGGAGAGGCGGCAGCTGCCAGCACTTACCACAAGCTGAGGCTGTCCAAGTACTTGATTCCCGCCCAGGAATTGCTCAACGAGTTCTGTTTTCTAGGAGGAGGACCCAAAGCCGCGGTTTTGAAGCAGAACCAACAGAGCAGAAGGACCGAAGAAGGGGCCTCTCCTGTCAGCAGCCACTCCTCCCTCCATAGCCTCGACATTCTCGAGCTGCAGAAGCGGAAGGCAAAGCTTCTGAATCTTCTCGAAGAGGCGAGCTTTTTTAATCACGCGCTTCAAAGCTAATTTCCTTAGAGCCTAAGCTCGATTAAATTAATCAGCTTTTTTTTATTGCTGGTGGGTTCAGTAATGGCGGAGCCGCAGAGATGCTGAAAATGTTGAGCTGATCCGAGTGTGGGGCAGATTGACATTTTTGGGCATTTCATTCAATTATAGAAAGCTCTATTCTGTTTTCCTTTTTGTATTAGGCATAATAACCCTATCCCATCCTATTATCTTCTCCCTTTTCAATGGTGCCCACCGAATCGTAATTTGTCACCAGTAATGTTCAGCCGCCCCAAAAGAACTGAAAATTTACTTTTTTTTAATGAAAATTCCAAGGCGATATTTCCCTCTTAAATTATTTGATTATAAATCTACAAATTAATCATTTAATATTATCGAAAAATTCCCATTCATTATTGACTAATTAACCAAGAACAGTGGTGGAATCAGTTAAAGAAACCAACTTTTACAAGAAATCTTTGCATACTGTTCAATTCGTTTTATGTATAGCATTGAAACCTTTTTGCATGCATCATCATAAAATTTGAAAGTGCTAAGAAAGGGGAATGACAGGTGGACAGGAGGTACAGGAGATACTGCGAGCAGATGCGGGCGGTGGTGTCGTCGTTCGAGGCGGTGGCGGGGGAAGGGGCGGCGACGGCGTATTTGGCTCTGGCGTCGAGGGCGATGTCTCGGCACTTCCGGACTCTGAGGGACGGGATAGCGAACCAGGTGCAGGCGGCGAAAAAGGCGGTGGGGGAGAAGGACTCGATAGCGCCGGGGATCAGCAGGGGGGAGACGCCGAGGCTCAAGGTGCTGGACCAGTGCTTCCGCCAGCACAAGGCCTTCCAGCACGGCGCTGGCGGAATGCTGCCTGACCACCACCCCTGGCGCCCCCAGCGCGGCCTCCCAGAACGCTCTGTCTCCATCCTCCGCGCCTGGCTCTTCGAGCATTTCCTTCACCCGTAAGTCCCCCTCGCGCTTTCTTGTTGCAACTTGGTAGCATCGCTGGCTAAAATGCTAGTCTAGAAAGAGAGAGGAGAATGAATTACTTTTAATTATAACTAATCATATTTTATTAAAATATTAATTTATAAATTCATTCGTTCATTCAATTCATACATAAATCAAGCAAAATGACATTTTTTATACTCTCGACCTTATATATATCCTAATTTGCTTGTTGAGGATTGAGATCCGATGACTCTTTCTTTGCCTTTGTTTTCGTTGCTTGCCTTCCACTCTATCTGAATTCTACTTACTGCTACTACTACAAATTCGTGGTTTTTAATAAATAATAATAAGCAGGGCCCACAAAATCTTTGAATATATATATATATATATATATATATGAAATTATTTAAATATCTCAATAAATATCCCAATATTTTTTTCAATGTAATTATTGATTTATAATTTTAATTTTTAATAATAAATCTCAATTATTATGAATTAAACACTAAAATTAGACATCGATAGAATACTAATGAGGTATAATAAAATCAAATAATAATTTATAATATTTGAATTAAAATGTTACCTCTATATATATATATATATATATATATATATATATATATATATAAATAACAAAGATTTTGATTGGATAGAGTTATGAATATTTTGCCTTTCTTGCGAATATATTGAAACTTTTAGCATAAATTCATGATAATTATTATTTATGTATTGAATTCTTACCAAAAGTATAATTATAATTGCATTAAAAATATTTAATTAATTATTTCAATTAGATATTAAATAGTAATGCCGTACGAAGGAAAATTAGGATAAAGAATACATTTTATATATATAGGTCCCAAAAAATCCGTTATTGCAAATTAGTTTGACAGAAGAAGCATGCAAACAAAAGTTGGGCTGTTGTATCGTCAAATAATATTTGTCCAATTTCTGAATAAATTATTATATGATTTTGGGCCTTGTTTTTTTCTGCTGATTATTGGCATATAAAACATGAAAAAATCTATCATGAAGATATTCTACGAATAAACTTATATTATTTTAACCGATTCCGGTTTTTTTTTTTATTTATTTTTTTTTATTTTCTTGGAATTTGTTCTGTAGATTGGAGCTTTTAATTATGCTGATATAATCACTTTAGGAAATTGTCAGATGGATTAATTAATAACTTAATTAATTAGTTAGTTAATTAATTAAAAAATTACAATTCGCAGGTACCCGAGCGACGTCGATAAGCACATTTTGGCGAGGCAAACCGGCCTCTCTCGAAGCCAAGTACGTCCCCATCCTCACCGTCCCTTTCGCTTAATTAACAATTAATTGCGATTAGGAATGTCCTAAGTATTTACTTTAAATTAATCATCCGCATAATCTTCTGTCGACGGATATATACAGGCTTTGCTTTGTCAACGCTTCTTAAAAGTAATTAACTTAGTAATTATGATCATATTGTATTATCTCTTTCTTTTCTTAAGAAAAATATTAAGCAATATATGTAAAAAGTATAATTCATAACAAAATGTAATTGAAAAAGAAAATTTTTAATTTAATAAAATATAATTATACCATAATTAATAATAAATATTGATAAAAATTTAATTAATGAAATGTGATATTTATTATATAAACTAATGTTTTATTAATATTATGAATAAATTTTCTTATAGTATATCAGCTTAATTTAGCTTATCTTTCTCACCAATATAGCACTTAAGCTATGGCTTAATAGGCTTAACATTAATGACTTTATTAGCTCAAGAGATTAGATATTTGGGTCCCATTTGAGTAGCCTTTTGTCCAAGTGGGGCTCACCCCGCTCGATTGGCCAATGAGAGCGAATTCGCAGAATTTGAGTCGCACGCTTTAGCTATATCCACGCATAATGCATGCAAAGAATAATTATTCTTAAAGTACAATAATTGATGAATAGTTCCCTTATTTGTATTAGGCTTATTTGGTTCAGCTTAATTATTCTTAAAATCAACGAAAATAATTGATCATAAAATATTTAAAAACATTTAATTATTCAAATCAAACAACTTTACCAATAAAATTTAGATAACTTTTAATTAATCTAATCTTAAAATTAAACCTTAAACAAACAGACTAAAATCTATATGATGCATAGAACTTTATGATTATCAGCGGTGCAAATTAATTGTCATAAATTCAACTATTAACTAAGCAAATTTAAAGCTAATGATATGTGTTTGGTGCATTATATTATGGATTAAGTTTCTTAATTAAGTAATCAACTTGTTAGGCTAATTAGGATGCATGAATGAAGCTCCACTACACTAATTCATTTTCTTCATATTATTGTATGTTGATTAAAAATCTCCAAGTATAAATTATTATTAAGAACAATGTTTAGGCATTAAATAATATAACTACAATGGTTTAGACATTATTTCTAGTTTCTTAAGAAATTATCAAAATAAATTAAAATACTAAAATTATGTATAATGATGAGCTCATAATAAGCTCTCAAAGCATATTTTAGCTTAAACCATATATATATATAAGATTATAATAACTTAGCTTTAAAAAAACAAAAATTAATAATTTTTTTAGGAAATTAATTAAAATTTTAAATAAATTATTTAATTTATATAAAATTGTTTTTTATTTTATTAAATAGTTTATTAATTGTTATTTATTGGTAAATTATTTATTTACTTTAGAATTTATTTTAATTATATTAATGATGATCATTAAGCTTAGAATAAAATTTAATTATATATAAGAAATATAATTGATAGAAATATTTAAAGATAAATAATAACATTTAGTAATTAATAATAATTAATTATAATCATTAATTCTACTAAATTATAAAGAAATTGGCCATGGTTGCTCAAGCTTCTTTATAATTTAATGATGAGATTGTCATTAAATTTGTTATATTATTGAGTTTAGTCATATTTAAGACTATAAGAGGTGCCTCTCATATTAGATTTTGTTATATTATGTTTGTTGCTTTGATAATTTTTCTATTGCCACAAAATATGAAGTTGAATATGTTCAGTAGGAGGATGTCACACAAGCCTATTATTTAAGAGTTTATTCAATAAAATTGAGCAAACATCCATATTAAAGAAAATTGACACCTTGGTCAGTTGCCTATAGAAGATCATAATATGAATAGTTTGATGACCAGCCAAGATCAAGATTTATGTTTTATAAGAAAATTACTAATTTATTGTATGGTTAATTGTCCAAAATTGAAGAATCATGATACATTGTTAGAATTGGTACAATGAAGATCAAGATATCTAATGCAGTATAATATATATCAAATAAGTTTCCTAGTTAAAAAGAGATGTTTGATTTCTAATGATAGCTTGGATGATAAATATTATAGATACACTATGAAGGTGTAGTACTCTTGCTAGAGATTGGAGCATTTAAGTAATATTGAAGCCTCTCTTTTGAGAATACATCAGTTAGTAGTTATGAACCTCCTCGTCAAGACGATGAAAAACCCGTTGGCCAGTAACATCTTGATGGAAGAATATGCATATGTACTCAAGTGACAAAGAAGAGTACAAAATAGTTGTTAATCTGTATTTCTTAGAAGGCTCGGTGACGGCTTGTATAATTATTTCTTCAAAAAAATTAGATGTCCAAATATTGAGATTGAGACACATAAGTAAAAAAATAATGGAAGTGCTAAGTAAGAGAAGTTTGTTTTATGGAGAGAAGCTGAAGAAAGACTCCAAATTTTGAGACCAAGACACATAGTGAAAAACTAATGGAGGATTTTTTTTTTTTTTCTTTGTTCTTATACTTTATATTTTTGTGCTATAAGATATATGTATTTTGGTTCTATTTTTCAACAAACAACAAGTATGATATCATCATCATTCATCACCACTCATCGTGACATAAGTCGTATGGCTGATACTATAGTGCTCATAAATTTGTTATCTCATTTCTCACCTTCTTTCCTTGTCGCGCAGGTTTCCAATTGGTTCATCAACGCGAGGGTTCGGCTCTGGAAACCGATGATCGAAGAGATGTACACTGAGGAACTAAAAGAGCATGAACTCCAATCGTGCACGGCGGCCAGAGGGCAGCAAGATGACCCAAGCTGCTCCCGCGATCACGCCGCCGCCGCCGCCGAAGATCAGAAGCCACTTCCCGCGAGACTTCTGGCGGAGCCGGACTCCCTCTCCTCGGTAGTCAACCAGCGCTCGGAGCCCAGATCCCATCACTCAAACCCGCTGCAAAGAGCGGAGAACTACGGCATTGCGGACATCGACTTTTCCTCCTACGGTGGATGCGGCGGCGGCGGCGCCGTCTCCCTCACCTTGGGGCTGCACCATCCCGACGGCGGCGCGATGGGCTTCTCTGTTACTCCGGCGAGTCAGGAGCCGCCTCCTTTGTTCTACACCAGAGGGCAGATGGAGGAGTACCAGCCAGTGCAGTTCTCCCTTCTTGATGGGGAGGTTCAGAACCTTCCTTACAGGAACTTAATGGGCGCTCAGCTGCTGCATGACTTGGCTGGATGAACCTCCTGAGTGAATTTCAGTGACAGATAAGTGTGTTCTTTATTCCTTCATGCTGATTCTTGAACAATGGAATATATTTATACGAGGTTTTAGGAAAAGTTGGGGTGGTTTTTGCTTTGGAGTGATTGAACTAAGAGGGTTATTGAGTAGGTTCACTGGTCAAAAACCCATCATAGCTTCCCTTTTTGATCTTGTGAACCATGTCTATGGACTTTGATGGGTTTTTGACCGGGAGAACTTTGAGGACATTCTCTCCTTCAATTTTTTATTGAAGCCTTGTGTCTATATAAATGTATGTAGAGCTTTAATTGATATGACTACTTGCTTGTGAAATGTATGATTTGCATTTGAAAATTGGCAGCTCTCTCTCCCAACAGTGCACTACTTTATAAGCTTTCTTTCTTTTCTTAAAAGCCCATAATAATCGAGTTTAGCTCTAATTAACATAATAACCACTTAGAAAAACAGTAAAGCTAAATAGTGATATTTATACATAATCAGTATGGAATAACCTAAAAAATGAAGCTAAATTAATAAAAATAGCATTTAAAGGTAAAATCTTTTTCCACAAGAATATAAGATTTTAATAGCATTTATCATTCACTTATAATATTTTCATTTATATCATTAAATATTATATATGTATATATTCTAAAAATGATTAGAGATTGTTTTTATAAAAGAATAATTTTATGAATAAAGGTATTTAATATTATCATTATATTATTATGATATTTAACATGTTATGAGTAATATATTAATATGAATATTAACATATTCCTATTATTATGTATAAATGCATTTATATTTGTATAATAATAATATTATTAATATCATGTGTTACATCATAATATATTCATGTATGCCCACAAAAGTGTAGTACATATGTTTACTTATATTTGTAATGTAATGTCATTGTTAATGTAATATTATTATAAGGTTATCATTAGTATAGTATTAGTTTAATATCCATAGTTATATTAATTTAAAACATGTATACTATATACACCTATTTAACATGACAATTTAATGTGTATTAAATTCCTAAAGGAAGAAGGAGCTTTTAGGCAATGGAGTGAGTCTTCAAGTCTTTAACACATAACGATGGATTGATGACAAAGTATTTCATTTGAATTTGATTTGAGTTTTGTATAAACTTAAATACAAGAGTGTGACTATATTATGATAAAATCTTGGTGTATTATCATAATATATATTATATATCTACATAATATATAACATATAATATATATAATGAGTGTTGTTACAATCTAGTGGTTGAAACCCAAAAATTATTAACCCAAATCATTAGTTCAAATCTTATCAACCACGCAATATATATATATACATATACCTATAAATCAGAAATCTCAGTTAACGATCTAATAAATTCCTCTGATTATAGTTAGAAATTCTATTTGATGTAAAATATTTAGGTTTTTATTTTCTTTTCTAAGCCTCTTATTCCTAGCAATGAATTCAATTAATATCTTTAGATCCAACATAATATCATTTGACTATTCAATCAAATCCACATCAACGTTTTTATCAAACTCTCTGCACGTGGCAGGTTTGATTGTCATGATCAATTATGTGATTTTAATTTTAGTGGCTGATAGCTAACTAAGAAAATTTAAGTACTATTAACAAAACTTCCTTTTTTTTTATATAAAGAAAGATTACTATATAAACAAACTTGAATTACCCTATAGAAAACTAAAAAGTACCTTTATTAACATTTAAACATTACTATTAACATTTAAAAACTGCACATTAACATTATAATGATGTAACGAAATTTAGTAATCCATGCAAATACAATTACAAATATTAATAAATTTCATAGTTAGGTTTAGCATTTTTCTCAAAGCTCAAAAGTCAATATATTTAATTCAATTCAAAAATAAATCAAACAATGCTAAACCTATTTTCATACTACAGCTCTTTTTCCTATATAAATTATTATTTAATAAATTTATAATTATATTTGAATCTATTATTTTTGAAATAAAGAATCTCAAAATTAATTATAAATATATTGTAAGAAAATTCTTAATAAAACACAGCATAATTTAAGTCAATTAGCGGATGAGAAATAATATTTATACATGTTAATATGATATTCAAAAATTTTATTCAATAAAATTTAAATATCATTTTATTAATATTTATTTATTTAAATTAAAATAATACAAATATTATATAAAATTTAGAAAATTTCCAAAAAAAATTTTATTCCTATTTTATTTTATTTTACTTTTTGTCTGTCTTATATTTTATTTATTTTCCATTTTGACACGAATTATTTTAGTAAAAAAGAATGAAGGAAAGAAAGAGGGGTCTGACCTCTCTTATTTAAAAGCTATACAGGGACTAAAAGGTGGTTTAGTTTGTGACATACAGAGAGCGGGAGAGAGATATATATATATATATATATATATATATAGAGAGAGAGAGGGATCAGCGGAGCTTATTCTGAGAGACGGCGTGGCATAAATCATCCTCATAAAACAGGACCCTGTTGCTGGGAAGCAGGGCGCGAGGATCGGAAGAGTCCTCCTGGAAAAGAACGGCTGCGATCGGCCTGACGTCCAGTCCCTGAAGCCGTGCCTGCGCCCGTGGCCCCTGCCGAGGAGCCCATGGCGTTCTCCCATCCTCCCATCCTCTTCTGCCCACCATATCAATCAATTTTGTCCCCTCTACTCTACTATCGGCTGCTACTGTGTATAAAGGCATACCTGGCGAAGGGCCAGCGCTCTGCGGGAAGAGGCGTCTGCATGCACAGAATCTCCAATCTGGACCGATCCGGAGTCGTGTAATTAAAATATGTTTGCCTCGCAATAATCACCTGTGTAAAATTTCCATATAACAGATCCATTTTGTAATCCGAAGCAGTCAGCAGAACAGTTTGAGAAAAGGGGATGCGTACCGCTGATCGAATTCTCTGGCTGACATGAAAAACTGCCCGCAATTGATCGTGATGTAAAAAACACAGAATTTTCACCTGGGCAGGCACAATATTATTTAAGCAATTCCCAAAAATGATAACTCTCACTGGCTGGCATAAAAAAGAAACTCGTTGCATACCAGTAATTCAATGGGGAGAGATTCAAGTCTTGAATGGCACTCGGACTCCATAGTAGATGGTGTTGAAGGAGACTCGTACGATTTGAATTGCCTGACTGCATGGTGCGGATCCGTAGGAGACTTGAAGTTATTATCAGAATCAGCAGGAGGAAATAGAACCACTTTTCTCTCCTGAGAATTCATCATTATTCTCTTCTTTTCAATGCACTTTTTATCCTTGGAATCCAGCACAACCCTTTTCTTTCCTATGTCAGTGCAACATCGAGATGTAGACAGATTATAGCGAAGCTGTGCAAGAGCACCGGGCTTCAGATATCGATTGCTGGACTTCTTGGTGCGCCTCCTGCTCTTGAAAGCCATCGGCTCTGGGGTCATAGAGATTAAGGAGCGCAGCTTTCTGTAACTTTTTAAACGATGCTCTGCTTGAAATGCTTTACTCCGAAGATCAAGAGCCGCTCTAGAGCATCAATGAAGAGGGTAGAGACTAAATACTGTGTAATTTTCTGCATGGATGCGAATAATTGAATGACCCCCTAAGAGAATCATAATAAAAACAAACACCGGTGGAAAATAAATAGCACAATTGCGTTTATAATATCATATTAGTATGCAATTCTTGACAGATATTCAAGTAAATTAGCCTCTAAGAGAATGGGTTTTGTGTTATGGCTTTGTTCCTTGCGTAATATACGATGACAGCCTATAGACTGGCATGGCACAATACAGTTGAACAATGGCATACAAGAACATACACAAGAGGCAAATCTTTCATAACTTGTTACAGAGGTATACCACACATTGAAATACTTACTACACACCTAAATAGTATTGAGTTTGTCCACGATCTCTCTAAAACTGAACTGCGTGTATTTAAATACATATGATAAAAATTTTATAGAAATGAAGGAATTACAGTAATGCAACAGCTTAAATAAACTCAAACACATCAAATCATCAAAAAAACAAATGAGTTTCTTTGGTTCTCCACAATAATTTACATAAATTTTCCTAATATATAGCCTGACAACATCAAGTGGACTTGATAAGGATGCGCTCACTATTGTAGGTGAAAACTTTCCTAGAAATTTTTATGAACCTAAAACCTATGAAATTGGCTAAACCTTTCCAACGTACGATGATTGACTGCAAGATAAACCTAAAGTTGATGAGGTTCACAAATCTAAGAGATGATCAGTCCAATTTTCCATCTCCTCACACTTCCAACCGATCTCTAAAGTTGGACGGAGAGAACATCCGTCGACCTCCAGCCTAAGAGAGAGAGAGAGGGAGCAAGGAAGTCAAAATCGGGGGAATTAGAGCCGGGGGAGTTAGGGCCAAAACATCAGGTGTCGAGGGACCTGGGATTGAAAGAACCAAGACCCAGGGAAGTCGAAACCGGGAGAGTCATGGGCTGCCTGGAGTGAGCAGGAATCGCGGTCATCCACTTTTAAAGTCTTCCGAACATATATCCTAATAACCAGAAAATATCTTTGTTGCATAGATGAATTCAAAGCTCAGTAAAGGAAATCCTTACCAACTTGATAGGAGATTCTATTCTTGGGTTGAAATCAGAACTCCATTTTAGCAAATGTATCACAAAGTCATTCAAAACAGAATATTTTAATGAATATCAAAGTATAGTCCAACTCACTGTCCAATTGAGTAAAGATGTGACTTTTGTCTTTATGGCCAATGGACCACGGACCAGTGAGAAGGAGAGACTAGCCATCACATTGTAGATCTAGCAACCACGGAGGCAATGAAGGCGAAACAAATGCGACCAAAAAATGAGCTGATATGAGCCAACCATATGCATGTGGCCAATTTGATTCAAATAAGAGGAAGGATGACAACAAAGAAGATGTTTGGAGTCCAACGAAGACAATGCCATTCGGTAGACGACAACATTTTTTCACTTTTATCAACATCTACTCCAAATTTGTTTGAGTTTACACCATGAAGCACAAACAAAGTGCTGAAGAACTTCATGATTTGGAAGAAATGGCAGTTTAATCAAGATCATATCAAATAATTAATGCGAGTGTACTTTACAAATTCTGCAGGAGTGCCTGAAAACTAAGATTGAACCCCACTTCATAGTGAGGGAGATGCCACAACAAAATGGATTGACAAAATGAATGAAACAAGCTTCGGTGGAGAAAGTCTGATACATGCTATCGAACACCGGGATGGAGAGTCATTTAGGCATAGGCTCTTAATTATGCCTCTCACGCAGTCAGCCGTTTACCTTTAACAACTATTAGAAAGAAGACTTCTATGGAGATGTGGTCATGTAAACCTGCCTGCAACTATGACAGCTTAAAAATTTTTGGATGCCCTACTTATTACCATGTGAAGAATGATAAATTAGAAACAAGAGCTAACTAGATAGCTTTTATTGGGAATAAGAGTGAAGTCAAATATTTTAGATTAATTGATCTAAATGATAGAAAAGTTGTAGTGAGCAAAGATATGACATTTGTCAAGGAGTTTCTTATGAGACCATGGTGCTCAAAGCAAGTGAAGCATTCAACAAGGGCCATTGAAGAATTGCAAAATGCAGAGTTTAATGCAAAACCCATTTGCTCCACAGGTGAGAGTGCTAATGTTGAGAACGAAATAGTAGAAGAGACTCTAGTGCCAAAGTTTTTTGCAATAGTCAGAACAATAAGGGAGAATGTTCTAAGGCTTGTACGTTTAAGGGACTATATTGGTTTGCACTTTCAACAATTGAAGAAAATATCCCAAGTCACTATAATGAGCTATAGAGAGTCCTGAATGCGAACATTGGAAAATAACTATGAATGAAGAGATTAAGTCTCTTTAGAAGAATGGAATGTGGAGTTTGGTGAAGTTACTTTCAGGAAAAACAGCAATTGGGTGCAAATGAGTATATGTGTGATGTCCAGACGCCGGTTCAGCGAAAACCATTCCAACATCGGGTGTTCACATACAGCAGGATCCTATTGAGTAAATTGAGAGAGAATGGATACACATGTAAAGACAAAAAGATATTCTCATTTATTTCAATATTTCAGATTACAAGATCCTTCATCGAACATCTCGTATAAAAGTGAGAAAAATAAAAAGATAAAAGATAAGCAAAAAAGCGTCGTGGATCTATCAACAAGATTGAAAATTTAAGAATTAAAGTTCTTGCACATATTATTCCAAAAACACATGACCCGGTATTGTACAGAAAATAACACCGGGATTGAAATTACTAGTAATTAGAGAATACTCTAAGTACTGCAGTAAACAATAATATTACACTTTAAAAGATGCAATTAGCGGAAATAAGAAGTAATAAAATGCAAGAAAAGTAAGGCAATAGCGCAAAATAAACTATCAATTTCCCGCGAAAAGTATTATCACAAAATGTAGATTACTGATGTCGTTTTTCCAGTAACCCACCACGAATATTACTGAAGTCATTTTCCAATAACTAACCTCAAATATTACTGATATCATTTTCCAGTAATAACCCGAATGTTACTGATGTCATTTTTCAGTAACAACCCTGAATGTTACTGATGTCATCTTCCAGTAACAACCTCGAATATTGATTCCGAACAACCTACCAAGCTACAACATAAATTTGGCTCGCAAGCGAGGCTAAGCAGAAGTAAAAATGCAAAATGTAATATTTGTCATGTACTGGCTTGACCTTTGTTCTTTAGGATCCAAAGTTTGACAGCTCAAATTTTGGATCTGCATTTTGATATTTTAAATTAATATTTAACCAATAATCTTAGAACTAAATATTATTTTCTTTTCCATTCTGTTCTTTTATTTTCTTATTTTCATTGAAATCTAGTTTTTTTAGTAATAACATTTATTATGGCATTATTATAAATTTTTGAAATGAAAATATTAATCATTTTTATAACATTTGTATTGTTATTCATTATTACTTAATGAACACAATAATAATGTGAATGACGTATTTGAGATATTAAAACTATCATAATTTATCATATGCAAAAGATAATGAAGACATTGGAAATATCTAAACTCTCCTCAATTCCTTCCTAAATTTCCTTCACCTAGTACCTCGGTTTAGATTTGTCGAAAAATGGAGGGAGGCTGAAGGCTACTGGCTGGCTAGTAGAGGAAGGATTGTGGGCTGGAAAGGCCAGCCGGAGGAGGCTGCAGCAAGAGGGTGGCTAGCAGCGGCAAGAGGGGGCTGCTGGGTGGCCAGCTGCTGCTGGAGGGCTGAGGGAGAGGAGGTCGGCTGCTGCTGGGGAAGGGAGGAGCTGCTTACTGGAATGGTTGGTTGGAATGGCAAGAAGCTGATGTGGGAAGACGAGGGCTAGCTAGGAGATGAGGGGAGAATGAGGGGGATGACTAAGCGTTAAATAGGCGCAGGGGAACATTCTTTGTGCCAAAACATTCAATGCGCGCATGGCCTCTGGCCTCTAGCGCGGAAGCTTCTTTCGTCATAAGCGGAACACAGGATCGCAAGCGTGTGGGGGAGAAGAATTTCTAAGGGAATACTTAAACTTAAATTATTCGCATTTTTCCGCCGTCTAGTGTCCAAAAATAACGAAACATGACACCGAAGTGTGTTACAATGTAACGAACACCCTCGCGCCGAAAATGTTCGATTCGGAGCAATAATTTATTTTTTATTAATTTCTGAAGTCTTAAACTTCGAAAATTTATTGAGAACAAACCGACACTCAGAAATTAATGAAATTTTTTGAACAACCTTTAAATAATATCCTTAACATAATGACATGAAAATCGATGAATTCAGACATATTTTGATGTTCCTGATTTATTGAATTTAAAAGCTTAGAAAAATAAAGCAGGAAAAATAACTCTGGATACTTCATTCGCATTTTCCGATAACAGACCAACACTCTGTGGCTTCCTTTTGCAGTATGGTTATGCCACTGGACTTTAACCATTGGGATTGTTCTGGTTCTTAATTTATGGCGGTTCCTCTTAATAATTTGAAGAAACTTTTCGATATAAGTTAAATCAGGCTAAATTTTGACTGTCGAATCAGAAATTTGTTGAGAGGATTCTTGAAGGCATTTGAGGAGTGCTAAAATGTGGAAAATGTTGTGCACTGCAAAAAATCTTTCAGGAAGTTTAAGTCTGTAAGCTAAGCTTCCAATTTTTTCAGTTATTTCGAATAGTCCAACATATCTGGGGCTCAGCTTACCAGTAACTCCAAAGCGATGAATACCTTTCATCGGGCTAACCTTTAGATAGGCACGATCGCCAATGTGAAATTCTAGCATCCGATGCTTGGCGAGTTGATGCTTCTTTTGTCGGTCATGGGCTGCCGCAATTCATCTCTTGATTTGCCTTATCTTTTCATTTGTTTCTTCAATCAACTACGAGCCATAAATTTGAACGTCTCCAACTTGGGTCCAGGCTAGTGGAGTACTGCACTCTCTTCCATATAAAGCTTCACAAGGGGCCATCCCAATACTCGCTTGGTGACTATTATTATACGCGAATTCGATTAAATGTATGTGCTTATCCCAATTACCACCAAAATCTAAAATGCTTAGCCGCAATAGATCTTCAAGTATTTAATTAACTCTTTCACTCTGCCCATCGGTTTGTGGATGAAAGGCGGTGCTTAGAGCTAGCACGGTTCCCAAATTGCAATGTACCGCTTGCCAAAATCGGGATGTAAATCTGTTATCCCGATTTGAGACTGACTTTTGGAATCCGATGAAGTCTGATTATCTCTCTGATATAGAGTTTGGCTAACCTTTCAATAGTGTCTGTTTACTTGATAGGAATAAATGAGCTGATTTAGTCAATCGGTCCACTATTACCCAAATTGCATCTGCTCCTGAATGACTCATAGATAATCACATGACAAAGTCCATAGAAATGTCTGACCATTTCCATTCCGAGATCTCTAATAGGTGCAAGAGTCCACCTGGCTTCTGATGATTAGCTTTTACTAAGCAGCACACATAGAACTAAGCAATAAACTCGGCCACACTTATTTTGAGTCCTGGCCACCATAATACTTTAAATCCGGATACATTTTGTTGTTTCAGAGAAGAACTAAATATCCTGAGTTGTGATCTTCACTTAGTATCTGATTTCTAATGCATGCAATAATAGGGACCCAAACTCTTTTTCCGAGATAAATGTGAATCCCTTGCTGAAGTTGTAAGTCTGATCGGCCACTTTCAATGTCCTTCTTTAACTTGGAATACTCTGGGTCTTAACTTTGAGCGATATAAATATGTTGCAAGAGCGTAGGTTCGGCGATACTTATTTGGGGTAGATCGTTTAGTTGCTTGACAGAAATGGTTTTATCCCAAACTTCTGGAATTCTCCCATCAAGGGGCTTTCCATTATTAACTCATTTATGGACACTTTTCTGCTGAGGGCGTCGACTACGACGTTGGCATTTCTAAGGTGATACATAATACTAATATCATAGTCACAGATTAATTCAAGCCATCTTCTTTGCCTGCAGTTCACTTTTTTCTGGATAAAAATATACTTTAGGCTTTGGTGGTCGGTAAAGATTTCGCATCGTACCCCATACAAGTAGTGTTCCAAATTTTAGGGCAAAAATGATCAATGCTAACTCCAGATCGTGAATTGGATAATTCTTTCCGTGTTTCTTTAATTGCCTCGAGTCGTAAGCAATTACCTTCCCTTATTACATTAAGACGCATCTCAAGCCAATGTTGGATGTATCAGTGAACACTTGAAAATTAATCCCCTCTTGCGGTAAGATCAGGATTGGCGCGGCGATCAGCACTTCTTTCAATTTCTGGAATGCTTGTTTGCAGTCATGACTCCAGACGAAAGGTACTGCTTTTTGAGTTAATCTTGACAGAGGTGAGGCTAATAGCAAAAATCCTTTGACAAACTTTCTGCATGTATATTCTTTTCTACCACAAGTACTCAATCTTGCTCTGATACCAACTGTGATGTCCCAATGCCAGTTCAGCGAAAACCGTTCTGACATCGAGTGTTCACATAATGCAGGATCCTATTGAGTAAATTGAGAGAGAATTGATACACATGTAAAGACAAAAAGATATTCTCATTTATTTCAATATTTCAGATTAGAAGATCCTTCATCGAACATCTAGTACAAAAGTGAGAAAAATAAAAAGATAAAAGATAAGCAAAACAACGTCGTGGATCTATCAACAAGATTGAAAATTTAAAAATTAGGGTCCTTGCGCGTATTCTTCCAGAAGCATCTGACCTGGTATTGTACAAAAAATAATACCAGGATTAGAATTCCCAGTAATTAGAGAATACTCAAAGTACTGCAGTAAACAATATTATTACACTTTAAAAAATGCAATTAGCGGAAATAAGGAGGTAATAAAATGCAGGAAAAATAAGGCAATATCGCAAAATAAATAATCAATTTTTTGAAAAAAATATTATCACAAAATGTAGGTTACTGATGTCATTTTTTCAGTAACCCACCACGAATGTTACTAATGTCATTTTCTAATAACTAACCTCAAATGTTACTAATGATATTTTTCAGTAATAACCCCGAATATTAGTTATGTACAACCAACCAAGCTACAACATGAATTTGGCTCGAAAGCGAGGCAAAAGAACAATAAAAATGCAAAATATAATATTTGTCATGTACTAGGTACCTTTGTTCTTTAGGATCCAAAGTTTAACAGTTTGAATTTTGGATCTGCATGTTGATATTTTAAATTAATATTTAGCTAATAATCTTAGGACTAAATATTATCTTATTTTCCATTCTGTTATTTTATTTTCTTATTTTTTATTAAAATCTAGTTTTTTTAAGTTACTGCAATAGCAATAACATTAATTATGGCATTGTTATAAATGATTAAATTTAAATTGCAGAAAAATGGAAATATTAGTCATTTTTTATAATATTTATATTGTTATTCATTATTGCAATGAACACTAATAATGTGAATGATGTATTTGAGATATTAAAACTATCATAATTTATCATATGCAAAAGATAATAAAGACAATGAAAATACCTAAACTCTCCTCAATTCAGTCCTAAATTTCCTTCACCTCGTACCTCGATTTAGATTTGTTGATAAATGGAGGGAGGCCGAAGGCTATTGGTTGGCTGGTAGAGGGAGGATTGAGGGCTGAGAAGGCTGGCTGGAGGTTGGCAGGTGGCTAGTAGGAGGCTGCAGCAAGATGGCTGGCTAGCAGCGGCAGGAGATGGCTGTTGGGTGGCTAGCTGCTGCTAGAGGGCTGAGGGAGAGGAGGCCGGCAGCTGCTGGGGAAGGGAGGAGCTGCTGACTAGAATGGTTGGCTGGAATGGCTGGAAGCTGCTGTGGGAAGAGGAGGGGTGGCTGGGAGATGTGGGGGAAAATGAGGGGAATGGTTAAGCGTTAAATAGGCGTAGGGGGAACATTCAATGCGTGCATGGCCTCTGGCGCATGGCCTCTGGCACGAGATCACAAAGGGGGAGAATTTTTAAAGAAAATACTTAAACTTAAATTATTTGCATTTTTCTGTCATCCAGTGTCCAAAAATAACAAAACTTGACACCGAGGTGTATTACAAAGTAACGAACACTCTTGCACCGAAAATGTTCAATTTGGAGCAATAATTTAATTTTTATTAATTTTTGAAATATTAAACTTTGAAATTTTATTAAGATCAAACCGACGCTCAGAAATTGATGAAACTTTTCAAGCAACCTTTAACTAATATCATTAACACGATGACACGAAAATCAATGAATTCGAACACATATTTTGATGTTCCTGATTTATTGAATTTAAAAGCTTAAAAAAATAAAGCGAGAGTTTCTGTTATCAGAATTTTTCTCAAATTAGAGCACTTTGATCTAAAAATTATTCTTATCTAAAGGTACTTTTGTTTGCTCTAATTTGAAATTTCCCGATAAACTTCAAAAATTTATTGAGATCAAACCGATGCTCTGAAATTGATGAAACTTTTAGAGCAGCCTTTAAATAATATTTTTGACACAATGACATGAAAATTAATGAATTATGACACGTATTTTGATGTTTCTGATTTATTGAATTTAAAAGCTTAGAAAAATAAAGTTAGAGTTTTTATTATCTATATTTTTTTCAAACTATGGTACTTTGATCTGTAAATAATTCTTATCTAAAGGTATTTTTGTTTACCCTAATTTGAAATTCCCTGGGATCCTGATGTTAGAGTCGGGATTTTGACATAATTTGCAAAGTAACAACATTGGGTCGTTACAATACGCCAAAAAAGAGGAATACAAGGAGTTGCTAATGTGCACTGCAAAGCAAAATTATTTGCTAAAAGTTTTGCGCAAAGAAATGAGAGTCTACAATGAAGTCTTTTCTCCAATTGTAAAACATCCACAATCTATGTGCTCTTAACATTTGTGGTGCAGTACAATTTAATCTTGGAGCAACTCAATGTGAAGACAATGTTCCTGTATGAGGAATTGAAAGAAGAGATCAATATGAGCCAACCTCTTAAATACAATTCCAAAAATTTAAAGAACTTGGTGTGTAAATTGAACAAGTCCCTTTAGAGTTTGAAGCAGTCACTACACCATGAGTACAAGAAGTTTGATCAATTTATGATGGGACGAATGTTCACAAAAAGTCAGTACGATCATTATGTCTATTTTAAAAAATTGAATAATGATGAGTTCATATATTTATTACTTTATGTGGATGATATGTTGATAGCATCCAACAATCAGATTAAAAAAGATAATATGAAGATTCAACTATCATTGCATTTTGAGATGACAGAACTAGGTGAAACTCACAAGATTCTAAGCATAGCGATTGATAAAGACAGGAAATCTGGGAGGATCAATCTTACTCAAAGGATTCCATAAAATGTTGAAGAGGTTTGGAGTTGATGAATAACCCGATGAGCTTACTATTAGCAGCACACTTCTAGTTGAGCGTTGACTTATGTCCCAAAGCTAATGAGAGGAAAAAGATGAGGACCCCATATGCCAGTGCAGTGAGTAGATTGATATATGTAATGATTTGCACAAGACCTAATATGGTACAAACATATGAGGTAACTAACAAATACATGCATGAACCAGAGAAAGGAAGTAGATTCTGAGATATTTGAAGAGCACAATCAATATTGGTTGATATTTGAGAGGCAAGCATCAATATTAAACATGGTTGGATATGTAGATTCAGATTATACAGGTGACATTGATCGGCGTTGATCTACAACATACTATATTTTCACATTGCGGGAGCACCAGTTAGTTGGAGATCTACGTTGCAACATATAATTTTGTTGTCTACTATAAAGGCAAAATATACGATTGTAATTGAGACAATGAAATATGCAGTTTGGATATAAGATTTATTAGATGATTTGGAAATGCATCAACAATTAAGCATGTTTTGTGATAATTAAAGCGCAAAATGTTTGCCTACAAGCCCAGTTCATAATGTGATGACCAATTATTATTATCATTAAAGATAAGTAAGGCAAATCAAAAAATATCATTGGATAGAAATAATATTTTAGATCATAATGCCCTAATTTGAGAGTAATCCGGATAACAGATACTGCTGAATTAATTTTAAAATTGTTTAAATTCAATAAATTGAGAAAATAAATACAAATCCAAATTTATTGATTTTGGTGTAGTTGGATTAAAAATATTATATAAAGACTACACAAAAAATTTCGTCAAATTTAAAGCTCCGCTTTGACCGTAATTAATTTTTGAAATTTCAAATTTCAAAAATTAATATAAATTAAAATATTGCTCTGAATCAAAAAATTATTTAAAATTCATATCATCATAATACATCTCCGCGTCAAATTTCGTTATTTTTGGAGATCAAACGCCGAAAAATTGCAAAAAAATTAATTAAAATTAGTTATTTAAAGTTTCTCTCTCTCAACATGCGGGAGCCCTGCAGCGCACGGTTCCTTGGTGCATAGGTCGGCGGCAAGTCGGTGCCCAAACAGTGACCAACGACTGACCGTCCAGTTGGGCACACTCTCTCCCCTCCTATCTATATATACCCCCCCTATCCCTCTAAACTCAAAGAAAAACCATCTCCTCCCACTAACCCTAGCAGCCACTAACCATTAGCCAGCCACCGCCCCTAGCAGCCGCCTCCACCACCTCCAACCCTCTGACGTTGCCTTCTCCGGCCTCTCTAGCCACCAGCCAGCATCAAACCCCCTTCTAATCTTGACTGAGGTGAGGAAGAAGGAAAAAAAAAGTTTATATTTATTTCTTTATCTTTTTCCTTTTCTTTTATTTATTTGAATTTTTTTTCCATTTTTATTATTATTAATATTTTCATTGACAATAAGAATATATTTATTACTCTTAATGTTATTATTATGATAATAATAAAACTATTATTATTGTTACTATCAATAATAAAGCAATTATTATCAAAAAAATTATTTTTATGAGGTCGAGGATGACATCAATTTTAAGGGGGTTTGTAAAGACCCAATTTCGTTACTTTGCAAATTAGATCAAATCTCGACTCAAAATCAAAACCCCGGGCGACTTCAAAATTAGGACACACCAAAAATATCATTGGATAGAAATAATTTTTAGATCATAATGCCCTAATTTGGGAGCAATCCAAATAACGGATACTCTTGAATTAATTTCTAAATTGTTTAAATTCAATAAACTCAAAAAATAAAATACAAGTTAAAATTGCTTTAGCTTTTATATATATGTATCATTTCTCTTTTAAATTGCTCAATAGGATCATGCAATTTGTGAATCCTGAATGTTGGGACAGTTCTCGCTAAATCGGCATCGAGCCATCACAATGCATAAGCAACCATCATAGATGAACTGCTTTATTTCACTATAAAATAATCTCTCGTATGATGCATATGAAAGCTGAAGTGGAAAATTGTGAAAAATAGTCAAATGTGCTCTTAAGATTTTTAAGGTGTTAATGCATTTTGACCAAGAAAATATTTTTAACACATTTTCAACATGTTTTGGCCCACAAAACATGTTTTAGACCAAAAAAAATGCATTTGACCAAGAAAAAAATGTTTAAGGCCAAATATAAATACTAATATATATTTGAAATCAAAAAATCAAGTAAAAGAAAAAAAGAACAAATTTAATAGATTTAAACAACCACTTGAAAGAATTTTTTAATTTGTAGCAATTCTAAATGGAGATGGTTTTGTGAGCTACAAGAGTTTTAAACCTGAACTCTGTATTATTTTTTCTTCAATAATGATATCTCCTCTCATCTCCGTGGATATATGTGAATCTCATTGAACCACATAAATCCTCATGTATTTCTATTGTGCTTGAATTTTTTGTAAATTTATAGTGTTTTCTATGCATACAGTCCCAACATAATAGATATAACATATAAAATAATTCTAATAATAGAGTAAACAGTAATGCCATTAAATCATATTAAAAATCTCTTTTGAAAAAAATCAAAACTAAGAAATTAGTTTTGAATGAGAAAGACAAGTTTGAGACAAGTTTGAGGGAAGAGAGAGGGAGAGAGGTGGGTGGTTGCTTTACTTGTACTCATATAGAGGCTAAGAAGAGGTTGCAATAGAGTGGAAGGGTGACAAGAATTGACACAAGTACAAGGGATGCCTGAAGGGATAATTAATAGGTGTGGTACAACAACCCAAATAAATTGTGACAAATAAAAACAAGCGCACTCATATTGAGATTTCGATTGGAGCAGTTTTCTAGCAATTGTGCTTTATATAAAACTGCTTCCTATCTGATTTTGATCAATTAGAAAGATAGTTTGTCTATTTTGTATAAAGTAGCTTTCAGAAAGTAGTTTTGAAAGCGAAGCACAGCTATTTTATTGTATAGTACATACAAAGTACTGCTTTGTCTCTTTTTGTTCACCACCATAAATGTCCACAAGCTCATCCGCACACTAACCCACTACCTACCAACCGCCACCGAACACTTATGATGCCAAACAGAGCAATATGATAGCAAATCATCCAAAGCAACAACGATCACTTCCGTTGCAGCAACTTCCTTGGCACTAGCTTCCAAAAACTTCTTTAATCAATAACAGCTGCTTCAAATTAAGCCTGTCGGTATTGAGTATACCACGTATATTACACAAATATATTTACACTCAATGTGCACCCAAGTATAACGAGTATACTATGTGTTTAGTAAAATATAGTAATTGACCTAAGTCTTCCAATGAAATACACTTAATTCACAAAACACGCAAGTATATAAAGTTAGTGTTAGTCATCTGAATCTAAAAGGTAAATAAGTTGGCTATAGCTAATAATTTCATATATGTGTGACATTAAGAATATATATATATATAAATATTTATACACACATGAGTTAATGAATAAAAAAAACATTTGGACAAAAAGAAAATATATACATATATATATATATATATATAGATAGATAGATAGATATTTATACACACATGAGTTAATGAATAAATAAAGCATTTGGACAAAATTATTTTAAATCAAAAAGATCCTAAGAGATAGACTTAAATTGTAATCTCCCCATTCTATCATTTTTAAATGGAATGTTTGCTCTCATTAGACGAATGTGATTGTAAATAGCTATATATAATACATTTTAAAAAAATACAAATTTTGCATATTAACTCTAAATAATTAAAACTAAAAAGTGTACAATAAAAATTGTACTATAGCTCACGCAATGTTTAAATAATGTGCATGTGATACACTACATAAATTACATGAGATTGGGCTATGCTCTGCTTTTTGCTATGGTGTGTGATCCTTTGTGCTGCTGACACATGGGAACGACAAGTTCCAGCTCCATAAATTTAAGTAAATCATCTAACAATATAATCAAACCACTTGTTTTGAACTTGGTATTAATAAACCAAAAATAAGGTCAAAGATAAAGTTGACTGTTGAAAATCAGAAAGAATATCAAAAATCATAATAGAAAATTGGAACAGCGAGATAAACCTTCTTACTTGTCAAAGAGTAACAAGTTACTGGAAAAAAAATAATTCTTCAGTTGGTGTCCCCAATTATTTCAAAGTTAATGAAGTTATATTAGTAAAAGGACGAGATTGTTTTGTGCATAGTACAAATGTAGAGTAGACGGAAGCGATGCATCAAGAGGATGAAAAATAAGGGCAAAAAATGAAGTTATTGGATGACAAGAAACACAAGGAGTGGATTCATGGAAGGTAACCTATGCTAAAACGCCGGGGCGTTGTTACTAAAGTTAAAACATTTAAAAAAATAAATAAAGAAGTAAGCAGATACAATCTAAGAAATTTCAAGAAAAACTACATTGTAAATGCTTTTTGGCTGATAAACATATTTAATGTAATATTTTTTTAAGATGGTCGAGTGCAAAAACAAACTACGATAGTTAAAAAATTAAACATGACACTTGGCCACACATCCAACATCGTCAATCCAACAACGGTCAGAGACAAGATCATATTAAAGGAGTTGGGAGTTACACAAGGCTCAGCTAGAGCAAGCACTTGAGAGTTAAATCCACATTAAAAGACCGTACCTAACTGGCAAAAATAAGGGGTTGAAAGTTACACGTGGTCCAACTAGAGCAAACATTTGGGAGATAATTATAAATTAAAAAGCCAGAGATGGGAAGGCACTGACTGGGGAAGACCAGAGATAGCCAACAAAGGCTAGTCCCGAGAGATTCCAATAGGCTTCAATGCAGGCCCAAACTTAAATGTTCTATAACACTCAGTTTTTGTGTAAATGAAAAGAAAAATGCTGTTTAAGCACAAATGATTTTTATGACTTAAGGGGGTTTGGGGAAGAATAAGTTTCCAAACAATTTACAATTCATTTACTTAACTTCAAAAGTAAATCAATTTGCACCACTTTCAAGTCCAAACAAAAAGCACCCAAGTGTTTTAAGGTACTTGAATACACTAAAATGAAAATAATTGAATAGTCAAGCAAGGAGAAACTTTGCCAACATGTCATAAGAAATGGACAAAACAAAAACTCCCAAAAATACAGAAAGGGAGAAAATATTATGCTTTGTTAAGTGGACAATAGAAAAGCGGTAGTCACCAAGTGTGGTGGTGAGAACGAATCAAAGCTAAATAATAAGATAAAAATTCATTAAATGTCACCAAAAAGCATCAAGGAACAAGCATATGAAACATCACAGAAATTCAAAAAATTGTATATTGCATGTAAAAACATCATTTTGTTGGGATTTATAAGAAAATATGCCTAATGAACAATTCCATTTAAGGAAATGTGCCCGTTGAATGATTCCATTTTAAAGAGATATGACAATATTGATTCAAGCTTATAAATGAACTTTATTTCTTAATTAAATTATTGATGCAAACAATACTTAAGATTTGCATTCAATCAGATAGGGCAATTAACACAAGAATGATTATCAGAAGGAAAAAAAAAAAAAAAACTAAAACCGCTTAAACATCAAACAAAAAGAACACATACTCCATATGTAAGAATAAACAATTTTAAAAAGTACGTTACTACCAAGTGGTATAAATGATAGGAAGAGAGATCCAATAAAAATTTCATGCCAAAAAACAAAATACTTTGATTTAAAAGAACTTTCTGGAGCATACTGTTGAAGGTTGTGTGGTATGTATAACTTGAGCAATAGCACTACTAGAAGTGATGGATGAAAACAGCAAAAGAGACATTTGAATGTCAAGAAATAAACTGCATTTAATTCAAAAAATGAAGATAAAGACGGGTCAAAAAAATAAAAATTAAAGCACCATGAGAATGATACTTGGGTGAATGAAAACACAAGGCCTTTTATAAAAATAAAAGTTCTAAATTCATCTGACATTATGACAGGCAATAAAGGTGACATGTTAATAGAAAGAAAACATAACGGCAATTACTTATCATACATAATGAACAATCATAATCTAATGTAAAAGGGATACTAAATTAAGGAGAAACAGTAAATCTTAAGAGCGTGAGCTCAAAGAAAAGAGAAAAACATGATTGAGAGGTGTGTACCAATAGATTCTAGTCTTATGAGAATAAATAGATATAACAATAAGAGAAATTTATCAAAAAGATCTCTTGACTTATGCAAAATATTCAATTTAGTCATTGATTCTTACAAATAACTTTTTCAGTACCTTGACTTTTATGTAAATATTTTTTTACTCATGTCATTAATTTGGATATAAAACATTAAATATGAAGGGTAAATTTGTCATTTTATGATTTAGCTAATAAAATTATTTAGATATGATATTTTCATTTTTTTAATTATTAAGAGAAGTATTATAAATGGATGAAGAAAATATGACCATTCACTAAAATTTTTAAATAAAATTTGGTACTATAAACTCAATATTTAAACTTTTTTATTTTAAAATCTTACACTTGTTTTAAATTAAGTTGCAAGTTAATCTTTAAGGAAATTTTAAAAAAATTAATTTATTAAATATTTAGAAATGGCTCTATATATTTACAAGTCTAGATGAGCTCACATTTTCCTCTCTGACTTTTATAATTCATCACAAATATTTATTATGAGTTTTGAGATTTTTATAATTCATCACAAATATTTATTATGAGTTTTGAGATATTATTACTCCAAATTCTCTTATAATTTAATTAATTACAGCATTAGGTTACATAAAATGCTCATCAATAACACCAAGATTTAGACTATTACATAAAATGCTCATCATGTGACAGCATTTTATGTAATCATATAACATGGAAAATAAAAATCCACATGAAATTAGTCAATAGTTTTCATTCCATTAATGAAAGCTGCTCTTTAATTAAATGGAATTTGCTCAGATAAGTTTTAAAACAAGTCTTGGACAAACTCAAAGTAACATATTATTTTCATTAATTTTTCAATGCATAGTTTACAATCACTCTTCCCCTTTTCCTTTCATAGCTCAATACACACTAATATAAATTCCTTTTGCTTTTGTATTTCAATAACTGCACAACAATGTCATCAAATGCCACCTAATTCCTCCAGATAGTTTTAAATAACTCCATTTCAATAATCCAGCGGCAACCAAAAGAAACAGTCTTCAAGAAGATGGTTCATGAGGCCAAGAGGTACATGTCTGAGGACGAGGATCACAAGAAAAATGTGGAAACCAGGAACCACCCTGAGGAACTATTCCTGCAGCATGAGTAACACCATCAAGGATGAGAAGATCGCCTCCAAGCTCGGCACCAACGAGAAAAAAAGATCAAGGCCGGCATTGATCAGGCCATCCAGTGGCTTGTTAACAGCCAGCTAGCCAAGGCCAATGAGTTCGACAATAAGATGAAGGAGCTCGAAAGGAACTGGAGTCCCATCATCGCAAAGATGTAATAGGCGGGCAATGACATGCCTGCAGGCATGAATGAGGGTGGACCCGCAGCTGTTGTTGGACCCAAGATCGAGGATATCAATTGATTGATTTTATTTGAGATGGCCCACCGATTGAGACTGCATTGCTCCATGGAACAAAGACAGAGAAAAAGATCAACACAGATAATCCTAGTTGCATTGTGAAACTTTTGCAAATTATCGCAAGCTGCTCAGGAGAGATATTAAGTTATGCCTTTCAGATATTAAAAATCGTCTAGCTGAATTACACATTTACCCTTTAATTCAGAATATATATGGCGGGATCGAGCGGAAAAATAACAGAAGGACAAAAAGTACTTAAAGAAAAGTCGTGGGACAAAAGAAATATTTGCACAAGTCAATGATTAAATTGAATAATTTTCTCTATAATGATAGTGGTTGTAAGTGTGTCAATGTTATTTGACATGTCAAGTTCAGGTTTGCCACAACTTTGAACTAAATTGATTATGACTAAGCAAAACTCTATTTAAAATCTATAATATAAAGCACAAATAACTCAAGCAAACATAGCTCAAACACAGGTCAAACAACACAATAATTATGCAAATCACAATATAACATTGACACAACATCAAGACGACTAAATATTAAATCATATAGCCCAACTTGGCCAGCATAATACACTTAATTTGCAGTTTTTTTAAAACAAAAAACAAGTCACTTTTAGGTTTAGCAAATCAAACCAAATGAAAATGCAGACAAAATATTAAATGTGTAAATATCAGCCTGAAACAGACATGTATTATTCGCTTTACCCAAACACAATTATTTTTATGAAACGAGTTCACATCAAATTGTCGGGTTAACTATTTGTACTCCTAATATGGAAGTAGCAAACATAGAATGGGCAATTGAAGGTTCATAGGCATTTTGAGCATGAAAAAACATCAAATGTAATCCATGCATGAACTAACATGAAATTTCCAATATGTTACCGAACTTAATAACTTTATTAAAACTTTATAAAAAATTTTGCATTTGGGTTGACCCAAATAATATGCAGACCAAGTTTTGTCAATGCAATAAGCACAAATAATCTTCAAGCAATGCTTGCAATTTAACATATAAATCTAGAAAATGTCCCTAGTTTAACTTAAGAATATATGATTTTCATAAAAATAAGTTATAAAAAAGAATTTAACAGCAGATTGAAATAAAAATTATGAAAACAAATTATAAAGAACACTACAAAAAGCAGTTCAACTTTAACTCAAAAGCCCACTTATCACACAAGGCATTATGGTATTCTTGTAATGATGATTATGTTATGGCAAGAAAAAAATTCACAATGTAAAGTTGACAATAGATATTTCGTTATTGGTAGTGTAAGATGAAGAAAAAACAATTTAACTCAGGTATTTCACAAAATTTTACAATCAAAGTAAAGAGTTTAAACACATATAGAATAGACTAATCAAATGTTTGTCAGTAGAGAAATTGAAAGTGACATAGAGAGCGCTGGAAAGGAAGCATCCAATTAATGAGTTAGTTGTGAAAATTGATGAGGAATCAGAAAACTCTGGACCAAAAGAAGGTAGTTAATATCACAAGACATTATGCATTACAGAGAAGAATTTTAAGTAATATAGAGATGATTTAAGCATCAACAAAGCTGGAATCATATATTTTTTAAGCAAAAAGCATATGTAAGAATTTGGGGAGGGTCAAAGGCTTTCTAAATAATATAGATATTCGTAAGAGCCAATTGTCACACCCATTACATCCAATATTTAGCTATTTGATAAAGTAATATATATAATGTTAAAAAGGAGCAAGTTGGAAGCAGGCTCTGCAGCACGCCGCAACGGAATTTGGAGCTACAGTGCGCCGTAGTGGCAGGCACCCGAGACGCGGGCGCTACAGCGCGCCACTGCGGTAGGCAAACCGAGAAGCGGGCGCTATAGCGCACCACAGTGACAGGCAACCCGAGAAGCGAGCACTACAGTGCGCCGCAACGGCAGGCAACTCGAGACCTAGGGGCCTGGAGGATTTCTGTTTCGGTTCAGGTTTCGCCCTAAGCAAAGGGGGGGGTATTTTGGATCATTTGAGGTCCAAAATTGAGTTCGATACTTAATGGAACATATTAGAGGAGTTTCCAATGTGAACATTCCAATTTTGTGAAGGTTTTTAGCAGCTAAAAAAAAAGGAGTGTGGTGGCTATTCCATAGAAGAAGATAAAGCTCCTACATATTTTGTAAGGGTTTATAAATCTTAAAAACTGTTTGTAACTCCCTTCTCTACTTAGTGAAATTTTGCTCTCCTCCCCGTTGATGTAAGTGTTAACACCGAACCACGTAAATCCTTTTATCATGTGGTTGTGATTGTTTGCATGCAATTATTTTTTGCTTTCTTTGGTTTTTCGCAAAGTCTCAAGCTTGTTCCGTATTGATTTATACCCTAAGAGATCCCAACAAATGGTATTAGAGTGAGGTTGCCTTTTTTTGTACTTGAGGGCTAGGATTTTGCTTGAGCTGTTTGTTATTTTTTGTGTTTAAGTTTTCTAAAGCAAGAAGAAAAGGGCAGAAATAGGAGAAGAGATTGTTGGAACCTTGTCATCGTTGGTGGTGGAAATGTCACTCTAAATTGTGATATATCCGGCAAAAATAGATGTTATCAAATTTGATAGGAAGAACAACTTTGGTATGTGGCGATGCGAGGTGACAGACGCACTATGCACCCTAAATTTGGAGGATGTTCTTAACACGAGGAAAAACCAAAAAAAAATTTAGGGAGGGATTGGATCAAGATAAACCGCAGTACATGCAGCTTGATCCAGAATTGATTAACTCAAGAGATAAAATATGAAGTTATGATGGAGACGTCGGCGTGAAAACTGTGGAAATTCTTAGAAGTCAAGTATCTGACGAAGAGCGTGGAGAATCGACTCCACATGAAAAAGGAGCTCTACAGGTTTAAAAGGGGAATTTCTATAAATGAGCACCTAAATGAGTTCACAAAATTGTTAGCAGATTTGCTAAATCTAGATGAGACTGTGGAGAATGAAGATAATGCCCTGTTATTACTGAACTCATTATCAGATGAGTATGAGCATTTCACCATGACTTTAATCTATGGGAAGGAGGTTCTTAAGTATGAAAAGATAACAACATGATTCAGAAGAAGGGATAAAGAGTCCACCAAATTAAATATGACAAAGACTCTTACACTCCACAGAGAAAAACCAGAGAAAAAGAAGTAATGGCCAAAGAAGAATGCAGACTTCCAGAAAAGAGGGAAATCCAAAGGCCGAAGCATTGGGCGCAATCAGTGCGCATTCTATTTGGAAATATCACATTGGAAGAAGGACTGCCCAAAGTTGAAAGACAAGCAACAGGCGAATGAATCTTCCGAGTCTAAAGCTAATGATCCAGAATGTGGTGGTGGATTCAGACTCAAATGTGTCTCTTGTTATTGTTTCTATGAGTCCAGTAACTGACAACTCCAATTGGATTATGAATAATAGCGCGACATATCACATATGATCCCAGAAGGACTAATTTTGTTCGCATAGAGAAATGAGCAGCGGTGCCATCAATATGGGGAACAATGTCACATGTCAAATTGTAGGAGTTGGAAGTGTGCTGATTAGGACACATGCAGAAACAGTCCAAGAACTGAAAGAAGTCAGATATGTATCGGAGATGAAGAAGAACCTATTGTCTATTGAAGCCTTAGAAGCCAAGGGATTTAAGGTGGTAATTGAGGCAGGGGGCTTGAAGATCAACAAGGGTGCTATGACTTATCTAGAAGGAGTCAGACAACAGAACCTCTGCAAGGAAGTACAGTGGCAGGTTCAGTAGCTGTGGCTAAAGACTCTGAAGATGCCATGACATTGTGATATATGAGGCTAGCACATGCAGGAGAACCTTCACTGAGGGCATTGGAGAGGGATGAACTTATTAAAAGTATAAATTCTTACAAACTATAATTTTGTGAGCATTGTATTTTTGGCAAAAAAACATGCAAGCCCTTTGGTGTTGGCCTCCACAACACCAAAGATATATTAAAATATATACACGCAGATGTTTGGAAACCAACAAAGACTGTATCATTCGGTGGTCGAAGGTATTTTGTTTTTTTTATAGATGATTATTCCATATTTGTAAGGGTGTACACTTTGAAGAGCAAAGCAAATGTACTGGAGGTTTTCATAAACTGAAAGAAGATGGTGGAAAATCAAACAGGCAAGAGAATAAAGATGATCCGATCGGACAATGGCGGAGAGTTCACATCTGATTATTTTATAAATGAATGTCAAGATTCAGAGATTGAACATTATTTCACAATAAGAGAAACACCACAGCAAAACAAGATAATTGTGATATGTCGGTCAGCAAAAACTGTTCCGACATCGGGTGTTCACTTACCGCATGATCATATTGAGTAATGAAAGAAAAGGGACACATAAAAATCAATGATATTTCTCATTTATTTCAAAGTTCATATTACAAGATCTTTCACAGTACTCCTCGTGCAAAAGTGAAAAATAAAATAAAGAGATAAATGATAAGTAAAACAGCGTCGTCGTAGATCCATTGGCAGATTGAAAATTTTAAGTATTAGGATTCTTATTTAAACTCTTCCAAAAGTACCTGACTATAACAAACAATACTATGATTAGAATTTCCAATAATTAGAGAATACTCTAAGTACCACAGTAAACAAAATATATTATATTTTTATAAAAGCAGAAATACGATTAACAAATATAAAAAAGATACATGAAAAGTAAAGTAATAGCACAAAATGAATAAAAATTTCCTGCAACAAGTATTATCACAAAATATAAGTTACTGGTGTCTTCTTTCCAGTAACCCACCACGAATGTCACTGATGTCCTTTTTCCAGTGACCCACATATATTGCTGATATCATTTTTCCAGCAACCCACAAATAAAAAGGATGTTGGTTTCTAACAACCAACCAAGCATTAATATTACTGATATCATTTTTCAGTAACCCACGAATGAAAAGGATGTTGGTTTCTAACAACCAACCAAGCATTTAATATTACTGATATCATGTTCCAGTAACCCACGAATGTCATCACATTGATTCCGAACAATCAACCAAGCTTCAAATGAATTTGGCCCAAGGCAAATAAGCGAAGCTAAGCAGCAATAAAAAAATGCAAAAATATAATATTTGTCATGTACTGGGTACCTTTTGTCCTTTAAATTTGGATGAGTGACAGTTCGCTCAATCTGCATTTTTTGACGTTTTAGCAATTAGCTAATGATTTTAGGGATATTATTTAAGTATTTTCTTACATTCTTCTTTTCTGTCCTTTTCTTTCATATTCTTCTTTTCTGTCCTTTTCTTTCATATTCTTATTATGATATAAGTCAGTATTTATTAAGTCACTTGTTGTAATCATATTTTATTATTATTTCATATTAATGTTATGAAAGAATAAAGATAAAAAATAATTGATTATAAATAATATATATTTTTATTATATTTTCATTGTTATCTATTATGATAATGTGAACGATGTATTTAAGATGTTATGACTATTATTATTATCATACTAATAATTAAGCACAAAAAGAAATTTTATTTCTTTTCTTTTCCATTTATTACCTTAGATTAAGATTGCTTGGAAAACGAAGGAAGGCCAGAGGCGGGAGGAGGGCTATGGGGCTGCTGTTTGCTGGCAAGATGGCAGTTGGCTGCTGGCCGGTCGTTGTGGGCTAAGGGAGAATGGCTGACAGGGCTGAGGAGGAGAGGTCGGCTACTATGGGCTAAGAGTTGAAGGCTGGGGGAGCTGCTGTGGAAGTTGGATAGAGCTGGAATGGCAGGAGGAGAGGCTGGGCTGCTGACTGGGAGAGGGAGGAGAAGAGAGGATTGCTTACTGGCTATGGGAGTTGGCTGGAAATGGCAGTTTGAAGGCTGGGAAAATTGCTAGGAGCTGGCTGGAATGGAAAAGGAGCTGTTGGCTGTGGTAGGGGAGCTGGTTGGCAGCTTGTTGGCTAATGGGGCTGCTGGCCGGCGGCTGTGGGTTGAGGGAGGAGGGCTGCTGTGGGCTGACTGGGAGAGAAAGGGAGAAGAGATGGGAGCTATTGTTGGCAGTTGAGAGAGAAGGAGAAGACTGCTGTTTTTAGAGAGGAGGAGGGAAATGAGGGAGTATTAATAGAGGAGGAAGAGGGATGGGTGAAGGTGTAGGATAAGGAGGATAAGGGATGGGCGCTAATTAGAGGCCTTTAGCGCAGGATGGGCGGAGGATTCTTCCGCCGAAGAATCCTGCGATCGTGGGGTGAAAAAAGAATTTCTTAAAAAAATTCTTAAATTTACTTAAACTCAAATTAATCGTATTTTTCCGTCGTTTGATGTCCAAATACAACAAAACTTGACACCGAGGTGTGTTATAATATTTAGGGATCAACTATCAAAGTAACTTCATTTACTTATTATTGTACGTCAATGACATGTTGATAGATAATTTAGATCAGACAAAGATGGATCATATTAAGGATCAATTATCAAAAAACTTTGAAATGAAAAACTTAGAAAAGGCAAAAAAAATATTGAGAATAAAAATCTGTAAGGACAGAACGATAGGGAAGAGTTTTACCCAAAAGGGGTATTTAAAAAAGGTGCTGAGGAGGTTTAGAATTGAAAACACTATAAAGTCTGTTAGTATACCTCTAGCACTTTATTTTCGCTTATCTACGGAGCAATGTCCAAAGATAGATTTTGAAAAAGAAGAAATGCACACAGTGTCATATGCTTGTGCCATTGGGAGCTTAATATATACCATAATTTGGCTCAAGCTATAAAAGTTGTGAGCCAATACATGCACAATCCAGGGAAGGATCCTGGCAAGCAGTGATGTAAATTTTTGATGCCTAAAAGGTACAATTGGCGTTGGCCTATTATTTTAGAAGCAATCCTCAATAGCTGACTTATGCGTTGGATACGTGAACTCCGACTACACCGGAGATTTGGATCGAAGACAATCAACAACTGATTATGTATTCACTTTAGCAGGAGGTTCAGTAGGGTGGAGGTCAACCCTTCAGTCTACAATTTCCCTGTCTACAACAGAAGCTGAATATATGGCAGTTACTGAAGCGTTCAAAGAAGCTATATGGATGAAAGGCTTACTAAAATATTTGGGTGTGAAGCAAAAGGAGGTAGTAGTTCACTATGATAGCCAGAACGTTATATTTTTAGCTACTAATCCGGTCTGTCACGCTCGCACAAAGCATATTGATGCACGACACCATTTCGTTCAAGATGTAATTGAAGAAGGTGAGAACTTACTGGAGAAGATCGATACTAAAGATAATCCTGCGGATATGATGACAAAGGTGCTCACAGATAAATCCTTGGTGAATTTGGAGAAGCATTCATAAGCTTCTCATTTGTTGGAACCACTTACGACTTGATTCCCTTGAAAGGGGGATACGTAGACAACCAAGTTGGTGCAACTACATTAATAGAGAGATTAAAGGAGTCAGCTCTCATGTTGAGCACATGAGATCTGAGGTGGAGATTGTTAAAAAGGAGCAGGTTGGAGGCAGGCATACCAGCACGCCGCAGCGGAATTTGGCGTTGCGGCGCGCCGCAGCGGAATTTGACTCTACAGTGCGCCGCAGCTGCAGGCACCCAAGACGCGGGAGCTACAGGACGTCGCAGCGGCAGGCAACCCGAGAGGCTTGCGCTAAAGTGCTCAGCAGCGACGAGTAACCCGAGAGACGAACGCTAGAGCGCTCGCAGCGGCAGGCAACCCGAGACCCAGGCGCTATGGCGCGTCGTAACGCCTGGCAATTTTTTCCTCTGGTTCAGGTTTCACCCTAAGCAAATTGTGGGGTATCTTGGACTATTTGGGGTTCAAAATAGAGCTGGATACTTAAGGAAACATATTAGAAAAATTTCTAATGTAAACATTCCAATTTTGCAAGGGTTTTTGGCTGTTAAGAAAAAGGAGTGTGGTGGCTGCTCCATTAAATAAGATAAAGCTCCTACAGATTTTGTAAGAGTTTGTAAACCCTAAAACTGTTTGTATTTCCCTTCTCTACCTAGTGAAATTTTGCTCTCCTCCCCGTAGACGTAAGTGTTAGCACCGAACCACGTAAATCATTTTGTCTTGTAGCTGTGATTGTTTGCATGCAATTATTTCTTGCTTTATTTGATTTTTTTCGAAGTTTCAAACTTTTGTTCCGTATTGATTTATACCCCAAGAGATCCCAACATATATATATATATAAAAATGAGAAATGAATAAATTTTAAGGAGTTGGCTCATTAAATGATAAAATGCTAATACATCAACTACTATTCCCCTATATTGCGGCATTATAGATGGCATATATATACATTTTATTATTAAAAAATGGCTATTGTAGTATCCAAGACTTTAAAATCAAATTTGGCCCCAAAATCATTTTCTATGAGATTCTAATAGTGATAATGAACTGTACATATTAGTTTTTTGGACAAAACAAAATGCCAGTTATTATAAATAAAACAATTATACAACTTTGATCTATGTGAGAAATACATATGTTATATATATATTATATATATATATATATATACATGTGCATAGTACTAAATTTTACAGCAAAAGTGTAATAAAAATTTGTTATTTTTCATAGTAAATGGCAAATAAAATAACAAAGAAGAATTCAGATAAAACTGTAAATGGAGTGTTAAGCAGGCCAACACTTCAAAGTTATTTATCATATTCCAAATTAATTACAAACAAAATATATTTAACAATTGTAAGAAAATCTAAAGCAGATTGTCGGCATTAAATTCATAAATAAAATAGTAAGCACATTTTGGCCACCAATGCTTGCACAACCATGGTTCTCATGCTCATGCCAGCAGTGGACCACCAAAAATCATCCTGTTGGTCATAAAAAATAACAGTTTTAGGCTTTTACCAATATGGAGTTGATAGTTGTACAGCGTAGACCAACCAACTCTGACTAACACTGTCTTTGTTTGCGAAGTGTTGGTCATTGAACTGTATGGTGATTGACTAACATAGTGCGACAGATTCAATGTTAGTAAACCACATAAGCCGCATTAGTACAAAAATCAAATTTGCAGCGACCAAATGGGGATCCGCATACAAAGCTTTTCAAGACACAACAATATTAAAATCATATGTTTATATGCACAGATATTAAAACAGTTTAAACAATAGCAACAGCAGTTCAGCATTCCATCATCCTGCCTAGGAAGTCGAACAAAACTTGAAGCAGTGGGCCAGTATTTCAAAGTGCTGAAATTTGAATCACGTGACAAGATAATGTATTAATTACTATAAATGTAAAAAGGACGCTTAATATAGTGACAAACATGCAGTAAAACCACTAAAACCCCCAAAAAACCATATAAACCTACAGAGCTATTCCTTATCCAAGCCCTAGTGAACGAACCCATTTCTTCGGAAATTACTCTTCCTTTCCAAATCCCAATTAATTCTGACTATCGGCACTATGTATAGTAACAAGTTACTGCGAACTAAGCAAAATACATACCAATGGCATCCGATAAAGAAAATACCGACATTCTTCGTGAACTGATCATCCCGCTGCATCTTGAATCAGAAAGCCCGGGCAATGCCATAAATCACAATTAAAGTCGCATTGTAAGTGTATTCACTGAAAGAAAAACACATACAGCTCCATCGTCTGAATTCAATTATGGAATTTGGTTCATAGAAATAGAAAAAAGAGAAAATGACGCAAAAAAAAAAAGCAAACCCTACCTGTCGATAGCAGCGCGCCGAAAGTCCTTCGCGGAAAGAGAAATGAAAACCAAAACCCTAGCCGAGAAAAACCCAGGAAGATTACACGTGAGAGGACGGCTGAGGGAGTGGAATCGGCGGGCGAATGGAGAACCCTTCTTTAAAAAAAAAATTCTTCTTGCCCGCCAAAACATTTCGCATCCAGTTCTCCGCGTTTTTATAAAGGGATAAATTAATCAGACCCCAATCTAGAATGACCCATTATTGCACCCACACGTTGGTGAACCTGAATGGAGGCCTAGCTTGTGTCAGTACCTTGGTCGCGAAACTAAGTGCTATTCGTATAAATTAATGTAGTCTAATTGCTTCGGCAGTTGGGCCGGCATCTGATCGGACGGCGGGAAGCGCGCCAGCCGGTAATAGTAACTTTTTGATTCTCCACGCCTTCTTGAATCATGAATCTATTTATTTACCAAAAAAAATTATAAGAATACTTTTTTTTTTTATTAGGGCTAATAAAAATATATTTTTTAAATTTTAAATTTTAATCGCATTTGATAAGTAATATTTTTGTTTGAGTATTGCTATATAGCTCCCAAATATCTCTGAAAATATATTGATGACTAGGATTTAGGAAGTTAAGTGAAATAAAAATTTTTTATTAAATCTATTTTTACTTGTGGGGCTCATAAAAATATTTTTTAAAATTTTAAATTCTAATCATTCATATTTTTTGAAAGATATTTGAGAACTAATTAACATTTTTCTACATATTTATTTAAAAACTTTTTTTAATAATAGCTCAATTCTCTCATGATCAACCCTTAAAATGATTTTGAGAAATTATTATTGTCCCTTATTTTTTTAAAAAGCTTTAGTTGTGTTAAATATCAAATGAATTTTATAAGATAAAAAATTTAGATATAAATTTAACAAAAACTAAAAGAAAATTCAGACATTCGATCTTCAAATTAAACTATCACGCTAAAATATTTTATAATATCTTTAGATATAACATATTGTCCTCTACATAGTAAACACAAACTTTTATAGTATTAGTAGAGAAAACATATTATTCATCACAATAATAATAGTATATGAGGCAAGAAAAAAAAATGTAATTATTAGATGTACAAAAAATATATTTATAATAATAATGACAGTGCATAATTTCAATATAAAGTGTATCAAGATATTATAAAATATATATGCAAATTTGTCTGATTAACTTTGAGATATATATTACAGAAATATAAAATATAAACTTAAATATTTAATATCATTTAATGTTTGAAATAAATGCTGATATGTTTAAGTAAAAGTATTTAATCGAATAACAATAATGAAACTATAAATGAAGGCTTTTAGTAAAAAATAAGACTGAAAATCAAATATCATGCATAAAAAACCAAAATCTCTACTTTGATAAATAAAGAATATCACCTTGAATAAATATAAAAGATCAATATAATAACTTTCATAACGATTGAGATAAAAATAACACTCAGCATAAAGAGAATAAAATGTCAATACTCCACAAATACTTTTAAAATTTTAAAAAAATAGATGTATCAAAAGTAAAAAAGAATGCATAAAATATCACACAAAACAAAATCAATTGAACATGTAATATTTTTTAAAGATATCCAAGTGTATAGTAATAAATAATACAAAGAACTCCCAAATGGCAGAACTCACAAAATAAATCACATGCATTTTCCACTTTCACTTTTCATCTTAACTTAAGACCCTCTTCATAATCCTTAGCCAAACACAGCATCTAGTGATTTTGGTTAGCTTCTCTCTAATTCAGTATTAGATGCTGTGGTGATGCACTAATGTTAGGTTTAATTCATTCTCAATATTAGGGTCATCATACTCTTCCTCCTCGTGCTAGCAGTTGAAGAAGAAGAAGAAGCTTCTCCCCTCAAGCCCTCAAGCTCCCAAGTTTCAGCAGAAATCAGAGTCCTCTTCCTCCATTCATTTCAAGGCCAGCGTTTGAGATGTAGAGGTCATTAGAGCTTATTAAGATAGTAAGGTTTAAGGAAGAAAAATTCATTCTACAAATATGATTTTTGTATACTCAGACATTTAGCCTCATTATTTGCATTGTTAAAATGATCATTTTGTGTCGATTTTGTTATCAATGGAAAGGCTTTGGAAAGCCCTTTCCATTGGTGTATGTCACCGCACTTGAGGTGCCATAAATCAAGAGTATTTGGGTGTCAAAGGGGATATGTTTCGGTTTTCGCACATACAAAAGCATCGTCGAGGGCCACATCGCGCCGTAGCGTCTGGCTCTCGGCTAGGGACCGCTACAGTGCACCATAGCGACCCACGTCTTGAATTAAATTCACCACAGTGCGTTGTAGCGCTTGGCTTTCTGCCAGAAAGCGCTACAGCACACCGTAGCACCCAGCTCTCAGGAAATTTGGCATCGCAGCGCCCGAAAGCGCTGCAATGCGCCACATCGCCAAAATCCGTCATAGCGCACCGCAGCATACTGTAACGCCTGGCTCTCAGCTAAAATGCGCCACGGCGCACAGTAGCATCCAGAACTATCCGGAATAACCCATAACTGTCCGGAATGGACTAAACTTCATATTTTTTGCTTTTTAATAATTATATGACCCTAATGGAGCTAAAATATACTAAAATCAAATCTGAATTTAATAAAATCAAGCATTGTGTGAATTTGGAGGTGATTTTGAATATAGAAATCTACCACTTATCATAAAGTGCATGTTTTAACTCTTAAATTTTTGCTTTTGGACCCTATAACGATTTTAGTCATAACTTAACCAATTGACATCAAAATTTAGCATTATTAGGCTCTATGGAACACTTAAACAGTGAACAATAAAAAACTAATTAAATTTTTTCAAATTTCACTAAGTAAAATTACCAAATTGCGCTTATAAGTTAAAATCCTTGATTTGAATTATTATGGCTTAATTCATATCCAAAATTGGTAAACCTATTGTCTATATTCAAGTTAGACAATAAGGAATCATTTAGCATCAAATAAATCCAATTTAGAACCCTTAATAAAAATGTAGCATGATAGACGAAAAAATACACATATGTGTTTGCACGCAAGTATACATTGTCTGAAGTAATAAGTAGAAGTTTAATTCTGGGATTTATCGTCCTCAAAAAATAGTAGTTCTGATACCAAGTTATATTTTATTTCAATAATATTTAGATATTTATTTTTGGTTTGATTTTTGGTTTCTAATTTAGCGATACAAATAACCTTAAGTTAAGATACGATTTGATTAAAAGAAGAGGGTTGAGTTTCATTATAAAAGTTGCAAGGGTTGGTGATATATCTTCATTATTAAATGTATATTTTTAATTTACATGTTTTATTTAATCAAGTAAACATCATTGGAATCAGAGTATCTTCCAATTACAATATATTCAAGTCTAGTGCACTAAGAGAACTCCCTTGGAGTTCTTCCTTAGCATATAAACTTTTGTGAGATCATAATCTATTAATTAAATTTGATTCTCTATCTCTATGTTACCATAAGATATCTTTTATTCCTTTTGATCACACAAATAAGATTTCCATTCACTATGCATCATGCGCTTCACACGCGGTTTAGCTAGATGGAGGATGCATTAGGTCAATGGACTATGTCACATCATCCATTGAGTTTTCTAGTGTTCTCTCATCCCTTCTACTTTGCTGAGTAGTAGAGCAAGGTTAATGAAGAATTTGGTTCACAAGCATCAATCTCTTGGTAGAGCTATTAAGGAAATGTGCAAATGAGCTTGGGAGTTTTGTTATATAACTCTTAGCTCTACTTGCATTATCTTCCTAGCTCTTACCCAATTAATGAGCTTAGAACACAAGTTATTTAATAAAATAAATTATACGTTATTCCGTGCATTCATTCCAGCATTTATAAAAATAATAACAACATATTTTCATTCATTACAATAATTCATTATAACACCACCATACTCTTACAAATTCATACAATTACATCTCAACCCTTTCCAAAGGGGTTTTAGCTTTCCATTACAAAATAAGCATAAGCATACATACAAGGAAAAGTGAATCTCGCCATCAGTTCACAGCAGAAATAAATCAAAGAAGCTTAGGAATAAATACTAGGAATCACCCGAAGATTTTATGGGGTTCTCTTGGACTCCTCCTGCACTTTCTCTTGATTGCTCCACTTTTTTTCCCTTGTTGTCTTCTTCTTCTTACTATTCTTGGTCAATCTTTTTCCCTTTTGAGAGTTTGTCCTTTATCCTCCTCCTGCAGCTTTTTTTATTGGTCTTTGAATATAAAAAAAATGGAACCTTTTTAAGGTCTAAGATTGGCCCTTAAATAGGGATGCACTCAACCTTAAAACTTTAATGAAGTGACTCTTCCTCTTCCTTAATTTTAATTTAATCCCTTTTAATGTTGTATTAATTTTATTTTGTTGGGATTCAACAAAAATAATGCTCTTCCATTTTCAAGAAGCTGTGGAAGGTCAAAGGTTGCATTTTGTGGCCTTCCCTATGCTGCCTTAATTGCTATTCTGGAAATTTTTGGATCATCCACTGCGGCGCGCAATGGCAACAGCGTTCCAAACACTCTTCCACTGCGACGCGCTATGGCAACAGTGTTCCGAACACTGTTCCGCCGTGGCAGCAGCGATTTGAACACTGTTCCTGCATGAAAATTAGTATATTTTCCTTTGGTCGCCTTAGTGTACACTGCGGCGCGCTGCAGCGCACTATAGCAGATAAACTTTCGAAATAACTATTCCAATAGTTCAGCTATAGTTTGAATGATTAATAAAATATTTCACTGTGACGCGCTACGGCACGCCGCAACGGAAAATACTTTGAAAATGCGGATCACTAGTTCACCTATAGTTTAAATGATTAATAAAATATTCTGTTGTAGCGCGCTGCAGTAGAAAATACTTCAAAAATGCAGATTAATAGTTCACCTATAGTCTTATAAAATGATAATTTATCCGCTCTGACGTGCTGCAGCGGAAGTATTTTTGAAACACTATTCAATTTCTCATTTATAAAGTTTTAATATTTCTCAAGAAATGACACTGTGGCGCGCTGCGGCGCGCCATGGGGCCCCGCAGCGGACAGACTTTCGAAAACACTTCAATTTCTCTCTTATGTGATTTTAATATTACTTTAGAGAAATGACATTGTGGCGCGCTACAACGGTTTTTCTTCTAGGTCTGCAGTTTAACTTCCATGTAAGGGTATAATTAGATCGCCTTGGCGTGCTGTGATGCGCTGCGGCAATTTTCCTTCCAGGTCCTTTAAAAATTCTTCCAAGTGAAGAATTTTCATGAGCCGCCGTGGCATGCTGTGGCGGTTTGACCCAGATTTCAATCATTCAGCTCATGCATTCCATTTTCTTCATTTTTCTACAAAAGTACAATTTTCCACTCAAAATATATGGGTATATATGATGATTTGAATGTTTAATCACTACAATCATGCTATAAATTTCAGATATATCACACTCCCACACTTAATTTTTTGCTTGTCCTCAAGTAAGCTCAAAATTTGATTTTATGAATTTCTTAGCCTAAGGATTCAATGTAGTAAGCCAATGTATAATGAATTTAGTTACCAAATATGCTCTAGTTAAGATGATTTCATATCTTTCAATTTTTACTACCCCTTTCATCAAGTTCATATTTCTACTCTCCATTCAGTTTCACATCAAAATGTTATACTTAATATTTTAATACAGGGGAGGTGATCCTAAAATTCAAACTTTAACGATGCAATTGGTGAATACTTGAGTATTGTGCCATGTGTGCCCCTTCTTATGATTCACAAGAAATATTTTAATATTTTATGAGAGATATTTTCTTCATCCTAAATATTTAATTTTTTTAGCTTGGGAGAGATACTTTTCATCATCCATATATATATTTTTTTATTTTTGAATTTCAGCTATAAGGGAGAGATATTTTTTTTCATCCTTTAATTTAGTTCTTTGTGGTTATTTAGTCTTACAGGAGCCTAGCACCTCAATTTCTCACTCACCTATTGTCACTTTGGTTTTAGTTCTTAGATTTTCTCTCCCCACATTTAAACTTCAGCACATGTCATTTTAATTTATGGAAACCAAACATTAGTAGAGCCTCAAGCTAAATAAGGAGTGTAGGATTGAAGTTGATTTTCCTCTTAATCTCAAGCATACTTGAAGCCTAATTTCCACACAATTGATTTTGATATTAAATCCAAAAATTAATTTTATTTAGAAAATTATCTTGAAGTTTAATTTTAGCAAAGATGAGGGTGCTCTAGATACGAAATTCATTTTATTAACTGAAATAAAAATTACAAAAAAAATAGAAAAATGAAAATAGAAAGCAGAAAGTTTAAAACAGTACAACTTTATTATTCATCAGGCTCATCTTTCTCCCCCGCATATCGATAGGTATAATTCACCGGCCAATCATCGTATGGAAATAATTCTCCTGCAGGAGGACGCGATAACTTAAACCCATCCGGTCCTTCACGCAAGCTCCACTCTTGGAACATTGTTCCAAGAGCTTCATGGAATTACGTTTGCAATTCGCGTTGTCGAGCCATTTTTTCCTTGATGAAGCGCATGTCGCGTGCTAAGAAGATGCCCAAATCTCGTTGATGCGCATACATACACAACATCAATTTGTTGATCGAGGTCCGGCAAGCGTGCGTTGAAGCTTCGCCTTCTTCTCCTTTCTTCTTCTTCACTCGCACCCCCTCTTGGGTGCAAGCGCTCAAGTTTGTAAGTTCTAAAGGAGCATGGGGCAGAATCACGACGTCACAAGGGAGGATCTTCACCCCTTGAGCCTCGCAAATACCTGAAATCAACGACCCAAAAGCAAGAGCAACACACGGGCTGATCAAGGCATTCCAGAGCTACTCCTTTATAATGCTGGAGATAAGAATATCTCCCTCTCTTTGTAGTGCATAAAGGAGCAGCTATAACAACCCTGGTTGTCACCTTAGCTAAATTTGAATTAATTAAGCCAAATCAAGCTCTAATTTTGATTTCATTAGACTCAATAAATGACAAATTTGGTATTTTTTTGATTATTTTTAAGCTCTGAAAAATACCTAAATTAATTTGATCTTCAAATCAAAATCTGATTTTATTTTTGAATTCCTCATACCCTAATTAGCTAAAGGTAAATTTTTGAGAATTTTTAGAGTTCATTTGGTCCTAAATTGGATTTAGAATATTTAAGAATAATTATATATTATTTAATTGGTTTTATTTATATTTAAATTAAATTTTTAAATTAAAAATAAATCGACAGGATTTGCTGTCGGGACCGCAACAGATCTGTTGCGGGGTCCCAACAGCGGCACATGCGTACCAGCCACCCGATGCAATAACACGCATCTTAGCGCTCTCGATCCAACGACTCTCATAACACGAGCCTTGATTGAATCATACCCGCCCGATCGACATCTAGCATCCAACGCACGAGATCTTCTCTGTAGTTTCGTTAATCAGGAGCCACATCAGACCGTCTATCACCAACGGCTTCGCGGATCAGACGGTGGAGATAACCCAGCCGCTGTAGACCTTCGTCCCCGAGAGATCCCGGCCCGACAGAGGAAATTTTGCCCGTTATGCCACGCAACCTTCTCCCCCACTCCCTCCTGCCTTGTCCCCTAGGCCGTTAGGATCCTTCTGATTGCGGCCGAACCCAATAGGATGGCACGGGAGGCTTGGACCCTCCCAATTGCGGGAAAATAGAAAGAGCCCTCGGCCCGAGCCTCTACTCCAGGCCTGAGCTCAGGGAGCCACCCCCATAGCTCCTAACACCTATAAATACCCTCGGCGCGCCCCAGTGACCTTCTTTGCTCACTGCGACCCACTAATCCTCCCGGCTAAAGTTTTTGGAGCTTTCGGTGACCCAACGACTAGAACAGCTACATCTGCTGATAGAGGGCGAGGTCTGGCATTTAGACCCCCTTGCTAGAGCCCCTGCGACCACTCAAAGCAACTGGAGCTACCTGCATTGCTTCAGTCACCTCACCCAACCCAAGGTACAGCATATGTCCTAACTTCTCTATCGAGCTGGTTTCAGCTCGACTCACTTCCTCTCTGATCCTAGATGCTGCGTTAAGACCCCTCCCTAGCTTCCTAACAGGCGATCGAGTCTTCTGGCAAGGCCTGGCAGTGGGCCAGACGGCATATCTATCGTTTGAGTGTGCACTGCCAGTCGAGCCAATTCACCCAAATGCTGCATTCCCTCGAGGCAATTGGCCGTCTAACAAGTAGTAGAAGCTATCGGTGATAATTATCGAACCATAGCAAAGGCTGGGTTAGATCAGATCGATCGATTTGACTATAATCGATCGATCCAGTCACAACTCTAATCGGCAAAATACCCCGAGTAGCACCCCATTGATCCAGACCATCCCGGAGTCTCTCGACTCGTCGTATCGCTTCCTCTTATGTCCCTGAGCGTGTAGGGATCAAGACGGTCGCGATCCGTGGCCTTTATAAGGAGAATTCACTCCTTACTGGTGCGCCTTCAGAGACGCCTCGGCCGAGTAGTCCCCCTGCGATCCGGCGCCTCCCAGTTGGGGCTTCTTGGTTTAATCGACGCGTCTGGAGTCAGGGATGGAGTAGCCATCGAGATCAGGGTTTGGCATAGCCGGAGCGTGGAGAATTGCACGTCGGGAGCTAACCTTAAGGCGCCGGGCTTCAGGTGCCAGCCGAAGGAAGAGGACGAAGTCACGGGTCGGGCTGACCCGTGACCCACGCGTTTTGAAATTGGGCCGACAGAATAATATTAGAATTTCTGGAATTGAAATCCTTAAGGAAATTAATTCATAATTAGATTCATATAGTTTTAATTTAAATAAAAATGCAAAATAAATTTTTTGAATAATTTTAGTTACACAGATCCAATTGGCGCGATCCAATATACCATTTGAATCAGAAAAATACAAGGAACCTGAATATAAAATAAAATCACAGATCCAATGGTTGGATTTAAAATAATTGATTAAGCCTTTTCTATTTTTAATTAAATCATAATAAATTCAATTAATAACCAAATTAATTAATTAAGGGCTCTGATTGCTTAGTAAACCTTAGAGAATAATTTCAGAGCCTTAAAACCAATTTTAGATACTTAATTTTCTTAATCATTTCTTAATCACCCAAATTAAGGATTAGTGAATAAAACCCTAATTAAGGCTCTGATTCTGGCAAGAGTAGTTCATAATGCTATCCTAAGCATAGTGGAACCTCTGGATAAGGATGGATTGCCCTAGAATGCCCTAAAACTCTTAATCACCCTACTTGGTTTAAATAAGTGATTAGTGCTAATTAGCCTAATTAAGTTGTCAAAACCTAAGTTAAGTGTATTTCCCACTTCATTAGCCCATATGAATTATATTAAAATAGATTAGATTTAATTTGGATAACAAAACTCTAAAATCCCAATTTTTGCCTTAAGAGAGGCATTTTAGTCATTCTGACCAAAATGTACTTAAGTAACCCTTAAATCTTGGGAAAAATTCAATAAATTATCCTTAGTTAGAATTTAATATTCTTTGAACTCTTAAACTAATAATATTATTAAAATGAATATTAATTTAAGAAATCTTTAATTTGCTTTAATTAAGACACTTAAATCTTAAGTGATCATAAAAAGGATCACTTTGCCTTAATAATTGAATCTAATAATTTTATATGTTAAATCTTAAATTAATAAGTTTAATTAAGTTAACTTATGAGCTTGAATTCTAAAGAAACACATTTAGAAAGTCTAAGTTGAAAACCTAATTTAAGTCTAAAGTGATCAAATCTTAGATCTTAGATCTTAAACCTTAGATATTCTACTTGAATTGAACTACCTCCAATTAAAATTCTTTAAATGATTCATTGTTTAATTCTTTGAAACCTTCCATGTGGGTATAGGATAATTCAATCTATAAGATAATGAAATTATCTTAAAAGTTGAATATATATCTCAGATTCTCAAGTTCTTAATTGATTATTTTGTCTTATGATCAGTAGAATAACCTTTCACAAAATTCTTAGTTTCTGGATCTATTCAACTTATAGGATTCTTTATTCTTAACTTAGGGTTAAAGTGTGAACCCTAGATTTTAGTCAGGACACCACCTTGGATTTAGGATTTGAACACCAAAGTGGGGTTTAAGTTCAAAATTCTTAAATCTTGATTTACTTAATCAAGATTTGGGTAAGAGAGCAAAATATTAATAAATTAGGTCATTGATTCATTTACTTAAACCTTATAGTCATCACATGATTTTGAATTAGAACTTATTAAGTTCCAATATTAACTTTAAGGATGTAAATCTGAGATTCTACTCGATAGATGGATATTGGAGATCCTAAACTTGTACCTTCTCAGAGTAGTTAGATTGGATAAATAGACAACAGTAAATATCACATAAGTCTAGATTGAGTCTCTTGCTTACCTTGACTAGATTTGCTTGGCATACCTTGGATATTGAGCCTTACTCCTTGAGCTTAATAGGAGAACTTAGGATATGGATGATACATCCTAAGTTAGTGTTTGTAAATCATATCATTCATCTGGTCTTGCAGTACTTTTAGTTAGTAGAATATATCCTAGCTTAGTCTGCCTCTTCAATATTAGTATTGTATATGATGGACCCAGGCATAGCAGATTCGGATGTTTAGGCTGGGTATTGATTGATCTTAGAGGTCCTGTATGGCCTATTGGCTGGTATGGCAGTACTATATCTTAGGCTTATTGCTACTCTAGTATGATTGCTCACTATTGTTTTTCATTTTTGCTTTGCCACATGCTTCAGTGGCCTTACTTACAGTACTTGCTTGCTTTTGCCACATGTATCAATGGCTTTATATTACATAGTTTGCTCTGCTTTTGCCATATGTTTCAGTAGCATTTTCCTTTCTTTTGTATTAATTAGCATGTTGTATGTATACTCTTATGAATTACTTATGTACATTGGCATGTTTAAGATGCTGGAATTATATGTTTGTTTCAGTATTTGTGTCATTTATATACTCAGCATGTGTTAATACGATCATAATCATATTAGGTTCAAAATTTGTATTATAGTCGTTGTTTCTTTTAGCTTTAGTATCACCTGATTTATTTGGTATTGTATGTTACTTTTCATATTAGTTGTTGGCTATAAATGGATAGTTTATAGTTACATGTTTCTTTCATAGCTTGTCGCACTCATTATTGCTCACATGTTTAATTAATTTAAATGTGATATCTTTAAAATAATCAGTTCATTAAAATAGCATAAAATGTACTTAGACAATTGTCTAACTGTAACATTTTTATTTTGTTGGCTGGGGCCCTGGCATTTGTGATACCGATAAATGTCAGATTCAAACTTGTTTGTGGGCAGTGTTGTAGAAGAGTAGCAGGTTCAGGAGGAGGATCGTGTTGCTGCTGCTTACAATGTACCCCGAGCTCCGACTCAAGCCAGAGATAGATTTTCATTTCTATTTTTCAATGAGATTGAGAGACCTTTGTATTAACTTTTAAATTCAGTTTGTAATAATTAATTCTAGATGTATTTCATTTCTGTATTTTGATGAGTTACTATATTATTTTTCTTTTTCTCTACTATGCTGTGCTTGTGGATGTTACTATACACCTATTGCTTCTGCCAATTTGATATTTGTATGTATATTGATGAATGTTTATAGCATTCTGGTGACAGGTTCTTGGCTTAAGGCAAGTTTGGTTTTCACCTGATTTACCTTAAGCTCGGGATTTGCCATAGTTTGAGCATTGTACTTTCTATTGTAAGTACGGGGGCACCACAGCAGCGTCCATGACCGGGTTACTTTGTTAAGATGCTCAGATGGCATAACAAAATTGGAGATGAACACATGCAAAGCTGTGGCGACTCAGCCCTGCCGTGGTCCTGTTAACCCTTAAGTTAACATGATTACGATGGAGGGGTCACCAAATGACAAGGTCCCCACTTAAGATTGGATTAGATACACATACTAATCTAATTTAAATAAGGACTTTGCAATTCAATCCAGAAATACTATCACTAAATGATCATACATGAACTCAGAGTGCAGAAGCATAAAACATAACATCCATCCAATACAGTATAAATACAACAATACAGAATAAGTAAAGTACTAAAAAAGAAATATAATCCTGTATTATTACAACATTTAATGAGTTTAAAAGAACTGAAAGAAAACTCTCAATCTCACTAAAAACAGAAAACTAGGCTACAGATCTTCAAGAATGGGCTCCTCCTCCAATGGCAAACTCTTCACTGGATCTGTTAATCCAACAAACTCAGAACCTACCATTATCAATTTCATAATGGTAGGGCCCCAGCCAACAAAAGAAAAACTGGTTAGACAATAAGTCTAAGTACATTTTAGGGTAAAAGTTTATTTAAGTTAACTGAATATCACCATAAAAATAGAACTAAGCATAATAGGTGCAGAAAAGCGTATCAAAAGAACAGTAAATAGTTATAAACCACGGTTTATAACTAAACAAATAGGAAGTAATACATACCTCCTCCAAGCAACTGCAATAAACACAGGTAAGTTATAGACTAAACTAAACTGTAAGAAAAGGTACAACCTAAACATGCTTATGATCAAACAGAATATACTAGGTGACATACATAACAGTATGAAATTGAAAACAACTAACATCCTAAGTATGTATAAGAAAATAATAAGCAAAACTAGCATCCTATATATAACATGTGCAGAAAAACTGAAAGTAAAACAGTGCTGAAATGCAGAATATACTAGTAAAACAGTAACTGCAACCTGAAACTATAGTAACTATATAAGTCATCTGAACTAAACACGAACTCAACAATTCTTAGCCTGATGAGCTAAGAAACTCTGAACTGATCATCACTGAAACTCTTAGCATGATGAGCTAAGACAGATCTGAATGTAAGTGTACTTGAATTAGTATAACCATATCATAATCCTGACTCTATAGTCAGTAGGGCAAGAGTCTATCCATCCTATCCCATGGACTAGGCATGGCATAGATTATCGGACTGAAACCCCCTACAAGAAGCCGACCCCGAACGAGTTGATCGAAGAGGTATACTAATCAAGCTACACCTTACAAACCACTTGTGAAACGATCATAATACTGTTTATAAATAATGTTCCAAATTAACATAAGATATTTATCAAAATATCTTATGTACATAATACATGTTCAAGGTATAAGGCTCAAAATCAAGGAATGCGAAGCATCAAAATCAAAGTGCAAGAAACTCTATCTAAAACACAGGTGATATCCGTTGTTATCTACTTTATTCGTTCTATCTACTCTAAGTTACATAAGTTTTAGAATCATCAATTCTTACACATTCTGTAACTTAGAATCACGAATCCTACTTGTTGAAGATAATTAGGACTGGCCAAGTCCTAATTATAGTTAAATCAAAAGACGACTATTTGGTTAAAATGAATAAGTTATCGACCTAGTTTTGTAATTTAATTCATCCCAACCTCATCTTGATTAGCCAAATCAAGATAAAAAGATTAAGAATTAGACTCCAGATGATGGGGTCTAATCACTTAATCTAAAGGTATAACTAAGGGTCTAAGGTTTAGAACCCAAATCTCACAGATTAGGTTAAGGCAAATCCTAATGATAAATCAAATTTATTAGGATAGATCTCTATTCTTAGTTCTAAAGTTTAAAGATCAAATAATCATTTAATAAACTAAGAAAATCTATAAACTAGAAAACTCAAGGTTTCACCTAATTGAGTAACCCAATTTACTCAATAGATGAATTCTAACTTAAGATATATTCCTAATCTTAGGAAATAAGGCTCTTAATTACTAAGAGTATCTCTCAGGACACACATCCTAACTAATGTTATAAGACTTAAGGATGAGTCTAAGAATAATTAAGGAAAGAGAACTCTTCTTAAGACTTAGGAATTTTCTTAAAGAGTATATTTTGAGATTTTAATCAAAACCTAATTTAGACTTAAATTCGATTAATTTCAGTTCTAAATCATTCTATTTACTGATTTTAATGTTTAGAAATTGAATTTAGGGCTTTAAAACGGCTAAACCCTAAATTTGGGCAAAATGACTATTTTGCCCCTACTTAAGGGTTCAAAAGATCAAATTTTGATCTAGGGCTTAATTTCTAAAATTTTCTTTTGGAAAGTGTTTCTTACTATCTAATATAAGATTAGACAGTAACTAAATTAATTTTGGGTGATTATTAAGCCATATGAGATCAAATTAGTGAATTTGACTCATAAGGGCAAATTAGTAATTTGGCTAAGTGAAAGTTAAATTTTCTTTCAGATTATTGTTCTTTACTATCTAAGCTTTCCATAGAATCTTAATTTACTAAATTCTGATAAGTATTGGCCAGGTTATGGCCAATACAAGATCTAGGGTTTAAAGGTGATTTAAGAAATGCTTAATTAAGGGTCAAAAATCATAACTTTGCCAATTAGTGTCCAAATTAAGCAAAATTAGGGGCTATGAATTACAAATAGCTCACTGATCATAATGACATGTGGTAGGCTCAATTTGGACCTAATTTGACTAAGTTAAGACCTAATTAGGGTTTAGGGTGATTAGTGAGTGATTAGCAAAATTAATCACTCAAATATTAATCCAACCTTATAGATTGATTCTAAATAGTTCTAGGAGTCCTCTGAAATTTAAATTACTCATTTTGGGCTACTAAATTTGCTAATAATTACTAATCAAGGTTTAGAGTGATTAAGGGGTGATTAGCAAATCTAACCGTTGGATCTAAAATATTTTTATATATTATTGTTAATTAAGTTCTTCTAATCTAAATGGACCTTTGAATCATTAAATTTGGAGCTCAATTGACCAAGTTATGGTCAATTGAAGTTCTATGTCTAATTAGGGTTATGTCCTAAATGCCATTAGTCAAATCCTAATTCAAACAACAAGATGAATACTACCAAAATAATCCTTAGGGTTTTCTAATCACTTTAAGACCCATATTGGGTATGATTAGATCATTCTACACAAAGTTATGATTGATTGAATATTTGAGATATAAATTTTGACCTAATTAAACCCTAAATGATCACTTTATTAAATATTGATCCTACAGAAAATTAAATGGCATCAATAAATTTCTTATATTTTTCTGATTAATTTGGTATATTTATTTGTATAATTTGGATGAGTATTTTAGGAGTTATTAAGGTTTAAAGTTTGGTATAAATTTAATTAATAATTATTGATTTACTTGAAATAATATAACTGTTATATAAATATATATATATATATATATATATATATATATATATTTATATATGATTTTGGTTATTTAATTTATCTGCTATTTATTTATAATATTCATCTTTCGTCTTATATATATATATATATAATTATATAAATATAATCATATATATAAATTAATCAAGATATAGATAATTATATCTTCTGCAGATTGAGTTCTACGCAAGCAGACAGAAGAGATCTCTAGTCCACGTGTCACCACAGGATTTGCTGATGGAGTGTAGATGGGTCCCACAGTCGCAGCATTATGTCAGCGATCTGTGGCTTGCAGGTCCCACCAATGATAGTCTTAATGACATCCCGACCCGTGTGAATTCATACACGGGCGGGTCCTCCAGTCACGCACGTGCTTATGCTAAGCGCTCCGGGCCTAAATCGCGGGTCGAGTATCGACCCGCATCCATCTGCGACGGGCCTGCTTCTGAAACGCGAACGCCGAACACCCTCGCCTAGGGCATCCCGGAATCCGGCCCTCTCGACGCCGCGGGACGACAACCCGCAAACGAGCCTGTCGGGCTTGACGAGCATAACCTATTGGTATAGTTTTAAGGGAGTAGATGACCTGAGATCGCAACAAAACTTAACCCTAAATGCCCTAACAATGAACTGTGATTCGTTTTCGTTTTCTTTTTTTTTTTTTTTATACAGAGGCTGAATCTCATAATTGGCTTAAACAATCAATATAACTTGAATATTTACATAAAATTTCATAAATTAGGATGATTACAAGATTGAGATAGACACATTCGAATCATTATTAATTTATCAAGTGTTTTATGCAGAAAGGAAATCGGGTACCTAGAGGTCGATCTCTAGATGGCTTGCTGAAGTCTTGAGGACGTCGATCGATTGATGAGGGCAAGCTCTCAATTAAGATCCCTACTTAGAGATTTAAGGAAGGTCGAATGCCGAAGGAAGCCACGCGCAGAGATGCGCTCGCCGCGCGTCCTAAGTGACGGACACACGCCCTAATTTGGGGAAGACGCGTTCGAGGAGGGTGTTGAGGATGAACCGGTCTGATCGTGCAGACCGGTTCGAACTGGATCGGCATGTTCGGTCCAGCGAAACAGTGGCGGTCCACGGATATAAGCATGCGGGCCCTACAATTTGGTTTTAATATATATATATATATATATTATTTAAATAAATTTTAAAATCTGTTTTATTAATTAAAATTTATTAATTAAATGCATCCAGCAAATTTTCAATAAATCACCCTTAGCTAATTGAAGGGTGAGGAACGCAACGGTGCACTCGAATTTTCGTTTCAACGAGTATTTATTTATTTGAATATTTGGGGTATTTAAATAATATTAAAATATTCGACGAAAATCCAACGACTTCCAAATGCCTCCAAAATTTCACCCCTAGCTAATTTGGGTGTTCTGAACGCAATGGTGAAGTCATATTTTTAATCTGAGATTTAGATAAAAAGTCAAATTTCCAGGTTTTGGGATTTTCCAGAATTCTTGTTTTAACTTTGTTGACTTCTTGGTTTGACCTAGGTTTCAGAGATGAATTTCAAATCACTTGATTAGTGACTTAGAACCTTAATTAAGACTTATAAGAGCAAAGTAACAACCTGGGTTGTTACAAAAGCATTGCTCAATTTTGTTAGGAATGCTCGAGGAATATTGGCTAAATTCCCTCTCCATCCTGCATCAGACCGGGTAATCTCACTTGCTATTTCTACTAGGTCGTATTGGGAGCTCAGCAGGTTAAAATAAATACAGCTCTCTACCTCACCCAATAAATAAAGTTCTTGGATGTCTTTGTTCCCGAACTCCATAGCCTTACCCCTCACAAAAATTTTATGCCCCACCACATTAATCATACTAGCATAAACTTCCTACACAATGGAGAGGTAAGTAGAGCCTGTGGGACTCACTAAGTTTTCTCATCCCCAGTTCAGAATTTGATCTGGGTTTACTAAGTATGGGAGCCCAAATCCTCGCTCAGGGATTAACTTCCTCTTTATTATAATTTGGTTGAAGCGTTGTTTTGCTTCAACCGAAGAGAATCATTTTTTATTGAACACTCCACCAGATGTGGTGGTCGAAGCTCCCTTGCTTGCAGTTGATTTCTTCCTTGAAGACATTGCTCTTTTAATGATAAAAATAAAATATTGAAAGGAATGATGCCTTAAGAGCAAATAGGAGATGTTAGAGCTGAGGATCTTAAGGTTTCAATTAGGTGCATCTTCCAACTCCCCCCTCTCAGCCTTTCTATAGAGGTTAAAAAAAAATTCTAAAATATTTTGAGTTAATCACACATATGGCGCGTTAATTCTTGGTCAAAGCTAGATGTAATTCGTGCCATAAGTGTGACTTGATGTCTGTTCAAGAAAATGGAAAATTTCAACTTTTTCAGCACCTAATTTGCATTTTGGAGTTCCAAGGCACGCTGTAGCATTTTTTGACTGCCTTATGAATTCAAGGCAGTCAATTTCTGCTTCAGCTGGGTATTTTCCACTGCAGCGCACTGTGGTGCCTTAAAATATTCGTGCTGAGTTATCCGCTAGAGCGTGTTATAGCAGCGAAATCCGTATTTTCCACTGCGGCGGTTCTTAAACAGAAAATTTTTAGAATTTTAATTTTATTTCCAGAACTCTTTTCACAGGAAATTTTTGATTATTTATTGAATTTATACTATTCCTAAAAGCAAAACTTCAAACAAAACAGAAAACGAGTTGGGTTACCTCCCAAAAAGCGCTTGATTTAATGTCGTCAGCCCGACACGTTAAAAGTTCAAATAGATTTAGAATTAATATTTGGTCTCTGTTTTCAAATTTCAGATTTCTGCCCCCTTGTTTCAGTAGAACAATTTCTTATTATCATTGGGTCCGTAGCTATTTCCACTCCTTCTAATGTCCGTAGCTATTTCCACTCCTGCTAGCTAGGAAGGGTTGCCCAAATATGATAGTGGAATTTTTATTCCACGTATCACATTCACAAATAATAAAATCAGTGGGAATAAAGAACTCTCCTAAACCAATGATTATATTTCTAATTACTCCTAAAGGAGTCCTTGAATCAAGGTTTGTAAATTCTATGATCATTGAGGTGGTCTCCATCCCTCCTAAATTCAATTCCTTAAGAACATGGTATAGCATGATATTGACCGAGACTCCAAGATCGCATAAAGGATCTAGAAAAACCTCGTCCCCTATCACACAAGGGATATTCAACCTTCCCGGATCCTCCTTCTTCTCTACCACTAATCTCTCCATTGTTTTGTTTCCCAATTCACTTTCTAACCCTCATTTTGATTCATTTACTTCAATTTTGACGTTAAGGCAGTCTTCCTCAATTTCATCTAAATGAATGACACTCACAGTTTCCCTTGGATTAATTTTAGTCGAGATGGGCAACGTTCCCAGCTGTCGGGTGGACAGCTGCTGGGAAATTTATCCTAGCTAAACTTCAATATTTCTTAGGGATGCCTCTATCCCTTGGATAGAGGCTTCATGCATATTGAGTGTTACTTTAGTTCTCCTCATAAACTGAAGGGTTTCCATCTTAAAGGAATTAAACACTCCCTCTAGGTTGGGCTGTTGGGTTAAATTGTTGTCAAATTGAGTGTACCCCTATTTATTTATATTATTTTCTGTATTAAAATTTTCATTATTATTGTTATTGTTACTCCATGAAAAGTTTGGATATTGCTTCCACCCAGGGTTATAAGTTTTGGAGTAAAGATTATGTACATTATTTTGCCCAGCATTATTATTTCTTAAATAATTAACTTGTTCAATTTTGAAAAGTGCAAAAGGGCTGTTTAAGTTATAGTTTTCGCTCACATGCTTCCCTCCACACAGCTCACAGTGTGCTTCTTGGACATAGTTATTATTCATACTCTCTATCTTGTTATTCAGTGCATTTATCTCATTTTGAAGGGCTAGGATTTGATTCGTGTCATTTACTTGGTTAGCTTCCCTCTTGTTAGGGTTGATTCTCTCAGTGGGCCATTGGTAGGCATTGCTGGCCATCTCTTCCAAGAGATCAAAGACTTCTTTCTGGATCTTACTACTGAGTGACCCTCCAACGGCTGCATCAATAAGTGTCCTTGTTAAAGCATTCAAACCATTGTAAAAGGTGTGAACCTGTATCCATTCATGGAACCTATGATCTGAACATTGCCTAAGACACTCTTTAAACCTTTCTCAGCTATCATACAAAGTCTCCCCCTCTAATTGATTGAAATTAGTGATCTCAATCTTCAACCGGGCTATTTTTGCTGATAAGAAATATTTGGCTAGGAACTTCTTAGCTAAATCATCCCAAGTGCGTATAGAGTCTCCCAAAAGTGAATTGAGCCAACTCTTGGCTCTATCTCTAAGTGAGAATGGGAAAAGCTAGAGTTTAATGGTGTCTTCAGAAACACCATTAAATTTAAATGTATCACAAATTTCAAGGAAATTTAAAATATGTGAATTAATATCTTTTGTGGCTAGTCCACTGAATTGGTTATTTTGCACCATACTAAGTGTTCAAGGTTTAATCTTGAAGTTATTGGCCTCTATGTTCGGTCTCACAATCGCATGAGGGATGCCTCTAACAGTAAGCAGCACATAATCTCTCAAGGCTCTACCCCTAGGTTCTCCTAAATGATTAGCTTCTAAATTATCCATTTCAAGGTGATGTTGATTAGGGATTGCTCATTCTCTTATAGCTCTCAAGTACATTCACTCAATTTCAGGATCAAATAAAATATTAATATTTTCTCTCCTATTCATGCAGTTCTCAAATTCAGATAGACAAAAATGATTACATCAATCACAATGAACAATTTAACAATTTAATCACTCCAAGATAGTGAATAAGTAATACAATTCCAGTTCTAATAAGCACAACAATTTAACTAAATTAAAACTCTAGTTACACATAGTTAGCATAATACGATATGATTACCAAAAAAATGAAAATATAGATAAGTAAGAAATCTAAATCACTATTTACTTGAAAATTATACTTAATACAAAATAAAATTATTCTCCGGCAACGGCGCAAAAAACTTGACAGACAAAAAATACACATCTGCATTTACACGCAAGTGTACGTGGTCTGAAGTAATAAGTGGAAGTTTAATTATGGGATTTATCGTCCTCGGGGAATAGTAGTTCTGATACAAAGTTATCTTTCAATATAGCTTAGATGTTAATTTTTGGTTTGATTTTTGGTTCCTAATTTAGCGATACAAATGATCTTAAGTTAAGATACGATTTGATTAAAATGAGAGGGTTGAGTTTCATTGTAAAAGTTGTAAGGGTTGGTGATATTACTTCATTATTGAATGTAGACTTTCAATTTACATGCTTTATTTAATCAAGTGAACACCATTGAAATCGGAGTATCCTCCAATTACAATAGGTTCAAGTCTAGTGCACTAAGAAAACTCCCTTGGAATTCGTCCTTAGCACATAGACTTTCGTGAGATCATAATATATTAATTAAATTTGATTCTCTACATCTAGGGTACCAAAGGATATCTTTTATTCCTTTAGATCTCACAAATAAGATTTCCATTCATTATGCATCATGTGCTTCACACGCGATTTAGAAGATGGGAGGATGCATTGGGTCAATGGACTATGTCACATCATCCATCGAGTTTTCCAACATTCTCTCATCCCTTCTACTTTGCTGAGTAGTAGAGCAAGATTAATTGAGAATTTAGTTCACAAGCATCGATCTCTTGGTAGAGCCGTTAAGGAAAGATGCAAATGAGCTTGAGAGTTTTGTCACAACTCTCAGCTCTTCTTTTGCACTACCTTTCTTGCTCTTACCCAATTAATGAGCTTGGACCACAAGTTCTTTAATAAAATAAATTAGACTTTATTTCGAGCATTCATTCCAGCATTTATAAAAATAATAACAACATATTTCATTCATTTCAACAATTCATTATAACACCACCATACCCTCACAAATTCATACTACTATATCTCAAATCTCTCTAAAGGACTTTTAGCCTTCCAATACTAAATAAGCATAAGCATACATACAAGGAAAAGTGAACCTCACCATCAGTTCACGATAGAAATAAATCAAAGAAGTTTAGGAAGAAATAATAGGGATTACCCAGAGGTTTTTTAGGGTTCTCCTGGACTCCTCCTGCACTTTCTCTTGATTGCTCCACCCTTTTTCCCTTGCTGTCTTCTTCCTTTTATTGTTATTGGTCAACCTTTTTCCCTTTGGAGAGTTTCTTCTTTATCCTCCTCCTGCAACTTTTCCTTATTGGTCTTTGAATGTAAAAAAACTGGAACCCTTTCAAGGTCTGAGATTGACCCTTAAATAGGGATGCACTCAGCCTTAAAGCATTAATGATGCAACACTTCCTCTTCCTTGGTTTTAATTCAATCCCTTTTAATGTTTTATTCATTTTATTCTGTTGGGATTCAGCATAAATAATACTTTTCCATTTTCAAGAAGCTGGGGAAGGCCAAATGTTGCATTTTGTGGCCTTCCCTATGCTGCCTTAATTGTTGTTCTGGAAATTTCTGGATCGTTCGTTGCGGTGCACTGCGGCAGCAGTGTTCCAAACACTGTTTCGCTGTGGCGCGCTGTGGCGGCAATGTTCATTATGTATAGATTTTTTTTGCGTGCCTAAAAGCTAAATGTAATATGCAAATAAGTCTATAGCTTAGAAACTAATCTTTTTTTATTGAAATAAAATATAATGTTATGTTAGATATTGTAAGTTTTGTATGCCAATTATTAGGTTTTAATATTGAAGTTTTCCTAATATAAAATTTATTTATTTTCAATATATATATATATATATGTATATATTAATTATTATAATAATTCACAACTTATTTATAAATCTCTCATAGAGTTTATTAGAAAAAAGATTTTAATATATTATACAAGGGATGTTAATAGTAGGGTTTAACATTGTGTGTGTTCTTTCTCTTTAAGGATTTATGAGGAAATTTCATAAGAAAAGCTCTTCTTTTTATTTAACAAAATTTTAATCATTAATTAGAAGTTCAAATCAGCAAGTTTATGATTAAATTCGAATGTATAGAAGTGTAAAATGAAAAGTAAGGGTAATGGTTTTTAAGGAAGAAAACTAGTTAGGTAGCTTCATTTAAAAATACTTAGAAATTCAAATGAAAATGGAAAATAAATTTCAAGATCTTAATTGGGCTTAGAAAAAAAAAGCTCAAGTCTATCCCAAAAAAGTCTTCATTGATGCTATGGGCTCATTTTGGGCTTAAATAAAAGTAAAGTTCTTTGAGACCAAATTAGTGTTTTAATGGTTCAAATAATGTTTAATACAGCATAATCAAAAATTAAATCATGGCTTTTAATTTGTATGCTAAGACTAAATTAAAATAAAATTATAGGTTAATATACTTAGAGGTCCAAATAAAAATGGAAAATAATTTTCAAGACCTTAATTGGGTTTAGAAAAATAGAATTCAAGACTAGCCCAAGAAAATCTTCATTTGATATTATAAATAGAAGTAAAGTTCTTTGGGACCAAATTAGTTGTTCGATGGTTCAAATAATGTTTAATACAGCATAATCAATAATTAAGTTGGATTTGAACTTCATGGTTTTTAATTTGTATGCATAGGTAAAACTAGGTAGAGATGCTAGGAACATCAAATTTTATGGCAATTCATCTCATGTTATATGCCATAAACACCTTTAAATCTTTATCATATTTATCCCATACATTCCTTAGTAAATTATAATAAATTTATGAACTTCCACATCAAAATTAAAACTAAATTTGGAGGTAATAATAATTAAATCTCAAGGTAAGTCAAATTTGCTATACATATGTTCTATTTGATCCACCTAATTATCTATCCAACCAAATTATATTAGATTTAGTATGGAAGTATAAGATATATTATTAATTAATCTCCACATCATTAATATGCTAAAAGTGTGCTTATATGACTCATATTGTGTGTTAGAAATCAACAGCCCAAAAATAAGTTCATTTAAGTTCTATATTTAAGTATGTAGGCTAATTTTGGGCTCAAATAGAAAGAGGCTTCTTTGAGAATAAAATTAATGGTAATTATGATTAAATGAAATCATTAGATAGTTAATTATAACTTTAACTTTTTTCTTAGACTTTTGCCAAATTTCAAACTTATGTCAATTACAATATGTGTGTATGGTAGTAGGAGTCTTTGTTCACAAAAGAATTAATGCTTACTACAAGTTGTGGACAATATAATTATTTAATTTCTTGCTCTTATAGATACACTAGCATATGTATAGTGTGTTCAAAATATTACATTGTAAGGTGAAGTAGTATTAACCAAGCTTTAGTAACCAAATCTTAAAAGATAATTCATGTAAATGAGTTCATCTTGATCTACCATATGATGTAATCAATAAAATCATACAAATTCTTACTACTTATTTGTGTATATGATATAGAAAGCTCAACATTAATTATAGCATGCATTAGAAGTGAAATAATTAAAGATTAGCTCAGGAACAACACAAGTTGAAAAGGTGGAGCACAACTTGATTTCTTTGAGACATTCTTTAATTCTTTCCAAAATTTGATATCTTATTTATACATTAATTAATTAATATTAAAATCATAAACTTAAACTATTCAAATAATGGCTTTTTCAAGCCATAACATGTAATATTTTCATAGGTAAAAAGATGGCCATCACATGATACATAAAAATTATAATTTTACTATAACATGACATATCTTATGATTAGAACATGGAATTTATGAGCAAAAATTTACTACATGATGTAATAAACATTTTAAATGTTATATAAGATCATATATATGGCTAAGGTAAAGGTTTAATAGGGCTTACTTTGAGGTCTAGGCTATATGAACGAGTTTAAGACTTACAGAAATATTCAAGAGTTTTGATGATTAAGAACTCTATAACATGAGTGAAAACATGTATTAAAGGTTCAATAATAGTTAAATCACATTACTACAACAAAATAAGAATATTAGGATGTTTGATTGAACTTAAACTGACCTAGGTAAGCATGGTGAAAGCATTCATGATCATAAGAAATGATTTTTTTTTATAAAGTTATTATTATTAATTTTCTTGTATATCCAAGTTGAGTTAATAATGAATATACATGATAACCATTCAATAGAGAAGTTAAATAATAATACAAACACAAGGCTAAGTAATGATTGAAAGATAGATTAAACTATAGGGGTTAAGTAGGCTTTAAACAAGAACTCAAATTGATTCAACTAACATAGAGGAATAGTTTATCATGGAGATTAATTAAAGAAATGAGAACTAAATAGACACCAAATAGTATCTAAAAGTAACCTTATTTTTTTAATAATAGATCATTTATCATCATAGTTAAAGAATAAAAGTAGGCAAATTCTCAAGATTAAATCCTAGAGCTTACATGGGTATAAGTTAAGATTTAGATTACTACCTCTGTTCTAAGTGCAGTTTCTTAATCTTTGATGTAGAAGGATGCTTTAAGACCAAAAGGAAGGCAATTTGTGCACTAGATCAAGAGTTTGAGCTTCTTAAAGTTGACATGATGGATATTTTAGCAAATGCAAAAAGCTCTCATGCTTTGGAAGTTTTCTCCCAAACTAGTAAAGGAATTTACTTTAAATTTTTCTAAAAGGTAGCTAAGGATCTTGGAAAAAATTTTGTAAATGAGGAGGGCTGGCAATGCTTGGTTAGTGTATGGAAAAGAAGATGAGACTAATTTTAGGAGAAAAATGTTAATGGAGATGTTGAGGTTAACTTTGGTAGTTCAAGCACAATTTTTAAATCCAAAGCATAGATATAGACATAAACTCTTCTATAAAATAGTGGGATTATGTTTAATTAAGTGGGGTAGTCAAGGTATGGGTAGAATAGAAGCTTCAATGTAGGATATTTTTCCATATGAGAGTTGAAAGGTTAGGATAAAGAGGTATAACCTAACTTCAATTATGCCCATTTTTTATTTGATAGTTGAGAAAATCTCCCCAAGGATTAGAACAAAGTGAAAATGTCATCCATTGGCTTCTATATAGCCAATTAAGGTCTAAAATCAAATTTATTTTTTCTTAAAATTATGCATACAAGCTATTAAGTTTCAAATATTTGGTATGATGATAGGGCAAACCAAGGAGACGAATCAACTCCAAATTAGGCCAAACCATCAAGATAATTGGCTAATCCAAGCCCTAGATTTATTGGATCAACTCATCTAGCTCACAACAAAACATTGTTCATTCATGTCATCTAGCGTTGTATGTTATATAGGTTTTAAGCGACGATCATTTTTATTAGTGATGGTGTTAAATCAGGTGTTTGATTTGTGTTATTGGATTTAGATATGCAATGTACTAATTGATTATATTAGGTGGCAGTTAAGTTAACTAGTACTTTTTTTATAAGCTTTGCATATTTATTTAATGAGTCAATGTTGAAAATCTAAGATCATCTTAAGGTTTTGATGATTCTTAAGTGAATTCTAAGATGATTTTAAAGTTTAATATTTATGATCCATTAATTAAGTCTAAGAGATTTTGAAAATATCATAAGCCATTATCTTACTGATTTAAAGCATTTAATTAGAATTCTAGGGTTTAAGGGCACTTAAACCAACTTTTAGTCAAAATAACCAAAATGCCCTTCCTAAGGGATAAAATTGGGATTTCAAAATTTAGGCTTCCAAATTAATTATAATCAGTTCTAATTGGTTCATTATTGTATAATGAAAGAATTAACACCTTAATTATCAAATTTGCACTTAGGACAAACCTAATGAGCACTAATCAAATTTTAAGGCCATTAAAGGTGATTAATAATATTAGACTATAAAATTAATATTCAATTTCACTAATGAGTTCTACAAGGCATAAAGAGATAATAGATATAGAGATTTCATAGATCAGAGCTTAAGGCATTTAATTAAGCATTAATTACAAATTAGGGTGATTAAGAAATGATTAATTATTTTACAAACCCTAAAATATTTCCAATACATAAATAGATTCTCTTCTGTCTCATGAACATTTAGAGCTATTAATCAAGTAATTTGGCCAAGAAATGACTTAAATATTCATTAATTACTCTTAGGGATAATTAGTATTGAATTATAAATTTTAATCATAGAAACCAGAATACTATTTTAGATTAATGTTCCTTAGGTTTTGGTGATCAAAATGGTATATTGGAATATACTATTTGGATTAGTGTAGCTAAATTTATTTAGATAATTTAAATTGAATGATTTTAATTAAAATATCATAGATTAAATAATTGTAATTGATTTTACTTAAGGATTTTAATTCTAATAAATTGGAATATTCAGATAACTCAAAGTCAACATGCACTGGTCGGGGGTAACCCGACCCACTACTGTGCGCCTTCGTCTACGAACCTTCCCTCATTAATTGATGCTAGGGCTCGACTTCCGGTAACATTTCTTGAGTAACTGACCCATCACACGCCTTGATTCCAAGTGCTACACATTCCTCAACACCAGACACTTTGATTGCACCATGAAGCCCTCCCTAGGTGGCACGAGGATGCTAAACGACTACTCCTCCTAAAGGCTTTAGCTCGGGAAATAGGGTTTTATTGTGGGGATGAAATACTCCCCACAGGATCTATTACTCAGCCATATTTTGATCCTTACACCATCCATAAAGTGGAACGAATCGAAACCCCAAAGCCATGAGATCTAAGAGGCACTAAATCATTAGGGCCTTACTCAAGCTCAGCTGCAGGCAGTGTCAAAACTTGATCGATCAGAGTGATCAATCAGGGCTAGCCTAAGCTCTAATGACAATCATATTAAGCTCAGTTAGCCAAGGGTATTCAATCATAGGAGGGGAGAATAAGAATTCAAAATCCTAGTCCAATGAGGCATCACCGTACTCACAGAACAGTTCGACTCCTCCCAGACAACAATGTTTACTGTCTGAACTGAGCTAAATAGCTTAGAATATGCAGAAGCTTCCCAAGATGTAGACTAAGCCTATGGCACAGCATAGAACTATCCTAATAAACTCAATTAACATCGAGTCTACTCGACTCAATGGGGAAGAGGCAAGTACCTGGATTGGCTGAGCTAATAAATTATGTGGCTTTGGAGGTGATTTAGAAGTCAAAATAGATCCAGTAGGTTCCTAGTGCTTATAATAACTAAGGGCTTGAACTCCAAGCTACACCCAATGCCCTTACTGGAAATCCCTTTGGATGCCGGCTGAAAATAACAGGGAGACAGAAGGATAATTGAGGGAAATTGGGAGTTGCAGAGATTGCAAAGGGAGGCTCTGGAGATTTTCTCGAGCTATTTATAGCCTTAGAGGGCTCAGAAGGTTGGGCCATGGTTGAAAGGAGCTCTGATTGAAGGACCGGCGCACTAATGCTATCGAGAGCTCGATCATGCCTTATGGATCACCGAGGGTGCTCAACCGATAATGGAAATTATCCTACTGCCTAGCAGACGTGGCATAGGGGTGGGGGACAGGGTTCTTATAACAACCATACTTAGCTAATTATAAGTTTAATCATGCTCTAAATATAGTTCCATTTCATTTAATAGATTATTATAAGCTAATCCTAAAAATTTGGGGTCAATCGGATCTCTCTAAGTCAAATGAGCATTTTTGTCTAATTAAGTACTCTAAATAATAGATAAAATCTTTTGATCTCCAATCAAAATTATGATTGTATTTTTGAATTCATCGCCCCAAAATTAGCAAGGGTACAAGTTTGGGAATTTTTGGAGGTCATTTAGGCATATTTCGAATTTAAATTAATTTGGGAAAATTGCACATAAGAAATCCTAACATTTCTTAATTGCAATTATATCATTTAACCGGTTTAAATAAATCGGGATCCATTGTGCGAACCATGGGCGATCCACTGGGAAGCCCGGGTCATGCGACAGTGGAGCCCCGCTCTATCTAACCTTCCAACCCGCGATCTCAACGGTTAGGATCTAGATCTGCAGAAGCGCGGTCTGCTGTCTAATTTCCTCGTGGATCCTATGGTTCGAATCACTTCCACGATCGGCCATTATGGTCCATTTTATCTAGGTCATCGCGTCTATCTATTCAATAGATCAGACAACCCACAGTGCGCCCCCACTGTAGATCGTCGCCCCGAGTGCGCCCCACTCCCGACAGGAGAAATTTGCCTGTATGCTAGCTGTCCATCATATCCCCTAGTACTTCCTCCACCTCAGCAAGCCATTGGGGATATTCCCTCAAGGGTATGGCAACCCAATCAAGCCCTGTGGCCTAGCCGAGCTCAAAATATAATTTGAGAGCTCAACAATGACCCGAGCTCCCGGGCCATCTCCAACTAGCCCTCTGCACCCCAACCCGTCCCCTGAGGCTATAAATAGCCTTAGGATCCTTCTTAGATCTGCTTGTTGATTAATTGAGCTCAATTAGAAATTTTTCCCTAGTTCGCCATTGTCAATTTGCTTGAGCTCTCCTGGTGATCCAGTGTTCAGGACCTGCTAATAGAGGGTTAGTCCTGGTGTTCAGGACCCCTGGCATCTTTGATAAGCTCTACAACCTCTGGAGTTTCCTATGCTGATTGATCCAAGCTCCCCCATCAAACTAGGTACCTCGATTGTTATGAAAAGCTGATTAGGCTCGACGCCTCCTCCCCGTTCATCAATAATTGTTCTATTATGCTAACCGAATACAATGCTTACAAAACTAGGTTTGGGTCGGTCCCGATGGATCAAATTGAGTCTGAGTGAGGACTTAGCGATTCAGTGACTTCCAAACCAAGCCGCCTTGGGGGTTCGATCTGTCTCACCTCCCTGAATGTGTAGGTATCAAATCTAGGGAGAATCATGGTCTATGAGAAGATAATTGACTCCCCACAGTAGCTCCATGGCATGTCTCTCAGGTGAGTAAGTTCCAGGAGTTCTTAGACTTCTCACAAGGGGCTTAGGGTTCCAATCGACGCGTCTGGTCATGGTGAACATATAACGACCCTCGGGTGATCGCACCATGGCTCGGATGCTCGGGATTTTGGCATTTATAGTTCCCCTAATCGGTATAAGATTAGAGATGAGGGATATAGGACGACGACACAGTGCGATTCGGGTTAGCCCACGACCTGCGCGGTGCGACAGTCCCAGGTCACTCAGGCCCCGGCCGACTTGCGTCTTTTGGATATTGGCCGAGCCCATTTAATAATATTAATAATAACCATAATTATTTTCCTTAAGGAAAATAATCTGATTATTTAAAATATAGGAAATTTTAATTAGAAAAATGTAGATTAAATTAATTGAATAACTTTTGATCCACTCATCAAAACTATATAAAATTATATATTATTTTGTTCAAAAAATTATAAAGAATCTAAATATAAAATAATATTGCATTTTCTGTGGTTGGATTTTTTAATTTAGCCTAATTACTTCAGATCTTGATAAGGGTGGATTAGTTTGTATACTTAGCTAAATTTTATATTTTAAGTTACATTATGCTTCTTATGCTTTGTGGAATGCATGTACTAAGTGAAATTATTTCTTGATTATTATTTTAATAATTATGTCATAATCTTAAAAATGCATGATTAGTAAAAATTAGGGTTTATACTTAACCAAATCTAGTAAACTAAGTCTTTGATTATTCACATGGATAAGTAGAAACTAATTGCCAAGTTTCATATAATTGAATGGTTAAATTTGTAATTAATTGCTAATCCATTTTAGCTTGATTTAGAGTTTAATTAGCCTAAATTAGCTTTTGTGTTACTTAATTAAATGTTTATATGATTTAATATAGTAGTATGCATTTTAGAGAACTCAAACCCTAATTTGAACTCTTTAAATGATTGATTTGATAATTATCAATCTTAAATCTTAAGAAATCTTAAGAATTAATTAAGTTAATCAATATAATCTTAAACTGGAATGGACATCAATAATGCATAAAAAATTCCTTAATTTTGTCATTGATCAATAGGCTAAATAATTGGTCTTGGTTTGGTCAAGTTATGAGCTAAATCTTAACTTGTCTAGATTGAGGTCTAAACCCTAATCACCTGAACTAAAATACTTGATTTGAACAAATAAATGACTTACATGATTTCAATAATACATACTAATTTGAAATTGATCTAAAACCAGTAAACTAAAAGTATTAAGATCTATAATGAATATATGTGATTGGTCATCTGAACATATGCCTTTAAATCTTTGATTTTCTCATAAGTAAGACTCTTAGCATGAGATAAATCATAAAATGAGAATGATTTGTAAAATAATCATTCTTAATAAATTACATAATTCTATCCCATAATTATAGTTTAGGCTGTGATCAGATAAGTTTACCCATCTGAATTGTGTAATTCAATATAATGAACTAAGAATTGAAAACTTAATATAAATCTTAGATCTTAGATTATAATATGTATATTTCAATACTAGACCTTTAAGGTTGTAATATAATGGTAACAATTCAATAATTGTTAAGCTTTACCAATAGAGAAGTTATTGAGGTAGGAAGAACTTATTGTCTAATCTTGAGGTAGAAGCTTAGATGCACCTTCTTAGCCTTAGATACTTGATCATAGATCCATGTGGTAGGATAACCTAATTATTTAGACTGAGATTATTTTCTTGTAGTAGTATCCTAAATTGAGTGACTTTTAAGTCGTATCTTTAGAACCCTTATGTAGGATTCATCGCAATGGAGTGTGGATTCATAGTTTGATATTCCTTGATTATTAAATATAATTATTGGAATCAGTAGAACTATCAATTGGAAGTGAAAGTGTATATCTATAAAACTAAATTATTGTTCTATTCAGGAACCGGGTTGAGGATTGAGATCACTTATTTCAATCAATTAGAGGGGGAGACTTTGTATGATAGCTGAGAAAGGTTTAAAGAGTGTCTTAGGCAATGTTCACATCATAGGTTCCATGAATGGATACAGGTTCACACCTTTTACAATGGTTTGAATGCTTCAACAAGGACACTTATTGATGCAGCCGCTGGAGGGTCACTCAGTAGTAAGATCCAGAAAGAAGTCTTTGATCTCTTGGAAGAGATGGCCAGCAATGCCTACCAATTGATAGTTCTAAATAGAACAATTATGAATAGAACCAGGTCATGCCCCTTATTGTCATGTGTTTTGATAAGTGCAGTTAAAACAAACTAAGTACCTCAAATTACCTTTTTTAGGACACTATAAGTATGCTTATAATTAGGGTATTTAATAATATAGTTTGAGAGAATAAACTAGAACTAGATTAGGTCATGCCCCTTATCGTCATGTGTTTCGATAAGTGCAGTTAAACAAACTAAGTGTTAAAGTCACTTTTCTCAGAAACATACCAATTATGTATATACAGCCTCTTCATTTGATGAGTTTAAGTTCAACTTTAGCTAATTCAATCTCAATTGATTATAATTAAGAGTTAGAATTCATTTAGATGAATTCTACATAATGGAGATAAATGGAACCATCACTTGATATTGAATTGATTTCTGGATTTTGATGATTTAAAGTATATAGGCATAAGTCTTGGCATATCATAAAATACATAAGTTATGTCAGCATCAGCAGAGCGAATGAGCTCACTTAAGGACTCTGTTAGTGGGATGTTCGTTCACCTAGAATCTGTGGAGTATCATGTGACACATAGTCAGCATATTAATGGCATACACTTCTATGGCATATTCAGATGCATAATTATATATTCTATGGTATACAACATAGTTTTAAATCATTATTTACCCTGTTTCAAATTATTTATTGCATTATATATATTTCAGTATTCAGTTTTTCTTTACTTTTAAATTAGCACTATTTTGAGTTTTTTAGTTGTTTTACTATATTTTTTACAATTTTTCTTGAACTCTTTAAATGTTAATTATTAGATAATTATAACTATTAGAGTAGTTTTCGATTTATTAGACTTATTATTTAACATGTGGTACTTTTGAGATTCGGTAATTTGCTAGATCTAGAGCATGTTGTGGAGCTAGATCAGAAGCCTTCACAAGAGATCCAAGAGGAGTTTGTAGAGAATTAGAGGACTCTTCATTAGTTGTTATTTTCTACATTAGTTACTTTCAGTTCCATAGTTAGATTATTTTCTGTATTTTTATTAAGTAAACAGTTTGTAATAATTCTGGATATATTTTCTTTATTTTTCTAAGATGAATGCCTTACTTAGCTTATGTGATGAATATTTTTGGATGTATACTTTAGCTTCCGCTCTATGTATTTACTACTACTTATATTTAGTATTATGATGTGATCAGGATATACATAAAATGCTAGTATTCATGTAACTTGGATCTTACCTTTATTCATAATCCAAAATACACGAGTACCCTATCCAATGCTTAAGATAAGGATAATACACTTATTTTAATGATTAGTACTCAGCTCTCTTTTCTTTGAGGTTGAGTCTCAGCAGCTCTTGTGCTAAGCATATGTATTCAGGGAGGTTCAGTTTCCTTCCCAAGTAACGCACTATTTCGTCGCCAATTATTATTTCTTAAACTAAAACATTTGCGCGTGCCAACGAGATGGGGCATTACAGTTATGGCACTAGCGGTACGAACGGGCACTCGCCTATTGGGCGAGTAATTGGGGATGAAGGCCTACATTACTGGATGAAGGCTTGGCTATGTAGCACCCCGGGACACCAACTGTAGTAATCCCAGAGTGCTAACTATGGCAAATCCCTAACTTAAGTAAAGTCAGGCCAAAATCCCAACTCTACTTAACCCAAGGACTTGTCACCTAAAACTGAGAGTCATACATCAATATACATATAGAACAGAGTGCGGAAGCAAAATATGAAACAACATCCATACACCACATAGTAAGGAAAAGAACTTCAAGCAGTAACTCAGAAATATGCAAAAAGTAAAATATATCCAGAAAGTTATTTATTACAAACTGAAATGAATAACTAAAAAATGAAAGACTCTCGTCCTCACAAGGCAAAACTATCTAAACAGCAGCTGGAAGATCCTCCTCCTGAACTGGCTCCTCACCAGCAGCACTGCCCGCGAACAACTCCGGATCTGACATTTGTTGGTATCACAAGTACCAGGGCCCCAGCCAAAAAGAGAAAAAGGTTACAGTTATATAATTGTCTAAGTACATTTTAGGCTAATTTAATGATCTGAATATTTAAGATATCACATTTAAATTATTTTAACATGCAAGCGTTTAAAAGGTGCGACAAGCTGTACAAGAAAAGGAATACTATAAACTATCCATCTATAGTAATCAATGGCATATGACGGGACATACAAAGCATAAAAAATAACCAAGGTAAAGTTTAAAGCAAAAGTGACTGTAACTACAATGTAAATCTGATCCTAACATGATTATGATCACAATAAATATGCTGATTATAAAGAACACAAATACTGAATAAATCTAGAAAATCTAGCATCCTAAATATGCCATTTATGCTTATATAATTCATGAGAACATACATACAACATGCAGATTAATATAAGGCAAGGTCACTGAGATATGTGACAAAAGCAAATAAAATCTAAAGCAAGGAACCACTGAAACATGTGGTAAATCTAACTGAACTACAAGTAAAATTGAACTGAACTATACATGCTAAATTGAACTGAACTATAGTAGCAATAAGCCTAAGCTATAGTATGCCATCCCGACCCGAAAAATCATCAAATTACCCAGCCTATAGGCCATCCCCATTCCTCTCAGAGGCCTGGGTAACTTCCATACTGCACTGAATACTGGAGGTGGCAATACTATACTCAGAACCTAATATACTAACTGAAAGCACTACAAACTTGATGAAATGAAATATGCTTTACAAATCCTAACTTAGGATGTATCATCCATATCCTAAGTGTTCCTATTATGCTCAAGGAATAAAGCTCAAATACAAGGTATGCCAAAGCAATCTAGTTAAAGTAAACAAGAAACTCAATCTAAACTAATGTGATATCCATTATTATCTAATTTATCCAACTAGCTATTCTGAGACATTTACTAGCTTAGGATCTCCAATATCTAGCTCTCAAGTAAATTCTCAGATGTACGACCTTAAGATTAACATTAGAACTTAACAAGTTATAATCTAGAATCACAAGACAACTATATAGATTAAGAAATCAATCAATATTCTAATTACTTATTAATTTTACTCTCTTACCTTCAAGAATCTTGAGGTTGAACTCCAGGTGAGTTCAAGACTTGGGATTCTTGATGGTTTCTAATGTAGGACCTAAGGTTAAAACACAAACCCAAGCATTCAAAATAAGGAATTCTAGAAGCTGAAGGATTTAAGAACTAAGATCTTAATGAAAAGCTATTCTAATGATTTCAAGATAAAATAATCAATTAAGAACTTGAGAATCTAAGATCTATATTCAATATTTAAGATAATCTCATTATCTTAAGAGATTGAATCATCCTACACCCACATGGAAGGTTTCAAAGGGTTTAAACAATCAATCATTTAAAGAATATCAATTGGAGATGGTTTGATTCAAATTGAAGAGCTAAGTCTAAGATCTAAGATCTAAAGATCTAGAATTTGATCACTTTAGACATTAAAACTAGATATTAGCTTAGGAGCTTTAATTTTATGCTTCTTTTGGAATCTAAACTTATAGTTAAACTATATTACACTTATTAAGATGATGTTTTAACCATTCACTTTCCTTGATTAACATTTAAGCTTATAATCATCTCTTTAGATTACTTGAGATCTAAGAGTCTAAGTTTTAATCACTTTAGATCTTAAACTAGGTTTTTAACTTAAACATTTCCAATTTCTTATCTTTTGACACTAAGTTCTTAAGTTATCTTTAATTAACTTATCAATGAGATAATTGACCATTTCTATTATTAATTTAAAAGTTAAGTCCAAATGATCTCTATAAAGAAAATACTTAAGATCTAATTATCTTAATTAAGGATTTCAATAAAGATTTCATGGGTTAAGGATCACATTAACACTATTTTTGTTTTAAGATCTCAAAGAACATAACTAACCCATTTAATGGTAGTTTACTGAAATTTTCAATCCTTAAAGTACATTAAATCACATTTTGATCAAAATGACCAAAATACCCCTCTTAAGGCTAAAATTGGGATTTTAGGGTTTAATCATCCAAATTTGTTCTAATCTATTTTAATGTGTTTCATAATACTCAATGAAGGGGGAAACACCTTTACTTTAGATTTTGATGACCTAAATGGTCTTAATTAGCACTAATCACTTAATTAAGCCACTTAGGATGATTAGTGAAATTAAGGCACTTTAGGGCAATCTAACCTTACCCTTAGGTTATACTAAGTCTAATATGATATTAAGAACTATCCCCACCCAAATCAGAGATTTAATTAGGGTTTAATTCACTAATCCTTGATTAGGGTGATTAAGGAGTGATTAAAAAAATTAATTCTCCAAAATAGATTTTAAGGGTTGGAAATGTTCCTTAGAGTACAATGAACAATCAGAGCTCTTAAACTCATAATTTGGACAATTAAATGATTTTATATGATTTATATAAAAACAAAGAAGGTTTGACAAATATTTTTAAATCCAACCATTGGATCTAAGATTTTATTTCATATTTAGATTTCTTGAATTTTTTTAATTCAAATAGTATATTGGATCATACTATTTGGATCTGTATAATTAAAGTTATTTAATTAATTTATTCTGAATGTTTATTTAAATTAAAACTACAGGGTTTTATTTATTAGATTCAGAACTATTAAAAATACATTCCTAAAATTATTCAATAGCCGCGGCCCAAATTCCAAACCGTGTGGGTCGGGGCTCGGCCTGGCCCAAAATCGCCTTCATCTTCCTTCCCGCACGCATCCGCAGCCCTAATTCCTGAGACGGGCTTCCAGCGCCAAATTCACCGCGCTCCGGCCATGCAACGCCTCGATTTCGACGGCTACACGTTCCTTGACCCTAGACACTGGATGACTACTCAGCCATGATCCTCCAGCTGGCACACCTGTGAGGAGTAAATTCTCCTCACAGAGTGCACGGGTCACCTCGATCTTGATCCCTACACGTTCAGGGGTCAAGGAGGAAACGATAGGGCGACACGCGAGGCTCTGGGGTGGCCTGGATCCTTGGGGTCTTACTCGGTGATTTCTGCCGTTTAGGCTCGTGACTGGACTGATCGATTCCAATCGAATCGATTGATCTGGTCGCACCCAACCATCGATACCCACTTACAATCATTGCCGAGGGGTATCGATGCTGAACGGAGGCCCAATTGCTCGAGGGAATACCGAGATCGAGCCAAAGAGGCCCGGCTGGCAGTGTACATTTCAGACGGTGCTTATGCCATTTGGCGCACTGCCAGAGCTCACTAGAAGCATTGGACGACCGCTAGGAGCTAAGGGAGGGATCCTAACACATCATCTAGGCTTGAGAAGAGGCGAGTCGAGCTGAATCTAGCTCGACAGAGGAGATAGGAATGGCTGTATGTTGGTTTGCTGTGATGAAGACAATACAAATTGCCCTGGGGTTCCAAGTGATCGCAGGAACAAGCTGGGGGTCTGAACGTCAGACGCACACCCACTATCAGTGAAGCGGCAATTCCGGCCGCCGGGGGATCTGGGAGCACCGAGAAAAAGGAGCAGAGGGAGATAGTGAGCAAAGGAGCTCACTGAGGGGTTACTGGGGGGGTATATATAGGCTTAGGAGGGCTCGGACGATGGATGCCAGGGCTCAGGCTGGGAGCTAGGCTCGGCCCAATCGGTACACTCACCATTGCCCAATAGGGACTGGCTCGGCCGCACTACCCAGCTTCCTAGGTTCGGCCACTACGGGAAGGACCCTAACGGTCTAGCTGACCTGGCGGGAAGATGGCAGACAAGTCCGATGTGGCTTGATTCGGCGAATTTCCTTCTGTCGGGACGGGATCCTCTGGAGACGAAGATCCACAGTGACCGGGGGCTCAGAGCCGTCTGATCTGCGAATCCGTTGCGTTTGGACGGCCGGATGGAGATTTTAAGTAACGATCGCGCGGATTAAATCCTGGGCGTTAGATTTAATATGTCGATCGCGCGGCTGAGATTCGATCATGGGGCGGAGCGACGCGGGCCCTTGGATCCTGTGCTGAGATACGCGCTAGAGATCCCACTGGCTCGAAACCGTGCGCCGCTGTCGGGACCCCGCAGCGGATCTGCCGCGGTCCCGACAACAGATCCCACAGAAATAAAAATTTAATAAAAATTAAATTTAAATATTTAAAATCATTTAAATAATATTTAATTATTCTAAAATTATCAAATTTCAATTTAGGACCAAATGAGCTCCAAAAATTCCCAAAAATTCACCCTTAGCTAATTAGGGTATGAGGAATTCAAAAATAAAATCAATTTTCAATTTGGAGATCAAAATAATTTAGGTATTTTTCAGAGCTTAAAAATAGCCAAAAATACCAAATCTTCTAATTTAGCTCCGATTGATTTCAAACTTCTAGGTTTAGGTTTAAATGACCCCTTGAATCCAATGGAATCAAAATCAAACCTTAGTTTAGCTTAATTAATCTAATTTTAGCTAGGATAACAACCTAGGGTTGTTATAAGCCATCTGATCAGTGGAGCAGTTGGAAACTAACAGTCTGATGCGCCTTCTGATTAACATAATTATGGTGCGCTATTAGTCGTTATATTGCAGGTGGAGTTCAGCATTTGGCAATGGATCTGAGCATAACTCATCAGCATCATATGATGTAGGTGCTGACATTCGTGCAAATGAATCCAGACGCTGGAATGACTGAACCACTATCAGGACCCCGTAGCAGATCTGTCACGGTCCCGACAGCAAATCCTACGACTTGAATAATTTTAATTTTTTTATTTAATTTAAATCTATTTAATTAACTAATTAAACTACAAAAATTCATAATTCAAATTAGATTCAAATGAGCACCAAAAAATTCCCAAAGTTTTTTCCTTAGCTAATTTAGGTGCTAGTGTTTTAATTTGATTAATTTGGAGATCAAATTAATTTAGCTAATTTTTAGGAACCTAAAATTGACAAAATAGCCATATTGCTCAAATGAGCTCCGAATGATCCCAAATTTCTATAGTTAAGTTTAAATGGATATTTGAGTCTAATGGAATGTAAATTAAAGCTTGGTTCAGCTTAGATTAGCTAAGGTAACAACTTTGGATTATTACAAGATACTATAGGGATTAAAGGAGGCAAATGAACCACTCATGATAACTTACTCTCTATTAGTATGTCTATATGTAATATATTGGATGGAGTAAAATTCAAGAAAATTTTATAATAAATCTAGTGTTACATCTCTCTATAAGAGGCAATCATATAACATTGTGAAAGGATACAATATCTTCAATAATAGTAATAATGTCTTTCGGTCTTGATTGACTAACATTGCCTAAATTAAGGTGCTTTATTATGATGTAAGGCTATATATACGGATAAAGGTGCAAAAAGAATGTCATCATTGATTGGATGGCTTGCGATCACAATAATGTGGCGCATAACAATATCAATTATTTAATAAACTCTCATACACATGCTATGGTTCATATTGTACTAACCTAGTTATACAATTCTAGATATCCAACAAATCCTCTATTATTTCTTGTATTTTAGTTTTTAGCCTTAGCAAGATTTTTGTGTTGTTGCTTTGCATTTTCATTATTATATCAAATATAGAATTTATATTCTTGCTTCAAAAATTGCTAAAAACTTTATCTTTAGTGCATAATGCAATATTTTTATGCTATGATTGATTTAAAAATGCCTTTGATAATATAAGTAGTGGATATATTATTAATAGATTGATGGCTATGAATTTTCTCAACACACTCATTAAGTAGGTTAAATGTTGCATCTTTAAGGTTTAATTTTCAATCATTATTAATAGTTGTATATTAGGCTACTTTTCTTTTGCATTGGTTGAAGACAATGATTCTTCCTCTCCCCTCTTTTATTTATTATGGTTATGATTGATTTTTCTAATTTTCTCATGGAAGCTTGCAATATCAATTCATCTGTCCTCATTAGGAAAGGTAACTTTTCATTTTTGCATTTGTTGTTTACTGATAACATACTATAATTTGGAGATGTGTTACAAGAGAATATTTACACCTTAAATAATTGTTTGGAGAAATTCTCATTAGTCTTTGGACTAACTTTTAAATTTAAAATATCTTCTATCATATTCTTAAATAAGGTACCCATTATAAACACCTAAGTTGGGGATCCAAATGGCTAGCGTCTTATGAAATATCTTGAACTCCATATTATTATAAAATACACTTTTGTGATAGAATGTGATGTTTTAGTAGATAAAATCAAATGATGGATTGAGGATTGGGCTCATGAATTCTTTTATACATCTGGCATATCCAATTGCTTAAGCCCTTAGTTTGGACATTATTTATATATTGGTTTAAGTCTTTGCATATTCCTATCATTGTTATTAACAACATCAATTCCAACTATTATAGATTCTTTGATCATTGATCATAACTAAAATGCTTGTATTTGGAAGCCTAGGAACGTGCTTCTGCTCCCAAATATAAAGAAGGTTTTGGAATGCCATCTCTTAATAAGTTTCCTTTTAACTATATATATCCTATTTATTAGAGTATGCTATATGATTGTTCTTATCTTAGGGAATGGTGGAAATAAAATAATCCCTCTCTTAGGAAATTCTTCTTTGCAAATAGTAGGCTCTCCATTTTTAGATGCTACTCAGTGGATACTATAAGGCTTATAACTCACATTACTTGGAATTCATATGAGGAATATGCATTCCTCTCCTTCTATTTGAAAAATTCATTTAATTTATGTGATGATATAAGATAGGTATATGATGATAGACCTTAGGTTAAAGGCTATAAAGTAAAATTTGCTTATGTGACATGGAAAGTAGTTCAAAATGCTTACATAATCATAGATATTTAAAATAAAGAGAACTTACCATTCTCTTTATTTGAAGTCTATTTGGAAAATGAGTTCCAAATTCATTTATTTCTTATGTTCTCTTACTCACATAAGCTTGTTCTATCTCTCTTGCTCGAAGGTAGCATATTCTTGCATTTCCTCTCTCTCTCAAACATTGGATACTATAAAAATTAAAGGAGGCAAATGGGTCACTCGTGCTAACTTACTCTCTATTAGTATTGCTATACATAATATATTGGATGGAGTAAAATTTAAGAAAATTTTATAATAAAGCTAGCGTTGAGGTAATCATATAACATTATGAAAAGATACAATATCTATAATAATAATGATAATGTCTTTCGGTCTTGATTGACTAACATCGCCTAAACTAAGGTGCTTTATTACATTTTGCTTATTAAGATGTAAGGCTACATGTAAGGAGAAAGATGCTAGAAGAATGTTGTCATTGATTGGATGGCTTGCGATCACAATAATATGGTGTAAAACAATATCAATTATTTGGTAAATTCTCACACACATGATATGGTTTAGATTGTACTAATTTAATTATAAAATTCTAGATATCCAACACATGCTCTATTATTTATTGTATTATAGTTTTTAGCCTAAGCAATATTTTTATGTTATTGGTTTGCATTTTCATTATCGTATCAAATATTGTAATCTCCTATCTATTATTTAAATTCATTTTTTGACCCTCATTTTTTTTAGAAAAAAAATAAAAAATATATGATCGGAGTAATTATTAAAAATACAAATTCAAAATATCTTGCTAAAATATAATTCAAAATATTTGGGGCCCGTTCCCATATGTTCACGGAACGAATAAAAAGGCGCCTAAACCTAAAATAGTCCCGGGAGATGCTACAAATGCCGTTACGCGGGGTCGCCGCAACTTGCTTCTGCTGGAGGATCGGTAAGGCGAGGTCTGTGACGACCTTCAATAGACGAGTCGTCGATATGGCATCTCGAGATGGCGAGCTGAGAGTATTCATAGTCGCTGGTGAGGTCTCGGGTGACTCCATTGCTTCTCGCCTCATGGCTTCCCTCAGGAGAATCTCCCCATTTCAGCCTCGTTTTTCCGGAGTCGGAGGGTCAGTTCATTGATCGCTGCTGTTTCTTGGTTAGCTTATTGAATTTTTTGCTAGTTTAACCTTTTTAGTGAAGATACTATCAATAATACCTCATAAGTCAACTTCTAATCTTCAATCAAAACTTGTTATCAATAAATGAGTGAAACATTAATTAGTTGTAATAGGGAATCTAATTAATAATGATACTTCATTTTATACCATAGTTCTAGCTCCTCTACTCAAATCATCTTCAACTATTGATGTTAACTTCATAAGATTTGGAACCTTGAAAAAGAAAATTTTGATCTGATTAACATTTACCTTTTGTGTGTAAAAAATATCAACCCCAATTATAATGAGGTTCTCATATCCAATGTGTTTTTACCTCTCCTTTCTGAATTCAGTGATAGTGCACTTGAGAAACCCCCTAATGAACTACCATTCAACATGCAATTGATTTAATTTTTAGGGTTACAACTCTCAAACCTTTTTCACTATAGAATGAATCCTACTGAACATACTGAATTTAAAAGACAAGTTGAAATTTGTTAATAAAGAACTCATATAAGATAGCTTAGTCCATATGCCATCTTGCTTTAATAACTTCTAAGAGAGATGGAACATGGTAAATGTGCATTGATAATCGATCCATTAATAAGTTTACAAACAAATATACATTTCTCATTCCACAATTAGAGATGGCATGCTAAACTTGATCTAAGGGGCAATTTTTTTTTCAAAGATGGATTTGAAAAATGAATTCCATCATCCCATAATTAAATTTGTAAATGAATGAAAAATATCATTCAAGACTCTTGATGAACTTTATGAATGGATAGATTGTCATACCATTTAGACTCTTGAAGTATATTTATGAGACTAATAAATGACTTTATTAAGCCATTTATAGGTCAATTTCTAGTGGTCTATTTTTAGGATTTATTAATTTTTGCCTGAGTAGATCACCTTAAGCATCTCAAACAAATTTTTGACACCCACATGGCAGGAAATTATACATTAACTTGATTTTTTTTCTTGCAAACTGATGTGATATTCTTAAGTGAACAACTTTTAAAATTTCACTGACGTTTAGAGTTTTTATTAACAAGTAAGATTATATGAATGTGTCATCAAGATCTTTAGTACTATTTTAGCCTCAATCACTGTCATACTAACATTGGATAAGTTTTGTTTGACCCTAGGTGCACAAAAGTGCCTTCAATCAAATTAATGTTTAATGGCATGTATCGTAGTTCTCAGGCTTTCTATTTTTCTTTAAGCCTTTGATGTGATTTGTATTATATATGGAGCTGGATTTGAGAGTCTTAAATCAAGAAAATTATCCTAGTACCTTCTTTAATGAGAAGTTGAAAGAGGAAAATTAAGGATACCTAATATATGATAGAGAATTTTATGTTTTCATTTAGCCTTTAAAGCATTGCAGACCCACTTTTTGAATAAGGAGTTTATTTTAACTCAGAACCATTAAGCCCTTAAATTCATCAACACTTAATGAAAATGAAATCATAAGCATGCAAGTGGGCTGAACTTCTTTTTGATTACTTCTTTACCTTTAAATATAAACAAGGAATTGAAAACAAACCTGTTGATGCTTAATCAAAAGTTTCCATAACCATCTCCTCACTTGAACTCAAAGTTTCAGTATTTGAATAAATTTGAGATGAGTATCCACTATTTACATTGAGCATTTAGTTAAATCCTTAACTCTAAATACATCATACTTGGTCATTAATGAGTTTCTTTATTGAAAAAAATAACTTTGCATTCCTAGGTTTTCCTTAAATAGTTTTAAATTTTTGAACTACACTCAAGATGAATTGTTTGCCATTTTGGGAGAGACAAAACAATTTGCTTGATGAAAATCTAAATTTCCTTGCCTTCCCTTAAGGAGATTTACAAATTACTAGCTCATTATTTGTCTTGCAAATAAGCTAAAGCAACTAACTAAAAATATGGCCAATACACAATGTTGCTTGTTCCTTATAAATCTTGGGATGATTTAGCAATAAATTTTGTTCTTGGATTGCCTTGAACAATTTGTAGTCATGATAACCTTTTTGTTGTTGTTAATATATTCTCTAAGATGACTCATTTCATTTATTGCTCTAAAATTAATGATGCCTCTCACATCAGAATTTTTTTTTTAAAGAAATTGTATGGCCTTCCTTCAATTATTGTATTAGATTAGTATGGTAGGCTTATTTCATACTTTTAGAAGCTTCTGTAAAAACTTCTCGGAACAAATTTAAATTTCTGTCTATTAAGTGTGGTAAGAGGAGTTTATCAAAGCATTTTGGCAAATTTTAAAAAATTCGACTGGAATGTTATGTAAATGAGATCTCCAAAGGATGATGTGGGGAAAGACTAGGAATGATGAATTAAAAAGTAATTCTATTTGAGGATTAATTAGAATGACAAAAAATATGATAATTGAAATTAGATTTGTGTGATATGATAGTATTATGAGTGTAGAAAATGAACCCATTGGATGGATAGCTGAAATTTATATTTTTGAATTTGGAAGGAGAAGCAATAAAGCTTAAGTTGTGTTTATAAATATTCTTCTAAATCATTTGTGAGGAGTTGGTTCATCATCTTAGGCAATGCTACCGGCCTCAAATGATTAGGATAGTACTATTTATGATAAGCGGATTCTTAACATGTATATGTAAAGCATGCCAAAATGGTATTTTCTCTCTTTTTTCAATTTTGAACGCTACAAATGTAAGAATCAAGTTGATATAGTTTGGTTTGGGATTTTTTATTTTTTTCAGAGCTTTAATGCAGCATGAAGGCCTTCAATCTCTCTTTCCTATGGAAGACATTTCAGTCATGGGCATCTTTGAATTGCTTCCTCACCTAAACACGATACGAGTAAATTGTGCTTCATTTAATTAGTTAGTTTCAATTGGTTAAAAAAATGTTTTCCTTTTAACTATATTTGATGTAGCAGATAAGGTTAAAAGAAACCATTGAAGCAGCTATGCTATTCAAGCCTCATGTGGTGGTGACAATTGATTCAAAGGGTTTCTCTTTTCGTTTATTGAAGCACTTGAAAGGTAATTGAGCATTTCTTTGTGAGTCTTTATTCATTGTTCTTCAGAGCTCTGGTATATTTCTTTCTATTTGGTAAAATTTAATTTTGCAAGGATTTATTTTCAGCTAGATATACTGAGGAAGAGAATCGTCCAATATGTGTCCATTATATTGCACCATCATTTTGGGCATGGAAAGGAGGTGAACAAAGACTTGGAAAACTATCTGAATTTATTGACTATATGCTATGCATACTTCCTTTTGAAGAAGAAATTTGCAGATTAAATGGACTCGCTGCATCATATGTTGGTCATCCCACATTGGAAGATGCTCTTTGCTTGAACATGGTGGGGACATGTTTCCTTCTATTTTTGCCATATGTGAAATAGAATAGTTTGAAAAATTACTATACTGTCATTAAATTTTATAAAATTTCCTTTTGGCATTTTATAATTGTATTATCTTTTATATTTACTGTCAACCGTTTAATTCTTAAAGCACTGAGTGATACCATCATCGTTAGCATGAACAAATATATTTGTCTTTGTAATCCACCAATGATTTATCTCCATATGTCTCAGTTGATGCTTTGAATCCAATATCATGATATTTAACATATTGGGTTTTCTGAAAGTTAAGTCCTTTGCATCCTTTTAGTTGGTTTCTTTTCCATGAAAGGTATAGCTCTACCGAAGTTGTATGATAGTCAAAGATAATGCTTTTCTTGATGGATGATTTCTACACCACAGGAAGCATCCTACTATTTTAATACTGTAGAAGGATTATCTCATGACATTTGAAACTTGATTAAGTTCTCTTTTTTTTGGAACCCTTAGATGATTTTATTTTGAGCTTGATTGTGCTATAAAATTTTGGGTCTAGTTTCTTATCAATCTAATGTATTTTACTTTTCTTTAAGCTTCCATTCACAATATATTTTGTAACAACCTAAACTCATTATTTTGCAAATTAGGTCAAAATCCCGCCTTAGGAAGTAGGATCCCGGGAAATTTCAATTTAGGACAAACAAAATTACCAATAGATATGAATTATTTTTAGATCAAAGTGCCCTAATTTGGGAGAGGTCCGATTAACAGAAGCTCCCGTTCTATTTTTTGAAAATTTTCAATTCTAAAAATCGAGAATATTGAAATGCATGTCCGAATTCATCGTTTTCAGTGTCGTTGTATTAAGTATATTATTAAAGGCTGCTCGAGAAGTTTCATCAAATTATGAGCGCCGAATTTATCGTGGTAAATTTTTGAAGTTTTTAAATCTCAAAAATTAATATAAAATAAAATTCTACTCCGAATCAAAAATTTTCGGCGCGAGGGTGTTCGTCATGCCATAACAGACTTCGGTGTCAAGTTTCGTTGTATTTGGACGCCGAATGATGGAAAAATGTGAAAAATTTAACTTTAAGTATTTTTCTATTTTTTTTATTCTCTTTTTTCTCTCCTTCCTCCCCCATACGCCCGACCCTTCCCCCCGACACCCTGCGAATCGCAGGCTCTGTCTTGCAGGCGGAACTTTCGCCTGCCAGGAGGGGGCCCCGCCTGCGCCGTTTTTGGCGTAGGGTGCGGTCGGCCCCCCTCAGCCGAACCCCCCCAGCCCTTAGCCGAGCCCCCCTTCCCCTCTCCTCTATAAATGGAGGCCCCCCTTCCCTTCTCCTCCTAAAAAAAATGGCAGTCCCCTCCAGCCAGCACCCTCCCTCCTCAGCCAGCCATTCTCTCCCCCCAGCCAGCAGCTCCAGCAGCCTCCAGCACCTTCGGCAGCTCCTGGCAGTCCCTTCCAGCAGCTTCCAGCCTCCTTCCGACAGCCCGGCAGCACCCGACAGTCCCTTCCAGCAGCTTCCGGCAGCCCCCGATAGTCCCCCACAGCAGCTCCAGCAGCTCCGGCAGCCTCCGACAGCCAACTATCAAGCCGTTATACCACTCTGTAGCCGCTGCCAGCCAGCCTCTCACCGTTGCCACCTCGGCCAGCCATCAGGCCAACCCGTTCCGGCCTCTCTTCGTTTTCTGGCAATCCTAATTCTAAAGTAAGAGGAGGGAATTGAAGAACACATTGTTTTTACTAAATCTTGTTACTCTCTCTATAACTATCAAATTTATAATTAGTCATTCACAATAAAATTATTCTCATTAATTAATAATGAGAATAATTCAATTGTTATAAATGACTATTATTTCATAATTGCCAATTCAATCATTTTTATTCTGATTTTTTTGTCATACGGTATTATGATCAAAATTTTAAGACACTTTAATAATTATAATTGCTTTAATCAATCGAACTTCAAAAGCGGAAGAAGAACATAATGAAAGTAAAAAATGAAGAAATTAAACTCCTAAATCATTTGATTAAAAAGCTAACTTAAAAATATCGGGGACTTAAATGTAGATTGAGTGAACTGCCACTCATTCGAGCTGTTGAACTTCTGAACCTAAGGATCAAATGTACCCAGTATATGACTTGCATTACATCTTGTAATTTTCTATTATTGCTATGCTTCGCGTATTTGCTTTGAGCCAAATCCATTTGAAGCTTGGTTAGTTGTTCGGAATCAACATAATATCATTCGGGGTTGTTACCGGAAAATGACATCGGTATCATTCGGGGTTGTTACTGGATAAATGACATCAGTAACATTCGGGGTTGTTGCTGAAAAAATGCCATCAGCAACATTCGGGGTTGTTATTGAAAAATGATATCAATAACATTCGAGGTTGTTACTGGAAAAATGAAATCAGTAGTATTCGGGGTTAGTTACTGAAAAATGGCATCAGTAACCTTTATTTTGTGATAAGTACTTGTTGCAGTAATTTGCTTGCCTATTTTATGCGGTTGCCTTACCTATCCTGCATTTTATTTTCACCTTACTTCCGCTATTTGCATCTTAAGAATGTAATTTTGTTATTGTGTACTGCTGTAGTTAGAGTATTCTCTAATTATTGGGAATTCCAATCTCGGTATTGTTTTCTGTACAATATCAGGTCAGGTGCTCCTGGAAGAGGTTAAACAAGAACCCTAATTTTCAATGGATCGACGACGGCGCTGTTTTGTTTATTTATTTATTTTTTTTTTGTACGATTAGGATCTTGTAATATGAATTTTGATAAATGAAAAATATCTTTTACTTTTATATGCATATTTTTTTCTCTTAAATTACTCGATATGATCATGCGGTGAGTAGGCACCCGATGCCAGAACGGTTTCTGCCGAACCAGCATCGGGCCGTCACAGATTTAGTCTTTATCTTTATTAATTTTTTGTTTACTATTAATTTGGGAATACTCTGTATAAATCCAACTACACAGTTACGTTGCCTTTAAGATACTGTTTTGCCAGAGCATGATTCATGGTCTTATTAATGGAGGTTCCAAGGAAATGATGATACTTTTTGAGAACATGGAGTCACTCCTGATAATATGAAGTTGTTTCACTTCAAGTTGAAACGATAACTATATTAGGATAATGCTAGGACTGCGGAAAGTAGATTAAGGTGCACTATTTGTTGTGAAATTCTGAATGATTCAGGCTTTCTGTGAAGTGGTGCTCTAAAATTAGCTTTTACTTTGTGAAAATGTTATCTAGGTTTCCCAGGCTTCCTCTCACATAAGATGTTGTTCTTCTTTGTCTTTTCATTTTCTCCTGTGTAATAATTGTTAATACGATAACTTGTAAAATTCCATTTAAGCATTCATGTAGTGCACATACTTCAATCTATTGTTTTGCAGGGGCTTGACTCGCCATCGTGTAATTGGAGGTTTCGAGGAAACGGTGATGCTTTTCGACAACAACATGGAATTGCTCCTGGTAATATGTTTTATTTGAAGTTAAAAGAAGCGCTGCCATTTTCTGGTTCTTATTTAACAGCAAATGAATTTCATATTGTATTGTAAAGGACAATGTTTTTGAGATAATGACTTACATTTGCATGCATGCTTGCAAATTTGAATCATCGAAATTTCATTCCATAAAATCAACGAACATCTGTGATTAAAGTGATTTAACTTCAAAATATGTAGAAGCATCCAGGTCAAGAATAGAATACCAAAGTATGAAATGTAAGTCTCGGTATAAAAGGATACGCATACCCTTAGTGTTTTAATTCTCATACACTAGTGTTTTATAAGGTGACGGCTGAGAGAAACTGTGAAGTGCTGGAACCCAAACACAAGTTGCACTTTGTGTTGCATTGCCACTATTTAATTGTTTCTCAATGCTTTGTTTGGTTTTTACGTGTTCTTAAATAAAGCGACTTGCTAGGATAAACTTCATCTGATTGGCTTCGGTATTTTCAGGAAACGTTGTCATCACATTGCTTCCCGGAAGTAGGTTGCAAGAAGTTAAGCGTATGCTACCAATATTTTTGAAAACTATGGAATTGTTAAATGGCTCTTGTACTGGATTGTCTGCAATTATTCCTGTTGCGCCTCATCAGCATGTGGCCTCTCACATTAAAAAGGAGATTCCTTCTTGGCCCATATCAACCATTTTGATTCCTGGAATGTCGCTCTTGCAAAGATATGAAGCTTTCAGTGTATGTTTATGTTTTTATTCACTATTAGCAGATGCTATATATATCTATATATATATATATATGTAGATTAATAGATAGATAGATAGATATCTTTATGTTCTTATGTTCATAAAAAGCCTTGCTCGCACTTACTGGGTACCTTTGTCCTTACCTCCAAGTTTTCTGTATCTCCGTGCCTTGTGCAACAGATTCTGAGGCATTCATTCCTTTAATATGAAACTTGAAAGTGTCATTAGTGTCTAGATATATATTAAGATAAATAGTAGCTCATGTCTTACAGTTTCCTGCATTGCTTTAAATAATCTCAGCTTTGAAATTGTGCTTACAGGCGAGTATAGCTGCATTGTGCACGTCTGGTTCTACTGTTATGGAATTGCTATTAGCAGGATTGCCCTCTGTTGTTGCATATCGTGCTCATTTTTTGACTGAATGGTTAATTCAATACATGACCAAGCTGCACTTTATTTCCCTTCCTAATATTCTTTTGAATTCAGAGGTTATTCCTGAACTTTTGTTTAGCTCTTGTACTTACAGGAACCTGGCAGAAACTCTCAGGTAATATTTTCTAATTTCATTTGCACAAAGTAGTAGAATGCATTGGGCTTAAGGTCATACTTTGTACTGCTAAAATATGATGGAAATCTAGGAACTTCTTATTGATGATGAATAATAAAGAGGCGTTGGAGGGAAGATGATACTTGGGGTGTGTCAATTTGTGTTAATATAGATGCATTTTTGTACTTGAACTAAATGTAAGATTTATTGGCTTTTGAGGGTCAATTAGGCACTACCCAAGAGATGAGTGAATTGATTTTAATTTAAAGAAAATTATGTTTAAGAATTTTAGGAAATATTTGAGCTACTTTAACATTACCACATAAAAGGAACACATGATGTATAGTAGTTCAGGTCAAACAAGATCTACATTCACTTTTTGGAAGTTTGTCTTCTCAAAATATCCACTTGCACCTCAAGTTGCTCTTTTATTGTCCCACAGCATGCAAAGAAGCCTATCCACATTTCTGCAAACCTTGGCCATGAAGATGCGAATATTCCCTCTTTTTTAAGGCTTTGATGAGGCAGAGATGCCCTAAACCATCTTGCACTCCCCAGCATAATAGGTTAAGAAAGCAAAAATAACTTTTCAAGAATAAGAACGTACAATTTTGGAGTGAACACCCCAAGAACATGCTTCCTAAGTCTTGAGAGAACCTTAGAGTGCAAGAGAGATGTTAGGGATGAGAGCTTGAAAGTTTCTTTCACTTAATTACGTTTGAAATTTTCTAGTTGAGTGTTGATGTTTCTAGGTGATGCTTTAGAGGCTGGATTGAATATCTATTTTTAGTTGATGAGACGTAAATTCAAAATTGGTAAGATTAGAATTTTTGAAAACTAGGTGCGTAGCAAGACATGCCTAGGTGAGTGTCTGGCGATTAAAGGCATGGCCTTTTATTAACTAGGCTCATTTAGCCAAGAGTCAAGAACTCATCTGTGATGTCCTGATATCGGTTCAGTGAGAATTGTCTCGACATCGGGTACTCACATGCCGCAGGATCATATTGAGCAATTTTGAAAGAAAAGGAATACATATAAAAGCCAATTTTTGAAGTTGGATGACTTGACTATTTTTCACGTCATCCTTTTTTTTCACTTCCCATTTTAGAGCAGTCATCTTTCCATGTAGAATACCTTTTAGCTCTTGCAATTCTATTTTTAGATCTCTTATCCTGTGCCTGTATACTGATACCCTCCAGACTAAGCTATTCTCTACCTCACTCAGTCTTTCTGTTAAAACCTTAACTTTTGATGTCCTCTGCAGGAGTGTTTATATTTACTCTAAGATCAATTACTCCTGAGTTCGAGGAGTCACCGTCACTTTGTCCCTCCTCAAAGTATTCAATCATTTTATCACGAGGATTCATCTATAAAAGATAAAAGGATTAACACATACATGATGTTTTAGCACTTCCATAATCAGATTGCAACGATGCGAGAAAGTTATTATTCTCCTAATTTACTTGGTACTGATTATAAATTTTATTTTTTTAATGACTATACCTTTATTTTTTGTATGTATATTCTGTCCTCTCAAATGTGCTCAATCCTGTTTTGCTACTAACTGTGATGTCCCGACATTGGTTCAGCGAGAACTGTCCCGACATCAGGTACTCACATATCGCAGGATCATATTGAGCAATTTTGAAAGAAAAGGAACACATATAAAAGCCAAAAAATATTTTTTATTTAATATTATTTCAAATTTACAATGTAGCCAACTAACTTTTGACAAAATTCATCTTCTAGAACACAAGATGAACTTTGAAAAAGTAAAATAAAATAAAAGTAAAAGTTGCATTGTAGATTCTTCCGCAAGTGAAAATTTTCAAAGTTCTTGTTTAACCTCTCCTAGAAGTACCTGACCTGGTATTGTACATAAAATAATACCGGGATTGGAATTCTCAGTAATTAGAGAATACTCAAAGTACCACAGTAAACAATGAAGTATTATATTTTATAATAGCAGAGATGCGATTTTCAAAAATAAGGATGCAAGAAAAAATAATAAGGAAAAAATGCAAACGAAATAATTAATTTTCTGCAAAAAATATTAGCTCAAAGATGTAGGTTACTGATGTCATTTTTCCAGTAACCCACTACGAATGTTGTTACTAATATCATTTTTTCAGTAACAACTCACGAATGCTGATGTCTTTTTTTAGTAACAACCTACGAATGCTATTACTGATATTATTTTTCTAGTAACTAGCATCGAATGTTGTTAGTGATGTCGTTTTTCCAGTAACTAGCCACGAATGTTGGTTCCGAACAACCAACCAAGCATCAATATGAATTTGGCTCTAAAACGAAGCTAAGCAATAGTAAAAATGTAAAATGTAATACATGTCATGTACTTAGGTACCTTTATTCTTTAAGATTAAGTTTGATATTTCGATTTTTGGAACTACATTTAGATTTGGATACCTTTAGATTAGTCTTTTAGTTTATGATATATTTTCATAAGTATTTATTATATGCTTTTTCACTGTCTTTCTTTGACTCTCTTTTTTTGATATAAGAAAGCATATTTGTTATTGAGGATAGAAAATTTTAATAGCGTTATTATTATCTTTATTTAAAGATACTAGTAATATATGATAGTAAAAGACGGAATGGAAATGACTGCAATTTGACAAAATAGCAAAAATTTAAATTGATAAAATGAAAAATATTAGTCAAATATAACATTTGTATAATGTAAATGTGATGACTTAATTGAGATAATATTTTTATTAAAAAAAATAAAAATAAAAGAGAATAAAAAATAAAAAATTTCTACTTATTTTCTCCTCCGCTTACCTAAAGTTCGGTTGCCGAGAGCTGGACGTAGCTGAAGGGGGTGGCCGGAGGCTAGCAGGTGGTGGCTGGCTGGTTGTTGGCCGGCGGTAGCTGGGTGCTTGCGGGAGGGGGCTGAGAAGGGGGGCTGTTGGTTGGGAGAGGAGAGGAGATGAGAGGCTGCTGTGAGGGTGTGGGAGGGAGGGAAGGGGAAGAGGATTATAAGGGAGAAGGGGGTGAACATGTGGGGCCAGCCAAAAACGGCGCAGGCCTGTCCCTCTGCGCAGGGATAGGATTTACAGGGGATCAGAAGGAAAGAAAAAAAATAAAAATTGAAGGAAATATTAAAGAATTATTTGAAATCAAATACTTAACATTTTTCCATCGTTTGGTATTAACAAATAATGAAATTTGGCACCAAGGTGTGTTATGGTGTAATGAACACCCTCGCGTCAAAAAATTTAGATTCGAAGCAATATTTTATTTATATTAATTTTTAGGTTTAAAATTTTAAAAATTAACCACGATCAAACGACGCTCATAATTTGATGAAACATTTCGAACAACTTTTAAATAATATACTTAATATAACGATACTGAAAATAATGAATTCAGATGAGTATTTAGGAGTTCAAAATAAAAAAAATAAAGCGGGAGTTTTTGTTATCCGTATTCTCCCAAATTAGGGTACTTTGATTTAAAATTATTTCTATTCAAAGGAAATTTTGGTTTGCCCTAATTTGAAGTTCCCTGGGAACCTATTTTTTGACCTAATTTAGTGATGGGTCATTACACTATCTGAGTGCATTTAGGCAAGAAATTTAGGCGGTGGCCCGCCGTTCCGTGAATTGGTTCGCATCAATCATGGCGCACTTGAGCGCGAGATTGGTATGCGCCTAGGTGCACACATCTGACGCAAAAGGGCTTGCGTATAGGCGCGAATACAATAATGTGACATCAAGCTTACTTAGCTAGGTTCTTTCTAATGCTCTTGAACTTTCAAAATTTAGTAGCCTATATCTATACTTAAATCTAACACTAACATAAAATACAAATATAATAATATACATTAAAATTATAAAAATTAAACTAAGATTTTTAACTTACAAGTCTTCATGATGTTGTAGTCCTAAGCTTTCTTGAGTTAATATGGTTCATTTTTATGCATTTTTATTAGTTGATGCACTCTTGCTTAACTTTACATTTGAGCTTCTGATACATCTAGCAATTAAAAATTAGCTAATGAACTGAGACTAAATCTGTAAGTTAATTTTCTTAAAACTCAACATTAAACATTAGTATTTTAAAAATCATATTTTATATTTTCTTATCATCAAATTTAAGACATCCAAAATTATGTCAAATGTACATGTGACTTCTAGAGTTAACAAAATATTATTCAAAGTAGAATTTTTTATTCAGCAAAAATACTTGTGCTTATGGCTTCTTTTGCCGATTTTTTAGATGAGAGTGAGGTATCACAATAGAGTGGTTATAATTTTAATTAGAATCAAGGCATCAAATATAAATTGAAATTACACTTGTGCTCTTAGAAAAATTCACACTAAGTATTTTGTTAGTATATCCATGTATTATATTCATATAATATATGTGCATATATATTGTTGAAAAAACAATTATTTTCTTATTTAAAATCTACAATAAAATTCCCAAATTTTTTGCACGTTGTACTCCCATGTAATTGAAAGATACTTGTCAACTTTCTAAATATCATGTTAATAGCTTATTTTTAAAATTAAATTCAGTAATTTAATATTTTCCATATTTTAGCTTAGGATTTTAAAACAAAGAGAATTATATGTTTGCATATCAATAAACAACAATGGCGATAGTAACAATCTAAAGCGACATTCTTTAATCTTATCAACTGTTGGAACTACTCCAACCTTGCTATAGATAAACTTATTTCTTGTTTTTTCCTTACGAGTACCCACTCATGCACCTAAGCATTCTCATCTCTATAACACTTATTTTATCAGTAAGTTTTTTTTGTTGGTTAACATTCAATCTCATATAACATAGCTGATCGTAAAGCTGCTCTATAAAATTTTCCTTTTAATATGGAGTGGGTTTTTCAGATTGTATGATACTCAGAAGCGCTCTTCGATTTTATCCAACCAGCTGAATTTTATTAGCACATCACTCTCTATTTCACCATTATTTTTTGAATAAATGAAATAATGTACTCTAACCTCTCGCTTCTTTTGATCGCATGGTCCTCAATAGTTATGTCATCGAGATTAAAGTTTTTAATATCATTGAACTTCCACTTCATATATTTTATTTTAGATCTATTAAGATGAAAATCTTTGGATTCTAAAATAGTCCTCCATAACTCCAATTTTGCTTTAACTCTTTATACCCATTTAATATTTATAGCATGTTTTACTAATAGATGTTCGATTAGATTGAACTCAACCTGCTGTATCTGTCTGCACTCATCTGTAAATGTTTTTCCAAGTGTTTCTTCCCACCAATGTTAGTAAATAGCGCAATAATGCCATTTTCAAGCCGACTAACCTGACTTGTTGGCTGAGATATAACGCTTTCTATATATGGATTTTATGAATTTCTTTTTGCAATTCTTATTTGATACAATTGCTCCTTTTGAAACATATCTTCTTCTTCAGTTGTGCTTTGTTTGATAGAAACACTAAAGCTCTAAATCACTTCTGCTAATTTACATGTTTTTAGCTGCTTAATGAATGTTGTTTTCATTTTATGAGCTTGTAGCAAAATAATTCGTGATGAAGAAGCTCAAATGAAGCAGATGGCTGCAGCTGACAAAGTCTTTAGACTGCTCTGCCCTCAGCGTGTGCATTCTCTCACAGACAACTGCCCCAGCATGAACGCGGCATCTATAATACTGAATATACCAAAGCTGAAGTGAGAGTTCGACAAAAGCAGAAGTGAGAGTTGTAGAAATTTGTGTTTTCCTTTTTTATCAAGTTGTATCAATGATGGTTTTTATCTACAAGTCATTGTTGACTTCAAAATATTATGCTCTTTCAAATAAATGGAAGGTAACCAGGAGCTCATCTATGCATAAGGAACATAGCTATGCTTATGATGTAAAACATTTTTTTAAATATAATGGGAAGCACAACGATAATCACATCACATCACATTAATATGGTTTAGCTGCATATTATAAGCGTATCGATAGTATTACAACTCAAAATCATTATATAAAATTCTCTCATTAAATTCAACATACTAGCTCTTTAACTATCTGCACATACACTCCTACACATGCACTTGCACACGCAAATATCCGCTCATGTGCACACACAAATACACACTCATAGTTAGTCATATATCTTCTTTATAAAATTCACCTTTGTTTTATTGTTAGATTTTTAATTTGTGCAATACTACAGAATCACTCTACTCATCCCGTTAGTTTGTATCATGTTAATCACATTGTTGAATAGTTGAACCTAGGTACTTATTTTTTTGTCACATGGTTATTAATAATTGTTATTAAGATTAGGGTTTCTAGTATTATTGAATTTTCTTTTTATATTTATTGCCTTAAATTTACTTAGGCAAATTTAAAGTAATCTTTTGTAACTCAAATTTTACTTTAATTTCATTTAATCTTATAAGTTGATAGAATATCTACTACAAATAATATGCTTTAAGGAATCTTCCTTTGAATGTGCTAAGTAAGAATATTCATAAATAAATCAAAAAATATGGAATGTGAGCCAAGCCTTGATATAATTTAAAAGAAATACGAAAATTGTTAGATAGGACAACTTGCGATTGAACACATGTTATGGCCTTATTATTCATATCTTTAATAGTTGTAATATATGCATCACAAATTCACTTTTATTCAAAGCCTCTAAAAAATTTCTCTTAATACTCTATCATAAATCTTTCTAAGATTGATAAAAACAAAATGAAAGCTCTTCTTTGCTGTCTGGAAACATCTTTATCAAAACCTCTTAATATTTGTATGACTTGATTCATCTATAGTTTCTTAAGCATCGCTGAATAGGTATAACAACACTCTTTCTCCATACATCTAGCATCTTTTGCCTTAAAAATAATAATAAATAATTTGGTGAGCTAAGAAATTCTTTTCTCGCCTAAATATTTACTTACATCAATATGAATGTCATTTCATCATACTATTTTTCCCGCTCATCATCCACTCTAAAGCATTCCAAATCTCACCATTACTAATACGGTGAATGAAAGTGTAACATATACTATTTTTATAACGTTTAAACTCACATATTTTATTGGTACAATTTTCATTATAAAAGCTTAATAATTCATCCATCTATGTTAATATTACTATCTCTAAAAAGAATTTCTTAATCATCATATTTTATATATTTAATATGAGACAATTTTTTAGTTCACTTATCTCTTAATTTGACAAGTTTATTAATGTGTCAATCTCCTTCAATAATGTTAAATTTATTATATAAATCTTTGAATACAACACTCTTAGCGTCACAAACTATTCTTTTGGATTCAAATTCTCTTCGGTCTTATATTTAGAATATTCTTTATAGTATGTTGTGGTGGCCATCTCGCCGCTTGCGCAAACAAAGTATAATTAGCGACGAAATGGGTCATCCACTAAATGATAACCCCATGATTAGTGTCGACAAGATAAATGCCTACTATGAGACACTTACTTGGCACTTACTAGGCATACTGAAATGCCAAAGTGATTAAATACTTAGACATATAATTGTGTCCTGAATTATCATAAAATGATAAAAATACTTCGAAGTACAAAGTTATTAAGTGCAATATTCAATACAGAGTGCGGAAGCTATAAGAAAGAATATACATCTATCCATCATATCCAAGTAATATAAAAAGGAAACAGTACAGGGCATTCATCTTAGATAGTATAGTACTGAACAAGAAATATAAAATTCTGAATTTAGTTATTACATACTAAAATTTAATGAAAGTAAAGAATAAAAAGTTGAAAACCACTCTCTTTCAAATAAAATGATAGCTAAAACTAAGCAGTCGTAGTATGATCATCCACTTGCTCTTGCTCCTCACATGGTGTTGAATCCTCAAACAACTCTAGTTCTGACATGTTCAATTTTACATGCCAGGGCCTCAACCAAGAAAATAAAATTCTTGTGTTAAATAACTTATCTAAATACATTTTAGGTTATTGAATTACTACTAAATTAAAAGATATCATAAATAATTCAAGCAATATAGGTGCAACAAGCATGCAACTGAACAGAAAATCTATAAATAATATATTTATAACTTTAACAAAATATGGTAAGTAGAGTAGTATACCTCCAAAACCAATAGCTATAGAAAGGTTAAGCATTTGTATATAAAACTAATATAGTACAAAGGAAAATTCTCAAACAAATATGATCAAATTGTACATGTTAAATATATATATATCAATAAAATTGTTGAATTACATAAAATAGAGCTAAAACTAGCATCTTAACATGCATTTAAATAGAGCCAGAAAATTTGTTGAAGATACATAAATACAAAAAATGCTAAAAAGCTAGTGCAAGTTGAACTGTACTAAACTGTAAGAAATCTGAACTGAAAATCATCATTAATTAATTGAACGCATGCATAGACTAGGCTGTCATAATAGTAACTCGCTAAACATACCCACTAAACAGAAAATTCCACATGTATCATCTAGACTACTCATAACTAGATCCAAGCTGGACTAAATAATCATACATGTATCATCTAGATCACTCATTGCTGGATCCGAGTCGATTCTATCATAATAAGAACTGAGGAGGCAGACTAACTATGATACACTCATTAAACTTTTATTTGATTTACTAAATTTTACTTTAAATTGATATGATAATGATATGCATTTTAAAACTAATATGGAATATTCTTTAAAATACTATGTTTCTCAACTAAATATGCCCAATACAACAAAGCTCAAAAATAAGGTAAGCAGAGGATACAAATCAAAGAGTTTAAATAGTAATTAAACAAAAATTTATGATATCTTTTATTTTCTAATTAATTCATTCTAACTATTATGAGAGTATACAAGCTTAGGATCTTCAATATCCTACTATCTAGTATAATCTCAGAGTCATGCCTCTGTAAAATCAAACATTATAACAAATCAAGTTGTAATCCAAAATAAGACAATATCGCCTACAAAAGTTAAATAAATAAAGTAACCATCCAAATTGATGTATTTATTAACCCAAAATAAATCTTGATTAAGTAAATCTAGATTCAGAAGTTAAGAGTTGAAACCCCAAAATATGGTGTTCAAATCTTAATCTAAGGTACTAGCATCCAAAGTCTAAGATTTCTCACACAACTCTCAAGCACTACAAAAATTAAAGAGATCTTATTGAGTGTAATTAAACTCAATAAGACAAGAATTACTAACCTTATAGGAAAAGGCAATTAACTAAGATTAAAAGACAAAATAATCAAAATTGATTCATGAAAGTTAAACTTAACTAAAAGCTCTATCTTATAATAAGGTACAATCTATTGAGTAATTCCATTACTCAATAGAATTGATCTAAGGAAGTGGTGAGTGAAGATCTAAGGTTAAGATTTTGAAGGTTTGATCATTAGAACACTTGAAGGATTTAGGACTTACATAGGGAATTACTTAAGTAAGAAAAAAATAACTTAAGGATGTATAAAAAGTTTAAAAATTGAGTCTAATCTGATTATAGCTGATAAGATAAGTCTTCTTAAACATTTAAGGAAGGAAATGTCAATTTCTAAATCCACACAAAGACATTCTAAAGTTAAGCTAATTAACATAAGCTAAAAATTATGGTTATGTCATTAAGGCTAAGCCATAAGTCAATCTAACCTCAACTTGGTTCCAAACACTTAGCTTACTAAATTTAGAGGCAAGGACATATTAAGAAGTTCTAAATGCATTTTAAACATGATTTGGCCAAAATTACCAAAATACCCCTTAATAAGGATCTAAATGGAGACTTTGGATTCTAGGGTTCCCAACTGAATTTACTCAATGCCAAATGATTTCTTATTGTCTAAGGAAGGATTTGACATATTAAACTCTTAATTTGATCAAAAATTAAGGTTAATGAGCTTTAATTAGGTTTAAGCTTATTAAGAAGGGATTAACAAATCTAGCTATGTAAATTAGGTTTTTCTTAGGCCATAAATAAGTTATATGCTAACTAAGGAATCAATAGGCACTAAGATTCCCAAAATCAGAGCTCAAATAGCTTTACTAATTGCTATTTAGGGCTTAGGATAGTTAATGAGTGATTAGCAAAATTGAACACAGAAAAATATTTTTATCTTCCTAAATATATTTTTCTTTGCCTAATTAAGAATTAAAGATCAAGCATAAATTTTGGCTAATGAATGAGCTTTGATAGACCTAAATTATGTATGTCTGCATTTGTACGCAATGTACGTGGTCCAAAGTAATATAGGATGATGATATCCCAAGATTTATCATCATCTGAGAATGGTGTTGTGATTTGCTACTATAGTATATCCATTTTTAATAATATTTAAGTAATTGATCAGGTTGGGTTTGTGTTCCTAGATTATAATTCCTAAATTAATTTAATTTTGAATTAATTTAGGAAATTTGGGAAGAGTTGAGGTTAAGCATGCAGTTCATCATGAGTTTATGCATAGTTACTTCTTAAAATTTTGTCAAGTAAAATAAATTAATCTTTATTTTATTATCAAGAGATTTAATATTCTCTAATAGAAATTAAATTGATCTCAAAAATTAAATTGATCTCAACTTTATTGTTGAGTTCCTCACCTCCTAATTAGCTAAGGGTGAAACTTTGGGATTTTTTAGAGCCCATTTAATAACTTAATTTTAAGATTTCAAAAATTAAATAAATAAATAACTTATTTTATGAGGGGGCCACCTTTTTAACATAACTAGCTAGGCTCATTAATCCGAACGGCACCTTCTGTGCATTTTGATCGGATGGCCCGGGGCCGTCTTTCCCGCCCACACAGTGCATGGAGTGCTGCGTGCGCACGCAACAGCCTCCCATCGCTTGTTAAGTCGCCCATCTCCCTAGCAACCTTCCCAAAACCCCGATTTAATTCCAATTGAAGCCATTAGCCTCGATAACATAAATTTGAGATCGAATTTGGATTGAAGCATGCTGCAGTAGTTCAAAATTTTTTCTTCGAGATGAACAAAGGTACCTAAGAAGATAAATACAGAAGAATATTCAAAAGTTTTATCCTACAAGCAAATTATTATGTTCATAAGAAAATTCATACAAAAGTACTAAATTTTATCAAAATATGTCACAGGAATCAATATAACATGATATATCTTACATTAGTAAGCATAATCATAAACAGTTTATCATATTGGCTAGCCCTATCATAATTCCCACCCAAGCATAACAGAATACCATACTGTGTTCCCCCGTAGGTTACATCATGCTCCCTTATCTCCCATATTAGCTAGCCCTATCATAATTCCCACCCAAGCCACTATTTCGAGAACCCAAAATAATGCATGCATTCTCAAGACATTTCATTCAGTGACAGTAATTGATAACTAAAAAAAAAAACTGAATTTAAGGTTCAAAGCGGTGCTAAAGCGTTTAAAAGTAAATAAGTAAAGCCATAAATATTAGAAAATATTCGGCACCTTTCTTGTATGATCATCAAGCTACCTGCATGATTTAGTATTTAGTCTAGTTATTGATTAGTTGATTAATGCTCCTAGTAAGGCTACTTGACTTAAATTTAAGTTTTGGCATGCTTTACGAGGCACAGAAAGGGGTGTGCAAGCTTTATTTCTTTATTATTTTTTATTTAAGTTATCCGGGTAATTATAGGCATAACAGTGATAGTTTTGCCAAAAATATAAAAATGGCTTTACAAGGCAAACTAATTTCTTAAAATTTGGATACCAAATCTAAAATCTGATTACATTATTAGAATTCTTGATTTTTTTGATCATTTTGATATATAATTTCACTATATTTGGACTCATATTTTGAAAGATATGAATTTTTAAGGTTTTGAGAATTTTCTGAATTTTTTAATATTTTAAGGTTAACGGTTTCCATTAAGTCACTGTTACTATTGACGATAATAGTACTGTAGCTGATGGAAAGGAAAATATTCCTTTTCCATTAACGGTGGATGGCGGGTGCCATGTGGCTGACACGTGGTTGACACGTGGCTGACATGTGGCTGCCACATGGCTATGGACGCATAGAAACCTGCCACGTGGCAGCTGGTGACACGTGCCTGCCACGTGTACAAAAGGAGGGCTACTTGCTGCCATGTGTTTACCACGTGGCACTGTGGACCTCTAGGCTGCTACGTGGCAGTCATCTTCTTCTTCTTTGGCGATGAACAGTAACTCCGACGAACTACTGTTAATCGCCAGAGATTTTTCGGCGATTTCTTCGTCTTTTCGAGAAATTTTTCATTCGATCCTACTCCACTCCTCGTGAAATAGCATTTCGAAAAGGAAAATAGAAGAAAAGAGGAATTGTTGAGGTGGTACCTCATCGGGAACGTCCACCTCCGGCGATCTTCGGGCACAAAATCCGGCGAGCTCCGGCGATCTGAAGGTGCCCTCCCCACAGCCTCACTGAGGCCTTTAAATAGGGCGCCCGCCCCGCCCCGTCGTCATGCGTAATAAATAAGTATAATCAGATTGACAGCGGAGTGATGCACCACTCGGGAAGACATGGCCCATCTTTCCGAATAGGCTACAACTAAGCCACACTGAAGATTACTGACTTGAACCCAAGAGTAGGATTAATAGTCAATACTTAAGATAAGAGTAGAATACTTATCTTAAATATTAGACTAATACGTACATTGGATTTAAAAGGTAAATATGAATCCAATATACATTCTCAATATATCAACATTTCTAGTATGTTGATCGCATCACAATTCTGAGTATAGTAATAGGATAACAGAGTGCGGAAGCTAAAGCAAAACATCTAGAATACATTTATGATAGAGCAGTAGTAAGCATTCATCTAAAAAAAAAAAGTAAAATACATTCAGAATTATTACAAATTGATTTGAAAATGATATAAAAGTAAAGTTCATTTAAAATACTGAAAGTAAAAATAGTAACATAAAAGGTGGAAGACGGATCCGCTACGGCTCCACAGACTCCTCCTAGATCTCTTACAAGTCCTCCTGCCTTGTCTCAATAAGCTACTCCGGATCTAGCAAATTGATGGATCCCAAAAGTACCCAGAGTTAGACAAGAAGTTTAACACATCACAACTAAATTAAGCAGTACTAAAATAAATACAAGTAGATAATAAAGCAAAGAAAACTGTAGAAAAAGATGTAAAGGCACTGAATCACTGAAACTATAAAGAATAAGCAAAGTAAAAATAAACTGAAAGTAAGCAAAAACATCAAACATTTGGAAACCAATGTATAAATGTTCAATGATGTACTATATGCCACTGGGATCATACATCCAAATATGCACAACACGGTATGCCACTGATATATAACATGACTATCACTAAAAGGCTATGAGTCGTACGGTCCAATGTACGAATACATCTAATTGGGAATACAGTTTATTGTGATTCTGATGCATTTTGAGATTCCCCAATCAATGTATGCAACATTCTATAACTCATAAATTATCACTGATACTCAAACATCACTACTGAAAGCCTATATCATGCTCATGCTTATGCTCATGTTTATGCTTCTAAACTACATGAGTTAAATCCAGAAATCCATAAATGCTTGAACATCGATAATGAATTCAAAGTCTACATTATGTAGAATCTTGTTAAAAGTATTCTGACTCCTAGATTCTAGTGCGACAATTGGTTAAAGTTGAGGTTTCAGTTATAAATCGTTAGATGGGGAGGTGGTATACACATATATAGCATGTTTCCATGAAGGATAGTTTTTAACTCTTAGTTTGATTAAGCCACCATAACGAAGTGATCTTCAATATGAGGCATCACCCGATGGTGACTTGTATCTCAAGCTAAGCTATTAAAATACCCAATTCACCAGCACACTTAGTGTTTTAAAGAGGGTGACTAGGATCAAGTAGTTTGCTTGAAGAACACCTATGGAAGCAATCATTGATAGGAGGCATCACTTGATGGTGATTTTTATTCAATCAAATTAATGATCTAAATTCTCAAATCGTAACACTCTTAGGATTGAATGATTTAGTCTAAGTAAGACTATGTCCGACTAAACTTGTAGGATAGAACATAGACATAATCTATACTAAGCTGAGTGAACCAACCCTGAATACTACTGAAATAATCAAATATTATGGGTATACCTTACTATACCATCCAACAATCGGGGTTTATCAATTCTATTTATTCAATAAGAATTTATCAAAGCTATCACTACATATGCTAAATGGGCAAGTCCTACACAAGGATCAAAGAATATGATCAAAAGATTACCCAATATAGATTCTACCACAATGAAGAGATTCCAATCTAAGTATTTTAGGTGAATTCTACCATAATGTATTAAGATCAACTTCTAAGTAAAAAGGATCATCTAAGATTCTACCTCAATAAGTTTGCAACGATCCTTTCTACCTCAATATATTATTAATTAAGGCCTTTAAAATATTTCAAACACTAGCTTGTAGTGAGATACCTAAGATCTCACACCCTCAATTATAGTGTTAACATTTTAGGTTTTACTTATTAATTAGGTTTAGAGTGATCAGATCAAATGATTAGATCATCTGATCACATTCCATTCTACAATTATGAACTAAATCAATGATCTTATTGGGATTAGGTTATTTGTGAAATTAATATAATTTTATCATTTATATTATGCTAGTAGTCTTATATAGGAGAAAATCAATGATCCAAAGCTTAGATTCAGATTAACCAATCACATGGATTTATCATTAACCATAATATGTCTAATTCAATGATTTAAGATCAATACTAAATTAGATGTATTATTGGAATTATATCAATTACATTATCTTATAATTAAGCCAATTAATTTAGGGATTAAAAGTTTAGATCTTAATTAAGTAGATTAGGGTTTAAACCCTACTCTTATCTAATTAAGATCAAGTATTTATTTATAGATCAAATGTCAAATTAGTGGATTAATAATGTCTTATTGGTGGTAATCACAGACTAAGATCAAGTATTAATAACTTGATCAAAGTCTTAAAACTTCTTAAGATAATTAAGATGACTAAGTTCTTAAATTTAAGTTTAATATTTTTATCAATTATGTTTTGACATGGATGAGTTCATTATAACTACCTCACTATTATGAAACATATTAATAGAAAAGTTCATAAAAATAGAAAGTAATTAGTGCTAATTAAACCCTAAACCAACACAAAAGGATTATCACATAATTACAAATCTAACCATCAGAACTTCATATAACTTGGCAAAATTAAAATATATAAACATGTGAACAATTAGAGACTAAGTTTACTAAATTTTGATAATTGCAAACCCTAATTTTCACTAATCATAATTTATAAGATTATGACATAAATTGAAATACAGAGATCAGAAAATTAAACAACTAGGCACATTCATTTTACAAATCATAAGGAAACTAATGGCACCCTAATCATATAATTTGGCTAAGTATATATGCTAATCAACCTTAATTAAGATCTTGAATAATTTGGCTAAAATAGAAAATCCAACCATTAAAAGTCTAATATTATTTTATATTCAGATTCTTGATAATTTTCTGATTAATTTGATATATAAAACCATAGGATTTGGATCAGTGGATTAAAAGTGATCACAATAATTTAATTTGTATTTTTCCAATTAAATTTTCCTACGATTGGATTAATTAGATTATTTTCCTTAAGAAATAAATCCAATTAATCGGATTTAATTAAAACAAGTTCAGCCTGAATTCAAAAGACGTGGGCCGGCCAGGGACCGATGGACCCAGGACTGTCGCACCGTGCGGGTCTTTGGCCGGTCTGACCCGCACACAAGAGCTTCATATCTTAAAGATATTAAGGTCATTTCAAGATCATAAAGAAGATTGGGTCAGCAGCTTATAAGCTTAAACTGCCATAAGACTTTGGTGTTGTTCATAATGTATTCCATATATCATCACTAAGAAATTATATTCGAGATCCTTTCCATCTTAGTCAACTTATTGTAATAGAGATTCAACCTGATCTTACTTACACTAAGAAACTAGTTACAATTCTTGATTGTGATCTGAAGCAATTAAGAAATCATTTTATTTTAATGATTAAAGTTCAACGGAAGAACCGATCATATAACAAAGCCACTTGTAACAAAAATACCCAAGTTTTTTAATAAAGGTACTCTCTTAACTCTAGTTTATTTCAATTCATTATTCGATATATGTTTTATTCTTTCCACTTGAGTGATGTCGAGGATGACATTATTCTTAGATTCCCAGCTATACCAAAGTGATATACTCCTTTCATCGGACTGACTTTAAGATACGCAAAATTTCCAACATCAAATTCCAGAGTACGGTGATGAGCATTATGATACTTACTCTGGCGATCTTGAACTACTTTGATTCTTTGTTAGATCAGTTGAATCTTACAATTAGTTTTTTCAACTAATTCTGAGCCATATAATTAAACGCTGCTAGTTTCAGAGCATGCTAAAGGAGTACTACACTTCCTGCCATACATAGCTTTATATGGAGCCATGCTGATACTTGCCTGAAAATTGTTGCTATATGCGAACTCCGCGAGAGGAATATGATCTTCCCAGAAGCTTCTGATATATAGAATACAGAGATGAAGAAGATCCTCCAAGACTTGATTGACTCTTTTCATTTGGCCATCAGTCTAAGGGTGAAAAGCGATTCTCATAGCTAGGGTAGTCCCCAAGTCTTGATGCACTGCTTGCCAGAATTTAGAAATGAAATAGCTATCTCAATCAGATACGATAAATCTTAGAATTTCATGGAGCCTGACAATTTCCTTGATGTACAGCTTTGCTAGCTTCTCCACGAAATCAGTTTGATACATAGGAATAAAGTATGTCGATTTGGTCAATCGATCGATAATGACCCAAATTGAATCAGCACCAGATCTTAACTTAGGTAAACCTATAACAAAATCTATGGAAATGTCAAACCATTTCTATTCAGGATTGCCAACAGATGGAGAAGTTCTCCAGGATTCTGATGTTCAGCCTTGACCAGATTACAAGCATGACACTTTGCTAGCCACACTTTTCTTCATTCCAGGCCACCGGAATGATTTCTTCAAACCTTGATATATCTTAGTGCTGCCAGGATGCACTTGATAACCAGAATTGTGGCCTTCCACCAGAATTTTTGGATACATGGATTTGGGAATCCATAGGCAATCTCCTTGATATATTACATTACCTTGCAACTGAAGATCAAAGCGGCGACCACTTTCGATCTCCATTTTAAACTTCAGATAGTCTTCATCCTTGGTTTAGAAGATGGAGACATCTCTATGAAATGTTGGCTCAACAAAACTCATGAATATCAGTGTGCTTAGCATAGCACCATGCACTTGCCTAATTTTAAGTTTTCTGAATTCTTTCTCTAGCAAACTTGATGATATCATGAAAGATAGGGTAGCATAACGACTGAGTGCATCAGCTATGACGTTCGCTTTTCATGGATGATACTGGATTCTCAAATCATAATAACTTATTAACTCGAGCCATCTTCGCTGATGGCAGTTTAGTTTACGCTGGGTGAATATGTACTTTAAGCTCTGATGATCGGTGAATATAGAACACTAGACTCCATAAAGATAATGATGCCAGATTTTTAGAGCAAAAGCTACAGCTGCTAATTCGAGATCCTGGACAGGATAGTTCTTTTTATGCAGTTTTAGCTAACGAGATGCATAGGCGATAACTCTTCCTTCCTGCATTAGCATACATCCCAAACATATGTCAGATGCATTAGTATAGACTTGGTAGTTGAGACCTTCTTTAGGTAAGTTTAGAACTAGTGCAGAAGAAAGAGCATCTTTTAACAATAGAAATGCTCACTTTGGACTCCAGATAAAAGGTACTGCCTTCTGCGTCAACTTTGTGAGAAGAGACGCGATTTGTGAGAAGCCCTTGACAAATTTTCTATAGTAACCTGCTAGTCCCAGGAAACTTCTGATATTGGTCACACAGGTGCCCTGATTATCTTTTATTTGAAACACACTGTATTTTCCCTGCAAATGTTATCTCATTTTTCTTTGCCTTCCGCTAAGCTTTAAGTATATTTTTAATATCTTTTGTATTTAGAATGTGCACTAAGGCATTATTTTTATAATGTCAGATCAGATACAGTTGGAGACAGTTGATATAATCTAGAGGCGTAGCGCGGGAAAATAACTGCCCCTTCCAGGATTAATAGTTTGATGTATATTGAATTTTATGTAAGATTTTGGTTGTGACCAATCTTGAACTACGCTTACTTTATTTTGATCGACTTTAATCCCTTGAAAGTCTACGACGTGACCCAAGAAAGCGGCTGAGTCAATTCATAATTCGCATTTAGAATACTTAGCATACAATTCATGGCTTTGAAGCTCTTCTAAAACTAATAGCAGATGGTTCTCATGATCCGCTTTGCTTCTTGAATAAATCAGGATATCATCGATAAAGACGATGACAAATTTATCTAAATACGCTTTCAATACGCGCTGCATTAAATCCATAAAAATGGATGGCGCATTTGTTAAATCAAAGGACATTAGTAAAAATTCATAATGCCCATAGCGGTATCTAAACGATGTTTTCTTGACATCTGAATCTTTAACTCGCAGCTGGTAATAGCCTGATCGCAAGTCTATCTTTTTGAAAACTTCAGTTCCAGATAATTGATCGAATAGATCATCGATACGAAGCAGAGGGTATTTATTCTTGATATTTACTTTATTTAGCTCCCTATAGTCGATGCTCATTCTCATCGATCTATCTTTCTTCTTCGTGAACAATACTGGCACTTCCCAAGGAGATGAACTTGGGTGAATAAGACCCTTCTCCAATAGTTCTTAAAGATGTTTGTTCAATTCTTGAAGTTCCTTAGGCGCCATATAGTACAGAACTTTTGATAATGGTTGGGTTCCTGGAATTATTTCAATTGCGAACTCTACTTCTCTAATGGGAGAAAGACCGGGTAGATCTTCGGGAAAGACATCGGAAAATTCACGAACGATTCCATTCTCCGAAAGGGGCATGACATCTTTCTTCTCTCCCAATATTATTATGAGATATGCATCGCAGCCTTTTTGACTAACCTTTCTGCCTTCATTGCATTAATTAATGATGCCTGAGTACTAAATTTGCCAATGAAAAATTGCGACAGATTTCTACTACCCAAGATGATCTTCTTCTTTTGGCAATTAATTGATGCACCATGCTGGCTTAGCCAGTTCATGCCCAGTATTATATTAAAATTTGTGATTGGCAAAATGATCAATTTAGCTTCATATTTCTATTTACCGGTAGAAATATCTATATTGCAAAATTGTTGGGACTGCATACGGGCTCTGGAAGGTAACCCGATGCTTAATGAGTTTGCTAAGCGGTGAGATGGTAGCTTAAGTTTCTTAACCAAATTTTCTAATACGAAGGAATGACTCACTGTAGCGCCGCGCCCGTCGTCGCGCACAAAAGAGAAAAAAATAAGGTACCTCAACCTTAGCGGCGGAGCAGTGCGCTACTCGAGAAGGCCAGGTATATAAGCAAAACTCATCTCCCCGAATAGGCTAGTAAAAGAACTGAGCCATGCTGAAGGCTGCTGACTCGAATCCTAAGAGTAAGATCGAGATCCAATACCTAAGATAAGAGTAAAAAGCTTATCTTAGATATTAGGCTAGTACGTATACAAGGTCCAAGGAGGTAAATAAGAATCCAATATACGTTATCAAAATATATCAGCATTTCCAGTATGCTGATCACATCACAATACTAAGTATAGTAGTATAACAGAGTGTAGAAGCTAAAAGCAAATTATTCATAATACATTCATCACAAGTAGTAATAGCCATTCATCTCAGAAAAGAAAAGTAAAATACATCCAGAGTTTATTACAAATAGATTTAAAATGCAGAAACATAAAGAGTCTATTTAAAATGCTGAAATGAGTTAATAAGTAAAAGTAGGTGCTCGATCCACTACAGCTCCACATGCTCCTCCTGGGTCTCCGGTACGTCCTCCTGACCTGTCTCCACAAACTCCTCAGGATCTAGCAAATTGTCGGATCCCAAAAGTATCTCATGTTAGACAAGAAGTCTAACACATCGCAACTAACTGTACAAAACTAAACAAAACATAACAAACAGAAAAATAAAGCAAAACTATAAAAGAACTGAGGAAAAGCGCATATTAAAGAAAACTATAAATGCTAAGTAAATAGAGTAGTAAATGCCAGTTAAAGTGAAGCTATCACCAAATGAAAACTGAAAGTAAATTAAACACCATGATGAAAGAGATGCTATATGTTGCACTATATGTCACTAAAATGATGCACACAAATATGCTACACCACGGTATATCCCAGAACTATCACTGAAGTCTTATGAGTAGTACGATCCTGTGAAGACCCACTTAAGTAATAATAAGTGAAACTCTTAAACATCAAGACGCCTTTTCAAATAACGGTGGAGTTCCTGATAAGAACTCCAAAGTTAAGCGTGCTCAGGTGAGAGCACTCCCAGGATGGGTGATCTACTGGGAAGTTATCTTCTGAGAGCAAAACCGTGAGGCCTTTCAGGCCAAAGCGGATAATACCTTGGTGTTAAGAGTTTGGAGTGTTACAAATGGTATTAGAGCAAACCATAGGGTATCAGATAAGAGCTAAGTACCATACAGGGCAAAGTACTACTTTATGTGAGTAGCCTCTTGAACCCATGATGGTTAAGGTACTATATGGTTATGGGTACCTCTTGAGCCTGTAGTAGTCACCTCTAGTTCTATCTACCCAATGGATGGTTCTTGGATCTGTGTGTGGATACTGACGAGGACGTCAGTTACTTAAGTTGGGGAGATTGTGAAGACCCACTTAAGTAGTAATAAGTGAAACTCTTAAACATCAAGGCGCCTTTTCAGATAACGGTGAAGTTCCTGATAAAAACTCCAAAGTTAAGCGTGCTCATGTGGGAGCACTCCCAGGATGGGTGACCTACTGGGAAGTTATCTTCTGAGGGCAAAACCGTGAGGCCTTTCAGGCCAAAGCGGACAATACCTTAGTGTTAAAAGTTTGTGCTGTGTTACAGGTCCAATGTAAATACACTAGTTAGGAAGTCAGTATGGTGACGCAGATGCATCTTGAAATTCCCCAGTCTATGTATATCACATTCCGTAACCCATACAATATTATTGATACCCATGTATCACAACAAAAAGAATGAGTCAAATTTATGTTTATGCTTATGCTTATGCCACTATGTTGAATGAAATGAAAAATCCAGAAATTAATAAAGAGTTTAGTAAGAAACGATAATGAATTCTAAGTCCCCAATGTGCAGAATCCTTCTAAAAAGATTTTGACTCCTAACTTCTAGATCGATGATTAATTAAACTTGCATATTTATTTAAAGATCACTAGATGGAGTATTTGTATACACATATTCAGTACATTGCAAGAAAAGGATTCTTATTACTTAGTTTGATTAAGCCATCCTAACAAAGCGATTTTCATTAGGAGGCACCGCCCAATGGTGATTTTGTATCTCAAGCTAAGTATTAAGTTGCTATACTCACAATCATACTCAGTGTCTTAAGGAAGGTAAATCTCACTACTTAGTTTACTTGAGCCATACCTATTGAAGCGATCTTCGCTAGGAGGCATTGCCTGTTGGCAACTTATCTTTCAATTAAACTAAGGGATGCGTACCCATTTAATACACTCTTAAGTTTGAATGATTTATTCTAATGTGACTATATTCGTCTAATCCTGCATGATAGAACCTGCTCATAAGTTCTTATTAGAATGAATCAACCAATCCTGAACACTACTGGGGACCAGTAATATGAGCATACTATACTACACCACCTATTAATCAAGATTCAATCAAGTCTAGTTAATAAAACAAGGATTTATCAAGATAATAAAGGCCTAAACTAATGGGTAAGTCCTAAACAAGGTCTCACAAACCATTTGTGATCAAGGATCACTTGATATAAATTCTACCACAAAGATAAGTATCCATTCTAAGGTTCTTAAGTGATTACTACCACGAGGGGATAAGATCAATCTCTAAGGTGATGGGATCTTCTATACTTCTACCTCAATGAGTCATACAAGGTATCCTACCTCAGAATATATGAATTTAGGTCTTTTAATAATTCAAGACGATCTTATGAAGAGACATTTAAGATTCTTCCTTCTAAATGCTGATATTAATCTCTTAGGTTCTGCTTCATTATTAGGTTTAGGATGATTAGATCAGACGACTTAGTCATCTGATCACAACTCAATCTAAGATTAGGGGATCTAAATTAGGAATATTTTTAGGACTTAGATCACTTGGTTAATCAATATGATTTTATGAATCTTCTTATGCAAATCCTCTTACTTAAGAGAAAATCAGGGATCTTAAGGTTTGATTTAGATTGAGAAATCACATAGAATTATTATTAATCTTAATTTGTCTAATTCAAATGTTTAGAATCAATATCAAATCAAATGCATTATTGGAAAATGTCAAGTTCATAGTCTTACAATTAAGTTAATTAAGTTAAGGTTCTTAAGGATTTGGATTCTCCTTAAGTAGATTAGGGTTTAATCCCTTCTCATATCTTAAGTAAAATCAAGTATTTGTTTAAAGATCAATGTCAAATCAGTGGATTAATCATGCATTATTGGTGGCAATCTCAGACTTAGATCAAGTCTTAAAAGTTTGATCCAAATCTTAAGATTTTTTAAGTTATTTAAGTTTAAGATTCTCAATCTTTAGATTTGTTCAAGTATACTTAATAAGTTTATATAGTGGAATTCACTACATCTAACTTACTATTATAAGTCAGATTAATATTCAAATTTTGTAAAACAAGCAATACTTAGTGCTAATCAAACCCTAATTCAATTCAAAAAGGATTAGTACATAAGTATAAATCTAACCATCAGAATTTCATGAAATTTGAAACCCAAGTTCTAATTAACCATATAATTAATCAGAGTATAAGTTTACTAAGATCCAATGAGTATAAACCCTAATATTCACTAATCATGCTTTAAAAAAATTAGGGAATAACTAGAATTACAGAGCTCAGAAAATAAATCCACTTATCACATGCATTCTAATAATCATAAGTGAACTAATAGCACTATAAGCATACAATTTGGATAAGTAAAATTACTAATTTACCCTAATTAAGATCTACTATAATTAGGCAATAATTAAAGATCTAACCATCAGATGTATGATTTTATTTTATATTTAGGTCGCTGATGATTTTTTGATCATTTTCATATATAATATCATAGGGTTTGAACCAGTGGATTAAAAGTTATTCAAATAATACATTCTGTATTTTTTATTTAATTAAATTCCTATGATTTGATTATTGGAAAATAATTCCAATAATTCCGATTTAATTTAAACGGCTCGGCCCAATTCCAAACCGAGCGGGTCGACCGGGTCCCGGGAGACCCGGCACTGTCGCACAGCGCGGGTCGTGGGTCGACCAGGCCAACACAAAGCCTTCGTCCCCGCGTCTCCGTCCCGAACCAAGGACCTGATTAGGGGAACCCTAATCGCAAAATTTCGGCGCATCCTGACCACGACACGACCAGGACTGGATCGATACTTGATCCCCATGGTCAGACGCGTCGAATAGGACTCGAAGCCCCCTGTGAGACGGTCTGGATTGGCCAGACCTTGTTCACCCGAGGGCTCCTCCATTAAAGCTACTGTAGGGAGATAATTCTCCACACAGAGGCCATGCCAGACCCCGGGCTCGATCCATACACCATTAGAGACGTGAGGCGGATCGAAGCCCTCTGGTCTGAGGGTCTGGGGTGGTCTGGATCGCCGGGTCCTTACTTGACCGAGGCGATCCTTAAGGAACTCAATCCGATCGATCGATCGATTCAATCGATCAGAGCTAACCTAGATCTTAATCTCGATACCATTGGGTTCAGGATGACAATACGAACTCATATGCATCAAAGGGAAGAAGGTTCGAGCCTCATTGGATCGAAACCAGCAACGGGAGTACCTTGGTTGACGGGGGAGCTCGGGATGACCGCCTGAGGGCTCGACTAGCTCTAGCTGGAGTTCCGAACGCCGCAAAGGATCCTGAACATCAGTAAAGCCTACTATCAGCGGTTCGAGAGCTCCTGGATCACCTATGCAAGCTCGGGAACATGGCAATGGCGATGAATTGCAGAGGGTTCAATTGATCAGCAAGCTTCAATTAGAGCGAAGTTGGGGCTATTTATAGCCTTGGCCGAGCTCAGGGAAACTTCTGGAGGGTTAACTCGGGCTGGGAAAAGCCCGAGAGGTCGGCCATGGCCGAGCTCTCGAAATTCCATTTCGAGCTCGGCCGGGTCACGGGGCCCGATTAAGGCTCCAAACCATTATGGGAATGATCCTAACGGCTTGCTGAGGTGGAAGAAGGAGTGGGGGATAAGGTCGATAGCTAGCAGTATAGGAGAATCCTCCTGTTGGGTGCACGAGGGAGTGGGGACGACGATCCACAGTGCCGGGTGCCTCGGATGCCGTCTGATTGATAGATCAGACGGCGCTACGGCTGGGATCGCTCGGATCATAACAGCCGGCTGCCGGAGTGATCCTGGCCGTAGGATCCATGGAGTAGATCCAACAATGGATCTCGGTCTAACGAGATCAAATTCTGACCCTTGGTTGAAAAGGCGTGATGGCTAGATGTGCGGGGCTCCGCTATCATGTGACCCGGGCTCCACAGTGGATCGCTCGCGGTCCGCACAGCGGATCCCGGCCGTTATTTTTGTTTAAGGATATATTTGCAATTATGAATTAATATGAACCCTTAAGTGCAATTGAACCATTTTCATTTAAATTGAATTATGGCCCAAATGATTTCTAAATTGCACCAAATTTTTACCCTTAGCTAATTTGGGGGTGAGGAATTCAAAAATATAATCAGAATTTAATTCTGAGATCAAAATATTTTATGTCTAATCTAGGGTATCTAAACTGATTAAATTATCAATTTGAACTTAGAGAACTTCAATGGACTTCAAATTTTTTAGATAGGCTTAGTTTGGGGTTCTATAAACAATGGTATTTGAAAATTGACTAGGTTACCTATATTTTTGCAAGGTAACAACCTAGGGTTGTGTGACGGCCCCAATATTTGGATAGAAGATTAATCTAGATATTGGGGTATTACCTTAGCACCCAACACTTGATTAGAAGAAAATTATTCAAGTGTTGATGCTAAGTGGCCAAGTCTCTTTTTGAGCATTTGTTAAGTTAAATAAATGAAAGTGAAGATACATATAGATGTGATATTACAATTATCTACAATGCTAGAAATTAGATAAATCCACTCATTCATCCCAAGCAGTTTATAGAAGATACAACACAGATTAGTAAATGTAGGCAAAAGTAACTTAAATAGTTTATTACAAACTTTAAAAGTAAGAGAAAAATGCAGTAAGTAAATCACTCTCTCTCACTTATACATGTAATTTAAAAAAATTAAGCGGAAGCAGAAATTCTTTATAAGTTCTTCAACTACTTAGACCTGCATCACCTGAAAAAAAAAGGACTTTGGATCTATCATATTTTGGTATTTAAATATGATAGGGCAAAGCCAAGAAAAAGAAAAGTGTGGTTAGACTAAACTGTCTAAGTACATTTTAAAATTGGCTATATTTTTAGATTAACAAGATATCACAATTGTTATTTACAATTTAAGTATGCAATGGTGCTGGAAAAGCTATGTAGTATGGAAAGGTAAAGAGTGCAACTGTAAGGAAAATAGTATAAGACTCATTGAGTAAAAATACTCATTTTCTATTTATAATTCTAACCTTTTCCCGAAAATTTAAAGGTTAAAAATTAATATGCGTGTGAAATGCAAGCAATTTATATGGTCAAATGAAATTATGCTAAGTAAACAATTGATATACAGTGAAGCATAAATTGAAATTAAGCAACATACACTGTATTTAAATTAACTAAAGCAATACTCAAACTGAAAATATAGAGTATAAAGGAAAAGAGAAAATATCTTAGATTCTCAATCTAAGATAATCATAGTTTAAGACTATGATTCGAAAGCATAACTAAACAGTTATGAAGAGATTTTTCAATTATAAGAAAATCTCTTATATTTAAGTTAAAGTTATATTTAGGAAAAACCTCATTCTGTAGGAGTACACAACAGAATGGGCGAGGAGTTAAGCACGTCTGCTTAACCAGATACAGTGGGGAAATTGAACATTCACATTTACCCTCTCTAAAATGTGAAGTTCTAACGAAAATATTTCCATTTGTACTCTAATTGCCTCAAGGCATTTTCCCCTTTTTAAGTTTTAAGAAAATCTTTATTTATGCACAAAATCTTGAATATATGTTCAAGGATAGGAGGCTGAAAGCTATGCAAGCATTCAATGGATTTCAAAAATTGTAAAGTATGTGATATCTTTTTGTTATCTAAATTTTTAATAATCTACTTTAGAGTTAATTAGACTCCAAATTGACTTATAGATATTTAATCTTAAATTAATTTTAAATAAAAGTAGAAGGAATTGTAAATGAAATACAATTTAATAAAATAAAAGGAGAACTCATACAAAGAAAGAAGTTAATAATTTCAATTGAAAATGAACTAATTGAATGTTTTGAATTGAACATTAAAGTTCTCTGAATTGTTTCTAAGTCCGAAATTTCTTAAAAATTTCGGCAGAGTCTCCTTTATTTTTGTTCAAATTTTCTATTTTTCACAATCAATAAGTCAACTTTTACTGACTATCTCCAGTTCTAAAGTAGAGTTCAATCCTTTTTATAGGATTGCTCATTTCTAGTTCTAAAATAGAGTTCAATCCTTTTTATAGGATTGCTCATTTCCAGTTCTACAATAAAGTTCAAATACATAAAATCAAACTAAGCAGTTTAATATCTACTTCCTGTATTAAATATTAAAAAAAAAAGATGCTGACTTAAAATTGGCAATTTATAAGAGCAGTGACTTTATGTGTATTTCACATATAACATTTACTTTTGGCATTCTTGTATTATTCTTACAACTTATCCTGCAAGGAATCATCATTAAAATTAGTATTTATGAAAATATTAATATGTGAATCAGCAATTATAAATTACAGCATTATGGGTTCAGAAATTCATAGATGCCAAAAGTGAAACTTAGTAAATAGAGAAAAACAACATGTGATAACAACTAATTTTTATATTTGCAAAGAATACAAAGGCATTTTAATTCATATAAATTGTATGGCAGCATTTGCATATAAGTTTGAAGGCAATATTGTATCTTTGCAAAAAAATACATAATATTATTTGATGAACATAACAATTTATGAATTTCTCAAATTCAGTAGTATTATTTGGAATTCTTAATCTACATGGCAACATTTGCACTTATTGAAATAAATAACAGTATTCATTAAATACATAGCAGCAGTTTGAATTTTAAGGCAACAATTTGATTCATAATATACAATACAACAGCTTAAATCTTATAATATAACTGAGGGCAGCATTTGACTATTTATCACCATATACTGGATGGTAGCATGTGATATTAGTACAGAAGATGACATTTAAATCCCATAGAATACATAGCAGCATTTGATTCATACATATATACATGGCAGCATATGATGTTAATAAGAGAAACTACAATTTTTATTCTAGTATTTCATAATTCTCATATTCATCTATTTATCGACATAACAATTCTATATAAGTGACAACATTCATTTTCACATTAGATGTCAACATACGATTCATATGTTTACATGACAGCATTTGAATCTTATAAACTAACTAGCACACCTGATTTTCCTTAAAAATGAATGACAACATTTGATCATTTCAGTTTAACTAAAGTAATAGAAGCAGTTATAATGAGAAGGCAGCAGTTTTCTGCTACACGCATAGGGTACAACATTTATGTCCAGTATTCAAAGGATACTTAGTTTACATTATGCAATCATAGAATATTATCTTAATGATTCATCTTGAACTAAAGAATAACATTTGCATTCTATGGCAGCAATATGATTTATAATGAAATTGGTGATAGCATTTAATCACAAATGAACTTAAATAGAAGCTTTTGATTTCATATGATGGCATCATGTGATGTTAAGGAGATAAATCACAGTATTTATTTCTCATTTTACATTATTCCACTTTCATGTAATGATAGCATTTGGATTTCTTAAGGATAATGTGCAGCATATGAATCTAGTAAAGCATGTCCCAATAATACATATACTCATAAATATAGTTAATGGCACCACAAGATTTTACACATGTTAAATGATGGCATATATCTCTTCAAATGAATGAACAGCATTGGCTTATTTAAACTTAACTGCATATGATTCTTTTGACAGCATTTATCATAAAAGAAATGGCAGCATGTTATGTTGAAGACAACATTTCATTATCTTATTCAATTGATGGCAACCATTAAGTTTGATACATAATTGATGGGAATATGGCAGCATATGCATCGATATCTAATATTAGACATATAAAGAATTTTTCAACCGTTTTCCAATACCCAAAGTACAATAATCAACATTAATATCTAAGGTTTAGATAGAGCATTTGTTTCCAGTATTAGAAGGATACTAAAATAAATTCTGTAATCACAAAATACAGCCCTAATAACTTAGCATTTGAGATACACCAACATGTATGAACAAAAAGAAGAAAAATCCATACTTATATGTGAAACTGCGGCATAGCACCTTATAACATTTAATTCACCATTTAAGTAAGGGCAGAAATTAATTTGATATGATCCACTGATTTCACATAGTAACACTTGATTCATTAAAAGATATGGCGGCATTTTGTCCCATCGCTTTAGGAATAAAGGTAACATGTGATCATATTTAATTTAGCTAGCAGCATTTGATTACTTCAAATTAAGTGACAACATTTACTCTTAAATGAATGACAGCGCTTAATATAATATATTAGAATGAAAGGCAACATTTAATCATTCTGTACTTATATATAAAAATGGCAACATTTGAATTATGAAAGCACATGATTCATGTTGAATAGCAGCACATGTTCTCTATTGAAACACTTGATGTCAGATTGATTCTACTCATTTGTATAATTGACTTCACATGATCATATTTAAATAAGAACAAGATATGATTCCAATGTATATGGAAACAATTATTTTCACATTATAATTAATGGTAACATCGAATCACTCAATTTTTTGATAATCTCCTCTTTGGAAATACATGGCAATATTAAATTCATTGAAGTAAAGAGCAGCATTTAATTGCCACTGAACTAAATGGTAACATATGACACCAAAGATAGCATTTTAGTAATTCATTCATTAAAGTAATAAATATATAGGACTGCCTTACAATTCAATGGATTTTATATTATCATTCGGTTGCAGCTTGAAGTATGCCATTTAAGATTAGATGAATATTAGAAAGTAGTGCTTCAAAATTCAACTCTAAAGTTAATTTAAGGAAATTTAATAGCAAACATATATTTAAAAAAAAAAACTCATAATACCAATCACAACAAATCCATAAAAGGGAAAGAATGTACACAAGGAATAACCAATCATCTTAATCAACTAGTTTCAATTCAACTCGCTTATTTAATATTAAGAAAGAATACCTGAATAAGTAATTTGCAAAAATGATAGTAATGAAGACATGTAATTGACAATACTTCTTGTTGATTAAGAAAGTTTTCACATCTGACTTCTAATGCAATTTAACTAAAACATGGCAGATTTACTAAATTTAAAGTGATAAGCATATCAATGATGATCTCATTCACAAATGGGATTAATTTGGAAGCTGTAACTTAAATATGAGATTTTACTAAAACAGCAAGAAGAAGTCCTTACAAAGTAAAAATGACAATCATAAGAGAGTAAGGATTTAAACCTATACTAAGGTATAGTTTATAGACCTTGTAAACTTTATGAGCTTTACATTCCCAATTAGATATATTGAAGAACTAAAATTTATCATTTCATTTAACCCAAGCGTAATAATACCTCAAGAAAATATAATTGATTTTCGCTGAATCTTATGAAAAATCTGGCCATCGAATACTTAATTGTTGAAGACAAAATTACAAAAAAAAAAAAAAATGAAAGTACTCTCTTTCCTTCATGTCGCATTTTAGAGTTTATATGTTTAGAGCAAATCAAGACACATAATCTAGTATTCAACATTAGGATTAATTGATATTGAAAATATTATGCAAAGGAAAACGTATGCATAGGGTATGAATCGAAACGAGGGTACTGATATGCCTCTCAACATTTTAATTTAAACGTATAAGATCCTCAACATATCGCAATTATTCACTAGTACCCTAAAAATCGAAGTTCAGCATTCAGCAATAGAGCAAGGTGAAAGGAAGGGAGTACCTTTTTCGCCACCTCTTTCTTGCGATCCTTTCTGTGCACCCTCATCAAAACAAAAATCGAAGGTCTAGACAAAGATCGCATATGTATAGTTTCGACACTTATCTAGCTCGAGATTCTTTTTGGCTGTGTGCTATATCTTTCGGACGGATGAGGTCTCATTGATGACCAAGGTATCTGGTAGACAGGGAATGGTTTAGACGAGCGGTGGAGGCCACGCGTCGATGCTCCACGCCTCGGTCGAACGGAGACTTCACTTCGTTCCTATCGCCGCTCGAGTGATGAGGCGAGAGACTCGGTCGCGTGCGAAGGGTATGGGTCGGCCGCGTGAAGAGATTAGGTTTTTTGCATATGGATATGTAGGAATATATATATATGAATATATATATGTACATAATATGTATAATTATTTATTTATTAGTTTAAAACAAATTGTTATTAATTTAGGAGTTCTAGAAAAATTTGAAAATTTGCGTTTTAGCTAAATTAAGGGTAACGGACTCAAAAATGAAGTCGAAATTTAATTTGGAAGTCATCTTAATTATTTTAATTATTGAATTATGAAAATATAATAAAATAATCAAGAAATTTTGACTTTCTCCAAAATTCACCAAAATTTCACCCCAAGCTAATTTGGGCGTGAGGAATGCAATGGTGAAGTCCATTTTTGATTCTGAAGTCAATTTAAATTAGGCATCTTCAGAATTAATAGAAAATCAGGAAACGCTAGAAATTGCCAAACGGTCTCCAAATCGCACGAAATTTGAAATGGAGATTTTTAACTCTATTGCAAGAGTAATGAAAGAGATTTAGAGTCAATTAGAGCACTAATTGATAGGTAACAACCTCTGGGTTGTTACAGGTTGTTACACTCGCTCCCATATCGAAAAGAATATTATAGGACTTATCATTTATCGTTAAGGTTCCTGAAACAACATCGTTATCCTCATAAGCAGAGGCAGGAGTTAACATATATACCCTTGCAGATGCTGAGGGTCATTTGTTCTTAGGCCTTTGACCCTGACGATCATGGTTCGGCTTCTATGATAGTATTAATGCTTTCGAATTTGAAGTAGGAGCTGGCATTATAGTAGGAGCAGGCTCTTAGCTGTTCCTTGGCTGTGCACAGAATGCTTGTTTATGATGGGAGTGATTTATAAGCACTCCATCGATTATGTTCTTAGTATCGTAGTCGAAATAGCGGTTACTGCTTAGACCACACGTAAAACATACACCACTGAAGTGGTAGCATTTTCCATACGAATGAAATCATTTGCACTCAAAGTTCAGGGGTTGGGGTTATTCAGCTCCTATATTATAGACTTTTGCCATCTTATGATGACCAAAAATTTCCTTTCTTGGTTGCATAACTATCGCCTTTATTTTTCGGTCCATCTGACCTTGAAATCCTTTTTGAAGACGAGCAGCTTCGATCAATTTCATCAAATTCTTGATCTGACGGGAGATTACCTGAGCTTTTATAAAGTCTCTCAGACCCTTCAAGAAATGGTGGCATATAGATGCTTTCATTCTAACTAGGTCCGAAATGAAGCGTGACAATCTCCAAAATTCTTGTTCATAATCGAACACTGAGTTATTGCCTTGAGTGAGATGGAGGAGATCAACCTCTAGGATTGCTTAAGATGATGCTGGTATGAATGCCTCTCGGAAGGCTTCCAAAAACATATCCCAGGGGATGTCTTCTATTTCATAGTCGATGAATTTATTATTTCGTTCATTCTCCCACCAATATTCGACTTCTTCTTGAAACCTGTGAGTTACTAAACGAATGGCTTCAGAGTTAGGGCACTTGATACTGGCCAGGTGTAACAACCCAAGGTTGTTACCCAGCTTAATTTAAGCCTAATCATGTCTTAATTATCATTCTACTAAGTTCATCTAGTCATTATAACCAAACCCTGAAGGTTTGGAGCAATACGAAGCTCAATCGATTATTTTGGAATATTTTAATATTTGAATAAGTAGAAATTTTAGGTACTTAATTTGACCTCAGATTCGAAATCTGACTTCATCGTTGTGATCGTCACCCCCAAATTAGCTAGGAGTGATATTTTGGGCATATTTGGAAGTCATCAGATTTTCACGAATATTTTAATATAATTAAATGCACCTATAAATAATATAATTAAATAGTCGTCTGAATCGAATTTCGACTTCGCCGTTGGATTCCTCAGCCCTAAATTAGTTAGGAGTGAATTTTTGAGATTTTTTGGAGCGTGTTTCTAAAATCTGAATTTTTAAATAATTAAGTAATCGTTGAGTCCCCAAATTGCAATTTCCCTTAATTTCCTAATGCATCCTGTCAGCTCCTCTTATAATTTTGGCTGGCCATCCCATCCCTCTCCTCTTAGCCATACCTCAATGCCCCTAAGATCATGATGGCTCCCCTAGCTCCCATAGGTCATGATTTACCTCCCTCTCACTCTCCTTCTTTAAGAAGAACCACAGCCCTCTCCTCCTTCTTTTGCTATCAAGGTAAGCTCAAAAGCTCTCTCCCTTCCCCTCCATTGCTGCACCTTGAAGGAGAAGGTTCATCCCCAAGGTCTTGAAGAAATCAAAGGTCCCATTCTTCCTTTCATAAAGGCTAAGGTACCCCTTTTACCCCCTCTCTTTTGTCTTCTTCATATAGCTACAATGCTTGAATGTATCTTTAGAAATCTATAAATATGTATGGAAACCATTAAGGCCCATTGAAGTAGCTCATTTATTCAAAAAAAATGTATACGCTGTTTTCGTCCATTTTGTATACCTTATTCTTTATCCATATTTTTTTATAGCTAGAATACTCCGTTTGTGCCGATTTTGATGTTGATAGAATGGTATTGGAAAGAACTTTCCATCGATATGGCACCACTCATGAAATGCTCTGGATTGAGAGTATTTGAGCTCGAAAATAGGCCTTACAATTTTCGTCCAGGCGAAAAATGTCGCCTGGCGCCCAGAGTTGCAAAATAGACTGCTGCAGCGCGCCGTAGTGCGCTGCAGCGGGTGGTAGCGGCATTTCTACGAAAAAATATAGAGACAATTAATTCAACTATTGGAACAGTAAATTCACAAAGTGGACCGTTACAACGCGTTGCAGCGGGCTGCAGCGAAATTCTTAAGCAAAACTTTAGGAAATGTGAAAAATTAATTAATTGAACAGTAATTTTGCAAATTGAACCGCTGCAGCGCACCACAGCGGGCCGTAGTGCACCCCAGCGCTAAAAGCGCTACAGCGCGCTGCCGTGCGAAAAGCATTACAGCGCGCTCAGCGCGCTGCAGCGCCCGAACTTGCAAAATGTCCATAATTTCTTTAAAAATTGCCCAATTTTAGCTGAAATGATCAAAATTTCACTATTTTGATATTTTAAGGTCCTTAGGACCCTAGTGGGACTGAATTATATCAAATAGAAATTAAGTTTGAAAACATTGTCATTTTTAATAAGTGCTCAAAATCCACTTGGTACCTTAAATATATTTTAGTTAAAATTGAACATTGCATAAATTTCTATATGGAAATTAAGTTTGAAAATCTTATCATTTTTAATAAGTGCTCAAAACCCACGTGGTACCTTAAATATATTATGCAAATTACTAGATAACTTAGAATCTCAGTGCCAGCAATAACCCAAAATAATATTTAGGTTTTGAACCTTAGAAATTTAAAAAATAACCAAAATATTTATAACCATAATTAGGTCATAACTTGACCAATTGAAGTCTAATTTGAGTCTACTCCCAATTAAAGTACTCAGTGTAATATAGGGAAACTATAGCCATTGAGTTTGCTGAAATTGGATACTAATTGAAAGAGTTAGTTTTTTTACCCCTCTTAACTTAAGAAATTACCAATTTACTCTTAGAAATTCAAATGACTATAACTAACTCATTAGACCTCAGAATTTAGTGTTCTTAGACTCTATTGAATCCTTGAACAGCAACCAACAGTAAATTGCATAAAAATTTAGATTTTATTAAGTAAAATTTACTAAAATACCCCTTAGGTCAAAAACCTTAATTTGGACTTATATGACCCGTTTCTCGTCCAAATTAAACATACTTACTGTCAATCTTCAAGTTAGACAGTAAGGAACCATTTGGTACTAAGAAACTTCAATTTGGACCCTTAATTCAAAAGTTGACTTTTTGGGCCCTTAAGTAGGGGCAAAATGGTCATTTTGCCCAAAATTTAGTTTAAGTGTCCTTAACCTCTATTCTGTGTTTTAAATCACTCAAACCAATATTAGAAGTGTATTAAAATCATTTAAGTAAGAGAAAAATCAACTATTAGGTCAACTCATCAAAATTTCCTAAAAAATTTTCATAAGTCTTTTCTTATGATCTTTTCACCTCATATTAGGACCAGTCTTGAGACTAGGACTAGCTCATATGTTAGATTTTATTTATGGGATAAGTGGATTATCCAATGAATGAATCCTTATTTTTATTAGTTTCTAGACTCTTACAACTTATTTGGATTATTTTGTCTTTCAATATTAGATTTATGATAGAAGATTCATCCTATTAAGATTGATTTGCTTAATATGGTTTACCTCAATCATTAAATAACTTTTAAACTAAAACCTAGATCTTATGTTTTATCCCTTTGGATTATGTGATTAAGCCCAATCTCATGGTGTTTAATCCATAATCTGTAGTTTAGTAGATCTTGATCAGATCTTAGATAAAACGTCTAAACTCATTAAACTAGGATGTATGATTCATTGATTAAACTTGTAGTCATGTTTGATTAAATTAGATTAGAACCTGATTAGTTCTAATCCTTTAAACATATAAAGTCGTGCTTCTAAGTTACACTCGATAGTAGGAATTGGAGATCCTGAACTTGTGTAACTTATAATAGTTAGAATGGTTAAATTAGATAACAACAGTGTCACCATATGTAGAAGAGTCCCTTGCTTACTCGATTCATTCTTGTTGCTATGCATTCCTTGTATTTTATGCTTAAATTTCTTGTTCATATCATATAAGAGAACTTTGTACATTAAATGAAAATTAGAATAATTAGGATAACAGTTGCTTTTGGGTTTAGTATATTTAGTAGATTCGGGTGTACATTTACCCTACTGGACAGTGGTAAGGAGTAATAAGGATGCTTAACATTACTCATTGAGGAGTGTGTGTTAAGCTTGGAACCTATATAATCTTGCAGACGTGCTTGACTCCTTAGCTGTTTTTGGATGTGTCCACAGAAACAAAGTAAAATAACTAAAATATTCTACATTTATATTTACTGCCTACTCAATTCTACTGTTGGATTCTGCCTGCCCTAGCCCATAAAGGCTATGGGGGTTTCTGTCTGCCCAAGCCCAGAAAGGCATTGGGGATTTCACCGGCCCAATGACCAATTTTCTGATATGGCAGTCTTTACATACCTGTTTTATTTTTCAGCTTACTGTGTAATGTATTTTGATGCATATTTAAGTCAACTATGTTTCTTTACTTACCTGCTCACTTGTACATATTTATAGGATGCTAGACTTTGTTGCTTACTATATGTACCATGTTCAGTTTTTTGTCATTTAATTTGCATATGTCATATAATCATCAACATATTTAGGGTTACACTTAACTTTCAGTACTTTTACTTACTATATTATATATGTATATGCCAATTCCTTGCTTAGTTGTTGAGGTGTGCTTTTGCCTCATTTGTTGTTTAGTTATAAATATTATATTTATAACTATCCATATTCCTTATTACGCTTACTGCTCCTACTGCTTAGTTACTTTTTTTATTGTGTTTAAGTATACAAATGGTGACATTGATAACACATGTAAAGCATTTAGCCTAAAATGTACTTAGATAATTGTCTAACAAGAATTTTCTTTTATTGGCTGGGACCCTAGCATTATAAAACTGATAATGTCAGATTCAGATAGGTTTGAGGAGCTAGGTGTTGAAGCAAATGTGCCTCACCTAGAGGAGGAGCTTCAGCCAAGAGAGCTGAATATTGTTTAGTTCCTTTTAACCGCTTGTGAGGATGAGTGATTTATCTTTTAGTCTTTTAAACTATTTAAATATTGTAATAATACAGGTACTGTGACTGTGATTTATTTTATGCACTTTATTATTTTATAAGCTATCTTATTATTGTTTCTTATGTGATGCATGGTGAATGGATGTACTATTTATTTCATTTAGCTTCCGCACTCTACTTGTATGTCAGATTTAGTGACTAATCCTCTTAATTATTCTGTGCACGTCCTCCCATTATTAGTGAATTGTGGATCTTACCTAATCCAATAATAAGAGAATGATTTGCACAAGTGACCTCCGCTCCTTAGCCTAATAATTGTGGGCTTAGGGAGCGGGGCGTCACAGTTGGTATCAAAGAATTCCATAAGGTGTCAGATTGGAAATTACATTCCACTCTACCTAATGGATGATTCTTCTGCCAATCAGTCACTAATTAAATACCAGAGTTATATCCAAGCACCATGATCATGAGCTCAGGAGAATAAGAGTATAGAAATGTAAATTCATGCACAAGTAATATATTAATAAGCTAATGTGACTTAGAAAAATACTATACGTACAAGGATGACGCTTAGGTGGCATCACCAATGATTTAAAGATAGGTGGAAATACATCGTCCAACTCCATCGATAGCCAAAAAGTACGTAGGAGTGTCAGACCCTGATATCCAAATGCTAGATATATCAGATAGACTCCATATTTTCTCCAATTTTTGTCTTTTATTTTCTTATGTTTTATCTACTACTTCCGATGATGTACTTTCATTTCTATTTTTGATTAAAAATGGGGATGGAATGTTATGACCTTTCAATTTCTAAAATTATAAAAGCATATTTCTCTTAATTCAGATTCTAGCAATCAAAATCATGAACCCAGAACAGAACCCATCTATTGCTCCCTTCAGCACCTTATCCAGTGAGATAAGCGCCTTGCTAGAAACAGTAAAGATGATGGTGGAATCCCACTAAAACCAGGCCGAGTTCCACTAAGAGCAAGCAAAGCAAGCTGTAGAGGCTCAAGCCAAGCAGGCTAAGAGAGCAACCATAATTCAAGCCCACCAGGCAGAATGCATGGAGCGACTGCTTACGACACAAATGAGCCAGAATTGCACAATTCCTGAGACCGCCATAGCACCCCACCACTTGTGCCAGCACCACACCCAGTCTGCTGATGGACTGCTCCACAGTTTTCTACGCCTCAAACCCCCAACATTTGATGGGAGTCTCTCTACTATCGATACAGCAAACTGGATAAAGGTGGTGGAGAAGAACCTAACCAGTATCAAGTGCCTGAATGCCGAGGTGATCCGTCTAATGACACATCTACTCCAAGGTGAGGCGGAATACTGGTGGGACAACATTCGTCATACATTATTCGCAGATTGGGAACTTGAAGAAATATCATGGGATGAGTTCATAGCAGCATTATAGACTCGACACATCCCTACCTCTGCCAGGCACACCATGACAGATCAGTTCCTTAAGCTGCAGCAGGGAAGCCGATCAGTTTTGGCTTATGAATCCATGGTAATTAGGCTTAGCACATGCATTTTACTAATCAAAAAGAAACTAATGGCACCCTAATCATTCAAATTTGGTAAGTATACATGCAAATCAACCACAATTAATATTTGTAATAATTAGGCTTAAATAAAAAATCTAACCATTAAAAGTTAAATATTAATTTATATTTAGATTCTTGATAATTTTTTGATTAATTTGATATATAATATCATAGAGTTTGGATCAGTTGATTAAAAGTTATCACATTAATTAAATTTGCATTTTTCCAATTAAATTTCCCTATGATTGGATCAATTAGATTATTTTCTTTAAGGAAAATAAATCCAATTAATCAGATTTATTTAAAATGGGCTCGGCCCATTAGCCAAACCGCGCAGGTCAACCGGGGCCAGAGGAACTCGGCACTGTCGCACAGCGCGGGTCACGGTTTGACCCAACCCGCACAGTGTCGTCGTCCCCGCCTCGACCCCTCTCGACAAAGACTGAATAAGGAAACCCTAGACGGTGAAATTCTCCGCCTATAGTGCACGCCTTTGTCTAGGGTCAATCACAAATCCATCCCCGAGCCAAGACGCACCGATTGGCACTCGAAGCCCCTTGTGAGGTGGTCTGGATCTGCCGGACCTTACTCACCCAAGGGCTCCTTTATTGAAGCTACTGTGGGGAGACAATTCTCCCCACAGAGGCCATGCCAGACCTAGGGTTCGATCCCTACACCATCAAGGAGGTGAGACGGATCAAAGCCCTCAGGTCTGAGGACTTGATGTGGGCAGGAACGTTGGGGCCTTATTCGGTCCCGAAGCTCCCTTACGGACTTAGCCCGATCAATCAATTCGATTGGTAGAGGCTAGCTCAGGGTACACATTTGATAGTATTAGGTTCAATCAGATAATACATGACAATACGAATCAAATGGAGAGGAGTTTGAGCCTAATTGGCTCAGACTGAGTAAGATGGGGCACCTGGTTCAATGAGATGGCTCAAGATGATCAGCAGAAGGCAGGACAGGCACTGGCTGAGCTTCCAGAAAGCACAAAGAATCCTGAACACCAGGAGAGCTTACTATCAGCAATTCGAAAGCTCCTGAATTCGCCTAAGGAAGCTCGAATAGACGGTAATGGCGATTAGAGAAGGTGACTCTAATTGATCAGCAAGCTTTACCCAAGGGAAATATGAGGCTATTTATAGCCTCAAAGGGAAATGGGGAAGGTTCCAGATGCACTGGCCTAAACTGGAGAGGTCTGAAAGGTCGAGCCATGGCCGAGCTCTCGAATTTCTAATTCAAGCTCGGCTGGGCCACGAGGCCCGATCGGGACCCCTAACTATTTGCAACAACCCAAGGTTGTTACCCAGCTTAATTTTACCTTAATCGTATCTTAATTAAGTTCATCTAGTCATTAGAATCAATCCTTATAGATTTGGTGTGATTCAGAGCTAAATCAAATATTTTAGATTATTTTAATATTTAATTAATTAGGAAATTGAGGTATTTAATTTGACCTTAAAATCAAAATCTGATTTCGTCGTTGCGATTGTCACTCCTAAATTAGCTAAGGGTGATATTTTGGACGCGTTTGGAAGTCATCGGATTTTTGCAAATATTTTAATATAATTAAATGTACCGGAAAATGGAATAATTAAATAACTGTCGGAATCAAAATCTGACTTCGCCGTTGAATTCCTCACCCCCAAATTAGCTTGGAGTAAATTTTTGGGATTTTTCAGAGCGTATTTTTAAAATCTGAATTTTTAGCAAATTAAAAATTTAGAAAACAAATACATAATTATTTAATTAAGCAAATCCATTTTTCTTAAATGCATTGCTGGCTGCCATCCCTCCATTTTTGGCGCCCCTTTCTCTTTTGGGTGGATTGATGGCTGAGGCCATCCCTCCCATCTCTATTAGCCATGCCCTATCCCCTCACATCTCCTTCTCCTCCTTCTTCTTTAATGAGAAGCCTCATCCCCCTCCTTCTTTCCCTTATTGCAAAGCCAAGAGCTCCCTCCTTTCCCCCATTGTTGAGTTTGGTGCTGATGAAGAAGAAGAATGAGTTCCTTCTCCAAGCTTTCCAATCCTTCTTCCTCCATTTCTTGCAAGACTAAGGTATCAATTTGCTCATCTTCCTTATTTACTTCATGTTGTTATCATGCTGGTATCTTTAGAAGACCCATGATTGTATTTGGAAATCATTGAGGTTCATTAAAGCATCACATTACTTGAAAATATCAAGCTTTGTTTTTCGTTCATCTTGTATACCCGAACATTTAACTCTATCGTTCGTATAGTTAGGATAATCCATTTGTGCCGATTTTGGTATCGATGGAAAGGTATCAGAAAGACCTTTACATTGATATATGGCAAAGCTTATGGAATACTCTGGATTGAGAGTATTTGAGCTTGAAATGTGGCCCTTCACGGTTTTCGCACAGGCGAAATCACCGCCGGGCGCTACTGCGCACGCCGCAATGGGATGCAGTGTCATTTCAGGAAAAATCATATGAAATCAATAAATAAACTATTTGAACAGGAACCCACAAGTTAAATCGCTGTCACGCGCCACAGAGCATCGCAGCGAGCCGCAACGCCATTTCGGGAAAAACTATAGAAAATCAAGAGAAAAAATAATTGAACAGTCACACGAAAGTTGGACCGCTGCAGCGCGCCACAATGGGTCGCAGCATCATTTTTAGAAAATTATATAAAACCAGAAAATAAATTAATTGAACAGTGTTGCCGCAAGTTAATCCGCCACAGTGCGCCGTAGCGCCTGAAAGCGCTGCAGCGCGCCGTAGCATCTAGCTCTCGGAATGGTCTCACCGTAGCGCGCCGCAGCATCAAAAGCGCTGCAGCATGCCACATCACCATTTTCCTCCACAGCGCGCCTATGGCGCCCCGCTCCTTAAGTCCACAATCATTAGACTAAGGAGTGGAATGTCACTATGGCAAATCCCTCACTTATCATTGGATTATGTAAGATCCATAATCCACTACTTAGGAAGGGATGTGCATAGAATAAATAAGAGAATTAGTCACTAAGTATACACATACATACAGAGTGCGGAAGCAAAATGAAATAAACATTACATCCATTCATCATACATCAGATATAAAATAAAATGAAATAACTCAGAAATAATAATGTGCAGAAAGTAAACACCATCACGAGTTGTGGGGCCCCATACTTTCCTGCGGTGATGCTAATACTGATATTAGCATAATCGCGGGGAGTATGATGCTCCAGCTATGGCAAATCCTTAACTTAAGTAAAGTCAGGTAGGACCCAGCCTGCCTTAAGCCAAGAACTTATCACCTGGACTGTGAACATACATCAATACGAATCAAAGTGGCAGAAGTAAGAAACAGTATCATATAACATCCACATCACAATATAGTATAAGAGAGTAAAAGAAAAAGTAACTCAGATTTAAATACATAAAAGTAAATACATCTAGAGTTTAATTATTACAAATTGAATTAATGAAAGTAAAGATCTCTCAAAACTTCGCTGCAAGAAAGTAAATCTGACTAAATAGCAGTAGGAAGGTCCTCCTCCTGCACCGGCCATCTCCTGCAGTACTGCCTACAAACAGCTCCAAATCTGACATTTGTCAGTATCACAAATGTCAGGGCCCCAGCCAACAAAAGAAAAATATTACAGTTAGACAATTTTCTAAGTACATTTTAGGCTATTTAAATGAATTGAATATTTAAGATATCATATTTAAAGATTTAAAACATGTAAGCATTTACAAGGTGCTACAAGCTACAAATAACGGGATAACTATAGAATAATCATTTATATCTAATCAACAAGAGTGTAAAAATAACATACAAAATAACAATTAAACAAAGTGAGGCTAAAAGCAAAATAATTGCAACTACTGAAAGAAATCTGATCCTAACATGCTTATGATCACATGGATACATGCTGAGTATATAAAGAAAACAAGTGCAGAAATAAGCATAAAATTTTAGCATCCTAAATATGCTATTTTTAATACTAATTAATAAGAGTATTTATACAAGCTTGCAGATTAATATAAAAAATGCCACTCAGGCATGTGGCAAATGTAAACTAAGTACATGAATGAGCAAAAGTAAGGCACTGAAATATGTGGCAAAGTAAGTTAAGCACTAAAGTAAGGCCACTGAAGCATGTGGCAAAGCAAAATAATTATTAAAGATTGAACTGAAGTAGAAGTAAGCCTAAGACATAGTACTGCCATAATAGAAACAGGCCATACTAGACCTCTGTACTGAAAGTTCAACATGTATCCATCTTAGGTATCCGCAGAGCTAGGTCCAAGTTAAACTTATCAAATAACACATGTATCCATCCTAGACATCCGCAAAGCTAGGTCCGAGTCTTTCTATAACAAAACTAGAACTGAAGAGGCAGACTAAGCTAGGACATACTGTAACAACCCAAGGTTATTACCCAGCTTGAATTTAGCCTAATCATATTATAATTATCATTCTATTAAGTCCATCTAGTCATTAGAACCAAACCCTAAAAGTTTGGAGTAATTCAGAGACCAATCAATTATTTTGGAATATTTTAATATTTAATTAATTAGAAAATTGATGTATTTATTTTGACCTCAAAATTGAAATCCGACTTCGCCATTGCAATCATCACCCCCAAATTAGCTAGGGGTGATGTTTTGGACGCATTTGGAAGTTGTCGAATTTTTGCGAATATTTTAATATAATTAAATACCCCAAAAATTGGCATAATTAAATAATCGTTGGAATCAAAATTTAACTTTGTCATTGAATTCCTCACCCCCAAATTAGCTAGGGGTGAATTTTTGGGATTTTCCGGAGCACGTTTAATTAATCCGAATTTTTAATAAATTAAAAATTATGAATAATAATTAATTATTCCTTAATTTGTATTTAATCCCTCTTTCCTCCCTTCATTTTGGCTGGCTATTTTCCCCTCTTTCTCTAAAATCTCAAATTTGGCTGGCCATCCCTACCCTCTCCTCTTAACCACGCCCCATTAATGCTCCTTCATGATGGCGATACTCCATTACAGGGATGGTTTTAACAGCCTTGCTGAGCTGGAGACGTGAGTGGGGGATAGGGAGGGCAGCTGGCAGTACAAGGGATCTCCCTGTAGGGCTCGTGAGGGAGTGAGGAAGAATGTCCACAGTTTTGAGAGGATCCAGAGTCGTCTGATCAATCAATCAGAAAGGTGCGATGGTCCTGATCTTCCGTATCCTAACGGCCGGATCCGATTGAATCTGCATCATAGGATTTCATGGGATGCATCTGACGGCAGATCCGCGGTTCCGCGGGATCTAATCCTAGTCGTTGGATCGATAGGATGGATGGCGGATACGGTGGAAGCACCATTGTCGCGCGACCCGGGCTCCGCAGCAAATCGTCTGCGGTCCGCACAGCAAATCCAAGCTGTTTAATTAGTTTTAAGGGTATGAATGCAAATTTGAAATGTTGGAAACCCTAAGATGCAATTAGACCAAATTAAATTAAATTGAATTATGGTCTAAATGATCTCCAAATTTATCAAACTTTTATCTTTAGCTAATTTAGAGGTGAGGAATTTAAAAATACAGTCATAATTAAATTCTAAGATCAAAATATTTTAGGTCTAACCTAAGGCATTTAAATTGATCAAAATGTTATCTTGACTTAAAGAAGTTTAATTGACTTCAATTCTTTAGGATTTGCTTAACTTAATGTTCTAAAAATAATGGGATCAAAATTAATGCTCAATTCGGTTATAAATTAATATGGAAATAACCTATGGTTATTATATGAAGAGACTATCATCACTAGAGAGTTCCTGGATGTGTTCCCTGAAGACTTGCCAGGACTACCTACTCTGTGTGAGGTAGGGTTTTCTATTGAGCTTATTCCTCAGACTCAACCTAAATCTAAGGCTCCGTATTTAATAGAACCAAAGGATTTGCAATGGCTTAGAGAGCAGTTGCAAGAGTTGTTAGAAAAAGGATTTGTTCACCCTAATATGTCACCTTGGGGAGCTCCCGTCCTATTCGACATGAAGAATGATGGATTGATGCGGATGTATATAGACTACCGTGAACTTAACAAAGTGACCGTGAAGAATAAGTATCCTCTTCCTATGATCAACGATTTGTTCGGTCAGCTCGCCAGAGTGAAAGTCTTCTTTAAGATTGACTTGAGATCAAGTTATTGCCAGATTTGAGTCAAGGACGAAGATATTCCTAAAACTGCATTCAAAACCCATTATGGGCATTTTGAGTTTCTAGTCATGTATTTCGGACTGACGAATGCTCCTTCCATCTTCATGAACTTAATGCAGCGTATCCATAAGCCGTATCTCGACGAGTTTGTCATCATTTTCATCGATGACAACCTAATCTATTCTAAGTCAGCAGCTGAGCATGAAGAGCATCTGTGTGTCGTTCTTGAGCTGTTAAGAGAGAATAAGTTGTTTGCTATATTTTCAAAGTGCAAGTTTTAGCTCAAATTCGTGGCATTTTGTTCATAATATTCTCATGTCAAACAAAAAATAGGGCAAATCTATTTGTTCACCATGAGGAAATAGATTAGACTTGACTTTAAATGAAATTACAGCAACTCCCTGTCAAGTTAAGATTTTTTCATGTGACAAAAACTGTGATTTATGTTCTAATTAGTTTATACCAAGTAATTATCTCACACAAACAAAGCAAGTTTCAAGTAATCTTTTCATCAACCCATCTTCTAGTTTATTCTCCCTTAACGTCTCCTTTCAAGAACTAAGAAATCTTCATTGAGAATTTCAACATATATGTTAAGATGAACTTCTCCCATTGATTTGCGTTTGATGGAATAGAAAGAGTTTAATCTGGAACAACGATAACTTTTGACGCATCGAAGCGAATCCTTACCAATAGCTTAGAGCCCTTGATGCTATAACAACCTAGGTTATTACCTTAGTCAATTAGGACTAATCTTAGTCTTAATCTTGATACTAAGTGTTAATCAAGTCAATAGGAATTAAACTCTAAGGCCCAGTCCAAATCAGGAGTCAAATGGATCGAATACTGATTTCTGGAAAAAAATCCAGAAACCCTAAAATTGACATATCTAAATAGACCTCTGATTGAAAAACGAACTTCGTCATTGCGCTCATTGCCCCCAAATTAGCTTGGGATGATATTTTCGTGTCAATAAGAAGTCGTCGAAATTTTGACGAATATTTTAATAATAATTAATACCCCAAAAATTGGGAAATTAAAATACTCGTCGGATCGAAAATCCGACCTCGCCGTTGTGTTCCTCACCCCTCAATTAATTAGGGGTGAATATTTGGAATTTTTCTAAATATAATTTAATTATTTTATTTTAATAAGAAATTAATTAAATTAAATTAAATAAATTAATATTTAATTTATTAAATAAATGGCACCATCTACACGCCTTCAGTCTTGCCGTTCGATCGAACGGTAGGATCCAACCGTTCGATTGGAGTGATCAAACGGTCCTCAGCCGTCATCCCGATCGCCTCTGCGTGAGGGACACACGTCGAGCCCGCTCCGCCTCGCCACTCGCTGCCCCGTCGAGCCTCGCAAGCTCCGCCCTCGGTCCTTAAGATACTGTGAGAGGTGAAGGAAGGGATCTGATCTTGTGAGGAAGCTCGACCTACGTCCCGTGCGAACCTAAACACCCGGCAACCGCACATCTCAGGTACCTCGATCGACCCTATCCTTTATTGCATTTCAAATCCAAATGTGTGTATATATATTCCGCGTGCCCGATTACTGATCTACCGATCTTGATCATAGAGAAGATTGATCGATCGAGCAAATTGCTCGATCGATCCACAGTGAAATCGGTTAACCCGGCTGGCCCGGAACCTAGACACCTATGGTTTAGGTTAGACGACGATCCAGACCCTCTTGCGCGTCGATTCGACCATCGGTGACTAGCTCTCGTCTCGGCCTACCCAACAGCGTGCGGGCCGGTGCCATGCATGGCCGGGAAGGCCGGCAACGGCCAAGCCCTAGATCCCCGCCCTCGGAATGCCTGCGGGGACGATGGGTTCTATCGGGTCGGTCCGGGCCGACCCGGAATCCGGCCCATGATCCGCGCCCGGATGGCTGCGCGGTGGGGCCCTCCTCCCCGACCTGGCACCTCCGTAATGACCAAGCGTGTCGATGGGGCCCGCGTTGACGCGGCCGCCGCTGTCGACCCGACAACGAGTCCCACCCGCGGTACTGCGCCCAATCTGGGGATGCCACGTGGCATCCCTTGGGCCCCTCGCCATGAGAACCTGCAGAAGATCATTATTAATTTATATTATATACATACATATATATATATATATATATATATATATAATCATAACTTATATAAGTATAGTTATATAAATATATAATAATAACATAACTTATGGATATAGTAATACATTTAGGCAAAAACTTTAGATGCATATGTATATATTTATATATATATATATATATATATATATATATATATATATATATATTTATATTATGATAATTAAATTGGTTAATTATTATTAAAATGAGGATTATTAATCAGAAAATTAGTAATTTAGTTAGTTAATTAATTAATTAATGTAATATAGCTAATATAAAAATCCGATAATATTAATACATATAATACTAATCTAATGATTAGGTTAATTAATAGTAAGATTAATAGATTAATTAACGAATTAATTAATTTTAATTTATTAATATATTAATCAGTTAATAGATTAATTAGCTTAATAAATAGTTAATCAAACTAAGTTTGATTTAATTAATACTAACAATAAATATAATTAAGAAATTTATTAGATTTAATAAATAAAGTAAAGTTAACAGCAATTAATCAGGAGTAAGTAACATAAATCTTAAAATTAATTGAACAAACATTAAGAATTATTAAATAGATAATTAATTCATTAATTATGTTTAAACAGTAGTATAAGTAATTAATTAGCACTAATTTTATTCAAATAGTAATTTAAAAATATAATTAAAATATTTAAATTAATTAAATTTCAAAATAATCATTAACTAATTTATAATTAATACTAATTAAATACAGATTAAGAATAATTAATTAATTAATAAATATAGAAATATGTAAACCTTAGGAATGAACAGTAAATTAATATAATTTGAATAAATGAATAGTAACTTTACTTATTTAAATTATTTAAATCAAAATTCTTAAAAATTTAATAATTTTTTGTAGGATGATCCAAATATAGTCAATATAGATCTCATTTGACTCAGAAAAATAAAATGAATCAAATGTCATAATGCAAAAATTAGTTTCGGGGTACGTATAACGTAATAACATTTTATGACCTAATTACACCTTCATAACTTTTAACCTAGTTATCCGAATATATGCAATATGGGTCTTAAAATACTCAGAAGAATAGCCCCAATACTATAGTAGTATTAGTTTCCTCATTTGGAGCTTAAATTGAAAAGTAACATTTATGACACTATCCTAAAAATGACCAAAATACCGCTAAACTTCAAATGATCATAACTTGGTAAATTCAACTCCAAATTCAGAAATTCAAAGTGCTAACTAGCTTAAAAATTTAATGTCATCAATAAACTAAAATAAAATTTAAGATCTAAAACCTAAAAAATCAGAAAATGACTAAAATACCTATAACCTTAGTTAGGCTATAACTTTACTATTTGAAGTTCAAATTAGGTTTACTCCCTATTAAAACACTCAGTATATTATAGGGAAGCTATAGAAACTGAGTTTGCTAAAATTGAATTTCAAATAGAAAAGTTCGATTTTTGTCACCCATTGACCGACCCGAATTACCAAATTGTCCTTAGAAATTGAAAAAGTTATAACTTAGTCATTTGACCTCAGAATGCAGCATTCTTGGACTTTATGGAATCCTTAAATAGTAACCAATAGTAAACTGCACAAAAATTTAGATTCTCATAAGTGTAAATTACAAGACTACCCCTTATGTCAAAAACCTTAGTTTGAACCTATAGGATTAGTTTCTTGTCCAAATTGAGAGTACTTACTGTCTATCTTCCTGTTAGATAGTAAGAAATTATTTGGCAATAAGAAATTTTAGTTTAGAACCCTAATTTAAAAAGTTGCTTTTTGAACCCTTAAGTAGGGACAAAATGATTGTTATACCCAAAATTTAAGTTAAGCGTTCTCAACTTCTAATTTCTTTAGTAAATCACTAAAATTAGTATTAGAAGTATATTAGAACCTCCTAAGTGAATAAAATCAGCTTTCCAATCAAAAGTAGTAAAATTTCCTAAATTCCTCTAAATCTTTTCCTTAGGACCTTTCACCTCACATTAGGACTACTCCTGGGACTAGAATTAGATCATAAGTTAGATTTCATTCATTAAAAAAATGGGGTTTTTCAATGAATGAATCCTTGGTTTTATTAGTTTTCTAAATTTTATAACTTATTTTGATTATTTTATCGTTTAACCCAAAATTTAGGATAGGAGATTTATCCTATCAAGCTTGATTTGCTTAATAGGATTTTCTTTAACCAATAGATCACTTTCAGAATGAAACATATATCTTTTGTCTTAATCTTTTTGGATTATGTGATTAAACCCAAATCTCATGGTGTTTAATCTATAATCTATAGTTTAGTAGATCTTGATCAGATTTTAGATAGAGCATCGAAATTCATCAAATTAGGACGCTGTGATTTATTGATTAAACTTGTAGTCATATTTGATTGAATTATATTAGAACCTAATTAGTTATGATCCTTTTAACTCATAAGGATGTACTTCTAAGTTACACTCGATAGTAGAAATTGGAGATCCTGAACTTGTGTAACTTAGAATAGTTAAAATAGTTTAAATTAGACAACAATAATGTCACCATGTATAGAGGAGTCCCTTGCTTACTTGATTTATTTTGTTGCTACGTATTCTTTGTACTTTATGCTTAATCCCTTGGGTATATCATATAAGAAAACTTTGTGTATAAAATAAAAACTTAAAATAATTAGGATAACAGTTGCCTTTGGGTTCAATATATTTTAGTAGATTTTGGTGTACATTTACCCTAATTGACAGGAATAAGGAGTAATAAGGATGCTTAACATTACTCATTGAGGAGTGTGTATTAAGTTTGGAACCCGTACAGTCTTGCAGATGTGCTTGACTGTAACAATCCAAGTTATTACTTAGGTCAATTAAGACTAATCAAAGTCTTAATTATGATTTTAGTACACTTATTAAGTCACTTGGAAATCATCACTAAGACTTAGACTCATTCAGGAATCGATTAGATCAAATCTAGACTACTGGGAAAATTCTGAAACCTTGGAAATTAACCTAATTATTTTGACTTCAGATCAAAAATCAGACTTCGCAATTGCGTTCACCACCCCCAAATTAGCTAGGGGTGATATTTTGGTGGCAATCGGAAGTCGTCAAAATTTCGACGAATATTTTATATTATTTAAATACTCGAAAATGAGAAAATTAAATACTTGTCGGAATCAAAATCCGACATCGTTGTTGCATTCCTCACCTCTCAATTAACTAGGGGTGAATATTTGATAATTTTTAGAAATCATTCAATTAACTAAGATTAATTAATAAAAGCAATTAAGAAATTAATTATTTAACTTTAATATATATAATATGGATTGGTACTAGTGCATTTGAGTTTTAGTGGCCAATTAAAATTTAATGATCATTGCCACTCAATGAGTTAGGGATAAGGTTAATCCTCCCCGGAGATATGATGGGTTCAAGTGTATGGGCCTTTGTGCCTACACATTGAACTTGGTGAGAATATTAATATTGGGTGCATATAATTATTAGATTGAATATGTAAAATTCAGCCATCATTATCCTCTTTATCAAAGTAAAAGTTTAAATCAACATAAAGGGGAATTGAGGTAGGGGATGAAGAATCACTCGAGTTTAGTGAAGGGCATAGTAATGAGAATCAAAGGATGCCAAAAACCTTGTATATCATTATTTTGAACCTTAGATATATTTATTACTCTATTTTTAATGGCTTACATGTGATTTATTTTCTATCTTTATTTTGAGCCTTAAATATTAATTATTTTCTATTGTTTGATTGTTCCCATTTGCCCTCTTTAGAATAAGCTGCTTATCCAGTTAAAAGTATTCATCTCTAAATGCATTCCAGTTGTTTAATATGGCTACAAAATGATCATGAATGCTTTAAAAATTAAATCAATCTCAAAAGAATTTATGAAATATTTAGTTATACAAGTATTTATTCTTCAGATTTTATATCAATTCAATTGTAAGGGTAAATGCTAAAGGGAAGAACAAATAATTTTGCTGTTATCATATGAGTACCTATGTAAGTAATATCTATGCTTGTTATCAAATTTCTCTTACATTTCAATTGCATAAATATTTTTTGTAATGCCATGTTACAAATTGGATGGCCCATGAATAGGTAATCATTGTAATTATACGTTAAACCTTCCTGCTGTTTTACCATATCAAAACTAAAGTAAAAGTTAAGTTACTCATGTTAACTAAATAGAAGTTATGGGAAATATAATCTTAACAATAATATAAATAGATAAGGAGAATAGTGAATTAATTAAGTAAAAGTATTGAAAGGAGAATAGTATCAATTTTACATGTTCAATTGCAGTCTTACTTCTTTTACAAAATAATCAAGTTCAAGTCTCATGATATGTCTCATATCATGCCTTTTAAACTCCTCTAATCCCCTCTATTTCATTCTCAACCTTCTTAATAATATTAGTTAGGATTTGTGTCTAAGTGTTAATCTTAGTGATTAAGAGCTATTTTTCCTAAGATTATGAGTAGATTTTAGGTTAGAATTCATCTAATTAATAAAGTGGGTTACTCATTAAGATGAAACCTTGACTTTATTAGTTTATTAGATTTTTATTGTTTATTAAATAATTATTTGATTTTTTAATCTTTTAATTATGATTAGAAATCTATTCTATTGAGATTGACTTAATTTAATAGGATTTGCCTTAATATTTAATCAGTGAGATAGGGTTAAGCTCTAGTCTTTAGGCTAACCTTGAGATTAAGAATTGAACCTCATTATTAAGAGTTTAGTTCTTAATCCTTTAAATCTTGATTTGGCTAAATCAAGATTTGGATGGGATTATATAAAACAATAACTTAGGACAATTGATTTAATTATTTAACCTTGTAGATGACTTTGATTCAGCTATAATTAGGATGTGGCCAGTCAAAATTATATTCAACTTATATGTTTGTGATTCTAAGTTACAGACAGTGTAAGAATTGATAATTCTGAATCTTATGTAACTTAGAGTAGTTAAAATGATTAAATTAGAAAATAAGTGATATCACAAAGTTTGTGTAGTGCTATTTATTATTCCTTGAATTTTAATTGCCATGCTTTCCTTGTTGTTTGAGCCTTTTATACTTTTGGACATGCTTAACATAAATACTTAATACATTCTTTATAATATACTTTGAATTACATTCATATAACACTTGCATATAAATAAAACAAACAATATTATACTTGTGGTTTATATTTTACTTAGCCTGCCATTTAGTATAACTTTACTTTAGGACAGCTTTTGCCCAGAGAATTTCCCCTATGGTATGTTACTTTGGCATTTGGATGTTTCTCGTATATGCTCACTAGGTACTTTGTAGCTTTTACTTTAATCTGGGATGTTTCTCCTAGATTATTTAGATGGGATTTTACTTTAGGATCTAGGATGTTTCTCCTAGATACCTTTTTGGTAGATATTACTTTAATCTAGGATGTTTCTTCTAGATGAGCAAATGGACTTTACTTTTTGGCAGATTAAGTAAAAGTATCTCACACTGTACATTTACTTTAATTTACTTTACTTTACATCTAACTTTAATTTACTTTACTTTAACTTTTTAATTATTTTTCAATCACTTTACAGTTGGCTTTTCAGTTATCTTTACAGTTTCTTTACAGTTCTGAATTCACTTTTACCTTACAGTTCAGTTTATTTCCTATTATATTTTTATTTTCTGCAATTCTTCAGTATTACAGAATTTCTTGTAATATTATTTTATTTCAATCATTTCACTTTATTTAAAAGCATGTTAGGATGCTAGATTTACTTTCAATATAGTACTTTTACTTTATAATATAAATTAGCATGTTTAATTTGATCATATTACTTAGGACTTTCTTTGTACTTAGTAGATTTATGTATGCACTTTACTTACCTTTTTTGCAGCTTAAGTTGAGGTATGTGTTTACCTCACTTTTTTTTTTGTTTAAGTTATAACTTGCCTTTCCTTTCTCATTTGCTTTAACGTTATTTTCTTGTTTAAGTTAGTTTGTGATATTTTAAAAATACATAAAAATGATTACCCTAAAATGTGCTTAGTCATTTTGTCTAACTAGATTTTTTTTTATTGGCTGGGGCCATATCATTATGAAACTGATAATGATAGAGCTTGAGTTATTCTAAATTGTAGGGCTACTCGGGAATCTGCTTCATGAGGAAGATTTTTTTTGGTTGAAGACTTTTTGTTTTCTATTATTGTTTTTCCTTTAATTGTAACAAGCTAAGTGTCTTTATTTCTCATTTTAGTTAAACTATTCAAATATTTGTAATAATTCATATTAAATGGTGTTTTTCTATTGTTGTGTTTATTCTGAATTGTATGCCTTAATTTTTCCTACTATGATGGAATGGATGTTTACTCTTGCTTCCGCACTCTGTTTACTTTTCTTATACTGTCATTTAGTGATGAATTTTTTGAGAATGATAAAGTCATTGATTATAATAGGTTAGTATTAGTCACTAACCTAATCATAAGCAAGGACCTTGTCATTAGGTGACCCCCTCACCGTAATAATGTTAACTTAATGGTTAACAAGACCACGTCGGGGAGTGGGCCACCACATTGACTCATCAGCTATTTTTGGACGTGTCCACAGAAACAAAAGTAAAATAACTAAGAGATTCTGTAATTATATTTACTGCCTCCTCAGTTCTGTTGTTGGTTCTGTCTGCCTAGCCTGGAAAGGCTATGGGAATTTCTGTCTGCCAAAGCCCAGAAATGCTTTGGGGATTTCACCGACCCGATAGCCAATTTTCTGATATGGCAGTCTTTACATACTTGTTTCAATTTTAGTTTACTGTATACTGTATTTTGATCTATATTTCAGTCAGTTGTGTTTCTTTACTTACCTGCTCATTCATACGTATTTATAGGATGCTAAACTTTACCGCCTACTATATGTATCATTTTTAGATTTCTGCCTTTAAATAGTATATGTCATATGATCATCAACATGTTTAGGATTAGACATTTCTTTCAGTACTCTTACTTACTACACTATATATATGTATATATCCATTCTTTGCTTAGTTGTTGATGTGTACTTTTACCTCATTTGTTATTTAATTATAAATGCTGTATTTATAATTTATTATATTCTTTGTACGCTTACTGCTCCTACTGCTTTCAGTTTATCTTTTTATGTGCTTAAATTAAAGTGGTGATATTAATAACTCATTTAAAATATTCAGCTTAAAATGTACTTAGACAATTTGTCTAACAATATTTTCTTTTATTAGCTGGGGCACTGGCATTATGAAATTGATAATGTCAGATTCAGATAGATTTGAGGAGCTGGATGTTGAAGGAGAAGTGTCTTATTTTAAGGAAGAGCTTCAGCTAGGAGAGCCGGATACTGCTTAGTCTTCTTTCAGTCTTTTGTGAGGATGAGTGACTTTAGATTTATTTTCAGTCTTTAAGACTATTTATTTAAATATTGTAATAATATAAGTACTGTGACTGTGATTACTTTTCTGCACTTTATTATTTGTTAAGCTATAGTATTATTTGTTATGTGATGCATGGTGGATGGATGTGATATTTACTTCATTTTGCTTCCGCACTCTGTATGTATGTTAGATGTAGTGACTGATTCTAATAGTTATGCTGTTCACAGCCTTCCCTTGATAATGGATTATGGATCTCACATAATCCAATGTCGAGTGAGGGATTTGCACGAGTGACACTCCGCTCCTTAGCCTAATGATTGAGGGCTTAGGGAGCGGCGCGCCACAGATGCGATCGGGGTTAATAAGCATGGTATAATAATATCTCATTTATTGTTGTTAAATTCTATAGTTAACTCTACTCGACCTTCATATTTGTTATTTTTGTGCACTATTGTCATATCAAATTTTGTTTTAAATGACTTTCTAAATGCATTTTTCTCCAACTTGACTCGAGATGAACTCTAAATTTTATTTAATTTTTCAAAGCAAAGTGTTGAACTTGATGGAAGGCTGCTTTTAATCATTGTTAGTCATTTGATTGTTAAATTAGTAAATTTAGCATCCTAAATAGATTTTAATAAAATGAAAGCTAGATGATTGAAAAAGTTGCTTCAAATTTAATTTATTCGGGAGCAATTATAAGAAGATGCTTTAAAAGCACTATTATTAAATTAATTTATAAAATACTAAATAATAAAGATTATTTGTAAGAAATAACCATCATAATTATTTAAAAAAAGACTAGTATAAAATTTTTAATAAACAACTTCATAATACATAAGCATCATAAATAAGTAATAATATGAATTACAAATGTAAAATCAAAAGTTTTCATGAAATGTTACAAATTATTTAAAAAAGTCATTCTATTTAAAAATAAAAAGAGAAATGTTACTTAGACTCCATTGACGTGGCACCCAAAAAACTTATTAATGAAATTTAGACATTATTTCATTAGTGTTTATATATAATATTAAAATAATACAAATATTATTTTTAAAATTTATATTAAAATGATGTTCAAATCTATTTGATGTGTTTTTTTGTTACCACGTCAACGAGTCTAAATATCATTAAAAAAAATGCATGATTTCAAAAAGCACTAAGAAAATTTTAAATTGTGATGTCTTTCTTACTTGTCTTTATTAGATAAAAAGAAAAATAGAAAAAATAAAAATAAAAAAATACCCCGAATGAAGCTTATAAACAAATCAAATTTAGTGGACGTTCTATTCATAAAAAAAAAAACACTGAAAAAATAATAAATAGAAACATATAGGGAAAAGACAATAAACATATATAAATCTCAAATAAATTTGAACAAATTAAAAAAGAAAATTTTGAATAAATGACAAAATGAATAAAAAAAACAAATCTAAATTAAATTTGATGAGAAATGGGAGATCCTGAACAGTGGCAATGTGAAAAATTATAAAAAAAAAATTTAGAGATTAAAAAAAATAAATAATTTGTTTGTTGATGGATTAAAATTAAGAAATTGTTTAAGATAGAATGAGCAAACCATGAAGTGGTTGAGGTCCTTGTTGTCATCGGGGAGCATGTGGGAGGCGGCATCAGTGCTGATGATGGAGCACTTGGCGACGATGTGCTGTGATTAAGCCAGCTGGGAGTCAATCTGTAACAATCCAAGTTGTTGCCCTAGTCATTTAGAGTTAATCTCAGTTTTAATATTGTTCCTAAATGATAATCAAGTCATTAGGAGTCATTCACTGAGACCTAGTCCAAGTTAGGAGTCAAAAAAATTAAATCCTGATTTTTGAAAAATTTAGAAACCCTAGAAATTGACCTATTTAAATTGATCTCAAATCAAAAATTGGACTTTGTCATTACGCTCATTGCCCCTAAATTAGCTATGTGTGATGTTTTGGTGGCAATCAGAGATCGTCAAAATTTCATCGAATATTTTAATAATATTTAAATACCTGAAAATTAGGAAATTAAAATACTCGTCGGATCAAAAATCTGACATTGTCGTTGCGTCCCTTACCCCTAAATTAGTTAGGGGTGAATATTTGGAAATTTTTGAAAGTCATTTAACTAATTAATTTAAATAATGAAATTAGAATTCAAAATTTGATTAATTAAATTATTAAATTATATTTTTATTTTAATTCGCAAACGGCGCCATCAGGATCCATCGTGGTGTCGTTTCTGTTCAGCCTATGTCGTCTACCCGTTGTCCGATTGACTCAGACAGTCTAAATGGACGGTCCAGATTTCGTCCTTAACCCTGCCTCCCAGGCGCAGTCACGTGTCGCGCATCGCGCGACCGCCCACTTGCCTCAGCCCCCGCCTTCGCAACCTCCGTCGGCCCTTCTTAAAACTCCCCATATACCACCTTAGCCCACCAATTTAGTGAATCGGGAAGCTCAGGGAGCATTAAGGTCACCGAAATTTGTGAACCCTAAGTCTCGACCGTCCCTGAGGTACGCACTTCGATCCCATATTTCATTCGTTCAATTGCAATCGATTATCTCAATTGGCCTATTCAATGTCTTAGATTGGGAGATAGATGAATCTGACAGGTAGTTCGATCTGTCGCAGTTTGCGACTGAGCCTCCTCTTCGCATTCCCGTCATGATGGACCTAGGGTTAGCCTCCACGGCCGGTATAAGCTGTCTCCGGCGGGGGTTCAGCTATCGTCGGCAAGCCCTCAGTGTCCTCCGCTCGAAGCCGGGTGGGCCGAGCCGATTCACCACTGGCGTAGCCACTAAAAATCCAACCCTAGTGCACCGCCTCGGGACCCAGTGCGAGGAGGGAGTGAGCTTTTTGGTCGGGCCGGGTCGACCGGGCTCGACCCGCATCGCTTCGCATACCTCAAGGAGACTGGCCCATTGCGCTGACCCTCTCTCAGCGGACCGCGTGTCGCATGGGACCCGCGGGCATCGCGTCCACCCACTATGGGGCCTACGGCTCTATCCTGACCAATCGTTGACTACCGCGTGGCTCTGCAGGACCCGCCCGCGGCCCACCATCAAATCTTGCTCCGCCACGTGGCAAACGTGGGTCCCGCCGCCATTAATGATCTGCATAAGTTTTTATAATAAATATATTTATGCATATATATATATAATTAGTCATATAATTAGTATTAGAATTAATTAATCAGTATTTAATATAAGTAACATTAATTTTAAATGTTAGTTAATTAAATTAATCATATTAGTATAATTATATATATTAAGTATATTAAAATTTATTAAGTAAACTAGTTAAGTTCTGATAATTAAAGTATAATTGATTATTAACATTAGTTAAATTATTTAATAAATTAATGATAGTTAATTAAAATAGTGATTTAATTAAATTGAATGATTTAATTAATTTAAACGGTAGATTAATAAATAATTATATATTAGAATAGTGAATTTATTTAAATTGTATATTTGAATAGAAAATAAATAAATTTAATTAAAATTAAATGAAACTTTAAAGTCTCATAACTTTGAAAATATTGATCCAAACATATCAAATATAGATCTCATTTTACTCGGGAAAATAAAAAGAATCAAATGACACAATTCAAAAATTCAATTAGAGGAATATTTAACCTAGTGACATTTTAGGTCATAAATAAATACTTATACTATTTTATATAGTTATCCAAATATAATAATATAGATCTTAAAGTGATTAAGAGAACAATCTCATCACTGTAGTAGTATTAATTTTCTCATTTGGAGCTTAGTTTGTAAAGTGACATTTAAGACTCTCACCCAAAAATGACTAAAATGCCCTTGGTTTTTAATTGACCATAACTTGATCAATTGAACTCCAAATCAAGAAATTCAATATGCTAATCAGCTTAAAGTTGTAGTTTTAACAGTAATCTAAAATAATATTTAAGTTCTGAATACTATAAAATCATAAATGATCAAAATATTCTAATCCTAGTTAGACCATAACTTGATCAATTGAAGTCTAAATTGGGTCTACTCCTAGTTAAAATACTCAGTATATTATTGGAAGGCTATAAACACTAAATTTGTTAAATTTGGACCTCAAATAGAAAAATTCGATTTTTGCCTCCTTTGACCTTTAGAAAATTATCGGATTGCCCCTAAATCTTAAGACATCCATAACTTGGCCAATAGACTTCATAATTTAGTGTTATTAGACTCTATGGAATTATTGAACAGTAACCAATAGTAAACTGCATAAAAATTTAAATTTTATTAAGTGTAAATTACTAAATTGCCCCTTAGGTCAAAATTCTTATTTTGGACCTATATGACCCATTTCTTATCCAAATTGAGTGTGCTTACTGTCTATCTTCATGTTAGACAGTAAAGAATCAATTGACAATAAGAAATTTTAATTTGGAACCCTAAATCAAAAGTAGCTTTTGGACCTATAAGTAAGGGCAAAATTGTCATTTTGCCCAAAATTTAGGTTAAGCGCTCTTAAGCACTAATTTATCTTTTAAATCATAAAAATCAATATTAGAACTCCAATATAATCATTTAAGTGAATAAAATTAGCTATTATGTCAAATTAGTTAAATTTCCTAAAATACTCTCTAAGTTTTTTTCTCCAAGATTGTACACTTCATATTAGGTCTATTCCTAATGTTAGGACTAGATTATATGATAAATTTTATTCATTGATAAACAGGATTATTCAATGAATGAATCCTTAGTTTTATTAATTTTTAAATTTTACAACTTAATTTTGATTATTTTATCTTTTAACCTTAGACTCAGGATAAGAGAATCATCCTATTGAACTCGACTTTGCTTAAATAAGATTTGCCCTAATTTGTAGTTCACTCTTAGTATAACCCTAGATTTCTTAAATTGTACCCTTGAGATTATGTGATTAAGCCCAAGCTCATGATATTTAATCCATAATATATAACTTAGTAGATCTTGATCAGATCTTAGTTAGAACATCTTTCATCAAATTAGAACATTATGATTTAATTTTTAAACCTGTAGTTGTACTTGAATGAATTAGATTAGAACATGATCAATGCTAATCCTTTTAACTTATAAAGACGTACTTCTAAGTTACACTCAATAGTAGAAATTGGAGATCCTGAATTTGTGTAACTTATAATAGTTAAAATGGATTAAATTATATAATAAATAATATCACCATATTGTAGTAGAGTTTCTTGCTCACTATTGGATTTTGTTGCTTACATATTCTTTAAAATTTGTGCTTTAGATCCTTGGATATATCATACAAGAACATTATTGCATGAAAAATAAAAATTTAGAATATTTAGGGTAACTTTGCATTGGGTTCAGTTATTGATTAATTTTGTGCAATAGTACCCCAATGGGCAGGGGGGAGGTGAGATAAGTATTACTTAACATCACTCATTGAGGAGTGTGTTGTTAAGTTTGAAACCTGAATAATCTTACAAACGTGCTTGATTCCTTAATTACTTTTGAAATTGTCCATAGAAGTAAAGTAAATAACTAAAATATGAATCATATATATTAATACTACATATCAGTTTAGTTTATATATATATATATATATATATATATATATATATTGCCTATGCCTCCTTATTGATGCTAGGAGAAATTTATATATATATATATATATATATATTTTGTATATTTTTTGCCTGTGCATCCTTGTTGACGCTATGATAAAATTATATATATATTTTTGCCTATGCCTCCTTGTTGATGCTAAAAATCATTTTGATTTCAGCATGCTATATTTAGCCATCTTCTGTATGGCAGTTAATACAAAATTAGTTTACTTATAGTACTTTTTGATTTCAGTTGTATATTTCAATTTAACTTTACTTCAGTCAGTTATTTCATTCACTTTATTTGTATACTTTTAAGATGTTAAACTTATTGTTGATTACTTATATGTACTACAGTTGAGTTTATTTCTTGTAAATCTGTATAATTCATATGATCATTAGCATGTTTATGATGTAATATTTTTTTTAGTATTTTACATATATATATATATATATATATATATATATATATATATATATATGCCTAGCATTATTTTAGCTTACTTTTGAAGCATATCTTTTATCTCATTCTTACTTAGTTATAAATGCTTAAGTTATAACTTACCATTTTTCCATTTGATGCTTGTTGCTTCTAGTTTATTTTCTTCTGCTTTAATGTTTAGAAAAAATGGTGATATTAATAAATTTATAACAAATTTTCAGTCTAAAATGTACTTAGACAAATTTGTACAATAAAATTTTTCTTTTATTAGCTGGGGCCATGGCATTGTGAAACTGATAATATTAGGATTTGAGCAGCTTGAATATCCAATGCTTGAGGAGGAGCCTAATCTAGAGGAGGTGCAGCAGATTGGAGCAGAATGCCTTTAACTCTCTTTTATTTCATTTGTGAGAAAGAGAGTAGCTTTTATTTCATTTTAAACTTTAAGTAAATTTTGTAATAATATATATACCATTGTGACTATGTTTAATTTTTTGTATTATTGTTTATGAGCTACTTTTTATTATTATTTCTCATATATTGTATGGTGAAATGGATTTACTATTTATTTTACATATTTCTACACTCTGTACTTGTATTGATTTAATGGCTGGTAGTATGTATTCATTTTGTGCACATTCTTCCCTTATTAGTGGATTGTGGATCTTATATAATCCAATGATAAGTGAAGGATTTGTCAGAGTGGCATATCATCTCTTAAGTCTAATCTTGCGGATTAGGGGGCGGGGCATCACACAATCCTCGACAGGTTGTCCGTCGGCGTAGCGATCAGGCATGCCAAGTGTGCAAACAGCAGTTGCACGTACCCTCCTCCGCCACCTCCCACCCACTACGACGGCATCCGCACTCTTATCACCCTCCTCGCTAGCAAACTGCTGTCAGAGAGTCGCTCTATGGAACCAGGATGGGCTGTCATAGCTCAGCTCCTCCCCACGTGGCTACCGGGGGTCTTCGTCCGAGTACCGGGGAAGCTGGCCAGCTCAGCCTCAAGCTCATTGTGGTAAGCCATCACTCTCTCTCTCTCTCTCTCTCTCTCTCTCTCTTGTGGCTTCCAAGCCACGTCTACACTCTCCTGAAATGGACCTCTGCTTCCTCATAATTTTAGGAGAAAAGACATCAAGTCTCTTCAATTTTTTTTTTAAAATAAAATTTTTCTTATATGCTATGATTTGTAATCCTGCAACTTGTGGAAAACTCTCTCTCCTATATTCTCTCACCTATATACATATATAATATATATACTATATATGCATATATAAATATATGTTGTTTTTAAATTATTAAAATATAATAAAAATTTTATATTTATCTAATTTAATTAATTAGTAAAATTATAATACATACTGAACATCATTCAAAAAAACTATTCAAATGAGATTTAAACGTCATTTTAATACAAAATTTAGAAATAACATTTATATTATTTTAATGTAAATAAATAAATACTAATGAAATAATATTCAAATTTCATTTGATGAGTTTTTTGGGTACCACGTCAGCGGGTTTAAATAGCATTTCTCTAATAAAAATACGATGAATCCATGGATATGAAAGTTTTTTATTTTTAAACATTAATTAATAAAAATAAGGAGAAATGTTATTTAAGCTCACTGATATGAGTCAAGAAAATCTATCTAATGAGATATGAACATCATTCATACAACTTTTTAAAATAATATTTATATTTTGTTGATATAAATAAATAAATACTAATGAAATATTGTTTACACATTATTGGACGAGTTTTTTTTTATGCCACGTCAACGAGTGTGAATATCATTTCTCTAAATATTAGTTAATGTCAAGAGAAATTCTAAATTTTTATATGGTTTTAAATTTTGATATGATAGAGGTGGATGATGAAACAACGAGAGTTAATGAGTTGGAGTGTTGATGTTGGGTAGATGTTGTTTGAACGGTTGGGTTGGGATTTGTTTAAGTAAAAATCACAACGAAATATTGGCAATTAAAAGCTTAATTCAAATTGCATATAAAATTAACCAGGAAGAGCATAAATTTTTTCTTATAGAATAATACGATCATAAATCACAATCCATAAATATATTATCCGAAGCCCTTTAGAGTTTCAAAAATTACATATTCATCGCGATGGAGATATACATGATCTGAAATAGCGAAATATGAAATACACAAAATCACATTCAAAATTTGTTGCTATTAATTATCTAGGTGAATCAATCCATAACACCGCATAAACAATAATCAATTAAGATCTTCGTGAGTAATTAGAGAGCATGCATTGATTCATAGTTTTGATTTTTTTGAGTTATTTCAGGCTATCAGATTCTTCTCATGTGCCCCTAATTTGTTTTTAAATGGAGATGAAAGAGCCATTTTTGACATGAGAAGATTTTTAGGGCACAGAGGAGCCGGTACCTATTAGAGTTTCATTTGAAGCAGCTGTTGTTGGTACTTGGTATACTCAATACCAACGTGCTTCCTTTCTCTTTTCTCCTTTCACGCGAGACTTCAATGCAAATCCCTAGCTCTTCTTCGTCTTCTTCATCGCCCCTTCGGCGCAGGTAACCTAGGGTTCAGGTAACATTCATTTTCTCTGCCTGCTCAGTTCTACTTTCCCCCCTTTTGATTTCTGCGAAGTATCCTCCCCAGTCGGCGCGGTTCTTCGAGCGACATTCGATTACGGCCAAGATCCATTTCCTCTTCGTATCCTTCTTCACTGTACTGGCTGCCGGAATTGCGAATCTTTTCTCAGCGCAGGTATTCTTTTCTTACTTCTCATCCGCCCCAGTTCGTTTTAGCAGCACACCAACATTTTCTCCTCGCATCTTCCGAGTTCTTAGGATGGATTTGGCTTTGCTTAGGATGACAAGCTTTTCAATGCAGCTAATAATCTTTATCCAATATCAAGCAAACGGTTAACCACTTTAACTTCTTGACCTATAAGATTTCTCTTGCTATAGTAGTATAGTTATTTTATATGCTCAAATACGCTATATTTTGTGAGTTATTATTATTCTTTAATCTTTCTTTAAACTTAGGGGCTGTTTGGTTCACCGACGACAACTCCCCTGATGTAATGTTATTTAAAGATGTCGGTTATTTAAAAATGTCGGTGAGATGGAGGTTGTTTGGTTTAATACTATCTAATTAATGATATATAAAAAATTAACTAAATTCCATCCTCTGATGTTATCTAAATGTGAGTAGATTTCGGCTGACATTCAGATAGCATTACGGATAATCTATCCGAGACGATAGGGTACTTCGCGCGACCTCTTTGGAGATCTCGATGCGGAGCTCGCTGAGATCTCTTCCACCGTCGTTGCCGTACGCGCTCGCCTTGCTTCGTCTGCCAACGCTGCCACCATCACTGCCAGACGCACACAAGGTCACAGAGGTTGCCCGACTCCCTCTCGCCTCTCGCAGCAGCAGCCGATCAGATAAATGAATGGTTTTTTTTTTCATAGGATTTGCTTGATATTGTCATTTTATTATGGGGCTGTTTGGTTTGCTGACATCGAGTGTTATGTGATGTTATTTAAAACTGTAGATAAGAAAGTAGCTATTTGGTTTGATATCATTTGAGTAATGACATCTCAAAAATTACAAAAATACCATTTTATAATTTTATCTGTTGGTCGAAAATCAACTGGACATTCTATCGCGGGAGAGGTAGGGTACTTCGCGAGCGCGACTTGGAGATTCGACGCCGAGCCCTGCCGTCGCTACCAGACGCATGGAAGGTCGCAGTCGCCTCTCGCCGCTCGCTGAGATTGCTGCCTTCTTCGTTGCCTTCGCCGCTCGCCGAGCCTTTGTTGCCTTCGCCGATCGCTGCCTTCTTCGTTGCCTTGCCGAGCCAGACGCGTGGAAGGGTTATTCGTTGCCTTTTCTTTATATGCGATTCTGTCTAACACATTGAACTCTGTGGGAAGAGGACTTTGTGTTTACCGTCTCAGTTGTATTTGACAAGGCTACGTAGTTGAGACTACTCATTTCAGTCCTTCACCGCTCTTTGCCGAGCCCGACTCCCTCTAGTAAGTTTTTTTGCTGCTGTTAAATTAATCCCTTGTTATTTATAGAAGATAGATTGCATATATCTTTAACATTGTTTTGGGCATTTTCTTAGTTCACACAGAATCAATGTTGTTAGGAGTCTACAGAATTGCTTGAGTTGCATTTGAGGAGCTAGTTGTCATACTCGGTGTGGGTGAGGATTGTAATTGGGCATTTTCTTAATTCACACAGAATATATTAAGATATTGATTGTGGCTCTAGATATGATGTTCTCTTATGACTGAAACTTTTAAATAATGAATGAATGATATTTCTATTTTAGGAGCTAGTTATTGCACTCGTTGTGGGTGAGAATTGTAGCCATCATTTTTTCCTTATCACCGGTTATTATTTTTATTAAAATTGTAATATGTTAAGATTTTGATTGTGGCTCTAGATATGTTGTTTGTTTAAAATTTGCCGTACTCAAGGTTAACAATGGAGTATGTGTGATCATAAATCATTAATGCAATAAATAATGATTTTTTTTAGTTTGTTGTATATTTTTATAAGTTAAAATATTATTTGAATAGTTGAATTTTGATATATTATTCTAGCAAATTTTATAATAATATATGATGTCCTCGTAGATGAAAGCGACAAAACAAAAGGCAATAGTTGGCGTATGTGCAGCTATATTGACTGTATTTGAGAATGATAGTAGTGATGATGATGAGTTGATTAATACAAAACAAAGCTGTTACTGCTTATGTGCGCGCAACATACAACGTGAAGATTACTTGCGAGATCTTTATGAAGGTAATGATTTTGTTTCAGTGTTTATGGTCTGCATGAAGAAGGAACCTTTCTTTCGATTGTGTGATATATTAAAATCTAGGAATCTTTTAAGGCCAATAATTCATATTTCAGTTGAAGAGCAAGTAACAATATTTTTATATATAATAGGCAAAGTGCACGCATAAGGTCAGTTATCTTCATAATCAAGAGATCCTGTGAAACTGTTAGTAGATATTTCTATCGAGACAATCTAAGCTATTGAAATGAGGAGCTGTGTTTGCAAATTAAAAATAGTGTTGGTAAAAGAATATTGTGTTGGTAACAAGAGAAACTTGCACGTCTTTGTTTTTCACCAAAGTTTGGTTGCTGTCAACCTTGATCCAAATTCTATAGTCTCAAGTCATTTGGCATTATGAATTTGATATTTTCTGCATGCTGTATTTAGCTTTGTATGAACTAATTTGGCCAAACATTCTTCAGGTCCTCTGTATTGTCATCGAACAATTTGATATGAAGGAGACTGTGTTATATATATTATCAAGCCTAATATAGTTTCCATCTTCAATTTGTAATGAATTTGGGAAAATCATCTTGAAAAAATTGTTCTAAATGAAGTAAAGTGATAAATGGACGCTGTTGTAAATGTATAAATTGCTTAAGATCTAAAGTTTATTTTTTTCTTTAAATGCAGGTTGCTGTTAATGTTCTTTGTTGCACCCAAACAGTGAATGAAACTATCTGTTTTATCTGATCTATCTTCTTATTTTCTTCACAAAATTTTTTATGAAATGAAAGAGTCTTATTTGAGGGTATTCTTACCTCATGTGTAATATTACATGAATGACATTGAACCAAACATCATATATCTGAATAACATTGACATATGTTATTTAAATAACACTGAACCAAACAGCCATTGTTATCTAAATAACACTGTTATCTGAATAACATGTTATCTGAATAACATGCTATCTTAATAACTTTTTAAATAACACTGAACCAAACAGCCCCTATGAACAATTTAAAAAAATTTATTTTGTGATTTGTTATTTTTAAAAATTTGTTAGGGTTGATTTGTTATTCAAAGTTTCATTCTTATTTACTCAATGTGAACTGTTTCTATATCTATTGATACTAATGAGGAGTTTGGGGTCTTGGTTTGGATTTACTTCAATGGCTACTATTATACAGCATTACATTATAAGCATAAATTATTAAATAGCTGTAATGAGATTAATTTTAGGTACTTGCGATAAAATTTGTATGTTTTTTTGGTTTTGATACTGTTTACCTAATTATCTTTTAGTTATTTGTTGTGATTTTTCAATTTATATTTAAATCTCAGTATTTGGGATAATCTTACCTAATGTGTAATATAATATGAATGACAACAAACCAAACAACATACATCTGAATAACACTGACATCTGTTATTTAAATAACACTGAATCAAACAGTCTTTGTTATCCGAATAACACTGCTATCTGAAAATATGCTATCTGAATAACATGCTATCTTAATTACTTTTCAACTGACAGTCAACCAAACAGCCCCTTATAAATACATGAAGACTTTTAGCTGCATTGTTTCTAATCTACGAGAAAGCAAAGGATTTTTGTTTGGAAGATCTACTCAAAAAGTTTAGATCATTATCAGTTTATTGTTGAACATAGAAAAACTCACTAAACAATTTAACATGTAGCCTCAGATAAAAGTCCAGACAAAGAGTTGGCTATAAAAAAATAGGCCTGATCAAGCTGATATTTCAAAATTAAAACTCACTTTGCAAGTTAAATAAAAGATTTGGTATTTTAAAATTTAAACTCACTTATTGGAATCATAAATTATATTAACCAGCATATGAAATTCTTCTTCTTTAGAGATTCAACAACATACATAATCAGCTTATCTTCCACATATAACATCTCTCTCTATCTCCATATATATATATGTATGTATGTATATGTATATGTATATGTACATATATATTGCATCAAGCCTTTTTTCTTATGCGGATCTGCCAAGTTTGCTGGGAGTAGTATTGCTGTGAATTGATAAAAAAAATAATGTCTTACTTTCAAAGAAAAGTTTTAGGCATTTATGAACTTACCCGTCATATCCAAAAATATCTTTTTTTATTTGTAAACCATTGTTCAGATCGCACAAACAACGTCACAATTAACACCTTGGATACATGCAATTAAATGGGATAAATTGCTTAGCACTTTCACATGGCCTTGTGCAAGATTGAAACACACACGTTATTAAAATGGCACATTTGATTAAACCTTTGTCTCAAGCTATGTACATCATATTATTTTCCCTGTTTTTGGTTGCATTGAAGAGTTGTAACTTCTAAGCTATCTTCTTGTTTCAGTTTGTATTGCAATTGCTCTGTATTCTTTAGTGTTTGTTTAAGAACCCATTTTCTTACTTCTATCCAAGCTTGAGGGTTGTTCAAAAATTTCCAAAACCAGCAACTGCATTTTATTTTTAGAATAAGATTGTTTGTAAAATAATAATTGCTGTAATTTTCTTAGTGATGCTCTTAATTTTGCTTAGTTTTTCTAAACTTAACGATTTACATAATTGACTTACTAAGAGTAATACATGTATGGATGTGAAGAGGCTTACCAGGGAAAAAAATTTATTCTTAAGAAATTATAGCATTTCTAATTTATTAAATTTTTTGAAAACTAATTTATTTTTATATATTTTCTATATATTTTAATGTAGAAAAATGTTACACTATATAATTTATACATTCTTACATGTAATAAAATGATAATGTGTACTAATTGGTTTTTGAATTTTTTTATTAAAGCCTCACGCAACTCGCACGTATCGTTATAGCTTACTTCACCGACGCCGTCTTCACTTTTCTTCACTTGGCAAAAAAATCCTAAAGGCCTCCCCTGCGATTTTGGATATTTGGGCTGTACTTCTCCCGTTACAAGTATTCTTTCAAGTTTCTTCTCATCGGGGTTTCATGGGTGGGAATGAGTAGCTTGCTTGCACCTTTATCTCCCACCACGCCGACAATCCAACGCCTACCATCGGTGAGATCTCTAAACTTTATCATGCTTTTATTAGTTAGTGGAGTTGTATGCATAAGAAACTATCAACATTGCTGATTTGATGATCGCTTGTGAGTAATATTGCTACTGAGGTGGCATGGATTAGTTTCTCATTGTTAGGAAAATCCAATATATATTGCTATGGTATATTTGGGTTTTGACTTTGTGGTGTTTTCCTTGTTTGTTGCTTGGTACATTTTTGCGTGTATGTTTCTCGGTACAAATGAGGGGGTTGTGTTCGGGAGTGAATTGTCTACTAGCATGTCGACGATTCCACGAGCAAGTTTTTGGACATTTCTAATAGCATCCAGAACTTGAAAGAAAAGAAATGAAGACAAAGTAATTTAATGATAAGCTGTTCTGCCTCTTAATTGGTTGAAGATAAATTGAGTGATTTTTCCTTTTTTTGTTTGATTGAGCAAGGATTGATTTTTGTTTCTTGTGACCAGGGATAGATGCATGGTGAGGCACATTAGCATATTGGCCTATATGATCCCCCTAAAAAATTTCTGTTTGTGCTCATAATGATTACCACATGTGTATGTGTGTTGCAATCCATTTCTATGATTTTGAATTATAATACTATAGAAGTTTTAAAGTAGAGATTCAGATATGAAGCCTCTGAGTGATAGATTATGAATTGTATAGCATTAAAGCAGTGTATTTACTCTTTCATTATATTCATGGTTTCATCCTTTTTGATGTTGTAGTCTGATTGTGCCCCCATTGAACTTTTTCTGGCTCTGCTTCTGAGCATGAGGGTAATAATATAGATCATGAATTAGATATTTTGGTTTCTTATACCCAAAAATTAAAGTATCTGAAGCTATAAGTTACCCATAATGCATCAGAGGCTTTTTACTTACATAAATGCAAAATATATTTTGATCTATATTATTTTCTTGGAGTTTTATTAGACAGCCTGCTTTGTTTGGAGTTTTTTGGTTGACACGGTTTAGTCTTTTAAATGTCTAACCTGTTTATGTTTTTTATAATGTTTCATACATTTTGATCACACTGAGCAACCCTTTTTGCAAAAGAAAACTATTAAACTTGATAATGAATTTCACATTCAGCAGTTTTAATTGGATGTGAAATTTAATTTGAGGAAAAAATGTGCACTGATCAACTTCTTTATTTGCAATGCCAAATTACAACAATATATAAATTAGATTGCAATGATAACCCCAAGCCTTAGTTCCTTTAAGTGGAGTTCCTACATACATCTTTTGTTTGCATTGTGTATGATCAAATACAAGTCCCTCCCTATGTTTCAACTCGAGATGATTTTTTTTAGTAGTTTTTTCCTGTATGTTTTGGTCCTCTCCTTATTTTAGTACAACCAAATGTGTTTAAGCTCCATATCCATTCTTTGGGAGATTGGCTCACTATGGGTCTAAAAAAACAAAAATAAGCAAACATTTGGGTGGGGAACAAACAAAACCCTACTAATATGCTGGCCCTAATTCACGCTCTCTGCTGGTACTTCAACTAGTCATACTAGTCAATTTATTTATTTTTTATTTTAAATTTTAATGGTGCAGGATTGATCTTGTATGGAGCCTATCACTGTCGTCATGGATCGATTCAAAGATTTTGGCAGATCGACTGGAAGATTTGTGAAGGGAGTGATGCAGAGGTGTGGCAAGGGTTCGAGCCAAAGCCCGGTACTTCTTTTTCTTTAAAACCTCTATTGCGTATAGTGGTTCTACGGGTGGGCTTTTCTGGTACTTTTTTTCTTTTAAGATTTGTTTCATTCTACTGCTAAAATTGTGAACCATAACTCACTGTATTGAAATTAATGTACACTCCTTTTACTAGTTCACGTGTTGAATTGAGGGCCTTCGGTTAGCAATTTGATAAAGTTGAGTTACTAATTTATTTATTGTTTTAAACACCTCATGACTCTCTCAGCTTTCATGAAGAATTTGATTTGATGAAAATTGTAGGGGATATCCACTGGCCAGTCTGGTAACAAATATCTATTTTAAATAGAAATGCAAAATATCATAGGTTACGAGGCATAATCTCAACTTGTAAGCACATGAGAAATGCCTTAGTAGAGAAGCATGACCGAGAAATGCTATCCTTCTCCAAGCAGCCATCTCTAAAATTTTTCATGTGCTGCCATTAGCAAGAACTATTGAGAAAAACAGATAGTCTTCATTCACAGTGCATTTCTCGAATTTTTTTTTTTTTGCATGAGATGCCAACAAATTAAGATGATCTTTGAGTTAGTATAGCGTTAAATGAATTTATTTATTGTATTAATGAAAAATGGCATATGAACCCTAAATGATTTTGCGCATGATCAGACAATGTCAAGAAAAGATGGTGATTATGCTCTTTTTTTAAATCTCCATTATTCAGAAAGATTATAATACTCCCCCATTGATTGAAGACAGCTAGAGGAAGTTATTATCTCACAAACTATGATAGAGTTATAATTGTCGCACCTTGCTAACTTTCAAGTGATGATGCTCTGAATTTCAGGTCAGTGAATGAATCGCATATGCCCTGTATAGTTCACATGCCACTCATCTAATAATTTGAGATTTATACTGAGATGTTGTTTAAGCGCCACAGTCAAATGATTTAAGCTTCGTGGGGATATTGTGTTGATTTAACAAAATGATATTTCAATAGAAAATGGATTGCCAAAAGTGTCAAAACACTAGAGAAGTATTTTAGTATTAATATTTGAGAAAAATATCATTTTCAATTTGTTCCAACTATGAAGGAATCATGCTTATGACTTTAAAAAATTACATTATCTTAGCTGGATCAATTTGATATCATGCTATCTTCCATAATTGATAATTATGTGTCGAAGTAATTAAAAGACAACCATGAAGAATGAAGAAATGATGTTTATATCATTTTTGTCATTTTTTTTGAAGCAGACCAATCGCTATTGGAAGTAAATATGGTATGCATTAAAGTAGAAAGGTGCCTAAATGATTTGTTGCCATTACTAAATTATGTGTAATGGGTTGTTGATCAATATTCGCCGTTGCATTGTGTCTAAAGAGTTTTCAATTACATTGGTTTAATTAAAAAATCAACATTGATCCAGTATCGTTTTTTATTGGCTTCGATTATTCTTACAAAGATATTTTAAGCAAGGTTCATTGATGTACATTTTTAGCATATTGTATAGAGCCAATACTGAACTGAATGAGAATATTGGGTATTAGTTGAAATATTTAGAAGGTAGTTTTAGAAATAGTGGAACAAGAATTGGAGTTATGGTTAGATGATTAAAATTAACTAGTGCCTCAATCGTTTTTCATGATAAGAGGATAGCTCAAATATAAATGCTACAACGGCACAACATGCTTAGTATACAATGTGTACCTTGATGGCATCTATGTTGAGCGTGACAAGACAGAGTTGTTATAAATCTAGAATGGATAAATTATGAATGATTATGGTAGGCAAAAAGTTGATGCAATATTATGTAGATGAGGCGATCAGTGATTTAGACTTACAGGAAGTATGCAACTGTACTCGTTGGTCTACTGACAAAATTTGCATGAGAATGTATAGAAGAAAGAGGGGTAGTTCTAAGATCACATGCAACACTGTAAAAAATGGTTTTTATTGCTAGTGTTCAACTTAACTAGGAGCCGTGTCAAATGATTTTTTAGTCAGCTGAATATGAACAAGAAGATTTTTTTGTATTGTTCTTGATAATGACTCTCTTTCGTTATAATGGCTTAGCTAATATCAATAACATTATGATTAATCTTATTTATATCTATATTAATTTATTATATAATTTTTTAATGAAAATTATTGTTTCTAAAATGAATTCAAACTCAAAATAAGCTTAGGGTTCATGCTAAATTCGAGTAAAGCATGTTTAATTTTAGCTGAACTCGGGTTGAGCTTACCGTCACATTCAAGTTGAACTTAAACTTAAAGAACATGATTCGAGCTGAACTTGAGCTCGAATTTTTTATCTTGGTTTGAATTCAAGCCGGATAGAAATTTTTTTATCTTGGTTTGAATTCAAGCCGGATAGAAGCTTAATGAGCCAAACTTAAACATGGCCAGGCTCGCTTAAGGTCCTCTCATTTACACCCCTAGTTGCATGAAAGTTATTTAAAATTATCTGTTAAGAATATGATTAATATACTTGGCAATTTCAATATGAGTGAATGGAATATGAGAATTTATATTACTGACTTAATATTTAGGATAAAGTTAATTATGCTGGTGGCTATTTATTATTTTTCATCATTAATGAAGTGCTTTCTTTGATTGTGTAGTGATCAGGGCTGTGATGGCCCATGCTAGGTTGGTAACAATCAATCTAACTTCGGGTGTATCTTTTTACAGGATCATATTTGTGCCTAAGTAAAATTGCAGTTAAACAACACCAAGAGCCACAGAAAAATATGAAAATTTCATTCATTCAATTTAAAGTACATAACATCCAGATTATTTTATATTTGACATCATACAGAATATAAATGTTTGTCTCACGTAAAGAAAATAGAAACTAAATTATATCCCGCGCCATGATTCTCTTTGATATCTTTAAACTACAAAGGAGCTTAAATAATATACTTTTAAGCAAAAGCGGAGACAAAAATGATATAATAATAATTGTAGGAAAATAAGGTAAAACGCAAATAAAGATAATCATTACTCCTGCAATAAGTATTTCTTTGTCACATGCCGAATTTTAAATAGTAATCGTATAAGAATTTATGTTTTTGTTTATGTCTTGGTATCATGAGGCGACGATAATAGTTATGATGAGAAAAGTCAGAACCTTGAGGCTGAGTTCAATAAAAGCATAAAATCATATTCTTCATCTGGGCCCCCTCAAAGGTTTCAGATGGCACCCTTATGTCTTCCAAGGATTAGCCCCATCCCTAACCTATTCATGCTCCGTTTCGGAACCTTTTGTTGCATTCACAAGATACATAAATATCATTTTGTTTCTCTTACATCATTGGTAGTAAGAATAACGTATTAAGTAGCAATATGAAGCAGGCTCAAAGTGATGCTTAAGCAGCATTGAAAAATAATAAGAGTATATAAAGTAATATCCAGTGTACCTTTGTATTTGACTTAATAAGGCGAATCACTCACAAACTTGATGTGTCTACAAAAGTTATAATTGAAATCTTATTAAACTTTGCACTGACCTTTGTATAAGATTAAAACTTATATTATTATTCCTAAGCCTGATTTTAATTTACAAACTTAAAATCTCTTTAAGAAGATTGTCTTACTCAAAATCTTAGGAAAGTTTTAGACTAAAATAATGGTTTTCCAAAATTCCTAATTTGTTCCAAATTTCATGCAGATTCGAATGCATAAATGTAAGGATAATGAAATTTATAAATTAGAATTAAATGTATTAAAAATACATTAAATAGATTAGAAATTCCCTTGCATGTTTCAATACTTGGCATCATTGATTTGCAGATCTAAATGCAAGGATCGAATGTAACACAATCACATTGCTTATAATTCTATTGTAATGTATATGTGAACATATCATTAAGTTTATTCGAGTGCAACCAAGTTATTGCCTCTTGAGATTTTTTTTTTCATTATCTACAAATCTGAATATAGTTAAATAACACAATTTTAATTCAGATTCCTAACATTTGCATAAACACCAAGATATTAAGGTATAGTTTCTAAATGAGGTTAAGGTACATTGCATAGATTTACCTAAACTAACACACTCATATAGAAATATAGTTGTAGGTGACATCTAGCATGGCATTCAATTGATTTATATTGTGAATGTAAGTATATATATCAATTGTTATACAACCTTAACAAGCATCTACATAAAATTTTGATTCATGATTCTAGGAGTTTAGGCAAAAATTCATTATCAATTTATCTGAATTTTGATTCCCTTCTTTTATACCATGGATCAGAGAGTAACTTATAATAGAATAAATTAATGATTAAACCAAAGCGGAAATAGATCTAGTTCCTCACATGCATCTTTATTATTAAGTATTTAATATGATTGCTAATTTGATTTGAAGTATTATTAACTCACCTATATGATTCTATCTTATATTAAAAGAATCGACACAGAGGAAGGTTCGTACTTGCAGAAGAGATCGGGCGCAGAAAAATTTGGCGAAAGAGGAAGAGTCGTGCGGAAAGAGGTCGGCTGCTGGAACGGTCGAGGTCTCCTTTGTTTGCATTTCTATTGCAGCCTTCGGCTTCGGCGTCGAACGTCTGCGTCGCTTCCGCAGGTATCCAAAGCCGTCTCTGTCGGCGGGTTGGGTTGAGAGGCTCGGTTGGCTGAGAGGGGAGAGCAAGGGGTCGAGAGAAGCTTGTTGTGAGGGATCGTTGGTTCTGTGGGGTTTAGTAGGACGTGCGTACGTAACGCACGTCCGTTCGTTGCGGCGTAAGTCATGGACTGGGCTCGTCAACTCTCGCATACGTAATGCACCTTATTCCAAAACCGTCGGCAACAGTTACCCATACGGTCCTTCGACCTTTCTATTTGAAACCATCAGTCGGCTTTATTGCCGATGATTCCTGAAAAGCTATTTAGGCTGTTCTAAATGAAACACTTATTTTAAGGCATGATAATTATCTAATGGGCAAAAAAATTTGAATTACATTGAATGTTTTTATCTCAGCTGGTTTTTTCAAAACTTCCTAATTATTTTATTCTGCCATACATGTCGTAGGGCTTTAATAGATTCTAGCGAGAGCTGATGAAAATGAACTTTAAAGGAAAATTTTAATAGAAAACTGAAATTTACGGGAAATAAAAGGAATTTAGGCATTGCGAGAAAATAACGTCTTCCTTATAAATGACCTAAGGGTCATTACAAGGGCACTATAACTTTTTACCACATTTTATAGCCACGATAAGAACATGATAATTCTTAATCGATTGAAACGTTGTATTATTTATAAATCTAAGTTCAACAATGCAAAGCTTTCAAAAAATTAATAATAAGTTTTAACTTAGTTTTTTCACCTTGACAATTGAATATGAATTGGGATTATCGTACTTGAGCGCTAACTTACCATCCTTATCTTGAAGTTTTCTTGTCAATCGTTCTTAATTTTCTTTTAAAGCTTCTTTTTAAAATGCAGTTGGCCCTCTTTCATCATGCAACTTCTACTTTAACAGTTGGCTTGTTGAACTTTGCATATATATATATATGAAATTATTTTGTCTAATTTTATTGTAAATGATTAAGTGCAAATTCATCGCATATTATGCAAGCCTTTTTATAACCAATGACTTCTTTAGGTTGATGCAAAGGGGACTGCATATGGAAATCTATCATTTTTTATCTTTTGACAAGTAAATGGAACTTGAAACTCCAGTATTTTTATTATTCATAAGAAAATCGTGTCTAAACAATCTATCATGAGTGACTACAATTTGCAGATCCTTACTTTTGGCTAGACGATCTAAACAAAGTTTGCCCCCTAAGTTAAATTTCTAAACTCACTTGATTGAAAATAATCAAATTGCCTCATTGTTCTTTAAGGTTTAATGATTCTTGTTTCTAACTCAAATTTGAGGCTCACACATTTTTTCTACGAAATGTATTGCAAATCACATGCTTTTGCTGACAAATCTTAAGTTCAATAAAAATGTAGAAGGAGATTTATATATGTAATTTTAAATTCCAAAAGAAAAGGGGTTTTTCGGGTTGATGTTACCAGGTATATAAAGCTTCTCAATAATCTAAGTGGGCATTTTCTTCCAATAATTGAAAACTTCTATAAGATTGCTTCCTAGTTTGAGAATTTCAAACTGTAATGCTTGGGTAACAATCTCTAACATTCCTAAAGCTCTAAAGAATGAGTAAATGACAATCTCTTGAAGATATGGAAATCTAACAGAAAGAGCTTAAGGCTTAATATAGATTAAATCGAGAAATGAAATTTACAATTAAAATATACATTGAAAAAAAAATTTTTAAATGCCTTCCAAATTGACATGCTTATAATGTTCAAAAGCACTTTATGATAATATGCAAATGAAGCTCAAGAAATGTTGCTGTATATGAGGATATGTGAAGTTTTTACAAGAATTATCACAATATTAATTTTTTATTGATTGTTGATGGCATTTGGGCATCTCGTATAAGAAATTTAGTGATGCTTTGCTAGCTACAGTGATTTACATTGCATTGTATCAAATGCGTTTAGGAGACTTTTTGGTCACGAAGAACGTTTATTCTTGTCACGGGGGTGATGTTCATACCTCACGAAATACATAGCTTTAAATAAATGTAATTATAAAATTGGTGCATTTTATGCATAAGGTTATTTTAAAGTCAATAATTTTACATTGCAATTTGAATGCTTAGAAGTTAATAAAATAAGCATTGATATGCACAAAATAAATTAAATGAGAATAAGTTTTTAAAGAAAAGTCGTGCTTTGCAAACCAACTAATTAAAATATTATTTGCTGTCTAATATGTAGCATGCTAGATGGGGGAGTATGCTCAATAAATTTCAAGTATTTGCACTAAAGTTTTCTCAAAAATTACAAGTATATATATGTGTGTATATAAAACTTATGTATTTGCATATTGAAGTTATAATTGCATAATTTTAATGTATTTTTAACATAAATGTATAAAAATTGGAGATGTTTTGCCATCAACTGCAAAATGAGCATTTAGTTTTTTCTTGAAAACATGGCATGTAAAGCAAGCCTTATAATTTAACTATGACCACTTCAAAATTTATATCAAATTTTTATTAACAAACGCTAGGGAACATCCCATTTGAAAGTGCAAAAAGAATTAAATCACAAACCAAAAAAAAAATTCATTCTACACCACAACTTCTATTGGTAGATTGTCTAAATAATGAGATTTATCTTAATCTTTTATTTGAATAAGATATCCTTATTTTATTAATCATTATTTTAATTATTATTTTGTGCATAAGATATCATTCATCAAGCATCCTATAGAAAAGGCTTCTTTGCATTTCAATGCTGAATGATCAGTCTAATAATTAAAGTATAGCTCCAAAAAAAAACTATTATTTGAAACGTCATTTTTGTTTGGCAAAATAATTCTATTCTGTTTGCATAATGCAACATCTACTGTATTAATGCTTGTTAAATTATAGATCTCCTAATTTCGTAGCATCATTGTGTATCAAGGCATTTACATACACTAGTACCATATGTAACCATTGGCATGCTACCAAAGCCGCAGCAACTGAATGTAGAGATCCTATGAATTTTCGCAGGAGGACCAGTCCTAGATGTAAGGCCACCTATTTTCAAAAAATCCAATCGTAAGTAAAATATAAATCCAAGGCTATAAATTGATGTCATTGAATTTATAATCAAATCAATCCAACTATGACCAGTCCTGTGAATTTTCACAGGAGGATCAGTCCTAGATGTAAGGCCGCCCATTTTCAAAAAATCAATCAAAAATAAAATATGAATTCAAATCCACAAAAATTGGATTGAGAATCAAATGAGTTATTATGATTTGAGTTTCGTCAATTTGGGACCTTACGATTAGTATGTTAGAAGCCAAATAATTGAACCTTATTAAATATACTTAAATGCCTAATGCGGTGTATATTGTCATTCTCATCTTTTAAATGATCAAGCGTTTTCTTTAGATTTTCCTTTTAGAGTTTGTGGGTTTGCTGGCATGCACTCTCATATGTAATACACACTAAACGTTCTTATAAAAAACAAACCAGTTACACCTCGGTATTTAAACCCGATTGTTTTCTACAGCTATTATTCTATGAACCCATGAGCTCGTTGTGTTTTCTCATGTTCAACTTTGCATCATTGTCAGATTGAAATACTGAAACGTTTGCAACGAGAAGTATTCTCTGATCTGATGAAGTTGAGGGAGAGACAAGACAAGGTTGAACGCATGCTTGCCTTCTATCAATCAGGCAAAGCAGGCTCATTCCAAGAGTCTCGCACCCACATGAAAGGAGTAATCAATGCAGATGGAGCTTTGACGTTCCCAGAGAATGATTTTCAACAGGCATTTGGAAATCTCGATGCACTAGGAGCAAGAAGAGGCATTAATCTTCGGTTCATCCTGGAGACACCTATCCGGCAAAGAGACCTTCTCATCACAGAGCTTTTGGCTGCTCACTGCAGCCACTCTAATAGCAACAAGAATGGGAGTCCCCTGGCACCATCGAAGCTGCTCTTTCTTGGAAACATCTGCGACTGGCTGTATGCCGTGCTCGCCCCCTTGGGAGCTCAATGCACCGATTTCGGAACAACACACATCCTGCAGGTAGCTAACTATTCCACTGTTAGTTTCTAGTTGCTTTAACTTGGTTGAACTAATTTTACAGAGACTGTAGCTATTCACAGGGGAGATATGAAAACAGCAGAACTGCTTCCTTTGGCCCGCCGCTGTTCCGCCGTTCAGGAGCTTCCGGGATTGGCTTCATTGTCAAGGGATCCGAACTTGCCGCTAGCTTAGCAGGGTTAGTCTCCGGGCCTTGCCGGAGCGCATTTGGGCAGGTTTCCTACAAGCCTTCAGGCGAAACGAGGCTCACCATGTCCGCCATTTGGCGAACTTGCGGGGCATTCCGGCGAACTTGCGGGGCATCCCGGCTTCTGAAACCCGAAGAGGTGTGCTCTTCAGCCTCCTCCATTGCATTGATGTTGGAGTCACAGTTGGATGAGGCTACTAATCTGGATTGTTGGGTTGAGATGTGGGAATCAAGTCCCAGCTTGCTGAGGTGGGGTGCTTCGCTGTATGATGTTCCGCAGGAACAGCTTGGGTGGGGTCTCAGATTGGGTGGACAGATTGAGGGGAATTCCTGCCAGCAGTTTTGGCTCGAAGGCTTTCTTAATTTCAATTTGGGCAACACTGCCGTGCTGCAGCCGGCTATTCTGTACGCTCTTCATGGAGAATCACGAACTCCTGCGCTGTTGCTTCGATCAAGCTGGTTTATTTAATTTTTGGGTTGTAAATTGGCTTTTAAGCGAAATATTTTCTTATTGCTATTGCGATCAGTTTATAGATGTATAAGTATATGCTCTCGTTAATATTTGTGTTGCAGTGCTTACATGCTCTTTAGAATTTAAAAAATTAGATAGTCTGTCGCTTATTTTATTTGTTTATGATTAATATTTTGTTTTGATTAACATGATTATGCTTAAATACTATGATGATAATAATTATTCTTTGTAAAAATGATATTTTCCTACTCAATGTCTTGCCTTCAACGTGAATATAATCTGTATTTTGTTTCTCTTGTAACCACACAAATCACTTTGAATTTGCTTAGATTTTATTGCAAACTCTTGCATATAAATCATAATTCACTATCTTTCCGCACGTAGAGTGTCGCCCATCTTTTGATCCCTCGCACGTAGATAATAATAAAGGTCATCATCGCTCTCTGTATACATGTCTCAAGAAACTCCCGCATGCATATAGCATCACAATCTTCTCATTAGAGAATCATTACAAAAACAGGTTTTCTTTTTTATTTTTGTTCTCTACCTTATTGAAATAGAGGCCAAATGTTCACATTTGCTAGATATGTACATGATTAAACAAACTTTTTCCTTCACATCTGTTGAATTTGAGGCACTCGTCAGCTTCTCGAATTCTGTTTTTTTATTTTGTAAAGCACTAATGTGCCATTTTGTAGACAATGAATCTTCTTTAATTTTGTAGCAAACAAATGGAGTGATCATATTTCGAATATATGATCGCTGCTTAATTAACACTTTAGTTAAGCTAATCCACATAAAGTTAAAGCGCACTTTTGGTTCTATATTCCTTCGCAGAGATCAGTAATTTGATTTAAATTGATTTGGGGAAATTTTGTCAAGCTAAAACTCTCAAATTTTAGGGTTTGAGAAACTATCTCCCGCTAAGTTGGGGATGCAAGTTGAGTTAACAATTGATTAATTTAGAGCCATCATATTGTGGCCTATTCAATCTTACATTAACTAAGACTTTACGAGGATTAGAATTTATAATGTACATCAAATGCTATTCATGCATTTAGATCTAATGCGATGATATGTATAGCTCCCATAGTTCTGAATCATCAGATCTGATGATCAAGAATTCACATACACTCTATTAAATACTCAATAAATCTATTTTAACAAAAATAAAATATATATTTATTTAAATAACTTAATTTTAAAAATATTATATATATATATATATATTAAATAAAGTATATAGCTAGTATGAAAATCTTCCAAATAATCAAGAAAATTATGATGAATAAAAAATATAACTAATTTTAGGTTTTGATAAATATATTTTATATTCATTTAATAAAATATACTTGTACTCAAGAAATATGGTTAAGCATCATGATTTTATCCATATAATATAATTTACCAATATACTGCACATTACAAGTATATATCAGTACTAAATGCTTATATTTATATTAATCACATTTATCATATCTTTGTGATTTTGTAATTAAAATATATAATTTGTATATATTAAAATATTAGAAATAATCCTTAAATACAAAAAATAAGGTAAATGACTGGACTCGAGTCAAGCTAAGGCCAACCTGAGCCTCAGCTTGAGCTTTATTCTTTGATGGATTTAGAGCTCAAGCTAAAGTTTACATGTTTGAATTGTCTTAGCCATTTATTTATTTATAAAGGATAAAATGATCTCATTATAATTTTAATTAAAAAATAATTAAATAATTCAAAGTAATTATTTTATAAGTATTATTATACTTACCCACTAATATACACTCATTTGATTTTGATATATTAAATATTTTACTTATAAAAAATATTACTTAGTTCTCAAAAACTTTTTATAAAATATAGATGATTAGAATTTAAGATTTAAAAAATATATTTTTATAGGCTCTACAAGTAAAAATAGATTTAATAATATTTTTTTATTCTGCTTAACTTTTTAAATCCTAATTATTTATATTTTTTATAAAATATTTGGGAGCTATATATCAATACTTTAAATTTTTTTTTTTTAATTTTAAATATATTTTTGAAATATATTCTTGAGCAAGGATTATATTTTTTTCTTATTTTATTTGCCTATAAATATTTTATGGAATTAAACTGACCAATACTTTAACCCGACGGAACAAGTCGCATTCACAAGCCTACGGGTCATTAAAAGCGCACGCCAGCTTTTCCGAGTGCTTTTCTTCTCTTCATAATCCAAAACCCTAGCAGTGAATCTATCTAATTTTGGTTAGGATCCTAGATGGCTTCCGACGATGGGAACAAGATCACTCTGAAGAGTTCGGATGGAGAGGAGTTCGTGGTAGATGAAGCTGTGGCGAAAGAGTCGCAGACGATCCTGCACATGATTGAGGACGGATGCGCGGACAGCGGAATTCCTCTACCCAACGTCAACAGCAAGATCCTCGCTAAGGTTATCGAATACTGTAAGAAGCATGTCGATCACGCGGCGAAATCTTCCTCTGGGGTCGTTTCTGGGGACAAGTCAGCCGACGAGGAGCTTAAGAGTTGGGATTCCGAGTTTGTGAAGGTTGATCAAGCTACGCTTTTTGACCTTATTTTGGTAAGTTTCTGATCTGTTCTCAAGCTTTAACTGGCACTTGAATTTTGGTGATGTTTAAGAAAGAATTTTTTCTTAGTTGCTCAAAATTTGATCAATTTGCGATTTTATAGCCTTACTTTCTTAAATTTTATGGGCACGTGAACATTTTTTCCTTGTTTTTCTGAGGAATTTGTCTTATCGCAGCTGATCGTTTTTTTGCAACTGTGGCCAATTTTTTGGATTTTTCAATACTGGATATTGGATTTATTGGACTCAAATAGTGCATATTAGTGGTCTGCACAGTGACCTAGACATAGCCTGATATCTAGCCGAATACAGTATTAGGTGCTGTTTGCCATACTGCATAATTTAGTTCAAGTGCAGTTAGTAAATCCATAAGACTGGATATAGTAACTCTCTAGGATGTGAAGATAAAAAAAATTTGTTTGGTTTTGGATATAAAGTTTGATAAAATTGCTTCTATAAATGGTTCAGGACAAATGTTTAACACCATATAAATTATTGAAAATTTTTTATGTCCATCGAATAAAAAGAAATATGAGAAAATAGTATCTCTATTGTTTCAAGTTTATAAAATCAGCTCCGGACTACTCAACACGAACCTTTTAGTCATTCAATTTTTTGAAAAGATCTCAATCTAGTTCATAACTACTTAATTTGATCCAATTATGGGAATAGCTTGGAATCTTATTAATAGTTAGAAACTAAATTGGTTCATACATTGGATTAAATCGATCTTCTAGGCAAGTTTTCTATTAATTAAAATAATGAGTTTTGGTATCGTTAAATTTGATATTTACAACATGTATTGCTTTAGGAAACCTGAAATCATTAAGAGTTTCAATAAGAATGTATTAAAGTATTTGTTATTAAGTGTGCCCAGGCAAGTCTGATCACCCTTTTACATGTGAATTAGTATTCACAGGGGATGGAACTGGCTGTTTATAGGATGATAATGATGATGATGATGATGATGATAAGATAATTATTATTTTGCTGTTAAAACTATTATGACTTTTGGTTATTTAAAATTAAAATTCTTTTAAAATTCTATTAATTTTGTCACAATAACCTCACATCTCTTTGAGAATAACCTATTTATAAAATAAAACTAATCGAAAAATAATGTTCCTTGTACTTGCATAATTAGGAAAATCACATTTTTCTTGAATGAAAATTCTTTACCATAGAAGTTAACTGGGGTGGTCGTTTATGAGGGCATTGAAAAAAATGAGAGAATACTACTTGTAGGAGAGGCTACAAACAATTTCTTATTAAAATACCAATTTTGTACATATGGAAAAGCAAGTTGGTAAAGGCCAACATACGAGGGGAAGATGTTGATATATTGAAATGGAGCTTTTCTGCTGGATTACACAAGAAAAATTGATGAGAAATATTAAAACAATCACAAGAGGCACTTTGATTTGGCTGGTTTGGCGTAGCAGCCATGTATGTTTGAGATCATACTAGAGCTATATATTTTAAAGAGACTATGGAATGAAATGATTGCAAGGGTGTTTGCATCATATCTCTTATGAAATTGAAGCTAAGTCACTTCAAATACAATGTGAATATTGCACATTGCCTTCAGAATATATATAGGAATCAATTTTGATAGTTTTTCAAAGCACTACAAAATAAGTAATTATGCTCAAAATGGCGAGAGCTGAGTTTAGGTGCCTGATTAACAATTTGCTACTAATTGGCATGCAACATTTTCCCAAAGTTTGGGAATCTGTGGGGAACACAAACTTTAAGGATGACCCCACAAACTTTTTAGCATATACTTGTTAATTTTGTAGCATTCTGTTAACTTTGTATCATACTAAGCTCATTGAACCTTATTTATCAAAACAATGTTTTTACTTTCAATAATCACCCCCCTTTGAGGATTGTTTCTCTAAACGACAAACTCTTTATCTTCCTCTTAAATCCTAATTATGTTTGTCACATGACATCTCCATTCATCACACATCATGGTGGTTAACTGTATAAATATTTAGCTTTTCAATATAAACAACCTTTGTTAGCTTATCAACACCATTCTCATTCTCTTCTACTGCCCTGCCACCCTTTATTTATTGATTTGATAATATATGAACAAATTCTGTATGGTTTTGTGTGAATTATTGGATTTGTTGATCAAGGCTGTCTGGCTAGCATCATTTTAAGTTTAAAGTAATTCATTTATGCCACAATTTGAAAAATTTGGAATTACATTTGTAGGCTCTGAAATACTTGTATTGGGGGATTTCAATTATCCTAAACACTTGATTTTGCTAGATTTTGAATTCGCTCAAATTGAGCGAATTTCAAATCCACCGCAATAAACATGACATGAAATTGTGTAGGCATTGGTTCTGTTTTAACATAGGCCCCAACTCCAGCTCTTATGCATGCTCCAACTCAGGCTCTCACAGGTCCTTGGCCTCATCGGCTCTCATCAGTGTTCTGCTGTCAGGCTTTCATTGAAATTCATGGGAAACTGTCACTCATAACACATGCCCCCATTAGACACAAACCTTTTATGGGCCTTGCCTGCCTTTATCGAACCTCCTTTGTTCGTTGCTAGTCCCTTGCTATAAAAAAAACATGTGATGGATCAGTTAAAAGTTATTACTATTAAATAAAATGAATTTACCCACTTAAAAGCTTCTGTTTTTTTTGAATCTTCACCTCAAATATATTTTTGTGTTGCTGTTTACAAATTTTAAGCTTGAGTCATAGAAATGTTATAATGTGTTAATCATTTTAAATTCCTTCAACTAATAGAATTCTGACTTGTGTAAGAAGAGCATAAGAAGATATTCAAGGATTGTACCAGCCTCTAATTTTGAACACAAGTTATTCTTTATTATCATGCTGCACAAAATTGTAATCGATGTGGTGTATTTTTTTAGTTCTTGACTTCTTTTCACATTCAACTGCAGAATTTTAATGATTTGTGCCATCCACCACAAATAACCATCGCATGGAATATCTAGGTTTCAGTCACAAAACCTGGTGTTGGAGAAGGGAGCAAGATCCTACCCCTCCTTTTTCTCTACCATCACTCAAGACTTACCCCAACAAAGCTCTACTTTTATAAATGCAAGATGGAAGTGAGATTTGGGTTTAGCTATGTTACAGAAAATATGGGGAATTGATTTACTAATGATTATTTGACATGAAATAATTTGGTTTGCAATTAAGTAGGAAGCAAACGAGTTGAATTTGATGGTTTTTTGGAAGGAAATCATAATCGTATTCTAGATACATAGTATTCATGGCATATAAGATATTTATGGCTCATGCTGTTGCTAGGGTTTGTTTTCAACGAGAAAAAGGTCTGATTTTCTATGCTTTTGAAGAAAGAGAGATGGTGTCAGCTATAAGAGGTTGCGTTGATGGCATTAAAACACGTGTGATCTTTTGTGGAGAAAGGGCTATTTGTGGTGGCATAATGTGCTAATGTGAGAGGCTTGGCTCATATGAGAGCTATGTTTATGATGTGGATGCTCAATGGGGGAGCTTGATCCTGCACACAAGTCAGGAATAGGATTTGTGTTGCATGAGGTGTTTGAAAAATATATTAGATCAGGGTTCACATCTCTCCTTTGACTCGCTTAGTGGTTTAAAGTTGTGGCGGTGTTATTCTCCTGTTAGTATGCTATACTTACTATAATGATAATATTATTACTATTAATAAAGTTATTACTAAAAATGTTTCTATTATAAAATCTATAAAATTCAATGTAGATAATCAATTTTGTGTTTAAATTTACATTTAATGCGATTAAATTGCTTGAATTCATGTTTTTGGTTATTCAAATAAAAGATGTGAATATTATATTCCCAACAATACCTCTGAGGTCTATTATAAATTTGTGGAGATCCCACGTTGCCTTAGATTTGTATGCCAGTTTTGTCTGCCTTTGGCAGTTGCAACAATCTCTTCAGTAAATGGAGCTTCAATAAACAGCTACCCTTGTTGCCTTAACGGGCTTCTCTTTTGCCTGCTTAACTTGTTGATCAAGCTGTTAAGAAATGCCCATGCTGTATCATGCCTTATTTTAAATATTTTTATCTTCCACTATTTGCATGTGAGATGAGAATTGAGAACTGTAGACACTTCTTTGCACATGTTGGATCTGTAAAGGAGATATTTAAGGTGTCAAATAGAGATTGTCAATGAAAAGATGAATGATCTTATGCCGAATAAACACACCAAGAGTTCATTTGATATTTGAGGATGTTGATTTGTATGCCTTTTCATGAATATTGGCCTTAACCTATATATATATATCACCAGTCATAATTAATACATCATTCAGGATCAAATTTCTGAGTTATGTTCCTGAGGATATTTGAGAACTTGATAGGGATATCATCTCTCTCAAAACGAACAAAATTGCATATCAGACCCAAATAGTAAAAACAATCACAGCAGGATTACATTAGCACTTGCAGTGAATAAACAATATAGTTTGGAGACACAATAGAAAGGAGAAGTGGTTACCGTGTTGGGCGACATTACACTCTTTTGATCCTCATAGTGGTCAAGCAATTACCCTCAATGATCAAATCATCCATCTCCATTATCCTGGGACTTCATTCGACTCATTGTGCGATGACTTGGGGATCAGATGAAGAACTTTGATAAATGAAAATATCAAATTTAAGCAATTATAAAATAAAATAAAATATGATAACATTATATTTTTCATTTACAGAGCCGCTAAAATTATTATTCACAAGTCAAAATGTCATTATGCTGCTAAAGTTCCATAGGAATTACATAAAATATTAAAGAAAAGAAAGATTGCTACAAAATATTATCTCACCAAACAGTAGATCAGATACCTCAATTGTCCAAAATAGCAAGGTGGTCTTAGATCAATTTTTGCATATGAAAATGATTGGTGAGAACACCGGTCAGCTTACAAGTTCAGTGCATTGATATTTTAATTAGTTTATTGTTTTAATTAAGTAACTATAATTAGGCTTTAATTAAAATAAGGCTTATATCAATATGCTAAATAGCCTTATCATCAACTATATTGATGATGCTGGGTATAACAAAAGAAAGCAAAATAGAAACATGAAGAGGTTCGAACCCAACTTGCATTCTTGGTAATCAAACCCAGTTCCTTAACTTTTTAGGAAGTTATATATCACACGTCACTTATGTTCGAATGATGGTAAGTTCGAAATATAAGTCGACATCTTTTTATGGATATTGTCTCTCCTTATTGATATAGTGTGCGCTAGTATTACTTTCTGTATAGATTTAAAATATATCTTAAAACATAAGAGCTCAATAAAATAAATTACCAGCTTTTCATTGATTAATCATTGGTTCAAAATCATGCTATAAATTCATAAAGGTTTTCTCAAACATATAAAAGAATATTATGCTATCTCAAGTCTTGCATTCACTTGTGAATACCAGGGTACAATTTTTTTTGCATTTATATATGACTTCTAAAGCATGCACTATAATATTTTGCATTTATGTATATAACTGCAAGGCATGTGAAGGAAGGTTTGCACATCAAGTTTCAATGGTGTACAAGCAAGGAAGTTCTTATACAATGGGTTTATGTATAACTACAAGGCATATAAAGGAAGGTTTGCACGTCAAGTTTCAATGGTGTACAAGCATTATATTTTTATGTTACTCAATTTAAAGTAAACTTGTATAAACAAATGGTCCTCCAAAGATCCAAAAAATCCCAACGTAATGGTATTTGCACCTTTGATAGATTTCTTAGGATGATATATATATATATATATATATATATATATACATTAACCTATTGCATTCACTAATCGGGCCTCTAGCGTTGGTTATTTTTTATGCATTTGTTGGGACTTTGGATCCTGTGGAGTTTGGTGACAGTTTTCCTCTTTTTTTCTCTTTTGCTTGCTTTTTTATCTTTTTTCTTGCTTTCTGTTTTGAGGTTACCAATTTTTTTTTTGATGTACACAATTTAGGTTACATTTATAATATATATATATATATATATATATATATATATATTTAAACCTGTTGCATTTTAGGTTTAGGGTCTTGTTACCAATTCCCTTTTTGTTGTACTCAATTATGGTTACATTTATTATCTCTCTCTCTCTCTATATATATATATATGCATTCCAAATGTTTTCTTCTAAATTTTAATTGCCTATTTTATTCCATAGAATAGTTTTGAACCATAAAACTCTTTCAGGGATTTTATAGCTACTTTTTATCATGATATATATATATATATATATATATATATTAACCTGTTGCATTTTATATTTTTAGCAAAAAAATATTACAACAGATAGTGATAATGATAGTGAGTTTGAATCAAAAGCTAGTAAAAAATAAAACAAAGCAAATAGCAAACAATGAGAACAGTTAACAATCTCCGCAGGATCTAATATCCCATCTAAAGCAAAATTAAACTGCGCAAGAGAGTCCTAGTTCGTGGTTGCATTTATGCTGAAGATTAGATTTTGCATGTTGCTTAAAGTTGGCGTTTTTTCTTTTTTCCTGCTTATTCTTTTTTTTCCCTTTGTATCTTTCAAGGAAATTGTATAATAGCTTTGAATCCGATAGGCTATCCTTGAAGTCCTCGTTTGAGTTCACTTCAGAATCCTCATATTTTGATACAATTTCAGTATCCGATGTAGCTTGATATCTCCCAGGGTCAGGTGAATGAAACGCCTAAGCGACTGGATTTAGGTTCAAACTAATGTCTCGGGAGTAAGTCTCCGTGAAGAAATGGTCAAAGTCTTTTTTACGCAGGATGATTGAAATTTCATCAATATAGATAAGGATCACTTCTGAATGAATGACTATCTTCCTCATCAAGAAACCCCTCAGCCCTCCTACTCAAAATTTGGGTTGATCTTAATAGAATGGCTCAATGCTTTTGTATGATAAACACATCGTATTCCGCAAGCTACACGCCATCACCAAAAGGGTCTAACGTCAGAGCGACCCAAGTCACTCGCAATCCCCTTCCAACTGAGGTGGGGAAGAATTGGACAAACCTCCAAACCAACAGTCAGAGCATTCGACTGAGGTCTATCTCTAATGAGACATGGTCTCCCATAGTAGTCAAAATAGCTGGTTGTATAGGGACAAAGACTTCCATCACCGCATCCACAAGATTTGTACCTAACCTATCATGACCTTTTCCAACCAAAAGGGTGGGTAGATCAACCACTTCATTTCCTGAGGGTAAAAATTCATCATTGCTAACATTGTTTGTACTTTCACTTTGACCTCTGCAATATCACCAGGAGCTTTGTCCACCCCAACGTTAACATTTCTCTTTGGCATATAACTTGCTTCTTTTTTTTGATAGTTTTAAGGGAAGAGACTCCTTTGCTTTAGATTCTTTGAGATGCGAATGGAGACGATAACAATTTTCAACTTTATAGAAATTGCTTTTTAAAAGCTTGCCTCAATTTCAAACTGCTACAATTTTACAAAAATTGGTAATAATTTTGTAAACGTTGTGAAAAAGGGCTGAAACTTTTTGACAAAGCAACTGGACAGAAGAAATCTACCAAAAACAATAATCCTCGATTTTCAATTTGTTCAATTCAGTTTGGGTTCTCAGTTTGTCTAATTTATTTACCTAAATATTCATTATGTTCAGATTTGCCTTTTAATTAAATTTAAGTTTAATTTAATAACAACAAATGAAAAATTAGTGATCCAATATGCCATGAAAATGTTTAGTTTGGTCTAAATTAGACATTAAATAATTGTGAGACTAAATTCGACAATTTGAATATTCGGGGCTAAATTTACCAAATTGAATTAATTATTATCCTGTCAAATTGCTCAGCCATAATGCTACCTCAAATTTAGCCTAGGCATAGACCTGAGCATACACTTGACCCTGCTTGATCTGCCAAAAACCCAGTCTGGGTTTGCATTTCTCCTCCAAATAAAAGCTGTTTTGGCTCAATCCCTTTTTTGAATCTTGTGGGCCTCACACCGTCAAATCTAACTTTAGCACATCCTTTTGAAATTTTTTAGATTTATTGTCTTAAAGTTTTATCTAGTTTAATTATTTGTAATTGCTTACTTCGATGTACAACTAGAATTTAGACCAAAATATTGCAAATATTATTATGTGTTATATATGTAAATTAAAGACATTCTGAATATTTATGAAATTTTTCATAAACATATATATATATATATATATATATATAGATATATATATATATATATGTCTATATTTATGTGCGGACATATGTATATATATCTTTAATTTTAAAAAGCATCAGATTGGCTCGCTTGGGTCAGTCTTATGCCTGGTCAGTCTCAGTTTGCTCATGTTTTAGCCATGTCAAAACGAACCCTTGTCAAAGTTTTTAGCTTCTGGTGTCGCTTCCCACAATAATTTGAACTGTTTTTAGTGTAAAAGAATATTTTCAAAATTTAAGAATGCCCTTTGCTTTTACATGGGGTTAAACTGGATATGACTTAAGGTGAAGATTATTCTTAAAACGAATTAGTAGTGTTATAACATGCATATGCATTTGCTTTAAATTTGTAATTAGACGTGGAGGATGATGAGTTCAAGAAATGATGAATGCTTATTCTAGTGCATAATAAGCTATCTTGCTTCTTTTTAATGTCTTGATCTGCTTGACATGTTGACTTAATAATTTTCTTGCATGCATTGCTAAGCGTGCAGGTGTACTTGGATGTGGAAGATGATGAGTTTAAGAAAATGATGAATGCTTATTTAAGTGCATAATAAGCTATATTACTTATTTTTAGTGTCTCAATTTGCTTAATCTGTCGATTTTATGATTTATATGCACATTGCCAAGCATTGAGTTAGATTATGAATGAAATGATTTTAAACTTTTGACTTTAAAATTTTTACAAGCTTTTTTTTTGTATTCTTACATATGAAATGGCAAAAGTATAAGATTCTTGAAGATCGTGCTCTATGCCTTCCATTGGGCATGCACCTCGTTCTTCATGATTGACAACTTTGTTAGAACTTGAATTTTAAATGCTTCTTATTTACTTGGAACTTCAACTTAATAAAGTTGATAACCTGTGACGTGCATTACATGAGTTTTGCATTTAATGATTTGAAGAACCTGTGTTGGGCTATTGTTGGACTACCAATCTATCCCCGACATATTTGCCTCTTTATATCAATAACCGGGTTTTTTTTTTGTTCCCTTTCTGATCTTCTTATATTTTGTTGCCAGGCTGCGAACTATCTTAACATTAAGGGTCTTCTTGATCTTACTTGCCAGACAGTTGCTGACATGATCAAGGGAAAAACTCCTGAGGAGATTCGTAAGACATTCAACATCAAGAATGATTTTACTCCTGAGGAAGAGGAGGAGGTTCGGAGAGAGAACCAATGGGCATTTGAGTGATCTGATTCTTACTCTCTTTACCTCTTTTTTAGTCTGTTGATGTTGGATTGCATTCTGATGGTTTATCTTCTTTTAAAATTGATGTTCTTAAGCATTTATTTGTGTTATTTTGTCAGTTTAAAGTGATGAATCTGCTATAGATAGACTCGGTACTATTATGTTTATGAAGTTCTTCCTATAATTTGATATGCGGGATTGCTTTCCAACGTTTATTTCTAGTGATTTCTCAATGTTTTGAAATTTTAATGCTACCTTTTTGTGGAACAACGATAAATTGAACTAATAATTTCAATAATTAAATTGTGAGATTGTTTTGGTTCAAATCTGTGCAAGATATGATCTTGATCCATGAAACTCTTAATCTCAGTGTCCAATCACTAACTTTTCGTTTGCAGTTGTTCGTATATTATGGTCACAGTTAATTGATAGATTGAATAACATGTGTGACATGTCTCAGCCATTTCAGATATTATTAGCAGTTCTGACATGAATGTTTATTGTCTGCAAAGTAGTTTGAGATGGACTCCTTTATGAAACCAGAAACGTTTTATGGGGTAAAATTTCATAAATGCTGCCCAGATTTTTCCTATTTGCTTAACTAATACTATACATTGATATTTTTAAAACTTGCACCCAAATTTCCATCATTTGAAAGAACTTATCATCATGTGTTTTTCCAATAGTTGCTAGTAGACAAGATCTCATGCCGTAAGCTGGGGTGGTAGCTTTTTGTAAATTCAAAGTTTAGGTGTGAAATATATAATTACTCATTGAATGTTATGCTAGTAATTACCCCTTTGTTCATGATTTATTTGAGAATCAATATTGGCCATGCATTCGTGTCAAATGCTTCTTTTGGTGTGTATTCTCATTTGTGAATGTCTAACCATTTATATATCATTTATTCATATACCTCTTTAATTCATTTTTGTATCAATTATATATTTTCTTGAGGGTATTTTCACCATCAACCCTATATAGCAATTCATGCCATGACATAGTTCTCTTAGCAACACTTTTCACCAGCTTTAATTTCATAAATTTTGGTGTCTTTTATTAACACATTTTGTATAATATATCATTGCTGTTTAAATTTTCCATATTCATAGATCACCTGTTTTCATCTAGTCAACCCTTACCTCCAACGGAAGGTTACTAAATAAAATAATAAAATTTTATTCTGTAATGTCATTGCATCTCATGCCCACATTTTAAGCTGTCATATTATTGCTCAATTTCATTATTTCAGATTGCTCTTTCACAGTGTTTAGAAGCTTAAATCATAATTTTGAAAAACCAAATACTAGCTTGAAATAGCGATTAACCATCACACTACACTTTTGTAATCTTTGAGTAAGCTAAAATACCAATGTACCTTGCTTTATACAGCATGCACATTTAATATCCATATGTATTTATATTGTGTATTTTTAGTTTTTTCACGTTATTAGAGTATGCTTTCGAGATGGCAGTACACCTGGTTTCCCAAACACATCTGCATTAGCCACATTTGCTTCAGCAGGAATCTCAAGAGTTGTTGCTGCCCCAATTTGACCCTAAGTGAGCACTTTATTTAAACTTATTTAAAATCAACCAATTAGTTAGCTCTGTGAAGAATATGTTACACTTTTGTTTTAGGGGCTGTTTACGTTGCTGTAGTTTAGACCTGGGAATTATAAATTTTGTGTATTTACTTTGATGTAATTCATGTGTAAATAAATTTTTTTTTGGAGAGAAGTAATCTTTTGCCTTAACAAAATTGGTCAAAATGAATTGCACATTGCTTTGGGCGTAATTCATTTACGCATAAATCTCTACAATATGTTGCCATAGGAATTTCTTCCTTCTCCGGCCACCGCTCGCCTTCACAAGCCTTTGATGTTTACTGTTGGCCCTTAATGGTCTTTGTTGTCCACTGATTGCAAAATATGAAACTGCATGTCATAGTTATAGTCAACTGATTTTCCCCTTTATCTACTTCCGCTTGCCTTTGTTGGCCGGTTCTCAGTGGTCTTCATTTTATGGTCGCAACCGGCCACCACTTACCTAGACCGGCGGTTGATATCCCACCAGCCGACCTTTGAAGATTCTTCCGGCTAATCCCATCCTTTGGCTTGTCTCTTGCAGGCCACCATTTAGGGTTTTGTCCACATTTGTTTTATTTTGTTTTTTAATTTTTAACTAATTACATTGAACTTCTTGCACCCAATCAGAAAACGAAGATTTAGATCAATGAAAAGCAATTACTGCAATCCAAACACATTAAAATGAGTCACATTGCATTTCATTTATTTGGAAATAATTTACACTAATATAATTACTCATATAGCTCAATTCCAATAATCCAAACAACCCCTTGGTAAAAACATGTTGATTTGCTTATCATCGAGAAATTTTTCTTTGCATTTATCATTTTAATCTTTAACTTCTATTTATTATTTTTCTTCTCTTAATTACATAATACTACCCAAACATTAGTCTTTTAATCAATTGCTTTCACCACAAAAGGGCTTCTAACCCTATGAGTTCCATCAAACCAAGTAATGGAGCCAAAGTAATCCCCTTTCAGTTGAGAACTTGATGCAGAAAAGCTTACTTGGTAGCTTAGTTCAGTCACACTTGAATTGAACTGTAGCTTTTCAGGTAACACCTTCACAATCAACTCTGGCGGCGATTTAATACTAACAACATAGGTAGTAGCTTCTGCCCCGCCAACATTTATTACTGCTCGATTAACAGTTCTGCTATCTTCTACCGTGAAATTCGCAAGTGCAATTGAAGGGTAGTTGAGGTTTGATATCAAATTGTTGCTCGAGTTTTTCGAGCACTCAAATCCATTCGGAACAGCTGTGATCTTTTTTATTATGTCTGCTGTGTAGCCATAGTTGCAGAGGAACTGCAGGTAGTCTTTTGTCTCAATTTCATAAACTAAACCGGGCTGCAATACACTGGCTGGATTTATTTCTCCTGCTCCATAGTCATAAGGTGTTGCACTCAATCCTGAATCGGTGGCGAGTGGGGATTTATCGTTATTTGTTTGCATTGCTACAAATCAGCGAGTTTTTTTTTTCAGTTCAATGGGCCATAATTTAGTGAGCATATATCATGAGAAGTGGTAATACACTTTTCAAGTAGATATCTGCTTTAATAGATTTTACATCCAGCTACTACATTATGTCATAGTTGATATTCAGCTTTCTTAGATTAGCAAAATAATACGCAATTCTTCATGTTGTGTTCAACTCCTCATCTCCATGAAATACCTTATTTCATAGCATGCAGATGATGAGTTGGACACGGATTTAAAACTATCTAGTATTAATGCTGATGATTTTAAAGTATATCAAAGGCTGCCACATAAGGAACATGTTTGGATACTATTTTTAAGTGTGGATCTTCGAACCTGTTGTCATGATAGCTGATCTTATGACTGCTGGGCTCCAAGATGGGTTCCACGATTTGATAGTTGTTGCAATCCCTGCAACATGAGGGCAAGCCATGGATGTTCCAGAAATAAGATTGAAGCTCGATGGTTTTTGGCCTGTTGGAACAGCAACGGAGCCATTCTTTTGTGTCCACGCTGCCAGAATGTTCACCCCTGGAGCACTAATGTCTGGCTGCAGCTCCAAAAAAAAGTGTTTCAGCAGTGATGATTACCTAGATTTGGATTGTATGTATTTGTTTTTTATTCCCCATAATTCCTCCCCCCTCTTGGGAGAAGAATACCCAACCTTTAGGTTGGCAACAGGCCTTCTCATCCACACCCCACTCCTGAAAATTGAGAATATATATATATATATATATATATATATATATATATATATATATATATATATAAAGGTTTAGGATATATCTATGTAATTATGTGTTATAGCGAAATATCACTATCCTTCTAAAGGAATCCTTTTCCTTTTATGTTTCTCACCATTAATGTTAACTTTTTTGGTTGAATAGATTTAAGAGTAGTTAAAGTACCAATTCACATCCACTTTTCTTTTAGGTACTCTTAAATCCGTACGTATAAAGATTAAAATTATTGAGGGAATAATTGGAATTAAACGGTTCCTATTCTTTGGAAGGATAATAGTGTTCGTCTGTCTATATTTTTAGTTTCTTAGGTACGGGGATAACAGAATAAATCTTAGATTCATCATATATCTGACAATCTTAATTTCTTACAGAGCTAGAATATCTATAACAAGATAAGGGAGAATGTGCGGTGGTAGCTTGGCTGAATGATTGAGTTTTGGGTGGTAATTTTATAACTTAATAATGAGGATTTTGGTGGTATGTCTGAAAAATTAATTTTGCTAACTTTCTTGCCTTAAGTATGTTGCTAATTTGCTGAGAAGGGCCTCTTGATGAAAAATAGGCCACTTCTGGTGCTGGCTTATATTTTGTGGCAGTGATAGAAGGAAGAATGGTAGCCACAGGATTTCTGCAAATCATAAGAAATGTTAAGTTCATTTGAGATCGATAATAATTGAAAAAAAAACATTGACGTTAAGGGCAACTTACTTTGTGGAGTTCATGTACTCAAGAATCTTAATATATCCTTCTGTAGTGACTTCAGTGGTGGCAAAATTTACATATTTTGAAGCAACTAATCTTTCAAGGTCATCGAGCAAAATCGCACCGATTGCCCCCTTATTTTTTAGATCATTGATCTTTAGATTCTTCGCTATGTCGGTTTTTAAGTGCTTACAGAGAACAATCTTTCCCTTGATTATTGTTTCATCAAGTGTGCCAAGGTCACAGTGGCTTAAATGAAATTTAGTGATATGATCAGAATATTATGTTATATATATATATGAGCAAAATAATGTTAGAAATCATATCAGAGCGAGTAATTACTTTGCTGATTCATCATCAGAGCTTGTGCTAGACCTTGCTGAGGCGCCATTGATGAGGGGATAAATGGCAGACTTATCGAGATTGGAAAAGTTTATTGCTTCGCCCTAAAATCAAACAGTATTCTCTTAAAATATTTCTTATGATATTGTTTCCCAAGTGTAGGCATTAGTTTGTAGCTTTCCATAAATCAAAGCTCATAGAAAAATAGTCAACAGACCTTCACAACCATATTGTTTCCCACAACAACATCTGATTCAAAATAACGGTCAATGGTCGTGGCGCCGACAGTCAGAATCCAAGGAGCAGCATTCACGATGGATCCAGCTTGTGGCCCATCATTCCCGGCCGAGCACACAACTGTGATTCCCCTTTCGACGGCATGGAATGCTCCGATGGCAATCGGATCAGTGGAGAAATCAGCATGAGATAAAGCTGATGCCCCTATCGAGACCGACAACAGATCGACCCCATCCGCAATTGCATCGTCAAAACCCGATAGCAAAGCCGAGCCCGGACAGCCCGTTGATCCGCATACCTTATACATGGCTATCCTAGAAGAAGTTGATCCGCCTTTTGCCGTTCCTTCGGCTAAACCATAGAAGGAAGCTCCCAACACGAGATTTCCGGCTGCCGTGGACGAGGTATGGGTTCCATGGCCAAGCTCATCTCTTGGGGAGCCTTTGTCACTTGGAGAAGTAGCCTCACCAAGATCATAGTATCTTGCTCCAATCAGCTTCCTGTGTCCAAAAATCAAAACAATGTAATTTAAAACAAGCAATAAAAGAGATTTTAACTTTGAGCACATCGAAAATTTTAAAATATGCATATTTATCGCGGAGCTTAAATTTTTACCAAGAAGAGCACTATTATCTTCTCTATTTTGAAGTGCATGACACCTCAAGCTGCTTTTAGTTAGAATGCTAAGAAAAATGCATTATAACGATTTCTAGCTGTGCTGGTGCTAATTAAAGATTGGATCAACTGTATATGGACATTATGTGTGTGTATAAACTCACTTGTTACAGTTGGAAGAATCGAAGTCACTCCCTTTCATGCAAGTTCCTTTCCAACGGCTAGGAATCGGCCCTATGCCACTGTCTGTAAAGCTTTCAGATTCTGGCCAGATTCCTGCAAATTAAAAGTAGGAAGAAAAACTTTTGATTTTGCATTTTTTTATATTGACCGTTGAAAAAAAAGCTTATATTAGGTCACAAATGTTAGAATGTGGATTCAAACGTTAGAACTTGCCTGTGTCCAGCAGCCCAATAATGGTGTCTGACCCGGCGGGCGTGGGTGATGGCCCAGAATCTGCGGCCAGGATCCAATCTTCTTCGACTGAAGTTTCCTGCAAAAAGTCCCAAGACCTAGTTGTGTGCGGCTGATAAATTGGTTCTGCAAAAACTGAGACCACCCCCTTTTTCTTGCTGATGGCGTCGGCTTCGTTCTTCGATAATTTGACGGCGAATCCTGAGAAGCCGTGCTTGTATTGACGGATTAGGGATCTATCGACCAGTCCGCTGCTCCCATTTTGGTTGAGTCAGTCTTTGGGCACAACATTTTATTGTTCGCATGTATAAATCATTTATTGGGATAATAATTGATCAAAGCATGGGTGTCTATATATCTAGCGCTTGAAAATTTGATGTTTGTATCAAAACTATCACCCGATGTCATAATATCTAATACTAAAATGTGAAAGACTAGATTTACAGTCTTCATGAATGAATGAAAAGTAAGCAATCTTAAAGTTGAGGAAAGGCTAACAGCGAGTGTAAAGAACAATGGTTTTTTGAGATTAGTACTTTGGAAGTATTGAAGCAAGAAGCTGGATGTGGGTTTCTCTGAGAGCTGTCTCAGATGAGTCTATGGGAACACCCCCCATATAAACGACGTAGACCTCTCTTTCATCGTCTTCCCCTTTCTGCCCATTTACTACACCAGCAAGGAGGGCGAGATATGTGAGGCAGAGAACTCGAGAAATTTTCATTTTCATTCAATTTCTTTATGATTTTATCATCTGCGTTTTGTAGTATATATATACATAATATAAGAGTAAAAAAGATGTTAAGTGGGAAGGCAGCAAGAGAGGCTTTTTCTTGGGTGGAATATCCAGCCAAAGAAATCCGCAGCAGCATTTATTTTGTTCATTCACAGCGATCAGCACTTATAAAGTTTTTCTTTCTATATTTTCTTACAAAAGTAGCACCTAATTTCTTTTTCATTTTGCAGAAATAATATGCTCCCATATTAAATTCTTGCTATGTTTATAGTGGTATGGCCAAACATTTGTTTGTATTTTTTGTTGTTATTTTCTACTAAGCCATGCATTACTATCATCCCTTTTGACCTGACATCTCTTTAGTATACAATAATTTCTTAGGAGAGTGCTCTAACATGAGTTCATGTTTGAACTCTATAATCTTATATGCATATTTCTTCTTACAATTTAATTCATTTTTGCTGCCATTTTCTTTCAAAAGTTTGTTAGGAGTATTTTTTGTCCAGTATGCATATCGTTTGAGCGCATGAATTTGGGTAAGCATGTCAGATTTCAGTGATTGTGATATTTTTTCTTATACTTTTTGCTAATAAATGGTTTTAATTTAATCCATTCAAAATTGTAATATTGTCATTGTTAGGGCTCTTGAATGTAAGCTTTAGATCAAGAGTTTAAATTTCACTAGTTGCACTATGTGTTGTGTGAGATGCACCATGTGGCTATACCATAAATTTAATTAAAATTATTTTTCAAAGATATAAACAAATTGGTGAAATAGATCTTGATGCGATTAATAGGATGAAATGGAAGTGGATGCATGAGTGGGTTTATCTTGCAGTATGAGGGGAATGCTCCATAGGATTAGACCGTTGCCTTAGACAGTATGTGCCTATTAAGCACAAACTATCTAATGTAAGAGCGAGCTTGATTGAATGATTGAAAATATTTCGATACCTATAAAAATACCTCTGCTCTCGCTTTTAATAAATTTTTAATCATGATTTTGACTATTGCTGGATTGGGTTGGGAGTACTGTAATAATTTCTTTCAAATATTATAACTAAATAGCCCAGAAAATAATAATATATTAAAAATTGAATGCCTCTTAGGAATTTTAAATATACCTTAAATTCAATTGTAATGTAAAATATTTACAAATTTTATAAATCAAGTTAATTTAACATTTTAAATAAAATTTATTCATTTCAAGCATGCTCCTAAATTTTTTCTTATTTACAAAATTACCGAACTAATCTATTGTAACGTTAAAATTATAATCTTGCATAGTATTTCTAATAATTTAGAATGGAGAAAAGTAATAAGATTATATATTAATTTAATGAATATTTGCCTTTTTTTTTAAGTTGATATGTAAATATGCTTATATGTAGGTATATCTCATTTTTTGTTGCTTCAAAAATTTTATGATAAATAAGATTTCTTATAGTTACAAAAAGTAGGGCTGGATTCGAGTCAAGTTCGAGCCGAGTCAGTTCATACTCGAACTCGTATTGAACTTGTTCGAGTACGTTAGTTGGCTTCTAATCGAGTTCGTGTCGAGTTCGAGGCATTTCAAATCATTTTAAATAAAGTTAGAATCAAAATGCATGACTCGAACTCGACTCGAAAATTTTCGAGACAAGTCAAAATATCTCGAGTTCGAGTCGAGTCAAATTCGAATATCGAGTTTTAGGTCAAATTGTCAATCCTAGTTACTTTAAGCAAGTTACTCTTCAAAGAGTAATATTCCGCCCTTTGAAAATATAAAAATTAGATAAAATTTTATTGAATTATTCAAAAATTTGAGAGATAATGGCTACTAAAAGTATATCTTACCATTCTCATTTTTACATATTAATACAACAGTTTTTTATATTTAAATTTTGTAAATTTAATGTTTCCCTTATTTAATTATTTCTCTAAAAAACTAAATATTTATTAAAATTTTAAAAAATAATTTGCTCTTTGAATCATTAATATTATCATTAGTATTATTATTATTATTACTACTTCTTTAATAGGCTTAAGGGGTGGCAGCTCTAGTCTTTTATCATATTGAAGCAGTGCTATTATGAAAAAATACTTAGCTAAGACTAAATAAGAACTAATTGACAGAGACGTACTGATTATTAGTCTGAATTGAAGCTATTTTTATGACTAAATAGTGGGGATGCAAAAGGTGGGAAAGATAACACTTTTAGAGATGGGGAAGTCTTTTTTGCATTCAGTGGGGGAAGCAATAATAATTACATAGCCTACAAAGATTTTTTTGTATGATCTATAATGATTAAGAGAATTGAATGTTGTGCTAATCATGTTTAATAAGAGCATTAATCCATCGAGTAATTTGTACGCAAAAAGTTTTTTCAAACTAAGCTGTAAGCATTGTATTCCTATAGTTTTAAATGTAATTCATGAATAATAGACTTACGTTTAAACTCAAAATCTTGAAGATCGAGCGCTAATTTGATGTAAGTTGGTTTATTGTATGGAAAATAACATTTTAATTGAATTAAGATTCTTAAGAATTACTATGACATTAAATTTATGTAATATAAGAGAAGCTGATGTGAAGTGAGTATGATTATTCTTCCCATTATAACCTCCACCAAGCTTTGCCTCTTATTGGGATTGCAACCACTCAAATTCCACCATCGATTCTCCAATTAGGAGTACTATAGGCCTAACAATCATCTTTAATTTTCCAATTCTAAGAATATTATAAAGATAAGTCTATATTGCAACTGAACTCTACACTAGATTCTAGTATTATATAATGAATTTTCCTATCCTATGCACTAAATTCATATTAGTCAAATTTATATATAGTATTTTGTTGGTATGTTGTGAATAAATTTGATATTTTTATTGTAGATGCATAATGTTAGAGACTCAATGATAACTTGTATTAGGATTCTAAACTTACTTCAGGGTTTGTAGTTTGAGCATCACCGAGTGATTATGAGAAAATACAAAAGTCAAAAGAATTACATAAAATCACAAGCAAACAAACATAAGAAAATTACATGAAAAATCCTATAATGGGAAAAATCGCGGCGACAACCAAGAAAGATTTCACTATGAAGATTACAAGTTTTACAAACTACCTGAGAAGCCCTATCTTTTGGATGAAGAGGAAGTGATTACATACTAGGGAAACAAAACCCTAGCACCACTTCTTCTATGCTCTTCCCTTGGCTCTCCAACTCAAACCCTAGCCGCCATAATATTTCTCCCACTTGGAAATCTTTCCTTGACACACTCAAAAGTTAGGACTTCCAACAAGCTTTAAAACAAGCCTAAGAACGTTCGATACTGCCCACAATTGACCACGGGCCGCCTGTTTTCATATATGAATCGTCATATGTGATTGGGCGGTCATGAGCGCCCAAGTTGCTGTTCCACGGGCGCTTGAGCGTGCCCGAGCTCCCGTGTTTATGTTCACGAGCGTTGGAGCACGCATGAACACCCCTTCTCGAGCTACAGGCCCTATAGGGTGCCTGGGAGCACCTGAGCACCCAGTTTGTGTCAGCTAGTGTTGTCTTTTCACGTAACCCTATGGAACCTACCGAAACTCCGTTGGCACCTTTTTTTGTGATCAGATTGGTCTCCGCATCTTTACAAGCTTCTACAATAAACTAAGTTTATTATTATGTAGTCACTAAAAAGGCAAGCGTTCTCTGAACAACTCCTGTATAATGCGCTAAAAAGATTGCACTCGTTAAGCTGAGCTTAACATACGAAATTACGTCTGTTCCAATGATACTTAGAAGATTACAGAGCTTAACATAATAAAATCTATTGTGTAAGAGAATATTACAGAGTTATAAAGACCTTATCATTTACTTATAAGAAGAAAATATCCACCGCATTGACATTCTTTTTCTTCTCTCAAATTTATACTTCTTCCCACCCTAGGATTTCAAACCGGCAAAGAGCTCTCACACAGAAATTGCACACACATCATTACAAGTCATCATTTTAACATCTACATTAAATCCTAAACCACCCCTCAAAGTGCCATAAGCAATTCAGAACACTTCCCACATAAGCTGGGATTTTGCGGGCGTTAGGCCCCCTGCCTTGCTGCTTCTGGAACTCTTGAACGCCACTTATGCTGAGCATATGGCGCACGCCTGAGCGCAAAACACTATCTGTCGAACGCCTTGGCGCACTTGGCAACAATCTTGTTGTAGGCTTCTATAATTCCATTGCAAAATCCACCGAAACACTATTTGCACTTCCCTTGATAATCCAATTGATCTCCACACTATTACAATTTAGCCATTTTAATTCCTTCAATGTTCAATTTTGATTTCACTTGGCATGCAATTTATCACCCTCTTGGCTATTGACACCTTGCGCATTGGTTTATAACTTAAGTTCCTTTCTAATAAAATTACATAATAACATACTACAATAATATTGATTTAATTAAAAATATATTATTGTTATAATATTTGACTAATATTAGCGTACTTAACATTACACCTGTTCATTTTATTTTTGCAAGTTATAATGTATATATTAATATTCAACATATGCCGTACTTCTCTTTGCATACAAAAATATTTGAACTTGCAAATTAGCATAATTACCTAAAATTTTGTTTAAATATTACGCTATATCACCTATATCTTGGAATGTTGCTTATTAAATATTCTAATTTTTTAAAACATCTTAAAACTACTATAAAACTCGTGATTGAAGTTAGATGACAAATTCATCTAAGAAAAAGAAATAAAATGACTTTTCTAATATAAATAAATTAACATTAAGCTATTTAAAAAAATATATAAATTAATTAAAAAAATCTACGCAACAAATATAATTTACACCTAAATCCTGAAGAACAGCAATAATGATACTAATAATAATAAAACCCCATTAAAAGTTCAAACTAATGACATAATAGAATGAAAATAATAATCATAACAGCAATAAGAATAGTAGTACTAGTCTGACGAGCACTAGTGCAATTAGACTCAGGTGGTCATACATCAAATAATTATGAAACTAAAGGATACGGAACAGGCATGCTACCACGAAGAACACGATAAGCAGCAGCACATTTAGAAGCCAAAATGGAGGGAGAAAATGCTGGAAAGCACATCAAATCTATATATTATACTTTCACTTTCCCCCTTCCCCTCCAATTTTGCTCAATACCTCAGTCAGTAGTTATATCTCATCCACACATATACACATATATATACATATATATATATATGTAGATGAGAGCATTGTTTTTTTTTTTTTTATATATATATAATTTTATCCAAAAGCATAAAAGGTAATGAAACACTGCAACGGGCTGGCCTTTCATAAAATGGAGCAGACCTTCTGCGCTTTCCTCTTCTTCTTCTTCTTGTGCTTTGGCGGCTGGAGAACCACTTTAATGGCAGCATCAAAGACGGCCTTCACATTCTGAAAGAATCACAATCCTTCCTTTTAATTTTACTTGCTTGCAGTTTAGAAGGAGAAAGGGGGCATACAAATGAGGCAAAAAGGAATACAAAGAAGATCAAACCTGCTGAGTTTTTGAGCTGCATTCGATGTAGTCGGGAGCACCAATCTGCTTCCTGAGCTCCTCACCCTTACAATAAAAAAATGTGTTATCTTTTTTCGAAATAATCGCACAATAAGCACGAATATATGCCATTGAAGTCACCTGCGGAGTGCTGATAGGCACGGCGCCTGGGTGGTCAATGAAGAACTGAGCGTCATCCCGAAGATCTGATTTACAAATAAATAAATAAATATAATCAGATATAACACAAATATATAAATTAAATTAAACATGTGCTATATGGCATTGAGACGGGATTGGTTATAGAAGTGCATTCCAAATATCCTTAGCATCCATTGACCGAACAAGTCTATATAAGCCACTGTGCCAAACATTTTAAGTGTTGACTGATAAGATAAAATAGGAATGCTATTTAGATCTGTTGATATGGCACCCAACAAAACTCATCCAATGAAATTTGGACATATTTCATTAATGTATATTTATTTACATTAAAATAATATAAATATTATTTTTAAAGTTTGTATTGAATGCACCCAAAAAATCTTATTGGATGGGCTTTTTTGGGTGTCACCTCAGCGGATCTAAACAGTATTTCTCTAAGATAAAATGCCTCAACAGGTAACAAACATATGGGCTTATCAGTTGAAGAAGCATTGGCGACAAGGCAGGTTCTTAGTTAGCAAATTCGTGTATAATGAATGATAGGTACCATCCTTAAATTCTTGATAGTTGCATGTGTGGTGGCGTTATAGGCATAGCCATGTTTAAGAATAAAATTCTAAAAAATTTCAATTAAGAAATACTTTATAGACAACATACTATGTAGTATATCTTCTTCAAAATTTTCTTTTAATTCAAAATAAGGGGGCCCCACCGCCTTAAAAATCAATTTTTAAGCATGCATTAAAACAATTAAGTGCATAAATGAGGGATAGACAATTAATTGGCAAGTTCCCTATAGCATAAGCGCTACATATTGACTTTCAACCCCATGACAGCCTTCAATGGCATAGCAGACTAATGCTCCGTTTAAGAATACTGAACACCACCTTGAAGTGCTTTGTTTAATATATAAGATTAGCGTATTTTAAATTGTTCAGTAAATATGCCGACTAGAAAATTTTAAACTGAATGAATTAAAATTTGATTGGTCCTTCAAGCTTTAACTCATTTTATAATAATATTTAATAGCAATAAATATTCTTCAAATTAATTAATACATGATTAAATAATTAACAGTTAGCTATATATAATTATAATCATTTAAATTAATTTGTTTATTAAATTTAAGTCTAAAATTAAATGAAAATAAATGAATTACTCAATTTAATTATGTTAATTTATTTATATTGGATTAATAAATTTTATTAATTTAATTAGGCTATCTAGCTATGTATGTCAGTCATTTAATCATGTTAATCAATTACACTGATTAGTATCAATTATGATAATTGTAATAGTTTAATAACTAAATTGTGAATTAAATATAGTAAATAATTAATGACATTAATTAATTGTTTAATGAATTAATGAATTATTTACATAAATTAATTAAATCATCTATATTTATTGATTAAAAATAAAATAAGCTATGCTAAACTGCATAAACAAGATAAGAAGAGCTGCTTGATTCAAGTCTAAATTAAATAAGTAAAAAATGGTCAAAATATCAAACATGCAGAAGGATAAGCAAAGTTGCTAAACTATAACAACATAAATGCTAAACTAACTTAAGCTGATCATGATAAATTCTATCTGGTCCAGCTTACATGTAACTAATTAATAAATGAAATATAACCTATAAATTAATTCTTAATTAACATTTTTAAAAAACTATTACTGATGTAATTAGTTACATATATAACAAGCAATGGATAAATGTTTTGAAGTCAATTAATAAAATCAATTAATTTTGATACTTAATAATACTCAAATATAAATAATATAATTCAGTGAGATTGACATGATTATATTTAAGTAATTGACTAACTAACGTATGTAACATCAATATTTATAATAAAGAAAATCAGCTAATTATAATAATTAGATAAAATTAAATAAGAATCAACAAAAAATTAACAATCAAATTTAATTAATTAATATTTAAATTTAATAGAATCACTATAATCAATATACTTCTAAAAAATAAAAAAATAAATAATAAAATTAATATACTTAATTAAAAGAATTAACTAGTTATCAAACAAAGTGTGCAGCATAACTAATAAAAAATTTAATGTAATTAAATAAAATATAATTATATGATTATAATTATTATTGTAATTATCTTAATTAAGTAGTAGTTATATTAATACAACTATTTAATGAGAAATTGTTTAATTTCTAATCTAATTGATAAATTATTAATAATTAATATAATGAAATGATTATACTTATAATAATTATATTAACATAATTAAAATATTATAATCATGTATAATCTCATTAATAATAATTAGAATAGAAAATTTACTTTTGATTAAAACAAAGTCACAAATCATAAGTAACAAAACAATCATTATTAATTATAGTTAATGTAATTATTGATGTTATAACTAATTAATCATTTTATGTTAATTTATAGTGATTAATAACTTATTAGAATTAACATAATTATTTTATTTTTTTATTACAATAATTAACATACAATTTTACTAACCAATACCAAAAATAAATAACATAATTGATATTACAATTAATTGAGCTAACATGAGTAGACAAGATATCAAAATAGGCCATTCGAGATTTGGTCAAACCCAAATTTAACACAACAACACAATTCGGTGATATTTATGAGCTTGACCAACCCCCAACCCTGAACCGTCTGACTTGACACAAATCTACTTAGCCCATATTTTAAAAAAAAACTAATACTAATAAGGCTTAAGCTGAACTAAACCACAATTAAAGATTATAAGATTTAAGCTATGTTAAATGAAAAACAAACAAAAGGGATAGTGTTGATGGGTAGAGCGGAGGGCTTGTAGAAAAGACAATCAAGGAAGATGAGTAAAAGAGAAAGAGAGATCAGAAGAGAAAAGGGTTGGTGGTTTAGCGATTTATGGTTTGTTTGGGATAGCTTCAGAACGTTAACAAGTTAATTATGAAATTGTTGTAAAAGAAGTTGATTAGAATTGTGTATAAAATTGGCGTGGTCTCAAACATAGTTATCAAACTACTGCTCATAATTCAAAATATTATAAATACACTCACTGCGATCACAAAGGACAACTTTATTTTGATGTTTAGGATGATCACCACTAGACGCATAAACTATAATGAGATAAAGACATTCACAAAAATATAAAAAAACACATTAGAACTGATACCTTAAAACTACAACCAAATTTTAGCCCTTTGTCTGTATTGTTTTACAAACAGTTTTCAGAAAGCTGCCCTCATAAAGAAGAACTATAATTGTTTAAAAAGCAAAACAGGCTGAGAGTTGTCCAAAGCGAATTCTCGGATGAAGAAAATGTGGGTGTGCAGACTTTAGAGGTGGTTGGTTAGCTGATTAGAGAGAGGGGAGAAGGAAAGGTTTATAGTTGTTGGATGCAAAAAAATAGAAGGATAGATGATTGGAGAAGAGGAAGGAGAAGAGGAGGGCATGCTTATAAATGGAAATGAAGTAGAGGCAACAAGGAAAAAGCATATGTATTGAATGGGAGAAGAGGAGGATTTTTTGTTTGACGCAAGATGAATGAGAATGGATGAGTGGGCAGCAATAAGAAAGGATTGAAAAGACAGCTGAATTGATAACAAGAAAATTAAAGAGTGGTAAGAAAATGATGAGAGATGAGGGGGAGAAGAGGCTGAAAAGAAAAGAAAAAATCTTACGGGGCAGGAAGATGATGGCAGTTAGTCCTTCAACTTAAAAATAAATGGCCGCATAACGCCCATGGAAACCCTAATCCCAGAAGAAATTAAAATTTTTAAATAAGCACTAATTTTTATTTCTTAATAACATGATTAAATCAAAGACAAGTAGCGGGTATTTATGAGCCTAAATAACAAAATAGGGGGATAAAAAAGGCTAAAAGGAAAGAGAATTTTTAAAAGAAAAAAATGAATAAACAAAAAGTATTTATATAAATGCAACTTAAAATAATTTATTCAAACCACCTTACAACAAAAATAACACCAAACCTTAATTCCACTAGTTGGGGCTGACTACATGAATCCTTAATTTCTATTGTGCATGATCAGAGGGAAGCCCCTGCCTATGTTAAAATATATAGAGAAATTCCTTTCAAATGCTTTCTTCTTGTGTCTTTTCGGTTTTCCTTTTTGAATATTGGCAAAATTCATAAACTCAAATCTTACATAGGAATTGAACGCCACTAATGAATTCACTCCAATGTTGTTATGATTGAACTCATTTCTCATTTTATCCTTACAAGTATACACACTCATCCATCTTAACATCCTCATCCCTATAACACTTATTTTATCGATAAATTTCTTATTTATTGGCCAACATTCTGTCCCATATAGTATAGTCAATAAAATAATAGTTCTATAAATTTTTTCTTTAAATTTGAGTAAGATTTTCTAACACAACACTCCAAAAAAGCTTCTCCATTTCATTTAACCAACTTGGATCATATTACTCTCTATTTCACAATTATTTTTAACAAGAAATTTAAACCCCTCTTTTTTATAACATTCCTCAATAATTATATCTTCAAATTATGGCTTCTATTACAATTAAAGTTACACTTCATTATTCTATTTTAGATCCACTAAGACAAAAACCTTAAGATTCTTCCACAACACAAGTTTTGCTTATACTCCATCCCTAATCTTATTAATAAAGAGAATGTTACATGCAAATAACAAGCATCAAGAAACCTCCTCTTATATGTATTCAGTAAGAACATCCATAATTAAAGCCACAAAATATGGGTTGAGAACAAAGCCTAAAGTAGTTCACAGTAACATGAAAATCATTAGACAAGCCATTCTGTGATTTAACACATATTACGATCCTTTATACACGCCATTAATCACATTAGTACATACCACAAATTATTATTTTTCTAAAACTCTTCAAAGGACTTCTCTTGAAACTATCATAAGCCTTTGTTTTTAATACATATCACAAGCCTTTTCAAGACCAATAAAGAATAAATGAAAATCTTCATTTCATTTTCTAAATTTCTCTATCAAACCTCTTAGTAAATCAAATCACCTTATTAATATTAAAAATATAAAAAAATTTCTAAAATTTTATAAAAATATTAAAATAAAATTGGCTTTCAAAACAAGGCAAAATTAATACAGTTAAAATGATTTTGTGCTCATGTAAAAAAATAACTCTCTCAAAACATGAATTTGATTAATCTTAGCAAATGGTGAATCTTTTAAAATTTTGGGAATGCAAGTGTTGATATGAATAGATCACCTATAAGGCAAGTTCTTATATCGTAAACACTAGAACTAATGATCTTTTTGAATATATTCTGATGATGTATATCTTTGAATTCCTAGTAGATGATAAGTAAAGCCATTCACATCCAAAATTTAATATTATAAGTGTTTATTGCAATATGGGATGACTTTGAAAAATTGAACATTAATTATTTTAGAAGGAAAATTTGCAAATAGGTGGATTTTCAAATATGAACAATATTTCAACTAGTTTGTCGCATATAATGGATGTTAATCTCTTCCATTCATAGAAATAACAGAGCTTTGCTCTTTATAACCAGCAATTGCATTCTTATAAAAATTTAAAATTAAATTTTGGTTCACTTGAATATTGAGATTTACAAGGGGTTTGGAAAATGAACGCAATAAATTTAATGATTTAAAAAATTTTCCCAATAAGATAATAGGTATCTACGACCTTTCCTTGCAAATTTTGTTTAAAACCTAAAATTTGTAAAGAGATAAGGACCTTCCAACCTAAATTACACGTACAAATTATATGTTTGGCAATAACTACTGAAGACAAGTTGAAAGATTCTTGCAGTCACTGGATCATCACAATCTCAATTTTTCAATAACAATCCATCATAAGCTGGTTTGCTGCCAACACCTTTGCTTGCAGATTCCAAAACTTCATTTTGTATTAAAATTTTGTCAGCAACTAAGTTACCCCTGAGAGACAGGAAAAGGTGTGATGAGGACACGCCTACGAACGCAGGATAGTTGTACACGATGAAAATGTCCTATTTCATACCAGTTACGAAGATGACGTTCCAGAAATCAGTTTATACACTAGTAAGGCAATGTTTTCCAAAACATTGCTTGAAAGCAAAAATTGGCTGCCATAATGAACATGTCCTGATTGATGGACAATCTGCTCATAGCTTTATCCAAGATAAAATTGACCAACATTATATATTATAAATTTTTAATGTGTTAGCCGGGAATGGCAATTCATTAATGTTTAGGCAAATGTTCTAAACATTGCTTGCAAGCAAAAATTGACTACCATAATGACCATGTCCTGATTGATGGGATCTGCTCATAACTTTATCCAAAGATAAAATTGACTAAAATTATATATTCTAAACTTTTAATGTGTTAGCGGGTTATGGCAATTCATTAATGTTAAGGTAAATGTCCTAAACTTCCTAGGAATTTACAAGGATATCACTAGGATATTAATATAAGAAGAAAATGCAGAAAAAGAAATTCGGTGGTTGGAGTTATTAGGTTATGCTATCACTGATTATAAACAGCTTTTAATGAAAATTTAAGTGGAATACAGCTCGGGTTACATTACAGTGAGATAAAGCTTTAAAATTAGAAGATCTAAAGTATTAAATCATTTCAAATATTTATCATATTCTAAGGGTGTTTAAACTATTTTGAATTAATGCTTTTAGATTCAAACAAATTGTAAAACCACTCAACAAATATTGCTCAAATGTAAAATTTGGATGTTTTCCTTGAGTTTGAATCAATGTAGTCGACCTCTGTAAATTTGCAATTTTGCCCATAATGGGCTAATTTCATAAGATCAGAATTTAGGCTTCAAAATCTTAAATTTTTTATTTTTAACACGTTCAAAACGAAATTAGAAAATTTTTATGCAATGAAATTTTGGCGATTTTTCGAAAACACCCTCATTATAAAAAATATCTCCACCGCCTTATATCACCACCTCTGCACATAATGAAAGACGCATATACCCCCACTTCCCTGGGAACAAAATCACAACCCATCAGATACAAGAGCAGAAGCCAAACGCCTACTTCTCCCACTTGACGCAGCTATCCAAGCCGCACGTCCCAGCCGTTCAATCCTCTTTGTCCAGCCAAACCATTCGCCCCAGCCAACACCGAGCCACACGAAGGTATTTTCCAACCACCTGCCTCTTAAGGTCGCATCCATTGGGACTTGAGTACTTGCAAACCCTAGCCGATTCCAGTTGATCATACAATATTTAATGTGGGTAATCTAAAATTCTGTTTCAGAGTTTAATATTCTATTTTCAAAAGCCATTGCACATTAAAGTTAACTACGCATCAAGTGATTAATGTGATGGTCAAAAAAAGAACATGCGCACACAGATATTAAATATTGTTATAGAATTTTTTATATTGATAAATCACAATTGAAAGCATTATTAAAAACATTTAATAGTGACTGTAAGAAAATATAATCAAATAAAAAACATGTGTACACATGTATTACTTATTTTTATAGAAATTTCTTATATTGATAAATCACAAAAAAACATTATTGAAGGCATTATTAAAGATATTTAATAGTGACTAAGAAAATATTATAAATTAGTTGAATGTAAAATCTACTTATATGAGAAATTGAAGTCATAAGAGTAAAGTCTATTACTTAGATTAATGTTAACTATTTTCTTTTAATACGATATATGTAATATGATATATGTATGTGGGTTTATAAAACAAATCTCAGCATGATACTGACTGGGGAAGCCGTATTATTGATAATGGTAAATGGTAATGACAATAGTAAAGGAAATGATAAGGGTTTTTGATAGTGAACTCCTTAGATTATTCCATAATAATAGTATGATGTGTTATAATCTATTTAATGATAAATTTAATAAAAAATAGTATTTAGAAAAGGTTAAATGCTATTAAAGGCTAAAAATTTCATGGTAATGAATATATATATATATATATATATATATATATATTCTTTGTTTTTTTTTTAATGTTGTATTTTATAAATATAAAAGCAAGAAGATAAAAAAACAAACATAAAAGAAAAAAAAAAAAGAAAACGGTCACCAAAATCCACAGGATCAAAGTCTCAACAAAAGCAAATAGACACACATATATGCTAGAGAGGTATTATCAAGTGTATCATTGCTGCAGAGTTTTTCTTATATTTCTGCTTCTTTTTCTTTTTAACTATATATCTAATAAGAAAATCATGTAAAAGCTCTGGATCTGAAAAGTTATCATTAGATTCCTCAAAAGAGTCGGCCTCCATTGCAGATTCTTCATCATTTTCAGTTGCAAATATAGCAAGCCCGGTCGAATGAAACTCAATTGCAAGTGGTCCACTTTAACATCTGTAGCTTGAACCTCAAGAGCTATATCACCAGCCTTCATTGAGCATAGATATTACTGATAACATTCTCAACTAAGTCATCCTTTGCAACCCAGACACCCATCCTCCCTCGCATATGAAGGATGGCACAACAACAAGGGGCCGACCGGGCTTCCGGTGGGAAGAACATTTGTCCATTGGGCATATTTGAGCATAGTTGGTTAGTTTTGTGCACATTTTCCTTTGATCTTTCCTTGAGGTGAGGGTTGAGCTTGAAGCAGTTCGATTCACCATGTCCAACTATCAAACAATGGGAGCTGTAGACCAGAAGATTTTCAAATATGAATTCCTGGAAATACCCCGAGTCCTCGCCGTTGATCCAAAATTTTCAAATTTCTCTATCAAAATCATTCCCACCAAAACCCTTGCAATAGATGATTTGGTTATGTTTGCTATAGCGAAATTAGATTTTATCGGTGTACCGTAGTATGACCCCAAAGCAAAAAGTATCGAATGAGTAATAAGGTGAACCTTGAGGAGTGGAAAGTTTAGCCATACAGGAACAATTGGAGGTTCATAGGATGGATTGAAAGATGGATCATTTTAAGAGCTTTCATTGGACAGTTATCAATGTAATAGATTCCCATAGAAAAGATTCAAGAATAATCTGCTTCGTTCGAAAGCTTTATGAAAATATATCTAGCATCAATCAGCCCAATGTGTGCCTCTTGATGTAATCCCAAATCCTTTATAATGAGATCTACCCACAGAGTTACAATATTATTTATCCACATCATCCAACATTTTTCAATTTTTAAGACCTATAAAGAATGCTCAAGCTAATGATGTTTGATGTCATAGATAGATTCTTCTTAGCAAGTATATAGATTCAATTTGCCCTTGCATGTTTTATGTAGCTTTTCATTCAAAAAAGAATCATTGGGATGAATAGTGACTGTTTATTATATTTTGGAATAAAATTCATTAATTTAATAGATCAAAAAATTGAAAATGTAATGTCCATATTTTCGTTGTCGGACCTTTATTCCCAACGCCTTTCAGGCCAAATCGTGCCAAATTAAGCTAATAACAAAATGAAATATCCATTTCTCTGGGCGTTTTATTCATTTGAGCACTAGTATAATCCACTTACGATATCACAATGCCTTCCACCACAGAATGCAGCAGATTATCATTTCTTGCCAACACCCAAGCCACAGAAATGAGCGTATCCTCAATTGCAAAAAATGATACTGAGCACTATATATGTTAACTACAGAAGTATAATTAGACAATACCGAAGTACTTATTCCTCCCATATTTTAATGAATAGAAAGAAAGATGGTATTTTCTGTTTCTTCAGAGTTGTTTTAATGAATAGCTTCTTTCTTCTTGAAGAAAGGCATGATTGCAATAAAACATAGATAGATGATAAAAGCATGAGGATCATTATGAGCTTTTGGTTATTCATATGGCTTCCTTCAACCTTTCAGGAAACTCTATTTTCTGTGCTCAAACCTTAAAGAAAAAAATTAACCTTAATCTTTTATGATATTCTAGTTTTAGTTTTGCAATGTTTACATGAACATAAAAATTTTTGTAAATGAAGGAGGTGAATTTTCAGGCAAGATCATATTGATTACCAAGGGTGAATTCACTTCAGATGGTGTTATTCCATATCCCACCAAGCTTCGAGCAATTGATCATTGGTCTCCTCCAAAAAATGCTAAATATCAGAACATTTTAAAGGAAGTATGCCGAGATAGTGGCACTGTTAAATTTTTATTGCAGCAAATGACATTCAATTAAAATACTCGAACACAAAATTCTTGAACAAGCTCTAACTTCATCTCCAATTTTGACTAGGACAAATTCTTATATGCAACAAGCTTTTACTGTGTACATCAGTTATATATTGTTAATAATGCAAATGGAAAGTGACGTCAATATTTATGAGGCCAAAACTCAGTTTCAAAGACTAATAATTCAAGTATGAAAAAATTGATGCAACAAGTTATCCAAATACCCAAACAACAATGCATTTTTGGGAAATTAATGGGATATAACTTTACAAATCATTACAAGCAGGGGCTTAAAAAGTAGCTGATGCCCTTTCACATCAAAGTGAAATTGCTTGTACATGATGAAATTTAGAAAATTATCAACATATGGCAATTCATTTTGTTTTGAAAATACACGTTTTATCTTTATTAGTTGCTAACATTATATAAAGAACACAGCATTCAAAATTACAAGAAATATTGCAGAAAATGTGAAATGGCCTACGCAGAATATATGCCATCTTTCAAAGAACTAATAATAATTTTGGTTGATTCCAAATCTAATTTCAAAATGTTTCAAGAATTTCATTCTACTCTAATGGCCCATCATGAAAGAATTTATTGAGTCAACAAAAAGTAAGGTGCTATACAACTTGTAACCAAGCCAATTTGTCAAAAATTAAAAATATAAGACCACCATTCTTGAAATTAGCTGAACTTTAGAAAGCTACTTTTTGGAATTTATAATCGGTTAACTTGTAACTCATGGTTGATCAACAATTTTGATGACAGTTGGTTGTCTATCAAATTATGCTAATTTTATAGCATAGGTGACAAACTTTACAGCAACACAAGAAACTATTATCTTTGTTTCACATGCAGAAAAGCTACATGGGATTCCAAACACTGGTTACTAACCATGGTCCTCGCTTTAAGTGTTATTTGAAAAGAACTTTTGATAATGGAACCCAGCCTGTATACAGTTTAGTTTGGTTCATCGCTCTCAATCAGAAGGACGGAGAAACAAATAAACATTTGGAGCAATGCCTTCGTTGATTTGTAATAGATAGCCCATCAACCTTAGTTTCCTTTTTTGCACTGGAGAATATATATATGGTACTTCTTATCTTTCATTGATGGCTTCAAGCCAATTAAGATTCGGTATGGTAGATTTCCGCCCACAATTTTGATAATATCTGATAATGGTTTAGTATTTGCGACTGCAGAAATTTCTCTTCATCGACGTCAAAAGCTTCACTGGCAACTAAAACAGAATTTTCTCTCAAGCAAAGACTTAAATGAAATAGTCAACAGATAAGGAATGGTCCGATTAGAAATTTTGAGTGGATAATTTGGCCTTGAGAAGACTACAACCCTTCAACAGACAGATTCAAAGAATTTATTGAACGTATCCTAAAAGGTGCTTTATAAACTTCGCTTTCTGAAACACTAAAATTGTGACCAGTTTTTCATAACATCATGAACCATTTAAATATGACAGGTAATGTGTCCATATAGCCAGGAGCATTCATCTGCAAGACCTTTAACAATTATACAACAACGCACGTTGTCTGCAAAAAAACAAAGGTGACATACAGCTTCTGGTTCAATGGGATGCTTTTCATCATGAAGATGCTTCTTGGTGGGCTCTGTAGACTGAAAATGTTAAAGCTTATACCAATTACAACTTTAGTATAGACAAGACTAGTTTTAAAAGGGAAAGGGATGGTAAGGAACCTAAACAGCTAACATCTGGACTCAATGCTTAAAGAGGCATAGGCAAATTCTTTGTTTGCACCAAGAATTCTTTACAATTTAGAAAAACAGGGCTGGGATTCCTGATGTTTACTCAGCATCCAACAAAAATACTTAAAGAATAGCAATTTATTGATGGCAACATATCAGCTACCCATTCTAGAGAAATAATTATAATTATGCATAGTTGAAAAGAATAATAAAATTTGGACCACATGTACTAGCGTGAGAGATAAACTAATTCATAATACTTAAGAAAGAGCAATTTTATAAATGAGTTTTGTTGCGGTGCCCGTAAATTGACCAAAAGAAAGCATGATGAAACGATGGTTTATGTGTAAAAATGAGACGTATAACAGCATGACAAACCGAACAGATAAAGCAAATTTGAAGCATCTTCAAAAAATTTATGACAATGATTGATTAAGCTCTAGCAATTCTTTCCTTGAATGAATATCACGTAAGGGCATTCTATCATATTAATTAATGAAAATTGTTGGATTTTAAAAAAATATAAAATTGGTTGGGTCAATTTTTTATTTGTACATTACAAAATATGAATTAAGTATGATGTCCTTTGCAGTTTTAAAGGATGATGCTGCACTGTTCTGAAAATTGAAATAAATATTTTCTCAAAATTCTAATATATTCATATAGTGCACATGCCTCTAGTGCCACCAACGCATTGGAATAGTTCTTCTGCAAATTTTCTAGCTCTACCCCAGGTTTATTAAGTTAAACACCTAGAAACCCAAAAGCTTTATTACAAGAAATTACCGTGAAGATGCAACACAAGATAATTGATATAAAAGAAATTACTATATTTTAGAAAATCAGCTTAGTATGTATCATTGATTATATCATATGTCTTAAATGAACATAAGCAGGAAAAAAAATTTATGTATCTTATTACATCTATCAAGCACCATGCCCAATAATCTGAGTCGTTCAACAAATTTACAAGATACAATTCTGAACAAAAATTGAAAATCAGTTAGTTGTCAGCATACTATTTCCATAAGAAAAAAATTAAGGTGTCAAAATACTAATTCCAAAAAAAAATCACAACATAAAAATGTGGACTAACTCCATAGCATGCATAATGAAGATGAACGCCAATTAAACGTGACAACAATACAACTTAAAAAAAAGTAATGTTTCGAAAACAAAATAAAAACTCAGAAGCCAGAATTAGTTCTTACCAAGCTTGGTTCCAACAAGAATTATAGGAACACCAGGTGCATAATGCTTCAGCTCTGGAATCCACTGCAATACAATGAAACAGCCACAAAGCACGATAGGTATCAATGCACTACAATAAAAAATGACAATAGAAATTTGAGAAAATAAGAAATAGCTTAGCTGATTTTGCACCTTCTTTGCAACATTCTCATAGCTGGCCTTGCTAATGAGGGAGAAGGCAAGGATAAAAACATCAGCTCCGCGATAGCTCAAAGGTCTTAATCTGTTATAATCCTCCTGGCCTGTACACAGAAATTACAGAAGTTTGCTATTAAAATCTCATGGATATGAGCATCAATCGCAATTGCAAACATACAAATCAATACAACTATCAATCATGAAAAGTTTGGCAAATTACCTGCAGTGTCCCATAACCCTAGGTTAACAGTGCTGCCATCGACAACAACATTTGCACTAAAATTGTCAAACACTGTCGGCACATAATCCTGTTTTCCAAGAGATATAACGTTAAGAACTTTTTAATAGTTGTTAAATTGAACATCAATGTGCATTCAATTAATATTAAAATTATAAAAGGCAATTATATGCTTGGACATAAAAGTTTTTAGAAATATTCAAGCAACTAAAAGATCAAGTTGTCTGTTTTCTAAAAATAGACAGAGACAAAACTTTAAAAAAGAGAATAAGCATCGATAAAAATTTTAGGTCGATTGTAATGTAACTTCAAGTTAAAGTTTCTGGTTCAAATGGGAAATTGAAATTTAGATCAACTTTAATTATACGTTCAGTTTTAATTAATTCATGCAAAGATAAAATTTTAAAAAATCTTTAACAAAGTTTTCAACTCATATTGAGGAGATTTACAAACATGCCACCGAACACTTAATTATTTACAAAGCTAGCACCAATATTTAAAATTAACTGTGGAACCTAATTGTAGGCGTACGCTATTGATTAACTGCTGAAATTTTAATGAGAGCCAAATATATGGGGTTTGAGGTTTGTTGCAGTCCTAGAGATTTGATTGGAATTATTTAAAATAAAACGGAGTTGGTGCAAGTTTTGTATGTAAAGATTTTGGTGTTATGAAAGTCATAAGTTAACAGAACGTCGAGCAGGGAAAGAAAAGCAAGGTGAATGTTTTCAAGATTGAATGAAAAAAACAACTTTTTGCATCCACCTTCATCGTTTATCTCATGAACTGGGAAAAAACCTTGTGTTACACCAATGTTATGTATAGAAAAAATTTCTCCAACACAGATTACCCTATGAAAATTTCAAACAGATTACCCAGGAAAAACAAAGCTATTGCAATATACGGCAAATCTCAATCCACCAATCAAAATACTAGATCCCAATATTTAGATCATCTTAAGATAAAAAAATAAAATCATAGCGATAATACGAAATTTTGTGGACATGGCAAAAACAAATATCACGCAAGTAAAATTCGAATGTCCATCAACGCAATAAATTTTGGCATACGAAGCTTCTGTAATTATAAAATTCAGATCAACAAAATATATTTTCCTAGAACAAAAAAAAAGCAAAAATCAGTACCAAAGATTCCCAAGCCCCTCCAGCATAATTCTTCAATAGAACAAAATCCCAAGAATAACGAAACACGATGCAGGCTTCAGATGACATACTAAAAACCCGATCCTAATAAATTTACGAATATCAAAACAATCAATCGGGATCAAAGATAATGCTATTTCTTAAACTCACCGTCGGAAATGTGTTGCTCGTGTAGGATATAAGCATACAGGTTTTTCCCACAGCACCGTCCCCAACAGTTACGCACTTAATGAATCTCGAGGCACTCATCTTCTCCTCCGCGCCAAATCACGCTTCTTCGCTACAATATCAACCCTAGAATGTCGACAAGCAAACAAAACGCATCTCTTCGCTCAGACTCGCGTCGAAAACCCGCATCGCTCGCCTTCCCCGATCAAATCATTGGCCGCAATGACGCGAAATAGGAAACCCCGAAGCAAACGATCAAGAGTCAGGAGCCGGATCCGTCCCCTCTTCCTCGCGATGAGAAATTTCTTTGAAGAAAAGAGAAGAGAAATGCCGAACAACCGGTCTAGGATCAGTTGGGTATTTTATAGGTTGTTTTATTGTAATAAGAAATTGGATAATTATAGCCGGTTGGCTGAATTGGCAAAAATAAGCCATAACCGGCCAATTTCCGGCGGGTTTTAGCGTCATCAACTTTACAACATTGGTGCCCAAAAACAGCCAAATTAGAAGCTAATTTTGATTAATGGCAATTAGGCTTATTATTTAAGTGCATAATAATATAATATTTATGTATTATATAAATATCCAAATATATATATATATATATATATATATATATATATTTGTGTCAACAAATCTTATGGTTTTTAAAATAATTTTATAAGGATTTTTGCTTTATTTATACATTAAACACTCAACTCTATAGGAATTTTTTAAATTGAATGTTTCAGATAATTTGATTCTATTTCATTGGCAAATGGAATGTGGCTTGATAGGGCGGACAGAGCATATTCAACATTCAATGATTTGAGGAGATTGTCAACTAAAGCATGGTCAAGCTCGCAAGCCTGATAGTAATGATGATTTTGGGAGATTGTCGACTCTGATGATTCTTATATTTAATTTAAATATATTAAAAGTGGGAGTATTTTCAACAACGATGATAAAATTGTTTATCAGTAGTGGAGGAACTGGCATTAGTCATCGTTTTATAAATATATTTTGATTTATATAAAAGTTTTATATGGTTTTCCAAAAATTTTATATTTTTTTGATAATTTCATTTATTTATCATTTGAAAATGATAATATTATATATTTAATTTTTATTTCGTTACAACTATCATTTTTTTTTTGAATTTTCTAGTATACTTTTATTGTAGATCTCTACAAATATTTTTAAGAACTTTATTATTGAAGTTATTAATAAAATATTATATCCAATTCCTCATATTCTTTGCATATTTTTTTCTTCTATATATATATATATATATACATTATACGTATAAGTCATTGATGCATATAAATCCTAAACACATAATAAAAATTATTATTATTGATTAATATGATTACTATCATATTAAATCAACAAATTATTATAAGTATTAATATTATTCATTAAGAATTTTTATTTGTTTGCTATCATCCCTTTTTTGTAAATTATTACTTGCTTACTCAAAAAACTACATTGTGAAATAGGAGATTGTAATCTTTGGTTGGACAAACTTCCCTTTAAGAGCCAAGCCACTATAATCATCATCTCCATATTCTCTTTTGCCTTTACTATAGTAACACAACAAGGAGGAGGCTTCTCTATTTCTTATTAAATTCATCTAACCCACTTGTGTCGTCGGCTTAAACACAATGATAATAGGATAAGAATAATCAAACATTCCTATCATGATTAAAAGATGACTGCAAACAAAAATTGGTCGCCTTCTAATCCTATAATTTTACGGATCTTGTTGATAGATAGAAGCTACTATGAAATGAAGTGAACTAGAAATAATCAAAAAGAAAGCAATTGGGAGGACCCATAACAGCAAGTACTTTTATAAAATCCAAAACTCTTAATCATCAATATATTATTTTCAATTTTTAGTAGCCTCATGATTTTATTATTTTCAAATTTTATTATCATAACAAAATTATATTGATTTTATTATCAAGATTTTATATTAATAGTTTTAACACCCTATTATTATATTAAATAATCTAACTCAATAACGAGTGTTACTGTAGTACTTAATATTGGATTAATGAAACTTAACTTATTATTAAGTACTATAGGAAGTTAATGATCTTTAAAGAAAAAAAATCATATGCATTGATAATATAAATACAAGTACATACTATTCCAATCATTCAGAAATAAAAATGTATTACATAATAATAAAGTAAAATATATATATTTTAATAAAATTATATAAGCTTTTAGGGACACATGTCCTCTAAGGTAAATAAAATAAAAAGACTGAAAATGAGGATGGTGCAAAAGTAATAATAACTGGACAAGATCTACCTCGGGTTCAAGATCCACACATAGCTCCTTATCTACCGTATTTGATTTTAATACAGTTTGACACAACCAACAAAAGAAAAATAAGTGATTGAACTTTAAGAAAATCTACGTACAATATAAGAGTGAATAATGCTATTTTAATTATATGGTATCACATTAATCATTTACAATGTATTATGAGTGAAGCATAATGCAAATTGAATAGAAGTGAAAATAATATCAAAAATGTAAAGTATGTAAGTATGTATGCTCATAAGAAACTGTTTAATCATGCATCAAATAAATTAATAAGGTGTTTATGAATAACATAAAAGATGCACTTAAATAAGCAAGGAAAGCATGTACATGTCCAAGTGTAATGCCCCGCCCCACCGCTATGCGCAACAGAATATTATTAGTGACGGGACATGTCATTACTGAAGAGATGACCCATCCTGACTCATTATCAACCCATTGCTCATGATGAGTTAATAAGAATCCATTGAGTTATCCTTTTATGCAACAACAACTCATGAGGCTAATCATTAAGACATGTGAAGTACCCTTATCTTAAGTATTATTTAATGTTACTCATACACATTAGCCTTAAGATAAATGAGAAAAAGTAGTCATTGTATATGAATAAGCTTTGAATATATGTACCGATCACATCACAATACTAAGTATAAAATAGAATATATCAAATTGCAGAAGCTCAAACATTTTTCCATAATATTCATCACAGAACTTAAGTAATATTCATCTCATAAAAGAAAGAAAATTATATCCAAAGTTAATTATTACAAACTAGAATTTAACTGTTCAAAATAAAGTAAATCCTCTCATCTCACCAAAACTAAAAAAGAGGATTTAAGCAACTAAAACAAGCATTGCAGCAACAATTGCTCCTCAGCCTCCTCTTGAAGCTCCTGAATATCTTCCAAACCTGGCTCCTCAAACTGCTCAAAAACCTGGTATATTGTTTCATATGCCATGGCCCCAGCAAAAAAAAAGAAAATATTGTGTTAGATAATAAATTTAAGTATATTTTAGGTTGCAAATAGTATTTTCTTACATTTGAAGAGATATTACTCAACTTAACAAAAAAAAAATCAAACAATAAAATTTGAATCAAAACTGTAACAAAAAAGTCAAAGATTAAAATTAGAGATAGAGTAATACTGAAATAGAGCAAGTGAGCTAATAGTAAATCAACTAAAATAAACTATAAACTAAATAATACATAAAGATTGAACAGTGTTGTATGACATTATATATACATTTGAATATGCCATTGAATATGCTACAAGTATGCATGACCTTGATGCAACATAGCATTCCACATTTCTTAGGTGTGCTTCAAATAGAACCGCTAACAAATCCTATGCATGCTACGTATCACACCACTAATAATATGTTATGCTTATGTAATTCATATAATGTCAAAATTCAATGAAACAAGGTTAAAGTGATCAAATTCAGAAAACAAAAAGATGTGTCCCTTTTTGTTATCTAATTATTTATCTTGTTTCACATTAATATGCACATTAATATAAATACCACAATATTCAAAATTCTAACTCATATAAATTACATAATTCAAATTCTAACTCAACTGAAGTCAGCATACTCATTATTTCACTGTATTATTAACCTAATTATCACATATTAAGAGTACATCCACATATATAGCATATCTTAAGAGATGACATTGGACACATGTTATTTAGTTGCACTTATCCCTATGCACAGGGATAGAAGATATGCATCATTTCACAGTTTATTGTCCCAAACTAAAATGTCCAAACCCTTACTTATAACATATAATGGAATTAAGATGTTTATTCTGAACCAAATTGTACTTATCTAATTACCTAATATAAGATTAAAACTCTATAGTTCTATACATGACAAATCAACCAATCTCATATACTACTGAGTTAGAGTTAGATCTATTGATATGTATTGTATTCTCATATGATAATGCTAATATTATCAATTGGTTTTAACAAACTATTTAGTATTCAAGGGATGTTATATTATATAAAGTATATCCAATATAATTGGTTCTAACACTAAGATCCAAGGAAATGACATCTAAGCCTTTCAATTTGGACTTACTACCATAAGAGGATATGTTCAATCTAGTTCACATTATGTTAATATAGGCTATGTGTTGCATGAATGTAGGCTATGTAGTATTATTGTCAAGTAAATTATTTAACTATTTCTCAATAATATGTTTTATGCCTAACTTTTTGAATTCTTACATTAATGAACTTGCCATTATAACATTTATGCTGAGGGTATTAGCTACAAAATTAGATTTACTAGGATGATATTGTATGTCTAAATCGTAGTAAATAATCAATTTCAATCATCGCCTTTGTCGACAGTTCAACTCTTTCTAAGTGAAAATATATTTAAATTTTAATGATCAGTAAAATTTTTACATCTCACTCTATATAGGTGGTGCCTCCATATTCTTAAGGCAAACACTATGGGCGACAGCTCTAATTTATGCAATAGATAGTTTCTTTCATGAATATTTAATTGCCTAAATGCATATGCCACTAACTTCTTCTCTTGCATGAGAACACATCCAAATTCTACTATGGATGCAGTGGTATAAAATTGATAATTTCTTAACTCTTGTGGTAAGGTTAGTACTGGGGCGGTTATTAACGCTTATTTTAACTATTGAAAGGATTATTCGCATTGCTGACTCCAAATAAATGAAACTTCTTTCTATGCTAATTGGGTTAAGAGTATAGCTATTTGCGAAAATTCAGTTACAAATTTTTGATGATATCCAGCTAAGTATGATATCTTATAATGCAAATCAAATATATTAGAGAAACACTAATAAACATATCATTTTGTAACTATATGTAATGGAGATAGTTTCATTAGTAAGAATGCAAGTTCACCAAAAGGAATGATTGTTTACTTTAAGATAAAAAGTAATACATAAACCTCTCTTATAAGATTAAGGTTTAATTATTCTTATTCATCTTTAGAATATTTAAGTTTAATTACTAAGAGAAATATATCAATTAATCTGAGTAAGCAATACACCTTAGGATTATCTTTAAGTAATAATGAGATTATAGTAGAACCTTATTAATTCAAAATAAGGCTTATGACTTGTAAAATAAATTGGAGTTATATTTAAATACCTAAGTAGTTTGAGACCTAAAATCTTCTTAAGCTACGAAATAGAAGATTGATCTTAAGTTAAATTATAGTAATAATGATAATGAAGATTATAACTGTATTATTATTATTATTATTATCATAATAGTATTATTAGAGAAAATATTATTATTATAGCAATAAGATGATGATAATAATATTCAATTATTAAGGAGAAAATAATAATAGGAATTTTATTATATTATCATGAAAATAATAAAATAATAAAGAAGTATTAATATAATAATATATCTTATTATCATTATTAATGATAATAATATATACACATGTTATTTAGAGAAGGAATATCATGATAATAATAAAGGTGATTTTAACAAGAATAATAATAATATAATTATTTTTTTTATTTCAATTTACTATTTTCAATAATAATAATAATGAAATAAAAGTGGCAATATTGGTATTACTACAAATAACAAATTAACATTAGCAAAGTATTTTATAATTATTAGCATAATAATTATAATAATAGTATAATAATTATGACATAATTATAGTATAAGAGAATTATATAATATATAAATATATATAATAAAAATGAAAAGAGCACCATAAAAAAGGAAAAGAGCATGTGAAAAAAAGCATAAAGGATAGCACTAAGAAAAATTAGAGTAATTAGTGAAGTTAGGAGTGAGAACTTAGTGATTATTTATTATAATAATAATTATTATTATTATCATTATTGTTAGTATTAAAAAGATTTGTCATTGCAATTTTATTTTTTTTCTACTTCTTGTTTTTCTTCTTCTTCTTCAAAGCAGGGATCCTTTAAGCCGTGGTAGAGGTTCGTTGGGGAGAGGGAGGGTGAGTGTGAGGGAAGGGGGGAGGAGAGAAAGAATAAGGAAAATTTTAAATAGATAAAATGCAATTTAAATTAATTAAATTTTTTCATTATCTGATTTTCAAATTTGATGAAATGAGACAAACATTATAGATTAAAATGTTTTCAATTTAGAGCTATAGTTTATTTTTTATTAATTTTTGAAGATAAGAGCTTCGAAAATTAATTACGAACAATTCAGTTTTGACGAAATTTTTTGTGTAATTTTCTTTTATTATTCTGAACTCAACGACATTGAAATTTTTGAATTTAGACATATTTTATTTTCTTAATTTTATATATTTAAAATTTTAAAATTAATTCAGGAGTATCTGTTATTCATATTACTCCCAAACAAAGGCATTAAAGTCACAAAAATATAATCTTTCTAATGATATATTTGATTTGACATAATTTTCAACTAGCGGGATCCTGATTTGAGGTCACATTACCAAAGCACTAATATAATTTATAGCAAATCAAATTCTCAACCATCGAAGTACTATCCAACTTAGCTTTTAATGACCACATAATTTTGCCCTAAAAAAATAATCTTTTCGCTTATCTTGAGAATACTTTTAAATGCTCATACTTACCTTCACAATTATCTCAAAAGACACATTGAGAATTAAGAGTTTAAGCTATTACAACTCTAATAAGAAAAATAAAATTGAAGGGCATGGCGGCAAAAGGATGGTAACCAACATCTTCAAGTCTTCAATGACTAGGTTGCAAAAATGAGGACAAATGGCGATAACTAAGAAAATGTAATAAATAAATTGATTCTTAGGTAGCACTTACATCATGTATTAATATATATGAGAAATGCTATTTAAATTCACTGATGTGTCGCATAAAAGAACTCACCAAATAAAATTTTGACATTATTTTAATACAAAATTTAAAAATAATATTTGTATTATTTTAATATAAATAAATAAATATTAATAAAATGATATCCAAATACCAATAGATATATATTTTTAGATACCTAACACGGCCGAGGGAAAGAAAATCAGTCAGTAAAAACACAACATTTCATGCTTTTTATGGTGTATAGAATATCACATATACTTATAATAATAGCAATAATGGTTATAACAGAAGAGAAGAGGTAGGTACAAAAAAAAAAAAAAAAGTAGGTTTTTTTTCATGCTCACCTAACCCTCAAATGCCAACGTAATGGTCCCATTCGAACAACAGCTTTTAAACAACTTTTCCAGCCAGAATCTCTACTATTTATTGAGCATTTTGAGCATTTTTCAAATTAAAGCCTAATATCTCTAAAACGTGTCAATAAGATTAAAGTTAACCTAAATTAATTCTTGATTAAAAATAAATAATTGTTCTTTATATTCTATTCTTAATAAAAAATACTACATTTATACCATCATCATCATCAGATAAACAATCATATCCACGAATAATAAAACAAAAAATTCACATAAATTTATCATATCATCTTTATTTTAATATGTATATAATGATGTAAACGTAACAACTGAATGAATCTATTATAGCTTCCTTAGACTATAGTTAATGCTAAAGATGCACTTTGTCCCATTCGGATGATCATTACTAAAGCATTGGAGTTAATGCTATTTGCTTAGAAATCTATATGATATTTTTTACTTAATTAAATTTATATTACTCACATTTGGAGAGAAGAAACTATGGTTCTATTAAGTTGGGTGATGTTAGAATTATTAATTAAACTCCCACTCTATTTTTTACACTTTTTTTTCTAAAAATGCAAGGAAATTAAATTCAGGATAATTTAATCATACAAATTATTCAAAATCTTATACTCAACACATTACTTAATTACAGACAACCAAATAAAAAAAAAAAAAAATTAAATTATACTAAAAATCAAATAAAACAAAAATGAATAAAACATCTCAACAAATTTAACATGAAAAATACTATCCGGCTCCCAAATAATTCATAAAAAAGAACGAATTACTAAAAATTTTATTTAAGATGTGTATTTTCACACGCAAAAATGCATTTAACTCATTTAACATTATGCAGTTTGGATGTTGTACAGGTACCCAACGATCAGGATACAAATAATGCTATAGAACATGATCAAAATGTTTGTTGATATATATAATCGAATTTACAGTGAAAAAGAGATCAAATTATAATATTTATGGACTAAATGGTTGATCAAGGATATAATACTGAATTGAAGAACTCTGGGAAGGTCTGCTTCAAGAGCTATCTGTTAGTACAAAAACAACTGATCATCCTGCAAAATAGCTCGTCAGGATCTCTTGCTCAGGCCATGGAAGAAGCGATGCTTCCTTCGCCTGGAATGCTTCTGGGAAACCCTAGAAGACACGAAGGGAGAGAAATAAACCTGCAGAAAGCCGACTTTGAGAAGCATATTACAACCTGCCTGTAATGGCTTTAATTTTGTCTGTGCAGTAATAAGCGAAGAATTGTGCGCATATATATACATACGAATATATAGACATATATATATATATATATATATATACATATATATATATATATATATATATATATATATATATATATATATATATGTAAGAGGACTAACCTTGGAGTTGTTTCGAAGGCCATATTCAAAGAGCAAAGAGTCATCATCAAGAAGCTTCTCATTGTGGTAACAGAAGCAATAGTTAGCCCAGACATGTCTCCTGTATGTTGTGCAGTAAGAACTTCTTAAGCTAATTCGGGTAATCTAGTCAAACATCTAAAAATTTATTACTGGGAACATTGAACAAACAATCACGTTAATGAATTGCATCGACGTGGCCCAAAACACGTAGTTTCTAATTTAGCTCAATGTCATTAGATGCTAGCATTGTTAGATGAGAGAAGGAGAAGGTGCCCAGAGAGAGGAGTGAGTATTTCTGTGTGGAAATAATAGTATTTATTAATATTCATTACAAGTACAATGGGCCTCTATATATAGAGTTGCATATTGATAGACTGAGATGGTGAGTTCGAACCTATATTGAAAGAATCAAGCAGTGGATAGTGATTTGGTAAAGATATCAGCTATTTGATCATTGACAGAGATGTGTAGAAGTTCAATTTCCTGTTTATGAACGTTAGTGCAGATAAAATGACAATCAACTTCAACATGCTTCGTCCTAGTGTGAAATATCGGATTATTTGCGAGGGCTATAGCCGATAGATTACCACAAAATAATTAAGTGGGTGCTTCTTGTGAATTGCCGAATTCTTGGAGGAGACATCGGAGCCTTATGATATCCATGGTTGGCGTGGCAATCGCTCTGTATTTTGCTTCAATAGACGAGCGTGAGAAGGTGTTCTGCTTGTTTGCACTTCATGATATGGGAGTGTTGCTGAGGAAGATGCAGAATCCGGTAGTAGATTTGCGATCGGCGGTGTCCCCCGCCGAATTTGAGTCAGCGTATGCTTTGAGTTGCAAGTTTTGGGAGCTATGAGAAGCCCAAGATGAAGTGATCATTTGACATAGCAGAGGATGCATTTGAACCGGTCAAAGTGACTTTGTGCGGGGTTGTTTATACATTGACATATTTGTTGACGGCTAAGCTAAGATCGGGGCGTGTGATAGTGAGATACTGGAGGGAGCCAACAATTTGTTTGTATAACTAGGGGTGGTTGAATAGAGGGGAGGTTGTGGTGGGCTGTTGAGTGGATATGGGAGTGAGAGCTAGGTTACATTGGACCAATCCCGAGACTTTGAGGACGTTGGATGCATAGGTTGATTGGTTGAGGATTGGACTGTTGGATGATTGTGTGAGATGAATGCCGAAAAAGGTAGTGGGGGTGCCTAAATATTTCATTCAAAATTTCTGAGTGAAGGTTTGAATGAGGGAGTTTATTGTCGTACTGTTTGGGCTGGTGATGAGAATGTCATCCACATAGATTAGGAGATAGATTTTGTTGGGGCTGGTGTCATGGATAAGGAAAGAAGGGCCAGTTTTGCTGGTTCTAAAACCTTTGGATTGTAGAAAATTGGTGATAGTTGAATACCATTGTCTGGGTATTTGTTTGAGGTCATTTATTTCTTTGTGGAGTTTGTATACATGGTTGGGTTGTTTTGGATCTGTAAATCCGGGCGGCTGTTTCATATAGATTGTTTCATGGAGGTCCACGAAGGAAGATGTTGGAGACGTCGAGTTGTAGGATAGGTCATGTTAAATGAGTGGCTATTGTGAAGAGGATTCTTATGGTTAGCATTTTAGCAACGGGGCTGGATGTTTCGAGGTAGTCTGTACCATAGTGTTGATTTAACCCTTGAGCCACTAATAGAGCTTTGTAACGTGTTATAGTTCCGTCTGTGTGGAGTTTTGTTTTGTATGTCCATTTGCATCCGAGGATATTTTGGTTGTGGTTTAGCGGTACTAGTGTCCATGTGTGTTGATCAATAAGGGCTTTATATTCTTCAGCCATGGCCATTTGCCAATGATTGTGTTTGGTTGCATCTTTATATTGTCTGAGTGGTTTTGGGTTTATTGTGCCGGTTTTGAGGCGTGTTAGCATAGGATGGGATGGTAGGATTGGTTATCTAGTTGTGGGAGGGATGGAATTTTGGATAGGTATTTGGGTGAAGGATTGAGATGGAGTTTGAGAGGTAGAGGAAGATGTGGATTTCGGGTCGGAGGGCTGTGGTGAAGGATGGTGGCGTGTTAATGGTTTAATTTGAGAGAAGATGAAGGAGGGAGAAGTGGGTGGGGTTGGTGGAATAGTTCGTGGTGTTATAATGATGGTGTGTTGGTGGGCTTATGGTAGAGTTGGCGGTAGGTGCTAGAGTTAAGTAGTTAGGATTCAAGTATTTGTTTGGGTGTTGGTTGGACCGACGAGTTTTGAGGTGATAGTGTGGGAAGACATTTGCTATGAGTTGTACAAGATGTGATATGAATGCGGTTGATATTTTTTGGTTGAAACATATATAGCCTTTGTAATGTGAAGAGTATTCGAGGAAGATACATGGGAATGATTTGGGGTTGAGTTTGGTTGTTTTTGTTGGGGGTAAGAGTGGAAAGCATAGGCAACCAAATACTTTAAGATGGTTTTAGTCGGGTGCAATTTTGTATATGGTTTGAAAGGGTGAGTTGTTTTTGGTATTAGGAGAGGGTAGCCAATTGATTAGGTATATGGAGGTGAGGGCTGCGGAGCCCAGAAACTTTGGTAGGTGAGATGTGTGTAGTAGCAGAGTGCGGGTTGTTTCAATGATATGACGATGTTTGTATTCGCAATTCCATTTTGTTGTGGTGTACATGGCCATGGCATTTGATGATGTATTCCATGATTTTTAAGGAGGTTATGGAAGGATGATGAGTTATATTCTCCACCACCATCAGTTTGGAGAAGTTTGATGCATTTGTTGAATTGACATTCAAATAATTTTTGAAGGAAGATGAATTTGTATAGTGTTTCAGATTTTTGTTCAAGTGGAAACCATGTAAATCTAAAACAATCATCCGCAAAAAATGACATAAATTTGTAACCTTCATTTGAAACTATGGGGGCTGGACTCCATACATCATAATATAGAAATTAACATACATCATAGTTTCCATTATTGGATTTAAAGAAAGTTATTTGATGGTGCTTAGCGGTGACACAAGAAATGCAAGAAGAGGGAGAGGTGCTGTTACGAATGCTTGGAAATTGCTTTGAAATTAGTTGATGATGGCTTGACTTGGATGTCCTAGCCGTATATGCCATAGATGGGTAGAAGTTGATGTGGAACACATAATAGTTTTGGATGTAGGAGGTTCCAAAATTGGATGAATGATGAAGAGACCATTGACGCATCTTCCTTTAATAAGTGGACGTGTGGAGGTCCTTTATTGTAAATTCATGTGGATCAAATAAGATAAAACAAGATGTTAATTTATGAATCGAAAAAAGATTATACTGACATTGAGGAAAATGAAGTAGATGGTTTAGGTGAAACTTACGAGTTGGGGTGAGGAGAATATTGGTTTCTGTGTTAAGAATTGGAAAGGATTGGCCATTGTCTACGGTTACTTGATCATTACCTTGGTATGGTTCAACAATTGATAGGCTGTTAAGGTCATTGGTGATGTGATTAAAGGCTCTTGAGTTCAAATGCTAGCTGGGATAAATTGCCTTTTCCATGTGTAGGGTCTGTTGCATAGGTCCATTATTGGCTTGAGGCTTCACAGTAGTTAGGAGTAGTTAGGATCTACCGGTACCAACATATTTTTGCTATATGACCATGTTACTGGCAGATTTGGCACTCTCCATGGGCTATTTTGTTACCGTAAAGCTGTCCGGAGTGGGCTCCTTGGTTTGGTGGTAGAAATTGGCGACCTCTGCCCTTGCTGGGCCTGCCTCGGCCATAAAATTGGCTACATAAGTGGCCTGAAAATAGGGATATATTGTTGTTGTTTGCGGTGGGGTTGGAGAGTTGCAGTTCTTTGTGGAGATCTTGCTGAACATTAATTTCTTCACTGCATAGGAGAGAGTAGAGGTTGTCAAGTTTTATGGGGGTGAGTAGTTCTAATGGAAGTTTTAAATGCTTGATATGTGACTAGGAAACCGTTGAGAGTGTAGATAATGACGTCTTCATTGTCTAGTTTAGAGCCAGTTGCATTTATTTGATTGACTGCGGATTTGAATTTTGAAAGGTGCTCTCCGATTGGCCGGTTTTTGAGAGAGACGTTGTAGAATTCATTCTTTAGTTGGATGACTCTTTATCTATTTGATGATTGTAGATATTTCTCTAAGGTAAACCATGCTTCATTGCAAGAATTGGCTTTGGAGAGAGATATAATGGAATAGAGGGCTGCAAGAAGGCTGTCGACGGATTTCTTTGACTGGTTCTTGAGCTGTCGTTGGTGTTGGATTCCATGTTGGAAAATGCCATGATGACTGGATGGGTAGTCAGAGTAAGTTTTAGGAGTTCTTGGTGTACTTGATGGGGGTTTGGAGTTTCTTGGAGGGAAGATAATTGGCTGGAGATGCCCGGTGATGATTGTGATGGGCTCTTGATTAAGTAGAGAGGAGGAAGGGGCAGAGATTCCTTGCAAGATATGTTGATATCGAGGATGTTTGGAAGTAGATTAGTGCAGAGATGTTGATCTACAAAGCATTAGGAGGGGAGGTTAGTCTTGACCGGAGAGGAGCGTTAGCCACTCTGATACCATGAGAGAAGGAGAAGGCACCGAGAGATAGGAGAGAAAGTATTGCTGTGAGAAAATAATAGTATTCATTACTATTCATTACAAGTACAATGGGCCTCTATATATTTAGATAGTTACATAAAGGTGCAATCGGTTAGTGTATAACCGATTTATATAATGGGTAGCCGGTTTATATAACCAGTTACCATTATTATTAGACAGAGATAATATTATTAATAATATCATTGTTTAATCGGTTCAATGATGCTTTGAAATTTTTTTGCTATTATCAAATAGCACCGAATTAATGCATTCTTGTTATTAGTTTTAGAAAAAAGCAATGTTGCCAAATGCGTAGCCCAAACTACGTTGGGTAATAGTGCTCAAGTCCCCATATTTCTCTTATCGCACGCACAAAATGTTCATCGCAGTCGTCCAAACTTTATTTTTTATTCGATGATGTGTTTTAGGTCCCGAGTTGGGTATTGTACTAGCTCCCTTAGTTTTATAATATCAAGATAAAATTGCAAAGTGTTGAGATGTATTCGAACCAAAACAACCCGAAGTTAAAAGGAAGAATAAAAATAATGCAATATGATGCTATGCTATTCCGTTTTGTTAACCCATTGTACATTTCAAGTTCATATATGACAATTGCATGAAAAGTGTTGAGGTCACACATTAGAGAGAACTAATTTGTTTTAAAGTCTTAAAATAAATTCAAAGGTATTCTAACACGTTCATCTTGAAAGACATGGTATGTAATATTACCAGCAAATCTATACATGCTCAAATTTATCATTGTCCTCTTAAGCTGCTCAAAACCATAAGCAATAAAAGTCATTCCAATTTGAGTCAGGAGGCATATTTAATATGCCTTATCCTGCATTCAATTAAGCAAACAAGTTAAGGAGGCATATTTAATGTGCCTTCTCGCCGCATCCAACTAAGCAAACAATGATAATACATACAGAGCTGATGAACCCATTGAATCCTTTCTCCCATCGACATACGCAAGACCAATTTTGTAAAAGGATCCAACAAAAAGAGAGAGCTAACAATGAGACAAATTAGAAGACTCTCATCACTGAAATTGATGAAAAAAAATGCTAGAAGCTGAAACATAGAATTAGCGTTAGAGGACAAATTATGATGTAATTAATATTGGCAACAACTTCATGAACAACTCCCAACGCTACTGTGTTTTAGTGAGGATCCTTTTGAAATTGAGTTTGTAGTTGATAATGGCAGTTGCTCCATCTCATGGAAAGCACTTTGAGCTGTTTAGTTTTTGTGATGGCTCCTTCTTGCGGTGTCAGATGCGACCAAAAAGAAATTGTGGCATCTAGCAAATCTTCCATCCAGAATTTATTTGCCTTTAGTCATTGGCTGAGCCTTTAGTCTTCCCCTAGTTTTTTCTTATTGTTTTGGCTAGTCTGCAGACAGTGTTAATTTGTCTTGATTTCTCCTTGCTGGTTCTATCTTAATTGAATACTGTTGAGAGGTTATGACCAAGTATATTTATGTGCGGTTTCGTGTTCCATTTTTTTAAAAATAGTGAGCTTTGGCCATCAGTGATCTTCCATAAAAAAAGATAAGAAAATGATTCTCTCTAAAAAAGAAGTTATCAAATTTGAGAATATCTCATAAGATTCTATCTTGATTAAAACTATTTTCTTTGACTTCTAATCTCTATTTATATGTGTGGGCCAGCCATAAATGTCTCAAAAAATGGAAAATATAAAGAAAAAAAACGCTTTGGAGAAGTTTTTTGCAAAGCTTATAGCAGTGGCAAGTTATTGGTTCCGAACCTGTGGCTAGTTGTCCAGAGGTGATGCCTCTGCTTGGTTAAGTGATAGCTTATCGACATTGAAGAGCTATTATAAATAATAGAACCAGAATGAGCAACTGCTAATAGAATTGAGTGATTCTTTCCAATTTTCTTGCTAAACTGATAAATGAAGCCCTCCAGGTTAATGTGTTCCCTCTGACTTACTCTTGGTGTACCTCATTTGTGCCAGCAGAGGTGTACAAAGCCCAAGCTAGTCTGATACTAGTGCAAACTACATGCCTTAAGAGCTAAATCACATATGCTAGTACCAGAGCAAGATATAACAATTAAAAAGAGCAACTAAAATTGATTGTCGCATAAAAATACCATGATATATGTCTGTGACCCAATTGTCCTTGCTCGAGCTCATTCGTTTTCCTTTCGACAGCCAATTTCAAGTCCTTAACAGTAGAAGAATTCAGAACTGCAATATCTGGAACAACAAATTAAAATAATTTAAAACATTGACAGTAATTTTGTTTCCAGCTGAAACATTCATAATGAACAAAAGCTTACCATAATTGGTGTCGTCCATCTTAACAACAGTGAGTTTCATAGCGCTTCCTAGCTCCAAATTTATTAGCGTTTCGACATCTGTAAGAGCAGGCTGCTTGGGGACGTCGGCCAGGATTGGGTCATTGAGTAGAGCTGAGAGAATCGACTGCAGGCGAGCTTTCTTGGAGGCAGCGTTACTATAAGCAGTAGGATCTTCGCTTCTTGACGCCGACTCCATTCTAGGAGAAAAGGAAGAAGGAAGGGGAACGTCGGCCAGTTACAGGCAGTAGGCTCTTTCTTCTTCTTGCGACTTGTTAGGGCGGAGATCTCAGTTTTCCTTAAGAGAAGAGACGGACAAACCGGTGAGAAAATGGGTCCTTTGGGTCATTCCAATTTGACCCGAGCCTGGTCCAAGTTTTATTCAGCTTTACCCCACTGACATGGAAAATCCTTAATCTTAAGAAAAAAATTACCCAAGAAAAAAATTTAAGACGAAATAAAAAATATATATTTTTTTATTTCATTATATCAATATGTACTTATACATATAAATAAATTATTGATTGAATACAATTTTTATAAGATCTATACATAATAATTAAGAAAAAAAAAATTTTATTAATCCTGAAAATTTTTAAGTGTATATTTTTATGTGAGCATAATATTTTTCATTTTTTTAACTTAATTTTAACTTATTTATTTAGCACAGTAACAATACTCTCACTAAGAATGTTTTTTTTTTTCTTAAGAATAAATTACAAGCTAAGAAAATATCCAATCAAATATCAATTATAACTCTCAGTAAAGTTTTTGTTGCGATCCAAATATTCTTATTTGAATTTTAATACATTTAAAACTTATAAAATTTTTATAATAAAAAGTTATTTAGCATAAAATAATTTGAGAAATTTGGTTGTAAAGCTTATTATAGTAAAATTATATTACTGCTGTTTTATTATTTTACAAAAAAACTTTTAACACTTTTATTTTTATTTGGCTGCAAAGTAATATTTGAGATTACTGTTTCGAATAAAATTAAGCCCAAAATTAATTTATTTAGGGTTTCTGAAGAAGATGCTCGCTCAGCTCCGCTCTTGCGTCGACTGCTGCTACGCTGGCGCGAGTAATTGCCAGTTACGTCAGATTTGGGCGCAACTCAATTAACTCATTTCCGCAAAATTGAATTAGCGTAAAAAATTCACATGTTTTACTTTATGCTAAAGGCAATCAATCTCAATTTACTATAATTTTTTTACTTTACCCCCTTATCTTACCTCAGTCTAAATAGCCACTACGAAATCATTTGAAAACATTGAATATAAAATAATATGATTATAATAAAATTACAATGTAATCATATTATTTCACTGCTAATTAAAATTTTATAAAAAATTTGATATTTTTTAATTTAGAATAAAATAATCTAAATAAATTATTTTGGATAAAATTAAGTAATAAAATAACCCAGCATTCTTTTTAGAATTTCAAATTATTTATACGAAGGAATCATTCAAACAATTCGTTCGTTCATTCAAACACAGTAATCCTATGCCAACTGCCGAAATCGCGAACAAAATGCTCTCCTTGGACCGCTCAGCGCCGCATAATCTCCAATTACACCAAATTCAGGCGTAACACAATTGCCAACTTTCTATATATATATATATATATATATATTAACACAAAATTAAAAATACATTGTAAAAATTCTTCTAATTTTACTTCTACCAAACAACAATATTCTCAATTTACCCAATAAAATTTTAGTTGCAAATTTGATATGACAAAAATATTTCATCTAAATATTTAAATGAATAGATTTAAATATACATATCATAAAAATATTACAAAATTCAATTAATATATTTAATTTTTGTAATCTGTTTGATATTTTTATGATAATTCTTTTATATATACATACACTCAGACAATATTTCAAAATATTAGCATTGCAAATAAGAATTTAAATAGTTTATATTTTAAATCAAGCACCCTTAAAATTGTTAAAATTACTATGTATAGCTGTAAGAAAATCCATAATTACCAAATTATACATATTTTAAACGAATCAGAATCATAAAATTGAGTCTGCTGCACATAACAACAATAAGTACTATTAACAATTATGCAGACTGAACTTTTGTAAAACATTTTATTGAGTTGTTTGAAGTCTCGAAAGGTATGATTCATGAGATGCCACTGTGACTTATCTGTACAAAAACAATTGATCATTAGTGTTATGTAGAGACATCCCATTAAAAAACCCATCAATAGGAAGTTTTATAACTGCCTATCCACCTAAACATAATAATACAAAAGAATTTTGGTACGCTCTATTCACACTTGCAGCACAATTAATGTATCTAAATATAGTGTTAAACTTAGTCAAAATCATGATTATAGTTGGATTAAAGATATTAAATTGCCTGGAAAAAAGAACTATAACTATGAAAAGAACACCGAAGCATTTCTCATTACCAAAAACTTCTTTCAAAACAAAGCTTTAGCACCAAAGTATTATTTTGAAAGCCATTAGAAAGAGCATTCCAATTTCTTTTATAGTGTAGAATATTCATAAAATATAAAACATAGGAAAGCTTTATGGGCTGATGCCGCTCGAGAATAGAGTATCAATAAAGTGGGGAGATTGTGAATTTTGACAGTGTTTAATCAATAGATAGGCAATGTTGGTTGCACTTTTTGTCGAAGTGATGCATCGGATCTCAGTATAACCATGCAACGAGGTTATATTTTAAAGAAAGACATTTATTTTAAGATATTGTGTGGAATCAGATAAAAACAGCGGACCATGAGCCAACTACCAACACCATGAACTCACCTCTTTCATGTGAACCTACTTTCAACACCCTACAATATTAAGTTTGGTGGAACCTTGAGTGCAACATGAGATGGTAAACCTAGGTCGGGTACACCGAGACATGCAGCCAATGGCACTGGAGTGAGCTGGAACTGAACGCGATGAAGTCTTGAGCTCATTAGAGTGGCCATGGAGTAGGCCATGGGAGAATATAAAAGCTCCAAGTGATTGAGGGTCAACCATGAGAGCCGAAAGGTTGAGCCACTGCAAATAATAAGTTATTCATGACAAGTCTTTTGAGCCACTGCAAACTAAAAAAGCTGTAACAATAACATCAATCCTTAATCTCATTGTGGAGTTGGCTACAAGAATTCTTAATCTCAATTGTGCTCAATCAAATAACGAACCATCCCCACACTCCAAATATATGACATTATTCTTTATAATTTATCATCAATGTTTTTTTTGGTTTCCTCTTTTAAGATAGGCAAATACTCTTTAGCAACACTACCCTTTTCCATTTTAAGAAGCTACTTCATGCATATGTTTTTTTAAAAATTTCAACTTTTTTTAGGACTACAAAGTGAATTTTGAGAAATAATGCAAGGAATTTTATTCTCTAGGACCAAAAAAACTATACATGCTATTAAGCATAGCTCTCGCTTAAACATTTTCATGCATATGAAAAAAATATTATACAAACTAGGGGTGGGCTTAAGAGGCCTAATAGTCTATAAGTGGCTAAGTAGTTTGTAATAGAGAAAAGACATACAGAACTTAAAGTTTCTTCTCAAATTTATTCCTCACATCCCAACAGCCTTGTTTCTATCCCTCATTTCTGGTTATCTCCCATTCTCACCTCCCTTCGAATTTTTAACCAGCCAAAAAAACCAAAGTTGTCAGTAAAAGAAAGCCAGGAGTTGGAAAAAATTCTATGCATACTATGTACTACATAGTAGATCTGGATTCTATGCATGCTATATAATTCTATCCAAACGGTTATCATTAGATTTATAAAAGCAAAAATAAAAATAAAAATTCAAATCTAGTATGTTTTGTTCACAAACCTAGTAATTTAACTCAGCCTCGGCAAGGCCCACAGCTTGGAATACAATTTTGGGAATGATGATTCATCACAGCCACTGTCATCACTCTCAGAGGATGAGAAAGTAAAGTAGTTATTCCCGCCACTCTTGCAGTTGCCATTCATGCCCACCAGTAAATAATTTACAAGCTGAAAGCATCAGAGAACACCACCATATTAATTTAGAGAAGTACATGTGATGAACAAGAGTTCTCTTCACCATCAGATCTATTATCCATAAGGAAGCTGCAAATAAAATTTCTAAAGTGATAATTTAAAATCCCTAAACTGCTTTAAAAAAACATTTTCTTTTGGTATGACAATTCCACAACTAATTAATTTATAAAGAATGTTGTAATCAACCCAAACAAACCAGAGTTTACAAAGAAAGTGATGTAGAAAGCACAAAAAAGTAAAATAGCTATAGAAAATCATTACACTTAATTCATAAAAGAAGTTCAACAAAATGCCAATTGTTGAACAGAAAACCGCTGCTGATGTAAAAGAGATCAACTGAGTTGCATATTATGTTTGACAAAAAAGATCAGCTATGTTCTTGATAGCACCAAGTACTTAGTCTTTTTAGGTGTTAGAGCTGTGGAACTATTATAAACTACTATAGGATCAATGAGGAGTTCCTTCCAAACTAGGTTTGTGGAGAAACATGACCCCATATTGTCTATAAGATTAAAGACTTGTTCCACTATAAATAGAGAGAAAAACATTCAGTGAATGCCAATAATGAATATTGGATCTGCACTAAGAGCAAGCGTCAATATTAATCATAAGAAATTTAATCTGAGAAAAGTTTTGTATCTATATTTAACTTCACAATTTTGCTTATTGAAATATTTTTGGGTTCAGTGCTAGTGCTAAATATGGACCATTAAAAATTGCCAACAAAAGGGCCAGATGCTTCAAAATGACTGTTCATTCCTAAGAATACAGCCAACAAAAAGTTAAAGCAGGTAATCCAAAAAAACAGGTTCAGAAATAGCACATTTACATTCACATAAACGGCAATCACAAGTTAAGAGTTAAACTAGTAAATCTAAGCAACATAATTCACAGATCTGGCAAAAGCACCCAAAGAGCGGATTCATGATTGCTGGCAAGATATGCAGTAAGGCACTTTAGCTGGACCAAGAACAATGATTGCCAAAAATAAATATTAAAATACATAGATCCCTAATATAATATCCCAATATAAAATCTATTGCACCCCTACCCATTTCATTCAAATTTTTAAAGTTAGTATATATTTTGTGTTAAGAATACCTCTTATTATTAGAAAGCATTATTTTAGCTTCATAATAGTTCATATGTTCTTTAAAAAATTTCACTTACTATCACAAAACTGTCAATGCAGCAAAAATCACTTATTTTTATTTTTAGAAAGTAGTTAAATTACAAGGCAACCTAAATTTATAATTTTAAATAAACTGATAAATTCATTAAATATTTTTGACAAATTCTTCAAAAAATCGATGAAAATTGCCTTATATATTGTTATTGCATATCATCTACAAATCGATAGATAAACAGAAGTGATAAATATAACTCCAAGAGATATATTGCAATGTTTTGTGAGAGATCATTTTATGCATGGGAATTGATTAATAAGTATATTTGCATGAGTCCATAATCGAAATCATCACAGGTTAACCTATGCAACATATTAATTTAACAATGTTATCCAGAGTATTGACCCTTACACTATACTAAAAAATTACATATAAAGATTTATAAAAATTTATATTCATCTTATGGCAAATATAAAATTTTTAAAATGAATAAGACAATGGTGATGGTGCATAATACTCCAAAAAAATTTCATCTACAACCTTGAGAAAGATGAATTTAGCAAGTACACATACTTCTAAAATAACTTGATGCATCACTACTACTACTCACATGCCTAAAAATCATATAGAATGTCATATTACATATAGATGTCAAAGCAATTAATAAAACTTAATATGAGAGCAAACCACCAATGCCATAGATTCTTTTCTCTTCCCACCATTTATTAATCCAAATCCAACCCACTACTAATCATAACAACAGATCTGAGCTTGACAACTCTTAAATTACTGTGTAAGTACTCAAACATTTTTTCCTTATTTGTTTGGTAGTTACGAGCTCCTAGTTGAAGCCAAAATTTTATAAGCTGGCACTCTTTGATGGAAATCAAGTCTATGCAAATCATAATTTTGAAACTTTTACAAGTAAATTTTTGCATCTTTATTTATCTCTATATTTTGGCCAAAATATATATAATTAGAGTATGGTCAAGATAAGTGTTAGTTTTAAAATTTTGGCTAGAGAAAATTATCAAAATGATCCCTTGACTTGCAAAAATTTCAAAATAATCCTTAACTATTGTATATGTTCTTTTTGATCTCTTTACTTTTGTTTATTCCCCTGGCTAACTCACCAGTCCCTTTCCATTAAATTTGAGTTTTTCAGCCATAATCACTCTCCGACGAGATTCAGTGACCCATGAATCCAACAAGCGATTCTAGCCGCAAGCGACCGATTCTGGCTGCTGAAATCGGCGGTTGGATTCAACGTCCATTTCTACAGTCAACTCCCGCTATAATCAGTCAACCATTGGAAATGGAAGCTGAATCTAGCAGCCGATTCCAACTGAAATTAGATTGGAATCGGTCGCTGAATTCGTTTGGAAAGCCACTTCCGACTGAAAAACTCAATTTGACGAAAGTGGAGGGTGAGTTAGCAGGAGGGACCAAAGAAACACTTAAACAAAAGTCAAGGACAAAAAAAAAATCACAAAAGTTAAGAACTATTTTGAACATTTTGCATGAGTTATGTAACTGAAAGTCAAGGACACTATTTTGAACTATTTTGATAATTTTCTTATTTTGGCCATTAAAAATTGCCCAAAAAATAAGCCCACGATTAAATAACGGTAACAAAAGAGCTACGCAAGGCAGTCCAAGTTACAAAGAGTCATTTACACTCACATGAACATCAATCCATATGAATAAAAATCTCAGCCTCTTAGTTCACAAATTTCTCAAGAACATCAAACAAAACCTTTGAATCCACAAGAAATTCATAGAAAACAATGAACATAATAGGAGTCCACGTGAGTATGCCTTGAGAAGGTCTCAGCCATTTCCTACGTTATATGGGAAAAAACCGTGGCATGCAAAGCATGAGTTATGTAAGGAAAATTATTACAATTTTTAAAATTCCGTTTCTTAATAATGACAGCTGTCAAGCTTGCAAAAATTAGCTCACGTTATATTACAAAACAATTGTTTCTAGATTTATAAAATGGTTTCTATTCTATTAGGTACAATTATAACAACAACAACAATACCAAGCCTTAATCTCACAAAGTGTGACTATTATGTAGAATTATAGATGTAAATTCTTTAAGGGTAAAAAAGGACAAAACTTCCAAAGAATCCATATTCTTGTTCTAATGTGAGGTTTGAATGTGTTAGTCCATTTATTTATTTCCTTTATCTACCTCTAAATTTCTTGTTGTTGGATTTTTTTTGAAGGCTTTGAGACGTTAGCAAATGCCACAAGTTAGAGATTTATTTGAGCATTTTGTTCTTATGCTAATAAACCTTTTAAAACATACTTTCTTGGAATGATTTCACAAATTATATACATTTGATCTCTGATTTTGAAATTTAAATTTTGCATACAAAAAAAATTCAAAAGGGGCATACTTGGGAATTTTTTAACTGTTTTTTAAAAACTTTCTTCTCTCCAGCAACATACATATTTTTGCAAAAGCTCTAGACATTTAGGTAACCTACCTGTGATAGTAGGAGAACCTTAGTCCTATCCTAATCTGTCCAGTATAAACCAACTAAAATAAAAGAGAGCAATAACAAGCACTAATTGCCAAAACCATTGATAGACAACAAACTTCCAAAAAATTCATATTCTTGTCCTAATGTGAGGTTTGAATGTGTTAGTCCATTAATTTATTTCCTTTATCTACCTCTAAATTTCTTGTGTTGGATTTTTTTTGAAGGTTCTGAGGCGTTAGCAAATGCCACAATTTAGAAATTTATTTGAGCATTTTATTCTTATGCTAATAAACCTTTTAAACCATCTCAACTTTCTTGGAATGATTTCACAAATTTACACAACAAAAATTCAAAAGGGGCATACTTGGGAATTTTTTAATTATGTTCTACTCCAACATAATGCCTATTTTTGCAAAAGCTCTAGACATTTAGGTAACCTACCTATGATAGTAAGAGAACCTTAGTCCTATCCTAATCTGTCCTGTATAAACCAACTAAAATAAAAGGGAACAATAAAAAGCCCTAATTGCCAAAACCATTGATATTTAACCAATTCTTCTCAATAATAAAAATTTATGTTGCATCCTGCTCCATTTATAAAGGTGTACTTAGAAGGGCATCTCCTTCAAGTGGGTCTCCAAGTTATTAACAGGAAATATTACAACATTAAGTGTGTTTGAGCGACAAATTATTTTAAGTTTGCATCCTCTTAAAATCTGACTTTTTAAACGCTCAATGTTCAAAAACATGGACACAACTCCCTGCAGACCCTTGTTGTGAGGATTGCCGGGAAATTCAATGGTCAACAATTCCATCTATTCAGTCTCCAAGCCCCCGACCAGGATCACAATGATAGGCAATTGTATGTCTTCCAGGGTGAAGATGATGAAAATCACATCCACATACAATGCAAAAATCATTCAAATTAATGTCAAAAATAGATATGTGAGAAAGAGAATTTTGTTTTATTTTAATCATAATTTTATTTTATAAAATTTTGTGTAACATATAAAAATAGCTTTTCGCACATATCACTAGTCTCAATCATTAGATGACATCCTACAAATCATCAATTTCAGTCATCATATTACATCTCATAAATCACCAGCTTCGGCTAATAGATTGCATCCCATTAAATATTAGCTGTAACTTTAAGATTACAACATACGAGGAAATCACAAGCTTCATTTATCATATTATATCCAAGAAATACTAGCAATATCGTATTACATCCCATCACCAACTACAACTATCAGAAAATACAAGAACAACTAATAAGTTGACTATGGGTAAAACACTAGGCTAAAAAGTAATCACAGGAAGAATATACAAGTTGCAAAACATCACCATTCCCGTCAATGTTTTTGTCGTGTCCAAGAAAAAAAAAACAGACAAATCAAACTACTGTGTAACTGCATCCTTTTTAGAAAATATTACTGCAACCCAATTTAAGAACAGCAGCAAAATCAAAAAAGTCAAAGAGAAGGAATTGAAGCGAAGCTTTAAAAAAACTTCAAAATCCAACACTGAATAATAGACAAAAACATGCAGTCAAGGCCTGACCAGATTTAATTGCAAGGTAACCAGCCACAAAACAAGTAAATTTCTTGTGCATGTAATACAGATAAAACTCTGAATGCATACATCGTGTACATTACCATATGAGCTGAAATGGGCCTGAGTTTTAACCTGCCTTGCTCACTTTTACAGCAACGGTGAGGTCTATCACATGTTATCTTGTTGAGCCAGATTATTGATTCACAGTGCATACAAACTGCTCGATGCGGCTTATATCTCCAAGCTGAGTGTCCTATAAAAAAAAATTGCATGCACAATCAGCATCTTATATATATATATATATAAACATGTTGCATTTTATAAATTCATAATGAAAAGCATACAATAGATAAAAGAGTTGGTGACCTCCAACCACAAAAAAAAAAAAAAAGAAACAAAACAAACCAAAACAAAAATAATATAAAACTCTTGGAGATTGACTGTTAGAGAAAAACAAGTCTTTCAGTTAGTGATCTCGCCTCATCCTCATATTATAACAAGAATTTTCATTCTCAGGAGTACTTTTACATTTTTTTCCCTTATTCCTAGCATGGAAATCAATCAATCTTTCCAAGTCCAAAATAATATCATTTGATTCTTGTATTAAATCTTTCTCAAAATTTTGATCATACTCACTTTCACCGGGCAGTGAAGTAATTTTTAAGGCATTCCCTGCGCAACAGGATGATAATCCTCCGCATGAGAATTAAGAGATCGATCCTTATTATTCAGCACCCCCAAAGTAGGAGAAAGTGAGTTCTCTATTTCTCTAATGCGCAAGACAATAGGAGTTTCATCAATATACTCTTGAAGCCATTTAGAGGAGATTCCCTCTAAATGGCTTCAACAGTATAATGATGAAATTCCTATTGCCTTGTGCATGAGAATAATAGAGAACTCCTGGACCACATCAATCTCCCCCTTGCCCCTCCAACTCAAAATGTCAATTGCCTCCAAAAGCACGGTACGAAGGCTGAGGATGTCTTCTCATAGCCTGCAAGCTACCCATCAACACCAAAGGGATCTGACGACATTATGATAGCTTCATTAATGTAACGACCAAAAGTCGTTATTTTACAAATTAGGTCAGAATCCTGCCTCAGGAATCAAGATCCCGGGGAATTTCAATTTAGGGCAAACAAAACTACCAGTAGATAGAAACAACTTTAAAAATCGAAGTGCCCTAATTCGGAAAAAATCCGAAAGACGAAAGCTTCTGATCAATTTTCTGAAATTTCTAAATTTTAAAAATTGAAACATTGAAATGCGTGTCCGAATTCATCGTTTTCAGTGTCGGCATGTTAACTATATTATTTATAGGTTGCTCAAAAAGTTTCATCAAATTCTGAGCGCTGGATTTATCGTGGCTAATTTCTGAAGTTTTTAAACTTCAGAAATTAATTAAAAATATAATATTTGTCCGAATCAAAAATTTTCGGCGCGAGAGTGTTTGTCATGTCGTAACACACCTCGGTGCCAAGTTTCGTTGTAATTGGATGCCGAACGACGAAAAAATACGAAAAATTTAACTTTAAGTAATTTTATTTATTTTCCTTTATTTCTTCTTCCCTACCCCTCCCCTGTTTTTCCCCCGATTGCGACCTGCGCCTGTCGCGCCTTTTCTGGCGCGGAAGCTTCCGCGCCAGAGAACTTCCTGCGCCGTTTGGAGCAGGAACGGTCAGCCAAATTGGCCGACCAGCTCCCTCTCCCTCAGCTGACCCCCCAACCCATCTCCTCTATAAATAGAGGCCCTCCCCTCCCCCTCTCCTCCTCACAAGCAGCGCCAGCCAACCCTTCCTCCTTCCCAGCCAGCAGCAGCCTCCGGCAGACCGCCTCCCTCCTTCCAGCAGCCGCTCCAACTCTTCCAGCAACCGGCCAGCTCCTCTCAGCTGCTCCAATATCCTTCCGACAGCCCGGCAGCCCTCGGCAGTCCCCTCCAGCAGCTCCAGCAGCCACCAACAGCTCCTGGCAGCCTTCGACGGCCACCAACAGCCCTTTCCAGCCAGCCCCTTGCTGCTGCCACCTCGGCCAGCCGTCCGGCCACCCACTCCGACCTCCTTTCGTTTTCCGGCAATCCTAATCCTAAGGTAAGAAGAGAAGTTTAAGAAAAAGAAAAAAAAAAGGGAGGAATTGTTGTTATTAATCAATAATGACAACAATACAAATGTTATAAATGACTATTATTTCATAGATTGCCAATTCAGACATTTTCATTCTGACTTTGTCGTTATACAGTATTATGATCATAATCTTAAGATACTTTAATAATTATAACTGCTTTAATAGCAGCTTAAATCAATCGAACTTTAAAAGCGGAAGAAGAACAGAATGAAAGAAGAAATTAAACTCCTAAGTCATTTGATTAAAAAACTAACTTAAAAATATCAGAGACTTAAATGCAGATTGAGCGAACTGTCACTCATTCGAGCTGTTGAACTTTTGAACTTAAGAGCGAATGTGCCCAGTACATGACATATATTACATTTTGCATTTTTATTACTGCTTTGCTTCGCTTAAATTGCTTCGAGCCAAATTTCGTTTTGAAGCTTTGTTGGTTGTTCGGAACCAACGTGGTAACATTCGTGGGTTACTGGAAAAATGACATCATTAACATTAATGCTTGGTTGGTTGTTAGAAACAAACATCTTTTTCCTTCGTGGCCAGTTACTGGAAAGAAGACATCAGTAATGGCATTCGTGGCTAATTACCGGAAAAATGACATCGGTAATAGCATTCATGGGTTGTTACTGGAAAGAAGACATCAATAACAACATTCGTGGCAGGTTACTGGAAAAACGACATCAGTAACCTGCATTTTTGTGCTAATATTTTTTGCAGAAAATTAATTATTTCATTTGCGCTTTTACCTTAATATTTTTCCTACATCTCCTTTGCAAATCGCATCTCTGCTATTATAAAATGTAATACTGCATTTATTACTGTGGCACTTAAAGTACTCTCTAATTACTGGGAATTCCAATCCCGGTATTGTTTGTTGTACAATACCAGGTTAGGTACTTTTGGAAGAGCTTAAGCAAGAACCCTAATGCTTAAAAAAGTTCAACTGCCAATGAGATCCACGATACTATCTTTGCTTGTTTATCTTTTATCTTTTTCTTTATTTTTTACTTTTGTAAGAGGAGTGTTGAAAAGACCTTGTAAAGTGAACATTGAAATAAATGAAATATATCTTTTGGCTTTTTGTATGTGTATGCTCTTCTTCTCTCAAGTTACTCAATATGATCCTGCGACAAGTGAACGCCCGATGTCGGAACAATTTCTTTTGAACCGGCGTCGGGGTCCTCACAATTAACCACTAGAAACTAAATCAGCTCGTATACCTTAAACTTCATTTGAGTTTTCTCCAACTAAATCATCCACCTCGATCATCTCCATCGTGTCCATGGCCATTGAGAGATCCACAACATCTAGTTCACAAATCCAAAGAATGGTTCAAATTACACTCAAATCTACAAAGAAATTCTCGTTGTGACAATTCCAATCTACACAAACGTCAACCTCCGACAAATGATGAACTGAGTCAAAGACAAGTTGCATATCATCACAGCCGGAGATTCAACTATATGGTTTCCAACAGCTGGGTATTCCACCGCATCACTGATTTCATAAATTGCCTCTGCAGTCGAAGGGTTAATAGCTGAATCATGTAATTTCATTGTCTCAATTACGTTCATATCAATAGTTGCACATAGGTTCATTGGCATTTCTTTTTGGTACATAAAGCATCTTCTTCTTTGTCTTATAGTTAAGGCATGGAGATTCATTTGTCAATTTTTGCACTTTAAGGTGAGGATGGAGGTTCAAACAATTTCCCAAATCATGCCTAATTTTTAAACAATGAGGGCAATGCATTGCATATTTTTGAAATTACATTCTTGTAGATAACCAACCTCCTCGTTTCCAATCCAGAATTCTAACTTGTACATTTCAGTAAGATCAATATCAACCAAACCATGAGTCATGAATAGAGATAAAATTGGCAGTAATGAAACCGACTTTGAGCGGCTGACCAAAATAGAGTGCAACATCAAATAAACCTTGAGCAAGGGAAAATTGATCCAAATTGGAACAGTGGGAGATTCACTCCTAAGCTCAAAGGATGTCATCCATTTCAACAATTACATGTAGCAATTATCAACAATATATGATCCTCTAGCAAACAAACTTGTGTAGTCGGCTTCATTTGATAATTTGATAAGGATATGGCAGAATCAATAAATCCCACACTATATGACCCCGTGATGAACTAGAGAATTATGGATAAATTTGTGTAGGATTTATGTCCTATTAGATTATTTATGCTATTATTTTGTATTTTTAATGTATTTTCAGGAAAAAGGACTCAATATATAAAGTTTGCAAGAGAACCTAAAACCTGGAAAATGAGACACACTACAGCGCGCTGAGGCAGAGCAAAACTCAAAAGTTCCGCGCTACCGCACGCCGTCATCATCGAAAGTCCTGCGCTACAACACGCCATAGTGCCCTCAAGATAGAAAGTCTGGCGCTACCGCGAGTCGTAGCTCCCGCTGTAAAATTTCTCAGACATGAGAATCCAAATCAGCATTGGGAAAAGAAGGAAATTTAATTCCTCAGGAAATTTATGGCGCGCGGTAGCACCAGATTTTCATTTTGATCCGCTTTAGCGCGTGGTAGCGCTTGTCATTTGGTATTGAGATCGCTACGGCGCGCGGCAGTGCCAAGTTTTCGGTGATGAAGGCGCGCGGTAGCGCAGGACTTTCGAGTTTTGTTCTGTCTCAACGCACTATGGAACGCTGTAGCATCTCTTCTTTCACGTTTCCAGGTTCTCTTGCAAACTTTAGATATTGAGTTCTTTTTCCTGAAAATATATTAAAAATATAAAATAATAGCACAAATAATCTTATAAGAATATAAATCCTACACTAATTTATCTATAATTCTCAGGTTCATCACACCCCACACTTAATTTCTTGCTAGTCCTCGAGTAAGCACTTAAATAAAGACTTTCTGATTCATTAAGTTGCACAACTACGAAATAGCTAAGAAATTCATCCTTTAAAGTTTATTCAGCATGGTGATTAGTGATAATAATGAGTTCTTAATTGTATTCAGCTCAGTCCTATTCGTCTCAGTTCACTACCTTTTTCCCTTTTTACTTTGATGTTATGATGCTATGACCAAAATGTTCTGGAGGAATTCCTATGCTTTTTGTTCGAGAATAACCAAGTCAGTGTTCTAGAAATTCAGGTGTCATATGTGCTTCTTCTTATGAAATGCAATGAGAATTATTTGTCAGGAGAGATATTTTTCTTCATCCTGAATTTTTTTATTTTCTTAATTATTTTAAGAGAGATATTTTTCTTTATCCCCTTAATCAATTTTCTTTTGCATTTACCCAAAGGGAGAGATATTTTTCTTCACCACTTTAATCATACATTGCATCATAAAGTTCTATAGAAGCCTAGCACTTTCTTGATTTCACTTTCTTACTTTTTCTCATTCAAGCTCGTTTATCCCCCCTCCCGCACTTAGATCCAAGCACCACCATTGTGAGTTTTGAGGCACGAAATAGCGATCGAAGTAAATGTTACTCGAACACAAAGCATGGAGCCCTAGCTCGATCAAAAGATGGCATGATTTTCCATACAAAAGCTTGTAGAGTGACATGCCAAGAGAAGTTTTGAAAGCTGTTCTATAGGCCTATAATGCATTGTGTAATTTGGCAGCCCAATCCTTTCTATTTTAATTTATAGTTTTCCTAAGGATTTGTTTCAGCTCTCTATTTGAAACTTCAACTTGTCCACTAGCTTGAGGGTGATAGGCAGTGCCAACTTTATGCTCAACACCTTAGCTCTTTAGTATGGCTTCTAGTTGTCTATTACAAAAGTATTTTTCACCATCACTTATTAGAATTCGTGGAGTCCCAAATCTAGTTAGAACATTTTTCTTAAGAAATTTAATAACAGTTTTTACATCATTGTTTACACATGCAATTGCTTCAACCCATTTCGATACATACTCTACTACCACTTGAATATAACTATTGGACCCCGATAAAGGAAAAGGCCCCATGAAATCTATTTCCCATACATCAAAAAGTTCAACCTCAAAGATTATGTTTAAAGGCAGTTCATCTCTCTTACTAATGTTTAAAGGCATTTCATCTTGAATTTTTTTCTTTTCTCAATTATTTTAGGAGAGATATTTTTCTTTATCCCCTTAATCAATTTTCTTTTGAATTTACACAAAGGGAGAGATATTTTTCTTCACCCCTTTAATCAATCATTGTATTCATAAAATCCTATAAAAGCCTAACACATTCTTGATTTCACTGTCTCTTACTTTTTCTCATTCAAGCTCGTTTATCCCCCCTCCCGCACTTAGATCCGAGCACCACCATTGTGAGTTTTGAGGCACGAAATAGCGATCAAAGTAAATATTACTCGAACACAAATATTTTGGAATCATTATATTTCACAATCACACATCTCGTTAAATAACAAAGACTTGGGAGGAAATTCTTATGTATCATTTAAAATGTTAATTGTGCACATTAAAACTTATCAGCAAATGATTTTAAAGCAAATTTACTAGCACAAGTCAAGGTGGGAATGGATTTTCATTAAGAATTATGAAATTAAAAATACAAATAAAACAAAAAATTAATAAAAAGAAAGTTACAACCTGTTTATTCATGGGTTACCTCCCTTGCAACGCTTGATTTAACGTCGTCAACCCGACCATTATGACTTCTTCTATGTGAAATTTTCCATAGAAAGGTCTTGTAATCTCCATTTTTCTTTTTCCTGCATGTTTTCTACCACAAAATATGGTTTTAGACGCTGACCATTGACCTTAAATGTTCCTTCTTTTGATGCAATTTCTATAGCCCCATGGGGAAAAATTTTAATAATGGTGAAAGGCCCTGACCACCTGAATTTCAGCTTTCCAGAAAATAATTTCAGGCTTGAATTAAATAATAGAACTTTCATCCCCCGCTCTAAGTTTTTAGGTCTAAGAAGCTTATCATGCCATCTTTTGGTTTTTTCCTTGTAGATGCGAGAGCTTTCATAGGCATCAAGCCTGATTTCATCCATCTCATTGAGCTGGAGTGCTCTTATTTCTCCTGCTTGTTTTAGATCAAAGTCTAATTTTTTAACAGCCCAAAAAGCATGGTGCTCTAGCTCGATCGAAAGATGGCATGATTTTCCATACAAAAGCTTGTAGAGTGACATGCCAAGAGGAGTTTTGAAAGCTGTTCTATAGGCCTACAATGCATCGTGTAATTTGGCAGCCCAATCCTTTCTATTTTGGTTTATAATTTTCTCAAGGATTTGTTTCAGCTCTCTATTTGAAACTTCAACTTGTCCACTAGCTTGAGGGTGATAGAAAGTGCCAATTTTATGCTCAACACCGTAGCTCTTTAGTATGGCTTCTAGTTGTCTATTACAAAAGTGTTTTCCACCATCACTTATTAGAACTCGCGGAGTCCCAAATCTAGTTAGTACATTTTTCTTAAGAAATTTAATAACAGTTTTTACATCATTGTTTACACATGCAATTGCTTCAACAAATTTCGATACATACTCTACTACCACCAGAATATAACTATTGGACCCCGATAAAGGAAAAGGCCCCATGAAATCTATTCCCCATACATCAAAAAGTTCAACCTCAAAGATTATGTTTAAAGGCAGCTCATCTCTCTTACTAATGCCCCCCCTTGGCATTCATCACAGTTTAACATAACTTGTAGTATCTTTGAAAATGGTGGGCCAAATGAACCCAGATTGAAGAACTTTAGTTGCAATTCGTTCTATGCCATGATGCCCACCATAAGGTGAGGTGTGACAATGAAAAAGAATTTTACCCACTTCATATTCCGGAACACATTTACGCATCAACTGATCAGAGCAATATTTATAAAGCATAGGGTCATACCGGTTAGAGGATTCTTTTGATATGATACCTCCTACAAGAAAATCTGCAAAGTCGGCAAACCAAGGCGGTTTAGTAGATGCAATGGCATAAAGTTGCTCAACTGGGAAATTTTCACAAATTTCATGAATTTTGTCCCGCTTAAAATGAGTTAATCTAGATAAATGATTCGCCACTACATTGTCACTCTCCTTTTTGTCTCTAATTTCTAAATTTAAACTCTTGGAGGAGTAATATTCATCTTATAAGTCGAGGCATGGCACCCTTCTTTTGCAATAAGTATTTAATGGATGCATGATCTCTATAGACAAATAGTTTTTGAGCCAATCAAATAAGAACGGAATTTGTCGAATGCAAAAATAATTGCTAAAAGCTCCTTTTCAGTTGTGGCATAATTTTTTTGAGCATCATTAAGAACCTTGCTAACATAGTAAACTGAGTGAAAAATTCTCTCTTCTTTGTCCCAACATAGCCCCTATCGCTAAATCACTCGCATCACACATAATCTAAAAGGGGTGCTTCCAATTGAGAGTTAGATTATCGGAGTGAAAATGAGAGCGATTTTAATTGTATTGAATCCGTTTAGGCATTTATCGTTAAAGTAAAACTCCACATCTTTTCCTAAGAGTTTACAATGGGAGGGGCTAATTTTTGAATAGTCTTTAATAAATCTCCTATAAAACTCTGCATGGCCTAGAAAACTGCTTATCCCCTTTGCATTTGAGGGCGGAGGTAGCTTTTCAATAACATCAATTTTTGTCTTATCTACTTCTAACCCTCTTTCAGATATTAGGTGTCCTAACACAATTCCCTCTTTAACCATGAAGTGACATTTCTCTCAATTCAGTACTAAATTATTTTCCTCACATATTCTAAGGACCCTTCCCAAATAAATTAAGACATTTTTGAAGGAGGATCCCATTACCGAAAAGTCATCCATAAAAATTTCCAAATAATCTTCTACCATATCAGAGAATGTTGCCATTATGCAAAGTTGGAAGGTAGCTCGAGCGTTGCATAGTTCAACTGGCATACGTCGAAAATCAAATATTCCATAAGGACAAGTGAATATGGTTTTTTCTTGGTCTTTCGGAGCTATCAAAATTTGATTGTACCCGAAATACCCATCCCAGAAGCAATAGTAGGGCTTTCCAGCTAGTCTATCGAGCATTTGATCAATGAATAATAAAAGGGCAATGATCCTTATGAGTTGCTTTATTCAACTTTCTGTAATCAATACATACTCTCCATCCAGTCACTTTTCTAGTAGGAATGAGCTCATTGTTATCATTCAACACAATAGCTATCCCACTTTTCCTAGGGACAACATTTACTGAGCTCACCCAAGGGCTATTAGATATGAGAAAAAATTTTCCAACATCAAGTAGTTTAACGATTTCTTGTGCACAACTTCCTTAATATTAGGATTTAAGCGTCTTTGAGATTCTATTGTTGGTTTAAAGTTGTCTTCCATTAATCCTATGCATGCACACCACAGGACTAATCCCCTTAATATCAAATATGCTCCATCCAATCACCTTTTTATGATTATTCAAAACTCAATATAATTTGGTTTCTTGATCAGCTTTTAACAAAGCAGAAATTATGACGGGAAGAGAGTTTCTTGCACCTAAATAAATATATTTGAGATGGCTTGGGAGAGGTTTCAACTCCAATTCTGGAAGTTCCTCAATTGAGGGTGCTATTTTTTTTCTTTCTTTAATCAGTTCTTCAATTTCATCCTCCATTTCGTAGTCTTCACTATCTTCATTGTTAAATTCCTCTTTTACAACATCTCCGGTCATTGCCATATTCTCTATTAAATCTGCTCTCCAACAACTCTCACTAATTTCAAGTGAGTGGTTCATACTGTCCTTAATATTGAACTTAATTTTTTCCCCCTCACAACACAGACTTAATTCCCCTTTATCTACATCTATCATTATTTTTTCAGTAACTAGAAAAGGTCTACCTAGGACTATAGGAACCTCTTGTTTTCATCTTCCATGACCAAGATAATGAAGTCAGCTGGAAAGATGAGTTTATCAACTTTTACTAATACATCCTCAAAAATTCCCAAAGGAGTTTTCACGGATTGATCAGCTAGCTGTAAAAGAACTGAGGTGGCTTCAAGCTGTCAATTCCTAACTCTCTAAAGATGTAATACGACATAAGATTTATCGAAGCTCCTAGGTCGCATAGAACCTTTGGAAAAGTACAGCTTCCAATAGTGCATGGTATTGTGAAACTTCCCGGATCTTTTCTTTTCATTGGAATTTTTTGTTGCAAAATTGCACTACACTCTTTAGTCAAAGCTACTGTTTTCTTTTCATCTATTTTTCTCTTTTTGGAAATGATATCTTTCGTAAATTTAGCATAGCTTGGCATTTGTTCAAGTGCTTCAGCAAATGACATGTTTATATGCAGAATTTTGAAAGTTTCTGAGAACTTCTGAAACTGCATGTCCATTTTTTCCCTAGCTATACGTTGGGGAAAAGGTAAAGGTTGATTGATCTTTGGTTGCACCGCTTGCGCATGGGGTTTAATTAATTCAGTTTCTTCTTCTATGGATTGCATTTCCTCTTTTTTGCTTCCTCCTACGCTCCTCTTGTGTTTGAACTAGTTACAATTCCTGCAGGAGTTGGGGTGCTGTTATCTTCCCATTCCTAAGAGTTATTGCATTTCCTTGTTCTTTTTCACGCCCACTTATAGCTTCTACTAAAATAGATTTTTTAATTGGTTAATTATATCTTCTAATTGTTGTTCAATTCTTTTTACAGTATTTTCCTAATTAAAAGTGTCTATTAAGTGTTGCATCTATTTTATTCATAAAATTCATAGTTGAAACCTTAAATTCATTTAAAGCTTGATCTAGGTGTCTCTTATTCTTGTTGAGAATGTTGTTACTATTTCCATTTAAGTTTACATCTCTTAACTCCCCATCATACCCATGATTATTGTGGAGTTCATTAGCCTTCATTTTCTCTAATTTTTTATTCAAAAGTGCAATTTCTTGTTGCAGTGCTGAAATTTGGCTCATTTGGCTTGGATTATCGACATCCCTCCTATTGGAATTCAACTTTTCAATAGGCCATTTGTAAGCATTGTTCGCCATCCCTCTAGAAGTTCGTAGGCTTCCTCTTGAGTTTAGCTACTAAGAGACCACAGGCGACTGCATCCATTAGGGTCCTAGTGAGTGCGTCCAATCCATTATAGAATGTCTGCACTTGCATTCACTGCGGGATCCCGTGGTGAGGGCAGTACCTTGGGCACTCCTTAAAGCGTTCCCAACTATTATATAAAGTTTCCCCATCTAGCTGATAGTAATTCGTTATCTCAATTCTCAACCTGGCAGTCTGAGCAGGTAAGAAATATTTGGCTAAGAACTTCCTAGCCAAATCATCCCATGTGTGTATAGAATCGCCATGTAAAGAACTGAGCCAATTCTTAGCTCTGTCCAGCAGCGAGAATGAAAATAACTTTAATCTTATGGCGCCATCACTAACACCATTAAATCTAAAAGTATCACATATCTCCAAAAAGTTGGAGATATGTGAGTTGGGTTCTTCAGTAGCCAGTCCATTTAATTAGTTATTTTGGACCATTTGTAACGTGGATGGTTTAATTTCAGAATTATTTGCTTCCACATTAGGTCTTACTATAGCGTGAGGAATTCCCCTTACAGTTGGAAGTGTGTAATCTCTCAGGGCCCTACCTCTCAGTTCTCCTAATACGTCTCTCGAATTTTCTTCTAAGTTCTCCATTTGATCTTGAGTTGTTCTAATTTGTTCTCTCCGAGGTCTCAAATAAGTTCTCTCGATTTCAGGATCAGAGAGATAATTGAAATAGTCCCTTCTCTGCATGCAAACTAGAACTTAGCTAATGACAGTTACAGCAAATTATATGATAATATAAAAACAAAAGAAAAGAATTATAAAACTTTAAATACACAAATTTAATTGAAATATAATTACAAAAATAAGAAAATATGTTCAGCAAAAATTTAAATCACTAAAATACGAAACACAAACCGTTCCCTGGCAACGGCGCCAAAAACTTGACAGACTGTAAATACACGCAAGTGCACGCGGTCTGAAGTAATATGGGATGATTAGATCCTGAGGTTTATCGTTCTCTGGGAACGGTGTTTGTTTTGTTACTAAGGTTTACTTGAATTCACTAATGTTTAAATGAAATTAAATTGGTTGATTTCTGATCCTGAATTACTTAAGTTAAGGATTCTTGTTTAGAGAATATTGTTTGATTAAAATAGGGAGAGTTAGGTTTTGGTGTTCAATTCAACAAGGATTACACGCTAGTACTCTTCGCTTCAATTTCGTGTCAAAGCGAGTTTGGTTTTGGTGTACAATACTAGGGAACAACCCCTTCGCATTTTCCTTGCCTTCTCCCTTGCTTAATCTTTGTCCTCCTCCTGCCTTCTGTGCTCCTTCTATTCTCTAGCTACAACCCTGCTCTCCTTAGGGAATGGTTCTCCTCCTTGATCTATAATAATCTCCTGGCAAAAATGCTTGAGCTCAGAAATACTGGAACCCCATTTTAGTCTTGAATCCCTCTGCCCTAAAAATCCCCTCAGCACCCCGCTAACCCCAAGCCATGAAAAAACTAGCAAATGGCAATCAAAGGTGGTTTCCAATTCGCAAATTTTATAACATTAGTATATTCAAAAGGTTTGGCAAGCAATGTAATTTCTTCATTGGCAAGAATGAGAGTTTGTTTACCTCCAAGATACATTACAGGCTTGATATCGATTAGACATGAAGGATCATTGATCTAGGCATCTCGAAGTGAGAAGCTAAAGCCGCAACCTAACGCTTGAAATGGAGGTCTGGAAGCTCCTCCATCCCCGGATATTCATCGACAACGGAGAGATTCCTGACCACTAAGCCCACCCCAAAGCCCAGGCTTAGATTGAATGACCCCAACGAGGCCAAAGAAGCCAATGAAGATATATTGTCTGTGAGGGACACCCAGAAGAATCATGTAAAGAATCGTGTGAAGAATCTAGTGAAGAGTCGCGTGAAGAACCGCATGACATGAGGGAATCGATGAAGGTTCGTCGATCACGTCGCCTTCGTCAAACGTGTAAAGGACACCCACTTAAGAGTTTTGGAAGACGATTGAGATGACCAAACCTACTCCAAACCTACTGGAATTAGCTTTGTTTATTCAGGCATTACCATTGAAGATTTTTATATGGCATGAAATTCTATTCGGGCCATTTTACAAAATTGTGGCAAATTGTGGGATGGCCTAACTGAGTTAGATCACCCATTGGAAATCGGCACACTTGAAAAGGCAAGGTAAATGACTCGAATGAGGAGATCGAGTTAATTGAGTCAGTCGAGTATCTGTTAGTTGAATCTTCTGAGGATATTGTGGAGGGCAAGACGATGGTCAAGATGTCAGAGGAAACCGCATTGTCGTCAGACCCCTTTGACTAGATGCCTGGGGAGGCTGGTTTGATGAGAACCCCTTCAAAATGGCTACAAGATTAAATTGATGAAATCCCCACTGTCATGTGCAGGAAAGTAATGGAGAACACCCCTTCTTATGTTGCGATAACTTCTTATTCAAACCTTAATCCACATGAGAAGTATCATCTGTTTATGCTAGGAAGGCCTCAATCTAAGTCTTTATCGGTTGACGAATATGATAAAAACTCTGAGGTGGAATCAATTGAATAGTTTAACAATAAAATATCGAATTTGAAGAAATTGATTGATTTCCTTGAGAAGAAGAAGAAAAAATAAAGCAGAAATAAGCTAAAGGTTCTAGATCCAATAAAAAATCTAGTTATTACTTGAGAAAGAGGCACAATCGCTAGTTGGGATAATTGGTTCCTCTAGCGAACAAACAATTCATCTATTGCTAAGATTTCTTTTTTTTAGATCTTGTTTGGAGTTTGGTGACCATTTTGTATTTTTTTTATTTTTTGGTTTTCTTTTTGTTTCTTTTATTTGCTTTTGCTTGAGGTCACCAACTCTTTATCTGTTGTACGCCTTTCTTTCCGATGTTATAAAATGCAACAGGTTTATATATATATATGCATATATATGTGTGTGTATATATATATACCTTTTTTTTTCTTCATGTGTGGCCGATGGGATTTGAACCCATGACCTGAGATAATAAATCCTGAGCCTCAATCATTGGGCTACAACACCATTCAATATATATATATGTATATATATGTAAATATATGTATATATCTGTATATATATAACCGATTTAGTTCCAGTGAAGAACAATTTTGAGTGACAAACTTTCATGAAGCGTTGCAATCAATCTAGAACTCTAATTTCGCTAGGGTGCAGTCCACATATCTTATTCTCTAATTTGAACAAAATTTTCTATTTCTTAGTGGTTTATGTTTTGATTGGTATGTGTTACTTATGTTTCAACTTGTAGTAAAAAATAAATCTCAGCAATGAATAATTTCAATAACCCATAAGAACAGCCAAGAGGTGATATATACCAAAGGGTGTAAGGATTAGAGGATTCAATGGGAAGAATAAAAAAGCAACTTCATCAACTAGTCATGGCATTTAGGGAAAACTATCAACTTCCACCCCATGCACAAAGAAACTCACAACCCCACGACATTCACAATCCCCACATCATCATAGAGAGGAGCGGGAAGACTTTGATAATAACAGGAACTATAACTGTAGGAGACAACACATTCTTAAAGAGGAACCTGATTTGAATGAGTTTGATGCGATTGATACGATGGAAGATAATATCGAGCAATGGTATAATTTTCAAGAGAGACCTAGGGTGAAACTGCAACTTAGACGAACTAGTAGGCAATGAAGTAGGGAGAGAGCAAGTTTTTTTAGTATAACTTACTAAGTTTAAAAGTTGAGGTACCTACTTATGATGGGACACATGACCCAAATTATTTTCTTGATTGGATGAACACAAATTGAGGAATTCTTCGAGTGGCAAAACTTAGATGACTATCAAAATGTGACATTTGCAATAATAAAATCGGTAGCCCAAGTTAAAAAATTCTAAAGCAATTTCTTGTTAAAGGAAGAAAGGAGTGGGACAATTAGCTAGATTAAGATGAGAGGAGTGCTTGAAAATAAATCTTGCCATCATTATCACTATAAGCATTTTGACACCAAATTGATGAGATGAGACAAGGGTTAATGACAGTGATAGAATATCTTGACACATATGAAGATTTAGTAACTATGACTAACTGTCAGGATTCAGATGAAGATTTAGTAGCTATGACTAATTGCCAGTTAGCAAACAAGTTTGTATAGGATTAAGAATATATCTTAGGCATCAGATAAAATTACAAAACCAACAAACTGTAAAAGAAGTTGCACACAATACATTGTTCTTACAGCCTCAATCTAAAGCATCATATTTGAGATCTAAAAATGTTGTTTTGACCGATCCAAGCAACATGAAAAACAATTTACTTTTCAACCCACTCCAGCTCCAATAACACCTGTAGCACAATCTACTAGGACACTTAAAGATATTATCTATTGTAGATATAAGCAAACGAGGCATTTAAAATATGAATGTATGGTTGTATTAATTATTGTTATTTTAAAAAATAAGAAGAGAATCATTGGTCTTATCATGGCGTTAATTAATTTGAAGATGAGAAGTTTACTATTAGTGAGAAATTACATTTGGATGTAGTTTGTTGTTGAGCACCATTGTTGACGAGGGTTGTGGGAGAACAAATTAGAGTATCTCTGATTCTAAATGAAGTGCCATGAACATGATATCTATCCACACATTATCACGAGCCAAATTAGTTCCTAAACTACACCCAAATCTCTTCAAAGTTAGATGGGTAAATCAAGCTTCACATTCTGCCACACAGAAGAATTTAGTTATCATCAAGATGGAAAGTTACAAGGAATATATATGTGCTGATGTTTAACGTATGGGCATAGCTTATATTTTGTTGGAGAGATCCTAGTATTTGCTATAAATTTGATTCATTGTGAGGGGATAACACCTACGCATTCAAGTTCAAACAGAAGATCATAAAATTGTATCTCATGAAATTATCCAACAAGACCCTATTCTCTGCTTCTAATTCAGGTCCATCATCATCATTTTTCACATTTTTGTAGGTCCAATGACATTCAAATCTACTTTTAGTCAGCTCTCAACTAAAAAACTTTTATTTCAATCAAATAAATGAACTAGACTTCAATTAATTCACATTTCACCTTCACTTTCACCTTCAATAGATTGTTTCCTTCTTGCTAGAGGTTTTCTTTCTTTAAAGTTGCATATTGTGTTTAAATTGAAAAGATTAAAAAGAGAATCTGTAGGTTCTCATGTGCATTTTGCATGTGAAGGATGCATTACTAAATTCTGATGGTGTGTCTGTGCCATAAACTGTGATGATAATGTTGGAGGATTTTCCTTGGATGAGTTTGGATGAGTTGCCAGATATGTTGCCACCATTGCATGATATCCATTATGCTATTTATCTGATTTCGAGTGCATAGCTGCCAAATCTATCACATTATCACCCAAATCTAGTAGAACATGTTGAGAGCTATAATGTCAAGCAAAAGAGTTATCACATATGGGTTTCTTGAGAGTCTCAGTCCTTGTGTCATACCAACCCTTTTAATTCCAAAGAAAGATGGCACTTGGAGTATGTGTGTGGACAATAAAGCCATAAATTAGATCACCATCAATAAAAGGTTCCCCATCCCGTAGCTAAATGACATTAAATTTGATAGCCAGCCCAAATTTGTTTTCAAGGATTGATCTTAATGGTGGTCATCACCAAATTAAAATTAGGCCAAGCGATGAGTGGAAGATTGCTTTTAAGGCATCAGGGAGACTTTATGAATGGCTCACCATGCCTTTTGGTTTAACCAATGCACCAAGGTCTTCATGAGATTGACGAATACGATGTTGCGACCTTTCTTAGAGAAGTTTGTAGTTGTGTACATTAATGACAATCATTTTTAGCAATGATAAAAAGAGACATTTAGAGCAATTGAAATTGGTGTTGAAGAACTTTATGAAATGAGGTTGTTTATAAATAAAAAGAAATATGCAATCATGCAACCTAAAGTCATTTTCATAGGTTTTCTAATATTATCTTTAGGTATAAAGTCAAATCCTTAAAGTTCAAGCTATAGTTGACTATCCCACACGTATGAGTTTTACTAATGTTAAAAGTTATCATGGGCTTGCTATATTTTATAAGACTTTGAATAAACCTTTAGCACCATGATAGCTCCTATTATTAATATTCTAAAGAATGAAAGGTTCATTAGAACTTCTAGTACTGATAGAACTTTTCATCACATTAACAAAGTCATGACCACATCAACAGTTCTTAAGATCCTAGACTTTGCAAAGGTATTCAAGGTTGAATGTGATGCCTCAAGAATTAGCATAGGGGGGTGTTGCAACAAGATGGCCATCCTATAGCATATTTTAGTGAAAAGTTGAATGAGGTAAAACAACATCATTCCACATATGACAGAGTTTTATGCCCTCATTAAATATTGGCGACATTACTTACTGCATAAGTTACTTATATTATACATTATACATAAACAACCATGCATTCAATTTCATTAACATTCAAAATAAGTTAAATCATCAGCACCCAAACTGGATAAAGTATTTGCTAGATTTCTCATTTGTTCTTAAGCACAAGCCAAATGTTGAGAATAGGTCTATCGATACATTTTCTCAAGTAGCTTTAGTGGTGTCTGCATCATAAGTGTGGTTGTGTAACGATCCAATGTCGTTATTTTGCAAATTAGGTCATATCCCAACTCAGAAATCAGGATTCCAGAAAACATCAAATTAGGGCAAAACCAAAATACCATTAGATATAAATAATTTTTAAATCAAAATACCCTAGTTTGGGAGAAATCCTGCTAACGAAAACTCATGCTTTAATTTCTGAATTTTTTTTTAATTCAATAAATTGAGAAAATTAAATACAAGTTCAAATTCATCAATTTTTATGTCAATGGATTAAGTATACTATTTAAATGTTATGCTAAAATTTTCATCAAATTCGGAGCTCTGGTTCAATCGTGATTAATTTTTGAAGTTTCAAACTTCAGAAATTAATATAAAATAAAATATTGCTCCGGATCGAACATTTTTGGCGCAAGAATGTTCATCTCATTGTAACACACCTCTGTGTAAATTTCTTTGATTTAGAAGTCGAACGACGAAAAAATGTGAAAAAATTAATTGAAATTATTTATTTAAAGTTTTCCTATTTTCCTGTTCAGCCCCCCGACACCACGCTAAGGCGCACGCTCTGTCGCTTGACAGAGCCTGTCAGACGCGCAGGCGATCAGCGCCAATTTCACGCACGCGCCACCCTGGTCGGCGGTTGGTCGGCGCCGGCCGGCCGTCCATTCCCCTCTCCCTTTCCTTCCCTCCTATTTATACCCCGCTCAGCCAACGATTCCTCCCCTAAAACAGCAGCCCTTATCCCTCCCTCAGCAGCCAGTAGCCGCCTCCTCTGCTCTAAGCACCCCACTCTGGCCACCCCCACGGCCCCTTCGGCCATGTAGGCGCCCGACAACCCTAACCCTAGGTAAGAGGAAGAAAAAGGAGAAGAAATGAGGAGAAAATTTTGGATTTTTTTATTTTGTTTCTTTATTTCTTTTCATTTTCCTTAATGGTAATTATACTATATCTATTATGTCATTGCATTATTATTGTTGTCATTAATTAATAATGAATAACAGTAAAAATATAATATTATGATGACTATTTCCATTTTGTCAATTTAAATTCAGTCATTTTCATTCTATCTTTTTCTTTCATACATTATTATTATCATTATTATTAAATAATGATAATAATAATGCTATAATAAATATTATTTCTACCCTTAGTAACTAAAAATTATATCTTCTATCAAGAAGAGAGAGCGAAAGAAAAATGAAATATAAAAGAAAATAATAAATACTCCTAAAAATATCATATATTACTTTGTTGGCTAAAACGATTAATTTTAAAAATCAAAAACTTATGCAGATTCAATCAACTATTACACTTTTGAAACTTTAAGAAAAAAGTACCCAGTATATATACATGTATAATATTTTGAATTTTACTGCTGCTTAGCTTTACTTTAAGCCAAATTCATATTGATGCTTGGTTGGTTGTTTGAAACCAACATCTTTTTATAATGTGGTTGGTTACAAGAAAAATGACATCAGTAACGTACGTGGTTGATTACTGAAAAAATGACATCAGTAACATACGTGAGTTAGTTACTGAAAAAATGACATCAGTAACATACATGGCTGATTACTGAAAAAATGATATCAGTAACATACGTGGTTGGTTAATAAAAAATGACATTAGTAACATACTTCTTTGTGATATAACTTTTTGCAGAAAATTAATTATCCCGTTTGCGCTATTGCCTTAATTTCCTACATTTTTATCACAGTTTTTCGGTTAATCGCATCTCTGTTCTTATAAAATATAATATTTTATTGTTTACTGCAGTACTTAGAATATTCTCTAATTACTAAGAATTTCAATTTCGGTATTGTTTTCTTTACAATACCAGGTCAGGTACTTCTGGGAGAATTCGAACAAGAACTTTAATTCATAAATTTTCAAATTGTTGATGGATCTGCGATGCTACTTTACTTTTTATTTTATTTCATTTTTGTTTCAGTTTATATTTTGTTTCAAAATGATGAAAACATTATACGAGATGTACATTGGCTTTTTTTTGTAATATGAAATTTTGATGAATGAGAAATATCATTTGGCCTTTATATGTGTATCACTTCTCTTTTAGATTGCTCAATAGGATCCTACAATTTGTGAATACCTAATATCGGGATAGTTTCGTTGAACTGACATCGTGCCTTCACAAATTGTAGGCTTTGACTAATTAAAAGATGACATTGCTAGTTGTTTTGATTCCATCTCATCTATAGCTAAACAAGTGATTCTCTATTGTCTAACAAATCTAATTAACACATTATCCAAAGGTATTTGTTTAAAGGGTTGTCCTTAAGTATCCCTAAGTCTTCAACTAGTGAGTTACACTTTGGAGAAATTGGAAAACATCTAAGGAGAGATAAATAACTCATCTTATAGAATGACTACACTGAAGAGAGATGTAGATAGATTCTCTGAGATGACATATGTCATTCATTATTCCAAAATCATAAAAGCAATGTTGCTAGGCTTTCTTTTAGAGAGGTTGTTAAGCTACATGGAATACCCAATATGATAATGTCTAATCATGATGCAAATTTGTCTCCTACTTGTAGAAAAAATTTTAAATTATAAGGCATAACCTTAAGTTTTATTTTATTTTCTACCACCACACAAATAAGCAGATTGAGATAGTAAATAAGAATTTGGGAAATTTACTTAGATGCCTAGTTGAGAAGAGGTTAGAGAATTAGATCCTTTACCTGCCTACTACCAAGTTTACTTACAACAGTACTATCTCTAGGATTACTAAGAAAACATCATTTGAGGTTATGTGTATTTTAATCTTAAGAAGCATTTTAACCTTTTAGAAAATTTCAAATCATCTCTACTCTAATGTTTCAGTCTTTTATTATTAATTTTTAAAAGATATAAGAAGTTAAGAGCACATAGAACGTTCAAATAATAAATATGCTAACAAATCAATGCAACTAGATTAGAAAAAGAGTCCCAAAAAGGGGATTATGTGTTAGTGTATGCATTCATCCTGAGAGACATGCTATCACTAAATATAAGAAATAGCATACTCAAGCTACAGGTTTGCTTTGAGTAATTAAGTAAACTAGACCCAATGCTTATCTTTTGAATTTGCCATCATATATGTTAATTAGTCAAATTTTTAAAATAGAAGATTTAATTTCATTTTCTACTAATTTTAATTTAAGGAATATTGAATTGACTCTATTGAAAACAAAGATAGCAATCCATCACATAAGTTTCTTACACCTCTTTTAGAAATTAAATCTATTATGACTAATGAGATTGATCCAGGCTTAAAAAGAGACCACATTTTTATAAGGAAGAATAAAACACCTTTCGAAGATACTTGGTTGATATATGAGGAGCTACAAAGACTCCATCCCGACTTACTTGACAACTACATTGACTTTCATTATGCGGAGTAAAGTTCTTATAATGAGGGAGTCTAATGTAAGACGAGGAGGAGCACACACAAGGAGGACCCAATGACTTAGGAATTTGCACACAAGGATCCTATAATCTTGATAATTTTTTGTTTATTTTGTTTTTCCCTTGTCCTTGTTTTCTCCCAACTTTTCTCATCGTAATTCCAAGTTTCTCAATTCTCCTCGCATTTGATCTTTGTTTTCAATTGTCATCCTCTTACTAGTGTTCCTATAGTGTTGTGTACATCTTCCATCGTCTTTCTAGACAAAATCCACTTAAAAACCAGTTTTTCAAAATTTGCTACGTCCTGGTTTGGGGAGGGAAATTTAAATATAAAGAGTATGAAAATATAATAATGCTTTCATATGAATATTGAAAGTAACATCATTAGTTTTCTAATGAATCTCAATCACAAGTAGGGAACGACCCTAGGACTCATATAACTTAAGGTTTCTAACTTTAGACTAATTAAATAGGAAAAAAACTAATAGAACTATATAGCATAATATGATTATATTTTAGAGAGTGTAGATTGCATACTAATGATGAATGCTTGCAAATGTGTCATTTTTTTCTTAAATTGGATTTGACGGAATCTTCTTCTAAGCTTAATAGCTTATCCTTTATCTTGCATGAATATAAAACTCCAACCTTCATAAACTGACATGAATAGGAAAGAGAAAGTAAAAGAAAATGTAGAAAGAATTCCGAAGGGATTTAATGCTTTTCCATTCTGTATTTTTTGAAAATAAATACAAAGAAAGATCAATTTGTAAACCCAACACGTAAGGAAGAAGCTTAAATTTTATTGAGAACGAATTCCTATCAAAAGTAGATAAGTCTAATAAAAGAATATGAAATGTGAAAAATGAAAAAATCAAAGGTATACTGCTCATCTGTTATCCTCGGCTTTTTCCATACCTCTTATCTTCAAGGGGGGGTTTCATGCAGTTTAGGAGTGAGGAAAGGTGGTGACAGAAAGGAAGTGATTTGATTTGTGCCTCTTGTGTGGCCCACAGATGCAGCTCCTTGATCTACCTTGCACTTTACAGAACGAAAACCTAGCCCAACTTCAAGCAAGCAAGCTTTAGCCATGATGGCAAGCTTTAGCCATGATGGCAAGCATCAGAGTCATGGCATAACTAACCCTAATCACTGTTGGCCCAATTTTTGTGCTCCATTTGTACACCAATGTAAACTTGTCGTTTGCTTAACTAAGCACGATGCAGAGAAAAGTTTATTGAATTATAGTAAAAGCACCAACATATAAATTACATGCTTTACAACATCGATAACAAATAAGACCCAACTACTCAGTGCATGGGGATCCACGTAAGATTATATGACTTGGTATAAGGAGAGAAATGAACAGAGAATACCAATGAACTTTCTTTTAAAAGCCTCCCTCCAATCAATATTAATTAATGCACCGTTGTCTTCTTTAACAATAACAGTATCACCACTGTCATCAGCATGATAGCCAGATTTTTTTTCAACAGTAATATCTAACTTGCCAAATAGATTGGAATAATGGGACATCCATAGCCTTTTTTCTTTAGCAGCAGTATTCCACGCCCTACAAGGATAAAGGCAGCATATGTAAAGCAATAGAAAAATAGCATCATTACAGCACTCAAAAGCCGATTCTAAAAAAGTTCGCTTTATTGGCACCATAATATCAAAATAGTTAGTGTAACGCACAAATAGAGCACATTAAATCTCTCCCTCCCTCTATCTCTCTCTCTTTCATTACAACACATCAAAACTTGTATGGAGTTAACTTTCTGGGCAGCATAACATTGCACAAAGAAAAATAACTTAATTAAAAAAAGGAATGATAAAATACCAGCAAACTGAGCTAGCATTGACCAAAGAACTCAGGTCCAGCAATCTGAAAATATGGAGAAGGATATCCTGTGGTAGGTGCGTATAACCTAGTAAATATACTTTATAACAAAAGAAATCATATTACATAGTGGAACTCCGTAAATTAAAATCAGCATGGATTTAGAAAGTTGTATCGTAGATTAAAATGATTAATTAATGAGATCAGCAATGCATACATACACATGATCTTGTTAAACGTCAGATTTTGTGTAAAATTGAGTATCTGGTGCTTAAGCAATTAATTAACATTTTACACAGTGAATTAGCATTAAATTTATGGCTTCAAGAACATAATATATAGGTCAGAGTAAAGAGTCAGGAAATAAACAGCTAAACTAGTAAAAAGAATTCTTCGTCAAATTATTGGCATGCTTAAATTTAATATTTATGTTACAAAACTATTAAATTAATTAAAATGGTAAGAACAGTTTAGCATTAAATAACCATAAACTCACGATGGCCGTTACAAATTTAAAGCCTTTTTCACTATAAATAAAGGTGAAGTTCATCAGTCTATAACCACTTTAAAATCTATTATCTTATATTGCAAACTAGTACATAACAGTCTGAAGTATAGTTGCTGGTAGAACAGACACTGAGTAACCCCAATCCAATTAACATGGCAAACAGTGTAATTTCATGTCTAAAAATGCTACTTGAATATGGATTTGATCCTTCTGATACATCATTGCTCAAATCCAGGTCTAGAATGACCATAGCCAATTATAACAGAACTTGACATATCAACACCATTATTTAAATGAAGCTTGGGACGTCATTATAATCAGGTGCTACCCATCAATTTCTAAAATGCATTTCAATTACCATTTCACTTAAGATAATTAAATTTAAAACAATATGAATTTCCTATCAGGTAATATAAAATAATGTTTTAGGATACTAAATACAAACTGTACTCCACCACATTGGTCTTTCTAAATTCACACTTGGAGTATTTAGCATATAGTAAGTGTCTTCTAAGGATAATCAAAATAGTCCTCAAATGTTCCTCATCGTTTCTTTTATTTTTTGAATAGTATGGATATCATTGATGAAGACAAAGACACATTTATCCAGAAACAGCCTTGTTACTAGGTGCACTAAGTTCATGAATGCAAAAGAAGGATTTTATAGACAAAATAGTATTACAAAAACAAGTGTCCATACTTGATCTAGAATGCTGACTTAGGTACATCTTCTTTGATCCTCAATTGATAGTAGCCAATTCAAAGATCATTTTTGAAAAGACTATCACCAGTCAATTAATCAAACAAATTATAAATTCTAAAAATTGATTAATATTGTTTATGGATACCTTTATTAAGCTCCTAATAATAGATGCACATTCGCATGTATCTGTCTTTCTTTCAACAAAGAGGATTAATGCTCCCCAAAATGAAGTGCTCGATGGAATGAATCCTTAATCTGACAATTCTCGTAATTGTTCATTTAATTCATGCAATTCTCTCTGAGTCAATCAATAAGATTCTTTCAAAATAGGCATTAACTTGAAATCAAATTCTACCACTTGATTTAGTAGAAACCCATGAAGATTGATGCTGACAGAGAGCACACTTAAGAAGGAGGCCCATGACTCAAAAATTTGTATAGAGCTTAGTTGGAGGTTAAGCAAGAGATGCACTGTGTTTATTTATGAAGTTGTGTTGTGTTTTGGATCATTTTATTTTTTACCCATGTTGGCAATGTCGCATATTATTTGATGGTTTATACTTTTGCAAGATTTATTGTCAGTACCCGTGGATTAGTGTCACTTTGTATTTTATTGTATTTATGTGTTCGTGAGATGCGAAAAGACACCTTCGAATATGATGGGATGCATACTTTTGTATATATGCTTTGTATTCTATTTGGAATTGTTAAAGCTTGATAGAACTCTTTTATTTTATTTGAGAAAAAGTTTCCTTTGCAAGAGTGTTTGAGCGGTAGTGTATATAATCACTTCAATTCTTGTGCGTGTGTATAGCGATAAACCCATCGGGGTGTGCATTAAACTTATCTTTGTATTTTATTTTATTTTATTTCACTTGTTTGTTCTCCTGGTTTCTCCACCATTCTCCAAAGTTCTACCACAAGTCTCATGTTTCTTTATTTTCTTACACCATGCTCCTTTTTGCATTTTTTTTACTGTAATCCATCACTATCACCATCTTCTCCCATTCAAAATTTCCTTCAAACAGTTTTAAGAAGAATTTGAAACTTCACCTCACTATTTAAGGTAAATAGATCTAAATTTTGTAACATCATTCTTTAGAAAAAGTTGTTCATAATTTTGAAAGCTTGCACCCATTTTTCACTTTTTCAAATATTTTGAGTTGTTAATCAATTTGCATCAACATTGATAGTTTGGACATATTGTTATCTATCTGGCAAGTTGTGTGCAAATTCTATTTTTTGCTTGATTTAGTGTGCCCTCACTTTGAAATTAGCCAACCAATTTTCCCCAAAACTTATCTAAACTTTGAGCGTCCATTTGTGAGTGTGCTACACTTAAATAGCCGACCTTATTGTGAGTGAGAAAAATCTGAGCCGCATTTACTATTTTAATTTATTGTGCATGTGACAATCTAGTTTGTTTATCTTTTGTTTATTCAACTATTTTAATGCTTAGTGTAGTTGCATTTTATTTAGATTTTTTTTTTCATTTAAAAGGCAGCAAAAAATCTACTGTGAATGATTTAGATCAGCGAGTTGAGGGCTAATAAGCTTCTATGACTAGAACAGAAGCCCAATTTAGACAAGTGCTAGAGGCACTAAATATGAGAAATTATCAACACCCTCCACCACCTAAGTATCCTACACATCAAGCTAGAACTAGAGATGATCATTATATATACAAGATTAAAAACAATCAAAGCTATAGAAGAGGCAAAAGTCCCTAGAAAATATGACTTCGAGGATAGCATTGATGGTATGTATTCTAAGGAACTTAATTGTCAAAAAGGAGATAATATTCGTGGAATACCTAGGATTGATCTACCACTTAGACTTGGTACATATAAGAGAGATCACCCTAATAAATATATTTCAAGCATGATCAAAATAGAATCCCCTACTTATGATGGTATCCACGACCTAATAATTTTTAGATTAAATGACCCAAATCGATAAGTTATTTGAGTAGCATGATCTAGATGATTACCAACGAGTTACATTCGCTAGGATACTACTAATTAGTCACGATATGATCTTTTGGAATAATTATATATATAAAGAAATGAAAAGTAATTGCAGGAGAAACTCTTGGGTCAAGATGAGGAAGATTTTTAAGGACAAGCATTGCCTGCATTATCATCACAAGCAACTTCACATGAAATTCCATATGCTTAGGAAGGGCACCATGTCAACTATTGAATATTATAACATGTTCTAGGATCTAGTTTGCGAGAACTGATTGCCAAGATTCAAATAAGAAATTGCCAATATATTTATTATGGGCTTGAGGGTCGGCATTAGGCATCAAGTTTAAATGAATGACCCCCAAATCATAGATGATGCACTACACAATGCCCTTCTCATTGAGTCCCAATCAAAGGCATCATCCTCTAAAGTTAAACCCTTGATTAGCACCTCCAGTTCTATTCAAAAGCCAACCTCTTCACCAAGTGCACCAACTAAGACACCTGCCACCCAAATGGATAGATTTATGTGTGATGTAGTTGCTATATGTGCAAGTAAAAGGGGGAACCTTAAGCATGAATGTAAAGCAATCATATTTGCGGTGTAGGACAATGATAAGTTTGAATTTTTCATGGCAATAACAATATTGTTGTTATTGATGAATGTGATGAGATCTATTTGGAAGTAGTAATATGCCTTAATACATAATTAGGAGATGAGACTGGTGTAGGAATATTTTCAACATATCGATGCCATACAATAGAATTGCATATAATATGGTAATTGGCAGTGATAGTACTATGAATGTAGTGTTCATACATACCTTGATTATAGCACAACTTCAAGCTAAATCACATCTGAGCACATTCAATGTTAGCTGAATGAACCACACTTTACTTCTGATTACACAACAATATTTGGCTCCCATAAAGCTTGGGAGTTATGAGGTTGAGATATAGTGTGACGTATTACCCATGAATATAACATACATTCTTTTGGGCCGACCTTAGATTTTTAAGACGGGCATTATACACTTGGTCGTGAAACTACATATGTATCCAAATTTAAAAAATACCATACAACTTTACCCTTCTAACTCCAACACAAAAGCCACCGCATCCTCCTTGGGGTCCCTTCCTTCGACATCCACTCCATCCACTAGTTCTACACCTTCTACATCTTAAACATCCAATGCTCGTACTGATGTGAAATTTACACCATCCAGCCGAAAAGAGTGACCAAACTTTAGCTTATCACCATTTCCACTCCTTCAATTACATTTGAATCACATTTCATGATTCTACTTATAGAGCCTGAGTTTTACCTCCATGAGCCTATTATGCTTATGATAGGATATTGCATCATCAAGAGAAGATTTAGTGGTTTAGAAGTACATTTGTTGCATGTGAAAGAAGCCACCCCTAGAAATGATTATATTATCATTCATCCTCCTGCAATGCCCTCCTTAGGAATTTTCCAGATACCTCCCTGAAAATCTTCCTGATTCCTTATCTCCCTTTAAGAACATTCAGCATGTTATTAATTTAGTCCCTAGGTCACATTTACCCAGCCTAACACAGCTTAAATTCAGTGGAAAAAGTTGAGCTCAAAAGGAAGGTTAATTAGTTGCTAAGAAAAGGATTTTTGAGAGAGACTTAGCATCATTGTGCTATTCCAACCCTTCTTACATCCATTAAGGACAACACCATAAGAATGTGTGTTCATAGCTGCGCCATTAACAAGATCACAATAAAATATCAATTTCCCATCCACAATTAAACGATATGTTAGATCTTGTAGCCAACTCTCAATTTTTTAAAGATTGATCTTAGAAGTGGTTATCATCATATTCGTATTCACTTTGGTCACGAGTGAAAGATTGCATTCAAAACACTTAAAGGTCTTTATGAGTGATTAATGATGACATTTTGACTTTCTAATGCACCCAATACATTCATGTGCTTAATGAACATAGTCCACTGTCCTTTTCTAGAAAAGTTCCTTGTGATCTAGTTTGATAATATCTTGATCTTTAGCAATATTATGAGAAGCACCACTTGGATCATCTTAGGCTTGTGCTTGAAAAACTTTACATGAAAAACTTTTCATCAATAAGAAAAAATATTTATTCATAGAGCCTGAGGTGACTTTCATAGGATTCATAGATACATCTTTAATAATAAAATCAGATTCATCCAAAATCCAATCAATTTTAAACTGGTTGGACCTAAGAAATTTCACGATGTGAGGAGTTTCCATGGTTTAGTGACCTTCTATAAATAATTTGTGAAATTTCAACACAATCATGACTCCTATCATTGATATCATGAAATAAGACAAGTTTTGTTGGATTGTTGGTGTTGAGAAAGCATTCAAACACATTAGTTTATGATTACATCATTTGTACCTAGATTACCCGACTTCATTAGGGTTTTTAAAGTAGCTTGTGATGCCTTTTGAGATTAGTATCGGAGAAGTTCTTTCACAGGATAACCATCTCATTGCATTTTTAGTGAGAAAAAGTTAATGATGCCAAGCAACAATATTCGACATAAGACCGTGAATTTTATGCGAACATTCAGCCACTAAAACATCGGAAGCGTTATCTTTTGCACTGAGAGTTTATCCTCCACACGAACCCCCAAACACTGAAGTTTCATAAATTAACAAAAAAAAGTTAAACTATATACATGTCATATGAGTAGAATATTTATAGAATTATACTTTTGTCTTTAAGCACAAGTCGGATGCTGAGAACAAACTCGCTAATGCATTATCTAAAGTAACTCTGGTACTTTCATTGTTGGCTAATCAAATACCGAGTTTTGATCACCTTAGGGATGATTATGTTGTTTGCAATGACTTTCATTTGATATATTCTAAGTTTCATGAGTATGCGTTATCTCATTGTTCATCACATTATAGATAATTATCTTTTTCGTAGTCCTTTGTTGTGCATTCCACATACCTCCTCACGCATCTTTTTAGTTTATATGAGTTGCATTATGGCGGTATAGCAGGACATTTAGATAGAGACAGAAACATATATTTGGTAAAGACTAATTTTTTTGACCATAATTAAAAATGATGTCAGCGAGTGTCTCTCACGGATTAACATGTAAAAAGGCCAAGTCTCAAAAATAAACATCAAGGAAATATATCGCTTTACTTGTGCCATACCACCTATGGGAAGATTCATCCATAGATTTTGTGCTAGAACTTCCTAGGACTACATGACCCCATAATAGCATTTATATAAGGGCCAATAACTTTATAAAATGGCTCACTTTATCTCATGTTCAAAAATAAATGATGTCTCCCACATAGCTAGACTGTTCTTTAAGGAAAAAAGTAAAGCATTGGTTTACTTAACACTATCATGTATGATCAAGATATAAAATTTATTTCATATTTTTGCATTCCACCCACAAACAGATGGGCAGACGAGGTAGCTAATAAAACTTAAAGAAATTTGTTGAGAAGCCTTGTAGGTAAGGACTTGGATACTTTGGATCTTCACTTGTCAACTACTAAATTCGCTTACAATAGCATCATCTCTAAGATAACCAAACAGCACCATTTGAGATTGTTTATGGGTTTAATCCTAGAAAGATAATAAATCTAGTTAGCATGCCCAACCATGCTTATTCAATGTTGCCTTTACATTTGCAAAAAAAAATTCATAAAATGCATCGTGAAATAAGAAGTCAAATAAAAAAATTGAATGAAAAATATGCGACTAAGGCTAATGATACTAAATCAAGTAGAACATTTAATGTATGTGATTTCGTGCTCATTCACATTTTCCCAAACCATTATTCTACTACAAAACATATAAAACTATAAGCTAGGGCAACTAGATCTTTCATGATTCTCACAAAAATTGGGCTAAATGCATATTTGATTGATTTTCCACCGGATATGCTAGTTAATCATGTATTTAAAATAGATGATTTAAATCCAAATATTAATGAACTAATGCAGAAAAATACATGTGCTACTTCTGAGGAGCAAAATAGTAAACATTTACATTATCCTAAACTTTCTTTTATTGCTATTAGTACTATAATTTCTAATGAGGTGATAACAGGTGAGCATGGTGTGTGCAGGTTTTTGATGATATCAATAGATAAGCTATACAGAGCTAAGTTCTCGTAGAGGGGGAGAGCCTGATGCAAAACAAAAAACACACCCAAAAATGAAGCCCATGACTCGAGCATTTATACAAAGTGGAGGTTGAGCAGGATGCACTCGTGTTTATTTATGGAGTCACGTTGTGTTTTAGGTCGTGATATTTTTAACCCATGAAGGTAGCATCGTATATTGTTTAATATTTTATACTTTTGCATGATATGTTGTTAGTACCTGTGGATTAGTATCGCTTTGTATTTTGTTATATTTAAGTGTTGGTGGGATGTAAAAGGAAGGACACATCGGGATATGACAGGGCACCTACTTTTATATATATGCTTTGTATTCTCTTTGAAATGGTTAATGAATGAAAGAAATATTTTCCTCCATTTGAGAGAAAGTTGCTCTTGCGAGAGGTTTGAAAGGTGTGTATAATGGCAAGACCATAAAAGTGTGCATAACCCTGGTAAACCTATCTGCATTTTTTTTTCTTTCATGCGTTTGTTCTCCTTGTTCCTCCACTCTCCACAGTTCTTCCACAAGTCTCCCCGCATTTCTTCTTCTTCTTACACCATCATCCTCCTTTTTTTGTATTTTCTACAATGATCCACCACTATCATCATCTTCTTCCCATTCAAAATCCCCTTCAAAAAATAAAAAAATGAATTTTGAAACTTCATCGCACCAAAGATCCTCCAAGAAAACATCTTTGAGTTCAGAAACAACGTGTCATTGAGAGGTTTTTTAGATTCATCAACTCCTAACACAATTGCTAAATATGTTTGATTCCCTTTCTTCAGCAATTTCTTAGCTTGAAATGATGATAATATGAAAAAACTCCTCTGCATCCCACGAAGATAATTCGGTCTCTACCCAACTCAATGTAGACCCGCTTATTGGAACAATCAATAAAAGCATTAAAGTGGCTCATTGAACCCATTCTATGATAAAATCAGAAGTTACTATAACAATGATTATAAGATCAGCACTCAATGCCTTATCACAAGTTCTAATGTTGCTTGTGTATTATGTGGAAGCATATAAGATACTACAAAAGAGAAAACTCACATTCAATGGGCCAGGTAGTTCTAATATAAGTAACTTGTAACTTTGTAACAAGTTCAAAGGATACAAGGGAATTATTAACTCAATCAAATAATATAATGCACTGGTGACGATGTTTAAAAATTGTATTAGTAACAATATTCTGAGCATCACGAGTCTCCGTTCATGTCAAGCTGAATATTAAGGTTTATATTGAGTTCTACCATTGAATGTTCTCTTAATATAAAAATTTCTAGGCAAGGGAGGTCTCCCATCTCCAGTGCTCTTCCTTGGTGTTTCTAACAAGGGCTGTCCATCGATAGTAATAGTAGCATGACAATCTTTGACCTTGTGTTCTCTGCAACCACACCTAAGCCCTAGCCATTTTCAGTGAATAAAGTTCCATATGGATGGTTCTTTCAACATAAGGTGCAAGTTATAATATCCTTCAGGTTCACTCTGTTTACTAGTACATTAAAGAGTTTATGTAATAATGTGATGCTAACTGTGGCTTCTTCAAGGTATAAAGATGTTGTTCAACATGTCTCTTTTATGTTCGATTCTATACATGCTTATTATCTTGGATCTCTGGGAGTTTTGTTCTTTCCACCAAGTTCATAACTAGTTTATTCATTGGGAGACGAGAATACGTTAGCATGACTCTTTCAACCCATTCATAAACATTTGTATCATATATCTTCAGTTATTACAAGTTCTAGGATGAAGCGTGACAATTTAAAGAACTCTTCATACTCAATAACTGTATTGCTTCATTGCCTCAATTTCATAAAACCGTAATACATGATTTACTTAGAAAAATGAGGAATGAATTTGTTGAATATATATCCATTATAACTGATTAACCGTATTGGATCTATTTAATTTACACAATTCCTTAACTCTAATACCATCTATAAGAACCTAAGGATTAGGTCACAGTTTCGCAAATCAATAAATCATTATTTAAAAATTAAATAAAAAATATCATAGAGCCATTAATCAGTAAGCATCATTACTAATTTAAAACCATTGCATAATTACATAATAAAATAAAAATGAAAGAAGGCACTTCTTATGCTTTCCCCAAATTTGTACTCCTCTTAACTCATCAACTTTAAAATAGGTGCAATTATTATCCAACTTAGTGATATGCTCATAACTAAGTATATTTGCTGGAAAAATGATTGGTGAAAACATCAGTCAAATTAAATCTCAGTACACAGTTTTGAGTTACTTTAATATTTTATATGCATAAATCAGTATCAGCATGAGTAGGATTTATTTAAAGTATATAAAAGCATAAATGTTAAGCAAATAATTTAATAATAAGCCCATCAAACATGTGGGGTTAAGTAATCTCAATAAACCAAGAAAACATATCAATTTACTATAAACTTCTGATCATTAAAATATGTCAGAATTCAAACTCAGCTCGCCACCTAGGAAATCAAACCCAGTTCGTTGACTTTCAAAAGAAGGTAAACATCACATATCTGTGATATTAAAAATGATAGTGAATCCTTTGAAAATAAGTCGATGTCCCTTACTATCGGCAACAATTCTCCTTATGCTTTCAGGTATGCATTATATGCACCAACTGTATAAATTCGATTAACCACCTATCATATAGGAGCTCACCCAAAATAAATCACAAACATTTATTGATTGATTTATCAAGCTCAAGCATCATATCAAAGGTTCATATAATTCAGAGCAAATGATGTAATATAATTCATTCAACAAGTTTAGCATATTCTTAATAAGTATTCCATTAGCATGTTAGCAACGACATAAAGCAAGTTTGCATCTTTTCAACAAATTTTGTTTATAAGCACAATTTTCATACTTGAACACTATAATATAAATAATATATACTAAAATACTTCAATATTATGTACCTTAGGCCTAGGGCTGGCAATTTAACTCGAAATTTGAACTCAACATATTTTGTCTCGACTAGAACTCAACATATTTTGACTCGACTCGAACTCAACTCGAAAAATTTGAGTTGAGTTTGAGCCAAACGGCTAGACTCGAATCCTATTTGACTCGCCTTGAAATGACTCAAAGTCAAACGAGCTCGAGTCGAACTCTACTCGAAAATTTGGAGTTCGAATATAGGCTAACTCGACTCGAGCCACCCCAACTTGGGCCTAAAACACAAGAAATAAAAAAAAAATTCAAAAACCAATGATCAAAAATGCAATAGTTGTGATGCGGAAAAGTTTATGAGAAATAATGACTTAAGATCTGTCTACCATATATTATTATTCATATTTATAAATCATGAAATATTGTAAAAATTATATTTAGAGCTATTGTGATATCTAAGCCAACAATTTTCCAAACGTATTGCACCTACGCACTATATGATCCAAATATATAACACAAATAACATCACTTTATTATATTATATTTACTTTAAAAAATTTGCATAGATATGTATACTGCAATGTAAAAGGATTTAAACTAATCATTATTGTTAATTACTGAGTTTTTCTCAAAATATAAAAAGATCTTCCACAACCATGATTAAATAGAAATATACCATTTTCATAAGTATAATGGAAAAAAAAACAATATTATTTAATTTTGCTATTGTTTTTTCTTTATAATAACATAATCAAATAACGAATCAAATTTGTTCATATCAGCATTTGTTACAACATAAAGCATTTATCCATTTGTTCATCATTGAAACACTGAAGTAATGGTTGTCGATAGAAGTGCAGGCCATTCAGACTAGTCTATACCATTGCAAGATAGTAACAAGGATGAGCCATAATCACTAAAACAAAATGCAGAAATAGCATTTGTTTATTCATCTAGTGTTAAGTTAAATCGTTGGCGAAGATAATGCATTTTTTGACAACAACAACCAAAACAATGAATATGGATAAAAAGTTTATACCGAATCATTAGCTCAAAATGAAACAAGACTTCAATCAAAATTTTTACAATAATTAGTTTTTGACAATTTGGGTTACCTGAAAAATATAGCAGAGAATCAAAAATAGATTTATGAGGTTCTGCTTTCAATCTGAATAGAACTAGTACTTCCTCGGCCAACTCTGGACCATCAACTACAGCATTTGAGGGAACAATGTTGGAGTGACAGCAAATAAGAAAGTTCTAAGTCTGTAATAAGTCCTGACAACACCAGTTGAAATTGATCTTCACCCTTTGACTGCAGTAGCGGATGAGAAGCAGAGTTTAAGTGGCTACCCCAGGTGTGTTTCACCTAGCAAGGAGGTAGTTAGGATGATGTGGATGAGACTCTAGCTTGCAATCAGGTGAAGGCATGTAGAGGCAACAAAGAAGGTATTGTAGGGATGTGAAGACTCATTAGATCAATACGGGAGGTGTCAACGGAATTCCAGTGGGTACCGGAGAATTTTAGGGCAAATGAATCATTGGGTTGGCAGCAGGTTAGACGCCACGGCATGCCCCAGCGCCTGGGATTCGACAATGGGGGGAGCAATGCGCCACGGCGCACTGTGGCATCCCACGGAAATCCTGTCGTGTATTTAGGCAGGGACTTAAGTAATCCTAGGGATATTTTGAACTTCCGCCTACTAATTTAGGTCATTTTAGGGTTTGGCTTAAAGCTTATTTAAAAACCTAAATGGATGTGCTGATTGTAAGAAGTAAAGGAGAGATTTCTGAGAGAGAGATCTTGTGGTAGTTAGGATTTGAGTTGGAGAGCCAAGGAAAGGGCATAGCAGAAGTGAGGTGCTAAGGTTATGTTTCCCTGACAGGTGAGCACTTCTTCTTCCAAAGGTTAAGGCTTCTCGGGTACTCTGAAAAATCTTGTAATCTTCATAGTGCAATTTTCTTTTGGTTGTGTGGCCGTGGTTCATCCCATTCTAAGTTTTATACATAATTTCCCAGTGCTCGTTTGTTTGCGATTTTCTGGTTTTGTTTTGCCTTTGTTTTTCTCGTAATCGCTCGGTGTTGCTCAAACTACAAACCCTAAAAGGGGTTCAAAATCCTAACAGATATCAGATGCAAGGGCCTGGTCGGCAACAGCAAACCTTACTTCCAATGAGTTTGTTAGCTGCAACAGAGACAAACTAATGCTAATAGTGATGATCTCTCCTCAAGCTAATAGCAGATGATCAGACACCAAAATAGGGGATGGTTGGAAGTGTGAATAAATGCTCAAAGAAAAAATTATTTATTTAAAAGAGTGACAGAGGTATTTGACGACCCTTTGAAGGAGGTGAAGTATCGTCCGGGAAAGAACCCTCAATGAAGATTACATCTCGTCTCCCGCACTTTAGCGCGGAGTGAGCATTTGTTAGGAGAGAATACAAAAAAGTGTAAAGAGAGAAAGGAATGATAAAGATTTACTTAAAAAAATTTATTTATAATTTTAAAATATAATTAATATTTATTTAGAATATTTTAGAATAATACCCTTTAAGGCAGCTCGATGACCCTTGATCACAGGCAATCATTTTTTGCTTTTTCTTCTATTTTAAATATATTGCACACCCAAATAAGCAAAAATAAATAAATATATTACAGAATATCAAAAATCAAAAATATTCCGGTATCTGAAACCCCTTTACCTCAAACCAAATAACCCTAAAAATGAAAAAATTGTCGGTTGTGCCGGTTGATCACCTAGTCTTCCATCATTCTCCAAACAATCTTATTCTTCAATGCTCTGTCAGTTCAGCTCCACCTCTTCCCCCTTCTAGTTATGCATTGATTCTTCTTCCTATCTTGTCGGACACTAGCAAAACAATCATTCCACCTAGATCATCTTAGTAAATTTAATCCATCTCATTTTCTTTATACATAAACAAGCAAATGAAATCATAAGCATTAATGCTTGTATGTATGCATGCATAAACATTAACTTTTTATAGCGCATGTTAATATTGCTAAACCACAAAAAATGTTTGTAGAATATGATTATATTAGTTTATTTATATTTTTGGGATATGTGTTGACCCAGAAATCTGATCCAATTTGAGACTCAAATCAATCTAGGGTGGAACCCAACCTGATCTAAAACCAGAGCTGGACTTGTCCCCTGAAGACAGGCCAAGTCTAAAATACAAGAAGTTAGAAACAAAAAGCAAGAAAATACAACATAACATTTCAACAGCTAGAATTGCCACTCTCAAACTAAAGCAATGCTTTTTTGAAGGATCTCAGCTTGTGGACAGAACCAGTAAATATCAGGACAAGCTTTCAGATAGGTCAAAGTAACTTGCACAAATACATAGGCAAGTATATAAATTGCTCGGTTTGACTCTTGAAGAGTATAAATGCCAAGAAAAATTATAGCAAATACAAGAAGTTAGAAACAAAAAATAAGAAAATACAACATAACATTTCAACAGCTAGAATTGCCACTCTCAAACTAAAACAATGCTCTTTTGAAGGATTTCAGCTTGTGGACAGAACCAGTAAATATCAGGACAAGCTTTCAGATAGGTCAAAGTAACTTGTACAAATACATAGGCAAGTATATAAATTGATCGGTTTGACTCTTTAAGGGTATAAATGCCAAGAAAAATTATAGCATTGTTAACAAACAAGTAGAAATAGTGTAGAGAACTTTTATTGCTTTCTAGACCCATCATAAATGCATACAGTAAACAAGATTAGCATTGATGCTGCAATCTAGAACGCTAATACAACAACTACCGCAAGACTACAAAATCTTCCATAGACGGAATATAATTGTATTGAAGTATTTTCACTGGAAAAAATTCATTGTTGCTAGATTAATGTAAAAAGCAGATAATTTGTTAATTTTCTGGCCAGTAATTAAAAGTGACAAAACTAAAATGTAATGTGCTATACCTTCTTGTTGATCAGTTTTAGCATGCCGCCTCTGTGCAACCACAGCATGCTTAAACTCAGAGGACACAAGCGTTTTCTTCTGCTTGGGCAATGCAGCTTCGGCAGCCTTGACAAGAAGATTTGCTGCTGGAATTCCAATAGTTTGTTGTACACTGTAGAAATATAGATCAATATAAATAGGCATTCACATTTATACTTGGGGTAATGAAAAGATGATATGTATCTAAAGCTTGACTATGAAAAAGTCATTTTCACTGTAGTAGCAAAACCCAAAAAGTATAGCTGATATAATAAAAATATACCAAAAATATATCAGATCATGCAAATTGAGCATAGACATTCGTTTAAAAAGTAATATTTTAAGACTAGAATAAACCTATAAATTTTATTGTAAAACAGAAGCCATTGAATGCAAGAATTACAAGCAAAAAATGCATTCTCAGAAATATGCCAACCTTTATGTAAAAATGTTCATACAACTCACAACATAATACTACTAAAAGGAATCAATTCAATGCTGTGCAATCAATAAAATTAGATGGCCGAATCTTCTATAACCATTATAAAATGAGTAAAAATAGCACAATTTAGATGATGTGATGCTGATATTGTTTAATGCTTTTAACAAAAATGGCAAGACAGGTCATACAAGGGTACAGCTAAGGTTTACTACTTGCTCCGGAATGATATTTAAATGCATATGGCTTATACAAAATTTACAATAAAAAAGATACATGAATGCTTAAAATGAAGAAAAAGATTTGCAAAACCCATAAAAATTTAAAAGCTTCCCAATAAGCCCTACATTGAAATTTAATAGTGGCTTATAATCTGTATTGTAGATCATTGATTTGCCTCATATATCAGTCTAAAACTTGTTAGAACCCAATTAACTGAGGAGAATGTCTCTGATTGGAGAAACATGCAATTCTTAGTTTAGAAAATTACAATCCAAATTGCCAGCAGCTACTGACCAAACAGCTCTAAAGATGCAAGTACATTAAAAAAGAAAAATCGAACTTTTCCAATAAAATAGTTTTAAGAGTAGAATTGTAAATCTCTTAAATGCAACCGATGTGGTTGTTTGGCCAAAGACCATAAGAAATTATTTAGATGGCCTAAATAAAGTATTGAAGTTACTCACCCCTCTATCACCCATTCTTATCCTGATTTGATGTGACTGCTTCATAGATCAACCGTAAGAAAAAGGAAAGGCCCAATCATCAATTCTATTATATGGTATAGACAAGAATAAAAGAGGGAGATATATCCTTTTAGAAGTTGTAAAGTAAAAGCTCAACTAAGCACCTGAGTTACCCATTGTTAACTTGGCAGAATATACAATCCATAAAAACGAAGTAATGAAGATTTTTTTCATCTTGTTTACTTGCTTATTTATATATTTTCTTCTTGCCAAATTTAAGAAAAAAAATTATTAAAAACTTAAATATAAAAAGCAGATTAAATCTATATAAAGAGTGCAAACTTAAAGATTTAGGTGGCGTTTATGGTTTGCTGCATTTTGAAGTTGAGATTTTACATATAATCTTAAAATATAGGTGTTGAGTTTAAAAATGTAAAAGTAAGACTAGCATATTTATTTTCCCCTGAAACTCCACTTTTCGTGCATTCAATTTACGCCTAAATCAGACAAATTGTGAATCTTGATCGCCCTAAAAAGTAAAATGATCTTCGTCTTATAAAATAAGTTTCAAAAGTGAACCTTTAGTGGGGCCAATTTGAGTTTCAACCGAACTTTCCCTGATCAGTGGTTTGGGGTTTAGTTAGATCCGTGCGCAAGCACCAATAATTAATTACCCCTCATAATTGTTTATGAGAAAACTCTCAATTAAAAAGTATTACTATCTTTAAATCAGTAACAAAATGGGGGGTTAATCCAAGCATACCCAATCAAAATCCATAGTTCTATCATCCCAGGTCAACCTGAAGTCCAATATGCAAATATTAGAGGGAATATTATATGTATAGTCCATATATTCTAACCATGGGTTACCTCAAAAGTTTCGAATAAACTGGGTGCTATTTTGGATTTGGAGTTTACATTGTTGAAATACCTGACTTGATTTAAAAGATGGAGCTTACATCCATTTAAAATGGCTAGGATTTATATTTGGGAAGGGGCTTACATCAATTTAAAATGCCTGAGTTTAGTATGGGACAGAGTATATCAATTGGAATTCCTAAATTTGATTCAAGATGGGATTTGCATCTGTTTAAAATGCACGTTTAATTTGAGATAGGGCTTATATCCATTAGAATGCTTAAATTTGATTCAAGATGAGGCTTACATTTGTTTAGAATGCTTGAGTTTAGTTTGAGATAGAACTTACATCTATTTATAATGTTCAAGATTTGTATTTAAGACAAGGCTTACATTAAATTTAAAATGCCCAGGATTTGTATTTGAGATGGGGCTTACATCTGTTTAAATTCCCAAGATTTATATTTGGGATTGGGCTTACATCAATTTAGAATACCTGATATATTGAGTTTTATGACCTTATCATTTAGACAAGGTTACCTGATATGATTTGTATTTTAGATATTCTAGATCTTCATAGGTCAAATGATATAGAATTAAATGTCACCAAATTATTTGAGTACTAGGGTATCCTAGCTTAATTTGATTTAGCTATAACTTATTAGATCTACTGGAAATCAAATAACACAACACAACTAAGACCATTAATATCAACTAGAAATTGTGTCATAGGCTTCTTTTGTGTTGCCTAAATTATGTTACTTTACATTCAAACTTCTTACATACACGCTATTTCTGAATTCAACGCTTATGTAAATCTTTACTATTATTTTAAAAAATTTCATGATATTAATCAATTTTGCCTTTCAAGTGCAGGTAGCAGGTGCTTCACAAACTCAAGATTGAGGCACTAACAATGTTATAAGAAGATTCAAAGAGGAGACTTGGGAGCTTGCTTATAGGAGAGTACTAAAAGAAGCGCTTATAATCTGAGTATTGAGAATCTGCGATATTTGTTTGTATATGCGATCTATACGTAATAATATTATGAATAACTATTTTTCTTTCTTTAACTTTTTTCTATTTGCTTGGGTCTTTTGTGATCATCTGTATATCCGATGTACTGATTAGATTCATAGCGATCATTTGGATGCCTCCTTTTGAAGTTTATTTAAGCTTTGATTCTTAAATTACTTTATTAACTAGCAATGTTTTATTATTAATTAATTAATAATGCAATAATAAAATTAAATCCAAATAATTTACTTTAATCAATGATTAACTAATTTTATCATTTTAACCACAAATCATATTAATACTATCAATAAATTAATAATTAAACCAATAACACTAATATATTTAATTAGTTTTCAAATAATTAATAATTTAATTTAACATTTTTTATTAATTAAGTCAATTAAAAGAGAAATATTTCTATATTTCTCATGAAATTTAAGTAATATAATGGGATGTTTCTGGTGGATGGAAATTTTTGACAAAATTTTGGCAACATTATGCCTCGAAATAGTGTCAACAAATCATGATTCTCTCTGAACCCGAACCTAAGATCAACGGCAAGGGCTTTTTAATTAACCCGGTCGGCTATAACGAGCAACGGTACGCATGGTGTTCGAAATATTCTTCACTTGGACGGCTACAAGGAGTAACAATATATATTAAGACAAATATATGTGTCCTAAAACATGTTTTTTTTCTCCTTTTTTATTTTTTATTTTCTTTTTCTTCTTTTTTTATCTTCTGTTTTCCTTTTTTTCCCCAAATTAGAAATTCAATATTCCTTAACCACTCCCTAACTTAAAGCATTTACCCATCTCACTCATAACATAATGGCTCTTTCTATTTTACTCCCAAATACCTGAATCTAATATCAATTGTAATAATCCAAAAATCAGGTCGGAGAAATAGAAGTAACATTTTATAATTTTCAAATCCTAAAAAAATGATTAAGATCAATTTATTTAATAATTAAAATATTCCATGCATAAATTACTAAAATATCATCCAACATTAAATGAAATAAAATACTACATCAACTATTTTTCTCATACAAAAATCTCTCCAAAAGAATAAACAATAAGGAAAAATAAAGATATAATTGTTAATCAATTACTTGAGTCCCAATACCTCTAATAAGTATGAGCTCAACTAGACTCACCAAACTAGCAATCCAAGTCTGAATCATCTCCTGAAAAATGTTAAATAATAGCATATCAATTTGAGTACATAATAGTTCATTTTTCTATTATTTTATTTGCATACAAGTTATTTGTTTCATTAAATAAATGCAAGTGCATTATGGAAGAAATTTCCAATTTTACTGGCAAGTGCCAAAAGAACAAGCATCATTTTAAGTACGGTGTTCTATCTAAAACTTGCTTTTCTTTTCAATTATATCATCATATGTTTATAAAATAGATAACAAAAAAGAAATTGTCCTCCCAAACAATCAGATTGACAGTTCTGTTCGTGGACCCATAAACAACTTGATTGGGGTGAACCCGTATTAGACAATCCTACTCGGAGGAATTTTTTTCTTGTCCAGCTCCAAAGAATAGATTGGGACTGATAACATATGGACAATACATTATTTATCTCATTTCTTTAGGTTTCACTTTGACATTAATACTTTCATACAGCAATTTTCATATCAACTTTGTAGTTCAACTGTTTTGGTTCAAATTAAAATAATGGTACATTCAAATGATGTTTACAAAGAAAATCATAGTTCAAAGTACAGATTCAAGCATATATAAATCTAATAATTTATTGACAAAATTTTTACATATCTGATATCAGCTCTTAGTAATATTACATTTTTTTCTCCAATTGGCTGCTCCTTACTGAGTATCTGAAAGTTATCAAAATAAAACTACAGCAATGAATGCAAGACATTAATTAGAATTAGAAACCACTAGGTTATGGAGATTAGAATGTAATCGTCGGCTGCTCACTGAAGGCTTGACATTGATTAGAATTTGTAACTGACGTATGTCACAGCTACACGTTACTATATATACATGTATGTTGAAACAACCTAGGCAATATACACAAAGTTCTTCTAATTTCAATTTACTTCTTCTCTCTTCCTCTCATTTCAACATGGTACCAAAACAGTTCACAATCCCCTCCTCCACTGTCGGACTCTAAATCCTCTAGCAAGGCAGGTATGTTTCCTCTTCTGCGGAAACAGCATGAAAAGTCTCGGCTCCGTCTCCGGCAAAAATCGACACTAGTCTCCATCGTCGTCTCCAACATAATCGACGCAAAGATTCGTTTGCGTCTGACGTCTGCCTCTGTGTTAGACAGACATCTAGCCTCTATCTCGGGCAAAATCAATCATCCGCGTATGTTTGCATCTGTGACTAACGGACATCTAGCCTCTGCTTTCATCTCCGGCATAATCGACGCAAACTACCGTCTGCATCTGCGCCTGATGGACATCTAGCCTCGGTCTCCAACATAATTAATCAACCGTGTCTGACGTCTGCATCTGCGTCGTCTGCTCCTTATGAACGTCTCTCGTAAAAAAAAAATCGACCAGTGGCTGCATCATCCTCCAGCACAGCAAGTAGCACCGACGTACAAGAAAATCAAGAAGCTCCAAACTCATTGCATATTCCCTCTAGCCTTACATTCTTGATCAAGAACCTAATTAATCACCCCTTACCTCCGACAATTATCCAATTTGGCGAGTGCAAATCTTTAACCTTTTCAAAGCCACCGGTCTTCACGACCACCTTGAAGGTACCTCGCCAAAACCACTATCTTACATTTTTGACTACGCCCAAAATCAACACATCAATTCACGTTCTGAACTATGGACATCCACCGATCAAAACTTGATCTCTGCCATATTCTCCACCATGGAACTTGTGATGAAGACTAGTAGATTCTTCCAAGACGTTTCCAAACAACAAATAGGTTCAAGGTTATTCAACTCAAAAATGCCCTCCACAACATCACAATGCAAGACAAATCCATGCTAGCTTGCATCTCCGAAATCAAAGAAATTGTAGATAAAATATCAATTGCCGACTCCACCATTGACCCCGAAGATATTACTCTTTACACGTTAAATGATCTCCCTACTCAATATCAAGCATTCAAAACTGCAATCCGCACAAACCTGCAACATTTGAATCTCGACGACCTCCATTCCTTGCTTTGCAACGAAGAAATCAATCTACAACACGAAGCCCGCCATGATCTACAGCAAGCCCCATCACCGATGCTCCTAATGCATACTCACGACAGAGGTCGTGGCAGACCCTGGAGAGGCAGAACCCAATCAGACTTCAGCCAACGACCCCTTAATGGATCAAACTTTAGCTCACGGTCGAATACCGCATCCAATGATCAGCAGGGAACAGCCACCACCGAGTGTCAAATATGTGGAAAACAAGGACACACAACAATCTCTTAATGGTATAGAAACGATCTAACCTTTACTAAACCCTCCCATCAGCCCACAACACTCATTTTTGATGACTACACAAATAACAATTGGGTTTTTAACTCCAGCGCATCAGCCCATGTGACCAACAATCTCAGCAACCTCCTTATTTTAGACTCATACAATGGCCACGACAAAGTCACCATCGACAATGGCTAATCCCTACACAATGAATTCTAGACATTAATCAGAATTAAAAACCACTATAAGTTACAGAGATTAGAATGTAACCGTTGGCTACTCATTGATTAGAATTTGTAACAAACATATATTACAATTACACGTCACTATATATACATGTATGCTGTAACAACAAAGGCAATATACACAAAGTTCTTCTAATTACAGTTTACTTCTCTCTTCCTCTCATTTCAACAAAAGTTAACATATTTTAGAAAAAATTATTATATATGCTAAAAAGAAGATAATAAATCAATGAATAGTAAGTTAACACTAATGCTCTCCCAAATATATTAACTTACAGATACTCAATGAGGATCAGTCAATTAAGAAAGACAAAAGGTATGAAAACATTATGAGCTAACATCAGGTACATAAACATTTAGTCATTATATTAATAGAATCATATATGCTATAATTTGTGCTTTGAGCTGTTTTTCATTTGTATGCAACATTATTATGTACCCTGAATTATATTTGATCCAAAAATGCTTGAACTGCAAACTTGACATGAATTATTTCATAAAATTATTAATATTTAATGTAAAATATAAATGAAACAAATAAAATATTGGTCCTATACTATTATTTAATTGATCCTATTCTACTATTTGGAATTGGAAAAAAAGGGCATTTTTTAGTATGACTATCTGGACTAGACATGATGCGGGTTCATCCCAATCAAGTTGTTAGTAAGCCCATGAAGGGGCTGCCAATCTAATTATTCGGGAGAACAATTTCTTTTCTATTATCTATTTTGTAAACAAGGTATTATATAATTGAAAATAAATTAAGGTTTTACTAGAACACCTTATTTAAAATGATGTTTATACTTTTGGCGCATGCATATAAATTGGAAAGTTCTTCAATAATGCACCCATAACCTAAATTTTAAAACAATAACTAGCTGATGAATAAAATAATCAAAAACTATAATTTTAAATACTCAAAGTGATAGCTTGTTATTTTACATTTTTAAGAAGGTGATCCAAACTTTGATTGTTAAATTGGAGTGTACTTGAGTTCATACTTCTTTGAGGTATTGGGACTGGAGAGAGGCATCAACAATTATCTTAAATTTTTCTTTGTTACATTATTTGGAAAAGATATTTGTATGACAAAAATACTTGACAATGTACTTTATTTCATTTAATGTTGGATGATGTTTAGTGGCACTTTTATGGAATGTTTTAATTATTGCATGAATGGATTTTAATTTTTGTCTTAATGATTTGGAAATTATGAATATTGTAAATTATATCTCCCACTTTTCACCGACCCATTTTATGGGTTATTATTATTAGAAGAGGAAGAACAATGCTAGGAGATAATGTTATCTTGATTTTGTGGTTAGGAGTTGGGGCAAAGCCCGATACATATAGGCATATATACAAGCGATAACAGCAAAAATTTGAGCAAATTCGAATCAAGTAGATAAGAGGATATCGGATACAACTTTAGTTCTAAACACCCCCAAGTGCGCCACGGCTAAAGTGACGAGCTTGGATATAAGTTCCTTGAACCATTTTGGCTGAAGCAGCTCGGTGAGAGCATCTGCAAACTGTTGTGTAGCTGGAATGTGATGAACTTGAACAGCATGAGCAGCCACAAGTTCACGAACAAAGTGATAATCAATCTCAACATGTTTCATCCATATGTGAAGAATTGGATTGGTAACCAAATAAGTGTCCCCAACATTGTCATACCAAATGGTTGGAACTGAGACATGATGAAAATTGATGTCATGGTGAAGATGAACGATCCACATGATTTCTCTGGTCGTGTTGGCTACAACCTTGTATTCAAGTTCAGTACTAGATCTGGCTACTGTAGGAAGCTTCTTTAAAGACCAGGAAATAAGTGTTGGTCCCAGAAAGATGTAGAAGCCCGTCGTAAATTTTTGATCAGTCAGGCAGCTGGCCCAGTCAGCATCGGTATAGGCGGACAAAAAATGATGTGGTACTGATTTTATAGGAGAATAGTAGTCAAGGGCGCCTTTGAGATAGTGGAGGATGCACTTGAGCTATATCCATTGAACTGTTGTAGTAGCATGATGGATTGATAGATTCAGTTAACACGGTAACAATGTCCAGTCGAGTCACTAGCAATGCTGTGAAAATTGGTAATGTTAGCACCTTCAAGAGGTATGGCTTCAACGATGGTAGAAGAAGCCATTGGACTGTTTGAAGGTTTGCATTCAATCATGTCGGTTTGTTGTAAGATGTAAGGTTAAAATCAAGGCTACCATAAATAGCATACTATTAAGCTGGCTACTATTTTCCTAAATTTTTTTGATAATTAATTTTACTATTTAACCCTTTCTAAGGACTAGGCATAAGCAAATTTTTGCAATTAAAAATTGAACATTTAATTGAGTTGTGAAACTCAAGCAATTTCTTAGTGAATGTTCATTCTTGTCATAGAAAATGTATCTTCTATCAAGTTCTCTTCCTCTCCTATAATTCCACTTTGTCTTTCTATTATCATACATCCTCACTCACCATGGCCTCTATGAAGCTAATCAGCCAATTTCATGCATATTTAGCCAATTTTATTAATCAGGTTGTTAATCTCCATAACTTTATCAAAACTTCACCGGTTTACAAAAATAATCTTTAGTGATCACAACCTGATAATTGTCAACTCATTTTATAAAAATAATGTTTCATTTGAAATGCACCTACCTAAACCTCCTATTTGTTTGCATCCACAATCTTACAACAAAACCTAAGTGAACCAAAGTATTAAGAAATAACATTGTTATTTGGAATGGGTTCACTTGTCAGTTGGAATTCAAGCTCACATTTGGTTGATTTATCTTCTAACCATTAATAAGAACCCTTTGACATTTTATATGAATAAATACATTTGTACTTTATCGTTTACATTCTGGAAACAATAGTCGAGACGGTTGAGGAACCACCATATCCTAAAGAGCAACTTCATCAAGACATATTGATTGCATGGAATAGAATGATTTAAATTATAGATAGTAAACATAAAAGTAGAGTTTCAAATACGTGATCTAGCTGGTAGAAGACAGCCATATCAGCAAACCCTTTTATGCATCAACCTTATCCCAAGTTTAAATAGGCTACTATGGAGCCTTCTATCTCATAGAAATATATTTTAAAACTTACATATAAACTACATTTTTCAACATCAGGAATAAATCTATTTTCTAAAGGGTTTCCTCTTAGAGGCTATTTGGTATGCTTTTAGTCTGGGATAAAGTAATCTAACTACAGTGTAATATGAATACGAGGCTATTTGACATGGATAAAAAATGGAGTAAAATAAAATGGGTGCAAAGTAAAAATTTTATTTGAAATTTAAGAATTGAGGCGTTTGGCATGAATTAAAAATGGGGTAAAGTAAAATTTTGAGGTAAAAATTTTATCCCTCTATAAATAGAGTGGGGTAATCCATTTTACAACCAAATTAGAAATTTTCCAGATTATACGGACGAAGCAAAGACAAGGTGACAAAGCAGAAGGACATGATCGTCTCAGCACATAGGAGAACAAAGCAAGCTTTCATGAAAGTTCGAATAAAAGGAGAAAGAGGAATTTCTCTATCTTGCTCAACTTCAATCTTTTTCCTTTTGATTAACAACAACCATCGCCAAGTTTGATTTTGTTCAAGGGCTGTAATCTTGCACCAAATTGCCTTTCTTATGCCCTCTAAGGTTTTTTTGTTCTTTTTTTTACTCTTGTTTCCAAAAATCTAGACTCATTCATTCTTTTCTTAATCAATCATCTGCACTCTTTGTTGATGAGTCTTTTCCCCATCAATTTCAAATGGAAGAAGCGAGTCGCAGCCTCCCCCCTTGCCGCTAGCCGGGACACGGAAAGATGGTGTGCATCCTCAACGACTCCCTGTTAGATTACGTTGACCGGAGTGCTGAGGGCTCTGGCGTACAACTACCTCAGCTTCTCCCACGCCCACCCCTTAGTCCTGGAGTTAGGCCCTAAATAAGAACCAAAAAGCATTGGTTCTTGCCTAAGAATATCAAGTCATCACAAATGCCTCTCAAACCAAAGAAAGAGAGCAGCTATCACTATTAATTTATATCATCAGACTGAATATGATGCCTTTTTTATTTAACACTATGCAATAACTCAAATAGTCGTACTTGTTCAATCAACAACAAGCCCATCCACCATAAAAAAAGCATGTTTAACAAAAATATCAATAGTTGTACATTACTTGTATGAAATAACTACTATATCTTACCTCTCTACATGATAGCATACATTCAATTGTCAAGGCCTCAATATAATAGCATCTCTTATATTTAAGAAAAATGTATAAAATATTGGAGTCAAATAAAAGTCTGAAATCTAACAATAAAACTAGAAACATCACTCTAAGAAATTCACATTATAAGCTTAAACAATAAATATGATAACATCTGTTGCAGACAGCAGGCCATAGAATAAACACATTTTTCATACTATTTTTTTGAATATACCCACCCATTCAAAATGAGAGCATATAACTAAAATAATAAAGCAATAGATCAACCAAAAGAAAATACATCCAAACAAACGGTTGGTGTAAGTTACCAATAAAAGTCACAAAAGAGAAGAATAAGAAAGTTGGATGGGTTCATTATTTCCCCTTAACCGAAATGAAAAAAGCATCAACAACAACAACACCCAGCTTTTTATTCCCACTAGGGGTCGGCTAATAACAAAATATGCCTGAAGAATAAGAAGATGTTGCTTAATAACAAGATCTATTCAGAACTTATTTACCTAGCTGCTTAATAAAAAGAAGTTGCTTAATAAGAAGAAGAAGAATCTGCTTAATAATAGGATTTGTCCGAAGTAGAATAAGAATAAGAAGAAGTTGCTTAACCAAGTTCTCAAAATTAGAAAAGAAAATGATCAAAATCCTTCCAATCGAGACGAACGAAGAAAGTAGCCTTAGTCGGCACCTCAGAATTGAGGGCCACGCCCCCGAGTACAGAGAAGTTTCTGAATAAGCATCTCAGTGAATTCATCTCCTTCCCCAATCAAGATGATGGCATACCGACAAAGGCATCTAAAAGTATCTTAGCGCAAACATGACAAGATTTTGGGTGGAGCTGCGACTTTGAACCGTCCAAACAGCCCCGCTCTCGCCGATGAATCGGCAACTTCAAACCGTCTGAAGCGTCGTAGTCTTCGCCAAAGGTCAAAGGTCTGAAGACAACAACGCAGGCAATGTAGGACCAAGGCAATATCGATGAGGTGATGGAAAATCAATGAAGACAGTGGTGCACTCGACGAAGGTGACATCGGGCGTCGAACGAAGATGACGTTGGACAACGGTGAATCGACAGACGATGCATTATGTCAGCTAATGCAAATGCTAATGTGAATGCGAAGCCCAACATAAGACGAAGGCGAAACTCCGCGTAAGATGAAGACGAAACTCTGCGTAAGACAAAGACAGCTCCGTATAAGACGAAGACAAATTTTTGCGTCTAAAGCTCTGTATAATCTCACAAATCGCTCGAATTTGGGAAAAATTTTACAAGGTTGCTATTTATAGTTCTGTAAAGCTTAAAATATGTTATTTTATTTTATTCCAAAAATCTTGTAAACTAAACACTCATATTTTGAAATTCCTGTAATTTAGATTACTTGACACAAAATTTTGCATTCCAAATAGTCCCTTAAATAGTTTTGAGAGAAAAATTGTTCCCTAAACATACCTACCTAACTACCATTACAATCCTTTGAGAGGCATCACGTGATGTAGCCAATTTCTATTGTTCAATAACATTTTAAGAGGTTGTTTAGCATGAGAAAATTTAAAAAATCTGAGTGTAAAGTAAGTTTATTACAGTTCAGTGAGACTAATGTATTGTTGTTTGATAGTTTTCAAGATACTTATGATTTTTCTATTTAAAATGAAGTAACTTGAGAGTGTGGTATTTCAAGTAACATGAGAGAATAAAATTAGCCCCAAACATTTCGATGAATTAAACATTTTCAACGATTTACGTTTGAAATCGAACTTTCGATTCGAACAATTTATCCAAACGAAATTCAAATTTGCTCCTCCTCTTCCAACTCAATCGTACGCATCGTAAGTCGTCGTTGCCACCGAAGGCGGAGATGAGACCATGGCTCCTGCAAGGAGCTGCAAGAAGGGTCGGCACTCAGGCTTAGGATCAAAGAAGCTCGATGCTAGCGTCATCTACCATGGACTTGCCTCTGTAGGCCCTCCACGGAAGAGGCTTTCCACTGTCATCCTCGCTAGAATCAATATCAACGACCGCCTTACCTCCCCCACAGATGACACAGCGAACGTGGGGCGAGAGAAGTCAAACGAGAATCGCATCTTCTGTGAACGGACGAATAAATCTTCAGCGTAATTGCCAAAAATGGCTGATTTGGCCATAAAAATTTTACAACCGTATAAATATTATTTATACGACTATGAAATTTTATTACGGTGTAAACATCTTACACCGTTTTTACTGCATGCCAGATGACGGTATTCCATAATTCCCAGAAAAAATTTTACTTTAGCCTGGTTAACTGATGCCAAACAACCCTTAAATAAAATAATATATTTATACATGCCTGATTCTCTCTCTCTCTCTCTAATCAAGGTTATAGGTTTTTTTTTTGCGATTCTAGCATTACTCATGCCAAACAACTAAGTTCGAAAAGATCAACCGTGGCAGCTTAGAAGAATAGAAACTAAATAAAAACAAGTCATTAACAATCAAGCATTTGACACTAAATGTATTACAAATAACAAGAGAAGTAGAGAGACGCTGACTTGGGAAGATGACGGAAAGCGGAGAGAGTGTCCCTGACAACGAGGGATTGAACATTCTTGGGAAGCTTCGCGTAGGCGCGTCTGAGGATGAGGGCCAGCTCCTTACAGGAGGATAAATAATCGTAAGGCCGGGAGAGGGCATCGGCCAACCCTAAATGCTCATATCTTTCCACCGGCGAAGGAAGTACGTCGTCGATCCCTTCCTCGATGGAATAGGGCATAGCTGATTCACATTAGCTCTTTAATCTGGTTTGAAAACAAATTACTTATGCTGTTAAGAAAATAATTTTAATAAAAGAAATAAAAGAAAAATGTTACTTAGCTTTTAAATATTTTTCAAAAATATAAATAATTAAAATTTAAATTTAAAATATATATTTTTATGAGTTTCACAAATAAAAATAAATTTAATGATAATTTTTTACTCTACTTAACTCCTTCAATCATAATCATCCATATTTTTTTAAAGATATATATGAATTATGCAGCAAAATTTGGAATTAAGTAAAACTAGTAAAAAATATTTACATTCTATTTCATTTTGCATTAATATATGTATATATATATATAAGAATTATGCCCAAATCATACATACTAGAAGAATGCGCGGAGCAGCCGAATAAGCGAGCAAACGAACACATGAACAAATGCATCTATCTTCTCTAGTGAGCGAACGATTCCGGTAAATCATTTGTTCGAGAGTATGAATCGTTCTCTAGTTTCGTTCGAGCAAATCCAAAGAAAAATTCAAATCGATTCGACGGAACGATTCGTTCAAACCAGCGAAATCGTTCGATCGGTAGAATCGTTCGTTCGTTTAGTTCAAACTAAACCTTGATTTCAAGAAATATCTATAGCAAACAATCATGCCAGAAAATTCTTAAATATACTTTTGTTAACTGTTAGTGCAAATTACATGAAAATTATATGAAGTATCCAGAAAATAGCTTTCAGCTCCAACATCATATTATTGCATAAATCGATATTAGATCATTTATTCAAATATGATGCTCACATATTTATGTCTGATTTGTTATTTTTGCTTTACGGCAAAGAATTTGTGTTGTTGCTTCTATATTCATATTATTATTGTAACATCCCCAAATTTAGAAATCTAATTTTATTCAGCATTTTTGGAAAATTAAAATAAATATGATTTTTCTTAAAATATTAAGATATTTATAAACATAATATTCCAAAAATAAGAGATCAATAATATATAAATTTTGTGAAATTGAAACTTTTTTATTATTGTATGATTTATAAAAAAATATAAATTAGTATTATTTTAAATAATGATCCAAATAAAAATATTTATGATCAATGAATTTCTCATAATGTTCTTAATCTCTTGTTCAAATTTCAATGAATTTAGAGAGTGAAATATTCAATTAATTAAATATATATTTTTAAATGTTTATTTTATCCATGAGATTTTATTAAATGCTTATAGATCGCATGGTTGTGATTTTCTTGCCTCATCAAATAAATGAGATTTAAACCGCGTAGTAGCATTTTAATGTGACCTTAACAAGTAAATCATTATCTAACAAACAATCATTAATGAATCAAATCTAACGATGGTAATCACTTTCAATGAATTTTATTTAAATCCAGTAACAAAAGATTTGTGACAACATATCGGGCTGGCAAGATCTGACCGAGAACCCGACGCTACAATGATATCTTCTTCATCGCAACAAACCTTCAACGTAGTTGAAACCCTAAACACAATCAAACTTAAACATGAATCATTTCGAGCTAACTTAAGCTTGATTAGTGCATCTTGTGTAATAGCCTATGAATCCATTTAATGAAACATGGGAAATAAAATTTGCATCCAATCAAGTTTGCAAATATAAAAATTAAGTAAAAAAATTTTGTTTATTCAATTAATATAATCACTCATACAAGAGCCTTCAAATCATCTAAGATTAATTACCTTTATTTCAAACTAGTTATGCACTTGTAACAACCCGATATTTGATTATCATGTTAATCCAATATTAGGTGGCTAACTGTGTAATAATCAAAATCTTATTTAAAGTAATTATGATCAAATTGCTGACTCTATTATGACAAAATCATAATCATTGGCAAGTTCAAAATTGAACCAAAGCAAATATATTATTGGAAAAAGTATAATTGTGTGATCGTAATGTCTAGATTTTGAGGTAATCTGACCAACGAATTCTCCTATATTAATTTTTGAATTTCTTAAATACATAAAATTAGGAAAATTAAATATAAGTCAAAATTCAAAAATTTGATGCAGTTCGGTTCGTAATAATAAGAAAAAACTACAAAAAAAGTTTCGTTGAACTTTGAACGTTGAATTGTCCGTAATTAATTTTTGAAGTGTTTACCTTCAAAAATAATTAAATATAAAATATAGTTCCAAATTGAAAATTTTTATCGAGAACATTCATCATGTCAAGACATACCTTATAGTCAAATTTCGTCAAATTTGGAAATCGAACGATAAGAAAATAAGATTAATTTTAAATGAAAATTTCTATTTAAATTCTCCATTTTTCTCTCTCATCTATCCTCCCTCTCCCACCCTCTTTCTTGTCTCCCCTTGAAAAAATACGATTAATTTAAAATGTAATTTTTATTTAAATTCTTCACTTATCTCTCTCATCTCTCCTCCCTCTCCCCCCTCTTTTACGTCCCCCCTACCCCTTCTCACATCAATCCGCCCATCCTCCTCCTCTAGCAGGTAGCCGAACCCCTTCCCCCTCCTCCATACCTCCCCGATGACTACTAACCTCCCTCTCCCTTCCCGCTCGGCAACACCAAAACATCCTCCCTATTTCCCCTCCTCTCCTCCTTCCCCGACCAACGATTGTCTCTCGCTACTCCACTTCGTTGTGTTGATACATTGCCAGCACTTTGCTAAACTCCTACAAAGTCATTCCCCACATCATCGGTAAGTTGTCACCTTCCCACAGTGAACCCCATTTGAATGAGAAGAATGACTATGTAATAGTCCAAACTCTTAAGCACCGATGTATTGTCCGCTTTGGCCTGAAAGGCCTTGCGATTTTACCCTTTGAAGATGATTTCCCAGCAGTCACTCATCCTGGGAGTGCTCCCACATGAGCATGCTTAAATTTGGAGCTCTTATCAGGAACTTCACCATTATCTAAAAAGGCACCTTGATATTAAAAGAGTTTTACTTATTGCTACTTAAGCGAATCTTTACAATCTCTTCAACTTAAAAAACTGACGTCCTCATCAGTATCCACGCATAAATCCAAGAACCATCCATTGGATAAATAGAACTAGAGGTGACCGCTTGTAACAATCCAAATTATTACCCTAGCCAATTATGGCTAATCCAAATCCTAATCTTAATCTTAAGTGATAAGTAGGTCATTAGGAGTCTTCTACCAAGACCTAGTCCAAATCAGGAGTCAAATAAATCAAATAATGATTTTGAGAAAATCCAGAAATCCTAGAAATTGACCTATCCAAATTGACCTCAAATCAAAAATCGAACTTTCCCATCACGCTAATTGCCCCCAAATTATCTTAGGGGATGTTTTGGTGACAATCGAAAGTCGTCGAAATTTTATCGAATATTTTAATAGTATTTAAATACCCCGAAAATTAAGAAAAAATAAAATACTCGTCGAATCGAAAATCCGACCTCACCGTTGCATTCCTCACCCCTCAAATAGCTATGAGTGAATATTTGGGATTTTTTATGAAGCCATTTTATTAATTAGAATTAATTAATTAGAATATGAATTTTAATTTAATTAAATAATTATTATTTATGGCTTAACGAGTCGGATCCGCTGTTCTTAACGGGTCGGATCCGCCCTGTTATTGGATCCGGATCCGCGACGTTAGCAGGTCGGATCCTTGTCGAATCGGGATCCGATATCCGGATCCATTTCTTTCGATCCGTCGGATCAAATCGAATCAGACGGTCATGAGGGCTCTGCCCTCATCTTCTCCGTCGCCTCCCACGCGTCGCTCCACCGCCATTCTCGCCCAATCGGCGAGCCCCGAATTTCGGTAAGTCCGCCTAGGACCCCATTAAGGCCTAGCCGACGATCCGGACTCGCTCATTTTGCGAACCGGAGCTCGGATCGTCTTTCTGCTGCAAACCATAATCGTCGACCGTCCGTTCCAGGTACTCAATATCTCCCTATATTTTATTCGATCAATGCATCCTTCGTTCGATACCTTATTGCATACATAGATGTAGCATTTGATCGGCTTCGATCAGGTCCGGTTGATGTTGATCAGAGCAATTTGAGCTCGTCCACACAGTACTTAGCGTTATGGTTTGTCTCGTCGAACCCTAACGACTAGGGCTTGCGTTTTCTCACCGTCCCATGTTCCTCTGCCACCGGTCCGGGTACCACTGGGTAGGCCTAATCGCGGCCTACCGTCGGCCGTGCAGGCCGGCGTACCCCGCCACCGAAGTCGCCGGGAAATGGGAACCCTAGGTTCTCCGGCTCGGGAAGGTGGCGACCCGTCCCGGGTCAGGACGGGTCGGACCCAGCCCGCGCCTAGCCTTGCCACGCAAGGGGCGTGGGGCCCACAGTGCCACGTGGCGTCCCCTTAAGGGATGACGCGTGGCATGGGGGACCCACTAGGTCGTGTCGTCCAATAGTGGGTCCCGCGATCAGCCTGGCTGACGCCAAGTGGGGCTGGGGCGGCCGCCACATGTTACACCAATCTGGACAACTACATATCATAATATTATCTGATCAAGGTTTGACATAATTAATGGATGATTAGCAAAATTACTCAACGAATCTTAAATTTTTTTCCATATTTAGATTCTTTATATTTTTGACCAATATAATATTTAATTTCAGATTATTTGGATTTATATTTATCAAAATACTTCAATAATGCAATATGTATTACTTTTCATATGGTTTTTGATTAATTATTCAATTCACTGTTGAACCGCAAGTTTACTGGGCCAGTCAGGCCACGGAGCACGACGGGTCAAGTGAATATTTGTTGCACAGTGTCGCACGGGTCGCTGTTTGATCCGCATGTCACTGTGCGGAGATTGAAATTTAAATTTTCAAATAAACCTTAAATTCTTGGTGTATGAGTAGAATTAGATTGCAAGCAAGGTATCAAAATATTCTCTAGAATGGGAGCTTTCAATTAACACAAAAATTCATAATTATTATTAGTTAAATCATTGAATCCCTAATCCTAATTTTTTTGAATAAGGGTTTCAATATGGAGGAAAATTCTCCATCCACAGTGAACCAATTGGATTGATCCAACCACTAGCGTGTTCCTTGGGTCAAGGACGACATAAGGACACAAATACTGGCCACTGAGAGGGCTCGGATGGTCAGAACCCTAATCGACCGAGGCACTGTATGTAGCGCCCCGTCCCGTCACTACGCGCAACACAATATCTCTAGCATCGGAACAACGCATTAACTGGATAATAAGGGTCTCCTCCTACTTAATACTCCGAGTTGAGCACTAATAGTTAACCCGAACCATTAATCATAGGAGGTGACTGGAGCTAAGGAACTTCATCATTAATCAAATTAAGTATTTCATTAACCTGATTAACAATGCGAGTCTGCTAAACTGATGATCATAGTGCAATATATGTATTATAGTATAACACAGAGAACAGAGTACAGAAACTAAAACAATATCCATCCATTCATTCATCCAGAAGCAGTAAGTAAAATACATACACCTCAGAAAAGAAGACAGAAAATATATACATATATGATTACTTATTACAGACTTCAATAAAACCGTAGAAAATAACTATCATCTCATTAAAATAAAAGAACACTCAAAGATGAAGATCGCCACATCTACTCAGCAACACTGTGCTTCACGTCCTCGTTAATCTCATGCAGCTCCACGAACAAAGATTCTTCAAAGCAACATAAATCTAATATTGTCGGTTTCGCAATGTCAACGCTCCATCCAAAAAAGAAAAAATCATACTTAAACAATAAGTTTAAGTACATTTTAGGCTCACTAAATTGTATTTATTTTAAGTTACATTGATATTTAACTTTAAGCAATAAATAAATAATAAAATCAACTAAAGCAGAAAGTAATTACTGCAAGTACTAAAAAGCATTGAAAACAAGTATCTGGACCAATACCATATGCAACAACTAAACATATGCAATCCGAACTGAATCTAAAGTGAATTGATATGTACTTTATAGTATATATGCAAAGCCAATGTGCCCAACGCACCCATAACACATATGAGCCCAACACTCCCGAATGCTCATATACATATACACATATATACACATATTCATATACATGTGCCCAATGCACCCTTAAATAAGTACGTCCAATGTTCCCAAAAAGAAATGAGTCCAACGCTCCCATAAAGAAATGAGCCTAATGCTCTTGAAAAGAAATGAGGCCAATGCTCCCGAAATATATATATATATGTATCATGCATATTCTCTTTGTGCATAACGTACTCAAAAACATATGAGTCAAACGCTCCCAAATTCAACAAAATTGTGCCATCTTGGCACCTGATCAACCATGACATACATATGCAAGGCATGCCATCCTAAATATGCATAAATCATTGGACTGAATCATCAATTGTGTACTGAATGTTGTATATAACTAAAAATAAAAATCATTGAAAATAATATCTCCTATTGTTGTCTACTTAATCTAAATCATAACCATTCTTGATACTAAAATATTAACAAGTCTTAGGCTAACCACTAGGCTATTAGATCTGATCATCCACATATTAATCTCATTAATCTAATTAACAGATTAATAAACTGATTCTGATCAAAATTTCATTCAATCAAGCAATCTCAATAATTCCTCTAATTTATCTCAATGAATTAACTGATCATACAAGCTTAACATCTTAAGCTTGTATCAGAACTGATTTATTAAGAAATCAAAGCTAAACTAAGTCCTTATTAATCTACTCTTAGAACTACCGTAAGGTTCTAAGGACTAACTATTGATTCAGACTTAAGATATAATCCACAAGTTAGGATTCTAAACTAAGCAAAAAGCTAAGGTTTAAGGATACTAGAAGGCTCAAAGATTCTAAATATAGAATCCAAGCAAATCAAACTTAATGTTTAAGGCTAAACCTTTACAAATCTTCCTTAAATGCTAAGGTTAGAGAATTCTAACCACAAAACTAAGCTTACTAGGAAGCTAACCAAACTAAGTGAACATCATCACTTAATAAGGAATGCAACCAAGGAAAAGGTACCAACATTCAACTAAGTTGAATGTAACCATAAAGGATTAAATGCTAACTCCTAAGTCATAGCATATGACTTAGCACTTAAGGATTCTAAGGCTAAAGCAAACTATTGCTTAACATATAATATCACATACTAAGAATAGACTAGCTAAAGATCAAGTATCCTAAAGGTTATACACTTAAGTGGCATTCATTACTTAAGGAATCTTAGTCTAACTAGTTAAGTGGCTATAAGACTTAACCAAGGCTAAAGGATAACTAACACTTCTAATTCAATGAATTAGAATCTAGAGGCTTGGCATCAAATAACTAAAGTTCTTTGACCACTTAAACAATAAGGATCTAAGCTAGAGGACTAGCTAAAGCACCATTATTATATTATGTCTAATAACGAAACCAAAGGATTGGCTACTATGCTCTATACATAAAATTATACTTAAATGTCATCTCCATTTAATTATGTGTAATCTCACCTTGAGGGATTAGAATGAACTAATGATAGAAGTAATCCATTATAAGGCTTCTACCACCAAAGAGATATTTATTCCTTGCTAAAGGATTCTCCTAAGGAAACAAAGGTAAATACCCAATTTGGGTACTTAACCTTAAAAAGGCATGGGGAAAGCTAAGGCATCAAGTCTCATAATGTGACTTAACCACAAAAGACCATAAAGATTACTAAAGACTACCCATACAAGCCATAAGGTATAGAATAAATATGCATCACTTGAAGATAAAACATCCATGCAAAATAAATCATCAATATAGATATACACTCAACGCATCTATCGTTATGTTAAAATCAAACAATATGACTTAATGCATGTAGTGAATCCAATCATCAGCCATCATCAGCCATAGGTACGTACTTCTCATAGTATAATCGCAATAAAAAAGTATCAACCAAATATGATCATTATCAATTAAATGACTCAAGTCTTAAATAGTGGAAACATCTAAATGATAAGCATGGATAAATACTTTGTAGACTGTACCAACAAAAGAAGTATTGATCAAATCTGATTAGTACCAACTAAATGATAGTTTCTCAAATTGTGAAAAACTTTTAATGACAAACAAAAGTATCTTAATACATTAAATCAAATTTGATCAGTGACATTATCACAACTATAAGAAAGTATTCAAATAATATATATATATATAATAAAAAGAGATAATAAAATATTTTAAATATAAGAATTTATTTCATACTCTTTCTTTATTATAATTTCATTTAAAATTTACTTAAAAAGGTTACAACATCATTTTCATCATTTAAATCTTATAAAATGGCAAAATATGTATTTTCCTTTCGTTAAATCTCACTTTAGAGGTACTTGTGTATTTTGCAGATGGTCCTATTGAAAAAATTAGAATGAGATTAGCACAACTTGAATCATGTTCATTTGTGCTATTGATTTTTATATAATAAAGCATTCTTCTACAACTAAATTATAGTTATAAATCAGTGTACCTAATCACAATAATTAACTTGTTAAGAGATATCATACTAGCAAATGTTAACAAATAGCAATATCATAAAGATGTAAAATGCCAAAATCTAGATATAAAACTGAAAATGAAGCTAAATATATTATTTAGTGCTATATATATTAATCAAAAACTCTGACTTTTGGAAGAAGAGAAAAATTGCATCATCAAGAAAATCACACAAATCCTACCATTCTTCTCTCTATGCCCATCCCCTAGTTCCCTAACTCACCTATTGACTATACAATAGCACACAAGCATCACTTATAAGGAAATTGACTCCTGAGGAAGAAGGAGAATACTCGTTTCGTCTGGGAATTTACACACCCAAGCCTTTATCACTTCTCTCTTCTTCACATCTCAAGATCTCTCCGTATTATTTGTATTACCATAGCAACAACACCTGCGATTACTCACACAGTAGCTTCCACTGCAGTCACCACCGCAGTCACGCTTTTGCCCTCCGTTGTAGGCATCACCGCAACAGACCGCTGCGGGCCCTCGTGCAATCCCCGCTGCAACACTCCATTGTAGCATTTCGTGCAATCACCAATATAGCCTTCCACTGAGCTTCCGATGCAGCCTCCCGCTGCAACCCTTTGGCTGCGGCCTTTGGCGGCAGCCCCCTTGCACGCCTTGCACACTTTTTTGCACACTATGCCCCTAGATATTTAGGATTTTGTATAGAGCTCAAAATGAGCCCAAATTTTCCATAAACCATCTTTGGAAGCCTAATGAACACATCCATTTCTGTTTAAGTTCATCGTAGGCGCCTGGGCGCGCCGGGAGCCTAAGCCTTGGCTTGGGCCTGCTTCACGGTCGCCGGGGTGCGCCCGTCTCTCGGTGCCAGACAGTCCTGGAAGCCCTGGGCGCCCCCTCATCAGCCTATAAATGTTGTTGGGCGCCAGGGGCGTGCATGGGCGCCCCCTCCTCGAGCTAAAGGCCCTATTGGGTGCCCGGGGCACGCCGGGGTGCCGGCTTGCTGTCGGCTGTTGTAGCTTTGCCCCAAAACCTCTTGGAACCCACCGAAACTCCGCCGGCGCCCACTTTGGTGATCCAATTAAGCTCCTCACCCAACAAGTAATGCCTCCCCGTGAATACTTTTATTCATAACAGTATAATACAACTGAGCAAAAGTTCATTTACGTGGCTCTGATTTTCTCGTATATAGAAAACAAGTAAAGAAAAGAAAACCAAATTTATAAAACCGCTGGCCAAAACAGTCCCAAGCAAAGAGTGGCTGCTGATTCTGTAAAATTGATGCATCTCCTTATTAAGAAAATAATGGTTTCACACATTACAGATCACATTGGCAATCCAATCCATCCGTCTATAGTATTCATTAATGCTGGCCAGTAGAACGCATCCTATCAAAGATATATGCTATAATAGAACAAATCATAAAAAAAAATGTATATTTATGTAACTAATGCAGATACAATTTTTCAATGATTCAAAATCATTAAATGTGCAAACATGTGCTGCAGCAACATATTTTACTTTAAGAGAATGAGGTTTAAATGGCTATTTCGTTTGCACAAATCATTTTCTTGCTTAAGAAAATCATAGGCCATTGGTTGCAACAAATTCTATTAAAATGGCAATTAGAAACGATGAAGCGTGAAACTCTATCTAATCAATTTCACTAAATCATTAAATAAAAATAAACCACAAAATCGGCATTATTTAACACGACCATTCATTACAAAGACTGTAATGCATTAAACCTAAATCAAATAATAATGGAATGCACTTAAAATAATTATGTGCAGAAGTCACAGGTGCAATTAAGGATTAAGAGTATCAAACATTCCAATTTCATTCCGGAACTTCATACATTTTGTATGATTAAAATTGCTAAGTTCATAAGAGCTCTATATACATTGATGTTTTTAAGAGTGCTGTAGGTACGGAGCTAAGTATTGAATATAGCGATAGGTACCTTAGAGATCGGGACAACGAGGTGGCCGGGAAAAATAATGGAAGTCACCGGCGTGACCTTCAAAGGAAGGAGTAGGCGAAGGTCGGCTGTCCAACGAGTCCTCCTTGCGCCGAAGCCGATTGGAGGAGAGGAGTCTCAGGCTCCATGCGTCGAAGCTGAATGGAGGAGAGGAGTCGCAGTCTCCCTGCTTCGAAGCCGGATGGAAAATAAAAAGAGAAAAAAATTTGAAATGATGCAACAGTACAGGTCATAATCTCAAATCGCATAAAAAATATTTTAAATTTGTACATTATTAAATGATGCATCAGAAATATAACTTACAATTTGACTCCATATTTCAAATGAAAAAATTATAAAACAAAAATAAAGATAAAAATTAATCCTTTGATATTATTAATTATTAATATTTCAGCATCTATTGATCTCATCTTCTTTTGAAGTGATTTTTTGAGTTCATCCTCTTTTAATAAAAAGCTATATTTTGCAAGAAAATAGGTTGTAAAAAAACAAAGACTAATAAATATTAGCTGACTGACCATTAGATGACAAAGTAGAAAGTAATAAGGACGCTTGATCGTCCGTTCATTGTATGAAAAGAAGTCGGGTTTGGTAGACATTCGTGAGAGGTGGAAGAGCTCCAACGTCGATCCAACGAGAAAATGTAAGCCAATCAAAAGTAAGATGGGCAATTTATGAGGGATTAGAACGTAGAATGAGAGTATCGGGCAAGAAAAGAGCTAGAGGTGGGCAGAGACTAAATGAGTTCTTGGAGATAGCTCCAAAGACCAGTGCTGATATATGCTAGAGATGCACTTGAATTAATGTAGATATAAGGAAACTGATACGTCCATCTCAAAATATATTAAAGAATAATTTATTTTTATTATATTGGAGTATTTATGTATAGATCATTTTGGGGCATTTTATAGAATTATTTTTTACTTTACATTGATTATCTAGAATCATTGATTTTTAATAGATAATTGTTTTCTTATAAATTTTATTTAGCATAACTACAAACCAACACACCACCCAATCTCTCATTGATGATTACAAATTTGTTGGTCATTTTTAATATTGAGATAATTTTCAATAAGTATTAAATGGGTTGTTCATTTGATAATTGCTAACAGCTCAACATATAGGAAATATGTGTTAAAATTGTACGTGCATAAAATATAATAAACTTGCAGAATTTGTTCGGTGAGTTTCACCTACATTCACAAAGACCATTTGAAGAAGAAATAATATATGACTAATGTTTGAACTTTTAGCAGCCCATAAAATCAACCCCTATTATAATAATTATAAAAATAAGAAAAAAAAATTATTCAAAATAGCTGTTTTACCTCTCAAATTAGCTCTCTTTTACCTGGTTATATTTTACTTTCAATGACATTAGTATATATAATCAGAACAAAACATATTTTATTGATTATATTGCACAATAAAAAATTAAATAACTATAATTCTTAGCCTAACATTCTCCAATAAGAAAAAATAGTAGGCTGTCAAAGTTCACAAATTAATAAACAAAACACGAATAAAGAAAAAAAAAATGCAAAACTCGAATAAATCATAAACACAGATTAATCAACAAAACAAAAATAAAGAAAAAAAAACTCATACCAAGAAAATACAAAAATTTGAAAAAAATCTATTCCTATTCCTTGAGTTTTACATATTCTCTCAATTTCTCTCTCCCACATGCATATGAATACTTATATAGATTACATAAATTATATAGATTATATTGATTAGTAGTAGCTTTATATTTCTTATAAATAAGAAAATACAATATTTGAGAAAAATCTATTCCTATTTCTTGAGTTACTTCATATTCTCACTTTCTATACTTATATAGATATGAAACCGGCATAATGTGCGGGGTGACAACACACTGAAAACAAATTGAATTAATTACTCTCATAATACTGAAATCTTAGCCATTGATCCTTTTTTATCTTCACCCAATCACCACATAATCTTATAATCCATACACTTGCAACAATTGAAATGCCTTAAAAAATGAGGTGGTACTTTGGTGCAACAATGAAAAATTTAGATTGTAGTTTAAAAATAATAAAATAGTTGCAAGCAAAGGGGGTCAATGATAGCCAAGCATTTTGCTTACTTTTTTTTATTCTTAAGATAATAAATTTTATGAGTATATTCAATTTTCTCAAAATATTCAAGAATACACTCAAAAACAAAACAACAAAAGTAGCATACCTTTCATTCAAGAATAAGATAACAACCACAATAATCGCGAACAGCTTACTTACAAATCACATCCCTGTGAACTCGAAAAATTTAGATAGTAATTTAAAAATAATAAAACAGTGGCAAGCAAAGGGGGTCAATGATAGCCAAGCATTTTGTTTACTTCTTTTTATTCTTAAGAAAATAAATTTGATGGCTATATTAAATTTTCTCAAAATGTTCAAGAATGCACTCAAAAATAAAACAACAACCGTAACAATCGCGAACGACTTCCTTATAAATCTCATCCCTGCGAACTCGAAAGTAGTATTATCACATTAATCTAAAACAGTATTATCATATTAATTTAAAACACTATGGAATAATTTAAAGAAACATTTTTCTTTAAACATAAAATAGTGGCATCTGTCCAATCCCAGAGAAAATAAGAAAAACCAATAATAAATATAATGCTTGAAAATAACAAATTTCATTCTCAAGACATTACTTGAACAAACCAGCAAAAGTGGCATACCTCTCTTTCAAGAACAGGATAACAGCCGTAATAATCGTGAACGACATCCTTACAAATCCCATCCCTGCGACACACAATGAAGAGGAAGGCGAGATCGGCGACCTCTTTCGACGAAGGGAGAGTCAAAGGAGAAGGATCGGATAAATTTGATGAGGGGAATCGAGGCTCAGAAGAGAAGATTGAGAAGACCTAGAATGGTGTAGTGCGAACGAACGAGTGGATAAAAGGAGGCTTCCACGTCGAATGGAGAAGAGGAGGGAGACGAAGGGACTTGAAAGGGGCGCGAGTTATTAGCAAACGGAAGCCTCTCGTTCACTCAATATTCTTCTTTTTCCTATATGCATATTATATACTTGTCATCACAATTATTACTACAATGCTTTGCTGGAATTTTTTTGGTCACAACATAGTGTTCAAAAGGGGTTATCTTAATGTGCGTATGCAAACAGAAAGCTTTACTAATCAGTCAAAGCTATCCACATCAGCTGCACCCTTTTATTCTTTGGACAAAATCTAAGATCTATTCCATTCATTCATTTGCACAATGTTCAAACAGGCAACTTTTTTTATTGGAGTTTACAACTCACTTAAACAGTTACATAGTGGTGCACAAAAAAAAAATAGCTGCTTATGTTGAATGAGCAAATGATGCAATAGTTTAGCTTGAAACTTGTGCGTAAAAAAAATAACTGCTTATGCTGAATGAGCAAATGAGGCAATAATTCATTTGCATAATTTCATTGGATGATATTTCATTGGATGATAATTTCATTGCGTAAATCAGGGATTTATGTAGCTTAATGGATTTAAGCAATTTACTGGGAGCGATTATAACTATTATTATTAATATGAATTTAGAGGATGTAGGCTTAAAATCCAACATTACCAAATAGGCCCTAAAAAAATAATGAAACAAACTAACAAAATTTAATCAAAGTTATAATCTTTGTCACAAATAATTTTCAGTATTAAACAAAGTTCAGACCCACTTAAGAATTGTCTTATACTGCCACTGAATAGCCAAAGACACACCAAGCCCAAATTAATAAATTGAAAATAATCTAATCATTCCCAATATTTTCATACGATTCCATAAGTGAAACCATGATAAAACGATATAATTAAAACCACAGCAACAAAGCAAATTAATCTTACATGCCAGATCAACAGCGGTTATGTAGATTGGAAGTGCTGCCCCTGCAGATTCCTCCACTGTGACAAATTATCCTCGTGAATCGGAGAATAGAAATTAAAACAGGCAATAAAAATAAATCACCATAAATCCGATTCACAACAAACCAGGGAGTTCGAGATCGATAAAGGAAGAGCTCATCTCCGCGCAGAGCTGGGAATTGGAATAACGTTGGATGGCAATGGAGGAGAGGCTGTTGATGGATCCGCAGAGAGCACAGGTCCTTGCACACTGCTTGAGTTCACAATAAGAGTTGAAATAAACTCAGAAGTTCTCGCAACCACGCAGCGATCGTCCAGGCGGTACCATTTGGCGAGGACCTTCTTCAGGCTTATAAAAGCATCGACGTCACTTTAGTTCTCAGTCTCTTCAAATTTCTTTTTTTCCTATCTCTTCTCACGCGATCTCACCATTTCCAAATGGCTGCCTCACACGCTCTCTACATTCTGTCACCTATATATATATATATATACTTACAGATATAAATATATATAATAATAATAATAATTATTATTATTATAATTATAATTATAATAATTATTATTATTATTAATATTATAAATTGAAAAAAAATATTCATAAAATTACAAAGATCTCAAACAATTTTTATGCAAAAAATTTAAATTAAGAAATATTGTTATCTAAAAAAGAGTAAAAAAAATTTAAATAACTGCAATATTTAATTTAACTAATATTTATTTGTTGCAAACTTCTCATTCATTTAGAAAATGTATAACTCATTCAACATACAATTAAGATTAAGAAAATTAAATTGATAATTATTAAGATCAATCCAAATATTCTTTAAATGCAAGGCTGAAAATTAGATGAGTGTCTTGCATCACCTTCACTATATTGGGCAGCATCATCTCATGTTTGAGCATTATAAAGCTTGCTGAGATGTATATGAGTAGCAACATTTAGACTCAGAATAGCAGTATGTTCAAAAGTCATAAGAGCATGAAAAATATAAGAATTAAAATCAATTTATGATTTGTTGAAAATTATATTAATAATTTCACAATTTTTTTAAAATAATATTTCATTTAAGGGTACTCAATTCAGATCAATGTAGAATCCCCGTTCATGAAATAGCACCTAGGACTAACGACGTTAGTAAGGTAGTAATTTTTGTATATTTGGAAGATTAAGAGGTTATATAAGTAAATTTTAAAATTTTATAAGTTATATAAAAATTCATTTCTTTTATCAAGAACAAAACAATCTCTTTATATTAATCAACTACAAAATTTTCAAAAAAAATTAGCATCATTAAAGCATAAAGATATTACCGTTCCAATAAAAAAAAGAAATTTACTTCAATGTATTAGCTTCTTTAAAATACAAAAAAGGTGTCAGATTCCTCTTTACTGATAACAATATCCAAAATAAATAGATTAGTCAATATCCTAAAGCACAAAAAACTAAAGGCATTGTATGCTGCTCTGATTGGTTTAACCCCATCTCCATACATTGAGGCTTTTGCAATATAAGTAAAAGAATAATCGTCATTAAAAAATCACTCCAATAACTTAAATTCACACATATAGAACCCAAAATCCCAAAATAACCTCGGCACCATAGCTTCATGGCTTCCTCCATCTTGACGGAGGGAAATAGATTCCCTTCATAGCAACGACCTCCAAGACGTCCATGCCCTCAAACCTTAGAATCCGTTTTATGGACATCATCTTCAGGACATTAAGTAATTCGAAGCTCTGCTGCTTTGAATGCTTATGTTTGCTTCATCCGATTTCGAAGATCTGATCTTTACACCTTTTATAATAATCCAAGGTTATTACATAGCTTAATTTTAGCTTAACTATATATTAACTATGTTCATCTAGCCGTTAGAACCAAATAGTGAAGATTTGGAGCAATTCGGAGCTCGATCAATACTTTGGAATATTTTAATATTTAATTAATTAGAAAATTGAGATATTTAATTTGACCTTGAAAAATTGAAATTCGACTTTGTCGTTGCGATCGTCGCTCCTAAATTAGCTAGGGGTGATGTTTTGTACGCATTTGGAAGTCGTCAGATTTTTGTGAATATTTTAATATAATTAAATACGCCGAAATATATAATAATTAAATAGTCGCTGGAATCAAAATCCAACTTCGTCGTTGAACTCATCACCCCCAAATTAGCTAAAAATGAATTTTTGAGATTTTTTAGAGAACGTTTATTTAACCCGAATTTTTAATAAATTAAAAATTAGAAATAATAATTAATTATTCCTTAATTTGCATTTATTTCGTCTTTCCTCTCTTGCAATTTCGGTTGGCCATTTCCCCCAATTTTTCCTATGCAAGCAACTTGAGGCCATCCCTCCTCTCTCCTCTTAGCCATGCCCTCTTTAGGCAAGCATGATGACCCCTCACATCCTAGCTCCTTAGCTCATGATGGAGCCTCCCTCTCCCTCTCTTCCTTTAAAAGAGAAGCACAGCCCCTCCTTCTCCTCTTTGATGCAAGAGCCAAAGCTTTCTCCCTTCTTCCATTTCTGTATCTTGTGCTGAAGAAGGAGCTCTCTTCCTCCAAAGTTCTTGAAGAAAGCAAAGGTTCCTTCTTCCTCCACTCCTTGCAAGGCTAAGCTACTAATTTGCTCCTCTTTCTTGCCTATTTCAAGTCGCTATTATGCTTGAATGTATCTTTATAAATCCATAAGCATGTATGAAAGCCATTAAGGTTCTTTAAAGCATCACATTTCTTAAAAGAAAATTGTGCTGTTTTTCATCTATTGTATACATCTCTGCATTTATCATCATTTTCGTATAGTTAGAATGCTCTGTTTATGATGATTTTGGTGTCAATAGAAAGGTATCGGGAAGATATTTTCATTGATATATGGCACCGCTCATGGGATGCTTTGGATTGGGAGTATTTGAGCTCAAAATAAGATCTTTACGGGTTTCGTACTGGCGAAAATACTGTCTCGCGCTGCAACGCCCAAGTTGCAAATGGACCGATGCAGCGCGCTGAGCGGGCTGTAGCGTCATTTCGGAAAAAATTATATAAAATTAGTTATTAAATTACTTGAACAATAAATCGCAAATGGACTGCTGCAGCGCGCCATAGCGCGCTGTAGCGGGATGTAGCGGGCTGTAGCGTTATTTTAAGAAAATTATATGAAATATGAAAAATAAATTAATTGAACAGTATTTTTGCGAGTTGGACTGCTGCAGCGCACCACAGCGGGCCGCAGCGCCAAAAGCGCCACAGCGCGCTCCAGCGCCAGAATCGCTGCAAATAGCCAGAACTTTTTCGTTTTTGCATTTTAAAGTCCCTAGGACCATAGTGGAACTAAATTATATCAAATTTGAACCTATTTTAGTTAATTTTGAGGATTCTAAAAAATTACAAGTGACAAACCAACTTTGAAAAATTACCCTTTATGACATGTGCAAAAACCTCTTATGTGCCTTAAGGATTTTGTGTCAAATGCTAAATAGTAGAACCCTTGAATGCTTGCATTGAATAGGTATATCTTAATAACCAAATGACATAAAATCTAAGTCTTTTATATTTGTAATCAAGTGGTAATTCCTTTGTTTTAATTTAGAATTTAATTAGACTTAATTATATTTTATTCTATATCATCTTTATATTTATATGCTTTCATGATATTAGGATGCATGTTAAAGAACTTTAACATTATTTGGACACCTAAATGTGCTTAAATTGACATTAAATTATACTTGAACATAAGAATCTTGGTAACTTGATTAAGTAGACGATACTTAATCTAAATTTAAAATTTTACATCAATAATATACTAATAATACATTGATTTATCTTTGACCTTTAAATTAACCTTTGGTCTTAAAGGTAGAAAGGTTAGGGGTTAAATACTAACTTATCTTGATTAGGATCTAAACCTTAATCACAATCAATTAACTTGATTGAAAGATAATTTAATTGATATTATTCAATAATATATCTGATTTAGTATTGATCTTAAATTATTAAATTAGAAGTATTAAGGTTAATATTAAATCTGTGTGATTGAATCATATGAACTTAAATTTTGGATCTTTAATTTTCTCTTATATAAGATTATTAGCATAAGATGGAAAATAAAATTGTAATGATTTATGAAATGATTTAACTCTAATAATACATTTGATTTCATCCTATGATTTTAGAATATAGTATTATCAAATGGATTTTATTCATCACTTAAATCCAAAATTAATAAGTAAACCTTGAATGTTAGCTTAAGAAATAAAAATGTGAGATCTTAAGGGTTTTGCTTTATGATCATTCTTGAAATGTTTAAAAACCGTAATTATTGATACATTGAGGTAGAAAGAACTCTTGTAACTTATTGAGATAGGAATCTTAGATGATCCTTCATAACCTTAGAGGTTGATCTTGACACCTTATAGTAGGAATTACCTAAAGCATTTAGAATGGAACTTCCCATTTATGGTAGAAATCATTATTAAGTGATCTATATGATTACATTCTTAAAGCCTTGTGTATGACTCACCTATTTAGAGTAAGGATTAATAGCTTTGATAAATTATTGTGGATTAAATAGAGTTGTCTGAACCCAGATTATTGGTTGGTGCAGTATGGTATACCCATAGTACTAGATTACTTCAGTAGTATTCAGGATTGGTTGATTCACTCCAATATGGACTTATGACCAGGTGCTATCCTGAGGGAATAGACGAATACAGTCCCGTTAGAGTAAATCTTTAAATGCTAAGAGTGTTATAAATAGGGACTCATTCTTTAGTTTGATTAAAATATAAATCGCCATCAGGTGATGCTGTAACAACCCAATGTTATTACCCCGCTTAAGTTTAGCCTAATCGTATTATAATTATCATTCTATTAAGTTCATATAGTCATTAGAACTAAACCCTGAAGGTTTGAAGTAATTCAGAGCTTAATCGATTATTTTGGGATATTTTAATATTTAATTAATTAGAAAATTGAGGAATTTATTTTGACCTCAAAATCAAAATTCGACTTCGCCGTTGCGATCGTCACCCCCAAATTAGCTAGGGGAGATGTTTTGGACGCATTTGAAAGTCATCGGATTTTCGCGAATATTTTAATATAATTAAATGCGCTGAAAAATAGGATAATTAAATAGTTGTCGGAATCAAAATCTGACTTCGTCGTTGCAATCGTCACCCCAAATTAGCTATGGGTGATGTTTTGGAAATTTTTGAAGTGCGTTTCAAAAATCTGAATTTTTAAATAATTAAAAAAAATAAATAGATAATTATTTAGTACTTAATTTGCAATTTCTCCCCTCTCTCTCCTAGATAGCACTATATTCGGTGCCCCTCCCTCCATGGCACGCAAGAGATGGCTGAGCTTCCCTCACCCCATGCCCTTAGGCTCCTTTATGATGGCTCCCAACTCCTCCCTCTTCCTAAGCTCATCATTTCTCCTTCTCCTTTAAAAATGAGCTTAAGCTCCTTCTTCATCTCTATTTGGCAAAAGCTACAGCTCTCTCTTCCTCCATTGATGCCCTTGTGTTGAAGAAGAAGAAGTTCAACTCATCTCCAAGCTTGAAGAAAATAGAGGTTCCTTCCTCTTCCTTAAAGGCTAAGGTACCCGTTTGCTTACTCTTCTTGTACCATTTATTTACTCTCCTTGCCTCTTTCATATTGCTACAATGCTTGAATATATCTTTAGAAATTCATAGGCATATATGGAAGCCATTAATGCTCTTAAAAGCATTAAAAAAAACAGCTCTGTTTTTCTTGTATTCTGTACACCACTGCATTCATCATCATTTTTCGTATAGTTAGAATGCTCTGTTTGTGCCGATTTTAATGTCAATGGAAAGGTATCGGAAAGTCCTTTTCATTGATATATGGCACCGATCATGGAATGCTCTGGATTGGGAGTATTTCAGCTTGAAAGTATGCCTTATGGGTTTTGTCCAGGCGAAAAATACCGTCTGGCGCTGCAATGCCCAAAGTTGCGAAATGGACCGCTGCAGCGGCATTTCAGAAAAATTATATAAAATCAATTATTTGTCTAATTGAACAGTAAATCACAAATGGACCGCTGCAGCGCGCCGCAGCGCGCTGTTGCGGCATTATAAGAAAACTATAGAAAATCAGAAAAATAAATTAATTGAACAGTATTTTTGCAAGTTGGACCGCTGCAGCTCGCCATAGCGCACCACAGCGGGCCGCAGCGCCAGAAGCGCCACAGCGCGCTATCATGCCCAAAATTGCAAAAATGCCCAGAATTGTCTAAAAACTGCCCAGAATTAGCTGAAATGGCCAAAACTTCACTGTTTTTTCATTTTAAAATCCCTAGGACCCTAGTGGGACTGAATTATATCAAATTGAACATTGCATAAATTTTTATATCGAAATTAAGTTTGAAACTTTGTCATTTTTATTAATTGCTCAAAACCCATTATGCATCTTAAATATCCTGTACCAAATGTTAAATAGTAGAATCCTTGAAGGATTATATTAAATAAGTATATCTTAATAATTGAATAGCATGAAATCTAAGTCTTTTAGATTTGTAATCAAGTGCTAACCCCTCTACTTTTATTTAGAATTTGGTTAGCCTTAATTGCCTTTTACTTTATGTTATCTTACACTTATATGCTTTCATAATATTAGGATGTATGTTAGAAAACTCTAAACATTTATTTGGACACCTAAATGTGCTTAAATTAATATTAAAGTATAATTGAACATAACAATCATGATAACCTGATTAAGTGGATGATACTTACTCCAAAACTAAAATTTGACATCAATAATATGCGAATAATATATTTATTTGTCATTGAACTTTAAATTAACCCTTGGTCTTAATGATCAAAAGAGTTAGGAGTTAAACCCTAATCTGTCTTGATTAAGATCTAAATCTTAATCACTTAATCACTTAATCAATTAACTTGATTGTAAGATTATTTAATTGACATTATTCCAATAATATATATGATTTAGTATTGATCTAAATCATTGAATTAGAAGTATTAAGGTTAATATTAAATCTGTGTGATTGAATCATCTGAATTTAAAACTTTAGATCTTTAATTTTCTCTTATTTAAGACTATTAGCATAAGATGAATCATAAAATTGTAATAATTTATGAAATGATCTAACTCTATTAAGATCTTTGATTTCATCCCATGATTATAGAATCGGAAAAGATTAGATGGATTTTAATCATCTGATCTGATCACTTGAAAGTTAACTTAAGAAGCAGAAAAATGAGATCTTAAGGGTCTTGCTTTAGGTTAGTTCTTGAAATATTTAAAGATCTTAATTATTGATACCTTGAGGTAGGAAGAGCTTTTGTAACTTTTTGAGATAGAAACTTTGATGATCCTTCATAACTTTAGAAGTTGAACTTGATATCTTGTGGTAAAAATCACCTCAAGTACTTAAAATGAGACTTATTCCTTGTGGCAGCAACCTACATTGAGTGATCTTTTGATTATATCCTTGGAGCTTTGTATAGGATTCACCCATTTAGAGTAAGAATTAATAGTTTTGATAAATTCTTATTGATTAAATAGAATCTTTTGAGCCCAGATTATTAGTTGGGTATAGTAGAGTATACCCGTAGTACTGGATTATCTCAGTAATATTTGAGATTGGTTGATTCACTTCAATATGGATGTATGATTAGGTGCTATCCTGAGGGATTAGATGAATATAGTCCCGTTAGAGTAAATCTTCCAAGACTAAGAGTGTTATAATTAGTGAACAAGATTCTCAGTTTGAGATATAAATTACGACCGGGTTCTGCCTCCTATTGTAATGCGCTTCAATAAGTGCAGTTTATGCAAATTAAGTATCCCAAGTCACTTTGCGTAGAATACTAAGTATGTTTGTAATTATATCATTTAACAGCTTAGCTTGAGATATAAACTGTGACCAGGTTCTGCCTCCTATCGTAGTGCGCTTCGATAGGTGCAGTTTAAATAAGCTAAGGGTTAAATCTATATTTCTTGCAAACATGCTAAATATGTGTATACAATCATCCCAGCTAATGATTTTCAAGTAAACTCTCAACTTTAACCAAGTATCAAACTAGAATGTAGAAGTCAGAAACCTTTTAGCAGGATTCTGCACAATGGGGACCTTGAATTCATTATCGAATTTCAAGCATTTTCTGGATTTTGGATTTATCTCATATAACTAGAAGTATGAGCAAGAGCATAAGCATGATGTGTGAGTATCAGAATGATGTATGAGTATCAGTGATAATTTATGGGTTACCAAATACTGCATACATTGATTAGGGAATTTCATGATGCATCAGTATCATTAGTAAACGGTATTCCCAACTGGATGTATGTGCATATTGGACCGTACTACTCATAGCAGTTCAGTGATATTTTAGTTGCATATCAATGGCATACAGTGTTGTGGCATATTTAGATGCACAGTTTCAGTGACATACAGTATAGTTTTATAGATCACTACTCAGTTTCAGATCCATTACTATTTGGTTTTCTTTCAGTATTCAATTTATAGTTCAATTTTACTTTAGTTCACCTTACTTTAGTTTTGTATAGTTTTATATAATTTTATGCTTTCCGTTACCTTTATAATGTTTCGGTAGATTTAATTACATTGCATAAATATTAAATGAATAATAAAAATTGTTTAGATTAGTTTCGATGTGTTAGACTTATTGTCTAACACGGGGGTACTTTTGGGATTTAGCAATTCGCTAGATCTTGAGCATTATATTAAGCCAGGTCAGGATGACACCCAGGAGATTCAGAAGGAGCCCGTGGAGCACTAGTGAACTCTCCTCCAGTTTTACTACCTTTTTGCTTAGTTTATTTCAGTCCAGTACTTAGCTCTATGTCTATTATTCAATAAATATTTATAATAATTCTGAAAATATTTTTTATTCTTTTATAAGACGAATATTTTCATACAGCTTATGTGATAAATGTTTCCGAATGTTTGCTTTTAGCTTTCACACTCTGTTTATATACTACTTATACTTAGTATTGTGATGTGATCAGTATACTAAAAGTGTTGATATATTATACATATATTGGATTCATATTGTATTCTAAATCCAATATATGTATTTGCCTAATACTTAGGATAAGGATACTACTCTTATCCTAAGTATTAGCTCTAAACCCTCCTTGAGGTTGAGCCAGTAGCCCTTCAGTCGGGCTTGGCTTTCAGCTATTTGGGGAGACAGGATATTCCTCCCCGAGTGGCACGCCGCTCCGCCACCAAAATTGATCATAACTGTCTCTTTTGTGTGCGGCGACGGGGCGGGGCGCTACAGATGTCTCATAGCAAAGATCGCTTCAATATGTATGACTTAAACAAACTTAATAATTCGAGTTACCTTCTTAAGAACATTAAGTATGATCGTGAGTTTAGCATCATAATGACTTAGGTTGAGATACAAATCACCATCGAGTGATGCCTTCTATCGAAGATCGCTTCATTATGGTGGCTTAATCAAACTAAGTGCTAAGAACCACCTTTCTTGCAAATATGCTAAATATGTGTATAAAATCATCCTATATAATAATTTTTAAATAAACTCTCAACTTTAACCAATTGTTGAATTATAACCTAGGAGTCAAAATCCTTTTAGCAGGATTCTGCACAATAGGGACCTTGAATTCATTATCGAATTTCTAAGCATTTTTCTGGATTTGTCTCATGTAGATTAGAAGCATGTGCATGAGCATAAGCATGAGCATAAGCATGATGTTGGGTATCAGTGATGACATATGAGTATCAGTGATGATTTATGATTACGGAATGTGCATACATTGATTGGGGGATTTCAGGATGCATCGGCATCGCAGTTCTCAACTGGATGTATGTATACATTGGACCGTACTACTCATAATAATTTAATGATATTTTGGTTGCATATTAGTAGCATACAGTGTTGTGACATATTCAGATGCACAGTTTCAGTAACATACAGCACAGTTTTATAGATCATTACTCAGTTTTAGATCCATTACTATTTTTGATTTACTTTCAACATTCAATTTACAGTTCAGTATTGATTTACTTCAATTTTATACAGTTTTATTCTTTCAGTTACCCGTACAGTATTTGTAACAACCTAGTTGTTATCATAGCTAAATTAGATTAATTAAGCAAATCCAAACTTTAATTTTGGTTCCATTAACTCAATGGGCCATTTAAACATAACCCTACAAGTTTGGAATCAATCGGAGCTAAAATGGAAATGTGGGTATTTTTGGCTATTTTTAAGTCCTGAAAAATACCTAAATTAAATTGATCTCCAAATCAAAATCTGATTTCATTTTTGAATTCCTCATACCCTAATTAGCTAAGGGAGAATTTTTGGGAATTTTTTGAGTTCATTTAAGCTTAAATTGAATTATGAGAATTTTTAGAAATTAATTAATTATTAAATGAATTAAAAATTAATTAAATTAAATTTTTAATCCAGCAGGATTTACTGTCGGGACCGCGGCAGATCTGCTGCGGGGTCCTGACAGCGGCGCACCATGTTAAGCCAGTATGATGTCTAGCACGCATCTCAGTGCGTAATCTAAAGGCCCGCACCACTCCGCCCCGTGATTTGATCTCAGACGCCCGATCGACATCTTACATTCGACGCTCGAGATTTAATCCGCAATTTGGTTAATCTGGATGCCGCATCAGACCGTTTATCCTCAACGGCCTCACGATCAGACGACGGAGACGCACCCGTCACTGTGGATCGTCGTCGTCGATCGATCGCAGGCCCGATAGAGAAAATTCGCAAATATTTGCCCAGTTAGCTTGGTCTGCCACTTTCTTGGCCACGTCCTCCAAACCGTTAGACCTTCCCAATTCTAGTAAGGTAGAGCTCGTCGGGTCTTGAGGTCCTGCTAGCCCTAGTTATGGAGGCTTGAGGTCCCGTTCCTGCCCGAGCCTGAACCATGGCTACCAGCCATGGTGTCCACCCCTAGACCTCCCCCTCACCTATAAATACCCTCAGTGTGTCTCAGTGAGCTCTTTTGCTCACTAAGACCCACTGATTATTCCAGGCTGAAGCATTCGGAGCCCTCAGCCAAGCCCGATATCCCGTAGCTGCGAATCGCTGATAGTGGGTGTGCGTCTAATGTTCAGACCCCCAGCTAGTTCCTGCGATCGCCTGAAGCACCCCGAGCAGCCTACATTGCCTCTGTCGCTGTGATCCCTTGAACCAAGTACAGCCACTGCCCTTTTTTAGTTGAGCTGGTTTCAGCTCGTCTCTCCCTCAATTGAGTCTAGATGCTGTGTTAGGATCCCTCCCTAGTTCTCTAGCGACCATTGGAGCCTTCTGGCAAGGCCTGACAGTGGGCCAGACGGCGAAATTGCCATCTGAGTGCGCACTGCCAGTCGGTCATCGGCTCATCCTTTGTGCACCTCGTGGACACAATTAGCTGCTCTTTAGACATTAAAAGCCTTCGATCATAATTGTCGAACCATATCGAAGGCTGGGTTCGACCAGATCGAGCGATTCGACCGAACTCGATTGATCCAGTCGAAGCTCTCGTCGGCAAAATACTCTGAGTAGCACCCCATTGATTCAGACCATCCCAGAACTCATCGACTCGCCCTATCGCTTCCTCTTAGGTTCCTGAACATGTAGGGATCGAGACGGCCATAATTCATGGCCTCTGTGAGGAGAATTCACTCCTCACAGGTGTGCCTTCAGAGACGCCTCGGCCGAGTAGTCCCCCGGCGATCCGGCGCCTCCCAGTTGAGGCTTTTTGGTTTAATCAACGCGTCTAGAGTCAAGGATGGAGTAGCCATTGAGATCAGGGCGTGGCGTAACCGGAGTGTGGAGAATTTCGTGTCAGGAGCTAAATCTAGGGTGCCAGGCTTCGGGTGCTAGCCGAGGGAAGAAGATGAAGTTACGGGTCGGGCCGACCCGTGTCCCGCACGTTTTGAAATCGGGCTGGCAGAATAATATTAGAATTTATGGAATTAAAATCCGTAAGGAAATTAATTTATAAATAGAACCCTATAGTTTTAATTTAAATAAAAATACAGATTAAATTAATTGAATAACTTTAGTTTTACTGATCCAAATGGTATGATCCAATATACCATTTGAATCAGAAAAATACAAGGAATCTAAATATAAAATAAAATTGCATATCCAATGGCTGGATTTAAAATAATTGATTAAACCCTTTTTTATTTTTAATTAAATCATAATAAATTCAATTAATCACTAAATTAAGTGATTAAGGGCTCTGATTGCTCACTAAACTCTAAAGAATAATTGTGGCCTCTTAGAAATAATTTTGGACACTTAATTTTCTTAATCACTCCTTAATTATCCTAATGAAGGATTAGTGAATTAAACCCTTGCCTCTGATTTTGGGTAAGTTAGTTCCTAATATCATGTTAAGTCTATTTGAACCTAAGTGTAAGACTGAATTACCCTAGAGTGCCCTAATTTTACTAATCATTCTAAATGGCTTAAATCAGTGATTAATGTTAATTAACTCAATTAGGTTATCAAAACCTAAGATAAGTGTGCTTCCCACTTCATTAATCAAAATGAAATGCATTAAAATAGATTAGATCTAATTTGGATAACTAAACCCTAAAATCTCAATTTTAGCTTTAAGAGGGGCATTTTGGTCATTTTGACCAAAATGTGCTTAAATGCTCCTTAAAACTTAGAAATTTCAGTAAACTACCCTAAGATAGACTAGAAATGTTCTTTGAACTCTTCAGCTGATAATGCTAATGACTTGGATATTAATATAAGAAATCTTCACTTAAACTCTAATTAAGATACTTAGATCTCAAGTGATCCTAAAAGAGTTATTTGGCCTTAGTACTTCAATCTAATAATTGCAATTGTTAAATATCACCTTAATAAGTTCAATTTAATTAGATTTTGAACTTAAATGCCAAAAAAAATATAATTAGTAGAGTCTAAATTGAAAACCTAGTTTGAGTCTAAAGTGATCAAATGATCAAATCTTAGATCTTAAGCCTTAGACTTTAGAACTTCTAATTGAATTGAACCATCTCCTTTGGAATTCTTTAAATGATTGATTGTTTAACCCTTTGAAGCCTTCCTTGCGGGTATAGGATGATTCAATCTATAAGATAATAAAATTATCTTAAAGATTGGATATAGATCTTAGATTCTCAAGTTATTAATTGATTATTTTATCTTATAATCAGTAGAATAACCTTTCAATAAGTTCATAATTCCTGGATCTTTCAGCTTATAAGGTTTTTCACCTTTAAATGGGGTATATTGAATGAATCCTAGATCCTTAATAGGACTTATACCTTAGACTCAGGATTTGAACACCAGAGTGGAGTTCAAGTCCTAAATCCTTAAATCTTGATTTACTTAATCAAGATTTAGGGTAAGAAAGAAGAAATATTAATAAATTAGGTCATTGATTTATTTACTTAAACCTTATAGTCATCTCATGATTTTGAATTAGAACTTGTTAAGTTTTAATATTAACTATAAGGACATAAATCTGAGATTCTACTCGATAGCTGGATATTGGAGATCCTAAACTTGTACCTTCTCAGAGTAGCTAGATTAGGTAATTAGATAACAACAGATATCATGTAAGTCTAGATTGAGTCTCTTACTTACTTTGACTATATTTGCTTTGCATACCTTGAATATTGAGCCTCATTCCTTGAGCATAATATGAGAACTTAGGATATGGATGGTACATTCTAAGTTAGTAATTGAATTACATATCATTTAGTTTTGCCTTATTTATAGTTGGTAGAATATGTCCAAGCTTAGTCTACCTTTTCAATAGTAGTATTGTATAGATTGGATTCAGATATAGCATATTTGGATGGCTAGTCTGAATATTGATTGATATTGGAGGCCCTATTTGGCCTATTGGCTAGTATGGCAGTACTATACTATATATTAGGCTTATTGCAACTCTAGTTTAGTTTTTAGTCTTGTTTTCTTTTTGCTTTGCCACATGCTTCAGTGGCCTTATTTTCAGTACTTGGTTGTTTTGCCACATGTCTCAGTGGCTTTACATAGATTGTTTTGGTTTTGCCACATGTCTCAGTGGCTTTCTTTCTTTTTTTTCTTTCCTTTCCTTAATTAGCATGTTGTATGTATACTCATATGGTTACTTATATATATCAGCATGTTTAGGATGCTAAAATTGAGTATTTTATTCAGTATTGCATTTTTAATGTACTCAGCATGTATTGATATGATCATAAGCATGTTAGGTTTAGAAATGCATTCTAGTTGCTGTTCTTTTTAGATTTTAGCCTCACCTTGCTTATTTGCATTGTAGGTTATTTTTCATACTAGTTGCTGATTATAAATGGATAATTTACAGTTACCCGTTTCTTCGTAGCTTATTGCACCCATTACTGCTTGTATGTTTAGCTAATATCTTTAAAATATTCAGTTTATTAAAATAACCTAAAATGTACTTAGACAATTGTCTAACTATAATCTTTTTATTTTGTTGGCTGGGTCCCTAACATTTGTGATACCGACAAATATCAAATTCAGACTTATTCGTGGGCAGTGTCGCAGAGGAGGAGCAGGTTCAAGAGGAGGATCGTGCTACTGCTCATTAGATAGATCTTTCATTTTATTTCAGTGAGATTGCGAGATATTTTTATTCTCTTTAAAATTCAGTTTGTAATAATTAATTCTGGATGCATTTCATTTTTGCATTTTGATGAGTTACTATATTATTTTCCTTCTTTCTACTATGTATACTTGTGGATGTTACTCTATTATTCACTACTTCCGCCACCTTGGTATTTGTATATTGATGATGTTGTAGCACTCAGTGACAAGTCCTTGGCTTAAGGCAGGTTGGGTTTACCTAACTTTACTTAAGTTGGGGGTTTACCATAGTTGGAGCACCGTACTTCCTTGTATGTCAGTACGGGGGGCTCCACAGTATTACTGCAAATTTATTGTAACAACCCAAGGTTGTTACCCAGTTTAATTTTAGCCTAATTATATCGTAATTATCATTCCATTAAGTTCATCTAGTCATTAGAACTAAACTCTAAAGGTTTGGAGCGATTTAGAGCCCAATCGATTATTTTGGATTATTTTAATATTTAATTATTTAGAAAATTGAGGTATTTATTTTGACATCAAAATTGAAATCCGACTTCGCCATTGCAATCGTCCCCCAAAATTAGATAGGGGTGATATTTTGAACGAATTTGGAAGTCGTCGGATTTTCACGAATATTTTAATGTAATTAAATACACCAAAAATTAGCATAATTAAATATTTGTCGAATTTGAAATCCGACTTCATCGTTGAATTCCTCACCCCCAAATTAGTTAGGGGTGAATTTTTGGGATTTTTCAGAGCACGTTTAATTAATCTGAATTTTTAATAAATTAAAAATATTAAGAATAATATTTAATTATTCCTTAATTTGCATTTATGTCAAGTTGCGGTATTTCGACAGAAATCATATAAAATTAATTATTAAGCAGTAAATCGTAAGTTGGACCGCTGCAACGCGCCATAGCGCGCTGGAGTGGGCTGCAGTGCGTTGTAGCGAAATTTCGGAAAAACTTTAGGAAATGTCAAAAAATAAATTAATTAAACAATTATTTCGTAAGTTGATCCGCCACATTGCAGTGGGCTGCGGCATTGAGAGCGCTACAGCGCACCGCAGCACTAAAAGCGCCACAGCGGTAGAAGCCCCACAGTGCCCAAAATTGCAAAAACTGCCCAGAATTGGCTGAAATGGCTAAAACTTCATTGTTTTTGCATTTTAAGGTCCTTAAGACCCTAGTGGGACTAAGTTATATCAAATAGAATATTGCATAAATTTAAGTTTGAAACTTTGTTATTTTTATCAAATGCCCAAATTTTAGCTAAAATAGAATATTGCATAAGATAGAATATTGCAAAAAATTCTATATAAAAATTAAGTTTGAAACTTTATTATTTTTATCAAATGCTCAAAACTTATTATGTACTTGAAATGTATATTATGTCAATTGCTAGATAATAGAATCCTTAGAAGCTTGTATTGAATATGTATAATCTTAACAACTAAATGGCATGAAACCTAAGTCCTTTAGATTTGTAATTAAGTGCTAACCCATTTACTTTGATTTAGAATTTAGTTAGTTCTAGTTACCTTTTTATTATATATCATCTTTATATTTAGATGCTTTCATGATATTATGATATATATTAAAAAACTCTAAATATCTATTTGGACACCTAATCATGTGTAAATGACATTAAACTACAATTAAACATATGAATCTTGCTAACTTGATTAAGTAGATGATACTTAATATAAGCCCAAAGTTTGACATCAATAATACACTAATAACACATTAATTTGTCATTGACCTATAAATTAACTTTTGATCTTAATGGTAGAAAGGTCAGGGGTTAAACCCTAACTTATCTTGATTAAGATATAAATCTTAATCACTTAATTAATTTGATTGAAAGATAATTTAATTAACATTGTTCCAATAATGCATATGATTTGATATCGATCTTAAATCATTGAATTAGAAGTGCTAGGGTTAATATTGAATATGTGTGATTGAACCATCTGAATCTAAATTTTAGATCTTTGATTTTCTCTTATATAAGACCATTAACATAAAATAGATAACAAAATTATAATGATTTATGAAATGATCTAACTCTAATAAGATATTTAATTTTATCCCATAATTATATAATAGAAAAGGGTAAGATGAATTTTAATCATCTGATCTGACCACTTGAATATTAGCTTAAGAAATAGAAAAGTGAGATCTCAAAGGTCTTGATATAGTATCGTTATTGAAATATTTAAAGATCTTAATTATTGATACCTTGAGGTAGGAAAAGCTTTTGTAACTTTTTGAAGTAAAAACTTAGATGATCCTTTATAACTTTAGAAGTTGAACTTAATACCTTATGGTAGAAATCACCTGAAGTACTTAAAATGGGACTTATTCATTGTGGTAGCAACCTACATCGAGTGATCTTTTGATCATACCCTTGGAGGCTTGTGTAGGACTCACCTATGTAGAGTAATGATTAATAGCTTTGATAAATCTTTGTTGATTAATTAGAATTATCTAAACCTAGATTATTAGTTAGTATAGTTATAACAATCCTAGGTTGTTACTCTAGCTAAACCTAGTTGAATTAAGCTAATCCAAGCTTTAATTTTGATTTTATTAGACTCAATGGGTCATTTAAACCTAACCCTAGAAGTTTTGAATCAATCAGAGCTAAGTTGGAAATTTTGGTATTTTTGGCTATTTTTGAGCCATAGAAAATACCTAAAATAATTTGATCTCCAAATCAAAATTTGAGTTCATTTTTTAATTCCTCACCTCCAAATTAGCTAAGGGTGAAATTTTGAGAATTTTTGGAGGTCATTTAGTCACATTTTGAATTTAATTTAAATAGTTTTAATTGCAAATTAGGGTTTTAAATAATTTATAATTGCAAATATATCCTTTCCAACGGTCGGCTGGTTTCCAAACTGCGGGCGCCATCTGGGCCGTCCGTTCTGCGGATTTGATCCAACGGCCCGCGCCTTAGATCGGATCCGTCTAATCTCGACCGTTTCGCGGTTCTGAGATTTAATCCAACGGCATCTAATCCATCCGCTGTAAGTATCCCCGATTCGCCATTAGATCTCCCAATCTAATCCAATGGTGGACATTCTATTCGCGTTGTTCATTAAGTGTCGAGAGATCAGGGCCGTCCTACTTCGATGGATGATCAATCAGATGGCCCCGAGCACTCCGAGCACTGTGGATCATCTCCTTCACCTCTCCCGTCTGCGTCTGGTCCCCCCCGACAGCCATAACCCCTCCAGCCCCCGTGGCAGTACGGGAAAAAGACCAAAATTCATCTCCTGCCCTCGGTGCGTTCGTCTGGCCGTCTGTCTTCTCCCCAAATTGCCCATAACCGTTGGCCCGAGCCATTTCGTTCAGCCCGAGCCTCCTGTCATTGCCAAGCTCTGGAGACCACCCCCAGAGCTCCCAGCTGCCTATAAATACCCCTGGCACCTCTCACTGAGTCCCTTTACACACTGAGACTCCTCATTTTCCCCAGCTAAAGCCTCTGGAGCCCCGTCTCTCTCTACATTTCCCGTCGTCCCGAAGGCTTAAACTGCTGATAGAGGGCCCATCTGGTGTTCAGACCCTCTGTGCACCTTCATCTGTTGGTTAGGAAGCTCCAGCACACTTCAATTCTCCTCGGCCAAGCCTGCAACCCCGTCCTCAGGTACAGCCCTTCCCCATTAAATTTTCTTCAGCTCAATTTCGTTTCTGTCTTCTGGATGAGCTCTAGATGTCGCCTAGAGAACCCTAGCCACCTAGGAAACCCAGTGTAATTGTCGTATGGGGCTAAGCTAGCTCGAATCGATCGTATCGATCGATTGAGCTAGCGGTCGAGCCAATGGCTGAGTCCGAGTGAGGACCCAGCGATTGGATGCACCCCAGATTATGAAATGTTGGGGGATTGAGTCATCTCACCTCCCTGAAGGTGTAGGTATTAAGCTCCGGCCAGATAATGGCCTCTGTGAGGAGAATTATCTCCTCACAGTGCGCCTGAAGCGCTCGTATCGAAGACGTCTCGGGTAAGTAGCACCCCGTCGATCCAGAGGGATCCAGATGATGGTTCTTAGTCCAATTGATGCGTATAGACCCCAGGAACGTGTAGGGATCAAGCCGAGCTGCCGCCGTCATCTGAGTGCCAAGAATTTCAGCACGGAAGTTCGCCTGGGATGGACCAATCGAGAGGTTGAAGATGAAGTCCGGGACGGGCCGACCCCGACCCGCGCGATTTTGATTTCGGGTCGCGTCTAATTAATTAATTATAGGATTGTATTTTCAAAGGTTATGCGATTAATTAATTAAATCCTATGGTTTTAATTTAAATAAACATTCATAATAAATTATTTAAATAACTCTGGCTACACTGATCCAAATGGTATGATCCAATATACCATTTGAATAAAAAAAATACAAAGAATCTAAATATAAAATAAAATCACAGATCCAATAGTTAGATTTAAAAGTATTTGCCCAACTCTTTGTTGTCCTTATTTAAATTATATTAAATTAAATAAATATCCAAATGAAGAGATTAAGGGCTCTGATTGCTCCATAAACCCTAGAGAACAGATTCAGACTCTTAAAACCAATTTTGAATATTAATTTCTCTCCATCACTCTTTAATCACCTTAATTAGGGATTAGTAAAATTAAACCTAATTAAGCATCTGATCTTGATAGAGATTGTTCCTAATGCTATCCTAAGCATTCTAGAACCATTTGGAAAGGTTGGATTGCCCTAAGATGCCCTAAATTTACTAATCCCCAAAATTTGGCTTAAAAATAAGTGATTAGGGCTAATTAGCTTAATTAAGTGGTCAAAATCCAAGATAAGTGTATTTCCCACTTATTTATCAGTATGGGACACCTTAAAATAGATTATGAGTAATTTGGACAACTAAACCCTAAAATTCCAATTTTTGCCTTAATAGGGGTATTTTGGTCATTTTGATCAAATATGCTTAAATGCCCTATAAACCTTGAAAACTTTAGTAATCTACCCTAACATAGATTAGAAATGTTCTCTAAATTCTCATACCAATATTAATGCTAATGTGATCCTTAAACTTAGGAAATCTTCAATTAAGCTCTAATTAAAATACTTAGATCCCAAGTAATATAAAAGAGGTCACCTAGTTTAATGCTTAACCCAAATATCTAAGATTGTCAATTATCACCTTAATGAGTTCTATATAGTTAGATTATAAACCTAAATTCTAAAAGAAATGCAAATGGAAACTCCTAAGTTAAAATCTAGTTCAAAATCTAAAGTGATCAAACATCAGATCCTTAGATCTTGGATCTTAGACTTAGATCTTCAATTTGAATTGAACCATCTCCAATTGAAATTCTTCAAATGATTGATTGTTTAACCCTTTGAAACCTTCCATGTGAGTATAGGATGATTCAATCTCTAAAAATAATGAGATTATCTTAAAGATTGAATATAGATCTTAGATTTTCAAATTCTTAATTGATTATTTTATCTTATAATCAGTAAAATAATCATTCACTAAGTTCGTAGTTTTTTGATCTTTCAGCTTATAGGATCCTTTATCCTTAACTTTGGAATAGAGTGTGAACCCTAGATTCTTATTAGGATACCCTCCTTGGATTTAGGTTTTGAACATCAAAGTGGAGTTCAAGTCCTAAATCCTTAAATCTTGATTTACTTGATCAAGATTTGGGTAAGAGAGAAAAATATTAATAAACCAGGTCATTGATTTATTTACTTAAACTATATAGTCATCACATGATTTTAGATTAGAACTTGTTAAGTTCTAATATTAACTTTAAGGACGTAAATCTGAGATTCTACTCGATAGCTGGATATTGGAGATCCTAAACTTGTACCTTCTCAGAGGAGCTAGATTTGGTAATTAGATAACATCAGATATCACAGGAGTTTAGATTGAGTCCCTTGCTTACTTTGATTTGATTTGCTTAGCATATCTTGGTTATTGAGCCTTATTCCTTGAGCATAATAGGAGAACTTAGGATATGGATAATACATCCTAAGTTAGTATTTAAATTGCATATCATTCAGTTTTGCCTTATCTGTAATTGGTAGAATATGTCCTAGCTTAGTCTGCCTCTTCAGTAGTAGTATTGTATAGATTAGACTCAGACCTAACATATTTGGATGGCTAGGTTAGGGATTAATTGATTGATATTGGAGGCCCTGTATGGCCTATTGGCTGGTATGACAGTACTATGTCTTAAGGCTTATTGCTACTTTAGCTAGATTGTTCAGTATTGATTTCTATTTTGCTTTGCCACATACTTCAGTGGCCTTATTTTCAGCACTTGCTCGCTTTGCCACATGTCTCAGTAGCTTTACATAGATTGCTTTGCTTTTGCCACATGTCTCAGTGGCCTTTCTTTTCCTTTTTCTTAATTAGCATGTCGTATGTATACTCACATGGTTTACTTATATATATTGGCATGTTTAGGATGCTAAAATTGCATGTTTTCAGTACTGATATTTCTTTTATATACCCAGCATGTGTTAATATTATCATAAGCATGTTAGGTTCAGAATTGTATTGTAGTTGCTATTTCTTTTTAACTTTTAGTCTCACCTTGTTTATTTTACATTGTATGTCATTCTTCATACTAGTTGCTGGCTATAAATGGATAGTTTATAGTTACTGTTTCTCCATAGCTTATTGCACCTATTACTGCTTGCATGTTTAGCTAATTTAAATGTAATTTCCTTAAAATATTCAAATCATTAAAATAGCCTAAAATATACTTAGACAATTATCTAACTGTAACCTTTTTATTTTGTTGGCTGGCGCTCTGGCATTTGTGATACCGACAAATGTCATATTCGGACGTGTTCGTGGGTAGTGTCGCAGAAGAGGAGCAGGTTCAGGAGGAGGATCATTGTAGTGCCCCGTCCTGTCGCCGTGCGCAAATGACAAGTGTAATACATATTTCAGCGGCAGAGTGGTGCGCTACTCGGGAATGGTAGGCCATACAAGCAAAACTCATCATCCCGAATAGGCTAGAGAGACGGAGTCATACTGAAGGCTGCTGACTCGAATCCTAAGAGTATGATCGAGAGCCAATATCTAAGATAAGAATGAAATACTTATCTTAGGTATCAGACTAGTACGTACACAAGGTTCAAGGAAGTGGGGAAGAACCCATGTACATTATAGAAAGATATCAGCATTTTCAGTATATTGATTGCATCACAATACTAAGTATAGCAGTATAACAGAGTGCATAAGCTAAAAGCAAAACATCTAAATATATTCATCCCAAATAGTAGTAAATATCCATCTCAGAAAAGAAAAGTAAAAGTACATTCAGAGTTTATTACAAACTATTTAAATGCAGAAATATAAAGAGTCTATTTAAAATGCTGAAAAGAGCTAGTAAGTAAAAGTATATGCTTGGTCTGCTACAACTCCAAATGCTCCTATTGGGTCTCTGGTACGTCATCATGACCTGTCTCCAAAAACTGCTCAGGATCTAGCAATTTGTCGGATCCCAAAAGTACCCCGTGTTAGACAAGACAACGAAACTAGTTATGCAAAGCTAAACTAAACATAACAAAGTATACAAGTAAAGTAAAGCCGCAACAGAGCTGAATAAAAAAATATGTAAGCGAGAAAAACTGTAAGTACTGAGTAAACAAAACAGTAAAAGGGCTATGAAATGTGAAGCTATCACTAAATAAAACTGAAAGTAAAACAACATTATGCCGAAAAAGATGTTATAAGCCACACTATATGCCACTGAAATAATGCACAGGAATATGCCACACCACGGTATATCACAGAACTATCATTGAAGATTTATGAGTAGTACGGTCCAATGTAAGCACAACAGTTAAGAAGTCAGTATAGTGACGCAGATGCACCCTAAAATTCCCCAGTCTGTGTATATAACATTTCGTATCTCATACTGAATCACTGATAACCATGTGTCACAATAGAAAGAATGAGTTCAACTCATGTTTATGCTTATGCTTATGCCAATATATTGAATGAATGAAAAATCCTGAAATCCATGAAGAATTTAGTAAGAAACAATAATGAATCATAAGTCCCCACTGTACAGGATCCTACTAATAGGATACTGAGTCCTAGTTTCTAGATCGATGTTTAATTAAAGTTACATATTTAATTAAAAGTCACTGGACTGGGTGATAGTATACACATATGTAGCATGTAGCAACGAAAGGGGGTCCTTATTACTTAGTTTGATTAAGCCACCCTAATAAAGCGATCTTCATTAGGAGGCACCATCCGATGATGATGTTGTATCTCAAACTAAGTATTAAGTCACTAAACTCACAATCATACTTAGCATCTTAAGAAAGGGGAATCCCATTACTTAGTTTATTTGAGCCATACTATTGAAGCGATATTCGCTAGGAGGCATTGCCCGATGGCAATTTGTCTTTCAATTAAACTAAGGAATGGGTACCCATTTAATAAACTCTTATATAGGGCACAAAGATAAATCTCACTTATAGTGACTAAACTAATCCTGAATATTACTGAGGACCAGTAGTATGGGTATACTATACCATACCACCCAATGATCAAGGTTCAATCAAGTCTAATTAATAGAGTAAGGATTTATCAAGACTACAAGTCTTAAACTAATAGGTAAGTCCTATACAAGATTTTACCAAGCAAATGTGATCCAAGATCACTTAATATGGATTTTACCACAAGGAGAAGTATCTTTTCTAATGCATTAATGGATTACTACCACAAGGAGGATAGATCAATCTCTAAGGTGATGGGATCTTCTATACTTCTATCTCAAATAGTCATACAAGGCTTCCTACCTCATGATATATGATTTTAGGTCTTTTAAATAACTCAAAACGATCTTATGAAGAGATACTCAAGATCTCCCTTCTAGATGTTGATATTAAGTCCTTAGGTTCTGTTTTATGATTAGATTTGGAATGATTAGATCAGATGATTAAGTCATCTGATCATACTTAAACTAAGATTATATGATCTAAATCACACATATTGTTAAGGATTTGATCACTTATTCAATTAATATAGTATTAATAATCTTTTTATGCAAATTGATTACTTTAAGAGAAAATCAGGGATCTTAAGGTTTGATTCAGATGGTGAAATTCCCAAGGATTTTTATTAACCTTAATTTGTCTAATTAAATGCTTAGAATCAATAATAAATCAAATGCATTATTGGAGAATGTTCAATTCATAATTTTGAAATCAAATCAATTAAGTTAGGGTTCTTAAGGATTTAGATTCCACTTAAGTAGATTAGGGTTTGATCCCTTCTCATACCTTAAGTAAAATCAAGTATGTATTTAAAGTTTAATGTCAAATCAGTGGATTAATTATGTATTATTGGTGGCAATCTCAAACCTAGATCAAGTCTTAAAAGCTTGGTCCAAATCTTAAGATTTCTTAAGTTAATTAAGATATTTAAGATTCTAAATCTTTGAATTTATTCAAGTTACTTAATAAGCTTATATAACTGAATTCACTACACTTAACTTACTATTATAAGTCAGATTAACAATCAAAGTATATAAAATAAATGATACTTAGTGCTAATCAAACCCTAATTTAAATCAAAAAGGATTAGTACATAAGTATAAATCCAACTATTCAAATTACATGATTTTTGGCATGTAAGTTCTAATTAATCATACAAATAATCAGAGCCTAAGTTTGCTAAGATCCAATGAGTATAAACCCTAAAATTTACTAATCATGATTTAATAAAATTAGGGCATAACTATAATTATAGAACTCATAAAAATTATCTACTTATCACATGCATTCTAATTATCACAAGTGAACTAATGGCACCCTAAGCATGCAATTTGGATAAGTAGAGTTGTTAATTTACCCTAATCAAGATCCGCTATAATTAGGCAATAATTAAATATCTAACTATCAGATGTTTATTTTTATTTTATATTTAGGTTTCTGAGATTTTCTTGATCATTTTCATATATAATACCATAGGATTTGGACCAATTGATTAAAAGTTATTCAAATAATATATTATGTATTTTTATTTAATCAAAATCCTATGATTTGATTATTGGAATTATTTTCCTTAAGGAAAATAATTCTGATAATTCTAATTCAATTAAACGGCTCGGCCAGTTAACCAAATCGCGCGGGTCGACCGGGGCTCGGGGAAACCCAGCACTGTCGCACAGCGCGGGTCGTGGGTCGACCCGGCCCGCACAGAGCCTTCGTCCTCGCTCCATCATCCTGAGCCAGGGACCAATTAGGGAAACCCTAATCGCCAAATTCCAGCACTTGATCGCTACTCGATCATCGTGATCAGACGAGTCAGTTGGGACTCGAAGCCCCTAGTGAGATAGTCTGGATCGGCTAGACCTTGCTCACCTGAGGGCTCCTCCATTGGAGCTACTGTGGGGAGATAATTCTCCACACAGAGGCCATGCCAGACCCTGGGCTCGATCCCTACACCATCAGGGAGGTGAGGTGGATCAAAGCCATCTAGTCTGAGGGTCTGGGATGGTCTGGATCGCCGGGTCCTTACTCGACCGAGGCGATCCTTAAGCAGTTTAATCCGATCGATTGATTTGATCGATCAGAGCTAGCCTAGATCTTAGTCTTGATACCCTTGGGTTCGATATGATAATACGAACTCAGACACATCAAAAGGAGCAAAGTTCGAGCCTCAATGGCTTGAATCCAGTAAGGAGGATACCTGAATTTCGTCGGGAGGGCTTGCAGACGATGCAGAGGGGATTACAGGCTAGCCGAGCTTTCTTGAGCTTCATCGAGAGTTCTTGAACTCCAGAAGACTCTCCTATCAGTGGTACGCGAGCTTGGGAGCGCCTGGAAGAAGCTCAGCTGCTCGGGAATTCGGCAATGGCGGCGAGTTTGCAGAGGGATCAATTGACCAGCAAAGGGTCAGAGGAAGGGTTGCTGAGGCTACTTATAGCCTCAAATTCTCACAAGGAAGCTTCTGGAGAGCTTTGAATGGGTTAATGAGGCCCAAAAGGTCGGGCCAGGGCCGAGCTCCTAGTTTTCCCAATTGGCTCGATTGGGTCACAAGGCTCGACCATGGATGATATGCCGTTGGGGAAAGGTTCCCAACGGTTTGCTGAGGTGGAATGGGTAGTGGGGGACATGTGTGGCACCCCACCCCTTAATCCACAAGAATTAAGTTAAGAGATGGCGTGTCACTCTAGCTAACCCTTCACTTATAATTGGATTAGGATAAAATTCACAATCCACCTAATAAGGGAAGGAGTAAGCATAGAATCAAACCTGCAGTCACTATCTAAGTAAACATACATAGTGCAAAAGCGATTTTTAATATATATAACATCCAAGCATCACAACATGAGTATAAGGAAACGTATCTCATAACATAAGTATAAAATCTAAATACGCAGTCAACAGTACATATATTATTACATCATTTAACAGTTTTAATAAAAAAAGTGCAAATACACTCATTCTCATATATAAAATAAAAGGGCTAAATAGCGGCTTCTTCCACGGGCTCCTCCTCTGGATATGGCTCCACTCCTAACTCCTGCTCATCTAACTGAAGAGGGTCTACCATTGTCAGTTTCATAATGTAGGGCCTCAGCAAAAAAAAAAAAAATTTAGTTAGACAATTGTCTAAGTACATTTTAAGCTGATAAATTTTTATATGTGTTAAGTAATATCACCATTCTACAATATCTAGGAAACATATGTATAAAGGAGCAGCAAGCAATACAAGAGAAAAGGAAAAGCTATAAATCATCTTTTATAACTTAAGTAAAAGAAGAGGCTAAGACATGCCTCACATACGAGCTAAACAAGGTAAGGCATATAAATATACATAATCAAATAAGTGCAGTGAAAAAAATGTTACATCCTGAACATGCTGATGATCAAAAGGAACATGCCCATTAAAATGAAACAACTCAGCAGTGGTACATATAAATAGCAGCAAGATTCTAATATCCTAAATATATATAAAAATAGTACAAAAAAATAGCTGACTGAATAAGAATATTGAAAGATAACCAAATATCAATTACATATAAACATACGTGTACAATCTGCTATACAGAACAGAGCTAATCTAGCCCACCAAAAATGCTCAAGGATCTTAGCACCAGTATAGCTAAGGCACCAACAGTCATAATCGAAGGATCATAGCACCAGTACAACTAGGGCGGATCCTATCACTAGTACGGCTAGGGCACCAATGGTGTACCCCTAGTGTCAACAAGGGGATTAGGCAAACAGCACATAATAAAATAGTGGCCTTCTCCTAGTGACATAAGTTGACTAGGTAGTCAGAAGGTAATACTGAGAGGCAGCTCAAACACATCAAATTATTATCTACTCGTTAATCACTTTAATATTTTAACAAGGAATCTAAGGAGTCTCCATATTTTCCTAACATTTTATTTATGCATCAAAATCTTATATGACATGCTCAAGAAAATATGGCACAAAAATTAATGAATGTGTATCACAATATCAAAGTAAGCAAGGGACTCTACTAAACATGGTGATATCATTTATTTTCTACTTAACCATTCTAACTATTCTAAGTTACACAAGTTCAGGATCACCGTTTTCCTACTATTGAGTGTAACTCAAAAATTCATCCTTATAAGTTAAAAAGGATTAGAACTGATCAGGTTCTAATCTAGTTCAATCAGATGGACGACTATGAGTTAAATCAATAAATCATACGTCCTAATTTTGTGAATTTAGACGTTCTAACCAAGATCTGATCAAGATCTTCTAACCCTATAGATTATGGATTAAACATTACGAGATTTAAGTTTAATCACATAATCCAAAGAGGATAAGACTTAAGTTCTAAGTTTTATTCTATAAGTGTTCTAGTAGTAAGGCAAATCCTATTAAGTAATCAAGCTTAATAGGATGAATCTCCTATCCTAAATCTAAAGTTAAAAGACAAAATAATCAGAATAAGTTGTAAAATAAAAGAAAAATCTAAAAACTAGTAAAACCAAGGTTCCACTCATTGAGTAACTCATTTACCCAATGAATGATATCTAATATATGATCTAGTCCTAGTCTCAGAAAAGGTAATTAAGGTGTAGTGTTTAAGACTTAGAAGAATCCTGGAATCTGACCTAATAGTTAGTTTCACTCACTTAAATATCACTAAGATGATTATAATATTAGCTTTAATATTTTGGAATGCTAACTAAATGTTATGGTACTTAATCCAATCTTAGGGCAAAATGATAATTTTGCCCCTACTTTAAGGGTCAAAAAGTCAACTTTTCTTTTAGGGGGTCAGAATTGAATTCTCTTAATTCCAACTAATTCCTTACTATCTAACTTGAAGATAGACAATAAGTACGCCTAAATTGGACGAGAAACGATCAAGTTATGACCAAAATGAGGCCAGGGGTAATTTGGTCATTTAACTAAATTTCTAGGGTTCAAATCCTAAATATTAGTTCGGTTTATTGATGACATTGAAATTCTAGGCTGTTTAGCATCTTGAATTTTTAAATTTGGAATTGATTTGACTAAGTTATGACTATTTGAAGTCTATGGGCATTTTGATTATTTTTTACTGAGAATTCTAGGGTTGACTTTTTGTCCTGATATCAAATTGAGAAAATTAATACTACTACTGTGATGGGACCGCTCTCTTAAGCATTTTAAGACCCATATTGACTATGTTCTAATAATTGGGTAAAAAGTTATGAGGCTCTAAAAAGGTCTTAAATGCTACCTCGTTATGCGTACCCTGAAATTAATTTTTACATTACGTTATTTGATTCATTAGATTTTTTTAAGTATTTTGAAACCTATATTGACTATGTTTGGATCATCCTAAAAAAAGTTATTAAACTTTTAAGATTTACTATTTAAAATATAATTTGTATTAATTTACTATTCATTTATTCAAATTAAATGATTTTACTATTTATCCCTAAAGTTTATATATATGGTTTCTGAATTTATTAATCTTTAATTAATCTGTGATTAATTATGCTTAATTATTAATTAACATTAATTAATACATTAATTAATTAATTAAATTATATTTATTATTATTTTTATTATTAAAAAGTCATTAGCACTAATTACTATTTAATTAATCTTAATCACCTGTTAATATCTAATTAAGAATAATTATTTATAGTTTACTGTTTAATAATAATTAATTATTCTAATTACTATTAAGGTTTAATTAATATTAAAATAATCCTAATTAATCTCTTAATTACTTAATTATAGTTAATTAATTATAACATTATTATTCCAAAGTCATTAACACTAATCCTAATTTAATTAGCTACTAACTATAATTAATTATTCACTAACAATAATTAACTTAATTAAATTAACAGACAGTGGGCCCCCACCAGACATGTGGCACTGCTAGAGGCTGCCACATGGCACTGTGGGCCCCACGAGAATGCTGAGTCGGCTCGGGTGACTGGGCAGTTGGCCCCACCTGACACGTGGCACTTCTAGAGGCTGCCACGTGGCACAGTGGCCCACAGGGAGCCGAAACGCTGCGGTGACCGGGCAGTGGGTCCCACGTGACACGTGGCGGGCCCGGAGGCTGCCACATGGCGCAGTGGGCCCCATGGCCGATATCGAAGAGCCTCGAGCTCGGGCAGTGGATCCCCCCCATGCCACATGGTGTGCCCAGTGACTGCCACGTGGCGCGGCGGTCCCCACGGCCGAAGCCGAGGGGTCACGGGCTCGGCATGTGGGCCCCCCACGATACGTGGCGGACCCCACCCGGGGCTTACGTGGACCCAACCCGGACTTCGTCTCCCTCGCGGAGATGCCCTAGGGCGCCGGGCTAGGGCACGGCTTTTGCCGGCCATCCCGGTGCGGGACCACCTCGGCTCGCATGGCCGACGGTAGCCCTCAACGAGGCCTACACGTCGGTGGGCGGACCTTCGCCGGAGGCGGTCGGGATCGGCGGCAAATCAAAACCCTAGTTTCTATGGTTACGGGCTAACGGTTTCTAATGTATACCTAAACCTAATTGCCGTCGATCCAGTTGGGCTAGCCTAGATCGGAGCCGATTGATCGTCAATCGAGCTCGTGGAATAACATATCGAAACTTAAATTGCAATTATTGAATGGAAATGGAGGGAGATCGGGGTACCTGATTCGAACAGTTGAACGGGGTCAGCTCGGGTTCAACACTTCGGGGCTCAGGTTTCGCAAAACCCGGAGCCCCAAGCTTGCCTAAGGTCTTATAGTCCCTCAGGCGACCTCACCGAGGCCGGGGAAGGCGCCGGTTGGGCGCGGAGGCGGCGGGCGCGCCGCGTGTCGCTCGGGACGGAGCCGTCGAGGATGACGGCGTCGTAGTCGTTGGATCCGGGCCCGATCCAACGGCTGCGAGGGCACTGTCTGGATAAACGGCGCCAGACGGCACCGTCGGCTACAGTTGACGGCAAGTTAAATACTTAATGGCACGCCGTTAAGTATTAAAATTATATATATATATATATATATATATATATATATTTTTTTTTTTTAAATCCAAAAATTTTGAACATGTTTTTTCTAACTATTTGAGGGGTGAGGAACGCAATGGCGAGGTCTGATTTTCGATCCGACGAGTATTTTGATTCATCGATTTCTAGGGTATTTTTATTATTAAAATATTTATCAAAATTTCGACGAGTTCCGATTGACACGAAAACTTCACCACAAGCTAATTTGAGGTCAATGAACGCAATGGCGGTGTCCGTTTTTCGATCGGAGATCAATTTAAATTGGCCAAATTTTTAGGGTTTCTGAATTTCCCAGAAATCAGGATTCGGTCCATTTGACTACTGATTTGGACTATGTCTAAGGGGTTGACTCCAATTGACCTAATTAGCACGCATAATTATGATTAAGACTTAGGATTAGTCCTAATTAACTATGGTAATAACCTGGGTTGTTACAACAGGTCAGGCTGTCAAGGATCTGCGGAATTCCCTTCGGTCGGCCGCGGGCGTGGCGAAGATGAAGATCCACAATGCGGGTGCGCTGTGGACCGTCTAATGTATCGATCGGGAAGACGCAACGGTCCTGATCCTCTGGATCCTAACGGCCGAATGAGATTAAATCCACGCCGTAGGATCATTCGGGTTGATCTAACGGCGGACCCGCGGTTCTAATCCTAGCCATTGGATAAGAAGGCGTGACGGTTAGATTTGAGGGATCCCGCTGTCGTGTGACCCGGGCTCCGCAGCGAATTGCCCGCGGTCCACACAGCGGATCCCGACTGTTATACTAGGTATTAAGGGTAAGTCTGCAATTAGGAAAAGTCAGAAACCCTTAAATGCAATTGAACCATTTTAATTTAAATTGAATTATGACCCAATTGAATTCTAAATTGAACCAAATTTTCACATTTAGCTAATTTGAGGGTGAGGAATTCAAAAATGCAATCAGAATTTAATTCTGAGATCAAAATATTTTGGGTATAGACAAAGGCATCTAGATTGATCAAATTATCTTTTTAAACCTAGAGAAGTTCAATGGACTTCAAATTTTCTAGATAGGCTTAGTTTGAGATTCTATAAGCAATGATGATAGAAAATAAATGGGTTATATTATCTATGCATTTACAAAGTAACAAGCTAGGGTTGTTATAATCGTGCTACTGCTGTTTAGTTATATATTGCATTTTATTTCAGTGAGATTGAGAGACATTTTCTTTCTCTTTAAAAATTTAGTTTGTAATAATTAATTCTGGATATGTTTCATTTCTGCATTTTGATGAGTTACTATATTGTTTTCTCTTTTCTACTATGTATTCTTGTGGATGTTACTACTCGCCTATAGCTTCCGCCACTTTGATATTTACATGTATATATTGATGAGTGTTATAGTACTTGATGACAAGTCCTTGGCTTAAGGCAGGTTGGGTTACCTAACTTTACTTAAGTTGGGGGTTTGCCATAGTTGGAGCACCGTACTTCCTTATTGTCAGTACGGGGGCCCCACAATAGTATAGTATGCCCATAGTACTGGATTCCTTTAGTAGTATTCAAGATTGGTTCATTCACTCTAATGTGGACTTATGATTAGGTGCTATCCCGAGGGATTAGACGAATACAGTTTCGTTGGAGTAAATCTTCCAAGATTAAGAGTATTATAAATAAGGACTCATCCCTTAGTTTAATTAAAATACAAATCATCATCGGATGATGCCTCCTAGCGAAGAACGCTTCAATAAGTGTGGCTTAAACAAACTAAGTAATTCAAGTCACCTTATTTATGACACTAAGGGTGATTGTGAGTTGGGCATCTTAATAACTTAGCTTGAGATACAAATTGCCATCAGGTGATGCTTCCTATCAAAGATCGTTTTGTTAGGGTGGCTTAATCAAACTAAGTGTTAAGAAACACCTTTCTTGCAAATGTGCTAATACATGTGTATACAATCATTCCATCTAATAATTTTTAAGTAAATTCTCAACTTTAACCAATTATCAAACTATAATGTAAGAGTCAGAATCCTTTTAGCAGGATTCTGCACAATAGAGACATTGGATTCATTATCAGATTTTAAAGTATTTTCTGAATTTTGGATTTATCTCATATAGCTAAAAGCATGAGCATGAGCATAAGCATGAAGTGTGAGCATCAGAATGATGTATGAGTATCAGTGATAATTTATGAGTTATTTTATGATGTATCAGCATCATTAGTAAATAGTATTCTCATAGCAGTTCATTGATATTTTGGTTGCATATCAGTGGCATACAGTATTGTGGCATATTCAGATGCACAGTTTCAATGACATACAACATAGTTTTACAGATCACTACTCAATTTTAGATCTATTACTGTTTGGTTTTCTTTCAGTATTCAGTTTACAGTTCAATTTTACTTTATTTCACCTTACTTCAGTTTTGTACAGTTTTATATAGTTTTATGCTTTCAGTTACCTTTATAGTATTTCTGTAGATTTAATTACATAACGTAAATGTTAAATGAATAACTATAACTGTTTAGATTAGTTTCGATGTGTCTAACACGGGGTACTTTTAGGATCCGACAATTTGCTAGATCTTGAGCATTATATTGAGCCAGGTCAAGAGGGCATTCAGGAGATTCAGGAGGAGCCCATGGAGCCCTAGTGGACTCTTCTTCAGCTTTGCTTTTCTGATTAATTTATTTTCAGTTCAGTACTTAGCTCTATGTCTGTTATTCAGTAAATATTTGTAATAATTTTGGATGTATTTTTTTTTAGATGAATATTTTTATACAGCTTTTATGATGAATATTTCTGGATGTTTGTTTTAAACTTCTGCACTCTGTTATATACTACTATACTTAGTATTGTGATGTGATCAGTATACTGGAAATGCTGATATCTTATACATATATTGGATTTCTATTATATTATAAATCTAATGTATGTATTTATTTAATACTTAGGATAAGTATACTACTCTTATCTAAGTATTAACTCTCAACCTTCTTTAAAGTTGAGTCAGCAGTCCTTCAGATGGGCTTGGTTTTCAGTTATTCGGGGAGATGGGTTATTCCTCCTCGAGTGGCGCGCCGCTCTGCCGCCAAAATTGATTATAACTGTCTCTTTTGCGCGCGACGATAGGCAGGGCACTACATTTAATTACATTATGTAAATGTTAAATAATTAATCATAACTGTTTAGATTAGTTTCGATGTGTTAAACTTATTGTCTGACACGGGGTACTTTTGGGATCCAACAATTTGCTAGATCTTGAGCATTATATTGAGCAGGTCAAGAGGACACCCATGAGATTCAGGAAGAGCCTATAGAGCACTAGTGGACTCTTCTTCAACTTTACTTTTCTGCTTAATTTATTCTAATTCAGTAATTGGCTTTATTTCTGTATATCAGAAAAATATTTGTAATAATTATGGATGTATTTTCTTTTCTTTTTTAAGATGATTATTTTCATACAGCTTTTGTGATGAATATTTCTAGATGTTTGCTTTAAGCTTTCGCACTCTGTTATATACTACTTATACTTAATATTGTGATGTGATCAGTATACTGGAAATGTTGATATTTTATACATGTAATGGATTCTTCATGTATGTTTTAAATCCAATGTATATATTAGCATAATACATATGATAAGGATATTATTATTATCTTAAGTATTAGCTCTCAACCCTCTTGAGGTTGAGTCAGCAGCCCTTCGGATGGGCTTGGAGTTTCAGCTATTTCGGGGAGACGGGTTATTCCTCCCCGAGTGGCGCATAGCTCCACCGTCGAACTGATTACACTTATCTTTTGCGCACGACGACGAGGCGGAACGCTACACCTTTGGACCTGCTCCTCAACACAGTGGATCTCTTCTTCCTCGTGAAGAAGGATCGGGAGCCTTTGCAGCTCCGTAAATCTAGTCGGCTTGTGAGGAAGTGAAAGCGAAGGAGCAGGGTGTTTCAGGAAGAGAGCAAATGAGAATGGAGTCGTCAGCATAGAGTGGAGTACGGTTGTTGGCTTTATCGGAATCTAGGGCGGTGGCGGTGGTGGAAAAGATTTCTAAGGCGAAAAAGAAATTCGAGTCGTCTGTTTGTGAAGGTCCCATGTCGACATGGTAACAGTTAGTGGAGTCGCCACTTTGTATCGACATTTAAGAAATCAAAGGAATGTTGATAAGTAGAGGGGGAGATGAAGGGACGTCAAAGGAGAATCCATTATTCGCAAAAGGAATGGTCTCGTTAATTTGAAAATTTCTCTCTCGCATATGAATATATATACTAATATATATATATATATATATATATATATATATATATATATATATATATATATACAAGTATGAAACCCGCACATTGTGCAGGACGACAACACACTGAAAGAAAGTAAAACACAAAATATAATATCGTAAAAGACTCATAATTTGATGATGTAATTCTTCAAAATCAAGCTGCTTTATAATAAAAAAATGCACAAAAAAATTAAGAAAATAATTGAAGCCTAAGATTATATTCTTCTCAAAGTTTGGGAACAGAAAAGAAGAGTCTAAATTGTTGTTATATAGATATTAATAATTCATAAATTAAATAAAATTGACATTATAATTAAATTGAAATTATGTTAAAGAACATTAAATCAAATATATTCTCATTAAGCATAAAGTAGTATATTTCTTATGTTATTGTAGATGAATTATATTAATTATTTCAAACAAAAATCTTTCTTTTCTTAACTTTCAAATTAAGAAAATTCTTCTTTTTCAGCATAATTAACATATATTATTAAACAAAAATAAGCACTGAGTAATAGTTATTAATTAACTAATACCTTCAACAAAGCAATCAAAATGAAAAAAAAAGAGTAAAAATATTTATGAAATTACTTCTATAAATTTGATATTATGATATTTGAGGCTATAGATATCAAAAGTTTTAACTCACTTTTATTGATAATTATTTTTATTAAAAATGAATTTATATTTTAAAATCAATATTTGGTGGCTCAAAATATTATATTTTATAATCAATATTTGATAACTTGAACATTAAATATATGTAAATTTTCTCGAATATTTTAAAATATTTGAGCCTTATTTACCTTCTCAACATATATTAGAATGAGAATAGTTTAAAATAGCTACCATAATTAGTAAAATTTATTAATACATAAAATAATTTATGTAAAATATTCTTCAAAAATAAGAAGAATAAATCATTAAATAAAAAAATTAAGATAAAAAAATCTGCGAGCAGAGATGTGAAGACCCACTTAAGTAGTAATAAGTGAAACTCTTAAACATCGAGATGCCTTTTTAGATAACGGTGGAGTTCCTGATAAGAACTCCAAAGTTAAGCGTGCTCAGGTGGGAGCACTCCCAGGGTGGGTGACCTACTGGGAAGTTATCTTCTGAGGGCAAAATCGTGAGACATTTCGGGCCAAAGCAGACAATACATTAGTGTTAAGAGTTTGGCTATTACAAATGGTATCAGAGCAAACTATATGGTGTCGAATAGGAGCTAAGTGTCATATATAGCAAAGTACTATTTTATGTGAGCAGCCTCTTGAACCTATGATGATTAAAGTGCTACATAGTTGTGGGTACTTCTTGTGCCTGTAGGGGTCACCTCTAGTCCTATCTACCCAATGGATGATTCTTAGATCTGTGTGGATACTGACAAGGACATCAGTTACTTAAGTTGGGGGGATTGTGAAGACCTACTTAAGTAATAATAAGTGAAACTCTTAAATATCGAGGCGCTTTTTCAGATAACGGTGGAGTTCCTGACAAGAACTCCAAAGTTAAGCGTGCTCATGTGGGAGCACTCCCAGGATGGGTGATCTGCTGGGAAGTTATCTTCTGAGGGTAAAACCGTGAGTCATTTCAGGACAAAGCAGACAATACCGTGATACTTAAAGGTTTGGGCTGTTACAAGAGATCTATATGAGAAAAATAGGGCGGATCAATCGCTGAGGCCGAAGCACTTGTGCCTTGCTGATGTAGAGCTTCTTGACATTGCCACTTTGGTGGTTGAGCAGCCTGAGCAAGCTGCGCTCGGCGTTGGGGCGAAAGAGGCAGCCAGCGCTGCCTCCGAGGCCGTCGATGAGGTGAAGGTAAGCCTCCAAATCGTGGCAGCAGGAGGAGTCAGCGTCGGGCTTGAGAAAGGGGGAGAACCTGCTCTCCACCCTAAGCTCCCTACCCACATGCTCGTAATCGTCGAATCCCGAGACTCTGGTCACAAAGTCATGCACATTGATGACTCTCAGCACCTTGACCCTCCCCTTATCCTCCTGCCTCTCCTTGAAGGCCCTATTCCCCACCCGCAGGCCCCCAAAGGAGAAGACCGCCATCAGCAGCATCCCCTCTCTGCTGCTAAGCTCATCTGTGATCAGCACCGCCAGGGCGGTGCTGAGGCTGTGCCCCGCAATCGTGATGCTCAGCTCCTCCTCCCGTAGACCTCCACTAGCCTCCTCACCTCCCTCGCCACCGTCGCCGAAAGGCTCTGCCTTTCCTCCCCGGGAGTCGAGTACAGACTGCGGAACCCACACTCCACCTTCGGGAGCTTCTTCCCCACCGCAGTCGTCCACGTTCCCGCGTGCTCCACTAGGTTCACATGTAGGTTCTTCGTCCACTCCAGCCAAGTGGCGGTGCCGCGGAGCGGCACCACGATGTCACGGCTCCCCATTCTGCGGATCTCCGCCTCGCTGCTGCACACCGCCACGAAGCCGATCAAGCTGGTGTTCCCAGCAGGCGACAGCCAGGCCGGGACCCTGAGCGTCGCCGTCGCGTACAGGTGGCGGGACAACTGGTACAACCTGTCAGGGAGGCGCACCCCGGAGCGCCGCCTGTTGTGCGCCGCGTGGACGAAGTCCCTGCAGTACATAAGGTCCCGCCGCAAGTCCACATCCAGCGGCTCCAATAGCGAGCCCCGGTCCCCGAACCCGTGCAGCTCCCGCCATCTCATCGCGATCGGTCGGCGCGGAGAGAGCAGCGATCTAAGAATGTTGAGAGAGGATGGAGTAGATTCTTCGAGAATGGCTTAGAGCGAGCGAGCGGAAGGATTTGGCACAAAAAAGAGATATCGGGACTTTAAGAGCTTTGAGGTTTTATGAAGAAATAAAAAAATATATTTGACTTTATTGGGGAGATTAGTGGATTTTGAAAAAATAAAAAAAATCAAAATTTTGAGAAAATTGGATTCCCAAATCCTGCCTTCACACTTATTATAGCATTTTTTATTAGTTTTCTCTCTCTTATATCAAAATATATATATATATATATATATATATATATATATATTATATATAAATTACTCAAATTTGAGTTTTATGCACATAATTTTTTTTAAAGAAAAAAATAGGATTGAAATATTGAAAATTAATAAATAACAAAATATATTTAATAAAAATTTAGCAAATTATTTTTATTAATCTTTATTTCATAATCTCTAAATAAAAATATAAGAGAAGAAAGTCAATATTTTTTTATTTAAAATTTAATAATTTTTGTTTACCAATTCTCTCTCATAATAAGATTTTATCATTTTCAAATGGCTCTCTCACACACTCTTTATCTCTCTCCTATATCAATATATATATATATATATATATATATAGTATAGAAGTATATATATATTGATATATATTATTATGTAAATATAGCAATACATTTTATAAAAAATAATTGGAATCATCTTAAAGGTGCTCAAAAATATATTATTTATTCTATATGAATTCTTAAGTAGTAAAATTTGAAATTACAACAAATTTAAATTTGGATTCATATTTATTTTTTTATTATTTTCTAAAATTAAAATTCATAAAATAATATATATATTTTTATTATTGGATAAAATTTCAAAAATTAATTTAAGTGAGATTAGAACCCCAAACATATAAATTTAAGCTGTGTACACCTCTAACTATTTGTATTTTTGTTTAATTTTTATTTAACATAAATAAAAAATCTGAATTTTGAGTTAATTGATTTAAATTATGACTTACTCATTCTAATATTAATATCATTATAAATATTTTAGTGAACCACGCCTGCACTCATACGTAAGTGCACATAGTCTAAATTAATAAGGGATTATGAAGTTCCGAGATTTATCGTCAAACAAGAACGGTGTGTTTCGTTACTAAAGTATATTTGATTTTACTAATATTTGAAGAATAGTTAATTGTTTTATTTTTGGCTCAAATTTTAGCAATCGAAGTTTCTTAGATTATAAACTGCTTGTTAAGAAAGTAGGAGAGTTGTGTTTAGCGTGCAATTTATTAAGAATTTTGTGTGAGTACTCTTCTTTATCAACTTTTAATATTAAATGATTTAGATATTAATTTATAATCAACAAACTTAATATTCTTCAGGGTGTCTCCTAAATGTATTAAATTTTATCTAGTGCTTAGAGATGAACTTGTGATAGTTCAATATTTGCACATAGACCCTGATGATCATTATTGCTTGAATTCCATACTTACATCTAAGTTATTAAATTCATCATTTGAATTAGTTATCACATGAGCTTGATTCTACAGATGGCTCACATGCGTCAATTATAGGCATAGCTAAGGAAGATACCAATAAGGCTAAGTGGGTTATGTCACATCACCCCACAAGCTCACACCGCATCTTAATCATCGCACAAACCTAGCACGAGCTATGGAGCTCAATCGGTGACTCTTGGCTCACACGCATCAACTTATCAGCTTAGTCAAATAATCTATGCTACGATCATCATAAGGCTTGTCACTAGGCTATAGGCAATCATGCACATATTATTCGCATAAGCTAATAGTAAGCTAAGCCGCCCTAAGAGTTATTATTCTTTCATCGCTTCGATCATACTCTTATATATGAGGATTTACATTGGTCATCATCGCACGACGACTATTGTCACTAACATTCGCGGCAATGACGCTCAATATGCAAATCCTTAATTTTAATAGATCCACTAGCTTGATGATTTTAGCATTAAAATAATTATTTTCTTAAAAATGTGAACAAACAAAATAATTTATCTAAGCATCATCCACATTATTCAATAACATATTGACTAAATAAATTATTTGATTGATAAATTTAAATTACAAACACATTTTCCCTTAACTTATTATATGCATATGCCCAACCCTCCCCAAGGAGAGTTTAAGCTTTCATTAAGAAAGAAATACAAGGAAATCAAAATAGATCTCAGAGCATTTGTATGACTCTCACAGAAAAAAAATTGTGAGAGAGAGATCGAAATACAATACTATGAACTGCTGCCGCATTCACCAGATCTTCTCTCGATCACATACCTCTTTCTCTCTTCTACTTCCTGAGCTTGGTCCTTCTCCCACAATGCAAGCATTCTCCTTCATTGGGCAAGGGGACTCTCCTTCCTTTATGGCTCAACAACCTCTAATATTCTAAACCCTTGAATGTAAATATCAAAAACACTTTTTTTGTCATGAATTTGTGCCTTTATAGTTCTCATAATATTTCTGCAGCATTTAATCAGCCACCATTTCCTTCCCCCCTAAGCACCGCAGCAATCGTGCCTTTAGCCCCGAGGGCGGCGCTGATTAAGATGCCACCTAATGCCCCCGACCAATCTACGTCCGCCGACGCCCGCCTTGCCGTCCAATCCTCCCCCTTTTCTCCCATAAATATTAAATCCTTTGTTATTTTTCTTCATTGTCAAGCCATGTGCTCTTCATCCTCTCCAACCTCCGCTGTAACCTTCAATGTTGACAGTGTCTGCGGGCTTCCGACGAACACCTCCCCGCCGTCAACAATCACACCATCCTACCGTTGTCGCCACTACTCTCCTGTCACCAATACTAGAGCTGTTGTCACTCTCTTTCTTTGGTCTTCACCTCGCCGCCTTCGGTCGTCGCTGCGTTCTTATCGCTCAATTCTTCGACGAAACCTCCCTCCCCCATCGGACAGAATAGTTGAGCAGGAGATAGAAAGAAATATAATTTAATAATAATGATAATAATAAAATTATTAATATTATATTAGTAATATATTTAGAATATTTAAATTATTGATTTTTTTTTTGAAATTATGTGAACTTCAAATATGAATAAAATGTGTGGCCTATAAATTTAAACTCAAATTTTGAGATAATAAATTATGAACATCATTCTATGGCTAAAACCCCATTCATTTATTGATATTAATATATTAATAATAGTATACACTTCTTAACTTAATTACACATTTATTTGATAATGTCACAATTATTGCTAATTTAAGATGTGATATGATGTATCACATCCTAAGAATATTATTAGAGGCCCAACAACAAGAATTTTGGCTAAAATTCTAAGAAAGAATTTTATTTTTACTAACGAGCCCAATTACAAGAGCTCAATCAAAAGCTCAAAAATGAGCCTAAATATTGAGCTTAATATTTGTATTTTATTTTTATTAATATTATACTTTTTCATTTATTAAGACACATATTTGACTAACTATGTCATGAAAAAAATATTTAATGTAAGTCATTGGAGTTACTCTATCACTAATTGTCAATTACTCATCTTTTCGTCCAAAATGTTTCTCGAAAGCTTATATAGCAAGAGACTTATAATTTCTATAAATATGAGCTAAAATGTAATGTAATGAAGTAATTTGAATGAAGGAATTTTATGGTTAATAGCTCTCATATTGCTTAGTGCTTAGTTGTGTCAAGTTTATTGACTATTTTTGATGAGTTAGATTATTTTCTTATTTATATTTTATTTCTTAACTATACTCTTATTCTTATAACTTCAAATTATCAATACATGTTCTCCACCTTCTTAAGTGTCCTTTAAAATTATTAAATTATTAACTAATCTCTCAAACATACCCCAAACTCTATCATAATCTCCACAACCTAATCTGAAAACAGCTCGACCTAGTTTTATTCCTTACCTCTTAATACCCATCTAAACACCATCAAACATAGCTATGTACTTCAAATCCAAACTACACATCTTATGCTACCTATAATAATTTATTTTCAGCCATTTAACCCATTAAAATTCCATCTATAAACGAGATATTTCAAATCAACCCAAATTATGTTTGATTTGGACTAGTCATGACTTTTCTTTAGATAATCCACTATAAGCCCATAACCAACTCACCACAAACTCCAGAAATCATCATTATTATCCTGATATTCATTCAATATTTAAATACTTAATTCACAAAAAAGTCAACCCAATAATATTATGATATGTATTGAAATTCATTATAAACTACAAATGTCTCTTGGATATCTTAATTTTAACACTTATTAAAATTTTTTAAGAAAAATTAATATAAAACATCATAAAAAATTAATAAATTGTTAAAATAAAATACAAAAGAAAACAAATATTCTATTTAGATAAGAAATAAAAAAATAAAAAAAATACAAATTTCAACAAAATAATATTTTAGCGATAATAATCATAATCATATTATATATTTATTTACAACTATAATACATAAACAATATTTTACAAGTATCACTAAAATTTTATTTTTTACAATTCATTCAAATATCTTTAACAAACCGAAAATGTCCATAACAAATATATGTACCTCAGTAGCCTCTAATAATTAAAATATTTATTTATTGAGTATAAAATGCATTCTTTTTATAAATACAAATTTAATAAAATTTAATATATAAAATAAATATAGCTGAACTACAAAGCGGGCGTTTGGTCTAGTGGTATGATTCTCGCTTTGGGTGCGAGAGGCCGCGAGTTCGATTCTCGCAACGCCCCAATTTTATTAATTATTAATTTTCAACAAGCAATATATTTTTAATTAAACTTTTAAGGTTGAGGAGAGAGAGAGAGAGAGAGAGAGAGAGAGTAACAGAAAGACGAAAACCCCACATCTACTCTTTGTTTGATATATTCGCCCTCATCTCCCAATCCCCTTACCATCACCGGCCTCAATCTCCTCCCATCCCATTATTCTGCCTGCTCACCTTCCTCTTTCTTCGACTCCTCGGAATTTCCGATCTCATCTCCACACTCCTACCCACTTCTCTTCATCTCCATTTTTTCCCCCAAAAACCCTAACTTGCATATTCCACATGCACCATCCAACCGCCATCTAATCACCGCCATCACGGCGAGGTCAACCCCCTTCTTGTATGGAAACGCGGAGTCGGAAACGGGCCGAGGCCTCATCTTCTAACTCTCCGGCTACCCGCTCCTCAAAGCGCCCCCGCACCTCTTCGGACGCACCCGCCGCTGCCCGTACTCGCCAGCCTTCCTCTATGGACTCTGACCACGCCTCCGGCCGCCGAGATCGCCGTAGCTCAGGAAAAGAAAGGGATCCTCCGGAGGGTTCTTCACGCGAAGCCGAGAGGATCTTAGGTCTTAGCTTTGATAGCGCTGGACCCGATGAAGATAACGACAGCGAAGCTGGCGTTGGCGTCGGTATTCTCCACCAGAACTTCACCAACGCAAGCAGCGCTCTTCAGGGGCTCTTGCGGAAGCTTGGCGCGGGTTTGGATGAACTATTACCGTCGTCGGCAGTATCAGGTTCATCCTCGTCTCATCAGAGCAGCCGACTCAAGAAAATTCTTACTGGATTGAGGGCTGAAGGCGAGGAGGGCCGGCAGGTCGAAGCGCTTTCGCAACTTTGTGAGTTATTATCGATTGGAACGGAGGATTCTTTGGGATCGTTTTCGGTCGACTCGTTTGTGCCCGGCCCGTTTTGGTTGGATTGCTGAATCATGAGAGTAATCCTGATGTGATGATACTTGCCGCCAGGGCTCTTACTCATTTGTGTGATGTGTTGCCGTCGTCCTGCGCTGCTGTGGTGCATTATGGCGCTGTTCCATGTTTCTGTGCTCGGTTGCTCACGATTGAGTATATGGATTTGGCGGAGCAGGTCCCTTTTGATTTTTTATTCTTTCATGCTTATCCTTGCTTTTGTTTAATAATTTTCATACTGTGTTAACCGGCTTAGAGTTACATGGCAGCCATTTTCTTATGCTGTTTTTGAGATCGTAGTTTTTACTCGGTAAAGGTTGGGGGAGTGAACCCGGTATTTTCGATTTGATTATGATGGCGGTATTATTGTTAAGCATTTGCAAGTTAATTTTCTCTTTCTCATGCTTTCTACATTGTTGAGTAGTTTGTAACCAGTTTGAAAGATTTTCTTACTGCTCTATGCAGTGATTCATGTTCCTCTTAGGATAATTGAGCAGACATGTTAGGTTGGTAATATGCTAATGTAGAATTCAGCTTGGGTTCTGCGGTGATGCAGTGTTTATAACTTCAGCGTTTCATATCACAAGTGGATCTGAAGGGGCCATTCATGTAATAGATACTCACATGTATTGAATCAGAACTTGTAGTGTCCTTACATAGGTACAAGAAACTCACATATAGATAAATGTTTTTTAGAGTGTTTTGTCTGTTTTTGTAGACTAGGTTCAAGCTCTTCATGTGAGTCATTGTAACCAAGTTAATTTGGTGGTTATTTGATTCTCTGACATATTGTATTAAGCTTCTAGAAAGTTACTATTTTGCGAACTGTTAGGGATGCCACCATAAATTAACCGATATTAAGATGCTGGGGAATTATTTTTCTTTGATGAAGCTGGGGAATTCAACAGTATTATTTTGGGAACAACTAGGATGGAAATAGAGACGGTTGTCCGCATGTCACTAATTATTTAAGGCTGTTTGCTAGATGAAGCACATGTGAAGCCATTTAGGAGAGGTAGGGAAAATGCCTTGGTGGAGACATAATCGTCCTAAAAGTTGAGGCAACCTTGATTTTGAAAGCTAATCAAGTAAAAAAGACTGATTGTTAGGGTGCTTTTTTTTAATTAGAGCTACACTAAGTATTGAAACATTAAACTAAACTGACTTGAATATTTGATAAAATTAACGTCTCAAGATACCGGCGAATCAAATAGATCATATTATACCTTTTGTTCTAGGTAATAACTTGAGATTTATTTGACTATAGTATCAATTTTTTCTCATCCTCTTTTTTCTTACGTGTGTTTATTGTGCGTGGCGACTATAGATTTTGTTAGTATTTGCATGTAGAATTTGATTAGTGTCTTCTTGATTGATTAGGGTCTTCACTCTTCAGTTAGTAGGACCTCTCGATCATACTTGTTAGGATGATTAGAAATTGATAGTTAATAACAAACATCAAATATAGGACAGTTCACTTCAGAAATCATCCCAAATTAACAGGAATTATATTCATACTGGTGGGTGCAACTTTGATTTTAAGTGCAATAAAATAAACATCGGCATGGTATGGTTATTTAGAAAGAAAAGGGATATTGTTTCTTTTTTGCAACACTCATCTAGAGATTTAAAAATTGACCCTGTGATAGTTGGAATGGAGGCGTTGAGTAATGATGATGGTGAGTTATAGAACACAATGTGTTAGGATTATTCTATTGAGTAAAGCAACTCTAAGCAATTAAGCTCTTTCCATTTTTGATATTCTTATGGAATAAATAGCACAGGATGATTAAATTTTAGTAAAGCATTGTTTAATTGTGAAGTGCACTTTTATGCTGTTTGCTAGAAATCAAAGGATATGACAATTGCAAAGGTGCAAGTTGTGTCTTACTGTGATGCAGACCACTCATTCAATGATGAATTTAGAATTTAAAAGATGGAAGAAAAAACATGATCTATAATTTAGAATGGTAAAATTTTCTACCTAGCTACATAAGACATTATTCCAATTTTAAAGGGGTGGATGCCTTTTATATTATTTTAAAAATTGGAACATAAAAAATTTATTTGTTCATTTAATGATGGCTTAATGGCTTTTCTATGGTGAACGGTGTAGATACCAGGCTTGCTATGATTCTACGTAATTATATGAAGAAAAAACTTATTTAATCTTACTCAAATACTTCGTTGAATTTTACCATTTTCTGATTGTATTAACTTATTGTTTATAATTTTTCATATTTAGTCTCTTCAAGCTCTTAAAAAGATATCACAAGAGCACCCAACTGCTTGTTTGAGGGCTGGCGCACTTATGGCTGTTCTCTCTTATCTTGATTTTTTCTCCACAGGAGTTCAGGTAATTAATTGCAGTTTTGTTGCTTTTTTCAATACTTAAGCCTGCTTTTCTGAACTCTGTTTTGGAAAAAATCATGTGATTTGCTAATTATTTTCACTTAATGACACTTTTTTAGAGGGTAGCATTATCTACTGCTGCAAACATGTGCAAGAAACTTCCATCCGATGCAGCTGATTTTGTGATGGAAGCTGTTCCATTATTAACAAACCTACTTCATTATCATGATGTGAAGGTATTGATATTTCTGAATTTTTATTCTGCACCCTGTTTTATTAATGTTTCTTTTACAATATTAATTTATGTAATATATCTTGATTTTTTAATCAATACTAATTGTTATTGTAGGTGCTTGAGTTTGCCTCTGTTTGCCTGACACGCATAGCTGAGGCGTTTGCCTCATGTCCTGACAAGTTAGATAAGCTTTGCAATCACGGGTTAGTCACTCAAACTGCTGGGCTTATTTCTTTGAGCAACGCTGGAGGACAGACTTCTCTCAGCACGTCAACATACACGGTTCAAGTTCCATCAAAGTGTTTTAGTCATTTATTACTTTTTTCTTCTTCTACTACTATTTCTTACTGATTTCTCTATTACACTTATTTCAGGGATTGATTCGCCTTCTGTCAACATGTGCTAGTGGATCACCTTTAGCAGCTAAAACCCTTCTGCTACTTGGTATCAGCGGAATCCTTAAAGACATCTTATCAGGTTCTGGTTTAGTTGCTAGTGTATCTGTTTTTCCTGCCTTGTCAAGACCGCCGGAACAGGTATTTAGTTTATCTTTTTGCTCTGTACACGACCTAGTTAGATTGGAAAATAATTTTTTTTCTAGTTAGATGGGATGGAATATCTTTTAGCATACTACATACTGATACATGAATATGTTTGAGCATACTTATCACAGTAATTATGGGTATTATGTTTCAGATATACACAAACATTTTTATTATAAATAAATGCTGTAAAAGTGGTGGAACTTGCATGAAAAGAAATTATTAATTTTTTGAATAGGACATTAAAATAATTAAATTTGCTTACTATAGTTAAATCAAACATGATGGGATATAAGATTGATGATCTCCCTTTTTTATTTTGATCAAGATTGATATTAACATATATATGTAGATGTTTGATAGATGCTTACAAAATATATTCATTGTGAGTTTCTTTGGTGCATATGCTATAGAGTTGTAAGATGTTAGATCTTATGTATACAACAAGAACAACACCAAGATTTCTGCTTGGTGCTAGAGCTTATGTATAATTGATGAAATAATAAATCTAGAATTTACTCGGTAGAACTTTAACTATACCAAAAGAGTTTATAAATTTGTTAAATTATTACTTCATTTATTTTAGGTTGCTAATTTATTCGATTGTTCAATATTTATAATTTAGCTTCTCATTTATTAATATGTCCAATTTAGTTCTAACTTCAATCCAATCATCTTAAATTAAGGTTTGGTAATAAATTGAGCTTATAATCTATAGCCGAATGGTCATTTTGATATATTGAATTTATGAGATTAAATTGTATTGATTGAGTGGTTTGGGACTATTTGATTAGAATAATCAATGCTCTATTTGGATATATTGCTTAATGATTAATTATATTAAAAAGAATTTAGTGGACAGTTTTGATTATCATTTGTTAGTCTTTATGGTTAATCATCAGTTGATTATTATTGTTAATACTAATATTTCTTTTAAAATTTAAGTTAATAGAATTAGAAAGCCACATTTCAGAATTTTAGTTGATAATAATCTATCAATAGCATTTAAGGAAAAATTCATATACTTTTCTAGGCTTGTCTATGGGGCATGGATTGAAAAGATATCGCATAAAGTGGGTATTAAAAGCTAAATTAATTGTTATAAAAATGATAATATTAAGTCGATGAACATGAGTGATATTTAAGAAATGTGTGTATTAAAAGGCATATTAAGAGTGATTTTAAGAGTAACCCCTTGTTGCATTTATGCTAATGAAAAGGTTGGTGGATGAAAATAACATGGCAGTGTTGTGAATGAAGATGGATCGAGCATTGATAACATGACCAGTGTTGAAATAATTTTTGTGCAAAATATAGTTAACATCTTTGTAACACTCAACGTATAATTTGGGATTTGTAGGATTCATTTAGAAATAAGAAATTAGATTTGGTTGTTAAAATTGATGATTATTTTTGTACTTGTATATCAAATATTCCAATAGACAACAACAATGGCAACATTAAAACAATTTCATTCTATGATGCCATCTACATGAATCAATTTTGTGCTCTTGTTAGTATAATTAGATATATTGCATTATTTTGAGGAATGTATGACATCCTAAAAGATTCTCTTATTTTTTACATTTGAAATAGAAGCTTTTTAAATTATCAAGCACTTGAATAGTTGTCGAAAACTTATTTTCACCAAGTTGGAGTTTATGTTGAATTTGTTATTTTGCTCATCACATATGATTTGCTATGAGTATAAAAGAAAATTTTAGCATTTTTTGAATAGTTGATTTAAGGAATATATTAAAAGGATATGCTATATATAGAAGAGGTATACATGGGAAAATTGGAAGATTACCTACGGAAATTAATGATATTTGTGATGATTTTATTATTGTCAAGACTAATGAAAATATAAAATGATTTTGGAGATTGCTTTTGGTTGTTATTTTTTCTTGTATTGTTAAGAAAAAGAGTAAGGTCTTAAAGCTAATATTGATCATTATTGTATAAATGGAAATTAATTTTATTGCAATGAATGTAAAGTTTTTTCTTGGAGAATATTGGACAATCTAACATTAGTTATTTGTTTTAGATTTGGAAATATGAGTTGAAAAATAAATAATTAATCTAACTTATATTTTAAGATTAGATGATAGAATCTTATGAATAAGAATAGTGATGTATTTAAGAGCACATAATTTTATGATTTGTATGAGGAAATGTTGAAGCTGAAGCTAATCTTATGCGATAAATGATTGCACTTGTATTAAGAGGGAAAACTTATAATTATTAAAACTCTTATTGGTGGAAATAAAATATTCAAGAAATAATAAAAAGGAAGTGCATTTGATATGAATTGTGATTTTAATATAAACATAATAGCAAGTGAAGAAATATAAATGAGCATTTTATGAATTCAAGATACCAATTTGTAATTACAGTACTGAGATTTTTAATATTTGTATGAAAAATTAGATATTATTGGAGAATATATATATATATATATATATATATATATATACCAAAATGCTTTTTATTAATGATGTTATTTGATGTGAATTAATGAATTATTTTGTGACCTTTTTAGCTAAGGTTATAATTATTTAATTTGCATTAGTTTATTTAGTATTTTAAGGATAATATTAATTGTTCTTCTTTTTGATGATTAATTAAAACTAAAGCTTAGATTACTTATAAGAAAATGGCGAGTGCACAAACTGTGTGATCAAATGACATCCCTTTTGATGTATTAACATGTTTGCTAAGAAATGACTATTTTGGCTCATCAATATTATATTAACATTTTGAATGCTGAAAGTCAGGTGAATAAAGAAACATGGTATCTATATGCTTGAATAAAAAGGCTATGCGCATGATTACATAATTGTATAGAAATTAAGCTAAGTACAATAGTGATTTATCATAGATTATGATAAAATGTTAGTATTTGCACAATAAATTTGGGTTTATAGATCCTCTATAGAGGAGTGTATATCTTAGAGAGGACATGAATGTTATAATGTATCTATTTTTTTATTTAGAAATGGCATGATAAAGTAAATAGAGAAGCTTGGAAAGTATTAGAAAGAGGAGTTTGTGCTACTTTATATAATTGTTTATATATATATATTGTAGCTAAGATTTTAATGTTTTTTGTCTTAATTGTTTTGCATCAATGTTCTACTTTTTGTTTGTTTCTCTTTGTATTAACTATGAATATTTTGATTTCACACATTTAATAGGTGTGTCCTGCTTGATAAAACTAATGATGCTACACGGTAAGGAGTTAATGCAAAGCTTAATATATAGAGAACAACCATTGAATTTAAAGGATTTTGTTTTATTAATTCTAATGTGGAGAGGTTCAAAAATCTTGGTTTAGACATTCAAAATAATGGTTAATAAATGACGATGCGATTAAAATGATTCAAACCTGTTGGATGAATTTGGGGTGATCATCTTGGATGTGATTGAAAAATCCCAATCAAACTAAGGGAATATTATTAGAAGAGCTTAAGATAAACAATGTTATATGGGACATAATACTAGCTGACAAAACAGAAGCATATTGTGTAAGTGCTGTAGAGATGAGGATGCTAAGGTGGATGAGTGGATAGGATATACACAAAAGGCTATTTTAAGAAACAAGTACTTCCATAGCAAGCTTGGTGTAACTTTAGTTGATGATAAGCCTGGAGAAATTAATTTTAAATGGTTCAGGCATAATAAGACTAGAGCATTTGATACCACAGTTATGAAAAGTGAGTTGTGAATTTTGTTTGTGTTTAAAGGGGAACAAAAAAAAATTACATGCAATAAACTATCAGGAAATATGTCATTGGAGCTTGGTGAGGGGTTATTTGATCATGTGCAATGGAGACAATCAATTGATGTAATTGGTAACGCATAGTGGAATGAAAGCTTGGTGGTGGTGTTCTTGCTGTTTTATGGTAGAGCAAACTAATAACCTGCTTGCTGACATTGCAATGCTTGCTGCATTTAAAATTTTTTGAAGTATCTTTGTGCTATTTAAGCTTCCTAAGCATATGCCAATTTGGTCATATGTCAGGTGTATGAGATAGTTAATCTTGCGGATGAGCTTCTTCCGCCACTTCCTCAAGGAACTGTTGCACTCCCGATTTATTCTAATATTTTCTTAAAAGGATTAGCTGGAAAGAAAATTGCTGGTAGCTCTTCAGGAAAACCAGAGGAGGCTAATGGAACAAAGAATGAACCATCTGCCCATGAAAAATTATTGAAAGATCAACCTGAACTATTGCAGCAATTTGGTTTGGATCTACTCCCTATCTTGACCCAGGTTTGTCTAAGCATTTTACTTGTCTTTCTCTCTCTCCCCCCCCCCCCCTCTCTCTCTCTCTATATATATATATATATATATCCATATCCATTTTTTCGTTAATGAAATTGACAGCCTATGCTTTTGTTATTTTTAGTTAATATGTATTATTCTTCTATTATATCAACCAGATATATGGATCCAGTGTAAATGGCCCTATTCGGCATCGATGCCTTTCAGTCATTGGGAAACTTATGTACTTTAGCTCGGCTGAGATGATTCAATCTTTAATTAATGCAACAAACATATCAAGGTCTTTACTTTCTGCTTATTAGTGCTGATTAAGCTTAGCCTTTTTATCTGGCATTTGTTCATTTCTGTTTCATAATGCAGCTTTTTAGCGGGAGTTTTGGCTTGGAAAGACCCACAGGTTCTGATCCCTGTTCTTCAGATTGCAGATATTCTTATGGATAAACTTCCTGGAATTTTTGCCAAATCATTTGTTAGAGAAGGGGTTGTCCATGCTGTTGATGCACTTATTCGACCAGATTCTTCCTGTGCTACTACTCAATCATCCGTTCCAGAGAACACTGACTCCCTGTCTGGTATGTCATCTCGTTCTCGGCGTTATCGACGGCGGAATGAACTGAATACAGATTGTGGTTTGTTGGATGACGCAAAAGCTTCAATTGCCGGAACTGCCGGTTCATCACCGATATCAGAGGTTCCTGCTGCCAATAATAGCATTCGTGCAACTGTGAGTGAATTTGCCAAAGCTTTCAAAGACAAACACTTTACTGCCATTCCAGGGGCTTCTGAAATTGGCATTACCGAGGATCTTCTTTTCTTAAAAAATCTTTCTTTAAAGTTAAGTGCTAGTGCTGATGATGCGAAAACTAGAGCAAAAGGAAAATCCAAGGCTAGTGCAGCCCGTATATTTGACACTTCAATAAGTATGGAGAGGGAGTTAAACGATGTTATTTCTGAGATGCTAACTGAACTAAGTAAAGGCAATGGTGTATCAACTTTTGAGTTCATAGGTAGTGGTGTTGTAGTTTCTTTACTAAATTATCTTTCCTGTGGAACATTTGGAAAAGATAGAGCTTCAGAGGCTAACCTGCCAAACCTTCGTCAGCAAGCTCTGAGAAGGTACCAATCCTTCATAGATTTTACTCTTCCTGTTGGTTTTAAGGAAGATAGTGAAGCTCCTATGAATATTTTAATTCAAAAACTTCAAAATGCATTATGTTCTTTGGAGCGTTTCCCTGTTGTACTTAGCCACCCATCTAGGTCTTCCAGTGGTGGAAGTGCTCGCCTTTCCTCGGGCCTTAGTGCGCTGTCACAACCTTTCAAGTTACGCTTATGTAGAGCACAGGGTGAAAAGTCTTTACGTGATTATTCTTCAAATATTGTTCTCATTGATCCTCTGGCAAGTTTAGCAGCTGTTGAAGAGTTTCTTTGGCCAAGGATTCAAAGGAGCGATTCTGCACAGAAAACTTCAGCACCAGCAGTAGCTCCTGAAGCTAATGCTTCAGCTGTTGCCGGAAATACTTCATCATTAAACTCATCAACATTTTTAGGTCGCCGACCTACCACTAGATCTAGATCATCAGTAATTATAGGAGGTACAGGGGTAAAGGATTCCTCTGAGGGAAATACAAACTCTTCAAAAGGAAAGGGTAAAGCTGTTGTGAAATCTACATCTGATGATGGAAAAGGTCCCCAAACTAGAAATGCAGCTCGAAGGAGAGCAGCTTCAGAAAAAGACACAGAAATAAAACCTACAAATAGTGATTCTGACTCTGAGGTTTGTCTAATGAATTATTAGGAGGTTTTATTAATTATAAATAAGCTTTTAAAGGTATTACATGTGTGCCAGCTTTTTGCATGGAAAGGGACTTCTATGAAGTGCAACTGTTTCTGATGATTTTTTTGTCATAATATTTTATCTTCTTATTTATTATCATTGATTTTGCACCATATCCCTATTACTGCAATTGAGCAAATTTTGTTGTTGAGAAGATGCAATACTGCTTCGGATACTACAGAACTGATTTGATTAATATTTGATTATCTAGTCAATGTGTCATTTTTATGCCATAATAGTAATAGTTTGCACACATTATTACTTATGTTTTGATTTGTGATGAGATTGGAGCCCGTGATTTTTTTGATCTTCTTATCTCAAACTGTTGCTTCTCCTAGCTTTGATGCAGGCCCAAATAGGATGGATGGCACTTGTGATGATGTTGATGTCATCACCTAATTGTCTGCAAATCAAATTAGTCCTTTGTATTAGTTACGCATTATTTTAGGGGATTTACATATTCTGCCATATCTATTTCAGTTTGTCATGGACAACTTGTATGAAAGAATGTTTAATTTTCTTTATCCTTGTGATTAGTGGTTATTTTTTACTACCATTTATGTTACAGGGATCTTTTATAGTATGTCAGTAATCAGATCGTGTATGATTGCTGTGAAAGATCTAAATATCTAAATTCATTGAAGTTTAAAATGTTCAATTGATTGTTGTAGAATGCCATATGTTGTGATTCTTAGTCCATACTGAGGTTGAATACTGAATCTGTGATGGCTCGATGTCGGCTCAGCGAGAACTGTCCCGGCATTCAGGTGTTCATATACCGTAGGATCCTATTGAGTAATTTGAGAGAAAATGGATATACATGTAAATACAAAAAAGATATTATCATTTATTACAAGATTGCAGATTACATGATCCTAAATCGTACTCCTCGTACAAAAGAAAAATTATAAAATAAAATAAAAGATAAGCAAAACAACGTCGTGGATATATCAGCAAGATTGAAAATTTAAGAATTAGTGTTCTTGCTCATATTCTTCCAGAAGCACCTGATCTGGTATTGTACAGAATACAATACCGAGATTGGAATTCCTAGTAATTAGAGAATACTCTAAGTACTGCAGTATTACACTTTAAAAGATGCGATTAGCGAAAATGAGATAATAAAATGCAGGAAAAGTAAGGTAATAGTGCAAAATAAATAATCAATTTTTTGCGAAAAGTATGATCACAAATTATAGGTTATTGATATCATTTTTTCAGTAACCCACTACGAATGTTACTGATGTCATTTTTCAGTAACTAACCTAGAATATTACTGATGTCATTTTTTAGTAACAACCCCGCTGATGTTATTTTCCAGTAACAACCCCAAATATTACTGATGTTATTTTTCAGTAACTAACTCCGAATATTACTGATGTTATTTTTCAGTAACAAGTAACAATCACATTATGTTGGTTTAGAACAACCAACCAAGCTTCAATATGAATTTGGCTCAAAGCGAAGCTAAGCAGCAGTAAAGTGCAAAAATTAATATTTGTCATATACTGGGTACCTTTGTTTATTAGGATATAAAGTTTGACAGTTAGAATTTTGGATCTGCATTTAATTTTGATATTTTAAATTAGTATTGAGCCAATAATTTTAGGAATAAATATTATCTTCTTTTCCATTATGTTTTCTTTTGCTTTCTTATTTTTAATTGAAATCCGGTTTTTAAGTTACTTCAATAGCAGTAACATTTATTATAGCGTTATTATTATGATGATAATATACGGTTGAATTTAAATTGCAAAAAAATGGAAACAAGTCATTTTATATAACATTTGTATTGATCTCATTATTGATTAATGAAAATAATAATAATGTGAATGACTAATAGAGAGATAAAAATAAAATGATTAAAATGATTAGAAAGAGTTCCTCTTCATTTTTCTTCCTCACATACTTTTTATCTTACCTAGGACGGCTGGCCGAAAGTTGGCAGGTGGCCAGCTGAGTTGGCTGGCAGGGAGGGTGGCTGGGCTATGGGGAGGGAGGAGACAAATTGCTGTGGGAGAGGGACCTGTTGGGTTGCTGTGTGGGGAGAGGAACTGTGGGGCCGGAGGGGATTAAATAGGCGAGAGGGAGGGGAGGGGTCCGGCAGAAGGTCGACCAACATGCGCCAAAAATGGCGCAGGTGGCAGGTGGAACCTTTTGCCTGCAGGCCGCTAGACAGAGCCTGCGATCGCAGGCATATACCATGGGGAGCAGATAGGGGGAGAAGAAGGAAAGAAAGAATTTCAAAAAAATATACTTAAATTTAAATTTTTTGCATTTTTTTGCCATTTGACGTCCAAACATAATGAAACTTGACACCGAGGTGTGTTATTACATAACGAACACCCTTGCGCCAAAAATTTTCGATTCAGATCAAAATATTTTTTTATTAATTTCTGAAGTTTTAAATTTCAAAAATTAATTGAGATCAAACTGACGCTCTAAAATTGATGAAACATCTCGAGCAGTCTTTAAATAATGTTTTAACATAATGACACGAAAATTGATGAATTCGGATGAGTATTTAATTTTCTCTATTTATTAAATTTAAATAATTCAGAATAATAAAGTAGGAGTTTCTGTTATTTAAATTCTTCCAAACTAGGGCACTTTGATAAAAAATTATATTTATCTATTGGTATTCTTGTCTGCCCTAAATCGAAATTCCCCGGAACCCGATTTTTGAGGCGGGAATTTGACATAATTTGCTGATAAAAATATTGGGTCGTTACAGAATCTTACCTTGGGACATTGATCATCAGTTGTAGTTTTTGGGGATTAAGCTTGAAGCTTGAACCGTTGAGTCAAAATCTGTATTACAGCATGTTTAGAATGAGTTTGAATTTCCAAAGTTGTTTGATAAGCTTGTGTTTGAATTCAATTCCATGATAGCTTTGTTTCTGCTACTTTCTCTTAAAATTATATATTTGGGCTTTTGTAGACATGGTTTTTTAGTGGATAGAAGCTTTTTTGTTTTATTTGCTTTTAATTACTTGTTTTTCTGCAATAAAATCAACAAGCATTTTTGGTGGTGCGCATGTGTTGCATTTCTTATGCTTTCTATGATTCAAATCATCTCTCCCATCTCTCTCTTGATAACGTGCTTCAAAAATGACATTTTTTGCTTTGTTTTTTTTTTTTTGTATAGCATTTGTGTTTTAAAGTAATATATCTTTCTGGATTGTGTAACATAGGAGCTTCTTGCTTTATTTGCATATAATTAAATTAATACCCGCTGAATTTATATATTTGTTTTTTTTCAAAAGTTCCCCCTTTCAATTTTTTCATGTATTCTTTACAAGTTTTTATAGTGGTAAAGATATTAAATAAACATGGGTTGATTATTTTAGTAAGTTTTTTTAATGAAGGTTGTACCAATACAATTAATTTGAGTAAGCATAATTATTATAAAAATAATATCTATTACACTTGTTTGACAAATTAGTGAAATATGAGATTTGAAATTTCTTAAAGAGGATGAAGAGTGAAAAAAATGATAAGGATCAATTAACATCCCAATTTATGTATAGAAATATTTTAGTGAGGAAGAAATTTCTTGGTTTACAAAGCTATTTAATATTATTTTGAAGACAAATGATGCAAATGAGTAGAGAAAAATCACTATTGTACCGTTTACAAGAATAAAGTAATGCTCAAGACTATGCAAATCATAGGGAAATATAACTGATGCGCCGTGCATTGGAACATTAGGAAGAAGTGATTGAATATGGACAATGAAAATATACTTGCATTTGTAATATAAGTTTGGTTTTATGTTAAGTTAATTTATTATAGAAGCTATACATTTATTAAGAGGTTTAATTGAGTGATTTAGAGAAAGAAAATAAATCTTCCATTAATCTTATTAATCTTGAATATGCATATGATAGATTACTAAGAGAAGTTCTTTGGAGAATTTTGTAGAGAAAAAGAAATTGTGGCATATATTGATAGTATTAAATATATTTATAAGAGGTTGTAACATAATTTTCTTTATTATTATTGGATTACATCAAGGCTCTCTTTAAGTTTATATTTTTTGCTATAATTATAGATTTACTTATTGAACATATTCAATATAAGGTTCCTTGATGGATGTTACTTGCAAATGACACTATTAATTGATAAGACTTGGGATGAATTTAAATCAATAATCGAGTTATGTTTAGAATCTAAAAGTTTTTATTATAGTATATCTAATATAAAATATATGTAGCATAATTTTAATCAAAATAGGAGCCATAATATTAATGACACATTGTTGAGGATTGTGTGATCAAGAAGAGTGAGAGATACAAACATCTTGGTTCAATTAATCAAAAGAATGATAAAATAGAGAACAATGTGGTTAGTAGGATCCAAGCTGGTTGGATAAAATGGAGGAGTGCTTATGGTGATTTACGATCAAGAAATTCAATTCAAAATCTAAGAAAATTTTAGTAGAGAAGCTATCTTTCCACTATATTATATGGGACAATGTTGGCCAACAAAGAATAAACTTATCGATAAAATAAGTGCTGTAGAGATGAGGATGCTAATGAGTGGGTATACTCAAAATGATATAATAAGGAACGAGTTCATTTGTAGCAAGGTTGGAGTGACTCCAATAGTAGATAAGATTAGAGAAGTCATCTTTGATGGTTTGAGTATATTAATCGTAGAGCGTTCATTGCCTTAGTTAGAAAAATTGTGTATATGAGTTTTTTCCATGTTAAAAGAGGAAGAGGAAGAGGAAGAAGACATTGAAAAAGATCTTTGTTATTCAAAACTTAGAGATGAGCTTCTGTTTGATCGCGCACAATGGGTACAACGAATCCATGTTGCAGATATCATCTAGTGGGTTAAAAATTAAATGTTGTTACCGACTTTTGATGTAGTCAATTCTCTAAGCATTGCAGCATAAAGTTATTTTGGTGTTTTTGTATTCATCTGATTTTTTGACAGTTGGAGAAGTATAATGCTGCTTCTATCTACTATAAGAGGGAACATATGCTGTTATATTGAAGAGAAATCAATTTAGTTTTGTCGGGTAGATCTATCATTGAAGCCATATATTTATTAAGAGATTTGATGGAAAAATAAAAGAAAGAAGAGAATATTTTCACTTAGCCTTTATCAATCTTGAAAAAGCTTATGATTGAGTACCAAGAGAAGTTCTTTGGTGAGCTTTAGAAAGAAAACAAATTTATGTGGCAACACTGATGTATTAAAAACATATTTGGGATTGTAACATGTGTTTTTTTTTGCTACTTTTGGATTACATTACTGTTTTTCTTCCAATCCATGTATTTTTTGTGCTCTTGCTGGGCACATTCAAGAGGAGCTTATTTGGTTCATGTTATTTGCATATGATATTCTCTTAATTGATAAAACTCAAGATGGAGTTAATGAAAAACCAAGAGGTGGAGGACTACTTTAGAATATAACGGGTTTCATTTTTGTAGATCTTAAACAGAATTTTTGAGAGTGTAAGTTTAATCGTAATATAAACTATTATTTTGAGGACATAACTATTGAAGGCCATGTTATCAAGAAGAGCTAGCGGTTCAAATACCTTGGCTTAATTATTCAAAATTAATGGTGAAATTGAGAGCAATTTGATGAATAGGATCCAAGTTGGTTGGATGAAGTAGGAGCACTTCTGCAGTGTCATGGGACCAAAAATTCCCATACCCTGGCTTAATGCATTCCTGGTTTATATATCCAACCCTGCTGCAAGTACAACAAAGAATTGCTAAGCCTTCTTACTAGCTGGGATGCCAAACACATTCGTCTTGCTCTTAACCTTGATAGAAGAGACCCATATCTTCAAGAGATCCGCCTGATTCAAATGCGAGCGAACGAATCCCTTTTCGGTGGGATCCTGTTTTGATAGAGTGCATTGTCTTCTTTACATCATTTATTTTTTACTTCCACCATTGTATTCAGACTATTCATGTCCCATTGCTTTTACTTAAAGAACACGGTGCAATGTTTCTATCATCTATAGAATTTTCCCCGTGCTAATGATCTTCAAGTTGGAGTCTTCACCACTCTAGTTGAAGAGCTTTATGCAAGTGCTTTAGCGATATGCCTGTTGTTGTTTCGAACCTAGCCTTTATTGTTAATCTATTCCAAATTATTGTGAACCTTACTACTTCTAGATCGATTGCAACCTCAAAATTTTCTTCTTTGCTATGGCACCATCCTCAAGAAAAGCTGCCTCTGAAACCCCTTTATTCTGTCTTAGGTTTTTCCCAACATTTGCTATGGATGATGTGTTGCTACAAAAGCAGCCTTTGATATCATGGGACTCCTTACCATTGCATCTATTGGCTATCACCAAGGCTGATGCAGCTCTGCCTTTCAGTTTGGATCTTATATACTTTAATTTTTCAATATTTCATTCTTTTAAATTTAGAAAATAAAAGCAAGCTGACCTTAATTTTTGGCATGCTTTATTCTAAATTTGGAAATAAATTTTATTAGAAGATTGATTTCATACGTATATTTTAGCAAACAAAACTGTTATTGATTACATACTTGGAGTTGTTAATTTCAAGAAATTTTGGTTATAGCTTACATGTACAAGTATAAATAACATACAAATCTATATGTGTATCAAATGTTTTTATTCATAGATTCAGGCAAATATAACATGGCCACTAAATTGAAGAAACTAAAAGGTAGTCTAAACAACTAAAATAAGGTTACTTTTTCATGTTAAGTTTTTGGCTCGAAGTTTTACACTTAACAGTGTGATGAAGTACTTTGATTAGTTTATTTTTTGTTTGAGTCCTTTTATCATGTTCATGCTCATTATATTTTGTAACTTGTTAATATCATTAATATCAAACAATTTCAAATCTTAAATTTTTTTTATTGTATTAAATTTGTCCATATTAATGTAGTCCACACAAATTTAGGGTCTAACATTATTTGCAATTGTTTTTTTTCTTGTATGTTTAGCTCCCATGCATCCAACTTTGGTATAAGAATGATTCAAAACACAGATGACATTTTTAGAATTATATAAAAAGAATTGCTGCTGCAGTCCCCCATCATACACTTATAACTTATATATATAGTTAATAATACGTAAAATTTTCATATTTTATAAATAAAATAAATTTAGAGTTTAAATCTTATGAAGATGTGATTTTCATCAGAGCTATTTTTTAATGTTGTGATAAAAAAAATGGACTTTGTATGATAAAGTGTCTTTGTTTCATGAAATTCTCTATCTACTATATCAATTAATATGTCAAATATTAAAATTGTTTTTCATCATTTTTCTTAAATCACAAAACCTTCTTAAATCATGAAGCCATTGGATGTTTTTTAAGGAAAACCCTACTGGATTTTATAAAATGATCATAATACAATAGGTATGGAGTTTGGTGACCTCAAACAAATAAAAATAGGGAAAAAAAGAAAAAAAAGGGGGGTATAAGAGAAAATCAAGCAGTTGCCAAAACTCCCAAAAGAGAAGCCACCAAAAAGAGGTAGCAATAAATGACAATTCTCAAATGATAGGAAGCTAGAAATCTTCAATAGAAGTTAATGATCGCATCTTTCCTTCTTTTCTTCTTCTCTTCTTCTTTTTTTTCTCTTGATCTTGAGAAGAGTTCGAGATCATCATAGATATGCTCCGCAATTGTACCAGATTCACTCCCCTCAACTAAAGAAGAGGAGGATGCATATTCCTCTGTCAAATCTCTTTGACCTAGAACTATAGGAATTTCATATAGATATTTTTGGAGCAGTTCTGTAGAACAAGCCATCAATAACCTGATGTTATGAGAGATCTTCAGGAAATATCCCCTCATTATGGAACCTCAAAACTTCGTGGCGGTCAAAATCGCACCCCGAAGTTTCCTTGATGAGAACGCTGCATAACCGGAAGGTCCGCCTCGGTCTTGATATTGTCCAACGTTGTTGCCTCAATCACTAGCCTAGCTGACGGACTAGAAACGACCAACTCGATGGGCCAAACATCAAATAAACAGGGGCACCCATTGTGACTTGAGGGTCATCAGTCACATTTGTCACATTTCCATCCAATTGAACTTGATTTTTTGAAATCACAGCGTAGCTTGATGAAACTGCCTCTATTTCGGAAACAATGGTGATTGATGGCTTGTCTATTCTATCACCAATCGTTGTCGTGGTAAGATCTACCATCTAAGGAGAGGGTCCATCCGTAACCTGAGTTTGCTCTCTAACCTCCTCGATAGGAGCTTCAACCAGTAGATTAGGCCCATTGCAACATGAACTTGCTCTCTAACCTCCTCAATAGGAGCTTCAGCCAACGGATTATATATGTTATTTAAGTTCCTATCACTATCGAAGGAGAGGGTCCATCTGCAACCTAATGCTCTCTAACCTCCTCGATAGGAACTTGCTCTCTAACCTTTTTGATAAAAGCCATTGGATGCTATTTAAGTTGAACTTAGAAAAGATGTTGCTGGTGAATGCTATGAATAATACTTTACAAATTAAAAAAGAAGGATTATATATGCTAATTTTAAATTTCATTAATATAGTTTGTTTGCCTGATAACTTTTTATTCAGCTTTTTTATATAAATCTCAAGCAATTGTTCTTCTACCATCTTTTTAGTATTTATCATTTGTTCAAGGTTCTAAAAGCTGTTTTTGCTTGTGTTTAAAATGATGGTTTATGTATTACTTGTATGATTTTTGGTGCTTTTGTTTGCTTATTGTAATCAAACTCCCTCCATTTAGGAGTGTACAATAAATGACCTTTAATGATTCTCCACTTCTAGAACTTATTAAAATGCTTAAAAATAGGATGCAAGCCGTGTCGTGCAACGACACTTCAACCCTTATTCTTTCATTGCTTCTTTCATAAAGGCAACCCGCAACGACACTTCAACTCTTTTTCTTTCATTGCTTCTTTCATAAAGGCAACAACGATTGCAAGGCTTTATATAAGGTTTAATTTATTTTCCTATTTTTATGCTTGGGCTTGCCTAATCAATCTTTGCATGTATATATATATATATATATATATATATATATATATATATATATATATATATATATATATATATATAATCTTTCAGTGTTGAATCCCATGTGCAACATGAATATTGTAAATAAAGGATACTTTTCATGATTGAAATTGAAACTCCTCCCCTACACTGTCTCTTTTAAACAAAAATCATCTCATTTTTTCTATTTTTTTCTGTCTTTTTCAAATTATTTGGGTTCAAATCTCTTTCTGTATGATTTTCTTGAGGGGAAGTGTAGTGTCATGAAGTGGTTATGGGATGTTTGGTTGCAATATATAGCCATAAGAATGATGTAATTTTGTATGATGGATAGTTTGATCTTTATTATGTGCTTGCCATTTTTGATTTGGAAAATTTTCATATTTGCTGCTCCAGTTTCATTTGCAGTGCTAGGTGGGAAGCAAGTACTGTCTTCGATTCACTTAACTGTTTGCATGTATTATTATAGTGAATATTCAATAATAAAATATAACAATTATTAATTGCAGGATGATGATTTAGATATGTCTCCAGTTGAAATTGATGATGCTCTTATGATTGAAGAAGATGTTTCAGATGATGAAGAAGATGATCATGATGAGGTAACTAGTTTTATTAATGCTGTAAACATTCTTAAGTGCATTATGTTATGGTTGCGTTATTGTTGCACCATCTAATATTTTTTGGTTTCTTAACATTTTGCTTTTACAGAATTGGTTATTATACTGAAGTGTAGGTTTAATAGATTAATTAGCAAGCTTGTTATCATTTTTTCCATCTGTTTGCTTCAAAGATAAGTCTTGCTATCTATTTGTTTTTTTTTTTCTTTTCAGGTGTTAGGAGATGATTCTCTTCCTGTTTGTACACCTGATAAAGTGCATGATGTGAAATTAGGAGATTTTACTGATGATTCTGTAAATACTCCTGTAAGTGTTGGTCATACACAACCTTCTGCGTCTACAAATAAAACTGCACCAGCCAGAGGCTCAGAATCATCTGATTTGAGAAACATAAGCACGTTTAGCTCAAGAGGGGCAATGTCATTTGCTGCTGCTGCAATGGCTGGGCTGGCATCAGTGAGTGGTAGAGGAATCAGAGGTAGTAGGGATCGTCATTGGCTTTCACATGGAGGTGCTGTTCATGAACATTACAATAAGTTGATATTCACAATTGCTGGAAAGCAGCTAAGCAAACAGATGACAGTATATCAGGCTATCCAACGCCAACTTGTGCTGGATGAGGATGATGATGAAAGATTAAATGGATCTGATATTATGCCCACTGACGGTAGCAGATTCTTGAGTGATATTTTTACTATAAGCTATAAGAAGGCAGATAATCAGACTGATAGTACGGCTCAAGGAGGGATTTCTTCCTTGGACAAGTCTTTAAAATCAGGTTCTAATTCAAATTCTCGTTTAGATATCAAATTGCAGCAAGCTTCACTACTTGATAGTATCTTGCAAGGGGAGCTTCCTTGTGATATTGAAAAATCAAACCCCACATACAACATTTTAGCATTATTGCGTGTGCTTGACGGTTTGAATCAACTCGCTCCTCGCCTAAGAGTTAAAAAAGCGGCTGATGAGTATGCTGATGGTAGGGTTGATACTCTAGATGAACTATATGTATCTGGTGCCAAAGTTCGTCCAGAAGAGTTCATCAATAATAAGCTAACCCCAAAGCTTGCACGGCAAATCCAAGATGCGCTAGCATTGTGTAGCGGTAGTCTTCCCTCATGGTGCTATCAATTGACAAAAGCATGCCCTTTTCTTTTTCCACTTGAGACAAGGAGGCAATATTTTTATGCAACTGCCTTTGGGCTATCTCGTGCTTTGCATCGTCTACAACAACAGCAAAATGCTGAAAACACTAGTGCAGCCAATGAAAGAGAGGTTCGTGTTGGTAGATTGCAACGGCAAAAGGTTCGTATTTCAAGAAATCGCATATTGGAATCAGCTGCAAAAGTTATGGAGATGTATTCAAGTCAAAAAGCTGTTCTTGAAGTTGAATATTTTGGTGAGGTTGGCACCGGATTAGGTCCCACACTTGAGTTCTATACTCTCTTAAGTCATGATTTTCAGAAGGTTGGACTTGGGTTATGGAGAGCCAACTCTGCTTTTGGCACATCTGCAATGGAAAGTGATGCAAAGGAAGTGAACAATCATGATGCCTCTGATGTAAAAAATATGGCTTCTATAGTTTTAGTTCGAAATAGAGATTTTATTCACGCTTCTCTTGGATTGTTTCCTCGCCCCTGGCCTCCTAATGCTGATGCTTCTGATGGTAGCCCCTTCTCAAAGGTCATTGAATATTTTCGTTTGATTGGTCGAGTGATGGCAAAAGCTTTACAAGATGGTCGACTCTTAGACCTGCCGTTATCCACTGCCTTTTATAAGCTTGCGCTTGGTCAAGTAAGCTTCCTATTGCTTTTGAAAATTTGCTTGCACGTTGTTAAAATTTTGATGTGTGTCTGGGTTTCAGCAGGAACTTGATTTATATGACATTCTTTCATTTGATACTGAGTTTGGTAAGACATTGCAAGAATTGCAAATCATTGTTAACCGGAGAAAGTTTTTGGAAACTGTTGGCAGAGGATACCAGAGGGAAACTGCTGATCTTTGTTTGCGTGGTGCTGCAATTGAAGATTTGTGTTTAGATTTTTCCCTTCCTGGGTATCCAGATTACATTCTTACAGAAGGGGAAGAAAGCATGGTAGTACTTTTTTGATCTTGCAGTGATATTTCAGCCAATTTATTTGCTTGTTTATATATTTTCTTGTTTCTTGTTTGTAGGTTAATATTGACAATTTGGAAATGTACATTAATTTGGTAGTTGATGCTACAGTTAAGGCAGGAATTATGCGACAGATGGATGCTTTCAGAGCTGGATTCAACCAGGTAACTTGTTTTCCTCACCAGTTGTCTTCTTTCAGATTGGAACTTTGCGTTATGCAAAAGAGACAATAGGCAAGGAAAAATAAATTTTATGCTGTGGAATGCAATCAGGCACATTAGTTTTAGCTATTTAGCACCAATCAACATCTATCAGCTACTTATGATTATGAATTTTCTTTTCTACTCAAACTTCGAATCTTATTCCCAAAATGTTCTTTATTGAGGCAAGACTGCAAGATTCCACCAACATCTCATTGAAACCCAAATATTCCTTTTGGGGAAATGTAGCAAAACTTTTCTATTTTTCTCTACATCAACTCCACTAAAACTTTTCAAATTAAAACTAGCCATCTCATATTTAGAGATGAATCATTATTCTATGCCAAAACAAAACACTTTGGAGCTGTTCAGACAAGGTACATAATATTACAATTAACATAAAAATATTAATTAATAAATAGCTATTTTTTAAAATGTTCTTCAAGTGTTGTAAAATGTTCAATTTAGTCTTAGAGCTATTAAAATGTTTAAAGCTGTCCCCTAAATCATTTTTAAAAGTTCAAATTAATCACAATTTAAATTCACAAAGGGTATTTTAGTAATTTAAAAAATATTATTAAATTTTTTATGTTAAATTTAAAAAAATATTTCTTCAAAATAGATTACTGCAAATTTATATGATTATATTTATTTTTATGTTTCTAATTATGAGTATCTACTATATCTGTAAAACTATTTTTAACAATTATTTTCTTAAATTTTTGCATGCAATTTTGTTATGAATATTTTCTTATAAATTATTAAAATATCCTTCATGAATTTCACTTTTTAATTAATTATAGATGACAATTTTTATTTGAGACTAAATTTGACTTTAGGAAAGAGCTTGGAGGTCATTTTGAGCATTTTAATCAGTTTTGGATTAAATTGAACTTTTTAAATAGTCAGTGGATCCTTTCATGAAAACACTCAATTAATAAATATACAATGAATAACTCAATTGGGATTTGCAACTAGCGTTGGAAATTATAGTTAGTTGTTTACATAATGATGAGCTATTAAATTTTGGACATGTAAGGATAAATCTTTTTGGGTGTTTTTTCTACTTTTAGCTTTAGCAACAAGAACTATGATTTACAGTGAGATCAATCAGTGACATGCTGATGGAATAATTTATGGAGGTTAAATTGCTTTTCATGTATTTTCCAATTTATAGATTTCCACCAAAAACTCACAAAACAATCATCCCCAACAACTGTCAAACAAGACCTTGCATTAGTCTAAACTTACAGAAAGCACATATGCTTGATGTACCTATATAAGCGTCGGCTCTACCAATGTGAATAGAAGTTCACAAGTATTCTGATTCCAAAAGAGAAAAAAAGGTATTATGAGCTAAATTCTGATTAGCGTGCTGCTTTGATTTCTACATCTTTTCTACTAAATTTATCAACTTGTAGATATGCAAGCTGAGCAAATAATCAATAAATATCTCACAAGATTAGTTATCATTATATACCATCTGTGGCAATCCGAACCATTCACCTTTGTCTCATTGAGTCAACCGTATTCATATTGTAAGTTTTAGTCACAGTTAAATTGTGACGTTCTAGCTTTTCTAAATCCAAGACAGCAAAAGAAATATTTTTTTGTTAGAATAGGGGTCATGCTACAATGAAAAATCGTTCATTCATGACTGGTCATATACTATGTTTTTTACTTGATGCATGGAAAGTGTTGTGATACACTTGGCTCCATGAAGTTATCTGTACTGTGTTGCATCATTCATTAGTATGATACTGTATTAAAACCCCTTTAGTTCTGTCAAATCTATTAATAATTTGTACTAATCTATTGTATATGTGCTTAATAAAATGTGTTAATTTTTTCATATTTAATTTAGAAGTTTGTCAAAATATTTTGAACACCATTTTATCCAAATGACTTGGCACTAGCAGCTGATTGAGAAATATCTTAGAAACTCTTTATGATTGACTTACCATGAATTAACTGTTTTAATATTCATAGCAAATTATTGGTTAATGTAATCAAACAAAAGCTGTTATATGAAAGATTGAATGATATGCTTTTAAATAGTAAAAAAATTAGCACGATCGGATTCCAATAAAGTTTATTAATAGTTATTTTGAGATTTCTTGCCAATAATGCATTGGCAATGAAGGTTCCATTCGGGATAGATAAATGCCATCTCCTATTTTTAAAATATTTTAAAAAATTGCCCTAAGCGCTCTACGGGAACCAATATATTAGAGGAAGCTGTTTAAACCATTTTTGATTTGCTTTTCAAAGCAAAGTTTTTGTGGGCTCCTTTTAAAATAACAGCTCAAATAATTTAATAACTCCTTTACATGCAAATCACCTCTCGTTTGTTGACCACATGTGTGGTGCAACTATTTTCTTAATTATGATTTTTGTTGAAGGCAAGTTTTAGAGTTTAGACTGCAAATGCAAAAGCACTACTCATCACCTTTTATGTTTCTTCCTAAAAATTGCTCAGGTTTTTGACATATTTTCTCTGCAAATATTCTTGCCACATGAGTTGGATCATCTCATCTGTGGCCGTAGAGAATTGTGGGAGGTGATTTCTGCTTCATATCTTCCATTTCTTCTAACTGCAACCTATTGCTAATATTGAACCTTTGGATTTTTATTTAATTTTATTTTTTCTTAACTTCAGAAGGAAACAATGGCCGATTATATTAAATTCGATCACGGATACACTGCTAAGAGCCCTGCAATCATTAACGTATGTAGCTTGTAACTCCAACATTTGTTGGTATATTAGAACTGTTTTATTTTCCTTCATAATTATGTGATCAGCTACTGATTTTATGTTTTTTATTTCCTTATTTTTAGTTGCTGGAGATAATGGCAGAGTTCACCCCAGAGCAACAGCGTTCCTTCTGTCAGTTTGTTACGGGCGCTCCAAGGCTTCCTCCAGGTGGTTTAGCTGCTCTAAACCCAAAACTAACAATTGTGAGAAAGGTATTTTAAAATCTTTATTGTTTATGTCCATTTTTAATTATTAAATGGTATGATGAGATTCAATACATGGATAAATATTTAAAATTGGATGCTCTATATATATAGTATATTCGTAAAAATATTTCTACTTATATTAAAGTTTTTTCTTACAAGCCATTACTCTATAAAGTAAATGTTTTCTCTTACATAATTCTGGATGCCAGTCATTACTACAGTTTTTTCATTCATGATTTACTGAAAATTGGAAGCCAGTCATTACTCTTTAAAGTAAAAGGTTTTCAGGTAATAGATTAAATTTAGGTTAATTCTACTTATTTTCTGCAGCTTTCTTCAACAACAACGCATACAGCTTCAAATGGAACGGCAGCTTCTGAATCAGCTGATGATGACTTGCCCAGCGTTATGACTTGTGCAAATTATCTCAAGCTCCCTCCTTATTCAACCAAGGTTTCTCCTTCTATAGCTTTTGATCATTTTTTTTATACCGGGAATCTCTCTTGTTTCTTTGCCTGTTTCTTATGATGAATACTCGGCTTCCATAGGAAATTATGTACAAGAAGCTATTGTATGCCATTAATGAAGGGCAGGGATCATTCGATCTTTCTTGACCCGAGTCATCAGGTTACAATGCATCTTATGATGAATACTAGGCCTTGTTGTTATCATCTATATGCGCATTGGAGATTTTTTGCTCCTGTTTCCCGCCTCTGAGACCATGAAATAATGCGGTAAGAAAGTTCAACTTGTAGCCCTTATAAAAGTTCTTGAAGTGCTGGTGACAATATATCAAGATAGTTGCTGAGCTTCTGCAAACATATGCCTTTTTTTATTTGTTGCTGAAAAAACTGGTTAACTTTGGCTCATGCTGTTCGATACCATCATGCAGGTGAAAACCGGGTTTGGAAGGTCAGAAGAAGAAAGGGCCGTTCCAAAGAAGTGCTTGTAAATAAGAATCAAAAAATATTTTATTTTATTTTATTTTGTTATCTAATTATATATATAAGCTTGAGCGTCAGTTATAGTTCACAGCTTGATGCATGCATGCATGTATGTAAGGCCAGTTATTGCCTCAGCCAACTGTGAGCCTACGCGGGAAATGCTCTATAGGGTAAATTTGGTTCAATCTTCTTCCGCACTGTGGTAGAATTCAAGAGATTTGAAATTTAGGAGATTGAACTCCTTGTTTTTTAAATGTTTTTATGGCCAATAAATTCTTTGAAGATCAAGTTCAATGTTGCAATTTTTCTGTTCTTATATCCACCAGTATAAAATTGTATGCTGTATCATTTATATTATTATGAATTCAATCATATTTGTTCTGAACAGCATGCTTTTTTTTGGGCTTCAATTGTGAACAAACTAAAATTGCCTAATTGCATTTTTTTTGAAATCACAGAGTTTTATATGTTTTTAAAACTCTCTGTATTAGTAGTACTATGAATATCAATGTATTCTCATTGGATTTCTTCATTGATAAGGTGCCTTAGCTTAGTGCTCATCCTTCGTCTTAGCAAAATAGAAGTCTTATTTATATTCTTTGGTCATTCTCTCATTGAATGTTATATGGTAAAAATCTCCATTCTAATTTCTTGAGGATATCAAATTTGAACTCTATGATCAATATTTTTATTTCATATTTATGAGATAGCATCATCAAAATTTTCATGTGATTTTTTTTATTATTGAAACTAGTGTGGGCTATGCCTTTTTTATTAGAAAAGGAAAATGCACGCAGGAGTAGTCGGGGCATCAATCTAGAAATATCATATAAAGTATCTGATTTGGGGTTAAAATCAAATGGAAGCTTGGTGTCCCATAAGATTCTCATTATCTATTGTCTTAAAATTGTAGTAGTGCAGAACAGAGCATGTTCAAAAAAATTGGAGCAGTAGATTAGTCCCCAGCACAGATGCTCTCACCAAAAAATCTAGCAGCATGTAAAACCTAACATATTCAAATAAATCAGGAAAAAGAGCAGAGCAGAAGATCATGAGACCTGATTTTTGAAACATCTTCTAGATAAAATGGCAAAACTGAATGAAATTAAATCAAATCAAATAGGCCTAGCACAGCACAATTCACACATAGGAAATCATTGGATCAAAGCTAAAAAAGAGCAGCCTCATCAGAAATTGAACCAAAACAGAAAGCCAGATCAAATGTTATGATCTGGAACGCCAAAGCCTTCACAGCTGTCTGGCCAAGAGATAACTTGAGTAAATTCAAAATAGTTGAGGACCAAGAAATTGTCCTCAAGTTATTTTAAATTCATAACAATTGACTTAACTTTATTTGTGATTGTTAATAACTATATACCTTTTTTTGGAAAAAAAATCGGTTTCTCTCTCCCCATATTGAATGGACAACAATGCCAATTGCCTAATGGGAGAATTTTTTGCCAAATTTTGAAGATGCATTAATTCCAGTTTTAAAGAGTTGGGGGTATCAACAAACCCATGTCTAAAGGTATGGAAGATTTGAATACTTCAACTGTAAAACGACATTCAAAAAACAAATGATTGTGTGTTTCATTGAAATCGTGATAGAGAGAACATATTTTGTTCACATTAATCCAATTTTATTTTTGGCTCCTGAATTGCTAAGAAATTAACCTTGAAACTGTTGACAAAATCTCTAAGATCCTTTATACGAGCGTCAAAGTAGAGGCCTCTAATGTTCCAAGCAGCTATATGTTGTCACATAATAAGATGAAATGATTGGACAACTCAAGAGAGAAACACACATAGGAATGAGACAAGCTACTAAAGGTTTTTGTAATGACCTTTTCTAGGTCTCATATTTTTTTCAAGGTCAGTTGTATTTGAGGAAGTGACTGAAGGGGTTGGGGAGTTTGGCATTTTGGGTCTTGTTGATGTATGGGAGGAAGGTGTGAATTGTTCATTGAGAGCTAATGGAGAGATTGGTTATTGGCATGAAAGGGGCTTTGTAAAGTTAAAAATTGGTTAGTGACCTAGTGCAACTACTTTTAAAAACACTTTTTGAAATTGAGGATTTGGAGAGTTAGTTGGTGAGTGAGGTTCAAAATGAGATTTTTGGTTCAACTTGTCAGATTCTAGAGCAACTGGATCTAATTGATTGGTGGGATTTGCAGAGGAGGAAGGCAAGACATTTATAATAGGCAAAATGGGACTTACGCCGAGTTCAGGAACGAGGTGTAAATGAGTTGTAGATTCTTGTATCAGAGAGAGCATGCTGTTGGTGGTGGGAATCAAAATAGTGGGGGGAATTAGTATAGAGGAAATGGGAGTTTGAAATGGTGAACAACTAAGAGAGGTTGACGGATGGCAATGGTTTTTCCGATGCTGTCCACAACTATGCACAATTGTCAGAGGATTAGAAATACAGCCACATGCTGAATGAAAGGAATTACATACATCACACTGTTTTAGCAGCCACTCATAAAGCACTTGTTATGAAGTTTTTTGCACATTGAGACTGATGTCAATCGATTATGGCAGCATCGTTTTATTTTCAACCTTTACACAAATCATCGCAAAAGTTATTTTGGAGCTAGTTGAGGTAAGATTGTCATCCATGAGAAGCTTTCTCACAAGACTCATAATCTTGGATAGGGCTACAGTGGACCAAAAGTTTAAGGGAAGTTTTGGAAATATTATCCATATCGGTAGAGAGATGAAGGAAGTTTGTGAGGGAGCAAAATCTGGTGTCTAGGGACAAAGGTTGAAGGGAACCTTGAAGAACCAAAGACTACTAGTTAAAACAAATCGCTCATCTTCAAGACATAAAAATAAGTAAATAGAAATCATCTGTCATTGAGAATAAAGAGAATGAGCCTTTCGACTTCTAAAGATTTGTCATAGCATCTTAAAGAGCTTTGTAGGAGTGAGTCTTACCCAGTGAGCAACCTATCAAACATACATCTGAATCATAAAGTGTAGCACCTCGCCCCGTTACTGTGCGCAAAGAGGGGTAATTGTAATCAATTCGGCGGCAGAGCGGTGCACCACCCGGGAAGGAATATCCCATCTCCCCGAATAGCTCCAACAAAACTCATCTGAAGGGCTGCTGACTCAACCTCAAAAAAGGTTGAGAGCTAATACTTAAGATAAAAGTAGTATTCTTATCCTATGTATTATGCTAATACATACATTGAATTTAAAACTTATATGAAGAATCTATTATATGTATAAAGTATCAACATTTCCAGTATACTGATCCACAATACTAAGTATAAGTAGTATATAAACAGAGTGTGGAAGCTAAAGCAAACATCCAGAAACATTCATCACAGAAGCTGAATAAAATATTCGTCTCAGAAAAGAAAATAAACACATCCATAATTATTACAAACGGTTTACTGAAATACATAAAATAAAAGTTAAGTACTGAACTGAAATAAACTAAGCAAAATAATAAAGCTAAAGAAGATTCCACTAGTGCTCCACAAACTCCTCCTGGATCTCCCGAGTCTCCACCTGGTATGGCTCCACTAACTGCTCTGAATCTAGCAAATTGCTGGATCCCAAATATATCACGTGTTAGACAATAAGTCTAACACATCGAAACTAATCTAAACAGTTCTAAGTATTTACTTAATATTTACATAATGTAAATAAAACTACAGAAAAATTATAAAGGTAACTGAAAGTATAAAACTGTACAAAATTGAAGTAAGGTAAAATAAAGTTGTACTAAAAACTGAATATTGAAAGTAAACAAAAATAATAATGGATCTGAAATTGAGTAATAACATGTAAAACTATGCTGTATGCCACTGAACTTATGCATCTAAATATGCCACAATACTATATACTACTGATATGCAACCAAAATATCATTAAACAACAATGAGTCATACAGTTCAATGTATACATACATCATGTTGGGAATGCAATTTACTGTGATGTTGATGCATCATGAAATTCTCCGGTCAATGTATGCAATATTTCGTAACTCATAAACCATCACTGATACTCATACATCATGCTTATGCTCATGCTCATGCTTCTAAGCTACATGCATTAAATCTAGAAATCCAAAAATGCTTTGAAATATGATAATAAATTCAATATCTCTATTGTGCAGAATCCTGCTAAGAGGATTCTGACTCCTAAATTTTAGTTTTGATAATTGGTTAAAGTTGGGATTTTTACTTAAAAATCATTAGATGGGAAGATTGTATACACATATTTAGCATGTTTGCAAGAAAGGTAGTTCTTAACACTTAGTTTGATTAAGCCACCCTAACGAAGTGATCTTCGATATGAGGCATCACTCGATGGCGATTTGTATCTCAAGCTAAGTCATTAAGATGTCTAACTCACAATCACACTTAGTATCTTAAAGAGGGTGAATCGAATTACTTAGTTTATTTAAGCCACACCTATTGAAGTGATCTTCGCTAGGAGGCATCACCCGATGACAATTTATATTTTAATCAAACTAAGGAATGAGTCCATATTTGTAACACTCTTAGGATCGATTGATTTACTCTAAGCGAGATTGTATCTGCCTAAGCACACATGATAATACAAAGATAAATCTTACTCAATCATTCCTGAATACTACTGAAATAATCCAGTACTAGGTATACCCTACTATACTCAATCAATAATCTGGGTTCAAAAGATTCTATTTAATCAATAAGGATTTATCAAAGATATTAATCCTTACTCTAAATAGGTGAGTCCTATACAAGGCTCCAAGGATGTGATAAAAAAAATCACTCAATATTGATTTCTACCGCAATGAGAAAGTTTCATTCTAAGTGATTTAGGTTGTTCCTATTACGAGGTGTTAAGATCAACCTCTAAAGTTATGAAGGATCATATAAGATTCCTACCTCAATAAGTTACAAAAGTTTTCCCTACCTTAATGTATCAATATTTAAAGTCTTTAAGTATTTTAAGAACAATCCTATAGCAAGACCCTTGAGATCTTATTTTTCTATTTCTTAAGTTAACATTCAAAGTTTTCTTATTAGACTTGGATTATAGTGATCAGATCAGATGACTAAAATTCATCTAATCCTATTCTATTCTACAATTATGGGATGAAATTAAAGATATTATTAGAGTTAAATTATTTCATAAATCATTACAATTTTATTATCCATCTTATACTGTAGTCTTATATAAAAGAAAATCAAAGATTTAAAGTTTAGATTTAGATGATTCAATCACATAGATTTAATATTAATCTTAGTACTTCTAATTTAATAATTTAAGATCAATACTAAATCAGGTGCATTATTGGAATGATGTCAATTGAATTATCTTACAATCAAGTTAATTGATTAAGTGATTAAGGTTTATATCATAATCAAGATAAGTTAGAATTAACCCCTTACTTAAACAAAATTAAGACCCATGGTTGGTTTATAGATCAATAATAAATTAATATATTATTAGTGTATTATTGATGACAAATTTTAGGTTTAGATTAAGTATCATTTATTTAATCAAGTTCTTAAGATTCTTATGTTCAAATATAGTTTAGTATCAATTTAAGCACATCAAGGTGTCCAAATAATTGTTAAAGTTCTTTAACATACATTATAATATCATGAAAACATAGGAATGTAAAGTGACATAAAAATAGAAGATAATTGAGGCTAACCAAATTCTAAATCAAATCAAAGGGGTTAGCATTTGATTACAACTCTAAAAGACTTAAGTTTCATACAATTTGATTATTAAGATCTATTTATTTAATACAAGTATTCAAGGATTTTATTCTTTAATAGTTGGCACAAAAGTTATAAGGCATATAAGAGATTTTAATCATATGTTAATAAAAGGACAAACTTTCAAATTTAATTCAGTCCCACTTAAAATACAAAAAATGAGGAGTTTTGGCCATTCCAGCTAATTCTGTGCACTTTCAGAAAATTCTGAGCGCTACGGCGCGCTGTAGCACTTTCAGGCACTGCGGCCAAAAATAATGCAGTGGTGCGCTGCATCGGTTTCATGCGCTACGGCGCACTACGACAGAAATTAGCGATGTGGCGCGCTGCAGCACTTTCAGGCGCTGTGGCGCGCTGCGACGCCCGATTTCCCCGAGAGTTGGATGCTACTGCGCGCTACAGCGCTTTCAGGCGCTACAGCGCTTTCAGGCGCTACAGCGCTTTCAGGCGCTACAGCGCGTTTGTAGCGGTCTAAATTTCGAAAATCACTGTTAAATTAATTTATATCTTAGTTTCATATAGTTTTCCAAAAAAGACGTTACAGCCCGTTGTGGCGCGCTACAATGGTCTAACTTTCGAATGATTGTTCAATTAATTTTTTTCTTGATTTCATATAGTTTTTCCCGAAATGACGCTGCAGCCCGCCGTGGCGCACTGCAACGGTTTGCTTCCAGGCCATTATTTTAGCTCCAAAAGCACTGCGGCGCACCGTGGCGCACTACGACGGATTCATTTTGAGACTCGAGCGCTACGACGTGCTGTAGTGCCCGACGGTGATTTCGCCTGTGCAAAAGCCGTGGAGAGTCTAATTTGGAGCTCAAATACTCTCGATCCAGAGCATTCCACAAGCGGTGCCATATATCGATGGGAAAGTTGTTCTGAGACCTTTTTATTGATACCAAAATCGACAAGAATTGATCATTATAATGAGCAGAAATTAAACGTATAGCTACTGGTATACAAAAATTTTCCAGATTTTTGATAGATTTTTTAATGAAGGAATGAGCTTCAATCGGACTCATTTGAGTCCGTTTGGAGCTTGATGATCACACATGCATCCCATACAATGGCTAATGAACATATTAATCACAATACTTGATAAATCAAATGAAGATAGCACAAAGAAGAGTGAGCAAAATGGTACCTTAGCCTTTAGGGGAGGAAGAAAAAATCTTTGCTTTTCTTTAGGACTTGGAGAGGAGCTTCTTCTTCAAGGTACAACAATAGAGGAAGGGGGGAGAGATTGTGAGGGAGAAGGGCCTTCAGCTTGGCAGCAAGGAGAAGAAGGAGGGACTAAGCTCCTTTTTAAAGGAGGAGAAGAAGGGGGGAGGTAGAGCATGGCTAAGGGAGCTATGAGATGCGGGGGAGTAGAGGGAGGCCTCTGTTTTTCTTGCACCCAGGAATGGGGCGCCGAATGATGGGATGGCCAGCTGGAAAAAAAAAAGCAATTAAGAAATGGGTTTTTTCTTAATTAAATAATTCTTTATTTATTTTCTAAATTTTTAATTTGCTAAAAATTCAGATTAATTAAACGCGCTCCGAAAAATCTCAAAAATTCACCCTTAGCTAATTTGGGGGTGACGAATTCAACGACAAAGTCGGATTTTGATTCCGACGATTATTCAATTATGCTTATTTTCGGGGTAATTAATTATATTAAAATATTCGTGAAAATCCGCCGACTTCCAAACGCATCCAAAACATCATCTCTAGCTAATTTTGGGGTGACGATCGCAGCGGTGAAGTCGTATTTCAATTTTGATGTCAAATTAAAAGCATCAATTTTCTAATTAATTAAATATTAAAAGAATCTGAAATATTTGATTGAGCTCTAAATTTATCCAAATTTTTAAGGATTGGTTCTAATGACTAGATGAACTTAATTAATATACAATTAAACTAAAATTAAGCTGGTAACAACCTTGAGTTGTTACATAAAGAGTTAGATAAGAGAGGGGAATAACCATTTTCTTATCGGAGAAAATAGACTTCCAATTTAACTGAGAAGGAGGGAATCTCTAGTTAGGTGGGAGAGAAGGTGTAGCTGAGGAAGAGGGAGTTGGAGGAATCGACGGAGGTGGCCCCAAGAGAGAAGGGATCGCCATTGGAGGCGGGGAGAAGGCTAGGCTTTCCAAGAGAACGAAAGATTTCAATATATGATAAATACTTATAATAAATGCTATATCTAGTTTTAAAAATAATATTCATATATTAATCTATGAATTGATCATCCTCAGATTGCAAAATAAATCTCTTTGTAACATTTTGGTTAGCAACATCACACCCTTAAATATCTATATAGATTTGTAAATAATACAAATGTGGAACCTATAGAAATTTCAAATACTTCATCTCATATAATAAAAAATATTTACATCAACAATTAATATTTAATAAAAATTGTAATAATTAAAAGCTGTATTACCTGTATGCATCATGAATGCTATAATATAAAGAAGTAAAAATATTGAAGTCTTTTATATTTCAGAATTTATAATAATTTAGAAATTTTATATTAAAATATATCTTCTCAAAATAATATTATATATATATATATAAATATATTTATATATATATAGATATATATAACAAATATTAGTAAAGTTATAGAGTTTATTAATCAAACATGGTAGTTAAACTCAAGGTTTGAGAAACTAATGATGAGGATAATTATGAACTTGCCTAGGTTGCAATCAACATAATTTTATAATATCAAATAGTATATAATGACAATTAATAGTTTCTTAGACTGATGGATTATCCAATATCTAATGTTAGAGTTTAACAGATTAATTTCTTGAGCCTTTTTTTGGAAAAGAAGCCCAATAAAAATTGACATTTTGAATATAGATTAACTAACCCTAATTATACCAAGTTAAACTCCTAATTATGGTTCATTGAGCTCTTTATTAAAGAAACAAAACTTGGAATGTAAAAAGTTCTTAAAGCGTTGGTGTCAATGCATTAAGATGATAGTTAAGCTTGGCCAAACATATTTCTTTTTTTATTGCTACATATTATTAGCTTTGGTTGATGCTCTACAGTACGATAATGCATGTGAGAAACCAATTTAGAAGATTGAAACGAGAAAGGCCATTCCTTAAAAGTGCTTGAAATAATAGAAAATTATATATTTTTTTAATTTTATTTTATTTTGTTATATAATTATATACAAGCTTGATCTTAAATTATAGTTCACAATATGATTCATGCATATATGTCTAAGCAAAAAGGTTCCATGTGTGATAATTTTTGTTAATTTTTCTTTTGCATTGTGGTAGAATTCGGGAGATTTGAAAGTTCGGAGTTTGAATATTTTGTTGTCTTGTTAAAGTTGTTAATATTTTTTGGGATAAATTCTTTGAAGAGTAAGTTCACTATTGCAAATTTTTGTTACTTATACCCAACATTATAAAATTGTATGATTGTATCATTAATATTATGAATGTCATCATATCTATCATAAGTAGTATATTTTTTGGGCTTCTTTTTTGGATGAAATACTTATTTATAAGAAAATTAATACATGAGATCTTATTAATCTACCTTTAGAAGAAATAATTGTTTGAGTCTAAATGGGCTCAAGAGATAAAAACATTTGATAAAAATATTGAGTGATATAAAACTTATCTATTGCAAGTACTCCTACAAAAATTTAGTGTTGATTATAAAAAGAAAATATTTTTCAATGGAACTAATAGTTTTATTTGTTTCAATTTGATTGTAAGAACTACTAATTTTTTAATGAATGTAAAAAGAATCATTAATGATGATTTATAGGTTAAGTTTGTATATTACCATCACATTTACCTAACAATATTTGTCATCTAAGTATTGAAACAAGTACTGACAGATTTGCATGTAAAATTCATTTTTATGTTGTTGCCTTGAATTTTAAAAAGCCTATTCCAACTCCCTCTCAATCAAATAGATAGTGAGCATATGATAATAACTAAACAAAGGTAAAGAGATGACATGACAAGGCGAAGTTGCTTGTTCAAATGTTTGATTGAAATAATTGTTGAAATGGCTAATATTTTTCATGGTGATCAATGTGCATGAGAGAACAAAATGCATTTATTTCTTCTAGAAAGCCACTGCATACATTCTAAGAGAACAAAATATATAGTATTCTGCACAATGATGATGTTCTTTATATTTTGTTATTTGGGGCGTGCACACAAATATGAGGTCATTCGTGTTGTATTTCAATTTTTTTTATTTATTTTATTTTATTTGTTCTAGCAATCATTAATATCATTTCTTTATTCAATTGGACACCAATTTCATATAAATTTGTCTTTGCTTATTTGATAAAAAAATTGTATTCCATCATGCATTTTAAGTATATAACATTATACATACAAATAATTTGAAGTGAAAGATATTAACCCTAGCAATTACCTTCTTAACTTCAAAGTTTCATCACCCTTTGATGGATAGTCTCTCTTAGGCAAAACATTTATCTGATTTAATCTCTTAGGAAGAAGAAGGCACTACTTGATGTCTGTCGCATGTCATTTATTTTTGATGTGCTAAAAAGTCTCGAGTACTCTATTTTTAACTAAAAGTATTTAATTTAACATTTCAATTTTTCTTTATGTTATTTATTGTCTATTATCTTATGTGAATTGCTATTAAATATGATAATATAATTGAGTGCAATAAAATCTTATACTTTTTCTTCTTTTATCTAAATATTTCAATACATTATTTACTTGTAATTCTCCCCAACATAATAGATGTTAAGCATGGCAGAAATGGAGTCACACTCAGTAGTTCCAATTCAATCTCTTCTCTCTCCGACAATCTAAAGCATGATGTGATTTCAGTTCGCACTGAATAAGAATAATGAATTTTATATCACTGAAAGAGAGAATAGAAATTTGATTTTCAACACCTGGCTTATGTGAGAGCCAACAAATACATGAAATCAAAACTAATTTTACACTAAACAAAATTGAATCACAATTTAGAATTTCAAAGAAAATAGGAAATCTTTGGGACAAATAGCACAAATCCACATTTGCTGGGAAAATGAAAGATCAGAATCAAAAAAAGAACTTGAATCTTAAAGAACCTTCTAATTAAAAATTTAACCATTTATGTCTGATCAAATTTTTTTTTTTGAAATTAAATTGAACTTCAAATAAAAAACAAATATATGGCCAATAAAATTTGAATCCATAACATAAGATAACAAAATCAAGGCCTCAACATCATTCACAGATTCTCAATGATTTTGGTGGCGAGAATCACAAGATCAACAAATCCACTGAATGACGCACGCAGATATCTGGCCTCCACTGCTTCAAATCGCCTGAAGCAATTAACAAAGAACCCTTTCAGAAAAGCAAACATGTCCCTCATTAGACACAACCACACACACATTTATCCTTCCAATCAATATCACAAGTGGATTCAATTTCTACATGAATATAAAAAAGAAGAGAGTTTTGCATTTGAATATCCGGTGATTTTAATTAGTTACTTCGTATTTTTTTATGACACATGTGATGAAATCTTCTCCATGGATACTATTATTCAACCATCAGGTTGAAAGCTAAAGATCAACAACTTCAAGTATCAAATCACATTCTATGGATTACAAGGCTGCATCTCACGAATCACTAGGTAAAATCATCATATTACAAAAGCAAAAATCACAGCACACAAAATCACCGATCACATCCATCAAATATTATTCTTCCTGTGAATCCATAAATTTCTCAATGGGAAAACTATTATGAATGCAATACTCTTAAGTGCATAAGGGTGACGACTTCAAGAAGATTTGCTCTATTCAGAGTTCTGGCCTAAATCTGTCAACCTCTTTCCATCATCCGTTTTTCCAAGTTCCTTTGAAGTTGATTTTTGTTCGGGACTAGGAGCACTAGCAAAACGTAACTAAGGAAATTATTTAGATATTAATACTTAATGTTAGCAGTTTTAACAACCTAATTTTCTTGCAAACAAATTATACGAATCAAAATTTCACTTGTTTTTAATTCCAAATACAGTTTATAATTACTTTGAATTGTGAGAGAATTTCATTCAAATCATTAAGAGGTTGATTTCATTTGGTTCAGTAACATGCTATCTTAAAACAACATCTGGATGTTGGTCTAAACAAACACTAACATCACAATATCATCACGATGTTAGTGAGCCAAACTAGCCCTAAATTGGTTCTACAAATAGGTATAGCTATTTTAAGTTCGATATATTACCAAATCAGTAAAAATAAAAATTGGGACAGTAAATCTCCTAACACAAATTTCATCCAACAAAATATTGGAAAGTTTACCTTGCTAACACCTTAAACTTTATAGCATACACATCCAATACCTAATCATTAATATTTACAAGATAAGCACTATCATCTCCTCGTTTCTAAAGCAAATGATACATCATGTACAATTAAAAATAGAAGAATCCTAATATTAGTGAAACAATAGTGCTTTGTAAGTAAATATTACAATCGGGTGTTGGATATTCATTTTATAGGAATAATATGTATGCAAAGACTTTCACAAAGCCATATTGGAGATTCAAACAAATACTCTACACTTTAAGTTTGCCATTAGATGCGCAGATCTTCCTCTTAACCTTGTCTGGTTGTAACTGTAAATATCCAAAAATCGTGTCAAGTTGGCAATAAATGCATAATGAATGATGAATTAAGGCTTCTCAACAAAGCCCTAAACCCGTAAAAAGGTCACAGCTTCTCACCTCTTTATCAACATCTAATGCTGCAAAGACTATCGCAGCATGTTCCTGTGATTTGTAATCTACTTCCAAGTCACTGCAGAAAGGAAACGCTTGAGAGGAATTTTCAAACTTGAATACCGATAAAATCTTCTCTATTTATATTCAAGATATAAATTTTGATATTTATTAAGTTACCAAACAGAACATCATCTTTACATCAATTTTGTAATCTCATTGAGACCAAGTGGATAATATTCTATAGCTAAAGATTAGTTGATAGTAAGATGTGTGAAAAATCAAGATTTGAATGTTATAGCAAAATTTATCACAAAACTTATAATCATGTTGGCATGAAAATAAAAAGTCAATAACAACAATCTAGCAACAATGTGCCTTGATTAGTATGTATGCATGCAGTTTATAATGCTATTGGGAAGTTTTGGGTGCTTGTTCACCATCTTTTTTCCAAAGAACAAAAAATTACGGGTTTACCAAATTTTACCAACATCTAGATGCCTGCCAAATTGGGCAACATCTCGATGTCAGTGATTCCAAGAAAATATGAGGGAATTCACCACAGAGTGGCTGCAAATAAGGTCGCCGACTATCAGCAATGTCGCCAATGTATGCGGAGGATAGGTGAGCAGCAAGTTGGATGCCTTGCTTTTTTTTTGCACTAGCAGTAAACTCATAGAGTATAAATTCACAATGAAAACAACAACAAAAATGAAAACACAAAGCTTTAATCCCCCATTAGATGAGGTCCGCTAAGAGTTAAATTTACAAGAAAAATTTATAAATATAAGGCGACATCTTTTTAATGGAAGAGGGTCCTTTTCCTTTTTTATGCCCACCATTCATTTGCAATTTTCAAGGGCTCAGACTTAACGATGCTACAAGACAAAAGGTTACATGATTTCTTATCTTATACCTTCTACAAATATAAGCTATTCAATGCTCATGATAAGTGTGCACACACCCATACAATATATATATATATATATATATATGAAAATTTCAACTAAAAACATCCCATATCATTATCAGAAACGCATAACCAAATGAATATCAACATTCTAATGACACAAAACTAAGTATCATATCTTAAAAACACACTCCCACCATACTAAAATCAAAATATCAACAAACCATACAATATCCTATTAAATTCACCTATTATACTAGCATAAAACATGTGCTTATGAATAAAATACTGTTTTTTTTTCCACTTTAAACTGAAAAATACAATTGAACAATAGCAGCCCTATACTTTATGAAGATCTTCTGTAAATTGTGTCTATGAAGCATTCTTTATAGATAGATAGTATCTGTGGATGCGCTTGTGTAAGTGTAAACAGATACACAAAAACAACTTTGAATTTGAAAATTAAGCCACAATTTCATTTATTTAAAATTTCCATATTTTTCTGCTCGTTGTGCTTTTAATAAAAAGTAGAGAAAGCTTGGACTATTTCTTGACAAAAAAGTATATACAGATGTGAGGTGAAGAAAACTGCGCAAAATCAAACCTGCATAAATATCAAACTTTATGACATTTGGGATCTCATCGTAGTAAAACAATTTTCTTAAGCAAATAAAAAAAGAAGAAGAATGGCAGTAATATAACTTTTCGTGATCCAGCCATTATCAGGTTTCCTTTTTAAGACATTACAGCAGTAGCTTGCTTCCCTAACTCAAATGGTTTTAAGAAACTCATGCCAATATTTGAAATTGAGAATTCGAGCTGAAGTATACTCAAGAGTGGCATGAAATCTGCTGTTGTAAAATACCCTACCATGTGTTGCATTCATAAAGACACTATTTTTGGCATATAACAGAGATATATCACAAAGTACTACTTCATGAAGTACTGCTTTAGAAGATCTTGAATCTAAAGGTACTGAAGTTAAGACTATCGTTCATAATTCTTATAATGAACGAAAATTTGAATGATGCTAAGCAAATTTAAAAAAAAAGTAAATAGATGATATTACTTCTGCTAAGTGCGTATTCACAAAAAAGTTTATAAGCTGTACTGTGACAAGAATTTAGTTTTTCAGTGTTGAGAGGTCCACTTCTCTTAAATAATCACCCCATCTTTCAAAAATTTGAAGTTAAGAATAACCTAGCAATTTTTTAGAAGAATGTATAACAGCATAAATGGATAAAGAAGGCTGACCAAGTGTAGTCCCAGCCAAGAGATTGTAACCCTTCCTCATCACAACTTGCACCAGAGGCCATCAAGAACGGCAAATTATCTCTAAACAAAGAAAACATAAATTTAGTAATCAAAAATTAAAAAAGGCATGTAGACAGAAGAAAACAAGGCATGCGTCTCTCCAGTTTACTAAATGTTATAACAATGTGTCTTGGATTAAAGATTTCATTAAAGCTTAAAATGTGTACGAAATTAAGAAATTGTTCAAATAATTGAATCCTAAAGCTTAGTGAAAAATAAAATTTTACAATAACAAACAAAAGTGAAAAATGAGAATAATTAATCTAGTATATTGTTCAATAATAAGAGACCATAGCCCTTTATCTAACAGTTGTAATCACAACCAAGCTTCAAAAACTTAAAAGATTGCATAAGATCACTTGGTTCCAGAAAACAGGTAAAATGCTGTAAAAAATTATATAAATTTTACAAAAGATCATTTAAAAATCAATGCAAGTACTTCCAATGTAACATGGCTTGCATTTAACAAATATATATATATATATATATATATATATATATATATATATATAAACTATATTACCACTAGCGTACTATACTGACACGTGCTTTCTAGCGGCATTTACTGATGTTTATGTACTTCAACGCAGCAAGCTATGCACATAACAAAAAAAGAATAAAAAACTCAAATTGACACAGAAATTTATCATTTTATTAATTGAGAAATGATTATACTAGCAAATGTCATCATACCACCAATATGATGAAAATATGAGGGCTTACATTAGTTATACTTATAACAACAAATCTAACTGCCCTTTTTTATTTTGCAATCTTACGATGACATTTCACAGACTGTATAAACTATCAAAGTGAAAATAAGGTAAAAGAAAGCAAATGTATTTATTTCTAATAACTTGAACAATTTATAGCTACTGATTCAACACAGCAGAAGTTGTCTGTTTTTATTATTAGAGCAATGCTAGCCAGTTCCTATTAACCACATGAGCTTCAAATCTTATTGGTATTTCGATGACAAAGACAGATAACAACAAAATGATAACGATGTAATTTAAGGAATATGGAAATTAGTAGGATCAATAAATATCTTCTAAAATGATCGTTACTCATTAGAGATAAGTTGATGTGATCCAAAAAAAGAAAAAGAAAAAGCCCAAATGCGTCATTGCAAACAAGTTTTTTATAAAATTTTGTAAACTCAAATCCTTCTAGAATCATCACTTGGAGGCTGTTTGGTGTACGGGATTTCGGTGAAAATTAATTTAATTCAAAGTCAAAATTTGAGTGTTTGGAGAAGCAAAATTTCTTAAGCTCTTCACACCCGAATCCGGCATAAACAAGTTGCATGCGCCCTAAACATAAAAAAACATGCGAGCTTCCTAGGCCGGCTCCACCTTTGCCTTTACTGACCACATGTCTGCTTCACCAACTTACAATCGGCCGTCTCAGTCCTCATCGACCACTGGACAACCCTTGTCGATCAATAATGCCTTTTCTCAGCTCTCCTACATAAATATCAGTCCTCTTTTCTCATCTCACTAGCTCAACTTCACATACCAGCCTAGCCTGCCATTGGGGGGCCACAGATTGGCCTACCGTTTATTTTATAGGTCGGCCTCTATCAGCTCTCCATTCAACAGTCAACTTCACCAGAGCTTGCACAAAATTTAGGGATTTTTAAACTATACTAACTATCATTAGAATCAAAATACCAAACATCCAAATTTTAAATCCCAAGAAACATTTTCTCGCTGTCTAAAACTACTATGTAATATAATTACCAAAATTTAAATTATATTGTAATCCAATTACCTCAACAAATAAACTTCAGCAAACCAAACCACCCTGTAATATCATAAGAAGAGTACTTTTCGCAAAGCATTAACAAAAAATACTCAGTTGTTTTAAAAGTAGAAGGATTAGAGATGGAAAAATTTTTTAGAAAATGAGAAGAGATACAGTTAATAATATACCAAGAATTTAAAACACAATTTTCATTAACTGAAGAGGCGTGTTCATAAAAACTACAAATTTCCCATCTTTGATCTCTTGGGGAAGGATGGACTGAACCTTGAAGACAACCCTAACAAGGAATAAAGATGAGCCAAGTAAGAAGGATTGTGCTTTGCTCATTCAAGTTTCCAATGAAGAGCCATATGTAATCATAAAAAGCACAAAAGAAGAGATTTTTTGAACTTGAGGAAAAAAAAAAAAGCGAACATGGGGTTGATGGAAAAGAAAGTAGAGCAAATATGAGTATTAACAGAAAAAATTCATGGAGGAATTTCAATAATAAGAATTTAATAAATATAGTTGGAAAGGGAAAGTGCACATCTCTAACTATAATCTCACGAGTAAACAATGAAGGATATGATATAGTAAAGTTAGTGCAAGAATAAAATAACAAATACAATAAGAAAACGAAGTGAGAAAATAACGTTAAGTAAAACTATGATTTATAGCAGTTCAATCATGAACAAGTCAACATTCATTGTAGTGTGTACCCTAAGAATATGTTCCGCCATGAGCGACAATATTACATGTTACAAAGCTTTCAAAGAGGGTAATGAAAAGTAAAAGAGCTGTATGTGTAGACATAAAGCAGAAAATAAAAGAAGAGGATGCCAAAAAAAATTCACATATTCCTGAAATAGCACAAAAAGGGGCTTGTATAGAAGGTATAGAGCAGCAACAATGTAAGCTCTTAAGACTTAGTCGTGCGATGTGGTATATATAGGTCACAGCATTCCTGAAAGAACTGATGCATAAAGTAGAAGTTGTGCAAGTGAGTCAATGTAGTCGCAGAACTATTATGTGACAATATTAGGCAGTCATCATTTGTGGCTAAGTTGGCAATGATCGTGGCCAAGCTATTGGTTGCTGTAATCTGATTCGGTAATGGTTAGTAATATTTTTGTTGATGTGGCAAAGATTATGGAGAACAGGCAGAACTAACAAATGGCCTCCACAAACATGTCAAAGCATCACATGTAATGGTGACATTTAAGAGATCTGCCATGTTATGATTTATTTGAATAGCCGACCCAACCTAATATGACTAAGGCTCGGTGGTGTCGTTTTTAGAACTTGTTTGAATAGTCATAATCGTGCTTGTTTAGTTTCGACATTGCGCAGATTATTTAAACATTTAGAAACGTGTGCTCTTAGATCTACAGTACCATTCACTCCAAAGTTAATACAATCTGTCTTATCATAATAGTTATGTTTGCTCATTTATTCACCAACCTTAATTGTAAATATAAAAATATGCAATTCATCAACTATCAGCATAATCATGCTTGTTTATTTTCAACGTTGTGCAAATTCTTAAGATAGTTAGAGATGTGCACTCTTAGATTTGTAGTACCGTTCACTCTAATGTCGCTGTAATGTCATACCACATAAATTATATTAGCTCATTTATTCACTTTCCTTGGTTGTAAACTTAAAAAATTGTAATTCATTTATTATCATCATAATTTTGCTTGTTTAGTTTCAACATTGTATGAATTTTCGGGCCAGATAGATAGACGTGCTCTAAGATTTGTAGTAACATTCCATTAGTGTCACTATAATGTCTTACCACAATAAATACATTTGCTCATTATTTCACCATCCTTGGTTGTAAACTGAGAATAATGCTGCTAAACTTTAAATCTAAATTTTGTGGGCTTCCTTTTATTAATTGGGTTTGGTGAATTATCACTTGTGCCAAGTATATAAACCATAAACTTGCTCGCTAAAATTGGTTGCCTCGCAAATATGATTTCCACCATGTACTATCTATCCATAAAACAATCGATTAAAACAATGCAAACATATCATATATTGACTACTCTTTAACATCTTAATGCAATGAGAAGTAAGCATATTACAATGCAAGCAAAAAAGGTTATATACTTTCATCAACTGATCACTTCTCATTATGCTCATGATGAAGTGGTAAAGATCTTCAAACTGGAATTGGAAGTTTTGAATCCAGTGTTGTGAACTTAGTTTAATCTTGAAAACAGAAAGTAGATGAAAAAAAATAAGACACATTATTCTTGAATAACCGTTGGAAAAGTATCAAATTTGAAAATTAAAAAGATTTCAGTTTAAACTTATTACATTTCCCATAGCCATTGTAACGGTATCAAATTTGAAAATTAAAAAGATTTCAGTTTAAGCTTTATTACATTTCCCATAGCCATTGGAATGGTACCAAAACAGAAAAAGTCAACCAGGAAATCTTATATGTACAAACAACATGCAAATTTTTGCAGTCATTCTGTTTCTAACATAATAAGAGATTTATTTTATATTTAAGGAAAAAGCTAGCTATCTCTGGATATTACCTACAGCTAAATTTCAATTGATATTCTCTTTAATGCTGAGACCATGAAATGGGATTTGAAGAAACTCCAAAAGCAACAAATTGTTCCAATTTTAAAGTGATTAAATTGGCTCTCTTTAAATGTAGAAAGCCTATGCTCCTCAATATTTCTGCTCCTTTTGCTGGCTTTACCGCATGAAAAAGTTCGACTAAAAACAATCTTGCTAAAAGAAAAATAAATGTATATGCTATTGGTAATCTCCTATTCTCCATTACATTATTCGTCAATACTAGAGGCTCGACCAGGTAAGGATAATAAGAAGAGTAAGAAATGCCATTGAACCTTACAAAAATATTTAAAAAAATGTATTGTTAGTTGAACAAGTGTCATTGATTTGTGAAAGCTAATCTCATTAATATGGGCCTAGAAATGCAACACGTAGTTTATGATTAGAAAGTTCATATAAATCTAAATAGCACTCATGACATGGGTCTACAATAGAGTTGAGAAGGAGAATATTATTTATACCTAATTTCACAAGTTTCACAACATTGTGTTATATTATATATAGGTGAAAATAGTCAATCACAACTACGTTTATGCTAGAGCAAAACAATCAAATCTTTTCAAGAATTTCAAATCCCGCTCACGTGAAGAAAAGGGTTAAATCTGGCATGAGGAGAAACAAAGAGGGATCATGGTTCAAGAAAAATGATGTCTTTGACCTGTATCCTCGAGGCTGATTGTTCAAAAAGTGTATCTAAACTCGAGAGGAAAATGAGAGGGAGAGACCGTGTGATGAAAGAAGTGAGAGATGAGAGGTTTTTTGTGATTAACTGTGTTTGGGATTTTGCAATTTGTGTGAGACTGTGGGCCATGGCACTCACACAAATCTCACTAAATCAAATGCATCATTCCGGCTACACCATTCCCCCCGAAAACCATGTATCTCAAGGTGAAGACTAACAGAACAACAGAAGGATGAAGGAATACTACAACCATTGCATATTTCAAAATTAAAATAAACAGATATATAGATTTTGTAGTAGGTTTTCTTCAAATGAGATCAGAATATAATTCTCTTTGAGGAATGATAAATAAACTCACTAAATCAACACATTTCATACCAATCAAACAAACATATAAAAATAAAACAGTTTGCCAATTATGCTTGAAGAAATTTCTGAAGCCATAACGAATTTGACGACAATTGCTTCTGGTCATAATAGTATTTTACTTTAAAATCTTGGTGAATAGTTCTAACGAACATAGAAACTACTTTTAGTACAATTTTTCTTTCCATCCATATACTAAATGGGCAAACTGAAACAGCCAATCATAGTTCAGAGGATCTTCATTAACTCTGTATATTAGACTTCAAATAGAGCTAGGGTTCATGCATATCATTAATTAAATTTATCAAAAAACATTTATCAACCAAGCATCAATATGGCTTTTTATAAAGCATTGTGTGGGCATAAAGGTATGACTATACCATATCTAAGATCTCAGGTTTACAACTTTTTTGGTATTGAATTAGTTGAAGAGGTTATAAGCAAAAATTATATTAATACAATATAGAAAAAAGATGCACAAGACCAACAGAAGAATTATTAAGATCCAAGGCACCATGTTGTAGAATTCTTGGAAGGTGACTATGTTTATGTGACGATTAGTCTCTTAAGAAAAATCAACAGATTTGGTTCACTTAAAAACCAAGTCCCATATATATTGAGCATCCAAAGCTCTATCTCAAATATATCAAGCTGTTATAAAATCCAACTTCATGAACATTTGAGCCATGATGTATTCATGCCTCATCACTTAAAAGATGTCAAATTTATGCATAAGATTATAAACAATCAAAGTGATTATTCACCCAAGTTAAACATAGTTAAAAGAACTAAAAAATAAATAAACCCTATAATTAAAATTTAATGGTATAACTATAGCGCTAAAGAAGCAACAAGAGAAAAAAAAAAACTAGATGTTCAAAAACATTATAAACAACTATTTTTATGACTACTATAAACTTATACTCAGCCAAAAGACAATGGTCCCCCAATAAAAATTTCTCTTATTGCCCTTTCAGAGGTTCAAATGAAGCTCCTAAGTATCCTTAGTACCTAAGAATATTAAATACTAATCAGGTAATAATACATAAAATCTAGCATCCTATTGTATATGCATTTAATAAAAAAAAATAATGATAAATAAATAATATAGCTCATGAAGTGTAATTAAAACTGAAATAATTACAGCTAAATAAAAGTAGTAAATAATGTGAGCAGACTAGTATGACAAAATAATGGCAAACTATGTTATCATTAGTATTGTGATCACCACGATATGAGAGTTGCATTCACAATCTCACTAAGAAATCCATAATGCATGCTACAACTAAAAAGATATACAACTATTCATCAGTAGTTATTCACATATAGTATGATCATTAGTGAGTTTTAGGCAAAACATAAACTGTCAAACCCTTCCTAATGACATGACATCTCATAATTCTTTCATGTATACTAGCAACACTACCTTTACAGGTTCACAAATTCTCATACCACTGAACCTCACCCACACAATGGCACCAAGCTTGTAGGTCACCAACTAGGAAGGAATATAACTATATGTCTGTAATTGATTACATGGTGAGTCATAAAATAATAAATCGTTAATCCCAACCTAGAGGACACAACTATTCCTTATTCATGCATGTACACTAAGAGTTGCACTAATATTAGCGTAACAACAGCTAATAAATGTTCTCATTCGCTCATAATTCTATAAGCATTGCAAAAAGAAATACAATTACGTGGTTTAAGAAACAAGTTCTAGCAATATAAATAACAACAAGAAATAATAATAACCAATGAAGCTTGCAGACCATTGCAGACCATGACAATAGACTTCAATTTACAATTCATCCTTCATTTGATCAGCATCAGCCATTGCTTACTACCATAACTCATAATAAGTGCTTAATAGTGGCTAATTACTAATAAGGAAGACAGTAGTCAAGTAACCTACAGTTGTCAGCCAATGGCAAGGAAGAGGGGAAAGAAAAAAATTCTAGTCATTTTGACGAGTCCAGAGTGGTCCAGGCCTCCTAAGCAACTGGGGTCCTCATAACATAAGGGGAATCAGCTAATTCAAATTGCAATCAAGGCAAACACGAAGAGGGGAAATAGAGAGATAATCGATCTATCAAAGAAGCCCACTGAACTCAACAGAAGCTTGGTATTCCCCTTTCTTCGGCATAGACGAACTCCCTGAGTCAAACAGTAGCTCTCCACGGATTCCCCAGTTCAGAATTTTCAGTTTTCATGCTTGATGAAAAGGATCTTCACCATTCCATTAGCTGAAGGTGGCAATATCCCCTCCCTTGGTCTTGGGCAACATGCAAGAATCAATGACAAGGCTTCAACTTGCCGGGTTTAGCGTAATTGTCGAGATGGCCATATATCGATTTAAGAACTAATTGAGGCTAATTAACCTAAATTAGGTGTAATTAACAGTTCTTCAGAGTGTTGCGAACCTCAATGATTCATTCAAGCTCTTTTAGGAACCCTTTTGTTGTCGTAGCCTGCAATTTCAATTTTAGAGCAACGTCGGTTATGCAACCAAGAAGATCAACTATAGGGTCGCTGGTCGGGCCAGTCTCGGATCAAGTCAAGTAGCATTAAAATTCTGTTTCCAATGTTTAATAATAAGATGGATAAAATTTAAATAATTTGATTATTATTTTAAAAAAATTAGCATTAGAAAACCCAAATAAAAAACTTGCATATTTCCTCCAAATAGGCTCCAAAATTTACCAGCAAGAATTTTTTTTTAAGCAAATCCAAAAATACAAAAAAATTAATTTTTATGAATTTTTTATTTCATATTCATTTCTAAAGTTTAAAAAAATAATAATTACAAGTTCAATTAAAATTCAAAAAATTCCCAAAATTTTGCAAAGAATTAACAAAATTATTCTCTCATTTTCTATTAAGAACTTAGAATATTCTTTAATACAATAGAAAATTTAAGAAATTCAAGATTATCACACAAGTCACTTAATAAAGAAAACTTTAAGAATTACCTTGTGGTAAGACAAGATAATTTTTCTAAGAAGGTTTGTTTAATATGTACTACTGTCAATTATATAAGTTAATTTAGACTTTTTTTTAATGTAACATATGCAAATTTAACATATACATCCTCATTGATCAAATACCCACACTTTAACCTCACAAGATTGTGTGCACTATTAACTTAGCCAATATGAATCATGAATCTTTCTTTTTATTTTCAATATTTAAAGCCTTTGACATTAAAGTTATATCCACTAGCTTTATCTTCTATATCTTACCAAAATATATAATAGAACAAGCAAAATGATGTATCCTTCACCACATAGTGTTCCATCAAACTTTAAACTTATCAAACTATGTAAGATTAGATCTACGCATCTTATCTCCAAATTTAGTTTGGAGGAAATCATGCACACAAGATAGGTATGGCCCTTTAAATAGATATGCTCTATAAATTTTATGTTCATCATTAGAATATAATTTAATTAATTATTGTCAAACCAAATTCAGCTAGGAGATCATCTAAATTCATTCCTTCATCGCTAATTTTGATGCTAGCATTTTGGTCCACACTAGTGATATACTTTCTTTTAAAATATCACTCTATTTAGTAATATATATATGTAAAATAAAAATAATTTATTAAAAAACATGAAAGCATAACCAATTTAGAATATAAATTCACAGAACTAGCTGTACATGAATTGCACACAAGGTAGCTACACTTAAATATGGAACATCAATTGCAAATTTACCCCATGGTATAAAGTAAGAACATAATATATTGATAGTATGAAAATCCTAAGTATAAAATCAAATGTGCCCCCACCATGCATCTATCCCTTGGCCAAAGAAACAATACTCAATTCCTGCTCAATCAAACTAAGAAAAAAAAAATTCACTCAATTTCTCTTCAATCAAATATGTGGAAAAAACAGTTAATCATTAAATTACTTGAGCCTCGTTTCTTTTCTAGCAATTCCTGCAATCTAACAAAAATGTCATATACTTGCCTTGTGGATCATCAACATACCAACAGCCTATTCATTCCCGATGGCACACCCTTACTAGTACTGAGCAACAAAAAAAAAAAACCTACAGCAAAGCCAAAATCCAGATATACAATCTCTGCAGAAATATCAAGCAAGAGATCATCGCGTCAGTAGTGTTGAGAGTTTCATAAGCATGCGGCTCTATCAACTAATAAAAAATATAATAAAGTGAATATATTCTGACCACTGGTAGGCATTGAACTGTATGGAGTGGGATATGAAGGTGACAAGCAAGCTACTTTTACGCACCACTGAATCGCCAATGAGAAGAATCTTGAAAGAATAACACCTGCTTCGTGGAGAAGAGGACAATGGACTAAGAGATGCACGACCAAAAAATTCAAAAACGCAGGAAAGGATTTTATGGTTTGTTTACCAAGTGAAGTGCAGTGAAGGGAAGAAGGGTGTCGGTGAAGGCTTCAATGAAACCCGCAAATTGTTTTAATAAATAAATTCAAAAAAACCCTTACATTTTATTTTAAAAACTTCTAAATAATAATTAATTAAGAGAGCGGATATCCTAAAGAGAAATGCTATTTAGACCCACTAACGTGGCACCCAATATAACTCATTCAATGAGATTTAAACATCATTTCAATACAAACTTTAAATATAATATTTGTATTACTTTAATGTAAATAAATAAACACTAGTGAAATGATGTTCAAATCTCATTAAATGATTTTTTTTGGTGCCATGTCAGCGGGTCTAAATATCATTTCTCTATCCTAAATGAATAGGATGCTTATGTGGATTTTTTTTTTTTTTTTTCGTTTCCCTTAAATAATGTTTGTCGAAAGAAAGCTGCTTGCGGAGAGGGAACCGTTGGCCCACCCTAGCCCCAAAATGTGGGAGGCAAACAAGGAGATACTGGACAATCGGGTGCTGGTGCTGGTGTTCAGAAGGCTGAAGTGGGAGCCATAGTGGGTGTGCGTGGTGTCTTGGGTGAGCCGAGGGCCGCGTGCGGTGGCGAAGAGGGCGCAGGCGAGGTGAAGCATGCTGGGATGGCTTGGGTGTGTGGTGGGGGTTGGGGGGCTCTAGCCAGTCGCTCTGGCCAAGCTCCTCTGTCCAGCCGTCGGCACACCCGCGCCCCAAAATTCCGAAGGACCGGTCGTAGATCGTTGTTATTGAGGATCCGGCAGCGCAGGCAGACCGGGTGCTGGAGATGCGCGCGCCCTGAAGCTGCAAAAGGAATGGATGGAGGCGGCAGACAAACTATTACTCTGGAAGAAATTCATCTAAGTAAAATCTCCTTTCTGCGGAAGAGATCATTGAAAGAAGGCTAGGGTTTGACCTCTTCGTTTGAAGGGGTAAAAAGGCTTGGATGACTTCTAACACTTGCCCCAGTAAGTAATTTCTTCTCCATACCATTACTTGAAATACAATCTATATTATGCAGATCTTCAGGTCAATTTCTTTACAATACTTATACTTGCCTTTGCTATTGAAATTGTTTATTTTTCTGTAATCTACATGTGAGGATAACGATAAATTTAAGATACATAGTTGTATGAACCTGCAATTTGTCTGACAGGCAAGTATTTGTAGGTTTAGTGGCATTCTTTAGCTTGAAAACTTTAAATATAATTCAAGATCATTTGCCATTGATTGCAATTTCACTGATCCATTTTTATCTATATTAGGATGGATTCACCTTTAAAGGAAATTATATTTTTAAACCTTATTTCTATGTTGGAACCAAGGCGAGTACTTAGAGAAACAATATGAACACAGATTTATCCATTATTACTGCTGGTGGTTTTAGAATACATAAAATTTATGAAGGTGAACTTGCTGATATTAAAACTGTATACAAAGAAGATTTAGATATGACAATCAATTGAAAGTTTTTTTTATCTTTGTTACACAATATGTGAAGATGCGTATGATATTTATTGGCTAGTTAATAAATTGAATAAAAGCTTTCATTCATTCGTTCTACATAAGCACAAAACTGTGATTTAATTGTTATGCTTTGTTGTAGGCACTTGTGTATTATTTAAATAATTAGCATGGGGATGTAGCTCAAATGGTAGAGCACTCGCTTATACAAGCGAGAGATTTATGATTCGATTCCCTACATCTCCAAACATATTGCACTTTTTGGCACCTCAATTGCGGGATGAGTAGAATTGGTTGATGCAGGATCCTATGATGAGGCGCTTGAGATCTTTCTTATTTTGTGGATCAATTATTTGTTCATTTATAATGGAAACAAGATTTATGCAGTTGGTCTACAACAAAATGAGATTATATCTGTTTAATAAAATCGGTTTTGCGAGAATCCATCCATTTAAGATTCAAGCTAGTTGACACACTATGTGTATATATATATTCGTGAATTATATTATCCTTTTGCATCATCTCGATATATTTTGTCAATGTAGCTGCATTGCAAGGACCTAACAACATATGCCTTCTCTTTGCAATAGAATTTCTGCAATCTTTTTATGTGAATAAATATTTCTCACATCAACCTCCATGAGTAATCATGACATTTACATACAAATTAAGGGGCACCTAACAATATCATTAATTTCAAGAAAAAAAATTTATTGATATTGGTTATTTTCTATAATATCTCATAAATCTAACTATTCGTAGATCCAACAAATGATTGTATTCTCAAACAACATCACACACACCCTATTTTCCATTTAAACATAAGTTTTTAATAATCATTCTTGACTCACAATCTATCTTCATAATAAGTTTGCGACTTGATTTAGCGCACAAGTTACTAATAATATTTTCCCTTTTTTTTGCAATATGTAAAGTAACAACGATATCTAATGCCATAAAAATAATGTTATGATCTATTTTTTATTCCAAATTCAACTAAATATTCAAATATTTTTAAATACTTAAAATATATCATCAATCGAATTAAAATTCATTCGATTTCAGGTTGGGCAATGTTAGAATGCCTTCAGCAATATTATTGTCATGAGTTATTTAACATTTATGTTCTCATATGCTCAGTTTGAATATCTTGAAAAAAATAAAAAAATTGTAAATGATTATATAATACAAAGGTTCATTGCAAACTTAAAGATTTAAACAAAATTTACTATGCACTTACACATATTGTTTATGCATTTGGATTTACTTGATCAGTGGCAATAGCAATATCTATTATTAAATAATATTATGTCTTGATAATGCTACAATAAACAAATGCAATAAATTACAATAGCAACCACAAAATAATGTTTGCATTAGATTAGATTATAAATAATGGTTTTAACAATATCTTAAAATTTAATAAATACACTAAAATAAAGAAAAAAAAAGTGTTTGAATGCGTAGTTTTTATTAGATTTATAAATTATGCATCAGTCGAATCATGCACTTTGCAAAATAAGCCTTAAGAAATAATATAAGGAGACAATTCAAAGGCTCATACTTTCGGTTGTATAATCATGAGGCAAATATTAATTTCAACAGCAATGTGCATATATTCAACAGTTGGCCATCCAAATTAGTATTTTTTGAAATGTAATATTTTTTATGGTGATCTTTGCTTAATGATTTATGCTGATTTATGTTGAAAAAATGATCTCCTCTATTTAAACTTAAGAAAAGAGCACCTTCTATTTGATCATTTATAATGAAAACAAAAGGTATATATAGCTAATCTGTAGCAAGCCAAGAAGTGTGTGTTGTTTTATGCTTAATGAGATTATGTCTGTTTAATAATGGAAATAAGAACTATACCGTTTTATGCTTAATGAAATGCAACTTCTCTCCTGACGGAGCTGTCGGCGGTAAAGAGCGCGAAGGGAAAAGAAACCAATCTACAGCTGTCGGCAATGTGGATTGAGCTTCTCTTCGGACGGAGCTGTCGGCGACGAAGAGCGCGAAGGGAGAAAAAGCTAAAAGCAGTTGTCGGCGAAGAGGGTTGAGCTTCTCTCTGAATGTATTTGTCGAAAACGAAGAGGAACGTCAGCGAAGCGACAGAGAACAACGAACGCGAGCACAAAGGGAGGAAAAAAATCTGCCGATGGCGAAGAGGAACGTCAGCGAACCGGCGAAGAACGGTGAACAAGAACGCGGAGGGAAAAGGAGGAAAGAAAAGCAGCAGACCGAACACGTGATATTGAATCGGACGAAATAACTAAAGTTTATTTTTTAAATTTTAAATTCTAATTATTTATATTTAGATATTTGAGAGTTAAGTAATATTTTTAATTATAAATAAGGATACAATTTGTGTAGGTGCATAGAAAATTTTGTTTAAATCTTTTAAGTTTGCAATGAACCTTTAACTTTTTCCTAGTGCTTAATACCCACAAATCTCTCAACTACTCTCGTTCCTGAAATTTCACCTATGGCATCTCCCAATCTTTTACACTTAAATTCTAAGTCAATGCCAAATAAGGGTTCCTCGTCCCCTTCTATCAAAATCTTACCTTCCTCTACATCATATATATATTTATGTCTACACTTGCTTGTCTGATTACAACCCACAATCTACTAAAGAGCCCTTTTTATTTTGTACAATACTCCAGAGGAGCAACCTTCTGAATTTCTCAAGCCATATGATTGTTCTTACAAAAATTGTACCTCTTTGTCGGCAAATTCATAACCGCTTCTCTGATATTAGTGATTTTGAGCTCGATTGCTATAAATGCTCAATATTGAGAATTGAGATGTAATTTCATTTCGACAATTTTTTTCACAAGTTTGCAAAATTATTCTTATATGTTATTATAATTTCAAGTAAAACATCATAATCAAATAAATATATTAAATATAATTTAATGAGGTGATATTATTAATATCTAAAATATTTATATGATGTATTTGTTAATGAGAGCTATATATTAGTTTTTTTTAATTTACTTAAATATTTGTTAAACTTTTGATGAATTTATAAGGATTTATAGCATTTTCTATAAATTTATTTTATAGTAAATCTTATTTAAAAAAAAATAAATATATCATATTATATAAAGAATCGCAAAGAAAAATATTATCAAATATTTAAATCCCAAAATTCTAACAATTGAATCATAACAACATTCACATATATAAACAATTTTCTTGAAAAAACACCTTAAAAAAATAAAATCCAACTTTCTAATTTCTGTGAGCTGTACATTTGCATATAAATAAATGCTCCTCCTCGAATCCCAATCGGATACCGTTCCACCTCTTCCTCACCACATGTTAATATGTTATTGATAATAAGAAAAATAATATTTTTTTCTATTAGCATCATTATTATTAGCCTTCAAGGCGATTTAATTAGCAGTAAAAATTACGTCTTTTTTCCGTTTTGATATGCTCCATAAAAATGGTCGCCTCATCATCGGTCCCACGACATACGTGGGCGTTACCGACACTCTTTCCACCCGTTTCAGCACTCGGCCTCTTCAGTTCTCACTGTATTTATTCTACAATCCCTTTCCATTATTCGTTTATCCATTATTTGAATAATCTGCGGAAAGAGTGGTAGAGTTATGGATACTTCCGGAAAATTCTGCCTTTTCAACTAAGGATTAAAAAGGTTTGGTTAGGGTTTCTCAATACGGTGGGGGAAAATTTTGTTCTTTTCTTAGCCTTTGAGTTTTGAACGGTTCTTTCTTGATAAAAGGAGTTAGCGGAAAGGGTGAGTTTTGTGCTTTATTTAGAAAAGGATTTGGGATGGGTTTTGTCAGCTCTTTGTTGGGAACTTTTGGATTCGGGATTGGAATTTCTGCTGGGATTGTCATTGGTTACTATCTCTTCATCTATTTCCAGCCCACAGATGTGAAGGTATGCTGTTTACTTCTTTTGTTTTGATTTTTGTTTGTTTGGAAATGCTCATTAATTTAATTTATTTTTGTGGGGTATTAATACGAATATATGCAAATTTGCTTCTTCATCTTCTTTTTATTGTTGCTTATGTTATAATAGTAGGAACTAGGTACAAGTGTTAGCCCATGTAAGAGTTGGCAAACGCATTTTTCATAATTTATCATTTGAATTCCCAATGATAATTAAAATTTTCGTTGTACTTTGTTGATATATTATGATTTTTTTGTGGATTTTATCGTGTTAGGGAATCAGACTGATTATTTGTTTTGATATACTAGTGGTAACCTAAGCCAAAAGACTGAAGGTTTTGGATTTGGAGTTTTTTACACGCATTACATTGGAATTCATTAAATGTGATTTCTTAATTTAGAGGGTTGTAAAGTTCATCATCATTAGTATGGCATGGGTATTACAATTAGTTGCGAAATCCGTGAAATATTTGCTATAGCGATCCGCCACTTAGATACACGCATAAAATATTGTTTCTATAATGTTGTTTGATTTATTACAATTTTCATGATACTGACTAGATTTACAATGTATATACGTGGCAAGAGTTATTCAAAGGGGGCAATGGGAAAAATGTATTACTTTTTTGATGATTTGTATCATAGGCCTAATACAAATGAGTTATTAAAATAGGATTAAGGGGTGTTTGGTTTCATATCATCTATCTATAATGCTATTATTTAAATGTCATTAATATTAGAGCTGCTTGGTTCAATGCTATCTCATTCATGACATCTCAAAATTTCGAAAATGCCACCCCCAAATATTGTCTGAATGTTGGCCAAATTTGGCTGATATTCAGATAATGTCGCGACATTCTATCTTGGCTAGGGTAGAGTGCTTCGCTTCCCCAAATCTCGCAGACGTAGAGCCGCTGTTCAGCCTCAGCCTCTGCCGACATTGACGTAGTCGTTGTAAGCATAAAAAGAATGTCTCATTCGTGAAAGTTTTAGCTTCTTCATTCGTGAAAGCATACTCATTTAAGAGAAAAAAAGATAACATGTTGGCGTAATTGACGAACATGAGGAAGTATTCTTCCCCGACTCGAAAGGGAAGTGTTCCATTGCCAAAAAGCGAGCGTGCTACGAGATTCCAGAATGTGAGCAGGGGAAAGCGAAACGGAAGAATTCCAAGTGACCAACCTGAACCTGAGCCGAGACGGACTCATTACAATGAAGGGGGAAGGTGTTGGGGACGAGGATGAACTCAGTGTTGGGGGGGTAATCTTTCCTCTTGTGTAACATAACATGAATTGCAGTGAACAAACATCATACGTCTGAATATCGTTGATGTCTATTATTCAAATAACACTAAACCAAACATAACATGTTGGGTAGTAATCTTACCTCATGTGTAACATAACATGAATGATAGTTAATAAAATATAATACATTTGAATAACACTGACATCTATTATTTAAATAACATTGGACCAAACATAACATGTTATTTGAATTACACTGCTATCTGAATAAGACACTATCTAAATAAAATGCTATCATAATAACTTTCTCATGACTTCAAACCAAATCGTTCATAAATATTTTTTATCATAGAAAACAGAATGATCTTTTTTTTTTTTAATTTTTCCAGGTACATTAGAAATGAAGATAATAAAGTTTCAGTCAACAACGGATTAAATAAAAGCTGAACATATTTTTTGAAAAAAGGGTATTTTAAAAGAGCATTTTGTACATAGTATTAGGCATTTTGTATGCCTGGAATTATGTTTCCAATTTGTAATGACTTGTCTTTGTTGAAGATGACATTACCGTTAAGAACTCTAAAAAGAAAAAGCAATGGGAATTTTCTCAGTTGAAGAACTTTCATCATTGCAGGAATGAGTTTCAAAAGGTATCCTTTCATTGACCTAGTAGAAAGAATTAGTACATATCACATTAAAGCAGCTTTGGCAAATGTCTCATGGAATCTAATGCAATAAAGTCATTGAAGTGTAGGTGCAATAAAGTACGAGCTCTTCCAAAATGGTTGTGGAGGCACTGAAGATGTTCGGAGATGGCACAACTTGAAGAAGTTGATGATGATATGACATATAAAGACCATGGATCCTATTAAGGGTGCACATCCTAGCACAATGAAATATGAAAATTTGATAATGCTACTTGTACTTTTAATTATATTCTTAAATGTAGGAATAAAATATAAAATGTCTCCATGAACTCTTTTTAAATACATAAAAGAACCAGTAAATCAAAAGCTTTGCATTTTGTATGTATTTAAGAGTGTTTCATTGCAAGTTCATGTGTATACATATATCAAAGATGATCTTTTATAGATTTACATGTTTGCAAAGATCATATATACTTCCCAACTTAATACTTGTTAAAATTTATAATGTACCTTATTGAAATCTACCGTTGGTACTCAAAATCTCTGGAGTCCTCATTCCTTACTTTATATGCCTGGAAGCCTAAAAAACGTATAGTATTTTTTCATTTTACATAGAGCAGAGAAATGTTTCAGTGTAAACATAACACTATTTATAACTATAGAAATTATATTCACTAATAAAATAAAGCTGATGCTTGTTGTTAACTTAAAGTGCAATATGATTAGATCATTAGCACATCTTAACAATTTATGTATGGCAATTCTTGAAATCCAGAGCATAATTTTTTTGTAGTTTTTTATTTCAATAATTGAACTTGATAATCATGCATTCATATTATTCTGCAACGGAGAAGGTCAGCAACCTATAAATATGCATATATGTATATACCATGTTTTGTTCATATATACTCTATAGTCATATTTTGTTTTCATGTTTTGTTCAGTTAGATTACCGTGTTTTGCATAATTCAGATTTCAAATTCATGAATACATTAACAATAGAAGAAACTCTAACCAACAAGCACAGTAAACATTTTTTCATATACCTTTTTTAACATTTAAAATAAACACATCATGCTTATATGTAGGTGCAAATTTAAAATATGGTTTGAGTTCCAATATCTCAATGATATTATTACTTTGAAAATTATGCTTACTTTATAAAATTAGACATTATGTGGAGACTATTATTAACAATATATTAAATTAGATTTAAGAAGATAACATCAATTATGGCATTTGAAATAATAGATAACATGAAGTCACAATCTGTCGTCTATAGGCAAATTAATGCAATGTCATAGTGTGTGAGTTTTTACTACAAATAACACTGAAGTAATACTTAAAATATAAAACATATATTGTGAATTGCCTTAAATACATAATCATATCAATTCAATTTATTTTGCATTAAAATATGAAGATCAATCTAATGAATGTATGTGAACATTGGCATATTGAAACATTTATGAAGTTTTAATATTAATATAAAATCACAAAAGAAACAAAAGTTTGCTTTAAAATAGAACATATTTACTACGTTAATTGATTTTAGGTCAATTTAGTTCTCAATCTTAGCATTGCATCATTTTTGATCTATTCATACAAAAAAAAATAATAACAGCATAAAACTTTTCATTACTCAAGTCTTGTTATTAATAGCTCAACCCCTTTATTGCACATTCACCTACTAAGGTTAATTTCTTAATTTCATTAGCAACATAAATCTCAAACTTTTTGCCTTTTGCATATTACCAATTGATGTTATATTAAGTTTATAATATTTTTTAAATTTCAATTAAACCATTTTTTATTAAAATTATTACTAGCTGTGGTTATATTTTTAACTTATTGCAATGCTTTATAAGTGTTCCAGGGATGAGGATGCTAACTAAGATTTGTTGGTTACCACAATACAGAAAAGACCTGTTTAGTTTGCTTTGTTGTAATTTAACTGTAAAATAATTTAATTCATGAGAATTATAAATTTCACATGTTTGGATTGAAGTAATACTTCAAATTTTAAGACATATATTGTGATTTGTCTAAAATACATAATCTTATCAATTAAATTTATTTTGCATTGCAATATGAAAATCAATCTAATGAACATATTTGTCACATTGGCATGTTGAAATATTTATGAAGGTTTAATATTAATATAAAATTACAAAACAAAAAAAGTTTGCCTTCAAATAGAATGTAATTACCACATTAATTAATTTTAAGTCAATTAGTTTTCAATCTTTGCATTACATCATTTTTGATCTCTTCGTACAAACAAAAGAATAATAACTTGCACAAAACTTCTCATTACTCAAGTCTTGTTATTAGCTCAATCCCTTTATTACACATTAACCTACTAAGGTTAATTTCTTAGATTCATTTGCAACATAAATCTTAACTTTATGCTTTCTGCAGTGATTTTCTATTAAGTTTATATTATTTGTTACTATAGGTGGTTGTAATATTAACTTATTGCAATGCTTTATAAGTGTTCTAGGGATGAGGATGCTAATTAAGATTTGTTGGTTAGCACTATACACTAAAGGCCTTTTTAGCTTGCTGTAATTTAAAATAATGTAAATCACAAGAAATATAAATTTCACATGTTTGGTTTGAAGTAGTCACTTTATAATTTTATTTTATGGGGGAATTTAACTCAATAACCCTTCACAAAAATGACGTAAATGATTTACGCTTGTTTCAGGTGTAAATCAATTACTCCACATTCACACGACAAAAATATGAAAAACATGAATTTCCTTTGTCTCAGCCTGAGAAAACTCACGATTTGCAGGTTTACATTCTTGACATCATCTCTTGTTTTGTCGACATTGTAGGCTAATATCCCCAACTTGTTTGACTTTGTCCCTGGCCATTGCCAGCTCTTGACGACCATCCCCAACTTCGTCTTCATCCTAAGCAAGCCTTCATCCATTTCCTTCATTGACAGGTCTTAGCCAACCATTTCTTCTACGATTGATATTCGCCAGCCCTTGCTTTGACCTCCAATTTTTCTTTTGAAGTGTAGTGATGAATTTGTGAGTCATTGTATTTCTTAATGTGATATTGTAATGCACATTATTTTTCTATGCATTTGGGTGGGTTAGTGTTTACGATTATATGTACTTTCTTATCATATGAATGACAAAATAGCCCAAGCTGTGAGCCAATTTAAAATGTATGATTTTCTTGACAAAAATGTTATATTTGCAAGTTCTTGAGTATTCATTTTATCTTTATAAAGCATCAAGAAATGTAAAATAATTGTATGAGATATTAGAGTAAACATGATTAGAGACTTGTTAGAATCATTATTATTAGATTAACGCTTGGTTCACTGAAGTATACTTTGTTTTGTGCACTAAAAAAAGGATCATTACGTTTCACATTACACATTATGCACTGAAGATAAAAGGACTATTGCGGTTCATATTGTGTTGCGCTTTGAAAGCACTAGATTCAATAAATTTAACAATAATAATAGTAGTAATAATAATAATAATAAAGAAATTGCTTCAATGCCCTAATAAATGCTTCATATCTTTTTCCTAGGTAGTTATTGATATTTAATATATTTTTAAACATGATTTTGACTAGTGAATCTCAATTATTATAAGTTGAACACTAATTTTAAGTGTTTTAATGATGATCAGATACTGGGGGGTATATTTGGGGTATTGTAGCAGCTCCCTAATAATATCTATCTATTCCACTATTTCATTTTATAAGTTACTACCATTCACATTTTTAATTATAATTATCAATCTTTTTATTTTTATATATCTTTGTGAAGCATCATTTAATTCATTGTCACTAATTATAACTAAACTAAAGTTAAATGCACAAGTTTGGTTCCTTTTATAAAAAATTAATTAGATTTGTAGAATTATCATTTATTTAATATACTGCATTAATTAAACTTTAATTATTTACCCCTTCAAAAAGGATCTCTTCATATATCAATATAAATAATTTCATGTCTGAAAACAATTAACATAATTTATATTTTTACAACCAACATATCTAAATTATTTTAAAAAGAACTTGAGTTTATGCATGTAGAATTTTTTAAACCATTAAATATAATGGCTAGTGAAATAACTTAACCATGACAAATTGCAACTCATAGTGACTCCTACAAAATTTATTGATCTATGCGTAATTATGTAAAGCAGTTAACTTTGTTACTTTATTGATAATACACTGACATTGAAGGTTGATTAGTTGTTAATTAGAATAATCATTTATACTAAACGTAGACCATTTAAATCTTGATTGTAATATTCATGCAAGATTACATGCATATTTATTCATTTAGAGTACATTAACACAATTATTTTCTTTACTTATACATGCTTAGGTTTTTGCATAAATAATATAAGTTATTTGAGGCTATCATTTTTAATGATTCATTCTTTTAGATACTAGGGGCTATTTTGTTTCTCGTTTAGTTTGGCTATTTTAGAATAATTAAGCAGCTTAGTTTGTCTAGTCTAATTAAACTCAAAATAACAACTAGAATTAGCATGCCAACTGAATAACTTAGTAGCTTTTAGATTATCTCACCATTTAATGTCTTTAATTTTAGCTCCAAAACAAGCAACCCTGATGTTGTACAATAATTCTTATATCTAAAATATATTTAAAAATATACTTTGAGGCAACTTTTACAAGAGAAGCAGTATTTTTTTTCTAATTCTATTCATTGAATTATTATTTATATATTTTCAACCTTTTGATTGAAATTAATTATTTTGGATGAGCAATAATGTGTCAAATTGATGCAAATGGTGGCATACTTTGAGTTTCCTTATAAAAAGTGATTTTTTTTAGAATCAATTGTTCACTAATTATCAAGAGACATTCCCTTACTTTAAGTGTTTTGGATTGTATTCAATATTTGCCATGATCTTATATATTAAACATTCATTTTAATCATTTTTAAAATTAAAAAATTTAATTTGTTAATTTAATTTTATAGTTATAAAGTTTATTTTTTGAGTATGTACTCATATATATACCCTTAGTAATTAATATTTGGTAATGATATTTTATATAAATATAGCAAAAATCTTAAATTTACTTTTTTAAAAAATGTATAATTTTTTCATTATTTTAAATATTTAAACCTCTCTTATTTGGCATATCTTGGTGTTGATATTGCAGTATTTGCGCACATTTTACTTCATTCAAGCAATGCAAAACATTGCTTCAAGGGGACTAGCATATTTTGTAAAAGATTTGTATCATAAGAAGATTGAACTTAAGATCATGAATCAACGGATATCAATTAATTAATTAATCATATAAATGAGATAAGGAAAATGTGTTTATCACAACAATTCTAATCTATTAATTTATCACATAAACACCCTTTTAAAAATTGATACAAATTGTATTTATTAAATTTGGTTCAATCACAATTATTTGCAATAGCATAAGCGTATGTGTAAATATTAAGCAAGCAATCAATTGTTATCTTACACTAGTTTTAATTCCATCACTTTTTGCAACCTATAAATAAGGAACAATTTGCAATCAATATAGCAATCAACATGAGCAAATTTGTTTTTGAACTTGCAAATGTATACAATTTCTAAAATAAAGAAAGTGCATTTAAAAGAAAGTAGATGATGCACAATTTTATTCTGGTAAATAGACCATGGATCTAGGTTGTTTTAATTTTTAATGGATATAAGGGTTCTAGTGAATTATAGTAAGGGGCTATTTGGTTCATTGCTACTTCAGTTCTACAATGCCAAAATTAAATTGTATTGGTTGTGTGATCGTGTCTTTTATGAGGCTATACATGTTTCATTTTGTGGTTTCATGACTTAGTGTGCGACTTTTCTCAAAACTAAGTGAAACTTGAATCGTAATATTTAGCGAATGCTATCAATTAGTGATTTGTACATTTCAACAATACTTGTTTCCATCAAAATGTAAAGTTACTTGAATGATACTAAAATAGCCATTCTTTATCAAGACATGTGGGCAGCGCCCATATTATTTTGAGAGAAATATTTATAGCAATATCTATTTTAATGAACTGTGTATAATATTGAAAAATTAAGCTAATAAGCCATACTTTAAAACCTATGGAAGTGATTGACTGCATATTACAATGAGAGTATACTATTTCATAGATTTAATTTGAATTTATACTAGGTAGATCAACTAGGGAGGATTCATTTATTTAAATTTTTTTTTTTAATTTTGGAGATTTGATTGAGAATCTTTAGAGGGAGAGAGGGAATATATCCATTTGATATTTATTTATTTATAAATTCATATAATAAAGTATGAATACTAATTTATTGAAAGAATTTGAATTTGTATAGCCTATATTAAAGTTATCAACGACAATGGAGCTGCTGCATATGTTCAAATGTTTGGTAGTCTTCTAATGATTTTTTTGTTTCAATTTATTACATGAGAGTTCTACTCGTAGTACGCATCTCTTTGCATTAATTATGGATGCTCTTGTTGAACACATTCAAAAGAAGGTGCATTGTTATATATAGATCTTAGACTTCATTAATAAAACTTTAGATAAGGTTAAAGCAAAGTCAGGGTTTTGAGAAATGTCTTAAAATTTAGACTTTCCATTTTAGCGTATTCAAAATAGAATATAGAGTGTACGCTTAAGCATGATAGAAGATATACTGATTAAGGACCCTTCTATCAAGAAGAGTTGGATGCTCAATGTTTTGGTTCAATCATGCAACATCATGGTTACATAGAGGGTTTTGTGATTAATGGGATCTAAGTTTGATGGTAAACTGGAACAACATTTTTAGGGTATTGTGTAATAAAATACTCCACAATCTTTCAAGGACAATCTTATAGAACCTCTATAAGGCTAGCTATGTTAAATGGCCAGAATGTTGGCCTCCAAAACAAAAGAATATTGATAAAACAAGTGTTGTGAATGTGAGGATGCTAAGATGGATGAGTGGGTATGGGTATACATAAAAGAATATGATGATAAATAAATGATTTTATCATAGCTAGTTTGGGAGGCTTTACTTAAGGATAAGATTAGGAAAGTCGTTCTAGATGGCTGCTTAAAAGTAAATAGGAAGATCTCAATTGTTGAGCTCAGGATGGGGTTGTTATTTAACTTTGCGTGCGTATACAATGGTTTCATCGGCAGACCCCTTTTAGTGGCACTAAGGCTTAGTGTTGTTGTTGTTATTATGGGGAAGGGTTTTAGGGGATCTTAGAATGGTATGCAAGAAAGGGAAATCCAATATATATATATATATATATATATATATATATATATATATATATATATATATATGCTAAACTTATATGGCACAATTGATCACTTTTTTGCTTGAACTAATATTGTGAATCACACCCCTTTCTTCAAGCATGATGGTTTTTGCATGTTAAATTGAGCTATTTTAAAATTTTGCTATGTAGACATTAAGTAAGTATACTAGTTGTGTTATTTTAGAATGCCATGTTGCTTATAGATGAAAAATGGGTTGATCTAACATGGTTAGCCATTTTTTTCCTATCTAACCTGTAATATATTTTATGCATGCTCATTGTTAACACGGAAGCATTAACGGTTGCCCAAATTGTAAAATTAGGAATGAATAAACCGCAAAGCACAAATGCAGAGACATAATCATAAAAATGAACTCTAGATTTTATGTAGAAAACCTAAAAAATGGTATAAGCCCTATGGGAGGAGGAAAAATATATATTATGAGAGATAAACTGGCAGCTATATGCATATATTGAATCACAAAACAGATATACATGCTATACGCTTAGCATATTTGTGGGGTTCCTCAAACTCTAATAATTAATGCTAAGGCTCACTTAAAATGGAGTTCAATTAAAATTGAGGCACACTTCTCAAACTTTTCAAGTAAATTTTAATGCACAAATTCACATAAATATCTTTAGATTAATAATTGTCAACTCTAATAGTGACAAACAAGTGTGAAGCTAGAGTGTTGCACTCACATTTTATGAAGCTAAAAATTTGAGTTAATGCTGCATTAATAAGGTGATTTTTTTTTTTGGGAAGAAGTTCAGCCTTAATGAGACAAATATGTGTAACTAGGAGGATTTGAATTCTAGATCTGTCAATACTTTAAATCGCTGAACCCTAAAAATTAATTTACTATATTTTTATAATTCGACATTTTAATAATCAAACAAAAGATTTTTTTATGTTTATAATGTCTAAATTATCCCTTTATTTTAAATTTTTTTTTTGTAACTTCATGATGGGGATGATTTGGTGCTACTTATGGTATTTTATAGATAATAAATAATGAGCTAATGTGCTAATCGAATCCAGTTTACTTATTAAAATTATGAAACCATGTTATATTATGTAATATTCTTTGATGCTGTATTAAAATGTACAGCTAGTGATTTTAGGGAAATTTGTTAATTTTGCTTGTTTCAACTTGTTGATTTTATATAATCATGTTTATAAATGATGCCAAATGATCGCTTAGAAATTATGTTGATATACATTGATTATATATATATATATATATGTTTATTTAATGCCATCGCTGTATCAGGATCCTGTAATTCGGCCACTTGTCGAGCATGATTCACAATCACTGGAAAGAATGCTTCCTGAGATTCCTTTATGGGTCAAAAACCCAGACTTCGACAGGGTAAACCTCTACTTATTTGCATGACAATACATTTTGATGAGACATTATACACGCTTTTCTAATGGTTTTTATTGAAGGTTGATTGGCTAAACAAGTTTATAGAGAACCTGTGGCCATATTTGGATAAGGTGCTTTGTTAAATTTTCTAATTTTTTTTCACTGCATGTCTGGTATTCAGCCATTGTTGCATCTGCTTATAGTATCTTTTTTGTAATTATTATTGAAGGCAATATGTAAAACTGCAAAGGAGATTGCAAAGCCAATTATTGCTGATAATACTGCCAAGTATAAAATTGATTCAGTTGAGTTTCAAACACTGACCTTAGGTTCATTACCACCTACCTTTCAAGGTTGGCATTTCTGTTCCATAATTATTTTTGAAATCTATGCTATGATTTTATTATATTCATTTTATGGTTGTGGCTATGGTGTGCAACCTGATGGACTAGTTAATAGTTAAGATTCTTCTGTGAATGATCCCTCAGCAATCATATGCTCATTCTTTAATTTACTTTTTTTGATTGTGCTACCTTTGTTGACATGAATGCTTTTTTTGCACGAAGTTTTTTTTTTTATTACTGCACTAGGTTTGCAATTTTTGGTTCTTTCTGATTTAGTTCATCTCAGTCTACTTTTTGTTTTCTACCCTTTGAGTATATGTTTAGGTAACTTTTACTTTTATCACTCTTATATGTAATTTTTTTCTCATATTTTCATTTTGTTCTACTATATATCTATCTTCATCTTGTCAAGTTATTCTAGTCAAAATGCCTACAAAAAGTTCTTTGTTTGCATTTCTTTTAGTTTCATATAGTGCATCTATCCAATCTGTACAGTTAGAAGTACTAGTGCTTTCTGGTAAAAAGAAGTTCATGTTTGGCCTCCCACATTTCTGTATATCATTAGACACCATGTGATTTCTTCAACTTTGGCTCTCAAGTTTTTCTTTAGTTGAACTGCGTGCACACATTTTATAGCTTGTAATTACAGTATTACACATTGAATTTTTTCATCTCGATTCATTTTAATTATATATATATACATATTAGGTTTTTGCACTGAATTTTAGTGTATGCCAGGTATAAAAGTTTATATCACTGAAGAGAAGGAATTGATTTTGGAGCCAGCACTGAAGTGGGCTGGAAATCCTAATGTAACTGTTGTTGTCAAGGCCTTCGGTTTAAAAGCATCTGCACAGGTTATTTTTAAGAAATTCTAAATAGTTCTGTCCAGTCACTAAATATTGACTTCCGGAGAATTTCAGGTCATAGATTTGCAAGTATTTGCTATACCACGAGTCACCTTGAAGCCTCTTGTTCCTAGTTTTCCTTGTTTTGCGACAATAATTGTCTCTCTAATGGAGAAGGTATGACATTAAGCATACTATTATGTTATTTTCTTAGTCTAAATATAAGATATTCTTTTAATATTATGGCTGCTGCTGCTACCTCGCAGCCACACGTTGACTTTGGTTTAAAACTTTTTGGAGCCGATCTTATGTCAATACCAGGAATTTATAAGATCATCCAGGTACCTCTAGCCTTTGGTTGCACTGTAAATTTTAAGTGCTTATTTATTTCTTCTGAACTTCGATTCCAGCAATTCTTTAATTATGGAATAGTTTTTGTTTTATTCTTATGTTATGATACTGATATTGTTATGCTTCTTAATCTTGTGCTTGAGCAAAATAAATGTCAGGAATATTTTCATAGAATGCCTTGGGAAGTAATTTTTTCACTAATGCTTCACTTCTGTTTTTAGTTTCAAAATCTTACCTTTTTATTTCTATGGGAAACACAAAACTCTAAGCTTTTTTTTTTTCCTACCTTCCACCATTCCATGGTTTTAAGATCGCGGGGATTTCACTTTAAGAATTAAGGCTGCTTCTATTGATAAGAACCTCTTTGAGGAATTTCTAGCTCTACATGAGTAAATACACTTTAGTGGCAACAGGTTTCCAAGCAAGCACTAAATATCTCACATTTCTTTTTTGGCTAAGTTGTTTTATGAACCAAAATAGCCTTAGTCTGTACTTTTATGAAACTTCGAAATGAGGCTGCTGATGATATATTTTTAATCTAATATCCACATATTTTACTTAATATTTGTATCATGTATTTATATTTCATGCAATCAAAATGTAGGGCCTAAGTTGGCTATTACATTCTGTAATAGTGGAAGAAAGTATAACACATTATTAGGCACTGCAGCCAAAGGAAATTGAAAAAATGCTCAAGACTCTACAACCTTTGATAAATTATTCTGTTCGTTATGCACTCGGTAATATGTAATGACCTGGATAATATGTTCAGTAAAATTTATTCTCAAGAAACAAAAAAATGCTTTTTTTTAATCTGCCTGAGAAAATATCACATGCACATGCATTTTTCTCCAATGTTTAAAAACAGGCTCAACTTGGTTGGTCTAACCAGTTCAACTGGGAATGCGCTCTATAGTCTGCTGTTTCAATGCTCAATTGTGTACCTTAAGTAGCTTTGAACCCCTCCAACTCCATAGAACAGGCTTTTTCAAGATGAAAATCACTATATGCAAAATATCGTGCGAAGGCTTAAGGGAGTGTGTGTGACCAATGAATTTAAAGTTAAAGGTGGTTATTTGTCTTCAAAGATTAGGCAAAAGGCTAAGGACTGTTTTGATTGCTATTACGCCTTAGATGCCCTAATGAAACCAATATGGCCACTAGTTTATGTTTTTTATATTATACTTGTATTTTTAGAAATGATAAGTTTATACTGCCTCATTTTGTTATTAAAAAATTATTCATTTGTAATTTAATAATTAAATTTTGTATTACTCAAATCACCATTTTTATTTTGATAGCATATACAGACCGAAAAACTCTTTCATGAAAATTGATATATATATATATATTCGCCCCCCCCCCCCCTTATATATAGCTCCCTTAAATATATTCTTTTTGCTTTTTCTTGTTGTATATACATATCTAGCGTAAACAAAAATTTTCAAAGTAGGATATTAAAAATTCCGTTGGAATAGTATTAATCCCAAGTGAATTTTTCATCGCAGGTGAAACAAGCATAAATATTTGCAGCACAGTTGTAATATTCACAATTATAGAGTATTGTTCTTTTCAATAATTTATTATATATTTTTTTCACATAAATTTTTTGTGCTTTCCTTTTTTTATTACTTTTGCCTATATGTTTTAGCTATACAAATGGAAAGATGAAATTTTCATATGTATTAATAGCTCTTGTAATTTGAAGTTATGGGAAAAGTATTTTAAACTTGAAACAACTATATTTTTGAAATAGAATTTTAGTGATCTTAAGAAGAGACGAACTCGGTTAGAATTTTGTTTTTGTGAAGTTCAAACATTGTCTCCATTTACAAAATTAGAAAACAAACAAAAATTTCATCAACTCATTTTTCAAGACTTGAAATTTTTATCACTGTTTAAAAGCTGCCAACAAAGAGGTATAAATATTTATGAAGAGGCCATTTTCACGATAAATTTAACAGTGGATAAAAGCTTGTATCTTAGATTTAAATTAATTATGTCCATTACCACGACTTCTTTCTTTCAGTGAGATTTAGCCATTTGTTGTAATGAGCATATGAGCCCGCTATCAACAAAATGTAGTCTTCGTAGGCCACTAAGGAAGTTCAACACCTTGGTGTAGCCCATTGAAATTAGGTTCTAGAATGGTCTTATAGATGTTTATATGTATGTGTGGTAGTGTCACGTTAATTTTTTATTTTAAGATTGATGATATTATTATTCAAACTTTAATTTTCAAAGATCGATGTATGTGCATACCTTTTTTATTCTCTCGCTATGTATATATATTTATAGCTATGTAGATACCCTATTTTATATTTTAAAATAATAAGAGCTATTCCTCTCACAATCCTCACCATCTAAAATAAAATTTGAATTAAATATAATTTAAGCTGTTAAACATTAAGTTTAGCTACTATAAATATTCATCTAAATTCTAACAACTTGCAATCCAAGTCAATGAAATTTATTGATGCACATGAGAGGTGAATGAGATGTGATCCTATGCATTTAAATGCATAGAACAAATCCTTCCTCTCTTTTTTGAGATAAGTAGATAGTGAAATATTTGAGGACCACCCAATGCCCCAACTTCCAGCTCATCAAGTGTTTTCAGAGGGGTATGGGCAAGGGACGTGTTGCATGATATATATATGTTTAACAAAATAAGTATATGGTTATATATATATATATATATATATATACTTTTTATCTTATAAAGGTCGTAATGCCCCTTTTATATGCAGTAGTGTCTTATTTTTTGTTTTTTCAAGTCACTAGTTAAAATTTGAGATTGATGGTTAGAAATGGGCACAAGCACATTCCTTTAAAAGGGTGGTAGTATATATAAGTATGTATGTATGTATACACACATGCACATAATTTATAGTTAGGCTATAATTCATTTAGGGTGAAATCTTTTTAAAAAAAAAATGAAGTTAAGAATATTGGATCTCATTTATTTGTACGCAGGATGAGAGATGTATAGGGCGATATAAACTCTTTATTTAGAGGATTTGTAGTTCTCTGTTTTTACGTGTGTTTATTATTGCCTTGTCCAATAGATGTAATGGCCATATATTTGCAATACTATACATGTTTGTGCTGTCTTGTGTTTTGATGATGCAGCAAAGGTAACATTTGGCACGCCATGTTAATTCTTGAAACAATTTATAATGCCAACTCCAAATAGTTGGTATAATGGAGATGGTGAATCTAACTGTTATAGCTTTTGAATATTTAAGTATTGAAGATTGTAATTTGCTACCTTTAAAATGATTTTTTAATATAATGACCGCATCTGTAATGCTTCAGATAAACATTGTGATGCTAATGATGATGTCAACATATGACACTTCAGAGGTTAATTCTAAAAATAGTTCATAATTTGAACTATTAATAGTTGGATTAAGATTGAAAATTATACCATTGAAAACAACTTTATTATATTTTATATTATTTTTTTATTTTATTGCTTTTTATTTGGTCACATTCGAGAGTTCACTTTAATGAATTTTGTTGAAAAATGCATTATTTGTGGTAGGATTGCCGTTTATTTCAATGGATATGTGCAAATGTAAAACCAGAATTTAAACAGAAATTTTATTTAATCTATGCCCTACATCACCATTAAAGGAATAAAAATATTCTTTTTAAATTTGTTTCTATTTTGGCTTTAATTTTAAACATCTTTAATCTAAATTTCATTAAGAAACTATAAGCTCAGATAAATCTGCTTATTATAATTAATAATTGTGCTAATTATAGAATAAACGAGTTTAAGATTTTCTTATGGGCAATCCATATTAACAAGCTAAGTTTATTTAATGACCTATCGATCATTCACCAAAATTAATATTTGGAATAATTAGAGATAATATTATCCCTTATTAAAACTGAATTATGTTAAAGACAATTATACTCATAATCATATTAACAAGTATAAATTTGGCAGCTCTTCGCCTTCCGAATCTGGTTTGAGCTTAATCTTATCAAAAGCTTTAATTTCAAACATTTTCATATGATTTCTGTTCAAATATTTTCAAATATTTTATAGGTATAATCTGCTACTTTGCCATCCCCAATCATATCCAAGTGTCTTTTATCAAGACATTCTTTTTATATCTATTCTTCTTGTATTATCATTCATGCAGGATATTATAAAGAATCAGATTGCAAGCATGTATCTTTGGCCAAAAGCTCTTGAAATTCCAATTATGGATCTTTCAAGGTAATTACCTATTAAACACTTTGTATATTTTGTGAACTCCATCAAAATTCTGACCAGCATTTTTTTTTTCTGGGTATTTTAGTGCCATGAAGAAGCCTGTTGGAATACTTCATGTGAAAGTAATAAGAGCATATAAACTGAAAAAGAAGGATCTGTTGGGCAAATCAGACCCATATGTAAAGCTGAAGCTTACAGAAGAAAAGCTCCCATCAAAGAAAACGACAGTGAAGCGCAGCAACCTCAATCCTGAATGGAATGAGGAATTCAGATTGGTAGTCAAAGACCCAATGTCTCAAGCCCTTGAGATTATTGTATATGATTGGGAAAAGGTTTGTCTTCGTTATATTTAACCCGTTTATTTAGCTAACATCATGCATACGTGAACCAATTTAAACTTTACACGCACATTCTATCAGAAAGTGAGTATAACAAAAGCAAAAAATATATTGCAAATTTGTTACCTAGGTCTCTACTATGAGGGACCACTGAGAGTTTTCTAATGTCTTTTTAAACTCTTTTTCTTAGGTTGGGAAACATGATAAAATTGGCATGCAAGTTATTCCATTGAAGAATCTTACTCGGGATGAGCCTAAATCATTGACTCTCGAGCTTCTAAAAAATATGGGTCAAATTGAGGCCGACGAGAAATCACGCGGCCAAATTGTTTTGGAGTTGATATACAGTCCTTTCAAGGAAGATATTATCCCCAATGAAGCCAGCGATGATGCCGGCAATACAGAGAAGGCTCCCGAAGGCACTCCCGCTGGCGGAGGCTTGTTGGTTGTTACGATTCACGAAGCTGAAGATCTCGAGGGAAAACATCACACCAACCCATATGCACGGATTATTTTCAAAGGAGAAGAGCGGAAGACAAAGGTTTCCAAAGATTGCTTATTTTATTAGCATTTTTTGCTGGCATTCATTTGACTATTTGCTAATAGCGACATGACTTTTTATTATATTTTACTTTTTATCTTGTGTAGCACATTAAAAAAAATAGGGATCCACGATGGGAAGAAGAGTTTCAATTTGTATGCGAGGAACCTCCCGTGCATGATAAATTGCAAGTGGAAGTCCATAGCAAGCCATCAAGTATTGGCATTCACTCAAAGGTTAGCCATCTCTATCTCGAATCTCTGCTGCTTTTTCTGAATGTTGCATCATTAGCATTTGTGAGAGTCTCTTCTTTGATTGCTTTGCTATGTTAAAAAGAGGAAATTTATTGTGGAGGGGCTATTATCTGATAGAGCACAATGGAGGGCTATTACCTGATCTCACTTTGAATCATTTGTATTTTTGGAGCATTGCGTGTTCTTTGATTTGTGTACTTGGATTTGAATCTTGAATTTACCTAAACAAAGTTGGTATTATGATAGTGGCAATAATTACCAATGTATTAATTGAATAATAAAATTTTGAATTTTATTATAATTTGTATTATTATTTTGATTCAGGAAAGTTTGGGCTATGTTGTCATCAACCTTGCTGATGCCATCTCGAATAAGAGAATCAATGAGAAGTATCATCTGATTGACTCAAAAAATGGTAAGATTCAGGTTGAGTTACAATGGAGGACTTCCTAGAGAGAGAGATCAACTTCCAACTTTGTTCTTATTGATTTTATTTAAATAAATATTGTGTATTTATTGTATATAATTTATGTGAGAATTTACCTCGTAATCTTTTAGGTAATTGCACTGTGCCTTCTTTTTTGTGATATGCATATTTATTGAATCTGTTATAAAATTCATTTCTATGTTTCTGCACCCTTTACATCTCTTAATAAATATGTTTTTTCGTGCAAGTTTGTGAATTTGGTGTTTAGAATTATTATTATTAATTAGATTTTGATGATTATTTGGGTGAAAAATATTTCACTATAAAATAAACTCTAAATGGCCAGTATTTTTATCTTAGTTCTCATTGGTAAATATTATTGTTGAGTTCATTGAAAAACTATAAAAGCAGGCATTGTGTTAATGAATGATGTTGTAGTCCTAGTTGAGGTTTATGTTTTGTTATTTCAGATCCAAGGTTTTAATTTTATTAGTCATATATTTGTTATGTTCTCATCTAAAAGGTATTATTTGTTAGGACATGCTGGCCTGTGTGAAAGATTTTGTAGATGGTGATCCTATAGGGCAAAGCTGGCTCATGCATAGAGTAGGGTCCACTTGAAGTCTATACTGATGTCATTCTCATAACAATTAGAATATAGCTTCTCTCGCCTGTGCCCTAGTTTCTCGTGTTTTCCTCCCATGGTGTGCTCTAGTGCTGCCCAATCCCCCATAACTGCTCCGTCCTTTCTGGGGACCGCCTATCTAGCCTCCACCTTCGCCTCTCATCTCTTCTTCATCTCCACAGCCTGTGCATCCTACCCTCTTTAGCCTTCCTCGATCGCTCTGGCTACTTTCCCGAACCCTATTTCCTGAGTTTGATTTTTTGAGCCCGTTTCTTTCGTGATAAAAATGGGCATGAGTTCCCTTTTTCCTACCAAATATAGCTCTCTTGCTTACCTACCTTCCCTCTGCAGAAAAAAATGCTACCCTAGATGGATTTGACCTTGCTGTCGCCTCTTAATTTTGGACATATTGTTTGGTTGGCTTCTCCCTCAGTAAAATTCATCCTTACAAACCGTTACTGGACTCCATGAACAAACTATGGAAGTTGAAAGGCTCCTTCTCCCTCTTCTGCCTCTGACGGCTTCTACATCCTAAAATTTTCTTGCTCGAAAGATTTGGATTGTCTTAACTGATAGGTGGTGGTTCTCATTCCTTGTCAAACCAAAGACTCCTGATTTCACTCATACGCAAACAGCATTCGAATATATCCCGCTATGGGTAAAATTCTCCAATCTTCCCCTTCGTTGCTAGTCAGATTCTAGTAATTCCAAAATTGTTAGATGCATTGGAAAACCTCTCATGTTAGATACCCTCACAGTCTCAGTTAACAACTTTTCAAATGAAATTGTAGTCAATAACTTTAGCCATTCCTCACTCAAGATGTAACTCTCTACCATTGACGACCTGATCAATGTAAGAACTGCAACTCCTTTTTTCCTAAAGCATGTGGGTGCGATGTTAATATTTCTAATTTCAATGCTAACACTTTGCGAGGAAGAAGCCGTGCTACAAGGAATCAGAGGTACTCGCATAGTCCTGCTAATATTTATGATAGCACAGTTAATACCCTATTTCCTCTCAGCTCTCTTCTATCCTTGAATCTTCCCCTCCTGGTGCCTCAGCATTGGCACCCTCTCCGACCATCCCCACTGCCCAGCACACTACACCAACCCCATCAACTCTTCCTTTACAATTAACTCCCCCTTAAGCTTCCCCTTCCTAAATTCTCAACTCGAATGTCAAACCATCATATAATAAATAAACCCACCAATTACACTAAACCTCATTACCCCAAAAACCCACCTTCCATTATCCTCAACACTGTGGATGGTTCCTTTATTCAAACCTCATTACCCCAAAACGATGTTAAAGAACAAGCCAAGAAGGGGAAGATCTAATACCTCTTCCTGGCTGATCACTAACTAGGTCTTCTTTTGCTATGTCTTACCCTAAGATTGCACCAGGGAATGTTAGGAGATTCCAACAGTTATTTGATTTTAAGAAGTTCATCAAATATTCTAATATTCAGTTTATTGCTTTGATTGTCAAATGCAGTGAATATTATGACATATTTATCAAAAGAAAATTCCTTTTATTTGATAATGAAGGTGAGATCCATAATTATGCATTCTCTCAAGTGGGTAGAATACGGATTAAATGGTGTTCTAATACTTATGAACTTCATCCCTATTTCAACTAAAAGGCAATATATTCATGGCATACTTTATATCGAATTGGGAAAGATCTACGTTACTTTTGTTTATGCGAGCAACTTTAATGATGAAAGCTCTTATGGAAAGCTTTATTTCCTCTGGCTAATACTGTTAATGATTATTGGATACTTATGAGAGATTTTAATGAAAGAGAAATATGGCGGTGCTACTCATTTACTTCATAAATTGGAAGCCTTTAACAATTGTATTGCTAATCCTGACCTTCTCGACCTTCACTCTATTGGCCTACCATTTACTTGGTTCAATCGGCAACATGAAAATCCCATACAAGCGAAATTGAACAGAACTCTATGCGACATTAGCTGCCTCTCCACTTTTCCCTAATCTTACTATTGTGCCATGCCACCAAATACATTTGATCGTTATCCTCTCATCTTTCATCAAAACAATTTAGATACATCCAACGCTTGTAGGTTCAGCTTCCAAAATCATTGGGCATTAATTCCAATCTTCAAAGCTATCATTCAACAAATTTGGGACTCTAATAGAGCAGGCAATCATTTCTATCTCTTGCATTACAGTTGTAAAATCACTAACAAATAATTTTAAACTTCTAAAAAGAAGTTCGTTCGAATAGAGATGTTATGCTTAAAAATCTCTCAAGTTGCTCTTATTAATGCTCTCTCCCTCATCCCAACCAATGATGATGATTTGAATGCTGAACTTATTTATACTAACCATCTCTTGGCTATGGAAACACAAAAAAAAGGCCATATGGGCAGCCCAATGTGCAAAAGCTCATTGGCTATTCAGGGGGGAGTCTGATATGCATTTCTTTATTTGCATATGAATTTAAGAAAAAATTAAAAACTTGATATTCATGCCAACTCTAAATGGACTTCTTTTGGAGAATCATGCTATATGTTATTTTGCTGACCTCTTAAATACTCCAACTAGTAATATTATTGATCCTGGCCCTGGTTTTGTCACGATGCTTACCAAAAAAGCCTCCGTCTTCAAACTTACTTTTTGTGAATGACAAAGACTGCTTTTTTAATTTCAAAAAGAATTGCTTTAATGCCTATTTTTATCAAACTATATGGAACAAAATGGAACCTTTCATTCTTTAAGGTATTTATCAATTTTTTGGCTCTTTAAAATGCCAATATGGATCTCACATAGCCATTCCATTAATTCCAAAAAGAAAATATATTTCTTCTATGCATGATTATAGGCCTATTTCATCGTGCAAAACTATTTACAAATCCATTTTGTTGGCCTATCGTATTGCTTCCCTATTGAAGCTAGCTTTATTGATGGGAGATTTGCTTCTGAAAACATTATTATTGTTAAATCAATTCTTCATGATTTCAATTCTCAAATGAGCCCCTTATTTTATGCTAAGATTGACTTGAAGAGGTTTTTCATATAGTTCGAAGGGATTAAAATATTGTTAGACTAACTAAAATGGGCTTTCCTTCTAAGCTCATCTATTGGATCAATGCATGCATTTCTGATGTGCATTACTCTATATTCTTAAATGGCAAAAGGAGGGGCTTCTTTAATTTTATTAATGGATTAGTCAGGCCACTCTCTCCTCTCTTATTTATTGTTGCTTTAAATGACTTCTTAGACCTTTTGGAAGAACCTTGCTCAAATCATGCTTACAAGGCTCTAAAGTTCAAATATTAAATTGCTCACACCTTCTATTTCTAGATGAAATGCTCATTTTTGATAAAACCTCACACAACAACATAATTATATTAGATGACATCTTGGATAACTTCTCCAAATTCTTAGGGATGAAAATCAATAATGAAAAATTAACTGTTTATTTATCAAGGGTGTCCTAAATCAAGATACATTTAATAGGATCTTGAATATTGGTATTAATGAATTTCCCTCTAAATATCTGTGTTCTTCTACATCATTCCAAAACCTCTTTGATTTTATTCAACTCTTTACTTAAGAAGCTATATTCTTTATTATCCGTGTGGTCACAAAAGCAACATAATTATGCAGGGAGGCTTAAATAGATAAAATTCACTATTTCTAATATTATTTTATTGATTCAAGGCGGTGCATATTCAAAAAATAACGTTACATAGAATTAATTCTATTTGCTCCAGATTTCTTGGCTTTGAAAATTTGGAAATGGGTTGCATACTTTGGCTTAGTGTACATTAGCTTCTCCCAAAGATAAAGGTGGTCTTAGTCTCTATGCTCCCAATCACATCATGATAGTTGCAAATAGAATTCGATTTGGAAGGTGCTTACTTGCAACACTTTACTCTCTACATGGTGGCATAATGTCTACGGGCAAATGAGATCTTCAAACTGGAATATTGGCTCTTTTAACTCTACCTTCATAAAAGGTTTGTTAGAAATGGCTAATGAAATGCTTCCTAGGTTCGCTTCAGAGACTCAATGTGAAGGCTCTTTTATAATCAAGTATGAAGGCTTAAGCTAGTAGGCGGAGGAGCAATCTACTAGTCTTGCCAGAGTGACAATTTTAGTAGTTATTCAATAGTCATTAAGCCCCCTCTTCGCTGCCCCGATGGGCGGCCACGCCTTTCATAACAAGTCAGGTGCGTAGCAAAGAGAAAACATTTGCGAAGGTACTTAGTTATATCAGACTCGCTAAAAGAATTCTTGAGTTATTAGACCTATTTCATTTCATACTTTTTAACGAAATCAAACCATAGAAATAATGAAATGCACATCCAGTGCTTTTGTGTGAGTAATAGACTGAATCTAAATAGGAACATCACTCAACGGTGAGTTTGCGAAGAAAACAAGGAACTTCCAATCTTCTACTATACTTTTACAGTTCTGAAAGCAAAAAACATCTGTACACTCACACCTTGTCTCTAAAGGTTGGTGTATCAAAAACTGATTTAAAGGCAACATACTAAGGTATGTGTTATCTGTGTGAAAAGTTGCACGATCAACCTGTTTAATCCTAAAATTAATTATTCCTTTTGATACGGGGTGATTGTTCTCGCCTACTTTTCATTATATTATTTAAATTGATATTATGAATTCAAGTTAGTTTCATGCACATATGAGCCTTGCATCACTCTTTTTGGCATCTTTTTTCTCTCCTTTTTTTTGTAAGATACTTAAGAGTTTGGAATATAATAATATTTTTTTTATATTAATTATATAGAAGTAAAATACTACACTTACATTACTATATATATATATATACTATCATATATATTATTAATAAGATATATATCTTTTTGAGCTCTCGTTTCAAGGGTTTCTGGGCGATTTTGAGGCGATTTGGTTTTCTTCTTCGGCTGGCCATCGGGCCTGGGCTCTGGCCCCGGGCTGTGTCCGGTGCTTCTCTCATCTCCTTTCTTTTCATTTTTTTCTCACTTTGTTGTATTGTTGCTGTATTAGACTCGCTGACAGAGTCCCCGATCCCGACCAATGTGTGCTCTTTCAAAGATGTGGTAGAATCCTCCACCCCTTTCCTCTCAAAGCCGGTAGAAAGTTTTAATGGAGCTCCTGCTTTATTATTTATTGATGTCGAGGTCAGTAATCCGGCTAGCCAGCATGCTCTTACTTTAATTGTTAATTTGCTAGAACTAAACCCAACTTTGGTTTGATTGATGGTTTCATTAAAGGGTTAAAGCTTGTTGCCCCTGTTAACGTTAGATCGTTTATTCGTATTGAGTTTTTTTCACCGTTGTTTTTGATCTGGATTATGCTAGACTGTTTTCAAAAGGGTCTTATGACCTTAAAGGAAATACTTTACGGTTCTATAAATGAGATCCCTTTTCTGATGTTACTCATGACGTTCCTATTGTTCCAGTGTGGATAAATCTACCTAGTATTAGATTACACTAAATAACTAAAGATATTATTCTCAATATTGGAAGAGTTATTGGCAGGCCTCTGCAGCTAGATAAAAATACCGCTATTCTTAGAAATATTGTTGCGCCTATAATGCTAGTAGAGTTCCCTTTTTCGGCTGGCCATCGGGCCTGGGCTCCGGCCCCGGGCTGTGTCCGGTGCTTCTCTCATCTCCTTTCTTTTCATTTTTTTCTCACTATGTTGTATTGTTGCTGTATTAGACTCGCTGATGGAGTCCCCGATCCCGATCAATGTGCGCTCTTTCAAAGATGTGGTAGAATCCTCCACCCCTTTCCTCTCAAAGCCGGTAGAAAGTTGTAATGGAGCTCCTGCTTTATTATTTACTGATGCCGAGGTCAGTAATCCGGCTAGCCCGCATGCTCTTACTTTAATTGCTATATTTGCTAGAACTAAACCCAACTTTGGTTTGATTGATGGTTTCATTAAAGGGTTAAAGCTTGTTGCCCCTATTAACGTTAGATCGTTTATTCGTATCGAGTTTTTTTCACCGTTGTTTCGGATCTGGATTATGCTAGATTGTTTTCGAAAGGGTCTTATGACCTTAAAGGAAATTTTTTACGGTTCTGTAAATGAGATCCCTTTTCTGATGTTACTCATGACGTTCCTATTGTTCCAGTGTGGATAAATCTACCTAGTCTTAGATTACACTAAATAACTAAAGATATTATTCTCAATATTGGAAAAGCTATTGGCCGGCCTCTGCAGCTGGATAAAAATACTGCTATTCTTAGAAATATTGTTGTGCCTATAATGCTAGTAGAGTTAAACATTGTGACCCCATCCCCAAATGCTATTTGGTTGGGCTCCAGGGAAAGGGGCTACCTCCAAGAAATTGTTTACAAAAATATACCTTTTTTTTTGCAATTGGTGCAGTACTTTTGGCCACAACACAGATAATTGCACTTTCCGTCATAATAGCCCCCTTCTGAGAATACATCATAGGGAATTTATTGTGCCGGATGAACCTATTAATGATACTAATATTAGAATAGACAAGGCTCAGAATTGTCTTAATAATAATGATGAAGCTCAATTTTTAGCCAGCTCTATGGCTATGGATTATTTGACCGAAAATGCAGGAAAGGATGGATCTCATGTTCTAGCTAACACGGTGGATAGTGATATCCTTAAGGTAAATGTTGAAAATGCTGGGTCTTATGCTTCAACTAATGATGAGTTTATTGAAAATTTAATGAGTCATGCTGATCAAAATTTCGCTCATAAAAACATTTTGCAAAATGCTTGTAAGGATGTTATTATCTCTAAATTTGCAGCTTTTGCCCCTAATGCTAATGCTGAAGAGATTGATGGTAATGTTATAAATTCTGAAAGTGATGCTTTAATTAATGATTGGGTTATTGATGACCAGGTTTTGTCCTTCAAAATTTTGAATGTTGTTAATGTTAGTGCCATAATTGATGGAAATAATATTGTCGTTACTGCCCAAGCAAAACTTTTCGAGGTGGATCCAGAATTTAACCTTGATCCAACTGATACTAATGTGATTTCTCAAGTGCATTTGCAGCTTGGTATGATGGCTACTCCCGACCCTTTTTCTTTTTTCCTTCCTCCCTCGGCTGAAACAAATCTTGCTGAAGGCTCTCTTCAGAAATCTATGAAGGTTGGTATGGAAACTACTAATGATCCCCTTAATTTATCTCAAGTGATTTTGCAGACCGTGAACGAACAGAGAAATAATTTCCAAGTACCAAAAAGTCCTTTAAAGATCATCCATTGTAGATCTTCGTCTGCCAGAAATCCAAATACAATAACCACAAACAGGTACAAATCTTTAACCACTCTTTCCGATGTAGGTAATGATGCTGATCTGGAAACCCAAACAAATAATCTAACTTATGCCAATAAAAGCATTCAGAAGTCCCTTAAAGGTACTTTGTAACAACCCGAGTTGTTACCATAATTGATTAGGACTAACCCTAAGTATTAAACACAATTATAAGCATTAATTAGGTCAAGTGGAGTCAATCTTTGAGACCTAGTCCAAATCAGGAGTCAAACGGATCGAATCCTGATTTCTGGAAATCCAAAAACTCTAGAAATTGACCTATTTAAATTGATCTCCAATCGAAAAATGGACACCGCCATTACGTTCCTTGACCCCAAATTAGCTTGGGGTGAAGTTTTCGTGTCAATCGGAAGTCGTCGAAATATCGACAAATATTTTAATAATAAAAATATCACGGAAATCGAGGTATCAAAATACTCGTTGGATCAAAAATCCGACTGCGCCATTGAATTCCTTGACCCCAATTTAGCTAGAAAAAATATGTTCAAAATTTTATGGGAATTTTTCCAAAAAAAAATAAAATAATAATATTTTAATACTTAACGGCGTGTCGTTAAGTATTTAACGGACCCGTCACTGTAGCTGACAGTGCCGTCAATCTGGACGGCGCCATCTCAGCTGTTGGATCGGCCCAGATCCAACGGTTGCGGAGTCGTCTTCCTCGACGACTCCGCTCGCGTGACACGCGGCGGCCCGTCGCGGATGCTGGCCAATCCGGCCGCATCCAGACCTCGGCGAGGTCGCCGTCCGGTCTATAAGACCTCGGCTGACCCTTAGGCTCCAAGTTTGCACAAATCGGAGCCCGGATCGAACCGAAATCAAGCCCCGAAGTCAGCCCTATTTTTCCGCCGATTTCCTTCGCCGATCCGACCTTCAGGTACCCCGATCTCCCTCGTTTACCGTTCGATCATTACAATAATTGTAGGATAGGTAGATTAGGATGTCATCTACACATCCACCGTTCCGATCGGGCTCAAACCAACCCGATAGGGCACACCAGACCCGCGAAGGGGTCAGTGTTCGGTCCGCCGAACCCCGGAAGACGAACAGACGCGCCTTCGGGACGGGCCGGGTCGACCTGAGCCCGACCCGCCTGGGTCGGGTCCGCGTCAGCGCGGGTGGGGCCACTAGGCCACGTGGCAGCCTACGGGCCCGCCACGTGTCATGTGGGGGGGGGGGCCCACACGCGAGCCCCGCGCCTCTTCGGCTTCGGCCGTGGGGCCCACCCGTGCCACGTGGCAGCCTCTGGGCACGCCACGTGTCAGTGGGGCCCACTGCCCGGGTTTACCCGTGACGGTTCATCTTCCAGTGGGGCCCACAGCGCCACGTGGCAGCCGCTGACACTGCCACGTGTCAAGTGGGGCCCACAGCCCAGTCACCCGTGGGGCCCACAGTACCACGTGGCAGCCTCTGGCAGTGTCACGTGGCAGCCTCTGGCAGTGCCACGTGTCAGGTAGGGCCCACTGCCTAGTCACCCGAGCTGAGTCAGCAGGTAGTGGGGCCACAGTGCCACGTGGCAGCCTCTGGCAGTGCCACGTATCAGGTGGGGGGCCCACTGCCTAGTCACCCGAGCTGAGTTAGCAGCCCGGGGCCATAGTGCCACGTGGCAGCCTCTGGCAATGCCACGTGTCAAGTGGGCCTACTGACCAGTCACCCGAGCTGAGTCAGTAGCCCGTGGGGTCCACAGTGCCACGTGGCAGTCTCTAGATGTGCCACGTGTCAGTGGGGCCCACTGTCGTTTAATTAAAATTTAATTACTGTTAGTTACTATTTAGCCCTAATTAATTACTGTTAGTGGTTAATTAAATTAGGATTAGTACTAATTACTTTTGAACAGTAACCATAATTAAATAATTATAATTAGAGATTAATTAAGGATTAATTAACTGTTAATTTAATCCTAAACAGTAATTAGGATAATTAATTACTTTTGAACAGTAAAACCTAATTAATTAAATTTAATTTAATATTAACAGATAATTAAGACTAATTAAAAAGTAATTAGCACTAATTACTTTGTTACAGTAAATTAATATAATTAATTTAAAAATCAGAAATATATATATATATAAAACTTTAGGAATGAATAGTAAAATAATTCAAAATGTATTTTTGAATAGTAAATCTTAAAAGTTTAATAACTTTTTGTAGGATGATCCAAACATAGCCAATATAGGTCTTAAAATACTCAGAAAAATATTTAGAATCAAATGGCGTAATGTAAAATTTTATTTCAGGGTACGTATAACGAGGTAGCATTTTAGAGCCTCTTTAAGACCCATAACATTTTACCCGATTATCGAAACATAGTCAATATGGGTCTTAAAATGCTCAGGAGAGCGGCCCCATCACTGTAGTAGTATTAGTTTTCTCATTCGGACATCAGGATAAAAAGTCAACCCTGGAATTTAGAGTTGATTTGGTGAAAATTGACCAAAATGCCCCTGGAATTCAAACGGCCATAACTTAGTCAAATCAACTCCAAATTGGAAAATTCAAGATGCTAACCAGCCTAGAATTTCAATGTAATCATTATAACAAAATAATATTTAGGATCTGAACCCTTGAAATTTAGGTAAATGACCAAATTACCCCTAGCCTTATTTTAGTCATAACTTGATCGTTTCTCTCCCGATTTAGGCGTGCTTACTGTCTATTTTCAAGTTAGACAGTAAGGAATCAATTGGAACTAAGAGAAATCAATTCTGACCACTAAGTCAAAAGTTGACTTTTTGACCCTTAAAGTAGGGGCAAAATGGTCATTTTGCCCTAAGATTGAGTTAAGTGTCCCTACCCCCTTTAGATAATATTCTAGAACCCTAATCAAATATTAAAATCTCCTTAATATCAATCAAGTGAGTAAAATCAACCCTTAAATTAGATTCCAATAATCTCTGTTAAGTCTTAAGCACTACACCTTAAGGACCTTTCCTGAGACTAGGACTAGATCATAGGTTAGTGTTCATTCATTAGGTAAATTGGATTACCATATGGGTGAAACCTTAGTTTTAGTAGTTTCTAGATATTATTTTGTTTTATAACCCATTCTGATTAGTTTATCTTTTAACTTTAGATTTAAGATAGGAGATTCATCCTATTAAGTTTGATTACTTAATAGAATTTGCCTTAACTAGTAGCTCACTAATAGAATAAAACATAGAACTTAGGTCTTATCCTTTGGATTATGTGATTAAAACTAATTCTCATAGTGTTTAATCCATAATCTATAGGTTTAGAAGATCTTGATCAGATCTTAGTTAGAACGTCTAAATTTACAAAACTAGGACGTATTATTCATTTATTTAACCCGTAGTCGTCTAACTGATTGAACTAGATTAGAACCTGATTAGTTCTAGTCCTTTTTAACTTATAAGGACGAGTTTCTGAGTTATACTCGATAGTAGGAAAACGGTGATCCTGAACTTGTGTAACTTGGAATAATTAGAAGGTTAAGTAGAAAATAAATGATATCACTATGTTTAGTAAAGTCCCTTGCTTACTTTGATACTTTGTTGCTTACGCGTTTCTTGATTTTTGTGGTATATTTTCTTGAGCATATCATATAAGACATTTGATGCATGAATAAACTGTTAAGAAAATATGGAGACTCCTTAGATTTCTTGTGAAAAATTAAAGTGATTTATGAAAAGATAATGAATTTATGAACTGCCTCTCAGTTATATCCTTATTGCCTAGCCTCCTTATGTCGCTAGGGGAAGGATTCATTTTGTTGTGTGCTTAGTTTACTAGCCTCCTTATGTCACTAGGGGTACACCGTTGGTGCCTTAGCCGTACTGGTGTTAAGGTTGCCTTGTATGCTTAGTTTACTAGCCTCCTTATATCGCTAGGGGCATACAGTTGGGCCTTAACCGTGCTGGTGCTAAGGCCCTTCGCTTGCTTTGTGTACTTATATGCCTAGCCTCCTTATGTCGCTAGGAGTACACAGTTTTATGTCTTAGCCATGAAGGTGCTAAGCTTCTTTGGTATTCGATGGGCTTGAGTAGCTCTTTTCTGTATGGCAGTCGATGCACGTGTGACTTTATATGCAGTTGTTGTTGTTCACTTTTCAGTATTCTATTCCATCAGCTATTTCCTTGTACTGCTTTTATATATATATTTAGGATGTTAGATTATTGCTGCTATTTATATGTACCACTGCTGAGTTATTTATTTTAATTGGCATATTTTCTGTTGATCACCAGCATGTTTAGGATGTATAATAAACTGTTAAGAAAATATGGAGACTCCTCAGATTCCTTGTGAAAAATTAAAGTGATTTATGAAAAGATAATGAATTTATGAACTGCCTCTCAGTTATATCCTTATTGCCTAGCCTCCTTATGTCTCTAGGGGAAGGATCCATTTTGTTGTGTGCCTAGTTTACTAGCCTCCTTATGTCGCTAGGGGTACACCGTTGGTGCCTTAGCCGTACTGGCGTTAAGGTTGCCTTGTATGCTTAGTTTACTAGCCTCCTTATATCGCTAGGGGCATACAGTTGGGCCTTAACCGTACTGGTGCTAAGACCCTTCGCTTGCTTTGTGTGCTTATATGCCTAGCCTCCTTATGTCGCTAGGAGTACACTGTTTTATGTCTTAGCCATGAAGGTGCTAAGCTTCTTTGGTATTCGATGGGATTGAGTAGCTCTTTTCTGTATGGCAGTCGATGCACGTGTGACTTTATATACAGTTGTTGTTGTTCACTTTTCAGTATTCTATTCCGTCAGCTATTTCCTTGTACTGCTTATATATATATATATTTAGGATGTTAGATTATTGCTGCTATTTATATGTACCACTGCTGAGTTATTTATTTTAATTGGCATATTTTCTATTGATCACCAGCATGTTTAGGATGTAGAACTTTTCTTACAGCACATGACAGTTATATATATTTATATGCCCTTCCTTGCTTAGTTTGTATGCGAGGCATGTCTTAGCCTATTTCCTTTTCTTTGCTTAAGTTATAAATGATGATTTATAACTTCCTTGTTTCCTTTGTATTGCTTGCCACTCCTTTTCATATATATATATATATATATATATATATTGTTTAGATGTTGTCAAATTGTGATATTACTTTACACTTATAATAATTCATCAGCTTAAAATGTACTTAGATAATTGTCTAACCAGATTTTTCTTTTCTTTGGCCGGGGCCCTACATTGTGAAACCGACAATAGCAGACCCATTTCAATTAGACGAGCAGGAGTTAGGTGTGGAGCCTTACCCAGAGGAGGAGCCCGTGGAAGAAGCTGCCGTCTAGTTCCTTTATATTTCGAGTGAGAATGAGTGGTTTTCATTCTATTTTTATTTAAACATTTTAAATGATGTAATAATACATATACCATTGACTATGTATTTGGATTATATGCTTATGTTCTGAGTTCTATTTTTTCCTATTTGTACTGTGATACTTGGATGATTTATATTTCTTTAAATCGCTTTCGCACTCCGTTTATTTACTTATACAGTGACTGTTAGTTTGATTCTATGTTAATCCTTCCCTAATCAGGTGGATTGTGGAGTCTATCCTAATCCAATGATAATTGAGGGGTTAGCCAGAGTGACACCCCACCCTTAAACTAATCCTATGGCGGGATATAGGGTGTGGGGCGCCACATACTTCTACTGTTACTTATGAATATTTTTTGCTGGAATATTCGAGGAATTGGTAATGCCTCTTCTATGAACAAATTTAAGCACTTAATTTTTGAGCATAAAATAAGTATTGTAGCTATTATTGAGCCTAAGGTGCCTGCTGGAAGCATTGATAAAATCAGCCGTTTTGCAAATTTTGAGAATGTTTTGGCTTCGAACTAACAAAATTTGGGTCATGTGGACTAACATGTAGAATTCTGATATCATATCCCAATGTGAGCAAGCCATCCATATTAGATTTTTTAATGATGATTATAATTTTTGCTTCACCTTTGTTCATGCTCACAATCTTAGAAATGATCGGTTAACATTGTTGTAGCGCCACGCCCAGTCGCAGTGCGCAAAGAGGTAAAATCATAATTCGGCAGCGGAGCGGTGAGGCATTCGGGGAGGAAAATCCCGTCTTCCCGAATAACTGAAAACCAAACCCATCTGGAGGGCTGCTGACACAACCTCAAGGAGGGTTGAGAGTTAAAACTTAAGATAAGGGTAGTATTATTATCCTAAGTACTAGACCAATACATATATTGAATATAAAATACATGAGGAATCCAATATATGTATAAGATATCAGTATTTCTAGTATATTGATCACATCACAATACTAAGTATAAGTAGTATATAAACAGAGTGCAGAAGCTAAAACAAACATCTAGAAACATTCATCACAGAAGTTGTATGAAAATATTTATCTCAAAAAAGAAAAGAAAATACATTCAGAATTATTACAAATATTTTACTGAAACACAGAATTAAAGCTAAGTACTGAATTGAAATAAACTAAGCAGAATATTAATACTAGGGAAGAGTCCACTAATACTCCATAGGCTCCTCCTGGATCTCCTGGGTGTCCTCCTGACCTAGATCAATACACTGCTCAAGATCTAGCAAATTGCTGGATCCCAAAAGTACCCCGTGTTAGACACTAACACATCAAAACTAAACTAAACAGTTCTAGTTATTCATTTAACATTTACATAATATAAATAATATGTAAAAAAACTATAAAGTAACTGAAAGTATAAAACTATATAAGACTGTACAAAATTGAAGTAAAGTAAAGTAAAGATGTACTGAAAATTAAATATTGAAAGTAAGCAAAAATAATAATAGATCTGAAACTGAGTAATAGCATATAAAACTATGCTGTAAACCATTGAAACTGTGCATCTAAATATGCCACAATACTGTATGCTGTCGATATGTAATTGAAATATCACTGAACTGTTATGAGTCGTACGGTTCAATGTATACATACATTCAGTTAAGAATTGCAATGCCGATGCATCCTGAAATTCCTCAGTCTATGTATGCAACATTCTATAACCCATAAATCATCACTAATACTCATACATCCTCACTATTACTCAACATCATGCTTATGCTCATGCTCATGCTTCTAAGTTACATGAGATAAATATAGAAATCCAGAAAATACTTTAAATTCTGATAATGAATTTAGGTCTCCATTGTGCAGAATCTTGCTAAAAGGATTTTGACTCATAAATTCTAGTTCGATAATTGGTTAAAGTTGAGAGTTTACTTAAAAAATATTAGATGGGATTATTGTATACACATATTTAGCACATTTGCAAGAAATATGATTCTTAACACTTAGTTTGATTAAGCCACCCTAATGAAGCGATCTTCAATAGGTGGCATCACTTGATGGCGATTTGTATCTCAAGCTGTCATTAAGATGCCCAACTCACAATCACACTTAATGTCCTAAAGAAGGTGACTCAAATTACTTAATTTATTTAAGCCACACATATTGAAGTGATCTTCGCTAGGAAGCATCACTCGATGGCAATTTGTATTTTAATCAAACTAAGGAATGAGTCCATATTTATAACACTCTTAGTCTTGGAAGATTTACTATAATGGGACTGTATTCATATAATCCCTCGAGATAACACCTGGTCATAAGTCCACATTGGAGTGAATCAACCAATCCTAAATACTACTGAAATAATCTAGTACTATGGATATACCCTACTATACCCAACCAATCATTTGGGTTCAAAAGATTCTATTTAATCAACAAAAATTTATCAAAGCTATTAATCCTTACTTTAAATGGGTGAGTCCTACACAAGGCTCCAAGGATGCGATCAAGGGATCACTCAATATTAATTTCTACTACAAGGGAGAAGTTTCATTCGAACTGCTTTAGGTGATTCATACTACAAGGTATCAAGTTCAACTTCTAAGGTTATGAAGGACCATCTAAGTTCCTACCTTAATAAGTTACAAAAGCTTTTTCTACCTCAATGTGTCAATAATTAAAGGCTTTTAAGCATTTCAAGAACGATCCTACAATAATACTTTTGAGATCTCACATTTCTATTTTTTAAGTTAACATTCAAGATTTACTCAATAGACTTGGATTCAAGTGATCAGATCATATGATTAAGATTCATCTGATCCTTTTTTATTCTACAATCATGGGATGAAATCAAAGATCTTATTAGAGTTAAATCATTTCATAAATCATTACAAATTGATTATCTATCTTATGCTAATAGTCTTATATAAGAGAAAATCAAAGATCTAAAGTTTAGGTTCAGATAATCCAATCACACAGATTCAATATTAACCTTAGCACTTCTAATTTAATAATTTACGATTAATATCAAATCATATGCATTATGAAATAATGTCAATCGAATTGTCTTACAATTAAGTTGATTGATTAAGGTGATTAAGATTTATATCTTAATCAAGACAAGTTAGGGTGTAACCCCTAGCCTTATTAAAATTAAGATTAATGGATAATTTAAAGATCAATAACAAATTAATATATTATTGGTATATTATTGATGTCAAAATTTTGATTTTAATTAAGTATTATTTATTTAATCAAGTTATTAAGATTCTTATGTTTAATTATAGTTTAATGTCAATTTAAGCACCTTGAGGTGTCCAATCAAGTATTAAAGTTCTCTAATATACACCATAATATCATGAAAGCGTATAAATGTAAAGATGATATAAAATAGAAGGTAATTAAGACTAACTAAATTCTAAATCAAACTAAAGGAATTAGCTCTTGATTACATAATCTAAAAGACTTAAGTTTCATGTCATTTAGTTATTGTGATATACTTTGATTAATATAAGCCATCAAGGATCCTATTCTTTGACATTTGGCACAAGTCAGTTAAGGTACATAATAGGTTTTGAGCACTTATTAAAAATGTTAAAGTTTTAATTTTAATTTCAACATAGAACTTTATGCAATGCTCAATTTTAACTAAATTAGGGACCTTAAAATGCGCAAACGGTGAAGTTTCGGCAATTTCAGCCATTTTTGGGTAGTTCTGGAATTTTATGATCGCTACGGCGCGCTGTAGCACATTTTGTTCGAAAGTCATGCGCTACGACGCGCTGTGGTGCACTATAGAGCGCTGCAGCACTTTTGGGCACTGTAGCGCGCTATGGCGCGCAAAGCGCTGCGGCACGCTATGGCGCGCTGCAATGCGCCACAGCTGGTTTCAGCGCTGTGGCGTGCGGCAGCGCTTTCAAATGCTGTGGCGGTTTCAGTGCTATGGCGTGCTGCAGCACTTTCAAACACTGCGGCGCACTACGGCGGGTTCCAGCGCTGATTTTCGAAAGGCGATCGCTATGGCGTGCTACGACGCACTGTAGCGCACTACGACGAATTTACATTATTTTTATCAAATTATATTTTTATACATCGCAAGATTTTTTTAAGACGCTGCGGCGCACGGTAGTGCGCTACAGCACGCTGTGGCGGATCAGTTTCTGCAACTCGGGCGCTGCAGTGCCAGATGGTGATTTTGCTAGTGAGAAACCCGGAAAGGACCTGCTTTCGAGCTCAAATACTTTCAATCCAGAGTATTCCATGAGCGGTGCCATATATCAATAGAAATGTCTTTTTGATACATTTGCATTGACACCAAAATTGATATGAACGGATCATTCTAACTATACGAACAATGGTAATAAACATTCGGGTATATAAAGATAGGGGAAAATAGAGCATTTATTTTGTAAGGAAAAATGATATCTTAATGAACTTTCATGGCTTCCATACTCAAATATTGATTTCTAAAGATACAAATGAGCATACAGAGAAATGAAATGATCAAGAAAGAAGAACAAATGAGTACCTTAGTCTTGCAAAAAATAGAGGAAGAAGACTTGGAAAGCTTTGTAGATGAGCTTCTTCTTCTTCTTTAGCCCAAAACTTAACAATGGAGGGGAAGGGAGAGAGCTTTAGAGCTCCAACTTGACAGCAAAATGAAGAAGGAGGGCTGAGCTCTCTTAATAAAGGAGAAGAGGAGGATGGGAGGAAGGATATGGTCTATTAAGCTAGGAGGCAAGCTCTCTCCCATCAAGCATGAGGGAAAGTATGGGGAGCAAGGGTCAGCCGAATGAAGGGGAATGGCCAGCCAAAATTTAGGAAAGAGAAGGAAAGAGAAAAAATTGAATTAAGGAATAATTAATTATTATACATAATATTTAATTTATTAAAAATTCAGATTAAATAAACGCGCTCCGAAAAATCCCAAAAATTCACTCATAGCTAATTTGGGGGTGAGGAATTCAACGACAAAGTTGAATTTCGATTCTGACGATTATTTACTTATCCTATTTTTTGGTGCATTTAATTATATTAGAATATAAGTGAAAATCCAACGACTTCCAAATGCGTCCAAAACATCACCCTTAGCTAATTTGGGGGTGATGATCATAACGGTGAAGTCAGATTTTGGTTTCGAGGTCAAATTAAATATCTCAATTTTCTAATTAATTAAATATTAAAATAATCCAAAATAGTTGATTTAGCTCTGAATCGTGCCAAATCTTTAGGGATTGATTCTAATAGATAGATGAAATTAACAGAATGATAATTAAGATATGATTAGACTTAAATTAAACTGGGTAACAACCTTGGATTGTTACAGTTGTGGTCCTTCTTGAAGGATTGTGTCACCACTTCCTTACCTTGGGCAGTGGGAGGTGATTTTAATGTTATCATGAAAATAAACGAGTACAAAGGTTACTCTAGTTATTATTCCAACTCTACTTTTAATTTCAACTCGGCGATGTCAGATTGTGGTTTAGAGGATTTCAAATATTCGGGTGCCCATTTCACTTGGAATGACGGTCCAAAATTTGCTCGCTTAGATAGATTCCTTATGAATAGTAATTGATGTAACGCATTTTCCAACCTTCTTAACTCCTCCCTAAACTCAACTATTTCTAACCATAAACCAATCATCATTTCCTCTTGGAATAATAAAAATAAGTTCCCGAAGTCCTTTCGTTTTCAACACTTTTGGTTTCAAAAAGAAGATTGCAAGGGCATTGTTAATTATATTTGGAATCAACCTTATAATTACTTTGGGCATTATATATTGGTTGACAAGTTTAAAAAGTTAAGGAAAGCTCTTTGTATTTGGAACAAAACCTCCATTAGAAACATATTCACAAATTTGTCCCGTTAAGAAAATTTAGTCTCCACTCTGGAATCTATCTTTGACATTGACCCGTCTGATAATAATAGGATGGCAGTCAATAAAGCTAAAACTAATCTCATCTTAAATCACAATGATGTCGAATCCTTTTGGAAACAAAAGTGCTATATAAATTGGAAGTTAGAAGGTTAGCATAACACTGCCTTTTATCATAATTGGGTTAGGAAAATGAGACATATTAAACTCATTAATGAGGTCTCTTCCCCTAAAGGCCAAAAGATTTCAAACTTAACCAAGTTGCAAAGCTCTATCACCAACTATTTCCAAGAAAATTTCAAAAACTCCGATATGCCTCCCCTCCTTAGAAGCAAGCTAGCCACCCCGGAACCTCAAATCTCTACGGACACAAATAACTTTTTAAATCAGATGCTGAGTGATGAAGAAATTTGGGACACTGTTAACAAACTTAAAGATAATTCCTGCCATGGGTCTGATGGGTTTCCCAAGAAATTTTTTAGGAAATTTTGGGAGATTTTAAAGCTGGATGTTTGCAATGGGATAAATGAATTTTTCTGTGATGTCCCCCTTCCCAAATTCTTCACTCACACTATGATTACATTGATCTCAAAAACTGAAAAAGCTTCTTGGTGGAATAACTTTAGACTTATTAGCCTTTGCACCACCTGTAACGCCCCGCCCCGTCGCCGTGCGCAAAAAGAAATAGTCATAATTAAGTTCGGCGGCGGTGTGGCACGCCTCTCAGAGAGGAATATCCCGTCTCCCCGCAATAGCTGAAAACTAAGCCCACCTGAAGGGCTGCTGACTCAACCTCAAATAGGGTTGAGAGCTAATATTTAAGATAAGAGTAATATCCTTATCCTAAGTATTAGGCAAATACATACATTAGATTTAGAATATAATAGGAATTCAATATATTTATAAAATATCAGCATTTCCAGTATGCTGATCACATCACAATACTAAGTATAAATAGTATAAAATAAAGTGCGGAAGCTTTAAAGTAAACATCCAAAAAATATTCATCACAGAGGTTAAATAAAAAGATTCATCTCAGAAAAGAAAAAAAAATACATCTAGAATTATTACAAATAATTTACTGAAATAGACATAAAACTAAATACTGAATTAAAAATACTAAGCAGAAAATAATTCTGGAGGAGAGTCCATGTAACAGCCCAAACTCTTAACACCAAGGTATTGTTTGCTTTGGCCTGAAATACCTACTGTTTTTCCCTCAGAAGATAACTTCCCAGCAAGTCACCCATCCTGGGATGCTCCCATGTAATAGCCCAAACTCTTAAGCACCAAGGTATTATCCGCTTTGTCCTGAAAAGACTCACAGTTTTGCCCTCAGAAAATAACTTCCCAGCAGGTCACCCATCATGGGAGTGCTCCCACATGAGCACGCTTAACTTAAGAACTCCACCGTTATATGAAAAAGCGCCTCGATGTTTAAGAGTTTCACTTATTACTACTTAAGTGGGTCATCACAATCTCCCAAACTTAAGTAATTGACGTCCTCATCAGTATCCACACACAGATCCAAGAACCATCCATTAGGTAGATAGGACTAGAGGTGACCCCTACAGGCGCAAGAGGTACCCACAGCCATGTAGCACCTTAACTATCATGGGTTCAAGAGGCTGCTCACATGAAGTGGTACTTTTCCCTGTATGGCACTTAGTTCCTATCTGACACCTTATGGTTTGCTCTGATACCATTTATAATAGCCCAAACTCTTAAGCACTAAAGTATTGTCCGCTTTGTCCTAAAAAGACTCACAGTTTTACATTCAAAAAATAACTTCCCAACAGGTCACCCATCCTGGGAGTGCTCCCACATGAACATACTTAACTTTGGAGTTTTTATCAAGAACTCCACCGTTATCTGAAAAGGAACCTCGATGTTTAAGAGTTTCACTTATTACTACTTAAGTGGGTCATACAATTTCGACAATGGTAGATTCAGAGTTGTTCGAGGTCGTGGGACCTTCTGAAGATCCGGTACAGGAGGTGGAGCATACAGGAGAAGATCAGTAGTTTCTGTCTGATATTGTGAGGATATGAGAGAATTTACTCTTTTTACTGCATAAACTTTATCATCATTTTGTAATAATACATGATCTAACTGCTTTACTTTTCATGCTTATGTATTCTGAGTTGTACAGTTTTTATTTGGCTTGTATGGATGTTACTCTTATTTTTCTTCCGCACTCTGATAAATTATAGTATACTCATTTAAGTGATTGTTTCTATTGATACTCTTTGCTTATTAAGGCATATCCTCCCTTAACATTTTATTAAAAAGGACCATTCCTTAATCTGAATGTTAAGTGAGGATTTGCTAAGTGACGACCACCTCCTAATCCGGGTGATTTTGGGGCGGCCGCCACATCCCACCTGAGCACGCTTAACTTTGGAGTTCTTATCAGGAACCCCACCGTTATCTGAAAGGGCGCCTCGATGTTTAAGAGTTTCACTTATTACTACTTAAGTGGGTCTTCACAATCTCCTCAACTTAAGTAACTGACGTCCTCGTCAGTATCCATACACAGATCCAAGAACCATCCATTGGGTAGATAGAACTAGAGGTGACCACTACAGGCTCAAGAGGTACCCACAACCATATAGCACCTTAACCATCATGGATTCAAGAGGTTGCTCATATGAAGTGGTACTTTTCCCTGTATGACACTTAGCTCCTATCTGACACCCTATAGTTTGCTCTGATACCATTTGTAACAGCTCAAACTCTTAACACCAAGGTATTGTCTGCTTTGGCCTGAAAGGCCTTATAGTTTTGCCCTCAGAAGATAACTTCCCAGCAAGTCACCCATCCTGGGAGTGCTCCCACCTGAACACACTTAACTTTAGAGTTTTTATCAGGAACTCCACCGTTATCTGAAAAGGCGCCTCGATGTTTAAGAGTTTCACTTATTACTACTTAAGTGGGTCTTCACAATCTACTAGTGCTCCACAGGCTCCTCCTGAATCTCCTGGGTGTCTTCCGACCTGTCTCAATATACTGCTCGGAATCTAGCAAATTGCCGGATCCCAAAAATACCTCGTGTTAGACAATAAGTCTAACACATCGAAGCTAATCTAAACAGTTCTAGACATTCATTTAATATTACATAATATAATTAAATCTACTGAAATACTATAAAGATAACCAAAAGTATAAAACTGTATAAAATTGTACAAAATAGCAACAAAGTAAAGTAAAATTGAACTGTAAACTGAATACTGTAACTAAATCAAAATAATACTACATCTAAAACTGAGTAATCATATATAAACTATGTTATATATCACTGAGAATGTGCATCTGAATATGCCATAATACTGTATGCTACTGATATGCTACCAAAATGTCACTGAACTGTTATGAGCAGTACGGTCCAATGTACACATACATCCAGTTGGGAATACTGTCTACTGATGATGCCGATGCATCTTGAAATTCCCCAGATAATGTATGCAATATTCAGTAACTCATAAATCATCACTGATATTTATACATCATTCTGATACTCACACATCATTCTGATACTCACTCATCTTATGCTCATACTCATGCTTCTAAACTACATGAGATAAACCTAGAAAATGCTTTAAAATCTGATAATTAGTCCAAAGTCTCCATTGTGCAGAATCCTGCTAAAAGGATTTTGTGTAAAATATTAAAATTCCATTTCAAACTATTTACTAATATTTAAATAAATTTGACTTCATATTGAAAATCTGACTTCACCATTATGTTCACCACCCTCAAATTAGCTAGGGGTGAAGTTTTGAACACATTTTGAAGTCATTAAATTTTAGATAAATATTTTAATATTATTTAAATACCTGAAAATTTGAGTAATTAAATACTCGTCGGACCAAAAATTCGAGTGCGCCATTGTGTTCAGAATCACTCAATTAGCTAATTTTGATATATTGGAACATATTTATTAATATAAATTTATTTAATTAAATCTATTAAATTAAATTAATTAATAATATATTTAATTAGGAACTAACGGCACCGTCTACTCATCTAACGATGTCATCTTCTATTAACCAATCGCGGGGTAAATCTTGACCGTCTGATCATCCGATCAGACGGTAGAGGCATCTTCTTCCCCGAAGAAGCTCCGCGTGGAGCGAGCAGACGCACGCGTCGCTCGGGACTTCTTCCGCGCGGTAATCTGGGCAGATCATCACCATTCCAATGGATAAAACGACCGCTGTAAGATTCATTTAAGAATCTAGAGAGCTTCGAAGGTCTCATTTTAATGCAATTTGAACTTAAAAATTTTTTTTAGAGCTGTCGATCAAACCCTAGCATCTGGACCATCAATCAGGTACCTCTATTTTTGCTCAAATCTTCAAATCCTAATTCATTGATTCAATTGTGATCAATATTTTCTAGGAATTCTACTCAGCAATCGATTAACTCCATCTGCGCATAAATTCGATTTTCGGCCATTAAAACCTCTCACGACACCTAAAATCCTAATGGTTTTCTTAATCCAGTTGATTGCTGTGATAATGTATTAGTAATTGATATTATGTATATAAATTGTGATCAATTAAATCGAAATTAAGTGTATCGTATAAATGCTTGCGTTAGAACCTTACATTCGTCGATTAGGGCATGAATTTTGATGACGATTTAGAAGGAGTAAGTTAGAAATTTTATGATTCATAGATTCGTCTCTTCAAAAGCTTTCGAATGGTATATGTTTTACACCCTCAGCAGTGGTGTCTGCGTTTTTGAAGGATGCCCTAACACCTCCCCTTTCGGCAAGGAAGAAGATGCGATGCTGGGCTGGGTCGCGTCAGGCCAGGCCTGTCCGAGGATGGACTGCAGGCGTCCACGTGTGCGGCTGGCAATCGCCTAGTGGGCCCCACCTGCTAATATCTGCGCCTGCCACGTCACTCCTCTGGGACCCGCCAAACCTGCAAAATAAATTTATAATATATATTAATTAAACGAAAATATATTAAATTAAATCAATTTATTAAAATCAGAATAATTAAATAAATTAAACCCTAAGCTTTATACATTTCTAACTTACAAAATATAAATCCAAACTTAATAAATAAATATATCATAGTGATCAACAAAAATAGAGTATTAATATGGAACTATTAAATTTTCATTTGGATCAATATTTAACATAAGATTAATTTCAATAAAGATATTAAACAAATATATAATTTAATTAATTAAAACCCAAACTGTAAACATTAATATCTTAATAAATATACATCCAAATTATACAAATAAATATATCAAATTTATCAGAAAAATAAAAGGAATTTAAAGATGCAATTTATTTTATTATAGGATTATTATTTCACATAATGACATTTTTATGTATTTAAAATATTACAAAAATACCACTAAAATTCATTAATCCATAACTCGTCACACACTTACCCAAATTTATCAAATATGGGTCTTAAAATACTCAGAAAAACCTAAGGAATATTTTAGAAATATTAATTTTTTTGTTTGATTTAAAATTTGACTAATCACAATTAGAACCTAACCCTAATTAAGCCTTTAAACCTAGAAACTTCAAATAGCCATAAGTTAGTCAATTTAACTCCAAATTAGATGATCCAAATATCTATTTAGATCAGAAGAACCTAAATTTTAGTAAACTGCAAAAATATTTAGGATCCAATAGTTAGATCTCCTAATTAAACCTAATAACTTTAAAACTTGATTAGTGAATATTAGCAATTATAATAATCCAAATTAAGAAATTTTAGTTTTAAATGACTCACAAAGTGAATTAGAACCTAAATATATTATTAGTTTAATAATTTTGTGACTCAAATCACTAATCACTCTCTAATTATAATAAACTCTAATTATTAAACCCTCCAAATTAAAATAGCTATAACTTAACCAATTCAAATCAGAATTTGATAATTTTGAACTCTATAGAAACCTTAGGACCTAATCTTCAATAAACTAGCATAAATTTTATATTTTAATAAGGGTAAAATTTCTAAAATGCTCTTATAAGGTCAAATTCCCAATTTGACCTTATAAGGCATAAAAATTATATAACTTAATAAAAGAATAATTCAAATAAATCAAAATAGTCTTTTTATAAGCAAATCATGATAAAATATTAAAATAATTTTTATTATTTTGGCAGATCAAAGAAATTAAATTTGGTTGATTTTGACAAAACAAGTCAGGTACGCAAATTTACTTATAAGTCTTATTTCAGTATTCTTATTTGAGCTATTTTCCCATTTGAGTATTATTTGTACTGCTTATCGCATTTTAATCTGCAAAAGAATTATATCAAAAAGCATGTAACAAAAAGAATTTATATATATTTTTGTGGTGTTTGTCTTTGGAGGGTGGAATGCAAAACTGGAATCTGTACAGATTGGGCTAGCTAGCAAGCCCCTGGGAGTTATATGGAGGGATTTAGCCTATTGTAAGAAGTAGGCAAATCCAGAGGAAAGACACACCAAGAATTATTATTTGAGTAAGCTACCGACGGGTGGCGAGATAAGCTTTCTACAGATTTATGCCTATGGGTTTACCCATTTGGGCTTAGGGGTCTTCGGACTTGCCTTATTGTTACATATGCTTTTGATAAAATTTATTTCATATATGTTGATCTTCACAGCTATTTTGCAGGGCAGAAATTGCATTTGGAAATTACTTGCAGTTTTATTTTCAGTCATTTTCATATGTGATTTATACCTATTATATGATGCTAGATTTATTCTTATAAGAACAATTTGCGTACTCCCACCTGACTGGTAAACTGAATTTTTTAGGTTTTGATAATTAAAGAACTTAGAAGATCTGCCAAATTAAAAGAAGAAGAATTTAAAGAAGCAAGAAGAATGTAGATATTTGATTTCTTATTTTGTAAAAATTAAAGCTGTTGTAACTTTTCATATATGTTTTGGCTCTATGTATAAAAGGACTGTGGATTTTATTATTTTATTTTATTATGTCCTTTTTGAATTATAAAAATGTCTATATTTTCATTTGAGATGAATTATTCTTTAAAGACTCTCGAACTTCGATCCCCGGTCGCCACATAAATTGTATCAGGGCGAAGTTTGAGACTATTTAAGGAATGATTCATAAAAAGAGCCAACTATATGAATACAGTTACTAAATTATTAGAAGTTAGAATTTTAAGTTGGAGAGCCAACTAAATATAGTTTATTATTTCCCAGATTATGGATAGTCAAAACAACAACAACAATCAATCACAAGAGGAAAATGTTCCTCAAAACACTCCTAGTCACAATGAGACTGTTTCACCTAATGCTGAAGCAGTCTATCCCTTTGATCATAGTGGAGTAAATCAGATGCTCCAGTTCATGAATATGATGAGTCAATTCATGAACAATCAACAAATCCAGAACCCTCATCCTATTCAGAGAAAAGCAGTAAATGAAGACATGCAAATAATTCTTAAACTTCTGCCTCCCAGATTTAATGGCAAAGCAACTCCCTACCAAGCTGAGGAATGGATTCAAAGGATAGAAAAAGTGTTTAAATGTGCTAAGAGTTCAGATGACCAGAAGGTATCTCTAGCTACTTACCTTCTAACAGAAGCTGCTGAGAAGTGGTGGAAGACGACCAAGAATACCATATTCCAAAACAGAATAGAAGAAGAGATCCAATGGGAGGAATTTGTGAAAGCATTTTTGGGCAAATATGTGCCTCAATCTGCTAGGCAGACAATGAGAAAAGAGCTATTAAACCTAAAGCAAGGAAGTCATTCAGTAACTGAATATGAAGAGGAATTCACTCGTCTAGCCAGCTTTACCCCAGAAATAGTTACTACTGAAGAAGTCAGATGCCATCTATTCCTTAATGGATTAAGGAATAACTTTCAACATATTTTGACACCTCTTCAAATCTTAAACTTTGCTCAACTAGTAGAGAAAGCCAAACTTATGGAAGCTCAAGAAGAACAGTATTCTTCCATGATGAAAAGGTCAGCTTTCTCTTCTCATTTTCAATCCAAGAGGCAACACTTCTCCAGACCTCAAGGAAAAGTGTATAACATTCAAGGTAATTCAAGTAGACCTACTCCAGGCACACCAAACACTTGCAGGTTTTGTGGAAGAATTCATAGTACAGATAAGTGCTTCACCGGTGAAGGTCAATGCCACCGGTGTGCAAGGACAAATCATTCTATAAAATTCTGTCGTGCCACTTATACAGTCAACGGGTATCAAATCCCAAATCAAGGAAAAGCAATTATGAAGAATCCAGGAAGACCACCAGTAAACCAAGGAAACAATGTTGCATCTTCCAGTAATCCAAGAAATAATCAAGCCCAGGCTAGAATATTCAACCTATCTCAAGAAGAGGCAAAAGAAGAACCTGATGTGGTCACAGGTACCATTTTATTATTTCAGTACCCATGTTCAGTTCTTTTTGATTCTGGAGCTACGCATTCTTTTATTGCGTCAACAATAGTTCAACAATATTCATTACCAGTAGAACAACTTTCATCAACCCTTAAAGTTAATCTACCATCAGGAGAGTTCTTAGAAACAAACATCTTCTACAATTGCAATTTAGTTATAAATGGAATTTCTTGGGAAGCTAAACTCACAGTCATCCCTATAACTAGTTTTGATATTATCCTTGGGATGGACTGGATGAGTCAGAATAAGGCATTAATTGATTGTGCAAAGAAAATAGTATATATTTATAATGGAAATAAGAAGGTAACTTTTATTGGTCAAAGAAGTGCAATTATTAGTCTTATCCCAGCAAACAAGATTGAGAAATTCATTAGAAAGAAATATCCTATATTCCTAACTCTACTCTCAAGTTCTGAAGTTAAAACTACAACTTTAGAAGAGACTCATGTAGTAAAAGAATATGCAGATATATTTCCAGATGAACTTCCAGGTTTGCCACCTCAAAGAGAAGTGGAGTTTAGTATTGATTTAAGTCAAGGAACGAATCCTTTATCTAAAGCTCCATACAGAATGGCACCCAAAGAGTTAGAAGAACTTAAGAATCAACTTCAAGAGTTGACTGAAAAAGGATTTATAAGACCAAGTAATTCTCCTTGGGGAGCCCCAGTTCTATTTGTTAAGAAGAAAGATGGAAGTATGAGATTATGTATCGATTATCGGGAATTAAATAAGGTTACTATTAAGAACAAATACCCATTACCAAGGATAAATGATTTATTTGATCAGTTAGTTGGTGCTTCCATATTTTTTAAGATTGATTTAAGATCTGGTTATCACCAACTCTGTATCAAAGATGAAGATATTCCTAAATCTGCATTCAGAACAAGATATGGGCATTATGAATTCTTGGTAATGCCATTTGGGTTAACAAATGCCCCATCTTATTTTATGGATCTAATGCAGCGAATAATGAAACCCTATCTAGATTCTTTTATTATCGTCTTTATTGATGATATATTAATCTATTCTAAGAATGCTAAGGAACATGAAGAGCATCTTAGAATCACCTTGACTTGTTAAGACAACATCAACTGTACGCCAAATTCTCAAAATGTGAATTTTGGCTTCACTCAGTCGCCTTCTTAGGCCATATAATTAGCAAGGAAGGAATATCAGTTGATCCCAGCAAAATAAGTGCAATTCAAGATTGGCCCCAACCTACTTCAGTAACAGAAATAAGAAGCTTCTTGGGTTTAGCTGGGTACTATCGCAAGTTTGTTAAGAACTTCTCTCAGATTGTAGTCCCTCTTACTCGTCTTACTCAAGAAGATGTACCTTATGTTTGGGATTCATCTTGTGAATCAGCATTTAAAAAATTAAAAGAATGTTTAATCTTAGCTCCTATTCTAGTTCTGCCAGTTAAAGGAAAAGAATATCAGATTTATTGTGATGCTTCTGGAATTGGATTAGGCTGTGTTCTCATGCAAGAAGGAAAAGTAATAGCTTTTGTATCTAGACAACTCAAAATTCATGAGAAGAATTATCCAGTTCATGACCTGGAGTTAGCTGCAATAGTCTTTGCACTAAAGATCTGGAGACACTACTTGTATGGAGTAAAATGTGAAGTCTTCACAGATCACCAAAGTTTGAAGTATATTTTTACTCAAAAAGAGATCAATTTAAGACAGCGAAGATGGTCAGAATTAATCAAAGATTATGATTTATCAATTCAATATCATCCTGGCAAGGCACATGTAGTAGCAGACGCACTAAGTCGAAAGGCAATTTCACATTTACATGTTTTGACTTCTAATCCTACATTACTCAAGGAAATAGAAGATCTTCAATTAGAAGTCATATTGCCAGCAAATGCTAAGCTATTTCAGATGACTGTAGAATGTTCATTAATGGATGAGATTAAAGAAGCTCAATATCTGGATGAAGAATATAGCTCCTTATCTGCATCCATTCAATCAGGAAAGCAATTAAAACTGAATTTAGATTCAAATAAGAATATTTGGTGTGGATCCAGAATATGGATACCAAATAAAGTTGAGCTAAGAACTAAAATATTAAAAGAAGCTCACCAGTCTAGATATTCAATTCATCCTGGGAATAATAAAATGTATCAAGACATGAAATCCCATTTTTGGTGGCCAGGAATGAAAAGAAGTATAGCTGAGTTCATATCAAAATGTGAAGCCTGTAACTTGGTAAAAGCAGAACATCAGAAACTTGGTGGATTACTTCAACCTCTAGCTATACCTCAATGGAAATGGGAAGATATCTCCATGGATTTTATAACTGGATTTCCTCGTTCAAAATCCAATAATGATTCTATTTGGGTAATTGTGGATAGACTTACCAAATAAGCGCACTTTTTACCCATTAAGCAAACAGATTCAATAGACAAATTGGCAAGAATTTATCTAAAAGAGATAGTAAGGTTGCATGGTATTCCAAAAACCATTGTTTCTGATAGAGATAGTAGATTCACTTCAAAGTTCTGGAAAGCAGTTCATCAAGATCTTGGTTCACAGCTCTGTATGAGTACAGCTTTTCATCCACAGACTGATGGACAAACTGAAAAAGTAAATCAAACTCTAGAAGATCTTCTTCGCCTTTGTGTCTTAGATTTTGGAGGAAGTTGGGATGATCATCTTCCATTAATTAAATTTTCTTATAATAACAGTTTTCAGGCAAGCATAGGAATGGCTCCCTTATCCTAGAATAGTGTTGGAGAAAATAGGATATTAAAATCAGATTTGATTCTTCAGGCAACAGAAAAGATAAAAATAATTCAGCATCGAATGAAAGCAGCTCAAGACAGGCAGAAGCAGTATTTTGATACTCATCATCGCCATATTGAATTTTCTGTTGGAGACTTTGTGTATTTAAAAGTGAACCCATTCAGAGGAGTTTCTAGATTTGGAGTTTCTGGGAAATTAAGTCCAAGATTTATTGAACTTTTTGAAGTTTTGAGAAGAGTGGGCCAAGTAGCTTATCAGATCAAACTTCCAGCACATCTGAGTCTAATGCACGATGTGTTTCATATCTCTTCCTTAAGAAAATGTCTATCTGAACCTTTAATGAGAGTGGAAGTAGAGGATATCAATTTGCAACCAAATCTAAGCTATGTGATCGAACCAGAAGAGATTTTATATCGAGATGAAAGGAAATTAAGAAGTAAATCCATTCCCATGATAAAGATCAAATGGAAGAATTGTCGCAATGAAGAAGCTACATGGGAAGAAGAATCAAGTATGAGGAAAGCATATCCTTACTTATTTCACTAGTAAGTGACTATAGATCTTGTAAATCTCTTTAAATTTTAGATTGATGTCGGGACGATATCTCTTTTAAGTTGGAGAGAATGTAAAATACTAAAATTTCATTTCAAATTGTTTATTAATATTTAAATAAATTTGACTTCAGATTGAAAATTTGACTTCACCATTGTGTTCGCCACCCTCAAATTAGCTAGGGGTGAAGTTTTGAACATATTTTGAAGTCGTTAAATTTTAGATAAATATTTTAATATTATTTAAATACCTGAAAATTTGAGTAATTAAATACTCGTCGGACCAAAAATTCGAGTGCGCCATTGTGTTCAGAATCACTCAATTAGCTAGAATTGATATTTTGGAACATATTTATTAATATAAATTTACTTAATTAAATCTATTAAATTAAATTAATTAATAATATATTTAATTAGGAACTAACGGCACCGTCTACTCATCTAACGCTGTCATCTTCTATTAACCAATCGCAGGGTAAATCTTGACCGTTTGATCATCCGATCAAACGGCAGAGGCATCTTCTTCCCCGAAGAAGCTCTGCGTGGAGCGAGCAGACGCACGCGTCGCTCGGGACTTCTTCGGCGCGGCAATCTGGGCAGATCATCACCATTCCAATGGATAAAACGACCGCTGTAAGATTCATTTAAGAATCTAGAGAGCTTCGAAGGTCTCATTTTAATGCAATTTGAACTTAAAATTTTTTTTTTTAGAGCTGTCGATCAAACCCTAGCATCTGGACCATCAATCAGGTACCTCTATTTTTGCTCAAATCTTCAAATCCTAATTCATTAATTCAATTGTGATCAATATTTTCTAGGAATTCTACTCAGCAATCGATTAACTCCATCTGCGCATAAATTCGATTTTCAGCCATTAAAACCTCTCACGACACCTAAAATCCTAATGGTTTTCTTAATCCAGTTGATTGCTGTGATAATGTATTAGTAATTGATATTATGTATATAAATTGTGATCGATTAAATCGAAATTAAGTGTATCTTATAAATGCTTACGTTAGAACCTTACATTCGTCGATTAGGGCATGAATTTTGATGATGATTTAGAAGGAGTAAGTTAGAAATTTTATGATCCATAGATTCGTCTCTTCAAAAGCTTTCGAATGGTATATGTTTTACGCCCTCAGCAGTGGTGTCTGCGTTTTTGAAGGATGCCCTAACACCTCCCCTTTCGGCAAGGAAGAAGACGCGATGCTGGGCTGGGTCGCGTCGGGCCGGGCCTGTCCGAGGATGGACTGCAGGCGTCCACGTGTGCGGCTGGCAATCGCCCAGTGGGCCCCACCTGTTAATATCTGCGCCTGCCACGTCACTCCTCTGGGACCCGCCAAACCTGCAAAATAAATTTATAATATATATTAATTAAACGAAAATATATTAAATTAAATCAATTTATTAAAATTAGAATAATTAAATAAATTAAACCCTAAGCTTTATACATTTCTAACTTACAAAATATAAATCCAAACTTAACAAATAAATATATCATAGTGATCAGCAAAAATAGAGGATTAATATGGAATTATTAAATTTTCATTTGGATCAATATTTAACATAAGATTAATTTCAATAAAGATATTAAACAAATATATAATTTAATTAATTAAAACCCAAACTTTAAACATTAATATCTTAATAAATATACATCCAAATTATACAAATAAATATATCAAATTCATCAGAAAAATATAAGGAATTTAAAGATGTAATTTATTTTATTATAGGATTATTATTTCACATAATGACATTTTTAGGTATTTAAAATATTACAAAAATACCACTAAAATTTATTAATCCATAACTCTTCACACACTTACCCAAATTTATCAAATATGGGTCTTAAAATACTTAGAAAAACCTAAGGAATATTTTAGAAATATTAATTTTTTCTGTTTGAATTAAAATTTGACTAATCACAATTAGAACCTAACCCTAATTAAGCCTTTAAACCTAGAAACTTCAAATAGCCATAAGTTAGTCAATTTAACTCTAAATTAGATGATCCAAATATCTATTTAGATCAGAAGAACCTAAATTTTAGTAAACTGCAAAAATATTTAGGATCCAATAGTTAGATCTCCTAATTAAACCTAATAACTCTAAAACTTGATTAGTGAATATTAGCAATTATAATAATCCAAATTAAGAAATTTTAGTTTTAAATGACTCATAAAGTGAATTAGAACCTAAATATATTATTAGTTTAATAATTTTGTGACTCAAATCACTAATCATTCTCTAATTATAATAAACTCTAATTATTAAACCCTCCAAATTAGAATAGCTATAACTTAACCAATTCATATCAGAATTTGATAATTTTGGACTCTATAGAAACCTTAGGACCTAATCTTCAATAAACTAGCATAAATTCTATATTTTAATAAGGGTAAAATTTCTAAAATGCCCTTATAAGGTCAAATTCCCAATTTGACCTTATAAGGCATAAAAATTATACAACTTAATAAAAGAATAATTCAAATAAATCAAAATAGTCTTTTTATAAGCAAATCATGATAAAACATTAAAATAAATTTCATTATTTTGGCAGATCAAAGAAATTAAATTTGGTTGATTTTATCAAAATAAGTCAGGTACGCAAATTTACTTATAAGTCTTATTTCAGTATTCTTATTTGAGCTATTTTCCTATTTGAGTATTATTTGCACTGCTTACCGCATTTTAATCTGCAAAAGAATTATATCAAAAATCATGTAACAAAAAGAATTTATATATATTTTTGTGGTGTTTGTCTTTGGAGGGTGGAATGCAAAACTGGAATATGTACAGATTGGGCTAGCTAGCAAGCCCCTGGGAGTTATATGGAGGGATTTAGCCTATTGTAGGAAGTAGGCAAATCCAGAGGAAAGACACACCAATAATTATTATTTGTGTAAGCTACTAACGGGTGGCGAGATAAGCTTTCTACAGATTTATGCCTATGAGTTTACCGATTTGGGCTTAGGGGTCTCCGGACTCGCCTTATTATTACATAAGCTTTTGATAAAATTTATTTCATATATGTTGATATTCACAGCTATTTTGCAGGGCAGAAATTGCATTTAGAAATTGCTTACTTGCAGTTTTATTTTCAGTCATTTTCATATGTGATTCATACCTATTATAGGATGCTAGATTTATTCTTATAAGAATAATTTGCGTACTCCTACCTGATTGGTAAACTGAATTTTTCAAGTTTTGATAATTAAAGAACTTAGAAGATCTGCCAAATTAAAAGAAGAAGAATTTAAGAAGTAAGAAGAATGTAGATATTTTATTTCTTATTTTGTAAAAATTAAAGCTGTTGTAACTTTTCATATATGTTTTGGCTCTATGTATAAAAGGACTGTGGATTTTATTATTTTATTTTATTATGTCCTTTTTGAATTATAAAAATGTCTATATTTTCATTTGAGATGAATTGTTCTTTAAAGACTCTCGAACTTCGATCCCCGGTCGCCACATTTTGACTCCTAAATCTAATCTTGTTAATTGGTTGAAGTTGAGTGTTTGCTTAAAAATTATTAGCTGGAGAGATTATATACACATATTTAGCATATTTGCAAGAAAGGTAGATTTAACCCTTAGCTTGTCTAAACTGCACTTATCGAAGCGCACTACGATAGGAGGCAGAACTCGGTCACAGTTTACATCTCAAGCTAAGCCGTTAAATGCCCTAATTATAAGCATACTTAGTGGTCTACTCAAAGTGACTTAAGATACTTAGTTTGCTTAAATTGCACTTATCGAAGCGCACTACGATAGGAGGCAGAACCCGGGTGCAGTTTACATCTCAAACTAAGGATCTTGTTCACTAATTGTAACAATCTTAGTCTTGGAAGATTTAATCTAACGGGACTGTATTCGGCTAATCCTGCGGGATAGCACCTGGTCATAAGTCCACATTGGAGTGAATCAACTAATCCTGAATACTACTGAAATAAACTAGTAATATAGGTATACCCTACTATACCCAACCAATAATCTGAGTTCAGCAGATTCTATTTAATCGACAAAGATTTATCAAATCTATTAATCTTTACTCTAAGTAGGTGTATCCTACACAATGCTCGAAGGATGTGATTAAAGGATCACTCAACATAGGTTGCTACCATAAGGAATGAGCCACAATCTAAGTACCTTAGGTGATTCCTACCACAAGGTATCAAGTTCAACTTTTAAAGTTATAAAGGATCAACTAGGTTCCTACCTCAATAAGTTACAAAAGTTCTTCCTACCTCAATGCATCATTAGTTAAGGTCTTTAACCATTTCAATAACGATCATATAACAAGACCCTTAAGATCTCACTTTTCTACTTCTTAAGGTTCACTTGATATACTTAGGTTAAGTGATCAGATCAGATGATTAAAATTCATTTGATCATTTCCTATTCTACAATTATGGGATAAAATCAAAGATCTTATTAGAGTTAGTTCATTGCATAAATCATTACAATCTTATTTCCATCTTATGCTAATTATCTTATATAAGAGAAAATCAAAGATCTAAAGTTTGGATTCAGATGGTTCAATCACACATATTTAATATTATCCTTAGTATTTCTAATTTGATGATTTAATATCAATATCAAATCATAAGCACTATTAGAATAATGTCAATTAAATTATCTTACAATCAAGTTAATTAATTAAGTGATTAAGGTTTAGATCTTAATCAAGACAAGCTAGGGTTTAACCCCTAACCTTTCTATCATTAAGACCAATATTTAATTTAAAGGTGACAAATCAATATATTATTAGTGTATTATTGATGTCACACTTTAAGTTTGGATTAAGTATTATCTACTTAATCAAGTTATTAAGATTCTTATGTTCTAGTTTAATTTACAAATCAAGATGTTCCATTTAAATGTTAAGATTTTCTAATATATATCCTAATATCATAAAGGCATATAAAGGGAAAGATGGCATAAATAAACAGGTGATTAATACAAATCAAATACTAAAATAAACAAGGGATTAACACTTAATCACAAGTCTAAAAGGTCTAAGTTTCATGCCATTTAGGTTATTAAGGTTTACCTATTTGATACATACTTTTAAGGATTCTATTACTTGGCATTTGACATGACATACATTTAAAGTATTTAGTAGATTGTTGAGCACATTAAGAATGTCAAAATTTTAAATTTAGTAATAACTTAGCCTCACTAGGGTCCCTAGGGACCTTAAAAATACAAAAACAGCGAAGTTTTGGCCATTTCATCCAAAACTGGGCAGTTTATAAAAATCTGGGTAGTTTCTGAATTCTGGGAAGTTTGCAAATTCGAGCGCTGCAGCGCGCTGGACGCTTTCCCCGGGCGGCAGCGCGCGGTAGCGCTTTCCGTGCGGCAGCGCGCTGTAGCGCTTTCCGCGCGGCAGCGCGCTGTAGCGCCATTAGCGCGGCGACCTGCTGCGGCGCGCTATGGCGCGCTATATCGGTTCACTTTGCAAAACTACTGTTCAATTAATTTATTTCACATTTTCTAAAGTTCCAAAAAATATTTCCGCCGCTGCCCTGCTAATCCGCGCGCTGGCCAGCCCGCTGCAGCGCACTACGACGCGCTGTAGCGGTCCATTTTGCGAATTTACTGTTCAAATAGTTTAATTAAGTTTTTGTATATTTCGCTGAAATTCCGTTGCAGCCCGCTGCAGCGGCCTAGCTCTGCAACTTCGGGCGCTGCACAGCGTCAGACGACATTTTTTCGCCTGGATGAAAACTTAAGGCCTATTTTTTGAGCTCAAATGCTCCTAATCCAGAGCATTCCACAAGAGGTGCCATATATCAGTGGAAAGGTATTTCCGATACCTTTCCATCGACACCAAAATCAGCACAAATGGAGCATCTTAGCTATACTAAAAATGTAGATAAATGACAGGGTGTGCATAGTAAATAAAAAATAGAGCAGCACATTTTATATATTGGAGAGTTGTAATGGCTTGCATACTTAAACATGACTATCTAGATATTCAATAAGCATAATAGCAAGATGAACTAGATAAGAAGAGGAGCAAAGGGGTACCTTTTTTCCCTTGGAAGGAGAGGAAGAAAAGGAACATTTGCTTTCTTCAAGAACTTTGGAGGTGGAGAGCTGTACTTTTTCTCCTTCAGCAAGCACCTAAAGATGGAGGAAGGAGGGAGGAAGGGAGGAGGAGCTCAGCTATTTGCAAAGGGGATGAAGAAGGAGCTTGAGCTCCTTCTTAAAGGAAGAGAGTGAGAGTGTAGTAGGGGGCTAAGCCATCATGAGCATAGGGGTAGGAGGTCACAAATAGGGGTGGAGGCGCCAAAAAATGGTAATGGGCTAATAGCAATCAATATAAAATAGGGGAAATTGTAATTTGGGGGATCTAATGATTGCTTATTTATTTTCCTTATTATTTAAAAATTCAGATTTTTGAAATATACTTCGAAAATTCTCAAAAATTCACCCATAGCTAATTTGGGGGTGAGGAATTCAAAGGTGAAGTCAGAATTTGATTCCGATGATTATCTAATTATTCTATTTTTCGGTGCATTTAATTATATTAAAATATTTGCGAAAATTCGACGACTTTCAAATGCGTCCAAAATATCACCCATAGCTAATTTGGGGGTGACGATCGCAATGACGAAGTCGGATTTTGATTTCAAGGTTAAAAAATACCTCAATTTTCTAATTAAATAAATATTAAAATATTCCAAAATAATCGATTGGACTTTGAATTGCTCCAAATCTTTAGGATTTGGTTCTAATGACTAGATGAACTTAATGGAATGATGATTATAATACGATTATGCTAAAATCAAGCTGAGTAACAATCTTGGGTTGTTACACCACCATAAGCAAAATAATTTCAAAAATCTTAGCTGAAGACTCCAAATCATCCTTCCTTCTCATTGACCTAAATCAATATGCTTTTGTCCCTAGTAGACACATTCAAGATAACATCCTTGCTACTCAAGAGCTTTTTTAAAGTCTGAAAAAGAAGTGCTGGGGCCAAAATCTTATTCTAAAAATTTATTTTGAAAAGGCCTTTGATAGGCTAAACTGGAACTTCCTCATTCACACCTTAAAGCCTATGGCTTCAATGATAATTTCATTATAAAAATAAAAAATCGAACTCATCACAATTTGTTCTCAGTTATGCTAAATGGCACTCCTACTGGCTTCTTTCCCTTTGAGATGGGGCTTAGACAAGGGGACCCACTATCTCCCCTTCTCTTCATTATAGCTATGAATGCGTGGTCTCATAATATTAACATCCTATTCCAACAAAACCCAAAAATTCAACTTAACATTGGTGGCAAAATGATGGTGTCTCATCTTGCTTACGCTGACGACTTGATCACCTTTTCACATTGTAGTTGCAACTCCCTGAAAAAGCTGTCGGCCCTTCTATCTAATCTAGAATTAGAATCTGGGCTAAACATCAATATAAGCAAGTCCAACTACTTTGTTCATAGCAAAAACCCCCAAAGGATCTGCTCTAAGGTAGAAAACAATTTCAAATTCAAGAAAGGAAAATTTCCCCTCTCTTATCTCAGGATCCCTATAAACATTGGTCACAACAAGCACACAAACTATAAAAGTCTTCTGGATAACATTTTCAAAAAGCCCCAAGGTTGGAAAAATAAATACCTCTCGCAAGGAGGTAGGCTTAACTTAATAAAGCATGTTCTTAATCTATTCCTCCTTATTGGCTAGAAAATTGTTCTCTTACAAATCAAGTTTTGAAAAAGATCACATCTATTTTCAACAGATTCTTATGGATCCATCCTAAAAGAAGTAAAATTATTTGGTGCTATTGAAGTCAAATCACTCTCCCCTATGCTGAAGGTGGGCTTAGGATTAGAAACCTCTTTGAAATTCACAAGGCTTTATCCCTTAAGATGTGGTGAAAGTTTAGAACTTCCTCCTCTTTATTGTCTAAAATCTTGCATTCTAAATATTGTGTCACCTTGCACCCGATCGTGATCAAAAATAAAATCACTGATTCTACTACGTGGAAAAGAATGCTCTCCTTTAGGAACATGGTTGACGAAATTATAATTTGGGAAAATCTTGGCACCTCTATTTCTTTTTGGTATGATTACTGGAATAAAAATAAACCCCTTCTCACAAATAATAGCAACATCAAATACCCAAATCTAAAGCTTGACGATGTTTATTCTCATAGTTTTGGTTGGAATATTCTCCTTCTTCATGATATGCTTTCTGATGAGGAGGTCAACAATATCTCTGAGTTGCATCCAGTGTTTGAAGCTTCTAAAGCCGCTAACTCTGTTTTCTGCATTAACAAAAAAATCAACCTTTATATTCTTTGGAATTGTTGTAGATCTCATCGGACCCCCTCTTTTTCGATTTGGATTTGGCATAAATACATCCCTAACCTTATCAGTATTTTTCTTAGGAGACTCTATAAAAACCATATCAGCGTTGACACTAAAATGCAAAGTTTGGGTTTCTACATTGCTTCCCGTTGTGGCTGTTGTAAAGAAACTGAATCTCTAAACCATGTTTTCATTGAAAATGCATTCAGCAATTCAATCTGGAATAATATTTCTTTAGCTCTTCTGGCTCCCGTTGCTAATACTGAAGATGTTTTTTTCAACTGGCTTAAAATTAAAAATGGCAAGATCCATATTGGCAACCTTTTTGATGCCTACACCCTCTGACACATTTGGGGAGCTAGAAATTAAGCTAAGTACTCAAATGCTAATTTCAATACTGCTGATACTGATTTGAAAATTTTGGAAGAGGTCAAAAAATGCTTTAATACTTATGATAAAAATCTATTCAGCTGGAAAAACCTCAATGTTGTCTTTATCAAAAGCAAGTTTAGTTTGGAGTGAGGTTTTTGGCTTTGATTCTTATCCAAATGTGTGTGGGTTTGTAGTTGGAAGTGGTCTCTCCTTGGGGTGTCCATTTGCCCTCCCACACCTTATGGTTTTGAGTTAGAGTTGATTCCCTGGTTTGGTTCTGTGTTGGTTGTCCTTGCCACATTAAACTACTAGAGTTATCTCCTGTTTGTTATTTTCATTTTTGTGTATGAAGTGATATTTTCTACGATTTTTACCTATGAGGTGATTTTAAAAGCTGGGATGTTTGTCTATTGCCATGTTGGTTGTTTGCTTCACCTTTTGGATATCAATGAGAGGGTGCTTAAAACGATGTTGGATTTACTGCAGTCCCTTTGCTCGAATGGCCTCTGCCTTGGGTTATCATTGATGGATAAGTTATACATTATCTGCTGTATTTGGAACAGGAGTATTTTCTGAAATGTGCTTAATGGAGGTTATTTCTTGTGTTATGCTGTGATATTTTCTGCTATTTTTACCTATGAGGAGATTTTAAAAGCTAGGATGTTTGTCTATTGCCCTGTTGGGTGTTTGTTTCACCTTTGGATATCACGAAGAGGGTGTTTAATTCGATGTTCGATTTACTGCAGTCCCTTTGCTCGATGGCCTCTGCCTTGAGTTTTTAGCTGTTTGGTCCTTAGGTTTTGGTGGAGCTGCTGGCTTGGATGTGGTCTCATGGCCCTTTTTTGCTATGCAGTTGGATCATTCATCTCTTCTTTTTACTGCATTTTTTGTTTTTTTAGCTTGTCTTCTTATTTGCTACTGCTTTTAATTTATTTTTTTTGTTTTACTTTTTTTTTTGTATTAGAGATATTTTAGGACACTTCCTGGGTTTTTTTTTTGGGGCTCATTTATGATTTTTAGCTTCTAGGACTCTGTACCCTTCCAGCCCCGATCTTGTAAGTCTCTTTTTTTTGGAATAAAATTATGCCGAGATGACCTTTAAATATATATATTATTAATAAATTATTTTTTCTTTTTATGTTCTTAATACATTATTCCAAATAAAAAATATTAAATACATAATTTATTTACAGAATAAAAATATAATTTTTTAAATTGTAAGCGAAAGCACCTAGATTTTATTCAAAATAAATATTAATAGCCAACAAAAAAAAAATTTGGTTTCTATTCAAATATTTACTTTATATTTACTTCAAATATTTGATTTAAATTTTTCTTAGTAAGATTATAAATCAGAACTAATTCATAAATTATAAATCCTAAAACTCTAAATCTTGATAGTTGACATATTTTGAACTCAAGATTGACTTACATGTCATTGACATCTATTTAGATCCAATAATAAATCTATTTTGATCTCAGATCTCTCAACTATAATTAAGAACTGAGATCCAATCACATCTTAAGGCTTTAGATTTTCTTAAATTATTTAAGAATACTAAAAAGCTCAAAGATTAGAAGACTCTTTGATTTCCTCAATGAACAAAATAAGTATTGTATTCTTATTTTATCTATTTAGTTGATTATTTTGTAATCTTTTAATATATAATTATCACAAAAAAATTAAGTTTCTCTTTTCTATAAGAAAATACAAAACCAAATTCACCCTTCTATTAATTTAATTTGCATTTTGAACAAAAATCTTCCAAAAGAAAATTTCCAAATAATATTCCAAAAGAAAATCTTGAGTAGTGCCAACGATTTCTATAGCTAACAAGTGGTATCAGAAGGTGCTTCTTCAATACTTGATCTCATGATTTTAATATCAATATTCGAGATCAGTAATATTCACGCAATAGATAGTGCATTATACATATCCTCCATTGTTTGATGGTATTAGTTTTTGCTTTTGGAAAAATGAAAAGGAGAAATTTCTTAAACGATACAACAATGGATATAGTATAAGGTCCAAACAAATGATTTAAAAATATTTAAAAATATTTATTATTAAGGTCCAAACAACAATAATGGACCAAATGATTTAAAAGTATACTCTCTAAATTTATTATTATAACCCTTAACTGTTGGGATCTCTCAACTGAGTAATTAGGGTTTCAAAGCGATGCAGAACAAAAAACTTCAAAAATGTTGAGCAAAATAAAATAAATAAGAGGAACACACATGCAAGATCAATCACAACACAAGATATATATTTACATGATTCAGTGTTAACACCTACGCCAACGAGAAGGAGATTAGAAATATTCACTATTGAGAGATGAGATTACCAAGATTTTAGGACACAAACCCTATAAACTTCTTTTTTGCAATGGAACAACCACTACACACAAAACCAAAAGGAGGCTGATCTGTAACGACCCAAAGTCATTTTGCAAATTAGGTCAGAATCCCGCCTTAGGAATCAGGATCCCAGAGAATTTCACTTTAGGGCAAACAAAACTACCAATAGATAGAAACAACTTTAAGGATCAAAGAGCCATAATTCAGGAGAAATCCGAAAGACGGAAGCTCCCGTTCTATCTTCGAATTTTTTTTTAATTTCTGAAAATCAAAAACATTGAAATACGTGTCCGAATTCATCGTTTTCAGTGTCGACATGTTAAGTATATTATTTAAAAATTGCTCGATAAGTTTTCATCAAAATCTGAGCGTCGATATGATCGTGGCAAATTTTCGAAGTTTTAAACCCCTAAAATTAAAATAAAATAAATTTTTGCTCTAAATCGAAAATTTTTGGCGCGAGGGTGTTCATCATGTTGTAACACACCTCGGTGTCAAGTTTCGTTGTATTCGGATGGCGAACAATGGAAATTTAAGAAGATTTTAAATTTAAATTTTTTATTTTTATTTTTTCTTCCTCTGTTTTCTTCATACGCCCCCCCCCCCCTCTGTTTTTTTGATCGCGCATGCGATCTTTTCTCCCGCGCCAGGCGGAAGCCTGGCGCACGTTCGGCGCCTGCCTGCGCCGTTTTTGGCGCAGGCTGTCGGCCCATAGGGCCGACCACTCCCCCTTGACCCCACTCCCGCCTTCTGGCGGGAGAAGCTTCCGCGCCAGAGGCTTCCTGGCGCATGCCAGGCACCGACCAGGTGCCCTTATGGCGCCGTTTTGGCGTAGGTTTGGCGCCACTGCGTGCGCCTATAAAACCCCCATTCCCTCCCCTCTTCTCTCCACACATTCCAGCAATCTCTTCCCCTCTCCCCTCCTCAAATCAGTCAACCCTCCTCCTTCCGGCAGCCCCGACAGCCCTTCCAGCAACCCGGCAACCCCTTCCAGTCTCCTTTCGGCAGCCCAGCAGCCCCGACAGCCCTTCCAGCCACCTTCCAGCAGCCCGACAGTCCCCGGCAACACCTTCCGGCAGCCTCCGCAGCGGCTCCAGCAACCCTCGGCCACCCTTCGGCCAACCCGTTCCAGCTTCCTTTCGTGTGCCGGCAATCCTAAATCTAAGGTAAGGGAAGGAAAGAAATTTGAAAGAACTCATTCGCTTTCTCTTAATCTAATTATTCTCACTATCAAATTTATAGCTAGTCATGCACAATAGAATTATCCTCATTAATTAATAATGAGAACGATTCAAAGTGTTATAAATGACTACTAATTTTTATTTGTCAATTCCATCGATTATTTTGACTTTTTCGTCATACATTAGTATGATAATCATAAAGACACCTTAACAATTGCTTTAATAGCAACTTAATTTAATTGAACTTCAAAAGCAGAAGAAGACAAACAAAATAAAAGAATAAAAAGCTAACTTAAAAATATCAGTAACTTAAAATGCAGATTGAGCGAACTGTCACTCATACGAGCTATTGAACTTCTGAACTAAAAGATTAAAGGTACCCAGTATATGACTTGCATTACATATTGCAATTTTTCTATTACTGCTTTGCTTCGCATATTTTGCTTTGAGCCGAATTTTGTTTTGAAGCTTGGTTGGTTGTCCGGAACCAACGTAATATCATTCAGGGTTGTTACCGGAAAATGACATCGGTATCATTCGGGATTGTTACTGGAAAATGACATCAGTAACATTCGGGGTTGTTGCTGGAAAAATGACATCAGCAACATTCGGGGTTACTATTGGAAAATGACATCAATAACATTCGGGGTTATTACTAGAAAAATGACATCAGTAACATTCGGGGTTGGTTACTGGAAAATGACATCAGTAACCATTATTTTGTGATAAATACTTGTTGCAGGAAGTTACTCGCTTATTTTACGAGTTGCCTTACCTATCCTGTTTTTATCTCTACTAAATGCATTTTCGTAAATTAATTTGTTATTATATACTGCTGTACTTAGAGTATTCTCTAATTACTGGGAATTCTAATCCCGGTATTGTTTGTTGTACAATACCAGGCCAGGTGCTCCTGAAAGAGGTTAAACAAGAACCTTAACTTTCAAAAGGATCAACGACGGTGCTGAAATGCTTATTTTGTTTTTTTTTGTTTTGTTCAATGATGGAACTTGTAATAAGAACTTTTGATAAATGAAAAATATCATTCACTTTTATATGCACATTCTTTTTCTCTCAAATTGCTTGATATGATCCTGCGGTGAGCAGTTACCCTATGCCAGAATGGTTTCTACCGAACCGACATTCGGGTCCTCACAGATCACTATAAGATTTTTCACCTTTTAACCCTAAAAAAGGGCTTAAGAATATAATATATATTATATATAATATATATATATAGGCGGCTCAGAACTGTGCTTACACAGCCGTGGGCGCTGCGGAGCGCTATAGCCCCCCGCCTCTTGAGCGCTCAGCCGCAGTGGCACGCTGTGTGGAGCACCCTAATGCCTTTCTATCGTGCGATGTGGTGCACCCCCAAACAGCTCTTCAATCCACAATCTCTACATTATATCTCATGCTCCACATGAGAGCTAAATCCTCTATGTTCTCGATCAATACGTTTGCACCAACTTGGTCACCTATGTATCCCTGTAACAGCCCAAACTCTTAAGCACCAAGGTATTGTCCGCTTTGGCATGAAAGGCCTCACAGTTTTGCCCTCAGAAGATTACTTCCCAGTAGGTCACCCATCCGAGGAGTGCTCTCCGACATGAGCACGCTTAACTTTGGTGTTCATATCAGGAACTTCAACGTTATCTGAAAATGCACCTCAATGTTAAGAGTCTTACTTATTACTGCTTACGTGAGTCTTTATGTAATGACCCCAATAATTGGATAAGAGATTAATCCAATATTGGGATGTTATCTTAGCATCTAATACTCAATTAGAAGACAACTAATCAAATATAAATGATAAGTGACCAAATCTCTTTATGAGTAGTTGTCAAGTTAAAATAATTTATAAAGGAAACAAATAAAGAGATAAGTAACGCAACATTGCTAGTATAAACGATACAAGCACTTGAAATCATCCACTCATTTGACCCAAGCAATTTCAAATAAGGAGCACAACACAGATATACAAAGATAGATATGTAAAAATAACTCAAGAAATTAAAGTCTAGTTTAATTATAACAAAACTATTTAAAAGAAAAAGTAAGAGAAAATATAATCATTCCCTCCTCAAACTAAATATGCAAGAAAACGATGCTGATCAAGTCTCGCCAGATCGTCTGATCATATATTTAACATGGGATGGTTGTGATTGCTTGAAATATATGTCTTGTGTTTGAATTAACACAGTAGATCTCTGCGTTTTTAAAACAAAGTCATTTGGAATTATTTCTATTTGTTAATTTAATTAATTCAAATACAATATTAAATTAATTTATTTTACTTATTTAATTACTTAAAATTAAATACTTAAACGCACTCTGAAAATTTCACCTTAACTTAATTGAGGGATGAAGAACTCAAAAATGTGATAGGATTTTTGATTGGAGGTATATCTAATTTACTTAATTTTATTGGTAATTAAATATTTGCAAAATTTTCGACGACTTCCAAACACTTCCAAAATACCATCCTTAGCTATTTGGGTGTGGTGAGTCCCTTGGCGGACTCTGTTTTCGATTCCGAGGTTTAAATAAATTAGGTATTTTCAGAATTATCAGAAAGTCAGAAAATGTTGAAAATTATCAAATGATTTCCAAATTATACGAAATTTGAGGTAGAGACTCTTAACACTATTATAAGAATAGTGGAAGAGGTTTGGAGTCAATTAGATTACAAATTTATGGGTAATAATAATAGGGTTGTTACACTTTACAATCTCCCCAACTTAAATAACTAACGTCATCGTCAATATCCACACACAGATCCAAGAACCATCCATTGGGTAGATAGGATTAGAAGTGACTCCTATAGGCTCAAGAGGTACCCATAACCATGTAGCACCTTAATATCATGAGTTCAAGAGGTTGCTCGCATGAAGTGGTACTTTATCCTGTATGACACTTAGCTCCTATCTGATACCCTATGGCATGCTCTGATACTATTAGTAATAGCCCAAACATTTAAGCACCAAGGTATTGTCCGCTTTGGCTTGAAAGGCATCATAATTTTACCATCAGAAGATAACTTTTCAGTAGGTCACTCATCCTGGGAGTACTCCCATATGAGCATACTTAACTTTGGAGTTCTTATCAAGAACTCTACTGTTATCTGAAAAGGTGCCTCGATATTTAAGAATTTCACTTATTACTACATAAGTGGGTCATTATATCACCCCCCCCCCAAGAAATCAAGTCGTTTGTAGTTCCAACAAATGAGAAGCCTATAAATGCTTATCCAAATTTATCGTAGTTTTGCAATGGGTGAATTTATGAACCGCAAGCACCTTTGTCAACATATCCACATAATTGTCAGTAATGTCGATCTTCTTCAGTAAGATCTCACCTTCTTCAATGACATCTATAACAAAATGGTATCAAACATCAATGTGCTTTGTGCGAGCATGACAGACCCGATTAGTAGCTAAGAATAGATCGCTTTGCTATCTCAATGAACTACTACCTCCTTTTGCTTTGCACCCAAATCTTCTATCAAGCATCTCATCCAAATAGCTTCCTTGAATGCTTCAGCGACTACAATATATTTCACTTCTATCGTAGACAGGGTAAATGTGAACTGTAGAGTTGATCTCCACCATACTGGACATCCTGCTAAAGTGAATACATAACCAGTCATTGATCATCTTTGATCAAAATCTCCAGCATAGTTGGAATCTACGTATCCAACGCATAAGTCAGCTATTGAAGTCTGCTTCTGAAATAATAAGCCAATACCAATTGTACCTTTTAGGTACCAAAATATCTATCATCCTACTTGCCAGTAATTCTTCCCTGAATTGTGCATATATCAGCTCACAACTCTAACTGTCTGAGACAAATATGATATAGTGCAAACAATGACATACATCAAGCTTCCAACCGCACTAGTATATGACACTGAGTGCATTTATCTCTTTTAAAACATTTCTTTGGACATTGCTTTACAGATAAGAGAAAGTGAGGTGCTAGAGGTATACTCAAAGAATTTGTAGAGTCATCAATCCTAAACCTCCTCAACACTCTTTCCAAATACCCCTTTTGGATAAGCTAAGTCTTTCCTATCTTTCTGTCCCTATAGATTTTCATTCCTAATATCTTCTTGGCATCTCCCAAGTTTTATTTCAAAATTCTTCAATAACTGATCTTTCATGTGATCCATCTCAGATTGATCTGAAGTAGCCACCTGCATGCTGTCAATATACAAAAGTAAGTAAATGAAGTTACATTGAGGCAACCTTTTGAAATATACATAGTGTCAAACTGGCTTCTTTGGTACTCCTCCTTTTGCATAAATTGATCAAATTTTTTGTACTATTGTATTGGTGATTGCTTTAGCCCATAAAGAAACTTGTCTAATTTGCACACCAAGTATTATTTTTCTAACTAAATGTATCATAGGGGTTGCACCATAAGAATTTTTCTTCTAGTTCTCCATACAAGAACATTGTTTTAACAACAAGCTGCTTAAGCAGTAAATCAAACAATGTCACCAAAGTTAAGAGCATGTAGATCAATCAGTGTTTAACAACTAAGAAGAACACTTCATCATAGTTGATTCTGTTCTTCTGAGCAAAGCCCTTGGTCACTAATCTTGATTTGTAACACACATCAACTTCTGAATATTCTTCTTTTTTTTATATACACCCACCTGCACCCAATAACCTCCATGCCTCTTTTTTATGAAAAGACTCTATCTCTTCATCCTCCATGCCTCATTTTTATGAAAAGACTCAATCTCTTCATCCTCCATGCCTCATTTTTATGAAAAACTCCATCTCTTCATCCATCACATGCTTCCATAAATTTCCTTTCGAGCCCGTCACTACTTCTTTGGAATGGGATGGAATCTCATCATCCAATACAGACAATGCATAAGTGACATAGTCTCTGAGCCAGGTTGGTTGTTGAGCTGCATTCTTTTTAAATCTATCTCTTATAATTGACTCTTGAATTGGAGTCTCTCTATCAATATTAGTTTATTCTTCCACATCACCCATGTAGTCTTCATCTATAGGAGTATCCTCAATGTGATGTGAAGATTTTTGTGGAACAAAGGGGTTGGCATCAAATAACACTTTTTGTCTACTTACAAAAGTATCTATATTATCCTCCACCTAATGAGAACTCATTAGTTTCAAGAAAAACTCTTCATCAAAGGTGACATCTTTGTTCACAACAATCTTCTTATCAATATGATCAAACAATTTGTAACCCTTCACTCCATGTCGAAAGCCTACAAAAATTATTTTCCTAGCCTACGGTTCTAGCTTATATTTCCTAACATGTTAATAAGTTGGGCTGCCAAAATCTTCAACTGATCATAATCTGTAGTAGGATGTCTGGACCACCACTCTATAGGAGTTTTCTTATCAAGTACTACAGATGGCAGATGGTTCACCAATTAGCATGCATAGTCTAGGGCATCCGTCCAATAGACTCTCTCCAACTCATCGTTGGACAACATACACCACACCTTTTCCACTAAAGTATGATTCATACGTTATGCTACCCCATTCTGATGCAGTGTTTATCTTACTATGAAGTGGCGTTCAATCCCTAAATTCTAACATTCTCTTGCAAAAAATCATATGTGAGTTCTCTGCCATTGTCTGATCCAATCATTTTGATTCTATTGCCCGTTTGATTTTCCATAATGTTCTTCTAGTTTATGAAAACCTCTAGTACATTTGCTTTGCACTTCAAAGTGTACACCCATACAAATATGGAGTAATCATCTATAAGAGAAATAAAATATCTACGACCACCGAAAGATGCAGTTTTCATTGGTCCCAAACATTAGTGTGTATATACTCAAGTATATCTTTAGTGTTCTGGAGGCCAACACTAAAGGGTTTGCATGTTTTCTTGCCAAAAATATAAGGCTCACAAAATTGTATTTTTCAAGAAGTTATACCTTTAATGAGTCCTTCTTTTTCCAATGCTTAGTGAAGGTTCTCTTATATGTGTTAGCCTTATATATCATAATATCATGGAATCATTAGAATCTTCAGCCGCACCTACTGAACATATCACTGTACTTCCTTGAAGTTAGTAGATGTTTTGTTGCACGACTCCTCACAAATAAGTCATAGCACTCTTGTTGATCCTTAAGACCCCTTTCTCAATCACTACCTTAAAGCCCTTGGCTTCTAAGGCCCCAATAGATAGGCGATTCTTCTTGATCTTCGGCACATGTCTGACTTCTTTCAATTCTTGCATTGTTCATGTATGTGTTCTAATCAACACACTTTTAGCTTCTGCAATCCAACACGTAACATCATTACCCATTGTGACAGCACCACTGTCTGTCTCTCTATATGAACAAAACCAATCTTTTTGAGAACATATGTAATACATTACACCTGTATCCATAATTCAACTAAAGCTGTCAACTACTAGACCCATTGAAATAGTAACAAGTGAACTTCTGAGTCTAAGCCATCCACCACATTCTGGATTACATTAGCCTTTGCCTCGGAAGATCCACTTACCCGCTATTTCTCTTTCAAATTCGGGCAATATTTCTTCCAATCTCCCGTCTCCAAACAAAACGTGCACTGATTGCGCCCAATGCTCCGACCTCTGAATTTTCTTTTTTAGAAGTTAGCATTTTTCTTTGGCCATTAATTTTTTTTCTCCGATCTTCCTCTCTGGAGTGTAAGAGCCTCTGCTATATCCGATTTGGTGAATTCTTTATCCCTTCTCTTGAACTCGTGGTTCACCAGAGCTGTAGTCACATCCTCATACTTCAGAGCATCCTTCTCATAGATCAATATCATAGTGAAGTGCTCAAGCTCATGTGATAATGAGTTCAACAATAACAGGGTCTTGTCTTCATCCTCAATAATCCCATCCAAATTTAGCAAATTTGCCAACATTTTCATGAACTCATTTAGGTGCTCATTTATAAAAATTCCCCTTCTCATCTGAAACCGATAGAGCCGCCTTTTCATGAGCACTTCACCATCGGTGGTTGCAACTTCTCCGCTTCTCGGGTGCTGCAGCGCGCCCTGATGCCTTCCTATCGCGCACTGTGGCGCACCTCCAAACAATTATTCCATCAACATCAACTGCTTATGAATAGTTTCTTGCTAATATAGAAGAAATTAAGAAAGAACCCAACAAAAAGGAAAAAGGAATCATGCCCAACATTGAAGAATTCAGCGAGATCAAAAGTGTGGACGAAGAAAAACTTGCATTTGCCATAAGGAAATACAAATCAATGACGAGAAAAAAGTAAGATAAGGATCGCACCATCCGAGCAAAGACAAAAGCAAGAGCTTACAATAAGTTTGTCAAAAGAAGAGGAAGCTAAGCTATGCTTGAAGGCAAGAAGTAGAGAGGAGAAGAGCTCATATTCTTTTGTTGAAGTGGTAAAAGAACTCTCTTATGCTAAATAAGATATATGTCAACTTATAATTTAGGAATTCCTTATTTATAAATTTTTTTAATTGATTATTGAAAATTTATATTTTATAAAATCAATGTAAAATAAGATATATGTCAACTTATAATTTTTATTTTCTTAGGTTCATAATTTTCTGTATTTTCTAGTAATAACTTAGTATTTTTGGAGTATATTTGTTAAGAAATACAAAAGATATTTTCTAAAATAATTTATTTAAATAAATAATTAATGCAATTTATATATTTAAAAATTTAAATTTTAAGTAAATATTCCAAAATTATCTTAAATCTTTTTTCTATAATTATTTATTTTTAATCAATTATATTACGAATTAAATATTAATTTTAAATACTTTAATAATATTGGGGCAAAAAATATATATATTTGAAGGTAAAATATATTTTCTAAAACCCTAAAGTCTGCGTATCCTTTGGGATTTGGGGAAATTGACAGCCCCAAATACCATGCATTTAGGATTTGGGGAAATTGACAGCCCCAAATAACATGTATATAAAAACATTTAGAAAAATGTTACTTAGCTCTCAAATATCTCCTAAAAAATATGGATGATTAGGATTTAAGATTTTAAAAATATATTTTTATAGGCCCCACAAATAAAAATGAATTTAATAAAATATTTTTATTTCACTTAACTCCTTAAATCTTAATCATCAATATATTTTGAAAAATAATTGAGAGCTATATAACAATACTAAAATATTTAATATCTGGTCTTAAGATTGATATTACCATGCATATTATGCTACTATGGAGTCTTATTAAATTTATTGTTAATTTGCCTTTTGTTGTTTCCCCTCCACCTAATCTTATTTAATTAAAATAAAATTATATATATTATATTTTGAATAATACTTTTTTAAAATTAATATTATTTAATACAAATTTTTATTAATTAATCTCACTTACTATAATTTAACCATAGCAGTGTTCGCATATATATATATATATATATAAAAGAAATACTATTTAGACAAAAAAAATTCATCTCTATTTCGTTAATTTTATTTATTATATTAAAATAAATAAATATTATTTTTATAGATTTATATTGTAATATTCAAATCTCATTTTATTTATATATATAATATATATTATATATATATATATATATATATATATATATATATTTACTTATTGCCGTACACAAAATTGTATCACATCAATCTAATTTTTAGGCATGAAAAATAGAGGTCGGTAAAGACCACCAAATGCTCGCATGTGAATCGCCGGCCCTTCATTTTTATTTACTAATACTGTATAAATAGTTGACGTTTAATAATTTATGCATTAACTTGATTTATATAAATACATATTTCAAATTGATAGTCAATTAAAATTTATAAGTTGGGAAATTGTATTTATAACAAAAAAAAAATTAAAAAAATATTTAAAAATATATTCTTAACATATGTTGAGATGTAATCTGTCATAGAATCATAAAACTTATTCTAATTGATAGAGTTGGTGAGACTAAGTCTCCTTTGGAGTGGAGGTGTTACATACATCAAAATTTATAGATGATCTGTCAATCTAATATGTAAATGGGTTATGGTTGAATATACTTTTTTATAGGACTTATATGCAAAATTCCAAAAAAAAAGAAAAATTTTCAATTGATCATGAATACTTTTTGATGTATATTCTTGTATAAAAATAATATTTTTTTGTGTTCTATATTAGAGATTTTTTTTGCAATTAGGTGAGCTTCAACTATGAAATGATATATGATTAGTAAGATTTGAGCATAAGATCTAATATAATAATTCACGAGTCTTAATCATTAAACTATAATACTATGCACATCTATATGAGAATGGATTCAAATATAAATGACAGATTAATTTAATATAAGAGCTTTTTTTTATAAACTCTTTTTAATATTTTCTCTTATATTTTTGAGAGAGAGAAATAAGGGTACTTATGAGAATAATAAAATTCTTAATAGAAAAAAAGGTAAAAAATATTTGATGAGATGATTATATATTAAATATTTGTATTTGTCTTGTCAAAAGACTTTGATATTAATAAGATGACTATCAACCTTGCAATGATTTAAATAAGTGTTTAGTTGGTGAGGATTTGACAACCCAAAAATGTTTGGAAATTGTCCAATTTGCCATGGAAGATCTCAAGGAAAATGCAATTATTGTGCTATTTTAACTTTCCTTAAGTTTATGTCTTTAATTGAGATCCATATATATAGCACTCACACACGAGCCGAAACCAAAACGATGTGCAAGATATGTTGTGTTTAATTCACTCACACGTTCGTAATGAGTGTTGTGTCCTAACTGAAATTGCACTTGCCCATATACCTTCTGTGTTTGCAGAGCAAACGCATAAATGTACACATATGCACTATCTCCTACCATACCTCATCTCTTTGCGCAACCACAGCATTTAAATATGGCCCTAGCACACCATTTGCACCACCCCATTGTGAATGCACAACCCTGCCCCTGTATCAGCCTAGACCTACATGTTGATTTGCTGCAAGCGTAGGGTATTGCTCCCTCAGCCACTTCGTCACAATGTGTGACTCTACCCCTTCTAGTACCCTGCCACTATAGCCCATCGCATTGGTGCATACAATGAGGGATGCACCCTGAACCTATACTGTGTGGCTATGGACAACCTCACCTCGTCTAGTATCGCATCATCACACCTCATTGGTGCTAACATTTACTCTAGCCCGCGCACACTTGTACACTATTCTTAGCCTTACAATGTTGGCCACACGACGTGCGGGGCAGCCCCGCATCTCGCGCCTCACATGACAATCGGTTGCACACATACCCTGAGCAATTGTAAAATATAGTTGGATCTTCTATTATTATAATTTTTATTATTCAAAATATCATTAAGAAATTTATTTTAAATACTATTAAAATATTTGTATTAATCATTTTATTTATAGATTAACACACATCCGTATATACTTTGAAACACAAAATTTATATTATGTAAAATTAAGAAAGTCTATAACACATTTTCCTAAAAAAACTTATGTAATTTCGATAAATCAATCTACAATTTTTGATATAGGTGAGGCATACTTTTTTTTGCCTAATAAAATTCCTTTTAAGTAAGATTCGCTTTTAGCATATACGAATTGAAGATTTGTTTTATTAGAAGAAATTATATTTGCCACTATGAGGAGTAACCAAAAAATCATGAATTATGAGTAATGAAGAACGAGAAGTTCTTGACATAACATTTACTAGGTTCGATTCGCCTTTCGTTAGTCTCATCGGTTGACTTCAATATAGTCTATGAGAAAATGCTGTTGAACTCATGGCGGCCATAACAAGAATGTATGAGAAATATTCAGCTTCAAACAAGAGTTCTTGATGAAGCAGTTATTCAGCATGAAGATGGTAGAATGGGTTCGATGGCTACTGAACATCTAAATGATTTCAACATTATGACTAGCCAGTTAAGCTATGTCAAAATCAAGTTCGATGACAAGGTGAGCACATTGCTACTTATGTCTTCATTGCCAGATAGTTGGGATGGTTTAGTTACTCCAGTAAGTAGCTCATCACAATATGCAAAGTTAAACTTTGTGATATTGTGGGGCTTTTGTTGAATGAGTAAGTTCGGAAGAGGGCTTGTAGCGAGACTTCAAGTTCAATCCTAAATGTTGAAAGTAGAAGGCGTGCAAATTTGAAGCAAGAAAAATGGAAAGTGAGTGTTGGAATTGCGGAAAGAAATGGCACTTCAAAAAATATTATTTTTCTTTAAAGAAAATAGGTGAAAAAAATCAAGATAAAAGTCACTTTGTAAATGTCTCAATAGAAGATGATCAGGATTCACTAATCTTATCAATAATTAGTAGTAAACCATGGTTTGTGGATTCATGTGCATCCTTTCATACAACTCCAAATAAGGATATTTTCAAAAATTACCCACAATGTCATCTGAGAAAGGCTTACCAGGGTATTGATAAGGCATATAGTATTGTAGGTAAATGTGATGTTGACATTAGGTGACCTAGTGGAATTGTATAGAAATTGAATGATGTAAGGCATGTTCTATATCTGAAGAGAAATTTGATTTATATTAGCCAGCTCGCTCAGGATGTGTTACAATCTTCAACTGATACTCATGGGAGAGACATTAAGTCATGGAAAGTGACAAAAGGTGCATTGGTTATAGCTCAGGGCAAAATAGAAGAGATACTTTACCTGATCAATAAAGTGTCTGACTCTATTATAGTGGGAAAAAATGTGAGAGACCTAAATTCATAGAAACTGAAATTGTGTATATCTTTAGTTGTCCTTGGAACATGAGAAGGGTGGGGTAAGCTACACTATGACCTTGGCTGTAATTGAAGCTATGGTGGAATAGAAAAATAAAACTTTAAGAGTTGAAGAGGTATATATCACAATTAGTGTCAAAGTGGGAGATATTATGTGTGTAATGTGTTGACAGAGCTTAAATGAGGTTAGACACTAGGCTGGGTGCCTATGCGCACCATGGCATGTGAGTTTATGCAACCAAATGCAACCTTCTTCAGAAACTAGAAGGTTGGAAGCCCAAGCTCGCTCAGGCTCTTCGGACACGCAGCCACAGGAAGAAGGCTGAGCACCCAGGCATGCTTTGAAGCCAGTGACAAATTAAACTGCAAGCATATGTGACTCTTTGCAAGCAGTGTGATGCATAAGGACATAAGACTAGGTGCCTAGGTGCTCCCAGGCACTTGAAACAATTTTGATTTGAAGGGATTCCCTTTTAAGTTTAACGGGTGGTTGGGACATGTTTACATGCATTATAAATTGAATTGGAGTTGGCCGTAGGTGTTGCTGGTATATGTTGTTGTGCATGATTAAATTTTGAGTGAGAGAACCAAGGGAATGACGTAGACATAAGAAAGGAGGCTAGGATCTATGTGCTTCATTGGCAATTGAAATCTTCATCTTCTTCCAAGTGTTGGGTTCTCTGAAAAAGCATTGCAATCTCTTTAACCTTCTTTATAGTGAATTTTTTTGGTGGTGTGGCTCCGTGATTTTTCTAATAGTTTTTCCATATAAATCTTTATGTTTGGATGTTTGATTTGTGGCTTGCTGTGTGACCTGCATTATTTTTGTTTTGCGAGTTTGCTCTAGATATTTTCTCTATTCTAGAACTGTGGTATATAGCAGTCTAATAAATTCTCAATCAAGTAATTTTTAAAGTTGTACTTGTAGCCCTTGTAAATCTTTTGGTGCCACTCTAAAGAGGGGCTTTGACAAAGGTTGAGTTCCCAATATTAATTCAATTGAGAAATCAATCACCAGAATAGAAGGTAATCTATGTAGGTCTTCAAGGAATATGTCAAAGAAATTTCTTATAATTCCAGTATTTTCAAAATGAATTTTTGGCCAAGTTTGCATCAAGCCCAACCTTATGACTAAGTATGCATCATCTCTTTTTCAGATCAATTTTCTTACTTTTATTCCATTTATAATTGAGAATATGGTACTTCTCCTACACAGAATATTACTAGTTTATCTCATATTGATAATGTCACTTTCTTTTTCAGATAGGCTATAAGGGCACCATGATGGCTAAATACTTGATTCCTAATATTTTATCAAAATTGGAAATAGGTAGCAATATTAAGGTAGTAATGAATAAATGATCATTTAATGATATACCATGCTCATAATATTGCCTAGCGTTCATGTGGGTTCTAGATGGTAATCCAATATTTAATGTTTATTTAAGTTCACTAGTGTGTAGTTGTAACCATTCAGTAATGTTCTAAAATATAAAAGAATGCTATATCAAGAGAAAACAATATCGTGCATGCTAAACTCATAAAATAAATGGTACTTGATACCAAATCATGGTCTACAACTTCTTCTACTTGGGTGATGGCCTACAAATTCACTTGAGTTGGAGGCTTAAGGGCTGCCTCCCTCCTAAGTAGAGATTTAGTTTTTTTAATAATTTGCCTGCCAACAGGTTGGATGGCTCGACATTGCTAAATGCATGGTCAGGAGAACCACTATGTTAACATAAATTCTCTTTGTGGTAATATGTAACAACTCAGAATTGTTAATCAATATTTATCAGTCTGAAAACACCTTAATTAGTCTCCAAATATCATTAAGAACCAACATATGAAATTTGGTTCGATTTGGAGCTCATTTGAATTTTTTGAATATTTTAATATAATTATTTAATTAAAAAATTAAGATTATTAAATTGACTTTCGATTAAAAACTTGACTTTATTTTTAAGTTCTTCATCCCTATGTTAGCTAGGGGTGAATTTTTGAGATTTCTTGGAGCTTGTTTGATAATCTAATATTGGTTAATTAAAAAAATAAAATTAATGATTAATTAATTATTTAAATTAGTCCAAACGACATTTGTCCGCAGTCTGATCAGATAGCGGATTTGATCTCAGCCCTCCATCCTGTGATGGAGGCTGATCAGACGCCTAGCAGTCATCTTTTTCATCTGCATGCCCGCGAACAGGCACATGTCATCGGCATCTGCACATGTGGCATGAAAAATTGCTTAACTCGCAAATTTTGTGCTTTTATGGCACGATACTTCCTCAGTCGACAACCATCAGCTCATACAATCAATAGCCAACACTAAGGGAATCTAAATGTCGAACCTCCGTCGTCCAGAGCCCAAAGAAGGTCTCCGGTCGTGAACAATTTATACGTTCCTCCTATGCGATTGAATTCTCAAATTCTGTAATCATCATTTCATTTTCTAATTCCATTCAATACTTTTTTGTTTGACAATCTCAATTGGGCTCAAGCGAGCCCAATAGAGGTTCAATGATCACCGTGCCAAACAGTGCCAACAGTAACCTAAGCCAAAAAATTTGAAAATTAGGGTTTGTTGCATAGGCATGCTCAGTAAGGGATATTATATGCATATTGAGTTCTAGATGAGAGATTTAATTCAGTTCTAGCTTGACTTTATGTAGTGTGGCAAGGTAATTCTTGTCCAACACGAGTGGGCTGTCCTTCGGCCCCTTACTTTACTTTCCCTATTCGACTTCTTTCTCCTGGCTAACGCTACTCGGCTTCATGCTATGCTGTTTGTTATGCTTGCTTCAAGGTTCAGATCCAGATGCTTAACCGGTATCGGTCTTGTGAAAATCTTAGCCTACAAGTTTAGAAAGAATTTGAGCGTTCTCGCTCCACCCAGAAGGAATCTATACACTACCTCCACACTGGCTAGACCACGCATATGCTATCATTCTAGATAGGCCACCGGAGACAGGGATAAGCCATGCCTTTTTCCGCTTCGCGGCTTATGTGATATTGGGTCAAATCATATCACTAGAAATTGAAAATATTCTTGATTGTTGAGAAATCGGATTAGGGGAGCGAAGCTCTGGGGAAGCCGGTAGGGTAGGCCGCGCAGCGGTTGCTGTTCGACCCGGGAGATGTGAGACGCTAGGAGAATGTAGGGTAGCGGCCGGAGGCCGCCGAGAATCGTTCTTGGATTAACTGCGAAGCTCAGATATAAAGGCCTAGAATTTTGGAACACAGTAACAGTTTAGCGTTTACCTCTGAAACTTGGATTTAATGTCTTTGAGATTAGATTGGCGTGAGTCGTTAGATGAAGGAGGCAGCCAGAACGAATGAAGGTTTTTCTCTAAGAATTATTCGACTCCGCTTCGCGGCCTCTTATATTTATATCTAATTTTTGGATTACCAGCATTGCCTTAAATTACCTACTAGGTCAATGTCTCTGAGTACGCTAAAGGTTGGCCTAGAAAGCATACGCCTTCAGTGGTGAAAGGACTGAAATGAATAGTCTACTACGTAGCCTTGTCAAATACAATTGAGATGGGAAACACAAAGTCCTCTTCCCACAGAGTTTCAATGTGTTAGACGGAATCACATATACATATAAATAATAACAAAAGCTTCGCAACCTGAACCTCTTTTTGCCGGGACATAGCACCAGATACCTTACAGCCAGGCCCGACGATCTATCTTCGGTACTGCCTATTGCTTTGATTCGTCTTTATCGGTACGGGCACTCTACTCGAATACGATATTGAATCGCAGGCTAGTTATGACGTCGAGGGTTCGGGTTTGACCAGACAATAAAGACTGCCTGCCTGGTGCCTGTTGCCGATTCCGTGAGGCTTTTCACTTCGGAGCGATAGCGAAGCGAAGGCTCATTTGAATAAACAACAAGAACAGCATCCTCCGCTCCGCCACTGCGGAATTGCAGTGCCAAATGCAAGCTTGAGTCTCAGCCTACGAGCTGTCGAGTGATAGGTCGCAGATTCTGGAGCGGATTGGACATCTTCTCTATGAGGCCTCTCTCCATTGTTTCTTCTAATATTTGGATTTGTTCATGCAAGGTTGGTGAGCTTGGAATGAAATTGATTTCAAAATTTTCAAATTTCCATGGATTTTAGTTGTTGATTATGATTCAGAAGAATTTGTCTATAATTTTGTGGATTCATCTGTTTAAAACATGATTTTTTATAAATCCTAAGCACTTTTTATAATATAAAACTTTGCATTTGAATGACACACATATATATATATATATATATATATATATATACAATTATATACGTATATGGTAAAAATCTAAGTTCTACATTTTTTCTTCATTTTTTCTTTTAGTGATCCTATGTTTCTATTAGCAGTGGTAGTTTTTCGACTTTTGTTGGATGATGAGTTTATTTTGCTGGACAATCTTAGCCACATTTTCATTCTCTTTTAGCTCCATTAAATGATATTCGTATGTTGTAGCTGCTTCTCTGATGATGCTTTCTAGGTTTTTTATTTCTCTCATATAATTTTTGTGTTTGAGCATGGAAGATCGTAAGGAATAGATCTTTCGTCTCCTCAAATTTTTAGGTTAAGGTTTAGAATTGAATTTCTAAGGCAGGAGGTCCATCAATGCTGCAAACTTTTTAAGCTTCATAATAGGCATGAATTTATCTCACTATGATGTTCATTTTCTTCAAAGTATTCTATGAACTTATTTTTGGGACTCATCTATAAAAATAATATATTATAAAAATTGTATATTTATAATATATATATTATTATTATATAATATATATATATATATAAATTTTCAAATCAATTTTGAACAAATCTAAATTTTCAATTATTATTCTAGATTTTTCCCAACTTCAGCTTTGATACCAACTGTGATGTCCCCAATCATGGTTCTCAACAGGCGTGTAGGGATTGGGGCAACGTCATCAGATTTGTTGAGGATTGTAGTTGGGATTTAGAATAATAACATAAACATTATAGATAATTGCTTAATTAATTTGAAAATAAAAAAATATGTTTATTTCAATATAGTAGCAATTACAAGATTAGAATTTTTTTCTTTATTTAAAATACAAGAAAAAAATAAGAAAGTAAAATTGCAACGATTGATTATTCGTGATGCCCCAGTTCTCCAACGATGTCCTGTCTTGACATTTACAAAATGCCCGGTTGAATACATGTTAGAGAAAACTCTTAGTACTTTAGATATCATTAATTACATTATATATTTAAGTGGAAAGCATGGAATTAAATTTGTAAAATACAGGGAAACACATGAATAGGAATTGAAAAGATAAGCTTCTCTTTTGAGGATTATCGTAACTTTTTTTTGTAAATTAACATTGAACAGTATTTGAAACAGTAATAAAAATAGAATGTCACAAGTCATACATCATTAATAATTGATATCTCTGTCTCGAAAATAAATAAATAATAATAATAATACGTTCGAGTGGACAATCTCGAACCTTGAGGAATCAATCATGTCTACTTGATTATCATAATTTTGAGTTCTAACATAACACACACACATGCACACACACCACACGCACACACGCACACACGCACACACGCACACGCGCACACGCGCCACACACACACACACACACACACACACCACACACACCTATATATATATATATATTATATAATTTCACATATGCTAACTCCCTCATAGGCATAGTCATGGTGTACTTATCTCTTTCAAAAGTAAGAGTATAGTGAACTAGCCCCATTATAAATATAAAATTATATTATGTATAGATTATAAATAACTTCAACGGAACCTTATTTTATTCAATTAAGATCTATTTTTAATAATATCTCAAATAGTGATAGTATATTTAAGTCATAAAATTTGTAAAGCTTAAAATCAAAAGTATTTAATTAAGTCAATGAAATTATGTTTCAAAGCGGAGCAAAGATCATGTTGTTAAATTAACATATATAAATGCACTTCATGATATGGGTACCTATTTTCTTGTTAAGTTGATATCTTATAAATATGTGTGTTAATTTTTTTTATTAGTAAAGTGATGAAGAAATTTTCATAATAGTATTAATTTTATTATCTTTTCTCTCTCTCTCTATTTCTCTGTTAGTAAAAAGTAAACATAAATAGAGAGAGAAGATGATGATTGAAATGATAAAGAAGTATTATAAAACGTAGATAGTAATGATAAAAATAATAGTGATAATAATAATAATAATAATGTCGATATTTATTATTATTATTAATTTTTTTTTTTTTTATTTATAAGATAAAACATTATTATAAAATAGGAGTGCTATATTTTTTAGAGAGATAATATAATAATAAGAAAACAATAATATTATATATATATATATATTTTGCTTTGAGAGAGAAATAGGAATAATAATTAGGGATAATAATTAATAATAAAATAATTATTATATTATCATTATCATATATATGATAATTTACATGTAAATAGTATTATTATTTATATTTTAGAGAGAGATATAATGAAGAAATAATCTTGTTATTTCCTATGATAATGTTATACACCTTTATTTAGAGATATATTAGCATTATCATTACTACTTCTATTTCTTCTTCTTCATCCCCTGATAATATCCTCTGAAATCGTCTCCTGCTCTCTTTCTTCTTCTTCTTCTTCTTTTTGTTCCGCCCCTGCCCCGCGCCTCTTCTCCTCCTCCTCTCCTCCTGCTTCCTCTTCTCTGCTGCTGCTCCTCCTCCTCCTCCTCCTCCGTCCCCTCCTCTCTTTCTTCTTCTTCTTCTTCCTCTCCAGCTGTTGTTTTGCCTCCCCTCCGGGGGCCTACCACCAAGAACGGTTGAAATTAATTCAACAGGCATGTAATCTTGATATTGCAAACCTAAACACGCAGCTGTGAATTGTTGGTTTGATATAATAATAAGAAATTAGCTGAAAGGTTTATATTTAAATTTTTGTGCCGTATTTGCAAATACAAAAACATTTGTGTGGTGAACATAAAATTTCAGCAAACAATTAATGATCTTATCCAACACTAACAGCATAACTAAAAAGAATGTTGGGCTCTGCTAAATCCACTGCTTTACACCTAACGACACTCACAATAACCCTTTAAGACATAATCACGCAATAATATATTCTCATTACATGGAATTTCCTTTCTTTTTAGTCCCGCTAGATTTCCTAATTTCTCAATAATTAGGGGACTTTACTGCACTTAAATTATAAAAAATTTAATTTAATATTATATTTACATGCATTAGTTTGAAAATTATTCGTACGCTTGTATGATAAATTCCTATATGTCATTAGCAATGAACAATTATGGAAAGCGAATTTGATGTTGGCTTTATGTTATTGTCTTGGTGGCATTGAACAGTTTATTCGTGCATTATATAAATACTGAACCCGGGGAGATTAGGATGATAATGTGGTCATCGGTCGGCTCGAATGACCTTTCATTTGACATTAGTCATAGGAACGCAAAGGATCCGCCCTGGTTCTCCTGAAAGCTCTGAATCCCGAGTCTCCAAGGCCCTGCTGCAGTGCCAGAGGCCGTGTGCCGTTGGATGAAAAGAGAGGAGCGGGATCATCATCTCAACGTTATTTTTGAGGTATTTATTAGGAGTAGAGCATTCTTTTTTTTTTTTCTAATATATATAAAGCATTGTGTTTTGATGGGGGATGGTAGGTATTGAATTATTTTTTTTTTTTAATAATGGTGGGTGTACGTTGTCTCTAAGCACAAAGTGGGGAGAGAAAAGAACAAAAAGGCCAAACCAACTTCCTCACTAACCCCACCCCTTTTTCTTGAATCTATTCTTCACCACAGACACACATAATACATCACCTTATAACCTATAGTAGGGTGAGGATATAAACTAATGCCTAAATATCTCACCTTTGCTTCCAACCTATAATAGTCTAACTTTCACTCCATCTATTGATTGCTTCTAGAATCTCTCTCTTTCTCTTTCTGTCTAATTATTCTATCACTTATTAGGCCAGCATTATGGAAATACTTCTTCGCGGTGTTTCCCATCAGCACCATTAAATGCTTAAAATTAGCGTTTATATGTAATAATTGAGATTTATTAGTCAAAATCATGATCATAAACTATTAAAACAATAAACTATTTAGAATATATCCTTTTTAAAATAGGATGACAAATTTTTCACCCCTCAAAACATCAAGAGATGATAAGATATTTTTTCGTCTTGACTGATATTAGAAGCTTTTTGATGTAATTTTGAAGTTTATTCTAAATTTTCTTAATTGTATTATTGTTTTATGGATGATATTTTATTTATTTAATTAATTAGCATTATTCATCTCAACATGATCCCTAAAATGTATCATTATCTCTATAGATGATTTAAGAAAGTACCTTAATAAAAATTATTAAATCTCATTATTTAATATAATATTAATTTGGCAAATAGAAAATTATTAAATCTCATATTTACTAAAAATAAAATTGTATATAAAATCTTACCTGTATAACAAATATGATATAAAATTTTTATTTTAATTTTTATAAGTGGGATTTTGTAAAAGAGAATTTCGCAACTAAAATTACATTTCATTTATACAATAGCTCTATATGTTTATACTCTCATATTATACGGCAAATTGCCCCCATCAAATACCCCAATAAATATCTTAATATTTTTTTAATATATAATTAATTCATTTTAATTGATTATGAGTGAATTACTTTCATTATAACAAATATGATATATTTTTACTAGTGAATTTCAATTATTATGTGTAAAATATTAAGATTAGATGCTTTAATGATGTTGGGGCACCCATTAAGACACCAATAAAGATAGAGTATTGCTACACTTACACACTATATACCAAAATATATAGATGATGTGTCAATCCAATGTATAAGTAGATTATTGGTTGAATTCACTTTTTGATAAGACCTATATATAAAAATTACAAAAAAGAAAATTTCTAATTTGTCCTCAATACTTTTGGTGTATATTTGTGTAATCATAGCATTTTCCATAAAGATATTGTCCCAACTTCCATATTATATATATATATATAATATATAATATATATATATATGACACGTCGCATGAGGTTCCGGAGTTAGGATAATTTTGATGCCCTAGCGCCGACCCTCGGGTCAAGTCGCGTTGGGGCTGACCCGCGGGCCAGACCTATGGCCCGGGAGTGTGCGGTCAGGGTCGTGTCCATGTGGCCGATGTCAGCCTGCACGCAGAGTAGCCGTGCGCGCGGATTGTTACTTAGGAACAGTAAAATCAGGAAAATAATACTTAATTATTTAAATGCAAAATTTTTAAGGCGTTATAACTTTTTAGATATTAATTCAAAAATATTGATGTTATATCTCAAAGTGATTACAAAAATGTAAGGATTATTAATATGCCATTAGAATCTCTGTTTGGTGATTAATTTCACTAATTATTTTTAATTAATTAAGCATTTAACTCTACTTTTATTAAAATCATAATTTAGTCAAATCACATTCAAATTTGATGTTCCAATATAGCATTTCAATCACAAAAATGTAATGAACATTAATATGCACAAATATTTAAGTTTCTACATTAGTTTCCTTAATCATACCTAATTACCTAGAAAATAGATTAGTGAATATTAAGTTCAATTATTAGCCAAATTTCATGTTTGAGATCTCTAAATATTCATTAGATAGAGAAGAGCATATTTGTAAGGATAAAATTATTTTTTTGTATTTAATTTCACTAATTACTCACTAATTACCATAATTCATAATTAATGATTCTATTAATCAATTGAAGTTCAAATTTAGCATACTTACTATCATTGTACTCAGTATGTTGTTAAAATTCATAGCCATTGATTTTGCTTTATTTGGACATCAAATGGTGAAAATGATTTTTTGACCCCCCTTAATTGTGATTTTTAGGGTTTTTCTTTGTTTAGCTCACAACTAACTCAATTAATCTCTGATTTTAGTGATCTTAGTATCTATGAGTTCCTTAGACTGAATAGAACCTAAGTATACCATAAAATTTAGGTTTTCTTAATTAATTTTGATAATCATTTATTAATGAGCTTAAATTATAATTAAAGCTCATTAAGTACTCATTAGAGCTTAAATCATAATTAGCCATTAGGTTCCAATTAATAATACAAACAATCAGAAATATTAACATTGCAATTTGGTTAACTACAAACCCTAATTTTCACTAATTATGCAAATCAAGGATTAGGGCATAATTAGAAAATAGAAATAAAAAAATTTATGCTATTTCACACTTACATTTTACAAGGCATAAGGAGTCTAATAAAACTTAAATCATATATTTTGGGCTAAATTAGAAAATTCATTCACAGAAAGTGTGATATTATTTTATATTCTTATTCTTTATAATTTCTGAACAAAATAATATATAATTTCATAGTATTTGGATGAGTAATCACAAAGTTATTATATTAATTTAATTTGTATTATTTCAATTAAATTCTCCCTATGATTTGATTAATCAGATTATTTTTCTTAAGGAAAATAATTCAGATTAATCCACTATTATTAAAATGGGTTCAGCCCGATTCAAAAAAGCGTGGGTCAGCTCGGCCCGAGGACCAGCCACTATCGCACCGCCCAGGTCAGTGGTTGGCTCAACCCGCACAGGGGCATCGTCCCCGACTCGCCTTCCCCTACCTTAAGCTGATTAGAAAAGCCCTAATCACTACATTCCAGAGCTTGCAAACCATGGTACCTCCTGATGATCATCACACGTGCACTATGACCTGACACATCAATTGGAACCTTAAGCCCTAACTGGGGGTACCTGGATCACTAGAAGACTATTAACCCCAAATTCTTCTTGCGGGCTTTACTGTGGGGAGTCAATACCCCCCACAGAGGCCATGCCAGGCTAAGGGTTCATTGGCTACACCTTCAGAAAGGGTCAGATGCGTCTAGTCCATATATTGGCATGGTCTGGGAGTACTGGAACCCTGGGACCTTACTCGACCCAGCTTCCATTGAGGACGGTAGCCCGATCAATCGATTTGATCGACCGAGGCTAGCCTGAGCCTCAAAAATTAATGCATTAATTTTGGTTAGGTTAGGAGATGGATTATGAATCAATTGAAGTAGAGTATTGAGCATAAGCAACTTAATATGGCAAGGAGGGTACTTGGTTTGGTTTGGGAAGTCTGGAATCACTGCACGAAGTTATCCAGATGGAAGGTCGATCTTCAGGATGCAGCTAGGGGGACTTGAACTCCATGTTGCATTCTCAAATTGCCACTGGGAAGAGCTGGGGATGCCATGGAGAGCTCGTGAGTGCAGATCTATAGAGGATTTAGGGGGAGCTTTAATTGAATCCAATTGACCAGCAAGGACCCATATGAGTGATCTTGAGGCTATTTATAGCCTCACAGAGGATCAGGGTGCAGCCAGATGGGCTGAGAGAGATGACTTGAGAGTTCGGAGTCATGACTGAGCTCTCAATTCTAATGGAAGCTTTTAACAGTTAGGCTGAGCTGGCTAGAGGGGTGGGGGACAAGGCTGGTTGTCTAGGTATGCAGGATACTCCCTGTCGGGAGTGGGGCGCGCTCGGGACGACGCTCCATAGTGCGGGTGCACTGTGGGTCATCTGATCTAATTAATCAGATAAGCACGACGACCTAGATTATTAGATCCTAACGGCTGATCGCGGGAGCGATCTGGACCATTGGGTTTCACGTGGTGGATCAAACGGTAGATCCGCGCTTCCGCAGATCTAAATCTAGGTCGTTGAGCTAACGAGGTCAACGGTGGGGATGGAGAGGCACTCCGCTGTCTCGCGACCTAGGCTCCATAGCGGATCGCCGGTCCGCATAGTGGATCCCCAACTGTTTATTTAGTTAAGGGCAGATTTGCAAATTCAAATTGTTATGAACCCATATGTGTAATTTTCCTAATTAAATCTAATTTCAATTATGGCCTAAATAACCTCCAAAAATTCTCAAACTTGCACCCTTAGCTAATTTAGGGGTGAGGAATTCAAAAAGCAGTCAGATTTTGGATTTAAGATCATAATATTTTGGGTATTAATTAGGTTACCTAATTTGGCAAAATATCCAATTGATCTTGAGAGGTCCGTTTGACCCCAAATTTTTATGATTATGTTAAAATGACTAAATGAATGAAATGAGATTAAAATTAGAGTATGATTAAGATTAGGTTAAGCTTAGGAACAACCTAAGGTTGTTACAGACTCCTCCACTTAAGAACGATGCCGTCTTCGACATCATTATTAAAAAGGGAAAAAGATAATGTGGAAATTTAAGAACTATTATTTAGAATTTAAATGCATATAAATTTTTAAAATGACTTGGATATTTCCGTCGCATATCAGTCTCTTTCTCCCAAGTGGATTCTTCGGGAGAGAGAAGAAATAAAATCTATATTTTTATAAAATAAAGTCCATATTTTTATAAGAAATACCTTTGTCACCTTGCAAATAAAAATTTTTATGCACAAATTTGCAACAGACCAGTTTAACAAAAAAAAAAAAGTATCCTTATAACATGTAGTACATTATATGCTAATTTTATTACATGTTACTACTTCGTTTTAAGCTTCAAAATTTCTATTTTTGGCAACTTGATGATCATTTTTTGGAAACTACTATTGAATTTATTATCACTTTAATAATATTTGTCACGGATTTTGAGAAAAATTATAATGTCTTATATGAAGCTATATCATCAAAATAAATATTCCGGAAAAAAAGATCATTTGTTACTAGACCTGTACAGGTACTGGGTTAGGCAGAACCGCTGGGGATATAAGAAGACCTTGCCATTGAAGGAGGTTGATATTGGTTGAAATAAAATATATTGAATAAATTATTAGATCATGTAGATGTACTTTGATTCATCTCATTCTATACACTGCTTCCTAAATAGAATATAAAAAAATTTGCAAGTGATATGTAAAACATATTTTCAATATCTTAAAATGGTGTCGATTATCTATTGTCATACTAAATGAATTATTTATTTGACAATTGTACATCTTTACTTTTCTATATTATCGCACATAGATCTTTATCTTGTAGAAAATATATTGCAAAATGTTGAACATTGTTATATTAGATTAACATTTGCTTCATTGCATACCGCTTATATATGATGTAATTAATGATATACAAAGTATTTAAAATATTCTCTAACGGGTGTTAAACCCGAGCATTTTCGTTGTAAATGTTAGATTAGGATTTCAAGGAAGAATTGGATAAATTCTGAGACATTCAACTGCTGCACTGTTATGTTATTTTACATTTTTTTAGCTATCTATTATTCAAATAAAGACAGTTGTACTGATGTAATAATATTTTAAAATATAGAAATAAAATATCATTTTTTATATATCAAATTTGGATGAATGAATATATGCGATAAATTCTATTATTATTCCAAATCGCGACTACAATCCTCTGTAAGTCAGACAACCCCCAAATCTCGAGCCCTCGCTAGCTCAAGAATTGGGGAATGTCACACAAGCATCAAATCACAACCTATATATTGGGTATGTGAATTCAGACAATACAGGTGACAATCGCGCCAATCTAAGATGTGTCATGTTTTCACATTGACATGAGCGCTTGGTAGCTAGAGATCCATATTGCATCCCAAAGTTGCACTATCAATACTAAGGAAAATCATATGGCTATCAAAGAGGTGATGAAGGAGGCAATTTTTGATGTAGGATTTTTTGATGACCTTTACATTAACAGCATATGAGGGAATTTTGTGATTGTCATCATCTACCAAGAGAGGTCCGAGAGAGGAGAGCAGAAATATATAACTTTTTTATTTTTCTTTAATAGTGAAGCTCTTGTGGTGGTGTGGTGGTGTGATTATGTAGTTTTTCCCAACTTAAATTTTTTATGTAAATCTGGTGCTCTTCAATTTGATTTTATGCGATATGTGACTGCTTGTTTCATTTTTTTCTCCGATAATTTTTTATCAGCATGCTTCAAATTTGATTCGATTCAAAATTAATGCTTTTGGGCATAAATTAACCTAGAGTATTTGTTAGGGACATATTTGGCGATATATTAATGTCCATTTTTTTCATTCAATAAATATTGCGATAAATTAGCATGCTAAATTATTCCTCCCCCTCAAAATTTACACCACCATATTTTTATTTTCCCAAAATTCTTCAAAATAATTAAGCAATTCTAAAGAAAGCAGAAAAAAAAAGGTTTGAGATACTTTCTTATTTTTCTAAACATTTTAATTAGGTCTATATCATTAACAATTTCATATATGATATCATAGGATTTGGACCAATTGATTAAAACTTATTCAAATAATACATTATGTATTTTTCTAATTTAATTTTACTATGATTGGATTAACTGGATTATTTTCCTTAAGGAAAATAATTCAAATTAATCAGATTTAATATAAATGGGCTCGGCCCATTAGCCGAACCGCGTGGGTCGACCGGGGCCCGAAGACCCGGGATTGTCGCATCGCGCGGGTCACGGGCTGACCCGACCTGCACAGGGTATTCGTCCCTGCCCTTCATCCCGACGGCATAACCCAATTAGGGAAACCCTAATCGGTCAATTCCGGCGCATCCAGACTACGGCATGACCGGCGATCGATCGCTGCTCAAACGCACCGAATGGGACCCGAAGCCCCCTGTGAGACGGACCGGATCGGTCGGACTTGACTCACCCGAGAGCTCCTCTTATAGAGCTACTGTGGGGAGGCAATTCTCCCCACAGAGGCTACGCCAGACCACGGGCTTGATCCCTACACCATCAGGGAGGTGAGGCGGATCGAAGCCCTCTGGTCTGAGGACCTGGGATGGTCTGGATCGCCAGGTCCTTACTCGACCGAGGCGGTCCTTACGGGACTTAGCCCGATCGATCGGGGCTAGCTTAAGTCTTAGCTACGATCACATTAGGTTTGAAATGAAAATACGCAAGCATACGAATCAAATGGAAGAAGGTTCGGGCCTCATTGGCTCGAAACCAGCAAGCTGGGGTACCTGGATTTGCCGAGGGACTTACAGACATTGCAGGGGCAATGCCAGGTTTGCTGAGCTTCCTGTTGAGAGTTCCTGAATGCCAGGAGATTCTCATATCAGTGGTATGCACGCCGGGAACGCCTGGAGGTCTCCTACGCAAGCTCGAGAGGCGGCAATGGCAGAAGGAAGACAGAGGCTTCAAAAGATCAGCAAGGGTCAATTGAAGCGAGGCTAGGGTTATTTATAGCCTTAGCAGAGGAGTGGGAAGCTTCTGGAAGGGCGGATTGGGCTGCTGAGGCTTGGATGGATCGGGCCATAGCCGAGCTCTCGAAATTCCATTTCAAGCTTGGCCAGGCCACGGGGCCCGATTAGGTTACCTAGCAGTTACGGGAGGATCAACAACGACTTGCTGAGCTGGAGGTGCGAGTGGTGGACAAGGTCGGCAGCTGGCAGTACGGGGGAATCCTCCTATCGGGTGCGCGAGGGGGTGGGGACGAAGGTCCACAGTGCGGGGACCCTCAGATGTCGTCTGATCCATCAATCAGATGGCGGAATGGCTCGGATCGCCCGAATCCTAACGGCCGATCGCAGGAGTGATTCGGGCCGTAGGATCGGTCGGGTAGATCCAATGGTTGATCTGCGACTCCGCGGGATCTAATCCTAGCCATCGGATTAAGAAGGCGCAACGGCTAGATCGGCGGTACACAGTTGTCGCGCGACCCGGGCTCCGCAGCGGTCCGCACAACGAATCCCGATTGTTATTTTAGTTTAATGGGTTTATATGTAATTATGAAATGTTAGAAACCCTTAAGTGCAATTGGACCATTTTAATTTAAGTTGAATTATGGTCCAAATAATTTCCAAATTGCACCAAACTTTTACTCTTAGCTAATTTGGGGGCAAAAAATTCGAAAATATAATCATAATTTTATTTTGAGATCAAAAATATTTTAGGTATAGACAAGGGCATCTAGACTGATCAAAATATTATTTTTTTTGGACTTAGAGAAGTCCATTAGCAGGATAACAACCTAGTTGTTACAGACTCTCCCACTTAAGAACGATGTCGTCCTCGATATCATCTCAAGAGAGAAGACAACATGAAGAAATTGAAGAATAGAATAAGACTCAGAGAATTAATGGGTACCTGGGATTTCAAAGAGACTGGGATACTTCCTTCTCATATCCGCCTCTTTTTCCCAACTATATTCTTCTAAAGAGCGATTCCTCCACTGAACATTTACCATTGGGATTGAGCGATTTCTTAGCTGCTTTTGATCATGAGCTAAGATCTCAATTGGCTCTTTCGCATAAGTAAGATCTGGTTAGAGAGATACCGTCGGAAGTTAGATTAAGTGGGATGGGTTACGAAGACATCTCCACAAAGATGAAATGTGGAAAACATTATGGACTGCAGAGAAATCTTCAAGAAGCTTCAATCTATAAGCTGCGGATCCAATTTTTTCTATATTTCAAATGGTCCGACGTAGTGGGGACTTAACTTCCCGGCTACACCGAAACGATATACGCCTTTCATCGGACTGACTTTAAGATATGCAAAATTTCCAACATCAAATTCCAAAGCACGATGATGAGCATCATGATACTTACTCTGATGATCTTGAGCTGCTTTAAGTCTTTGTTGGATCAGTTGAATCTTTTGGTTTGTCTCTTCTACTAAATCAGAACCATAAAGCTGCACACTGCTAGTTTCAGACCATGCTAACGGAGTACTGCATTTCTTGCCATACAGAGCTTCATATGGAGCCATGCATATACTTGCCTAAAAACTGTTGTTGTACGCGAACTCTAAGAGAGGAATATGATCTTCCCAGAAACCTCCAAAATCCATTATGCAGAGGCAAAGAAGATCTTCTAAGACTTGATTCACTCTTTCCGTTTGACCATCGGTCTGAGGTTGAAAAGCGGTACTCATGGCTAGAGTAGTCCCCAAGTCCTGATGTAATGCTTGCCAAATTTTAGAAGTGAAGCGGCTATCTCGATCAGACACGATAGATCTTGGAATTCCATAGAGTCTGGCAATTTCCTTGATATACAACTTTGCTAGTTTATCCACAGAATCAGTTTGACGCATAGGGATAAAATGTGCTAATTTGGCCAGTCGATCGACAATGACCCATATCGAATCGGCACCTAATCTCTCTTTAGGTAAACCCATAACAAAATCCATAGAGATATCGACCCACTTCCATTCGGAAATTGCTAGAGGATGAAGAAGTCCTCCAGGATTTTGGTGTTCAGCTTTGACTAAGTTACAAGTGTGACATTTTGCTACAAATTCTGCCACACTTTTCTTCATTCTAGGCCACCAGAATGATTTCTTCAGATCTTGGTACATCTTGGTACTACTAGGATGTACTTGATAACCAGAATTGTGGCTTTCTACTAGAATCTCTTGATGCATAGATTTGAAAATCCATAAATGATCCCCCTGATATATCACACTACCTCGAAGTTGAAGATCAATGTGACGAGAACTTTTTATGTCAACTTTAAACTTCAGATAATCTTCATCCTTGGTTTGTGATATAGAGACGTCACGATGAAACGTAGGTTCAACTAAACTCATGGATATTAGAGTGCTTAGCATAGCACCGTGCACTGGCCTGATTTTGAACTTTCAGAATTCTTCTTCTAACGGGCTTGATAGCATCATATAAGATATAGTAGCATGACGACGAGGGCATCTGCTACAACGTTTGCTTTTCATGGATGATATTGGATGCTTAAGTCATAATCGCTTATTAACTCGAGCCATCTTCATTGTCGACAGTTCAACTCGCATTGGGTGAAGATGTACTTCAAGCTCTGATGATCAGTGAATACAGAACACTGGATGCTATAAAGATAATGATGCTAGATTTTTAGAGCCAAGACTACTGCTGCTAACTCAAGATCATAGACATGGTAGTTCTTCTCATGAGGTCTTAACTGATGAGATACGTAGGCTATAACTCTCCCTTCCTGCATTAATATACACCCCAAACCTATGCCAGACGCATCGGTATAGACTTGGTAATTCAGGCCTTCTTTAGGTAAGGCAAGAACTGATGCAGAGGAAAGAGCATCTTTCAATGATTGGAATGCTTTCTCATGCTCTAGACTTCAGACAAACGGCAGTGCTTTCTGCATCAACTTTGTGAGTGGAGACGCTATTTGCGAGAAGCCTTTGACAAATTTTCTATAGTAACCTGCCAGCCCTAAGAAACTTCTAATGTCGATCACAGATTTTGGTTGCGACCAATCTTGGACTACAATACTTTGTTTTGATCAACCTTGATTCCCTGAGAGTCGACAACATGACCTAGAAAAGCGACTGAGTTAAGCCAAAATTTGCATTTAGAATACTTAGCATATAGCTTATGGCTTCGGAGCTCTTCTAGTACTAATCGCAGATGACTTTCATGATCTGTTTCACTTGTCGAATAAATCAGAATATCGTCGATGAAGATGATGATGAATTTGTCCAAATATACTTTCAACACGCACTGCATTAAGTCCATAAAGATGGATGGCGCATTAGTTAAGCCAAAAGATATTACTAAAAATTCGTAATGTCCATAGCGGGTTCTAAATGCTATTTTCTCAACATCTGAATCTTTAACTCGTAATTGATGACATCCCGATCGTAAGTCTATCTTTGAGAAGACTTTAGCTCCGGATAACTGATCAAATAGATCATCGATACGAGGGTAGAGGGTATTTGTTCTTGATAGTTACTTTATTCAACTCTCTGTAATCGATGCACATTCTCATCGATCCATGCTTCTTCTTCACGAACAAAACTGGCGCTCCCCAAGGAGATGAACTTGGATGAATAAGACCTTTCTCCAATAGATCTTGAAGTTGATTATTTAACTCTTGAAGTTCTTTTGGCACCATTCGATACAGAACTTTTGACAACGGTTGAGTTCTGGGAATTAATTCAATTGCGAACTCTACTTCTCTAACAGGAGGAAGACCGGGTAGGTCTTCAGGGAAGACATCAGGAAATTCACAAACTATATGATTTTCAGAAATAGGCACAACTTCTTTCTTCTCTCCCAGCATTGTTACGAGATATGCGTCTTATCCCTTCTTGACTAACTTTTCTGTTGTCATTACATTGATCAGCGATGATTGGGTACTAAATCTTCCAACAAATAATTTTGATTTACTTCCACTGCCCAAGATTATTTTCTTCTTTTGGCAGTTTATGGAAGCTCCATGCTGACTTATCCAATTCATGCCTAGGATTATATCAAAGTTGGTGATTGGCAATATAATTAACTTAGCATCGTAGTTTTGTTCCCCAATAAGAATATTTAGGTTGCAAAATTGTTGGGACTGCATACGGGCTCTAGAAGGTAACCAGATGCTCAAGGAGCTAGTTAATTGATAGGTTGGTAGCTTAAGAGTTTTAGCCCAATCTTCAAATACAAATGAATGACTTGCCCCGTATCAAAGAGGATATTACATGACATGTCATTTATTAATAAGGTGCCTATGATTACAGTAAATTAATAAGAATAGCTACCCAATAGTTAAAGTAATGAATGGTGAAAGACTAATTACTAAAATGGCGAGAACTGAATACGAATAAATTTTAAGGCGTACCCGACACCACGTCGTTGTCCTCAAAAGTAGAGGCAGGAGTTAACATATATACCCTAGCAGATGCTGAGGGTTGTTTGTTCTGGGGCCTTTGACCCTGATGATCATAATTCGGCATCTGTACCGGTACAATTGCTTTTGAGTTTACAGTTGGAGCCGGCATTATGGCAGGAACAGGCTCTCTGTGGTTCACTGGTTGAGCACGAAAGGCTTGTTTGTGACGGGAGTGGTTAATGGGCACTCCATCAATTGTGTTATTTTCCCTGCATTCAAAATAGCGGTGGCCCTTACGACCACAGGTAAAACATACACCACCGAAATGGTAGCATTTTCTGTATAGATGCATCTTTTTGCATTCAGAATTCAAGGGTTGTGTTGACTCCATGTTGTAGACCTTTGCTACCTTATGATGGCCAAAGCATTCCTTACTCGGCTACATGACTATTGCTTTCCTCCTCCGGTCCAGTTGACCCTGGAATCCTTCTTGCAAATGGGCAGCTTCAATCAATTCAGTCAGAGTCCTGATCTGACGAGATACTAAGTGTGCTCTGATAAAGTCTCTCAGACCCTTCAAGAAATGGTGGTACTTTGATGCTTCCGTCCTGACTAAATCCGGGATGAAACGCGACAATTTTCGAAATTCTTATTCGTATTCAAATACTGTATGGTTACCTTATGTGAGATGGAGAAGTTCATCCTCAAGAATTGATTGGGCTGATACGGGTATGAACGCTTCATGGAACGCCTCCAAGAACAAGTCCCATGGAATGTCCTCTACTTCATAGTCGACAAACTTATTATTCCGCTCATTCTCCTACCAATTTTTTGCTTCTTCTTGAAATATATGGGTCACTAGGCAGATGGCTTCAGAGTTAGGGAACTTGATGCTGGCTAGGTTCTTCTCAGTCATTTTAAGCCAGTTCACAGTGTCCATTGGATTCAACACTCCATTGAAAGTAGGAGTTTGGAGATAAAAGAAACTGTGCATGATTCCATCACCCGTGTAGTGGGAAGATGATGAAAACCCTGGTTAGGGTGCAGATTGCTGTTTAATTGAGAGAATAAGAGCACGTGTCTCTTGCGCCTATTATGCATTACTTTCTATCAAAGCCTTCAATAAACTGGCCATAAGATTGGACTCTTCAGGTCTGACCGCATTCTTGATTGAAGTAGGAGCAGAAGGAGAGCCAGGATTCATGACTGCAATACAAGTGGGAATTCAGAAGCATAAAATTTTACTATAATTTTATTTATTCATTTCTTTCCCAAAAGAGAAGATACATGGATCTACAAAACATATCGCTGAGATAAGGAAATGACATAATAAAATTCTCTAAAATCCTAATTATAATACTCTACTCAAAAGGCAGCACAAAAATCATCATATGTGACTATGGGATTCTTCCGAGCTAGTCTCTTATAAACCCAATACCACTAACGACTCGCTAATCCTCTCAGTAAGATCTCTATGATCTCAAGACGATGCTCCTCGGGACAGGCTGTCTCTCGAAGCGTAGTAGTAACACGATCCAGCCAATCTCTGGTGAGTATCAAAAGGATGGTTCCTCCAAAAGATGAATGAACTAAGATCTTGTCTAGTACTTCAACTCCTCAAGGCGATACTCCATCTATGATTCTCCCATAGATATGGCCGTCTTGAAGGTCGTCTATCCAATAGTCATGGAATCTCCTAAGGTAGAACAAGGATGCTGACTGCGAATATTCCATACCTAAGATGATCCAACCCATATGTATGTTTATTACTACTTTGTTATTACTTTCAAAGTTCGTTCAAGTTCTAAGATGTTCATTTTAAGATTCGTAGTTTAATTCAATTTATTATATGCATTATATTCCTAAGGTGTCAACATTATAGACGTAGTCTACCCTTTTCATTTCTAAGACAGCTAGATGAACTTTTGGATGATTGCTTTGCACTACACTTAGTGACTTGTGATTTTTGCCTGATACAGAGAACAGACCATAAAGTAGATAGGAAAAAACTCCTTATCTGACACTTTATGATACTTCTCTGATACCAACTGTAGCATCCCACCCCGTTGCCGTGCGCAAAAGACAAGTAGTAAATTAGATCGGCGACGGAGCGGTGCGCTACTCGGGACGATGAGAACAAACAAAACTTGTCTTCCCGAATAGGCTAGAAGATTGAGCCATACTAAAGGCTGCTGACTCAAACATAAGAGTAAGATCGAGAGCTAATACTTAAGATAAGAGTATAATACTTATCTTAAATATTAAACTAATACGTGTATTAGATTTAAAGGAATAAGTAAGGATCCAATATACGTTGTTATTAAATCAGCATTTCCAGTATACTGATCACATCACAATACTAAGTATAGTATTATAATAGAGTGCGGAAGCTAAAGGCATATCATCCAGAATGCATTCACCACGAGCAGTATATAAACATTAGTCTCAGAAAAGAAAAGAAAAATGATACATCCAGAATTATTACAAACTGATTTAGCATGTGAAAGATAAAGTCTACTGAAATAAAGAAAAAAGTAAAATGAGGTAGACATATCCTCTAGGGCTCCACGTACTCCTCCTGGATCTCCTGCAAGTCCTCCTATCCTGTCTCCACAAGCTGTTAGGGATCCAACAAATTGCCGGATCCCAAAAGTACCCTATGTTAAACAAGAAGTCTAACACATCACAATTAATTATGCAGTAGGATAGTAAATGCAGTATACAGTAAAGTAAAGAAAACTGAAGAAAAGCTGAGAAAAATGCTAAGTAACTGTAACTGTAAGGACTAAATAGAGTAAAGCTACATCAAAAGCTAAATACTGAAAGTAAATGAAAACATTAAATACTCATAAATTAATGTGAAAGGAATGTCAAATGATGTACTTTATGTTATTGTAAGGATGTACCAAATATGCCAGAGTATGGTATGTCACAGATATATAACAGAACTATCACTGAAAGGTTATGAGTAGTACGGTCCAATGTACACATACACCCAGTTGGGAAGACAGTATTGTGATGCAAATGCACCCTGACATTGCCCAGTCTATGTATGTAACATTCCGTAAACCATAATTTGTCACTGATACTCACATGTCACTGCTGAGATGATGCTTCAAGCTCATGTTTATGCTTATGCCTATGCTTCTATGCTATATAGATAAAATCCAGAAACCCATGAAAACTTGGAATATAGATAATGAATTCTAAGTCTTCATTGTGCAGAATCCTGCTAAAAGGATTATGTCTCCTAGCTTCTAAAATGATAATTATTTAAAGTTATAGATTTAATTAAAGATCACTAGATAGGAAGATCGTATACACATATTCAGCACGTTTGCAAGAAAAGTGATTCTCATCACTTACTCACCACCATACTTAGTGTCTTAAAGAAGGTGAATCTCATTACTTAGTTTGTTTGAGCCACACCTATTGAAGCAGTCTTCGCTAGGAGGCATTGCATTGTTGGCAATTTGTATTACAATCAAACTAAGGAATGAATACCCGTTCAATACACTCTTAGGTTTGAATGATTTATTCTAATGGGACTGTATTTGTCTAATCCCGCAGGATAGAACTTGCTCATAAGTCCTCATTATAGTGAATTAACCAATCTTGAATATTACTACAGAACCAGTAATATGGGTATACTATACTACACCGTCCAATAATTGGGGTTCAAACAAGTCTACTTAATAAATCAAGGAATGATCAAGACTATAAAGGCCTATACTAAATAGGTAAGTCTTATACAAGGTTTCACTAAAATGTGATCAAGGATCACTCAACATGAATTATACCACAATGAGAAGTATCATTCTAAGGTCTTAAGTGATTCCTACCACGAGGGGTTAAGATCAATTTCTATGGTTAAGGGATAATCTAAGCTTCTACTTCAATGAGTCATACAAGTTCTCTTACCTCAAAGTATATGTAATTTAGGTCTTTTAAATATTCCAAGGCAATCTTATGAAGTGATGCTTAAGATCTCGCATTCTAAATTCTGATATTAGTATTTTATGTTCTATTTCATAATTAGGTTTATAATGATCAGATCAGATGATTAAGTTATTTGATCACAACTTAATCTAAGATTATGAGATTTATATCAAGAATATTATTAAAGTTTTAGATCACTTGTTCAATCAATATAATTTTATTAATCTTCTTATGCTAATGGTCTTATTTAGGAGAAAATTTAGGAACTAAAGATTTGATTCAGATTAAGCAATCATATGGCTTTATTAATAACCTTATCATGTGTAATTCAAATGTTTAAGGTTAATATAAAATCAAATGTATTATTGGAGAAATGTCAAGTTAATTATCTTATAATCAAATCACTTTAGTTAAGGTTTTTAAGGATTTGGACCTTAATTAAGTAGATTAGGGTTTGACCGCTATTCTTATTCAATTAAGATCATGTGTTTGATTAATGATTAATGTCAAATCAGTGAGTTAAGAGTGTGTTATTGGTGGCAATCTCAGACCTAGATCAAGTCTTAATTGCTTGATCAAAATCTTAAGACTTCTTAAGTTAATTAAGGAAGTTAAGATTACCAATTTTTGGTTTATTCAAGTTATTCATTAAGGATCAATATGTATGGTTTATAATACATTTAACCTACTATTATGAAGCATAATAATAGAAAAGTTCATAAAAACATAAAGTAATTTGTGCTAATTAAACCCTAAATCTATTCAAATGGATTAGCACTTAATTACAAATCAAGCCATCAAAATTGTTTGAAATTATGCACTCATGTCTTACTTGATAATACAATTAATTAAAACATAAGTTTGCTAAGTTCCAATATGTATAAACCCTAAATTCCACTAATTATGATTTAATAAGATTAGGGCTTAATTTGAAATATAGAACTCAAAAAAATAATTCACTTAGCACATGCATTCTACTCATTATAAGTAAATTAATGGCACCCTAAATATGCAATTTGGTTAAGTATAATTACTAAATCACCCTAATTAAATTCTGCTATAATCAGGCAATATTGAAAAATCTAACCATCATATGTGAAATTTTATTGTATATTCAGATCCCTAATGATTTTCTGATCAATTTCATATATGATATCATAGGATTTGGACTAGTGGATTAAAAGTTATTCAAATAATATATTTTATATTTTTCTAATTTAATTTTCCTTTGATTGGATTAATTGGATTATTTTCCTAAAGGAAAATAATTCCAATTAATCAGATTTAATATAAATGGGCTCGGTCCATTAACCAAACAGCGCGGGTCGAACAGGGCCCGAAGACCCGGGACTGTCGCACCGTGCGGGTCACGTGCTGACCCGACCCGCATAGGATCTTCATCCCTGCCCTTCATCCCGACGGCATAACCCAATTAGGGAAACCCTAATCGGCAATTCCGGCGCATCCGGACCACGTTATGACCGGCGATCGATCGCTACACGTTCACAGTGGTTAGACGCACCGAATGGGACTCAAAGCCCCCTGTGAGATGGATCGAATCGGCCGGACTTTACTCACCCAAGAGCTCCTCTTATAGAGCTACTGTGGGGAGACAATTCTCCCCACAGAGGCTACGCCGAACCCCGGGCTCGATCCCTACACCATCTGGGAGGTGAGGCGGATCGAAGCCCTCTGGTCTTAGTACCTGGGATGGTCTGGATTGTCGGGTCCTTACTCGACCGAGGCGGTCCTTACAGGACTTGGCCCGATCGATCGTATCGATCGATCGGGGCTAGCTTAGGTCTTAGTTACGATCATATTAGGTTCAAAATGACAATACGCAAGCATACGAATCAAGTGAAAGAATGTTCGAGCCTCATTGGCTCGAAACCAGCAAGCTAGGGTACCTGGATTTGCCGAGGGACCTGCAGACGTCGCAGGGGAAATGCCAGGTTTGCTGAGGTTCCTCTTGAGAGTTCTTGAATGTCAAGAGACTCTCCTATCAGTGGTACGCATGTTGGGAATGCCTGGAGGTCTTTTACGTAAGCTCAGGAGGTGGCAATGGCAGAAGAAAGACAGAGGCTTCAATTGATCAGCAAGGGTCAATTGAAGCGAGGCTAGGGCTATTTATTGCCTTAGCAGAGGAGTGGGAAGCTTCTAGAGGGGTAGATTGGGCTGCTAAGGCTTGGATGGATCGGGCCATGGCCGAGCTCTCAAAATTCCATTTCGAGCTTGGCCGGGCCACGGGGCCCGATTGGGTTACCTAGCAGTTACGGGAGGATCAGCAATGACTTGTTGAGTTGGAGGCGCGAGTGGGGGACAAGGCCGGCAGCTGGCAGTACGGTGGAATCTTCCTGTCGGGCGCACGAGGGGGTGGGGACGAAGGTCCACAGTGCAGGGACCCTCGGATGCCGTCTGATCCATCAATCAGATGGTGGAACGGCTCGGATCTCCCGGATCCTATCGACCGATCGCGGGAGTGATCCGGGCCGTAGGATCGGTCGGGTAGATCCAATGGTTGACCCGCGGCTCCACGGGATCTAATCCTAGCCATCGTATTAAGAAGGCGAGATAACTAGATCAGCGGTACGCTGCTGTCGTGCGACCCAGGCTCCGTAGCAGATCACCCGCAGTCCACACAGCGGATCCCGGCTGTTATTTCAGTTTAATGGTATATATGCAATTATGGTCCAAATGATTTCCAAATTGCACCAAACTTTCACCCTTAGCTAATTTGGGGGTGAGGAATTTGAAAATGCAATCATAATTTAATTTTGAGATCAAAATATTTTGGGTCTAGACTAGGGCATCTAGACTGATCAAAATATTTTTTTTTTAGACTTAGAGAAGTCCTATGGACTTCAAATTTTTTGGATAGGATTCATTTGATGTTCTAAAGGTGATAAAATTAAAATAATTGATTACTCATACTATAGATTAGTAGGGTAATAATCTAGGGTTTTTACAACTGACAACAAAGATGGCTAGAGCTAATAAGTGATTATAATTTAAGCATCCAGTATCATCTAGGAAAAGCAAACGTCGTAGCAGATGCACTCAGTCGTCATGCTATTTTATCTGCTATGATATTATCAAGCCCTCTAGAAGAATAATTTTGAAAGCTCAAAATCAGGTCAGTGCGTGGTGCTATGCTAAGCGCACTGATATTCATGAGTTCAATTGAACCTACATTTCATCACGATGTCTCTATCTCTTAAACCAAGGATGAAGACTATCTGAAGTTTAAGGTGGACATTGAAAGTAGTCATCGCTTTGATCTTTAACTTCAAGATTAGGTAATCTACCAATGAGATCGACTATGGATTCCCAAATATATTCATCAAGAGATTCTAGTAGAAGGTCGCAATTCTGGTTACCAAGTACAACCTGGCAGTACCAAGATGTATCAAGATCTGAAGAAATTATTCAGGTGGCCTGGAATAAAGAAAAGTGTGGCTGAATTTGTAGCAAAATGTCATGCTTGTAACTTAATTAAAGCCAAACACCAAAAGCCTGGAGGACTTTTTCATCCTCTGGAAATTCCTGAATGGAAGTGGTTCAATATTTCTATTGATTTTATTATGGGTTTACCCAAATCAAGATCCGATGCAATTCAATTTGGGTCATTGTTCATCAACTGACCAAATCAACACATTTCATTATATGTCAAATTGATTTTGTGGAGAAATTAGCAAAGTTGTATATCAAGAAAATTATTATACTCCATGGAATTCCCAAATCTATCGTATCTGATCGAGATAGCCATTTCACTTCTAAATTCTAGCAAGTAGTGCATCAAGACTTGGGGACTACTCTAGCCATGAGCACCGCTTTTCACCCTCAGACAGATGGTCAAATGAAAAGAGTCAATCAAGTCTTGGAAGATCTTTTTCATCTCTGTATTTTGGATTTTGAAAGTTTCTAGGAAGGCCATATTCCTCTCATGGAGTTCACATACAACAACAATTTTCAGGCGAGTATTGGCATGGCTCCATATGAAGCTCTATATGGCAGGAAATGCAGTACTCCATTAGCATGGTCTGAAATAGGCAGTATTCAGATATATGGTTCTGATTTAGTTGAAGAAATGAATCGTAAGATTCAACTGATCCAGTAAAGAATCAAAGCAGCTCAAGATCGCCAAAGTAAGTATCATGATGCTCATCATCGTACTCTGGAATTAGATGTTGGAAATTTTGTGTATCTTGAAGTCAGTCCGATGAAAGGCGTGTATCGTTTTGGTGTAGCCGGGAAGCTAAGTCCCCGCTACGTCGGACAGTTTGAAATCCTAGAGAAGATTGGTTCTGCAGCTTATTGATTGCAACTTCCCGAAGATTTCTCTGTAGTTCATAATGTAATCCACATCTCCTCTCTGCAGAGATGTCTTCGCAACTGATCTCATTTAATTCAACTTCTAGCGGTGCCTCTCCATCCTGATCTTTCTTATGTGGATGAGCCAATTAAGATCTTAGATCGTAATCAAAAGCAGCTGAGAAATTGCTCGATCCAAATGGTAAAGGTTCAGTGGAGAAATCACTCTTTAGAAGAATCTACTTGGGAGAAAAAGACGGATATGAAAAGAAAGTATCCCAGTCTCTTTGAAAATCTAAGTACCCATTATCCTTCTGAATTGTATTTCTATTATTCAAATTTATGCATGTTTGTCTTCTCTCCTAAGATAATGTCAAGGATGACATCATTCTTAAGTGGGAGAGTCTATAACAACCCTAGGTTATTACTCTGCTATATATATATAGCTTAATAAATCTTTAATTTCAATATTATTACTTATATAACATCAAATTAAATATATCCTAAGGATTTAAAGCCCGATATTTTGATCAATCTAAATGTTCTAGATTAGACCTAAAATATTTTGATGTCAGAACTAAAATTTGATTGCATTTTTGAATTCCTCACTCCTAAATTAGCTAGGGGTAAAAGTTTGGTGCAATTTAAAAATCATTTAGACCATAATTCACATTTAATTAAAATGGTCTAATTGCAAAAAAGGGTTCCTAATCTTTCCAAATTGCAAATATATCCATAAAACTAAAATAACGGTGTTCCGGAGCCCGGGTCGCACGACAACGGGGCCTCGTAAATCTAACTGTCACGCTAAAGCAATCGACGGCTAGGATTAGATCCCGCCGAACCCAGGGATCAGCCATCAGATGCGCCCCGTGAATCCTACGGCATGGATCAAATCGGATCCAGCCGTTAGGATCTAAAGGATCAGGACCGTTCCGTGGTCCTAATCGATCCATCAGACGGTCCACAGTGCACCCACACTGTGGAACTTCATCTTTGCCATGCCCGCGACTGACCGAAGAAATCCTGCGGATTCTGGACAGCTTGGTCTGTCCCCCACTACCTGTTCCTCCTCAGCATGCCGTTGGGGATCTTCCCTTAACGGCATATTGGTCCTGATCGGGCCTCGTGACTCGGCCAAGCTCATTTAAGAAAATTGAGAGCTCGGTCATGGCCCGACCTCTCAGGTCTTTCCCAGCCTGAGACAAACCTCTGGAAGCTTCCTTGAGCTCGTCTGAGGCTATAAATAGCCTTAACAATCCTCTGTCTGCCCCTTTGCTGCTTAATTGAGTTCAATTCTCCACTATCTCCTCTCTGCCATTGTCATCTGTCCGAGCTTGCGTAGGTGATCCCAGGAGCTCCCGAGCTGCTGATAGTAGGCTCTCCTAGTGTTCAGAATTATTTGCAGCATCTGGAACCTCAGCTAAAGCCAGTCGAGCCCTCAATCAATCGTCCCGAGCTACCCCATCAAACCAGGTACCCCTCTTGCTGGTTTTAAGCCAATGAGGCTCGGAACTCCCTTCCTTTGATGCGTAGAGATGCGTATTGTAGTTTCGAACTCACATGTATCGTAATCGAGTCCTAAGCTAACCTCGATCGGTCGAATCGATTGATCGGGCTAAGTGCCTTAAGGAACACCTCAAGTGAGTAAGGTCCCGGTGTTCCATCCCACCACAGGCTCTCAGACCAAGGGGCTTTGATCTGTCTCACCTCCCTGAGGGTGTAGGAATCGAGCCCTGGGCCTAGCATGGCCTCTGTGGAGAGAATTGTCTCCCCCACAGTATCTCCATTAAGGGAGCCCTCAGATGAGTAAGGTCCGACCGATCCTGACCACCTCACAGGGGGCTTCAAGTGTCTATCAGTGAGTCTCAGCTAGGGGATCAATTCTCGATTAACCTGAGGCCAAGGCGTGCGCTCTAGACCGAGAATTTTGCCGCTGGGGTTTCCTGGATCGGCTTCTGGTCCCGCGTCTTTGGGTCCCGGTCGACCCGCGCGGTTTGGCTAATGGGCTGAGCCCAATTAATTGAATTTATTTTCCTTAAGGAAAATAATCCAATTAATCCAATCATAGGAAATACTTTAAATAAAAATATAAAATGTATTAATTGAATAACTTTTAATCCATTGGTCTAAACCCTATGATATCCTATATGAAATTGATCAGAAAATCTTTAAGGATCTGAATATAAAATAATATTGAACATCTAATTGTTAGATTTTCCATTTTTACCTAATTATTGCAGATCTTGATTAGGGTTGATTAGTAATTATACTTAACCAAATTGCATATTTAAGGTGCCATTAGTCTCCTTATGAAGAGTAAAATGAATGTGCTAAGTGAATTATTTTTCTGATCTCTATATTTTAATTTATGCTCTAATCTTGTTAAATTATGATTAGTAAAAATTAGAGTTTATAGATATTGGATCTTTGCAAACTTAGTCTCTGATTTAATTGTATGGTAAATTAGAGCTTATGTGCTAAATTATATGAAATTCTAATGCTTGGATTTGTATTTATGTGTTAATCATTTTGGATTGATTTAGAGTTTGATTAGCACTAACTACTTTCTATTTTTATGAATTTTTCTGTTAATATGCTTCATAATAGTAAGGTCAATGTATGGAAACATGTGTGCTAATTCATGATATATAAATTGAATAATCCTAAATTTGAAGAACTTAATCATCATAATTAACTTAAGTCTTAAGACTTTGATCAAGCTATTAAGACTTAATCTAAGTCTAAGATTGCTACCAATAATACATCCCAAATTTATTGATTTGACATTTGATTTATAAATAAACATTTGATCTTACTTAGGCATGAGTAAGGGGTTAAACCCTAACCTATTTGATTAAGATCAAAACTCTTAAATCCTTAATTAAAATAACTTCATTATAAGATAATGAAATTGATATTATTCCAATAATGCACCTGATTTGGTATTGATCTTAAATATTTGAATTAGACATGTTAAGATATTGATGAATCTATGTGATTGATTAATCTGAATCTAAACTTTAGATTCTTAATTTTCTCCTAAATAAGACTACTAACATAAAGAGAAAATATAACTTAATTGATTTAAAAATTGATCTGACTCTAATAACATCCTTGATTTAAATCCCATAATCTTGGAATAAGATACGATCAAATGACTTAATCAACTGATCTGATCACTCTAAACCTGACTATTAAATAAAACCTAAAATGTTAGCTTTTGAATTAAGGGTGTGAGATCTTAAGTATCTCAGCATAAGATTGTCTCTAAAATATTTTAAAGATCTGAATTTAAATATACATTGATGTAGGAGAATTTTGTATAACTCATTGAGGTAGAAGCTTAGATGATCCCTTAACCTTAGAAGTTGATCTTAACCCATCGTGGTAGGAATCACTTAAGATATTAGAATGACCCTTTTCCTTGTGGTAGAATCTATATTTAGTGATCTTTGATCACCTTTAAGAGCCATGTATAGGACTTACCTATTTAGCATAGGAATTGATAGTATTGATAAATCCTTGTTGATTAAATAGAGTTGTTTGAAATTAGGCCATTGGTTGGTGTAGTATGGTATACCCATAGTACTGGTTTTCTTCAGTAGTATTCAGGATTGGTTGATTCACTCCAATATAGACTTATGAGCATGTGTTATCCTGAGGGATTAGACAAATATAGTTCCATTAGAGTAAATCTCCCAAGACTAAGAGTGCATTAAACAAATACTCATTCCTTAGTTTAATTAAAATATAAATCGCCAACGGGCGATGCCTCATAGCGAAGACCGCTTCAATAGGTGTGGCTCAAACAAATTAAGTAATTAGAGTCACCCTCTTTAAGACGCTAAATGTGATTATGAGTAGGGCATCTTAAGAACTTAGCTTGAGATACAAATTGCCAATGGGCGATGCCTCCTATCGAAGACCACTTCGTTAGGGTGGCTTAATCAAACTAAGTGCTAAGAATCACCTTTCTTGCAAACGTGCTAAATATGTGTATACAATCATCCCTTCTAATGATCTTTAAGTGAATCTTCAACTTTAACTAACTTTGTCCTAGAAGCTAAGACTCAGAATACTTTTAGCAGGATTCTGCATAGTGGAGACCTTGAATTCATCATCTGTATTTACGGCTTTATGGATTTCTAGATTTTTCCTCATATAGCATAGAAGCATGAGCATAAACATGAGCATGAGCATAATTAATGATTCAGTGGTGATGTAGGAGTATCAGTGATGAATTATGGGTTATGGAATGTTGCATACATTGACTGGGGAATTTCAGGATGCATCGGCATCATCATACTATTTTCCCAACTGAGTGTATGTATACATTGGACCATACGACTCATAGCATTTCAGTGATAGTTCTGCTGCATACCGTGGTATACCGTATTGTGGCATACTTGGGTGCATTATTCCAGTGACATATAGTACAGTATTAGATATTTTGACATTGATTTCCAAGCATTTGATATTTTTTTTTACTTTCAGTATTCAGTTTTGATGCAGTTTTACCTTGCTTAGTCTTTACAATTTTAGTTACATAGTACCTTTACTATTATTTTCTATAGTCATGTTTACTCTATTATCTATTGCATTTACTTTAGAACTACTTTGCGATGTGTTAGACTTCTTATCTAACATGGGGTACTTTTGGGATTTAGCAATTTGCTAGATCCCGAGCAGCTTGTGGAGACAGGGCAGGAGGACTTACAGGAGATCTAGGAGGAATACGTGGAGCCTTAGTGGATCAGTCTTCCACCTTTTTCTTATTATTTTATTTTCAGTACTTCAGATAGACTTTACTTTTCATCTTTTAAATCAGTTTATAATAATTATAGATGTATTTTACTTTTCTTTTCTGAGATGAATGTTTACTACTGCTCTGTGATGAATGTATCATGAATATTTTGCTTTAGCTTCTGCACTCTGTTATACTACTACACTTAGTATTGTGAAGTGACAGCATACTGGAAATGCTAATATATTGATAATGTATAGTGGATTCATATTTACCTCTTTAAATCTAATATACGTATTAATCTAATACTTAAGACAAGTATTCTACTCCTATCTTAAGTATTCACTCTCAATCCTACTCTTAAGTTCGAGTCAGCAGCCTTCAGTGTGGCTCAGTCTTTTAGCCTATTCGAGGAGATGATGTTGTTAGTTGCTCGTTCCCCTGAGTAAGGCACCGCTCCGCCGTTGATTTGATATTTAAGTTTTACCTTTTTGCGCGCGGCGACGGAGCGGGGCGCTACAATCGATTATTATGAACTTAATAAGGTAACCATTAAAAATAAGTACCCTCTACCATGTATTAATAATCTATTTGACAAATTAGCTAGAGCTAATATATTTTCCAAGATCAGGCTATCTTCAATTAAGAGTCAAAGAAGAAGATATTCTGAAAACATCATTTAGAACTCGCTACGTGCATTATGAGTTCATGATCATGTCATTTGTTCTAACCAATGCTCCATCCATCTTTATGAACCTAATGCAAAGAAATCTTAAACCGTATTTGGATAAGTTTGTAAGAGTATTCATCGATGATATTCTTATTTATTCTTAGAGTAAAGAAGAACATGAAAATCATTTAAGAACTGTTTTAAAAACTCTAAGACATCATTAGCTTTATGCCAAATATTATAAATGTAAATTTTGGCTGGATCCTGTAGCTTTCTTAGGTTGTGTAGTGAATGCCAAAGAATCAAGGTTGATCAAAAAAAGATAAGTATCATTCAGGAATGGCCCCAACTAAAGACCATGACAGATATTTGCAGCTTTCTCCATTTAGCTAGGTATTATTGAAAATTTGTTAAGGGATTTTCGTAATAGCTATACCATTAACCAAATTAACACAGAAAGCGGTTTCATTCATTTGGAGTCAGCAATGCGAGGACTCTTTTCAATAGTTAAAATAAGAGTTAACAACTGCCCAGTACTAACTCTACCACAAGAAATAAAAAATTATCAAGTTTATACTGATGCATCCATAGTAGGGTTAGGATATTTTCTCATGCAAGAAAATAAGTTTGTAGCATATGCATTTAGGTAATTAAGGATTCATGAAAAAAACTACTCAATGCATGACTTAGAATTGGCAGCAGTAATATTTACTTTAAAAATGTAGAGGCACTACCTATATGGAGTGAGATGTGAAATTTTTACTAATCATGAAAATTTAAAATATATTTTCACTCAGAAAGAGTTAAACTATCGACAAAGGTGATGGATGGAATTGATTAACGACTACGACTTAGATATATAATATCATCCTGGTAAAGATAATGTTGTTGATGATGCCCTCCACAAAAAAACAGACCTATATACTATAATGGTAAGTCAATTAATGAAAGAATTCAGAAATTTAAGCATAAAACCTATTAATGAAAAGCAGTTAAATAATTTACTTGAAAATAATATTACAGAGCCTACGTTTATGCAGCGCATAAAAATTGCCTAAGAGAATGATAAGTGATATTCTAAGATAAAAGCAGACATCGAAAATGGTCGTATAATGAACTTACATCTACAAAAAGAAGTTTATATTTATCATGGGAAAAGAAATTGAATTCCAAATGATTCATATATTCAGAATCAAATTATATCTGAAGCTCACAATTCAGGGTACAAAATTCCCCTTGGAAATAATAAAATGTATATGGATCTAAAAGAGGCCTTTAGGTGGCCTTGACTAAAGAAGGACGTAGCTGAATATGTCACTAAATGTTATGTCTACAATTTAGTAAAGGCAGAACATCAAAGACCTGATGGACTCTTACATTTATTAGATATCCCAAAATGAAAATGGTCAGATCTTTCTATGGACTTTGATATGGGATTGCCCAGAAGCTGTACTAGAGTAGAAGCGATTTGGGTAATCGTAGATCATCTAACAAAATTAGTACACTTCCTTCCGATTAAACAAACAGATTCAGCGGAAAAGCTGGCCAAGTTATATATTAAAGAAATAGTTAAACTTCACGGAATCCCTAAAACTATTATCTCAGATAGTGACGGTAGATCTACCTCTCATTTTTGAAAGGCAGTACATCAAGATTTAGGGATAATATTGGCTATGAGTACAGCATTTCACCCTCAAATAAATGTTAGACTGAGAGAGTAAACCAAGTACTTGAAGATCTTCTTTGATTAAGCATATTAGATTTCGACAGTAGTTAGGAAGATCACCTTCTGTGGCACCTCGCCCCTTAATCCACAATCATTAGACCAAGGAGCGGAGGGTCACTTTGGCAAATCCCTTACTTAAGATTGGATTAGGTACTAACCCTAATCCACTAATAAGAAAGATATAAGCCATTGTACACATGCCTTAAACTCAGTCACTAAGCGAATACAGATCAGAGTGAGGAAGCAAAGTAAAACAGGTATACATCCAGATCATCACAATTAATAAAAAAACAAACAACATACAGCTCAGAGTATAAAGTATAGTAAAGAAAAATATAGTCAAGGTACCTGTATTATTACAGCATTAAATGAATAGTTTAAAAAAACTAAAATAAGATGAAAAGTCTCTCATTCTCACAGAAAGCTAAAAAGGAAGCTAAGCAGCTTCTGGATCACCTGGTTGATGCTCCTCTTCAATGAATAGCTCCTCCTCCTTAGCAACCAGCTCCTCAAACCTATTTGAATCTGACATTGTCAGTTTCACAATGCTAGGGCCCCAGCCAATAAAAAAAAATCTTATTAGACAATTATCTAAGTATATTTTAGGTTGAATATTTTACATGAACTATTAATATCACCATTTATACATATAAATCAAAATAACTATATAACATAATAGAAGTAAGCATATAAAGAGCAGGATAAGTTATAAATACAGTATTTATAACTAAGCAGGAATTGAGGTAAAAGGCACACCTCAAGCAAATTAAGAAAGAAATAGGCATATATATAGATATATGCAAAAAGTAAAAGTACTGAAAGAAAAGCATAATCCTAAAATATGCTGATGATCACATGACATATGCTGATTAAAAATAGTAAGTCTAAAAGTGGTACATATAGTAAGAAATAAAATCTAGCATCCTATAAATATGTACAAGTAAGCAGGTAAGCAAAATACGGCTGACTGAAATAACATGCATCAATAATATATTAAATAGAAAATTGAAACTGAAACATGTATATAAAACTGCCATATCAAAAAATTGGCCAATCAGGCCTAGAAAAAATTTCCCAAAGCCTTTCTGGGCTAGGGCAGATAGAACATAATAGCAGAACTAAGGAGGCAGTAAGTATAATTGTAGAATCTTTTAGTTATTTTACTTTAATTTCTATGGACAAATTCAGAAATAGCTGAGGAGTAAAGCACATCTACTAGACTACACGGGTTCTAAGATTAACACACACTCCTCAATAAGTAATGCTAAGCATCCTTATTACTCCTTACCCCTGTCCATTAGTGTAAATATGCACTAGAACCTACCAGAATATAACTGAACTTAAGGCAACTTTTATCCTAATTATTTTATGTTTTGATGTCATGCACAAAGTTTTCTTACATGGCATGTCCAAGAAAATAAGAATAAAATACTTATACAAATCTGAGGGTATAGGCTCTGCTTTAATTTGATAAACTTTCCATGAAGAAAATCTAGTCTTTTTGGGATTATTATCCCTGTACGAAGTTGAGCTAAAGGTTCTTTTAGACTCCTTCTGAGATTGATGCTGGTCGATGACATGAGCTGTCTCAATCCGTTCTGTAAAATTGAAAAGTCTCAGTGGCACCACATGATCCTTTATTGAGTCCCAAAGTCCACTCAAAAATCTATGGCAACATGCACCCTCCGTTTGCACCATTCTGAGAGTGTGTCGGTCCCTTGCCCTAGTCTAGGAAATGTATCACCCAAGTTATTCTAAACTAAAGGGGGTATATATGCTGCTCGAAATACTTCTACAAATTCTTCCCAAGGGATCTCCTCAATGTATTAATTAGCAAAAAGTGTACGGCGGAGGTTATCCCACCAGTATTCAGCTTCTTCTTGGAACATGTGAGTGACTAATCTGACTGATTCAACATTTGGACAGTTAATACTTGTTAAATTGTTTTCCACTATTTTGAGCCGGTTGGCTGTGTCCATGGCTGACATATTTCAGTTAAAATTAGGAATTCTCAATCTAATAAAGTTGTGTAAAAGACAGCCTGTAGGTTGCTGATACTGTTGGGAAGGATGGTAAGGTACATGATTCACAGATGCTGGGGATAGATTATGCTACATTGTGATCAATCTCTATCCTTTCAAATTGCTAGGCACTGATTGCTACTAATGTTTTTACTGCATCTAAAAGTGCATTAAATTCAGCAGAATTACTGCTAGATGCAACAGGGGTTGTGGATGACTGTCTGGGATTTATTTTATACATGTATTTAAAAATCGTAGCATTTTTAGAGAGTTCAAAAGAAATAAGTTTATTTTTATTACTTATTTCAAGATGACTTGTACAATAAGAAGAAAGTACATCAAACTTATTAGAACATTATTTAATATATTCAGCTGAAAAAGTAAGACAAAAGTCCTCAAAAGGAACTTCTCGATGTTCTCTCCTTCGTATACGTGTGAGTTCTGAAAGAGTGGCATCCCACCAATCTTCTGATTGATCTTGAAGTAATTTTGTTGCTAATTCAACTTTAATGTTATCAGGGTAGTCTATAGCTTTAAGAGTGCTCTTCACACGCTTTAGCCATTCTTTGGCTAAAGGAGGAAGATCAAATCCTCTAAACATGGCATGGCGAAGCATCTGTTCCAATATTTGTACTCCTAATTTCAACACTTCTTCTATATATCTTCCATAATGTTGTCCACACTAGAAGTTCAATTCCCATATGGCTTCAAATCTTCTAATATAGTCCTAGGTCGACATTCCTCAAGTTTTATATATCCTATATATTTTAATCATGTTCAATTAATTTGATTGAGCAATTTATATCTCTTAAGTTTCTAATACGTAGGTTTTGTAATTTATCATTTTATCTTTAGTAGGAACAAACGAGAGAAGAGGCAGGTGCCTTGCTCACTATTCTGAGTATAAGATAATATGGATGTTATTTTAATATTCATTTAGTGATTGTAAGTCAGAAGAACTATCCATCAGGTAGATAGGAATATAATTCCAATCGGACACCTTATGGAGTTCTCTAATACCAACTGTAACAGCCACCCCTTAATCATCCGGATTAAGATGTGGTTGTCAACGCACAAACCCTCACTTAGCATTCAAATTAAGGAATAGGCCTTCTTAATCAAATGCTAAGGGAAGATGTACTATAAAGAGAAAAAAATAAAAGAAGCCTATCACTGAATGAGCATATTATAATATATCAGAGTGCGGAAGAAAGAAAAGTAATAATATCCATACAATCCAGATAAGAACTATACAACTCAGAATACATAAGTATGAAAAGAAAAGTAGTTTAAACCTGTATTATTACAAAACAATATTAACGGCTTAAGCAGTAAATGTAAAGTCACTCAGTCCTCACAAAGTAACAAAAAAACTAAGGGTCTTCTCCTACATGCTCCTCCTCCTAAACTAGATCTTCAGAAGGTCTCACAACCTCGAAAAGCTCAGAATCTACCATTGTCAGTTTCACAATGATAAGGCCCCAGCCAATAAAATAAAATTCTAGTTAGACAATAAGTCTAAGTACATTTTAGGCTTCAAATTATTAATTTAAATGATATCACAACATCTAAGTAAGGTAGGAGCAGTAAAGCATCAAAGAAAATTGACTAAATTATTATTAACTTAATTATAACTCATATAAGGTGTGAGGTAAGCACATACCTCAACTCAAGCTGCAGAAAAGGGTTAAGTAACATATAATGAAATCTACTAAGCACAAGGAAATTCCTAAGTAATATGATCAACTTAAGATATGCTAGTACTAAACTAAAAGTAAAGTTCTAACATCCTAACATACCATCAAATAAAAGTAAGCTGCTAAAAGTACAATATACATGTAAAGCTATAAGTACTAAAAGAACTGCTGTATATATGTATGCTAAACTATAAAGCAAAAGATATGCCAGAACTATAAAGCAACGATAAAGTAAATGTAAAGTGAAGGTATAAAGTAAAGTGTGGAGATACTCCTACTTAGTCCTGCCAAAAAGTAAGGTCCATCTGATCATCTAGAAAAGAGTCCCAGATTAAAGAATGCCGCACTAGGAAACGTGTCCTAGGAAAAAGTATCACACACTAGGAAAGTGTCCTAGGAAAAAGTAACACGCACTAGGAAAGTATCCTAGGCAAAAGTATCACACGCTAGGAAAGTGTCATAGGCAAAAGTTGTCTCAAAAGTAATGTTATACTAGAAGGCAGACTAAATAAGATATAACTCACACAGTTTAATAAAGTTATTTTCATTAAATTTTCCCCATAAGTTATGAAAATTCCATATGAATGTATTCAAAGTTTAACATAGAATACTCATCAATTATTCCATGTTCAATATAATATGTCCAAATGTATAATAAAGTCCAAAATAAGGAAAGCATATCATACAATTTTAAACAATTAAAATAGTACTAAACAACTTTGTGATATCACTTTATTTTTTTATTAAGTCATTCTATCTAATCTGAACTTATACAAATTTAGGATTTCCAATATCCAGCTATTGAGTATAAATCTAGAATATTGGTCCTATAAGTTAAAAGATATTATAACTAATCAAGTTCTAATATATATTATTCTTGATTAATATAAATCAAACGTCTTAATTGATGATTTTATGAATCTCAAACCAATCTTGATTAATATAAATCAAAATTGGGGGATTAAGATGTTAAAATCTAAGTATTTTATTTTAACTTCTTAATCCAATAGGTTATAATCCTAATAGTATAAAGTTAAACCCAAATTCTCAAGAGCTATGATTAAGGCTATCTTATTAAGCAAAATCAAGCTGTAATAAGATGGATATCTAATCTTAAATCTAAAGATTTAATACAAAATAATCATAAGTAAAAGATGAAATTCTGGAAAATTATAAAACTAAGATTTCATCTATTAAGTACCCATTTACTTAATAAATAAACTCTAACCCAATTTCTAAGCTAACTCCTAAGGAAGTAAGTGTAACAACCCCAGTTGTTATTTAGGTCAATTAAGACTAATCTTAGTCCTAATTATGGTTCTAATATCTTAATTAAGATATTTAAAACCTACCTCTAAGATCTAGATTAAATCAGGGATTAAAGAGAGCAAATCTTGATTTCTGGAAAAATCCCAAAACCATAGAAATTTGACTTTTTATTTTGACCTCAAAATGAAAATCTGACTTTGCCATTGTATTCACCACCCCCAAATTAGCTAGGGGTGAAGTTTTGGAGGCATTTGGAAGTCGTTAGAGTTTCGTTGAATATTTTAATATTATTTAAATACCTGGAAATTTGAATAATTAAATACTCGTCGAAATCAAAATTTGACCTCACCGTTGCGTTCCTCACCCCTTAATTAGCTAAGGATGAAAAATTGGGATTTTTCAGAACTCATTTAAAAATCCAATTTTAATTAAGAATTAAACTAAATTATTAATTATAGCTATTCTTAATTGATCCATAAGGTGGGTCCCGCTTTTAATTTCTCACCGTTGGCATTAACGGCTAGTTCCATTAATATCGAATGACGCCTCTCTGCACTGTTCGATCAGAGCACTGGATCGGACGGTGCCGATCCATCCTCCACAAACGCTAGGGCATGCGGCGCCTGCGTACACACGTAGCCGATGGAGAGGGATCCAGATGTCTCTAGCTGCTTAGGAGCCGATCTTAACATGCTCTTAGCCTCATTAGGACTTATTCTTCCTACTCCTATCTTTGCTTCATTTGCTCGGGAGTTCGGCACTTGTCTAAGCAGAACCCTTGAAATCTGGCGATGCATCTAAGGTACCCTACTTCCAGATACCTTCTGTGAATTTCATTCAATATTATAATGCTTCAATACCATTCTATGATACATCTATATGTTAAAATTATGGTAATTGAGTAAATAAGATAAGCAAAATATGAATCTGCTGCTCAGTCAACTTGCGCGATCCTAAACCCTAGATTCTTAGGGCAGCATCCCATCGGGTAAAGGTGAGGGTGGATTGATGTAATTGATAGCTTAGATTGAAGATTAGGATTTAATCTTTCAAATGGTATGCTCCCCGAATTGTTAGGTGGATCTTGCACAGATTTATGAGATGCCCTAACGCCTCCTCATCCGACGAGGAAGAAGAAGAACCCGAAATTGGGTCGGGCTGTGTTCGGGTCAGGCCTTTCCGAGGATGGTCTAAGGATGTCCACGTGCGATGCTCGAGTTCGCCCTGTGGGTCCCACCATTGCCTGTCCTCATGCCGTGCCCACGCGTGTCCAGCCGGTCCCCCGTATAAATCCTTTGGCTGCCACGTGTACCTGTTGTTTAGAAAAGGGTGGGGGCCTGCGTGCTGTTTAAAAGAATATATATATATATATATATATATATATATATATATTGAATAAATGATTTAATTATACAAATTAAATTAAATTAATTAAATCTAAATTTCAAAACACTCATAAGTATTAATCTAATGATCCAATCATAATAAATGAATATATCAAACTAATTAGAAAAAATTCAAGGAATATTATGGAGCTATCAGATTTATATTTAGAGCTATATTTAAAATAGTGACATTTATGATCCTCATATTTGCCGTGAGTGTCCTAAAAACTTCAAACTACCAGAACTTTGTATCCTTTAATCTAAATATACCCAATATGGGTCTCAAACTACTCAGAAAACCCTAAGGATTAATTTAGTAGTATCTATTGTATCAACTGAGCTCCAAATTAGGTCAATTGAGCTCCAAATTAGGTCAACTGAGTTCCAAATTAGGTGATCCAAATATCCATTTAGATCAAAAAAACCTAATTTACAATAATATACAAAAAATATTTATAATCCAACAGTTAGATTTGCTAATCAACCTTAATTACTCTAAATTAAAGATTAGCAAATTTAATGATCCAAATGGAATAATTCAAGTTTCAAAAAACTCCTAAAGTAGATTAGAACTTAGCTATGTTATTAGTTTAGTGATATTGTGATTAATTTCACTAAGCACTCATTAATTACACTAAAACCCTAATTATTAACCCTGGAACTTATATTGGCTATAACTTAGCCAATACATATCTGAATTTGGTAATTTTAGGTTCTATGAAAACCTTAGGATATAACCTATAGTAAACTAATAGAAAATCTATGTTTCATTAAGGTAATATTACCAATTTGCTCTTATAGGTCAAATTTCTTAATTTGACCTTATAAAGCTTAATCCTTAACCAAAATTTATGAACTTATTGTCTAAACTCATAGTAGATAGTAATTAGTCATTCCACTTTAAGAAATTTCAGATTTAAGCTCCAAATCATAAAGATGAAATTTAGACCCTTAGGAAAGGGGCAAAATGGTCATTTTGCCCAAATTTAAGTTTAACATCTTAAAACCTTAAATGCATTCATAAACTCCTAAAATCATTAAAATAACTAATTTAAAATTATTTTATAACATTCAAACTCATTAAAATGATATTTTAGGAAAAATCCTAAAAGTGACCAAAAATTAATCTAAGTCCTAAAGTAAGTCTCATAAGGTGAATTCAGTTCACCTTGTACCTCCTTTAAGTTAAATTCATCATAATAGTTGTTAAGAAAGACCAAATCTAAAGTTTAATTATTCTCTTAAGGTTTTCCTTCAATCTTTAGGATCTTAATTCCTTAAGATATAGTTTAGAAATTAGGTTAGAGTTCATCTATTAAGTAATTGGGTACTTAATAGATGAAACCTTGGTTTTATAGTTTTCTAAACTTCATCCTTTATTTATGATTATTTTATATTTAAACTTTAGATTTAAGATTAGAGATTAACTTATTAAGCTTAATTTGCTTAATAAGATAGCCTTAATAATAGTTCGTGAGGTGTGGGTTTAACTTTATATCATTAGGATTAAAACCTATTGGATTAAGAAGTTAAAATCTAATACTTTGATTTTAACATCTTAATCCCCCAATTTTGATTTCATACTAATCAAGATTAGTTTGGGATTCATAAAATCATTAATTAGGATGTTTGATTTATTCTATTAACTTAATTAAGCGTCATGTGATTTATAAGTGTTAGAACTTTATTAGTTCTAATATTCTTTTGACTTGTAGGCTCGATATTCTAGATTTATACTCGATAGCTGAATATTGGAGATCCTAAACTTGTATACATTCAGATTAGTTAGAACGTCTTAATTAGAAAACAAAGTGATATCACAAATATTATTCAGTGTTATTTTATATACATTAAACATTATTTACTATGCTTTCCTTTTGCTTTGGACTTATTTACATTTGATACATTGCATTAAACACAGAATATTAGATGATTATTTCTATGTTAATTTTAAATACATTCATATAGCATTTCATATTGTTAGAAGAAAATTTGATGGAAAATAGCTTTACTACTTGAGGAGATATGTCTTTTTAGTCTGTCATATAGTATGCCTTTACTTTAGAATAGTTTTGGGCTAGGACTACTTTCCTAGTGACTGTAGGATAGCTTTTGGGACTAAGACTACTTTCCTAGTGCCAGTGTTCTTAGGCTAGGACTATTTTCCTATTGCCTGCTATTTCTGACTAGGACTACTTTCCTAGTGAATCTGGGACTACTTTTCCAGATACTGGTTATTTCTGACTAGGACTACTTTCCTAGTGAATCTGGGACTACTTTTCCAGATGGTTTGTAGTACTTTTCAGATGAAATTAACTTAAATCTGGGACTACTTTTCCATATGTTTAGCAGTTACATTTCAGATGGAATTAACTTTAATCTGGGACTACTTTTCCAGATAAGCAGGTGGATTTTACTTGTGGCAAGACTAAGTAGGAATATCTCATTTCTGGTAGTTACTTTTCAGTTAATTCATTTGTATTACAATCACTTTGTAGTTTCCTTTTGTTTACTTTATAATTTTGGCTCACTTTTACCTTACAGTTCAGTTCACTTCTTATTATATTTTTATTTTTTACAATTCTTACTTTGTCTTATAGTCAGTACATCTTCTGCTATATTTTTATTTTCTGCAATTCTTACTTTGTCTTATAGTTCAGTACGCCTTCTGCTATATTTTCATTTTCTATAGTTCTTACTTTGTCTTATAGTTCAATACGCTTTCTGCTATATTTTTATTTTTTGCAGTTCTTTTATACTCATAGCTTTGAATATTCATTCTACCTTTCAGCAGTTCACTTTTATCTTTGGCATATTAGGATGTTAGAATTTTACTTTCAGATTAGTTATAAAGCAGCATATTTTATATTGATCATATACTTAGAAGTTTCACTTGTGTTTAGTAGATTTCTTTATGCATTACTTAACCTTTTTTACAGCTTGAGTTAAGGTATGTGCTTACCTCACATCTTGTTAAGTTATAATTATATTAATTATAACTTTGTTACCTTTCTTTAATGCTTATTGCTCCTATGTTGCTTAGTATTGTGATATCATTATAATTTAAGAATTTACAGCCTAAAATATACTTAGACATTTTGTCTAACTAGATTTTTCTTTTGTTGGCTGAGGCCCTACCATTGTAAAATCGACAATGGTAGATTCTGAGCTGTTCGAGGTGTAGGACCTTTTGGAGATCCGGTTCAGAAGGAGGAGCACACAGGAGAAGATCATTAGTCACTACTAGATATTGTGAGGATATGAGAGACTTTACTTTCATTATTGTATAAACTTTAATATAGTTTTGTAATAATACAGAATTTAACTGCTTTACTTTTTATGCTTATGTATTATGAGTACAACTTAGCCCCACTAGGGTCATAGGAGTCTTAAAATATCAAAACAGGGAAGTTTTAGTCATTTCAGCCAAAACTAGGCACTTATTACAAAATTTGGGCAGTTTTGCAAGATTGGATACTGCAGCGCGCGGTAGCACTTTCCGCGTGGCAGCGCGCAGTAGCGCCTTTCGCGCGGCAGCACGCTGCAGCGCTTTTCGCGTGGCAGTGCGCGGTAGCGCCTTTCACGCAGCAGCGCTGCGACCCGCTACGGCGTGCTATTGCGCGCGGCAGTGGCTCACAATGCAAAATCACTATTCAATTAATTTATTTTGACATTTTCCTAAGTTCTAAAAATATTTCCGCTGCAACCCGCTATCGCGCGCTGTAGCGCGCTACGGTGCACTGTAGCTGTCCATTTTGCGAATTTATTATTCAAATAATCTAATTAATATTTTTATATATTCCGCCGAAATCCCGCTGCAGCGGCCTAGCTCTGCAACTTCGGGCGCTGCAGTGCGTTGCAGCGCCAGATTGCATTTTTTGCCTGGACAAAAACTTAAGGACCATTTTTTGAGCTCAAATGCTCCCAATCCAGAGCATTTCACGAGTGGTACTATATATCAATAGAAAGGTATTTCTGATACCTTTCTATTGACACTAAAATCGGCACAAACAGAAAATTGTAGCTATACTAAAAATATAGATGAATGACATGGTGTGCAGAGTAAATGATAAACAGAGCAGCACATTTTATATCTTGGAGAGTTGTAATGGCTTGCATACTTAAACATGGCTATCTAGAGATGCAATAAGCATAATAACAAGATGAAATAGATAATGAGAGGAGCAAAGGGGTACCTTTATGTTCTTGGAAGAAGAGAAAGAGGAGGACCTTTGCCTTTCTTCAAAACTTTTAGAGGTGAGCTGCACTTCTTCTTTCATTCTAACACAAGGGTTCAAGCAATGGAGGGGGAGAGGAGAAAGGTTCAGCAAGCCAAGAAGGAGGGTTGAGCTCTCCTTTTAAAGAGGAGAAGCAATGATGAGCCTAAAAAGATAGGCTATCATGTGACCTAGGGAGAGGGAGAAGGAGGGAGGAGGAGAGGCCATTAAAAATTCAGCCTAAGGGCATGGGCGTCGACTGAGGTGATGGCCAGGCGAAAATGGGGATTAGAAAATTAGGAAATTGCAATTTGGGGATTGTTTAATTACTATTTATTTTCCCTAATTATTTAAAAATTTAGATTTTTGAAATATTCTCCGAAAAATCCCAAAAATTCACCCCTAGCTAATTTGAGGGTGAAGAATTCAATGGCGAAGTCAGAATTTGATTCCAATGATTATTTAATTATCCTATTTTTCAACGCATTTAATTATATTAAAATATTCACAAAAATCTGATGACTTCCAAATGCGTCCAAAACATCACCCCTAGCTAATTTGGGGGTGATGATCACAACGGCGAAGTCAGATTTCGATTTCGATGTCAAAATAAATACCTCAATTTTCTAATAAAATAAATATTAAAATATTTCAAAATAATCGATTGGGCTCTGAATTGTCCCAAACCTTCAGGGTTTGGTTCTAATGACTCGATAAACTTAATGGAATGATAATTATGCTATGATTATGCTAAATTTAAGCTGGGTAACCTTATGTTGTTACAGTTATATTTTTATTTTTTGTAGTTCTTACTTTGTCTTATAGTTCAGTATGCTTTCTGCTATATTTTCATTTTCTGCAGTTCCTTTGTAGTCATAGCTTTGAATATTCATTCTACTTTTTAGCAGTTCACTTTTATCTTTGGCATATTAGGATGTTAGAATTTAATTTCAGTTCTATACTTTCAAATTAGTTGTAAAGCAGCATGTTTTACATTGATCATATACTTAGAAGTTTCACTTGTGTTTAGTAGATTTCTTTATGCATTACTTAACCTTTTCTGCAACTTGAGTTGAGGTATGTGCTTACCTCATATTTTGTTAAGTTATAGTTATGTTAATTATAACTTTGTTACCTTTCTTTAATGCTTACTGCTTCTATGTTGCTTAGTATTGTGATATCATTATAATTTAATAATTTATAGCCTAAAATGTACTTAGACATTTTATCTAACTAGATTTTTCTTTTATTGGCTGGGGCCCTACCATTGTGAAATCGATAATGGTAGATTCTGAGCTGTTCGAGGTTATAGGAGGAGTATACAGGAGAAGATCATTAGTCACTACCAGATATTGTGAGGATATGAGAGATTTTACTTTCATTACTGCATAAACTTTAATATCATTTTATAATAATATAGAATTTAACTACTTTACTTTTCATGATTATGTATTCTGAGTTGTACAGTTTTTATCTGGATTGTATGGATGTTACACTTGTCTTTCTTTCGTACTCTGATAAATTATAGTATACTCATTTATGTAATTTTTTCTTTTGCTGCTCTTTACTTATTAAGGCACATCCTTCCTTGGAATTTGATTAAGAAGGCTCATTCGTTAATCTGAATGTTAAGTGAGAGTTTGCTAAGTGACGACCACCTCCTAATCCGGATTATTAAGGGGCGGCCGCCACAGTAAGATCCTAAAGATTTGAAAGAAAGTTCTAACATAATAATTAAGCTTTATGTTTGATATTATTTAACCAAAATTATAGTTTAAGTAACTTATAGACAATATAAGGTGAACTAAATTCACCTTATGAGGCATAATTTAGACTTAAAGAAATTTAGATAATTTTTAAAGTTTTTCATAAAATATTATTTTTATGAGTTTAAATATTCTAAAATGATTTCAAATCAGTCATATTATTGATTTTAGAGGTTTAATTATAAATTTAAGGTTTAAGAATGTGTAAACCTAAATTTGGGCAAAATGACAATTTTTCCCCTACTTAAGGGTCTAAAATTTATCTTTATGAATTAGAGCTATAATTTGAAATTTATTGAAATGTAATGATTACTTACTGTCTAATAAAAGCTTAGACAGTAAGTACACAATTTTTGGTTAAGGATTAAGCCTTATAAGGTCAAATTAAAAAATTTGATCTATAAGGGCAAATTGGTAATTTGGTCTAATAAAATCTAAATTTTCTATCAGTTTATTAAAGATTATATTCTCAAGTTTCCATAGAACCTAAAATCATAAAATTCTGATAAGTATTGGCTAAGTTATAATCAATACAAGCTTTAGAGTTAAATAATTATGATTTAGGGTGATTAGTGAGTGATTAGTAAAATTAATCATAGAATCACTAATATAACTACGCATTTAGGTTTTACTCTACTCTAAGAGTAATTAGAAACTAAAATTACTTAATTTGGATCATTAATTATGTAGATATTCACTAATTATATTTTAAGGTGATTATGGTTGATTAAGAAATGTAACAATTGGATCTAAAATACTTTTATAGTTTACTGTTAAATAGGTTTTCTTGATCAAAATAGTATATTAGAAGACCTAGTTTGGAGCTAAATTGACTAAGTTATGGTCAATTGAGGTTCTAGGGTTAATTAGATAATTAGGGTTAGGTCCTAAAAGTGATTAAGTTCAAATTAATTCAAATAAAAAATTGAACACTACTAGGTTATTCTAGAGGTTCTACTAATCACTTTAAGACCCATATTAATTAGGTTTGGACTATTAGTTAAGAAGTTATGGGCTTATGAAGATTAGGGTTTGGGTCCAAAAGCGATTAATCTAAATATGTCTCAAATAGCAAAACCAATACTACTAGATTAATCCTTAGGCTTTGCTGATTATTTTAAGATGTATATTGGGTATATTTGGGTAAATGGTTACAATGTTATAGCTAAATGAAATTTTATCATATTTTTGGAATTATTTAAATACCCTAAATGTCACTATGTGATATATTGATCCTACTGAAATTTGGATTGCACCAAAATATTCTTCTATTTTTGCTGATTAAAATGGTATATTTATTTATATAATTTGGACTTATATTTTAAAAATTATGGGTGCCTAAAGTTTCTATTTAATTTGATTTAAATTTAATTAAACTTTATTAATTCATTTAATTATTAATGTAATTATTACTGTACTTTTAATTAATTCCTTATTACATCTGTCATTAATTATCAGGTTATATAATATATAAATGCATATATATATATATATATATATATATATATATGTTAAAGTTTTAATATTTACTTATATACATTTATTTATTAAATATTCGATTTTATCTCTGCAGGTGGAACCCATGCCTGCCGACGGATGCAATGGCGAGCCCCGCAGAAGCTACGTGGCAAGATGCCACTGGCCGAGAAACTTGAGTGGGTCCCATAGCCGCTGTCAATGGAGACAGTATCGGGCCCCACTCTGCGATGCTTGGGCGAATCTGCGCTCGCCACATAACCCTGCAGGTCCCACTTTCGTGGTTAATGTTATGCATCGGTCCAGACACAGCACGGGTCGAGCCCGGGTCGACCCGACCCAGCCCAAATTCCTCATTCGTCTTCGCGTGAGAGCCCGAGGATAGAACGGCTAGGGTTCGAGATTTTGGCAATAATCTGGCATCGACGGGGCTCAGCCCGAATAGCACTAGGATAATCTTGAAGAGATCTTGACAGCCCAACTTGAATGGACGACTTAGGAGGTCTAGATTGAGGCTAATTCTAAACCCTAATTCTTACGAAGACAAAAGTCCCGCAATTATACTGTGAACAACTGTGGATGAATTTGAAAATTTGATTGATCGGGTTTGATCTTACTCGATCAGTCTCGATCAATCTTTAATCTACTCATGGGAATAAGCTAACGAAAAAGAAAAACTGAAATCGCAAGATTATATTAATGGTTTAGGGGTACCTTGCTTCAACGGTCGCGAATAATGGTTCGAGCGGAAATAGTCTTTGTCTTTTCTGAGTTATGATTCGAATCAATAAGGTATTGAGAAATCGATCAGAAGACTTAATCCCACCCTAGAGCGGCGGATCGTGGAGGTGTCGCATGTGAGTCCAACGCCACGCGTAGGTTCGCAGGGGACGAAACACCTGGACAGTTCGATCGAAGGATCGAACGGTCCGCATTCGCCATTGCATCAGACGACGAGAGCTTAAAAGGATGGACGGCGTCAGGTCGCAGGAACGGCGCCATTAACTACTTATAAATAATATTAATATTATATTATTTACTTTTAAATTTTATTAATTAAATTTAAACAATTAATTGTATTCCAAAAATTTTTAATAAATCACCCATAGCTATTGAGAGGTGAGGAACGCAACGGCGCAATTAGATTTTTGATTTGACGAGTATTTATTTATTTGATTTTTCGGGGATTTAAATAATATTAAAATATTCACCAAAATTTTGACTACTTCCGATTGACACGAAAACATCACCCCTAGCTAATTTGGGGGCAATGAGCACAATGGCGAAGTTCATTTTTTGATTTGAGGTCAATTTAGACAGATTATTTTCTAAAGTTTCTGGATTTTTCAGAAATCAAGATTTTGATCATTTGATCCCTGATTTGGACTGATTCTTAGAGGTGAGTTCCAAATTACTTAATTATGATACTAGAATCATAATTATGACTTGGATTAGTCCTAATTGATCACAGTAACAATCTGGGTTGTTATAAAAAATTAAAGTAAACTAAATTGAAATTAAGTACTGAAAACTAAAAGTAAAGTAAAATTGTAATTGAGTAAAAGAACTGAAAGTAAATCAATTATAAAATAACTATAAATTGAACAAAGTATTGAAAAAGAAATTGTGATAAATGTCACTATATATTCATCTAAATATGCCACTAAAACATGCCATAATTATGCAGTTGATGTCACCTTGCATCCAAAAGGAATCTTAATATCCTGATGTCTACTACATCCCATAGTTCCTACTCAACCTTGATACATGCTACTTCATGTAGTTCTCAAATGATTCTTGATGCTTTATGCTGATGCAGTTTATGCCAAATATTTTTAATGCAATAATAATTCCAAGTCATCAAAAATCAAGAAAATAAAGAAAAGTAAACTTCCCTTCTGGTTATTTAACTATTTAACCAAGTTTATCCTAATATGCACATATACTCATAAATTTCATATAAATTAGAACTATAAATCACATATTATACTTTAACCCAAATTCATTTAAAATTAGTATTTCTACAAATTAGGTTCTCTTAACCTTCTAAGTTATCACATGTTAAGAGTACATATAAATACTTAATATGTTCTTAGGAAAGGTAATTTGACACACTTAGTTTGTTTAATTGAACTTATCAATGCACATAAAGATAAAGGAATAAAATCTTTTTGCAGATTATTCTCTCAAACTAAACTGTTCAATCCTTTACTTATAATATACTTAGAAATTGAGATATTTATCCAGAATGATACTTATCTTGTTAACCTAAGATAAGACCAGAACTCTACAATTCTACTCAGGATGAATCAACCAATTCCATATCCTACTGACTCAAATTAATTCTATGGATATGCACTATAATCTATATATGATAATACAAATATTATCATTCTTTATATTTATAAACTGACTAATTTAGTAAATAAAAAATTTCAAATATTGAATTCATTCTCCATTAAGTAGGTGCTAATCAAAATAGTTCTAAGGATGTGAGATAAAAGTCACTCAATTTAGGTGATTTACCACAATTGAATAATTCAATCTTAGCCTTTTAGGTTATCTCACCTCAAGGTATAAGATTAATCATCTAAGATTTATTAGGCTCATCTAAGGACCTACCTCAATATGTATCAAATAAGCATTTACTATCTTAAACATAATATTATCCTTACCCTTCAAGGAATCTAAAACTCTTAATACTTACATCTACAATCTACAATTTTTAAGAATTTATTCTATAATCAAGGTGAATATAATTGCATGCAAAATTATAAGTCTAATAATTGATTAAAAGAAATAAATCAAGTATGCAAATCCCTTAATTCCTAATTTTATAAATAAATATTCAAGTTACGAGATAAATCATTAAATATTTAGGAGTTGATTGTTTGATAAATCAAGCATCTTTTATTAATTAATTAAAGATTAATACATGATAGTTCTCTTATTTAAAAGAAAATCAAGAAGACATAAGTTAAAGATTAAGATAAGAATCATGTTAATCAATGTATTATCTTTATCCTTTAAGGATCTTTAAAAACTTTAAATTATTCTGTCTATGTTATACAAATTATAAAGATTGAAGTAATAATTTAGAATATCTTAAATTTTATGCATGGTTACATGCTTAATCAAGGTTACTTAAGAAATTTAAATGCTATAATTAAGAATGCAAATCTTTTCTTATCTTATTTCTAAGGGATAACAACCAAGTCATAAGATAAATTAATAAATCTTAAATTATGTGGTTGAATCAATCAATATTTTTTATTAGCTTACTATGTTTGTAACAACCCTAGGCTATTACTTAGCTAAATATTAGCTCAATTGCAGCCTAATTATCATTTTATTAGGTTCATTTAATCATTATAACTAATCTCCGAAAATTTGGAGCAATTCAGAGCTCAATCGAATATTTGGATTATTTTAATATATTTAATTAATTAGAGAATTTAGATATTTAATTTGACATCAAAATTGAAATCTAACTTTGTCATTGTGCTCATCACCTTTAAATTGGTAAGGGGTGATGTTTTGGGCATGTTTTGTAGTCGTCAAATTTTTGAGAATATTTTAATATATTTAAATGCATTGTAAAATAGAATAATTAAATAAGCGTCAGAATCAAAATCCGACTTCGTCATTGAATTTCTCACTCCCAAATTAGCTAGGGGTGAATTTTTGGAAATTTTTAAAGCACATTTAGCAAACCTAATTTTTGTTAATAAATAAAAAATTAGAAATGAATAATTATTCATTCATTTAATAATTCCATTCTTTTTTTTCTTTTCCTTCTCTCCTCTTGTTGGCCCCAAACCTGCAATCAGCTCTTCTCTTCAGGATTCAGTGCATGAAAAATGCCCCTTCTCCCTCTCCTCTCCCCCCATGCTGTGATGGGAGATGACATGCTCCTCTCCCATTGGTCATGCCTACCACCTCCTCTTCTCCTTCTCCTTTAAAGGCAGCTCTCAACTCTCCCTCCATACCTTACTGTCAAGCTGAAGCTTCCTCCTCCCTAGAAACCTAGGTCCTCTTCATCCTCTTGCTGGTGGCTGAAGAAGAAGAAGAAGTTCCTTCCTCCAAGTTTTTACAGGAATCTGAGTTCTCTTCCTCCATCTTCTCCAAGCCTAATATACCAATTTGCTATACTCTTTCGTGTGCTATTATCTTCATTTGATTTAGCAAAGTGTTGTGAATGATATTTCCATTAGTTATGAATTTTATGTGTGATCATCACGCCTTAGTCGCACTCAAATGAGTCCGATTGAAGCTCATTCCTCCATTAAAATTTCTGTCAAAACTATATAATTTTTGTATACCTGTACCTAGGGCATCCATTTCTGATCATTATAATGCTTTATTCATGCCAATTTTGGTATCAATGAAAAGGTCTCAAAATGACCTTTCCATTGGTATATGGTACCACATGTGAGGTGCCCAAAATTGGGAGTATTTGAGTATCAAAGGAGATTCATTACAGTTTTCGCACAGAAGAAATCACCGACGGGAGCTGCCGCACGCCGTAGCGCCCAAGTCTCGGGTTGAATCCTTCATGGGGCGCCGTATTACGGCGCTGTGGTGCGCTACAGCGCACTATAGTGGACTCAACCCAAAACTCTGGCGCTACGGCATGCTGTGGCGCACTACGGTGGACCCAATTTCGAAACTCGGGCGATGTGGCGCACTACAGCGCCCGACGGTGATGTCATCTGTGCGGAAACCGCAACGAGTCATCTTTCGGGCTCCAATACTCTCAACCTAGAGCACTTCACGTGCAGTGCCATATACCGATGGTGTGGTGGCCCTGCCCCACCGTGGTCCTGTTAACCCTTAAGTTAACATGATTACGGTGGAGGGGTCACCAAAGGACAAGGTCCCCACTTAGAATTGAATTAGACACATGTTCTAATCCAACTTAAATAAGGACTTTGCCCATTCATTCCAGAATTTATCACTAAATGATCATACAAGAACTCAGAGTGCGGAAGCATAAAACATAACATCCATCCAATACAGTATAAATACAACAATATAGAATAAGTAAAGTACTGAAAGAGAAATATAAACCTGTATTATTACAACATTTAATAAGTTTAAAAGAACTGAAAGGAAACTCTCAATCTCACTGGAAGAAAGAAAACTAAAACTACAAATCTTCAGGAACGGGCTCCTCCTCCAATGGCAAGCTCTCCACTGGATCTGCTGCTCCAACAAACTCAGAGCCTACCATTATTAGTTTCATAATGGTAGGGCCCCAGTCAACAAAAGAAAAATTGGTTAGACTATTGTTTAAGTACATTTTAGGGCAAACAATTTTATTAAGTTACTTGAAATCACCATAAATCAGTACTGAAGTAAAAAGGTGCAGAAAGCGTACAAAAGAACAGTAATAAATTATAAACTACAATTTATAACTAAACAAATAGGAAGTAATACATACCTCCTCCAAGCAACTACAACAAAGACAGGTAAGCAAAATACTAAATAAAATTATAAGAAAAGTACAACCTAAACATGCTTATGATCAAACAGAACATACTGAGTGACATACAAAATTTAAACAGTGAAAAACTGTAAACACTAACATCCTATATGAGCATATGAAAACAGTAAGTAAAACTAGCATCCTATATATAACATGTGCAGGAAAGCTGTAAGTAAAACAGTGCTGAAATGCAGAATGTGCAAGTAAAATAGTAACTATAAATTGAAACTACAGTGACTATATAAGTCACCTGAACTGAACACGAACTTAGCAAATCTTAGCCTGATGAGCTAAGAAACTCTGAACTAAACATCACTGAAAACTCTTAGCCTAATGAGCTAAGACAGAACTGAATGTAAGTGTACTTGAATTAGTATATCCATATCAGAATCCTAACTCTATAGTCAGTAGGGCGAGAGTCTATCCATCCTATCACTCGGACTAGGCATGGCCAATAGACTATCAGACATTAAAGCCTCAAAAGGTTGCCGACCCCGAACGAGTTGATCGAAGAGGTATACTAATCAAGCAACACCTTACAAACCACTTGTGAAACAAAAACACAATGCTGCTTATAAATGTTCCAAATTATCATAAGATATTTATCAAATATCTTATGTACATAATATATGTTCAAGGTGTAAGGATCAAAATCAAGGAATGCGAAGCATCAAAATTAAAGTGAGCAAGAAACTATATCTAAAACACATGTGATATCCATTGTTATCTACTTTATTCGTTCTATCTACTCTAAGTTACATAAGTTTCGAATCATCAATTCTTACACATTCTGTAACTTAGAATCACGAATCCTACTAGTTGAAGATAATTAGGACTGGCCAAGTTCTAATTATAACTTAATCAAAAGATAACTATTTGGTTAAAATGAATAAATCATCAACCTAATTTTGTATTTTAATTCATCCCAACCTCATCTTGATTAGCCAAATCAAGATGAAAAGATTAAGAATTAGACTCCAGATGGTGGGGTCTAATTACTTAATCTAAAGGTATAATCTAAGGGTCTACATTTAGAACCCAAATCTCACAGATTAAGTTAAGGCAAGTCCTAATGATAAATCAATTCATTATGATAGATCTTTATTCTTAATTCTAGAGTTTAAAGATCAAATAATCATTTAATAAACTAAGAAAATCTATAAACTAGAAAACTCAAGGTTTCACCTATTGAGTAACCCAATTTACTCAATAGATGAATTCTAACTTAAGATCTATTCCTAATCTTAAGAATCAAGGCTCTTAATTACTAAGAGTATCTCTCAAAACACACATCCTAACTAATGTTATAAGACCTAATGAATGATCTAAGAATGATTTAGGAAGGAGAATCACTCAAAATTTACTTAGGAAAATCTCTTTAAGGGTTAAGATTGAGATTTTAAACAAAAATTTAATTTAGACTTGGATTTGATTAATTTCAGCTATAAATCATTATATTTACTGATTAATATGATTATAAATTGATTTTAGGGCTTTTGAAGGCTAAACCCTAAATTTGGGCAAAATTACCATTTTGCCCCTACTTAAGGGTTCAAAAGATCAAATTTTTATCTAAGGCTTTAATTCTGAAATTTTCTTTTGGAAAGTACTTCTTACTGTCTAATGTAAGATTAAATAGCAACTAAATTAATTTTGGGTGATTATTAAGCCATATGAGATCAAATTAGTGAATTTGACTTATAAGGGCAAATTAGTAATTTGACTAAATAAAAGTTAAATTTTCTTTCAGATTATTGATCTTTACTATCTAAGATTTCCATAGAACCTAAATTTACTAAATTCTGATAAGTATTGGCCAAGTTATGGCTAATACAAGATCTAGGGTTTAAAGGGTAAATAAGGAATCCTTAATTATGGGTCAAAATCCTAACTTTATCAATTAGTGTCCAAATTAAGCAAAATTAGTGTCTATGGTTTAAAAATAGTCCACTGATCATAATGACATGTGGTAGGCTCAATTTGGATCTAATTTGACTAAATTAAGACCTAATTAAGGTTTATAGTGATTAGTGAGTGATTAGCAAAATTAATCACTTAAATACTAATCCAACCTTACAGATTGTTTCTAAATGGTTCTATGAGTCCTTTGAAACTTAAGTCACTCAATTTGGATTAATAGATTTGCTAAAATTCACTAATCAAGATTTAGAGTAATTAAGGGTGATTAACAAATCTAATCGTTGGATCCTAAATATTTTTTTGCATATTACTGTTAATTAGGTTTTTCTGATCTAAATTGATATTTGGATCATTCAATTTGGAGCTCAATTGACCAAGTTATGGTCAATTGAAGTTCTAGGGTTAATTAGAGTAATTAGAGTTAGGTTCTAAATGTTATTAGGCAATTACTAATCTAAACAGCAAAATGAACACTATCAAATTAATCCTTAGGATTTTCTGATCACTTTAAGACCCATATTGGGTATGTTTGGATTAACCTACACAAAGTTATGGTTAAATGAAAATTTGTGACATAAATTTGAACTTAATTAAATCCTAAATATCATTTTGCTAAATACAAGTCCAAATGTAAAATTATTGGCATCAATAAATTTCTCATATTTTTCTAATCAATTTGATATATTTATTTGCATAATTTGGATATGTATTTTAGGAGTTATTAAGGTTTTAAAGTTTAGTATTTAATTAATTAATTAATACTGTATATTTAAATTAAATAGATCTGTTATTATAATATACATATATATAATTAATTTAGTTATAATTAACTGTTACATAATTATATATATAAACGATTTATTTAATTTTTGCAGGTACACGTGGCGGCTCCTTACTAACGCGTCAGATGACGGCGGGTCCCATTGCCAGTCTGCTGACTCGCAGAGCCACGTGTCGCGCAGCAACTGGCCGCGCGTCGCGTGGTGGGACCTGCCGTGGCAGCTGAAGCACCGCGGGCACGGGTCACAGGCCAGGCTCGGGCCAACCCGACCGGCCCGAAATAGATTCTTCGTCTTCACGCGATCGGCTCGGCAGCAGCGTCCTAGGGCATCAAAAACGGCAGCGAATTCGCCGTCACCGGAGGTCGAACCAAATACCGATCGAAAGGTCTGGAAGAGACCTTTCGATTGGTACTCTAAACGTCGCCGGAGAAGACCTATATCTCCGGCAAAAACTAACCCTAGGGACCCCTATCAAAACTCGGGAGTTCTTAACGGTTTGCACTATATAGCCAGACTAAATTCATGCCGATCGAACCCATTTAAGGTTGATCAGATCCGTTGATTTTTCAATCTAACACATGGAATAGATAATCGAAACAAGTTTGATAGCAATTGATGGAAATCGAGGGTATATGGTGTACCTCAAATCGAACGGCTCGGGCTACGACAATCCTCGAACGAGAGCTTCTTCGATTTTTCACAGGTCCTCGATTGCGCAGAATCGCGAGGAAGAGATCCGAGCCTTTAATTGAGCTCTTAATCGATGCTAGAGCGGCGACGGGGGCGTGGAGGTGCTCTGGCGTGCCGCGCGTCAGCGCTCGCGACACGCGGTCGACGCGCGAGGACGATAGCCTTCGTCCGTTCGATCTTTCGATCGAACGGATCTCAGCGCCCGTCTGATCTAACGGCAAAGTTAGAATTAGGGCGACGGCGTTACTCCTAAGTGGACGGCGCCGTTATGTGCTTAAAAATAATATTAATATTATAATTATTTAATTAGATTTCATTAATCAAAATTAATTAATTAAATGAATTCCAAAAATTTCCAATAAATCACCCTTAGCTAATTGAAGGGTGAGGAACGCAACGGTGCACTCGGATTTTTGTTTCGACGAGTATTTATTTATTTGATTATTTGGGGTATTTAATTATTATTAAAATATTCGGTAAAAATTCAACGACTTCCAAATGCCTCCAAAACTTCACCCCTAGCTAATTTGGGTGTTCTGAACACAATGGCGAAGTCAGATTTTCAATCTGAGATCTAGATAAAAAGTTAATTTCTAGGGTTTGGGATTTTCCAGAATTTCTGATTTGACTCAGTTGACTTCTGGTTTGACCTAGGTTTCAGAGATGAGTTCTAAATTACTTAATTAGTGACTTAGAACCTTAATTAAAACTTAGATTAATCTTAATTGAGCCAAGTAACAACCTGGGTTGTTACAGATGGAAATATATTTCTGAGACCGTTTCATCGATACCAAAATTGGTACAAAATAATTATTCTAACTATGCAAACAATGGAGTTAAATGTTCAAGTGTGAATAAAGAAAGAAAAACAGAGCTGTTACAACTTCCTAAAATCACAAGCCTAATGAGCTTTAATGAACTCCATAATCGCAACACAAATTCTTTAAAGATGCAACATAAGCTTAAGAGTAAAATGAAGTAGCCATTGAATATATTCAATGGGGGAAAGGGAGGTACCTTAGACTCGTAAATGAAAGCTCCTTTTAGGGATCCTTGGGAACCTGAGAGCTTGAGAGGCTGGAGAGCTTCTCTTCAATAGATAGCATAGCAAAAATGAAGAATGGGGAGGGGGGAGCTTGAGTTCCTTCAGCAGGTTCAGTAAGAAAAATAGGGAATGGAGCTGGAGGGGGGTCTTTTAAGGAGAAGGGGAGCCTGCCATTGGATGGGATGGGCCAAAATTGTTACATCCTAGTTGTGGAGATAAGGGGATGGCAGGAGGTGGAAAAGAGAGGGGAGGTTGAGCATGGCAAGAGGCTGAAGGGAAAGGAAGCTCATAAATACAGCAGGGATGGGATGGTTGTGGGTCCCAATCATGGAAGAGGGAGGAAAAAGGAGAGAAAAATAAAAATGAATTTTAAATAAATTAAATTAATTAATCTCTAAAATCATATTTTATAAACAATCCCTGAAAAATCCCAAAGATTCACCCATAGCTAATTTGGGGGTAAGAAATTTAACGGCAAAGTCAGATTTTGATTCCCACGAGTATTTAATTTTCCTATTTTTCGGGGTATTTAATTACATTAAAATATTCGTAAAAATTTGACGACTTCCAAACGCATCCAAATCATCACCCCTAGCTAATTTGGGGGTGACGAGCGCAATGGCGAAGTAGGATTTCAATTTCAAAGTTAAATTAAATATCTCAATTTTCTAATTAATTAAATATTATTAAAATAATTCAAATATTAAATTCAGCTTTGAATTGCTCTAAATCTTTATAGATTGATTCTAATGACTAGATGAACTCAATAAAATGATAATTAGGATGCAATTAAGGAAAGTAACAACTTAGGGTTGTTACATAGTGTCATCATTGTGGAAGGACCAATTATCCTGTAAATTTTGTTGTGCTACATATGCAATAAACGGACATCAGCCCCAAACCAAGGTAAAGTAATAGTGGAAAATCAGGGCAGACCACCAGTAAATCGAGGAACCAACATCGCATCTTCTAGTAATATGAGGAATAACCCCACCCAGGCCAGAATATTTATATTATCTCAAGAATAGGCAAGAGAGGAACCAGACATAGTTACAAGTATCATTCTACTATTTTAATATCCATGTTCAGTTCTTTTTTATTCCAGAGCAACGCATTCATTTATTGCATCAAAATTTGTTCATAAATATTCAATCCTAATAAAACAACTTACTTCAGCACTTAAAGTTAACCTTTCATCAAGAGATTTCTTAGAAATAATAACCTTTTCAACTTAACATTCTCATAAAGATACTTGGCTACACAGCACTCAATAGTTAAGTTGGTTTCCCTCCAACCCGGTGTTAAGTGCTGTGGTAGCGCATTAGTATTGGATCGGGTTCCCGATCTAGTGTTGGGGTCGTTATATTTGGAGATGATGAGAAGAGGAAGAGAAAGGGAGTTTGATAAATGCTTCCAAATGTAGGTAAAAAAATAAAACTAGGATTTTAAGTTCTTAATTAAAGCTTGAAGGTCTATGAGTGTCTTTAAGGCTCAATTAAAGATCCAATGATGTAGGTTTGATCAAGTGAAATTTGAATAGTTAAAGTAATTTGTCTTAAATTTATCTATAATTAAAAATAATTTCTATAGAATAACGATTGATGCTTTTAATTAGGTGATTTACATGTAAAATTCCCAACAATTATAGCATAATATTGCCTAATTTGGCCAAAACTAAAATTTTAGTATTTATCAAAATTATTAAAAAAATATGCATCCAAAATTCAAATTTAAAATTCCAAAATATATATCTCATTGAGAGAAATCCATAGACACTCAAATTGTCCAATTTGTCCAAGTGGTTGTCCCAGAATTTGAGTTTGAAGTTAGTCAAAATTACATTGTCGAAACCATAATGGCTTATTTTTTTTATTAATTCTTAATGTATTTTTATCATAACTCGTCCATTTTAACTCCAAAAATTACAAAATTTTTGTTGCTAACTAATTTGATGATAGAGAATTCAAAAATTCAAAAATATTTCAATTATGGCATAATATTGCCTAATTTGGCTAAAATTAAAATTTTAGTATTTATCAAAATTAATAAACAAATATACATCCAAAATTTAAATTTAAGATTCCAAAATATATATCTCATTGAGAGAAATCCATAGACACCCAAATTATCCAATTTGGCCAAGTGGTTGTCCCGAAATCTAAGTTTGAAGTTAGTCAAAATCACGTTGTCGAAATCGTAATGGCTGATTTTTTTTTTTTAATTCTGAATGTATTTTTATCATAACTCGTCTATTTTAGCTTCAAAATTTATGAAATTTTTGTTGCTAGCTAATTTGATGACAGAGAATTCAAAAATTCAAAAATTCAAAAATATTTCAATTTTAATACCAAAAATTTTCATAACTATTTTTTATTTAAAATTATCATAAAATAATTAAGAAAATTTTTCTCATGAAAAAGTCTCAAAAATTTATTCTTGGCTAATTTGGGTACGAAGAGTTTAATGTCAAATTCGAATTTTTAATTCGATGCCAATTTATTGCAGTTAATTTTATAAGTCTTAAAATTGGCAAAATAGACAATTCAACTTAATGGGGTTTGATTGGCCCCAAAGCTTCAGGGTTAGGTTCTAATAACTAGATAAAAATAATGAAATAAAAATTAAGAGGAGTTTTCATTATTGGACAACGCAAGATTGCCAAAGTAAATATCATGATGCTCATCATCATCCTCTGAATTTCAATGTTGGAGACTTTGCTTATCTCAAGGTCAGTCCTATGAAAGAAGTTTTCTATTTCAGTGTAGCTGGGAAACTTAGTCCTCGCTCTACGTCGGACCTTTTGAAATCTTAGAAAGAATAGGCTCTGATGCCTATATATTAAAGCTTCCTGAAGACTTCTCTATAGTTTATAATGTATTTCACATCTCATCTCTATGGAAGTGTCTCCGTAATCCATCACATCTAGTTCAACTTCCAGCAGTCTCTCTCTTGCCTGATCTCTCTTGTGTGGAAGAGCTAGTTAGAATCTTAGCTCGCGATCAAAGGCAGCTGAGAAATCTCTCTATTCCAATGGTCAAGATTCAATGGAAGAAATCGATTGCGGGAAGAATCTACTTGGGAGGAGTCAGATATGTGATCAAAGACCCAAGTCTATTTAAGAGTCCTGGTACTTCCTTATCTTTCTTGTTTCTATTTTATTAATTTCATTCATGCTTTTTTCTTCCCACTTAAGTGATGTCGAGGACGACATCGTTCTTAAGTGGGGGAGTCCATAACAACCCAAGATTGTTACCCTGGCCAATTAGGACTAAACTAAGTCTTAACTTTGATTATAACACTCTTAAAAAGTCATTAGGACCTCACCCTAAAATTTTGGTCCAAATCTGGGGTTAAATGGATCAAACCCTGATTTCAAGAATTTTAGAAACCTTAAAAATTGACCTAATTATTTTGACCTCAAATAGAAAATTGAACGTCACCATTGCGCTCATTGCCTCTAAATTAGCTATGGGTGAAGTTTTGGACGCATTTGGAAGTCGTTGGATTTTTGTCGAATTTTTTAATACATTTAAAATACCCCGAAAAATATGAAAATTAAATACTCGTCTGAATCGAAATCCAACTTTGCCGTTGCATTCCTCACCCCTTAATTAGCTATGAGTGAATATTTAAAAATTTTCTGGAAACCATTAAATATTTAAATTTTAATTAGGAAATTTTAAATTTTAAATTAAGAATTAATATTTAATTTTCTTTAAACGGTGTCATCCTTCTCTCCTCCGCATTGTCTCCCGATCAAACTATGCCATCTAATCAGACTGCGCTTCGATGCCAGCCGTCTGATCTGATCCCGAATCGGGATCGTGCGGCTGGGATCTGTCATATCTGAGGCTCGCTCGCTCGTGGGCGCATGTCGCGCAGCCGCTGCACGCGGCCAATCGCCCGTGTGGTTGCCTTTGGGGACTCCGTCGAGCTCCCTTAACCCCTCCAGTTATGGCCATACTCGTTTTGTGCAAGCAAAGGATCCATCGGAAGTAACCCTAAGTCAAGGATCAAACCTCTTCTACTACCTGTCGTTCATCCAGGTACGCTCGATCACCCCACTCTTTTTCAATTGATCAACTCTATAGCATTTCATTAATCAATTTAATATCCTTAATTGTCAATTGAGTGGTTTGATTGAATTGAAATGGTCCCGATTGAGCGAATTAAGCTCATCGACCATTGAGTCCTAACCTAGGGTTAGGGATTGCGGACGAGCCAGGCCACCTCAGGTGGCGATGCAACTACTGACGGCAAGCCCTCACCGCCCCCTACCTATCGTCGTGCGAACTAGGCCCTATCGTCGTCATTTGGGCCTTCGCATTTTGAGCCCTAATCGCGACCTTGCGGATAGCAGAAGAAGAAGGCGAAGCCGAGCTGGGCCGAGTCGACCCAAACTCGACCCGTGCTCTATCAACCTCGCATGACAGCGTGGCGGGGCCCACAGTGTGATGCTCGCATCTCTGTTGTGCGCCACGTGGGTGTGGGGCCCATGCCCATTCCATCTGCTCTGCTGCAGGGCCAGCAAGTCAACTCTGCTGCCATTGGATTTGTGGGTCCCACTTCCAGTCAATTAAATGGAATTTAATTACCCTATAATCAGTATAATTTAATTTAATTAATTTATCTAGGGGTGATTTTTGAAATTTTTCAGAGCCCGTTTATAAAAATTGAATTTTTGAGCATTCATTAATTATTTAATTAAAAATTTATCAAATACAAGTTTCTTTCTTCCTTCTTCTCTAGCTGGGACCCGCACTTGCTCCATTCAGCGCCTCCTTTCCTGCCTGCGCATGCAAAGGTAGAGCCCCATCTGCGTTTCTCCATTTTCTTTATTTGCCAATATCTCCTCCTCATGCTTGTGATGGGATGAGTCAAGCTATCCCATCCAACCATGCCTCTCCTCTTCTATAAAATGGAGCTCAGCCTATCTTCTTCCTCTATTTGGCAAGCTGAGTTCTCCTCTCTTCTTCCTCCATTGTTGTGCTTGTTGCTGAAGAAAATCTCTCAAGTTTCTGCAGAAAATAGAGCGCTCCTCCTCTATCTGCTTCCATTCGAAAGCCAAGGTACCTCCTTTCCCCATTAAATGGATTCAATGGCTAATTCATTTTGCTCTTATGCTTATTTTGCTTCATTAGAAATCTGTGAATCCATTAGAGCTTCTTGAGCTAAGAAAATTTTAGGAAGAAAAATCAGCTCTGTTTTCCCTTTTTTTGTATACCCTGACCTTTAATTCCATTGTTTGCATAGTTAGAATAATCATTTTGTACCGATTTTATTGTCAATAGAAAGATATCGAAAACACCTTTCTATCGGTATATGGCACCGTACGAGAGGTGCTCTAGATGCGGTAAATATGATGAAGCATATAAATATGATGAAGCTGGTAAATTTTATGAAATTCAATTAAATGCGCCTTAGTGTCAAAATTCGTCGCAGCACCTAAAAGCGCTGCAGTGCACCGCAGCACCTAGACCTCAGGAAGTTCTGGCACCGCAGTGCATGAAAGCGCTGCGGCGCGCCACAACACTGAAATCCGCTGCACCGCGACGCAGCGGCAGCCCCTGAAGGCGCTGCCGCACGCCGTAGCACCTGCGGCTCATAATAGCAGGCACCACAGTGCGCCGCAGCACCTGGCTCTTGGCCAGAATGCGCTACGGCGCGCCCAAAACTGTCTAAAAGTGCCCAGAACTATCCGGAATGGCTGAAACTTCATATTTTTCGCATTTTAAGGGCCCTCGGACCTTAATGAGGCTAAAATATATCAAATCGAACATGAAAAATCCTTGTAGTACAATTCTTAGAAAATTAAATATTGTATAAAATTGTATGTGATTTTTGAATATGAAAAAATTAGATTTTGAGCCCTTTCATGGAAGTAGAATCATAACATTAAAATGACCATAACTTAATCATTAGACATCAAAATTCAGTGTTCTTAAATTCTATGAAATCCTTGAACAGTAAACAATAATAAAGTAATTGAATTCTTAGACTTTATTAAGTGAAATTACCAAAATATTCTTATCGGTTAAAATCCTTGAATTGGTCTTATAGGACTTTAATAATTATCAAAATTTGAAGTACTTACTATCTATCTTCATGTTAAACATAATGAATCATTTGATATTAACAAAATCCAATTTGGAGCCCTTAACTAAAAAGTAGCACTTATAATACACTCATAAAGACACTTAAACTTAAATTTGAGCAATATAACTGTTTTGCCCCTACTTAACGGTCATCTTGCCTTAATTTACCATTGGATCGAAAAATGTGAATCCGACAACTGAGATCAAATTCCGCAATTTGAATAAAAAAATTTATTTTTTCATGATTAATCGATGTTAACGGATTGACACATTTAGGGTTTAAATAAAACTGATTTATTTTTTGCGCAGTTAATCATCAATCCAATGAAGGAGATTAGGGTTTGGGAATATTTAATTAGAATTATGTAGAATATATTTTGAATTTTTCTCTAATTTTAACTTCAAAATTTTTAAAATTTGCATATATAACATATTTAGCATATTTTAATGTATGATATCTAGTAGGACCTAAAATTTTGGATTTTGAATTGTGTTTAATTTTATTTTAATTCTTAATGTTCCAATTTCAAAAATTAATTCACATAAATTCATCTCTTAAAAATCTCAAATTTGACTAAATAATCATTAACATATACTTAATCAAATGGTATACTCAAATGAATTTTATTCTAAATAGTTATTTGGAAAATATTTTAAAATTTATCAACTCTTAATTTATGCAAAATATGCTCAATTAAATTTGTTTAAACAGCCTAATAACATATGGTTATTACATATGGCATTGGGACTAGTTAACGAGGGCGATAATACTGTAGCTCGAGTCTCCAAGTCAGGCCAACTGGTCACAATATTGAACGATCGAGCATATAGTTGGCATTTGATCACGTTCTTTTTAAGTATTTCGGGCATCGATGGTCCCGCAATTTCAAAATGTTATTAGTCGTCCGATTGAATCCGTGGATCCAATGGCTAGATTTCTACTTGCGGTTTGTAAAAGGAGTTATTTGATTTAAAAATGACTTAAGTAAATACAAATCATACATAATTTAAATGTACTAAAATACATTTTGTATATATTTTGTTTATTTTAGATTCATAATTTAAGAAAATTGGTTAGGATGGTTGATAAACAGTAAATGTAATCTAAATACATAAAAGCTCTCATCTTTAGGCCTCTAAATTATTACCTATGAATTCACAAATGCAGAACTTTTAATAAATCGTTGAAATAAAATAATAATAATAATAAATCATCAAGTTTATACAATAATTCTATAAAAATAAGTATTATTTATTGGCATGTTCAATTTAATTAAATTCATGAGTATGTGAGAAATACTAAGAAATGTGATTATTCTTAATCAATATTGATTAAGGTTAATTAAGTAGAGCAGCAGAGACATGAAGAAATCAAAGCATAGGTGGTCGCTGAAGTGCCATATCAGGAGAGTCTTGGTTGTTGCATGGCAGAAGAAGAAGATAGGAATTAGGGCATTGGTGTACCGTTTATGTTATGCAGGGAAAAATAAATACCGTATTATCAATCACATTTGAGCATTTAAAACTTAATTGGAATTGGCCGCATGTTCCCGATTAGGTAGTTCTTTAGTTAGACCGTCAATTTTATGATTTTTGAACACAATCCGATGACGAAAGGTTCAACCGGGGTCCTTCTGAACTGGTGGATCGTCGGGTGGAACCGGCAGTTCTTTGTTTGCCGCGTCACGCAAAAGAAAAAAAAGGCGAGTTTCAAAAGTAAAGCAAATATGTGGCAGAGAAGAATTGAGCATTTAACATAGGATAAAAATCGAGAGCGAGAGCCTCGGCGGCCCGCTCGGCTTCCACAATTCTATAATGGAAAACCTAAACAACAGGACATCACCTGAGGGAAGAAGCCCCCCTCCCCTCCTCATTCACAGTCCTCCACTGCTGGAATTATAAAAAACTGGATTCTCACACCTACCATCGCCAAACAGCATAAAAAAAAGTGCAATTTCACGAATGTTTCCGTCCTATTGCATAAAAGAATAAATAAATAAAGGGGAAAAATCAGTAACATGGGATGATGTCAACATGTACCCTTCTCCTGTGCATTATGCAACCACCATCTCTCGCCCCTCCTCCCCTTTTTTGTTTTTGTTTAATTTTTTTTTTTTCTCACCAACTCGCTTCTAGAAATCCCTCCCTTTTTTTAATTTTTTCTCTGGCTTTGGGAGGGGGTCAAAGTGGTATCTATATAAGTGGGAAAGCTGGGCGAGGGGGCGAAGTAAGGGAGAGAGGGGGGATGGGGAGGTCTCCTTGCTGCGAGAAGGCGCACACGAATAAGGGGGCGTGGACGAAGGAGGAGGACGAGAGGCTGGTGGCCTACATAAAGGCCCACGGCGAGGGCTGCTGGCGGTCACTTCCCAAGGCCGCTGGGCTGCTCCGCTGCGGCAAGAGCTGCCGCCTCCGTTGGATCAACTACCTCCGCCCCGATCTCAAGCGCGGTAACTTCACCGAGGAGGAGGACGAACTCATCATTAAGCTCCACAGCCTTCTCGGAAACAAGTTAGTACCGACTCTGTTTTAGATTAAAAGGAAGATCATATCAGCTACGGCTAGCATATGTGTCAAAAGCTTGTAATTCCACTTTTTTCACCCATCATGAATTGGAATCATTTTTTTTTTTTTTTTTGCGTTTTTTTTTTGGTGAAGTGGATTTTATTAATCGTATATCAAATATTCAAATTCAAGATCTCCTCACAACATCATTTATAACAAAGCTCATTGTTTTCTTATCTTAAATTGAGAGTTTTTTGAGTAAATTTTGGAAGAATGTAAGATTTTCAATTAAGAAGCAAACAGAGCAAATCCTCAACCATTCCTTGTTTTCTGGTGCAGATGGTCTTTGATAGCTGCGAGGCTGCCGGGGCGAACGGACAATGAGATAAAGAATTACTGGAACACGCACATAAGGAGGAAGCTGATGAGCAGCGGGATAGACCCCGCCACCCACCGCCCGCTCCACGAGCCGCAGGGCAAGTCGACGATTTCGTTCGCCAAGGGCGAAGAATTGGCGAAAAGGAACGGCGGCGGAGGGGACGAAATGTTCGTTTGGCTTCGGCGGCTGCCGGAGGAAGAGAGCAAGCAGTGGAGGTGCCCCGATTTGAATCTCGACCTCTGCATGAGCCCTCCTTCTCAGGAACCAAGCCCCTGTTTTAACTGCAGACTGGGAGTGAAGAAGAGGTCAGAGTGCAAGTGCCTTGGGGGCTTTCTTGGCCTCAGCACTGGCCTGCTGGATTACAGAAGCCTGGAGAGCAGCTGATCAATTCTTGTTTTGTAGTTTATGGGGGAGAGAGGAGAGAACACTGTGTAATTTAGCAACGAGTATTTTCTTCTCATCTCTAATCTGTGAAATTATTGACATTTATTATAATTTTGTTTTTGCTTTGTTTATGCTTATTTTAAGGAAGAAATAAGTTGAGATTGCTAAAAGGAGAAGCTTACATGCGTGGCCAGTATGGATTGAATGCATGTGAGGGAATGGATAAGGATGGAGGTGGGGGAGAAAAAGGCAAAAATGATGAGGTGGGTAGGTATAGCATGTCTCAATTTTGGGAATTTCTTATATATATTTTATGCTTTTAAGTATTTTCATGGAGGATTCCGTTGGGAGGACTATCATGATGGCAGCATGGCATTATTTGATATATGGCACATGATCAATCATGTAGGTAGATAGAGGGTAGTTGAAGCCAACCAATTGTTTTGATGAAATATGTAGGTAGAATTTATTACGTACCTCCCACAATATATATATATATATTTCAAGTCATTTTTATCATTGCTAATGAAAAAAAATATTTTATGTGCATTATATAAATAAAACTGATAGCAATTTCATATCGTATATAACATAAAATGTATACTCGTTTTGGAAATAATTTCATTTTAGTTGCTGGACGGTTAGTTACTATTTTTGTGCAGTAGAATAGACAGTCAATAGCTGTTGTGCAAAGGATAAATATGGTATTTGCTTTTGTTGGCTAACAAAAACAATTGCTCGAATTGCTCGAAAACAATCTTCTGCCCCTTTATGATTCCATCTTCTATTTTTAGGCATTTCTCGGTTTCAATTTTAATCGGCTAAACTAACGGGCATTTAATTGCTCTTAAGAAGGAAGAAATTGATATAATTATTCTATGTTTTGGGGGCCCATTTGATGATAATTGAGTGATTGACATCCACATGGGTCCATTGCTTATGAACACAAGCATATGCGTACCGAATTAATCTTATCCCTCATGAATGATTCATCACTATTTTATTAAACATGATTGCTTAATTATCAATTAATTACTAATCTAATCATGTGATAATGTGTTGGTTAGGTAGGATATTGTTATGCTCAGCTATTGGCTTCTTTTATTTTTTTCTCTGAGGTCAATTTCATCCATGCAAGCGAGCTCATAATTATCTACAAATGTAATGCAAAATGGTTCTCATTTATATAATTGCCATTAAAATAATAGTATTTTGACTTCATATAAGATTAGCTAAGATTCGCTTTAGTTTTGTAAGAATTAATTTGCGCAACGGTAAATGTATTTTTTGAATAATACGAGAAGAAAATATTCATATTTTTTGAATAACAATAAGAATTATTTTATTGTAACTCAATCAACAAACAATTAATGAACTTTTCTTTTTCTTAATTCAAGCACCCATAGTTTAAGGTACTCTCTCCCACAGCCATTTAGCCAATAATGCCCTATAGAAAATTATGATAAAAGTTGAGAAAAATTGCATGCTTTTTTCAAAGGGATTTTATAGGTTAAATCCATTCTAGATCATTTTTGAAGAGCAAACCATTATGTGCTATTATATCATTCTCTTTTATCATATTAGTTTTCATTTTTGATTTCTTGCTTGAACAAGAATAACGTTTTGTACCTCTTAAAATTTGCTTATGTTTTCATTTGGTGGTATGATGTAAGGTCTGTACTGTTCTTGGATTTAAAGTACAATCCAAGACGTTTTTGAGTTTGAGAAAATATTCAAAGTGTTATAAGGAAACTCTTCTATCCATGGTATGAATCGAGTGATAGATGCTGGCTTGGGATAAAGTATTGCTTCAAATTCAAATCCCTGGTATTGTTAGAAAATTTGGTTGAGATGAATAGATTATCAACTCTCATTTGCATAATAGTGCTATTCATTATGTCATCTATATATCTTTTTTGATATCATTCATGTCTCTCTGAATCGTACAAATAGATTACTTGGGAGAAGATGTGTCATAATTGTTTGAATCAATTTTTAAAATAAATAAATGTTTCTTATTAGAACCAATTGATTTCCAACTCAATACAATGACCATCTCGTACTCAAACAACCAATCTCGCCACTAATGAAAAGATGAGCACATGTGCGGGGATCATCAATGAGAAAACACTATCATGATCTGCACTTTAAGCTCCGACATTCCATGCACACAGAAAATCTTAAGAACATGCATGCGCCAAAAGCCTTTTCACATGGCCAGAAGCTTAAATGAGAAGAAAACAAACAAATTTGCACAAACAATTCACAACTCCCTTATCCTCACAAACCTAACATAACCACAAATATCCAAGGCCAACCTCACTGTCACCTCCCACATCCATGTTGCAATCACGAGGTCCCCTGCGCTTCGATTTCACAATATGGAAAGCCAGTGCGAAGTTCTTATATTTTATCTTTATTCTAACTAATCCTCTGCTAGATTAAAAGCCATTATAAAATATGAACAAAATTTCCACCTACACTGCATGCACCATTAATCAAATCAAACAACCCTGTACTTTATAAATGCAATAAATAAATGATGGGCCCAACGGCAGAGGCTGTAATTGGTGAGCAAATCCCTTTCTCATGCTTCACCGACCCTCTCTCACAGCCCCCACATCTTTTCTACTTTCTTCGAGTATAGGTTTGGTAGGCAGCAGAAGCTTCGATAGTCAATCCTTCTTCAGAAAAACATAAAAAAAAAAAAAAAAAAAAATGGAGAAAAGCGCAGGCAAAGCATGGCTTGGTATTTATTCATTGATCATACTTTAAAGTCGTACCTCCATATGTTGATTCCTTTTATTTAGTGTTTTTATGTGACATGTTTGAAAACAAATACCTTCGCATCAAGCTGCCATCATGGGAGAAGAAATTTGAAGCCAACCCACATGCATGACAGTGGTTATGGGTCCCATTGCCTTCATTAAATAAGTAGAGAAGATATGGAAAAGCAACCCCTTGATTTGCTTAAATTTACAGCTTACCACTGGGCTCTCAGGCTGCCCTTTTCTTCTTTGTGGAGTTTAATACATATATTCATATTCAGAACAATATAAAAGCAAAATATAAGATTGAAATACTTTTTTTCTTAAGAAAATGAGATTTAAATATATATATATATATATATATATATATATATATATATATATATATATATATATATATATATGTATGGATATATAAAAGGGGTTGCAAATTAAAATTAATTTATAAGTAATATGAGGGTGGGGGATTCCAAATAAAAGAGGGATATCTTGTGATAAATATAGGGAGATCTGGTGGAAGTGAATACAACTAGATTTTTGAATGTAAAAATAGAGAGAAGAGCTAGTTACAATATACAAGATAGAGTTAGAGTTGCTTAAGAAAAGGGAAGTCAATCCGCCGAACTGAAAAATGTTAAATATGCGATGTAGAATGCCATCTCAATAGGGATTGCAAGCAACGAAGAATAGTAAGAGGCATAAACTAGAGTCAGGCAGCACTGTGGGCACAATAATAGTGAATCTCAATGATACATTGCTCCAGCCTCTATATGAGGTGACGTCTTTTGCGGTGGATTCTAGAGCATTGTCCCATACGATGCCTAGCAAGGCAACATTTAGAATTGCATTATCGGTGAACTAGGGTGCATGAACATAGGAGATGACAGTGTAAGTAGCATCACAAAAAAGGAGACATAGATGTTAGACTGATGAATGGTGCGATGTGGCACTTGAAGGATGTTTGACATGTTTTGAGCCTGAAGAGAAACCCAATATCTATCAACCAACAAACATAAGCTAGGTTTTTTACCAAGTTCGCTAAAAGCTCCTAGATGGTGACCAATGGTGCGCATTGGTAGCTATATAAGGGAGAAAAGACATGTCATTATACGTGATGAGTCTCACTCCATTAATGATTCATGTGTTTGGATGGCACAAAGAGAGAAGGTCTCAAAGAATATATTAATAGGCTATATAGAAGAGCTGAGTTCACTCTTGATGGGAGTTCAGCAGTTATGAGGAAATTGAAGAGAAGGCTCTAGTGAGGCGGTTCAAAACTCAAGCACCAAGGAGTGATCTCAAGTAGCCTTTTGAGTTATGATGTGCTCAAAGTGAGTGGGAGTAATCCAAGTGTAACAAGGTGCAAGCATTGGTGCCAAGTAAGACAAGTGACTTATATGTGCAAACCACTAGAGGAAGAAAGATTTATAAAGACCCACTTTGTAACTCTTAAACATCAATGTGCATTTTCATATAATTGTGGAGTTCTTGATAAGAACTCCAAAATTAAGCGTGCTCAGATTAACAGCACTCCCATGATGGGTGACCTGTAATACCCCGTCCCATCGCTACGCGCAACACAATATTGTTAGCGGCGGAACGGTGCATTAACTGGATAATAACAGTCTCCTCCTACTTAATACTCTGGGTTGAGCACCAATAGTTAACCCAAAGTATTAATTATAGGAGGTGATTGGAGCTAAGGAACTCCATCATTAATCAAGTTAAGTATTTCATTAACCTGATTAACAATGCAAGTCTACTAAACTGATGATCACAGCACAATATATGTAGTATAGTATAGCATAGAGAACAGAGTGCGAAAGCTTAAAATAATATCCATCCATTCATTCATCCAGAAGCGGTAAGTAAAACTGTAGAAATATGCATCAGTAAAATAGTAAATAGAAAACAGGTATGTACAAACTGATATATCAAAAAATTATCCAATCAGGCCCATCATATTCCCAAAGCCTTTCTGGGCTTGGGCAGAACAAAAATTTCCAAATCCTTTCTGGGCTATAGCAAAATAGAACAGTACAGTACTGAAGAGGCAGAAGATAAAAGTGCAGCTGATTTTAGCTACTTTACTTTGCTTCCGCACTATGAGTTATGTTTACTTAATGATTGATTCATGTTGTATGTATTCTGAGCATACATCTCCCTTATTAGTGGAATGTGGTTTACATCTAATCCAATGATAAGTGAGGGATCTACCAGAATGGCACACCTTCCCTTAAATCTAATCTTGCGGATTAGAGGGCAGGGCGCCACAAGTTCAATTTTAAATATATATATATATATATATATAATATGTGTGTGTGTATACTTTATTAAAGGACTAATTTTTTATTTGTTGTATCAAGGGAGTTATAAGTGCTATTATTAATGTTTAAGTATCCAATTCTTGTACTAATTTAATTCCATAAGTTAATTATCTTGCCTTGAAACTATAAGGCTCTATTAGTATCTTATTGGTACTTAAAGGTAAGCTTAAGGTTTACTAGCATGCCTAATTAATTTATATAACTTACTAACTTATTAAAGTCACTAATATAAGTATTCTAATGATGAGAATCTTAATCTTTTTAAGAAATATATTTATTAATTTTATATTTTAAAGTAATACTTCTTCCTTGTGGTGGGATTGCTTAATTGTTAAATGAAACTATCTCCATTAAGTATAAATGAGTTATTGATTCCTTATTAAAAGTACTATGATCTCTTTCTCTTAAGATCAATATTCTATTTACAGTTTTTAAGAAGATTTGTCTCCAACTATGTGGGAATTTAAATCTAGCTCCAATTTATATTTTCAAGTTATTTGCTTTACCTTTACTTTCATAAGGTTTTACTAACATCCCAGTATTATTAATCTTAATGTTTACTTGTGTCTTTATTTTAGTTTACCTTGAACTAGTTCAAGGAAATATCTAACTTTGAATGTCCTTATGGTGATTAGGGATGATTGAATCTTTGTTTATAACAACGATACTCTACTATAAAATGAATTGTCTTTTCTTGAAATTATTTTCATCAAGTTTTATGATGTATTTATTAAACATTGGACTTACAGTTTAAATCATTATCTTAGGCATCTTCTTAACTTAAGGTAAGGGCTTCCTTTTACTAATTATAGTACCTAGAAGCTAAACGAATACTTATACTAAGTTTGGACACCTAAAGTCTAATAAGATTCTTGGTGTTAATTTTAGCTTCTATTCATTCTTAGAAGTTTAGATTTAACCCAAATTTTTGTTTATTTTAAGTTAGTATCTTAATATCTCTTCACAATCTAATCATATTATGGATCCATAACTATTCAGTGTACCTTAAGTCTAATATTTTTATATCTCAACAAAGCATTTAATTGAATATAACTTGTTGTCCTAAACTCTAAGAAACATATAATTAATCATTTAAGCTCAAGGTTTTCATCCTTTTCATATAAGCAGTGCCAAAAGTACTTCTTTAATAATTTACATTCAAATGGCATATAAAATTAGTGTTTAAAAGATCTTATGTAAATAAAAATTGAAATGATAGTAACTCATTTGGATGATAATCGTCCGATTAAAGGCTTAACCAACACTTAACTAGTCTTAATGATCTTCTAAAAGGTGATTAATGAATACAATTATCAAAATGAAAAATTAACCTCATATTAGCATTCCTTGGATTTTTCTGATCGATTTGATATATAATATCGATATTTTTGGATTTATATTATTTAAGTTATGATTGTTTGATTTTCTATAGTTTAATTGAACTAATTAAATCAATTCCTTAACCTTGACATGCGCACACGAGCCAATGAATCCAACGGGTGCACTCCCGTCTTCAGCTGAAGTGGGACCCATGCCTTAAACCACGCGAGCCGACTTCGTCTCGTTTCGCTCTGTATCGAAGCTGCCTTCGCAGGGTCGGCGAGAGGAGGCTTTCGAGAAAGCACAAAATCACCAAACAGAATTCCTTAGATCTCAAAACGTGCACTGAATGAAGGCTCTTGACAAGATTATTTGTTGATATTCTGAACCCTAACCAATTTCACCATTATTGTCGACAACAAAGGTGCCCTATATCGAGGAATTTTTTTTTCTTAATTATCAGAGATTGAATTTTCTCGAGATTTCATCGAACCTTAGCACGATTCGATTACGACCAATGATTCATGAAATGGACATATGAAAATTGTTTGATCAATATAGCAGATAATTTAAAGATCCTATGCATTTACAAACGGCTTGGGCTGCACGATACCGTCGCAGCTCGAGCTGTAATGAGGTCAATTGGATTGATGGTGACTACTTTGGATATATATATATATATATATATTGTATTTATAATCCTTCTAAAATCCCTTGCTATAATACAATTTAATCAAAGTATTAGATCAATTATCTCTAATTGTGTGGACTTTTTGTATTGGCCTTATTTTGGAAAGTGTTCCAAAAATGAAGCGGGTGACAATTAAGTAGTGTTTTTTTCACAATTTTGTGTTAATTATGTAAATATGAAAACTTAAATGACCCCTATGAAATTTTCCCATTATTATTTATTTTTAAGAATATATAGAATTGTTATGATAATGGGATGCTACTTTGGATCCAAAATGAGTCCTCAGATTTAAAAAAAAACTCAGGGCCGAATTTCGAAATAAAAAATAACACACTCATATCATTATGTGCATAATCATATTCATCGCAAAATTAAAAATTTATTTATAATAATCTTTTTGGTCAAATAAAAATTAAATTGTATCGATCATATATTTATATATTGGATCTTCAAATATGATCATATAAGTGTAACAAAATTATTTTGATATGATGTTTGGGAGCCCTAAGAAATTATGAAAACCAAGTAAATCTTAACTGATTAAGAAATGGCGATTTAATTATAATTTTTAAAATATTTTAAAATTTGCAATGGCGGCAAAAGCGACATCCTGCAAGTGTCAGCTAAATTTTATTTTAACTAAATTGGATGGTCAAATGTAAAAAATAATTGCCAAAATTGTGAAATTGCAATTAAACTTTGCCAGCGAGATTTTTATAATTGTTAAATTACACAGTATTAATATGTAAAAAAGAGGAAATTTCTGTGAATATATTTTACATTTTAAAGAAAAGGATGCGAAGCTGCTATAATATTTGGAGATAACCGTAGGCATAACATGAAAATTTAATATATTTACATATTTTCTAACTTAATAATTATAATTTAAATATATCTTCTTTAATGCCCCAAAGTCACTAATGCATTTGAAGCATTTTTCCTAAGAAAAGGAAGCTTCTATATTACTCCAAATATATTCTCTTCATATTTATTTATATTAAAATAATATAAATATTATTTTTAATTTGTATTAAAATAATATTTAAATTTAATAAATAAATTTTTTATATGTGGCATCAATGAATCTAAAATTAGTGCAACCATTATATTTTCATTAATTTGTATTAATAAATAAAAAGAATAAATATTATAATAATTTCCGGGATGACAAAGCTAATAAATGTATTGATTATGTTATAAATATTTTATAAATATAATAAACCTTGGTTTAAAATTAAGCCCAAGGTGTTGTTCCTAAACCTAGAAGACGAAGAAGGCTTCTTAGTGGTGCAGCAAGCCAAGAGACAGGAATGAATGCAGGAGCGGTGCGAGTGACATGTGGCATGTATATGCAATGATCTTAGGGTTTATGAGAGCGTTGGCATAAAATGCATGTTAAGGTTTGTGAATGGCTCTGCAAATAATATTATATATATATATATATATATATATATATATATATATATATATATATATATATATAGATGAAAGCTTTTGTACCTACCAACTCGCCAACGAAGCTGTGAGCTAAAATTAAATCTAAGAAAATATTACATAATTCTCAAATATTTTTTAGGAAGTATGGATGATTATAATTTAAAATTTAAAAAATATATTTTTATAGGTTTTACAAACAAAAATGAATTTAATAATATTTTTTTTATTTTACTTAAATAGTTAAATTCTAATCATTCGTACTTTTTGAGAGATATTTAAGAATTATATATCAATACTCTTAAATCTATGGTTTGTAAAAGTTAAAAAAGTATTGGTGATGTTTTTTTTTTTTTTTTTTTTTTTTTGTGTGTATCGGCGGAATTAAATTATATTTATTCATTCACTTCGTCAGCAAAATTAACCTACCAACTCTTCTCTTTTGGATTTTTCTCTGCGGCCGCGTATTTGCACACACACCGCCCAAACTTTTACTATTTGCATATCACACCTCCCTTCAAGAGAGCATCAAGATGATGCTCTTTTTATTTAGTTAATATATCTTTTTTATAGTTCTTAAAAATATAAAATATTTACTTATCTCATAAATAATTAATATTAAATTCTCTTATATTTAATATGTGCATACTAATAATAGTCCTATCGTATTATCTTAGACTTCGAATAGATTATTCGCCCATAATGAATAATTAATAGCTTGGAATAGTTAAAAAGAGATTAGAATAGAGGCGAGAATTTGTTAAGTCAAAATCATAATTATATTTTCATTAAATTATTTAATAATCTAGAAAATAAATACAGAAAAAATAACACTGGATACCAAAAAAAATTTTAAATATTATTGAGATTAATCATCTTTTTTAAATCAAATCATATAAAAATAAAAAAAAATATTTATTTTTCACATATTTTTAAATTGAAAACAAAAAATAGAGAACAAAAAGAAAAGTCAATAGACACAGATCTCGAAGCACAGCAGAAGAGCTCGTCACTCTGAAAATATAAAACTGCGCCGACTCCATATTTAACTATAAACTTCTCATATAATTATAATTGTATTAAGAATATTTAATTACCCGAAAAGTCATACAAATATTTTACCCTTTTTGGATAACTGAATTTAAAATGCGAAGAGAAGAAAATTTTATGAAACATTGTCATTGAAAAATAAACAAAGAAAGAAAAAACTAATAAGATACCTCAAAAATGCATTGATTCCTTCCAGAGCATAATTGCATGAAACCAATATCTTTTTTATGCTTAGGAGAGTTAACTCATTTTTAACATATTTTAGGAAATTAGGTATTGCGCCAACCTCATCCCATTTTGTCATTGGACTAACAAAGTACCTAAAATACCCAAATATAATATAATTCAGATTAAGAATTTCGAGCAAAACCCGCAAAACAGAATCATATGGAGAAATAATCATCCAAACAGAAGGACGTGCAACACCAAGCGTAAGTTCATCTATTATATAGTCAAATGGTTAACGGAGGATTTCTTCTCTTATGAAAGGAAGCACTCTTTATTTTATCAATGAAATTGCTCTTCATATATTAAAATAGTTAAAACTGACATAAATTTTATGCAGAGTGCTGCCAAGTTTCATACATAGCATACAAATTTCAAAGCACCGTAAGAAGATTCTTCTGATTGCCCAGAAAAATAAAGTTGCGCCGACTCCATATATTAAACTAAGAACCGTCCAAACAACATGAAGCGTCCTCGTCAAGAAATAAACAATATACCCCAAAAATACCCCAATTTTCGCAGATTCAAACTCTGAAATATTAAGCAACAGCTTAATATTTTTAAATAATAGTGATAATAATATTAAGAACAGGTGAGAGAAACGTGAATCTCGTGCATAAAAGTAATATCATTTTGTGTGCTCTTTTTTTTTTAAGAAAGCGGCAAAACAGAAAACCCATAAGAAACTGCCACCGAACTAACAAAGTAGGTAAGAGTAGGCAAATATAATATTCTATGTGAAATTTCAAACACGCCACCTAAATCATTTTTTGTTTTTATTCCTAACGTTGCTAAGATTTGACTGCTAGATGTATAAATGCCTAAGATGCGGTAATTAAACATTATATCTAAGCATAATATAAAACTAAAAAAATCAGCAAACGCATGGTAAGAAATGAAATTGTAGCCTAATTATTGAAGCATTTGTACCTTTGACAGTTGAGTATTCAAGTACTATCAACTAACTGTCTTTTTTGGGGTAAAAGCGCATTCAAAATAGGAGGGTTAGGATAAAAGAGAAATAGAGACAACAATAATAATAATAAAGCGGGAAGAGATCATCAGGTTTCCTTGGAAGTGGCAGAGGGGGCTTTCTTCGAGGCTTCGGCGGTGGCTTTCTCGGCCTCAATATCAGCTACAATAGCATCAATCTCAGACTCCTCCAGCTGGCGAAGGCCTCCCTCTTTTGTCATCACAGCGATCTCTATGTTCTTTCCCCCGCTCTCCACTACCTGATCAACAAGACAAACGAACATTATATATATGTGCGCCTTCGCGTATGTGTTAGTAACTGCATAAAAATAAAAAATAATATTATAGAAATGCATCATCTGAATCCGAGTCAGCCAGAAAGAAAGAAAAACAAAAATTTAAGTGATTTAATAGGTGGAGTCTTTCGAATCATTCCCATCAAATTTGATTTCAAACACTCATCCGGAACATTCATTCCATGAAGAAGGATATATGGGCCTGGCATTATAAACAAAGGCAAGGGAGCGACGGGGAAAACCAGCCAAGAGAAACATTTTTTCAGCAATAAAGGGCCTGCCATTAAAGAACCGTAAAAGAGATTGTTTTCAGTACTCCCAGTACTTTGTTCAAAGGGCAAGTACTGTTCAAAGGGCATCTTTTGCTCGTATATACTTGCAGATAAAAGAGCTTGTTTTCAGTATAAAATAATTTAATGGAGACACTTCAGTAAATAAATTGTTACAAAAATATTATTACACATTACAAATTCAAATTTGACACAGCCCACAATTTGGTTGGCCTGAAAACAAACTGCTCTAAAAACTAATCCAAACTAAAATCAATCCCACCCTGTCTGACTTGACACGGACCATCAGACAATTTTTAAGAAACTAACATCATACGTGGGTCATTTCAAATCAGAACAGGTCATTTTGAGTCGATTGCGACATTTCAAGTCATTTTAGTATAATAAATGGGCATGCATTTCAAGCAAAAATGGGTCACCTGTTAATTCAAACCCAATCCAAAAGTTAAACAAGTCAACTTTCAAGCTGCATTCTACATGAAATAATGTCATCCTAAATAAAATTTTAATCATCACCTTTAATATATTTAACATGAGTCAAATTTATTGTTCTTTTATCCCTTAATTCAGCTTGCTTGTAATGCGTCTCTCTCCTTAACAGTTTCTAATTTATTATATAAATCTTCAAATGTTGCACTCTTAGCATCACAAACCGTTATTTTAGATTCATGATAAACTAGTTTGTATTCTTCCCATTCTCCTCAATCTTACACTTTGAAGCCATTCTATATAACATGCATTTTTATGTTTAAACTTAATTTGAATATCTAATTTTCACCACCATATATTGGGTACTCTCCTTTTTAATTCATCAAATAAACTCTTTGCTATATTGCAAATACAAATAACAACCAAACTTAAGACAATATTCCAAATTTTAAAATAAAAAACAATAATGCACATACGGATCAATACACGTTTAAAACCCCACCATATTTTACAAGGAAAAGAATCCTTTCCCTTTGCGGACGATATTTAATTCCAAAGGTTTGTTCATTTACTCCAAAGCTCCTTTTTATTTTCTAATGCAATAAAAATTCTCTCCTTTTAATCCAATCATTGGATTAAATTTTTTGTCTTTATCAATATATCATAGCTAGTCTAATCAATTCTTTTCTATCAGACATCAACATAGACAAAGTTGCTTCACATAATGTGTGAATATGTTGTAGCAAGAAAAAGCATACAAGTTAAAGACAAACATCTACCAAGGCATTGTACAAAAAATAAAAACTGAATGTTTTCATGAAATAATCTAAAATTTGAATTTGCCAGTCACAAGGGTCATCAACAAGAACTGAAGAGAAAATCAACTCTTCTGAGAAGTGAAGAAGACTAATAATGGTAATGAATGAGTACATTTCGCACATTCATGTACAGTATACAATTTTTTATGTGATTTTTGCTCCAGTACATATCTGCATTAACATTTCAAAATGAAACATTTGTTTTCATAAAATGGCACATGCCTGAATATGCCTATCTCAAATTAGGTTGAGCTTGAGAGCCTGTGGTGAATTACATATGACAGATGAAAGGGAAAATTCTTGATAACACACAAATGCCATTGGAATCACAAGTGAACTCGAGGAAAATGATTTCACTGGCTTCACCGCTAATGTCACAAATAACATCAAGCCAAAAAATTGACAGGCATACTGAAAATATAGAGAATATTCAAGGCACAACTACACCAACAATGAGGCAAGGATCTTTGACTACTATGAATTGTTCAAACCCACAAGAAAACTAAGAACTAGAACTATGATCCATGCCTCCATCATTGCATTGTAATGCTAACTGGGAGTGTCTCTAAGATTGCCAATGCAATTGAAAACCATCCAACAAGAGCAAATCCAGATAAGAAGTTCTTTAAACTGATGGCAGAGCGCGTTCACATCTCAGGTTGATGTCATAAGTGAAATTATCCCAAAATCCATTGTTGATTTACTCGTTTATGGTAAAAACAATAGAGTCCAAAGCCAGGTGGATACATAACAAGCTAAAAAATAATTTAAAGTTGCATGTTTGGTTAATTGTTTTTTAAAAATAATTATTAAAATGGTTCATTAACTCATGCAAAATGTTTAAAATAATCTTTTTAACTTTTGTAAATATTCTTTTTGGTCACTTAACTTTTGTTCAAGTATTTTTTTTTGTTCCTTCCGTTAACTCACCGCTCCTTCCGTTGAATTTGAGTTTTTCAACCGGAATCAGCTTTCCAACGGGATTCATAGCCGACTCAAGCAGGAGCCGGAATCCAGCGGCGGGAATCGACCGCCAATTCCAGCGGCCGATTCGAACAACGTTCATTTATAGTATGATTAATTCTTAATTCAATAAGAAATAGCAAAATAATTAATTGAACTTGTTTGCAATGCATTTGCTAGTCTTCTTAAAATTTCTTATTCCTATCTCTCATATATGTAACCAAGTTCTTATAGTATTGAAAGGTATGTTTGTAAATTAGAATAGAAGTACAGCAGTATGAAAAGATAATATGTAAGCGAATACACAAAATAGAGCATAACATTTGATATAAAAATTTGTGCAATAATTCTATTATGATATCTTGAAAAAATCAGACTTTGGTGCCACATTTGAAAATAAGAATTATTTATGTTAAGCCTTCAGTATCTTCTCGCATACATTCATTTCTGCTAAGAAAATTAAATACAGCTTTAAAATGTAGTTCCTCGTCGCAATTACTCGGAGTATCATGTCCAATAAATTACTTAAAACTAAACAAAAATTTGATTCCCTAAGAAAATTATCAGGCAACCAAACATTAGAAAAGTGATATGCTTATAATATACTTACTTTAGTCTTTATTCAAGTCATTTAAATTCCAGCAAGCCAAACATCCCTTAAGAGCCAAGTGCAAAGGTCACGAGTAAGAAAGAATTATAAAAGTAATATAATTAAGTACTATTACACCTCTTAAATTTATCATAATACCATATTTGGTGATTAAATGTTGGAGAAAAAATATGAGATTAAGAAACGATCAATCAATAAAATGAGGTTATTTTGGGTGTAAATAGACGTGTAAATGATAAAATGATGCTAAACAGTATGCATACCACAATAAAATTAGAAAAAATGTCATTGTCGAGCATATAAAACCATCAGATTCATCTATATATGGATCCTCATAGCATATCAATTGGCCATCAAGCAGGCGCCTTTGAATATGTTTCTAAACCAATATAAAGGTTTTAGCAAAATCAAGGGAAAGGTACAAGATTTAGTTCTAAGGTTAATTCGTTGCATTTAACATATTATCACATGAACAGAGATTTGAAATAATTTCTGCTAAGTATAAAAAGTATCAGAATGATGGTTTTAAGATAAGTGGATTTGCTTTTTGGTCTAAAGATTATGATTGAAAGTACAAATAGGCAGCTGAATAAACCAAGTATCTCAAAAAATAAACAATGATTTGGTTTCATGTACGATTATTTACATAAATTTGAATCATTTCTAACATATAAACTACAGCAAAACTATCACTGACTTTGACCTTGTAAGAATTACCTACGATCTGTAATAATTGCAAAGTGACGTAAGTAGAAGAGTATTTGTGTTAAAAAGAGTACATGGTGGTATGAATGAAAACATAGAAATTTGGATGCTAGATGATTTATATAAAAAGAGATTAATAATAAGTATGAAATCTTACCTTAATTTTATAATCAGAAAAAAATCAGGCAATGTAACTTAAAGTACATGATACAAGGCATTACAAAACTAGGTAAGGTGTCGTGTTGAAAGAAAAGCAAGTTGGTGTAGAATTTGAATTAATTTTTAGAACTATGATGGTGTTAAGATGGGTTAGCCTAGATAGCAAAGGTTTGAAAGCATTTTCTTCAGACTCGCACATTATTAGGCATGGTTTAAGTTTTAAAAGTTTCATCACATACGGCTAATCTTCTCCAGCACTCTCGGTGATCAATAATAGTTACACCTTTCAATCTACCTCCACGTGTGGGCATGGCATCTTGTATGTGTCTTGGGATGATTACTTTCAGCACGTGTAATCTAAAAAGTAAATTAGATACTGATTTAAAGCCTTTGTCTATCAGGCTTGAAATTCTAAAACATCAATACCATCATATGCACCTTACAACAAAAGCATAGAACACACAAACAATTGATTCCAACTTAAAAAAGAAGTTGAATTTGAAACATATTTAGAAGTCATGTTTATGATCTCAAGAACATGATTCAGAATCATGTGTTGCATATAGGATGTCTTTGAATCAATTTTAATTCAAATTATGTTGAACTTGAACTCAAGATTTTCGAGTTTGGCTTGGCTTGGCTTGACTCAAAATTAACTCAAACTCAAACTTGTTCCAAGTCAAGTTGGCTCGACTAGAAATTATTCGATTTAAGGCTAACTAGAATTGATTTGAGCCTGACTTAAAAAATAAAATGAAAAATAAAATGCAAAAAGAGGGTATTTGAACTCAAGACATCTCACCTAAAATTTGCCAACCAACCAACTATGCTGGAAACATGACTTTGTAAATAATGCATACCAAATATATTTAATATTAATTTCGAGTGAGAATAAAAAGTGTTAAATTATGAAAGAGAAAATACGAAAGCTCTATTTCTTAATCAGCACCCCAAACCCATTAAGATGAATACAGAGCTTTGTTGAGAACTCAGACCATATATATTAATTATTAATTTTGAGTAAAAAGAGCAAGTTGGCCTAGATTCAAAATAGACTAAAAAAAATTTAAGTTTGAAGACTCATGACTCAACTCAAAATTATTCGATTCAATTTCTAGTTAAGCCAAAATTCAAGTGACTTTTGAGTTTCAAACAAAAGTGTCAACCCTTGCATGAAATTGAATGGATCTATCTAATAGAGTTGTAAAAATGTCAATTTATTAGTGAATGAAATCAGGTTTCATTCAATGAAATGGAAATAAAAAAATATATATAAAACTGTCAACAGACCAAATATTAATCCCACTGAGAAATTAATAATGATGTTTTGGGTGTTAAAACTATTGCCCATGAAGAGGAAGGAGATAATAATATAATTCTTTCAAAATAATGGAGCTGCATTCTACATGAAATAATGTCAAAAAGCACTTTCTTTTTAACTGTGATAGTATTGATGTTTGTAGCAAATAGAAGCACAAGGGATCAAAGGCATTACGAGATTATAAAGACAATTCATAGTCCTGAATAGATAAAAAAAAGGATATTTTCATTCTTACGAAGCAGGCATATTATGTTAGCTATACAAATTAGCATGAACGAGCAAGAAAATAAGGTTAGCAAACGGGAATTAATTAAAATTAAATCTAGAAATATGGTTGACATAAGCACCTTTTGAAAAATGCTCATCAAGCAAGAAAACAGCCTAGAAGTGTTAGCAAATTGGCTTCCATGAATGAGGTGTATGGAGGCTTTGAGAAAAAGATTATTGCCAGTGATAATAATGAAGTTGTGCAGATGAAAAAGATTCACATTGGAGTCCTGACATTGACTGATCAGACTGTTTAGACAATGATACTGACTGAATGTGTGTAAATCCAGTATTCTCATTAATTTTAAGTACGTCAATATTTTCTGTGTAGTTAATGTACTCGAACACTCTAATCCATATTCTACTTACCAGCCACCACACAAAGTAGGAAAGCTGTGTGGGTGGAGGAGGGGAGGGAAGGGGTTTTATAGAAAGGAGAGGGGGAAAGGGAGAGGGCTGGTCGGCCATTTGGCCGACCATTCCTGCGCCAAAACGGCGCAGGAAAGCCCAGGCGCGGAAGCTTCCGCCTTAAGGCGGAAGAAAAGGGGGAGAAGGATTTAGAGAAAAAAAATTAATATAACTATTTAAAATTAAATTTTTTGCATTTTTCCGTCATTTGGCATTCAAAAATAACGAAACTTGACACCGAGGTGTGTTATAATATAACAAACACCCTCATGCCGAAATTTTTTAATTCGGACAAATATTTTATTTTATATTAATTTTTGAGGTTTAAAACTTTAAAAATTAGCCACGATCAAATCGGTACTCAGAATTTGATGAAACTTTTCGAGCAACCTTTAAATAATATACTTAACACAACGACACTGAAAATGATGAATTCGGACACGTGTTTTAATATTCTTGATTTATTGAATTTAAATAATTCAGAAAAATAAAGCGGGAGTTTTCGTTATCCGAATTCTCCTAAACTATGGCATTTTGATCTAAAATAATTTCTATCTAAAGAAAATTTTGTTTGCCCTAATTTGAAATTCCCTGGGATCCTGATGTCTGAAACGGGTTTTTGACCTAATTTGAAAGAAACGACATTGGGTCGTTACAGATACTTTGATTATAAATTATGAAAGAAAACAATGATAAAAAAGGAGAACATACGAATTTGATGACAAAGCATATGTTCTTAATGCCCAATCACCTACATGTACATCATTATTGCGAATTTGCAGGTGATGAGCTCCAAGAGAAAATTGTTGTGCTCACAAGAACATGCATATATGAATCTATTCACTTTAGCAGCTAATAGATCAATAGCTAGACAGGTTAGAGTCAACCAAGACATAAGACAAAAGAGGCAATAGGATACAAAGACCTGAAAATTTATACAGAGTGTGGCAATGAGGAAATCTGATACGAGGAAGACTGATTATTTTGTATTGGTGTAGAAATTGAACCCAGAATTAGTGAATAAAATTAACAATAAAACAATAATTGATAAACGATGTTTAGGAGTTCAAATCCCTCCGGCTGCACATGTACGTCCAAGTGAGGCTCAACTTCACTAAGAGAAAACAAGTAATGATTGAATGAAAATTCAATTTGAACATCTCTTGTCATTTATTTTTCAAGTCACTTTGATTAAATGTTAAAAAATGCGTATGAATAAAATGAACAGTTGCAAATGATGTGAGCGCTGATTGTAATTTTTTGTTTGGGTTGTTGTTGTGGTATTCTAGGGAAGGTATTGTTTATTCTTTAAAAGCTTCGAGTCACTGAGAACATATATAAGTGACTAATTAATGAGTGGGTACCTGCAACCAATTCATGATTATCCCTTAGAGTACCATGCCGTAGATATAGTTCTAAAACCACAAGTTACTAAAATAGCCTTGCATTTTGTGCAAACAATATAAGATAAATAACTTGCAGCAAATGAAGAAAATCAGCTATATTATGTCCATGCATGGTTTGCAAGTAGTTAGCAATTGAGCTGCATCGGAATTTCACTAGAATGCGAAAAAATTTCACTAATTTAAATTATTTTTGAAAAAGCAAATTGAAAGATTGATCCCACACATAATTTCAGCTATTCAAATAATACAACTCCCCAAAACTGTACCAAACCGAGTCTTAAACTACAAAGCTTCCCCAATCCTAAAATTCCCTAGTCAATATTTGTATTTCTAAATTTTAATTAAGTTTTAAGCTGTTGACCAAAATTTTCATTTGAATCCCAATAGCATAGCTTTTGTTTCTATGCAGAGCAAAACTGCATTGAGAATAGTAAATTGTATGCAGCCTATCAAGCACAAACATGGCCATACTTAAAACTTCAAAAAAATAGATGCGACACAAACATGGCTACACTTTAAAACTTCAAAAAAAATAGATGATATTCGTTATAGACAGTTTATTTTATTGTTAATCCAAGTCAAATAGTGCAATATTGTATTATATTTAACTATCACAAAAAATAAAATGCTTATCAATTATTCTAACAACACACTCAATACTAAATAGCGCAGATACTTAATATATGCCAATGCCACATTGAAATATCACAAAAAACAAAATATGATCATATGATTGTATCATGTTACATATGATAATACTAAAAATTAATTTAATGCTTTAGAGCGCCACACTCTATGCTACCATTACCAACAAAACTAGGTGTTGCCGCTACTTCATATCATCTTCACCTTCATACATAAAAAAATAAAGCCTAGCATAGGTTTACCAATAGAGAGATTGGCAAACTCAAGCATGCCAATATCTTCTATTGTTGCCAATGTATCCCCCAGTGATCTTCCACAGCTTTGTATCTCCTTAAGTATATTCTGGAGGCTTACTGCACAAAAATCAAATCATCTCCTTGTTGAGATGTAACTTATTCTCTGTTAAAAGAATTTATAATGAATAAGTGCTCTGATTTCTTTCGCAGCACGAAGATAATCATGGTTGTGCAAAAATTTAATGGCCAAGCTTTGTAATCTTGAAGAGCTAGCACCATAAATCATCCAACAATCCCTTCCATCTATGGTTCCTCTTAATGCAATTGAATCATAATAAAAAAAAAATGGTCCACTAAAGCAAAATAACAAATTCATGTTCACTAATGTCTTTCATCAGTATCGAAAAATAATCTTTTTAAGCACTTATTTCACTCATTGATATTTCCATATCATACATCCCAAATGCACAGCATACTATACAACATGTTTCCATGATACTAGCACTTCATCCCAATTGTAGCATACAAGCTCTAATATTTATGTAGGACAAACCTAAAATATTCCCATTTTAACTTCTACAACATGAAAATAAAAACATACCTTCATTAAAAGGCACCATAGACATGATCACACTATTTGAACAATTGTCATGAATCATGGCATATTCTGACGTCCAACGAAGTTTCATGTCGTAATCATCTTTGCCAACAACAACATCCTAATCACTGTTTTTCCAAGAGGTGTCAGATGAACAACTCAAATTTATTTAATCCCATTTAAATTTTCAATCTAAAAGCCTATCAAAATTTTTGGAATGTCCACATTTATGACATATTCAATGAACAAACAATAAGGCTTGCTTAAGCTATTATAACTAATGATTATGTATCTTCATAAAAAGATAATTTTTTCTTACCACTAAGAAAATCATATTTCCTATCACAATGTGCACATTTTAAGTATACAAAATTTAGAAAAAAGGTAAACAAAAATATCTATATATTAGTCGCCATAAATGTAGGATATGGCTCAACAAAAATTTTACTAGATGGCATAAAAAGCATTGCAGTAGGCACAAAGAATATATGCTCAAAAGAATTACTTGATGAGTTATTATCACTTTAGGTCCTCCAGCTCACTATTTTAGCTCTAGTATCATCAGACCCAACCTTTCATATTATAGGACGACTCATCCTGAGCAATCCAAGTTAAACAAGTTAATAGCACACTTCACTTAAGAATCAGGGTGATGGTTTTGGGAGATACATCAAGAGAGGTCGCAATTTCACAAAATGCTCTTGCACCACTCAAGCACATAAAGCCAAGTGAGATTCTCCATTGCAACTAGATGGGTTATGGTATTCGATGATATGTACCTTGTTTATCATATGATCAACAGAGAAGGCAAACTTATGTGATCTTCTAAATAAATAAAAGTTTTATAAATTAAAAAGCTTAAGTGTTTTCCATTTAAAAACCTAAGAAAAGGTTCCTAAGTTGAATAACTATTGTGAGATTAAAGAGCAATATCAAACTAAGGATTAGCCTCATATTAATGAATTAGCACTTGGTTGACTAAAGCACAAATTGTTTTGCATTTTTCAAATTAAAGTGAAAAAAGGAACACTGATTTGCATTGCACATTGTTCTTTGAAAAAACTGCTCAATAAGTAGGAAGAAAAATTGTATAAGATTTATGAGAACATGAGTTCATGGGTCGCACCTACATTTTTAACATCTAAAAAAGACGACAAATGAAAACGTATGTAGTTAGTCGAGCATTTAACAAAATCATTGTAAAGTACAAGCTCATGATCTAGATATCAGATGATAAGTTAGATATATCAGTGGCATTCATACTCTTATTTAAAACACCAATTTTGAGCTGCCTAAAGAAGTAGAGCTTAGTTGGATGAAAAATGGAAAAAAGGGTATCTACAAATATCATTGACAAATTAACTAAGTACTAGTGTAAGAATTATTATTCTTGGCATAGTTTAAGATGCTTGAAGTGCATTTAGTTTTTGAATATAAGAGCAATGAGTAAAGATGTTCACTGCCAATATAGCAACTTTTAAAAAATCAATTTGTAACGAAACAAAAATACTAAAATTATGTTAGAGTTTCATGTTGCATTACAATCCCTTGAGTTTCAATTAGTCAAAGAATTTGAATTGTATTACATAATCAAACCATACAATATAATGATTCGCAGAAAACAGGGTTGTGCGCCACATAGGTTGAAGAGGATTTGAGCAAATAAGAACTAAAAGCATAACTTGCAAATGTTTTGGTAAAATTAATAATTTTAAAATAGTAATGCACCCAGTTCAAATAGAAATTACGTTCTTAGAGATGAATATAATTAGAGGTATTTTAATGTTTATACTCGAATCAACCCTTAGAGATATCCTAGTACTAGAATTACACATAGGAGATTCAAGCTTCTTTGAAAGAAATAAGACAATAACAATAATCAAAGGCAGGTAGCCAAGACTTAAGAGAAACATCGTTAAAATTGCAGCTTAATATAAAACTTTCCAAACCACAATAAGTAACAAGCAAATGCAAAATTAAATATGCCCTTATTTATCCCCTTTTAAGCCTTCAATATATATCAGTATAGGATTTGTAATAGGATTATCTTGTGCCCTTAAGAAATGCAATTCAATCTTTGAAGCATTAACACGTTCTCCAAAATAGTCCATTTTATTACTTGCTGTAAAACTGTCAACACATACAACTTCACTAATTTATAATTCAAAGTTATTAAGCAAGTGCATCCTACTCAAAACAGTAGTTCGAATAAAGATAATATGTGTGTTAGCTAGTTCAAAAAAACACTTTTAAACCAATGAAAATGACCTTTAATTTTTTACATGACACCCACAAATGAATAAGAAAACAAACTCGTAAACAAAACCTAGGAAATATGTTGTGTTACTTGGTAAATTATAATGCTTTAAGTGGAATTTTACTTTTTCCATATCTAGATCAACATACAACTCATCTATCTATAAATCTTACACGCACATACATGAGTGCAATCAAACTAACCATGAGTTAATAACCTATAAAAGAACATTCCAGAGTGAGGGGCTGGCTTACTTAGCAAAAGAGACTCTCTAAATGGGTCTTGCAATGGTAATTGTTTTATTAGTCAATAAGGTTGCTTGTTTGTTTTGAGATTAGGATCTCATTGTAAAATCCCAGACCCTCTTTTTTCATTTCATTATAGAGAATACAATCATGCTAAAGAGCTAAAGTATTCACTGATGTTCATAAAGATACTACTAATGGAATTAGTATTGGACCAAAAAACAACAAAGAAAACAAGCCTATAGAATGGTTGGTTTGCTACGTTTGTGCCTCATTCTCCCAAGCAATGATTCCGTTTATAACTTTTTTGATCAATCTCCTCAGTAAGAGCCGCTTAGCTACTGTGACTCATGAATCAAAGCAGACAGTCCAGACAGTTAAGGGACTACTTCACCATGGGAGAGAACCATGAAAGAGAACTCATTGACTCTTTCCCCTAACCCCGGGTAATTGCTATTAACTCTTACGTTGCTTGTTAGCAAATAAGAGTTCAGGCATCATACCTTTTTTCTAAACTAAGAGAATGACATGGTTCGATCATTCTGCATCTCTTTGTACTGTTCAGCGGGACAAGCTTTAGCTCCTTTTCGCCAGTCACCTTTTTTGCCATTTTCTTCTTTGCTAATGAAATTTTCCTCTTTAATGTCAAATGTCTCCCATAGATGATTATATAGTCAAAGTTGCTTGGATAAAAGTTCTTTAACTTTCTCTCATAACTTGATCCTCTCTGTGTAAGTCAGAAGGACCCTTTTGTTACCAAATATCTTTGATGTCCTATCATTTTTGGAGCTCTCACAAGTCGGCTATTTCAAACCCTTGCCTGTAAATCTTTCTATCAAGAAGTTAATAACAATGGCTTCAAAACCTTGTAGAAATGGCCAACGTCACCCTTCAAGCTCACAATTCATAACCTCGCCCCAGGTAATCACAGCTTTCTTCATCTCAGGTCAAACATTATGAACTCACTTTTAAGCTAATCTTACATGGAGCTACCCACCAACAAGCAACAAGAGTTTTCATTCACAGCTAACTAAGTATTTGTTTGGAGTTGACAAGGGAGAGGTTGAAGATCTTCAACCAACTGAAAAAGGTTTTCCTCTATTATGTTATGTAGATAAGCTGGCTGCACGAGGTCAAGCTTCAATACTGAATTTATAGTCCAATTGTGAATTTGCTTCCATTTTATCTGTAGCAAGATAGAGCTGACTTACAGTTGTGAAGGACGTGCACTTATCTAGTAGCAATGAACTTTTATTTTCAATAATGACGTTTAGTATGAGGTACTTACCCTTAGAATCATAAGATTGACATTAGCAAATCGCTTTGATGGGAAAGTTAGATAAGAAGTCAATTTCACTAAACGAAGACCCAAAGACCATGAAAAAGAAGTTCAGTTTTCAGTTGTTTGTGGATCAGTGAATGCTGAAACAGAAGCAGAAGCTGAAGAGCCTTTTCCACAATGTCTTTTTGGTCCCCCTTCTAGCAGATAGTAATTTCTTGTGGAAAGACTAGAATAGGAATAGGAAATAAAATTTGTATCGTACTTTTCTTTTTTTTATTTTGTTTCGGTAATTTAATAGTCAATAGTTCAGGCATTCTTCGAAGCTGATATCTTTGCCAGTTCTTCTCATCCTAAAGTCAGCAGAAGTAGTAGGAATTAAATGCATATCAGGATTCTAGGACTGAAAGCCTATAACAAATAATTAGAGTTCCGTCAGTAAGGAGAGTATTAGGACAGCCAATAAAGTTTACCTAGAGCAATAAGCAAGTCTGTGGCCCAATATAGGTATATATTGCACAAGAAGATTTGTATGAAATTGAGTTCAATGTACAATCAATATAAACTCTCCACAGATTTACGAACTTAGTATTGAAAATAGTGTGGTGGTATGTATAACTCAAGAGTTGCTGGAATTATGAAACATGACAAAATTCAATTCTAGAAAAATGAATTTGGCATTTCACAAGCTTAAAATCCCAAAAAATAAACTCCCAAGTAAAGCAGATTTATTTGGTACAAAGACCCATCGTAACCATGCTTCAAGGTTTTCCGCTTTTTTAATTTTTAAGGAGATACTAATCTTGATAGGTTTTTCAGTATTCTTCGAGAGTATACAAGGTACGTTGTAATATAGACTGTTTTCTTATAATAATACGGGCTTGAGTCAACATTCACAAAGAACCATGCAGTAAGATAATGGATTCTCCTCTCCTTACACTTTTTCTTAATGAACAACATTCAAACCCCTATCAATCATTACACTACAGAAAATTTCAAAGACAATACTTGATAATGAGATTGTATCCACTATTGATGATGGATTACAAGGACGATAAGTTCCTAAAAGGACAAGTTAGAGATTTATATTTCTAATATTACTTTTTGTAGAAAGCTCAAAGCATTTCATCAATTATGTTTAATGAATATTAATTTCTAAATTTGTCGATTTCAAATTTTTTAAAGCTAGAGATTTGATTAAAACTAAATATATCAAAAACGAAGGACGGACATAACCATAAAAGATTTTTAATTGTGAAAAGAAGTTTGTAATTTATTTTCATTTAGTTTATACCGTGTAGGCCAATTTGGTATAAAAGGACATGGTTAAATTTTAGTTTTATAACTTGTGGAAAGAGAATTTTGTAAAGTAAAATCACAGAATTAGATTAATTTGCAATTATACACTGCTCCTGGAATCATAAGAGTGTGTGTGTGTATTAGTAAAAGCAAATCATGCTAAGGCCTCGTGTCTAGCATTTTTGCACATGTAAAGGTGTCAATTTCCAGAAAGTGCCTTCTGTAATTTCATCCTCCATATTCTTTGATGCAGCTACAACATTTCATTGAAGGGTTATATTCTTGCACAAGCAATCGCTCTTCAGACACAACAATCAAGCCACATGGATTTCCAACTATGATTGGATCCTTTGGAAACAGTTCAACATGAGTGCATGAGAGACAATCTTGGTTACCTCCATTTCTGACTGTTATCATAGCAATTAGTAATAAAAATCTTATTTTATTGTACAAATCATATAAAACATGTTAACAAAATAAGTGTGGTAGAGATGAGGATGATAAGCTGGATGAGTAAGTTTACATGAAATGATATGATGAAAAATGAGTACATTCATAGCAAGGTTGGAGAGCTTAACAGACAATTAGCTCAAAGAATGTTGTCTTTATATGATTCAAATATATTAACTGTAAATTAAAAAGATCCCCAATTAAGAAAATTGAACAAATTCGATCAAATAAGTGGCAAATGCAAAAAGAGGTGGCAAGAAGCTTTATGAATATGCCAACAACTTGGAGCTTATGAGTATGTACAGTTTGGTATTGGTCTGAACCTGGAGCATTTTAAATATGATAGTCTATTCAATATTAGCAATTATATTATTTAGGATAAAATAATTGAAGATCATATTATAGAAAACTGCAAGAAGCACAAAAATAATGATTTGCATGCAAAAGCAAGTTGGATGAAATGGATGATACTGCTGAGGTGCTGTGTAATCGAATAATCTCATTCAAGCTTAGACTTTAATATAACAGTTATATTACTAGCAAGATCATATTGGGTACAATGTTTGTACTGTAAAAAGCCTAAAAAAAAGGTAAATATGGAAGTGTTGTATAAATGAGGGTGTTAGATAGATGAATGGGTATACATGCAAGAAAATGATGAAAATGAATGCACTCTTAACAAGATAAAAAGTGATTACAGTTTAAGGAAAAGCTCAGCGAAAATATTTATGAAAATAAAAAATATTAAGCACAATCATTAAGAAGCCTAAATTGGAAATATGAGTTGACAAACTTTGCTCATGCTAAAATAATAGAAAAAAATGATACAACAAGAAGCAGACATACTTAAAAAAATATTCAGGTCTCTAATTTCACTTAGCAGAAATTGCATTTGGAGAAAATTAGTGGACACAATTTTTGTATTCTTATTGTTATCTTAATTACAACAACAACAACATCATGCTATAATTCCACTAACGGGATCTGCTACATGAATTTTTTGTTTACATTGTGCATGATCAAATAGAAGCCTCTCCGTAAGTTCGTAATAGTTTCTTCCCATGTCTTTTTTAGCCTTCCCCTTACTCGCAAAATATGGGCAAAATTCATAAACTCGATTTTTCTAATAGGGGCGTTTTAGGGTCTATGTTTAGTGTGCCCGAAACATCTAAGGCGGCATTCTATAATCTTATCCACTATTGGATCATCTCCAATCATACTATAGATAAACTCATTTCTCACTCTATCCTTAAGAGTATACATAAGCATCATCATCTCTATAACACTTATTTTATCGATAAATTTCTTCTTTGTTGGCCAACATTCAGCCCCATATAACATGTTTGGTCGTAACTGCTCCATAAATTTTCATTTAATTTTGAGTGAATTTTCTGATCGCATAACAATCCAAAAGCACATCCCCATTCATCCAACCAGTTGGATCCTATTACTCACACAGCTCTCTATTTGGCCATTATTTTGAATAATTGAACCAATGTACTTAAAACCTCTAGCTCTTCTTGATCACATAGTTCTCAATAGTTATGTCATCAAGATTAGGGCCACTAATACAATTGAATTTATACTTCATATATTATATTTTAGATCTACTAAGATGAAAATCTTTAAATTCTAAAATAGTTCTCCATAACTCAAGTGTTGCTTTAACTTCATCCGTAGTCTTATCAATTAAAAGAATATCATATGCAAATAACATGCACCAAGAAATCTCCTTTAAATGTACTCAGTAAAAACATCCATAATTAAAGCAAATAGATATAGGCTAAGAGTTCAGCCTTGATGTAAGGCAATAGTAACAGAAAAATCATTATACAAGCCGCCTTGCAACCAAACACACGTTATAGCCCCTTTATACATATCTATAATAAGATCAATATAAGCAACACAAATCCCTTTCTCCACAAAGCTCTCCAATAAATTCTTATGATACTATATCATAAGCCTTTCCAAGATCAATAAAATTAAATAAAAATCTTCTTTTATTTCTCTAAAGTTCTCCATCAAACCTCTTAATATATTATAGCTTCCATGGTAGATCTACCTGGCATAAAACCAAATTGATTTTGAGAAATGCAAGCATTCCTTTGTAATATGTATTCAATTACTCTCTCCAAAGTTTCAATGTATAACACATTAACTTGGTTCTTCTATAATTAGCATAATCTTGAGCATCACTTTTATTCTTATAAATAGATATAACAATTTCTTTTTTTCACTCATCTAACATCTTTTTAATCTTCAAAATAACATTAAATAATTTGGTAAGCCAAAAAATTTGCTCCTCACCCAAACATTTTCATACATCACTAAGGATGGCATCCAATCTTTTTTCCGCTCTTCATCCTATTTAAAGGATTCAAAATCTCAGGTTTACTAACATAGTGAATGAATGCACAATAGGTTATTTTAAAATCATTAAACTCATGTATTGGTACAATCATTAAAAAGATTTGTAAAATAATTTATCTATCTATATGTGGTCTATATTTTTCTTTATTATTCTTATTTTACTAGCACAACGCATCATCCAGGAACCCTCAAGCCGCACATCATGCGAGTTTCGTCTCTGGCAGCTACTTTTCTCCATGTAGCTACCAGAGTAATGCAATCTCAATTCTTGAATAGTTGTAACTACTCATCCCCACTTAAAAATCAGTTGTAACTCCCATTTCTTACCTTTTATGTGGATGATGATATTCATTCAATACTTTTCTAAGATGTAAGATCTTCATTTTTAGACAGCCCGAAAAAATGACGCAAACCTAACTCAAAAAATTTGGGCTTGGGTCAACCAACGCAAAAAACAAGTTGGGTTTGGTTTCATAAAATCAACTCATTTAAAAATTGAGTCAAGTTCATGTCAGTTGTCTGACCAGATTTTACCTAATTTGTTTGTACCTGAATTAACCCAAATGAATTTTAGTTGATGCCATTGGATCATAATTGATACAATTTTAGTTTGGGGCAAAGTGGATTCATTCCATTAATCGTGGCAAAATATGCCAGGTTTGTGTCAACCCAAGTTCAAGCGAGTTAGATTTAAGTTGGTGTTTTTGGCTTGTTTAATTAACAAGTCGGGTACCAGTTGGTTCGTATCGAGCCGAGTCAATTTTGAGTCGAGCCTGAAACTTACCCAGCATCCCAAGTTGACGAACCCACCAATATGGATTTGATGTTGTCATCATTTAGTTAAAAAATTTAGTTTAAATTTTAACTTAGCATAAGCACTTTCCATTCTCAAATGTTTGGGAAATATTCATTTAACAATCCAAGAGTCCATTAGCACAAAATGACAAAATAGTTTTAATATTTACAAAATTATCGCAACAAATTTAATTTGAGAGACAAAATTGTAAATATTAAAAATAGTATGAATTATATAAACATAAGTAATTTAATTATATAAAAAAATATGACCCCTTTTTTTTAATCAAATTTTCAACTAAAAATTAATTTAGATACAAATTTATTGTGAAATTTCTACCCAACAGCTGCTTCATAGTGCCTACGCGCACAGAGGTAAAAGTTCTCATTTCAAAAAATGTTTTACTAAGTAAAGGCTCTCATTTCAAAATTTAAGCTCGATCAAGGAATGACTCCGGCTAAGCACACGAACAAATGCATGTCAAGAAATAAAGTTTGGGTCGGCTATAAAATGAGTGAAGAAGATTTTCTTAACTTTAAAAAAGATTCCAACATATAGCACTAGTTTCAATGAAGGATCAAACATCCTAAATATAGATTCTCTTTACATCACTCCATTACTTGTTTTGATTAAAAAAGTAATCCAATCATAATTTTTGCATCCTCATTCTTACTCGGAGATGATTAAGTGCCTTATTCGTCACAAATATTATGAACTTAGTTGTTTGGAAACAATTGTTTAGCTAGTATATAAACATATTACAAGAGAAACGAGAATGAAGCACAATAAAAAATGCCACTCATAGGTAGATAGCAATAAAAATAACCAACAACTTTAATGGAAAATACATCTTCGTGCCTATACATATTACATGAAAAGCTTATAAGGAGCTTCTTTATATTTTGAGAAGCTCTAGTAAGAACATCAATAGGAATCTTTAAGATTAAAACAACAGAAACATTTAATGCCTAAAATAATATTATTGTGTTTACATCAACAACATCAAGCCTTGTCCCACTAGGTGAGGTCAGCAATATGAATCTTTTGTTTCAATTGTGCACAATTAAATAGAATTCTAAATAGAGAATATCTTTTCGAATGGTTTCTTCCATATCTTTTTTGGCAATCCTCTTCCTCTTTCAACATCGGCAAATTCATATACTTAATTTTTATAATAGGGACATCAAACATTTTCCTCTCTCTAAAACAATATTCTCTAATCTTATCCACTATTGGAGCCACACCAACCTTTCTACATATGAAAACTATTATTGTGTTTATCTATCATAAAACGAACAAAATATTATTTAATTCAAATTATTTTAAGATATTTCTCTAATAAAAACTCTTGCATAAGCTTATGTGGTTCATTTTCTCCCCTAAGAAATGAAACATTTTGCATTCACATCTTAAGAAATTAAACAATTTATAATAATATTTGTATTTAAAAACAAAGATTGGTCAAGGGTTAAAGATATTGGGGCACATTCCTCTACTTGTAACAATTTTAATAGCTAACACCCCCAAAGACTCAATCCACACTCGCAAAATCCATCGAATCCCCTCCTCTCTTACAAAACCAAGCAAAGTAAAATGTTGATCTCCCCTCTTCTCTCATAAAATTGAGTTCCCTAGATAGCATCGAACATACATCTTCATAGTGCCAAAGAGCTTGAAACTATTAAAGTGCTGGTTGTCCCAATAGAAAGTTCTCGAAGTTGTAATGTTGGTCCTCCAACTAAAATGTCTACTCCTATCTCTAACAAGTACTTTCCTTATCCCTCTCATAGCTTAAGCATGAAAATCTGACATTTGAAAGCTTAAGAAATTAAACAGTTTATAATAAGATTTGTATTTAAAAACAAATATTGGTCAAGGGTTAAAGATATTGGGGCACATTCCTCTACTTATAACAATTTTAATAGCTAACACCCCCAAAGACTCTATCCACACTCGCAAAATACATCAAATCCCCTCTCCTCTCTTACAAAACTAAGCAAAGTAAAATGTCGATCTCCCCTCTTCTCTCTCATAAAATTGTGTTCCCTAGATAGCATTGAACATACATCTTCATAGTGTCAAAGTGCTTGAAACTATTAAAGTGCTGGTTGTCTCGAAGTTGTAATGTTGGTCCTCCAACTAAAATGTCTACTCCTATCTCTAACAAGTACTTTCCTTATCCCTTTCACAGCTTAAGTATGAAAATCTGACATTTGAAAGCTTAAGACATTAAACAATTTATAATAAGATTTGTATTTAAAAACAAAGATTGATCAAGGGTTAAAGATATTGGGGCACATTCCTCCACGTATAACAATTTTAATAGCTAACACCCCCAAAGACTCAATCCACACTCGCAAAATCCATCGAATCCCCTCTCCTCTCTTACAAAACCAAGCAAAGCAAAATGTCAATCTCCCCTCTTCTCTCTCATAAAATTGTGTTCCCTAGATAGCATCGAACATACATATTCATAGTATCAAAGTGCTTGAAACTATTAAAGTGCTGATTGCATCACTATAAAGTTCTCGAAGTTGTAATGTCCGTCCTCCAACTAAAATGTCTACTCCTATCTCTAACAGGTACTTTTCTTATCCCTCTCATAGCTTAAGCATGAAAATATGACAATGAAAAATGAGTTTCTTAAGTATTGATTAAGGTATTCCTACCCTCCTGCAAATTAATTATGAAGCCTATAATGTGTATGACTTAAAATAAATGTAGCTATATGAAATTTTATGAAAATCCATCTTCATCAAGGAATCTCTTAAAATAGACTAATTTTATCAAGAATCCTCCTAAAATCATATTTTCAAAATTTAAGTGTGATACATGTCTTATCATAGAAAAAATAGCATTGAACACTAAGAAGATGTTTAGGTTTGGTGAAAAGAGTACGGTGAATCAGCTCGATTTTTAACCTAGAGACAACTGACTAAACAATATGTGGATTTAAGCATGCATCAAATTAAATGATTTTTCTCTATAATTGTTCTGAGGGAAAAAAAATTTTAAGGCAACTCAATTTTAAAAATTTAGCAAAACAAATTACCTTAATTTAAGCAACCAAAGCAAATACTATTGCAACCTTAAATCATGTATTACTGTATCATGCTCAAAGTAAAATAAGTAAGCCAAATTTGATTTCATGTGTTTATTTTGTTGTATCGTTAAATCAAACATGTTAATAGTTATGCAAACATAAAGCAAAAATCTACTTGTTAATAGTTATGCAAACATGGTTTCTTATATTTTAAATTGTGGTTAGCCACTTGTTAAGGGATATTCAATAACACATCAACACTTTTGAATTCATCCATGGACAATGCAAGGGCAGATTCTATGTTTAATCATAGATACATTTTTGTGCAGACAAAGCAAGGGAGACTATAAGTTATTAATGCATACAGTTTTTGTGCAATAATAATGTGTCTATGGAAGGATTCTGACTTTAAATGTTTTTTTATGTATATTTATTAAAACACATTCTTTTGATAAATAGATTGAGCTAGCGTGACAACATAAATTCATCATGTCTGCTTTTAGTGTTTGTTACTCATGATGCATAGATGACACAACTGCAAGTTTTAATTTTACTTCTTTTTCATGCCACTGTAATGAAATTGTTGTTATCACCCTTAAGTTTTATTATTTTTAAGATTTAAAGTATCATTCTGATTTTTTACTCAACAGAGTAAAAATAAATTTCAAAAGAAAATTCTAGAGGCAAGCATAGTTTTTAATGGTACCGTAATTTAAATCAAGGGGCTATTTGGTAACCTCGTAATAGGCTACAATGTCATGTTACTGGCATATAATAGGCATTTGGTTGCCAATCATTGTACTTAGAATTTAAAATATTCACGAGTATGCCTTTAACAAGTGTTATTTAAATAACAGCCAAGCTCAGCCGACATTCGCAAATAACATTTATTGAAGCATCGCAACAACAACAAAATGAGTCGTAAAAGAGAAGATCGCTGGCTTTTTCAAAAAAAAAATATTTAGCCAGGGGTAAAAGGAGGAATCACAGAGGACCATCTCAAATATGCAAAAAAAAATTGTAAGCCAATGAACTAGAAAATTAGAAAATAGACGAGGATTAAGAACCCTAAATAGTAATGTTATTTAAATAACGAAGAACCAATCAATCACTTCTACATGATAGCACTGCTACTAGAATAACATTATATCAATAACATTGGGCCAGGCATGCTCTACCAAACAGCACCTGAATCATATCAATGTAGTAGTGCAGCCACTCAAAAAATAACCCAGGCTCAATCTCTGACAACCAAGACTTCTACACATTAGCAACATCTAGCATCCATTCACTACAAGAGTGTATTCCTTGTCATAAGAAGAACAGTTTAGCGGTGTTGAAATTTAAGGTTATGCAAGTATTCCAAAATCGTCCTTTGGGATGCAAATAAGTCCAATGTCATTTTAGTAAAACTTCTTTGAGAACATAGACAATATTAGCGAAAACATAATCTAACCTCAAGCAGCGCACGGATCGCAAGTTTCACAGTCTCCTGTCCCGACGTTTCCTTAAAGTTCTTCTCAAGGAATTCCCTCATGGAATTTGAATTCCTACCCGTGGCATTGGCCTTCCACGCTGAGAAGGTTCCGGATGGATCAGTCTGGTACAGAGCAGGCTCACCTGTGTACGGATCGAAGCCCACAATAAGCGTCGAGAGGCCAAACGGCCTTACGCCTCCGCTCTGAGTGTATTTCTGTTGCAGACCGGCAATATAGCGGGTGATATACTCAACGGTAACAGGATCCTCGAGGGTGAGCCGGTGGCTCTGACACTCGATCCTGGCGCGATTGATAAGGACGCGAGCGTCGGCCTTGAGACCAGCGCAAGCTAGGGCGATATGGGTGTCGAGGCTTGCGATCTTCTTCATAGTCCTGAGAAATCGAGAGACCAAGAGCCAGAATTAGGGTATATTGAGACGAGAGTGAAGGGGAAGACGCTGTGCGTTCAACGGAAGAACCTGGAATCCTGAAGTTTGGGAGTGGCCTTCTTTTCAACTCCGAGGACGATGGTGTCGGTGCCTCGAACGCCGACGGCGGCGTTTCCCTTGCGAACAGCCTCCAGGGCATACTCAACCTGGAATAGGTGGCCGTCCGGTGAGAAGACGGTGATCGCTCGATCGTAGCGGGCCATCTAACGTCTCGAAGCTTTTTAGTTGATCGATCGGCTCTGTGGTTTTTGCTACGGGGGAATTGCTTTTCTATTACAGTAAAACTGAATGTGGTCAAGCCTTTGAAGTCCTTGGTGGCCATAATATATAGCATAAATGCAAAGAAAAATACAGAGAAAATTTTGTGATGCATGCGTAATTTGTATAATATATTGAGCGCTTTCCTATTTTTTTCTGCTAAAATTGTACTAAAACTTCATATGAATTACTTTCGTATATTTGTGTGTGATAATTGAATTTCTATTTCTTCTTTTAAGCAAAATTAGAACTGCTGTATAGTACTGTTTTAATAATAATAACGCAATTATTTATCATCTATGAAATTTTAAAAGAGATCTGCTGCTATACATCCAATTTTCCCCAATATAGCTTATTTATTTTAGTCATTTTAGACTCAGTTGAATTAAAGGTTCGAATATTTTGAGAGGTAAAATTATCCAATAAAAATATATTCAACCTATATTTATGCAAGTAATTGCGAGATCAACATACAATAATTTAGAGTTGATTAATTGGCTGCTCTAAAACAGCATTATCAAAAAGTGAAAGTCTTGGATCTTAAACTCAACTTTCCGGAGAGCTCTGAATCCAAAGTCTCAATCATTCATTTGAAAAAAGCACTCATGATCTTCCACAACAAGTCTCATCAACCTCTCTGAGAAACCTTTCTTTTCGCGAAACCGCTGACTCTGGATATCTATCTTCAGTGGCCCTTGATCATTGTTGACCATTAACTTCTATAAATTGTTCACGGAAGCAAGACTCTCCTCAATTGTCGCCCATTTCAGGGACTCGTCATCGTCTTGGGACTTTAAAGGGGTGGAGTGAAGAAACTCACATCCCCTTTCCAAAAAGACGAACTGCTTACGCTCAGAGACCAAAATCTTTCCCCCATGAATGTGAAAGGCAAGGTAACTTGAGAAAGATTCTCGGAACAGAAAGTTGCGAGACCCTTTGTCTTCTTCCATAAAGAAGGACGAAGAAGTAAATGCTTTAATCCGATTTGAATCTCTCCGTTTCGTGTGATTCGTACGATGCGAATAGTGTTCAAATCTCTCCGATCCGCAAACGAAGGCGTTGATTCATGCGAGAAAGTTTCGCGAAGGAACTTTGTGCCGAAGACGAAGGAGTTTCATGCCAGAGATGAAGGAGACGAAGGTGTCCTTTCGTGCCGGAGACGAATGAGTTTCGCGCCAAGGAGTTTCAGAGAGACGTAGCATGCTCCACGTGAAATGAACTGCTACCTTTACACCCCTAAATATGTGTTGGCTTGCCTACGTGTCAAACAGCCACGTCAGCCCGGTAAAATTGCTAAACTTATCCTATTTCATTTCACGTGGAACTTGCAGCAAGACTCTCAATTATCATTTTTCATTTTTTTTTTACTTTCATCAACAATATAAGATACATGCGGAACTTTAGCGGTATGTCAATTCTTGTGCACCTAATTTGCATTCTTTCTTTAACAAAATAATACATCGATTTTATGCAAATGGTGTTATGCAAATGCAAATGTTTTTTGTAGCTTCTCTTCATCTCATGATTGATGTCAAACTCAAAGAAAAGGACTTCACTAATTGTAATTTGATAAGATTTTAGAATAATTTTATTATGCATTCTTATAGCAGTTCAAAGTATATTCTTGTAGAGGATTGTGTAAACTTTCAGTTTTTAGTAAAATCATGTATTTTGAAGGTTTGAACCAAGCACAAGAAGAGGACCAATGGCTCCCATATTATAACTTTGTACTTTTTCTCATTCAGTTCAATTATTTATTCTGCATTTTATCATTGAGATATTATGATCACAACTTCATTGAATTTATTAGATCTCCCATTTTTACTGCAATTATTGGAGCAGACGGAAGGCAACAATCTAATGCCGCTTTCCTTAAATCTGCTCAAACACATAAAAAAGAAAGAAAATCGGTGGAAGAAAGACAACTTATTGCTGCCCTTCATGAAGAAGAAGACATGGGACTGGGACTGAGAGGATCATTCATGTGAAGATGATTCCTTCATGTGATTCTCATTCATGTAAAGCCGGTGTGCCTGGATCCTAATTATTCAATGGATCAAAATTGTGTATAGGTCGAGCAACCACTTTGCTCAAGTTGGTTTTTGGATATATGCCATTCAGTTTTTAAACCGCTCCTATAATTGAACACATGAACATTAGATATTGATTTATATAAATTCCTGTTTGTTACAACAAATTAAGCTTCAGCAAAATCCGTATGAATTGTCATTCTTTTGGTTGACTAGTTAATTGATGCATTTTCGTCCACGACTGAAATTGTTTTCCGTTTTTGCATATGAACCTTGTGCATGAAATGGTCATGCAAATAATACAGTTGTTCATGAGTTTTAAATCACAATGAAAAAGTCATATTTATTTCAAGCCGCGCCTTCAACTTCAGTCAAATTTGTGCCAAATTTCTTGCAAAGATAAGTGAACCTGTTTCATGACAAGCAAACAAAAAAAAGCATTGTTTCTTATAAATTAGTGCATGTAAAAAAAAGAAAAATAAAAATTGACGGCCTCACTAGGGCTCACTAGACATGCAGAAAAAGTATCCATGCATGAATACTGTTTGGAATTTGTTTAAGGTGAATTTGCATATATATCTCAATCAAAAGTCAAACATAGTTGTTTCAATTCTATGTATGATTCAAGCTGGACTTGCCACATATTACATGCATTCAAAGTATGAATTAATGCATTCAAATTGTCATGTGAAGCAATTACCCACAAAAAATTGAATATGATTGAAAACAAAAAACATTCTTCAAATTTTTTTAAGAGCTAGAAGAAAATATAAGAGCCAATCATTCATAGTCAAAGTTATACGAATATAGCCTTATAGCTTGTATTAGATAGAGTGAATCTTTAAGCCAAACCAAAGCCTCAACCAAATAAAATAGCCTCGAATGACAAAATCAAAAACCTGTATCCTAAAGATGTCCAGTATCTATTAGATTGTCCTCAAGTTTGGTGGACATTTGGTGTGCTATTACTTACAACGTACACTATTCTAGAATTTAATCAAGTAGCTATCTGAAACTAGTGGCCATTGAGGTAAATCAAATAAGATTAAAAAAAACTATTAAAGAAAATCGTAAGAAAGAATGCCCATATGTATTGCTTGAATAACTATACCACCACTCGGAAATAACAAACGTTACACTAACTGTAATTGCACCACTCATAAATTGTGTGCCAAGAAGCCCTTTAGTCTGTTGAAGGCCAATTGTAATTGCAGCCTCACCCATGAATCCAACTATAGCCCGCATTGATAGGAAATCAATTTAAAAAACCCAATCTGAAAAGCAAATGTAGTAATTCAATATACTAATCATAAACATAAGGTTATGAACTAATGATTTAGTTTTGCACCTAAAGAACCCTAGCAATGCAAATTTGTTCAAAGAGCTTCGATTTGAATGTGCGGTCTCGTTCATTTCAACATTTTGAAATTTTATTAGAGAAACCAATCAACTAAACTTTATGTATGAATTAAAATGCGTAAGCCCATGACTGGTGGAACTTGTACACTTTCTTATTTGGTGATACAGGGGATCGAACATTGATCATCTCGTATATCATACGAGTGCTTTGCCATTTGAGCTACATCACATTCAAATTTTACTAATCATTCACTATGGAAAGATAGAAAGTATCAAAATCAGAAGTATTGAACATTAACATAATCAATGATACTTTTTCATGCTAGACACATTTTTTATTAATCAAAAAAACATCATCACTCATCATCCAACACAATGTCATTCCCCAACACACCCAGCTCACTTTGACACACTAGACACCATCAGCACTCGACTACATGAGCCCTTTGTTTCTATTGTGCACGATCAAACAGAGCTCCTTCCATTGGTCCTCCCATTTTATATAGAGAAGATCTTATTTTTATAGATGTATTGGCACAACCTCACCTTGTCCTATGATCGACCATATTGTAAGTTACACATAAGGCAATTAATATTATTTCCTTGATATTTTTCCTATTATCAACCTTTCAAGCCGGTAGAAGTGCTCAAAGATCTTCATGATGTAATACACGGTTTGACAAGCAATAAAGATATTTCATGTTCCTCTATTTTATGGCTATTCAAAACAGCTCTAGCTCAACCTACATTTTGGGGTTCTAAACTGCTTTATCTTGCCTTAGGTCATATAACAATGTCAAGAAAAGATTCAACACTTTTAGAGCACCCATAATGGATGTCTCATTACATAAAACCCAAATCACTAAAATCGCATTGACGGCACTACCCTAATAATAAAGTAGAAAAATGACTGCTCCTTCCAAAACAACATGGTATGGGAAAAAACAAAAAATAAGAAATTAAAATAATCACCATCAGCTAAATTTTCTAACATCAAAGAAGGTAGTGAGACATGGGAACTCACCAAATCCTTGAATTTAAGGAAGGCAATAAGGAAGAAAAGTAGGAAGAGAATCTCGAACTCAGCCAAGCGGACAAAATAGAAGACGACGTTGACGAATCTAGTGATCAACGATTGACGCTGCTGCACCTGACCGCCGCGCCGATCGCTGTCGTTGCCTCCACTTCTTGGCATCTCCAGCGACCCGCGGTGGACAACGGATTCCCTTAGAGCTTGAAAGTCGAATTTCGATCCAATACCTCAAATCCTTGCGACTTGCGAAAAACTGAGCGATCGGGAGATTACGCAAGGGGATTTTAGGTCACGCGATCGGGGAGTTTAGGAAAAACTGAGCGATCGGGAGATTACGCAAGGGGATTTTAGGTCACACGATTGGGATTTTAGGGTTTAGTGATGATGTGGACTGATGTGGCATGTAGTGTCATGTTAGCTGTCACGTCATCTAGAAAAATTGTGGCATTTGGGGGTACCGTAGCATTGTCTTTGTTGTTAGGTACGAGCAAGTTTGTTGATATATCTGTTTTGCATAATAAAAATGCTATGTTTATACAGGAATATACATCAAAAACGTATTCAGGATAATTTTTTTTTTGCATATAAGCCCCACAAAAAAGTGTATTCAACAATAATTTACTTACACATTGGATTGACATATCATCTATATATTTTGATGTATATTAGTGTGTAAGTGTAGCAATACTCTTTGCATAAATGCAATAAGAGAAATGAGAATGAAAAGTGTACAAGCCAATGAAAAAAATGTAATAACACAATAAAAATGATCTCATTTAATAAGTGGAATTACATGATAAGAAGTAAAATATCAAATTTTTCTTTCAAATTTATTTATAAATATTCAAATAATTTTAACCTCAAATTAAAAATCTGACTTCGTCATTACGCTCATCACCCATGAATTAGTTAGGGGTGATATTTTGGAAATTTTTGAAAGTCGTCAAATTTTCTCAAATATTTTAATATTTTTTAATACAAAAAAAAGGATAATTAAATTGACCTCGAAACTAAATCCGACATTGCCATTGCATTCCTCACCCCGAAATTAGCTAAGGACAAAATATTGGAATTTTTTTAGAAACTCATTTAAATAACATAATCCTAATTATTAAAATAAATAAGTATTAAAGTAAATAGTGGGCCTACCACCAAATTAAATTAATTGCATCTCCTCATCCAAGCCCATACTCTCTCATTCTTTATCTAAACTCATAACATAATTCAAATTATTAAAATAATTAAGTATTAAAGTAAATAGTGGGGCCTACCACCTAATTAAATCAACCTCATCTTCTCATCCAAGCCCATACCCTCTGTGGCACCCCACCCCTTAATCCGCAGGATTAAACTAAGGGGTGGTGTGTCACTCTGGCTAACTCCCCACTTATCATTGGATTAGAATAAAATCCACAATCCACTTAATAAGAGAAGGAGTGAGCGCAGAATCAAATATCAGTCACTATCTACTAAAACATACAGAGTGTGGAAGCGAATTAAAAATAAAAAACATCCAAGCATCACAGTATAAGCAAAATGAAATATGACTCAGAATAAATAACATATAATAATCCAAATACACAGTCATAAGTACCTGTATTATTATAATATTTAAAGTTTAAGTAAATAGAAGTGTAAATACATTCATCCTCATATATGAAAACTAAATATCTTCTGGTCTCAGCTGATGCACCTCCTCTAAGTAGGGCTCCTCCTCAGGCACTAGATCCTCAAAGTGCTATATACTTGACATTGTCGATTTCATAATATAGGGCCCCAGCCAAAAAAAAAAAATCTTGTGTTAGATAATTGTCTAAGTACATTATAAGCTGATAAATTTTCATGTGTTCTATAATATCACCATTTTACAACTTATGAACAATAAAAGTAATTAAGCAGTAAGTGCAGTAAGCGTACAAGGAAACATTAATAATTATGAATATAACAACAAATGAGGCAAAAGCATACCTCAATAGTTAAGCAAGGAATGGGCATATAATACAATAAGTAAAAGTACTGAAAGTAAAGTCTAATCCTAGACATACTGATGATCATATGATATATGCAAATTAAATGACAGAAATCTGAACTGGTATGTATAGTAAGCAGTAAAGTCTAGTATCCTATAAATATGTACAGGTAAGCAGGTAAGTTGTGGGGCCCCCGTACTAACAACAAGGAAGTACGGTGCTCCAACTATGGCAAATCCCCAGCTTAAGTAAAGTTAGATAAACCCAATCTACCTTAAGCCAATGACTTGTCACCAAGTATTATAACATTCATCAATATATATACATATATATATATCAAAGTGGCAAAAGCAATAGGCGAGTAGTAACATCCACAAGCATACATAGTAGCAAGAGGGAAAACAATATAGTAACTCATCAAGCTGTAGAAATAAAACACATCCAAAATTAATTATTACAAACTGAATTTTAACGAGAATGAAAATGTCTCTCAATCTCACTGAAATAAAATGCAAGATCTGTCTAAACAGCAGCAGCACGATCCTCCTCCTGAACCGCTCCTCTTCTGCGACACTGCCCATGAACACATCTGAATTTGATATTTGTCGGTATCACAAATGCCATGGCCCCAGCTAGCAAAACAAAAAGGTTACAGTTAGATGATTGTCTAAGTACATTTTAGACTATTTTAATGAACTGAATATTTTAAAGATATCACATTTGAATTAGCTAAACATGCAAGCAGTAATAGGTGCAACAAGCTATGGAAAAATAGTAATTATAAACTATCCATTTATACCCAGCAACTAGTATGAAGAACATACAATATAAAATAAACAAGGTGAGGCTAAAAGCTAAAAAGAAATAATAATTACAATACAATTCTGAACCTAATATGCTTATGATCATATTAACACATGCTGGGTATACAAAAGAAACACAAATACTGAAAACATACAATTCTAATATCCTAATCATGCCAATATATATAAGTAAACCATGTGAGTATACATACAACATGCTAATTAAGAAAAGGAAAAGAAAAAACTACTGAGACATGTGGCAAAAGCAAAGCAATCTATATAAAGCCACTGAGATATGTGGCAAGCGAGCAAATACTGAAAATAAGGCCACTGAAGCATGTGGCAAAGCAAAACAGAAAATAATACTAAATAATCTAGCTAAAGTAGCAATAAACCTAAGACATAGTACTACCATACTATCCAATAGGCTATATAGGGCCTCCAATATCAATCAATCAATCCCCAGCCTAGCCATCCAAATATGCTAGGTCTGAGTCCAGCCTATATATTACTACTACTGAAGAGGCAGACTAAGTTAGGACATATTCTACCAATTGCAAATAAGGTAAAATTGAATAATATGCAATTCAAATACTAACTTAGGATGTACCATCCATATCCTAAGTTCTCCTATCATGCTCAAGGAATAAAGCTCAATATTCAAGGTATGCAAAGCAATCTAGTCAAAGTAAGCAAGAGACTCAATTTAGACTTATGTGATATCTGTTGTTGTCTATTTATCCAATCTAACTATTCTAAGAAGGTACAAGTTTAGGATCTCCGATATCCAGCTATCGAGTAGAATCTCAAATTTACGTCATTATAGTTAACATTAGAACTTAACAAGTTCTAATCCAAAATCATGTGACGACTATATAGTTTAAGTAAATAAATCAATGACCTAATTTATTAATATTTTACTTTTTTACCCAAATCTTGCTTAAGTAATTCAAGATTTAAGGATTTAGGACTTAAACTCCACTTTGGTGTCCCAATCTTAAATCCAAGGTAAAAGTCCTATTAAAGATCTAGGGTTCTCAATTATTGCCCCAAATTAAAGGTAAGGAATCCTATAAGCTGAAAGATTCAAGAACTAAAAATTTGGTGAAAGGTTATTCTACTGATCATAAGATAAAATAATCAATTAAGAACTTTGAGAATCTAAGATCTATATTCAATCTTTTAAGATAATTTCATTATCTCATAGATTGAATCACCATATACCCACAAGGAAGGCTTCAAAGGGTTAAGCAATCAACTATTTAAAGAATTTTAATTGGAGATGGTTTAATTCAAATTGAAGATCTAAGTCTAAAATCTAAGATCTAAGGATCTGATGTTTGATCACTTTAGACTTTAAACTAGATTTTAACTTAGGAGTTCCCATTTGTATTTCTTTTAAATTTTAAGTTTATAATCTAACTATATTAAACTCATTAAGGTGATAATTGACAATCTTAGATATTTGGGTTAAGCATTAAACTAGGTGACCTCTTTTAGGTTACTTAAGATACAAGTGTCTTAGTTAGGACTTAATTGAAGATTTTCTAAGTTAAGGATCACATTAGCATTAATATTGGTATAAGAATTCAGAGAACCTTTCTAATCTATTTTAAAATTTTCAAGGTTTATAGGGCATTTAAGCATATTTGATCAAAATAACCAAAATGCCCCTTTTAAGGCCAAAAATTGGAATTTTAGGGTTTCATTGTTCAAATTACTCTTAATCTATTTTAATGTGTCCCATACTTATAACTAAGGTGGGAAATACATTTATCTTGGATTTTTACCACTTAATTAAGCTAATTAGCACTAATCACTTATTTAAGCCAATTTTGGAGATTAGTAAATTTAGGGCATCTTAGGGAAATCCAACCTTCCCAAATGGTTCTAGTACACTTAGGATAGCATTAGGAACAATCTCTATCAAGATCAAAAGCTTAATTAGGTTTAATTTTACTAATCCCTAATTAGGATGATTAAGGAGTGATTAAGAATAATTAATATCCAAAATTGGTTTTAAGGGTATGAAATTGTTCTCTAGGGTTCAGGGAGCAATCAGATCCCTTAATCTCCTCATTTGGATATTTATTTAATTTAATATGATTTAAATAAGGACAGCAAAGAGTTGGGCAAATATTTTTAAATCCAATCATCGGATCTGTGATTTTATTTTATATTTAGATTCCTTGTATTTTTCTGATTCAAATGATATATTGGATCATACTATTTGGATCAGTATAGCTAAGGTTATTTAAATAATTTATTCTGTATTTTTATTTAAATTAAAACTATAGGGTTTGATTTATTTAAAAGCATAACCATTGAAAATGTCCTCCGATAATTATTTAATAGACGCGGCCCAAAATTAGAACCGCGCGGGTTACGGGTCGGCCCGACCCGAACTTCATCTTCAACCTCTCGACGAGTCCCGAACCAGCCGAGCTTCAGCGCTGAAATTCTCGGAGCTCTGACAACGACGGCGGCTCAACTCAATCCCTACACGTTCCTGGAGTCGAGACGCATCGATTGGACCAAGAACCCCCATCTGGATCCCTCTGGATCGATGGGGTGCTACTCATCCGAGGCGCCTTTGATAAGGGCGTCTCAGGCCAACAGTGAGGAGGCAAATTCTCCTCACATAGGCCTTGAATCGGCCAGGGTTCGTGTAATGGCCCCAATAATTGGATAGAAGATTAATCCAGATATTGGGGGTGTTACCTTAGTACCTAACACTTGATTAGAAGAAAATAAATCAAGTGTTGATGCTAAGTGGTCAAGTCCCTTTTTGAGCATGTGTTAAGTTAAATGAATGAAAATGAAGATATAAGTAAATAAAATGTTTCAAGTATTTACAATACTAGAATTTGATTAATCCACACAATCATCCCAAGCAGTTTTAAATATATAGAAGATACAACACAGATTAACAAATGAAAGTAAAAGTAACTTAAGCAATCTAATTATTACAAGGCTTTTTAATATATATGGCAAATACAAGTGAACTATATATATGACTAAGCGGAAGCAGATTTCCTTAAAAGTTCTTCAAGTACTCGGACCTGCATCACCTGAATAAAAGGGCTCTTGATCTATCATATTTTGGTATTTAAATATGATAGGGCAAAGCCAAGAAAAAGAAAAGAGTAGTTAGACTAAACAGTCTAAACATATTTTAAAATTGGCTATGTTTTTAGATTAACAAGATATCACAATTATGATTTACAATCTAAGTAAGCAGTGGTGCAGTAAAAGCTATATAGTATGGGAAAGAAATGAGCACAACTGTAAGGAAAAATAGTATGAAAATCATTGAGTAAAAATACTCACTTTTTATTAAAGTTCTAGCCTATTATTGAAAATTAGTAAGGGAAAGCATTTTAAAGGCTAGAAGCTAATATGTGCATGAAATGTAAGCAATATATATGATCAATTGAAAAGTATGCTAAGTAAGCAATTGACATATAGTGAAGCATTAATTGAAGTTAAGCAACATACACTGTATTCAAATTAAATTGAAGCAAGCAATACATAATACTGAAAATAGAGAGTGTAAAGCTAAAGGAAATGAGAAAATATCTTAGATTCTTAATCTAAGATAATCATAGTTTAGAACTATAATATGAAGGCATAACTAAATGGTTATAAAGAGATCTTACAATTGGTAAAAGAACTCTTATATCTTTAATTAAAGTTATATTTAGAAATACCTCATTCTGTGGGAGTACACAACAGAATAGGCGAGGAGTTAAGCACGTCTGCTTAACCAGATACAGTGGGGAAGATGAACATTCACATTTACCCTCTCTAAAATATGAAGTTCTAATATAAGCATTTTCTTTTATACTAAATTTGTCATAAAGCATTCCCCTTTAAAATTTTAAGAAAAATCTTTATTTATGCACAAGGATCTTGAATACATGTTCAAGGAAATGAGGTTCAAAGCTATGCAAGCATTCAATGGATTACAAAAATTATAAAGTATGTGATATCTTCTTGTTATCTAAACTTTAATAATCTACTTAATAATTGGAGTTTAATTAAACTCCAAATTGACTTATAGATATTTTGATCTTAAGTCAATTCCAAATAAAAATAGAATGAATTGCAAGTTTATTTTTATGAAATTTGAAAGATAATTCAATTTGAAATAAAAGGAAAGCTTATCTAAAGCTTAAAAAGAAAAGAAACTATTATTTTCAATCAAGTTGATTAAAAATGAATTATTGAAATAGATATTTTGAATTGTATATTAAAATTTTCTAAAATTTTTCTAAGTCTTAAAATTCTTAGAAATTTCGGCAGAGTCTCCTTTATTTTTGTTCAAATATACAATTTTCACAATCAACCTCCAGTTCTAAATTAGAGTTCAATCCCTTTTATATGATTGCTCATTTCCAATTCTACAATAGAGTTCAACCCTTTTTACAGGATTGCTCATTTCCAGTTCTAAAATAGAGTTCAATTCTTTTTACAGGATTGCTCATTTCTAATTCTATTATAATTTCAAATAAAACTAAATTAAACAATTTATACATCCTATATAAAGTATCTAATAAAAAAAATGCAGGAATGAAATTTAGCATTTATAAGAGCAGCTTTATGTGGTATTTCACACATAATATTTATTTTCGCATTCCTATATTATTCTTTCAACTTTTCCTGCAAAGAATCATCGTTAAAGTTAGTATTTATGGGAATATGAATATGTAATCACCAGTTATAAATTACAGTTTTATGGGTTTAAAAATTCATAGAAGTAACTACAGAAAAATAACATGTGACAACAACTATTTTTATGTTGCAAAGAATACAAAAGCATTTGAATTCAACTAGACTGTATGGCAGCATTTGAATGTAAGTTCGAAGGCAGCATTTGTATACTTTCGATCTTACCTTAAAATGCACATATGAAAGGAATGGCAGCATATGGTTCGATATATAAGATAGGCAGCAATATGATTTATAATAAAATAGATGACATCATTTGATCATAATTGAACTTAAATAGAAGCATTTGATCTCATAAGATAGCAGCATATTATTCATGATATTTATTGAAATAACATGCATCACATATTCCCTTTTTCATTTGATAGCAGCATTGAATTACTTATACTCTCATTATTTCTCTTATTTTCTGCATTCATATTTAATTGAGGAGCATTTGCTAGCAGGTGAAAGACATCAAACAGCTATATAACACAAATAATACCCAATACTCATGCTAAGCAATGTAAATGAAATATTAAAGTTCTGGTTGCATTTAAAAGAAATGTAGCTGCTGATGATAATAATGAAATAACTAAGCATAACAACAGTCACCATATAGGCAGACATATACATTCAAATAATATAAAATGATCCACTATGACAATAACTGTGATTTTAAAGAGATAAAAATGAACTTGCGCATGCATGAATCTCTTTATGCATATATACTAATAGAAAGAAATTGAATACACATATAAGTCATCTTAAGGATATGTATCTAGTCATCGAACTCCATATGTGCAATAGGGATTAAATTAAAAGACAACAGATGTATTATAAACATTAATCCTTGCATTAAATGAGGTATTCCCAACAATCATAAAACCCAAACCAGAAGATCCGCAATAATCAGAAAAGGACATAAACATCTCTTAAATTATCACCACAATTTAAGAGTACTGATGTAAAAATTAATGCAAAGTAAAACTGATGAATGCCAACATATACTGTAATAATATAACCATGCTTTTCTGAATTTAGACCTTCTCTTAATATAGATGTTGTTACTTGCCTTTAATAAAGAAAGAAAACAGCCTCAATGATAATGAGAGATACAAATCTAGAGAGCTCATGTATAACTATGAAGCATTAAGTAAAAGCCAAAATCATCATATACATGTTTGCTTAATTACTGAAATAACGCCCGACCCAAATCATAAGGAGGCTGCATGAATTTATAAAACATCTCAAACTAGTTGACTCATACTTTTATGTTAGCAAGACGACATCATATTTTTCTCATAAATGGCATATAACTTCATCTCAAATTTCATTTAGATACACAAAATATTAGACTACGAAAAAATCGTTGAGAATCGAATTGCAATTAAACCTTTCATGCATTTAGAGTTTAAGCAATCAAATTCAGATTTGGCTTTAGTCCAATTGTTAGAGCATTGTAATGTATTTAGATATTTGCATCATATATATAAAAATTCAGAAAATATAGCATTTGAATGCAATTTGAGACTATAGATAAAAATGAGCAGTTATGAAGATTGGAATAAAAGTGCTAATAAACTCATTTAAAACCAAAAAGAACTAGGCTGCACAGGATTTTCTCAAAATAAATTACAATAGTACAAAATAAGGATTCTAAGACAAAATCAAAATTATTGCAATTAAAAAAACATTAGCCAGCACCAAATGCACATCAAATATTGTATGGAAATTTGTAAATTGGTATTCTTAAAATCGTTCAATACTTTTATATTCAAGTTTGTAGAATTTATTAAATAAAGAGAAGCAAACATATATATATATATATATATATATATATATATATATATATATTTTACAGTAAGAGTCTTTGACCTTAGCACATTAATGAGACAACTATATCCCTAAATGCCATATAAACTATGTTAATTTAAATAGCTAACTTTAATAATAGTTGCAAAACTCAGCCTTAAGAATTTTGGAGAAAATAAATTAATGCATAAAAGATGGGATTATACTCCATAATGGCTGCAGCTTATGGTACTTCAAACGTATTATTCACTTTTTCTTATATAAGAAAAAAATATTTGAGCAATTGATGCACAGTTAAGGTAGCATGCTTTACAAAGTAAAAAAAAAAAATATACAATGCCTTTCATTATATAAATATAGTTCCATCTTATAACCATCAACATAGTATATTAATATGAATGTATAATATTCCACAAACTAGTTAATCATCAAATGCAGTAGCAAGATTGTAAGTTAAATAACATATATTAATGAGATAGAAGTAAACTGAATTAACAATCATGAACTATGAATAATAAATTATCCAAATCAAAAGGAGATTTAAGAGCCTATTTTTAAGTTGATGTATATTAAAAGCACAAAAATATAATTTAATGTTTATAAATAGAATTTCAGCCCACTTATCTAAATTATTACCTAAAAATTTATTTATATATATATATATATATATATATATATATATATATATATATATATATTGCTGCGAATCTACAACTTTAGATTCATAAACACAGCATTATTAGGATCTATATGAGAAAGAAAGATTCATCACAACATTTCTTAGAAATCGTTCAAGATCATTTTATAAAACTTATGCTTAATAGAAAAAAAATAGGTGGAGTACCTTTGTTTCTTCGAAACTCGAGATGGAGAGGGCTTGACGAGTGGAGAGGTTTCGGTGAGTTCTCCAAGCTCGACTAGGGTTTAAGGTAGAAAAGGAGATAGGTAAGGCATGGGTTTGATGCTTACCTGAGTTGCCATTGGCTTATGCGAGCGGTGGAAACCACACGTCGTTCGACGAGCGTGAAGGAGGAGGCGATCTTGGGACCGATGATGACTTCGTGCGAATCGAGTGTCGGCCGTGCGAATAGGATAGGATTAGGACATATATGAGATAAAGATAAAAATGGAGTGTTTTGAATATATATATATATATATATATATTCATATTAATTTATTTGATTAATTTATGAGTTTTATTTAATTAAAATTAAATGGTGATATATTTCTAAACTAATTTTTGAAAAATTGCTTTTTAGCTAAATTGAGGATCACGGACTTAAAAATGAAGTCGAAAATTAATTTGGAAGCCATCTTAATTATTTTCATTACTGAATTATGAAAATGTAATAAAATAATCAAGAAATTTTGACTTTCTCCAAAACTCACCAAAATTTCACCCCAAGCTAATTTGGGCGTGAGGAAAGCAATGGTGAAATCCGTTTTTGATTCTGAAGTCTATTTAAATTATGTATTTTCAGAATTATCTGAAAACTAGGAAACGCTGGAAATCGACAAACGATATTCAATTCGCACAAAATTTGAGGTGGAGACTTTTAACTCTATTATAAGAATAATAAAAGAGATTTATAGTCAATTAGATTCACTAATTGACATGTAACAACTTATGGGTTATTACAGTTCGATCCCTACACCTTCAGGGAAGTGAGGCGAGTCGAACCCCCAAGTTTTCTTAACCTGGGGCACAGCCGATCGCTGGGTCCTTACTAGGACTCAGCCATGGCTTGGCCGCTAGCTCAGTCAATCGTTACAATCGACCCGAGCTAGCTTAGCCCTATGCAACAATTACCACAGGTTCCTTAGGTGGCTACGGTTCTCTAGGCGACATCCATAGCTCATCCAGAAGACAGAAACGAAATTGAGCTGATGAAATTTTAATGGGGAAAGTGTACCTGAAATCGGGGTTGCATGCTCGGCCGAGAAGAACTGAGGGTAGTTGGAGCTTCCAGGGGATTTACACGAGCTAGCAGGGGGTCTGAACTCCAAATACGCACCCTCTATCAGCGGTTTGCAACTCCGAGAGTCCTGGAACTTGCCGGGAAGACGGGGACTCCAGCAGACCTTCAGCCAAATGATTGGGGATTCAAAGTGAGCAAAGGGGCTCATTGTGAAATCCTGAAGGTATTTATAGGCCCCAGGAGGTCTTAGGAATGGAGGCCAGGGCTCAGGCTTGGAAATTGGCTTGGCCCAAGGCTTCTCCCTGATTTCCCTAAATTGGGGTGGACCGGGCCTCGACCTGGGCTGGGAGTGCTAGGGAGACTAAGGCAGGATCCGCAACGGTCTTCCTGACGTGGCACGAGAGTGGCAGATAGGGTTACGTGGCTTGAAATGATGAAATTTCTTCTGTCGGGGCGGGATCTCTCGGGGACGAAGATCCACAGTGGCGGGGGACTCCAGGACCGTCTGATGAATCCACGGTTGGCGCGAAATGGCTCTGATTCCCCGACATCTAATGTCCGCACGAGGGGTTAGTTCGACCGTCGGATCTGATCCACGGATCGAACGGGCGATCATGGATACTTAAGACGATTACTTAGATGCCGTTGGATCAAATCTCGGAACCGCGGAACGGTCGAGATTGGAAGGATCCGATCGAAGGCGTGGGCCGTTGGATCGAGTTCCGCGGAACGGACGGCCCAGATGACGCCCGCGGTTTGGAAGGGAGCCGACCGTTGGAGGGGATAGATTTGCAAATATGATTTGCTTAAAGCCCTAATTTGTAATTAAACCTATTTAAATCAAATCCAAAATATGACTAAATAACCTCCAAAAATTCCAAAAATTTTACCCTTAGTTAATTTGGGGGTGGGGAATCCAAAAATGAAATCATATTTTGAATTGGAGATCAAATTATTTTAGGTATTTTCTAGGGTTTAAAAATAGCCAAAAATACCAAAATTTCAGATTTAGCTTCGATTGGTTCCAAACTTCTATGGTTAGGTTTAAATGACCCACTGAGTTCAATAGAATCAAAATCAAATGTTGGTTTGGCTTAAATAATCCCAATTTAGCTATAGTAACAACTAGAGTTATTACATAAATAAAGAAAAATAGCTAACTGAAATATGCATCAGAATACTGTACATAGTAAGCTGAACAACTAACACGGTTATGTAAAGACTACCATATCAGAAAGTTGGCCATCAGGCCGGTGAAATCCCCAAGCCTTTCTGGGCTTGGGCAGACAGAAATTCCCATAGCCTTTCTGGGCTATGGCAGACAGAATCCAGCAGCAGAACTGAGGAGGCAGTAATCACACATGCAAAATCTTTTAGTTATTTTATTTATTTCTGTGGACACGTCCAAAAATAGCTGAAAAGTCAAGCACATCTACAAGACTGTATGGGTTACAAACTTAACATACACTCCTCAATGAGTAATGTTAAGCATCCTTATTACTCCTTACCCCTGTCCATTATGGTAAATATGCACCCGAATCTACTAAGTATACTGAACTCAAAGGCAACTGTTATCATAATTATTCTAAGTTTTCATTTCATGCACAAAGTTTTCTTATATTGTATGAACAAGGAATTAAGCACAAAAATACGGAATGTGTAGCAACAAAATATCAAAATAAGCAATAGACTTTACTAATATGGTGATATCATTTGTTTTCTAATTATCCATTCTAACTATTCCAAATTACACAAGTTCAGGATCACCATTTCCCTACTATCGAGTGTAACTCAGAAACTCGTCCTTAAAAGTTACAAAATATTAGGACTAGCTAGGTCCTAATATACTAAATTAAAGTCGACTATAAGAGTTAAGTAATAAATCATCACGACCTAATTAATGATTTTAGACATTCTATACTGAGATCAAATCAAAACTACTAAACTATAGATTATGGATTAAACATCATGAGATTGGGCTTAATCATATAATCTAAAGGATAATACATAAGATCTATGTTTGATTCTAATAGTGATCTAATAATTAAGGCTAGTCCTATTAAGTAATCAAACTTAATAGGAAGAATCTCCTATCTAAGATCTAAGATTAAAAGACAAAATAATAAAAATAAATTGAAAAATTCTAGAAACTAATAAAACTAAGATTTCACTTATTGAGTAACCCATTTACCCAATGAATAAATTCTAACATGTGATCTAGTCCTAATATTAGGAATAGTTCTTATATGACGTGTAAAGATCCTAAGAAAAGACTTAGAAGGACTTTCAAGTTTTTGATGAATTTACCTAAATATTGATTTTTACTAACTTAAAATGATTATAACATAGTTATAATGTTAGTTCTAATATTTTAAAAGACCAATTAAATATTATGGGTGTTTATCTTAAATTTTGAGTAAAATGACCATTTTGCCCCTACTTATGGGTTTGAAAAGTCAACTTTTGACTTAAGAGTCCAAAATGAAGTTCCTTAGTTTCAAGTGATTCCTTATTGTCTAACTTGAAGATAGGTAGTAAGCACGTCCAATTTGGACAAGAAACAGATTCAAATTAAGGTTTTTGACTCAAGGGCATTTCAGTAATTTTCACACAACTAAAACTTAAATTTTTATGCAGTTTATTGTTGGTGACTGTTCAAAGATTTCATAGAGTCCAAGAACACTGTATTCTGAGCTCAATTGACTAAGTTATGGATGTATTAAGTTGAAAGGGCAATTTGGTAATTTTGGGTCGGTCAACGGGTGACAAAAACTGAACTTTTTCGTTTGAAGTCCAATTTTAGCAACTCAATTTCTATAGCTTTCCTATAACATACTGAGTGTGCTGGTAAGGAGTAAACCCAATTTGAGCCTCAAATGTTTAAGTTATGACCTAACTAATGTTATTGGTATTTTAGTCATTTTCTAATTTTTAGGGTTCAGATCCTAAATATTATTTCAGTTTATTGATGACATCAAAATTCCAAACTAGTTAGTATATTGAATTTTTAGATTTGGAGTTGAATTGACCGAGTTATTGTCATTTGAATTCTAAGGGCAATTTGGTCATTTTTCACTAGTCAATTAGGAGTTCTAGAGTTAACTTTTGTCCTGATGTCCAAATGGAAAAAATAATACTACTACAGTAATGGAGCTATTCTCCTAAGTATTTTAAGACCCATATTGATTATATTTGGTCAACTAGGTTAAAAGTTATGGGATCTTAAATAGGTTTTAAAATGCTACTTCGTTATGGGTATCCCGAAACTAAATTCTGTACTACGCCATTTGATTCTTTTTATTTTTTCGAGTATTTTGAGATCTATATTGGCTATATTTGGATCATCCTACAAAAAGTTGTTAAATTTTCAAGTTTTACTACTTCAAAATATAATTTGTATTATTTTACTATTCAAAAATACAATTTGTATTATTTTACTATTCATTCCCTAAGTTAAATATTTTTCTGTATTTATTATTTAATCAATTAATTATTTGTATTTAATTAATATAATTAATAATTAATTAATAATTCATCTATTATTTACTTATTTTAAATATTTTAATTTATATCCTAAAGTTTTATTATGTATAAATATATATATATATATTATACATCTAAAGTTATCTCTTTTTATATTGCTAAATATAAAATATCCTAGAGCTAAAGTTCCGTTTTATATCTATATATACATTATATATATGTATATATATATATCTATTTTGTATATCTAAAATTGCTGTGTACACATATATAAAATTTACCTAAAGTTCTGTTTAGGATTTAATCAACCTCATTATACACATGAGAATAAAGTTATACTAACTAATCTAACTAACATTATTTTAATTTAATTATACTTTTCTGCAGGTTTTCAGACGGTGGGACCCGCCACTGCCACGTGGCAGGCTGTCATTGGTCGAGGCAGAAGACGCGGGTGACGAGACGGCGGCTCAGCGGTGGGCCCCACGGGCGACGCGTGGCCAACCCACGCGTGCTAACTGGCAACTGTGGGCCCCATGCGTGACGCACGCCTGCTGATGCGGCGTCCTACACGAAGCGGGTCGGGCCCCGGGTCGACCCGATGTAACAACCCGAGTTGTTACTTTAGATAATTAGGGTTAACCTTAAGTCTTAAACATAATTAAATGTGCTAAGTAGGTCAATGAAGTCAACCTCCTAAACCTAGCCCTAATCAGGAGTCAATTTGGATTAAATCCTGATTTCTAGAAATCCGGAAAACCCTAGCAATTGACCTATTTAAATTGACCTCTGATCGAAAAATGGACACCACCATTGCGTTTCTTGACCCCAAATTAGCTTGGGGTGAAGTTTTCGTGTCAATCAGAAGTCGTCGAAACTTCAACGAACATTTAATAATAAAAATATCACGGAAATCGAGGTATCAAAATACTCGTCGGATCAAAAATCCGACTACGTCATTGAATTCCTTGACCCCAAATTAGCTTGGGTTGAAGTTTTCGTGTCAATCGAAAGTCGTCGAAATTTCGACGAATATTTTAATAATAAAAATAGCATGGAAATCGAGGTATCAAAATACTCGTCGGATCGAAAATCCGACTGCGCCATTGAATTCCTTGACCCCAAATTAGCTAAGAAAAACATGTTCAAAATTTTCTGAAATTTTTTCAAAAAAAAAAAAATTTATTTTTTTTACTGTAGCTAACGGCGTACCGTTAAGTACTTAACGGACCCGTCACTGTAGCTGACGGCGCCGTCAATCTGGACGGCACCATCTCAGCCGTTGGATCGGCCCAGATCCAACGGCTGCGGAGTCGTCTACCTCGACGACTCCGCCCGCGTGACACGCGGCGGCCCGTCGCCATTTCTGGCCAATCCGGCCGCATCCAGGCCTCGGCGAGGGAGCCGTCCGGTCTATAAGACCTCGGCCTACCCCTAGGCTCCGAGTTTTCACCGATCGGAGCCCGGATCGAGCCGGAATCAAGCCCGGAAGTCAGCCTTTCTTTTCCGCCGAATCCTTCGCCGATCCGAACTTCAGGTACCCGATCTCCCTCGTTTACCGTTCGATCGTTGCAAAAATTGTAGGATAGGTAGATCAACATGTCCTCTTCACATCCACCGTTCCGATCGGGCTAAAACACACCCGATCGGGCGCACCATGTCCCCGAAGTGAACTGGGTTCGGTCCGCCGAACCCCCGGAAGGAGAAGGGTCACGCCTTTGGGTCGGGCCTGGCCGACCCGAGCCCGACCCGTCCAGGTCGACTCCGCGTCAGCGCGGGTGGGGCCCACCCAGCCACGTGGCAGCCTACGGGCCCGCCATGTGTCAAGTGGGGCCCACCGCCCCGTCAGCCGGGCTGAGTCAGCAGCCCGTGGGACCCACAGTGCCACGTGGCAGCCTCTGGCAGTGCCACGTGTCAGGTGGGCCCACTGTCCAGTCACCCGAGCTGAGTCAGCAGCCCGTGGGACCCACAGCACCACGTGGCAGCCTCTGGCAGTGCCACGTGTCAGGTGGGCCTACTGTCCAGTCACCCGAGCTGAGTCAGCAGTCTGTGGGACCCACAGCGCCACGTGGTAGCCTCTGGCAGTGCCACGTGTCAGGTGGGACCCACTGCCCAGTCACCCGAGCTGAGTCAGCAGCCGTGGGACCCACAGTGCCACGTGGCAGCTTCTGGCAGTGCCACGTGTCAGGTGGGCCCACTGTCCAGTCAGCTGTGCTGAGTCAGCAGCCCGTGGGGTCCATTGTGCCACGTGGCAGCCTCTGAAGGTGCCACGTGTCAGTGGGGCCCACTATTGATTAATTAGAAATTAATTAAGTTACTGTTAGTTACTGTTTAGCCCTAATTAATTATTGTTAGTGGTTAATTAAAGTAGGATTAGTACTAATTACTTTTAAATAGTAACTTTAATTAAATAATTATAATTAAAGATTAATTAAGGATTAATTAACTGTTAATTAAATCTTAAACAGTAATTAGGATAATTAATTACTTTTGAACAGTAAATTTAAATAATTAAATATATTAGAGATTAATTAAGACTAATTAAACAGTAATTAGCACTAATTACTTTACTACAGTAAAATTATTTAATTAATAAATTAATAATTAAACAATGATTAATTAAATAAAAACTTTAGTAATGAACAGTAAATTTAAATAATTAAATATAATTAGAGATTAATTAATATTAATTAAACAGTAATTAGCACTAATTACTTTATTACAGTAAAATTATTTAATTAATTAATTAATAATTAAATAGTGATTAATTAAATAAAAACTTTAGTAATGAACAGTAAATTTAAATAATTAAATATAATTAGAGATTAATTAAGATTAATTAAACAGTAATTAGTACTAATTACTTTACTACAGTAAAATTATTTAATTAATTAATTAATAATTAGACAGTGATTAATTAAATAAAAACTTTATGAATGAACAGTAAATTTAAATAATTTAATATAATTAGAGATTAATTAAGATTAATTAAACAGTAATTAGTACTAATTACTTTACTACAGTAAAATTAATTAATTAATTAATAATTAAACAGTGATTAATTAAATAAAAACTTTATGAATGAACAGTAAAATCATTCAATTTGAATAAATGAATAGTAAATTAATTCAAATTGTATTTTTGAATAGTAAATCTTAAAAGTTTAATAACTTTTTGTAGGATGATCCAAACATAGCCAATATGGGTCTTAAAATACTCAGAAAAATATTTAGGATCAAATGGCGTAATGTAAAATTTCGTTTCGGGGAACGCATAACGAGGTAGCATTTTAGAGCCTCTTTAAGACCCCATAACTTTTTACCTGATTATCGAAATATAGTCAATATGGGTCTTAAAATGCTCAGGAGAGTGGCCCCATCACCGTGGTAGTATTAGTTTTCCTATTTGGACATCAGGACAAAAACTCAACTCTAGAATTTAGAGTTGACTTTAGTGAAAAATGACCAAAATGCTCTTGGACTTCAAATGACCATAACTTGGTCAATTTAACTCCAAATCCAAAAATTCAAGAAGCTACCTAGTTTAGAATTTCAATGTCATCATTTTCACAGAAATAATATTTAGGATTTGAACCCTAAAATTTAGGAAAATGACCAAAATACCCCTAACCTTATTTTAGCCATAACTCGGTCGTTTCTCGTCCAAATTGGACGTACTTACTGTCTATCTTCAAGTTAGACAGTAAAGAATAGGTTGGAGAAGAGAAAACTCAGTTTGGACCCCTAAATCAAAAGTTGATTGACCCGTAAAGCAGGGGCAAAATAGTCATTTTACCTTAAAATTGGAAATGCACAACTTTAGTCCTTAATTAAAATCTTAGAATACTAGGATTAATAATGTAATCATATTAGTACCATGTAAGTATATAAAATAAGTCATTAAATTGAATTCCAATAATTTTTAGTCTTAAGCATCCCACCTTAAGGACCTTTCCTGAGAGTAGGACTAGATCATATGTTAGTGTTCATTCATTGGGTAAATTGGGTTACCCTATGGGTGAAACCTTGGTTTTAGCAGTTTTTAGATATTATTTTGTTTTACAACCCATTCTGATTAGTTTATCTTTTAACTTTAGATTTAAGATAGGAGATTCATCCTATTAAGTTTGATTACTTAATAGGATCTGCCTTAACTAGTAGATCACTTATAGTATAAAACCTAGAACTTAGGTCTTATCCAGTTGGGATTATGTGATTAAACCTAAAACCTCGTAGTGTTTAATCCATAATCTATAGGTGTAGAAGATCTTGATCAGATCTTAGTTAGAACGTCTAAATTCATAAAAGTTAGGATGTATGATTTATTCATTTAATTCGTAGTCGTCTATCTGATTGAACTAGATTGGAACCTGATCAGTTCCAATCCTTTTTAACTCATAAGGACAAATTTCTGAGTTACACTTGATAGTAGGAAAATGGTGATCCTGAACTTGTGTAACTTGGAATAGTTAGCTGGTTAAGTAGAAAACAAATGATATCACCATATTTAGTCGAGTCTCTTGCTTACTTGTTATTTGTTGCTACGCATACCTTGTAATTTTGTGCCTTATATTTTCTTTGAACATATCATATAAGACATTTGATGCATAAATAAAATGTTAGGAAATTATGGAGACTCCTTAAATTCCTCATGAAAATATTAAAGTAAATAAGTGAAATGATAGTAAATTAATGTGATTGAGCTGCCTCTCAGTGTTTTTTTGATCATACCGAATGTTGCCCTAGCCGTATCGTGCTAGGAGTTGCCCTAGCCGTACTGTGCTAGGATATTTCGGTATGATAGTTGGTGACCTAACCGTATCGAGCTAGGAGTAGCCATAGTCGTATCATGTTAGGGCCATATATGTGACTGTTGTTGGCTTAATCGTATCGAGCTAGGAGTAACCCTAGCCGTATCATGCTAAGATCTTCAGTTTCTTTTAGCGAGCTAGTGTAGCTCTTTTCTGTATGGCAGTTGATGTATTATAGTTTTATATGCAGTTGTGGTTGTTTCAGTATATTCTTTTTCAGTCAGCTATTTCTTTGTACTGCTTTATATATATCTAGGATGTAGAATATTACTGCTATATGTATATATCACTACTGAGTTATTCATTTTTAATTAGCATATTATTTTTATTGATCACTAGCATGTTTAGAATATAGAATTTTTCTTCCAGCATTTATTCAGTTATATTTACACTTAAATGCCTTTCCTTGATTACTTGTTATGCGAGACATGAGTCAGCCTCTTTTCTTTGCCTTGTTTATACTATAGAGCATAGTCTATAGTTTACCTTTTTACTTGTGTTGTTTACTGCTCCTGTATTTACACATCATGCTTAAAAGTAAATGGTAAAATGGTGATATTGTATAACCTTATTAAAAATTTAGCTTAAAATGTACTTAGACAATTGTATAATCAGATTTTCTCTTTTTTGGCTGGGGCCCTACATTGTGAAACCGACAATGTCAGGCTTAGAGCAGTTTGAGGAGCCTGCACCCGAGGAGGAGCCTTACTTAGAGGAGGTGCAGTAGTTGGGACCAGAAGATATATAGTCATTTACTACTTGTGAGGATGAGTGGATTTTGAACATTTATTTTGTTAAATTTTAATTAATGTAATAATACAGGTACCTGTGACTGTGTGTTCAGATTTCACTATGCTACTTTTCTGAGTTATATTTCTCTTCTTATATACATTATGATGCTTGGATGTCATTTATTTATCGCTTCCGCACTCTGTATTTTTACTTATATAGTGACTGCTTGATTAATTCTGAGTTAACCTTTCTATAATCAGGTGGATTGTGGAGTTTATCCTAATCCAATGCTAAGTGAGGGGTTAACCAGAGTGACGCTCCACCCTTAATCTAAACCTATTGAGGGTTAAGGGTGAGGGTAGCCACACCCGAGGACTCGTCTTCCCCGCTACCTCTTCTCGAAGGCCTCGGCTAAGGCACGCCGTTTCATGGAGATGCCGGCGGTGTCGGGGTCCGCCCGCACGATAACTGATAGGGGAGGGTGAGACCTAGCTAACCGAGGTTGGGTCAGTACCTAAGACTCGACGACATGCACACAAACCCTAGACCTAGCTCGGGACCGTCGGGTGGTTCGAACGCAATCGAGTCCTTCTGCTGATCGAATCCAGAACTCGATCCAACAATGATACTTAGCGCAAATCAGAACTTAGGGACATGAATCAATATTGCAGTGTCTGTAATTGAAGGAATGAAATGGAGATAGGGTATCGAGGTACATGGAACGAGCGATGGTTAGGGTTTGAAGGGGGGTTCGCTAGGCTCAGCTTCCTGAACGTTCTGGAGGCTCCTCGATCTGTCGGACATGATCCTAGCATGCAATGGGGGGTTTAATGGAGTCTTGGCGGAGCCGTCGAGGTGGGAGGAGCGTTGGGTTGGGTGTAGTAGCGGTGGTCGTGCACCGCGTGGACGTGACAGAACCCACGAGGAAGGGGGATGCTGGACTGTTCGATCGAACGGCGGCTCTAACGACAGGCGCGGGATCTAACGGTGCAACGGATGGCGCTGTTAGTCAGGAATATTAAAATAATAATATTTTAAATAAATTTTAATTTTTAATTTAAACAATTAATTTGATTTCAGAAAAGTTCCAAGTATTCACCCTTAGCTAATTAAGGGGTGAGGAACTCAACGGCGAAGTCGGATTTTCGATCCGATGAGTATTTTAATTTCCCAATTTTTGGGGTATTTTAAATACTATTAAAATATTCGTCGAAATTTCGACGACTCCCGATTGACATGAAAACATCACCCCTAGCTAATTTGAGGGCAATGAGCGCAATGGTGAAGTCCGTTTTTCAATCGAATGTTAATTTAAATAAGTCAGATTTTTGGGTTTCTGAGTTTTCCAGAAATCAAGAATCGATTCATTTGACTCCTGATTTGGACTGGGTCTTAGAGGTTGACTCCTATTGACCTAATTAGCACTTAGAATCAAACTTAAGACTGAGATTAGTCCTAAATGATAATAGTAATAACTTGGGTTGTTACACCCTCTCCTTCTTTATTTACATTCAAATGGCAGCAATTATTTTCTTGTATGCTGTTATAAAACTTCAAAGAGCAAATCCATTCCAACCTTAAGAGATTTTTATTTTCAAAGCTTCTTCTTCTTCTTCTTCCTCCCGTCACACCATCAAAGGTACCTTAATATCCTTCGATTCTCCTTCAATCTATGATTATTGTGCTCCAATCATGTTGATTCAAGTACTGATAGAAAGGTCTCGAAGAGAGCTTTCCATCGGTATATGGCACTCCCCATGAAGTGCCATATTTTGGGAGTTATTGAGTGCCCTAGGTGACCCTGTTCGTCTTTGCAACCATCCAGGCTACGGGTCAGGCCCGGCTTACGGGTCCACTTGCGTGCGGCTCGCCTGGCCCGCGTGCAGCCCGCATGGCCCACATACTGCCCATGAACAGTAAATTATTGTTCATACAGTAATTTCAGAATAAAAAATTTATTTAATTAAATTAAAATTTTGTAAAATTTTAAACCCTCATAACTTTGCAACTACAAATCCAAATATAGCAAAATTATATCTCATTTTACTCAAGAAAATGCAAAGAATATTATGGCAAGGTTAATCTTTCCGTTTGATGCTTAATTTAACTAATTATTTTTTTAGGCTAATTAATTACTCCATTAAATCCTAGAATTTTATTTAGCCATAACTTGATCATTTGGAATTCATATTAGGTCATCCAATATGTCATTTTGATCAAGAAAAAATAAAGATTACTAATTTACAATAAAATTTAAGTTTCTGTGATTAAATTGCTTAATTATTCTTAATTACTCAAAAAAATATATTAGTAAATATTAGACTCATTAATTATTCAAAATTAAAAATATAAGTTTTTAATAACTCATAAAATAAAGGAGAACATATTGAGATAGTCAAAATAATTTTTATTTAATTAGTTTCACTAATCACTCACTAATCACCCATTAATGTGCATAAATCATAATTTTAAGTTCATTACTCTTAAAACTTAGCCAAATAAAGTTCAATTTGAGCAAAATCAGTTTCATTATAATCAGTGTACTACAAGGAAACTATAGCCACTGACTTTGCTAAAATTGGATACCAAATGAAGATATTAGCTTTTTGGCCCTATTCCTAAATCTCATAAATTACACTTTTAACCCAAAACCTTATTTTGGTCATAACTTAGTCAAAAGATCTTAGAATTTAAAAATTTTGGATTCTATAGAATCCTTAAGTAATAAGCAACATAAATATAGCAACAATTTCATATTTCCTTAAGTATAATTGTTAATCAACTCTTAATAAGCTTAAATATTAATTTAAGCTAATTAGCCTTAATTCTTAACCAAATTGTGTGTTCTTAGTGTTTATCTTCATATTATATAGTAAGAAGACATTTGGCATTAACAAAATTTAAGTTAGAAGTATAATTCTTAAAATCACTTTTTGGGTGCCTTTAAGAGGGGCATTTTGGTCATTTTGGCCAAATATTAAATTAAATAATTTTTAAGAATTTGAATCTATTCCTTATATCTTAAATTAATAACTTAATAATTCAAAAATCAATTTAAAAGTATTTAGATCATTTTCTTATTTTAAACTTAAATTATAAAATTTAGTATTTATAAACCTAATATTACATTAATAAATAATGAAATCATGTTAAATCATAAAATATTAAATTAATGAATTAAATCATTATTTGGCAGATCAAAGGAATTGATTTGGTTGTATTTTTATCAAAATAGTCAGGTACATAAATCTACTTATAAGTTTTATTTCAGTATTCTTATTTTGAGCTATTTTTATTTGAGTATTATTTATATTCCAAAACTGCTTACCGCTTATAAATCTGCAAAATAATATTATCAAGAAGCATGTAATAAAAAGATGAAATATATTATATTTGTGGTGCTTGTCTTTGGAGGGCGAAATGCAATACTGAGAATCTGTACAGATTGGGACTGCTGGCAGCCCCTGGGAGTCATATAGAGGGATTTAGCCTTTATTAGAAAGTGGGCGAATCTAGAGGAAAGACACACCATAATTTTCAAACTTGAGTAAGCTACCGTTGGGTAGCGAGAAAGCTTCCTAAAAGGATATGCCTATGGGTTTATCCATTTGGGCTTAAGAGTCTACAGACTTGACTTTATGTTACAATTGCTTTTGATAAAATTTATTTATTCCATGCTTTTTATATATATTGAATTTCAAAGCTAACATGCAGGGCAATAATTGAATTTGGAAATTTGCTTTTCTTTTATATATATTATGCAAATATTTCATTCATTTCCATATTTGACTTATGCATATTATAAGATGCTAGAATATTCTTATAAGAATAGTTTGCGTACCCCTACCTGACTGGTAACTGTATTTTTCAGGTTTTATAAATTAAACTTTGAAGATCTGCCTGAATATTAAAAGAGAAGAAACTGAGATGTGAGATAAATATGCTGTTTAATCTATATTGTAAATATTAAACTATTGTAAATTTATATATATATTGCTCTCTCTCTCTTTACTTGTATAATTGGACTTTGGACATTATATATATTATTTTCTTTTATTTAAAAATTATATGTTTCCACATTTTTATGGATTATTTTTTTGAAATTCTCAAACTTCAATCCCCGGTCATCACATAAAATAATATATGTATATATAGGCATAAGTATAGCAATGATACATATGCAAATACATGACTGATATTACTTGCATGTGTTATTATTCTCCCGCAAACGAGCAACCAGTACTGGAGGTTGTGAATTTGGACTAATGTTTTAGAAATTTTGTTGTTGGTAGTGGTTTTGTAAAAATGTCTATGAACTAATCTTCTGTAGATATGTGTAAATGTTTTATTTCTTATTTTGATATACTGTATCGAGTAAAGTGGCAGTCGGCCTCGATATGTGTTGTTCTTGCGTGGAAGACATGATTCTTTGCTAGAGCTATGGAGGAGAGATTATCACAATATAGCTTGGTTGGTCCAATTGGGGAATTGAAGAACTCATGTAGTAGTCGGAGACGGTGCTTTGTTTCTTTGCACTCCATGATATTAGAGTGCTTCCCATGAGAATGCAATAACTAGTTGTAAACTTGCGGTCGTGGATGTCCCCGACCCAATATGAATCTGCATAGGCATGTAGTTACATTTTTTTTGATGTGACGGGAAGGCCGGTGTGGATAAAGTCTTTGACGTACCAGAGAATATGTCATTCTTTTGAATGATTATGTATATAGGCATATTTTTTTTATGATGAGGCTTATGTTACAACGAGTAATTGTAAGGTATTGTAGGGCTGCGGCAAGTTGTTTGTATAGGTTGGGCTAGTTGAATGGTGGAGAGGCAAGGGATTTTGGTTTTTGGGTGACTATCAGTGTAGAGGAGGGATCGCAATTTTTCATGTCTGCAGTATTTATGATTGTGGATGCGTAGGTTGCTTGGCTGAGGACGGGTCCATTTGGTGTGTGATATAAGGTGAATCTGAGGAAGGATTGTGGGGTGCTAAGATGTTTCATATGGATTCGGTTGGTGTGCTATTGGATGAGAGCATTGAGTGATGTTTGTTGCAATCCTGCAATGAGGATGTCATCCACATAGATAAGTAGGTAAATATGATTTTGATGTGGTGTCCAGGATGAGGAGGGAGGGGTCAGTAGTACTAGTTCTGAAACCTATGGAGTATCAAAAATAAATGAGGGTATAGTGTTATAACCTTGGTTGTTACATTAGTCAATTAAGACTAATCTCAGTCTTAATTTTAATTCTAAGTGTTAATCAAGTCATCCACTAAAACATAGTCCAAATCAGGAGTCAAATGGAGTAATCCTGATTTTTTTGAAAATCCAGAAACCCTAAATCTTGACTTATCTAAATTGACCTCAAATCAAAAAATGGACATCGTCATTGCACTCATTGCCCCCAAATTAGATAGGAGTGATGTTTTCGTGTCAATCAGAAGTCGTCAAAATTTTGACGAATATTTTAATAATATTTAAATACCCGAAAATTAAGAAATTAAAATACTCGTCGAATCAAAAATCCGACCTCATCATTGCGTTCCTCACCCATCAATTAGTTAGAGGTGAACATTTGGAATTTTTTTAAATTCGATCAATTATTTAATTTTAAATAAGAAGTTAATCAATTTTTTAAATAATAATAAATAAAATATAATCAACTAACGGCTCCATCTTCCGCCGTCTCCCTCAAAAGCCTGTGGCATTTGATCTGATGGCATGATCCTATGCCGTCTGATCTAATCTTGATTCGGGATCGTGTGGCTGGGAGTCATCATCCCCGAGACTCGCTTGCGAGCGAACGCGTGGCGCGCAGCAGCGGCCACAGCCCAACCATTGCGTGAGGTCCCCTTGGAGACTCCGTCGTACGTCCTTAACCCCTCCTAGCGGCATCCGTATTCGGGATTTAGTGCAGGTCCATCGGGAGCACTCGAGGAGTCGACTCCGCAAGCCCTTAGAAGCTCTCAGCCATCCATTGAGGTACCCTTCAATTCTTCGATCCTTATTCGATTCGCAAGATTTCAGTTTCATTTATCTATTCCTCATCGTTGATCGATCATCTGCCGGACTCGATCAGCCTGATCGAATTCAAGTGCGCCTAATCGATCGATTTAGCTACAGTTGAAGTCGTTAGGGATAGCTCGACCGTCGGTGGCCCTCTAGGGTTAGAGTTTGTGCTCGTTCCTGACCACCCCCAATCTCGGTTCAACCACCGTCTTGAAGGTCTCTTCAAGGTCTTCTCAACGCCATTCGGGCCGAGCCAATCTGCTGCCGCAAGGGCCGGCAAAACTCGTGCCCTAGTTCCTCTCCCTCGGGTAGCCTACGAGGTATGGGGTATCCAGACCGGGTCGGCTCGGGCCCGCCCAAGGTCCGCACGTGCGGCTTGCGTGCGGCTCTGCGCCCGGGGCGTGGGGCCAACAACTGACGCACCGTGGGACCCGCCCGCAGCGCAGTGGCCCGTGCCGTTGCGTCATGTGTCCCGCGGGCCCCGCCGTCTCTACCGTGGCTAGTCGTGGGCCGCCACGTGGCAAGTGGCAGGTCCCGCGTGTCAATTCCAACAGAAAATGTTAAGAATAATATAAATAAATATATATAATATATAGACACTTATATATGAATATAGATATAGCTATATATCTATATATGCAAATATATACTTATATAGTTATATATAGTTATTAAAGTAGAGATTATAATTCCATTTAAGTCATTGATAACTGTAATTAGTAGATAATTAATTTGTACTAATAATTAACTAGTGGATAAATAAATTAGAAATAATCAATAGTAGATATTATCTAAATTAAGTTAGTTAATTAATGTGATTAAAGTAATAATTATTATTAGTCAAACCAAATTAGCTCATTAATTAATATTAAATAGACAAATTAAGTTAATTAATATTATATTCTTACCTTAAGATCTTATATGATTTAGTTAATAAATAATTAATTGTTATTAATTAAATTTAAGATTAAATTAATGACTTATTAAATTATATAAATTATTTTTTTAATTAATTAAACATTAAGTCAATTAGGTTAATTTATTTAGGATAATTAAATAATTAAATTTAACTAATTTAATTAATTTAATTAAATACAATAAACATTAATTAGCCTAATTTAATTAATTAAAAATAGTAAGATTATTTTTTAGTAGTAAAATAATTTAAATGGAATAAATAAATAGTAAATTAAATTAATTTAATAAAACTTATAAGTTTAATAACTTTTTGTACAATGATCCAAACATAGTAAATATAGGACTCATTTTACTCAGGAAAATAAAAGGAATCAAATGACATAATTCAAAATTTATTTTTAGGTACGTATAATGTAGTGACATTTTAGGATCTAAACAAATTCTCATAATTTTTAACTTAGTTGTCCAAATATAGACAATATGGATCTTAAAATATTCAGGAGAATAGCCCCAACACTATAAAAGTATTAGTTTCTTTATTCGGGACTTAGCTTAAAAAGTAACATTTAGGAACAAATTATTGGAAATATTAGTTTAAGGGATTTTTTAAATCGAAAATAGAAGAAAAGGTGAGATTAGGAAATTATGAAAGGCACAATTTAAATTATAACTATAATTTAAATAAAAGTAAAGAATTAATTAAAACGGATAAAGATTATTTTATTAAAGATTACTATAAATTAGATTATTTAGTAAAAAAAATATATCTAAATATACAAAGAATTATCGATATGATATCTTATTAAATAAATATATAGGTAATTATATATCAACGTTGATAATAAAAATTAAAAGAAAAAAAAAAGGGTCAAGAAATTAAAGAGAATTTTAATACCCTACCTTAAAAATGACCAAAATACCATTAATCTTCAATTGACCATAACTTGGTCAATTCAACTCCAAATTTAGAAATTCAAGGCGCTAACTATCTTAGAATTTAATATCATCAATAAACTGAAATAATATTTAGGATCTGAAAACTAGAAAATTAGAAATGACCAAAATACCCCTAACCCTAGTTAGGCCATAACTTGACTATTTGAAGTTCAAATTGGGTGTACTCCCTATCAACATACTTAGTACATTATAAGGAAGCTATAGAAATTGAGTCTGCAAAATTTGGACCTCAAACATAAAAGTTCAGTTTTTGTCCCTTGTTAACCCACAAAATTACTGAATTGCCCTTAGAAATTGAAATAGATATAACTTAGTTATTTGACCTCAGAATGTAGTATTCTTGGGCTCTATGAAATCTTTGAATAATAACCAATAGTAAAATGCATAAAAATTTAGATTCCATTAAGTTTAAATTACTAAAATGCCCCTTATGTTATAATTATTAGTTTGGACTTATAGGACCCGTTTCTTATCCAAATTGAGCGTACTTACTGTCTATCTTCAATTTAAACAGTAAGGAATCATTTGGTAATAAGAAATTTTAATTTGGAACCCTAATTCAAAAAGTAGTTTTTTTTACCCTTAAGTAGGGGCAAAATATTCATTTTGTCCAAAATTTAGGTTAAGCATCTTTAAACCTTAGATTATCTACTAAGTCACTAAAACTAATATTAGAACTGTAATAGAGTTATTCTAAGTGTTAAAAGTAGTTATTAGGTTAAGATAGTTAAAATTCTTAAATTATCTCTAAGTTTTTTCTTAGGACTTTACACCTCACATTAGGGCTATTTCTAAGTCTATAACTAGCTCATATATTAGAGTTCATTCATTGGATAAGTGAGTTATTCAATAAATAAATTCTTAGTTTTATTAGTTTCTAGATTTTACAAATTAATTTGATTATTTTATCTTTTAACCCTAGATTTAAGATAGAGATTCATCATATTATGTTTGACTTTGCTTAATATGATTTCCCTTAATCAATAGATCATATTTAAATTAAAACATAGATCTTATGTCTTACCTTTAGAATTATGTGATTTAGCCCTATCTCATGGTGTTAAATCCATAATATCTAGCTTGTAGACTTTGTTAGCTAATAATTTAGAACATTTGAACTCATAAACTAGGTCATGATTATTTCTTATAGTCAACATTGATTAAACATATTAAGACCTAACTATTCTTAATATTTTGTAATCTATAAGGGTTTTCTTCTAAGTTACACTCGATAGTAGAAATTGGAGATCCTAAACTTGTATAACTTGGAATAGTTAGAACATTTAAATTAGACAACAAATGATATCACTATACTTAGTAGAGTCCCTTGCTTACTACTTGATTTTTGTGCTATATATTTCTTGAACTTTGTGCTTGTTTCCTTTGGACATATCATATAAGAAAATATTATTGCATGAAAATAAAAATATAGAATATTAGATAAACATTTGTATTTGGGTTCAGTTCATGGTGGATTATGGTGTACGTTTACCACAATGGACAGTGGTAAGGAGAAATAAGGAGGCTTAACATTACTCATTGAGGAGTGTGTGTTAAGCTTAAAACTCATATAGTCCTGCAGATGTGCTTGACTCCTCAGCTATTTCTGAAATTATTCACAGAAACAAAATTATTTTAATTAGGTTCAATTCATGGTGGATTATGGTGCACATTTACTCCAATAAATAAGGGTAAAAGAGAGATCATGATGCTTAATATTACTCATTGAGGAGTGTGTGTTAAGCTTAGGACCCGTTCAGTCTTGCAGATGTGCTTGACTTCTCAGCTATTTCTGAAATTATCCACAAAAATAAAAATAAAATAATTAAAATATATTTGCATAGTATTATCTACCTCTTCAGTCAAATTATGTTATTTTGTTATATTATGTCTGCCCTAGCCCATAAAAGCCATGGGAATATTACCGGGCCGGATTGACCAATTCTTTCAGACATGCAGTTATACGTTCCTTTTAATTCAACTTACTGTTTTTTATGTTATTGATGCATTTTATTTCAGTTAGTTGCATTTTTCTTATTTTACTTGCTTACTTGAGTAGATGCATATATAGGATGCTAGACTTTACTGCTTATTATATGCACCAATTTTAAATTTATATTTTAAATTAGCATATGTCTATGATCATCAGCATATTTAGGTTTAGACTTTTCTTTCAGTACTTTTACTTATTATATTATATATGTATACCCTACATTATTTAGTTTACTTGATATGTGCTTTTGCCTCAAATTTTGCTTAGTTTTAAATATTACATTTATAATTTATCCTTGTTCCCTTATATGCTTACTTGCTCCCACGCTTGATATATGTTTAAATTGCTTAGAGTGGAATGGTGATATTAACAAATACTTAATAAATTACTTGTCTAAAATGTACTTAGACATTTTTTATAATAATATTTTTTCTTTATTGGCTAGGGTCCTGGCATTATAAAACTGATAATATCAGAGATTGAGCAGTTTGATAATCCTGTGCTTGAGGAAGAGCCTTACTTAGAGGAGGCGCAGCAGCTTGGAGCATAATTTTGTGCTTTAAATGTGTTGTAATAATACTTGTTTAAATTGTATTTTCTTTTAATGCACTTATTCTGAGCTGTATGTTCTTACTTATTATGTTGTGATGGAATGGATGTTTATATTTTGCTTCCACACTCTGATTATATTTCTTATATTTATCACTTAGTGAAATACTATTGTAAATAGCAAATTCCTTAATTATATTGAATTAAAATGAATACCTAATCTAATTATAAGTGAGGAACTTATCATTTGGTGACAACTTCACCGTAATCATGTTAACTTATGAGTTAACAGGACCTTGGTGGGGCTGGGGTGTGACAAATCATCCTCAAATATGACATACTCTTTGAATGCTTCAATAGATATAATGGGGGCTGGGCCTTATTCATCGGTGTGTAAGTATTCAAAGGCATTATATGTTTTACTAGTAAATTTGGAAAAAGTAAGCTTGTGAAGGTTTGATGTGATGTATGTGGTACAAGGGTTTGGATTGCAATTTTTGCCAAGAGATGAATTTTACTTCAAGAGAAGTTGATGAATGTTAGTGCCCGGGTGTTTAAGTCTAAGATTCAACAGTGGTTTGACTAGAGTTGTCGAAGACCGCATAATTGTTTGGTGGAGGAGGAATATGATAATGGATGGATGGTGTAGAGTCCATTAATGCCTTAATAGGTGTCAGCGACAGATAGATGGTTGAAATTATTAGTGTTGTTGTTGGAGACACCGGAGTCTAAGTACCAACTGTCATCAGTTGGTTCACCTGCCCGTAGGGTTGTGGAATGAGGCATGATTTGATGGTTGGTATCCATCATGTGCCAACATGTTTTGGTTGTGTGACCGAGTTTGTTACATATTTTGCATTTGATGTATGGTGTGCGAGTATTCCTCTGATCCAGATGGAAGGATCTATTGGACGTTGATGATAGTCTGCCACATCTTCTGTTCATTCTACCACAATCACAAAACTTTCTCGAGAATAGGGATATGTGCGGGTTGGTGTTAGTTTGTAAGGAGGGATTAGTGAGGTGGATCTCCTTGTGTAAATCTTGTTGTATGTTTATTTCATCGCTACTAAGGAGGGAGCATAGATCGTTCAGGTTAATGGGTGTGAGGTTTGTACGTATAGCTATCTTAAAAGCTTGATATGTTGATGGAAGACCATTCAAAGTGTACAAAATGATGTCCTCGTTATCGATTTTGGAGCCCACTGTTGTTATCCTGTCCACCAAGAATTTGATGTCAGATAGGTATTTTGAAATTGATCTATCTTTAAGAGATATGTTATGTAGCTCGTATTTAAATTGGATGTCTTTGAATCTATTTGTGGACTAAAGGCATTTTTCCAAAGTGAGCTAAATTGTTACGCATGAATCAACTTCAATGATATAAGGAAGTATGGTGGGTGTTATAATTTAGCATAGCAAGAATATTAGGTGGCGATCGGTGGAGATCTAGTAGTGATGATTTGGGTTTTCAATGGGAGTGCATATTTGATTCCATTAAGATGCTGGTATAAGTTGTTTGCCTTGAATAGTTGGGTAATTTGAGCACGCCAAATGGGGTAATTTTCAGAGGTTAGAGGATTGTTGATGATGTTCTTGATATTTGATATCAATAATTCGAGGTTTTTAGCATCTGACGGGTTGGCAGAGCTGCTTTGATATGTGATAGTATTTCCGATGTGGAGAAAATTTAGCTGGGGACTGCATGATTGTATTTGTAGTGGATGGGTGTAAGAATATATGATTTGCTAGGTTTCTTAAGTTTCATGATTGGTGGGATGAGGCAGTTTCTTGATAGTGTAAGGAAAGATTGTTATAGGAGGTAAGGGATGGAAGGGTTGGGTGCTGAGGATATTTTGAAGGTGGTTGAGAGGATCTTGATGGTTCTTGAAGTAATAAGGAGGAAAAGGTCGAGTGTCTTTGGTAAGGTTGGTGGCTTGAGAACAAGGTCGAGAACGGTAGAAGCTTGAAGAGTTTGGTTAGTGTTTGAAGATGAGGGATCTTGAGATGCGTGAGCAGAATGGGCTGATATTTAGGTTGGAGATAGGTGGTTAGGTGGCTGGCTAGAAGGTTTTTGAAGAGAATTCTTGAGCTGAGAGGTGATTCTTGAACTGCAAGTTCTTGGGAATAAGGAGGATAAACCTTTTGTTGGAGAACTTTCTTGCTACTAGGTGAAGAGGAGTTATTTTGGGGAGAGAACTGGTTCTTTTTCTGATACCATGTAGAAGCTGAAGGAAATGAAAAAAATGTAGGAAGAAGGAGAGAAGACAAATGATCTTTCAATAAGTGGAGTTACATGGTAAGGTAGTACATGTATATATAGGCTAGATTAGCATTGATATATATGTAAATACATGACTGATATTACTTATATGTATCATTAAAAAGATAGTTTTAATCCTATAACAAAAGTTGTTAGGGTATTAAGCAACTTTTTTTAGTTATGATGGAATGGAAACAATTTTTCTTTGTTATAATTAAATCAATATATTTTTTTAAATTATTGAAGCCAACTGCTTTAGAAACAATCACGATTAATGTTGACCGCTTTCCAAGTTTGATATTTGTTTGATATGATTGAATTAGCTTAGTTTCCATTTATTTGAAGAAACCAATAGCTTTTTTTTTTCTAAAATAGTGAAATTGCATGCTTAAGAAATAATCAATGGTGATGATGATGGCTTTAGAGTTTGATTTTATTGCTATGAGATGTGGCAACAATGTGTGGGGGCATTTGAAAGTGGTAAAAGCCATCATAAGCAAACAACTCGAGATTATTACTAGGAATGATCATAATTGGTAGACTGCTCCTCATACGGCTATCAAGGGAACATGCTTGAAGATCGTTGAGGAGCTATGGCATATATGGATATTCGTTTTGTAATGTTGGCTTGCAAGTTTTTTGACATATATGTTAGTTAGTTAGCAATAATCATTTATTATATTTTGGTCGATTATTGTCTACACTGCTCGATACAAAAATTCAACATTGGAGTAACAAAATAAAAAAAATCAAGTCCTTTGTTCAAAGGAGATCAATATAATTTGTTCTAAAAAAATATTGTAATATTGCAACTAGTAGAACAAGAGACATGTTTGCATCATTGAAGGCTAAAAGGGTAATCTTGACAATAAAATATATTTTTATTTGAGAAACAAAATATAATTGACATACGACTTATACCTATAAAGAAAAAAAATTATTAGGTATTTATTTGAGAAAAAAATGAATTTTTTTGCTATTAGATCGTATTTTTGATTCAGTTTATTATTAGATGAAGCGTTTATAGGATTAAGCTCACTTCCTTTTGTCCATACAGATTTTCTTGTTCTTCTTCCATAGATCGCGTTGAGGCATTGAGGCATTGATGTAAATGGACGGGGAATCCTTGCGGTCGCTCTCCATGAGACCGGCTCGCAGAGCTGAACGGAGTTGCCAGACCCACCTACAATCTCGAGGTGATTTATTATTAGAAATGAAGCTTCGTGCTTTGTTTAATTTCGTCTTCTAATTCAATGACGATTTATGCGCTACAGATTCTGAAGGCAGCTTTTTTTCTCCTGGAAAGTCTCTTCGTGATCCTATGGCGATGATTTGGCCGCGAGGCTGTTTACGCTTATTCTTGGTGTCGGGGATAGCGTGGTTGATGCTCATTTTAATTGCTTTGCTCTTTCAAGTTTGGTCCTGTCACTCTGAAATAAGTTTTTTTTCAGGTTAAATTGTTGCTAGCTCAAGTGAAATGAAAAAATGAATTAAATTGACAGCAAAATTTTTTTGAAGTGGGAATTTATAGTATGTATTATATCTGCAGCTCTTTGTACGAAGGATAGCAAGGTGCTTGTGATATTGAATACAATTGGGTTTGCAGCAAAACCTCCGCACCGTAAGATCAAAACTGAATTGTTTTTTATTTCTTTCAGGCTTTGACAACGCTGTGATTTCTCTTTTCACTTATTAGGCTGCGCTATTCCTCTTGCCAATGATCCGAATGCAATAGTCATCCCGGATAAAACTGTGGATATTATTCCAAAAGAATTATCATACATTGAAATAGACAATCCTCCCCCAGTTTTTGGAGGGCACCAAAGCTGGTCAGAAAGAGAAGACAGTTTTAAACTGAACAACACTATGAAGGTATGTTTTAAAACTTTAATACATTGCATTTTTTACATATTGTTATTCATTGATACTATGCAACAAAATTGTATAATTTTAACGCTGTGTGAGCCTTTTTGCCTGGCTTGTTTTATTATATTCTTAATGTTAAAAAGTGTGCTTATTTTCCAAAATTTTATTTGCTTGACAAATGAAAATCTCATGTAAATTATTTGTATTTTGTCTATGTTTTTGCATTAGCAGCTTTAATGAGCTGCTTATTGTTGTTGTGACGAGGCAAGTGTTGAGGATCTACAAAAGCAAGAACAAGAAGAAAACACACACAACACAATTACAAATAACAAGATTTATGTGGTTCGGTGTAATCACATACATCCACGGGGAGGGAGAAAGAACAATTTCACGATTTGGAGAGGAATTACAATAGGGTTTTCACAAACCTTCACCCAAGAACCATACGATACACACGCCAAGTAATGCATACCAAAAAATGGCTTCAAAAGCCTTTAAACAATCCTGAAACTGTCCAAAATTGTCATAGGGACGCATCCCTTCGGGCCTGAACCGCCTGGGCGCCCAACACTCGGGCCAGGACTTCAGATACTGACACTTGGGCGCCCAACACTCGGGTTGGAACTCCTATTACAGAGGCTTGGGTGCCAAGGCCTCTGTCTGAGGCGCTGGCATTTGATGTTTTAAACTTATCCATATAGATGATACATGGAATTTCAACTACTTTGTCTTCTCTAATCAGACATTGAGTGCCAACACTTACCTTTCTCTATTGTATTATGACAATAAACTTGTCATGAATTCATTGATTGATGTAATCATGAATAATCATATGAGATGGAAATTTTAGTTATGCGCAGTGGTACTAGCATCACCATAAAAGGATTCCATGCATTGTTAGCTTTCTGCTCTAGTACTGTTAAAGTTACTTCGGCTACCAAGTATGCTATTTTCTAAAATTTGATATAAATTGAACGAAAACCATAGCTTGATTCTCCAGTGTTTTCAAGCATATTGCTACATTTTATAGATGTTAATTATGTTTTTTTTTTTGGTTTTAAAGCTATGGAACCTTCTTATTCTAATACTTTTGTGCTCTAGGTGCATTGTGGATTCATCCAAAATGGAGGCGCAGATATGGATCCAGTGGATGTAAAGTATGCTAGGAAGTGCAAGTTTGTGGTTGCATCTGGAATATTTGATGGCTACGATGCTCCCCATCAACCATCAAACATCAGTTTACGTTCTCAAAGGCTCTTTTGTTTTCTAATGGTTGTAGATGTAGTATCACTGAATTATATCAAGCAAAACATTAGTGTTAGAGTGGACAAGGCTGGTGGGAAATGGGTTGGTATTTGGCGGCTTGTAACCTTGCACAATGCACCATATGATGAACCTCGAAGGAATGGAAAGGTTCCAAAAATATTAACTCACAGATTATTTCCTCAAGCACTATACAGCATTTGGATTGATGGGAAAATGGAGCTCATTGTTGATCCGTTACTGATTCTTGAACGGTTCACAAATTTTCTATCTTTGCACCTTAATTTCAGTAATATTATTAATGTTCTAACTGAAAAATGCTCATCATAATGTGTATACAACAGGTATCTTTGGAGTGGTAAACATACATTTGCAATTGCTCATCATAAGCACCACAAAAGTATATTTGATGAGGCTGATGCAGTCAAGCGAAGAAAGCGTTATGCACGTCCTTTGGTTGATTTACAAATGAAAATTTATGTTTACGAGGGAATGGAGCCTTGGAGTGTAAAAAAAACAACATCCAGCGGTATGGCTTTTGTTACTTATAAAAGCCTTTTTTTTGTTAAATCCGTATCTCTATTTTGTGAGAAAGTTTATGTTGATAAAAAATAATCATGCAACTGCAAAAGTTCAACTTTGTTTCCCATTAAAATTGTAGATAGTAAGCCCATTTTTTAAAATTTTATGAGTGTTTTAGAAATTCATAAATTTATGCTTTTATAATTCTTATAATTAAGCTTAAATTTTTTTTATCATTTAATCTCTACTTCTACATGTTATTAGTGATGGTGCTATAATCTCTTAATAAATGTTCTAATTTCTGTCCTATAAAACATTTTACATTGTGATTGCTGAAATATTGAATCACAAAAAGATCATCATTTATATATTCATTAGCTTAGTCCACAAAAGATTAAAATGTATTACCATGTTTCAAGCATAGAGCTTGAGTGCCAAACATGATGCAGAGCCATCCCATGTGATTTGAAGATGGAATACAATAGTTTGAAGTATGCAAGTCCGACTTAAAATAGCGTTGAAGTTCTTAAATTTGATGTAGTAATAAAATGAGGTTTCAAATTTTCTTAGAAAAATGGAATTACCTACAAAGGGACAAGGAAGTTATAACTCACCTAAATTGTTTTGTGAGTGTTATGTTTAAAGATGAATTCAATGTTTATTATATTAGGTTCACCGCCCTTGAATTTATCACAATTTAATATCAAATTTCATTGTAGCTTAAATTTAATTGTAATAGTACAAAACATGGATTACTTTCACTTTAGAGAAGAGGATTGATGAAGGTTAACATAATGATGTGAAGCGATTTAGTGTAGAGGGGCAATTGAGAATTTATAGGAAATATAAAAGGTAAAGACTCACATTCAATGATGCTCAAAGGGTGAGTGTTTCTTAAAATGAATGTGTGAAGCCATGAAATTTGGAATAAATAGAAGAGAATTTGTCAAAATGGTCTCCGTGCATTTGCATATATCCAATATCTTTATTGACTTTGCAATGTATTAAAAAGCAGTAACTTTTAAATTTATTGCAAATATAACCATTGCTATCTACACCGCCCACTGTGATGGAACTGTTGGCATTTGTCCAAAATACTTTCATCGAAACATTCCAAGGACTGTTTCCTGTTGCTTTCTCATGCTAATGAGAATAACAGTACCAAATTGGTAATAATTTGAAGAGTGAAAATCCTGAACAAAAATTGAAACACAATTAGCCAGGGTATTATTTTGACTATTTTTTCATTAAGAAAATATTATTGCCTTGAATCATTGGTATAGTTGTGTAAAGACAAGGGTGATATGATGGTTGTGCTTCCTTTGTTGCTTCTGAGATTTATCTTGATTTGGCAGATCCTTCATTATTTTAGCTCACATGCCATTATTGTGGCTATTATTTAAAATGTAGGCTGAAGAAATTTCTTTTTCAGCAACTCTCTTGCACTATGGTAGCTTTCTTTTTGTGCTATTTTGTTCTTGATGAGTAATTCTTGTGATTTTTTATCTATGGTCAATGTGACTACCAGCTAAGTTTCATTTTTTCTAAACTAATATTATGCAAAAATAATCTTTAGTATGTAAAAAACTGTTTTGGTCTTGCAAATATTTCTTACTGGAAGTTCAACTCGATGATTATGTGTGACTTGAAGAATTTCAAAAACCGAAAATGGCTACTTTCTTGTTAATGCACGGAACTTGTTTTAAATGACTTCTCTTTTAATCTCTTGTTGCATTTGGTATTATATGGTCTGCTTTTTCTAATGAATTCATTTTCTTGCATGGCCTTTGTGATAACTTTCTAGATGGCCAAAACCTGTCCATCATTGTTTTTATTTGAAATTGTAAATATTTGTCTAAAACTTAATAGTTTATTCTTTTGAGGTTAACCTCATGTTTCATTGATCAGCTCACTTGCTGCATTTTTGGTGCATGCTAGTTTTATCTTATGCTACACCGTAATGAATGACTACATTAATGGGTGGGTTCCATCTATAAGATAGTGTAGTGAGGAATTCTTATTTATGGACTGGTTTCTGGATTCCATATGTATTTTGGTAGAAGAGGGCTTAATTTCAGTGGGATAAGTGAGGGATTTTGGCATAATCGATACTAATTAGGTATTTGCTGAGTATGAAGCTCCAATGGATGGATATAAATGATTAATGAACATTGACATTTTAAAGGCAATGGCTGGATCATAGCTTCTGTAATAAAATGCTGATGTCAATTAAATGACTGGATAGTAACATCTTCATGTATTGGAAGAATGCTAAGTTTCTGCAATTTGAAATATAGTTATGTGATAGTTGTTACTGGATATTAACAATTGAATTTTATTTCCTCAGACAATGCATAGTTTGAGCGATAATAATTCTGAGCTCAATATTGATTTATCTATTAGATTTTCAATCTCGGAGAGCTCAAATATCATGTATTGATAAAAGCAATCAATGGTTACTGATTCCAATTGTGTGTATATGATACTCAAGCGCCACTATGTTATTGAATAGTCGCACGTCGGAAGGAAAATGTATGGTTTTTATTAAAATGTTCGTAACTACAACTTATTCAACCTCAACAAACAACAACATGTGTTTAACCCTCGGGAATGCTATCGGGAACGCAAGGCTTGAGCAGTAGAGTTATGATCCTGCTACCCACACACATGGGATGACAAAATGTCCCTTGGAGGATCAATCACTGCAGCATTCAAAGCCCCCTTAGTTATTCTAAACATTTGACAACCTGATTTGATCTTCAAGCATTCCACAATTTGTAAGAATTTTCACTAGTGAGTTACAAATGCATATAATGGTGCTACAAATCAGTTAGTTACAAGGAATATGATGATAATTCTAAGACGCTAATGTATATAATTCCACATATTTTGTATTATGCTAGGATCACCATTTAATTATTGCATGTTTTTTCTTAAAGAGGTTTTACATGCACACACCACGAGCTTACTATTATTTTACGTATTTACTACTAAAATTTTAAATATTAAACATATAGCTCAAGCTTCTTTTAATTTAACACATATAACCACCTTTTTAACTTCTGTTATTCATCATTTACAGGCTGCCTACCACTCCACAATAGCCACCAAACAATTGGGAAGAAAAAAGTTCAAAGGATAGTAGTAGAATTTGTTTGCTTCTCTTCTCTTTTTTTATTAATTTATTATCTTTTTTTCAGATTTTATATAAATTTATTTAAATGTTGATTAAATTATGAAAAAAGTTGAATTTTAGGAAGTTCTTCAAGATTGTCTGTGTAGTTAACCACGCCTAGTTGGAATAAGGTTGGTATTGTTGTTGTTCCCAAGATTGTCCCCACACTTTTTTCTAAGGCTTTATGATGCGGTAAAATTTGAAATTCTCTTTTTATTTTTATTTTTAGGGGTGATTTTGGAGGGGAAGAACATGGTGTTAGTGGTGATTAGCGGTGGATTACGGTACAAAATACGAATGAGAATGACTGTGGAAGAAGAAGAAATATGAAAAGACTTGTGGAAATACTTTGGAGAACTGTGGAGGAATGGGAAGAACAAAATAAATGAAAGAAAATGCAAATAACACAAATAAGTTTATCAGGATTATACACACTTCGATGATCTTGCTACTCTACAGGCGCACAAGAATTGAATTAGCCATACACCACCTCTTGAACACTCTTGTCAAAGTAAAGATCTTACAAGTGGAGTAAAAAGTTATTTCATTCATCATCCAAATCAATTAAAATACACAAGTTATTTATAGAAGTAGCGTAAATCCTAGGCTATTGATTAACTTTAGGCACCAGAACAATGGCTGCCAAGTATGCGGGTAATAACTAAACACCTCCCATGAAAATACAATATACTAAATATCAGACAACACATGATACTACAAACACGGACCTAAACAATACCACCCGAAAGCACAAACACAACATGTGTAGCTCCCACGCAACCTCTAACTAAGCTCTATGCAAATGCTCGAGTCATGGTCTTTATCATGTGAGCTCCCTATTCTGTATCATATTCTCCCCCACCACAAGAACTTTGCTTCGTAAGGTTGAAGTCAATGTAGTTGTTTAAGTTTGGGTGTAGTTTTTGTAGCTCCTCATATATATCAACCAAGTGTTCTTTGATGGTCATTTGTCCTTCTAGCGCATCAAAAATATGTGCTCATCCAGTTCTCTTGCAGCAATCTCATATGAAACAATAGTATCCATCTTAAAAAAAGAAGGTTGGATAGTTTTACATAAATGATTTACTATTATGCCCTTTTGGAAAAGTACCTGCATTTTCTTGTAAATGTTCTTTGAAATATGGAATCAAATCGTCAATTTTGAATGCAGGACTTATAAACATGTCGGAAAACAAATTATTCAAGTAAGTATTCGACCTTATTTTTATAAGGATCTTGAAAGGTCTTGCTCTAGCATGAGGCCTCTTATATTTGGTCATAAAATATGACTCTGGGCGAATATGAATGATAACATTCATTTTCATTAAAGTTCTTACTAAACCTAATCATACTTTGCAGCATAATCTTCATTCATTTTCTCAAGTTGATTTCTAACTTTATGATGCTTTTTTTTTAAAATCCTAACAAAAATAGATGTAGTATTAGAATACACATAGCTAGGCAAGCTAACCTGGTTGACTGATTCTTATGATTGTACTTATAAATAAGTTTAAATGGTGTCATCCTTGTTGTCCTAGAAAGAATATTATTATAGACAAATTCTACTGTAAGAAGGTGTAGATTTCAAGTGTTTAATTTTTCCTCCACTAGACTCCTTAATAAATTCCCTAATGACCTATTTACTACTTCAGTCTGATTGTTAATCTGTGGGCAGAATATTGAAGAAAATTTAAGTGTAGGGCCTAGAATAATCACAATGCTTTCTAAAAATGTGAGACAAACTTCACATCCCTGTCAAAAATTGTGGTGCTTGTGGTTACTTGTGCAGCTTAACTACCTCTTTAAAGATGAGTTTTGTTATGTGCCATGTATCATTAGTTTTCAAATAGATATAAAGTGACCTTGGAGAATTATCGATAACCACATATATGCTATCATGATGTCGGATGATTTTGAGGATTCATAGTATAAAGTCCATTGATAAATCTTTTCATGATCGATATGGTACTAGTATAACAACATATTTCTCATACCTTTGCTTTTGAGCTTTGCTCTTCTCGCAACTAAACGCTGGAAGACAAATTTTCTCATGTCTCGCTTGAGTGTAGGCCAATAAAACTTGGCCTCAACAAGTTCAATGGGTTTATCTCTCCCTAGGTGGCTTGCTATACCATCAGAATGTGATTCCTAGATAAAAAAAATTTTAAGGGATGTGTGAGGAATACGAAGTAGTGGCCTTTGAAAGTGATATCCATAAAAAATATGATATGTGAAGTGCCATGAGACACATTCCCTATATACTCAGCATAAACCAAGTGAAAATCAGGGCAACTAACATACTCATTCCCTAGACAATGCATCTGCGTGTTTGTTTTTATCACCAAGTTTATGCTTGAGAACAAAGGTATAGGTATATTAATGGTTCATTTTTTTGCATTTTAATAAATTTATGTGCATCATGGTCCGTGTGGAGGATGAATTTTTAATATAATAAGTAACGTCTCCAATATTTCAGTGATTGGATGATCACATAAATCATAACTGGAATTGCGTTGTCTTGCTTCATTTAGCTTCTCGCTAAAATACTTGATGAGATGGTTGCCTAGGGACAAAAATCTCCTAATCCCAATACTAGAAGAATCACATGCTACTTTTAATACCTTAGAGAAGTTAGGTAACATAAGTACAAGAGCTGTGATCATCACCTTCTTAATTTGGCTAAATACACTTTCAGCACTAGGGGACTACTCAAACCTTTCTATCTTAAAAACATCAGCAATAGGAGCTATTATTGAACAAAATTTCATAATGAACATCCTCCTACAAAATGTCGTTAAACCATGAAACTTTTGACATCATGAAGGCTCTTAGGGGTTGACCAGTTAATGATATGGATTTGGCTTAATCCACATAGTAGAAACAATGAAACTTAGAAAAGTGGATATAAAACAATACATAGACACATCTTTCAAGCACTAACCACAAGCGACTTAAATGATGTTTCTCATTTACACTAAATGTCAAGATATTGTTAAATTATACTATGAGAAACTTTTAAAAAAGTGGATGTAAAACAATATTCATTAAGCTTATAAAAGTGTTGGGTGCGTTGAATAAGTCAAATGACATCACCAAACACTCATATAACCCCTTAGATATTGTAAGCGTCATTTTCTACTCATCTCATGAACTTACCTTGACCTGGTGGTAATGACTCCTAGGATCGATCTTGGAAAGTAAGTGGGATTTGGCTGCCAGATCTAACCTGTTATTCAGCATAGGGATGAAAACCCTATATTTTATGGCAATTTCATAGATGGCTGCCAGATCTAACCTGTTATCATTCTTTTTGAGAGTTAACAGTGTAGGGACAACACATGGACTCAAACACTCTCGTAAGAAACCCTTCTAGAGCAAAGCTTCTTCCTATCATTGGAGCTCAGATTAATCTATATGATTAAGATGATAATGTGGCAAGTTGGGAAGTTGAGAACCAAGTACTAAATCAATAGTGTGCTGAAAATATTTGTAGGGGTGGTAACTCATCTGGAAGATTCTCAATTGAGATATATGGAAAATCTTAAAGAGATCCAAAATGAAAGGAGGGATGATAGCGTTTCATTTTAGGGGTAATTTCTTTGACATATACGGTATGAACCCCTTCAGAACTCAAAACTCCCAAACTCTCGATGTAAGGTCCAATATCATATCAAATCTACAATAGGTTCATGGTCGAGGCTTTCAGGCTCCTTAGGTAGGATAAGTGCAGGTGATGTCGCATAAGTCAATTGTAATTAGCTGAAGTTTAAACCCATTTCCTTAACTTTCATAGAATATATGTCACATCAGTATAACCAATTTGTGATTAAGTGGATGGAATTGATATGAGTGAAGGAGGTGATCTTAAAATAATGCTAGGTGTGGGGGGTTCTTAAGGATTTATCTTGGTAGGATAATAGGGTTTTATGGTCTTATTGCTGTATTTGAAGATGCGTGCATTCTTGTGGCCATAATGGATGACGTTCATGCCAATAGTCCATGGTTCACTCAATAGTATGAGTGCATGTTTATGGGCAAGACGTCACATCCAATTCTATTCTCATTACTCCCTATCTTTATTAGCACATAATACTTCAGCTAACTCACACATAATGGAATTGGATATGTCTCAACTTGGAGCTTAGTCTTAACTAAAGGTTATGCAGAGACTACATTCATAGCATTACCTCCATCTATCACAAGCTTGCATGCAACTCCGTTGCATGTCATGGAGGTGCTAAAGATTCTTCTATATCTCCAATTCTCTTCAACTAAAAATGTGATCAAACAACATGCCATTCCTAAATAGGTTTCATACCTCAACATCATCATTGCCATGAATTCCTCTAATTTTTTTTTTCAGTTCTTTTTCATCTTCATCCACAATTATTGCTAAGATAACTTTGCACTTATGCTTTAGGTGCCCCTTCTGCTTGCACCTATAGCGAACAAGGTCTTTCATAGTTTTGCTCATGTGGGCACGAAGTGCCCTAACTAGTGAATAAGGAGAAGGGGTGGTTTTTAGAACTCTCTTCATCCCACATAATTTATTTGTTAATTGCTATTTGAGTCTTGGCAATCTATGCATGCAACTAGATCCTCAAATATGTTCAAATAGTTTGTGACAAACATTAAATGTTGTTTCAAAGTGAAAAATAGTGTTTATTTGTTTGTGATGATAATGTGAACAATATTTGTCATAAAATCTCTCGCATCTCTACCCATGTGGTTCTCTTACGACAACTCATCTATTTTTAAAGGTGGTTATTTCAAAATATTTAGCATGGATAATCAATTTCATGCGAGCAAAGATGATTCGCTAATAGTCATCCAAATCATGCTACTCAAAAAACTTATCTAAAAACTTGTCAAGATGATGAGTGACCTCATATGTAAGAGTTTCTACTTTGATGTGCTCATTTTCATAGGTGGATTAGTTCTCATCTTATCATAACTTTGATGTCTACTCCTTAGATACACATCATCAAAGTCATCATTAGAGTCTTCCTCCCTAGGAGTTATATAAATTCTATAATTTGGGTTACATCTAATCTCATAAGGGTAGTCATCCCTAGCTTGAGGTGAAAAGTCACTATGTGGACTAGTTTTATGTTGAATTGATGGATGTTCATGTGGTTGTTGAGAATGTTGCTTGTCCCTCAAGTGCATTGCTTCTAAAACTTGTTAAGTTGAGCTTCAATCCTAGCTTTAGAAATCTTAAAACTCTCAACTTGCTAATTTAGCCCATTCCCATGTGGTTTTTAGTTATCCATGCTGCTTTTGAATTTGTTGGAAATTTAAATAATATGCAACACTAAACCTAAAATCAAACGTGTTGAAATATAACAAGATAGGCAAAAAATAAATGATTAACACCAATTAAGTAGTTAGTACTTCAGGGGCAGGTTTTATGGTATTTGGATGTCCTTCGTAATTGGAGCTTTACTCAATCTGGTAAGAATACAATACTTGTACACAACTTATAATTGATATGTAAACACCTATAAATAATACAGACAACAATTTCCAAATTTCAGAAAGCTTAAAATGCAAGAAAGTAATAAGATTTATCACGCATGAGGGTGAATAGATCATCGTTCACATGACAAAACTTTCGACTTTTTTCCTTATTGATAGAATGCTAAAATCCTTTCAAAATTGTTTTTGAAATGTAGGCATTACTATCAGAAATCCAACGACACAAACAACACTGAAATCAGAGCTCTGGATTGATCAAAACGCTTCTTAAAGGTTTGTTGCACGAAAAATGGCTTCACTGGACCCAAATTGGACTGTTTGGCATGAGGATGAATAGATCATCGTTCACATGTAAAAAATTTCAGCTTTCTTCCTTGATAGAATGCTAAAATCCTTTCAAGTTGTTTTTAGAGTGTAGGATTCAACGACACAAACTACACTAATCAGAGCTCTGGATTGATCACAACACTTATTAAAAGTTTGTTGCACGAAAAATGGCTTCACTGGACCCAAATCGGGCTGTTGGGTCTTATCTAGCCGACGAGTGCAGTTGGGTCGGTTCTGGCAGCGGCCGGTTGGGCCATTTGATGTGGATTGGGCTGGGTCAATCAACAAATGGCGGTTTGGGTCTTAGGCCTGCTGTTGGTTGCTGGGCCGCAATGGTGGGCTTCGGCTAGTAATTTGTGGATTGGACCCGCGAATTGCGTGAAACGAGCAACAGTTAGGGTTAAACCATGGACAACTGATGCGCTGGTTTGGTGAGCTGTGCGGCGGTTGTCGGCTGCGGCGATGACGGTTGTCAGCGATGGTGACAACAGGAACACTAAAAATGAAATATTTTTTGAAAAAACAGGCAGAAAGATCACAAAATTCTGAAAAACTTTTTCTAGAGAACAATATTATGAAAGCGAGCTTTGATGCTAAAAATGATGTGTTAAAATTTCAAATCCTCTTCTTTTTAATTTTTGAGAGAGATTTGAAAGGGAAAAAGATGGTGGTAGTGGTGGATTACAATATAAATTACTAAGAAGGAGAATTGATGGTGCAAGAAAAAGAAGAAACACAAGAATACTTGTCGAAATATTTTGGAGAATGGGAAAACAAATCAAGTGAAAAATTTACAAATAACATAGGTAAGTTTGTCAGGGTTATGCACATTTATTAACCTTGCCACTATGCATGCACACAAGAAGTGATGTGGCTATACACACTACCTCTTGAACATTCTTGTAAGAGTAAAAGTCTTATATACGGAGGAAAGGTTATTTCATTCATCATCCATCAAAATGAAGATGCACTGGCTATTTATAAAAGTACCCTAAATTCTAGGCAGCTAACATTAAGTTTAAAAACAACGGCCGTCATGAATAAAAAAAAAGAATATAAAACGACGTATGTGCACAGCTAACAGCTGAACACATTCCATGAAAACACAAAACACCAAATATCAAACTTAACAACACAACACTATAAACATAGGCCAAAATAATAGGACCTGAAAACCCAAGCAAAACATGACACAAGTCTTACTTAATCTCCTGCTAAGCTTCGTGTAAATGCCAGTCTTGGGTCTCCTCCCTGTTTTGCATCACTTTTCTACTAATTTATGCATTGTTTTTTTTCACTTTTTAAAAGTTTAATTATTGCCAAGAAAATAATTTTTTTTTTCTTATGTATACGATTTTTGTTCTTAAAAAATTGAAAATTGCAAGTACATGCTTTTTCAATCCTGATGCTTCTGTCATTCTGATCATCCAGGTTTTAGCTTTTGAGGTTTTAGACATCTTAACTCAAGTTTGTTATGTTTGCAACTCCGTTTTCTCCCTGCTTAATAATAGCGGGAGTGTCTACTGTGGAAAAGAGAAAGGAGAGCAGATGCTAATGGGAATTAGTCGTAGTATGTAGCTAAATTAAAATGAAGTAGCTATATGTAATATTTATAAATCTAGTGTTAAATATATAAAATAATACTAAGTTTGTGGTGTGTATGTAAAATCCCTTTTCTTAAATTATCTTTATTACATTGCTAATTGATCATGCTTTATGCCATTGAATTATTTTCCCTCCAAATGAGATATAAAACCAGGTTTTCACCCATTTTCATTATGAGTACAATAATATTTTCTTCTATGTATATTCATGACACATTCTCTGCTTGCTTCACTACCTTGAACTCAGCATAGTATAGTTTTTAGGCATTAGAATTTATTTAGCATGATGTCAAGCATTCTAGGAGAGTTCTATTACATGGATGAAAATCTTCTTCCATTTGGCATTTCGTGCTCAAATATGATCATGAATACTAGTCATTCGTAGACTCCATCATGCTTGTATTAGTCTTATTGGCACATTAAGAGCACCAAAGACATATTGTAAAGACCCAATGTCGTTACTTTATAAATTAGGTCAAATTCCGCCTCAAAAATCAGGATTTCGGGAAATTTTGAATTAGAGCAAACAAAATACTCTTGGATGAGAATAAATTTTAGATAAAGTGCCTTTGTTTGGGAGAAATCCGGATAACGAAAACTCCCATTTTATTTTTTAGAATTTGTTAAATTCATTAAATCAAGAATATTGAAATACATGTTCGAATTTATCAATTTTGTGTCATTATGCTGAGTACATTATTTAAAAGTTGCTCATGAACTTTTATCAATTTTGGATCGTTGGTTCGACTTAAATTAATTTTTGAAGTTTACAATTTCAGAAATTGATTAAAAAATAAAATATTGCTCCGAATCAAAATTTTTTGGCGCAAGGGTGTTCGTTACATCGTAACACACATCGGTGTCAAGTTTTATTATTTTGGACGCCTAACGATGGAAAAATGTGAAAATTTTAACTTTAAGTAAATTATTAAGCTTCCTTAAGAAGTCCCTTCGCCCCACCAATTTCCCAATCCCAGGCGGAAAGTTTTGCCTGTTCAGCGCCTGGGAGGGCCCCACCCCCCATGTCCGACCCTTTCTCTCCCCCTTTTTCTCTATTTAATCTTCCATCTTCCCCCTCACCTCCCCCAACAGCTGCAGCCCCCCTCTCCCTGCCAATCCCCTCCCAGCCCGCCCGGCGGCCACCCCGATCACCTCATTCGGACCCTCCAAACCAGCAACAGCCCCCTCCCCTCTTCCACAATAGCCCTCACCCCTCTCAGCCCCCTCCAAACCAGCTAGCCAGCCCTCTCTCCGCCTCCCCACTTCGGCAGCCCCTCCGCCTCCTTCAGCCGTCCAGCCTCCCTCAAGCTTTTCGGTGATCCTAATCCTAAGTAAGAGAAGAGGGAAAGGAGGTAGAAATGAGGAGATTTTAATATTATGTATTTCTTTTCATATACTTAATAATTATTATTAGAAAAAAGAAATATGATAAAATTAGTCATTCACATTATTACTGTTGTCATTAATCAATAATGATAACGGTATGAGTGTTATAAAATGACTACTATCTCTAATTTTGTCAATTTCAATTCAATCATTTTCGTTCTGTCTTTTATTTCGTACATTATTATTATCATTATTATTAAATAATAAGAATAATAACGCTATAATAAATATTACTGCTATTGCCGAAACTTAAAAATCGAATTTCAATCATAACAAGAAAATAAACGAAGAACATAATTGAAATGAAGATAAAATTTACTCCTAAAATATTGGATTAAAAAACTAATTTAAAATATTCAAATTTAAATGCAGATCCAAAATCGAACTGCCAAACTTTGGATCTTAAAGGATAAAGGTACCCAGTACATGACATGTATTATTTTTTTTTTATTTTTTTTTGCACTTTGTTGCTGCTTAGCTATTCTTTGAGCCAAATTCATATTGAAGCTTGGTTTGTTATTCGGAATCAATGTGATAATATTTGTGGGTTACTTGAAAATGACATCTGGAACATTAATGCTTTGTTGGTTGTTAAAAACTAACATCATTTTCATTCGTAAGTTGTTGGAAAAATGACATCAGCAACATTAATGCTTGGTTGGTTGTTAGAAATCAACATTCTTTTCATTCGTGGGTTGCTGAAAAAATAATATTAGCAACCTTCGTGGGTTACTGAAAAATGACATCAGTAACATTCGTGGTGGGTTACTGGAAAAATGATATCAGTAACCTACACTTTGTAGCAACACTTGTTGTAGGAAACTTTTATTTCTATTACGCTATTTTCTTATTCTTCCTATATTTTATTACATTCTTACATCTGCGAACTACATTTTTGCTTTTATAAAAACATAATATATTTTATTTACTGTGATACTTAAGAGTATTATCTAATTATTGGGAATTTCAATCCCGGTATTGTTTTCTGAACAATACCAGGTCAAACTTTAAAATTTAAATTATCAAACTGCCGAATTAATCTACGGCACTATCCTACTTTTGCTTTTATTTTTATTTTTATTTTTTTCCTTTTGTTTCAGTTCCTCTTAGATAAATTTTGTAAAGATGAATGTTAGAAATATTTTGTAATATGTAATTTTGAAATGATTGAGAAATATCTTTTGCTTTTGTTTGTGTATGCTCTTTTCTCTCAAATTGCTCAATATGATCCGGCCGTATGTGAACATTCGAATGTCAGGCCATCACACAAATCCCAAACCATATTTATCTTTATAATTTCACTAAGTATATCGATCAATTTTTTTTTTAAATTAACAAGGTTAAAAGTTTTTCAACTTATGATGATTATAAAATGATTTACCTTTGAATGTACAAGGTTAAAAATTTAGTCTTTTTTTGTGAAGTTTACATTTTCTGCTATTGGAAAATAAAATGCTGACTTCGCTGAACCGGTCACTAATTCTACTTAGGTGCTGTTTTGTTTGAGTTGAGGTAAAATTTTTTGAAAAACATTGAATCTAGGGTGAAGTTTTATTAAGTTAAATATTTTGTGTAACTGTTCTTTTTTTTAAATTTGAAATTTCTTTAGTATAACTAGATTTTGGTGTTTTGGTGGAAAGTTAATATACATAAAAAACGAATGACTGCACTTGGGTGAACGTATGGTTGGTCAAGGACGGCATGGGCTGGTCGAGAGGACCAGCAAGGGCCGACTAAAGGGTTAGGTTGTCATAGCCCGCGCGTGGGAATGCTAGAAGAGTGCTAGTGGGGGCTGGTGAGAGGTGGCAATGGCTGGCCTATTGTCGGAGTGGCTGACGATGGTTGGCAGATGACTGACATTTTTTTGATTCGGTGATGGTATTTTTAAGTGAGTTCGTGAAGTAAAGCCACATGATTTGGACGACTTTTGATTATGCTCAAATTGGCCTATTTAGGGGTTTTGAATTCCTCAAAATCTTATAAGTGTCCTTAAAATTGCAAAACAAACAATTATTTTTTAAGGTTGCAATGGATTAGAAATGCTTTACGATAAAAACTACAAAACAAACAGCCTATCCTTAGGTTTTAAACTATTTATAAGAATGTGTAGTCTCTATTTATTCCATCCTTTTCAATTGGAATAGAAAACTCTTCCTCACTCCTTTTTCCAACCTATACCTTCTTTATATTTTCATATTCTTAATTCTGTTCTACCCAGCTAAGTCCCTTGTAATATTCTTGAACCCAGCCTCAGACACCCCCCCACTACCACTAACCCCTATTAGTTTAGAATTTAAAGTCTCTTGCTACTTTAAGAATACATATAAATAAGTAAATTTTGAATCCTTTTGGGATTGTGATGCTGATGCCTTTCATAAATTATCTTTAATTTTGAGCTAATGAGTCCCATTTTTAAAGCTCAAATTGCTTTAATGCCTTTCATGGATTATCTTTAGTTATATTTGGCATATCATTTCCTTGATTTTTTTATGTTAATGTTGATGACGACTGTGTCTACATTAATTTTCATGTAAAGCTACTGCCCTTTTTAAGAATTTGAAGCATCGAAGCGTCGTCGGAAGCATCGACATCATATACTTCGGAAGCGGTGTTGACGTAGGAAGGGGTGTTCGATGTCGAAAGCATCGACGTCGCATACGTTGGAAGTGGTGTCGACCTAGGAAGGGCGTGGATGTTGAAGTAGGCTATGTGGATGTCGGACGGATGGATGTTGGTAGAGCGTCGACATAGAGACCGTTTGAGCCTTCGTTGATTGCTCCATAGAGTAGTGGCGTGGACGAAATCGCAAGTGTCGGGACTAGAAAATTAAAGCAGCCTTCGCATATAAAATTTTCTTATCCCGGCGCGGACAAAATCGAAAATGGTAAGAACCGCTGGAATTGCGCATTTACCCTTAATTTTTGAATGGAAACGGCGTCACAGAGATAACGGTAGAGATTAAAAAAATCACTCAAATAAAACCCAAAGGACCAAAAAAAAAATTTACAATAGTCAAGCACTGTTTTGAATATTTTACAAAATCAAGGAACCTTAAAAACGCCTAATGACCGCCTGCGGAGGCTCGCAAAAGCTGTCAGATGGCTTAGCATTTTCTATCCGCATGTACAGTGCCAGGGAAGAACGTCAATCGGATAATATGGGTTTCTCATAGCATTTTAGTTGATCTTTCTATAGAAATATAAATTAATGAAGTTAATGTAATATACATTTATCTCTTGCATACTTAATGAAGTGGTTAATGAATCATTTTACATAAAACACTTGAGCATACAACATAAAATACAGGTGTGTTATCGTAACATTTAAACAGCAAACGTGAACCTATTTCTTAGAATAACAAACCGAACCTTTTCTTGAATATGATATCCAACACCAATGATATACAAGGGCTGAAGACCAATACCTTTTCTTTTCTATCCACATTTACACATCATAGTTGTGATATTCATAGAAAAATGGTCGTATTTGCGCAATTGTTCATCGAAAACCTTTGGTTTCATTAACAATAATGCAGATGTCCCGGAAGGGGCGGTCATCATCCGAGAGCACACGGTTCTGAACAATCTCTTCAGCTGCCTTTGGTTCAATGAGGTCAACCTGTTCACTCCGAGGGATCAAATCAGCTTTGGCTATGTGGTTCACAGGCTGGGAGATGCTTTCAAGTTCAATATGTTCCCCAACTGCGAATATAACTCACTCTTCCTGCTGCACAGGCACACCAGGGAGCATTCCTCTACCGTCGAGTGGGTCAAGAATATGAGCGAATTTAGGGGCGAAGCTTCTAGATTAAGGGAGACTAGGGGAGGTTTGGGCCTATGGACTCCATACCCTGCTGACCTCAGTTCCGTGAAGCTTCCAAAAGCTTCGAGAACAACTTTGGCAGGATAGTTCTTCTGCAGGTGCCTTTTTCTTCTTCATTTTTCCATTTGTTTTTATGATCCATTTTTTTTTTTTTGTTATTTGTATATGATCCATGTTGAGGTCTCATATTTTTTGGCCCGCTTGCTTGAAATTATGTTGCAAAAATTGAATGGATGAAGGATTTTTGTTGTTGTTGTTGATTCTACTGTTGAATTTTCTGAGGATTTTGTTGTCTGGGACAGGCTTGGAAAATTAGGTTGTGGTTTGATGTATATTTTGTCTTTTGCATTTCAGAGATTCTCTCCTTTTTTTTTTTTAAAGGAATATAGTTTCATTTAGAACACTAGAATCTTTTCTAATTACAAATCAGACATTTTAACCTTGAATATTTGCATAATAGTTATCCTTACAAGCTCACATTTAATCCCTTCAATCAATTTTTTTTTTGTTTCTTTTGCATTTTAATCATTCGTTCAGTTATAAGCGTACATATGTAATGAGAAAATAAATTGTTGAATACAGATATGAGTAGGCACTGCTACTCATTAACAGCAATTACTTGGACATTATATATATACATGCATGTATGTATCTATGTATCTATGTGTGTGTGTAAGCAAGGGAGCAAAAATGTATTAGAAGATGGCTTAACATATTCCTTCTTGAGGATTTCACAAATTAAAAACTCATTTTACAACACATACTTTGACGTTTGCTAAGCAGAGCTCTAATGGCACATCAACATTGATGTGGTCGGGTTGTAGACATGGACACAATGGCATGGATTACTAGTGCTAGATCTATGAGCAATGCTTTATCAACAACGATTTGGTTGATCAAAACCCTTTCTTCCTTTCCTACCTCATTTTCTTTTTTATTTAGTATTCTAGCGTAGTAGCAGATTTAACATTCCCTTTGTGGATGATGGCAATATGAGGTGTTCTTTTTCTTCTTGTACCCTCGATTTTCTTCAATTGGTGGTGCTTCTTCATTGATTCTTGTGAAGCATGATTTATTGATGGTGGTGGGTGATTGACGTACATTGTTTCCAATGAGCTCTTTGGCTACTCATCCAATGATTGCTCTATCATCTTCTCTTGATGGCTGGCTCCGCACCTTAATCATTGGCTTTCGTCTTCCTTAAATGGCAGATCCCTTGATGTTGGTTTAGCCTTCTCCACGTTCTCTTCATTAAATCTCGCAAATTTGATTTTGGCTTTGATTAATGATTGTGTGATTGGATGGAAGTGTTGATCCTTTTCGGTGCTCTTGCTGGGTCAGTTTATATTAACCCAACAATCTACTCCTCATAATAATGCTTTAATTAATTATAGTAAGAAGTGGGTGTATATGAACATTGAAGGCAAGGAGGTAACGTTCCTTGATAGAAGAAATATTTTATCTTGTATTATTTCATAAATCAAAGAAAAAAGAATAATTTGAAAAGGTTATGAATCCTTTTTAGCTTTCTTATTTGAAGTTCGACAGCCTACGACATCTTTGGAAGAGACAAGTAATTATTGAGTTCATAGACTTGAATTTTCAAAATTTACTTGGATTGACTCTCAGTATAGAGATTGATTTCACAGTAAAAGAAATTAACACTAGCCCAGGCAATTGGTAGCAGCAGTCCAAGCAACAGCACCCCAATAAGTAACAGCCAAAGCAATAACATCTAAAGCTACAACAATCATATCAATATAATAATAAAAGAAATGCAATATAGTAACAAAAGTCAATGAATTTTAGAGTTTTTAAAAATGTAATAAACCAAAGCAGCAGTAACAGAGGCAATGCCAGTCTAGGCAATTGGTAGAAGTATCCCAGGCAGCAGCAGCCCAAGCAGCAATAGCCCCATTAGCATGAGCCCAAAAAGCAACAACCAAAGCAACGACAACCAAAGCTACAACAGTCATAGCAATATAGCAGTAAAAGAAATGCAATATACTAAAAAAGTTAATGAATTTTAGAGTTTTTAGACATGCAGTAAACCAAAGCAGCAGCAACACATGCAACAGCAGCAGAGGCAATACCAGCCCAGACAGCTAACAACAGCATCCCAAATAGTAGCAGCCCAAGAAACAGCAGCCAAAGCAACAATAGCCAAAGCTATAACAACCATATCAATATAGCAATAAAAGAAATACAATATAATAAAAAAGGTTAATGAATTTTAGAGTTTTAGACACGCAGTAAACCAAAGCAGCTGCAGTAGCAGAGGCAATACCAGCCCAGGTAGCTGGCAGTAGCAACCCAGGCAGCAGCAGCCCAAACAACAGAGGCCAAGTAGCAGCAGCCCAAGAAACAATAACCAAAGCAACAAGTCACAACCATATTTATATACCATCACAAATTTGAAAAGAAATGTAGTACAGTAAATTTTTTTCTTAAATAATCATAATTAAGGTAGCAGCAGCAGGAGCAGCAGTTGCCCAAGCAGCAGCAACAGCCTAAGCAACAGCAGCCAAATCAATACCAAGTTAGCAACCATAGTAATATAACATCAGAAGTTTGAAAAGAAAAGCAGTATAGTAAGAAAAATTTAAATTTGAAACAATCACAAGTATCTATGAAAAGGTATAAATATCACATTATATTTAATATAAAATGATTATTTTTCATCATAGTTCATTTTCTTTCACAAACATGCTTAAATAAGAATCTAAATAAAAAGAGTAAGTATTCAGCGATGAGGATTTAAACTAAATAGATAATATTATAACTTGATAATTAAATATAGAAAATTAAAAATGCCATGCAGTTCTCTAAAAACAATCAAGCAATAGCCCAAGCAACAGCAGCCAAATCAACACTAAATTAGCAACCATAGTAATATAACATCAAAAATTTGAAAAGAAAAGCAGTATAGTAAGAAAAATATAAATTTGAAATAATCACAAGTATCTATAAAATGGTATAAATATCACATTATATTTAATATAAAATGATTGTTTTTCATCATAGTTCATTTTCTTTCACAAACATGCTTAAATAAGAATCTAAATAAAAAGAGTAAGTATTCAGCAATGAGGATTTAAACTAAATAGATAATATTATAACTTGATAATTAAATATAGAAAATTAAAAATGCCTTGCAGTTCTCTAAAAATGATCAATAGCACAAAAAAAGTTATATCATAAAGTTTTACAAAAACAACTAAGTATAACACACTTAAAAGTACTTATAATTAAATAACCACTTGGACCACTTGGTTTAATTAAGTAGATCCCATGCTTCATCATCTGGTAGAGCATATGTTAGTTGCTCTTCTTGTACAAAAGAAATCCAAAAAAAAATCAATTAAACGTGTACGATACTTTTATCTCTCTTGTAGATTAGAATTTAGAATATATCAAACTCAAAATTTTACATCTTCATCCAAGTGTGTAAGATTGGATTGTGATCCATTAAGCTAATTTGTCATACAGAAAAGAGCATTAGCTATACTTAGTGATAATGAACTTTTATAATTATCAAGTACACAACCACCTGCGCTAAATGCAGATTTAGAAGCAACAATTGTAACAGGAATAGTAAGAGTATCTTTAGCCATTTTTGCTAATGTAAGCCATTTTAAAGAAATCATTTTCCACCATTTTAGAGTATCAAATGAAGATCTTTGTTCTTGAGGCAACTTAATCCAATTCTCATCCAAATAAAGCTCAATATATGATTTAATTGGCTGGTTGGCACCAGCAGACTCCAAAAAAAAATCAAAATCTCTTAAAATTAAATTTTCTAATTCAGAATAACTTGAACTAGAGCTGTCTTGAAGCATTAGTAAACTGTTTGAAAAATAAAAAACTGTTCTAGATATGTCTACATAATAAAATCCATACACTTCATGCAAATTTTATAAAACCCACTCAATTTTCTCATCAAGGGCTAAGCTAGAATATATTGATTTAAATACAAATTTAATAAATGTCATTTTTTTCCTTGGATCAAGCTCAATGACAATGCACATTAGTAAGTTACTATTAGCTCAATACTTGTCAAATTTTTCTTTCATTGAAATGCACATCAATTTAACAAAATCATCATTCTCACTTGCCACACTCTCAAGAATACATTTAATCTGAATTATTTCAGGAAGGAAGAGATTAGAAGTTGGGTATGTTGAACCGAAAAATATCTTTGAAGTATTCTCAAAAAATTTAAGAATATATTTAGTTCTATCAAATTTATTCAAATTATTACCAGTCAAACCCCAAACTAATCCCTTATCTTTTCTTAAAAATTCATGCAACATAGTTTTATAATGAAATACATAGTTCAACATATAAAATATGGAGTTCCACCTTATGTTTACATCACCTGAAAGACCTATACGAGTTGATTCACCAACTAATCTTGCAATCTCACCGAATATTTTTTAAGTGGCAAAGATTTTTCAATATAAACAATAGCATCTCTAATAACTTAATGACATTATTGTAGTTCTTAAGTCCTCATTGAACAATCAAATTTAAAATATGTGCATAGTAACAAACATGAAATATTCTTCCTTTAAGAAAAAGTCTGTTAGTATTCTCAAAATTTTTGACAAAAAATTTGCTGCATTATCGTTGGCACGCGCATTATCAAATATAATTATCTTAATTTTTTTGTGGATGCCTCACTGCCTTTTGCACTCACTAATAGCATCAGCAATGACATGTGTTGTATGCAGAGGTTCAAGGTCAATAAAATTTATAATGGAGTCTTGCAACACCCAATCTGAATCAATGAGTGTGTGTTAAACCCACATACCCTATTGATTGATTTGAAGTCAAATAATCAACTGTTAAGCAAATATGATTCACAAACTTTAGCAATTTTTTCAACTTGTCCTTTTCAGTTTCATAAACATTTAAGCATTCTCCACATATGATTTTTCTGGAAGTTTTCCTATAGTTATTATTCAAAATACGTGCAAATAAATTAAAATATGGCTGCTCTACAAACTTAAAGGGTAACTCACCAGTAATAATCATCTTTGCCAATATATTTCTTAATTTATTATTATCAAATGCAGATGTAATACAAAATTTACTTGTTTCAACATCTACTGATTTTCCCTTGTCCAATATTTCTAGGTTAAAAATTTTCTATTTTTTTTTCTTGACTCAATACTAGGCAAAGTTTGATATGCCTAAAGCAATTTGAGGTATATCCAGATTTATGGGACATTTAAGTCTTATGATAATACCTACATGATAGTTTATTAATTGCATTACCCTTGTTATCCATATACTTTATTATTCCAAAATGATCCCAAATTGCACAATTTTTTTTAATGTTCTAACATTTGAAACCGTTTGTCTTGTTTCGCCTATTTGGGATATAATAACAATAGGATCTGTACTTGCTTCCCCACTTTTGACTCAAATGCAATATTTTGTTCTCTTCCTAGTTTATCAATTTGTATCTCAAAATAATTACTGATATCTTTTATTTAGCTAAAATATCAAAAAAAAGTACAGCTTGCAGAATATAAACAGAATCACTGCATCAGCTTGCAATTGTAGCTTGAACTCAAAAATATACAAATAACTTACCGCAAGAGTGCAATATTGAAAATTCTAAAATACTACAAAAATAATATGACAAAATATTGAATAAATTGTTAGAGTATAAGTATGTAAGATTGTAACTGTAAGAACAATTCTATCTCACAGCTTAACCCAAAAAATAGAGTTACATGATTATAAAATATTACATATCTAAAAATCTTAAAATTAAACAGAAGTATAGAATGTAAGAAGAATTACAGTATCAGCTTGCACTTGCAGCTTGAACCGTAAAATATGCAAACAACTTACTGCAAAACTGAAAAACTTTTAAAAAATATGAAAAAAATATGATAAAATATTAAACAAATTATTAAACTATAAATCTATTAGATTGTAATTGTAAAAATACAATTACAACTCATAGCTTAACCCTAAAAATAGAGTTATAGGCTCATAAAATAGTGCATGTGAGCATGTCTAAGAACTTTAAAATTAAATAGAAATATATAATGCAAATAGAACCACAATATTAACTTGCACTTGTAGGTTGAACCCTATAACATACTGTTACTTGGGTTGATGCTGCTTTGGTTTATTGAATGTCTAAGAACCTTAAAATTAAATAGCAGTACAGAATATAAATAGAATCATAGCATCAACTTGCACTTGTAGCTTGAACCCTAAAACATACAAACAATTTACTACAAGATTGAAAATCTTGAAAAAATATTAAAAAAACATTAAAAAAATTGTTAGACTATAAATATATATAACTGTAACTGTAAAAACATAATTTCAACTCACATATTAACCTTAAAAATAGAGTTATAGGCTCATAAAATATTGCATGTGATCAAGTATAAAAACTAAAAATAAAATAGAATTACATAATACAAACAGATCCACAGTATCAACTTACACTTGTAGGTTGAACCCTAAAATATGCTGTTACATGGGTTGCTGCTAATTTGGTTTACTGCATGTCTAAAAATCTTAAATTAAATAGAAGTACAAAATGTAAATAAAATCATAACATCAGCTTGCGCTTGTATATGGAACCATAAAAATGCAAACAACTTAATGCAAGACTGAAAAGTAAAAACCCTAAACCCAAATTAAAAGAATAATATGACAAAATATTAAACAAATTCTTATACTACAAGTCTGTAAGACTAACTATAAAAATACAATTTTAACTCACAAGTTAACCATAAAAATAGAGTTATAGTCTCAATAAAATATTGCATGTTTAAAAACCCTAAAATAAAATAGAATCACATAATGTAAATAGATTTATAACATCAGCTTGCACTTGTAACTTAAATCATAAAACATGCAAATAACTTACAGTAAGATTGAAAACCCTAAAAAATTTAACCAACTTACAAAATCTCCATAGATTTCTGATTTCTGAAACACGTGAAGAAGCTAAGAAAATATAGCTAACAAGATCAGATTTAGAACTCGGGACGGAAGGATCCGACAACCAGGAGAAGGCGAGAAGCGAGCAGAAGGTGATAAGCCAGACGAAGGCGAGACTCAAGAGACTCAGAGATCGAAAAAGAGAACTGGCCAGGATCTGCAGTCTGCGATGAGATGAGGAATGACAGAGATTATCATGGATTTTAAGTCCACTTTCAAATCCACTGCAATGCAGCAAATTTAAAAGAAAATCGGGATTTTGAGGCTTTGAACCGCGACCAGTCATGTGACGAGCGAGCGTTGCACCCGACTGTGCTGCGGTTTATTTCAATTTGAACGCGCAGCTTCATATATTAATACATTACGGGTCAGTATATTTTGATTTGGCTCGAACCTAATTCGAGTTGAGTCAAGCCTAACTCGAACTAGGTTTGAGCTCAGATATTTAACTAGAGAATCGACTCAAATATTTCAAGTCAAGTTCGATTCGACTTGAAATTCGAGCAATTTTGAATTGAGTTTCGAGTTTTGGGTAAAATTGCCACCCCTAGGAGCACCAGTTTTATTTGTCAAGTAGAAATAGGACTCCAGGAAGATATATTAATTATAAAGAGTTGAACAAAATCATGACTAAAAATAGGTACAATTTTTAAAAAATTAATAATTTATTTAATCAGTTAGTTGGAGTAGTAGCATATTCGAATATTGATCTATTTTTTGAATACCATCTATTAAGAGCTACATAAGATATACACAAGATTGCATTTTAATTAGATTTAGTCATCTTGAGTTCTTAGTTATGCAGTTTGATTTAACTGGTGCTCCTTCTAAATATATGAAATTAATGTAGAGAATATTGAAATCATTCTTAGATAAATTTGTCATTGCGTTTATCAATAATATTTTAATATACTCAAATAATAGAGAATATTATATATATATATATATATATATATATATATATATATATATATATATATCATTTGAGAATTATTTTGAGTAAAGTTTTTTAAGTGAATTTTAATTAGATTTTATTACTTTTCTTGGGCATATCATTATTGAAGAGGGAACTAAAGTTGATCCCTTAAGATCAGCATTATTTAGAATTGGCCTCAACCTATAACGATCCCAATACCGAATAGAAGATTTATCAAACATTTGGATGTTACTTTAGCATTTAATATACAATTAGAAGAAAACTAATCAAACACTAGATGCTAAGTTAGCCAAGTCTCTTCATGAGTAGTTGTCCAGTTAAAATGATAAACAATAAAAAACAATTAAGGAGATATATAAGAAATATTACAAGAATAAATAATATAAGCAATTAATATCATCCACTCATTCAACCCAAGCAATTATAAATAAGTAACAAAACACAGATATATAGAAAATAGTTTAACTATCACTCAAGCAAACATTTTAATTATTATAAATCCATTTAAATAAAAGGATAAGAGAAAATATTATCACTCTCTTACTTAAATTAAAAGTGCATGTAAACTTTAAAAGTATGTGGAAGCCATTCATTTAAGCTCTTCAAGCATTTAGACCTGCATTACCTGAATCAAAAAGCTCTTGATCTATCATATTTTGGTATTTAAATATGATAGGGCAAAAATAATAAAAGAAAAAATATAGTTAGAGTAAACAGTCTAAGCACATTTTAAGATTGGCTACCATTTATATTAATTGGATATCACAAGAATAATTTATAATTTAAACTAAGCATCAGAGATATAAAAGCTAATAAGTAAGGGAAAGAAAGTAGACATAACTGCAAAGGAGACAATATTAAGGAAGCTGAGTAAGAATACTTACTTGTATATAAGTTATAGCCTGCATCCAAAAATAGTAAGGAAAAAGCATCCAAAAAGGCTAAAAACTACTTTGTGCATTTAAGTAAATGAAATAAAAGTAATACATGTTCAATAAAATTTATGCTAAGTAAGCAAATGAAAATACAATGAAGCATTTAATTAAAATTAAACAATATATACTGTATTCTAAATGAACTGTAAGTAAGCAAAACACAATACTAGAAATGGAGAGTGTAAAGCATAGAAAGTAAAGAAACTATCGTAGACTCTTGGTCTAAGACATACATAGCCTAAGACTATGAAAAGTAATTATAACTAAATAGTTATGAAGAGATCTAACAATTAATAAGATTATAAAAGAACTCTTAGAATATTAGTTGAAGTTATGTTAAGAAACTGTCTCATTCTGCGGAGTATTCAACAAAATGGGACGATGAATTAAACACGTATGCCTAACTAGTTATGTAGGGTTTTGAACATTTACATTTACCCTTTCTAAAATGAGAAGTCCTTTAATAAGCATTTCTATCCTTGTACTGTTTGCCATAAGGCATTCCCCTTAAAGTTTTATGAAACTTTTATTTATGCACAAAAAATCTTGTATGAATATTCAAGGAAAAAGGCTCAAAGATAAGCAAGTATTCAAAAATTTTTAATAATTGTAAATCATGTGATATCCTTTTGTTATCTAAATTTTAATAATCTACTTAATGATTTGAGCTAATTTAGCTCCCAATTGACTTATAGATATCAATCTTTAAGTCAATTGTAATTAATAGTAGAGGAAAGATAAGTTTGGAAAATAGCATTTTCAAGTAATTAGAATTCATCCTATACTAGTCATAAACTAATCAAATCAAATATATTAATGATTAAAGTTTAAGGAAACTAGTAAGGAAGGGTAAGATTTATAGTTTACTAAGCTAAAGGAAGTATAAGCTAAAGGGAATTCTATTAGCTTTATTTAGTTAGCTTACAAACTAGAAAGTATCAAATTAATTTAATCATAAACTTATCTAAGATTAATTGATGTTGACCATTTAAAGTGTAAGGAAAGAAATAGATTATTTCCTATAAGTACTAATTTATTTATTGTTGTAGGCTAATGGAAATCTATTAATTTATTAAAGCATGAAAAGAAGTTATCATTCTCAAGTTTAAATTAATTGAAAATTAATTTGAAAGATTTAAAGACTATGGAGATATGTACTAATCATCTAAGTGATTGATTGGGCACTAGCCTAATAATGAGTTCTTTTTAAAGAACTTTAACTTACAATTTGAAAGTGTTAAGTTATTTATAACACAACAGAAGTTGAAAGATTCTTAAGTTAATATAATATGCACTTAAAGGAGAAGTAGAAATATGTAGAGACATAAGAATCTAATTCCAATTATAGTGATTTTAACATGAACTCTATTGTATTACTTAAATGAGCAATTAGAATATTAACGTGCAACTCTTCTATTCATTAGAAGATTAAATGGAAAGATCAATATTTAAGAGTTAACATTTAGCTAATTCAATGCATAGAACATTTATTCCAATTGAAGTCTAACATGACAAGAGTATTTGAATTTACATTCTAAATTCATGAGTTCAACATTCTCCAAATGAAATAAGACATGAGATAATCATATAGTTTATCAATTTGCTATAAGATGAAATGAAAGGATAATTCATTAACATAATTTAAAGCATATGATATTAGTTCTAACTAAGTTTTAACATAAATAAATTACATGTAACTTTACATTCTAGTTGCATGAAATATGACAATACATTCAAGTAATCTAAATTCCATATGAAGCATATATGAAATAGAAGGATTAAACTCAGCATATGCTATGTAATTATTCATGTTAGATTCACAACATTCATATTACATAAGTTGTGAAAGCTATCTATAATAGTTGAGATAATTCTAACTTAGATAATCTCATGCAATTTATTCTATTCAAATCATTCATACAATTACTCTACATATGAAAATGATCATTTATAGAAAGTTTCAAACATTTCAAATTCATAATTTACATTAATATAAGAACTATCGACAATGATTTGAATAATCCAATTTGTAAAGATACATTTAAAATAAATGAAAGCATTAAATCTAGATTATGCCATGCAAATAATCTAATTGAAATCTTTAACAATTAGATCACATGAGTGTAAAAGTTATTAAGAATGATTAAAAAAATCTAGTCTTAAAAAAAAAGATCACATGCTATACATTCAATTTTTATTCATTCTTAAAATAATTCTACAAATGAAGAGAATTCAATTTAAACAAGTATTAGATATTCCAAAAATATCATGTTCATAGAAAACTTAAGATTTAATCATATAATTCCAAGTATATATGAGATAAGAATAATGAAATATGTTCACTATCTTAAAGTTCTTAACTTAAATATAATCTTATATTATTATCTTATCCTTTTCTTTATGAATGAAATGGACTTTTGGGGTGTCGAATTTAGATATCAATTGGTAAAGTTAAGATATATGTGCAACAAATCATGTAATAACCAATTCAATATATCATTTTGAAAATGATTAATGAAATTATTAGTTAATATTAAATCCCTAATATTATACCATTATCCTTCACATCCATGTAAACAACTTATCATTGGAAATTGAAAGTTTATTATAAATATTTTGAAATTCACAACAATTGATAATATAATTATATTAATTTACTAGGTACTAATGTAACTTATCATTCATTCCTTTTGAAACAAGGATAAAATTGATTTCTTAAAATATCCTTTTTAACTTCAATTTGTTTTATAAGAAAAAAATATATAATTTAACAATTATGGTTATTCATAACATTTGTAGGATCTAAGACCTATCAAGGAAAGTATTTACTAAATTACAAAGAACAATTCCATTTACCAGTAATTTAAACTTAAAGAATTAATAGATAAGAAAATTTAGTTAATATTCCTCTCCCTTTTCTTCAAGTTTTCAAACCTATATGCATTTAAAATTTTCATTTCAAAGAAAAGTCATCTTTACAGATCTTTAAATGGACCTTTATTATGGTTCTGATAAGATGTTATTTTGCTTCCCTTCTAATACATAGAGGAGGAATGGCAACTGCATTTAGGGTTCTTGTGAAGGAAAAGGGAAAGCACCAATGGGAATTTCTACTAAGAAGTGCTGTAATTTGGCACCAATTATTCCTTACTTCATGCAGCATCAGTTCAAGTTCAATACATCTTACTATTTGTGGTATTCAAGAGGAATAAAATGGTATGCATGCAATTTATTTCTTCTGTGAGGACTTCCTAGAGTTTAAACCAGAACTCTCAGTAACTTCAATCAAAGCCAAATCCTTATATTCACAAGCTATCACCGATCATAAAACAGACAAATCTTGGTGATCAAACAATTACATACAAAACTGTAATGAGAAGATGAAGATATTATTATGTTAGGAAATATCAGTGGTAAATCTCCAGTAAATGAAATAGACAATCAAAGGAAGTTCAAGATGTATAAAGGTAGAGATATACAATTGGAACAGAAAAATATTTAGGAAATTTCATTTCTCTTATGAACATTTCTTAAGTTCGAACTGCATCCCATACAATTTCCAATAAATTGAAGAAGATTCAATTATATAAAATCAATCATTAATCATTAATTGAAGAATTGTCAAGAACACATCAAAAATTTTAAAATAGATTATGTGCTGAAGAAAAGAATGTGAATGGAGTATGGACCCTTCCTTCTTGTTTTTCTGATTTAGGGTAAGGGCAGTTGGTCTATTCTCTTCAAATGGTAGCAGATTTTCTTCAAAGCTTAACGCAACACCTCCATATCGACACCTTAGCAAGAGGAGAAGAAATACTGAATGAAAATATGAGTCATGGAGAAGGGCAGTTCGAGAAAGTAGGTTGTAGATGAAGGATGCGAGTACCTTGCTCTGCTCGTCGTGCAATCGTGAGGATAAGACAAAGAAGGTGTACTGTGGATGCATCACGACCGTTGGATCATACTTTGATCCAACGGTTGATTTTGCTCCATAGAAGATAGATCATTATATTAGAATTAAAGAGAATGAATGGCATGAATTTCAATGATCCGTTGTCCTGTGTTTCACACTAGACAGCGGATCGCTGCTATTTCTCTTTTTATCTGATCGATAAATTAATTAAAGTAATAACCTAGGGTTGTTACATAAGGAGTCACAGTAATCCCTAATATTGGTTTAGTTGCACTAACTCAACATCAGATCATTACAAATTTGTATTAAAGTAGGATTGAGGGTATGCTAACACAATAATAAAATAGTATCCATAATTAATACATGATTGAATGCTTCAAAAATAATGAAAAATCATTAAGTAACACCTAAGGAAAATCAAAACAAACAAAGTAATAGATACATGAACTAAACTAATCAATTAAACAAATGTTAGAAAATGGAACTGAAATAGACTCCAATTTACAAATGTTTAATCAATACTAGGAAAATGCGTATCAAAATAGGATAAAGTACAACCATATCATTTATAACATCTGTAAAATACCAGAATTCTTTTTCAAATTTGTTTATTAATATTTAAATAGTTTTGACCTCAGATTGAAAATCTGACTTCGCCATTGCGTTCACCACCCCCAAATTAGCTATGGGTGAAGTTTTGGAGGCATTTGGAAGTCGTTGAATTTTCGTCGAATATTTTAATATTATTTAAATATCCAAAAAATCAAATAATTAAATACTCATCGTATTGAAAATCTGAGCACGCCGTTGTGTTCCTCACCTCTCAATTAACTAGGGGTGATTTATTGGAAATTTTTTGAATGTATTTAATTAATTAATTTTAATTAATAAAATAGGTTAAGAATATTTAAATAATAGTATAATATTAAGTATTTAACAATTCCGGCTAATGTCATCCATGCCGTCAGCTTTACCGTTTGATCGTGCAAATTGTGTAAGCCGTCTGATCTCTTTGATCAGATGGTGGAGGTGTCTCGTCCCCGCAAAAGTCTCCACGCTGGCAGGAGTCGTGACGCGCATCGCTCGCCTTCTCATCTCCTCGCCATGTGTCAGTCACCGCCCTAAATCTTCGTGGAGGTCAAGAAAATACATGCCTTAATCTATCAGAGTTCTCAGTCAAATTCCTAGGTTTGTGAATTAGGAGCTCCGTCTCGATCTCAAGCAAGTTATCACCGCATACTCAGGTACCTTCACTTCTATCCCTCCATTTGATTGTAATTATCAATTTTAAAGTAGATTCGAGTGTTAATTCCAATCGTGATTTAACCTACTAACAATTGATTGGGTTTAATTATTTTTGTTTGGATCAATTTTCGATCATTGCGTGCTGTATCGATCAGACTCGCTGCATGTATCGTCCGTATACCATGAGTTAGGGTTAACCGTGGTTAGTCGTTCAGGCTGTGTCTAGTCAAGGTTCAACCATCCTTGAAGAGCTCTTGTCTTGTCCTACTCGTTGCCGTGCGGGCTAGCCTCCGGTGATGCCGAACGGATCTCCAGATTGCAAGCCCTAACTCCGCGTCTTGCGCCTTCCTCGGGGAGGTGCTGGTGTCCGGGTCGAACCGGGCTACCTCGGGCCCGGTCCGCTGTCTGAGCGGGTCAGCCACGTCTTTGACTTTTGGGGTGGGTCCCGCCACTGTAAATAAATTTAGATTATTTAAATTTAAAATATTTAGTTTATTAATTTAACTAATAAATCTAATAATTAATATAATTAGCACAATTTTAAAAGCCTCATAAATTTCAATTTAATAATCCAAAAATATCAAAATTATATATCATTGGAATCAAAAACTTATGAGGAATATTTTGGCACTAATCAAATTACAAATTGAGCTTTATATCACATAGTGACATTTAGGACCCCTAATTAAGCCCTAATTGTCCTAAGTTTTCAAACCCTTATAACTTTACACACACTACTCCAAACATACCCAATATGGGTCTCCAAATACTCTGAAAATCCTAAGAAATATTTTAAAAGTATTAATTTTGCTATTTGGATTAAATTAAGACTAATCACAATTAGGACCTAGCCCTAATTAAGCTATTTGACCATAAAACTTTGATTAGCCATAAGTTAGTCAATTTAGCTCCAAATTAGGTGATTTAAATATCAATTTAGATAAAAAAAACCTAATTTGCAATAAAATACAAAAATATTTAAGATCCAACAGTTAGATCTCCTAATAAACTCTAATTACTATAAATCTTGATTAGTGAATATTAACAAAACCAATGATCTAAATTGAGAAATTTCAGTTTCAGAGAACTCATAAGAAAGATTAGAACCTAGTTGTATAATTAGTTTAATAATTTTGTGACTAATTTCACTAATCACCAAATCACCAAATCACTAGACCAACCACATCACTAGGCTCTAATTTACTCTACGAGCTCTCTAAAATTTAAATCACTCAATTTGGATATCTAAATTTGCTAATCTTCACTTATTTAGTTTTAAGGTAATTATGGTTGATTAAGAGATTTAACTATTGAATCTAAAATATTTTTATAGTTTACTATTAATTAGGTCTTCCTGATCAAAATGGTATATTAGAAGACCTAATTTGGAACTCAATTGACTAAGTTATGGTCAATTGAAATTCTAGGGTTAATTAGGGTAATTAAGGATATGTCCTAAAAGTGATTAAGCACATATTGATCCAAACAGAGAAATGAACACTACTATGTTATTCTAGAAGTTCTGCTGATCACTTTAAGACCCATATTGCCTTTGTTTGGACTAGAGGTTATAAAGTTATAAAGCTTATGAAGATTAGGGTTTGGGTCCAAAAGTGATTAGTCAAAATATTACCCAAACAGCAAAATTAATACTATTAGATTGATCATTAAGGTTTGCTGATTACTTTAGGACCCATATTGAGTATATTTGGGTAAGTGTGTACAAAGTTATGGCTAAATGAAGTTTTGTAACATTTATGATTAATTTAGGGATCCTAAATTACATTATGCTAAATATAAGTCCAAATGCAAAATTGACAGTTTCATATTATTCCTCTAATTTTACTAATCAAAATGGTATATTTGTTTGTATTATTTAAACTTATATTTATTAAGATATGGATGCTTAAAGTTTTGGATTTATTGAATTTAAATAATTGTGTATATATGTATTTTGTTGTCTATTTAATTAATTCATTTGATTTAATTAAAACATTCTATTATTATTAAATAATAATATTTAATTTCTATTAGCTATATATATATATATATATATATTTAGCTGCATACATATATATATATATATATATATATATATATATAAAAGTATATACATATGTATAACTTTAAATATAGGATTACATTAAGTATTATAAATTTAATTAAACGTATATGAATATATATATATTTATATAATAATTTACTAAATTAATGCAGGTGGGACCCACACAACTGTCAACACTGATGACAGCGGGACCCACGCCTTGCGTGTCGCTCTCTTATTCTCCTCGGATACAGAAGCGGGGCCCACACTCATCAGCCGATGAACACTGGGACCCACCCTCAACTGCTGCTGAGGGAATAGCTGGGCACGCTCTAGCACACACGACGCACCCATAAGCTGCCAACCTAGCACGCTGGGCCCTACCTCATCCACATGGATGAGCCCAAAGAGGAAGGACGGTTCGAGTGCGACCTGTATCATCGACCTGAGACTCTTCATCTCCCTCGCGGACATTTAGGGTTTGCGAGGGAACAAACCCAAGTCGAGCTCACAAGGTTCGATCGACGGTCGAATATGTTTGAAATAACAATAATTAAGAATGCAGACTGCTTGATTTGATGAATCGAACGAGTTTAAGTAGTAGGGAGGTACCTGATTGCTCGACGATCGGATTAAGTTCTCTCGGCTTCTTTGACTGCAACTAGGGTTCGAACGGTGAAAACTCGAGACTTAGTGTTGACTACGACACTTAAAAGAGAGGGTAGGGAGGCCGAAGAGCGGCGGGGAGTGCCTGGTGCCGTTGCTGGGCGACGTGCGTCGTCCCTCGCGACACGCGTAGGGTTTGCCCGTGACACGCGGAGAAGACATGCGCTCGACCGTCGGATTCCCGATCGGACGGATCAGAAGATCCGTCCCATCAAATGGCAAGTTTAATTAAAATCCTGACAGCGTTAGCTTAAAAATGATGGTGCAGTTAACTTAATATTAATAATATTATTATTTAATTTATTTAAGTTAATTTTTATTAATTATATTTAACTAATTAAACATATTCTAAAAAAATTCTAATAAATCACTCTTAGCTAAATGAAGGGTGAGGAACAAAACGACGCAATCGGATTTTGGTTTTGACGAGTATTTAATTATCTGATTTTTCGGGGTATTTAAATAATATTAAAATATTCGACGAAAATTTCAACGACTTCCAACTACTTCCAAAATGTCACCTTTAGCAATTTGGGGGTGCTGAACGCAATAGCGAAGTCGGATTTTCGATTCGAGGTCAAATTGAACTAGTCAATTTCTAAGGTTTTGAGATTTTTCCAAAAATCAGGATTTGATCCATTTGATTCTTGATTTGATCTAGATCTTAGAGATGCATTCTAAATGACTCACTTAGTGTACTAGAACTATAATTAAGACTTAGATTGGTCTTAATTGACCTAGGTAACAACCTGGGTTGTTATAGTCGCCTTCTTCCAATCCCGCCGTGTCGCATATGTAACGGGTCCCGCCAGCGTCAGTTCTGTCACCTGTTGTGGGTCCCACTGCTGTGTTTAAATCAAATGGAATTTCATTTAAATTAAATAGTAATGTTTATGTAATTTAAGTTTAATAATTAAATTAGTTTAATTGTAAAACTTTAAACACTTATATCTTGCAAATTATAAGTCCAAATACCACAATATTATATACTATTGAGATCAACAAAAAAAAAAAGAATATTTTGGTACTGTCCATTTTCCAGTATGACTTATATTTTACATAGTGACATTTAGGATACTTAATTAATTACCAAATTGTCACAATTCTTCAAATGCTTATAACTTTACACACACTCACCCAAACATATTTAATATGGATCTTAAAATAATCAGGAGAACCTCTAGATTACTATGACAGTATCAATTTCTCTATTTGGGTTATATTTTGCCTAATCACTTTTAGGTCCCCTCACTAATTATCATAATTCTGTGAAAACTTCAATTGACTATAACTTGGTCAATTGAGCTCCTAATTAGGTCTTCCAATATACAATTTTGATCAGAAAGACCTAATAAATAGTAAACTGTAAAAATATTTAAATTTTGATGGTTAGATTCCTTAATTAACCCGAATTACCCCAAAATTTGATTAGTGAATATTAGCATAATTAGTGATTCAAAATGAGTGATTCAACTTCTTGATAGCTCATAGAGTAGAGTATATAACCTTGTAGTGTGGTTGGTTTTGTAATTTTGTGATTAATTTTACTAATCACTCACTAATCACCCTTAACCTTAATTAGGTCATAACTTAATCAAATTGAGTACAAATTAGTTGTACTCTTAGTTAAGGTAATCAGTGAGTTATAGAGAAGCTATAGCCACTGATTTTACTGAATTTAGACTTCAAATAAAAAAGTTAGGTTTTTTGCCTAATCTTAAAATCCTAATTTGCATAATAGAATCCCAAAACTTGATTTGCACATAACTTAATTATTAGACCTCATAATTTAGTGTTCTTAGACTCCATAGAATTCTTAAATAGTAAGCATTAAAAAACTACATAAATGTTTAGACTTCAATAAGTTAAATTACTATTTTGCCCTTATGAGTCAATTTTCTTAAATTAAACTCATAATGCTCATTTATTATCCAAATTTGGTGTTTTTATTGTCTATCTTCATGTTAGATAGTAAGTAATCGTTTGCCACTGATAAACTCCAATTTAGAGCCATAAATCAAAATGTAGCTTTTTAGACCCTTAAGTAGGGGCAAAACGGTCATTTTGCCCAAATTTAGGTTTAAGTACTTTTAAACTTTAGAATCATTGTCAAATCACTAAAATCAGTAATTCAAATGATTTAGAATCAAATTCTCTTAATTTTAAGCTATTAATTAGATTTCTAGGAGAAATCCTAAATCATTATTAGGTAATTAATTTAAGTGACATAATGTGAAATTTCTCGCACATTATGTCTCCTCTAAGCTCCAATTTTCTTCTTAAGTAAAATACTAAGGTAACTTTAAACTTTATTATGTGAGATTCATCTCACATCATACCTTTCTTTTTGTCTTCCAATCCTTCCTTAAGCCTTCAATTTCAAGATTAGTTAAGGTTAGTGCTTGAGTGTTCATCTTAGTTCCTTAAGATCTTCTTCTTTATAAATTAGGAATATGACTTAGGTTAGATTTCATTCATTGAGTAAATTGGGTTACTCAATAGGTGAAACCTTAGTTTTACTATTTTATAGATTTTCATAGTTTGTTTATGATTATTTAATCTTTCAACTTTAGATTTAAGAATAGAGATCCATCCTATTAAGTGTGACGTTACTTAATAGGATATGCCTTAATCTTAATCTGTGAGATTGGGTTCTAAGATTTAGTCCTTTAGGATAACATTTGAATTAAGTGATTAAATCCCAATATTTGGAGGTTAATCTTTAATCCTTCCATCTTGATTTAGGCTTAATCAAGATGGGCTTGGGTTGCTTAAATCATCAAAATAGGTCAATTTGATTTACTTATTTAACTTATATAGTCGATCTTAATTAAATCAAATTAAGACCTAGCTAGTCCTAATTATTTGCAACTTCTAAGTTGTGAGTCCGAGTTACACTCAATAGTAGGATTTGGAGATCCTAAACTTGTGTAACTTGGAGTAGATAGAGGGGATAATTAGACAATAATAGATATCACATGTGTCTTAGTAGAGTCTCTTACTTGATGCCTTACTTACCTTGTATTCAAGCTTTATACCTTGAGCATATGTGGTGAACATAGGATATTTGATGAGTATCTTATATCAAGATTGAATTGCATAAACATTATTTGCATTTTTATAGATTCTCTCAGTATTTCTAATTTTCGATTTAGTAGAGTGTGATCTAATTAATAAGCCTCTTCAGTTCCTTGCTTTTGCTTTAATGCAGGACAAGCCTAGGTCCAAGATTAGTTATGATGGTATTTGTCTAGCTATTGCAATGTCTAACCAAGCCTAGTTGTAACAGCCAAAACTCTTAAGCACCAAGGTATTGTCTGCTTTGGCCTGAAATGCCTCACAATTTTGCCCACAGAAGATAACTTCCCAGCAGGTCACCCGTCCTGGGAGTGCTCCCACATGAGCACACTTAACTTTAGAGTTCTTATCAGGAACTCCACTATTATCTAAAAATGCGCCTCGATGTTTAAGAATTTCACTTATTATTACTTAAGTGGGTCTTCACAATCTCCCCAACTTAAGTAACTGACGTCCTCGTCAGTATCCGCACACAGATCCAAGAACCATCCATTGGTTAGATAGGACTAGAGGTGACCCCTACATGCACATGAGGTACCCACAACCATGTAGCACCTTAACCATCATGGGTTCAAGAGGCTGCTCACATGAAGTGGTACTTTGCCCTGTATGGCACTTACCTCCTATCTGACATCCTATGGTTTGCTCTAATACCATTTTTGTGCGGATACTGACGAGGACGTCAGTTACTTAAGTTGGGGAGATTGTGAAGACCCACTTAAGTAGAAATAAGTGAAACTCTTAAATATCGAGGCACCTTTTCAGATAATGGTGGAGTTCCTGATAAGAACTCCAAAGTTAAGCGTGCTCAGGTAGGAGCACTCCCAGGATGGGTGATATACTGGAAAGTTATCTTCTGAGAGAAAAATCGTGAGACCTTTCTGGTCAAAGTGGACAATACCTTGGTGCTTAAGAGTTTGGGCTGTTACAAATGGTATCAGAGCAAACCATAGGGTGTCAGATATGAACTAAGTGCCATACAGGGCAAAGTATCACTTCATGTGAGCAGCCTCTTAAACTCATGATGGTTAAGGTGCTACATGGTTGTTGGTACCTCTTGTGCCTGTAGGGGTCACCTCTAGTCCTATCTACCCAATGAATGGTTCTTGGATCTATGTGCAGATACTGACGAGGACGTCAGTTACTAAAGTTGGGGAGATTGTGAAGACCCACTTAAGTAGTAATAAGTGAAATTCTTAAACATCGAGGCGCATTTTCAGATGACGGTGGAGTTTCTAAGAAGAACTCCAAAATTAAGCGTGCTCATGTGGGAGCACTCCCAGGATGGGTGGCATGCTGGGAAGTTATCTTCTATAAGCAAAATTGTGAGGTCTTTCAGGTCAAAGCGGACAATACCTTGGTGCTTAAGAGTTTGGGCTGTTACACTAGTCCTAAGGTGGCCTAGGATGGTATTCATTAGACATTTCTTTCTCATGATTTGTTTAGCCAATTCTCTAATATGACATACTATTTTTAGGTGCACTCCTATTTGATGCTTCTGCCTTAGCTTAGCAGGCTAAGTGAGTTATTTTACATACTTTCAATTTGAATGGCTCGTTTAGCCATAGCAGTTTTCAGTTTCATATTTATTATCTTCAGCTTACTTTTTTGTACTTCAACACTTCCTTATTTACTGTCTTACTACATTTACTAACTTTCATATATATGATGTTAGATTTATTCATTTATAGGATGATAGTCTTACTCACTTGTTTTTATATATATATGATATTAGCCTTGCTTTCAGTTACTTAAATATTTCACATGTTCTTTTACTTTATATTAACTAGCATAAATTTATATTGATCATAAGCATATTTAGGATGAGTTTTCTATTCAGTTATTAGTATTTATTCTTTACTTTATGCCTAACTTTGTTGCAGTTGTAGTTGAAGGTGTATGCTTACTTCCCCTTTTGTTTAAATTATAAATTTACTGTTTATAGTTTTCTATTATTTCCATTTGCTTTCTTGCACCTATATTATTATTTAGTTGTTAATTAAATGGTGATATCTAAGAGAACTTAATAATTTATCAACCTAAAATGTACTTAGATATTTTGTCTAACTAAGTTTTTCTTTTATTGGCTGGGGCCCTATCATTATGAAATCGATAATGATAGATTCTGAGCTGTTTGAAGTTGTGGAGACGTCCGGGGACTTGCCTTTGGAGGAGGATCATACTGTTGAAGACTCTTAGCCTTTTCATTCTCTTTTCATTCTGTTAGTGAAGCTGAGTATCTTTATGTTTCATTTCTGCTAAATTGTTTAAATATATTGTAATAAGGCAGGTTAAACTTTACTTTTTGCTCTTTTACTTATTCTGAGTTGAATGTTTTGATTCTTATATTGTAATGGATGGATATTTAATATTTTGCTTCCGCATTTTATTTTCATGAATATATCATTAGTGATGTATACTTAAATGGCAAAGTCTTTGATTATAATGGATTATGATGAGTACCTAATCTAATTATAAGTAAAGATCTTATCATTTGGTGATCACCTCACCATAATCATGTTAACTCAAGAGTTAACAGGACCACGGCGGGACAGGGCCACCACATAGAGAGTCTCTAGCAGCAAGGTGGCATCCCTAAGGATTCCAAGATCTCCTTTTGAGCTTGATAAGGACTATGGAACTCCAACAAAAGGCAAGGATTTAGCTGCAAGTCATTGGAGAAGATGAATAGTAAGAAAGATTTGATGGATTAAACTCAAAGGGAAGAGGGAGTCTCTAGCAGCAAGGAGGCCGAGAGAATAGATGGAGGGAATTTAGTATGAGAAAGATTTTCAAGATTTAAGTCATCAAAGAGGAGAGAACTTCAATGGTTAGCTCTGCTTGCTTTGCCACTAGTTAGGCTTTTATTCGACGATGGAGGCGGAATCAAGCAAGATTGATTTTTGCGGTTAGAGGGGTCATTGCTCCAAATAATTACATGGTCTTATTTGTAAGGTAATGTGAAGTTAATATGTTTTATTTGGGAGGCAGGAGGCCCATTGCATGACTTTGGCCATCGCAAAAATTGTCAGGTGGTTAAAACTTCCACCAGAGATCGTTGGGAAGAAGATGAATAGTGCTATAGCTCTCCACAATCGTTGGATTAAATTGAAGCATGATGTCCCTTGCGGATTAAAATTATAATAGCCGTTGAATTTTAAGTAAATATCAGCGGTTGCGATCAAGTCCGTCTTTTAAATAGGTCTTCGTCGTTGTTGGATTCAATCTAATGTTTATCATCTTTTCACGATTTTATTTAAAAGTTGGCTATCATATTAGAGGCCAAATCTGATGACAACCCTTAAATCTTCCGCTTTAACTCAAAATTCCATCATTTGATCTAATTGATTTGATCCAAGGAATGATAACATGCCCACAGTTTCGATAAATTTGCAATTGTCAGATCCGGTAGATCCGACGCTCCAGATGAATATCATCGTTTTAAATGATTAATTCAGCTGATTTTAAATAAATTAAATCATAGAATTTTAAATTAATTAATTCTAAATATAATTTAGGCATATTTAACATATTTAAACTTCAAAAATTATAACATTTTCAGCACTTATGTAGCTAAATATGAGGAATTTAAATATATACAAAAATTTGAAGTTTTGCCCAATATTTTATTTAAACTTATTTTCATTTTTATTTCTCACTTAAATTCATAAATTTATTTTACCCTAAGGAAAAATTGTAAAGTTTCTTAATTCATTCACATGTACACACTTAATATTTAGGATATTTCATCCCCTTCATTTAGACTAATTTTGATTTAATTCTTTAATCCTATGATTTTAATCAATCTTAAATTTAATTGCACTAGATTCACGCTTAATTATTCTGATAATAAAACAATAAGTTCTCCTGCAACAATTTTTTTAGTAATAACAGTAGTAGTTCATGTGAAGCGTTACACTCTAGAGTGATGATGATAGTTCAATTTCTTGTTTTTCCAAAGAACAATCTTTAAAAGATAAACATAGCGATAAAATTATGGAAAATCTTGAACCTTAAAGTCCTACTTAATCTAAATCAACTATCTCAGCAATTTCAACATCCATTTACAAGCATATTGATCTTTAAATGCAAGAATGAAAATTAGATGATTGTCGTGCATCACCTTCATTATATTGGGTAGCATCATCTCATATTTGAGCATTATTAAGTTTGCTGAGATGTATAGGAGTAGCATCATTTAGACTCAGAATAGCAATGTGTCCAAAAGCCATAAGAGCATCAAAATTTGAGAATTGAAATGAGTTTATGATTTGTTGAAAATTTTATTAATAATTTCACAATTCTTTTATTAATAATCTTGCCTTTACGGGCACTCAATCCAGTCAATGTAGAATCTTGTTCATGTTTTAAATTAAGCATTCATTCAGACTGACTCATAATAGATTTTTGTATCACATAAATTCTTTCATCAAAAATGAGGGAGTAATCTTCAATAGAGCAGCAAATACAAATTCTATGTGTTTAAGACCAATACAACAAGGCTTTTGGTTGAGAAGGAAATTGTAAGAGAATACACAAATAACCTCCTGATGCAGCTTCCCCCCCACCAGAAATCTTCAAATCAAGAAAGCTTCAAAAACTTTATACAAAGACTATACCTCTTCTTATAAGTAGAAAAGTGTCCGGTATCTATCCTTTGTAGTAAAATAGGCTTAAAATGTCATTAGATCTAATACCACTGAGAGCTTCTTTGAAAGTCAATGCAGAAGTAAAAGGGGTGCAGCATTATAAGAGTTAGAAGATAAAGCTACTTGGCCGCAGATAATGAATCTAATGTGGTTATGATGCAAGGAATATGGAAAGGCTATGAGTACCTTGTGGCTTGGTAGAGTTGAGAAACATCAAGAATCCATGGCCAAAATTAATGAAACAATAAGATGTAAATGGGCTCCGCATTGAGCACCTAGAGAAGATAAGATTCAAACTTTGACAAAGATGAACAAGATATCAGAGAAAATGAAGGAGATGATCAAGAGGAATTTTTGTTGTTATCACTCAAGAGAAGCAAAAAATACCTCACCTTGTAAACGTGCTGAGGCAGGAATAAATTCTCTATAATAAAGTGTTTACTATATTATCAGCTAATACAATATTGATGCATGTTTCTTAAATCTTCGCTTATGAACCACTTTTGTTCATTATAATAAGTCAAGTAATTATATAACATTTGTTCAGTTTTACTTGTATTAATATATGATTAGTAAGACATAATGTTGACAATTGGATTAAAACCTTTGATGCTATGTTAATAATTTGCAGCATACTACTAGTTTAAACTCTCCTGCAAGGAAAAATGATTTATTGCATTAATTTTACATTTGCATTTCCTATTTCGCATTATTTCTAAATTTAATTACAAATGACTTTAATATTAAGTACTTAGATCACTTTAATTGGATTCAATTTCCTGACACCTTTTACATGTCAAGCTAGGAACTTAAAAGCATTGATATGCGAAAGAAGCATTAAGATGGTATAACATGAGCTATGCTTAGACTGCTACTGCTATTACATATTTCATCTAAATAAACTTTGTTAAAAAAGCAGCATAAGTTGGAATGTTCCGAACACCAGTAGATTATTATGCTGCATTATTTCTTTTAGGAATTTATACCTACATAACACTAAATTCTTAAATATTACATATAAAACACCTTAAGTTTTAAAATTTATGTGTATAATACCTAAATCTTCAAAATGCACCAAAATTAGCATCTTGCTAACTTCGTTGTTAGGCGCAGGCACTGCTTCCATGGACAGTGAAAAACTCAAACAACTTGTGTAGTTTCTACCTACCACATGAAGTGCAGAATTGGCACAAAAACCTTTACCAATCCATATTTCCCAGAGGGAAGCAACCACTCCCTCTCTGTAGTCGGGGGAAGGCACAATCTCTCGGGAATGAAACCCGTTTCCCCTTCAGTACGAAGGGGCCGACTTCCTGTTCATCTCAGGCGACCTCATGCCCCCCCTCCGCCGTCCCCGTCCATGGAAGCAGCGCCTGGGTCTAACGACGTTAGTAAGGTAGTAATTTGGGTGTATTTGGAATATTAAGAAGTTATATAAGTAAATTTTAAAATTTTATAAGTTATAAAAAAATCCCTTTCTTTTATCAAGAACAAAACAATCCCTTTATATTAATCAACTGCATTGTTTTCAACAAAAATCAGCATTATGTTTTCTTACCGTTCCAAAAAAAAAAAAAGAAATTTACTTCACTGTATTAACATCTTTAAAATACAAAAAAAAGTGCTGGAGTGCTCCTTACCGATAACAATATCCAAAACAAATAGCTTAGTCAACCTCCTAAAGCACAAAAATTGAAGACAGTGTCTGCCACTCTGATTGGTTTACCCCATCTCCAATAAAAGTAAAAGAAAAACCGTCATTCAAAAATCACTCCAAAATTCACACATACAGAACCCAAAATCCCAAAAGAACCTCGGCACCGTAGCTTCTTGGATTCCTCCATCTTGACGGAGGGAAATAGATTCCCTTCATAGCAGCGATCTCCAAGATGTCCACGCCCTCAAACCTTCGAACCCGCTTTGTGGGCATCATCTTCAGGACATCAAGTAATCCGAAGCTCTGTTGCTTTGAATGCCTTCTGCTTTCAACATCGGAAACAGAACTAGGGTTTATGCTTACGTTCGCTTCATCCGATTCCGAAGATCTGATCTTCGCGCCTTTGGACCTGCTCCTCAACACAGTGGATCTCTTCTTCTTCGTGAAAAAGGATCGAGAGCTTTTGCAGCTCCGCAAATCTAGGGTTAGATCTGTTTGTGAGGAAGTGGAAGCGGAGGAGCTGGGCGTTTCAGGAAGAGAGTAGATGAGAATGGAGTCGTCAGCGTAGAGCCGAGTACGGTTGTTGGTTCCATCGGAGCCTAGGGTGGCCGCGGTGGCGGAAAGAATTTCTAAGGCGGAGAAGAAATTTGAATCGTCTGTTGGCGAAGGCCCCATGTCGACACGGCCGGCGACAGCTAGTGGAGGCGCCACTTTGTACCCTAAAACCCTTCAATTCTCACTCATTATATAATTGCTTCTCTTATTTTAACTATATTTTCTTTTCAATATACATATATACATACATATAAATATATATATTAAAGATTTGAATTTTTAATATTTTAATCTCAAAATTTCAAATTCATAACAGTAGCTTCGAAATTATTTGAAATAGCAAAAAAAATTGTACATATCTACATAGATATATAACTATAACCTATGTATATAATATGCATATAGAAAAGAGAAATTTTGAGTGAACTAGAGACCTCCGTTTGCTAATAACTGTTCTCCTTTCAAGTCCTTTCGTCCTCTTATTCGCTTTCTCGAATGCACTACAAAAGAAAAGAACTACCTTTGAAGCTGAGGAGTCTTATGACAAAAAACAGATGCAAATTACTCTCGACCGCATTTCGAGACAGCCTCTTTGTATCCACGTTCGCAACCACAAGAAGCGCAACTTTCCCAGAAGGAAAATCTCTGTAATAAGAGAATGCCTCCTTGGCCATCAAGCAGCCAAGAATAGTGTCACTCTCTGTTGTGGATACGAAGTCATTCTACATGGTTGTTCAGGAGAAGATTCTTGAACGGTTCGACAAGACCTTTGATTGGTCCCTTAAGGCCAAATTGATGGGCCCGAAGGCCATTGAGTCTGTAAGAATCTTCGTTGAGGAGTGTGGACTCACTGGCATTCTCACTCCTGAAGCTTTCCTCGAGGAAAGAGAGAACATGCCACAGGAGCTCTTCCCATCTTGCTAGCTATTGCCGGGTCAGCTTTTGAAGCCTTTTTTATTATACGATTCTGTAACTTAATTTGGCAGGTAATTGTGTTTACAAATTATAACTGCATATGCTAATTAAATTCAATAATCTTATGCCTAGCCTTATTGCTCTGGAGATATTATTATAGTTGTGATTATGCCATTAGCTGTTTGATTCATTTGTGGTTTCACTAGCGATTGTTGAAAATGTTCGATATGGTAATCGAGCAGTCCTTAAGCTAATCCCTTCTTTTTCCACTTGAAGAGGGCATTACATTGACTCTACAATTATTTTATTGGCTTCTTATGTCCCCAAAATTAAATTGTATTAGATGTTATAACATCAACTCTTTCATTATTGAGAGAGCAATATTGAAATTTCAAAAAAATTATATTGGTAGATCATGAATGATCTTTTAAGTTTGACCACTATTTTTGTTTTTATTAAAAATACTATTTAAATTTGTTGATGTGATTTGAATATCATTTCAATACAAATTTTAAAAATATTATTTTAATATAAATAAATAAACACTAATAAAATAATATACAAATTCTATTAGATGATTTTTTAGTATCATATCAATAAATCTAAATAATATTTTTCTTTGTCTCAACTTCTAACAACACAAATTTTAAAAATCAATGTATAAATAATAATTTATAGGGTATTTTACTTAGAATTATTAAATTCATGACTCTAAATCAAATGTGCGCTAACATTTGGAATTGTTGTGCTATTATCTTGATGAATGCTACCGCAGATGAAGAACATTTGAAAGTGCGATTTTCTTTTTTTAGTTTCACGCTGTGAAAACAAATTTCTCAGATGATGTCTGTTAATATATATCAAGACAGCACTCCTCTTAGCCTTCGTCGTCTGGAAGAATAAGCGGGAGGAGAATCTCCAGAAGAAGCGTCGCGAGGGCATTCAAGCTCAGGCGTTCGCGATCTCTGCGATTGGCTCCACCGTTCAGCAAACAGCACTCCTCTTTGCCTTCCTCCGGAAGAATGAGCGGGAGTTGAATCTCCGGATGAAGCGTCGCGACGGCATTCAAGCTCAGGCGTTAGCAACCTCTGCTATTGGCTCCGCCGTTCAACAAAAGGTTAGGTCACGCCCTGCTAGTTCAAAAAAATGGCGACTCTGAAGTAGACGATGTGCTTGTTCTTGTGCGTCATCTTTCTCAGTGCATCTGGCGGCATTTTTAATAACGAGAACGCTTGTCGTGGCTCGGATTTCACGCGATTCTGTAGCTCAATGGCTGTGCCCGCGACTAAGAAGGTGAGGCACGAGATATAGATGTTCGGCGACGTCCGCGATGACTCGGTCAAATCCCGATCAAGCAATTTCGAGTGAGTTCCAGACCGCCCTTTTTGACCCTTTTTAATGCAATGCAATATGAAAATCCTATTCATGTTGTATGTAGCTTTTTGAGAAGCATTAAAAATGCTTCACTCAAAACCGTAGCCTCAACTATTATGCCAAATTTATCAGTTATTTTTGGAAAAACCTTTTTAGAAGAGGTTAGGATAACATTGAAATTCCTCACTGCTTACATCTATAAAAGATAGACTTATTGAAGAAGCGAATGTTAAGAAGGGAAAATTAGCGCTTTATTTCTGCTTACATAGAAAAACCTTAGTGAATGTATGACGCAAGCTGAGGTTTTCCAGTTGCACGTCTTGAATTTAAATCAGAATTTCGAATCAATAAGGCTTCTCATCGAATTTTCCATATGCTAAATGGTGCTTTGTGCTTTCGCCCGATATGCTTAATGATTTCCGTCTGATGCATCCTTATAATTAGTCTTCGGATTAATCGCATATACTTCTCCTCTTCTTAACAGCATGCATCCTTCGTTTCTGTTTTGGTATTGTGCTGATGCTCTTCAGGTGTTAGATCTCCATATATCCCATTTAATGATCTAAATATTCATTTAGATATATTTAATCATACAAAAATATAAGAAATATCACTTATTCAATTTAATAATAATATTATCCAGAATATTACATATTTGATAATATTTTAAAGCTATCTCAATTTCTTCAAATTTGTACTTAGTCTAGCATTATAAAAATAATATTTTAGTGTACATTCTAAATACAAAAAATATTAAATAATATATTTTAAATAAATGTGAAAGACGAAAATAATATGATAATAATTACAAATAAATATGATTTTAATACAAATAAACATTTATTTGTCATAGTTACCTAATCAATCTCATAAACATAGCTTGTCATATGATTAGATGAATTTTAAACATATTGGTTTTATTTTACTTTGGTTATCATTACAATAAGAGTTTTGAATTTTGCTTAAGTTCTTATTATTTTGACTTATTTGATTTGTTGCTTGTTCTAAGGTGTCTTCTGAATGCTTCTCTTATTTCATTTTTGAGAATTTGAATGTGATGGATTATAGATGGTGCATGACATTACACTTAACTGTCTAAATCATGCTCCATAAGAGAATGAACCATTATGTAGATAGGAACAAGGCAGCTGGATGGGTACGGCGGTAGGCGCACGACCGAAGGCTACAGAGAAGACGTACAGGGAACGCATCAGGGCCGTCGGATCGAAGCGATGATCCAACGGCTAGATCTGCTCGAGCAATGTTGCGTCGTCGGATCAAATCAAAATAAGGGCGACAGCTAGGATCGACGGATCCCGCTGCATGCTGTTAGGCTCATCGTAGCAGATTCGTGCATCAAATTTTTTTCGGCCGTTAGAATTTATTAAATAAATAAATATATATATATATATATATTAATTTAAATACTTTAATTAAATAATTAATTTATACACAATTAATACTCAAAAATTAAATAACAAAACGGACTCTAAAAAATCCCATAAAGAAGATTAAAGTCAATTAGGTTACTAATTGACGGGTAACACTACTAGGGTTGTTATAGACTCTTCTCCTTAAAAAGAGTGTCGTCATCGACACAGCCAATAAAAACAAGAACTGAAAAAGTACGAATGAAATCTAAAGAAATAATAACAAAAATGAATGAACTAAAACTACTTGATTAAGAAAAATACTATGGGAATTTTTTTCGCATATCCTCTTCTTTTTCTCACATGGCTTCACCAGCTGGATGGTTCTGCCAGTGAATTTTGATCATAGGAATGCTGCGGTTTCTTAGCTGCTTAAGATCTCGCCCCAGAATCGCAACAGGTTTAATGATGAAAGTCAGATTATGTTGCAACTCGATTGCTGGAATCTGAAATTGCTGTCTAGAATCTAGCAAACATCTTCATAATGATGAGACATGAAACACATTGTGCACGGCTGAGAAATCATCAGGCAACTCCAACCTATATACAGAGGTTCCAACTTTTTCAATCACTTTAAAGGGTACCAAATAATTTGGACTCAGCTTTCCAGAAACTTCGAATCTCTGCACATCTCACGTTGGACTTACTTTTAAATACGCATGATCATCAACTTGAAACTCTAACAGACGATGACGAGCATCATGATACTTTTTCTGTCGATTCTGAGCTATCATCATATTACACTTAATTAGAATAACTTTTCTAGTTGTAACAACCAAATGTTATTACCCAGTTTAATTTTAGCTTAATCGTATTTTTATAAAGTTCATCCAGTCATTAGAATCAAACTCTGAAAATTTAGAGCAATTCGGAGCTCAATCAAATATTTCATATTATTTTAATATTTAATTAATTAGAAAATTGAGGTATTTAATTTGACCTCGAAATCGAAATCCAACTTCGTCGTTGCAATCGTCATCCCAAATTAACTAGGGGCAATGTTTTTGACGCATTTGGAAGTCGTCGAATTTTCATGAATATTTTAATATAATTAAACACTTTAGAAAATTATGATAATTAAATAATTGTTGGAATCTAAATCTGACTTTCTCGTTGAATTCCTCACCCCAAATTAGCTAGGGTAAATTTTTGGAATTTTTCGGAACGCATTTCTAAAATTTGAATTTTTTTTAAATAATTAAAGAAATAAATATTTATTTATTTCTAATTCTTTTCTTATTTTTCTATTTCTATTTTCCTACCTGGCTTCTTCCCTTACCCCATTCGGTGCCCCATCTCCTTTGCACGCAAAAAGGCAGAGGACCTCCCATGCCTCCCCTCTCCCCTTAGGTCATATCTTCACCTCTCCTCTTCTCTCATTTAAGAGGGAGCTCAAATCCTTCATCCTCTCCATTTGCAAAATTTGAGAGCTCCTCTCCTCTTTTACCCCATTATTAAGCTTGGTGTTAAAGAAAAAGAAGAAGAAGAAGTTCTTCCAAGCTTTTCAAAGCTTCTTCCTCCTCTTTGAAAAGGCTAAGGTACCCATTTGCTCATCTTCTTTGCCTACTTCATGTTGATATTATGCTTGATTGTATTCTTAGACATCCATGATTAAGTATGGAAACTATTATAGTTCTTCAAAGTAATATATCTCATACTTTATTTTTCTCCCATTTTGCATACCCAACTTTTATCTCCAGTGTTCGTATAGTTAGGATGATCCATTTTTGCCGATTTTGGTATCAATGGAAAGGTCTCGGAAAGACATTTCCATCGGTACATGGCACCACTCGTAAGGTGCCCAAAATGGGGAGTATTTGGGTTCGAAAGTAGGCCATTTATGAGTTTTGCACTGGCAAAATCACTGTCAGGCGCTGCAGCGCGTTGCAGCGCCTGACTTGCAGAAACTGATTCTCCATAGCCCGCTACCGCGCGCCGCAACGTCTTAATAATCTTGCGATGTATAAAAATATAATCTGATAAAAATAATGTAAATCCGTCATAGCGCACTACCGCGCACCGTAGCGACCGCCTTTCGAAAATCAAGCACCGAAACCCGCCGTAGCGCGTCGTGCGCCACAGCGCTGAATCCTGTCGTACCGCGCCACATCTCCTAAAAGCGCTGCAGCGCGCTCTAGCGCGCCGTAGCGCCCAGAATTTTCTGAAAGTGCCCAGAAATGGCTGAAATTGCCAAAACTTCGCTGTTTTTGCATTCTAAGGTTCCTAGGACCCTAGTGAGACTGAATTATATCAAATTTGAACCTAATTTAATTAAATTTGAGCAATGCATAAAATTCTATGTGAAAGTTAAATTTGAAAATTTGCCCTTTTTAATATGCGCTTAAAACATATTATGTGTCATAAAAATCTTGTGCCAAATGTTAAAAAACAAGATCATTGATTGCTTACATTAACCAAGTATACCTCAACAACTAAATGACATGAAATTTAAGTCTTTTAGATTTGTAATCAAGTGCTAATCTCTTAGGTTTGATTTTGAATTTGGTTAACCTTAATTACCTTCTACTTTATGTCATCTTACATTTATATGCTTTCATGATATTATGATGTATGTTAGAGAACTTTATCATTGATTTGGACACTTAGATATGCTTCAATTGACATTATACTGTACTTGAACATAAGAATCTTAAGAAGTTGATTAAACAGATGATACTTAATCTAAATCTAAAAGTTGATATTAGTAATACACCAATAATATATTGATTTGTCATTGATTTTTAAATCAACAATTGGTCTTAATTTTGGTAAGGTCAGGGGTTAAACCCTATTTTATCTTGATTAAGATATAAACCTTAATCACTTAATTAATCAACTTGATTGTAAGATAACTGAATTTACATTATTCTAGTAATGCATTTGATTTAGTATTGATCTTAAATTATTAAATTAGAAGTTAATATTAAATCCGTGTGATTGAATCATCTGAATCTAAATTTTGGATCTTTAATTTTCTCTTATATAAGACTATTAGCACAAGATGGATAATAAAATTATAATGATTTATGAAATAATCTAACTCTAATGATATCTTTGATTTATCCTATGATTGTAGAATAGAATATGGTCAAATGGATTTTAATCATTTGATCTGATCACTTTAATCTAAGTCTATTTGAAGAGTGAGATCTTGAGGGTCTTGCTTTATGATCATTCTTGAAATGTTTAAAGATCTTAAATATTAATATATTGAGGTAGGAAGAACTTTTGTAATTTATTGAGATAGGAATCTTATATAATCCTTCATAACCTTAGAAGTTGATTTTGACATCTCGTGGTAGGGATCACCTAAAGTAGTTAGAATGGAACTTCTCCCTTACTGTAGAAATCACTATTTAATGATCTTTTAATTACATCCTTGGAGCATTGTGTAGAACTCACCCATTTAGAGTAAGAATTAATAGTTTTGATAAATTCTTATTGATTAAATAGAATCTTCTGAACCTAAATTATTGGTTGGGTATAGTAGGGTATGCCCATAGTACTGGATTATTTCAGTAGTATTCGAGAATAATTGAGTCACTCTAAGTAAGATTTATCTTTATGCTATCCTGCGGGCTTAGGTGGATACAATCTTGCTTAGAGTAAATCAATCGATCCTAAGAGTATTATAAATGGGGACTCATTCCTTAGTTTGATTAAAATACAAATCGTCATCAGGTGATTCCTCCTAGCAAAGATCGCTTCAATAGGTGCGGCTTAAACAAACTAAGTAATTTGAGTCACCTTCTTACTTAGCTTGAGATACAAATCGCCATCGGGTGATACCTTCTATCGAAGATCGCTTCGTTAGGGTGGCTTAATCAAACTAAGTGTTAATGATCACCTTTCTTGCAAACATGCTAAATATGTGTATACAATCATCTCATCTAATGATTTCTAAGTAAACTCTCAACTTTAACAAATTATCGAAGCTAGAATTTAGGAGTTAGAATCCTTTTAGCATGATTTTGCATAATGGAGACCTTGAATTTATTATCAGATTTCAAAGTATTTTCTGGATTTCTGGATTTATCTTATTTAGCTTAGAAGCATGAGCATGAGCATAAGTATTATGTTGAGTATCAGTAATGATGTATGAGTATCAGTGATGATTTATGGGTTACTGAATGTTGCATACATTGACGGGGGAATTTCAGGATACATCGGCATTGCAGTTCCCAACTGGATGTATGTATACATTGGACCGTACGACTCATAGCAGTTCAGTGATATTTTGGTTGCATATCTGTAGTATACAGTATTATGGCATATTCAGATGCACATTTTTAGTGGCATACATCATAGTTTTACATGCTATCACTCAATTTCAAATCTATTACTATTTTTGTTTACTTTCAGCATATAGTTTTCAGTATAATTTTACTTTACTTCAATTTTATACAGTTTTATACTTTTAGTTATTTTTACAGTATTTCTGCAGATTTAATTATATTATGTAAATATTAAATGAATAGCTAGAACTATTTAGATTAGTTTCGATGTGTTAGACTTATTGTCTAACATAGGGTACTTTTGGGATCCGACAATTTGCTAGATCTTGAGCAATACATTGAGTCAGGTCATGAGTACACCCATGAGATTTAGGAGGAGCTCGTGGAACACTAGTGGACTCTTCCCCAACTTTACTTTTTTGCTTAGTTTATTTCAATTCAGTACTTAGCTTTTACGTCTGTATTTCATTAAACTGTTTGTAATAATTCTGGATGTATTTTTTTTATTTTCTGAGATGAATGTTTCATACAACTTCTGTGATGAATATTTTTGGATGTTTGCTTTAAGCTTCCGCACTCTGTTATATACTATTTATACTTAGTATTGTAATATGATCAGTATACTGGAAATGCTGATATCTTATACATATATTAGATTCCTCATGTATTTTACATCTAATGTATGTATTGGTCTAATACTTAGGATATTGATACTACTTTTATATTAAGTATTAGCTCTCAACCCTCCTTGAGGTTGAGTAGTAGCCCTTCAGATGGGTTTGGTTTCAATCGTTCGGGGATACGGGATATTCCTACCCGAGTGCGCGCCGCTCCGCCGCCGCTCTGTTATATCTTTTGCGCACGGCGACGGGGCGGGGCGCTACACTAGTAGTCTCCTCGATCAATTCGGAACCATAAAGCTAAGAGTCTCTTACTTCAATCCAAGCAACATGAGTTGTACACCTCCTACCATAAAGAGCTTCGTAAGGAGCCTTACCAATGCTAGACTGAAAACTGTTATTGTAGGCGAACTCAACTAAGGCAAGATGATCTTCCCACGACCCCCCGAAATTAAGAGCACAAAGACGCAGAAGATCTTATAAGATCTGATTAATCCTCTCAGTTTGACCATCAATCTGGGGATGAAAAGTAATACTTAAAGCTAAATTCGCCCCCATATCTTGCTGAATAGCAAACTGGAATCTAGAAGTAAACATACTGTCTTTGTCAGAAACTATGCAATTTGGTGTATCGTGCAAACGAACGATTTCCTTAAGATAAAGCTTAGCTAACTTCTCCACAGGATCTGTCTGACGAATTGGAAGGAAGTGAGCTGACTATGTTAGTCTATCAACTATCACCAAAATCGAGTCATAATCAGATCTACACTTAAGTGGACCCACAATAAAATCTATGGAAATATCAGACCATTTTTATTCAGGAATGTTTAAGGATTTGAGAAGTCCACCAGGCTTCTGATGTTCACCTTTAACTAATGAACACGAATGGCACTTAGAAACAAATTTGACAAAATCTCTCTTCATGCCAGACCACAAGAATGATTTCTTTACATCCTGATACATCTACTTACTGCTTTCGGGATGAACAGTGTAACCAGAGTTAAGGGCTCTGACAGTATTTGCAATTGTAAGCTTTCAGGAATCCATAACCTAGTATTCAAGACGTAATTCGGACTTTTTTCCACTAACGATATCGAAAACCATAATAGAATAAGTCACATCTTCTTATGAGCTTCGATAATCTTAGACCTCAGAGAATTATCTGACTTAATAGCAAATAATAAAGTGCCCAAATCAGCAGATCTGATCGGCTCAAGATTCAATATGATAAAATCTTTGATTAAAGATTCGCTGGCAACAGAGGCACCTAGGTTATCAAGGTCATTCTTTCGTCAGGACGCAAGAGATAGTTATAGGACGATGGAAAGCGAAGCGAAGGGTAACTCCTAACTCGACATCTGAGCCCAAGGAGATCATAACTAGGGGATGATAAAGTCGCTTTACAACTTAGAGCATCAGCTACTATATTAGCTTACCCGGATGGTACTAAATTTCCATGTCGTGATCGTAAAGTAACTCTAGCCACCTATGTTGACGGCAGTTAAGTTCCTTTGGAGTGAAGATGTACTTTAAACTTTGATGGTCAGTAAACATCTCACACTTAACTCAATACAGGTAGTATCTCCATATCTTAAGAGCAAAAACTATCCCTGCAAGTCAAGATCATACACAGGATATGTGACAGCCCAAACTCTTAACACCAATGTATTGTCCGCTTTGGCCTAAAAGGCCTCATTATTTTGCCCTCAAAAGATAACTTCCCAGTAGGTCACCCATCCTGGGAGTGCTCCCACATGAGCACGCTTAACTTTGGAGTTCTTATCAGGAACTCCACTCAACTTCTGAAAAGATTCTTCATAGGCTGTGCTCCAAATGAACGGAACTTCCTTTATAGTTAACTAAGTTAACGACAAAGCGATTAGAGAAAATTGAGGAACAAAACTTCTATAATACCAGCGAGTTCTAGGAAACTGTGAATCTCTGTTACAGATTTAGATTGAACCCCACTGTTGAACAGCTTGGATTTTCTTTTGATCGACTCTAATGCCTTTAGCATCAATCACGTGCCCCAAAAATGCCACGAACTTGAGCCAAAACTCACATTTAAAAAACTTAGTGAACAACTTATTCTCTCTTAACAACTCAAGAACGGCACGTAGATGCTCTTCATGCTCAGTAGCTGACTTCGATATAGATTAGGATGTCGTTGATGAAAACGATGACTGTGGCGCCCCACCTCTTAATCCACAAGATTAAGCTAAGGGGTGGTGTGTCACTCTGATTAACCCTTCACTTATTATTGGATTATGATGAAAATCCAAAATTCACCTAATAAGGGAAGAAGTAAGCACATAATTAAAGTAAGCAATCACTATATAAGAGATTCATACAGAGTACAGAAGTGATTTAAATAAGAAACATCTAAGCATCACAGTAAAAATAACATGGAATATAACTCATAATAAATAACATAGTAATCCAAAACACACAGTCATGAATATATGTATTATTACATCACATTAAAGTTAAAATAATTAAAAGCATAATTTCTCTCTCTTCTCACTTGTAAAAAACTAAGCAGCAGCTCCCTCTAAAGGCTTCTCCTCTAGATAAGGCACCTCCTCGTGGCACCTGATCTTCTATCGAATATGGATTTATAACTTAAGCAAAAATGAGGCTAAGATATGCCTCAAATATAAGCTAAATAAGGCAGGGCATATAAGTAAAAGTAATTGAACAAGTACTACAAGAAAATACTATATCCTAAATATACTAATGATCATTAAGAAGATTGCAAGTTAAATAAATAAACTCAGCAGTGATATATACATATATCAGCAATAAATCTACATCCTAAAAATATATAAGCAAAATAGGAAATAGCTGACTGAATGAAAATACTGACGCATGTACAAACATTAATACTATATATGAATATTTGTGTACACTGCCATACAGAAAAAAGGCTAATCTAGCACACTGAATATCAAAGGATCTTAGTGTCAACAGAGGCTAAATCACAAAATTATATTCTCCTAGCGTCATCAAGGAGGCATATGCAGAATATAAGATTTTCTCTTAGCGTCATCAAGGAGGCATAGGCAGAAAACACATAACAAATTTTCTCCTAGCATCAACAAGGAGGCATAGGCAGAAAATATAAGCAAAGTCTTCTCCTAGCGTCAACAAGGAGGCATAGGTAGAAGACATAACTGAGAGGCAACTCTAACACATGCAATTTTATCTTTAATCATTTATGTTAACATTTTTATAAGGAATCTAAGGAGTTTCCTGATAGACTGTAAATACATGTCTGCGCTTGCACGCAAGTGTACGTGATCTGAAGTAATAAGTGGAAAGTATGACTTTCTGGAAATTTATCGAACAACAGAGAATTGGTTGATTTGGCACTAAAGTATATCTATTCTCACTAATATTTAAGCTATAGTATGTATTGGTTGGTTGGTCTAAAATTAGCGTGAATATTCACTAAGTAAATAACAAGATTTAAAGAAAGAGGAGAGTTGGGCCCATCCCACATGCAATGATATAATACTTGTGTAGATTTATTTCTCAAGCTTTATCATTTAGTTTAATTGAAATCAGGTGCACATTGTTGTCCTTTAGTCTAGCTCAAAGGCTTACAAGTTCAAATCTCGTGCACAAAATGAACTCACATTCGGTTCTACTTTAGCACAAAGATTCTTGTAAGATTCTTGAGATTTAATGTTAATTCATTTTCTCCTTATTTAAGGAGAGTTTAAATTTTCTTAAATCTTAGGATCTCACAAGCATTGATTTTCCACTACGAGCATAACTTCGCATCTCACATAGCTGAGATGAGAGAATCACATGTTGGGCTCAACGATTATGTCACTTAGTTCATGAGCACTAAAACTTCATTACTCAATCTTAATTATGTGGAGCTAAGGAGCTCATTTAGTGGGTCTTAGCGTCACTTGCATCAACTCTTAGATTGAGCTTAAGTTGAGGTGCATTGAGCTCAAGAACATTTTCACATGGTTGTAAGCTTCCATGCACTCAAAATCTAGCATCCAACCTAAGGTGAGCTAAGGAGCACAAGATAATTAGATCTTGGATTTTTTTAGTTCTTTTCTCATAAACACATCAAGACTAATTTAGATGAAAATTTCTTAGTAAGGTATTAAAATCACAAATACATTATGCTTGAGGGAAAACACTACATCAATATTACATCATGCATCATGGGACTTCATCCAAACCCTCCCCAAGGGGAGTTTAGCTACTCATTACACAAGAAAATAAGGAAGACACATATATAGATAAAGACTCTTTCATGGTCACTAAAAAAAAATACAAGATTGAGTTTAGAAGATACTAGGAACGCTCCGTAGAAGTTCTCCGAAATTATTCTTCTCCTTCTAATTATCCTCTTCTTAGGTTGCTAGTGCTGCCTTCTTCCTCTTCTCCCTTTGCAAAAGCTTGCCTTGCCACCTTTGGGGAGTTCTCTCTTCCTTTGGCTCTCCTCCTTACTTAGGGAATTTTTGCTAAAATTGTGAACCCTCCTCTAGTCAAGAGGAGGGGTATTTATAGGATGGGGGTGCATGCTCCTCTCCCCATAAGCAACCAGAATTTCCATAAAAAATGTTGAATTCATCATTGCACTAATTTTTAATTTAGGGTGAGGTGACAATAATCTCATTTCTTTAGCCACAACATCACCTCAAAGCTTCCCCTTTTTATAAAAATGGCTGCTGCAGGAAATGATGGCTAGAGACAATATTCAGGATAAAGGTCATGTCTCCAGCCGCATTAAATGCATTGTCTAAGAAAAATTTCGGCGGGCCGCTGCAGCGCGCTGAAGCGTACTGCGGCGTGCTTTAGCATACCCTGGTCCCTAACAATTTAGCCAAGTCCTCCGCTGTAGACCGCTGCAACGCGCGATCGCGTGCTGTAGCGGGGAATTCCGTGAAAAATACTGTTCAATTAGTTTCTTTTTCCAGATTTTAAAGAGAGAAATATTTCCGCGGCAGACCGCGAGCGCGCCCAGCGCGATGTGGGTTGTGTAGCGGTCAATTCCACGAAAAACACTGTTCAATTAGTTGGGCGACCCGATTTATATAGCCAAGTCTTCCAGGATAAACGCTGCAGCACGCGAAAGAGAGACTGTTGGGGAGTATGTATTGTTTGTTTGTTTTTGTAGCGGTGAATTCTGCGAAAAACACTGTTCAATTAGTTGGGCGGCCCGATTTATAAAGTCAAGTATTTTCGCTGTAAACCGCTGCAGCGCGCGACCGCGCGCTATAGCGATGAATTCCGCAAAAAACACTATTCAATTAGTTGATCCCCCTTTTAATAATCATAAATATTTTCGCGGTAAACCGCTGCCGCGCGCGACGCGCGCGCTGTAGCGATGAATTTCGCAAAATACACTATTCAATTAGTTGAGCCCCCATTTAATAATCATAAATATTTCCGCGATAAATCGATGCGGCGCTCGACCGCGCGCTGTAGCGGTGAATTCTGCGAAAAATACTATTCAATTAATTTTCATAAATTCCAGATATTTCCGCTGCAACCCGTTGCGGCGCACGGTCGCGCGCCGCAGCGGTTTTCCTTTAGTAATTTTAAAAACCTGCATAAAGCCTTAGAGTTCCTTTGAATTCCATTTCCTTGAAAAAGATAAAAAAAATTGATTTTAGGAGCAGCATAAAGATCTTAAATAGATGAATTTTTCCCTTTATTTAGATATAATTTATGGATTCATCATACCCCCACATTTAAATTTTTGCTCGTCCTCGAGTAAGCTCAAAATAATAATTTTTTCTGTATTTGAATGGATGAAAGTCACAATGATGTAAATGAAATAACTATAAGTGAAAATATGTGCATGATAAGAAAAAATAAAAATGAACAATGTAGCAATCTTAATATTTTCAATTGAGTTACTAAGGTGGTTAAGTCACTAAATTTCTAAATATTTGAATTTTTTTTAATGCTTGATAATAGGTGATGGGTTCCATATATTTGGATTTTTAGACTAAAGATATGATTTAGAGATTCTTAGAGTTGTGTCATATGTGCTCCTTCTTATAAATCAAAAAGATGAAAAGTTCTTAAATGAGAGATATTTTCTTCATCTTTTCTTATTTTATTCACTTGGGAGAGATTTTTTCATCATTCATTTTTTGCATAAATATTTTGTTCTTTTTATTCTTATGGAGAGATATTTTTCTTTATCGCTAACATCTTTGTGATCATGAAGTCCTACGAGAGCCTAGCACACTCCATTTATAATCCATGCCATATTTTCTAAGTTTAAATCATATGCCTTCCCCCACATTTAGTTCAAGCATTTATTTAAAAAAAAATTTGGAGATTTAGATTTTCCTCCATTCATTCCTCAATCTCACATTTGATTGTTTATAATTCATTTAATTATTTTTTTGCTAAGTATTCTTTTTTACTTATATCTCATTTGATTTTGCATTTTTGTAATTTTCATTTCTTATGAAAAATTCAGAAAAAATATGTCACTTAAGAATAACTCAATAAATCTGGGAATATGAGAATTCATAAATTGCAATCTCAAAATAAAAACAAACTACAATAAAAATAAAAATAAAATTGAAAAAAAAGAACAAATACAACCTAGTTAATTTTCATCGTTCTCATCATCGTCTTCCTCTGACATACGCCGTCTCGGTAGGGTAGCGCGTCTCCGGTATGGGTGCACCGATGGGAGGCCGTGGCAACATGGAGGCGTCCGGTCCGCCGTGCAAATTCCAATCATCAAACAACATCTCGATGGCTTCATGAAATTATGATTGGAACTGGCGTTGTTAGACGTATTTCTGTTTGAAAAACCCCATATCTGCAGTTAGAGCTTTACTTTTGATTGTGGAGGCGCATCAAGAGTTGGTTTGTGAGACGCGAGTTAGAAGGTGCAGACGCTTCCGCCCTTTGGCCCCTTCTTTTCTTGGGCAATTTACGTTCACTTGCCCAAATGTTAAGGTTCGAGGGGTGCAGGGCAACGCTGGGGGGAACAATGGTGTCGGAGGAGAAGATCTTAATCTCTTGGGCTTCGCATTACCAGAAATTAAAGACCCGAAGGCCAATGCTGCGTATGAACCTTTGAGAGCTTTCCAAAGCTGCTCAAAGATAATGTTTGAGATGTGGATTTTGCCTGCTCTAACCAATGAGCACAAAAGGAGTGCTCGGGCACGGGTCACTTCAGTTAAGTGACTTGAGGGCATGACATAGCTAGAAATGAAGACTATCTCCGTTAATTCAGAGCGATGAATGTTGGCGAGTCCCCCTTCCCACTCGGTGTCATTATTGACGATTTCCTCAACAAGAGCGTGGGGACCAAAACGAGAGTCCAAGAGATTAGAGTATGAATAAGAGCTTACCTCCGCCAACCCATAGAATTGCTCAATTTAAGTAATTCCTAGGGTGACACCCTTTCCCCGACAGAAAATCCGCTGCCCGGATGCGTCAATTGCGTTGGCGTACACTTCCTGGATGATTGTCGTGTATGTGGGAGCTCTCTTGGTCACAAACTCGTGCCATCCTCTAGGATTGACCTGTTCATGAGGGATGGGGTAGGCAACGCTGAAGCTTCGCTCCGGGATCAACTTCCGTTGGGAAGTGATAGAGGTGAAACGGTGCTCGGCCTCCGCCGAGGAGAGCCTCTTCGTGTTGAAAGTTCCTCCGGATGAGGAAGCTTCAACATCCTTCCTAGCAATTGCCTTCTTCCTGGAATACATTGCCTTGGAATGAGAGTTTTAAGATGATCAAGAGATTGAAGAAGATGAAGAGAATGTGCAAGGATAACCCCCCCATTCCCTCCTTATTTGTAGCCCAAATATTCAAGGCAAAAGAAGATGGTCAAATAGTCTTTCCCATGCCATTAATGTGGTGATCCATGTGAATGAGGGGCAGCTTTTTCAGCAACTTTTGATTGCCTTGGGAACCCAAGTGTGGTGCCCCGCACCCTTAATCCGCCAAAGGATTAGGTTAAGGGTGGAGTGTCACTCTGGCTAACCCATCACTTACCATTGGATTAGGATAAACTCCACAATCCACCTGATTATGGAATGATTAACATAAAATCTATCTAACAGTCACTATATAAGTAAACGTACAGAGTGTGGAAGCAATAAATGACATCCAAGCATCACAATAACATAAGTGCAAAATATAACTCAGAATATAAGCATATAAGTCCAAATTCACAGTCAAGGGTACCTGTATTATTACAACATTTAAAATTCAAATAAAAAGGAAATGCAAATACACTCATCCTCAAATAAATTTAAGGACTAGATATGCTCTGGTCCGAGCTGTTGCGCCTCCTCTAGGTAAGGCTCCTCCTCAGGTACTGGATCCTCTACCTGCTATATGCCTGCCATTGTCGGTTTCACAATGTAGGGCCCCAGCCAAAAAAAGAGAAAATCTAGTTAGACAATTTGTCTAAGTACATTTTAGGCTGATACATTTTTATACATTTTATAATATCACCACTTTACATAACTTTTCCTAAGCAACAATATATAAATAAGCGACTGGCAATACAATAAGAAAGAGGAAAAGCTATAAATAACATTTATAACTCAAACAAGGAGGCTGAGACACGCCTCAAAAGCGAGGTAGACAAAACAGGACATATAATATAAGTAGCTAAACATTTGCTGGAAGAAAATGCTACACCTTAATACATGCCGGTGATCAAATGAAATATGCAAATTACAATAATAAATCTCAGCAGTGATACATATAAATAACAACAAAATCTAACATCCTACTGTATATAAGCTGTGTAAAGAAAATAGCTGACTGCATAAGAAATACTAAACCATAGCCAAATACTAAAACTACACATCAAACTCTATATACTGACTGCCATATCAGAAGACTTGGCCAAACTGGCCCACATATATATATACATCTCAATTTGTAAACATATTGAACATACTGCAAGACTGAAGAGGCAGACAATACTTATGCAACATATTTTATTATTTTACTTTTGTTTCTATTGACAACTATTAGAAACAACTGAGGAGTCAAGCACGTCTGCAAGACTATACGGGTCCCAAGCCTAACACACTCTCCTCAATAAGAATATTAGGCATCCTGATCTCACCTTACCCCTGTTCATCGGGGCAAATGTGCACAATAATCTCCACAAACTTGACCCAAAGGTAACTGTTATCCTAATATTCTAAGTTTTCATTTTCATGCACAAAATTATCTTATATGAAATGTCCAAGGAAGTAAGCTCAAATACACAAGGAATGCGTAGCACAAGTATCAAAATAAGCAAGGGACTCTACTAATATGGTGATACCATCTATTTTCTATTATCCATTTTAACTATTCCAAATTACACAAATTCAGGATCACCATTTTCCCACATATCAAGTGTAACTTAGAAATTCGTCCTTACAAGTTACAAAATATCAAGACTAGCTAGGTCTTAATATATCAAATCAAAGTCGACTATAAAAGTTGAATAACAAATCATTACGACCTAATTGATAATTTTAGATGTTCTAACTAAAACTACTAAACTATAGATTATGGATTAAACACCATGAGATTGGGCTTAATCACATAATCCAAAAAAAGATAAGACCTAAGATCTAAGTTTCATTCTAAAAGTGATCTAATAATTTAGGCCAATCCTATTAAGTAATTAAACTTAATAGGATGAATCTCTTATCTTAGATCTAAGGTCAAAAGACAAAATAATTAAAATAAGTTGAAAATTCTAGAAACTAATAAAATTAAAGATTTATTCATTGAAAAACCCTGTTTTTCAGTGAATGAAATTAACCCTATGATCTAGTCATAATCTCAAGAAGGGTCCTTAAGGTGTAGTGTTAAAGATTTAGGAAGATTCTGGAATCTGTCCTAACGATTGGTTTTACTCACTTAAATGTCACTAATATGTATAATATTAATTTAGTATTTTAAAAGACTAATTAAAGGCTAAAGGTGTATATCATAAATTTTTGGCAAAATGACCATTTTGCCCCTACTTAAGGTTCCAAAAAGTCAACTTTTGATTTAAGTGTCCAAATCAAGGTTTCTCCTTTTTATATGATTTATTACTATCTAACTTGAAGATAGACAGTAAGTATGTTCAATTTGGACGGGAAACGGGTCCTACAAGTTCAAATTAAGGTTTATGACTTAAGGGCATTTAAGTAATTTTCATTCTACTGAAAACTATGTTTTATGCAGTTTATTATTAGTTACTGTTCAAATATTTCATAGAGTCCAAGAACACTACATTCTGAGATCAATTGACTAAGTTATGAATGTTTTAAGTTTGAAGGGCAATTTGGTAAATTCGAGTCGGTCAACGGGTGACAAAAACCGAACTTTTCTGTTTGAAGTCTAATTTTAGCAAACTCAGTTTTTATAGCTTCTCTATAATGTATTGAGTATGTTGGTAGAGAGTAGACCCAATTGGGACCTCAAATGGTCAAGTTATGACTTAACTAAGGTTATGGATATTTTGGTTATTTTCTAAATTTTTAGAGTTCAGAACCTAAATGTTATTTCAGTTTATTGGTGATATTAAAATTCTAAACTAGTTAGCATCTTGAATTTTTGAATTTGGAGTTGAATTGACCAAGTTATGGTCATTTGAATTCTAGGGGTAATTTGGTCATTTTTCACTAAAGTCAACTCTAAATTATAAGGTTGACTTTTATCATGATGTCCAAATAAGAAAACTAATACTACTGCAGTGATGGGGCTACTCTCCTAAATATTTTAAGACCTATATTGACTATGTTCTGGTAATTGGGTGGTGAAAAATTATGGGGTCCTAAAGAGGTCATAAAATGCTACTTCATTATGCGTACCCCAAAATTAATATTTACATTACGCCATTTGATTCTAATTATTTTTTTGAGTATTTTGAGATCTATATTGGCTATGTTTGGATTATCCTATAAAAAATTATTAAACTTTTAAGTTTTACTATTTAAAAATACAATTTGTATTATTATACTATTCATTTATTCAAATTAAATTATTTCACTGTTATCCCTAAAGTTATATATACAAATTCTAAAATTATTAATTCTTAATTAATCTGCAATTAATTATGGCTTAATTATCAATTAACATTAATTAATTTAATAATTAATTAATTTAAATTTATACTATTATTATTTTACTGTTGAAAAGTAATTAAATCTAATTATTGTTTAATTAACCTTAATTATCTGCTAATGCCTGATTAAGAATAAATAATTACAATATATTATTTAATAATAATTAATTACTATAATTTATGTAAGATTATTAAAATATTCCTAAGTTTTAATTATATTATGTTAATCAATTAAGCTATAAAAGGGAGGAAAGGAAGGAAAAGAACGCGGGGAGGAAGGAGGAAGAAGGCCCGGAGAAGAGGCGAGGAGAGGAACAGGAGGGGGAAGCAGGAGGAGGAGGAAGGAAGCAGGAAGAAGAGAAGAGGAGAGAAGGAACAGAAACCGAAGAAGGAAGACGAAAGCAGGGAAGAAGGAACGAAGACGCGCGAGGGAAGAGGAAGGAAGGAACCAAATGAAGGAAAATACAAACCTATCTATTAATCCTAATTAACAGATTAATCTATTTCTAATAATTTAATTTAACACTAATCTAATTAATTTTAACTAACTGGTTATATTATATCTATTATATAGTTATTCTTAATATATTTTTCTGCAGGTTATGATGCCTGTGGGACCCACCATCAACATGTGGCGGGCTGCCATTGGCCGAGGCAGAGGGCGTGGGGCCTGCCAGGACACATGGCAGGGCGCGAGGGGCGTGGCTCAGCGGGCGGGGCCAGCGCCTGGCGGAGATGATGCGCGTGGGACGCGGGGCTGGCCCGCTCTGACTCGCGCGGGTTGGGCCCGACCCGGCTCGGCCCGGCGACTCTTCGCCTTCCCCTACCTCGCACCGAGGCGGGGAGCTTAGATGCGGCGCGGCCGGTCCTGCCGGCCGTGCCGGGACCTGGTTCGGGGGCCACCGGGTAGAGCTCGCCGAGCTCTACCGATAGAGAGGTTTAACGTTGCCGGAGGAGGTCGGACGTCGCGCCGGCATCTAACTCTAGGCGAGGCTATTCGATCTGCACTGGGGATCGGGCTTCGATCGATTGTCTGATCCCCGATATACTAGACTACGATTATTGCATGTTTAAGTAATCAAGATGCAGAAGACGGGGGAGAGGGGTACCTGATCGAGCTCGGGCTTCGTGGGAAGAGACGGGTCGCCGGTTGGGTTGGCTGAGAGCGTCCCGCAAAGGTTCGTCACGCCGGACAACCTTAGGCGACGAAGGGAGCTTTAGGGACCCCGGGACGGAGTGGCCGAGGAGAGGAGGTCGCCGATTGGCCCCGGCTGGAGGCGGGACGTCGCGTGGCGCGCGGGGGTGAGGCGGAACCCTCGAGGCGGGACGAACAGCGAGCGCCGTTCGATCGATTCGATCGAACGGCTACGCTCGTTTGATCAAATTTGACGGGGAAGTCAGACGGCGTGACTGCGAGTGGACGGCGCGGAGGATTTGCTGACGGCGTCGTTTATCGCATAATTTAATAAATTATATTATTTAATATTTAATCAATAAATTCCTAATTTTATTTAAATTTTAAATTGATTCTAGAAAATTTCCAAATATTCACCCCTAGTTAATTGAGGGGTGAGGAACGCAATGATGAAGTCGGATTTTTGATCAGACAAGTATTTTAATTTCCTAATTTTCGGGTATTTAAATATTATTAGAATAATCGTCAAAATTGTTGACAGACTTCCGATTGACACGAAAACATCACTCCTAGCTAATTTGGGGGTAATGAGCACGATGGCGAAGTTCCATTTTTTGATTGGAGGTCAATTTAAATAGGTCAATTTTTAGGGTTTCTGAATTTTACATAAATTAGGATTCGATCCGGTTTAACTCCTGATTTGGACTAGGTCTTAGAGGTTGACCTCCAATTGACCTGATTAGTACTTATGATTAGTCTTAATACTAAAATTAATCTTAATCGACCTATGTAACAACCTGGGTTGTTATACCAAGGGGTCGTGACTTGTGACTGTATTTTCCCCAAGGCAGAAAATTCTAGGCAAACCGCGGCACACCGCTGCAGCGCGCAGCTTGTAGCGGAATTTTCGCTGCAGCGCGCTGTAGCGCACAACCTTTTTTTTTTTTTATTGATTGGGTTGCCTCCCAATAAGCGCTCAGTTAACGTCCTAAGCTAGACTCTCTTAAGATTAATAAGTTGGATCCGGCGATTTCATTTCCCATAGGCTAAGGATGTTTGAGTGAGCACACCCCCTCTTGGTGGCTCGAACCTTGTTCATCTTCAACCTCAACTAAAGGATCCTTCTTTTCGATTTCATAATTTGTGGGAGTCTTCTTCTTCCTTTTTTCCCATCACATTTTTCTCTTCTTCATTCCTTCCTTGCTCCTTTTTTCAGAGAAATGAGTAGAATAGCCATTAGAATTTTTTTCTTCCATCGTCAGGTCTTCTAGAACATTATCTACACATAATCTCTCTTCTATAATTCTTTTCCTGATTCTTCCTCCATTTTTTTCTTTTTAAAGAGAGTGGATTTTAAATCAATCACTTCTATTTTTCTCTTAACACTGACGCTCATTATACCGCGACTTACATCTATAACAACCTTAACACTCATCAGAAAGGGTCTTCCAAAGATTATTGTTGAATTTTTATTCCATCTGTCTCATTCGCACACCACAAAATCAGTTGGTATAATGAAATTTTCTAGTTCCACAGTAATATTTTTAATCATTCCCAGAGGAGTAAGGGACTCAAGATTAGTAAACTCAATAATCATTGAGGTGTATTCTATCCCTCCTACCTTTAATTGCTCATATATGTGATAGGGCATAACATTAACTGAGGCACCTAGATCACACAAGAGATCTACAAACACTTCATTTCTTATTATGCATGGAAAGAATAACCTCCCTGGATCATCACATTTGGGAGCGGTTAGCTTTTCATTATAATTCCCTTTTATTCCTTCCTCTACTTCTAATTCAAAATTTGTTGCTCTCTCTATTTCATCATTCATTCCTCCTGATACAACTTCATAATAGATCACACTCACTAATTCCCTTGGATTTATTTCAGTAGAACTAGGTAAAGCCCCTGCTGCCGATGAGGTCAGCTGCTTAGAGATTTGCCCCAATTGAGTTTCAATATTTATAAGGGAGGCTTCTATTCCCTGGATAGAAGCCTCGTGAATTGGGTTGTTACAATCTTAAATGCATTGAATGCTCCTTCTAGATTGTGATGGTAGTTGTGGCTATTGTTACTATAATTCATGCCTGATGGTTGGATGAATTCTCCCCCATATTGATTTGCATTATTGTTGTTATTACTCCATGAGAAATTTGGGTGGTTCTTCCACCCTGTATTGTATGTGTTGGAGTAGGGATTATTTATTTGGTTGTTGTTTCTTAAGTAGTTGACTTGTTCAGTGTTGTTTTGTACAAAAAGGTTGTTCAAGTTACAGCTCTCACTATTATGTCTCCCTCCACACAATTCACATTGTACCTCAGAAACCACGTGTACATTCATCATTTCTATCTTTTCATTCAAGGCATGAATTTTATGTTGCAAAGCTTGTTATTTGATTTTGACTCATTCACTTTAATGGATTCTTTTTTAAGCCTTTCAGAAGGCTATTGGTAAGCGTTGTTTGCCATTTCTTCCAAGAGGTCGTAGGCTTCCTTTTGGGTTTTTCCACTAATGGATCCCTGGCGGCCACATCAATGAGTGTCCTCGTTGGAGCGTTCAAACCATTGTAAAAGGTTTGCACTTGCATCCAGAGAGGGAACCCATGATGCGGGCAACGTCTGAGATACTCCTTAAAGCGTTCCCACCCGTCATAGAGAGTCTCATCTTCCATCTGAGTAAAGTTGGGTGATCTCAATTCTCAACCGTGCAGTTTTAGCTGGAGGGAAGTATTGGCTAAGAATTTCTTAGCCAAATCGTCCCAAGTACGGATAGAATCGTTTGGTAGAGAGCTGAGCCAACTCTTGGCTCTATCTCTCAGTGAGAAAGGAAATAACATCAATTTAACTGCGTCTTCGGAGACGCCGTTAAACTTGAAGGTATCATATATTTCGAGGAATGTTGAAATATGTGAATTTGGATCTTCAGTGGCTAATCCTCCAAACTGATTATTTTGTACCATACTCAGCGTAGATGGTTTGATTTTAAAATTATGGGCTTCTATATTCGGCCTTACAATCGCATGGGGAATGCCCCGAACGGTGGCATGCATAATTTCTAAAGTGCTTTACCCCTAGGGCCCTTCTAATTTTTCAGTGAAAGTGTCCATCACAACTTGTTGGTTTGATAAATTTCCGTTCTCGCCTAGCTTGTAAGTATGTTCATTCTATTTCGAAAAATACTGTTCAATTAGTTTTTTTTCAGATTTTTATAGAGAGATAATATTTCCGTGGCAGACCGCTGCAGCGTTGTGACTGCGCGCTGTAGCTGTCAATTCCGCGAAAAAAACACTGTTCAATTAGTTGGCGGCTCGAATTTATAAGTCAAGTATTTTCGCGGTAAACCGCTGCAGCGTGCGACCGCGCATTGTAAGGCGGTGAATTCAGCAAAAAATACTATTCAATTAGTTGAGCCCCTCTTTTAATAATCATAAATATTTTTGTGGGGTCAACAGCTACCCCGCACGCGCCTGACGCGCTGTAGCGGTAAATTCAGCAAAAAATACTATTCAATTAGTTGAGCCCTCATTTAATAATCATAATATTTTCGCGATAAAACACTGCAGCGCGGCGACCGCGCGCTGTAGCGGTGAATTCTGCGAAAAATATTTTTCAATTAATTTTCATAAAGTTCAGATATTTTCACTGCAACCCGCTGCGGCATGCAATTAAGGGGTGAGGAACGCAACGGTGAGGTCGCATTTTCAATCCGATGAGTATTTTAATTTCCCAATATTTAGGGTATTTAAATATTATTAAAATATTCGTCAAAATTTTGACGACTTTCGATTATCACGAAAACATCACTCTTAGCTAATTTGGGGGCAATGAGCGCAATGACGTAGTATGTTTTCCGATCCGATGTCATTTTAGACAGGTCAATTTTAGGGTTTTTGGATTTTCAAAAAATCAGGATTCAATTCATTTGACTCCTGATTTGGACTAGGCCTTAGAGGTTGACTCCTAATAACTTAATTAGCATTTAAGATTAGCTTTTAAAAACTAAGATTAGTCATAATTAACTAAGATAACAAATTGGGTTGTTACAGGCTCCCCCACTCAAGAATGATGTCGTCCTCGACATCACTCAAGTGGAAATAAAGGCAAGAATTAAATATGACTTGAATTGAAGTTAAAAGCTTGGAATAGAATTACCTGGATTTTCGAAGAGTCTAGGGTATTTAGCTCTCATATCTAATTCCTTTTCCCAGGTGGCTTCGTTGCAAGAATGATTCTTCCACTGGACTTTAATCATATTGATAGCACGATTTTTGAGTTGTTTGCGATCACGAGCTAGGATCTGAATTGGCTCCTCATCATATGACAGATCGGGCTGGATCTGAATTTCTGGGAATTGCACTAGGTGACATGGATCTTTAAGGCACATTCTTAAGGATGATACGTGGAATATGTTATGTACTGCAGCAAAATTTACTAGCAGTTCCGACTGGTATGCTGACCCAATCTTTTTCAGCACTGTGAATGGTCTGACATACCTCAGGCTGAGCTTGCTCGCAACTCCAAAACGATATACATCCTTTATAGGACTGACCTTTAGATATACAGAGTCTCATTCCTGGAACTCCAAGGAACGTCGATGGATGTCGTGATATTTGCTCTGCCTATCTTGAGCTGCCCTGATTCTCTACTGTATGAGCTTTACCTTCTTGTTCATCTCTTCTACTAATTTGGAGCCATACAACTGAACATCTCCCGTTTTAGACCATGCTATTGGTGTGGAACACTTCGTACCATATAGGGCTTCATAAGGAGCCATCTTAATACTCGCCTGAAAGCTGTTGTTATATGCAAATTCTACTAGGGGAATGTGGTCTCCCCAGGATCCTGCAAAGTCTAGTATACAGAGATGGAGCAAGTCTTCTAGAACTTAATTTACTCTTTTCAATTGATTGTTTATCTGAGGATGGAAGGCTGTGCTTATGGCTAGAGTGGTACCCAGATCCTGATGGTCTGCCTGCCAGAATTTTAACGTGAAACGACTATCTCTATCCGATACGATAGTCTTGGGGATACCATGAAGTCGGACTATTTCTTTGATATAAGTGTTCGCAAGTTTCTCAACTGAATAAATTTGTCAGACTGGAATGAAATGAGCAGATTTAGTGAGACGATCTACGATGACCCAGATTGTGTCGACTCCAGACCTCGCACGAGGTAATCCCAAGACAAAATTTAAGGATATGTCCAACCATTTCCACTCTTAAATTTCTAGTGAGTGTAGCAGACTGCCTGGTTTCTGGTGCTTTGCTTTTACTAGGCAACACACGTGGCACTTAGCCACAAAATCTGCTACGCTCATTATCATCCCTGGCCACCAAAATGACAGCTTCAAGTCCTGATATATCTTTGAGCCCCCGGGATGAATCTGATATCTGGAGTTATGGCCTTCAATCAACACCTCCTGGTGCATGGACTTAGGGATCCATAAGCCATCCCCTTGATAGATATCTCCCTTGTGGAATCGAAGATCAATACGACGACCACTTTCAAAGGTCTGCTTGAAGCCTAAGTACTCTTCGTCCTTGGTTTGTGATATGGACACATCTCTGTGAAAGGTGGGTTCCATATTGGTGTTTGCCAGCGCTGAGCTGAGTTTGTCTTCGCAAACAGGTGTGATGCTCATTTTGCAAAATTCTTCTATTAACGAGATTTTTGATATAATGGCATTTAAGGTGGCCTGACGATTCAGGGCGTCAGCTATGATGTTGGCCTTTCCAAGATGATACTGTATGTCTAGATTGTAGTCACTGATCAACTCCAGTCACCTTCTTTGCCTGTAGTTTAGCTCTCTCTGGGTGAATATGTACTTGAGACTTTAGTGATCGGTAAATATTGAGCATTAAATTCCGTAGAGATAGTGTCGCCAAATCTTCAGAGCAAACACTACTGCAGCTATCTCGAGGTTATGTACTCCATAATTCCTCTCATGGATTTTCAATTGTCGTGAGGCATATGCGATGACCTTACCTTCTTGCATTAATACAGCTCCTAGGCCTATGCTAGAGGCATCGGTGTATACTTGATAGTTCACTCCTTCTCTTGGGAGAACTAATACAGGGGCAGATGTAAGCACATCTTTTAGGGCCTGGAACGCTGCCTCACAAGCTGGCGACCATTCAAAGGGTACAGCCTTCTGGGTAAGTTTGGCGAGTGGAGAGGCTATCTGAGAGAAGTCATTCACAAACCTTCTGTAATATCTGGCCAAACCTAAGAAACTTCTGATTTATGTCACTGTCTTGGATTGTGCCCATTCTTGGATTGTGCGAATCTTGTTTTGATCTACTTTGATCCCTTGAGCATCTACAATGTGACCTAAGAAGGCAACAGATTCAAGCCAAAATTCGCACTTTGAGTATTTGGCGTGCAGCTGGTGACTTCTCAGTTCTTCTAACACGGTCCGGAGGTGACCTTCGTGTTCTTTCTTCGTTTTAGAGTATATTAAGATATCATTTATGAACACGATAACAAATTTGTCCAGATATGGCTTCAAGATATGTTGCATTAGGTCCATAAAAATAGAAGGTGCATTTGTCAGTCCAAATGACATTACTAAGAATTCATAGTGACCATATATAATCCTGAAAGCAGTCTTTGCTATATCAGAATCCTTCACTTGCAGCTGGTGATATCCTGATCGTAAGTCAATCTTTGAGAACACTTTTGCTCCTACTAACTGAACAAATAGATCATCGATGCGAGATAGAGGGTACTTGTTCTTTATGGTTACTTTATTTAGTTCCTTATAGTCAATGCACATTCTCATCAACCCATCTTTCTTCTTTACAAACAAAATTGGTGCTCCCCATGGGGATAAACTTGGTCTGATGAGAACCTTTTCCAATAGTTCCTGCAACTGCTTGTTCAATTCTTGCAGTTCTTTGGGTGCCATACAGTAAGGCGCTTTCGATATTGGTTGTGTTTCAGGAATGATGTCAATTACAAACTCTACTTCCCGTATAGGTGGAAGACTGGGTATGTCTTCAGGGAAAACATCAGTGAATTCACAAACGACAGGGTTCTGGGATATAAGAACGCCTTCTTACTTTTCCCCTAGTATTGTCACTAGGTAGGCACTGCAGCCTTTGCTTACTAGCTTCTTAGCTTGAATAGCATTGACTAAGGAAGCTCTTGTACTAAGGTTTCCTATAAACGACTTAGCTTGTTTACCACTGCCCAGGGTGATCTTCTTCTTTTGGCAGTTGATAATAGCGTCATGCTGACTTAGCCAATTCATGCTTAAAATAACATCAAAATTGGATATTGGCAATACTACAAGCTTGGCTTCAAATTTTATCTCTCCGAAGGGGACTTGTAGCTTGCAGAATTGACTGGCTTGCAATTGAGCTTCGGACGGTAATCCTACGCTTAGAGGTTTTGCTAAGCGGTTGTACTGCCAAATTGAGAGACTTCGTCTAGCTCTCAGAGATGAATGAGTGACTTGCTCCAGTGTCGAATAGAATATTGCAGGGCTTATTATTTATATAGATTGTACCTAATTATGGATATAGTAGTCTATGAGTTACTTTTAAGCAAGCAATAATAAAATGGTAGATTAGTTCAGAAGCGTGTACCTGACACCACGTGGTTATCTTTTGTGGCCTCAGTAGGCGTGAGGGCGTATACTCGAGCCTGGCCTGCAGGCCTATTGTTGTAGGGCTACCTGAGAGGCGGCCTTGAAGTACCAGTACGAGAGGTAGGAGGTGCCTCACATTGTGGAATAGGAGGTGGTAGTGCCGAGTGTGCTGTAGTAGTGACAGGGGCTCTTTGGTAGAGATCGAATGTTGGCTGGCCTTGCACGAGCTTAATTAGCTTCCCATCAATCATATCGGTCATATGGAACTGAGTGTAACCGTGCCCGAGTCTACCATAGGTGAAGCAGACTCACTGACCGTGGAAGTATCTGTCGTAAGGATGCGGCTTCGTACAGTCATTGAAATGATCAGTAGCAGGGGCTTCTGCCTCGATTTGATAAACCCTAGCCCTTTTGGGTTATCCTATCGGTGCGCTGCAGAGTCAGTGAGCCTCTTGGCTTCTCGCTGTTGGTGCATCTCTATTACTTTGGCAGTCTCCAACAGCTCCTGGTAATTGGTCATACAAAATGGCACGACCTGGGCCTGGATGGAGGGTTGAAGACCGCTCTAGAAACGGTGGCACCTGTCTGATTCGGTGGGTACCAGGTTTGTGGAGAACCTGGCAAGCCTTTTAAACTCTGTGTCGTAGGCAACCCCAATGCGATTCCCCTACTGTAGTTTGAGGAATTCCTTTCCATATTGCGGCGCTCAGATAAGGGGGTGTACTCAGCGCGAAATACTTCCTCAAACTCATCGTAAGAGATTTCCTCCAAACGGATGTCGGCGAAGTGTGTGGTACGGATGTGGCTCCACCAATGTTGCGCTTTGCCTTGGAGCAAGTGAGTGACTAGTCAGATTACTTCTGTATCAGGGCACTTAATGCTCATTTTATTTTTCTCTACCATCCTCAGCCAATCCTCCGTGTCCACCGCTGATAGACTCCCGTTGAATGTGGGGGGTCTCAGACGAAGGAATTTATGTAGCAGTCCGTCTGTGGACTGAATGTAGTGCTGATGAGGAGTATTACAGCGTTGGGGCAGCTTCCATCGTTGTGCAGTTCTGGCTTATCTGGGACACCAGAAGCCATTCCATTCGTTTGACTTGCTTGGCTTGTGCTTTTGCGGCCTTCCTAGCCTATTTTTGGCTGAATTTTGTCTGTTGCTAGTGGGACTCCACCATCATTCTTAATACCTCTAGCAAGGCGCTTATGTAACAACCCAGGTTGTTACTTTGCTCAATTAAGACTAATCTAAGTCTTAATTAAGGTTCTAAGTGACTAATTAAGTGATTTGAAGCAAATCTCCGAAACCTAGGTCAAACCAAGAAGTCAACAAAGTCAAAACAGGAATTCTGGAAAATCCCAAAACTTGGAAATTTGACTTTTTATTTAGACCTCAGATTGAAAATCTGACTTCGCCATTGCGTTCAGAGCACCCAAATTAGCTAATGGTGAAATTTTGGAGGCATTTGGAAGTCGTTGATTTTTCGTCGAATATTTTAATATTATTTAAATACCCTAAATAATCAAATAATTAAATACTCGTCGAAACAAAAATCCGAGTGCACCGTTGCGTTCCTCACCCTTCATTTAGCTAAGGGTGATTTATTTGAAATTTTTGGAATACGTTTTTATGGTTAAATTTAATTAATAAATCTGTGTGAAATGAATTAAATAATATTATATTTTTTTAAGCAATTAACGGCGCCGTCAGCAATGGAACGTCGTTCGCTCGATTTAGATTAAGTTTTGGACGGCTAATTCTGACCGTCCGATCTGAATCGGACGGTCAATCCATCGTCTCTGCCGACGCGCGCCACGCGCGTAGCGCGTGGCATCCTCTGAGCTGCGCCGAAGGTTTCCTCCGCCAGATGGATCCCTCTCCGCCTCCCCGCTGCCTTAAAACCCCTTTAGCTGTGTCCATTTAAGCGATTCGAGAACTCCATTTCCTAGTTTGACCAAGATTTGGGCGTAGCGAAGCAGGGCCGAGTAGAACCCTAAAAAAACCATCTGCGAGTTTTCAAGGTACCTTCTTCACCTCATCCTTATTTCTTAAAGTATTGCAATCATATTGATGTATCGATTGAAACTTCAAACCTATGCGTGGGTTCTGCCGATCGCGATTTTTTCGAAACCCTAAATGTCAAAAGCTGTAAACGAAGAAGATGAAGCGCCTTCTCGTATCTGCCGTTAGATCTAGGATTAGATCAGATCTGGCCCTTTCGATTTCGATCCGGTTCGGTCCAGAATGATTCATCTGGACCGGTCGAACCACCCGCGGTCGACGCTCAGTATTAAGTGGTGGGACCCGCGTACAGGCGACGAGCCAATCCCGCGTGGACACGTGTCCCGCGGGACAGGGCTTGTCGGTGTCTGCAGCATCTGTGGGCCCCACGTGCCTGTTGCAGCCAATTGTGGCCTGCCACGTGCCCTGCAGAATCCAATAAAATGATTATATATATATATATATTATATAACAGTTAATTATAAATGAATTATTAATATAATAACAATTATATTAATTACATTAAATCAATAATTAAAAATCAGATTTAAGTCCAAACTTCAAACCTAAATAACTCATAAAATAATTATCCAAATTATACAAATAAATATATTAAATTAATCAGAAAAATATGAGGAATTTATTGATGCCAAATTTTTGCTGTAGGATCAATATTTTGCAAAAGTGATTATTTAGGTTTAATTTAATTTAAATTAAATATCACAAATCTTATTTAGCTCATAACTTTGTGTAGATTGATCCAAATATACTCAATATGGGTCTTAAAGTGATCAGAAAACCCTAAGGATTAATTTGATAGTATTTATCTTGCTGTTTGGATTAGTTTGAGCCTAATCACATTTAGGACTAAACCCTAATTAGGTTAATTAACCCTAGATCTTCAATTGACCATAACTTGGTCAATTGAGCTCCAAATTTGATAATACAAATATCAATTTAGATCAGAAGAATCTAATTAACAGTAATCTATAAAATATTTTAGATCCAACGGTCAGATTTGCTAATCACCCTTAATTACTCTAAATCTTGATTAGTGAATAATAGCAAATCTAGTAACCCAATTTGAGAGTTTTAAACTTCAGAGGACTCATAGATCCATTTAGAATCAATCCATAAGGTTGGATTAGTTTTTGAGTGATTAATTTTGTTAATCACTCACTAATTACCCTAAACCCTAATTAGGTCTTAACTTAGTCAAATTAAGTCCAAATTGAGCCTACCACATGTCATTATGATCAGTGAGCTATTTTTAAACCATAGCTACTGATTTTGCTTAGTTTGGACATTAATTGGCAAAATTAGAATTTTTGACCTATAGTTAATAATTCCTTAATTAAACCTTAAAAACCCTAAATCTTGTATTGGCCATAACTTGGTCAATACTCATCAGAATTTAGCAAATTTAGATTCTATAGAAAGCTTAGACAGTAAAGAACATTAAACTGAAGGAAAATTTAACTTTCACTTAGTCAAATTACTAAATTACCCTTATGAGTCAAATTCACTAATTTGATCTCATATGGCTTAATAATCACCCAAAATTAACTTAGTTACTATCTAATCTTATATTAGACAATAAGAAACACTTTCCAAAAGAAAATTTCAGAATTTAAGCCCTAGATCGAAATTTGATCTTTAGAACCCTTGAGGAGGGGCAAAATGGTCATTTTGCCTAAATTTAGGGTTTAGCCTTTAAAGCCCTAAATTCAAATTCAAATCACTAAATTCAGTAAATACAATGATTTAGAACTGAAATTATTCAAATTTAATTCTAAATTAGGTTTTAATTAAAATCTCAGATTTTGCTCATTTAGAAAATTCCTAAGTCTTAAGAAAAGTTCTCTTTCCTTAATCATTCTTAGACCCATCCTTAGGTCTTATAACATTAGTTAGGATGTGTGTCTTGAGAGATACTCTTAGTAATTAAGAGCCTTAATTCTTAAGATTAGGAATAGATCTTAAGTTAGAATTCATCTATTGAGTAAATTGGGTTACTCAATTAGATGAAACCTTGAGATTTCTAGTTTCTAGATTTTTCTTAGTTTATTAAATGATTATTTGATCTTTAAACTCTAGAATTAAGAATAAAGATCTATCCTAATGAATTAATTTATCATTAGGACTTGCCTTAACTTAATTTGTGAGATTTGGGTTCTGAACTTAGACTATTAGATTATACCTTTAGATTAAGTGATTAGACCCCATCATCTGGAGTCTAATTCTTAATCTTTTCATCTTGATTTGGCTAATCAAGATGAAGTTGGGATGAATTAAATTACAAAATTAGGTCGCTGATTTATTCATTTTAACTAAATAGTCGTCTTTTGATTAAGTTATAATTAGGACTTGGCCAGTCCTAATTATCTTCAACAAGTAGGATTCGTGATTCTAAGTTACAGAATGTGTAAGAGTTGTTGATTCTGAAACTTATGTAACTTAGAGTAGATAGAACGAATAAAGTAGACAACAAAGGATATCACCTGTGTTTTAGATAGAGTTTTCTTGCACTTTGATTTTGATGCTTCGCATTCCTTGATTTTGAGCCTTATACCTTGAACATATATTATGTACTTAAGATATTTGATGAATATCTTATGTCAATTTTGAACATTCATAAAAAGCATTGTGTTCGTTTCACAAGTGGTTTGTAAGGTGTAGCTTGATTAGTATACCTCTTCGATCAACCCGTTCGGGGTCGGCAACCTTTCGAGGGTTTAATGTCCGACAGTCTATTGGCCATGCCTAGTCCGAGTGATAGGATGGATAGACTCTTGCCCTACTGACTACAGAGTCAAGATTCTGATATGGATATACTAATTCAAGTACACTTACATTCAGTTCTGTCTTAGCTCATCAGGCTAAGAGTTTTAGTGATGTTCAGTTCAAAGTTTCTTAGCCCATCAGGCTAAGAATTGCTGAGTTCATGTTCAGTTCAGTTGACTTATATAGTTACTATAGTTTCAGTTTGCAGTTACTGTTTTACTAGTATATTCTACATTTCAGCACTGTTTTACTTACAGCTTTCTTGCACGTGTTTTTATATAGGATGCTAGTTTTACTTATTGTTTTCATATGTTTACTTAGGATGATAGTGTTTCAGTTTTATACTGTTTAAATTTTGTACTTCACTTAGCATAATCTGTTTGATCATGAGCATGTTTAGGTTGTACTTTTCTTACTTTTCTTTTACTTTTACTTATCTGTCCTTGTTGCAGTTGCTTGGAGGAGGTATGTTTTACTTCCTTTTTGTTAGGTTATAAACTATGGTTTATAACTTATTATAGTTCTTTTGTTCGCTTTTCTGCACCTATTTTTGCTCAGTTCTATTTTTTTTTTTTTTTTTATAGTGATATTCAGTTAACTTAAATAAACTTCTGCCCTAAAATGTACTTAGACTTATTGTCTAACCAGTTTTCTTTTGTTGGCTGGGGCCCTACCATTATGAAACTGATAATGGTAGGTTTTGAGTTTGTTGGTTTAGCAGATCCAGTGGAGAGTTTGCCATTGGAGGAGGAGCCCGTTTCTGAAGATCTGTAGCTTAGGCTTCTATTTTCAGTGAGGATGAGAGTTTTCTTTCAGTTCTTTTAATCTCATTAAATATTGTAATAATACAGGATTATATTTCTTTTTCAGTACTTTACTTATTCTGTATTGTTGTATTTATACTGTATTGGATGGATGTTATGTTTTATGCTTCCGCACTCTGAGTTCATGTATGATCATTTAGTGATAATATTTCTGGATTGAATGGCAAAGTCCTTATTTAAATTGGATTAGGATGTGTGACTAATCGAATCTTAAGTGGGGACCTTGTCATTTGGTGACCTCTCCACCGTAATCATGTTAACCTAAGGGTTAACAGGACCACGGCGGGGCAGGGCCGCCACAGCTTACCTCACTGGATGAGGAGCTGGAGGGAATATGGGAGGGGCTCTGTCCTGGATTCATTATCTCTTGCTAGAATCTGAGTTTTAAACAATCACACATTCAGAAATCCAGAAAACAGGAGGGCATAATATTTTCTCTTTTATTAGTCAAAGATGGAAGATGAAAACACATCACTGAAAATGGTAGATAAAATATAAATGAAAGACAGTAACTAAGAAAACATATAGTCTAACCTATGCATTGTTCAGTGAAAACTTGGGAAAAGTCTGCGTATTTTATCTCTCGGCGGCGGCGAGCAGATCTACGTTCGAACACCCACACTTTGTGAGCCCACCCTCCTCCGCGTAGTCTTGGATGAGGATATCGATGATGTCAAGTTGAATGTAATCCAGGCATTCCAGCTAGTCGAACACTTTGGTCACCCTTTGTAACTATTCCTTAGCTAGGATGGGGAAGTCCAGCCCCTAGTACACAGCATCTTCTAGCATCCTCTTCAATACACTGGCTCCTGCTGGGGAGACCCCTTTGACTTCTCTCCCATATATTTTTGCTAAGTACACGTCAAACTTTCACCTGTCCTTAAAGTGGGCAAAGGTCGTATCCTGTCATGCTCGTATAGTAGTATTCCTAGATATCTATATTAAGCGATGTAAAAATAATTAAGGGATATCTAAGAATACTACTATACTAGCATGAGGGATGGATATCTATGAATACTACTATACGCTCAGGGTATCTTAAGGGCGGGCGGGCGGGTGGAGCCATCGAGATCCCGGCTACGCCGGTTGGGCGACGCGAGCGGCAGGGCGTTGCATGGCGGCTCGGCGGAGAAGACGATGGAGATGGGCCGAGAGCCGTTCGATCGATCCGGATCGAATGGCCCCGATCTTTCGATCGGTCCTAACGGGCAGAGTAACGGCGTTGGCTCAAAGTTATGATGCGCGCTTTAAGTGGACGGCGCCGTTATAATTAAATTAAATTAATTAATTATTAATTATATAATATTTAATTAATTAAATCCTTATTTAATTTAAATAATTAATCGATTTTAAAAAAATTCCAAATATTCGCTCCTAGCTAATTGAGGGGTGAGGAACGCAACGGTGAGATTGGATTTTTGATCTGATGAGTATTTTAAATTTTCAATTTTTGGGGTATTTAAATATTATTAAAATATTCGTCAAAATTTTGGCGACTTTCGATTGTCACGAAAACATCACCCTTAATTAATTTGAGGGTAATGAGCGCAACGGCGTAGTCCTTTTTTCGATCCGAGGTCCTTTTAGATAGGTCAATTTTAGGGTTTTGGGATTTTCCAAAAATCAGAATTCAATTCATTTGACTCCTGATTTGGACTAGGTCTTAGAGGTTGACTCCTAATGACTTAATTAGCATTATGATTAACTTTTAAGACTAAGAATAGTCATAATTGACTAAGGTACAAACTTGGGTTGTTACACTAATTAATGGCCGCGCAATAAAAGTTAAATAAATAATATTAAATGTTAAATTATATAATTTTTAAATTCCTAATTAAATTTAATTAATTCTAAATAATTAATTGATTCCCAAATATCCACCCCTAACTAATTGAGGGGTGAGAAATGCAATGGTGAGGTCGGATTTTTGAGCTGACGAGTATTTTAATTTCCCAATTTTTAGGGTATTTAAATATTATTAAAATATTCGTCGAAATTTTGACGACTTCCGATTGACATGAAAACATCACTAATAGCTATTTTGGGGGCAATGAGCACAATGGTGAAGTCCATTTTTCAATCAGAGGTCAATTTAAATAGGTTAATATTAGGATTTCTGGATTTTTCTAGAAATCAGGATTTGATTCATTTGACTCCTGATTTGGACTGGGTCTTAGAGGTTGGCTCCTAATGACTTGATTAACACTTAAGATTAAGTCTGAGACTAAGATTCATCCTAATTGACTATGGTAACAATTTGGGTTGTTACAATGATAAACTAGTCTAGATACGACTTAAGGATATGCTGCATCAGGTCCATAAAAATGAAAGGAGCATTTGTCAGTCAGAAAAACATGATTAGAAACTCAAAATGCCCATATCGGGTCCTGAATGCAATTTTAGAAATATCTTCATCCTTGACTCGAATCTGGTAGTAACCTGATCTTAAGTCAATCTTGGAGAAGACTGTCACTCCGGTGAGCTGATCGAACAAATCATCGATCCTATGAAGAGGATACTTATTCTTCACAGTCACTTTGTTAAGCTCGCGATAGTTTATACACATCCGCATCGATCCATCATTCTTTATTGAACAAATCCCTTCTCTTATAACTTTTGCAACTGCTCTCTAAGCTCTTGCAATTCCTTCGGTGTCATTCTATACGGAGCCTTAGATTTAGGTTGAGTCCCAGGAATAAGTTCAATATAAAACCTTACCTCACGCAAAAGAGGTAGTCTAGGTAAATCTTCAGGGAATACATTCAGGAACTCTCTAACAACGATAGTCTCTTATGGACTTTTAACTTGCTTTTCCTCACCGATTAAGGTTACTAGTATTGCACAACAACCTTTGCTAATTAGACGCTTAGCTTCAATTGCATTTATTAAAGACGCAGTCAAGCCAAGCTTCCCTATGAAAACTTCAGGTTTCTTTTCAATCTTAAGCGAGACTCTCTTTCTAAAGCAGTCAATGACGTCATTGACGACATAATTCATACCTAAAATTATGTCGAAGTTCGTAATTGACATAATAATAAGTTTTGATTGAAAGAATTGGTTACTGATCGGGATATCAACCAAACAAAACTCAGTAGCACACATTTTAGCACCAGATGGCATCTGCACTCTCAAGGCATTGCCCAGGCTAGAATGTTGAAGGTTAAGGGAAGAAGTATAACTCACAGATATAAAAAAGTGGCTAGCACCCGTGTCAAAGAGTGTATCACAGAACTGATCCTTAATAATTAGAGTTCCTACAACAAGGAAATTAAACACTAATTACAATAAATGAAAATTAAAGCAGAAAATACTGGAAATTGAATGCAGAAGAGATTAAAGACAGAAAATTAAAATTAAACAACGTACCGGTAACAACGCTGTTATCATCTTGGGCAACAAAAGGAGAAAGAGCATAGACACGCGGTACATCAGGAGGTTGGGAAACAGACTTTCCTTTGACATTCCTACTAGCTTGACCTTGCTTAAAAGGAAATGCAGGTACATCTTTCTGATGTTGTGCACTTCCACTTGCAGGAGGAGGCATCAAGGCAAGTGCTGACACTTGGGGATTAACAGGAGTAAGGTTTTGAACTGAAGGTTGGCGATTAATTTTCATCTTATCCACAATCCAATTTGCTCAACAGTCCCAATGACGATGATTGGTTCTGCCACAGATGTAACATCGACCGCTAGTGTGATAACACTTCCCATAAGGATGCGTCCTGTTACATCGAGCACCAAGTCTTCCTTGCTGAATTTTCTTATGATTTTGATTCATAGTCTAACTTGGAACAAGTTGGAAGATCTTGGAAGCTCGGGGAGGCCGACCCATGGCTCTCGGGTCGAGCCAAAGAGGTCGACCTCCCTTGTCCATTTCGAGGCATAACCAGGCCAATGTGGCCCAAGGAAGATCCCTTCCCCAATGAGAAGTCTTTTGCAACACGAGGGGTCGCGGTGAGCAATCTCGGACTACCATTAGTACATGAGATTATTGATTGGTGCGTGTGGGTTCAAGACAATAGTGAAGAGCGACGTGACTAATCCCACCCGCTATATCTATAGTGTGACTTGACGATCAAGATTTGAATTTGGCAAGTTACAGTGGTGCGCCGAGATTTGCACAGTCTGATCTGCTCACAGGAACACAGAACAACCGTGATCGTCTAAATCCCTTGTTCTGTGCTCCATCCCGCTGCATGGGATTTCTGTTGTTTTGAAATATTAACATTATATATTTTTTAATAATTCAATTTTAATTAAATTTAATTAAAATCATTTACTTTTGCTTTTAATAAAAATACAAATTATATTTTGCATATACTTTGATCAATGCAAATTCAAAATTTATAAAACTTGCACTCATAATATATCTTGATGTAATGAATTCAAATATAACATTAGATTTTGGATTTGATATCAAAATATTTTACTTAATTTTTTGAATATTAAATTAAATAAAATATTCAGAAAATTATTCATTGATCATTTTGTCTCCAAAATAATTTATTACTTAATTAGGGTTTATAAATCCTCAAAGTCCTATGTAACCATTCAAAAGAAAATGCAAAATCAAATAAAGCATTAACATCTTAAAAAATCAGCCAGCATTATAATTAAAAAAGTACCTACTAACAAGACAATAAACACTTCATATCATTTAAGAAAAATAATATAATTTTATATATAAGAAAGGAGAAATGCGAATTCGTTAATGTTGGACTCAAAAATACTCATTCAATTGGATTTGGATATCATTTCATAAATGTTTATTTATTTATATTAAAATAATATAAATATTATTCTTAAAGTTTGTATTGAAATGATATCAAAATTCTATTGAATGAATTTTTTTAGATATCACATGAACAGATTTAAATAATATGTTTAATAAGAAATAATAAATGTGAGAATTTTACAAAAATCATGCCGAACTTACAATAATTTTTTAAATAATTAATAATGTATATAATTAAGGTAAGTTAAATTGATAATATTGCTCAATTTAACATTTAATTATTTTCATTTATTTAATCACATTAAATTAATAAATTTAGTTATCCCTACAAAACAATACCAAAATAATATGCAAACTAGCCTTCAGGAACAGTTTGACCGCACCGATTTGTACATCCGAGCGCACAGGGAAAACCCTAAGGCGTATTTTATAACATGTAGTGATCGAGGTCTACTTTTTCAGCCCTAAACACATTTTGGCTGCTCCCCCTTCCCACCGCTTTCCAAACCCCTCGCGTTCCACCAAAAACCCTACTTCCTCCTCCAAGCTCACTCTCCTAATGGCGGCACCCGCGACCGCAAACGGCAACCCAGCTGCTAACGTCGAGCTTGATTCTCCGCAGCACCACGAGGGCGAGGAGTCTCTCACAAACGCAGACGCCCGGGGTACGGCTGCAGCACCAGCCGATGAGACTGCTGCTGGAGATACAAAGAAATGGCCTGGATGGCCAGGCGACAACGTCTTCAGGCTTGTTGTGCCGGTTCTTAAGGTTGGGAGTATTATTGGGCGAAAGGGGGAGCTCATCAAGAAACTTTGCGAGGAAACCCGCGCTCGCGTTCGCATCCTCGACGGGGTTATCGGGACCAACGATCGTATCGTGAGTTTTCCCTTGAGGCGCATTTATTATTTTCAGATTCCAGGGTCTGGCTGTCTGAAGTGTTTATGCTCGTTTGCTTTATTTGTCGGTTATGTTCACATTCTTAACTTCCTTTTACTTCTCTGTGATTTTTGTGCTGTTATTTTGGGTGTTGATTGTTGAGTGCCTGGTCTATGTAACTATGTAACTGTGTTTGCTGTTGAGTTGAATGTTTTAGATAAGTTAATGGTCTGTCTGTTTCTTAAAGAAAGAATTCATTCGATATTTTGGTTGCGCCCTACCAAAGCAGTGCTACAACTTTATGTTGCCACTTTTTTGATGGGACATGTCATGGCTGCGTGGGGACTATCTTGTGAACATGATTTATGCAAGATTTTGTTTAGTTAATCATAAGGATAACAGGGGATTTAATAAAAATATAAATTTCTTGTTTATTGCTCAAATACAAAAGAAAGACTTAAGCCACTTGCTTACCACCCTTAAGTCCTTCAAATAGGAGGATATAGTGATTTAGGAATAAGAGAGAATTGATCTTGAAGGAGGAGAGGAAGAGGCATCATGGGCTGGAGAGATGGTCACATAGTTGTATAGCAAGGAAAATGCTAAAGGATATGTGGAAAGGAGGTGCAAGAGAGAAATGTGCTAAAAAGTATTTTTATCAAAATTTTGTCTTTTAAATTAAATAATATATTTTTATATATAATTTATCTTGTGAATGGTATTGTAGACTAGTGGTTGAGACTCATAATTTATTATCCTAGATCTTGGGTTCAAATCCAACCAGCCACACGCTTTCTTCTTATTTGAAGCTCATTTAATTTCTTAAAAAAATTGTGAATGATGTTGTGGCCCAATGATTAGGGTCATTGGATTTAAACTCTTGACAGGTCAAGGGTTCAAATACCGGGCTACATAATTGCCTCATTGCGGCATAATTTCTTAAAAAACTAATAAATATGATTTTTTAGTTAAATAACACATTTTTATTTCTAAAATATGAATTTGAACACACTTTAAAGTTCTTATATCAAGTTAAATTAACTAAAAATTTATTAAAGTAATATTTATACTTTATTTAATATATGAATTTAGAATCTGATTAATGGTTATTTGATGACTAGTTTTTGTTTAATTTTTTTTAGTGAGGATATTCTGTTAACAACAGGTCTATGTTTTTATTAATATAATTATATATAGGGCTATTATTATATTAGCTTACAACATTTATGTTTGATCATGTCAGCCTGGCTGAGAAACAATTTCTTAGGTTCTTGTACAATTTTTCAGGAATATATCAACTGCCAATACTATGGTTTCACATTTGTTGTGAGAGTATACTGGCTTCCAATTTAACTGATGCCAATAAGTTTTGGTTATCTTTATAGCAAGTCATTTTAACAAAAATAAAAAGGGCGTTCTATTGTCAATTTATGTTTCTCTCTTGAGAAAAATAATATCTATTCATTTAAGTGCTGATTAATAAGTCAATAGCCATATTTAATGAGATACTATACTTTTTGCTAGATTATTATAAAGGACTGCTCTTATAAGATAAAATCTTTTTTGTATAATGCTAGATAACTATATTTTTGAGAATTGGGGCATGGAATTATTCCAACTTTTTGAGCAAAGACCACTTTGAAATTAGCAAAAAAGTTTAATCAATATAAAAAGCTATTATGTGGTTTTGGATAATGAAACAAATATTAAATATTTAATGCCAGAACATGATGAACAAACTATGAGTACGCTGTTCTAAGATCGCACAAACACATTACAAAACCGATACTAGTTTTGCATCGAAAACGCTAAAAGGAAAAAAATTTAGGGAGAGGGAGGATTTTATTCACTAGAGAGAAAATGATAAAAGATAGTACCAAAGCGAATGCTCTAAAATCTCTCGCAAATGTTTATTGGATTAATTAGGTTTTTGAACAAAGGAAAATCCTCAAAATGATTCTGCATACATTTTTTTGGGCTGGGGCAGTGCCCATATTTGCCAATGGAGTTACCCCCAGTTTTCCATTTGCAAAGCACACATATTGTCAAGTCTTAAAAGGTTAGGCCACATCTAAACTATACACCAAATATTCTATTTAATTTTCTCGTTGTATGTAACTTTCAATCTTCATTTTGAATCATCAAAGTGGATGTGGCGTGATATGCTTTTTAAATTGGATTTTTATTTTAAAAATTGTAGATTGTTAAATTGCTTCAAGAGTTAAGCTTTGGCAGTTACAATGAAGGTGCTTTATGAGTTATGAGCATCTTAGCATTAGATAATATGTTCAAAATGTTAAGTTATATAGTTTCTAGTATAAGGTTGAGTGGTTATGGTGGAGAGGTGCTTCGTGAGTTATGATTATTATAGCATTAGAGAATTTGATTAAGTTGTATAAGAGTTTTTGGGTTTTATTGCAGGGCTTTGTTGTGGCAAGTATTGCGTGGAGGATTTAAGTATATGCTAAGAAGGGGGTGTAGAAAAATCTGTGATAACAGATAATGTTTTGATATGATAAGGATTCTATTTAAGCAAGTGGAATTTGAAAACTAAAAATGCTAAGAGGATGTGTAACAAAACTAATACAGATAGATTATAGTGATTTCTATCAGAGACAGTTGGACAAAAGCACTCATCCAAGAAGCTATTATGGAAATTAGACATGAGTGGTTTGGGCTTTAACAATGGAAAATAGAATATGCTTTAATCAGGCATGTTCTGGCTATTGAAGTCAGATGTATTATTGTGCAAAGGGGGCACACTTTAAGAAACTCTGCAAGGAAACACACTCATGGTTGCATCCTCAATAGAGTAATTGTTTATAATACTTATATCTTGAGTTTTTCCTTATTATACCCATTTATTGATTTGAGATCTAAGTTTTTATTATCTGCAGAGTTTATGCCTGTTTACTATTTTAACTAGCCATATTTGTTTTTTATTTTTTTATTAGTTGCTGACTGTTGTGTACCTGATCTATGTTTACCTTCTAGTTGAAAGTTTCAACTGAGTTATTGGGCTTGTTTTTCTCAATGGAAGAAATTTTTTGGTTTTTGTTTTTTATCTTTAAAAAATTGTGATTTCGACCTTAACATTATTATGGCTCAACATGTCGTGGCTACATGAACTTTTATTCTGGAATCAAACTTCATTTAGAATATTTGTTATTGATCTTTTCTTGTTCATATTTATTTAGAGATCCTGAGTTGATTTTACAAAACAGTTTATGCCTAGATTTTTTTCTATGAATTTAGAATTTGGCTATGAAATATACTGTTGCTGAGTTTCTGTTTAGTATGTCTGGGTGAGGAGATTTTTATTTTACCAGATCCATATGTTGATTAGTGTATTTATATTATTTATAGATTATTATGTTTTTTCTTAGCATAGCACATTTTTGTTTGATTCTGTTTGATCTTGTCAACTTTGGTGGGAAGCGACATGTAGCCTTTAGTACACATGTGCAGGAATAAATCAGCAATAATATACTACCATTTCATGTTTGCTGTGATAACAATTTGATTGTAAATTTTAATTAGCTTCAAATTATTTTTTGTTGACCTCCATTTTTGCAACAGATGCCTAACAGATGCACTTCCAACAGAGATATTTTGATGTGTTTTTTTTATTGTTAAAATGATTTTCTTTTCTTTTTAAAGTACACTGATGAATAAAGTAGTAATCATATTTAACGATAGTTTGTGTTTTATATGAATTAACTTCTCATGATGAGCTGCTCTTGTATGATTAAAGATTTAATTTTCTTTTGCATAGGGTTTCTGTGATTCTTAAATTTAGGGCACGTGGAACATATAAACTTAATAAGTGATGACCTCTTCTTAAATTAGTAAAAAGTTTACTCAATATAGAAAGCTCTATGCTGTTTTGGATATTGGAACAAATAATAAGTGTGCTATTTAATTTTAATTAGTATGATGATAACTATCATGGTGTGATATGCTTTTTTAAATTGAATTTTCAATGCTTAAAAATATAGATTATTATATAGCATATAAAGTTAATATTTTCTGGTTACAGTGCATTAGGTTTTACCAGTGTTCTGCACATTTAGTATTATAGAATATGATGAAGTTTTGAAGTTCAGTTTAATAAAATTTCAATTAGACTAGTTATTTTATACAAGTTTTTGTCCTTAGAGATATGAATCAATTGTAGAAAAGGAGAACATTCATTTATTAAGCATTCCAAATATGAGGTTTAGCAAATTTGAGCAATGTGAGGATTTGCTATTACAATAGCTATATAGAATTGATTTGGTAGGCTTATGAAAAAGAGGTAGTTCAAAGCTCACATAAATTATACATTTCTTGTCTTTTTTTTTTTTGCTTTAATGATTCTAGCATGCAAACTTTGGTTTACCTTTAGGCCAGAACCCTTTAAACTGAAAATTAAAGCTTTTGAGCATATTCATTGAAAAAAGTTGTTTTTCAGGTTGCCAAATAATAAGGGTCTGCTTGTAATTAGGATTTAAGGATATAGTAAATCATGAAATCACTTTGAGTAAATCTTAAACTTCTTAGATCCTGAAAACTATTGGTAAGATATTTGATAAATATTGTTAATTTTTGAAATGTTTGATCACAAATTTTTAGGAATTAAAATTTTTATATGTAAAAGTCTGTAATTAAAATTCTTAGATATTTTTTAATTTAGGATTTAAGAATATTGTATATTAATTACACGTAAAAGTTAAATGATATGCTAGTATGCAAAGCTGTGGTTAAAATTTACTAAGTTATTGATATTATTTATTTAGAAATTGTTGATTTAAAACCCTTTTTTGGTAATTATGTGTATTATTTATATTCTACAAAATATAGTAAACTGATTTAGTTTACTATATATACTAGAATAATTGATGCTTAAATTATTGGCTATTTAATTGCAATGAATGATTTGCTAGAATAAGTAATATTTGTTATTTTTAATGTATAATAATCTTATTAATTGCAATGAATGATTTAAAAAATAATATAAATCTATAACAAATGATTAGTATTACTTAACCTAAATTTTCTGTCATTTTGGTTTTATTTTTATTTGCCACGCATAAATGCCTCTTCTCAATCTTCCTCTTTTTTTTCCTGCTCCGCATGTTTTTTCAGTTTTAACACCTCTGCAATCTCTATTTTTGCGGCTCTTCTTTCTTTCTAGCTTAAGATTTTTTGTTTTCTTTAACACATTTTGTTGTCTTCTTTCACACATCTTTTTTCCCCCTTTGATGATCAAATTTGTTTTAATTTTAAGTCCCCAGATAATAATAAATCCATGATTCTGGAAATTAGCGATTCCTTTCTATTTCGATCAATTCACCAGTTTAAGATGATAGCAGAGTATTTATTCATATGAATTTTGCTTAAACCTTATAACCAAACAGGCCTTTTGCAGTGTGTTTTTTTTTTTTCATTGAAACAGCCATGCGGTAATTGTTGTAGATTAACAACCTTGCATGCTTTTATTTCTTGAGCTTTACTTGGAAAAAAATTGTTTTTTAGGTTGTCAAATTGCATAATTGTATGCTGCTTGCTTCTCTTAACAAAACATCTGTAGATTAATTGGCGTCTAACAACTTGTGTTTACATGCTTACGTAGTTTTTATTATGAAAAGAGCAGTGAATTAATTTTTTTGTCAACAGCTCGTTCTTCTAACATGGATTTTACAAAAATAATTTTAGGTTCTAATTTCTGCTAAAGAAGAACCAGATGTTGAAATTTCGCCTGCAATAGATGCAGTTTTAAGAGTATTTAAACGTGTCAGTGGAGATGATTCAGATCTGGGTGCTGCTGCCTCTACATGCTCGATACGTTTGTTGGTTGCTTCTGCGCAAGCTATTAGCTTGATTGGAAAGCAAGGTGCAATGATTAAGTCAATTCAGGAGAGTAATGGTGCAACTGTACGAGTTCTATCTGGAGGTAATTTAGACATTCTTTGTAGATCCTTTAACATGAAGAGTCATATTTACTCTACAGTTTCACTACTGAGTGCTCAATTTTTTGTTACGAATCTGAGAGGTTTACTGCTGCATGAAATTCTAATCGTGTACCTTCTAGAACTTGAAACCTTCTTTTTGTTTAGTGTGCTTGTCACATTTCATATCTATAAGAATAGTTCGAGTTTCAAATGTATCTTTAAATGCCTGAATTATGTATTCATCTTTCTGTTTATTTTTTTGGAAAGTAAGATCTGATCTGGAGGTTCCGCTAAGCTGATCCTGGTAGAGTGATCATACAAACAGTCATTTTTTATTTTTCAGTTACTTTTGTTTATGGTTGGGAGTTTGTTTCAGGGTTATTTCAAACGATATGCAGTCAGTCAATCAACTATATGATATGAAATTTGAGTACATTATCTGAATTTAAAGGGTTTGCTAATTTATATCAATTAAATTTATTTTTATGAACATAATCACTTTTATATAATGATTTTGTTTTTGAACATTTGAAAATTAGACTAAAGAACTATTTAAACAGAATTAGTGAAAAGTAAAATAGGAAAGCAGTCTAATAGGTAAGACGGCTGCCTTAACTTTTTATATTTTTATTATGTCATGGTTTATGCTGATTGAATTATTTAAAAATGATTCCAGTTAATATTTTTCTTATAATTGCTTCCAATTGCTGATTGAAGACTTTTTTCTTCAAATTAAATTTTATTTGTCGTGCTAGTTTGAATTGGTTGACTGATTTTAAACCTAGAAAGGCCTCAGCTTGCCAGTATAGTTGTTTTCTTGGCACCCTTAACTGTTTTTCTTAATTTTTCTCTATTTTTTGTGACATTATTTAATTATTCATAAATTATTTGGAAAATAATTATGATATTTAAAATTGAAAGCTATGGTAATCTGAAACAAGTTTAAATAATTAAATAAATCTGGTTTCTTATAATACTTATTTTAATAAATAATTCTTATTTTGAGTACATATTTCTCTACTTATCAAATACCAGCGTGTCTTCATTCAGAACAATCATAAATACATTATATATATCTTGAGACGATTTCTTTGAATCTTTGCATGATTTTGTTGATCATGCCCATGCAGGATCTCCCAAAAATTAATTATTTTTCTTGAATCATAAAGTAATTTGTTTTTAAATTAAAGTTTTATGGATATTAAAAGTTGAAGATGCAAAAAGGTTGGTCTCAAGCATATAACAAGGCAACTAAGAGACAACCAAAGATCGCAAACTAAATTTAATACTCAAATCAATAGCAACACAGTAAAGAGAAGAAACAAATTGATGAAAAGCAAAACCACCAAGAGTAGTGAATGTTCTTCATTGTGAATTGCTGAAAACTAACTTTAAATATTGCATGAGAGATCAGTTGACAATCACGTGCAGGAGCAACACATTCAAAATTATGGCACAAGCTGGGAACACATCAATGACTTCTTATGCAAAGCTTAATCTGCATGCATCATAAAGCAACTTGTTAATTACATATATTATCTGAAGGATATTAAAAAAGGTAGGAATATCATTCTTCAAAACAGAAAATCACCGTTTATAACCAATTTGGCACAAATATTTCTATTTCAAAGTATTTTCTTATGCATGGATTTTACATTGTTGAAGACATAAGGCAAAGATGAAAAGGACTCTGTAATCAGGCACCAAGCTACCCTAAAATGATGACTCAAGCTGGGAGCACATTCAAAACTAACTCTAAATATCGCATGAGAGATCAGTTGACAATCATGTGCAGGGGCAACACATTCAAAATGATGGCACAAGTTTGAACACATCAATAACTTTTTATGCAAAGCTTAATCTACATGCATCATAAAGCAACTTTTTAATTGCATATATTATCTGAAGAATATTAAAAAAGGTAGGAATATCATTCTTCAAAACAGAAAATCACCATTTATAATCAATTTAGCACAAACGTTACTATCTCTATTACAAAGTATTTTCTTATGCATGAATTTTACATTGTGGAAGACATAAGGCAAAGATGAAAATGACTTTGTAATCAGGCACCAAGCTACCCCTTTAAGTTTCAAGTACTTCCAAGCTGTCTCCTTCTATGACTATCCCATTCAATTATATTTTAAGACTAGATGTATAAAGGGTTCTATATATATATATATTTGTAGTAGTTATTTTAAAACTTGGATTGTGGGATTTTGATAGTGAAGCTGATTTTATTTAGAATTTGATTGCTAGTTGCATTTGCAAGGTAGTTAAAATTATACCTCGTGAATGGAATGAGAGATTATGTTGTAGTGAAGGTGTTTGATGGTGTAAACAACATGCTAAAGTTAAAATTATAAAACACTTTGTTATTAACAGGGCTTTTTTTGAGTCGAGTTTGATTTGTGCTATGCTGAACTCCATCTCAAATTTTTTAATTTTAGGTCAACTCAAAATCAACTTGAATTTGGATATGTTGCGAGTCAAAATCGGCTCGACTCAAAATGGTTTGATTTCAAGTAAACTTAAAGTTTTTGTATGGCTGAAACTACTTGTTATATAGATGGATGAATTTTTCTGTTAAGCTTTTTAAAAGGTTGTACCAATGTAATTAATATTAGTTTGCTATTACATAAATTATACTGATTGCACATTTATTTAGCGGATTTATAAAACTGAGGTTTCGAATGCCTTAAATGGAATTTAGAACGTAAATGATGATGGATCGAATGTCATTCTTATCAATTTGTGAAAATGTTTTAAGTGAGGATGGTATTTATTGGCTTACCAAGTTCTTTAATATAATTTTGAAGACTAAATAGGTGTTGGATGAGTGAAGTATTATTGTACTTATTTACAGGCTTAATTTTGTGCAAATTACTTGGAATTAAGTTGACATATGCTCAAACTCTTGGAAAGAGTGATTGGATATAAATTCCATAGGGATGCTTATATTTTATAGAATCAATTTGGTTTTATGTAATGTAGATTTGTCGTTGAAGCTACACACTAATTAAAAGGATTGATGGAGAAATTCAGAGAAGAAAAGATCTTCATTTGATCTTGAAAATGCTTATGATAAATATTGAGAGGAGAGATTTTGAATGAAAATAAATGTGTAGCTTATGATGCTTTAGATTGTGTTTGGATACATTAAGTATAGATTGTTTGATGATTATGTTAGAAAATTGATAATATGAGATTTCCCCATGTTAATAGATGAACAGAAAGACCAAAAAAGTTGTGAATAAATCATTTTAATGGATCTTCTTTCATTGGAACTGTTGGTAGGGATTCTATTTGATCTTGCATGATGGAAACACAGGTTTCATATTGTTGACTCCACTTAGTAGGATTGAAACTTGATATTATTGTTATTGATGGACACATGTCCACACCCACATACATATAAGATGAACCATGCACAAATGTGCAGGCCATGCCATGCGCTTGTCCCCTCAGTTCCATGCCGCATCATCCCATCCCATTGCTTTGGGGCCGTCGCCCAATCGCGCTGCCTTACCCATTGAAATGTGATATACTCAAAGGTATTTGAGTGTAAACTGATAAAGGTATACTCAAAGGCTGTCACCCTCACATATCAAATAAAAATTTGAAGAAATTCAATATATATATATATATATATATATATATATATATATATAAAAGCAAACGGTTAACCACTGGACTTGCTTACACATAATGTAGAACTTACATTTGTAAGCCATTTTTGCATGTTTTTTATGTTTTCTAACCATGTGATGACCAAGCTTAATTGTCAAAGTATAAATTCATGGAATTAAATTCATATTGCTTCAATATGATATCATTATATTTTTTATTTAGAGAGTTTAGAACTACTCTCCATAGTCCTTGTAGTTGTGTTGAACAGGTAAGTTCAAGATTAAAGAAATGATTTTCAAAAGAAAACACATTCAAATAGTATATTAGCTGTGCATGTGTGTAGTGCATACACAATAAAGAAAAGAAGAGATAACTGCACATTATATTAACTACACAAATGCAAAGATTAATTAACTATACATTAAGTATATAATAACTAGAGTGATAAATGCAACATTAATAACACATGCTAGCTACACATACATTCGTACTAGTGGAAATCTTTCTTGCATGACATTCATTTTCATTGATGCCAGGGTGTAGTATTAAATATGCGAGGGTCCCCACATTATGAATGAATGTGGGTAAATAAGCTAATCCATGATAATGTTTTAAGATTAGGTTGTTAGAATATTGTTACTCTCACCAGCAAGTTTTTTAATTTAGTAGATAAATTATGCTATTATTAGAAGATAAATATTTCTATCTATTATATTTTTAAAGATTATAATTAATAAACCAATTTTTAATATTGACAATGTTTAAGCCCTTCAAATAAAATTGGATGAGTATAAAAATAGCTTTGACATGATTTGGATGAGTTTGTTCAAAACCTTAAGAATATGCTATTTATAGGAGACTTGGGTGGTATGTTGAAAGGGTGATTAAATATTTTATTAGGATAGTTTTGATTTTGAAGAGATTAATGAAGAAGGAAAAATGAATTTTAAAGTTTGCTTTAGCTTATGATTTTTTGAGTGCTAATACTTATTTTAAGTAAAGTGATTATTATATTATCACTTATAAATGACATTTCAAAAATTTTGAGTGATTATCGTCTCTTAAAGAAAAGTGATTGTTATATTGCAAGGATTGTAAGATTATTCCACGCGATTGTTTGATGACCCAAGATTGTCTTGATGCGTTGGCATATATATATATATATATATATATATAGAGAGAGAGAGAGAGAGAGAGAGAGAGAGGAATGAAGTTATTAAAATTTGAGCATTTTAAAAAATTTAATGATTATTTCTCTTAAAGAAAAGCAATTGTTTATATTACGAGGATTGTAAGATTATTCCATGTGATTGTTTGACGACCCAACATCAATTATTGGTTTTATACTTGAAATAAAGAGTAAAAAGAGCGATTTTCTCAAATATATTCTAGAGCTAGTGGAATTTTAAGAAAATAATGTAGTTTTTTAACTGAAGTATTAAATCTGAACAATAGGATTGAGAGTGAAACCAATCATATATGGAATTTGATTTCTATTCACAGTGTAACTAAAAATAGTTCTTGTGAATCAAAAGCGAGAGCACTTTATAAAGATGCATAATGGTGGAAGGATGATGTTTAAATGAAGATTAAAGAGAAATTTATGCTATAAAGATTGATTTTAACCTTAAAATGATGAGATATGGAAGGAATATAAATTAGATTTTCTTGAACCCAAAGTATCAACTCATGATGCTAAAATTGCTGTATTCAAGGGTTTATATAATAAAATAGAAATTGTCGATGGTGGAAACACAATATATATATATATATATAAATATATATAAATATATATATATATATATGTATGTATATATATATAAGTTGGCCAAATTAAGAGATAAGAGAACTAAAGACTTGAGCCAAGTAAAGTATAATATAGATAAAAATATTTTTTTATGGATGAAAATATTCAATATTGATGGATAGATTATTTTAATAAGTTTTTAATGAAGGTTGTACTAGTACAATTAAGATGAGTGAGTTTAATAGCTATAAAATAATATAATTTTCACTTTCATTTGACAGTTTAGTAAACATATGATTTGGGATGCTTTGAAAAAGATGAAATGTAGAAAAATGACAAGGTCATGGGAGTTGCAATCAATATGTGAAAATGATTGAGTGAGGAAAGAATTTTTGGCATATGAGGCTATTTAATACTATTTTGAAGACTTTAGATACTGGATGAGAATGTGAGTATTGATCTACCTATTTATAAGGTGATGTTTAAGATTATGCAAAATATAGGGAATAAAGTTGATAAGCCATTCACTAAAACTTAATTGGATGCATACTATGAAAGGATACTCATATTTCACATAATCGATTTGATTTTATGCCCATCTACTATGAGGTTGAATGGAGAAAGCTAGGAAAAAAATGATTTTCATAGTGCTGTGATTTCTTTGGAGATTTCGGATTGAAAAAGAATTTGTGTGGCATCCATTAATGTTATTGACGATATGCATAATAGGGTTAGAACATTTATTGAATTACAGTGTGACTTGTCTAATGATTGTCTATTTTTATTGAATTACATCCACAATTTGCGATTAGTCAATTATTTTTTTGCTTTGATTATGAATGTTCTCACTAAACACACTTAAGGGAAAATTTTTGGGTGCATGTTATTTGCAGATGACATTCTATTAATTGACATTTTATTAATTGATTAGACTGGATGGAGTTATAGCAAAAGTCGAGTTGTGGATGACTACTTTAGAATATAAATTTTTCATCTTAGTAAATTTAAAACATATGGAGTGTAAATTTATTGTAATAGAAGCCTAATTCTTAAAAACATTACTATTGTAACAATGTAATCAAGAATAAAAAGAGATTCAAATATCTTAGTTTAATTTTCAAAGTAATGGTGAAATAGAGAGTGATGTGATTAATAGGATTCAAGATGGTTGAATGAGATGGAGGAGCGCTTCTGGAGTATTGTGCGATTGGAAAATCCTATTTTAAAGGGAAGTGAAAATTTAATAGCGTAACTACATGACCAGCTATGATTATGGGGCTAAATGTTGGCCAACAAAGAAGAAACTTCGATAAAATAAGTGTTGTTGCATAGATGATGATGCTAAGGTGGATGAGTGGGTATAATCAAAAGGGTAAAATGAGAAATGAGTTTATTTATAACAAGGCTGGAGTGATTGTGGATGTTAAATGTAGACTATTCAATGCTCTTGTTAGAAAAATAAGTGTATGGATTTTTCTCATATTAAAAGAGGAAGAGGAAGATCAAAAAAGATATTAGAAGAAACCATTTAGACATGATATTCTATATTTAGAACTAAGAGAGGGGCTTCCATATTATTGTGCACAGTGAAAACAAAGGATTCATGTAGCTCTACCAAGTGGACTATAGTTTAGTATTGTATTCATTTGCATATATTAATAGGAGGTTAATGGTTTCTTTTCACAAAAAAAATGTTCAGAGTTGGTGATATTTTAATGTTCTTATTTGTTCTTGAACTAAATTAAATATACTACGTGATTGTGTGGTTGGTTCTGGAAAAAAGCTAGAACATGCATCTAGCTACGGCCAACAAAAAGAAAAAATTTTCTAACACACCTAACATCTAAATTGTAAAACCAATAAATTTTTCGTGCATGCGACCTCGGTTAGCTAATTATGCCACGAATTATTTTTGGTGTAATGGCTTTGTAAAAAATTGAGATGTAGGTGTTTACAATGTAAGTAAAAGGCTCAAATTAACAACTATAGAAAGTTCTAAAAGCGTTCTTAAGAAATAATTTGCTTGAATTCTTACGAGTATTTAGAAAATCCTAAAATTAAGAGTTGGGATCAACAAGCCAATTCCTATCAAAAAGGAAACCAAAAAATTTGTTGTGGCTCATAAATTAGTAGTTGGGCCAAAGCATTTGTTATCGTCTTGGTTATAATTTATCTAAAGGGCTTCAAATTAGATGCTACAAAATAGAAATTTACCAGCTCCTTGATTCAAGAGGATCTACTTTCTCCCTTCAAGAACTCTGCAATCTTCTTTTAGAGGCTCCTCCTTGATCCTTTTTCAAGATTTTTTTTTTTTTTTTTGAAAATGCTTCAATATTTAGTTCTGCAATCCTTCTTCTGTTCATCCTTCAATAGTAATCTTCTCTTCACCAATTGTTTTTTATCTCATGCGATTGCCTGTTTAAATTCAAGAGCCTTGCAATATTCTCTTCAATGCTGCCTATATACAGAGTGAAAGTATAAACACAAAAGGGAAAAATTTTATGAACATTGTGTACTTATTGCATGTGAATGAGGGCCACACACCTCTAATCTTACGTATTTATATAAAACATTCGTTGGCCCTTGCCTTCTCATTTTAAATCCTGCAGCTCTACTAGAATTTTTATGCAATTAAGTTTTTTTTTTATTGCAATTATATATTTACTTTGCTTTATTTTTCATTCAAATATATATATATATATATATATATATATATTGGAAAATTCTTAACACCTTGAATACCAAATGAACTTGGAATTTATAGGGTCATAATGTGTAAATATTCAATTCAAAATGTACATATAATATTATCCTATTTTTGTTTTATGTAGGTATCTAATTTTTAATTATTTTTTACATAAATACACAAAATGGGAGCATTATGTCTCCTATTCATGTAGCATGATTGTTACCTTTTTTTCAGGTTAAAGAATGCTTTTTTTAGGTTATTAACTTCTAAAATATATGATGTTGATATATTTTTTAAGTTGTTTGGTTTGATGTAAGTGCAAATTAGTTGAAATTCAGGTATTTTAGTGTTATGGTTTTTGATTTTTGGGGTTTAAACTGCATTGTAAATTTTGGGGATTTAATTTCTCCCCAAAACCTTCTTTGTTGGCTAACATTTAGCCCATATAACACAACTAGTTGTATAGGTACTCTATAAATTTTTCTTGTAATTTTGAGTGAAATTATTCAATCACACAACACTCTAGAAGCATTGCTCAATTTAATTCATTTAGTTTGGATTCTATTAATCACATCGCTCTTTATTTCACACCATTATTTTTCATAATTGAACCCGTGCGTTTGAATCTCTCTGTCTTTTTGATCACATGGTCCTCGTTAATTATTTATTTGAGATTTTAATTTCTAATATTTCTAAACTTTCACACAGAGTTACACACTCCTTTTTCTTTATATATATTTACTTGGATGAAACCATTTAGATTTTAAAACAATTCAGAACTTGAGTTATGCTTTGACTCTGTCTGTAGTCTTGTCAATTTAGAAAATGCTATTTGCAGATAACATGCACTAATGAATCTCCTCTTGAATATTTTTAGTAAGAATATTCATAATTAAAGCAAAATGATATAGACTACAAGCAGAGCCTTGTTGTCATTCTGGTAACACGTATGATTTGACACATGTTACATCCTCATTATACATTCTTTAAATGACATCGATTTATATTGCAACAAAAAAATTGTCTAAATTTTTGAAAGAACCTCTTTTAACACTCTAATTCAAGTCTTTTCAAGATCAATACCAATTAAGTGAAGATTTTCATTTCTTTCTTCAAATATCTCTATCAAACGTTCTTGTAAATATATGACTTTCATGGTAGATCTATTTGGCATAAAAGCAAATTTATCTTAGGAAACATGAGCATATCTTCATAATATGTAATCAACCACTCTCTGCCAAAGTTTCAATGCATAACTCATTCACTTATAATTTTCACTATCCTGAGCATCACTTTTATACATGAAAATAGGTATAACAATGCTCCTGCACTCATTCCGCATATTTTGTTTTTAAAATAATATTGTAAAACTTTGTAAACTAAGAAATTTCCACACATTGATTGGGATTATATTCAATCCTACAACTTTTTTACTCTTCATTTTTTTAAATATTTTAAATCTCAATTTTACCAACATACTAAATAAAATTGCAATTAATATTTTTCAATTTCTGAACTATTTAATCCACTTGTATTAACTGTATTGATACATCTTGATTGTAAGAAACTTGTCATTATAGTAAATTACTTTATATAGATAAGCACTAGATTATAAAATTTTTCTTGTACATCTCTTACATCCAAATTGATGGATGTATGAGAAGTAAAACATTTAACATTTTTTTATTAAACAATGGGTTTTGGTTGGCATATCAGCATTTAATATTTTGAATGTATGGTGAAAATATGGTGTATTGGTGAAAAATAGTCTTATAGCTTAAAGATTTCTAGCTTAGCCGCTTCTATATATATATATATAGATATATATTATATAATTGGATCATTAATTGAGCCTTCGATTTTGTAATGAATGATAATATTTTTTTTTAAATGAAAATTTTTATTATCATCTATAAAATAAATCTAAGACACCAAGCCTTAATTCCAATCGATGGGGTCTTGAAAGTTTTTATGAGCAATAATAAAGTCTTGATGAGTATTATTGATGACTTGTACTGGGACAGCTGAAATCTAGCTTATAATCAATGTTCGTGTTTTTATATGAAAGTTCTAGGTTTTGTTACGAGCTTTGTTATATTTTTTGATTAACCTGACTTTAACATGGCTTTACACTGGTCACACAAGCATGCATAATTCGTTAATGATTTGGAATGAAGCATGCAAAGTCAATCACCCAACTAGTTTTTTTTTTTTCCCTTTCAAAGTCATAAGCAACCTCTTTTACTAAAATTTATGGGCAAGCATTGCTGTTCTTGTAACAATTTTTTTACACTAGATGAACTTCCGTACTATGCATCTGGGGATGAGAGAGTCGTAGATATCCATGGCGAGTATCTGAAAGTTTTAAAAACACTTGAAGCTGTTGTTGCCCATCTTCGGAAGTTTGTGGTTGATCATAGCATGCTCCCTTTATTTGAAAAATCTGTAAGCATATTATGCTTTATTTTTTCAAATTGGTGTCGATATGTATTACTACAGCTCAATGTAAATTTTTTTTTTTTTGTTGCTTACTGTAATTATGCCCCTTTTCCCTTTTAGTCTAAAAATCTGGCGTCTCAAGACCGTGAACCTGAAGAATGGAGCAGCAAGGCACAGCCCTTAATGCATTCTTCCCAAGTTGGAATTGGAAATGATTCTGAACTTCCTGTGAAGAGATATTCCTTTTACCATGATCATGAACCTTTATCGGATTCTCAGTTTCAGCGCAGTAGCCTTTCTTTATATGGACAGGATCCTTCTCTTTCTGGGTTGAGATCATCAGGTTCTGCGCTGGGCCGAAGCACTGGACCTTTAGTTACTCAGGTAAGTGTGCTATTTTAATTTTTTGTATTTGGCTTGTTCCATTTTTTTAAATTTCGATGTATAATATTATACAGGCATAGTGTGTTTTTTGTGCATTGTTGCATGTTTTTGTTAGTTTTGTATTCCTTGAACGAGTTTCATTGTTTTACATTTAAATTTCAGTTTCCAAGTATATATATATATATATATATATATATATATATATGTATATATATGTATATATATATTATCACTGTACGTTCATATTTATTGTATGTGCTTTCCTTGTCAATGATGGCTATACCTGTTGCTTCATCCCTATATTTTGGATACTTATTATATTGGATACATTAAACGGTCATTGGATATGGGCATTAATTATGTAATTGGATACCTAATATATTTTTGTATTTACTGTCTCAGTTATTTTTGTACTTAATATGGGCATTAGCTATTTTTGTATTTACAATACGTACCCATATCCAAAACTTATTATCTAAAAAGTTTATTAAACATTGGATACTTATTATCTAAAATTTGGATGCTATGCTTATAAAATTAATGGCAAGTTGTTCGGTATAGAGCACCACAGTTTAATTTTTATCAATTGCGTAGGTTTTGAAGTTATATCTGCTTTGTTAAATGTGTTTGCCGTTTTAATTAGGGGATTTTATAGGCATAGCATCTAAAATTTTAGAGAGAACGTATTTAGCATCAAAATGTTATATTTACAAAATAAGCATTTTCATCCGTATAATTCTAAAATACATGACAATTCATATATTTTTTTAATTAGATGAATTTGAAGATTCATTGGAGTAAATATTTAAAGATTGGGTGCTAGGTTTGTATATTTTAAATATTTGGGTAATTTATTATAAATTTATGTTCAAGTCAACACAATTGAGCATTTGAATTTTATGTTTGGTGGCTCAATTAGGAATTGAGCTTCAAATGTGTTCTAGCTCGTTAAGGTAGCTTATTAATCGTGCAGAGCGAAGCTTCTTAATAAGTAGAACATGAAGTATATGTGTTTAATCCAATGTCCTCACCACCCCCATGTTGTCCCTGTTCCTTATTGTTGTCCATCCCCATGCCTCCCTCAACCACCTCCCCAAGCTGTCACCGCCTTTGCTATTCAGCCACCCTTGGTCCCTTGTTCCCCAAGCTGCCATCGTCACTTGGCCATCACTAACCTTCAAACTGCCAGTTTCCTTTTTAGGGAACTGAAGTAATCATGGCCTTTCTAATAGTTTTTAAGCTTAATCCGGCTTATCTATTTATTTTCTTACAAACCAAACATCTTAGCTTTAGATTATTTAGCATAAGTTAAGCATGAATCATATAATACTCAAATGATCACTTAACTGCTTAAGTTTCAAATTAAGAATGTCTCAAACAATCACTCGATTTTATAATTTGTTTATTAAATACCTTTCCAAGTTTCATGAATTGCTTCTTCTAAGCAATATATCTGGTGGCGCTAAGTTGAAGTTGTTTTGAGCGTTTAAATCACCGTTCAACTTTGGGAAAATATTTGGTAGGTCAAATGAAGTTGAATTTGAATGAAATTTTTGGAGTATTATGTTTGATGCTAGAAATCTCTAAGATTTTATTTTAAAAGAATTGATGGCTGTTTGAGAGACTTATGGGAGGCAAAGTGAAAGAGTGTTGATTTTTGCATAAATTTTGGAGGGATGCTTGATGGCCAAAGAAAAAGCAGATTTTGATGAAATAAAGTAGAAAAGATGATTGATGGCCAAAGCGGAAACAGATTTTGATGAAATAAAATAGAAATGGTAGGCAATAGGGAATACTACGATAATAAACAGAAAATTATGTAAAAATACAAGGTAAATTCTAAGATTATCCACATCTTGATTTTGAAGGTTATGGAGCGATGACTATCCATGAGTTCCAGTTTTTTTTCAAGAAATAAAATTCATTACCACTCAATAAAAAAACAAAGAAAAAAAAATATATATATATATAGTAGGTACCCATCATATCCCAAAATATTCTTTCACATCCCATCAACACAAATATAATATAAGCAAAATAACAACATTAATGCACGAGCACTAACAACATACCTTCGAAAGTATAAAACAATATAAGATGCTACCAACGTGGGTAAAAAATAGCAGAGCGAAAGACAAGATAATATGATTCAGCGCTCGCTGAACTTCCAGGCATGCTCTGTGCAAATGCCCGACCTATGGGCCTCATGTGTACTGCATGTCCTGCATCAATATCTACATAATTTGGAGATCGCTTCATGTAAATAATCTCATTATTGCCAGGCTTGGTTGGCCTATAGATTGATGGAGCCCTCAAAATGAAACTTGTTGGCGAAGAGTATCGATCTATTAACAAACGTTTGGTTTGATATCTCTGCGTTGTTTCAGGTGACCCAGACGATGCAGATTCCATTATCATACGCGGAGGACATTATCGGCATCGGAGGAGGGAACATAACATATATAAGGCGCACAAGCGGGGCAGTTCTCACTGTTCAGGAGACCAGAGGTGTCCCTGATGAAATTACAGTCGAAATTAAAGGCACTGCCTCCCAAGTTCAGATGGCCCAGGAACTCATTCAGGTGATCCCAAGTTCTCCTCTGACTAAAGCTCTCTTCATTTCTTTCTTATAAAATTTGTGTGCAGGAGTTTATTGCTGGACATAAAGACCTAGCAGTGGCGCCTAGCAGCTATGGTGCTGATTCGGGATTGAGCTCAGCCTACCATCACCCATACCTTCGATCGGAGTATCCATCTTTGCACCCAGCGGCGCCATCGACGCTCGGCGGGTATGGCTCTTCTTCAGGGCTTGGAGCTGCAGGAGCAGGGCCTTACGGGAGTTACAGGTTCTGAATTTCATCCATCGCTGCCCTGTAAAAAAATTAGAAAATGAACGCATGTCTTCTTCCTGCCCTAATTTATGTTGAGGATGAAAACGCTTCTGAACACGCTTCTTGTTTTCTAGTTTTTATTGCCCGTTGGTTTTTTGGTTTGGGACAACTTTTTGAACTTAAAAAAAAGGATTATTATTAATGTTATTATTTTAAGATATGATGGCATTTTATCTCTTTTATTTGCTTAATTGAAATATCAATTTTATAAAAATGATGTGTTGGTAATCATTGATTATTAATATTTAACGAGGGGAATGTCTTCGATTTTACAGTTATCATTTGTTTTGATTTTTTGGTGTAAATATATATTTTAAAAATATTATGTAATTTATTAAATATAATTATAATTTTTTTCCACTTTTTTAACATTTTGATTAATGTCTTTTCACTGAATTTCACACGATGCATGGGTTGACCTGTTAGCTGACTTGTTTGAGCTTAATTTTGATTAAATAATTTTGTAATGGATTTAGTTTACGTTGCTCTATTTCTTTGGGTTTTTCCAATAGCCCTAAAATATTTTCTCACAAATATATTTGTGTGGAGCTCATTAAAAATGTATATTTTAATATAAATTTTAGATATAGTCTCTTAGGAATTTATTTAGGGGCTAAAGAATAGTTTTCATTTTCTTTTGTTTTGAGATTATTGGAAATTAGATGATTCTCTAAACTGAGGCTAAGATCAAACTATGATCTATTATGGTATTTCCACTATTGAATTAATTGATTCTAAGTCATGCAAGGTTTTGTAAATTTAAAAGATTAAAGGGGCAAGAAGTGAATTATTTATGGAAGGAATTTTAGCTATCTATCTAGAAAGAATTCTATCCAAATAGAAAGAAAAATGTTGGAGGAAATGACATGCTTTGACAACTTGGACATAATTTATTTAGAGTTATACTTTTGAATTTAGGAAGATGAGGTTACTCATGGATTTTAGATGACAGTATTTGTTATTGAAGACTGACAAACCAGTGGTTGGTTGTCAAGAAGATGAGCTAAGTTGCTTGTGAGAAGATTTCCGAGGGTAGCCGAATCCTCTAAGAATGGTTTGGAAGCTCAAAGTTGAGTAGGAATGCTTGAATATTTTTTTATTAGATTTAAAATTTTTTGAGATAAAGATATTGCTTTAAATTACTTATCATCATCCCATGAACTGATTAAGGTAGACTAGTCTCTAGGCCATCCAACTTGTAACCCTTTCCATTAGAGAATGATGCCTTGAGTTGATCTTATTCTAATTGCATAGGCTTGAAACAAACTCATAAATAAACCTTCTAATGGATAGTTATGTTAGAAAATTTGTATGGAATCACTCATAATTAATGAATCACTTAACCTTGCATGTGCTTTGACTTTTGTATCATGTTGGGATACATATGTAACACATACATTCATACATATACATATATAGGTGAATATGTGCATACATATATCATTGGTAAATAATATACTAATAAGTGTTTGTGTGACTACATGTGGAGATGTGAAGACATGAGCAAGAGAAACATATAACAAGGCATGAGGAACAATCATCTAATTCTATGCAATTAATATTGGGAAATCTCATATGCATGAATTAGCTTGTCATGAAGTGGATCTTTTCTAAGTGTTTATTGAAATTAAATATTTTATTTTATTGTGACCTAATCTCAAAATTAATGTGCATAAATGACTATACAGATGTAGGATAATTCTTGTATAGAAAGTGAAAATAAATTGTGGATCTCATTAGATAATTCATAGATTCATGAGTAATGATGGAGTGTGCATAGTTGAATTGCCTTAATGAAAATTATCTTCTTATAAATTAGTAATTTATAATGAAAGTTCAAATAACTAATGTTGTATCCCAACACAGGAAGAGTATGTATGCATAATCCTAGGATTTAGAGTTTTACATAAGGTAGGAGTGACATTCATTCAATCCCATGGGTTTTATTTATTAATCTTGCATACTTAATGCTTGCCATGTGAAAAATATTCTTATGCTTATGAAAACTAAATAATTAAGGATGTATTAAGCATTCTAATCCTTTAATTAGTGAGCATAAAAAATAATAAGAAAGTTGGGTGATCCAAATATAGAAGGTTAGGCTAGCTTATGGATGCTCTGAGGTAAGACCATGAACTTATTTCAAGAGAAAGGCATGTGTAAGCAAGCATTGCTCCTATGAAGTGATCATCCCAATGAATCTAACGTTCAAATCCACTGAATTATTAAAATTGCTCAAGTTATTGATTGAGACACCCTAAATAGAATTCTCAAACTTGGTATGCTTATGATTTTTGGCTTAAATGAATTAATTCATGGTAGAGCTAATTATACCTAGGGATTAACAAGAACTTAGTAAGAGAAAATGTTACAACTCATAAACATATACACTTTTTAATCAAAAGTATTAGTAAATATCAATTTTCTGATCTCCTTAGTCGATGTGAGCAACTATAGGTAGCACTATTGTGGCGCCCTGCCCCTTGACCGCCAACAGTCAGAGCTAAGGAGCGGTGTGCTATGCTGGCGAATCCCTCACTTATCATTAGATTAAGTTGTAATTTCTCAATCCACTGATAAGGGAAGGATGTTCCTTGGATAATGCAGCAGAATCATTCACTAAGTATATACATTCATCAGAATACGGAAGCAAGACAATAAAATATGCTATATCTAATTCACCACAATACAAGTAAGAAATAAACATGCAGCTCAGAATAGAATAGTACAATAAAGAAACATACATAAATATTTGAATTATTATAAACATTAAATAAGTCTTAATGAAATGATGAAGCTATCCTCACAAAAATAAAAGAGAAGCTAAGCGAAGGATCTCCAGCGGTAGCACACACTTTCTCCTGAATCTAATCTTCAGAAGGCTCGACTACCTCGAATAACTCGGAATCTACCATTGTCAGTTTTACAATGATAGGTCTCCAGCCAAAGAAAAGAAAAATCTGGTTAGATATATTGTCTAAGTACATTTTAGGCTGTCATATTTCATGAATTTTATGATATCACCATTTTACTTAAGACTAAAAAAAATAAGCAAAGCATAAGGGTCTAACAAGCATACAAAGGGATATCAAAAGTTATAAATAGATTATTTATAACTAAGCAACATATGAGGTAAAAGAACATACCTCAATACTAAACTATGACAAGGTTAGGCATATATATATATATATATAAAGTAAGAAAAGTACTAAAAGAAAGACTGATCCTAAATATGTTGATGATCATATAAAATATGTAAGTCTAAAAGCAAGTAATCAATCTATGATAAGTATAAGTAAATAGTAAAACATTTAGCTTCATATAGGTAAGTAAGTAGGTAAAGTGAAGCTGATTGAAGTAAAATATAACAATAAATGGTAAATAGTATACAATGAACAATGAACAGTAAATAAGTATGTAATAACTGCCATATTAAAAGATGGCTAATCTAGCCTACTGCAATAAGTATATGTATATTCTTAGTGTCATCTGAGGCTAGGCTGGAATTACAGAACAAAAACTGAACTGAAGAGGCAGTAATCACAAATACAGTAATGATTTAGTTATTCACTTTATTTTGTGGCCATATTCAGAAGTAGCTGAGGAGTTAAGCATGTCTACAAGTAAACGTGCTCCAACTTAACACAGCACTCCTCAATGAGTAATGTTAAGTAATTTTATTTTTCCTTACCCCTGTCCAGTATGTTAAAATATGCAAGATCAACAAGTAACTGAATCATATGCAAATGTTATCCTAATTATTATATGTTTTCATTTCATGCAATAATGATATCTTGTATGACATGTTCAAGAAATAAGGCACATAATGCAAAGAATGCAAAAGCAATAAGTCAATAGTAAGGGACTCTACTATACATGGTGATATTTATTGTTATCTACTTAAATCATTCTAAATATTTCAAGTTACACAAGTTCAGGATCTCCAATTCCTACAATCAAGTGTAATTTAGATCTACGACCTTTTGAGTTAAACACAATTAGAATTGATCAGGTTCTAATTTAATTCAATCAATATCACATACAAGTTAAATAAGAAATCAACATGTCTTATTTGATGAATTTAGACATTCTAAACTAAGATCTGATCAAGATCTACTAAGGCTAGCAATTATGTATTAAACATCACGAATTAGGTTTAATCACATAATCCAAAGGGTAAGTCTTAAGGACTAAGGTTTGTGTCTAAATATGAACTAATAATCAAGGCAAGTTCTATTAAGCACAATCAAACTCAATAGAATATTTCTTCTAATCTTAATCTAAAGTTGAAAAATAAAATAATCAGAATTAAAGTATAAAAGTTTAGAAACTAATAAAACTATTATTTCCTTTATTAAATAACTCACTTTATTCAATGAATGAAATCTAACCTAATATCTATTCTTAATCTTAAGGAAAAGATCCTAAGGTGGAGTGTAGATTCCTAATAGGCTCCTAATGAAATGATTTAGGAAATTTTAGAATTTGATAGAATTTATTATAATTTACCATCATTTGCTGATTTTGTTTATTTAAAGGAGTTAAGGATGAGTTTTAACTAAGTTGAGGGATAATAGATTTTACTTGGGAATTTTACAAGCCTTAAATTAAATTTTCAACAATTCACTTAATTTATGGATTTAAGAGCTAATTTGATTCTAAATCAATTTTATTACTGATTATAATGATTTAAATGATATTTTGGAGGTTAAGGGCAGTTAACATAAATTATAGGCAAAATAACTATTTTGTTCCTACTTAAGAGTCTAAAATGCTACAATTTGATTAAGAGCTTTAAATTAGATTTTATTGATGTCAAATGATTCCTACTGTTTAACATGAAGATAAACAATATGTACATCAAATTTGGACAAGTATTAAGTCATATGTGTCCAATTTAAGAATTTTAACCTATAAGAGAATTTTGATAATTTTTCCTAATAAAGTCTAAAAATTTAGTTAGTTTATTATTGTTTATTGTCCAAGAATTCTATAAAGTTCAAGAACATTAAATTCTGATGTCTAATTATTAAGTTATGATCATTTCATTATTATGGTTCGACTTTCATGAAAGGGGTCAAAACCTAATTTTTCCATATTCAAAAATCACATACATTTTTATACAATGCTTAATTTTACTAAAACTAGATTAGATTTTGATATATTTTAGCAACGGCGCGCTGTAGCGAATTTCGGCGCTGTGGCGCGTTGCAGCGGATTTTAGTACTGAGGTGAATTTAATTTAATTCATCAAATTTATATGCTTTATCGAAATATAAGATTCATTAAAGTTTTATTTCATCAAAGTTATCTGCCGCATCAAATTAATATACCACTGCAGCACGCTATGGAGCGCTCCGGCGGATTCAGCCCGAGACTCGGGGGCTACGGCGCGTTGTAGCGCCCGACAGTGATTTCGCATGTGCAAAAACCGTAACGGGTCATCTTTCGGGCTCAAATACTTTCAACCTAGAGCACTTCACGTGCGGTACCATATACTGATGGAAAGGTATTTCTGAGACCTTTCCATCGATACCAAAATCGGCATAAAACAATTATTCTATCTATGCAAACAATGGAGTTAAAGGTTCAGGTATGCAGATAATAGGAAAAATAGAGCATTTCATTTATAATGAAATTTAATACCTTAATGAACTTTAATGGCTTCCATGCTCAATCACAGATTTCTAAGAATGCAAATTAAGCATAAGAGCAGAATGATGTAGCCATTAAATTCATTCAATGAGGGAAAGGGGGTACCTTGGCTTGGAGAAGAGAGATTTCTCTAAGGATCCTTCGGGCTTGAGAGCTTTCATTCAGCAACTTGAGCACATCAATGGAGGAAGTAGGGAAAGCTTGGGAGGAGGAGAAGAGTTCAGTTTGAGGGCAAAGGGAGGAAGAGGAGGGGCTGAGCTCCATTTTATAGGAGAAGAGGAGGATGATTTTTGATGGGATGAGAATGAGTTATTCCATCCAAGGCATAGAGGAGAACATGGGCGAAAAGAGAAGAAGAGGGGGCTCTGCCACTTTTTGCGTGCGCCAGGGTGGTGAGGGAGCGCCGAATGGAAGTAGAGGGTGGTGCTAGCCAGGGAAAAGAAATGAAGGAAAATTAATAAAAATGGATATTTAAAGTTTTTAATTAAATCTATTTAATTAATTAATGCTTTAAAAATCAGATTTTATAAATGTGCTCCAAAAAATTCCAAAAATCCACCCATAGCTAATTTGAGGGCGAGGAACGCAACGACAAAGTCAGATTTTGATTTCGATGTCAAATTAAATATCTAAATTTTCTAATTAAATAAATATTATTAAAATGTTCGATGGATTTTCAACAACTTTCCATTGCCACCAAAACATCACCCATAGTTAATTTGGGGGCAATGAGTGCAATGCAGAAGTCCAATTTTTGATATGAGATCCAAATAATTAGGTCAATTTCAAGGGTTCCTGAACTTTTCAAAATCAGAGTTTGATTCATTTGATATCTGATTTGAACTAGGTCCTGATGGTGAACTACTAATGACTTAATTAGTGCACTAAGATCAAAATCAGGACTTAGATTAGTCCTAATTAACTAGGGTAATAACTTGGGTTGTTATAACTATGTAGGAGTAAGCATAAAAATAAATCTATGGACTCTTGAACAAACTTGCAAATAGGAAACTTATGGAATCATATTGTAAGAAAATGAATTAGCGTTTAATACTCCATGGAAAGTCAATATTATCTAAAATTAAAATCAATAAATAAATTCCAAAAAAAGATAAAATTGAGGAATGTAATATTTAAGGCAATGGTCTTCATATGGAAGTAACTAGACATTAAGATGACAAGTTGCCTCCATCATACATTCTAAGCCTACAAAATTTAGTTCTAAGCAAAAATATGAATCATCAAAGGTGTTACGATATTGAACATGAACTCAATATCTCATAAATGTAATATTGCATCAATAAGTCTAATAAAGGAGTTCAAATGAATTTAAGTAGATCAAGGTGCATACCACTTAAGCCATACGAGAGTTCTATGGTGGAGGATCACCTTAACCCAACAATTATGAACATAAATCATTCTTAAATATTGATCATCATATTTCAAACATAACATAATGACCAATAAATTTATACATAAATTGTGAAAGTAGAAATATTAGATCCAAAGTTAGCATTAGCTAAGCCTACATCTAAGATTTTAAGGACTTAAACATGAGTTGTCAACCTTAGTAAATACTGACCTAAGGTGTGGCTAATCAACATAAATAAACATTTATGAGTTCAAATAAAAGTATAAAAGCAACTAAATTGAGTGTATATATCTTAACATATGCCGATACCAAAAATGGGTACACACCTTGATATTAAATGTACTCTATGTAACTTTACACCTGATTTAGAATTATATAGAAATAAATAAACTTAATTTATGAATTAAAAATTGTTAGAGATTCATTTGATAACCTAAGAATTCAATATAGACAATAAAGATACCAATTAAACCTAAGTGTTAAGTTTGAACATAAAAAAGACTCCATAGAAAGGCTTAAGAATAAGTGGTTATATTATGCCTTGAAAATTTCATGTCTTAAACTAAGCAAATTTAATTTATCTATTGAATTGCACTTTCAAATAAAAAAATTATAGTATATTAAAAACTTTTCTAGGTATATTTGACCATTGGCCCTAATTAAGTCTTTGAATTATAGGCCAAGATCCATAAAAGACTACCATTAACTTGTTTGGACTAAGTGCTTAGGAAAATTAGCATTTTACCGTGGAAGAATGATACCTTCAAATATGCAAGACTTAAATTTGTACCCCAAAAATAAATTAGTAGCTTGTGATGCCTTTGAAGCAATACTCACCAAGTATGAGGACATAAGACTATAATATGATTAGTATAGCCAAGTAGTGCGGTAGGTCATAGGAGAAAGTAGATATAGACCCAAATCTCTTCACTAAAATAATGATCTACTAAAGACAAACATTTTTTGCACTTCATAAGAGTAGAAGAATCAATTAGAGATCCAATTAGAGATCCAATTAGCTTAAAAGGAACCAATTTGAGCCTATAAAGCTTTAAAAAATATCATTCAGCTTATGCATTATTAAAACGTTCATAACAAGTTACTATAACCAATTTCATCCATTGGGTAAACTTTAGATATGAATAGAATCACCCAAATTATACCTTACTCTTTGATTGATCTTAGAATTATATCTTTAAGGATCATAAAACTAACATTTACTAAGATTTAGACTCAAATCTTTGCTAAGTAAAAGTATGTAATTTAATTATCTAAAATCTCAATTATTATGATATTCAAGCTAGAAAGCTTAAATGAATATAGCTTTATCTTATATATATATATATATATATATATATATATATATATATATATATATATATATATATATATACTTTTTTGGCTTTTGTCTTTTTGATATATTGTCATGCTTTTGGATGTATTTTTTTATAAATCCTAATTATATAAAATCTCACGCTAAGGTTAGGGTTTTCTGATAAATTCTCGACCACTAGCCAGTCTCAGACCCTAATTCCAACCGCAAAACAATCCTTGCATCATGACACGTTGATTGCACATCGAAGCCCTCTGTGGGGAGGTCGGAGATGTCGGGAGCCTACTCGATGGAGCCTTAAATCCAGGGTTTATTGTGGGGAGCAAATTCTCCCCACAAAGTCCTCGACGTTGCTTTGTCTCGATCCCCACACGATCAGGGACCACATGTAGAGTGACGGAGCTATTAAACCCGGTCAATGATCAACTAGATCATCGGGACCCTACTTACGATCGAGCATTGTAGTGCACTATCGCGAGTTTTATTGATTTCGATAGATTGAACTGATTTGAACAATTTTGATCAGTTTAATTAATTATTCTATCCTAAGAATTACACCAAGGGCTGCCAATGTCCAATTGGGCACCTACTAGTCTGGGATAGAGGGGGTGCTCAAGCTTGTTGGCAGGACCCATCCAGACGGTGAACTTCACCGTTTGGCCTGCTGCCAAGCTAAGCCTACACCCTAAGCTACATGCCATCCTAATTCTACGCATCCCAGCAACCAATGTAGATGAGAATTGGAATGTATTCGACTGTCAAGAGCTTAATGATCTTGGATAGGTTAAGTACTGGGGTGAAAAAATCGGGGGAGTTGCTTGTTGACGGGCGGCGCCCAGAGACATGGAGAAAGCTTCAGGAGCTTCTAGGATACAGAGAGCTTCAACTGGGGGCCTGAACTCCAAGCCACATTTACTGAACACCTGGGAGAACGGCGGGAACTTGCTGGTTGCCGACAGAAAAGACGGGATGAACTCAAAAGAAGGCGCAATGTTATGGTTTTAGTATGAAGCAAAGTGGGCGAACAACTAATTGTGGCAATCTCAGGGCTATTTATAGCCCCGAGGAAGTGATTTGAAACTCAAGTGGGCCACCCATGGCTGGCCCGATTGAAGAGAAGGATTGGATCTGGCTAGATAGGGGTAAACCCAAAAATCTTAGTGAAAAGACACATTTAAGTAGTAAATAAGTAAAACTCTCGAGGCGTCTTTTCATATAACGGTGGAGTTCCTAATATGAACTCCAAAGTTAAGTTGTTCATGTGGGAGCACTTCCAGGATGGGCGATCTACTTAGAAGTTATCTTCTGAGAGCAAAATTGTGAGACTTTTTAGGCCAAAACGGACAATACCTTGATGTTTAAGAGTTTGGCTGTTACACTTAGGCCTCAAGTCATTGCAATTCAGCAGAGGTGGGAGATAGGGAAGATCTCTCGTACTTCCAACGTGGACAAGCCATTGGGACTATTGAGGGAACCGCTCAACTGGGAGGTTTGGGAAGAAGGTGAATAGTCTAGGTTTAAGTCGTGGCCGTATGATCTTGACTAGATCAGACGGCTGAAAAACAAGGACGAGTTAGTTAAATTGGTGTCGTTAGATTTGAGAATTAGACGACTGGGAAGTGCCAAGGATCGGTTGTCGTGTGGAAAACGCTGCACAGCAGATTGCCTGTGGTCCACGCAGAAGATCTGGCAATATGATGACTGTTGGAAGGTTTGAATGTAAATTTGAATTGTGTAAAACCATTTTAAGTAGCTTCCCCATTTAAAATACTTTCAAAAAATTTATCTCTAGCTAATTTGGATGTGAAAAATTCAAAAATGCAATCACTTTTTAATTAGGAGATCAATTTAAATAAGCTAATTTTTTGAGTCAATAAATTGACAAAACGATCAATTTATCGAATTTAAATGAGCTAATTTTTTGAGTCAATAAATTGACAAAACCATCAATTTATCGAATTGAGTTTTGCTGAATCCTAAATTTTCAGGATTTTGAAAAGCAAAGCTTGCTTCGACAAATGTAGTGTTGGTAGACACATTGACTGTATTTGCGAGCATGGGCGTAGGCCAGATGGTATATGCATACAGTAGCTCATGATTTATTAGAATAAATATTAACTGCTCTGTCTTGATCGGCTCCATATGAGCCGTGATCGCAGCAGTAATGGAGGAATAATCAGATCCCAGACCCGTTAAGATACTGTTCAGTGACTGGAGATATGGCGACATTGAATTGATGCGCAAGGTGTTTTGCTTGTTGGATGAATCCGGCCATTTTCATTTGCCCCTTTTTTTAGCTTCTCAGTTGTAGCTCGAGTTGTTGTATGCTGATTTGAGAAGAAGATGCATAAATGGCAGCAAGGCTGGCCCACATAGACGCTGCAGTTTCGTGACCTACCGCCTGAGCAAAGGTGCTTTCAATTAAAGAAGAAATGAGCCAGCTAAGGATTAGCTGATCTTGCTTATTATACCAGGCAGTGCACTCAGGATTTGGGAGATTTCCTGGGAGGATTTGCGGTGGAGGTGAAGATCCATCAGCATACCCATGAGACCATGAGATTTGAAAATTGGGAGGAACTGAGACCTTCAGAGGACATAGTTTGAGGAGTCAAGCTTCACTGGAAGAAGATGGTGAGCTGCAGACAGTTGATACCGCTGTGCATCAGCGTGTTTTGAGCTGATTTTGATTGTGTTGAGTTTGAGGACTGCGTCGGCGACTCCATGGTTGTGATAGAGATGATCAGTCGAACCAAGAAACCGAGACCTTAGTGACGAAGAGACGTCTGCCGAGAAATATGCGAGAGGAGGTGAGGGTGAACCGTCTGAGAAGTGCTAGTTGACGGATTGTTAGGGATATGTGATCGGAGGCTTGGCAGCACTGGCGGAAGCAATCTTGACTAGCTAACTGCAGAATTACAATAATCGTAATAAAGATCAAGAATCTTGCTAATGCGTTGGTTTCTGCCGCCAGTGAGATCGATTCTCCGAGCGTCGCCTCCTGGACCACGCTGATTGGCGCGCTCGCACAGTATCGATCAGGAACAGAGGTTGTGGATGAGGCGCCCTACCTGCGGAAGGTGGATCGAAGAATAACGAGCAAAATGCTTTTACTTCGGAGTCAAGGTTACGGACTCTCCAGTCTTCTTCGATCATGGAAGAGTGATTTGCTCTGGTACCTTAATCAAAATCGAAATACCAAGAAGCAAGAACGTCATAACACCTACGGCAACATATAGCCGAATTAGGTCTCAAGAAGACAGGGGTAAAACCGTAAAATACAAATAAAAAAAATATAATGCTAGGTTTTTTAATAAAACTTAGATATGATTTATTAATTTTTTAAGAGCCCCTAAATATTTAGAATCTTTAATTTAATCCAAATTTTAGCGCAGCACCCATAAAGTGATAAAGCTAATCCCTATTTTTTTTTTAAATATAACTTAGCTTTCAAATATTTTCAAAAAAATTATGAATAATTAGAATTTAAAATTTAAAAAATATTTTTATGGGCCTCACAAATAAAAGTAAATTTAATAAAAAAAATTTATTTTATTAACTCTATAAATTCTAATCATCAATAAATTTTAATCATCAATATATTTGAGAAATATTTGAGAATCATTTAATAATATTTGAGAAATATTTTAAAAATATTTGAGAGCATATTTGAGAAGAGATCAGCTTCAAATAAGAAGCATGACTGGTCAGAATTGAACTCATAAGATGAGATATCAAATTCAAATCCTTAACCACTATCTACTTCACATCATTCACAATTTCCTTTTTACAACAGGAAATTTGTCCCTTAGCCTTAACCACCACTAGTCTTGGCGCTGAAGCTGACCGGCTTGCAATCCTGCTCGTCGGCGCCGCAGCTGCCGGTAAGGCACTGGGCACGTTCAGCCTGGATTTCCCAGTCTGTGGAGGCGATCACGGCGAGCATGAGGCTAAGGCAGGCGGCCTGAGCCGCGAGCAGCCCGAGCCAGAGGCCGCTGAAATCGAGTCGAGTCCAGAAGGCAAGCATGACGGCTACGGGCAGGCCAACGCCGTAAAACGAGGCAAGGTTTATGTTGGCGGCGGCGCGGGGGCGGGCGCTGCCGCGCAGCACGGCGCAGCCGGCGGTCTGGGGGCAGTTCCCGAGCTCGCATAGGCCTAGAACGGGGAGGACGGCGGCGGTGAGGGCGACGATGTCGGGGTCGGAAGTGAAGAGGCGGGGCCAGAGGTTGCGGATGGAGAGGGAGAAGGCGAGGGCAGCGAAGCCAAGGAGTGCGCCGGCGGCTAGGCCGACGGCGGCGGCGCGGCGGGCGTGGTGTGGGCGGTGGGCGCCGAGCTCGTTGGCGACGCGGGTGGAGACACCGGCGGCAAGGGAGGAGGGGAAGATGTAGATGAAGGAAGTGGTCTGGATGAGGAGGCCCATGGAGGCGACGGCGGATTGGGGGCGGAGGAGGAGGCCGCAGAGAAGGATCATGATCTCGTAGCACCACCACTCGAGGCAGACGGAGAGGCAGCCGGGGAGGGCGAGGGAGAGGAGGGAGCGCCAGCCAGAGAGGGAGAAGGTGTCGTCGCCGGCGGAGGGGATTAGGCCTCCGGTCCGGCGGTGGGCGCCGGAGAGGTAGAGGTAGGAGAGGAGGAGTAGGAGCAGGGCGAGGTTGGAGAGAACGGACGAGAGGGCGACGCCGGGGATGCCGAAGCCGGATAGGAAGCGGTTGAGGGAGAGGTGGAGCGCGGCGGCAGCGGCGGCGGCCGCGGCAAGGGGGAGGGTGATAGACTGGGAGCGGAAGTAGGCGCGGAGGGGGTGGAGGAACGACTGGAGGAGTAGGTCGGGAAGGGAGAAGAGGATGAAGGAGTGGGCGGCGAGGGAGATGTCCGGGTGCTGGCGGCAGAGGAGGAGGATGCGGCCCACGCAGAGCCAGAGGAGGGAGATGGGGAGGGATGCCGAGAGGAGGAGGAGGACGGTGCGGCGAAGAGAGAGGCCCAAAAGAAGGGGGCGGCTGGCACCGTGGGACTGCCCACAGATGGGATCCATCCCCGACGATAGCCCAGAGAGGACCGAGTAGCCCGTGATGTTCGCGAACCCCAGCGCCAGAGACCCGCCTGCCAGGGGGAGGGGCCCCAGCCGGCCCAGGAACACCATTGAGATCACCGAACGGGAGTAGAGGAGGAGCCCGCTCATGACCATGGGCAGCATGATCGAGAGGATGGATTTAGATTCCATCAGGATGGGGGCGAGGCAGAAGGGGTACTCGTCGCTCCGCTTCTTCTTCTTCATCGGAAAGTTGTGATGCCGGGGGAGGAGGAGGGGCGAAGTAGGGAATTCGGAGCTCATGGCTTGCTACTCCAATTCTTCTGATGCTATGATTCTATGTGGGAGGGTTTGAGTTTTGGGGGGAAGTGATTTATAGAGGTGAGGCGAGGCCAAAACATCCACTCCTGCCGGGGAATCGGAGGCTCTACTTTTTTTTTTTTTTTTTTTTTTTTTTGTTTAATTTGGAGGCTGCAGTGTTCATCTACTGGGGAGCCAGCCAGCCCCCGTATGGGAACTCTGTACTTATTATGCCTTCTTTTTCTTATTAATTTAACGCCTAACAAGTTGATGCATCCATGTTTTTATAATGCATCAGTTCCATCAACTTTATCAATTAAAATTATATCTTGAACTAATTCCTTGATAAAATATTAAGCCCCGCAAGCTCCTCATTTGAACTTTATCTCGGAGACCAATCCCTTCATTGATGCAACCAGACACAGCCCCCTCGAATGCATATAATGGACTAAGCTGCCCTACACAAAGACTAATTCGGCTCATAATCAGCAAAATCATCTTTATTCAAAGATGGCATTTCTAATTTTAATATGGGTGAGAAATTTATTTGAATTTGAGGGTTTACAGTGTAATCGAGAATTTATTTTACAAATTCAAATATAATAATAAGGAAAACCTTAAGAGAAAAAACAAGCGGACAAACTCCCAATTTAAATAAGAATTTCTTGGTATTTGCGGTTCCCACATCGTTGAAAGGTGTGTTTCTTTCCTCCCCATCCACACCCTTTTTTTTTTTTTCAGCTGATCTTTCTCATTTTAGAGGACAACTAATATTAAATTCTCTTGTTATATATTAATATATATCAAAATATATAGATGATGTATTAATTTAATGTGTAAATAAAATATTTGTTGAATATATTTTTTTGTATAATTTATATGTAAAAATAAAAAAAAATATTTTATATTAATTTTTTGATGTATATTTTTTGTATAAATATAGTTTTTTTATTTTATAATTTCTTGAAACACTTGGCGCAAATTTTTTTTGGATATTCCTTATTTTTAATTATATAAATTAAATAAAATTTTGTATCATTTATATAAAAAAAGAATTTAGGTTTTAGCCTAGTCCAAATTTGAACTATTTTAGTGTCGGCTTGGCTTAACTCTAGCGAAGCACGTCTTTAATCATGGCGGCCTACTCCAAACTCTATTTTTCACTTCTCTCCTTCAACCTCAACTCGCTTGTTCTGATCCAGTAATCTCAAAAATGAACTGGAAAGCCCTCTTTTGTGCTAAATTAAATAAAATTTTGTAATAAGGAAAACCTCTCGATCGCCTCTGGAATTTGAACTAATTGTTTGGTAAGTTTCTCTTTTGGAAATGCTCACTCCTGCAAAGCCTTGTCCGATGCGATGAAGCCTTTTTCTCCTTGTTGTCCCTTGCCTTGAAATTCAGCTGCTCGGAAGACCTGGACTATGCCATAATAGGAGGATCACCCTAATTCTTCTTTAATGTCTCTTTCTTACTAAAACATTGGACCCTCTATTTCTCCCTCTCTTAGACAGCGTATGAATCACTTCCAATCTAGGTTAAATTCCCAAAAACAACCTCTACACTTTTGGTCGGATTCTTCTCTATCCAAATTTGCAGGTGTCATCAGAAAGCCTCTAATGGCTGGCTCCCTTGCTGCAGCTCATTCTTGTTTGGCATTCGACAGAATTTGTGTTGAAGTCTCTTCTACCACTTTTCTTCTATATACGATAATTATCAAAGCAAATGAAAAAGCATACACTTAACATGTTATCCTAAGAGATGTTTGTTATGGTGTTGAGCCTGGCGCCCAGGAGACAGAGAGTCAGACGCTCAGGTGCACATCATGCCCCAGCAGACAGAGAGTTTAGCGCTCTAGAAACAACACGTTATGTGCCTAGGCGCCCCTGAAACAACAAGGCAGGCACCCCAAGTGCCTGCGAAAATATTAGTTTGGGTGTGACTTGCCCTAAACTGTTTAGGGCACTTAGGGGGCTAGTTTGGGGTTCCGCATAAATACTAACATGTTGTGTTAGGGTTTTTCATATGCCATTTATGTGCGAGAACTTGTAGACACTTGGAGGCTTAAAACCCTATAGTGGGAAAAATGAGAAATTTGTGAGAGAAGAAGAATAAGAAGGTCAAAGACGGTGAATCATTTCTTCCTTTAAGTGATTAAGAAATTTTCTATAAATTTGTAATCATAACTTCTATAGTAAATTTTCTTGTGAATGTGTAGCTCTGTGATTTTTCTCATTTTTAGGTCTTCCAGTTAAAATTTTTTGTGCTCGTGTATGCCTGTGTTATTAAGCATTTATGATGTGATTGTGATTATTTGTGTTAGTTTATGTTTTGTGTTTGCTTTGATAACTCTCAACGGTCAAATTTTGATCCTAAGGATTTCGTCAAAGATCTCCAGGTACATAACAAGTGGTACCAGAGCATTATTTGGTTTAGGGTTTTTTTGCTTGAATGGGAGCAATGACTTATGAAATGTGACACAACATTGAGAAATTTAGTGGAACAAACTTTACTTTTTGGAAAATGCAAATGGAAGATTTTTCTTACCAAAAGAATTTATACTTGCAATTGGAAGAAGTTAGCAAGAAATCAAATACTATATCATATGAAGATTGGAAGGTTCTCAACAGAACGACACTAAGTTTGATTCACCTATCTTTATCATCATTCGTAGTGTTCAATATTGTGAATTAGAAGACTGTAGTGGATTGCATGGTAGCCCTAATGAGAATGTATGAGAAGACCAAGGTTTCTTATAATATTTTCTTGATGAAAAGGTTATTCAACATGAAGATGGTAGTTGTTAGAGCATGCGACATAAGCAATGCAGATGGGTTACATTAAAAATTACCAAGAAATAGACGAAATTTATTCATGTACAAACAAAAAAGAATACCATCACAACATAATCACAGCATAAACCATAAGCATCCAAATACTTAAAATTTTACGTGGAGAACCTAATGAAAGAAAAAATCACGGAGCCACACCACATAGAAAAATCCATTATGAAACAAGATACTTATAGAGTCACGCAGAGTTTCACATTCACAAGAATAAGAAAGATCTATTGCTTAGACAGCCTCTCAATCAACTTCTTCTTCTCTAGGGAACACTAACTCTCACTTTATGTTGAAGGAGGAGCAGCAGCCAAAACCTGATTAGGGTTGCCTCCACACTTCTCAAGCCTTATGAAACATTCCATAATTCCTTTATATATCCAGACTATATTTGGATCCCAAATGACTCAAAATACCCTCAAACACTTAGGCTAGCGCCTAGTATTGGGATGTGGAGACCATTAAGATTATCGTTGAGGCACTAATAGATCTCCAGTGGGCTTCAAAGAGGTTCTGAGGTGATACGAGACAAATTGAGAAAGTTCATGTACTGCATGTTGGGATGTGGAGACTATTCAGACCATCGTGGAGGTGCTAATAAAGTTCCAATGGACTTCCGGGAGGTCCCGAGGTAATACGAGAAAAGTTGGAGAGGTCCAAAACTCGCAGCGCACCATGGCGCGCCCTACCGCCCAGCACCCGAGACTAGGACGCTGTAGTGCACCCCGACGCCAATCAAACAGAGACTGGAGTGTTAGAGCACATTGTGGCGCGATGTATCGTTCCAGGGTGCCTGTGTAACAACCTGATGGTTGTTACAAGGTTTTAGGCATCCAAATTAGGTCAAAATCATCATCAGTAAACTTATAATAATAATAGGAGCATGCACCTGAAATTTGTTGTGATTTGGAGATCGTTCATTTTCGATGCGTATTTAGAGGTAATTTGAATATCCTGGAAATTACTTAATTTATTTTGACCTCTAAATCAAAATTTGAGTTTTCTATTGAATTCGTCACCCCCAAATTAGCTAAGGGTGATATTTTGAGAGCTTTTGGAAGTCACCGAATTTCCCCCGAATATTTTAATATTATTTTAATACTCAAAAAATTAAGATAATTAAATTGATCTTTGACCCAAAACTCGGCTTTATTTTTTAGTTCATCACCCTCAATTTAGCTAATAGTGAATTTTTAAGATTTTTCTGAGTTCCTTTGGGTAATTAAATTTGATTAATTAAATTTTATAAATTACTTATTATTTATATTTAAATTAAATCCTTAATTGCGGCAAATGACGTCTGACCCGTCATCTGATCAGACGGCGGGTCAATCCTCAGTCGTTGATCCTTCAATCATGTTGATCGAATGGTTGCAGCGCTGGCACTGTGCATCTCTGCGCAGTGCACAATCTTGCAAGCGCAGAGAGACATAGTCGTACCCTACGACATTGCTAAGCTTCCCCTGTAAAGACTCACTTAAGTAGTAATAAGTGAAACTCTTAAACATCGAAGCACCTTTTCAGATAACGGTGGAGTTCCTGATAATAACTCCAAAGTTAAGCGTACTCAGGTGGGAGCACTCCCAGGATGGGTGACCTGCTGGAAAGTTATCTTCTGTCGGCAAAATTGTGAGGCCTTTCAGGCCAAAGCGGACAATACCTTGGTGCTTAAGAGTTTGGGCTGTTACAAGTGGTATCAGAGCAGGCCATAGGGTATCAGATAGGAGCTAAGTGCCATATAGGGTAAAGTACCACTTCATGTGATAAGCCTCTTAAACCATTGATGGTTAAGGTGCTACATAGTTGTGGGTACCGCTTGTGCCTGTAGGGGTCACCTCTAGTCCTATCTACCAAATGGATTGTTCTTGGATCTGTGAGTGGATACTAACGAGGATGTCAGTTACTTAAGTTGGGGAAATTATAAAGACTCACTTAAGTAGTAATAAGTGAAACTCTTAAATATCGATGTGCCTTTTCAGATAACGGTGGAGTTCTTGATAAGAACTCCAAAGTTAAGCGTGCTCAGGTGGGAGCACTCCCAGGATGGGTGGCCTGCTAGGAAGTTATCTTCTGTGGGCAAAACTGTGAGGCATTTCAGGCCAAAGCGGATAATACCTTGGTGCTTAAGAGTTTGGGCTGTTACATCCCCTCTAGCGCCATTTAGGTCATAGCTCCCCCAATCCGGCTTCATCAGTCGAGGAAAGCTGCGGGGAAGGGTCGGTGAGGAGTTGGAGCAGCCACAGTCGAGGTTTCGACCAAACCCTATATTTCTAATCGAACCATCAGGTACTCCTTGATCCCACAATTATAGCATGCGATTTACCCCCTAAGTGTTATGTTCAATTTTTGCAATCGCAATAGGTCTGATAGAATGAAATAAATCGAGCTCGATGTGATCACCACACACAGTTCCGCATAGTAAGACTAGCAGGCATCCGTAGGTTGCCACCTAGGGCATCGCCTTTTCAGGCGTTAGGGGCGGCTGCCGGTGATAAATGAGGTGCCAATCGATCAGCATGCGGGCCAACCACCGCCGACCACCGGAGCTAGGGAAATTTTGATACCCTAGCTCACGTTATCCTCCTTCTCTCTTAAAAGATTGTTAGAATCACTTCAAGATTAAAACAAGTTTTTAAGCTATATAAAATGATATGTAGAGTCTTGAGCATAAGAGATAATGAGTGCTCCACTCCAATTTTTTGCAGAAAATTATGCCAAGATAATGAGCCTCATGCATGAGGCAAAGTTGTAATAGCATGCCAATTTATTCTGTTGTTTTTTTATGACTATTTTTCCTAAATAGTTTCATTTATTTCATGCTTGCTAATCGTATTATAAACTTTAAATATAAATATGAAATCTAAGTACTTAGATAAATAGAACTAAAATTAAATATCCTTGCACTTTTCACATGTTATGTTAGGAGTAAAGAACAAATTTAAGAGAACACTATCTTTCTGAAGAAGTCATATGTTAGATCTGTTGCTATGGAAAAATAAATTTACTATTAAAAATTTTATTTTAATTTCTTATCATTTAAAGTAATAAGATGTAATAACAAATGTTATTGCATTTTATTTTTCTTATTAAATTGGAATGATATAAATGATTTGTGGTTCTGTGTATGTGCTACATAAATGATTTTGTGATGAATGTTTTACATTTCAATTTATTTGAATAACTCAAAGGATTTTGCAAATGATTAGTACATATGACATTGAATTAATTCCAAATTCAGAACTTGGTTCCCACATAATTGAAGAATCTATTCACAAAATATCTTATCCTCTAAATTATAATATTTCTATGGTATTAATTGATCCAACTCAAATCGTAGTATTGAACATCTCTTTTATTATAATCAATTATGATTTTTTTAATGCAATATATTAATAGAAAGTTTCACTTCTTTATCAAGATCAACTATTTAAACCATAAATCAAACATCAAATTGAAGGATAAATGATACCATATTGATCATTTTTAATCATACCAACAATCAAACTTAGATTTTAAGGATATTATTAAAGCGAAATAAATGATTCAAGTGACTTTTAAATTCATAATTCAATTTGTATAGTCTAATAATTAAACTTATCTTTCATAGAATATTTGGAAAGCAATCTCCATTATTGTGATAAATTCTTTATCTCTAAAGTTAATACCTTGAGATTATATATGATTTAATCATAATGATCCATAATAATTACTATTTATAATCCAATCAAACTCAAAATCATAATTAAACTCAAAATTATTATGGAAGACTAAAAACTTTAATAGAATTCTAATCTAAAATCATTTCTCAACTAAGACTTCTAATTAAATTAATAATAAAATTGTCTTGATGAAATAATCTTGATCAAAATATCAAATCATAATGATCTTCAATTATTCTTATGGTGATAATGTAAGAGAGAATGTATATATATTTTCTAAGCTTTCATTAAAATCACTCCATTTAAATCATCTTGTTTTAAGTAAATCAAAACATAGTTGAAAGTATCATGGCTCAAGAATTTTCTTAAAAGCAATAATTTATACTAGTTTTAATGGGACAAAAAATAAAGCATAAGAATTACCAAATAAACCCTTAGATTGAGCTTCCGATAATAAAATCAAGAAATATAATCTTTGAATTTAGCATCATATCATTCACAATAATCATGAGATTCTCCTAGGCTAATCAAGTTGACCTAATTTTGCTTAGGAACCATGTGGCAATCTATGGATCCTCTCAACCAAAAGAGTCCCTTGAATAACAAAGCTTCTAAATGATGCTTATATCACTCAAGAGGTTCTAATTGAGGGAATCATATGTACGAAAGGGGAGGCTATGTTGGGTTTTAAATCTATGTGTTTTTAATTAATTAAGGATTAATTAGACATTAAATTGAATAATTGGTATTTTAATGTTAAGTTCTCATCATAATGTTTCCATTGATACCAAGTTTCTACAATTTGGCTTAGCATTTGAGAAGATGTGAGCAAACTAAATTCTAGAGTTATAATGGTTACTATAATAAGTAGTAAGGGATTCGTTATCGGGGGAATATTCAAAACGATAGTCTTAATCATAACTATCGAATCATTGCATTTTAGATCTAATAGTCATGATTTAATTGGTTGATTAATAGGTCGAATTGAGTTTCGAAATGGCAGGTTGAATCATGGGCATTGGATCATCGTGTTTTAAAATAAATGATTGTGATTTATCCGTTATTAATAGGTTCTATTAGATTTTTAAAATGGTAGAATAAATACTTGTGTTAGATTATTATTATTTAAAATTTATGATTATGCTAGATTATGTGGTTTCAAAATAATGTAGGTCATCAGATTAAATATGATGGAAGGATATGTTTGACAGACCTAAATTTTGTGTCTGTGCTTGCACGCAAATATACGTGGTCTGAAGTAATATGTGGAAGGTGACTTCCGAGAATTTATTGTCCTCAGGGAACGAAGTCTTGTTACTAAGTTATATTTCCTTTTACTAATATTTAGAATATTAATTTTTGGTTTTAGATGGTTCCTAAATTAACAATACAAATTACTTTAGGGTAAGATATAATTTGTTCAAAGGAGAGAGTTGAGGTTTCATTGTAGGACTTGTAAGGATTTAGTGTTGTTACTTTATTATTAAAAAGTATAAACTAGTTTTTCTATGCTTAATTAAACCAAGTGATCACTGTTTGAATTAGAGTTAACCCCCAATTAAAATAAGTTCAAATTAGTGTTGTAAGGAGAACACCTCTCGGAGTTCTTCCTTAGCACATGAACCTTCATGAGATCTTGATTTATATTTAATTTTTGATTTCCTATGTCTAGGTCTTCAAAATATTATCTTTTAATTATTCGATCTCACAAACTTGATTTCCATCAATTTGCATCATGCGCTGACACACGCAGTTTAGCTAGATGAGAGGATGCATTTGGTCCAATGGACTATGTCACATCATCCATTGAGTTTCCAACGTCCTCTCATCCCTTCTACTTTGCTGAGCCGCATAGTATAAATTGATGGCAACTTGGTTCACAAGCTTCAATCTCTTAGAAGAGTCCATAAGGAAATGTACAAGTGGGCGTGATAACTTGTCACATAATTCTCTGCTTTACTTGCACTAATTTTCTTGCTCTAATCTAATTGATGAGATTGGAACTCAAGTTCTTTTATTATTGATATTTCATTTTAGTTTTTTTTTTTAACAATAAAATTTTTTAACAGAATTTCATTTAGACATTCATTCTATAATTATAAATAATAAAATAGCAATTAATTTTATTCATTCAAACAAATCCATTACAATACCAATTCAACCTTATATTTTCTTATAATTACATCCCAACCCTTTCCAAGGAGATTTAGCTTTCCATTACAGAATAAATAAAAGTATAAATGCAAAAGGAAGTAAATCTTGACATCAGTTTACAGTTAAATTTTTTTTTAATAGAGTTTAGGAAGAGTACTAAGAAATACCCAGATATTTCTAAGGTTCTCTTGGTCTTCCTTCTTTGCTTCTACTTGACTTCTCTGCTTTCCTTTATTGCCTTCTTCTCTTTGCTCTTCACAGTCCACCACTTGCCCCTTGGAGAGTTATCTTTTTTTTTTTTCCTTCTGTAGCCTCCCCTTTTAAGTCTTAAGAATGTCAAATCTAGGAACTCCACCTCAATTTTACTTGGCAATATTTATAATCATCTTCACAGTCTCCTTGCATTAATTTCTATTAACTCCCTCTTTCCCTTGGATTCTTAGCCAACCATAAAGAAATATTCTAATATTATCTTGGAATACTACAGAGTTAACTGTTACTTGGGGTTCCAAGTGGCTGGGGAAGGCCAAAGATCAAGATTTTCGGTCTTTCCTAAGTTGTCATATATGCACCAATCTGCGTGTTTTTGCTTGGAGCGCGATGGCGCGCTGCAGCGTGCCAGGGTGTGCTGCTGCATTTTGATCTACAAGATTATAATTAGTAAGGACCCACTGCGGCGCACGATAGCACCAAGCTCTAGGGTTTGGTCCGCTACAGCGCGCGGTAGCGTCAGTGTAACAACCCTGGTTATTATCATAGCTAAACCTAAATTTATTAGCTAAACCAAGCTTTAATTTTGATGCCATTAGACTCAATGAGTCATTTAAGCCTAACCATAGAAGTTTGGAATCAATCGGAGCTAAAATAGAAAATTTAGTATTTTTGGCTATTTTTAAGCCCTAATAAATACCTAAATTAATTTGATCTTCAAATCAAAAACTGATTTTATTTTTGAATTCCTCATACCCTAATTAGCTAAATGTGAATTTTTGAGAATTTTTGAAGCTCATTTGGTTCTAAATTGGATTTAGAATATTTAAGAATAATTATATATATTATTTAATTGGTTTTATTTATATTTAAATTAAGTTTTAATTAAAAATAAAATGGCGGGATTTGCTATCGGGACCGCGGCAGATCGACTGCGGGGGTCCCAACAGAGGGGCACCGAGTGGAGCCACCCGATGCGATAGCACACATCTTATCGCTCTTAATCCAACGACTCTTATGATGCGCGCTGTGATCAAATCACTGCCGCTCGATTGGCATCTTCCATCCAATGTTCAAGATCATCTCCGTGGTTCTATTAATCGGGAGCTGCATCAGACTATCGATCCTCAACGATCTCGCGATCAGACGCTGGAGACGAACCCTGCCACTGTGGGTCATCGTCTTCGCCCAATCGCCAGCCCGACAAAAAATCCGCTCGTACTGTGCCACGCCAGCGCTGTCCCCCACTCCCACCTGTCTTGTCCCCTAAACCGTTAGGATCTTCCGAGAATGGCCGAGCCTAGTAGTGCGACCCGGGAGGCCTGGACCTTCCCAATTTTAGAAATTTGTGAGGACCATCGGCTGAGCTTATTCTCCCAAGCTCAAGCTCTGGAAGCCACCCACATGGCTCCTTCGGCCTATAAATACCTCCATAGATTCACAGTAAGTCCCTTTGCTCACTGTGAACCCTCAATTGGCAGCCGAAGTCCCTGGAGCTCCCATCTCATCTCGGCGAATTCCCGACGTTCTCGAAGCTTAAAACCGCTAATAGAGGGCCCGTCTGGTGTTCAGACCCCTTGTTAACCTTCGTCTGTCGTCCAGGGAGCTCGGAGGCACTTCAATTTTTCTCAGCCGAGCCTGCAACCCGTCCTCAGGTACAACCTCTTTGCTATTGAATTCCGTTGATTCAATCCTCCATGTTATCTCTAAACTAAGCCTCTATATGTCGTCTAGGTAGTCGTAGTCACTTAGGAAACCTAGTGTTATTGTCCATAGGGTCTGGGCTAGCCTAATTTGATCCTTCAATCATCTGGTCTACGCCTCGAGCTCACAGGCGAGCTCGAGTAAGGACCCGACGATCCAGGGCACCCCAAGGCATGTGGCCAGAGGGTTTCGATCTGCCTCACCACCAGGATGGCGTAGGGATCGAGCTTTGGCCAAATAGTTGCCTATGTGAGGAGAATTTACTCCTCATAATAAACCCTAATCGTCTGTGATGAAGGTGTCTCGATCAAGTAGCACCCCACTGATCCAGAGGGACCCAGATGGGGGTTCTTATCTCAGTCGATGTGTCTGAGTCTCATGAGGGTGTAGCCATCGAGAGTTAGGCATGGTGTGGCCGGAGAAGGGAGAATTTCGGCGTGGAAGTTCCATTAGGGCGGAGCCCATCGAGGTGAGGAAGACGAAGACACGGGTTGGGCCGACCCGTGACCCGCGCCTTTTGATTTTGGGCTGCGACTGTTAATGAATTATAAAATGACATTTTTTATGGTTATTAATTTAATAAATCGAATCCTATAGTTTTAATTTAAATAAAAATATAGATTAAATTAATTAAATAACTTTAATTATACAGATCCAAATGGTATGATCCAATATACCATTTGAATCAGAAAAATACAAGGAATATGAATATAAAATAAAATCACAGATCCAATGGTTGGATTTAAAATAATTAATTAAACATTTTCGATTTTTAATTAAATCATAATAAGTTCAATTAATAACCAAATTAATTGATTAAGGGCTCTGATTGCTCAGTGAGCCCTAGAGAACAATTTCAGACACCTAATTTTCTTAATCACTCCTTAATCACCCAAATTAGGGATTAGTGACTTAAACCCTAATATAGTTTCTAATTTTTGGTAATTTAATCCCTAATGCTATCCTAAGTCTATTATAACCTATGGGTAAGGCTGGATTACCCTAGAATGCATTACATTTACTAATCACTCTAATTGGCTTAAATGAGTGATTAGTGCTAATTAGCTTAATTAAATTATCAAACCTAAGTTAAGTGTGTTTCCCATTTCATTAATCAATTTGAAACACATTAAAATAGATTAGATTTAATTTGGATAACTAAACCATAAAATCCCAATTTTAGCCTTAAGAGGGGCATTTTGGTCATTTTGACCAAAATATACTTTAGTACCCCTTAAATCTTGAGAGAAATTCATTAAATTATCCTTAGTTAGATTTTAATGTTCTTTGAACTCTTAAACTAATAATGTATTAATATGGATATTAATTTAAAAAATCTTCAATTTGCCCTAATTAAGACACTTAAATCTTAAGTGATCTTAAAGAAGTCACTTGGCCTTAATTCTTGGATCTAATAAATTCACTAGTTAAATCTCACTTTAATAAGTTCAATTTAGTTAGTTATGAACTTAAATGCCAAAAGAGATGCAATTAGTAAAGTCTAAGATAAAAACCTAACTTAAGTTTAAAATGATCAAAAAATCAGATCTTAGATTTTAGAGTTTAGATCTTTTACTTGAATTAAACTACCTCCAATTGAACTTCCTTAAATGATTCATTATTTAATCCTTTGAAACCTTCCATATGGGTATAGGATGATTCAATCTATAAGGTAATGAAATTATCTAAAAGCTTGAATATAGATCTTAGATTCTCAAGTTCTTAATTGATTATTTTATCTTATGATCAGTAGAATAACTTTTCACTAAGTTCTTAGTTCCTCGATCTTTTCAGCTTATAGGATTCTTTATCCTTAACTTAGGGATAAAGTGTGAACCATAGATCCTAGTCAGGACACCACCTTGGATTTAGGATCTGAACACTAAAGTGGGGTTTAAGTCCAAAATCCCTAAATCTTGATTTACTTAATCAAGATTTGGGTAAGAGAGTAAAATATTAACAAATTAGGTTGTTAATTTATTTACTTAAACCTTATAGTCGTCACATGATTTTGGATTAGAACTTGTTAAGTTTTAATATTAACTTTAAAGATGTAAATCTGAGATTCTACTCGATAGTTGGATATTGGAGATCATAAACTTGTACATTCTCAGAGTAGTGATATTGGATAAATAGATAACAACAGATATCACATAAGTCTAGATTGAGTCTCTTACTTATTTTGACTAGATTTGCTTGGCATACCTTGGATGTTGAGCCTTATTCCTTGAGCATAATAGGAGGACTTAGGATATGGATGATACATCCTAAGTTAGTGTTTGTAAAGCATATCATTCATCTGGTTCTTACAGTACTTTTAGTTAGTAGAGTATGTCCTAGCTTAATTTGCCTTTTTAGTATTAGTATTATATAGGATGGACTCAGGCCTAGCAGATTTGGATGTCTAGGCTGGGTATTGATTGATCTTGGAGGCTCTGTATGACCTATTGGCTGGTATGGCAGTACTATGTCTTAGGCTTATTGTTACTATAGTTTAATTTTTCAGTCTTGTTTTCTTCTTGCCTTACCACATGCTTCAGTGGCCTTACTTACAGTACTTGCTTCTTTGCCACATGTCTCAGTGGCTTTACGTTACATAGCTTGCTCTACTTTTGCCAAATATCTCAGTGGCCTTTTCTTTTCTTTGGTATTCATTAGCATATTGTATGTATATTTCGATGGCTTACTTATGCATATTGGCATGTTTAGGATGTTAGAATTTCATGTTATATTCAGCACATGTATTCTTTTATAATCAGCATGTTTCAATGTGATCATAAGCATATTAGGTTCAGAATTATATTATAATTGCTGTTACTTTTAGCTTTTAGCCTCACCTTATTTATTTGATGTTGTATGCTATTTTACATACTAATTGCTTACTATAAATGGATAGTTTATAGTTACCCTATTACTTCATAGCTTGTCGCACCCATAATTAGCTTGCATGCTTAGTAAATTTAAATGTGATATCTTTAAATTCTTAGTTCATTAAAATAGACTAAAATGTACTTAGACAATTGTCTAACTGTAACCTTTTTGTTTTGTTGGCTGGGGCCCTGGCGTTTGTGATACTGACAAATATCAAATTCAGACTTGTTTGTGGGCAGTGCTGCAGGAGAGGAGCCCGTTCAGGAGGAGGACCTTGCTGTTGCAGTTTAGATAGATTTTGCATTTCTTTTCAGTGAGATTGAAAGACCTTTGCATTTTCTTTTAAATTCAGTTTGTAATGATTAATTCTGGATGTATTTATTTCTGCATTATGATGAGTTACTATATTATTTTCTTTTTCTCTACTATGTTGTGCTTGTGGATGTTACTACACACATATTGCTTCCGCCACTTTGATATTTGTATGTATATTGATGAATGTTTATAGTATTTTGGTGATAAGTACTAGGCTTAAGGCAAGTTGGGTTTTCACCTAATTTTACTTAAGCTGAGGATTTTCCACAATTGGAGCACCGTATTTCCTATTGTTAGTATGGGGGCCCCACAGTTGGTATCAGAGAGCACCATAAGGTGTCATAATGGGATCTATAATTCTTTTCTACCTAATGGACCGTTCTTCTGAAATACAAACATCAATATATATGTAGCATCCATAATATAGTAGTATCAGTAACTCTACAAAAAATGTAGAAGGAGAATACTCACATCCTAGCAATCAAGTCATCTTGAGTCTAACAAAAACTTAGTAAAATTTTGTCCTCATAGTTAAATGAATTCTGGAGAGTCCGATATAGATTACTATCTGCATGCTTTCAAGACAGCTTGGGACTATAGTTTTAAGTGGAGGCAGGAGAGCAACTGGCAGATTGAAGGAGTTTTAGCAAAAGGGACCTTGGTCTTGGATAAGCTTCTACAGCAAGCAGTATACCGGGGACTCGACTTTCCCATATACGCAAAGGAATGATTGAGCCGAGTGGAGTCCATTCTGATACACATAGAGTGTCTCGAGTCACTTTATGTAGATATCATGACAGATCTGATGTTGGATTACACAGGAGTCTGGTGGTATGACACTATCAAGGCTCGAGAAGAAGCGTAAGAGAAAACGTCAGGAAATAACTTTTGAGGATTTTTGTGTAGCCTTTAGGGCAGAATATATCGATAATGCCTGAGTGCTAATTAGGATAATTGTCATCTTATTCTCAAACAACCCTAGTAAAATTACAGTTTTGGCATTGTAATCCTTTATAATTAATGAAAGATTTTTTATTTTTCTTCCTTCGAGTAAATTCTGAGTTTGGTTTTGTAATTATTGAATTAGAATGGATCTCAGATCACCACCTGCCATTACTCCTGTCAAGAACACTGTCACTTCTAGTAGTTCTAATGATGAGGTGACTCATCTGCGAGCTATGGTGGCAACTCTGTAAGAAAATCAAGCTCAACAGGAAATCATCATACATAAATTACTAAATGATCGTGCAACTCCAGTCGCTGTTGCTACTCCAACCGTTCCTGCTCCACAAGCTGCTTCTTCTTCACATCATTCGGCGGATAATCTCCTTCACAATTTCCTGAGGTTAAGACCTCCAACCTTTAGTGGGAATCTGTTGCCAATGGATACAGCTGACTGGCTGAAGGCTGTGGAAAAAGCTCTGATTAGTCTGAAGATCCCGAACTCCAAAGCCGTTCATCTCACCACCCATCTGTTCCATGCCGAGGTAGAGTATTGGTGGGAGGAAGTCAGGAACACCCAGTTCGTTGATTATGAACTATACGACATCTCCTGGGATGCATTTGTTGAAGCCTTCAAGGCTGAATTTATTCCCCCATCTACGCAAATTATTATCGCAGACACGATCATAAGGTTGACTCAAGGGAGTCGTTTAGTCACTGAATACGAAAGGGAATTTCATAGATTGATCCGCTTTGCGCCAGAAGTCACTCAATCCGAATCAGCTAAGTGCCACCGCTTTCTCTATAAACTTCGAGATTCGTTGAAAAATCAAATCGTACCACTCTGCTTAATTAGCTTCTTCAAGTTAGTGGAGACAGCTAAAGTGATTGAGCATCACCAATCTGAGGATAATCTAAAGTGGCGGGCACAAACAACGCAGAACCCACAGGAAATCTTCAAGAGGAACAGGTCTAATCATGCAAAGGTAGGTCTATCAACTAGAAGCTGCACCAACCTCGGAACCCGTTCAAGGCTGCGATAGGCCACACCCATATGATAAGTGTTACCACACTAGCCAAAGGTGTTTCAATTATGCGCGTACAGGCCACAGGTTTTACCAGTGCAACCACATGGAAATAGTGGATGGGGTTCCAATGAAGCCCTATCAGAAGAAGCAAGTGTTCAGACCAACTCTGCTAAACCGGAGATAACCAAATCTGGCTATAATGCCAGCACCTGCTTTTGAAGTTGCTCCCACGTAGTCACCAGCTTCTAACTCTCAGAACAATCTCTGAAGGCAGACTAACAATCATCCTGCTGATCCTGCATGAGTGTATGCCTTAACTCCTATTGAATCTGCAGAAGATAACAGTGTGGTTTCAGGTACACTTCTCTGAACTTTTCCTTTGATAATTGCATTGCTATACTCTAAATCCTTGCAAGTCAATGATGCAATTCGTATGAATTAGGCACACTTTATTTCAACAACCAACCTTGTAATGTATTATTCGATACCAATGCTAGTCACTCGTTTATCTCTGAATGATTTGCCAATAACCTTAAACTTCACGCATGCAACTTAGCACAAAAGTTTAGTGTTGGACTTCCATCTAGAACCCAACTAAGTGCCCAAAAGTTTTGTAATATCAAGATCCCAATAAATGATCAAGAATTCCATGCCAAACTAATAATCCTGCCAATAGCAAACTTTGATATCATCCTTGGGATGAATTGGCTCAGTGACAATAATGCCGTGATAAACTGCCACAAAAAGAAAGTCACTCTCCATTCCTAGGGCAAGCCTAAAACATTTGTAAGAAAAACCAACATGCAGTTATCCTTAATAAATGCAATTAAAGTTGAACCGTTGATTATTAAGGGTTATAATGCTTATCTAGTTACCATGATGGATGAAACAAAAGAGAGTATCTCTCTTTCTGATTGTAAGGTAGTCAAAGAATTTGCCGATGTGTGCTCTTTCTTATGATTCACAAGGAACATGTAAATTCTTAGGAGAGATATTTTTCTTCATCCTAATTTTCTCATTTTCTTTCACTTGGAGAGATATTTTTTATCACCCCCATTTAATTTTGTTTTAACATTTTCAGCTTAAGGGAGGGACATTTTTCTTCATCCCTGATTAGGTTCCTTGTGGTAATTAAGTCCTACAAGAGCTAGCGCACTCAATTGCTCACTCACACCTTGCTAATTTCTAGTTTTTATTTCCTTAGATTTGCCCCTCCCCCACACTTGGATTTCAACACATAGATAATTCAAATTATAGGAATTAAACTTCACAAGAGCCTTTTTCATTAGAGGAAGTGAAGGATTGAAATGATGATCTATAACATAAATTTTTCAAGCTTGATAGTGTCCATGAGTTTTCACATTTGAGTTTAAGATTGAATCTATGGAATTAATTTGTTCAAAAATTTAGCTTTTTATACATGTATAGCCAAGAGATAAGGGTGCAGAAAAACCAAATTTTATTTTTATTGAATTTCAAATTGCAACTACAGAAATCAAAACAAAACCAAAAATAGAAAAATAGCAAACAATACAACCTTATTGGCATGGATTGCCTCCTACCAAGCGCTTGTTTTTACGTCTCAAACTGACGCAATTAAAGTCCACTAAGTGATTCCTTTGCTAGGAAGGTCTTGCAATGTCCATTATTCTTTCTCCTACAAGTCAAGTTCATCTAAATAAGGTTTTAGATGCTGCCCATTCACCTTTAGTGTCCCCTCAAATGAAGTGATATCAGAACCCTCATGGGGATATATTTTCTCTATTATGAATGGGCCCATCCACCTTGACTTAAGCTTTCCTAAAAATAGCTTTAATATGGAGTTAAATAACAACAGTTTCATTTCAGGTTCAAAGTGTTTGGGTTTTATTAATTTATCATGTCATTTCTTTGTTTTCTTCTTGTACAGCTTGTCACTCTCATAAGCAATTAGCCTAAATTCATCTAATTCATTCAGCTGCAGAATTCTTTTTTCTCCAAAAAATCAAAATTTAGCTTCTTAATTGCCCAAAAGGCTCGGTATTCCAGCTCAACTGACAAGTGACTTGACTTCCCATACATAAACTTGTAGGGAGATATTCTTCAAGGGGTTTTGAAAGCTGTCCTATAATCCCATAGTGCATCATTCCGTTTCATTGACCAGTTCTTTCTATTTTTACTAACTATTTTCTCAAGAATTTGCTTTAATTCATGGTTCGATACTTCTACTTGACCGCTGGTTTGAGGGTGGTAAGTTGTGCCTACCTTATGCTTTACCACATACCATTTCAAAAGAGTTTCTAGCTGTTTATTGCAAAAGTATATTCCTCCATCACTTATTTAGATACGGGGTGTACCAAACCTAGCTAGGACATGATCTTTTAATAATTTAATTACAATATTCACATCATTATTGGCACATGCCACAAGTTCAACCCATTTAGAAACGTACTCAACCCCCACTAAAATATAAATGTTTAAATTAGAGGCAGGGAATTGTCCCATAAAGTTAATGCCCCAAATGTCAAATAGCTCATTTTCAAAAAATCCATTCAAAGGTAACTCATCTCTCTTTCCTAAATTCCCTGTTGTTTGACATTTGTCACAATTTTTTACAAATTCAGCAGTATCCCTAAATAATTTCAACCAGTAAAACCTAGATTGCAGCACCTTTGCCGCTATGCGATCTATCCCATGATGCCATTCATAAGAGGATGTGTGGCAATAATATAGGATATTGTTTACTTCAGACTCAAGCACACATCTCCTTAGGAGTTGATCGGCATAACATTTGTATAGGAAGGGGTCATACCAAAAGAAGTTCTTAATGTCACCAAAAAAAAATTCTTTATTGAAAATTAAACTCTTTTGGGATCACCTTTCCTACAAGATAATTAGCATAATCAGCAAACCAAGGAGGTCTACTTACTGCAATCGTATAAAATTGCTAGTCGAGAAAAGTCTCACATATTTCTTCACCTTCTTTATGAGTTAGATGGGTCAATCTTGAGAGGTGATCAGCCACCACATTATCACACCCCTTCTTACCACGGATCTCTAAATCAAATTCTCGTAGAAGCAAAACCCAACGTATGAGACGTGGTTTTGCTTCTTTCTTTTGAAGAAAAAATTTAATTGCAGCATGATCCATGTACACAATTGTTTTTGACCCAATAAGATAAGCCTGAATTTATTGAATGTAAAAACAATTGCTAATAAATTTTTTCTGTGGTGGCATAGTTCCTTTGGGCTTCGTCTATTAATTTACTCTCATAATATATGGAATAGAATGTTCTCTCCCTTCACTGTCCTAAGACTACTCCCCTAGCAAGTTTACTAACGTCGCACATCATTTCAAAAGGAAGATCCCAGCTAGGTATAGAAATTATAAGGGCTGAGATTAGAGCAGATTTTATTACATTGAATCCCTTTATGCAACTTTCATCAAGTTCAAATTCTACATCCTTTCCTAGAAGCCTGCACAGCAGTAAACTAATTTTTGATAAACCCTTGATGAACCTTCTATAGAACCCTGCGTGCCCAAGAAAACTTATAACTCCCTTCACATTAGTAGGTGGTGGTAACTTTATAATCACCTCAATCTTGGCTTTGTTTACCTCAATTCCCTTTTTAAATATAAGTTGGCTTAATACAATCCCCTCTTCTACCATAAAATAATATTTTTCCTAATTTAAGATAAGGCTAGTTTCTTCACATTTCTTAAGAACTTTACCTAGATTGGTTAAACAATTCTCAAAACATTTGCCTATTACTGAAAAATCATCCATAAAAATTTCTAAAAATTCTCCTATCATATCCGAAAAGATGGTCATCATACACATTTGAAAAGTAGCTGGGGCATTGCATAACCCAAAGGGCACCCTTCTAAATGCAAATGTTCTATAAGGGCAAGTAAAGGTTGTTTTCTCTTGGTCGTCCAAGGCTACCAAAATCTGATTATACCCCAAATAACCATCAAGAAAATAGAAGTATGGGTTTCCTGCCAACCTATCTAGCATTTGACTAATGAATGGGAGAGGATAATGATCTTTTTGGGTTACTTTGTTTAGTCTCTTATAGTCAATACAGACTCTCCACCCCATCACTTTACTAATTGGGATTAATTCATTCTTTTTGTTAAGGATCACAGTTTATGGGGCCCCGTACTTTCCCGCAGCTGTGCTAATACTGATATTAGCATAATTGCGAGGAGTATGGTGCTCCACTCTGGTGGAAAATCCTCAGCTCAAGTAGAGTCAGGTAGGACCCTATGGGGCCCTCATACTAAGGAAGTATGGTGCTCCAACTTTGACAAATCCCCAGTTTAAGTAAAGTTAGATAAACCCAACTTACCTTAAGCCAAGGACTCCAAGGACTTATCACCAAGTACTATAACATTCATCAATATATATATATATATATATATATATATATATATATATATATATCAAAGTGGTGGAAGCAATAGGCGAGTAGTAACATCCACAAGCATACATAGTAGCAAGAGGAAAAAAAATAATATGGTAACTCACCGAGTTGCAGAAATGAAACACATCCAAAATTAATTGTTACAAATTGAATTTTAAAGAGAATGAAAATGTCTATCAATCTCACTAAAATAAAATGCAAGACCTATCTAAACAGCATCAGCACAATCCTCCTCTTGAACTTGCTCATCTTCTGTGACACTGCCCACGAACACGTCTGAATCTGACATTTGTCGGTATCACAAATGCCAGGGCCCCATCCAATAAAATAAAAAGGTTACAATTAGACAATTGTCTAAGTACATTTTAGGCTATTTTAATAAACTGAATATTTTAAAGATATCACATTTAAATTAGCTAAACACGCAAACAGTAATAGGTATAACAAGCTATGGAGAAATGGTAACTATAAACTATCCATTTATAGTCAGTAACTAGTATGAAGAATATACAATGTAAAATAAACAAGGAGAGGCTAAAAACTAAAAAGAAACAGCAACTACAATATAATTCTGAACATAACATGCTTATGATCATATTAACACATGCTGGGTATACAAAAGAAATACAAGTACTGAAAACATGCAATTCTAGCATCCTAAACATGCCAATATATATAAGTAAATCATGTGAGTATACATACAACATGCTAATTAAGAAAAGGAAAGAAAAGGCCACTAAGACATGTGGCAAAAACAAAGCAATCTATATAAAGCCACTGAGACATGTGGCAAGCGAGCAAGTACTAAAAATAAGGCCACTGAAGCATGTGGCAAAGCAAAACAGAAAATAATACTGAACAATCCAGTTGAAGTAGCAATAAGCCTAAGATATAGTACTATCATACCAGCCAATAGGCCATACAGGGCCTCCAATATCAATCAATCAATCCCCAGCCTAGCCATCCAAATATGCCAGGTCTGAGTCCAGTCTATACAATACTACTACTGAAGAGGCAGACTAAGCTAGGACATATTCTACCAACTGCAAATAAGGTAAAACTGAATAATATACAATTCAAATACTAACTTAGAATGTACCATCCATATCCTATTTTATCCTATCATGCTCAAGAAATAAAGCTCAATATCCAAGGTATGCAAAACAATCTAGTCAAAGTAAGCAAGAGACTCAATCTAGACTTATGTGATATCTATTGTTATCTATTTATCCAATCTGACTATTCTGAGAAGGTACAAGTTTAGGATCTCCAATATCCAGCTATCGAGTAGAATCTCAGATTTACGTCCTTATAGTTAACATTAGAACTTAACAAGTTCTAATCCAAAATCATGTGATGACTATATGGTTTAAGTAAATAAATCAATGACCTAATTTATTAATATTTTACTTTCTTATCCAAATCTTGCTTAAGTAATTTAAGATTTAAGGCTTTAGGACTTAAACTCCACTTTGGTGTCCCAATCCTAAATCCTAAGTAAAAGCCCTATTAAAGAAGATCTAGGGTTCCCAATTACTACCCAAATTAAAGGTAAGGAATCCTATAAGCTGAAAGATCCAAAAACTAAGAACTTGGTGAAAGGTTATTCTAATGATCATAAGATAAAATAATCAATTAAGAACTTTGAGAATCTAAGATCTATATTCAATCTTTTAAGATAATTTGAGTATCTCATAGATTAAATCACCCTATACCCATAAGGAATGTTTCAAAGGGTTAAACAATCAATCATTTAAAGAATTTTAATTGGAGATGGTTCAATTCAAATTGAATATCTAAGTCTAAGATCTAAGATCTAAGGATCTGATGTTTGATCACTCTAGACTTTAAACTAGATTTTAACTTAGGAGTTTCCATTTGTATTTCTTTTAGAATTTAAGTTTATAATCTAACTATATTGAACTCATTAAGGTGATAATTAATAATCTTAGATATTTGGGTTAAGCATTAAACTAGGTGACCTCTTTTAGGTTACTTAAGATATAAGTGTCTTAATTAGAGCTTAATTGAAGAGTTCTTAAGTTAAAGATCACATTAGCATTAATATTGGTATGAGAATTCAGAGAATATTTCTAATCTATTTTAGAGTAGATTACTGAAATTTTGAAGGTTTATAGGGCATTTAAGCATATTTGATCAAAATGACCAAAATGCCCCTCTTAAGACCAAAAGTTGAAATTTTAGGGTTTAGTTGTCCAAATTACTACTAATCTGTTTTAATGTGTCCCATACTGATACATAAGGTGGGAAATTCATTTAACTTGGATTTTCACCACTTAATTAAGCTAATTAGCAATAATCACTTATCTAAGCCAATTTTGGGGATTAGTAAATTTAGGGCATCTTAGGGCAATTCAACTTTTCCAAATGGTTCTAGTATACTTATGATGGCATTAGTAATAATCTCTATCGATCAGAGGCTTAATTAGGTTTAATTTTACTAATTTTTAATTTGGGTGATTAAGGAGTGATTAAGAGAAATTAATATCCAAAATTAGTTTTAAGGGTCTGAAATTGTTCTCTAGGGTTCAGGGAGCAATCAGAGCCCTTAATCTCCTCATTTGATTATTTATTTAATTTAATATGATTTAAATAAGGACAGCAAAGAGTTTGGCAAATATTTTAAAATACAACCATTAAATCTGTGATTTTGTTTTATATTTAGATTCCTTATATTTTTCTAATTCAAATGGTATATTGGATTATACCATTTGGATCAGTATAGCCAAAGTTATTTAAATAATTTATTATGTATTTTTAGTTAAATTAAAACTATAGGGTTTGATTTATTTAAAATCATAACCATTGAAAATGTCATCCGATAATTATTTAATAGACGCGGCCCAAAATCAGAACCGCGCGGCTCATGGGTCGGCCCGACCTGGACTTCATCTTCAACCTCTCGACGGGTCCTGAACCAGCCGAGCTTCAGCGCTGAAATTCTCGGCGCTCCGACGACGGCGGCGGCTCAACTCAATCCCTACACGTTCCTGGAGTCGAGACGCATCGATTGGACCAAGAACCCCCATCTGGATCCCTCTGGATTGATGGGGTGCTACTCATCCGAGGCGCCTTTGATAAGGGCATCTCAGGCCAACTGTAAGGAGGCAAATTCTCCTCATAAAGGCCTTGAATCGGCTAGGGTTTGATCCCTACACCTTCAGGGAAGTAAGGTGAGTAGAACCCCCAAGTTTTCTCAACCTGGGGCGCAGCCGATCGCTGGGTCCTTACTAGGACTCAGCCATGGCTTGGTCACTAGCTCAGTCGATTGAAACGATCGACCTGAGCTAGCTTAGCCCCAGGCAACAATTACCACAGGTTCCTTATGTGGCTACGGTTCTCTAGGCGATATCCAGAGCTCATCCATAAGATAGAAATGAAATTGAGTTGAAGAAATTTTAATGGGGAAAGGCTGTACCTGAAATCGGGGTTGTAGGCTCAGCTAAGAAGAATTGAGGGTAGCTAGAGCTTCCAGGGGATCTACATGAGCTAGCAGGGGGTCTGAACTCCAGACACACACCCTCTATCAACGGTTCGCAGCTCCGAGAGTCCTGGAACTTGCCGGAAGACGGGGACTCCAGCAGACCTTCAGCTAGATGATTGAAGATTCACAGTCAGCAAAGGGGCTCACTGTGAAATCTTGGAGGTATTTATAGGCCCCAGGAGGTCTTAGGAATGGAGGCCACGGCTCAGGCTTGGAAATTGGCTCGGCCAAAGGCTTCTCCCCGATTTTCCTAAATTGGGGTGGACCGGGCCTCGAGGCCTGGGCTGGGAGTGCTAGGGAGACTAAGGCAGGATCTGCAACGGTCTTCCTGACGTGGCACGGGAGTGGCAGACAGGGTTATGTGGCTTGATATAGCGAAATTTCTTCTGTCGGGGTGGGATCTCTCTGGGACGAAGATCCGCAGTGGCGGGGGACTCCAGGACCATCAGATGAATTCACAATTGGCGCGGAATGGCTCTGATTCCCTGACATCTAATGTCTGCGTGAGGGGTTGGTTCGACCGTCGGATCTGATCCATGGATCGAACGGCGATCGGGGATACTTAAGACGATTACTTGGATGCCGTTGGATCAAATCTCGGAACCGCGAAACGGTCGAGATTGGACGGATCCGATTGAAGGCGCGAGCCATTGGATCGAGTTCCGCAAAACGGATGACCCAGATGACGCCCGCGGTTTGGAAGGGAGCCGACCGTTGGAGGGGATAGATTTGCAATTATGATTTGTTTAAAGCCCTAATTTGCAATTAAACCTATTCAAATCTAATCCAAAATGTGACTAAATGATCTCCAAAAATTCCCAAAATTTCATTCTTAGCTAATTTAGGGGTGGAGAATCCAAAAATAAAATCAGATTTTGAATTAGAGATCAAATTATTTTAGGTATTTTCTAAGGTTCAAAAATAGCCAAAAATACCAAAAATTTAGATTTAGCGTCGATTGATTCCAAACTTCTATGGTTAGGTTTAAATGACCCACTGAGTTCAATGGAATCAAAATCAAAGGTTGGTTTAGCTTAAATAATCCCAATTTAGCTATGGTAACAACTATGGTTGTTACAGACTCCCCCACTTAAGAACGATGTCGTCCCCGACATCATATAAGTGAAGAAAGATTCTACTGTGACAATACGAGTTTTAAATACGATTGATAGAAAAGAGAAGAACAATACCTGAGTTTGCAAAGAGCTGAGGATATTTATTGCGCATATCTGCCTCTTTCTCCCAGGTAGATTCCTCCAAGGATCGATTCTTCCCCTGAATCTTGACCATAGGAATTGAACGATTCCTTAGCTGCTTCTGATCATGAGCTAGGATTCTGATAGGTTTTTCGGCATACAAAAGATCGGGTTGAATCTCTATTGTTGGAAGTTGAACGAGATGAGAAGGGTCTCGAAGACATCTTCTCAATGATGATACATGAAATACGTTGTGAACAGCTGCAAAGCCATCAGGAAGGCTTAACCGGTAGGCAGATGATCCTACTTTGGCCAAAACTTTGAAAGGTCCAACATAGCAGGGACTAAGTTTTCCAGCTACGCTAAATCTGAAGACACTTTTCATTGGACCGACCTTTAGATAAGCAGAATCTCCCACATTGAATTCTAGGAGATGGTGGTGAGAATCATGATACTTGCTCTGACGATCTTGAGATGAACAAATTCTCTGCTGAATTAATTTGATCTTATTACTGGTTTCTTCAATTAATTCTGAATTAAAGAGCTGAACACTTCCTGTTTCTGACCAAGCTAGTGGAGTACTGCATTTTCTACCATACATCGCTTCATAAGGGGCCATCTTAATACTGGCTTGAAAATTGTTATTATAGGCAAACTCCACTAACATAATGTGATCTTCCCAGAAACTAGCAAAATCAAGAATACATAGCCTAAGCAAATATTTCAAAACTTGGTTCACTCTTTCAGTTTGACCATCCATTTGAGGATGAAAAGCTGTACTCATGGCTAGAGTCGTACCCTGATCTTGATGCACAGCTTGCCAAAACTTGGAAGTAAATCTGCTATCTCTATCAGATACAATTGACTTCGGAATCCCATGCAATCTGATAATTTCTTTGATGTAGAGTTTTGCTAACTTCTCTACTGAATCTGTTTGACGGATAGGAAGAAATTGCGCTGATTTAGTTAAGCGGTCTACTATCCCCAGATCACATCGGCACCTAATTTTGCATGAGGCAATCCCATGACAAAGTCCATAGATATATTAAACCATTTCCATTCAGGGATATCTAATGGATGCAGAAGACCACCGGGTCTTTGGTGTTCGGCCTTCACTAAATTACAGGCATGACATTTGGCCACAAAGTCAACTATGTCTTTCTTCATACCTGGCCACCAAAATGATTGTTTTAGGTCCTGGTACATCTTAGTACTGCCTGGATGGATATGGTATCTAGAATTATGGCCCTCGACTAACACTTCTTGATGCATAGACTTAGGAATCCACAATTGATTACCTTGATAAATTACACCATTCCGCAATTGCAGATCATGACGAAGACCACCTTCGATATCGGCTTTAAGCTTCAGATACTCATCATCTTCGGTTTGCGAGATAGAGACATCTCGGTGGAACGTGGGTTCCACATTAACATTTGCTATTAGCGAACTCAGCATATCGCCACTAACTGGAGAAATCTCGAGCTTACGAAATTCAGGTTCTAAGGAACTGGATGCAATCATAAAGGTTAAAGTAGCACGACGACTAAGAGCATCGACCACTACATTTGCTTTTCCTGGATGATATTGGATACTGAGGTCATAATCGCTGATGAGCTCCAACCATCTTCTCTGGCGACAGTTCAACTCTCTTTGGGTGAAGATATACTTCAAACTTTGATGATTAGTGAAAATTGAACACTGCACTCCGTATAGATAGTGGCGCTATATTTTCAAGGAAAATATCACGGCTGCAAGTTCAAGATCATGGACCGGATAATTTCTCTCATGGGGTTTTAACTGATGAGAGGCGTAGGCAATTACCTTACCCTCTTGTATTAAAACACAACCTAGACCGATTCCAGAGGCATCTGTATATACTTGATAGTTCAAACTTTCTTTAGGTAAAACAAGAACTGGAGCGGTAGAAAGTGCATCTTTTAGAGTTTGAAATGCTTCCTCGCATTCTGGACTCCAGATGAACGGAATGGCCTTTTGAGTCAATTTAGTCAACGGCGAAGCAATCTGGGAAAAGCCTTTAACAAACTTTATGTAGTATCCGGCTAATCCCAGGAAACTTCTGATGTCGGTGACAGACTTAGGTTGAGCCCAGTCCTGAATAGCACTTACTTTACTCTGATCTACCCGAATACCCTGAGCATTGACTACGTGCCCCAAGAATGCAATGGAATGGAGCCAAAACTCGCATTTGGAGAACTTGGCATACAGTTGATGCTCACGCAAAGTTCCAAACACTAACCTCAAATGTTTTTCATGATCTCTCAGAATTTTGGAATAAATGAGGATATTGTCAATGAAGACGATCACAAACTTGTCCAAATACAGTTTTAGCACTCATTGCATCAAATTCATAAAGATTGATGGTGCATTAGTGAGTTCGAATGACATCACCAAAAACTCAAAGTGGCCATAACGGGTACGAAAAGCAATTTTCCCTACATCATCTTCTTTTACTCGCAGTTGATGGTATCCAGACCTTAAATCGATCTTGAAAAATATAACAACTCCGGATAACTGGTCAAACAAGTCATCAATTCTAGGCAATGGGTATTTGTTGTTTATGATGACCTTATTCAATTCACGATAATCTATACACATACGCATAGATCCATCCTTCTTTTTCACAAATAAAACTGGCACTCCCCAAGGAGACATACTTGGCCTGATGAAGCCTTTATTCAAGAGCTCTTGCAATTGCTCGTTGAGCTCTTGAAGCTCCTTAGGTGCCATTCTATAAGGTGCTTTGGATATCAACTGGGTGCCAGGGATCAATTTAATAGAGAATTCTACTTCTCTGAAAGGAGGTACACCAAGCAAATCTTCTGGAAATACATCAGCGAATTCTTTGACTACCTTACAATTAGCAAGAGAGATACTCTCTTTTGTTTTGCCCATCATGGCAACTAGGTAAGCATTACAGCCCTTAACAATCAACTATTCAGCTTTAATTGCCTTTATTAAGGATAGCTACGTGCTGGTTTTTCCAACAAACGTTTTAGGCTTGCCCTGAGAATGGAGATTGACTTTCTTTTTATGATAGTTTATCATAGTATCATTGTCACTGAGCCAATTCATCCCAAGGATAATATCAAAGTTAGCTATTGGCAGGATGATTAGTTTGGCCTAAAATTCTTGATCATTTATCGGGACTTTGATATTACAAAATTTATGGGCACTTAGCTGGGTTCCAGATGAGAGCCCAGCACTCAACGTTTGTGCTAGGTTGCATGCGTGAAGTTTAAGGCTTTTGGCAAATCGTTCAGAGATAAATGAGTGACTGACACCGATATCAAACAATACATTACAAGGTTGGTTATTGAAATAAAGTGTGCCTAAATTTACACAGTTTCACATCAATAACTTGAAAAAAATTTAAAATATAGAAATGCAATTTAATAGGGGAGTGGTTTAGGAGTGTGTACCTGAAACAACATTGTTATCTACTGCAGCTTCAATAGGAGTTAAGGCATATACTCGTGCAGGACCAGCAGGACGGTTGTTAGGCTATCGTCGCTGATAGTTCTGAGAATTGGGAGATGGTGGTTGCGTGTGAGCAACTTCAGAAGCAGGGGCTGGCATTATAGCCAAATTTGGTTCTCTCTAGTTTAATGGAGTTGCTCGTAACACTTGCTTCTTCTGATAAGGATTCATTGGAACTCCGTCTACCGTTTTCATGTGGTCGCACTGATAGAATCGGTGGACTGTACGCCCACAATTGAAACACCTCTAGCCAAAGTGGTAACACTTGCCATACGGATGTGGCTTAGTACAGTTTTGAGTTTGTTCGATGGTAGGTGCAGCTTCTAGCTAATATACTTTTGCAGGGTTAGATCCGTGTCTCTTGAAGTTTCCCCGCGGGTTTATAGTTGTTTGTGCTTTTCGCTTAAGATCCTCTTCAGATTGGTGATGCTCAATCACCTTAGCCATTTCCACCAGTTTGAAGAAGCTAGTCAGACAGAGCGGCACGATCTGGTTCTTCAGTGAACCTCAGAGTCCACAAAGAAAGTGGTGGCACTTAGCTGACTCGGAATGAGTAACTTTTGGCGTGAAATGAATCAATCTATGAAATTCCCTTTCATATTCAGCTACTGAATGACTCCCCTGAGTCAATGTGGCGGCCGCCCCCAAATCACCCGGATTAGGAGGTGGTCGTCACTTTACAAACCCTCACTTAACATTCAAATTAAGGAATGGACCTTCTTAATCAAATGTCAAGGGAGGATATGCCTTAATAAATAAAGAGTAGCAACAGAAACAATCACTTAAATGAGTATACTATAATTTATCAGAATGCGGAAGAACAACAAGAGTAACATCCATACAATTCAAATAAAAACTGTACAACTCAGAATACATAAGCATGAAAAGTAAAGCAGTTAGATCCTGTATTATTACAAAATGATGTTAAAGTTTATACAGTAAAAAGAGTAAAGTCTCTCATATCCTCACAATATCAGACAGTAACTAATGATCTTCTCATGTATGCTCGTCCTCCTGTACCGGATCTCCAGAAGGTCCCACACCTCGAACAGCTCAGAATCTACCATTGTCGGTTTCACAATGGTAGGGCCCCAGCCAAGAAAAGAACAATCTAGTTAGACAAAAAGTCTAAATACATTTTAGGGTGCAAATTGTTAATTTTTAAAGATATCATAATACTAAGCAACATAGGAGTAGTAAACATTAAAGAAAGGTAACAAAGTTATAATTAACATAATTATAACTTAACAAGATATGAGGTAAGCACATACCTCAACTCAAGCTGCAGAAAAGATCAAGTAATGCATAAAGAAATCTACTAAACACAAGTGAAACTTCTAAGTATATGATCAATATAAACAAGCCGCTTTTATAATTAATCTGAAAGTACGGATCTGAAAGTAAAGATCTAACATCCTAACATGCCAAAAGTAAAAGTGACTGCTGAAAGGTAAAAATGAATATTTCAAAGTTGTGAGTACAAAGGAACTGCAGAAAATGAAAATATAGCAGAAGGCGTACAAAACTTTAAGACAAGTAAGAACTGCATAAAATGAAAATATAGCAGAATGTGTACTGAACGATAAGATAAGTAAGAATTACAGAAAATGAAAATATAGCAGAATGCGTATTGAATGATAAGACAAGTAAGAACTGCAGAAAATGAAAATATAGCATAAGTGGACTGAATTGTAAGGTAAAAGCGAGCCAAAACTATAAAGTAAACAAAAGACAACTGTAAAGTGATTGTAATACAAATGAAGTAACTCAAAAGTAACTGTCAATAATGAGATATTCCTACTTAGTCTTGCCATAAGTAAAGTCCATCTGTTCATTTGGAAAAGTAGTCCCAGATTCCATCTGAAAAATAACTACTAAACATCTGGAAAAGTAGTCCCAGATTAAAGTTAATTCTATCAAAAAGTATTGCAAACTATCTGGAAAAGTAGTCCCAGATTCACTAGGAAAGTAGTCCTAGTCAGAAACAACCCGTATCTAGAAAAATAGTTCCATATATACTAGGAAAGTAGTCCTAGTCAGAAATAGACAGTATCTGGAAAAGCAGTCCCATATATACTAGAAAAGTAGTCCTAGTCAGAAACAGCAAGCACTAGGAAAGTAGTCCTAGTCCAAAACACAAGCACTAATAAAGTAGTCCTAGCCCCAAAAGCTATCCTATAGGCACTAGGAAAGTAGTCCTAGCCCAAAACTATTCTAAAGAAAAGTCATACTACATGACAGACTAAAAAGACATATCTCCTCAAGTTTGATAAACTTGTTTTCCACCAAATATCCTTCTAACAATATGAAATGCCATATGAATATAATCAAAATCAACATAGAAATGATCATCCAATATTCCATATTTAATGCAATGTATCCAAATATAAAGAAGTCCAAAGCAAAAAGGAAAGCATAGCATACAATGTTTAATGTACATAGAATAACACTAAACAACATTTGTGATATCACTTTGTTTTCTATTTAAGATGTTCTAACTAATCTAAACTTATACAAGTTTAGGATCTCCAATATCTAGCTATCGAGTATAAATCCAGAATATCATACCTACAAGTCAAAAGAATGTTAGAACTAATAAAGTTCTAACACTTATGAATCACATGTCGCTTAATTAAGTTAAAAGAATAAATCAAACATCTTAAGTTATTATTTTATAAATCCCAAACTAAATCTTGAGTAGCCAAATTAAGATTTAACGGATTAAGAATCAAACTCCAAAGAATGAAGTTCAATTACTTAATCACAGGGTCATCTTAAGGACTAAGGTTTAATCCCATCTCATTGATTAAGGGTTAAGGAAAATTTTATGAAGTCAAATAGGATAGATTTCTAAACCTAATTCTAAGATTAAAAGATCAACTAATCAATTAATAAACTATGAAAAATCTAATAAACTAGTAAAATCAAGGTTTCACCTTAATGAGTAACCCACTTTACCCATTAGATGAATTCTAACCTAAGATCTAATCCAAATCTTAGGAATTAAAGCTCTTAAGTGCTAAGAGTATCAGTCAGACACACATCCTAACTAAGGTTATAAGACCTAAAGGATGATCTAAGAATATTCAAAAGAAATGAAAGACCCCTCATAATTCATTTAAATTATACTTAAGACTTAACTTAGGTTTTTGTCAAATTTCTAATTTGAGATTTAAAATAATATAAACAAAGGCCTAAATCATTTTAACTACTATATATTATGATTTAGAGGTGAAATCAGGTCTTAAATTTATTAAAACCTAATTTTGGGCAAAAATACCGTTTTGCCCCTTACTTAAGGGTCTAAATCTCATCTTTGTGAACTAGGGCTATACTCTAGATTTTAATAAAGTGGAATGATTACTTACTATCTAATATGAGTTTAGACAGTAAGTTCATTAATTTTGGTTAAGTATTAAGCCTTATAAAGTCAAATTAAGGAATTTGACCAATAAGGGCAAATTGGTAATTTTACCTTAATAATATATAATTTTTTGTGTTAGTTTACTGTAGGTTATGCCCTATGGTTTCCATAAAACCTAAAATTATTGAATTCTAATGTGTATTGGCTAAGTTATAGCCAATACAAGTTCTAGGGTTTAAAGGGTAATTAAGGAATCTTAATTAAGGGTCAAAAATCCTAACTTTGTCATTTGATGTCCAAATTAAATAATTTCAGTGGCTGTATGTCACAATTGATCCACTGATTCTAATGACTAGTGGTAGGCTCAATTTGGACTCCATTTGGCTAAGTTATGGCCTAACTAAGGTTTAGGGTGATTAGTGAAATTAATCACCAATTTACTAATCCAACCCTACAATTAGGTTCTAATAGGTTCTAGGGGTTCTCTAAAACTTAATTTGTACAATTTGGATCATTAGATTTGCTAATATTCACTAATTAATTTTAGGGTAATTAAGGGTGATTAGCAAATTTAACTGTTGGATCCTAAATATTTTTGTGTATTATTATAATATAGGTTTTTTTGATCTAAATGGATATTTGAATTACCTAATTTGGAGCTCAATTGACTAACTTATAGTCAATTGAAGTTCTATGGTTAATTGACCTAATTAGGGTTAGGTCATAAATGTGATTAGTCTAAATCTAATCCAAACAGCAAAATTAACACTATTAAAATGTTTCTTAGGGTTTTCTAAATATTTTGAGAATCATATTGGGTATGTTTGGATTAAAGAGTACAAAGTTATAGTTTAATGAATATTTGGGATATTTAGGGTTTAATGTGAGAATCTTAAATATCACTATCTTAAATATAGCTCTAAATAGAATTTTGATAGTGACAATGTGTTCTCCTCATTTTTCTAATTTCAGTGATATATAATTTTAATATGTTTAGATTATTAAATTTATTTTTTTTGAGAAAATGAAAAATCTTGTTTAAATTGATTTAAATTAAGTAATTTAATTTAATTAAAAAAATTTGACAGATTAAAAAGAAATACACGTGGGTCCCCTAATTTGATGGGTTGGGTATGTGTCAAGCATCGACAAAGCGGGCCAGGCGTATCCACGCTCGGGTCACGAATGACCCGAGACAGACCCGGACTTCTTCGCTGCCCTCTTCCCTGAGTCCGACGCAATAGATAACTAGGGTTTCGCAGTTCTCACGGTACCGAGTACCAGTTGACGTGTCCAAAAGGTCGATCGGACAATTTTATTGAGGCTTTCAGTAACCATCGAATCGCCGCCTGGGGAGACTCCAATCGTTGAATTGATTTGCTGCCCTAATCGGCTATGTTAAAGAAGCCATATAATTGGTTCTTGAATCGAAAAATGTCTAAATTTCAATACACACAACATAATCAAATGGATACAATTAATTGAACAATAGTATGAATTATGCTATTGAAGAGTAATTGGATGGGTAAGGAAAGTACCTGGCGTGAATCAACTTGTAAGCATAAATTAGGGTAAAAAAAATATAGTGGAGGGATTGATCATTTTCCACCTCGCCGCGATATCGCCGAGCATCCCAGTTTATATGTATCGACCGAGCATTACGGAATGATAATGGCGATGGCATGGACACGCGCAAGGTGAAGAGCCGGACGCGTTTGCCTCTGCTAGACACGCGCCTCCCTCTGTCGTCCTGATAAAGATGACGATTTCTCCACCGTTCGATCAGGATTCTTAACCTGATCAATTGGTCCAGAGCAAATTCATCGGGTATCCTAATGGCGTTAGGATAAGTAACCGTGTGCTGAAGATTTAAAAAGACACCGTTAACTTTATTTAATTAATCTTTAAAAAAAATTTAAATAATTTAACTTATTTTCTTAATTAAAATTAAGTAATTAAATATGCTCAAAAATTTTCTAATAGATCACCCCTAGCTAATTGAGGGGTAAGGAATGCAACGGCGCACTCGGATTTTTGATTCGACGAATATTTAATTATTTAAATTTTTGAGTATTTAAATAATATTAAATATTCGTCAAAAATCCAACGACTTCCAAATGCATCCAACACTTCACCCCTAGCTAATTTGTGGGTGGTGAACGTAATGACGAAGTCCAATTTTTAATTTGAGTTAAAATAAAAAGTCAATTTCTAGGGTTTTGGGATTTTCCAGAAATCCAAATTTGATCTAATTGATCCCTGATTCAACCTAGATCTTAGATGTAGGTTCTAAATGACTTAATTAAGCTACTAGAACCATAATTAAGACTTAGATTAGTCTTAATTAACCTGAGTAACAACCTGGGCTGTTACAAACTCCCCCACTTAAGAACGATGTCATCCTCGACATCACCCAAGTGGAAAACAGAATAAAATTTTGGAAATTGAAATCACTAGAATTGAGTAAACACAATTGCAAGAGTTTAAATGAATATAGAATAGCTTGATGAAAGAACATCAGGATTCTTAATTAATCTCTTGGAACTCAGATCAAATAACCAATTTGATCTTTGTCCCAGATTTTGACAGGCCATTCAATAGATAATAGTTTTAGTTGAATTCTCATTTAGAGATAAGAAGATGGAGATTTCAGGCACATATAGTCCTGCAATCATTGAGCTACAATTATGGGACCTTATCATTAATGCAAGAAAAAAAAAATTAGATTCAGAAATGTAATCCTCAACAGATAAGCATTGTCTTAAGAGTTGAAGATCCGATTGATGATCACTTCTCTTATTTGTCATGAATTCTAAGAGTTAAAATAAGATTCAAACTATCCAAAAGAATTAAGAGTTAAAGTTAAAAGAAGGATTATAGAATCCCTTATCAACTTTTGATTTAAGGCTGGACCTTCAAAATTTTACCTGAAAGGCTAGTAACTTTAAGCTAGTTTCTAAGCTTAAACTAGTTAACCAAACTAAGTGATGATTATCACTTGTTAAGGATAGCAAAGAAAGAGAAGCTAATATTCATCCAATCTGAATACAACTTCAAGGATTTGAAGGTTAATTCTAAATTCATAATTTACAACTTATCACTATAGAATAAGACTAATACTTAACAGGTGATATTGCATATTAAGTATAGGATGTTATAAAGATCAAAGACTAGATTAAGCCATTATAAGACTTAATCAAAGATTAATGAATAACACAAATTCTAATTTAAAGGATTGTAATCCAAGGACCTGACATCAAAGAATTAATGTTCTTTGATTGTTTATTCTATTAGAATTTAGGGCTTGGACAAAAATCCATCATTAAATCTAAATCTAATAATGAATCTAAATAATTTGGCTTATAATTTTTAACTAGAACAAGATGAGGATGGACTAACTATATGAATTAGTCCATACTAGGTTTGAACTAATAAAGAGATATTCATCTCTTATTAAAAGGTTTTGATTAAGCAAAAAGGTCAATATCCAATTAGGATACATAATCTTTAAGATTTTAAGGGAGGAATTAGGTTATTCTAGTCACACATGATGACTTAATACCCAAGATTCAGAGAAATTGATATTAACACAAGTCATAATATTTATCTTGATAATGATAAGGAATTCACTTATCCATCTAGATAAGTGTTAGGAGATTCAATAAGAACTAAGGTTATGATCATAGATCACATTTTATGACTTATGTCAGAGTTTCTAGATCTGGTTGTTAAGATCCAAGTCATAATATGTGGCTTAGAAATCTAATGGTTATATTTAATTCATCTTGAATGAGAATTTATTTCAAGGGAAGAATCAATAAATGCTTAAGGCATATCATGACTTAGGCACATATTTCAAAAATTGAACTTAACTAATTGAGAAGTAATATTTTCTTATTAACAAGGGATAGGATTTTCTATAATTAGATTATTTATTTAAGTGACATTTAACACTAAATGAAGATTATAGTAAAGGAATAGAATTTCTATCCAATTCAGATAGGCAGGGGAAAGTACAAGATTGATAAATTAAGTTATTACAAGTATTTCAACTAAAAAAAGATTTCTTAAGGCTAATCATAAATTTTAATTCAAAATTGACATCTTAAAGGATGGTTAAGTTTTCAAAGAACAAAGGTCCTTTGATTTAGACTAGGTAGAATCATTATTATAAGATTAATACTAAGAATGAAGCAAAGTTCACTATAGCTAAATTGATGAGTGAACACATATAGGTTAATATAATATAATCATTATAAAATCTCATATTAAGGAATATATGGTGAATTAATCATAAAATTAATTTACTCTAAGCTTACATTATTAACCAAGTAATCATCCTTGGTTAAGGGACGATGTTTTAATTAAAGAGGGTGATTATCCAATCTTGGATACTTAACCTCATGAGAAAGAGAAAACTATTGCATCTAGTCACATAAGATGACTTGATATATTGGAATTATAAGAGTTAATAAAATAAAACAAACAAGAGATTGCTTATCATCATGATAAGATACAATCATTAGTTATTACTAAGAGTTTTATTTTAACTATACAAGGTTCTATTCCAAGGAAAATGAGAAATACACATGCTAAGAAAATGAGATACTTGGAATTTAAAGAATAATATAGGCAGATAATTTCAAGTCACAATTGTGACTTATTTAATCATAGATTCAAGGATCTGAGTCAATTCAACCCAAGGAATGAGAAGTTACTCACCTAACTGGGTAAGTTACTTCTTAGAAAAGAATTATTCCTAGGAGTTACAAAGGTATGAAATTGATTATATTAAGGAATTAGGTTTTTATTAATGATAACACACTTTGAACACTAGATCAAGCTTACTAACAGCATATTCATTGTATCCAAAGTAAGGGATTTATCCTACCAAGCCAGGGTAGAATTATCTACACTATAATATTTAAGTTAAGCCAAATTGACCCAACATCAAAGCTTGTAAATAGTTAGGAATCAAAGATTAAACTTTAAGGACTAGCTTCACCTTAGTTAAAAAGTGAAATAATTCTCAAAATATAACACTTATGTTTGAATCACATGGTTCTAAATTTAAGGGTTACTTACTAATTATAGTTTAAGACTATTTATAAAATCATAAACATTATTGTAGTTTGAGATTCTATAAGTTCTTCTGAGATTGCTGATACTGGTATTTAAAGCCAAACTCCAACCAAATCTATAAGAGATTTGATATCTTTAATTTATTAGAAGAAAAATCTATATTCTAATTGGGGTCCCTATATTTAACTAGATACAACAAGAGTAAGAGATGATTTGCCCATGGTTTAATTTTACAATTTTAGGAGAGTTTCTAAGAAGTAATATTCTATTAATTTCTCACCTTCTTTTATAAAAAGGGAAGCTACAGGTACAACAAAGATGTGCTTGAAATAGCCAATTTCCTCTAAGATGGATTCTATATGGTTTTAAGTCATATTTTAATCAATTGATAGAGATCTTAATTTTTCTGAAACTAATATGGTATACTTAAGAGTTTGTCTACTACAAATCTTGGATTTCTACCCCTTTGATCTATTGACATTTGAATTCATACTATCTTCTAGTATAAAGGTCAAGATTTAATTATTCAATTTATATAATCCTAAGGTTCTTTTAAATATTCTTCTAAGGTATTAAATTATTTATCACTTTCTAGTTTTAGTTCATACTTAACTTTTACTAATTAAGAAAGTACTTTTCCATTTCATGCCTTTTATTCTGAGTATATGGAAATATGGATATTATTCTAGTATTCATTTAATGATTGTAAGGCAGAAAAACTATCCATTAGGTAGATAGGAATACAAATTCCAATCTGACACCTTATGGAGTTCTCTGATACCAACTGTGACGGCCGCCCCCAAATCACCCGGATTAGGAGGTGGTCGTCACTTTGCAAACCCTCACTTAACATTCAGATTAAGGAATGGACCTTCTTAATCAAATGTCAAGGGAGGATATGCCTTAATAAATAAAGAGTAGCAACAGAAATAATCACTTAAATGAGTATACTATAATTTATCAGAGTGCGGAAGAATAACAAGAGTAACATCCATACAATTCAGATGAAAATTGTACAACTCAGAATACAAAAGCATGAAAAGTAAAGTAGTTAGATCCTGTATTATTACAAAATGATGTTAAAGCTTATGCAGTAAAAAGAGTAAAGTCTCTCATATCCTCACAATATCAGACAGTAACTAATGATCTTCTCCTGTATGCTCCTCCTCCTGTACCGGATCTCCAGAAGGTCCCACAACCTCAAATAACTCAAAATCTACCATTGTCGGTTTCACAATGGTAGGGCCCCAGCCAACAAAAGAAAAATCTAGTTAGACAAAAAGTCTAATTACATTTTAGGCTGCAAATTGTTAATTTTTAATGATATCATAATACTAAGCAATATAGGAGCAGTAAGCATTAAAGAAAGGTAACAAAGTTATAATTAACATAATTATAACTTAACAAGATATGAGGTAAGCACATACCTCAACTCAAGCTACAGAAAAGTTCAAGTAATGCATAAAGAAATTTACTAAACATAAGTGAAACTTCTAAGTATATGATCAATATAAACTTGCTGCTTTTATAATTAATTTGAAAGTACGGAGCTGAAAGTAAAGATCTAACATCCTAATATGCCAAAAGTAAAAGTGACTGCTGAAAGGTAAAAATGAATATTTCAAAGCTGTGAGTACAAAGGAACTGCTGAAAATTAAAATATAGCAGAAGGCGTACCAAACTTTAAGACAAGTAAGAACTGCATAAAATGAAAATATAGCAGAATGTGTACTGAACGATAAGACAAGTAAGAACTGCAGAAAATGAAAATATAGCAGAATGCGTAGTGAACGATAAGACAAGTAAGAACTGCAGAAAATGAAAATATAGCAGAAGTGGACTGAATTGTAAGGTAAAATCGAGCCAAAACTATAAAGTAAACAAAAGACAACTGTAAAGTGATTGTAATACAAATGAAGTAACTCAAAAGTAACTGTCAACAATGAGATATTCCTACTTAGTCCAACCACAAGTAAAGTCCATCTGTTTATTTGGAAAAGTAGTGCCAGATTCCATCTGAAAAATAACTGCTAAACATCTAGAAAAGTAGTCCCAGATTAAAGTTAATTCTATCAAAAAGTATTGCAAACCATCTGGGAAAGTAGTCCCAGATTCACCAAGAAAGTAGTCCTAGTCAGAAACAACCCGTATCTAGAAAAGTAGTTCCAGATATACTAGGAAAGTAGTCCTAGTCAGAAATAGCCAGTATCTAGAAAAATAGTCCCACATATACTAGTAAAGTAGTCCTAGTAAGAAATAGTAAGCACTAGGAAAGTAGTCCTAGTCCAAAACACAGGCACTAAGAAAGTAGTCCTAGCCCCAAAAGCTATCTTATAGGCACTAAGAAAGTAGTCCTAGCCCAAAACCATTCTGAAGTAAAGTCATACTACATGGCAGACTAAAAAGACATATCTCCTCAAGTTTGATAAAATTGTTTTCCACCAAATATCCTTCTAACAATATGAAATGTCATATGAATATAATCAAAATCAACATAGAAATGATCATCCAATATTCCATGTTTAATGCAATGTATCCAAATATAAAGAAGTCCAAAGCAAAAAGGAAAGCATAGCATACAATGTTTAATGTACATAGAATAACACTAAACCGCATTTGTGATATCACTTTCTTTTCTATTTAAGATGTTCTAACTAATCTGAACTTATACAAGTTTAGGATCTCCGATATCCAGCTATCGAGTATAAATCCAGAATATCATGCCTACAAGTCAAAAGAATGTTAGAACTAATAAAGTTCTAACACTTATAAATCACATGTCGCTTAATTAAGTTAAAAGAATAAATCAAACATCCCAAGTTATTATTTTATAAATCCCAAACTAAATCTTGAGCAGCCAAATCAAGATTTAAAGGATTAAGAATCAAACTCCAAAGAATGAAGTTCAATTACTTAATCACAGGGTCATCTTAAGGACTAAGGTTTAATCCAATCTCATTGATTAAGGGTTAAGGCAAATTTTATGAAGTCAAATAGGATATATTTCTAAACCTAATTCTAAGATTAAAAGATCAACTAACCAATTAATAAACTATGAAAAATCTAATAAACTAATAAAATTAAGGTTTCACCTTAATGAGTAACCCACTTTACCCATTAGAAGAATTCTAACCTAAGATCTTATCCAAATCTTAGGAATTAAAGTTCTTAAGTGCTAAGAGTATCACTCAGACACACATCCTAACTAAGGTTATAATACCTTAAGGATGATCTAAGAATATTCAAAAGAAATGAAAGACCTCTCATAATTCACTTAAATTATACTTAAGACTTAACTTAGGGTTTTTGTCAAATTTCTAATTTGAGATTTAAAGTTATCTAAACCAAGTCCTAAATTATTTTAATTACTATATATTATGATTTAGAGGTGAAATCAGGTCATAAATTTAATAAAATCTAATTTTGGGCAAAAAGATCGTTTTGCCCCTTACTTAAGGGTCTAAACCTCATCTTTGTGAATTAGGGCCATATTCTAGATTTTAATAAAGTGGAATGATTACTTACTATCTAGTATGAGTTTAGACAATAAGTTCATTAATTTTGGTTAAGTATTAAGCCTTATAAGGTCAAATTAAGGAATTTGACTAATAAGGGCAAATTGGTAATTTTACCTTACTAATATATAGTATTTTGTGTTAATTTACTGTAGGTTATGCTCTAAGGTTTCCATAGAACCTAAAATTATTGAATTCTGATGTGTATTGGATAAGTTATAGCCAATACAAGTTCTAGGGTTTAAAGGGTAATTAAGGAATCTTAATTAAGGGTCAAAAATCCTAACTTTGTCATTTGGTGTCCAAATTGAATAATTTCAATGGCTGTATATCACAATTGATCCACTGATTTTAATGACTAGTGGTAGGATCAATTTGGACTCCATTTGGCTAAGTTATGGCCTTATTAAGGTTTAGGGTGATTAGTGAGTGATTAGTGAAATTAATCACCAATTTACTAATCTAACCCTATAATTAGATTCTAATAGGTTCTAGGGGTTTTTTGAAACTTAATTTGTATAATTTGGATCATTAGATTTGCTGATATTCACTAATCAATTTTTAGGGTAATTAAGAGTGATTAGCAAATCTAACTGTTGGATCCTAAATATTTTTGTGTATTATTGTAAATTAGGTTTTTTTGATCTAAATGGATATTTGAATTACCTAATTTGGAGCTCAATTGACCAACTTATGGTCAATTGAAGTTCTATGGTTAATTGACCTAATTAGGGTTAGTTCCTAAATGTGATTAGTCTAAATCTAATCCAAACAGCAAAATTAACATTATTAAAATGTTCCTTAGGGTTTTTTGAATATTTTGAGGCCTATATTAGGTATGTTTGGATTAAAGAGTACAAAGTTATAGTTTAATGAATATTTGGGATATTTAGGGTTTAATGTGAGAATTTTAAATGTCACTATCTTAAATATAGCTCTAAATGGAATTTTGATAGTGACAATGTGTTCTCCTCATTTTTCTGATTTCAGTGATATATAATTTTAATATATTTAGATTTTTAAATTTATTTTTTTTGAGAAAATGAAAAATCTTGTTTAAGTTGATTTAAATTAAGTAATTTAATTTAATTAAAAAAAATTTGACAGATTAACAAGAAAAACACGTGGGTCCTCTAATTTGATGGGCTGTGCACGTGTCAAGCATTGAGGAAGCGGGCCAGGCGTATCCACGCTCGGGTCACGAATGATCCGAGACAGACCAGGACTTCTTCGATGCCCTCTTCCCTAAGTCCGACATGATAGACAACTAGGGTTTCGTAGTTCTCACGGCACCGAGTACCAGTCGACGTGTCCAAATGTTTGATCTAACGATTTTATTAAGGCTTTCAGTAACCATCGAATCACCGCCTGGGGAGACTCCAGTTGTCGAATTGATTTGATGCCCTAATCGGCTAGGTTAAAGAAGCCATATACTTGGTTCTTGAATCGAAAAATGCCTAAATTTCAATACACACAACATAATCAAATGGATACAATTAATTGAACTATAGTATGAATTATGCTATTGAAGAGTAATTGGATGGGTAAGGAAAGTACCTGGCGTGAATCAACTTGTAAGCAAAAATTAGGGTAAAAAAAAATATAGTGGAGGGATTGATCATTTCCCCCCCCCCCCCCCCCACCGCGATATCGCCGAGCATCCCAGTTTATATGTATCGACTGAGCATTACGGAATGCTGATGGAGATGGTATGGACACCCGCAAGGTGAAGAGCCGGATGCCTGTGCCTCTGCGAGACACGCGCCTCCCTCTGTCGTCCTTATGAAGATGACGATTTCTCCACCGTTCGATCAGGATGCTTGACCTGATCAAACAGTCAAGAGCAAATTCATCGGGTATCCTAATGGCGTTAGGATAAGTAACTGTGTGCTGAAGATTTGAATAGACACCGTTAAATTTATTTAATTAATCTTTAAAGAAAATTTAAATAATTTAACTTATTTTCTTAATTAAAATTTAGCAATTAAATATGCTCAGAAATTTTATAATTGATCACCCCAACTAATTAGGGGTAAGAAATGCAACGGCGCACTCGGATTTTTGATTCGACGAATATTTAATTATTTAAATTTTCAAGTATTTAAATAATATTAAAATATTCGTTAAAAATCCAACGACTTCCAAATGCATCCAACACTTCACCCCTAGCTAATTTGGGGGTGGTGAACGTAATGACAAAGTCAGATTTTTAATTTAAGTTAAAATAAAAAGTCAATTTCTAGCATTTTGGGATTTTCTAGAAATCCAAATTTGATCTAATTGATCCCTGATTTGACCTAGATCTTAAAGGTAGGTTCTAAATGGCTTAATTAAGCTATTAGAACCATAATTAAGACTTAGATTAGTTTTAATTAACCTGAGTAACAACCTGGGTTGTTACAGTCAACCTCATGATTGTGTCTGCAATAATGTTTTGTGCGGATGGGGGAGTGAATTCAGTCTTGAAGGCCTCGACAAACTCATCCCAGGGGATGTCATGTAAATCATAATCAGCAAACTTGGTATTTCAGATCTCTTCCCACCAATATTCTACTTCCGCTTGAAACAGACGGGTGGTGAGACAAACAGCTTCCGAGTTCGGGACCTTCAGACTAATGAGATCCCTTTCCATAGCCTTCAGCCAATCGGCTGTATCCATCGGTGACAGGTTCCCACCAAAGGTTGGAGGCCTTAACCTCAAAAAATTGTGAAGGAGATTATTCACCGAATGATGTTAAGAAGAAACAGATTATGGAGCATATACTGTTAGAGCAGCTACAGTGACTGGAGTTGTACGATCATTTAGTAATTTCTGCATAACGAGCGCCTGTTGAGCTTGATTTTCCAACAAAGTTGCCACCATGGCTCGCATATGAGCCACCTCATCATTAGAACTACTAGAGGCAATAGTGTTCTTGACAGGAGTAACGATAGGTGGTGATTCGGAATCTATTCTAATTTAATTTTAAAGAAAAAGACAAACTCAGAATTTACTCTAAGGAAGAGAAATCAAAATCTTTCATTAATTATAGAAATAAGGGATTATAATGCCATAACTATAAATCTAATAAGGTTGCTTGAGAATGAGATAAAATTTATCCTAACTATCACTCAAACATTATCAATATACTCTGCCCTAAATGCTACACAAAAGTCCTCAAAAGTGACTTCCCGATGCTTCCTGTTACGTTTCTTCTCGAGCCTCGCCATGGTCTCATACCACCAAACTCTGGCGTAATCCAACATCAGGTCTGTCACAATATCGACATAAAGTGACTCAGGATGCTCTATGTGTATCAGAATGGACTCCACTCGGCTCAACCATTCTTGTGCGTATATGGGAAAGTTGAGCCCTCGATATACAGCTTGCTGTAGAAGCTTTTACAGGACTAAGATCCCGTTTACCGAAACTCCTTCAACCTGCCAGTTACTTTCTTGCGTCCACTTGAAGCTACAGCTCCAAACTATCTTGAAAGCATACAGATAATAGTCTATATCAGACTCTCCAGAATTCATTTGACTCTGAGGACAGAATTTTATTACATTTGTGTTAGACTCCAAATAACTATGTTATTAGGATGGGAGTATTCTCCTTCTACATTTTGCATAGAGTTACTGACACTACTATGTTATGGATATTACCTATATTGATGTTTGTATTTCAGAAGAACGGTCCATTAGGTAGAAAGGAATCATAGATCCCATTCTGACACCTTATGGCGTTCTCTGATACCAACTGTGGGGCCCCCGTACTAAGGAAGTACGGTGCTCCAACTGTAGTAAATCCTCAGCTTAAGTAAAATTAGATAAACCCAACCTGCCTTAAGCCAAGGACTTGTCACCAAGTATTATAACATTCATCAATATATATATTTATATATATATATATATCAAAGTGGCAGAAGCAATAGGCGAGTAGTAACATCCACAAGCATGCATAGTAGCAAGAGGGAAAGAAACAATATAGTAACTCATCGAGCTGCAGAAATGAAACACATTCAAAATTAATTATTACAAACCAAATTTTAAAGATAATGAAAATATCTCTCAATCTCACTAAAATAAAATGCAAGACCTATCTAAACAGCAACAGCACGATCATCCTCCTGAACCTGCTCCTCTTCTACAACACTGCCCATGAACACGTCTGAATCTGACATTTTTTGGTATCACAAATGCCAGGGCCCCAGCCAACAAAACAAAAATGTTACAGTTAGACAATTATCTAAGTACATTTTAGGCTATTTTAATGAATTGAATATTTTAAAAATATCATATTTAAATTAGCTAAACATGCAAATAGTAATAGGTGCAACAAGCTATAGAGAAATGGTAATTATAAACTATCCATTTATAGCCAACAACTAGTATGAATAACATACAATGCAAAATAGATAAGGTGAGGTTAAAAGCTAAAAAGAAATAGCAACTACAATACAATTCTGAACCTAACATGCTTATGATTATATTAACACATGCTGGGTATACAAAAGAAACACAAGTACTATAAACATGCAATTCTAGCATCCTAAACATGCCAATATATATAAGTAAACCATGTGAGTATACATACAACATACTAATTAAGAAAAGGAAAAGAAAAGGCCACTGAGACACGTGACAAAAGCAGAGCAATCTATGTAAAGCCACTGAGACATGTGGCAAGCGAGCAAGTACTGAAAATAAGGCCACTTAAGCATGTGGCAAAGCAAAATAGAAAACAATACTGATTAATCTAGTTAAAGTAGCAATAAGCTTAAGACATAGTACTTCCATACCAGCCAATAGGCCATATAGGGCCTCCATTATCAATCAATCAATCCCCAACCTAGCCATCTAAATATGCTAGGTCCGAGTCCAGACTATACAATACTACTACTGAAGAGGTAGACTAAGCTAGGGCATATTCTAATAACTATAAATAAAGCAAAACTGAATAATATGCAATTCAAATACTAACTAGGATGTACCATCTATATCCTAAGTTCTCCTATCATGCTCAAGGAATAAATCTCAATATCCAAGGTATACAAAGCAATCTAGTCAAAGTAAGCAAGAGACTCAATTTAGACTTATGTGATATCTGTTGTTGTCTATTTATCCAATCTAACTATTCTGAGAAGGTACAAGTTTAGGATCTCTGATATCCAGCTATCGAGTAGAATCTCAGATTTACGTCCTTATAGTTAACATTAGAACTTAACAAGTTCTAATCCAAAATTATGTGATGACTATATGGTTTAAGTAAATAAATCAACAACCTAATTTATTAATATTTTATTTTCTTACCCAAATCTTGCTTAAATAATTCAAGATTTAAGGATTTAGGACTTAAACTCCACTTTGGTGTCCCAATCCTAAATCCAAGGTAAAAGTCCTATTAAAGATCTAGGGTTCTCAATTACTACCCAAATTAAAGGTAAGAAATCTTATATGCTGAAAGATCCAAGAACTAAGAACTTGGTGAAAGGTTATTCTACTCATCATAAGATAAATAACCAATTAAGAACTTTGAGAATCTAAGTTCTATATTCAATCTCTTAATATAATTCCATTATCTTATAGATTGAATCACCCTATACCCACAATGAAGGTTTCAAATGGTTAAACAATCAATCATTTAAAGAATTTCAATTGGAGATGGTTCAATTCAAATTGAAGATCTAAGTCTAAGATCTAAGATCTAAGGATCTGATATTTGATCACTTTAGACTTTAAAGTATATTTTAACTTAGGAGTTTCCATTTGTATTTATTTTAGAATTTAAGTTTATAATCTAACTATATTGAACTAATTAAGGTGATAATTGACAATCTTAGATATTTGGGTTAAGCATTAAACTAGGTGACCTCTTTTAGGTTACTTAAGATCTAAGTGTCTTAATTAGGGCTTAATTGAAGATTTCTTAAGTTAAAGATCACATTAGCATTAATATTGGTATGAGAATTCAGAGAACATTTCTAATCTATTTTAGGGTAGATTACTGAAATTTTCAAGGTTTATAGGGCATTTAAGCATATTTGATCAAAATGACCAAAATGCCCCTCTTAAGGCCAAAAATTGGAATTTTAGGGTTTAGTTGTCCAAATTACTCCTAATCTGTTTTAATGTGTCCCATACTAATAAATAAGGTGGGAAATACATTTATCTTAGATTTTTACCACTTAATTAAACTAATTAGCACTTATCACTTATTTAAGCCAATTTTAGGGATTAGTAAATTTAAGGCATCTAGGGCAATCCAACCTTTCCAAATAGTTCTAGTATACTTAGGATAGCATTGGGAACAATCTCTATCAAGATTAGAGGCTTAATTAGATTTAATTTTACTAATCCCTAATTATAGTGATTAAGGAGTGATTAAGAGAAATTAATATCTAAAATTGATTTTAAAGGTCTGAAATTATTCTCTAGGGTTCAGGGAGCAATAGAACCCTCAATCTCCTCATTTGGATATTTATTTAATTTAATATGATTTAAATAAGAACAGCAAAGAGTTGGGCAAATATTTTTAAATCCAACCATTGGATATATGATTTTATTTTATATTTAGATTCCTTATATTTTTTTGATTCAAATGGCATATTGGATTATACCATTTCGATCAGTATAACCAAAGTTATTTAAATAATTTATTCTATATTTTTATTTAAATTAAAACTACAGGGTTTGATTTATTTAAAAGCATAACCATTGAAAATGTCCTCTGATAATTATTTAATAGATGCGGCCCAAAATCAGAACCGCGCGGGTCACGGGTCGGCCCGACCCGGACTTCATCTTCAACCTCTCGACGAGTCCCGAACCAGCCGAGCTTCAGCGCTGAAATTCTCGACGCTCCGACGACGGTGGCGGCTCAACTCAATCCCTACACGTTCCTGGAGTCGAGACGCACTGATTGGACCAAGAACTCCCATCTGGATCCCTCTGGATCGATGGGGTGCTACTCATCCGAGGCGCCTTTGATATGGGCGTCTCAGGCCAACTATGTGGAGGCAAATTCTCCTCACAGAGGCCTTGAATCGGCCGGGGTTCGATCCCTACACCTTCAGGGAAGCAAGGTGAGTCGAACCCTCAAGTTTTCTTAACCTGGGGCGCAGCCGATCACTGGGTCCTTACTATGACTTACCCATGGCTCGACCACTAGCTCGGTCGATCGATATGATCGACCCGAGCTAGCTTAGCCCCAGGCGACAATTACCACATGTTCCTTAGGTGGCTATGATTCTCTAGGTGACATCCAGAGCTCATCCAGAAGATAGAAACGAAATTGAGCTGAAGAAATTTTAATGGGGAAATGTTGTACCTGAAATCGGGGTTGCAGGCTCAGCCGAGAAGAACTGAGGGTGGCTGGAGCTTCGAGGGGATCTACACGAGCTAGCAGGGGTCTGAACTCCAGACACGCACCCTCTATCAGTGGTTCGCAGCTCCGAGAGTCCTGAAACTTGCTGAGAAGATGGGGAGTCCAATAGACCTTCAGCCAGATGATTGAGGATTCATAGTGAGCAAAAGGGCTCACTGTGAAATCCTGGAGGTATTTATAGGCCCCAGGAGGTCTTAGGAATGGAGGTCAGGGCTCGGGCTTGGAAATTGGCTCTGCACGAGGCTTCTCCCCGATTTCCCTAAATTGGGGTGGACCGAGCCTTGACCTGAACTGGGAGTGCTAGGGAGACTAAGGCAGGATCTGCAATGGTCTTCCTTACGTGGCACAGGAGTGGCAGACAGGGTTACGTGGCTTGATACGGTGAAATTTCTTCTGTCGGGACGGGATCTCTCAGGGACGAAGATCCACAATGGCGGCGGACTCCAGGACCATCTAATGAATCCACGGTTGGCGCAGAACTGCTCTGATTCCCTGACATCTAACGTTCGCGCGAGGGGTTGGTTTGACCATCGGATCTGATCCACAGATCGAACGGGCGATCGGGGATACTTAAGACGATTACTTGGATGTCGTTGGATCAAATATCGAAATGGCGGAACGGTCGAGATTGGACGGATCTGATCGAAGGCGCGGGCCATTGGATCAAGTTTCGCAGAATGGACGGCCCAGATGACGCCCGCGATTTGGAAGGGAGCCGACTGTTGGAGGGGATAGATTTTCAAATATGATTTGTTTAAAGCCCTAATTTGCAATTAAACCTATTTAAATCAGATCCAAAATGTGACTTAATGACCTCCAAAAATTCCCAAAGTTCACCCTTAGCTAATTTGGGGTGGGGAATCCAAAAATGAAATCAGATTTTGAATTGGAGATCAAATTATTTTAGGTATTTTCTAGGGTTCAAAAATAGCCAAAAATACCAAAATTTCAGATTTAGCTCTAATTGGTTCCAAACTTCTATGGTTAGGTTTAATGGACCCATTGAGTTCAATGAAATCAAAATCAAATGTTAGTTTGGCTTAAATAATTCTAATTTAGCTATACTAATAACTAGGGTTGTTACAGACCCAACTCGCCTTAAGCCAAGAACTTATCACCCTGTAGAAGAAATTGTGAACATACATCAATACATATCAAAATAGCAGAAGCAGAAAATAGAATGTAACATCCACAGGCATAGTACAAAAGAAAAGAAGAAAGTAGTAACTCAGATAAAATGCAGAAAAGTGAATACATCCAGAATTTAATTATTACAAACTGAATTTAATAGAAATAAAGAACTCTCAATCTCACTGCAAAAAGAGAAAATCTATCTAAGCAGCAATAGAAAGATCCTCCTCCTGCACCGGCTCCGATCCTGCAGCACTGCCGGTGAACAACTCTGAATCTGACATTTGTCTGTATCACAAATGCTAGGGCCCCAACCAACAAAAGAAAAAAGTTACAATTAGACAATTATCTATGTATATTTTAGGCTATTTAAGTGAACTGAAGATTTAAGATATCACATTTAAAGGTTGTAAATAAGCAAGCATTATAAGGTGCAACAAGCTATAAAAACTGAGTAGCTATAAACTAATTATTTATAGCTAATCAGCAGGTATGTGAAAGTAACATACAAAAATAGTAACTACACATGGTGAGGCTAAAAGCAAAAGTAACTGCAACTACTGAAATAAATCTGATCCTAACATACTTATGATCACATGGGACATGCTGAGTGTATAAAGAACATAAGTGCTGAAATAAACATACAATTCTAGCATCCTAAACATGCCAATATTTTAGTTCTAATCAATGAGAGCATATATACAAGTATGTAGATTGACATGAAAAATGCTACTGAGATATGTGGCAAAAAGTAAATTAAGTACATGCATGAGCAAAGTAAAGCCACTAAGACATGTGGCAAAGCAAGTCAAGCACTAAAAGAAAGGCCACTAAAGCATGTGGCAAAGCAAAATAAATACTAACAACTGAACTAAAGTAGCAGTAAGCCTAAGACATTATGGCGCCCCACCCACAATCCACCTAATAAGGGAAGGAGTGAGCATAAAATCAAACATTCAGTCACTATCTAAGTAAACATACAGAGTGCAGAAGCAATTTTCAATATAAAATATCCAAGCATCACAACATATATATAAAGAACTACATCTCAGAACATAAGTATAAAATCTAAATACGCAGTCATCAGTACCTGTATTATTACATCATTTAAAAGTTTAAATAAAAGAAAGTGCAAATAAACTAATCCTCACAGATAAAACTAAACAGCTGCTTCCTCCAAGGACTCCTCCTCTGGGTATGGCTCCTCTCCTAACTCTTGCTCATCTAACTGAAGAGAGTCTGCCATTGTCGGTTTCACAATGTATGGCCCCAGCCAAAAAAGGAAAATCTGGTTAGACAATTGTCTAAGTACATTTTAAGCTGATAAGTTTTATACGTGTTATGTAATATCACCATTCTATAACTTCTAAGCAACAATGTGTAAGGGAGCAGCAAGCAATAAAAAATGAAGGAAAATCTATAAACCATCATTTATAACTTTAAGCAAAAATGGAGGCTAAGGCATGCCTCAAATGTAAGCTAAACAATGTAAGGCAAATAAATATACATAATCAAACAGTGTTGTAAGAAAAATACTACATCCTAAATATGCTGGTGATCAAAAGAAACATGCCAATTAAAATAAAACAACTCAGCAATGATACATATAGATAGCAGCAAGGTTCAAACATCCTGAAATATATAAAAAGTACAAAGAAGTAGCTGACTGAATAAAAGTACTAAAAATTAAACAAAACAACATAACTGTATATAAATATCCGTGCATCGACTGTGATACAGAAAAGAGCTAATCTAGCCCATCGAATATCAAAGGAGCTTAGCGCCATCACTGCTAAGTTATAAAACTGTGTACCCCTAGTGACATAAGGAGGCTAGGCAACTAAGCACATAAAAGCAATCGAAGGGTCTTAGCACCAGTACGGCTAAGGCACCAACTGTATGCCCATAGCGACATAAGGAGGCTAGTAAACTAAGCATACAAAGTAACCTTAACACCAGTACGGCTAAGGCACCAACAGTGTACCCCTAGCAACATAAGGAGGCTAGTAAACTAGGCACACAACAAAATAATTCCTTCCCCTAGCAACATAAGGAGGCTAGGCAATAAGGACATATCTGAGAGGCAGCTCATATAACTATCATCTTTTTATTAATCACTTTAATATTTTCATAAGGAATCTAAGGAGTCTCTATATTTTCCTAACATTTTATTCATGCATCAAAAATTTTATATGATATGCTCAAAAAAATATGGCATAAAAGTACAATGAATGCGTTGCAACAAAATATCAAATAGAAGCAAGGGACTCTACTAAACATGGTGATATTATTTGTTTTCTACTTAACCATTCTAAATATTCCAAGTTACACAAGTTTAGGATCACTATTTTCCTACTATTGAGTGTAATTTAGAAATTCATCCTTATAAGTTAAAAAGGATTAGAACTGATCAGGTTCTAATCTAGTTCAATCAGATAGACGACTACGAGTTAAATCAATAAATCATACGTCCTAGTTTTGTAAATTTAGACATTCTAACTAAGATCCAATCAAGATCTTCTAAACTTATAGATTATGGATTAAATACCACAAGATTTAGGTTTAATCACATAATCCAAAGAGGACAAGACCTAAGTTATAGGTTTTATTCTATAAGTGATCTACTACTAAAGGCAAATCCTATTAAGTAATCAAGCTTAATATGATGAATCTCTTATCTTAAATCTAAAGTTAAAAGACAAAATAATAAAATAAGTTGTAAAATAAAAGAAAAGTCAAGAAACTAATAAAACTAAGGTTTCACTTATTAGGTAACCCAATTTACCTAATGAATGAACTCTAACATATGATCTAGTCCTAGTCTCAGGAAAGGTTCTTAAGGTGTAGTGTTTAAAACTTAGAGAGATTACTGGAATCTGACTTAATAGTTGATTTCACTCACTTAAATGTCACTAAGATGATTATAACATTAGTTTTAGTATTTTGGAATGTTAACTAAAGGTTAGGGGTACTTAATCCAATCTTAAGGTAAAATGACTATTTTGCCCCTACTTTAAAGGTCAAAAAGTCAACTTTTATCTTACAAGTTGGAATTGAATTCTCTTAGTTCCAACTGATTCCTTACTGTCCAACTTGAATATAGACAATAAGTATGCCTAAATTGGACGAGAAACGGTCAAATTATGACTAAAAATAGTGCCAAAGATATTTTGGTCATTTCCTAATTTCTAAGGTTCAGATCCTAAATTTTATTTTATTTTATTGATGACATTGAAATTCTAAACTAGTTAGCATCTTGAATTTATAAATTTGGAGTTAATTTAACTAAGTTATGGCTATTTGAAGTCTAGGGGCATTTTGGTCATTTTTTACTGAGAATTATAGGGTTGACTTTTTGTCTTGATATCTAGATAAGAAAACTAATACTACTACAGTGATGGAGCCGCTCTCCTGAGCATTTTAAGACCCATATTGACTATATTCTGGTAACTGGGTAAAAAGTTATGGGGTCCTAAAGAGGTCCTAAAATGTTACCCTCGTTATGCATCCCCGAAATTAATTTTTATATTACATTATTTGATTCTTTACATTTTTCTGAGTATTTTGAGACCTATATTACCTATGTTTGGATCATCCTACAAAAAGTTATTAAACTCTTAAGATTTATTATTCAAAAATATAATTTGAATCAATTTATTATTCATTTATTCAAATTGAATGATTTTACTGTTTATTTCTAAAGTTTATATATACAATTTCAGAATTTATTAACCTTTAATTAATCTATGATTAATTAAGCTTAATTATTAATTAACAAAAATTAATCCATTAATTAATTAACTAAACTATATAATATTATTATTTACTATTAAAAAGTCAATAGCAATAATTACTGTTTTATTAATCTTAATCACCTATTAATATCTAATTAAGAATAATTAATTGTAGTTACTATTTAATAATCATTAATTATTCTAATTACTATTTAAAGTTTAATTAATATTAAAATAATATTAATTAATCTCTTAATTAATAATTATAATTAATTAATTATAAAATTATTGTTTAAAAGTCATTAACACTAATCCTAATTTAATTAACAACTAACTGTAATTAATTATGCTAACAGTAATTAATTAATTTAATTAACAGATAGTGGGCCCCATCTGACACGTGGCACTGCCAGAGGCTGCTACATGGCACTGTGGGCTCACGGGAAAGCCGAGTAGGCTCAGGTGACTGGGCAGTGGGCCCCAACCTGACACGTGCACTGCCAGAGGCTGCCTCGTGGCACTATGGGCCCCACAGGGGAGCCACGTAGGCTCGGGTGGTGGGTCCCACCTGACACGTGGCATGCTGGGTGGGCCCCACTTGGGCAGCCGAAGAGTCTCGAGCGGTGGGTCCCACCTGACACGTGGCTGCCATGTGGCATTGTGGTCCCCACTTGGGCAGCCGAAGAGCCGCACGGGCTCGGGCTGTGGGCCCCCCACGTGACACGTGGCGCGCCGGGTGGCTGCCACGTGGCGCAATGGGCCCCACGGCCGAAGCCGAAGAGGCGCGTGCTCTGCCTGTGTGTCCCACATGACACGTGTTAGGCCATGATGGCGCCACGTGGTGTTGTGGGCCCCACTGGACTTACGCGGACCCGGCCGAGGTCGGGACGGGCTCGGGTCGACCTGGCCCGACCCGGACTTCGTCTTCTCCGCGGAGGGGTCCTGAGGGCACCGACTAGGGCACGGCTTTTGCCGCCCTTCCCGGTGCCAGACCACCTTGGCCCGCACGGCCGACGGTAGCCCTCGTCGGGGGCTACACGTCGGTGGGCGGACCATCGCCGGAGGAGGCCGGAGTCGTCGGCAAAACCTAAACCTAGGTCTAGGGTTACGGTTACCGGGAGACGAGGCGGAACCCGTACGGTTCAAACCCTGATCTGGGTTGATCGGACCTGATCGAACTCGGTCAGGTCCGATGGATCGACAATCCAACCTAAGATCTACAACAATCAGGTGTTAATTTGGCAAAAAGAGAAGGAGAGGGTGAGATCCAGTACCTGGAAATCCGACGGCTGCGGAGGCTGGACGAGGGTCGGCTCAGGTCGGACTGATCTGTGCTCCGGTTCACGTAACCGGGGGTTGGGGGGGTGGGGGAGGCTCTTAAAGTCCCTCGGACGGACCGGCCGAGGCGAGGGAGGCCGCCGGTTGGCCAGGCGAGCGGCGGGCGTGACGCATGGCCCGCGGGCGACTGGGCCGAGGACGAAGGCCTGTGGCCGTCCGATCTCGTGCCATGCGGACGGCCCAGATCCGTACGAACCGCATGACGTGGATCGCGACTGTGAGCCGTTGGATATGCACGGATCGGGCGGTCCAAATGGATCCGTCCGATCGGACGGCGCCGTTAGTGCCGTCCACTTAAGTTGATGGCGCCGGACGGCGCCGTCAACTAATTTTTTTTTTTTTTTTTTTTTAATTTCCAAAAATTTTGAACATATTTTTCCTTACTAATTTGGGGTCAATGAGCGCAATGGCGATGTCCATTTTTCGATCAGAGGTCAATTTAGATAGGTCAAACTTTCGGGTTTCTGGATTTTCCAGAAATCAGGATTCGATCCAATTGATGCCTGACTTGGGGGTAGGCCCTAGGGGTTGACTCCAATTGACATAATTAGCACTTCTGATTAGTCTTTAGACTAAAATTAGTCCTAATCGACTAAGGTAATAACCTGGGTTGTTATAGATATAGTGCTGCCATAATAGAATAGGCCATACAGGTCCTCTGAACTGAAAGTTCAACATGTATCCATCCTAGGCATCCGTAGAGCTAGGTTCGAGTTGAACTTATATAATAAGATATGTATCCATCCTAGACATCCGTCAAGCTAGGTCCGAGTCTATTCTATAATAAAACTAGAACTGAAGAGGCAGACTATGCTATGATATACTCTACTAATTGAAAGCATTGAAAAAACTAAATGAATAATATGCTTTTCAAATACTAACTTAGGATGTATCCTCCATATCCTAAGTTTACCTATTATGCTCAAGAAACAAGGCTCAATATTCAAGGTGTGCAGAGCAATCAAAGTCAAAGTAAGCAAGAGACTCAATCTAGACTTATGTGATATCCCTTGTTGTCTACTTTATCCAAATCTAACTATTCTGAGAAGATACAAGTTTAAGATCTCTAATATCCGACTATCGAGTAAGATCTCAGATTTACGACCTTAATATTAATGATAGAACTTAACAAGTTTTAACTCATAATCATATGACAACTATAAAGATTTAAAATAAACAAATCCACGACTTGATTATTATTGTTTTCCTCTCTTAACCCAAATCTTGGTTTAGTAAATCAAGATTTAAGGATTCTAGATCTAAACTCCACTTGGTGTTTCAATCCTGAATCCAAGGTAGTATCTTAATAAGAATCTAGGGTTCACACTTTAAAACCCAAATTAAAGATAAGGAATCTTATGAGCTGACGGATTTAGAAGCTATGATCTTAATAAAAGGTTGTGCTAATGTATAAGATAAAATAATCATTAAGAACTAAGAATCTAAGATCAATATTCAATCTTTAGGATAATTATATTATCCTATAGATTAAATCAGCCTATACCCATAAGGAAGATTTCAAAAGATTTAAACAATTAAATCAAGTAAGGGAATTCCAAATGAGGCGTTTCAGTCCAAGTTGAAGATCTAAAGTCTAAGATCTAGGATCTAATATTTGATCACTTTAGACTTAAGCTAGGTTTAGACTTAGAATCTTACCATGGTATTTCTTCTAGAATTTAAGCTTATGGACCAACTTAATTAAGGATCTAGCACTTAAAGGTAGTTAGGCTTAGCTCTTAAAAAAGAGAGTTTTAAGGATACTTGAGGTATTAAGGTCTTAATAAGACTAACTTAAGATTTCTTTAATTAGTATCAAAATTATTAACATAAGAGTTCAAAAAGGTACTAAAGATATTTTACTAAATTTCCACGGTTTAAGGGGGTGCTTAAACACATTTTAGTCAAAATGACCAAAATGCCCCTATTAAGGCACAAAATGGTATTTTAGAATTTAATTATCCAAATGGATTCAAATCTATTTTAATGAGTTCCATATTGGTTAATGAAATAGGATACACACTTATCTTAATTTTTGGCAATCTAATTAGCCTAATTAACACTAATCATATATTTAAGCCAATTAAGGTGATTAAGGAAACTATGGCTTTCTAAAGTGATCTATTTGCATTTATAGGCTCTACTATCTTTAATAAGGCATTAGGAACTTAGTTCACCAAAAATAGAGGATTAATCATGGTTAAATTCACTAATCCCTAATTAGGGTAATTAAGAGATTAATAAAATTAAGGTTCATAAATTACTTTTAATGGTCTACATAGCTTCCTTTTGGTCTCATGAGCAATCAAAGATCTTAATTAACATTTTTGGATAATTAATGATTTTAATATGATTTAAATAAAAATAGAAAAGGATTAGACAATTATTTAAAATCTAATTATTGGATCCTTGATTTTATTTTATATTCAAGTTTCTTGTATTTTTCTGATTAAAATGGTATATTGGATCATACCATTTTGATAAGTATAGCTAAAGTTATTTGGATAAATTAATCTGTACTTTTATTTAAATTAAAATCATAGGTTTCATTTTCTGAATTAATTTCCTTAAGGAAATTAATTCAGAAATCCTTTTTAATATACTGCCGGCCCAAATTCAAAAGGCGCGGGTCACGGGTCGGCCTGACCCGTGACTCGTCTTCTTCCTCGCGATGGGCTCCACCCTAATGGACTTTCAGCACTGAAATTCTCGGCACCTCGATGATGATGGTGGCTCAAATCAATCCTTACACGTTCCTAAAGTCGAGATGCATCAATTGGACTACGAACCCCCATCAGGGATGCACCGGATCGTCGAGGTGCTACTCGACCGAGGTGTCACCTATGGCACGTCTATGATGATCAAATCCTCCTCACAGAGCTGACCATACGAGCCGGGCTCTATACCTACACGGTCAATGGCTGAAGGGGATTCGATTGGTCCACTCAGCATGCCTTGGGGATGGGTGGATCACTAAAGTGCTACTCATGGTGGAACGCAAATGGGTGACAATGTCAGGTCGATCAATTTATAGCTGAATCGATCGATCCGATCGAACCCAACCTTCGATACTGTTCGACAATCATCGCTGAGAGCTCCTAGCACTAATTGGCTGGCTAAACACCTAAGGGAAAAGCAGGATTCAGTGAGCTAGAGGCCGACTAGCAGTGCACACTCAGATGATAAATTCATCGTCTGGTCCACTGCCAGGCCTTGCCTGAGGGCTAGGCGCCTGCTAGGGAGTCAAGGAGAGGTCCTAACACAGCATCTAGGTCTATATTAGAAATGAGCTGAGCTGAAACTAGATCGACAGAGGAAATTGGATCGAAGGCTGTACCTGAGGATGGCTGAGGTGACTGAGGCAATGCAGATAGCTCGAATCACTCCAGATGGTCACATAAGCTCTAGCAAGGGGGTCTGAATGCCAGACCTCACCCTCTATCAGATATACGTAGCAGGTCCAGACGTCGGGGTCACCGAGAGCTTCAGGGCAAGCAGCAGGGAATTGAGGGGATCACAGTGAGCAAAGCGTCTCACAGTTATTCCTGGGAGGTATTTATATGCTCTAGAGAGGTTTAGGTCAAGAGCCATGGCCTTAGGCTTGGGCCGAGAGGGCTCTCTCCATCTTCCACAATTGGGAGGGTCCAAGCCTCCGGGTCACCCTACTAGGCTCGGCCACAACCGGAAGGGTCCTAACGGCTTAGGGGACAAGGCAGGAGGGAGTGAGGGACAGCGCTGGTGTGGCACGGTACGAACGAATTTTCTGTCGGGCTTGCGATCGAGCGAAGACGACGATCCACAGTGGTGGGGTCCGTTTACGTCGTCTGATTGCGAGACCATTGAGGATCGACGGTCTGATGCAGCTGCCGATTAACAGAACTGCGAAGAAGATCTCGTGTGTTGAATGATAGATGCCAATCAAGCGGATAGGATTAGATCACGGTGCATGTTATACCAGCTGTTGGATCATGAGAGTTAGGATGCGTGCTCGAGCATCCATACATTGGGTATCGTTCCCCACTGTCGGGACCACGCAGCGGATCTGCCGTGGTCCCGAGAGCAAATCCTAGGATATAAAAATATTTAAATAATTTAATTTAATTAATTATTCAATTTCTATTAAATTTTTTAAATCCAATTTAGAACTAGATGAACTCCAAAAATTCACCCTTAGCTAATTAGGGCATGAGGAATTCAAAAATGTAATCATATTTTAATTTATAGATCAATTTAATTTAGGTATTTTCCAGGGCTCAAAAATAGGCAAAAATACCAAAATTCTCGATTTAGCTCCTATAAATTTCAAACTTTTAATGTTAGGTTTAAGTGACCCATTGAGTCTAATGAAATCCAAATTAGAGCTTGGCAAATTAGAGCTTGGTTTGGCTTAATTAATATGAATTTAACTAGGGTAACAACTAAGGTTGTTACACAGTTATCCCACTCTTCTTGGGTATCATATGAATTGGGCTTACCTAAAAGCTGTCATAAATTGAAAAAATAATTCCAACATCAAGAAGCTTAATAATTTCCTTATGCACCACCTCCTTTATGTTTGGGTTTAATCTCTTTTCAAATTATATGGATGGTTTAGAGTTGTCTTCCAACATGATGCAGTGCATGCATAAAGTGGGGCTAATTCCTTTCAAATCAGCAATGCTCCATCCAATCGCCCTCTTATGTTCTCTCAATAGCTCACACAATTTAATTTCTTGGGTTGGGTTTAATAAAGCAGAAATGATTACAGGTAGTGATGTTCCCTCCCTTAGATAAACATACTTTAGGTGATTGGGCAAAGGTTTTAGTTTCAATTCAGGAGGTTCATCAATAGACAAATGTATTTTCTTCCTTTCCTGAATTAATTCATCAACCTTGTTTTATATCTCAAAATTTATAGCTTCCTCTCCTTTCTCTAAATTAAATTCTCCAATATCTCCTGAAATCAACACCTCCTCCATCAAATTCACTTTCCAACATTCTTTATTTGGCTTAATAAAGTGCCTCATCAAATCTTTTATGTTAAACCTTACCTCATCTCCCTCACAACAAAGGCTCAACTCCCCATTATCCACATCTATCATACTCTTACCAGTTGCAAGAAAATGTCTACCTATAATTATAGGGATCTCTTGGTTTTCATCCTCTATTTCTAAGATTATGAAATTAGTTGGGAAGATGAACTTATCAACCTTGACAAGAACATTTTCCAAGATTCCCATGGGAGTTTTCACATATTTATCTGCTAGTTGAAGAAGAAATGAGGTGGGTTTTAATTAATCAATTCTTAGTTTCCTGAATATATAGAAGGGCATTAAATTAATGGAGGCCCCTATGTGACGACCAGGGATCGAAGTTTGAGAGTTTCAAAAGAATAATTCATAAAATTTGGAAATATATAATTTTTATTGACAACAAAAGAATAATATAACTAATGTCCAAAGTCCAATTATACAAATAGAGATAGAGCCATACATATATAAAATTACAACAGTTTAATATTTACAATATAGCTTTAAACATCCTTATTTTCTCACATCTTTGTTTCTTCTCTTTTAATACACAGGCAGATCTTCAAATTTTAATTTTCAAAATCTGAAAAATACAGTTACCAGTTAGGTATGAGTATACAAATCATTCTTATAAGAGTATTCTAGCATCCTATAATAGACATAAATCAAATGTGGAAGTAAATAGAATAATTGCATATGAAAGAAAAGCAAATTTTTCACATTTAAATATTGCCCTGCATGTTAACTTTAAAATTCAATATATATGGAAAGCATGAAATAAATAAACTTTATCAAAAGCATTTGTAACATAAAGTCGAGTCCGTAGACTCCTAAGCCCAAATGGGTAAATCCATAGGCATAACCTTTATGAAACTTTCTCGCTACCCGTCGATAGCTTATTCAAAATTAGAAACTGATGGTGTGTCTTTCCTCTGGATTTGCCCACTTCCTAAAAAGGGCTAAATCCCCCCATATGACTCCTAGGGGCTGTGAGCAGACCCAATCGTATAGATTCTCAGTGTTGCTTTTTATCCTTCAAAGACAAACACCACAATAATATAATACAATTCATCTTTTTGTTACATGCTTCTTGATAATATTCTCTTGCAGATTTATAAGTGATAAGCAGTTTTAGAATAAATAATGCTCAAATGAAAATGTCTTAAAATAAGAATACTGAAATAAAACTTATAAGTAGATTTATGTATCTGACTATTTTGATACAATTACAACCAAATCAATCCCTTTGATCTGCCAAAAATAATTAAATTCATTAATTTAATATTTTATGATTTTTAACATGATTTGTTATTTATTTAATGTAATATTAGGTTTTATAAGTACTAATTTTGTAACTTAGATTTCTAAAAATAATAAAATGGTATAAATACTTTTAAATTGATTTTAAATTATTGAGTTATAAATTTAAGAAATAAAGAATCATTTTGATTTATTAAAATATATTTAAATTAATATTTGGTCAAGGATTAAGGCTTATGAGCTTAATTTAATATTTAAGCTCATTAAGAGTTGATTAATAATTTTACTTATGAAAATCTAAAATTTTTATTATACTTATAATGCTTACTGCCTAAGGATTTCATAGAACCTAAATTTATTAAATTCTGACAAGTATTGGTTAAGTTATGACTAATTCAAGCTTAAGGGGTAGAATGGTAATTAAGGGTTTCATCAAAATCCTAACTTTGTCAATTGGTGTCAAAATTGAATAAAATTAGTGGCTATGAATCACAAATGATCTACTGATTAGAATGACTAGTGGTGGGTTCAATTTGGACTTTAATTGGCTAAGTTATGGCCTAATTAAGTTTTATGGTGATTAGTGAGTGATTAGTGAATTTAATCATAAAATCACTAATCCACCAATACCATTAAGTTCTAATCTACTCTAGGAGTTCTCTGAGACTTAAAATATTTAATTTGGATTATTAAATTTTTTAATTTTCACTAATCAAGTTTTAGGGTAATTAGGGTTGATTAGAAAATCTAACTATTGGATTTTAAATATTTTTACATATTACTATAAACTAGATTTTTTTATCTAAATTGATGTTTGGATTACATAATTTGGAGTTTAATTGACCAAGTTATGGTTAGTTTAAATTCTAGGGTTAAATAGCTTAATTATAGTTATGTCTTAAATGTGATTAGTCTAAATCTAATCCAAACAGCAAATTAACACTACTATAATATTCCTTTGGGTTTTCTGAGTATTTTGAGACACATATTGGGTATGTTTAGATTAACGGATGCAAAGTTATAGATATTTGTATATTTGCAATAATTTTCAATTAATTAACACCATAAAATGTCACTATGTGAAATAATAGTCCTATAGCATAATAAATTGCATTATTAAATTCCTTGTAATTTTTTGATGAATTTGATATATTTATTTACTATGATTGGATTATTAGATTAATACTTATAAGTGTTTAAAGATAGAAATTTAATCCATTTAATTAAATTAAATTCGTATATGTATATATATTTATTTTTATTTTTAAACAGCACGCGGGCGCCACCACATAACCAATACCCATCTCACGGTTACTGGTCGAGATAATCCTGACCCGAAACGAAGACAGGGTCTTCGTCTTCTCGGCAGGCGGCGAGGGATAATGCTAGGGCATCAATAATCCCGGCGAGCGAGGGTTCCCGAGACTCGAATCCAAACTTGATCGAGAGCTCACACTCTGGTCTCTCGATCAAGATCCTAAACTCCTTCTTATCCTATCTCTAACGCCCAGAAACTATATGCCCTAAATCTCAAAGGTTAGCTCAACAGGAAGGATATTGAAGCTAATAATTGATTCACTTCACTTATTAGTATCGATTTATCCCTATTTGATTCACGGAATTCATAACAATTATTGAAAGTATCGACACTTGTGAATATGTGTTGCCTCGATCAATCATTTATGATAGAATCGAATTTACTCTAATTTCATTCGTGTATATTAATTCAACCACAAAAATTAAATTACAATAATCAATAATTCGCATAATGGGATTCAATTGGATAAAAAATGGAGAAGAGATTTAGTACATAAGTGAAGTACCAAATGGTTTTAATGGAGGTGAGGAAGAATCAGTCCAGCAGAAGAATCCTCCTTCCAAGCAGTTGTAAGCGATGATGTCGACGTTTAGGAGAAGAAATGGATTCAACTTCTGGCTATAAGCAGTGGAAGGGCTTTTGTCGCTCACAGTTGGATGCGTGCCATGCGCGCAGGACGCGTGCCATGCGCGCAGAACGCGTGCCCTAATGGCCTGAGGAGGATGACCAGTGGATCCTCCTGAATCGGTGTGGAGCCGGTTCACGCTGGACTGACAATTCAAACCAGCAAAGTGAAATAGACCGTGCGAGTTATGCAAGTGGGCCCCACCTTAATTATATATTTATTTATATAAATATATATATATATATATATCATCATCATCATTTAAGTAATCTTAAAGTGATTTTTCTTTTATTAAATTAGCTCACTAAATGTATTCCGAAAATTTTCAATAAATCGCCCCTAGCTAATTGAGGGGTGAGGAACTCAACGGCGTGATCAGATTTTTGATCCGACGAGTATTTAATTATCTCAATTTTCGGGGTATTTAAATAATATTAAAATATTTGACGAAAATCCAACGACTTCCAAATGCATCCAAAACTTCACCCCTAGCTAATTTGGGGGTGGCGAACGCAATGGCAAAGTCAGATTTTTTGATTTGAGGTCTAAATTATTTAAATATTAATAAACAAATTTGGAAGGAAAATCTGATATTTTACATTCTCTCCAACTTAAAAAGGATGTCGTCCTGACATCAATCTAAAATTTTAAAGAAATTTATTAGATCTAGAATCACTTACTAGTGGAACAAATGAGGTTATATTTTCTTCATACTTGATTCTTTTTCCCATGTAGCTTCTTCTTTGCGGCAGTTCCTCCATCGAACCTTTATCATGGGAATAGATTTATTTCTTAATTTTCTTTCATCTCGATCTAGAATTTCTTCTGGTTCGATCACATAGCTGAGGTTAGGTTGCAAATTAATATCTTCTACTTCCACTCTCATTGAAGGTTATAATAAGCATTTCCTTAATGAGGAGATGTGAAATACGTCGTGCATCAGACTCAAATGTAGTGAAAGTGTTATTTGATATGCCACTTGGCCCACTCTTTTTAAGACTTCGAAAGGTCCAATAAACCTTGGACTTAATTTTTCAGAAATCCTAAATCTTGAAACTCCTCTAAATGGATTTACTTTTAGATAAACAAAGTCTCTAACAAAAAATTCTACATGACGATGATGAGCATCAAAATACTGCTTCTGCCCATCTTGAGCTATTTTCATTCGATGCTGAATTAACTTAATCTTTTCTGTTGCCTGAAGAATTATATCTAATTTTAATATTCTATTTTCTCCAATATTATTCCAAGATAAAGGAGTGATACACCTTCTTCCATAAAGGGCTTCATAAGGAGCCATTCCAATGCTTGCTTGAAAACTATTGTTATAAAAAAATTCAATTAATGAAAGGTGATCATTCCAATTTCCTCCAAAATTTAATAAACAAAGTTGAAGAAGATCTTCTAGAGTTTGATTTACTCTTTCAGTTTGTCCATCAGTTTGTGGATGAAATGTTGTCCTCATACAGAGCTGGGAACCAAGATCTTGATGAACCATTTTCCAGAACCTTGAAGTGAACCGACTGTCTCTATCAGAAACAATAGTTTTTGGAATACCATGCAATCTTATTATTTCTTTAAGATAAATCTTTGCCAATTTATCTACTGTATCCGTCTGCTTGATGGGTAAGAAGTGTGCTGATTTTGTAAGCCTATCCACAATTACCCAAATATAATCATTATTAGATTTCGAGCGAGGAAACCCAGTTATAAAATCCATAGAAATGTCTTCCCATTTCCATTGAGGAATAGTTAGAGGGTTGAGTAATCCTCCTGGTTTTTGATGCTCCGCTTTTACTAAGTTACATGCTTCACACTTAGATATAAATTCAGCGATACTATTCTTCATTCCTGGCCACCAAAAGTGTGATTTCAAATCCTGATACATCTTGTTATTTCCTGGATGAATAGAGTATCTGGAATGCTGAGCTTCTTTCAATAATTTTGATCTTAACTCATCTTTATTAGGTATCAATGTTCTAGATCCACACCAAATGTTCTTATTTGAATCCAAATTTAGTTCTATATGCTTTTCTGATTGAATAGATATAGCCAAAGAGTTATATTCTTCATCAATATGTTGAGCTTCTTTAATTTCATCCATTAATGAGCATTCTATAGTCACTTGAAATAGATTAGCATTCGATGGTAACACTAATTCTAATTTGAGATCTTTTATTTCCTTGAGGAAGATAGGGTTAGAGGTCAAAATATGCAAATGGGAAGTTGCCTTTCGACTTAGTGCATCTGCTACTACATTTGCCTTTCCAGGATGATATTGAATCGATAAATCATAATCCTTGATTAACTCTAACCATCCTTGATGCCTTAAATTTATTTCTTTCTGAGTAAAGATGTACTTCAAACTTTGGTGATCAGTGAAGACTTCACATCTTACTCTGTATAAGTAGTGTCTCCAGATCTTAAGTGCAAATACTATCGCAGCCAATTCCAAATCATGAACTGGATAATTTTTCTCATGAACTTTAAGTTGTCTAGATGCGAAGGCTATAACTTTTCCTTCTTGCATAAGAATACAACCTAATCCAATTTCAGAAGTATCACAATAAATTTGATATTCTTTTCCTTCAATTGGTAGAACTAGTATAGGAGCTGATGTTAGACATTCTTGTAACTTCTGAAATGCTGACTCGCAAGATGAATCCCATACGTAAGGCACATCTTTTTGAGTAAGACGAGTAAGAGGGACTATAATTTGGGAAAAGTTGTTAATAAATTTACGATAATAACCAGCTAATCCCAAGAAACTACGTATTTTTGTTACTGAAGTAGGTTGAGGTCATTCCTGAATTGCACTAACCTTGCTTGGATCAACTAATATTCCATCTATGCTAGTTACAATCCCTAAGAAGGCTACTGATTGAAGCCAAATTTCACATTTTGAGAATTTGGCATACAATTTATGTTACCTTAATAAGCTCAAGGTAATTCTAAGATGCTCTTCATGCTCCTTAACATTCTTAGAATAAATTAATATATCATCAATGAAGACGATGATAAATGAATCTAAATAAGGTTTCATTATCCGATGCATCAAACCCATAAAGTAGGATGGGGAGTTGGTTAACCCAAAAGGCATCACTAGAAATTCATAATGCCTATAACGCGTTCTAAAAGCAGATTTAGAAATATCCTCTTCTTTAATACGGAGTTGGTGATAACCAGACCTTAAATCAATTTTTGAAAATATTGAAGCACCAACTAATTGATCAAATAAATCATCAATTCTTGGTAACGGGTATTTATTTTTAATGGTAACCTTATTCAATTATTGGTAATCGATACATAGGCGCATACTCCCATCTTTCTTTTTAACAAATAAAATTGGAGCTCCTCAAGGGGAACTACTAGGTCTAATAAACCCTTTTTCAGTCAACTCTTGGAGTTGATTCTTAAGTTCTTCTAATTACCTCGGTGCCATTATGTATGGTGCTTTGGATAAAGGATTTGTTCTTTAAATTAAATCAATGTTGAATTCTACTTCTCTTTGAGGTGGTAATCCTGGAAGTTCTTCTGGGAAAACATCTGCATACTCTTTTACTATAAGAGTTTCTTCGAGAGGCGTAGATTTAGCATCAGAATTTGAGAGTAAGGTTAAGAATATAGGATATTTCTTTCTAATAAACTTTTCAATCTTATTAGCTGGAATAAGGCTAATAACTGTACTTTTTTGACCAACAAATGTTACTTTCTTACTTCCACTATATATATACACTCTCTTTTTTGCACAATCAATTAATGCTTTATTTTGACTCATCCAGTCCATCCCAAGAATAATGTTAAAAGTGGTTATAAGGATGACAGTGAATTTAGCTGTAACAACCCTAGGTTGTTACCTTACAGAAATATAAGTAACCTAATCAAATCTTAAATACCATTGCTTATGGAACATTAAATTGAGCCTATCTATAAAATCTGAAGTCCATAGGACTTCTCTAAGTCCAAAATAACATTTTGATCAATAGATATCCTAGTTTAGGCCTAAAATATTTTGATCTCAAAATTAAAATCTGATTGCATTTTTGAATTCCTCACCCCAAAATTAGTTAAGGGTGAAACTTTGGTGCAATTTGGAGATCATTTATGCCATAATTCAATTTAAAATAAAATGGTCTAATTGCATAAAAGGGGTTCTAATATTTCTAAATTGCAAAATTACCCCTAAAACTAAATTAACGGCCAGGATTCGCTGTGCGAACCGCGGGCGATCCGGTGCGGAGCCCGGGTCACGCGACAGCGGGGTCTCGTGAATCTAGCCGTCGCGTGCAAATAATCGATGGCTAGGATTAAATCCCGCGGAACCACGAATCAACCGTCAGATCTCCTCGACCGATCCAACGGCCCGGATCACTCCCGCGATCGGCCGTTAGGATTCGAGAGATCCAAGCCGTTTCGCCATCTAATCGATAGATCAGACGGCATCTGAAGCACCCGACACTGTGGATCTCCGTCCCCACTCCCTCGCACACCCGACAGGAGGATTCTCCCGTACTGCCAGCTGCCGACCTTGTCCCCCACTCCCGTGTCAACCTCAGCATGCCATATCTGAAGCACCCGGCCGAGCTCAAATTGGAAATTTGAGAGTTCGGTCATGGCCCGACCTCTCGGGCCCTTTCCAGCCCGAGCCAACCCTCCAGGAGCTTCCTAAACCTCCCCTGAGCCTATAAATAGCCTCCGTTTCCCTTCTTAGAAGTTTTGGCTGATCAATTTAAGCTCAATTGGAGTCCCTCCCTCGCTCGCCATTGCTGGACTGTCGAGCTTCTTCCAGGAGCTCCCCGAGCTCGCGTACCGCTGATAGAGGGTTACTCCTGGAGTTCAGGACCCCTAAGAGTTTCTAAAGTCTGTGCGGCAACGAACCACACTCTGTCTTCCAGTCCCAGCTCCGTCCCGCAAAGCCAGGTACCCTAGTTGCAGGTTCTGAGCCAATGAGTCTCGAACCTTAGTCCATTTAATGCACTTTTGTACGTATTGTCGTTACGGACTCAACGGTATCATAATTAGGATCTAGGCTAGCGTCGATTGATCGAATCGATCGATCGGGTTAAGTTCCTTCCGGATTGCCTCGATCGAGTAAGGACCCGGCGATTCAGACCATCCCAGACCCTCAGACCAGAGGGCTTCGATCCGCCTCACCTCCCTGATGGTGTATGGATCGAGCCCGGGGTCTGGCATGACCTCTGTTGGGAGAATTATTTCCCCACAGTAGCTCCAATGGAGGAGCCCTCGGGTGAGTAAGGTCCGTCCGATCCAGACCTGTAACAACCTAGGTTGTTACCGTAGTTAATTATGACTAATCCTAAGTCTTAAGCATAATTATAAGCACTAATTAGGTCAATTTGAGTCAGCCTCTGAGACCTAGTCCAATTCAGGAGTCAAATGGATCGAATCCTGATTTCTGGAAATCCAGAAACCCTAAAATTTGACCAATCTAAATTGACCTCGGATCAAAAAATGGACACCACCATTGCATTCATTGACCCCAAATTAGCTTGGGGTGAAGTTTTCGTGTCAATCGGAAGTCGTCGAAATTTCGACGAATATTTTAATAATAAAAATGTCCCGGAAATCGAAGAATCAAAATACTCGTAGGATCGAAAATCCAACCGCGCCATTGCGTTTCTCACCCCTCAATTAGCTCGGAAAAATATGTTCAAAATTTTTGGAATTTAAAATAATAACAATAATAATAATTAATTGGACGGCGCTAACGGCGCCGTCAACTTAAGTGGACGGCGCTAACGGCGCCGTCCGATCGGACGGATCCATCTGGACCGTCCGATCCGCGTGGATCCAACGGCTCGCAGCCGCGATCTGTGCCGCGCGGTCCGGACGGATCTGGGTAGTCCGCGTGGCACGGGATCGGACGGCCGCAGGCCTTTGTCCTCGGCCCCGTCGCCCGCGAGCCACGCTGCGTGCCCGCCGCTTGCCTGGCCTGGCCAACCGCCGCTCGCCTGGCCAACCGTCCGGAGGCCTTTAAGAGGCTCCCCTGCACCCCCCCGACCCCGGTTACGCGAACCGAAGCCAGACCAGCCAACCCGAGCCAGACCGAGTCGAACCCCCCTCGCAGCCGTCGGACTTCCAGGTACTGGATCTCACCCACCTCCTCCGTTTTTCGCAATCCGACTCCTGATTATGGTAGATCTTAGGCTTGATTATCGATCCATCGGACCTGATCGAGTTCGATCAGGTCCGATCAACCCAGATCAGGGTTTGAAACCTTCGGGTTCCGCCTTGTCAACCCTAACCGTAACCCTAGACCTAGGTTCGCGTTTTGCTGGTGACTCCGGCCACCTCCGGCGATGGTCAGCCCGCCGACGTGTAGCCCTCGACGATGGCTACCGTCGGCCGTGCGGGCCGAGGCGGTCCGGCACCGGGAAGGCCGGCAAAAGCCGTGCCCTAGCCGGTGCCCTCGGGACCCCTCTGCGGAGAAGACGAAGTCCGGGTCGGGCTGGGTCGACCCGGGCCCGACCTGACCTCGGCCGGGTCCGCGTAAGCTCAGTGGGGCCCACAGCGCCACGTGGCGCCATTCTGGCCTGCCACGTGTCATGTGGGACCCACATGCAGAGACCGCGCCTCTTCGGCTTCGACCGTGGGGCCCACTACGCCACGTGTCACATGGGGCCCATTGCCTGAGCCCATGTGGCTCTTTGGCTGCCTAAGTGGGGCCCACAGTGCCACGTGACAGCTACCTGGCATGCCACGTGTCATGTGGGACCCACCGCGCGGCTCTTCGGCTCACCCGTGGGGCCACAATGCCATGTGGCCTCCTCTGGGCCCACCACGTGTCAGGTGGGGCCCACTGCCCAGTCAGCCGAGCCGACTCAGACTCCCCGTGGGGCCCATAGTGCCATGTGGCAGCCTCTGGCAGTGCACCACGTGTCCAGTGGGGCCCACTGTTTGTTAATTAAAATTAGTTAATTACTGTTAGTGATTAATTAAATGTAGTTAGTGGTTAATTAAATTAGGGTTAGTGTTAATTACTTTTGAACAGTAAATTTTATAATTAATTAACTGAATTTAGTAATCAAGAGATTAATTAGGGTTAATTAAATATTATTTTAACCTTAACAGTAATTAGAATAATTAATTATTATTAAACAGTAAAATATAATTAATTATTCTTAACTAGATATTAACAAGCAATTAAGATTAATTAAATAGTAATTAGTGCTAATTACTTTGCTACACTAAAATATTAATAAATATAATTTAATTAATTAATTAATGGATTAATTAATGTTAATTAATAATTAAACCTAATTAATCAAAGATTAATTAAGGATTAATAATTTCAAAAATTTTATATAAAACTTTAGGAATGAACAGTAAAATTATTTAATTTGAATAAATGAATAGTAAATTAATTTAAATTACATTTTTGAATAATAAATCTTAAAAGTTTAATAACTTTTTATAGGATGATCCAAACATAACCAATATAGATCTCAAAATACTCAGAAAAATATAAGAAATCAAACAACGTAATATAAAAATTTATTTTTGGGTACATATAATGAGGTAATATTTTATGACCTCTTTAGAGCCTCATAACTTTTTACCCCGTTATCAGAACATAGTCAATATGGGTCTTAAAATGCTCAGGAGAGTAGCCCCATCACTGTAGTAGTATTAGTTTTTCCATTTGGACATCAGGACAAAAAGTCAACCCTAGAATTCTCAGTAAAAAATGACCAAAATGCCCCTAGACTTCAAACATGCATAACTTAGTCAAATTAACTCCAAATTTAAAAATTTAAGATGCTAACCAGTTTAGAATTTCAATGTCATCAATATACCAAAATAATATTTATGATTTGAACCCTATAAGGTTAGGTAAATGACCAAATTATCCTTGATCTTGTTTTGGTCATAACTTGACCGTTTGGAGTCCAATTTGGACGTACTTACTGTCTATCTTCAAGTTAGACAGTAAGGAATCAGTTGGAACTAAGAGAATTTGATTCTGACCCATAAGCCAAAAGTTAACTTTTTGACCCTTAAAGTAGGGGCAAAATGGTCATTTTGCCCTAATATTGGATCAAGTACACCTACCCTGTAGATAACATTCCAAAACACTAAAACTAATGTTATAATCATCTTAGTGACACTTAAGTGAGTCAAATAAACCCTTAGATCAGATTCCAGGATTCTTCTAAGTCTTAAACACTACACTTTAAGGATCTTTCCTGAGACTAGGACTAGATCATAGGTTAGAGTACATTTATTGGGTAAATTGGGTTACCCAAATGGGTGAAACCTTGGTTTCTAGAACTTTTTTTATTTTACAACTTGTTCTAATTATTTTGTCTTTTAATATTAGATTTATGATAGAAGATTCATCCTATTAACTTTGATTACTTAATAGGATTTGCCTTAACTAGTAGATCACTTATAGAATAAAACTTAGAACTTATGTCTTATCCTTTTTGGATTATGAGATTAAACCTAAACCTCATAATGTTTAATCCATAATCCATGGGTTTAGAAGATCTTGATCAGATCTTAGTTAGAACGTCTAAATTCACAAAATTAGGATATATGATTTATTGATTTAACTCATAGAAGTCTATCTGATTGAACTAGATTAGAACCTGATCAGTTTTAATCCTTTTTAACTTATAAGGATAAGTTTCTGAGTTACACTCGATAGTAGGAAAATGGTGATCTAGAACTTGTGTAACTTAGAATAGTTAGAATGGTTAAGTAAAAAATAAATGATATCACTATATTTAGTAGAGTCCCTTGCTTCTATTGATATTTTATTGCTACACATTCCTTGATTTTTGTGTCATATTTCCTTAAGCATATCATACAAGATTTTCGATGCATAAATAAACTGTTAGGAAAATATGAAGACTCCTTAGATTCCTTGTAAAAATATTAAAGTAATTAACGAGAAGATAATAATTTGATGTGTTGAGCTGCCTCTCAGTATTTCTTTCGATCATACCGATTATTGCCCTAGTCGTATCGTGCTAGGAACCATCCTAGCCATACTGGTACTAGGATCCTTCGGTTATGACTATTGGTGCCCTAGCCGTATCGTGCTAGGAACCGCCCGAGCTGTATTGGTGCTAGAACCTTCGATTTTGACTGTTGTTGCCTTAGCTGTATCGTGCTAGGAACTGCCCTAGCCATACTGGTGCTAAGACCCTTCAGCCCCTTTTTGGTGAGCTAAAGTAGCTCTCTTCTGTATGGCAAATTGTATACGTTTGTTTATATGCAGTTGATGTTTGTTTACCTTTCAGTATTCTTATTCAGTTAGATATTTCCTTATACTGCTTTTATATATATTTAAGATGAGAATCTTGCTGCTGTTTATATGTACCACTGCCGAGTTGTTTTATTTTAATTAGCATGTTTCTTTTGATTACCAGCATGTTTAGGATGTAGTATTTTTCTTACTATACTCATTTGATTATGTATATTTATATGCCTTACCTTGTTTAGCTGTATGTGAGGCATGTTTTAGCCTCTCTTTTTGCTTAAGTTATAAATGATGATTTATAGCTTTACCTTTCCTTTTGTACTGCTTACTGCTCCTTTATATACATTGTTGCCTAGAAGTCATAGAATGGTGATATTACATAACACATAAAACTTATCAGCTTAAAATGTACTTAGATAATTGTCTAACCAGATTTTTCTATTTTTTGGCTGGGGCCCTACATTGTGAAACCGATAATGGTAGACCCTCTCCAGTTAGCTGAGCAGTAGTTAGGAGTGGAGCCAAACCTAGAGGAGAAGCCCGTGGAAGAAGCTGTTGTTTAGCCCTTTTTGTTTATATGTGAGGATGAGCGTATTTGCACTTTTTTTTATTATTTGAAACTTTAAAATGATGTAATAATTCAGGTACTGGTGACTGCATATTTAGATTTTATACTTATGTTCTGAGATACTTGTCTTTATATTTATGTTGTGATGCTTGGATGATGTGTATTGAAAATCGCTTCCACACTCTATATGTTTACTTAGATAGTGACTGCATATTTGATTCTATGCTTACTCCTTCCCTTATTAGGTGGATTGTGAATTCCATCCTAATCCAATTATAAATGAAGGGTTAGCTAGAGTGACACGCCATCCCTTAACTTAATTCTTGTGGTTTAAGGGGTGGGGCGCCACAAGACCATCTCACAAAGGGCTTCGGGTCCCATTCGATGCGTCTGACCACGGTGATTGAGTAGCAATCAAGTTCTGCTCATGCCGTGGTCTGGTTGCACCGAATTTTGGCGATTAGGGTTTCCCTAATCGGTCCTCTTTGACGGGACGAAGGCGCGGGGACGAAGGCTCTATGTGGGCCGGGTCGACCCACGACCCGCGCTATGCGACAGTGCCGGGTATCCCAGGCCCCGGTCGACCCGTGCGGTCAGGAAATTGGGCCGAGCCATTTTAATTAAATCGGAATTTTTGGAATTATTTTCCTTAAATCGGAATTAAGGAAAATAATTCCAATATTCCAGAAATCGATTAAATAAAAATGCAGAATGTATTATTTGAATAACTTTTAATCCACCGGTCCAAACCCTAAGGTATTATATATGAAAATGATTAGAAAATGATCAGGGATCTAAATATAAAATAAAATTGCACATCCAATGATTAAATTTACTATTATTGCTTAAATACAGTTGATCTTAATTCTGGTGATTTAGAAATTATACTTATCCAAATTGTATGTTTAGTGCGCCATTAGCTTACTTATGATGAGTAGAATGCATGTGCTAGAGGATTTATTTTTCTGAATTATGTATTTTAAAGTATGCCATAATCTTGTTAAATTATAATTAGGAAAAATTAGAGTTTATACTTACTGGATCTTAGTAAACTTAGACTCCGATCAATTGTGTTATTAAATGGAACTTGTGTGCCAAATGTCATGCAATTCTGATGGTTATATTTGTAATTATGTGCTAATCCATTTGTATGGATTTAGGATTTGATTAGTACTAATTACCTTCTGTTTTTCTAAAAATTTCCTTTTAATATGACTTATAACAGCAAGCTTGATGTATTAAAATCTTGTAAGTTCAATTATTGAGTATAAATGAAACAATCTAAACTTGAAAACCTTAATCACCTTAATTAATTTAATGAATCTTAAGACTTGGATCAAGCTTTTAAGACTTGATCTAGGTCTGAGATTGCTACTAATAATACATGCTTAATCCACTGATTTAACATTGATCCTTTAGTACACACTTGATTTCACTTAAGGCATGAGAAGGGATCAAACCCTAATCTACTTAAGTAAGATCCAAACCTTTAAACCTTAATTTAATTGCTTTGATTATAAGACAATGAACTTGACATTTTCTCATAATGAATCTGATTTGATATTGACTCTAAACATTCAAATTAGACATATTAAGATTGATAACAACTTTATGTGATTTCTTAATCTGAATTAAAATCTTAAGATCCTTGATTTTCTCCTAAGAAAGAGAATAAGCATAAGAGATTAATAAAATCATCTTAATTGAATAATTAATTACAAACCTTAATATCATCTTCTGATTTAGACCCCATAATCCTAGATCAAGTTGTGCTCAGATAACTTAATCATCTGACCTAATCATTCTAAATCTAATTACTAGAAATGAACCTAAAGTGTAAATCTCAAAACTTAGAATGGGAGATCTTATGCATCTCTTCATAAGATCATCCTAAAATATTAAAAGACCTAAATTCATATACTTTGAGGTAGGAGACCTTGTATGACCTTTGAGGTAGAAGCTTAGAAGATCCCCTAACCTTAGAGATTGATCTTATCCCCTCATGGTAAAAATCACTTAAGACATTAGAAAGATACTTCTCCTAGTGGTAGAATCCATATCAAGTGATCTTTGATCATCATTTTGTGAAACCTTATATAGGACTTACCCATTAGCTTACGCCTTAGAAATCTTGATAATTCCTTGCTTTATTAAGTATACTTAATTGAACCTTGATTATTGGGTGGTGTAATATAGTATACCCATACTACTGGTTCCCAGTAGTATTCAGGATTGGTTGATATCTTAGGATTTAAATGAATTTTGAAAGAAATAGATGAATGAAATATTTATGGGTTGAACTATTTTAGGGGATGGAATACTCGCCGTCAGCATTTCTGTTCTACCTTAAGAGGTTTGACGATTATTGGATAGACGACCTTCGAGATGGTCAGATCTACGGAGGACGGTAGATGGAGTGTCACCTCGAGGAGTTGCAGTACTGGACAAGATCCTGATTCATTCATCATTCGAAGGTACCAATCTTTCGGCACTCGCCAAAGAGTGGCTAGATCGCGTTACCATGGAGCTTCGAGAGACTGCCTGTCCAGAGAAGTACCGCCTAGAGATTGTAGAGATCTACTGAGGGGATCAGCGAGTCATTGGTGGTATTGGGTCTATAGGAGACTAGCTCGGAAAGGTCACATAGTCACATATGATCACTTTTGTGCTGCCTTTTGGGTAGAGTATTGTAACTAGATCCTAGAAATTTTCTTATGTCATTTCTTTTCATCTCGTTTACATATTTTGATGTATCTATATATCTTCTCTTTTGAGAAAGAATTTTAAATGAATGAAATTTTATGTTTCTAAAATTATACTGTAACTGCAGCCATGAATCCTGGTTCCCCCTCTGCTACTACTCCTATTAAAAAGACGATCCCGTCATCAAGCGAATCTGAGGAGTCAAGCCTCATGGCCACCTTACTAAAGGCCTTAATTGACAGTAATGCGCAATAGGCGCAGGAGACACGATCTCTCATCCTCTCGGTCAAACAACAATCCTCCGGATCCTCTTCTTATAATGCAAGAGATGGAGTTCTACACAATTTTCTTCATTTTCGTACTCCCACATTCAACAGGCACTAAACCCCATGGATACAGTGACATGGATAAAGTTGGTAGAGAAGAATCTAGCCTTAATTAAATGCCCTAATTCTGAGGCAATCCGTCTGGTGACCTACTTGTTCTAAGAAGAAGTAGAATACTGGTGGGAAAATGAACGGAATAACATATTCGCAGACTTCGAGGTGGAGGACATTCCATGGGATATGTTCATGGAAGCATTCCATGAAATATTCATCCCAGCCTCAGCACAAGCAATTTTAGAAGATGAACTCCTTCATCTCACCCAAGGCAATAAGTCTATGTCTGATTACGAACAAGAATTCAGAAGACTGTCAAGATTCGTTCCAGATCTAGTAAGAATGGAAGCATCCAAGTGTCACCACTTCCTAAAAGGTCTGAGAGATTCTATTAGAGCACACCTAGTCTCACAGCAGTTCAAAACTCTAATCGAATTAATCGAGGCTGCCCGTCTACAAGAAGGATTCCAGGGTCAGCTGGACCGGAAGAGAAAAGTAATAGTCAAGCGGCCACGAGATGAGCGCTTTCGCCATCACAAAACGGCCAGAGTCTACAGCATGGGAACTACACGATCTCAGCCTCAGAATTCTGAATGTAAGAGGAGACATCTGTACGGGAAGTGCTACCACTTCGGTGGTGTATGTTTATGCGGTGCCCCACCCCTTAATCTACAAGGATTAAGTTAAGGGATGGTGTGTCACTCTAATTAACCCTTCACTTATAATTGGATTAGGATGAAATCCACAATCCACCTAATAAGGGAAGGAATAAGTATAGAATCAACATTCAGTCACTATCTAATTAGACATACAGAGTGTGGATGTAATTTTTCAATATAAATCATCCAAGCAACACAACATAAATATAAAGAAAAATATCTCAGAACATAAGTATAAAATCTAAATACACAATCACCAGTACTTGTATTATTACATCATTTTAAAGTTTCAAATAATAAAAGAAAGTGCAAATACACTCATCCTCACATATAAACTAAAAGGGATAAACATCAGCTTCTTCCACGAGCTCCTCCTCTGGGTATGGCTCCACTCCTAACTCCTGCTCATCTAACTGAAGAGGGTCTGCCATTGTCAGTTTCACAATGTCCCTAGCCAAAAAAAGAAAAATCTGGTTAGACGATTGTCTAAGTACATTTTAAGCTGATAAGTTTTATGTATGTTATGTAATATCACCATCCTATAACATCTAGGCAACATATGTATATGGAGCAGTAAGCAATACAAGAGAAAAGAAAAGCTATAAATCATCATTTATAACTTAAGCAAAAAGAGAGGTTAAGACATGCCTCACATGCGAGCTAAACAAGGTAATGTATATAAATATACATAATCAACCAAGTGCAGTAAGAAAAATGCTACATCCTAAATATGCTGGTGATCAAAAGAAAACATGCCAATTAAATAAAACAACTCAGCAGTGGTAAATATAAATAGCGGTAAGATTCTAACATCCTAAATATATATAAAAGCAATACAAGGAAATAGCTGACTGAATAAGAATACTGAAAGGTAACCAAACATCAACTGCATATAAATATATGCGTATAATCTACCATACAGAAAAGAGCTAATCTAGCCCACCATAAAGACTGAAGGTTCTTAGCACCAGTACGGCTAGGGTGAATCCTAGCACCAGTACGGCTAAGACATCAACAGCATAATCGAAGGATCCTAGCACCAATACGGCTAAGGCGGTTCCTAGCACCAGTACGGCTAAGGCACCAACGGTGTACCCTTAGTGTCAACAAGGAGACTAGGCAACCAGCACACAACAAAATAGAGGCCTTCCCCTAGTAACATAAGTTGACTAGGCAGTCAGAAGGCAATACTGAGAGGCAGCTCAAATACATCAAATTATTATCTTCTCGTTAATCACTTTAATATTTTAATAAGGAATTTAAGAAGTCTTTATATTTTCCTAACATTTATTCATGCATCAAAGATTTTATATGATATGCTCAAGAAAAATATGGCACAAAAATCAAGGAATACGTAAGCGATAATCATTAAAGTAAGCAAGGGACTGTACTAAACATGGTGATATCATTTATTTTCTACTTAACTATTCTAACTATTCCAAGTTACACAAGTTTAGAATCACCATTTCCCTACTATCGAGTGTAACTCAGAAACTCATACCTATAAGTTAAAAAAGATTAGAACTGATCAGGTTCTAATCTAGCTCAATCAGATAAACGACTACAAGTTAAATCAATAAATCATCCGTCCTAGTTTTATGAATTTAGACGTTCTAGCTAAGATCTGATCAAGATCTTCTAAACCTATAGATTATGGATTAAACACCATGAGATTCAAGTTTAATCACATAATCCAAAAAGGATAAGACCTAAGTTCTAGGTTTTATTCTATAAGTGATCTACTAATTAAGGCAAATTCTATTAAGTAATCAAGCTTAATAGGATGAATTTCCAATATTTAATCTAGGTTAAAAGACAAAATAATCAGAATAAGTTGTAAAATAAAAGAAAAGTATATAAACTAATAAAAATAAGATTTCACCCATTGGGTAACCCAATTTACCCAATAAATGAACTCTAACCTATACTCTAGTCTAGTCTCAGGAAAGGTCCTTAAGGTGTAGTGTTAAAGACTTAGAAGAATCCTGAAATCTGATCTAAGGGTTGATTTCACTCACTTAAATGTTACTAAAATGATTATAACATTAGTTTTAGTGTTTTGGAATGTTAATTAGAGGTTATGGGTTCTTAATCTAATCTTAAGGCAAAATGACCATTTTGCCCTTACTTTAAGGGTCAAAAAGTCAACTTTGACTTATGGGTCAAAATTGAATCCTCTTAGTTCTAACTGATTCCTTAACATCTAATTTGAAGATAGACAATAAGTACGCCTAAATTGGACTCCAAACGGTCAAGTTACGACCCACACAAGGCCAGGGGTAATTTGGTCATTTACCTAAATTTATACGGTTCAAATCCTAAATTTTATTTTATTTTGTTGATGACATTGGAATTCTAAACTAGTTAGCACTTTGAATTTTTCAATTTGGAGTTGATTTGACTAAGTTATGACTGTTTGAACTCTATGGCATTTTGGTCATTTTTCACTGAAAATCCTAGGGTTGACTTTTTATCCTGATATTCAAATGAGAAAACTAATACTATTACAGTGATGGGGCATCTCTCCTGAGCATTTTAAGACCCATATTGACTATGTTCTGATAACGGGGTAAAAAGTTATGAGGCTCTAAAGATGTCCTAAAATGCTACCTCATTATGTGTACCCAAAATTAATTTTTACATTACGTTATTTGATTCTTTACATTTTTTTGAGTATTTTGAGACCTATATTGGCTATATTTGGATTATCCTACAGAAAGTTATTAAACTTTTAAGATTTACTATTCAAAAATACAATTTGAACTAATTTACTATTCATTTATTCAAATTAAATAATTTTACTGTTCATTCCTAAAGTTTATATATATTTTCTGAATTTATTAATCTTTAATTAATCTGTGATTAATTAGGCTTAATTTTTAATTAACATTAATTAATCCATTAATTAATTAATTAAATTATATTTATTATTATTCTACTATTGCAAAGTAATTAGCACTAATTGTTATTTAGTTAATCTTAATTACCTGTTAATATCTAATTAAGAATAATTAATTATATTTTACTATTTAATAATAATTAATTATTTTAATTACTATTTAAGGTTTAATTAATATTAAATTAATCCTAATTAATCTCTTAATTACTAATTACAGTTACTTAATTATAAAATTACTGTTCAAAAGTAATTAATACTAAATCTAATTTAATTAACTACTAACTGCATTTAATTAATCACTAGTAGTAATTAACTAATTTTAATTAACAGACAGTGGCCCCCACTGGACACGTGGCACTGCTAGAGGCTGCCACGTGGCACTGTGGGCCCCACGGGAAGGCGGAGTCGGCTCGGGTGACTGGGCAGTGGGCCCCCCCCCCACATGACACGTGGCACTGCCAGAGGCTACCACGTGGCACTGTGGCCCCCCCCACATGACACGTGGCACTGCCAGAGGCTGACACGTGGCACTGTGGGCCCCACAGGGAGCCGAAACGTCGCGGGTGACCGGGCAGTGGGTCCCACTCGACAGGTGGCGGGCCCAGAGGCGGCCACATGGCACGGTGGGCCCCACAGGGGAGCCGAAACGTCGCAGGTGCTCGGCGCGTGGGCCCCACGTGACACGTGGCGGGCCCGGAGGCGGCCCTGTGGCGCAGTGGGCCCCACGGCCGCAGCCGAAGAGCCGCGGGCTCGGGCAGTGGGCCCCCCACATGCCACGTGGCGTGCCCAGTGGCTGCCATGTGGCGCGGTGGGCCCCACGGCCGAAGTCGATGGGTCGCGGGCTTGGCGCGTGGGCCCCCACGTGACACGTGGCGGGCCCGGAGGCGGCCACGTGGTGTAGTGGGCCCCACCCGGGGTTTACGCGGACCCGACGGGGCGGGTCGGGCTCGGGTCGACCCGGCCTGACCCGGACTTCGTCTCCCTCGCGGAGACGCCCGAGGGAGCCAGGCTAGGGCACGGCTTTTGCCGGCCTTCTCGGCACCGGACCACCTCGGCCCGCACGGCCGACGGTCGCCCTCCACGAGGCCTACACGTCGGTGGGCGGACCTTCGCCGGAGGTGGCCGGGATCACCGGCGAAATCAAACCCTATGTCCTAGGGCTACTGTGTGCATGCGTGAAATTGGCCCGAGGCTTCAAGCCTCGGCCTGAGTCTGCCAGACCTGATCGAGGTCGATCAGGTCCGGTTGATTGTCGATCTAAGTACTAACCTACAATTCTTAGACTATGCGACGGCGAAAAATGAACGGAGGAGGGAGATCGGGGGGTACCTGATTCCGATGGTGGACAGGGCTCGGCTAGGGTTCGCTCGATCTGGGCTTGGGTTCGCAAAACCCGGAGCCCAGAGGTCGGCCGAGGCCTTATAGTCCCGTCGGCGACCTCGACGAGGCCGGGGAGACGCCGGATTGGGCGCGGGAGGCGGCGGGGCACGCCTCGTGGCATTCGGACGGAGCCGTCAAGGACGACGGCTCGCAGCCGTTGGATCCGGATTGGATCCAACGGTCGCGACGGCGCCGTCTGGATAGACGGCGCTGTTAGCTACAGTTAACGGCGGTTTAAATACTTAACGGCACGCCGTTAAGTATTAAAATAATATTTTTTTTATTCCCAAAAGAATTTTGAACATATTTTTCCTAGGTATTTGAGAGGTGAGGAACGCAATGGCGAGGTCGGATTTTTGATCTGACGAGTATTTTGATTTCTCGATTTTCGGAACATTTTTATTATTAAAATATTCATCGAAATTTCGACGACTTCCGATTGACACGAAAACTTCACCCCAAGCTAATTTTGGGTCAATGAACACAATGGCGGTGTCCATTTTTCGATCCGAGGTTAATTTAGATAGGTCAAATTTTAGGGTTTCTGGATTTCCAGAAATCAGGATTCGATCCATTTGACTCCTGATTTGGACTAGGACTCAAAGGTTGACTCCAATTGACCTAATTAGCACTTATAATTATATTTAAGGCTTAGGATTAGTCCTAATTAACTATGGTAACAATCTGGGTTGTTATAGTTTCACTTGTGGTCGTAAGGGCCATCGCTACTATGAGTGTAAGGAGAAAAATACTATCGATGGTGTACCCATCGACCACTCCCGTCACAAGCAATCCTTTCGTGCTCAACCCATGAACCAGCGGGAGCCTGCTCCTGCCATAATGCCGGCTCCTACGACAAACTCAAGGGCAAGTGTACCTGTGTAAAGGTCAACTTACAACCGTCAAGATTCAGGGACACAGACCAAGCAACCTTCAGCACCTACCCGAGTATATATGTTAACTCCTGCTTCTGCTCCTGAAAACAACAACGTGGTATCAGGTACGCCTTAAATAAATTTTTTTTTCTTACTATGTTGGTAAACATTCTTCACTATTGCGGTGTTTCAACTTTCGAATAATTGTCAGTTAAGCAAATTATCGTGATTATAGGCATCTTATCAATAAATAACACAACTTGTAACATTTTATTTGATACGGGAGCAAGTCATTCTTTCGTATCGGAAGGTTGGGCTAAAACACTTAAACTACAGACACATCAACTAGCCAGTTCATTAAGTATTGTGCCACCTTTAGGAGCTCGCATGCAGTCCCAACAATTTTGCAATCTAAATATTCCTATTGATGATCAAAACTTCAGAGCTAAGCTAATTTTACTACCCATCACCAACTTCGACATAATCCTAGGTATGAATTGGTTAAGCCAACATGGTGCGTCCATAAATTTCCAAAAGAAGAAAATAACCTTGGGCAGCGGAAGAAACTCTAAATCATTCGTGGGAAAATTTAGCACCCAATCATCGTTAATCAACGCCATTGTAGTAGAGAAACTAGTCAAGAAAGGATGCAGTGCATACCTTATAACGATGTTGGGAGAAAAGAAGGGAGTCGTACCTCTTTCTGAGAACTATGTAGTTTGTGAGTTTCTCGATGTTTTCCCTGAAGACCTGCCTGGTCTTCCTCCGAACAGAGAAGTAGAGTTCACCATAGAAGTAATTCCCAGAACTCAACCCCTGTCAAAGGTTCCGTACCGCATGGCACCAAAAGAACTCCAAGAGTTGAACAACCAACTTCAAGAATTACTAGAGAAGGGTCTCATCCGTCCAAGTTCATCCCCTTGGGGAGCGCCGGTGTTGTTCATTAAGAAGAAAGATGGATCGATGAGGATATGCATCGATTATAGGGAATTAAACAAAGTAACTATTAAGAACAAATATCCTCTGCCGCATATCGACGATCTGTTTGATCAATTATCTGGATTAAAGGTCTTCTCCAAGATAGACTTGCGATCTGGGTACCATCAATTGCGAGTTAAGGATTCTGATATTGAGAAAATAGCATTTCGAACCCGTTATGGACATTACAAATTCTTGGTGATGTCTTTTGGATTGACGAATGCACCGTCCATCTTTATGGACTTAATGTAGCGTGTGTTGAAAGCACATCTAGATAAATTCGTCATCGTCTTCATCGACGACATACTAATCTATTCCAGGAATAAGATCGATCATAAAAAACACCTTCGTATAGTACTTGAAGAAATCAGGAACCACGAACTCTATGCTAAGTATTCTAAGTATGAGTTTTGGCTTGATTCCATCACCTTTTTGGGGCACGTCATCGACTCTCAATGAATCAGAGTGGACCAAAACAAAGTAAGCGCAGTTCGAGATTGGTCACAACCAAAATCTGTGACGGATATCAGAAGCTTCTTAGGACTGGCAGGCTATTATAAAAAATTCGTCAAAGGTTTCTCACAAATTGCGTCTCCTCTCACCAAGCTAACTCAGAAAGCGGTACCCTTTGTCTGGAATCCAGAGTGTGAAAAAGCGTTCCAAACATTGAAAGATGCTCTTTCTTCTGCCCCAGTTCTCGCCTTACACAAGGAAGGATTGAATTACCAAGTTTATATCGACGCATCTGGTATAGGTTTGGGATGTGTATTAATGCAGGAAGGGAGAGTTATAGCCTACACATCTCAACAGTTGAAACCACATGAGAAGAACTATCCTGTCCACGACCTCGAACTAGCAGCAGTAGTCTTTGCTCTAAAGATCTGGCGTCATTATCTGTATGGCGTCCAGTGTTCCATATTCACCGACCATCAAAGCTTGAAGTGTATCTTCACCGACGCGAGTTGAATTGCCGACAGCGAAGATGGCTCGAGTTAATAATCGATTACGACTTAAGCATTCAATATCATTCGGGAAAAGCAAACGTCGTAGCAGATGCACTCATCCGTCATGCTACGCTATCTTCTATGATTCTCACAAGTGCATTAGAGGAAGAATTCAGAAGGTTAGAAATCAAGCCAGTGCATGGAGATATGCTAAGCACACTGGTATCCATGAGCTCAGTTGAACCTACCTTTCATCATGATATTTTCATCTCTCAAACTAAGGATGAAGATTATTTGAAGTTTAAAGTTGATATCGAGAGTGGACGTCTATAACAACCCATGTTATTATTTTAGTCAATTATGACTAATCTTAGTCTTAAAACTAATCTTAAGTGCTAATTGGGTCAATTGGAGTCAACCTCTAAGACCTAGTCCAAATCAAGAGTCAAATGGATCGAATCCTGATTTCTAGAAAAATTCAGAAATCCTGAAATCTGACCTATTTAAATTGACCTCTGATCGAAAAATGGACTTTGCCATTGTGCTCATTGCCCCAAAATTAGCTTGGGATGAAGTTTTCGTGTCAATCGGAAGTCGTCGAATTTTCGACGAATATTTTAATAAAAAAAATACCCCGGAAATCGAGGTATCAAAATACTCGTCGGATCAAAAATCCGACTTCGCCATTGAATTCCTTGACCCCAAATTAGTTAGGAAAAACATGTTCAAAAATTTTTGGAAATTAAAAAATATATATATATATTATTATTTTATTAAGTAACGACGCCGTTACTTAAAAGGCCGCGCCGTTAGGGTCCTGAGACGGCGTCGTCAGATCTGATGACGCCCCCATCTGACCGTCGGATCTTCTATCCGATGGCTACTAGCCGCCAGCCCGGTCCAACCATCGAACCGTCCGATCTGGACGGTCCCGATTGCGTCGTCCCAACGCCTCTGCGCGTGGGACACGCATCGCCGCGGAGCCGTGCGGTGGGCCGCTGCACGAACCCCCCAACCCTAGCCTTCCCAGCCTTCGGCAGGTCCGCCCCAAATGCCTCAAGAAGCCCCGACGCCTGGACTTGAAGGGTGCGAGCGGATTAAGCGATCGGGGGACTCGGCGTGGTCATCTGCGAATCCTAAGGTACTCCCTCCCCACCTCCTTAACTGATTCCCTGCATTCAATTATTGCTCGTATCGACTAGGATATCGATCAAACGAACCTAGTTAGGATCACCGAATTGTTGGCGGACCTCCACTGAAAGCCCTAGCATCTAGGGTTTACTCGTAGGGCTACCATGGTGCATCCCCGAGGGCGATCTTACCCTAGATGGGAAGGTGAGGTCGAGCTTTATCTTTTGGTATGCAGATCACCGCCGATCGTCGCCGGGAAGCCGCCCGATCTCCGAGCCCTAGGCGCAGCCCTCGGAAAGCCTCCGGAAGGCGAAGGGGTGTCGTTTTGGGTTGGGCCGGGTCGACCCGAGACCCGACCCGTGTCCCTTCGGGACGCGCAGCGCTGGCGGGGCCCGCATCCCAGCTGTCGCTTACGGGTACGCTGTCGCGCTGCTCTGTGGGGCCCGCGTCCGCGTCAGTTCTGACACCGCGTGGGGCCCGCATCCCTCTCCTCAGCCACTCGGGTGCTGCCGCGTGGCGTGCGGGTCCCACCCGCAGTGTTCGGACCGTTCTCCGCCTGCCACGTGGCTGAGTGGGTCCCGCGCCACGATGACCTGCAGAAGACATCATTAGCAAAAATTCTATAACACTAAATACTGTTAATTATATTAACTAGTATGTAGATATGTAGATTAGTATTACAAAATTTAGATAATTATAAATTGTTAATGAGTGATAACAGTAGGTTAAGTATATGATTATGCAATTAAATACATTCTATTAATTAGTAATATATGTAGTATTAGTAGTCATAATCAAATTAAATATATATTATTATACGAATAGAAACTTTTAGTAAAATATATTATATATATATATATATATATATATATATATATATTCAGATTAATTAGATTAGGATAATTACTTAATTAATCAACATTAATTAAAACAGTGGATAATTTAATTAATAGTATGAAATCAGAAACTCCAGGATACTTAAATATTTGTGCAAATATATATATACATATACCTACATATATTTATAAAATGAAACTTTAAGATATAACAAAAATAAAATAAGATAATTAAATAATAAATTAAAAAGTATAAATGAAATTAAATAAATAATCATATTAACTAGTAAATTAAATTTAATGTAGTTAATTAAGTCTAATTTAATGATATTTAAATAGTAAAATGATATTATTAATATTATATTAATAATAGTTAATTAAAGATAAATTAGCATTAATCTTAAGATCAAATAAATAAATATTAAATATTTAGACAAATAATTAATGCACTAAATATTAGATTAAGTAATAATTAATTAAGGCCTAATCAAATTAAATAACTATTAACAATGTTTGAATTAATAATAGATTAAATATTAATTAATGATTAATTAATATTAATCAAATACAGATAATAACTCTAGAAAAATATTTAATTTTAGGAAAGAATAATAAAATAATATAAATTGTATTTTTGCATAGTAAAATTTAGAAGTTTAATAACTTTTCGTAGGATGATCCAAACATAGCCAATATAGGTCTTAAAATACTCAAAAAAATATAAGGAATCAAATAACGTAATGTAAAAATTTATTTCGGGGTACATATATCGAGGTAGCATTTTATGACTTCTTTAGGACCCCATAACTTTTTACCTGGTCATCAAAATATAGTCAATATGGGTTTTAAAATGCTCAGGAGAGTGGCCCCATCACTGTAGTAGTGTTAGTTTTCTCATTTGGATATCAAGACAAAAAGTCAACCCTATAACTCTTAGTGAAAAATGACCAAAATGCCTTTGGAATTCAAATGACCATAACTTAGTCAAATCAACTCCAAATTCAAAAATTCAAGAATCTATATAACCTAGAATTCTAATGTCATCAACATACTGAAATAATATTTAGGATTTGAACTCTAGAAGTTCAGGTAAATGACCAAATTACCTCTAGCCTTATTTTAGTCATAACTTGACTGTTTCTCGCCCAATTTAGGCGTACTTACTGTCTATCTTCAAGTTAGACAGTAAGGAATCAATTGAAACTAAGGGAATTCAATTCTGACCCCCAAGTCAAAAGTTGACTTTTTGACCCTTAAAGTAGGGGCAAAATAGTCATTTTGCCCTAAGATTGGATTAAGTAACCTTACCCTTTGGATAATATCCCAGAATGCCAAGACCAATATTATAACCACCTAAGTAGCAATCAAGTGAGTGAAATCAACCCTTAAGTCAGATCCCAATAAATTCTATTAAGTCCTAAGCACTACACCTTAAGGACCTTTCCTGAGACTAGGACTAGATCATAGGTTAGAGTTCATTCATTAGATAAATTGGGTTACTCAATGGGTGAAACCTTAGTTTTATTAGTTTCAAGACTTTTCTTTTATTTTACAACTCATTCTGATTATTTTGTCTTTTAACCTTAGATTTAAGATAGGAGATTCATCTTATTAAGTTTGATTACTTAATAAAATTTGCCATGACTAGTAGATCACTTATAATATAAAACTTAGAACCCATGTCTTATCCACTTTGGATTATGTGATTAAACCTAATTCTCATAGTGTTTAATCTATAATCTATATGTTTAGAAGATCTTAATCAGATCTTAGATAGAACGTCTAAATTCACAAAACTAGGACGTATGATTCATTTATTTAACTCGTAGTCGTTTATCTGATTGATCTAGATTAGAACCTGATCAGTTCTAATCCTTTTTAACTTATAAGAACAAATTTCTAAGTTACACTCGATAGTAGGAAAACGGTGATCCTGAACTTGTGTAACTTGGAATAGTTAGAATGGTTAAGTAGAAAACAAATAATATCACCATGTTTAGTAGAGTCTCTTGCTTCTATTTGATATATTTTGTCGCTTACGCGTTCCTTGTACTTTTGTGCCATATTTTCTTGAGCATGTCATACAAGATTTTTGATGTATAAATAAACTGTTAGGAAAATATAGAGACTCCTTAGATTCCTTGAAAAAATATTAAAGTAATTAACGATAAGATAATAATTTGATGTGTTGAGCTGCCTCTCAGTATTTCTTTCAATCATACCGATTGTTGCCCAAGTCGTATCGTGCTAGGAACTGCCCTAGCCGTACTGGTGTTAGGATCCTTCGGTTATGACTGTTGGTGCCCTAGCCATATCGTGCTAGGAACCGCCATAGCCGTATTGGTGCTAGAACCTTCAATTTTGACTGTCGTTGCCTTAGTCGTATCGTGCTAGGAACTGTCCTAGCCGTACTGGTGCTAAGACCCTTCAGCCCCTTTTTGGTGAGCTAAAGTAGCTCTCTTCTATATGGCAGATTGTACACGTTTGTTTATATGCAGTTGATGTTTAAGTCGGATTTCGATTTTGAGGTCAAAGTAAATACCTCAATTTTCTAATTAATTAAATATTAAAATATTCTGAGTTAATCGATTGGTCTCCAAATTGATCCAAACCTTTAGGGTTTAATTTTAATGACTAGACGAACTTAATAAAATGATAATTATGATATGATTAAACTAAATTCAAGCTAGGTAACAACCTTGGGTTATTACAATATCGTTCTTAAGTGGGGGAGTTATAACAACCCTAGGTTGTTACTTTGTAAATGCATAGATAACCTAACCTATTTATTTTCTATCAAATTGCTTATAAAACCTCAAACTAAGCCTATTTAGAAAATTTGAAGTCCATTGGACTTCTCTAGGTTTAAAAGAACAATTTGATCAGTCTAGATGCCTTAGTTTATACCTAAAATAATTTGACCTCAGAATTAAAATCTGATTGCATTTTTGGATTCCTCACCCCCAAATTAGCTAAGGGTAAAATTTTGGTGCAATTTGGAATTCATTTGGGCCATAATTCAATTTAAATTAAATTGGCTCAATTGCACATAAGGGTTCCTATTAAATCATAATTGCAAATATACCCTTATACCTGAATTAACAGCCGAGATCCGCTGTGCAGACCGCGGGCGATCCGCTACGGAGCCCGGGTCACGCGACAGCGGTGCCCCGTGAATCTAGCCGTTCCGTCGTTCCAACCAACGGCCAGGATTCGATCCCGCGGAACCGCGGATCCATCGTTGGATCCACCCCATGGATCCTATGGCCAGGATCATCCCTGCGATCGGCCGTTAGGATCCGAGCGATCCCAGCCGTAGCGGTGTCTAATCGATCGATCAAACGGCATCCAAGGCACCCGGCACTGTGGATCGTCGTCCCCACTCCCTCGCGCACCCGATAGAGGGAATTTCCCGTACTGCCATTTATGTCCCCCACTTGCGCCTCCAGCTCAGCAAGACGTTGCTGAGCTTTCCTTAATGGCCGAGGGACCCCAATTGGGCCTTGTGACCCGGCCGAGCTCAAAATAGAATTTCAAGAGCTCGGCCATGGCCCGACCTCTCGGGCCCTCTCCAGCCCGAGCCAACCCTCCAGAAGCTTCCCTGAGCTCGCCTGAGGCTATAAATAGCCTCAGCAATCCTTCCTCTACCATTTTGCTGATCAATTGACCCCGATTTCCCTCAGTCTTCATTTCATCATTGCCGTCTGTCCGAGCTTGTGTAGGTGATCCAGGAGCTTATGAACCGCTGATAGTAGGCTCTCCTAACGTTCATGATCCTTTGCAACGTCTGGAATCGCAGCTAGAGCCAGCCGAACCTTCAGTCGAGCGTCCCGAACCAATCTGTGAAAACTAGGTATCCCCCTTACTGGATTCGAGCCAATGAGGATCCAATCTTGCTCCTTTTGATGCATCTGAGTCCGTATTGTCGTCTCGAACCCAAGGGTACCGAGATTAATATCTAGGCTAGCTCTGATCGATCAAATCGATCGATCAGATTAAACTGCTTAAGGATCACCTTGGTCGAGTAAGGACCCGGTGATCCAGACCATCCCAAACCCTCAGACCAGAGGGTTTCGATCTGCCTCACCTCCCAGATGATGTAGGGATCCAGCCCGGGGTCTGGCATGGCTTCAGTGGGGAGAATTATCTCCCCACAGTAGCTCCAATGGAGGAGCCTTCAGGTGAGTAAGTTCTGGCTGATCCAGACCGTCTCACAAGGGGCTTCGAGTCCCAATCGACGCGTCTGACCACGGTGATCGAGTAGCGATCGAGTGCTGGTCGAGCTGTGGGCTGGGTGCACCGGAATTTGGCGATTAGGGTTTCCTTAATCGGTCCCTGGCTCGGGACGACGGAGCGGGGACGAAGGCTCTGTGCGGGCCGGGTTGACCCACGACCCGCGTTGTGCGACAGTGCCGGGTTTCCCCGGGCCCCGGTCGACCCGCGCGGTTTGGTTAACGGGCCGAGCCGTTTAATTAAAATAGAACTATCGATATCGGAATTATTTTCCTTTAAGGAAAATAATTCCAATAATCAAATCATAGGATTTTAATTAAATAAAAAAATAGAATGTATTATTTGAATAACTTTTAATCCACTGATTCAAACCCTATGATATCATATATGAAAATGATCAAAAAAATCTCAGGAATCTAAATATACAAAAAAAATTATGCATCTGATGGTTAGATCTTTAATTATTACCTAATTACAATAGATCTTGATTATGGTAAATTAGTAAATTTACTTATCTGAATTGCATGTCTATGGTGCCATTAGTTCACTTATGATAATTAGAATGCATGTGCTAAGTAGAATATTTTTCTAAGTTCTATAATTCTAGTTATGCCCTAATCTTGTTAAATCATGATTTGTAAATTTTAGGGTTTATGCTCATTAGATTTTAGCAAACTTAGGCTTTTATTACTTGTATGATTAATTAGAACTTTAATGCCAAATATTATGTAATTTGAATAGTTGGATTTATACTTATGTGTTAATCCTTTTTGATTGGGATTAGGATTTGATTAGCACTAAGTACCCTCTATTTTATAAATTTTGATTGTTAATCTGACTTATAACAGTAAGTTAAATATAGTGAATTCATTTAGATAAGCTTATTGAGTATACTTGAATAAATCCAAAGATTTAGAATCTTAAATATTTTAATTAACTTAAGAAATCTTAAGATTTGGATCAAGCTTTTAAGACTTGAACTATGTCTGAGATTGCCACCAATAATATATAATTAACCCACTAATTTGACATTGATCTGTAAATATATAACTTGATTTTACTTAAGGCATGAGAAGGGGTCAAACCCTAATCTATTTAAAGAGAATCCAAATCCTTAAGAAACCTAACTTAATTGATTTGATTTCAAGATTATGAATTGGACATTCTCCAATACTGCATTTGATTTATTATTGATTCTAAACATTAAATTAGACAAATTAAGATTAATAATAATCTGTTATAATTTTACCATCTGAATCAAACCTTAAGATCCCTGATTTCCTCTTAAAGCAATCAATCTGCATAAAAAGATTATTAATACTACAATGATTGAATAAGTGATCAAATCCTTAATAATATGTGTGATTTAGATCCCATAATATTAGTCTAAGTGTGATCACATGACCTAATCATCTGATCTAATCATCCTAAATCTAATTGTAAAACAGAACTTAAGAGCTTAATATCAACATTTAAAAGGGAGATCTTGAGTATCTCTTCATAAGATCATCTTGAATTATTTAAAAGACCTGAATTCATGCATCATGAGGTAGGAAGCCTTGTATGACTCCTTGAGGTAGAAGTATAAGAGATCCCATCACCTTAGACATTGATCTACTCTCCTTGTGGTAATAATCCACTAAGGCACTAGAAAATATACTTCTCCTTGTGGTAGAATCCATATTATGTGATCCTTGATCACACTTGATTGGTGAACCCTTGTATAGGACTTGCCTATTTAGTTCAGGACTTATAGTTTTGATAAATCCTTGTTCTATTAATTAGACTTGATTGATCCCTGATCATTGGGTGGTGTAGTATAGTATACCCATATTACTGGTCCCCAATAATATCCGGGATTGGTTGAGTCACTCTAAGTGAGATTTGTCTTTGTTGCTATCCTGCGGGCTTAGGCGAATATAACATCGCTTAGAGTAAATCAATCAATTCTAAGAGTGTATTAAATGGGTACCCATTCCTTAGTTTAATTGAAAGACAAGTTGCTATCGGGCAATGCCTCCTAGCGAAGATCGCTTCAATAGGTATGGCTCAAATAGACTAAGTAATGAGATCCACCTTTCTTATGACACTAAGTATGATTATGAGTTTAGTGACTTAATACTTAGCTTGAGATACAAAATCATCATCGGATGGTGCCTCCTAATGAAGATCGCTTTGTTAGGGTGGCTTAATCAAACTAAGTGATAAAAACTCTATTCTTGCAACATATTTAATATGTGTATACAATCACCCCGTCTAGTGATCGTTAAGTAAATAAGCAACTTTAACCAACCCTCGCTTTAGAAACTTGGAGTCAGAATCCTCTTAGCAAGTTTCTGCACAGTGGAGACTTATGATTCATTATTGTTTCTTACTAAATTCTTCATAGATTTCGGGAGTTTTCATTCATTCAATATAATGACATAAGCATAAGCATAAACAATGAGTTGAACTCATTCCTTCTGTTGTGACACATAGTTATCAGTGATACAGTATGAGATACGGAATGTTATATACACAGATTGGGGAGTTTCATGGTGCATCTACGTCACCATATTGACTTCCTAACTGTTGTGCTTACATTGGACCGTACTACTCATAAACCTTCAGTGATAGTTCTGTGATATACCGTGGTATAGCATATTTGTGAGCATTGTTTCAATGGCATATAGTGCATCTTATAGCATCCTTTTCAGCATAATGTTTGTTTTACTTTCAATTCTATTTGGTAATGGCTTCACATTTTATAGCCCTTTTACTATCTTGTTTACTCAGTACTTACAGTTTTCCTAGCTTACATATTTTTCTTCAGCTCTGTTACGGCTTTACTTTACTTGTATACTTTATTATGTTTAGTTTAGTTTTGCATAGCTAGTTTCGATGTGTTAGACTTCTTGTCTAACACGGGGTACTTTTGGGATCCGGAAATTTGCTAGATCCTGAGCAGTTTTTGGAGACAGGTCAGGAGGACATACCAGAGATTCAAGAGGAGCATTTGGAGCTGTAGTGGATCGAGCATCTACTTTTACTTACTAGCTCTTTTCAGCATTTTAGATGGACACTTTATATTTCTGCATTTAAATAGTTTGTAATAAACTCTGGATGTACTTTTACTTTCTTTTCTGAGATGGATATTTACTACTGCTTGAGATGAATGTATTTTGGATGTTTTGCTTTTAGCTTTCGCACTCTGTTATACTGCTATACTTAGTATTGTGATGCGACCAGCATACTGGAAATGCTGATATGTTCTTATAATGTACATGGGTTCTTCCCCACTTCTTTGAACCTTGTGTACGTACTAGTCTAATACCTAAGATAAGTATTTCATTCTTATCTTAGATATTATCCCTCGAACCTACTCTTAGGATTCGAGTCAGTAGCCTTCGGTATGGCTCTGTCTCTCTCTAGCCTATTCGGGAATATGGGTTTTGCTTGTATGGCCCACCGCTCCCGAGTAGCGCACCGTTCCACTGCCGAAATGTGTATTACACTTGTCCTTTGCACACAGCAACGGGACGGGGCGCTAAAATTACAGAATAAATAAAATCATACATGCAAAAAAAGTAAACCTTTACATCGGTTTATAGCAAAAAAAATACTAAAAAGAATTTAAGAAGAGTACTAGGAAATACACAGAGGTTTTCAAGAGTTATTTAGTCTTCCTACTTTACTTTCACTTGACTTCTCTGTCTTTTCTTTGTTGCCTTCTTATCTTTACTCTTCACAGTCCACCTCTTGCCCCTTTGAGAGTTCTCTTCTTTTTCCTCCTGCAACCTCCCCTTTTAAGTTAAGAAAGTCAAATATGGGAACCTCGCCTCAGTTTTCCGTAGCAGTATTTATAATCCTCTTCACGGCCTCCTTGCATTAATTTATGTTAACTCCCTCTTTCCGTTGAATTCATGGCCAACCATAAAGAAATATTCCAATATTCTCTTGGAATACTGTAGAGTTAAATGTTATTTGGGGTTTCAAGTAGTTGGGGAAGGCCAAATATCAAGATTTTGGGTCTTCCCCAGGTTGCCATAAATGCATCAATCTGGGTGTTTCTGCTTGGAGCGCTACGTCGCGCTGTAGCATTTTGAGATACTGTCTTATAATTTGTAAAGACCCGCGGCAGCGCGCGATAGCACCGAGCTCTCGGATTTGGTCCGCTATAGCGCGTTATAGCGCCAGTGTCTCGGGTTGAGACCGCTATGGCGCGTTGTGGCGAGGGTTTCTTTTATGATGTAATTTTGGTGTTTTGGAAGGACCCGCTGCGGCACGGGATAGCGCAGAGCTCTCAGGTTTGCCCCGCTATGGCGCGCTGCGGCGGATTAGCCTTTATCTTTTGTGCTGAGTCCATTTTTCTTATTGATCCGCCGTTGAGTGCGATAGCGCCGAGCTCTCGGGTTAGTCCCTCCTTGGCGCGTTGGGGCGCGCTGCAGTGGTTTGTGTCCTAGGCCTTTGCAAATGGCTCCAGGTACTTTAGTAAACCTTAATCCGTTGTGGCGTGCTGCAGCGCGCCCTAGCGTGCTGCAGTGGTTTTCGCCCAGAATTCCTACATTTGCTTCAGAATTTGGAGTTTCTTCAAATTACCTGAAAATGCACATAATTTCTTCAAAATAAGTTGTTGTGAATGTGTTCTATAATGTTTTTATCACTTTATTTGATAAATCTCAGATTTATCAATGTTTCACCAACTTTTCGTTATGCGCTAACGATTATTGGGTCATTGATGCACGCTATGTGTTATGCACGTTTGGATCAATCTCTCGGTTTATAATTTTTTTTTCCAAAAATAAAATTTAAATAAAAATTCAAATTAAATTAAATGAAAGTTGCTTTTATTTTAATTCTAAATTTAACAAAATTTTAGCTTTTTACTACTAAAACTATGAGAAATCTAATGAAGTTAATATTATTCAATTTCGAATGTATATTTTTATTTAAATAATTTCAAAAAGTCTAAAATTAAATAGTTATATAATAATAAATATATCCAAATTTACAAAAAATTTGCTGATAATATATCAAATTTTACTCTTAATTTTGGCATATTTAATTTGTAAAAAATGAATATATTTTTGAAAACATTTATATTATTTAATTTTTCAAAAAAAATTCAAAATTTAAGGGTTGGAAGATGCCATGGTCCATTAACTCTACAAATATTGATGTTGATGCTTTGTACTCTTTGCTTACGTCTTAACTCTCTCAAACTCACTCATTTTCTATGTTTAATGGGGATTTTATCCTCAATTATTCTTAGTTTTGTTAGTATGGCAAACTAGAAATTTCTACTGAGCAATTAATTATAGGCATGAATAGATGACTTAGTTTTGAATTTAGTAATTTTTAGAATAGCCAATTTAAATTAATCAAACTATTTTAGCTTATCATATTATGCTAAATGTAACTTATATATATATATATATATATATATATATATATATATATATTTCTTATGTTTGGTCGATGGAATCTGAACTCATGACCTGAAATAATAAATTCTGAACATCAATTACTGGGCTACAACACTATTCATATATATATATATATATATTTATATATATATATATATATATAGCAACAAAACATTCCTATACTAACAATCAAAAATAAAAAAATAGTGCCAATAAAAACATTATGAAGAGGACAAAATTAAATTTAATGATATAATATCTTTTAGATTTAAGAATAGAATTAATGTGATACACTTTTAGATTTTTCAATAAATATCTAAAATTTTCAGTTATTGTTAGACATATAGCATTCCGACTTGATTATATTCTAAGTATTATAATGGGTCATTGTTTAATATAAATATATAAAAATTTAGCTCTGAAGTGCAATTTTACAAGCACGCATAATTTTTGTATCTCTCCGAACCGTCTGATACGGTCTAGTTTTAATCGTATGGGGATGTTTGTGCGGACGTGTAGAATAAGCATTTTTAAAGAGATGTTTTATGTTTCTTCAGATAAATATGCGATCAAATTCATAATATGAGATAATAAATTCAAAGACTCTTAAGCCACCCCACCATTCACAAAGAGTTATGCTTCAATAGCTCAGTATCTTTGCATTTTGATATTACATCTTATAATTATATTAGTTTTTTTTAATTGTCATATGATTAACTTTTAATTGAATGACATTGTGTTTATTTTAGAAAAATATTATTTAGACTTGCTAATATGACACTTAAAAATATCCATCTAATGAGATTTAAATATCATTTCATTAATATTTATTTATTTATATTAAAATAAAACAAATATTATTTTTAAAATTTATATAAAAATGATATTTAAATCTCATTAGATGTATTTTTTTTAAGTATCAATCAAAAAGTCTAAATAATATTTCTCAAAAACAATTTTACAATAAAATAAAAGCTTTTTGCTCTCATACCTTTCACCTTTAAATCAAATAGTTTCATTAACAAAAGAGAAATGCTATTTGGACCTGCTGACATGGCACCCAAAAAAACCCAGCCAATAATATTTGGACATGATTTCAATACAAATATTAAAAATAATATTTATATTATTTTAATGTAAATAAAAAAACTAATAAAATATACTCAAATCTTATTGGTTTGGATTTTTTTGGATGCCACGTCAACGAGTACAAATAGTATTTCTCTTAAGAAAAGTGGATTGTATTAATATTTTTTTGACACTAAGAATATCATATTGCCACAATATCATAATTATTAAATAAAATCGCATTTGAAAGAAAAAATTATAATAATCAAGCTCTCTTTCTCTTCTACAAAATTGCATCCATACATACAAGAATATATATGGTATTATAAAAGTAATATATATATATATATATATATATATATATCCCAGTAATTAAAATTCAGGATTTATTATCCCAAATCATAGGTTCAAATCCTACCAACCACATATAAGAAAAATAAAATTATATATATGTGTATGTATGAGCGTGTGTAAGTTTATGTGCACTTGAATAGAGAAGGTTCATAAAGTTATGAGCATCAACTACTAGGCTGCAACACCATTCATATATATAAATATATAAATATATATATATATATATATATATGCACTTGAACAAAAGATATGTATATTGTATATATATATATGCGTATCTTGATACACATGTATTCATATATAAAAAGATTCCATGGATCATATTTAAATTTTTAATAGCAATAGCCTTTGGTTAAACCAACATATAATAGTTAATGATTTTGAGTTTGAGCACATGATGAAAAGCTATTAATTTGCAAAAGTGTGGTGTGATCAATTTGCAAGATTTAACAAGTGCTAAGAATATATACATCTGTAAATAGTATATATTGTTAAGCTAATAAACTCTTAGATTTGTGAAGTAAGCATGATTAGAGAAATGAATAAGCAGGAGCATGACTAAATGAATAATTATTACAATAATATATAAATATTTATGTTTAATAATCACTAGCAACGTATGTATAAATATAATACATATATATTTAATTACATGATTAGTTCAAAATATATTAACAAAATTATATAAAAGGCAAAGTAAGAAACCTCAAATGATGGGTAAATAAGGAAGATGTTTCATTAATGTTTCAAGTACTATCATAAAACTCATAGCTTCTGATATATTGTAGATAAGATTTGCATGATTAACTCAACAAAAACAATATCTTATTAGACTTTGCTTTATTATTAATTATACTCATCAAGCCCTAATGAAGCGCTTGATAGATAGCAAAAAAAATGCATCTCCCCAAATCTTTAAATCATATTTATTTAATACTAGCAATTTTTTACTTATTATTCCATGGGAAGACGGCATTGTAAGAGATGTGCGCCATTATACCATTGATATTGCTACAAGTTAATGACAATCATTGAGGAAGATTATTGAGCAATTCTCTATCCTTAGTAGGAAACTCTGAATATTACAATTGGTTTGATCAGAGGCTAACGCAAATAAAGCTCAACCCAAATCATTTCTCTTAGCAAACCTCTTATAAATGAACTTAGATTGGATGTTCTTTACATAAGAACATTTTTAAGAAAAATAGCTATATAATCAATGAAAACCCATCCCTAACATTTCTATAATCAATAAGGCATGCCAAAACCAGCTTCAAGCAATGAGTAGACTTATATATCATTAGAAGTACCATTGTACTATTAGTAAGCTCATGAAGCATTCAAACTCAACATTTGTGGATTAAGACTAAATCACTACCCACTTGAAGATACTTCCTTTGTGTAAACTGTGAACTTGTTAAACAAAGTGGCCTATTGGCCGAGGACTAAATGAAACTATAAAACCCCTAATAAGCTAATGAATGTAATTGATACCAAATTTGTAACATTTTTAGAATCAAGGTTGGGTGGGTTGAGTCATAGTTATCATAAACATGAAAGCAAGAAATTATCTAAGCAATAATACAAAGCCATCACAAATACTAACTAGTCTTGAAACTAAAGTTTACAGTGCATTAGATTACAAAAGAAGACAATTTTCTATTTGGCTATACATCCAAACCTAAAGTAAACTAAAGTTTATAGTACATTTGATTACACCCAAAACTATAATAAGACACTTTTCTATTGCATTACACACTTTCCTACAACACCAAAAAATACAGCAGTTGTGCAGCTCATATATGAATTAAATTGTAATAAGTTAAATTTTACTAAAGTAAGATATTTTCATGTGGTTTCATGTAATTTTCATGTACAAAACTTTAATAATCTTTCCCAGCTAACCTGAATCTTGCAGTTCAACGTCCAATATGTATTTGCTTCAAGTTTCTTAGTCACATTATCTCATTCATAGTATACACATCAGCACAGTATATCTTTCAATTCTAGTTCTTATGTTCTAGGTAAATAAATTGAACCAAGTAAGGAAAACTAATAACCATGGCTTCTTATTAAATAATTCAAGATGATTTAACTATATTAGGACAACATTCTACAGATATATACATAAAGATAAAGTTGGTATTGGCTCACAATTTGGTACGCTGAGCAGAGCGGATTGCTGTTTTTCTTGCTGTAGTGTTGCAGCTTCAATTCAATTCAGTATTGGTGTTGTGGCTCTTTTTTGTTATGCAGAGGGTCTTCATCAATACAGATAGAAGAACAAAAGTTGGAAGGCTCTAATGAAGACCATAGAGATTGGAATCGGCGGCATAGCAGCCAAGGACCCGAACGAAGACGGAAAAGTCCTGAATCTTCCGAATCAGCTCCTGCACTTTGGGCTCATCGGTGGAGCCCTGGAAATCGATGTATATGACATGAGGAAAGGCGCAGAGGGAGCGGCCCTTTCCCCTGACGTCGAGCACAAGCACGGTCCCCTTCCCCTGGGCGGACGGGTTGTAGACCTCCAGCTTGGTCAGATTGATGCTGCGAGAAGAGAAGGCGTTGAGAAGCTTGAGCAGCAGCATCATGGAGCCGCCACGATGGGCCAGCACCAAGCTCGTCTTGGCCTTTTCGGGCGGCGGAGCGGAGGCAGCGGCAGCGGGACTGGATATGAGGAGAAATCTGGTGACGTTCCAGGGGGCGGCCTGGAGGGCGTCGGGGATGACGTGGAGGCCGTAGAGCTGGGCAGCGCCAGAACTGGCGATGGCGGCGGTGTCTCTAAGGCGGTGCGATTGGAGCATCTGGACGGCACCGGCGGTGTCCTCGACAGGGACGCGTCGGAGATCGGCGGGGAGGGCGCGGTCGCAGTGAGAGAGAGCCATCGGATGGCTTATGACACGGCGGAGCTCGGCGGCGCGGACGCCGGGCATGGCGAGGAGGCGGTAGCGGACGAAGAGGCTGATCTCTTGAGAGATCCGGAGGTCGCGCTGGAGGACGAGGTCGTAGGTCCGGAGGGAGGCAACGCTGTCCATAGTGCTCTCGACGGGCAGGACAGCGCGATCGGCGCGGCCGCTCTCGACAGCGGAGATCGCGTCTAAAAAGGAGCGGCAGGGAAGGGTCAAGCACGTTGGGATGGCCATCTTGGCGGCGAGCTCGCTGTAGGCGCCGGGGGAACCCTGGAAGGAGACGCGGAGGGGGCAACCATTGATGCTGTTCAAGGTCACGGATGCAACGCTTCGGCGGAGTTCGGAAGCGGGGAAAGGGTTTGGAGGGATTAGATGTGCGGCTGCAGCCATGGCTGAGGAACGATTGTTTGGCGGGAGGTGCAAAAGGGCGTGAGAAGGACTTTGAGGGTTTGGTGAGGAGGATGGCCGTCTTGCCGGGTTTTCTAAACGGTAAAAGCTAATCTAAATACTATTAAAAGAAATAATCAAATGAAACCACATACTGTGCTGAGTAAAAAAAACAAGATTAAAATAATAGAAAACACTTTGCAATAATTTGTATGGAGAAGAAACACACGATGATGAGAAGTTATCATCAAATCCCCACTTATATTTCTACAATTTATAGTAAAAAAACAAAATATAATGATAAATCATCATAATTTTTACTAGAAAATATTAATATGATAAAAAATACAGAATTTAAAAATATATAAAAATAAATTTGCATTTGTAAATTTGAAAGTGAATTTGGATCATGCACAATAAAAATAAAAAACTAAGAAATTTATTATAGTCAACCCCATTTAAGTAAGATTAAGATTTTGATACTCCTGTTTTATTCTCAATACTTTAAGGTTTTGACTATGAAAATGGAGACAAATTTCAAAATAATTGACAAAAATATATATAAAAGATCATATTTTTTTATGAAGAAATGTGTTTTTTTAAGAAATTTCATACTACTAAAAATTTTACATGCTACCATAACTAACAAATAGGCATCTAGATATATTGATCAATTTTTAATCACAAATCTCTTTTATTTGATGAAGGAAAGATATCCATTGACCAAAAAAAGAAAGACTAATTTGGCCAAATTCTTTTGATGGCATTGACAAACCCTACTAACACCATAGATATTTTCATATAAAATCTTTTAAAGTAGAAAACACTTTAGGAAGTGGGCTGTAGATTTAAAGAAGATGCATATAGATTGGATAATGATGAACTATAGCAATTCACACCATCCACATTCCAACGAATCTAACCAATATTTTCACAAAGAATAATAAAGATACACAAATATAAGCAAATTTCGTCCTTTAAAACTAAAATAATGCATTTTGCAGGCATAAACTAATAACAAAAAGTAAAAGAAATAAAAGAAAGCATGAGAAAAAAGTAAAAAAAAAAAACTTAACGCAAAAATACTGATCAGCTGATCAAAATCATGAAAAAAAACGCTATCATTCTTCTTATTGGTTTAGTTCATGAAAAGAAAGACCTTGGGGAGAGATTGAGAAGCAACTGAAGATGTGGTGCTGTCCAGAAGAAGCTGCCTCGTCGGGGTTGCAGACGCCGGTACCCAGAGGAGGGGGAAGGGGAAAGAGGGAGAGGCTTAGTTGCATCGTTCACGGGAGTAGGCGAAGCCGACATCACCTTCTCAATCATTTCACTCCACTCGCTCTCCTTGTCCTCATCAATCGAGCAGCCAATCACTTTTTACTTTTTTACTTTTTAGGAATGGGACTCATCAAATTCTTTTGCTTTTGATCCTCCATATGAAACAATGAATATGACAAACTCCATTATCTCGTGAATTGAGAGTCCTGTTGGCCGCTTTGTTTCACATATACTACCAAACATAGATTTTACTTGGCCATTTTCATTTCAAAGAATGATCAAAACATGTTAAATCCACTCACTGATTAAAAAATGTATATCATCAAATATAATATAAATTAGATTTTGGTATCTGGGTTATTTTTTCTATTATCTGACTTTCGTGAAGTATTTACCATTTTCCTAAGGGTTTAAGTCGTCTTCCACCACCAAACCCTAAACCCTAACCTTCCTATGGCAAGTTCCATCTTATCCGACATGTCTGCCTCAGGCGGCGGTAGACCGGTCCTCATCTTGGACTTTGGCTCCCAATACACGCACCTTATAACACGCCGGATTCGTCAACTGTCCATTCTCACGTTATGCATCACTGGAACTTCCCCTCTCCATGCAATAGCAGCGTTGAGCCCCCGCGTCATCATCCTTTCCGGCGGGCCCAGTTCCGTTCATGCTGATGATGCACCATCTTTCCCCGACGGCTTCCTTCAATACGCCGAGGAAAATGGTGTGCCCGTTCTGGGTATCTGCTATGGTATGCAGCTTCTTGTTCACAAGCTCGGAGGAGCGGTTGCTAATGGAGAGAAGCACGAGTATGGCAAGATGGTCATCACTGTCGCGGACAAAAGCGAGTTTTTTGGCCCGGATGCCGCCGGAGGGTGTCAGACGGTGTGGATGAGTCACGGAGATGAGGCGATCAAGTTGCCCGAGGGGTTCAAAGTTGTGGCCCAAAGCCTGCAGGGATCTGTGGCTGCAATTGAGAATCCGTCCAAGAAGTTCTTTGGGCTGCTGTTCCATCCAGAGGTGATTCTTAAGAAACAGTTCTATTAATTTGGTTTCAATTTTCTTTCATCTGGTAGTTTTCTTAATGATATTTTAAGCAGTTGTTCGGCTTTCAGTAAAACGTAAAATTTGGCATTTAATTGCAATGGGCAAGTTCTTACGAAATTCTTTAATATATTAAGATGTTTAGTTAAGCATTCGTTCATGTAATTATGAACATTACATATATTATGTTTTTCCATGAGAATATGTAAAGCTGGAGTTTTATTTTGATTTTGTTTGAACAAGAGAAGAGCTTAGATTCCTTGAATGGTATGACGATAAAGGAGTAAAGCATTGCACTCAATATTTCTTGAATCTAGACCCTTTGAAAATTTTTTAGGAGTTCTTTTCTTTTTTAATCACATTCTATTCTGGTAGAGTGGAGGGCATGCATTCTCTCTTTTTTTGAAAAATAAAATGCATCAGTTTTTAACTGCCAGTCTCTTGTTCAAGCTTTCTTTGACACCTTGCACACCACCTTACTAGTGTCAGCTTTAGATCAACTTTTTTCACAATATGTAGTTACAAAGTGTCCAACTCAAGAAAGTATGCTTAAGTGTATGGTCTACTACCTTCTAAGGTTTTGTTTTGAATTACTTTTAGTAGCTATTTTCTTGAAAGTTTATTTTTCATCTACCTTTTGTGAAAATGTTCTGATTTATTGAAGGAAAAGGTTTTTAATTTTTGGAACCAACCCTTCTGATTATTCTTGCATCTAATGTTACTGTTTTTTGTACAAATTTAAGAATTTTCAATGACACTAATTACAGTATAGTATAGAAGAAACATGGGTTGTGGATGTCTTGCACCATCAATGATATCAGCAGTGACATTTTTTTGGAATAGTACTTGTAGAAGGTCCATGCTTAACCTGTTTTTATTTCTTAGTTGTTTCTGTAGTTATTTCTTAGAATAGTATCAATGATTTATGTTTTTTTTTTTTTTTTTTTTTTTTTCTTCTCATGTACTTCTGGATTTTTATAGGTCACCCATTCACTTAAAGGAATGGAATCCCTTCAGCATTTTCTAATTGATGTCTGTGGTGTACCTGCTGAGTGGAATTTGGAAGATGTTCTTGAGGAACAAATTAAACATGTGAGAAGTATGGTAGGACCAGATGAACATGTAATTTGTGGATTATCAGGAGGAGTTGATTCAACTGTTGCTGCCATGCTCGTTCATAAAGCCATTGGTTCCCGCCTTCACTGCCTTTTTGTTGATAATGGTCTTTTGAGGCATGTCTCTGTTCTTATGGAAACAATACTAAATCTCTCAATGCAAGTTGGTATACTAGTTTTTGAATGCTGACTAAACGCTTTTTTCATAGGTATCAAGAAAGGGAGCGGGTAATGTCCAGTTTTCAAAATGAACTTCATTTGCCAGTTACTTGTATTGATGCATCTGAGAGTTTTCTTGGTAAGCTTAAAGGTGTGAAAGATCCAGAAAAAAAGAGAAAAATCATTGGAGAAGAGTTCATACATGTTTTTGAAAGTTTTGCTCCAAAGGTTGAGGAGGAAGTGGGAAGAAGTCCTTCTTTCTTGCTTCAAGGAACTCTCTACCCAGATGTGATTGAGTCATGCCCACCACCTGGAAGTGGAAGGACACACTCCCACACAATTAAAAGCCATCATAATGTTGGTGGACTTCCGGATGGGATGAATTTGAAGCTGATTGAGCCTCTTAAGCTCCTTTTCAAAGATGAGGTTTTATGTTGCAGTTTTTTAATAGTTTCCCTAACTTTAATTATCCAATTATATTATTATTTTATCTCCCGTTAATTTCATTAAGTATATGCTTTTGGCATGGTGCTTTTTTTTTTTTTCTTTTTATTCACAAGGTTCGACAACTAGGAAAAATATTGAACGTCCCTGAATCATTCTTGATGAGACATCCTTTCCCGGGACCTGGACTTGCTGTTCGGGTATTAGGCGATGTTACCGAAGGAAATGCCTTGAATATTTTACGGGAGGTTTGTGTGGCTACTGTTAAGTTGCTTTTTATAATATTAGTTTGTTGTCATACTGCTTGGTATTTACTCTGACGCCTGTATGTGGTGTCAGGTTGATGAAATATTCATTCAGGCAATTAAAGATGCTGGCCTTTATGATTTGATTTGGCAAGCTTTCGCTGTTTTTTTGCCTGTGCGGACAGTTGGGGTTCAAGGTGATCAAAGAACGCATGCTAATGCTGTTGTTCTTAGAGCAATTACAAGTGAGGATGGGATGACTGCAGACTGGTGAGCTCCATATTCTTTAGAGATGCTTGTGCTTTTGTTTTAGTCTATCTCAATTAGTTGCATTATTTATATTAAACATTATGTCTGCCCAGTTTTGGTACTGTGGGGGAGATAGAAGCTTTTGATGAACAGTGTGATAGTGAGGTAAAGTGTGTACTGCTGTGGGGTATAGCCTGAGGCTCTGCTATGAGCAAATCGCACATACTTGATGGGCAAAACAAAGGAAATTTCGAGCTATTGCATGTTTTACCACAAACTCTATCAATTAAACACTCTAATGTAGTGATAGAGTATAATTAGGTGGAGCTTTCTTGCAACCATGAACGTTAACTAGATATTCTTTACGATGACGCTGGCTATGATAAGCTACAAAATGCTTATTACAAAGCATATTGCTGTTTGTAACCCAAATTGCTGGGTTACTCATGTGTTTGCAACACTGTAATGCACTTTCAAATTTCTCAACGGGCCATCTTTGTTTGAAGTTAGCCTTTTATATTAGTGCATCAGAAATTACATGCATATTGCCTAACATTGTATTTGCATTTTCAAAATGTCTTTTAAACTTTTAAAATGCCTTTTATATATTTTAAACTTTAGATTCTTTAGATTATTAAACAGCTCACGTTGATCAAAAATTCTAAACAATATGTAGTTCTCTGAAGTATTCATAAAGCACCTTGGCATATTCTTCGTGATCACAAGGTTTTTTTGTCTTGTTCTATTTTAAAGAATTGTAGTTTTAACATGGGGATTTTTTTGAAATGTTTTGTATGAGGACAAAGGCGTAAAATCTAGCTTGATATGTGACAAATTGTGCTATTGTAATCTGTACCTTTCATTTACAATTAGTATCATATGCTAACCTTTTCTACCATGTCATATGGTTCGAGGTTAAAACAAGCATAAGTTGGTGGGATTGTGCCGACTCCAATCCAATGAGGGATGGAGAGCGATTGCTAGAATGATTGCCATGGAAAAAGGTTTGGTAAGGCATGGCTTAGACACGGAACGGTTATTGATAGGCTCCTAGCGGGAAACTGCTATAGGAATGAACTTAATTAATTTGGAAACGAGAGAAATTATATTCGTCTATACATAAAATGTCAGGTCCTAGAAACTTGATTTCTTTAAGGATAAGAGGTGTTCTCATGAGAAATTTTGTAGGTAATCTTCTTGGAAGTTGGACAAATCCGTACGGTTTAGTTTGGCATGATATAGACACAGTGAAAAGCAAACAAATACGCTACATAATATGACTTCATTTCTTGTATGCCAGCTTCCATTAAAAGCAGCTCCAGCTCTAAATTTTCAAGTAAAATTATTTATGTTTAAACAGCATTTGATTCTTATATCATTGATAGAACTTTGCTGCACCGCTCTTACTTGTTTCTGCTTCTTTTATATGTTCATTTCTGAACTTTGTAATATTTGGTGCAATTTGAGCTGCTTGAGGTTTTTTGAACCTTGATGCATATCATCCATGTTACAGCTCCATATATGCTTATTTTTTATATATGTTTTTAAAGCAATTGAACTATCTGAGCAATCCAAAATTTCAAGAACACTTTTGCTCTAGCTTCATATTTTCTGCTATTTGAATAATAATGCTTTGGGCATGGGTTAAGAAGCTATCTTTTATCAATAATTCTGATGTTTTGGCTTTTCCATGCAACTAAAACTTTGCTTGGTTATGCCTTTTTCTTGCGTTCTTCTGCTAAAAATGAGACCGAACACTTCTTTGGTTGGAATATGAAAATCTCATGATGTATGGAGGGAATTTTACTGTTTGTTTTGAGCTTAGTTGTTTTCTAGTTTCTACTATTACAGCTTTACTCAAGGGTTACTGTCACTTGGGAGATCTTTTTTCATTTATTTCACATGCTTACAAACACTTTAATATGCGAGATTGAAGCAGTGTTCGAGTATCAATTCCATCCAAGCTGCTTTTATACTAATTTGGTTCATGATTCTTCCTGTTTTCTTTTTGAAGATGAAGTTTATTTGCCTTCATTTGATGCAAATAATTGTTAAATCTTGTGCATACAACCCACCACCATCACCCCTGAGCCTTAGTCCCACTAGGTGGGATCAACTACATGAATCTTTTGTTTTCATTGTGCACGATCAAATAGAAACCCTTCCCTAAGTTCAAGATTTTTTCTAATTATTTCTTTCCATATTCTTTTTGGTCTTTTTCTTCCTCTTGCTTTTTTAACATGGGCATAATTCAATCAATTTTGTTAACAAGGGTTGATTAGTCAACACTTGATATGCTCAAACCATCTAAGACGTCATTTTTGAATCTTATCCACTGCTGGAGCCACTTGAACTTTGCTACAAATAAACTCATGTCTTATCATATCATTTTGAGTAATCATCAGCCTTAGCATGTCAAATCTTGTACATGCTAGTGTTATATTTTATCCTTGTTTAGATTGATGAACAGCTCAGGTTTGTTTGCCTGTCCAAAGATTAAAAAAAATCCTTGTTTTTTAATTCATTATTGATGCTTCCTTTCCTACCATCCAGAAATAAAAATTGAGCGAGGAACTGTTGAAGGTTCAAATCCCTTCTCTCCGTTACTTATCATTCATCAATGTTATCTTTTTTGTACGATGCATCTAATAAAAAAAACTTTGCTATTCACCTTTAGTTTAGTTTTTTTAATTCTTTATGATTGAAGATTAGGTGATTTCTTTTAGTCTATCAAATCCCGTTGTATGTCGGCTGTGACTGCATGAATCTACTTTTTAATACTTTATTTTTCTTAGAAATACAAATTGAAAAATCCTGCATGTACGTGCAGTAATATAATCACGGATAAATAAATCTTGTTTTAGTAGAAGGATTACCCTTTTCTTGGGTAACAAACTGCAATACAACATCTCTCTCTCTCTCTCTATATATATATATATATGTATATAATGAAAAATATGTGTATATAATTATTTTTATGGGTCAAAATTAAAGAAGCTGAAAAATAATCAGTTTTTTATATTTGATTCATTAAAATTTCATGAAGAACTATATAATCATTCAAAATTAAATAACTGTTCATGTGAATTCATTATTCTTAAAGTATAGTAGTGTTTCCGCTATCATCCTTTCAGAATAATTCATGTACTTTTCCTTGCACATCTCTCACTATTCATTTTGTTAGTTGGAAGACAGATTTGATATGATTTTATATTTTTCTCTTCTTTTATTTGATCAAAAAAATCAAGATGGATGGTAAAAATGTGCAAGCAAATTGGCCCTCTATCGTTCTAAAGGATAGTAGTTTTTTCTCATGATTTTTTTTTTGCTTAGTGCAATTATAGAATGTCTCAGTTTCCAGTGATATTTATGCAGGTATTATTTCGATCACAAGTTTCTGGTGGATGTGGTCAGCAAGATTTGTAACCAAGTTCGTGGAGTGAATCGGGTTTGCCAAGATATAACATCTAAGCCACCTGCTACGGTTGAGTGGGAATGATCGGTCTACGAAAACAGCCTCTTAAGTATGCTGGAAATCTAATTGGCTTAGCTGATTATATCCTTGGGCATAGCAAAGGGTGATAGGATATCTAGTTCTAAGCAAGCAATTTTGGTATTTATGTATATGCAAATATATTCTTTTTAGTTATCCAGACTCCTGGAAGCAATTTGTGTTATATTTGAAGATTTTTATTATTTGAATGATATTTATCTGTACTGTTCATGTCCTATCATTTTGTGCAACTCAAGGAAATCATCCATTCCGGATATTATAATCCGTATGTGAGATTCACTTGTTGCTATTAAGTAGCCATGCTGTTTGATTATAAAGATGCTAACTGTATTGAGCTATGTCAATGTCCGTAATTATTCAATTATGAATGTATATTGAAATAAAAGTGTAGCTGAAGCGCTGAAACACGAGATTGCCAAGCTATAAGCTACTGAGCCAATGAACTATATAGTTATTAAGTTATGTCAATACCATAAGTAGGGTGAGAGCTATTATTCATGGCTCGGATTCTAAAGTTTATCAAATTAGCTATAATTCGCACCCATAATGAGATCTGCTGCGTGTATGGAAAACACTTAATGAGCGAAAATCATGTGTGGTCGTATAATTAGATGATAGTGTTGATGATTTTTGGCCATTGAGAGCCCTGAGACTCTGGACATGTTTGTTGTGCTGATGAGAGATGATGGGGGGAAGATGATCCAGAACCTGGTTTCCAAAATGAATGTTGAGAGGGTAATAGGTTTCAATGAGTGGTGTGGAACACATAATGTTAAGACTCGTAATATTCTGATAAATCTGCTTTCCTACATGTTCTCTAGGTACTGGGTTAAGTGCATCTATGAGCATAATCGTGGTAGCTTACAATTCTGATTCGATGATTTTGCTTTTATTTTTAAAAGAACCACGGGCCTCCATTAAGGATCAGGCTAGCATCTTCACTTAAGAGTTGAAGAAGGTAGCAACCTTAAGAAACAACAAATAAGGAGAGATTACCCTTCAGGTGCCGGAGTGTATGCATATCATCATCTAATAAAAGCTTTGCGTGCGGTTTGTCGATGGAAAACGCCACAACACATTTATGTCAGAGTGAAGAGCTTTCTATAAGCTCGTCATCAAAAAAATCTATGGCATCTACCCCTAGAGGAATAAAAGCACGGCATTTTCCATTTGTCTAGAACTTGTTAAGGGGCTAGCCTAACTATGCCGGCCAAGCACACAACAGACCTGGGCTCAGCCATATTATTCAAAAAATTAAGTATCAGGTGGACTTTTGGATATAAATTATTGGCATGTCAAACATTCAACTGATTATATAATTTTTTATTTAATTTGTTCCCAAATAAAATTTGAGAGACTTGGTTTATTTTGAAAAATAATAATTCATATTTTATTATTTATCGGTGACTTATTGGTTTACGCACACTTAATGTCTCTCTCTCAAATTATAATTATAAAAGGATACTCTGATAAAAAAAAAAGAAACCCTACAAATAAATAAAATAAATAATATTTATAAACTAATTTAGAAATGTGCGTATATATATTTAAGACAAAAGACCCAATAATAAAAATTGATCTAAACCTACGGATCAATTCAATCAAAACCAGAAGAAAACTGGTAAAATATTATTTTTTATTGTTGGGGCCTTTTGCTTTTTTATGTTCGTCTATTCTGTAATAAGAGTTTAATTGTGTTGATATATATATATTAATGTTTTGTGAATAGTATTGTAGCCTAGTAGTTGAGGTTCAGGATTTGTTATTTCAGGTCATCGGTTCAAATCCTATCGGTCACATAATATATATATATATATATATATGAAAGTATGAATTTTGGTGAAAATCAATTTAGCTTTCTTAAATTCCAATAATTTTGATTCTTCATGATTTATAAAAGCTAATATGAGATATGCAACACTTAAAATTGTAGATTTGTACACATGCAAAATAGAACTAATCATCACGAGAATGAGAAAAACCAAATTTTAAGAGAAATTTTATTTACAAACTTAAAGTTAATTAGGAATGATCAAGAGAATTAAACTTGACTTAGAAGTGCTCTGTATGAGTATCTAAATCAATTTTAACTCATCACGCATACCTTGATTTGTCATTAAACTTGCATGCATGGAAGAGGGAGAGAGAGGGAGAGAGACATTGGAGATTTTGGAGTCTTGAAGTCTCCTTCTTTGATGGTTTGATGTTCCAAGGGTGCTTCAAATGTCTTTGGGAAAGCTTGAAATGAAGAGTTAAGTCTTGGAGGATGAGATGTTTGTAAGTCTTGAAGGAGCTCTTAACAAGTCTCATATGGGTGAATGAAGGCGTCTACATCATTCCTTAAGGGGAATATAAAGGTTAAATTGCATTATGATATATCATAGGATTTATATTTGATCATGTGGTGTTTGGATGACTCAAATTAAAATAGGCTAACTTATTCTCAAATGGGGTAATTTTTTGTGAGAATACCAAGAAACTTTTTCTAAATGTGAAATTAAGAGAAAATTTTTAAAAGCCTTTGTTTAATTTGACAAAAATGAGCTAAAAATGAAAAAAATGGTTTTTCTTAAAAATTAATTACATAGAGACTACCAAATTACAAATTGAGAGGTCTCGGTGAGGCCTATGTGAGAGAAACTATAGACACTAAAATAAGCCAATTGGCTAAGTGACTAACTCTAATTTGGCTCCTAAAGGAAGGCTCATGTGTTGTCGAGCCAGAACTGGTCCGATTCAGCATAATTAACCGCATGGACTAACGCTTATCGCTTTCAGAGCGAATAGCCTCAGAGTCGCTCGCTTAAGCGATAAGAATTCGAGGCCGTTTGATCGTCGTAGACGGCTAACGCTGTTCTACCATTTTAAATAAATGGCGAATGAACGTAGCTGTCTGATCGACTCGCTAAACCTCAGAACGGTTGTAATTGGTGCCGCTCTGCGGTGTCGTACTTTGGCGAGTGCACCAGATCAACCGGTCCAATTTATTTAATAAACAATTTATTTAATTAATTTAATTTCAATTGTATTTTAAGTTTGTTTTATATATTTTAACTCAAAAAATTATAAATTTTTTCCTGTATTTATTTGCTGCGCTGAATAAAAAAATATCAAAAATTTTCTATTTTGAAAAATAAATTATTTCTTTTAATTTTTTAATTTATATTCTTTCTAAATAAATCATTAATTGAAAATTCCCAAAAATTATAAATTTTTTTTCTAATTTTATATTTAACATTTTTATATATTTGTAAAAATATCAATTAATTGATTAGTATAAAATTCTCTAAATTATAAATTTAATAAAATAAACCTCCTTTTATTTATTGAGGGATATTACAATTTGATAAAAATTGGATTATTTCAATGTAAGAGAAACTTAATCAAATTTATAGAAAGTAGACTTAAGATTATTTGAGATTTAATGTCAAGGTTCGATTGCTAAGTTATTATTGGAGATAAGGTGGGTCTTAAGAATAAATTAAGTGACGATAATTTAATTATTAGAAGATCTGTAAACACTATCATTTTTCTCAAAAGATTTTAGCAGATATTCCCAAAGATTAGATTTATGTAGATTAAGTAATTTTTTGTTCCGCTAGCAACATACTATACGAAGAATTCAATTCACTCATGAGAAATGAATCTAAAATGAGCTTAATGAGAGTATTTAATTTCGTTTAAGCATTGCAAATCAAATAAAATACACTTGACATATTCGTGATATTACAAATAAAATACAATATAAAATTACTTAATGGTTTTAAACCTTTAAATACACCTATGAGTTCAACTATCTCTCCTTAGATGTCTCACTTTGTAGTAAACTTGTAAATCAAAAGCTATATCATATATGATATGTTCAATGTATTATCAAACAATAAATAGACATATAACAATACGTTAAGTGTTTTTTGTATGCTAGATTTCAAGGTGATCATAGATAAACTTATTTGGCTGCTATTAATTGTATTCTTATATATATCTTAATGACACTATAACCTCAGGGATTCTGGTATCCATATAAACAGGATGTCTTTTAACCTTGTTTGTTTTATACAAACTTTGTTGGATCAAGAAATGATAGGAATAATACATCCAAAACTTGTCACTTTCTTAGTTACTCTGTTTATTGTAAAGGTAGAATATATAGTAGATGGAAGTTGTGTTGTTCAAATTTTATAGCTTAACCAACTACTAATAGATTTTTGGATAAAGATACAAAATATTATCATCTAATAAAAACTTAATTTACTATTATATTACCTTCTATCAAATATTTAACTACTTACAAGTGAATGCACATTATTAAATACAAATCAAATGGCTCCATTGAACTTTATAAATATTGACATTCTAAAATAATATACACATCTTAAAAAGATTGCTTTCATGGCCACTAATCTTCTATAAAAACCATTCTAATATTTTAACATTACTTAATAAATTTTTCCTCAAATTTGATATCTAGCTTTGTTTTTGGTGCTTACAAAATTATGTAAATAAATACATAGCCTAACAATATTTCCCCTATTTAAATATTTCTTAATTTAATATATTTTATAATTCCAGTCAATCAAAATATGACTATTTTATAGTATTTAAAGTTTATGCTTTTTTTTTTCTAATTTTATTTTCTTGCATTGATTTTACTATTATAATGTTTATTTATTTATTAATTTGCATTAACAAGTATGATAAAATTAAATTTAAAATTTGCTTATAATAATTGTCAATTTTTTTATTAAAATTATATTATCTCAATTGCATCACATTTTTTTACTTTACAAGAATATATATTCTTACCTAAGAAATTTAAAATTAAGACATAATACCACCAATTAAGTTCTTCATCCAATAAACACACAAGTTTTGCTATCACAATTTAGATATGGACCAATAAATAATTTAATGATATGATATATTTTTTAGTTGTTTGAAAGAGATTAATGAAATTAATTTTTATTCATGTTTTTGGATTATTTATCTCTTTATAATTCAATAAATTATCAACAAACCTTAAACAATTGCTTAAATATTTTTATTTGTTAGCATATCATTATTTAGATACAAATCAATACAAGCATTTGATTGATTGTTTATTATATTTATAATATTTTTCCAAGTATTTTATTTATTATTTATAGCTAATATATTTATAAGATATCATTGCATTTTATTAATCAGTAGCTTAAGGACCTATCCGTATTATGCTTATTTATTTTTTTAGTTTTCGACTTATTAGTTTTGAATAGCTAAGTGAGTTTATATCATATCAGTTAATTATCAACTTCTTAGTGAAAATACAACATTAATCGTCATATCATTAATTTAGCTTAACTTTAATTTAAATAAACTTTTAAGCTAATATAAACTTAAAATGAATAAAACATAAATCTCAATTTTAAAATCTTATAAGATTTATTCTTGTTACTTATACTTAAGTTAATAATGCAATTTACTTAAAATGATTCATGAGTTAAATTTGTTGAGCTAATAAGTCAAACATAAAGTTAATATTGATTGATATAATTATAAAAAATTATTGATTTTAATTTTTTATAATATAAGAATTAATGATTAAAATGAATAAATTATAAAAAATGGATCAATCATTTTTAACTATTTTCTCAAATAAAAATAAATTATTGTTATAATTACACGATAATATATATCAAAATATATAGATGATATATTAATTTAATATGTAAATAAATGATTAGTTGAATATATTTTTTTTATAGAGTTTATATATAAAAATAAAAAAAAATAAAATTTTCTATGTAAATAGATTATTTTTGTGAAACCATACTATTTTAAAATAAAATAATATATTGCGCATACGTAACAAATTTAGAAATTGTAAATGGAAACGATAAAGGAGATTTTACTAGACGGGGCGCGTGAGATGCCTGCGGCGGTTCCTCTTCCTTAGCGACATTCCCTTCAATTTTCAGCGTCTCGACTTTGGACAGAGAGTGCCGTGTTCTACAGTCAGATAACATCGCCCGACAATCTATCCCAAGCGATAGGGTTCTTCGCCTTCGTTCTCCCGAGCTCGCCTCCGCCAGACGCAGCGCCGGTGCTCCGCATTCGCTTCGCCTCGCCGACCAGCTCCACCGGACGCAGCGCGTGCTCCGCCTTCGCTTGGCCTCGCCTCGCCAATTTCGTCAACACAGGTGCTGCGCCTTCGCTTCACCTCCCGTTCCCATTCAGTTCGTTTTATGTTTTTTCTGAATATTTGCTTGATATTTCCAATTGATTATGATTGGCTTAGGATTATATTTGCTTTGTTATTTTTAACATTTACTAATGCTGATTTAAAACTAAATTTCTGATATATGTGGGTATGTGTGATCATTGTGGTTATGTGTGATCATTGACATCATTAAATAACAATTTTCTTTGGTGATTGCAATAAAATTTGTATTTTTTTTGGTTTTAATACTGTTTACCTAATTATCTTTTAATTTATATTTGCCACATCTTAATACTGTTTACCTAATTATCATTCATAATATTTACCTAGTTGTTTGTTGTGGTTTTTCAATTTATATTTAAATCTCAATATTAGGGGTAATCTTACCTTGTGTGTAATAAAGCATGAATGACAATGAACAAAACAAAATATATCTGAATAATACACATCTGTTATTTAAATAACACTGAACCAAACATCCTATCTGATTAACACTGATATCTAAATAACATACTATTTGAATAACATGCTTGACTTTCAACCAACCCCTTAATAAAATATAGTTGTCCTGTACTTACAATCTAGAGCTTAATGCTTCAATCATTAGCTGTTTTCATGCCTGCTTTCAAATCACTAATTTTTCCTTAAGATTATGTAAGACTAATTTTATTTCTCTAAATTATTATATTCTTGAACGTCATTCTTACAGGACACAGATCGACTCGTTTCCATAATAGTATGGCAAGTGTCTCAACTGCTTGTTCAATTGTACCATCAGGGCGATTAAATGGCATTAAGTTTGAATTAATGACTGGAGAAGAGATGGTACAGAATATTTTCCTTTCTTATATTTTGGAACACATTAATTATAGGAAAATCCCCTTAAAGCTACAAAAGATATGCTTCAAAGTGGAATTAAAGAATAGAGAAAGTAAAGATAAATTATTTGACAGTCATATTTCAAATGTATTTTCATCAATGTTATTCTTACACTTTGGGGTACTTGTGGGGCGAATTTCATACATGCCACTCAAATATTCGTTATGTATATATCTAACACTGAAACATATCAGCAGCTAAACTTTAATATTTTAAAACAGCCACCAAATCCTTATTTTTATATCAGAACTACTATTCTGCATCAAAAAGTAAATCCTTATTTTGTAATTATAATATCTTAAGGTGTGAGATATCTCAATGCTTATGATTCATATGTAATCGAACTAATTATTTCGAGTTAAATTTCAGCACAGTTTCCTTTTGTTCTCTCCTTGATTATTCAATACCAATGCTGTTATTGTTTGTGTTGAGTGTTTAGGAGTTGTTTAGCAGTGCCTGCATTCTTGATGTCAATGATTTGGTGGATGCTAAATTGGGATTGCCAAGCACAAGTTCTCAATGTACAACATGTGGTTCAACAAGTGTCAAAGATTGTGAAGGTGAACCTGTTATATGATAATCATTTATAAAAATACTATATTTCTTTTGATGCTTTGCTATGTTTAACCCTCTTTCTTTTTCCTCAGGGCATTATGGAGTTATCAAGCTGCCTATTTCTGTTTATCATCCCTATTTTCTTCCAGAAATTGTTCATATGCTTAACCAAATATGTCCTGGATGCAAGTCTTTGCGACATGAGTCACGAATCAAGGTCAGGCATTCTACAGAATGTACTAAAACTTAACATTTTCTGATTGCTTGCTTAATTCTGTAATGATTTTTTATTGTCATTATCTGTTTTGATATTAGGTTAGTCTAGTTTGATGCTCATTGCTTGTAGGTGGATCCTTTAGAGTTTGATACTCAGAAAATGTTATGCCAGTTAGCAAATTGACAACTATGTATGCTCTTCTTTGTTCCATTACATTTCAAAAAACACATACTTAATTAATAATTGTTGATTCTATGTTTTCAAATTTAATCTTTCCTCAGCAATGATCACTTCTATTAGAAAAGTAACCCCCCCCCCCCCCTCCCCCTCGTTTGCCAAAATCATGTGTGGTTTTTGGTTTTGTGTTACATATTTGCATGTGTTAGTCGTGACTTCAACTTGTGATGTTTGTTGTAATTTTAATTTAAAAATAATTTAGTGCATCATTTATAATTAACTTAAAAGTACATTGATCCAAACTGTTCTTGGTCGGTATTTTGTTTGCTTACCTTAATGGTGGATATAAGACTTGGACATAATGCCTATTCTTGCATAGAAAGACATTTTAATGATTGCCAAACAACCTATCTGAATGATTTTAATTTAGAGTTATTAATTTGCCAAAGATTGTGGTAGTTGAAATTGGATTGTTGGTTTAATCCCCAATTACAAATAATCAGCTGGTTTTCTTAGTTATAATGGCCAACTTAGTAATTGTGGCTAAAATTGATTCAAACCTTGCTAGTCTGTTCAAATAAATGTTTGGATAGTTTGTATCCAGACTGTTCTTTCTTGCTTTTTTTTGCACTTGGGCATTGGCTGGTTTTCATTAAACATTGCTATGATGAAGCTTTGCTGTTTTGTTTTATATGAGAACTTGGCTTCTAAATTGATATACACAAAGGAAATCATATGGGCTTGCTCGCATAGTCTATTTAATTGAATTTGTAATTTCTTTTCATTGTTATGCTTAGGTAGTTTTTTTATTTTACCAAAAAAAATGTATATCTGATTAACATAGTGCATGAATTGCATTCCTGCACAACAACCTTAGGTTTTATTACACATTAACAAGGACCTTTTAGCTTAAGCATCACACTACTTTTTTTCTTGTTTGGGTGCATTTGTTATCATAATTATTATTTTGTTGACTGACTGACCCAATATGTTGTGCATGTACTTTTTTTTTTGCAGCGGAAGCTATTTCATTCAGTTCGGAAGAAATTACTTAGGTGTATCAGGTTGAGACTATCAAGTCTAACCAGAAAGGTTCTATCTGGGGATTTGAAGGATGATTTTTCATACTTAAAGATTAGAAAGGTGATTGCGCTCCTTTTAAAAATTTATCAGTCTCTCCTTTTTAATTCATTTGATTGATTGTTAATGTTTGAAGCTGAAGCTGAAGTTGAAGTTGAACCTGAAACTGATGATTATTATTTTGATATTTGTTTCTAACATATGTTTGCTGTGTTGTTTGATTCAGGTGAATAGATCTAATTATTATTTAACACAAGTATTGGAATTTTTCTCATTGTATCACAACTTTTCAGAAAAGTTTTCTGTTGGCAGTTCTAAATAGGAATTAGCCTTTTCATGCGCACAGTTCTGATTAGCAATATCATGTATACATTTTGAAAATGTCATAATTATAAAATAACCTATAGAAATATCCACCACTTTTCTTGAGTTTTAATCACAACTCCTTAAAAACATCTCCCAAAATTACAAAATATTCATTTTTCTCACAAAAACCAACATTAAATCCACTTGCTTGTGTGGCTTACTAAAAATACATATTTTAAATGCAAATACTACTCATCCAATCATCCAATTTCTTGGGAAGCTACTTGGAAGCCAATTAACATTTATCCTTTTTCCCTCCCTATTATCTTTTGATCCCCCTAGTTTTTTCTTTTTTTCGAACAACTATAAATTTATTGCTTCTATTTCTATGAATCATCAGATTATTTTTTCAAATTTTTATATATTTCTTACAATGAAATACTGTATATATCAGGTATGATAGCTACATTTCTTCTGATTAGAATATTTGTGATTATAGTTTGATACTTTAATCTAATATTGAATGCTATAATTTAATATATTCTTGGAATATATTAATATACAATTTTATATCAGCTTTTTTTTTTGATTGTTAACACCTTCGGTCATCAAATGCAACTTTTCAATTTTTTCTCCTCTTTACATGGTATTAAAGAGCAACTTAAGTTGTGTCATTACTTGGAAGGCGAGTACTATAAAGTTTTGCATTACTATTAAATTCTCCTAGCACAATGCTTGTATATTTTTGGCAAAAAAAATGAACAGTATAAGAAAATAACAAGAGAAAATGTTTACATTAGCGTGAAAACATTACAATAATAATTTTTTCAAATTTCTATCATGACTAGGAACTTGTGATCATTAAGATAGGGGTGCCAATTCAAATTGGCAAGATGTGTTAAGTTTTGACTCAAAATTGGCCGACTTGAATTAGTCTGATTTGAATTGACCTGGTTCTTTTATATGCTAAATTATGTGACTTGAACCAGCCTTGGCATTTTTTGAATTGGAATGTATTATTGTTTGTCATACATATCATTTCTTAATTGTATTGTCATAACTCAAATCCACACAATGTAAGCTCAAACAATCCATGCTCAACCCACATAACATGTTTTTTATGTAAATTGAATTTTTAAGGTGCAAAGTAGATCAATTTTTATTTACACAGGTCAATCCAAATCTAACCCATATAGTAATTGTCTTAAATACTGATTCAAACCAACTTGTTTAGCATTTGATTCAACTTGAATATGGAATGCTTAGGTTAAGTTTGAGTTATGTTATCCAATCATGTCATGTGCCATATAATAATTTGGTATTACTAATGAACTCAAGGTGGCTTAAAAGTTTCAGCTTTTGTTTGAAACTATTGATGGCTAGATTTGAATAGTTAAAGCATTTGTGTGAGTTACCGATTCAACAAAAAAGAATACTATGCATCATATGCACAAGTTGCTTTTACAAAAGGCACAAATGATAAATGTTAGTAGGCATATGTGTTGAATATTTATTAAGAATTTGTTAGAGTCAATGGAGAGCATACTTGTTGAGTATCAATAAGGAACGTCAATATAACAAGATAAAACGTACAACGTAGGCATTGCATTCACTAACTATTATTATGCCACCCGCATACATTTAAAATAGCTTCTGTATCAGCTTTTGAGTGCTTTAAGAATATTGTGTAGTCATTTTGACTTTGTACTTGGCTATATTTTTTTCTCTTTTTTCAAATCTCTTGTATTATATTTTTTGCAATTGTTTACGACTGTATAAATTTCCATGGACTACACTCTTTTCTTGTTTCAATAATCTTTTCACATTTCATTTATAAGTTTTAAACTCTTCTTCTTTTAAATCTCCATCATATAAGAAGGCATTTTTAGATGGTATGAAGGTCATTTTAAATTCATTGTAGGCAGAGGTTTCCATTAAATTTATTTTAGAAATTAGGGAAGATATTTTTTTTGAAAGGAAATTTCATCGGGTCCGTCAACAACAAATCTTCACAAGCTAATGTTGCAATTTTATAAAAACCTTTTTCTTCAATCTAATTTGAAAGGAATTTCTTATATCATAGAGGTGTAGAGGCTATTTGAAATTTACTGTCGTTGAATTATATTTGAAATTGGTGTGAATGTTAAAAATCTGTGGACCCCTCATAACAAATGTTGCCTTTTACCTTTCCTTAGTCCCATATGCCTTCCACTTCATATTGAATTTTTCGTTGCATACTACTTCTTTTGATAGCTTCGCAATAATCCAAATTGCACTTTCTTAAAAGCATTTGCATCCTTTTATGCTATCTTCTAATATGAATCTTATAATTCATCTCTTATAGATCCAGGCATATACAGGCTAGAAGTATGTTTTTGGAAAATCTATGATGTATTATACTTTTTAACAACATAATAATTGATATAAAGTATGATAATTGGTACATTATGATTTGATTAATTAAGATTTTTCTATTTATTTTTAGAAACTAAATGAGTCAGCTTAAAATTATCTTGGCTGAAAAAAGTGCCATCATATGAAGTTTCTAGAGAACGCTTACTTGAAAAGATACTCATATTAATTGTAATTATTAGTCTTTTTTCTAGTATAATCCAAAATTCAGGTTTTAGATTACCTTGATCTTATAGTAACAGATCTATTAGTCGTTCCATATTTTTGCTCATGCCCAACATCTATCCATTTGTTCACTTCTCTTTTTTTACTACATTAGTCTATTTTCATTGGTTTGATAATTAAGATAAATTGGAGCTTTAATTAGATGTAACAAAATTGCCAAAAGTTATCTTCATATTTTTTTAGCAATTTTATTAGTCTTATAAAGGCATTTTTTTGAAATGGGGTTAGTTATTCATGGTTTATTACTTTTCTTTGTTAGTAGATTAAACACTAGTACCTTTATAATAGTTGGCATTTCTAGTGAAAAATGTATTCCACTATTTGGATTTAATGTAATTCAGATGATTGTGGAATGTATTAAGTAAATACAACTGTATGTTTTTCATAGATAATATAAAGTAGGACAGGTTTGAATAATATTTTAGTATGTCTAAAGGTGTTTTGCATTGGAATTCTATTGAATAGGCAGTAGATAGGATGCCATATTATGTATTTTGAAATATTTATGGAAATATGCAAGCTTAGCAAATTAATGTGCAACAAAGCTATTTTCTTGGAGGTTTTACATGTTGAATGATGTATCATATTTTACTTTTAAAATATTTCTCAATCACTCAATTAAATAGTGCTTTGTTGTTTGATGAAAGCATGCAAATTCTTGATTTTTAACTTCAATCTTTAATTGATGTTTTTCTCAGTGGTTTCTACATAATTTAAACTATGTGAACATTAATCTCGAGTACAAACTATTAACAATATTACATAATATTAACTATTTTGCCCTTTTTTATATTTACTGTCTGATTTTAACTGCTCGGCTTCTCTATATAAACGGCCTCTCCTCTGCTGTAAGAAGAATCCCGATTGAAATATTTTCATTCGTATATTTCTAGCATTTTTCACGCCTCTTTTCTCTCTTACATGGTATCAGAGAGATAATCAGAGATCGCCTTGCCTTCACCTTCCAAGATCTTCGTCGTGATCTTCCTCTCTGTCTTCTGCTGCTCCGAAGAAGCCTCCAGCCGGGATCGAAGTTATTCGTGCATGGATTCGAGGGAGCACTTTTTCTTGCTCGCCTGATTTTTTTTTTTTTAAATTGCTTCTCTTCACCTTGAATTCAAGAGATCGGGTTTCTTGCGCCGGTGTTGAAAGCCACGTTGTCATTGGCAAATTGATTCGCTTGACTTCTTCGTAACCCCGTGTGATCTGGGCAAGAACTTGGCTCAGATTGATGGCCTTTCCATCACAATCCAAAAACTCCATCGCTCAATTAAAAGGATCTATGATACTTCTGCCAGAATTGCCTCATCCTCAACTCACGATGGTCCGTTTTCTTCAAGCCAAACTCGACGACAAGAACTCCAGTTGGCAAGCCCAGTTTCTACCCGTTTTCCACGCACACGGTTTGATCGGCTACATCGATGGTTCTCGCCCTGCCTCTCCTCAAGTTGTTAACCAAGCGAAGCAAACCCATCTTACCTTGTCTGGTATAAGCAAGATCAAATGATCTTGAGCTGGATCATCTCTTCTTTGATAGAATCCATGTTCGCCCAAATTCTAGACCACGATTTTGGAATTTGGAAAGTCCTTGTTGAAGTTTTTGCATTATCCAGTCTGATCTGTGTGCAACAATTAGAGTTGCAGTTGCACAACATCAAGAAAGGCTCGCTATCAATGACCGATTACCTCCAAAAGCTAAACATCTAGCGCATCAACTCACTGTCGTCAGCACCACAACTTCTGAACGACAAACGATCATCAGCATATTAACCTGCCTCGAACTTGATTACATCTCTCTCATTGCTGCAATTACAACTCGCATTGAACCAAACCGTCTAGAAGAACTTTTCGGAATCCTCATCAATCATGAATTGATGTACTTCGAGATTATCACAACTACAGATACATCTACTTCAATACCCCATGCCCATATGGTTGCTACTTCGATATATTTTATTTCTGATAAGGTCGCGGCCACTTTTTGAGAGGACGTGGTTGACACAATGCTAGCTGCGGACGCTCCATTACTCAGTGCCATCTATGTGGCAAGTTTGATCATGTAGTACTAAACTGCTACCATTGACAGAACTTTACTCTCTACCTTGCGGCATGACCTCCTCAGCTTACAAATCTTAGCACTTTGCGCCCAACATCCTACTACTCATCAACCATGACCGAACCATGGTATTTGGACTTCGATGCTACACACGATGTCTCTTTGTCCATTGACTCCATGCAATCCGTGCAGCCTTATAAAGGACCATAAAAGCTTCAAATCGATGATTTTTCCTTTATACCCATAACTCATACAAGTGAGATGATCCTCCCCACAGCCAACTCTTCCTTCAAACCCGCTCATACTCTTCATGTTCCACATATTTCAAAAAAATTTATATCTATCAGTCAATTCACTCGAGATAATAACATACTTATTGAATTTCATCCTATTTACTACCTTTTGAAGGATTTGTCTTCGAAACTGGTCCTGCACTGCAACACACTAAATAATAGCCTTTACTCCTTTTCCTCATTTCCTCCCATGTCACTCCAAACCAACGTGAGTTCCACCAACACTTGGCATCAGTGTCTTAGGCATCCATCTACTGACAAACTCAAGATTGTTGCCGATCAAAATCACCATTCATCCCACAAAATTGTCTTTTTGTGATGCATGTCACATGCCTAAAGAGCACCGCATTTCGTTACAAAATTCATGTACTATATGTAATTGACCTCTACAATTAATTGTTTCTGATTTATGGTGACCCTCCCTTTTTCCTTCCACATATGGTTACCAATATTACATAATATTCATTGACACACTTCACATATGGTTACCAATATTACATAATATTCATTGACACGCATTCTAACTTTATTTGGTTGTATTCTTTGACAAACAAATATGTTCTCAATACATTTCTCTCATTTAAAACCAAACATCGCCTTAAATCTAACATCATCTCCTTCCAATTCGACGGCGGCGGTGAATACATGAAATTCACAAAAACTCAAGCAATTTGGGATCCAACACATATTTTCTGCCCTTTACACCCTTGAGCAAAATGGGAAAGTTGAGCGGAAACACCGACACTTTGTCGAGATCGGTTGTGCACTACTCTTCCATGCATCCTCGCCAAAAAAATTATGGGCCCACGCATTTCAAATGACATCTATTTTCATTAACGGTCTTTCCTCCCAATCACTCCAAAACAAATCCCCCTTCGAAATCTTCTTTCATCGTGTTCCTAATTATCACTCCCTTAATTTTTGGGTGCTTGTGTTATCCATGGCTTCGTCCTCATGCTCAAAACAAACTCCCCCACGATCGCATCCTTGTATATTCATCGGGTATAACGAAAATCATAAAACCTATTTATGCTATAATATCGAAAATGATAAGGCCTATATTGCGAGGCTTTCAAGAGTTTACATTTCCTTTTCAGAAAATCAACAATCCAAATGTGGAAGTGAACTACCATTGATATGCTCCAATCCAACTGCTTCAATGTCTGCCATGTCTTGAGTGACCAACAAATAGCTGGTATCCTTACAAAGCCTTTACCGATCACAAAGTTCAAGGAAATTGCGGACAAACTCATCCACCAACCGGTGATGACATTGCGGGGGCATATTAACAATACTACATAATATTACTATTTTGCCCTTTTTATTTTTACTGTTTGATTGCAACCGTTCGGCTCCTCTATATAAACGAGATTCTCCTCGGCTGTAAGACGAATCCTGATTGGAATGTTTACATCGTACCTCGCTCACATCTTTTGCGCCTCTTCTTTCTCTTACACAAACAGCCTCTGCAAATATAGCGGTAAGAATTTTTTTTTGTTCCAAACATCAAATGATTTTAGAGAATAATTATGAGAGTTGTTTGCTAATAGGTCCTCAACTCTTAAAAATGATGTATATATAGTCCATTGGTTAAATTTCCGCAGCATCATGTTAACTAGTGGTACAAATAAGGTTATTATGAAAAACAAGCTTACAAAGTTGTTACATGTTTTATTTTTTTCTTTCTTACCTTAAATCCTATCTTAATGCAGCTGCGGAAGTTACTAATTTTACTAATTTTAGGGTTTGTGGTCACATAAAAATTATAACAATTTCTTAGCTCAACAACATTTTATTCCCAAAACACTCTTATTCGCAACTTCAGTTAACATGAAGCTATATAAAATTAGTAGGACTAAAATTGCAACATTTTAAAGGGTTGATTGACCAATTTAAAGTTTATAAAAATATAGGGATTTGTTTTGATAATTTTAATGAGTTATGTACCATTTTGGTAAATATTTCTAATTTTGAGGAACTAGGGGGTTTCGAATCGAATCTAATTTAGCATGATGATCTTTAGCTTAGTAAAAATTTTCACACTGAAACTTTGATTGGTTAATTACTTTAAGTATATCAGGAAGCAAATATTTCAAATAAGAAAATTTTGGTTGTTCTGGTCTACGAGTTGCCATTGTAATATTTTGGTTAAAGCTGAAATTGAATTTTTTACTTATAATTATTGGTGGTTTTTTTATCAGAGAAATTCTCACTTTAGTACTTTTTCCTAATTATTTTTCTAGCATTGCCAATCATCTTCCTTAATTCATGGTCTTAAAATTTATAGGCGAATTAGTAAATATAATTTGGCATGGCAGTTCAAGCCCCATGAGATTGAGATTTGTCTGGCTATTAATAAAAGACATTTAAAATTTGGTACAAGAAATATTGAATTTAGCTCAATATACTAAAAAGGTTTGATCAGATATTTGCCTATAATATGTGAAAAATCTATTGTTCAAAATTTTTTCCATTACCATAGTAAGGGATATATGAAATTAATATATTAGATGAAATGATAATTGTAGTTAATATTGGGTTGAAGGATGAACAAAACACCATGAGAAAAAGCAATTGCATTAGGAAACCAAGATGTGCATATACACATTTTCTTGGTAAGATCTATTTACATCTATTGTCATATAGAGATTAAAAATTCTGTTGGAATAAAAAAGGGTACATCAAAGAAAACTCTGAATACAATTGTTGAGATCGTCAACTTTATCTATTGTAGAAATTTGATGGCCGAAGAAAGTGACTAGCCACTTTTAATTGTGTTTGATATGAGAAGCACTGCCTCACATTCATTATTGTCAGAGATGACCTGAAATTCGGGTGTCAAAATGTGATATAATACAAAAACACTCTCGAACATGACCCTGGAATGGAGGGAGATTTGGGCCAATCAGGTTAGATGCGGGTCAGTTTGGGTTAGATAGTTTGACATATTAAACAGATCAGGTTTGTGTTGGCCTATTTCGGGTTGGGCATATCTAAACCCATTTTAATGACCTGTTTTGACACTCCTATTGCATAAACAATGCAATGAAAACATAACCATCTGCTGTGAGAGCTGAGATGGGGAAGAGCGGTGCTACCAAAATGAAGACAACTTGTGCTCTTTGTACTTGAACAATTTCTTGACATATGCCTCTTCTCTTTCCTGCTCATTGTTGTTTCCTTTTGCCAATGCTCTTGCTAGCCCCTCCTACTCTCAGATACAAGGTGAGTCCCTCACCTAATGCATTCTTTTGAGATGTAATGCTCTAACTTTGGAATCTTGAATTATAAACTATTAAAATAAACTATTCAAAAAATTCCCATGGACCATGCTCAATCAATGAGTCGCTATAAAAATGAGATCACAGACATGCCCTGTGGAAATATTGCTTGGGGAAATCTTAGCTTGACAAGTATAAGAATGAATTTTGAAGTTGATGATTGATTACATGGATTAATTGCTTTAATTCTGTTTCTTGATCACTATTAAAATTCATGCTACCCTTATTATATTTTTGACTTTCTGTTTATAATCGAATCATTCCTTGGAGACACATTACATGGACTATTAGTAAAAATGAACTCTATTGTTAAGGGTTTGTATTGATGATTTTGATCACCTTCTTATGAGCATTTTATTTGTAGCCACGCATCTAATCGGCTGTATCATTGATTTTCTGATTTAATTTTATGCAGCACATATCAAAGGAAGTGGGAACAATAGGAAAGGAAACAGGCTGCAAATATTGTGCTGTAAGTGCGTCGGGCTTCATTTTCATTTAGAACTCTGTTCAAGTGTTTTCTCTCAGAATATTGTCTTTCTTTAATACAGGGTAGTACCATTGACTGGTATCCTTCTTTGAAGTTTAAGATATCCAATCGAGATGTTCAAGGGAGGCGATGCCTTTCAATTTTAGCAGAAGTAAGCGAAAAGTTGCCAAAAAAGTTTAAGAACAGAAGCTTTGGTGAATTATTGCCAAAAGACTACTGGAATTTTGTTCCCAAGTACCATAAACAGCAGGGACTAAATTCTAACAGCATATTTCTTTCACCTTGGCAGGTAAGATAATGAGACCTTTTTTCTAACTTGATTTGTGGATGTGCTTGTGATATGGTGCAAGTGAGTAAATTCAGTATTCTCGTTCTTTCAAACTAGCGCATGTCAGAAGCATCTTCATGCATGGTGACATCAAAAAATTTCATCTATATAACATGCAGATATATTTACCAGAAAGTATTTTGTGGGCTTCTTAAACAATTACGATGATATGGGTTGGTTTTTAAAATAGGGAAAAGATTTTAATAATCCTTATAATTTTTTATTTATATCAAAATAGTCCATAAGTTTTATTTTTATCAAATAGGTCCTTGAAATTATTAAAATGCATCAGATACTATAATTTTATAAAAATCTTAATTCAATCCCTATAATTTATACTTTCGCAATTTAATCCCTTTGAATTTCAAAAAAGTATCATAATAATCCATCCTCTCCAACCTGTCGAGGCTTCCAAACGCTGGACCCCTCCTCGGAAAACCTCAGCGGTGCCATACCCTCCAGCCTTGCATCTCTCACCAGATTGACCTATTTGAATGTGTCTTTCAACAAGGCGAGATTCCGGCGATGCTGTCCCCTCGCTTTCAGAATGCCTCTGCTCGTGGGAAACTTTGCCTCCTGCAGCCAGCCGCTGGCCAAAAACTGCGACAAGAATAATTAGACCTCATTAATTCTGTTTTTCTCCCTCGTTGCGGGTGTGGCAGCCATCGCCCAGGTAGCTCTCTTCCTATGTTGCTTCCGCGGTGCGCTGCACTGGCCACAGCGGTGGGCCGAAGAAGCGGAAATCAAACTGACGCAGTGGCTCAAGCGCAGGCAGCATCAGGGAGGACGGCGGGTCGAAGCTGGTGATGTTACAGAGCAAAATCTCTTACCCAGTGATGGTGGAGGCGACACGAAAGTTTGATGAGGAGAATGTGCCAAGCTGAGGGCAGCATGGTTGGTCTTCAAAGCTTGCTACAACGACGACGTGGCGCTTTCGATCATGCTGCTGTCGTCAACCTCCGCCGACACGGCTGTGGTGGTGGAAGACGGCTTCTTCCGTAAGGAGACGGAGGCGCTCGGGAAGGTGAAACAGCGGAACTTGACGGTCGTGCGGGGATAATATGCCAGGCCGCCGTTGGATGTGAGGCTTCTGATCTACACGACTAGATACCCAACGACAAGCTGGCTACTGCGAGAGAGAGCTGCGATGGCGGAGGCAGAGCGGTAGAAACGGATAAGCTGTGATGTCTTTTACCGTTTTAGGGACTAAAATAATACTTTTTAGAAATTAAAGGGACTAAATTTAGAAAGTATAAAATTTGGGGATTAAATTGAGACTCGTATAAAATTATAAAGACTTAATTAGGTTTTTTCCCTTAAAATATGTATTTTCCCTCATTATTTTTGTTGCATTTGGTAGTAGTGCCAATTACTTCATTTGTTACTGAACGTCACGTGCAAATGAAATTGAAAGGTAACTAATTTGAAAATATTTTAAAAATGAAATTGAAAGATTACTAATATGAAAATATTATAAAAATCACCATAAATATTTTATTAAAAGTATATAAAAAAATATAATAAATTTTTTCTTCAAAACAATTAATGCATATAGATAAAATCACTTATATAATGTTAAATTAAGTGTGGATATTTTTATAACACAAGTTTAAATATATATTATTGATAAAAAATACATAGGATGTTTTCTTGCATATGCTAAAAGCCAAAAACAAAAAAAAAAGTTAAATAATGGGTTAGGAGATCAATCTTGACAGTCATCTAGCATTTAGATGAGCTATCTCCATTGCAATTTAGTTATTTTGAAGCTGTAGAGTATTCTAATGATCAGACAACCATTTTTCGAAGTGATGACAATCATTCGACAGTATCACATATTTGTTGGGAATCTACGTACCAATGCTCTTTGCGTGTTAACTGAGTTGTAAAAACACCCAAACTTTGGCCGCACCTAATAATTGACCCAGAATACTTTAAAGAGCATGTGAACAATTCAAGGTCTGATGATGTTTGATGATAACTGAATTTTGTTATGAGAAATATCTATGTGGCACACCCTGGTTGGACAATACTGCATCAAATTTCATGTGGTAACAATCTCAATAACGAAGTCACTCATGGGTTGACATGTTCAAGTTAGCTAAAATTGTAAATTTAAATTGTTGATCAGGGGCTTTTTTAAAGTTGTAACTCGTATTAACACGAGTTTTGATGTATCATTTCTTATTGTGTTTGTAGTCACTAAGAGAAGTATAAAACTATTTTCGTTCTTTTTCTATTCTGATGGCTTTAATATCTTAGGGAAATTGAATTTTGATTATATTGAAAATGTACTAAAAATTGAGGTTGGCTCATTATCTTTCATTGGGAATATAGATGTAAAAAACTACTCTTGTTGGATCTTATGCCTCAAATGAAAAAGGTGGAGGGTTGTTTTGGGTAGTTGATAACTAGTGCAAAACTTTTTAGAATAAATTGATATGAAACTACTTCTACACTTGGGTGTGGTGTTAAGCAAGGCTTTCCTTATTTTGGACAAATGAAATTAAAGAAGCTAGTCCAGGGTATTATAATGAGAATGTAGGATCTTGGATAGCTTGTACGCTAACATGTAAGCTTGTAGAGTTAGTGGATATTATGATTAGTATGAAAATAAACCTTTTATGCTCCAGGTAATATAGGTGAGAAAGTAAAATAATTGATAATATAAGCTCAAGATGTTAGCACTTGGGAAAAAATGATTTTGAAATGGGTGTCATCTTGGTTAAGTGTTTAAAGGTTGATGTAAGTTAAAGTTATGAGGGGATGAGAGATATAATTATGGCATTAATAATTGAAACTGATGAGGTAGTTATTAATAGTGCAAGTGTCCCCCCTTGAGTATGATTATAAGTGATAATAAAAGAAATATTTAAACATACTGTTTAAAAGTTGATTAAAGGAGCATCTCAATGAAAGAAATTGTTTATTAATGAAAATATTGGCATGTTGGAAGAGCAATAGAAGAATTTAATGATTTCTGATGATAGTTTTGGTTTTGGTAACATTAAGAAGATGGAACGATAATCTTTGAGTTTGTTTTAGCAATCAATAAATATTTTTAAAACTGAACCTCCATCGAATTGATCAAGCTATTGGTTATGGGTTGATCGATTTAATGACTTGGACATTAAACTGTTCTTAAAATGTGTCAAATTTAATTGATAAATTATTTATAATATTTAAAGTTGTTGATTCAAGCTTAGAATTAAAAAAATTTAGGTGTTATTTGTAAATTAAAACATTTCAGTTATTATGCTTGTACATTATTCTATTAGTAAATATATCATATACAATAGTTTTATCTACTGATAATTACCTATATGACACAGCTTATGTATTTGCACATCAGTTACATAAATATTAGTATTTACTAATCTAACACTTGTTCTTTTCTTCTTATCTCATCTACAATAGTTTAAAGTGATTAGATGCTATGAAAAATCAATAAAACAATACTGGTTTAGATGATATTTTAGCAATGATTAAGATTTAAATGTTAATATGTGAATATGAAAGATTTATATTATATGTATGCAATCTTACTTTTATTTAAACTAAAATTTTGGGCAAAAATTCTTTAATGAACCTGTTCTAAATAGTTTAACCGATTTGTTAATATTTCCCAGAGCAAGTCTGAATTGGCGCAAAGGAACTAATGCCCGATGGATTTTAATGGAGCTGGCTGGCCTAGTTCTATTTTCAAATCATTATTTGTCAATACATTGCTCAAGAAGAGAATTGGTTCTCACTTATAAGAATGGGCTTTTTTAAAACTTGTATTTATTATTTTCTTATTATGAAAAGTTATTGATGTTTAAAAAAAGATGAAGTTATTTCAAGAGAAAATATGATAATTTAACATCCATTATTCATTTTGAAATTGAAAATTACGAGTTTAAAAGAGTAATCAATCTAAGTTATGCCATGTGATTAGATGGTTGAATTTTAAGAATAAAAATAGAGATATTTTTAATAGCGTAGTTTTAGAAATTGGCCTATTGGACATTAAGATTAATGCTAATCTTATGTAGCAATTAATTGCTAGTTGTATCTATAAAACAACTAAGAATATTTTATGATTATTTTCTATATCCGTGGGCAATACATCACACCATATATTATCCTCGTAACTCCCAAATTTGATGGGAACCAAATAACGTTGAGTAACAGAAAGTGAGGTATGGTTTATCCAGCTAACATTGAATGGAATGTGGTTCAGCTTGAAGTTTTGCTCTAACCAAGCTATGCGTGAATACTACATGTATGGCACTATCACCATCAATCATAATCTTACATGCAATGCCATTGCATGTGATTGATAGTATTCCTTTGTCTCCAGTCTTCTTATCTGAATGACGTACCAAGGTATCTCATTACTCCTAGATATATTGCATCTCCTTCATCAATAACTTCAACAATGTCATTACTATGAATAGATTCTAATTTATCATCTCCCACTTCCTTTTCAACATTTACAGTGGATAGGATTGCTCACTTATGTTTAAGCTGCCTTTCTGCTTGCACCTATGATGAATTTACATAACTCACAGATATGCCCATTTGGGAAAGAGTTGGAATCTAGATAGATGTGAAGATGCTAATCGAGGCCTTTTATTGGGACTCAATGAGAAGGGCATTGCATGGTGTATCCTTTACGGTTTGAGGATCATTCATTTCAACCTGATGTCGAATGTCTACCCTCGAGCCCATAACAAAATTATTGGCCAATTGTCAATCTGAATCTTGACAATTAAGCCACTAAATCCTCAAACATGTTAAAATACTTAGTAATTGATATGGTGCTATGTTTAAGTGTATGGAACTTCGTGTGAAATTGCTTGTGATGATAAGATGAGCAATACTTGTTCCTAAGAATCTACCTCATCTCGACTCAAGAGATTCTCTTATGACCAGTCATTTCTTTATAATAAATATAATTATCCTAAAAGATTTTAACGTGACTAATCAGCTTCATATTAGCGAATGTGAGTTGCTGGTAATCATTTAGGTTGTGCCACTTGTACTCTTTGATTTGGGTCATCCAATCTAGAAAATGATCACGGTCATGGATGCCATCATAAGTAGGGGCTTCTATTTGATCATGCTTAAAATATCTTTATCGTGGTGATCTCTTTCACGTGTTACTAAACCTAAGTGATGGATCAGTTTTAGGTATCCCCAAATATCATCTCCCCTCCGACAATCAAGTTCCCTAAGATACTTGTAATTAAAATGATTCTCAAATTTATTTTTCCTAGGAACTCTACCTCTCTATAGTTTGGATTGTGTCTAATCTCATAAGTAGAATCATCCATAGTTCTAGCTTGATGAGCAGGGTACTTTGGTGCTGGTGGAGGGTATTGATCATTTCTTGCATTTAATGCTTTTAGCACTTGTTTAAATTGAACCTCTATCTTAGCCATAGAAGTTTCCAAGCCCTTAATTTGTTGATTTACACCATTCTCATTAGATTCTTGGTTGTTACCATGCTTTCCTTTATATGCAAAAGTTTTTAAATAAAATGCAACTACTCTAATCGATAAAATATACGAATAAATAAAAGATAAACAAATTAAACTAAAACACACGTAGTAAGTTAAAACAGTAAATGCGGACGGGTAGGTTTGGGGACAGTTAGCTGGCTAATTTAAGGTGGAGGTACACTAAATCAGACAAGAAATACAAAATTTGCACAAAACATGCCTCAAATATAGGAAATGTACAAACTATCAATATCGATGCAAATTTCAGAGACTAATAACTCAAGATATCCAAGAAAATGAAAGGCACACTTTCTGTGAAGGCGAACGGATCCCTTCATGTGTTGAATATTCCTAGGATTCCCTCTCTTTGTTGGAGTGCTTTAATTCTTTAAAAGTACCATTGGTGTGTAGACGTTGATTTCAATATTCCAACGGTGTAAACAACACTGAAATTGGAGGTCAGACGACGAAGAATAGAGCATTGGAAGTCGGCGCGACGAAGGAAGGCTGCTCAATGGTACTTGTGCAAGCTGGTGTGCGCGCGGCTAGGCTCAGGCAGGGTCGGGTCCCGCTGGCTGTCAGTTCACGAGTGGGTGCGACGCTGGTCACGTCAGTTCAACGGGTGATGACGAGAACAACGGGTGGCGACTGTTGGTATCTAGAAATGACACCTTTGAAGTTTTTAGGGCCAAAACAGGATAAAAATAATTTCAAGAATTACAAAAAACATGTAATTCTTAACACAAATCTCTATAAGCCTAACCAAGAAACTTCGTTTTGATGCCAAAAATGATGAAGGTTATTGTAGAAGGATTGTAGCTTTTATTCAGGAGACTTTGTCAAGTTATTGGTGGATCAAACGAAGTCAGGATAGCTTGAAATTTTAAGAGGATGTTGTGGTAGCTGTTAAGAATTTGCGGGAGTTTTTTTAATGATTTGATGGCTGTTTAAGAGGTTTATGAACAACGAAGTGAGAGAATGTCAGATTTTGCATATATTTTATTGGAGGGATGTTTGATGGTCAAAATGAAAGCATATTTTAGCAAAATAAAGTGGAAATGAAAGATAACATAGAGTATTATAAGGTCAAATAGAAAATAGAGAAAAAAAGATAAACTCAAGGTTATCCATATCTTGGGCTCTTGAAGGCTATGCACGCCTTCAAGACCTTTGATTATGCACACCGAAGAGAATTTTTCTTTTTTATTCCCTCCAAACAAGCTCTCAAGCTTTTTTTTTGTATTATTTTTTAAGTATCTTGAAATTATGGTTTACATGAGATATAAATAATCACCTTACCCTAATTCCAGCATAGCAGTGCTAATAATGATAATAAGGTTCCGCTACACTTCTCTTGGTGACATTTTTACATTACTGGTGTAAGAATAAAAAATGACAAAATACATAAGCTTAACATAAATGCAAACATAACCTAATAAAATACATAAATTTGATGGGTTCACAAACACAACTTGACAATAAGCTTTCTTTTTTGTATTATTTTTCAAGTATTCTGAAATTAGGGTTTACATGAGATATAAATAATCACCATACACTAATTCTTTCGTAGCAGTGCTAATAATGACAATAAGGTCCTGTTACACTTCTTTGGGTGACATTTTACATTACTGATTCAAGAATAAAAAATGATATAAAATTCATAAGCTAAAATAACATAAATAAGATGGCACAAACACAACTTGACATGATAATTCAAGCTCATTGAGTATGCCGTGTAGGTTTTTGTGCTGCATCAGATAAATTACCAAGAGAAGTTCTTTGGAGTGCTTTGGAGAGAAAGGTGTATTGTGTTTCATATATTGATGAAATATGTATAATGCGGCTGTAATGTGTGTTTGATTGTAATGTGGCTTGTCTAATGATTTTCTAGTTACTACTCTCAGCCCATATTTTTTTGCTATAATTATGGATGTTCTTACTAAGCACATGCAAGAGGAGGTTCCTTGGTGCGTGCGATTTGTTGCTGACATTTTAGTAATTAGCAAGACTAGAGATGGGTTAAAGCAAAACTTGAGTTGTGGTGGACTATCTTAGGATCTATAGGCTTTCATTTTAATAGATCTAAGAAAAAATATGTGGAGTGTAAGCTTAATTGTATTAGGAGCTCAAATCTCGAGGACATAACTTTTGAGGACCATGTGATTAAAAGAGCGAGAGGTTCAAATACCTTGGTTCCATTATTCAAAAATAATGGTGAAATAGAGAGCGATGTGATTAATAAGATCTAAGCTGGTTGGATAGAATGGAGGAGCACTGTGTGATTGAAAAATCTCACTCAAAGTTAAAGAAAAAATATATAGAGTAGTTATATGATCAACTATGTTATATGGGGTTGAATGTAGACCAATTAAGAAGAAACTTGCTGATAAAATAAGTGTTACAGAGATGAGAGATGAGAGTGCTGCCTTAGGGTTTGGGCATATTAAGCATAGATAGTTCAATGCCTTTGTTAGAAAAATTGAGTTTATGAATTTTGCCCATATTAAAAGGGATAGAGGAAGACCAAAAAAGATAGTGGAAGAAACCAATATAAAGGATTTCTCTTTTTGGAACTTAGTGAGGGGCTTCTATTTGATTGTGCACTATCGAAACAAAAGAATTCATGTAGCTGACTCAACCTAATGGGATGAAGACTTGGTGTTGTTGGTGTTGTTTTTGTAACATGGAATGAATCAAGCACATATCTGATTATAGGGTATTAATGCAAAATTGGGTTGGAAGGATTATCTTGAGCCAAATAAAGATATCAATGCCATTAGTTTGAATAATTGTTGGTTTGGCTATGCTGAATACTTGGTTGTATATACTTTTGATGGTTTGCATAAGGTAGAGTTTTATATCCTATCGTAATGGCATTTGTCTTGCACACATTTAGTTTCTGAAAGACAAGATTATTTTGCTTTTTAGTCTCATGTAGAAGTTAAATGAGCAATGTTTGAATCAAATTAAGATTGAATCAGCGTTTTATAGAAAAACATGGCTTGAATTGTCATCGAATAAAAATTTTAAACTGAGCTTGAGTGGGTTTGATTACTTGACATTGGATTGTTCATAGCTCTACTTATGAGCATTCAAGGAAGTGTTTTTTTTATTCATAAAGAGCGCTCCAGATTTTGGTTTATACTTAGGTTAGACTAATAATGCTTTGAAAAAATTTAAGTACTCTGTTGGTCAAGGGATGCTTGGCTGTGGGTAGGTTTTTGACTTGTTGTTAGAGCTAACATTCGGTTTTTACTTTCTTTTTTGTGATGTCTTCCAATCAATCGGTATTCCATGAAGTAGCCGGCAAGTTTTTTAGTGCGTCCCTTCTTTTTTCAGTGACCACATCATGACCTGACTTTTCTTAGCCCTTTCCTCAAGTCATGTTTTTCGTGAGTAATCAGGGCAATGTTGCTCATAGAAGATGCGGAAGGAGCTCCGAGTATGTAGCTCTTGTTTTCTCCTCTTCAATACTTACAGAATATATCCCCTAGCGAGAACTTGAATTTCATCCTATTGATGCAGATTCTTAACATCATCAAAGATTTTATCAATGACAATGAGAAGTATTGATATTCTTCTTTTCTGTTATATTTTGGTTTTCTATAGCATATCTTGAGCAATCTCGGACAAATTCTACAGTTTTATTTAACTGAAACCAATAACAAGTACAGAATTGGATGAAATATATCACCAACTGAACACCTTCTCAAAAGTCATTCAGTAGTCTTCTATGCCTCTTATGCTATAAAGCACGGCTCCTGAGAAACATCCTATATTTCACTTACAGCTTTATTGAGAAGGAAATTTTCTCTTACATTGCTCATCATGGAGCTGATTAGTCGTGGTATGATCATATTGTTTAGATACCCACATCAGGTATTTTGGATCATCTTCTTCCAATGGATTTGCAACCTCGCTGCTTTGCTCGGATAACATCAAAATTGTGTGACCATTGCAGTTAATATTGTTCATTCTGTTTGTGTTCAGTGAGAGATGATTTCATCTCCAGTAGTGCCATCAATACTTTATATGTATTATCCAGGATCGCTAGAATGGTGTCTGAGAGAACACAGATTAGAGGAGTATTGCAATGCTCTTTCAGGATTCATGAAAGAGGCTGCAAGGAGTTTTACAATTAAGAGAACTGTGTTCAAAATAGCTTTGTTACCATGCATGTTAGTTTGGATAAACTCATAGAGGTATAAACTGAAAATTAGCTTATAGCACAAGATTATATACATTGTATGCTTAATGCACATGAGAGAAAGAATTAGAGCCACAACAATTGAGTGAAATATTTTTATTTGTCAATAAAGACATCTCTTGAAGATAAAAATAAAAGGAATAATTTTAAGTTTGAGAGGAGAAATAACGCCTCAAATCCTCTTTATTCCAGCAGGAAGCCATTAATGAATGCGCTCCTTCACTGCACATGTTGTCTTATTTGACGTGAATGGCTACTTTGAGCTTTGTTGCTTTTATGCAGTTATGGAGTTGCCGCATTAGGTAAAGAATCGAATCATTTTGTCAGATTTATTTATTAAGCATATGGCATTTTTAGGAACTTTCACAAATTTATTATGCTCTTCATTTGTTTTTTTTTGGTAAGAACTTTATGAGTCAATTAATCTAATTAATTATTTTCATTATTCTAAAGACTAGATTCAGAAACAACAATACTCAGCATAGCTTAACTGTGAAATTCATACCATATAAATCATTTGTCCTTGTTCAGTTTTAACCCCCAATGCTAATGCTTGTTTACGAAAGTTTGCTATAAGCTTAGGTGAATCATTTTCTACTTTGTGAAAACATACAGTTTAGTCTTAATATTATGATGGTTAGTTTAATCTAATCTCCCTTTGATGGGGCTAGTTTATCCGATTGTTGTCTCATGTTTTTGCTTTTACTTACCTGAGGAATGCTGCTTTTCTACTTTTAAGCATTTTAAGGTGAACAATGTTCTTAAATACTTTAAAATTTTCATTACGGAAACCTTCTTTATTTATAGGTCTTCTGTTTGCTGAAACAACTTGATGGAGATTTTATTAATCAGTTTGTTTCAAGGAGGGAATTGTTATTTCTATCTTGTCTTCCAGTTACACCTAATTCTCATAGAATAGTGGAAACAACGCATGCTTTTACAGATGGAACAAGGATTGGTTTTGTAAGTTGCTCAAACGTTTTTTGTAAACTCAGACAAACGATTTTTATGATGATCACCACTTATATTGCAATTGTTAAGGATGAACGAACAAAGATTTATAAGAGAGTGGCTGATCTGGGCAAAAAGCTTGATGGTGTTCTACAGCATTCTCAATTTAGGGCTTTAACGTCCTCTTTCATAACCGATCGTGTTCGTGAATGTTTTGTATCATCCAAGGCAAGGAATTTACTGCTATCCTTCTGCATTCCTTAAATTTAATGTCTTACCATTTATTGCAATCTTTGTACATTTGCTACTTGTAAACTTTTCTTCTGCTTGAACACATGTTTCATACAATACTTGAAAGCTTTTTTTTCTGCCTTGATTAGTCCACCTCTTCCATAAAATCATATGCATGTGCTCATCAATATGAAATTATGGCCAAAGGACGGCATATTGAATGTGTTTTCTTGAATTTTTTTTTTGCTCTTAATATTTTCATTGAATTTAATTATTCCTTGATGGATCATGGTCGCACAAAAGCTGCTAAGTTTTTCTGTAAACTTTATGATTTGATGTATTATATATAGCTTGGTTAAGAATCTGCACCTTCTGTAAAACCTTACAAGCTGTTGTTAGCAGCCAGCAGTCATCGAACTGACACATGGTTAAATATTTGTTTTTTTGGAGATGTTCAACTTTTACATTTTGGTTGTTATTGGAATCATGCTTTTGTGATAATAAATAGAAAATTTCCATGATAGTTGAATGTTTCAGTTTAACCAACTTAGTCATAGGCTACTCATGAGGGACACCCGCAAGATTAAGCTAGGGTTAGTTGAAAAAAAAGGGGCTGTTTTTGATGTTTGAAGCATCAACCTTCTGTTATACCCAGCAAGAACTGCTGTTTTGTTCCTCCGAAAGGAAGAAAGTACAGTTTTTGGATGGGAAACTGCTGCCCTTGATAATGGATGTCAATTAGGACCTTTGGAAAGCAGGTTGGGACTGCTGTGGGGAAAATACAAAGATCCTGCTGTTGCGCATAAAATAAGATGGGATAGGAAAAAATATAAATAAGGAAAAAGAGAAGATGAAATTTTTTTGGTGTTCAAAGAAAGGCATTAGAAGAATATTTTGAAAGATATAGAAGAATAAAAATTAGGCTATGAAAATCAACACAAGAACTTTGGGAAAAATTTGGCAATATTTCAAAAATTTGAAAATCAGTTTTCTTGCACAGGAATTCAGATACGATGATAATTAACTTTCATTGAATATGCTTAAAATTTTAGCAATATTACCTTCCATTTTCTAAATTTTGATCCTTGAGTACATGATAGTATAATTCCATTCATTTTCTAAATTTTTTCCCTTTCTTTTATGGAATATTCCCAAAACAGAACCTCTCAAAATTGCTTTGTTATCTTCTTTCATTGTTTTTCTTTGTGCATATTATACATTCTCTTAGTTGAAATGATTTGTGGAGAAAAATTTCAGAATCTAAATATTTTTATTTTAGTAGATCTTTAAATTGAATATATGGAGTGTTAGTTTACTTATAATAGAAATCTTGATCTTGAGTATGTTACTATTGAGGACCATGTGATCAAGAGGAGTATGCCTTTCAAATAACTTGATTCAATTATTTGAAATAACGGTGAAATAGAGAATAATGCGATTAATAGGATCCAAGTTTGTTTGATGAAATAGAGGAGCACTTCTGGAATATTGCGTGATCAGAAAATCCCACTTAAAATTAAGAAAAAAATTATTGTGTATCTATATGACTTACTGTTACGTGCTGTTGAATGTTGGCCAATATTTGCCAATAGAAAAAGTGTCACAAAATGCGCATGCTAATGTGGATGAGTGGGTATGCTCAAAAGAATGGAATTAGAAATGTAGTAAGGTTGGAGTGGCTCTAGTAGTTGATAAGATTAGAAAGTGTCTTCTAAGATCATTCGAGCATATTAAGTATAAAAGTTTGATGCCCATATTAGAAAAATTGAGTATGTTAAAAGAGGAGAGGAAGACCAAAAAGATATTAGAAGAAATTGTTAGTAGGCTTTTATTTGATTATTTGATTATGCACAATGGAAACAAAGGTTTCATGCAGCCAACCCCACTCAATGAGACTAAGGCTTGGTGTTTTTGCTCTTATATTTGTGCTTTATTTGTTTATTTTTAATATTGATGTTGCTAACAATTGCATTAACAATAGTTTACAACAAAATTGCTATTTTTATTTCCACATCAAGACTCAATGCGTCCAATTTTTTGCATAATTAATATATTACCCAACTGTTCACTGGAGCCATTTTAATCATTTACTTTTTATTCTTTGGGACTAAACTGAATTTAAAATTAATAGTTGAGAATAAATTAAATAGCTTAAATAATTAGGGACTAAACTTGATAGATTAAATATCTTGGATTATTTTGGTTAGCCTGAAGCATTCAAAGCACTATTTTGGTAAATGATTAGTTTTTTTTCTGCATCTCTCGACTTTTAACTATTGTTCTTTTGGGTCTCATAGTCTCTTTTTTATTATCTTTAGCTCCCAACTCTTAAAAATTGATTCATTTTATTTCTTATATTCTGGATGGGATTAATTTAGATGGATTTTTTTTTCTGTATTTTTACTAAAGGCATATTTGTCATTTATGTAAGAGATGTATTTGTAAATAATATCAGGAATTTAAAATTGATTATTTTTAAATAAGTTGAAACATTTATTATATTGAAAAATAAATGCAAAAATATATCATGATATTTTATAATTATCTTAATAATACTTTAATTGGCTTATATATTTTTAAATTTAATTCAGAATATTTCTTAATATTGGATTTGCTACATGTAGCACCATTTTTATAATTTCTTAGGAGTAAATTATTTTATCCATCGAAATGACAAATGATATCCTTACAAATATATTATATTAAAATTAATATATTAAGCAATTTTGTTTTGTTTATTATATATTTTTTGTTGATTATATGTATATATTAAAAATGCTTGTAAACATTTGCATATTAAATATATATATAAAGATGGTGACAATATTTAATTTGATAGTGTAATAAATCATCCATTGAGAATAAAATTTCGTAAAATAATTTTTCATGATTCGTAAGTATATTCATTAGTCAATAAATTTATTGAAATAAAAAATCATAATTAGAGGATCAATATTAATTACCACTCTCATATAAAATTAGAGGTTAGAATTGGATATTCACTTATACATGTGGGCTATGTATTTCTTTAACTTAACCAATAATATTACAAAATAAATTGTCAATTTCATCTTCATTGATTATCTTTAGGTGGAATTAGTATCCCACTCTTTTTGATATTAGTAAACTAGATTCAATTAAAGAAAACAAAATGTTTAGATGAGCTTAATTATTTAAACTTATATAATTAAGCTAATGACTTACAAATAGTCCATTTTAATTGCTAACATGCTCATAGGCTTTTGAGGTGATGCTCCTAAGAAATCATAAATGATTTATTCAAAAATCTTGGAGGCATATAAAGTGTGTAAAAATACATCATGATTGAAACCTAAAAACTTTAATTGTTAAGATTGCAACTATTATTTTGGCATTATCCTCATCATCTTGTTTGAACTTTCTATAGGTAAAGAAAGTTTTTAACTTGTTAATTATGAATATATATATTAGATTAAACATGATTATTAATAATATAAGGGCATGAATTGTTGATTTTAAAGCTTGGTTTTATTTATCTTTTACTTTGGTTTTGATAATCATAAAGTATAAATTTATTTTTGCTCAAGTTCTAAGTATATATTTCAGGGAAGTTAATTAAGTTTATATTTTAGCTTAGATGATCTTGATACCTGCTTCAAATTTTTTATTTATTTATTATACTCAAATTTTATATAAAAATTGTTAGCATTAGTTTTTGTCTTATTCTTACTAAAAATTGAGAGAGAATATGCACTTAGAGAGCATGTTAATCGTTCCTTACTTTTTTCTTTACTTGCGTATGCATCCAGATGCGCTAGCATTTGTGCCTAGGAGCGTGCGCCCATATGTTAGAAAGAACGTGTTAAGGCGCACTGTGATTTTGGTGGCTTGATTTGTGTGAAGGCAGGTTGGCACCAAATTGCACTTGGTTGGGTTTTGACTTGCATCTAGGTGGGCTTGATATTATATAAGGCGGGCCATGATTTGCAACTTCATGTAATCAACCACATTATGCCATTAGCTCAAGCGCATCTTGTTGCCCAAAAAGTTGAGTATGCCTAAATTGACCCCTTAACATCTATAAATAGTAATCGTTAAGAACCTTTGCAAAAATCTTTAAGCATTCAAAGTTATGTTCTAAGGCGCCCTAAGGTGTTTGAAGCTTTCTCAAAGTTTAGGAAGAATATGGTATTGGAAACTTCATCTCAAGGATGAAAGTGTTTTTATTTCTTAACCAACTCTTGTGAGTTGCACAAGAGAACTTTTGCAGGTTTGCGAGACAACGTTTATGAAGGAGCGATTGAGAAAGCTCAGTTTCAGCAAAGCCTTGGAATGAAGGAAAGATCTACAGTCTTGCGGCAAAGTTTGCGGAGGGGTCGCGAAAGTTCTGTCTCGGCATAACTATGGGAAGGAGGGAAGCTCTACAGGTCAGTTGTCAAAGTGTGTGGAGGGATTTTGGCAGCTTCGTTAAAGCACAACTTTGAGGAGGGTGAACTCATCAGCTTCATGGTTATAGTGTGTGATAGGTGTTGTGTGCACTTCTTTGACTTCATGAGAAAAACTAAGCTTTGCGCCTCTTCAAGCGGAATCGTGAAAATAGTGAAGTTTTGAAAAGTTTAAATAAATTTGAATTACTAAAAATTTATGTGCTTTTTTACTTTGCTCTGTTTTATTTTTATTTTATTATTTGTGTGCTTTAAATTTTTCTTAATTTGATTCAAAATATCCCAAACTCAATATAATTAGTAAAGTTTCTTAAGTTCAGCTTCATTATGTTAAAAACTCAATTTATTCTCCTTGTGATAATGTCACCTCAAAATTTAAAACCAACAAACAATATTAATGCGAAATTTTTACACTATTGTGATCTCATGGTCTTGTAGAGATCTTGCTTTATTGGCACTATACGTGAATGAGAATGTATACTCAACCATCATTGTTCAATGGAATATTTTTTTCTTATAATCCGTAGATTATCAAATGTAGATGGTAATATAACCTAAGTATACTAAACTTACCATTGCCAATGGATGAATCTGGATTTTAGAGATGCACAATTACTTGCTAAAGCATTTATTTGCTTTTAGTATGCATTGAAGCAAGAAGAGTACATGTCCATTTATTGTGCATAGTTATATAGGAACTTTGGGATACTTTAGTTATCACTTGTGAAAGAATTATTACATTAAACAATCCAGCATCAATATTTAATCCATAGAATATGATCTCCTTCATACAAAGAAAGCATATTTAAAATATATATGAGATTGATTAATATCATTTTAATTCTTCATTCTTTTGAAAAAAAAAAAAACTAGAATAAAGTTCATGAGAGTTTACCATCTTGCTAGGACCTACCTACCTCAAAGGCCAAGTTATAAAAAAGACAAAGATCTCAAGACATACTCCTTAGATCAACTTTGAAGCTATCTTGCATTCTGATTTGTGTGCTCGTAACATAAAATTTCAGTTTATTCATAACTTCCTTTCTAAAGATCTTGCATCTTTATTTTGAATTAACTCTATATTTATTTAACAAAATGTTTTGCTATTTTAATGATGTTAGTCTTTTTGTGATAAGGTCAAAAACAACTATGATCAAAGTGATCTAATCTAGAGCATCTGAACCTTTGTGCCTTGAAATATAGACATCATATTGGAAGTTAGGTTTCTTATAATCAACTTATATCTTATATTGTCTTTTTTTTTAAATTTTATTGATTTACATCGATATATAGATCATTTATTTTTAATTTTTGTAAAGCTCTCCTTTATGCTAAAAATCATCCCAATCATAAAATTAATTTCGATAACTTTGCTCGGGGGCAAAGCTATGTGAAAATTTGGGTCTCCTTTTAATCCCTACCATAAACATATGTATTATCTACACAATTCAAGCAATCAATATTACCATATTTTTGTTTCATGGCATCACTACTAATTTTTTTCCCAATTGAAATCACATGATTTCAGCTTCTTTACATCCAACAAATTTCTCATGTGGATCAACATTTTGCATCAAACAACTCATGATACTCATGTAACACACTATTATTACACAGGAAAGTTTCACAATTCTAAGCGACATAGTTGTCACCATCATCAATATCATCAACATAATAATTTCTCTTGTTAGTATTTATCTTCACTTTTTTTGCATCATTCCTGCATCTACTCAAACCACCAAATATTTTAGAAAAAGTAGCATCATCTAGACATTCTGAAACAATACTATATGCATAGTTTCTAATTTTCTTGCCATTATTTTTGTAAACATTCATAATAACAATTTAGTAAAAAAAAGAGAAATTACATGAGGAAAATGCAATACTATATATTTATAAACAAAAAAAGACAAACTAACATAAGCATAGATGCAATCTATGTGCTAATGGAAAATATAGAAAACAATGATGTGGAAAGACAAGGAAGGAAAATTGTGCGGAAGAAAGGAAAAAATTATAAAAAACACCTAAATCCTAAATTGTCCAAGCTCATCGATATAGATTAAAAAATGTAGAAGCCTTCTGCTCTGCTAAGAACAAAGTGAAGTAAAATTGTACCTAGCATTTCGTGGGGAATTTATCGGTGCAATCTTCCAGCGGATGCATTCTTCCTAACATTGTGCTCCTTCCTCCTATCCAATCTTTCTGCTGTTGTGCTCTCTTTGTATCTACGCTGAAGGTCTGCTTTCTCAATACTTGTGGAAATAAGCCCTTGACCTTGCTTCAAAATAAACACAAAATCGAGATTACCAATACTTAGATGACTCTATTTCTACGTATGCAATTGATGCATTTTCCATCCTTTTCATTAAACAGCATGTGACTCATTACCTGTGAGACTAACATGAACAAAATATTAAGAGTTGCTACTAAAATCAATAAAAACAAGAGTTAGGGACAAAATAAACAACAGTGAAGAGTGACCTAAACAAAAGATGACTTTTGGTAAAACTTCAATAATAAGAGGTTTTAGGAATCAAATGATAAATAAAATAACTATTTATTCATCTTCGTTATTATAATATGATTATTAGTGCTGTGACAACTATCCATATCTATGCACTTAAAGTGTCCTCATGTGTATTTATTTTTTCACATATACTTGTATTCTTTTTCCAATTTTTTCTCTTCCTCTAGGTCTTTCTTGCATTATCAAGTAGCTTTTCGATTTTGCACTGTTATTTCTTTGTGGCAAGTTGTGTGGATATCAATTTAAGCTATTCATATGTTCCATTTCCTTGTGCTGCATTATTTTTCTGAAACTTTGTTGATATTATTATACCTTTGTCCTTTTTCTGTACCTGTATTGTTGGATTTCCTTTTCAGTTCTCTCTTTTATTTCATGTCATGACATCTATGCGTTTAAGTATGTATAGACAGACTGTTGCGATTTACTTGTCATGTTTCATTGATAGCATTAAAGAGTATTCATGATTATAAGGGAGAAGCAATAACTGGAAGCACTAACCGTAGTACTTGCAGCATGCATCCCATATGGTATTCTTGGAAGCACACACCAAAAACATGCGGCGATCCTTCTCTCACATTGTTTTTGTTGCAGCTAAGACCACGCAAAGTGTCATTTAGAGAATCTCCTTCTAGTGTCTCTGGAATGAGGTGGCTCAAGGAAGTTGTTCTCAGCAAGAGGACAGATTGTGCATTCCGCATGACAATGGTTGGTGATCCCAAGCTGAAGTTAGATGAAGTTGGAATTCCATATGATGTTGCTAGAAGCCTTTTTGTTTCTGAGTTTGTAAACAAATTTAATTTGGAAATGCTGAATAACAGCCAAGGCGTTCATTTGTGGAGAGATCAGAAGTTAATCTTTAACTGTAAATCAAATCAACTACAGATTGGTGATCGGATTGAACGGCCTCTTGTAGACGGTGATACTGTTCTAGTAAACCGACCTCCATCTGTCCATCAACATTCTTTGATTGCTCTGTCAGTCAGAATTCTTCCAAATGATTCGGTTGTTTCGATAAATCCATTATGCTGCGCTCCTTTGCTTGGTGATTTTGATGGAGACTGTCTGCATGGCTATGTTCCACAATCTATTGATTGCAGAGTAGAGCTTCAGGAGCTTGTCAGTTTGGCTAGCCAACTACTTAATGGATTGGATGGCCGAAATCTTTTATCATTAACTCATGATAGCATGACTGCCGCATATTTGCTGACTATAAGGGATGCTTTCTTGAACAAGTTTGAGATTCAACAGTTAGAAATGTTATGCCATCATCACTCGCCAGTACCTGCAATCATAAGTGATCGAAATCTTTCCAGTCCTCTATGGACAGGACAACAATTACTAAACATGCTATTTCCTCCTTTGGTGGATCTTTATGAAGCTCATAGAACTCATCAGAATTGTAAGGGTGGTCTTTTGTTTGATTCACAATTCTTGTCTTGGTTGCAGAATAAACCTAACAGTATTTTTTATTGGATGTCCCAAAACTATGGAGGCAAAGCTCTTGACTATCTGTTTTCAGCTCAAGAAGCTCTCTGTGAATACTTGACAATGAGAGGCTTAACTGTATCTTTGGGTGATATGTACCTCACCGCAGATTCTTATACTAGAAGGAAGATGATTGATGAGGTGAACTTTGGTTTGCAAGAAGCAGAACATGCATGTAAAACCAGAGAGCGTCTGTTGAACAAGTTTGATTGTTCTGTGAAGGCTACAAATGATTTAACGAATTTACCCCTTACTTTGGATCTCCAGAACTCGTCATGGTCTGGAACATGCATTATCCAGGAATCCTTAAGTGCATTTAAAAACATATTCTGTGATATTCAGTACACTATACTTAATTATATTGACAGTAATAACTCAATGTTAGCGATGATAAATTCGGGAAGCAAGGGTAGTCTGTTGAAGTTAGTTCAACAAGGAGCATGTATGGGAATGCAACTTTCTGCTAGTGAAATACCACTTAAGATTCCTGCATTTTTTTCGTGTGAGCTGTTGAATGAGCAGAAGATTTTTCATCAGAATAGATTACGTTATGATTCTGTTGATGGATGTGCTCAGAAACAATTTGCTGTAATTAAAGCTTCTTTGCTTGACGGTTTGAATCCATTAGAGTGTTTCTTTCATTCCTTGTCTGGTCGTGCAAATCTCTTCAGCGAGAATGCTCAGCTTCCTGGAACATTGAGCAGGAAGCTTATGTTTTACATGCGAGATTTGTATGTTGCCTATGATGGAAGTGTAAGGAATATATATGGAGAGGAAATTGTTCAATTTGGTTATAATATTTCAGAAAATGGTGAATTTTTCCAAGTTTCTTCTGATAGAGAAGCTTCAACAAACACTCCAGGTGGCCAACCTGTTGGCTCATGGGCTTCTTGCTCTCTGTCAGAAACTGCTTATGGAGCCTTAGAATGCCCAGTGAATCCACTCTGCCCCTCCCCATTAATGGATTTGAAGGTTTTATCCTACCAATCTCTTTTAGTTTGCTTAATTTATTCTTGTTGTTCATTCCATTTCTCAATTGAGGACTTGTGATTGAAATCTCTTTGATGAAAAGCAAGATATTTCTGAACGCTTTTATTTGGTTCAACTTTTGAAGAAGATCACATAAACCCTTTCCTTTTAAACTTTTTGTTGGCAGCCTGTACAGATATTTTTGTATTATGAGTTTCATATCCCATTCCTACTTTAACTTTGAACAGAAATTGCATGCATTATTATGTTATTTCTTATAAAAGTTTATGGAAATAAGTTGTATTTAAATTTTTGTCAAAATCCAGTTTTCTCGTATTCTTATAAATATGATGAATATTGCTCATTTCACTTATAGAATAATTTTTTTCTTGTGATGATTAGTGTGCTTTGTATCTAGCTGTGGTGATTCATGTGCATTGTATCCAAGATCCTAAATTATTGTGTGATTACTTTTCTCTGTAGTTTCTGAGCAATAAACCTAGCATGCTCTTTTGCATGTATTAGATAAAGAATGAAGGAAGTGTGCATTACAATTACGTTAATTTATTGAAGTGAGGTTCCACTGCATTGTATAAAACTTCACCGCATTTGGAAACAGTTCATCATTATAATGTTATAAATATTGAACATTTCTTTTTAAATTGATTTGTATATGACAAATTAATATGTTTTGCAACAACATCAACCCTTAAATCCTACTAGGTGGGGTCGACTACATGAATTCTTTATTTCCATTGGCACAAACAAATATAAGCCATTTCTTAAGTTCCAATAGAGAAGATTATTCTTATTAGTTTCTTCCCTTGTTTGTTTTGGCCTTCCTCTTCCATTTTTAATATGAGCAAAATTCATATACTTAATTTTTCTAACATTGATGTTGCACGGTGTAATGACCCTAGGTCATTATTAGGTAAATGTTGAATTCCCGATTCGCTAAAATCGCCCACAATTTCAGTTTACCGTTAAAATCTCCCGCTAAAATAGCTTTTTAGGAAGTTTTTCAAAATTAAAAAAAAAATTGGAATAGAAATTAAGGCTGTACTCAATTTAATTAAGCATAACTTACCTCTTTAAACCGGAATCAATTGAAACCGACAGAATTTAAGAAAAATGTCGGTAATAATAGAAGGTTAACGAAACTTTTCCCATACCTGCGAGCAAGGTATGGAGGGCCGGCAGTTTTTGGAAGGGCGCACGAGCCCAGTCCGTAGTTCCCGCTGCAAGGAGCGGGCGTGCGTTACATACGCACGCCCTACTTAAACACCAGGAGACCCTCGACTCCTCACTACCCCCACTCGCCTCTCCCCATCTTTCGTAAGAAGCGTACCTGAGCCGACGTCCAGTAGCCATAGCTGCTCGATTCCTTCCGCTCGTACGCCAACTTCTTCCTGCGCTCGACCGACCGCTCGACCCGGCACGGCGACCCCCTTGCGCTCGATCCCTTCCGCTCGGCCTCCCTATCTGCGCCGATCCCTTGCTCGCTGGTTCCGCTCGGCTCGACCTCTTCCAGCGCCGACTCCTCTGTGTATCGCGTCGATTCCGCACTCGTCTGTGCGCTTGTCCGCTCGGCTAAGGTAAGAAGGGAATGTATATGTGTTCATATATAAATATATATATATATTTATATATATGTATGTAAATATATTTATACATGTATATGTATATATATTTACATATATTTATATATGTAAATGAATATATATATTAACAATAACAATAATAATAAAGATTGAATTTTTACAAATTTGATATAATGAAATTGAGCAGTTCTTTTTAATTGAGATTAATTCTGATTTTTTTTTTTGAATTCACTAGGTTTGTAGTAAAACAAATTATGTTCCGATTAATTGGAGTATTATCTTAGGGTTTTTACTTATAATGTCCTATGTTTGAAAAATATTCATGTGCTACTATCTTAATAATGGGATTTGGGTGAGTTAAATATGATTTGTAATTAATAATAATTGAAAAATTCGACATAATATTAGTAATGTTTTTAAAACCTCTAAGTCAATTTTAGGACTCTTAAGAGGAACTATGGTAGCATACCTTTTAAATTATAAAGATTTAAGTTAAGGTTTGGAAAGGGATATGAAAATAAAAAGATAGGTAGTATATCGAGTAAATAAGATCCGTTGAAATATAACATCACTTTCAAAAGTTTAATAGAATTGTCAATCATAACTTTTGTTTGTGAGTGAAACGTCTAGTTAAGTCAAACACAAAAGGTACATTGGATATCACTTTATATGCTTTTACTTTCAATTGCTGCTTATGCATCGCTTTGAGCTTATTACTACTTGATATATTATTCTTACTACTAATGATGTAAGAGAAATTGAATGATGTTTATGTGTCTTGTGAATGTTGCAAGAAGGGTTCCGAAACGGAGCATGATTAGGTTAGGGACGGGGCTAGTCCTTGGGAGTTATAAGGGTGCCATCTGAAGTCTTTGAGGGATGCACAGGTGAAGGTTGCTTAAATGCACGTTGCCATCTGAGACCCTTAAGTGGGTCCAGGTGAAGGTTTATGCTTAAATGCATATGAACCCAGCCTCATGGTTCTGGCTTTGCCCAACAGAACTGCTATTATTGCTTCATTGTATCATAGACATAAACATAAACATAGATTTTTACGCAATTATTGCTTTTCCTTTTGACATTTGGCATGTGAACAAAACATTTATTTTGCAGGTGCCCTGATTATCTTTTATTTGAAACACACTGTATTTTCCCTGCAAATGTTATCTCATTTTTCTTTGCCTTCCGCTAAGCTTTAAGTATATTTTTAATATCTTTTGTATTTAGAATGTGCACTAAGGCATTATTTTTATAATGTCAGATCAGATATAGTTGGAGGCGGTTGATATAATCTAGAGGCGTAGCGCGGGAAAATAACTGCCGCTTCCAGGATTAATAGTTTGATGTATATTGAATTTTATGTAATAAATTTTGGATGTTGTTTTTATTTTAAATTGAATGAATGTCGTTTCTTATATGTGAATGGCTTGAATGTTCGTTAACTATTATTTTATCTAACTGCCAATATGATCCTGCGGAAAGATGCATCCGATGTTAGTTTGGTTCTTACCAACCTAACATGAGTCATCACAGTTGGTATCAGAGCAGGATTGGAAGTGTTAGAGTAAAATAGTATTTGACATAGAAGCCATAATTGGAAAATCATTCAATTTAAAGTATAAATACACTGGAATGAAATACTTGATAGAAAACTAGTGACATAGTAAGATTGTGGTAGGAACAAAACATCGTATAGAAAATTAGTGACACGATGAGGCATTATTAGGGCAACATCTAGTAGAAAGACTAGTTAAGGTCATTATTCAACGAATTATAAGTTTGTGTCTTTAAACAGATGAATTCCCCTAATCATTCGGAGGAACACTCGAAAATTGACTTAAGCCAAGAAGGACCTTGGCAAATGGACTTCAATGAACCTATTTTCAGTCCCCCTACTCTTGAAGACCGGATTCGAGAGTTGGAGGATAAGGAAGAGGCACACGGTGAAAGCCTGACAAGGTTCATGTGTGTCTCTTACGAGAAGATCACCAACCTCCAAAATGAGGTACAAGAATTGAAGGAGACACTTAGGTGGGTGCTCCCTAAATTGGCCGAATTCACTTTGGAAAAAGAAGAAGAGCATGAAGAATGCCTTTCAAAAGTTAAAAGGAAAGTGCATTAAACGAGGAATGCAGCCTCAACTTCTAGGAGGAAGAAAGCAACCAGTAAATATAGGAAGCTTTGGGCTAAAAGTCTTAAGCAACTCATTTAGAATATTATCTTAGGGGCAAAATTTTGTGTAACATGAAAAATTGATTGTATCTTTATTTCTGTTAACTTTCTTTGGCATGAAATATTAATTCTTTCTAAATGAAGCATTCAATTTCTTTATTTATTTTTTAATCGCAACCACCCTCCTTATAGATGAATCCGGAAGAGTACTCTCCTGAGTTGCCAATGGAGACTCCGGTGAAGGCCCCTTTGCCTTCAGGTCCATCGGAGAGTAAGACTGACAAAATCCTGGAGTAGATGGCTCAAATATTAGCCAATCAACATAAGACTCAGGAATCTCCCCCTAGCCAAGGGAACAGAATTGGCGGAGCTTTGCAAGCATTCTTGAAGCTAAACCCCCACGCTACGACGGATCAGCTCGGCCGATGGAGGCTGAAGATTGGATCCAGGAAATAGAAAATAAACTGGAGGACATAAGATGTACAGCCAGAGAAGCGGTGCGGTTGGCTAAGAGCCTATTCAAGGCCGAAGCTGAGCGATGGTGGTGAGTCACCCATAAAACTCAATTCATGGGCTTGGAACTAGAAGATATATCCTGGGAAGAATTCGCGGAGGCATTCCGAGGTCGCTACATCCCTCTGTCTGCCCAAAAGATATTGGAAAACCAATTCATTAAGCTGACCCAGGGAAATAAGTCCGTCGCGGCTTATGAGTCTGAGTTTACAAGACTCTCCAGATATACACCTAAGCTGGTGGACATAGAGGCTGCTAGGTGTAGTAGGTTTTTGGATGGCTTGAAGGACTCCATCCGGACCAGCTTGCTCCCGCTCAAGCACACCAAATTTGCTGAGTTACTGGACTGCGCAACCATTATGGAGCATAATGAGCAGATAATTGTTGAACGCCAGGAGAAACGTCCCTCCCAATCCCAAGACAGTCGTGAAACCTTTAAAAGGTCTCGACCTAGTCGGCAGGCCAATGTTTATCAGATCACCTCAGGGCCTGCTAGTGAAAGGGAAAATTCTGAATGTTGCCGACCTCACCCAACGGGCAGGTGCTATCACACGGGCAATAGATGTTATCATTGCGGTAGGACGGGGCATAGTTATCGACATTGTAGATCCTTCAAAACTATAGATGCGGACATTATTCAGAGGCCTAAAATGAACCCGGTATCTACCCCTCCTCGTACCCCGGCTCCAGCAAGTACACCAGCCTCGACAGCATCTCTTGCAACCACGCCAACTCAAAGGAGAAATCATACCCCGGGACGACCAGCTGCCGCTAGAGTTTACACACTTACTCCAGTCATGGCTCCTGAGGATCATGACGTGGTGATAGGTACTTTTTAATTATTTTGACCGGCACTTCTTAATTTTTTTTAAGAAATAAATCTTTAGCATGCATTTAATATTAGGTACCTTGTATTTTTCCGAGCACGCATGTATAACCTTATTCGATACGGGTGCAGGTCACTCCTTTATATCTGAAACATTTGTAAAGAAGCTACAACTGCCATTTATAGAGCTAGCAGAAAGATTAAATGTGGGGTTACCATCTGGCGCCCTCATGAGCGCTAGAGAATATTGTGAATGTGAAATCCCAATTAATGGTGTGACATTTAAAGCTAGCTTGATAGTTCTCCCAATTGCAAATTTTGATATTATTTTGGGTATGGACTGGCTATCTTATCATCAAGCAGTCATCGATTGCCAGCGCAAAAAGGTTACCCTCAGAAGTGCAGGAAGACCAGTGATATTTATGGGAAGACTAGGCACTGCAGCGTCTCTCATCAATGTCATTCAAGCAGCTAAGTTAATTCAAAAAGGATGCGAGGCCTACTTAGTAACAATGATGAGAAATAAAGAAGAGGTAACTTCCCTAGATGATACAAGGGTCGCCAATGAATTTCCGAATGTATTTCCCGATGAATTGCCAGGAATACCTCCGGTACGGGAAATAGAGTTTACTATTGATTTAATTCCCGGTACGCAACCGTTATCAAAGGCACCTTATAGAATGGCGCCAAAAGAGCTTCAAGAATTAAATGAGCAATTAAAGGAATTGTTAGATAAAGGCCTTATTTGTCTCAGTATGTCACCTTGGGGAGCTCCTGTGCTTTTTGTCAAAAAGAAGGATGGAACGATGAGGATGTGTATTGACTACAGGGAACTAAACAAGGTGACTATTAAAAATAAATATCATCTTCTCCGAATAGATGATTTATTTGATCAACTAGCAGGAGCTGTTGTTTTCTCCAAGATTGACCTTCGATCTGGATATCATCAAGTAAGAATAAGGGAAGAAGATATCCCTAAAACTGCATTTAGGACAAGGTATGACCATTTTGAATTTCTTGTGATGTCCTTCGGATTGACCAATGCGCTATCTCTATTCATGGATTTAATGCAGAGGGTTCTCAAACCATATTTGGATAAATTTGTGATCGTCTTCATTGACGATATCTTAATTTACTCTAAGAATGAAACTGATCATGAGGTTCACTTGCGGACAGTGTTGGAAGCTTTAATATGCAGCAAGCTATATGCGAAATTTTCTAAGTGTGAGTTTTGGTTGAGCTCAGTAGCCTTCCTGGGCCATATTGTAAGCATTGAAGGGATTCAAGTAGATCCAAGGAAAATTAGTTTCATTCAAGAATGGACCCAGCCTTCAACAGTAACGGAAATCAGAAATTTCTTGGGATTGGCAGGTTATTATAGAAAGTTCGTACAGGGATTTTCCTAGATCTCGGCTCCACTCACCAAGCTCACCCAAAATGCCACGCCATTTATCTGGAGTTCTGAATGTGAAATTTCTTTTCAGAAATTAAAGGATGATCTCACGACCGCCCCTGTTTTAGCACTACCTAAAGAAGGCATGGACTACCAAGTCTACACCGATGCATCCAAGGTAGGACTGGGGTGTGTTCTAATGCAAAATGCGAAGGTAATTGCTTATGTTTCTCGCCAGCTGAAAGTTCATGAAAGAAACTATCCGGTTCACGATCTGGAGTTAGCAGTCGTTATCTTTGCTCTTAAATTATGGAGGCATTATTTATATGGGGTAAAATGTGAACTATTCACAGATCACCAAAGCCTCAAGTATATCTTTACTCAAAAAGAGTTAAACTGTCGGCAAAGGCGATACCTGGAATTCATTAGTGATTATGATCTAGATATCCAATACCACCCAGGAAAAGCCAACGTTGTGGCAGATGCTTTAAGTCGGAAGTCATTTAGTGTACTCAATGTGATGACCATTAATAATGATCTAGTTAAGGAGCTGAGTAAGCTAGAGATAGATCTGGTAACAACGAATCAATTGAATACCATTTCAACTTCAGAGGTTGCAGATTTAACGTTAGAGGAACGCATAAAACTATCTTAAGAAAAAGACTCTGAATATCAAAAACTGAAGCAGATTATCCAGGAAGGAAGGAATGGTTATCTTCAAGAAAAGAACGGCTACATTTATCATAAAACTCGATTGTGGGTCCCCAACGACAAAGAATTACGAATGGTGATTTTTCAAGAAGCGCATCATTCAAGATATAATATCCACCCTTGGACTTCAAAAATGTACCACAATTTGAAGAAAATTTATTGGTGGTCTGGATTAAAGAGAAGTGTAGGAGAGTTTGTAGCGCGTTGCAATGCATGCAACTTAGTGAAAGCAGAACATCAAAGGCCAGGAGGACTCTTACAGTCCTTACCAATCCCAGAATGGAAGTGGACCGATATTGCCATGGATTTCGTTGTTGGGTTGCCTCGAAGCAAATCGGGAGCTGATACCATTTGGGTCGTCGTTGACAGACTCACAAAGTCAGCTCATTTTCTTCCGATAAGACAAACAGATCCCGTAGAGAAGCTCGCCAGAGCTTAAATCAAGGAAATCGTTCGGCTACACGGAATTCCAAGATCAATTATATCAAACAAGGACCGAAGATTCACTTCTCGATTTTGGAAAGCTGTACATCTTGATTTGGGCACCAACCTTGCAATGAGCACTGCTTTTCATCCTCAAACTGATGGACAAATTGAGAGAGTTAATCAAGTGCTAGAGGATCTCTTGAGACTTTGCATACTAGACTTCAGTGGGAATCGGGAAGAACACTTGCCATTGGTTGAATTTGCTTATAATAACAGTCATCACGCCAGCATTGGAATGGCGCCCTACGAAGCTCTGTACGGAAGAAAGTGTCTTACACCTCTATCCTGATTAGAAATTGGAGATGTCCAAATTTATGGATCCGATCTTGTTGAAGAAACTAATAAGAAAATTCAGTTAATAAAATTAAGGATAACTGTAGCCCAGGACCGCCAAAAGAAATACCACGATTTGAGACACAGAATACTAGAATTCCAGGTAGGAGATTTTACTTATTTAAAGGTAAGCCCAATGAAAGGAGTACACCGTTTTGGCATATCAGGAAAGCTAAGCCCACGTTATGTGGGACCATTTGAGATCATTGCCCGAATAGGGAACTCTGCTTACCGTTTGACACTACCTGAGGATTTTTCTAGAGTACATGATGTGTTCCATGTATCATCCTTATGTAAGTGTCTACAAGAACTCTCTCATCAGCTAGTAGCTCCCGGAACAGTGATTCAGTCAGATCTAAGCTATGTAGAAGAACCAGAACAAATTATAGAACGAGATAACTGCCGGTTAAGAAAGAGAACCATTCCTATGATCAAAGTGCAATGGAAAGGTCACAACACCAAGGAAGCAACGTGGGAAAGAGAAGAGGATATGAGAAAAGAATATCCCGGACTCTTTCAGAACTCAGGTAATTTTAATTAAACCTTTTTGCATTCAACCAAATATTTTCTATTACGGTGAAATGTCGAGGACGACATTATTTTTAAGTTGGGGAGTTTGTAATGACCCTAGGTCATTATTAGGTAAATGTTGAATTCCCGATTCGCTAAAATCGCCAACAATTTCAGTTTACCGTTAAAATCTCCCGCTAAAATAGCTTTTTAGGAAGTTTTTCAAAATTAAAAAAAAAATTGGAATAAAAATTAAGGCTATACTCAATTTAATTAAGCATAACTTACCTCTTTAAACCGAAATCAATTGAAACCGACAGAATTTAAGAAAAACATCGGTAATAATGGAAGGTTAACGAAACTTTTCCCGTACCTGCGAGTAAAGTATGGAGGGCCGACAGTTTTTGGAAGGGCGCACGAGCCTAGTCCGTAGTTCCCGTCGCAAGGAGCGGGCGTGCGTTACATACGCACGCCCTACTTAAACACCAGGAGACCCTCGACTCCTCACTACCCCACTCGCCTCTCCCCCTCTTTCGTAAGAAGCGTACCTGAGCCGACGTCCAGTAGCCAGAGCCGTTCGATTCCTTCCGCTCGTACGCCGACTTCTTCGTGCGCTCGACCGACCGCTCGATCCGGGACGACGACCCCTTTGCGCTCGATCCCTTCCGCTCGGCCTCCCTATCTGCGCCGATCCCTTGGTCGCTGGTTCCGCTCGGCTCGACCTCTTCCAGCGCCGACTCCTCTGTGTATCGCGTCGATTCCGCACTCGTCTGTGCGCTTGTCCGCTCGGCTAAGGTAAGAAGGGAATGTATATGTGTTCATATATAAATATATATATATATATAACTATATATATATGTATGTAAATATATTTATACATGTATATGTATATATTTACATATATTTATATATGTAAATGAATATATATATTAACAATAACAATAATAATAAAGACTTTATGAATTTACAAATTTGATATAATGAAATTGAGCAGTTCTTTTTAATTGAGATTAATTCTGAATTTTGTTTTTGAATTCACTAGGTTTGTAGTAAAACAAATTATGTTCCGATTAATTGGAGTATTATCTTAGGGTTTTTACTTATAATACCCTATGTTTGAAAAATATTCATGTGCTATTCTCTTAATAATGGGATTTGGGTGAGTTAAATATGATTTGTAATTAATAATAATTGAAAAATTCGACATAATATTAGTAATGTTTTTAAAACCTCTAAGTCAATTTTAGGACTCTTAAGAGGAACTATGGTAGCATACCTTTTAAATTATAAAGATTTAAGTTATGGTTTGGAAAGGGATATGAAAATAAAAAGATAAGTAGTATATCGAGTAAATAAGATCCGTTGAAATATAACATCACTGTCAAAAGTTTAATAGAATTCTCAATCATAACTTTTGCAGATCCATCAAAATTGTGAGTAAAACGTCTAGTTAAGTCAAACACAAAAGGTACATTTGATATTACTTTATATGCTTTTACTTTCAATTGTTGCTTATGCATCGCTTTGAGCTTATTACTACCTGATATGTTATTCTTACTACTAATGATGTAAGAGAAGTTGAATGATGTTTATGTGTCTTGTGAATGTTGCAAGAAGGGTTCCGAAACGGAGCATGATTAGGTTAGGGACGGGGCTAGTCCTCGGGAGTTATAAGGGTGCCATCTGGAGCCTTTGAGGGAGGCACAGATGAAGGTTTCTTAAATGCACGTTGCCATCTGAGACCCTTAAGTGGGTCCAGGTGAAGGTTTATGCTTAAATGCATATGAACCCAGCCTCATGGTTCTGGCTTTTCCCAACAGAACTGCTATTATTGCTTCATGATATCATAGACATAAACATAAACATAGATTTTTACGCAATTATTACTTTTCCTTTTGACATTTGGCATGTGAACAAAACATTTATTTTGCAGGTGCCCTGATTATCTTTTATTTGAAACACATTGTATTTTCCCTGCAAATGTTATCTCATTTTTCTTTGCCTTCCGCTAAGCTTTAAGTATATTTTTAATATCCTTTGTATTTAGAATGTGCACTAAGGCATTATTTTTATAATGCCAGATCAGATACAGTTGAAGGCGGTTGATATAATCTAGAGGCGTAGCACGGGAAAATAACTAACACTTCCAGGATTAATAGTTTGATGTATATTGAATTTCATGTAATAAATTATGAATGTTTTTTTTATTTTAAATTGAATGAATATCATTTCTTATATGTGAATGGCTTGAATGTTCGTTAACTATTATTTTATCTAACTGCCAATATGGTCCTGCGGAAAGATGCATCCGATATTAGTTTGGTTCTTACCAACCTAACATGGGTCATCACACACGGTCTATATGCTTATAAGTTTGAACCATCTAGGATAATATTCTTTAATTTTACTACGGATAAACTAATTTCTCACTCTATCTCATCCATCTAACATTCTCGTCTTTGCAACACTTATTTTATCGGCAAGTTTTTTATGTTGGCCAACATTCAACCCCTTAAAACATAGCTGATCTTATGGCTGCTTTATAAAATTTTTCTTTAATTTTGAGTGAGATTTTCGGATCGCACAACACTCTAGAAGTGATCCTCCATTTCATCAAACCAATTTGGATCCTATTAATCAAATTACTTAATAGCCATTATTTTGACCAAGGTACTTGAGCCTCTCGCTCTCATATCACATGATCCTCGATAGTTATATTCTCGAGATTAGGGATTCTAGTACAATTGAATTTATACTCACTATATTTTATTTTAGATTTATTAAGATGAAAATATTTAGATTCTTAAGTATTCCTCCACTACTCAAGTTTTGCTTTAACTTCATCTTAGTCTTATCAATTAGCATGAATCATTGAATCTTCTCTTGGATGTGATCAATAAGAATATTCACAATTAATTAAATAAAAAATATACAGGCTGAGAGCTTAACCTTGGTGTAATCTAGTAGTAATAGGATAAATAATTAGCAATCGAACTTGCAATCGAATGCATGTTACAACTCTCTTGTACATATATTTATTAACATTAACATATGCAACACAAATCCCTTCTCTCCAAAGAATCTCTTAGTACACTATCGTAAGCCTTTTCAAGATTGAATTTTTTTCTTTCTCTAAATTTTTCCATCAAACCTCTTAATATATTTATGGCTGGGTAGATCTATTTTTGCATTAAACCAAATTGATTTTGAGAAGCTTAAGCATCCTTTTGTAATTTGTTTTCTAATACTGTCTCCCAAAGTTTCTATGTATGACACATTACTTGATTCTTTTATTATTAACATAATCTTGAGCATCACCTTTATTCTTATAAGAATAACAACACTCTTTCTCTGCTCATACGACATTTTTAATCTTAAAAATACTATAAATAACTTAGTCAAGAAATTTCTTAACCCAAACTTTTTTATACACTAATAGGAATGTCATCCAATCCAACTTTTTTGCTATTCATTATTTCTAAAATATTTCAAATCTCAACTTTATACTACTAATCAAAAGTGTATTTGACACTTTTTTGTAACTATTAAATTCACATATTAATTATATTGGTACGACCTTTATTTATAAATTTTGTAAAATAATTCGTACTTCTATTTTGAATATCTTTGTTTTCTCTAAAAAGGATTTTTTTGATCACGGTCTTTAATATATTTAACATGAGTAAAACATTTTCCTTTATCTCTTAATTTAGCTAAATATATCTCTCCCCCTTGGCAATTTTTAATTTATTATATCTTAGTGCTAGAAACTATTATTTTGTATTAACGATAGCTAGTTTATATTACTTCAAATATTTCTAAATTTTACATTTAAATCATTCTTTATGGCACTCTTTTTATCTTTAATCGTAACTTGAACATTTTGTTTCCACCACATTGCATTTTTATTATTAGACATTCTCCTTTTTTTGATTTATCAGGTAAGCTTTTTGCTGTAGTACATATATAACTAGCAACTGAGTTTACGTAAGGTTGGTTTCACCCTTAAAATATTTATTCTTAAAAATATCTATATTACACTTTTTAAGATTTCACCATTTATTTTTAAAATCTATTTTATATTTAATATTATTTTTATTACCCTTATTCTCAATATCAAAACTAATGAAAGATGTTGGGTAGCCAAACAATCTCTTGGAATAATCTTATAATCCTTGCAAAATAAACAATACTTTATCATTAAGAGAAAATAATCAATCTAAGTTTTAGAAATTTATTTTTATAAGTGATAATATGTTACTCCCTTTCTTAAAGTAAATGTTAACTATTAGCTATAGCAAACTCTATAATCATTTTTCTTCATTAATTTCTCCAAAACTAAAATAATTATAAGTACTATTAAACTTTTTAAATACCCTATCAACATACCCCTTTAAATCTCCTTCTATAAAAACATCTCTTCTTGAAGTATTTCTTGAATCAACTGACTTAATCATGGTAAAAGCTCCTTTGTACACATCCAATCTATTTGTTGGGCATGAATACTTGTAATATTAAAAGTTATTCCATTAACTATATGTTTTAATTATCTCCTAACTCCTTAACTTTCACTAATTTTTTACTTAAATTCATATCTAAAATGATACCCCCACCATTCCTATGACGATTCTTACCCGAGCACCAGAGTTTAAAGCCTAAACTATCAATTTATTTTGTTTGTTTCTTCCACTAGCTTTTTTTCTCGTAGGCATAGTATATTAATCATTATATTATTATAATATCAACTAACTCAAATGTCTCAATGAGGGTGCCAATATTCCAACTTCCACACCCGCATGCGTCCATAATACACAAACCCATATTTATGACACTACACCCTAGCGCCAATGTAGCGGACTTGGCACACTTTTCATTACATTCATGCAATGTAGCGCTCCGCTTTCAGGGGATGCCCTAGCTCTAACATAATTGTTTAAAAGATTCATGTCATATTAGGATTTGACAAAGTTTTATGTTAGCCGTTGACTACTTAGCGCAACCCTTCTTTCACTTCCAGGACTTGAGACTCTGCAATGACAGAGTTATCCACTTAGTGTGGCCAATACATGATTTCTTTTTCTTCATTATGCTCTATCAAATAATAACCCATGGTTATTTGACACTACACCCTAGCGCCAATATAGTGGACTTGGCACACTTTGTATTACATTCATGCAATGTAGCGCTCTGCTTTCAGGGGATGCCCTAGCTCTAGCACAATTGCTTAAAAAATTCATGTTATAATAGAATTTGACAAGGTTTTACGTTAGCTGTTGACTACTTAGCGCAACCCTTCTTTCACTTCCAGGACTTGGGACTCTGCAATGGCGGTTAACCCGCCAAGTATGGTTTGTACATGATTTCTTTGTCTTCATTATGCTCTATCAAATAATAACCCCTCCCTAAGACTTAACTGTGTGAGATCAACTATCATAGTTTCTTGTCATGTATTTTTTGTTTGCATCATTCTTTTTTAACAAGGGAAAAAATCATTAAATTTTCTTTCTCACCAAGGCATCACCAAAGCATCTAACAATCTTATGCTTAGTACGCTTAAATCATCTTAAACGATTTTCTCCAAACTCATCCTCAATGGGTACTACTCCAACCTTGTTATAAATGCACACATGCCATCATATTCTTGTGTTTGGTATTCCTCAACCTTGACATCTTCATCTTAACACTTTTGTCAGTATTCTTTTACTTTGCAAGCCTACATTCTACCCCGTATAAAATTGATGTTCTTACATCTGTGTTATAAACCTTCCTTTTAAGTGGATTATTAATCGAACAACACCCTAGAAGAACTCCCTCATTTCATCCAATGTACTTGAACTTTGTTAATCATTTTGTTTTCTATTTCACAATTATTTTATCCATTATTGGAATCTTTCATTTTTGTTGTTATAAGCTTTCAGCACTTAACAAATATGTGCTTTATGAATTTAACAGATTATCGTTAAAAGTAAATATTAATACGATATAGTTCTAAAATTTGAGTAATATTGACATTAGTTGACTTGCAAGGCCTCAGCGTTTCTTTTAATTTTTTTATAGTGATTTATTATCAGTCATTGACTGTTCTCTTAATGTATAATTATTTTTGAAATCTGTGTATGAAGATAAACATTGAATGAGCCTCACATTTTTTAACTCATTTTGTTTGAATCTTTAATGTCAATATATGATTTTTCTAGCAATTGTATTCATTTGTTTTTGAATGTCTTGAGATAAAGGGAATGATTTTGGTGATGGTGGTGTTTTATATTTTTTGTGAGTTTATAGGTTTGTTCATTTACAGGCTCTGCTAGAAACTAGCAGTGGTTCAATGTCTGGTGTTCATACCGCTACGCTTTTTTTGTCAACTAAACTAAAAAGGTTCAGATATGGCTTTGAGCATGGAGCCTTGGAGGTGAAGAGCCAGCTTGAGAAGGTTCTTTTTGCTGATATCGTTAGTAGCATAATGATTATGTGAGTATTGTGAGTTACAGTTTATGGCAAAACTTATGTAATCATCAAACACGCTTATTCTTTTCTTTAAAAATCTGTTAGTTATGCACGGAGGGACTCGCAGCACATACATTTAAGCCCTTGGGTCATTCATTTCTATATAGACAAAGTAATGGTCATTTCAGAGTTGCGGTTTGAATCAATTACTCAATTATCTATTCATGTTGTTTTTAATAACAAGCATGCGTTCTTATCTTTTTTTATTTGCTATTTCTCAGAAAAGAATGATAAGTAGAAGGATAGATGTATTTAGTGCTGAGGACCAGCTTCTGAGAAGCTATGAAAAGAGAGCAGCGTTTGATGATTTGCTCCCAAAGCTGTTTATAGAAAGCAAGTAAGAATTTTATTTTCTGCTCAGCAGCCATCGTTTTTGTTCATCATGGGTCAATTGTGGCAGCTCGGTGCTGAATTAGTGGATACTAATCCAGAACCGAATTACCTGAGTTGTAGGATCCTATTGAGTCATTTAATCAAGACCACGTAAAAAGATAGTAAATATATAATACAACATTCATTCACATTCATTCAAACATTCATACACTGCTTAATAATATTGCAAAATATAATTTTTATAGTTCATACCATACAAGATTATCAACAAAAAAAAACAAAAAAAAATAACGATGACAAAAAGAGATAGCATTCTACCAACAACTTCTCAAAGATCACCATCCTGCTCAGCTATTAGCACTTGATCTAGCATTGTAAATACAACACCAGATCAGAATTCCTAGTAATTAGAGAATGCTCTAAGTACCAAAGATATTAAGCTTTTTAAAATAATCACTATAACAGTAAGAAATTGCAGAAAATAGAATTAAATATTAATACAAAATAATATTTCATGCAAAACAAGTCTCTATGATGCATGTATTACTAGTATTTCAAAAGAAAAAATGTCTTACATCGGCAAGCCTATCATTTTTCTTATCATTTTGCATGGGCAAGTGTAGAACCGTGAGGTCAACGTTAGTTTGGGTTCAAATATATATCACAATACTATATTGTGCCCCTTGTAGGCTACAATATACTCCATTATCTCTCCTCTTGGCTAGCTTCGCCATACATAAATCTCACCCAATTCCACCATTTCAGAACTCAAGGCATGCATTTTCAAGACATCTTGCAGTTAAAATAATATAGCAAAGGAGAATATAAACGTACAAATGCAGTGTTAAGCAGCAAATAAAAAGCAATAAATGTATAATATCTAGGTACCTTCCTTTTGTTGATCAGGGACGTGCCAAAAATTAAATGTATCTGCAATGATTTATTTTTTAAATTCTTGTTAGCAATGTGCATTTGAAATAACTACCATTGTCTTTATCTTAATTTTCCTAACTAGAGCCTTAGAGTTTTATGCATACATTATTGTTTAATCTTGACCTGTCAATCTTGGTAGTGCTCCAATGATAAGAACATTCTTAAGTGTTTGAATTCTTTTCTACTTATGTGGTTCTACACTCATTCATTTAGGTTCTAACAACTATATTGATTATCATATTAAAGAGTCATATCGTGAGCTGCGGGTGTATAAGTATTTACAAGACTAGTAAGCAGCATGTCTTGATCTCTTTAGATAATATTAAAATGGTAAAAAAAGATTTTTGCACATAATACTAAATGAAAGGTACTACCACACCCTTTTCGTCATAAGGAGGTGATGTGAGTTTGATGAAGCCATCGCACTTGGTCCTACTAAAGTAACTAGGCGTTCAACAGTTGATTGTAAAATACAAGCTAATTTAACATGAGTAAGGTTTGATTTGTAAGATGGACAAAGCTCCTAGATTGATTAGGGAATATGAAATTTTAAAAAGAAGATTTATGTGTCTAATAAAGAAGAAACTGCGCACTTGCATGCCACAACCGAATGTTGTTGACTTTTCCTATAGGCAATAACTATTTTTTTCTATGAATAAGCTTCTCATTTCAAGTTACAAGTTCAGTATGGTGTCAAAAGATTTGATTATAGGATTTCACATGCAGTTAAATAAGCACATATTTTAGTTATGAGTTAGTACCCCAGAAGCGTGAAGCGATAAAGTAGGGTTGGCTCGTCGACATGTGCTGGAGTCGCTGGAAGGGAGAGAAGGAATGCAGGTTTCGGCCAAATGGGGAAGGAGAATCGCAAGCTTACTTCGTGTGGAGGGAAGAGGAGGGCTATGAACATTTATAGTTGGCTTGAACTGAGCAGGAAGGACTTTTCCCGTAGGGTTCTGCTCGTCTCCTCTCAGGTAAGGGTTGACGTGCGCTGAGGATGGCTCCTCTAGCCTTGGCGGTAACAAGGATGGCTTGTCTGTCGAGGTTGTGTGTCGAGGAGGATTGATCGAGCGAGAGGAGAGGGAGGGCATGCATGAGGGACTCAACTGTGCGTGAGGGGACCATAGATTTAGGGTTTATGATATATATATATATATAATAGTTTTCTTTAATTAAATTAAATAGCAAAAATTGAACCTTAACTTTTAAAGCTCATGTCGACAATAATTGTGCTTGGATTTTTACGAAATTTGGTCCGATACAAGTGTCTAGTCGAGACGGACGTACTCGCACCAAGATTATTATGTTTGGATTAATATTTTATTTTTAATTTAATTTTTGAAGCTAAATATTTTGCTAATTAATTTAGGAATAGAATGATTCTCAATGTGCCTGAATTTTCACCAATTGAACAATTTCTTGAGCTACATTTAATGACATTTTTCTTTTAAAATTATGGGTAACGAAAAACGGCGGAAAATTTTGTTGTTGAAGAATGAATTTGATGGCGTGTGGAAAAGAAAACGGAATTCAGCACAGGATCTGGTAGGTTTGCTAATAGCTTGGTTGATAACGATCTAGGGTCGTTACATAAGCACCATATGACTCTATTTTAACACAAGATGTATGAATCATTCCTATGAGTATAATTGTTTTGTCAACAATCTTAGCTGCTCTTTTCAAAGGTAATATAACTGTAACGACTTAATGTCTTTACCTGCAAATTATGTTAAATTCCTGCCTCAGAAATCGGGTTTCGGGGAATTTTTATTTAGGGCAAACAAGAATACCAATAGATAGAAATAATTTTTAGATCAAAGTGCCATAGCTTGGGAGAGTTCGGATAACGGAAACTTCCGCTTTATTTATCTGAATTATTTAAATCCAATAAATTAAGAAAATTAAATACGTGTTCGAATTCATCGATTTTCATGTCGTTATGTTAAGTATATTTTTTAAAAGCTGCTCGAAAAGTTTCATCAAATTCTAAGTGTCGGTTTGATCTCAATTAATTTTTAAAGTTTAAAACTTCAGAAATTAATTAAAAGTAAAATTTTGCTCAGAATCAAAATTTTTTGGCGCGAGGGTGTTCGCTATGTCATAATACACCTCGGTGTCAAGCTTCGTTATTTTTGGACGTCAAATGACGGAAAAATGCGAAAAATTCAAATTTAAGTAATTCTTTTTGAAGTTCCTTCTTTCCTTCTTCCCCCTAGGTTGCTAACAAATCGCGTAAAGGAGCTTCCGTCTCTGGCGGAAGAACCTTCCGCGCCAGAGACCGCAGAGGCCATGCGCATTTAATTTTGGCCTCATGCGCTTATTAATACCCCCCTTTTGTTTCCTCCTCTCCCACAGTAGCTCCCTCCTCTCCCAGTCAGCCCTCTCCCTCAAACCTGCCAGCCCTCTACCTCAGGCTAGCCAGCCCCCATCTCCTGTCAGCCAACCCCCCAGCTGTTGCAGCCAGCCACCCAGCCTCACTCCTTCGGCCACGTCCTGCCTCCCTCCATTTTCTGGCAATTCTAATCTTGAAGGTAAGAGGAGATGGAAAAGAGGGGAGAAGGAAAGGAAATACATCGTTCACATTATCATTGTTTTCATTAATTACATAATGGATAACAGTGAAAATATTATAAGATGACTATTATTTCTAATTTTGTCAATTTTAATTCACTCATTTCCATTCTCTTTTTTTTCGTACATTATTATTATCATAATAATTACGCTATAATCACACTAACTTAAAAATCGGATTTCAATCAAAATTAAGAAAGCAAAAGAACAACAGAATGGAAAAGAAGATAATATTTGTTCCTAAGAATATTAGCTAAATGCTAATTTAAAATATCCAAATCTAAATATAGATCCAAATCGAACTGTCAAACTTTGGATCTTAACGAAAAAGGTACCCAGTCATGACAAATATTACTTTTTGCATTTTATCGTTGCTTAGCTTCGCTCTGAGCCAAATTCATATTGAAGCTTGGTTGGTTGTTTGGAACCAACATAACATGGTTGTTACTGGAAAATGATATAGTAACATTCGAGGTTAGTTACTGGAAAGCGACATCAGTAACATTCGGGGTTGTTACTGGAAAATGACATCAGTAACATTCGGGGTTGTTACTGAAAAACGACATCAGTAACATTCGGGGTTGTTATTGGAAAATGACATCAGTAACATTCGAGGTTAGTTACTGAAAAATGACACCAGTAACATTCATGGTGGGTTACTGGAAAAATGACACCAGTAACCTATATTTTGTGATAATACTTTTAATAGGAAATTGATTATTTATTTTGCGCTATTGCCTTTTTTTCCTGCATTTTATTACCTCTTTATTTTCACTAATCACATCTTTTAAAGGTGTAATATTATTGTTTACTGCAGTACTTAGAGTATTCTCTAATTATTAGGATTTCTAATTCCGGTATTATTTTCTGTACAATATCAGGTCAGGTGTTTCTGGAAGAATACGCGCAAGAACCTTAATTCTTAAATTTTCAATCTTGCTGATAGATCCACGGTGCTATTTTGCTTATCTTTTATTTTATTTTATTTATTTTGTTCTTTTTTTTTCTTTTGTACGATGAAGGATAGTGTAATCTGCAATCTTATAATAAATGAGAATATTTTTTTTTGTCTTTACATGTGTATCCATTTTCTCTCAAATTACTTAAAATAGGATTCTGCGGTATGTGAACACCTGAATGCCGAGACAACTCTCGCTGAGCTGACATCGGGATATAACAATAACTCTGCCAACAAAGAATTTTTTTTTAAGTGTTACAGAGGTGAGGATGCTTTGGTGAATGCGTGAGTATACTCGTAAAGATAGAATGCAAAATGAGTTTATTTGTAGCAAAGTTGGAGTGGCTTCAATAATGAATAAGATTAAAGAATGCTATCTTAGATGGTTTGGGCATATTAAGCGTAGACTACGCAATGCCCTTGTTAGAAAAAATGAGTTTATGAATTTCATTCATATCAAAATAGGAAGTGGAAGACCAAAAATGGACATGGGAAGAAGCTATTAGGAATGATCTTCTCTATTTGGAACTTATAGAGGGGCTTCTATTTGATCGTGCACAATGGAAAAAAGGAATTCATATAACCGACCTCACCTAGTGGGACTAAGACTTGCTGTTGTTGTTGTAAAGTTAATATAACCCTGCCAACCTTTCTCTAACAATCAACATAAAAGTAATGTGATGCCTTAGCAAGTTCTCCTTGAGTTCAATACCCTCCCAAAATCTTTTTTTTCTTAAGATGGATCCACTCTCTCGACAAGTTGGATCTACCCTTATCCTCAAGTTTGCAATGCGAGAACCACACCCCAACATAGTCAACCACTCAACTCTCTCCATGCATAAAATAACTTCCATTTACAAAAGATTCCGGCATATTCTTAAAGGTTGCTTTCTAGCTCATTTTAATCTCCAGAGTCTACTGTCGCCTTGCCAACTAAAATTAGTTGGGTTGTTGTTGAGCTAGAGTTGATACTTGCAACTTAACTGTGATCAATGTCATTTCATCATTGTCACCTAATTGCTTGACTATGTGGCTACCATAGGACCAAATACAAGTCCTACTTTCCACATTAACTTCTCTATTAACCTCTTGACTTTCTAATTCCTTCTAGTCTAAAGTTCTTAGAGCGGATGGCTGGCTGGCCATCTTCAATCAAAAGCTTTGGAGTTCTACTTAAATTTCATCTTCCATCTAAGCCTTTAGTTGGTGTGCTCAGAAGTGCATCATTTATTGTGAGAGTGTTATCTATTTTAATTATTCTTTCTCTAAATGCATTGTAACCCATAATTCATCTGCTTATAGTGGGAACATTATCCAACTCCACACTACAGTGGGCATATAGAACACTATGAATCCTTCTTCAATTCCATTTATTTTCTTCAACTTATTTATCTTACTAATTTATTGACTTTTTCATATTCATCGTCACCCTGTGAAACTTTTAGTTTATAAGCAGAGCTTGCCTGGCGGCTTCTATTTTCGACATGTTCCTACTAATCTTAAACTTATGATTTCTCTTTATGAATATTCAGGGTTAACATTATTTTGGCACAGTTTGTAGGAAACTTGCTGGCTTGTTATGTTTAAAAGTTAGTCATGTTCTATGATCTTTCGTTCCTCACCTTTTCGATCTTATACAAGGTTCAATTGACCTTTCTCAAAATTGTCGTGTCTTCCTCCTAGACTGGAGGAGCGATTAAAGAATGTAGAAACAACTTAACAAAATTGGGATCATTGACATGCTCATTCTCATTGTTTTTCTTTGAAACATTTACAACTCACATGATGATTTTAATGTATCAGAGCTGTTGTTCAAGGATTGTTATTTTTAGCATGAGCATCATGCCTCATTGCACCCCAATTTTTCACATTCATCTTGCACTTTGAACTCTCAAGGAACTCTTCCAAAGAGAAGGTGTTCTTCCTCCTGTCTTATAGACTTTTTTTTGTCATCTCCAAGGCAAGCACGTGTGGTTGAAGCATATATATGTGATTGGGATCTACCCGATCATTCTCGCTTCTGTTAGAAGATCCTTTATTGGTATCTCTCTGTGGTCTTCAGAGTGCATCCTTTGAAGATGTTTAAGTGCATAGTATATATGGAGGCTAAGGCACCAGTACTTGTATAACGGGTTGATCTACGAAAAACATGGATCGGGTGACAATACTTCTCATGCTGTTCCAATCAGGCTTCACAAATTAACACATGCTGTAACGAACCAATGTCGTTACTTTTCAAATTAGGTCAAAACCCGCCTCAGACATCAGGATCTCCGGGAATTTCAAATTAGGGCAAGCAAAATTTCCATTATATATAAATAATTTTAAGATCAAAGTGCCATAGTTTGGGAGAAATCCGAATAACGGAAGCTTCCGCTTTATTTTCTGAATTATTTAATTTCCAATAAATCAATACATTGAAATACGTGTCAAAATTCATCGATCTCAGTGTCGTAGTATTAAGTATATTATTTAAAGGTATCTCAAAAAGTTTTATCAAATTATGAGCGCCGGTTTGATCATGGTTATATTTTGAAGTTTTAAACTTCAGAAATTAATTAAAAATAAAATATTTGTCTGAATCGAAATTTTTTGGCGCGAGGGTGTTCGTTATGTCATAACACACATCGGTGTCAAGTTTCGTTATTTTTGGATTTCAAACGACAGAAAAAATGCGAAAAATTTAACTTTAAATAATTTATTATATTTTTCCCTTTATTTTCTTCCTTCTTCCCTCCCCCTCGCTTTCCCCGATCGCGACCCCTCCCTGTCGCGCCCTTTAGGCGCGGAATCTTCCGCGCCAGAGAGCTTCCTGCGCCGTTTGGCGCAGGAATGGTTGGCCAAATTGGCCGACCAGCTCCCTCTCCCTCTCCTCTTCTTATCTATAACCCCCCCACCCCACAACTCTCCTCCTCCTCCCTCACACAACCCCTCTCCTCCTCCGAACCCTAGCCAGCAGTTAGCCAGCCCTTCCCTCCCTGCCAGCTAGCCAACCCTAGCTAGCAGCCAGCTGCAGCCCAGCCCTCTCTCACAGCCAACCAGCAAGCAAGCCTCCCCCAGCAGTCCCCGGCCAGCCCTCCAACGGCAGCCGACCACCCGGGAGCCCTCTCTTGCCACTGCCAACTTGCTGCAGCCCTCGGCCAGCCGTCCGACCACCCACTCTGACCTCCCTCCGTTTTTCGGCAATCTTAATCCTAAAGGTAAGATGATAAGTTTAAGAGATAGAGAAAGGGGGAGAGAAAAGAGGAGAAATTTATACGTTCTTTTAATTTATACCTACTTAATAATCATTATTATGAAAATAATAATGATAAAATATCGTCATTTACATTAATATGGTTCTCATTAATTAATAATGAAAACTATACATATGTTATAAAATGACTATAATTTCAGTTCAATCATTTTTATTTTGATAATCATTTTTGTTATGTTCTTTCATTCTTATATTATTGTTATCATTAAAATAATGATAATAATAATATTATATCAATATGATTACTATCCTCAGCAACTTAATAAACGTTATAATAAATATTACTACCATCGCTGTATCTTAAAAATCAGACTTCAATCATAATAAGAAAGGGAAAGAAAAACATAATCGAAATGATAATAAATGTTACTCCTAAAATCATTATCTAAGAGCTAATTTAAAAATGTCCAAAACCTAAATGCAGATTGAGCAAACTGTCACTCATTCGAACTGTTGAACTGTTGAACTTTTGAACTTAAAAAATAAGGTACAAGATGTCTTTTATTACTCTTGTTTAAATATGCTTTTCTGCTCAGCATTGCACAAATTTGATAAAAATGATTTTTAAAGTAACATAAAATGATGTATGAACAAGTTTGGACAAGTGAGAAGCAAGTGTTCCATGTTACTTTATACTTTTTGTCTGATCAGACAACTGCTAGGACGAGGCTGTCCGACATCGAGAGTCATAAGGAGCCTATACTGATAAGCCTTGGAGGGGGCAGGTATAGAGGGAAGTTGAGATATGTAACACAAATGAATGCTCATTTTCCTTGATTTTGTACTTGCCCAACAAAATCATATTTTATCTCAGATATCAAGCGCTAAAATTCTGTATTTATTTTTGTGATTGCAATTATTTTAATGCTAAGTTTCAAGTACAATTGAAATAGATTTGCAGGGATAAGTTTGTACAACTTTTATTTCCTGTCAAATATTGATTATTTTGTTTATTATTTAACATTTGTAAAGATGACATCTATTAGTACTTAGTTTCACAACTAACTGATATTCGAATGCCCGCACTTTTGAAAAGTGCCAAGATCAGGAGTTCATCCTCGAGGAAAGGTGCTAAGAACTGAGCAGTGCTGATACTGCTACCTGCTGATCCACCGCTGTCTTTTTGACTCTATCTATTTTAAAAAAAGTTTATAACTTTTTTTTTTTATTTTGATCATTAGTATCCAAGACTTATGAATTAATGAATAAATGAGTTATGCTTGATGTCTATATATTTATTTGTCTCTTAAATCACTCAATATGATCCTGCGACTAGAGGACTTGTTGTTGTTGCTGTTGCTATCCTACAAGCAACCGGTGCTGGATCTGCTTCCGCTGATCCGGCACTGGGCCCTCATATATGCACACCCTCATTTTTGCTCCTTGCTTGGGTTACTATGACTTCAGTGTTTGGGATTGATAACCTTGTATGCTTGCTTATATGTTTCTAGGCCAATGTCCTTACAAGTTGCATTTATAACAAGAATGATAGACATTCTGTTAATGCTTCCCAAAATTTCATGTTGGTGGGATACCTTGATGTAAATTTCACTGACCTTCTTTGCTCGTGTTTTCATGCTCAATGGCACATTTTGCCATGTTTGTTCTTGATAAACCCTTCAAGAGGCACTGATCTTCCACTATGAGTTTATTATTTAGAGGAACTCAAACTCAATCATTTGTTTTAGTATCCACTCAATTATCTCTTACCCATGTGGTTATCATGCATCAATAGTGTTGAGCACTTGCACGCACCTAATGCTCTTGCAAGTTTGTTAAACAAGATCAATATCGTATGCATAACCCATTCCATTATTGGCTGATTTAACCTTTGAGTAGAGTTGACTTCGAGTCGAGCTTGATTTGAGTCAGACTCAACTCAAAATGATTTAATTTAGAATATCAACTTGAAATCAAATTCGAGTGAACTAAAAAATTAAAGATGAAGTTGAAGGACAGGGGCTATACTCTCATTCAATTTATTGTACAAACTAACTCAGTTAGACACTTGGATTAGTTAAAGAAGCACGCGAAATATATTTAATATTAATTTTATGATTCACTCGAAAAATAATCTAGAAAGTAAATTATGATGGAGAGGGGGTTTATACTTGCCCTTCGTATATTATGTTTCAAACAAATAGAATTGAAATCACATTTTAATTATAAATGTAAACTAAATTATTTATTATTAATTTTGAACCAATTTGGATCATAAGTCGAGCGAATTGACCTAAACTCGAAGTTGACTCAACAAAATGTAGAGCTTGAGACTGGACTTGTGACTCGAATCAAAATTTTCAATTTGATTTTGAATCGAGTCAAAATTTGAGCAAATTTTATATTTGGGTAAAGTTGACTGCCCTACATAAGAGGCTTTATGAGAAACTAGCTATTGATGGCTGATGTAGCTGCCATTGGCAACACTCCATTGATATCATTCACTAATGCTATTTTGTTAGTGTCGTGAAATACTTTTACAATGTGGTGGTTGTTTTGGCCATTATCAACTATGACATGCATGTCAGGTCGATATCAGGAACATAGTGAACTTTACCTGCATCATCTTATTGAGGGATTCCATGTCAAGATATTGGGAGAGTACTGCCGACCACTCAGACAGGTCACTCTTCAAATAATCCGAGGAATTGCCACGACATATGAAAACAAGTTCTTGAACCTTGTGGCAGTTCAAAAATTCCTATCCTTCAATTGCTTAGGCTGGCTTGGTTTCAACATCTTATATATCATTCGAATTCATGACATTGTACTCATAATTAATTTGATTGCTGTGTTGTTACTATCTGAACAGACTTGATTTTGTATTGGGGGTGCCACTTTGGGCGTTGCTGCTCATTGTGAATTGTTGTAGGTTGCTGTTGACACCACAATGGAGATCTTGATTGACTATGGAAATGAACACGCTCTAAAGATAAGCTTGGCTATGCAAGTTACATTTTTCTGAACTTTAAAAATATTACTTTACATGATTTACTTTTGAGGTACATGGTTTCAACCTTACTATTAGGAGTCATTAAGTTTATATGCATTTAAGCTGGTTTGTCAATAGATCAGGTTGCTCCCAACCTTAGTCTATCTGGATTCACATCAGGTTGGATAATCTCAGGGATCGGGTTGAGGTTGACTTGAATTTGACCCATGACTTTCTTTATGTCAGGATATTCGGGTCAATCTATATTGAGTTCAAGTCGAATAGCTTGATTCAAACCATACGTGACTCGAAATCGAAATGATCGAACTTGACTCAAACTCGATTAGAACTCGAACAAGTTCAAGTTTGAGTTCTAATGACAATTTTGAGTTCTTAATCGAGGCGAGTTCTTAATCGAGTTTGAGGCGAGTTCAACTTGAAAATTTCAAATTTGACTTGACTGACTTGACTCGAATTCGACTCGAAGTTAGCCATAGGGAGGGGTAAGTTTTTTATATCAATTAGCTGTGGCTCATTTAAATCTTTATATAGACAGTTTGTTCAAAAACGTCTAACAAGCACATAATTTGGACCAAAATTTTGCAGTTTCATATAGAAGTTTTAATAGGATTCACAAAATAATTTGTAGCAAGGCTCAAAATCACACTTCTAAATCAACAAGGCTTGTAAAAAATTCTCTTGTAGGGTTTGCAACAATAAATAGTGCAAGCGTCATAAAAATTATGTTTATAATTGAAAGAAATGAAATAGTGATATTCTATAGATGTTTGCTAAAGTAGTGTGCATTGCTAGCAAAAGCAAAATTTATTTTAAAAAGCATATCCTTGTACTTTGAAAGGTAAGTTTTATAGTGGTTCTAGATTCTTTGATGCCTCAAAAATTTGTATACATTGAACTTTTAGATTTGTTTTAGATATAGTATGCATTTAATATTTTGTATTTTACATCATGCTATATTTATTAGTCTTATTATTATTATAATTACTCTTATAGCATTATTATAATAAGATTATCTATTATTTATTATTTATTATTTTTAGTTTTAGTGTTATTTATTATTATTTTAATAGAATATTTTTATAATATTATTACTTTTTTATAGTATATTAAATATTATTATTATTACTATTATTATTATTATTACTATTATTTTATTATTCTTACTATTATTATTATTATTATATTCCTTTATTTTATTATAATATTTTGTTATTATTATTATAAAATTTACCTTTATTATGATAATAATAATATTATTAATATTAATTTTATTATATTAATGTTATTATTACAAAAAAATATTATTTTTATTATTATTATGACAATATTATGTATGGATAGATTAGATTAGTTTATTTATTTCATTTATTTTGTTCTGTTTTACTTAACGCATTGGTGATAATGGAGGCAACCCCAACGACTGTTGGAGGCACAGTTTTAAGGGAAAGTGCTGATGATGGAAAAGAGCAGGAAAACCAGATTATGCTGGCACCAACCTAGTTTGGTTAGGGTTTACAATGCCATCTGAAGTTTAGGCAAAAGTCGATTGGTGCCGTCTAAGGTTTGCAACATGATTTTTTAACGCCATGCCGCATGGGATGAAGGAGATGATAGCGTTAGGCATGCCTTGTTAGGCAAACATGTTGAGTGAACGCTGCAGACGGCGATGGCTAGGGTCTGACCGTCTGGTTGATCGAAAGAGCGCTTTACCTTGTATTTTAACTTTTGTTAATTTTTAAAATTTAAAATTTCAAAAATTCATTTTGGATTTCTATAATAAAATTTGAACCATATCCAACTTGCTTCATGCTTGATCTAATGACAATTTTTGGGATTAGTATTTGCATTTTATTAAGTCAAAATTTTAAAAAATTAATATAAGGAAAACTTGGATTTCGAAAATTTTTAAATTTGTGCAGAAGCATCCTTAAATTGTGCTTACGTAATGATATTTGGAGCTCCTTTATGTCTTTAAGAAGTCCTTAAATGATCTCGAGTTGTCACATACTCTCCCACTTAAGACTGATGTTGTTCTGACAACACTAGTATTAAGATTTCAAAGAATGGGTTTTGAATAGTGTATTTAATCATGTGAAGAGGTCAGGGATATTGTTTGCACATATCCTCCTCCCATGTGTCCTAGTTAGTACTCCAATCTTCCATTGCATCTTCCCATCAGAATGATGTTTCTATGGAGTTGACAGACATCACGATCTTATGTGCGCTGTGATTCTTCTATGTGGTCTTCGAGTATAGACACTCGCAATGATGGGTCGGACATACATCTTCTCAGGAATAATACATGAAATACATCATGTACATCATTGAATTCTTCTAGAAGTTTAAGTTTGTAAGCTGACGATCCTACTTGAGCTGATATTTCAAAAGGTCTTACAAACCCTTGGCTCAGTTTCCCTTATGTGCTGAAGCAGCCCTTCCAGCCTTGTTTAATATGTTGAGTGGTCTCCTCCACTAGACTAGAGCGTTAATGGGAGCATCTTTATTTCAGACCAAGATAATGGAGTAATACACTTATGGTTATATAGTGTTTCATAAGGAGCCATTTTAATATTGGAAATACACTTGTTGTTGTATTCAAATTATATTAGTGGAATGTGCTTTTCCAACTACCACCGAAATCAAATATATATAAAATTGTAGATCCTCCAGCATCAAATTCACTCATTTTGTTTGGCCATCTGTCTGCGGATGAAAAATAATACTCATTACTAGAAGAGTGTCAGTGTCAGACTGTACCGTTTATAGAACCACGAAGTAAACTGGCATCTCTATCTTACACCATAGTTTTCACAGTTTTGTGCTATCAAACTATCTCTTCAATGTACAAAGTGCACCGCCTTAGTAAGTCGGTTCACGTTTACCCTAACTTTATGGAAGTCCGACTATGAAATTATGGACATATTCGTCTGCTTTCATTCTGAAATTTGCAATGGTTGTAATAAACCTTTGGGCTTTCGATGTTCTGCTTTGACCATGCAATAAGGGTGACAATTAGCAGTGAATATTTCTATCCTTCTTGATACAACAAAAAAATTGCTAATTGTAAGCCAAAACGATGGTCCGTCAACTCTCCTCCTCACATAAAATTTGCTGTCGTAGGTCCTTATTGTTAGGCATCCACAACTTGCTTTCATGGTAAATACTTATTGAACTTGTAGGTCAGCCCTTTTCCCTTCTTGAATGGATTTAATTAATAACAAGTATTTCATATCTTTTCGCTTATCAATCTTTATGTACCTTTCTAATGCTGACTCTGCTATCCCTATACCCAAAATAGTGTTTAGCTGTGATGCTCGTATTGAGCTAATACTCATATTACCCAATATTTTGATCGAAGTGCTATTAATTTAGTATGATTGAGGTCTTGCGACTAAGCGCATTTGCTATGATATTTGCTTTTCCTGGGTGGTATTGTATTGACAAGTCGTAATCTTTTATCAACTCTAGCCATTGTTGTTGCATGAAGTTCAACTTCTAAGTGAAAATGTTTCGCAGGCTCTAATGAATATAAATATTTACTAACCATCAATATTAAGTGAAAAGTCTTCTTTAAATTCTTAGTATTAGTGATGTCGAGGTGATATTAGTCTTAAGTAGGATGGTCTGTAACAGCCCGATGTTGTTAAGGACTTAATGGGAGCTTGAAACAACCTAATTCAAACCCCTATATTTTTTTGACTTTTTTCTGACTGACTCATAATGAGATGGAATCAAGAATGCATTAGGTAGATCACAATTTAAGGGTGCTCTTGCACAAATTTGAGAATTTTTTGGAATCCTAATTTTTCCTAAATTAATTTTTCTTAAATTTAACTTGAAATGTTAATAAAAATAAAATAGAATATCAAATCTCAAAAATTTTGTGCTATTAGATTGGGCATGAAGCAAAAGACATTATGATTCAACTTCCTTTTTAGTGCTATGGATTCAACAGTATAAATTTTTTAAAATTTAATTTTTTAAAAATAGTAAATATTAAAATATAAGCCCAAGTTTAAAATTTTTTGCATTGTTGTGTTCGCCTAGTCAAAATATACAATATGGTCATGTTTTATTAATTTTGGAACATCAAAGGACAGAAAAATGCACAAATTTTTAAATGAATAAATTTTAATAAAATTTCATTATTTAGATATTATTTGTCCTTCGTATTATGGCTTGACCCGCCATTACCTGACTTGACAGCTCGACCCTGCCTAACGTTGCGTGATGCTCACCCAACCTTTCGACTTAGATCGCGCTACGTCGTCGTCTCCTTCATTCTATATGGTGCAACGAAATTATTGCGTCGTAAACCCTATAACGACGATGATCGATGTTTGCCTAGTTCCTAAGACGACATCGTAAACCTTAGGCAGTGCCATAAATCCTAGCTAAGTTAGGCCGCTGCCGTTCTAACACCCTACCCCATATTACCACCTACCTACCCCGTTTGACTTTCTTCCATTAGAAGCTTAAAGCCGCAACCTCTTGTCGCCGTCGGTGTCACCTCCATGGTCCTCCGATCGTAAGAATAATAGAAATAAAAATTAAAATTAATAGTAATAATAATATTAATAACAATGATAAATTAATTATAATAATAATGTTAACTTAATAATAATAATAATAATATATTAGTAATTATATTATATTAATAATAAAATATAATTTTTATTAAGAAGGTAATAATAGAATAAGAATATCGTCCTCCTCTCCTCCTCCCCTTTTCCTCGCCCTAGTCCTCGTCCTCCTCCTCCTCTCTTGCTCCTCCTTCTCCTCCCCTGCTTTCGTCCTTCTCCGCCTCCTCCTCGTCCTCGTCTTCCGCTGCTCCTCCGCTTCTTCTCTCCCACTCTCCTCCTCCTCCTCTCCTCCTCCTCCTCCTCCTATCCTCCTCCCCCTCCTCCTACTCCTCCTCTGTTCCTCCTCCTCCCCTCCTCCTCTTCTCCTCCCTCCTCCTTTTCCTCCCCCTCTTTTCTCTCCCTCTCCTCCTCCTCCTCCTCCTCCTCCTCCTCGTCCTCCTCTTCTCTGCTCGTCCTCTTCTTCTTCTCCCCCTCTCCTCTCCTGCTCCTCTTCCTCCTCCTCCTCCCCCTCCTCCTCTTCTCCTCCCGGTCCTCGTTTTCCTCCCCCTCTTTGTCTCCCCCCCCTCTCTCCTCCTCCTCCTCCTGCTCTCCTTCTCCTCCTCCTCCCCCCCCGTCCTCCCTTCTCCCTTCTCCTCTTCTCGTCCTCCTCTGCGCCTTTTCCTCCTCCTCCCCCTCCTCCTCCCTCCCCCCCCTCTCCCCCTGCCCCCCTCCCCTGCCTCCCCCTCTCTCCCCCCTCTCCCCTCTCTGTGGCCCGACTTTTAAGGCATTAAAGCATTGATATAGTGTGGATCAATTGAATCACCAAAGGAGCCAACAACAGATTGGGCGCTCAGGCGCGCTTAAATGCCCAACAGATAAGAGGTTTGGCGCTCAAGACGCTCTTGAGCGCCCACAGACTGGAGGTTTGGCGCACAGGCGCCAAGTTGCCCAGCAGGTAGAAAGTCTGGCACTCAAGCGCCCATGAAGCAGAAAACGCGGGTGCACAGGTGCCCACATAAATATTTGCTCAGCTTGACGTGTCAAGACTGTTTTAGGGCACTTTGAGGGCTTGATTTGGGGTATTTATCTATATTTTGTGAGAGCTTTGGAGGCTTTTGGAGTTTTGAACCTTAGAGTGAGAACAAGAAGAAATCTCAGAGAGAAGAAGAATAAGAAAAACTTAGGGTTGTGAATCTCTTCTTCCTTGAGGAGATTGATAAATTCTTTGTAACTTTGTAATCTTTCTTTCATACTAATTTTTTGTGAGGTAAAGTGGCTCAATGATTTTTCTCATTCTTGAATTTTCACGTATATTCTTGTGTTCTTATGCTTGCATATTTATGTTTGCTTTTGCTGTTATTGCTCTTTAGTTTTGTGTTGGTATATTTTTGTATTTGCTTCGGTGATTCTCAGCGGTCAAACCTCGATCTTAAGGTTTTTCTTCGGTGTTGAAGTCTCCGATGCTAGGTTGCACTCCCAACAAGTTCAAGGATATGATTTTTTATATTAAATTTTGTTTCTTGTTTCACAGCGTACTATATTTTGCGAACTTGTAAAAAATATCACAATTTCATTTTTTTTTGTTACAAACCATATTTTTGTAATACGCTCACATTATATATTTACCTATAAGAGCATTTCTACAAAGCCTTGTTGATTTTCTATGGGATACCGAACCTTGCTGCCAAATAATTTTATGAGTCTTATTTAAACATGTCTTCTATAAAATTGAAATTTTGTCCAAATTATGTGATTTGGCGGATGTTTTTTGAGTAAACTGTCTGTATAGAGGATTAAGCGGGGTAAGTCTGATCGATATAAGGGAACCAACCTATGCCAGCCATGTGAGGTGGGGTTGAATGGTTGCATGAAAATTATCGGAACCATTATTTCACTCGTCGCATTCTGAGCCGCCCACCCGAAACGAAAACTACCATCTTTAATATACTCGATTTTAAAGTTATCAAACTATTTGTGACAGACATGCAAAACAAAAACCCCTTTATTATTTCCTTTTTTGCTTTTCAGTTACTGTCTCTTTTGTGCACATATATATCTTGTTGGTCTACTAGTTTTCCATACCGCTTAATGTAAATTTGATATCAAAGTACTCATAGTAATCTTATCGGGATTTCATTTCTGGCACGTTTCACACATCATACAAGTAGTTTATAGTGGAGAAAAACCTTGAGTAGCTACTAGACAAAATCTTGTGGATGACACCCTAATATTGGAATTATGCAAATTTGAAATTAAGGCCATCACAGAAGCTCAATAATAAAATCACAGAATAGATAAGACTTAACAACCTTTCCATGAAAAAAGAAAACATAACTGAGACCAATATCTATAGATCTACTCATTTATTAATCACAGATTACAGATATTAGGTATGTTGAGTCTTCTTGTAGAAGGGAATTCTTTTCTGAATTTTCTCTCCATTTGCAATTGCTATAGTGTCCCCCTTGTTACAGGCATGACTAACATGATTTGAGTAAGTTGCATGAAATGGAGGAGCGCTTCTAGGATCTTGTGTGGCTTAAAAATCTACTCAAATTTAAGAGAAGTTTTATTGAACAACTATAAGATTAATATTATATGACGAGAATCTTAACTTGCAGATTAAAAGCATGTTGATAAATTAAATGATATGCAGAAGTGAAGATACGAATATAGATGAACAAGCACACCTGATGAGAATGAGTACATTCATAGCAAGTTTCGGTTGAGGATAATCTTGGAGAAAATTATCTTGAAAGCTTATGCATAATAGGCATGTAGACTGTCAGATACTGGTGAGAAAAGCTAATGAATTTTTCCATTTGCTAAAAGAAGAGAGCCCAAGAAAGACAATGATATGAAAACTATTATGTGATCGAGTGCAACCTAGACAAAAGACTTATATAGCCAATCTCACCTTTATAATATATAAGAAATCTCTAAACCAATGGTGCTCCAACGTAATCTTTTTAATGTGATGATGAAACCAACTTTGAGAGCATATGTTGAGTCTTCTTGTCAAAAGAAAACCCTTGCAAGAATTTTTCCCTTATTTGCTACAGTTCCTTGCACTGGTTGCGATGTCTGCGTTGCTATAATAGTGCCCCTAGTTGTTTTAGAAGTCAGTCAGAGAGGATAAAGGAAAAATTTTGAGAGTTATAATCCCTTATAACATAAAAAAACATATTTAACGGAAAAAACTGATTATTTTAAATATTAGTATTTCGTCTCTTAAATTGTCTTCATTAATAAGGAACAGTCTTATATTCTGAGGCTGAAATTGATAATTTTTTTGATTGTTACTGGCTTTGTCATCCTTGTTATTTCTTTGGTGAATTCATTTTAATTGTTGTGCTTTATCTGAGAATAATTGCAAACTTTGTAATAATGTAGGTATTATTTGCCAGATGAAAATCATGATAAATCTTGCGACATGCATTGTATTTCAGTGGCCGTTGAATCTGTTGAATCACCAGTTCTGTTGGATACATTGAGAGACAAGGTGATACCATGCCCTTCTGAAGTCACTGATAATGGTTAGTATCCTTGAGTGCGCAATTGGTTTACTCTTGAGTGATAGTGATACACATAATCCGTTTATATATCTCCTTAGGACGCCTCCTCTGAAAAAATTCACAAATTACCCCCTGATTGGATGCTTGCTTCATTATTTTGATGGCATATACCGACATACAGATCTTTATTCTTGTTTAGCTGTACATACTCTAATCATTTAAGTTTTGAAAGTTTTCAAAATTTTTTTTTTCCAAAAAAGCTTGTTATTCTTCCTGCTTTTTCATTTATAACTAACGTAGCACTTAACCAAGTAGTAAAACAGAAATATTTCCAACCTGGGATTCAATTACTCTTGAAGTTGCGGTGTAAAACTTAATGAGAATGTCAATTGAATGAAGATTTGATTAAGTGTAAACAAGCTGAATAATCTTGTAATTATTTTTTTTCTTAATGAAAGGTTTAATTCTTTGCATTGCTGATGGTAGTCTTTTGCACAATTGTTTCTTTGTACTATATGTCAAATTTTAATTCTTTTAACATTGTTCCCATTTGTAATTCTTCACAAATTCACACTAACACTACTTTGTGTAACTAGTTTTTTACTCTTCTGTGTGACTAAATTTTTTTCTAAACGTGTAGCAACCGATAGATATTTTTTCATCATTTTTAAAAACTGTGTTGACTGCATCAATTCATACTTCCATTTGTCTGTTTATTATTTTCCTGAATGTAACCTTTTCCCAAAATTTCTCTTTATTGTTGTAAATTCATGCATTTAACGATCTTTGATTATCAATCGAACTGGCAGTGGTGATTGATTAAATTTATTTAAGGATATTGTGGCTGCATATTTGACCAGCGTTACTTTATTCTCAAGGCCATGAGGAGTACCCATATGATGTTCTTCTAAATCTCAATTAAGATTACCTCTTATTTTCTTGTAAAGGCCAATTCATGTTTGTTGTATGGTTAGAAATAAATGGAGTTTAGCATTGGAACAGATCTCTTCATAATATATCTTATAGTATAGGGTGAAACGTTGGCCACTAAATCTTATTTTAACTTGATTCACTTTCAGTCAACTATTTTTCTCGTTTCATTCTTCTGTAGGGGTTATTCAAGTGCTTTTAAAATGTTGTTTGGGTGCTGAACCACCAGTAATGATGCTGCACAGGAACATTAATTAATTGCAAACTTAGTTAAGTTACAAGCAAAAATGTAGCTGTTAGGATTTGAACCTATGATATAGGATAATAAATTCAGAATTTCAACTACTAAACTAAAACATCACTCTCTTTAATCCTCATTTTTTATAGAAATGGATGATTGGAGTCTCCGAACTAGTTGTGTTGTGTGAACTTTAAAATTCTTTAGATTCACCTTATAGAATGACTGTTTTGTGTTAGGCCTATTGGGATCTTTGTTTTAGTTTGACTTTTAGCTTTCTAAAGTAAACATTTATTTCCTTAGTACTTGCATTTTACATGCTTTTAAAAGGTAACTGTTATTTCAGGTCTTTTAGGTCAATTTTGAGTGGAATTTATATGCACCTGAGAAGAATTATGGTAGATCGTATTTGGTTAAGTTTCCTGTTCATAATTTTACGAAAATTCTTCCCAGAAATATCCAATATTGTTATGGAAGGTTTGGCTTCAAAAAAGTTAATATTCATAGCAGCGTCAAATTATTTAGTGGGTTTTGATAGCACCCGTACCCCTTTTATTAGGGGAATGCTTAAGATGTGTTTGAGATATTGGTTAAGCATTCTAGTTGGACAAAAGCAAGTGCATTTAATTTTTTGTTTTTAATAATGGCTAATGAAAAATTATTTGAGCTTGAGGATGGGAATGAGGAGGTCGATTAGTTTTAAAATTTAGTACCTCACAACATAATTTATAAGAAAAATTGTAATAACTAATGTTTTTTACTATAAACATTGTGGAATGAATGTTATTTTGAACATTTGCCTATTATCTTTTCAGCTACTCTATTATTTAGGGAATAATGACAAGCTATGATGGAAATTCCATGGTATAGCAAGTAAAACCTATGGCTGCAGTAGTAGCTTTCTCACCCATTATCAATTCAAAGTATTTGAAATTAATAATTCAACAGAGCTTGTTCCATTTGATTGAAATTTTGAAGAACTTGGGTACCATTCAATTTCTTTTTGAGTCCTGTGCAATTGGAAAATTTCACTCAAATTAAAGAAATTTTTTTTAGAGCAGCTATGCGCCCAGCTATGTTATACGGGGATGAGCGTTGGCCAACATAAAAAGAAACTTACTATTATGATAAGTGTTACAGAGATGAAGATGCTAAGGTGGATGTGTGGGTATACTCGCAAGGATATAATAAAAAATGAGTTTATTCGTAGCAGGGTTGGAGTGGCCCCAATATTGGATAAGATTAGAGAATGACATCTTAGATGATTAATACATATTAAGCGTTGACCGTTCAATGTCCTTGTTAGAAACATTGAGTTTATGAATTTTTTCTATATTAAAAGAGGAAGATGAAGACCAAAAACGATATAGGAAGAAACTTTTAGAAAGATTTTTCTCTATTTAAACTTAGGGAGGGGGTTCTATTTGATTGTGCACAATGGAAACATATAATTTAGGTAGCCAACCTCACCTAATGGGACTAAAGCTTGGTATTTTTGTTGTTGCTTTGCTAACATCAAAATTGATTTCTGTAAGGTAAAATGAAATGATTTTAGAATGATCATCAATACATTGTGCTGAACCATCTAGTACCAACAACTTTTTTTAGTCCTCTCACATCATTGTGAAATGAATATTTTCTGTTTGCAAACGACTGATTGGAAACTGTATTATGAGTTTGCTTGGTAATTGATTTGTTACACATTAGTAAATCTAAAATTATGTTTGAACTAAATAGGTAATTTTTTTGAAATAACATAAATTAGGATGTGTAAGTGATAGTGCTATGATATGATGATGGCATGGTTTTGATGATTGCTGCCTGGGTTCTTTTTTGAGGAGATTTAGACCAACAATCAACTTAGTACTGTTTGTTATCGTCTTCAACACAGATTTGGAAGTAAAAGTAACAATTATAAATATAATGTTCTACAGTATTTTAATTTTAGATGATCTCACGATGGAAATTTTAATGTTCAACTGGCCAAAGGGGTATGCAAATGCGTGATTTATGACACCACGCACACTCCTTTCATATGTTTTCCAACAATTGTTAAGATTTATCATAGTGGACTGTATGATGGAGCATGATTCACTGCTCCATGTAGCCTCAATCTGTGTAACTTTGTACAAATATAATTCTATTTCAAGGTCAAATAAGCAAACTTTTTTAAGAAAAAAATATTTCAAAAAAGTTTAGCCAATCACCAAGTTTTTGAAAAATTCATTTCAAACATACTCTTATTTGCTATTTCTTTGATTATATTAAGTTAAAGGCATACGTTTATTTTTTCAGGATTCTATGAGTTTAAAGCGGTTGACATTTTGTGGGATGATTCTCAGAAAAATTTCAACGGTGAACTTTATCTTAAAATCACTATGTCAGAAAATTGTTCCTCAGGAAAGTTTTGGAGTTCTATACAAGATGCCTGTGTCCCTATAATGGACTTGATTGATTGGAACCGTAGCCACCCAAATGACACATGCAATATATCCAGTATGTTTGGGATAAGTGCTGCATGGCAATCTTTTTTAAGAGTAAGTGATTTGCTATGTCGACTTCTGATTTGGTTTCGTAATCATTTCTAAACAGTGCCAACCTTAATTTTCATTGTATTTTAAACCTGCAGTCATTGAAGGCAACAACACTTGATGTAGGAAGGAATGTACGCCAAGAACACCTGAACATTATGGCAGACCGTCTGTTTATCAGTGGCGAATTTCATGGATTGAGCAGAAAAGGATTAAAGGTGCAGAAGGACTATTCAACAACTTCCTCACCTTTCACTTTGGCTTGCTTTTCTGTAAGTGCTAGTGATGATCTCTTGGTTATCCTTGTAATGAGGGAAAATTTGCCGTATTAGTTTTTTTGACTAGTTGAATAACTAAATAGTGAGGGGCTAATTTGGACATTATGAGTTGTTTGAAGGATTAAATTGGACATTTTGAATGATTTGAAAGTAAATGTGTCAACCTGAAATTACTATTACTAGTTTGGCAAGTGATTCCTTTAATAGGTTTTTTATTACTATTATTGACTAGTGATGGAAATTTAATAGAATCCAGCCAGTTGTTTCATTGACGCTGCTAAGCAGAATTGTGAGGATCTTCTTCGTGGTACTGTTGATGCGGTTTCATGGGGAAAAGAATCTCCGACTGGAACTGGTGGGCCTTTTGAAATTATGTATTCTGGAAAGGTAAATAGAAGGATAATATAGCTTTTTTTTTTTTCTCTGTTCATTATATTCTGTGCTACATTTTTTTCACATAATTAAGTTGATGAAAACATGCATCATTTATTGTTTATAAGTATTAGCAAATTGATTAAAGAGGTATAATAGATTAAGTGTAGTTGGAAAGTCTTATCAAATTTGTGAACTTACTGAATAGAAACTGAAATAATTAGGAGATGAGAGAGTATAGTAGTCTCTTTTGTCATTGTTCTGTGCAGGCATCAAGTTGCTCTAATGTTCAGTGCATTTATATTAACTTTTCGAAATAATTTTATTTCACTCTGCGACTGAAAGATTGATAAAAGTGTAGGCAAGGTATAGGGGGGGTTCTCTAATGGCTTAGAATGAATGCTAGAAATCATGGAAACAATTTCTATTTCTGAAATAGGCTGGAATTGCAAACATATTTGATATCTGAAGCAGAGAAGCTAAAGCATTGCTCATTAGGGTTGCGGTTACTAGCTTGTAGATTTTTAGAACAATACAGATCAAACATGGCTTAAGAAGGCTAATATCAATATGATAAAATTAAGCTAGTTTATTATTATCAGATTTAGGTTTATCAATACGTTCATCAGAGTGCTTGTATCAATTTTAATATTTTCTCTTTTATCTAGTTTCTCAAAATTTTGCTAAATATTAAAGAGCTTGTTCATAAAGTTCAATGTATTTTACTTCAAAGGGAGCATAGACCTTTGTCAAAGGAGATAATGAGGAGTGTTCTTACTTTTATGTTGTTATTCAGGTATGCAACACTAAAGAAAATGAGAGCATATATTCGGTCCTTCATTGCCAAGATATCAGTCACAAAAAGATGGAAAGGCCACCTTTTGTAGACGGTATTTGCTTTTCTAAAAACAGGGACCTGAATGGTTGCACTCAATCTGAAAAATATACAGATTTTACATTACTGAGAAAGGTCATTTCCCATAAGAATGGCGATTCACACGCTTATATTTTCAACATGGAGTCTTCCTTGCGTGCCATATTACTCAAGTAAGCTCTGTTTTTTTTTTTTAAATCTTTTTGCCATTATACTCAATTTTGGTTTTATTTTTGATTCTTTAATTTGGCCTATGCTTAATAATAAGGAGCCAATTTCACTGATTTATAATTTTTTCTCACTATAGATATCCAATTAATAGATATGTCACCACTGTTGACAAAGAAATTCTCATGAAGGCTTTAGTTTTTCATCCCAGCAGTGCTACCAAGATTGGAACTGGAGTTAAAGATATTAAGGTATGAGCACCACATTATCTAAATATACACTGTTCGCATTTTGTTTGGGATTATTATTATTATTATTGTTGTTGTTATTGTTATTGTTGTTGCTGCTGTTATTTGTTCTTTCCTATCACATAATGCATTTTAGAATTTTAATATTTTAGATATACTGGAGGAGTATGTAACTCTTTATAATTTGCATATCTAACCATTAAGTTTTTTTTTTTTTTTTTTTTTTTTCATTTAATACTAGTTTGCTTCCTAGCTATTGCTTAAGAGCCGACTTCGAGTCGAGTTAAGCTGCATTTGAATTTGAAATTTTTGAGTTTAGTCAAAATAATACTAATAATAATAATAATAATATTATTATTATTATTGTTATTATTTTTTTGTTGTGTTATTACTGTTGTTGTTGTTTGTTATTTAGCTGATATATTCTTTCCTCATCTTGCATTTTAGAATTTTAATGTTTTAGATATATACAAAAGGCAGAGCACGTAAATCTTATAATTTGCATATCTAACTGTTAAATTTTAATTTCTTTCTTCATTTTATACTAGTTTGCTACCGAACTTTTGCTTAAGAGCGGGCTTTGAGTCGACTTAAGCTACACTTGAATTTGAAATTTTTGAGTATTGAACTGTTGGGGATTTTTAGCAAATTTATGTATATTAATGCATATATTGAACTGCATTGAGGTTCTTTCTCTATAAAACCTTTTCTTTTTTGCTATATATATATGTTTATTTATTTATTTATATTTATATAGATATTTATATTATTCGTTTCTTTACAAAGAAGCTCATCTTCTTTAGGTTGGACACAGTTTAGAACACAAAGGATCGAAATGCTTTATCTTGGTGAGAAATGATGGAACTGTTGAGGATTTTTCATATCACAAGTGCGTCGCCGGTGCCGCAGCTCAGGTCTCTCCTGAATGTGCGGCCATGTTTGAGAAAAGGTATCAGGGAAGATTTCAAAAGAGCTGGCCACGAACCCTCTGAATTTCTTAGGGTTTATATTCAGAAGGCACCATGCTCTCTCCGAGTCTTAAACTAAAGGGGATTTCATACATACCACTCAAATCTTTCTTTTTAGCACATCTAACACCCAATTTTTACAAAACTGCCATTCAAGTTGTCATTGTTGTTGCTTCAAAACTGTCAATCGACTTGACACTTTTTAATCATTGCAAATAGATGAGACCTCTCATGCATCAGCATGAGGCGTAGTTAGGCGTTAGTGTTTTGCAGTCTTTCAATCCACTTTATATTTTCATTGTAGAAAAGCATCAATTTTGTTAATTGGACAGTTAGTGTGGGAAACTAGATAAGTAATTCAGCTTTATTAAAGGGCAGTTATGTATTCAGGGATTCTTACCATTGGTTACAACACTGTTTGCAGCGAGGCAAATTTTTGATAAAACTGATTTTATAAGTATTTTTCTCAAATATTTTATCATAATTAACTAATTTTTGTAATATGAACGTAAGAAACATTTCTTATTCATAATGCCTCTTGTTTTCATTGTCACTAAAATGTGCTTCTCTTTGTATCAATAATTATGAGGAATGATGGGATCTTTTGCCAATTGTCAATCTAACATCTCCCTTGCATACCAAATACCAAGCTCTCTCAAATTATTGGCTCTGTCAAACCTTCTTACAAAACTCTAAAGTTGGCTACAGCCGGCCGAAATGTAAACCCGACGGCAGCGATTTCATGTCCTTTTCTGAAATGTAACTAGTTATAGCAAGCGTAGAGACGTCTAATTCTGCCAAATGCTGAACTGAATCTCTTCTTTACCAAGTAGTTTATTATTTTGAAGCAGCAGAATAGGTGTAGATAAGCATGAATCTACATCCCAATCTAAATTTGTGGAAAAAATTTGCAAAAAAAGAAACGAAATAAAAAGGCCAGATACTTGAATGAATTATTTGGAAAAAGAAACATGAATTAAATTCGTGAGAAAAAAAAGGGAAGGGAACGAGTCTTCCTTCCTCCTATCAATGCAGAAAGATAACTAAAAAAAGCCCCTCACATTAGAGGGAGGAATAATTCGATGAAGAGTTGGTGACGCATGACGATACAACAATGCTCTATGTGGAAGAGGATAATGTTTAAAGACTTGAAGATTTGAGAACACATGGTGGGAAAGAGACAATGCTTGACGACGACATTCGGCGCTGATAACTGCTCACAAAGAAGAAGTTGCGCCGCGAAAATCGCGATGGGAAACTACGCATTATCTCAAAACTGCCTATTTGTACCTTAGTAATCCTTTTATGCAATTACTCAAAAATGCAGTGATTATAGATGCTACTCGTTTCTAGCGCTAATATGTGAATTGTTCATGTCTCAGGATTTTCAAATAATTTTTTTTTTCTTTTTTTGTTTAAATTAATTTTTCTTTCATTGTTCAATTTGGGCACAAAGAGTATTTTCTAAGATTTCAAATTTCTTAAAAATATCACTTTTCTTCCTTAAGACCTTCAAATACAGATCTTTCTAAAAGGTAAGCAACTTTGACATCAACCACAATGAAGACATTAACCTTGCTGGTGAGGCATACCCAAAATTCACTAATGCAAAGGCAAATTTCAATCAAATTAGTAACATACATCATAAAACTTTCTTAATTTTCCTAGGGGTGTATTAATGAAAAATAGAAAGGTTATCGCTTACGTATCCCGACAATTGAAAGTTCATGAGAAAAATTATCCAATTCATGACCTAGAGTTAGTAGCAATAGTATTTGCTGTAAAAATATGGAGGTACTATATTTATGTAGTGCCTTGTGAAATTTATATTGATCATAAGTGTCTTAAGTATATTTTCACTCAAAAAGAGCTTAACTTCAGATAAAGATAATGATTGGAATTAATAACGAATTATGATTTTACTATTCATTATCATCTAGAAAAGGCAAATGCAGTCGCAGATGCATTAAGCAAAAATTTGCATGAATTTTTCACATGATAGAACTTAATAGAATGGGTATAGAAATGATCTCCAACTCTCAATTAAATACCATACTCAATATTGAGTCGATCAAACATACTTTAGAAGAACAAATCAAGGATGCTCAGCATAAACATGAAAAATACTCCAGATTAAAATAAGACATAGAAAGTAGACTCAAAAGGAATTTATATTTGAAAGATACTTATATTTATCATGAGAAAATAATATGGATTCATAATAATTCTGAATTATGTAATCAAATACTAGTCAATGCTTATTATTTGGGATACACAATACATCCAAGAAATATGAAAATATTTAGAGATTTAAAGAAAGTATTATGATGGCTAGGATTAAATAAAGATATTGAGAAATTTGTAACTCATTGTCACACATGTAGTCTCTTAGAAGCGGAACATCAAAAGCTTGAAGGGCTTCTACAATCATTATATGCCCAATAATGAAAATGGACAGACATCTCCATGAACTTTATAGTTGAACTTCTTTGAGGTAAATCTGGAGCTGATATTATTTGGGTGATAATCGTGTAACGCCCCGTCCCGTCGCCACGCGCAATAGAAATATAATAACAACATAATTGGTGGTGGAACGACGTGTTACTTGAAAAGGCATAACTTCCCCTAATCTGACATATTGCTGAATACTAATTCTTAAGACAAGTGTAATATTCTCATCTTAATATTAGTTAAGGTACTTATATACAATGGCTTTTAGGAAGGATAATGAGGATATATCCAATGTATATAAATATCTCATGAATTTACTGTTGATTTCATCACAATACTAAGTATAAGTAGTAGTAATAACAAAGTGTAGAAGCTTTAGCATTCATCCATAATATTCATCACATAAGCTAAGTAAAAGCAATCATCTCAAATAAAAAAAAATATAGTTATAGTTAATTATTACAAATCATGGCTTAAAATAAAATGAGTAGTAAGAGTCTCTCATCTCACAACAGAAAGTAAACTAAGCAAGTAAGTAAATGTCAGGATGGCTACTGCTCCTCTAGTTCCTCTTGGATCTCCAGAGCTGCCACCAAGTCTGACTCCTCTTCTAACCGCTCAGGATCTAACATTGTCGATTTCACACTGCTAGGATCCCAGCCAAAAAAGAGAAAATTTTGTTAGACAATAAGTCTAAGTATATTTCAGGCTGTATTTAGTATTTTCTTACATTTAAGGGATTTTACTTAACATTCAATAAAACAAAAATCAAATTGCAGAAAATTGAAATAAACTGAATCTGTGAATCTAAACACTAAAATTGAAAGCAAAAAAATTATAACTAAGCAAAATACTAAAAATAAACCAGCTAAAAGGAACGAAAACTAAAACAAACTAAAAATAGAATTATGTTATGTGTCACTGTATATATATCTGAATATGCCACTGAATTTATGTTGAAATATGCATTTGATGCCACACTACATCCAAGGGAATCCTAGATATCCTGATGCCCGTTGCATCCCGTAGTTCATACTCAACCTTGATGCAAGTTGCATCTCATAATTCACAAATGATCTTGATGCTTATGCTTATGCAATTTATGTTAAATGCTTTAAGACACTAAAAGCTAGGAGAAAACACTAGTAAACATCCCTTCTTATTATCTAACTATTAAACTTGTTTCCCCTAATATGCACATTTACTTTAAATGCCATATAAATCAGAACTCAAAATCAAGTATAATTTACTTTAATTTAGAACTAGCTCAATTGAAATCAATAATTATTCAAACTACATTTTTGTATCCTTAAATAATCTCATGTTAAGAGTACATATACATATTTAGTATGTTTCTATGAAAGGCAATACTTTTGCTATATTAGCCCCTGCTAACTCGGCATCGGGTACCCAAAGTTGGTATTAGAGTAGGATTGAGTGTAAATTTAAGAGATATAGCATGCAAATATCAAATCATAATTCATGTTGGGAAAAGAGAAAGATTACAAAAATCTATATAGAGTTTGAGCTTTTAACCTTTGGGTAAACAAGTGGATTCAAATAAAGGATTTATGAGCACCTCAATAGAAACCCCAATTAAGGCACCATTATTAATGGAGGTTCCAGAAATTACCAATGACTGCTTCATGAAATCCATTTTAGAGTTCCTAACTAACCAAAAGAAATAAGCCATATCAGACTCCATTTAATAACCATAAGAGTATCGTTTTGATGGAATGCTCCAATCTTTTGTCAAATTAAATCCACCATTATTCCATGGGACTACTTGCCCTATGGAGGCTAAAGATTGGCTAAGAGAGAAAGAAAAGACACTAGAAAATATAAAGTCTCCAATTGAAAAGATGTATGAGAGACTTGCTACCCATTTAAGGGCAAAGCTAACCGATGGTGGGAGTCCGTCACCATCACTGATTTCACTGGTATAGAATTGGAGAACATGATTTGGGAACATTCTCAGAAGCATTCCGAGCCAGATATGTCCCACAAACTACTCAAATCATGAAGAACCAATTCATGAAATTGGCTTAGGGTAGCAACTCTGTGGCCAACTATGAGTCAGAGTCCACAAGAATATCAAAGTACACTCAAAACTTGATAAGCACTGAGAAAGAAAGGTGCAACCATTTTCTGTCAGGGATGAAGGATACATTCTGATGGAGCCTGCTTCCATTTAAGCATACTCATTTCTCTGAACTTCTAGAATGTGCATTAATCATGGAACATGAAGAAAATTGCACACTTTATAATCATACAAGATAAGGGAAGCGCCAAGATCATCCCAAAGAGGACTAAGGGACTTTCAAAAAACAACAACCCAACCCATATGCTAAAAATTGCCAGCTAACTTTTGAGAACACCAATCAATGAAGAAAAAGATATTGTTGGAGATACCATCCTTATGGCAAGTGCTACTACGATAACAAAAGGTGTTTTCTATGCGACAAGCCCGACCACCAAATTTAGGAATGTCGATCTATGAGAACGATAAATGAGGTGACAATTAAAAGAAGCACAAACACAACAACCACTCAAACCTCGTTCAGTGCTCCAATAAGGGGAGCTGCCCCAGAACCTGGTAACTCCCCAAGGTCATGAACCGTACTGGCACCCAATCAAAGAAGAGAACCTGCACTTCGTAATCCTATTCCTGCAAGGATTTACATGCTCACTCAAGTCTTAGCACAACGAGACAATGATGTAGTATCGGGTATTAATCTCATTTATAATTAAGTTTTATTTGCGTGATGTTGATGACAATATTATTTTAAAGTAGGAGAGTCTGTAACGACTCAAGTCGTTACCATTCAAATTAGAACCAAATTCGACTCAAAAATTAGGATCCCGAGCAACTTCAAAATTAGAATAAACTAAAAATAATATTGGATAGAGTATCTTGTTGTGATCGTGATACCCAAGTTTGAGAGCAATCTAGATGACATATACTACTAAATTAATTTTTGAATTATTTAAATTTATTAAATTAGAAAAATTAAATACAAGTCCAAATTAAACTATTTTAGTGTGGATGGATTAAGAATATTATAAAAATACTACATAAAAAGTTTTGTCAAATTTAAAGTTCCAAATTGACTATAATTAATTTTTGAAGTTTTTATCTTCAGAAATTAATATAAAATAAAATATTAGTCCAAACTAAGAAATTTTGGCATGTGTATGTTCTTCTAATCAAAATACACCTCCATGTTTTTTTGAAAATAGTGGAGGAGAGAGAAAGAAGAGAGAGAAAGAAGAGAGAGAGAAAGGAAGAGAAAGCCAAATTATGCACTCTAAGCATTTAAGAGGGAGAGAAGTCAACTTCTCAAGTTGAAATAATGGAGGAATGAGAAAGATGAGAGAGAAAATTAAAAAAAACTTCTTATAAAAACCCCTCTTCCTCCTCCCCCCTCATCCTCCCACTCATCCCCCCTCATCCTCCAACTCCTCCCCAACTCATCTTCTCCCCCTCTTTATCATCATCCACCACAGGATTCTCCTACCGACCTCCAATAAAGCCTTATTAACAATTAGATAGTGTAACAAATAAGAAAGAGATAAAAATTTTATTTTTATTTTTTTCATTTCTTTTTTCCTTCTTTTAATAATAATAATAATAATAATAATAAAAATAATAATAGTAATAATAATAATTATTATTATTATTATTTTCTCCATTTATGTTATTTTCATTTCAGTCATTTTCGTTATCTATATATCTATATATATATATATATATATATATATATATATATATATATATATATATATATATAGAAACTCATAAGTTTTATTGCTACCAAAAAATAGGATTATAAAATGGGTTGGGAGGGTACTAAATAGCCTAAAAACTAAAAACCTAAAGCTAACCAAAAAAAGGAAAGATCTAGGGAATATCCTAAAAGATCTTTCCGAATGAAAAGGAAAAGGGATACATAATAGAAAAATTAAAACTAAAATAACACATACAAGAGACCCAACACAAAATCAAGAGAACATGCAAAAAAGATAAAATACAGATAATATGAAGAAGGAAATATAACACGTACCTCCAGCACCAAAAACAACATGGTGGCATGGGGAACAAAACACCAGCAAAACTGATAGACATCGGCCCCTCGCGGACAACTTGCTGCAGGGAAGCAGACTAGAGGAGAAACTGCAAAAAGTCAGCAACCACAAACCACCAGGCACAAGGAGAGATCGGCACTAGAACACAGATTCGCCAGCACAGGGGAAACACAGACACCCCCCAACATATCGCTACCCCTATGGCACCTCAGAGAGAACAATCACAATGAACGCATGATCAACAACCAATTCAGAAACAACAGCTCAAGAGAAAGTACAGAAATGAAAACAAGAGCAACCATAATAATAACGAAATGCCCCTCAGCCAAAAAGGCCGAAAAGGTGACAAAAGCATCACGGAAATGAGAAGAAAACAACAGCAAAAGCGTTCTCAAATGCAGTAGGTTTGGAAGATTTTTAAGAAGATCTAAGAACAAATTCAAAAACAGGCTTAAGGGAACAGCCTCAATGGTATCAAAATCCACAATTTCCTTTACAGATTGATTAGCCATCTTTGAAACAGCAGTGTCCATTACATTTGAGATAGATTCACATGTAGCAAATATTAGAGCAATTGAGATGACCAATAAAACAACATTTAGAAAAATGATAACAACATTAAAAAGAACAATCTTCCCAGCATTAACATAGGTAAACACATTAACAGCCACCTTTACCATAGAATTAGGACTATTGTTTGAAACGACTTTAACAGAACCACAGGCAGAAGATCTAGTAAAACCATAAATAAAAATGATATTTGAGTTCACCAACATGATCCCATGGTCATACCAAACAGGAAAATTGCTCGCATAGACAGCACCCGAGATGAAGACAAGCAGGCAACAACCAGCATGCCAACATAAGAGATAAAATCTCAAACTATAAAAATCCAACAGCAGAGTAAAATTTAGACACCAGCAACAAGGGTTAAAGAGAGAGCACTTATTTTGCATAATCTGCATTTAGAGAAATCCAGCTGAAATTTTTGACATTATAAGTGTTGATGGATTTGGCAACGTCAGATTTGTTCGCTTCCATAATTTTATGCTCATTGAAAGGATAAGCAGAATATTTAGACTTGTTTCTTGAACTCCATATATTCCAAAGAATGTAGCAATCAACCAATTGGCCAAAATGAATTTTTTTCTTGTGCAAAGGCCAGCGAACAAAGATGTAATTTATGTCAGATGAGGTGACCTCATTAATTCTGATGTTCAAAGTAGTCCAAATCTTTTTGCTTGCAGTGCTGCTTAAAAAGCATGATTTAAAGTTTCAATGTTGTTCGAACAGCAAAGGCATTTAGAAGCTAAATTATACCCCATGAGCTGCATATTATTATCTACACTGATAAAGTTATTGTATAGACACCAAAGGAATGAGCTTATAAGGGTAGGAATACATTTATTCCAAATCCAGACAGGAAAATCAGACCGGTTGTGGTTTCTGCAAATGTGCCATAGCAAGGAAAGGTTGATTTTATTTTTGAAGCAAAGAGTGGAATTGGCCACCTTAACATGAGCCAAAATCAGTTTTAGCTTTTTAATTTTTTCAAACATATCAGTGGGCAACATGCTACAAAGGAGATCAAAATTCCAAACATTTTCACTATTAAGGTAGTCAGCTAAGGTGAGCTTCTGATTTTTAATATTTTCAATGATGTTGGCCAATATTTTAGTGTTAAACCAGCAATCATACCAAAAGGAAATGGTCTTATCAAGAGAATCCCAAGATAAGGTTTCTTCAATAATGTCTCTAGAGGAGAGCATCCTAGACCAGGTGATGGAATCAGTCATTTTTTAGGTCGTTTGGGATGGATGGGTTCTAGCACAATATTTTGTTAAAAGAATATTGGACCAAATGGTGGTAGAGGTTCTGAATTTCTACCAAAGTTTGAGGAAGAAGACTTTATAAAGAGCAGAGAGACATCTTAGACCAAGCCCTCCCTCCAAAGTGGGAAAGGTGAGGCGATCCCAAGAGCACCAATTGCTTTTACTACCTTTAGGATGAATCCAAAGGAATTTGTTGAAAATAATTTTTAATTTTTTGAAAATAAATTTGGTCGGGGAAGTAACCTCAAGCCAATATAGAGGGATCTTGTTAAGGACATACTTGATAAGAACTAATTTTCCACCTTGAGAAAGATAATTAAGCTCCCACCCCTGAAGCTTTTTAAAAATGGTATTGATGAGGCTAGAAAAATTGCTGTTTTTATTGTGGCTAGTAGTAATTAGGATACCAAGATAATGAATTGGGAGTTTGATAGCTTTAATATTTAAAATGTTCATGATTCAATTAATAGTATTCATTGGGGTTTTGGTGCTAATAAAGAAATGGGATTTAGAATGATTAACTTTTTAGCCCGGTCATTTGTTCAAGATCTGAAATGAGATTTTTGAGTTTTAAAATAGAATTGGTACTAGCATTACTAAAGATGATGAGATCATCAAAATAAGCTAGGTGGGTAACCAAAGCTTTACCACCAAACTTATAATGAAGATTATTATCATTCTTGAAACAGGAGTTGATGCTAATCGACCAATAATTAAAGGCAAGGATGAACATGATAGGAGATAGAGGGTCTCCTTGATGAAGCCCTCTCTCAGATTTGAAAAAAACCCTGCCTTGCCATTAATCAAAACAAAGAAATAATTATATTGAGTGAGATTCTTAATTTTCAGGATAAAACTATCATTAAAACCATAATTCATTAGCATTTTGGTTAGGAAATTTCAATCAATTTTATCAAAGGCTTTTTCAAGATCAAGCTTCAGGATGAGATTATGACCCCAACATTTCTTTTTAAGACTATGAAAAAGCTATTGAGTGGCCAAAATGTTGTCTTGTATTTGTCTCCCTGGGACGAAGGCAGATTGGTTTGGTTCAATAAGGAAATTTAGGAGGGGTTGTAATCTATTGACAAGAATTTTAGGAATGATTTTATTTAAAGTAGTACAAAGACTAATAGGTCTAAACTGAGACCACTAAGCAGGTTTTTCAGTTTTTGGGATTAGAGAAATCATAGTGTGTGAGAAGAATTTAGGTAATCGAATATCACAAAAAAATTCCTTAATCCCATTACAAATACCATTTGATTAACTCCTAAAATTTACATAAAAACTCTCCAAGGAAACCATCAGATCCAGGATAGGTGTTTTTCTTGAGGTCACGGACAACCTCCCAAAATTCTTCATTGTTAGGCATCAAATTGAGGTGGAGATTGTCAGCAGCAGAGATTTGGGGGAAATGAAACTCCATATTACTGTTTTGAGTAGAAGGGATAGTGTTTTGGAAAGTTTCTAGAAAAAAGGAAATGGCAAAAATTTGTATATCTTCAGCACTAGTAAGCTCAGGAGCATTGGGGGGGCAAATTTTGGGTATATTAGTTATATGTCTTCTCTTGTTAACCCAATTATGATAGAAAAAAGTATTTCTTTTAGCATGTAAGGCCCAATTAATGCTGCATTTTTGTTTCCAAAAAATTTATATCTCCTTGTGAGCTTGGATAAGCTTTGCTTTGGCTTTGGAGACTTCTACCCTATTTTGGTCTGACGGATCAGTATCATAGATGGGTTCCAAATAATTAACCTTGCTTTTCTGAGTCATGGCATTGTTAAAAATATTCCCAATTTAGTTTTTATTCCAAATGCTACAGGCTTTCCTTAGTTTTTTAAATTTCTCAACTAACCAGATTAAACCATAATAACCATAGTGTTCGTTCCAAATAGAGTGGACCATCTGAGAGAAATTTTCTCTTTTAAGCCATAAAAGTTGGAAACAGAAGGATTTAGGAAAACTCGAAGTATGATTCCTAGAAAAGAGGGTGATCGGCTTGTGATCGGAAACTACTGAATTTAGGGAAGACGCTTCGTAGTTAGTGAAACTAGTACATCAGACATGATTGATAAGGAATCTATATAATCTCGCAAATTTCCTTCCACAATTCCACGTAAAGGGGGATCCCGAATAATTAAAATCGTTAAGACCATAATCAAGGATAGTAGAATTAAAATCAAAGGTGGACTTGGAATGGTCTCTAGAGTAACCCTTATATTCAGAGCTTTTAAGAATTGCATTAAAATCTCCACCCACCGCCCAAGGGAGGGTGGAGGAACTGCAATCTTTGAGGAAATTCCAAAGAGGCAGACGATCAAGTCTTAAATTATTTGCATGGCCAAAAGTTATGAGAAAATTATGATAATCATTGTAAAATTAAATATGGATAGCTTGGTGACATTGGGCTAAGACCCGCGCTTTCCAATTGTTGTTCCAAAAACCCAGATGCAATTTAAATCATTTGACATGACATTATCAAATTTTATAAAACGACCAACCGAATTTAGAGTGTCCTAATTAAGTTTGGGTTCAAAAATGGCAGAAATAGAATTTTTTTTGTCAAAAACAATATATTTGAGACAATGTTTAGATGAGGTATTTCCAATACCTCTAATGTTCTAACATAAGATGTTCATTGATAAACTGAAGAAGATCCACTTGGGATCGACTGGGTCGTATCAATGTTTGAAGTAGAGTTAAATGTACTATTTGGCATCATTATCTCAGAAATTAGCTCTAAATTATCAGCATCAATAAGGAGAGAAAGCGATTTGTACCTGTTGGAGGTCGGCATTTTATTTATACTAAATTGAACCTTTTTATTCTTCAGAGGAGTCTTTGGTTTGGAGAAGGATGGCAGGTCTGAGCTTTTCTCCTCTGATTGATCACTGCAAAAAAGAGAAACACATTTCCTTTTGCAAAAAATAGTATCATTTTCTAGATTATTTCTAGCAAAAAATTTTTCTAAGGCCACTTCAGCAATAATTCCCTTGGGGTCGGTTGTGGCTACAGCATCAGAGGTATCAAATGGTTGGGAAGCATTTGCAAAGATACAATCATGTGCGGTAGCAAGTTCAGACTTATTATTTGTAAATGCAACAATGTTTTGGCTTTTATTTCCAACATCAATACCAACAGCCTTAAAAAAACATTTGAAACAACATTTTTAATATCATTTGTAACAGCATGAGAGTTTGATGGTGGTACAACCTTTCCAATAACCTTTTCAGAATTAGTATCAGCAGTTTTTGAAACAACAAAATGGATAGCATTTGGAACATCAGCAATATTTTTAGTATACTCAAGTAGAGCAGCATTTTCAACATCATATTTAGTAATTACAAAGAGATTCTCCTCCGCAACAGCATTAAATATAGTGCAAGCATTGCAAGGAGCAGATTCAGAATTTGAAATAATAGGAAACAGATTATTATCCTGTAAAGGAACTTTTTTCGGGCCAGTTTCAATAATTTCAACATTCACCAAACTATCTGCTACCTGTTGATTTAGTTTAATTGTAGCCAAAGTGTTCAAATCTTTGACATATAAAGGCTGTAAAGCATTTTCTATAGGATCATGAATTGCAGTATTCTCATCATAATGATTTCCAGCAACATTAAGAGTTTGCACCTTTTGATTGTGAACAATAATAGCTAGATGGTTTAGATCTTCAATGTAAATGGGTTGCAAAGCATTTAAATGTTCACCTTGGTTGGGATCTCATCCAGAGGAAGGGCAGGGGGAATTTTGGTTTCTAAAGTTACAAGAAGCAGTGTTGTGACCTAAAGTAAAGCACTAATTGCAATATAAATGCATATTCTCATAACAAATTTCTTGGAAGTATCCCTTCTCTCTGGATCCCAACCAGATGGAACTAGGGGAGGCGAGGAGATGTTAACTTCAATGAGAATTCTAGGTGCAACAATATTACAATTTAAACCAGTATTTTTATCAAGTTGTAGAGGTTTTCCCAGAGCCCTGCCTATATTAAAAAGGATCTCTTTTGAAGTAAAATGCAAATGGAGCCCGGGGAAGCTTACCCAAATTGGGACAACTGGGACATCATGTTGCACATCCACGAAAGGATCCCATTTACAAAAATGCACAGGGTTGCCTCTTAAATCATACAATCCTTTCGCGAATACATGAGCATAGTCAAAATCAGACTGAAAGGTGAAGAAGACCCGATGAGAATCAAAAGAACGAATATTTACCGGGGAGTGCAGCTTTAGGCCTTCAACAAAACTAAGTATGAGACCGAAGCTAGGCTTGATCCTAACAAACTTTCCAACTAAAGTAAGAGAATGAGGATTCACTAGCTTTATGATTTCATCATCTGTGAAAAACAGAGCAGGGCTGCCATTGAAAGAGGAGATAGGGGTCGAAATAGAAGGGGAGGGACAAGCAACAATATATATATATATCTTAATTTCTACAACTATCGCTTCAGTCATTTTCTACACACACACACACACACACACACACACACACACCCACACACACATATATATACATAAATATATATTCTAATTTCTACAACTTTTATTTCAGTTATTTTTCTTATATATATATATATATATCATATTTTTTGCAACTTTCATTCCAATTATTATATATATATATATATATATATATATATCCTATACACACACACACACATACACACATACATACACACACTCACACACACACACACACACACACACACACACACACACACACACACACACACACACACACACACACACACACACACACACACACACACACACACACACACGTATATATATATATATATATATATATATATATATATATTTCTAATTTTTAAAACTTTTATTTCATTCATTTATATATATATATATATATATATATATATATATATATATTTTCCTTAATTTTTGTAACTTTAATATCTGTCATTTTTTTCTATATATATATATATAATATTATTATTATTATTTTTATTATTATCAATATTATTATTATTAATGATAATAATAAAGCTATTATTTTTCTACTACATATTATAAATATATGTACATATATATTTTAAAGTTAGTATTACCATTGTATAATAATTAAAAAGAATAAAGATATTATTATTAATATTATTATTATTATAGTTATTATTATATAAGAAAGAGAAATGATAATTCAAAAGAAAAATGAGAGAATGAACAAAGATTATTTCTCTATTATATAATAATTATTATAACAATTATTTTAAATTGTAATTAGAATTCATTTTTTTATAAATACTTATCATTATTAAATAAATTAACTATTAAGTTTTTTGGGTAATTGCTTATTAAGTACAAAATTATGCACATACTTGACTTTTGGCTTACTGATTCATGCACTAAGAAAATATATCAAATCTCTTTTATTACTCTTATTTAATATGCTTTTCTGCTCAATATCACACAAATTTGATAAAAATGTTTTTAAAAGTCATATAAAATGATATATGAAAAAGTTTGGATAATTAAGTAGCAGGTTCACTGTTGATCTATTTTTAGTTTGATCAGACAAATGATAGGATGAGACTATCCAACATCAGGAGGCATAATGAGCATATACTGATAACACTTTAAGGGGGCATGTATAGAAGAAAGATGGGAAATGTAACATAAAATTTAACCCCATTATTCCTCGATTTTGTACTTGTCCAACAAAATCATATTTTGCGCTCGATATCAATTGCTAAAATTTTATATTTATTTTTATGACAGTAGTTATTTTTATGCTAAATTTTCAGTGCAATTGAAATAAGTTTACAAGGATAATTTTATACAGCTTTTTATTTCCTATCAAATTTTTGATTATTTTGCTTATTATTTAATAATTATAAAGTTGATATCCATCAGTACTTATTTTTACAACTAAATGATATTCAAACACTTGCACTTTTGAAATGTCTCAAATAAAGAGATTGTCCTATAGGAAAGGTGCTAAGAATTAAGCAGTGCTAATACTATTACCTACTAATTTACATCTTTTTGGCTTTGTTTAAAGTTTGTAACTATTATTTTATTTTAATATTTATAATAAAAACTTGTGAATTAATGAATAAATAAGTTATATTTGATGCCTACATATTATATCTTTTAAATCACTTAATATGATCCTACGGTTGAAAGACTTACCCCAAAATTGGTTCTAGATTAGCCCCCACTAATCTGACATCGAGTCCTCATAGATCGTCCCAGAAACTACCAAAGTCTAGGATACAATGTCGCAAAAGATATTCAAAAACTTGATTTAATCTTTCAGTTTGTCCATCTGTTTGAGGATGGAAGGTGGTACTCATGGCCAGAGTAGTTCCCAGGTATTGATGCACTGCTTTCAAAACTTTGATGTGAATCTATTATCTCTATCGGCTATGATCAATTTGGGAATCCCATGGAGTCTGACTCTCTTTGATATATATCTTTGTTAACTTCTCCACAGAATTGGTTTGCCAAATACGGATGAAATGAGCTAACTTGGTTAGTCAATTGATAATGATCCAAATTGAATCAGTTCCAGACCTCGACTTAGGAAAACCTATGATAGAGTCCATAGATATATCGAACCACTTACATTCAGGCATTGCCAAAGGATGAAGGAGTCCTATGAGCATTTGATGTTTAGCCTTAACGAGATTACATGTATGGCACTTTGCAATAAATTCTACTATACTTTTATTTATACCAAGCCACTAAAAAGATTGCTTTAAGTCTTGGTACATTTTTATACTACCAAGGTGGACTTTGTATCCAGAATTATGGCTTTCAATGAGAACTTCTTGATGCATGGATTTAAGAATCCAAAGATGATTTCCTTGATAAATTGCATTTCCACGTAGCTGCAAATCATGACGACGACCACCTTCTATTTTTATCTTGAACTTAAGATAGTCTTCAACTTTGGTCTGAGAGATGGAGACACATCCTTATAAAAGGTTAGTTCTACAGAACTTAGCAGTATCAATTGACTAAATATATCACCTAAGATAGGCTCAATGCACAACTTATAAAATTCATCAATGATAGGACTTTTGGTGATAAAGATACACAATATTGCACAATAGCTAAGAGCATCAGCTACAATGTTTACTTTGACAGAATGGTATTGAATATCAGATCACAGTCATTGATCAATTCTAACCATCTTCTTTGTTGACAATTTAGTTTTCACTGAGTATAAATATATTTCAAACTTTGATGATCGGTGAAAATCGAACATTGAACACCATAGAGGTAGTGATGCCAAATTCTTAAGGCAAAGATAATGGCAACAAGCTTGAGATCATGCAATGGATAATTCTTCTCATGAGGCTTAAGCTGATGAGAAGCATATGCAATCACTCTACTTTTTTGCACTAATATGCGTTCCAACCAGAGTTCAGATGCATTAGTATAGACTTGGTAGTCTAAACATTCTTTTAACAAAATGAGCACTGGGGCAGTTGAGAGTGTGTCCTTCAACGTTTGAAATGCTTCTTCACAAGCGAAAATCTAGATAAGAATTACAAATTTCTAAATTAGTCTGGTCAACGATGATGCGACCTGAGAGAAGCCTTTAACAATTTTTTTGTAATAACTGGCTAATCCCAAAGGCTCCAAATATCCATTATCAATTTTGAAAATGAACAACCTTGAACAACGCTGGCCTTCTATTGATCAACTCTAATACCTTGAGAGTCGACGATGAGAGCCAAAAATTCCATAGAATCGAACCATAATTCACACTTGGAATACTTAGCGTAGAGTTGATGGTTGCACAATTTTTCAAATACGACCCTTAAGTGGCTTTCATGCTCAACTTTACTCTTCAAATAAATTAGGATATCGTTGCTGAAGATGATGATGAATTTGTCTAAGCAAGACTAAAACACACACATTATTAAGTCCATGAAGATGGACAGTGCATTCGTTAGACCGAAATACATTACCATATATTCATAATTTTCATAACTAGTCCTGAACGCCGTCTTCTCGACATCTTCTTCCTTGACTCGCAATTGGTGGTAATCTGATCGCAAATCAATCTTGGAGAAAAACTTAGCTCTAGATAATTGATCAAATTAGTCATCAATTTGAGGTAATAGATACTTATTCTTGATCAACACCATGTTGAGTTCTCAATAGTCTATGCACATATGCATGGAACCATCTTTCTTCTTGATGAAAAGAACTAGCGCTCCCCAAAAATATGAGCTTGGCCTAATGAGACCATTCTCTAGAAATTCCTAAAGTTTCTTATTCCATTCCTGTAACTCCTTGGGTGCCATATAATGCATGACTTTGGAGATAGGCTATGTTCCATGGATAAGCTTGATTGCAAACTCCACTTCTCTAACGGGCAGAAAACAAGGTAGGTCTTCTAGAAAAACATCATAGAATTTGCAAACGATACAATTGTCACTGATAGGAATATCTTTCTTTTTCTCTCCTAGCATAGTTACTAGGTCGGCAGCACAACATTTTCTGACTAGTTGTTCAGCTTTTAAAGCATTGAACAGGGAAGCTTGGGTACTGAACTTGCCTGCATCATGCTTACTTATCCAGTTTATTCCAAGAATTATATCAAAATTTGTAATCAGTAGTATTATAAGCTTAGATTAAAGACTTTGCTCACAAGAGGAGTGCTATACTGCAAAATTGTTGAGCCTGCATGCGGGCTCCATAAGGTAACCCTATGCTTAAGGAATTGGCTAGATGATAGGAGGGTAACTTTAGAATCTTAGCCTAGCTTTCTGATACAAAGGAGTGACTTGATCTAGTATTAAAATAGAAATTACAAGTCTTACTACTTATATTTAGAATGTTTATGTTCAAATATAACATACATTTACTTACAACATTCAAGAAGGAAGAAAACAATAAGCAAAAGTAGAAATTAAAACAAATTTAAAACATACTGTAGACAACTTAGGAAGAAAATAATAAGCAAAAGTAGAAATTAAAACAAATTTAAAACATACTCTAGGCAACTTCATTGTCTTTGGGAGCAGATGCTGGAGTCAACATGTAGACTCTAGCAAGAGTAGAAGGTTGATGATTCTGGTGTGCATGGACCTGACAATTATGGGTATGGGAAAGATCAGGTGCACTTTTGGGAGCTACAATAGGGTAGGTGGTGGCATGATTGCAAGAGCAAGAGCTCGGCTATTCAAAGGTTGAGGGTGGAAGACTTGATCTCTTTTGGAGCAAACAATAATGAATTTATCATATGTCTTCTTAAAGGTGCAATTGAAGAAACAGTGACCTTACCTACCACAGGTGAAGTAGACTTTTCCCTGATGGTAATATTTACCATAGGGATGGACACATTTTCACATCGGGTTATCCACCAAGGGTTATTCAGCTTTGATGTGGTAGCCTTAGCTACATTTCGATGCTTAAAAGCTTCTCTTATAGCAGGAATGAAGTAGGCTTTCCTCTTTCTATCCATCTGACCTTGAAAATGTTCTTGCATACGCACTGGTTCAATGAGTTCTGAAAAGCATTTGAACTGGTGGGAAATGAGATGCGCTCTGATTGAGTCTTGAAGTCCTTTCTAAAATTGGTTGCATCTTGATGCTTCTGATCATACCAAGTTTGGGGTGAAACAAGATAAATGCAAAATTTTCATTTCATACTCTGAGATTGTAACAACCCTAGGTTGTTACCAAGCTTAACCTAAGCTTAATCACACTTTAAAACTCATTCTATTATATGCATATGGTCATTAGGATCCAATCATGAAAATTTGGGGTCAACTGAACCTCATTAGGCTAAATTAGTAATTTCACCAAATTAAGAACCCTAAATAATAGAAAATATTTTGAACTCCAAACCAAATTTTGATTACATTTTTTAATTCCTCACCCCAAATTAGCTAGGGGTGCAAGTTTGAGAATTTTTGGAGATCATTTAAGCCATAATTAAATTTAATTTAAATAGGGAAAATTGCATAAAGGGGCCTCTAACTTTTCATAGTTTGCATTTGTCCCTCAATGGCTAATTCCCGTTTAGGATTTGCTGTGTGGACCATGAACGATCCACTGTGAAATTCAGGTCCCATGACAGTGGATCCATTTCACATCTTTGCGGTGCTGAATCTCGAACATCAGATCTTACCCGTTGAACCTTTGGCCCAGATCACTCCCGTGATCAGCCATTAGTATCCGAGAGATCAGGACTATTGTGTCTTTCCTACAATCGATCAAACGGATCCTGCCCCTTGCGCAATTAGGGATTTTCATCCCGGTAGAGTTCCGCGCCCGATAGAGAAAATCCTTCATACCCCGACTGCAGGACCTGTCCCCCACTCCTCCTCCACCTCAGCAATGCTGTTAGAGACCTTCCCAAATTAGTTGGACACTATGAATGGGCCCCGAAATGCGGCTATCTCAATCTTGAAAAATTCAGAGCTCTGCCTCGACTCAGCCACACCCAGCAATCCCCTGAGGCTATTAGCCTCAGGAATCGCCAAGTGAGCTATTTTTCACTGTGAGATCCCAATTATCCTCCTCTCCTAATTCTCAATCCCAATTATTTGCAAGCTCGCCCAACTCCCCCAGCTTTGGCTAATGGAAATCAAAGGGTGTGCACTCAAAGTTCAAGTGTCCTAGCTGCTTCTTGAAGCTCAGCTAGTCCCTAGAACCCCTCAGTCAATCAAGTCAAGCATGCAACTCGTTAAACCAGTTATCTCCTTCTCTGTGTTGAGTCAAGTTGGCTCAACATCCCTTCAATTTGATTCTTAGTTGTATGCCAAGACAAAATGAACCCAATGCACATGCTCATGAGGTCTGGGTTAGCCTCGATTAATCAGACAGAGATTTCTTCAAAAGGCTGGGTTCAAGTAAGGAACCAGCATCTAGGTATACTCCGTGCCTTGTGGCGATGAGTGTTCAATCCATCTTGCCCCTTTAAAGGTGTAGGGATTGAGTTCAGGCAATTTAATGGGCTCCATGGGGAGTATTTGGTCCCAACAGTAAACCATAATAGAGGGCCTTGAGTGAGCTCGATGTCCTCACAGAGGGCTTCTGGGTGCGTTCAACGCGCCTCAATCCCATGATCGTGTAGTAATTGGGTTGGGCCATGGCATGGATGAAGCATCGGGCAATTTGGCTAGAACGTTAACCCTAAAATCCTTAAGCCTTGAGGAAGTCGGGAGGAAGATGAAGAATTATGCGGGTTGGGTCGACCCGTGACCCTCACGGTTGTGACAGTAATGGGTCATCGAATTGGGCTGACTTGTGCCATTTAATTAGGCCGCCTCTATTAATATTAAAGGAATTATTAGATTTATTTTCTTTAAGGAAAATAAATCAAAAATTTTTTTTTTAATTAAAAACATCCAAGATGTATTATTTAAATAACTTTCTAAATACTTATCCAAACCAATTGAAATTATATATCATTTTATTTAGAAAAATATAAGGAATAATAATATATAAAAATATTTAAGTTTATGTGACATAATTTTTTAATTTTGCCTAATTCATTTAATAGCTTATTTAGTGAATATTAGCATGATTAATCACCCAAACCTTATGATTATGATTTCATTTGGTCACTTAGTCTTATAGAATGCATGTGCTAAGTAGGATAATTTTTTGATTTATATTTTACGAATTATGTCTTGATTCATGTTTTGCATGATTAGTGAATATTAGGGTTTGTGTAATCCCTAATTTGTATATCTTAGCCTCTGTTTGATCACATGTTAGGAAGAACTTTATTGCCAAGTATCAATTAATTTTGATTTCTATTTTTGCTAATATATGTTAAACCTTTAGGACTTAATTAGTGATAAATTAGCACTTATAATTCTCTGATTTGGCTAATTAGACTTATATGTGCTTCTTATACAGTAGTATGCATGTTAGAGAATCTACTTTCTAATTTGGGCATTCATATTTCTTAATTTATTTTAATTAGGAAGAAAACCTTAATTTGCTTAATTAGAGTAATTAATTAATAAAAGTGGAACATATTGCTGATTTGAACCTCAATAATTAATAAATGACTTAATGGAAATCTTGACAATCTTGTATATCAAATTTTGCATAAATATCCTTAATTATGTCATAACTGGTTGCAAACCTAATTTGCCTTGTTTAAGCTTGAAAGTAAGCTAACCTAAATTGAAAACCTTGATTTTGCATGAAATCAATTAACACTTGTTGATTTGAGATTGACTCTAGGCAAGTAACCTAAAAGGTTTAAATTTTGTGAATAGCTCTTGTGATTAATCACCTTGATTTAATCTTAAGATCCTTAATCTTCTCTTAAATAAGACAATTAGCATAAATTGATCTTTAAAACAAGACTGATTTGCAAAGTAATTAACTCTCAATAATTTGTATGATTCTTACCCCACTAATGTGTGTAAGATTTAATTATAATATGATAATTCTGCATACTTAATTATTGCATCTAAACCTTATGATTGAACTTGTGACTATATATGGAGCTTCATTGTCTTAGAAAATTGCTTGTGATTTAAATATAAAGATTATTTACTTTTAATCTTAAAGAATTAAGATAGCTCTAAATCTAAGTGATTATTATTTCCTTAAGTAAAACTTTTTTGAGGTAGGGATGCCTTATTTGTCTTTTTTTGAGGTAGCACCTTATATAGACTTTAACAACCACAGAGGATTGTTCATAAACTTTATGGTAGGATAACCTGATGAGAAAAGATTGAGATTAATCCTTGTGGTAGCATCCTAAGTTGAGTGGCTTTTATTCCACATTATTGGAGCCGTTTGTGTAGGACTCATGCCAACGGAGAAATGATTCATTAGCTTGTAAATCCATGTTCATTAAATAGATTGTCAGAATGATTACCTTAGTATTATCATATGGAGATGGTAGTGCATATCCATAGAACTGATTTATTATGTAGAATATGGATTTGGTTGATTTACCTTGAATATAACTGTAGAGTCTCAGTCTTATCTTAGGTAATTAGATAAGTACAGTTTAGTTCAGTATAAACATCCCATATCCAAGGTGTGTTATAGGTTGGGTATTCAATAGCTCAGATTGAGAGAATATGATGTAAAATGAAGTTTGTCTCTTATCCTTGTGCGCATTGGTAAGTGCAGTTAAATAAGCTAAATGTCCAAGTCACCCTTCCAAGGACAAACTAGTCATGCATATGTACTCTTCACATGTGATGATTTAGAATATTATAAAATATCATTATGGAATAAATATTAAATTTAGTGGAACTAGAATAGGTAGAGATAGTTCATTTAGTTAACTTTTGAATTATGGAGACAAATGGATATTTACTTTGGTTTTGATTATTTTTTAGTTTCAATGTTTTAAGAATATACAGCTACTAAATCCTTGGCATATCATGAATCGCATAAGCATGTCACTGCATTAGCGAAGTAATGTGCTCACCTAGGATTTGTTAGCAAAGCATTGTACTCATTTAGGATTTGTTAGCAGAGTGTTTAATTCACCTAGGATTCTATGGGATGTAATGTGACATAAATGTTATGCATAATTGAGGCATAATATTCTGTGGTATATTTAGTTATATATTTATATATATATATCTAGTGGCACACATCATGATTTTGTTTCACCATTTTATTCAGTTTTAGATTCTTTATAGATTTTTATTTTCAACACTTATCTTTTTTAGCTACTATTTTACTTCACCTTTAATTCTGTACAGTGATAGACTAAAAATACATGTCTGTGCTCACACACAAGTGCACGTGGTTTGAAGTAATAAGGGATTTGAAGTTCTGAGAATTATCGTCTACTGAGAATGGAGCATTTCATTACTAAAGTATATTTATTTTTATTGATGTTTGAATAATGGTTTAATTTGTGTTGTTGGTTCTAATTTAGCATTCAAAGTTTCATTAATTAGAAACTACAGGTTAAGAAAATAAGGAGAGTTGGGTTTAACATGCAATTTATTGAAGGGTTTCATGTAAGTACTCTTATTTGTCAATTTTAAATATCAAATTACTTAAATGTGTTAATTATAATCAAGCAACAATAGCCTTCTTTAGTGTCCCTTAATTTGGATTAAGTTATGCCTAGTGCTCAAAGATGAACCCAAGAAGGTTCAATCCCAGCACATAGGCCCTCACGTGATCAATATTAGTTAAATTTGATACTTACATCTAAGTTTTCAAATTTATAGTTTTAATTGTGGGATCACATAATCTTGATTCCACCAAATAGCATCACATGCATCTGTTCTCAGTTTAGCTAAGGAAGATTATCATTGAGCTAAGCGGGTTATGTCACATCACCTACAAGCACTAAACACTTCAGCTTCATCCATTAACTAAAATGAGTTATGGAGGACATTTTATGGCTCTTGGATCACAAGCATCAACTTCTCAGCATAGTTAGAGAAACAATGCTACAATGCTCTAAAGCTTGTGATTGGGCTCTCAGCAGTTGTGGACATGTTCCTAGATTAAGCTAATAGTGAGTGGTGGAGCTCTAAGATCATTTAATTTTCCATCGCTTTGCTCATTATTTCAAACCATAAGAATTTGCATTAATCATCCTAGCACAACAAATACTGTCATAGATATCCACGGCAAGGATGCTCTATGTGCACGTCCTTAGTTCTAAAGGATAGCTTGATGGTTTTCCTAGTTTAAAAATATTAACTTAAATAGATACATTAATGATACATCATACATCCAAGTAATCATTCATATCAATAATTTAGAAATGACTAAAGAAATTTATTTATTGACAAAATTTAGTACAAACAATTTTAAGTCATACAAATCATTACATGCTTATGCCCAACCCTCCCTAAGTAGGGTTTAGGCTTCCATTACAAAAGAAATACAAGAAAAGCAATTCAGCACATTGAACCCTTACATGGTTCTTGGCAAAAGAGAAACTAAGATAGAGATAGAGATATAATACTAGGAACTGCTATCACATTCACTAGATCTTCTCTCAATCACTAATCTCTTTCTCTCTTTTTTTTCCTGAGCTCAATTCCTCTTTTTTTTGGTGATAGCCTATTCCTATCTTAGGTAGGGCTTCCCTCCTTCCTTTAGCTTTTGCACTTTCAAAATTAGAACCTTCAATGTCAAAATGAGGAACTCTTTCTTAGTCTTTTCTCTCAGCTTTTATAGATCATGAATGATTCCTTTAGCATTAGGATAGCCACCCTTTCATCTCCTTAAGAATTAAATGACTTTAATTGCATATTCTTTTGTTCTCCTGAGAAGGAGGAGATTTAAATAACTTTTGGTTTAATGGCTGTTGTGGGAGATAGAGAATTTGAGATTTTTGGCCTTCCCTATTGTGCTTTTAATGCTCTTTCACGGTAGAACTTCTAACGGGCACTACGGCGCACTACAGCAGTTTTGTTTTTAAATTTTTGCAAAGTGAATTTCCGCCTTGTGTCCACTGCGGCATGCGATAGTACCGAGCCCTCTGTCTTGTGTGCGATGCAGTGTGCAATAGTGCGGAGCTCTCTGTCTTGTGTTCGCTACAGCGCGCGATAGTGCAGAGCTTTATGTCTTGATCCCGTTGCGATGTACGATAGTGCCGAGTTCTCTGTCTTGTATTTGCTGCAGCACATGATAGCACAGAGCTCTCTGTTTTGGTCTGCTGCAGCGCGCGATAGTGCGGAGCTCTCTATTTTGGTCCATTGTAGCGCGTGATAGCGCGGAGCTCTCTGTCTTGATCTTGCTGCGGCGCGTGATAGCACTGAGCTCTCTACTTTGTGTTTGTTACAGTGTACGATAGTGCAAAGCTCTCTGTCTTGGTCGAACTTGGCATGCTGGGATGCGCCGCAATAATTTTCTTCAAGAATTTTATATTTAGGACATATTTTAATTTGCTCATCTTTTATCCTGAAAAAGCAGTAGAAACATATCAAAATATACAATTCTAACAAAAAAGTGTTTATTTTTATTAATTTATTTTACTACAAATCTTAGATTTATCATACAGTGTTATACTTTTAAGTTATTTCAGTGCTTTTATGTCCATATAAATTATATATGGATGTGCATATTGTATACAACATATTAACTAATTATATATATATATATATATATATATATATATATATTTGTTATTTAAATGTTAATCTTTAAATACTATAAAGGTATGTTGTAGCTTTTGATGTGTTAGACTTATTGTCTAACATGAGGTACTTTTCTTCTTTTCTTTTGCTCAAAAACATGCATTTTGGGATTCGACAACTTGTCAGACCAACACACTTTAAGGAGCAGGCTTTGGAGGCTTCCCAAGAGACCCAAAATGAGTTTGTGGAGCACTAGCTAGTTTATTTTTATTACTTATAATTAAAGCTTACTTTCTATTATGAGTGAGAGACATTTACTATCTATTATTTTAAGCAAACGATCTATAATAACTTAACTTTGGATGTATTTTTCTCTTTCTTTTTTGAGATGAATATTTTCATACTTAGCTTCTGTGATGAATGGTATTATCACTACTTATACTTAGTATTGTAATGTGATCAACATATAGTGATGCTAATACTCACATCAATGATTCTTATTAAAATTACCTCTCATGGATCCAATGTATGCAAGTACCTTATCTAATACATAATATAAGAATTTCACACTTATCTAAGGATTAGTCCTTATCTCTACATTAGGTAGAGCTTCAGCAATATAAGCAGTAACATTATTTGGGGAGGTTCAGCAGCCCTTCCCGAGTAATACACCGTTCCGCCACCAATTGTCTAGTTTTTAATACCTCAGTTGCGCATGGTGATAGTGCGGGGCATTCCAGTTAGTATCAGAGAATAATCATAAGTATCAGATAAGGAGAGTGTTTATATTTACTTTATGATCTGTTCTCTTGAGTAGATATGATCACAATCACTAAGTGTAAGAAAACATCATCCATAATTCATCAAGTTGAATCTCAGAAAGAAACAAAGAAAATATGGAAATGACATCTTTAGATCTGAACAAACTTTAAAGAAATAAAATATATATAAGTTAATTAAAGTAAGGATCAAGACTGATCTTCAAATGAAATTTTAGGAATGGAGTGTCAATATTATGAGGTCAGATACTATCTTAGACTCTTTGCGACTATTGGGAGAATGATTTCCAAGATAGCAAAGTTTATGGTAGGACTGTTATTGGAGTATTTCCCAGAAGAGTAGAAGTACTGGATAAGATCCTAGTTCACCCAGTCTTCCGAGGAATTAGCCTTCCAGTTCTTGCCAGAGAGTGGTTAGACCTTGTGACTACTACCTTCTATGAAACTGCATGTCTGGATGGCTTTCATCTTTAGATCTTGGGAGACTTACTTGGGGGACCAACAGAGAGATGGTGGTTCTGGACAAATCAAAGGATAGTGAGAAAGTGCTTAGGAGAACATCATGTAGTCACTTATGATGATTTTTGTACTACTTTTATAGCTGAATCATGTAGTTGATCTTACTGATAGTTTCTTGTACTCATCTCTCTTATCAATTCATCATTTATGCATATCCATGTACCTTATATTTTGAGAAGTAATGATTGAGAAAAAGTTATTTTCTTCATTCTTTGAGCATATATCTTTGGAAATTGCAATAATAAATCTAGGATCTCCCTCAGCAACTACTTTGATGAAGAGCACCGTTTCATCATCCAGTGGGTCTGATGATATTAATGCACTGGTTGGCTTGGTGAAGACTCTGATTGATAGTCATGCTCAACAAGTCCAAGGAACCTGTAACCTCCTCACAGTGCAGCAACCACTTATCATCTACATGGCAACCCCAATATTTAATGGTTTCTTTCATAACTTCCTAAGGCTAAGAACCCAAATATTTAATAGGGCTATGAACCCCATGAACACCATCAGTTGGCTAAAATTGGTAGAGAATAATCTCACAAGCATCAAGTGTCCTAATTCTGAAGCCATCCGCTTGGTCATACACCTATTTCAGGACAATACAGAGTACTGGTGAAAAAATGAGAGGAACATTACGTTTGCCGACTATGAGATCGAGGGCATCCCATGGGAATTTTTTTTGAAAGTGTTCAAAAAAGTCTTCATCCATGTGTCTGCACAAATCATCCTAGAAGATGAGCTGCTCAATCTCTCCCAAGGTGGAAGATCTGTTTTTGATTACGAACTTGAATTCTGGCATTTGTCCTATTTTACCTCGGACATCGTAAGATTAGAAGTATCAAGGTGCAGCATATTTTTGAAAGGATTGCGAGATTCAATTTGAGCACATCTAGTTTCTCATCATATTAAAACTTTCTCGGAGCTTGTTGAAGTAGCTCGGCTTCAAGAGCATTTCTAAGGTCAGATGGATCGGAAGGGAAACACTCATTTCACATCGACCAGAAGAGAGACCTTTGGGCATCAAAAGGTAGCCAAAGTTTTCCATATTGAAGCCGATCAATCCTAAACTGATTCCTTGGAATGTAAGCGTCCCCACCCCTATGGAAAATGCTATCATCAGGGTAATGTCTGTATCACTTGCAATGGACCTGGCCATCTCTTCTATCAATGCGATATTGAGAAAATCATCGATGGGGTGCCCATCATCCATTCTGTAACAACCTTAGGTTGTTACTTAGCCTAATTTTAGCTTAATCATATCCTAATTATCATTCCATTAGGTTCATCTGGTCATTAGAATCAATCGAATATTTGTATTATTTTAATAATATTTAATTAATTAGAAAATTGAAATATTTAATTTAACCTTGGATCAAAAATCCAACTTCGCCATTGTGCTCATCACCCCTAAATTAGCTAAGGATAATGTTTTTGAAGTATTTGAAAGTCGTCAGATTCTCTTGAATATTTTAATGTATTTAAATACCCCAAAATTAAGATTATTAAATTGGTCTCCAAATTAAAAAATAACTTTGTTGTTGCATTCTTCACCCTCAAATTAGTTAAGAGAGAATTTTGGGATTTTTTGGAGATCATTTATTAGTCCAATTTTAATTTCAAAAATGTGCTAATTAAAACATTAGAAAACTTTTTAATTAAATTTTTTTATTTTTTTGTGCCTGGGACCCACTTCTCTCTCCTATTCGGCACCTCCTATCCTCACGCTTGTGCACGTAAACTCTCCCCCTCACCTTCCCCATGCTGCTGATGGGAGAGGACTTGCTCTCTCTCCCAGTTCATGCCTCTCTTCTCCTTTATCTAGCCCCCCCTCAGATCTCCTCCCTCTCCATTTGCTCAGCTATTGAAAGAAGAAGCTCTCAGGCTTTTGATATGATGACCCCAATATTGGGTAGTAACTAAACCCAACATTGGCGTGTCACCACATCATCTAATACTGGATTAGAAGGAAGCTAACCCAAATCATTAGATGTTGTGTTTGGCCAAGGATTATGAAGAGGGTCTTAAGTTAAATATGGGAAAATAGAAGAAGAAAAAGTGCACATGATGAATATGATGTGATAAATGTGATTTCAAGTGCATATTTTAAGTATTTAAACCCTAGGACAGCAAACATGCCACATTTATTACTTCCCATGTCAACTTCAATTGCATGTTATGAGCTTAGTTCTCTTAGTTTGGATGCTCAAATACTTAGAAATTGCTTGATTCATCTTTTAACCTTAGGATAAAATCTATAGTATTGATTTACAAGTTGATTTGTAGGTGATCCTCTAGAACTAGATATTGTAACCATTAAGTGTGTTTAACCTTAATGCTTGTGTAGTGTAGTTTATGATTCTCTTAGTCATAGTTCTAAGTAATTATATAGAGCTTAGTTCACTTTACCTTAGTTCTTAAGTCCTCAATTAAGTCTTTTTAGGACTTAGAATAGGAGTCCTAAATTTATAAGAATAGTTTAGGAATTCTATTAATTTTGTAACCTTCAACTTATAGGAAGTATAGAGTTTATAATTTATAAATCCTTCTTTCCTATTCCTTTAAACCTTTCCTTTTATATTAACCTAGTTAGATTAGTAGTTAATTTTAAATAAGATCCTTCTAATTCAACCTTGTTATATGAGTTTAGTGTACAAAACCTTAACTATTAACTTCCTCAATTATAGTGTTTACTGAACCCTACCTTTCCTAATTAGTTTCCTACTCCTTGACTTAATTAACTTATTTCAATCTTATGATTTAGGATAAAAATATGAATAGTTTCATTTAGTATCATTATACTTATAAATTATTTTTTCATCTCATATAATGATATGAAACTACTATTTTCAAAACCCCAATTACTTATATTACTTACAATTAACTTGAGATCAATATCTCTAAGTCAATTAGGAGTTCAATTAGCTTCAATTATTAACTGTATAATTAAAATTAGATAACTTTAGATATCACATAGTTTGCATTTATTGAATTTCCTTGAATGCTTGCTTAGTTTTGAGGCTACTTCATTTGATACATTCATATAAGACATTGTACATAAATAAAACTTTCACATTAAAACTTTAGGGGTTTATTATTGATGGTGCTAAGGGCAGGCTAATTAGAAGAAATAATGATACCTCAAATTCTCAGAGGGTGAATGTGAATATTTATTATATTTGAAATCCCATTTTCCTTTACTTGTTAAACAGACATGTTTAACTTTTTGCTTTATTCTGCAAGTCCATGCAGAATGAATACTTTCATAAAATAACTTCAATTAACTAAAATATGAGATCTTCTACAATCTTATTAATTGTGAAGACTCATCATAGCTTTTTAGATATATTACTTTCCATAGTTCTAGACTATGTGAATCTTAGACTAATAGTTTAAGATCTTCCTTAAATTATTATTTGCACTTTCCATATTTTTAATACTATACTTTACTTGTTTACAGTTCATTTATATTGCAGTGAATTTTATTATAATTTCATTTAAATGTTTTATTATTTACTTTTCTTGCTTAGCATAAGTTCATTGAACATATACATGTATTACTTTCATTTCATTTACTTTGAATGCACATAGTATTTTTCTAACATATTTAAGATGCTTTTACCCTTACTTTATATGCAGGATAGAATATCTATACTTGTGAGTATTCTTACTCGCTCTTTTACTTCAATTATCTTTCTTTATACTTGTCTATTTCTTTCCATATTCATATGCTTCATTTACTTCACTACTTTTGCTTATATTGTAAACTAGTTGTGATATCCAAATTGAATATAAAAATGTTTTGCCTAATCTTAGAATGTGCTTAGACTATTTAGTCTAACTATGCTTTCTTTTTATTTGGCTTTGCCCTATCATATTTAAATGCCAAAATGTGATAGATAAAGTGCATTTGGGTGCTAGTGGAGTTGGACCAAGTACTTAAAGAAATTTAATCGCTTTTGCCTATATAGTTAATTTCTTGCTTTTAATTGTGAGAAACAGAGATTTTACTTACTTATTGTTTAATTAAATTGCTTGTCTTTACTTGTTTTATGTTGGAACTAGATCTATATTTGCTTAAATTGCTTGGTTTGGATAAATGGGCATATTTATGTGAATAGATTGTACAAATATGTCATGCTCATTGAACTAATTATTGCATATTGCATTCATCCTTATTGTAGAATGATTTTACATGCATTTCATATTGTTAATCTTATATTGCTTCATGTGAATGTTAACCCATACTTCTACTTGCAATTGCTTTGCTCCTATATGTAATTGTAATCACCTTTATTTCCTATTATTGGTTGTAATTGCATCTATGACTTCATGAATCCTGTAAGTATTTTTCATTCACTTATTTTATTTCCTCTGTCTATGATTGTATCTACACTTGCATATTCAAGTAATTGTGATTACTTCTTTTGATACATGATTACTTACCTTGTACATGCATATAATTATTATTTTCATACATGTACTTGTAGTCATATTAATTACATGCATTTGTAATCATATTTATTATGTGGTTCTTTTCTTCTTTCATACATATAATTGCAACTACTTTGATCACATTGATTTGTAATCATTTTAATTATTATGCATTTGAATTTACATTCCTTATTCATGCATTTCTCTCTTATCTTAAATTAATAACTTTTTCATCTTAACTTAAGACCTTCTTCATAATCCTTGGCCAAACACATCTAGTGATTTGTGTTAGCTTCCTTCTAATATATTATTAGATGATGGGGTGGCGCACCAATATTGGGTTAAACTTCTTACCCGATGTTGGGGTCGCCACATTTGAAGACCCCCGTAGCCCTCCTCTACATTTTTGTTGGAAGTTGAAGCTTCATCCCTCAAGCCTTGAAGAAAGCAGCAAGACCTCCATTTCCAAACCAAGGTTGTCACGGCCGCCCATTAATCATTCGGATTAGGAGGTGGTCGTCAACGGGCAAATCCTCACTTAGCATTTAGATTAAGGAATAAAACTTCTTACTCAAATGTCAAGGGAAGATATGCCCTAATATAAAGAGCAAAAGTAAGCTAATCATTGAATGAGCATACTGTAGTATACGAGAGTACGGAAGAAAGACAAGTAATAACATCCATACAATCCAGATAAGAATTATACAACTCACAGTACATAAGCATGAAAAGAAAAGCAATTTAAATACTGTATTATTACAAAACAACATTAAAAGTTTAAGCAGTAAAGTAAAGTAAAGTCACTCAATCATCATAAAGCAAAAGAAGAACTAAGGGTCTTTTCCTGCATGCTCCTCCTCCATAACCACTTCTTCAGAAGGTTCCATAACCTTGAAAAGCTCAGAATCTACCATTATCAGTTTCACAATGATAGGGCCCCAGCCAACAAAAGTAAAATATAGTTAGACAAAATGTATAAGTATATTTTAGGCTGCAAATTATTTATTTAAATGATATCACAATATCTAAGCAAAGTAGAAGTAGTAAAGCATCAAAGAAAAGCAATAAAGTTATAATTAACTTAATTATAACTCAAACCAAGAGTGAGGTAAGCATATACCTCATCTTAAGCTACAAAAAAATAGGTTAAGCAACACATAATGAAATATACTAAGTATAAGAAATTCCTAAGTAATATGATCACTTTAATATATGCTGGTTTACAATATAATATGAAAGTACTATGCTGAAAGTAAAGTTCTATCATCCTAACATACCAACAAATGAAAGTAAACTGCTAAAAAGTATAATATACATGAAAAACTACAAGTACTAAAGAAAATTGCTGTATAAAACCAAAGTGCTGTATAAAGGAGAAGTATACTAAAAATGCTATAATTAAAGAAGTATGCTAAAAATGTAAAGTAAAATAGTTTAACCCATATGAACATATTCTTACTTAGTCCTGCCAAAAGTAAAATTCTATTAAAAGAGTCCATCTGCAAATATCTAGAAGAAACATCCTAGATCCAAAATCACTTAATTCCAATTAGTTTCATCTAGGAGAAACATCCCAAATTAAAGTAATGCCACAAAGTACCTGCTGTGCATCTAAGATAAACATCCCAGAGCAAAAGTAAAGTATCATCTGAGCACCTAGGAGAAACATCCTAGTGCAAAGGTAAAGTCACATTGTCCAGGTAGACTAAGTAAAACATATTCCAGCATAAGTTACATAAAGTAATGTCTTTAAATTCTTTCTTTCAATTAATAATATGATGTATTAATGAATCAAATTAACATAGAAATATACTATATTCTATATAAGTGTCAAGGTACAAAGTCCAAAATAAGGAAAGCAAAGTATATAATTTTAATGTATAAAATAGTACTAAACAAACTTTGTGATATCACTTTGTTTTCTAATTAAATTGCTCTATCTAATTTGAACTTATACAAGTTTAGGATATCCAATATCCAGCTATTGAGTATAAATCCAAAATATCAGTCCTATAAGTTAAAAGAAATTAAACTAATCAAGTTCTAACATATATTAATCACATGACACTTATTTAAGTTATATAAATAAATCAAATGTCCTAATTGATGATTTTATGAATCCCAAGCCAATCATGATTAATATGAATCATAATTGGAGGATTAAGATGTTAAAATTCAAGTATTTGATTTTAACTTCTTAATCCAATAGGTTATAATCTTAATGGTATAAAGTTAAACCCAAATTCTCACTAGCTATAATTAAAGCTATCTTATTAAGCAAAATCAAGCTTTAATAAGATGGATATCTAATCTTAAATCTAAAATTTTAATACAAAATAATCATAAATAAAGGATTAAATTCTAAAAAATTATAAAACAAAGGTTTCATCTAATAAGTACCAATTTACTTAATAGATGAACTATAACCTAAATTTCTAAGCTAGATCCTAAGGAAATAAGATCCTAAAGGTTTGAAGTAAAGTCATAAAGAAAATATTTTAGTCTTAATCTTAATTTTACTTGACTATTATTATGATAAAATTAACTTATGGAAGGCATATTGTGAAGTAAATTTATCTTATGAGGCCTAAATTAGGACTTAGGGAATTTTAGGTGATTTTTAGGATTTTTCATAAAATATCATTTTAGTGAGTATAAAATATTCAAAAATGATTCCCAATCAGTCATAGTACTAATTTTAGAGGTTTAATTATAAATCTAAAGTGTAAGAATGCTTAAACTTAAATTTGGGCAAAATGACCATTTTGCCCTTACTTAAGGGTATAAAATTCAACTTTATGGATTAGGGCTCTAATATGGAATTTATTGAAGTGAAATAATTACTTACTGTCTAATATGAGTTTAGACAGTAAGTACATCTATTTTGATTAAAGATTAAGCCTTATAAAGTCAAATTAAGGAATTTGACTTATAAGTTCAAATTGGTAATTTTCCTTAATGAAACATAAATTTTTTGTCAGTTTATTGAAGATTATGTTCTAAGGTTTCCATAAAACCTAAAATCATTAAATTCTGATAAGTATTGGCTAAATTATAGTTAATACAAGTTTTAGGGTTAATAATTAGGGTTTAGGGTGATTAGTGAGTGATTAGTAAAATTAATCATAGAATCATTAAACTAACCACATAACTAATTTTATTCTACTCTAGGAGTAATCAAAAACTAAATTTATTAAATTTAGATTATTAATTATGGTAATATTCACCAATTAAGTTTTAAGGTGATTAGGTCTAATTAAGAGATCTAACCATTGAATCTAAAATATTTTTGCAATTTATTATTTATTAGGTTTTCCTGATCAAAATAGTATATTAGAAGACCTAATTTAGAGTTCAATTGACCAAGTTATGGTCAATGAAGTTCTATAGTTAATTAGGGTTAGGTCCTAAAAGTGATTAGGCAAATACTAATTTAAATAGAGAATTGAGCACTATTAGGTTATTCTAGATATTCCACTAATCACTTTAAGACTCATATTGCTTATGTTTGGACTAAAGGTTTAGAAGTTATGAGCTTTGGATGGTTAGGGTTTGGGTCTAAAAGTAATTAGCCTAATTATTACTTAAACAGAAAAATTAACACTACTGGATTAATTCTTAGGCTTTGCTGATTATATTGAGACCCGTATTAGGTATGTTTGGATTAATGGTTACAAAGTTATAGCTAAATAAAGTTTTGTGATATTTTTGGAATTATTTAAATACCCTAAATATCACTATATGATGAATTTCTCCTACTGAAATTTGAATGGTACCATAATATTCCTCTATTTTTATTGATTAAAATGGTATATTTATTTGTATAATTTGGACTTGTATTTTTCAAATTATGGGTATTTAAAGTTTGGGTATATTTTATTAAGTTTAATTTAATTAAACTGATTTATTTTAATAGATTTTATTTAATTAAATTCTGACATTTATATATATAATTAAACTCAAATTATTCTGCAGATGGCAGGCTCACGTATTCAGTCAGTGGTAGAAGAAGCCACGTGTCACCCCGCGGTAGGCGACGGAACGCAGGTGGGTCCCACTGAGAGAGTCGTAATTGACTGTGGGTCCCCAGCTGCAGAGTAAAATTACGCCATGCTGAACGTGACCCGCGGGTCGGGCTCTGGCCGACCCGACCCGACCCAAGAATTCGCCTTTTTCGTTCTTTCGCCGTAATAGGGTGAATTAGGGCATGCGAATAGAGGCCTGTCCGGCGATTTCACGACTCAAATCGCACATATATGGAAAGGGGATGGACATAACTACACATAGGTATACAAATCTGCGATGGAGGTGGTGTGATCCGAGCATAGGATCGCTCCCTAGCTATGCCAGTCGCGAGTTTGGGATAACGGTAAAAACTGTGAATGAATTGGTAAATTGAGTTGCTCAAACTCATCAGAGTTTGATTGGTTCCATTGAATCATTAATCTAATGGATGAAATAACCATATGAATTACAATAATATCGATTGCGTAAGGAATTTAGGAGGTAGATGACGTACCTCGCGGATCGTTGAAATTGAATCAAACTCGAGAAGAGGATTCGATCGGCTCTTGAGTTCGGGTGATCTGAAAATTCAAAAGAATGGAGACTAAAGATCATTTTCTTAGTGTTGCGTTGAGCCTTACGGCGGTGGGATAAGACCACGTGGCAAAGGTGATCGACGCGTGCGGGGCTTCTTCGACACGCGGAAGATCCTGCGCTCGGTCGGGGAAGACGGTCTTCGGACCGTCCGATCTTTCAATCGGACGGATCGGAGAAACCGTCCAATATAACTGCGCGATTATAATTAAGCTTACGACGTCTAGGTTAAAGAAACGATGCAGTTAAATGCAGATTTAAAATGTTAATATTATAATTTTAATTTATACCAATTTTATTAATTAGAATTATAAAATTAAATGTATCAAAAAATTCCAATAAATTGCCCCTAGCTAAATGAGGGGTGAGGAACGCAACGGCACAATCGGATTTTTGTTTCGACTTGTATTTAATTATTTGATTTTTTTTTCGGGTATCTAAATAATATTAAAATATTCGATGAAATTTTGAAGAATTCCGATTGACATGAAAACATCCCCCCTAGCTAATTACAAATAAGAACAAAGTTAAGCGTGCTCATGTGGGAGCACTCCCAGGATTGGTGACCTGCTGGGAAGTTATCTTCTATGGGCAAAACCGTGAGGGCTTTCAGGTCAAAGCGGACAATATATTGGTGCTTAAGAGCTTGGGCTGTTACAAATAGTATCAGAACAAACCATAGAGTGTCAGATAGGAGCTAAGTGTTATACAGAGTAAAGTACCACTTCATGTGAGCAGCCTCTTGAACCCATGATGGTTAAGGTGCTACATGGTTGTGGGTACCTCTTGGCCTGTAGGGGTCACCTCTAGTCCTATCTACCCAATGGATGGTTCTTGGATCTGTGTGTGGATACTGACGAGAACGTCAGTTACTTAAGTTGGGGAGATTATAAAGACTCACTTAAGTAGTAATAAGTGAAACTCTTAAACATCGATGTGCCTTTTCAGATAACGGTGGAGTTCCTGATAAGAACTCCAAAGTTAAGCGTGCTCAGGTGGGAGCACTCCCAGGATGGGTGGCCTGCTAGGAAGTTATCTTCTGTGGGCAAAACTGTGAGGCATTTCAGGCCAAAGCGGATAATACCTTGGTGCTTAAGAGTTTGGGCTGTTACATCCCCTCTAGCGCCATTTAGGTCCTAGCTCCCCCCATCCGGCTTCATTAGTCGAGGAAAGCTGCGGGGAAGGGTCGGTGAGGAGTTGGAGCAGCCACAGTCGAGGTTTCGACCAAACCCTATATTTCTAATCGAACCATCAGGTACTCCTTGATCCGACAATTATAGCATGCGATTTACCGCCTAAGTGTTATGTTCAATTTTTGCAATCGCAATAGGTTTGATAGAATGAAATCAATCGAGCTTGATGTGATCACCACACACAGTTCCGCATAGTAAGACTAGCAGGCATCCGTAGGTTGCCACCTAGGGCATCGCCTTTTCAGGCGTTAGGGGCAGCTGCCGGTGATAAATGAGGTGCCAATCGATCAGCATGCGGGCCAACCACCGCCGACCACCGGAGCTAGGGAAATTTTGATACCCTAGCTCACGTTATCCTCCTTCTCTCTTAAAAGATTGTTTGAATCACTTCAAGATTAAAACAAGTTTTTAAGCTATATAAAATGATATGTAGAGTCTTGAGCATAAGAGATAATGAGTGCTCCACTCCAATTTTTTGCAAAAAATTATGCCAAGATAATGAGCCTCATGCATGAGGCAAAGTTGTAATAGCATGCCAATTTATTCTGTTGTTTCTTTATGACTATTTTTCCTAAATAGTTTCATTTATTTCATGCTTGCTAATCGTATTATAAACTTTAAATATAAATATGAAATCTAAGTACTTAGATAAATAGAACTAAAATTAAATATTCTTGCACTTTTCACATGTTATGTTAGGAGTAAAGAACAAATTTAAGAGAACACTATCTTTCTGAAGAAGTCATATGTTAGATCTGTTGCTATGGAAAAATAAATTTACTATTAAAAATTTATTTTAATTTCTTATCATTTAAAGTAATGAGATGTAATAACAAATGTTATTGCATTTTATTTTTCTTATTAAATTGGAATGATATAAATGATTTGTGGTTCTGTGTATGTGCTACATAAATGATTTTGTGATGAATGTTTTACATTTCAATTTATTTGAATAACTCAAAGGATTTTGCAAATGATTAGTACATATGACATTGAATTAATTCCAAATTCAGAACTTGGTTCCCACATAATTGAAGAATCTATTCACAAAATATCTTATCCTCTAAATTATAATATTTCTATGGTATTAATTGATCCAACTCAAATCGTAGTATTGAACATCTCTTTTATTATAATCAAGTATGATTTTTTTAATGCAATATATTAATAGAAAGTTTCACTTCTTTATCAAGATCAACTATTTAAACCATAAATCAAACATCAAATTGAAGGATAAATGATACCATATTGATCATCTTTAATCATACCAACAATCAAACTTAGATTTTAAGGATATTATTAAAGCGAAATAAATGATTCAAGTGACTTTTAAATTCATAATTCAATTTGTATAGTCTAATAATTAAACTTATCTTTCATAGAATATTTGGAAAGCAATCTCCATTATTGTGATAAATTCTTTATCTCTAAAGTTAATACCTTGAGATTATATATGATTTAATCATAATGATCCATAATAATTACTATTTATAATCCAATCAAACTCAAAATCATAATTAAACTCAAAATTATTATGGAAGACTAAAAACTTTAATAGAATTCTAATCTAAAATCATTTCTCAACTAAGACTTCTAATTAAATTAATAATAAGATTGTCTTGATAAAATAATCTTGATCAAAATATCAAATCATAATGATCTTCAATTATTCTTATGGTGATAATGTAAGAGAGAATGTATATATATTTTCTAAGCTTTCATTAAAATCACTCCATTTAAATCATCTTGTTTTAAGTAAATCAAAACATAGTTGAAAGTATCATGGCTCAAGAATTTTCTTAAAAGCAATAATTTATACTAGTTTTAATGGGACAAAAAATAAAGCATAAGAATTACCAAATAAACCCTTAGATTGAGCTTCCGATAATAAAATCAAGAAATATAATCTTTGAATTTAGCATCATATCATTCACAATAATCATGAGATTCTCCTAGGCTAATCAAGTTGACCTAATTTTGCTTAGGAACCATGTGGCAATCTATGGATCCTCTCAACCAAAAGAGTCCCTTGAATAACAAAGCTTCTAAATGATGCTTATATCACTCAAGAGGTTCTAATTGAGGGAATCATATGTACGAAAGGGGAGGCTATGTTGGGTTTTAAATCTATGTGTTTTTAATTAATTAAGGATTAATTAGACATTAAATTGAATAATTGGTATTTTAATGTTAAGTTCTCATCATAATGTTTCCATTGATACCAAGTTTCTACAATTTGGCTTAGCATTTGAGAAGATGTGAGCAAACTAAATTCTAGAGTTATAATGGTTACTATAATAAGTAGTAAGGGATTCATTATCGGGGGCATATTCAAAATGATAGTCTTAATCATAACTGTCGAATCATTGCATTATAGATCTAATAGTCATGATTTAATTGGTTGATTAATAGGTCGAATTGAGTTTCGAAATGGCAGGTTGAATCATGGGCATTGGATCATCGTGTTTTAAAATAAATGATCGTGATTTATCCGTTATTAATAGGTTCTATTAGATTTTTAAAATGGTAGAATAAATACTTGTGTTAGATTATTATTATTTAAAATTTATGATTATGCTAGATTATGTGGTTTCAAAATAATGTAGGTCATCAGATTAAATATGATGGAAGGATATGTTTGACAGAGCTTGGGCTGTTACAAATGGTATCAGAGCAAACCATAGGGTGTCAGATAGGAGCTAAGTGTCATACAGAGCAAAGTACCACTTCATGTGAGCAGCCTCTTGAACCCATGATGGTTAAGGTGCTACATGGTTGTCGGTACCTCTTGGCCTGTAGGGGTCACCTCTACTCATATCTACCCAATGGATGGTTCTTGGATCTGTGTGTGGATACTGACGAGGACGTCAGTTACTTAAGTTGGGGAGATTGTGATGACCCACTTAAGTAGTAATAAGTGAAACTCTTAAACATCGAGGTGCCTTTTCAGATAATGGTGGAGTTCCTGATAAGAACTCCAAAGTTAAGCGTGCTAATGTGGGAGCACTCCCAGTATGGGTGACCTACTGGGAAGTTAACTTCTGTGGGCATAATTGTGAGGCCTTTCAGGCCAAAGCGGACGATACCTTGGTGCTTAAGAGCTTGGGCTGTTATAGAGGTTAATTTAGACAGGTCAATTTTTAGGATTTCTGGATTTCCAGAAATTAGGATTTTGATCATTTGATCCCTGATTTATACTGGGTCTTAAATGTGAGTCCTAAATGACTTAATTAAGACACTAGAATCATAATTAGGATTTAAATTAGTCCTAATTGATCTAAGTAACAACTTGGGTTGTTACAGACTCCCCCACTTAAGAACGATATCGTCCTCGACATCACTCAAGTGATAAGTAGAAAATAAGAATGAAGCATAAATTGAATTGAAAATTTAGAATACTCAGAAAGAATACCTGGATTATTGAAGAATCCAGGATATTCGGCTCACATATCTGACTCTTTTTCCCAAGTGACCTCGTTGCATGAATGATTCTTCAACTGGACTTTGATCATTTTGATTTCTCAATTCCTCAGTTGTTTGCGATCACGGGCCAAAATTTAAATTGGTTCTTCAGCATAAGTCAGATCAGACTATATTTAAATTTCGAGGAATTGAACGAGATCTGATGGATCCCTAAGGCATTTTCTTAAAGATGATACATGGAATACGTTATGAACCGCTGCAAAATCATTTAGGAGATTTAGTCGATAGGCAGAGGAACCTATTTTTGTTGATATTTCAAACGAGCAAATATAACAGGGACTAAGCTTCCCTGCTATGCCGAATCTGAAGACTCCTTTCATAGGACTAACTTTCAAGTAAGCGAAGTCTCCAACTTTGAATTTTAAAAAACGATGATGCCTGTCATGATATTTACTTTGGCGATCTTGAGCTGCACAAATACACTGTTGAATCAACTCATTTATTTCTTCTACTTATTCAGATCTGTACAGCTGAACACTATCTATTCTTGACCATGCCAATAGAGTATTACACTTCCTGCCATATAAGGCTTTGTATGGAGCCATCTGATGAATCTATAATTTATATCCTAATTAAAGGAAAATTTTATTCATTTCTCATATTAAAACTGCTTCCTTAGTCCTATCTTGCTTATCTTTTCAAGAAAAATGCCTATCCAACGAATTCTGAGAAAATGGACAATTTTTCAAATTTTCTAAAGGAGAACCGCTGCAGAGCGCTGCAGCGAGCCACTTTGCAAAATCTTCTGCAACAGCACGTTACAGCGATCTAGCTTGCAAAGTGCTGGCGCCACAGCACGCTGCAGCGGGCCATTTTGCAAAATCGGGCGCCACAACGCGCTGCAGTGGTCTACCTTGCAAAGCGCTGGCGCCACAGCACACTACAGCATGCCACTTTGCGAAATCGGGCGCCATAGCGTGCTGCAGCGGAGCCTTTTGCGAAATCGATTATGCTCTAGCACACTGCAGCGCACCACTACACTGCACTGTTGCGGCCCTTCATTGTATGAGCCAAATTGCCCCAGCGGCACTTTGTGAAAATTTTCACTATAGCGCGCTACAGCGGCCCGCTGAAAAATCTTCTAAGCAGAGCATTAAATGTGGCTGGGACAAGACGCCCAACCAGCACCTTGTTTCCTGCCATCATTCCTTCAGCAGCAGCTACATTTTTCTTCAGGAGAAAATGGCATTCTTGAGGTGATGTGGAGAATTATCAATGGAAAAGTAATAGTCTTTTCATCCCTCAAGTGGATTTAGTCATCATTGCATTAGAATTTTTAAAAGGCAAAAGTAGATTTTTGAAATGAGAAGATGAAGAAGTAGCCCTCCTCTATAAATACCACTTCTCTTGACTTAAGAGAGGTTCCCAACTTGGCTCACTACAACCTAAGTAAAGAGAGGGCTGCATTGAGCAGAAGGAGAACTCTCCAAGGGTGGAAGAGCTCATCTTGCTAAGGAGAAGGAGAAGAAAGGCAGCACTAGGGACCTAAGAGAAGCAACTTCAAGCAAGAAGAAGAGGAGTCAAAAGGCTTCCCAAAAGAACATTCATAGTATTTTCTAAACTCTTGCTCTGTGTTTTTATTAGTTGATTATGCAAGGGTCTTTATCCATGTATGTATTCTTTTTCATCTCTTTTGTAATGGAGAGCTAAACCTCCCTTGGGGAGGGTTGGGAAATCTCACATGTATTGATAGATATTATAATTGTATGAAGTTTTCCTCAAGTTTTAATAAAAATCATGAACTCAATGCCTTGTTAAAGAAATAAAAGGACTATTGTGTACTTGAATATGGACCCAAGGACAAAGGACTAATTGAACTCAAGGACTATTTTCTCTTGTGCTCCTTAGCTCACCTTACTTTTGATGCTAGATTTATGAGTGCATGAGAGCTTAGAACTATGTGAGAAAGTTCTTGAGCTTAGTGCACTTTAATATATGCTCAACAAATAGAAGTGTGTGATGCTAAGACCCACTAATTGAGCTCCGTTGCTCAGCATACTTGAGAGAGGGAATGGATTCATTGAGTGCTCACGAACGAGGTGACATAGTCATTGAGCCTAATGAAATCACTCACTCATCTAAACTATGCTTGAGGTGCATGAAGCTCTTAGTAGAATCAATACTTATAAGATCTTAAACTTTATAACCCTCATCTCCATGATCAAGAGATGAGATAAAAACTATAAATCTAAAATCTTATAAGGGTCTATGTACTGAAATAAATTGACTGTGTGTTCATTGTATGCACGAGACTTGAACTTGTAATTCTTTGAATCAAAACTCTAAGAAGAACAATGTGCACTTGATTAAAGAACTAATGAATGCTGGGGCAATCATCATATATAAGTTATCTATCATATCATGTGGGAGAAACCTAACTCTCCTCTTCCATTTATCAGAAGTATTTTCTACTAAATGCTATTATGCTTATTTAGGAACCAACACTAGTCAATACACGTATAGCTTAAACATTAGTGATCATAGATATATCTTAGTAACAAAACATCCAATTATATATGGTTCGATAAATCCTGGAAATTCAAATTTTCCACTTATTACTTCAGACCACGTACACTTGTGTGAAAGCACAGACGTATTTTAGGTCTGTCACCATCTTTATGCTAGCTTGGAAGCTGTTGTTATAGGCGAATTCTACTAACAGAAGATGATCTTTCCAAGATCCAGCGAAGTCGAGGATACATAATCTAAGTAGATCTTCCAGAACCTGATTTACTTATTCTGTCTGACTATCTGTTTGTGGGTGAAAGGATGTACTCAAAGCTAGAGTTGTGCCTAGATCTTGGTGCACAGCCTGCCAGAATCTTGAGGTAAATCGACTGTCTCTATTGGATACAATTGACTTAGGAATTCTATGTAACCTGACTATTTCTTTAATATAAAATTTGGCAAGTTTCTCAATTGAGTCTGTTTGCCGGATAGGGATAAAATGAGCAGATTTAGTTAATCGATCAACTATAACCCAAATTGCATCAGCTCCAGATTTAGAACAAGGCAAACCCATCACGAAGTCCATGGATATATCCAGCCACTTCCATTCAAAAATCTCAAGTGAGTGAAGTAAACCACCAGGCCTCTAGTGTTTTGCCTTGACCAAACTACATGCGTGGCATCTTTCAATGAACTCTGCCACACTTTTCTTCATCCCTGGCCACCAGAAGGACTATTTCAGATCTTGATACATCTTTGAACTTATGGGATGAATTTGATAGCCATAATTATGACCTTTAATTAACACCTCCTGATGCATATATTTAGGAATCCATATACAATTATCTTGATATATCACTATCCTGTGCAATTGTAAAACATGACGATGACCACCTTCAATATCCATCTTGAACTTTAAATACTCATCATCTTTAGTTTGAAAGATAGAAACATCTCTATGAAAGGTGGGTTCTATATTGATGTTAGTTAACATTGAGCTCATCACATCACCTCGAATAGGAACAATTTCCATTTTTTGAAATTCTTCTGTCAATGAACTTGTAGCAATCATTGCTGATAACATGGTACAACGACTAAGTGCATTTGCCACCACATTTGCTCTACCCGGGTGGTACAGAATATCTAAATCATAGTCACTAATCAATTCAAGCCATCTCCTTTGGCGACAATTCAATTCACGTTGAGTGAAGATGTACTTTAAACTTTAATGATCAGTGAAAATGGAACATTGAACTCTGTACAAATAATGATGCCATATTTTCAATGCAAAAATTACTGCACCAAGTTCTAGATCATATATTGGGTGTGGCCTCAACTGATGTGAAGCATATGCAATCACTTTTCCTTCTTGCATTAACACACATCCTAATCCAGTTCCTAAAGCATCAGTATACATTTGATAGTTCAAGTCTTCTTTTGGTAAAACTAACACTTATGTAGTAGAAAGTGCATCTTTTATGGTTTGAAATGCATTCTCACATTCAGAACTCCAAACAAATGGGACAGCTTTCTGAGTGAGTTTTGTCAATGGAGAAGTAATTTGGGAGAAACCTTTAACAAATTTTCTATAATATCTTGCTAAGCCCAAAAAGCTTCTTATATCTATTATTGTCTTGGGTTATATCTAGTCTTGGATTGCGCTTATTTTTTGTCGATCTACTCGGATTCCTTGAGCATCTACTACATGGCCCAGGAACGCTACAGAATTTAGCCAAAATGTGCATTTAGAAAATTTGGCATAGAGTTCATGATTACGTAAAGTTTCTAATACTATTCTTAAATGATTCTCATGATTGCTCAGGGTCTTGGAGTATATGAGAATATCATCAATAAATACTATAACAAATTTATCCAGATAGGGCTTTAGGACTCGTTGCATTAAGTCCATAAAAATTGATGGTGCATTTGTGAGTCCAAAAAACATCACAAGAAACTCATAGTGTCTGTACCGTGTATGAAATGCTATTTTCTCCACATTTGAATCCTTTACTTGAAGTTTATGATACCCTGATCTTAAATCAATCTTGGAAATACTATAGCACCAAACAATTGATCAAACAGGTCATCAATTCTAGGTAATGAATATTTGTTTTTAATAGTGACCTTGTTTAATTCTCTATAATCAATACACATCCTCATAAAGCCATCTTTCTTTTTAACAAATAAGACTTGCACTCCCTAAGGGGACATGCTAGGTTTAATGAAGCCTTTATTTAGGAGTTCTTATAATTGCTCACTAAGTTCTTATAGTTCCTTAGGAGCCATCCTATATGGTGCTTTAGAAATTGGCTTTGTGTCAGAGATTAAATTTATTGCAAACTCTACTTCTCTTGGTGGAGGTAACCTAGGCATATCTTCTGGAAATACATCAGGAAATTCTTTAACAACTCTAATTTCTAAAAGTGGGATATCTTCTTTACTTTCACAAATCATGGTGACTAAGAATGTAATGCAGCCTTTAGTTACTAATTTTTCTGCTTGAATTGCATTAATCAATGAGCATTGGGTACTAAACCTCCCTATGAAGGTTTCAGCACATCTTGTGATGACAAAGTAATCTTCTTTTGTTGACAATTAATCATAGCTTTATGAGCACTAAGCTAATTCATTCCTAATATGATATCGAAATTTGCTATAGGTAAAATGATTAACTTGGCCTGAAATGCCTTCTTGTTTAACTGTACTTGGAGATTACAGAATTGAGTTGTGCTAAGTTGGGTTCTAGAAGGAAGCCCAACATTTAAAGTTCCGCCATCTTATAACATGACAACTTCAGGGTTTTAACAAAGCTTTCAGATATAAATGAATGACTTGCTCCCGTATCGAATAATAATTTGCAAGAATAGTCATTAACACAAATGATCCCTAAATTAAGCATACTTAGCTATGATTATTCAAATTTATTAATGCTTAGAATAAGAATTCAGAATTAGATATATGTACCTGATATGATATTGTTGTCTTCAGTAGCCTCGACAGGAGTAAGGGTGTAAGCCTTAGCAGGTCCAGATGGCCATCTAAAGACTTATTATTGAGGAGGCTTGGAGGTACTAGGTTGAGTTGTATTACTTCCAACCTTCCGTTGAGCTGATACTGTAGGTTGCTGAGAAGACATAATGGTAAGAGGTTGACTCCTACGATTGAACGAAATAGGATTAAGAACTTGATTTCTCTTAGGACTGTCAATTTGTGCACCATCAATTGTCACATCATAGTTACATTGTTGATAGAAATGTCCCTTCCTTCCACATATATAATAACATTGCATATTATGATAACACTTTCCAAAGGGACGAGATCTTGTGCACCCATTATACAAATTTGTGGGTGTAGAATCTGCTTCAATTTGATAAACTTTCCCTGAAGAAAATCTTGTCTTTCTGGGATAATTATCCCTGTATGAGGTTGAGCAGAAGGTTCTTTTAGTTTCCTTTTGAGATTGATGCTGGTCTATGACACGAGCTATCTCAATCAGTTATATAAAATTAGACAGTCTTAGTGGCACCACATGATCCTTTATCGAGTCCCGAAGTCCACTCAAAAATCTATGGCAACGAGCACCCTCTGTTTGCACCATATCTGGTACAAATCGAGCTAGTCTTCTAAATTTAGATTCATATTCAGAGAGTGTGCTGTTCCCTTGCCTCAGTCTAAGAAATATATCACCCAAGTTATTCTGAACTGAAGGGGGTATATATTCTGCTCGAAATGCTTCTACAAATTCTTCCCAAGGGATCTCCTCAATGTAATAATTAGCAAAAAGTGTACGGTGGAGATAATCCCACTAGTATTCAGCTTCTTCTTGGAACATGTGAGTGACTAATCTGACTGATTCAGCATCTGGACAATTAATGCTTGTTAAATTCTTTTCCACTATTTTGAGCTAGTTGGTTGTGTCCATGGCTGATATATTTATGTTAAAATTAGGGGTTCTCAATCTAATAAAGCTATGTAAAAGGCCGTCTATAGGTTGCTGATACTGTTGGAAGGATGGTAAGGTATAGGATTCATAGACGCTAGGGATGGATTATACTGCAGGATGCTCAATATCTCTATCCTTTCAAATTGCTGGGCAATGGTCGCTATTAATGTTTTTACTGCATCTAAAAGTGTATTGATTTTGGCAGAATTACTGCTAGATGCAGCAGGGTTTGAGGATGACTGTCCTGGATTCATTTTGTACCTATATTTAGTAATCATATCAATTTGAGAGAGCTCAAAAGAAATGAGTTTTGTTTTCTTACTTATTTCAAGATGAATCGTACAATGAAAAGAAAGTACATCAAGCTTAATAGAACATTTATTTAATGTATTCAGCTAAAAAAGCAAGACAGAAGTCCTCAAAAGTGACTTCTTCATGTTCTCTTCTTCGTATATGTGTGAGTTCTGAAAGAGTGGCATCCCACCAATCTTCTGCTTGATCATGAAGTAACTTCATTGCTATTTCAACTCTAATGTTATCAAGGCAGTCTATAGCTTCAAAGGTGCTCTTCACATGCCTTAGCCATTTTTTGGCTAAAGGAGGAAGATCAAATCCTCTAAACATCGCATGGCAAAGCATTTGTTCCAATATTTGTACTCTTGGTTTTGACACACCTTCAATATATCTTCCATAATGTTGTCCACACTAGAAGTCTAGTTCCCATATGTCTTCAAACCTTATGATATAGTCTTGGGTCAGCATTTCTCAAGTTTTATATATCCTATATGTTTAATCATATTAAATTAATTTAATTGAGCAATTTAAATTTCTTAAGTTTCTAATATATATAATTTTTTCGTAATTTATCATTCTATTTTAAGTATCTTAGTATTTTATGCTCACTATTCTGAGTATATAGTAATATGATGTTCTTCTAGTATTCATTTAGTGATTGTAAGTCAGAAGAACTATCCATTAGGTAGATAGAAATACAAATTCTAATCTGACACCTTATGAAGTTCTCTGATACGAACTGTGGCGGCCGCCCCTTAATCATTCGGATTAGGAGGTGGTCGTCAACGGGCAAATCCTCACTTAGCATTTAGATTAAGGAATAAAACTTCTTAATCAAATGTCAAGGGAAGATATGCCCTAATATAAAAAGCAAAAGAGAGCCAATCACTGAATGAGCATACTATAGTATGTCAGAGTGCGGAAGAAAGACAAGTAATAACATCCATACAATTCAGATAAGAACTATACAACTCAGAGTACATAAGCATGAAAAGAAAAGCAGTTTAAATCCTGTATTATTACAAAACAACATTAAAAGTTTAAGCAGTAAAGTAAAGTAAAGTCATTCAATCCTCACAAAGTAAAAGAAGAACTAAGGGTCTTCTCCTGCATGTTCCTACTTCAGAACCAGATCTTCAGAAGGTTCCACAACCTCAAAAAGCTCAGAATCTATCATTGTCAATTTCACAATGATAGGGCCCTAGCCAACAAAAGAAAAACCTAGTTAGACAAAATGTCTAAGTATATTTTAGGCTGCAAATTATTTACTTAAATGATACCACAATATCTAAGCAAAGTAGGAGCAGTAAAGCACCAAGCAAAAGTGATAAAGTTATAATTAACTTAATTATAACTCAAACCAAGAGTGAGGTAAGCACATACCTCATCTTAAGCTGCAAAAAAAAGGTTAAGCAACACATAATGAAATATACTAAGTATAAGAAATTCCTAAGTAATATGATCACTTTTATATATACTAGTTTACAATATAATATGAAAGTACTATGCTGAAGTAAAGTTCTATCATCCTAACATACTATCAAATGAAAGTAAACTGCTGAAAAGTACAATATACATGAAAAACTGCAAGTACTAAAGAAAACTACTGTATAAAACCAAAGTGCTGTATAAAGGAGAAGTATACTAAAAATGTTGTAATTAAAGAAGTATGCTGAAAATGTAAAGTAAAATAGTTTAACCCATATGGACATATTCTTACTTAGTCCTGCCAAAAGTAAAAGCCTGTTAAAAGAGTCCATCTGCAAATATTTAGGAGAAACATCCCAGATCCAAAATCACTTATTTCCAATTAGTTTTATCTAGAAGAAACATCTCAGATTAAAGTAATGCCACAAAGTACATGCTGTGCATTTAGAAGAAACATCCCAGAGCAAAAGTAAAGTATCATCTGAGCATCTAGGAGAAACATCCTAGTGGAAAGGTAAAGTCACACTGTCCGGGTAGACTAAGTAAAACATATTCCATCATAAGTTATATAAAGTCATATCTTTAAATTCTATCTTTCAATTAATAATATGTTGTATGAATGAATTAAATTAACATAGAAATATACTATGTTCTATATAATGTGTTAATGTACAAAGTCCAAAACATGAAAAGCAAAGCATACAATTTCAATGTATAAAATAGCACTAAACAAACTTTATGATATCACTTTGTTTTCTAATTAGGTCGTTCTATCTAATCTGAACTTATACAAGTTTAAGATCTCCAACACCCAGCTATCAAGTATAAATCCAGAATATCGGTCTTATAAGTTAAGAGAAATTAGAACTAATCAAGTTCTAATATATATTAATCATATGATGCTTATTTAAGTTAAATAAATAAATCAAACGTCCTAATTGATGGTTTTATGAATCCCAAGCCAATCTTGATTACTATGAATCAAAATTAGAGGATTAAGATGTTAAAATTCAAGTATTTGATTTTAACTTCTTAATCCAATAGGTTCTAATCCTAATGGTATAAACCAACATATACTTATGCACCATAAGAATTTAGCACTTGATTATAAATCTAAAGGACTTAGGTTTCAAGCCATTTAGTTGTTAAGATATACCTAAGCAACACAAGAATTTAAGGATTCTATTATCTAGCAATTGGCACAATATATTTAAGGTATATAATAGGCTTTGAGTATTTATTAAAAAATGACAAAGTTTCAAACTTAATTTTCAAATTAAATTTTATGCAATGCTCAATTTTAATTAAACTAGTTGATATAATTCAGCTAATATAATTTTATGCAATGCTCAATTTCTACATTTAGTTGATATAATTCAATCCCAATAGGGTCCTAAGGACCTTAAAATGCGAAAACAGTGAAGTTTCGACCATTTTAGCCATTTCAAGGCAATTCTAAAATTTTCTGGTCGCTACGGCGCATTGTAGCGCCTTCTTTTCAAAAGTCAGGCGCTACGTTGCGCTGTGGAAATCTGGAGTGCTTTCAGCGCTGCGGCGTGCTATGACTAGTTTCAACGCTGTGGCGCGCTATAGCGGACCAAGTTCGAAACATCGGGCACTGTGGCGCGTTGCAGCGGACCAAGTTCAAAACTTGGGCGCTGCGGCGCACTACGGCGGGTTTCGGTGATGTGGTGCGCTGCAGCGCTTTCAGATGCTGCAGCGTGCTACGACGGGCTTTAGCACTAAATTTTTGAAAGGCAGTCGCTACGGTGCACAATGGTGCGCTATGGCAGAATTACATTTTTTCATCAAAAATGTATTTTTATTACACATCGTAAATTTATAAGATGCTGCGGCACACTGTAGCTACAGCAGATCAATTTCTACAACTCAGGCGCTGCAGCGCCAGATGGTAATTTTGCTTGTGCAAAACCCGTAAAGGGTCTACTTTCGAACCAAAATACTCCTAATTTTGGGCACCTCATGAGTGGTGTCATATACCGATGAAAAGGTCTTTCTGAGACATTTTCATTGATACTAAAATTGACAAAAATGGATCATCCTAACTCTACGAACATTGGAGATAAATGTTTGGGTATACAAAAATAGAGGAAAACAGAGCATTTATTTTGCAAGGAAAACTGATTCCTTAATGAACTTTCATGGCTTACATACTCAAACATGGACTTCTAAAGATACAAATGAGCATACAGAGAAATGAAATGATCAAGGAAGAAGAGCAAGTGGGTACAAGGAGAGTAAGCAAAAGGATACCTTAGCTTTTAGAAGAGGAGGAAGAAAACTCTATTTTCTTTAAGACCTTGGAGAGGAGCTAAACTTCTTCTTTTTCAAGCACAATGGGGAAGCAATGGGAGAAGGAGGGGAGCTATCAGCTTTGTAACAAAGGAAAAAGAGGGGCTGGGCTTCTCTTTATGGAAGGAGGAGAAGGAGATGTGAGGGGGATAGGCCATCATGAGCCTAGGGAGAGAGGAGGCATGGAAGGAGGAGACCATCATGATTGAGCCTAAGGAGGGCATGGGGGCATTAGATATGGTGAGGGGGATGTCAGGTAAGCAATAAAAAATTAGGAAAAATGATTATAAATAAATAAATACTTATTTTTTTGATTAATTAAAAATTTGAATTTTTGAAACATGCTCCGAAAAATCTCAAAAATTCACCCCAAACTAATTTTGGAGTGAGGAATTCAACGGTAAAGTCAAAATTCGATTCCGACGATTGTTTACTTATTCCATTTTTTGGTGTATTTAATTGTATTAAAATCCGATAACTTCCAAATGAGTCCAAAACATCACACATAACTAATTTGGGGGTGATGATCGCAACGGCGAAGTCAGATTTCAATTTTAAGGTCAAATTAAATACATCAATTTCCTAATTAATTAAATATTAAAATATTCCACATTATTTGATTTAGCTCTGAATCACACCAAATCTTTAGGGATTGGGTCTAACGATTGGATGAACTAAATTAAGATACTGTTAAGCTAAAATTAAGCTGAGTAATAACCTTATGTTATTATTACAGCTTTCCCTGTTTTCAATACTTAATTTTTAGTTACTATTTTACTTTACTTTCAGTTTTTTTCCATTTTAAACTTTTCAACTATTTTAGTATCTTTTTATACAATTTTGTTTAATTGCTTAAATGTTAAATCTTAGATAACTATATCTGCTTAGAGTAGCTTTCGATGTGTTAGACTCATTATCTAATATGTGGTACTTTTGGGATCCAGCAATTTTCCAGATCATAAGTAGCTTATGGGGTCAGATTAAGAGGCTTCACTAGAGATCCATGAGAATTTCATGGAACACTAGTAGACTCAGCATCAGTATTTCCATTTCTACTTTAGTTTTATTTTTAGTTCGAGTGAGGGATACTTTTTGTAATAACCCTAGGTTGTTACCCTGTTAATTCTCAGTTAAGTCATACATTAATTTTGATCCCATTATATTTAGAATATCAAGTTAAGCTTACCCTAAAAAATTGAAGTATATTGGACTTCTCTAAGTCCTATTAGCATTTGATCAATCTAGATGCCCTAAATAAGACCTAATATTTTGATCTTAGAATTAAAATATGATTATATTTTTGAATTTCTCACCCTCAAATTAGCTAGGATTGAATCTCACAAGATTGTAGATCCATCGTTGGATCCATCCCGTGGATCCTTCGGCCCTGATCAGATCGGATTCGGTCGTTAGGATCTGAGCCATCAGGAACATTCCGCGGTCTTGATCGATCAATCAGACGATCCATAGTGCACACGCACTGTGGATCTTCATCTTCGTTACACCCGTGCCCGACAAGAAATCCTGAGGATCCCCGACAGCCTAGCTTGTCGCCCACTACCCGCTCCACCTTAGCATGCTGTTGGGGATCTTCCCTCAATGGCATAGCAGTCTCAATCGGGCCTCGTAACCTAGCTGAGCTTAATTTGGAAAATTGAGAGCTCGGCCATGACCCGATCTCTCGGGCCTCCCCAACCCAATCCATCAGTCTGGAAGCTTTCTAACCCTATACTAATGCTATAAATAGCCTCAGCATTTTTCCCTTGATCCCTTTGCTGCCTAATTGTGCTCAAATTACTCTCTGCCTCTTCCACCATTGCCGGCCTTCTCGAGCTTCCCTAGGCATCCTTGGTGTGCGTTCTACTGATAGAGGCAATTCTTGGCATTCAGAAATCCTAAGTGCATTTGTTTGAAGCTCTGCAGCCTTTGCCTTCCTCTTAGTAGACTAATCTAGCTCTCACTAATGAACCAATTACCTCAGTTTGCTTGGTCTGAGCTAATGTGACTCAAACTTCTCTCCTTTTGACTTGTATGGTTATGTATTGTCGAATCAGACTCATTGCACCTATAATTGCACCTTAAGATGGTCTCAATTGATCAATTCAATCGATTGGGCTTAGTTTCAAAAGGGGGGCTGGGTCCAAGTAAGGACCCAACAATCCAACCTACCTCATACCCTCAGACCAGAGGGCTTCGATCCATCCCACCTCCCTGAAGGTGTAGGGATCGAGCTATGGGTTAGTCATGGCCTCTGTGGGGAGAATTGTCTCCCCACAGTAGCTCCGTAGTGGGAGCTCTTGGGTGAGTAAGGTCCGACTGATCTAGACCACCTCAGTTTGGGCTTCAGGTCTCTGCTGGTGCGTCTGGCCATGGTTAAGGTACAGCGACCTCAGTCGGGCATGCCATGGTTTGGATGTACAAGAATTGGTCAATTATGGTTTCCCTAATAGAGCATCCATCGGGATGAGGGGTCAAGGATGAAGCCATTGTGCGGGTCGGGCTGACCCGTGACCCGCACGATGCGACAGTCCCGGGTCTCTCGGACCCCGGCCGACCTGTGCCTTTTGTTAATGGGCTGAGCCTATTTTAATAAATCTGATTAGTTGAATTTATTTTTCTTAAGAAAAATAATCCAATTAATCCAATCATAGGGAAATTTAATTAGATAAATACAATTTAAATTAATATGATAACTTTAGATCCACTAGTCCAAACCATATGATATTATATACCAAATTAATCAAAAAATCACTAGGAATCGGAATATAAAATAATATTGAATTTTTAATGGTTGGATTTTTTGGATTAGCCTAATTATTACAGAACTTAATTAGGGTTGATTAGCATGTATACTAAACCAAATTGAATGATTTCTTATGCTTTGTAGAATGTATGTGCTAGGTGATTTAATTTTTTGATTTATGTACTCTTAGTTATGCCAATCTTATAAATGCATGATTAGTGAAAATTAGGGTTTTTGATTATCCAAATTTATAAAACTCATTCTCTCATTATTCACATGAATAAATAGAATGTAAATGCCAAGTTTCATGAATTTCTAAGGGTTGGATTTGTAATTAGGTGTGAATCCATGTATCTTGATTTAGGGTTTGATTAGCACTAATTGCCATCTAATTTTTGTAAAGTTCTATTGTTATGCTTTTATAATAGTAGCTTTAAAGTAAATACACTCTCTTATGCAACTTCAAGTCTTAATTTTATGAAATGATAATTAAACCTTTTTATTCTTAAGAAATCTTAAGATCTTAGTCAAGTGGTTAGTACTTGATCTAGATCTTGGGCTGCCATCAATACACACCTCCAATCTATCTAATTTGCCATTGATTTATAAAGAAACAATTAATCTTAATGGGGTAAAATTAAGGGGGTCAAACCCTAGTTCATCTGATTAAGATTCAAATCCTTAATCACTTAATCAAATGACTTGATTGTAAAATAATCCAATTGACATTTTTCCAATAATGCATCTAATTTAATATTGATCTTAAATAATTAAATTAGAAATCGTAAGATTAATAATAAAGTTATGTGATTGAATCATCTAAATCTAAGCTTTAGATCTTTAATTTTCTCTTATATAAGACTATTAGTATAAGACGGATAATAAAATTGTAATGATTTATGAAATGACAAAATTTGAATAATACATTTGATTTCATCTCATAATTGTAAAATAAGGTGTGATTAGATGGATCTAGCCATCTGAATTGATCACTTTTATCTAAGATAATAAGTAAACCCTAAATCTTTTACTTAAGTGGTAGAATAATGAGACCATAAGGATCATACTTTAAGAGTGCTTTAAAATGTTTAAAGGCTTAAAGAATGTTACACCTTGAGATAGGTGACATACTGTAAATACACGTCTGTGCTCACATGCAAGTGTGGTCTGAAGTAATAAGTGGAAAGAGTTACTTTTCGGGATTTATCGAACCACATAGAATTGGTTATTTTGTTACTAAGGTCTATCTATTCTCACTAATGTTTAAGATATGATTTAATTGATGAGTTGGTCCTAGACTTATCACAGTAACTACTAAATGAAGATAAGTTAGATAAAAGAGAGAGGAGAGTTGTGGTTATTCCACATGTGATGATACATTACCAATGTACTTTTGATTTCTCAAGCTTTGTCTTTTATTTATATTTAGTTTATCAAGTGCACATTGATTACCTTGAGATTTTATCTCAAAGTCTCACAAGTTCAAATCTTGTGCACAAAATGAACACACATTTGGTTCTACTTTGGCACAAAAATTCTTATAAGATTTTAAGTTTTAGATTTTCATCTTATCTCTTGATCAAGAAGATTATGATTATTTATGTTTTAAGATCTTATAAGCATTGATTCCACTACGAGCATCACTTGCATCCCACATAGTTGAGATTAGGGATTAATATGTTGGGCTCAATGACTATGTCACTTAGTTTATGAGCACTCAACTATTTCTTCCTTTACCTCAATTATGTTGAGCTAAGGAGCTCATTTAGTGGGTCTTAGCATCACATGCATCAACACTTTGATTGAGCTTAGATTAAGGTGCATTAAGCTCAAGAACTTTGTCACATAGTTCTAAGCTCTCATGCACTCATAAACCTAGCATCCAACCTAAGGTAAGCTATGGAGCACAAGACAATTTAGTTCTTGAAGTTATTAATTCATTTCCTTTTATCCACATTCAAGACCAAATAATAAAAAAAGCATATTTCATTAAGGCCTTTATAATTTAATTTTGCTTGAAGAAAACTTGATACATTAATAATAACACATACACATGAGAATTCCCCAACCCTCCCCAAGAGAGATTTAGCTACTCATTACAAAGGAAGTGAAGAAAAATACATACATGGATAAAGACCCTTTCATGATCAACTAAGAAAAAAAAATACAAGAGTAAGGTTTAGAAGATACTAGGAATATTCCTTGGAAGTTCTCTAGATTTCTTCTTCTCATTCTTCAAGCTCTTCCCTTAGGTTGCTAGTGCTGCCTTCTTTCTTCTCCTCCTTAGCTAGAGCTTGCCTTGCCACCCTTGGAGAGTTCCTCACTTCTCCTTATGCACTCCTCCTCTTTACTTAGTGTCTTGAGCAAAATTATGAACCCTCCTCTAGTCAAGAGGAGGTGCATTTATAGGAGAGGGGCTGCATACTCCTTCATCCTTTCCAAAACTAGTAATTTGATAAAAAAATCTGAAGTAATGATGGTAAATCCCAAATTAAAGATGAAGTGATCAATATCCTTCTTTGTTTATCCTTCTTATCAAATAAAGAGGCCATCTTCCATTAAAATTTGGAGCTGCTGCAGGGAATGATGGCTAGGGACAAGATGCAGGTTGGGGGTCTTATCCTAGCCGCAATAAATGCATCTGACTGGCAAAACTAGCGGTTGCCACTGCAGCGTGCTGCTGCGCGCTGCGACGCACTGTGGCGCGCAATGGAGCAAGCAAAATTAGCTAAGTCTCCCGCTACCACGTCCATATTTCACAAAATTACCCACTGCAGCACGCTATAACGGTTCCTTTTTGTAGGTCGTACCGCTGCAGCACGCTGTCGCGAGAGCATTTCGCAAAATGCTTCGCTGCAGTGCGCTGTAGTGGGAGCATTTTGCAAAATGCTCTGCTGCAGTGCGCGGTAGCGACTCAGTTTGCAAAACGTCCCGTTGTAGCGCGCTACAGCGCCTGTGATTCACAAATGGACCGCTGCAGCGCACTATCGCGCCCGTGGTTCGCAAATGGTTCCGCTGCAGTGCGCTACCGCCCCCGCGGTTCGCAAATGGACCCATTGCAGTGCGCTATCGCGCCCGTGATTCGCAAATGGATCCACTGTAGTGCGCTACCGCGCCCGTGGTTCGCCAATGGACCCGCTGCAGCGCGCTATAGCATCCCCATTTGCAAAAAGACCCGCTGCAGCGCGCTGGAGCGCGCCACAGCGGATTCCTTTGAAAAATTTTGGAATTTGGAAAAGATTATCACAGAACTCCTTTGGATGCCATTTTCCTGAAAAAGATAGATAAAACTTGATTTAGGAGCACTTTAAAGGTCAGAAATGAATGGGTTTTCCTTTATTTTAGATATAATTTATGGATTCATCAATAGGAAAGACTTATTATGACATATTGAGGTAGGAACTTAGATAATCCTCACTAACCTTAGAAGCTGATCTTAAACCTTATGGTAGAATATGCCTAAGATATTAGATTGAGATTCTTCCTTATGGTAGTAACCCATGTTGAGTGACCTCCTAGTCACATCTTTGGAGCCTTGTGTAGGACTCACCCAGTTAGAATAGAGATTAATAGTGTTGGATAAATCTTTGGTGATTAAATAGAATTGATTGAACCCAGATTATTAGTTGAGTATAGTAGTGTATATCCATAGTGTTGGATCACTCCAGCAATATTCAGGAGTGGTTGAGTCACTCTAAGAAAGATTAATCTTTGTGCTATCCTACGAGCTTAGACGGATACAATCTTTCTTAGAGTAAATCAATCAATCTTAAGAGTGTTATAATTAGGGACTTAAATCTTTAGTTTGAGCTATAAACTTAGACTGGGTTCTGCCTCTTATCTTAGTGCGCTTCAATAAGTGCAGTTTTAAATAAACAAAGTAATTTAAGTTTCCCTCTTTAGAATACTAGGTTTGCTTATAATTAGAGTATTTAACAGCTTAGTTTGAGATATAAACTGCAATCGAGTTCTGCCTCCTATCTTAGTGTGCTTCGATAAGTGCAATTTTAAACAAACTAAATGTTAAATCCACTTTTCTTGGAAACATACCCAATATGTATATAAAATTTTTCCAACTGATGATTTTTAGTAAAATGCTAAGTGAATCTAATTATTAAAATTAGAATCTATGAGTCAAAATCCTTTTAGCAAGATTCTGCGTAATGGAGACAATTGAGTCATAATATAATTTCAAGCATTTCTGAATTATGTATTTAAGTCATGTAGTATATGAGCATGAACATGAGCATGATGTATGGGTATCAGTGATGATTTTATGAGTTACAGAATCTTGCATACCTCAACAGGGGAAATTCAGGATATTGAGACATCACGATAAAATTCCCCAATATAATGTATGTAGATATTGAACCGTATGGCTCATAGCAGTTCAGTGATAGTTTAGTTACAAATTAGTGGCATATAGTATTGTGGCATATCAGATGCATGGATTCAGTGACATATAGTATAGTTTGGGTGTTTTTACATCAGTTTCAAACCATTTATTATTTTTTGTTATTTTCAGCATTTAGATTCCACTTCAATTTTACTTTACTCAGTTTTGCATAGTTTCAGTTATTCAGTTGCCTTTATAATTTTTCTGCAATTTTATTTTCTTTATTGCTTCATTGCACCTATTTTTAGAACTGCTTAGTTTTATTTCGATGTGTTAGACTTTTTGTCTAATATGGGATACTTTTGGGATCTGGCAAATTGCTAGATCCTGAGCAGCTGGCTGAGCCAGGGTAGGAGGACTCGTAGGAGATCTAGGAGGAGTACGTGGAGCCTTAGTGGACCCTCCTTCAGCCTTGTCATATTTCTATTTTTCTTTCAGTTCATTAGCTAGACTTTAATTTTATATTATTTTGTAAACAGTTTGTAATAATTCTGGATGCACTTTTACTTTTCTTTTTTGAGATGAATGCATATTACTGTTCTGTGACAAATGTATTCTAGATGTTTTGCTTTAGCTTTCGCACTCTATTATTCTACTACGATACTTAGTATTGTGATGTGATCAGCATACTGGAAATGCTGATATTTGAGAGCATATATTGAATTCCTTACTTGCCTTTATAATTTAATGTAATTAGTCTAATACTCAAGATAAGTATCTTACTCTTATCTTAAGTATTGACTCTCGACCCTCCTCTCGGGTTGAGTCAGCAGCCTTTAGTATGGCTAGTTTCTTTAGTTAGCCTATTAAGGAAGATGGGTTATGCCTTCTCGAGTGGCGTACTGCTCCACAGCTAAATTTAGTTTGTTTTGCACATGGAGACGGGGTGGGGCGCTACACTTTTACTATTATTTTATTAAAGCAAGCTGTATGTAAATAACTTTACTTCTAGATGTATTTTCTTTCTTTTCTGAGATGAATGCTTTAATTAGCTTTTGCAATGAATAATATGGATGAATGTTTTAAGCTTCTACACTCTATACTTACTATTACTTATACTTAGTATTGTGATATGATCAACATATATGAAATGCTAATATTCATGTATATTGGATTCTTATTTTAACCCACTCGTAATCCAATATACATAAGATTCTATCTAATACTTAAGATAAGGACTTTACACTTATCTTAAGGATTAGTTCTCAACTCTCATTTGGGGTTGAGATTCAACAGTTCAGTCAATAGATATTTGAGAAGGTTCAGCAGTTTTCTTGAGTAATGCATCATTCTACTATCAAATATTCCTTAATTACATCTGTTTCAAGCAGTGACATGATAGAGTATTATAATTGGTATCAGAGAAGTATCATAAAGCTTCAAATGAGGAGAGAATTCTTATTTACTTTATGATCCGTTCTCTGGAGCAGATATGATCACAATTACTATGCATAAGTTTATCAAGTTGAATCTCAGAAATAAAAACTAAAAATTTATGGAAAAGGACATCTTTGGATCTAAATGAACCTTAAAGAAGTAAAATGCACTTAAAGTGAAATATGCATAAGTAAGAATCAAAATTGATATTTAATTATAAATCTTAGGAAATGGAGTGTCAACAACATGGAGTCCTCCATTACCTTAGTCTCTTCGATGACTACTAGATCGATGATTACCAGGATGGCAAGGTGAATGGAATGACCATAAATGGAGTATCCCCTAAGGAAGTAAAAGTATTCGACAAGATATTTGTATGTTCAAACTTTCAAGGAACTTCTCTCCCGGTTCTTGCCAGAGAGTGGCTAGCTCGGATGACTACTGCATTCAGAGAGATCGCATGTCCAGACAACTATCTCCTTTTGATTTTGGGAGCATTACTTGGCGAATCAGCTGAAAGGTGGTGGCTTTGGACATACCGAAGTCTATAGAAAAAGCATTTAGAAGTTATCTACGATGATTTTTGTACTGCTTTTATAGCAGAATTCAATAGTTGATCCTATTCATAGATTATTGTATTCATCTTTCATATGAGTTTATCTTTTATGCTTATCTTTGTAACTTCTCCTTTGAGAAGTAATGATTGAAAAAAATGGTGATTTTGCTTTGTTCTTTGAAATTGTATCCTTGGATAATGCAGTCACGAGTCCAGGATCTCATTCCATTCCGACTCCAATAAAGCATGATCTCGTCATATAGCGGGCCTGATGATGTTGTCTTGTTGGCTAGTATAATGAAGACCTTATTTGAAAGTAATGCGCAATAGGTTCAAGAAACTCGTGCTCTTTGATGAACCCAAGATTTATAGTAAAATAAGTGAAGAATTTCAAGCAAATTCATTGTGGAATGTGGGTCTTTGATGTTTTTTTTTTGCTATTTTCAAGAAAAATAACAAGCCGGATTGAAATATGGAAAAAATAAAAAATCTGGAAGAATTTTGCCATGGCGCGCCCAGGCACACCATATCACGCTCTAGCTGGTCCAAACTCGAGAGTTCAATGCTCCCATGCACCGCAGTGGGTATAAACTCGAGAGCTCGGTGCTACCGCTTGCCGCAGTGGAACCATTCGAACCAATACTTAGCACCCATTTAGAAGCCCTCGCTATAACGCGCTATAGCGGTCTCAAGCTCGAGACACTGGCGCTACTACACAATATAGCAGAATCAAACAGAGAGATAGCAATATCGCATGTAGCAGCAAATCAACAGGGCAATGACTTAAGAAGAAAAGTACAAAGCGTCCGCTACCATGCGTCACATTGGGTCCAAACCAGAGAGCACGATGCTACAGTGTGCCGCAGTGGGTCCAATCCCGGGAGCTCGGTGCTGTTGTGCATTGTAGCGGGCATTCATTTGGAATATGTTCTGTAGCAGAACCACTGCAGTGTGCCCAAGCGCGCTGCAATGAGCCACAACGGCCGCTGTAATTCCAGCCATATTCAAGGCATTAATGCCAGCATAGGGACGACCACAAATTTCAAACCTTTTGCCTTCCCCAGCTGTTGAAACTCCAACTTCATTTATTCCATGCAATATCTCAAGGGAATATTAGAATAATATTCATTGCATGCGACTAAGGGAGGGAATTGGAAATGCTGGTAGAATTTAATTGCACGAGGGTGGAGGCTGCTCTATTTAAATTGCATTTTAAGACTAAAAGAGGGTTCTCCTCTTTGACAATTCATTGATCAAAAATATAATCCTGCTGTAAGAGAAGAAAATGAGAGCTCACCAAGGACAGAGAAGTAACCCGCTCAAGGAAAGAAAGAAAGACTAACACCAAGAATCTAGAAGGAAAGAAGATAGGAAGGAAAAGGAAGATTCAACGAATGCTACGAAAGGGCTGTTCCTAGTATTCTTCTAAAACTCTCCTTTCTGAATTTCCTTTAGTGGAACCATGAAAGGGTTCAATTTCTTATATGTTTCTTCTTTTATTTCTGTTGTAATGGAGAGCTAAACCCTCCTCGGGGAGGGTTGGGCTATCATCATGTAAAGAGTAAAGGGACAATGGTGTTGTATGAATTTCTCTTAATAAATAAAATCTTTTTCATTTATGATTAGGATATTTTTTTATTTGCATGCTGTGGAATTATTGAATATCATGTGTATTAAATTGGATGTAATGAAAATAATGCTAAGTCAGCTCAACACTTCAATCCTAAAGGGAATGCACATAAAGGTCCTCACCGTGTACACATCTTCATTGCACGAGGATTCTCGGTGTAAAACACCTCATGATTGAAATGGAAGGTTGATTAAGTAACATTGATTCTCTTGTGCTCCATAGCTCACTAATTGGCGTAAAGTTAAGTATGTGTGCATTAGTGCTTAGAGCCTAGTGACAAGCTCTTGAGCCTAACCGCACCATTCTTGGAGCTCAGTCAAAAGGTTGATGCATATGAGTTGAGAGCCACCAATTGATGTTCCACAACTCAGCATATGTGAAAGGAGGAAGTTAAATAATTGAATACTTGTGGATGAAAGTGACATAGTGTACCACCACGCCCCGTCACCGCGCACAAAGGTTACAATTTGTGGCGACCCTCACCCTTAACCCTCAATAGGTTTAGATTAAGGGTGGAGTGTCACTCTGGTTAACTCCTCACTTAGCATTGGATTAGGATAAACTCCACAATCCACCTGATTAGAGAAAGGTTAACTCAGAATCAATCAAGCAGTCACTATATAAGTAAAAATACAGAGTGTGGAAGCGATAAATAAATGATATCCAAGCATCATAATGTATATAAGAAGAGAAATATAACTCAGAAAAGTAGCATAGTGAAATCTGAACACACAGTCATAGATACCTATATTATTACATCAATTAAAGTTTAACAAAATAAATGTTCAAAATCCACTCATCCTCACAGGCAGTAAATGACTAGATATCTTCTGGCCCCAACTGATGCGCCTCCTCTAAGTAAGGCTCCTCCTCGGGTGCAGCCTCCTTAAACTGCTCTAAGCCTGACATTGTCGGTTTCACAATGTAGGGCCCTAACCAAAAAAAAAGTCTGGTTAGACAATTATCTAAGTACATTTTAAGCTATTTATTAACAAGGTTATATAATATCACCATTTTACCATTGTTTCTAAGCATGATGTGCAAATACAGGAGCAGTAAGTAACCCAAATAAAAGGCAAACTATAGACTATACCCTATATTATAAACAAGACAAAGAAAAGAGGCTGAAGCATGTCTCGCATAACAAATAATCAAGGACAGGCATATAAGTATAAATATAACTGAATAAATGCTGGAAGAAAAACCTGCATCCTAAACATGCTGGTGATCAATAAAAATAATATGCCAATTAAAAATAAATAATTCAGCAGTGATATATACATATAGCAGCAAGATTCTAACATCCTAAATATATATAAAGCAGTACAAAGAAATAGCTGACTGAAAAAAAAATATACTGAAACAACCATAACTGCATATAAATCTATAATACATCAACTGCCATACAGAAAAGAACTACACTAGCTCGCCAAAAGAAACTGAAGATCTTAGCACCAGTACGGCTAGGGCTACTCTTAGCTCGATACGGCTAAGCCAACAACAGTCACACATATGGCCCTAACACGATACAACTAGGGCTACTCCTAGCTCGATACGGTTAGGTCACCAACTATCATGCCGAAATATCCTAGCACAGTATGGCTAGGGCAACTCCTAGCATGATACGGCTAGAGCAACATTCGGTATGATCAAAAGGATACTGAGAGGCAGCTCAATCACATCAATTCATTATCATTTCACTTATTTACTTTAATATTTTCATAAGGAATCTAAGGATTCTCCATAATTTCCTAATATTTCATTTATGCATCAAATGTCTTATATGATATGCTCAAAGAAAATATAAGGCACAAAAATACAAGGTATGCGTAGCAACAAATAACAAGTAAGCAAGAGACTCGATTACACATGGTGATATCATTTGTTTTCTACTTAACCATTTTAACTATTCCAAATTATACAAGTTCAGGATCACCATTTTCCTACTATCGAGTGTAATTTGGAAACTTGTCCTTATAAGTTAAAAGGATTAGAACTGATCAAGTTCTAATCAAGATCAATCAGATAGACGACTATGAATTAAACAAATAAATCATATATCCTAATTTTTGTGAATTTAGACGTTCTAACTAAGATCTGATCAAGATCTTCTACACCTATAGATTATGGATTAAACACTATGAGATTTTAGGTTTAATCACATAATCCAAATTGGATAAGACCTAAGTTATAGGTTTTATACTATAAGTGATCTACTAGTTAAGGCAGATCCTATTAAGTAATCAAACTTAATAGGATGAATCTCCTATCTTAAATCTAAAGTTAAAAGATAAACTAATCAAAATGGGTTGTAAAACAAAACAATATCTACAAACTACTAAAACCAAGGTTTCACCCATAGGATAACTCAATTTACCCAAATGAATGAACTCTAACCTATGATCTAGTCCTAATCTTAGGAAAGGTCCTTAAGGTGGGGTGCTTAAGACTTAGAAAAAAAAATTATTGGAATTCAATTTAATGATTCATCTTATTTACTTATATGGCACTAATATGATTACATTATTAATCCTAGTATTCTAAGAATTTAATTAAGGGCTAGAGTTGAGTATCTCCAATTTTAAGGTAAAATGACTATTTTGCCCCTACTATAAGGGTCAAAAAGTCAACTTTTGATTTAGGGGTCCAAACTAAGGTTTCTCTTTTCCAACTAATTCCTTACTGTCTAACTTGAAGATAGACAGTAAGTACGTCCAATTTAGACGAGAAACGGTCAAGTTATGGCTATAATAAGGCTAGGGGTAATTTGGTCATTTCCCTAAATTTTTAGGGTTCAAATCCTAAATATTATTTCTGTGAAAATGATGACATTGAAATTCTAAACTAGGTAGCTTCTTGAATTTTTGGATTTGGAGTTAAATTGACCAAGTTATGGCCATTTGAAGTCCAAGGGCATTTTGGTCATTTTTCACCCAAGTCAACTCTAAGTTCTAGAGTTGACTTTTTGTCCTGATGTCCAAATGGGAAAACTAATACTACCACAGTGATGGGGCCGCTCTCCTGAGTATTTTAAGACCCATATTGACTATATTCCGATAATCGAGTAAAAAGTTATGGGGTCTTAAAGAGGCCCCAAAATACTACCTCGTTATACGTACCCCGAAATAAAATTTTACATTACGCCATTTGATTCTAAATATTTTTCTGAGTATTTTAAGACCCATATTGGCTATGTTTGGATCATCCTATAAAAAGTTATTAAACTTTTAAGTTTTACTATTCAAAAATACAATTTGAATTATTTTACTATTCATTTATTCAAATTAAATTATTTTACTGTTCATTCCTAAAGTTTAAATATAATATTTCTGATTTTTAAATTAATTATATTAATTTACTATAGCAAAATAATTAGTGCTAATTACTTTTTAATTAGTCCTAATTATTTATTAATTATGAATTAATTATATTTTACTATTTAAAATTAATTAAGCTAATTATTGTTTAATACTAATTAACTTTAGAATTATATTTAATTAATCAAATATACTGTTCAAAAGTAATTAACACTAATCCTGGGTTAATTAATACTAACTGTAGTTAATTAGGGCTAATAGTAATTAATTAACACTAACAGTAACTTCATTAAATTTCTAATTAACTGACAGTGGGTCCCACAGACACGTGGCACTTCCAGAGGCTGCCACGTGGCACCATGGGTCCCACAGGTTGCTGACTCAGCTCGGCTGACTGGACAGTGGGCCCACGTGACACGTGGCGTGCCCAGAGGCTGCCACGTGGCACTGGTGGGCCCCACGGCCGAAGCCGAAGCGACGTGGGCTCGGCGTGTGGGCCCACGTGACACGTGGCGGGCCCGTAGGCTGGCACGTGGCAGGGTGGCCCCACCCGCGCTGACGCGGACCCGACCCGAGCGGGTCGGGCGCGGGTCGACCCTGCCCGGCCCGAAGACGCGGCTGTTCGTCTTCCGGGGGTTCGGCGGACCGAACCCCGCCTGCTTCGGGGTCTGGTGCGCCCGATCGGGGGGGGGGGGGGTTTGAGCCCGATCGGAACGGTGGATGTGTAGATGACATCATAATCTACCTATCCTACAATTATTGCAACGATCGAACGGTAAACGAGGGAGATTGGGGTACCTGAAGGTCGGATCGGCGAAGGGATTTGGCGGAAAATCTGTTCTGACTTCGGGGCTTGATTTCGGCTCGATCCGGGCTCCGATTTTTGCAAACTCGGAGCCTATGGGTCGGCCAAGGTCTTATAGACCGGACGGCGACCTTGCCGAGGTCTGGATGCGGCCGGATTGGCCAGCATCCGCGACGGGCCGCCGCGTGTCACACGGGCGGAGTCGTCGAGGAAGACGACTCTGTAGCCGTTGGATCTAGGCCAATCCAACGGTTCGGATGGCGCCGTTTGAATAGACGGCGCTGTTAGCTACAGTTGACGGAAGTTTAAATAGTTAACGGCACGCCGTTAGCTACAGTAAAAATAATTTTTTTTTTTTTTTTTGAAAATTTTTTGAACATATTTTTCCTAACTAAATTGGGGTCAAGGAATCCAATGGCGCAGTCGGATTTTCGATTCGACGAGTATTTTGATACCTCGATTTCCGTGATATTTTTATTATTAAAATATTCGTCGAAATTTTGACGACTTCCGATTGACACGAAAACTTCACCCTAAGCTAATTTGGGGTCAAGGAACGCAATGGTGGTGTCCGTTTTTTGATCGGAGGTCAATTTAAATAGGTTAATTTCTAGGGTTTTATGGATTTCCAGAAATCAGGATCTTCCAAATTGACTCCTGATTTGGGCTGGGTTTAGGAGGTTGACTTCATTGACCTGATTAGCACATCTAATTATGTTTAAGACTTAGGATTAATCATAATTATCTAAAGTAACAACATGGGTTGTTACACAATTATAATTAGATCGGCGGCGGAGCGGTACACCACTCGGGAAAATGAGCGTAACCCATCTTCCTGAATAGGCTAACTAAAACTAGCCACACCGAAGGGCTGCTGACTCGAACCAAGAGTAGGATCGAGAGTCAATACTTAAGATAAGTATAGATACTTGCCTTAAATATTAGATGAATACATACATTGGATTTAAAGAGGTAAATATGAATCCAATATATGTTATCAATATATCAGCATTTTCAGTATGCTGATCACATCACAATACTAAGTATAATAGTAGAATAACAGAGTGCGAAAGCTAAAGCAAAATATATAGAATACATTCATCACAGAGCAATAGTAAATATTCGTCTCTGAAAAGAAAAATAAAATACATCCAGAATTATTACAAACTGATTTAAATGACACAAAAGTAGAGTCTATCTAAAGTACTAAAGCAGTAAAGTAGAGACAGGTCCACTAAGGCTCCACATACTCCTCCTGCATCTCCTGTAAGTCCTCCGGTCATACCTCAACATGCTGCTCAGGATCTAATGAATTGCCGGATCCCAAAAGTACCCCGTGTTAGACAAGAAGTCTAACACATGCAACTAAACTAAGTAGTACTAAAGTAAATACACATAAATAGTAAAGTAAACAAAACTATGGAAAAGCAGTAAAACACTGAACCACTGAAAAATATAAAGATTAAACAAGGTAAAAAGGAACTAAAAGCTGAATGCTGAAAGTAAGTGAAAACATCAAATGCTTAGAAATTAAGGTAAAAATGTCCATTGCTATACTACATGTTATCGGGATAATGCATCTAAATTTGCCCCAACACGGTATGCCACAGATATGTAACAAAACTATCACTGAAATGTTATGAGTCATACGGTCTAATGCATACATACACCCAATTGGGAAGTCAGTACGGTGATGCCGATTCATCCTAAAATTTCCTCATCAATGTATACAACATTCCGTAACCCATAATTTGTCACTGATACTCTTATATCACCAATGAATCATTCATCATGCTCATGCTCTTGTTTATGCCCATGTTGTTATTCTATATGAGGAAAATCCCAAAATCCATAAAATCTTTGAATACCGATGATGAATTTAAGGTCTCCACTGTGTAGAATCATGCTAAAAGGATTCTGACTTCTAACTTCTAGAACGATAATTGGTTAAAGTTGAAGATTTATTTAAAATCATTAGATATGATGATTGTATACACATATTTAGCATGTTTGCAAGAAAGGTGATTCTTAACACTTAGTTTGATTAAGCCACCCTAACGAAGTGGTCTTCAATAGGAGGCATCGCCCATTGGCAATTGGTATCTCAAGCTAAGTTATTAAGATGCCCAACTCATAATCACACTCATTGTTTTAAAGAATGTGATTCTAATTACTTAGTTTGTTTGGGCCACACCTATTGAAGCAGTGTTCGCTAGGAGGCATCGCCTGTTGGCAATTTGTATTTCAATCAAACTAAAGAATGAGTCCCTGTTTAGTACACTCTTAAGATCGATTGATTTACTCTAAGTGAGGTTGTATCTGCCTAAACTTGTAGGATAGCCCAAAGATAAATCTTACTTAGAGTGACTCAACTATTCTTGAATATTACTAAAATAATCCAGTACTATGAGTACTCTCTACTATACCTAACTAAGTTGACTAGCTAGGACATGACCATATAATTTTATGCTAACCACTTTTTGTAGGTTGATGTTGTGGTTTCTAGTGCTGCCGAAGCTCAAGGGATGTAGTCATCTTTTTCCTTTCCCCATATAAACATTAATATGGATTGAGACCATTGCACATAATTTTGCCCATTTGGTTTATGGGCTATGATTGGAAGATGAGAGATTTCCATCTGATGAGAGGATGAAGATGATGAGATGATGATATTAAAAATAAAGGAGGATGAGTTGGTTGCCATTCCAAAGGTTGGACCGTATTTAAGCATAAACTAGAAGAATGAAGTAGGAGAAAAAAAACTGACTAAATATGAATACAATGATATAGGATTAAACCTGCACTGATACCATAAAGATATTTGAAGACTAAAACATGAATAAATATAGACTCAGTTTTATCTTCTATTCTACCTTTATAGTGAAAGAAAGCAAAAATAAATAGCATACCGATGTGAGATAATTTCAGAATGGTGCACTATCCCTAAATGGAATTTCCCTTACATGAAAATTGAATATACACAACCTTACTAAAGTTACTCCTAAATCAATAATAATAAAGATTGTACTAATTTAGGAAGTGAATATACTACCTTTCTAGAATTGCGCCTAAAGTAATTATAATAAAGGCTGTACTAATTTAGGAAGTGAATATACTACCTTGCTATAATTACTCCTAAATCAATTATATTAAAGGCTATACTAATTTATGGAAGTAAAAAGAGGATGCTAAATATGGAGAGAAAGGGGTGACATGGGCTTGATTTCCAATAATAAGGAAATAAAGTGCTTTGCAATTTATTTTTGCAAAATCTATTTCAATTGCATTGATATCACAAAAAATAGAGAATTTTATGTTTGATATATGGCGCTAAAATATGATTTTGTTAGGCAAGTACAAATTCAAGGAAAATAGAGGTTCATATTTGGTGTATTATATTAATTTCATCTTCCCTATATATCTATTTCCTCAAATTCTTATAAGTATAAACTCCTTTTGCTTCCCAATGTCAGGCAACCCCATCCTAGTAGGTGTCTAATCAAACTAAAATAAATCAAGAATGAGAAAAATCACAGAGCCACACCAAACATATATTTTCACTATGAATCTCTAAGAATACAGAGTTATAAAGAGCTTCAACTTATCAAGGAACACTAGCTCTTACTTTAGGATGAAGGAGAGAAGAAGCAGCCACAATCTGGAGGGCTTTCTCCATCATGCAAAGCTTTATTGCACAACAGTTGTATCTCAGGGTTCTTCCTTAGAAACTCCTCCAACAGCAACCAAAGGTCCTTAGCAAGCACAGACCAACATAAGAAACTCCATAAATTTTCTAAAGTATCTAGCAAACATTCGAACCTCAAATGGTCCAAATATCCCCTCAAATTACTTTGGGTGACGCCTGAACTGGAACATATTTTTTCCAGGCCATACAGCGTGCCATAGTGCCCTAGCCTTGAGTAATTAGGTGCCAGGGCACCCTACAGCTCCGTTCTCTCAGATGAATACCACTGTCTGCTTTCTGCTGGGGCGCACTATAGCATGCAACAGAGCCCCAATTTCTAGATTCCTCCCACCTGTGCATGTTGCAGTGTCCTGGTCTCAATTTGCTAGCACCATGGTGTGCTACGATGCTCCATGATGCGTTGTGGTGTCTACTGCAGCTGAGCTTTACTAGCTTGTTTTGTATTGTCTCAAAAATTCCTGAAGCTCACTGGAGGTCCATTATAATCTCCATGATGATCTAATTGGTTTCCACAATATAACAATCTCCCACTTGAAGACCTTTTGGAATCATCCTTCTTCTAACCTTAATCCCTCATTGTCTTCTTCAATTTTTTTTAAGAACATGGTGTGGCTCACCCCCGCTCTCTTTTATCACGTGTCAAGGCCAACTCAAGTAGCACATAGCTTCAGATTATTCACTATTACCATTTTTGTAAGCATGTCAACAAGATTCTTAGAAGTGTGAATCTTCTCCAATCCTAGATGTAATAACCCTTGGTCGTTACTTAGAAGGGCATTAACATCTCGCCCAATTTGAAATGTTTGTTAAATACCTGTTATAGTTTGTTCTGCATTAATACCTGCAAATTCTTGTTTTTCTGTTGATCTTTCCCGCTGAATTTTGTTTTACGTTGATATCCTGCCAATTTATTTCTACAATTGTAACTAATCTCATTAAAAAAAAAGTTTGTAACGATAATATTTTACATGCCGATTCTTCAATTGCTGCAGCATCATAGAAATAGCATCTCTATTTCCATAAGGCGTGATATCGTTTACGGAAGAGGGGTGACTCTTCGATAAGAATGACCGATAGTGTATTTAGGCAAATGGAACCTACGACACCTGAACGTTTAAACTATCACAGCTCTCGTGAAATCCATATGCTCCATCTCTTTCTCCTCTCCTGACATCGTTACCCAATTTCCTTCCTGCTCTCTAGGAACAAAGCGGCTATCGAAGAAGACCCTTGGTACCTACGATTCTCCTTATGTTCGATCCTTGTTTGTCAACAGAGATCATCTTGTCTGTTGGTAAGCAGGATCACCTTGACTCCTTCCGCTGAAGCTCCGCTCGATTTTCTGCATCCAATCCATGCTTTATGGAGAAAGATCCGATCACCTAAGGTATAGAAAGTCTTATTACAATAGCTAGAATGTATTTTATTAGAATCCTTAATTCTGTGTTAGAGAGATAGAGATTGCGTTCAGAATTTTTCATGCCAGCATTAGGTGTTAAAATTTTAAGTTCTATTTTAGAATTTGCTATTAATTGAGTATGTCTAAAACTTCAATCATTAATAGTTCAATTAGAAAATTAGAGATCCCAAAATGATTCACAACTATTCATCTATGTAATGTAACTTCAGATTGAACTATAGAATTGGGCAGCAAGTACATTTTAAACTTTGTGATTAAATACATATCATATTTTAGCAATACTAAGGAAAATATAGAATGTTATAGGAAATAAATTCTATAATAAGATTAGGATAAGCTAACCAAATTAAGATAATAAGATATAGCTAGATAATTTTCTATGATACATCCTTAATGGTAAGCTTTTGGTTCTTTTGTGGAATGATTTAATCACTCTAATTAAAATACTCACTCACTATTTTTTTTATAAGTATGGATTTGTATACTAAATATAGATTAATGTAGAGAATCATTTTCTTATGAATCATTAGAACATAATAAATGAAGGTTGGAAATTTTAGGGAATATTTACATAAGTTAAGAAGCTTTCAAAGATATTTTTAATGAAAATATTAAGACTTGGGAGTGAGAACTTATATTTCATGGGTCATTTTCAGAAGCCTAACAATACTGTAAATATAAATTTTGTAGACATAGTAGATTTTTGAGTGCTATTTTCAGCATATTTAAATACCAAGGTACATAGATTTTACTGTTTTCACTTAATTGCTTTTATTGCTGCTTTAGAATCATTATGAAGATTTATCCATGTTGATGTAAAATTAAATGCTTACTTACTACCAGAATAATATCATAAAATAGAATGTATTTGTTATGTCTAGTGAATCTTTGCAAGGGTTCCGAAATAGTGGTTGATTTAGGTTAGAGACGGGGCTAATCCATTGGGAGTTATAAGGGTGCCATCTGGAGCCTTTGAGGGGGCCTTGGTGAATGATATAATTTTATTGAACCCAGCCTTTAGATTTGCCCAACAGAACTGCTAACATTGCTTCATGTAAATAAGACATACTTATATATATTTGTGTAAGCTCTTATATTTTAAATGAAATTGCATGTAAAATAATTATGGCAAGAAAGAAAAATAATTTTATTTGTAAGAAAATTTCAACTTACTTTTGCTCTAGTACTTTGACTTCTTGTAATATTGCTACATGCATTCTCTTGCGGCTTTTATTTTGCTAAGTGAAATATTTAATATCTCTTGTACTTAAGATGAGTATTAAGGCATTATTCTTATAATGCTAGATTAGATGCAATTAGAAGAGGTTGACATAGCTTAAGGTTAAAAAGTGAACTTTTATTTACATATGTTGTTAACTCTTAATAACTTGGATAATATATTCCTTAAATTGGATGAAGAATAAATTTTATATGTTGTATGGCTCTATTATCTGATTTATGTCTGAACGTTGTTTTCTCTTAACCACCAATATGATCTTGCGGAGATGTACACATTAGTAGTTTGGTTGATACCTAACGTAACATTGGGTCATCATAGTTGGTATCAGAGCTAGATTAGATGTGTTGTGATAAAATATCATTTGACATAAAGGCCATAATAGAGAAATAATTCAATTTAAAGTACAAAAAGATTGGAACAAATTATTGTATAGAAAAATTAGTGACATAATAAGGATTCTTCAACATTTACAGGATATGTGTTTTGATTATAGTAGATGGATTTTCCTAATCATTCAGTGGAATGCTTGGAGGCAGACTTTAGCCAAGAAGGGTCTTGATAAGCAAACACCCTAAGCCTAACTTCAACCCTCTAATAATTGAAGATCATATATGTGGTGCCCCTCCCCTTAACCACCAACAATCAAGGCTAAGGAGTAGCGTGACACTTTGGCAAATCTCTCATTTATCATTAGATTAAGATGTAATCATCAATCCACTGAAGATGGAAGGACGTGCACTGAATAATGCAGTGAAATCATTCACTAAGTATATACATTTATCAGAGTGTGGAAGCAAAGATAATAAAATATGCTATATCAAATCCACCATAATACAGGTAAAAGTAAACATATCGTTCATAATAAAATAGTACAATAAGAGAATATACATATGTATTTAAATTATTACTTCAATTTTAAGATAAGTTTAAAATAAATCATTCATCCTCATAAGCAGAATAAAATGATGGTTGTTCTACTGATATTCTACCTCAGCCTAATGCTCATCTAAAAATGGCTCCTCTTCAGGCACAAGGTCCTCAAATTGCTCAGAACCTTCCATTATCAGTTACACAATGATAGGGCCCCAGCCAAAGAAAAGAAAATTTTGTTAGACATATTATCTGAGTATATTTTAGGCTGTTTAGAGTTTTATGATATCACCATTTTACTATACTATAAAACAAGCAAAGCATAAGGGTACAATAAGCATAGAAAGGGATATGGGAAGTTATAAATACAGTATTTATAACTGAGCAACATATGAGGCAAAAGAACATACCTCAATACTAAGTTGTGACAAGGTTAGACATTCTTATATAAATACAATAAGAAAAAGACTGAAAGAAAAAGCTCATCCTAAACATACTAATGACCATTAGAATTATGTAAGTTTAAAAGTAAGTAATATATATGTGATATGTATAAGTAATAAAAGAAATCTAGCATCTTATAAGTATACAAGTAAGTAGGTAAAGTAAAAGCTAACTATTATAAAAAGGTAACAGCAAAATAGTAAATATGTATGTAATGACTGCCATATTAAAAGAGGGCTAAACTAGCATGCTAAACAGAAAATGTATATTCTTAACATTATATGAGGCTAAGCTGATAAGTTTCTTAGTGTCATAAGAGGCTAAGGTGAAATAATGAAGTAGAACTCAACTGATGAAGCAGTAAGTACAAATGCAGTAATATTTTAGTTATTTACTTTACTTCTATGGACATATCCAGAAGTAGCTGAAGAGTCAAGCATGTCTGTAAGGCTAATCGGGTTCCAACTTCACATAACACTCCTCAATGAGTAATATTAAGTAATCCTTATTTTTCCTTACCCCTCTCTAGTATGGTAAAATGTGCACGATCAACAAGTAACTGAACCTATGCAAATATTATCCTAATTATTCTATGTTTTCATTTTATGCGGTCATGTTATCTTATATGACACAAAATATAAGGAATGCAAAAGCAACAAGTAAGTCAATAGTAAGCAAGGGACTTTACTATACACAAGTGATATCCGTTATTATCCACTTAATTTATTATAACTACTCTAAGATATACATGTCCAGGATCTCTATTTCCTACTAAAATTATAACTTAGAAGCATGGCCTTATGAGTGAAATGTAATTAGAACTGATCAGGTTCTAACTATTAGATGCTCTAAGCTAATATCTGATCAAGATCTACTAAAACTAAGAATTAAGAATTAAACTCTAAGAATTGGGGTTTAATCTCTTAATCCAAAGGTTATACTTAAGGACTATGGTTTAAATCTAAGTTGTGAATTAATAATTAAGACAAAATCCTATTGAGCATAATAAAAGCTTGATAGAATGATTCTCCTATTCTTAATGTAAAGTGGAAAGATAAAATAATCAAAATTATAGTATGGAAATCTAGAAAATAATAAAACCATGGTTTCATCTATTGAATAACCCATTTATTCAATGAATGAAAACTAACCTAGTATATATCCCGAATCTTAAGGAAAACATTCTAAGGTGGAGTGTAGATTTTAAGAAGCTCTTAATAAATGACTTAGGTAACTTTAGGAGTTGATGATAATTATTACAATTTATCTTCATTTGCTGATCCAATCCACTTAAGAAAGTTAAGGATATAATTTAGCTATGCTAGGGGATATTAGTTTTACATAGGAATTTTCAAGCCTTTAATGGGATTTCTATCAAAGTAATTGATTATGTGATTAAGGGTTATAAATTGATCCCAAATCATATTTATTACTGATTGTAATCATTTAAATGATATTTTAAAGGTTAAGAGCACTTAATCTAAATTATGAGCAAAATGATTATTTTGTCCCTACTTAAGGGTCTAAAATGTTACTTTTTGATTAAGGGCTCCAAATTTGGATTTTGTTGATGCCAAATGATTGCTTGTTGTCTAACATAAAGATAGATAGTAGGTACATCAAATTAGGACAAGTATTAAGTCTTATGGGTCCAATTTAAGGACTTTAACCAATAAGGGCATTTTGATAATTTCACTTAGTGAAATCTAAAAATTTAGTTAGTTTATTGTTTTCTACTGTACAAGGATTTCATAGAGTCTAAGAACATTAAATTTTGATGTCTAATGATTAAGTTATGATCATTTTAATATTAGGGTTCAACTTAAGATCATTAAAGATTTAAGGGGATATATTTCACATAAGAAATCATCTTCAAAATCACACAATGCTTAACTTTACAAAATTTAGATTTGATTTTGATATATTTTGGCCCTAATAGGGTCCTTAAGTCATTATAATGCAAAAAATATGAAGTTTAGGCCATTCCGAACAGTTCTGGGCACTTTCAGACAGTTCAGGGTGCTACAGCGCGCTGTGACGGATTTCAGCACTGTGGTGTACTACAATGAATTTTGGTGGTGTGACACACTATAGCAGATTTCATTCAATAAATTGATTGCTATGACACACTGTATCAGATTTTACTCGAGATGCGAGTGCTACGATGTTATTGGCCAAAAGCCAGGCGCTACGGTGCGCTACGTCAGATTTCACTCAAAACATGGGCGCTACGGCGCACTGTAGCGCTCGACGGTGATTTTGTCAGTGCGAAAACTAAAATGTGCCATCTTTTTCACTCAAACACTCTTGATTTAGGGAACCTCACGGGCAGTGCCACATGACAGACGACGATTACACGTCTGCACTTGCACGCAAGTGTACGTGGTCTGAAGTAATAATTGGAAGGTATGTTTCGAGATTTACCATCCTCAAGGAATGGTGTGCTTTGATACTAAGGTATAGCTATGTTTGATAATGTTTAAACTATTTGTTTTCAATTTTATATTGGTTCCTACTTAACAATGCAAAAATCTGAGTTTAAGAAACTATTTGATTTGGAGAGGAGAGTTGGGTTCCGTCCATGTGAATTGATAGAGACTCATGTTGAAATATTTCTTAAGCAACTTTTCATTCTTTTGATGTTATGCCAAATAATCAAGTGAACATTGTATTCCTTAGATTGGTCCTCTAATTCTTGTAAGTTCAAATCTTGTGCATGAGATGAACACACTAGGGTTCTATCTCAGCACAAAGATTCTCATGAGACCACAATTAGAGTATCTTAATTTTCATATGTCTAGGTTATCAAGACAATCATTTTAATTAGGTGATCTCATAAGCATTGATTCCACTAACGAGCGTCACATGCAATTTATATAAGGAAGTTACTTCATCGGGCTTCATGGACTATGTCACACATCCATGAGCTCTCGATGAATCCTCTTCCTCCTTTCACGTATGCTGAGCAATGGAGCTCCTTTAGTGGGTCTTAGCTTACACGCATCTACTTCTTGACTAAGCTCAGGGTATGGTGCGATTAAGCTCAAGAACTTTTCACATAGTTCTAAGCGTTGACGCACACATGTCCAGCTCTAAGGCAATCGTGAGCTATGGAGCACAAGATAGTTATTTAGATGTTTCATTTTTAATATTTATATTTTCTCTTTAGCATATTTTCAATCATTCCTCAGCATGTATATTTAAGAAAGTCTTAAAAGACATTTGAATACAAATTTTTATTCATTGCTTAAGGAAGTTCGTTAACACTTTTTTTTTGTCCCTTACATTTCACATGGCTGCAGCCCAACCCTCCCCAAGGAGAGTCTAGCCTTCCATTACAGCAGAAATACAAAGAGAAGCTTACAAAGATAAGGACCATTTCATGATCCGACTAAAAGGAAATCAAAAAGAAAGATTAGGAATGTACGAGGAACAGCCCTTATTGGGATTCTTTGGATCTTCCATCTCCTTCCTCTCTTCTTTCCTTCTATCTCTCAAGTGCAGTCTTTCCTTCTTGTTCTTCTAGTAGTGGACTCTTCAACCTACCTTGGAGAGGTCTCCTTTCTCTTTTTTCCAACAGCCTCTAAATTCTAGAGATCTTGAAGTTAAAATTGGAACCCCTTTTTTGTCAAGAGAGGCTGTACTTAAAGAGGAATCTTCTTTATTTCCTCAATTCAAATTCTGCTCTTTTCTCTTCCCTTTCTTTGTAATGAGTGAATACTCCACTTGAATCATGCCCTATTGTATGTAATGATTACAAATTTTGTATTTTTAATTTTTGTAATTATTCTAAATCCCTTCTTTTCTCAAAGATTTAAGTGCCATAGGATATGTCAGCTGGGAGATTGATGAATCCATAAATTATATCTAAAATAAAGGGATATTTCATTCACTTAAGATCTTTTAAGCTGCTCTTAAATCAGTATTCTTTATCTTTTTCAGGAAAATGGCATCCAAAGGAGTTCTGAGGCATTTCTGGAAACATTTAAATTTTATTAAAGGAAATCTGCTACAGCGGTCTGCAGCGAAAATATTTCCAACTTTACAAAATGGGGAAATCGATTAATTGAACAGTGTTTTTTGCAAAATGCGCCGCTACATCGCGCGGTCGCACGCTGCAGCGGAAATATTTCCAACATTATAAAATGGGGAAATCGATTAATTGAACAGTATTTTTTTTTTTTGCAAAACGGGCAGCTACAGCGCGCAGTCACGCGCTGCAGCAGAAATATTTTTACAAAATGAAAAGTGAAGTAATTGAACTGTAGATTTGCAAAATGACCCACTGCAGTGCGCTGCAGCGCGACATCTTCCAAAGCTTAAACGCGGTAGCGCATGACAGCGGGGACTTGGCAAATTTGTTAAGGACCATTGCACACCACAGTGCGCCACGCTGCAGTGGCCCGCCGCAATTTTTTTTTCCAGACAACATTTAATGCGTCTTGGGATATGACCTCTATCCTGCACTTTGTCCCCAGCCATCATTTCCTGCAGCTGCTATGTTTTATTTGAAAAAAAAGGTCTTGAGGTAATGTTTTGAGTAAACAAATGAAGATATTTGTTACCTCACCATCAATGGAGGATTTTGCCATCATGAGTTTAGAATTTTAAATGGAAATGCTATTTTTAAAATGAAGAAGAAGGTAGCCCCTCTCTTGACTTGAGGAGGGTTCACAATTTTAGCCAAAAATCCACTAAGTAAGGAGGAGTGCCAAGGAAGAGAAGAACTCTCCAAAGGGTGGCAAAGTAAGCTCTTGCTTTAGAGGAGAAGGAAGAAGACAGCACTAGCGACCTAAGAAGGGAACATTGAGAAGGAGAAGAAGGATTCCAGAGAAATTCCAAAGGAGCGTTCCTAGTATCTTCTAAAATCTATTCTTATATTTTATTTTTAGTTGATTATGTAAGGGTCTTTATCCATATATGTATTTTTCTTCTTTTCTTTTGTAATGAGTAGTTAAACTCTCTTGGGGAGGGTTAGGGTGAAGTCCTATGTGCATGATGTAATATTCATGTATAAATGTTTTTCCTCAAGCATAATTTATTTTGTGATCTTAATGTCTTGTTAAGAAATATTTTATCTAATTTAGTCTTGAATGTGGAATAAGAGTAAAGAATAAACAAAGTTCTAAAACTAATCGTCTTGTGCTCCTTAGCTCACCTTAGGTTGGATGCTAGGTTTTGAGTGCATGAAAGCTTGGAACTATGTGACAAAGTTCTTGAGCTCAATGCACCTAAATCTAAGCTCAACCAAAGTATTGATACAAGTGATGCTAAGACCCACTAAATGAGCTCCTTAGCTCAACATAATTGAGGTAGAGGAAGGGAGTGTTGAGTGCTCATGAACTAAGTGACATAGTCATTGAGCCCAATATATGAATCCCTCATCTCAACTATGTGAGATGCGAGTGATGCTCGTAGTGGAAATCAATGCTTGTAAGATTTTATAAGACCTTGAGTTAAACTCAAGGAAAATAATGTGCACTTGATTTTAATTAAAATGAATGATAAAGCTTGAGAATTTAATATACATAATTGTTATGTCATGGCATGTGGGATGGTCCCAACTCTCCTCTTTCTCTCTTCTTGCACTTTTTGCTTAGTGATTATTGTGCTAATTTTTAGACCAACTCATCCAAATATATTGTAGCTTAAACATTAGTAAGAATAGATACACCTTAGTGCCAAATTAACTAATTCTCTGAGGATCAATAAATTCCCGGAAATTAATACTTTCCACTTATTACTTCAGACCATGTACACTTGCGTGTGAGCGCAGACGTGTATTTACAGTCTGTCAAGTTTTTGGCGTCGTTGCCGGGGAATTGGTACTTGATTTGAATTAAGGACAATCTATAAGTAACTAGTGATTTAAGCATTTAATTGCATTTATATTAGTAGTTTTATATTTTTTGTAATTGTAAAAGCTAACATTTTACCTTTTAGTTATTTTATTCTGCAAAATTATTTGATCTATATTGCTAAGTCATTCTCGATAAGACATATTGTTAGTTGTATGAGTAAAAGAGTTTGTACTGAATATCTTTTTGATCCCAAAATAGATAGAATATACTTACAATCTAGGCAAGAATGAAACCTATCAAACTAACAAGCCATTATGGATAATTGCATAGAAAATTTAGAAGAGCCTAGGGAAATAGCACTTAGAGACTATGCACTACCTACTGTTAGGGGAATTCCCCATGCAATTGTAAGGCCAAATATTGAAGCCTACAACTTTGAATTCAAACCTTCCACATTGAGTATGGTGTAAAATAATCAGTTTGGAGGATTAGCCACTGAAGATCCTAACTCACATATTTCAATTTTCTTTGAAATATGTGATACCTTCAGATTTAACTGTGTCTCCGAAGACGCAGTTAAATTGCGGTTTTTTCTTTTCTCTCTGAGAGATAGAGCCAAGAGTTGGCTCAGCTCTTTACCGAGTGATTCTATCCGGACTTGGGACGACTTGGCTACGAAATTCTTAGCCAAATACTTCCATCTAGTTAAAACTGCACGGTTGAGGATTGAGATCTCCAACTTCACTCAGTTGGAAGGTGAGACTCTGTATGATGAGTGGGATCGCTTTAAGGAGTACCTCAGGTGTTGCCCACATCATGGGTTCCTCTATGGATGCAAGTGCAAATCTTCTATAATGGTTTGAATGCTCCAACGAGGATACTTATTGATGCAGCTGCCAATGGTTCCATTTGTGGAAAAACCCAAGAGGAAGCTTACGACCTCTTGGAAGAAATGGCCAATAACGCATACTAATGGCCTTCTGAAAGGCTGAAAAAGGAATTCGTGAAAGTAAACGAATCTAACCAAATATCAGCTCTTCAACAAGAAATTCATGCCTTAAACAAAAGAATAGAACGAATGAATGTCAATGTGGTTTCAAAGGTACACTGTGAGTTGTGCGGGGGTTGGCATAACAATGAAAGTTGTAATTTAAATAACCCCTTTGTGCAAAATAATACTGAACAGGTAAACTACCTTGGAAATAATAACCAGATGAACAACCCCTACTCCAACACGTATAACCCAGGGTGGAAAAACCACCCAAATTTCTCTTGGAGTAATAATAATAATAATGCTAATCAATATGGGGGGAATTCATCCAACCAGCAAGGCATGAACTATGGAAACAATAACAATAACTATCAACACAATTTAGAAGGGGCCTTCAATTCTTTTAAAGACGAAATAACCCAATTCATGTGCCGCACTGAAGCCACCTTAACACGCCACGAGGCTTCTATTCAAGCCCTTAGGAATATAGAGACACAATTGGGGCAAATCTCCAAGCAGCTGACCTCTCGGCAGCAAGGGGCTTTACCCAGTTCAACTGAAATAAACCCGAGGGAATTGGTGAGTGTGATACATTCTGAAAAAGTGTCAGAAGGAATGAATAATGAGAAAGAGAGTGCAAAAAATTTTAAACTAGAGGAATTGGAAATAAGGAAAGGGAATGACCATGAAAAGCTAACCACCCCTAAATGCGAAGATCCAAGGAGGTTGAGCATCCCATGCATAATAAGAAATGAAGTATTTGTAGATCCCTTGTGTGATCTAGGTGCTTTCATAAATGTTATGCCCTACCACAATTATGAACATTTAAAGGTAGGAGGGATGGAATATACCTCGATGATTTTGGAGTTTGCTAATCTAGAATCCCTTACACCTCTAGGAATGAAAAAGAATGTTGCAGTTGAATTAGGGAATTTTATAGTTCCAACTGACTTTGTGGTGTGTGAATGGGACTAATGGAACAAAAACTCCATGATTATCTTTGGGAGACCCTTTTTAATGAATGTGAAGGCTGTCATCAATGTGAGTCGTGGTGTAATGAACATGAGTGTTAAAGGAAGAACAGAAATGATTGATCTTAAGCCAACTATCCTTAAAAAGAAAGAGATGGAGGATGAAGTGAGAAAAATAGTTAGAGAAGAGAGGTTATGGGTCGATGATGTTCTAGAAGACTCACAATTGAAGAGAAACACTCTGATGGCTACTCTACTCCTTCCTCTGAAAAGGGGAGCAAGGAAGGAGTAAAAAAGAGAAAAATGCGACTAGGGAAGAGAAAGAAAAAGACTCCCCCCAATTTTGAAACTGAAAAAATGGATCCTCTATTAGAAGTTGAAGATGAAGAGAGTTCGCGCCACCATGAGAGTTGTGCTCATTCAAACATCTCTAGCTTATGGAAAAGGAAACCACCGGATCCTACATATTGATCATTAGTGAGTCTAGCTAAGGACGTGAAACTAAGCGCTTATTGGGAGGCAACCCAACCTTAAAAAAAAAGTTCAAAAACTAATCGTCTTGTGCTCCTTAGCTCACCTTAGGTTGGGTGCTAAGTTTTGAGTGCATGAAAGCTTGAAACTATGTGATAAAGTTCTTGAGCTCAATGCACCTCAATCTAAGCTCAACTAAAGTGTTGATGCAAGTGATGCTAAGACCCACTAAATGAGCTCCTTAGCTCAACATAATTGAGGTAGAGGAAGGGAGTGTTGAGTGCTCATGAACTAAGTGACATAGTCGTTGAGCTCAACATATGAATCCCTCATCTCAACTATGTGAGATGCGAGTGATGCTCATAGTGGAAATCTATACTTGTAAGATCCTAAGATTTAATAATCAAGCTCTCCTTGATCAAGAGAATAAGATTAAAATTTAAATCCAAAGAATCTTACAAGAATCTTTGTGCCAAAATAGAACCGAATGTGAGTTCATTTTGTGCACGAGATTTGAACTTGTAAGACCTTGAGTTAAACTCAAGGAAAATAATGTGCACTTGATTTTAATTAAAATGAATGATAAAGGTTGAGAAATTAATATACATAATTATTATATCATAGCATGTGGGATAGTCACAACTCTCATCTTGCTCTTTTTACTTAGTGATTATTATAGACCAACTCATCCAAATACATTGTAGCTTAAACATTAGTGAGAATAGATACATCTTAGTGCCAAATCAACCAATTCTCTGAGGATCGATAAATTCCCAGAAATTAACACTTTCCACTTATTACTTTAGACCACGTATACTTGCGTGTGAGCGCAGACGTGTATTTACAGTCTGTCAGAGATAAACTGCTGGCTAGAAGTCTTGTCCAAGCTGCAATAAATACTTTGAAAAGAAAGAAATTTTGGCGCTCGCTGGAGCGTGCTGTGGTGCGCTACAGCACTTGAGTTTCAAATTATTATCCTCTGCGGCACTTTTAAGTTTCAAACTTCATCTGCTGTAACGCGCTGCAGCGCGCGGTAGCGATTGAGTTTCGATATTTCATCCTACGGTATCGCACTACAGCACGCTGCGTCACGCTGTAGCAGTTGAGTTTTGAAGTTTCAATCCACTGTACGAAGTTTTATCATGTGGTAGTGCGCTGTGGAGCGCTATAGCGGTTGAGTCTCGATGTTTCATCTCGCGGTAGCGCGCTACAGCGTGCTATGGTGCGCTGTAGTGGTTGTGTTTTGATGTTTCATCCTACGGTCAATCGCGCACTGCAGCGCGCTGTGGCACATTGTAGCAAGTGAGTTTTGATCTTTCAAACGCTATAGCTCGCTATAGCAGAATTGTTCCAGGCTCCATAATTTCCCTTTGGTCATTGTTGTCTGCTCTCCAGTAGCAGGAGCACGTTGAGGCGCGCTGCAGCGCACTGAAGCTCATTATAGTGCACTGCAGTGATTTTCAACCAAAAATTGTAGAATTGCTCCAGATTTTGCTGAGCTTCTCGTTTTTCTTGAAAATATAAAGAATTGATCAAAGTAGGTTATTCCTAATATGGAATTGTTTGACTTCTTCTGTTGTTTTTGCTATAAATTATGGATTCATCACCACATACCGATGGAAAAGTACTTTCGAGACATTTCCATTAATATCAAAATTGACATAGAATGATTATCTTAACAATGCAAAAAAGGAGGTTAAAGGTCCAAGTATACAGAAAGACAAAAAAATAGAGCTATTCATTAACCATGAAATTTACTACCTTAATGTGCTCTAATGGCTTCCATACTCAACCATAGATTCTTAGATATGTGAGATGAGCATGAGAATAAAAATGGAGGATCACCCAATGGGGGAGAGGGTGGTACCTTAGTTTGGAGAAGATTGAGTCCTGCGATCTTTAGGGCTTAAGAGGAGAAGCTTCTTCTTCTTCTTTAGCTGGTAGCAAGAGGAGGAAGAGGCAGAGGGTTCTCCCTTAGTCTCGGAATAAGCTTGGAAGGGAAGGAGCTTGGGAAGAGGAGAGGAGCTCAAGTGGCCAAATGGAGGAAGAAGAGGGCTTAAGGTCCATCTTATAGGAAGAAGGGAAGGAGGGAGATGGATGGCTCTAGCTGGGAATGTATGGTTCTTGGATGGGATGATCTTGAGTCACCCCATCACAAGTATGGGAGAAGGAGATGGCAAAAAAATGGAGAGGAGAGGGGGATGGGTGAGCCTTGCGTGCACATTAAAGAAAAGAGGAGGGAGGCGGTGACATGCGTAGGGATGAGGGAGAGAAAGGAAAAATAAACATATATTTAATTTAACTTATTTAATTAATTATTTCTTTAACAGTCAGATTTCATAAATGTTTCAAAAAATCTCAAAATTCACCCCTAGCTAATTTGGGGGTGAGGAATTCAATGACGAAGTTGGATTTCGATTTTGACGAGTATTTAATTTTCCTATTTTTTGGGATATTTAATTACATTAAAATATTCACAAAAATCTGACGTGTTCCAAACACGTCCAAAACATCACCCCTAGCTAATATGGAGGTGGTGACGAGCGCAATGACAAAGTCAAATTTTGATTTGGAGATCAAATTAAATATCTCAATTTTCTAATTAATTAAATATTATTAAAATAATACAAATATTAAATTGAGCTCTGAATCGCTCCAAATATTCAGGGATTGATTCTAATGACTATATGAACTCAATGAAATTATAATTAGGATGCAATTAAGCTAAGTAACAACCTAAGGTTATTACAAAATATAAGTACTAGAAGATAAGGGGATGCCCACTGTGAAATCATGACTAGATTCATGTGTGTTGTCTCCTATAAATTCATTTATATTTATGTTATTTACTATCTAAGGATTCCATGGAGTCTAAGATCACCTAATTCTGAGGTCATTTGGTCAAGTTAAGGCCAAAATAATATTAGGGTCTAATTTTGTAATTTAAGGTTTTAGAAAAAGTTCAACAACCTAACATTTCTAAATGATGTCCAAATTCAACAAACTTAGTGGTTATAACTATTCTATAACACACTAAGTACTATGACTGGGAGTAGACCCAATTTGAGCTCCATTTGCTTAATGTATGCTCTAATTAGAGTTTAATGTAATTAGTGAGTGACTAATAAAATTAATCATAGAATTAGAATTTTAATTTTACTAAGGTGTTCTACTCTACTCTAGGAGTCTACAACAACTTAAATTTCAAAAATTGGATCACTAATTATGCCATTATTCACTAATCATAATTTTGGGTGATTATGGCTAATTAAGAAATCTAATCACTAAATCCTAAATATTTTTACAGTTTACTTATCTTTATGTTTTCTTTATCAAAATGATATATTGGATGATCTAATTTAGAGTTCAAATGTGTAATTTAAGAAATGTCCTAAGATTTAATAAGCAAAATACACTCCAAATAGGAAAACTAATACAGTACTGACATTCCTGACATTCCTGACATTCACCTGATTAAAATGAGATGTAACATGACTATGTTTAGAGCTAGGGTTGCAAAGTTATAGCTATTTGAAGTTTTCTAGAGTTTATAGTTAATTAAGGGGTTCTAAAATATCATTATGTTAAATGCACCTCCAAAAAGAAAATAAACACTATCACAATATTTCTCTAATTTTTTTGATTAAATGAGATATATATTTAATATATCCAATCTTCTGAATACAAAGATATAGGGATTTAAAGAATTTTGATTTACTAAATTAATTGAATTAGGATTCTAATTAGAAGATATATATATATATATGTATATATATATATATGTATATATATATATATATATATATATATATATATATATATATATATAATTAAACTCCTTATGCAGTTCAATCAAAGGCAGGGCACATTGAGAAGTCGTGGCAAATGCAGATACGACGAGCGAGACCCATGGCAGTGGCTCAATCGGGATAGCGGGCCCCACGTGCAGCAGTACCGACATCTACGGGACCCATTGCAGATGCAGTGGGACAGTGCAGATGCGGCCCGAGAAATTACGGGTCTGGTCCGGGTTGACCCGGCCTGACCCAGCTTTACCTTCAATCGCGACGAGTCCTAGGGGTCGGCTAGGGCACGCATTCAGGAGGGCTTCCCGGCAAAGACAGGACCCGACCCAGACGGTGATAGATAGGCCTGAATGAGACCTACCCGACAAAGGTTAAATTGGCGACAGGGGTGGACTACGCCGGCGACAGTAGTGAACCATAGTTGATAGGGTTCGGGAACGGAACGTGTGCACTGTGCACAACTGTGGATGTGTGGCTGAATTAGCTCGATCAAAGCTGATGGAAGTTCAATCAATGGCATGCAATAACTATATGCAATGAAGGATTGAAAAATGCTTGAAGGGATTGGGAGATTGAAGAGTATATGACTTTGATGGTTAAGAACGCAGGTAGCAGAGAGATGACTCAGAGGGCTTGGATGACTCCAAATTGGTTCCTAGATTACGCAAACTAAGCTACTCCTGTGGTTGAGGGTTTAATGAAGTTTGGCAGAGCCTCCAAGGTGGTCGTACGCGGTACGGCGACACGCAGAGCATGCGCGATAGGGGGCAGGAATGGTGAGTCTGGAGCCATTTGATCGGCCGATTAGATGACTCGAACCTCTCATCTAATTAGACAGGGAGATGATGACGAGCGAGGGAAAATAGACGGCGTGGGTGACGGACAGTGGGTTGTTACAACAACTCTCATTATGGGCTAAAGAAATCATCAAGGCAATAGTACATAAACTTTGATTAGTTTAGGTAAAAGGAGGAGTACCAAAAAAGCCAGTTTAACCATTGTGTATATTTTAAGAAGTTGCCTCAAGGTAACTTCATTTACTTATTATTATATGTAGATTATATGTTGATAGATACTTCAGATCAGATAGAGACGAATCACATGAAGGATCAACTATCAAAGAATTTTGAAATGAAGAACTTGGGAGAGGCAAAAAAATATTATGAGTAGAAATTTGTAGGGACAGAAAAGTAGGGAAGATTTAGCTTACCCAAAAGGAGTATTTAGAGAAGGTGTTGAGGAGGTTTAGAATTGAAGATACTACAAAGTCTGTGAGTATACCTCTAGCACCTCACTTTTGCTTATCTACAGAGCAACGACCAAAGATAGATTTTGAAAAAAAAGAAATACACACAATGCCATATGCTAGTGCAGTTGGGAGATTGATGTATGCCATGGTTTGCACTAGACTAGATTTGGCTCAAGCTATTGGAGTTGTGAGCTGATACATGCGCAATCTGGGAAAGGATCACCGGCAAACAGTGATGGGGATTTTTTAGCACCTGAAAGCTACAATTAGAGTTGGCCTATTATTTCAGAAGCAGTCCTTAATAGCTGACTTATGCATTGGATACGTGGGCTCCGAATGCGTTAGAGATTTGGATCAAAGACGATTAATAACTGGTTATGTATTAACTCTAGCATGAGGTCCACTATGGTGGAGGTCAACTCTTTAGTCTACAGTAGCCCTATCTACGATAGAAGCTGAATATTTGGTAGTTACTGAAGAAGTCAAGGAAGCTTTCTGGATGAAAGGTTTATAAGAAAACTTGGGTGTGAAACAAAAAGAGGTAGTAGTACATTGTGATAGCAAGAGAGATATATCTTGGGCCACTAATCCGGTCTGTCACGCTCGCACAAAGCATATTGATGTTCGCCACCATTTCATTTGAGATGTAATTGAAGAAGGTGAGATCTTACTAGAGAAGATCGACACTAAAGATAATCCTGTGGATATGATGACAAAGGTGCTCACAGTTCAAAAATTCACCTATTGTAAAACCTTGGTGAATTTGCAGATGCATTTATAGGCTTCTCAATTGTTGGAACTACAGATGGCTTGATTTTCTTAGGAGGAGGATACGTAGGCAACCAAGTCGGTGCAGCTGCACTAATAGAGAGCTTAAAGGAGTCAGCTCTCATGTGCAGCACATGAGATATGAGGTGGAGATTGTTAAAAAGGAAAATTTGAGGTAGGAGCTGCAGCGCGTCGCAGCCGTAGGCTACTCGAAACCCAAGCGCTATGGCGCACGGTAGCACCTGGCGGAAATCTGCTCCGGTTTAGGTTTTGTCACAAGCAAATTGGGATGGTATTTTGGACTATTAAATGTCCAAAATTAAGTTGGATACTTAAGGAAACATATTGGAGGAGTTTCCAAGGTTTTGGCATTCTCATTTTTGTGAAGCTTTGGACGCTGAGGGTTTTTGGGTGTGGCGGTTGCTCCATTGCAAAGAAGATAAAGCTTATTGAGGTTTTATTTTGTAAGGGTTTGTAAACCATAAACTCATTGTAACTCCTTCTCTATATATTAAAATTTTGCTCTCCTCCTCAAAATGTGGGTGTTAGCATCGAACTACGTAAATATTTAGTCTTGTGGCTATAATTGTTTGCATACAATTATTTCTTGCTTTATTTGTTTTTTCTCAAATTCTCATGCTTTTATTCCGCATTGATTTATACTCTAAAATTTAGATCCCAACAAAATGCAAATGCCTTTTCATAGATTTCGAAATTTTATTTTATTTACACTCTAATTAGCAATTATTTATAATGATATTAGTTTTGAGAAAATATTCTTAAGAAAACAACATTTACCCATATTTTCTGAAATAAATACCAAATTAAAATTAAATAACGACAAAATATATATCTAATTAAAATTAAGTAATGCAATAAAACAAGCTTAGCAACAGAATTCTGGAAATATTGGGTTAAATAATTGTTCAAACACTTTTTCATTAGCTATGACTTCTCTTGGTTGAAGCTTTTAGGGAACTCAAAATTTAAACACAAGCAAAAGAGTCAAATATGTTATGCCGATTAATTACCTGCATATTAATAAGTTTTGCGGATGCTCTTTCGAGTTTAAATACTCCACAAAATTAATGTTCAGCTCATAGTTCACAGAATGACTTGCCAAATTTTTGTTTCCTTTGTCCTAATCAGTTTATTCGCTGCATGCTTTATATTGGATGTGTCGTGCGGAGCAGAGTCGGAGAGCGATGCAAGTTTCCAAATGCACAGAAATGAATCTAAAGCTTAGTTTTACATTAATGATCAAAACGTTGAGCATTGCAATCTTTTGTTACAGATTTATTTCGTTTATATGGGTGCAAAGTCGGAAGAGGAGCACCCCAACAATGTCACGGCATCGCACCATCGCATGTTGGCCTCTGTTCTCGGAAGGTAGAGCTCAGAATATTCTTTCTGTTTTTTTTTTCTAATATTCTTAAAAACCAACATGCTATTCAATATTTAACACCCTATAAGCCTGGCCAAAGAATGTACGATAGTTTGAGAAAGCATGTTTATTTTCTGATTTATTATCCTAAATAAAAAATAAAATATTCAACAGAGAGAATGCCATGGACTCTATGATTTACAGCTATCGCCATGGATTTTCAGGATTTGCAGCTCGACTTACAGAGTCCCAAGCAAAAGAGCTTGAAGGTTATATTTGCATAAACAGTAGTTTTTGGACAATAAATTTCATACGATGGCTTATTATATGCATATTATTTAACAAAATTTGGGAATGTTTTGAGATTTTTCAAGACTTTAATAGAGAAAATATTACTAATATATGTTTAGATTATTCCAATGTCAAAAGTGTGAGACGTAGTGAAACAGTTCAACTGCAAACATCACAGAGGTGGAATTTTCTCGAACTGTTGGAAACTACAAAACCGTCGCCCAAATTGCATAGTGATACAAATTTTGGAGAAGATGTGATTATCGGAATAATTGACAGTGGTTAGTAATCATATATTATTAATCTTATTATTTTATTATTAGGCTTACTAATTTTGGAGAAGATGTGATTGTTCGTGGTTTGATGAAAAATAAAGATGAATAAAATTTGAATGTAAAATTTTCTTATGAGTATTTTTATTTTATTTTTATAAGAAATGTCCAAAATTGATATGCTCACTAATTAGGCTTACTAATCACATCATGTTCATAATTTTGAAAGGTTGTTGGAGTTCATTACCGTCGTTGCATGTCTTGAAAGAGAACTAATTAAATCTGATAAATAATTGAGAGTTTATCATATTACTCATTTTAGTATACTTATTCATATTTAAATTTAATTTAACAAAAAAAATATTTCAGGAATTGAACCGCGGTTCCCAAGCTTCTGGGGCGACACTTTTGGCCCTCCGCCGCCTCGTTGGGAAGGAGAGTGCGTGGTGGACAAATACTTTAAGAAAGAGTATTGTAACAATAAAATCATTGGAGCGCGTTGGTACGCCACAGCCGGCATTAGTAGAGGAGAAGGCGTCCCCTCAGCCATAGACAGGAATGGACATGGATCACACTGCGCTTCTATCGCTGCTGGCAATTTTGTGACATTTAAAGACTCCTCGCCTATTTGCGGCGCAGCTCCAAATGCACGACTTGCGATTTATAAGGTTGTTTGGGGAAAGTATGGGAAAGGTCAATCCGTTGATATTATTAAGGCAATCGATGATGCAGTACATGATGGCGTTGATATCTTGTCTATATCCCTGGGCGGCGGCAATGAATACCAAGAGGCGACAATGCATGCTGCAGCTAAAGGGATATCTATGGTGTTTGCAGTAGGAAATTTCAGGCCATCAGGGAAAGCTCTCGAGAATGGATGGCCTTGGGTGACCACAGTGGCGTCCACCACTATTGATAGATCCTACAAAACAATAATAACACTTGGCAATGGCCAGACGCTGGTGGTCAGTACTTAATTTAAAGATGCTTTTCGTTCATACTCTAAACTCAATCAATCTATTTTGATTAACATCTCAAAATGCTTTAGGGACAATCTTTTTATGAGGGAAGTGAAACGCCTTTCCTAAGTCTCGCGTATGGCAGAACGTAAGGATGATATTGTAAATTACTTAAATTTTGTTTAATCTGCACACTCTAATTTGATTGTTGATACCTATTTACAAACTTAGTATAAAAAAATATAACATTATCAAATTTATAACAGGTTTATATGTACGTAAATTACACTAAAATTGAATTTTCTTAATTTTTTTTGACAGTTGCAGTGCGGGATCTTTGCTCAACATTTTTAAATTCCGTAATAAAGTTGTGCTCTGTGACTCTCCCTCGTCGACATCAGTTTCTTTCGAGTCTATATTACGGAATTTAAAGATGGTTGGAGCAAGAGGGCTTATTCACGCTCAAAGAGGAACAGCCAATTATTTTACTTCACTTCTCAGTTTATGCGATAAGATTCTATGCGTTCTTATCAGCGATACTATTGCTGATATTATTTTAGCCTATAAATCACAAGAAAGGTATTATATAAGAATTTGAGAACGTTGCATATTTTAATAATTTTAGAACTAACTGACTTTGATTATTTGAATTAAATGGAAGTAAACCATCCCTCAAAGTGAGCTCCGATCAAAGAGTCCTAGATACACCGAAGGTGGCATTTTACTCATCAAGAGGCCCGTTTCCCGAATTCGAGCAAATAGTCAAGGTCAATCTTAGCACAGAATCAAATTATTCGACAATTTCTCTGATCAATGAATAAATTGTGCTTAAGCTTATTTTCCCTCTATAGCCGGATATTGCGGCGCTTGGTTCCTTCATCTTAGGTGCATATAAAGTCGAAGTGAGCTATAAATATTTTTTATTTTGGAAGAAGGCAACTCCTGATGAGATTAGATATAAATATTTATCCGGAACTTCGATGGCGTGCCCATATGTCTCAGGCGTGCTTGCTCTACTTAAGAAACTCCATCCGGATTGGTCACAGGCTGCGTTAAAATCTGCAATTATCACTACCGGTAAACTCAATTTCCTTACCTATATATGCCATCATTAACTAACTTTTTAACTTCACCATTTGAACTGAAGCATCCTCGGTGGACAACGACGGCCTCCCTATTGAAAACGAAGGCCTGCCGGGAAAAATCGCTGACCCCTTTGACTATGGCGGGGGCCAGATTCAGCCAAATAAAGCTGCGGATCCAGGTCTCATATTCGAAATAAATCCGGAAGATTACAAACGTTATTACTCTAAGCAACAAACAGAGCCACTATATTTCCTCAATCTCCCCTCAATTTCTATCCCTCAGCTCAATTCTCTGGTAATCGTCACGAGAAGCGTTACAAATGTCGGAGATGTTGATGCGACGTATGAAGCAACGGTATTGTCACCACCTGGTGTTTCGGTGGAAGTTGAACCTTCAAAGCTGGTGTTTAATTGGTATAATAAAGTGCAGAGCTTTTCAGTCAAATTTATCCCAAAAACTCAAGTGCATGGGGACTTCAACTTTGGGAGTATTACTTGGAGCGATGGTTGGAATCATTTTGTAAAAATGCAAATTGTGACTCAATAAGAGCTTTTGATGATGCTTCTTAAATTATTGTTGGAGTAAATAAAAATGCATGTTTTTTGTTCAAAAGAAAGTTTCAGTTTTGTCATAAGTTGCGTGTTGTGAGCTTAGTTATGTATGAATATATGCTACTTGATGAATTAACTAGACTTGATCACATTGATATGCTTAAATTTGTGATTAAGAATTTTCTACGATCGTGTGGTGGCCCCTCCGAAGTCAATTACCTTCAATCTCGGACATAGTGATTTCCTGACTTCCTCCTGACATTTTTATGGGCATTCGTTTGGGTTTTGTTCTTGTTTCTTGTATATATTTTTTTATTGAGTGCTTCCATTATGTTTTTTAATGTTTTCTTTTTTCTATTTTGTTTTTTATTTTTGTTATAAGTTTTGTTCTACTTAAGTTTAGCCACTCATAATTACTTTTGATTTATTTTAGTCTTTATTGGTGTTATGTGATGTTTTTGTGTGTTTTTTTGCATGCCCTCCAACATCTTGGATTTGGTTCATATCGCTACTATGTGTTTATGTTGTTTTGACTTTAACTTTGGAGACAAATTTTCATGCCTCTTCTATTCCTTTACTCGTCTAGCTCGCATTGTGTGGTGGCTGCCCAACCAGCATCCTCTTTCCTTCCTATTACGGAGAATATTTGGTAAAGGGCTTTGACTTTACTCTTTTAGGTAAATTCTATCAAGAGCTCTTTAATTGATGCTAGTCATTTATTCGACATCTTTGTTCTCCTAGCTCTATCAATTTTAAGTATTTTGATTCTCATCATAGCATATTGTGCTTTCACATGATTTGTGCTGTTATGCTAAATTTTTTGTTATTATTTTATGTCAAATCAATGATCACTAACTTTTTTTTTCACAAATGGGCCCTATTAGTTAATATCACAAGGGATTTTCCTATTGTCTTTGCCTAAATTTTCTATTTGGCCTTCATCATCTCTGATCATTTTTCACTTTTTTCTAACATAATATTATTTGAAAGATTCATCAACTTTATATGCACATTGCTACTATTAGTAGTTTGTCCTTACCACATGTCCATGTTGAAGTTGTTGTGTTTATCAATCTTCCAAACAAGGTTTGGATGTGATTGTGATAATTGTGCATTCTTGTGTGCTTTATGATCCTCATTTGTACATGTTTTAATGACTTGCTCAGCTAATTTGGATCATTCCTCCTCTAAATTATTTCATTGACCTCAACGGTAATGTAGCTCTCACATACCACACTATAAGAATGGCTACCTAAAATTGTTGAATTGGGTCATTCTACACTAGTTGTTAATGATTTTGTGGTTCATGATAGTGTATCCTATATTTACTTGTTCATGTTCATATAGAGTGAAATTGCATAGTATTATTGTAAGACTTAATTTTCCAATTGTTATTTTGTCCAAAAATTGACAATTCTCTTATTAATTGATTATCCAAATTTGTAGCTAGATAAGGATCTTTACAATTAATTGCCCTAGATTAAATCCCTTAATTCTCTTAAGTGATTTCCCAATTGCTCAACTCAACAATGTGCAGGTATCAATGGATTTTTTCTTTGGAAAACAACTATTTTATATTAAATTGACTCGTTAATACAAACAAATCTTGTGATTTTAACATTGTTAATTTGAATCTTGATGTCTTTGAGATATTTGTCCATTGTTGATCAATTTAGATGGTTTGTTGAGGTGGGAGGTAGCAAATCTTCCTAAGCATTTGTCAAAGTTGTAAGATGCACTAGATGTAATAGTGAAATTTTGTGTGAGGTGGCAATTTTAGTAGGGAGTTCAAAACTAAAATTAAGACTAGGAATTTGAGTTTTGTGTTTGAGAATTTATATTCCTTAGCTTTCCCATTTTAATTCTATAATTAGTTATCTTATCTAGAATATTTAGAGTGTGAATAATGACAAACGGAAAAACACGTCAACGTTTGCACGCAAGTGTACACGGTCTGAAGTAATAAGTAGAAAGTTTTAATTTTCGGGATTTATCGTCCTCAGGGAACGGTGGTTCTGATACCAAGTTATATTTTCTTTCAATAATATTTAGATGTCAAATTTGGTTCATTTTTGGTTCCTAATTTAGCGATACCAATGACCTTAAGTTAAGATATTATTTGATTAAAAAGGAGAGAGTTGAGATTTCATTGCAAGAGTTGCAAGGGTTGGTGACATGACTTCATTGTTGAATGTACACTTTCAATTTACTAGATTTATTAAATTAAGTGAACACCATTAGAATCAGAGTACCCTCCAATTACATTAGGTTCAAGTTTAATGCACAAAAAGAACTCATTTTGGGTTATTCCTTAGCACATAAACTCTCAAGAGATCATGATCCATTAATTAGATTTTTGATTTCCTATGTCTAGGTTACTAAAGGATATATTTTATTTCTGATGATCTCACAAACAAGACTTCTATTTTGGTCATTTTGGTCATTTTGGCCAAATTGTGTTTAAGCACCCCTTAAACCTTGAAAATTCAATAAGATATCTCTAGTTATATTATTAGCACCTAACTGAAGGCTTATGTTAGTGATATTAATATTAAGTAAGAAAATTTTAAGATAGTCTTATTAAAACCTTAAGACTTTAAGTGTTTTTAAGGAAAAATTACCTTGTCTTAAGATATAAGTTTAACTACGCCAAAGTACTTGATCCTTAGCTAATAGCTTAATTAAGTTGATCCTTGAGCTTGAACTCTAAACGAAACACTCTTGTAAGAATCATAAGTCTAAATCTTAGTTTAAGTCTAAAGCGATCAACATTAGATCTTAGATCTTAGACTTTAGATCTTCTAATTGAATTTGATTACCTCCATTTGGAATTCTTAAATGATTTATTGTTTAATTCCCTTGCAGCCTTCTATATGGGTGTAGGATTGATTCAATCCATAGGATAATGTAATTATCTTAAAATATTGAATATAGATCTTAGATTCTTAGTTTTTATTAATTATTTTATCTTATAACCAGTATAGTAATCTTTCATTAAGATCATAGTTTCTAAATTCTTTAGCTTATAAGATTCTTATCTTTAATTTGGGTTTTAAAGTGTCCTAGATCCTTACTAAGGATGCTACCTTGGATTCAGGATTTGAACACTAAGTGGGGTTTGGATCCAAAATCCTTAATCTTGATTCACTTAATCAAGATTTGGGTTAAGAGAGAAAAATAATATAATAAAGTCATTGATTCAATTACTTTAAATCCTTATAATCATCATATTATTGTGAATTAGAATTTATTAAGTTCTAATGTTAATATTAAGGTCGTAAATATGAGATCTTACTCGATAGCTGGATATTGGAGATCCTAAACTTGTATCTTCTCAGAATAGTTAGATTTGGATAAAGCAGACAACAATGGATATCACATGAGTCTAGATTGAGTTTTTTGCTTACTTGAGATTGCTCTGTACACCTTGAATATTGAGTCTTATTCCTTGAGCATAGTAGGTAGACCTAGGATATGGATGATACATCCTAAGTAAGTATTTGAAAAGCATAGCATTCATTCAGTTCTTTCAGTGCTTTCAGTTAGTAGAGTATATCCTAGCATAGTTTGCCTCTTCAGTTCTAGTTTTGTTATAGAATAGACTCGGACCTAGCTCGATGGATATTTAGGATGGATACATGTCTTATTCTATAAGTTCAACTCAGACCTAGCTCTGTGGATGCTTAGGATGGATACATGTTGAACTTTCAGTTCAGAGGTCCTACATGGCCTGTTCTTTTATGGCAGCACTATGCCTTAGGCTTACTGCTATTTTAGTTCAGTTGTCAGTGTTTTTTTTGCTTTGCCACATGCTTCAGTGGCCTTTCTGTTAGTGCTTAGCTTGCTTTGCCACATGTCTCAGTGACTTTACTTTTGCTCATGGATGTACTTATTTTTTCTTGCCACATGTCTCAGTGGCCTTTTTATGCCAATCTGCATGTTTGTATATATGCTCTCATTGATTACTGCTAAAATATTGGCATGTTTAGGATGCTTGAATTGTATGTCTATTTCAACACTTGTGTTCTTTATACACTCAGCATGTCTCCATGAGATCATAAGCATGTTAGGATCAGATTTATTTTAGTAGTTGCAGTTACTTTTGCTTTTAGCCTCACCATATTTGTTGATATTTTTGTATATTATTTTACATACCTGTTGATTAGCTATAAATTATTAGTTTATAGATATCCCGTTCTTGTAGCTTGTTGTACCTTTATAATGCTTGTATGTTTAAAAACCTTTAAATGTGATATTTTAAATACTTGGTTTACATAAATAGCCTAAAATGTACTTAGATAATTATCTAACTGTAACTTTTTCTTTTGTTAGCTGGGGCCCTGTGTAACAACCCTAGGTTGTTACCTTGCAAAAGTATAAGTAACCTGATCAATTTTCAAACATCATTGCTTATAGAACTTCAAACTAAGCCTATTTAGAAAACTTGAAGTCCATTGGACTTCTCCAAGTTCAAAATGGTAATTGGATCAGTCTAGATACCCTAGATTGGACCCAAAATATTTTTGACCTCAGAATTAAAATTTGATTGTATTTTTGAATTCCTCACCCCCAATTTAGCTAAGGTTGAAAATTTAGTGCAATTTGGAGATCATTTAGGCCATAATTCAATTTAAAATAAAATGGTCTAATTGCATAAAAGGGGTCCTAATATTTCTAAATTGCAAAATTAGCCCTAAAACTAAATTAACGGCCGGGATCCACTGTGCGGACCATGGGCGATCCGCTGCGAAGCCCGGGTCATGTGACAGCGGGGTCCCGTGAATCTGGCCGTCGCGTGCAAATAATCGACGGCTAGGATTAAATCCCGCGGAACCACAGATCAACCGTAGGATCTCCCCGACCGATCCAACAGCCCGGATCATCCCCACGATCGATCGTTAGCATCCGAGAGATCTGAGCCATTCCGCCATCTGATCGATAGATCGGATAGCATCCGAGGCACCCGGCACTGTGGATCATCGTCCCCACTCCCTCGCGCATCGGACAGAAGGATTCTCTCGTACTGCCAGCTGCCGGCCTTATCCCCCACTCCTTCTTCCACCTCAGCAAGCCATTAGGATCATTCCCATAATGGTTTGGAGCCTCAATCAGGCCCCTGTGACCCGGCCAAGCTCGAAATGGAATTTCGAGTGCTCGGCCATGGCCGGACCTCTCGGGCTTTTCCCAGCCCGAGCTAACCCTCTGGAAGTTTCCCTGAGCTCGGCCAAGACTATAAATAGCCCCAGCTTCACTCCAATTGAGGCTTGCTAATCAATTGATCCCTTTGCAATTCACCGCCATTATCGTGTTCCTGAGCTTGCGTAGGTGATCCAGGAGCTCTCGAACCACTGATAGTAGGCTTTCCTGACGTTCAGGATCCTTTGCGGCATCCAGAACTCTAGCTAGAGCCAGTCAAGCTCTCAGGCGGTCAACCCGAGTTCCCCAGTCAACCAAGGTACCCCACTTACCGGTTTCGAGCCAATGAGGCTCAGACCTTGTCCCTTTTGATGCGTCTGAGTCTGTATTATCGTCTCGAACCCAAGGGTATCGAGATTAAGATCTAAGCTTGCCCCGATCGATCAAATTGATCGATTAGATTAAACTTCTTAAGGATCGCCTCGGTTGAGTAAGGACTCGGCGATCCAGACCATCCCAGACCCTCAGACCAGAGGGATTCGATCCGCCTCGCCTCCCTGATGGTGTAGGGATCAAGCCTAGGGTCTTGTGTGGCCTCTGTGGGGAGAATTATCTCCCCGCAATAGCTCCAAAGGAGGAGCCCTCGGGTGAGTAAGGTCCGGTCGATCCAGACCATCTCACAGAGGGCTTCGGGTCCCATTCGACGCGTCTGACCACAGTGATCGTGTAGCGATCAGGTTCTGGTAGTGCCATGGTCTGGATGCGCCAGGATTGGGCGATTAGGTTTCCCTTAATCGGATCCCTGGCTCGGGACGAAGGAGCGGGAACGACAGCACTGTGCGGGCCGGGTCGACACATAACCCGCGTTATGCGACAGTGCCGGGTCTTCGGGTCCCGGTCGACCAGCGCGGTTCGGATTACGGGCCGAGCCGTTTTAATTAATATCGAATTATTGGAATTATTTTCCTTAAGGAAAATAATTCCAATAATCAAATCATAGGATTTTGATTAAATAAAAATACAGAATGTATTATTTAAATAACTTTGAATCCACTGGTCCAAATTCTATGATATTATATATGAAAATGATCAGCAAAACATAAGGGACCCGAATATAAAATAAAAATGGACATCTAATGGTTAGATCTTCAATTACTGCTTAATTATAGTGGATCTTAATTAGGGTGATTTAGCAATTATACTTATTCAAATTGCATGTTTAGGGTGCCATTAGTTCACTTATGATGAGTAGAAGGCATGTGCTAAAGGATTTATTTTTTTGAGTTATGTATTTTAAATTATACCATAATCTTATTAAATCATGATTAGTGAAAATTAGGGTTGATACTTTCTGGATCTTAGGAAACATAGGCTTTGATTTATTGTATTCATGGATAGAACTTGTGTGCCAAATTGCAACTAGTTTTAATGGCTGGATTTGTAATTATGTGCTAATCCATTTGAATGGATTTAAGTTTTGATTAGCACTAATTACTTACTGTTTTTATGAACTTTTCTATTATTCTACTTCATAAGGTTAGGGTAAATGTATTAGAAACCTTGTATACCAATTTATAATTCATATCTAGACAAATTAAATATTGGAGATCTTAACACCTTAATTAACTTAAGAAATCTTAAGACTTGGATCAAGTTTTTAAGACTTGATCTAGATCTGAGATTGCCACCAATAATACATCATTAATTTACTGATTTGGACATTTGACCTATAACATACACATGATCTTAATTAAGATAAGATTAGGAGTCAAATCCTAAACTACTTAAGTGAGATCCAAACTCCTAAAAACCCAAACTTAATTAACTTGATTATAAGAGATTAACCTTGACATTTTCCAATATTGCATTCTGATTTGATATTGATTTTAAACATTTAAATTAGACAAATTAAGATTAATAATAGTCCTATGTGACTTTTCAATCTGAATCAAACCTTAAGATCCTTGATTTGCTCCTAAGCAAGACTATTGGCATAAAAGATTAATAAAATCATCTGATTTAATAAATGATCTTAAACTTTAATAATTTATTGGATTTGAATCCCTTATCCCTACGTTAAGGTGTGATCAGATGGCTTAATCATCTGGTCTGATCCTTCTAAATCTAAGTACATAATAGAATCAAAAGTGTTAATTTTAGAAATTAGAATGGGAGACTTTAAGCATTTCTTCATAAGATTGTCCTGAAAATATTTAAAAGACCTAAAATACAACTACCTTGTGGTAGGAGATCCTTGTGTGATTCATTGAGGTAGTAGTTTAGATAACCTTTGAAACCTTAGAAATTGATCTTAACCCCTTGTCGTAGAGTTCACCTAAAAACCTTAGAGTGACACTTCTCCTCGTGATAGAATCCATGTTGGGTGATCATTGATCACAAGTTAGTGAAACCTTGTATAATTCTCACCCATTTAGTATAAGTATTACTAGTTATGATAAATTCCTTGGTCTATTAAATAGTCTTGTGAGAACCCTGATTATTGAGTGGTGTAGTATAGTATACCCATAGTACTGGTTCTCCAATAATATTCAGAACTGATTGATTCATTCTAATAAGAACTTATGAGCAGGTTCTATCCTACGGGATTAGATGAATACAGTCCCATTAGAATAAATCATTCAATCCTAAGAGTGTATTAAATGGGTACTCGTTCCTTAGTTTAATTGAAATATAAGTTGCCAATGAGAAATGCCTCCTAGCGTAGACTGCTTCAATAGGTGTGGCTCAAATAAACTAAGTAATGAGATTTACCTTCCTTAAGACACTGAGTATGATTGTGAGTATAGCAACTTAATACTTAGCTTGAGATACAAAATCACCATCGGGTGGTGCCTCCTAATGAAAATCGCTTTGTTAGCGTGGCTTAATCAAACTAAGCAATAAGAATCCTTTTCTTGCAATGTACTGAATATGTGTATACAAACACCCCATCTAGTGATCTCTAAATAAATATGCAACTTCAATTAATCATCGATCTAGAAGTTAGGAGTCAGAATCTTTTTAGAAGGATTCTGCATAGTGGGGCTTAGAATTCATTATCGTTTCTTACTAAACTCTTCATTTATTTCTAAATTTTTCATTCAATCAACATTGTGGCATAAACATAAGCATAAACATGAATTTGACTCATTCCTTCTATTATGATACATTGGTATCAGTGATATTGTATGGGTTACGAAATTTGATATACACAGACTGGGGAATTTCAGGGTGCATCTGCGTCTCCATACTAACTTCCTAACTAGTGTATTTACATTGGATCGTACTACTCATAAGCCTTCAGTGATAGTTCTAGAATATACCGTGGTGTAGCATATTTGTGTGCATTATTTTAGTTACATATAGTGCAGCAAATAGCATCTCTTTCATCATGGTGTTTATTTTACTTTCAGTTTTCGTGTGGCGATAGCTCCACTTTAACTGGCCTTTACTGCTCTATTTACTCAGCATTTACAGTTTTCTTTATTATGCATTTTTCCTCAGTTCTTTTACAGTTTTGCTTTACTTTTCTGTTTGTTATGTTTAGTTTAGTTTTGTATAGTTAGTTGCGATGTGTTAGACTTCTTATTTAACACGGGGTACTTTTGGGATTCGGCAATTTGCTAGATCCTGAGGAGTTTGTGGAGATAGGTCAGGAGGACGTACCGGAGACCCAGGAGGAGCATGTGGAGCTATAGTGGATCGAGCACCTACTTTTACTTATTAGCTCATTTCAGCATTATAAATAGACTCTTTATGCTTATGTATTTTAAATCTGTTTGTAATAAACTCTGGATGTATTTTACTTTTCTTTTCTAAGACGAATGGCTATTACTGCTTGTGATGAATGTATTCTGGATGATTTGCTTTTAGCTTCTGCACTCTGTTATACTACTATACTTAGTATTATGATGTGATCAGCATACTGGAAATACTGATATATATTAATAATATATATCAGGTTCTTATTTACCTCTTTGGACCTTGTATACGTACTAGCCTAATATCTAAGAAAAACATTTCACTCTTATCTTATGTATTGGATCTCGATCCTACTCTTAGGATTCGAGTTAGCAGCCTTCAGCATGGCTCAGTCTTAGACCCGCCCATTTGGGAAGATGGGTTTTGCTTGTATACCCGTCTTCCCGAGTAGCGCACCGCTCCGCCGCCAAACTATATGTATTACTTGTCTTTTGCGCGCAGCGACGGGGCGGGGCGCTACAGTTGGTATCAAAGAAGTACTATAAAGTGTCAAATAAGGAGCTTGTTCTTATCTACTTTATAATCTGTTCTCTGTGTCAGGACAAGATCACAATTACAATTTGTAGTGTAAAGCAATCATCCAAAAAATTCATTAAGCTGTCTCAAAAATGGAAAGGGAGACTATGTCTATAATATTGACACCCTAGGAATTTAATGCACGTAATAAGATAATTGAAACTGCAAAACTTAAAATAACATCTTAGGATTTGAATGAACTTTGAAAGTAATAGATGAATGAAATACTTATGGGTTGAACTGTTTTAGGGGGATGGAATACTCGTCGTCAGCATTTTTGTTCTACCTTAGGAGGTTTGATGATTATTGGATAGATGACCTTCGAGATGGTCAGATATATGGGAGGGCTGTAGATGGAGTGTCACCTCGAGGAGTCGCAGTACTGGACAAGATCCTGATTCATTCATCATTCGGAGGTACATGTCTTTCGGCACTCGCCAAAGAGTGGCTGGATCGTGTTACCACGGCGCTTCGGGAGACAGCCTGTCCAGAGAAGTATCGCCTAGAGATTGTAGAGATCCTACTGAGGGGATCAGCGAGTCGTTGGTGGTATTGGGTTTATAGGAGATTAGCTCGAAGAGGTCACATAGTCACATATGATGACTTCTGTGCTGCCTTTTGGAAAAAATATTGTAACTAGGATTTTAGAAAATCATATCATTTTTCTTATATATTTCACAGATCCATGTATCTTCTCTTTTGAAGAAGAAATTTTAATGAATTATAGTAAGGATTTTATGTCCCTGAAATTATACTTGCAATTGCAGTCATGAACCCTGGTTCCTTGTCTGCTCCCACTCTAATCAAGAACACAGTCGTATCCTCAAGCGGACCTGAAGAGTCCAACCTTATGGCCAGTTTGCTGAAGGCCTTGATTGATAGTAATGCGCAACAGGCGCAAGAGACACATGCTCTTATCCTCTCAGTAAAGTAGCAGTCTGTACCTCCTTCAGGATCCTCTTCTCAGTATGCGGGAGACGAAATCCTACATAGTTTTTTTCATCTCCGAACCCCTACCTTCAATGGAGCACTGAATCCCATGGACACTGTATCATGGATTAAGTTAGTGGAGAAGAATCTGGCCACTATCAAGTGCCCTAATTCTGAAGCAATCCACCTAGTAACCTACTTATTCCAAGAGGAAGCGGAGTATTGGTGGGAAAATGAGAGGAATAACAAATTCGTTGATTATGAAGTAGAGGACATTCCATGGGACATGTTCATGGAAGCATTATGCGAAGCATTCATCCCAGCATCAGCCCAAGCAATTCTGGAGGACGAACTCCTCCATCTTATATAGGGCAATAATTCTGTGTTCGACTACAAATAGGAATTCAGGAGATTATCATGATTTGTTCCGGACCTAGTGAGAACGGAGGCATCCAAATGCCACCGTTTCCTGAAGGGTCTGAGAGATTCTATCAAAGCACACTTAGTATCTCGCCAGATCAAGACCCTGACAGAATTAATCGAGGCTGCCCGTCTACAAGAAGGATTCCAAGGTCAGTTGGACCGGAAGAGAAAGGTTATAATTATGCAACCACAAAATACACGTTTTGGTCATCACAAAACGGCCATAGTCTACAACATGGAAACTAAACAATCCCAGCCTCAGAACTCTGAATGCAAAAGAATGCATCTGTACGGAAAATGCTACCACTTCGGTGGTGTATGTTTCACTTGTGGTCTAAAGGGCCACTGCTATTTTGAGTGCAAAGAGAGAAATACCATCGACGGAGTGCTCATCAACCACTATCGTCACAAACAATCCTTCCGTGCTCAACCAATGAACCAACGAGAGCCTGCTCTCGCCATAATGCTGGCTCCAACTACCAACTCAAGGGCCAGTGTACCGATACAAAAGTCGACCTATAGCCGTCAAGATTTAGGAGCACAAAATAAATAACCTTCAGCACCTGCCAGAGTATACATGCTAACCCCTGCCTCTACTCCTGAAAATAATGACGTGGTATCAGGTACGCCTTAAATAAATTTTCTTTTCACGCTATGTTAATAATTATTCCTTACTACTCCAGTACTTTGACTCTTAAGTAGCTATCCTTACCGAGTTATCGTATTATAGGCACATTATCAATAAACAATACAACTTGTAATGTTCTGTTCGACACGGGAGAAAGTCATTCCTTCGTATCCGAAGAGTGGGCTAAAAACCTTAAACTACAAACCTATCAATTAGCTGGTTCATTAAGCATCGGGTTACCTTCAGGAGCCCGTATGCAGTCCCAACGATTTTGCAACTTAGACATTCCTATTGAGGATCAAAATTTCAGAGCTAAGTTAATGTTATTACCAATCACCAATTTTGATATAATTCTAGGCATGAATTGGCTAAGCCAACATGGTGCTTCCATAAACTGCCAAAAGAAGAGAGTAACCTTGGGTAATGGAAGAAACTCGAAATCATTCATTGGAAAATTTAGCACCCAATCGTCATTAATCAATGCCATGACAGCAGAGAAGTTAGTCAAGAAAGGATGCAGTGCGTACCTTGTGACAATGTTGGGAGAAAAGAAGGAAGTCATATCTCTTTCCGAGAACCGTATAGTTTGTGAATTTCCTGATGTTTTTCCTGAAGACCTACCCGGTCTTCCTCCGAGTAGAGAGGTAGAGTTCGCCATAGAAGTAATTCCCGGAACTCAACCACTGTCAAAGGTTCCGTATCGTATGGTGCCAAAAGAACTCCAAGAGTTGAACAATCAACTTCAAGAATTATTGGAGAAGGGTCTCATTCGTCCAAGTTCATCTCCTTGGGGAGCGCCGGTGTTATTCGTCAAGAAGAAGGATGGATCGATGAGAATGTGCATCGATTATAGGGAATTAAATAAAGTAACCATTAAGAACAAATACCCTCTACCTCGTATCGATGACCTGTTCGACTAATTATCTGGAGCTAAAGTCTTCTCTAAGATAGATTTGCGATCAGGATATCATCAATTACAAGTTAAAGAGTCAGATATTGAGAAGACAGTGTTTAGAATTCGCTATGGGCATTACGAATTCTTGGTGATGTCCTTTGGGTTAACAAATGCATCGTCTATCTTTGTGGACTTAATGCAACGCGTACTGAAAGCATATTTGGATAAATTTGTCATTATCTTCATCGACGATATATTGATTTATTCAAAAGATAAAATGGATCATGAAAATCACCTACGTATGGTACTCGAAGAACTCAGAAACCACGAACTATATGCTAAGTATTCTAAGTGTGAGTTCTGGCTTGACTCAGTCGCCTTTCTGGGTCACGTAATTGACTCTCAAGGAATCAAAGTGGATCAAAATAAAGTAAGCGCAGTATAAGATTGGTCACAACCAAAGTCTGTGACTGACATCAGAAGTTTCTTAGTACTGGCAGGTTACTATAGGAAATTTGTCAAAGGTTTCTCGCAAATTGTGTCTCCTCTCACAAAGTTGACTTAGAAAGTTGTACCATTTGTCTGGAGCCCGGAGTGTGAGAAAGCGTTCAAAATATTGAAAGACGCTCTTTCCTCCGCACCAGTTCTCGCCTTACCCAAGGAAGGATTGAATTACCAAGTTTATACTAACGCATCTGGTATAGGTTTGGTATGTGTATTGATGCAGAAAGGGAGAGCCATAGCCTACACATCTCGTCAGTTGAAACCACACAAGAAGAACTACTCTGTCCACGACCTCGAATTAGCAGCGGTAGTCTTTGCTCTAAAGATCTGGCGTCATTATCTGTATGGCGTCCAGTGTTCCATATTCACCGATCATCAGAGCTTGAAGTACATCTTCAGCCAACGCGAGTTAAACTGCCGACAGCGAAGATGGCTCGAATTGATAAGCGATTATGACTTAAGTATCCAACATCATCCAGGAAAAGTAAACCTCGTAGCAGATGCGCTCAGTCGTCATACTATGCTTTCTGCTATGATACTCTCAAGTTCACTGGAAGAAGAATTCCGAAGGTTCAAAATTAGGCCAGTGCGTGGGGATATGTTAAGCACACTGATATCCATGAGCTTAGTTGAACCTACCTTTCATCACGATGTCTTCATCTCCCAAACTAAGGATGAAGATTACCTGAAGTTTAAGGTTGACATCAAGAGTGGTCGTCACTTTGATCTACAGCTCCGAGGTAATGCAATTTATCAGGGGGATCATCTGTGGATTCCCATATCCATGCAGCGAGAGATTCTAGTAGAAGGTCACAATTCAGGTTACCAAGTACAACCTGGCAGCACCAAGATCTGAAGAAAGCATTCTGGTGGCTTGAAATGAAGAAAAGTGTGGCAGAGTTTGTCACAAAATGTCACGCTTATAATTTGGTCAAGGCTGAGCACCAAAAACCTGGAGGACTTCTCCATCCTCTAGCAATTCTTGAATGGAAGTGGTTCGACATTTTTATGGATTTTGTCATGAGATTGCCTAAAGCAAGATCCAGTGCTGATTCAATATGGGTCATTGTCGATCGATTGACCAAATCAGCGCATTTTATCCCTATGCAGCAGACTGATTCTGTGGAAAAATTGGCAAAGTTGTATATCAAGGAAGTTATCAGACTTCATGGGATTCCGAGATCCATTGTATCTGGTCGAGATAGCCGTTTCACTTCTAAATTTTGGCAAGCAGTACATCAAGACTTGGGGACTACTCTAGCTATGTGTACCACCTTTCATCCTCAGACAGATGGGCAAACTGAAAGAGTCAACCAAGTCATGGAAGATCTTCGTCGTCTCTGTGTACTAGATTTTGGAGGTTTCTAGGAAGACCACCTTCCTCTGGTGAAATTTGCGTACAATAATAGTTTTCAAGCAAGTATCGGTATGGCTCCATATGAAGCTCTGTACGATAGAAAATGTAGTATTCCATTAGCGTGGTCTGAAACCGACAATGTTCAGCTCTATGGGTCATAATTAGTTGAAGAAATGAATTGTAAGATTCAATTGATCCAACAAAGAATCAAAGCGGCTCAAGATCGCCAGAGTAAATATCACGACGCTCATCATTGTGCTATGGATCTAGAGGTGGGAAAATATGTGTACCTTAAAGTTAGCCCAATAAAAGGCATTTATCGTTTTGGTGTAGCTGGGAAGCTAAGTCCTCGCTACATCGGACCTTTTCAAATATTAGAAAAGATTGGTTCTGCAGCTTATCGATTGAAGCTTCCTGAAGACTTCTCTGCAGTCCATAACATTTTCCACATTTCATCTCTACGAAAATGTCTTCGTGATCCTTCCCACTTAATTCAACTTCCAGCGGTATCACTCCAGCCAGATCTTTTTTATGCGGAAGAGCCAATCAAGATCTTAGCTCATGCTCAAAAACAGTTGAGAAATCGCTCAATCCTTATGATAAAAATTCAGGGGAGGAATCGCTCCTTAGAAGAATCTACTTGGGAAAAAGAGGCAGATATGAGAAAGAAGTACCCTAGCCTCTTTGAAACTCTAAGTACTCCTTTAATCTTCTGAATTTTATTTATGTTCTTTAATGTTCTCATGATTGTCTTCTCACTTGAGATGATGTCGAGGATGACATCGTTCTTAAGTGGGGGAGTCTGTAATAACCCTAGGTTATTACTTTGCAAAAGTATAAGTAACTTGATCAATTTTCAAACACCATTACTTATAGAACCTCAAACTGAGCTTATTTAGAAAATTTGAAGTCCATTGGACTTCTCTAAGTTCAAAATAGTAATTGGATCAGTCTAGATACCCTAGATTGGACCCAAAATATTTTGACCTCAGAATTAAAATGTGATTACATTTTTGAATTCCTCACCCCCAAATTAGCTAAGGGTGAAAATTTAATGCAATTTGGAGATCATTTAGGCCATAATTCAATTTAAATAAAATGGTCTAATTGCATAAAAGGGGTCCTAATATTTCTAAATTGCAAAATTACCCATTAAACTAAATTAACGGCCGGGATCCGCGGCGATCCGCTGCGGAGCCCGGGTCACGCGACAGCAGGGTCCCGTCAATCTGGCCATCGCGTGCAAATAATTGACGACTACGATTAAATCCCGCGGAACCACAGATCAATCGTAGGATCTCCCCGACCGATCCAACGGCCCGGATCATCCCCGCGATTGGCCGTTAGGATCTGAGAGATCCGAGCCGTTCCGCCATCTGATGGATAAATCAAACAGCATCCGAGGCACCCGGCACTGTGGATCGTCATCCCCACTCCCTCGCGCACCTGACAGAAGGATTCTCCTGTACTGCCAGCTGCCGACCTTGTCCCCCACTCCTTCTTCCCCTCAGCAAGCCATTAGGATCATTCCCATAATGGTTTGGAGCCTCAATCAGGCCCCTGTGACCCGGCTGAGCTCGAAATAGAATTATGAGAGCTTGGCCATGGCCCAACCTTTTGGGCTTTTCCCAGCCCGAGCTAACCCTCCAGAAGTTTTCCTGAGCTCGGCCAAGGCTATAAATAGCCCCAGCTTCGCTCCAATTGAGGCTTGCTGATCAATTGATCCATCTGCAATTCACCACCATTGCCATGTTCCTGAGCTTGCGTAGGTGATCCAGGAGTTCTCGAACCGCTGATAGTAGGCTCTCCTGATGTTCAGGATCCTTTGCAGCGTCCGGAACTCCAGCTAGAGCCAGTCAAGCCCTCAGGCGGTCATCCCAAGTTCCCCCGTCAACCAAGGTACCCCACTTACTGGTTTCGAGCTAATGAGGCTCGAACCTTGTCCCTTTTGATGCGTCTGAGTCTGTATTATTGTCTCGAACCCAAGGGTATCAAGATTAAGATCTAGGCTAGCCCCGATCGATCGAATCAATCGATCGGATTAAACTTCTTAAGGATCGCCTCGGTCGAGTAAGGACCCAGCGATCTAGACCATCCCAGACCCTCAGACCAGAGGGCTTCGATCCGCCTCGCCTCCCTAATGGTGTAGGGATCGAGCTTGGGGTCTGGTGTGGCCTCTGTGGGGAGAATTATCTCCCCACAATATCTCCAAAGGAGGAGCCCTCGGGTGAGAAGGTCCAGTCGATCCAGACCGTCTCACAGAGGGCTTCGGGTCCCATTCGACTCGTCTGACCACGGTGATCGTATAGCGATCGGGTTCTGGTCATGCCGTGGTTGGGATGCGCCGGGATTTGGCAATTAAGTTTCCCTAATCGGATCCCTGGCTTGGGACGAAGGAGCGGGGACGACGGCACTGTGCGGGCCGGGTCGACCCATGACCTGTGCTATGCGACAGTGCCGGGTCTTCGGGTCCCGGTCGACCCGCGCGGTTCGGATTACGAGCCGAGCCGTTTTAATTAATATCAAATTATTGGAATTATTTTCCTTAAGGAAAATATTTCTAATAATCAAATCATAGGATTTTGATTAAATAAAAATACAGAATGTGTTATTTGAATAACTTTTAATCCACGGTACTAAATCCTATAATATTATATATGAAAATGATCAGCAAAACATAAGGGACCAGAATATAAAATAAAAATGAACATCTAATGGTTAGATCTTTAATTATTGCTTAATTACAGTGGATCTTAATTAGGGTGATTTAGTAATTGTACTTATCCAAATTGCTTGTTTAGGGTGCCATTAGTTCACTTATGATGAGTAGAAGGCATGTGCTAAGGGATTTATTTTTCTGAGTTATGTATTTTAAATTATGCCATAATCTTATTAAATCATGATTAGTGAAAATTAGGGTTGATACTTTCTGGATCTTAGGAAACTTAGGCTCTGATTTATTGTATTAGTGGATAGAACTTGTGTGCCAAATTGCAACTAGTTTTAATGGCTGGATTTGTAATTATGTGCTAATTTATTTGAATGGATTTAAGTTTTGATTAGCACTAATTACTTTCTATTTTTATGAACTTTTCTATTATTCTACTTCATAAGGGTAGGGTAAATGTATTAGAAACCTTATATACCAATTTATAATGCATATCTGGACAAATCAAATATTGGAGATCTTAACACCTTAATCAACTTAAGAAATTTTAAGACTTGATCTAGATCTGAGATTACCACCAATAATACATCATTAATTTACTGATTGGACATTTAACATATAACATACACTTGATCTTGATTAAGATAATATTAGGAGTCAAATCCTATACTACTTAAGTGAGATCCAAACTCCTAAAAACCCTAACTTAATTAACTTGATTATAAGAGATTAACCTTGACATTTTCCAACATTGCATTATGATTTGAAATTGATTTTAAACATTTGACTTAAATAAATTAAGATTAATAATAGTCCTATGTGATTTTTCAATCTGAATCAAACCTTAAGATCCTTGATTTGCTCCTAAGCAAGACTATAGGCATAAAAGATTAATAAAACCATCTGATTTTATAAATGATCTTAAACTTTAATAATATGTTGGATTTTAATCCCTTATCCCTACATTAAGGTGTGATCAAATGGCTTAATCATCTGGTCTGATCATTCTAAATCCAAGTACATAATAGAATCAAAAGTGCTAATATTAGAAATTAGAATGGGAGACCTTAAGCATTTCTTCATAAGATTGTCCTGAAAATATTTAAGAGACCTAAAATACATCTATCTTGTGGTAGGAGATCCTTGTGTGATTCATTGAGGTAGTAGTTTAGATAACCTTTGAAACCTTAGAAATTGATCTTAACCCCTTGTGGTAGAGTTCACCTAAAAACCTTAGAGTGACACTTCTCCTCGTGGTAGAATCCATGTTGGGTGATCCTTGATCACAAGTTAGAGAAACCTTGTATAATTCTCACCCATTGAGTATAAGTATTACTAGTTATGATAAATTCCTTGGTCTATTAAATAGTCTTGTGAGAACCCCGATTATTGGGTGGTGTAGTATAGTATACCCATAGTACTGGTTCTCCAGTAATATTCAGAACTGATTGATTCATTCTAATAAGGACTTATGAGCAGGTTATATCCCGTGGGATTAGATGAATCAGTCCCATTAGAATAAATCATTCAATCCTAAGAGTGTATTAAATGGGTACTCATTCCTTAGTTTAATTGAAATACAAGTTGCCAACGGGCAATGCCTCCTAGCAAAGACCGCTTCAATAGGTGTGGCTCAAATAGACTAAGTAATGAGATTTACCTTCCTTAAGAGACTGAGTATGATTGTGAGTATAGCAACTTAATACTTAGCTTGAGATACAAAATCACCATCGGGTGGTGCCTCCTAATGAAGATCGCTTTGTTAGCGTGGCTTAATCAAACTAAGCAATAAGAATCCTTTTCTTGCAATGTACTGAATATGTGTATACAAACACCCCATCTAGTGATCTCTAAATAAATATGCAACTTCAATTAATCATCGATCTAGAAGTTAGGAGTCTGAATCTTTTTAGAAGGATTCTACATAGTGGGGCTTAGAATTCATTATCGTTTCTTACTAAACTCTTCATTTATTTCTGAATTTTTCATTCATTCAACATAGTGGCATAAGCATAAGCATAAACATAAATTTGACTCATTCCTTCTGTTGTGATACATAGGTATCAGTGATATTATATGGGTTACAGAATGTGATATACACAGACTGGGGAATTTCATGGTGCATCTGCGTCACCATACTGACTTCTCAACTAGTGTATTTACATTGAACCGTACTACTCATAAGCCTTCAGTGATAGTTCTGGAATATACTGTGGTGTAGCATATTTGTGTGCATTATTTTAGTGACATATAGTGCAACATATAGCATCTCTTTCATCATGGTGTTTATTTTACTTTCAGTTTTTGTGTGGCAATATCTCCACTTTAACTGGCCTTTACTGCTCTATTTACTCAGCATTTACAGTTTTCTTTACTATGCATTTTCCTCAGTTTTTGTGTGGCGATAGACTCTTTATGTTTCTGCATTTTGAATCTATTTGTATTAAACTCTGGATGTATTTTACTTTTCTTTTCTGAGATGAATGGCTATTACTGCTTGTGATGAATGTATTCTGGATGATTTGCTTTTAGCTTCCGCACTCTGTTATACTACTATACTTAGTATTGTAATGTGATCAGCATACTGGAAATGCTGACATATATTAATAACGTATATCAGGTTCTTATTTACCTCCTTCTACCTTATATATGTACTAGCCTAATATCTAAGATAAGCATTTCACTCTTATCTATATATTGGATCTCGATCCTACTCTTAGGATTCGAGTCAGCAGCCTTCAGCATGGCTCAGTCTTAGGCCCGCCCATTAGGGAAGATGGGTTTTGCTTATATACCCGTCTTCCCGAGTAGCGCATAGCTCCGCCGCCAAACTATAAGTATTACTTGTCTTTTGCACGCGGCGACGGGGCGGGGCGCTACACCCTGGCATTTGTGATACCGACAAATGTCAGATTCAGAGTTGTTCATCGGCAGTGCTGCAGGATCGGAGCCGGTGCAAGAGGATCTTCCCACTATTGCTTAGATAGTTTGTTCTCCTTTTTCAGTGAGATTCGGAGATCTTTATTTTCTATTAAATTCAGTTTGTAATAATTAAATTCTAGATGTATTTACTTTTCTGCATTTAATCTGAGTGACTACTTCTTTTACTCTGTTATACTATGTTATGCCTGTAGATGTTATATTATTCTATTTCTTGCTTTTGCCACTTTGATTTGTATTGATGTATATTCACAGTTCTCCTACAGGGTGACAAGTCCTTGGCTGAAGGCGAGATGGGTCCTACCTATCTCCACTTGAGTTGGGGATTTGCCAGAACGGAGTGGAGCACCATACTCTCTACGATTATGCTAATATCAGTATTAGCGTAGTCGTGGGAAAGTACGGGGACCCACAATAGATTATGTCGCATCATCCATTGAGTTTTCCAAAGTCCTCTCATCCCTTCTACTTTGCTGAGCAGCAGTGTGGCGCCCTGCCCCTTAATCCACAAGATTAAGCTAAGGGGTGGTGGGTTACTCTGACTAACCCTTCACTTACTATTGGATTAGGATGAAATCCACAATCCACCTAATAAGGGGAGGAGTAAGCACATAATCAAATAATCAGTCACTATATAAGAAATTATACAGAGTGCAGAAGCTATTTAAATAGGAAACATCTAAGCATCACAATAGAAATAACATTAAATATAACTTAGAATAAACAATATAGTAATCCAAACCACATAGTCAAGAATACCTATATTATTACATCACATTAAAGTTTAAATAATTAAAAGCATAATTCTCTCATCCTTTCTTTTAAGAAACTAAGCAGCAGCTTCCTCTAAAGGCTCCTCCTCTAGATAAGGCTCCACCTCTAGCACCTGATCTTCTAACTGATATGGATCTGCCATTGTTGGTTTCACAATATAGGGCCCCAGCCAAAAAAAGAGAAAATCTTGTTAGATAAATTGTCTAAGTATATTTTAAGTTGGTCTATTTTATGTGTTTGGTAATATCACTATTTAATATATTCTAAGCAATTATCAAGCCAAGTAAGGGAGCAACTAGCACAACAGGATAGAAGAAAAGGCTATAAATAACATTTATAACCTTAAGAAAAAAGGGAGGCTAAGACATGCCTCAAATGTAAACTAAACAAGACAGGGCATATAAGTACATGTAACTAAATAAGTACTGAAAAAAATACTACATTCTAAATATACTGATGATCATAAGAAATATTCAAGTTAAATATATAAACTCAATAATGATATATATATATATGTATATCAGCAATAAATCTAACACCCTAAAAATATATATAAGCAAAATAAGGAAAGAGCTGATTGAATGAAAATACTGAAGCATATGCAAAACATCAATATTATATAATAATGTCTGTATATTAACTGTCATACAGAAAAAGGCTAATCTAGCCTATTGAATATCAAAAGGATCTTAGCATTAACAAGGAGGCTAAGACGTAAGGCTATATTCTCCTAGCGTCATCAAAGAGGCATATGCATAATATAGGGTTTTCTCTTAGCATCATCAAGGAGGCATAGGCAGAAAACACAAAAAAAAATTTCTCCTAGCATTAACAAGGAGGCATAAGCAGAAAATATAATAAAAGTCTTCTCCTAGCATCAACAAGGAGGCATAGGCAGAAGACGTAACTGAGAAGTAGCTCTAACACATGCAATTTTATTCTTAATCATTTACATTAATGTTTTCATAAGGAATTTAAAGAGTCTCCATAATTTCCTAATATTTTATTTATGCATCAAAGTCTTATATGATATGTCCAAGGAAATATGGTACAAAGTACAAGGAATGCGTAGCACAAAATCAAATAATAAGCAAGGGACTCTACTATATATGGTGATATTATTTATTATCTAATTCTAATGTTCTAACTATTCCAAGTTATACCAGGTCAGGATCTCCAATTCCTACTATTGAGTGTAACTTAGAAGCTCAGCCTTATAAGTTAAAAATGATTAGAACTGATCAAGTTTTAATCTAATTCAATCAAATATGACTACAAGTTCAATCAATAAATCATACGTCCTAGTTTTGTGAATTTGGACGTTCTATCTAAGATCTGATCAAGATCTACTAAGCTATAGATTATTAATTAAACACCACGCAATTGGGCTTAATCATATAATCCAAAAGGATAATATAATGGATCTAGTCTTTATTCTAAAAGTGATCTATTGAGTAAGGCAAATCCTTTTAAGCAAATCATACTTAATATGATGAATCTCCTATCCTAAATCTAGGGTTAAAAGACAAAATAATAAAAATAAGTTGTAAAAGTTTAGAAACTAATAAAAATAATGATTCATTCATTGAAAAACCCCATTTTTCAATGAATGAAATCTAACCTATGATCGAGTCCTAATCTTAGGAATAATCTTATTGTGAAGTGCAAAGTCCTAGAAAAAAATGTAGAGAGATTTTTAAGGATTTTAACATATTTGACTTAAGAGCTGATTTACTCACTTAAATGATTATAATATAGTTCTAATACTGGTTTAAGTGATTTAAGGGACAATTTAGAGGTTAAAGATGCTTAACTTAAATTTTGGGCAAAATGACCATTTTGCCCCTACTTAAGGGTCCAAAAGTCAACATTTGATTTAAGGGTCCAAATTGAAGTTTCTTGGTACCAAATGATTTCTTATTGTCTAACACAAATATAGATAGTAAGTACACTCAATTTGGATAATAAACAGATCCTATAGGTCCAACTAAGGTTTTTGACCTAAGGGGCATTTTAGTAATTTCACCCAAATGAAACATAAATTTTTATGCAGTTTATTATTGGTTACTATTCAAAAATTCAATAGAGTCTAAGAACACTTCAGTCTAAGGTCAAATGACTAAGTTATGGCTATTTCAGTTTATAAGGGAAATTCGGTAATTTTGGTCGGTCAATGGGTGACAGAAACTGAACTTTTCCATTTGAAGTTTAATTTCAACAAACTTAATTTCTATAGCTTCCCTATAATATACTAAGTTTGTTGATAGGAAGTAAACCCAAGTTGGACTTCAAATAGTCAAATTATAGCCTAACTAAAGTTAGGGATATTTTAATCATTCTCTAATTTTCTAGAGTTCAAATCCTAAATATTATTTCAGTTTATGGATGATATTGAAATTTTAAGTTAGTTAGCACCTTGAATTTCTGAGTTTGGAGTTGAATTGACCAAGTTATCATCATTTGAAGTTTAAGGACATTTTGGTCATTTTTCTTAAAGTCAATAGTGGGGTCAAAGAGTTGACTTTTCATTCTGATATCCAAATGGAAAAACAAATACTTCTATAGTATTGGGCTATTCTCCTAAGTATTTTAAGATACATATTGCCTATATTTGGACAGCTAGGTTAAAAGTTGTGGGAGTTTAAATAGGTCCTAAAATGTCACTACGTTATACGTACCCGAAACAAAATTTTACATTACGTCATTTGATTCCTTTTAATTTTCTGAGTAAAATGAGACCTATATCGACTATGTTTTGATCATCCTACAAAAAGTTATTAAGCTTTTAAGAATTTTGAATTAAATAATTTAAATAAATAAAGTTATTATTCATTTATTTAATTTGTATTAGTTTACTGTTCATTTTTAAAGTTGAAATATAAATTTCTGTATTTATTAATTAATTAATTAATTATTCTTAATCTGTATTTAATTAATATTAGTTATTATTTAATAACTAATATATTATTTAATTAATAAATTTAAATATATTAATTATATTTCTAAATATTTGAATTGCTATTTAATTAGAGTTTAATTAGTTGTCTTACTGTTAAATTTTTTTTTATTTGCTGTTTTTATTAATTATATTAATTAATTTATTAATCATTTAATTAAATAATTCTTACTGATTAAATTAATTAATATATTAATTAAATTGACTAATGACATTCCTTATTAAATTATAATTATATAATACTAATTAGCTGAATTGTCCAATCACTATTTTAATATAACTTAATTAATTAATTATGATTAATATTGTAAAAGTTGTATTTACAATTATACATATATTTAACTTATATTTTTAATTTAAGTTTGTTCAATATATATATAAATATACATATATTATATTCCTTTTTCTCTGCAGGAAAATTATGGTGGTGGGACCCTCTTGGATGCGTGGCGCGACAGGGCGGGCTGGCAGACTGCCAGCGGGGCCCACGCGGGACGCGTGGCGTGCTGCAATTGGGGCGCAGCGAAGGCGGGTCCACTGGCGTCAGCGGGCCAGATGGCAGGACCCGAACCAAAGAGCGCCTGACACATGCGTAGCGACTCGGACACCGTTCGGGTGGGGTTGGACTTGACCCGACCCGATGTCGCTTCGGCTTCCCCCGAAGCATCGGGGGAGTTAGGGCACCGTTTTCGGGCCCCTTGCCGGCGGCAAAAGCCCCCTGGTCCGCACGGCCGCTGGTAGGCCTCGATGAGGCGTACCCTCCGGCACTTGGACCAGCGTCGGACGTACCCGAGGTTGGGAGCAAAACCCAGCCCTAATGGTTATGGCTGGGTGGCGAGGTTTCTACGGCAGGGTCGAGTCCGTTTTGCGACGATCGGGTTCGATCGACCGCGATCGAATCCGGTCAATGACTAATCCATGTTATGCAACCATACATCGGATTGAAAGATTGAGAATCAACTAGGAATATGGAGAGTGAGGAGTACCTGGAGTTCAATGGTCACTGGTTTGGGAGGCTAGGGTTCGTTGATAGAGGTCCAGTCGGCGCATCCTAAAGCAGAACCTCGACTCCGAGGGTTCTGGTGTGTATTATGGAGGTGAGGATGGAGCGATCGAGGCTTAACAGATGGCGGTTGGCGGTTCCCAGATGCGCGACGACACGCGGAGGCCTGCGGACGGAGTCGTCGAAGACGACGACTCCCAGCCGTTGGATCAATTGGATCCAACAGAAAATGGGCACCGTTTGATCAGACGGCGCCGTCTAAGGACCCTGACGGCGTGGCCATTTAATTAACGGTGCCGTTAATTAATAAATAATATATATATATATATATATATATATATAATTTTTTTTTTAATTCTAAAATTTTCAAATATATTTTCCTAGCTAATTGAGAGGTGAGGAACGCAATGGCGAAGTCAGATTTTCGATCCGACGAGTATTTAATTTCCCAATTTCCGGGGCATTTAAATATTATTAAAATATTCGCTGAAATTTTGACGACTTCTGATTGACACGAGATCATCACCCCTAGCTAATTTGGAGGCAATGAGCGCAATGGCAAAGTCCGTTTTTTGATTTGAGATTGTTTTAAATAGGTCAAGTTTTAGGGTTTTTGGGTTTTTTAGAAATTAGGATTCGATCCATTTGACTCTTGATTTGAACTAGGTCTTAAAGGTTGGCTCCTAATGACTTAATTAGCACTTAGGATGATAATTAAGTCTGAGATTAGTCTTAATTAACTAAGGTAACAACTTAGGTTATTACAAGCATAGTAAGAACAATGGAGAATTTGGTTCACAAGAATCAATCTCTTGGTAGAGCCGTTAAGGAAATGTGCAAATGAGCTTGAGAATTTTTTCACATAATTCTGAGCTCTACTTGCACACCTTCATTGCTCTTACCCAATTGATGAGCTTGAAACATAAGTTCTTTTAAATATAATAATTTATATTTTAGTTTATCCAAGCATTTATTTCAATATAAAATATAAAGGATAAAAACATTTTTTATACATTCAATCAAATTCATCATACACCAACATACCCTTACATATTTTTACAATTACATCTCAACCCTCTCCAAAGGGAGTTTAGCCTTCCATTACAAAGTAAGAATAAGCATACATACAAGGAAAAGTGAATCTCGCCATCAGTTCACAGTATAAATAAATCAAGGGAGTTGAGGAAGAAATACTAGGATTTACCTGGAGGTTTTCTGGGGTTCTCTTGGACTCTTCCTGCCCTTCCTCTTGAAGCTCCACCCTTTTTCCCTTGTTGTCTTCTTTATCTTATTATTTTTGGTCAACCTTCTTCCCCTCGGAGAGTTTCTCCTTTATCCTCCTCATGCAACTTTTCCTTAATGGTCTTTGAAAATCAAAAGTTGGAACACTCTCTCAATTTTCAAGTCTTCTTTTTATAGACTTCCTTTCACCTGTTTAAAATTTAAGTCAACAAATAAATCCTATTTAAAATTTTGTGCTTTTATTAAATGATTATTCATTTATTCCCTTGATAATAAAGGGATTTAAGCTATTTGTATTTATGATTTATTATGTAAAATAATTAGATCAGCCTCTTGTTCTTTCCCATAATTGCTTAAATATGTATTTTTTATAATAACTTTTATAATAAAGATTTATAGTTTTTATTGCATCGACCCCTTCCATCTTCCTCATATTTTTAATTTATTTCTTTATGAATTATTCTTTTAGAATGAGAAGTTTAAATTAATTTGATATTAATTTCAGCTGTGGGAAGGGGAAGAATTCAATTTTTTGGCCTTCCCTATGCTTCGATGAATGCTTATTTTTGGCAAAATCCGCATCGGGCGCTACGGCGCGCCCCAGCGCGCTGTGGCACACTGCGGCGCGCTGTGGCGTGCTGTAGAAGCCGCATTCCAAATACTGTTCCATTGTGGCACGCTGCAGCGGAAAACTTTCGAAAGGCTGTTCAATTTCTCCTTGTATGGTTTTAATTTTCCTTCAAGAAATGACGTCATGGCGCGCTACAGTGCGCTGTGGCACGTTGCAGCAGCTCAATTAAATTTTATATTTCCTCTGCCTAAGTTCCACAAATGTTGCATTAGCGCACTGCGGTGCGTTGGGACGGCGGCGGTGCGCTTCGGTGATTTTTTCCCAGAAATTGCATATTTAAGCCAAATTTTAATTTCTCATCTTTTATCCTGATAAGAAGCGAAAGTACATCAAAGTATATAATTTTAATTTGAAAAGTGTTTGTTTTTATTAATTTATTTTACTGTAAATCTTGGAGTTATCAAATAACAGATCTTATGTTAGTATTGCTATGTTAGTGGAGATCCAAATATGATTCGAAGAGGAGTGCTGAGTTAGAAGCATCAATAAAAGGGAGGATCGGAGTGGTGAAGAATATAGTGCAATTGAATGGTCTTGGAGTGGATCATGGGTCAGTTGTTAAATTTTGAGTGTTTTGGGTTAGCCACGGATCAAATGGGTGCGAGCTGGGTGATTCAGATCAAGAAAGCCTGAAGGGTGCTAAAAGAGCAAAACTGGAAAGTGGAGCCAGCATGCCAAAGCACTGGGACAATTCATGAAACAAAAGTTCGAGTACTTAGGTGTTCCAAAGTGCTGGTGAAGATGTTCATGGAGTCAGCTTAACTAAAGTTCTCATGAACTTAAGTACATTAAAGCATTGAAGACTTCAGCATTTAGGTGCACCAAAGTGTTGAAGGCTTTGGACTTATCTGATGAGCATTTAAGTACACTTAAAGATTAAAACTTCTTTAGATAATGGAGCTTAACTGCGCTTCGGTGTCAACAAGCCAAATACCAAGACAAAGGTCTGGGTGCTTAGGCTCACCCTGATGACATGTGTATCTCTAAATTAGCTGAAAGTAATAAAGAGCTCAATGCTTAAACATGCCCATGCATCACCAAAATCCTGAAACTAATTTGATGCAAAATTACAGGAAATTGGGCATGTTGTTTTTTCAATTGTGGTGTCTCAATGTCATATTAGGTAACAAATCCTTCATAGGGTGCTAGCTTGCAGAATTATATTGGGTATTTAAGTAAAGTAAGATTTAAGCAAACATCCATTCATAAGACATTAAATAACATATATTTTTTTTCATGTTAACTTTAAGAATATACAAAGTGAAGCAATATTCATTTTTATTACATGGCTTTCCAATAACCAAAAAATATTTAAGAATATAATAGTTTGATTTTTCTCTTGTGCAACAGTAAATTTCCATCCTTGCTTGTGCAACTCATTGCTCATCTAAGTGTTCCCGACCTGACACATGAACGATCCTCTAGGGTTTTAATTCCAGTTAAATAATTTTAAGCACCTAGACATCTATAATTACATTTAATATTTGTGATGAGTGAAAATATGCAAATTAGATAAGTAGGGATAAACGAGCATGTTTTCACATGAAATAAAGAAGCAACCTTTACCTACAAAATAATGTCATAATAACTTATGCATCATTCTTTTATATAATGCTTCTTTTAATATATTATTATTATTTATAGTTTGTTTAGGAAAATCCAGAACTTGAAGAATCAAGCATGTTTTCATGATTATTATAATTTGGCTTTATATTGCATCCCATAACTCCTTATACTTCCTCCATATATACTAGGTTTATATTCCTTATTGCTAAAGATGTTAGACTAGCCCCATCCTAAGCATATGCAAATAATAAAAATATTACAATATATATATAACTCCTTAAAAGTAATTTAAGAACTACATAATTTATTATAAAAGATATATAAGTAATAGAAACACTTAATACTAAATAATATATTATAAATTATATATAAATAATAATAATACTTAATTTAAATACTAAATTATATAAGAAATATGAATACTCTTTATTTCTTTCAGGTTTCCAAAGAATTCAACAGCAAGCAAGCTTCTACATGACTGTTGAGCTCAGTTGGGATGTAGAAGACGAGCTCAAGTGGCTCTAGCTAGCTGCAGATGGCTTGGAAGTCTTCATTAAATAAGTGGAGGGTAGAGAGATGGAGAGGAAATATCAATGATAGATAGGTGCTTTGTAATCTAAATTTAGCATGTGGAAGCTGGCAAGGATGGTAGGTTTAAAAAGGAGTTATTATGGTGTGCTTAGCCACCAAATTAAGCCTGTATAGATAGTGGAATCATCCATGATTTTTGATTTTTTGTGCAAGATTACATCCTTAATTAAGCACTTGGAGAGTTACATTAGGATGTGTGTATTTGAATGGAGTTAGTTAAGAGGTCTAAGGGATAGCAAAGATCTTGGTTATAACAATATATGCGCTTTTCATCATCGAAGGAAGAAGGTAAATAATAACCTTGCTCTTTTTACTTAACATATTTCATGCAGGTTTTGAGCAGCCAAATGAACACTTGTGTTTACCTCTTTTACTTATTATTTTCCAGTTATTTCCATACTTCTCATTTTTTTACTGCATTGTGCATCTCTTCTAAATTGTAAATGGCTAATGTGATATTCTCTAACTAAAATAGCTTAGATACTCTAAAATATAGTTAGGCTTTATAAGTTTAACCACTTGTTTTTTTTATTTTTTTGGTTGTGCTCTATAGTATTAAAAACCAAATACGGTATATTTAGGAGCTTGTTGGTGTCTAGTTTGTGAGCTTGGATCTGGCCTTAAACAGTAGCTTGAAGGTATTTCTTTTTGTCATTCTACTTTAACTTTCCTGTGAGGGCAAGTGTCATTATCTCTTATAATTTTTGTATATATTTAATTGAACTCTAGATGATTTTGCTTTATATATGATGTATTTTTATTTCTTTTCTAGATGGACAAAATGGTATATATTTATAATATATTATGCATCTATTTTTCCATCTTAGAGATTCTAGGCTCCCATTAGTGCTTAATAATGGGATATAACTCACTAACCTAATATTAAGTACTACAATAACGCCCAATGTTAGATTAAATTACTTAATCTAGCACTGGGGCGTTACACGAACCCAACAAGCTAACCAACCATGAAGATGGTCGAGAATTGGCACAACAAAGCATACCAAAAACCTGCCAACCAATATACAGCAGAAAAAAGTAGCCAATAGATGAAACACAAGCCAACAACAAAACATCAATAATGAAATGAAATATTTACCAGAAAATACCAGAAGCGAGCTACTATACAAAGCCAACAAACTCAACAACCAAAAATAGAAAGCACCAGCAGCTACTTGGGAACCAGAATATACCCTCAAACAAATGGCAAACAAAAACACTGGCACAGGGAACAACCAACGACCCACTAGAAGCACTAGAGAACAGAAATAGAATAAAGCCTACCCCAAAAGAATCAAGAAAGCAACCTCAGAAAGCGGTGAGGAACCAAATAGAACAATTAGGGAAGTTTAAACTTAATAAACAAATCATTGATATTATCCGTCAAATTGGCCTAGTCAAAAGTATCAACATTATAAGCATTAAGAAAATAATGCAACTCATAAACAATAACATTGATAATTTGGGGTGCAGAAATTGGAATATTTGAATATTTTGATTTGTTCCTCACGTTCCAAATGTGCCAAAGAGTGAGCATCAAACAAGTGACTTATATGCTGCCAGTTTTGTAATGATTATGATCAGTCCACCTCTCTAAAAAACAGAGGAGGCTTGTATATCTGGAGATATAAAGCCAAGGAGTTCCAAACTATCAAACTATGGAAATTCTTAAAGAAAACATGATTGAGATTCTCCAAACCAGAACAACATTGACACTTAGAGGCAAGGTGATAGCCTAAAGATTGAAGTTTTTTGTTAGTACTAATAAAACTTTGGCAAATCCTCCAAATGAAAAGACTAATAAGTGTGGGGATGCATTTATGCCACATCCAGTTAAATAAAGAAGGGGACACATTAAAATAACAAATATTCCAAAGCTTGATTAGTTTAATCTTGTTATGCTCACATTGGCTTGAGTTAGGTCATTTTTCTAACAAAAATGAGGGATTAAGAGATATAATTTTGTTAGCAACCTCATTAGAAAGAATTTTCAGAATTGTAGTAGAGTCTCAACCTTGAGAGTTGGAGAAACTCTTATTCAAAGTTAATTTAGGAAGAGTAACATTATGAGAGTTACCAAAACATTTGAACCACTCCATCTATCAAACCAAAAAGAGATTGAGGGGTTTAATTTATCCCAAATGAGGAGATCTTCTATGATCTCTCTATACTTAAGCATTCTCCTCCAAGTTTGAGAGACAATGGTTTTATTTTTAGCTTAAAAAGGTTGGTAATGTGGGGCCCCCGTACTAACCAAAGGAAGTACGGTGCTCTAACTATGGTAAATCCCCAACTTAAGTAAAGTAAGATAAAATCCACCCTGCCTTAGGCCAAGGACTTGTCACCTGAATACTATAAACATTCATCAATATGTATATATATCAAAGTGGCGGAAGCATAAAATATAACGTAACATCCACAAGCACAACATAGATGAAAGAAGAGAACAAAATAGTAACTCAGCTCAAGTGCAGAAAGTAAAATACATCCAGAATTTAATTATTACAAATTGTATTAAATGAAAATATAAAAGTCTCTCAATCTCACTAAAAGAAAATGAAAGGTTTATCTAAGCTACAGTAGAACGATCCTCCTCCTGCACTAGCTCCTCTCCTGCAACACTGCTTATGAACAAGTCTGAATCTGACATTTGTTGGTATCACAAATACCAGGGCCCCAGCCAACAAAATAAAAAGGTTACAGTTAGACAATTATCTAAGTACATTTTAGGCTAATAAATAAATTGAATATTTAAAGATATCACATTTAATTATTTTAACATGCAAGCAATTATGGGGTGCAACAAGCTACAAGGGAAATGGGGTAACTATAAATTAATCATTTATAACTAAACAACAAGTATGCAAAATAACATACAAGACATGATGTAAACAAGGTAAAGCTAAAGGTCAAAGTGACTATGCATATTAAAAATAAATCTGATCCTAATATGCTTATGATCACATGGAAATATGCTGAGTATAAAAAAATATAAGTGCTGAAAATAACATACAATTCTAGCATCCTAAATATGCCAATATATATGTAACAACCAGACGTTGTTACTGAGCCGATTATGCCTAAACCTAATTAGATTAAGAGAAAATATAAGATCCTGATTTTAGTCAAATAAAAATTAAATAAAAATATTCTCAAATAAAACATATTAAGGGGATCCTCTTGCCAAAATTTGAGTGCAATCTGAGTTTCGGATCGTCCTAAATAAATTCAAAAAATTTAAACTTTCGGAGTCGATAAAAGATATAATAAAAGTCAAATTTTAGAAATTTTTGTATATTTGAGTTAAGCATTATGAGAAGAACCTATGTTTTAAGTTTCGTAATTTTTCGGGCTCAGGATTAATCGTAGTGAATTTTTAAAGTTTTTCACTTAAAAAATTAATATAAAATAAAATACTCAATCAAATTCAATAATTTTTTAACGCTTGCGTTCGTCTCATCGAGATGGTCATTTTGATACCAAGTTTGTAATTTTTAAAGTTCAATTGACTTAGATCCAGGCTTGTGAAGTTTTAGCCATTGGATTTTGATCTAATGGCTGCGATTAGAGTTCCCTTTTTCCCTCTTAAGTGCCTAACCCTAACCTAGCAGCCCCCAACCCAAATTTCTTCTTCCTTGGCCGCCCAAACAGCTCCTCCTTTCCTTCCCCTCCTTCTTCCTCCATGGCCAAGCCACCAAGCCCTCCCCTCTCCTTCTCCATGGTCGACCCCTCCCCCCTTCTTTCTCCATGGCCGACCCCATCTCCTTCTCCAAGGCCAAATTTCTTCTTCCCCGCTCCTTGGCCGACCAAGCAGCCCTCCCTTCCCCCTTGGCCGACCAAGCCCTCCCCTTCTTCCTCCTTGGCCTACCAAGCCCTCCTCTTCTTCCTCCATGGCCGAGCCACCAAGCACCTCCTCTCCTTCTCCATGGCCGACCCCATCTCCTTCTCCAAGGGTAAAATTCTTCTTCTCCACTCCCTCCAAACCTAGCAGCCCTCCTTCCTTCCTTGGCCAACCAAGCTCCATCTCCTCCTCCTTGGCCGACCAAGCACCCCCCTTCTCCCCTTCTTCCTCCAAGGCCGAGCACCTCCTCATTCTTGGCCGAAATTGGGAGCAGCCTGTAACAACCCGAGTTGTTACTTTAGATAATTAGGGTTAACCCTAAGTCTTAAACATAATTAGATGTACTAATTAGGTCAATGGAGTCAACCTCTTAAACCTAGCACAAATCAGGAGTCAATTGGATTGAATCCTGATTTTTAGAAATCCAAAAAACCATAGAAAGACCTATTTAAATTGACCTCCGATCGAAAAATGGACACCGCCATTGCGTTCCTTGACCCCAAATTAGCTTGGGGTGAAGTTTTCGTGTCAATCGGAAGTCGTCGAAATTTCGACGAATATTATAATAATAAAAATATCACGGAAATCGAGGTGTCAAAATACTCGTCGGATCGAAAATCCAACTGCGCCATTGAATTCCTTGACGCCAAATTAGCTAGGAAAAATATGTTCAAAATTTTCTGAAATTTTTTCAAAAAAAAAAAAAAAAAAAATATTTTTTTTACTGTAGCTAATGGCGTGCCGTTAAGTACTTAACGGACCCGTCACTGTATCTGACGGCGCCGTCAATCTGGACGGCACCCTCTCAGCCGTTGGATCGGCCCAGATCCAACGGCTGCGGAGACGTCTTCCTCGACGGCTCCGCCCGCGTGACACGCGGCGGCCCGTCGCCATTTCTGGCCAATCCGGCCGCATCCAGGCCTCGGCGAGGTCGCCATCCGGTCTATAAGACCTCGGCCTACCTCTAGGCTCCGAGTTTTCACCGATCGGAGCCCGGATCGCGCCGGAATCAAGCCCGGAAGTCAGCCTTTTTTTTTTCCGCCGAATCCTTCGCCGATCCGAACTTCAGGTACCCCGATCTCCCTCATTTACCGTTCGATCGTTGCAAATATTGTATGATAGGTAGATCAACATGTCATCTTCACATCCATCGTTCCGATCGGGCTAAAACCCACCCGATCGGGCGCACCAGGTCCCCGAAGTGGACTGGGTTCGGTCCGCCGAACACCCGAAAGGTGAAGGGTCACGCCTTCGGGTCGGGCCGGGCCGACCCGAGCCCGACCCATCCGGGTCGGGTCCGCGTCAGCGCGGGTGGGGCCCACCCGGCCACGTGGCAGCCTACGGGCCCGCCACGTGTCAAGTGGGGGGCCCACCGCCCCGTCGCCCGGGCTGAGTCAGCAGCCCGTGGGACCCACAGAGCCACGTGGCAGCCTCTAGCAGTGCCACGTGTCAAGTGGGACCCACTGCCCAGTCACCCGAGCTAATATCAAAGTGAATAACATTTATAATTTTCTTTGCAACCATTAGAATATTAGAATATTTGGCTTTGTTTCGGCTATCCCAAATATGCCAAAGAGCTAAAGCCATAAATAAATTCTCAATTGAGATCTTATTTGAGTTACTAATCATAATAACATAGAATAAATCAGTAAGAGAGCTGATGGCAGTAGAATAAAGTTCCATAGCAATCTAGCTCCAAACTGATTTACTTTGCATATTTTTAATTCACACATGATTAGCACTTTCAAGGTTGTTATAGCATTGGCATTTTGAAGCAAAAGAGAAACCCATTTTTTTTAGTTTGCATCCACACTTATATAATTATTGGCCAATCTCCAAAGAAAAATATTGATGATTGAAGGAATACATTTGTTCCAAATCCAAGTAAGGAAATTTGGTAGAGTAGTGATTCTAAAGCAGTTCCAAAGATTTGATAAGTTTAGTTTACCAAGTTTACAAAGTTCAGAATTTGCCTTTTTTTCAAGGACAATAGGGGTTTGTGAGAGATAATTTGAGTGATAATGTTAGGTGAAAAAAAATTATTTAAAATCTACATGTTCCATCCCACCTCATTTGAGTAAATTTCACCTAACTTTATCTTGGGCAGAGGAATTGAGGCTATTAAATTTGCCATCAGCTCTGATAGGACCCAATTGTCAAACCAGAAATTGCAAGGTTCATCAATTTCATCCCAATACAAGGTTTCCTCAGTAATGTCACATGATTAAGCATTCTGCACCAAACTTTGGAGTTAGTAATTTTATGATTGATCTGAGCGGGATGTTTAGTCGCGCCGTACTTAGCCAACAAAAGCTGAACTCACAAGGAGTTTGTAGTTCTAAATTTCCACCACAATTTATGGGAAAAAGCTTTATGAATTGAATCCAAAGAAGTAAACCAAGACCACCTTCATTCAAAGAAAAAGTAATTTTGTCCCAAGGACACCAAATTGTTTTTGATCCTTTGTTATGATACCAAAGGAATTTGTTGAAAGGCACTTTGATTTTATCCATTATAAATTTAGTCAAAGAGGTCACCTCAAGCCAATAAAGAGGAATGGTGTTTAGCACATAATTAAGTAAGATTAAATGACCCCCTTGAGAAAGATATTTATGTTCCCAACCCCTCAGTTTTTTAAAAATATCCCCCATATGGTCTTTGTAAATGATGTTTTTTCTATGACCCAAGAAAATCAGGATGCCCAAGTAAGTGATTGGAAGCTTACCTCGATTGAAATTGAGAATCAGTTTTATAGAGATAACTTGCTGAATATTAACTTTCTCATTGATGAAGAAATGAGATTTGGAGATATTAATTTTAAGTCTAGTGTCAGCTTCAAGATTTGTAAGCAATCAATTAAGTTTTAACACATATCTTACTCCAACATTAGTGAAAATGATTAAATCATCAGCATATGCAAAGTGAGAGATAACAACTTTCCCACCATCATTGAATTGGAGGCAACGTTCTTTCATAAAAAGGGAATTAATATGATAAGACCAATAGTTCATAGCAAGAATGAATAAAATTGGGGAGATTGGATCTCCTTGTCTAAGGCCTCTTTTAAAATTAAAAAAATTGTTAGCTTGACCATTAATAATGATAGAGAACCTGTTTCTTTAAGTTGACTTCTATATTTTTTTAATAAAACTTTCATTAAAGCCATAAGAGTTTAGCAGCTTAAGGAGAAAATTCCAATCTAATTTGTCGAAAGCTTTTTCAAGGTCAATTTTGATTATTAGATTGTGATCTCTCCTTATAGTTTTGAGACTTTGAAAAAGTTTTTGAGTTGCTAAAATATTATTTTGTATAATTCGACTCAAAACAAAACCTGATTGGTTGGGTTCAATGAGTTGGGGAATGAGCTTTTTAAGTCTATTCGCCAGAATTTTGGAAATAATTTTGTTAAAAGTGGAAATGAGACTTATTGACCTAAATTTGTTCCACCAAGAAGCCTTCTCCTATTTAGTGATAAGAGCAATTGAGGTGTGAGTAAAATATTTTGGCAACAGGACATCACAGAAATACTCTTTAACCCCATTAAAAATATCAACTTTAATAATATTCTAAAATTTGACTTAGAATTCAAAAGGATAATCCAACAGGGCTAGAGCAGGTATTAGAGTTTAAATTTTTTATCACTTCCCAAATTTCCTCTTCAGTTAGCATTAAGTTTAGCATATTATTGCTTTTTCTTTGGATAGAGCAATTTTGTCTTCAATTGAAGTATCAGCTTCATAAATATTTTTTAAAGAAGAAAGAATATTTTATTGTCTTTCCAGATTATTAAATATGTTTCCAACTTTATTTTTGTTCCAAAGAATATATATATATATATATATATATATATATATATATATATATATATATAAATGTATACATATATATACATTTAGTCAAATGTTTAATAACAAATCAATCTCAATTTAGCTTGGCAAATTAGCCAGAATCACAAGCTTCTTATTAAATGCATCTGGTATTGGCATAAAATTATGCCCACTTTTATTAGTATTTTTATTTGGAGGATCTACAATTTAATTGCTTAAAAGGAGTTTGTCCTTAGCCTCTAAATGTTATTACTATAGTGAATCTGAACCAATCAATCACTTTTTGATCAATAATAATCATAGTTACAAGGTTTGGCATTCTTTGAGTATCAATGAAAACAACAACAATACTCTTTATCATTTGAACGACCTTCTTGGGAGGTGGGGGATATCTACCAAACATAAGATTTACATGGGTAACATTTTTGATGATTTCACGTTGTGGAATATTTGGAATACACATAATAAATGTAAATATAATAATATTCCTTTCTTATCTAACAACATTCTAGAAGATTTTTTCTTGACATTGGTGGGATCATAGATGCTTTCTTGGTCAATTGTTAATAGGGCTAAAGTTTATCTTCTTTTATTGGAAGCTGGGGTTCATATTGTTCGGGCAGAGGCTTTACCTGGTTATGATCCTAGACGCTTTCTAGTGGTGGACAATTAGCTGTTGGTTTTGTGGTTTGATGCTGCTTTGGTGTTTAGTTATGTTGTTTTGATTGGTGATGCTTTTCCTATGATTGTTTCTTAGATGTTTGGCCCTGCTGCTGTACATGTGGTGGTTTTGGGTGTTTGGACTTGCAATTATGTTCTATTGATTTTGGCTGATGTTGTGGCTGATTTTATGTTGTGTTTGTTGCTGTGGTGGCTGATTTCTTAGGATTGTTGTTCAGTTGTTATGGTTGGTTCTGTTGTTTTCTACTATGATAGTTGCATGCTTTTTATTTGATGTGTTTGAAACCGATGCAAGTTTCCTAATGCACAGACATGGAATCTAATGCTTATTTGATTGAATATTTTTCATTAATGAACTAAACGTTGTGCTTTGTATTCTTTTATCTATCATAAACAGTTTACCCGTTGACCTCTCTTCTTGAAAGGTAGAGCTAAGAATATTTGTATTTGTTACATTTAAGGAAATCAGATATTTTTCAATTTTTAACATGGCCTATAAGCATGGCCTTAGAAAGCATGATAGTTTGAGAAATCATAAAAGATTAATTAAGACCATTGACTAAATTGCTTAGTGATACCCATTATGGAGATGATGTGATCATTGGAATAATTGATTCGGGTTAGTAATCAAATTTTATTTTCTTTAATATGATATTATTATTATTTTTTTTTTGTTATTGTTGTTGTTAATAGAAATTGTCTTTACTCAAAAAAATATGTTTCAAATATAATTATTTTAACCATGTTAGCAAGAAAGTGTATTATACTTTTAGAATTAAATATTTTAATTTTTTTTCATAAAAAAAAATGTAAAGAACTTCTTAATAATATTCACGTATCAAGAGAAGTAAAATTCTCGTGTATTCAGTGTGCAGCCCATAACAATTTCTTAATCAAGAAAATATTTTTGTTAGAGTTTGTTTGGTTTAGGTTTCTATTATTTATGTATATAATGTGTAAATTACATAACATAAGAATTTAAACTGCTATAATAATAATTATTATTTAATATAATTATTTACTAGAAATAATTAATTCTAATAGCCTAATATTGTTATTAATTGCATATAATTATATAAAATTTTTAATTTTTACTATTGATAATAAAAATAATAATAGAATCAATTATGATTATTATATAAAATCGATAAAATTAAATACAAATTATGATCATTAAATATACTAACTCTTACACAAATTAATATTTAAGAAAGATATCAATTCTTTGTTATTTAATAAATAATCTTTAAGAAAAACACAAAAAATTATGGAGAAAACTCACAATTATGAAATTTTTTTGGTGGTTTTGGAAAAAATATTTTTGTGCAGCCATAATATATCACAAACAGTATTATTATTAAAATTTCAAAAATTAATTTAGGCGTATCCAATATCTAGATTACTCCTAAATTACGATATAAGAAAATACCAGCCAGTAATGTTTTTTATTTAACCTAATGTTGAATTAGTATCCAAGAACATATCCAAAGAAAAATAAAAAAAAGTAAGAGGAGAGCAATTTTAAGAAATAATGCTGGGTGTGTTTAATGGGGAGAGTTATTAAGTCCAACCCATCCATTTTCTATTGGTACCCAAGAACATGATCTAGAGATTCCCAGGCACATCAACACGCCATTGACATGATGCTTAAGCGCACCTAGGAGGCCATGCCACCATTGTTCCTAATAATTGGATGCTTGGGCGTGTCTAAGCATCACGCAAGAACCATTCAAAAAATGGCCAAATGCACTTGTAGATGCACCCAGGCATGTTAAAGATTTAGAAATACAGGTGCCCTTGATGCTTAAGCACAAACAAGAGGAGTGCTTTCTATTTTGGCGGTGAAGAAGTGTGTGCTTGGATGCTAATGGGTGCACCAAGTTGCAACAACAATTAGCTCGCACTTAGGCGCAATGAGAGTTAAGATCAAGTGCACATGAATATATTAGATTAGACTCGTGTTCATGCATGTTATGCTTGCGCCTAGACGCTCAAGCAAGGAACAGTCAATTGCATGTTGACTTAAGATGCGTGCGAGAAAATCAATTCCACAGGCTTAGACACACATTGTCACACCCTAGAAGAATCATGGCAAAGTATATATATATTATTTTTTTATTTATTTATTTTTTTTTTTGGGAAAGAAATTTCAGCAGAATTTGATTTCACAATAATAAAACATACAGTATTAGGGCTGGGAGGGTACATAATTCAAGAAGGACAAAATTCTTAAAACCAACTCCAAAAAAAAAAATCCAAGGAATATCCTAAAAAGTTTCCAGATAAAAAAATAAATAAAAACATCTGAAAGTTCAAAACACACTTAGGCATTGAGACCCACATCGAGCACCAACCAATCACCCAGATTAAGAACTAAATACAGCAGTCATCTAGAAGTTACCCTTAGAATAATGCAATTTTTTAAGCAATAGCAAGAATTAGTGAGCGCCCAGCTATTAAGGGAATTAAGAGAGATCAGCCCAACAGAATGATTCTAAGAAGCAATGACCCAGCTTCGAAACATCGAATCACTAATAGCCATTAACTTAACATAATTGCTGAGCACCCAACTTTTAAGAGACTTAAGAACAGAGTGCACCAGCCAATCACCTAAAATATAAACTAAATATGGCAACCAAATAGAAGCCACCCCCAAACTAAGGAATAAAAACCTCCAAGGCAAGCAATATAACCATTTATAAGGTCAGTGCTAACACAAACATTATAAGGATAGCACATATTTAACATAATCTGCATTTAAAGTTTTCCAGTTAAAATTCTTAGCATTATAATTGGTGATAGTTTTTAGAACATTGGATTTTATAACTTCCATAATTTTATATTCATTGAAAGAATCGAAGAGTATTTTGACTTGTTCCACGCATTCCAAATATTCCAAAGAATATAGCTATCAATCAGCTGCCCAAAATGAATTTTTTTCTTATGCATAGGCCACCAAACAAAAATACTTTTAATATCAGTAGGGATGGCAGCCCCATTGGATATAATATTTAAGGAAGACCAAATATTATTGCTAGCTTTGCTGTTAATAAAAACATGGTTAACTGTTTCGATGTTGTCAAAACAGCAGTGGCATTTAGAGGCTAAATTGTATCCCTTTGTTTCATAGTACAATCCACACTAATGATGTTGTTATATAGTCTCCAGAAAAAAATACCTATAATATTTGGAACAAATTTATTCCAAATCCAAATAAGAAAAATTGACCGGTTGTGGGACCTGCTAATTTACTAAAGAGAGGAAAGATTGATTTTTTTATTTGAGCAAAGGATGGAGTTGGCCACCTTAACTTAATCAAATTTAGGATTTAAACATTTAATTTTATCAACCATATCTATAGGCAACATATCGCAAAGAAGATCATGTTCCACCCATTCTCTTTGTCGAAACATTCAGCTAAAGTTAGCTTCTGGTTTCTAATATTGCAAGTGTTGCTGGCCAAAGTTTCTATTTTGTTCTAGTAATCATACCAAAAAGATATAGACTTATCAAGGGTATCCCAAGATAATGTTTCTTCAATAAAGTCCCGCGAAGAGAGCATTCTAGACCAAGTGATAGAATCAATAATTTCTGGTTCATTTGAGATATGTGAGTTATAAAATAATATTTAGCTAAAATGATATTTGACCAAATAGCATTAAAGTTTTGAATTTCCACCAAATTTTGTGGGAGAAGGCTTTATATAAGGCAAAGAGACATCTAGTTCCAAGCCCTCCCTCCAAAGTGGGAAAAGTGAGATGATTTCAAGAACACCAAATCATTTTTGTACCTTTAGGATGAGTCCAAAAGAATTTGTTCAATATGCCTTTTAACTTATTGAAAATGAAATTGGTAGGAGAGGTTACCTCAAGCTAATAAATGGGGATAGTGTTAAGGACATACTTGAGGAGAACCAATCTCCCACCTTGAGAGAGGTACTTGAGTTCCCACCCTTAAAGTTTCTTAAATATGGCATCAATGAGACTTGAGAAATTACTATTTTTGTTGTGCCCAGTAGTAATTGGGATGCTAAGGTAGTGAATTGGGAGTTTTCCATGTTTAATATTTAAAGTATTTATGATTCATTAATCTCATTGCAAACATCCCACTTGATGATTTCCCAAAAATTATAGAAAAACTCACCTGGAAAGCCATCAGAGCCAGGACAAGTATTTTTTTTGAGATCTCTAACAACCTCCCAAATTCCTTCATCATTATGCATCAAATTAAGGGAGATATTGTCATCAACTGAAATTTGGGGAATAGGTAACTCCAGATTAAGAGGGGTAACTCTAGCGTTAAGATTATGGAAAGTCTCTTTAGAAAAGAAAATTGCTGAATTTTGGATATCTCCCAAATCCTTAAGTTCAGTAGTATTTGGGGAACAAATTTTGGAAACATTGCATCAAATATTATTAATAAGGAATATGATCATGGCAAAGTATATATATATATATATAGATATTGCATATGGGTTATTGGAATAATACATTGTCGATTCTTAAAACCCTATGCTGATTACATTGTGAAATTATTTTTTGTGGAGTCGGCTCCTAGGTAATTGTGATGACCCCAATATTGAGAATCACTTAACTCAACATTGATCATGACCACAATACCTAATACTAGATTAGAGGAAAACTAATCTAAATCATTAGATATTATGTTTGGCCAAAGATTTAGAAGAGGGTCTTAAGTTAAGATAGAAGGGAAATCATGAATTGTATTAAGTAATTTATATATGAAGATGCAATAAATAAATTTATGAATGAGAATGAAATATAATTGAGCCTATATATGTAAGAAGACATGAGATTGTAATTTAAAATAATTGAAATGAATACATTCAATCTTAGATATGAAATTCTAGTTATTTAGTGAGTATTTTGACATGTGAGTTATATAAGTCTACATTTTTCAATAAAATTTCTAATTCTAAATTTTCTTAAAAATTTTAGCAGAGTCTCTTTTGTAAATGGCTAAGGAAATACTTGCAAAGTAGACATGCAAGTCTTCCATTCTAATGAAAGTTATATTTTTAAAGAAACAACAACCAAACTAATATGCAATCAATCCATTTTAGTTCAGTATAGAGTTTAATCCTTTATATAGGATTGCTCATTTCCAATTCTAAAATAGAGTTCAATCCATTACATATGATCACTCATTTATAATTCTAAAGTAGAGTTCAATCCATTTTATAGGATTGCTCAATTACAATTCTAAAAGTTTAAAAGGGAGAAAATTACATGTGTAACAATTGTCTAACATAAGGTTTAGTTCATCACAACATTCAATGCTCACATGTAGATATATAAAGATTTATTACCTAGATAGGAAACTAGTTTCTAATTCTATAAACAATTGAATAAACAACTAATTCCATTTAACATCTTAGGTAATTATGCAACAAATGGCTTAATTAATGTTCATTTTTATACAATTACAAACATTCATCCATTCAATACATTCATCCATTCATTCATCACAAAAGTAAAGTAAATAACATTATTACAAACCAACAGTAATATTAAAAAAAAGAAAGAAATTGAAAGCTCACTTGAAATTTATTTTAAACTATATAATTTTAGTATATGATAAGCAGAAGCAATTAATTTTTAGCATTTGGTCCAGCTCCACTAGAATCCAAGTGCACCTAATCTATCATATTTTGGCATTTAAATATGATAGGGCAAAGCCAAGAAATAAAAAAAATATATAGTTAGGCTAAACAGTCTAAGTACAACTTAAGATTGACTAAATATGTTATTGTTATAATTGGATATCACTTACTAGTTATAAAATTAAGCACAAGCATGGGTACAATATAGTAAGCATACAAATGAGAAAAAGTAAGTAAGAAAAACAAAGTGAATTAGAATACTCACTTAAGTAAACATCCTAGCTTGCAAATAGAATAAGGGTAAAAGCATCCTAAATAGGCTAGAAATAAACTGATGTGCATATGAAAGTAAATGAAGTAAGGCATGTATACATTCAATTAAACTTATGCGAAGTAAGGAAAAGAAATAGTGAAGCATTTAAATGAAATTTTACAATATTAACTATAATCTAAGTAAACTGTAAACAAGTAAAGTATAGTTCTAAATTATAGAAAATGCATAGTAAAGAAATTAAAGGAAGATTATAGACTATTAATCTATGATTCGCATAGTCTAGAACTATGGAAAGTAACATAGCTAAAAGCAATGGTGAGTCTTAACAATCTATAAGATTAAATATTTCACATATTTATTAATTGAAATTATTTTAATATGTGCTCATTCTGTGGGCATATTCAGAATGAAATGAGGAGTTAAACATGTCTATTTAATAACTAAAGAAAAGTGGGGTCAAATCCTAAAATACTCACATTCACCCTCTGAGAATATGAGGTCTCTTTATTACTCTATTTTCAGCCTACCCTAGACTGATCCACCAAATAAACCCCTAGTAATTTTAATGTGAAAGTTTTATTCATGCACAATGTATTATATGAATGATTCAAGTGAATAAGGCTCAAAACTAAGCAAGCATTTAAGAGAAATTCAATAATTGCAACTAAGTGACGTCTAAAGTTATCTAATTTTAATGATCTACTTAATAATTGAAGCTAATTGAGTTCTTAATTAACTTTAAGATATTGATCTCAAGTTAATTGTAAGTATACAAGTAGTTGGGATTTCAAAAGTAGTAAATTTAATTAAATTAATATGACATGACAAAATAATTTATAAGTATAATTGGTACTATTAAAAACTAGCTCTTAATCACATCCTAAACTATAAGATTCAATTACATAATTAAATCAAGGTTTAGGTGTCAAGTAGGAAGAGATTAAGATAAAGAAAATATCTAAATTAAGAAATTAGAGTTAAGGTAAATTCACTAAAGTTTATTAGGGTTCACTAGCTAGATTATAGTTTGAAGGATTTAATCAAACAAATATTAATATAGCTAAGTTATGAGTGATTACAAGGCTTAGGGTAAGTAATTATTAGGACTTAAGAACCATAAGTTCTAAGTTTTCTAATAAGACTAACTATTCTTAATGAGTGTAACTAATAGATCTAGTGAGCAACTATAGATCAATTATAAATCAATCATAGAGTTTCTACCATAGGGTTGAAAGATGAATTAAGCACTTGGCAATTAATTCATATAGTTAGAAAATTAAGAACTAAGCTCATACTAAATATAATCTAATTTGATAAGGGAGATAATAAATGTGATATGTTAGCTATCTTAGGATTTTATAAAACTAAAACAAGCTATCTAGAAATTTAGAGTAATCATAATAACACTAAATAAGAGTTAAAAACCTAAAATCATAAATTGTTGTCCAATGGAAATGACTTATATATAAATGAAATTCTTATATCGTAAGGAGATAAACGACACTAAGTATATCAATTTTGGACAACTTTGGAAAAATTAGGGTTTTAATGACTCCTAATTAGGGTTAAGAAGTGATTAAGAAAATTAGAGTTCAAATGTTAAATTTTATTTCATATTATTGTTTCTCACATTTTGTAAGTGAAATGGACTAATTGATCATTTAATTCGGACATTAAATGATCAAATTAGGTCACATGAAATGATGAAATTAATTTATAAATAATTAATTAATCTTAAATATTAACTAATTAAAATATTTATTAAAAATTAAATTGCATATTATTAACCTACTCATTTTTGTGATCAAAATGGTATATAATTTTGCATTATTTGGAGTTGTAGTTTTAATGTTATAATTAAAATAAGAATAAGCATTTAATTGAATTAAATCATTATTAATTAATGATTTCAGATCATTAACCGAGAGTTAGGGGTGCAAAAATTTAGGTAGGCGCAGAAATCGGGTTGGTGCGGAATTTGGGAGAAAACGGTGGCCTTCAGGTGCAGAGCCTGGAACAACAACGGCACGAGATTTTAGAAAGATACACGTCGCTCATAAGAGTGGACGTGTGTTACTCTCAGAGGGCACGCCGCAATTTGAAAATGTGTGGTCAAACTGGGACAAGTCGACCCGATTCAGCAACAAAAAACAAACTGAGCGCTGAACTGTTTCATCCCCAAAAGAACGGACATAGAAAAGGTGGAAATTATGGTTTTTGCCAGAATTTGATTCTGGTTGAGCCTCGGGGCGATCCACATACCGGCGAGAAGATCTCACCGAGATGAATCATCCTAGATAAAAAATTGAGGCCAACGGACTTGGGGATCATCAAATAAATCGATGCCCTAAATCATTGACTGAATCCAAAAATCCCTTCGGGTCGATTTGAAAATATCCTAAGTTCAATGGATCCTTAAAATATAATCGATTTAAGTATTGGCAATATATAGATAAGCATCTATACTATGGATTAAGAGATTGGTGTGTACCTGAAATCGAGAAAAATGGAGATTCAGTCGTAAGAACTCCTTCTTCCCATCAAAGGTTCTCCAGCAACCCTTAGCTCTCGCAACAGCTTTAGGAAGGGCAGGAGAAGGAAATGGAGGCATTAGGGGCTTAATCGGCCTTGAGAGGCCTGCCATACCCCACCCTTTGTTCGGCAGGGTACGATGCCTGCGAGAGATGGAAGGCATACAGGGAGCTCGATCTCACCGTCCATTCGATCTGTCGATCCAATGGTCAGATCTGGTACATCTGACCCGATCGATTCCAGGCTGTTCGATCTGCTAGAGAATGAGCGCAACGGCCTCGATTCGCCTGAACCGCTCTCACGTGCACTGGCCTCACGCACGGGATCAGTGCAGTTCAAGAACACAGAATAAAGAATAATTATATTATAATTATATTATTAAATTTAATTGCATTATTTAATTAAATAATTAAACTCATTTCATTAATCAAAATTAATTAACCAAACACACTTCAAAAAATCCCAAAAATTCACCTTTACCTAATTGAGGTGTGGGGAACTCAAGAATATAATCGAATTTTTGATCGGAGGTCAATTTAATTATCTTAATTTTCTGAGTAATTAATTATTATTAAAATATTCGGGGAAAATTCGACGACTTCCAAATATTTCCAAAATGCCACCCTTACCTAATTTGGGTGTGGTGAATCCAATGATAACGAAAATAAAAGAACTAAATCTACCTGATTAAGAAAAAAAATCTTGGAATTCTTCAGCATATCCTCTTTTTTCTCCCGCTTCACCAACTGGATGATTCTGCCAATGAACTTTGATTATAGGAATGATGCGGGTTCTTAACTTCTTAAGATCCCACCCCAGAATTGCAACAGGTTTAACGACAACAGTCAGATTATGTTGTAGTTCCATTTCAGGTATCTGAACTTGCTGACTTGGATCTAGCAAACACCTTCTTAATGATGAAACATGAAACACATTATGTACAGCCGAGAAGTCTTCTGGCAACTCTAATCTGTAAGCAGAGGTTCCAATTCTCTCAATCACTTCAAAGGGTCCCAAATACCTTGAACTCAACTTTCAAGACACACTGAATCTCTGCACACCATGCATCGTACTAACTTTAAGATAAGCTCTATCGCCTACTTGGAACTCCAACTAACGATGACAAGCATCATGGTATTTTTTCTATCTATCCTGAGCTGTAGTCATATTGCGCTTGATTAGTTGAACTTTCTTAGTACTCTCTTATACTAAGTCGAAACCATAAAGTTAAGAGTCTCCTACTTCAATCCAAGCAACTGGAGTTGTACACCTCCTTCCATAAAGAGCTATATAAGGAGCCATACCAATACTGGACTGATAACTGTTGTTGTAGGCAAACTCAACTAACGCTAAATGATCTTCCCATGATCCACCGAAGTCTAGAACACAAAGATGCAAGAGATCTTCCAAAATCTGATTAATATGCTCAGTTTGACTATCTGTTTGAGGATGGAAAGCAGTACTCAATGCTAAACTCATCCTCAAGTCTTGCTAAACAACTGACCAAAATTTGGAAGTGAATCTACTATCTCTTTCAGAAACTATACAGTTCGGTGTACCATGCAGATGAATAATCTCCTTAATATAAAGCTTAGCTAACTTCTCAACTGGATCTATCTGACGAATAGCTAAAAAATGAGCTAACTTGGTGAGTCTATTGACTATCACCCAAATAGAATTAGAACCAGATCTACTCTTAAGCAACCCTAGAATGAAGTCCATGGAGATTTCGGACCACTTCCATTCAGGAATGTCTAAGAGTTTAAGAAGTCCACCGGGATTTTAGTATTCGGCCTTGACCATGGAACAGGGATAGCACGTGGAAATGAAAATGGCTATATCCCGCTTCATGCTGGACCATCAAAATAATTGCTTGAGAACCTGATACATCTTATAACTACCAGGGTGCACTACATAGTCAAAGTTATGAGCTTCAGACAATATCTGTAACTGCAAGCTTTTGGAATCCTTAATTAAGACTTCTGAAATACAACACCTTTATCATCAAGACGTAATTCAGATCTCTTGCCTCTAATGATTTCAAAAACTAATGCACATAAACTCAAATCTTCCTTCTGAGCTTCTACAATCTTAGATCTTTGGGAATCATCTGACTGAATAGTAAATAGTAAAGTGTCTAAATCAGCTGAACTGATAGGCTCAAGATTCAATCTGATAAAATCTTTAATCAAAGATTCGTTGCAAAAAAGGAAGATAAAGTTGCTTTACGACTCAGGGCATCAGCTACAACGTTAGCTTTACCTATATGGTATTGAATTTCCAAATCATAGTCACAAAGTAACTCTAGCCACCTACACTGATGGCAGTTAAGTTCCTTTTGGGTGAATATGAACTTTAAACTTTGGTAATCAGTAAACATCTCACACTTAACTCCATACAGGTAGTATCTCCAAATATGCAGAGCAACAACTACTCCTGTAAGTTTAAGGTCATGTACAAGATAGTTCTTCTCATTAGGCTTAAGCTGTCAGAGGCATAAGCTATGATGTGGTGGTCTTACATCGGAACACAACCAAGTCCTACCTTAGAGGTATCAGTATAAACCTGAAAATCCTTACCCTCACGATGTAGTACTAAAACAGGAGCTGAAGTCAGTAACTATTTTAACTTCTGAAATGATTCTTCACAGGCTGTAGTCCAGATCAATGGAACATCTTAACGAAGAAATTAGAGAGAGTCTAGGAATGAACCTTCTATAATAACCAGTGAGTCCTAAGAAACGTGGATCTCTATTATAGATTTAGGTTGAACTCACTATTGAACAACTTAGATCTTCTTCTGATATACTCTAATGCCTTCAGCATCAATCACGTGACCCAGAAATGCCATGGACTTGAGCCAAAACTTGCACTTAGAAAACTTAGCAAAAAGTTTATTTCTTTTAACAATTCTAGAATGATACAAAGATGTTCTTCATGCTCAGCAATTGACTTCGAGTATATTAGGATGTCGTCGATGAAAACAATGACAAACTCGTCGAGATACGGCTTAAGGATGTGCTGCATCATGTTCATGAAAATGGAATGAGCATTTGTCAGTCCAAAAGACGTGAGTAGAAACTCAAAATGCCCATATCGGGTCCTGAATGCAGTCTTGGAAATATCTTCATCCTTAACTCTAATCTGGTAGTAACATGTTCTTAAGATAATCTTGGAGAAGATCTTTGCTCCGGCGAGTTGATTAAACAAATCATCGATCCTAGGGAAAGGATACTTATTCTTCACAGTCACTTTGTTAAGCTCACGGTAGTCTATACACATCCACATTGATCCATCCTTCTTTTTGACAAATAGGACAGGAGCTCCCCAAGGTGACATACTAGGGTGAACAAATCTTTTCTCTAACAACTCTTGTAATTGCTCTCTAAGCTCTTACAGTTCTTTTTGGAGCCATTTTATAAGGAGCCTTAGACTTAGGTTGATTTTCAAGGACAAGTTCAATAGAAAACCCTACCTCACACTGAGGAGATAGTCCAGGCAAGTCTTCAGTGACACATCCAGGAACTCTTTAACGATGATAGTCTCGTCTGGACTACTTACTTGCTTCACTTTGCCGATTAAAGTTACTAAGATTGCATAGCAACCCTTACTAATGAGACGCTTAGCTTCAATAGCATTGATTTAGGATGCAGCCAAGCTAAGTTTTCCTACAACACTTCAGGTTTCCTTCCAACCTTAAGTGAAACATGCTTATGAAAGCAATCTATTATGGCATTAAATTTAGTTAACCAATCTATTCCTAAGATTATGTTAAAATTTGTAATAGATATAATAATAAGTTTGGATTGGAAGAATTGGTTACTGATTGGGATTTCTACCAAATATAACTCATTACCACACATCTCAGCACTATATGGCATTTGAACTACTAATGAACTGCCTAGGCTAAAATGTTGAAGATTTAAGGAAGAGGCATAACTCACTGACATGAAAGAGTGATTAGCACCAGTGTCAAAGAGAGTGACACAGAACTAGTTTTTAATAATTATAGTTCTTATAGCAGGGAAAATAAACTCTAATTACACTAATGAAATTTAAAATAAGAAAATGCTGAAATTAAAAATTAAGGAAGGAAAATGAAAAACAGAAAATAGGAAATTAAATTTAGAACATACCAGTAACAATGTTATTGTCAACTGGGCAGCTGAAGAGGACAGAGCGTATACCCTTGGTACAACAGGTGGTTGAGCAACAGAGTTGTCCTTTTCTTCCGACTATAGCGGCCTTGCTTGGAGGAAGAAGGATGTACTCCCTTCTGATGCTGACCACTTCCACAAGTATGGGGAGGCATTAAGGCAAGCGTTGGTGCTTGAGAATTTAAAGGAATTGGATTTTGAACATAGCCTTGATCGTTGATCTTCACCTTATCCATAGTCCAGTTAGCATAACAGTCCCAATATTTATGATTGGTTTCGCCACATACATAACATCTACCACCTGAGTGGTAGCACTTCCCATAAGGGTGGGGTCTGTTACATACTGTTTATAGTCTTCCCTGTTGGCCTTGCCTAGGGTTTTGGCTAGAATTTTGATTTGGGTTTTGGCCAGAAGTTAGCTGGAAGACTTTCAAACCATGAGAATAGTTTATCTTAAAGGATTCAGATTTGGAAAGTTGAGGATGGGAGCGCTTCCTCAAATCCATCTAAGATTGATGGTACACTACCATATAAGCACCTACCAAGATCTTAGGAAAACTGTCATGATGTTGAGACATCAAATGACTTTTGACAGAATCTCTAAGTACAGACAGAAATCTAGTGCACCTAGCCATTTCAGTATGGACTAGATTGGGAGCAAATCGAGAGAGTTTACGAAACTCTATCTCATAATTATGCACAGAGTGATTTCCCTGGACAAGCTGCATAAAATTATTTTCTATTATAGTTTGGGTAGAAGGGGGGAATGAATTGTTCATGGAACACCTGTTCAAATTCATCCCAAGGGATGTCTCCTATTTGAACCTCAGAGAAGCAATTTTTCAACTCACTATCCCACCAGTACTCGGCTTCCCCGTGGAATAGGTAGGTTGCAAGATGGAGGCATTCGCTCTCCGGACACTTAATAAGAGGTAGTGTCTTCTTCATTGCCTTCAGCCAATCAATGACTTTGAAATGGGAAACTAAACCATTGAAGGTTGAGGGGTTTAGACGAAGAAATGTGAGAAGGTAGGCATCCACAATAGGGCCTGAGGATGGCTGTGGAGCTAAGGGAAGTTTAGGGATAATAGGAGAGGAAGCTTGAGGAGGAGTTTGGCAGATTTGAGATGGTACTGGAGAAGGTTGGGAAAGGTTGCTAGATGAAGCCATCCTTTCTGCTACATGTGTTTGTACTTCTACCATAACCTTCATCATGTCCAATGAATTCTACATTTGCTTAGTTTGAGAAGTTGTAGTGGAAGTAAGTTCTTCCACTATTGGTTTAGTAGGAATATTAGGATTTGGATCCATTCTAAAGAAAGGAAAAAAAAACATCATTCAGAAATTAAAGAAGGTAAGAAAGGGAAATTCTCATTAAACTTTAAAACTTTTAAGAAATAATAATCTTTGGAGGAAAATAAAGAGACATAAGTAAGAAGAAGTTATTTACAAATCTACTAAAGGGAAAGAAGATAGAGCAAAAGGAAGACTATTATTAATAGTTACAAATTTTTGCATAAAATATGTTCTTAAAGTCTTCATAAGTGGGGGCACGATGAAGATGCCTACAACCATGAATGAGAACAAAATAAGCGTGACACCACCAGTCCATGGAGTAGTCACTGAAACATTCATCTTAAATTTTAAAGAGTAAGTGATCAGGGCATTTTATGGCTTCAAACACTGTAGTAACACGGGTGAGCTATTCCCTAGCTAGTTGAGGGAAGTGATCGCCTCTAAATACACAAACCTTAGAAGTTTATTTAGAATGTCACCTCCTGCAGCAGATACTCCCAAGTAAATTCTACCAAACATTGACCCATACCAATGATCATACTCCCAATATTGGAAGAATAATTTGGTATAAAACTTAGTTCAGTACTAGGATCTGCCATCTGAAAGTTAAATTAAAGTTTAAGTTAGAAATTTAAATCACTTATTTGATTGAAAATGTGTTTACTGTCCTAAGATGTCATTTATTTATTTTTACTATACTGTGTTGTTTGCTTTTGGATGAATTGATGTGTTTGTCTTAACTTAAAGTTCTCAACTTAGCTCTGATACCAACTATGATGGCCCCAATATTGAGAATCACTTAACTCAACATTGATATGTCACAATAATACCTAATGCTAGATTAGAAGAAAATAACTCCAAATCATTAGAGATTGTGTTTGGCCAAGGATTTAGAAGAGGGTCTTAAGTTAAGATGGAAGGAAAATTATGAATGGTATTAAGTAGTTTATAGATGAAGATGCAATACATAAATTTATGAATGAAAATGAAATATAATTGAGCATATGATATATGTAAGAAGACATGAGATTGTAATTTAAAACAATTGAAATGAATACATTCAATCATAGATATGAAATTCTAAATATTTAGTGAGTATTTGATATGTGAGTTATAAGTCTACATTTTTTAATAAAATTTCTAAGTTCAAATTTTCTTAAAAATTTTGGTAGTCTCCATTATAAATGGCTAAGGAAATACCTGCAAAGTAGACATGCAAGACTTCCATTCCAATGGAAGTTATATTTTGAAAGAAAATACAACCTAAGCTAACATGCAATCAATCCATTTTAGTTCCAATTCTAGTATAAAGTTCAATCCATTATATAGGATTGCTCATTTCTAATTCTAAAATAGAGTTCAATCCATTACATAGAATTACTCATTTATAATTCTAAAGTACAATTCAATCCATTTCATAAGATTGCTCATTTACAATTATAAAGGTTTAAAAGTGAGAAAATTACATGTGTAACAATTGTCTAACCTAAGGTTTACTTCATCACAACATTCAATGCTCACATGTAGATATGTTAAGATTTATTACCTAGATAAGAAACTAGTTTCCAATTCTATAAATAATTGAATAAACAACTAATTCCATGTAACATCTTAGGTAATTATGCAACAAACAACTTAATTAATGTTCATTTTTATACAAATTTAACCATTCATCCATTCAATACATTCATCCGTTCATTCATCACAAGCACTTAAATATAAACTAAGCTCCAACAAAATGTAGTAAAAGTAAAGTAAATAACATTATTACAAACCAACAGTAATATTAAGTGAAAGAAAGAAATTGAAAGCTCACTTGAAATTTATTTTAAGCTATATAATTTTAGTATATGATAAGCAAAAGCAATTAATTTTTAGCGCTTGGTCCAACTCCACTAGCCTCCAACTGGACCTGAACTATCACATTTTGGCATTTAAATGTGATAGAGCAAAGCCAAGAAATATAAAAAAATCTAGTTATACTAAATAGTATATATACAATTTAAGATTGCCTAAATATATTATTGTTATAAATGGATATCACTAACTAGTTACAAAATTAAACACAAGCATGGGTGCAATATAGTAAGCATACAAATGAGAAAAAGTAAGTAAGAAAAATAAAGTGAGTTAAAATACTCACTTAAGTAAACATCCTAGCCTGTAAATATAATAAGGGTAAAAGCATTCTAAATATGCTAGAAATAAATTGATGTGCATATGAAAGTAAATGAATGTTCAATTAAACTTATGCTAAGTAAGGAAAAGAAACATTAAAGTATTTAAATAAAATTTTACAATATTCACTGTAATCTAAGTAAACTATAATCAAGTAAAGTATAGTTCTAAATCATAGAAAATGCATAGTAAGGAAATTAAAGGAAGATCTAAGACTATTAGTCTAAGATTCACATAGTCTAGAACTATGGAAAGTAACATAGCTAAAAGCTATGGTGAGTCTTAACAATATATAAGATTGAATATTTCACATGTTTAATAATTAAAGTTATTTTAATCTGTGCTCATTCTGTGGGTATATTCAGAATAAAATGAGGATTTAAACACGTGCTCAAAGCTAAGATAGCATTCAAGGGAAATTCAATAATTGCAACTAAGTGATATCCAAAGTTATCTAATTTTAATGATCTACTTAATGATTGGAGCTAATTGAGTTCCCAATTAATTTTAAGATATTGATCTCAAGTTAATTGTAAGTATAATAGTAGTTGGGATTTTGAAAGTTGTAGATTCAATTCAATTAATATGATATGACAAATAATTTATAAGTATAATTAGTACTATTAGAAACTAGCTCTTAATCACATCCTAAACTATAAGATTTAATTACATAATTAAATCAAGGTTTAGGTGTCAAGTAGGAAGAGATTAAGATAAAGAAAATGTCTAAATTAAGAAATTGGAGTTAAGGTACATTCGCTAAAATTCATTAGGGTTCACTAGCTAGGTTATAATTTGAAGGATCTAATCAAAAAAATATTAATCTAGCTAAATTATGAGTAATTGCAAGGTTTAGGGTTAGTAATTACTAGGACTTAAGAACTACAAGTTCTAAGTATTCTAATAGTTGATGTTTAAGGAATTCAATAGGATTCCTAAGCTATCTAAGTAAGTTAGGGATTCTTATTACTATATCTTAAAATATTCAAGAGAAGGTTTTAGGGATTAGGATGAATGAGCTAAGTTCTAATATAATCACTAAAGCTAGATCTAGTTGATTCAATATTCTACAATTATCGAGGCATTAAGACTAATTATTCTTAATAGGTGTAACTAATATATCTAGGGATCAACTATAGATCAATTATAAATCAATCCTAGGGTTTCTACCATAGGATTGAATGATGAATTAAGCACTTAGCAATTGATTCTTATAGCTAAAAATTGAGAACTAAGCTCATACTAAATGTAATCTAATTTGGTAAGGGAGATAATAAATGTGACATGTTAGCTATCCTAGGATTTTATAAAACTTAAAACAAGTTATCTAGAAATTTAGAGTAATCACAATAACACTAAATAAGAGTCAACAACCTAAATGAAATACTTATATCATAAAAAAAAATGACACTAAGTATATCAATTTTGGACAACTTTGGAAAAATTAGGGTTTTAATGACTCCTAATTAGGTTAAAAATGATTAAACAAATTATGATTCAAATGTTAAATTTTATTTGATATTATTATTTTTCACATTTTTATGAGTGAAATGGACTATTTGATCATTTAATTTGGATATTAAATAATCAAATTAGGTCACATGAAAAGATGAAATTAATTTATAAATATATAATTAATCTTAAATATTGACTAATTAAAATATTTATCAAAATAGAAATTAAGTTGCATATTATTAATCTACTCGTTTTTGTGATTAAAATGGTATATAATATTGTATTATTTGGAGTTGTATTTTTAAAGTTATAATAAAAATAAGAATAAGCATTTAATTAATATAAATCATTATTAATTAATGATTTCAATTCATTAACCGAGAGTTAGGGGTGCAGAAATTTAGGTAGGCACAGAAATCGGGTCAGCGTGGAATTCGGGAGAAAATGGCGGCCTTCAGGTGCGGAACCCGGAACAACAGCGACACAGGATTTTAGAAAGACATGCATCACTCATAAGAGTCGACGTGTGTCGCTCTCAGAGGGCACACCGCAATTTGAAAATGTGCGGTCGAACCAGGACGGGTCAACCGGTTCAGCGACAAAAAACAAACCGAGCGCTGAACCGTTTCGTCCCCAAAAGAACGAACACAGTAAAGGAGGAAATTAGGGTTTTTGCCAGAATTTGATTCTGGTTGAGCCACGGGGCGATCCACATACCGGCAAGAAGATCTCACCAGGACGAATCGTCCTAGATAAAAATTGAGGCCAACGGACTTGGGGATCATCAAATAAATCGATGCCCTAAATCATTGACCGAATCCAAAAATCTCGTAGGACTCCAAATCTCTTCGGGTCAATTTGAAAATTTCCTAAGTTTAATCGATCCTTAAAACATAATCAATTTAAGTACTGGCAATCTATAGATAAGCATCTATACTATTGATTAAAGGATTGGTGTGTACCTAAAATCGGGAAAAATGCAGATTCAGTCGCAAGAACTCCTTTCTCCCTTCGCAAGAACTCCTTTCTCCCAGCAAAGGTTCTCCAGCAGCCCTTAGCTCTCGCAACAGCTTTAGGAAGGGTAGGAGAAGGAAATGGAGGCATTAGGGGCTTAATCAGCCTCGAGAGTCCTGCGAGAGATTGAAGGCATACAGGGAGTTCGATTTGACTGTCTGTTCGATCTATTGATCGAACGATCAGATCTGGTACATCTGACTTGATCAATTCCAGGCCGTTTGATCTGCCAGAGAATGAGCGCAACGGCCCTGATTCAGCTAAGTCTCTCTCCCATACACAGGCCTCATGCATAACACAGTTCAAAAACGTGGAATAAGGAATAATTATATTATTAAATTAAATTGCATTATTTAATTAAATAATTAAACTCATTTCATTAATCAAAATTAATTAACCAAACGCACTCCGAAAAATCCCAAAAATTCACCCTTATCTAATTGAGGTGTGGGAAACTCAAAAATACAATCGGATTTTTGATCGAATGTCAGTTTAATTATCTTAATTTTCTGAGTAATTAAATATTATTAAAATATTCTGGGAAAATTCGACGACTTCCAAACACTTCTAAAATACCACCTTTACTTAATTTGGGTGTGGTGAATCCAATGGTGGACTTCGTTTTCGATTCTGAGGTCTAAATAATTTTGGCATTCTCAGAATTATCAAAAAACCAAGAAATGTTGGAAATTGTCAAACGATCTCCAAATCGCACGAAATTTGAAATGAGAACTCCTAAAACTATTATAAGACTAATGAAAAAGGATTATAGTCAATTCGGTCACTAATTGGCAGGTAACAACACTAGGGCTGTTACAATTATTCCCTAATTTTTTCTTGCATATTTATATCTTATTGTGACTATTTCAGTACTAACATGTTGTCCCTTTTGCCACCACAAGCTAATCCTCTGACCATGCCTTGAGTCACGTTGCATCTCTCTTTATTGTGCATGTGCCTGCCTTTGTGACCAACCCACTCAACATTGCCCCCATCCCTCTAACAACCCTACTTGCAGTAACCTATGGCACCATCTCTATCCCTGTTGCCCTTGAAGTGCCACAAAAATCAATGGCGGCGAGAACACCTCTTTTTTGTGGTATTCCACTAATTTCTTATGATTTATTTCATATAAATGTGTGTTTAATAATTTTTCTAAGTAATTATTAAATTATTTTGAAATTTTGAAATATTTAATTCAATTAATGTTTTATTTATTCAATATTTTATATTTGAATTAATAAATTAAATACATTTGCATAATTTTATATGTTCAAGTATGTAAAATTATGTATATATATATATATATATATGTGTAATTATTCTTTTTGGTATTTTTAACAGTGTAATTTTACATCATAATAATAAGATTATTCCTATTATTTTTATTATTATTATTATTCTCTGTGTTGGAGATTTTACTCTTAATTAATGCTACTTTTAGATTTTATTCTTAACTAATGCTACTTAATTAGTAGCAAGAACCATTCAAGGAATAGCCAAATGCACTTATAGATCCACCCAAGCATGTTGAAGATTTATTAAGTCTCGTGCCCTAGATGCTTAAGCACAAATAAGAGGAGTGCTCTTTATTTTGGTGGTGAATAAGTGTGATTGGATGCTAGTGGGTGCACCAAGTTGCAACAACATGCATATTAACTAAAGTGACAATTTCCTCGAACCCAGATGCAATAATTGGCTCACACCCAGGCGCAATGAGAGTCACAATCAAGTACACATGGGTATATTATATTAGTCTCGTGCTCATGCATAATTATGCTCATGCCTAGGTGCACAAACATGGAACAATCGATTACATGTTGACTTAAGATTCGTGTGAGGAAATCAATTCTACAGACCCATACACATATTGCAAGACCTCGGATGAATCATGGCAAAGTATATATATATATATATATATATATATATATATATATATATATATATATATATATTTATTTATTGCATCACACTCTCGTTTAAGGTTTGCAGGCAAAAAAGCAGATTGGTTGGTGGGATTTTGGCACTCTCTCCATCGGCACAACCAACGAATTCGGGCCCTGCTCCTCCTCAGATCCCTCTGGGTAACTCTTATTACTACTTCATTTTTTCCTATATGTTATATCCCTCCTAGTAGGCCTGAACAAATGACTATTGCTAATTTGGGAACTACTGTTAACCTCACTACTACTCTTATTAATGCAGTTGATGGTAGTGAAAACATCTACGCTACTACTCTCATTTCAAATCAAATTGATATGCTTGTAATGCTATTCAAGTGTTGCAGAATCTGGGCACCGCACCCCCAAAACTACTACACATGTAATCCTCCCAATGCTAAGTTGTGCCAAGATACTTTAAATATTAAAATATTTTTGAATTAAATATAAACCCATCTACTTTAAACATCAACCTGACCACTCTTGAACACCTGGAAACTTGTATAGAAAGGCTTGACACATTAAAATTATAGGTAAATTTTCCTGGTTCCATGGTTGAGTATACTATCTATTCTGAACTTGAAAATGCTTTTTCTGAACACATTATTACTATGTCTTTATCTACTAAAGGTTCTGCTAAAGCCACCACAGCTTGTATTTCTAACAATGTTATTTTAAATAAAGAAAATACTCCTAGTACTTTTGAGGCTGCTATTACATCAACTAAAAATATTTACCTATTACTAGTTCTACATGTAACACTAGATTAGTTGTTAGTATCGAAAACATAGAGAAACATGATTATTTACAAAATATTACAAATGAAACCTATAGTTTAGATAAAACTACTTAGGTTGCTTGTTCCATTGATGATGCTAATGCCATTATTACTAGTGATTTTAATTTTTCTTATTCCCATGTTAATGCTGCTAGTGTCTTTGTTAATGTAAATGATGTGCCTACTCACAACATTCCCTTATCTGATTGTGGTTCCTCTGATAACAACCCTATGGGTGCTGAAGCTTTAAACAAAAGCTTTGAAATTGGGACCTCAAATCAAAAAGGAAAAACTATAAATCTTGTCTCTAAATAGGACCTCCATTTTAGGAATAGTTTATATGGTAATTTATCCACCCTAATCACTTATTTTATTTTAAATAATGATGATGTTGATTTATATAATGTTGTTTCTAACATCATCTCAATTGAGTCCTTTTTATGCAGTGATGCCAATATAGTTCAGTTGGAGCAAAAGGAAGTTAATGTGGGCTTTTCCTCTCCCAAAAGTACTTGAAAAATCAAAACTAATATGATCTCCAACAAAAATAAAAAAGGTGTACTTTGAATTTGGCTGTGCGTGCATGAGTGTTAATGCCATGGATGACCGTAACAACATTCTCCGTGTAAAAATAGCCCATGCACAACTTTGAACAAGTGCTTGATCATTTGAGCCATGAGGATAGTTAACATTCAATGGGCTTCATAGCTTACTCTTGATTTATGTGAAGTAATTGAGTGTGTTAGGCTATGAGCTATGTGATAAGCTCATTTAGCTTGTTAGCACATTACAGTGGCTAAATTAAGAGTAGGTACATGTGAGCTGAGAACCACCTTTTGAGCTCCACGGCTCATCCTTAGTTTATGCAAGGATCTAGAGCTTTATGAGCTATGAGTGATGTGACATAAGCTCGTTTTGCCTAGAAGCTCATTTTCTTAGCTAAATCAAGAGTAGATGCACGTGAGCCATTGGTGGAATCAAGTTCATGTAATTTTCAATATAAATTGTAGATTTCATCACTTAAACATATAAAATAATTTGATATACAAAAAATCACACAAATATCTATGTACCTAGATTGAACCTTCTAGTATTTATCATAGAGCACTAGATAAGATTTACTGCATTTAGTAAGTTCACTAGAGAAGATTAAATCTCTTGATTAAGAAATGAAAATTAATCTAATTGACTTGATATGAAATTGAGAAGAAGAGTACTTGCATGAACCCATATTACTTTGCATATTTAATCCCAACTCTCCCCAATCTTCCAAAAATAATTTCAACACTAAAAGAAACCTTGGAATCATAATTTAAAACCAATTCCAAAATCATATTGATCACTTAAACATTATTGAACTTAAGTATACTCTAGTAATGAACTAAACACCATTCCCAAAGGATGATAAATATCAGGATCTTACCATCCCATATTACTTTGGACCATGTACACTTGGTGCAAACGCAGACTATGTATTTTAGGCATGTCAATCCTCTGGTAGGAGATTTGCTTGCATTGATCATTTTCTTAAAAATAATACTTGTTGTAATGAGTTATCTGATCTAAGAAATTTTAAAAACAATACTTGTTATAATGAGTTCTCAAATCTAAAAAATTTATCCATTAACTCTACGAGATTTGATCATAAACCCATTATTTTTGCTGCTTGGAATAAGAATTCCTCCTTACCAAAATCTTTCAGATTTTAGTTATTCGAGTTCGAAATGCCTGAATGTGCTGAGATCATCTCTTCTTCTTGTAGTAAACATTATGCGCTTTATGGTATGCTTCATTTTGTAGAGAAATTCAAAAATCTTCATAAAGCTCTTAGCATTTGGAACAAAAATTATGTGGGCAATATATTTTATAACCTTGAGAAGCTCGAAAATACTAATTCCAACTTATAAGGTATCTATGAAAACTAGGATACTAATCATAATTATATTACCCTTTACAAAGCTAAAGTGGATCTTATTCATACTCAGAATGGCATTGATCTTTATTTGAAACAAAATTGTAGCCTCAACTAAAAACTTAATGGTGAATGGAACACTGCATTTTACCATAACTGTGTTAATAAAAGAAGGCACATCAATCGCATCAATGATATTGTTTCTCCTGACTGTTTGATCTTTACCAATCACAACAATCTTAATTTTCAGCCATTAACTACTATAAATACATACTTAATCATGATTCTCAATCTCCCCATACCTCCTATTTGGAGTACCCCCACTCCTTGTATCAATGCTGAGGATAATATGTTGCTTAATAGGTTACCTTCTTCTGAGAAAATATGGGATTTTATTAATAGCCTTAAATTTAACACTAGCCCTGGTCCTGATGGGTTTCTTAGAGAGTTTTATTGCAAATTTTGGCATATTATTAAAGAAGATATATGTAATGGAATTAAAGAATTCTTCATCAATGTCCCATTGACTATATTTTTCAGTCACACTATGATCTAGCTTATACCCAATAAAGATAAGGCTAATTGGTGGTCCAACTTTAGGCCGATTAGTCTTTGGTCCATTTTAATAAAATTATAGCTAAAATCTTAGCTAATAGATTACAGTCCACTCTTCATAAGCTCATTAAAACTAACCAAACTACTTTTATTCATGGTAGAAAAATTCAAGATAATATTCCAGTAGCTCAAGAGCTTTTCCATAGCTTAAAAAACAAAAGTTGGGGTCACAACTTGATTGTTAAACTTGATCTTAAAAAAGCCTTCGACAAACTTGATTGGAACTTCATTTTTAATCTGCTAAAAAGTTATGGCTTCAATGACCCTTTTCTAGATAAAATCAAACTTTTGATCACTAATAATTGGTTTTTTATTCTTATAAATGGGTATCCTGGAGGTTTTCTTAAGTCTAAAAGAGGACTTCGTCAAGGAGATCTCATCTCTCCCTTTCTTTTCATCCTTGCTATGAACTATTGGTCTTTCAACATCAACAAAAATTTTCTTAATGATTCTAAACTTTATAATAGCATTGGGAGAAAATTCTTGGTATCTCACATTGCCTTTGTTGATGATCTTATTCTTTTCTCTAAAGGTAACCTCAGATCAAAAGAAAAGACAAAAGCTATTATTACCTCTCTTGAAAAAGATTCGGGCCTAAAAATCAATGTTTCCAAATTACAATTATTCTTTAATGACAAAATTTTGCTTCATAAAAGCAATGTTGTTGCTAACATGTTAGGCTTTAAAAGAGGCAAATATCCCCTTCATTACCTTAGTAGTCCTATTTTTTTGGTCATAACAAAAGTATCTATTATAAAGATTTATTGGAGAGCATCTTCAAGAAGCTTAAAGTCTAGGAGCACAAATTCCTATCTCAAGGAAGTAGACTTATTCTTCTTAAGTATGTCCTTAATGCCATTTTTCTCTACTAGCTTGAGGTCACCTCCCCAACCTCTCAAGTTATGATTAGAATAAAAAAAAAATTTAATAAATGTCATTGGGTTCATAGCAAAGGTTACAAACTTATTTGGTGTGCTTGGAAACACATCACCTTTCCGACTAATGAAGGTGGCCTCGGCATGAGAAGCCTTGAATCCCTTCATAAGGATTTATCTATCAAACTGTGGTGAAAATTTTGTACTTCCAACTCTCTATGGACCTCTGTTGTCAAGGCAAAGTACTGTGCCTCCACTCACCCATCTTTGGTTAAAAACAAAGTTATTGACTCCCAAATGTAGAAGAGAATGCTTGATTTTCAAAACCCTATTGAAAATACTCTTTATTTGGACATTCTTGATTCATTTGTGTTCTTCTAGTTTGACAAATGGAAAGAACATGATTTAATTAGTGAAATATACAATGTTTATCTCCCCAATCTCACTATTGGGAATCTCTTCTCTAACATCTATGGCTGGAACCTTGAGCACATTCACTCTATTATTCATGAGAAGTGGCCAACTCCATTATTTGCCTCCACCCCACCTTACATCCTACCAAAATTAACAACTCCCCCATGTGTGACTTAAACTCCCTCAAAGTTTCTAAAGTTTGGAACACTTGTAGTCCCACCAAAGATAGATCTTTCCCTAATTGGATGTTGCACAAATTCATTCCCACTCTTATTAGTCTTCTTATTTGGAGTGTTTTCAAAACTTAATTCATTCTGATGACATTTTGCAACCTATGGGCTATCACTTAGCCTCCAAATGTCAATGCTGCTAGTCTCAATAAACTCTTACTCTTATCTTCCTTAAGTGCTATCTTTCGCATAATGCTTGTAAAGCTTTGCTTTCTTCCCCCACTATACATGACAATTTGCATTCCTTTTTAAATAAATGGAAGGCCCAGACTCTGAAAAAGCTTAAATTGGCCATCTTATTGATGCATTTACTCTCTAAAATATTTTGGATACTCGTAACAAAGCTAAATACTTGAACATCCCTTGAATGTCAATAAGATCACTTACTCTACGGTTGCTAACATCCACAACACCATTAAAGTTTATCTTTATGATATTTTTGCTTGGGACAATCTCAAGGACAAGATTAATGTCTTTTCATTAAATATTGTTTTTTATAACCTTGCTAGTTATGGGCTCCACAGGGTCCCTTACTGGCTTTAATGTTATCTTGTTTCGACTAAGCTGCTTCATGGTTTTTTGGCTTCATCTAGAAGTTCCCAGGTGATGTTGGTTTGGTTATATAGATGTGGCAGATTTCCTAAAAGTAGGGTTCCCAATCTTACTGTTAGGTGCAATTTTACTTTACTTAATGATGTGTTGCTCAGTTATAATATCTTGAATTCTATGGTAATCTTTTAATCTTTTATTATTTGAGCACTAGTTTTCTCCATTGGTTGTACTATGCTGCCACCTCACTATGGATTGCATCTTTGCTTTTCGGGCAGCTTTATACTATTATGCTGCTTATGGTTTGCATTTTCATACACTGACTAGGTGTTTCTCTCCTCTCAACATTAATGAGGCTTTCACTTTCAGCAACTTAGCATTTGATTTCATTTTTAATTCTAACGCTTTAATTTGTAGTTTCAAATTTAACATTATTGAGTTGAACCTATGTATTGCCACTATCTGTTTAAAGTTTATGAATAGGATTCAGCATCTCGATCTTACCCTCTATGGTGGCTTGTCCTTGTACTATTACGTTAAAAAGGTTTTACAGTCTTCTTTTTTGTTTCATGGTGTGTACTTAGGTCCCTCAGATGAAAGTTTAAGTCCCTAGTGTATTCGTGATCTTATTGGTGATCTCCTGTCAAAGACTCTGCATGTTAATTGGATCCTTTTGAATGTGATGCTAGTGAACTCCATCGACGATCTTTTGGCGCCTCTTGCGGCAAGTAATTCTGATTATGTATAATTCTTATGTCATTCAATAATTAATTTTTATTACGTTTTCTAAATTAATTAAAATGCCTAAGTATGTAAATCTAAATATTTTATTGCATGTAGGCTGTAGCTATAGTTAAATTTAGATAATTGATTATGTAATTATATGTATTCATTTTAAAATAGTAATGCATGTGTGATTAGGGTTAGCTTCGAGTTGAGTTCGAGTTGAATTAGTGTGGAGTTCGAGTCATTTCAAATAATTTAAATAGAGTTTAAGTCAAGATGTATGACTCGAACTCGACTCGAAAATTTTTGAGTCGAGTCAAAATATCTCGAGTTTGAGTCGAGTAGAGTTCGAATTTCGAGTTTTAGGTCAAATTGTCTGCCCAATAATAATTAAATGGAACACATAAATAGTAGAAACCATAATCAAACAAACTCTAGTCAAAATATTTTTTTATTAATATTTGACATATATATAAATATACGCAAAGATGACATATATATATATATATTAAGTTAAAGTCAAATGAGTAAATATACACAAAGATGACAGATAAGTAAGAAAATCATGTCAATTTCTGAATTTTGACCCGACATAAAAATTTTTTGATTACAAATTTTCAATAATAAAAATTTCTGCAAATTTCTGCAAATCCAATTAATTCAATAAATTTCTACAAATCAAATTAATTCAACAAAAATCATGCTTAACTTTTTTACGTATAGGTAATTAATTAGAGTTAGTCAACCATATTTGATTTTTTTTGCTTTTGTTTAAATTTTCGAGTTCCCTAAAACTCTAACTAATAGAAACCTTTTTGTTGAAATTATAGCTAACTTAATTTTAATTTGAGAAATCGTCCAATGCTAAAATCTTTATAAATTTGCAATTATATATATACTAAGAGAAACATGGGAGGGTACTAAGATTGACTTGATGCCGTTAATATTGACTTATCTAATGATTCTTCTTAGAGAATCCCAAGCGAATCCTATATTGTTAATTAATAAATATTTTATGCTGGAATATTTGAGGCATTGATATTCCTCGACTCGGCAGAAGACGCGCGAAAAGGTCGAGGGGCCTTAATAGGGCACACCGATCGAGGGTCATTTCACCGCGGATAAGAGTCGGACCGCATGGCATTGGGAAAGTCTTGAAGTGCCCTTTCCAACGGCAGCTGAACCAAACTCGGGGAGGGACTGGCCTCGGCGGTGTCTAAACCTAGATGACTTAGGACGGAGGCTTTTTTTTTTTTTTTTTTCTTACATAATATTTATTCTAAAAAATTCAAATCTTCAATTCTAAAAGTATATAACTCTTTTCTGTGCTAAAGACAAATGAGTAAAAATAATTAAAATGTGTAAATGAGTAAATATAAATAAAATGAGTAAATTATACACAAAGATGACATATTCAAAGATGACAAAGATGAGTAAATATACAAAGATAAGTCAATCTCTGAATTTTGACCAAACATAATGATTACAAATTTCAATAATAAAAATTTCTGCAAATTTCTGCAAATCCAAATAATTCAATAAATTTATGCAATTTTCATTTCTATTAATTTTAATTCAATCATTTTATTTTACATAATATATATATATACATATATATATATATATATGTATATATATATTACTATTTCTAATATATAAAAGTGAGAGAAGCTCTCGTTTAAGCATTCTCTGGCGATTTTGTGGCTCCTCCTTGCTCGGCTCCCCGGCCGGAGGCCTCCGATCTCCTGCGACTCTGTCATCGGCTTAGTGCCACCCGGTGACCTCCTTCCCTTTCCTTCTTCATCGTTTTTGCGTTTACTCATTTTAAAATGCGATGGTAATGGACCCTACGGTCAGATCCTTCCGCGACATTGTTGCGAACCCCTCCCTTCCCCTCTCGAAAGAAAACAGCTCCTTCCATGGAGGCCCCGCTCTTTTTTTTTCTGACGAGGAAGTTTTGCAACTAGCAAGTACTCATTCCCGTACTTTGGTAGGCAAATTTGCTAGAAACAAACCCAGTTTTGATTCTATATTAGATTTTATTGTAGGGCTGAAACTCCTCGCTCCGGTAAATATAAGACCCTTTGATTCGCACCATGTTTTTTTCTCCTTCCAGTCGGATATGGGTTACGCTCGTGTTTTCTCAAAAGGTTCTTATGATCTAAAAGGAAATCTTATGCGATTATGTAAATTGGTTCATTTTGTTGATGTTAGGCATGACGTTCCCATTGTCCCGATTTGGGTCAATTTCCCTGGCCTCCGGCTCCATTTTACTGCAAAAGAAATTCTTTTCAATATTGGGATGGCAATCGGAAAACGCTCCAACTTGATCGTAACACTGCCCTTTGCCACAATATAGCTGCTCCTAGAATCCTAATCGAAATAAACAGTGCTTCCCCTCCTCCTAGCTCCATTTGGTTGGGTTCCAAAGAAAAAGATTATGCCCAAGAAATTCGTTATGAAAATATGCCTCTCTACTGTAATTGGTACTACACCTTATGACACAACACGGATATTTGCACTTTTAGAGCTCAAAATTCCCCCTGTCCTTCTGCTGGGAGAAACATTACAAACTCTTACCAGAATAATAATTTTCAGCCTCTTCTTATAGAAGATAGTCAAAACCTAGCGATCATCTTACAAAACCAAAATGTCTCGGAACATCTTGACAATGTCTCGCGGCTAGACCATGGCCCCTTGGCCCTTCAACCCTTATATATTGAAGATAATATTAATTTAGAAATTATTGCGCAAAATTAAAGTCTGGCCCAGGGTATTGTGACTGCTAGAGATATCATTGTAAATGCTAAAATTAATGCTGGAAATGAGGCTGAAATTACTTCCTCTTTTGATATAATGAATAGAAATCCTACCCCAGAAAATAATGTGGTTACTGATAACTCTTTTCCTATTGCTAATAAACATACTATAGTTGCTAATGTTTTGGAAAAATTGGTTCCCAATGATGTGGAACAAATTGTTTCTTTGTTTGGTAACATGCTGGACCTTATTGTGGTGGCTGGTACAGATCCTGATTATGATGTGGAAACCAATGCTTTAAATGCTTCTAATAATCCAAAAAAAAGGTGTAGACTGTTATTGAAACTGAAATTGATCCTTGTACTGTTAACATTTTGGACCCTAATGCTTTAAATGATATCAACAATTTAGAACAAAATGAGGTTGTTGTTTCTGAAACTGAAGCTGATTTAAATGCTGTGAAAATTTTATTTCCAAATGCTGCTGATAACATTGAGAATATTGAAATTGTTGCTGATATATTGTCTCCTACAGATATTCTTTCGGCCTCTATTGAGGGTGATGTTAATGAAAATTCCTTGCATGGAAATGAGGCAGTTGAAAATGCTTTAAAACGGAATGATACCTCCATGATTTCTTTTTCTGGTGCTATGCATGCTAGTTTGGCTACAATTAGCAAAAAGAATGAAAATTTATCTACTGCTGGTCTTTTTATTCCCCCAACTTCTGCTAAGAATATAGTTGTAAATTCTACTGACATGGGTGATGTCATCTCTAAGGTGGTATTTACTGATGCTGTTAACTCTGATTCTATGTTATTGTCATTTACTAACCCTTCTGATTCAGCTAGCTCTATTAACAAGAAGGTGACCGATGCTTCCTGTGATGCTCATAATGCATCGCTAAAAATAAAACTTTTTTTGTTGAAAAAGATGCTCCAACCAAGGCTAATTTTAGCCCTAAGTTGAATACTTTTGATACCGACATAATTAAAGCTGGTAATGATGTTGATCCCTTTTCAGGAAATAGCATTGATCAGATTGTGATAGCACATGAGAAAGCTTATGGTACCACCTCTAGTGCTCCCCTGGATTGCTGCCCGAAAGGTTTGGTAAGAACTGATCAATCCTCCTTCTTGAAACCCAAAACTCTCCTGAAAAATAAAAAGATCTAGTTCAGTATAAATAAAATGCCGACTTCAAATAGGTACAAATCCCTCTCCTCTCTTATTAATCCTGAAAAAATTGAGGAACTTGTCCAAGACCCCACATCTAACAACTCTCTCATTACCACTTTTCCTAATGATACACAATAGTCGATCCCAAGTGAATCTTCTTTTGTTTATCAATGAATATCTTATGTTGGAACATTAGAGGTATTGGCAATACCTCTTCTAAAAATATGCTTAAACATATTATTTTGAAAAAAAAAAAAAATTCCATTCTTGCAATTTTTGAACCTAAATTAAATCAGAACGCTATTAATTCGGTTAGTCATTTTATAAGACTCAAAAATTTTGCTCTAAACAATTCAAACAGAATTTGGGTGTTCTAGGATAACAAATGGAAAGCTAACATCTTAGCCCAATGCAACCAAGCCATCCATATGCAATTCTAAAATGACAACCATAATTTTCTTATAACCTTTGTTCATACAAACAATTAAGGACTTGATCACATCCCTTTTTGGAACTTTCTTAAGGATTGTAGCTCCTCCACCCTCCCACGGGCGGTTGGTGGAGATTTTAATGCTATCCTCAAAAGTTCTAAGTACAAAGATCATACTAGAGATCACTCCATTTCCACTTTTGATTTCAACTCTAACATTCTTGATTATGGTCTGGATGATTTCAATTATTCAGGATCTCCTTTTACTTGGAACTGTGGTAGAAAATTTGCAAGATTAGATAAATTCCTAATCAACAATATTTGGTGTAGTTCCTTCTCTAATTATGAAGCATTCTCTTTGACTTTGACGGTTCCTGACCATAAGCCGATAATTCTCTCTTCTTGGAACCATGATTTAAAAATTCTTAAATCCTTCAGGATTCAAATCTATATGGAATGAACTTTGCGCTATCTATAGTTTCGCCCATTTAGTGGAGAAGTTCAAAAAACTTAGGAAAGCTTGCAGTCTTTGGAACAAAAAGGAGATCGAAAATATCTTTATTAATGCAAGTACTCAGGAAAACAAGGTTAGTTATTTAAAGAATATTTTTGAATTGGACCTCTCATACCATAATCGAACTGAAGTTTCCAAGGCCAAAGCTATGCTTATCCAAACATATAATGATATTGAATCTTTCTAGAAGCAAAAATATAGTATCAATTGGTCTTTGTAGGGTGAAAAAAATACCTCTTTCTATCACAGTTGGGTCAATAAAAGAAGACATGTCAACAAAATTTCCAAAATTTGCCCCCCTAAATATCCTGAAATTAATTGCTTGAAAGATATCCAAAATTCTACTATTACCTTTTTCCAAAACCCTTTTAACAACACAAACTCTTCCTCCCAAAACATCAATCCTGACTTACCTGTTCCCCAAATCTCTATGGAAGAAAATACCCGGATCAATATGATTCCTAGCAATGATGAAATTTGGGAGGTTGTAAAAAGTCTTTAAAAAAATACCTATCTTGGTTCTGATGGGTTTCTTATTGATTTTTTCTGTAAGTTCTGGGAAATTATTAAGGAGGATGTTTGTAATGAGGTTAAAGAAGTCTTTTGTGACGTTCGGTTACCTAAATTCTTTACCCACCATGATGTTATCACTTATCCCCAAATCTGAAAAAGCCCCCTGGTGGTCCCACTTTAGGCCAATCAGTCTTTGTACTTCCATAAATAAAATCATCTCCAAAATCATATCCATAAGAATGCAAACTTTGCTCTCCTGCCTTATTAAACCTAATCAATCTGGCTTTGTTCTCGGTCATCTTATCCAAGATAACATCCTTGCTACCCAAGAACTTTTCCATAGTTTAAAAAAAAATGCTGGGGTCATAACATCATTCTAAAGCTTGACATGGAAAAGGCCTTTGATAGAATTGACTGGAACTTCCTATCTAAAATGCTAAGTAGCTACGGGTTCAATTCTAGTTTCATCCTAAAAATTAAGAACCTTACTGTGGCGCCCCGCACCCTTAATCCGCCAAAGGATTAGGTTAAGGGTGGGGTGTCACTCTGGCTAACCCTTCACTTATCATTGGATTAGGATAGACTCCACAATCCACCTGATTAGGGAAGGATTAACACAGAATCAAACTAACAGTCACTGTATAAGTAAACAAATAGAGTGCAAAAGCGATTTAAGAAAATGTAAACCATCCAAGTATCACAGTGCAAATAGGAAAAATAGAACTCATAATATAAGCATACAATCCAAAAATACAGTTAATAGTACCTGTATTATTACATAATTTAAAATATTTAAATATAATGAAAACCACTCATCCTCACTCAAGAATATAAGAAGGCTAAATGACAGCTTCTTCCACGAGCTCCTCCTCTGGGTAAGGCTCCACACCTAACTCCTGCTCGTCTAACTGAAAGGAGTCTGCCATTGTCGGTTTCACAATGTAGGGCCCCAGCCAAAAAAAAAGAAAAATCTGGTTAGACAATTGTCTAAGTACATTTTAAGCTGATAAATTATTATAAGTGTTAAGTAATATCACCATTTGACAACATCTAAGCAACACATATATATATAAAAAGGAGCGGCAAGCAATACAAAGGAAACAGGGAAGCTATAAATCATCATTTATAACTTAAGCAAAGAAAAGGAAAGAGGCTGAGATATGCCTCGCATACAAACTAAATAAGGAAGGGCGTAAAAATATACATAACTGTCATGTGCTGTAAGAAAAGTCCTACATCCTAAACATACTGGTGATCAATAGGAAATATGCCAATTTAAAATAAACAAATAACTCAGCAGTGGTACATATAAAATAGCAGCAAGATTCAAATATCCTATATATATATATATATATATATATATATATATATATATATATATATATATATAAGCAGTACAAAAAAATAGCTGACGGAATAGAATACTGAAAAGTAAACAGCCACAACTGCATATAAAGCCACACGTGCATCGACTGCCACAACTGCATAGTCTGAGCCGTCCAAATTGAGGTACCTCTATCCCTAAATCTAAGCTTCCAAACGTTAATTTTCTTGTTCGCATGTCTATTTCATAGTCTCGATTGAATTTTGAGCGGACCCGATCGAGTCGATCAGGTCTGGTTAACCCGAATTTGGCAAAAATGAAACAGTGGAAACCGTTATTCGCCGAGCATAGAGGATCTAGTGTTAGGTTTTGCGGGAGCCGTAGTCCTTCTCCGGCGATGTTGAAGGTACCAATCGAAAGGTCTCGAGACCTTTCGATCGGTATACGGCTCGCCCTCCGATGACGACGTTTGCGCAGCCGTTTTTGATGCCCTAAGTTGCCGTTCTCGGTCTGTCGCGGGGACGAAGGGTCTTCGGGCCGGTCGGGTCGGCCCGGGCTCGGCCCGTGGCCCGAGCCGCGGCGCTTCATCTGCCACGGCGGGACCCACGCGCAGCGCGCCAGCCAACCCTGGCGCGACGCGTGGCCTGCGCGTCAGCAGTCTGACCCGTGGGGCCCGCCGTTCTCTGCTCAGCCAATGAGCAGCCACCACGTGTCCTGCAGAAAAGTAAATAATAAAATTAAATATATATAAATAAACGGTTAAATATAATCGAATTATATATATATGATAACAGATTTAATTAATTTAATTAAACAGTAATAATTAATTAATTAAATACCAAACTTTAAACCTAAATAACTCCTAAAATATTTATCCAAATTATATAAATAAATATACCAAATTAATCAGAAAAATATAAGGAATTTATTGATGCCATTTAATTTTCTGTAGGATCAATATTTAATAAAGTGATCATTTAGGGTTTAATTAAGTTCAAATTTATGTCTCAAATATTCAATTAACCATAACTTTGTACCCAATGATCCAAATATACCCAATATGGGTCTTAAAGTGATCAGAAAACCCTAAGAATTAATTTGATAGTGTTTATTTTGCTGTTTGGATTAGTTTGAACCTAATCACATTTAGGACCAAACCCTAATTAGGTTAATTAACCCTAGAACTTCAATTGACCATAACTTGGTCAATTGAGCTCCAAATTTGATGATCCATAGGTCCATTTAGATCAGAAGAACTTAATTAATAATAATCCATAAAAACATTTTAGATCCAATGGTTAGATTTGCTAATCACTCTTAATTGCCCTAAATCTTGATTAGTGATTAATAGCAAATCTAGTAATCCAATTTGAGAAATTTAAACTTCAGAGGACTCATAGAACCATTTAAAATCAATCTATAAGGTTGGATTATAGTTTGAGTGCTTAATTTTATTAATCACTCACTAATCACCCTAAATCCTAATTAGGTCATAACTTAGTCAAATTAGATCCAAATTGAGCCTACCACATATCATTATGATCAGTGAGCTATTTGTAAACCGTAGCCACTAATTTTTACTAAAATTGGATACTAATTGGCAAAGTTAGGTTTTTAACTCATAATTAAGAATCCCTTAATTAACCCTTAAACCCTAGATCTTATATTGGCCATAACTTGGCCAATACTTATCAGAATTTAGCAAATTTAGGTTCTATGAAAAGCTCAGATAGTAAAGAACATTAAACTGAAAGAAAATTTAACTTTCACTTAGTAAAATTACTAATTTGCTCTATTGAGTCAAATTCACTAATTTGATCTCTAAATGGCTTAATAATCACCCAAAATTAACTTAGTTGCTGTCTAATCTTATATTAGACAGTAAGAAAAACTTTCCAAAAGAAAATTTTAGAAATTAAGCCCTAGATCAAAATTTGATCTTTTGAACCCTTAATTAAGGGCAAAATGGTCATTTTGCCCAAATTTAGGGTTTAGCCTTTTAAAGCCCTAAATTCAATTTCCAATCATTAAAATCAGTAAATAGAATGAGTTAGAACTGAAATTAATCAAATTTAAGTCTAAATTAGGTTTTGTTTAAAATCTCAAAATATACTCTTTAAGAAAATTCCTAAGTCTTAAGAAGAGTTCTCTTTCCTTAATTATTCTTAGACTCATCCTTAGGTCTTATAACATTAGTTAGGATGTGTGTCTTGAGAGATACTCTTAGTAATTAAGAGCCTTATTTCCTAAGATTAAGAATAGATCTTAAGTTAGAATTCATCTATTGAGTAAATTGGGTTACTCAATTAGGTGAAACCTTGAGTTTTCTAGTTTATAGATTTTCTTAGTTTATTAAATGATTATTTGATCTTTAGACTTTAGAACTAAGAATAGAAATCCATCCTAATGAATTTGATTCATCATTAGGATTTGCCTTAACCTAATCTGTGAGATCTGGGTTCTAAACCTTAGACCCTTAGATTATACCTTTAGATTAAGTAATTAAACCCCATCATCTGGAGTCTAATTCTTAATCTATTTTCATCTTGATTTGGCTAATCAAGATGTGGTTGGGATGAATTAAATTACAAAATTAGGTCAATGATTTATTCTTTTTAATTAAATAGTCATCTTTTGATTAAGTTATAATTAGGATTTGGCCAGTCCTAATTATCTTCAACAAGTAGGATTCGTGATTCTAAGTTACAGAATGTGTAAGAATTGATAATTCTGAAGCTTATGTAACTTAGAGTAGATAGAACGAATAAAGTAGATAACAAAGGATATCACCTGTGTTTTAGATAGAGTTTCTTGCACTTTGATTTTGATGCTTCGTATTCCTTGATTTTGAGCCTTATACCTTGAGCATATATTATGTACTTAAGATATTTGGTAAATATCTTATGTCAATTTGGAACATTATTTATAAATAGCATTATGTTCACAAGTGGTTTGTAAGGTGTAGCTTGATTAGTATACCTCTTCGATCAACCCGTTCGGGGTCGACAACCTTTCGAGGGTTTAATGTCCGACAGTCTATTGGCCATGCCTAGTCCGAGTGATAGGATGGATAGACTCTCGCCCTACTGACTGCAGAGTCAGGATTCTGATATGAATATACTAATTCAAGTACACTTACATTCAGTTCTATCTTAGCTCATCAGGCTAAGAGTTTCAGTGATGTTCAGTTCAGAGTTTCTTAGCTCATCAGGCTAAGATTTGTTGTATATGTGTTTAGTTTGGGTGACTTAGATAGTCACTGCAGTTTCAGTTTACAGATATTGTTTTACTAGCATATTCTGCATTTCAGCACTGTTTTACTTTCAGTTTTCCTGCACATATAGGATGCTAGTTCTACTTACTGTTTTCATATGCTCACATAGAATGTTAGTATTTTCAGTTTTATACTGTTTAAACTTTGTACTTCACTTAGCATAATCTGTTTGATCATGAGCATGTTTAGGTTGTACTTTTCTTACTTTTCTTTTACTTTTACTTATCTGTCCTTATTGCAGTCACTTGGAGGAGGTATGTTTCACTTCCTATTTGTTTAGTTATAAACTATGGTTTATAACTATGGTTTATAACTTATTACAGTTCTTTTGTATGCTTTCTTGCACCTATTATGCTTAGTTCTGTTTTTATGGGGATATCTTCTTAATTTAATAAAATTGCTGCCCTAAAATGTACTTAGACTTATTGTCTAACCAGATTTTTCTTTTGTTGGCTGGGGCCCTACCATTATGAAACTGATAATGGTAGGTTCTGAGTTTGTTGGTTTAGCAGATCCAGTAGAGAGCTTGCCATTGGAGGAGGAGCCCGTTCCTGAAGATCTGTAGCTTTAGTTTTTCTTTCAGTGAGATTGAGAGTTCCTTTCAGTTCTTTTAAACTTATTAAAATGTTGTAATAATACAGGTTTATATTTCTTTTTTTTTCAGTACTTACTTATTCTGTATTGTTGTATTTATACTGTATTGGATGGATGTTATGTTTTATGCTTCCGCACTCTGAGTTCATGTATGATCATTTAGTGATAGTATTTCTGGATTGAATAGCAAAGTCCTTATTTAAATTGGATTAGTACGTGTATCTAATCCAACCTTAAGTGGGGACCTTGTCATTTGGTGACCCCTCCACCGTAATCATGTTAACTTAAGGGTTAACAGGACCACGGCGGGGCAGGGCTGCCACACCATGGCCGAAGCCGAAGAGTCACGGGCTCGGCGTGTGGGCCCCACGTGACACATGGCGGGCCCGAAGGCCGCCACATGGCGTAGTGGGCCCCACCTGCGGCTTACGCGGACCCGACCCGGCCTGCGATGGCGCCGAGGGAGACGGTCCCGTAGCCGTTGGATCTGGATCAGATCCCACGGCTGCGATGGCGCTGTCCGATCTAATGGCGCCATTAGCTACAGTTGACGGTAACGTTAATACTTAACGGCACGCCGTTAAGTATTAAAATAATATATATATATATATATATATATATATATTTTGTTTTTTTTAATTTTCTAGAAAATTTTGAACATGTTTTTCCTAGCTAATTTGGGGTCAAGGAATTCAATGGCGCAGTCGGATTTTCGATCCGAAGAGTATTTTGATACCTCAATTTTCGGGGTATTTTTATTATTAAAATATTCATCGAAATATCGACGACTTCCGATTGACACGAAAACTTCACCCCAAGCTAATTTAGGGTAAAGGACTGCAATGGCGGTGTCCGTTTTTCGATCGAAGGTCAATTTAAATAGGTCAAATTTTAGGGTTTCCAAAATTCCTAGAAATCATGATTCGATCCATTTGACTCCTGATTTGGACTAGATCTTAGAGGTTGACTCCATTTGACCTAGTTAGCACTTATAATCGTAACCTAAGGTTAGTCTTAATCAACTATGGTGACAACTCGGGTTGTTACACTTACTCATTACAATTTCTTATCTATTCTGCTTAATGGTAAGGCTAGTGGAGTTTTCAAATCTAAAAGAGGGCTTCGCCAAGGTGATCCTCTTTGCCCCATCCTGTTCATCCTTGCCTTCAACTTTTGGTCCATAAGCATTAACTCTCATTTCTCTAAGGACCCTAGTCTTCACTATAACTATTGTGGGAAAACCTTAGTCACTCATCTAGCTTATTCTCGTTAGTAATGCTAGCTCTAAATCTATTAACAAAATTAAAATTCTACTATCTGAATTGGAAGAGATAACTGGATTGAAAATTAACCTCTCCAAATCCCATTTTTTCACCAACATTAAAACTTCTTCCAATGTTATCAATAGAATTGAGAACACTTTAAATATCAAACTTGGCAAACTCCCAATTCACTATCTTGGCATTCCCATCTCAATTGGGCACAACAAGAACTATAATTTTTCTAAACTTACTAATATCATTTTCAAAATATTGCAAGGTTGGGAATTAAAATACCTTTCTCAAGGTGGGAGATTAATTTTCCTCAAGTATGTGCTTAATACAATCTCGCTTTATTGGCTTGAGGTCACTTCTCCCACCAATTTCATTCTAAAAAAGATAAAAACAATTTTCAATAAATTTCTTTGGTTCCACCCTAGAGGAAGTAAAGTTACTTGGTGCTCTTGGGATCATGTCACTTTTCCTACTTTGGAAGGTGGTCTTGGTTTGAGGTGTCTCACTACTCTGCACAATGCTTTCTCCCTTAAACTATGGTGAAAATTTAGAGCCTCAAATACTATTTGGTCCAGCATCCTTCTTTAAATACTGCGCTAGATATCATCCCTTTCAAACAACTAAGAAAATTACTGATTCTATAATTTGGGCTAGAATGCTTGCTTCTAAAAAATTATTGAAGAAACTATAAGGTGGGATTCACTGGATAAATCCATATTCTTCTGGTATGATCGTTGGAATAACAACTAAATCTTGGCTAATAACTATTCTGATATTAAAAACTAAAAATTATCCTTGGCTAATTGTCTCAACAGCAACAATGATTGGAATTTTGGTTCTCTTGGCTGATTCCTGTAGATATATTAGAAAAAATTAAAGGTGTTTCTCCTAAAGTTGAGCTTGTAAAAATTGCTAACTCCATTCTGTGTCACAACAATAAAATCTGCCTCAGCTTTCTTTAGTTAATTGTTAGAGTTTACAACAACTCTTCTTTCCCGATTTGGATTTGGCATAGATGCATTCCTACCATTATCAGTTTTTTTCTATGGCGCCTCTACAATAATTTCATTAGTGCTGATTCCACTTTGCAAAATATGGGGTACAATTTGGCTTCAAAATGTCATTGCTGCTCAAATAGCATTAAAACCATAAATCATGTTTTTTTAGCAGCAATTTGAGCAACAAGATTTGGTCGGTCTTAAGCATAAAAAATTCTGAGCCTAGCCCAAGCGACACATTGAATGTCTTTGTTAGATGGCCTTATCAGAAGAAAAAAATTCATGTCGGGCAATTGGTCGATTGCTATATCCTTTGGAATATTTGAAAAGTGCAAAATTCTACTAAATATACTAATATCCCTGCCAAAGCTCAAAAAATCAGGGAAGAGATCAAATAGGATGTTAACAACTCTTTAAATAATCATAGCTTTAAAAATTTTAGCTGGAGCACTCTTAATATTGATCATATTAAGTCAATTCTTGCATTATAATAACATTTGGATGGCTTTTCTCTAGTGCTGGGTATTCTTATTGATTCTCCTATTACTGTGGATGGTATTTCCTTCGGCCCAGAGCCTGGCTGGTATTTTATTGGATGATGCCTATCTAATGGGAAATGCTGCTATTAATATGAGTGCTGCTTTATGTAATTTGTTTGGTAGTTTGCTGCTCCTTTGGTTTATGTTGTGGCTTTTTATGCCCCAACTCCTTTTGCTTAGGATGATGATTCTGAAGGATCAGGTCCCTAAGGTTGCCTCTTTCAATGTTGTCTATGCTACATAAATTTCTGATATTAAAATGATTGATGATTTTTTTGAAATTTTTTCATTTTCTCTATGGTCGTCCTTAAAATAATGGTTAGTGGTATGTGTGGCTCGATGCATTGTGGCAGGTCTACGAAAGCTTATGCAATTGGTTTGAGGCCCTCTTCGGTCAATCTTGCTGGGTTTCATTTGAATATTGATGGCTATATTTTGGGCAGAACTTTTGATAATATATGTGCTATCGCTACTCACTGTATGGGTGCTGATTTATCAGATAAAAGTGTTCATGTGTCCACTGACATTGATGGGGTTGACGCTATTATTGGAATTGTTGAAATTACTGGGGTTCTGTGGCTTCAAGCGCTGAAGCCCGGGCGTCCCTCTTCTTTACTTGTCGAATCATTTGTTATCTCTATTTTTGGCATCGTTGAGGTAGCTTACCTGTTTAGTGTAGATAATTGGGCGGAGTATGAAAATCTAAATGATATTAATGCTTACTTGTTCAGCACTCTATTTGGCATTTGTACTTGTAATTGCATGCTGTTGATTACTTTTTATATTTTGTTAGACATCTTTTCGCTGCATGTCCTTGTAATCATGCTGTATGGCAGTCGCATCTCCTTTAAGGTTATTGTCTCTATTGCTTGGGACTCAATGTGGTGTTTGGCAGTTGGATAGAGCACTCTTAATGTTGATCATGTTAAATAAGTTCTTACATTATAATAACATTTGGATGGCTTTTCTCTAGTGCTGGGTTTTCTTATTGCTTCTCCTATTACTGTGGATGGTGTTCCTATGGCCCAGAGCTTTGCTGCTATTTTATTGGATGATGCCTATCTGATGGGAAATGCTGCTATTAATATGAGTGCTGCTTTATGTGATTTATTTGGTAGTTTGCTGCTCCTTTGACTTAGGTTGTGGCTTTTTTTGGCACAGCTCTTTTTGCTTAGGCTGATGATTCTGAAGGATCAGGTCCCTGAGGTTGCCTCTTTCAATGTTGCCTATGCTACGGAAATTTTTGATATTAAAATGATTGATGATTTTGCTGAAATTTTTTTCATTTTCTCTATGGTCGTCTTTAATATAATGATTAGTGGTATGTGTGGCTCGATGCATTGTGGCAGGTCTAAGAAAGTTTATGCAATTGGTTTGAGGCCCTCTTCGGTCAATCTTGCTTGGTTTTGTTTGAATATCGATGGGTATATTTTGGGCAGTACTTTTGATAATATATGTTCTATCACTAGTCACTGTATGGGTGCTGATTTATCGAATAAAAGTGTTCATGTGTCCATTGACAGTGATGGGGTTGACGCTATTATTGGAATTGTTGAAATTACTGGGGTTCTCTGGCTTCTATAGCTGAAGCCCGGGCGTCCCTCTTCTTCACTTGTCGGTTCGTCTGTTTTCTCTATTTTTGGCATCACTAAGGTGGATTGCCTGTTTGGTATAGATAATTGGGCTGAGTACGAAAATCTAAATGAGATTAATGCTTACTTGTTTAACTCTCTATTTGGCATTTGTACTTGCAATTGCATGCTGTTGATTACTTTTTACATCTTTTCGTTGCATGTCCCTGTTATCATGCTGTATGGCAGTCGCATCTCCTCTAAGGTTATTGTCTCTATTGCTTGGGACTCAATGTAGTGTTTGGCAGTTGGATGGAGCACTCTTAATGTTGATCATGTTGAATCAGTTCTTGCATTAGAATAATATTTGGATGGCTTTTCTCTGGTGCTGGGTTTTCTTATTGCTTCTCTTATTACCGTGGATGGTGTTCCTATATCCCAGAGCCTGGCTGCTATTTTATTGGATGATGCCTATCTGATGGGAAAAGCTGCTATTAATATGTGTGCTGCTTTATGTGATTTGTTTGGTAGTTTGCTGCTCCTTTGACTTAGGTTGTCGCTTTTATTGGCCCATCTCCTTTTGCTTAGGCTAATGATTCTGAAGGTTCAGGTCCCTAAGGTTGTCTGTTTTAATGTTTTCTATGCTACGGAAATTTCTGATATTAAAATGATTGATGATTTTGCTGAAATTTTTTCATTTTCTCTATGGTCGTCCTTAATATAATGGTTAGTGGTATGTGTAGCTCGATGCTTTGTGGCAGGTCTAAGAAAGTTTATGTATATGGTTTGAGGCCCTCTTTGGTTAATCTTGCTGGGTTTCGTTTGAATATCGATGTGTATATTTTGGGAAGTACTTTTGATAAAATATGTTCTATCGCTACTCACTGTATGGGTGCTGATTTATCGGATAAATGTGTTCGTGTGTCCACTGACACTGATGGGGTTGACGCTATTATTGGAATTGTTGAAATTACTAGGGTTCTCTGGCTTCAAGCGCTGAAGCCCGGGCGTCCCTCTTCTTCACTTGTCGGTTCGTCTGTTTTCTCTACTTCTGGCATCACTAAGGTGGCTTACCTGTTTGTTATAGATAATTGGGTTGAGTATGAAAATCTAAATGATATTAATGCTTACTTATTCAGCTCTCTATTTGGCATTTGTACTTGCAATTGCATGCTGTTGATTACTTTTTATATTTTATTAGACATCTTTTCACTGGATGTCTCTGTTATCATGTTGTATGGCAGCCGCATCTCTTCTAAGGTTATTGTCTCTATTGCTTGGGACTCAATGTGGTGTTTGGCAGTTGGATAGAGCACTCTTAATGTTGATCATGTTAAATAAGTTCTTGCATTATTATAACATTTGGATGGCTTTTCTCTGGTGCTGGGTTTTCTTATTACTTCTCCTATTACTGTGGATGGTGTTCCTAAGGCCCAGAGCCTGGCTGCCATTTTATTGGATGATGCCTATCTAATGCGAAATGCTGCTATTAATATAAGTGTTGCTTTATGTGATTTGTTTGGTAGTTTGCTGCTCCTTTGACTTAGGTTGTGGCTTTTTATGGCCCAGCTCCTTTTCGTTAGGCTGATGATTCTGAAGGACCAGGTCCCTGAGGTTGCCTCTTTCAATATTTCCTATGCTACAGAAATTTCTGATATTAAAATGATTGATGATTTTGCTGAAATTTTTTTCTTATTCTCTATGGTCGTCCTTAATATAATGGTTAGTGGTATGTGTGGCTCAATGCTTTGTGGTAGGTCTAACAAAGTTTCTGCAATTGGTTTGAGGCCCTCTTCGGTCAATCTTGCTAGGTTTCGTTTGAATATCGATGGGTATATTTTGGCAGTACTTTTGTTAATATATGTGCTATCGCTACTCACTGTATGGGTGCTAATTTATCGGATAAAAGTGTTCATGTGTCCACTGACACTGATGGGGTTGATGCTATTATTGGAATTGTTGAAATTACTGGGGTTCTGTGGCTTCAAGCGCTGAAGCCCGGGCGTCCCTCTTCTTCACTTGTCGAATCATTTGTTATCTCTATTTTTGGCATCACTGAGGTAGCTTACCTGTTTAGTGTAGATAATTGGGCGGAGTATGAAAATCTAAATGATATTAATGCTTACTTGTTCAGCACTCTATTTGGCATTTGTACTTGCAATTGCATGCTGTTGATTACTTTTTATATTTTGTTAGACATCTTTTCGCTGCATGTCCCTGTAATCATGCTGTATGGCAGTCGCATCTCCTCTAAGGTTATTGTCTCTATTGCTTATGACTCAATGTGGTGTTTGGTAGTTGGCCTTCCGCCCGCCCCCCCCCCCCAAGGGTGCTGATTTATCGGATAAAAGTGTTCGTGTGTCCACTGACGCTGATGGGATTGACGCTATTAATGGAATTGTTAAAATTACTGGAGTTCTCTGGCTTCAAGCGTTGAAGCCCGAGCGTCCCTCTTATTCTCTTGTCGGTTCGTCTATTTTCTCTATTTCTGGCATCACTAAGGTGGCTCACCTGTTTGGTGTAGATAATTGGGCTGAGTATGAAAATCTAAATGATATTAATGCTTACTTGTTCAGCTCTCTATTTGGCGTTTGTACTTGCAATTGCATTACTTGTTCAGCTCTCTATTTGGCATTTGTACTTGCAATTGCATGATATTGATTACTTTTTATATTTTGTTAAACATCTTTTCGTTGCATGTCCCTATTATCATGCTGTATGTCAGTCGCATCTCTTCTAAGGTTATTGTCTCTATTGCTTGGGACTAAAGTGGCTTACCTGTTTGGTGTAGATAATTGAGCGGAGTATGAAAATCTAAATGATATTAATGCTTACTTGTTCAGCACTCTATTTGGCATTTGTACTTGCAATTGCATGCTATTGATTACTTTTTATATTTTGTTAGACATCTTTTCGCTGCATGTCCCTGTTATCATGCTGTATGGCAACCGCATCTCCTTTAAGGTTATTGTCTCTATTGCTTGGGACTCAATGTGGTGTTTGGCAGTTGGATGGAGCACTCTTAATGTTGATCATGTTAAATAAGTTCTTGCATTATAATAACATTTGGATGGCTTTTCTTTAGTGCTGGGTTTTCTTATTGCTTCTCCTATTACTGTGCATGGTGTTCCTACGGCCCAGAGCCTGGCTGCTATTTTATTGGATGATGCCTATCTGATGGGAAATGCTGCTATTAATATGAGTGCTGCTCTATGTGATTTATATGGTAGTTTGCTGCTCCTTTGACTTAGGTTGTGGCTTTTTTTGGCCCAGCTCCTTTTGCTTAGGCTAATAATCCTGAAGGATCAGGTCCCTGAGGTTGCCTCTTTCAATGTTGCCTATGCTACGGAAATTTCTGATATTAAAATGATTAATGATTTTGCTGAAATGTTTTTCATTTTCTCTATGGTCACCTTTAATATAATGGTTAGTGGTATGTGTGGCTCGATGCATTGTGGAAGGTCTAAGAAAGTTTATGCAATTGGTTTGAGGCCCTCTTCGGTCAATCTTGCTGGGTTTCATTTGAATATCGATGGGTATATTTTGGGCAGTACTTTTGATAATATATGTTCTATCACTAGTCACCGTATGGGTGCTGATTTATCGGATAAAAGTGTTTATGTGTCCATTGACAATGATGGGGTTGACGCTATTATTGGAATTGTTGAAATTACTGGGGTTCTTTGGCTTCAAGCGCTGAAGCCCGGGCGTCCCTCTTCTTCACTTGTCGGTTCGTCTGTTTTCTCTATTTTTGACATCACTAAGCTGGCTTACCTGTTTGGTGTAGATAATTGGGCTGAGTATGAAAATCTAAATGATATTAATGCTTACTTGTTCAACTGTCTATTTGGCATTTGTACTTGCTATTACATGCTGTTGATTACTTTTTATGTTTTGTTAGACATCTTTTTGCTGCATGTCCCTGTTATCATGCTGTATTTAGTCGTATCTCCTCTAAGGTTATTGTCTCTATTGCTTGGGACTCAATGTGGTGTTTGGCAGTTGGATGGAGTACTCTTAATGTTGATCATGTTGAATCAGTTCTTGCATTAGAATAATATTTGGATGGCTTTTCTCTGGTGCTGGGTTTTCTTACTGCTTCTCCTATTACTGTGGATGGTATTCCTACAGCCCAGAGCTTGGCTGCTATTTTATTGGATGATGCCTATCTGATGGGAAAAGCTGCTATTAATATGTGTGCTGCTTTATGTGATTTGTTTGGTAGTTTGCTTCTCCTTTGACTTAGGTTGTGGCTTTTATTGGCCCATCTCCTTTTGCTTAGGCTGATGATTATGAAGGTTCAGGTCCCTAAGGTTGTTTGTTTTAATGTTGCCTATGTTACGGAAATTTCTGATATTAAAATGATTGATGATTTTGCTGAAATTTTTTTCATTTTCTCTATGGTCCTCCTTAATATAATTGTTAATGGTATGTGTGGCTCGATGCTTTGTGGCAGGTCTAAGAAAGTTTATGCAATTGGTTTGAGGCCCTCTATGGTCAATCTTGCTGGGTTTCGTTTGAATATCGATGGGTATATTTTGGGCAGTACTTTTGATAAAATATGTGCTATCGCTACTCAATGTATGGGTGTTGATTTATCGAATAAAAGTGTTCGTGTGTCCACTGACACTGATGGGGTTGACGCTATTATTGGAATTGTTGAAATTACTAGGGTTCTCTAGCTTCAAGCCATTTATAGGATTTCTCATTTATAATTCTAAGATAGAGTTCAATCCATTTCAAAGGATTGCTTATTTACAATTCTAAAAGTTTAAAGGAAGAAAATCACATGTTCAATAATTGTCTACCCTAAGGTTTGCTTTATCATAACATTCAATACTCACATATATACATGAAAGGATCATTACTTAGATAAGAAACTAAATTCCAATTCAACATTCTAAGTAAATATGCAACTTTTATACATTTATAACCATTCATCCATTCAATACATTCATCCATTTATTCATCACAAGCATTTTATATATTCTAAGCTCCAACAAGTGTAGTAAAATTAGAGTAAATGACATTCTTACAAACTAACAGTAAACTAAAAATAAAAGCAAGAAATATAATATCTCACTTTGCAATTTGTAATAAGCTATAAATTTAAAATATATGATAGGCGGAAGCAGTTTTTAATTTTTAGCGCTTGGTCCAGCTCCACTAGCCTCCAAGTGCACCTGATCTATCACATTTTGGCATTTAAATGTGATTGGGCAAAGCCAAGAAATAGAAAATCTGGTTAGACTAAACAATCTAAGTACAATTTAAAATTGGCTAAACATGTTATTGTTTTAATTCGATATCACATTTCTAGTTACAAAGTAAACACAAGCATTAGGTGCAATGTGGTAAGCATATAAGTAAGTGAGAGTAAGTAAGAAAAATAAGTGAGTTAGAATACTCACTTAAGTATACATCTTAGCCTGCAAAAATGCAAGGGAAAAAACATCCTAAATAGGCTAAAAATAGACTAATGTGCATGTGAAAGTAAATAAAGTAAAGCATGTATATGTTCAAATAAACTTATGCTAAGTAAGGAAAATCAACAGTGAAGCATTTAAATAAAATTATGCAATATTTACTGTAATCTAATTAAACTGTAAATAAGTAAAGTACAGTTCTAAATCATTAAAAATGCAGAGTAAGGAAATTGAAAGAAGATCTTAGATTATTAGTCTAAGATTCACATAGTCTAGAACTATGAAAAGTAACATAGCTAAAAGTTATGGTGAGCCTTAACAATCTATAAGATTGAAGATCTCACATATTTATTAATTGAAGTTAATTTAATCTGTACTCATTCAGTGGGCATATTCAAAATAAAATGAGGAGTTAAACATGTCTAATTAACAACTAAGGAAAAGCAAGGTATACTTAAATATTCACATTCTCCCTCTAAGAATGTGAGGTCTCCTTGTTACACCATTTTCAGTCTGCCCTAGACCGATCCACCACATAGTGTAACAACCTAAGTTGTTACCCTAGTGAATTAGGACTAATCATAGTCTTAAATATTATTATGCCTGCTAATTATGTTAATTGGAGTCAACCCCTTAGACCTAGTCCAAATCAGGAGTCAAATGGATCGAACCCTGATTTCTGAAAAATCCAAAAACCCTAAAATTTGACCTATCCAAATTGATCTCGGATAAAAAAACAGACACCACCATTGCGTTCACTGACCATAAATTAGCTTGGGGTGAAGTTTTCGTGTCAATCGGAAGTCGTCGAAATTTCGACGAATATTTTAATAATAAAAATACCCCGGAAAACAAGGAATCGAAATACTCGTCGGATCGAATATCCGACCTCACCATTGTGTTCCTTACCCTTCAAATAGCTAGGAAAAATTTGTTCAAAATTTTTGGATTTAAATATATATATATATATATATATTATTTTAATACTTAACGACGTGCCGTTAAGTATTTAACTTGCCGTCAACTGTAGCCGACAGTGCCATCTATCCAGACGGCGCCCTCGCAGCCGTTGGATCGGGTCCGGATCCAACAGCTACGGAGCCATCGTCCTCGACGGCTCCGTCCCGCGCGCCACGCGGCGCTCCGCCGCCCCGCAGCCCCGCCTGGCCAACCGACGCCCTCCCCGGCCTCGGCGAGATTGCCTGAGGCCTTATAAGACCTCAGGCAGGCTCGACGGGCTCTGGGTTAGCGAAACCGGAGCCCGAAGCAATCCCCAACTCGAGCCGAACCCCCGATGCTCTGCGACCGTCGAATCAGGTACCCCTGATCCCCCCTCTCTTCCATTTGATTGCCATTTTAACACTTGATTATTGCAGATGTTAGGTTAGATTATCGATCCATCGAACCTGATCGAGTTGGATCAGGTCCAATCGACCCAAATCAGGGCTTAAACCCTACGGGTCACGCCCCGTTGCGTCCGCCGAAACCCTAGAACCTAGGGTTGCCCCAAGCCGCTGCCTCCGGCCACCTCCGGTGAAGGTCCGCCCGCTGACGTGTAGGCCTCGTCGAGGGCTACCATCGGCCGTGCGGGTCAAGGTGGTCCGGTGCCGGGAAGGCCGGCAAATGTCGTGCCCTAGCCCAGCGCCCTCGGGACGCCCCACGAAGTGGGTGACATCCGGGTCGGGCCGCGTCGACCCGAGCCCGACCCGGCTGCGGTCGGGTCTGCGTAGGCCAGGTGGGGCCCACTGAGCCACATGGCGCTTTCAAGGCTTGCCACTTGTCCAGTGGGACCGACCAGTCGAGCCCGCGTCGCTTCAGCTTCGGCTGTGGGGCCCATTGAGCCACGTGGCAGCCAGCCAGCACGCCACGTGTCACGTGGGCCCCCAGTCCGAGCCCTGCGACTCTTCGGTTCCCTGTAGGGCCCACAGTGCCACGTGGCAGCCTCTGGTAGTGCCACGTGTCAGGTGGGGCCCACTGTCCAGTCACTCGAGCCGACTTGGCTTTCCCGTGGGGCACACAGTGCCATGTGACTGCCTCTGGCAGTGCCACGTGTCTGGTGGGCCCTCTGTCAATTAATTAAATTAAGTTAATTACTATTATCCTAATTAACTATAGTTAGTGGTTAATTAAATTAGGATTAGTGTTAATAACTTTTGAAAAGTAATTTGATAATTAATTAACTGAAATTTGTAATTAAGAGATTAATTAGGATTATTTTAATATTAATTAAATCTTAATAATAATTAGAATAATTAATTATTATTAAACAGTAAACCATAATTAATTATTCTTAATTAGAGATTAACATATAATTAAGACTAAACAAATATTAATTAATAATTAATTACTTTGCTACACTTAAATAATAATAAATATAATTTAATTAGTTAATTAATGGATTAATTATTGTAAATTAATAATTAAGCCTAATTAATCACAGATTAATTAAAGATTAATAAATTCAAAAACCATATATATAAACTTTATGAATGAACAGTAAAATCATTTAATTTGAATAAATGAACAGTAAATTAATACAAATTGTATTTTTGAATAGTAAATCTTAAAAGTTTAATAACTTTTTGTAGCATGATCCAAATATAGCCAATATAGGTCTCAAAATACTTAGGAAAATGTAAGGAATCAAATAACATAATGTAAAAATTAATTTTGGGGTGTGCATAACGAGGTAACATTTTAGGACCTCTTTAGAGCCTCATAACTTTTTACCTAGTTATCAGAACATAGTCAATATGAGTCTTAAAATGCTCAGGAGAGTGGCCCCATCACCGTAGTAGTATTAGTTTTCTTATTTGGACATCAGGACAAAAAGTCAACCCTAGAATTCTTAGTGAAAAATGACCAAAATACCCCTAGACTTCAAATAGCCATAACTTAATCAAATCAACTCCAAACTTAAAAATTCAAGATGCTAACCAGTCTAGAATTTCAATGTCATCAATAAAATAAAATAATATTTAGGATCTAAAGCCTAAAAATTTAGGTAAATGACCAAATTACCTCTTGCCTCGTCTTGATCATAACTTGATCGTTTCTCATCCAATTTAGGCGTACTTACTGTCTATCTTCAAGTTAGACAGTAAGGAATCAATTGAAATTAAGATAATTCAATTCTAACCCTTAAGAGAAAAGTTGACTTTTTGATCCTTAAAGTAGGGAAAATGGTCATTTTTCCCTAAGATTGGACTAAGTGCCCCTAACCTTTAGTTAATATTCCAAAACACTAAAACTAATGCTATAATCATCTTAGTGATATTTAAGTGAGTGAGATCAACCCTTAGATCAGATTTCAGGATTCTTCTAAGTCTTAAGCACTACACCTTAAGGACCTTTCCTGAGACTAGGACTAGATCATATGTTAGAGTTCATTGGGTAAATGGGTTACTCAATGGGTGAAACTTTGGTTTTAGTAGTTTTTATACTTTTCACTTATTTTACAACTTATTCTGATTATTTTGTCTTTTAACCTTAGATTTAAGGTAGGAGATTCATCCTATTAAGCTTGATTACTTAATAGGATTTCCTTAACTAGTAGATCACTTATAGAAAAAAACCTAGAACTTAGGTCTTATCCTCTTTGGATTATGTGATTAAACTTAAATCTCGTAGTGTTTAATCCATAATCTATAGGTTTAGAAGATCTTGATCAGATCTTAGATAGAACGTCTAAATCCACAAAAATTAGGACATATGATTTATTGATTTAACTTATAGTCATCTATCTGATTGAGCTAGATTAGAACTTGATCAGTTCTAATCCTTTTTAACTTATAGGGACGAGTTTCTGAGTTACACTCGATAGTAGGAAAATGGTGATTCTGAACTTGTGTAACTTGGAATAGTTAGTATGGTTAAGTAGAAAACAAATGATATCACTATGTTTAGTAAAGTCCCTTGCTTACTTTGATGATTGTTGCTTACACATTCCTTGATTTTTGTGCTATTTTTTCTTGAGCATATCATACAAGATTTTGATGCATGAATAAAATGTTAGAAAAATATAGAGACTCCTTAGATTCCTTATAAAAAATATTAAAGTGATTAACGAGAAGATAATAATTGGATGTGTTTGAGCTGCCTCTCAGTATTGCCTTCTGATTGCCTAGTCTCCTTGTTAACACTAGGGGAAGGCCTCTATTCTGTTGTGTGATGTTTGCCTAGTCTCCTTGTTGACACTAAGGGTACACTGTTGGTGCCCTAACCGTACTGGTGTTAGGATACTTCGATTATACTGATGGTGCCTTAGCCATACTGGTGCTAAGATCTTTCAGCCTTTTCTAGTGGGCTAGATTAGCTCTGTCCTGTATGGCATATTGTACACAAAAGTTTATATATAGCTATGTTGTTTATTTACTTTTTAGTACTTTTATTCAGTCAGCTATTTCTTATACTGCTTTTATATATATTTAGGATATTAGAATCCTGCTGCTATTTATATGTACCACTGTTGAGTTATCTTATTTTAATTGGCATGTTTCTTTTGATCACCAACATATTTAGGATGTAGCATTTTTCTTACTGCACTTATTTGAGTATGTATATTTATATGCCTTACCTTGTTTAGCTCGCATGTGAGGCATGTCTTAGCCTCCCTTTTGCTTAAGTTATAAATAATGATTTATAGCTTTTCCTTTTCTCTTGTATTGCTTGCTGCTCCTTTATACATATGTTGCCTAGATGTTATAGAATGGTGATATTACTTAACACGTATAAAAACTTATCAGCTTAAAATGTACTTAGATAATTTGTCTAACCAGATTTTTCTTTTTTTTGGCTTGGGTCCTACATTGTGAAACTGACAATGGCAGACCCTCTTCAGTTAAATGAGCAGGAGTTAGGAGTGGAGCCATACCCGGAGGAAGAGTCCGTGGAAGAAACTGCTATTTAGCCTTTATTTCTAAGTGAGGATGAGCGTCTTTTTATTTTCATTATTTGAAACTTTAAAATGATGTAATAATACAGGTACTGGTGACTGCGTATTTAGATTTTATACTTATGTTCTGAGATACTTTTCCTTATATTTATGTTGTGATGCTTGGATGATTTATATTGAAAAATTACTTCCACACTCTGTATGTCTACTTAGATAGTGACTGAATGTTGATTCTATGCTTACTCCTTCCCTTATTAGGTGGATTGTGGATTTCATCCTAATTCAATCATAAGTGAAGGGTTAGCTAGAGTGACACGCCACCCCTTAACTTAATTCCTATGGATTAAGGGGTGGGGCGCCACACATTGATCCCTAATAATTTAATGTGAAAGCTTTATTCATGCACAATGTCTTATATGAATGATCCAAATGAAAAAGGCTCAAAGCTCAGCAAGCATTCAAGGATGACCAATAATTGCAACTAAATAATATCCAAAGTTATCTAATTTTAATGATCTACTTAATGATTGGAGCTAATTGAGTTCCTAATTAACATTTAGATATTAATCTCAGTTAATTGCATTATTATAATAATTGGGATTTTGAAAATAGTAGATTCATTTCAATTAATATGAGGTGAAAAAATAATTTATAATTATAATTGTTACTATTAGAAACTAGCTCTTAATCTCATCCTAAACTACAAGATCTAATTACAATAATTAAATTAAGGTGTCTGGTAGGAAGAGATCAGGATAGGAAAATATCTAACTTAAGAAATTAAAACTAAGACAGAACTAGTAATGTTCACTAGAGTTCACTAGTTAGGTTGAAGTTTGAAGGACCTAATCAATCAAATATTAATCTAGCTTTATTATAAGTAATTGTAAGGTTTAGGGCAAGTAATTAATAGGACTTAAGAACTATAAGTTCTAAGTATACTATTAGTTGATGTTTAAGAAATTTAATAGGATTCCTAAGCTAATCTAAGTAAGTTAGGGATTGCTATTACTACATCTTAAAATAATCAAAAAGATGCTTTAAGGATTAGGATGAATAAACTAAGTTCTAATCTAATCATTAAAGCTAGATCTAGTTGATTCACAATTCTACTAATACTAAGGCATTAAGACTATCTATTCTTCATGGTTGTAACTAATAGATCTAGGGATGAACTATAGATCAATTATAATTCAATCCTAGGATTTCTACCTTATGGTTGAAAGTTGAATTAAGCACTTGACAATTAATTCACAAAATAAAAAGTTGAGAATTGAGCTCTTTAAATGTAATCTAACTGGATAAGGGAGATAATAAGTGTGACATGTTAGCTATCCTAAGATTTTATAAAACATAAAACAAGCTATCTAGAAATTTAGGATAATCATAATAGCACTAAGTAAGAGTCAAAAACCTAAAAACCTAAATTATTATCCAATGGAAATGATTTATATATATATATATATATGAAATCCTTATATCATAAGGGGAAGAATGACACTAAGTATGTCAATTTTGGACAACTTTGGAAAAATTAGGGTTTTAATGACTCCTAATTAGGTTAAAAAGTGATTAAAAAAATTAGAATTCAAATATTAAATTTTATTTCATATTATTGTTCCTCACATTTTTGTGAGTAAAATGAACTATTTGATCATTTAATTTGGATCTTAAATGATCAAATTAGGTCACATGAATTGATAAATATTAATGTATAATTAATTAATTAATCCTAAATATTGACCCATTAAAATAATTATCAAAACTGAAATTAAGTTGCATATTATTATTCTACTCATTTTTGTGATCAAAATAGTATATAATATTATATATTTTGGATGAGTATAATTAAAGTTAAGATTTAAATGAAAATTGAATGATTAATTATTAATTATAATTAATCTAATCATTAATGAATTATTTCTAATCAAATAATCATTATACTCATCAATTAAATAAATACACATAAATTTAGGCGCAAAATTTTAGGGCACTGACTATGGGATTGGACGGGCGAGGATTTCGGGGCTCTGTCGGGGGCTCTGAGATTCACGAGCTGCCAGACACGCGTCGTCCTAGACGGGAGCTGCGTGTCTATGCAGGACCCGCTGCGCAGACATAATCGGGCCGCGGTCTAATAGGACTAAGCTAGCCCGGTTCATATTCAAATCCTAAACTGAAAAGAATTCGTCTGGACCGCTTCGTCCCCCCGCATACCTCCGAAGGATCCTGCCTAGGGTTTGAATCCCTCGGTGGTACTAGTAGTTTCATTGCACGGTTCTCACGTCCATGAAAAGCCCTCACCGAGATCAACTCAAGGGAACTTGAATCAGGTCTTTGGGATGACATAGCTGCCTATAGGATCGTGCCCTAGTTTTCAGGAGTCGAACCCTAGGTTTCCCTGTAGACAGTTCGTTAAAACCTGGGCTTAAACAAGTTTGTTTGAGCTTGATTAAGCTTCGATAGATTGATAGGCTCTCGGAATAATGTCTGGAGCAATCAATTAGACTTAAGGTAAAGGGAGTAAGTACCTGAAAGTTCAAGATCCTTCAATTTCACCGATTTAGGGTTGGCATCGAACGCAGCTTAGCTTCACCCCAACTCCTCAGTAAACTTCCCAAAAAGGATCAGAAGGCCAAAATGAGGTGGAGAATGGGATTAGAAGCTGTGGAAGGTCTAGGTGGCAATGGCCTACACTCTCCCTGCCAATGCAGTCTACGGCCCGCCAGCGGTCGTGGGGGAGGCGTACTGCGAGGTCGTCCAAGCCGTTGGATCAAGGCGCTGATCCAACTGCTGGATCTGCCTAATTCATTACATGCCGATAGATCTTAGGGTAAATCGATGGACTCCTCAGATTGCACCGATATGCCGCACACTGATCGGGCGCGCACAGCGGATCCCCGCTGAATTAGATTATTCGATTTTTATTTAATTAAAATATATATCATTTATACTAAATAATTTACTTTAATTATTTAATTAATTATACCCTTTTATTAATCAAATTTGAATAACTAAACATACTCCGAAAAATTCCAAAAATTCACCCTTACCTAATTGAGGTGTGGGTGTGGGGCCCTCGTACTGATAGTAGGGAGTGCGGTGCTCCATCTGTGGCAAATTCCCAACTTAATTAAAGTCAGGTAAAACCCAACTTGCCTTAAGCTCAGTACTTGTCACCTGAATACTATAAATATTCATCAATACATATGTATATCAAAGTGGCGGAAGCTCAAAAGTGTAAAGTAACATCCACAAGCACAATATAGTAGAAGCGAAAGGAACAAAATAGTAACTCATCACAAATGCAGAAAGTAAAATACTTCTAGAATTTAATTATTACAAACTGAATTTAAAAGAAAATGTAAAAGTCTCTCAATATCACTGAGATAAAAATGCAAAGTCTATCTAAACTATAGCAGAATGATCCTCCTCCTGAACTGACTCCTCTCCTGCAGCACTACCCACGAACAAGTCTGAATTTGACATTTATCGGTATCACAAATGTCAGGGCCCTAGCCAACAAAATAAAAATGTTACAGCTAAATAATTGTCTAAGTACATTTTAGGCTATTTTAAAAGAATTGATTAATTAAAGATATCATATTTGATTAATCTAACATGCAAGCAATTATGGGGTGCCACAAGCTATACAAGAACAGGGTAACTATAAACTATCCATTTATAGCAATCAACAAGTATGTGAAATAACATACAAATCACAAAAGTAAATAAGGTGAAGCTAAAAGTTAAAGTAACTGTAACTACTGTAATAAATCTGATCATAACATGATTATGATCTTATTAAAATATGCTGAGTATAAGAGAACACAAGTACTAAATATAACAAAAAATTCTAATGATCTAAACTTGCCAGTGTATATAGCCAATCCATAAGAGTATACATACAACATACAGATTGATATGAATAGCAAAGACCACTGAGATATGTGGCAAAAAGCAAGACAATCAAAGCACCATAGATCCACTGAGACATGTGGCAAAGCAAGCAAGTACTGTAAGTAAGGCCACTGAAATATGTGGCACAACAAACAAAACTAAAAATTAGACTAGAGTAGCAGTAAGCCTAAGACATAGTACTACCATACCAGATAATAGGCCATACAGTGCCTCTGAACTAAGAGTTCAACTATAACCATCCTAGACATCTAATACGCTAAGCCTGAGTTGTACTCATAGAATAAGTCTATAACCATCCTAGACATTTAATACGCTAGGCCTGAGACTATTCTATAACAATACAAGAACTGAAGAGGCAGACTAAGCTAGGACATACTCTACTAACTGAAAGCACTATAAGAACTAGATGAATGATATGCTTTACAAACACTAACTTAGGATATATCATCCATATCCTAAGTTCTCCTATTATGCTCAAGAAATAAGGCTCAATATCCAAGGTATGCCAAGCTATCAAGTCAAAGTAAGCAAGAAACTCAATCTAGACTTATGTGATATCTGTTGTTGTCTAATTTGTCCAATCTAACTACTTTGAGAAAATGCAAGTTTAGGATCTCCAATATCCAGTTATCGAGTAAAATCTCATATTTACGATCTTAAAGTTAATATTATAACTTAACAAGTTCTAATTAAAAATCATATGATGACTATAAGATTTGAACAAATGAATTACGACCTAATTATAAATATTTTTCTCTCTTACCCAAATCTTGATTAAGTAAATCAAGATTTAAGGATTTTGAACTTAAACTCCACCTTGGTGTTCAAATCCTAAATCCAAGGTGATGTCCTGTAACAATCCTAGGTTGTTACTATAGCTAAACCTAGTTCAATTAAGCTAAACCAAGTCTTCATTTTTGATTCCATTAGATTCAAAGAGTCATTTAAACCCAACCATAGAGGTTTGAAATCAATCAGAGCTAAATTGAAAATTTTGGTATTTTTGGCTATTTTTGAGCCCTAGAAAATACCTAAAATAATTTGATCTCCAATTCAAAATCTGGTTTCATTTTTGGATTCCCCACCCCCAAATTAGCTAAGGGTGAAATTTTGAGAATTTTTGGAGGTCATTTAGTCATATTTTGGATTTAATTTAAATTGGTTTAATAACAAATTAGGGTTTTAAACAATTCATAATTGCAAAATTATCTCTCCAACGGTCGACTCCTTCCAAACCGCGGGCGCTATTTGAGCCGTCTGTTCTGCCGTCCTGATCCAACGGTCCGCGCCTATGATCGAATCCGCTTCATCTCAATCGTTCCGCGGTTTCGAGATTTTAATCCAACGGTGTCCAGCTATCCACCGTAAGTATCCTCGATCCGCCGTTAGATCACCCAATCTAATTCGATGGTGGACATTCTATCCACGCCGTTCGTTAAGTATTGGGAGATCTGGGCCGTCCCGCTTTGATAAATGATCAATCAGATGGCCCCGAGCACCCCGAGTACTGTGGATCATCTCCTTCACCTCTCCCGTCGCTAGTTGGTCCTCCCCGATAGCCATAACCCCTCCAGCCCCCGTGGCAGTACGGTAAAAAGACTGAAATTCCTCTCCTACCCTCGGCGCGTTCGTCTGGCCGGCTGTCTTCTCCCCAAATTTCCCATAGCCGTTGGCCCGAGCCATTTCCTTCGGCCCGAGCCTCTTGCCATTTCCAAGCTCTAGAAACCACCCCCAGAGCTCCCAGCTTCCTATAAATACCCCCAGGACTTCACAGTGAGTCCCTTTGCTCACCGTGAATCCTTAATTCCCAAGTCAAGACCCTCTGGAGCTTTCATTATCTCGGTGGATTACCGGAGTCATTCCGAAGGCTTGAACCGCTGATAGAGGGCCCATCTGGTGTTCAGACCCCCTGTGAACCTTCATCTGTCATCCAGGAAACTCGGAGGCATGTCAATTCCTCTCGGCCGAGCCTGCAACCTCGTCTCCACAGGTACAGCCTTCTCCCATGGATCCCTTCAATCCATTTTCGCTTCTATCCTTGAATTGAGCCATTGTATGTCGTCTAGATTACCTTAGCCACATAGGAAACCCAGTGTAATTGTCACCTGGGGCTAAGCTAGCTTGAATCGATCATATCGATTGATTGAGCTAGCCGCCGAGCCAATGGCTGAGTCCGAGTAAGGACCCAACGATTGGCTATAACCCAGGTTATGAAATGTTGGGGGATTGACTCGTCTCACCTCCCTGAAGGTGTAGGTATCGAGCTCTAGCCAGATAATGGCCTCTGCGAGGAGAATTGTCTCCTCATAGTGCGCCTGAAATGCCCGTATCGAAGGCATTTCGGGTGAGTAGCACCCCATCGATCCAGAGGGATCCAGATGGGGGTTCTTAGTCCAATCGATGCGTCTCGACCCTAGGAATGTGTAGGGATCAAACCGAGCTGTCGTCGTCGTCTGAGCACTGAGAATTTCAGCGCTGAGTCTCGCCTGGACGGACCCGTCGTGAGAAGGAAGACGATGCACTAGCGCTTCGGGCCGGGCCGACCCCGGCCCATGCGGTCTTCATTTAGGGCCGCGTCTATTTAATTAATTATAGGATTGTATTTTTAAAGGTTATGCGATTAATTAATTAAATCCTATAGTTTTAATTTAAATAAAAATAAATTAATAAATTAATTAAATAACTTTAGTTATACTGATCCAAATGGTATGATCCAATATACCATTTGAATCAGAAAAATACAAGGAATCTAAATATAAAATAAAGTCACAGATCTAATGATTAGATTTAAAATAGTTGATCAAACCTTTTCTATTTTTAAGTAAACCATAATAAATTTAATTAATAACCAAATTTAATGATTTAGGGCTCTGATTGCTCATTACACCTTAAGGAATAATTTCAAACCCTTAAACCTAAATTTAAATGTTAAAATTCTTAATTACTCTTTAATCACCCTAATTAGGGATTAGCGAATTGAACCCTGGATTAGCCTTTGATTTTGGGTAGGTCAGTCTCTAATGGCATATTAAGTACATTAGAACCTCTGGACAAGGTTGGATTGCCCTAGAATGCCCTAAATCCTCTAATCACTCTATTAGGCTTGAATAAGTGATTGGTGATAATTAGCTTAATTAAATTGTCAAGACCTAGGATAAGTGTGTTCTCGACTTCATTAATCCATATGAAGCACTTTAAAATAGATTAGATCTAGTTTGGATAACTAAACCCTAGAATCCCAACTTTATCTTTAAGAGGGGCATTTTGGTCATTTTGACCAAAATGTGCATAAATGCTCCTTAAAACTTGGAAATTTCAGTGAAATACCCTAAGATAGATTAGAATTGTTCTCTGAACTCTTAAACTAATAATAATGTTAAATGTGATCATTAATTTAAGAAATCTTTAATTAAGCCCTAATTAAGACACTTAGATCTTAAGTGACCTTAAAGAAGTCACTTAAGCTTAATACTTAAATTTAATCAATTCAATTATTAAAACCACTTTGATAAGTTCAACTTAGTTAAATTATGAGCTTAAATACTAAAAGAAATGCCATTGGTAAAAGTCTAAGTTAAAATCTAGCTTAAGTCTAAAGTGATCAATAACTAGATCTTAGATCTTAGATCTCAGACTTTAGACATTCTACTTGGATTAAACCATCTCCTTTGTAAATCCCTTAAGTGATTGATTGTTTAATCTTTTGAAACCTTCCATGTGTTATAGGATGATTCAATCTCTAAAGATAATGAGATTATCTTAAAGATTGAATATAGATCTTAGATTCTTAAGTTCTTAATTGATTATTTTATCTTATAATCAGTAGAATAACCCTTCACTAAGTTCATAGTTCTTGGATCTTTCAGCTTATAGGATCCTTTCTCCTTAACTTTGGAATAGAGTGTGAGCCCTAGATTCTTATTAGGACACCCCCTTGGATTTAGGTTTTGAGTACCAAAGTGGAGTTCAAATCCAAGATCCTGAAATCTTGATTTACTTAATCAAGATTTGGGTAGAAGAGTAAAAGATTAACTAATTAGGTCGTTGATTTATTTACTTAAACTATATAGTCGTCACATGATTTTGGATTAGAACTTGTTAAGTTTTAATATTAACGTTCAGGACGTAATCTGAGATTATACTCGATAGCTGGATACTGGAGATCCTAAACTTGTACCTTCTTAGAGTAGCTAGATTTGGTGATTAGATAACATCAGATATCACATGAGTTTAAATTGAGTCCCTTGCTTACTTTGATTTGAATTGCTTGGCATACCTTAGTTATTGAGCCTTATCCCTTGTGCATAATATGAGAGATTAGGATATGGATGATACATCCTATGTTAGTATTTGAATTGCATATCATTTAGTTTTGCCTTGTTTGCAGTTGGTAGAATATGTCTTAGCTTAGTCTGCCTCTTCAGTAGTAGTATTATATAGACTGGACTCAGACCTAGCATATTTGGATGGCTAGGCTGGGGATTGATTAATTGATATTGGAGGCCTTGTATGGCATATTGGCTAGTATGGCAGTACTATGTCTTAGGCTTATTACTACTTTAGCTAGATTGTTCAGTATTGCTTTATATTTTGCTTTGCCACATGCTTCAGTGGCCTTATTTTTAGTACTTGCTTGCTTTGCCACATGTCTTAGTGGCTTTACATTTTATAGATTGATTTGCTTTTGCTACATGTCTCAGTGGCCTTTTCTTTTCCCTTTCTAAACTAGCATGTTGTATGTATACTTGTATGGTTTACTTATATATATTAGTATGCTTAGGATGCTAGAATTGCATATTTCATATACTTGTATTTCTTTTATATACCCAGCATGTGTTAATATGATCATAAGCATATTAGGTTCAGAATTGAACTGTAGTTGCTGTTTCTTTTAGCTTTTAGCCTTACATTGCTTACTTCACATTGTATGTTCTTTGTACTAGTTGCTGGCTATAAATGGATAGTTTATAGTTACCATTTCTCCATAGCTTGTTGCACCTATTACTGCTTGCATGTTTAGCTAATTTAAATGTGATATCTTTAAAATATTCAGTTCATTAAAATAGCCTAAAATATACTTAGACAATTATTTAATTGTAACCTTTTTGTTTTGTTGGCTGGGGCCCTGGCATTTGTAATACCAACAAATGTCAGATTCAGACGTGTTCGTGGGCAGTGTCACAGAAGAGGAGCAGTTCAGGAGGAGGATCGTACTACTGCTGTTTAGATAGATCTTGCATTTTATTTCAGTGAGATTGAGAGATATTTTTTTCTCTTTAAAATTTAGTTTGTAATAATTAATTCTGGATGTGTTTCATTTCTGTATTTCAATGAGTTACTATATTGTTTTCCCTCTTTCTACTATGTATGCTTGTGAATGTTACTACTCACCTATTGCTTCCGCCACTTTGATATTTATAAATATATTTATATATATATATATATATATATATATATATATATATATATATATATTGATGAATATTATAGTACTTGGTGACAAATCCTTGACTTAAGGCGGGTTGGGTTTACCTAACTTTACTTAAATTGGGATTTGCCACAGTTGGAGCACCGTACTTCCTTGTTATTAGTACGGGGGCCCCACATGTCCTGATAAGGATCTATGGTTCATACTTAATACCCAAGTTATAGATAAAGAATCATATAAGCTAAAAGATCCAAGAGCTAAGAACTTAGTGAAAGGCTACTCTACTGATTATAAGATAAAATAATCAATTAAGAACTTGAGAATCTAAGATCTATGTCCAATCTTTTAGGATAATTTCATTAGCCTATAGATTGAATCAATCCTATACCCACATGGAAGGCTTCAAAAGATTCAGACAATAAATCATTTAAGGAATTTCAATTGGAGATAGTTTAATTCAAGTAGAAGATCTAAAGTCTAAGATTTAAGATCTAAGATCTAAGGTTCGATCACTTTAGACTTAAATTAGGTTTTCAACTTAGACTTTCTAAATGTGTTTCTTTTAGAATTTAAGCTCATGAACTAACTTAATTGCACTTATTAAATTGAAATTTAACATCTAAAATTATTAGATTTAATTATTAAGGCAAAGTGACCCCTTTATGATCACTTAAGATCTAAGTATTTTAATTAAGGCTAAATGGAGATTTCTTAATTTAATATGAATATTTTTCTAACTTAAGAATTTAGAGAGATGCTAATAATCTAACTAAGAATAATCTACTGAATTTTCCAAGGTTTAAGAGGCACTTAAACATATTTTGGTCAAAATGACCAAAAAACCCCTCTTAAGGCTAAATATGGGATTTTAGGATTTAATTATCCAAATTACTTCTAATCTATTTTAATGTGTTTTATATTGGTTAATGAAGTGGGAAACACACTTATCTTAGGTTTTGACAACCTAATTAAAATAATTAGCACTAATCACCTATTTAAGCCAATTATGGTGATTAATGAATTTAGGGCATTCTAGGGCAATACAACCTTACCCATAGGTTCTAATATACTTAAGATAACATTAGGAATTAACTTACACAAAATTAGAGGCTTAATCTTGACTTAGTTCACTAATCCCTAATTAGGGTGATTAGGGGATGATTAACAATATTAGAATTCCTAAATTACGTTTAATGGTCTACATAGGTTCCTTATGGTCTCCTGAGTAATCAGAGACCTTAATCAACATAATTGGATATAAATTGAATTTATTAGGATTTAAATAAAAATAGATAAGGATTTGGCAATTATTTAAAATCCAACCATTGGATCTGTGATTTTAGTTTATATTTAAATTCTTTGCATTTTTTTGATTCAAATGGTATATTGGATCAACCCATTTGGATCAGTATAATTAAAGTTATTCAAATAATTTATTCTGTATTTTTATTTAAATTAAAACTATAGGAATTCGATTTATTAAATAATAACCATAGAAAATGCCATCCTATAATTTGTTTATTAACCGTGGCCCAAAACCAAAAGGCGCGGGTAGAGGTCGACCCGACCCGGACTTCGTCTTCTTCCTCTCGACGATACCCAACGCTAGGTAGCCTTCCTTTGCCAAATTCACCGTGCTCCACCCACGCCACGCCGCCAATTCAATGGCTACACCTTCAGGGTTCCAAGGCGCGTCGAACAAACTATAAATCCTTACCTAGAACACACCAGATTGCTAGAGTGCTACTCGGCCGAGGCGTACTAAGAGCAGGAGCTTCGAGTTTCGCTATGAGTGAGCAATTTCCTCACGGGAGCCACCAAATTGATGGGGTTTGATCCTTACACCATCAGTGAGATGAAGCGAGTCGAACCCCCAAGGTTTTATGGCTTGGGGTGCAGCCGAATGCTGGGTCCTTACTCAGACTCAGCTTCGACTCGACTGCTAGCTTGATCGATCGATACGATCTATCAGAGCTAGCTCAAACTCTGGCGACAATCGATATGGGTTTCCTAAGTGGCTAAGGTACTCTAGATGATGTCCATAGGCTCATCTAGAAGACATAAAGGAGACTGAACTTTAAGAAATTTCCATGGGAGAAAGCTGTGCCTAAAGACAGATGACAGGCTCGGTTGAGAAGGAATTAGGAGTAGCTGGAGCTCCCAGAGGATCGGCACGAGCTAGCAGGGGGTCTGAACTCCAGACACACACCCTCTATCAGTGGTTCGCAGCTCTAGAGGTTCTTGAATTCATCGAGAAGAAGGGACTCCCGCAGAACTTCGGCTACGAAATTAGGGGATCTCAGTGAGCAAATGAGCTCACTGAGGAATCGATAGGGGTATTTATAGGACCGGGGAGGGTCTAGGGTGGCTGCTGAGGTCAGGAGCCAATGCATAGGCTCAGCCTGAGGGGTTCCCTCAATTTCCCAAATTGGGGTGGGCCGGGCCTCGACCTTGGCTGGGAGTGATAGGAATATGTGGGCAAGGTCGCAACGGCCTCTCCAACGTGGCACGGGAGTGGCAGACCAGCTTGAGGATGTGGACATACGAAAGGATTCAGCTGTCGGGTGCGAGCTGAGGAGGAAGACGATCCACAATCGCGGGGGTCTCCAGAGCCATCTGATTGATCGCCAGTTGGCGCGAAACGACTCTGATCTCCCGACATCTAACGGCCGAAGAAGGAAGCTGGATCAGCCGTCGGATCAGATCTGAGGATTGAATGGGCGATCGGGCCTACTTAAGATGGAGGCCTAGATGCCGTCGAATCAAGATCTCAGAACCGCTGGACGGTTGAGATCAGGCGGGGCTTGATCAAAAGCACGGCCGTTGGATCCGATCTGCGAAATGGACGGCTCGGATGGCGCCTGCGGTTTAGGATCAGCCGACCATTGGAAAAGGGTATAAATGCAATTAAAATTTGTTTAAAACCTTAAATTATAATTGAACCAATTTAAATTAAATCTAAAATGTGTCTAAATGACCTCCAAAAATTCCCAAAATTTCACCATCATCTAATTTGGGGGCGGGGAATTCAAAAATAAAATTAGATTTTGATTTAGAGATCAATTTAATTTAGGTATTTTCCAGGATTTAAAAATAACCAAAAATACCAAAATTTTAATTTTAACTCCAATTGATTTCAAATTTCTAGAGTTAGGTTTAAATGACCCATTGAATCCAATGGAATCAAAATTAAAGCTTGATTTAGCTTAATTAACCTAGATTTAGCTAGAATAATAACTAAGGTTATTACAGTGGGGAACTCAAAAATACAATTAGATTTTTGATCGGAGATCAATTTAATTATCTTAATTTTCTGGGTATTTAAATATTATTAAAATATTCGGGGAAAATTCGATAACTTCCAAACACTTCCAAAGTATCACCCCTAGTTAATTTGGGTGTGGTGAGTCCAATGGCGGACTCCGTTTTTGATTTTGAGGTCTGAATAAATTAGGCATTCTCAGAATTATTAGAAAACTAGGAAATATTGGAAATTGCCAAATGATCTCCAAATCATACGAAAATTGTATTGAAGACTCCTAATAATATTATAAGACTTATAAAAGAGGATTATAGTCAATTAAGTCACTAATTGATTATAACAACACTAGGGTTATTACATTTGGAGGGCAAGTATAGAGAAAAGTTGGGATATGTAACGCAAAATAGAACTCTCCATTACCTCAATTTTGTATTTGCCCAACAAAATTATATTTTTGTGCCAGATATTAATTACTAAAATTATATATTTATTTTTATGACTGTAATTTTTTTATACTAAAGTTTCAGTACAATTGAAACAAGTTTTGTATGAATAAATTTGTACATCTTCTTATTTCCTTTTAAATTATTGATTATTTTACTTATCATTTAAATTTTATAAAGTTGTCTCTATAAGTACTTAGTTTCACAACTAATTTGTATTCAAATACCCAAACTCTTAAAACTTGCCCAGATCATAAGCTCATCTTAGAGGAAAGATTATATGTGGTTGCCTGCACTCCCCGTAGACATGCTAATATTGAGATCAAGATGATTACAAAGAGTACGGTCTCCAACTGTGGCAAATCTCCCAAATATAATCGAGTCAGTTATAAACCCAACCCACCTTAATCGGAAGACTTGTCACCTGAAACTAAACATCGAGCATCAAAATATCAAGGTAGCAGAAGTAAAAAAGAGTATAATATTAACATCACAATATAGTAAGGGAAGTAGAATATTAACTCAGCTCAATATAACAGTGTAGAAAGTAAACACATCTAAAATATGAAATTATTTGTAACAACCCTAGGTTGTTACTCTGCTAAATTATAGCATATGTAGTCATTATTTTTTATTCCATTATTTTTAGAACACCAAATGAATCCAAACCTGAAAATTTGAAGTCCATAGAACTTCTCTAAGTCTAAAATAATATTTTGATAGTCTAGATGCTCTAGTCTAGACCCAAAATATTTTGATCTCAAAATTAAATTCTGATTGCATTTTTGAATTCCTCACTCTCAAATTAGCTAAAGGTGAAAATTTGGTACAATTTGGAAATCATTCAGGCCATAATTCACATTTAATTAAAATAGTCTAATTGCATTTTAGGGTTTCCAACAATTCAATTTTGCAAATATACCCATTAAACTAAATTAACAGTCGGGATCCGCTGTGCGGACCGCGGGCGATCCGCAGCGGAGCTCGGGTCGCGCGACAGCGATATCCCGCAAATCTAACCGTCGCGCCTTTTGATCAGCAGTCGAGATGCGATCCCACAGAACCTCGGATCGACCATTGGATCTACCCGATAGATCCTACGGCCCGGATCGCTCCCACGATCGGCCGTTAGGATCTGAGCAATCTGAGCCATTCCGCCATCTGATTGATAGATCAGACGACATCCGAAGGTCCCGGCACTGTGGACCTTCGTGTTCCTCTCGCTCGCGCACCGACAGGAAGAATCCTCATACTGCCAACTGCCAGACTTGTCCCCCACTCGCACCTCCAGCTTAACAAGTTGTTGCTGACCCTCCCGTATCGGCTAGGTAACCCTCTCGGGCCCCGTGGCCTAGCCGAGCTCAAAATGGCATTTTGAGAGCTCAGCCATGGCCCGATCCACCCGAGCCTCAGCAGCCCAATTCGCCCCTCCAGAAGCTTCTCAACCCTCGGCCATGGCTATAAAAAGCCCTAGCCCCGCTCCAATTGACCTTTGCTGATCAATTGAAGCCTCGGCACCTTCCGGCATTGCTGAACTCCCGAGCTGGCATAGGCGATCCGCCGACATTCCCGACATGCGCACCACTAATAGAATAGTCTCCTGGTGTTCAGGAACTCTTAAAGAAATTCCAGGCGGCTCAGTAAGCCCTGCATTGTTCCCTGCGACGCCTGCAACCCCTCGGCAAAACCAGGTACCCCCGTTTGCAGGTTTCGAGCCAATGAGGCTCGGACCCTCCTCTTGATTCGATTGCATGCATTTTGTTAAAAAGAACTCACTAGTATCAAAATCGAGACATAAGCTAGCCCCAATCGATCGATACGATCGATCGGGCTAAGTCCCGTAAGGATCTTCTCAGTCGAGTAAGGACCTGATGATCCAGACCGTCCCAGACCCTCATACCAGAGGGCTTCGATCCGCCTCACCTCCCTGGTGGTGTAGGGATCGAGCCCGGGGTCTAGCATGGCCTCTGCGGGTAGAATTGCTTCCCCATAATAGCTCCATTAGAGGAGCCCTCGGGTGAGTAAGGTCCGGCCGATCCAGACCGTCTCATGGAGGCTTCAGGTCCCATTCGATGCGTCTGACCATAGTGAACGTGTAGCAATCAATCGCCGTTCGTGCCATGGTCAGGAGGCATGGTAATTTGACGATTAAGGTTTCCCTAATCGGCCCTCTCTGTCGGGACAAAGGTGCAGGGATGAAGCCCTGTGCGGGTCAGGTCAGCTCGTGACACGCGCGGTGCGACAGTCCCGGGTCTTTGGGCCCCGGTCGACACGCGCGATTCGGCTAATGGGCCGAGCTTGTTATAATTAAATTCGAATAATTAGAATTATTTTCCTTAAGGAAAATAATTCAATTATTCAATCATAGGAATATTATTCAATATAAATATAGAATGTATTAATTGAATAACTTTTAATCGACTGATCCAAATCCTATGATATCATATATGAAAATGATCAAAAAATTATCAGGAATCTGAATATAAAATAAAATTGCACATCTGATAGTTAGATTTTTCATTATTGCCTAATTACAGCAGAACTTAATTAGGGTGATTTAGTAATTATACTTAACTGAATTGCATGCTTAGGGTGCCATTAGTTTTCTTATGATGAGTAGACTGCATGTGCTTGGTGAATAATTTTTCTGATTTTTGTAGTTCAATTTATTCCTTAATCTTGTTAAATAATAACTAGTAAAAATTAGGGTTTGTACATATTGGATCTTAGCAAACTCAGGCTTTGATTAATTGTGCTATTAAGTAGGACATGTGTGCAAAATTGTAAACAATTTTGATGGTTAAATTTATAATTATGTGCAAATTCATTTGAATGGATTTAGGGTTTGATTAGCACCAATTACTTTCTGTTCTTTGAACTTTCCTTATTAATATGACTCATAACAGTAAACTAGATGTATTAAATTCATATAAGCAAATTTATTAAGTATAAATGAAACAAATCTAAATCTGAAGACCTTAAACACATTAATTAACATAAGAAATCTTAAGACTTTGATCAAGCTTTTAAGACTTGATCTAGGTCTGAGATTGCCACTAATAATACATATTTAACTTATTGATTTGACATTGATCTATAAACCTACACTTGATCTTGATTAAGAAAAGAGTAGGGGTCAAATCCTAACCTACTTAAGTAAGATCCAAACCCTTTAAACTTAACTCAAGTGACTTGATTATAAGATAATTAACTCGACATTTTCCAATAATACATCTGATTTTTTATTGACCTTAAATATTTGAATTAGACATGACAAGGTTATTAACAAAGCCACATGATTGCTTAATCTGAATCAAATCTTTAGATCCTTGATTTTCTCCTAAACAAGACCATTAGTATAAGGAGATTAATAAAATCATATTCACTAAAAAAGTGATCTACAACTTAAGCAATATCCTTGATTTAAATCCCAAAATTTTAGATTGAGTTATGATCAGATGACTTAATCATCTGATTTGATTATTCTAAACTTAATTATGAAGTAGAATCAAAAAGATTAATACTAGAATGTAAATAGAAGATCTTAAGCATCTTTCCATAAAAACGTCTTGAAACATTTTTAAAAGACCTAAATTACATATACCTTGAGGTAGGAGAACTTGTATGAATCATTGAGGTAGAAGCTTAGATGATCCCTTAACCTTAGAAATTGATCTTAACCCATCGTGGTAGGAATCACCTAAGATATTAGGATGATATTTCTCCTTGAGGTACAATCCATGTTAAGTGATCTCTGATTATAATTTTATGAAATATTGTATAGGACATACCTATGTAGTATAGGCCTTTATAGTCTTGATCATTCCTTGATTTATTAAGTAGACTTGTTTGACCCATAATTATTGGATGGTGTAGTAGAGTACACCCATATTACTGGTTCCCCAGTAGTATTCGGGATTGGCTGATTCACTTTAATGAGGACTTATGAGCAGGTTCTATCCCGCCAAATTAGACGAATACAGTCCCATTAAAATAAATCATTCAAACCTAAGAGTGTATTTGTAACAATCCAAGTTGTTACTTAGGTCAATTAAGATTGAATTAAGTCTTAACTATGATTTCAATAGCTTAATTAAGTCATTTTAGAACCTGCCTCTAAGATTTGGATCAAATCAGGAATCAAGTAGATCAAAACATGATTTTTGGAAAATCTCAAAACCCTAGAAATTGACTTTTTATTTAGACCTCAGATCGAAAATCTGACTTCGTCATTGTGTTCAGAACACCCAAATTAGCTAAGGGTGATGTTTTGGATGCATTTGGAAGTAGTTGATTTTTTGTCGAATATTTTAATAATATTTGAGTACCTGACAATTCAAATAAATAAATACTCGTCGAAAAGAAAATCCGAGTGCACCGTTGCGTTCCTCACCCCTCAATTAGCTAGGGGTGATTTATTGAGAATTTTTGAAACACATTTAATCGATAAATTTTAATTAATGAAATAAGTAAAGAATATTTAAATAATAAATTAATATTCATTATTATAAACAGTGCCGTCAGCATTTTAATCCTTCCCATCTAATTTTCCTAATGCCATCTCCTATCGCCGTTTGATCTGTGGTTAGAGTTGGATCGTTCGATCGAATTGATCGAACGTCCCTTACATCTTCATCCCCGTTCCTACGCGTGTCACGCAGAGGCGAGACCTCGCAGCTCGAGCCGAAGCGTGGAGCCTTCCACCACTGTTGGAACCTCATAAATCTTCAACCTACCTCCCAATTCATCAATTGACTCATTTAGGAAAGCTCGGAGGTTGATCCTGCAGCCATCTTCTTCGAGTCAAATTTTTCTGGTATATCGATATTATAGGTACTACTCAACCCTATTCTTCTTTGCATACTCAATTGAAGTAGTGTTCGTTGTTGACTGTGATCTCATTAAGAAATCTAGGTTTATATTATGCAAATTTTTTCGATTTGGTTGTCCTCTGTTTCACCAAGTTTTTACCTAACCAATTCATATATATCGATATTATAGATCAATCAATTCAATTTCTAATCGTATATTGCATGTTGTAATGAATAAAGATTTAAATTGAAAATAGAATGTTAATTATTGATGCGCCAATTTTGTAACTCGAAAAATTTCAAAACTTTCAGATTCCTCGCCTCGGTTCCAGTGCATCTAGGGCATCAATTTGCTCCCAGCTTAGTTCGCCTCCGTTCGTGATCCATGTAACCACATATAAGATTCCAAATCCTCTTCGATTTGGCATATGAGTCGAATCCCTCTAGTGCTTGCATCCCATTCAAAATCTCTGCCCTAATTCCCCATGTCGAAACCCGTCGGGATGAAGGTATCCCTTCGATCGCGATGCCTGCGTGTCGTCAAAGGGATCAATGAGTGGACCCCACGCCAGTTGCAGCATCCAGTCAGCTGACAAGTCATAGCATGTGGGTCCTGCCGCCTAATAATAATACATATATTAATTCAAACAGAGTTAATGAAATTAAGTAATTCAATTATAAATTAATTAAATCATAAGAATTTAAGTAACCATAACTCGTAAAATACATGTCCAAATTTGACAAATAAATATACTAAATTTATCAGTAAAATTCAAGAAATATTCTGAGACTGTCAAATCTCAATTTTGATAAATATTTAACATAGTAAAATTTAGGGGTATTAACTTAAATCAAAATATGTTACTAACTTTCATATAACTATAACTTTCTACCCAATAATCCAAAGATACCAAAAATGAGTCTTAAAATACTCACAAAAACCTAAGGAGTATTTTTATAGGGTTAATCTTGTTGTTTGGATTATATTTTGACTAATGACGTTTAGGACCTAATCCTAATTAGTTTAATTTAACCTAGAACTTTAAATGACCATAAGTTGGTCATCTTAGCTCCAAATTAGGTAATCCAAATACCAATTTAGATTAGCAAAACCTAATCTACAGAGATCTACAAAAATATTTAGGTTCCAATAGTTAGATTTGCTAATCACCCTTAATTACCCTAAAACTTAATTAGTGAATATTAGTAAAATTAATAATCCAAATTGGACAAACAAAGTTTTAGAGAACTCCTAGAACCTATTAGAATTTAACTATAGGGTTGGATTAATGATTGAGTGATTAATTTTACTAATTATTCACTAATCACCATAAACCCTAATTAAGCCATAACTTAGCCAAATGGAGTTCAAATTGAACCTACCACTAGTCATTAGAATCAATGGATCAATTGAGACATACAGCCACTAAAATTATTCAATTTGGAAACCAAATAATAAAGTTAGGATTTTTGACCCTTAATTAAGAAATCCTTAATTACCCTTAAACCCTAGAACTTGTTTTGGCTATAACTTAGCCAATACACATCAGAATTCAATAAATTTAGGTTCAATGGAAAGCATAGAACATAACCCTTAATAAACTGACATAAAAATTATATGTCATTAGGGTAACATTACCAAAATGCCCTTATAGGTCAAATTTCTTAAATTTGACCCTATAAGGCTTAATACTTAATCAAATTTAGAGAACTCACTGTCTAAACTCATATTAGACAGTAAGTAATTACTTCACATCATTAAAATTCAGAATTATGGCTAATTCATAAAGGTAAGATTTAGACCCTTAAGGAGGGGCAAAACGGTCTTTTTGCCCAAAATTAGGGTTTAATAAAATTAAGACCTAATTTCACCTCTAAATCATATCAAATAGTAATTTAAGTGATTTAAACCATAACTTAAATAATTTTGAGTCTTAAATTAGAAAATTGAAGAAAACCCTAAGTTAAGTTTTAAATAAAACATAAGTAAATTATGAGCGAATTCCAGTTCCTTTGAACTTCTTAGATCATCCTTTAGGTCCTATAACCTTAGTTAGGATGTGTGTCTGAGTGATACTCTTAGTATTTAAGAGCTTTAATTCCTAAGATTAGGATTAAATCTTAGATTAGAATTCATCTAATGGGTAAAATGGGTTACTCATTAAGGTGAAACCTTGATTTTACTAGTTTATTAGATTTTTCATAGTTTATTTATTGATTACTTGATTTTTTAATATTAGAATTAGGATTAGAGATCTATCCTATTGAATCTGACTTAATTCAATAGAATTTGCCTTAACCTTTAATCAGTAAGATGGGATTAAACCTTAGCCCATTAGAATAACCATGTAATTAAGAATTAAAACTTCATTCTTTGAAGTTTGATTCTTAATTCTTTAAATCTTGATTTGGCTAATCAAGGTTTGGTTGGGATTTATAAAATCATAATTTAGAACGATTGATTTACTTATTTAACTTTACAGGCGACATTAGATTTATTTATAATTAGGACGTAGCTAATCCTAATTATGTTTAACATATAGGTTTGTGATTTTAAGTTACAGACAGTGTAGGAATTAATAATTCTGAATCTTATGTAACTTAGAGTAGTTAGAATGTCTAAATTAGAAAACAGGTGATATCACAAAATTTATGTAGTGCTATTTATTATTTCCTTGATTTGAAATTGCTATGCATTTCCTTTGAGCCTTTTTATACCTTGGTACATACTAGAATACTTGTTACTTACTTTATATTATACTTTGAGTTTCATTCGCATTTCATTTGCATAACTTTAAAAGAAACATTAATTAAACAACATTTTACTTGAGATTTATGTTTTACTTAACCTGCCATTCAGTATGACTTACTTTAGGATTACTTTTGCCTAGAGAATTTCCCCTATGGTACTTTACTTCGGCATTGGGATGTGTCTCATATTTGCCCTTTAAATGCTTTGTGGATTTACTTTAGGATCTGGGATGTTTCTGCTAGATGCCTCTTTTGACGACCTTTACTTTAATCTGGGATGTTTCTCCCAGATTACCAGATGGACTTTACTTTTGGCAGATTAAGTAAGAATATCTAACAAGTACAACAAATTAATAAACAGTACTTACATTTACATTTATGACATTTTACAGTACCTTACATACTTTCCTTACATTGCAGACTTTACTTTACTTTACTGTTTCAGTACGTTCTTCTTTCTTTCATATTTTTTTCATTTTTTGCAGTTCTTTTTCATTTCAAAATTTTTTGTATGTGAGCCGTTTTACCTACTTGAGAGATGTTAGGATGCTAGTCTTATACTTTCAGTACAGTACTTTTACTTATACTATACTGGCATGTTAGTTTGATCATATTCTTTAAGACCTTTCTTTATACTTAGTAGTATTATCTTGTGCTTTACTCACCTTATTTTGCAGCCTGATTTGAGGTATATTTCTACCTCAATACTTGTTCTTCCTTTCTTTGTGTTTACCACTATATTTTGCCTAACTTAAAGTTGTGATGTCATTAAAATTTATATTAAAAATTTATTACCTTAAAATGTACTTAGACATTTTGTCTAACAAGATTTTTATTTTCTTGGCTAGGGCCCTACCATTATGAAACTGATAATGGTAGATTCTGAACTTTTTGAGGAGATTGAGCTTGCAGAGGAGCAGATCCAAGAGGAGGTCCAGACTACTGAGGGACCTTAGTTTTACTAGTTACTTTACTTTTAATCTGTGAGGATGAGTGACTCTTTTGATTTTAGTTATCTTTAAACTTTAAATGTTTGTAATAATTCAAAACTATTTGTATTTACTTTCCTGCATTGTATTTATATTCTGAGCTGGATGTCTTTATCTTATAGTATAGATGTTTACTTCAGTTATTTCTTTTCTTCCGCACTCTGATAATCATTAAGTGATTGTTGATCTTTACTTTATTCAGAAAAGCATCTCTTTGTCTTAATATTGGATTGGAGTCTTAAATTCCAACCTAATGTTAAGTATGAGATGTGTTTAGTGACGACCACTCCTTAAGCCTTGTGAATAGAAGGGGAGGCCGCCACAGTTGGTATCAAAAAACTCCATAAGGTGTCAGATTGGAATTTGTATTCTTATCTACCTAATGGATAGTTCTTCTGCCTTACAATCACTGAATGAATACTAGAATGAACATCCATATTTTCATCATCCAATATTCAGAATAGCAGGAATATAATACTTAGAGCAAGAACACAAAGATACTTAAACTTAGTAGGAACTTTAAGAACAAATTAACATAGAAATATTTTCTAATATTACATGATTAGGATAACTGAATAAAATACCCTTTCATTCTTCTAAATAGAATGTTATTATCTAAATTCAGGTATAATAATGAACCCTGGTCAATCTTCATCAACTCCAGCTGCATCAAGCAGTCAATCATCAGAAATTAGCACATTATTAGAAACTCTCAAAACATTAGTGGAAGCCAATTCCAGACAGGCAGAGAAAATAGAAAGGCTAATGGCTATACAGAGCAACCCCTCTCCTGCCTCAGTTAACCCAACATCTAATCTTCCTTCTCAACAATATCAACAAACTACGGATGGATTGTTACATAGTTTCATTAGATTAAAAACTCCAGTATTCAATGGGACTATGTCTGCAATGGATACAGTTAATTGGATAAAAATAGTTGAAAAGAACCTTATAAGTTTGAACTGTCCAGAGTCAGAATCTGTTCGTTTAACTACACATATGTTTCAAGAAGAAGCAGAATTTTGGTGGGATCATATCCGCCAATCAGTATTCGCTGGGTACAGGATTAATACAATCCCTTGGAGTAAGTTTGTAGAAGCATTTATGGCTGAATATGTGCCTCCCTCTGTGCAAAATAATTTGGGAGATATGTTCCTAAATCTCAAACAAGGTAATCGGACTTTATCAGAGTATGAGACAGAATTCAGAAAATTATCCAGATTTGCACCAATCATGGTACAAACAGAAGGATCTCGATGTCACCGATTCCTCAGCGGTCTTAAAGAATCAATAAGAGATCAAATTATTCCATTAAGACTATCCAACTTTATGGAACTTATAGAAATAGCTCGTGTGATTGATCGAAATCTAGCCCAAAAAGAAAGTAAGAGAACTTTCAATTTATCTTCTCAAAGAAATAATGACCCTAGAAGAATTAGGCTTTCTTCTGGAAAAGTATATCAAATGAAAGCTGAGAGTCCACCAAAAGATCCTTACAATGGATGTATAAGACCACATCCATACGGAAGATGCTATCACAATAAACAATGTTGTTATACATGTGGTCGCAAAGGACACTTCTATCAGCAATGTAATTATGAGGAAACTATAGATGTAGTTCGTATTGATCATTCTAGACGCAAACAAATGTTAAATCCAACTCCAATCAATCAACGTGATCAACCACTGACCATTATGTCTACTCCCCAAACTGGAAGAATGGTCCAGAAGAATGATAAAGGAAGATCAAATCAGCCCAGCACATCCAAAAATCCTCAAAAACAGGTGGTTATTAAGAAGACTACAGGACCAGCTAAAGTATATACTCTTACTCCTGTGGAAGCTACAGAGGATAATAATGTGATATCAGGTACTCATAATTCATATTATATTTATTTTCAAGCTTTAAATAAGTTCTAAGTAATCATTATTTTGGTTAGGCACTATAAGTATTAATGATCATCCGTGCAAATTGCTATTTGATACGGGAGCAAGCCATTCATTTATATCTGAAAATTTTGTTAAAGGTTTAAATTTGCCTCGTTACAAAATGGCAAGATCTTTAGCAGTTGGGCTACCATCCATAACTCAACTCAATACCACCCACTTCTGTAACCTTCAAGTGCTCTTAAATGAGCAAGTGTTTCAAGCCAAGTTAATAATTTTACTAATAAAAAACTTTGATATAATCTTGGGTATGAACTGGCTCAGTTCTCACAACGCTACTATTAACTGTCAACAAAAAAAGATATCACTTCGATCACCAAACACCACATCAACATTCATAGGAAGGTTCAGTACCTTGAGTTCACTTATTAATGCAATAACAGCAACTAAGTTAGTGAATAAGGGTTGTGCAGCATACTTAGTTACTATGCTAGGAGGAAGCAAAAAGGAGATACCACTTTCTGAGATTAAGGTGGTTAATGAATTTGCTGATGTTTTTCCTGAAGAGCTACCTGGGTTACCTCCACCAAGAGAAGTTGAAATGGCAATAAATTTAATATCAGGTACACAACCAATTTCAAAAGCACCTTACAGAATGGCTCCTAAGGAACTTTATGAACTTAGTGAGCAATTAAAAGAACTATTGGATAAAGGGTTTATTAAACCAAGTATGTCACTATGGGTTGCTCCGGTATTATTTGTAAAGAAGAAAGATGGGTCTATGCGAATGTGTATAGACTACAGAAAATTAAATAAAGTTACTATTAAGAATAAATACCCACTTCCCAGGATCGATGCCTTATTCGATCAGTTATCCGGAGCAATAGTATTCTCAAAGATTGATTTAAGATCGGGATATCATCAACTTCAAGTTAAAGATTCTGACATGGAGAAGACAGCATTTAGGACCTGATATGGACACTACGAATTTCTTGTAATGTCCTTTGGACTCACAAATGCACCGTCTATTTTTATGGACTTAATGCAGCGAGTCCTAAAACTATTCTTAGATAAATTTGTAATTGTATTCATTGATGATATTCTCATATATTCAAAGATTATGGAAGATCATGAAGATCATTTAAGAACTGTATTAGAAACCTTAAGGGAACATCAGTTATATGCTAAATTTTCCAAATGTGAATTCTGGTTAAAGTCAGTAGTATTTTTGGGACATATTATAGATGCTCAGGGAATCCGAGTTGATCAACAGAAAATCTGTGCTATTCAAGAATGGGACCAGCCAAAGACAATAACTGATATAAGAAGTTTCTTAGGTCTTGCTGACTACTATAGAAAATTTGTCAAAGGATTCTCTCAGATAGCTGCTCCATTAACTAAGCTAACTTAGAAAGCTGTTCCATTTATCTGGGCTCCTGAATGTGAAAAGGCATTTCAAACCTTAAAAGATATTCTTTCCACTGCACCAGTATTAGTGCTGCCAAAAGAAGGTATGAACTATCAAGTTTATACAGACACCTCAGGAACTGGATTAGGTTGTGTATTAATGCAAGAAGGGAAGGTGATTGCATATGCTTCGAGACAGTTGAGACCTCATGAGAAAAATTATCCAGTACACGATCTAAAACTTGCTGCAGTAATTTTTGCATTAAAGATATGGCGTCATTATTTATATGGTGTTCAATGTTCCATTTTCACTGATCACCAAAGCCTGAAATATATAATTACTCAACGTGAATTGAATTGTCACCAAAGAAGGTGGCTTGAGTTGTTAAGTGATTATGATGTAGAAATTCAATACCACCCGGGTAAAGCAAATGTGGTGGCAGATGCCCTTAGTCGTAGTGCAACTTTATCAGCATTAATCACTATGAGTTCATTAATTGAAGAATTTCAAAAGATGGAAATTGTTCCTATTCGAAGTAAGGTTATGAGTTCAATATTAACCAATATAAATGTAGAACCCACATTTCATAGGAATATTTCCATCTCTCAAACTAAAGATGAAGAATACTTGAAGTTTAAGATGGATATTGAAGGAGGACATCATCATGATTTACAACTACACGGGTCAGTGATTTATCAAGATAATTGTATATGGGTTCCTAAATCCATGCAATAGGAGGTATTAAATGAAGGATATAATTCTGGTTATCCTATTCATCCTGGAAGCACAAAAATGTATCAAGATCTAAAATAGTCCTTCTGGTGGCCCAGGATGAACAGAAGTGTGGCAGAGTTCGTTGAGAAATGTCATGCATGTAGTTTGGTTAAGGCAGAACATCAAAATCTTGGTGACTTACTTTAACCACTTGAGATACCTGAGTGGAAGTGGTTAGATATATCTATGGACTTTGTAATGGGACTACCCCGATCTAAATCTGGGTATGACGCAATTTGGGTGATTATTGATAAATTGACTAAATCTGCTCATTTTATTCCCATTCATCAAACTGATCCTGTGGAGAAACTTGCCAAACTTTACATCAAAGAAGTGATCAGATTACATGGGATTATTAGATCAATAGTATCTGATAGAGATAGTCGATTTACCTCCAAATTCTGGTAGGCTGTACATCAAGATCTAGGCACATCTTTAGCATTAAGTACAGCATTTCATCCACAAACAGATGGACAGACAGAACGAGTAAATCAGGTTTTGGAAGATCAACTTAGATTATGTATTCTTGATTTTTCTGGATCTTGGAAAGATCATCTACCATTAGTAGAATTTGCCTATAACAATAGCTTCCAAACTAGCATAAAAATGGCTCCATTCGAAGCGTTATATGGCAGAAGGTGTAATACGCCATTGGCATGGTCAGGGATTGGCAGTGTGCACCTGTACGGGTCTGAACTAGTAGAAGAAACAAATAAGAAGATTTAATTGATTCAACAGCGTATTCGTGCAGCTCAAGATTGCCAAAAGAAATATCATGATGGGCACCATCGTTCCTTAGAATTCAAAGCTGGAGATTTTGCATATTTGAAAGTCAGTCCAATGAAAGGAGTCTTCAGATTTGGTATAGCAGGAAAGCTAAGTCCTCGTAATGTTGGCCCATTTGAAATATTGGCAAAAATAGGTTCCTCTGCCTATCAATTAAATCTTCAAGATGACTTTTCAGTAGTTCATAATGTATTCCATGGGTCATCTTTAAGGAAGTGCCTCAGAGATCCCTCACATCTTGTTCAATTCCCAGAAATTTGAATTCAACCAGATCTGACATATGCTGAAGAACCAATTCAGATTTTGGCTCATGTTCGCAAGCAACTAAGGAATCGAGCAATCGATATGATAAAAGTTCAGTGGAAGAATCGATCATGTAATGAAGCCACTTGGGAAAAAGAAGCGGATATGCGATAGAAATACCCAAGCCTTTTTAATTAAGGTAATTACTCAACTCCAATCTATTTCCATTCATTTACTTTATATCTGCTTTAATCTTATCACTTGAGTGATGTCGAGGACGACATCATTCTTAAGTGGGGGAATCTGTAACAATCCAAGTTGTTACTTAGGTCAATTAAGATTGAATTAAGTCTTAACTAAGATTTTAATAGCTTAGTTAAGTCATTTTAGAACCTGCCTCTAAGATTTAGATCAAATCAGGAATCAAATAGATCAAAACATGATTTCTGGAAAATCTCAAAACTCTAGAAATTGACTTTTTATTTAGACCTCAGATTGAAAATCTGACTTCGTCATTATGTTCAGAACACCCAAATTAGCTAAGGGTGATGTTTTGGATGCATTTGGAAGTAGTTGATTTTTCGTCGAATATTTTAATAATATTTGAGTACCTGAAAATTCAAATAAATAAATACTCATCGAAAAGAAAATCCGAGTGCACCGTTGCGTTCTTCACCCCTCAATTAGCTAGGGGTGATTTATTGAGAATTTTTGAAACGCATTTAATTGATAAATTTTAATTAATGAAATAAGTAAAGAATATTTAAATAATAAATTAATATTCATTATTATAAACAGTGCCGTCAGCATTTTAATCCTTCCCGTCTAATTTTCCTAATGCCATCTCCTATCGCCGTTTGATCCATGGTTAGAGATGGACCGTTCGATCGAATTGATCGAACGTCCCTTACATCTTCATCCCCGTTCCTGCGCGTGTCACGCAGAGGCGAGACCTCGCAGCTCGAGCTGAAGCGTGGAGCCTTCCACCGCTGTTGGAACCTCATAAATCTTCAACCTACCTCCCAATTAATCAATTGACTCCTTTAGGAAAGCTCGGAGGATGATCCTGCAGCCATCTTCTTTGAGTCAAATTTTTCTGGTATATCGATATTATAGGTACTACTCAACCCTATTCTTCTTCGCATACTCGATTGAAGTATTGTTCGTTGTTGACTGTGATCTCATTAGGAAATCTAGGTTTATATTATGCAAATTTTTCTGATTTGGTTGTCCTCTGTTTCACCCAGTTTTTACCTGACCAATTTATATATATCGATATTATAGATCAATCAATTCAATCTCTAATCGTATATTGCATGTTGTAATGAATAAAGATTTAAACTGAAAATAGAATGTTAATTATTGATGTGCCAATTTTGTATCTCGAAAAATTTCGAAACTTTCAGATTCCTCGCCTCCGTTCCAGCGCATCTAGGGCATCAATTTGCTCCCAGCTTAGATCGCCTCCGATCGTGATCCATGTAGCCACAGATAGGATTCGAAGTCCTCTTCGATTTGGCATATGAGTCGAATCCCTCCAGTGCCTGCATCCCATTCAAAATCTCTGCCCTAATTCCCCGTGTCGAAACCCGTCGGGACGAAGGTATCCCTAATTCCCCATGCCAGTTGCAGCATCCAGTCAGCCGACAAGTCATAGCATGTGGGTCTCGCCGCCTAATAATAATACATATATTAATTCAAACAGAGTTAATAAAATTAAGTAATTCAATTATAAATTAATTAAATCATAAGAATTTAAGTAACCATAACTCATAAAATACATGTCCAAATTTGACAAATAAATATACTAAATTTATCAATAAAATTCAAGAAATATTTTGAGACTGTCAAATCTCAATTTGGATAAATATTTAACATAGTGAAATTTAGGGGTATTAACTTAAATCAAAATATGTTACAAACTTTCATATAACTATAACTTTGTACCCAATAATCCAAAGATACCCAATATAGGTCTTAAAATACTCACAAAAACCTAAGGAACATTTTTATAGGGTTAGTCTTGCTGTTCATATTAGATTTTGACTAATGATGTTTAGGACCTAACCCTAATTAGTTTAATTTAACCTAGCACTTCAAATGACCATAAGTTGGTCATCTTAGCTCCAAATTAGGTGATCTAAATACCAATTTAGATCAGTAAAACCTAATCTACAGAGATCTACAAATATATTTAGGATCCAACGGTTAGATTTGCTAATCACCCTTAATTACCCTAAAACTTAATTAGTGAATATTAGTAAAATTAATAATCCAAATTGGACAAACAAAGTTTCAGAGAACTCCTAGAACCTATTAAAATTTAACTATAGGGTTGGATTAGTGATTGAGTGATTAATTTCACTAATCACTCACTAATCACCCTAAACCCTAATTAAGCCATAACTTAGCTAAATGGAGTCCAAATTGAACCTACCACTAGTCATTAGAATCAGTGGATCAATTGAGATATACAACTACTGAAATTATTCAATTTGGACACCAAATGATAAAGTTAGGATTTTTAACCCTTAATTAAGAAATCCTTAATTACCCTTAAACCCTAGAACTTGTTTTGGCTATAACTTAGCCAATACACATCAGAATTCAAAAAATTTAGGTTCAATGGAAACCTTAAAACATAACCTTTAATAAATTGACAGAAAAATTATATGTCATTAGGGTAAAATTACCAAAATGCCCTTATAGGTCAAATTCTTTAAATTTGACCCTATAAGGCTTAATACTTAATCAAATTTAGAGAACTCACTGTCTAAACTCTTATTAGATAGTAAGTAATCATTTCACATCATCAAAATCCATAATTAAGTGCTAATTCATAAAGGTAATCTTTAGACCCTTAAGGAGGGGCAAAACGGTCTTTTTGCCCAAAATTAGGGTTTAATAAAATTAAGACCAAATTTCACCTCTAAATCATACCAAATAGTAATTTAAGTGATTTAAACCATAACTTAAATAATTTTGAGTCTTAAATTAGAAAATTGAAGAAATTCCTAAGTTAAGTCTTAAATAAAACCTAAGTAAATTATGAGCAAATTCCAGTTCTTTTGAACTTCTTAGATCATCCTTTAGGTCCTATAACCATAGTTAGGATGTGTGTCTGAGTGATACTCTTAGTATTTAAGAGCTTTAATTCCTAAGATTATGATTAAATATTAGGTTAGAATTCATCTAATGGGTAAAATGGGTTACTCATTAAGGTGAAACCTTGATTTTACTAGTTTATTAGATTTTTCATAGTTTATTTATTGATTACTTGATCTTTTAACATTAGAATTAGGATTAGAGATCTATCCTATTGAATCTGACTTAATTCAATAGAATTTGCTTTAACCTTTAATCAATAAGATGGGATTAAACCTTAACCCATTAGAATAACCTTATAATTAAGAATTAAAACTTCATTCTTTGAAGTTTGATTCTTAATTCTTTAAATCTTGATTTGGCTAATCAAGGTTTGGTTGGGATTTATAAAATCATAATTTAGGATGATTGATTTACTTATTTAACTTTACAGGCGACATTGGATTTATTTATAATTAGGACGTAACTAATCCTAATTATGTTCAACATATAGGTTCGTGATTCTAAGTTACAGATAGTGTAAGAATTGATAATTCTAAATCTTATGTAACTTAGAGTAGTTAGAACGTCTAAATTAGAAAACAGGTGATATCACAAAATTTGTGTAGTGCTATTTACTATTTCCTTGATTTGAAATTGCTATGCTTTTCCTTTGAGCCTTTTTATACCTTGGTACATATTAGAATACTTATTACTTACTTTATATTATACTTTGAGTTTCATTCGCATTTCATTTGCATAACTTTAAAAGAAACATTAATTAAACAACATTTTACTTGAGATTTTATGTTTTATTTAACCTGCCATTCAGTATAACTTACTTTAGGATTACTTTTGCCTAGGGAATTTCCCTTATAGTACTTTACTTCGGCATTGAGATGTGTCTCCTATTTGCCCTTTAGATACTTTATGGATTTACTTTAGGATCTGGGATGTTTCTGCTAGATGCCTCTTTTTGACGACCTTTACTTTAATCTAGGTTGTTTCTCCTAGATTACTAGATCGACTTTACTTTTGGCAGATTAAGTAAGAATATCTCATAAGTACAACAAATTAATAAACAGTACTTACATTTACATTTCAGACATTTTACAGTATCTTACATACTTTCCTTACATTGTAGACTTTACTTTACTTTACTGTTTCAGTACGTTCTTCTTTCTTTCATATTTTTTTCATTTTATGCAGTTTCTTTTCATTTCAGAACTTTTTGTATATGAGCCGTTTTACCTACTTGAGAGCATGTTAGGATGCTAGTCTTATACTTTCAGTACAGTACTTTTACTTATACTATACTGGCATGTTAGTTTGATCATATTCTTTAAGACCTTTCTTTGTACTTAGTAGTATTATCTTGTGCTTTACTTACCTTGTTTTGCAGCCTGAGTTGTGGTATGTTTCTACCTCAATACTTGATCTTCCTTTCTTTGTGCTTACCACTATATTTTGCCTAACTTAAAGTTGTGATGTCATTAAAATTTACATTAAAAATTTATTACCTTAAAATGTACTTAGACATTTTGTCTAACAAGATTTTTATTTTCTTGGCTAGGGCCCTACCATTATGAAACTGATAATGGTAGATTCTGAGCTTTTTGAGGAGATTGAGCCTGCAGAGGAGCAGATCCAGGAGGAGGTCCAGACTTCTGAGGGACCTTAGTTTTACTAGTTGCTTTACTTTTAATCTGTGAGGATGAGTGACTCTTTTGATTTCAGTTATCTTTAAACTTTAAACATTTGTAATAAGTCAGAATTATTTGTATTTACTTTCCTGCATTATATTTATATTCTGAGCTGGATGTCTTTATCTTATAGTATGGATGTTTACTTCAGTTATTTCTTTTCTTCCATACTCTGATAATCATTAAGTGATTGTTGATCTTTACTTTATTTAGAAAAGCATCTCTTTGTCTTAAGATTGGATTGGAGTCTTAAATTCTAACCTAATGTTAAGTATGAGTTGTGTTTAGTGACGACCACTCCTTAAGCCTTGTGAATAGAAGGGGAGGCCGCCACAGTATTGAATGGGTATTCATTCCTTAGTTTGATTAAAATACAAATTGCCAATGGCACAATTCCTCCTAGTGAAGACCACTTCAATAGGTGTGGTTCAAACAAACTAAGTAATGAGATTCACATTCTTTAAGACATTAAGTATGGTGGTGTGTAAGTGATGAGAATCACTTTTCTTGCAAATGTGCTGAATATGTGTATACGATCATCCCATCTAGTGATCTTTAATTAAATCTATAACTTAAATCAATTATCATTCTATAAGTTAGAAGATAGAATCCTCTCAATAGGATTTTGCACAGTGAAGACTTAGAATTGATTATCTGCATTTCAAATTTCATAGATTTCTAGATTTTACTCATTAGAATAGAAGCATGAGCATAAGTATGAGCATAAACTTGAAGCATCATTTTAGTAGTAATGCATGAGTATCAGTGATAAATTGTGAGTTACAGAATGTTACATACACAGACTAGGGAATTTCAGGGTGCATTTGCATCACCGTACTATCTTCCCAATTGGGTGTATGTATACATTGAACCATACTACTCATAGCCTTTCAGTGATGATTCTGTGGCATATCTATGGCATACCATATCGTGGCATACTTGAATGCATCATTCTAGTGACATACAGTACTGCATTTGACTTTACTTTCACATAACTTTCTAAGCATTTGATAGTTTCCTTTACTTTCAGTATGTAGTTTGATGCAATTTTACTTTGCTTAGTCTTTACAGTTTCAGTTACTTAGCATTTCCCTCAGCTTTTCTTCAGTTCTCTTTATGTTACTATTTACTGCATTTACTTTAGTACTACGTAGTTAGTTGCGATGTGTTAGACTTTTTATCTAACACGGGGTACTTTTGGGATCCGGCAATTTGCTAGATTCCGAGCAGCTTATGGAGACAGGACAGGATGACTCGCAGGAGATCCAGGAGGAGTACATGGAGCCCTAGAGGATCTATCTGCTTCCTTCTTACTTCTTACTTTACTTCAATAGACTTACTTTTCATATGTTAAAGCAGTTTGTAATAACTCTGGATGTACTTTTCTTTTCTTATCTGAGACGAATGTTTACATGCTGCTCTGTGATGAATATATTCTGGATGATATGCTTTTAGCTTCCGCACTCTGTTATACTACTATACTTAGTATTATGATGCAATTAGCATACTGGAAATGCTAACATATTGGTAGCGTATATTGGACCCTCACTTATTTCTTTAAATCTAATATACGTATTAGCCTAATACGTAAGATAAGTATTCTACTCTTATCTTAAGTATTGGCTCTCAATCATACCCTTAGGTTTGAGTCAGCAGCCTGCAGTACGGCTCAGTTTTTTAGCCTATTCGGGAAGATGGGTTCTACTTGTATACCCGTCCTCCCGAGTGGCGCACCGCTTCACCGCTGAATTTACATACACTAATTGTCTTTTGCACGCGCGGTGACGGGACGGGGCACTACATTATTACAGATTGAATTTAAGTCTAGCAGGGCAATTGTTGCTAATAAAAAGGTTTGATTTGTCATGATTGATATTTAAACCCGAATCAGTTTCAAGAGAAGATAAGAGGGCAGCCAACATTTTCAGCAAGTTGCTACTACCATTAGAAAATATAATAAGGTCATCAGCATAGGTAAGAAGGGAAACCATGATCTTACCAACCACATTATAATGGAGGTGAGGATTTATCCTGAAAATATCATTAATGTTATGGGACCAATAGTTCATAGCCATAATAAATAAAATAGGGGAGAGGATCACCTTGGCGAAGGCCCCTTTAATAAGGGAAAAAACCAGAATGATTGTCATTGAGTAAAATAAAAAACTAGTTTTTTTGGGTGAGGTTCTTATTTTAACAATGAAAATATCGTTAAAACCATATGTTCTAAGGAGATTAATAATGAAATTCCAATTGATTTTGTCAAAGGCCTTTTAAAGGTCAATCTTGAGGATCATGTTGTGACCTCTACATTTCTTTTTTAGGCTATGAAATAGCTCTTGAATAGCAAGGATATTGTCTTGAATTTTCCTTATATGAACAAAATCAGATTGGTTTGGTTCAATGAGGGAAGGAATGAAATTTGAAGCCTTTTAGCAATAATTTTAGATATGATTTTGTTTAAAGTAGTGCACAGACTTATAGGTCTAAATTGGTTCCACCAGGTAGCTTTATCAGTTTTGGGGATTAGGGAAATCATAGTGTGGGTGAAGAATTTGGGGAGGGGAACATCACAAAAAAACTCTTAAACACCGTTGCAGACGTCCACATTAATGATATTCCAATACTTGTGGAAGATATTTTCCACTAAAGTTTTGTTCCAGATCCCAAGATCCTTTCTAAGCCTTTTAAATTTCTCAACAAGCCTGTGGAGACCAAAGGTACTATAGAGTTTAGTCTAGCTAGAGGAAACAACATTAGTACAATCTTCCTTGTTAAGCCAAAACAATTGGAACCTAAAAGATTTGTAAGAGATGTTGGGGGCATTCCAGGAGGAAAGAGTGATAGGCTTAAGATCAAAAATAGTTGAATTCAAGAAGGAGTTGATGATGTTAGAATAGGCATAACTCTAACTATTTTTTATGAGAAAGCGATCAAGGCGAGCAAATTTCCTCCCAACATTCTAAGTGAAAGGGTGACCAGAGGATTTGAAGTCCTCAAGACCGCAATCAAGAATAACATAGTTAAAATCAAAAGTAGAAGATGAATGATTCGAGGAGTAACCCTTATACTCTTTGCTATTGAGCACGGCATTTAAATCCCCTCCAACTGCCGAAGGAAAGTTGGTGGTGCTGCAGTTTTTAAGGAAAGACCATAGAGGAATACGATCTTGACGGAGATTGCAAGCGTGGACAAAGGTGATCATGAATTTGTGGTTATCATTTTTGATTTTAAGGTGAATGGCTTGTTCACATTGATCGATAATTTCAGCATTCCAATCATTTTTCCACATAACCCAAATTTTGTTAGAGATGGAAGTGATTGCATTGTCAAAATTAGCAGAGTGCCAAATTTTGAGAAGAGCCTCAGATTTAAGCTTAGGTTCAAAAATAGCAGCTATACTTATCTTGTTATCAAACACAATATGTTTAAACTTGCTATGGAAATAGACATTACCAATGCCTTTAATATTCCAACACAAAATATTCATTGAAAAATAGTATAAGTGCCCGAAGGGGCCTTCTGGCAAGTATTAATTAGATAAGAAGTATTCTCATTCTGAGACAAGGAATCAACCTCATTATTATTATCATAAAGTAAAGCAAGAGATTTGTACCTGTTGGCAACCATAATATCTGGTTTTGCTTTGATAGAGGTTTTAATAAGGCTTTTCGGCTTGGTGAAGTTGTCCAGCTATCCATCTTTTTGAAGCGGAGAAGCAGTAATTTTGTGTTGAGAAGGGGAAGCTTCTTTCCCGAAAAGTTTTTCTGAAACATCGGCAATGTTAGAGAAAAATATATTTTTGGAAGCATTAGGGGAGGAAAAAGTATTTATTTCATCCATATCCTTATCATTTGAAGAGATTAGCTTGGTATTAACCTCCAGTATAGATTCAAAAGGAATCGAATTATTCTTCTCAGATCTTCACATATTGGCAGGTACCATATTTGGAATATTATTAGGGATATTCTGCATGTTAACTGATTCAATGATTTAACAATTGCTAATGAGATTAGCAACATTTGAACTCGCAGCAGAAACTTTAGTAATAGGTTGTTCAGAACAAAAAATAACAGGAGTAATAGGAGCACTAGCAATACCTTTAATGTTTAACACAGCAACAGAATTATCATGAAGAGCTTTAACATTTCTCTTTGCAAATTCATTTGGGAAAGTAATAACATTTAATTATATATTAGAATTGAAATTGCCTTGATCAACTTCTCTATTGTATTAACATTAGTAATAAGAGTAGCAGCATTTTCTGATTCAGAATTAATTGCTTCATTGTTGAGGCTACTAGCATGAGTATTTATATTAACAGCATTAGATAAATTGAAAGCAATTACAGAATCGACATTTTCTAAAATCTTAAAACCATCAACAACAATATCATTGGCATTATCAGTTAAAGTATTAACTTACTCACAAGTACCACAAGCAGGAATGGAATTATAAGCATCATACATATAAGTATTGTCATCATCATTTTCATAATTTTTTGAGTTGTCAGCAACACCAGTATTCTCTAGATTATTAAGAGAGTTAATTTCTGGTTGGCCCAAAATAACATCCACTATAGGATTAGTGTTTATCGCAGTTTGAACATTGTTAGAATCATCAGCAATACCATTTGTAATAGCCAGTTGAGGTTTGATCACAGGATTCCCTCTCTGTCTAATGGATTCAGGAGTCGAAACATTACGAAAAGAACAAGAGTCTGTGTTGTGCCCGAGAGGGCAACACCAATCACAAAAAAAAGGAAGGTTCTCATAACATATTTCTTGCCAGTAACCTTTCTCCTTAAAACCAAGCCAAATGTGGTCAGGGGGAGGAGCAGAGATATCAATTTCTATAAGCAGCAGCGGAGCGGCTATATTAGGTAAAAGAGTCGTATTTTTGTCAAATTGGAGAGGTTTGCCAACGGCTTTGCCAATGTTAAACAAGATGTCCTTAGCTATGAAATGAAGGCGTAGACCGGGCAGATTAATCCAAACCGGGACAATGGGGACATGATGTTTAACATCAATAAACCGATCCCATTTGCAGAATCTCATGGTATTACCTTTAAGATCGTAGGAACCTTTGGAGAAGACCCTTGCGTAATCCAAATCCGACTCAAAAGAAAAGTAAACCTTGTAAGAATCGAAGGATCTAATCGAGACAGGGGCAACCAGCTTTAGCCCTTTAATGAAACCATCAATTAACCCGAAGTTGGGATTGATTCTGCGAATTTCCCAACCAGAGTTAGCACATGCGGCAAGGCTAAAGAGTGTACCTCTTCATCAGAGATGCTCCTTTGAAGGAAAAAATATATTTATTTATAGACGGTTCCGAGTGATTGACAACATCTCGGAAAGAGTGGATGGATGTAGGGGAGATCTCCATTACACTGGCATGAGCTTAAAAAACAAAAGGAAATTAGAGGTAGAATAAAGAGAGAGCAGTAGCACCAAACCAGAGGCACAAATGAAGAGGATACTCCCGTCCGCCGGCAGAGCCGACGGAAGGAGAACAACGAAGATGAAGATCACTCGAGAGTCACCGCAAACACTAGCCCAAGAGCCAGAAAAAAAGCATATATATATATATATATATATATCAGGTATTAGAAAGTTGAAGCGGCCCCTTTGATTTTGACGATCCAATTTTTACTTTGTTTTTGTATTTTCTTTTTCGGATGGACCTTTTATGATACTCCCTGGGTCCCTCCCTTTTGGGGTTGGCTTTTGGATTTTTAGATTTAGGTTTTATTTGTAATTCGCAACCATTTTCTGTAATCTTGGTTTTTTTTTTTATCAATAAAATTTGTAGGTTTCCTTTAAAAAAAAAAAAAATTAATAATAGGTATATGGTATTATGTGCACTTAAATTGCAAATTTAAAAAGCTTTTAGCATTGGACGATTTCTCAAATTAAAATTAAGTTATGCAAGAAAACAAGCCGAGCAACAGATTTGATTAAATTATTGTTCAAACACTTTCGTTAGCTATAATTTCAACAAAAAGAAGAGAAAACAATTTCTATTGGTTAGAGTTTTAGGGAACTCGAAAATTTAATCAAATGCAAAAAAGTCAAATATGGATGACTAATTCCAATTAATTACCTATACGTAAAAAAGTTCTACAGACTATAAATACTCCACAATGTGATTGTTTTGCTCTCAGATCACAAAATGACTTTCCAAATTTGTTTGGTTTCCTCTGCCATAATCAGTTTAGTCGTTGCATGCTTTTTGTTCAATGTGTCATGCGGAGCCGACTCAGAAAGCGATGCAAGTTTCCTTATGCACAGTTGCTTGAATATTTTTCATTAATGATCTAAACGCTGGATTCTGCATTCTTTTGTTTCAGATTTACATTGTTTATTTGGGTGAGAAGTCGCAAGACGAGCACCCGAATAATGTCACGGCATCGCATCATCGCATGTTAGCCTCTCTTTTAGGAAGGTAGAGCTGTGAATTCTTCTGTGTTTTGTTATATTCTAAAAAAGCATATAATATTTAATGCCCTATAAACCATGGCCAAAGAAGTATGGTAGTTTGAGAAATCATATCACATTAAAAGCATAAGCATATCAGCGACCTAAATAAGGAAGAAATTTATTCAACAGGGAGAACGCAATGGACTCGATGATTTACAGCTATCGCCATGGGTTTACCGGATTTGCAGCTCGGCTTACAGAGTCCCAAGCAAAAGAACTTGAAGGTTAATGCTAGTCATTAATTTATTTTAAATTTGTGAATGCTTGGATGTATTGCAATATTTTAACAGAGAAAAAGTACTAATATCATATAGGATATTCCACTATCGAAAGTGTAAGACGTAGTAGAACATTTCAAGCGCATACATCACGAAGCTGGGATTTTCTTGAACTAAATTATTTTGCAAGACCAGCGCCTAAATTGCTTACTGATACCAATTATGGAGATGATGTGATCATAGGAATACTTGATACGGGTTAGTAATCCATTTTTATATACTTTAGAATGATATTATTATTCTTTTTTTTTTTTTGTTATTGTTCTTGTTAATACTAATATGACTATTGATATTATTGTTTTTGTACTCCTATTTCTTAAGATCAAAATTCATTTTATTTATATTTACTCATTTGTCTTTAGCTTTATATATGTCATCAAATCAAAGGTGAAATATTGAGAATCGATCATCAATTTTGAATCTTGTCCACAGTGGTATACAGTGTTAGCACTTCGCCTCCATCCCGAGCCATCTAGTTTTAGCCACTGCCGAGGCCATAGTCCCTCTCCGGATTTGGTTCAGCTGCCGTTGGAAAGGTCACTTCAAGACCTTCCCAATGCCATGCGGTCCGACCCTTGTCGGTGTTGAAATGGCCCTCGATCGGTGTGCCCTAGTAAGGCCCCTCGATCTTTTCGCGCGTCTTCTGCCAAGTCGAGGAATACCAATGCCTCAAATATTCTAACATAAAATATTCATTAATTAACAATAGATGATCTGCTTGGGGTCCTCCAAGAAGCATCATTAGATAAGTCAATATTAATGGCATTAAGTCAATATTAGTACCCTCTTTCTCTTACTATATATATATATATATATATATATATATATGTGTGTGTGTGTGTGTGTATATAAATTTTAGCTTAAATCTGTAAGTTTTATTAATCTGAAATCAAAAGATACAAAATCGGGTTGGGTGGTTACAAACAGCCTAAATCTAAAATCCAAAAGCCAACCCGAAAAAGGAGAACTCAGAGAATATCCTAAAAGGTTCTCCCAAAAAGAAAAGCTTTATTTAGGACTTTATATACATAAACCAAAACTCTTCCAAACGGAAACACCTCACGAGTGTGCACAACAACGTCCAAACAGCCCCACCAATCTTTAGAAAGAACCTGCAAAATAATCTTAACAGTATATATACGAATACCAAAGGGAGGCGATCCTGATAACATAGTAATATGTCTCATATGAATAGCCCAAAAGCAGTCCCCATGAAAGGTGAAGATCTCCACGTCAGAAAAGCAAGCCACGGAAGGGGTCAGGAGGATGTTAGCATAGAAAAGATCCCCAGAGCTACACCAACTCATACACCAATTCGGCATTGCATTAAAACCAAGGGCCACTTCCAAATAAACGAGAAAACAAACAGCTTCCGACCACAAGTCGAACATAAAGGAGAAGTAGTCCAAACACAGCATAGTATATAAAATAAATGCCAAAACTTCCAGTATAAAGAATAACCCAACAACCAACATTCCCAGAACGAAACAAACAACCTAAACATCACCTGCGCAACCTCAGCCAGACCAATCAAGTTGTCACCCAACAACCAAACAAAATAAGAGCCATACCAAATGATATCAGCCCCAATGCAAATCACACAGTAGCCACAGTTTGAAAAACAAAAAGTAACAATGCAGCTGTTCCAATTAATGACATGGAGATCAATGACGAAAAAATGAAAACTTTTCTGCCATAAAACAGAAATAACTTAATTGAGATAAATAATCATATGTATATATTTATATGAATATATATATATATATATCGATCAACTTGTAAGTATTTAAATAATAAAACCTTTGATAAAAACGCAGCAGGCAACCATGCCCCAAAGGCTCCCACCAACTAGCCACACGTAGCCAAGACTTAATAGCAGGAATTAAACCAAAGCTGCCAGGAATCCTGGACCCCAGCGACCAGACATACAAAACAGCTAACCGCAAGACCCCGGCCAACAAGATAGAGTAAGTAGCCTTGACAAACAAATCAGTAAACTGCATAGCCTGACCCACAATAGAGAACACCTCCCAATTCCCATTAAACACAACACAGGTAGTGGTATAAATATAAGAGCAACTTGACAAACTATTGACAGCAGCCTCCAGCACCATAAGAGTTGAGGAGAAATTTGCTATCAGGTGCAAACTTACAGCATTGTAAAATCTGAACCCAGACCACCAGCGGCAAGAAAAAACCCAGCAGACTACATTGGGATGGCAGCAAGGCAGCCCCAAAAAGAGACTAGGCCTTACTACCTTATTCCAAGCAGTCTTACAGGCATCCCTCATTGAAATATGTCTCCAATTTAAAAAGTTTTTTGGTATACACTGCATTGAGACCTTTCCAGCTGAATTGCTTTTTATCATTTACAGTTATGACAGAGTTTACCTTTTCAATATTACACTGAGTGTAAAAATCAACATTGCATTCTATATTATTATATTTTGCTTGGTTTCTAGCACCCCAAATAGACCACAGAGTGAGAGAATCAGTCAGATTACCGGTGTAAATCTTGCTCTTTTTCATTTTAGGCCAACATATGAAAAAATCTTCAATATTTCCAACCAACCTAGCAGGGGCCAAGGAAATTTTTTTCCAGATTTCATTGCTAAAGTGACTTTCAAAGAAGACATGATTTATGGTTTCCTATTCATTACAGCAATGGCACTTTGAAGCCAAAGTGATGCCTAAACTTTGCATTATACTATCAACACTTATAAACCTGTTTAAAAGCCTCCAAAGAAACATGCTAATAAGATTTGGAATACAATTATGCCATATCCAAACAGGGAAGTTTGAGGCCTCATGATTTCTGCAAACATTCCAAAGGAGAGAAAAGTTAATTTTGTTATTTGTGCAGAAGATGGAGGTAGCAGATTTAGAGGATTCAAAATTAGGCTGAAAGTCTATAATGTTGTTTATCACTTCATTTGAGCACATATCTTGAATAAGGGATCTATTCCATCCACCACCTTGAGAGAAAAGATCTGCCACCTTAACTTTTGGCTTTGTAATAAGAGTTTGGGTTGTGAATAAGGCCTTGTTGGTAATCCAGTACTCAAACCAAAATGAGGTTGAAGAATCAAGAGCCTCCCAAAATATAGTCTCCCAACCGTATCTCTGAAAGTAAGCATTTGTTTCCATATGCTTGAGTCAGTGATTTTATTTTTCACCATCATCGGGTGAGAGTTAGCACAGTATTTTGCATTCAATAATTTAAACCACATGGAGGAGGAGGTTCTAAACCTCCACCATAACTTTAGGGAGAAAGCCTTGTGGATATCCTCAAGGTTTCTTATTCCCAAACCACCTTCAGCAAAAGATTTAGTAACTTTATTCCAAGAACACCAAATTATTTTGCTTCCCTTTGGATGGACCTATAAAAATTTATTGAGGATTGTGGAAATTTTCTTTATAACAAGGGAAGTAGGAGAGCAAACTTCAAGCCAATAAAGAGGTATTGCATTTAGGACATGCTTGATTAAAATAAGTCTACCACCTTGAGAAAGATATTTGTTTTCCCAACCTTGGAGCCTTTTAAAGATATTATCAATTAAACCTTTATAAATCGCATGTTTGTTATGCCCTATCTGTATAGGAATGCCAAGGTAATTAAAAGGTAGTTTACCTTTTTTGAACTTAAAAATATTTTCAATCTTTGAGCTTATTCTTTGGGGGTGCTTGGGGTGAACATAGAAGTTTGATTTACTTATGTTAATATTAAGCCCCGATTCAACTTCAAGGTTAGAGAGTAAATCTGAGAGTTTTTTGAGAGCATAAAAGCTGCAATTTGTGAATATAATCAAATCATCTGCATAAGCCATTTGGGAGATAGATATTTTACCCCCAAAACTGAATTGCATCGTTGGATTTTGCTGAAAAAGCACGTTAATGTTTTGGGACCAAATGTTCATCGCCAAAATGAAAAGAAGCGGTGAAAGAGGGTCACCTTGTCTCAGCCCTCTCTCGGAAGGGAAGAAACCTGTAGGGCTGCCATTAACCATAATTGAGAACCAATTATGTTGAGTGAGACTTTTGATTTTTGAGATGAATCTATCATTGAAACCATAGGCTTTAAGAGCACGGATAAGGAAATTCCAATTTAATTTATCAAAGGCCTTTTCAAGGTCAAGCTTAAGGATGAGGTTTTGCCCCCAGCATTTTTTTTTCAGACTGTGGAAGAGTTCCTGAGTGGCAAGGATCGTATCTTGAATGAGTCTACCAGGAACAAAAGCAGTTTGATTTAGGTCTATAATTTCTGGAAGAATGTTTTGAAGACGTTTTGCAATTATTTTTGAAAGAATTTTGTTTATAATGGTACATAAGCTAATCGCTCTAAAATTATTCCACCAAGTAGCTTTTTCAGTTTTTGGGATAAGAGATATCATAGTATGCGTAAAAAACTTTGGAATTCTTGCCTCACAAAAAAATTCTTTTATCCCATTACAAACGTCCAATTTGATAATCTCCCAAATTTTTTTGAAAATTCCCCCGGGAAGCCGTCCGGACCGGGGTAGGTGTTGTCCTTGAGGTTCTTTATAGTATCCCAAATTTCAGCATCACTTGGTAATTGATTTAACATGTCGTTTAATTCTGAATTAATTTGGGTTTGGGTGAAAACAGTCCTACTACTAATAGAGCGCGAGCTAGAGAGCTTGAAGATCTCTTGGTAATAATTAGTCGCCGAATTTTGAATTTCCTGGAGAGTAGAAAAGCAAGTTCCACCCGGGGCGCTAATTTTTTCAATATAATTAATGTGCCTCCTCTTCTTAACCCAATTGTGGTAAACAGCTGTATTTTGCTCACCATCTAGACTCTATCTAATCGAACATTTTTGTTTCCAAAAAGACTCAATGTCATTATGGCTGGAGATAAGCATAGCCTTTGATTTATTAACCTCCGATCTATTTTGATCAGAAGGGTGAGTTTCAAAGATGGATTCAAGGTTAATTACAAGCCTTTCCTGACGGTATAAATTCGAAAAGATATTCCTTATGGAAGGTTTATTCCAAACTCTCTATGCTTTCCTAAGGGCTTTAAATTTTTCATCAAGCCTATACATACCATAAGAATGACATGGTTGCTGCCATATAGACTGGACAATTTCCTTACACTCTTCTTTTTGGAGCCAAAACATTTGGAAGCGAAAAGATTCTGGGATTTGATATTACTATTCCAGGAGTAAATAATGATCAGTTTATGGTCAAAGATCGTGGAATTGAGGGAAGAATTTAGGTAGTTCGAAAAGGTGTTACACCACATATTATTAATCAGAAAACGATCCAACCTAGCAAATTTCTTGCCAGCATTCCAAGTGAAAGGGGTACCCGAGTACTTGAAATCATCCAAACCACAATCTATCATTACCGTATTAAAATCAAAGGTAGAGCTGGAATAATCCGTAGAATAGCCCTTATACTCATTAGAGTTAATTACTGCATTAAAGTCCCCTCCCACAACCCAAGGAGCGGAGTGAGAGGCGCAATTTTTAAGGAAGGACCATAAATAGCCACGTTCTGTACGAATATTATGCGCATGGACAAAAGTGATATTTAAATTGTAATCAGCGTTAAAGAATCTAATATGTATAGCTTGTTCACATTGTGCAATAATTTCAGTCGACCAATAGTTTGTCCACATGACCCATATTTTATTAGAGATGGAAGCCACCACATTCTCAAACTTAATGGCACGACTCGTTGAAACAATTTTTCCAACAGGCAACTTAGGTTCAATAATCGTCGCTATATTAATTTAATTATCGTATATAAGATATTTAAATCTATTCAAAGAGGAGGTATTACCAATACCCTGAATATTCCAACAAAGAGCATTCATCGGGAGACCGAAGAAGTACCCCGTGGGGACTTCTGAATGCTTTTGTTTGAACATGTTATAGCAAGAGAAGAAGCTTCCATCATATTAACCGAGTCTATGTCCGCTAAAGAGAATAAGGATTTGTACCTATTAGTTGTTGAAGTGGTAGGATTTTTTTCTTTAGAAGTTCTGCATGAAAAGTTTTTGCTGGACTTTTTGGGTTCTGGAATTGTCTTATTTGTGCTGAATTTTCATGCAAAAAGGGTTGAGAAGCAGTTTGATAATTTAATGAACTTTCCATACCTTCCCCCGGAGGAAGCTCCAATAGCCTTTCAGCCAAAGCATCCGAATCTGTAACATTAGAAATTCCGAGCTGCACAGCTTGAGAATTCATGTTAGTGATTTGAGAAGCTGCTAAGTTTTTTGAATTTAAATCAAGGCGACTCCCACTTGCCTATCATTTCGATCAATATCCGTTTCCACAAATGAGCCACTCATAACCCGAGGGAGCGATACCTCAAAGTTTTGAGTGTTATCATCCGGGGCCAAAGCAACATCTAAAACAGTAGGCAAGCCGGCCATCAATTCGCACGAATTCTCAATAGCCAATTCAGTTTGAGGTATAACCAAATCAGTGTGTGAGCCAACAATCTCCGATATATGCAAATTCTTTTCAATCAAAGTTTCAACAGTAAGAGAAGGAGCATTCATAATTTCCAAATTAACCATAGGTAAATCCCTAGCACCAACATTTTCCTCTGCACAAGGAACTGCTATATTTATGTTATCAGTAAAATTTAAATTTGCAGAAATGTCTCTTACCAACACGAGATCACAAGGGGCCGCCTGCCTAGACACAGGACTATGGCGGAATGAGCAGGAATCAGTATTATGCCCAAAAGTGCAGCACCAATTACAAAATAAAGGAAGGTTTTCATAGGTTATTTCTTGAAGATATCCTTTTTTCTTTGAGCCCAATCATATCGAGCTCGGAGGCGCGGACTCAATGTTTAATTCTATAAGCATTCAAGGGGCAGCAACATTTCTCAATAGAGCAGTATTTTTATCTAATTGGAGGGGTTCCCTATAACGTGCCCTATGTTAAACAAAATATCTTTTGAAATAAAATGGAGCCTAAGGCCCGAAAAATTGATCCAAACGGGAGCAATAGGAACATCATATGTTACATCTGAAAATGGATCCCGCTTGCAAAATCTTAATGTGTTACCTTTTAGGTCAAATGACTCTTTTGCAAAAAGACGTGCATAATCCAAATCCGATTCAAATGTAAAGAAAAGGCGATGAGAATCTAAAGATCTAACATTAACAGTGGCAACCAATTTCAAACTTTTAATGAAACCGTCAATCAAACCATAATGTGATTTAGGGCGAGTAAACTTACCAACAAGAGTTAACATAAGCGGTGAGGCAAGATTACAAACCTCGGCATCCGAGAAGTGAATTGCCGGAACCCCCTTAAATTGTTCAACCGATTTAGCAGCATAACGAGAGGAATCAACCACATCCCTAAAGGATCTTACATTTACCATAGGCGGATTTGCCATTAGCTAATCAAAAAAAGTTAAAGATAGAAACAAATCTTAACAGTGAAAAGACAGAGGATAGGACACCTCCCCGAACCCAACCAGACGAGAGCCAAAGCCCGCCGGCCCGGGGAAGGAGCACCAAGAGAGAGCCGAACACCAAAACCTGGCTGGAGCCAGGGCCCGACGGCCAGACACGGGAAACCAAAATCGCCTCAGAATTGCCAAAGAGAAACCCTAACACGAGGATATATATATATATATATATATATATATATATATATAAGTATCATGTATTATGTGCACTTAAATTGCAAATTTAAAAAGATTTTAGCAATGGACGATTTCTCTAATTAAAATTAAGTTAGCTATAATTTCAATAAAAAGGAAGATTTTAGCAATGAACGATTTCTCTACTTAAAATTAAATTAGCTATAATTTCAATAAAAAAGGAGACAAAACAATTAAGTTAGCTATATTGGTCAACTGATTGATAGCTACACTCTTTAGCATATTTGGAGAGCTAGGAACAATGCTAAGTATCACTTGTCTCCATTTAATACTGATAAAATTGTTAATGAGATTAAAAGTGATGTTACTAAAATCATCAATAATTATAAAGAAAATAATTTCAGCTGGAAAAACTTGAAAATTGATTATGCCAAACACATGCTTAAGAGAATGTTGCAAATTATAGCCAGTTTTACTCAAACAAGTTGTATTGGCTGGTCTCTTATTGCAGTTGTGTAGGCTTTCTGTTGCTTCACATTATTGCTGTTTTAGCAGATCTCTTTCATGCTATTTAGGATACTCCCTAGGTCTCTGCTTTTTGGGTTGGTTTAGGCTTTTAATTTTCTAGGATTCTGTAACCTCCCAATCTCGGTCCTGTAAGTTATTTTTTTATGGAATAAACTTTGCTGAGATGGCTTTCCCTAATATATATATATATATATATATATATATATATATATATATATATATATATATGGTATCAAGTATTATGTGCACTTAAATTGCAAATTTAAAAACTTTTAGCATTGGACGATTTCTTAAATTAAAATTAAGTTAGCTATAATTTCAACAAAAAGGTTTCTATTAGTTAGAGTTTTAGGGAACTGGAAAATTTAAAAAAATGCAAAAAAGTCAAATATGGTTGACTAACTCTAATGAATTACCTATACGTAAAAAAGTTAAGCATGATTTTTGTTGAATTAATTGGATTTGAAGAAATTTTTATTATTGAAAATTTGTGATCAAAAATTTTTATGTTTGGTCAAAATTGAGTGATTTTCTTAAATAATTATGTTTGGTCAAAATTCATTTTATTTATATTTACTCATTTGTCTTTCGCTTTATATATGTCATCTTTATCTTTGTGTATATTTACTCATTTGACTATAGCTTTATATATATGTCATCTTTGTGTATATTTAGTCATTCTATTTAAAGGATCCAAAAGATCGTTAAAGGAGTTCACTAGCATCAGATTCAAAAGGATCCAATTAACATGCAGAGTCTTTGACAGGAGATCACCAATAAGATTACGAATACACTAGGGACTTAAACTTTCATCAGAGGGACGTAAGTGCACACCATGAAACAAAGAAGAAGACTGTAAGTCTGCAGAGATGGGAGAACACATCCCGCTAATGGCCAAGGGATTGGGACTGCTAAAATCTTTTTAAACATAATAGTATAAGGACAAGCCACCATAGAGGGTAAGATCCAGATGCTGAATCCTATTCATAAACTTTAAACAGACAGTGGCAATACATAGGTTCAACTCAGTAATATTAAATTTGAAACTACAAATTAAAGCGTTAGAATTAAAAATGAAATCAAACGCTAAGTTGCTGAAAGTGAAAGCCTCATTAATGTTGAGAGGAGAGAAACACCTAATCTGTGTATGAAAATGCAAACCATAAGCAGCATAACAGTATAAAGCTGCCAGAAAAGCAAAGATGCAATCTGAGGTGGCCAGCATAGTAAGAGTAGTAGTAAGAGTAGTACTATTTATGTGTTCCATTTGATCTGAAATTAAAGAAATAGCATGGATGTTTTCACTGCCATCAGCTGCAATAGTAAGAGTAGTAGTGAGGTTAACACTAGTTCCCAAAATAGAAATAGTCATTTGGTTAGGCCTACAAAGAGGAATATAGCATATAGAAAAAATGAAGTAGTAATAAGAGTTACCCAGAGGAATCCGAGGAGGAGCAGGGCTCGAATTCGTTGGCAGTGCCGATGGAGAGAGTGCCGAAACCCCGTCTGTCAATCCACTTTTTCGCCCGCAAACCTTAAACGAGAGTGCGATGCAATATATATATATATATATATATACTTTGCCATGATTCATCTGAGGTCAAGCAATGTGTGTATGGGTCTGTGGAATTGATTTCCTCGCACGAATCATAAGTCAACATGCAGTCGATTGTTCCATGTTTGTGAACCTAGGCATGAGCATAATCATGCATGAGCACGAGACTAATCTAATATATCCATGTGCACTTGATTGTGACTCTCATTGCGCTTGGGTGTGAGCCAATTGTTGCGTCTGGGTGCGAGCCAATTGTAACATCAGTTAATATGCATGTAGTTGCAACTTGGTGCACCCACTAGCATCCAAGCACACTTCTTCACCTCCAAAATAGAGAGCACTCCTCTTATTTGTGCTTAAGCATCAAGGACGCGAGACTTTATAAATCTTCAACATGCTTGGGTGGATCTATAAGTGCATTTGACCATTCCTTGAATGGTTCTTACTACTGCTAACACTTAGACATGCCCAAGCATCCCATTCTTAGGAATAAGGATGGCTTGGCCTCCTAGGTGCGCTTAAGTATTGTGTCAATGGCATCTTGAAGTGCCTAGGAATGTGTAGATCATGGTTGGACTTAATAACTCTCCCCTTTAAACACACCTAACATGATTTTTTAAATTTGCACTGCTCTTACTTTTTTTTATTTTTCTTTGGATTGGTTATTGGATAGCGAATTCATGATAGTCAGGGTAATTAATTTCTATTTTATGTTGATTTTCATTAATTTATTATTTTTATTATTATTTTATCTATTTTCATTAATCCATTATTAATATTATTTTTATGTTTATTTTAAACAAATAATTAATATTTTTATTATTTTTATTTTTATTAATTTAATATTATTATTAATGTATCAATTTTCATTAATTCATAATTAATATTATTTTATGTTTATTTTCATTAATTTATAAGTATTATTATTATTATTATGTAGATTTTTATTAATTTATTATTATTATTTTTTTATTGTTGTTGTTGTTGTTATTAATTATTATTATTATTTGTTATTAATAAATTACTATAACATAATATAAAAACAAACTTTAATTTCTATCCAATACTATAAGGTGTAAGGTGAAAGTCTTTGAAAGCTATATAAATTGCAAATCTTTTTGCATGAAAGTATTATTATAACATTAATATGCATTACTAGTTCTATGAACTGCAAATCTTTATCATTACAACTTGTGACTTACGTCTATAACGAGAGTTTTTGAAAAAAGTTTGAAATTTAACATGTTAACATATGAGGTTTGCTAGTAACTTAGAATGGAATAACACAAAATCTAGCTCACTATGAAGGGGTTTTGTATATACTAAGGAAATGCTCCCCAAAATCTAAACACTTAAAGACAATTACTGATAGGTAGTTGATCACTTCATAGAACGGCCTATGATCTGGAAAATATTCGTGAGGCTGGAACTCTTAATGTCCAACAATAATAAAAATGCATGTTCTTATCGGAAGAGTTAGCCTGATTACGATCTCGTCACATAGAGCTAATGATAAAATATAATATTTGATTACTACTTCTTAACAAATTATGGAACACATTATATGTTTACTATGATGACATTTTTTATTGCAATGTTGAACAAATTTTTCATTTGATGCTAGTTTCATTGAATAATATTAGTGTTTAATTAATACCTCATAAAATACTAGAATGATTTCTTATTGGACTTTTATGTAGTCCAGCCTGAATTATAATAAGATTTGTCAGCATTTGAAAATGAGTAAGAGGAGATACTATATAAGAATATGAGATAAGAAGTGAGATGAAGCACAAAAACAAAATCTTAGTATTTCTTAAAAATTATGGGACCCACTTTTATAATATAAATATATTATTTTAGCTCTGTAAATGATGAATTTTGTTCAAAAAATAAAACTATCATTTGATGTTTTTTAATTAGAAATTAGTGCTATTTTCAACCTTGATTCTCTGCCATCATATTATATGACTTATCATTACTAGTATGTATCTTGTTTTACAGCCATAACTTATTCTCGAGTACATCCCAAGTATAGTGACATCGACCTCAATGTGTTTGAATCCAGAGTGGAATATAACATTCTTCATTATATGTATATCCACATAATTGTCTCTATACAACATATAATTCTCTTCCATTATGTCCAAATCCTCCAAAAAATGCTTCCTACATAGCACCTCATTGCAACCTTTAATGATTGCAATAAACCCAGTCTCTACACTTGACTAAAAGACACACTTCAACACCTAAGATTGCTTCAATAATACCCCCCTACAAATAAAGTTAGGAAGCATGAAATTATCTTCCTAGTGTCCACATAACCTATCATGTCTAAATTTGCAAACCCAATTAGTGATGATCCACTATTTTCAAATCAAAGTCTGATATCTTACTTTCTAGTGATTTCTTTTTGGAGTTGAGAGAAATATTTTGTCTAAATGTGATATGTTTGTCCTCGTGTAGACTACAATGTACATCAAACTGGCAACACTTTAAGCATGTGGAATGTGCCCCATCTTTGTTATCCTTCCTTCACTTGAAGGACATTACCATATTATCAGTGTGAGATGTTCGCTTGGAGGTGTGCTCACAATTATGGTATTGCTCATAATAAGTATGCAAAGTACTTTCTCTAGGTAGCTCTCCTGCTTTAACCATAGCCATTTTTCATACCCAAAATTTTCATTACAGTGCCCAAGTTTCTCATAATAGTGAACCTGACTCACTCCATCTTTAGGTTATAAATCCATAGTACATCTTGAATCATTATTAGCAAATCATCCATATGTAAAATTAAATATTAAAGTTGTTACTTGAGTATCATTTGATGAACATGTATTGGTTAAATCTTGTTCCCTTATTGTGGCGCCCCACCCCTTAATCCACAAGAATTAAGTTAAGGGGTGGTGTGTCACTCTAGCTAACCCTTCACTTATAATTGGATTAGGAAGGAATCCACAATTCACTTAATAAGGGAAGAAGTGAGCATAGAATCAAGCATTCAGTCACTATCTAAGTAGACATACAGAGTGCAGAAACAATTTTGAATATACAACATCCAAGCATCACAACATAAATATAAGAAAAATATCTCAGAACATAAGAATAAAATCCAAATACGCAGTCATTAGTACATATATTATTACAACATTTAATAGTTCAAATAAAAGAAAGTGCAAATACTTTCATCCTAACATATAAAATAAAAGCTACACAACGGCTTCTTCCACGGGCTCCTCCTCCGAGTATGGCTCCACTCCTAACACCTACTCATCTAACTGAAGAAGGTCTGCCATTGTCGGTTTCACAATGTAGGGCCCCAGCCAAAAAGAGAAAAATCTGGTTAGGCAATTGTCTAAGTATATTTTAAGCTAATAAGTTTTATGTGTTACGTAATATCATCATTCTATGACTTCTAAGAAACAATGTGTATAAAGGAGCAGCAAGCAGTACAAAAGAAAAGAAAAAGCTATAAATCATCATTTATAACTTAAGCAAAAGGGAGGCTAAGACATGCCTCACATGCGAGCTAAACAAGGTAAGGCATATAAATATTCATAATCAAATAAGTGTAATAAGAAAAATGCTACAACCTAAATATGCTGGTGATCAAAGAAACATGTCAATTAAATAAAAGAACTCAGCAGTGGTACATATAAATAGCAACAAGATTCTAACATCCTAAATATATTTAAAAGCAGTACAAAGAAATAGCTGACTGAATAAGAATACTGAAAGGTAACCAAACATCAACTGCATAATAATATTCGTGCATCGACTGCCATACAGAAAAGAGCTAATCTAGCCCATCAAATATCAAAGAAGCTTAGCACCATCACAACTAAGTCATAAAACTGTGTACCCCTAGCGACATAAAGAGGCTAGGCAAACAAGCACACAAGCAAGTGAAGAGTCTTAGCACCAGTACGGCTAAGGCACCACTGTATGCCCCTAGCGACATAAGGAGGCTAGTAAACTAAGCATACAAGGCAACCTTAACACCAGTATGGCTAAGGAACCAACGGTGTACCTCTAGCGACATAAGGAGGCTAGTAAACTAGGCACACAACAAACAGGGCTTACCCTAGTGACATAAGGAGGTTAGGCAATAAGGACATATCTGAGAGGCAGCTCATATAACTATCATCTTTTTATTAATTACTTTAATATTTTCACAAAGAATCTAAGGAGTGTCCATATTTTCCTAACAGTTTATTTATGCATCAAAATCTTATATGATATGCTCAAAGAAAGTATGGCACAAAATACAAGGAATGTGTAGCAACAAAATATCAAATAGAAGTAAGGGACTCTACTAAATATGGTGATATCATTTGTTTTCTACTTAACCATTCTAACTATTCCAAGTTACACAAGTTCAGGATCACCATTTTCCTACTATCGAGTGTAACTCAAAAATTCATCCTTATAAGTTAAAAAGGATTAGAACTGATTAGGTTCTAATCTAGTTCAATCAGATAGACAACTATGAGTTAAATCAATAAATCATACATCCTAGTTTTGTGAATTTAGACGTTCTAACTAAGATCTGATCAAGATCTTCTAACCCTATAGATTATGGATTAAACACTATGAGATTTAGGTTTAATCACATAATCCAAAAAGGGTAAGACCTAAGTTCTAAGTTTTATTCTATAAGTGCTCTACTAGTTAAGGCCAATCCTATTTAGTAATCAAACTTAATAGGATGAATCTCCTATCTTAAATCTAAGGTTTAAAGACAAAATAATCAGAACAAGTTGTAAAATAAAAGAAACATCTAAAATTTATCAAAACTAAGGTTTTACCCATTTGGTAACCCAATTTACCCAATGAATGAACTCTAACCTATGATCAAGTCCTAATCTCAGGAAATGTCCTTAAGGTGTAGTGCTAAGACTTAGAAGAATCCTGGATTCTGATTTAAGAGTTGATTTCACTCACTCAAATGTCACTAAGATGATTATAGCATTAGTTTTAGTGTTTTAGAATGTTAACTAACGGTTAGGGGTACTTAATCTAATCCTAGGGCAAAATGACCATATTGCCCCTACTTTAAGGGTCAAAAAGTCAACTTTTCTCTTAAGGGTCAGAATTGAATTTCCTTAATTCCAACTAATTCCTTACTGTTTAACTTGAAGATAGACAGTAAGTATGCCTAATTTGGACTCGAGACGGTCAAATTATGACCAAAACAAGACCAGGGGTAATTTGGTCATTTACCTAAATTTCTAGATTCAGATCCTAAATATTATTTTATTTTATTGATGATATTGAAATTCTAGACTAGTTAACATCTTGAATTTTTTAAATTTGGAGTTGATTTGACTAAGTTATGGCTGTTTGAAGTCTAGGGGCATTTTGGTCATTTTTCACTAAGAATTCTAGGGTTGACTTTTTGTCCTGATGTCCAAATGAGAAAACTAATACTACTATAGTGATGAAGCCGCTCTCCTGAGCATTTTAAGACCCATATTGATTATGTTCCGATAACAGGGTAAAAAGTTATGGGGTCCTAAAGAGGTCATAAAATGCTACCTCGTTATACGTACCTCGAAATTAATTTTTACATTACGTTATTTGATTACTTACATTTTTCTGTGTATTTTGAGACCTATATTGGCTATGTTTGGATCATCCTATAAAAAGTTATTAAACTTTTAAGATTTACTATTCAAAAATATAATTTGAATTAATTTACTATTCATTTATTCAAAATAAATGATTTTACTGTTCATTCTTAAGATTTATATATATTTTTTTTAAATTTATTAATCTTTAATTAATCTGTGATTAATTAAGCTTAATTATTAATTAGCATTAATTAATCCATTAATTAATTAATTAAATTATATTTATTATTTTACTGTAGCAAAGTCATTAGCACTAATTACTATTTAATTAATCTTAATTGACTGTTAATATCTAATTAAGAATAATTAATTATATTTTACTATTTAATATTAATTAATTATTCTAATTACTATTAAGGTTAAATTAATATTTAATTAACCTTAATTAATCTCTTAATTACTAAATTCAGTTAATTATAAAATTTACTATTCAAAAGTAATTAACACTAATTCTAATTTAATTAACCACTAACTACATTTAATTAAGCTAACAATTATTAACTAATTTTAATTAATAGACAGTGGGCCCCACTGGACACGTGGCATTGCCAGAGGGTGCCACGTGGCACTATGACCCCACGGGGAGGCTGAGTCAGCTCGGGTGACTGGGCAGTGAATCCCACTTGACACGTGGCGGGCCCAGAGGTTGCCACGTGGCACAGTGGCCCCACAGGGGAGACGAAGAGCCGCGCGGGGCTCGGCTGTGGGCCCCACGTGACATATGGCTGGCCCAAAGGCGGCCACGTGACACGGTGGGCCCCCACAGGGGAGCCGAAGAGCCGTGTGGCGTGCCCACGGCCGCTGCTGAAGAGCCGCGAGCTCGGGCAGTGGGCCCCCACCTACCACGTGGCTCGGTGGGCCCCACGGCCGAAGCCGAGGGGTCGCGGGCTCGGCGTGTAGGCCCACGTGACACGTGGCGGGCCCGGAGGCGGCCACATGGCGTAGTGGGCCCCACCCGTGGCTTACGCGGACCTGACGCGGTCGGGTCAGGCTCGGGTCGACCCGAGCCTGACCCGAAGTTCATCTCCCTCGCGGAGACGCCCTAGGGCGCTGGGCTAGGGCACGACTTTTGCCGGCCTTCCCGGCGCCGGACCACCTCGACCCGCACGACCGACGGTAGCCCTCAACGAGGCCTACACGTCCGCCGATGGACCTTCGCCAGAGGTGGCCGGGATCGCCGGCGAACTCAAACCCTAGGGCCTAGGGTTTTCGGCGTGCATTCGTGAAATTGGCCCAAGGCTTCAAGCCTCGGACCGAGTCAGCCGGACCTGATCGAGGTCGATCAGGTCCGGTTGATTGACGATCTAAGTGCTAACATACAATTCCTAGACTATGCGACAGCGAAAAATGGACGGAATAGGGAGATCGGGGGTACCTGGTTCCGATGGCTGCGAGGGGGGTTCGGCTCAATCTGGCTCCGGTTCGCGTAACCGGAGTCAGGGGGGTGCGGGGGAGCCTCTTAAAGGCCTCCGAACGGACCTGCCGAGGCGGGGGAGGCTGCCGGTTGGCCAGGCGAGCGACGGGCACGCTGCGTGGCTCGCTGGCGATGGGGCCGAGGACGAAGGCATCGGGCCGTCCAATCCCGTGACACGCAGATGACCTGGATAAGCCCGGACCGCGCGATGCGGATCGCGGCTGGGAGCTGTTGGATCAGTGCGGATCGGACGGTCCGGATGGATCCATCCGATCGGACGGCGCCGTTAGCGCTGTCCACTTAAGCTGACGGCGCCGTCAATTAATTAAATTTTTTTTTTTTTAAATCCAAGAATTTTGAACATGTTTTTCCTAGCTATTTGAAGGGCGGCGAACGCAATGGGGAGGTCGGATTTTCGATCCGACGAGCATTTTGATTCATCGATTTTCGGGGCATTTTTATTATTAAAATATTCGTCAAAATTTTGACGACTTCCGATTGACACGAAAACTTTACCCCAAGCAAATTTGGGGTCAATGAATGCAATGTCAGTGTCCGTTTTTCGATCGGAGGTCAATTTAGATATGTCAAATTTTAGGGTTTCTGGATTTCCCAGAAATTAGGATTCGATCCATTTGACTTCTGATTGGGACTAGGTCCTAGAGGTTGACTCCAATTGACCTAATTAGCACTTATAATTATGCTTAAGACTTAGGATTAGTCCTAATTAATTACGGTAACAACCTGGGTTGTTACACTTATACCCTAAATTAAACACAAATAAATAAAATATTTTTCTACTATCTTGGAGTTAATTTTAGCATATACAACCTTATATATAATGAATATATTAGCTCCTCTTTGCCTTTGACACTAAATCAAGTTGATTGCACTATATAAATCTCCTCCTCCAAATCTCCTTCAAGTAACTCTACAGTGACATCCAACTTCTCCACCTTTATTTCATAGCTCACAACCAGTGCTTGTGCTAATTTGATGGAAGACACCTTGACAACATGAGATATCATCTTCTCAAAATTGATTTTTATTTCTCAAAGCCTTTTACCAAAGCTTTACATTGTAGCCTAATCCTCATTTTCTTTCACTTTTATCTCTAAGAGTCCATGTGCATTTTAGGAATTTTTATTCGTATGTCAACTGTAAAAATTATAGACTTTATTATCCACAAGTGATTGCATTTCTTTTTCATAGTTTTTTCCAATTTTATTTTTTCTCATGTGAGATGTTTTTTTGAAATATCTTAGTTCATTTTCTATTGTAATCATCACATGCTGCTCTAAGAAATATTTGATAAAAATCCTTCCCTCTCTCCATCATGGAACTTATGAGCATATGTTCTTCCATTGGATGTTCTACATATGATTCTTCTACCTTAGCCTCTTTTGCTTCATCATCTCACCCTTAATTAGGGGTCTCTTTTTAATATGTACTAGATCTAGATTAGTAAGATCTTCTTCATGATGAGCCACTTTCTCAATTCTATCAATTAAATATATCATCCCTTCTTTTTGTAACCATTTTCAAAATGAGACAATAAAATTTGTGATTCAAATTTTCTAAGCCATAGTCAATAATGGCATGCCTCATCCTAGTGTCTAGTATAGATCTCTCATATTGGGTATATGCACATATGTTTTGCATTCAAATACCATGAGATGACTATGTATAATGTATGTTCTTGCCCATACTCGATTGAAGTGGACCAATGAGGAGAGATTCAAGACAATAACTACGGTGTGTTGTGTCCTCAAAAATAAAATTAGTCAACTAAAAATGAACATTACATCATTTCTATCACACTGCAGTTTACATACCTCACAAATAAACTTAAATGTGAAGTTTTATGTGTCAGTTGTTTTGCAGTAGCCATTATATGCATCGCATTATTCTCTCCCCTTATCTATTGTAATACATTTTAACTTATTTTCACTTTCTATTTTCACTTTTATATGAAATTTTTAAAGTATTAAGGATAAAATTGCTAGACCTCATCATATTGACTTAAATCTCTATTACATTCATTAATAAAAGTTATAAACTCTATAGATTTCACTTTTGAATGCACCAGCTCTAGTTATTCTACCTTAAAAAGTCTTGTGCTCTATAAAATAACTACTTGCTTTCTGTCTTAGAATTGCTGGCAATCTCTTAAGTTTCCTCAGTTTCTTACATCACTTTTGTCTTCTTAAACAATTGGAGACCTTTTTCGCTTATGTCACCCAATCTGGAGTGCACTCTGCTGCAGCTCCTCATCTTTTTGTGCTACAATAATTGTGAACTCACTACCTTTGCTCGAAACATGTAAGATGAGGTATCCTTGTTCCATCAGGCTACCACCCATGTCCCGCTGAAAATTTGCACAACCTATGGTTGAATGTGTGAGCACCCTTTATTGTTTAGCATTCATGCTAAGATTAATTCTAAGCAAATAATAAGAATGTATTTTACCTCCATTTGAATCAATGTGCCTATGCTCTATGTTTATATGTGTATGGTTCCAAATTTAACAGCTCTTGAGATACCATTATTTCCACTTCTTACTCATCCAAAATCTTCCAGGGTGTAGTGTTTGAAGAGGTCTCTCCTTGAGTTGGTGTGAATAAAAGCTCCATTGTCAAAATATATAACTTTTTCATTATTTTTTTCCAAGATTCCTTCAGAGTCTCATCATGTGGCCTCTTGAACAATTGAAGCATCAATATTAGTATCTTCTTTCTTAGCTCTTGTCATGGAGTGGAGGTCTCTAAATTCCACTTTGACTCTGCCACTCTATAATAAATACATCATGTGATAAGGTAGAAGTACCTTAAAATTTCATTCACATTTCTTCTTTCAAGAGACTGTACTTCATAAACTCCAAAAAATGATTCCTTTTGGCGCAAACTTTGATAGGCACATTCAAGATGTCTCCTAAGAATCCGATGTGCTTCCTAACAGCCAAAGACTATGGTCCTTATCCTTAAACTTTATGTTCTTCCTGCAAGCTAATAGACAATCTATAAAAATTTGCTTAGGTGGCTTGTCATGGCTTGCAATCAACATATTTGAAATCCATCATTTGTTTTATTAGTAAAATTTTATTTTTTCTGGTCTTCCTTGCCCAAAACACATCTACATTTCTCCACAATGCTTACACATTGCTTCTTGGTAAAGTGGTTCAAGACATTGTCATCTACCCACAGTCAAATGTAGCCTTACACTTATTAATGTAAAAGGTTCCACTCATCTTTTGACTTTCCATCTAGTTTTGTGGATGTGAAAATATGTAAATGGAATCATTTTATAGATATATTGATCCTTCTTTTACCATTGCTTCAACATAGCCATCCTACTCAAGTTGCTTTTCATAGCCAACGCTCTAGTACTTGATACTGAGGATGAATGTAACCGTAGTAAAGTATAAAGGAGCGTAGAATTACAACAAGCGCAGATTAAAGAAATTACGTTTTAAAAAAAAATAGAAATTACTTTACATTCATAGCTATACTTTTCCTATTCTTGTTGTTTAGGGGCTGAATATGTAAATTATAAGGATTTTGATGCTAATTTCTTAAACAATTCCATAAAGCAATAATAATTTTAATAAAACTTAAGAAAATTAACACGCACATTTCATTAATTTTGAAACGGTTAACATCATTGCTTGCCTCGAAGGTTAACTGATTAAGATGATTAACACTCGCTAATCTAAGAGATTTTGTTGATAAATAATTGAAAATTTATCATATTACTTTTTACTTTATAATTATAGATATTTCATATTCAAAATTAATTTAACAAAAACAAATTTCAGGCATTCAACCGCAGTTCCCAAGTTTCGGGGGCGGTAATTTGAGCGGTCCGCCACCTCGTTGGAAAGGAAAGTGCGTTGTGGACAAATACTTTAAGAAAGAGTACTGTAACAATAAAATCATTGGAGCGCGTTGGTATGCCTCAAAAATCGGCAATGAAACTATTAAGAGAGGTGAAGATGTTCCCTCAGCCATAGACTGCAATGGACATGGATCACACTGTGCTTCTGTAGCTGCCGGCAATTTTGTGAGTCTAGGTGATCAGCTTATTCATGGTGGAGCCCCAAATGTACGACTCGCCATTTATAAGGTTCTTTGGGGAGACGATGATTTAGGCGATGAAGCTGATATTCTTAAGGCAATCGATGATGCAATAGATGATGGGGTTGATATATTGTCTATATCCATCAACGGCGATGGATTCCCAATGGCGACCTTGCGTGCTGCTGCTAAAGGAATATCTGTGGTATTCTCGGCAGGAAATGATGGGCCAATGCCAGAAACTATCAATAATGGAGTGCCTTGGGTGACCACAGTAGCTGCCACGACCATTGATAGATCCTTTGATACAACAATAACACTTGGCAATGGCACGACCCTAGGAACAGTCTTCACTATTTCTTCAATTTATGCGATAAGATTCCGTGCGTTCTTATCGACTATAATATTGCTGAGTTTATTTTAGCCTATTTCTTACGTGAAAGGTATACTTTTATTTCATGACTCTTTGCATACATAGCCTAAGTCATTATCAATACACATTCTTGTTTATAATTAAATAGGCAGTCATTTCACAAATTTAAAATTTTTATTATTATAAGCATATATGTGTTATTCTGCACATTTTAGAGAATGTTGTATATTTTAAAGATTGAAGTGCTGACTAACTTTGATTATTTGATGAAATGGAAGTGAACCATCGCTCCAAGTGAGTCCCTATCAAATAGTCGTCGGTGAAAAGGTTCTAGCTCCCAAGGTGGCAGCTTTCTCATCAAGAGGGCCTCTTCGTAAATCCCAACAAATACTCAAGGTTAATCTTCTCACACAATAAAATTATTAAGACATTACTTTGATTAATGAATAAATTGTGCTTCAACTAAAACTTATTCTTTCCTCAACAGCCGGACATTGCGGCGCCTGGTGTCTCCATTATAGGGGCATATAAATTCAATTATATATATTTATCCGGAACTTCAATGGCGTGCCCACATGTCGCTGGCGTGCTTGCCCTACTTAAACAGCTCCACCCCGATTGGTCACAGGCCGCATTAAAATCTGCAATTATCACCACCGGTAAACACCTCAATTTTCATTCCCAAGTATACGAAAATGAATATTCATCATTAACAAATTTGTTAACTTCATCATTTGAATTGAAGCATCCTCTGAGGACGCCTACGGCATCCCTATTGAAAGTGAAGGCTTGCCGAGAAAGATTGGTGACCCCTTTGACTATGGCGGTGGCCAAATTCAGCCAAATAAAGTTGCAGATCCGGGTCTTATTTTTGAAATACATCCTAATGAATACCAAAATTATAACTCCAAGCAGCAAACAAAGCCAATGTATTTCCTCAATCTTCCCTCAATTTCTATTCCTGAGCTCAATTCTTCAGTAGTCGTCAGGAGAAGAGTGACAAACGTCGGACAGCATGATGCGACCTATACGGCAAAGGTCTTGTCACCTCCCGGTGTTTTCGTAGACGTTAAACCTTCGAAACTAGTGTTTAGAAGAAGGAAAAAAGTGCAGAGCTTTTCAGTAAAATTCACTCCTATAAATCATGTGCAGGGGGATTTCCAATTTGGGAGCATTACTTGGAGCGATGATAAGAATCATTTGGTCAAAATGCAGATTGTGGCTCGTGTGGTTATCAACAGCTTTTATGCTGATACTTCTTAAATTATTGTCAGAATAAATAAAGGCGTTTAGGATTTTTGGTTCGATGAAAACTTCAGTTTGGTCTTAAGTTGCAAAATTATGTTTGGTCAATATGTGAGGCGACTTCGATTATGTATGAATATATGTTATTTGTTGAATTAAGATTTGTTCATATTGACATGTTACACTTAAATTTGTGATCAAGATTTTTTTGCAGCCATGCGGCAGCCCTTCCAAAGTTGTTTGCCTTCATTCTAGCGCACAATAGTTTCCAAACTTCATCCTGACATCTTATGCTTGCTTTTACATCTTTTTATGAGCATTCATTTGAATTTTGTTCATGTTTCTTGCATTTGTTTGTCATTTTTGCTTTATCTTTTCCATTGTGTTTTTTGTTCTTTTTTCTTTTTTTTTTTTGTTTGGTGATTTTCTATTGCAATTTTGTTCCCCTATAGTTTTTTCATAGCTAGTTTTTTTTAATTTAGTTTAGTGTTTGTTGGTTTTTGTGATTTTATTTTTTATTTTGCCTCTTTTATGTGCCTACCATCATCTTGAATTTGGTTTCTATTACTATTATGTGCGTGTGTCATTTTGGCATTGTGAGATGACTATTGATCCGTCTCTTTTGGGTAAATTTTCTCAATGCATCTTATCAAGGATAGGTTTTTGCATAGTGCTTTGATCCGTCTCTTTTGGGTAAATTTTCTCATGAGCTCCCTAATTGACCCTAGTCATCAATTCAACATTTTGTTTTCCTAGCTCTATTAATAAAAGTATTTTGATACTCATCATATCTTTTGGTGCTTTCTCATGATTTGGGTTATGAAGTATTTGCTAGCGATTCTTATGATATCAATGGTCACAAAGTTCATTTTAAACAATGATCCCTATATCGGTATGGATTCTCTTATGGCCCATGCCAAGATATTTATGCTTGGTCTTCATTATCACTCATCACTCTTCACTTTTATATCATTAATATTATCGGAAATCTATAATAACATGATATGTACATTGCCACTATTATTAGTTTGTCCGTAACTCATTTTTGTGTTGAAGTTGATGTGTTTATGAATCCTCTAAACAAGATTTGGATCTTTTTTATTACATGGAGACCCTTAGTCTATGTTTGTGAACAATTGCCATTATTTTGTGCTTTGTGCTTCTCATTTGGACATGTTTTAATGATTTTCTTAGTTGCTTTGGATCATTCCACCCATAGAATTACTTCCTTGACCCATAGACTTACTTCATTTGTGTAATGGAGCCTTTAGTGTCCAGCGGTAGATCGGGCGCTGCTGTGACGGTCGCCCCTTCTAATCACAAGGCTTAAGGAGGGATCGTCACTAAGCACATCTCATGCTTAACATTAGGTTGGAATTTAAGACTCCAATCCAATCTTAAGAAAAAGAGGTGCTTTTCTAAATAAGGTAAAGATTAACAATCACTTAATGAGTATCAGAGTGCTGAAGAAAAGTAACAACTGAAGTAAACATCCATACTATAAAATAAAGACATATAGCTCATAATATATACAATGCAAAAGTACAAATAGTTCTGTATTATTACAAATATTTAAAGTTTAAAGAACTGTAATATAAGATGTTGTCATCCTCACAAAGTAAAAATAAAGTAAGCTAGTAAGTAGACTAAGGTCCCTCAGTAGTCTGGACCTCCTCCTAGATCTGCTCCTATGCATGCTCTATCTCCTCAAAAAGCTCAGAATCTACCATTATCAGTTTCTTAATGGTAGGGCCCCAGCCAATAAAAAAAAAATCTTGTTAGACAAAAATGTCTAAGTACATTTTAAGGTAAATGAATTTTAATGTATTTTAATGACATGACAACTTTGGAATTAAGCAAAATATAGCGGTAAAGCACAAAGAAAGGCAAGAACAAGTCATGAGGTAGAAATATACCTCAACTTAGGCTGCAATACAAGGTAAGTAAAGTACAAATGTAAATCTACTAAGTACAAAGGAAAGTCCTAAAGAATATGATCAATTAATATGTCAGTTATAGTATAAATAAAAGTACTGTACTGAAAGTATAAGACTAGCATCCTAACATGCTTTCAAGTAAATAAAATAACTGACATATAGAAAGTTCTGAAATGTAAAGAAACTGTAGAAAATAAAAAATATGAAAGAAAGAAAAATGTACTGAAATGGTAAAGTAAAGTAAGTCTGAAGCGTAAAGAAATATGTAAAGTAATTGTAAAGGGTCTGAAAAGTAAATGTAAGTAATGTTAATTAAATTACTGTACTTGAGAGATACTCTTACTTAGTCTGCCAAAAAGTAAAGTCCATCTGGTAATCTAGGAGAAACATCCCAGATTAAAGAAAAGTTCTACCAAAAGAGGCATCTAGGAGAAACATCCCAGATCCTAAAGTAAATCCACAAAGTATCTAAAGGGCATACAGGAGAAACATCCCAATGCCAAAGTAAAGTACCATAGGGGAAATTTCCTAAGCAAAAGCAGTCCTAAAGTAAAGTCATACTAAGTGGCAAGCTAAGTAAAACATAAATCACAAGTATAATATTATTTATTAATGTTTCTTTAAAATTATGCAAATGAAATATGAATGACATTCAAAGTATAATATAAAGTAAGTATCAAATATTTAAGTATGTCCAAAGGTATAAAAAAGCTTAAATAATATGGAAAGCATAGCAATTTTAAATCAAGGAAATAGTTAGCACTACTCAAACTTTGTGATATCACCTATTTTCTAATTTAATCATTCTATCTACTCTAAGTTACATAAGATTCAGAATCAACAATTCCTACACTGTCTGTAACTTAGAATCACGAACCTATAAGTTAAACATAATTAGGATTTGCCACATCCTAATTATAAATAAATCCAAGTCGCCTACAAAGTTAAATAAGTAAATCAATCATCCTAAGTCATTATTTTATAAATCCCAAATAAACCTTGATTAGCTAAATCAAGATTTAAAGAATTAAGAATCAAACTCCAAAGAATAAAGTTTAATTCTTAATCACAAGGCTATTCTAAAGGACTAGGTTTTAATCCCATCTCACTGATTAAATATTAAGGCAAATCCTATTGAATTAAGTTATATTCAATAGGATAGATTTCTAATCCTAATTCTAATATTAAAAGATCAAATAATCATTTAATAAACTATGAAAAATCTAATAAACTAGCAAAATCAAGGTTTCACCTTAATGAGTAACTCACTTTACCCATTAGATGAATTTTAACCTAAGATCTAATTCTAATCTTAGGAATTAAGGCTCTTAAGTACTACGAGTACCACTCAGACACATATCTTAACTAAGGTTATAAGACCTAAAGGATGATCTAAGAAGTTCAAAGAAATGGAGAAGAATTCATCTTTACTTAAGATTTTCACTTAAGGCTAAATTTAGGGTTTTCCTTCTAATGTCTAATTTAAGGCTTAGAATTATTTAAATTATAGTTTAAATCACTTAAATTACTATTTGATATGATTTAGAGATGAAATCAGGTCTAAATTTCATTAAACCCTAATTTTGGGCAAAAAGACCATTTTGCCCCTCCTTGAGGGTCTAAATCTCATCTTTATGAATTAGCACAAAATTCTGAATTTTAATAACATAGAATGATTATTTACTGCCTAATATGAGTTTAGACAGTAAGTTCTCTAAATTTGGTTAAGTATTAAGCCTTATAGGGTCAAATTAAGGAATTTGATCTATAAGGGTATTTTGGTAATTTTACCCTAATGATATATAACTTTTCTATTAGTTTACTGTAGGTTATGCCCTAAGGCTTACATAGAATTTTAAATTATTAAATTCTGATGTGTATTGGCTAAGTTATAGCCAAAACAATTTTTAGGGTTAAAGTGTAATTAAGGGTTCTTAATTAAGGGTCAAAAATCCTAATTTTTCCAATTGGTGTCCAAATTGACTAAAATTAGTGGCTATAAATTACAATTGATCCACTGATTTTATTGACTAGTGGTAGGTTCAATTTGGACTCCATTTGGCAAAGTTATGACTTAATTAGGGTTTAGGGTGATCAATGAGTGATTAGTAAAATTAATCACCCAATCACTAATCCAACCTAACAGTTAAGTTCTAATAGGTTCTAGAAGTTTTTTGAAACTTAGTTTGTCCAATTTGAATTATTAAATTTGCTAATATTCAATAATCAAGTTTTAGGATAATTATGGGTGATTAGTAAATCTAACCGTTGGATCCTAAATATTTTTGTAGATCTCTATAGATTAGGTTTTGCTAATCTAAATTGGTGTTTAGATCACCTAATTTAGATCTAAGATGACCAACTTATGGTCATTTGAAGTTCTATGTCAAATTAGGCTAATTAGGGTTAGGTCCTAAATGTCATTAGGCTCAAATTAATTCAAACAGCAAAGTAAATATTTTCAAATTAATCCTTAAGATTTTATGAGTATTTTAAGACCCATATTGGGTATGTTTTAATTAAAGGATACAAAGTTATGGTGATTTGAATGAAATGACAATTTTTATAATTAATTAATACCTAAAATGTCACTAAGTAAATTATTAACCCTACAACAAAATTAATAGCATCATTAAATTCCTTATATTTTTCTGATGAATTTGATATATTTGATCTTACAATTTGAATGAGTATTTTGTGAGTTATGAATTATTAAAATTTGGTAATTAATTAAATTAATTATATTAGTAGTAATATGTTAAAGTTGAATATTTCAGTTTTGAAATAATTAATTCTATGTTAATTATAATTTATAGAAATCATTAATACATTATTATACTTATTAATTAATTATTTTCATTTTTTTGTTATTATATATATATATATATATATATATATATATATATATATATATATATATATACACACACACACACACACGTAAGTCTTTAATCAATTTAACAACTACATATGTATTAGACAATATTAATAATTAAATGTATATTAATTATATAAATTTTATTTATAATTGTTTGCAGGCGGGACCCACCACCAATCGACAACTGAAAGGAAGGCGGGCCCAGCTGACGAATCGGCGCTACGCAGTGAGCCTCGCGCTTACGGCTACAGAGGACACGACACCGCGTGGGCCCCAGCTTAACACGTGTCAGTCCGAAGGACCGACAACTCACTGGAACGGGCTCCACAGCACATGCGTGAACCCATTGGAGGATATGGGCTGGGTCCAACTCGCTTTAACCCGGCCCAAAGGCCTTTCACCTAACTCGCCGAGCGGCCAAAGCGAAGGGATTAGGGCACGAAATCGCGGCCACCTCCCTGTGACGATGAGCCCAAAATCAAAAAGAACCAAGTTGTGGGAGGCAAGAACTTCCTGTCGGCAGCAAGGTCATCATCTGAGACAGCTTATACCGCCGACGCAAGCAAACCCTAAATCTAGGATGACGGTGCCGAGTTTTGCAACTGCATACCCCGAATACATTCTATAATTCGATCGATTCCAGATCATTAAACACTCAATCAAACCAAGCATTATGAATCTAAATTGAATTGCAATAGATCAGAAAGAATCGAGAGTACATAATGAAATGGTGGAGATTGGGAACGGAGGTACCTAAAGTATCGAAGCGCCAGAAGGATTCTATCCAAGGAGATTCCTGCAGGATCGATCTCATAGCTTTCCTAAAGAAATCTCTTGGTGAAATGGCAGGTGAGCTAAGGATTTAAAAGTCTCTATCAGCGGCGGGAGACTCCACGCGCCTGCCCGAGCTGCCAGGTCTCGCCTCTGCGTGACACACGCAGGAATGGGGACGACGCTCCCTGATCCGTCCGATCCTTTGATCGGACGGATCACGCGATCCGTTTATTTGGATGATAAATGCAGATGGAAGATAACGGTGACTTAATTATATGCAGATGGAAGATAACGGTGACTTAATAAATATTATTATTTAAATTTTTTTACAAATTTTATTAATTTAATTTAACTAATTATATGCATTCCTAAAATTCTTAATAAATCATCCCTAGCTAATTGAGGGGTGAGGAATGCAATGGTGAAATCAAATTTTTGATCCAGTTGGTATTTAATTATTTGATTTTTCGAGGGATTTAAATAATATTAAAATATTTGACAAAAATTTAATGACTTCCAAATGCATCCAAAACTTCACCCCTAGCTAATTTGGGGGTGGTGAATGCAATGGTGAAGTCAAATTTTTAATTTGAGGTCTAGATAAAAAGTCAATTTCTAGGGTTTTTGAGATCTTTTAGAAATCAGGTTTTGATCTATTTGATCCCTGATTTGATCCAAATCTTAGAGATAGGTTCTAAATGACTTAATTAAGCTACTAGAACTATAATTAAGACTTAAAATAGTCTTAATTAACCTAGGTAACAACCTGGGTTGTTACAGCTGCAGCGCATCCCTAGCGATCCCAATCTAAAACTGAGGCGCTGCAGCGCACCTCAGCGATCAGCAACCAAAATGCAGGCACTGCAGTGCGCTGTAGCGCGCAATAGCGAATCGCAGCACCGCAGCGTGCCACGACATCATTTTAGGTGAAACATTTTTCGGATCATATTCAAACTAATATGCTACTGCTTCGAAAGTTTGAGCACTGCAGCGCGCTGCGTTTTGGAAGGTCGGAAGCTCCAGCGCGCCGTAGCACCCGACGGTGTGGCGCCCCACCCCCTGGTATGCAAGCTTAGGCCCAAGGGATGGTGTGCCATTTTGGCAAATCCCTCACTTATCTTTGGATTAGGTAAGATCCATAATCCACTACTAAGGGAAGGATGTGCACAGAATAGATAAAGGGATTAGTCACTAAATCTAATATAAACACAGTGTATAGAAGCATATGAAATAAAAAGTACATCCATTCACTATACATCAAGTAAGAAGTAGTAATGTAGCTTAGTAAATAATAAAGTGCAGAAAGTAAGCATAGGCATGAGTACCTGTATGATTACAATATTTTAATTAAATTTTAAGAAATGAAATAAAGTAACTCTCATCCTCACAATGAAATAAAAAGGCACTAAATATCTTCTGCTCCAAGTTGCTGCACCTCCTCTATATAAGGCTCCTCTTCAGGCACTAGATCCTCAAACTGCGCAAGATCTGACATTATCAGTTTCACAATGCCAAGGCCCGAGCCAATAAAAGAAAAATCTTATTAGACAAAATGTCTAAGTATATTTTAGGCTAAAAATTTATTAAACATTTATTAATATCATTATTTTACTCTAAATAAAACAAAATATATATCTAGCATAAGAGCAGGTAAGCATATAAAGAAAATAGGATAAGTTATAAATGCAACATTTATAAATAAGTAGGAATTGAGGCAAAAGCACATCTCAAGCAAACTAAACAAGGAATGACATACATATATAATACAGTAAGTAAAAGTATTAAAAGAAAAGTTTAAATCTAAACATGCTGATGATCATATGATGTATGCTGATTAAAAATAGTAAGTCTGAACATGGTACATATAGTAAGCAGTAAAGTTAGCATCATATATATATATATATAAATATATATATATATATATATATATATATATATATACAAGTAAGCTAGTAAAATATGAAATATAGCTAGCTGAAATAACATGCATCAGCAACATAGTAAATAGTAAGCTGAAAACTAAAAATAATATATAACTGCCATATTAGAAAGAATTGGTCAATCCGGCCCAGTAATATTCCCATAGCTTTTCTGGGCTAAGGCAGATAAAAATTCTCATAGCCTTTCTAGGCTAGGGCATACAGAATAGAACAGTAAAGCTGATGAGATAGAAAATACTATGCAAATATCTTTTAGTTATTTTATTTTTGTTTCTGTGAACATGTCCAGAAACAGTTGATGAGTCAAGCACATTTGTAAGACTAAACAAGTTCCAATATTAACACACACTTCTCAATGAGTAATATTAAGCATCATTATTACTTCTTACCCCTGTCTATTAGGGTAATGTGCACCATAATCCAAACCAGAACTAAACTCAAATGCAAATATTTTCTTAATATTATAAGCTTTTATTTTCATGCAATAATATTTCTTATATGACATGTCCAAGGAAAAACAAGCACAAATTTTAAGGAATGCATAGCACAAAATCAAGTAGTAAGCAAGGGACTCTATTAGCATGATAATACTGTTGTTGACTAATTAAACCATTCTAATTATTCTAAGTTACACAAGTTCAGGATCTCCAATTCCTACTATCGAGTATAACTTAGAAGTACGGCCTTATAGATTACAAAATATTAGGACTAGCTAGGTCTTAATATGACTAAATCAATATCGACTATATAAGTTAAATAAGAAATCATTGTGACCTAATTAATGATTTTAGACGTTCTATACTAAAATCTCTACTAAACTAGGGATATGATTTTAACATCACGAGATTGGAGTTAAAGCACATAATCCAAAGGTAAATTCTAAGGGTCTAAGGATTCAGTTCTAAGTGAACTAATGATTGAGAAAAATCTGATTAAGCAAAGTTAAGCTTAATAGGATGATTCTCCTATTCTTAGTCTAGGATTGAAAGATAAAATAATTAAAAATGAATTATGAAAATACTAAAACTATAAAAACTAAGGTTTTATTCATTGAGTAACCCATTTACCCAATGAATAAAATTTAACTTATGATCTAGTTCTAGTCTTAGGAATAGTCCTAATGTGAAGTGTTGAATTCCTAAAGAAAAGACTTAGAGAAATTTTAGGGATTTTAACTAATTTGAGTTAATAGCTGATTTTACTTAATTAAATGATTCTATTATAGTTCTAATATTGATTTTGGTGATTTAGAAGATAAATTGCAAGTTAAGAACATTTAACTTAAATTATGGGCAAAATGACTATTTTGCCCCTACTTAATGGTTCAAAAAGTTACTTTTTGATTTAGGGTTCTAGAATAGAATTTCTTATTGCCAAATAATTCCTTACTATCTAACATGAAGATAGATAATAAGTACACTCAATTTAGGTAAGAAAAGGGTCATATAGGTATAAACAAAGAATTTTGATCTAAGGGGCAATTTAGTAATTTACACTTAATAGAACCTATATTTTTATGCAATTTACTATTGTTTGCTATTCAAGAACTCTATAGAGTCTAATAACACTAAATTCTAAGGTATAATGAGTTAGTTATAGCCATTTCAATTTTTAGGGGCAATTTGGGAATTTTCTAAGTTAAGAGGGTCAAAAGCTAACTTTTCCATTTTGTGTCCAAATTTAGCAAATTCAGTGGCTATAGCTTCCCTATATTATAATGAGTACTTTAACTTGGAGTAGACCTAATTTGGACTTCAATTGGTCAAGTTATGGCCTAATTAGGGTTAGGGGTATTTTTGTCATTTTTGATTTTTCTAAGGTTCAAAATCTAAATATTATTTCAAATTATTGTTGGCACTAAAATTCTAAACTAGGTAGCACTTTAACTTTCTAGATTTTGAATCTAAATAACTAAGATATGGTCAACTTAATAATTTTGGACGCTACAACGCGCTGCAGCGGATGTCGGCGCTCTAGCGCGCTATAGCGGACTCTAATTCAAAGCTCGGGCGCTATGGCACATTATGGTTGACCCTAGTTAGAAACTCAGGCACTATAGTGTGATGTAGCGAACTCTAATTTAAGACTCAAGCACTATCGCGCGCTACGGCGGACCCTAATTCGAAATTCGGGCGCTGTGGCGCGTTGTAACGCCCAACGATGATTTCGCCGGGGCGAAAACCATAATGAACCAACTTCCGGGCTGAATTACTCTCAATATAGAGGAATTCACGTGTAGTGCCATATACTGATGGAAAGGTCTTTCCGAGACCTTTACATTGATACCCAAATCGATATCAAATGAGTATGTTATCAATAAAAATAGTGGAGTTAAATGACTGGGTGTATAGGAAGGAATAAAAACAAAGCAGCTTCAGCTTCATAAAATCACATCCTTAATAAGTTTTAATGAACTTCATACCTTAAATACAGATTTCTAAGGATGCAAACTAAGCATAATATTGAAATGAAGTATCCATTGAATACATTTAATGGGGGAAAGGAAGTACATTGGCTTTGACAATGGCATATTTTTTAAGGGAGGCTTGAGAGCTTGAGATATCATTTCTTCTTCTTTTCCAACTACTGGCAAGAAGAGGAAGGGGCTGAGATTTCTTCTAGCAATAAGTACAGCAATGCAGGGAAAATGGGAATGAACTTCAGCTGGGCAAATGAGGAAGTTGAGAGCTGAGAGCTAAGTGCTCTCTTAATGGGGGAGAGGCCTGCCATGGGATGGGATGGACTGAGTTGACCCATCCCACTTGGTGAGGCTGGCAGGGGATAGGGAAGTGACAGGAGGTTGAGAGAGGGGAGAGGGACAAGGGTGGAAGGAGCAGCATAATTAAAAAGGAATGGCAAAAATCACTTGAGTGTAGGGGGAGAAAGGTTCTGGGAAGGAGGGAAAAAATGTTGAGTGGAAAAATATATGAGAAGGAATGGAGTTTTATTTAATTATTTTGATTTAAGTAGTTAATGCTTTAAAATAAGAAAAATCAAATTTTGTAAATGTGCTCTATAAAATTCTAAAAATTTCACCCTTAACTAATTTGAGGGTGAGGAATGCAACAGCGAAATCGGATTTTAATTCCGACGAGTATTTAATTTTCCAATTTTCAAGGTATTTAAATATTATTAAAATATACGATAAAATTTCGACATTTCTGATTGCCACCAAAACATCACCCCTAGGTAATTTGGGGGCAATGAGCATAATGGCGAAGTTAGGTTTTTGATCTGAGGTCAATTTAGATAGGTCAATTCCAGGGCTTCTGTATTTCTTAAAAATTAGGATTTGATATATTTGACTCTTAATTTGGATTAGGTCTTTGTGGTGAGTTCCTAATAACCTAATTAACACTTAAGATCAAGATTAGGACTTATATTAGCCTTAATTAATTAGGATAATAATTTGGGTTGTTATAGATGGAGATCTGCTTTGTTCCAGGTCATGATCTGAAGAAATATAATGGCATTTTGGATATTTTGGAGTTCATGAATGACCTAAGCACTTAAGGCTAAGTGCTGAGAAGATGTCCAAGGCTTTTGCAATCATTTTGGAGGCTTTTGTGGCTGTGGAAAGGAGAACCCTAGAAGGAACCCCAAGGGTAGGGAAGGCTTGTTGTTTAGAGGGGAAACTCCCTGAGGTAGTAGCTTCTTCCTTTCTACATTCTAAGAGTAAAGCTACAGCTATGTATGCTGAGGTGATACAGCTCTTGTAACTCTATAAACCTTGAAGATTTTTCATAGTTGATTTTATCCTTGGTGTGGCTTCGTTGTTTTTCCCAATATTTGGGTTTTCCACGTATATGCTTGTGTTTGGATTATTTGTATGTGCTACGATTTTCTTGTTGTAATTTTGTAATTTCCTAAGCTAACTTGGTAATCTTCAACGCACCCAGGTCCTCAAAGGCTTTGGACTTTGGTTTGTTGTTTGCATTGCAAGTGCCATTCCGCAAAGATATCTTGTATATCGCTGGTGTTTAACAACAACTGGTATCAGAGAGTTAGGTTATTTGCCTTGTTGTTAAGGAGGGTTTGCTTGTTTGAGTGGGAATTATGATCGAAGAAATGAGACACAAGATTGAGAAGTTCAGCGGGACAAACTTTGCGTTCAACATTTATAAGATTATTTTGGGAAACGATAATTTAGGCGATAAAGTTGATATTCTTAAGGCAATCGATGATGCAGTAGATGATGGGGTTGATATATTGTCTATATTCATTAGCGGCGATGGCTACCCAATGGCGACCTTGCGTGATGCAGCTAAAGGGATATATGTGGTATTCTCGGCAGGAAATGATGGGCCAATGTCAGAAACTGTTCAGAATGGAGTGCCTTGGGTGACCACAGTGGCTGCACGACCATTGATAGATCCTTCGATACAGCAATAACACTTGGCAATGGCCTGAAATTGATGGTCAATGTATTTAATTAAGAATACTTACCATTCATACTATGATCTCAAAATGCTTTATCTTATGGCCAAAGCGCTAATTGTGTGGTTCTAATACGCTAATTTTAGGGGCAATCTACTTATGGAGGAAGGGAAACACCTTTCCTTAATCTCGCGTTTGGTGGAAGGTATGGAGGCTACTGCTAATTACTATCAAATCTGTCCATAAAAAATTTGCAATTATCCTTATATTGGTAGTAGTTTCGAGAATATATATATATAAATTGAATTATAATAAAATTCTTAAATGAGTTTATTTTATTTTAATATTTTTGGCAGCTGCAATGCAGAGTATTTTTATAAATACAATTTTACATTCTATAACAAAGTTGTGCTCTGTGCGTCTCTCTCATTTTTAAATCCCAAAGAAATGAAGTCTATGATACGGAATATCCAGAAATGAAGTCTATCATACAATTCTACATTCTATAACTGTCTTCTCACTATTTCTTCAATTTATGCAATGAGATTCCATAGTATTGCTGAATTTATTTTAACCTATTTATTAGGAGAAAGGTGTACTTTTATTTCACGACTCTTTGCATACATAGCCCAAGTCATTATGTATACGCATTCTTGTTTATAATTAAACGGCAGTCATTTCACAAATTTTAAATTTTTATTATTATAAGCATATATATATATATATATATATATATATATATATATATATATATATATATATATATATATATATATATATATATATATGTTCATATATTCATCATATAGGCACACGAAATCGGGCTCTCCTGTGCGGCGCTAAGTGCTTCTAGGGTTTCTTCTTCGTCGGCGTTGCCGACGAGGGTTCAGCCCTCGGCTGGTGGCAAGGCCTTGTTATTTATGCTTATTTTCTGATTGCTATCGTTTGCTGCAATAGTTTGCTTTGATGGTCATGTAATGTCGATCCCCCCCGGGCGTTGCTAACGTTTGATGCTATAGTTATATATATATATATATATATATATATATATATATATAAGCATATATATGTTTTTCTACATATTTGATGAAATGAAAGTAAACCAATGTTCCAAAGTGTGTCCCTATCAAATAGTCATAGGTAATGAGGTTCTAGCTCCAAAGGTGGCAGCTTTCTCATCAAGAGGGCCGTTTTGCAAATCCCAACAAATACTCAAGGTTAATCTTAGCACACAATCAAATAATTATGCCATTACTCTAATAAATTAATAAATTGTGCTTCAACTAAAACTTATTCTTTCCTCAACAGCCGGACATTGCGGCGACTGGTGTCTCCATTTTAGGGGCATATATGCCCGAGTATACATATTTATCTAGAACATCAATTGCGTGCTCACATGTCGCAAGCGTGCTTGCGCTACCTAAACAACACCACCCCGATTGGTCACAAGCTGAATTAAAATCAGCAATTATCACCACTAGTAAACACCTCAATTTTCATTCCCAAATATATGAAAACGAATATTCATCATTAGCAAATTTTTTAACTTCGCTTGAACTGAAGCATCCTCTGTGGACGCCTACTGCATCCCTATTGAAAGTGAAGGTTTGCCAAGAAAAATTGGAGACCAAATAAAGTTGCAGATCTAGGTCTTATTTTTGAAATACATCCTAATGAATACCAAAATTATTACTCCAAGCAACAAACGAAGCCAATGTATTTCCACAATCCTCCCTCGATTTCTATTCCTGAGCTCAAATCTTCAGTAGTCGTCACTAGAAGCGTGACAAACGTCAGACAGGATGATGCGACGTATATGGCAAAGGTCTTGTCACCACCCGGTGTTTTCGTGGACGTTAAACCTTCGAAACTAGTGTTTAGTAGATGGAAAAAAGTGCAGAGCTTTTCAATCAAATTCATGCCTATAAATCATGTGCGGGGGCTTACAATTTGGGAGCATTACTTGGAGCAATGATAAGAATCATTTGGTCAAAATGCAGATTGTGGCTCGTGTGGTTATCAACAACTTTTATGCTGATACTTCTTAAATTATTGTCGGAATAAATAAAGGCGTTTAGGATTTTTGTTAGATAAAAATTTCAGTTTGGTCTTAAGTTGCAAAATTATGTTTGGTCAATATATGATGTGACCTTGATTATGTATGAATATATGTTATTTGTTGAATTAATTGGAATTTGTTCATATTGACATGTTACACTTAAATTTGAGATCAAGATTTTTTGGCAGCCTTGCAGCAGCCCTTCCAAAGGTGTTTGCCTTCATTCTAGTGCACAATAGTTTCCAAACTTTATCCTGGCATCTTATGCTTGCTTTGCCCTTCCAAAGGTGTTTGCCTTCATTCTAGTGCACAATAGTTTCCAAAGTTCATCCTGACATCTTATGCTTGCTTTTACATCATTTTATGAGCATTCATTTGAATTTTGTTCATGTTTCTTGCATTTGTTTGTCATTTTTGCTTTGCTTTTCCATTGTGTTTTTTGTTCTTTTTTCTTTTTTCTTTTTTATTTTGTTTGGTGATTTTCTATTGCAGTTTTGTTCCCCTATAGTTTTTTCATAGCTTGTTGTTTTTAATTTAGTTTAGTGTTTGTTGGTTTTTGTGATTTTATTTTTTATTTTGCCTCTTTCATGTGCCTTCCGTCATCTTAAATTTGGTTTCTATCACTACTATGTGCTATTGTTGTTTTGGCTTTAACTTGTTGACATTTTTTCATCCCTCTTCTTTTTCTATTCTCATCAAACTCACATTGTGCGCTGACTATTGAACCTGCCTCCTCTATGCATCTTATCAAGGATAAGTTTTGGCATAGTGCTTTGATCCGACTCTTTTGGGTAAATTTTCTCATGAGCTCCCTAATTGACCCAGTAATCAATTCTATATTTTTCTTTCCTAGCTCTGTTTAGAAGAAGTATTTGGATACTTATAATATCTTTGTGTGATTTCTCGTGATTTGAGTTATGAAGTTTTGCTAGAGGTTCTTATGATATCAATGGTCACTAAGTTCATTTTAACCAATGACTTATATATCAATGTGGATTCTCTTATGGCCCATGCCAAAATATTTATGCTTGGTCTTTAACATCACTCATCATTCTTCACTTTGTTATCATTAATATTATCAAAAAGCTATAATAATATATCTACATTGCCACTATTAATAGTTTGTCCTTAGCTCATTTTAGTGTTCAAGTTGATGTGTTTGTGATCCTCCAAACATGATTTGGATCTATTATGCTACTTGGATACTCTTATTCTATATTTGAGATCAGTTTCCATTATATTGTGCTTTGTGCTTCTCATTTAGACATGATTTAATGATTTGCTTATGCTTTTTAGATCATTCCCCCCATAGATTTACTTCTTTGTCCCTAATGGTGGTGTAGCCCTGACTTAACACATTCATTCATGTAATTTAAAATACATTAGAAATAGTGTCAAGATCATGAGATCTTAAAATATTACTGTGGCGCCCCTGCTCCCTAAGCCCATAATGATTAGGCTAAGGAGTGGAGTGTCACTTTGGCAAATCCCTCTCTCAACATTGGATTAGGTAAGCTCTACAATCTACTGCCGAGGGAAGGATATGCACATAATAAATCAGTCATTAAGTTTATATATACATTTAGAGTGCGGTAGCATATAAGAGAAGTAAGACTACATCCATTCACCATGCATCATACATGAAATAAAATGAGATAGCTCAAAAAATAATAAAGTGCAAAACGTAAACACAGTCACAGAACATGTATTATTACATTATTTTAATGAAATGTTGAAAATATAAATATCACTCATACTCACAATAAAGAAAATGCAGTAAAATATCCTCTGGTCCAAGCTGCTGCACCTCCTCTATGAAAGGCTCCTCCTCAAGCACAAGCTCCTCAAACTGCTCAAGTTTTGATATTATCAGTTTCTCAATGCCAGGGCCACAACTAATAAAGAAAAATCTTATTAGATAAAATGTCTAAGTACATTTTAGGCAAGTAGTTTATTAAGATATGTTAATATCACCATTTTATTATAAACAAAATGAAAGATTTATTCAGTATGGGAGCAAGTAAGTATACAAAGAAATGTGAATAAGTTATAAATATAATATTTATAATTAAGCAGAGATTGAAGCAAAAATACACCTCAAGTAAACTAAATAAGGTAGGGCATACATATGTAATATAGTAAGTAAAAATACATAAAAGAAAAGTTTAACCTAAACATATTTAAAATATCAATCTAAAAAGTGGTACGTATAAAAAGCAATAAAATATAGTATCTTATATATATATATATATATATATATATGTATATATATATATATATATGCATTTACTCGAGTAAGCAGGTAAAATAGGGACAAGTACAGCTAACTAAAATAAATATGGCATCAACATAATAAAAAAAATAAGCTAAAAACTGAAGGAAATGTATAACTGTCATATCATAAAGAATTGGCTAATCTGGCCCAATATATATATCCATCCCTATAGCCTTTCTGGGCTAGAGCAAATATGTCACAATATAATATTGTATGACTGAAGAGGCAGATGATATTAAGCAAACATCTTTTAGTTATTTTACTTTTTTTGTGTGAACAATTTCAAAAACAAATGAGGAATCAAGCATATTTGCAAGACTAAACGGGCCCCATGTTTAACACACTCTCCTCAATGAGTAGTGTTAAGTATCTTGATCTCTCCTTACCCCTATCCATTAGAGTAAAAATGCACCATAATCCACCATAAACTAAACCTAAATGTAAATGTTTTCTTAATATTCTATATTTTTATTTTCATGCAATAACATTTTTTTTATATGATATGTCAAAGGAAAAATAAGCACAAAGTATAAGAAATACGTAGCACAAATTCAAGTAGTAAGCAAGTGACTCTACTAAGCATGATGATATCATTTGTTATATAATTTAAATATTATAACTATTTCAAGTTACATAAGTTCAGGATCTCCAATTCTTACTATCGAATGTAACTTAAAAGTACGACCTTATAAGTTAAAAGGATTAGAACTGATCAAGTTTTAATCTAATTCAATCAAATACGACTACTTGGGTGGCCGCCGGTTGGCCAAAGGGGAGGTGGGGGGCACGTGGGTCACGGACGAAGAAGACGAGGGGGATAGCGCTGGACCGTTGGATCCGATTCGATCCGATGGATTGTATCGCATTGGATCCGGGTATCAGATCCGAATCCGATAGGATCCCGACCCGCTAATCATTATCGGGTCCACGGGCTCATACTCGATTAGCGGCATCGGGTCGGAGAGTGAAGATCCAACTCGATAAGGATATATATATATATATATATATATATATATATATATATATATATATATATATATATATATATATATATATTATATATACTTAATTTCCTGTTTAATATAAATAATTAAATTGATTTCAGAAAATTTTCAAATATTCACTCCTAGCTAAAAGAGGGGTGAGGAACGCGACGGCGAGGTGGGATTTTTGATTCAACGAGTATTCTAATTTCCCAATTTTTTGGGTATTTAAATATTATTAAAATATTTGTCGAAATTTTGACGACTTCTGATTGACACGAAAACATCACCCATAGCTAAATTGGGGACAATGAACGCAACGGCAAAGTTCATTTTTTAATTGGAGGTCAATTTAAATAGGTCAAATTCTAGGGTTTTTAGAGTTTTACCAAAAATTAGGATTCGATCCATTTGACTCCTGATTTGGACTGGGTCTTAGAAGTTGACTCCTAATGACTTAATTAATACTTCGAATCAATATTAAGATTAAGATTAATCATAATTGACTATGGTAACAATTTGGGTTGTTACAGGCTCCCCCATTTAAAAACGATATCGTCCTCGACATCACCCAAGTGGAAATAAGAAGACAAGAATGAAATATGACTTGAATTTGTAAGCATGGAATGCTAAGAAAGAATACTTGGATTCTCGAAGAGTCTATGATATTTAGCTTGCATATCTGATTTCTTTTCCCAAATGGCTTTGTTGCAAGAACGATTCTTCCACTGGACTTTGACCATTTAATAGCACGATTCCTAAGTTGCTTGCGATCACGAACCAGAATTCAAATTGGCTCCTCGGCATATGATAGGTCCGGCTGGATCTGAATTTCTGGGAACTGCACGAGGTGAGACGGATCTCTGAGGCACTTTCTTAGAGATGATACGTAAAACACATTATGAACTACGGCGATGTCATCTGGAAGATTGAGTTTGTAGGCAGAAGAACCTATTTTGGATGATACTTCGAAAGGACCGACATAACGGGGATTAATTTTCCCTGCTATGCCGAATCTGAACTCCTTTTATTGGACTGACCTTTAAGTATGCAAAGTCTCCAACCTTAAATTCTAGAGGATGGTGATGATGGTCATGGTATCTACTCTGGCGATCCTGAGCTGCACGAATCTGCTGTTGAATCAACTGGACCTTCTTATTTGTCTCTTCCACAAATTCGGATCCATACAGTTGCATACAGCCTATTTCTAACCATGCTAATGGGCTACTGCACTTTCTGTCGTACAAGGCTTCATATGGAACCATTTTTATACTGGCTTGGAAACTATTATTATAAGAAAACTCCACTAATGAGAGGTGATCTACCCAAGATCCAGCAAAGTCAAGTATACACAATCTGAGCAGATTTTCAAGAACTTGATTCACTTATTCTATCTAACCATCCGTCTGTGGATGAATGTCTATACTCATTGCTAGAGTTGTGCCTAGATCTTGGTGCACGGCTTGCCAGATCTTGAAGGCGAACCGACTGTCTCTATCGAATACAATTGACCTAGGAATTCGATGAAGCCTGATTATTTATTTGATATAAAGCTTGGCGAGTTTCTCAACTGAATCTGTCTGCCGAACTAGAATAAAATGAGCTGTGGCACCCCACCCCTTAATCCACAAGATTTAAGCTAAGGGGTGGTGTGTCACTCTGACTAACCCTTCACTTATTATTAGATTATGATGAAATCACAATCCACTTAATAAGGAAAGGAGTAAGCACAGAATCAAATAATCAGTCACTATATAAGAAATTCATACAAAATGTGGAAGCGATTTAAATAGGAAACATCCAAGCATCATAATAGAAATAATATGGAATATAACTTAGAATAAATAGCATAGTAGTCCAAAACACATAGTCATGAGTACCTGTATTATTCATCACATTAAAGTTTAAATAATTAAAGGTAAAAATACTCTCATTCTTATTTGTAAGATAACTAAATAACAGCTCCTTCTAAAGGCTCCTCCTCTAGATAAGGCTCCACCTCAAGCTCCTGATCTTCTAACTGATGAGAATCTGCTATTGTCGATTTCACAATGTAGGGAACCAACCAAAATGAGAAAAATCTTGTTAGACAAATTGTTTAAGTATATTTTAAGCTGATAAATTTTATGTGTTTTGTAATATCACCATTTAACATGCTCTAAGTAACAATTAAACCAAGTAGGTTAGTAACTAGCATAACAAATAGAGGAAAATGCTATAAACAGTATTTAAAACTCAAGCAAAATGGAGGCTAAGATATGCCTCAAATATAAGCTAAACAAGGCTGGGCATATAAGTATAAGTAACTGAACAAGTACTGAAAGAAAATACTACATTCTAAATATGCAAGTGATCATAAGAATTATGCAAGTTAAATAAACAAACTCAATAATGATACATATAAATAGCAGCAATAAATCTAACATCCTAATATATATATATATATATAAGCAAAATAAGGAAATAGCTGACTGAATGGAAATACTAAAGCATATACAAAACATCAATACTATATATGAACATCCATGTACTAACTGCTATACAAAAAAAGGCTAGTCTAGCCTACTGAATATTAAAAGGATCTTAGCGTCAACAAGGAGGCTAAGGCACAAAATTATATTCTCCTAGCATCATCAAGGAGGCATATGCATAATATATAGTTTTCTCCTAGCGTCATCAAGGAGGCATAGGCAGAAAACACATAACAAATTTTCTCCTAGCATCAACAAGGAGGCATAGGCAAAAAATATAAGCAAAGTCTTCTCCTAGCATTAACAAGGAGACATAGGCAGAAGACTTAACTGAGAGGCAACTCTAACACATACAATTTTATCTTTAAATCATTTACATTAATGTTTTCATAAGGATTCTAAGGAGTCTCCATAATTTCTTAAAATTTTATTCATTTATATGATATGTCCAATGAAATATGGCATAAAATATAAGGAATGCATAGTACAAAATCAAATAGTAAGGAAGGGACTCTACTAATCATGGTGATATCATTTATTTTCTAATTTAACCATTCTAACTATTCCAAGTTACACAAGTTCAGGATCTCTAATTCCTATTATCGAGTGTAATTTAGAATTATGGCCTTATAAGTTAAAAAGGATTAAAACTGATTAAGTTTAAATCTAATTCAATCAAATACGACTACAAGTTCAAATTAATGAATCATATGTCCTAGTTTTATGAATTTAGATGTTCTATCTAAGATCTGATCAAGATCTGCTAAGTTATAGATTATGGATTAAACACCACAAGATTAAGCTTAATTACATAATCTAAAGAATAAGACCTAAGATCTAGGTTTTATTCTAAAGTGATATATTGATTAAAGTAAGTCCTATTAAACAAATCATACTTAATATGATGAATCTCCTATCTTAAATCTATGGTTAAAAGGAAAACTAATTAGAATAAGTTGTAAAAAGTTTAGAAATTAACAAAACTAAGGATTCATTCATTGAAAAACCCCATTCTTCAATGAATGAATTTTAACCTATGATCTATCACTAATCTTAGGAGTAGTCCTAATGTGAGGTGAAAGATCCTAAGGAAAATGACTTAGAGAGATTTTTAGGAATTTTACATATTCGACCTAATAGTTGGTTTTACTCACTTAAATGATTCTAATATAGTTCTAATACTAATTTTAGTGCATTAAAAGACAATTTAGAAGTTAGGGACGCTTAACCTAAATTTTGGGCAAAATGATTGTTTTGCCCCTACTTAAGGGTCCAAAAAGAACTTTGATTTAAGATTCCAAATTGAAGTTTCTTACTATCAAAATAATTCCTTACTATTTAACTTGAAGATAGACAATATGTACACTCAATTTGGATGAGAAACAGATCCTATAGGTCCAAACTAAAGTTTTCAACCTAAATGGTAATCTAGTAATTTCACCCTAATGAAACCAAACTTTTTATGCACTTTATTATAGGTTACTATTCAAGGATTCCATAGAGTTTAAGAATACTGCATTTTGAAGTCAAATGATTAAGTTATAGCTATTTTAATTTCTAAGGGCAATTCGGTAATTTTATCGGTCAACGGGTAACAAACAGCACTTTTCTTTTTGAAGTCTAATTTCAACATACTCAGTTCCTATAGCTTCTCTATAATATACTGAGTGCTTTGATAGGGAGTAGACCTAATTTGGACCTCAAATAATCAAGTTATGACCTAACTGAGGTTAGGGGTATCTTAGTCATTTTTTAATTTTATAGAGTTTAGATCCTAAATATTATTTTAGTTTATTGATGACATTAAAATTATAAGCTAATTAGCACTTTGAATTTCTGAATTTGGAGTTGAATTGATCAAGTTATGGTCAATTGAATTCTAAGGGTATTTTAGTCATTTTTCTCTAAAGTTAACTGTGGGGTCAATGGTTGACTTTTTATCCTAATGTCCAAATGAGAAAACTAATACTACCACACTGATGGGGCTATTCTCTTGAGTATTTTAAGACCCATATTGTAATGCCCTGCCCCATCACCATGCGCAAAGAGGTAAAATCATAAATTCGGCAGCGGAGCGGTGCGCCACTCGGGGAGGAATAACCCGTCTCCCCGAAATAGCTGAAAACTAAGCCCACCTAAAGAACTGTTGACTCAACCTTAAGGAGGGTTGAGAGCTAATACTTAAGATAAGAGTAGTATCCTTATCCTAAGTATTAGGCAAATACATACATTGGATTTAGAATACAAGCGGAATCCAATATAAGTATAAGATATCAGCATTTTCAATATACTGATCACATCACAATACTAAGTATAAGTAATATATAATAGAGTCCAGAAGCTTAAAGAAAACATTCAAAATATTCATCACAGAAGCTGCATGAAAATATTCATCTCAGAAAAGAAAAGAAAATACATCCAAAATTATTACAAATATTCTACTGAAATACTGAAATAAAACTAGTTATGAACTGAACTAAGAGAAAGGTACAGCTGAAGAAGAGTCCACTAATACTCCACTGGCTTCTCCTGAATCTCCTGGATGTTCTCCTGACCTGGCTCAATATACTGCCCAAGATCTAGCAAATTGTCGGATCCCAAAAGTACCCCGTATTAGATAATAAGTCTAACTCATCGAAACTAATCTAAATAGTTCTGTTTATTCATTTAATATTTACATAATGTAACTAAATCTGCAGAAATACTGTAAGGATAACTGAAAGCATAAAACTGTATAAAACTGAACAATACTGAAGTAAAGTAAGTAATATAAAACTGAACTGTAAACTAAATACGGAAAGTAAACCAACACAGTACTGAATCTAAAACTAAGTAATCGTATGTAAAACTATGCCGTATGTCACTAAAACTATGCATCTGAATATGCCACAATACAGTACGCTACTGATATGCAACCAAACTGCTATAAGTAGTACGATCTAATGTATACATACATCCAGTTGGGAATACCGCTTACTAATAATGTCGATGCATCCTAAAATTTCCTAGTCAATGTATGCAATATTCCGTAACCCATAAATCATCACTGATACTCATACATCATTCTAATATTCACACATCATGTTTATGCTCATGCTCATGCTTATGAGATAAATCTAGAAAAATGCTTTGAAATCCAATAATGAATTCAATGTCTCCATTATGTAGAATCCTGCTAAAAGGATTCTGATTCCTAAAATTCTAACTTCGATAATTAATTAAAGTTGAGAGTTTACTTGAAAATCATTAGCTGGGATGATTGTATACACATATTTAACATATTTGCAAGAAAGATGGATTTAACCCTTAGCTTGTTTAAACTGCACTTATTGAAGCGCACTACGATAGGAGGCAGAACCCGATCACAATTTACATCTCAAGCTAAGCTGTTAAATATCCTAATTACAAGCATACTTAGTGGTCTACACAAAGTGACTTAAGATACTTAGTTTTCTCAAACTGCACTTATCGAAGAGTAATATAATAGGAGGCAGAACCCGGTCGCAGTTTATATCTCAAACTAAGGATCTTGTTCACCAATTGTAACCCTCTTAGTCTTGGAAGATTTATTCTAATGGGACTGTATTCGGCTAATCCCGCAGGACAGCACCTGGTCATAAGTCCACATTGGAGTGAATCAATCAATCCTTAATATTACTAAATTAATCCAGTAATATGGGTATACCCTACTATATACCCAACCAAGAATCTGAGTTCAGCAAATTTTATTTAATCAACAAGGATTTATCAAATCTACTAATCCTTACTCTAAGTAGGTGTATCCTACACAAGGCTCCAAAGATGTGATCAAAGGATCACTCAACATAGGTTGCTACCATAAGGAATAAATCATATTCTAAGTACTATAGGTGATTCCTACCACAAGGTATCAAGTTCAACTTCTAAGGTTATGAAGGATCTTCTAAGTTTCTACCTCAAAGAGTTACAAAAGCTCTTCCTACCTAAAGGTATCAATAATTAAGGTCCTTAAATATTTGAAGAATGATACTAAAGCAAGACCCTTAAGATCTCACTTTTCTACTTCTTTAGGTTTATTTGTTAGACTTAGGTTAAAGTGATCAGATCAGATGATTGAAATTTATAATCCTTTTCTATTCTACAATTATGGGATAAAATCAAGAATATTATTAGAGTTATGTTATTTCATCAATCATTATAATTTTATTATTCATCTTATGCTAATAGTCTTATATAAGAGAAAATCAAGGATCTAAAATTCAAATTCAGATGGTTCAATCACACATATTCAATATTAACCATAGTACTTCTAATTCAGTGATTTAAGATCAATATCAAATATGTGCATTATTGTAATAATGTTAATTAAATTATCTTATAATCAAGTTAATTAATTAAGTGATTAAGGTTTAGGTCTTAACCAAGACAAGTTAGGGCTTAACCCCTAACCTTCCTATCCTTAAAACCAAAGGTTAATTTAAAAGTCAATGACAAATCAATGTGTTGTTAGTATATTATTGATGTCAAACTTAGGTTTGGATTAAGTATCATCTACTTAATCAAGTTATCAAGATTCTTATGCTTAAGTTTAGTTTAATGTCCACTAAGCACATTTAAGAGTCCAAATAATTGTTAAGGTTCTCTAACATACACCCAAGATAAGGAAAACATATGAATGTAAAGATGACATAATAAAAAAAGGTAATTAATGCTAATCAAATTCTAAGTCAAGATAAAGAGATTAGCACTTAATCATAAATCTAATAGATCTAAGTTTCATGTTATTTAGTTGTTAAGACATACCTATTCGATACAAGCACTTAAAAATTCTATTACTTAGTATTTGGCATAATACATCTAAAGTCACAAAGTAGGTTTTAAGCACTTTTTAAAGATGATAAAATATCAAACCTAATTTCCTTATATAATTTTATGCAATATTTAAATTTAATATAACTTAGCCCCACTAGGGTCCTAGGGACCTTAAATTACCAAAACAGTAAAGTTTTGGTCATTTCAGCCAAAATTGGACAGTGTTACAAAATCTGGGCAGTTTTGAGAAAATTCTAGAATTTTTGTAATTTTAAGCGCTATAGCGCTTTTAGCGCGGCAGTGCGGCAGTGCGCGGTAGCACTTTTCGTGTGGCAGCGCGCTGTAGCGCTTTTAGTGCTCGAGGGTGCGCTGCGGCCCGATGTGGTGCCCTATGGTGCGCTGCAGCAGTTCAACTTGCGAAAATCACTGTTTAATTAATTTACTTTTCATATTTCCCTAAGTTTTTCCAAAAATTTCCGCTGTAGCGCGCTACGGTGCGTTGTAGCGGTCTATTTTGCAAAATACTGTTCAAATAGTTTAATTAATGTTTTTATAAGTTTTCACAAAAATACTGTTGCCGCCCGCTGCAGCGCCAGACGGCATTTTCTGCCCAGATGAAAATTATAAGGTTAATTTTCGAGCTCAAATACTCTTAATCTAGAGAGTTCCATGAACGGTGCTATATATCAATGGAAATGTCTTTTTGATACCTTTTCATTGACACCAAAATCAGCATAAACGAAGTATCCTAGCTATGCTAAAAATGTAGATGAATGATAGGGTGTGCAGAGTAAATGAAAAACAGGGCAGCACATTTTATATCTTGCAGAGTTGTAATGGCTTGCATACTTAAACATGGCTATCTAGAGATGCAATAAGCATATTAGCAAGATGAACTAGACAAGGAGATGAGCAAAAGGGTACCTTTAGCCTTGCGAGAGAAGGAGGAAGAGGGAACCATTGCCTTTCTCCAAACCTTTAGAGGTGAGTTAAATCTCTTCTTTCTTTTCAACATAAGGGAATAATGGAGGAAAATGAAATTTTGAGTAAGCAAGAGAGGAAGGGCTGTGCTCTCCTTTTAAAGGAGGAGAGGGGGAGGGAGGCTCCATCATGAGCTAAGGAGGCTAGGGAGCTAGGATGAGGGGTGAGGATGTGACCTCACATCAAAGCATGGAAGGAAGGAGGTGGGAGGAGTGGCTAGCCAAATGAAGAAGATGGCCAGCCGAATGAGGGAAGCCAGCTAGGAGAGAGAGGGAGAAATTGCAAATTAGGTATTACCTAATTACTTATTTATTTTCTCTAATTATTCAAAAATTCTGATTTTTGAAATGCCCTCTGAAAAATCCCAAAAATTCAATCCTAGCTAATTTGGGGGTGAGAAATTCAATGGCGAAGTCGGAATTCGATTCCGACGACTATGTAATTATGCTAATTTTCGGGGTATTTAATTGTATTAAAATATTGACGAAAAATTTGACGACTTCCGAACACGTCCAAAACATCACCCCTAGCTAATTTGGGGGTGACGATCGCAACGGCAAAGTCGGATTTCAATTTTGAGATCAAAATAAATACCTCAATTTTCTAATTAATTAATTATTAAAATAATTCAAAATATTGGATTGAACTCTGAATTGCTCCAAACCTTTAGGGTTTGGTTCTAATGACTCGATGAACTTAATGGAATGATAATAATGCTATAATTATGCTAAAAATAAGTTGGGCAACAACCTTGGGTTGTTACACATATTGCCTATATTTGGACAATTAGGTTAAAAGTTATGAGGGTTTAAATAAGTCATAAAATATCACTACATTATACATACTCCAAAACTAATTTTTTGCATTACGATATTTGACTTCTTTTATTTTTCTGAATAAAATGAAACCTATATTGACTATGTTTGGATCATCCCACAAAAGGTTATTAAACTTTTAACAATTTTGAATTTAATAATTTAAATTAAATAAAGTTACTATTTATTTATTCTGTTTGTATTAATTTACTGTTCATTCCTAAAGTTAAAAATATATTCTTCTGTATTAATTAATTAATTAACTAATTAATCTTAATTTGTAATTAATTAATATTAATTATTAATTAACTAATAAGTAATCTATTATTTAAATATTTTAATTATAATATCATTATTATTACTGTTTAATTAGGATTAGTGTTTAATTAATCCTTAAATAATTACTATTAATATTAGTTTGTTGTACTTATTAAATTATATTAAACCTAATTAATTTAATTAATCATATTTATTGTTTATTAATTAGATTAATTAATGTTAATTACTATTATAGTTCAATTAATAATTAATTCATCTTAATTGATCTTAATTAACTAATTATTAATATAATATTAACTAAGTAATCAGTTAACCTAATGATTAATAATTAATTAGTTAATTAATTAATATTTTCTGTTTAATATTAATTAATTACTAATTATTATTAATTAATTATACTAATCTAACTATTAAACTTAATTAATTACCAATTAATCCTATTTAACATTAAACAATTTTAATTATATTAATACTAATATTATTAAATTAATTATGTAGGATTTGACCTACGGTGGGGCCCATATGGCATGTGGCAGGTTGAGAGAGAACATGGCCTGCACGGCGGGCCCCACCATTCCACGCGGCAGCACAGGAGTAGCCGCGGGACTGCCTCGAGCCCCACCAAGCCACGTAGCGGCACAGGAACAGCTGCGGAAGTGCGGCGGGCCCCACAGTGCATCAGCCGAGCTGACCGCGAGCTAGGAGCCGGGCCCCACTGCAACGCGTCACACCCAAAGGGTGCCATGTGGCGCTGCAGGCCCCGCATCATATGCGTGGCTGCTGACGCGGACCAGCCCGTAGAAATACGAGTCCGCCTCTGGCGACCCGACCCGACCCGCGCCGTTTCGCCTTCCCCGTCACGGACCGAGGCTCGGGGGCTAGTGCACTGCTTTTGTCGGCCCTCCTGGCGTCGGATTACCCTGGCCCGCACGTCTGACGAAAGGCTAGAGCAAGGCCTACACACCGGTGGGTGGCTCAGCACAGGAGGTGGCCAGAGACGTCGACTAGGGTCAGTCCTAGTGGCTAGGGTTCGGCGAGTCAAAGCACTAACGGTTTCTATTGTGGACCTAACCCTAATTGTCGTTGATCCGGTTGAGTTAACATGGATCGAAGCCAGTCGATCTCTAATTGAGCGTATGGAATAGCATTACGAACAAAGATTGCAATTAATGGAGGAGTATCAAGGGAGATATGGTACCTGAATCTTCGGCGGTGAGGACGGCTAGGGTTCGGGTAGGCTCGATTCGTGCTCCAACTTCGCAAACCCTGAGCCCTAAGCACGGTTGGAGCCTTGTAAGACCTCAGGCGATCTTGACGAGGCCAGGGACGTGCCGAATTGGCCCGGAGGGGCGGCAGGGTGCCGCGTGCGTGCGAGGCAGAGAAGATGAGGACGATCGATTCCGGGTCGTTGGATTTGGCCCAGATTGGACGGCTCCTGCAGATCCGGATCTGCTTCGGGATATCAGGTCGGATCGGATAAGCAGCGGGGATCCTACCCGATAAGGGATTTTTAAAATTATTTAATTTATTATTTAACTTATTAATTTCTTAATTAATTTAATAATTAATTCGATTTCAAAAAAAAATCCAAACATTCACGCCTAGCTAACTGAGGGGTGAGAAATGCAACGACGATGTCAGATTTTTGATCTAACGAGTATTTTAATTTCCCAATAATTGGGGTATTTAAATATTATTAAAATATTTGTCGAAATTTTGATAACTTCCGATTGACACGGAAACATCACCCCTAGCTAATTTGAGAGCAATGAGCTCAATGGCGAAGTCCGTTTTTCAATTTGAGGTATATTTAGACAGGTCAAATATTAGGGCTTCTGAATTTTTTAAAAATCAGGATTCGATTAATTTGACTCCTGATTTGAACTGGGTCTTAGGGGTTGACTCGTAATGACTTTATTAGTACTTAAGATCAAGATTAATACTAAGATTTAGTCCTAATTGACTAAGGTAACAACTTGGGTTGTTACATGGATGGACTTGGTCAATCGATCGACTATGACCTAAATCGCATATGCCCTAGATCTTATACGAGGCAATCCCATAACAAAATCCATTGATATATCAAGCCACTTCCATTCAGGGGTCTCGAGTGGGTGAAGCAGACCACCAGGTCGTTGGTGCTCTGCCTTGACTAGATTGCAAGTGTGGCACTTAGCAACGAACTCAGCCACACTTCTCTTCATCCCTGACCACCAGAAGGATTGCTTCAGGTCTGGATACATTTTTGAACTTTTAGGATGAACTTGATATCCAAAATTATAACTTTCAACTATCACCTCTTTGATGCATGGACTTAGGGATCCATAAGCGATCTCCCTGATAGATATCACCTTTATGGAATCGAATGTCAGTGTGATGACCACTTTTGATGGCTTATTTAAGATTCAGGTACTCATCATCTTTTGTCCGAGTAATAGATACATCTCAGTGGAACGTGGGCTCCACATTAATCATTAAGAGCATAGTACTCACCTAGTCACTTCGTGCATATTAGATATTCAGCTTACAAAATTCTTCCTCCAGAGGACTTTTAGAGATAAGAGTATTAAGATTGAAATGACAACTTAGAGTGTCACCTACAACATCTGCCTTTCCAGGGTGATACTGGATGTCTAGGTCATAGTCACTAATTAATTCTAGCCATCTTCTCTGTTGGCAGTTTAACTCTCATTGAGTGAATATGTAATTCAGACTCTGGTGACCTGTAAAATTTGAGCACTGAATCCCATATAGATAGTGACGCCAAATCTTTAAGGCAAATACTACAGCAGCTAGCTTGAGGTCATGGACTACGTAGTTCCTTTCATGGGGCTTCAATTAACGAGAAGCATACACAATGACTCTTCCTTCTTGCATTAATATAGCACCTAAGCCTATACCTAAGGCGTCATTGTAGACTTGGTAGCTTACACCTTCCTTAGGGAGAACTAGGAGTGGTGCAGATGATAGTGCATTTTTTAGTGCCTGGAAAGCTGCCTCACAAGCTGGCGACCATTCAAATGGTACGACCTTCTGAGTGAGCTTGGTAAGTGGTGAGGCTATCTGGGAAAAGCCTTTCACGAAACTTTTGTAATATCCAGCCAAACCCAATAAGCTTCTAATTTCTATCACTGACTTGGGTTGTACCCATTCTTGGATTGCGATGACCTTGTTTTGATCTACTTTGATTCCTTGAGCATCTATTATATGTCCAAAGAAGGCGATAGATTCAAGCCAAAATTCGCACTTTGAATACTTGGCGTACAACTGGTGGCTTCTTAGTTCTTCCAATACTGTCCTGAGATGACCTTCATGTTCCTTCTTTGTCTTGGAGTATATTAGAATATCATCTATGAATATGATGATGAATTTATCTAGGTATGGCTTTAATATGCACTACATTAGGTCCATATAGATAGAATGTGCATTTGTCAATCCAAACAACATCACCAGAAACTCATAATAACCGTATCTAGTTTTGAAGGTAGTCTTTGCTATGTCTGAATCCCTTACTTGTAGTTGATGGTAGCCTGATTGTAGATCGATCTTTGAGAAAACTTTTGCTCTCGCTAATTGATCGGATAGGTCGTCCATACGGAGCAATGGGTACTTGTTCTTTACTGTTACTTTATTCAGTTCTCTATAGTCGATACACATTCGCATTGATCCATCTTTTTTCTCGAAAAATGGAACTGGCGCTCCCCACGGGTATGAATTATGCCTAATAAGACCTTTCTCTAAGAGTTCATGCAGTTGCTTATTCAGTTCTTGCAGTTCCTTAGGCGCCATTCTATAAGGAGCTTTAGAGATGGGCTGCATTCCTGGAACAATGTCAATTGCAAATTCCACTTCTCGTATAGGAGGAAGAGCGGGTAAGTCTTCTGGGAAAATGTTGGCAAATTTGCAAACGATGGGGTTCTCGGATAAGGGAATGCCTTCTTGTAACGCCCCGTCCCGTCGCCGAGCGCAACGTACGAATAAAATTCCTAGTTTGGTGGCGGAACGCTGCGCTACTCGGGAACGGTGGGCCATACAAGTAAGGCCCATCTTCCCAAATAGGCTAGAGAGACGAAGCCATACTGAAGGCCGCTGACTCGAGCCCTAAGAGTAGGCTCGAGAGCCAATGTTTAAGATAAGAATGGAATACTTATATTAGGTATTAGACTTAGTAAGTACATAAGGTGCAAGGGAGTGGGGAAGCACCCATGTACATTATAAAACATATCAGCATTTCCAGTACGTCAATCACATCACAATACTATGTATAGTAGAATAACAGAGTGCGGAAGCTAAAAGCCAAACATTCAGAATACATTCGTCTCAAGCAGTAGTAAATATCCATCTCAGAAAAAAAAGTAAAAATACATCCAGAGTTTTATTACAAACCATAAAAATGCAGAAATATAAAGAGTCTAGCTAGAATACTGGAAAGAACTAGAAAGTAAAAGTATGTGCTTAATCCCCTACAGCTCCAAGTGCTCCTCTAAATCCCTGGGACGTCCTCCTGACCTGCCTCCAACAGCTGCTCGTGATCTAGCAAATTGCCGGATCCCAAAAGTACCCTGTGTTAGACAAGAAGTGTAACACATCGAAGCTAGCTATACAAGCTAAACTAAACATAGCGAATATGCAAGAACGTAAAGTAAAAGTGTAGGAAAAACTGTAAAAACATCAAATAACTGAGCTGTAAGAACTAAACAAAGTAAATCTGCAACAAAGCTAAATACTGAAAGAAAATGAAAATGACAGATGCTCATAAACCAAGGTGAAAGGAATGTCAGATACTGAGAAGGATGCTATAGGCTGCATTATATGCCACTAAAACAATGCTCACAAATATGTCATACCACGGTATATCACAAAACTATCACTGAAGGTTTATAAGTCGTACGGTCCAATGTAAGCACAACAGTTAGGAAATCAGTATGGTGATGCAGATGCACCTTGAAATTCCTCAGTCTGTGTATATATAACTATGTGTCACAACAAAAGGAATGAGTTCAACTCATGTTTATGCTTATGCTTATGCCATTATATGATATGAATGAAAAATCTCGAAATCCATGAAGAATATAGTAAGAAATATAAATGAATCCTAAGTATCCACTGTACAGAATCCTGCTAAAAGGATTCTGACTCCAAATCTCTAGGTCGATCTTTAGTTAAAGTTGCTTATTTACTCAAAGATCACGGGGTACGGTGATTGTATACACATATTAAATATGCTGCAAAGATAGGACACAACATTTAGTTTGGTTACGCCGCCCTAATAAAGCGATCTTCATTAGGAGGCACCATCCGATGATGATTATGTATCTCAAACTAAGCATTTAGTCACTAAACTCACAATCATACTTAGCGTCTTAGGGAAGGTGATTCACCTTTACTTAGTTTTATTTAAGTCATACCTATTGAAGCGATCTTCACTAAGAGGCATTACCCGATGGCATCTGTCCTTCAATAAAACTAAGGAATGGGCACCCGTTTAATACACTTTTAGGATCGATTGATTTACTCTGAGGGAGGTTATATCCGCCTAAGCCCGCAGGATAGCAACAAAGATAAATCTTACTTAGAGTGACTCAACCAATCCAGAATATTACTGGGGACCAGTAATATGGGTATACTATACTACACTACCCAATAATCATGGTTCAATCAAATCTATTTAATAGTGCAAGGATTTATCAAGACTACAAGTCTTAAATTAATAGGTAAGTCCTATACAAGGTTTCACCAATCAAATGTGATCAAGGATCATTTAATATGGATTCTACCACAAGGAGATGTATCTCTTATAATATCTTAAGGGACTACTACCACAAGGAGAGTAGATCAATCTCTAAGGTGATGGGATCTTCTATGCTTCTACCACAAGGATTCATATAAGGCCTCCTACCTCATGATATATGAGTTTAGGTCTCTTAAATAATTCAAGATGATCTTATGAAGAGAGTATCAAGGTCTCTCCTTTAGATGTTGATATTAGACTATTAGGTTCTGGTTTATAATTAGATTTTAGGGTGATTAGATCAGATGATGGAATCATCTGATCATACATAGACTAAGATTATGCGATGTAAATCAAACATATTGTTAAGGATTTGATCACTTGTTAAATCAACATAGTATTAATGATCTTGTTATGCAGGTTTATTACTCAAGAGAAAATCAGGGATCTTGAGGTTCGATTCAGATTGTGAAATCACAAAGGGTTATTATTAACCTTACTTTGTCTAATTCAAATGTTTAGGATCAATAGTAAATCAAATGCATTATTGGAAAATATCCAATTCAAAGTCTTGTAATCAATATAGTTAAGTTAGGGTTATTATGGTTTTAGATTTTCCTTAAGTAGATTTGGGTTTGACTCCTTCTCAAACCTTAAGTCAAATCAAGTCTATATTTAAAGATTAATGTCAAATTAGCGGATTAATTATGCATTATTGGTGGTAATCCTAGATCTATATCAAGTCTTAAAAGCTTGATCCAAATCTTAAGATTTCTTAAGTTAATTAAGATAAGATTCTATAGTTTTAGATTTATTCAAGTATACTTAATAAGTTTATAAAAGATGATTTCATTTCATTTAGCTTACTGTTATAAGTCAAAATAATAATTAAAGTTTAATAAACAGTGGTTACTTAGTGCTAATCACACCCTAATCCCAAGCAAAAATGATTAGCACATAAGTAAAAATCCAACCATTCAAATTACATGAAATTTGGCATGCGAGTCCTAATTAATCATGCAAGTAATCAGAGACTAAGTTTACTAAGATCTAATGTGTATAAACCCTAAAATTCACTAATTATGATTTAACAAGATTATGGCATAACTAAAATTACAGAACTCAAAAAAATATTATACTTGGCACATACAATTTAATTAACATTAGTGAACTAATGGCACTCAAAACATGCAATTTGAATAAGTAAATTTACTAATCTGCCCTAATTAAGATTCATTATAATTAAGCAATAATTAGAGATCTAACCATCAGATGCATAATTTTATTTTATATTTAGGTTCCTAAGGTTTTTTTGATCATTTTCATATATGATATTATAGGATTTGGATCATTGGATTAAAAGTTATTTGAATAATACATTCTGTATTTTTATTTAATCAAAATCCTATGATTTGATTAATTGAATTATTTTTTTAAGGAAAATAATTCCATTAATTCAATTTAAATAAAACGACCCGGCCCGAAATCGAAAACACGCGGGTCGACCGGGGCCCGGGAGACCCGGCACTGTCGCACCGCGCAGGTCATGGGTCGACCTGGCCCGCACAGTGCCGTCGTCCCCATCCCTTCGTCCCGACGGGTACAGCAAATTAGGGAACCCTAATTCCCAAAATTCAGGCGCGTCCAGGCCACGGATCAGCCAACACTCGATTGCTACTCCATCACCGTGGTCAGACGCGTCTATTGGGACTCGAAGCCCCTTGTGAGGCGGTCTGGATCAGCTAGACCTTACTCACCCGAGGATTCCACCAATTGAGTTACTGTGGGGAGACAATTCTCCCCACAGAGGCCATGCCAGACACCGGGCTCAATCCCTACACCATCAGGGAAGTGAGGCGGATCGAAGCCCTCTGGTCCGGGGGTCTGGGTGGCCTGGATCGCTGGGTCCTTACTCGATCGAGGCAATCCAGAAGAAACTGAACCCGATCGATCGATTTGATCGATCGAAGCTAACTTAGACCCTAATTACGATACAGTTGAGTTTGAAACAACAATATGAACAAAACTGCATCAAATGGAATAAGGTCTGAGCCTTGTTGGCTCAAAACCTGCAACTGGGATACCTGGTTTCGATCGGGTGTTTGCAAATGGTGAAGTGATCTCCTCCGGCCTTGCTGAGCTACCTTAGATCTCTCTGAGAGTTCCTGAACTCCAAGAGACTCCCCTATCAGCAGTACGCGAGCTCGGGAGCGCCTGGGTGAAGCTTCGGCAATCGGCAATGGCGGAGAAGGAAGCCCGACTCCAATTGATCAGCAAGGATCAAATGGAGGGGAGCTAAGGCTATTTATAGCTTCAGGGAGGTGCCATGAACCTTCCAGAGCCTTTAATTGGGCTGAGGAGGGTTGGAGGGCTCGGGCCATGGCCGAGTCTTCGAATTCCCAATTCGAGCTCGGCCAGGCCACGAGGCCGGATCGGGTTCCCATAGCCATTAGGGGAAGCTTCGCAACGGTCTGCTGAGCTGGAGAGGGGAGTGGCCGATCGGATGGCCAGCTGGCAGTACGGGAAAATTCCTGTCGGGCGAGGGAATCTGGCGGAGATGATGATCCACAGTGCCAGACCCCACGGATGTCGTCTGATCGGTTGATCAAAAGGCGCTACGGCTAGGATCGCTCGGATCCTAACGGTCGATCGCGGGAGCGATCCTGGCCGTAGGATCCACGGGACAGATCCAACGGCGGATCGGCTGTTCCGCAGGATCGCATCCTGGCCGTAGATCAAAAAGGCGGAACGACTGGATTCACGGGATGCCGTTGTCACGTGACCCGGGCTCCGCAGCGGATCCCGGCCGTTTATTTAGGTATTAGGGTATATTTGCAAAATCAATTTGTTTGGAACCCTTTTATGCAATTGAACAATTTTAATTTAAATTGAATTATTGCCCAAATGAATTCCAAATTGCACCAAATTTTCACCCTTTAGCTAATTTGGGGGTGAGGAATTCAAAAATGCAATCAGATTTTAATTTTGAGATCAAAATATTTTGGGTCTAGACTAAGGTATCTAGACTGATCAAATTGCAATTTTTGACTTAAAGGAGTCCAATGGACTTCAAATTTTCCAGATATGCTTAAATTAATGTTCAAAAGGCAATGGCACTAAAAGTTGAATCAAACAACCTGTATTTAGCATGGTAACAACCTAGGGTTGTTACAGACTCCCTTACTTAAGAACAATGTCGTCCTCGACATCATTTTAAGAGAAGACAATTATGAGAGAATATGAGAACATGAATAAGACTTTTGAATTTAAAGAGTACCTGGAGTTTCAAAGAGATTGGGATACTTCTTCCTTATATCCGTCTCTTTCTCCCAAGTAGATTCTTCTAAAGAGCGATTCCTCCATTGAACTTTTACCATTGGGATGGAGCGATTCCTTAGCTGCTTTTGATTATGAGCTAAGATCTTAATCGGCTCTTCTACATAAGAGAGATTTAGCTATAGTGATACGGCTGGAAGTTGAATTAAGTGAGATGGATCACGGAGACATCTCCATAGAGAGGAGATGTGGAAAACATTATGAACTGCAGAGAAATCTTTAGGAAGCTTTAGTCGATAATGCTGCAGAACCAATCTTTTCTAGTATCTCGAAAGGTCCGATGCAGCGAGGATTTAACTTTCTGGCTACACCAAAATGATAAACACCTTTCATTAGGCTGACCTTTAGATAAACATACTTTCCCACATCAAGATCCAGAGCACGATGATGAGCATCATGATATTTACTCTGTCGATCCTGAGCAGCTTTGATTCTTTGCTGGATTAGCTAAATTTTACGATTTGTTTCTTCAAACAATTCTGACCCATAAAGCTGAACACTACCAGTTTCAGACCATGCTAATGGTGTACTGCATTTTATGCTGTATAAAGCTTCATATAGTGCCATACCGATACTTGCTTGAAAACTATTATTGTATGTGAATTATACAACGGGAAGGTGATCCTCCCAAAAACCTCCAAAGTCTAGTACACATAGACAAAGAAGATCTTCCATAACTTGATTGACTCTTTCTATTTGTCCATCTGTCTGAGGATGAAAGGCGGTACTCATAGCTAGAGTAGTCCCCAAGTCTTGATGCACCGCTTGCCAAAAACTTAGAGGTGAAACGGCTATCTTGATCAGATACGATAGATCTTGGGATTCCATGGAGCCTGATAATTTCCTTGATATAAAGCCTTGCCAATTTTTCCACAGAATCAGTTTGACGCATAGGGATGAAATGAGCTGACTTGGTCAATCGATCAATAATGACCCAAATCGAATATGCATCAGATCTTACTTTAGGTAAACCCATAACAAAATCCATAGAAATGTCAAACCATTTCCATTCAGGAATTGCTAGTGGGTGAAGGAGTCCTCCAGGCTTTTGATGCTCAGCTTTGACTAGACTGTAAGCGTGACATTGTGCCACAAATTCTGCCACACTCTTTTTCATACCGGGCCACCAGAATGACTTCTTCAGATCTTGGTACATTTTGGTACTACCTCGATGTACTTGGTAGCCTGAATTATGGCCTTCGACCAGAATCTCTTGATGCATGGATTTGGGAATCCATAGATGATCGTCTTGGTAAATTACATTACCACGAAGCTGAAGGTCGAAGCGACTTCCACTTTCGATATCGACTTTGAACTTCAAATAATCCTCATCCCTGGTTTGAGAGATGAAGACATCATGATGGAAGGTAGGTTCCACTGAGCTCATAGACATTAGTGTGCTTAACATAACTCCACGCACTGGCCTGATTTCAAATTTTTGGAATTCTTCCTCCAATGCACTAGTGCAAATTATAGAAGATAGTGTAGCATGACGGCTGAGTGCATCTGCTACGATATTCACTCTTCCTGGGTGATATTGAATGCTTAAGTCGTAGTCGCTTATTAACTCGAGCCATCTTCGCTGCCGACAATTCAACTCGCGTTGGGTGAAAATATATTTCAAGCTCTGATGATCGGTGAATATGGAACACTGGACGCCATACAGATAATGACACCAAATCTTTAGAGCGAAGACTACTGATGCTAGTTCAAGATCATGAACAGGATAGTTCTTTTCATATGGTTTCAATTGTCGAGATGCGTAGGCTATAACTCTTCCTTCCTGCATCAAAACACATCCCAAACCTATACCAGATGCGTCAGTATAGACCTGGTAATTCAATCCTTCCTTGGGTAAGGCGAGAACTGGGGCAGAAGAAAGAGCATCTTTCAATGTTTGAAACGCTTTCTCACATTCCGAACTCTAAATGAAAGGTACTGCTTTTTGAGTCAGTTTGGTGAGAGGAGACGCAATTTGTGAGAAACCTTTGACCAATTTTCTATAATAGCCTGCCAGTCTTAAGAAGCTTCTGATATCCGTCACGGATTTTGGTTGTGACCAATCTCGGACTGCTTACTTTGTTTTGATCCACTCTGATCCCTTGAGAGTCGATGACGTGACCCAAAAAGGCGATAGAATCAAGCCAGAATTCGCACTTAGAATACTTAGCATAGAGTTCGTGGTTCCTGAGTTCTTCAAGTACTATACGAAGGTGTTTCTCATGATCAGTCTTATTCTTGGAATAAATCAGTATGTCGTCAATGAAGACGATGATGAAGTTATCCAGATATGCTTTCAACACATGCTGCATTAAGTCCATAAAAATGGATGGTGCATTCGTCAATCCAAAAGACATCACCGAGAATTCGTAATGTCCATAACGAGTTTGAAACGTTGTTTTCTCAATATCAGAATCCTTAACTCGCAATTGATGATACCCAGATCGCAAGTCTATCTTGGAGAAGACCTTTGCTCCAGATAACTGATCAAACAGATTGTCAATACGCGGTAAAGGGTATTTGTTTTTAATAGTTACTTTGTTTAACTCCCTATAATCGATGCACATTCTCATCGATCCATCTTTCTTTTTAACGAACAGTACCGGTGCTCCCCAAGGGGATGAACTTGGACGAATGAGACCCTTCTCTAATAATTCTTGAAGTTGGTTGTTCAGCTCTTGAAGTTCCTTTGGCACCATGCGGTACGGAACTTTTGACAGTGGTTGAGTTCCAAGAATTACTTCTATGGTGAACTCTACTTCTCTGTTCGGAGGAAGACCAGGCAGGTCTTCAGGGAAAACATCGGGAAATTCACAAACTACACGGTTCTCAAAAAGAGGTATGACTTCTTTCTTTTCTCCCAGCATTGTTACAAGGTATGCATTGCATCCCTTCGTTACTAGTCTCTCTGCCACCATGGCGTTTATTATCGACGATTGGGTGCTAAATTTTCCCATGAATGATTTGGAGTTTCTTCCGCTGCTCGAAGTTATTTTCTTCTTTTGGCAGTTAACGGAAGCACCATGTTGGCTTAACCAATTCATACCTAGGATTATGTCGAAGTTGGTAATTGGCAGTAGAATTAGCTTAGCTCTGAAGTATTGATCCTCAATAAGAATATCTAGATTGCAGAATTGTTGAGACAGCATATGAGCTCCAGAAGGTAGCCCAATACTTAATGAACTGGCTAGTTGATGTGTCTTTAATTTAAATATTTTAGCCCACTCTTCCGATACGAAAGAATGACTTGCTCCCATATCGAATAAAACATTACAAGTTGTGTCATTTATGGTTAATGTGCCTATAGTTCGATAATTTGCTTAAGGATAGTTCATTCAAGAATTGAAATACGGGAATAGTAAGGGACAAATATTTAATACAGCAAGAAAAGAGAATTTATTTAAGGCGTACCTGATACCACGTTATTATTTTCAGGAGCAAAAGCTGGAGTAAACATATACACTCGGGCAGGTGCCGAGGGTTGTTTGTTCTGGGTTCCTGAATCTTGGCGGTTGTATGTTGACCTTTGCACTGGTATACTTGCCCTTGAGTTCGTTGTAGGAGCCGGTATTATGGCAGGAGTGGGCTCCCGCTAGTTCACGGGTTGAGCACGAAAGGTTTGCTTATGGCGGGAGTGGTCGATGGGCACACCATCGATGGTCTTTTTCTCCCTACACTCATAGTAGCGGTGGCCCTTGCGGCCACAGGTGAAACATATACCACCGAAGTGGTAGCACTTCCCATACAGATGCTTCTTCTTACATTCAGAATTCTGAGGCTGAGGTTGTGTAGTTTCTATGTTGTAGACTCTGGCCATTTTGCGATGGCCAAAACGCTCATCTCGTGGGTGCGTGACTATGGTTTTTCTCTTCCGGTCCAGCTGACTCTGGAATCCTTCTTGCAGCCGGGCAGCCTCGATCAACTCTATTAGGGTTTTGAACTGCCGTGAGACTAGGTGTGCTCTAATAGAATCTCTCAGACCTTTCATGAAGCGGTGACACTTGGATGCTTCTGTTCTCACTAGATCTGGAACGAACCTTGACAGTCTCCTGAATTCTTGTTCGAAATTAGATACTGACCTACTCCCTTGCATGAGGTGAAGAAGTTTGTCTTCTAGAATTGCTTGTGCTGAGGCCAGAATGAAAGCTTCATGAAATGCTTCCATGAACATATCCCATGGAATGTCCTCTATCTCAAAGTCTGCAAATATGTTATTCCATTCATTTTCCCACCAATATTCTGCTTCTTCTTGGAATAGGTAGGTCACCAGACGGATTGCCTCAGAGTTAGGGCATTTAATTAAGGCCAAATTCTTCTCCACCAACTTTATCCATGTTACTGTATCCATGGGGTTTAATGCCCCGTTGAATGTGGGAGTGTGAAAATGTAGGAAGTTGTGTAGGACTCCGTCTCCTGAGTTATAAGAAGAAGGTCCGGAGGATTGTTGTTTGACTGAGAGGATGAGAGATCGTGTCTCCTGCCTGTTGCGCGTTACTGTCAATTAAGACCTTTATTAAATTGGCCATAAGACTCGATTCCTCAGGTCTGCTTGACGATGGGATCGTCTTTTTAATAGGAGTGGGAGCAGAGGGGGAACCATGATTCATAGCTGCAGTTATAATGTAAATTTTAGAAAATTTCATTCATTTCAAGTTCTTTCTCATAAGAGAAGATGCATGGATACGTCAAAATATATAAACAAGATAACAAGAAATGACATAAGGAAATTCCTAGGGTCTAGTTACAATACACTACCCAGAAGGCAGCACAAAAGTCATCATATGTGACTATGTGATCTTTCTGAGCTAATCTCCTATCGACCCAATACCACCAATGACTCGCTGATCCCCTCAGTGGGATCTCTACAATCTCTAGATGGTACTTCTCTGGACAGGCTGTCTCTCTAAGTGTCGTGGTAACACGATCCAGCCACTCTTTGGCGAGTGCCGAAAGACTGGTGCCTCTGAATGATGAATGAATCAGGATCTTGTCCAGTACTGCGACTCCTCAGGATGATACTCCATCTACCGTCCTCAGGTAGAATAGAAATGCTGACGGCGAGTATTCCATTCCCTAAAATAGTTCAACCCATAAATATTTCATTCATTTATTTCTTTCAAAATTCGTTCAAATCCTAAGATGTCATTTTAAGTTATCTTTTTATGTGCGTTTAATTCCTAGGTTGTCAGTATTGTAGACATAATCTCCCTTTTTATTTCTGAGATAGCTTAATGAATCTTTTAGATGTTTGCTTTGCACTACACCTAGTAATTGTGATCTTGTCCTGACACAGAGAATAGATTATAAAGTAGATAGGAACAAACTCCTTATGTGACACTTTATAATACTTCTCTGATACCAATTGTAACGCCCCGTCCCGTCGCCAAGCGCAAAGTACGAACATAATTCCTAGTTTGGCGGTGGAACGGTGCGCTACTCGGGAACGGTGGGCCATACAAGTAAGGCCCATTTTCCCGAATAAGCTAGAGAGACGAAGCCATACTGAAGGCCGCTAACTTGAGCCCTAAGAGTAGGCTCGAGAGCCAATATCTAAGAAAAGAATGGAATACTTATCTTAGGTATTAGACTTAGTACGTACATAAAGTGCAAGGGAGTGGGGAAGCACCCATCTATGTTATAAAATATATCAGTGTTTCCAGTACGCCAATCACATCACAATATTATGTATAGTAGAATAACAGAGTGTGGAAGCTAAAAGCCAAACATCCAGAATACATTCATCTCAAGCAATAGTAAATATCCATCTCAGAAAAAAATAAAGTAAAAAATACATCCAGAGTTTTATTACAAACCATAAAAATGTAGAAATATAAAGATTCTAGCTAGAATAGTGGAAAGAACTAGAAAGTAAAAGTAGGTGCTCAATCTCCTACACCTCCAAGTGCTCCTCCTGAGTCCCTGGGACGTCCTCCTGACCTGCCTCCAACAGCTGCTCGTGATCTCGCAAATTGCCGGATCCCAAAAGTACCCCGTGTTAGATAAGAAGTCTAACACATCGAAGCTAGCTATACAAGCTAAACTAAACATAGCGAATATGCAAGAACGTAAAGTAAAAGTGCAGGAAAAACTGTAAAGACATCAAATAACTGAGCTATAAGAACTAAACAAAGTAAATCTGCATGAAAGCTAAATACTGAAAGAAAATGAAAATGTCAGATGCTCATAAACCAAGGTGAAAGGAATGTCAGATGCTGAGAAGGATGCTATAGGCTGCACTATATGCCACTGAAATAATGCTCACAAATATGCCATACCAGGGTATATCACAGAACTATCACTGAAGGTTTATGAGTCGTACGGTCCAATGTAAGCACAACAGTTAGGAAGTCAGTATGGTGACGCAGATGCACCCTGAAATTCCCCAGTCTATGTATATATAACATGCCGTATCTCATATTATATCACTAATAACTATGTGTCACAACAGAAGGAATGAGTTCAACTCATGTTTACGCTTATGCATATGCCATTATATGATATGAATGAAAAATCTTGAAATCCATGAAGAATATAGTAAGAAACATAAATGAATCCTAAGTCTCCACTGTGCAAAATCCTGCTAAAAGGATTTTAACTCCAAATCTCTAGGTCGATCTTTAGTTAAAGTTGCTTATTTACTCAAAGATCACGGGGCAGGGTGATTGTATACACATATTAAATATGCTGCAAAGATAGGACACAACATTTAGTTTGGTTACGCCACCCTAATAAAGCGATCTTCATTAGGAGGCACCATCCGATGATGATTCTGTATCTCAAACTAAGCATTTAGTCACTAAACTCACAATCATACTTAGCATCTTAGGGAAGGTGATTCCCCTTTACTTAGTTTTATTTAAGCCATACCTATTGAAGCGATCTTCACTAGGAGGCATTGCCCGATGGCAACTGTCATTCAATAAAAAACTAAGGAGTGGACACCCGTTTAATACACTCTTAGGATCGATTGATTTACTCTGAGCGAGGTTATATCCACCTAAGCCCGCAGGATAGCAACAAAGATAAATCTTACTTAGAGTACTCAACCAATCCAGAATATTACTGGGGACCAGTAATATGGGTATACAATACTACACTACCCAATAATCATGGTTTAATCAAATCTATTTAATAGAGCAAGGATTTATCAAGACTACAAGTCTTAAACTAATAGGTAAGTCCTATACAAGGTTTCACCAATCAAATGTGATCAAGGATCACTTAATATGGATTCTACCATAAGGAGATGTATCTCTTCTAATGTCTTAAGGGACTACTACCACAAGGAGAATAGATCAATCTCTAAGGTGATGGGATCTTCTATGCTTCTACCACAAGGATTCATACAAGGCCTCCTACCTCATGATATATGAGTTTAGGTCTCTTAAATAATTCAAGATGATCTTATGAAGAGAGTATCAAGGTCTCTCCATTAAATGTTGATATTAGACTAATAGGTTCTGGTTCATAATTAAATTTTAGGGTGATTAGATCAGATGATTGAATCATCTGATCATACTTAGACTAAGATTATTGAGTGTAAATCAAACATATTGTTAAGGATTTGATCACTTGTTAAATCAACATAGTATTAATGATCTTGTTATGCAGGTTTATTACTCAAGAGAAAATTAGGGATCTTAAGGTTCGATTCAGATTGTGAAATCACAAAGAGTTATTATTAACCTTACTTTGTCTAATTCAAATGTTTAGGATCAGTAGTAAATCAAATGCATTATTGGAAAATGTCCAATTCAAAGTCTTATAATCAATATAGTTAAGTTAGGGTTGTTACAATTTTAGATTTTCTTTAAGTAGATTAGGGTTTGACTCCTTCTCAAACCTTAAGTCAAATCAAGAGTGTATTTAAATATCAATGCCAAGTCCGCGGATTAATTATGCATTATTAGTGGCAATCCTAGATCTAGATCAAGTCTTAAAAGCTTTATCCAAATCTTCAGATTTCTTAAGTTAATTAAGATATTTAAGATTCTATAGTTTTGGATTCATTCAAGTATACTTAATAAGTTTATAAAAGATGATTTCATTTCATTTAGCTTACTATTATAAGTCAAAATAATAATTAAAGTTTAATAAATAGTGGTTACTTAGTGCTAATCACACCCTAATCCCAAGCAAAAAGGATTAGCACATAAGTAAAAATCCAACCATTCAAATTATATGAAATTTGGCTTGCAAATCCTAATTAATCATGCAAGTAATCAGAGACTGAGTTTACTAAGATCCAATGTGTATAAACCCTAAAATTCACTAATTATAATTTAACAAGATTAGGGCATAACTAAAATTACAAAATTCAAAAAATTGTTATACTTGGAACATACAATTTAATTAACATCAGTGAACTAATGGCACCCTAAACATATAATTTGGATAAGTAAATTTTCTAATCTGCCCTAATTAAGATTCACTGTAATTATGCAATAATTAGAGATCTAACCATCAGACGTATGATTTTATTTTATATTTAGGTTCCCAAGGTTTTTCTAATCATTTTCATATATGATATCATAGGATTTGGATCAGTGGATTAAAAGTTATTTGAATAATACAATCTATATTTTTATTTAATCAAAATCCTATCATTTGATTAATCGAATTATTTTCCTTAAGGAAAATCATTCCATTAATTCGATTTAAATAAAACGGCTCGGCCCGAAATCGAAAACGCGCGGGTCGACCGAGGCCCGGGAGACCCGGCACTGTCGCACCGTGCGGGTCGTGGGTCGACCCGGCCCGCACAGTGCCGTCATCCCCATCCCTTCGTCCCGATGGGTAAACCGAATTAGGGAACCTTAATTCCCAAAATTCTGGCACGTCCAGGACACAGCTCGGCCAACATTCGATTTCTACTCCATCACCGTGGTCAGACGCGTCTATTGGGACTCGAAGCCCCTTTTGAGGTGGTCTGGATCAGCTAGACCTTACTCACCCGAGGATTTCGCCAATTGAGTTACTTTTGGGAGACAATTCTCCCTACAGAGGCCATGCCAGACCCCGGGCTTGATCCCTACACCATCAGGGAAGTGAGGCGGATCGAAGCCCTCTGGTCCAGGGGTCTAGGGTGTCCTGGATTGCTGGGTCCTTACTCAGCCGAGGCAATCCAGAAGAAACTGAACCCGATCGATCGATTTGATCAATCGATCGATCGGGGCTAACCTAGACCCTAATTACTATACAGCTGAGTTCAAAATGATAATATGAACAAAATTTTGCCATGCATATACAGATTGGTCACCTTGTTGTAACCTCATAAACATGTCCCCAAAGCGAAGTTTGACAAATAGAGGGATGAATCGATCTTGGAAAGCCTCAACAAATTCACTCCACATAATTTCCTTTAGTGGCACCTCGACAAATAGTATGCTACGGGTGATGACCCCCCAGTATCCAACCTCATCTTGTAGGAAAAGGGTAGCGAGTCAAACCACCTCTGAATCAAGGCATTTGATGCTTGTTATGTTCTTTTCCACCATTTTTATCCAGGTGGATGTGTCAACTGTAGAGAGACTCCCGTTAAAGGCGGGGGGTCACAATCGGAGGAAACTGTGCAGTAGTCCTTCTGCAAACTAATGTTGATGAGAGTTTTATAATGTTGGGGCAACTTCTGCTGCAGCGCGATTCTGGCTTATTTGAGCTACCAGCAGCCGTTCCATCCACTCGGCCTGCTTGTCCTGAGCATCTGCGGCCTTCTTAGCCTGCTTTTGGCTGGATCTCATTTGTTTATGGTGGGATTTCACCATTATTTTGACTACCTCCAGCAAGGCACTTACCTCGCTGGTGCCATCGAAGCTCTAGTGATGTACTAATTTAGGAAGTGAATATACTACTTTGCTATAATTACTCTTAAATCAATTATATTAAAGGCTATACTAATTTAAGGAAGCAAAAAGAGGATGCTAAATATGGAGAGGAAGGGGCGACGTGGGCTTGATTTCCAACAACATGGAAATAAAGTGCTTTGTAATTTATTTTAGCAAAATGTACTTCAATTGCATTGATGTCACAAAAAATAGAAAATTTCATGTTTGATATATGATGCTAAAATATAATTTTATAAGGCAAGTACAAAATCGAGGAAAATAGAGGTTCATATTTAGTGTATCATAATAATTTCATCTTCCCTCTATATCTGTCTCCTCAAATTCTTATAAGTATAAACCCCTTATGCCTTCCAATGTTAGGCAACCCCATCCTAGCAGGTGTTTAATCAAACAAAAAATAAATCAAGAATGAGAAAATCACAGAGCCACACCAAATATATATTTTCACTATGAATCTCAAAAAATACAGAGTTACAAAAAGCTTTAACTAATTAAGGAACACTAGCTCTTACTTTAGGATGAAGGAGAGAAGAAGCAGTCACAATCTGGAGGGTTTTCTCCATCATGCAAGGCTTCATTACACAATAGCTCTATCTCAATGTTCTTCCTTAGAAACTCCTCCAACAGCAACCAAAGTTCCTTAGCAAGCACAAACCAACATAAGAAACTCCTATGCAAGTTTTCTAAAGTATCTAGCAAACATTCAAACCCCAAATGGTCCAAAATTCTTCACAAATTATTTAGGGCGACGCCTAAACCGGAACATATTTTCGCCAGGACCTACGGTACGCCATAGTGCCCAGGCCTTCAGTAAGTAGGTGCCAGGGCACACTACAACTCTGTTATCTCTGGTGAATACCACTACCTACTTCCTGTTGGGGTTCACATTAAGAAATTCAAATTGGATTTTGTTGATGCTAAGTGAGTCATTGCTGTCTAACATGAATATAGATAGTAGGTACATCAAATTTGGACAAGTATTAATTTATATTGGTCCAATTTAAAGACTTTAACCTATAAAGGCATTTTGATAATTTTGCTTAGTGAAATCTAGAAATTTAGTTAATTTATTATTGTCTACTATCCAAGGATTCTATAGAGTCCAAGAACACTAAATTATGATGTCTAATGATTATGTTATGATCATTTTAATATTAGGGTTCTACTTAAGATCATTAAGGGTTTAAGGGGTAGGTTTCACATTGAAAATCACCTCCAAAATCACACAATGCTTAATTTTACAAAATTTAGGTTTGATTTTGTGGCATCCCGCCTCTTAATCTATAATCATTAGACTAAGGAGTAGAGTGTCACTTTGGCAAATCCCTTACTTAAGATTGGATTAGGCATAGACCCTAATCCACTAGTAAGGAAGAGATATGCCACTGCATACAGCCATAAACTCAATCACTAAGCAAATACAAATCAAAGTGCGGAAGTAAGGAAGAACACATATACATCTAGATAATCACAACAAATAGGAAAAGTGCAACACACAGCTTATAGTATAAAGTACAATAAAGAAAAACACAGTCATAAGAGTACTTGTATTATTACAGCATTAAATGAATAGTTTAAAAAACTAAAATAAAAAGTCTCTCATCCTCATAATGTGCAGAAAGAAAACTAAGCAGCTTCTGGATCACCCGGCTGATGTTCCTGTTCAATAAAAGGCTCATCCACTGCAGCACCCAGCTCCTCAAATCTATCTGAATCTGACATTGTCGGTTTCACAATGCCAGGGCCCTAGTCAATAAAAGAAAATCTTATCAGATAACTGCCTAAGTACAGTTTAGGCTGAATATTTTATATGAATTATTAATGTCACCATTTTACTTATCAAAACCAAAATAACTATCTAACATAGGAGTAGTAAGCATATAAGGAATAGGATAAGCTATAAATACAATATTTATAGCAAGTAGGAATTGAGGCAAAAAGGCACACCTCAAGCAAACTAAGGAATAGACATATATATATATATATATATATATATATATATATATATAATACAATAGGTAAAAGTATTAAAAAAAAGTTTAATCCTAAATATGCTGATGATCACATGACATGTGCTGATTAAAAATAGTAAATCTAAAAGTGGTACAAATAGTAAGCAGCAAAATTTAGTATCCTATAAATATGTACAAGTGAGGAGGTAAGCAAAAATATAGCTGACTGAAATAATATGCATCAATAACACAGTAAACAGTAAATTGAAACTGAAATAGGTATGTGTAACTGTGTGGTGGCCCTGCCCCGCCATGTTCCTGTTAACTCTTAAGTTAACATGATTACGGTGGAGGGTCATCAAATAACAAGTTTCTCACTTATGAATAGATTATGCGCACATCCTAACCCATTATAATTAAGGAAATTGTCATTTACAATAGATATCTACTAAATGAAATATACTAGAAAGCATAGTGCAAAAGCAACATAGTAACATCCATCCCATCATAATGCAAATAGTAAGAACATACTTCCCAGAATAAAAGCAGTAAAAGAAACTACAATTTAACTTGTATTATTACAATATTATTAAAGATAAGAACTGAAATAAAAAAGACAACACTCTTCCTCACAAAACAAAAAGAAAAAGAACTAATGATCTTCTATAGCTCAATCCTTCTCCTGAATCCGGTCTTCAAAGGCTTCAAAACCTCAAATAGCTCAGAGTCTACCATTGTCGATTTCACAATGATAGGGCCCCAATTAACAAAAGAAAATTTCTAATTAGATAAAATTTCTAAGTACATTTTAGGCTGCAGTTTTCATTATATTAATTCAGATATCACCATAAACTCAACTCAGCGACAATATAGGAGCAGAAACGCATATGAAATAAAAAGGTAGCTATAAACAATAAGTTTATAACTAAAACAAATGGGAAGTATACACATACCTCCAACCATAGCTGCAATAAGGTTAGGCAATAAGAAAAGTAAATACTAGTAATTGAAGTAAAACTCAATCCTAAAATATGCTTATGATCAATATAATTATATGCAAATCAACATCAAGTAAAATAACATGTGAACATTATATAGCTGAAGAATAAAACTAACATCCTATATATGAATAAACAATAAGTAAATCTATTATCCTATAAGTAAATAAGGCTAGAAAATACAGTAAGACAGTAAGTAAGAAAGTGATAAAATGCAAAAAAGTAAATTAAAAGAAGTAAACTAAAATTATCTTCGCTACTCAAGCCAATCAAACTGAAAGAAAACATCAAACTCACTTAGCTTGATGGACAAAAATAGAAGAACACAAGTAGAGGTATACCTAAGATTAGTACTATCATTCAGAACAAATAACTCTTCAAGTCACACCAAATCCAATATATTCTATTTTTCTGACAACTAGTAAGTAAAACACTAAGTGGACTTCACCGACAAACTAGTTTTCCCACTACTAGACCAAACCAACATTATTATATCTTTCCAACAAACTAGTAAGTGAAACACTAAGTAAACTTCACCGACAAACTGGTGTTCCCACTACTAGGCCAAACCAAAACTGAAGAGGCAAACTAATTAGGTCACCAAGCACCAATGAAAAGAAAAATGATATTTATGCAGGTTCAAAACTAACACAAGATACCCATCAAATATCCTATGTATATGTCCAAACTATAAAGCTCAATTTCAAATTAAGCCAAGCATCAATATCAAAGTGAGCAAGAGACTCTACTAGGACATATGTGATATCTATTGTTGTTTAATTTGTTCGTTCTATCTACTCTAAGTTACATAAGTTCAGGATCTCCAATTCCTACTATCGAGTGTAACTCAAATTCACGACCTTATAAATTAAAAATAATTAGAACTGACCAGGTTCTAATATTATTAAAGCAATGTTAACTATATAAGTGAAATAATAAAATAATCGACCTATTTTGATAATTTTAAGAATCCCAAGCCCATCTTGATTAAGCCAAATCAATATGAAAGGATTAAGAATTAAACTCCAAATATTATGATTCAATTACTTAATCCAAAGGTGGACCTAAAGAACTATGATTTTACTACCCAAACTCACAAATTAAGATTTAAGGCAAATCCTATTAAGCTAAGTCATACTTAATATGATGGATCTCTATCCTGAACTCTAAAGTTAAAAGATCAAATAATCAATAATAAAATATAAAAATCTATAAACTATCAAAATTAAGACTTCACTTATTGAGTAACCCAATTTACTCAATAGATAAAATCTAACTAATTAATCCATAAATTATATCTCAAATAAATGAAAATTTCATTCATTTCTGATCTTAAAATTACTTCATTAATCAAATTCTATCTATCCTTTCAGGAAAAAGGCTTATCCAAAGAATTCTGAGCAATTGGTGCAATTTTCCAATTTTTTCAAAAAGAAACCACTACAGGCGCGTTACAGCGGGACATTTTGTAAAACGGGTGCTAACACGCACTGCAACGGGTCTGTTCGTGAACCGCGGGAGCGACCGCACGCTGCAACGGGTCTGTTTGTGAACTGTGGGCGTGATGGTGCGCTCCAGCGGTTCAGTTTGCGAACCGCGGACATGATCACGCGTTGCAACGGTTCAGTTTGCGAACCGCAAGCGCGATCGCGCACTACAGGGTTCAGTTTGTGAACTGCGGGCGCGTCACACGCTGCAAGCGGTTCAGTTTGTGAACCGCGGGCGCGATCGCGAGCTGCAATGGTATAGTTTGCAAACCGCAGACGCGATCGTGCACTGCAACAAGCATCTTTGCAGGAATTACTTGCGCCATAGCTCACTGCAAGCAGTTCAGTTTGCGAACCGTGGGGGTGATCGCGTGCTACAGCGGTACAGTTTGTAAACCGCGGAAGCAATCACGCGCTGCAGCAGGCATACTTGCAGAAATTACTTGCGCCATAGCACGCTGCAGCGGCCCGCCGCAAATTTTTCTGGCAGAAGCATTAAATGCGGATGGGACAAGACACCTAACCAGCATCTTGTCTCCAGCCATCATTCCTCCTGCTACAACTCCATTTTTAATTAAGAAAATGGACTTATGAGGTGATGTAATGGCTAAAACAATGGAAAGAATTGGTCACCTCATCCATCAAGTGGATTTTGCCATTATTGCTCAAATTTTAAAGGAATATGCTGATTTTTGGACTTAGAGATTGAAGATGTAGCCCTAATCTATAAATACCTCCCCTCTTGACTAGAGGAGGGTTCCAATTTTTGCTCACTTTAACTAAGTAAGGAGGAGGGCAGCATAGAAGAAGAGAGGAACTCCTCAAGGGTGAAAGAGCTCATTTTGCTAAGGAGAAGGAGAAGAAAGGCAGCACTAACGACCTAAGAGAGGAACTTCAAGCAAGGAGAAGAAGAGTCCAAAGAACTTCCAAGGAACATTTCTAGTATCTTATAAACCCTTATTTTGTAATTTCTTTTTTAGTTGATCATGAAAAGGTCTTTATCCATGTATGTGTTTTTTTTCATCTCTTTTGTAATAGAGAGCTAAATCTCCCTTGGAGAGGGTTGGGATAATCGCATATGTTTGCTAGTTACTTTCATTTGTATGAAGTTTTTCTCAAGCGTTAATAAAAGTTATGAACTCAATGCCTTGCTCAAGAAATGCTTAATATTACTATAGTCTTGATTATGAATTAAGGGAAAATTGACTAATGAACTCAAGAACTAAAGTGTCTTGTGCTCCATAGTTCACCTTGGGTTAGATGCTAGATCTATGAGTGCATGAGAGCTTAGAACTATATGAGAAAGTTCTTGAGCTTAGTGCACCTTAATTTAAGCTCAACTAAAGTGTTGATGCATGTGATACTAAGACCCACTGATTGAGCCCCTTAGCTCAACGTAATTGAGGGAGGGAAAGAATAGTTGTGTGCTCATGAATGAGGTGACATTGTCATTGAGCCCAATATATTAAATCCTTTATTTCAACTATGTGCAATGTGAGTGATGCTCTTAGTAGAATCAATACTTATAAGATCTTAAGAACTTAATAATCCTCATCTCCTTGATCAAGAGATTAGATGAAAACTACAAACCTAAAATCTTATAAGAATCTTCGTGCTGAAATAGAACCGACTGTGTATTCATTTTGTGCACAAGATTTGAACTTGTAAATCCTTGAGATAAAACTCAAGAAAGAACAATGTGCACTTGATTTAAATCTGAGTAATGAAAGATAAATGCTTGAGGAATCATCATGCATAAGTAACCTATCATGACATGTGGGATGAACCCAACTCTCCTCTTCCTTTTATCTAACTTATTTTCTACTTAGTGATTGTTGTGCTTGATCTAGAACCAACTAAGACCAAATACTCATAGCTTAAATATTAGTGAGAATAGATACCCTTAGTAACAAAACATCCAATTCTCTGTGGTTCGATAAATCTTGAAAACTCACACTTTCCACTTATTACTTCAAACTACGTACACTTGCGTGCAAGCACAGACGTGTATTTTCAGTCTGTCAAGTAGCCAAGATAGTTTCAGTTTACTGCTTTTAGTTTACTTTTATGCATTTTAGCACTTTCTTACTTACTTAAATCCTAACCTACAAATTCATGTCTTCTTACTTAAATCATATGCTTAGTCATATTTCATTTTCATCTTTTAAATCCATATATTGCAATCTTACTTATAAATTACTAAATACCATTCATAATTTTCCTTCCATCTTAACTTAGGACCCTCTTCTAAATCCTTGGTCAAACACAATATCTAATAATTTGGATTAGCTTTCTTCTAATTTAGTATTACGTCTTGTGGTGACATATCAATATTGAGTTAAGTGATTCTCAATATTAGGGTCATTGCAGTTGGTATCATAGCCAAGTTGAGAACTTTAAGTTAAGACATACACATACATTCATCCAAAAGCAAACAACATAGTATAGTAAAAATAAATAAATGACATTTTAGAACAGTAAACATATTTTTAATCAAATAAGTTATCTAAATTTCTAACTTAAACTTTAATTAAACTTTTAGATGGTAGATCCTAGTGCTGAACTAAAACTTTATAGCAAATTGTACTTCCAATATTGGGAGTATGATCATTGGTATGGGTTAACATTTGGTGGAGTTTACTTAGAAGTATCTGCTGTAGGAGGAGATGTTCTGAATAAAATTTTGAGGTTTTGTGTATTTCGAGGCGATTATTTCCCTCAATTAGCTAGGGAATGGCTCTCCCATGTTACCACGGTATTTGAGGCCATTGAATGCCCCGAACACTTACACCTCCAAATTTTGGATGAACTCTTTGATGACTATGCCATAAATTGGTAGTGTCATGCGCATAGAGTACTCATTCGTGATTGTAGGCATCTTCATCGTTCCCCCACTTATAAAGACTTTAAAATTATATTTTATGCAAAATTATGTAACTAGTAGTACTAGTCTTCCTTTTGTTCTTTCTTCTTTTCCTATAGTAGCTTTGTAAATAGCTTCTTCTTACTTATGTCTTCTTCTTTTCCTCCAAGGTTGTAATCTCTTAAAAATTTTAAATTTTAATGAGAATTTTCCTTTCTTAATGTCTTCAGTTTTTTAATGATATTTTCTTTTTCCTTTCTTTAGAATGGATTCTAATTCAAATACTCCTATTGACCATTAGTGGAAGAACCTACTTCCACTACAACTTCACAAACTAAGCAAAAGCAAGACTTGATGGATATGATGAAGGTAATGGTTGAAGCACAAACTTGTGTAGCAGAGAGGATGGCTTCATCCTGCAACTTTTCCCAACCTTCTTCAGTTCCATCCCAAATTTGCCTAACTCCTCCTCAAGCTTCTTCTCCCATTATTCCTGAACTTCCTTGGCTTCACAGCCATCTTCAGGCCCCATAGTGGATGCCTATCTTCTCACCTTCCTTCGACTGAACCCTCCAATCTTCAATGGTTTGGTCTCCCATTTTAAAGCCATAGATTGGCTGAAACCGATTGAGAAGACACTTGCTAGTATTAAGTGTCCGGAGAGCGAGGGTCACTGTCTTGCAACCTACCTATTTCGTGGGGAAGCTGAATAATAGTGGGATAGTGAGTTGAAGATTCTCTTTTCTGAGGTTCAATTAGAAGACATCCCTTGAGATGAATTTGAACAAGTATTCCATGAGAAATTTAATTCCTCCTTCTGCTCAGATAATCATGGAGAACAATTCATGCAGCTTACCCAGGGAAATTGTTTTGTGCACGACTACGAGATGGAGTTCCGTAAGCTCTCTCATTTGCTCATAATCTAGTCCATACTGAAGTGGCTAGGTGCACTCGAGTTATCTCCAGTCTTAGAGATTCTATCAAAACTCATTTGATGTCTCAACATCATGACAATTTTTCTAAGCTCTTAGAAGGTGCTTGTATGGTAGAGTACCATCAATCTCAAATGGATTTGAGGAAGTGCTCCTATCCTCAACCTTCCAGGTTAGAACCCTTTAAGAGAAATCGTTCTCATGGTCCGTAAGTCTACCAGCTTACTTATGGCAAAAATCCAAATCAAAATCCTAGCAAGAATCCTAGGCAAGGCCAGCAAGGAAGGCCAGGAGCAGTATATAACAAACCCCATCCTTATGGGAAGTGCTACCACACAGGTGGTAGGTGTTACGTATGTGGCAGAACCAATCATAAACATTGGGACTGCCATGTTAACTGGACTATGGACAAGATGAAGATCAATCGTCAATGTTCTATTCAGAATCCAACTTCTCTAAATTCTCAAGCGCCATCGCTTGACTTAATGCCTCCCCCTACTAGTGGAAATGCTCAACACCAAAAGGGTGTGCCTTCTTCTTCAAAGTAAGGCCACTACAGTAGGAAGGATAAAAGGCAAGGTCGTTGCTCAATTACCTGCAGTACCAAGGGTATATGCTCTGTCATCATCTGCCCTAGATGATAATAGCATTGTTACAGTACGTTCTAAATTTAATTTCCTATTTTCAGTTTTTATTTTCTTCTGCAATTTTAATTTTCGCATTTTCCTATTTTAAATTTCATTAGTGTAATTAGAGTTTATTTCTCTGCTATAGGAACTCTAATTATTAAAAAGCAATTCTGTGATACTCTCTTTGACACTGGTGCTAGTCACTCTTTCATGTCAATGAGTTTGTGCATCTTCCTTAAATCTTCAACATTTCAGCCTAAGTGGTCCTTAATGTTCAAATGCTATCTGGTGCTGAGATATGTGCTAATGAGTTATATTTAGTAGACATCCCAATTAGTAACCAATTATTTCAATCCAAACTCATTGTTATGTCCATTACGAATTTCGACATAATTTTAGGAATGAATTGGTCAAGTAAGTTTAATGCCGTAATAGACTGTTTCCGTAAGCGAGTTTCACTTAAGGTTGGAAAGAAACCCGAAGTGTTTGTAGGAAAACTTGGCTTGACTGCATCCTTAATCAATGCTGTCAAAGCCAAGCGTCTCGTTAGTAAAGGTTGTTATGCAATTCTAGTACTTTAATCGGTGAAGAGAAATAAGTAAGTAGTCCATAAGAGACTATCATCGTTAGAGAATTCCTGTACGTGTTCCCTGAAGAATTACCTGGACTACCTCCTCTGAGAGAGGTAGGGTTTTCTATTGAACTTGTCATGGGAACTCAACAAAATCTAAGGCTCCTTATAGAATGGCTCCAAAAGAACTACAAGAGCTTAAGAGCAGTTGCAAGAGTTATTTGAGAAATGATTTGTTTACCCAAGCATGTCACCTTGGGGAGCTCCTGTCCTATTCGTCAAGAAGAAAGATGGTTCGATGCAGATGTGTATAGACTACCGTGAGCTTAATAAAGTGACTGTGAAGACTAAATATCCTCTCCCTAGGATCGATAATTTATTTGATCAACTCGCCGGAGGCGAAGATCTTCTCCAAGATTGACTTAAGATCAGGCTACTGCCAGATTAAAGTCAAGGATGAATATATTTCCAAGACTGCATTCAGGACCCGATACAGGCATTTTGAGTTTCTAGTCATGTCTTTTGGACTGACGAATGCTCCTTCCATCTTCATAGATCTAGTGCAATGTATCCTTAAACCATATCTCGATGAGTTCATCATTATTTTCATCAACGATATCATAATCTACTTGAAGTCAGCTACTGAGCATGAAGAGCATCTTTGTACCGTTCTAGAATTGTTAAGAGAGAATACACTTTTGCTAAGTTTTCTAAGTGTGAGTTTTGGCTCAAGTACGTGGCATTTCTGGATCACGTGATTGATGCTGAAGGCATTAGAGTAGATCAAAAGAAAACTCTAAGCTGTTCAACAGTGGGTTCAACCTAAATCTATAATAGAGATCCGTAGTTTCTTTGGACTAGCTAGTTATTACAGAAGGTTCGTTCTTAGAGTCTTTCTAATTGCTTCATTATTAACTCAGTTAACTAGAAAAGAAGTTCCGTTCATCTGGAGCATAGCCTGTGAAGAATCATTTCAGAAGTTGAAGCAGTTATTAACTTCTGCTCCTGTTCTAGTACTACCTCATGAGGGTAAAGATTTTCAGATTTATATTGATGCCTCTAAGGTAGGACTTGGCTGTGTTCTGATGCAAGATCGCCGCATAATAGCCTATGCCTCTAGACAGCTTAAGCCTAATGAGAAGAACTATCTGTTACACGATCTTGAACTTGTAGGAGTAGTTTTTGCTCTTAAGATCTGGAGACACTACCTGTATGGAGTTAAGTGTGAGATGTTTACTGATCACCAAAGTTTAAAGTACATCTTCACCCAGAAGGAACTTAACTGCCATTAGCGTAGGGTGGCTAGAGTTACTTGCGACTATGATTTAGAAATCCAATACTATTCGGGTAAAGCTAACGTCGTAGCTATTGCCCTGAGTCGTAAAGCGACTTTATCTTCCCTTTGTTGCAATGAATCTTGATCAAAGATTTTGTCAGATTGAATCTTGAGCCTATCAATTCAGCTGATTTAGGCACTTTACCTATTTGCTATTCAGTTAGATGATTCCCCTGAGATCTAAGATTTTAAAGCTCAGAATGAAGATTTGAGTTATTTCGTAGTAGTTTCTGAAATCGTTAGTGGCAAGAGATCTGAATTATGTCTTGATGATGAAGGTGTTGTATTTCAGAAGTTCAGATTATGAATTCTAAAAAGCTTGCAGTTACAAATATTGTCTGAAGCTCATAATTCTGGCTATACAGTGCACCCCGGTAGTTGTAAGATGTATCAAATTCTTAAGCAATCATTTTGGTGGTCCGGCATGAAGCGGAATATAGCTATTTTTATTTCCAAGTGCCATCCCTGTTCCTTGGTCAAGGCCGAACACCAGAAGCCTAGTGGGCTTCTTAAGCCCTTAAACATTTCTGAATGAAAGTGATCTGATTATCTCCATGGACTTCATTGTAGGTTTTCTTAAGAGCAGATCTAGTTCTGATTCTATATGGGTGATAGTCGACAGACTCACCAAGTCAGCCCTATTTTTAGCTATTCATCAAACAGATCCGATTAAGAAGTTAGCTAAGCTCTATCTTAAGAAAATTGTTCATTTGCATGGTATGCCGAACTGTATAGTTTCTGACGGAGACAGTAGATTCACTTCCAAATTTTGGCCAGCTGTTCAGCAAGACTTGGGGACGAGTTTAGCGTTGAGTACTGCTTTCCATCCCAAGACAGATAGTCAGACTGAACATGTTAATCAGATCTTGAAAGATCTCTTGCGTCTTTGTGTTCTAGACTTCGATGGATCATGGGAAGACCATTTAGCATTAGTTGAGTTAGCCTACAACAATAGTTATCAGTCCAGTATTAGTATGGCTCCTTATGAAGCTCTTTATGGAAGGAGGTGTACAACCCCAGTGGCTTGGATTGAAGTAGGAGACTCTCAACTTTATGGTTCCGAGTTAGTAGAAGAGACTACTAAGAAAGTTCAACTGATCAAGCGTAATATGACTGCAGCTCAGGATAGACAGAAGAAATATCATGATGCTCGTCATCGTCAGTTGGAGTTCCAAGTAGGCTATATAGCTTATCTTAAGTTAGTCCGATGCATGGGTGCAGAGATTCGGTGTGTCTGGAAAGCTGAGCCCAAGGACCCTTTGAAGTGATTGAGAGATTTGGAACATGCTTACAGATTGGAGTTGACAGAAGACTTCTCAGCTATACATAATGTGTTTCACATTTCTTCACTAAGAAGGTGTTTGCTAGATCCAAGTCAGGGAGTTCAGATACCTGAAATGGAACTGCAACCTAATCTTACTTTTGTTGTTAAATCTGTTGTGATTCTGGGGTGGGGTCTTAAGCAATTGAGAAACCGTAGCATTCCTATAATCAAAGTCCACTGGCAGAATCATCCAGCTAGTGATGCCACATGGGAGAAAGAAGAGGATATACTAAAAAAGTTCCCAGAATTATCTTCTTAATTAGGTAGATTTAGTTCTTTTAATTTCATTAGCATTTCTTTAAACTTCTTTGGTATTTCCAATTTCCTTGCTTTTATTCATTGTGTTGTGGCGACACACTTTTAAGGAGGGGAGTCTGTAACAACCCTAGTGTTGTTACCCACCAATTAGTGACTGAATTGACTCTAATCCTCTTCATTAGTCTTATAATAGTATTAGAGTCTCCAATTCAATTTTCGTGCGATTTGGAGATCATTTGGCAATTTCTAACATTTCCTGGTTTTTTGATAATTCTGAGAATGCCTAATTTATTTAGACCTCAGAATTAAAAACGGAGTCCACCATTAGACTCACCACACCCAAATTAGTTAGGGGTGATACTTTGAAAGTGTTTGGAAGTTGTCGAATTTTCCCCGATATTTTAATAATATTTAAATACCCAAAAATTAAGATAATTAAATTGACCTCCGATCAAAAATCCGATTGCATTTTTGAGTTCCCCACACCTCAATTAAATATAGGGCTCGATCCTATAGGCAGCTATGTCATCCCCAAGACCTGATTCAAGTTCCCTTGAGTCGATCTCGGTGAGGGCTTTCCGTGGACGTGTGAACTGTGCCGTGAAACTACTGGAACTGACGAGAGATTCAAACCTTAGGCAGGATCCTTCGGCGGTATGCGGGGGACGAAGCGGTTCAGACGAATACTTTTCAGTTCAGGATTTGAATCTGAACCGGGATGGCTTAGTCCTATTAAACCGCGGCCTGATTATGTCTGCGCATCGAAATAACAAGAGTCTGTGTTGTACCCGAGGGAGCAACACCAATTACAAAAAAAAGGAAGGTTCTCATAACATATTTCTTGCTAGTAACCTTTCTCCCTAAAACCTAGCTAAATGTGAGCAGGGGGAGGAGCAGAGATATCAATTTCTATAAGCAGTCGCAGAGCGACTATATTACGTAAAAGAGCCGTATTTTTGTCAAGTTGGAGAGGTGTGCCAACGGCTTTGCCAATAATAAACAAGATGTCTTTAGCTATGAAATGGAGGCGCAAACCGGGCAAATTAATTCAAATTGGGACAATGGGGACATCATGTTTAACATTAGTAAATGGATCCCATTTACAGAACCTCATGGTATTACCTTTAAGATCGTAAGAGCCTTTGGAGAAGACCATTGCGTAATCCAAATTCGACTCAAAAGAAAAGAAACCTTGTAAGAATCGAAAGATCTAATTGGGACAGGGGCAACCAGCTTTAGCCCTTTAATGAAACCATCAATTAACCCGAAGCTGGGTTTGATTTTGGCAAATTTCCTAACCAGAGTTAGCACATGCGGCAAGGCTAAAGAGTGTACCTCTTCATCAAAGAAAAATAGGGCAAGAGCTCCTTGATGGAAGAAATACTTTTATTCACAGATGGTTCCGAGTGATTAACAACATCTCAAAAAGAGCGGATGGATGCAGGGGGGATCTCCATTACACTGGCATGAGCTTAAAAAACAAAAGGAAATTAGAGGTAGAATAAAGAGAGAGCAGTAGCACCAAACTAGAGGCACAAATGAAGAGGAAACTCCCATCCGTTGGCAGAGCCGACGGAAGGAGAACAACGAAGATGAAGATCGCCCGAGAGTCACTGCAAACCCTAGCCCAAGAGCTAGGAAAAAAGCATATATATATATATATATATATATATATATATATATAGATATATATATATATATATGTATGTATATATATGTATATATATTGGCTCTCAATGTGAAGGCGGCTTCGAGGCGATTCTAAAGGCGGTTAGGGTTTTCCTTTCGGCACTCAGTCTAAGGCCTTTGGGCTTCCCCAGCGTTCCTCGTCGACTCGGGTGACTCTTTCCCTTTCTTACTTTAAATTTTCTACTTCTAACTCTGCTTCTTTGCTCATTTTCTGAAAAGTATAAAGGCTCTAAGTCTCAACTGGAGGCTTATAGGGCTTTTCCGGATTTGTGTTATTCATCTTCAGGTATCGTTGGTCTTTACATATTTGCTTTTCTTTTAGCTAGAACTGTTTAGTCTCGAATATGGCTCCTACGGTTTGGCCGTTCCATGATATAGTCGCTAACACCTCTCCTCCTATATCAAAGCCTGTCAGCTCCTTTGAAGAAGTGCTACACCTAGCTAGTCCTCATACCCTCACTCTTGTGGGTAAATTTGCTAGAGTGAAACCTAATTTTGGTCTAATTCTTTCGACTCACATAGGGTTTTTTTTACTTTTCAATCTGATTTAGATTACGCTCGCATTTTTTCAAAAGGATCTTATGACTTAAAAGGCAATACAATGAAACTTTGCAAATTGGACCCTTTTTCAGATGTGAAACACGATGTCCCAATTGTTCTGATCTGGGTAAACTTTGCCGGTCTTCATTTGCAATACACATCCAAATACATTCTCTTTAATATAGGAAATGCCATTGGAAAGCCTCTGCAACTAGACCGTAACACGAATTTAAATAAGAACATTATTGCTCCTCGTATCCTTATTGAAACTAACATCTCTACCCCTCCTCCTAATCACATTTGGCTAGGATCCATGTAGAAAGGGTACTCTTAAGAGATTTGCTATGAAAATATGCTAATGTATTGTAACTGGTATTTCACCTTAGAGCATAACACTAAAACCTGTACCTTTTAGAAACCAAAATTCCCCCCTTCCTTTATCTTCCAGAATAATAAATCATTCTGATCTTAACATTATTTTAAGACCCTTATACATTGAAGATAATAATGCTTTGGCTATAATAGAGCATAATCAAAATGTCGGTCTAAATTTGACTCTTGGAGATCCGATCCTTCCTGAAACTATTGCTATTGAAACTATTTGTGTAAATGAACCTCTTATTAGAAATGTCAATACAATAAATTCTGAAGTTAATAGAGTTTTACAATTTAATGATAATGGTGAAAATGGAAAAAATTCTAATGCTTTGGTTAATAGAGAAACTACTGCTCCTCTCAATATAACAGGTTTAAATGTTGTCTCAAGTGAAATACTTAATGATATTGATGATCCCTGATGATATAGGTGTTTCCTATAACTATGATAGTGCTAGAAACAAGGTTAGTAATATTGTTTTAATTCCTCCTGTTTGTAATGACATTGCTATTGTGGTAGAATTAGGAAACTTGGATCCTCCCATTATGGCTAAGATGTCTAATGTTAATTTGTTCATTAATGATAAGGTAGCTATAAAAGCTGGTGACGTTCTTGGTAATAATATGGTGATAAATTTGAAAGAAATCTCATCTAATAACGTTGTCTATAATAGCAATGCTGATGTTTTAACTCTGAAAATAATATTTCACCTTCCATTTCTGCTGGTAAGGTCATTGCTGCTAAAAATTTTATTAATTTGTCATTGGTTTCTAGAAACACTAGTGTTGTTGAATTACTTTTTACGGCTGAAAATTCTGTTAACATAGGTAACACTGCTGGACATGGTTCTGCTACCCAGATAACATATGAAAACGTTACTGTTTCTGAAAATTTGAATATATAGAAATGATCTTGTCACCTCCCTTTCAACTTATGCTGAAAATATTAATGCTGCTGGTTTTAGTAATATTGAATTTATTACTGCTGTTGTTCCATTATCTGATGTTACTATTAATGCTGTTATTAATATTGATACTGCTACAAATTCTGCTGATGGGAAAATTACTGCTACTAAAAATGAAACTGTTGGTTTTGGTATAACTGCTAAAATTGTTAAACATGTTGGTGATGTTGAAAAAGAAAAAGGCACCAATATGGTTTTCTTCTCTAAGCCTAAATCACCACTGAAAAGTAAGAAAGTCCAATTTAGCTCTAATAAAATGCCAACCTCAAGTAGGTATAAATCTCTTGCCTGAATGATAATGAGGCTGTCGAATCTGCTAATCAAAGTTCTAGTTTTAACAATTCTGAAAATATTACTTTATGCAATGTTACGACTCAGTTGGTCCCAAGTAGATCATCATCTATTACTAAATGAATATTCTTTGTTGGAACATTAGAGGCATTGGTAATGCCTCTTCTAAGAATAGGCTTAAATATACAATTTTTGAAAATAATATTTCGATTGCTGCCATCTTTGAACCCAAACTTAAAGGGGAAGCTATCAATGTTGTTGGTCGGTTTATTAAATTGGAAAATGATTTGGATTATGTGGAATAACATATGGAAAGCTGAGGTGCTTTCTCAATATCACCAAGCCATCCATATGCGTTCCACAATGATGATCATAATTTCCTTATTGGTGGAAATTGGGATGCTGGGATATTGGGAGGAAGTAAAGGAGGTAATAGAGTAATAATTGAAGAAGTTGGGTGATGGAGAAGCTGGCTTGATGTAGAATCTGTTGTGGATGCAGAGGGTATGAATATGGAAATTGGAGTGAGAGTTTGTTAATTTCTACAGTTTTAAATGATTATAATTAACGGTATTCTCATCAAATATAACATGGCATGGGCTGTATTCTTTTGTTGAATGATCACAACATATGTAAGTATGATGGCAGTTGCTATAGCCAAGAATATATGAATTATAAATGCCAATCAATTTTAATGATGTTGTTTGGTATTAGCCTAGGGAAGCACAAACATCTAAATTTCTAGTGGAACATGTAGTCAGCTTGGCGGTATATGGAGTGGAAATGAAGAGTTGGTGTAGGAAGTCTACTGATAAGGTCGGCGATTATTTAAAAAGCACGAATCTAAATTTTGAAAGGAAAGTAAGCTTTGGCAAGTAATGTGCAACCTAGTTCAACAATGTATTTGTGCTTGTGCACAAGAACACCATTTTAAGTTGGGGGTATAAGGAGCAAAAACCAAATTTAACAAGGACTTTAGTAAAGAATGAAATTCACCACCAATATTAGAATGAAAGATCAAAAAAAATATCCCTAAGACTTTTCTTGTTTTATTTCTCGAGTTTTAAAATTATTGGAAACTCAAATACACAATAATGGGAAAAACCATAAATATATAACAAGAACCTATAAAACAATGCTTATGACCAATAATTGATGTGAAAAGCATAAGACCCCACAAATAAATATAATAACGGTAATGGTTAGTTATCATTTGATGCAATTGGTGGCAATTGAAGATCATGATTCCGAGCGTGATGACATGGTAAGCAGAGAGTTGAAATTTTCTTGATGGAAGGTGTAATTGCTTGAGAATGGAATTGGGTATTGTAGTTGGGGAGGCCCAATCAATCTTGCCAAAAGCAGGCAATACCAACGGAAGCAAACAATTCTTGAAGAGTTGACAAATGGCGAGTCGCTCGAAAGGTGATAGTCCTTAATGAATGTATCTCAAAAAAGTTCATGATTCATCTTGGATTCTTTATACAACAACAACAAAAATCATGAAATTCAATGTAAAAGTTTAAGTCTCAATGTAGAAAAAAATGTTATAATCCTTCGATTAAGATATTAGGCTTGCTCCATGTGTATTTGTATGTTGATATTCTTAAAAAAAATGTGAGTAAGATTTTTATTGTCTTAAGAAATACCATTGAATATAGGCAATGCTTAAGTGAAATTTAAGGGAAAAAAATAGATGAAATATTCAAAAGATATTAAGGTAGACTATTCAAATTTTAATTCAAGTAATGTGCTCATTTCCTTCTATTTCAGATGCATTTAAATGTCCTTGCTATAGGTTTTTATGCATATATATATAATATATATATATATATATATTATATATTTCTCATCTACTTTATTTAGTGAAGTTTTAGGGTTTTGCTGCTGCTGCTGCTCCTATTTTATTTATGGTTCGCTGTTTTTGGCTGGAGACTGTCAATATGCTGGGCTCCGTCTCGGTGTGCCGTTTTTTGCTGTCCTTGTTTTTCATTGGGTCTCTGCTCTGTCGGCCCGTCATCGATACTGCTCGCAAGATGTCCGGTGAGCCGCAGCTCTCGTGGATACGAGTGCTGGGGGAGACTGGCGTCATGGCAGTAGTGTCCTCGACCGGGCTAAGGGCTGGGGTTTTGCCGGATGTTGGATTGGGAAGTTGTTCTGGCTGTTTATTGGTTTGGGGCTGGTTGGCCTTCTGGTGCCTTCTATGATGTTGGCTGGGTTTGCCAGGTTGTTGGCTGGTATTGTAACTTTGAGGGCGTTCTTGGTGATTGGGTTATGTCCCAGTTATCCTTTTCTTTTGAAAGGTGATTGGATCTCGGACCTTTCGGGTTTGGTTTTGAGTAAGCTCAGGTTCATTTTAACGCTTTGCGTTTGCTGGATGGAGGCTGGATGGGTTTTGGTTTGGGAGTTTGATTTTACAGGTTCTTGGCTCGGGTGGGAGCTGCCTATTCGGGCTGTTTGCTCGGCTGCTCGGCGTCTCTGTGGTGGTTTGGTCCCTTATTTCCTGGGTTTGTTGTGGTTTGGCGTTCGCCGTACTGTATCCTTTTTTTGATCTGTAGTTGTGGTCCTGTGTCTTATCATTGCTGCTACCATAGTGTTTCGGTTTATCCCGTTTCAGTTTTAGTTTTTGGCAGGTCGTTTGTTCTTTTTTTTTTTTTTTTTTTTTTTTTTTTTTTTTTTTTTTTTGAGTGGAGCTGAGATTTTTTAGGATATATCCTGAGTCTCTTTCTTTTGGGGCTAATTTTAGGATTTTGAATCTGTAACCTCTCAGTTTCAATCATATATCATTTTTTTTTTATGGAATAAAATTTGCTAAGATGGCTTTCACCAAAAATAATAATAATAATAAAATATATATATATATATATATACACACACAAATTATATGACATTAATTTATCTTTCTCACCCTGATAGCTTCTGCAATTTGCATTTATTTACAATGATTCTTAGTTGTCTACTGCTAACATTCTAAATATAATGTAATCTGGTTGTAGTGTTGTAATACAAATTAAAAATAATAATATGAAATAAACCTGAATTCATAAAATTCAGATTAAAACTAGGTAAGATAGTACCAAAATGAAGATCGGATGGTTAGGGGGAAGCTTGAACCACTGACGAAGGAGGAGGATCGGCGAGATCCTCGCTTGCTTGAGACGATAGGCTGTCCTCGACCATGGAGAGAAGAGCAGGTGCCTCTCGGCCTCCTGCCTAGAGTGGAGAAGAGATCAAGCAGCTCGTTGGCTCTTGACCTCAAGCCGAGAGGGAAGAGGAAGAAGCCTCACGGCCCCTGCCGAGAGGAGAGAGACAGCATCCTCTTGGCCTCCTGCCAAGAGGAAGGAGAGGCGGCGCCTCTTGGCCATGGAGGAGAAGTTGCCCTCAGCTCCAACCGAGAGGAAGAAGGAGGATCGCAACTTGCGCAAGGGGAAAAAAAACTACCGGCTAAGGGAAAATAAAAATAAATAAATAAAATTATTAGGTTAGGGTTGCCTAGGGTTTAGATGAGGGGTTAAATATAAACCCAATCAAGCTGCTAAGAGCCACTCGATCTTGATCGAGTGGCTAAAAATCACTGGAATTTCTGAGCTTCAATTGAATAGCCGAATGAACTTCAAAATTACAAACTTTGTACTGAAACGAGCATTTCGACGAGATGAACAACGCGTTAAAAAATTGTTAAAATCAAGTATTTTTTTTATATTAATTATTAAGTGAAAAACTTTGAAAACTTCACCACGATAAATCGGGGCTCGAAAATTAGTGAAACTTAAAACATAGCATCCTCAATATATGCTCAACCTAAATTATAAAATTTCTAAGTTTCAATTCATATTTTCTTATTATTAATCTCTGAAATTTAAACTTCACAAATTTATTTAGGACGATCCGGGATCCCAATCGTGCTCAAACTTTCGCAGTAGAATCCCCCCAATATGCATTTTATGAGGGTATTTTATTTAATTTTTATTTAACTTGAATTGGAATTCTAATTTTCACTTAATTAGATCAAGTTTAGATCAAATCGATATGATAACATTGGGTTGTTACAGGGGGTAAGGGAATTGGAAGAAACTCCGGTTATTTTAGAATTTGCGAATCTGGATTCTATGACCCCCATATGAATTGTGCGAAATGTTCTAGTGGGGCTAGGAAGCTTCATTATTCTCACAGATTTTATTATCTGTGAGTGGGATAGGTGAAATGAAAATTCCACCATCATCTTTGGAATGCCCTTCTTAGCCAGCTCTAAAGCTATAATTAATGTTGAGAGGGAATCATGACAGTAAGAATAAACGGGAAAGATGAAGAGATCCACTTGATGCCTACCCTATTTAAACAAAAAAAATATTAATTTGATGTGGCAAAAGAAAAAAATCAAGTTAAGACACCCAACCCTGAACCCAAAATTTAATATAAGCATCTAACGGTGGTTGATTCTAAAGGAACCAACTGCACCTTAGCTAAAGGAGGGAGTGCTAAAGAAATAAGGATTAAGAGAAAGACTTTGAGAGGAAAACGAAAGAAGAAGGTGAAAGCTAATCAAAAAAATCCCTTAATGATTTGATTTCTTGAGTTTGAGCATAACATTAGAAAACCCTATTTTGGCTCACCAAGATCCATCAAAAATATGAAAAGAAAACCCCCCTGGAAATGCGAATTGAACAAGATTAAACTAGTCGGGCTAAGGACGGAAAAACCAAGCGCTTCTTGATAAACAACCCAAAATCTTTTGATTATTTAGTTAAAATTTTCTGCATTTTAGTTATTTTTGATCTTATGTTTTGTCTTGCAACCTCTTGTTTAGAAATCTTTTGGGTGGTGATTCCTTGAAAGAGGCTTAAATTAAAACCAGCTGAAAATTTTTTAACTAGACAAGGCTGTAACAACTCAGGTTTGTTACTTAGGTCTGTTAGGACTAAGCTTAAGTCCTAATTATAAATTCCAGTATATTAATTAAGTCATTAGGAACTCATTTATGATATCCAATTCAAATCAGGGATCAAATGGATAAAATTTCTGATTTTGGGAATTTTCAGAATCCTAGAAATTGACCTAATTATTTGACCTCAAATTAAAAATCTGACTACGTCATTGCATTCATCACCCCCAAAATTAGCTAGGGGTGAAGTTTTGGAGGCATTTGAAAGTCGTTGGATTTTCGTCGAAATGTTAATATTATTTAAATCCCCGAAAAATCAAATAATTAAATACTCGTTGAAACAAAATTCGATTGTGCTGTTGCATTCAGCACCTCTCATTTAGCTAGGGGTGATTTATTGAAAATTTTTGGAATATGATTAATTAATTAGTTTTAATTAATAAAAATCGGATTTAAAAATATTTAAATAATACTATATTTAAATGACTTAACGGTTTCCGTCAAAAAATCACCCGACGCCGTTACCTTTGCGCAAACGTCGTCCATCCTTATAATTAAATTTAGATGGTCAATCTCGACCGTCCGATCTTTGATCGGACTGTCAGCGCTTCGTCCCTGTCCCTCCGCGCCACACGCTGAGCGCGTGGCAATCGTTCGAGCGCCTCGCCAGCCCTGCTCGCCAGGTGCCTCTTCCGTCCGCTCATGAGGCTTCGTTAGCCCCATTAAAACCCTTCCGAAGGTCCTATCAATAGATTTTTTTCTCAAGACTTGCGGATTAGGATATCGTATGGAGCATTAGGTAGATCTTGGATCAAAATCCCTCACTCGTAAGCCGAAAATCAAGGTACCATCTCCCTCCCTCTTTTGCTTTTAATGCAAGCTATCATTCATATTCCTACATGCAATTTTTTTTTCGAAACCCTAAGAGACGAAGCGTCTTTGCGAATCGAATCGGATTCAATACGATCCGTCTGATTCGATTCACCCGTATCCTGATCGTCCGTAGGATCCAGTTCGCCCGTAGAATCCAGTTCACCCAGAGAACCCGGTTCACCGAAACCGTAGTGACGTTGGCATCCGCGTGCTGTCCACATGTCGTCCGCGGAAGTCAGGGAGCGGGCCCCACTTTATGCTCGCTGTCAGTTGAGTCGACGACTGGTGGGTCTCGCAGATCACGTTCTAGCCTCTTCCGTCGTGCCACGTGCCAGGGGGGGTCAGCCATCTCGTCTGTCGGCAGATTTGGGTCCCGCCTGCAGAAAAGTTAAATGAGTTTAATATATATAATATATATATGTGTGTGTGTGTGTGTTTTATTTTATATATATTTGCTGTCAACAGTAAGGCATCAGTTAATGGAAAATATAAATTAATTAATCAAACATAGGGCTATTAATAAGTATACCATAATATTTAAATATGTGCAATTAATTAAACCAATTAAATCTCAAACTTTAAGAATCAATATCTTGTAAAATACTAGTCCAAATAATGCAAATAAATATACCATTTTAATCAGAAAATTATGAAAAATTTATTGGCACTGCCAAAATTTTATTTGGAGCTATATTTAACATAATGACATTCAGGATCCCCCATATTTGCCCTAAATGCCATAAAATTTCAAACTATCATAACTTTGTACATACCCAAATATACTCAATATGGGTCTCATTTTAATTAGAAGACTCTCAGTATTATTTTAGTAGTGTTAGAATTACTGTTTGATCAATAACTTGACTAATCACTTTTTGACCCAAATCCTAATCTTGTAAAGCTTATAACTTTTTAACCACTAGTCCAAATATAGGTAATATGGGTCTTAAAGTGATCAGTAGAGCCTTTAGAATAACCTAGTAGTATTCATTTTTCTGTTTGGATTAGTATTGCTTAAGCACTTTTAGGAACTAACCATAATTACCTTAATTAACCCTAGATCTTTAATTGACCATAACTTGGTCAATTGAGCTCTAAATTAGGTCTTCCAATATACTATTTTGATCAGGAAGACCTAATTAATAGTAAACTATAAAAATATTTAAGATCCAATTGTTAGATCTCTTAATTTACACTAATCACCTTGAAACTTAATTAGTGAATATTAGCATAATTAATTATCCAAATTAAGAAATTTTAGTTTTTGATTACTCATATAATATAGTAGAACCTAATTGTGTGGTTAATTTAGTGATTTTGTGATTAATTTTACTAATCACTCACTAATCATCTAAATACTAATTAAGTCATAACTTAAATAAATGAGATCCAAATTAGGTCTACCCCCAATTAAAGTAATCAGTGTGTTATATGGAAGCTATAGCTACTGAGTGTACTAAATTTGGACTTCAAATGGATAAGTTAGGTTTTTAACCCATTTTAGGAAAACCCTAATTTCCCTAATTAGCCATAATTCTTATACTGGCTATAACTTAACCAATACTTATCAGAATTTAGTAATTTTAGATTCTATGAAACCCTTAGTCAGCAAGCTATAATAAACTGATAGAAAATTTAGATTTTATTAAGGCTTAATAATTATCCAAATTTAGTGTACCTAGTATCTATCTTTATATTAGACAGTAAGTAATCATTAGCTACTAAAAATTTCCAATTTAGAGCATTAATTCTAAAAGTAGATTTTTAAATCCTTAAGAAGGGGCAAAATAGTCATTTGCCCAAAATTAGGGTTAATTGCTTTTAGGCCCTAATTTTATGTTATAATAGCTAAAAATAGTAAATAAAGTAATTTAGAATAAAATCTTATTAATTTAAAACCATTATTTAAATTCTTAAGCAAAATCCTCAATATTATCCTTAGGAAAATTTTAACTTTTATGATGTGAGATAAATCTCACTTCATATTCCTTCCTTAAACCTTTATCTCTTTTCCTTAATCTTCTTATAACATTAGTTAAGTTTTGTGCTTGAATGTTTCTTTTTAGTATTTAAGAGGCTCATTTCTTAGAAATTAGGATTAACTCTTATGTTATATTTTATCTATTAAGTAAATTGGGTTACTCAATAGGTGAAGCCTTGATTTTGATAGCTTATAAATTTTCATAATTTATTAATGATTATTTTATCTTGTAACTTTAAATTTAAGAATAGAGATCTATCTTATTGAGTTTGACTTTACTAAATAGGATTTGTTTTAATTATAATTTGAAAGAATTGGGTTTTAAACCTTAGTCATGTAGGTTCACCATTTGGATTAAGTAATTTAACCCTAATATTTGGAATTAAATTCTTAATCCTTTCATCTTGATTTGGCTAATCAAGATGTTTTGGGTGGTTTAAATTATTAAAATAAGTCGTTTGATTTATTATGCAACTTATAATTGACATCAATTTTTTCAATCTATAAGGACGTGAATCTGAGTTACACTCGATAGTAGGAATTGGAGATCCTGAACTTATGTAACTTAGAGTAGATAGAATGATTAATTAGACAATAATGGATATCACTTGTGTCTTAGTAGAGTCTCTTGCTCACTTTGAATATTAATGCTTTGCTTACCTTATTTTGAGCCTTATACCTTGTTCACATATATTGGACATAAGATATTTGATAAGTATCTCATATCATATTTGAATTTTCATAAACCACATTTGCATTTTTATATAGTGCTTTCAGTTAAGTAGAGTGTGATCTAATAGTAGCCTCTTGGTTCCACTTATCTCATCTTATACTTCTTGTGTGGCTGTTGGCCCAGTTCTGATATGGTAAGTACTAGTTTTTAGGTGCACTTTTACTCAATATTTCTACCTCTCTGTTCCACTTATCTCATCTTATACTTCTTATGTGGCTATTGGCACGGTTCTGATATGGTAGTAAGTGAGTCTTTATATGTTCCTTTTAGATGGCAAGTTTGTCCAGTTGCAGTGTTTCAGCTTATTACTTTCTGTTTTTAGTTTACTTTATTATACTTTTAGCACTTTCTTATTTGTTGTTTTACTACATACTAGCTTTATTTATATAGGTTGCTAGTCTTGTTCGTTACTTATATCTTTATAGGATGTTAGTATTCTTGCTTTTCAATTATTTAAATGTTTCATATGTTCATCAATTAGCATGAGTTTATATTGATCTAAGCATGTTTATGCCAATTTTTATTTTCAGTTATATTAGTACTTAGTCTTTATTATTTAACTGACCTTATTGTAGCTATACTTGGAGGTCTTATGTGCGTATTTTCCTATTTGTTAAGTGATAGACTTATGGTTTATAACTGCATTTCTCTTTTCAGATGCATTCTGCTCCTTTACTGCTTATTTTAAATGTAAGGTATGGTGCTATCTAAATTAACATAATAAAATTTACAGCCTAAAATGTACTTAGATATTTTGTCTAATTATATTTTTTTTTTTTTGGTTGGGGCTCTATCATTGTGAAACTGACAATAGTAGACTTTGAGCTATTTGAGGTTGTGAAAGCCTTCTGAAGATCAGATTTAGGAGGAGGTTCAAGCTGTTGAAGATCCTTAGTTGTTCTTTTCTGCATTGTGAGGATGAGTGTTGTTCTTTTTATTTTCAATTCTTTCTTTTAAAATATTGTAATAATACAGAGTAACTTTATACTTTTTTACTGCTTTACTTATTCTGAGTTGGATGTTTAGTTCCTTATATTGTGATGAATGGATTTTTATCATTATTGCTTCCGCACTCTGCTTTCTTATATATATCATTTAGTGAATATCTAATGTAAGTGGCAATTCCATTAATTATAATGAGTTTATGATGTGTGTCTAATCTATTCATAAGTGTGGGACTTGTTATTAGGTGACCCCTCCACCGTAATCATGTAGTTAACAAAATCATGGTGGGGATGGGCCACCACACAGGCACTACAGCGCGCTACAGTGCGCCATAGCGAAGCAGTGCGCCACAACGCTCCACAGCGCTACAAAGGCCTGAAGGTTTTCCTAAATATCTACTCAAGTATTCACATATTGTTTTGAGCAAGGAGAGAAAGGGTAATGGATTGAGTGGGTTAACGTTGAACCAAATGCAAATGACAAACCACCCTTGACAAGTAATACATCATTGAATAAACTCTAAATTAAAAAGAAAAACTTCACAATTATTAAATTCAGAGCAAAATTGTGTGTAATTACATATCCAAAAAATTATTCATTACTTACTTGAGGACAAGCAAGAAGTTAAGTGCATGAGTGTGATGAACCTAACAAATATAATTAATTTAGTGTTAGTTATTATGCTTTCCTTATGTTTAGTGTACTATGATGTGTGTTTATGCAGCATTTCAGGACAAAAGAGCTAGATTTAATGTCAAGGAAGAATCTAGAACAATTAAGGCGCTACAGCGCGCCACAGTGCGCCCCGGCGTGCTATCGCGGATCGAACCCAAGAGGTCAGCACTACAGCACGCCGCAGCGCCTTCAAACGGAAAGCTAAGCGCTATAGCGTGCTACTGCAGATCCAGACAAAGAGCTTGGCGCTATAGCACGTTATGGTGGATTCAAACAGAGGAACTTGGCACTACAGCGCACCGCAGCGTTGCCACAGCAATTTATTCCAAAGTGTCTGGCGCTACATGCGTCATTGTGCGCTCAAACAGAAATTTTTGCACTCCAGCACGCTGCAGCGCATTTCAAACAGAGAGCAAGCACTACAGTATGCCATAGCGCACTCCAAAAGAAAGCATGGCACTATAATGCGCCATAGCGCCCAATCAACAGAAAGATCGGAGCTACTGCGTGCGGCAGCACACGACCAACAGAGGGCTTGGCGCTATAGCGCGTCGTAGCGCCTGCCTAATTTTTTTGAATACTTTGCTTTATTCAAATCAATATTAGGAAGAGAAAATGGACTTAAATTTTTCCCTTTCCCGCCAGCAAAAATTAAAACCACCATTTCCAAGGGAATAATAGCATAAAAAATAAATGAAGTCCAATTCTCAAAGGAGGAAATCGGGTGGATGTGTTGATGCTGAGAGAGTTTCATCAAAGGCTATAAAAGCAATATTTGAGAGTGAAAAAGAGTTCCAATTTTTCAGTCATAAGCTCTTGAACATAGAAGCTGCTATAAGAACAAATAGAGGAGAGTCCTCTGCCCCAAGGAAGAGGAAAAGCTGCAACCAAGAAAGAGGGAGAAGCACATCGAGCAAGGAACGAGAGGAGATCTAAAGAAGAGAGATCCAAGCGAATGCGATAGCTATTCCCTAAGTATTGTACTCTTTCTTTACTCCCTTGATTTCTTGTAAAAGCCATGCAAAGGTTTATTTTCTCTTATTGCCTCCTTTGTGTTTTTTATTTAATAGTAGCAAAAACTCTCCATTGTGATGGTTGGGCATATGCATGTAAGGATTTAAGGATGTAATGCTCTGTACTCTTCACTATTAATGAATATCATTTAGTTATTTTTAATTGAATGTTTGTGAATAAATGAATTGTAAATGTATATTTTGTAATGAAGAAACCTAATCATAAATAGTTTAATAGCAAAAAACATAGAGCTCATGGATCGCTTAAAAGTAAGGTTGTGCTCGCCTGAGCGTTGATATCGTGAATGTCTATGACAATATTTGATGTGCGAAAACGGCCCATGCATAGCCCTAGACCTAAGCTGATCAATCGAGCCATTGAAACCATTAACATTCTGTGAGCTCCATTACTCACATTTAGCTTATGCGAGGGTAATTATGCATGTTAAGCCTAGAGCTATGTGACAAGCTCTTTGAGCGCCATAGCACATGACCTTAGCTAAGCTAAGAAACTGACGCGTGTGAGTCGATAGCCACTAATTGAGCCCCATAGCTTATTCTAGGTTTATGCGTGGATTAGAGAATTGAGTGCTATGTGTGATGTGACATAAACTCATTTAGCCCAGTGGCTCATCCCCTTATCTAAAGCTAGAGTTGATGCATGTAAGCCATTAGTGGAATCACGTTTATGTGATGCAGAACCAAAGCTACAAATTCATAACTTAGACATAAGCAATGAACTCAGTCCATATTGATCACATGAAGGTTTACGTGCCGAGATTGAACCTTTGTGTTCATTTCTAAGCTAGGCAAGACTTAGCACATTTAGCGGACTCCCTAGAGAAGACTAAGTTTCTTAATTATTAATTAATAACCAATCCAATTTTTTTATCACTAAATTGAGTACTTATATGAACAATTATTGAATTGCATGCTAAAGCCCAACTCTTCATATTTTCTCCAAAAGTAGTTTTCAAATCCAAGAAATTGACTTTGTTAAATCAGGACCAAAATTATCAATCATTTGAGAATTTAAACATTAGCAAAATTAAGTACACTCTAATAAGAAAAAGAACATCGTTCCTAGATGACGATAAATCTCGGGATCTTACCATCCCATATTACTTCAGACTGTGTACTTTCCGTCTGTCAAAGTTATAAAATAAAATACACTATAGTAAATGTAAGTAACTAAAGTGTAAGTACGTAAGTAAACTCTATAGTATGAAAATAAAGTGATTTCAGTCTCACGGACTAAAAAAACTATAAGCACAATCTTAAAGAATGTAAACTATAAATATTATTAATTAGCTTGTTTAATTGTATTCTATGGGCAAATAACAGAGCAACAGAATAGTCAGGCACGTCTGCCCAAAAATAATTAAGCAAGGTGGTCTTTACACAAGGTCTCTTGTAAACACACATGTTCCCTCTCTAAAATATGTGTGGTCTCCTAATCTCTCCATAGCCTGACCTAGCTCAATAATGAATGTACATCACAATCTTAATATGTGAGACATGTAAGGTCGAAATGGACAATACTTTGGTGGTTACAAATTCAGGCTTGTTATACCCTCTCATACATTAAAAATCTTTATTTCTTTTTTCTAAGTTCATTATTTTAATTTTATATCATTTTGTTAATTTGATCTCTTATTAATTCCCATTATTTTTTGCAACAAGAGGTAAAATAGTATACTTTATAAACTAAACAACAGAAAGCAATTATGCCACACTATGAGAACAACATCTATTTATAGAAGTTTTAGCAGAGAAAGTCGTTTATAGTTGTTTGAATAACTTTTGCGTGCAACATCAACAACAGTTGACAACAATCTGCTAACATACAGCGAACAAGAGAACAATCGATAAGCATCAATGGTAGCGGAGAACAATGAGAAAAATAGTAATTTTTGTAAACTAAACAAAATAGAAAACAAACTATCACACATTGAGAACTACTTCATGAACATTACTTTCCAAGGGGGTTGCTTTTTTATAAAAGTCAATAAAAATCAAGTCCCCAAAAAGATAGAATCAAACTGATAGTAGTTTTATATAAAATGCAACAATTGAAATATTGCTCCAAATAGGGCCACCCCTGAGTCCCTTCAATTTCATTACCCTAACTCCCTCCTCCTTCACCAATAGCTTATTTTCAATAGTCCAAAGGTTGGATTGAGCAACCAAGTTGATATGCATTTAGAGAAGAAAGAATCGATGGCTTGTTCACAGTGTATAGTGACATGGCTAAATAATAGGTTTTGAAGGTGGCCCCAACACACTAATGAGAAAGAGGCAAGGAAATGCAGAGAACAAATGAAGAAGCAAATAGCACAACCTATACATGCCTTAAAGATAACTTATAATACAAAGGATGATCAATTAGCTTTCCAATACATGTGGTCTTCATAGGTACTAAATTTCGTATGTTTAAAAGAAGGCATGTAAATTGAAATTCCTGACTTAGAAGTGAAAACATAAGTCTAATGATTCATGTAAGACTTGATGTCACATTTATGCGTTTTATAATTTTTTTATATTCTTGCTTAACTCTATTATGATGAAGTGCAATATAATTCCAATGAAAAAAATTAGTATGAATTCATGTAAAATTCTAATGCACAGGGTTTGAGAGTATTTCAATTTTCAGAGTGATTTAATGCTCTGCCTATTAAGCACAAAGTTTATTAACTTTACAGCAAAAACAGATCTTACATAGGCTTTATCTGTTAAATACCTATTTAGGTCACCTCCTTTACTAATAGGCCACGCCGTCCAAAAGATCTATCATATTCACGGTACAATCATATCATAAGATGAGGAACTACAACGGCCTAACTTGAAAAAAGCAGAGAATTTCTCATTAACTTCTTATAGGCTCCATTTCGGACAGCTGCAGTTATCTTAAAAAGTTCCTATATTGAAAGTTGTTGTACATCAGAGGAAGCTGTCGTGATTATTTTTTGAATGTCTACAGTCATACGGCTAACATAACATCACCATTGGATGAAGGTGACCAATGATGGGTAGTCAGTAAGTTGGCAAAACATTGGTGAGTTGGTAGGCACTGATGGTGGTGAAGGTAGTTATTTTCAAATGCTAAGCAGTTAAAAACAATCTGGCCAGCTTAACAAACAACTTGATGAAAACTGATTTCTATCATGAGGAAATAAATAGAACGCAACTCCTCAAACAACAAAAATAAGCTATAGACTGGAACTTTATATATAAGCGTAATACCCTTAAAGTTTCCCCAAACACAGCCTTAGAGTTCCCTAATAGCAATTTTATTATTAATTATCGATAATCAAAGCATCAAATTGGCAAAACTATTAGAAAGGACCTAGTTTCTTAGCTCTAAGTGGAAGTTCAACTAGTGTAGCTTGTTTGGGCGAGTTCCCTGAATAATGAATTGTAGAATTGCAGAAATACATAAGTTAATTGAAAGTCGTGCAGGTGAATTCACAGCAATTATATTTATAAAAAATAAAAGTTCTAAAAAATCAAGGGGATGAATGCAACCAACGCTTACGCAGTTATTCAAAATGATTCTATGAGGTCAAACTCAAATCTACTTCAAAATGATTCCATCTTGGCAAGGTCTAGTAACATTGCAGAGACTGACAATTGTAAGTCAAGAGCATAGTGGAAGAAGCCTTCATGCATACCTTGAGTGCCTTGGCAATATCAGGTTTCATACTTCACAGACTAGCATCTTATTGTGAAAGCAGATGAATATTTTTACTGGGTAAGGATGCGAAAATGTGGCACAACCGCTATCTCAACTAAAATTCGACACCCAAAGAGCTTGAGCTAGGATCCAATCAACCCAATAGCTAGACGGTGTTAAGAAATTGCATGTGTATTAGTCTCACAATAATTGTGGATGGAAAGTTGAAGTTGTTTATATATATGGAATATCTCAATACCCAACAGATTAATCTTTTGGATCAAATATTGGATTTTTAAAGTGTTGGAACATTTTCACATGTGATTTCTCCCCTACAACTAGTATGCGGTCCAATGGCTTGTTTTGATTAAGTGATCGCACTAGGTTGTTGTTCCCATGTTGCCTCCTGTGGAGAGCTTGGGTTGCATGCATTAGGTGTGCCTGCAAGAGCAGATAGCAAAGCATTTGGTGAGTAAATATTATTAGGCATTTTTCATATGATCATGTCAAATGGGTTGGGCTTGGGTCAAGTGGATTTGGGTCAAGTGGTGTTTGGGTTGAAGATTCCAACCCATGTAAAAATGGGTCAAGTTCAGGTTGTTCCATTTTCAAGTCACCCTCAAATTAAGCACGATATTGGGAACTTATCACATCGTCAAAAGAGCATATATGTTCTTCAGCAGCTTCGAAGTGGAAAAATGTTAAAAAATTTTGTTCGAAATGAAAAGCATTGTCAATAATTAACTTTTTGCTTGCATTGAAGGGCAAGATCATTTGGATAGTGACTAAACTTCTGCGGTTTACAAAAAAGTAATCAGGCGTTGAGACCAATGCTTTGTTCGTCAACAAAAAGCACTCGCCAAGAAAAAGAAAATTCATTACTGAACACTATTGAGGCATGTTATGCACCAACGACTCGCATAAACTAAACAGATTTGAACTCAATGGGGAACGAGCAAAACGAGTAGTTCATAGAAAGCTCTCAAATCTTTTTTAAATATTATTCATGATGTAATCATCCGAATAATGCAATTGATCAGACAACATAATCATTGGGTCACAAAGTTAACCAGTATACTTCATTATTTTAGGCCAACTGAATGTTCTAGTTCTTTGTCCTGAACAACTTAAACATTCACTACAGCTGTCTTCCAACTCCCAAGTTGTCAGTAGAAGATGTTAATAGAAATTCAATTCTTGTACAAGAAAAAAAAGGAGAAACAAAAACATACGTTTTTTGATCTCATAAACAATTAAGCCATTTAGACCGATAAGGATGACTCAAACGAAGCTGCTGAGAAAAATTACGATGACTCAAAAGAAGCTGCTGAACAAAAATTAAAACGACGCAAACGAAGCTGCTGAGAAAAAATTAAGTTTCCAAGGAGAATGAAAAGATTCTTGAGAGACATTTTGGCTAGTTTACTTAAAAAGGTACTTCAGAAATATCCAAAGGAAAAGATAAGAAATTAGAATGGGCACTAGAGCGGTGATAATCTGATTATTTGCTACAAACTTTAATTAGTGAACAACAAGCTTTCTATGGAAGACTTTGAACAAGATTGATAGGCCCTATCCAGTAAATGGCTTAAACTTCAAAGAAGGTCTCAATAAATTGCAGAATTCAACAGGGACATGGTTAAAACACGCCCATAACCTTAAATGAAAAAATGACCAATTCAAGCTCATGTAACTTATGAAAATATATTCCTTACCTTTACCCCGATCATAAAACTAATTCAGCAAGCATTATTCACTTTCATAAACAATCACGCCAAAATGCTCACGAGACAAAAAAAAATTCTTGAACAAATCATGAGCATCGTGAACAATTAACAAACTTTAGCCAATGATTAAACAAACCCAGAATCAAAAGCAACATATGCCTAAAAAAATTATAGAAAAAGATACAAAAATTCTAAATACAAACCAATTCTGTCCACCACAATAAATCAAGGCACTACCTTGGGAAATATTGCAGAAAATTAGGTAACTTATCAACATGCTTTAATGCAAGTTCTGCAATTTGCCTGGTTCGAAAGTCTCCATGACGAAATGCTTCAACCAGAGCAGTCCCCCACATTCTGATCTCCAGAGATCTCATAAGCAATTTCCTCAGTCCTTAAAATCCTCTCCACAGCCCACACAGCTCGCTGCCTGAGAATATCCGTTCGATTCTCCAATAGAATCTCAAGTATCGGTTTTATCCCCTCAGCATCACAAAGAACAAGCACTCCTTGTTCAATATCTACTCCATCATCCAATAGAGTGCATAGAGCTCCCAGTGCAGCCTCCACAACCTTCTCATTATTGTGATCCAAACAAGAGACCAATTTCTCTACCGCCTTCCCTTCCAATAGACAGAAGCTCTCCTTTATGGGAACAGTGCCCACAGTGAACCCGGCATAGTCCAGTCACAACTGGCCTTTGCTAAAGCAAGGGAACACTGAAGAACACAGCCCAGGCAAGCGAAACTCGGGCACTTTTCTCAAATGCTTTGACTGCTTTGAAAGATTCTCCAAGGCCGTAGCAGAAACCATCTGCACCTTATCTAACCCATTAGTTTGGAGGAGATCCATGAAAAGTGCTGCAAGATTATATTCCTGGGAAAGGGCTATGATTCCTTTTTCATTCTCCAATAGAAATGTAAACCTAGAGAGGACCCTAACCAGCCCTTCAAGATAAGGAGTGATATGCCGACCTCCCCGAATGCCCCCATTTCGAATCTTCGTAACCTCAGAAATGATCATGGGAAAGGCCTCTTCTGCAAAAAGCCTCCTTGTCAAACCTGAATCTCTCTCAGGAAGTTCAGCTAAAAGCCCAATTGCAGCTGCTTGTTCCTCTGTAATCCCATTGTTTTCTGAGATAACTCTAATTAAACTGCCAAGCTGGCCGGCAGTGCCCTGCAGGGCATCTGAAATTTCGTGTGGCCCATATAAGGGGAAATATTATGCAGCAACTTATCGAAGCTATGCGAATATCCCCTCTGAGGAGTTTCAATAAATTGTATGAGACTAATAGTAGCACCAGAGCTCTTGATGGCAGAAACTATGTTTTGAACAGTTGTTTGAGAGCTGGTGAGCCCAACAAGAACTTGTAGGAGCTTGCATTCAATTGCAGGACCAGTGTTGCTGATGAGATGAAGGAGATTGTGGACAATGTCTTCAGAGACCAGAGTTTGTTGACTTTGGTCAAGTGGAATGGATTCAAAGCATGCACCTGATGCGACAATGTTTGCAAGTACAGTAGCAGATACCTCTTTCAGCTTCATTGGAAGTTGATTAATTCCAACGGTAAAGAGGTCCTTAACAAGGGGACAGAGAATACCGGCTTGGATGAGTATTTTAGCACTTGCCTCATGTGAGGATATCTGATTTAGTGCCTTAAGGGCAGCCTCCCTAGCCTGTTTACTCCCACTCCTCATGACATCAACAAGAGCTGAGCCAGCTGTTTGGGCTACAAAGACCTTGACATCATTGCTTAAAACAAGCTCCCCTAAGTACTCTGCCATTTGATAACTGTGTTTCAGGTGAACCTACAGCCAACAAAAAAAAAAAAATTTAGAGCATTAGCACCTTCTATGAGTTTGAAAAGCAACAACAACAACAACATCACTAAGCCTTGTTCCAATAGGGGGTCAGCTACATGAATCAATACCCACTCATCTTCCTTAGCATCCTCATCTCCACAACACTTATTTTAATAGTAAATTCTACTTATTGGCTAACATTCATCCCCATATAACATAGCAAATTGTAGAGTTATCTATAAAATTTTCCTTTAATTTTGAATGGAATTTTTCAATCTACAAGCATCGTTCTCTATTTCGCCAAGAATTTGAATAGTTGAGCCAAGGCATCTGAATATCTCGCTCTTCTTGATTGCATGGACCTGAATAGTTCTTTCCTCGAGAATATGGCTTATAATACAATTAAACTTATACTTCATTTATTTTATTTAGATCTACTAAGACAAAACTATTAAATCCTAAAGTAGTCCTCCACAACTTGAGTTTGATGTAATAGAATGTCATCTGCAAATAATATGCACCAAGGAACCTCTTCTTGAATGTTTTCAATAAGAATATCTATAAATAAAGTAAAGATATGAATTAAGAAGAGTCTTGATGTAATCCAATAGTAACAAAAAAAAATATTAGAGAAGCCCATCTTGCAATCAAACACAATAACAGTACCATAACATATCCTAATAACATTAATATTTTCCACACAAATTCTTTTTCTCTCCAAAACTAAAATTAATAAAGAATAATAAAAATCTTTCTTATCTTCTCTAAATTGCTCCATTAAACACATCTTTGTAATGTATTACTTCCATAGTTGATCTACTTACATGAAATCAAATTGATTTTATGAAATATAAGCATCTCTTCATAATCTGTATTCAATAACTCTCTTAAAATTTTAATGTATAACTCATCAACTAAGTTACCTTCAATTTACATTAACCTTGAGCATCACCTATATTCTTGTAAATAGATATAATAATATTATACTCATCAGATATCTTTTCAGACTTCAAAAAAAACATTAACTTGATCGGTTGAAAAAATTCCCTCCTCACCCAAGCATCTTCACACATCGATAAGCATGGCATTTGATTCTACCATATCTCCACACTTCATCCATTTTAAAACTTTTCAAAATCTTAACTTTATTAACTTGCCAAATAAAAATGTAATTAACATTATTTTTTATAGCCATTAAATTCACTTAAATCAATTTTTATTAGTACAAAACACATTAAAAAGATCAATAAAATAATCAATCCAGCTATATTGAATATCTTAAGAATTTAATCATCTTTAATAAATGTTAATTAAATTCATGATTCTCGTATCTCTTGTTTTAGCTAGTTTATATGTATGTATCTCTTCCTCATCAGCTTCTAATTTAACATATAAATCCTAGAATGCAGCAATCTTAACATCACATGAATTTAATTAACATTTATTAAAAATATGTTATAAAATTATTTAAACATAACAATGAGAATTAGAAGAAATATATGTTAATAGAAAAAAATATGTTTTTTAAAATGATTTTACATGAATTTAATTAACATTTAATAAAAAATATGTTATAAAATTATTTTAAACATAACAATGAGAATTAGAAGAATATAAAATAGCTTTATATAAATCCTATTATAAATAGCATCCATTTTTAAATATTTCTTGAAACTACCCCTCCAAATTATGCTATTTTTTCTTTTATGCTCATATCAATCAAATTTGAGAGGCATAAATACATTCAATATTAACGTGATTTCATCAACTATAATATTTAAGATATAATTTTATTTCTCAACCTCTTAACTACCACTACTTTTCCTTTAAACTCTCATCCAAAATGATACATACATCATTCCTATGACAATTATTACCAAGTACAGAATTTTAAGTCGAATTACCAATTAAGTTTACTTTCTCACCCATTTTGCTTCTTGAAGACAAATTTTTTATCCTCCTATTAATCACAATATTTACTAACCCAATAAAACTTGCCAATGAGGGAGCCAATGTCCACCTATTTAATCTTAAACTAGTATCATAGGCTAGTTTCTTTACCCCCATTCCTCCATAATGAAACCCTCACATATTTGACACCACACCCGACAGCCTTTGCAAACTTGTTCAATACATTCAAGCAATGCAGCACATCCAGGGTGATGCCCTAGCTCTAGCACAATATTTAAATGAGTCATTTCGTGAGAATTGACATAATATTATATTGTATGTTGACTACCTAACACAACCCCTATCCTTCTTGTAAAAGAAATCGAAACTCAGCTTGTCTACATAAGAGAAAACAATAGGAATCACCTTCAAGTAAAAGTGTCCAAAGTGGCTTTAATCTTCCACTTTCAGCCATTTGTCTAACGTTCTTCTCAGATTTCTCCAGATTTTCCAATGTCTTCTCTGCTTTCTCAATAGTTGATAAATTTTCGATTTACTACTTGATAATCCAACCCAGTATAAGTATAGCTCCATTGACCCCGCGATCTTTTCACAAAGAGATTCAGATTTAGAAAGTTCATGCAAGAGAGTGACTGCTTCTTCTCTCTCTTGTGAGTGATCATGTGACAGAAATTTTACAATTGTTCTTAACAGTATCCCCTGCAGCCATAACTTCCTGCAGTAGAAAAGAGATCAGTTATTTTAAGTGTGAAATTGTGCAAATATTTCACAAAAAATTACCAGCAAACCTTTAGCAACCTTATTATCATCATTTATCTTACTACAACTACAAACAGAGTTTTCAGAGCCTTGCATCGAACTTTTCTGCTGCTATTTCTTTAGCATTGCCAGTAATCATTGGTAATAATCAGAATTACGGATAGAATGTTTGTTCGACCTATTCTTTTTGCAATATTTACAATATAGTCTAATGCTTTGTAAGATTTCATTTTCTGAGGTCCCCGAACTCAGGCATCTACAAGCATTGTCAAGGCGAGCAGCTTTATTTCTCTGTGTCCATTCCTCAATAGTGTGCCTCAGAGCTATGCTGGGATTGAGAACAGTGTTACTCAGCTCTTTCAATGTCAATGGGCAAACAGGACTGCGCCCACTATTTTTGCACTCCTTGAACCACTTTTCAATTGCCTCTCTCTCAAACGTTTGCCCATTTTCAATGGTGACAGGATCATGCATGACTTGTTTTGTTAATGGGCACAGAAATGACTCATAGATAGGCTCAATGTACAACTTTTCATGATAGCTCTCATCAGAGTGCCTGCTAGCATCATAGCTTTGCCTATTGGAATCATAGCTTCCATCCCAGCTTTCTGCCATCATTAAAAAGTGCAAAATGTAGGAAAACCTGCAACAAAATATAAGTTATTTATCAGCAGATGAAGAAACAGAGAAATCAGTATTCTCCTGATCAAAGATTGAAATTGCGGACATTTATAACAAAGATTAGAAAATTTTGAAAGTACAGTGTGAGTGTGAGAGACTCTGATTTGGGGTACAACCCTTCAGTGTGTTTAACTAAAAATATAATAAACTAACAAATACCTTCAGTATACCTTTGTACTCGTCCTAAGCATTGCTTGCGGAAATCACAAATTGTTTCTTGCATCTCCAAGTAACCATGTTTCCCTAAAACTTGGAATAGCTATTGGTTGTTAATTTTATATCTTCCACAGCATATGAACAAACAGCATCATTATAAGCCAACAATACCTACCTCTATCTTCTAGTGTTTAAAATAAGATGCATTTCTGGATTTACTTTAAAGTATCATAGAATCAATTTTACCATCCCCAAGTGCATTTTTGGGAGCATGTATAAAATGATTAACAATGAAACATTAAAGACAATGCGTAATCTTGACAGGGATAAATATATTAATTCCCTACAAAACGTAGATAACTTTCTCAAAACAGGGGCAGTTCTTACTTAGAGTTCTATTTTCAACTACACTCTAAGGGTGATCCAGTAGTTCTACATTCGTCCACATCAATTTCTTCAAGTAACTTCAGTGTGTAAACATTGTGAGATAAGGTGCCATCCCTGTTTCTGGCAGTCTCCATACCTTGAACTTGTTATATTCATTATTCTTACACTTCTAGATCCTCCATCCTGAACTTAATCTGATGTTTATTCTAACATTCTTAATTTTTAACTCGCTTCCTATAATCATAACTTTTGTAAAACAATGAAAATGGGCCGCATTTAATATTCACATGTAATAACCTGATTTTTTATCTATCCATAGTTTGCTTTAGCCTAGTAACTACATGGCTTTGTCCTGCACAAAAACCTGTGATTCAGCCATCCTGAAAATGCTCCACAACAAGCACATTTAAATATGGAGCTCTCAAGAAAACTAATGTTAATATTAAAAGCACTTAAATGTTCAAAAGTTATATTTTGTTATATCTAATGGGCTTCACATTCTCACCCACGTAAGAATAGCGCATAATTCCCATCTAACATAAAGTATATCACGCTAATGCAATTTATAGCATCCCAAAATTCTAATAAAAAGTGGTTAATCCCTCCAAATCACAAATTTTATTCAACAGGATGTAAACAAAGGCGGCTTGCTCAACAATTTTAGTATACTTACAAAGAGAAACCTACTTATTTGGGCATTGAAATTAATGCTAAGCCTCCAATGAAGTAAGATTATAGTAGCAAGACCCATTCACGGGTTGATTCATGGGGTGCCCGAGTTCTCTCACTGGCAAGCTGAGCATGCCTTATTAATAAAATATGATTACTACCCCAATATATGCGATTATGCATTCTCCCAATTCTGATTCAAGCCTTCTTGAAGTGGTGAAAATTATGAGAGCATTACTATAAAGTGGTAATGATTTAAAGGGATTGCATTATGTAAATTAAAAAGAAATATGTCCACAAAACATACTATAGGACATAGAGTCATAAATTTTAAAAAATAGTGCTCTACACTGGTAGCAAGAAATACTTTCAAATTTGTACATCAGAAAGACTTCTCTAAGCGCAAATTATGTCTTCCTATATACGGTGATTGTAGCAACAATTTAATAATCAAACGTATTTATTCTTGGGGATTTGAGCATATATGGTCATGAGGGCTCAATCCAAGGAAGGCAATGTTCATATGGAAGCTTCTTTTGTTCGCACTTCCTACCAAGGAGTTTTTGCTCCGACATGGGCCTACCAATTCATTACTTTGTGCTTGGGATTGTGGGGAAGTGGACATTACACTTGCCACTTATTTACAAGGGCTATTGCTGACACCTTGCTAACTTGGAGCTTTCGGATTGTTATCCCCAATAATTGAAGCAAGTTCATGCATATGATTCTATTGGCAAAAGAAGAAAACTGTACTTTTTTCAATTCGGGTATGTTGCTACATATTATATCACACACCAACGGACGCACCCAACTCCAACCTTTTGTGTAAGCATTATCCTTGCCTCTGCTATTCACCTGAGTCATGCATCTTTGGTGGGCTTCTAGGGCACCCTGGCCACTTTTTGCCTACATACCATTAAAATCCACTAGTACTCCCCCGCATAGATGTGTTAATATGAATTTTGATGGGTCTTACATGTGGCACGATGAAGCATCCTATGGAGGGATAATTGTTCGTGATGATCGTGGCGAATATAGTGCTCATGTCGCTAAAGGGAAAAGTTCCACGCCACTCAATGCAGAGTTGAAAGCAACAGAGATCATTGGTTGTGTTGCATTATCAAGGTTGCATAAGATGGATGGGCTAATTGTGGAGGCGAATAATTGCTCTGCCATCATTAAATTAAGGAAGCTCAATGTTGTCAGCCTAAAGAAAAGGAGTTGATATTAATGCTTACAGCTTTTTTTCTTCAGTTCTATAATGTTCTGTTTATTCATTGTGATAGACCTTGTAACCATACTGCAGAATATAGTGCTCATGTCGCTCATGACAGGTTTTATCTTTTTATAAGGGAACATTATCTCTAATGATTTCTTTTTAGATTTTGGAAAGATAGTGAGATAGCTTGTACTAAGGGCTGTTCTTTTTATTATGATACGCAATGGCAAACTTTCATGAAATAAAATCTAACTACAAGGTATTGCTCACTTTGGGTAAACAACCTCACAATTTTATTCATATATGAAAACTTTAGACTGAATCACCTATTCTAAGACTTGTTCGCTACAAGCACACTTAAATGTGGAGGTCTCATGAGAGCATCCATTATCTTTAAAAATAGTTATTTTTAAGAGTTCTATTTCACTCTTTTTAATAAACTTTACCTCAACATTTTTTATAAATAATTGTTAGCTTCCCACCTTTGCTGGTGAAAAATATGCTTCATTAAAATAGAGTTTAGTGAACCTGGAGATTGCTGCAAACTATAAAGAGATTTATTAAGTTTATACTCATCGGTAAAACCTCCTTAAACATCAAAGCTAAATGGAAGTTCATGCATACCTCCCCTTCCAAAGTGTCGTTCAAGAACTCATGCTAAAGGCTTGATGATGCATGCTTTTCTTAACTTCAGCTTAGCAAATTCAGTTAAGCTGAGTTGCAATGCTTATTAAGCTATTTGATTGCTTACAAAGATAAATTGTACTTAAGTTGGCTTAAGCTAGTTTAGATAATGCTATGAGACTTTATGTTCCTATTGCTTGATATAACTCGTTAATAAGAATTTATTTATTAATTAAATAGTAATTCTAAATAACTATTTACATTACAAATATATTGATTAACTAATTAATATAATAGAATTAGATATAAATACTAGTATAAGTATTAATTACCAATAACACACTAATTAAATAGTAATTCTAAATAACTATTTACATTACAAATATTTATTAACTAATTAATATAATAGAATTAGATAAATACTAGAATATGATTAACTAATAGCATTGATTTAATAGAATTAATATAATATAATTATATAATAGAATTATATTACAAATATCTTTATTATTAATTAAATAGTAATTATATTACAAATATCTTATTTATTAATTAAATAAATAATAAAAATAATCTTTATCTTATCTTACATAAATATTATAATTAATTAAATAGTAATTATAATTAATATAATAGAATTATATTACAAATATCTTTATTTATTAATTAAATAGTAATTCTAAATAACTATTTACATTACAAATATATTGATTAACTAATTAATATATTAGAATTAGATAAAAATACTAGAATAAGTATTAATTACCAATAACACATTAATAATGTGAGTTAACTAGCTGTTACAAATTATTAAATACTTACAATACTAATACTATTAGAACATACATAATAAAAATAATCTATCTACATCACTATCTCAATGTACAGGCATCCCCACCACAGCTAGAGAGCTTATTTGCTTTGTTATGATTTTGAAACACCTAATCAACAACAACAACGCCAAGCCTAAATCCTACTAGGTGGAATCAGGTACATTAATCATTTGTTTCCATTGTGCACAATCAAAGAAAAGCCCTTCCCTAAGTTCCAAATAGAGAAGATCCTTTCTAATAATTTTTTCCCATGTCTCTGTGGGTCTTCCTCTACCTCTTTTAATATGGGAGAATTTTAAAAACTCAATTTTTCTAACAGGAGTACTGCACGATTTACGCTGAATATGTCTGAACCATCTAAGGCGGCATTCTCTAATATTGTCCACTATTGTAGCCACTCCAATCTTGCTGCAGATAAACTCATTTCTCATTCTATCTTTATGAGTATAGCCACTCATCCACCTAAGAATTCTCATCTCTGTAACACTTATTTTATTAGTGAGTTTCTTCTTGGTTGACCAGCATTCAGCCCCATATAACATAGTTGGTCATATAGTTGCTCTATAAAATTTTCTTTTAATTTTAAGTGGAATTTTTGGATCACATGACACTCCAAAAGCGCTCATCAATTTCATCCAACCATCTTGGATATTATTAATCACATCGTTCTCTAATTCAATGTTATCTTGAATGATTGAACCTAGGTACTTGAATCTTTCACTCTTCTTTATCACATGGTCCTCAATAGTGATGTCATTAAGATCAGGGCCTACAATACAACTGACTTACACTCTATATATTTAGTTTTTTATCTGCTAAGATAAACCTTTGGATTCTAAAGTAATCCTCCATAACTCAAGCATTGCTTTAACTTATCTCACTCTTATCAATTAATAGAATATCATCTGCAAATAATATGCAAAAAATAACCTCCTCTTGAATGTGCTAAGTAAGAACATCCACAATTGACGTAAAAAGATATGAGCTGAGAGTTGAGCTTTGATTTAATCCAATCATAACAAGGAAAAGTGACCTTGCAATCAAACAAATATAACAAGCTCATAATACATACCTCTAAAAACATCAATATATGCAACATTAATCCCTTCTCTCTCCAAAGCTCTCCAAGGAACTTCTCTTGGTAATCTATCATAAGCTTTTTCAAAATCAATAAAAATTAAAAGATCTTTTCTTTCTCTAAATTTCTCCATCAAATCTCTTAATATATGTATAGCTTCTATAGTAGATTGACCTAGCATAAAACCAAATTGATTTCGAGAAATGAAAGTATAAATTTGTATTTTGTATTCAATTACTCTCCCAAAGTTTCAAAGGTATTTAGCAGTCTTCTCTTTCTCCATTCATCTAGCATCTTTTTAATCTTTAAAATAATATTAAATAATATGGTAAGCCATAAAATTCATTCCTCCCCCAAACATTCCCAAACATCGATAGAGATGTCATCTGATCCTACTACTTTTCTGCTCTTCATCCTCATTAAAACATTCGTTATAAAGGAGAACGATTGCGTTAGTTAGTCGACGACTAGCATATTTTGTTGAATTCTATTATGACATTAAAACTCTGACAAATTCATTAAAAATTAATTCACTTAATTAGTCATTTGCTTTAAATATTTATTAAATTTAAATGATCTTATGTTTAAGTAGAGTATAATTCTATTTTATTAAAAAGGTGCAACCATTTCACAATAAAATATTAACATGCCTTGTCTCCCTTAATTTTTTCCTTGCATTCCCTCTTATCTCTCTAATTCAAACACCTCTCCAAAGAATCAATAAAATCATTACCAAGTGGCCCTCTTGTTTACAAATCTTATTAAATCTTAGTACTATGAAAAGAAAATGTTGGCGTAAGAGTGGGTGACAAAATCTACAACTTAATAATATCAATTTGTTACCATGAAAGAAAAACCTTGTTATATTGATCATCTTCTCCAAAATGTAATTGCTTAAATTAACATTTAAAAATTTTGGTAGCATAGTATTAAACTCATATTTGTATTACAAATGTATAATGTCTAATTGATAACTTTCTTAATGTATGCAAAGCCTACAGTATATATCAATATATTTTCAAGTATATGAACAACATTAAAGTAAGATGAGTCTTTTGTTCTCTAATACTTGATGTCTTCTAACAATCTATATATTGGAGGGAGGTTCCATGCCAAGTCTTAAATGATATTTACTTACTTAACCCTATAAATCATTATAATCATCGCATTAGTACAATACATATTTACACATTCTATGTTTCCAATCATACGACCATGTAAAAATTGTATTTGTTAATCTTATATGAAGTATGGGGAAACAATTTGTAGATTTTCAACAAAGTCAGAGGAATGGTGACAAGATTAATAAGTCAATCGTACCCAGGAGAAACTTAATCCATCATTATATAGTTTAAGTGTGAAGAAGAATCAATGTTTCTTTTATTTTGTAAGAGAATTTACTAGAAATAGAATACGGAAGAAAAAAATTGAGAGAAAGAGAACTAATCGGGAAATTGAGCCAGAGGGAAAGATGGGATAGAACAAAAAGGGACGAAGGCTAAAATAAGAGTAAAGAACAAAAGATAAACAAAAAATGGAAGTGATGTTAAAGGGGGAATAGAAATCATTGAGTTTAAGGGCATTAACCAAAAAGAACTTCTTAACAGCACAAAAATGCATTTCATACAAAACCTACTTTGGCATACGATATGACTTAAGATAGAAGTAGAACTAGAAATAATACTGCTAAACATAAAAAAAATTCACCTGTAGAAATAACTCAGTAAAACTGTTGAAATAAAAAATCATCAATATTGAATAAAGAACTAATGTTAATATCAGCAAGAAAATCAGTAGCACAAACTTTCCATCTGCAAGTACCATGCATTTTTTCTTTCTTAGAGTCTGAACAGAGGATGGCCTATACTAACGCAATACTTTTATATGACAATTTGTCTCAACTTCGCTACAAAGCAAAAAATTTAAAAATGAAAGCCTAACTAATGTACCTCACTAAGCAAATTCAACAAACATCTGCATCAAAACAATTACATAAAAAGAAAGGGGAGAACACCAAGGTAATGATTCACTAATTTATATAAAGAATTGACCTCAAAAATTAGAGTTGAACTCTGCCAATGTAAAATGTAAATTTTTCAACAAAATGCACTGAGAAATAAAAATAAGGGATTGGAAAGAAACTAAGTACAACAAAAATGTATCCTTGAAAACGGAGGATTCCTAACGCACCACTTCGAATCTTTCGTGAGGGTAACAAGCACTAACACATACTTAGCATCCTAAGAACTAAGGAGCAATTTTTGTTAATGTTAATCAAACTAAGAGAACGGAAAAAAAAGGAGTTCAAGAAAATGATAAAAGATAAAAGTAGGGAGAATAAAAATGAAGATTGGAATTTTTCATTATTTCAATAAGTGGATGCATTGGCATATGGAATAGACGCCCAATTTTGGAGATAAAGTAGTTATGTGAGCATCAAAATATTTATTGTGTATAAGAAAACATTTTTCAAATAACACTCCTACTGTTGATCTAAACAATCAGCCAGTTGATGCAGTAAGGAGGCCTACACAAGAGCGTGTGATGAGATGAGCATACTCAAGAAGCTTGAATAAGGCTACCGGGTCATGATGGGATGTGTTGTGGATCCGTATTATTTATGTATTTTATTTGGTTATATAGTGTTTATGTTACTTTAGTATGTGTTTTTATGATGTTTTATTATATGTGCATCAGGAATGCAAAAGGTCACCCGGAGAAGTGTAACAAAACCTTATTACCATTATTAGTGTCATTATGTTAGACTTAAGGTAAGGTGGCTATATATATATATATATATATATATATATATATATATCATGTAAACCCTATTTTCTAGACATTTGAATGATAATACAAAAATTTTGGCTTGAAGGCTTGTTTGGTTTGGATAACCAAAGGAACTTTTCTTCAATGTGCATAACCGAATGCCATGAAGGTGTGCATAGCCTTCAAGAAAACTCAATGTGTGGATAATTTTTAGATTATCTTTCTTTTATTTTGTTATATTCTATTTGGTACCATAGTACTCTTTATTAGCTTTCATCTCCACCTTATTTTGCAAAATTTGCTTCTAATTGGGCCTTCAAACATTACTTCTACAAAACCTATGCAAAATTCAACGTCATCTCACTTCGTTGTCCATAACCATCACAAACAGCCATCAAATCATACAAAACAATGTACTACAAATTTCTAGCATTCTCCTAAAATTTTGTGTCAATTTGACATCATTTGGTTTACCAAAAACCTTCTGAAAGTCTACCAAAATCATATCTACAATCCTACAACTTTTACTCCCATCATTTTTTGTATCAAAGACAAGTTTCTTGGCTATGATTGTAAAAAATTTCATGCTGATAATTTACATATTTTTTGTAATTTTTGGAATTTGTTTGACTCTGTTTCGACCCCAAGGGGCCATTTTCCGGCCACCAACCACGGTCGTTGAACCAACGTGTTATGGGTCGCACCGGTTCGTGAATCGGCGGCCCGCCGGTGCAAGCCCGTGGAACCCGAGCAAGCCCAGCCCACTAGAACCAGCCCAGCCCATCATAACCGACCCGGCCCACACGCGACAGTCTGCGTGAGCAGCCTTCCTTTGACACGCCGACTTCAAACGCTCTGTTCTCCATTGTTCGACCTCCGATTTCGGTGTCGTTGGTGCCATTGGAAAGCTAAGATCCTCAATTATACTTCAGTGGCACTTCTAAAGAATTATAGCACTCCAACAAAGAGAAAAGATACCGGGAATATTCGACATGTGAAGGATCCATTCGCTTTCATGGAAGGTACACCTTTCATTTTCTTGCAATATTTTGAGTAATTAACCTCTGTAATTTGTATTGATATTAATATATTGGATATTTTCATATCTTAAGCAAGTTGTGCGAAAATTATGTATTTTCTGCTCGATTTAGTGTGCCTCCACCTTAAATTAGCCAACCAACTATCTCTAAACCCTACCCGAACTTTGAGTGACCACTTGTGAGGTGTGTTCTACTCAAATAGCCCACCTTGCTATGATTAAGCTATATTTGAGCCGCATTTACTCTTTTAAAATACTCTACATGTGCTTAGTCTAAATTGTTTATCTTTTATTTCGTTCATTTTACTGCTTAGAGTACTTGTTGCATTTTGTTTGGAAACTTAACAACCAAGAACTTAATGAGAATGGTTTAGATCAGCAAGTTAAGGGCTTGGGAACTGTTATGGCTAGGATAGAAGCCCAATTTAGGCAAGTCTTCGAAGCACTATATAGAATGAATGATCAACACCCTCCACCACCACCTGATACCCTGCACATCAAACTAAAACTATGAATGATCCTTCTTATAAGATTAGATTCAATCCAAACTATAGGAGAGGTAAAGTCCCAAGGGAAAATGATTTTGAGGATGACTTTGATGGAATGTATCTTAGAGGACTTGATCGTCGAAAAGGAGATGATATTCGTGGGAGACCTAGGACTGATCCTTCACTAAGACTTGGTACATGTGAAAGAGATCACCATGAAAAAGATATTTTAAGCATGATTAAAATAGAAGCCCCTACTTACAATGGCACCCATGACCCTGATCATTTTCTAGATTGAATGACCCAAATCAAGGAGTTCTTTGAGTGGCATACTTAAATGATTATCAGTGATTCACATTTGCTAAAATAAAACAGATTAGTTGTGCCAAAATCTTTTGGAATAATTATATTTAAAAGGGAATGAGGAATGGTTGTAGGAGAATTTCTCGGGTCAAGATGAGGAAGATTCTAAAGGACGGGTATTGCCCATGTTATCATCATAAACAACTTCGCACAAAGCTCCTTACGCACCATGTCTATTACTGAGTATTTGAATATGTTTGGAGATTTAGTAGCAAGGACTGATTGCCATGACTCAGATTGGCAATTGGCTAATGAGTTTGTTATGGACTAGAGAGTAGACATTAGACATCAGGTTGAAATGAATGATCCTCAAACTGTAAAGAATGCACTACATGATGCCCTTCTCATTGAGTCCCAATCAAAAGCAATGACCTCTAGGGTGAAACCCTCGATTAGTGCTTTCAAGTATATTCAAAAGCCTACTCTTTCACCTAATGTGTCCACTAAGACACCTACTACTCAAATAGGTATATTTGTGTGTGATGTTGTTTGTTTTAGGGGCAAGCAAAAGAAGCACCTTAAACATGAGTGCAAAGCAATCCTATCCACAGTAATTGTTGAAGGGGAAGAAGTACGAGATTATGCTTTAGAAGTTGTTCACGAGAATGACAATGTTGAAGTTATTGTGGAAGAAGATGAGACATCTGGGAGTAGTGAGATGCCTTAGTACATCATTAGGAGATAAAGACTGGCGACGAAGATATATTTTTAGTGTCAATGACCTGAATGGCGGTAGTGCTATGAATGTAATATCCACATATACCTTAGTGAAGGCAAAACTTCAAGCTGAACCACATCTGAGCCCGTTCAATGTTAGTTGAGTGAACCATACCTCACTCCCTGTTACCCAACAACGTTTGGTTCCCATAAAGCTAGGAAGTTATGAGAATAAGACATGGCGTGACGTATTGCCCATGGATATATCACACATCCTTTTGGGCCAACTTTAGCTTTTTGATATGGATGTCATACACTATGATAATGAAAATACATATGTATTCAAATTTAATAACAAGACCATAAAACGCTAACCTTCCAAGCCTAATCCAAAAGCCATTGTACCTACTTCAGAGTTCCTTCCTTCAACATACATTCATCAATTTTACACTTTCTATGTCTTCTATATCTAAGGCTTGTGTTAATGCAAAATTTACACCTTCACAACCCAAAAGAGGGCAAAGCTTCAACTTATCACTATTTTTACTCCTTTGATTACGTCTGATGCACAATCAGTGATCTTACCTAAAGGGCTTGAGTTTTACCTCCCTGAGCCAAGTATGAATATGGCAGGATATTGCATTTTTAGGAGAGAGTTTAATAGTTTAGGAGTTCAATTGTTACATGTGAAATAAACGGTCTCTACCCGTATATCATTCCTTCTCATGTCGTCAATCTCTTGAGAGATTTTCCAAAGACCTCACTTGAGGATCTTCCTAATTTTTTACCTCTCCTTAGGGACATTCAGCATGCTATTGAATTAGTATCTGGATCACAATTACCCAACCTATCCATTATCGATTAAATTCAATAAAGCAAATTGAGCTCCAAAGGCAGGTTGATGAATTATTAAAAAAAGGGTTTTTGAGGGAGATTTGAGTCCTTATGTTGTTTCAACCTTCCTTACACCCAAGAAAGATGGCACTTGGAGAATTTGTGTTGATAATCGTGCCATCAATAATATCACAATAAAGTATAGGTTTCTCATCCCATTGTTAGACGATATGCTAGACCTTGCAAGCAACTCTTGATTTTTTTCAAATATTGATCTTAAAAGTGGTTATCATCAGATTCGTATATGCCCTGGCGATAAGTTAAAGACTGCATTCAAAACTTCTGAAGGTCTTTATGAATTGAAGGTGATGCTTTTTGGTCTTTCTAATGCACCTAGCACATTCATGTGCTTAAAGAACACAGTCCTTCGACCTTTTTTTAGGAAAATTCCTTATGGCCTACTTTGATGATATATTGATTACGCGAAGCACCACTTAGAACCCTTAGACTTGTTCTTGAAAATTCTGTGAGGAAAAAATTTACATCAACAAAAAGAAATATTTGTTCATGTAACTTGAAGTAACTTTTCAAGGATTGGTTCTGATATTTAAGGATAAAGCCAAACCCCACCAAAATTCAATCAATTTTGAACTAGCTGGCCCATAAGAGTTTCCAATATGTGAGCAATTTTCATGGTTTAACGACCTTCTATAGAAGGTTTGTGAGAAATTTTAGCACAATAATAAGCCCAATCATTGATATTTTGAAACAATATAAGTTTTGTTGGACTACTGGTACTGAGAAAGCTTTCAAAAATATTAACTTATTGCTACATCTCCGTTACTTAGGTTACCCGACTTTAATAAAGTATTTAAAGTAGCTTGTAATGCCTCTGGGATTGGCATTGGAGGACTCCTTTCACAAAATAATCATCCCGTTGCATTCTTTAGTGAGAAACTTAATAAGGATAAGCAGCCATATTAAACGTATGACTGTGAGTTTTATGCAATCATTTTGTCACTAAAACATTAGAGAGATTATCTTTTGCACCGAGAGTTTACCCTTCACACAGACCACCAAGCATTAAAATTCATTAATCAACAGAAAAGGCTGAATCATAGATATACAAAGTGGGTAGAATATTTACAAGATTATATTTTTGTCCTCAAGCACAATCCTAATGCTGAGAATAAACCCTCTGATGCATACTAGAGTAGCTCTAATGATTTCATCATTGACTAGTGTAATATCGGGCTTTGATCACCTTAAGGATGATTATGTTTTTTTCCCTGGCTTCCATTTGATTTATTATGAGTCTCATGAGAATGTTACCTCGGTGTTCATCATATCACATTGTAGGTGATTATCTTTTTCGTAGCCTTTGTTGTGCATTCCACATACCTACCTCCTTGCGTATCTTTCTTATTGGCAAGTTGCATTCAAGTGGTATAGCATGGCATTTGGGGAGGGGCAAAACTATACACTTAGTAAAGACTAAATTTTTCTTGCCATCATTAAAAAGAGATGTATGTTTCTCAATGTTTAACCTGCAAAGGACAAGTCTCAAAATGGAGATCAGGAAAATACATTGCTATATCGACCATGGGAAGATTTATCCATGAATTTTGTGCTAGAACTTCCTAGGGACTACATGTCGCCATAATAACATTTATGTAGTGGTCGACTGGATTTCCAAAATGGCTCACTTTATCAAACACAATTGATGCATCCCACATATTTAGATTATTTTCAAGAAAATAGTTAAGCTTTATGGGTTACCTAAAAGTATTGTGCCTAATAGGGATGTAAAGTTTATCATATTTATAGAAGACCTTAGGGCGCCTTTTAGGTACTTCTCTAAGACTCTCTTCTGCGTTCCACCCCAATTTGAGGTGGTTAATAAAATTTTAGAAAATTTATTGAGAAGCTTTGTCAGTGATAACATGGGTACTTGGATCTTCACTTGTCAGCTACTGAATTTGCCTATAATAGCATTGTCTCTAGGACAACTAAGCAAACACTATTTGAGATTGTTTATGGGTTTAATTCTAGAAAGCCAGTCAATCTTATTAGCTTACCAGCCATGATTATTCAAATGATGCATTTATATTTGCAAAAAAATTTCATAAAATGCTTTATGAAATAAAGAGACAAATAGATGAATCAAATGAAAAATACGCAATTAAGGCTTATGCTATTAAATCAAGTAGAGCATCTAATGTAGATAATTTTGTGCTCATTCGCATTCGCCTGAAGCGTTATTCCACCACAAAACATAAGAAACTGCATACCAAAGCGACGGGACCATTTAAGGTCCTCAGGAATATCGAGTCGAATACATATTTGATTGATTTTCCATCGAATATGTTCATTGGTTCTATATTCTAACTGATGATTTAATTCCATTTACTAATGAACTCATGTAGGAAAATACAGATGCTACTTCCAAGAAGCCAAATAGTCAATCTTCACATGAATATCCTAAACCCTCTTTCTTTGGTATTGATGCTATAATTTCTGATGAGGTGATCACAACTGAACATGAAGAGCACAAGTTGTTGGTGAGATGGAAAGATAAGCCACATTCAGAAGATACTTGATTGACTTACGAGGAGCTGTGACAGCTTGACCCTGATCTCTTGGATGATTATGTGGACTTCAACTCTGCGGAGCAGAGTTCTGGTGGAGTGGGAGAATTTGATGTAGCACGGAAGCCTACACAAGAGCCTGTGATGACACAAACATACTCATGGAGCTTAAAGGAGGCTATAAGGTCATGAGGATGTGTTGTTGCTCTGTATTATTAATGTATTTTATTTCGTTATATTTGCATTTATGTTACTTTAGTATATGTGCTTTTATGACATTTTATTATGTGTGCATCAGGAATGTAAAAGGTTACCCAGAAAAGTGTAACAAAACTTTATCACCATCATTAGCATCATTTTGTTAGAATTAGGGTATGGTGCCTATATATATATATATATATATATATATATATATATATATGTATCATGTAAACCCTATTTTCTGGATATTTGAATGATAATTCAAAACTTTTGGCTTGAGGGTTTATTTGGTTTGGATAACCAATGGAACTTCTCTTAGATGTGCATAACTGAATGTCGTGAATATGTGCATAACCTTCAAGAACCCAAGGTGTGGATAATCTTAAGATTACCATTCTTTTCTTTTGTTATTTTCTATTTTGTATCATAACACTCTTTGTTAGCTTTCATCTTCACCTTGTTTCGCAAAAATCCGCTTCCGATTCTGTGAGGCCCCCGACGCCGGTTCAGCGGAAAACGTTCCAACATCGGGTGTTCACTTACCACAGGATCATATTGAGTACCTTGAGAGAAAAAGGGCATACACATACAAAAGTCAAAAGATATAATTTATTTATTTCAATGTTCACATTACAAAGTCTTTTCAACATTCTTCGTACAAAAGTGAATAAAAAAAAAATAAAAGATAAACAAGCAAAAATAGCACCATGGATCTATCGGCAGTTGAATCATTTTAAGCATTATAGTTCTTGCGTGTATTCTCCTAGGAGCACCTGACCTGGTATTGTACAGAAAATAATACCGGGATTTGAAATCCCAGTAATTATAGAATACTCTAAATACTGCAGTACACAATAACATTTACATTTTAAATGATGCGATTAGCGGAAGTAAGACGAAAATAAAAATGCAGGAGAAAAATAAGGTAATAGCGCGAAATAAATAATTTCCTGCAATAAATATTATTTATCAAATAAAGATTACTGATATCATTTTACAATAATTTACCCTGAATATTACCGATGTCATTTTCCAGTACCAATCCCGAATATTATTGATGTCATTTTCTAATAACAACCCCGAATGTTATTGAAGTCATTTTCCAATAACAACCCCGAATATTATTGATGTCATTTTCCAATAACAACCCTGAATGTTGCTGATGTCATTTTTCCAACAACAACCCTGAATATTACTTATGTCATTTTCCAGTAACAACTCCGAATATTATCACGTTGGTTCCAAACAACCAACCAAGCTTCAAATTGAATTGGCTCAAAGCAAATAAACTAAGCAGCGATAAAAGTGCAAAATGTAATATTCGTCATGTACTAGGTACCTTTGTTCCTTAAATTCAGAAGTTCAATAGTTCAGATGAGTGACAGTTCGTTCAATTTGAATTTTGGATATCTTAAGTTAGCTTTTTAATACAATGTTCTAGGAGTCAATTTCATCTTTACTTTCATTTTGTTCTTCTTCCATTTTTATTTTTAAGATTGAAGTTTGATTTATTTAAGCTGTTATATTCATTAAGACGTTATGATTATGATAATAATAAAGTACGAAAGAAAAAGTCAGAATCAAAATAACTGAATTGACAAATTGGAAATAATAGTCATTTATAACATTTGAATTGTTCTCATTATTACTTAATGAGAATAATATTAATGTGAATGACTATTTATTAATTTGATAGTTATAAGAAGAGAGTAACAAGATTTAGAGAAATGCTCCTTCCATTTTCTTCCTTTCCAACTCTTTTTACCTTAGGATTAGGATCGTCGAAAAATGGAGGGAAGTTGGAACGGGGTGGCCGAAGGTTGACCGAGGTGGGCAGCAGTGAGAAGCTTGGCTAGCAGCAGCTACTGAGTGGTTGGCAGCTTGTTGGCTGGCTGGAAGGGGCTGTCGCTGGCTGCCGGAGGCTGGTAGGGCTGAGGAGGAGCTGCGGTGGCTGGCTGCCGCTGGAGAGACTGCTAGCCGGCGGCTGGAAGGAGGAAAGCTGGCTGCTGGCTAAGGAGGAAGGCTACGAGGAAGAAGATGGGGGCTGCTATGGGTGAAGAAGGAGAGGGCAAGGGTATTTGTAGGAGGCGAGGGAGGGAGGGGCGTAGAAGGCGTAGGAGGGAAGCCGAACGTGCGCCGTTTTAGCGTCATAATGGCGCATGGCATGCGCCAGAACTTCCTGGCGCGAAAGCTTCTTCCACCTGAAGGCGGAAGGAAGGGGTGGTCAGCCAAGAGGGCTGACCAACCTGCGCCAAAATCGACACAGGTAGCAGCAGCCAGCAGGATCTGTCATGGGACAGCCTGCGATCGCAGGCTTTTGCGATCCGGTCAGCCGAAGAGGGGAAGAAATCGGGAAGAAATGGGGAAGAGCAGGGGAAAATGGAAAAAAAATTTAAACTTTAAATTAATCGTATTTTTTTCCATCATTTGGCATCCAAATATAACGAAACTTGACATCGAGATGTATTACAACATTATGAACACTCTCGCGCCGAAAATTTTCGATCTGAGCAAAATTTTATTTTATTTTAATTTTTGAGGTTTAAAACTTCGAAAATTTGCCACGATCAAATCGGCGCTCAAAATTTGATGAAACTTCTCGAGCAGCCTTTTAAATAATATACTTAACACAATGATACTAAAAATGATGAATTCGGACATGTATTTCAATATTTTGATTTTTAGAATTTAAATAATTTCGAGAATAAGGCGGGAGCTTCCATTTTTTGGATTTTTCCCAAACTATAGCACTTTGATCTTTAAAATTATTTCTATCTATTGGTAATTTTGTTTGCCCTAAAATGAAATTCCCCGGGATTCTAATGTCAGCGTCGAAATTTGACCTAATTCGCAAAGTAATGACTTTGGGTCGTTACAGTTTCAGCCTTCCCAAACATCATCAAATTATACATAACAAGATCCTACATATTTCTAACATCTACCATAACATTCTCCTAAAGTTCGTGTTAATCTAACATTATTTGGTCCACCAAAAGCCTTTCGAAAGTCTTCTAAATCATATATACAATCTTACCACTTTAACACCCATCATCGATACACAAAATGCAGTTGATTTTTTTGTTCAATAAAAATTGAAGCAATTCCATGTAGATACATTGTTACAAAAATTATTAATGAACAAGAAAAACATAGCTCAGGTAAAGCTGCAAGAGCCCCAACCGCCAAAAGTGGCAAGTTGATGGGTTGTGCATGGACTAATTACTAAATTATATTTGGCCATACTATCTCATTTTTTGCAAGCTTTATAATATTTGACGACAAGTAGAGAATTGTAAAAATATTTGTAATCATAACACTTTAAGCATTCCAAAAGTGAGATGGTATGGCTAAATATAATCAAGGAATTAGCCCATACACTTTGTAAGTATGCCCATTGATGTAGAACTTAAGTACAACAAAAACGTATCCTTGAAAAAGGAGGATTCCTAACGCACAACTTAGAATCTTTTGTGAGGGTAACAAGCACCAATCCATGCTCGCATACTAAGTACTAAGGGATGACTTTTGTTAAAGTGAATCAAACTAACATAATGGAAAAAAAAAGTTCAAAAAAATGATAAAAGATAAAAGTAGAGAAAATTAGAATGAAGAATGGAATATTTTGTCGTTTGAACTGTAGAGATAAAGCAATTATGTGTGCACCAAAATATCTATTGTGTATATAAAATATATCGTAAACAACACTCATATTGTTGATATAAGCAATCAGTTGGTGCACATAATGCAGTTGATTGTGGTTTGTACAATAAAAAATGGCTCAATTCCATGCTGATGTCATTACAAAAAATTCTGATGAACACAAAAAACATAGCTCTGGTAAAGCACGCAAGAGCCCCAACCCCCCAAAAGTAGCAGACTGATGGTCGCGCGTGGGCTAATTACTAAATTATATTTGGCCATATTAGCATTCAAAAAGTGAGATAGTATGGCTAAATATAAATAAGTAATTAATCCATACACTTTTGTATGTAAGCCCATTGATGTGTCAACCGAATAACACTTGAGATCAACAGTAATGACCATTCGCATAAAATTGTACCCTTTTTATTAAATCAGGCCAAAATTAGCACCATTTTATGTGTCGAACGTTGGTGTAGATCAACAATAGGAGTGTTCTTATGGAAGATTTCGTTAAATGCATAGTAAATATTCTGATACAAGCATAAATATTTATCTCCATAGATGGATGTTTGTTCTCTACGCCAATGTCTGCACATATCGTATAGTTATTAGTAAGTCAAGCAGTGATAAATCCAAATCTTCGATCTAGTTTCCTCTTCTTTAATCTTTATTGTTTTTAAACTCAATTTTATATTATTTTGGTTTGATCCACTTCAATGTAATCATTCAATAGTCCTTCCTTATAAGCGAGGTATAGATTAATGATTGCTAGAGCATTGAATGGTTTCTTGCAAAAGATTCTAAGCAGTGAATTACGAATTCTCCTTTTTTGCAATTTCATTGTCATTATACTTAAGTTCTTTCTAATCTCATGTTCTTCTTTCTCAGTGCATTTTGTCAAGGAAATTTACATTACATTTTTGGGGGAGTTCAACCCTAAATTTCAATGTCAGTTTTAAATATGAATTTTGTTTCCAGGGTAAATAGGTGAATCATTATTAGCGGAATCATCATTCTAAATGGTGCTTTCTCCTTTCCTTTAATCTAATTGTTTATCTGCAGTTATTTGCTGAATTTTCTTAACAAAATTCAATAGTTAAGCTTCCTATTTAAATTTGTGTTTTGAAGAGAAATTGAGACAACTCAGCATATATAGCCTTAGTGTAGGGCTTACAAAGTTCAAACTCTAAGAAAGAGAAAATCCATGGTACTTGCATATGTAAAAAATGTATCTTGCTAATATAAACATTGTGTTTTTTGCTCAATGTTGATGATTTGTTGCAGCACTTAGACAATTTTGAAATTCAATAGTTTACTAATTATCTCAGCAAGCGGAGTTTCTGCATTCTAGTAGTAGTACTTCCAACTCTACCTCAATCTTTAGTCATAGCATATGTTGAAGTAGATTTTGTCTGAAGAGGTTATATTATGTTTCTGCCAAGTATTATTGTCTTGTAAGTTAATGATGCCATATTCCTTAGATGATTAGCGATGGTAACACTTTTTTGCTATTATGCATGATTAGGTGTTTCAACAAAAATATGAGATACAATGTTTTGTACATTGAGAAATCAATGGTAAACACTGGGTCTTGACCTACATATGTGCTCAACAATTTAATTAAAGATTTTTTGTTATTAATATATTGCTTATTTGTTGATTCCTTTATTGAACATTTTAATTTTTTAATTGAACAAAATTAATCTCAAATAAGGGCATTTGCATGGTGATATCTAGTCTTTTTTCTATATCCTTTACACACTATTTTCTCTCTACCCCTTAGCTCTTCTCTTCCATTGATTAGTCTACTTCCTGTTATTTACTCATATGTTAACCCTTTAATCACATTTCTTTCTATTGTTCAACAAAAAAGCATGTTAGAAGTGTTATTAATGCCAATTTTGCATTTCAACACCGCCTCTATAGAAAAATTATTAAGCATGCTTTAAGTACCAAACTTACAAAGCAATTCATTGCCATACTTTCCAATGCTGCAATTCAACAAATTCATGATAAAAAAAGTATTTTGCATTTAGTCCTGAAATACTCAACATCTATATTTAAAGTATCAAGCTATTTTCTTAATAACGGTCTAATCCAAAAAACAAGAAGTTAGAGACTAAGGGGTTGTTTGGTTTGCTGACATTCAATGTTATGTGATGTTATTTAAAACTGTAGATAAGAAAGTAGGTGTTTGGTTTGATGTCATTTGAGTAATGATATCTCAAAATTACAAAAATGCCATTGTATAATGTTATCTGAATGTCGGTCGAAAATCAACCGACATTCAGATAACATTACGCCAATCTATCGCGGGAGAGAACGGGAGAGGTAAGGTACTTCGCGCGCGACTTGGAGATTCGACGCCGAGCCTTGCCTGTCGTCGATGCCGAGCCTTGCCTGCCGTCGCCGCCTTCGCCGAGAAGCACGGAAGGGTTGCTTTGTTGCCTTCGCAGAGGTTGGAAGGGTCGCCGAGACGCGCGGAAGGGGTCGCCGAGATGCACGGAAGGGGTCGCCGAGACGCCCGACTCCCTCTGGTAAAGTATACATTTGGGGTGAGAGTTGCCGGAACTTTTATTTAGGGCTGCGTTTCTCAACAAATTCATTCACACTTTTATAGCATTTGGTTTTGATTGACAACGAATGATTCAGCTTTTGTTCTTGCTTTTTTGATAACGTTAATATATATGAGAACTGACAATCGGAATTAATTTAATATATCATGGTTAATAAGGGGATGCTTGGCATTGATTTAGTTCAAATTGAATTTTAGTGAATTCATAATGCTGGATTTAGACTAAAGAGGTTGAATCGTCGGATTAGATAAAAAATGTAAGTTTTATTCACTCTTTCTTGTATTTGATTTAGTTAGGGTTTCGAATGATGACAAATGGTTCCGTTTTAGTTTTACTTCTTTGATAACTTTGATATATAATTGAAATGTGTGCTTATATATATGAAAACTTGCAATCGACTCAATTTAATGTCTCATGGCTGATCAAGGGAATGTTTAGAAATGATTTAGTTCATGTAAAATTTTGTGAATTCATAATGCTGGGTTTGGTAAATCTCAAGATTGGGGATTCTTACCTCATGTGTAATATAACATGAATGACATTGAACCAAACAGCATATTTGAATAACACTGGCATCTGTTATTTAAATAGCACTGAACCAAACAGCCACTATTATCTGAATAACATGTTATCTGAATAACATGCTATCTTAATAACTTTTCAAATAACATTGAACCAAACAGCCCCTAAATTAGGCTCAACTTGAATTTTTTACTTAAGCTCGAAGAGAGTATATAACACTAATATACCACTACTTTTAAAGTTTGCCGGAAGAGAATTTTTTTGTATCTAAGCGTATCAATAAAGCAGAAAAGTATATGCATATGCTTGTTGAGGTCATATCTGCAAAGAAACCAAGCTTTACAAAGTCTCAACTAACTTCCATAAGCATGATACAAATAGGTCAATGGAGAAGCATTTGGATATAAGTATAGCATAATTACATTTTTTAATCTGATTAAAAAAAGTCCTACGGACCTTTTGATGGGAAGAAACCGAAGGATGCACCGCAAAGAAGAATAAAAGAAGACTTACGAAGTATCGACGGCTTGCACAAAGAATCGAAGGGGTCACAGGCCGTCGCAGAAGAAGAGAAAATTGAAAAATAAGGATTCTGGTCGCCGCAGGGAATCGCTTCTTGTCGCAGCTGCTCAGGTATAGTGGAGACTTGGACTTCTCTGTTTGCCCTTCGCCTCGCCAATCACCGCGGAAGAATCCACGTTACGGGTTTTGCAATCGCAACTCTCGCCCTATAAACTAACACAGACTCGGTTCCGGTGCTGGTCTCTAGTCGAGGGGCAAAATGTTTTATGGGCCACTTTAAAATGCATGATTTTTTTTTGTATAAAAAATTTGATTATAGTTTAAAATAAACAGAGTTTAATTTGATTTGTTTTATTTGTAAGAGTTTGCAAGAGAATTTGAATTTTTATGTTCAGAGTATAGTATTTCGAGTAAATTATATTATAAGATTACTTCTAAATCTTTTTTTTGTATTTTGTAAGAAATTGGTTGAAAGATATACTAAAATTCAAATCATGCATAACTTTTCTTTTCTTTGTAGGAAATTTATTATTGTTTTTATTGAGTTTTGCAATTAACATGTTAGGTTTTGTTTTCTGTAATATAAGCATAAAATATTTTATTATGAGAAATTATAATTTTGTTACGTATGTTAGATATAAATTTTTAGTCTATCTTAAAAGCTTTCCACCACAATGCTGGTAAAAGAAAGCATTGTATCCATTGCCTCATAAAGATCAACCTTAATGCCACACAGTTATTGCAAGTGAAGCATGTACAATAGTTGATTGTGATAATCAAAATAAATATGTAATCACTGTCATCAGCATAATTCATTTCAAAATAGATTAGCTAATAGAAATAAAATTCAACTATCATTTATATTTGAGGGAAAAAAAACTAAAATCATAGAAATAATAAATATTGAGATTGTATATATGCTCTCTTTTTTTTCATTTGTAGGCTATTGATTTAATTGTCCTTTGCAATTAACTTGATATAGTGATTTTTTGTAATATCATTATGAAATCTTTAAACAACAATAATTTTTCTAAAGTTCTTATTACGAGAAATGATATATTTGGTGCCTTGGTTATATATAGATTTTTAGTCAATCATATAAGCATTTCACTGCAAATCTGATAAAAGAAAATTTTGCATTTGTTGCCTCATAGGATCAACCTTAATGCCACACTACTATTAAGTGGAAGCAAAAGTATCAATTTAGCTGATTATGATGATTAGAACAAATATGTAATTGTCACCACCAATATAATCATTTCAAAATTGATTAGCTAATGAAAAAAATTTAATTATCATTTATATTTGAGGGAAATGATTGAAGGGAAAAAAATTTAACCACAGAAAAAATAAAGTTCATATCATATATATGCCTTTTTATTTCTTTGTATACTATTTATTTACTACTTTGATTAAGCTTTGCAATTAAACTGCTATGTTATATTTTCTGCAATATCGATGTCAAAATTTTGGAAAGTCAGTAATTTCTCGAGAAATCTTATTATGAGAAATGTTAGATTTGGTACATATGTTACATATGACTTTTGAATTCATCCTAAAAGCTTTCCACATCTTATAAATGCGATGGTTTGGGAATCAATGTTGAAAATTTAAAGAAATAATTTCCAAATAAATTATATTTATCAATTGACAATTTTATGTATCGAATATAATTCATCATCTACATAGCAAAATAATTACATGATTCTTACATATTTAATCCCATTATTATACATTAAAAAATAAAAATGTTAAATCCATTTTTTCATCCCAAATTTTAATTCAGAACTTTTAACATTAATTGTAAATAATATCTCCTCTTACTAATTATCAACTCATGAAAGTATTATTATCGATAAGTTAGTAAGTAGAAATTTAGTAAGAATATATTTTAATATTCCATGAGATATAAAATAAATAATATTATTATTTTAAACAAATTTTTATCATTGAAATAAAATTATTCAGATTCGTATTGATTCCATAAATATCATATAGAGCTACAATATTTTATGAAAAGAAAGAAAATAATAAATGTCATAATGTGTTGTATATTATGTTGAAAGTAAGCAGTTACAATAGTAATTAAATATTAACTTATTATTATGTGATTAATATTTTTTCGGGATGTCTTTATCGATAAGATATGTATTTTTATTTATTTGGGCTGATAACTAGTTTCACTAAAATTATCCAAAGAATAGATCATTCTAAATATGTATGCAATTACCAAACAATAGTTATTCTTATTTATCATTTTAACTTATAAGTATTTTGTCTAGCTCTTCAATCCCTTTATAGTGGATAAGATATCTCCTTATTTGATCACTAGTTACTAACAAATCATGTAAATATTAAAGTTATTTTTTCCATTCAAAGTTTTTTAGTGTAGACATTTGTCAGAAATTTCTTGATAAGTTTTATAATTCATTAATCGGTTAATGTATATTAATATCATAAATCAAATTTTCATAAAAGAAATAAAGACTCAAACATAGATGTTTTGAGGTAACCTTAAAAAAATTCGATGCACTTGAAAATGTGGAATATTCAAGTTTATTCTACTAGTAATTCTTTTATTATGCTTATTCTGATACTTCAAATACAAGTAATTATATTAGATGTATTTATGTAAGTTTTTATTATTATTTTCTTATCAATATTTTTATATTTATTTTTTTTTAATATTATAAATTCTACTAATGACAACATTAAGTTAAATATTATATAATCATTATCATTATTATTTATATTATGTTACTAGTATTCATATACTATTATCTTATGATTATTATTATTATTATTATTATAAAATTTATATTTTTATTATTGCTATTAATATGATATCTTTATGTATTATATTTATCATAATTAAAATACACACACATCACGCACACACAGATATGTATATATATATTATTTTTAATATTAATATAGCATTTTAATTAAGCTTATTTTATTTATTTATTATTTTTATTATTATTATAATTCTTATCATAATAATAATTATTATTTCTTATATTATTATTTCTTAAGATAATAATTCCTGCTGCGTTCCCCTCCTTCCTGTTCCTTCCTTCCTTTCTCTCTCTCCTTCTTCCCTCTTCTTCCTGCTCTTCCTTCTTCCTTCTCCTTCCCTCCTCTCTCTTTTTTCCTTCCTTCTCCTCGTCCCCCCCTTGCGCGCCTCCCCTTCCTTTCCCTCCTTCCTTAAATTTAAGATCTGTCTTAATTTGTAAAACACTGATAATTATTTTATTTATCAATATTATTAATACTTAATTTTTGAATGTCATATTTTATTATTAGGATAAATATTTATTTATATTTTTGTGATACTTAATATAATAATTATTAATTAAGATAATTAATTAAGTTATTATCTAAATAATGATAACTTTATTTATATTTTATTTATTTTAATTATATATGAGATATTAGTATTATTATTATACTAAATTTATAGTACAAATAATCACAATAATATCATTATATTATACTTATTTTTTTTATTAAATATAAAAAAAAAAGTAGTTTCTCTGTCCTTACCCGACATGGGGGGATTTCGCCGACGATGGAGGCAAGGGAGGTGCTTCGCTGGTAGCATCGGTCAATGACCCAATGTTTCGGACTAATAGGACTAAACTAATATTAGACGTTACTGTGATATTTTATATTAAATAATGTGTACAAATCCAAAACAAAGGGTCATATTTATCATTGATCCTATTAATGTGCAAACACAAAGTAAACATATAATTAAATAAAAAGAGAATGCATCCATCCACAACTTAATACATCCAAAAAGAACTAAAAATATATACTTACATCTCAAAAAATAAAATAAAATCATACATATACTACAACACCAAAAAGAAATATAAAGTCTCTCTCTCATCCTCACAATAAATTTAAGGTTGAAAAGTAAATTTACGCAAGTAAACAACTTGTGGTTATTACCTCTCTAAATTATACTTAATTAAGGCATAAAATCAGTTCTATTAGACTCAAAATATTATTAAGAGCATATCGTGAAATTTAAGTCATTTGAGTAATGACAAAAATATATGATATTTTAATATTAAATTTAAGACTCAGAAAAATACGGAAATTATTTTGGCAATACAATTTCGGTAACAATTTTTATTATTTTTATATTATTACAATTTTTGGATTCATCACATCGAAATAAGTTAGGTAGCACGCTTCATAATTTTTGGACTTAATATTAGACAATATTCTCAAAATATATTTAAAATTTTTATTTAAATGAATCATAGAAATTAAATAAAAAATAATTATTTTAATTGTTGAATATTAATTTAATCGAGTAACAGAGGATCCGTTGTCCCTACCTGTAACAACCCTATGTCGTCATCTTGCTTAATCTAGATTTATCTAGATCATTAATTGTATCATCATTATGTTTTTCACATCAATTAGGAACATAACCCTAGAAATTTGGATGTGAAATGATTAATAATTATTTCTTAATTAATTAATTAATTAAATACCATAAAATTAGCTAAATTAAATTGACCTTAAATCCTAAACTGAGGCATGAGTGAGTTCTTCACATCGAAATAAGTTAAGGGAACATGTATCATAATTTCTAAACTTGTATTTTTGGAAAATTCACAAATACAATTTATCTTTTCATTTAAATTGAGACTATATGAAATTTAATTAATTAAATCAATTTTTCAAATTTATTTTAATCAAAATTTCGGATTAATTTTAATCGAATTAATCAAAATCGTGGAAACCTCCTGTTTTGGACCAAACACGGAACACTGGATCCAAAGGATCTCAGCCATTCTGTGTTCTGAGAGTTTTATCAAACGACTTTGATTGTGTTGTTACCCTAGCTAATCTAAGCAAAACCAAGCATTAATTCTCATTCCATTAGACTCAATGGTAAATTAAACCTAACCATAAAAATTGGGTTAATCGGGGCTCATTGAGCAAAAATAGCTATTTTAATTCAATTTTAGGAACTTAAAAATTAGCTAAATAATTTGATTATCGAATTAAATTATGATTGCACTTTTGAATTCCTCATTCTCAAATTAGCTAAGGGTGAATTTTTTGAAATTTTTGGAGGTTTATTTAGACCTAAATTGGGTTTAATATCATTAATTTAATTAATATTAATATATATTTCAATTTAATCTAACGATCGTGTAACAACCCAAGGTTTTTACTCTATCAAAATCATTACAGTTATCTTAATTAGTTATTAGGAGCAAATCTTGAAGTTTTGGTCCAAATTAGGTGTCAATCAGACCAAATTCTCTAATTTTTGGAAAATTCGAATAAGCAGAAAAATGAGCTAATTATTTGACCTCAAATAAAAAATCTAACTTTGTCATTACGCTCATCAACCCCCCAAATTAGCTTGAGTGATATTTTGGAATTGTTTTGGACTCAAAATATTTTAATACATTTAAAATACCTCAAAAAATAGAATAATTAAATTATTATTGAAATCAAAAATCCGACTTCATCATTGTATTTTTTACCATCCAATTAGCTAAGGGTAAAATTTGAGATTTTTCGGAGTTCATTTAATAGTCCAATTTAAATATAAATTTAGAATAATTAATTTAAATTTAATTAAGCAAATGTGGTCAGTCATTTATTAATGCGTCGAGTCGGGTCCCATTAAAAAATGGAACAGCATCTTCTGTGCCGTTTGAATGGGCGTCCGATCGGACGGCTTCGATCCATTGTCCCCATGATAATCGTGCTCTAGGCATGGGGCGTGCAACGCAACAAAATCTAGCCACAAATAGTGTCCCTCACCACTCCTAAGTCTCCGTTTAATCCTCCTTTCAAGTGCTACATATCGATTAGCACTCAGGAAGCATCAGCCCTAAGTCTTAGAAGTTCGACCATCTCAATCTAGTTGCAGACCTCTTGATCCCTCGGTGAACCGTTGATCAAAGAAACAATTAATTTCAAGTTTCTTTCGCACATTTTACAATCCTTCAATTCAAATGTTATTTCATTGCTTAGATTAAGATTTGATTGGGCTTGATCAGGTTTGATCGAGTTTGATCAAAACCAATTTGGCGGAACCTCTACAATTGCCTACGGTAGGTCCTATCGTCCCGCCTTCCGTCTGAACCCCGTTGCCTAGGGCTGGACCATACCAGAGCTCTTGCAAAGCCTCCTCCGGCGATGGCCTAGCCGTCAATGGAAACGGTTTCTCTAAGACTGTGGCAGCCTGCCCTCAATCAAGTATGATTAAGAGGTGGTCATCACTCTCTTATCATTAGAATAGGGTATAATCTCCAATCCACTAATAAGGGAGGGATATGCACTTAGGAAGTCATCATCATCATCACTAAATACCAGACATATCAATCAGAGTACAAAAGTAAATAAAGAATGAGCTTACATCTATTATATCATAATACAGAAAATAAGAAATATGCAGCTCAGAATAAAGCAATGCAGGTGAAAACGAAAATACAAAGTGGTACACTATTTTATTAAGTTTTAAAAAAACTGAAAGAAAAGTAAACTCTCATAGCCTTACAAGCAAATAAATGAGAAACTAAGGATTTTAGCAACAAGACGCTCGTTCCCTCCTATATAGCTCTACTCCTGGCTCAACCACCTCAAATAGCTCGGAATTTTCCATTATTAATTTCACAATGACAAGGCCCCCAGCTAAAAGAAAGAAAATTTAATTAGACATATTATCTAAGTATATTTTAGGCTAATTAGTTTTATATATTAACTGATATCATGATCTACTTAAAACAACTAGCAAATCATGGGGGCAATAAGCTAACAAGAATATATAAAAGCTATAAATAATGTATTTATAACTTAGCAAATAGTGAAGTAAAAGAATATACCTCAACCCAAAACTGCAATAAGTTAGGCAATAAATATGTATAATAAACTATGAATACTGAAAGAAGAAAGACTCATCTTAACATGCTGATGATCATATGAAATTATGCAAATTGACAGAAAGTAAACTAAACTTGAAATACATATAAGTGAACGAAAAAACTAAAACTAACATCATAATATTATATATATAATATAATTATATATATATATATATATATATATAAGCAAGTAAGTACTACACTAACGCTGAACTGTAGTAAAAGTAAACAGGAAACATAATAATTATGTAAAAGTTGTCATATTAGAAAATTAGCTAAATAAGCCACTAAATTGTAACATATAAAATCACTTAGCTCCTTAAAGCTAAGGAAAAAAACTGTACTACACTGAAGAGGCAGAAAATACGTATATAATAGATTTTTAGTTATTTTACTTTACTCCCGTGAACACATCCAGAAGTAGCTGATGAGTTAAGCACGTCTGCAAGACTAAGGCAGGTTCTCGAACCTAGACACAACTCTCCATAATGAGTAAGTGTGCAAGTATCCTTTTTCTCTTACTGCATGTCCATTAGTAGTAATGTGTATACACAATCTCCCATCTAGAACATGAACCCAATGCATGTATTATCTTAATTTTCTATATTTTCATTTCATGCATCAAATTATCTTATATGACATGTTCAATATAAAAATGCTCAAAATATAAGGAATGTAAAGCACAATGTTCAGTAGTAAGTTACTAAATACATGTGATATCTGTTATTGTCTAATTTATCCATTCTAACTATTCTAAAGATATATAAGTTTAAGATTTCCAACACCTTACTATCAAGTATAAACTCAGATCCACAACCTTATAAGTTTAAAAATAATTAGAATTATCAGATCCTAATAGAATTCAATCAATGACCATATAAGTAAAAATAATTAATCAACACATCCTAATTAAATGAATTTAGACGATACAAAAACCAAAATTTGATTAGAAGTGAACCAAGATTGAGGGATTAAGATTTAAACTCCAAAATTGGGATTTAATCACTTAATCCAAATATAATTCTAGAGGCTGAGGTTTAAATCCCAAATTCTCCCAATATTACAAGTTAGGCTATCTTATTAAACAAAGTTAAGTTTAATAATATGGATCTCTAAAATTTAGACTAAAGTTTGAATACAAAATAATCATAATAAAGAATGAAATCTATAAATTATTAAAGCTAATGTTTCATTCATTGAGTAACCCATTTATTTAATGAATCAAATCTAACCTAATTTCTATCTCTAAATTCTAAGGAATAAATCCTAAAGTTAAAAGAAAATCCTAAGAAAATTTCTAAATGATGACTTAGGATAAGAATGAATAATTTAAGCATTAATGTTAATTAATCATGACTATCCTCATTTTTTGTTCTAGTTGACTTATGGAGGGCATAAGGTGAGCTAAGTTCACCTTATGAAGCTCTTTAAATAACTTAAGCAATTCTAAGAGGATTTTCAGGTTTTTCTTGAAATATCCAATTTATGAGTCTAAGAGGTCCCAAGTTATTCCAAATTAGTTATATTACTAACTTTAGTGATTAAATTAAGATTTTAAGGCTTAAGAATACTTAATCTTAAATTTAGGCAAAATGAGTGTTTTGCACTCTATTAAGGGTCTAAAAATGCTACTTTTTAATTTAGGGTTTCAAATTGAAATTCATTAGTGCCAAATGATTACTATTATCTAATATAAAGAATTATAGTAAGTACAACAAAATTTAGACAATGTTTAAGCCTTGTGAGCTTAATTTAAGATTTTTAGCTCATAAGGGTAATTTAATATTTTACATAGTGAAGTCTAAAAATTTAGTTATACTTTTGTTGTTTATGTCTAAGGATTCCATATAGTCTAAAATTACTAAATTATAAGGTATATTGGTCAAGTTATAGTCAAAACAAATTTGGGATTCAAAAATGTGAATTAGAGTTTTAGAAAAGGTCTAAAATCTAACTTTCTCAAATAATATCTAAATTCAATAAATTCAGAGGCTAAGCTTCCCTATAATATATTGAGTGCAACTACTAGAAGTTGACCTAATTTGGACTCTATTGATCAAGTTATGAGCTAATCAGTTCTATAGTAATTAGAGCAAATTAGGAAATCTAAATTTTTTTACAATTTATTGTTAATTAGGTTCTTCTAATCAAAATGATATATATTGGATGACTTAATTTAGAGCTAAATTGACTAAATTATGCTTAAATAAAATTCTAGGTTAAATATAGTATTAGGGAGCATACCCAAAAGTTATTATCAAACTACAAGTCTAATAGCAAAACTAATACTTCACAATATTATTAACATTCTCCTAATTACAATGAGATTATATATGACCATATTTAGATTAGTGGGTACAAAGTTATTGAATATTTGAAGTTTTCTTAAGGTTTTGAACTAATGAGGAGATCCTAAAATTTCACTATATTAAATATGCATCATACTAGAAATTTAATACTATCATAATATTCCTTTTATTTTTTTGAGTAAAATGAGATATATTTAATATATTTTGACATATGGATTACAAGATATTAATGATTAATGTTTTTTAAAAATTATATAATTAAAATAAATAACAATTAATATTCTGATTAAAATAAAATAGAAGTAAGTTAATTTAAATGGTGGTGGGACACACTAATTTGACGCGTCAGCCAGCGATGCGTGAAAGTAGGGCCCATGTGCACATGTGGCAGGATCACAACGACGCAAGGCAAAGGCGGGGCCCACCTGACACTGTCTCGGATGGACAGCAGGGCCCACGTGCAATCGCAGCTGCGGCACCATCGAGGCCTGAGCGTAGATACGTGGGTCAGGTTCGACCCTACCCGATCCGGGACGAACTCGAGAGTCTTCCGTCAGACCCACGATGTCAGGTTCTAGAGCATCCAAATCGACGATTGTCCCGACATTGCTAAGGTGCAACTCGCACACCGATGAGTAGGTCTCCACGATGGCTAGCTAACACTGGTTGAATCAAGGCTCGAGGTGGATAGGTGCGTACGTAAAGGCTAACTCTATTTTTAGTTTTCGGCAAGAGGAGGGTAACGATTTTGTATTGTGGATTGCAATCCAAATTACGATCGATCGAACTCCCTTGAGTTTGATCTAATCTGCTCAATCATTATCAGTAGCATGCAGTTTGAATAAAGATCAAACAAATTGACTGATAGATGAGGGAGATTGGGTAACTGGCGATCGATGGCTAAGGGTTCCAGAAGATGACAGTCAGCTTCTAGGCTTCAACTCACGAGCTCTGGACTCACTTATTGCGAAACGAAGACCCTTAGATAGCTAATGGAGGCTAAGGGGAATCGGCAGAGGCTCCTAGGTTGCCACGAGAGACGGTTGGCTGCGATCCGCGGTGCTGCAACACGCACAGCATGTGCGAAGGGATCGAGGATGGAAGGTTGCGGATCGTTCGAGATCGATCCAATCTAACTGTCAAGTCCTGCCGTTCGATCAAAAACGACAAGGCTGATGGTGCAGGAGAATGGCACCGCTAAGAACTTAAAAATAAAATATTAATTAATATATTTTAATTCATAATTCTTAATTAAAATAATGACTAATTGCATTCCAAAAATTTCTAAATATTCACCACTAGCTAATTAAGGGATGGAGGAGCACAATTGCGAAGTTGGATTTTAATTTTGATGAGTATTTTAATTTTTCTATTTTTTGAGGGTATTCAAATATATTAAAATATTTGATAAAAATCCAATGACTTCCAATTGCCTCCAAAATATCGCTCCTAACTAATTTGGGGGCAATGAACACAATGGAAAAGTTAATTTTTACTTTAAGGTTAATTTTCAGGGTTTCTGAAATTCTCAAAATCAGGGTATCATCCACTTGACCCCTGATTGGACCAAAATTTCAGGGGTGATACAACCGATACTATCGACGGTAATCAGATCGATCACTCCAAATGACAATGAGTCTTTGATTTGTTCCAAAAGCTTGCAGCAATCCACCAGTACTGCCACCATCTTCCTTCTAGTCAACGACGTGAGACGGCCATTGTCCCCCGCCAAATGCTCTGAGACCACCTATTTGGCAACCATACAATAAATAGCCTACTGGTCTTGACACGCGTTTATGCTCTCACCCCTATTGAGGCGGTAGAGGATAACAATGTGGTGTCAGGTACACACTTCTGAACCAATCTACATTTTGTATTACATGCTTAAAGTAGCTAGTAAATCACTGCATCTGTAATTAGGTATGATCTATGTAAATAACAAGCCTTGTAACTCTTATTCGATACTAGAGCTAGTCACTCCTTCATTTCTGAGAGTTGGATAAAATCTCTCAACTTGATATTATACCGTCTAGCGAGTCCCCTAAGCGTGGGACTACTGTCCCGAGCTCAATTACAAGCCCACCATTCTTCAAGATACAGATCCCATTAGAGAAACAGAATTCGAAGTTAAGTTTGTAGTTTTGCCAATAACAAATTTCAACGTTATCCTGGGAATGAATTGACTAAGTCAGCATGATGCCACCATCAATTGCTAGGAGAAAAAAGATCACCTTGGATGATGGTAGACAAGCAAAGTCATTCATTGGGAACTTCAGTACAAGAGCTTTCTCTGATCAATACTATCTAAGCCAAGAGGTTAATAAGTAAAGGTTTGTAGCACCTTCTTAGTGACAATACTAGAGGAAAAGAAGGAAGACATTCCCTTATCCAAAATCCCGTCGTTTGCGAATTCACCGATGTTTTTTCGCGAAGACCTACCCGGTCTTCCACATAACATGGGAAGTAGAGTTTGGCAATCGACATTATCCTAGGAACCCAACCAATCTCTAAAGCTCCCTATCAAATGGCACCTAAAAAACTACAAGAACTGAATAAATAATTGCATGAGCTATTAGAGAAAGGTCATATTAGGCCTAGTTCATCCCCATGGGGAGCCCCAGTATTAATTGTTAAGAAGAAGGATGGGGCAATGCAGATGTGCATATATTATAGAGAGTTAAATAAAGTAACCATAAAGAACAAATACCCACTGCCCCACATTGACGATTTGTTCGATCAATTAGCCAGAGCAAAAGTGTTCTCAAAGATAGATCTGTGATCAGGATACCACCAGCTGCAGGTGAAAAATTCTAATATAGTGAAGACTGCCTTTAGGACCAGATATGTCCACTATGAGTTTCTAGTGATGTCATTCGAATTGACAAATGCGCCTTCAATCTTCATAGACTTAATGCAACGTATCTTGAAGCCTTACCTCGACAAATTTGTCATCGTCTTCATAAATGACATTCTTATATACTCTAAGACAAAGAAGGAACATGAATGTCATCTCAGGGCAATATTGGAAGAACTGAGAAACTACCAGTTGTATGCCAAGTACTCAAAGTGTGAGTTTTGGCTTGAATCTGTCGCCTTCTTAGGCCATGTAGTAGATGCTCAAGGGATCAGAGTAGATCAAAACAAGGTCAGCACCATCCAAGAATGGGTGAAACCTAAGTCAGTGATAGAAATTAGAAGCTTCCTAAGTTTGGCTGGTTATTATTAGAGATTTGTGAAAGGCTTTTCTCAAATAGCCTCTTCATTCATCAAGTTTACCCAGAAGGCTGTACCATTTGAATGGTCTCCAGCTTGTGAAGGAGCGTTCCAAGCACTAAAAGATGTGCCTACCTCTGCCCCAGTCCTAGTTCTTCCTAAAGAAGGAATGAACTACTAAATCTATATCGATGCCTCTGGCATAGATTTGGGAGCTGTGTTAATGTAGGAAGGGAAGGTTATCGCCTATGCTTCTCGACAACTGAAGACCCACGAACATAATTATGCCATCCATGACCTTGAATTAGCTGCTGTAGTGTTTGCTCTAAAGATTTTACAATCACTACCTATATGGAATTCAGTTCTCAATCTTCACTGACCACCAGTGCCTTAAGTATATATTCACTCAGAGGGAGTTGAATTGTAGACAGAGAAGGTGGTTAGAACTAATTAATGACTATGACCTTGACATTCAGTATCATCCTAGAAAGGAAAATATTGTGGTTGATGCTCTGAGCCGTCATACTACCCTTAATATCCTTATCTCTGAAAGTTCATTGGAAGAAGAGTTTCATAAAATGGACATTAAATCAATGCGTAGTGACCTATTGAGTACAATGATCTCAATGAGTAATGTGGAGCCCACATTCCACAGAGATGTATCCACTTCACAAACTAAAAATGATGAGTATCTAAACTTTAAACAAGCTATTGAGAGTGATCATCGTACTGATATTTGTTTTCATAGGGTTGCTATTTATCAAGGGGATCATTTATGGATACCTAAATCTATGCATCGTGAGGTGCTAATTGAATGCCACAATTCAGGATATCAGGTGCACCCAAAAAGTTTTAAAATGTATCAGGATCTGAAGTTATCATTTTGGTGGCCAGGAATGAAGAAGAGTGTAGCAAAATTTATTGCCAAATGCCACATGTGCTATCTAGTCAAGGTAGAACATCAGAAACCGAGTGGTTTGCTGCACCCATTATAAATTCCAGAATGAAAATGGTCAGATATCTCCATGGACTTTATCATGGGTTTGCCCCGTGCAAGGTCAAGAGCAGATGCAATATGGGTGATAGTAGATTGATTGACCAAGTCTACGCATTTCACTCCAATTTATCAAACTGACTCTGTTGAGAAGCTAGCAAAGTTATATATCAAGGAGATAGTCATGGTGCACAAAATTTTTAAAACTATCATATCTGATAGGGACAATCTTCTTACCTGCAAATTCTGGCAAGCTGTGCATCAGAATTTAGGCACAACTTTAGCAATGAGCACAACCTTTCATCTACAAACAGACGGTCAAATGGAGAGAGTTAATCAGGTTCTGGAAGATCTGCTCCATCTCTGCATATTAGATTTCTCAGGATCTTGGGAAGACCACATTCCCTTTGTTGAATTTACTTATAACAACAACTTCCAAGCGAGCATCAAAATGGCTCAATATGAAGCTCTATATGTAGAAAGTGTTTTACTCCTATAGCATGGTCTGAAATAAGAGATGTTCAGCTTTATGGCTCTGAGTTGGTGGAAGAAGCAAATAAAAAGGTAAGACTCATCCAACAAAGGATCAAAATAGCTCAAGATAGGCAGAGTAAGTACCACGACACCCTTCGTTGTTCCCCTAAAATTCCAATAAGGAGATCTAGTATACCTAAAAGTTAGTTATATGAAAGGTATCTACCATTTCGGAGTTACTGGAAAGCTTAGCCCAAGTTATGTGGGCCATTCAAGATTTTAAAGTGAATTGGGTCAGCAGCATACAAGTTAGAACTAGCCTGAAGATTTTGCTGCTGTGCACAATGTATTCCATATATCATCTCTTAGAAAATGCCTATGAGAACCTCACCACTTAGTCTCTATTCCTTCAATAGAAATCCAGCCAAATTTATCGTTCCTTGAAGAACCCTGTAGGGATTCTGGGAAGAGCCTAAAAGAACTTATGGAGTGTTCCATTTCAATGGTCAAAGTGCAGTGGAAGAATTACCTATCTGCTGAAGCCACTTGGGAGAAAGAATTAGATATGAGAGCCAAGTATCCTGGTTAATTTAAACATCTAGGTACCGTTCTTAATTCCTAAACTTTCAATTCAATTCATTTTCTTTGATCCTACCTTTTTTTTTCAACTCGAGTGATGTCGAGGACAACATCGTTCTTAAGTGAGGGAGCCTGTAACAACCCAAGTTATTACCCAATTTAATTAGGGCTAATCCAGGTCCTAATCTTAGTATTAGTACTCTAATTAGGTTATTAGGAGTTTACCACCAAGACCTAGTCCAAATCAAGAGTCGAATGGATCAAATCCTGATTTTAGGAAAATCCAGAAATCCTAGAAATTGATCCATCTAAATTGACCTCAAATCAAAAATCAGACTTTGCCATTGCGCTCATTACCCCCAAATTAGCTAGGTGTGATGTTTTGGTGGCAATCGGAAGTCGTCAAAAATTCATCGAATATTTTAATAATATTTAAATATTTGAAAAATAGGAAAATTAAATACTCATCAGAATCAAAATCTGACTTTGCCATTGTGTTCCCCACCCTTCAATTAGCTAGGAGTGAGTTATTGGGAATTTTTGGAATACACTAAACTATATAATTTTAATTGAGGAAAATTGGAATAAAATTTATTAAATAATAATATAAACTAATTAAATTAAGTTTTATAAAATCCCTTTTCTCCTAAATCCCTCCGCACACTTTTCCCTCTGTCCTAACTCATGTTCAATCGCACGCCATTCGACTGATCTCCCATGGATCGCACCCCCTTCGAGCGCCTCTCCTCCCTCAAAGTGTGGCATGCGTCGCTGCCAGCGAGCTTCGTGAAATCCTCCGAGGGTCTTTATCCTCCTTGACCCTCACTCATTTGGCACATCAAGGAGTCATTGATCCCTCTCTAGTCATCAGCTGAGCTTCCTCCCTGCGCCCATCCTTCTCCTTCATTCGTCGGCTCTAAGTACTTTCACTTCACCCTAATTTTCTCCTTTGGGTCGCTCGATTTATTATGAAGAATGTCTAAGTAGGCTATATGCTGTCCCCATTTAATCTAATATATCTTAATTATAACTCATAAGTGATATACTCTATTTTTTTATATATAAAAAGAGAGTATTCTCCTTACGCTCTCAATCGGATAACTCAATCTGCTCATACATTTTTATTGGCTAGTATTTCATTTCTTTATTGAGTCTTGATAACAATGACTATATGTAATATTGTCTTGTTAAGCAAAACATTTGGCTCCACATTTTCTTTCATGGTGTAGATCTAAGTTGAACTATTTATTGATGTATAAAAGTCGATCATATAGTTCTTGCTGTAGGTCGAAGACCTCATCATTCTATTTTCATAGATGAATAATCTGATTTGTAACTAAGTTAGATATAATACTATATTGCGTTCATTCCTTGATTCTCCTTTAACCGCAACCAAGTTAGATATAATGGCATAGCATTTTTTTAAGAAATTTTCAGATTATAGTTACTTGTCTTGTTAAATTGCTCAGAGAGATAATGTGAATTTTCTTTAAAAATATAATAAAAACGGCTCCTCATGATTTTCTTCTTTGGTCGCTCGATTTATTGTGAAAATGTCTGAGTAAGCGATATGCTGTCTCCATTCAATCTAATTTATCTTTAACTGCAACTCGCAAGTGATATAATCTGATTTTACAAAAAATATTTTCTTTCGCCCTTAATCAGATAGTTTAATCTTGCTCATGGCATATTCATATTTAATTTCAACCGAAGTAAGCATTGGTTAGCATTTTGGAATTTCTTAGTTTTATTGTTAATACCTTATGATATAAATTCTAATGCATTTTTGTTGATATTAAACAGTTCTCTGTAGACTAAGTGCTAAGTAAAATTTGAAAGTCACTAAAAATTTCTAGTTTTGATAATGCAGATCCTGAACAAATAACAATGCAGTTGATCTTTAATTCTTTATGGCAATAGCTGAACCTTTACAAAAAAAAAAGGAACATTATCGATTGTACACAATAGATATTAGCAGAAAGTTACATATTTATCTTAGACCTCTAAACTTAAATTAAATTCCATTAATTACACTTTTTTATTTATTGTATTGACCTCCATTAAGCTGTAATTAAGTGAGAAAAAGAAACATTGGTTTGCTGTCGATTTTAGATTTTCTCTTAAGAAATTAAAATTTATATATAATGGTGTCGTATAAGTTTTCCCTTTTATTTCAAATATTGTTCAGATAGTAATTATGGGGTTGAACACTTTGAATTCAAACATTTGCATTCAACTAGAAATTATGAGTTGAACACTCTATATTCAAACATTAGCATTCAGCTTTATTTTTCTTCTATTCATCCATGATATTCTTCTATCCATCCATGACATTCTTTTAATATATCTGCTCTTGCACCTAACTTTTAATATTTACAAAAAGAGCATTATGATCTTATTTGCTCGTTTATTTTTAATATTTGGAGAGAAGAAATTAGTGCTACTACATAGTTGGGTAGTGCTATAATTAAAAAAAAAAAGAAGAAGTAAATGAATATCCATATTTGGATATGTAGCTGGTTAGCATTTGAAAATAATGCAGATATTTAATTTAATCTTGATTAAATATATACAGGAATTAGATTAGGCCTTTAAGTTTATAGGTATATAACTACAAACTAAATATCTATAAGTATATGTACAATGCAACAACTTCAAATACAATAGCTACCACCCCATAGAAGAAACATAATTCAACAATATAATCAACACACAAAAATAAGTAACAAAACATAATTAAGCTTAACGATAATGGCACCATCTTAGTTTGTGCTACTAAAATTGCGCATATTCTTATTTAATTTTAACACAAGTAAAGATTGAAGGTTAGGTGTATTTAATATTCCAATATGGTAGTTTGGTGTAGCTTTGCGATTATCTAGTTTTACTTTAGAATAAATCTTTCACCCAGTTGATAATATGCTTCCAACTAATTATATGAATTCTATGATGTTTGACTTCGAATTGAACTATTTTGATCTCATAAATTATTTTCTTTCATCTCACATCATGCCTTCCTTAAATCTTTTAATCATTCAATTAAGCTTTCAATCAAGATTAGTTAAGGTTCGTGCTTGAGTTTTCATCTTAGTGACTTAAGGTGTCTCTTTCCTTATGAATTAGGATTAGAATTTATGTTAGATTTCATTTATTAAGTAAATTGGGTTATTCAATGGGTGAAATATTAGTTTTACTAGTTTATAAATTTTCATAGTTTATTCATAATTATTTGATCTTTTAACCTTAGACTTAAGATTATAGATCCACCATTAGGTGTGACCTAACTTAAAAGGATTTGCTTTAACCTTTAATCAATGAGATTGGATGGTAAATCTTAGATCCTTAGACTTTACTTTGGATTATGTGCTTAACTTCAACTCGTGGTGTTAAAATCATAATCCTTAGTTTTGGTAGATCTTGATCAGATCTTAATTTAGAACATTTAAATTTATCAAATTAGGACATTATGCTTTATTACTTAACTTATAATCATACTTGATTGAATTAGATTAGAACCTGATCAGTTCTAATCCTTTTAATTTATAAGAATGTACTTCTAAGTTCCACTCAATAATAGGAATTGGAGATCCTGAACTTGTGTAACTTAGAATAGTTAGAATAGTTTAATTAGATAACAATATTATCGCCATGTATAGAAGAGTCCCTTACTTACTTGAATTTATTGTGCTACGCATTCCTTATATTTGTTCTTAATTCCTTGACTATGTCATAAAAGAGAACTTTGTGCATAAAATGAAAATATAAAATAATTAGGATAACAGTTGCCTTGGGTTCAGTATATTCTCGTAGATTCTGGTGCACATTTATCATAATGGATAAGGGTAAAGAGTAATAAGGATGCTTAACATTACTCATTGAGGAGTGTGTATTAAGCTTGAAACCCGTGTAGTCTTGCAGATATGCTTGATTCCTCAATTGTTTTTGGATGTGTCCATAGAAACAAAAATAAAATAACTAAGAGATTATGCATTTGTATTTACTGCCTCCTCAGTTCTGATGTTCTGTTCTGTCTGCCTAGCCCAGAAAGGCTTGGGAATTTCTGTCTAAGCCCGATTGGCCAATTTTCTGATATGGTAATTTTACATACCTGTTTCAGTTCAATTTACTGTTTACTGTGTTATTGATGCATATTATTTCAATTAGCTGTATTTTGCTTACCTACTCATTTGTACATATTTATAGGATGCTAAATTTTACTACTTACTATATGTATCACTTTCAGACTTATTATTTTTAATCAACATATATCATGAGATCATCAGCATGCTTAGGATTAGACTTTCCTTTTAGTAATATTACTTGCTGCATTATATACGTATACCTATTCTTTGCTTAGCTTGCTTAAGGTGTACCTTTTACTTCAATTCTTGCTTAGTTATAAATGATGTATTTATAACTTATCATGGTCCTTGTATGCTTACTGCTCTTATGATAGATAGATGTTTTAGTTTTGTATGTGTAAATGGTGATATTAATAAATTCATGTAAAAATATTCAACTTAAAATGTACTTAGATAATTGTTTAATAAGATTTTTCTTTTATTGGTTGGGGTCCTGGCATTGTGAAACCAATAATGTCATATTCAGATAGGTTTGAGGAGCTGCGTGCTGAAGAGGAGGAGCCATTTATTGAAGAGGAGCATCATCCGAGAGAGCTAGACATTGCTTAGTTCCTTTTTCAGCTTTCTGTGAGGATGAGAGATTTTATTTCAGTTCTTTAAACTATTTATTAAATGTTATAATAGTACGGGTACCTCTGACTGTGTTTTTCTTTATTGTACTTTATACTCTGAGCTGTATATTATACTTTTCCTATTTATTGTATATTTGTTTTACTTTACTTCCGCACTCTAATTTTACATCTGCTTAGTGATTGAGCATATGGCATTTATGCAGTGGCTCATCTCTCCCTTACTTTATACATAATCCAATATTAAGTAGGGGATTTGCCAAAGTGACTCTCCACTCCTTAGTCTAATGATTGTGGATTAAGGGGTGAGGTGCCACAGGTCCCCCCTGACAGCTCAACCCTCCACAAGCCTAATGGCAGTACGAGGACACCCTGATCTTCACTTTCTGCCCTCGAGTCCAATGGATTGCCAGCTGCCATCTTCTTGAATTTTCCTTGGCTGTTAGAACCACTCCTCTTCCTTGACCCAAGCATAAACCATGGCTCCTAGCTATGGAAACCATCCATAGACCTCCCCACTGCCTATAAATACCACTTGGTCATCACAACAACTCCCTTTGCTCACTATGATCCCTCAATTTTCCCAATTGAGTCATCAGGAGCTCCCGACACTCTCGACAATTCTTGTTACTGCTAACCGTTGATAGAGTGCTAAGTCTGGTGTTTAGACTCCTTGTGCTTCTCCTAGAGTCGCTTGAAAGCTTATGCTTGCTTCAATTCCTCCTTAAACGCCTCTGTCATTGTTATTTCCAGGTATTAGCCTAAACCCATCGAGTCGGGTGGACTTGACATTCAATTCAACATTCTAGGAGAGCATCTGGATGTTATCTAGCTATCCTTAGCCTCCTACAAAGTTCGAGCTAGCGATTGGAATCAATTGGCATCCAGAAAGTGGTTGCTCACTGTCTGGGCAGCTTTAATGCTCAGTTAAGTTGGAACCACCTCGCTGAACATCGAAGCCCAATTCTACCTCATACTGCCTCGAATCTTCTTCTGGGCCAATTGTACTCATTGTGATTGTCATCCGGGTTTGAGCTAGCTCTGATCGATCATATCAATTGATCGAGCTAGCAGCCAAACCAGAAGCTAGGTCTGAGTAAGCACCCAGTTATCGGCTGCACCCCAAGATGCGTAACCTTGGAGGTTCGACTTGCCTCACCTCATAGATGGTGCAGGGATCGAACCCCATCTATTTGGTGGTCTCCGTGAGGAGAATTAGTCCCTTATAGTAAACCCTAGACGTCCTGTGGGGCCCCCGTACTGGTAATAAGAAAGTACGGTGCTCCAATTATGGCAAATCCCCAACTTAAGTAAAGTTAGGCGAACCCAACGTGCCTTAAGTCAAGGGCTTGTCACCAAGTGCTAAAACAACCATCAAAGTAGCCAAGAAGCCCTAGCTGGGAGGCGCCGGTTTGCCAAATGACTACTCGGCCGAGACTTCCCCAGCTGGCGCACCTGTGAGGGGTAAATTTTTCTCACAGAATGCATGGGTCGCCTCAATCTTGATCCCTACACGTTCAGGGATCAAGGAGGGAGCGATAGGGCAACTCGAGAGGCTCTGAGGTGGTTTGGATCATTGGAGTGCTTCTCCGCGATTTTTATCATATGGGCTCGCGACTGGATCGATCAATTTTAGTCGAATCGATCGATCTGGTCGAGCCCACCCATTGATACCAGATTACAATTATTGCCCAGAGGAATCTAATACTAGCTAGGCAATTAACTACTATTGAGACGCCGAATTTGGCGAAACTAGAATTCTATTTGGCGGTGCGCACAGATGACGAATTCATCATCTGGGTCACTGCCAGACCATACTTTTTGACTCGATCGAACGCAGAGGAGCTAAGGTAAGGTCCTACTCAGCATCTAGAGTTTGAGGAGAGGCGAATCGAGCTAGATTCAACTCGATAGAGAAGTGGAAGGAAGCTGTACCTTGACTCAAAGATTCACAGTGAATGTAGGCCGTCTCGAGTGCCCTTAGAGGTTCCGGGAGCTCTGCAAGGGGGTCTGAACTCCAGACCTCACCCTAAATCAGCAGATGCAGCGGGTTCGATCGCCGGAAGAGCTTGGAAGAACTGGGAACTGGAAACGGAGGGCAGAGGGAAAGGTGAGCCTCACAGTGAGCAAAGGAGCTCACTGTGAGATCAGAGGATATATTTATAGGCCTCAAGGTGCCTAGGTCCAGGTGGCAAGGCTGGGAGCCAGTAAACCAGGCTCGTGGGAAATGGCAGCCTCGGCCTTCCTCAATTGGGAGGTTCGACCCCCACTGAGCCCCTCTACCGGGTTCGGCCATTCAGAGAAGAAATTCTAATGGCCTGAGGGATATGGTGAAGGCATGGCCGACCGAGTTGACGTGGTGCGTACGGCAGATCCTCGCGGTCGGGGCTGGAAGCGAACGGGGACGAAGATGAACAGCTGGGATCTCTCCTCAGCCATCTGATCCGCGGAACCGTTGGCGATGGACGGCTTGATGGAATCCAAATTAATGAACGGTGGGTGCCTTCTCATCCGTCGGATCAAGCCTTAGATCCGACGGACACAAAAGAGTCCCGGGCTAGAGTGATCAGCGTCGTCTGATTACATGCTGAGATTTTTGCACACTCATCCATTGGTTGATAAGGCTGAGCCGCTGTCGGGACCCCGCAGTGAATCTGCCGCACAACAAATCCCACTGAATTAATTTAATAAAAGTTTAATTTAAAATAATTAAAAATCATTTAAATACTATTTAATTATTCCAAAATTTATCACATTCAATTTAGGACCAAATCAGCTCCAAAAATTCCCAAAAATTCACCCTTAGCTAATTTGGGTGTGAGGAATTCAGAAATAAAATCAAATTTTGATTTGGAGATCAATTTATTTTAGGTATTTTTTAAGGCTTAAAAATAACCAAAAATACAAAATTTTCTGTTTTAGCTCCAAATGATCTCAAACTTCTATAGTTAGGTTTAAATGACTCATTGAGTCCAACGGTATCAAAATTAAACCTTAGTTTAGCCTAATTAATTCAGTTTTAGCTAGGGTAACAACATATGGTTGTTACAGACTCTCCCACTTAAGAACGATGTCGTCCCCGACATCATCTAAGTGAAGAAATATCCTACTATGACAATATGAGTTTAGGTACAGCTGAAAGAAAAGAAACAAATAGTACCTGAGTTTGCAAAGAGCTGGGGATATTTATTGCGCATATTCACCTCTTTTTCCCAAGTAGATTCTTCCACTGGATTTTGACCATATGAATGGAACGATTCCTCAGCTGTTTCTAATCATGAGCTAAAATTCTGATAGGTTCTTTGGCATAAGAAAGATCAGGTTGAATTTCTATTACTAGAAGTTGAACAAGATTAGAAGGGTCTCGAAGACATCTTCTCAATGAGGATACGTGAAATACGTTGTGAACAGCTTCAAAGCTATCAGGTAGGCTTAGCCGGTAGGCAGACGACCCTACCTTGGCCAAGATTTTGAAAGGTCCTACATAGCGGGGACTGAGTTTCCCAGCTACACCAAATCTAAAAACACCCTTCATTGGGCTGACCTTCAGATAAGCAGAATCTCCCACATTGAATTCTAAGAGACGGTGGTGAGAGTCATGATACTTACTCTGACGATCTTGAGCTGAATGAATTCTCTGCTGAATTAACTTGATCTTGCTACTGGTTTCTTCTACCAATTCTGAACCAAATAGTTGAACACTTCCTATTTCAGACCAGGCTAGTGGACTACTACATTTTCTACCATACAAAGCTTCATATGGAGCCATCTTAATACTGGCTTGAAAGCTATTGTTGTAGGCAAATTCCACTAACGGGATGTGATCTTCCTAGGAAACAGCAAAATTAAGAATATAGAGCCTAAGCAAATCTTCGAGAACTTGATTTACTCTCTCAGTCTGACCATCCGTTTGAGGATGAAAAGATGTACTCATGGCTAGAGTCGTTCATAGATCTTGATGCACAGCTTGCCAAAAATTGGAAGTAAATCTGCTGTCTCTATCGGATACAATTGACTTTGGAATTCCATGCAGTTTGACAATCTCCTTGATGTAGAGTTTTGCTAATTTTTCTACAGAATCAGTTTGATGGATAGGAAGGAAATGCGCTGATTTAGTCAATCGATCAACAATAACCCAAATTGCGTCGGCACCAGATTTGGCACTGTAGCGCCCGTCCCATCGCCGTGCACAAAATACTAGTGTAATTCATAGATTGGCGGCGGAACGGTGCGCTACTCGAGAACGGTGGGCCATACAAGTAAAACCCATCATCCTGAATAGGTTTAAAGAGACAAAGCTATACTGAAGGCCATTGACTCGAGCCCTAAGAGTAGGCTCGGGAGCCAATATCTAAGATAAGAATGGAACCCTTATCTTAAGTATTATACTTAGTACGTACATAAGGTGCAAGGGAGGAGAGAAGGACCCATGTACATTACAAAATATATCAGTATTTCTAGTATGCTGATCAAATCACAATACTATGTATAGTAATATAACAGAGTGTGGAAGCTAAAAGCATAATATCCAGAATACATTCGTCTCAAGCAGTAGAAAATATCCATCTCAGAAAAGAATAGTAAAAGTACATCTAGAGTTTTATTACAAACCATAATAATGTAAAAATATAAAGAGTCTAGCCAGAATACTGAAAAGGACTAAAAAGTAAAAATAGGTGCTCAATCCCCTACAGCTCCAAGTGCTCCTCCTATACCTCTGGAACGTCCTCCTGACCTGTCTCCAACAACTGCTCGGGATCTAGCAAATTGTCGGATCCCAAAAGTACCCCGTGTTAGACAAGAAGTCTAACACAACGAAACTAGCTATACAAGCTAATCTAAACATAACAAATATGCAAGAACATAAAGTAGAAGTGCAGGAGAAACTGTAAAGCATCAAATAACTAAACTATAGGAACTAAGCAATAAAAAACTGCATCAAAACCAAATGCTGAAAATACATGAAAATGTCAGATGCTGAGAAGGATGCTATAAGCTGCACTATATGCTACTGAAACAATGCTCACATATATGATATATCACGGTATATCACGAAACTATCACTAAAGGTCTATGAGTCGTACGGTCCAATATAAGTACAACAGTTAGGAAATCGGTATGGTGATGCAGATGCACCTTGAAATTCCCTAGTTTGTGTATATGACATTCCGTATCTCATAATGTATCACTGATAACCATGTGTCACAACAGAAGGAATGAGGTCAACTCATGCTTATGCTTCATGTTTATGCCATTGTATGATATGAATGGAAAATCCAAACAAATCCATAAAGATTGTAGTAAGAAACATAAGTGAATCCTAAGTCTCCACTGTGCAGAATCCTGCTAAAAGGATTCTGACTCCAAATCTCGAGATCAATATTTAGTTAAAGTTGCTCTTTTACTTAAAGATTGCTAGGCAGGGTGATTGTATACACATATTAAATATGCTGCAAAGATAGGACTCTCAACATTTAGTTTGATTACGCCATCCTAATAAAGCAATCTTTATTAGAAGGCACCATCCGATGATGATTTTGGTATCTCAAACTAAGCATTTAGTCACTAAACTCACAATCATACTTAGCGTCTTAAGGAAGGTGATTCCCCTTTTACTTAGTTTTATTTAAGCCATACCTATTGAAACGATCTTCGCTAGGAGGCATTGCCCGATGGCAACTGTCCTTCAATAAAACTAAGGAATGGGCACCCGTTTAAAACACTCTTAGGACCGATTGATTTACTCTAAGTGAGATTATATCCGCCTAAGCTCACAGGATAACAACAAAGATAAATCTTACTTAGGGTGACTCAACCAATCCAGAATATTAATGGGGACCAGTAATATGGGTATATTATACTATAGTTACCCAATAATCATGGTTCAATCAAATCTATTTAATAGCACAAGGATTTATCAAGATTACAAGTCTTAAACTAATAGGTAAGTCCTATACAAGGTTTCACCAATCAAGTGTGATCAATGATCACTTATATGGATTCTACCATAAGGAGATGTATCTCTTCTAATGTCTTAGGTGATTACTACCACAAGGAGAATAGATCAATCTCTAAGGTGATGGGATCTTCTATACTTCTACCTCAAGGGGTTATACAAGGCTTCCTACCTCAAGATATGAGAATTTAGGTCTCTTAATTAATTCAAGACGATCTTTTGAAGAGAATATCAAGATCTCTCCTCTAGATGTTGATATTAGATTATTAGGTTCTGGTTCATAATTAGATTTAGAATGATTAGATCAGATGATGAAATCATCTGATCACACTTAGACTAAGATTATGGGGTGTAAATCAAATATATTGTTAAGGATATGATCACTTGTTAAATCAATCTAGTATTAAGGATCTTATTATGCTGGTTTATTACTTAAGAGAAAATCAAGGATCTTAAGGTTCAATTCAGATTGTGAAATCACAAGGGTTATTATTATCCTTACTTTGTCTAATTCAAATGTTTAGAATCAATAATAAATCAAATGCATTATTGGAAAATGTTCAATTCAAAGTCTTGTAATCAATATAGTTGAGTTAGGGTTGTTATGGTTTAAGAATTGCCTTAAGTAGATTAGGGCTAGACTCCTTCTCAAATCTTAAGTCAACTCAAGTGTATATTTAAAGATCAATGTCAAATCAGTGGATTAATTATGCATTATTGGTGACAATCCTAGATCTAGATCAAATCTTAAAAGCTTGATCCAAATCTCAAGATTTCTTAAGTTAATTAAGATATTTAAGATTCTAGTTTTGGATTTATTCAAGTATGCTTAATAGGTTTATAAAAGGTAATTTTGTTTCATTTAGTTTACTGTTATAAGTCAAAATAATAATTAAAGTCAAATAAACAGTGGTTACTTAGTGCTAACCAAACCCTAATTCCAAGCAAAAAGGATTAGCACATAGGTAAAAATCCAACCATTCAAATTACATGAATATGGTATGCAAGTTTTAATTAACCAAACAAATAATCAGAGACTGAGTTTGCTATGATCCAATGTGTATAAACCCTAAAATTCACTAATTATGATTTGACAAGATTAGGGCATAACTACATTTACAAAACTCAGAAAAAATGTTATACTTGGCACATACAATTTACTTAACATCAGTGAACTAATGGCACCCTAAACATGCAAATTGGATAAGTAAATTTGCTAATATACCCTAATTAAGATTTATTATAATTAGGCAATAATTAAAGATCTAACCATCAGATGTGTGATTTTATCTTATATTTAAGTTCTTGAGAGTTTTCTAAACATTTTCATATATGATATCAAAGAATTTTGACCAGTGGATTAAAAGTTATTTGAATAATATATTCTGTATTTTTATTTAATCAAAATCCTATGATTCGATTAATCGAATTATTTTCCTTAAGGAAAATAATTCCATTAATTCGATTTAAAATAAAATGGCTCGGCCCAATAATCAAAACATGACGACTAAGAGCATCGGCCACTACATTACCCTTCCCCGGATGATATTGAATGCTGAGATCATAATCGCTAATGAGCTCCAACCATCTTCTCTGGCGACAATTCAATTCTCTCTGGGTGAAGATGTACTTCAAACTTTGATGATTAGTGAAAATCGAACACTGCACTCTGTATAAGTAGTGACGCCATATTTTCAAGGCAAATATTACGGCTGCAAGTTCAAGGTCATGAACTGGATAATTTCTCTCGTGGGGTTTTAGTTGACAAGAGGCGTAAGCAATTACCTTACCCTCTTGCATCAAAATACAACCTAGACCGATTCTAGAGGCATCGGTATACACCTGATAGTTCAAACCTTCCTATGGTAGAATAAGAACTGGAGCGGTAAATAGAGCATCCTTAAGGGTTTAAAACGCTTCCTCGTATTCTGGGCTCCAAATGAATGGGACAGCCTTTTGGGTTAGTTTAGTCAACGGTGAAGCAATCTAGGAAAAGCCCTTAACGAACTTCCTGTAGTATCCTGCTAATCCTAGGAAACTCCTAATGTCGGTGACAGACTTAGGTTGAGCCCAATCCTGAATAGCTTTTACTTTGCTCTGGTCTACTCGAATTCCCTAAGCATCGACTATGTGCCCCAAAAATGCAATGGAGTTAAGCCAGAACTCGCACTTGGAGAACTTGGCATAAAGTTGATGCTCACACAAGGTTTTCAACACTAACCTTAGATGTTCTTCATGGTCTTTCAGAGTTTTGGAGTAAATGAGAATATCGTCGATAAAGACGATTACAAACTTATCCAGATATGGTTTTAGCTCGCGCTGCATTAAATCCATAAAGATTGATGGTGCATTGGTGAGTCCGAACGACATCACCAAAAACTCAAAGTGTCCATAACGAGTACGAAACGCAGTCTTCCCTACATCGTCTTCCTTTACTCGCAGCTGGTGGTATCCGGACCTTAAATTGATCTTGGAAAATATCACGACTCCGGATAATTGATCGAACAAATCATCGATTCTAGGCAGTGGGTATTTGTTCTTTATGGTGACCTTGTCCAGTTCATGATAGTCTATACACATACGCATAGATCCATCCTTCTTCTTCACAAATAAAACTGGCGCTCCCCAAGGAGACATCCTAATGAAACCTTTATTCAGGAGCTCTTGCAACTGCTCATTGAGTTCCTGATGCTCCTTAGGTGTTATTCTATAAGGTGCTTTGGATATTGGCTGTGTACCAGGAATCAATTCAATGGAGAATTCCACTTCTCTGGAAGGAGGTACTCCAGGCAAATCTTCTAGAAATACATCGACGAACTCCTTGACTACCTTACAACCAGCAAAGGAGATATTTTCTTTTGTTTCACCCATCATGGTGACTAAGTAGGCGCTATAACCTTTGACAATCAACTGTTCTGCTTTAATGGCATTTATTAAAGATAACTGTGTGCTAGTTTTTCCTATAAATGTTTCAGGCTTACCCTGAGAATGGAGAGTGACTCTCTTTTTTTGGCAGTTAATCACAGCATTATTGTCACTGAGCCAATTCATCCTGAGGATAATGTCAAAGTTAGCTATCGGTAGGATGATTAGCTTAGTCTGAAATTCTTGATCGTTTATCGAGACTTTGATATTGCAAAATTTATGGGCACTTAGTTGGATTCCTGATGGAAGTCCAACACTCAATTTTTGCGCTAGGTTGCATGCGTGAAGTTTAAGATTATTAGCAAATTGTTTTGAGATGAATGAGTGACTGGCACCCGTATCGAACAATACGTTACAAGGCTGGTTATTGAAATAAAGTGTGCCTAAATTTACACAGATTTGCATTAACAGCTTGAAAAGATTCAAAAATATAGAAAGGCGATGTAACAAGAGAGGTTTAAGAGTGTGTACCTGAAACCATATTGTCATCTTCCGTGGCTTCCATAGGAGTTAAAGCATATACTCGGGCAGGTCCAGCAGGGCGATTGTTAGTTTGTCATCACTAGAAATTCTGAGAATTCAGAGCTGGTGGCTGGGTAGGAGCCACTTCAGGAGCAGGGGCTGGCATTATGGCCAGATTTGGTTCCCTCCGATCCAGTGGAGTTGCTCGGAACACCTGCTTCTTATGATACGGCTTCATTTGAACTCCGTCTATTATTTCCATGTGATCGCACTGATAGAATAGATGGCCTGTGCGCCCACAATTAAAACATCTCCAGCCAAAGTGTTAACACTTGTCATATGGGTGTGGTTTAGCGTAGTTCTGAATTTGTTCAACTGTAGGTGCAGCTTTCAGCTGATATACTTTCGCGGGGTTGGATCCGTGTCTCTTGAAATTTCCTCTCTAGTTCAGAGTGGTTTGCGCTTTCCGTTTATGATCTTCTTCAGATTGGTGATGCTCAATCACCTTAGCCGTTTCCACTAGTTTGAAGAAACTAGTTAGACAGAGTGGCACTATTTGATTCTTCAACGAACTTTTGAGTCCACAAAGGAAGCTGTGACACTTTGCTGACTCAGAATGGGTGACTTCTGGTGCAAAATGGATTAATCTACGGAACTCTCTTTCGTATTCTGCCACTGAGCGACTCCCTTGAGTCAACCTCATGATCGTATTTGTAATGTTTTGTGCGGATGGGGAGATGAACTCAGTCTTGAAGACTTCAACAAATGCATCCCAAGGAATGTCGTCTAGTTCATAATCGACAAACTGGGTGTTCCTGACTTCTTCCCACCAATATTCTGCCTCGGCGTGGAACAGATGGGTGGTGAGACGGACGGCTTCAGAGTTTGGAATTTTCAAACTAATTAAATCCTTCTCCACAGCCTTCAGCCAATCGGCCCTATCCATCGGGGATAGGTTTCCACCAAAGGTTGGAGGTCTTAGCCTCAGGAAATTATGGAGAAGATTATCTGCTGTATGGTGTGAAGATGAAGCAACTTGTGCAGCATGGGCTATCGGAGCAGCGACAGTTACTGGAGTTACACATTCATTCAATAATTTCTGCATGACTAGAGCCTGTTGGGCTTGGTTTTCTAAGAGAGTTGCCACCATGGCTCGCAGATGAGCCACCTTATTGCTAGAACTACTGGAGGCCACATTGTTCTTGATCAGAGTAACGGTGGGTGGTGATTCATAATCCATTCTAATTTAATTAAGAATAGAACAGATTCAGAATTTACTATAAGGAAGGGAAATCAAAATTTCTCTTTAATCATAAAATTTAGAAATTACAATGCCAAATTGTAAATCAAATGAAGTTGCCTGAAATTAAAATAACATTTAACCTAACTATTATTTAAACTTTATCAATGTACTCTGCCCTAAAGGCTACACAAAAATCCTCAAAGGTGACTTCTCGACGCTTCCTATTACGCTTCTTCTCAAGCTTTGCTATAGTCTCGTACCACCACACTCTGTCGTAGTCCACCATCAGGCCAGTCACAATATATACATAAAGTGACTCAGGACACTCTATGTGCTCCAAAAGGGACTCCACTCGGCTCAGCCATTCTTGCGCATATACGGGAAAGTTGAGCCCTCGATATACAGTTTATCGTAGAAGCTTCTCCAAGACCAAAATTTCTCTTGATGAAACTCCTTCGATTTGCCAGTTGCTTTCCTGTCTCTATTTGAAGCTACTATTCCAAGCACTCCTGAAGATACACCGATAGTAGTCTATATCGGACTCTTCATATCTCATCTGACTATGGGGGCAGAATTTTACTATATTTGTGTTATACCCTAAATAAATAAATTTATTAGGTTGGGAGTATTCTCCTCTTTCATTGTGCATAGAGTTACTAGCACTATTATGTTATGGATGTCACTTATATTGATGCGTGTAATTCAGAAGAACGATCCATTAGGTAGAAAAGAATCATAGATCCCATTCTGACACCTTATGGTGTTCTCTGATACCAACTGTAGGCCCCCCGTAATGGTAATAAGAAAGTACGGTGCTCAAACTGTGGCAAACCCCCAACTTAAGTAAAGTTAGGCGAACCCAGCGTGCATTAAGTCAAGGGCTTGTCACCAAGTGCTAAAACAACAATCAATATAAATATCAAAGTGGCGGAAGCAGTACAAAATAAAGTAACATCCACAAGCATACATAGTAGGGAAAAAATGCAATAGAGTAACTCATCACAATGCAGAAAGTAGAGTACATCCAGAAAGTTAATTATTAAAAACTGAAATGAATAACTGAAAAATGAAAGACTCTCGTCCTCACTAAAATAAACAAGGCAAAACTAGCTAAATAGCAGCTGGAAGGTCCTCCTCCTGAACTGGCTTCTCCTCAGCGACACTGCCCACAAACACGTCTGAATCTGACATTTGTTGATATCACAAATGCCAGGGCCCCAGCCAAAAAAATAAAAAGGTTACAGTTAGACAATTGTCTAAGTACATTTTAGGCTATTTAAAGTGAACTGAATATTAAAGGATATCACATTTAATTTAACTATACATGCAAGTAGTAAAGGAGCAACAAGCTATGAAAGAAATAGAATACTATAAACTATCTATTTATAGCATGCAACATGTATGTGAAGTAACATACAAAACACTAAATAAGCAAGGTAAGGCTAAAAGCAAAAATAACCACAACTACTGAATAAACATGATCCTAACATGAGTATGATCGAGGTAAAACATGCTTGAGTATAAAAGAACACAAGTACTAAATATGATAAAATTCTAGCATCCTAAACATGCCATTCATATATATATATATCTAAACCATGAAAGTATACATACAACATGCAAATTAAGATGAAAAGAAAGGCCACTGAGATATGTGGCAAAAGCAAAATAATATATAACATGTAAAACCACTGAGACATGTGGCCAAGCGGGAAAATACTGAAAATAAGGCCACTGAAGCATGTGGAAAAGCAAATCAGAAAAATAATACAATACAGCTAAAGTAGTAATAAGCATAAGTCCTAGTACTACCATACCAGCCAATAGGCCATACAGGGCCTCCAATATCAATCCATCAATCCCCAGCCTAGCCATCCAAATATGCTAGGTCTGAGTCCAGTCTATACAATACTACTATTAAAGAGGCAGACTAAACTAAGTCATATTCTACTAACTGTAAACAAAACAAAACTGAATGATATGTAAATTCAATACTAGCTTAGGATACATCATCCTAAGTTTTTCCTATTATGCTCAAGGGCTAAAGCTCAAAATCCAAGGTATGCAAAGCAATCTAGTCAAAGTAAGTAAGAGACTCGATCTAGACTTATGTGATATCTCTTATTATCTAATTATCGAATCTAACTACTCTGAGAAGGTACAAGCTTAGGATCTCTAATATCCAGCTATTGAGTAGAATCTCAGATTTACGTCCTTAAAGTTAAATATTATAACTTGACAAGTTCTAATCCAAAATCATGTGATGACTATATAGTTTAAATAAGCAAATCAACGACCTAATTTTATGAATATTTTACTCTCTTACCCAAATCTTGATTAAATAAATCAAGATTTAAGAATTTAGAACTTAAACCCTATGTTGAGTTCAAAATTCCAAATCCAAGGTGATATTTAAATAGGATCTAGGTTTCTCACTTAATCCCAAAGGTAGAGAATCCTATAAGTTGAAAGATTCAGGAACTAAGATTTTAGTAAAAGGCTATTCTACTAATTATAAGATAAAATAATCAATCAAGAACTTGAGAATCTAAGATCTATATTCAATCCTTAAGATAATTTCATTATCTTATTGATTGAATCATCCTATACCCATATGGAAGGTTTAAAAAGATTAGACAACCAATCATTGAGGAATTCCAATTGAAGGTGATTTGATTCAAATTGAAGATCTAAGTCTAAGATCTAAGATCTAAAGATCTGAGTTTGATCACTTTATACTTCTAGTTAGAGTTTTGACTTAAGAGATTCCAATTGTGATTTTCTTTAGAATTTAATTTCACTATAAGGAGCTTATTAAGTTAAAATTGACAATTCCAAGTATTAGATTAACATTAAACCCATTTTGACCTTCTTAGGTTACTTAAGATCTAAAGGTCTGAGTTTTGATCACTTTAGAATCTTGGGCTAACAATTTCACTTAGACCCTTCCAATTTCTTTTCTTTAACACTTAATTCTTAAGTTATCTTAACTGAACTTATTAATGATATAATTGGTCATTTCAATTATTAAATTTAGTAAATTTAAGGTCAAATGATTTTCATAAGGAATGCTTAAGATTTAAGTATCATTATTAAGAACTAAATGAAGATTTCATGGATTAATGATCACATTATCACTATCCTTGTTCTAGGACTTCAGAGAACATTTCCAATCTATTTTATAGTGGTTTACTGAAATTTTCAGTCTTTAAGGAACATTAAATCACATTTTGGCCAAAATGACCAAAATGCCCTTCTTAAGGCTAAAATTGGGATTTTAGGGTTTTATTGTCCAAATTTGTTCTAATCTATTTTAAAGTGTTTCATATGACTAACTGAAGTGGGAAACACCATTATCTTAGGTTTTTATGACCTAAATAATCTTGATTAGCACTAATCACCTAATTAAGGCACTTATGGTGACTAGTGAATTTAAGACACTTTAGGGCAATCCAGTCTTACACTTAGGTTTTACTATGTCTAATATGATATTAAAAACCATCCCCACCCAAATCAAAGGCTTAGTTAGGGTTTAATTTACTAATTCTTGATTAGGGTGATTAAGGAATGATTAAGAAAATTAATTATCCAAAATTAATTTTAAGGGTCTGGAATTGTCCCTTAGGGTACAAGGAGCAATCATAGCCCTTAAACTCACAATTTAGATATTTACATAATTTTATATGATTTGTTTAAGAATAGAGAAGGTTTGGCAAATAGTTTTTAATCCAATTATTGGATCTAAGATTTTATTTTATATTTAGATTCTCTAATTTTTTTGATTCAAATGGTATATTGGATCATACCATTTGAATATGTATAACTAAAGTTATTCAAATAATTTAATCTGTATTTTTATTTAAATCAGAATCATAGGATTTGATTTATTAAATTCAAAACCATTGAAAGTGTTATTCAATAATTCGATAATAATCCGTGGCCCAAATTAAAAAGACGCGGGTCGGGGTTGGCCAGGCCCAGAGTCGTCTTCGTCTTCCTTCCCGCACGCATCCGCAGCCTTAATTCCTGAGACAGGCTTCCAGCGCCAAAATTCACCACGCTCCGGCCATGCCCTACCCTGGTTTCAACGGCTACACCTTCCCTGACTCTAGACGCACCAATCGAGCCAAGAAGCCCTAGCTGGGAGGCGCCGGTTCGCCAAATTACTACTCGGCCGAGACTTCCCCAACTAGCGCACCTGTGAGGGGTAAATTCTCCTCACAGAATGCACGAGTCGCCTCGATCTTGATCCCTACACGTTCAGGAATCAAGGAGGAAGCGATAGGGTGACTCGAGAGGCCCTTAGGTGGTCTGGATCGTTGCAGTGCTACTCCGTAATTTTTGTCGTCTGGGCTCACGACTGGATCGATCAATTTTAGTCGAATCGATCGATCTGGTCGAGCCCACCCTTCGATACCAGATTGCATTTATTGCCCAGAGGAATCTAATACTAGCTAGGCAATTAACTCCTACTAGAGACGCCGAATTTGGCGAAACCAGAATTCCATCTGGCGGTGCGTACAGATGATGAATTCGTCGTCTGGGTCATTGCCAGACCATGCTTTCTGACTCAATCGAACGCAGAGGAGCTAAGGTAAGGTCCTTCTGAGCTTCTAAGGTTTGAGGAGAGGCGAATCGAGCTGGATTCAGCTCGATAGAGAAGAGGAAGGAAGCTATACCTCGGTTTGAAGATTCACAGTGAATGCAGGCCATCTCAAGTTCCCTTAGAGGTTCCAGAAGCTCTGCAAGGGGGTCTGAACTCCATACTCACCCTCAATCAGCAAATGCAGCGGGTTCGATCGTCGGGAGGGCTTGGAAGAACTGGGAGCTGGGAACGGAGGGCAGAGGGGAAGGTGAGCCTCACAGTGAGCAAAGGAGCTCACTGTGAGATCAGAGTAGGTATTTATAGGCCTCAAGGTGCCTAGGTCCGGGTGGCAAGGCTGGGAGCCAGTAAACTAGGCTCGGGGAAAATGGCAGCCTCGGTCTTCCTTAATTGGGAGGTTCGACCCCCACTGAGCCCCTCTACCGGGTTCGGCCATTCATGGAAGAAATCCTAACGGCTTGAGGGATATGGTGAAGGCATGGCCGACCGGGTTGACATGGCGCGTACGGCAGATCCTCACGGTCGGGGCTAGAAGCGAACGGGGACGAAGATGAACAGTTGGGATCTCTCCTCAGCCGTCTTAGGGTTTCCAACATTTTAAATTTGCATTCATACCCTTAAAACTAATTAAATGGCTCGGATTTGTTGTGTGGACCGCGGATGATCTGCTGTGGAGTCCGGGTCACGCGATAGCGATGCTTCCCTCGTATCCGCCATCTGCCCTATCAACCCAACGGCTAGAATTAGATCCCGCGGAATCGCGGATCTGTCATCAAATGCGCCCCGTGAAATCCCACGGCTCAGATTCAATCTGACCCAACAGTTAGGATTTAGAAGATCTGAGCCGTAGCGCTTTTTCCTTCGATCAATCGAAGGACATCCGAAGGCCCCGCCACTTTGGAAATACCCCGTACTGCCAGCTGCCCTCCCTGCCCCCCACTCGTGCCTCCAGCTCAGCAAGCCATCGTGGATCCTCCCATTATGGCTAGGTGCCCTAATCAGGTCTCGTGGCCCGGCCAAGCTCAAATTGGAAATTTGAGAGCTCGGCCATGGCCCGCTCATTTGGGTCACCCCAGCCAAGCCAAACCCTCTGGAACCTTCCCCTTTCCTTACTGGGGCTATGATAAGCCCCAACATTGCTCCCTTCGATCCTTGCTAGTCAATTGAGCTCGGTTACCCCCTTCGCCATTGCTGTCTGTTCGAAGCTTACGCAGGCAATTCTAAAAGCTCTCAAACTGCTAATAGTAGGCTCTCATTGCGTTTAGGATCCTATGCGCTTTCTGGGGAGCTCAGCCAGTGCCTGTCTTGCCTTCCGCCGATCACACTGAGCCATTCCAACAAACCAGGTATCCCCTTTTGCAAGACTTGAGTCAATGAGGCTTGGGCTATCTTCCATTTGATTCGTTTCAATGCGTATTATCATTTCAAACTCACCATGATCGTAATTGTGCTTTGAGCTAACCCCGATCGATCGAATTGATCGATAGTGCTAAGTCTGTAAAGAAGCCTTGGGACTGAGTAAGGTCCCGGCGTTCCAGCCCACCTCAGGCCCTCAAACCAGGGAGCTTTGATCCGTCTCACCTCCATAATGGTGTAGGGATCAAGCCCTGGGTCTGGCATGGCTTCTGTGAGGAGAATTGTCTCCCCGCAGTAGCTCCATTAAGGGTGCTCTTGTGTGAGTAAGATCTGGTCGATCCAGACCACCTCACAGAGGGTTTCAGGCCCCCTTCAACGCGCCTGGTTACGGTGAACGTGCAACGACCGTCGGTTGGTCGTGTCGTGGTCTGGATGCGTCGAAATTGGCCGATTAGGCTTTTTCCTAATCGGGTCCTTCCGTCGGGGTGAAGCATTGGGGGCGAAGCCCCTGTGCGGGTCGGGCCGACCCATGACCCACGCAGTGCGATAGTGCCGGGCCATCGGGTCGAGCCAACCCGTGCATTTTGAAAATAGGTCAGAACTCGTTTTAAATTAAATAAAACTTATTTTGGAATTATTTTTCTTAAGGAAAATATGTTGGATTAATTAGAAACATGCAATTTAAATTAATGTGATAACTTTCAATCCACTGATTCAAACTATATAATATTATATATCAAATTAATTTTAAAATCATTAGGAATCTAAATATAAAATAATATTTAACTTTTAATGGTTGGATTTTCTATTTAAGTCTAATTATTATAGATTTTAATTAGGGTTGATTAGCATATATACTTAGCCAAATTACATGATTAGGGTTCCATTAGTTTTCTTTTGATCAGTTGAATGCATGTGCTAAGTAGTTTAATTTTCTGATCTCTGTATTTTAATTTATGCCATGATCTTGTAAAACTATAATTAGTAAAAATTAGGGTTTCTAACCTTTGAATCTTAGTAAACTTAGTCTCTAATTAATTGCATGCTAGAATAAAACTTATGTGCCAAGTTATATAGAATTATAATAGTTATATTTATAATTAAGTACTAATACTTTTAAATTAGTTTAGGATTTGATTAGTACTAATTATTTTCTATTTTTCTGAACTTTTCTATTAATATACTTCATAACAGTAAGGTTGATGTATTTACACCATGTATATCAAATTAAGATGTATAAATTTAACAAACCTAAGAAAAACATTAAGAACTTAATTATCTTAATTAATCTTAAGAAATCTTAAGACATTGATCAAACTATTAAGACTTGATCTAAGTCTGAGATTGCCACCAATAATACATCATTAACCCACTAATTTGATATTTAAGTTATAAATAAACACTTGATCTTAATTTGATAAGAGTAGGGGTTTAACCCTAATCTACTTGATTAAGATCAAAACCCTTAATAAATTGACTTAATTTTAAGATAATGTAATTGCCATTATTCCAATAATGCATTTGATTTAGTATTGATCTTAAATTATTGAATTAGACATGTTGAGGATAATAATAAATTCATGTGATTGAATAATTTGAATCTAAACTTTGGATCCTTGATTTTCTCCTATATAAGACTATTAGCATAAAATAATTAATAAGATATTATTGATTTAATAATAGATCTAACTTTAATAATATTCTTGATTTAAATCTCATAATTTTAGAATATTAGATGACCTAATCATCTAATTAGATCACTCTAAACTTAAATAATAAGTAAAACCTATAATGTTAGCATTAGAATTAAGGGTGTGAGATCTTAGGTATCTCACTATAAACTCATGTGTAAAATATTTTAAAGACCTTAATTGATGATATATTGAGGTAGGAAGGACCTTTGCAAACTTATTGAGGTAGAATCTTAGATGATCCTTTTTACTTTAGAAGTTGATCTTAATACCTTGTGGTAGAACTTACCTAACACACTTAGACTGAAATCCCCTCCTTGTGGTAGAATCTATATGTGGTGCTCTTTGATCATATTTCTTCAAACCTTGTGTAGGACTCACCCATTTAGCATAAGGATTGATAGTATTGATAAATTATTGTTGAATAAATAGAATTGCTGAACCTTGATTATTGGATAGTATAGTAGGGTATGCCATAGTACTGGGTTATCTCAGTGATATTCAGGATTGGTTAATTCATCTTAGTATAGATTATGTCTGTGTTCTATCCTACGAGTTTAGTTTGACATAATCTAACTTAGACTAAATCATTCAATCCTAAGAGTGTTACGATTAGGGAATTTAGATCATTAGTTTGTTTGAATAAAAATCATCATCGGGTGATGCTTCCTATCGAAGATCGCTTCCATAGGTGTGCTTCAAGCAAACTACGTGATCCTAGTCACCCTCTTTAGAACACTGAGCGTGCTTATGATTTGGGTATTTTAATAGCTTAGTTTGAGATATAAATTGCCATCGAGTGATGCCTCCTATTAAAGATCACTTTGTTAGGGTGGCTTAATCAAACTAAGAGTTAAGCGACTACCCTTATTGAAAACATGCTATATGTGTGTATACCACCTCCTCATCTGATGATTCATAACTAAAACTTTAACTTTAACTAATTATTATTCTAGAGGCTAGGAGTCATAATCCTTCTAGCAGAATTCTACGCAATGGAGACTTTGAATTCAATATCAGTATTTCTACGCTTTTAGGGATTTTTGGATTTTAACTCATGTAGTATAAAAGCATGAACATGAGCATGAGCATGAGCATGATGAATGATCTCAATAGTGATGTATAAGTATCAGTGATGATTTATGGGTTTACAGAATATTGCATATATTGATTGGGAAATTTCAGGATGCATTGGCATCATAGTAAACTGTATTCCTGTAACAACCCAAGGTTGTTACCCAGCTTAATTTTAGCCTAATTGTATCATAATTATAATTACATTAAGTTCGTCTAGTCATTAGAACCAAACCCTGAAGGTTTGGAGCAATTTAGAGCTAAATCTAATATCTTGGATTATTTTAATATTTAATTAATTAGGAAATTGAGATATTTATTTTGATCTCAAAACTAAAATCCGACTTCGCCATTATGATCATCACCCCCAAATTAGCTAGGGGTGATGTTTTGGACGTGTTTGGAAGTCATCGAATTTTCATCAAAATTTTAATATAATTAAATACCCTGAAAATTAGCATAATTAAATAATCGTCAGAATCGAAATCCGACTTCACCATTGAATTACTCACCCCCAAATTAGTTAGGGGTGAATTTTTGGAAATATTTGGAGTGCGTTTCAAAAATTCAAGTTTTTAAATATTAAGGAAAATAAATAGATAATTATTCAGCCCCTCATTTGTAATTTCTCCCAAATTTTTATTACTTCCTCTCAGCCCCCTTCCATGGCTGGCGCCACCATGCCCCCATAGGCTCCTTCATGATGGCTCCCTACTCCTCCCTCTCCCTAGGCTAATCATTTCTCTCCTCCTTTAAGAAGGAGCTCAAGCTCCTTCTTCATCTCCATTTGGCAAACTATAGCTCTTCTCTCTATTTCCTCCATTGCTGAGTGGTGTTGAAGAAGAAAAAGTTCAGCTCCACTCCAAGGTCTTGAAGGAAGCAGAGTACCCTCTTCCTCTTCTTCCAAGGACAAAAATGTACCCATTTGCTCCTCTCCTTTTTGCCTTCTTCATATTATTATTATGCTTGAATGCACCTTTGGAAGTCCGTAAGCATGTATGAAAGTCATTAAGACTCTTAAAAGCATTGTAGAAAGTTGCTCTATTTTCATTTATTCAGCATACCATGTTATTCATCCACATTTTTTGTATAGTTAAAATGCTCCGTTTATGCTAATTTTGGTGTTGATGAAAAGGTATCGGAAGGACCTTTCCATTGATATATGGCACTGCTCATGGAACTCTCTGGATTGAGAGCAATTAAGCTCGAAAATAGACCATACAGGTTTTATCCAAGCGAAAATGCCGTCTGGCACTACAGCTCCCGAAGTTGCGAAATAGGCCGTTGTAGCGCACTGCAGCGGTAGTTTGGCAGAAACTTATAAAAACATATATTAAAGTAATTAAATAGTAAATTTGCAAATTTGACAGCTCCAGCGCGCTGCAGCGGGCTGCAGCGGTATTTCATGAAAAACTTAGGAAAATAATTAATGAAGTATTTAAACAATATTTTGCAAAATAGACCGCTACAGTGTGCCATAGCGCACTACAGCGGGCCGCAGCGCACCCCAGCGCTAAAAGCACTACCGCGTGAAAAGCGCTACCGCGCGAAAAGCGCTACAGCGCGCTGCATCGCCCAGACTTGCAAAATGCCTAGAATTCTTCTAATACTGCTCAGTTTTGGCTGAAGTGGCCAAAACTTCACTATTTTTGTATTTTAAGGCCCCTATGACCCTAGCGGGGCTGAGTTATATTAAATTGAACATTTCATAAAATTCTATGTTGAAATTAAATTTGAAACGTTGCCATTCTTAATATGCTCAACAATCTACTATGTACTTTAAATGTACGTCATATCAAATACTAAGTAATAGTATCCTTAAAAGCATGTAACAAATAGGTAAACCTTAATAACCTAAATAGCATGAAACTTAGATCTTTTAGAATTGTGATTAAGTGCTAATCCCTTTGCTTGTTTTAGGATTTGATTAGCATTAATTACCTTTTTATTTTATATCATTTTTTCATTTATATGCTTTTATGATTTTTAGGATGTATGTTAGAGAACTATAAACATTATTTGGACATTTAAGTACACTTGATTGACATTAAATTATAACCTGTGGCAGCCGCATCCTTTAATCATAAGGATTAGGGTGTGGTCATCACTAAACACATACCTTACTTAATATTAGGTTGGAATTTAAGACTCCAATCCAATCTTAAGAGAAAGATGTGCTTTTTATAATAAAGCAAATGATAATAATCATTTAATGAGTATATTATGAAATCAGAGTGCAGAAGAAAAGTACAAACTGAAATAATCATCCATTTATCCATATTACATAGTAAAACATCCAGCTCATAATATATAATGCAGGAAAAGTAAAGTACAATTTAATCATATATTATTATAAACATTAAAGTTTAAGGACTAAAATATAAAGTGAAGTCTCTCATCCTTTCGAATGCAAAAGAAAAATAAACTAAGAAGCAAAAATCTAGTGGTCTTCAGCAACTTGCACTGCTTCCTGGACCTGCTCTTCTAAAGGTTCAACCTCCTCAAATAGCTCAGAATCTACCATTATCAGTTTTATAATGTTAGGGCCCTAGCCAACAAAAAAAATCTAGTTAGACAAATGTCTAAGTACATTTTAAGGTAATCATTTTTATGTATTTTAAAGATATCACAATACTAAGCAATATAGGAGCAATAAAGCATCAAAGAAAGGTAACAAAGTTATAATTAACATAGTTATAACTCAAACAAGATGTGAGGTAAGCACATACCTCAACTCAAGCTCCATAAATGATAAGTAAAGTGCAAATATAAATCTACTAAGTGCAAAGAAAAGTCCTAAATAATATGATCAAACTAAACATGCCAATTTATAATATAAAGTAAAAGTACTGTACTGAAAAGAAGTCTAACATCCTAACATACTTTAAAATAAAGTAAAATGACTGAAATAAAAGAATATTACAGGAAATTCTGTAATACAGAAGAACTACAGAAAATGAAAATATGACAGAAAGCGAACTGAATTGTAAAGTAAAGATAGGTTGGAACTGTAAAGAAACTACCAAACAACTGAAAAGACAACTATAAAGTGACTGAAAAGTAAAAGTAATATAATTGTACAATGCCTATAAAATAAAAGTAAGGTAAAGTATAAAGTAAAGTGTGGAGATACTCCTACTTAGTTTTGCCAAAAAGAAAAATCCATCTGCTCATCTAGGAGAAACATCCTAGATTAAAGTATGTTGTGCTAGGAAAGTGTCATAGTCACAAGGTAACGTCCATCTAATCATCCAGGAAAGTGTCCCAGGTAAAAGTAACAAGCACTAGGAAAGTGTCCTAGGCAAAAGTAACAAGCACTAAGAAAGTATCATAGGCAAAAGCTATCCTAAAGTAACGTTATATTAAATGACAGACTAAGTAAAATATAACTCACAAGGTGTATTAAAGTTTGTTTTATTTAATTTTTCTTTTTAAGTTATGCAAATGCTATAAAAATGTAATTCAAAGTATAACATAAAATATTCATCAAGTATTTCTAAATATGTCCAAAAATGTAAAGAGGCTCAAAAATAATGAAAGCATAGCATTTCAAATTCAAGGAAATAATTAGCACTACACAGACTTTATGATATCACTTGTTTTCTAATTTAATCATTATAACTACTCTAAGTTACATAAGATTCAGAATCATAAATTCCTATACTGTCTGTAACTTAGAATCACAAACCTATAAGTTAAATATAAATAGGACTGGCCACATCCTAATTATAACTGAATCAAAGTCATCTTCAAATTAAATAAATAAATCAATCATCCTAATTTGTTATTTTATAAATCCTAAACATAATCTTGATTAGCCAAATCAAGATTGAAAGGATTAAGAATCAAACTCCAAAAAATGAAGTTCAATTACTTAATCATAAAGGTCATCTTAAGGACTAAGGTTTAATCCCATCTCATTGATTAAGTGTTAAGGAAAATCCTATTGAATTAAGTCAAATTCAATAAGATAGATTTCTAAACTTAATTATAAGATTAAAAGATCAAATAATCATTTAATAAATTATGAAAATCTAATAAACTAGTCAAATCAAAGTTTCACCTTAATGAATAACCCACTTTACTCATTAGATGAATTCTGACCTAAGATCTATTCTTAATCTTAAGAATTAAAGCTCTTAAGTACTAATAGTATCACTCAAATACACATCCTAACTAAGGTTATAAGACCTAAAGAATGATCTAAGAAGTTCAAAGGAAAGGAAAGATCTCTCATATGTCACTTAGGTTTTACTTAAGACTCAACTTAGGATTTTTATTGAATTTCTAATTTGAAACTTAGAAATATCTAAATCAAGGTCTACATCATTTTAATTTCTATATATTATGATTTAGAGATGAAATCAGATCTTAAATTCATTAAACCCTAATTTTGGGCAAAAAAAGACCTTTTTGCCCCTACTTAAGGATTTGAAATTTCATCTTTATAAAATAGGGTTAAATTCTAGATTTTAATAAAATGGAATGATTACTTATTGTCTAATATGAGTTTAGACAGTAAGTTCACTAATTTTGGTTAAGTATAAGCCTTATAAGGTCAAATTAAGGAATTTAACCTATAATGACAAATTGGTAATTTTAACCTAATGAAAACTAAATGATTTTGTTAGTTTATTATAGATTATGTCCTAAGGTTTCCATAGAACCTAAAATCATCAAATTCTGATATGTATTGGCTAGGTTATAGCCAATACAAATTCTAGGGTTAAAATGGTAATTATGTTCTTAATCAAGGGTCAAAAATTCTAACTTCCCCAATTAGTGTCCAAATTGAGTAAAATTAGTGGCTATGGTTCACAAATAATCCACTAATTTCATTGACTAGTGGTAGGTTCAATTTGGACCTTAATTGGCTAAGTTATGGCCTAATTAGAGTTTAGGATGATTAGTGAGTGATTAGTGAAATTAATCACAATATCACTAAACCAATTACACAGTTAGGTTCTAATCTACTCTAAGAGCTCTCTGAAACTTGAATTATTTAATTTGGATTATTAATTTTGCTAATCTTCACTAATCAAATTTTAAGGTAATTAGGGCTGATTAAGAAATCTAACTGTTAGATCCTAAATAGTTTTATAGTTTATTGTTAATTAGGTTTTTTTGAGCTAAATGGATATTTAGATCACCTAATTTGGAGTTAAATTGACTAACTTATGGTCAATTGAAGTTTTAAGATTAATTAACTTAATTAGGGTTAGGTCCTAAAAGTCATTAGTCTAAAATTAATTCAAACAAAAAATAAACACTACTAGGTTAATCTTTAGGGTTTTCTAATCACTTTGAGACCCATTTTGGGTATGTTTGGGTAATCACGTACAAAGTTATAGTTAAATGAAATTTTGTAACATATTTTTGAATTATTTAAAACCCCTAAATGTCACTATACAAAATATAAGTCCAAACAGAGATTTGACAGTCTCAGATTATTCCTTAATTTTTACTAATTAATTTAGCATATTTAATTGTATTAATTGGACTCATATTTATTAGGATATAGCTATTTGAATATTTGTATTTAATGAATTTAATTATTCTAATAATTATTTAATTTAGAATTCTTTAATCCTTAATTCCACAGTTAAATAAAGCGGCGGGTCCCACCACTTAAATAACGGCAACGTGGAAGGCGCTGGAAAATCGGGCCAGCTCATTACATTCGGGTCACCGGGTCTCCGTGCTCGGGCCACGCAAGACCCGAAAATTTCATTCGGACCCCGTCTTCCTTCTCAAGTCGGGGACGAGAATGATTAGGGCACCACTTAATCTTCGATCTCAGCTCTTCCAATGACAAAACGTGCATCTGAATGCAAGCTTACGATTCAGGCTTCTCGACGAGCTAATGGTCTTGTAATAGGATGACTTCTATCAAGCCAAACTATGATGCCCTAAATTTGTCAAGGACACGAATCGATACTTTCAGATATGATTCGATCATCAATGAATAATCAATTCCATTCCATTTAAGTTCAATTATCTCATATAACTCATTTCTTCCGATTTGTATATTACTTAAACCTAATTGAATAGATGCATAGATGAGTTTTTTTTTTCTTTTAGGAGATGAAAAATGGATTGTTTGCAGACACAAACTGAGCTTATGAACATTCAATCAACTGAATTCATCAATACTGAATATCGTCTTTGCAATACGAGAGCAATTAATCTTCCTTTATGAAATTTAATTTCGAAAATTTTTAGGAATAAGGCGATTCCTGATTTAAGGCTTGCAGACAAGAGGAAAAAAATGCGTGCAGGTTCAGATGAGTTGAAAAGAAATCCATATTAGCCGATACCCTTTCCTGATGGATTAAGGTTTTACTTTGCCATAAGGAGAGGCCTTTAAGTGGTGAAGGAGCCATTTGGCATGGCGTGCGAAGCCATCGTGGCAGCGCTTGCGACACGCGTTGAATCAGAGACGAAGATGGGACGACCGTCCGATTGAATACGATCGGACAATCGGATGGGGTGACGGCTACAGCAAACGGCGTTTAGGATGATGAACGGCATTTTAAGTAAACTGATGGAATTCGTTGTTTTAATTAAGTAATATTAATATTATCATAATTTATATCATTTTTATTAATTAAAATTTGATATTTAGATGTATCCCAAAAATTCCCAATAAATCACCCATAATTAATTGAGGGATGAGGAACATAATGGCGCGATCAGATTTTTGAATTGACGAGCATTTATATATTTGATTTTTTAGGGTATTTAAATATTATTAAAATAATATTCGAAAATCCAACGACTTCCAAATGCCTTCAAAACTTCACCCCTAGCTAATTTGGGGGTGGTGAATGCAATGGTTAAGTCAGATTTTTGATTTGAGGTCAAAATAAAAGTCAATTTCTAGGGTTTTAGGATTTTTCCAAAAATCATGATTTGATCCTGATTTGATCCAGATCTTAAAAGCATGTTCTAAATGACTTAATTAAGATACTATAACCATAATTATGACTTAAATTAGTTACAATCGACCTAAGTAACAACTTGGGTTGTTACACAACTGCACACAAGAATCTTGATATCTTGATTAAATAGATGATACTTAATCCAAACCTAAGTTTGACATCAATAATAAACTAATAATATATTGATTTGTCATTACCCTTTAAATCAACCTTTGGTCTTAATGATAGAACGGTCAGTGGTTAAACCCTAACTTGTCTTGATTAAGATCTAAATATTAATCACTTAATTAATCAACTTGATTGTAAGATAATTTAATTGACATTGTTCCAATAATGCATATGATTTGATGTTGATCTTAAATCATTGAATTAGAAGTACTAATGTTAATATTGAATATGTGTAATTGAATTATTTGGATCTAAACTTATATCTTTGATTTTCTCTTACATAAGACCATTAGCATAAAATAGATCATAAAATTATAATGATTTATGAAATGATCTAATCCTAATAAGATCTTTGATTTCATCCCATGATTGTAGAATAGGAAATGATCAGATGAATTTTAATCATCTGAATCAATCACTTTAACCTAAGTCTAACAAATAAATCTTAAGAAGTAGAAGTGTGAGATTTTAAGGGTCTTACTTTAGGATCGTCTTGAAATGTTTAAAGACCTTAATTATTGATATATTGAGGTAGGAAGGACTTTTGTAACTTATTGAGGTAGGAATCTTAGATGATCCTTCACAATTTTAGAAATTGAACTTGATATATTATGGTAGGGATCACCTAAAGTATTTAAATTGAGACTCATTCCTTGTGATAGCAGCCTATATTGAGTGATCATTTGATCACATCCTTGGAATCTTGTGTATGACTCACCCATTTAGAGTAAGGGTTATTTAGCTTTGATAAATCCCTGTGATTAAATAGAGTTGTTCGAACCCAGGTCATTAAATGGTGTAGTATAATATACCCATAGTACTAAATTATTTTAGTAGTATCTAGGAATGGTTGAGTTACTCTAAGTGAGATTTATCTTTGTGTTATCATGCAGGCTTAGGCGGATATAACCTCGCTCAGAGTAAATAAATTGATCATAAGAGTGTTATAAATAGGGACTCATTCCTTAGTTTGATTAAAATACAAATCGTCATCGGTGATGCCTCCTAGAGAAGATCTCTTCAATAGGTGTGGCTTAAACAAAATAAGTAATTCGAGATACCTTCTTTAGAACACTAAGTGTGATTGTGAGTTGGGCATCTTAATGACTTAGCTTGAGTTACAAATCGCCATCAGGTGATGCCTCCTATCAAAGATCACTTCGTTAGGGTGGCTTAATCAAACTAAGTGTTAAGGACCACCTTTCTTGCAACTATGCTAAATATGTGTATACAATCATCCCATCTAATGATTTTTAAGTAAATTCTCAACTTTAACCAATTATTGAGCTAGAATTTAGGAGTCAAAATTCTTTTAAAGTCACTAGTGGACTCTCCTTTAGTTTTACTTTCTACTTAGTATTTTCAGTTCAGTACTTAGTTTTATTTCAGTATTTCAATAAAATGTTTGTAATAATTATGGATGCATTTTATTTTCTTTTTTGAGATAAATGTTTCATACAGCTTCTGTGATGAATATTCTGGATATTTGCGTTAAGTTTCTACACTCTGTTATTTACTACTTATACTTAGTATTGTGATGTGCTCAGCATGCTGGAAATGCTAATATACTATATATATATTGGATTCCTATTGTATTCAAAATCTAATGTACGTATCTATCTAATACTTAAGATAAGGATACTACTCTTATCTTAAGTATTAGCTCTTAACCCTCCTTAAGGTTGAGTCATCATCCCTTCAGATGGGCTTGGTTCTCAACTATTCGGGGAGACAGGTTATTTCTCCCCGAGTGGCGCACCGTTCTGTCACTGAACTTAATTATGACTATTTCATTTGCGCACGACAATGGGATGAGGAGCTACAATTCCCAACTAGATGTATGTACATATTGGACCGTACGACTCATAGCCTGTCAGTGATAGTTCTATTACATACTTGTGGTATACCGTGTTGTGGTATATTTGGATGCATTATCCCAGTGACATATAGTACGGCATTAGACATTTTTACATTTATATTTGAGCATTTGATATTTTCGCTTACTTTCAGCATTTAGCTTTTAGTTCAATTTTATTTTGTTTAGTCTTTACATTTTCAAGTGATTCAGTGCCCTTACATATCTTTCTATAGTTTTCTTCGCTTTACTGTCTACTTGTGTTTATTTTAGTACTGCTTAGTTTAGTTGCGATGTGTTAGACTTTTTATCTAACACGGGGTACTTTTGGGATCCGACAATTTGCTAGATCCTGAGCAGCTTGTTGAGTTAGGGTAAGAAGACTTGCAGGAGATCCAGGAGGTGTATGTGGAGCCTTAGTGGATCCGCTTTCCACCTTTCAACTTTACTATTTTTGCTTTCAGTGCTTTAGATGAACTTTACTTTTGCATCATTTTGAATTAGTTTGTAATAACTCTGGATATATTTTACTTTTTTTTTTCTGAGATGAATATTTACTACTGCTCTGTGATGAATGTATTCTGGATATTTTGCTTTAGCTTCTGCACTATGTAATTCTACTATTATACTTAGTATTATGATGTGATCAGCATATTGGAAATGCTGATATATTGATGACATGTATTGGATGGCTGTTTACCTTGTATATCTAATATACGTATTAGTTTAATACTTAAGATAAATATTCTACTCTTATCTTAAGTATTGACTCTCAATCCTACTCTTGGGTTGAGTCAATAGCCTTCAATATGGTTCAGTCTTAACCTATTCGGGAAGATGGGCTGTGTCTTCCCGAGTGGCGCATGCTCCACCACCGATCTGATTATACTTGTTTATTGCGCGTGACGACGGGCAGGGCGCTACAGACGTGTCTTGACTCCCTGAAGGTATGGCAATTGAATGCTAACCGTAGTATGGAGTACTGGAGGCAAATTTGGCAGTCCAAGGTACCTTATAGCGAGTGCCAATGAAAGGGGTATTGGGGACAACTCTGGCCAGGCCAGCCCAGGCCCGCGCGGTGCGACAGTGACGACCTAGTCGGGCCTCGATTCGACCCGCGCTGTTTGGTAATTGGGCCAGGTTAATTAAATCATATTAGGAATTATTTTTCTTATGTTTAATAAATGATAAATGGAATATATTAATTTACCTATGATTTAATTATTTGAAAACATTCAAATTAAATTAATGAAATAACTTTAGTTGTACTTATCTAAATGATATCATCCAATGTACCATTTGATCAGAAAAATATAAGGAACAATAATATGTAATAAAATTCTAGATCTAATGGTTAGACTTTTTGATTTAGCTTAATCTTTCTCTAATCTTAATTAGTAAATAATTAATTTATTAAATGTTCAAAATTCATGATTAAGATCTCTAATTATTCATAAGATTGAGAAGAACTTATTTATGCCTTTAAAGATAATTTAAGAGCTTTAAATTTGTTAATCATCTTTTAATCACCCTAAATCTTAATAAGTGATTAATGACCTAATTAAACCTCTAATTTTGGTAAACAAAGTTCATATCATCTTCTTAAGTATATTAAAGTTTGTATATGTGTTTTGATTCCCATTTTAAATCATAATTTTCTTAATCACTTTTCTTTGCCTTAAAAAGTGATTAGTGCTAATTAATCAAATCTTAAGTTCAAACCTAAATTTAAGTGTCTCATTTCTCTTATTAGTCAATTCAAAGCCTATTAGAACTAATTGGAATCAATTTGGATGCTGTAATCTTAAAATCCCAACTTTATCCTTAAGAAGGGTATTTTGGTCATTTTGACCAAAGGATTGTTTAAGAATCCTTAAATCCTAGAAATATCATTAATATGATTCTAATTAGTAATGTAATATATTAAGATTATTTATTTAGATTTTAGACCTAATTGATGGCTTAAGCTTAATTTTTCTTAAATTTTCTCTTAAGTAATTCAGAAAGAACTTAAAGTGATCTTAGACCCTTTATTTAATCTTAAATGATAAAATATAATCTCATGGAATTAGTCCTATGTGCCTTATTATACTAATCATAAAAATTATTCTTATGAAAGTGTCTTAATGAAAACTCTAAGCCTAAAACCTATCTGAAGTCTTAAGTGATTAAACATGAGACTTAAATCTTACATCCTTAATCATCCATTTGATTTGTACAATCTTATTCTAGAAATTCCTAATTGATTTAATTCTTTTGAATCCTTCTAGTGGGTTTAAGTTAGTTCAACCTATATAATAATATGATTATTCTATAGATTGAACTTACATCTTAGATTCATATGTCCTTATTTAATTATTTTATCTCATAATCATAGATTTAGCCTTTCATTAAGATCAAAATCTTTTAATCTTTCAGCTTCTAAGATTCTCTACCTTTAGAATAAGTGTGAGTGTGAACCCTTTGATCCTTAGAAGATTAGCACATTGGATTTAGGATTGAACCCCAAATTGGAGTTTAAGTTTAGAATCCTTAATTTTGATTGGCTAAATCAAGATTGAGTTTGAGTTATTAAATACATTAATTAAGTCGTTGATTTAATTACTTAACCTTTATAGTCATCACTTCTAATTATGAATTAGAACTGTAAAGTTTTAATGTTAACTTTAAGGTTGTAACTCTATGATTTTACAGGATAGTTAAATATTGGAGATCCTAAGCCTGCACTAGCTCAGAGTAGATATAACGAATTTAATTAGACGCTAACATATATCACATATGTTTAGTTGAGTCTCTTACTTACTTAGTTATTACTACTTCGCACACCTTGTGTTTGAGCCTTTTTCCTTGTACATATTAGTGGAACAGAGGATACTTGATGAGTATCCTATGTTAGATTTGAGATTGCATAAATATATTTTAACTTCATTCAGTTCTCAGTATAATAGAGCGTGTTCTAACTTAGTTTGCTCCTTCAGTTCAATTCTTTGGATATGTATTAGACTCGAACCTAGTTCTGTGCATGGCTAGGGGGATACATGTGTGATTTTATAAGTTTAATTCGGACCTAGCTCTGAGGATGCCTAGAGGGATATATATTGAACTTTATGTACAGTAGTCCTATTTGGCCCATTTCTGTTATGGCAGTATGTGGCGGCCCTGCCCCGCCGTGGTACTGTTAACCCTTAAGTTAACATTATTACGGTGGAGGGGTCACCAAATGACAAGGTCCCCACTTAAGATTGAATTAGACACGTGTTCTAATTCAATTAAAATAAGGACTTTGTCATTTATCCAAAAATACTATCACTAAATGATTATACATGAACTCAGAGTGCGGAAGCAATAAAAGATATAACATCCATCCAATATAGTATAAATACAACATTACATAATAAGTAAAGTGCTGAAAGAAAAATATAAACCTGTATTATTATATCTTTTAATAAGTTTAAAAAAAACTGAAAGAAACTCTCAATCTCACTGAAAAATAGAAAACTAAGGCTACAGATCTTCAAGAACGGGCTCCTCCTCCAATGGTAAGCTCTCCACTAGATCTACTGCTCCAATAAACTCAGATCCTACCATTATCAGTTTCATAATGGTAGGGCCCCAGCCAACAAAAGAAAAACTGGTTAGACAATATGTCTAAGTACATTTTAGGGTAAAAGTTTATTTAAGTTAACTGAATATCACCATAAAAATAGAACTGAGCAAAATAGGTGCAGAAAAGCGTATCAAAAGAACAGTAATAAGTTATAAACTACAGTTTATAACTAAACAAATAGGAAGTAATACATACCTCCCCCAAGAAACTGCAACACAAACAGGTAAGTAAAAGAAAAGTAAAACTGTAAGAAAAGTACAACCTAAACATACTTATGATTAAACAAAATATGCTAGGTGACATACATAATTTGAATAGTATAAAACTGAAAACACTAACATACTATGTGAGCATATGAAAACAGTAAGTAAAACTAGCATCCTATATAGTGCAGGAAAACTGTAAAACAGTGCTACAATGCAGTATATATAAGTAAAACAGTAACTGTAAACTGAAACTACAGTGACTATATAAGTCACCTGAAATGAACACGAACTCAGCAAATCTTAGCCTGATGAGCTAAGAAACTCTGAACTGAATATCACTGAAACTCTTAGCCTGATGAGCTAAGATAGAAATTGAATGTAAGTGTACTCGAATTAGTATAACCATATCAAAATCCTGACTTTATAGTCAGTAGGGTAAGAGTCTATCCATCCTATCCCATGGACTAGGCATGGCATAGACTATCGGACTGAAACCCCCTACAAGAAGCCGACCCCGAACGAGTTGATCGAAGAGGTATACTAATCAAGCTACACCTTACAAACCACTTGTGAAACAAAAACACAATGCTATTTATGAATGTTCAAAATTGACATAAGATATTTATCAAATATCTTAAGTACATAATATATGTTCAAGGTATAAGGCTCAAAATCAAGGAATGCGAAGCATCAAAATCAAAGTGCAAGAAACTCTATCTAAAACACATGTGATATCCATTGTTATCTACTTTATTCGTTCTATCTACTCTAAGTTACATAAGTTTCAGAATTCATCAATTCTTACACATTCTGTAACTTAGAATCACGAATCTTACAAGTTGAAGATAATTAGGACTGGCCAAGTCCTAATTATAACTTAATCAAAAGACGACTATTTGGTTAAAATAAATAAATCATTGACCTAGTTTTGTAAATTAATTCATCCCAACCACATCTTGATTAACCAAATCAAGATGAAAAAATTAAGAATTAGACTCCAGATGATGGGGTCTAACCACTTAATCTAAATGTATAATCTAAGGGTCTAAGGTTTAGAACCCATAACTCATGGATTAGATTAAGGCAAATCCTAATGATAAATCAAATTCATTATGATAGATCTCTATTCTTAGTTCTAGGGTTTAAAGATTAAATAATCATTTAATAAACTAAGAAAAATCTAGAAACTAGAAAACTCAATGTTTCATCTAATTGAGTAACCCAATTTACTCAATAGATGAATTCTATCTTAAGATCTATTCCTAATCTTAGGAAATAAGGCTCTTTATTACTAAGATTATCTCTCAAGATACACATCCTAACTAATGTTATAAGACCTAAGGATGATTAAAGAAAGAGAACTTTACTTAAGACTTAGGAATTTTCCTTAAGAAACTAAGATTAAGATTTTAATCAAAGTCTAATTTAAACTTGGATTTGATTAATTTCAACTATGAATCATTCTATTTACTAATTTTAGTGATTAGAAACTGAATTGAGGGCTTTTAAAGGCTAAACCCTAAATTTGGGCAAAATGACCATTTTGCCCCTACTTAAGGTTTCAAAAGATCAACTTTTAATCTAGGGCTTAAATTCTGAAATTTTCTTTTGGAAATAGATTCTTACTGTCTAATATAAGATTAGACAGCAACTGAATTAATTTTGGGTAATTATTAAGCCATATGAGATCAAATTAGTGAATTTAACTCATAAGGGCAATTTAGTAATTTTACTAAGTGAAAGTTAAATTTTCTCTTAGATTATTGTTCTTTACTGTCTAAGCTTTCTATAGAATCTAAATTTGCTAAATTCTGATAAGTATTGGCCAAGTTATGGCTAATACAAGATCTAGGGTTTAAAGTTAATTAAGGGATCCTTAATTATAGGTCAAAAAATTCTAACTTTGCCAATTATTATCCAAATTAAGCAAAAACAATGGCTATGATTTATAAATAGCCCACTAATCATAATGACATGTGGTAGGCTCAATTTGGACCTAATTTGACTAAGTTAAGACTTAATTAGGGTTTAGGGTGATTAGTGAGTGATTAACAAAATTAATCACTCAAATACTATTCCAACCTTATAAATTGATTCTAAATGGTTCTATGAGTCCTCTAAAACTTAAATTACTCAATTTGGATTATTAATTTGGCTAATATTCACTAATCAAGATTTAGCGTAATTAAGGATGATTAGCAAATCTAACCATTGGATCTAAAATATTTTTACATATTACTGTTAATTAAGTTTTTTTGATCTAAATGGACCTTTGGATTATCAAATTTGGAGCTCAATTGACCAAGTTATGGTCAATTGAAGTTCTAAGGTTAATTAGGGTAATTAGGATTAGGTCCTAAATGTGATTAGGCTCAAACTAATCCAAACAGCCAAGATAACCCTACTAAAATGATCCTTAGGGTTTTCTGATCACTTTAAGACCCATATTGGGTATGTTTGGATTAATCTACACAAAGTTATGGTTAATTGAACATTTGAGACATAAATTTGAACTTAATTAAACCCTAAATGTCTATTTACTAAATATAGATCCAAATGCAAAATTATTGGAATCAATAAATTTCTCATATTTTTCTGATCAATTTGATATATTTATTTGCATAATTTGGATGTGTATTTTAGGAGTTATTAAGGTTTAAAGTTTAGTATTTAATTAATTAATTAATACTGTTTATTTAAATTAATTTAAATCTGTTATTATAATTTATATATATATATATAATTAATTCAATTATATCTAAATGTTATATAATTCAAAATATGTATCTTATTTATTTATGCCAGGATGGACCCCACCAGCGCCACGTGGCGCTCTGAGAGTCGCCGGGACAGGGAGTGGGGCCCACACCTGTCTCAAACGAGACGGGCTGACAGATTTGCTCAGCGGTGGGTCCCACGCTAGGTGCCCAGCCAATGGAATTGCGCCAGCACAACGGACCGGACCGGCTGGACCGGTCCGACAGCAAAAGAACCGGATTAAACGGGTCTGATCAGACGGTTCATGATGTCTGGATCAGATCCGTCGATTGGCATTCCTTAAGATTAGGTTAATCTATTTTGATTAATCTAAGCATCATTAGGATAAATTTTAGAAATTGAATGGACAAAAATGAAATCGAGTGAATCGAACAGTCCATATCGATTGCTTAGATCCGAGGGCCAGATCCACCTCAGATCTAACGGATGGATCAGATCCTCCGTTCGACTCGTCTCCCCGTCCAGCGCTTTTAGGGTTTAAGCATTTCGATCGATCGAAGATCGATCGCTCAATCAAAGGAAAGTAATGCACGAACAATAATAGATGCTTTGATATAAGGCATAAACGAAGACAGAAGAGGAGTAGAAGGTACCTGTCGAGGGAAAGTTGCCGAACGCAGAACTTAGATTTCGATTTTTGAAGATTCAAAATGGTGCATAGAGGTTTCTAATGGTCTTATCGAAGTGTTGAGAGTGGTGGATGGGTGCGTGGAGGCCGCTCGACGAGCGCGCGTGGAAATAGGGTTACACGCGTCGCGTGCCTGCGACCCGCCGAAGAAGACAAGCCCGGATCCGTCCGATCTCAGATCGGACGGTCATGACGGACCGTTAACTCTAACCTAAATAGTAGATGGCGTTAATTCATTGCTGACGGCGTCAATAAGTTATAAAAGTTAAATAATTATTTTAATTAAATTATACAGATTTAATTAATCAAATTTACCCTATTAAATGCATCCCAAAAATTTTCAATAAATCACCCTTAGCTAATTGAAGGGTGAGGAACACAACGGCGCACTCAGATTTTTGTTTCGACGAGTATTTATTTATTTGATTATTTAGGGTATTTAATTATTATTTAAATATTTGACGAAAAATCAACGACTTCCAAATGCCTCCAAAATTGCACCCCTAGCTAATTTGGGTGTTCTGAACGCAATGGCGAAGTCAGATTTTCAATCTGAGGTCTAAATAAAAAGTCAAATTCTAAGGTTTGAAATTTTCCAAAATTCTAAATTTGACTTTGTTGACTTCTAGTTTGACCTAGGTTTTAGAGGCGAGTTCTAAATTACTTAATTAGTGACTTAGAACCTTAATTAAGACTTAGATTAATCTTAATTGAGCAAAGTAACAACCTGGGTTGTTACACAGTACTACTTTAGGCATACTTCTACTTTTCAGTTCAGTTCCAGGAGCTTGTTTAGCCATCTATTTTACTTGCATTTTTACTATTTTTGTATGCTTTTAAAGTTTATTTATGTTAAGTACTTTCAGTTCAGCATTTTATTCAGTACTTGCATATATTATGATGCTAGTTTCAGTTTATTTTTCTTATGCTTCAGTTCATATTTCTTTATGTAAATTAGCACATATTCATATGATCATAGCATATTATGATGAGTTTATTTTTAGTACTTTTCAATAATATACATATATTTTTGCCTACCTTTATACAGGCTCTTGTTGAGGTATGTGAATCTACATACTTTGCTTTGTTTAGTTATAAATATAAAGTTATAGCTATCATATTTCTTGTGGATTATTGCACCTTAATTACTTGCATATTTAGCAAAAGTTGTAATATCTTAAATGTTTAATTTCATTTAAATTATCCTAAAATGTACTTAGACAATTTATCTAACTGTAAGTTTTTATTTTTTTGGTTGGGGGCCCTGACATTATGTACCGACAATGTCAGACTCAGAGCTATTCGTTGAGGTTCCTGGTGGAGAGGAGCTTGGCTAGGAGGAGGGCCATCCTGTTGTTTAGCTTAGCTAGCCTTATTTTCTGCTGTGAGGATGAGTGTTACTTTTCTTGTAAATTCGGTCTGTAATAATTTCATATTCTGAATATATTTACTTTCTGTACTGTCATGTTGAGCTGAGTTATTATTTTACTTTCCTTACTATGTTGTGATGTGAATGTTGTACCTTTTTATGCTTCCACTATTTTGATATTTTAATGTATGTTTTTCAGTTTCAGGTGTCAAGTCTTCTAATTAAAACGGGTTATGTTTTATACATGACTCGACTATAATTGAGAGATTTGCCATAGTTGGAGACCGTATTCATCGTAATCATGTTAATCTCACTATTAGTAAGACCACGGAGGGTGTGGGGCCCCACAGTTGGTATCAGAGAATACCATAAGGTGTCAGATTGAGATTTATATTCTTTTCTATCTAATGGACCGTTCTTTTGAAAATTTCAATCATTAAAATATAACATCTATAGCACAATACTCTCAGCAACTCTATGAAAGTGTAGACTGGAAACATCAATTAAAGATAATTAAGTCAGCCTCCAAATAACTAAAGAAACAATCATCTTACTCTTTTTATACTTTGTTGTCCCCTTCTAGGATACAAATCATCTTCAACGTCACCTTCCATAGGAACTTTACATCTCTCCTATAATTTGAGTCATGTCTAATCTCATAGGGATATTCATTTCTAGCATGTAGCAAAATATTATATTATGTTATATGTCTATTTTGATATGCGGAATCAGGTTGTGATGGTTGTTGGTCATTTATTGTATTCATTATTTTTTTTAATTTGCATAATCTGATCTTGCATCATAGCTATGGAAGCCTCCAAACCCTCAACTCGATAATTCATCTCGTCATCATTTAGATCTTGGATACTAGCCATGCAACTCTAAATTTGTCAATATATTAGTAAATGTACAACATAAAATTGGAACAAATATCTTGAAAATAATGAATTAATATAATGTCTCAAATCCAATTTAAAAGTAACTCATTTACACTCTATGATATTTATTTTAGTGGTACACAAGTTCACAAGAGATTACTCAAGAATTTAGTAGGTTGTGAAACCAATTTATCGGCTATTGTATGATGAAGCTCACTCACTATAACCAGACAAAAATACGAACTTACACATAACTTGTAATTGATATATAAACATCATTAAGAGCTATATTGATTGTAAATTCAATACTCCAGAACTTATGTAGGGGCTAACGGATTACCACTCACGTGTCTAAATTTATTGCTAACACTTTCTTAGTTGATTGCTCAGAAAAATAATTATTTCAAACTTTATTTTTCTTTTTTGTAGCGATAATAATAATAATAATAATAAAAGATTTATTTATTTTTGCAATAAAAAGAAAGAAAACTAATAAAATACTATTAATAGGAAAAAATAATTTTCCTTTTTTTCTTTATCCTTTTTTTTCTTCTTTTTTATGAGACGAATAATATGGCATCTGAAACAACTACTAGAGGAGTGGTCGGGTTGACGTGTTGGGGCGGGTTGAGCGGGGCTCGATGGGCTACTTGGAAAGTTGGATCGGCGTTGACGAGCCGGTAGCGAGAGTTGCCGGAAAATTAAATTAAAAAAAAAATTATGATATAAAACTCTCAACGAGTATGTGGTGCAAAGTTGAAGGAAGATAATTATGTGTCCTTTGATGGGTCAAATGAAGTTGGAATTTGACTAAACGTTGGGAAGATGCTTATAAGATTGTTAGTGATTTAGAGAATATTTTTATAGAATTTTCTGTGACTGTTTGAGGGAGTTATTGAAAGTGAAGTGGAAGACGTCGGAGTTTGCGTATGTTTCATTAGATGGGTGTTTGATCGATAAAATGAAAGTGAATTTTGACGAAACAAAATGGAAATGAAAGATAACATTTTAAATAATAAGAAAATAGAGAATAAAAAAAAAAAAATATGTAAACCAAGTGGATGATCATTCATGATTATACACACCCTTAAACTCTCTGATTATGCAGTCTTATATATAATCACATAAGACAAAAGATTAAGTTGATTCTTATTTACTAAACTTATATGCAAATCATACATTGATTTAGAGAATGCAATTCTGAGGTAGAATTTACAACTTGGTTGATTGGAGTTTTTTATTTCCATTTGTTTTCATATTTTTTGTATATTGTATGTTTTTGTTTTTATTTTCTCTTTGGTCTTTAAAAAAAATTTTTAGAATGGATAGCGGTAGGAATTTGAATGCTAGTTTTAGCTCAATTTATCAAAATTGTGCAATAATTTTTTTTTTAATTTTTTCTCAAATAAAAAATATTAAGTTATTTTAAGCACTCTTCTTCTTCATGATCGATTGTCTCATCCACACCGGAAAAAGTGAATCGTGATCCCCTTCGGCCTCTTAGCACCATAATAAATCCTATTCGTAAGAGCGCTCGGCCGCCTATCAATGGGCTTTGAGAACGAGGCGAGCTCCTCTTACAAGTCCCTGCTCCAAAGCGAGGCAAGCTCACATCTCAACTCCCCCAAGCTATCATCCCAGCCTAAAACCTTCGCTAATATATTCATCGCCATAGTCGGGGCCGGCGTGCTTGGTCTTCCCTACGCCTTCAAGCGCACAGGATGGGCCGCCGGAACCCTAATAATCCTCTTCGTCGGAACCCTAACCTACCACTGCATGATGCTCATCTCCCGCACCCGCCTCCGGCTCCTCCTCCTACCCTACCGCATGGATCCCTCCCAAATATCCTCTTTCGGGGACATCGGTCTCGCAATTGCTGGTCAGGCTGGCCGCCTCGCCGTCGACGCCTTAATTGTTCTAAGCCATTCTAGGTATTGTGTCGGATACCTCATCTTCATCTCCAACGTCCTCTCGCTTCTGCTGCCCTACCCTAAATCGCTCTACATTCTTGCGATCTTGCCTTTCCAGATCGCTCTCAATTCCGTCCGCAGCCTCACCCTGCTGGCGCCGCTGAGCATCTTCGCGGATGTCATTGATTTTGCGGCCATGGCGGTGGTTCTCCGGGAGGATTTTGTGGCCGGGAGGTTGGGCCGGACCCATCTGGTCTGGTTCGGTGAACCGGCGGAGATTTTGTACGGGTTCGGGGTGGCGGTCTTTTCGTTCGAGGTGATGGGGATGGTTCTGCCGCTGGAATCGGAGGCGGCCAATAAGGAAAGGTTTGGGCGGACGCTGGGGCTGTCGGTGGGGGTGATATCGCTCGTCTATGCGGCGTTTGGGGCGTTTGGGTACGCCGCGTTTGGGGATGCCACGCGGGATGTTATAACCTCGAATCTGGGCCGTGGCAAGGTGGCTGTTGTGGTGCAGGTTCGTTCAAATTTTGATTTATTTATTTATTTGTTTTGTTTTTTTTAGTTTTTTCTTAGAGCTGGTGATATCTCAATACACTATAAGTGCAGAATTTCCATAACAAAGTAAAAATTAGAAATAGCACAAAGCAAAACAAACCAGAATAGAAAGAGAAAAAGTCTTAAGACTAAGATTCATATCTGCTAATGAGTCCAACATAGAGTCTATGATTCGTTGGGGTTTTTTCCTGTAATATCTTAAAGGTGTCTGTTCTATATCCGATCAATAAGCAAGCCTCCAGATTGAAGGATGTAGCCCTCAAATTAATCTCCATCCATCATCCATCGTTATCTCAAAAACAAGTCCCGTAAAAGCAAAATCCCAACAGCCCTAACAGAAAATATGAACGTCACACAACAGATCATAACTCCAGAGCAAAACGCAGAAGTAACGAACACCCAGATTCGATGAGCCAGAGTCAGCAAATAATTTTCGGGTGTAAGAGAAAATAAGATTGTCCAAATAAGGCAGCAAAGGCAGAAAAACTGCTGAACTTGTCCACCAGCATACAGATTAAAGAGAGTAAAATTAGTCGCAGAAACTGACATCCGAAAAACCCACAGCAAAAAAAATATCCGAAATGGTAGAGCATCCCATAAAAATTCCAAAACCGCTCAGCGGCAGCAAAATAATACTGACTATTTTAATAATTTATATATCAAGACTTTAAAAAAGCATTTAAATTTAGGCAAATTAGTAGAATAAGTAGAGAATTTATGCGGAAATAAAAAACAATATGAACTTTATTAAATGTGTAAATTTATGTGATAAATATTGTTATCGAATTTTAATTTATTTTAAAAATAACCACCTTAAGAGGTGACTTATCTAATTAAAATTAAGGAATTAGTTCTATATATTTGTGTGCTAGCTTGTTACAATAGATTTTTGCACTACATCTGAACTGACTCATGGATAGCCTTAAATTTCTCTCATAAGCTCTCTTAAGTCTAATACTTGCATTCATTGTCACTAGACCTTCACAGGTACCCACAGGTCCTGTCTACGTCGAGCCACTCCGGCCATTGTTAAGTGATGATCCCATTCCACAACTCAACTCGGGTTGAGTGATCCTCACACTCTGAAAATTCAAGTTTTTTGCTCCAGCACACTTACGGTTGGAAAATCATAATTATCTTACAATCAAGCTTCTCTGGCAGTGTCAATAGTTGTTACCCAAGCTAAAGATAGCTTTGGGAGCGGCGTAACTCCATACAAGCTATCTCAACTAGCCAATTGCTGCTTTCCACGTCGGCTATAAAGAGTTAACTCGCCTCCTTAGCATTGTGGTTAGTCATTATTTTTTCGCATTTGCCATTAATGCGTCATGTTCGCCATTTATTGTGCTGCATTTGCCATTAATGCATCACATTCACCAATTACCCGCTTGTTCCTGGACAACGAATTACCTACTTGTTTCGCTGCTTTTACTGCATTGCCAACCCAATGCGCTGCATTTCCAAATTGGGGCATCGAGCCCTCACCCAACCTGTTCCTGTATACCGTATTGTCTCCCAATTACCAACCACATTCATCACATTAATGCATCACAATCACCAATTATCATCATTGTGCCGCATCTTCCATTCTGTCGCATTTGCATCAGCCCCTCATGTCGCCTGATCTCCCCTAGATATGCTATTTAAGATGCGCTCCTATACCTGGTGGCCAGGGGTTTGGGAGCCAGGTTATATTGAAGTCTAATTTGCTCCATTCAAAGGCGATTGCTAAAAATACGATAATTGCAAGACCATATTAAGGCAACATAAATAAAATAGAAAAAGAATATCTATTCATAAGATGAATGATTCACTCTTACACACCCTTTTTAAATAAATATTATACAAAATAAATAATATTTTCTCAGAGCCTTTAATAAAATAGAAAGAAGACAAAAGATAAATGAATCATCACATCTCTTCTAACGTTCACGCAACAACACTCAATTAACTGCCTTTTGAAGGATAGCTTGGATTCCTAAAATTGACATATAAAAGGTGTCAAATTTTGAATCCATTATGTATGAACTAAGTACATGAAACATCATTACAATCAATAAGCATGTCATAAGGATAGGAATGTGCACGAGTGGTTTGCAAATTTAAATATGCAAATAAGGAAATATCATAGTTTTTCGATAACAACACAAATTTTAATTTTAAGGGTACTTGCTTAAAAGAAGTAACTAAAATATAACAAAGTTCAAGTTACGAGTTAAATATTTAAAAATAAATAATTTGTATAAATTGCAATGTTAAGATATTAAGACAAAATTCAACAAAATAAAGTGTCAAAGATTAAAATTCTTGGTATATATAAAGTCATCTTTCATCTTTATGTCAAAAATTAAATGTATGTGAAAATCAAAATTTATATAGAAATCAAAATTTGTCTTATTATGCTGGGTTTTTCATTGGATATTCAAATTACGAGAAGATTCAAGAATGTTTGCTTTTATGGGTGGTTCTTAAAATATTCATAAATACATGTATCGATCCACTCATGTGGTGCAGATCTTCGTATCATTCGAAGGTGGACAATGCCCTGTCTAAATTAATAATGTGAAATCAATGAAAACTATATAGCTTGATGTCAAACATAATCATGTATTGGAAAAATACATAAAACCAATTTAAATGTGGCTAAAATAAGTTTAAAATATAGAAAATTTATGTAAGAAAATGCAGCAAAAACAAAGATATGCCTAATAAATTATGATGTTCATACACAATCTAGTGGAGGGTGGTTTGAAGTTCATACAATCTGAAATTTTATAGAATTTGAAAATAAAAAAAATAGTATTCATTAACAATTATATTTTTACATATCATTTTTAGCAAATCATCAAACTTATACAAAAGATTATTATATTATTATACATATATTATTAAAAATATTCTTTAGACCCAAGACTATATATACATACATATATATTCTTGTGTTGATATTTACACATGTAATATATTTATGTATATTACTAATATTATTACTTTAATATTTTAACAAGGTTCATCATATTTAAGTAGACTAGTTTATAAAAGTACATTTTGCACACAAGTTTTTAATAATACTTAATTTATATATATTCATTCATGTGTATATTATCTACATATGGGAGGGCACATATACATACACATATTATATATAATTTATATATTTAGTAAAGTTGCAATATAGATAATCTAGGTGAAAGCGAAAGCGGGCATTCATCGCAAGTTTGGCGATGGCTCCCGCTTTCGTTCTCGTCCGTTGTTTGGCATATAGGAGATGTATGGAGGCAGAGGAGATGCGTTGAACGAAGGTTCTTCCTAATCTCCCCTTCAAGTCCTGCTCAACCCCTTTGGTCCCTGTCTCCTTTCTTGAAGCTTTAACGAATGTCTCATCTCAAAGACCTCTGGTATGGGTCAAACCTATTTCAACACTACGAGGTAAACCTTCCCTTCTTCTATCTAAAGATGAAGTTGAAAGACTGGCTCAGCTGCTTGAACATACATTAGTTAGGAAATTTTCTAATGGTAAGTCGTTGCTGGTTGTCGTATAGAAATTCTTCAACAACCTTGGTCTTATGGGATCTTTCTCTGCTGGATTGATTGTTTCTCGACGCATTCTTGTTCATCTTTTCAATGAAAATTATTATACTAGATTTTTGCCAAATGAACTTATTTTATTGAAAATTGCCATATGAAAGTGTGATGACCCATGCTAGATTGGTAACAACAAATCTAACATTGGATGCATCTTTCCGCGGGATCATAGTGACGGTTAGGTAAAATAACAATGAAACACATCCAGAGCCATTCAAGTATAAGAAATAACATTCATTCAATTTAAAGTAAATAATATCCAAAATTTATTACATAACTGTTATTATACAAAAAAAAAAGCTTATTTCTTGAAGTGTAATTAGAATTCATTCTTTCCCGCATTATGCCTCTTTCTAACGACTTCAAATTATATCAACCTCCTCCAGCTGTATCTGATCTGGCATTATAAGAATAATGCCTTAGTGCATATTCTAAATACAAAGGATATTAAAAATATGCTTAAGCAAAAGCGGAAGGCAAAAATAATAATATTTGCAGGGAAATATAATTTATAGCATAATTCTTGCAAAATAAATATTCTCTTATCACATGCCAAATTGTTAAACGGAAAAACAATAATAGCATAAAAATTCATGTTTATGTTTATGTCTATGATATTATGAAGCAATGATAGCAGTTTTGATGAGCAAAGTCAGAATCATGAGGTTGGGTTCATATGCATTTAAGCATAACCTTCACCTGGGCCCCCTCAAAGGCTCCAGATGGCACCCTTATAACTCCCGAGGACTAGTCTCGTCCCTAACCTATTCATGCTCCGTTTCGGAACCCTTCCTGCAACATTCACAAGTTACATAAACATTATTTTGTTTCTCTTACATTATTAGTAGTAAGAATAATATATTAAGTAGCAGTACAAAACAGGCTCAAAGCGATGTTTAAGCAGCAAATGATAGTAAAAAATATAAAAGTAATATCTAGTGTACCTTTTGTGTTTTGATTTAACAAGACAATTCAATCATAACTTTGATGTATCTGCAAAAATTATAATTGGAACTCTATTAAATTTTGAAAGTCCTTGCTTGCTCTATGAGCGCTTAATTATTTTTATTCCTAACCTTTTGGTTAATTACGAACCTTGTGGTTCTTTGTTCTCCTTAACTTATGATGTATATAAGTTATCTTTGGTTAAGAGATTATATGAGTTAATTTGGAATAATATAGAGAAAATCAATATTAAAATTTGTGTATTCTTAACCCTAAGTGAGCTTTTTCTATAGGTTTGAAATGCAACATAGGTTATTCTAAAGTGTTTAATAGCATTGAAACCTTCCTATACCAAATTGCACACATATTGCAAATTGATTACGATGGAAAAATCCTCGATTTCATCATTAATAATTGAGTACACATTTAATGAAATTGTATATCAATTATAAATCTCTAGCTTACAAATTTTGATTCTATGCTGAAACACTTGCATCTTATTATTGAACAAGCTTTGACTCAATTTAGTTAATCTTTCGATCTTCTAACCATTAAAAACTCTAAGATTACATCAACATACTAAGTTAACTGCAATTAGATCTTAAATCCCAATAATACTAATATGAAAGATTGATTGAATTCACGGACTAATAACTGAAACTTTTCACAATATTTAAAAATAAATTTCATTTTACTTCTTAAAAAATTTAACCCACTATAAAAGATTTTGATATAACAAATAAATAAGGGACAAAGTGAAATAGTATGCCAAAGTAAATCCCTAGCTATTTGATTTTGATTATTATTATTATTATTATTATATATATATATATATTTTATCCTTTTAAAAGAATCGAACAGAGGAGAGGAGAGGAGGGTTCGCACCTTAACTCTCGGTTGAACGCACAGAAGGAGTTGGCGCACAGAGAGTAGAGCGGTCAAGCGATCGAGCGCAGAATCGAGCAGAAGAGGCGATCGGGCTGAAGAGAGATTGAGCGGAGAAGGAAGGCATGCAGAAGGAGGAGATCAAGCGGAGAAGAATCGGGAGTTGCGCGGAAGCAGAGGTCGAGCGGAGGAAGTCGCACGCTACCCGTTTCTCGGGCGTAAGGGTTACAACGGAAGGAGGGGTCCTGCTTGGTCGGCCACCAGGTACGCTTACTGCCACGTCTTACGGGAGAGAGTCGAGCGACTGAGAGGGAGAGAAGGCATGTTCGAGTGGTGAGAATCGTTCGGTCCTTTACGATTAAATAGGGCGTGTGTATGTAACGCACGTTCATTTCATTTGGGCTGAATAGCCGGTGAGTTACAGGTAATTAGCTCTATTATTCTCTGCATACCTTCCTAATAGAGTCGAAGATTTAATTGCTTAACAATTTCAAAAAGGGCAGCTGATTCTTGTTTTGAATATGGGTCTTAATGAGATAATTTATGCTTTACTAATTTAAGTATGCGTTAATGACGGGTCTTAATTTCTATTTCAGCTTTAAACAAATTTGAAAACTTTCTAAATTAAGGATTGTAATTGAAAAATCGAAATTAGCAGGAGTTTAACGGAAAACTAAAATTTGCGGGAGAATTAATGAAATCCAAATATTTGCAGGATATTAATATTTTCTTTATAAATGACCTAGGATCATTACAGAAAGTGCTAAAATGGATAATATTTTTTGATCTAACATGTGAAACCCCAATTATACTTGTTTGAATAAATTTTCCCTTGTAAAGGTTCATTTTATCACCCATTCCAACCTCTTTCTTTGGGATCTTATTATGGCATTCCTCTTAAAGTTAGCTTTGTTATCCTTTCTCGCCCCTCTATCACATGATTGCTTGTAGAAATCCATCTAACTGAATCTTTTAAGAACGAAATCTGGATAGGAGATGAAAATGTTTGGCTACTTCCAGGAAATAATCTTTAAAATTATGCCTCTATTATATTATCACGATTGTTAGTTGATACATGCAGTAGCATCAACATCCCGATGCTCCTTGACATCTAGCAGCTCAGGATCTCAATGCAAAGCCTCTTGCGATTATGTGCGTACTGTCCAAGTTTAGTGGAGAAAATGTGCTCTTATTGGTTTCATTTTAGGGTTATTTGTGGGACAAGCCAAGAATATGATGTCTGGGATCAAGTGTTTATGGTCATACAGATTCCTATTGCAAGCTACAATAAAATCATTGGTTGACCAATGCTGAACGATTTCCACCCGACACAGCCATTAAATTCCTGACCAACGGCATTGTCTAATCATTTGAGGAGACCTAGTCACTTTTAGGGAAACTCTCATCTTAATGGTTAAGACACAAAATCCTACACCTAAGATACCAAGGAGACCTGAAAAGGAACCTTTTGACCTCCACATTTAAGCACTTTGTAAGCAACGAGGCCAGAGACACATTATTAACCCAACTTTTGTGATGTATTGAAAAAGTACTCCTATTCATGTGGCATCTTCAAGATATGACACAAGAGACAGGGGCATTGCTTGGGTGATAAAAGAATTTCATGTCTTATGATATTATTTAATGTTATTTTGAAGATAAATTATGTTAAATAAGCTTGAGTATTACTTTTATTATTAACAATAAAATATGTAATGCTCAAGACTTTGCAAATTATAGGATAATTAAATTAGTGAGCAATACGCTAAAACTTTGAAAGAGTGATTAAAAATAGATTTCAAATAAATATTTGAATTTCACAAAATCAATTTATTTTTATGCCAGATAGATGTACCATGAAAGTCATGCTACTTAGAGATTTGATGTAGAAATTTAGAGAGAAAAGAAGATATTCATTTAATGTTTAAAGATCATGAAAAGACTTATGATAGAGTATTAAGAGAAAATTTTTTAAAGGGAAAGAATTTGTGTGGCATATGTTGATGTTACTAAATATATGTATAATAGGGTTGTAACATGTGTTCGATTGCACGGTGTCTTGGCTAATGATTTTATTGTTATTGTTGGATTACATATAGACTCTGCTTTGAGTTCATGAAAGTCATGCTACTTAGAGATTTGATGTAGAAATTTAGAGAAAGAAAAGAAGATAAAAAAACCAACTATAAAAAACCATATTCTCTTAGTACTATAGCACCTTTCTATGTCATTTTAGTTTCATTAAGATTGACACATCTTGTTTATATAGTTCCAAGTATTGTAGTTCCTTGCCAATGATCACCTTTTGCTGATTCATTCTCATATTTGATCTATGTGGAAGTATAGATTCATTCCCCAATTGTACAAACTTAGCTCTATGATCACCCTTTGTAACCTCCAAAAGCATAGTAGCAACTCTTGCAATGAGTATGTATAGTTAACATTGTCAAACAGCTCTAATCTATGCTGCTGTTCTCTCTTTTTTCATCTTTTCTTTGTCATTGCGTGATTGATGTGTATATAGATAGGATCTTCCTTGATGCATGCTGCTTGAATTCCATCTTCATCAACCACTCAATCCCATCTTAACTCATTAATGTCAAACAAGTTTATGTGAGCTCATCTTCTCTAGAAAATTTTCTGACTCGATAACATACTAGACATTGACTCCTTAATTTTATTTTAATTCTATTTTTATGGTTACTTGAAAACACAACTTTTTATCTTTAAATTGACAACCAAACTAATGTTTTTTATTGAAATGCTACTAGTGGGGATGGCCAATAGGGTTTTGTTGAGGAGATTATGACGGCCAGAGTTTGTCATTGAAGTAAAATGACTGAAATTTGAAGCAAGCAGGTCTGATGGTGATAGTGGATGGCAAGGTAACCGGTGGAGGCCATGACCGGCAGATCAATGATTAATGTCCTTGAAAGATATGTTGTGGAAGGACAGTAGTATTGCAAATTAAACGATAAGTAAGCAATTTTCAATTAAATATTCAAAATTAAACATAGAGGTAACTAATATTTAACAAAGTGGTGAAAGCATGAAACATTGAAGAACATGCTAAGTAGAGATATTAGAAAATAATTAGCTTGAGCAAAAAAATATGGGGCCCATTAATCTATGTGGAATGTAGAAGTACAGCAATGTAATAAGAAAACAATTTATATTGTCAATTTTTAAAATTCTCACAGAAAAATAAGGCTACAAATAGTGCAATAAGTGTCATTCTGAACCGTCAATAAAAGTAATAGCAAAACATCCACAATTGCTTCTCTTTGAATTTTTTGTTCTTACCAAAAGGTTCCTAATATTAGTGAGCAGAAGTTGTTCAGTGAAATCTCATAAAAGCCCAGTATTTAAAGGAAAGAGGTAACAAAAGTTTAGTGTGCAATTAATTTAAATAGTAGATTATAGCAGAAGTACCAGAAATGCAGTATGTAATGAAACAATGTAAGCACTAACAATAGATCTCTAAGCTCCAAGTAAAAATTAAATGCTAAATGGTTGATTATACAACTTAAATTGACATTTTTCATTTCATTTATTCTAAGAAATTCCAAGTAGAATGTTTTTGATGTCGGGTCATCAATACAAAGAGTCGTAGTGTTGCCAAGGATGAGGATTGTAATCATACTGTGAGAGTCTAGCAGAAAGTAATTCCCGCTGCGCAACTGAAATATTTTTGATTTCTACTTATAGATTAACAACTTTTAAGTCTAAGATTTTCCAAAGACATGGTTTTGTAACTTACCCTTGGGCTTGCATGAGTTCCATCTGTTCCTTTCACCTATGTTTTGGGGCAGACTTTAGATTTACGCTTTTAAATTGTGTTTATTCAAATTTTTGCTATATAAGTTATGATTCAATTATTCAAAATTTAATTAAGATAATAGACTCTGTTCGAACTAGTGTAAATACCTCATTATCATCAGAATTCATTGGGTGGCAGTCAGAATAAACGTGCTTTGACTTTGGTCTCCTTCTATATCTCATTGGGTATGCAAATAATAATAGTCCACAAATTATCTTACAGATTCATACCTATCTGAAATATTACATACACCCGATTTTGGCAAACTAAGTATATAATTTTCTAACTGAATTAGACATTTCCAAATTATAATTACCTAAACATCATTAAAATGTGAGTGTAATCAATTTAAAGACTTCAGTCTATTGATAATCTAACCAGTTCGACTTTAATCATTTTTATGATCAAACTATAAAGTCTTGGAATTCCAAATTGTAGTAAAATGTCAATATTGTGAAACCAATTTTATCGAACTTAAAATTCATCAGATTTATTGTATAACTAGAATGTTCAGTTTTGTGCTGTTTGCCAGGAAAGTTAGACTCAATTGCCTATGTGATCAATTTAATTCTTTAATAGAAAGTTAACTATGATTGAAGCCTTAATCAAACTATTGAAATTCATTCAAAACTTTTGAGTTTCCATTGCACACTATCAATAACTGCCCCTCCTATAGTTTTAAATAAATTTATTTTCTAATGCTTTCTTCTAATGTCTTCTTTTGTCTTCCTCATCCCCTTTTAACATGGGCAGAATTCATATGCTCAATTTTCTAACAGGAGCGTCGAATAATCTACACTTAATATGCCAAAATCATTTAAAATGACATTCTCTAATCTTATCCACTATTGGAATCAATTTGACCTTGCTATGAATGAACATATTTCTTATTCTATCTTTTCGAGAATACTAACTCATCCACCATAGCAGCCTCATCTCTATAGCACTTATTTTATTGGCAAGTTTTTTTTTGTTGGCCAACATTTATCCTCATATAACATAGTCCATCTTATAATTATCCTATAAAATTTTTCTTTAATTTAATTAAAATATTATGATCACACAACACTCCAGAAGCTCTCTTCCATCTCATCCTATTTGCTTGGATATTATTAATCACGTCGCTCTATTTTACTCTTGTTTTGAATAATTGAACTAAGTTATTTGAATCTCTTGCCCTTCTTAATTGCATGGTCCTCAATAGTTATACCCTTGAAATTATGGCTTTTACGATCAAATTTACACTTCAGTGAATGTTGTAGCTAGTGGTTAAGGCTCTAGAATCGTTATCCCATGTTATGAATTCAATTTATATCAACCATATATTTGTTTCTTATTTGAAGCTCACTTTCTTACAAAAAAAAAATTTACTACATTAATTCTGGATTACAAACAATGATTGAAAATTATAGATTCTTCTAAGTAGTTAATTATGCATCAATGAGTTGCTTATGATAGCACAATCATTATTTGAGTATGCAAATTCAACTCAAAAACTTGCACAGCTAAATCCTAGCATGAAAATGAACTAACTAGAGCTATGGAGGATCAAATTTAAAGAGTGGCTATTTAATGAATGCACAACCAAAATAGAGAATTAGAATATGAATTCATCTATATAGCATTAGTGATAGTCTTACACTAATGAAGGAGTTGCTTATAATAGTGATAAACACTGTTGGCATTCTTTGTTTTCTTGGAGAGACGGTATACTTTTTCATTTCTCTAGCTGGTGTTGTCCTTTTATCTGATGAGAAGCATTGGCTGTTCTGGTGATGGTGATCCTTCTTCAACCTCTTTTGGTCGAGATGATTTGGGAGTTTTTTTTAGTTACTGCTGGTTTCTGCCAGCAATTGTCTAGATGGTACGTTGGGTTACCTTCTATGCGATTTCCTCCATCCTCATGCTCCTACCGCCAAGGCATTGTGATATAGGAGTTAATAAAGAGGTTTTGATAGCCAAGGCAGTCAAATGATGTATGGAATAGCAAGTTTTCATGAATTACTTGATAAATTCATGTTGAAGTACCTGAAGAATATAGCGAACTTGCACTAGGGGAACTTGTGAGTTTTAAGCCAATGTTTTGATAGCTGAATGCACATGTTTACAGGATACAAATTAACATGGGAATACGACTTCAAGGGCTCAAATGCATATGCCAATACCATTCCTTTTTTATATCAAGTTCATGTGCTATGAGACATTTAATGAATATCCATATAAATTTAGATGTTTTATTTCAGATATATTAACTTAGGATTCTTCAAAAAATAGCGCATTTTATATCAGGTAGTTCAGATTCGTTTAGCTTAAAGAATATGGCTAAATGCTTTACAAAATGGTACAACAATATAATTTATCAAAACTAGCAGTAAACCAGAGACAGAGCAGAATAGTATGCGTTGTAGGTGAGATATATCACCAAATTCATGATGCCTCAATTATTATCCAGGCACTGTAAAGTTGTTGGCATGGTAAGCACAATCATGCATTCAGAAATATAGAGACCCTCTTTGGGCATGGGTAAGGTCATCATCAGCTCGAGGAACTGATAATCCCCATTCATAAAAGACCTTTGCAAGGGTTGGAATATAATTCGGAAAGTGCATATCCGATGTCTTTAGACTTTTAACTTACTAAGTGTGCGACATATGCATTCAAATTTTCGTTTACATGAGAAAGGGTGCAGCATGTGTGTTTATTTTAAAGATACAAATATTCAAACATGTTAAATTTAGATTCTAAACATGTTTTCTCAACAAGGTCATAACATTTGCTTATAATGTTGAAGCTCAAGTGATGCACAAATTTTGGTAGAACGGATCCTATCACACAGCTGAAATTGAGCCGAGTTCTGTGACTAACCGCACATGTAAGAAACTTTTCGCTTGAGCCACATATAAAAAATTGTCACTGCAGCGGGAGTGTATATGGTCTGCCACATACCATGCGAGTCTTGAATTCACCCCGCACATGTGACAGAATTTCAGGGTACAGGTTTCTTCAGCTATTATGATAGGATCTATTTACCAAAGTTGTTCTCATAATAAAAAATATTTATTAAGAAAACTTGTTGGAATACTTGTAATAGATAAGAAATCAGTCAAAATCTCAAACACCAGTATAAGTTGACTTGTGCAAGCTCATAATATTCCAAATCAAGAATAAATTAACTCAAACATTAAGAATCATTGGAACTTTTGTGATATTCATTGCAACCATTAATACTGGTTTCTGCCAGCAGTTGTTTAGATGGTGACCGTGCAGTTGCTCGCCGAGTTGATCGGTTGCGTTGATGAATTTGAGTTAAAAAGTTAAGTACTATAAAATTGTGTGCAAAAATAAAAAATAAAAGAAAATAGTGTTTCTAAGAAAGGGATGTTCCGTCCATAACGCGCGTTCTAAGAAATCTAAAGCAGAAGTTTTAAGAAAGGGAGAGGCTTCTTCTGTGCAGGTGGGCCTCTGCATCAACCTCTTCTTCACATTTCCGGTAATGATGAATCCGGTGTACGAAGTGGGGGAGCGGTTGATATGCGGCAAGCGGTATTGCCTTTGGCTGCGGTGGGCTGCGGTGGGCGCGGTGAGCGCTGTGGCGCTTCTCGCGCCCAGCTTCACCGACTTCCTGTCCCTCGTCGGCGGCACCGTCTGTAGCCTTCTCGGCTTCGTCTTGCCTCCATCCTTCCATCTCAGGGTTTTCGGCCCGGAGATGGGCCTTCTAGCTGTGGCCGCTGATGTGGCCATCATTCTCTTTGGACTCGCCGTTGCGGTTTCTGCCATCTGTTCTTCCCTCCTGGCTATTTTTGGCCCCTGATGTCAGCTCCCGGTCTTTTAATTCTACGGCTGATGGGTATTGCTTTTCTTTAATGATAATAGATTACAAAATAGATTATTCAAAGAGCCTTCGATCAGTGTATATTATATATGAGAAATTTTGAATGTATATTTAAGAATTCTATTCAATGAGTCATACACTGCTCATAGCATTAGCCTTATATATATATAGATAATAAGGACAAGGAAAATTGCTGGTTCGGTGAAAATGAGATATTCTTGAAGCTTCTATAACTGTTTTTTGGTAATTTGTTAGATGCAAAGGCGCCTCAAGCCAAAACTAGCATTTAGCCTCCCATAACTCAGCACATTCTAGAAGCTCACGTATATGCCCAAAAAAGCTTTATTGGGGCTTGCTGCTTGATTTTGAACCCTCCTATCATGCCTATTAATAGAGATTCATTTCCCATACGCAAAACACAATACTCAAATTATCTTTGATTAATTCACTACGCTTCTTTAAATCAGTTTTAAGCTTTTCTCAAAGTTTAAATAACTATGTAGTTTTTCATATCTTGGAGACTTCACCTCAACATGCTGGCTATGCTCAAGTTCCTCTTTCATTTCAACATACTCATTTGTAACACATAACTTAATGATTTCTCAAGAGAGAGGTAGTTGAATTGTAGATTGATACATTAAAATGGAAGACCCCCAACCTATCCAAAGATTTTGTTGAATCTAAATATAAAAATAGATCAAAAAGCAAACATCCAAAATTATTTATTATTGCTTTTTTATGTCACACGTATCACTTAGTATAAATGGCCTGTACACTTAGCTCACCCAATTTAAGAGAAACAAAACGAAAAAGGTAACATGTGCCCGACACTCATGCCCTACAAATTCACACCACCGAACTACTCAACTAGGCCCTTTTCTCATCTTAATCCATCCAACATCCCACAAATTTGAGTGAGAAAAAGCTAGTTGGTCTCAATCCTCATTAGCAGCCAACCAATGAAGGAGATCTAGTATAAAAATAAAAAATGGAAATATAGCAGAGCAAAACTAGAAAATCAGTGCTAAAACTCTTAACAAAATACAGAGAAATGCTATTTAGAGTCGTTGACATGATATTCAGAAAAATTCATCTAATAAAATTTGAACATCATTTCAATATAAATTTTAAAAATAATATTTATATTATTTAATATAAATAAATATATACTAATTAAATGATCTCAAAATCCCATAAATTTTTTTAGGTGTTATGTCAATAAATTTAAATAATATTTCTCCTAAATATAATTCATAAATCATAGGCTAAAATTATTGAAGCGGATTAGAAGCAAAAAAAAATAAGAGTTAAAGCAAAAAACATAACTATGACAAATAGTATTGGTAGGTGACAACATAATAAAATATCAGTACATAAAACAATCCTAATCAAAAGTATTCATAAAACATAGCAGCACACAAAGTTTTGTGTTCTTTTAAGAGAATTAAGCACATCCTACTAACATTTTGCAAGAAGTATTGCTACACTATACACTAGTATATACTAAAATATATAGATAATGTGTCAATTCAATGTGTAAGTAAATTATTGGTTAAATATATATTTTTTTTTTTTTTTTGATAAGACCCATTATATATAAAAATTACAAAAAAAAAAAAAATTTAATTAATCATAAATACTCGAGAACTCCTCTTACATTCACTCCAATGTCTTCGGCCTCGTCTCCCTCCTCGAAGACTCCAGATCTGCAAATCCCCAGTCGGCCATGGTTTGGGCCTCATCCTCCTCCGTCTACGGCCTCAACTCCCGCTCCCCTTTCCTCAAATCCGACCGCACAGACCAGCCGGCGTCTCTCTACACAGCCACCAAGAAATCCAGCGAAGAAATTGCGCACGTATACAACCACATCTACGGGCTCTTTATCACCGCCCTCCAATTCTTCACCGTCTACGGCCCCTTCGGCCGCTCCGACATGGCCTATGTCTCCTTCACCAAAGCTATTCTCGCAGGACAGTCCATCACGATCTACCACGGAAGATCCGATCTCGCCCGGGACTTCACCTACATCGATGGATGATTCGTTCAATAAAGTCGTGAAACGATCGATCACTCAATAGTTTTGCTGAATGAAGCTTGGATTGGTAGATCTCCAAAATCATTTATTTAATAATTTCATTAAACAATGGCACATTAAATGGTGAATGTTTTGTTCCACTAGTTAGACTGGACATTTGTTTAGCTTGGCCGTTCAATAGACCATCATTGAATGATGTTAAACTTCATTCAATGGAAGCTAACAAAAGCTGGAACCTCAAATTTTTATTCTTAAAATCATGTCAAAGGTTTAAAGGTAAATGCATTTCATTTGGCCAAAAGACATTTACTATTTTGAGCTGTAGCATAGAATTTTGCACAACCCAAAAATGTGTGTTTTTAAAAATGTCACCTTTCTAACTTATGCATGAGATTAACAAAGGTGAAATTTAGCAATATGACTAAGCTGTTTGAATGCTAGTTTTAATTCAATTTATCAAAATTGTGCAATAAAAAAATTTTAATTTTTTCTCAAATAATAAGTTATTTTAAGCACTCTTCTACTCCTCAAATCGTGATCGTCTGATCCACACCGGAAAGAGTGAATCATGATCCCCTTCGGCCTCTTAGCACCATAATAAATCCTATTCCTAAGAGCGCTCGGCTGCCCGTCAATGGACTTTGAGAACGAGGCGAGCTCCTCTTCCAAGTCTTTGCTCCTAAGCGAGGCAAGCACACATCTCAACTCCCCCGAGCTATCATCCCAGCCTAAAACTTTTGCCAATATATTCATCGCCATAGTCGGGGCCGGAGTGCTTGGTCTTCCCTATGCCTTCAAGCGCACAGTATGGGCCGCTGGAACCCTAATAATTCTCTTCGCCAGAACCCTAACCTACCCCTGCATGATGCTCATCTCCCGCACCCACCTCCGGCATGAAGTTTCAACAAAAACGTATTAGAATACTAAGGAGTTTCATAGGAATTATTGAATCATTGCCACTTATTTACACATGATATTATAATATGATTAATAATTTCCATGAGAATATAAATAGAAGAATGTATTCCAATACTAAAATATGATAGCCAAGGCTAGAGAATACAAGTTTGAGTGAATAAGATCTTCTTATAAAAAATAACTTGAAATGAAACTATAATTAGCAAAATTAAAGACTTAAGAATTCTCTCAAAATTTTTAATTTGTTAGAATTTATCATTTAAATAATTAAACTACAAGTTAAATAATTGTGAAATATTAAGAACTCCAAATGCACAAGATGATCAAGATCACACGAAATAGAAAACTTAAGCAAATACAAAGAAATTTAGGTAATTTGAGCATGCATACATTCACAATGTAAGCCTTGCCAAGCTTAATGTTTCCCAACCAAATCTACTAAAATTATAATTTAGTATATTGCTCGCCCAACCTATATATGTGTCATATCATAAATGCGACGCTTCATATTCAACACTTTTGTACCTTAAAAACAAGAACAAATACCCTACAGTCAAGAACAAACTCCAACTTTTTTATTCGTTCAAGCATGTTACTTATTTTTTATAATATCTCAAATAGTGATAGTATATTTAAATCATAGAATTTGCAATGCTAATAAGCATGTAATTGAATCAATGAAATTTATGAAAATAGCATGTAATTAAATCAGCATATATAAATATATTTCATAATATATGGGGTGCTTATTTTTGTGCTAAGTTGATATCTTATAAATTTGTGTGAAAAATCTATCCACTAGTGAAGAGATGAAAAATACAATCTTTAATTCTTCTCTTGTTCTCAGTGTGTTTCAATGTTAGTAAAACAATGATAAAAAAGAAGAGAATATTGAGATGACGAAGAAACATGGTAACATAGATAATAGTAAGAATGATAATGATAGAAATTGTAATTATAATGATAATAATAATAATAATAAAAACATTGAAAATGATAGTAATAATATTATATTAGTATCATCATCATCATCATCATCATTTATACGATAATTTACAAGTATTATATTATTATTATTTATCCTAGTGAGAGAATATGATAATAGAAAGGAAATATAATTGTTAATTTTTATGAATATTTTATACATATTTGTTTACTTTATAGAGAGAACATTAAGATAATAATAGGATGATTATTATTATTATTATTATTATCTCTATTATTATCATTATTCATTTATTATGCGAATAATAATAGTATAGTATTATACTTATTATTATTTTTATTTTTTATTAATAGAGATAGAGAGAGAATAATATAATGCAATGGGAATCAGGAGAGTGGGAACATAAGAGAGAAATTGCATTTGGGATTTATTTAAATAAAAATTTATTTTAAATTAATCGTAGTTTTTTGTCGCCCTATTTTCAAATTTGACGAAACTTGATCGGAAGGCTTACCTTGATAAGATGAACGCCCTCGATCAAAAAATTCTCAATTTAGAGCTATGTTTTATTTTTAATTAATTTTTGAAAGTAAATACTTCAAAAATTAATTACGGATAATCCGATACTCAAAACTTGATGAAAATTTTTGTGTATCCTTATTTTATTATTATGAATCTAACGGTACCAAAATTTTTGAATTTCAACTTATATTTTATTTTTCTTATTTTTTATATTTAAAAACTTCAAAATTAATATAGAAATATCTGTTGATCGGATTACATCCAAACTTGGGCATTATTATTATAAAAATATTCTCTTTCTAATGGCATATTTTGTTCGATATAATTTGGAAGTTGCATGGGATCCTGATTTTGTCTTAATTGGATCAGCAATTTGGTCTCACATACTTTTTATCAAAATTTGAGTTATTACAGACTCTCATACTTAAAATTAATATCATCCTGGACATCATAGGTAGCTTGGGTTGGTGATTACCTGGTTACTCTAAAGAGATTTGGATATTTTGTGCACATGTCATCTTCGTTTTCCCAAATGATTTTTTTTAAACTTTGATTGCTCCATTGTACTTTTACTATGAGAATTGTTTTGTTGCCAAGTTGATGAATGTTTTTTGTTAATATTTTGATAGGCATTTTGACATATATTAAGCCTAGCTGAATGCATTCTCCTAGGACGTACATTTGTTGTTTTGGGTTGATCTGACATTTGCAGAGAGATAATATATGGAAGACATCATGTACAACAGAAAAATCTTCTAGTAATTTTAATTGATAAGATAAACTTCCTATTTAAGTAAATACTTCAAATGGTCCTACATATCTGGAGCATAGCTTTCTTATTACTCCAAAATGGTGAATCCTTTTTATTGAACTTACATTTAGGTAAGCAAAATATCCTACTTGAAATTTGATTAGCCTATGTTTATGGCCATAACATTTCTTTTGTCGGTCTTATGGTGCTTGCATCCTTCTTTGTATTAATTGAACTTTCTATTTTGTAGCATCTATTAATTCGGATCCATAAATTTGAGTGTCACCTATCTTAAGTTAGGATAACGATGTATTGTATTTTCTTCCATATAATGTTTCGTAAGGAGCCATTCCTATACTTTCTTGATGTATGTTATTGTAGGCAAATTCTATTAATGGTATATGCTCTTCCAAATTGCTGCCAAAATCTAATATGCATAGTCTTAAAAGATCTTCTAGTACTTGATTTATCCATTCTATTTGGTCGTTAGTTTTAGGATGAAATGCATCACTCATAGCTTGATTAGTTTCTAGATCTTGATGTACTGATTTCCAAAAATATGATGTAAATTGATTGTCTCAATCAGATACTAATGTTGAAGAAATTCCGTGTAGTCTGATAATTTCTTTTATATACTTTTGCTAATTTCTCAATGTTATATGTCTTCTTAATTGGAATAAAATGTGCTAATTTTGTGAGTCTGTATATTATCACCTAAATAGTATTAGCTTCATATTTACCTCGATGAACTCCGACTATAAAGTCCATAAAGATGTTTGTCCATTTCCATTATGGGATCTGTAGTGGTTGTAGAAGTCCTCTAGGCTTTTGATGTTCAACTTTTATGAACTATATGTGTGACAATAAGCTACAAATTTTCTAACATCTTTCTTTAATCCAGACTACCATAATACTTTCTTTAAATCTCTATATATTTTTGTACTTCCTAAATGTATTGTGCTTCTAGAATGATGAACCTCAGTTAGTATTTGATTACGTAGTTCAGAATTATTAGGAATCCATATTCCTATCTCATGATAAATATAAGTGCATTTCAAATGTAAATTCCTTTTGAGCTTACTTTTTATATTTTGTTTTAATTTGAAATATTCTTCATCCTTAAGTTGAGCATACCTGATTTGTTCTTCCAAAGTAGGTATGATTGACTAAATACTGCACATGGTATTTATTTGTAAACCAGATATCATCTTTATATCCATTTTACTAAGTTCTATAATGTGAAGAATTCATGCAGATTTTCAACTTAATGCGTCTGCAATTATGTTGGCCTTTCCTGGATTGCATTGAATAGTAAAATCATAATCTATTATTAATTATAACCATCATCTCTGTATGAAGTTAAGCTTTTTTGAGTAAAGATGTATTAAGACTCTTTTGATCAATATAGATTTCGCATTTAACTCCATAAATATAGTGCCTCTATATTTTTAAGGCAAATACTACTGCTGCTAGCTTAAAGTCATGAATTGGATAACTTTTCTCATGAACTTTCAATCGTTGAGATGCGTAAGTGAAAACCATTTTTTTTGCATTAATACGTCTCCTAATCCATTCTGAGATGCATCTATGAAATTGATAATCAATTCCTTCATGTAGTAATATTAATATTGGTGTTCTTATTAGCATATCCTTTAATTTTTGGAATACTTCTTCACATTCTGGACTCCATATAAACAGCACTGTCTTTTGTATAAGCCTTATAATTGAATTGTTATCGTTGTAAATCCTTTAACAAACCACTTATAATACCCACCAAGTCCAATAAAGCTTCTTATTTCTGTTATTATCGTTGGTTGAGATCATTCTTGTCATTTTCTAGATATTTTCATTTCTGAGATTCATTCTAATGATATAAGGATGATGCTTTCCTTACACTTAGTGATTGTGATCATACATACATTAGAGAATAGATCATAAAGTAGATAGTGATGCTCTCCTTATCTGACACTTTATAAACTCTCTAATACCATCTGTAAAGCCCTGCCCCGTCTCCTCACGCAATAGAGAGTTTAAGGAGTGGTTACCATAAAAAATTGGCAGCGGAATGACGCGTTACTTGGGAAATATTTCTTAACCTTCCCACACATAGATACTAAGAGCCCACACAAGGTAGAACTAGAGGCTAATCTTTAAGACAAGTAGTATCCTCATGTAAAGCATTAGTTGGAATACTGATATACATTGGACTTGGTAAGACAAGGAGGATATTTTCAGTATATATGAGACTTTACATGAGTATTTATTACTGATCACATCACAATACTAAGTATAAGTATGAATAATCAAAATGTGGAAGCTATAATATTCATCCAAATATTCATCACAGAGCTAACTAGAAGTATTCATCTCAAAAAGGGAATAAAGAACATACATCAAGATGATTATTACAAACCATTATTTTAAAATAAAAAGAGTATGAATAAAGGTCTCTCAATCTCATAACTAAAAATAGCTAAAAAGATTACGAATTGAGTCTTCTACTGCTCCACAGTATCCTCCTAAATCTCCTAAATAGACTCCAATGACGGCTCACCAAACTGCTCAAGATCTAACATATTGTCGGATCTCAAAATGTCGATTTCCCGACCAAAAGAGAAGAAAAGTACCCCATGTTAGATAATAAGTCTAGCACAAACAAAATGCTACAATATGCCTTTATATAATATAAAGAATATAACATTTAATAAATTATGAAACTACTGCACAGAATATTAAAATAATTAAAAGCTTGAAAATAAAGTAAAATAATAATTGAAAGGAGGTACTGAAATAAACCAACTGTAAATACTGAAAACTAAATAATGATATTCGAAGTAAAGTAAAGCAGTAATTAAAAAATAAGGGAATATAGCAAAACTCTATAAAAGACTAAAATAAAATATTGAAAAGAACTATGCTTGATGTCACTATATATGCATATGAACATGCTACTAATTTATGCTATCATTATGCAATTGGTGTGGCGACCGCCTCTAGACTGTCGTCGAGTAATACTAACTTAGCTACGATCGAGTGGTGACTGTCACTAATACCACAGATAATAGACCACATATATCCATGATATTAATCAAAATATGAGCAAGACCTTAGCAAAAACATAAGTAAAGCAGTGCAGAAAATAAGAAGAAAGCATTCAACATTATCCACATATATCCATTCACATACAATATAGAAAATGCAGAATAATAATAAGGCAATTCATTTATTACATTTAAATTTATATAAGGGCAACAGAAAGATTACTATCAGCCATTTCTTCTTCTTTGCAGAATACTAATCTCACCTAGCCTTCTATTATAAGCACACCACCAAGCACAAGGTCTAAGCTAAGGCCTGATGCTGCCATATGTACATTTATGACAAGGCCAAGCCAACAAAGAAAAAATAATATTAGACTTATAAAGTCTAAGTATAATAAAGCTAGAAAATAGAATATGCTTGTATTTAAAAGATGTTATTCAATATAATAGCAAGACAAAAATCAAGCTGCATAAATATTGTAAAATAATTGAAATTATAAAATTGTACAAAATTGACGTAAAGTAAAGTAAAGTTGCAGAAAAGCTGTAAAGGCGCTGAATAACTGAAACTGAATGAAATTTGCAATAAAGTAAAGCAACGTTAAAATGTAAAGTTGAATACTGAAAATGAAAGACAACAACAAATGATTTGAAACTGAATAAGGTATATGTGAAGGTACGTTGTATGCTACTGAATAAATGTATCAGTATATGCCACTGAACTGAATGTCATGATATGTAACCAATATATCACTGAACTGCTATGAATTATACGGTTCAATGCTTAAATATATCCAATTAGAAATCTAGTACTAGTCATCCTGCTAATTCCCCGATTGATATATATACAATATTCTGTAATCTATAAATCATCACTGATACTCATACATTATGCTTATGATCATGCTCATGCTTCTATGTCTACATGACTTACAATTCAAAAATCCATAAAATAATTTAAAATTAGATAATGAATCCAATAACTCCATTGCACAGAATCCATCTAAATGGATTATGACTCTTATTTCTAATTTCAATGATTAGTTATACTTAAGATTTTACCTAAAATCATCAGTTGGGAAGGTTGTATACACATAGTTGTATGTTTTCAAGAAATGTGAATTTAACACTTAGTTTGTTTAAAACTGCACTTATCGAGGCGCACGACGATAGGAGGCAAAACCCGGTCGCAATTTATATCTCAAATTAAAATATTAAATCCTCTAATTACAAGTATACATAGTGTTCTAAGAAAGGTGACTTGAGATACTTAGTTTGTTTTAAACTGTGCTTATCGAGGCGCATGATGATAGGAGGCAAAACCCGATCACAATTTATCTTTTCAAACTAAATATTCCATTTCCCTAAATATAACATACTAATAGTGTGGCGCCTCTATAGCACCCTGCCCCATCGCTGCGCGCAAAGGTTACAAATATAATCAGAGCGGCGGCAGAGCGATCTTCGATAGGAGGCATCGCCTGTTGGCAATTTGTATCTCAAGCTAAGTTATTAAGATGTCCAACTCACAATCACACTTAGTGCCTTAAAGAAGGTGATTATAATTATTTAGTTTGTTTGAGTCACACCTATTGAAGCGGTCTTCGCTAGGAGGCATCGCCCATTGGCGATTTGTATTTCAATCAAATTAAGGAATGAGTACTCGTTTAATACACTCTTAGTCTTGGGAGATTTACTCTAGTGAGACTGTATTCATCTAATCTCTCGGGATAGCACCTGGTCATAAATCCACTTTGGAGTAAATCAACCAATCGTAAATATTACTGAAGAAATCCAATACTATGGGTATAACATACTACACCAACCAATAACCTGAGTTCATACAACTCTATTTAATCAATAAGTATTTATCAAGACTATTAATTCCTATGATAAATAGGTAAGTCTTATATAAGGTTTCAAGAAAAAATGTGATCAAGGATCACTCAATATAGATTCTACCATGAGGAAAGGTATCATTCTAGTATCTTAAGTGATTCCTACCATAAGGAGTTAAATTCAATTTCTAAGGTTAATGGATCATCTAAGTTTCTTCCATAATGAGTTATACAAATCCTCCTACCTCAATGTATATTTAATTTAGGTTTTTAAAATATTTTAGAGATAATCTTATGCTGAGATACTTAAGATCTCACACTCTTAATTCTAATGCTAACATTTTAGGTTTTACTTATTATTTTGGTTTAGACTGATCAGATCAAATGATTAAGTCATTTGATCATAACCTATTCTAAGATTATGGGATTTAAATCAAGAATGTTATTAGAGTTAGATAAATTATGAAATCAATATAATTCTATTAATCTTTTTATGCAAATAGTCTTATTTAAGAGAAATATCAAAGATCTAAAGTTCAGATTCAGATTAAGCAATCACATAGATTTATTATTAACCTTAACATATCTAATCCAAATATTTAAGATCAATATCAAATCAGATGCATTATTGGAATAATGTCAATTACATTATCTTATAATCATGTTCATTTAATTATGTTTTAAGAGATTGGATCTTAATTAAGCATGTTAGGGTTTAACCCCTACTCATGTCCAATTAAGATTAAGGGTTCATTTATAGATTCAATGTCAAATCAGTGAATTAGTTATGTATTATTGATGACAATCTTAGACCTAGATCAAGTTTTAATAGCTTGATCAAAGTCTTAAGACTTCTTAAGGTTAATTAAGATGTTTAAGATTTTTAAATTTAGGTTTATTCAATTTATACATTATAAATTTACATACATGGCTTCAATACATCTACCTTACTATTATGAAGCATATTAATAGAAGAATTCATAAAAACAAAAAGTAATTAGTGTTAATCAAACCCTAAACTAATTTAAAAGGATTAGCACATAATTACAAGTCTAACCATCAAAATTTTATACAACTTGATACATAAGTTCTATTTTATCATACAATTAATTAGAGACTAGGTTTGCTAAGATATAGTGGTTAAAAACCCTATTTTTCACTAATTATGATTTAATAAGATTAGGGCATAAGTTGAAATACAGAGATCAGAAAAAATAATTCACTTAGCATATTCATTCTACTCTTCATAAGAAAACTAATGGCACCCTAAACATGCAATTTAGTTAAGTATAATTGTTAATCCATTATAATCAAGTTCTGCAATAGTTAAGTTAAAATAGAAATTCAAGCTATTAAATGTTCAATATTATTTTATATTCTTATTCCTATGGATTTTTTGATCAATTTGATATATAATATCATAGTGTTTGGACTAGTTGATTAAAAGTTATTTAATTAATATATTTTATATTTTTATTTAATAAAATCCCTATGATTGGAATAATTGAATTATTTTCAGGAAAATAATTCTAATTATTTGGATATTTATTAAACAGGTTCGGCCCATTCACCAAAACACGCGGGTCGGCCGAAGCCCGAAGACCCGGAACTGTCGCACCGCGCGGGTCACGGGTTGGCCCGACCCGCATAGGGGCTTCGTCCCCGAGCCTCCGCGTGGCGCCCCGCACCCTTAATCCGCCAAAGGATTAGGTTAAGGGTAGGGTATCACTCTGGCTAACCCCTCACTTATCATTGGATTAGGATAGACTCCACAATCCACCTGATTAGGGAAGGATTAACACAGAATCAATCTAACAGTCAGTATATAAGTAAATGAACAGAGTGCAGAAGCGATTTAAGGAAATGTAAATCATCCAAGTATCACAGTATAAATAGGAAAAATAGAACTCAGAACATAAGCATACAATCCAAATACACAGTCAATAGTACCTGTATCATTACATCATTTAAAATGTTTAAATAAAAATAGAGTGAAAACCACTCATCCTCACTCGAAGTATAAAAGAACTAGACGGCAGTTTCTTCCACGGGCTCCTCCTCTGGGTAAGGCTCCACATCTAACTCCTGCTCGTCTAACTGAAAGGAGTCTGCCATTGTCGGTTTCACAATGTAGGGCCCCAGCCAAAGAAAAGAAAAATCTGGTTAGACAATTGTCTAAGTACATTTTAAGCTGATGAATTATTATATGTGTTAAGTAATATCACCATTTGACAACATCTAAGCATCATATGTAAATGTAAAGGAGCAGCAAGCAGTTCCAAAGAAAAGGGAAAGCTATAAACCATCATTTATAACTTAAGCAAAGAAAAAGGAAAGAGGCTGAGATAAGCCTCGCATACAAACTAAGCAAGGAAGGGCGTATAAATATACATAACTGTCATGTGCTGTAAGAAAAGTTCTACATCCTAAATATGCTGGTGATCAACAGAAAATATGCCAATTAAAATAAATAACTCAGCAGTGGTACATATAAATAGCAGCAAGATTCTAACATCCTATATATATATATAAACAATACAAAGAAATAGTTGACGGAATAAGGATACTGAAAAGTAAGCAACAACAACTGCATATAAAGCCACACGTGCATCGACTGCCATACAGAAAAGAGCTACTCAAGCTCATCGAATACCAAAGAAGCTTAGCACCATCACGGCTAAGTCATAAAATTGTGTACCCCTAGCGACATAAGGAGGCTAGGCAAATAAGCACACAAAGCAAACGAAGGGTCTTAGCACCAGTACGGTTAAGGCCCAACTGTATGCCCCTAGCGACATAAGGAGGCTAGTAAACTAAGCATACAAGGTAACCTTAACGCCAGTACGACTAAGGCACCAATGGTGTACCCCTAGCAACATAAGGAGGCTAGTAAACTAGGCACACAACAATGACAGATCCTTCCCCTAGCGACATAAGGAGGCCAGGCAATAATGACATAACTGAGAGGTAGCTCATAAAACCATTATCTTTTCATAAATCACTTTAATATTTTCACAAAGAATCTAAGGAGTCTCCATATTTTCCTAACAGTTTATTTATGCATCAAAAATCTTGTATGATATACTCAAGGAAACACGGCACAAAAATCAGGGAATGCTTAAGCATCAAAATATCAAATAGAGGCAAGAGACTCTACTAAACATGATGACATCATTTGTTTTCTACTTAATCTTCTAACTATTCCAAGTTACACAAGTTCAGGATTACCGTTTTCCTACTATCGAGTGTAACTTAGAAACTCGTCCTTATAAGTTAAAAAGGACTAGAACTGATCAGGTTCTAATCTAGTTCAATCAGATAAACGACTACGAGTTAAATCAATGAATCATACGTTCTAGTTTTGTAAATTTAGACGTTCTAACTAAGATCTGATCAAGATCTTCTAAACCTATAGATTATGGATTAAACACTACGAGAATTAGGTTTAATCACATAATCCAAAGGATAAGACCTAAGTTCTAGGTTTTATTCTATTAGTGATCTACTAGTTATGGCAGATCCTATTAAGTAATCAAACTTAATAGGATGAATCTCCTATCTTAAATCTAAGGTTAAAAGACAAAATAATCAAAATAGGTTGTAAAATAGAAGAAAGTCTAAAAACTAATAAACTAAGGTTTCACCCATTGGGTAACCCAATTTACCTAATGAGTGAACTCTAACCTATGATCTAGTCCTAGTCTCAGGAAAGGTACTTAAGGTGTAGTGCTTAAGACTTAACAGAAATTATTAGAATCTAACTTAAGGGTTGATTTCACTCACTTGATTGATACTAAGAAGATTATAACATTCATCTTAGTGTTTTGGAATGTTATCTAAAGGGTAGGGGAACTTAGATCTTAGGGCAAAATGACTATTTTGCCCCTACTTTAAGGGTCAAAAAGTCAACTTTTGACTTAGGAGTCATAATTGAATTCTCTTAGTTTCAATTGATTCCTTACTGTCTAACTTGAAGATAGACAGTAAGTACGCCTAAATCGGGCGAGAAACGGTCAAGTTATGACTAAAATAAGGCTATATGTAATTTGGTCATTTACCTAAATTTCCAGGGTTCAAATCCTAAATATTATTTTATTATATTGATGACATTGAAATTCTAGACTGATTAACATCTTGAATTTTCTAATTTGGAGCTGATTTGACTAAGTTATGGCGGTTTGAAGTCTAGGGGCATTTTGGTCATTTTCACTAAAGTCAACTCTAAGTTCTAGGGTTGACTTTTTATCCTGATGTCCAAATGGGAAAACTAATACTACTACGGCGATGTGGCCGCTCTTCTGAGCATTTTAAGACCCATATTGACTATGTTCTGATAACGGGATAAAAAGTTATGAGGCTCTAAAAAAGTCCTAAAATGCTACCTCGTTATACGTACCCCGAAATAAATTTTTACATTACGTTATTTGAATCCTTACATTTTTCTGAGTATTTTAAGACCTATATTGACTATGTTTGGATCTTCCTACAAAAAGTTATTAAACTTTTAAAATTTACTATTCAAAATTATAATTTGAATTATTTTACTATTCATTTATTCAAATTGTATTATTTTACTGTTCATTCCTAAAGTTTTTATATAAAATTTCTGAAATTATTAATCCTTAATTAATCTGTGATTAATTAGGCTTAATTACTAATTAACATTAATTAATCTATTATTTAATTAATTAAATTATATTTATTAATATTTTACTGTAGTAAAGTAATTAGTGCTAATCACTATTTAATTAGTCTTAATTACTTATTAATCTCTAATTAAGAATAATTAATTATAATTATCCTAATTACTATTTAAGGTTTAATTAACCTTTAATTAACCATAATTAATCTCTAATTATACTTAATTAATTAAAGTTACTGTTCAAAAGTAATTGATACTAATCCTAACTTAATTAATTACTAATTAATCATTAACAGTAATTAATTAATACTAATAGTAATTAAATTATTAATTAAATTAACAGACAGTGAGCCCTACTAGATACGTGGCACTGCCAGAGGCTGCCACGTGGCACTGTGGCCCCACAGGAGCTGATTCAGCTCGGGTGACTGGGCAGTGGGCCCCACCTGACACGTGGCACTGTCAGAGGCTGCCACGTGGCACTGTGGGCCCCATGGGAAGCCGGACCGCCGCGGTTAACTGGGCAGTGGGCCCAGAGGCAGCCACGTGGCGTTGTGGCCCCACTAGGGAGCCGAACCGCCGCGTGGGGCTCGGGCAATGGGTCCCACTTGCCACGTGGCGGGCCCAGAGGCGGCCACGTGGCACTGTGCGCCCCACCGGGGCGCCGAACCGTCGCGCGGCTCGGGCTGTGCCCCCCATGTGACACGTGGCGTGCCGGCTGGCTGCCACGTGGCACTGGTGGGCCCCACCCAGCTGATGCGGGCCTGGCTCGGGCGAGTCGGGCTCGGGTCGACCCGGCCCAACCCGGACTTCGTCTCCCTCGCGGAGAGGGCCCGGGGGCGCCGGGCTAGGGCACGGCTTTTGCCGGCCTTCCCGGCACCGGACCACCTCGGCCCGCACGGCCGACGGCAGCCCTCGATGGGGGCTACACGCCAGTGGGCGGACCTTCGCCGGAGGTGGCCGAGATCGCCGGCAATCCTAAACCCTAAATCCTAAGGTTCAGGCCTAACGGTTTCTACTGTACACCCTAACCCTCGACGATCCAGTCGGGCTAGCCCCGATCAGAGCCAGTCGATCTACAATCAAGCTTGCGGAATGAGGAATCGGAAGAAAAATTGCATTAATCGGATGAAGAACGGGCGAGATCGGGGTACCTTGCGTTCGACGACTGCGGGGGCTCGGACGGCTCGGGTGGTTTCGGGGCTCGGGTTTCGCAAACCCGGAGCCCCGAGCTCGCCTGAGGCCTTATAGGCCTCAGGCGACCTCGCCGAGGACGGGGGAAGGCCGGATTGGCCGGGCGGGGCGGCTATCGCGCCGTGTGTCGCGCGGACGGAGGCGTCGAGGACGACGGCTCCGCAGCCATTGGATCCGGGCGCGATCCAACGGCTGAGATGGCGCCGTCTAGGTAGACGGCGCCGTCAGCTACAGGTGACGGATCTGTTAATTACTTAACGGCGGCCGTTAAGTAATTAATTATATATATATATATATATATATATATTGAAAATTTTCAGAAAATTTTGAACATGTTTTTCCTAGCTAATTTGGGGTCAAGGAATTCAATGGCACAGTCGTATTTTCGATCCGATGAGTATTTTGATTCCTCGATTTCCGGGGTATTTTTATTATTAAAATATTCATCGAAATTTCGACGACTTCCGATTGACACGAAAACTTCACCCCAAGCTAATTTGGGGTCAAGGAACGCAATGGTGGTGTCCGTTTTTCGATCGGAGGTCAATTTAAATAGGTCAATTTCTAGGGTTTCTTGATTTTTAGAAATCAGGATTCGATCCGTTTGACTCCTGATTTGGACTAGGTCTCAAAGGTTGTCTCCACTTGACCTAATTAGCACTTATAATTGTATTTAAGACTTAAGGTTAGTCCTAATTAACCATGGTAACAACTCGAGTTGTTACACTTCATCCCGGCGGAAGAACCCGATTAGAGGAACCCTAATCAGCCAATTCTGGCACATCCTGACCACAGTACAACCAACCATCAGTGCTACACATTCACCGTGGTCAGGCGCACCGAAGGGGATCTGAAGCCCTCTGTGAGGCAGTCTGGATTGGCCAGATTCTACTCACCCGAGAACTCTCGCAATGGGGCTACTGTGGGGAGACAATTCTCCCCACATAAGCCATGCCAGACCCAGGGCTCGATTTCTCACCTTCAGGGAGGTGAGATGGATCGAAGCCCCTGGTCTGAGGGCATGAGGTGGTCTGGAACATCGGGACCTTACTCACCCGAGGTGTTTCTTAAGGACTTAGCCCGATCGATCGAATCGATCGATCAGGGCTAGCTCACAGCTCAATTATGATAGCACTAGGTTTGTTTCTACAATACACAGTAATACGAGTCAAATGGAGATGGGCCCGAGCCTCATTGGCTCAAGACTTGCAAACGGGGGTACCTAGTTTTGACGGGGGACTTGTAGACGATCCAGGGGTCACTACCGGGCTTGCTGAGCTTCCTGAGATTTCTCTAAGAGTTCCTAAATGCCAGGAGACTCTTCTATCAGTGGTACTCACATCAGAAATGCTTAGGAGAGCTCAGTCATTCAGCAATGGCAATTTGAGAAGGAGAGTCCAATTGATCAGGAAGCTTTACCCCAGAGAGATCTAAGTTTATTTATAGCCTCAGAGGGTATTCAGGTAGGTTCCAGATGCATTGGCCCAGGCTGGAGAAGCTTGAGAGACCGGGCCATGGCCGAGCTCTCGAATTTCCAATTCGAGCTCAGTCGGGTCACGAGGCCCAATCGGGGGCCCTTGCCTAGACGGGGTTGGTCCTAATGACCTTGCTGAGCTGGACGCGTGAGTGGGAGACAAGGAGGGCAGCTAGTAGTACGAGGGATCTTCTATGTCGGGGACGGGCATGTTTGGGACAAAGGTCCACAGTTGCGGGACCTTCGGATGTCGTCTGATCGATCGATCAGATGGCGGAATGGCTCGGATCGCTCGGATCCTAATGACCGATCGTGGGAGCGATCCAGGCCGTAGGATTCAGTCGGGCAGATCCAATGGTTGATTCGTGATTCCGCGGGATCTAATCCTAGCCGTTGGATTCACGAGGGGGACGGCGGATTGGAACGGGGTTCCGCTGTCGTGCGACCCATGCTCCACAGCGGATCGCTCGCGGTCCGCACAACAAATCCTAATCGTTTAAACATGTATAGGGTAGACTTCAATTTCAATTTGTTGAGATCCCTAAAATGCAATTAAACTATTTTAATTAAATGTGAATTATGGCATAAATGATTTCCAAATTGCACCAAACTTTCACCCCTAGCTTATTTGGGGGTGAGGAATTCAAAAATGTAATCAGATTTTAATTCTAAGATTAAAATATTTTAAGTCTAATATAGAGCATCTAGGCTGATCAAAATGCCATCTTAGACTTAGAGAAGTTCAATGGATTTCAAATTTTCAGGTTAGGATTTATTCGATGTTCTAAAAGCAATGGAATCAAAATTAATTATTACTTAGACTATAGATTAGCAGAATAACAACCTAGGGTTATTGCAGACTCTCCCACTTAAGAACGATGTCGTCATCGACATCATCTCAAGAAAGAAGACAAACATGCAGAAATTTTAAGGATAGAATAAAATTCTGAAAGTTAATGGGTACCTAGATTTTCAAAGAGACTGGGATACTTTCTTCTCATATCTGTCTCTTTTTCCTAAGTAGATTCTTCTAAAGAGCGATTCCTCCATTGAACCTTTACCATTGGGATTGAGCGATTTCTCACTTGCTTTTGATCTTGAGCTAAGATCTTAATTGGCTCCTCCTCATAAGAAAGATTCGGGTGGAGAAATACCGCAGGAAGTTGAATTAGATGAGATGGGTTATGAAGACATCTCTACAAAGAGGAGATGTGGAACACATTATGGACTGCAAAAAAATCTTCATGAAGCTTCAATCGATAAGCTACAGAACCATTTTTTTCTAATATTTCAAAAGGTCTGACGTAGCGGGGACTTAGCTTCCCGGCTACACCGAAATAATACACACATTTTATCGGACTGACTTTAAGATATGCAAAATTTCTAACATCAAATTCCAAAGTTCAATGATGAGCATCATGATACTTACTCTAGTGATCTTGAGCTGCTTTGATTCTTTGCTAGATTAGTTGAATCTTACGATTAGTTTCTTCAACTAAATCAGAACCATATAACTGAACACTGCCTATTTCAGACCATGCTAATGAAGTATTATATTTCCTGTCATACAGAGCTTCATATGGAGCCATGCCAATGCTCGCCTAAAAACTGTTGTTGTATATGAACTCTACAAGAGGAATATGATCTTCCCAGAAACCTCCAAAATCCAGAATACAGAGACAAAGAAGATCTTCCAAGACTTGATTGACTATTTTCGTTTGACCATCGGTCTGAGGGTGAAAAGCGGTGCTCATGGCTAGAGTAGTCCCCAAGTCCTGATGTACTACTTGCCAGAATTTAGAAGTGAAACGACTATCTCGATCAGATACGATAGATTTGGGAATTCCATGGAGCCTGATAATCTCCTTGATATACAACTTTGCTAATTTCTCCACAGAATCGATTTGATTCATAGGAATGAAATGTGTTGATTTGGTCAGTCGATCGACAATGACCCAAATTGAATCGGCACCGGATCTAAATTTAGGTAAACCCATAACAAAATCCATAGAAATATCGAACTACTTCCATTCAGGAATTGATAGAGAATGAAAAAATCCTCAAGACTTTTGGTGTTCGACTTTAACTAAGTTACAAGCATGACACTTTGCTACAAACTCGTCCACACTCTTCTTCATTCCAGGCCACCAGAATGATTTCTTTAGGTCTTGATACATCTTGGTACTGCTATGATGTACTTGATAACCAGAATTGTGACTTTCTACCAGAACCTCTTAATGCATAAATTTGGGAATCCACAGACAATCTCCTTGATATATTACATTACCTCAAAGTTGAAGATCAAAGCGACGACCACTTTCAATGTCTACTTTGAACTTCAGATAGTCTTCATCCTTGGTTTGAGAGATGTAGACATCGCGATGAAATGTGGCTCAATCGAACTCATAGATATCATGGTGCTCAACATAGAACCACGTACTGGCCTTATTTTGAGCTTTTAGAATTCTTCTTCTAGAGAACTTGATGATATCATGGAAGATAGAGTAGCATGACGACTAAGTGCATCTGCTACGATATTCGCTTTTCCTGGATGATACTGGATGCTTAAATCATAATCACTTATTAACTCAAGCCATCTTCGTTATCAGTAGTTTAACTCTCACTGGGTGAAGATGTACTTTAAGCTCTGATGATCGGTGAATATAGAACGTTGGACGCCATAAAGATAATGATGCCAGATTTTCAGAGCAAATATTACAGCTGCTAATTCGAGATAATGGACAGGATAGTTCTTTTCATGTGATTTTAACTGACGAGATGCATAGGCTATAACTTTTCCTTCCAGCATCAACTCACATCCCAAACCTATGCCAAATGCATCGGTATAGACCTAGTAGTTAAGGCCTTCTTTAGGTAAGGCTAGAATTGGTGCAGAGGAAAGAGCATCTTTTAATGATTGGAACGCTTTCTCACACTCTGGACTCCAGACAAACGATACTGCTTTCTGCGTTAACTTTGTGAGAGGAGACACAATTTGTGAGAAGCCTTTAACAAATTTTTTATAATAGCCTGTTAGTCCCAGGAAACTTCTGATATCGATCACAGATTTTGGTTGTGACCAATCTTGAACTGCGCTCACTATATTTTGATCTATTGTGCTCCCTTGAGAATCCATGACATGGCCCAAGAAAGCAACTGAGTCAAGCCAGAATTCATATTTGGAATACTTTGCATATAATTCATGACTTCGAAGCTCTTCTAATACTAATTGCAGATAGTCTTCATGAACCATTTTGCTTTTCGAATAAATCAAGATATCATCGATGAAGATGATGACGAATCTATCTAAATACGCTTTCAGCACGCGTTGCATTAAATCTATAAAAATGGACGATGCATTTGTTAAGCCAATGGACATTACCAAAAATTCATAATATCCATAGCGGATCCTAAACGTTGTTTTATCAATATTTGAATCTTTAACTCGCAATTAGTGATATCCAGATCGCAGGTCTATCTTTGAGAAAACTTTAGCTCCAGATAACTGATTGAATAGGTCATCGATACGAGGTAAAGAGTATTTATTCTTGATATTTACCTTATTTAGTTCCCTGTAATCGATGCACATTCTCATCCAAGAAGTTGTCATAAATTAATCTAGAAAATCAAGAGCATATATGTAAATCAATTGAGACTAAGTTAGAATTTATATTGCAATAATTAGCTAACCTCATCCAAGAAGTTGTCTTAAATTAACAGATAAAAGATCAAGCTGAAAAAGTGCTGATTTGTAGAGTAAAAACTTTAACTCAAACAAATAATAAAAATGAGAAAGAATTAGAGTATAAATTCAATTTATATCATTCTTAAATGCAAAAAGAAATGCTAACATGTAGTGAAAAAATTTTAACTCAAACAAATAATGAAAATAAGAAAGAGTTGAAGTATCAATTTAAATTAGACAATTTGAAAATGCAACGAAATTTTCAAATATAAATAATTGATCAAATGCAATTCAAAAATTATATCTCCTACACACCTCAAGTGCATTTACCTCAATGTTTAACATTAAGTGATGCATTATTTGAGGATAAGCAAGGTAAATTAATTCAAAATAATGAAAGTGTCAAAACCATTTGTGATATCTCAAACCTCAACAAACCTCTTAATTATATTGATGATTATTATGTGCAATTTGAATTTGTTGAGAAATGCTTTGATTTTACTCCTAAGAAAATTGAATTTTTTATATTTTTACAAAATAAAATTGAAAATGATGAATTTGATGAATTTGATGATAAACATAAGGTAAGAAATAAAAAGAATAAAAAGAAGAATAAATAGAAGAACTATTGTAAGTTAGAAGACACAAGCTGAGACTAGAAAGAAAAAGATAGTAAAGCTATCATTCATAATAATTACATTACTAAATAAGTTCGTACTCATCCTAAAACCTTTATGAAAATCTGGAATGAAATTTTAAAGGGATACAAACTCTTTTTGATCAAGCTGAGGGTATTAAACTAAATACTGGTTGGGAGGCAACCCAACAAATAATTTTATATTTTTATTTGTTTCAGATTCTGAGTAGTACATGTGTGCGTCAATAAAGGAGAATGAGGAATCTCGAGCATGATTGCAGTAATGACGATTTGTTATTATTTATATCAGGTTATTTTATTTCTTATTACTTCTAGTAAAGTATGTTCATTTTGCCTTCAATTTTATGCTTTTTTTTTGTTTAAATAAATCTTTGTGAATTACTATCCCCCAATTTTTGTGCCAACAGAATGTCATTATCTCTACAATTTTTTTTGAAAATCTTAATGGGCTGAATTCAATTGTAATGGAACATGTGAAGATTATCTTTATTCTAATTTATTTAATAAGAGGTGATCAAGCAAAACATATAGTTCTAAAAATTTTCATGCTAAATCATTTTACACACATTTTATTATAAGTCTCCACAATAAAAAAAATGTATGATGCTTTAAACCTAAGTGTGGGGATGAGGCCAAGGAATTTGATTTAGAGAAAGTAAGAAACTATGAAATAAGAATGTGTTTGGCTTCTGTAGGACTTATCGAATGTAATGAAAATCAATGGGGTTGAAGAAAAATATCTCTTGCTTGAACTGAATAAAAAAAAAAATCCAGGGATGAAAAAAAAAATCTTTCCCAAAGTAAAAAAATTGAAAAAAAAAAATAGGATGAAGAAAAATATTGAAATTACAACTTAGAAATCTAGTATTCTGGGTAAAGCTAATGTTGTAGCCAATGGCCTAAGTTGTGAAGCAACTTTATCTTTTCTTTATTGCAACAAATCTTTGATCGAAGATTTTGTCAGATTGAATCTTGAGCCGATCATATCTGCTGATTTGCACACTGTATTATTTGTTATTCAGTCAAATATTTCTCTAAGGTCAAGGACTATCAAAGCGCAAAAGGAAAATGCTAATTATTTTGTTCTGGTTTTTGATGTTGGTAGGGGAAAAGGTCTGAATTACATCTAGATGTTGAATGTGTGATCTTTCAGAAGACTAGGTTATGGATTCCTAAAATCCTTCTGTTACAAATACTGTCAGAAGCCCATAATGCTGGTTACATCATTCACCCTGATAGCAGTAAGATGTATTAGGATTTGAAGAAATTATTCTGGTGGTCTAGCATGAAGAGAGATATTGTTATTTTTATTTCTAAGTGCCATTCTTGTTCTTTAGTCAAAGCAGAACATCAGAATCCTAGTGAACTTCTCAAACTCCTAGATATTCTTGAATGGAAATTGTTCAACATTTCCATGGATTTCATTATGGGTTCGCCTAAGAGTAGATCTGATTCTAATTTAATTTGGGTGATTGTCTATAGACTCACCAAATCAGCTCACTTCCTTCCAATCCATCAAACCGATCTTGTTGAGAAGTTAGCCAAGCTTTATCTTAAGGAGATTGTTTTTTGCATGGTACACAAAATTGTATAGTTTAAGACAGAGACTGTAGATTTACTTCTAGATTATGGTCTACTGTTCAGCAAGACTTGGGGACAAACTTAGCTTTGAGTACTGCTTTCCATCCCATACAGATGGTCAAATTAAGCGAGTTAATCAGATCTTAGAAGATCTTCTACATCTTTGTGTTCTTGATTTCGGTGGATCATGGGAAGATCATCTCGCTTTAGTTGAGTTCACCTACAATAACAATTACCAGTCCAGTATCGGCATGGCTCCTTATAAAGCTCTTTATGGTAGGAGGTGTACTACTTCTGTTGTTTGGACTGAAGTAGGAGTCTCTCAGCTTTATGGTTCTGATTTGATCAAGGAGTCTACTAGAAAAGTTCTTCAAATTAAATGTAATATAATGATAGCTTAAGATAGACAAAAAAAGTATCATGATGCTCGTTATCATTCGTTAGAATTTCAAGTTTGAGATCGTGTGTATCTTAAAGTTAGTCTGATGTGCGGTGTGCAAAGGTTCGGTGTGTTTGCAAAACAGAGTTCAAAGTATTTGGGACCCTTTGAAGTAATTGGAAAAGTTGAAACATCTATATATAGGTTGGAGTTACATAATATGTTTCACATTTTATCATTAAGAAGGTGCTTACTTGATCCAAGTCAGCAAGTTCAGATTCCAACAATTGAACTGCAACCCAATCTGACTTTCATCGTTATACTCATTGCAATTTTTGGATGAGATCTCAAGCAGTTGAGGAACCACAGTATTCCTATGGTCAAATTTCAATGGCAGAACCACTCTGCTAGAGAAGCCACGTGGGAAAAGGAAGAGGATATGTGGAAGAAGTTCCCAGAGTTCTTTTCTTAATCAGGTAATTTTAATTATTTCATTTTCTTTCAAGTTTCTTTTGACTTCCTTCATACATTTATAATTTTCCTGTTTTTATTAGTTGTATGTCATGGGAGAATCCTCTTTTAAGGATGGGAGTTTGTAACAACCCTAGTGTTGTGACCCTGCATTTATATGCATAATCAACTCAGTTCTTTTTTTCATTACTCTTATGATAGTGTTAAGAGTATCCACCACAAGTTTTGTGCGATTAAGAGATTATTTGAGATTTTCTAACATTCTTGATTTTTCTGATAATTCTGAAAATGTCATTTTATTTAAACCTCAGAATTAAAATTGGAGTCCACCATTAGACTCATCACCCTAAAATAGCTAGGGGTGGTATTTTGGGAGTGTTTGGAAGTCATCAAATTTTCCTCAATTATTTTAATAATATTTAAATACTCAAAAAATTAGGATGATTAAATTGATCTCCGATCAAAAATCCTATTTCATTTTGTGTTTCTCGCCTCTCAATTAGAAAATAGTAAATTTTTGAGATTTTTCAGAGTCTGTTTGATTATTTATTTTTGAGCAAATAAATGTGTTTAATTTAATATTAACTAAAGTATTTATTATAATATAAATTATATATTTATTTAATTTAAATCTAGCATCTATTCCAAACCACAGAGCCTCGTGTGGCGGGCCAAGCATGAAATAGCGGTCCTTCTCCATCTGAGCCATCGATCGCATTTTGATCTAGATCTGACGATGGGTTTGCTTGAATCTGATATAACTGTCGTATCTCCTTTTGGATTCGACGGCTTAGATGTTTTCCTTGCACCTCTTCCTTGCGCCTGTTACTGGTTTGGAAGAGGCGTAGACGGAAGTGGCTGTCCTCTCCTCCAGCTCACCTTAATTCTCTCGTTAGATGCAATTAAGATCTTTCATTCTCATTTTCTCCTCCTTTATTTGCTACTCGTAATCTCTGGAATCCTACAGAGAAGCTGCGTCTGAATCCCCAGCTAAACCTAGAATCCATCGGGACCTTACCTTCGCAAAGCTTCCAGGTACTTTTTCCTATTTCTTCCTCTCTGTATTTTTATTTCATACTCAATTCTATATTGTATACTTCACTGTAAGGGTTAATTGAGCTCAATCGAGCCAAATAGACCTCAGTTTGGACTTCGTACAACCTTGTTTATTGGCTTAGCATGTCGGCCATGAAAAGAGATTCACGTTGACGTGCGGGTCGAGCAGCGAAGCCCCTAGAACCGATCGCGAGCATAAACCATAGTCGCGATCTCCCCTGCACTCTGATTTGGGAACGAAATGACTATGCGGTTCAATGGCTCGAATCGGACACGTCGGTCTATTCTGGACCGCGCCAACGAACGCGTCAACAAGCGACAACGTATTGATGCAGGTTGCCACGTGAGTGGCTCTAGGATCTGTGCCGCACCGATTTTTGGGTAGTGCATGTTTCTGGGCCAGACATCACATCGGACAGCGCCATTTTCTGTACCTCTGACTTCTGTGCTAGCTGGTTTTCCGCGTCGGTGGATGTGTTGATTAAATCAATTTTAAATAATTATATTTTTTATATTTCAATCTTATTTCATTTATAATCTTAATTATATAGATTTAAATATTATAAATTTATATATTGTTTCAATCAAAAAAATGAGATGAACATTATGATATAATTTAATTTAGGTTTTGAACCCTAATTTTTTTAATGGCTTTTTTAACACTAATTAGGAGTTCTCCAAACCCTAAAAACCCAATGTTATCCGATTTTGACTTACTTAGTGTCATTCTTATTCTTATATTAAAAGAATTCCATATTTACATATATTATTTCTTTTAGACAACATTTGGATGTTTTAAGTATTTGACTCCTCAAAATTGAGTAATTTTGTAATTTCATAGTTTCTAATTATGCATATTTTAGGTTTTTAAACTTTAGGATAGCAAATATATCTCATTTTATTTACTTCTATATCATTTCAATTACATGTTTGGACCTTGATTTTTCATACATTAGATGCTTGAGTATTTAGCAAAATCCTTGATTTGATTTCTAATCTTAGAAAGAGTACTATAGGATTTATTTTGTAACTTGATTTGCTAGTGATCTTTAGAGCTTGTTAATGTACCCAATTAGTGTAGTTAACCTTAGTGTATGTGTGATAGTATGTTATGAATCTATTAGGACTAGTTTTTTCTTAGCAATTAGATTAGATCATAGTCCACTTTTCCTTTATTTCTTAATCCTTATTTAAGCTCTCTAAGGATTTGAATTCGAAGTTCTTAGCTCATTAGTATAGTTTAGAAATCCTATAAACTTCATTAACCTATAATATATAGTAAACATAGAGCTTGTATCTTCTAATCTTTTCCCTTCCATACACTTAGACTTCTCCTATTACTTAATCTTAGCTAAATTAATGATTGATTTGGATAAAGCCTTTCAATTGCATCCTAGTTAGATAAGTTTAGTAAATAAATCCTTAATTTCTAATTCCTTAAGTGTAATAATCTATTAGTCTTACTTTTCCTTACTAGCTCCATAAGCCTTGAATCTATTAACCTATACTAATTTTGTGGTTTAGGATAAGTGTAGGATTAGTTTCATTTTATATTAATATACTTATAAACTATTTTGTCATTCCATAAATTAAATCAAATCACCACTTTCCAAAACCCCAATCACATATTATTACTTATAATTGACTTGAGATCAATATCTCTAAGTTAATTGGGAGCTTAATTAGCTTTAATTATTAAGTTAGATCATTAAAATTAGATAATAATAGATATCACATAATTTTCAATTATATATTTTTCCATGAATGCAAAGCTTTGCATTGAGATTATATCCTTAAACATACATACAAGATATTATGCATAAATAAAATATTCGTAATAAAATATAAGGGTTCTTTTAGTAATGGCCAAGGGCATACTTAGGAGGATATAAGGAGACTTCACATTCTTAATGGATGAATGTGAGTGTTTATTTTCTATTTGAGACCCCCTTGTTAGTTAGGCAGATGTGCTTAACTCCTTTCTCGTTTTATAATTTTTCCTGTAGAACAAAAAAAATAAAATAACTTCAATAATTTGCATACTTGGGTCATTACAATCTTATTGATTGTGTGTACTCGTCGTAGCCTTTGAGCTATACATACTTTCATAATCCCATGCTATGTATTCTTAGTCTAAGAGTCAAAGATTTTCTCTTACTTCCATTGTTTTGCACTTTCATTTTTTGTATTGTACTTTACTTGTAGTTTTTCTTTCATGCAGTGTATGTTGTTTAATTACATTTTATGCTTCACTGTTTTTCTTTGTTTTACTTAGCATAATTCATTAAACATATATGTGTTTTTATTTCATATTTTTATATGCACATTAGTAGTTTCTAGCCTTATTATGATATTTTTTCCCCTTATTTGTTGTTACAAGCTAAAGAAAACATACTTGTGAGTTTTTACTCTTTTCCTATTTAATGTTCTTTCTTAGAGTTACTTTTTCTCCTTACTTTCATGCTTTCATGCTCCACTGTAGATTTTTTAATTATAAATTGCATATGTGATATCCAAATAAATTTTAATAAAATTTAGCTAATCTTAAAATTTACTTAAACTATTTAGTCTAACCACCTTTTTTTTTCTTGGTTGTGCCCTACCATATTTTAAATACACAAAATACTGTAGATCAAAAGCATTTTTAGAGCAATGGAGCTGGACCTAGTGCTGGTCATTAGTACCTTGAAGATTTATTTTCTGCTTCTGCTTTTATTTCCATTTACTGCTTTTATGTGAGAGAGTGAACTTTACTTATTTGCTCTTTAATTTCAAGTTTATAATAATTTAATTTATGTGATGAATTTTATCATATTTAAATTGCTTGAATTGGATAAGTGGATGAATATATATATATATATATATATATATATATATATATATATATATATATATATATATATATCTTCCTCTTATATATAAACTTCTACAAGCATGTAATTCAATTTTTATCTATTTCTACTTATTTGTATATCTCCTACTTGTAATTGTTTCTATTTCCCTATTTTTTTGTTTTCATCTTCTTTGCTCTTCCACTTCAACTTTTTAATTTAGCACCCTCATAAAAATTCTTGGCCACACAATACTAATAGTTGGGTTGGTTTCTTTCCAACCCAATGTTAAGTGATGTGGTAGCACTCTATTAATTGGTTAGTTTTCAAATCCAATACTGGGGTCGCTACAGGAACTTCCTATTGCTGTTGTGGCTTAGATAATTTTACTTTCTTTCTTGTGAGGATGAGTGTGCCTTTCATTTTAATTCAATTTAGTATTGTAATAATTAATTTTCTTGATGACTTTACTATTCTGTACTTCTATACGGAGTTGAGATCTTGTTCTTTCTTTTACATGCTATGAAATGGATATTATATTTACCTTGCTTCCGCACTTTGATTCTTTCTTACATGTTGATGAATGACTTATAGTTTCAGGCAATAAGCCTTTCAACTAAGACGGGTTGGGCTGGAACCTAACTTGATTATAGTTGGGGGATTTTTTGCGAGGCAACTATCTCCACCCTAATCATGTTAATATTAGTATTTACATGACCACAACGGTGACGAGGTACCACAGCTATCCTTAATACCTTTAATGCAAATTATTTTGCTTGGAGAAATATTAATATGTTATCTTTTAAAGATATGGTTGGTTGAACTTAATGTTATCTAGTTTTTTCCTACAGTTAAGCATATCGTTAACTAGTGAGATCTGTTATGCTCGGTGAAGTCGTAATTCTTTGTGTTAAACGTTGACTCTGGTTCCAATATTTTAATGTCAGTCTTTCACTATATAACTGATTATAATGGATTCTCACTAGTTTATGCATTGCATAATGTATTGGTGGAGGCCATCTGATAAGATTCGTTGTGTCTTTAGTTGGTATTGTCTCTTTTTTTTTTGTTGGGGAACTTGTTGGCTATATTTGGATTGATCATTATACTATCTTTAGCCAGCTTTGTAGTGTGTCGGGTTACTCTTGGTCTGACCATGGGCTTTTTTTGTCCATTGTTTTACTGGGATGCCTTTTACACTATCTGAGTTGTATTGAGTATGGCCTATTGAGTTATCCTTTTTCTATTTTGGGTTTTGGGTCTATTTTTTAGTGCTGCCTGGTCTTGGTGGGAGGTTCCTAGGTTTCTGGGTATTGTTCTAGGGTAGTGTCTGCGACTATTCCTGGGCCGCTCTTGGGTTGTTCCTGGGATATAGTTGCGGGCGCTTCTGGATGCTATTATGAACCTCTTGGGTTTGCTCTTTACTATGGTCGGGGTTGTTTCTGGTTGTTGTACCTGGCTGTGGTCGAGGCTAGTTTTGGTTGCAGCTTAGTTGCTCTCCCATTAGATGATTCTAGTTGTGAGTTGTTCCTATATGCTGTTCTGATCTTGTTGGAATTATTTTATTTCTGCTTCTGTTTGTTTCTGTTATGTCTGGTGGTTTCCTCCTAGTATTGCCCTGTGCTTGCTTGCCAATTTTACTGCTTGGCTAATGTGTTGTTTTGGGAGGTCCTATTTAGCTTCTTGTTGCTAGGTTGCTCCTATGAAAAGTATATGGGATTGTTCTTGGGTTCTTTTGTTTGCTATTAGTTGCTAATTATGAAGTTTAGTTACTGTAGGTCTTCTTTGAGATGCGTAGCTGCTTGCGATCTTTATTGCAAGCTGGATTTGGTTCGACTGGATGATGTTCAGCTGCTTGGTGGTTGCTTGTTTGCTGACAGCAGCGTGTTGCTTTGATATTTGTTAGCTGTTCGTTTTATGTTTGTTGTCTGTTGGTTGTTTTTTCATTTTTGTTAGGTCCTTTTAAGTTATACCATGTGTTGTGACTCATCTTTTTGGGACTGTTTTAGGCCTTTTTAGTCTCTAAAATTGTTGTAACCTCATAGCCATCGTTTGTATTCTTTTGAATTATCTAATAAAATTAGGTCGAGATGACTTTTAAAAAAAATAATTATCGTAATTTTTTATGTAAATCAATAATGAATAATAATTGAAGTATTGATAAAAATAATATATCACTAATAAACAATACTAAATCAAAAATTGAATATTTCTATCTCGAATTGAATAAATTATAAAAATAATATTGTTTGAGTGGATAATTCTCGATTATTGAGTAATCAAGCATGTTTGTTTGATTATCATAAATTGGGTTTTAACGTAATGCATTGTGCTCTAGGGGGCCTGGCGAAGGGACTCGAGAGAGGGGGGACATGAGAGAGAGTGCATTTGGGGTTTATATAAATAAAAATTTGTCTTAAATTAATAGAATTTTTTTGTCGTTTGATTTTTCAAATTTGACGAAACTTGACCGGGAGGTTCGTCTTGATGAGACGAACAGTCAAAAGTTTATCAATTCGTAGTTATATTTTATTCTTAATTAGTTTTTGAAGATAAAAATTTCAAAAATTAATTACGGACAATCCAACATTCAAAACTTGACAAAAAATTTTGTATAGCCTTATTTTATTATTACGACTACAATGATACCAAAATTTTTGAATTTGAACTTATATTTTATTTTCATAGTTTTCTATATTTAAAAATTTTTAAAATTAATATTGGAATGTACGTTAATTAGATTAACTCTAAATTTGGGCATTATGATTACAAAATATACTCTTTCCAATGATATATTTTGTTCGGTCTAATTTGGAAGTTGCTCGGGATCCTGATTTTATCCTAATTGGACAACAATTTGATCTCAATTGCTTTTATCAAGATTTGGGTTGTTATATTTATACTTAACAAAATTTCAATTGTGCTCTTTCCATAATTATAGAGCAATGAAAACTTCATAAATTATTAAACATAGTTATCACAAAAGATTTTTCTCTAAGATAATCTTAAAATAATATTATTAATTAAATCTTGACCAAGCATTAGTTTTTTTGATCTTCTTATTTAATTATTTTTAATTTTAAGAGGATGAATAATTAAAATATTATTAAAAAAATTAAATGATTAACTAAAAACTTTAAACTTGGTCATATTTTAATAGTAATAAATGAGGTGTGTTGTTGAAAAATATATTTTAGTATTTAAAGAACATTTTTTTTTTAGCTCAAAATCTTATTTTCATATAATTTATCGCGTTTAAATCGTATTTCATATAATTTCTTAAAGTTTGGGGCAATTCAAGTATTTTTTTTTGGTTTTAAATCGTATTTTTATATAAATTTGGTACACCTAAATTTACGAATATAAGGGCTATGATATACTATCACATTAAAATAAGAATAAAAAATAAAAAATATAATTTTTAATTGATTATAATACGATGATATAAGTATAATATTTTTGTTAATATAAAAAAAACTTTAGACTAATAAAATGATTAATTTTTTGTGAGCCGTGATTAGCATCAGATCAAAATTCAATAATATTCAAATTAAAGACTCAACTTCTTCCTAAGAAAATATATTAATTTTTTAATTTTTTCAAAAATTAATATTTAATATAATTATAATTATAATTTAAATTAATAACAATCTAGATGCGAAGGATCATCAGACCGCGATCAGGACTTCGGCTGAGCGCCTCTTTTTTCTTTATTTTTTTCCTAAATCGTTTTTCCCTCGTTTCCGATTCGGAACCTACAAAAGAAAGGATCGATCGCGTCTTCTTCTTCGCCTTTGTCGAATTTGTTGTCTGCGAAAAGAGATGTCGTGCTCTTCTTCATCGGGGTCTGAAGAGGATGAGGGTGTGGACTCGTATAGGAAAGGGGGCTACCATGCCGTGAGGCCGGGAGATCCTTTCTGCGGAGGAAGGTACATCGCTCAGAAGAAGCTCGGTTGGGGAAATTTCTCCACTGTATGGCTTGCATACGACACGAGATGCAAGGTTTGAATCGTGCTCTCAATTTTAACACTAGTACTTTGTTGATTACAGATAGTGATTCTTGATCGATCCACATATCCATTTTAAGCATCTGATTCGTGTCATGAACCCTATTATTTAGTATTTTATATCATTTGAATTTTCAATCTTCGGGGTACTTTTTATTAGTTTATGACTATTTATTGTATTGATTTCTGATTGGGTTCTTTGGATGCATATGATGTGAATTGTGTAAATGCTGGTTTGGTTGTTTTGGGTTGTTATTGCAAATCATTTTGCTGATAGGTAACCGCTGAACTTTGGAGGATACTGCTTCATGCGTTCAATTTAGTTTTACTTTTTTGGAATAAGATGTTCTTTTTCTGTTCTTTTTGGGATTATATTTATCTATCTCATTCATATTTTCCTTATTCTCTTATTGTATTCATAAATCCTTTTGTTATTTTGACACTGATGTAGCTGCGCAGGTTCAGCGTTTAACTTTTTGTTGTTCAACTGATATATGCCATGTAGCATTTAATTTAGAGGTTTTTACATCATATTGGTCTTATTTAGCGTCTTATATTTATTTTTTGCATAACAGAAATTTGTTGCTCTCAAAATTCAAAAAAGTGCTGTGGATTTTGCTCAAGCTGCTCTCCATGAGATTGAGGTCCTCTCTGCCATTGCCAAAGGAGATCCCTCAAATTGCAAGGGCGTTGTACAATTACTGGACAGTTTTAAGCATACTGGTCCAAACGGGCAACATTCTTGCATGGTATTTGAACATCTTGGAGATAGTTTACTGCGGCTAATTCGTTATAGTCGATATAAAGGCATTGGACTAAAAAATCTGAAAGTTATTTGTAGATGCATTTTATCTGGCCTTGATTATTTGCACAGGGAGCTTGGAATTATCCATACTGACTTGAAACCTGAAAATATACTTCTTGTTTCCACCATTAATCCTGCAAAAGACCCTATACGTTCAGGATTTACTCCGATGTTGGAGAGGCCCGAAGGAAGCATAAATGGGAATTATGTTGTTAGTAGTGTTGAGAAGAGGTTTAAGGAGAGGGCTAAGAGGGCAAGAATTCGAATCTCAGAAAGAAGAGCATCAATGGGAGGTATTGGGCAAACTGTTTTGCAAACAGAGAGAAGTATGGAGGGGGTTGATTTAAGATGCAAGATTGTGGATTTGGGTAGTGCTTGTTGGGTGGATAAGAAACTTTCAGATGAAATTCAAACAAGGCACTATAGAGCCCCTGAAGTTATTCTTGGGGCTGGATATTCCTTTCCTGCTGATTTATGGTCTTTTGCTTGTATCTCTTTTGAACTCGCCACTGGTGATATGCTGTTTTCTTCTAAAACTGGACAAGGATTTACCGAAGACGAGGTATGCATTTTCTTGCTCTTTCTTCTTGTTTATTTTTTTAATATTTTTGTTGCCATTGTGAATTGTATCTATAATTATGCTTTTTTCTTTAGTTTGATTATGAGTACATTTATTTTATATTTTCTTGCTTCTCCTCATTGTTCTTTTTAAAGGGATTTCCTATATGCCACTTGTTCTTTGAGACATACGTTATATAATTTCTTTTTTATATGAATTTGCTAACTTTTTGTAGTACAATTAAGCATATTTAATTATTTTACTTAGACTCATTGGAGTAGAGTTACTTGCAACAAAGTGTAATTGATAGGGTGTAAGTTGATTTGCTTATAATTCTCAATAATTGGTCTCATTGTACAAGGATAATCATTGGAGTAGTTTATTTTATTATTGCTTGTAAAATGGTGTTATAACTTTGCATGTAATTGCTGCTATCATTATTTTAATAGAACTTAAAAGCTTATGAATTTATAGCTAATTTAATAAATAATAACCCTATGATTGTAATTTATTTTGTTTCATAATGAATTGAGAATTTGACTAATCTTATGATTAATTTCTATTATCTTTCTGCCTCTTATCTCATGCCCTTGGAGGCATTTATTCTTCTAATTCTCTTTATACTTTTTCTTCTTATTTTTTTAAGGTGTAATCCTCATATACTTCTTATCTTTCTCTCTTTGTTTCTTTATTTATGCTGATATCTTCCCTTTTAATCATCAAGTTTTCTTTTTTGTTGCTGCTTTTTTAGCATTATCTTCTTTTCCATCTTCTTTACGTGTATAATTTCTAGAATGTTAATCATTTATTATAAGCTTCAATCAAGGCCATTCTAGATATTACTTGCAAGCATTCTCAAATTCTATTATCTTACAAATACTTGATTCATTTATAATGGGGAGTTTAATACGCCCAATTGAATATTTCTAATGGGAAAACTGGATATAAAACCCATAAAATAAAGTTAGTTTGTGAATATTTATTTTGTATTGAAGAAAATTACTACTATGTACGTTATTTGTTTTCTTAAGATAAAAAGCTATGAAGACCTGGGATCCATCTGGGGAGTTGAGCCATATAAAATCACAAATTTATGAAAGTTGAAATTTATATTTCTATTTTCATTTCAACGCCATACAATACATCTAAATAGAAACAATACTTTATATATGTTTAGTTACTAAAGTACCAATTATTCAAGTTTGATTATTAGTTGCATCATGTTTTTAAAGTACACATATGTGTAAGCTACGCACATATGCATTGAACAAATGTGTGGTTGCAAAAGTATAAAAGTGATCATATAAATACAAGAAAATATTATATAACTTGCTATGTATGTAATATTAGTTATCAGCTATAAGCTTCTACAGCTTGTTTTTTCCAGAAATGTTTGTAACAACGCTGTATGACAAATAAAGCTTTGTGCATAAGAAATCAAGTAAGAAAGGCTCAATAACATATGAGCAAAAAGGCACTATATTAGACAAGTATTTTGCTTGGAACTAGAAGTAAATAAAGGAAAATTAAGCATAAAGCTTAACAGATTAACAATAAGATTCACCATATTTAATCTGCCATTTTTATTATTATTGGCTCAATTGTGTTTTATAATATCTTATATTAACTGCGAGTTAATGTTTGAGCTTTGAAGCAATATCAAATATAGCAGCGGAGAGAACAATTCTCTCATGAATCTCTTATTACAGGTCATGCACAAAGGTACATTCAACCTTTCATTTATGACTCCCTTGAAGATCAATACCGATCCAATTTTTTCTTACACAGGTCATGGACATCGTACTCCACTAGCCCATCTTGTCCTTTCAACTCTTATAATATCTTTTAATTTAAGTTCTTAATGGCTTTTTAGATCACATTGTGAATATCAAGACTAAGGATCATACAATAAATATCTTTTTTATTATTGTTACAAATCTTACAACAACTGAATGCATGCTCATTAGAATATTAACTTTAGTGAGCATGCATCATTCCTAGTTTATTTTTTTGTATGGTTCATATTGAATGATAAATATTAATTCGTTTGGCAAGATTGTTTCAGGAAATAGAAACGTATGGAATTGAATCATTGTCACGTCATTCATTTAGGATCTCATTCACAAGCATTCTAAATCTCGTAGACAAAAATAGGTCGAACATTTATACTTCTTTTGTTTATAAATAGATATGCATAGTGACAACATTGCAGCCGTCTCCATAAATTTATTTGCAATAATTACATGCAAAAACATATCAAGAATCAAACCATTGCTTATCTTTCTTAAGAATTAATATCAAAACTTTATTGCAAGAAGAAACTAATATCAATTTATTTAAGGGATTGTTTTGTATGTTGGATTTATAGTATAATTTAATTGCAATGTAATTTAATTATAGTATATTTTTATTTGCTTGGATATTTATTTGGAATGAAATAATCTCAAAGTATGGTGCTCCATATTATTCAGAAATAAGATTATTCAATAACATAGCAATGTAAAAATACTTACTCATGGGATCATCAACATACCAAATAAACTAGTCATGAACACATCGCCATCGCCCTTACTGAGCAACAAATTAGGAACTCAATACAAAGCCAAAATGCATATATACCATAGCACAGATGTTGGCAATTCTAACAAGTAGGAATTGAATCCATACCACTGCAGTAGCAATATCTTGCTCAAAAGCAATCATTTGTAGCATGATTGTTGCTTAACCATACAACGGCATTAATAAAAGAACATAAAAGAACATAGGCAGTTGTTGGCGAGATATCGTTGGCGTCGGTGAAAATCGCAGGGGAGAGGGCATTTGCGTCATCGTTAGCATCAGCCAACTCCATTGTGGGCGTCTACACCAGCGGAAATACGCCAAATCCTGATACGATTTGGAGAGTTTGCATCGACGAACTCCTGCGCCGGTGTCGGCAGTCGAATTTTTTCTGCGTTGGCAAGCTCTTCATTTTCATCGCTGACGAACCTCGTTTTCGTGTCGCGAGTGTGAGTGAGCGAGCTTTGCGTCTCCATCGCCGACGAACCTCATTTTCGAGTCGCAAGCCCAAGAGATGAGCTCCGCGTCTTCATCGCCGACAAACCTCATCTTCATCTGAACGAGTTTCACATCTTCATCTTTGTTGCTAGAAAAGTCACGGTTTTAGAAGCGTAATGAGCTGCTCAATAGAAATTTTCACGATTCGGTGTAAAAAATTTAGGTGAGTTTTAGTCATGTAAAGATTTTATACTTGTACTTCAAGCTGTAAATTTTGCTTGCTAAACGTAACAAATTTATAATTTTTAAAATTTATATTATTTTACACCCAAATTATTACATATCAAACAACTCATAAGATTGGAAGTCAATGCAGGAAAACTAGTAGACAATGCAGAAAAATTAGTGTTACTATTCTATTTAATGGAGGATTATCTTATAAGAAATTACTTGGGAGGATTGTTCCAGATATCAGACTCTTGAATAATTTTGAATCGGTGCATCTTTATTCACTCTAGGGTAGGCTTGCACAATTTTTTGCATATATTTATATGCAAATAAAAAAAATATTCAAGCTTGAATATATTCTTCCTTTTCTATTTCTTATTTGAATTAAAATAATTTCTCACAAATATGTTTGTATTTCTTTATGTACGGATATACAATTTAACATGTATGGATCATTGTTTTGAATCTTTCATGCAATATTGATTAGTTTAAAAGCTTGACCACATATATGTGACTTCTACCCAATTTATTTTTTTTTTGCAAGATTTATGAGTATCATGCTCAGAAATAAGAATAGAAATTTGAATTGAATTGGTACCTATTATCTAGCACAGAAATTAAACTAGTTTCTTATGTCTAAAATTCACTACAGCAGCTCCTTTCACCTTCTTTGCCTTGGCCTAGGGTTAGGATTTGGGTGATGGTGGCTTATGGAGAAAAGTTCTAACCTTAGCCATGATGTTGGCCTATATAAGAAGGCTATTACATCCTGAATTAGCTCTTAATATGCCTTTGATTGAAAGTTGGTTGGGCTACAGCGATGCTGAAGCATGTAGCCAGCATCTGTACAAAGTTCTGGATAAATCAGCTTCTGGAGGAATTATATGGGATGCTTCATTAAAGTCATCCAGGATGATTTTGTCTGGAACTAAACTTCCTAATTTTTTCTATTTTCATTTAACATATCATTTACTACGATAAACTATGTGTGTTATTTTCTTAATTATTAGAACTAGAGAAAATCTTAAATTAACAATTTTTAATTGAAATTGGGTCATTACAAAAGCACATCATTGGAAATGTCCTTGAAAACTTGAAAGGTTTTCATGTACTCTACTAGATTTGATTTGAATTGACTTAAGTATTGGTTGATTGAATATGATAATTTGCCTTCGGGGATTATGTTTAGGTTGGTCTATTTGTGAATGATTGAATCTAATTTTCTAGGCAGGTCTAAATGTTTGCACATGAGATAAATTTGTAAGCTTGAGTGGCAACAAGATACTTGTTATATATTATAAAAGGAGATTGTTTGATTTTGCGAATAGAGTAAAAATGGCTTGTCGGGTGCTTCTCTCATTAGATTATTTTGCTCTAAAAATAAAAGTGGTATAGTTCATATTTGCAAGGCTTTGGTATCTCAAATTATAGATTGTTTATGGGTGACAACATATGTGTGTTTTTGCATAATTTTGAAGCTTAATAAATTTCATTAGATTAATAGGCATTAAGCTCACAAGGCATAAGAAAGGATATTGTCTATAGTATTTGTGCTCTAAATATAATGCTACTGTTAAAATTGCATTGTTTCTTCTCAAATTATTCTAAGAATGAAAATTTTAGGAAAATGTGATCTCATTTAGTATGTTGTATGGATGACATTATATTTAGTGTCGCTATACAATAAATTATATTATATAATGCAAAATTTTATTTCTTAATAAAATTTAGCTTAATGAACATTGAGTTCACAAAGGCCTAAAAAGACTTAATGTGCTTTGTTATTTAAACTCATAAATTTTTTATAGGTGGCATCAATTTTAATTTATTTATTTAGCATTTTGAAGCTCAAGGGTTCTAGTATTTATTGCTTAATAAATCTTATTAGTGTTCTGGCTTTATTATCACAATTCTTAGTTGTTTAGTAGGTGGTATTAACTATAGTTTCTCTATTCAGCATTTTGAGTTTATAGACTCAAGAATTTTAGTGATGCAGCACAACCACCAGTTGAACAATCACGAGTAGTGACACGTGCCTATGTTAGGAGTTTGAAGACTTGATGTCATGCAAATATTTTTTCTTACATTTTTTTGTCATGCTTGAGTACTTGGTTAAATAACATGTGATAATCATGAGAGTCAAGGATTGATTTGGTTTTTTGTTGGCAAAGATATCTTAATCTTTCATAACAAGGCAAGCCTATAATTTTTATGGTAATTTGACATGCTTTATATGTTTATAAATAAGGCTCCCATCATCTTATATCAAGGCGCAGCAAAATAGTAAGAAGTATTAGAATGCTTGATAAGTTGTTGTTCACTAATTTGGCTTGCTCTCATTAGTCGCAAGTCTTCTTGCTATTGTGCATAATCGATGAGGAACAAGGTGTACAAGCCTTAGTATTTATCATTTTTTTCTCTATTTTGTGTTCTTCAAAATTTCCTAGACTCCCTAAGTTTCATCTCCAATCTTAAATACCATCTAATTCCTACCCGTAAGTTCACCCGCAAAACCTAAAGCGCCAAATCCCATAATCCTTAAGCAAAGCCTACCACACAACAAATTTTGGTATCAGAGCTATGGTTATGTCTAAAACTTGTTCCTAATTATCCAAAAAAAAATTGAAATTTTTTTGAAACTTTTTTTTTCAAAACGTGGAAATTCCAACATCATTGTTATGCATATGTCGGACTAACATACTCATCATCAGTCTGTCAACACCATCCGTGATTCCACGCAACCGATCGGGCCCCACTCATCCACCCTAGCTCATTTTTTTATTACTAATATCTTATTAGTTTTCTTGTTATTTATTGTAAAAAAAAGATTAGAGAGATTTAAAAAAAAGTTTGTATTATTATTATAATTGTTATTATTGTTATTGCTATAGAAAAAAAAAAGACAAATGTTAAAACCAAATTGCAAAATTTTTTTGCGGCGCACGCATATGAGTGTATGACTTCATCACGCTGACTTCCGACGTTCCGGTCTCCACCACCTAGGCTCCGGTTTCAGTATTGTTTGTGCCATTGGGTTTCTAAAAGTGATGCCTACACTTCATCAATAATATTAAAAGGATTTTAGCACTCTGCCATGGTGGAGAATAATTAGAAATGTCACATAATCTTCATTGTGATTGGTGATTTGTTCACTTTTCACAAAGGTAGTCCTTGATTTTCTTTGATTTGAAAATTTGTAGATTGCATTTTCTTAGATATTTAAATTAAATTGTGGTTTAGTATTATTGTTTTATTGCAAATCATGTGATTGGCATTTGGTAAGCTTCACATACTAAATCGACCTTTTACTTTAACCTTAACGCTAACTCCAACCGATTTGAGTGACAATTTGTAAGGGTGTGTTCCACTGAAAATTTAGTTGTGCAATCCCAATATCTAAATCTCTCTTTTTTTTTGTATCCTTGTGCTAAATTTAGTTTGTGTTGATTCGTAAGTGTATTTGTAGTTGTTTTAATTTTATTTTGTGTCTCACTTCACTTTACACTAGTGAACATCAATGTCTACTTAAAATGACAGCAATGAATATCAATGAAATGCCCAAGATATTCTTAAAGATGAGCTAAATTAGAGGGTTCAAGTTCTAGAACAATCATTGGATAGATTAGGGGGCCTTTATCAGGCTATTGTAACTTTAAAAGGGAACCACTAGCACATCCTGGAGCTAATCTTGGCAACCCGATTGCTGCCCACATCCATCAAATCCTCCTAGAGAAAATCAACATTTTTTGAGATTAGGAGAAATCCAAACTATAGGAGAGTTCACATTCCTAGGGATGAGTATGACATGGATGACTTTGGTGATTACTATTAGGATATAGAGCTAGAGATAAAGACTTTCATGAGAGACCCGGTATAAAACCTCAACCCAAAAGCACTTCTAGGCATGGAAGTAGAGAAAGAAATAAGCTTGACCCTACAAGGAGAATTAAGGTTGAAGCACTAACATATGATAGGGCCCACAATCCCAATAAATTTTTGGATTGAACAACCCAATTAGAAGAATTCTTTGAGTGGCATGGGATAAATGATTATCAAAAGGTTACTTTTGCACGGATGAAATTGATAGGACATGCTGGGGTTTTTTGGAACAATTTCTTGGTAAAGGAAGAGAGGCATAAAAGGAGAAGAATAGCTTGGGTAGATATGCAAGAGGTTTTAAGAGAAAAGTATTGTCCTCACTATCATCATAAATAGCTTCACACTAAGCTTATGACACTCAGGCAAGGGTCTATGCCTATTACTGAGTATTTGAACACATTTGAGAATGTTGTGGCCCAAACTATTTGCCAAGATGTTGACCAGTAATTAGCCAACAATATTGTGTTATGTTTTAAAATGGAGACACCAAGTTGAGTTAAGTGACCCTCAAATGGTGGAAGATGCAGCCCATGATGTACTTCTTTTGGAATTCCAACCAAATGATTCATCTTCTAGGATTAGAAGTGTCAGTCCTTTGTCTAACCAGAGATTTATTCAAAACCCTCCACCAATATTACACCGGCTCCCAAGACACCTATTGGTCAGCCTACCAGAACCCTTAGTGATGTTGTTTGTTATAGATGTAAGAAGAAAGGTCATTTAAAACATGAGTGTAAGACTATCTTGTCCTCTGTGATAGTTGAAGAAGAGAATATTGAGAATGATGTGTGTTAGTCATATCATGTAGATGAGCAATATGTTGATGAATGTTAGATGTCTAACAGCTGCTATTGGAGAAGAAGGTTGGAGTAGAAAAAATGTTTTTAGTATGTTAATGACTTGCATTGGAGTTGGGTGCAAGTTAATTATCGATGATGGAAGTGCTATGAATGTGATTTCCACTCATTACACTTTCTAGCGCCAAGCTAATACCATAACCACTTCCAAATCCATTTAAGGTTAGTTGCGTCCCCTTTTCAGTTGCCCAAAGATGCTTGGTCTTAATAAAAATAAGTAGTTATGAAGATTAATTTGGTGTGATGTGTTACTTATAGATATTGCACACATTTTTCTAGGTAGACTATGGTTGTATGACATGAGTGATCCATTATGGTTGGAGCAACACATTTTTAAATTTAGAGATAAGGCCATAAAGTTGTATTCCACCAAACCTGTCATCAAGAACCCATATTCTAGTATAGTTCCATCTTCATTTACACTATCTATAGGACTTTTTCTTTCACTTCCACAAACAATTTATCCCAGAGAGAAAATAAACCCACAAGCTAGGAAATTTGCTAAACTTTAGTTAATCACCATTACACCTTCCATTCCGCAGCAATTTGATCTTTTTATTATTTATGTATTTTATTATTTATGTAGTGTTTGATGCTTAAGACACAAATTGAATTAGTGGGCTTGAGAAAATTGAGAGAATTTCTTTATTCCTTTTATGTGAGGCTCATACATGTGAAGGAAGTGACTCCTATTCCTGCAATTGAGATCATTCCAATTAGTGTGAGTAAACTCTTGAAAGACTTCCCTAAAATTGAACTAAAGGAATTACTTGATAAGTTGCTACCCCTGAAGGATATCCAGCATGCTATAGATTTTATCCCAGGAGCACAGCTTTTTAACCTACCACATTATTTACTAAACCTAATAGAGTAAGTTGAGTTGCAACATCTGGTAGATGAATAATTCCAAAAGGTATTTTTGAGAGAGAGTGAGCCCATGTGTTATTCTCGCCTTGTTAACCTTCAAGAAAGATGGCACATGAAAAATGTGTGTTGATAGTCAAGTTATTAATAAGATCACTATTATGTATATATTTCATATACCATGTTTAGATTTGAAGAGTGGATATTATCAAATTAGGATCTGACGAGGAGATGAGTGGAAGACAGCCCTTAAAACTCTTGGTGGATTTTATGAGTGGATGTCATGCCTTTTGGTCTCTACAGCATGCCAAATACTTTCATAAGATTGATGAACACTATCCTTAGACTATTTTTAAGAGTGTTTGGTTGTGCATTTTGATGATATCTTGATTTTTAGCATTGATGAGGATCATCATATAGAACACTTGCAATTAGTCTTGAGAAATTGTGTGATAAAAAAAATTATCAACAAAAAAAAGTGTTTATATATGCAGCTAGGGCTGGCTTCGAATCGAATTTGAGTTGACTCAGCCCAGACTCGAACTCAAAATTTATGAGCTGAGTCCGACTCGAACTCGACTCTAACGAGTTTGAGCCATTCTAAGTCATTTTGAGTCAAGTCAAATAGAGTTCGAGTCAAGCTCGACTCGAACTTAGCTCAAAAATTTTGAGTCGAGTTTGAGTTTCGAGCTTCGAGTCTAATTGCTAGCCTTATATGTAGACAAAAGTAATTTTCCTAGAATTCATAGTTTCTGCTCTAGGTATTAAGCTAGACCCACATAAGATTCAATCTATTCTATATTGACCTACACCTAAGAGTCTTTTGGATGTCAGAAGTTTTTGTGGTCTATCCATTTTCTTTAAATGGTTTATCTAAAATTTTAGCACCATCATGACTCCAAAGACTGAGGTTTTAATGAAAGAGAAGTTCATATGGACTCTTAGTGCAAAAAAGTCATTTAACCAAATTAAGTCTTATGATATCAACTCCTGTTTATAGATTACTGAGTTTTGGAAAAGTTTTTTAGGTGGGCTTGTTGGTACAAGATAGCCTATCTATTGCATATTTTAGTGAAAAGTTGAACGAAAAAAGTAGAGGTACTTCATATATGATAGAGAATTTTATGCTATTTTCCAATCCCTTAGACATTGGAGATATTATTTGTTACATAGAGAGTTCCTCCTTCACACTAGCTACTATGCTCTTATATTTATGAACACCCAAATGAAACTCAGTCATGGATACGTAGGCTTGTTGACACAAAATAGTCATTATATTGCATATTTTAGTGAAAAGTTGAACGAAACAAAATTGAGGTGCAAGTATGATACATAATTTTATGCTATTACCCCATCCCTTAAGCATTGGAGACTATTTGTTGCATAGAGAATTCCCTCACAGTGACCACCTTGCTATCGGCACGCACAGTGAATTGAATATCTTCAAGATTTTACATTTGCTCTCAAACACAAGTTTGTTCTTGTGAATAAACCTGCTGATGCACTTACTAGGATAACTCTAGTGGTCACATTTTTGTCTAGTGAGGTTGTGGGTTTTGAAGGCTTAAAGGGATTATGAGACATGTATAAACTTTCACCTCATTTATAGCTAGGTTAATGACTTTTCATATTATCTAGGGTTATCTTTTAAGAGTTCACTTTTATGTATCCCTAGAACATATGAAATATTTTATCAAATAGTTACATTCTATGGGTATAGCTGGATATTTGGGGAGAGGGATATGACCACCTAGAATAAATTTTTTTGACCTTCATTAAAAAGAGGTGTTGGTAGATTTGTGTTGCAGTGTTATTACTTGTAGGGTATTAAACAAAAATCTAGCCGTTATTTTTTCAAACTTGTTTCATATAGGCATTGGAATGATATTTCTATGACTTTGTTTTTGGTATTACTAAAACTTCTAAGCAACATAACAGTGTATTTGTTGTTGTTGATCGATTTTCCAAGATGACATTTTATATATGTTCTAAAACCGACGATGCATCACATGTTGCTAGGCTATTTTTCAGAATTGTAAAGTTACAATGGATTCTCAATATCATTGTGTCAGACAGAGATATCAAGTTTGTTTCATATTTTTAGAAATTACTTTGGAAACTCTTAGGCAACACTCTTAAGTTCTCTTCTGCATTTCACCCAAACAAATGGACAAATTGAGGTTTTAAATAGAAGTTTGTAAAATTTGTTATGATGTTTAGTTGGGGAGAAATTAGGAAATTGGAACTTTCATTCACCCACTGTAGAGTTCACTTACAATAACACTGTCTCTCGTACTATCAAGAGAAACTCCGTTTGAGATAGTATGTGGTTTTAACTCTAAGAAGCCATGGATCTATTAGAATTATCCCACCACTCTTATTCTGATGTTGCCTATACTATTGCAAAAACTTTTCACAAGTTGAATACTGAATTCAAATCACAAATTGAGCAAGCAAATGAAAAGTATATTGATAAAATAAACACAACTAGATCTGAGAGGGAGTTTAAGGAGGGAGATTTCATGATGATACCCATTTGTCTTGAGAGGTATGTCTTTTATGACTATAAATATGGCACTCATCCTCATGTATCAAGGCACAAAACAATAAGAAGTATTTAAATGTTTGATAAGCTGTTCTTTATGGATTTTGCTCTCATTGGTGACAAGTCTTCTTGCCAGTGCGCATAATCGATGATGAATGAGGTGTGCATAATCTTAGTATTTATTATTATTTTTTGTATTTTGTGTTCCTCTATAATGCTTTTAGACTCTCTCAAAGTTTCATCTCAATTTGATCTCAAATACTCATCTAAATCCTATCTGTAAGTTTACCCACAAAACTTAAAATGTCAAATCCCATAATTCTTAAGCAAAGCCCACCATACGTCACATTAGTATTCATTAATAATTTATTAGCTTAATGGGCTTTGAGTTTAAGTCGTAAGAAAGGTTTTATAGCAACTGTAGTTACGGTGGAGCTAAGTAAAACATTATTTTAAGCTTGAAAATAAAATTCTTGCAAAATGTATTCTCATACTAGCTTAATAGTTTGCAAGAGAGAGCACTAGAACACCTCAACTATCACGGAAATCAGTTAAGTCGCATAAGGATCATAAATGCCTCCAAATTCATTGAATTGATAGACGGTTAATTAACAAATAATTGTTAGATATGGCCAGCAGAAAAGAAAATTATAGAAGTTTACAAATGGAACTCATTGAAGGCTTAGTGTTAGGAGGAATTCATGTGTTTATTTGTCATCTTTTTGTTTACATGAAAAAGTCAACTATAACAAATCATTTTTATTCAATATTTGTTTACATGCAAAATGTATTTTTTATTTGTCATCTTTTAGTTATTGAATACTTTTTAAATAACTCATGAATTAGGTTAAATAAGTTATTGTTGGTAAAAAATACATCTAAAATCCAGTTTCATTTGATACTCTTATTTCAAATAATGCCTTTAAGATCTTGCTCTGTGTTTGTTTTGGTAATGCACTTAATATTTTTTGTGGTACGTGTAGAGAGAAGAATCTATGACATATTTTATGGTACGTGAAATTAAATTAAATATATTAAAAGTTGATTAATGTATGAAGTTTTTGAATCTGTAAGGTCATTAGTTCCATTTTATTGTATGGCTTTTTATATGTAAATATTATTTTACTACCGGATCATTAAATCTAGTAAAATATTCAAGCACAGCATGCTAATATTATCTAAAATTTATAAATCAATCAAGCAATTTTGTTTATAATCAATATATGATAAATATTTAATTTTTTATTCATATTATTTTGTAGGCATTTTATTTAGCAATAGTATTGCTGCACACATGTAGCAAACCCTATGAATTTTTATGCATATGGCAACCAAATTATAATTTCCCTTAAAAAATCTTATTAATTTTGAATTATCAAATTTAGCTCTATTTGCTTAAGTAAAATCATGTATAATTATCTTAATTTCATGATAATATTTTGAAGTAATTTGGGCATATAGGTATTTCTCTTTTAATTAAATTTCATCTTGTCATGAAAAACTAACTTTGATATTTCTTTATATACTAAAAATATCATGATGAAACTTTATATTTTGATATAAATGACTTGGACATATGATGTTAATTGGATTCACTCAGAGAATAAAGGGTGAAAATTTTTACTAGTCATGTGAGGATGTGAAGGATGAGGACAGAATGTAGCTTAACCTTATTGTGCAAAGGGACTAATAAGAGAATCTTGAGCTGCTAAACAGAAAAATCAGTGCAACGATAAATAATGAAGGGTACATTAGTTTTAATTGGTTCATATTACATCCGTTGTTTGGCAAGAAGGAAATTCCATTATCGTAATAATGTATTGCTGCTTGGGGCCAAGTGAACTTGAACTCTTATATAATCCTTTGAGCAAGAAGCATAATGGGAGAGAGAGCTTCTCTTGGCCCCTTATATAATTTTTTGCAATAATGGGAGGGAGAGCGTCTATACTGCAATCTATTGCTCTTGACCTGAAGGTCAATAACCTGATCTTTGAGTTATAGTGAAGCTGGTTGGAAACTGTTTTGCAATTCTATCAGGAACAAGGTATTTAGGTATGCAGATGTGCATTCCTAGGTGGTGTAAATTGTATATTAAACTCTTAATAAGCAGTTGGAGCTGTGGACAACCGTTGGGCATGTGTCTAAAGCCAATGCTCAGAGCGGCCTGTTGGTTTAGTTATCAACTTAATAGTCCCTGCAGAATATATATGTGCCCCACCCATATCAAATCCCCAGTTTTCTATATTTTCTTTTAAGAAAGAAACGGGGGTTGGTATGTGGGTCCTCATAAATCTTATAAATGTTGAAAATTACATAGGTTTTGTGTAGCATTAATATAAGTCATCTATTAGAGAACAACAAGCCATCAACACGAAAAGCACTACACAAAAAAAACAATTGTATCAAACAAATGCAATATTTATGTGGTAACCCTTGACAGGAAAAAATCAAGGTAGAGGGGGAGAAATAATAGTACTAAGGAGATAACTTAATGGGAAAATTACAATGACCGATTACCTTAATCCCCTCAAGAGAACAACATAAAGAGGCAGATTAGAACCGTAAAAAATATAAGAAAAGTAGAAATATAAAGAGGTGGTTTATATCAACCCCCATCAATGGCCAGTACCACCTAAGACTTGTATGTGTTGCGTGTGTTATCCAAATCAAATTTGAGTCATACACCAAACATCAGCCTCAGTCTTAGGCAGCCATTTATTAAAACCATCACAAAGCCCCAAAACACTTAAAAACAAACACAAGAAAAGGAAGCATGCCAATTGGTGAAGGATAACCATAGGTACAGGAAAACATTCTTTTTCCATAAAACCAAAACATAGAAGGATTAGAGAACTTTTTAATGGACACGTGCTTTCAAAATCAGAACGTTCCAATTGATATAAAAAAATATCACTGAAACTAAAACTAAGAGAGAAATATCACAGAATGAATAGTAAGATTTGTGGACTTGATCGCTAGAAGAATCCACAAAAGCATTACATTATTTATTTTTCATTGATGATTAAGAATCACAAATTAAGATAAATGTAAGCTATATAGGATGAATGCAAGCTAAAGGTAAATGCAAAAATTAGGCAATTTTACATGCAGTTTGCTAGGTTACCAATGGGTGTATTATGGTAAGTATGATAATGAGGACATTGCAAGGATGAGATAATTTAATGACTAGTTATGTTAACCTGCCTAAATATATTGGTGAAAGCAAAGAAAATGAACTCTATGGATGGTATTTTCAGTACTGAATTGAGCGTGCTGGTGGGAAGCAAGGATAAGCTGAGGTAGATTTTACAATCTATTGTCTCAGGACTTGGAGGTTTTTTTAATGCTTGTTTCACTGCCAAGTTGTCCTTTATTTGGGTTGGTAAATGTACAAAAGTAGAAATACTTGGGTAGCAACTTTTCATCCAAATACATTGTATCCCATTACAAAATATGGCCATGGAATTTTTAGAGTGGGAAAGGGATAACCAACATCTTTATGGCGAGCTAGGATGATGATCTTGGCAGTGGGGATGGGAAGGAGTTATAGAGGGGGGAAGTATTGATGAGGCATCTTGGCTTCCAAGGGATTGCGAAGGTTTCAAGATATGTATTAATTTGAATTAGTATCAATGCTTTATAAAGACTTGGGATTGATTATAATAAGAGCGGGCAGTGGAGGAGGCCAAGCCCTAGGATACCGTTGTTTGGCAAGTCTAATGTAATGTGGCAATTCCAAATTTACCATGTTGATCTCAACTTAGCTGATTATGATCAATGGATGGGTAAATGAGACAGCTGACTAATTAATGTAGGCAAAGCCTTATCAACGTTAGGCTTGTTCAGTTCTGATGTCTGTTTTTTCATCATTACATGACAAATATTACACAAGGCCCACAATACATAACCCAAACTATATTTTGGGCCAACACCATATAGGCCGATTGAAGACCTAGTGGCATAAATGGTTTATCAATTATAAATATATAGAAAAAGATAATAATACTGCCAACCATTCCTTTTCATCTAAACTGAAATTTAGAATGTCAACGATGACATCTTGCATCAGCATGGGATGCTTTTTCACCATGCACTTAGATTTTTTTATTTTGTGTTGAATTTAAGTTTGTGCATTAGTTTATGATATTAGATTCATCATATTTTTTTTAACCATTTCATCTTTAAAGCTAATTGAAAATTTTAGATCCCCATTTCATAATGTCCTTCAATCAACCATCATGTGTTTTCATTTATGTTACACTTTCATTACATTTAAAAAGAAAATTTTGTGCCATTTTTTTTTACTTTTTGTTTTGTTGTTGGCTCTTAATATTGTTACCGTATTTTTACTATTTATATTTAAAATTTCTGTGTTTGTGGCAGATTTATTATTTTAAAGTCTTTTTCAGTTTTTAAGTATTAACACATTTTAGAGTTCCTTTTATCTATTAACCCTACCCCAAAAATCTGAAGTACTAAATTCTTTGCTTAATATTGTAACAAATGTTAATTTTGCAAAATTTTTAACAACAGCAACAATAACAACAACAAAGACAAAAACAATCTAAACTTTAATCCCACCATGTGGGTAGGGATGCTTTGCCTCTATTATACCTTTTCAAATAATAGCCTCTCTCTAAGTTAAAAGTATGAGATCATCTCATTGATAATTTTTTGCAAATCTTTTTAGGTCTTCCTTACCTCTTTTAACAAGGGCAAAATTCATCAACTCAACTTTTCTCATCGAGTAATCTAACAATTTATACTCAATTGCATTAACTATTTAAGATAAATTTTTTGAGCTTATCATCTATTGGAACGGCTCCTTTCATCACATACTTGCACGAATATACCTACTCATCCACATTTGCATCTTCATCTTTGCAAATACTCTATCAATATGCTCCTACTTTGTAGGTTTATGCTCTGCCTATGTAATATTGATGGTTTTAATAATGGTTTTATAATACTTTCTTCAAATTCTGAGTTTAATTTTTCATCGCACAACTCTCCAAAAGCAGTCCTCTATGTCATTCAATCAGTCTGATTTGTGTTAATCACATCACCCTTAATTTAACATTATTTTAATGACCATACCAGGATGTTTGAATCTTTCACTATTCTTTGTGTTGTAATTCAATTATGATTGAACTTGCATTCTATATATCATGTTTTCAATCATTTAAGATGAAACTCAAGTTTTGCTTTAACCTTATCTCCAACCTTGTCACTAAAATGAATATTATATGCTAATAATGTACTACTAATAAGAGCGTTCATATTGTTGTGAGCAAGCGGCGGAAACATTTTTTAGCTCGAGAACTAGTGTTACGGTGACAGTTACCAAGCAATAGATAAAATTAACCAAGCACAAACAAAATAGAACACAACACATTCACATGCACAAACCACAAGCATCCAAAATACAATAATTTTTACGTGGAAAGCCCGATGAAGGGAAAAACCATAGTCACACCACACAAAAAATTTCCACTATGAGCAAGATGATTACAGAGTTACAGAAAGCTTCACTTTCACAAGAACAAGAAAGATCTACTACTTACACAGCCTCTCGATCGATTTCTTCTTCTTCCGGAACTTCTAGCTCTCACTCTAGGTTGAAGGAGAGGAGCAGCATCCATCACCTGATTATGGTTGATTTCCTCTTCACAAGCTTTAGGAAACATCTCCATAATGTTCCCTTATATACTTAGGCACTATTTGGACTCCAAATGGTCCAAAATACTTAGAGCAGCGCCTAAACTGGAGCAGAAATGCTAAGTGTCCCAGTCTCTGAATGCTGGGCAGCTGTAGCGCCCCAGTCTCTGGATGCTGGGCGCCACGGTACGGTGCAGCACCTAAACTTTCCCAATTTGTCCCAGAACACCCGGGACCTCCCGGAAGGTCACCAGAGCTCAATTAACACCTCAACGATGATTTGAATGGTCTCCACATCCCAACACATATAATGCAAATGGATACGAACTTTATCATATGATTATTAAAATTCATTAAAGGATCAATTGAAGATATTTTCTTCCTAAATTTTGTTAAGAGAAATTATATAATTGATTTTGTGAAATCTTAGTGTCATGTCATAATTTTGTTCGTATATTAGATACAATTAAGAGGATATATATGTGCATATATACATATATACATGTATTAGACAAATAAAGATATAAGAAAACTAAAATTTTGATAAGTAAAATATAAACAAGATTGTGATAAACTAATTTATAGAAAAATAAGTATCACATATTGATATGAATTATTTCACAAGCTTTTAATGAAAGTTGTAATACTATGATAAACATGAGTGAATTTAGTAACTCTAAAGATAATATTAATGTATGGAATACTATGCTCATTTCTTTAAAGTATTCCATACATTATTTTCATATATTCAACAAATGGAATAATTAATACTATCTTTATTGGAACATAAAAATAAAGATGGTATACTCCATTTGTTGAATGTGTGAAACTAATGTATGGAATACTTTGAAGAAATAAAAAATGATAGGATACACTATTGATGTGTGGATGAAATTGGGCAAGGAAGGAGTTTCGTGGCTCTAATTCAACTTTGAAAACTAAAAAGAATTTGGTTGTCAAAAAATACTAAGATATATGTTTATAAGAACAAATGTGAGATGCATGGTAATGCAATCAATGGATAAAGTAAAATAGTAAGTCATACATTGAAATTCATAATAAGCTCTAATTCTAATTAATTTGTACTTTCGGATCGCTATTTATAGCTAAATTTGTTTTCATTAGTTTTTGCTGAACATATTTTTCCACCAAAAGCACATTTAAATATTAAGAACTCACATTTTAGAATTCTTCAATAATTTTTATTGCCACCTTTCGAATACTTGTAACAATCTTGTCATATAATATTAACTTTCTCTTCAGCCTCCTAACTTCAAAATTTTGCTCTTGAAAACATCTCTATTTTTTTCTTAAAATTTCACTATTATATATATATATTATATTTTCAAACATCAACATTAAATTATCAAACCCAATTTCAAAAGAATGCATTGCTTATTCTTGTCATGTGATGGAGTAGGTCGCACTTATTGGAATTATTTAAGATACATTTCATGGTTTCCATTAGGCTCGGATTGATAATTCTGCATCAATTAATTCATTGTGACTATTATTTGTGCTGTGAATAGTGTTATAGCCTAGTGGTTATGTCTCCGAACTTATTCTCATGTCATAGGTTCAAATTCCATCGGCAACATATATGCTTCGTATTTGAAGCTCACCTACTTTGACAAACGGACTATCGTTTGTGAAAAGACTTCTACATTACCATTCTCCTAACTCAAGTTGACACCACAGTAATTTCTTGACCGTTAATGTTATGAATTTTCTCAGTTCTGTTATCAGTCATATCCTTTTTAGCTTTTGAAATGTCTTTTTTAGGATAAACTTATGTATTAATAACTACCACAATACATTTAAGCCCATCAATCAGAACCTGATTTAATCAGGGCTACTAGTTATATATATATATATATATATATATATATATATATATATATATATATATATATATATATTTGTGTGCTCATGCGAGGGCGCGCGCTTATGTAATCCCATTTGCAATAAGAAACATAATTTTCTTCTCATGTGTGATATATTGCTCTCCCTTTTTTGCCTCTTTTTCTACATGTAATGCTAGAAATTAATGTGTACTTATCAGTTTGAGTTTATTAAAATTAGATAAATTTATTCTAATGACTAGGTAACTCAAATTCTTATCATGATGTTTGTGGCTCTTGCACCGCTCTTATCATTACCTTGAAGAAGAAAAAAAATTTACCCTCTTTGTTTTATCTTAATAAATTAATAATTTTCTAAGAACCATTGGCAATTATCTTAATTAATTAATTGCTAATCTTGAGCAGTTCTTCCCCTTTCTCTTTCAAACCATATGTATTCAAAATTTGTGCAGGATCACCTGGCTCTGATGATGGAACTCCTCGGAAAGATGCCGCGGAAGGTGAGCGGCCTCCATTATTTATTTATATATTTATCCGGATATCCAAAAGTTATTAAAATATTAAAATCTGGAACAGGTCGCGATTGGGGGATGTCGGTCCAAGGACTACTTTGATAGGTACGGGGACCTGAAGAGGATCCGCAGGCTGAAATTCTGGCCGATGGATAGGCTGTTGGTCGAAAAGTACAAGTTCTCCGAGGCCGACGCTCACGAGTTCTCCGACTTCCTTCGGCCGCTCCTCGACTTCGCCCCGGAGATGCGGCCGTCCGCAGGACAGTGCCTACACCACCCGTGGCTCCACGATGGAAATCCCTCTGCCGGAACGGATGGCGAATCCCAGAATTTGATGGCGGGTATCGGCAACCTACGGTTGACGGCGGCGGGCAATTAATGTCCGGCGATCTTTCTCTTTTTCACCCGAGCTCACCCTAATTTTTCTTAATGTGAGGAATATCAACCATTCTCTGCATCATTAAATTAACCCCTGCATAAAATTTTATATATATATATATATTGAGGGATATTCTAAGTATTCTTTGTATAAATAAGCTGGCGCCAGGAAAATTCTGATTCTCGATGTACTAATTCTTCTTTTATATCTTTTATAATCAATGAATTTGAATTGTTTCACACTAAACCCTTATTTTGAGTGATATTCAAACTATTCTTTGTATAAATAAACGAATGCCAAAATATTTCAGTTTCTCTTTGTATTGGATCTCTTTTATGTATAATTTTTACCAATGGATATCATTCATTTGCCCGTTTTTGATAATAAAGGGTTTGTTTTGATTTGAATACTATTGTTGTTATGATAAATTTGGTGGTGCTAAATATGTAAATAAGTAGATTTAGATGATATATATAGCAATTGTTATAAACATTAATGTATCTGAAACGCATGTTGTCATAAAACTAAAGGTCCCAATCCAAGTTTAAATTTTCTGTAAACATATCACCTCAATCTATGAAGAAAAATGCTATGCTCTCCTCCAACAAAAAGTATAAAATAACCTTTGATTATTGTTTTCTTAAGAGTTTCAATAAGGTAAATGTGTTCATAGATATTTAAATTTTTATTAGGAACACGAATTTAAGAGCTCAAGTGTGATATGAGCTCATTTTGTAAGCATATAGCACTTTTTGTTTGACAAAAGTTAGATTCAGGGTAGCAAAATTCGAAAGTCTTTTAAATTAAAATATGTATTCATTTTATTTATATATTTTAAATTTATAATTTTGTCATCCATTCCTATACAAAGTTAATATATAATAATTAAACTTTAATTAATCAATACTTGGTTTTATTCATCATCATATTGTTATTCTTAAATATGATTATATATATATATATATATATATACAGAACTCCTAGCACATACATATTTATACACATTTATGATATTATTTTATCAAATTATGATGTCAAATACACATGCACACATGTATATATAATTTATTCAACTATATATATATTTTTTTTAAACTAGTGTAGACAAAGCCTGATTTTATTAGAAATACGAATAAAATATACTATACTAAAATAATAAAAATAGAAAATAATCTAAAACAACAAAGAACAATTAAGACTAGGATTCAGATCCACCTAGCTGAGGCTGTCTATGAGCTCAGGACCCGTCAAGGCATCTATCAAGTAATATCTGAAGTGTATCTGTTCCACGATCAAGATCATGTGGAAGTTACCAAACTTGTGAATGTAGCCCAACAATTTTTCATTATCCATCATCATCTTATTGCTGAGCAAGTTAATAAAATAACAACAAATCGAAAACCAGAGCAACAAATTGTTGCAGAGTAACAGGTTGTGCCCAATATTGTCATAGACGTCATTAGAAGAGAGAAAATTGAGAAAACCGAGAGAACCATTGGCCATAATATAAACACTCTTGTAGTTTAAATTCAACACCATCCAAGTAAAATAAGTAATATGAGTAATAAATAAATCGGAATCGATAGGAATCCGCAAGTCACAAACCAGCCGACAATAAAAAAAGCAACAATAGGGCACGACAAAATTAACAAAATCTAGAAATAAAACCTAATCATGTTATAGTAATAAGAGCATCAAACCCCTTGCAGTTGTTAAGTCAAGAGATTATATGAGTGAATTCAGTGAGGTAAAGAACTAAATACTTGTAATTGAGCTCTTTCCAAGTCGAAATAATCTGTTTAATTTTTTATCGAGGAAATGCATCTATAGCTATTTTGAAAAATTCTTTAATTTCTTACTTCCCAAATATATTAAACAATAACGCCAATAGCAAGACGAAAAATATTTTTCCCAATTTTTGAAGAGGTAGAAATTCTTGAATACAAGAGAGGGATAAGAGCCGGAGACAGTAGCCATCTCGTATCGAAAGGAATGGATGCTTTGAGCAATTTAATCGCAAAAGGGCATTCAAAAAACAAATTATCATGTGTTTCGTTAAAGTTATGGCATAGAGAGAAAGTGTTAACATTTATCCCACTTTTAGCAAGAACTTATATCGTTTGGAGTCCTTTTCTTGTGTCTTTTTCAAATAGTACAAGCAAAATATAGTCTACGACTCTTAAACCAAATTTGATCATACCAATCCACATTTTTCCAATTTTCATAGTGAAGGAATTTTGCAGAAGCCAGAGTACAAGAACTCGTACTTTGAATGTATACTTGTTCGCAACCGCAATTTGAGAGCTCGAGATAAAAAGAATCAAGCTTAAAGTCGCTATGCAAATATGATTAAGCACACGACAAATTTTTTATATTTGACATTTGTTCGATCGGCACATGATTGGACTTAGCATTCGACCATTCGGCTAATGGAGACAAAGATGAGAGCATTTTCCAAAACATAGTTTGCTTACAACAAATTAAGAATGCGTTTGGATGACACAATCCTAAAACCTCTTTAATACATGGAGCAGAAATTGAATTTCAGGAGAGGATTTGACGTTTTTTATCCATTGATCCTTTAGTTAAGAATCTCATGCAGGAGGAATTAATTTTGTTTGAACCAATAAATAAGAACATTCTAAATAGTAAATTTCAAGAATTGAAGTCGACCAGCAGAGGAGAGGGAGCGGTGAGCCCATCCAGAGATAATGTGAGATAATTTGTCAAGCAATGGAAGTGTAACATCCCAAAATATACCCCACTAAATTAGGCCTAATTAAGGGTTAAAGCTAATTCCATTAAGCTCAAGACATTATTAGGAGTCTAACGACGACATATGAAGACAAATCAGACAACGTCGAAATTTCGGAATATTTTAATATTAAATTAATACTCGGAAAAATAAGAAAATTCTCTTGACCTCAAATCCAATATTCGACTGCAAATTTGAATTTCTCACATCAAAATATATTGAGGGTGCAAGTTTTGTAATTTTTTGATTTAAAACGGAAGAAAAATGCACAAAATACATTTGTAATTTTTATTTAACTCAATCTATTTAATTTAATTCAAATTTCTGAATTATTTAATTCGGAATATCCTAAATATCAAACAGTGGGCGGAATCCGCGCCCGATCAGATCCTAACCGTCGAATGTTGGCCCGGTTCACGCGGTGACCCCGCCGCGTTCTTCGCGGACGCCGGCGGCCGCCCCGTCCACCCCACGAGACCATTTGGGGTGATTTCGACGTGGAAAGGCTCCTCGTTAAGCCTCCTACCCGTTGGGGTAGTCAGGAGCTTGCAAGGAGGACTCGATGGCTCGAAATTATGGTGAAATCCCCCCATCCCACTAGCAAAACTTTCAAGCTCAGGTATTGCCTTACCCGTCCATCTTTTCTTGAAATTCAAGTTTCAAAAATTAATTTCATGATGTGTACTTCAATTTCGAAAAACCAATTTGTCCAAAATACCTTGTTTTCGCCATCAATTGAGACGATGATGAACAATAACTTTGGCGAATAAAATTTTTCGGCGATCGACGAGGGGGCTTTATGTACCCACTGATAGGTCGCGGCGGGAGAAGTCCAACAGCGGTTGAATTGTGGCAAATGGAGGCCGAACGACTTTGGAAACCGCCGCGGAAGACAAAGCGTCACAGGTCCCTGGCCGGAGAAGAAGAACAATAATTATTGTAGCAGACTGGTTACCGTAGCACCGATTTACTGTAGCAAACCGGTAATGTAGCAACTGGTTCGATCAGTCTGTTAACGACCGTTAGCCATTAGCAGGAATATTCACAAAATATTTCATTTCTTTTATGGATTTTGATGGTTTATGACAAAGGCTATTAATGACCGTGAAAGAGTGACTTTAACCTGAGACAAATATTCTTTAGAATATTCCAAAATTAATAAAAATTCCAAAAAAATATAGATTTGATTATTTAAATATTTTAAAAATACAATTCCTAAATTAGTCAAGTTATATGTTAAAATACTCAAAAATAGAATGAATATTTAGGTTGGTTGAAATTTAAGTTTCGACGAGTGGTTTTGAAAATGATGTTTCAACCATATATTAATACACTTCGTTTTGCATGCCAACCTCAGAATTTAGCAAATCAGGTGCCTATGGACTCATTGTGAGGTGATCATTCTAATGACAGTAAGATTGAGTAATTTGAATTGTTAATTTGCAAATTAGATTTTTTAACTCTAATTAAGTTTAATTATGCCTCGATTAGTGCACCGAACTTCGATTTTAGCAAAAAATGTATCAATGAACTCTCGGCGACGTAAATAATTCAATGATAGTAAGATTGATTGATTTTGATTAATAAATTGCAAATGTACATTATAAACCCTAATAAGGTATAGTAGTGCCTCATAAGGCATGTCAGAGTTTGATTTAGTCAAACAAGATGTCTATAGAATCCTAATCACATGAGAAATATTTATCCAACCTAAATAACAGATTCAATTATTAAATTTGTAAGTTAAATCGTCGACTTAAAATGAACCAAGCTTACATATTTAAGTAGGTTAAAACTAAAATCATTTGTAAATAGTATTTTGGTAACTTGTAGGTTATGGGTGTGTCTAGATCAAGATGCTTAGTATACAAATTTCTTAATACTAAAATTAGGTTAATTGAACCTTGAGTACTCATATAGACTAGATCATAACTTGAATGACTCCGTAGTCTCATTAAAGTTTGAATGAAAGACTTGATCAATCTTTGTTTCATTGTGACTTAAGGATAGATAATTTAATTCATAATAAAAGGATATTACAAATTACAATTAATTGATTTGATTATTATATTGTCACTACAATGCAATTTGTGTCAAATCCATTTGAGCATATCATTCAGATAAAACTTTATTGCACGAAACAAATATAAATATAAAATATATATATATATATATATATATATATATATATATATATATATAGAGGTTTACTCAGGGAGGATTGGAGTTTGTACAGACCATTAAGCCAGTGTAGGCTATGAAGAGATTAGAAGATTGCACGTGTCCTAGAGAGGGAGTGTGTATGTCATTCAGGAATCTCAGATTCAGATGGTTAGACAGATGTGCCTAGCTCCTCAATTATTTTGTATAGTGCCCATATAATACATCAGTAAAATAAGATATAACTTTGAATACTTTTATTTTTGTACAATCTCTTAGTATTATATACTTTAGCTCAAATGCAATCTAATATATTGTATATTTAGATACAATTTTCAAAAATTGTACTACATACTTACAGTTTACTTCATGCTTACATTTTACTTTATGCCTTATTGTATTTACTTTCAACATAGTATCTCTTATATTGCACTTTAGCACTCAAAATATGTTTAATTTTATCATAATTTACATTTTAGTCATTCTTTTACAACGCATTTGTATGTTTTTATATGCCATATTATTAGCCTTCTATATGTTCTTCATTCCTATTGAGGATCTATAGCATTGTACCATTTATCCGTATTTTTGTTTTCCTTACTTGTAGTTACTTAGTGTTTTTGCATCTGTTTATTAAATACGTCTCGTCTTGTCTGCCGACCTCAGAATTTAGCAAATCGGATGTCTACGGACTCCTTGTGAGGTGATCATTCTATTGACAGTAAGATTGAGTAATTTGAATTGTTCATTTGCAAATTAGGTTTTTGAACTCTAATTAAGTTTAATTACGCCTCGATTAGCGCATTGAACTCCAATTTTAGCAATAAATGTATCAATGGACTCCCAACGACGTAAATAATTCAATGGCAGTAAGATTGAATGATTTTGATCACTAAATTGCAAATGTACATTATAAACCCTAATAAGGTATAGTAGTGCCTCAAGGCATGTCAGAGTCTGATTTAGTCAAACAAAATGTCTATGGAATCCTAATCACATGAGAAATATTAATCCATCCTAAATAACAGATTCGATAATTAAATTTTTAAGTCAAATCTTCGACTTAAAATGAACCAAGCTTACATAATTAAGTTGGTTAAAACCAAAATCATCGTAAATAGTTTTTTAGTAACTTGTATGCTATGAGTGTATCCAGATCAAGATGCTTAATATACAAATTTTTAATTACTAAAATTAGGTTAATTGAACCTTGAGTACTCATATAGATTAGATCATAATTTGAATGACTCCATAGTCTCATTAAAGTTTGAATGAAAGACTTGATTAGTCTTTGTTTCATTATGACATAAGGACAAATAATTTAATTCTTAACAGAAGGATATCACAAATAACAATTAATTGATTTGATTATTATATTGTCGTTGCAATGCAATTTGTGTCAAATCCATTTGAGCATATCATTCAGATAAAACTTTATTGCATGAAATAAATATAAATATAAAATATATATAGAGGTTTACTCAGGGAGGAATGGAGTTTGTACAGACCGTTGAGCTAATGTAGGCTATGGAGAAATCAGAAGACTGCACATGTCCTAGAGAGGGAGTGTGTATGTCATTCAGGAACCTTACATTCAGATGATTGGGTAGATGTGACTAGCTCCTCAATTGTTTTGTATAGTACTTACATAATACATGTGATGACCCACTTAAGTAGTAATAAGTGAAACTCTTAAACATCGAGGCCTCTTTTCAGATAACGGTGGAGTTCTTGATAAGAACTCCAAAGTTAAGTGTGCTCATATGAGAGCACTCCCAGGATGGGTGACCTACTGGGAAGTTATCTTCTGAGGGCAAAACTGTGAGGCCTTTCAGGTCAAAGCGGACAATACCTTGGTGCTTAAGAGTTTAGGCTGTTACAAATGGTATCAGAGCAAACTATATGGTATCAGTTAGGAGCTAAGTGCCATACAAGGCAAAGTACAATTTCATGTGAACAGCCTCTTGAACCCATGATGGTTAAGGTGCTACATGATTATAGGTACTTTTTGCGCATGTAGGGGTCACCTCTAGTCCTATCTACCCAATGGATGGTTCTTGGATCTGTGTGTGGATACTAATGAAGACATCAATTACTAAAGTTGGGGAGATTATGATGACCCACTTAAGTAGTAATAAGTGAAACTCTTAAACATCGAGGCGCATTTTCAGATAACGATGGAGTTCTTGATAAGAACTCCAAAGTTAAGCGTGCTCATGTAAGAGCACTCCCAGGATGGGTGACCTACTGGGAAGTTATCTTCTGAGGGAAAAACCGTGAGGCCTTTCAGGTCAAAGCGGACAATACTTTGGTGCTTAAGAGTTTAGGCTGTTACAATACATTAGTAAAATAAGATATAACTTTGAATACTTGCATTTTTGTACAAACTCTTAATATTATACACTTTAGCTCAGATGTAATCCAATAGATTGTATATTTAGATATAGTTTTCAAGAACTGTATTACGTACTTACAATTTACTTACTTGCTTCATACTTACATTTTACTTTATGCCTTATTGTGTTTACTTTCAACATATTATCTTTTATATTGCATTTTAGCACTCAGCATATGTTTAATTTTATCATAATTCTGCATTTTACTCATTCTTTTATAACACATTTATATGTTTATATATGTCATATTATTAGCCTTCTATAAGTTATTCATTCCTATTGAGGATATATGGTATTGCACCATTTATCCATATTTTTGTGTTCCTTACTTGCAGTTACTTAGCATTTTTGTACCTGCTTATTAAATTAATTATAAAATAAATTGTGATATCCTAAAATAAATTAAATTATGAGCCTAAAATATACTTAAACAATATGTTTAATCGAATTTCTACTTTTTTTACTGCGGCATATGATGCCGATATGTCATCAGGAGCTTGAAGACGTGCCAATTTTGGAGATAGATCTAGCTCAAGAGTAGCCCTCTATTCATTTCCTCCATCTTCAATGTTCAATTCCTTTTTGTTTTTATTCGATGAGGATTAGAGATATTTTATTTTAAAGCTCGTTTATAATATACTATTGCATCTGTATGGTTGTACTTTCTTTTTTGAGATGCATGTATTTTATTCTGGATGTATGAATTATGGATGCTACTATGTATGTTTTCTTATTTTTGCATTTATCATTATATTGCACATCGATAAGACTCTTGGCAATGTGACACCCTTATGTTGGAATAGCACCTCTAATCCAAGGTAAGGAGTCACAGTAACCCCCTATTGTTAGTTTTAGTTACACTAATCCGGCATCGAGGCGTTATAGGAAGACACATAGTAGTGATAATTTTTGCACTATGAACTAGCAGACACATATATTTGAAAGGAAGTTCATTTGTTTTGATATTCAGTTTACTTGACAGAGCTAGAGAAATAAATTGAGGATTTATTGTTATTGAGTTGGAGTTCAAAATAAGAAAAGAAGCCTGTTAAGACAAGAATTAAGAGTTGAGATGTTTTCTTTTGAAGCTTTGCCAAATATAAGAATATCAACCGTGAAGAGAAGGTGAGAACAACTAAAGTTCTTAAGCAAAAGTGTTTTCAGCTCTTATTCATGCAAACTTCATTAATAATATCAAAGAATTCATTTAAGGCTATTGCAAAAAGTAAAGGAGAGAGCAGACAACCCTAGCGAATAGCATTTGAGGACGTGAAATAACCATCTATGATAACTGAGGAATGCACATTATTGATACAAGTACTGATCCTCATACGCTGAAGAATGTAGCTTTTGTTAAAATCCTTTTGAAGATCAATTTTTATACCAAAACTTAATTTTTTGGAGGAGCAGTTAAAACCTTCAAGCAAGAGATTGGCCAAAAGAAGATTGTCCGCTACAGAATGCCTTGAAATCTTGGAAACTGTTTGGATTTCTATTTTTGGGAATCATAGCAATAGCTTTGTGGAAAAACCATCTTGGAAGAAAATTTGTGGAAAAGAAAGATGTGATAGCTTGACAAGTTAACAGATCCACAATTTTCCATCTAGACTGAAAGAAAAAAGGATTGAGGCCATCTGAACCAGAAGGAGCATTTTTTTTGAAGCTGAACAAGGATTTCCTGATCTCAATCTAGGAAGGGAGGTGAGTAAGGTTATTAGTTTCAGCAGGAAAGTGAACAGGGACCATCATGTAAGGTTATTAGTTTCAGCAGGAAAGTGAACAGGGACCATCATCCCTACTACAAACCAAATGAGGGTTATAGAGCCTTTGAAAGTTAGTAATTGCATGGGGACACAACTCTAAAAACGAATCAAAGCAGATGTTATTTTTGTTGAGCCTTGCATTCATATGGGAATCACAAATATCAAATCGTTTTCACCATAAGAAAGATAATGGGATTTTGATTTTTGCTTTGCCCAAAGAACTTCTTTTTTGGTAGCAAGCTGAAGCTGATGGTTAGTTTCCAGCAATTCTTCCAAAATATTTTGAGACTTCAGCAAATCTAGATTTTGCATGAGAGATTCTTGTTTTTGTTGAAGAGTAGCGAGAGATTAGGAGAATTGATGTCCCAATTTAGTCCCATTGACTTATCTTTTTTGGTGTTTTTGTAGATACAAAGAAGATTGAACATTGGGTTTCCTTGAAGATTACACAGCCAATTATTCTCAAGCAGCAGCTTAAAATGAGGGTGAAGCGCAAAATGATTTTTAAATCAAAATCTATTAATCGGAGATCTCTCTGCATTAAAATGAAGCAGAAGAGGGGCATGGTCTGAAGTTCGATGCGGCAGAATTTTGTAAAAGGGATTGGGGAACTTTTGAAGCCACTTACTGTTGATAAAATTCTGTCTAGTTTTGCAAAGATCGGGTTTTGGATTTGCTTCTAGGCCAGTATCATGAATATCTACAAGACCAGCAGAGAACATAAAATTGTAGAATTCATCATTTTAAGAGGACGGGTAAATAGAGCCACCACACTTTTCTTTGGAAGTTCTATTACAAAACGTCACCGAGAACAATCTAGGGTTCGTTGATAAAGGAAGAAATAATGTATAAATCTTGTCATAAAGTAGAGCGCTCTTGCTTAGAATTAGAAGCATAAACTGTTGTAATCCAGAGTTCTTTAGCACCTTCGAGAAGTTTTTCGTGAATAAATTGAGCATTGAGAATGACGGGTGAAGCGGAATATAGAAGAATTCCATTTTAGCCAGATTCTACCCACATCGACTATAGAGAAACTGTGACAATTTTCTTCAAAAGACAACAGCTGATACTTGTGAAATAAGAAAGGGTTCGAAATCTCTTCCAGCTTATTTTTTGGTTCAATGATGGCTAAGAAATTAACCTTGAAGCAATTAACAAAGTCTCTACTATCCTTAATTCTGACGTCAGAGTGAAGGCCTTGACATTCCAGGAAAAGCAATTTAGTGTGTCATAAAAACAAGTGCAGATGACAACACAAGAAGAAGAAGAAGAAGCAAAAAAAGTGAGAGGGACTAGTGGTTTTTGAAATGACCACTTCTTGGTCTCAGGTTTTTGTCTAGTTCAGCAGAAGAATTGACAGATGGGGTTGGGGAATTTGCCAATAAAGCTTTTGATGGAATTGGGGAGGGATGAGTGATATGCTCAGCTTGGGTTTTGGCTTGCAAGGGACTTTGCAGAACTTAAGATTTGTTTAAGCACCACATCATCTAATAAATCTTTTGGAATTTGTGGATTGGGGGAAGAGGTAGAGGAGTGAGGTTCGTAATGAGATTGAATCAAACAATCAAAATATCTTCAGTTTGTTTGGCTAGGATTTCGGCATATGCTGGCGAGGAGTTTAGATTAGGCAAAGCGATGATTCTCAGTACCGAGAACTGGGGAAGGGGATATCATTTCTTGAATCGGAGAGAGCATAATGTTGTTGTTGAAGGACATTTCAGAGGGGAAGTTGCAATAACGGGAATAGGGTTTTGAGCAGGATTGCCGGCGGATTTTTCCCAAGTCTACTACGACCTCTAGGAGAAAAGATGGTAGAATTAGATGCACAACCACATCCACATGTTGAAGGAAAAAAAGAGTTACATACCGCTGCTAAATACTCTGTATATTAAATTAAATTTTTTGCTGATCTATACTATATATATATATAAAGAAGTTCGAAATTTAATACGAATGTATAGTATGTGTGCACGTTTCGTTCACGCGAGCGCCACGCGCCAACGTTGATCGCCGCGTAGCAGGACAGCTGTCGTTTGCATCTCCATCCATGCTGCGCATAAATAACCGGGTGAACTAATAAAGAAGAAAAGTCGATCTGAGATAATGGCCACCGTCGGATCTTGCAACGATGCCTGCGGTTGCGCCGTTCCCTGCCCCGGCGGCGACACCTGCAGGTACATTTGACTTCTCAGCTTCACAACGCATGATGGCCGTTCGTTTAATCATGATTCTCTTTCTCTCATTAGATGTCGACCGGCAGAAGGCGGAGGAGGTGCGGGGGTTCGTCACTCGCTGTGTACGTGCGGGAAGCACTGTAGCTGCAACCCGTGCGCGTGCGAGAGCTCGGCTGGAAGAGGCGCCTGCGCGTGCGGGGCTTCGTGCAACTGCAGCGCGTGCGGGCGTTGAAGGAAGCACTTTCTGCCTGCCTGCCTGCACTTCAGAATAAGGATTTTCTTTCTTTATGTTCAAACGAGATGTCTTGTGTGTGTGTGTGTATGTGTTTTCCTTATAATTATGAATAAACATTTATGAATTTCAAAACTGTGAGTGTACGGACTCTACTTTATTTTAGTCTTGCCATTAGTTCTTCGTCGAATTAACCGGTGCGATGTGTACAACAAGGGTATCTGAAGCGATTAATTAGGATTCAAACCTTAACATTAGCTTTGAGATGAATGTGCTGTGAAAATATTATTATAATAATTACCCAATATGATCCTTAGTAACAGATTAAGCATCCGATATTGATGAACATGGAGAAGGTATACAATGATGATAATGGTGCATATATGCTTAGAAACCATTAACAAAAGAGAACCTGGAGATCTGCAGAACTATAGATGGGTGTCGGATGATGGTATTGATGAATGTGCTGGAAATGCCCCATGTGAATCATCAGCATCCTAAGATATTCCCCTTTACCCTTCTAGAGCCGTCAACCTCTTATAATCTCCCTTCACTCTCCTCTTGACCTATCCCTCCCATTCAACCTTTTTGGCAAATTTCCGCCGACCCCAACCTGCTGATCGACCTCCCAAAACTTCTACAACCCCCTGAGGAGTTGAGTGCAGCTTTTAGGATCAAGTGGCAAGCTCTAGCATCCTTAAACAAGAGAATCTTCATATAGATCTTGACCTAAGAGTATGAGCATACACACATGGGCATAAATGTATATAGACAGACATATATATATATAAGATGAATATTCATAAATATGTAAATATAATCTTATATTTGTTACAACATGACATAATATTATTACTAAGTTTATGGCATGCTTTGAAATAAGCACATCAACTTTAGTTTTATGGGTTGCTTGATATGAGATAATCTGAAAATTTTGAGTATAGAATAATTTGATTATACTGAAATTTGATTACAGTGTAATCAAGCTAATTTACTATTGATTGATTATTTTATTTGACATGATGTAATTTGTGTGTTAGGAAATGAACAAATTGTTTGTTCAAACGATAGATCGTATCGTCCGAACGAACGAGATCATTCAATTTGAATGCACGAAATTGATCGATTCAAATGATTCGTTCGTTCGAACTAATGGTTCGAGGAACAATTTGTTTGAACGAAGCCGAAGAAGACATCAGAGAAGCCTCCCTTCTCTCGGCTGCTCTGCTTTAAGTGTAATCGCGAATTACGCCCGATTCGAGCATAACTATATTTCCCCCATTCTATATATATTAATGCAAATTGAATTACATTGCAAATATTTTTCACCCATTTTACTTTATACTATACCAAATGCTGGTTCTCTCACTTTTTAAAATTTATAACAATGTAATTTATCATTTTACTCGGTATTTAAAAAAAAAAAAAAAATTTAAGGAAAAGAAAATAAAATATAAGAATTTTTTTTTAAATTTTAAAAATAAAATCAATTTTCTTACATGATAAATTACGATTAATGCAACTCATTATGCTCCCATATATTTCTCTCCTATTTTAATATCCTCACTCATAAAATTAAAAAAAAAAAAATTCATTCAATTAAACAAAATTAAATAAAGAAGCATATATAGTGAAGTTTTGAAGAATAACTTCTTAAAAATAGATGTAAAATAATATTATCAATTTATATTTGGAATGAGGAAATATTCACCCATTTTAAGAACAAAAAAGTGATCTTTCATATATGCACATTTCATATAAGATGATCTTTCATATATGCTTGCTAATTCAAATAAACTATATTTTCTTTTATTTAGTACTATATTTAGAAATTTCGATCATCTTTGGAATCACATATAATATGTATATTCATGCAAATATTTTTTAAGGCTATGTGAAACATGTTTAGCTCATAAAAATTTATTTTTCATCATCATTATATATATATATATATATATATATATATATATATATATATATATCTTACTATTAAATATAAACTAAATACATTCTTCATAAACTTAAAAATACTTAATATCATTTACATATTTCTTGAAGTTGAAGCTTGTGCATTTTATTATTTTCTAGGCTTCAGATATATGATAAAATTATGTTTTTTCATCATTATTTAACATATTTTTTGTATTCCCCAATTTTTATAAATGCCCACAATAAAGTATAATTATGTTTTTATTTGTTTAGCATCTTCAATAAAGCATATTCATACATTTAATTTTGATAAGTGTTATATAATTCTAACATACTTATCTTGTATTGACTAGTATTTGATTCTTGACATATTTTATATGCGAGATCATGCTGCTTGATTGTGTCAATGTACGGTTAGATGTATATTCCTTTGAAGAATTAGCGAGGTACACTGTTGTATATCTATATTAATATATATATATATATATATATATATATATATATATATGTATTGTAGAAAATCATGTTGTGTGACTCTGTTATTATGTAAAAGTCAATGCAATGTTCAAAAACATAAAAATATAAAATATTATGAAATTTTATCATTTCTAGTGAATGTTCTTACACACAAAAATCCTAACTAATCATGTGTCCATCACATTAGGTATCAAAATGGGTTTATGAAAGTTTTGAGTAATAATATAAATAGAGTGATGTACAATTATAACACTAGGATTCAAAATAAAACTTTAGTTAGGGTGTTATTCTAAGACATCATAATTCTTATTGTTAGATGGAGCGTGAGAACCTTAAAATCTCTATAGAGAATATGGAAACACAAGTGAAGTTCACCATCCCTATAGTGCCTGAAAGAGGTTCATCCATGGATTAATTTATGAAGCTATTCACATGTTTTTGCAATCTTGGGTAGCTCCTCAAACAACTGCCCCACTTCCATCTATTAAAACTACGAATGCCAATCAAACCTTACAAATTTTCCTTAAGTTAAGTTCGCCTACTTTTTTGTGGTTCTATCTATCCACATAAAGCTAAAGAGTTAGCCAAGTATCTTTTCAAAGTATATGTGAGAAAAATTGATGGCAGCTAGCAATATAAAGTATATTTAAAGTGGTAATTGTGAAAGAAATACACTTGGAGCAATTTATAATGATATTTCTCAGTAACTATGTTCCACCATCTACTAAAATCTTCGTACAAGACAAATTTATGAAAATTTTTCAATGTACAAAGATGGTTGCATAATGTGAAGCTAACTCTATCAGACTTGCTTGCTATGCTCCGAACTTGGTAAGTACCGAGAAAAGGAAGGGCTGCCACTACCATGCCGAGTTATGATCAGAAGGAGCCACATATTTGGTTGATAGAGCAAAGATTGACTTGAGAATGAAACTTGTGTTGTTGCTGAAAAGAACAAAAGATAGTTTATCATAATATATTTGAGGGAAAATAAGTTCAGAAATGTTAAATACATATTTTAGTTAATTATTATGCAATATTGAAATAAATTATTTATTAATATGCATAATTGGTATCATTTATTGGGTAAGTATTTATCTCACTCTCCTATTAATCACTTAGTTTAATAATATCAACAGCATATGGTTGTTACACTATTTATGTATACATCTATATATACATGTATGAATTTATTAAACTTAGTTAGCATTCTGCATATTCCTTTACCTTAATTAAAAATTCTTAATTATTGCTAAAAATCTTTAAGAAAATATAGACTCCAACCAAACAAAATCAAAAGTGCTATTTTGCTAAAACAAATTTAAAGCTAAGAGTGTTCTAAGATAAGCTAGAACAAAATAGATCCAAATTTGGGTTTTGCAACTTTCTTCAACACTAAATAGTTTTTAATAATTAATTTGAGCCTAATACGAAAGTTATTATTCGAGCTAACCCAACCCACCTTTTTCGAAACACATTTGAGTTATGTTATCATATATATATATATATATATATATATATATATATATATATATGACATATTGGTAGCATTGTTCTTAATTTTTTGCGCTAAATAAAATTCAAAAGTGCTATTTTGCTACAAAAGAAATTACAATTGGATATATTCATCAAAATTATTTTTTTAATGAGTAGATTCGTACAAATATGCATTACTTAAGACTCTCAATTTGACCCGAAACTCAAATTAGAATTCGGCTCGACTCAAACTCGAGACATTTTTACTCGGCTTGAAAATTTTCGAGTCGTAGGTCTTGACTCGAACCCTATTTAAAATGACTCTAAATGATTAAAATTCTACATGAACTCGACTCGAACAAATTCAAGTATGAGCTGACTCTACTCAAACTCGACTCAAAGTTAATCTTACACTCATCTTTTTAAGATTATATGATTAAAAGGCTAATTTATTAAAATTCGAGTTTGTTCATGAAGAATCCTATTAGCTTCCAAATTTAGAGAACTTTTATCATATGATACATAATTATTTTTAAAATTTTAAGATTAATAAATCGAGCTAAATTACTAAAATAATTTGTCACAGTGAAACTGTTTTGAACAGTATTTTTAATCCTATTTATATTTTCCATGCCTTTATCAACATCACGGACTCGGAAGGGTCAAAGGCCGAACCCTAGGGTTTCATTTTTTGGGTTAACGCAGCTCCGCTGCTCTGAGACGAGGGTGATAGGGTGACGGAGGGGATAACGAAATGAGCCGGAGCCTTGGGATTCCGGTGAAGCTACTGCACGAGGCGGCTGGACACATAGTTACAGTTGAGCTCAAGAGCGGCGAGCTATACAGAGGTAGCATGATCGAGTGCGAGGACAACTGGAACTGTCAGCTCGAGAACATCACGTACACTGCCAAGGTCCCTTCAATCTTCTTATACTCTTTTCGTTTTACTGATTCCGTTCTGCGCTTTGACTAAGATTAGGTTTCTTTTTCGTCTTCTTGTTCTGTCTGCTAATTGTTTTTTCCATTGTTGTTCAGTTAGTCATGTTACTCTTGATTGCCTCTCTTGATGAAGTCCATTCGATCAACTGTATATGTAAACTTTAATCGATTTTGTTCATTTACTTCTTGATGGTTATGCAATGTTGCTCTAAAGATTTCCGGTCTTGTGAGTCGCTGATGAAAATTTGAAAAAAATGACGCATGTCCTAAAATACTGACATAATTGGGCGAAGAATCATCTGCTTTTCTGGTTGAGGAGTTAGAGAGAGTGAGGAGCAATGAAACAGGGTGTTTGCGAATGCTAGAGAGAAATAGCGAGCTTTGTGCCGTCTGCAATTATATTTGTGCTTCAACTGTGTTCATCCTTTAAATCTAGTTGTCAAGTTACTATTTCACAGTAATGCTTTTTTGCCAATAACGATTTTTATGGATTTGTCATATTTTTATAAGCAGCTAGATTAATCTTGGAAATCCCTTGTAGAATTGTGCTGGATGAATTTTATTTACCAAATATGGAATCAATTTCTAAACTTTGAACATATTGGTATTGATAACTCTGAATGCATAGTTATCTTCCAAGCCAACTCTTTTGGTTATTGCTTTTGTGCCTTTCAATATTATTTTTATTTTTTTTCTTATACATTTCAAACTTCTCAAAAAGCATTTTGCTTTCCCTTTTGGCTATATTTTTTAGTGTTTGAGAGTACATTTTTTGAATTGTCAACAGGATGGCAAAGTGTCACAACTTGAGCATGTTTTTATTCGAGGAAGTAAAGTGAGGTAGGTTTCTTTATGATAAAATTGGTTGCTTTATGCATCAATTCTTAAATTTTAACTCTATAGTTTAACCTTTCTGCAGATTTATGGTTATACCTGATATGCTAAAAAATGCTCCAATGTTTAAACGTTTGGATGCTAGAATCAGGGTATGCACCCAAAATTTTTTTACATCAATGTCTGTCTAAATCTTCTTTTATCTAAACCTAGGGTGACTAATTAACTATTCTGATTTTGTTAAGGGAAAAGGGTCTTCTATTGGCGTTGGGCGTGGTCGTGCAGTTGCTATGCGTGCAAGAGTAAGTTTGTTTTGAGAAAGCTGATTTTATATTTTTTGAAATTGATGTTTTATACTTAGATAGCATATAACATTCTAGCATATATATATATATATATATAAGAACAGTCATTCTTGTACATTCACTTATTATGGATTTTCTTACATCATCACAAATACCCTTTAGCATTGCCATCATTACATTCACCACCAATATACTTAAGCTCAACTACTTGCATGGTAGCACAAAGTATCATTGCATGCAGAAAAAAATCACCCTCATGGCCAATAACATTGCCACATTTTCCACCATACCCTCATCCTTATAAAATTAATTTCACTATCATTAAGCCATCATCAACAACATTAAGCATTATCATCATCATTCTTATAAAAACTTAAAATATTGTCATGGAGTGCAGTTGTGGATGCCTCTTTCTTTTCTTCAGTATCTGCATAACATGATAACATATAAAAAAATGAATCAAGTATTGTTATATTTCTTACCTGCTTTTTATTTTTCATTTCTTGAAGTAGTGACTGAAAGCATGGTGTTGTTGTGGTACATAGTCAGGTATTACAACAGACAAGTTCAGTGTTTGCTAATGCTGCACTGCATGCTATTGAAACATTTCACATTAGCAGCTTATGTGATAATCTTATCTTAGAGAGTAAGTGACTAGTATTGCTGCATCAAATCATGAGTGATTGTACACATTTCATTTTTAGATTATAAATGACAGTGGGATGAAACTGGAGGGTGAGAGATTTTAGTTCTTGGGCAGCTTGTCTCATTTGAGTATATGTATTTTTCCTATGTTAATTAAGAAAGAGGAAGAATAAAAAGAATGTGGGAAGAAAGCATTAGAGACGATCTTCTTTATTTGGAACTTAAGGGGGGTTTCTTTTTGATCGTGCGCACTGGAAACAGAGAATTCATGTGGCTGATTACATCTAATGGGATTAAGGTTCGGTGTTATTGTTTTTGTCTGATATGTTTGTCTAAGTTTGTAAACCATGCAATCGTTAGGCAAATCATGGGGGTCGAGGAGGGTTAGAGAATGCGCTACTAAACAAATAACTAAAATTAGTGATTGTTTTGAAGGGGGAATAGATGCAAGGCATCTAGGATATAATTTGTTCAAAATAACTTGGATAATAGAGTTAACATGCCAAGTAGCAATTGAATATGAATGAAAAATTTTGTTTCAAAAATTTTATTTTCAAAGAGCAGATGTAAGCCATCTAGGATAGAAAATGTTTAAAATAATTTTACATTTATAATATGAATGAATAAAAAAATTTGTTTCACAAGGCTTGGTTCAATTTGTTGGGAAAAAACATATATGATCAAGTTTTTAAGTAGTTTGAGATTGAACTTTTTCACTCTTTTTAAACTCAAACATCATAACTAAATGCTGAAGTCCACAACAATTTGGAAAATATTTATACCAACTGAAATTCGTTGATTGGGGCATCAAATTATAAACTGTTTTATGTAGGTACTTAATAATAACAATAAGATCAAGAAGTGATGGAGGATTAATCAGTAGACTAGATTATTTCTGTTAATTACCATTGAACTTTTGTCTTGCATTTAATTATGCATGTAGTGAATGTTTGTATTTCTTAAAGTGTAAGAATATAATTTAATTTATGGGCTGTTTGGATTGAAGAAATGAGGGGAAAGTAAAATTTTTTCGGGTAAATTGAGATTACCGGCATTTGACATGAATAAAAGGGCTGAAAACTTTTTGACACTATAATTTGATTTTACGTTATTATATATGTAAGGTTAGTAAAGAAATTATGTCCAATTTGGCTGTATTTTGAAAATTCTCAAGTAAACCACGCAGAGGCGTTCATCTCCTTCACATGTTTAGAGTTCGATTCGTTCGCGTTTGCCTTCCACTCCATCCATCGATTCATCCATAGCCGCCACAGTCACCTCTTCTTCGGCTCTCTCCATCTTCTCAAATCCAAACCCTTCCATTAACCCTAAAAGAACCAATCCTCTCTTCCATCCCACCTTCTCCTCCACCCTTTCCTGTCGCATCCGCTCTCCCCCACACGCTTTCACCTTCCCCTCGATCGAGGAAAACGTCCGACAAAGTTGCCATGCCGAAGAGAGCATCCGCGAAGTAGCAGCCCGTCGTGCCTCTTCGGTCAACTCCCACAACTTCTCCGCTTGGTACGTTCTTTTCGGCCCTTCTTTCGATCTCGACCAGCGCTACTCCCTCAATAACATCGTATTCGCTTGGTACGTTCTTTTCGGCCCTTCTTTCGATCTCGACCAGCGCTACTCCCTCGATAACATCGTATTCCCAACTTTGCTTACACCGGAGATGCTTCCACTGATATTTTCGCCTACTGTGCTGCTGCTAATATTTCCATCATTGTCTTCCTACCCATCTATCACATTTCCCTTGCCCAACTTGTCCAACCAATTGCCAACGGCTCCACTGTTCTCTTCATCGATACTGATTTTGATGACTGCATAAGGATGATCCGTGAGGTCACTGTCGAGCCGAATTACTCAGAATCGAAATGCACTTCTCAGTTTTTTGCAAAGAAATTTGACATAATCACAAAATTCAGCTTGGGGTAATCTCATCAGCCGAATTACTTGGAGCACCATACCCAGCAGATTGCTGCATGTCAAATAGAAAAATTCAGCTTTCCAATATAAATTAAACAAGCATTCAAATGATTGTAAAGTAATTAGACTACACTGTAACCATATTATTTTACACTCATATTATCTCATGCCAAATAGCGCCTTTATGAAATATTTCTGAAAGGATAAAAATGATTGCTTCTATTCGTGGTTTAAATGAACATAAAGTTTTTTAATAAAATAGGTTAAAACAAGGTCTAATCTTGTTTTTTAGATATTTATTTATGATCCAAGTTTGTTTTAAGGAGAGATGATTAGTTTCATTATGAAGGTTATTATAGTAGTTTTAGGAAAGCCTAAAATCAGATATTTAGATTTAGTGTATGATAGATAAATAATGGTTGAATAAAGTTATTTTGGTTTTGATTGTCAAAAAAATGATTGTGGTATTTGAAGGTAATGCACAATGGCGTTTCTGGATAGAATTGCAAAAAAATGATTGTGGTATTTGAAGGTAATCACACGGACAAAGTCCTGCGGAAGTGATTTGTATAATACAACTATTGAAGTAGTATAGAACGTGGATAGATGATTCTTGTGAACTTTAATGAGTTTGATATGCATATGATTGGAGCTGTACAAATTTGATTTGACATTGATTAAAGCAGGTATGCATCAAAGTTAAGTTGAAATAATTTAATATATGTATGATGAGCATTAACTAATGTTATAAATAGTTTTGGAGTGAAAAAAGGCACCAGTTACTGAAGGTATATTTTAGCGAACAGCACCAAGTTCACAATTTTATCGGTTTTTTAGATCCATTCAAAGAGATTTTCAAAGGGATTACCTTTGTCTTCTAATTGGTGGAACCTTTATTGATCTAGTCAAAAAGTTATGAACATGCAGAAATTGCTAGCTAATTAAGTCAGAAAATTCAGTGTATTTATGAAATTCATTTAAAAACACATGGTTAGTTTTTTTAAATAATTGCTATTTCTAGAGTGTTAGTTAGGAGATTTGATGGAGGATGAATAAATTGATGGGAAAATTTTTTATTGGCACTGATTTTAGTATTAAAGTAGATAGTCATGTTTGTTGAAATTATGAAGGAATTCAATGTACACTGATATTTGAGAAAGTAATTGGTTAGAGTTAGAAATTTATGCTAGGAGAGAATTTTGGTTTATCACTCAACAATCAAATTTTGCGGAGGTGATCTGTTTGTGACTGTCAAGAAAGTAGTACAGAGAAGGGAATAATTATTCATGATTTGATATGCACTATAGTATCGTATGAATTGTTCAGCATCCAATGACGGTTAAATAGTTAATTTTGTTTATTAATTAGCCTAAGTTAATTAATTATTTTAATTATATTAAATACAAATTTATTTTAAAATGAATAACGACATTATGTTGTATTGCTCTTATTAATTAATTATTTATGTTAATTAGGTTGAGTAATTGGTTTCATTAATTAATTATTGCTATTACTAATTACTTGATTAATTAGTTTTGATAATATGTTTATTAATTAGTTAATGATTAACTAACTTTTTTTAAGTTTTATCTTTTATTTACTACAATATTTAATTAGTGAGAGCATTAATTATTTAATAATGATAGTTATTTAATTAATTTGAAATAAAGTAAATTAAAAAAAAGCTTGATTGGATAAGTAGGTTAGAATTGCTTAATCTAATCTTAACTTGGATAAGCCTAAGTTAAGCTAAGGCATAAATAAAAATTGATCATGGATTATTTAAGCAAGTTGAGCTAAGGCCAGTTAAGTATAAAATAAACACGTGAATTTATATTTTATGTATTACATGTACATTAATAGGGATGTCATTTGATTTTGCAACTTTACCACTTTTCAATTTTTTTAGATACTTCTTGTTGTGACTATGTTCAATCATTTTCTCCCATAACTTGAAACTCTAATTCATTAATTTAGTTCTTCTATATTTTGCATTATATAAATAAATATTAGAATACATTTTCTCTAGTTTATCGGGCATCTTTTAAGTCTTCAAAATTAACTTACTGCTTTCGTCGCCCAAATATTTCCATGCATCAATAGGGATGTCATTTGATCCTACAGCTTTACCACTATTTTAATTTGATTATACCAAGGTTTTGCTTTGTTTATATACTTGCATCAGTATATGACATTCTTGCTGAGGAAATTTTAGAGGAGGTGCCTTGATTCGTGTTATTTGTAGACATTATTCTTGTTGATATAAACAAGTACAAAGTTTAAACATAATTTAGGCTATGGGGACCTATTTTAGATTCTAAAGGATTTTATCTTTGCATATCCAATTTGGAATATATTGAGTGTAACTTTAATCATATTTGAAACAATAATAATATGCATATAACAATTGAAGATCATGCTATTAAGAAGAATGAGATATTCAAATTTCTTGTTTTAATTATACATACTAATGCAGAAATAGAGGGTGTTGTTATTAATAAGTTTCAAGCTAGTTGGATGACATGTAGGAGTGCTCATGGGGTTTTGTGCAACAAAAATCCTTCTAAAGTTGAAAGTTTGATATAATAGCTATATGACTAGTTATGCTATACGAGGAAGAATGTTGTTTGGAAAAGAAGAAGCAATATTGATAAAATAATTGTTGTGGAGATGATTATACGGTGGATGAGTCTATGTACATGAAAGGATATGACAATAAATTAATTAATTCATAGCAAATATGGAGTGTTTCAATTGAGGACAAGTTTTGAGAAAGTCATTTTAAATGATTTTGACATATTATGCATAGACTCTTGTTAGATGCCCAGTTAAGAAAGTTAAAACTACATATTTAGCCTACGTTAAAGGAGGAAAGATGCCGGGAAAAAACGACATGGGAATAAACTATTAGTAGGATCTCTAGTACACTAGGATCTCTGGGAGGGTTTGCTATTCTTCATACACCATGGTGACTACGGTTTCATGTAGCTGACTCCACTTTGTCTGATAAGGCTTTATAGTGTTGCTGTAGTTATATGTATGATTTAAGAGGGGTTTTCAAACTAAGTTCCTTGACTGATACTGTAGTTTTAAATTGTTGAAACTTTTGTTGATGCTAAAGTGGGAAGTTATAACAATGCAGAAAACATTAGTAGATAGTGGTTAGAGTTGCTGATTAGATTTAATATATTATGCGTAGATTTGATAAGTATGGCATTTAATTTATTATAAAATTTAACAATGGCTGGTATGACAAGTATTGTAGATATCTCACAACAAATAATGTATGAATGTAGATATAACTTCCAGAGTTTTGGTAGGGCAACTTAAATAAAAAAGTACTTCTGGATACCAAAATTCTTTATACCCGGGCTTGGTTGGATCTGTATGGATCCAAGGCAGTAAAGAATTTGTTATGGTGAGCATGCCAAAAAATGAGTGTTCAGATGAATGCTTGGTGTGATAAGTATATCAATTGATTGGTGTGACAAGTATTGTAGATCTATCTCACAACAAATAATGTATGAATGTAGATATAACTTCGAGAGTTTTGGTAATGGCAATTTAAATAAATAAAAAATTCTTCTGGAGTATTATGCATATATAGGTGATGCTAAAATTGTTTATGTGGGCTAGGTTGGATCTGTATGGATCTAAGGCAGTAAAGAATTTGTTGATAGCTATTGTGAGCATGCCAAAAAATAAGTGTTCAGATGAATGCTTGGTGTGATAAGTATATCAATTGATTGGTGTGATATATGTATTGAAAACAGAGGAATATTCAGTTGGTGTGCAGTTAATCCTAAAATAAAGGAAGCAGGTGGATGGAGAGAAAAGTTGAGAAAACCTGGTTGATCGCTCACACAAGGGACTGAACTTTATATAGGAAGTGCTAATGCGCTTAAAGCTGATGAAAAACTTCTCATAGTAGTCGCTACCCTTCTTTCCTTTGTTTGAATCCTAAAGTGACCTTTCATGTTTCGATATAATAAGTTAAGAACCTGAGCATCCAAGCTTGAACTCAGCACTTTTAACGACTGGGCTTCAGTACAAAATTATAGTTTGAAAAGCCTTACGACCATGTTTTTAAAGTTTTCTATTCCATTGTCTATGCGTTGGGTTGATTTGTTGGTTTATAGGATCCAGGAATTTAGCAGGAAACATATTTTCAATTCAACTAGACAAAATTTTGAAAGTCAAGTACCGATTCATCAATCCTTTCAATAAAGTGGGAAACTTTTAGCTCACAATCCTAGTCAAAAAGCAGCTTGAATATCAAGTACCAATTCATCAATCCTTTTAATCAAGTGAGAAACTTTTTAGCTCACAACCCTAACAGTAAAATCTAAGCAACCGGCAAATCTCATGCCAACAAGTTTATAAAATGAACTTGAAAACTAAACTTGTTTAACCATTCTGTTTGTTGAGTTATTTACATTATTCTACTCTCAATCCTGTAGGCTGAACAGACACTTGATTAAACTAGCCCTAGATGTCAAATCTCCATGCAAATCTCTAGCACTACGATTCTGGAAGACTCAACATATAAAGCTGCAAAGGATAATTTTGCAAATAAAGACAAAGTTCACTTTGGAGTCTTAATTAAGCAATCCAAAGATTGGATTGATCAAATTCTTAATCTTACTAATTTGGGCATGCATTGTTGATTTAGTGAACTCCTAAACTATAATCATCACATGAATTCTTTAATTTTTTTAAATTTTAGTAGACCTAGTCATTGAGCGGGCTTGCTAGGCAAAACATTTTAATGGGTGTTTGAGCATTAAAAAACATGCGAACAAGCATCACTTTTAGGCCTGGGCCCAAAAAAAGTTTTACACAGTTATTTAATATGGTTATTGCAAAAATTATATTTAAAAAATAAAAATAACTATTCAGTGGACAATTTTCAAAGGGTTAAGATCAATTTATAAAAGGAAAATAAGACTAGCAATTCTTTTACTATTACATTTGCAATTTCAGGATTACAAATTGGTTAAAATTAATATACCTATATTTAAAATTAATATACCTATATTTCATAGTGTGCATCAAATTCCCTGAAATAAGGGTATATTTAATGCCATATAAATTGAAAGTGGGCCTTAGCAGGCTGTGGGGTTAATGGGAGGGCATGTTGAGAGACTTGACAATGAGAGTCGAGATAATATCTTACATGTTCCTGACTTGAGATCAATTTAAAGTCAATGGCTTGCTTGGGTTTGGTCAGATTAGGTGTGGCCCATTCAATGCATCTATGTCTAACCACCCATTGGTTGAACTAGCATCTTAAAGATAAAAGTCCTAAAGGTTTTAGGTGTCATGTAAATTCACAAGCTCCTATCAATTGCATGAACCACTAGATCCAAGCCAATCGACCAAATTTGTTACTAAGAAGTGACTAAAACAGCGATACAAAGTTAGGTTAGATGTGCTAATAGATCCCAATTTTAACCTTAATAGTAAAGCTTGTGAGACCAATACTATTTTTATGCCACTCTCTTTTCCATTATATAACAGGGAACTAAATCACTTGTGAAATTAATGGATTGTATTTTCCTATGTTGTTGTACAACAAACCAAAAGATTGAATCGATATCTTAAACTTATAGGCCCAATAACCGAGGCATCAGTCATGTGCTTATTAATATAACCTTGTCACACAGTTGACACAATATGCGTTGATTTGGATTTGTTTTTTCCTCACGAGCTCACACAAACCTGAAGGACAGCAATATTGCTGATTCAATATAGCTCAGTGAGCATCAAGGCAAAAGTTCAAACCGCAAGTGCAGAAGTATTGAAGTCTCTTAGCTTATAAATTTAATTGTTGAGCTGTTTTTCTGAATCATCAAAAGTTAACACTCATCTAATACTATACAAAAAAGATTATTTCTTATATTATACCCCAAAATTAATTTTGTACTGTAAACATAAGATATGTATTTCGTATGTATAATCTCATATTATTGAAGGAGCAAGTATATACCTAATTTTAAGCTATAAAAACCTATAGCATAAAATGAAAAAAGTAACATAAAAATATCTCTTACAAAAATCACATTCTTTTATTATATTGCGTAAACACAAGGGCTCAAGCTTTAAAAACTCTTTCTCCTTTCGTTATTGTGGCTATTTTTTGTTATCCAGGCTCAAGCTGCCGGCAGAGCTGCACCTGGTCGAGGTGTTCCCCCTCCAGTCAGGAGGTAGACTAAGTCTTTCTCTTTCAACTTGTTATAATCTATCTTTTCCAGTAGTCAGACTATATATATATATATAATAGTTAGCCATTTTTATATTTTGTAGCATTTATTTTTGCTCAACTGAAAGATACTTATTATTTTGTGATGTTGCATTAGTTGTCATTAACTCTCTGAAGCTTTGGGTTTTATGAGTGAATTTGTCTCTTTGGCTTTGTGCTGTTTGTTCCTTTAACTGGCGGTTGCTTCTTCCAACTTTATTAATAAAATCTTTCGCATTATATATATATATATATATATGAAGAAAAAATAATAATAATATGAGAACACTAATCAAATAACTAACTGAATGAGATACTAACTGCTATGGTTAAAATAATTAATTGTAATATTTGTTCGACTAATAAAAAAGAGGAAAGAGAAAATTGCGTCTCTATTTGTTATTATTTGGGAATAAAGGAGGAATATTTTTGTTTTTATCCGAATGCCTCATAAATGCTACTCTTCACATATATTAATTGAATGGATTATAAATATTCTCGGCAAATTATTATTTACCAAATAAACTCTTAAATAATTATTATTTTAAAAAAGATGTATGTTGAAAGTTATGCATGTATGTTTTCTCTTAAAATATGAATATTATTTATATATGAAAATTTTAAAATTTGAATTTGGCTCCATAAAGGCTTGAACAAAAATAAGCTCAAAATTTTACTATTAAATGATCAATTATTTGTTGATAAGTTGAATGAGAGATAGCCTAAGCTTGGTCAAATTTGATTAGATTACTCCCTATAGTTTTTGGTGCGAATTTAATCGAAAATTATATATATATGTATATATATATATATATATATATATATATATATATATATATATATATATATATATAATAAGTACATAAAATTAATATTTTATTTTATATATGAAAACTATTTACTCTTTTAAGTAAATGTGAGGGGAGTACCAAAAGCTGATGATTCTATTAGAGCTAAGTTTGATCGTGTATTATGTAAAGAGCATTGGATTGAGCTCTTTTTCTTGCACCATTCTTGCTCCGGTTTCTTCTGATCATTCGTCATCACTAAAAATGGCCAATTCAGCTTTATGTTTTTGTGGGATATGTTGTAAACACCGGTGCATTAATGGCTCTTTGTTTATGTTATATTTATGTGTGTAGGTGGGATGTGAAATAACATTTTAGGACATGATAGGGGACGTCTACTTTTATATATATGCTTTGTATTCTCATTGGAGAGAACGTAGTGAATGAAGAACTTTTGTTCATCTTTTGTGAGAACTCAAATTGTAATCTTAAAAAAGGTGTTTATAATCTTCAAAAGTAATCTTAGAATTTATCTTGTATTTTGCATCTTTTTTGTTAATTTTAATATTATCCATCATCTTCATTAACTTTTCCTTGTTCACTTAGAGTTTTGGTTCCAACCGTGAAATAAAACTCAAATCGCATATTGTTGGAAGTAATTTGATTTTTTCCCACAAAAATTCTACAAAAATACTGTTTTTCACTTCATTAAAATCAATTTCTCTACCAAATTTTGCATCAATATGATGTTGTTAGGTCCACCAAATCTTATCAAAGTCCAATGTCAATTACAACTATTCCAAATTAACCCATATTATTTTTGGTATTAGAGCCAAATATATTGGCTAGGATTGTAGAGAATTTTGTGATGAAAATTTTATTACTACATTTTGACCCTAAAAACCAAAGGGTTGTTTTCCAATCACCAACCACAGTTGCTGCTGCCACGCCGCCAAACCGACGCGGCCCGCGTTGCACCTATTCAAACGAACCGTTAGCCCGACCCAACTCACTCCGCAGTTAGTCAGTCCAAGCCGACCCACTCTGCAAAGCGCTCCACAATCCGTCCGTTAGCCAATGCACATCCACGCAAGCCCTCTTGCTAGCGCCCGCACACACCCATTAGTGGTCTTCCTTCATCGCGCCAACTTTCGATGCTGCATTCTCCATCATCCGACCTCTGATCTAAATGTCGTTTGCTTCATTGAAATCCTGAAAAATTGACGTATTTGCTCAATTTTGAAGAGATCTTAACACTCATGATGAAAATTGACTTGCGAACATTGTTCGTCTTCACGTGAAAGAGTCATTATTTTTCTTATATTTTATGGTTTTCTAGAACTTGAAATTTGCTTTTAGTACTAAAATGTGCATTTACATATCAATTGCAAATTTGTGCAAATTTATTGTTCTTGCCTGATAGAGTGAAACTCCACATTTTTTTGACAAACTAATTGACCCTGAAACCTCCCCACCTCTTAGTGAGTGTGTGCTACCACCCCAAAATGTGTTTGAGCTACAGTAAATCTAAAATTTATTTTAATTATTTTTCTTTATTATTTTCAATATCTTAAATTTGCAATTTGTGTTGCCATAATTTAAACTAATTAAGGTAGAATGGCTAACCAAGACCTAACTAGGATTGAGCTAAATTAGCAATTTGAGAGTTCAACAGAGACTTCTATAACTAAGGATAAAATCTCAATGTCAACTACTCTTAGAAACAAAATCAACATTCTCAACCATCACCTGGTTAGACCAAACTAGATCGAGGGAACGTTGTGCCATTCCCCACCTCAAGTTAGGGATAATTGCATTTATGATATTAAACCTAAACCAAATTCATAAAAAAAAGGACTTTAGGAATGAATTTGGCAATTTGCATAGGAGAGGCTATCAAGGTCCTGATAGGATGACTCCATTAGACAAGACCAAGTAAAAGGTATTTTAATTGGATTTTTGTCACCACATTTCTTCATGCCTGTAAATTTATCATATTGAAGGCTTTCTAGAACGGATTTCTGAAAATCTGTGAGAGCAGCATAAACCATTTGAAGCGACTTGAATCATATAATGTGCAGCAGCAATATAAGGTTTGAACGCACTTTGCAAAGATGAATTCGAAGAAAGTCTTTCCTAACAATAAATAAGAGAAAATTACTGCACGATAAATTAGTTTCACAGTGGCGCAGCCAAGCAAAAAAATTAATAGAAATTGATAAAGAAAAGCTTTCTGCATTAATAATCCCCACAACAACAACAATTATGATGATAAAAAATAAATAAAATAGATGGCAATAAAAAATGAATTGATTGGAAGGGAGCCGAAGATGATCTATGAAAGAGGGGGTTCATCAGTTGGGTTTCTTTGTTCTGGATCTGCAGCAGCATCGGAGGAGGCTCCTAAATCCATGAGATGAGGGAAGACTCCCCGCGGCCTTTCCGCAGGTTTTATTGACAGCAGCTGTGTTAAATCGCCCACAACTTCCGCCCACCCATAATGAGGTTCCGATCTGATCAAAGGCATTACAAGTTTGGGGCAGAATGTACACCGGATACTCATATTCTTCTCCTATTATACATATATTTTCTTTTTTTGAAGGAGTTTAGCATTAATAAAGCAAATATGTAGCCGGGGGATTGAACCCTTGACCTATCAAGTTCTTGCTAAAGGCATTAATACTTAAGCTATTGCTAGTTCAAACTAATAGCTCAACCACCGAGCTAGTAGTTCAGTCATTCTCCTATTATACATACATACATATATATATATATATATATATATATATATATATATATATATATATATATAGATAGATAGATATTTACACATAATAATAGAAAATCTTACTCGTAGTAAGTCTCTTCATCCACCACGATGTCCCAGCCCTCTGCTGTTGTGCTCTGACCGTATTTGTGCACCTTCCTGAAGCATTGCTTATATAGTTCAGAAGTCAGTATAGGAGATAGCAAGAGCTCATAGTTAAAACAATTTTGGCTACTACTAATTGATGCTTAGATATAGTAATAAGAATGAGAGAAATAAAAATGGTGCGTACACTTGAAAAGATAGAATGAGAAAAAATTGAGTATATGATTTTTTCTATGTTAAAAAAGGAAGAAAAATCCACCTTAACATGAAACAGTTTCTACTGTCAAAATCAATGAGGTGAATTGGGACGCTATTGCAGCAAAATTAGGGGTAGAATGCGAAATCAAAGCAAAGGAAATATGAGTGATTCCTTTAAAATCAATTGTTAGTTCATATATTATGCACATATATAATGTATGTATATAATTACTTTCATTTTCTGTCTTTCAAATTACATTGTAAAATTCATGAATTTTAATCCTTAAGAGAATAATGCATATATTTTATGCATTATACTCTAAATTAATTGAAATAGCCTTAAATATGACTTATTTGGCATATAGCTTTTTATTATAAAACATGAATATTTTAATTTTAAATTATGTAATTCCATACTATTTATTCAAAACTTTTAAACCTAAGCATATAATACATTTTGAATCAAATGCCTGTTTAATAGACCCCTCATTTTACTAAGATAATGCATAAAATAAACAAATATCATTACAAGTGTTTTATACAGGGGTGGATTTGTTGATCAAATAAATAAATTATAAAGGATGACAACTTTAGAGTCTTCTCTATATAGTTGTAAGTTTCAAATACAATAAATTATGAAGTTGGCTAAGCAATAAAAAACTCAGCACCTTCTTAAAATTTAATTGAAGATATAGCGAAGTAAAAGTATAACAAATTGAAGACTAACAGGTGTATAAAAGCTCTATAGCGCTTTTAAAATCTCCATTTTTAGAGTAACGATTTTCATCTGTTGGTTATATCGTAGTGGGTTGGTTCCTAGGCAATTAAAATTGTATAAAAGGTTTGTCCAATTAAAGAAAAAGCTCCTTCAAATTTTATTTTAGGGATATTATCTACGTAACACCGAAAAATTTATTACATACAAATCCAACACCCAAGATTTAATAATTACAATAAATAATTTCATCCTCTCATTATTAAAGTGCATGATACCGCATATAAATAAAAGAATTCTAAGACTGATGAAATGCTTTAGGTGCTACATATGAAATATAGGTGTTGCATATGCATAATATAAAGATTTATGTGTTGCATACAAAAAGAACCCTTTATTTTATTCATACTGCATAAATCCTACAAGTCAACAACAACAACAACACCGAGCCTTAATCCTACTAGCTGGGGTTAACTACATGAATTCTTTGTTTCCATTGTGCACGAACAAATAGAAGCATCCCTATGTTCCAAATAGAGAAGATCCATTCTAATGGCTTCTTCCTATGTCCTTTTTGATCTTTCTCTTCCTCTTTTAAAATGAGAAAAAATTATAAATTCAATTTTTCTAACAAGAGCATTGAACAGTCTATTATGCAAGCCCAAATCATCTAAGGTGACATTCTCTAATCTTATCCACTATTGGAGCCACTCCAACCTTGCTCAGATAAACTCAATTTTCATTATATCCTTACAAGTATACACACACTCATCCATCTAAGCATCCCATCTCTGTGTCACACTAATTTTATCATTAAATTTCTTCTTTGTTGGCTAATAACATTCAACTCCATATAACATAACTAATCATATAGTTGCTCTATAAATTTTTCTTTAATTTTGAGTGAGATTTTCCAATTGCACGACGCTCCATAAGCACTCATCTATTTCATCCAACCAGCTTGAACCCCATTAATCACATCGCTCTTTATTTCACCATTACTTTGAATAACTAAACCAAGGTATTTGAACAACTTCTTCTTGATCACATGATCCTCAATAGTTTTCCCTGAAATTAGCGCTTTTAATACAATTGAACTTGCACTCCATATATTATATTTTAGATTTACTAAGACGAAAATTTTCAGACTCTAAAGTAGCCCTCCAAAACTCAAGTTTTGCTTTAACTCAATCCCTACTCTAATGAATTATAGAATGTCATGCAAATAATACACACCAAGGAGCCCCCTCTTGAAAGATCTCAGTAAACACATTCATAATTAAAGCAAAAAGATATTGGTTGAAAGTCAAGCATTGATGTAATCTAATAGTAATATGGAAAATATTAAACAAATTGTACTGACCCATTGTCGTTACTTTGCAAATTAGGTCAGATCCCGCCTCAAAAATCAGGACCCCGGGAAACTTCAAATTAGGGCAAACCAAAATACTTTTAGATAAAAATAATTTTTAGATCAAAGTGCCATGATTTGAGAGAATTCGGATAACAAAAGCTCTCATTTTATTTTTTTCTGAATTATTTAAATTCAATAAATTGAGAAAATTAAATAGTGTCAGAATTCATCAATTTTCGTGTCATTATATTAAGTATATTATTTAAAGGATACTCAAAATATTTCATCAATTTTTGAGCACCGACTCGGCCTCAATTAATTTTTGAAATTTCAAACTTCACGGCTCCACTCCGTGCCTCGCGGAAGCTCGTTGCGCACCATCGATCCTCGACCCATCTGATCTCCCGTTGCGGGGAATCTCCTGGGCGGCCGCGGTGTCGCTTGACAGAGCCTGCAGGAGGAACCTTCCGCTTGCCAGGAGGGTCTCCGCGCCGTTTTGGCACAGGATGGTCGGCACCTGGCCGTCTTCCCTCCTCCCCCTCCTTTACTTAAACCCCTCCCCTCCCTTCCTTCTTCCCCACAAGCCTCCCTGCCTCCTGCCAGCAGCTCCCAGCCCTGTTGCCAGCCAGCCAACCTCTGCTTCGGCCACCACTCCAACGATCCCCTCTGGCCCCCTTCCGCCACGTCCGGCTCCTAGCAGCTCTAACCCTAGGTTACAAGAGAAGAAAAAGGGAAAGAAATGAGGAGAGATTTTGCAATTTTCTTTATTTCTTCATTCTTTTATTTTTATTTTTATTTATTTACATATACTTAATAAATATTATTAGGAAGATAATAATGATAAAAGTTAGTCAATCACATTATTGTTCTTCTCATTAATTAATAATAAAAATAGTACAAATGTTATAAAATGAATTTTATTTTCATTCAATTATTTCAATATTTGCATTTTCATTTTTTTATACTATTATTATTATTATTATTTTATGTATTTTTACGATCATTTCCATTCTATTTTTATTTCATTCATATATTATTATTATCATTAAATAATGACAATAATAATATTATATCAAATATAATTGCTACTCTCAGTGACTTAAAAATATTGTCTTCTATCACAAGAAAGGCAGAATGGAAAAGAAGAAAGTAAAAATTCATAAAAATATCATATCATTTTTATTTTAATATTAGCTAAAAGACATTTAAAATATCAAAAATCTAAATGCAGATTCGATCAAACTGTTGAACTTTTGAACTTAAAAGAGCAACGTACCATTTATTTTTTATTACTCTTGTTTAAATATGCTTTTCCGCTCAACATGACACAAATTGATAAAAGTACTTTTAAAAGTTACATAAAATGATATATGAAAAAATTTGGACAACTGAGTAGCAAGAGTTTCATGTTGATATCTTTTTAGTCTGATCAGACAACTGTTAATATGGGGTTGTCCGACATCGAGAGTCATAAGAAGCCTATACTGATAAGCCTTGAGGGGGCAGATATAGAGAGAAGTTGGGATATAAAAGATGAACCCCCTTTTCCTCGATTTTGTACTTACCCAATAAAATCATGTTTTGCGCCAGATAACAAACGCTAAAATTCTATATATTTTTTTGTGACTGTCATTATTTTTATGCTAAATTTTCAAGTGCAATTGAAATAGGTTTGCAAAAATAAATTCGTACAACTTTTTATTTCCTGTCAAATTATTGATTATTTTGCTTATTATTTAACATTTGTAAAGATGACATCTATCAGTACTTCAATTCACAACTAACTGATATTCAAATGCCCGCACTTTTGAAACGTGCCCAGATCAGGAGTTCATCCTAGAGGAGGGTGCTAAGAACAAAGCAGTGCTGATACTGCTTCCTGCTGATTTTCCGCTTTCTTTTTCTCTTTTTAAAGTTTGTAACTCTTGTTTTATTTTGCTCCTTTGTAATCAAAACTTGTGAATTATGAATTAATGAGTTATGTTTGATGTCTATATATTTGTCTTTTAGATCACTCAATATAATCCTGCGGCTAGAGGACTTGTTACCCCATGAACCGGTGTTGGATTAACTCCAGCTGACCCGGCGCACTGGATCATGTTACAACCCCATTATACGTATCTCTGATAACATCAATTTATGCAATACAAATCCCTTTTCTCTCCATTGTTCTGTAAAGAACTTATCTTAATACTCTATCATAAGCAGATCAATAAAAATTAAATGAAGATTTTATTTTCTTTCTCTAAATTTGTCCATCAAACCTCATAATAAATGTATATCTTCCAAGGAAAATTTACTTGGCATGAAGCCAATTTAATTTTGAGAAATATAAGTATCCCTTTGTAATATGTATTATCTCCCAAAGTTTTAATGTACAAAATACATTAACTTGAATCTTTCATAACTTGCACGATCTTGAGCATCGCCTTATTCTTGTAAATAAGTATAACAACACTCATTTTCCACTCTTCTTGCATCCTTTAAAGCTAAAAAATAATATTAAATAACTTAGTAAGCCAAGAAATTTATTCCTCACACAAATATTTTCATACATCGATAGAGATGTCATTGGATCCTACCACATTTTCGCACTTTATCCTCTATAAGGCATTCCAAATTCTAACTTTACTAACATACTAAATAAAAGTATAATTGATACTATTTTTATATCATTAAACTCACATATATTAGTTGTATTGGTACAATCTTCATTAAAAAATTTAATAAAAATAATCTATCCATCTATGTAAAATATCTTCATCCCTAAAAATATTTTTTATTATAAATTTTTCTATATTTATGAGTCAAATATTTGGTTTTTTAATCACTTCATTTGACTAATTAATAAATGTGTCTCTCTCCCTCAGTAGCTTCAAATTTGTTATTTAAATCTTCAAATGCTATACTCTTAGCATCACAATTTATTATTTTAGATTCACAATAAACTAGTTTATATTTCTTCCTATTTTTGTCTTATATTTAAATAATTTATATAACACACTATTTATCTTTATATTTAGCTTGAATATATTATTTTCATCACCATATATCTTTATTATTGAGTAGTCATATTTTTGATTCACCAAAAAAATTCATTGCTACATTGCAAATACAACTAACAGTTAAATTCTACATAAGATTGGCTTCATCCTCAAAATTATAATGTCTAAGTTTTAAGACTTCACTCTTAAAAATATCCATATTATCCTTCTTAAGATTCCATCATCTAGATTTAAGATATTTTTAAAATTTAATATAACTTTTGTTGCCCTTCATTTTCAAATTCAAAACCAATAAACAAAATTGAGTTATCAAACAATCATTTGGAATAATCTTACAATCCTTATATTATAAATATCTTTATTTAAGAGAAAACAATCTATCAGAAGTTTAGAAGCCCCATTTGTGCAAGTGATAATATGTTTCTCTTTTTTTAAAAGTAAATATTAACAATTATAAGATCATAAACTAATGTAACTCCTAAAGCATTCTTCTTCATTAATCTCTTCAAAATCAAAACTACCATAAACATTATTAAATTCTTTAATTATTCTTCCAACATGTCAATTTAAATATTCTTCTATACAACACATTTCTTGAGATATCCCTTGAACTAATTCATCTAAACCATGACAAAAATTCTTTTTAATACACTCAATTCATTTTGAGGGGCATAAACATTTGAAATATTAAATATTATTCCATTAATTATAATTTTTAAAATATAATTATATATTCCAATCTTTTAACTTTCACTACATTATCATTTAAATTCTTATCTAGAATAATATAACGCCACTCTCACGGCAATTTTTACCTAAGTACCAAAATTTTAAGCCCACTTTGTTTCTAGAAGGCATAATATATTAATCCTCCGATTTATCGTAATATCAAATAAATTCATAAAGCTTGTCAACAAGAGTGCCAATATACTAATTACCTGATCTTAGTTTAAAATCTTACTAGTGATGGCTCTAAATTTTATTCTTATATTTTTGAGATATTAGAAATTACATTTTGTTTTTCCACATAACTAAGTTTTCCTAATCACGGGTATGATCAAATTAGGATAATCATCCATTAGATTCAACCACATCCATATCATCGAACGCTTTGATATTACAATATGGTTTCTTTTTTGAAGTAAACTTTTTCTTAGAGTGAGAGGAAACTTGAAATCTGGCAGACAATTTACAAAAAACAACTTTTGGGGATTACTTGTATTTAACTACTCATGCTTACAACATATCCAATATTTAATTTTCAATAGCAGATGCAAATGAGCCTGCCTAAAAGTGGATATCTTAATTTGCCCACAGGGGCTGATTCTTATTTCTTTTGATGTCTAGTGGTGGATTTCATAGTAGAAATTGTTTGTTTACATGCTATCGTACAAATCCTTTTAAAAGATATAAAGCATACTTTCTTTGGAATACAAAGTCCCATTTCTTGACCTTGACATCTCCATCCTAAGAGAAAATTTTAAAATCTTTAAACCTCAATGAATTTAGTAACTTTATTTCCTTGATTTTCTAGTTACGGATTACACTAATAACGTTAACAGAAAACAACTAAAATTGAAAACTTCCTTTGGCTCAAATCTAACAAAATGGGTAATTTTCCATGTGACATTGTGGATAGTCATACTTCTTCATACTTTTGCAAATCTTACAGATCAAATTCTTGATTGGTCTTTTCAGCTTTCTTTATTTTTTGTAGTTACGGCCTTGAAGGTTATGCTCATTCTAAGAGATTTCCATTCAAAATGTTTTCTTTACAATTTAATCTAAGAGAGGTTAATCTAGGTTGACCACAGAGGACATAAGAATCCTTTTGATATTGAGTTTTTTAGCAGATGCAAAGGTCTTCAGGTACATAGCATTAAATTAAGTGAAACCTTTTTTTGCGAGTTTACTTTTGTGTCATTCTATAGTTTAATATTTTGTACTTGATTGCAAATATCCACTTATAGCAAGAAGATAATTTATAAATAAGACTGATTGTTCACAAATTTTATTAGAAAAATAAACGTCATAACTTTCTCAATTGATGATCCTTTATAGGTTTTCATTAAGAGATTTAAGAGCTTGAATTTCATGGAGATTTGATACACAGACCCACAATGCTAGTGATAACTATAAATAAGAGAGTTAGTTCTGTTAAACATTTTTCCTCCAAGAAATAGGTAAATTCAGAATAAAAATTCTCAACAATTGACACTAGCAATCATCACGTTAATGAGATAAATAATCAGCTTACCCATTTCCAAAGTGCTCTTCACCCCAGGTTCTTGACCAGCCTGAAAATAAACCAAAAATAAAAGACCACTCTAGAGATATATTATTTATTCTGAAAGAACATAGAAAAATAAATGAAATTTTAACAATCCGAGCAGTTGAATGAATAATAGCATTCTATACTGTTAAGGCATTTAAACTTTTACTAAGAAGTCAATTATATGTTCTCCCCAAAAAAGATCATGATATAAATTAGATAACATGCCCATCAGTTGAATGTTTAGGATGCATGCGTTATTTAAGAAATAACAAGTAACGACTTGTATAGGTTGCTTGTGTAAGTAAATAACAAGTAACGACATGTTAGAAGCCGCATTCACATAACGATAGTTGAGCAACCAAACTCTATTTTATCTATAAGATGGCATGGGCTATAGAAGCACATCACGTAGCCACCTTTGAAAAACTACGCATGTGCACATTGCTATAAAAGCATCATAAAATATGCAAAAACATACTTAAAAGCTGTCTTTATGTTGCCTGTAGAACAGGAGATCAATATTTTTTTTACTTACATGTGCAATTTAATGAAAGAATTTTATAAATTCAAAAAACTATAAAGGTGTTGGTGAATTTAAGTTTAAATTAGATATTTTATCGAGATAAACTACAAAGAAGCTTTCAAATAAGAAAAATAAATATAAATTATCTTTCTAGGACTTCTCTTGCTAAATCTCAATATTAAAAAAATGCGAACCATACATCAAATTTAATACATTGTACTCCTACCGAAAGCTTATAGTTCAAATTCCAAGCAAGCAAATTTAATCAGTTTAAACCACACAAAAGGTGTAAGCCTTTAGTTCAAGTGTCATTTAGAAAGAATCATGCACCAAGAAAATAGCATACTTACGTTCACCAGTAGGGGGCAGATGCCATGTTTCCCCATGACGGGACCCTATGCCCGAAAAGAAGTTTTCCTCCCATTTGTCTCCCCATTTGGTACCAAGGTTAACTTGAGCCGCCCATTTATCAGTCCTACAAAATTTCAAAGAATGAATTAGTTAATAGATTGAACATTACATATGCAAACATCAACAAGAATTTATCTTGATAGGATAATTGATAGTTTGCTTCACGGATTATAATCCCACACAATTCGATTTATTAGTAAGCAGCTTCTCCTTCCAGGTGAGGCCATGCACACCCCATTCTCATTTTCGAGCGACATTAAACAAAGGAGAAAGAAAAATCTGTAACTAGTCTTGTGCCTACCACCTCAATATTTGAGACATGTTTCTGCCCTTTATATTTTATGCTCACACCTACCCCTTTTAGCACTGAATAACTCTCCATTGTTCTGCAAACTACTCTCAAATCATCTACTCGTCCAACTCAACAAATGTCTTTAAAATTCCTCAATAGTTTGTGTCTAGAACAAGGCCCCCTCAGCTAACACAACTGAAAGGGAAGCAAAACGAGAACCTTAAAAAAAGTAGTTCTCAATAGTTGAGTTTTGACATTAAAAGGAATAGCACAAATGAAAAGATAGCAGGGATTTTGAGAAAGAAGAAAATTAACTCTAGAATTTGAACTATGAGAGAATCAACACAAACATGCATATGAATGGGATTAGAAAATTAAACTTTAGAACATATATTTGAACAGGGAAGAGATATCCCCCAATACTCCTAGAATGAACAATGGGGAAGGAAAACTTAACAATTGCTTTCAAGAGGAGTATGGGCACAAGTAATACTCAGAGAACACAGATAATGTTTATTTTAACCAAACACAGTCTAATAATCTGGAAACTGCAACACTTGAGTCTGACAAATTTTTGGTGAATTTTGAATATATCCCATATTTTTAAAATTTTAAAGCATCCCCTCAACATTCAACCCTAGCCATTCCCCATGCCGCCACTCCTTTTTCTCCAACCAGTCCTCATCCTTCCAACCTCCCCTTTCTCCCTTCATCCTCCTCTCATGGCTTTTCTTTCTTCTTTTTCTTCTTCCCATTTCTCAAACCCTAAACCTTCTTCTTTTCTGGTATTTGCATCCCTCTACATTTTTATACAAAATCTGAAATTATAGATCTACTACGTACAATCAAATAAAAAAAGACTAATCTCTGATTTTGTGCTCTGGCAAATTCTATGACATCAGTAACACACCCAAACAATCCCGCCAACCACTCATCAATGCCAAGATATCAATGTTATAATTATTTGATTTATATTACAAAAACTAAAAAAAAAATATTTACAAACCTTAATTTTTCTCAACTTATTATGGATAGTTGATATCAAGGTTGATCAGCATCGCCTCCACAACTTTAAAGTATCATTTTTGTAATAATCATTGTTTAATATGTTGATCAGCCGGTGTGATTATATAAACCATACTAATTCACTCTCCAACTAAGTCTTAATCGATATCAAGTACAACCAGCATAAGCCTTACACAATGTACCAAAACCCTGAATCAAATTCGTTGTGACAGAAGTGCAACATCTAGTCAACTTCAGACAATCATGCAGTATACAAAGTGATTGATTTTCCTTTCTATTTTAGAGTGACTTCTTTTATTTTTATTAAAAAATTAATGCATTTAATATAAAGAGACAAATATTATATATATATATATATATATATATATATATATATATACACACATAAATATAATTATTACAAACAATAATTGATACATAATGAATATATATTTTTAATATTCTTATATTATTAGATTACGATGCATATTCAAGCTCAAGCATACAAAAAATTTCCATGGCCCATATTAATTATGATAAATCTTAATGATAATACTAATGTGATTATAAATATTCAGATTATTATAGAAAATTATTAATAAGTTTGACAAATATATATATATATACACACACACAAATATTTATACATATTAATCTAAATTATTCCTTCAAAATTAATCATTGTACTTAAGGCAAACAATTATTTTTTATAAAATGTTGTGTGTATATGTGTAACGACCAATGGAGCAAACATCCGTACGATACTGGCTGGAGAAGCCATAATAATGATAATAGTAATAGTATTGTAAATGAAAAATGATAATAATTTTGACTGTTAGCTCCTTAAGTTATCACACAATAATGTGTGCAATATTTTATTAATAAAATGGTACACATTATAGGAAATGAGTGATTTGTTAAAAGTAGATGTTATTAAAAAAGTAATATTCTTATGAAAATGGCTAAATGGTAATGACTAAATAACAATGACAAAGATAATTATGAAAAAAATATTATCGTTTAAATTATTAATATATATATCATAAACAGCTAATTATAAGATTTCCAAAGTTACATTAAAAAGCAAGCAGACATGTTTCCTTTTTCTTCACATTATTGTGATTTAAAACTGAGATATACTCACAAAATAACTCACCTAAGACACCCATCATTTTTTAAGATTTAAGACTTATAGATAAAGATCAAGTTGATAAAGTTTACCACTGCAAATGGTTCTACTCAATAGATAAACCTATTTAGTTTATTTCTTGCTTGATTATGTGTATTCCTTTAAATATGAAATATTTATTGGGTGATCAATGGCTCTTTCATGTACTTTGAAAATATTAGCTTGATTGTATTATGAGACTAAAAATGAAATGCAAACTCTATGTCTTCATCATACGATCTCAGTTTTTAAGAAATTGAATCGTATTAGAGAAAGTTTAAATGAGATCAAATAAAAGGCATGAGATGAATTTAACTATGTGCATCTTTAGAATTATAAATTTTATTTATTATTGATTTGTAATGTGCTTACAGTTTCCATTGTAGTCAAGTGCCCTTCTAGAAACTAGAAAGAATATAATTTACAAAAGAGTAGAGAAATTTAAGATAGGAGTCAAGAGAACCCAGTGATATCATCTGGAGTTGACAGCATAATGATGGCAACACAGAAGTTTTTGTTTAGAAGATAACTACAATGAACCAGATGATGAAACCGACTCAACCAAAGATCAATGAGCTAAGAAGCAATGTCACAATGGATAAACATTTAAATATATTCCAAAATCTGCAACTGATTCTTTTCCCTGTCACTACCAATCCTCTAATAGCTGAACATTGGCTCAAAGAGATGGAGAGCTTATGAAGGGAATGCAGTGCCCCAAAGTTAAAAAGGTAGCTCTGGCTATGTTTATGATCAAGTCAGCATTAAGAGAAACTTGGAGTCCCTGACTCTTCCACAACCAGGGAAGATTTCACCATTGTCTTTAAGAATTGGCACATGCCACTTACTGCAAATGAGAGATGCAAATGAAACTTTTGATGCTGGTTCAGTTGAGCCACACTATTTCCCAATATAAGGAAATGTTCATTCGCCTCTCAAAATACTCATATAACCTAATCTCTATACCGCTAGATAAGTGTGATAAATTTTTAGATAAATTTAGGGATGCCATAAGACACCTAGTTCATTAAAAAATTGAAGACTTTTCTCTACTGGTAAAAAAGGCTAGACATGTGAAGTTGGATCATAAAGGAAAATATCTCTACAAGACGAACAGATGTTATTGGTGCCACAATTCCTATATGACTTTTCAATCTAATTAATGAAGGACTGATTGGTACATACGCACACACAATTTAAATATGAAAGCATTAAGTTGAAGCTTTTGAAATTATATAAAATGAAGTGCAAGCTTTATATTTTATTTTTGAGCTGGCAGACAAATTATGATGATAATAAAGTAAAGGAATATTAAAAAAAAACATATATGACAATATACAAGTTATATTCTTCAAATAATCCTGCATATGTGGCGTTTGCACATCTTCAATCAACTTTAGAGTTTAGAGATTAAAAAAAAATTTACCACAAATATCTTACTAACTAATAGCATCAATTAAATATGCATATTACAGGAAGAAATTACAGAAATTATTAAGGAAAATAATAACCAACAAACCATTTATTTACTGATCCTCTACCATCATATTCTTCCCCCCACTTTTCCCACCATGATTGATCGTTAAAGGTTCCATACTTGTAAGCTCCTTTTTTTGTCCAGCCTTTAGCATCATACTTTTCCCACCTAATAAATCAGATATTTTCATAATTAAGATAGCACTGAAAAAAGGAATCCTTATAACAGAGCATTAAACAATAACAGTTCAAAGACATTAGACGTACCAATTCTCATACCATTCAGCACTTTCTGAGCCTGACTTTGCTTGTTTTTGAGCACTCCTTTCTATCCTCGCAAGATTACTGCAGCCACCAACAAGGTCAAGGTACCATCATAACAAACAGTAGAAGGGTCGAACAATGAAAGTGCTTCACGTGAAGACATGTTGGATCGTGATTTGTGATGTTTAGTTGAATATAAAGCCTGTAACTATGATCAAATGACATGGCAATTAATAGCGAGATAGAAAATCAGGTAACAAAGTTTCACGCTCTTTTAAGAAATAAAACACAGAATTATTAAATTCATCACATTTTGAAGTAAGAACATCAAAATTTTGAGTTTATTTCTTTAAATAAGATTAGTATGATCATTAAACAAAAAATATGATCTTGTCCCCTAAAATAAAAAATTGAAAAAAGTTATTATTGTTTGTGGATTTTATGAACAAAGTTTCCTTGCTAAGTGACTTTCACTCTCTCTAGAGTGCAATTCATTTAAAACCTGTTCGCCTTCTTCCTTTGTGGCGCAGCTCAAACTTGTCCCTTCGTAGGATCGTTTGTATAAGGTGTTGTTAAAGAGGGAATATTGCTTTGAGTGGCTAACAAATATATAGGGGATAGCAAGTAACCTCTACAAATTCCTTGTTTGGCATTGATCCATAGAAGACATTCCCCATTTACAAGAATACCATATCAAATGTCCTGGATGAACAGAAGAGCCCAATCAATCCAAAGCTGAGACAATTCATACTTGTGAAGAACGACTTGGATTTCATAACCTTGACTCTACATTCAAGCATTGAAATTGAGTGGCCATTTCATATTCATCTACATCAATTGTTTTTGAACCAATTCCATCAAAACAATAATACCACAAAATAGATAATGGGTATGTGGCGCCATTAGGTTAGCACTTTACATGAAATTTATACATATTAGTATTCATGAACAATTGTATTGATTGCATCAATTCAAGCACAGCACCCTATGTTTGCTACAAATGCTTGAATTTAAGTGATTTGAGATAGCCAACCTCCATTCATCTTGGTAGAGAACTTCTTGCCAGGTCTCCCACCAAGAATCTCCCTCAGCATTCTTCCCAGATTTCTCCGCACCTGGTAATAAATAAAGTACACAAGTATTTCAGAGTCGCTAAATAGTTAACCATGTTTACTTGAGGCACATAAAGGTCAGTGTTTTGGAGAATCACATATGAACATCCCTTGCATAACATGAAGGATTATACATTCTAATTCAGACGGCATGAAAAATAAATTAGAAATAAAATAGAATTGAAGTTCAAGGTCTGGGCATTATGAAAGTGTCTCACTAGTTCTTGGCATTGCATAAAGCACCAATAAGCAAATAGAATTTCATGCTGAGAAATTTTGCAAATAATGGTTAATTATTTGCAAAACTATGCCCCCCTTATAAAGCTTCTAGCACCGCCAAGGTTATATTTCACTTTTGATATTAAAAAGGACCGTTGGTGCAGCACTAAATTTACTATATATGTCCAATGATTTATTTTATGATTTGTGCTGCATAATTATAAATGTTTACTTGCAATGATTTATTGTAACGCCTTCTATTTGGTGGCAGGGCATTTGCTTTTTTACATGATGTTGAATGCCCATATGAACCAAGCTTTATTTGAAAGAAAAAAAATATACTGTTTGAATTACATACAAAAATATTTCATAAGGACTTTTCACATGCAATATCACTCATTAAGAGTAAACCATAAGTGCAAAATATTTTTTTTCGAAAAAACTTATTTATTTATAAATCCTTCATTAATGTTCAAACAAATAAGCAAAAAAAAAAAAAAAAAAAAAAAAAAAAAAAAAAGGTCCTTGAGCCAACAATCATTGGATAATCTTAGTATTAATGAAAAAACCATATATATGAGAAACAGTAAAGTTGGAACTATTTTAAGCATATAAAGTCAAACTAATTTGAACACATTGTAACAATTAAGGAACTTAATCAATAAAGAACTCTTTAAACATTTCTATCATAGTCTGGTAGCCATTATAGTAACGCTGACAACAGTTAATGCAATGTGCTTCAATTAAATATCAAGGACGGTAGTTTAAGAACTTAAGCTGGTCTTGAAAAGCCTATTCTTCTAGTGCAAAATGCATGACAACAAGATGTCAACAATGTGGTGTTAATTCAGTTGGCTACAAATAATAATTAGTTTACAAGTACAGTTTACATGATAAAAGTAGACCTATTATTTCCACAATTATATCAATAATTCATGCTGTACTTGCACAGCGTAAGCCAATGAAAGATTTGCACGCATCTTACCGTTTGAGTTTTGAGAAAATAATAGTAAACAGAAAAGGTTAACATCTTAAAATTTTGTACGGATAGGGTCGAGACCAAGAATAGCGACTAATAAAATATAACATTATGAAAGGTTATTGGTCGAGTATTACTTGCATATAAACCTTAAATAGTTTACAAGATGTAATAAATTTTAATGCATGAAAACCTCAGTAAACAACTTTGATAAAGTTTAGTAAATAATTAATATTTGCCGTACCTAATTCTTTGTATCCAGTCCAATCACTTTTCTCCCACCACTGTCAAGCAGATAAAAAACTAAGTAAATGCATTCACCTGGTAGGCTTTAGGGTGATTTCATTAGGGAGTTAAATTTCCTTGCAAGTTATGCAGACAATAAAAATCCAGTTCTAAATAATCACTAAGAAAATTTTATTTTTTATAACATAAGCCAGCAAACATTTTCACATACCAGAATTACTCCTCTAACAAAAGCTACTGCAAAAAAAAAAAGGAATTGATCAAGCACATCAAGTTAATAATTTGTTTGTTAATGTTGAGAATTGCCAATTTACACTACTAAATGCATTAGCAATCAGCATAACAGTTCCAGTACATGAGATTCAATTTCTCAGTTATTGTTTGAGTGGCAACTAAGACAATTTTCAATATAAACTCCTAAACGTATTTGTGATAAATATAGCTGTAAAAGACAATATATTTAACAATGGCACAATTTTACAGATTGATCAGATTAAAGAGGCCGAAGAAAAACATGTTAATATACTTGATAGAAAGCAGATAGCTGAGAATCTACATCAGGATCCAAACGCTGGGAGAAACCTCATTAATATGCTTGCTAGTATAGATATTCCCTTAGTCTGAAAAACTGGCCAACAGCCAACTTTATGATAATATGAAAAGAAGCCTGATTACAAGCTGGCAATATACTCCGGAAAAATACTAAAAACAGTATCCCAGAAAGCAAAGGTAAATCCCCAAAGCCTGTAGAATTGACAAAAAAACTCTTCCATAGGGTTCTAGAAGCACTGACAGTGCAAGAAAAAAAATGGATGCTCTAAATGAGATTCACCAACTCATGATTTCAATCGAGTCAAACACATTTGAGGTTTTTAATCTTTGTGGAGGAGTCACCTTCTACCAAAATATTGTTAAGATCGGACATCCAGGCCTCGAGTAAGTCAATGATGATGGGCACGGCCTTTTTTCTTTGATCGGGAAGGCCATCAAATGTGTGCCACAACAAGAAGGCTCCCAGTCTCATCCTAAATATCTGCCCCCCACGAAATGTTTGCCAGTGGGAGGGCAAGTCAAAGTTCTACTTGATCATCTCCAAGTAGGGAAACATCATAACGAAAAGCTGTTACAAAGGCTCAAAAGTGCTGAGGTGCCCAGTGGATCAAGACAAGGCATAAAAACTAGTGACTGAAGGGAGGTTAAAAGTAGCACTAATCGTAAGTGCAAAATATAAATTTCCATGCTTTCGAGAAACTCAGCTGAACCATGATATATAAAGGATGTAGCAATGAAGTTAAGCATCTGGTGGGAATAGAAACTCCATTCTGAATGATGATGATTAAATCATCTAAAACCGAGCATGAAGCATTATCCCCAAATATCAAAGACTAAATTGATGACCACCGAGCACATGCAATTGATGACCAAATGAGTAATATCCTCAGGTTTAGAGCCCCAAACACAAGAATCAAAATCAGCTATGCTTCAAAATAGAACCATGTGTTGTGAGATGAGCACGAGCACCAAAGCGGAAGCGATTTTGCGCTCGATGACTGGGGTTGCGTTGATGGTTACCAAATAATCAACAAACTCACAAGCACATCAAAAAAAGATCACAGGACATACAAATGCATCCAAACAACAAGGATTTTAGGTGGAAAACTCAAAGATGGGAAAAATCATGGAGCCACACCACACATAAATTCCACTATGAATCAAAAAAATTATAAAGTTACAAAGAGCTTCACCTTCATAAGACAAAAAAAGATCTACCGCTTACACAACCTCCCGATTGATTTCTTCTCTAGCAGGGAACACCAGCTCTTACACTAGGATGAAGAAGGAGAGCAGCAGCCACCACACTCTAGGATTTTTTCCAACATGCAAAATCCCTTTGCACAACTGTTATCATACATCGAAAATAGCTCCAAGATGTTTCCTTAAGTACCCAGTTAATAGTCGGACTCCAAAATGGTCCAAAATACCCCTCAAATTACTTAAGGCGACACCTGAACCAGTGCAAATTTTTGTCGGATGCTACGGCGCATTGAAATGCCCTGGCCTCGGGTAACTAGCGCGCTACAGCACGCCCTGGCATGCTAAGGCGCCCTGATCTCGGGTAGGCGGGCGCCACAGTGCACTACAGCGCCCTCGTCTCAGGTAACTGACGTCATGCCGCACTACAACGCACCATGATGCGCTACAGCGCCCCAGTCTCAGGCAGATTGGCGCCGGGATGGGCTACAGCGCTTCGGTCTCGGGTTCTTGGCACCGGGATGGGCTACAACGCCCTGGTCTCGGGTACTGGGCGCCATGGAGCACTACAGCGCATTGTGGCACCTGTTGCAGCTGAACTTTCCCAAATTTGTTCCGTATTGCCTCGGAACCTCCCGAAAGCTCATCGGAGCTCCATTAACACCTCTATGATGATCTGAATGGTCTCCACATCCTAACACCATGCATCAGTATGTAGGGAGAATGTAAGGAAAGATGAGCCAATGAAGATGCTATTGCGTAGTCCAACCCTTAGTTGTAAAATGAAATGTTATGTCCAATTTTCCTGATCAATGAGCTTCATACAAAGATCCTTAATAGGTAAGAAGATATTCACGGCACTATCTCAATCAACCCAATTTCACAACACCGCTTGACATTTCAGCTAGTCAAAATAAGATTGACAAGAGGTTTTCTAAAGAAAGAATGCAGCAGCCCATTGTCCCATTGTCCTTCATCTAACCAATGATGATCCACATCTTTGAGAAGATCAACGTCAACCCCAACAAATGTGTACCAATGAGAAATAGACCCTGATCCCATCAATTCGCATTCAAAAAAATTAATACAGCCTACGCACAACTCATCCATTTCAAGGCTCCCATGCATAAAATATGTCAAATGGGGAGAGTCACTGTGCTTCTCAATGAGTTAGTATCTTTGATCGACATAGCTGCTGCACATACATTCCACCTAAATGATTTCTCACGATTGAGGATATCAATTGTGAGAAGAGTAGCGACAGCTAATCTCGACACTTTGAGATTAAAAATATATAGAGCACCTCCCTCTCACAGCTTGCAAGTAATAACCAAGTGAGATAATGCATACCCTTACCCTCCACCCTTCCACCAGAATAAAAGTTCAATTCATTGAAAGAATGCCAGTCAGTGGACCACCTAAATATTTCATCTTAGAACAACGATCGAAACCAAAGAGAAGGGCAATACACCTAAGTTTGTATGCAGGGATTTGAAGACTGAATAATACTGTCAACTTTGTTATTTACCTAAAACTCATTTATTTTTTCCCACACAATCTCTGCAGTCACTAAGAAAGGTATTTATCAGCTAGGTCATGTATAGCGGTGAAGAACAGCTCAAAGGAAAAAATGAACAAAATGGTGACAAAGGCCACGCCTGTCTAAATTCATGGATGCCTTATCAAGCCAAGCAGATTTTCATTGACAAAAAATCTAAAACATATGATTCAACCACACATTGGAACTCTCATTCAAAGCCACGAGGGAAGCATTTTTTTCTATGGAAAAGTAATATCGAGGGAAGAACTTCTTTCTATGGAAAGCTTGATGAAGACACTCCATTTACATCATGTAATGCACTTAGTACATATCTATTTTAGCAGCCATTAAACCTTCAATCAATTTAGAAAAGTAATATCGAGAGATCACCTCTTAAATATGAGCCAGTTTTCACCAAAATCCATTATTCCCTTGATAATAACTTAAAATCTTTGTTACCACCTGAGAAATTGTATTTCAAAAACTAATTAACCTTAATTGAGCTAGGCCAAAAGCATTTCCCACTTTAGGGCTCAATGACAAAGGTGTCTTGCCAATGTTGTGAAAAAACTTGAATATTTAACTACTTCGATTGTCATTTCCAATTGTGCTTTAGAAACGTTAGATAATAATGGAGTAATGTTATCAATACCTAAAGATTTGTAGTTGCCTATGTCATAGACTGCCTCCCAAATTTCTTCATCCAGCACAGATCTATTGAGCAGTGCCTCATATTTGGGAAGCTATCTTCATTCAGGTGAGGGTGGGTGCATGCAAGGATTGATGGGATTGGAAACTGCCCATGTTTCATGAATGAAACCCAACATCAGATTAACAATTCCTTCTCCTGAGGATATATCTCATAATCTTCAAAATTTTTGAGAGCAAGGATAGAATTTGAGCGCCTGCACTATGAAAAAAGGATCCTCATCACCAAGCCAATTGAACTTCATTCTTTGCCACAACTAAGCAAGAATCTCTTCAATCGGATAGGACACAGCTAACCACTTCCCTTGCTGTCACTCATCCCACAGGCTACCTACCAATCTCTAGCTTCAATATCTTCACTTTAAATATTATCAAGTTTATTTCAAACTACTCATCCTTTGAGTATGGGATAAATTCATGTGCCAAGTATGAAGAGCTATCAAAGAGCGAACCAGTTTGTGAGAGAGCACTAACCTCTAGGTGCCCCTCACTAGGAATACCCAACAACTTTTTACAATATTAAAACTTGAGAGGATGGTATCCACACATCTCAAAATTGGCCTGCATCGCCAAGAAAACAATGCTACCATATTTAAAGTTCAAGAAAGGGACAATGGTTAGATGCCACCCAAAGAAGGGGATAATCAATGAACTCTAACAAAGTTAAGAGCTTCAGAATTCATGAAGCTCCCTGATCCTAAACCCAAATGTGATTGACTCGGCTATCTATTGTTGTAGATATTTCTTTGAGGTTTGTAAACCAATAGTGCAGCTTTTAGTGCATAATATATAGTACCTTAAAATAGTATTTGTCTACTTAAAGTCAATAAATATAACAATATGTACAATTACTTGCATTTATGAAAATCATAGCAATAAATGATGTAATAAAATTCAAAGTTGGAAAAAAGAAGTGTTCGACATGATCTAATTTAGCTAAATATTTCTAATGGACATTAAATAACTAGGATTCTGCATCAGATTCAAAAAATAGAATCAAACCTATTAATTTTTATGCATGTACGATAATTCCCTTTCTTGGATATACAAGGATAGTTTGAAATGCATGCATGAAAACCTAAATTCTACAATTAGCAAGACTAATTTTAGCTTGTGTTAGTTAGACTATGTCATCTCTGATAATAAAAGTGGGTTTCTCTTTAAGGGTTCATGAGAATTTTGAAATTTTCTATGGCATACTCTTATGTCTGGGATTTTATAATATATGATGTACTACGGAAGGCTCACTTAAACTTGGAATCTATAAATTAAATGAAGAGCATCACCATATTTAAATTTTATATTGAAAGGCAACTGTGAAATTCAACATTGACGGGTGACATTATCTAGGGTTCACTCTGACCATCAATATGACACCATCCTGATACTTACTTTTGATGGTGGCAAATTCAAAAAGTGCAACACGATCCTCTCAACCTTTTATATTTTGCCTATATATAAGTAACAATTAGCTGTAGGATGTTTGTCAATTCAAAATTTATAATCATTTCCATTCTAGTATGGTAGAAAAGCTCCAAGTATCATTCAATCTTTTCATTGTTTGTACTCCTAAATCTTTGCCATATGCTCACACGGCCTCTTGAACTCACTTGTTAGTCTCACCCAAGCAAAACTCGTGCGCAATTGCACCATCTTACCCTTATCCGCTCATTTAATTCTATTTACCCTTGTGGGTGTCTTTACCTTTGCTCACAATCCTTGCCCTTGTGAGCTTTCACCCGAATCCACAATCAAATAAGCTTATACTCTAGAATGTGATCCAAGAGTTAAAAACAACATCATTGCCATCTTTATCAAATGCTCCTTTGAGATAAACTTAAACCATAGAATTCTAGCTAATAGTCTTTAACACAATCATTATAATAGTTAATTAAAAAAGTAAATCAATCCACTTTGTTGCAAATTTTGAGCATTACCACATCAACGTCTAGGATTTTACAACTAACCTTCCAGCCTCCACCATAACCAATATTTATCTACTACATCAATACTGTTGAAAGCTCTCTCCATCATTGCCTTCAAAAACTAGTGTATACTACCAATCCTTTGTGTTTTATTCAAACTGAAATTTGTTTGGTGGATAGGTTGTGCGTATCTTTAAGTAACAAAGCTACTATTTTTAAATAAACTCAAGATGATAATTTAAAATTTTCTAATTACTTTAACTTTAAGGAGGATTCTAGTTAATTTGAACTATTTGATACAAGGCATGTGGACCATCATCTTAGCCTTGGTTACTTTGACACATGAATGCCAACATAAATCTTCTAATTATCCTAATTTCCCTTTACATTTTCATATATATGGATATCATTAAGCTTGATTAGATTTTACAATTTAGTAATAGTTGAAGAATCCCTGAGGTTGTTTAATGTAAACGATTTCGTTCAAGGATCCATAGAGAAAGGCATTGGATACGTCAAGTTGTAGAATAAACCAGCGGTGATAGAATGTTGTGGTGAAAAATACACGAATTGTGGTTATTATAGATACTGGGCTGAAACTTTCCGAGCAGTCCAATCTGTGAGTTTAGTTGAAGCCTTGGGCTACTAGGCGAGCCTTGTAGCTACTGATGGAACCGTCGAAATTGCATTTAGTCCGGAATGCCCATTTGCATTCGAGTGCTGCTTGAATTGGGTTTTGATGAACTACATCCCAGGTTTCTTGATCGTTAAGTGTCATGATTTCAGCGGTCATTGCTTTTCTCCAATGATTGTGTTTGGCTTGGTTGTGTGTGGTGGGATCAGATTGTGGAGGGGTTTGGACTGTGATATTGAGGATGGTGTGGCAGACTAGTGCTTCTATTTTGGTTCGGGCAAGCATTGGATGTGAGCAGTGTAAGGGAAGGTGATGATTGAGGATAGGGTCGGGTGTTAAGAATGTGGAGGATGTATTAGTGGGGTAGTTGGTTCTATTGGAGGAGGTGGAAAAAGGTGAAGGAAATGTTGGTTGTTGCTGTAGATGAGAATTTTGAGAGATTGAAGAGGTAGAGGGATTTAAAGAGATATGTTTGATGATGTGGTGGGGAGACGAAGGAGGGTGTAAGGAGAGTGGAGGGAGGAATAAGCAATTGGGGAGGGATGAGGCTGGTTGTTGAGTATGTTTGGGGCAGTAGAGGGCGTGAGTGTTCAATTTGGAAATTATGTTCAAGGAAATGTACATTGCAAGAGTTGATGACTTGGTACCCTTTATGTTTAGTAGAGTAGCCGATGAATATGCATAGGGTAGTTTTGGTGAGGAGTTTGGATTGCTTGGTAGGTAGTAAAAGTGGATAGCAGGTACAATCGAAGACACGAAGATGATTGTAAGTAGGTTTATGACTGTGTAGGAGTTCGTAGGGGTTTTTGGTTTTGGTGGTTTTTGAGGGGAGACGATTTATGAGATAGGTTGCAGGATAGGGTGTCTGGCCACCGGCAGTGTGCAGAAGGGTTCGAGTAGTTTCAATGAGATGACGACGTTTTCGTTCGGCGACACAATTTTGTTAAAGTGTATAGGGGCAGGAGAGTTGATGATGAATTCCTTTTTGTTGTAGGAAAGCTATGAATTGGGTGTTACAATATTCACTTCTGTCGTCAGTGCAAAGAGTCTTTATTTTGCAGTTAAATAAGAGTTCAAGAAAACATGTAAGTTGAACGAAAAGATTTGTGGTTTCAAATTTATGTTTCATTGAGAATATTCAGACAGTGCGAAAAACCAAATATAAAAAAGGCATAATATTGATATCCTTCAATGGATATATTGGGGGCTGGCCCCATACATTGGATTTTATCAAATCTAACAATTTATTGTTATGATTAGTGGATGCAAGAAAAGGAGGTTTGTGGTATTTATTCATGATGCAGTGGATACACTCATTGTGGCTATTGTTGGATGTAATGTGTGGACTCTGGGTGGCGAGGAGATGTTGTATGGCAAGTGCTGGATGACCCAGTTGTCGGTGCCAAAGGGTGGTGGTTGTTGAAGCGATGGAAGAAGCGAGGATAAGTTGCTATGAAGGGAGTGGTTGTGGCTCCGGTGGGATGAATAAAGGTCATTACGACTGCGGCCTTGAAGGAAAACCATGTTCGAGCGTAGGTCCTTGATACATAAACTAAAAAGGTCAAAAGATATAGAACAAATATTGTCAGTTGCAAGTTTGTAAATGGAAATGAGATTAAATTTGGATTGAGGAACATGCAGAATTTGAGATAAATTGAGCTTACGGGATGGGGTGGGTAATATACCATTGCCGACGTTGGAGATGTGAATGGAGCGGTCGTTACTGATGGTTATCTTGTCATGGCCAGTGTACAAGTTAGAGACGGAGAGGTTGTTAAGGTTGTAGGTTATGTGGGCTGATGCGCCGGAATCAAGAAACCAATTGTTGTCTGTGTAGATGTTGGAGATGAGCGTTGTTGGTTGGGATGATTTTGTATAGAATTGATCATGTTGGTGCCAACAAGAGAGTATTGATTACCCTCTTTTTCATAAATTTGGCATGTAGGAGATGTAGAATGATGGAGGTATTCACAATTGTTGGTTGTTCATGAATCTGGATTGAACAGGCTTCTTCCTCTCCACAATCAGCCACGTCACCTTCCGCGTGTATGGATCAAAAAGGAAGGCTGTGGATGATGTAGGAGATTTATCTCCTCGCTGCATAGTAACAAATAGAGGTCATCGAGGCTTAGAAGTTGTAGATCTGTCTAGATCGCTGTTTTGAATGTTTGATATTGAGCTGGGAGACCGTTTAAAGCGTAGAGTATTATGCCTTCCAAGTCGACTGTGGATCCGACAGCTGAAATTTTGTCCACGATTTCTTTGATTTCGGAGAGAGGCTAACATTGACTTATCTTTCTTGGTGACATTGTGTAAAGAATTCTTGAGTTAAATCACCTTAGATCGATTTGTTGCTTTAATTATTTCAAGAATTTGCCATGCTTCTAGGCAAGTTTCGGTATGGATTTTGTAGTGAGATTTGAGGGAGAGATGGAGTAAAGTGCAGAGATGAGATTTCTGTTGGTGGAGTTCCATGCGTTGTGTAGGGGGTTGGGAATGAGGTTGTCAGCGCTGTCCTAGGTGTGGGAAGGAGGTTTTACTGAGGAGCCATTTAAGTGATTTTGGGGTCCATTTGCAGAAAATAGATTGAGAAGTTGCACACGCCAAATTAGGTAGTTATCGGTGGTGAGGGTGTTATTGATTAGATTCTTGATGTTGTTGATCAAGAATGTAAGGTTAGAGGTGAGGTGAGGTGGTATTGTAGGTTCTTGGTGTTCTTAAACATTGTTGTTAGATTGAGGGTTGGAGGTTGATGGGTTCATGATAATTTTGAGGTAAGAGGTGAAGTAGTTGATGGTTCTTGAGTTCTTGATGGAAGAATTTCTGAAGGAGGAAGTTCTTGAGAGGTTAGAAGATTTTTGAGAGGTTTGGGGAGAGGAGAATCAAGGCCTTGGGTTTGCTTGAGCAAGGAGAGTAATGAAACCATGTTGATTTGAGAAAGAAAGATAGGAGAAAGATTAATAGCACAGAAAGTAATAATTAGAATTTTCATAATATGAATGAGTACATTGCATGTCTATATATAGGTGTACATGTGTTGCTGGTAAGGTACAAGCGCCTTGGAGCCGGGCGTCCAGCCTCTGGCTAGCACTGGTTGTGCTAGTGCCTAAGCGCGCTGAGGCACCTAGGTTATGGTTGGCGCTGGCTGGGCACCCAGGCTATGGCTGGTGCAGGTCATGCTTGTGTCTAGGCGAGCATAAGCGCCCAGTCATCCGTCTAACACTATTATGTCTCATTGTTCTCTAACAATAATATAACTCTTTTTGTTTTAACATTTGTTTCAACATTTGTTTCATTATAGCAAATCATGCATCTTCAAGACCAAATATAGTTTCTAGATGTTTACATCATTGAAATATGTGAGATTAGTTTAATCTCACATAATGCATTCAATAATATTAAAATGTTAAATATTAATGATTGATATACACTGACAAATAAAAGGTTCGTTGAAAATGAGTTTATTCATCGGTATACCTAATGCAACTTTAAACCCCCCTTTTGTTTACTCTTCTAAACAAATAATAATATATCCGAGAGTACAACTAGAATTTAAAGGCAAGTTACCCCCACAACTCTATCAAGTAATTGAGTGAGGTCTTAGTTCATGATTTTTTTATAGTTGTTTAAAAGCATCATTTTGAAAGAATAATAATTTATGTAAGGATTCCGCTTTTATGGGAGGGACTATTAAAATAATTGAGAATAGTATAAATTTACAAAATAACATTGAAAATACTATGAATGTAGATATAGTGATGACGATCAACAAGTTTAAGCTTTTCGGTTAAAATTGAGTTCAACCATTTTGTGTAACTAGCCAACTTCAACTTTATCTTTGTTTCACTCTCCCTTAAGGACCTTTGAAGTCTGATAAATGAATTTAGTGGGGAGCATGATATAATTGGATAAGATATTGTTCCTAAATTAACTTGGTCAATGATATGGTTGTCATCTTTTATTCAACATTAAGAAAAAAAAGGGATATGCATAGGGAAGATAAACTTGTTTGGGTAGTTAAGAATTTATTAAGGAAAGAAAAACAAAAATAGAACAAATTTATTTAGTAAAGTAAACCCAAAATAAAAGAGCTATGGATTTTCTCCCCACAGGATGGTGGGATTGAAGAAAAACCTTTTTTTAGTTCAAAATTCATTAACATGATTTATATTCTAAAACTGAAAATTTTGTCACATTTTTCTTGATGTTGCCAAAATACAATTATACTTGACACAAGAAGATATAAAAATAAAAATGATATCAATTTTGAATAATAAAATAAAGCTTACATTTTCTTTCCATTCTGAAGAACAATCATGAGATTGGCCCCCCATTTTACTCCATCGACATTTGTAGCCATTATCTCCGCGTTCTTCTCCACTTTCTCGATACCATGTACTACCATCCTCATTTACCCCAGATTCATTAACATGTTCATCCAATAAGTTGATTCCCCAATCCTTTTCACTAGCAATACCAGTGTCTATAAGAAAGATTTCAAACAAGAAAATGCATACTTAGAGCGAAGATGTAAAAATGATTGACTTAGAGTTGGCACAAATATTGTACTTTGTTCTTGCCAAGGCACTAAATTGCGCATCATGCCGATATACAAAATATGACATTTTCAAAAACAAATTTATCATACAAGCATATAACATAGATACTTGGATTCAATGTTAAGCAAATAAAGATAATAATGGTTCATTGTATTCAACAGTTGAACAAACCTCTTTTGGGTGGAGTATCTCGAGATTGAGGAGCATTGTTCCTTGGGTTGTTACATCTAGGGTAAAAGACTTTCTTTTCAAAGAAACTTGTAGATCTACAAAATTTACAAGAAAGAATATCAAAAGTGCCAAAATCAAAATGTGAATTTGATCAAAGATCATAGAGACTAGAGAACCTTTTCCATAGTGTCTAATACACCCTCAAAAAACTCCATAAGTGATACTAAAGCTTGTTTAGTTTGAGGTAAAAAATGCCATAGTAACGAAAATACAATATAAAATAATTTCAAGAAAATAAATGCAGTATAGATATTTTTTGTAAGTTGGGAACTTATACGATGTAATAATATTTTGATGCTTGTTTGCGAGTAAGCCCAAAAAAAAATAGAGAAATAAATAACAAGAAAGCCACGGTTAGCACTAGCAAGCTATGGTGAGAGCTGACAAACTACAACAAGAGTAGGTGACGATCAACAAGCAACCAACTGCCAATGCAGACTAAGGTTTGCTAATTTACATTAGCAGTGCAATGAACAAGGGCCGCTAGGACGCCTTGGATTCGCACAATTTTCATATGGGAGGGCCAAACATAGACCAACACCAAACCGGTAAGGGCCAAGGTGGTCGCCAACTCTGCAGTACATTTCCTTTTCATTTCACAATGTGCTTTCCATAACAAATAAAAATCATCCCATTTGAGCTTCAATTACCGCAAACCAAATGCATGATTTTCAAATTACATGTAAACTTACGGCACTTCAGTTTTCCATGAATAAATGCCTAGTGCATGGGAGTGTGCTTCATCGGCTGGCGTATTTCTAAATTTAACAATGTATATATAACTTAAACTGCATAGAAAACAAAATCAAAAAAGAAATTTTAATTTTACTACTAAAAATGGTTCCAACAACTTGCACTTCAGTTTTGGTAAATAAAGTTGTCATTTAAGTTAAAAGAATATTAAAAGCATAAAAATGGCAATGGAAAAATAAATTAAAAAGAGTATCAAAAGTTAAGTTACATTAAGATAAAGTTAACAGGTCATCACTATTGGAAAAGTGAGGATGTTTCCTTATTAGATAGCTATAAAACAATCCAGATGATATAAGACAGAGGACGCCTCAAATGCCTTGCAAGACATCTAAACAAGCAGTTGGAACGACCACTACATTTTAGTATGAATTAGTTCAAGTTTTTCAAATTCACTGCTAATTTATTTCAACATTAAAGAAGACAAAAATTAGTTTCCATAATTTACAAAGTTCATATGATGTGCTATCAGGCATCAGCCCACTCGCAATGCAACAATTTTCATGCAATCTAATCAGGTTGCATTTGTATTAATTGTGATTGACTAAGAAATTCAATTTCAGCAAATCAAACAACCACTAAAACAACACCAAACAGTCCTCTCCCTTTCTTTTGATAAATTATATTTTGATTCAACCACATTGTGGAGTATCACAAGCTTCTTCTAAACTAGGCCAATCAATAATAAACCCAGACAATTAATTTTTAAAGATCAGTACGTAGCTCTAGGTTCAAAGCATGCAACTTAAATTAGCGTTTTGCTTACTCGTTCAAATGAATACTATGTAGCACAGTGCTCAGAAACAAGTCTCCGCAACGAGACAAACCGGATTGACTTTAAAATGTCACTAACTCCACTACAAAAAATGTATCTTCCAAATAATAAATATTTTGCTAAGGAAAACTTTAAGAATCGCCCATTAGGATCTGCAATAAACCCCTTAACTTTCTCACAAAAATATAAATTGGGGGTAACAATATAAAGCGGCATTCTGGAATAAACCCATGATTAAAGAGCAAGCCAATCAACAATAATTTAACAGCACGAAATTAAGAGAGAAAGTGTAGCAAGAAGAAAAACCTTGCGAAAAGAAATGGAGTAACCGGAATAGCTCTCGCTCTTACTCTCCTAGGGCTGTTTTTCACGGCCCTTCGCCGCCATTCCTCGACCGTGTCGGCAGTAGTACTCCTACCCTGCGTAAATTTGCCAAGTTCCGAGTCCGCGCAGCAGTATCGGATCTCCTCTTGAATCCTCCTCCTGCGGAGCTCAAGTGATTGAAGGCCTTGCAGTAAAAGAAGAGAGCTCACCTTCCTAACTCTAAAGCCTGACGGTGGCGGCAACACGCCTCTGGAACTTGCGGCCATTGCTAGGCCCGCAAAGACAAAAAAGTTCAAAACACACAGACCTAACGAGGAATGTCCTCAGTTCACAAGACGAGGTCCGGCAGCGGAGTGTCAGAGGTTTTATAGTGGTAATTCCTGTAAGCGAAAATGGGGGAAGGGGATATGTGGAAGAGAGACTGAAGCGGGAAAGCCACTGTGGGCGAATATGGTCGTCGGATTAGAAGTCATGTCGACTAGAATTTGATCGAACTTGGATGTCCACATGTTGTTGTTTTATGAGTTCATTAACGATTTTAAGGTTTCATAGTCCTTCTTCAAGGTGTTTGCCAACAAATTTATATTTATATTATTTTTTTAATTTAACTATTTATTAAGTTAGTTTTTATGAAACTGCTAATTAAAATTACAGCACTTCAGCAATACCCTAAGAATTCCTAATTTCTCCAATTCAAAATTTGATTGCTATTTTTTAAAGATGTTGTAGCATTGTGATTAAGACTCAGGATTTGTTGTCCAAATTCTCGAGTTCAAATTCTACCGGCCACACGAGTGTTTCATTTATTAATAGTATAACTAAAGAGTAGCTTGCTTGACACCTTCGTCTCCCGCTACACCTACAATCAAATGCCCTTGGTGATGCCCTGCAACGGATCCCTAAATCCTCACCTCTATGATTTTGACTTTTCAGGTAGAATGCTTGCCCTCGTATTCTTCCCCATGGGAAAGATTAGTCTGCTCTTCAACTTTATCTCCCACTACTTCGACAACCAACATCTCATCGATGCCTTGCAAAAGATTTCTAAATCACTTCCTCAACTGTTTTGGATCTTCAAGCTGAGCTTTGCTTGTCTGTTATCCTCTTCTCTATGAAAAAGAGTAGAATGCTCGTCACTTTCATCTCTCACTATGAAGACAATCAAGTGCCCTTATCGAAGCTTTGCAAAAGATCCATAAACCTTATTCTTTGTGATTTTGACTTTTCAGACCTAGCTTTGTTCGTCCATTATCCACAAACTTATCTTTAACACAAAATATTTTTATTATTTCTTAGCTTGCTTAATAATATTCTGATGATTATGTACTTAGTTCATACTATTCTAGATTTCAACTCTAGTATGTCTCATATACCAATTCCAGAAACTTATCTTCAACATTTCAAAATTATTTGTGAGGAGATGCTTAATCACCTTTAGGAGAAGCATGAAGACTATGAAGTAATTATTTTATACTTATAAAAACATTTGTAATAAATAATATAGCATTTCCATCATTTTGGCTCGATAATGTTATTTGAATGAGTATATTCATGTGAATAAAATTTAGTATTTGTTCCATTTTGAACATTGTCCAAATTAATGAGAAAAAATTTAAGAAGGGGAACTTGCAAATATAAAATTTTAGGAACTATCACAAGCCAGTGAGCTTATTCAAATCCTCAATTAGTGAGTGTCCAATAGAAAAATAAGACAATAAATTATTTTTCTGTTAAATTCTCTTAAATTTGAATTATATTTTTATGTGCATATTAACATTTTTTTATGCATGAACATAACATCTCTTTTGGTAAGTATTCTTTTGATCGCAAGTTCATTCATGACAAATTGATAATTATCATGCTTCTAATTAAATTGCTTAAATTGTTGTTATAGTGTTGAGACCAATTAGATAATCAAATGAGCTAATAGTAGGTTCGACGCTCAAGCACCCAACAGACAAGAGGTTTAGTGCTCAGGCGCACTCAAACGCCCAGCAGGCAGGAGATCTGGCTCTCATGCGCACTCAGGCGCCCCTGCAGCAGAAACACGAGCCTCAGATTGCTCAGGTGACCGCATTAATTTTTTCCCAAGTATGATGTGCCAAGGCTGCTATATAGCACTTTGAGGGCTTAATTTAGGTTCTCTTATATATTCTAACATGTTAAGGTTGTGTGTGCCAAAATATCTTGTGAGAGCTTGGACGCTTTGGAGGCTAAAACCTTAGAGTGAGAATAAGAAGAAATTTGAGAGAGAAGAAAAATAAAACAAGCTTAGAGCGGTGAATCTCTTCTTCCTCAAGGAAATTGATAAGTTCTATGTAACCTTGTAAACATTTCTTTCATAGTGGAATTTTCGTATGGTGGCGTGGCTCCGTTAGTTTTCTCATTATTGGGTTTTCCACATAATTTCTTGTGTTTGTATGCTTACATATTTGTGATTACGTGTGCTGCAATTGCTTTTTAGTTTTGTATTGATACATTTTGTGTTTTCTTCAGTGATTCTCAGCGGTAAAACCTCAATCATAGGATTTTCATCGATGTAGAAGATTTCCCAGTGCAAGGTTTTCATTCCTAATAAGTGGTATCAGAGAGTCATTTTTCAGAGCTAGGGGTTATTAACTTGAGTGGGAGCAATAGCCGACAAAATTGAAATGTTCAATAGAACAACTTTAACTTTTGGAAAATGCAAATGGAGGATTTGATTTATCAAAAGAAATTATACTTATCATTAGAATGAGTTACCGAGAAATTTTAAGTATGCTAGATGAAGATTGGAAGGTTCATAACGACACTATGCTTAATTTGTTTCTCTTTATCCTCATCCGTGGCGTTTAATATTGTGAATAAGAAAATTACGACGAATCTCATGGCGGCCCTTACTCGAATGTATGAGAAGTCCTCGGCTTCCAATAAGGTATTCTTGATGAAGAAGTTATTTAACATAAAGATGACAGATGGCGGCTCAATGACAAAACACCTAAACGAGTTCAAAACTGTAATAAGCCAACTAAGCTTGGTGGAAATTAACTCTGATGACGAAGTTAGTTCATTGTTAATTTTGTCTTTCATACTAGATAGTTGGGATGCAATGGTGACTACAGTCAATAATTCTTCTAGAAATATTAAGTTATGATTCAATGACATTGTAAGATTGTTGTTAAATGAAGAAGGAAATGCTCAAACAGTGAGATCAGAAGGAGTTCATACTAGAAGTTCAACAGAAATAGGTCTAAGCTGAGGTGGGGAAATCAAAGCCGATAAAAGAAAAGGCAGAATGTTGAACTGTGTGTAACAACCCAAAGGTTGTTAATCAGTATTTATCAGTCAAATTAACTCAAAATCATCTCCATTAGTCTCTGTAAGATGTTTAGACGAAACTCTGCAAATTGAGAGCGATTTGGAGCTCAATCGAATATTATGATTATTTTAATATATTTAATTAATTAGAAAATTGATATAATTAATTCAACCTCAAATAAAAAATCTAACTTCGTCATTATGCTTATCACCCCAAATTAGCTAAGGTTGATGTTTTGGAAGTGTTTTGAAGTCATCGGATTTTTCCCGAATGTTTTAATATATTTTATATACCTCAAAAATTAAGATAACTAAATTAATCTTCAAATTAAAATTCAATTTAATCATTGAGTTTCTCATCCCTAAATTAGCTATGGGTGAATTTCTGAAATTATTCAGAGCTTGTTTATTCGTTTAATTTTGATTAGCAAATTGTATTTATTAAATTTAATTAATTTATTTTATTTTTTGAAATTCTTCTACGCCTGGGACCCACTCCCCCTCAATTCCTGTATGCGCCCCTTCCTCCCCCTTTAGCGCACGTAAGTACCCTCTCCTTCCCCATGCTACTGATGGGAGAGGACTTACTCCCTCTCCCAGCCCATATCTCCTCCACCTCTCCATTTGTTTGGTAGCTGAAGCTTCTTCTTTCCAAGCTTCTGAAGAACTCTTAGTTTTCTTCCCTTATTTTGCTAGCAGCTAAAGAAGAAGCTCCTTCCTGTAACAGCTCAAACTCTTAAGTACCAAGGTATTGTCTTGTAACAACCTAAATTGTTACCTAGGTCAATTACGACTAATTTAAGTCTTAATTATCGTTCTAGTAACTTAATAAAGTCATTTAGAACCTATCTCTAGGATTTGGATCAAATCAGGGATCAAATGGAGCAAAACTTGATTTCTGGGAAAATCCCAAACCTTAGAAATTAACTTTTTATTTAGACCTCGGATTCAAAATTTGACTTTGCCATTGTGTTCACCACCCCCAAATTAGCTAGGGGTGAAGTTTTGGATGCATTTGGAAGTCATTGAATTTTCAGTGAATATTTTAATATTTTTTTAATACCTGAAAATTCAAATATTTTAATACTCGTCGGATCAAAAATCTGATCGCACCGTTGCGTTCAAAACCCTTCATTTAGCTAGGGATAATTTATTGGGAATTTTTGGGAAATTCCTAGTATTTTAATCCTAATTAATTAAATGTATGAATTTTTAATTAAATAATAATATTATTTAAAGTTAACGATGTCGTCCAACCCTACTCACGCCGTCGCCCTAAAAGGACTGAGTGCCGTTCCAATTAACGGATCGCTCGTATCCGTCCGATCAAACGATCGGACGGCCACGGGATCATCACCCTCGAACGCTATACGCGTGTCCTGGCGTTGGCGCATGTCGCCCTAATTTCGCTCCACGCGTCAACTGGATGCTCTGTACCACTTTAGGTCACTCTTAAATCAATAATGAGACCTCTCTCGTGAGCCTTTGATATTTGTCAAACGATAGAAAGGAAGAATCTTCGTGCATTGTCGAACCAAGGATTCCTTTAATCGTTCTTAAGGTACTTCTTTTCCCTTCTTTATCTTCACTTAATCCTTCTTAAGATCTCCGTATTATGTGTTTGCAATCATTAAACGGGTGCGATCGATCGAAGATCGAAGATCTCTTCGATCGATCGCACTGTCTAAACCCTAATCGGGAAGGGAAGGCGAAGGGAGACTGTGAAATGGCTCTCAAGATCTGCCGTTGGATCCATAGTTGAATCCAACCGATAGATCCAATCTGAGCAGATCTCGACCGTTGATCTCTCCCGATCTGGCTCGCATAAAACCCAAAATGGTCCGGTGCTATGTAAGCCGGTCGGTTCGAGTGAAATCAAATTGGGTTTCGTCTGCGCGCCACGTGTACTGCCTGGACATGTGTCGTCTTATTGCTTCTCCGCGGCTAAGGTGGGGCCCGCCATTCAGACAGCCGTGACGGCTGTCTCGTCTGGAATAAGCAGTGGGGCCCACCCCCATTATTCTTGCCAATCCTAAAGTGCCATCTAGATGGTGGGACCCGCCGGCTGTCCAAAACTATGTAGATAAATAAATTAATAAATAATTATATATTAACAAATATATGATTATATATATATATACATATAATTATACATAAACATATATGTAAGACAGAAAAAATTAACATAATTAATTTTTATGCATAAATTAAAAATTTTAAATATTGTTAATAAAAATTAATTAATAGAAATATAATAATTACAATATAGTAAATTTAATATATATATACAGATACAAATAAATTCATTTTTATCAATATAATTTAATTAAATCAAATTAATATCAAAACTTTAAACATGCATAAATCCTAAAAAAATAATCCAAATCACACAAATAAATATACCATTGAATTCAGAAAAATATAAAGAATAATTTGGCGATGTCAAAATTTTATTTGGATAAATATTTAGCAAAGTGATATTTAGGATATTTATTTATTATGACAAATATTTCAAAATTTCAAATCACTATAACTTTGCAACCTCTAATTCAAATATACCCAATATGGGTCTTAAAATACTCACAAAACCCTAAGGAATGTTTTAATAAGGTTAATCTTGATGTTTGGATTAGATTTTGACTAATGACATTTAGGACCAACCCTAATTAACTTAATTTGACCTAAAACTTCAAATGACCATAAGTTGGTCATCTTAGCTCCAAATTAGGTGATCCAAACACCAATTTAGATTAGCAAAATTTAATTAACAGTAATCTACAAAAATATTTAGAATCCAACGGTTAGATTTGCTAATCATCCCTAATTAACCTAAAACTTGATTAATGAATATTAGTAAATTTAATAATCCCAATTGAACAAACTAAGTTTCAGAAAACTCCTAAAACCTATTAAAACCTAACTATAAGGTTGGATTAGTAATTGGGTGATTAATTTCACTAATCACTCACTAATCACCCTAAACCCTAATTAAGCCATAACTTAGCCAAATGGAGTCCAAATTGAACCTACCACTAGTCATTAAAATCAGTGGATCAATTGTGACTTACAGCTACTAAAATTATTCAATTTGGACACCAAATGACAAAGTTAGGATTTTTGACCCTTAATTAAGAATCCTTAATTACAATTTAACCCTACAACTTGTTTTAGTTGTAACTTAACCAATACACATCAGAATTCAATAAATTTAGGTTCTATGGAAACCTTAGAATATAATCTTTAATAAACTGACAGAAAAATTATGTCATTAGGGTAAAATTACCAAAATGCCCTTATAGGTCAAATTCCTTAAATTTGACTCTATAAGGCTTAATACTTAACCAAAAATTAATAAACTTGCTGTCTAAACTCATATTCGACAGTTAATAATCATTCTACATCATTAAAATCCAAAATTAATCTCTAATTCATAAAGGTGAAAATTAGACCCTTAAGTAGGGGCAAAATAGTTATTTTGCCCAAATTTAGGGTTTAATATTTCTAAGTCCTAATTTCATCTTTAAATCATATCAAATAGTAATTAAAGTGATTTAAACTATAATTTAAATAATTCTAAGTATTTAATTAGAAAATTGAAGAAAACCCTAAATTAAGTTTTGATCAAAACCTAAGTAAAGATAAATTCTTCTTCATTCCTTTAAACTTCTTAGATCATCCTTTAGGTCTTATAACCTTAGTTAGGATGTGTGTCTGAGTGATACTCTTAGTATCTAAGAGCTTTAATCCCTAAGATTAGGATTAGATCTTAGGTTAAAATTCATTTAATGGGTAAAATGGGTTACTCATTAAGGTAAAACATTAATTTTACTAATTTATTAAATTTTCATAATTTATTAATTGATTATTTGATCTTTTAATATTAGAATTAGGTTTAAAAATCTACCCTATTGAATTTGATTTAATTCAATAGGATTTGTCTTAACACTTAATCAGTAAGATGGGATTAAACCTTAGACCTTTAAGATAACCTTATGATTAAGAATTTAACTTCATTATTTGAAGTTTGATTCTTAATTCTTTTAATCTTGATTTAGCTAATCAAGGTTTATTTGGGATTTATAAAATAATAACTTAGGACGATGATTTGTTTATTTAAATCAAGTAGTCATCTTTTGATTTTCATATAGTTAGGACTTGGCCAGTCCTAATTATGTTCAACATGTAGGTTCGTTATTCTAAGTTACAGATAGTGTAGGAATTGTTAATTCTGAATCTTATGTAACTTAGAGTAGTTAGAATGTTTAAATTAGATAACATGTGATATCACAAAGTTTGTGTAGTACTATTTATTTCATTGATTTGAACTGCTATGCTTTTCTTGTCATTTGAGCCTTTTTATACCTTGGGACATACTTAAATAATTGATACTTACTTTATGTTATATTTTGAATTTCATTCACATTTCATATGCATAAATTTTAAAAGAAACATTAATAAACAATATTATACTTTAGGACTGCTTTTGCCTAAGGAATTTCCCTTATGATATTTTACTTTGGCATTGGGATATTTCTCCTATTTGCCCTTTAAATACTTTGTGGATTTACTTTAGGATCTGAGATATTTCTCCTAGATGCCTCTTTTGATGAACTTTACTTTAATTTGGGATATTTCTCCTAGATTACCAGATGGACTTTACTTTTTGGCAGACTAAGTAAGAGTATCTCACAAGTACAGTAAAATAAATCAACATTACTTACATTTACATTTCAGAGTTTACATACTTTCTTCAGACGTACTTTACCTTACTATTTCAGTACACTTTTCTTTCTTTCATATTTTTCATTTTCTTCAGTTCATTTACATTTCAGAACTTTTTGTATGTTAGTCATTTTACCTACTTGAGAGCATCTTAGGATGCTAGTCTTATACTTTTAGTATAGTACTTTTACTTATATTATACTGGCATATTAGTTTGATCATATTCTTTAGGACTTTTCTTTGTACTTTGTAGCATTATCTTGTGCTTTACTTATCTTGTTTTGCAGCCTGAGTTGAGGTATGTTTCTATCTCATGACTTGTTCTTGCCTTTCTTTGTGCTTTACCCTATATTTTGCTTAACTTAAGTTGTGATGTCATTAAAATACATTAAAAATTATTACCTCAAAATGTACTTAGACATTTTGTCTAACAAAATTTTTATTTTCTTGGCTGGGGCCCTACCATTATGAAACTGATAATGGTAGATTATGAGCTTTTTGAGGAGATTAAGCCTATAGAGGAGCAGATCCAGGAGGAGGTCTAGACTACTGAGGGATCTTAGTTTTACTAGTTGCTTTACTTTTAATCTGTGAGGATGAGTGACTCTTTTGATTTCAGTTATCTTTAAACTTTAAATGTTTGTAATAATTCAGAATCTTATACTTTACTTTCCTGCATTATATATATATTATGAGCTGGATGTCTTTGTATTATGGTATGGATATTTACTTCAGTTGATTCTTTTCTTTCGCACTCTGATACTCATTAAGTGATTGTTAACATTTACTTTATTCAGAAAAGCACCTCTTTTTCTTAAGATTGGATTGGAGTCCTAAATTCTAACCTAATGTTAAGTATGAGATGTGCTTAGTGACGACCTCTCCTTAAATCTTATGATTAGAAGGGGCGACTGCCACAGTTGGTATTAGAGAACTCCATAAGATGTCAGATTGGAAATTTTATTCCTATCTATCTAATGGATAATTCTTCTACCTTACAATCACTAAATGAATACTAGAATGAACATCCATATTTTCATCATCCAATACTCAGAATAGTAGGAATAAAATACTTAGAGCAAGAACACAAAGATACTTAAACTTAGTAGGAACTTTAAGAACAAATTAACATATAAATATTTTCTAATATTACATGATTAGGATAACTAAATAAAACACCATTTCATTCTTCTAAATAGAATGTTATTATCTAAATTCAGGTATAATAATGAACCCCGGTCAATCTTTATCAACTCCAGCTACGTCAAGCAGTCAATCATCCGAAATTAGTGCATTATTAGAAACTGTCAAAACACTAGTGGAAACTAATGCTAGACAGGCAGAGAAAATAGAAAGGCTAATGGCTATACAGAGCAACCCCTCTCCTGCCTCAGTTAACCCAACATCTAATCTTCCTTTTCAACAATATCAACAAAATACTGATGGACTGTTACATAGTTTCATTAGATTAAGAACTCCAGTATTCAATGGGACTATGTCTGCAATGGATACAGTTAACTGGATAAAAATAGTTGAAAAGAACCTTACAAGTTTGAACTATCCAGAGTCAGAATCTGTTCATTTAACTACACATATGTTTCAAGAAGAAGCAGAATTTTGGTGGGATCATATCTGCCAGTCAGTATTCACCGGGTACAGGATTGATACAATCCCTTGGAGTAAGTTTGTAGAAGCATTTATGGCTGAGTATGTGCCTCCCTCCGTGCAAAATAATTTGGGGGATATGTTCATAAATCTCAAACAAGGTAATCATACTTTATCAGAATATGAGACAGAATTCAGAAAATTATCCAAATTTGCACCTATCATGGTACAAACAGAAGGATCTCGATGTCACCGATTCCTCAGCGGTCTTAAAGAATCAATAAGAGATCAAATTATTCCATTAAAACTATCCAACTTTATGGAACTTATAGAAACAGCTCGTGTAATTGATCGAAATTTAGCCCAAAAAGAAAGTAAGAGAACTTTCAATATGTCTTCTCAAAGGAACAATGACCCCAGAAGAATTAGGCTTTCTTCTGGAAAAGTATATCAAATGAAAGCTGAGAGTCCACCAACAGATCCTTACAATAGATGTATAAGACCACATCCATATGGAAGATGCTATCACAATAAACAATGTTGTTATACATGTGGTCGTAAAGGACACTTCTATCAGCAATGTAATTATGAGGAAACTATAGATGGAGTTCGTATTGATCATTCCAGACGCAAATAAATGTTAAATCCAACTCCAATCAATCAACGGGATCAACCATTGACCATTATGCCTACTCCACAAACTGAAAGAATTATTCAGAGAAATGATAAAGGAAGATCAAATCAACCCAGCACATCCCAAAATCCTCAAAAGCAAGTGGTTATTAAGAAGACTATAGGACCAGCTAAAGTATATACTCTTACTCCTGTGGAAGCTACAGAGGATAATAATATGATATTAGGTATACATAATTCATATTGCATTTATTTTCAAGCTTTTAATAAGTTCTAAGTAATTATTATTTTGCTTAGGCACTATAAGTATTAATGATCATCCATGCAAACTACTATTTGATACGGGAGCAAGCCATTCGTTTATATCTGAAAATTTTGTTAAAGATTTAAATTTGCCTCATTACAAAATGGCAAGATCTTTAGCAGCTGTGCTACCATCCAGAACTCAACTTAATACCACTCACTTCTGTAACCTTCAAGTACCCTTAAATGAGCAAGTCTTTCAAGCCAAGTTAATAATTTTACCAATAGTAAACTTTGATATAATCTTGGGTATGAATTGGCTCAGTTCTCACAGCGCTACTATTAACTATCAATAAAAGAAGATATCACTTTGATCACCAGACACTACATCAACATTCATAGGAAGGTTCAGTACTTTAAGTTCACTTATTAATGTAATAACAGCAACTAAGTTAGTGAATAAGGGTTGTGCAGCACACCTAGTTACTATGCTAGGAGAAAGTAAAAAGGAGATACCACTTTCTAAGATTAAGGTGGTTAATGAATTTGCTGATGTTTTTCCTGAAGAGCTACCTGGGTTACCTCCACCAAGAGAAGTTGAAATGGCAATAAACTTAGTACCATGTACCCAACCAATTTCAAAAGCACCTTACAGAATGGCTCCTAAGAAACTTCATGAACTTAGTGAGCAACTAAAAGAATTATTGAATAAAGGATTTATTAAGCCAAGTATGTCACCATGGGGTGCTCCAGTATTATTTGTAAAGAAGAAAGATGGGTCTATGCGAATGTGTATAGACTACAGAGAATTAAATAAAGTCACTATTAAAAATAAATACCCACTTCCTAGAATTGATGACTTATTCGATCAGTTTCCGGAGCAATAGTATTCTCAAAGATTGATTTAAGATCAGGATATCATCAACTTCAAGTAAAAGAATATGATATGGAGAAGACAGCATTTAGAACCCGATATGGACATTACGAATTTCTTGTAATGTCCTTTGAACTCACAAATGCACCGTCTATTTTTATGGACTTAATGCAGCGAGTCCTAAAACTATTCTTAGATAAATTTGTAATTGTATTCATTGATGATATTCTCATCTATTCAAAGACTATGGAAGATCATGAAGATCATTTAAGAACTGTATTAGAAACCTTGCGGGAACATCAACTATACGCTAAATTTTCAAAATGTGAATTCTGGTTGAAGTTAGTAGCATTCTTGGGTCATATTGTAGATGCTCAGGGGATTTGAGTTGATCAACAGAAGATCTGTGCTATTCAAGAATGGAACCAGCGAAAGACAATAACTGATATAAGAAGTTTCTTAGGTCTTGTTGGCTACTATAGAAAATTTGTCAAAGGATTCTCTCAGATAGCTGCTCCATTAACTAAGCTAGCTCAGAAAGTTGTGACATTTATCTGGGATTCTAAATGTGAAAAGGCATTCCAAATCTTAAAAGATGCTATTTCTATTGCTCCAGTATTAGTGCTGCCAAAAGAAGGTATGAATTATCAGGTTTATACAGATGCCTCAGGAACTAGATTAGGTTGTGTGCTAATGTAAGAAGGGAAAGTGATTGCATATGCTTCAAGACAGTTGAGGTCTCATGAGAAAAATTATCCAGTACACGATCTAGAACTTGTTGCAGTAATTTTTGCATTAAAGATATGGCGCTATTATTTATATGGTGTTCAATGTTCCATTTTCACTGATCACCAAAGCCTGAAATATATATTCACTCAACGTGAATTGAATTGTCGCCAAAGAAGGTGGCTTGAGTTGTTAAGTGACTATAATGTAGAAATCCAATACCACCCAGGTAAAGCAAATGTGGTGGCAGATGCCCTTAGCCGTAGTGCAACTTTATCAACATTGATCACTACGAGTTCACTGATAGAAGAATTTCAAAATATGAAAATCATTCCTATTCGGAGTAATGTTATGAGTTCAATATTAACCAACATAAATGTAGAACCCACATTTCATAGGGATGTTTCCATCTCTCAAACCAAAGATGAAGAATACTTGAAGTTTAAGATGGATATTGAAGGAGGATGCCGTCATGATTTACAATTACATGGGTCAGTAATTTATTAAGATAATCGTATATGGGTTCCTAAATCCATGCAACAGGAGGTATTAAATGAAGGACATAATTCTGGTTATCATATTCATCCCGGAAGCACAAAAATGTATCAAGATCTAAAACAGTCCTTCTGGTGGCCTGGGATGAAAAGAAGTGTGGCAGAGTTCGTTGAGAAATGCCATGCATGTAGTTTGGTTAAGGCAGAACATCAAAGGCCTGGTGACTTACTTCAACCACTTGAGATACCTGAGTGGAAGTGGTTAGATATATCCATGGACTTTGTAATGGGACTGCCCCGATCTAAATCAGGATATGATGCAATTTGGGTGATTATTGATAGATTGACTAAATATGCTCACTTTATTCCCATTCATCAAACTGATTCTGTAGAGAAACTTGCCAAACTTTACATCAAAAAAGTGATCAGATTACATGGGATTCCTAGATCAATAGTATCTGATAGAGATAGTCGATTTACCTCTAGATTCTGGTAAGCTGTACATCAAGATCTAGGCACAACTCTTGCGCTAAGTACAACTTTTCATCCACAGACAGATGGACAAACAGAACGAGTAAATCAGGTTCTGGAAGATCTACTTAAATTATGTATTCTTGATTTTTTTGGATCTTGGGAAGATCATCTGCCATTAGTAGAATTTGCCTATAACAATAGCTTCCAAGCTAGCATAAAGATGGCCCCATACGAAGCATTATATGGCAGGAAGTGTAATATGCCATTGGCATGGTCAGGGATTGGCAGTGTGCAGCTGTACGGGTCTAAATTAGTGGAAGAAATAAATAAGAAGATTCAGTTAATTCAACAGTGTATTCGTACAGCTCAAGATCGCCAAAAGAAATATCATGATGGGCATCATCGTTCCTTAGAATTCAAAGTTGAAGATTTTGCATATTTGAAAGTAAGTCCTATGAAAGGAATCTTTAGGTTTGGTATAGCAGGAAAGCTAAGTCCTCGTTATGTTGGCCCATTTGAAATATCGGAAAGAATAGGTTCCTCTGCCTATCAATTAAATCTTCCAGATAACTTTTCAGCAGTTCATAACGTATTCCATGTGTCATCTTTAAGGAAGTGCCTTAGAGATCCATCACATCTAGTTCAATTTCCAGAAATTCAAATTCAGCCGGATCTGACATATGCTGAAGAACCAATTCAGATTTTGGCTCGTGATTGCAAGCAACTAAGGAATCGAGCAATCAGTGGAAGAATCGATCATGCACTGAAGCCACTTGGGAGAAAGAAGTGGATATGCGACAGAAATACCCAAGCCTTTTTAATTAAGGTAATAACTCAACTCTAACATATTTCAATTCATTTACTTTATATCTGCTTTAATCTTCTCACTTAATTGATGTCGAGGACGACATCGTTCTTAAGTGGGGGAGTTTGTAACAACCCAGATTGTTACCTAAGTCAATTAAGACTAATTTAAGTCTTAATTATAGTTTTAATAACTTAATAAAGTCATTTAGAACCTATCTCTAGGATTTGGATCAAATCAGGGATCAAATGGAGCAAAACTTGATTTCTAGGAAAATCCCAAACCCTAGAAATTGACTTTTTATTTAGACCTCAGATTCAAAATCTAACTTTGTCATTGCGTTCACCACCCCCAAATTAGTTAGGGGTGAAGTTTTGGATGCATTTGGAAGTCATTGAATTTTCAGTGAATATTTTAATATTTTTTAATACCTGAAAATTTGAATAATTTAATACTCGTCGGATCAAAAATCTGATCGCACCGTTGCATCAGAACCCTTCATTTAGCTAGGGATGATTTATTGGGAATTTTTGGGAAATTCCTAGTATTTTAATTCTAATTAATTAAATGTATGTATTTTTAATTAAATAATAATATTATTTAAAGTTAACGGTGCCGTCCAACCCTACTCACGCCGTCGCCCTAAAAGGACTGAGTGCCATTCCAATTGACAGATCATTCGTATCCGTTCGATCAAACGATCGGACGGCCACGGGATCATCACCCTCAAACGCTATACGCGTGTCCTGGCGTTGGCGCATGTCGCCCTAATTTCGCTCCACGCGTCAACTGGATGCTTTGCACCACTTTAGGTCACTCTTAAATCAATAATGAGACCTCTCTCGTGAGCCTTTGATATTCGCCAAACGCTAGAAAGGAAGAATCTTCGTGCATTGTCGAATCAAGGATTCCTTTAATCATTCTTAAGGTACTTCTTTTCCCTTCTTTATCTTCACTTAATCCTTCTTAAGATCTCCGTATTATGTGTTTGCAATCATTAAACGGGTGCGATCGAAGATTCGATCGATCGCACTGTCTAAACCCTAATCGGGAAGGGAAGGTGAAGGGAGAATGCGAAACGGCTCTCAAGATCTGCCGTTGGATCCATAGTTGAATCCAACCGATATATCCAATATGAGCAGATCTCGACCATCGATCTCTCCCGATTTGGTTCGCATAAAACCCAAAACGGTCCGGTGCTATGTGAGCTGGTCGGTTCGAGTGAAATCAAACCAGGTTCCGTTTGCGCGCCACGTGTACTGCCTGGACACGTGTCGTCCTATTGCTTCTCCGCGGCTAAGGTGGGGCCCGCCATTCAGACAGCCGTGATGGTTGTCTCGTCTGAAATAAGCAGTGGGGCCCACCCCCAGTATTCTTGCCAATCCTAAAGTGCCATCTAGATGGTGGGACCCGCCGGCTGTCCAAAACTCTGTAGATAAATAAATTAATAAATAATTATATATTAACAGATATATGATTATATATATATATAAATACATATAATTATACATAAACATATATGTAAGACTAAAAAAATTAACATAATTAATTTTTATGCATAAATTAAAAATTTTAAATATTGTTAATAAAAATTAATTAATAGAAATATAATAATTACAATACAGTAACTTTAATATATATATACAGATACAAATAAATTCATTTTTATCAATATAATTTAATTAAATCAAATTAATATCAAAATTTTAAACATGCATAAATCCTAAAATAATTATCCAAATCACACAAATAAATATACCATTGAATTCAGAAAAATATAAAGAATAATTTGGCACTGTCAAAATTCTATTTGGATAAATATTTAGCAAAGTGATATTTAGGATATTTATTTATTACGACAAATATTTCAAAACTTCAAATCACTATAACTTTGCAACCTCTAATCCAAATATACCAAATATGGGTCTTAAAATACTCACAAAACCTTAAGGAACATTTTAATAAAGTTAATCTTGCTGTTTGGATTAGATTTTGACTAATGACATTTATGACTTAACCCTTATTAGCCTAATTTGACCTAGAACTTTAAATGACCATAAGTTGGTCATCTTAGCTCCAAATTAGGTGATCCAAACACCAATATAGATCAACAAAACCTAATTAACAGTAATCTGCAAAAATATTTAGAAACCAACAGTTAGATTTGCTAATCACCCATAATTAACCTAAAACTTGATTAGTGAATATTAGTAAATTTAATAATCCAAATTGAGCAAACTAAGTTTTAGAGAACTCCTATAACCTATTAAAACCTAACTATAGGGATGGATTAGTAATTGGGTGATTAATTTCACTAATCACTCACTAATCACCCTAAACCCTAATTAAGCCATAACTTAGCCAAATGGAGTCCAAATTGAACCTACCACTAGTCATTAAAATCAGTGGATCAATTGTGACTTATAACAATTAAAATTATTCAATTTGGACACCAAATGACAAAGTTAGGATTTTTGACCCTTAATTAAGAATCCTTAATTATAATTTAACCCTAAAACTTGTTTTAGTTGTAACTTAACCAATACACATCAGAATTCAATAAATTTAGGTTCTATGGAAACCTTAGAATATAACCTTTAATAAACTGATAGAAAAATTTTATATCATTAGGGTAAAATTACCAAAATGCCCTTATAGGTCAAATTCCTTAAATTTGACTCTATAAGGCTTAATAATTAACCAAAAATTAATGAACTTACTCTCTAAACTCATATTAGACAATAAGTAATTATTTTACATCATTAAAATCCAAAATTAAGCCCTAATTCATAAAGGTGAAAATTAGACCCTTAAGTAGGGGCAAAATGGTCATTTTGCATAAATTTAGTGTTTAATGTTTTTAAGTCCTAATTTTATATTTAAATCATATCAAATAGTAAATAAAGTGATTTAAACTATAATTTAAATAATTCTAAGTATTGAATTAGAAAATTGAAGAAAACCCTAAATTAAGTTTTGATTAAAACCTAAGTAAAGATAAATTCTTCTCCATTTCTTTGAACTTCTTAGATCATCCTTTAGGTCTTATAACTTTAGTTAGGATGTCTGTCTGAGTGATACTCTTAGTATCTAAGAGCTTTAATCCCTAAGATTAGGATTAGATCTTAGGTTAAAATTCATCTAATGGGTAAAATGGATTACTCATTAAGGTGAAACCTTGATTTTACTAGTTTATTAGATTTTCATAGTTTATTAATTGATTATTTGATCTTTTAACATTAGAATTAGGTTTAGAAATCTACCTTATTGAATTTGATTTAATTCAATAGGATTTGTCTTAACACTTAATCAGTAAGATGGGATTAAACCTTAGACCTTTAAGATAACCTTATGATTAAGAATTTAACTTCATTCTTTGAAGTTTGATTCTTAATTCTTTAAATCTTGATTTGGCTAATCAAGGTTTATTTGGGATTTATAAAATAATAACTTAGGACGATGATTTTTTTATTTAAATCAAGTAGTCGTCTTTTAATTTTTATACAGTTAGGACTTGGCCAGTCCTAATTATGTTCAACATGTAGGTTCGTGATTCTAAGTTACAGATAGTGTAGGAATTGTTGATTCTAGATCTTATGTAACTTAGAGTAGTTAGAACGTTTAAATTAGAAAATAGGTGATATCACAAAGTTTGTGTAGTGCTATTTATTTCATTGATTTGAACTGCTATGCTTTTCTTGTCATTTGAGCCTTTTTATACCTTTGGACATACTTAAATAATTGATACTTACTTTATGTTATATTTTGAATTTCATTCACATTTCATATGCATAAATTTTAAAAGAAACATTAATAAACAACATTATACTTGTGATTTATGTTTTACTTAAACCTGCTACTTAGTATGACTTTACTTTAGGACTGTTTTTGCCTAGGAAATTTCTCCTATGGTACTTTACTTTGGCATTGGGATGTTTCTCCTATTTGCCCTTTAGATACTTTGTGGATTTACTTTAGGATCTGGGATGTTTCTCCTAGATGCCTCTTTTGATGAACTTTACTTTAATCTATGATATTTATCCTAGATTACCAGATGAACTTTACTTTTTGGCAGACTAAGTAAGAGTATCTCATAAGTACAGTAAAATAAATCAACATTACTTACATTTACATTTCAGACTTCTTACAATTTCTTTACATATTTCTTACATACTTTCTTCAGACATACTTTACCTTACTATTTCAGCACACTTTTCTTTCTTTCATATTTTTCATTTTATGCAGTTCATTTACATTTTAGAACTTTTTGTATGTTAGCCGTTTTACCTACTTTAGAGCATCTTAAGATGCTAGTCTTATACTTTCAGTACAGTACTTTTACTTACATTATACTAGCATGTTAGTTTGATCATATTCTTTAGGACTTTTCTTTGTACTTTGTAGCATTATCTTGTGCTTTACTTACCTTGTTTTGCAACCTGAGTTGAGGTATGCTTATACCTCATGACTTGTTCTTGCCTTTCTTTGTGCTTTACCGCTATATTTTGCTTAACTTAAGTTGTGATGTCATTAAAATACATTAAAAATTATTATCTCAAAATGTACTTAGATATTTTGTCTAACAAGATTTTTATTTTCTTGACTGGGGCCCTACCATTATGAAACTGATAATGGTAGATTCTGAGCTTTTTGAGGAGATTGAGCCTGCAGAGGAGCAGATCCAGAAGGAGGTCCAAACTACTGAGGGACCTTAGTTTTACTTGTTGCTTTACTTTTAATCTGTGAGGATGAGTGACTCTTTTGATTTCAGTTATCTTTAAACTTTAAACGTTTATAATAATTCAGAATCTTGTACTTTACTTTCCTGTATTATATATATATTCTGAGCTGGATATCTTTGTATTATGGTATGGATGTTTACTTTAGTTGATTCTTTTCTTTCGCATTCTGATACTCATTAAGTGATTGTTAACATTTACTTTATTCAGAAAAGCACCTCTTTTCCTTAAGATTGGATTGGAGTCCTAAATTCTAACCTAATGTTAAGTATGAGATGTGCTTAGTGACGACATCTCCTTAAACCTTGTGATTAGAAGGGGCGGCCGCCACATGTCCGCTTTGGCCTAAAAGGCCTTATGGTTTTGCCCTTATAAGATAATTTCCAAGCATGTCATCCATCCTGGTAGTGCTCCTACCTGAGCACGCTTAATTTTTGAATTCTTATCAGGAACTACATCGTTATATGAAAAGGCACCTCGATGTTTAAGAGTTTCACTTATTACTACTTAAGTGGGTCTTCACAATCTCCCCAACTTAAGTAACTGACGTCATCGTCAGTATTCACACACAGATCCAAGAACTATTTATTGGGTAGATAGAACTAGATGTGACCACTACAAGCTCAAGAGGTACCCACAACCATGTAGCACCTTAACCATCATGGGTTCAAGAAGTTGCTCTCATAAAGTGGTACTTTGCCATGTATGACACTTAGTTCCTATCTGACACCCTATGGTTTGCTCTGATACTATTTGTAACAGCTCAAACTCTTAAGTACCAAGATATTGTCTTCTTTTACCTGAAAGGCCTCATGATTTTGCCCTCGGAAGATAACTTCTCAGCAGGTCACCTATCCTGAGAGTACTCTCACCTGAGCACTCTTAACTTTGGAGTTCTTATTAGGAACTCTACTGTTATCTGAAAAGGCACCTCAATATTTAAGAGTTTCACTTCTTACTACTTAAGTGGGTCTTCACACTTGATGAAAATAATAAAATAAAAATTAAGAGGTGATTACGCTCAGATTAGCCAGGGTAACAATCTATGATTGTTATAGGTAGAGAAATCCAATTTTTACACTCAAAGTATTTAAAAGGAAGTGAAGCCAAATTTCTCATGTGGGAATAATGAAGGAAAGAGAAAAAAATTCTTATAAATACCCATCCCCCTTATTCTCCCATCCTCCCCCACTCCTCTCCCACTTCCTCTTCTCCCCTCAAATTCCCTCTCTTTTCCTTGACCACCACCAATTTTCCTATCGACCTCCAATAAAGCCTCATTAATACTAAGATACAGTAAGAAATGAAAAATAGATAAATATTTTTCCATTCATTTCATTTCTTTTTCTTCTTTTTTAAAATTTATTATTATTATTATTATTATTATTATTATTATTATTAATTTATTTATGCAAATTTTATTATTATTATATATATATTTCCTAATTTATTCAATTTTTATTACAATCATTAAATATATATATATATATATATCTTAATTTATGTAACATTTTATTTTATTTCAATATTTATATATATATATATATATATAGTAATTTTTGTAACTTTTATTACAATTATTTTTTTCTTTATATATATATATATTTTTTTTTTTTTTCTAATTTTTATATTTTTTATTTCATTTTTTTTTTCATTTAATATATATATATATATATATATTATTACTTATAATCATTAAAAAATGCTATTTTTATTATATACAAATAAATAAATAAATAATATAATATTAATATTAATATTTTTACTAAAATAAAATAAAAGATATCATTATTTTTATTTAACTATTTTATATACAACTTTTGCATCATTATTTAGTCTTAACCCACTTTGATATATTTATATGAGATTTTGTGCTCAGAACTTGAAATAAATGATTAGAAATTAGTATTATGGGTTCATTCAGGTTAATTTCAGATCATTTAGGTTAATTTCAAGCTAAGACAGGTTGATATTTAGAAAAATAAAGAGACTACACATAACATTTAAGGGAAAATGTGTAGTTAATAAGGAACCCGCATCTCAGATAGTTAGATAGACATATATAATTCCTCAATTATTCTGTAATTTTGTTTAACAGAATAAATAAATAAATAAATAAATATATATATATATATTGCTATATTTTTTTTCAGAATAATCACATATCTTAAATATGTATATTACATTTATAATTATGATAATTTTACAAGCATATCCTTCTTAAATATTTTATATTATTTTATTTGTATATGCTTCTCCCAATAGAATTATGCCACTTAATATTATGTGCAAATTTTGATATTATATAAACCTTACTTAGACCTTTGTGTCTAATTAAATATTTTTTTTATTTTTTTTTCTTGGTTCGTCCCATCATCTATATATATATATATATATATATATATATATATATGACAGATCATAAATTTGTAGCAGGATGGAGCAACTTAATGTAAGCTTAGATACTTATTTTTCTTAAATTTTAAATTTTTATTTAGTGTGTAATAGATTTTGTAAAATAATTATTATATATGTTAAGAATATTTTTTTTTATTATTTTAGTATTTATGGATATTGTAATGAATGTGAAAGTGCATATTTTATACGTCTCTAAATATACTATTATACTAAATTTTGATATGATATGAAAAGTAAGCACATAATGCTAGATTAGCTATGTTAACCCAACGATGGGTCACCACAGACTTGAAGTCTCAGAAGTTAGAGCTAGTACACATAGATGTTTGAGGACCAGCTCCTACATCCTCTATTGGTGGAACCATATACTTCCTCACTTTCATTGATGATCATATTAGGAAATTATGGGTATACTTCTTGAACACAAATCTGATATGTTTAAAGTATTCAAGAAGTGGTTAACTTATGTGGAAAATGAAATGACTATGAATCTGAAGTGCCTCATATCTAATAATGACAGGTAGTATTGTGACGTGGAGTTCAAAGAATTTTGTACTTTGAATGTGATTAGGCAGGAGTTTATTATTTTAGGAACATCGTAGCAAAATGGTGTTATGGAGAGCATAAACAAAGCCCTCATATAATGAGCTAGAAGCAAGAGGATTCATGCAAGGTTTCCAAAATAGTTATGGGCAAAGGCAATCAATACAATAAATTATTTGATCAATTGGAGCCTGTCAGTTCCTTTGAAAAAAGGGATGCTCGAGGAGCGTGGAGCGACAAAGAGGTGAAATTGAATTACATATAAGTATTTGGTTGTTCATCCAGTGCACATATTGATGCGGGTTCCATAAACAATATTGATTAAAAAGCAATCAAGTGTACATTCATTAGCTATAGAGTGGGAGAATTTGGTTATAAATTCTGGAACTATTAGAGCAGACAATTATCATAAGTCAGGAAGTCACATTCAATGAGATTGAGATATACAAAGATAAAAATTGAACTCTAGATGATGCACCAAATTACATTGAACTAGATGACAACACAAAGGAAGATGAGCAGGCATGACTAGATGCTAGTCATGGTGAAGAGCAAATAATCCCTTAGACTCCTGCTACTAAATTGAAAAGATCCACCAGAACTTCACATCCTACACAAAGGTACTCCCCTTTACTATATTATATGTTACTAATAAATTGTGGTGAACCAGAATGTTATGGTGAAGTGCTTCAAGTTTATGACTCAATTAAGTGGGAGTTAGCCAAATAATGAGATGAAGTCACTCATGTCAAATGAGGCATGGGATTTGGATAGACTTCAAGAAGGAAAGAAGGCTCTTCAGAACATATGTATTATTAGATTGATGGAAGAACTATATGGTAGCAAACTCTACAAAGCAAGCCTTGTAGTCAAGGGTTTCCAACAGAAGCCTGATGTGGACAATAATGAGATATTCACTCAAGTAGTGAATATGACTATTATCAGAGTAGGGTTGAACATCATTGTAGTTGAAAATCTATATATACAGTATATGAATGTGAATATTGCATTTTTTCATAGTGATTTGGAGGAAGATTTGTACATGATGCATTTATAGGGTTTTGAGACCCAAAGAAATAGTGAGCTATTTTACAAACTTAAGAAAAATATATATGACTTGAAGCAAGTGCTAAGGCAGTGGTACAAATAATTTGACATGTTCATATCAGATACAAGGTACAATAGATGCCAAGTAAGTCACTACTGTTACATAAAGTAGTTTGATGCCTCATATATTATTCTACTGCCATATATAAATGATATGTTGATAGTAGGATCAAACATGAAGGAGATTAAAAGGCTAAAATGGCAACAAAGCAAATACTAGGGATAGGATCAGTACGAAAAGAAGTGTAAGGATATTGAAAATGTTTTATGATGAATATATTGAAAAAGTACTTAAGAGGTTCAATATGAAAGAGGTAAAACTAGTTTGTACTTCCCTAGCAAGTCACTTCAACTTGACAAAGGAACAGATGCCAAAGACTGAAGACAAAAGGGAACACATGGAAAATGTTCCATACACTTCAGCAATCAGGAGTTTAATGTATGTGATGATTTTTATAAGATTAGATATTACCCATTTAGTGAGAGTTGTCAGTGTAATTACCTTCTAAATTAAAACTAAACTCAACTCAAAATCAGGATCCTGGACGACTTCAAAATTAGAGAAAAAAAATATTATTGGATAAAGTATAATTTTATGATCATAATGCCTAAATTTGGGAGCAATCCGGATAACAGATACTACTGAATTAATTTTTGAATTATTTAAATTCAGAAAATTGGAAAAATTAAATACAAGTCCAAACTCAGCGATTTTGTTGTCGTTAGATTAAGAATATTATAAAAAGACTACATAAAAAGTTTTGTCAAATTTAGAGCTCTTGATTGACCATAATTAATTTTTGAAGTTTTATCTTCAGAAATTAATAAAAAATAAAATATTGCTCCAAATAAAAAAAAAATTGTACGAGTATATTTTTCTCATCAAGATACGCCTCCATTTTTGTTATTTTCTAGAAAAAGAATGGAAGAGAGAGAATATAGAGAGAGAAAGAGGAGAGAGAAAGTGGAGAAAGAATGAAAGGATAAGGAGGAGGAGAAAGTAAAATTGAACACTCATGCATTTAAGTGAAAAAAACAAAAAAATTCATCATGAACGAAAGAGAGAATAATTAATTAAAGAAAAGTTTATAAATACCCTCTCTTACTCCTCTAGTCCCACTTTCCCCCATTCATCCCCCACTCATCCCTCTCTCATCTCCTCCCACTTCTTCTTCATCTACCACCGGTTCTGTGATGACCCACTTAAGTAGTAATAAGTGAAACTCTTAAACATTGAGGCATTTTTCCAGATAATGGTGGAGTTCCTGATAAAAACTCCAAAGTTAAGCGTGCTCAGGTGGGAGCACTCTCAGGATGGGTGACCTATTGGGAAGTTATCTTTTAAGGGTAAAATCGTGAGCCTTTTTGGCTAAAGCGGACAATACCTTGGTGCTTAAGAGTTTGGGCTGTTACAAATAGTATCAGAGCAAACCATAGGGTGTTAGATAGGAGCTAAGTACCATACAGGGCAAAGTATTACTTCATGTGAGTAGCCTCTTGTGCCTGTAGGGGTCACCTCTAGTCCTATCTACCTAATGGATGGTTCTTGGATTTGGGAAGTTATCTTCTAAGAGTAAAATCGTGAGCCTTTCTGGCTAAAGCGGACAATGCCTTGGTGCTTAAGAGTTTGGGCTGTTACAAATGGTATCAGAGCAAACCATAGGGTGTTAGATAGGAGATAAGTGCCATATAGGGTAAAGTATTACTTCATGTGAGTAGCCTCTTGTGCCTGTAGGGGTCACCTCTAGTCCTATCTACCCAATGGATGGTTTTTGGATTTGGGAAGTTATCTTCTAAAGTTAAAATCGTGAGCCTTTCTGGCCAAAGCGGATAATACCTTAGTGCTTAAGAGTTTGAGCTATTACAAAAGGTATCAGAGCAAACTATAGGGTGTTAGATAGGAGCTAAGTGCCATACAGGGCAAAATATTACTTCATGTGAGCAACCTCTTGAACTCATTATGGTTAAGGTGCTACATAGTTGTGGGTACCTCTTGTGCCTGTAGGGGTCACCTCTAGTCCTATCTACCCAATGGATGGTTCTTGGATCCGTGTGTGGATACTGACGAGGACGTCAGTTACTTAAGTTGGGGAGATTGTGATGATCCACTTAAGTAGTAATAAGTGAAACTCTTAAACATCGAGGCGCTTTTTCAAATAATGGTGGAGTTCCTGATAAGAATTCCAAAGTTAAGCGTGCTCAGGTGAGAGCACTCCCAGGATGGGTGACCTACTGGGAAGTTATTTTCTGAGAGTAAAACCGTGAGCCTTTCTGGCCAAAGCGTACAATACCTTGGTGCTTAAGAGTTTGGGCTGTTACAGGTTCCCTTGTCGACCTCCAGTAAAGCCTCATCAAATAAGATAGAATTCGAACAAACTGTTAAACTTTTGAACTTAAAGACAATATACCAGATGCCTTTTATTACTCGTGTTTAAATATATTTTTTTGCTTAATATTGCACAAATTGATTATAATACTTTTAAAGTCACATAAAATGAAAATATATAAGTTTGGATAATTGAGTAGCAAGAGTTCTATATTGCACAAATTGGCCAAAGCGGATAATACCTTGGTGCTTAAGAGTTTGGGCTGTTACAAATAGTATCAGAGTAAACCATAGGGTGTCAGATAGGAGCTAAGTGCCATACAGGGCAAAGTATCACTTCATGTGAGCAGCCTCTTGAACCCATGATAGTTAAGGTGCTACATGGTTGTGGGTACCTCTTGTGCCTGTAGGGGTCACCTCTTGTCCTATCTACCCAATGGGTGGTTCTTGGATCTGTGTGTGGATACTGACGAGGACGTCAGTTACTTAAGTTGGGGAGATTGTGATGACCCACTTAAGTAGTAATAAGTAAAACTCTTAAACATTGAGATGCTTTTTCAGATAACGGTGGAGTTCTTCCAAAGTTAAGCGTGCTCAGGTGGGAGCACTCCCAAGATGGGTGACCTACTGGGAAGTTATCTTCCGAGGGTAAAATCGTGAGCCTTTCTGGCCAAAGCGAACAATACCTTAGTGCTTAAGAGTTTGGGCTGTTACAGGTTCCCTCGTCGACCTCCAGTAAAGCCTCATCAAATAAGATAGAATTTGAACAAACTGTTAAACTTTTGAACTTAAAGATAATATACTAGATGCCTTTTATTACTCGTGTTTAAATATATTTTTTTGCTTAATATTGCACAAATTGATTATAATACTTTTAAAATCACATAAAATGAAAATATATAAGTTTGGATAATTGAGTAGCAAGGGCTCTATGTTGATATATTTTTAGTCTGATCAGACGACTACTATGATGGGGATGTCCAACATCAGGAGTCATAAGGAGCCTATCCTAATAATCATTTAGAGAGCAAGTATAGAGGGAAGTTGGATATAAAAAAGGAAAAGATGAACTTGTTTTCCTCAATTTTGTACTTGCCCAATAAAATCACGTTTTACGATAAATAACAAATAATAAAATTTTATATTTACTTTTGTGATTGCAATTACTTTTATGCTAAAGTTTCAGTGAAACTGAAACTGATTTGCAGGGATAATTTTATATAACTTTTATTTTTTGTCAAATTATTACTTATTTTGCTTATTAGTTAACAATTATAAAGTTGACATCTATTTGTACTAAGTTTCACAATTAATTGGTATTCAAATGCCCGTACTTTTTAAATGTGCCCATATCAGGAGTTCGTCATCGAGGAAAGGTGCTAAGAACCTGTGGCACCCCACCCCACCCCTTAATCCACAAGAATTAAGTTAAGGGGTGGTGTGTCACTCTAGCTAACCCTTCACTTATAATTGGATTAGGATGAAATCTACAATCCACCTAATAAGGGAAGGAGTGACCATAGAATCAAATATTTAGTCACTATCTAAGTAAACATACAAAGTGCGGAAGCGATTTTCAATATAAAACATCCAAGCATCACAACATAAGTATAAAGAAATGTATCTCAGAACATAAGCATATAATCCAAATACACAATCATAGGTACCTGAATTAATAAATGTATAAGGGAGCAGCAAACAATACAAAAGGAAGGAAAAACTATAAACCATCATTTATAATTTAAGCAAGAAGAGAGGCTAAGACATACCTCAAATATGAGCTAAGCAAGGTAAGGTATATAAATATACATAATCAAATAAGTACTGTAAGAAAAATGTTACATCCTAAATATACTGGTGATCAAAAGAAATATGCCAATTAAAATAAAATAACTCATCAGTGGTACATATAAATAGCAGCAAGATTCTAACATCCTAATATATAAAAGCAGTACAAAGAAATAGCTGACTGAATAAAAATGCTGAAAAATAAACAAAACATCATAACTGTATATAAATATCCGTGCATCAACTGCCTTACAGAAAAGAGCTAATTTAGCCCATCGAACATCAAAGGGTCTTAGCACCATCACGGCTAAGTCACAAAATTTTGTACCCTTAACGACATAAGGAGGCTAGGCAACTAAGCACACAAAAGTAATCAAATGATCTTAGCACTAGTACGGCTAAGGCACTAACTGTGTTCCCCTAGCGACATAAGAAGGCTAGTCAACTAAGCACACAAAGTAACCTTAACACCAGTACGGCTAAGGCACCAATGGTGTACCCCTAACAACATAAGAAGGCTAGGCAACAAGGCACACAACAACATAATTCCTTCCCCTAGCAACATAAGGAGACTAGGCAATAAGGACATATCTGAGAGGCAGCTCATATAACTATTATCTTTTCATTAATCACTTTAATATTTTCACAAAGAATCTAAGGAGTCTCCATATTTTCTTAATATTTTATTCAGGCATCAAAAATCTTATATGACATGCTCAAAAAATATGGCACAAAAATCAAGGAATGTGTAGCAATAAAATAATAAATAGAAGTAAGGAACTCTACTAAATATGGTGATATCATTTGTTTTCTACTTAACCGTTCTAACTATTCCAAGTTACACAAGTTCAGGATCACCATTTTCCTACTATCAAGTGTAACTTATAAATTCGTCCTTATAAGTTAAAAATGATTAGAACTGATTAGGTTCTAATCTAGTTCAATCAGATAGACGACTATGAGTTAAACCAAATAAATCAGACGTCCTGGTTTTGTGAATTTAGACATTCTAACTAATATCTGATCAAGACTTTCTAAACCTATAGATTATGGATTAAACACTACGAGATTTAGTTTTAATCACATAATCCAAAAAGGATAAGACCTAAGCTCTAGGTTTTATTTTATAAGTTCTATACTAGTTAAGGCCAATCCTATTAAGTAATCAAGCTTAATAGGATGAATCTCCTATCCTAAATCTAAGATTTAAAGGCAAAATAATCAGAACAAGTTGTAAAATAAAAGAAAAGTCTAGAAACTAACAAACTAAGGTTTCACCCAGTGAGTAACCCAATTTACCCAACGAATGAACTCTAACCTAAGATCTAGTCCTAGTCTCAAGAAAGGTCCTTATGGTGTAGTGTTTAAGACTTAGAAGAAGCTTGGAATCTGATCTAAGGGTTGATTTCACTCACTTAAATATCACTAACATGATTATAACATTAGTTTTAATATTTTGGAATGTTAAATAGAGGTTAAGAGTACTTTGTCCAATCTTAGGGCATAATGACCATTTTGCCCCTACTCTAAGGGTCAAAAAGTCAACTTTTGACTTATGGGTCGAAATTAAGTTCTCTTAGTTCCAACTGATTTCTTACTGTCTAACTTGAAGATAGACAATAAGCACGTCCAAATTGGACTCCAAACGGCCAAGCTATGACCAAAAGTAAGGTCAATAGTATTTTGGTCATTTTCCAAATTTTTAGGGTTCAGATCCTAAATATTATTTTATTTTATTGATGGCATTGAAATTCTAAACTAGTTAGCATCTTGAATTTTTAAATTTGGAGTTAATTTGACTAAGTTATGATTGTTTGAAGTCTAGGGGCATTTTGGTCATTTTTCACTAGGAATTCTAGGGTTGACTTTTTGTCCTGATGCCCAGATGAGAAAATTAATACTATTACAGTGATGGGGCTGCTCTCCTGAGCATTTTAAAACCCATATTGACTCTGTTCTGATAACTGGATAAAAAATTATGATGTTCTAAAGATGTCATAAAATGTTACCTCGTTATACGTACCCCGATACTAAATTCTGCATTACACCATTTGATTCTATTTATTTTTCTGAGTATTTTGAGACCTATATTTACTATGTTTGGATTATCTTACAAAAAGTTATTAAACTTTTAAGTTTTACTATTTAAAAATATAATTTGAATTATTTTACTGTTCATTTATTCAAATTAAATTAATTTACTGTTCATTCCTAAAATTATATATATAATTTCTAAAATTAATAATCCATTAATTAATCTATAATTAATTAGAGTCTAATCATTAATTAAGTATTAATTAATCCCTTTTTTAATTAGTCTAAATATATAATATTATCATTTTATTATATTGATTAATTAGTTAATTAATTATTCCTAATCTATGATTAATTAATATCAATTATCAATTAAATAGAAATTAATCTGTTACTCAATTAATTAAAATGTTTCAATTATATAAATATTAGTATTATAGTTTAATTAGGGTTAGGATTAATTAATCACAAATAAATTATTATTTAGCTTAATTTATTAAACTATTAACTAATATCTAATTAATTAATTTTTTTTATCACTCTTAGTAGTACTAACTTGAGAGATTAATTGATCCTAATTACTATTAATTAATCTAATCTCACATAATGCAGAGATTTTCATATAGTTATAACTATATATATATATATATATTACTAATGTGATTATATATATTTAATTTAATTATCTTTCTGCAGGAATGATGGCGGCGGGACCCACTGAAGACACGTGGCAAGTCGTTACTGGCTGCGGCAGAGGGTGCGGGACCCGCCGTCGCCACGCGGCAAACGCAGACAGGCCGCGGGTCCCACGGGAGCGCGTCGGCTGACGCTGGCCGCGCAGAAGCGGGCCCCACGCCCCGAGTGCCGAGCCGCACGGGGTCCGCGCGTGCGGGTCTTCGTGCGGGTTCGGGTCGACCCGATCGGGCCCGGCCACTTCGCCATCCACTCTGTCGGCCGAGGCTTGGGATCGCGTTTCGGGCGGCTTCCCCGGCGGTGCCGGAGCTCGGCCCGCACGGTAACGGCTAGGCCCGGCCAAGACCTACCCGTCGAGGGTCAGACCTTCCCCGGAGACGGCTCACGGCTCCGGCTACGGCAAACCCTAGTTCAGCCCTCACGGGACTCTCGGGTTCTAACGGTATCGACTGTTGCACCTCCCCCAAATTCGTGCCGACTGGACCTGATTGTCCCGATCAGGTCCGCTCAAAATCCAATCGGAAGCATGAAATCAAAATTTGAATAAAGGGGTATAGCAATTGGAGGTGTGGATTGGGATTGAGGAGTACCTGGAAACTCGACGGTCTAGAGGAAGGGTTTGCAGGTTGCCGGCCACACGCTCGATCCCGCCAAAAATTGGATCCCAAAGTCTCGGGTTGGGCCTTAAGGACCCCGCGGCAGAGTCTGTGAAGCATGGATAGACGCCGGTTGGGCGAGCCCGGCGGCTAGGCGCCGCGTGGCTCGCGGGGAAGCGACGGAGTCGTCGAGGACGATGACTTGCAGCCGTCGGATCGATCCGATCCGACGGATAGATGGGCGCCGTCTGATCAAATGACGACGTTTGGGGAAGTGGACGGCGCGGGTACTGTGCGAACGGCGCCGTTAATTTAATTAATTAAATAATAATTTTTTTTTTAAAGAAAATTTTTAAATATGCTTTCCTAGCTATTTGAGGGGTGAGGACGCAATGGCGATGTCAGATTTTCGATCCGACGAGTATTTAATTTTCTCAATTTCGAGGTATTTTAAATATTATTAAAATATTCGTCAAAATTTTGACGACTTCCGATTTACACAAAAACATCACCCCAAGCTAATTTGGGGCCAATGAATGCAATGGTAGTGTCCGTTTTCCAATCCTTCATAAAATAGAAATAATGAAGGAGAAGGTGCTAGGGTATATCATTTAAAGTTCTAGGACCTACGATTTAAGGTTAGACCTTCGAAATTCCACCTCACTGTTAAGATTATAGAGAATTTAATTAATTTGAATGTTAACTATCACTTAAGTGATGATCGAAATAAAGAGAGGTAAGTTGACATTCAATTGGGTTGAATGTGACTTTTCAAGATTACAGATCAGGTACTCAGTCATATCATATGACTCAGTACTATGGGGTAGGACTATCACTTAGCAGGTGGTACCTCCTACTAAGCATATGATAGTTCTAAGGGTCGAGGGTCCTTATGGTTTTATACTTAAGTGGCGTGCATCGCTCAAGGGTTTAGGCTAAATCTCTAAGTCATACAAGACTTACTCAAAGTTAAGGAAATTCTAGGATACTATTAGAATCCAAAGGTTTGGTATCGAAGACTAGAGCTTTTTGACTGCTTACTTCAATGGGGTAATGGGTTGGAGACCTAAGAAAATGTTAAATTGGCACTTTGAGTTACAATTATGACTTGCCTAATTAATGGATTCTATCATTCAGTTTAATCTAAAGAGTGAGAGACCATTTACCTAGCTAGGTAAGTCGCTTCTCGATAGAGGAATTATTGCTATGAGTCACAAAAGCATGACTTAGATCTTAATGTTTAACTACCTAGGAATAAGTAATTATCCAATGTGACACCCTAATATAGTACAAAAAAGATTTGAGGATGACTAAGAATAAGAATTAATAATGAAGTAACTGTAAAACTTAAATGATGAAAATGATTAGGCAATTGAATAGGTGTACCTAAAATAACAGCGTTACCTCTGGCCACACCTAAATGGGTGCAGGTTCCTGCAAGCTTATCGCTGCATCTCTGTTTTTATGGAGGCCTAGCCAAAACGGGTCGAGGTGTGTTGGCCAGTTTCCTCTTTCACTTTGATAATGCGGTATGAGGATGCTTGGAACAATTAATGCAAGCGCCATCGATGGTTTTATTGTGTATGCACTGTTGGACGTTATGACCCTGTCGCCACAAGTATAATAGCCTCTCGTGCCATGGTAGCACCTTCCATCGAGATGGGGATTTGTACAGCCGTTATATGGATCATTAAGTGGGGCTACTAATGACAGAGGCAGATTCTGATTAGCGAGTGCGATTATTATTCTCTCCATCCCATCGAATAGCTTGGCCTGGGAGTCGACCAAGACTCTTATTATCTCTAGCAATGTGGTGGCCTCGATTGAGGAGTTATTAGAGACCGCATAAGGAGGGGTTGACCCAAGATTCATAGTTCAGTCTAAGTTGTATAAGTGACACGGTATTAGAATTCAAGAAGAATTAAGTAAGATTATATTTATTGATAAAATGATTGATGAAAGAGGTACAGTGGTAACCATTTATTAATAAAGACAAAAAGTGACTGTAGGTATTATTACAAGGTTCTCCTTCTCATAGCATATTATGTTGAGTTTCTACCTAGAGTCATGGGATGGAGGGCATTAGTGAACTAGAAGTCATAGATGATAGTAATGATTTGATACAATGGATGGTCTTTCAATCTAATCTTCTTATTTTAGATAATTACCTACTAAGGCTCTAGTAGTTTGACCAAAATACTATTAGCCTTAAGTTATATTGTTGTTATCTTTAATGAGACAATTTAAAAATTGGAAGGTAACCACCTAAGAGTGATTTAAAACTTATTTAATGGTTTAAAAATCCTTTAGGGATTCATATATTTTGTACAAAATTAAATCATAACATCTTAAGTTCTTAATCTTGTAACTCTTATGAAAGTTTTAATTTGAATTAGTTACATATTATACTTAGGTTTGATCCTATAAGATTTATTTAGTTTACTTAATTACTCATTTATCCTAAGTTCGTACTCATTTAAGCTGTAGTACCATGACTGCATTTTCTATTCCTATACTCTTATTATTCTGAGCTCATGATACTGTAGTGTTCTTGGATGTGACTCCAATGTTTTCTGATTATAGTGACTGAATTGGTAGAAGAATCTCCCATTAGGTAGATAAGAATGCAAATTCTCATCTGACACCTTATGGAATTCTCTGATACCAACTGTGACGCCCCATCCCTTAATCCACAAGAATTAAGTTAAGGGGTGGTGTGTCACTCTAGCTAACTCTTCACTTATAATTGGATTAGGATAAAATCCACAATCCACCTAATAAGGGAAGGAGTGAGCATTGAATCAAATATTCAGTCACTATCTAAGTAAACATACAAAGTGCGGAAGCGATTTTCAATATAAAGCATCCAAGCATCACAACATAAGTATAAAGAAATGTATCTCAGAACATAAGCACATAATCCAAATACACAGTCATAGGTACCTAAATTAATACATCATTTTAAAAGTTTAAGTAAAAGAAAGTGCAAATACACTCATATTCACATATAAAACTAAACAGCTGCTTCCTCCAAAGGCTCCTCCTCTGGGTATGGCTCCACTCCTAGCTTCTGCTCATCTAACTGAAGAGGATCTGCCATTGTCGGTTTTACAATGTAGGGGCCCCAGCCAAAAAAAGAAAAATTTGGTTAGACAATTGTCTAAGTATATTTCAAGCTGATAAGTTTTATACGTGTTATGTAATATCACCATTCTATAACTTCTAAGCAGCAAATATATAAAGGAGCAGCAAGCAATACAAAAGGAAGGAAAAACTATAAACCATCATTTATAACTTAAGCAAGAAGAGAGGCTAAGACTTGCCTCAAATGTGAGCTAAGCAAGGTAAGGCATATAAATATACATAATCAAATAAGTACTGTGAGAAAAATGCTACATCCTAAACATGCTGGTGATCAAAAGAAATATGCCAATTAAAATAAAATAGCAGTACATATAAATAGCAGCAAGATTCTAATATCCTAATATATAAAAGCAGTACAAAGAAATAACTGACTAAATAAAAATGTTTGAAAAGTAAACAAAACATCATAACTGTATATAAATATTCATACATCAACTGCCATACAAAAAAGAGCTAATCTATCCCATCGAACATCAATGGGTCTTAGCACCATCATGGCTAAGTCACAAAATTATATACCCCTAGCGATATAAGGAGGCTAGGCAACTAAGCACACAAAATTAATCAAAGGATCTTAGCACTAGTATGGCTAAGGCACCAACTGTGTGCCCCTAGCGATATATGGAGACTAGTCAACTAAGCACACAAAGTAACCTTAACACCAGTACGACTAAGGCACCAATGGTGTACCCCTAGCGATATAAGGAGGCTAGGCAACAAGGCACACAACAAAACAAGTCCTTCCCCTAGCAACATAAGGAGATTAGGTAATAAGGACATATCTGAGAGGCAGCTCATATAACTATTATCTTTTCATTAATTACTTTAATATTTTCACAAGAAATCTAAGAAGTCTCCAGATTTTCCTAACATTTTATTCATGCATCAAAAATCTTATATGACATGCTCAAGAAATATGGCACAAAAATTAAGGAATGCATAGCAATAAAATATCAAATAGAAGCAAGGGACTCTACTAAACATGGTGATATCATTTGTTTTCTACTTAACCGTTCTAACTATTCCAAGTTACACAAGTTCAGGATCACCATTTTCCTACTATCGAGTGTAACTTAGAAATTCATTCTTATAAGTTAAAAAGGATTAGAACTGATCAGGTTCTAATCTAGTTCAATCATATAAACGACTATGAGTTAAATTAATAAATCATACATCATAGTTTTGTAAATTTAGACATTCTAACTAATATCTGATCAAGACCTTCTAAACCTATAGATTATAGATTAAATACTATGAGATTTAGTTTTAATCACATAATCCAAAAGGATAAGACCTAAGTTCTAAGTTTTATTATATAAGTGCTCTACTAATTAAGACCAATTCTATTAAGTAATCAAGCTTAATAGGATGAATCTCATATCCTAAATCTAAGGTTTAAAGGCAAAATAATCTAAACAAGTTGTAAAATAAAAAAAAAAGTCCATAAACTAACAAAACTAAGATTTCACCCAGTGGATAACCCAATTTACCCAACGAATAAACTCTAACCTAAGATCTAGTCCTAGTCTTAGGAAAGGTCCTTACGGTGTAACGTTTAAGACTTAGAAGAATCCTTATATATGATCTAATGGTTGATTTCACTCACTTAAATTTCACTAATATGATTATAATATTAGTTTTAATGTTTTAGAACGTTAAATAGAGGTTAAGAGTACTTTGTCCAATCTTAGGGCAAAATGACTATTTTGCCCCCTACTCTAAGGGTCAAAAAGTCAACTTTTGACTTATGGGTCAGAATTGAGTTCTCTTAGTTCCAACTGATTCCTTACTGTCTAAATTGAAGATAGACAGTAAGCACATCCAAATTAGACTCCAAACAGTCAAGCTATGACCAAAAGTAAGGTCAAGGGTATTTTTTAAATTTTTAGAGTTCAGATCCTAAATATTATTTTAGTTTATTGATGACATTGAAATTTTAAACTAGTTAGCATCTTGAATTTTTAAATTTGGAGTTGATTTGATTAAGTAATGGCTGTTTGAAGTCTAGGGGCATTTTGGTCATTTTCACTAGGAATTATAAGGTTGACTTTTTGTCCTGATGCCCAAATGAAAAAATTAATACTATTACAGTGATGGGGCTGCTCTCCTGAGCATTTTAAAACCCATATTGACTCTGTTCTGATAACTGGATAAAAAATTATGATGTTCTAAAGAGGTCATAAAATGTTACCTCGTTATACGTACCCCGATACTAAATTCTGCATTACGCCATTTGATTCTATTTATTTTTCTGTGTATTTTGAAACCTATATTTGCTATGTTTGGATTATTATACAAAAAGTTATTAAATTTTAAGTTTTACTATTCAAAAATATAATTTTAATTATTTTACTATTCATTTATTCAAAAATACAATTATTTTACTGTTTATTCCTAATGTTATATATATAATTTTTGTAATTAATAATCCATTAATTAATCTATAATTAATTAAGGTCTAATCATTAATTAAGTATTAATTAATCCCTTCTTTAATTAGTCTAAATATATAATATTATTATTTTACTGTATTAATTAACTAGTTAATTAATTATTCATAATCTATGATTAATTAATATTAATTATCAATTAAATAGAAATTAATCTGTTACTTAATTAATTAAAATGTTTTAATTATATAAACATTAGTATTATAGTTTAATTAGGGTTAGGATTAATTAATCACAAATAAATTATTATTTAGCTTAATTTATTAACTATTAACTAATATATAATTAATTAATTTTTTTTATCACTACTTATTAGTACTAACTGAGAGATTAATTGATCATAACTACTATTAATTAATCTAACCTCACATAATGCAGAGATTTTCTTATAGTTATAACTATATATATATATATATATTTATTACTAATGTAATTATATATATTTAATTTAATTATCTTTCTGCAGGAATGATGGCGACGGGACCCACTGAAGACACGTGGCAGCCGTTACTGGCGGCGGCAGAGGGTGTGGGACCCACCACCGCCACGCGGCAAACACAGATAGGCCGCGGGCCTGCGCGCGGGTCCCGTGGGCGCGCGTCGGTTGACGCGGGCCGCGCAAAAGCGAGCCCCGCGCCCCGAGCGCCGAGCCGCACGGGGTCCGCGCGTGCGGGTCTTCGGGCGGGTTCGGGTCGACCCGACCCGGCCCGGCCACTTCGCCATCCACTCCGTCGGCCGAGGCTAGGGCGCGCGTTTCGGGCGGCTTCCCGGCAGTGCCGGAGCTCGGCCCGCACGGTAACGGCTAGGCCCGGCCATGACCTACCCGTCGAGGGTCAGACCTTCCCCGGAGACGGCTCGCGGCTCCGGCTACGGCAACCCCTAGGTCCAACCCTCACGGGACTCTCGGGTTCTAACGGTATCGACTGTCGCGCCTCCCCCAAATTTGTGTCGACCGGACCTGATTGTCCCGATCAGGTCCGCTCAAAATCCAATCGGAAGCATGAAATCAATATTTGAATAAAGGGGTATAGCAATTGGAAGTGTGGATCGGGATTGAGGAGTACCTGGAAACTCGACGGTCTGGAGGAAGGGTTTGCAGGTTGCCGGCCGCACGCTCGATCCCGCCCAAAATTGGATCCCAAAGTCTCGGGTTGGGCCTTAAGGACCCCGCGGCGGAGGCTACGAAGCATGGATAGACGCCGGTTGGGCGAACCCGGTGGCTAGGCGCCGCGTGGCTCGCGGGGAAGCGACGGAGTCGTCGAGGACGACGATTCACAACCGTCGGATCGATCCGATCCAACGGATAGATGGGCGCCGTCTGATCAGACGACGCCGTTTGGGGAAGTGGACGGCGTGGGTACTGTGCGAACGACGCCGTTAATTTAATTAATTAAATAATAATTTTTTTAAAAGAAAATTTTTAAATATGCTTTCCTAGCTATTTGAGTGGTGAGGAACGCAATGACGAAGTTGGATTTTCGATCCGACGAGAATTTAATTTTCTCAATTTTTGGGGTATTTAAATATTATTAAAATATTTGTCAAAATTTTGACGACTTCCGATTGACACAAAAACATCACCCCAAGCTAATTTGGGGCCAACGAATGCAATGGAGGTGTCCGTTTTCCAATCCGAGGTCAAATTAGATAGGTCAAATTTTAGGATTTTTAGATTTTTTGAGAAATCAGGATTCGATCCATTTGATCTCTGATTTGGACTAGGTCTTAGAGGTTTACTCCAAATGACCTAATTAGCACTTAAGATTAGTTTTAAGACTAAGTTTAGTCCTAATTGACTAAGGTAACAGCCTGAGTTGTTACAGAACTAAGCAGTGCTGATAATGTTTCTTGTTGATTGCTGTTTTTTAACTATATTTTAAAAGTTTGTAACTTTTTTTTGTATCAAAAACTTGTGAATTAATTAATAAATGAGTTATGTTTTATGTTTACATATTTATCTCTTAAATCACTCAATATGATCCTGCGGCTAGAGGACGTGTTATCCCCACAACCGGTGCTGGATTAGCTCCCGTGGACCTGACACTGGGTCCTCACAGTCAGCAGGTACATGAGCAACCCTGGGAAGCCCTTTGGGAGGCAGTTTAAATAGACTCTCAAATATTCGAGGGATATAGTGGATAAAGCACTTTGCTTTGGGAAGTCAAAAATACTCTACACGGATATGTAGACTATGATTTAGCTGAAGATATTTACAATATGAGGAGTAGTACATGATATGTCTTTACATAGGAAAGTGCTACAGTGGGCTGCATTTCCATAATACAAAGGATAGTTGCTTTATCCACAACTAAAGAAGAGTGTTGCCGTCATTGAGGCGAGCAAGAAGATAATATGGTTAAAGAACTTTATAGCTAAGTTGGGCAAGGAGCAAAGGGATGGAAGACTTCATAGTGACTGTATAGGTGCTACCCACCTTGCTAAGAACACTGCATTTAATGCTATGATGAAACATATTCAGTTATGGTACCACTTTATCTGATCTTTGTTAGAAGATGGTCAGCTGGCGTTGGAGAATATTCACACATTAAAGAGCCTAGCTGGATTGCTTACGAAAACAGTGGCAACAGAGAAACTAAAGCTATGTTCAACTTCAGTTGGTCTCGAAGGATAAAACAAGAGCGCGGTGAGCCACACCGCCCCCTTTGCAAGGAGGAAGATAATATTGAAGAAAATCTAAGGCTTAAGATAGATTGATCACAATTGATCTATAAGTTGAAGATTGTTATGGCGTGGAGACCAATTGAATCACCAAATGAGCGAACAGCCGGCCAAACACTCAGGCTCACTCAAGCTCCCAGCAGACAAGAGGTTGGCGCTCAGGTGCACTCAATCGCCTATCAGACAAAAAGTCTGTCGCTTCAGTGCACTCAATCGCCCGTACAGAAGAAACGCGAGCGCTCAGGCGTTGCTCTTGACTGTTTGATTCAGCTGCATTGCTCTTATTCTAGTTCTTGTTTTGGCATAACATCTTCCTTTTTGTATTTTTGTTGCTTTTTTAAATAAAACTCTTATATCATTTTATTTTTGGAAATATAAATTGAGCAAGTGGTCATATCGATTCCCAAAAAAAAAAAAAAAAATCTTGGAAGAAATTCGAGCTTACGTCAGCTCCTGTCGTGCGGAAATTCCGGTACGGTGGGGACGCGAGCTACAGCAAGTTCAACCCAATACACTGCTGACAGTGGCGGGTAGTCCCTTCTCGAGGACTCGATTTCGCGCTCGCCGTTAATCACTAGGCATTTGTTTTCGGCAACAGCATGGCCGTCCGATATGCTTCGCTGCTGCATTCGGTAAGAGTGGAGACGTTAATAATTAGTTAACTAAGTCAAAGAAAAATGTTATATAATTCTCAAATATTTTTTAAAAAATATAGATAATTAAGATTTAAGATTTAAAAAATATATTTTTATGAGCTTCACAGATAAAAATGAATTTAACAATATTTTTTTATTCTACTTAACTCTCTAAATTTTAGTTATTCGTACTTTTTGGGAAATATTTAAGAGCTATATAACAATACTCTTAAATAAACTGTTATTAAATTTTTAAAAACAGGATTAAGTTACTGTCTCTCTTGAAATTGAAATAAAATAAATGATAATAAATTTTGAATTTCAAAGTTAAAATATCATTCTCAAATTAATATTTATTATTTTAAGAAAATTAATGAGTTTCTGTAGCAAATAAGCCATCAAAATAAAATTAAATAATTATCGATAATTTTATTTATTTATTTATTTATTTATTGGAGATATAATAAATGTAAAAATTATTAAAGGTTGTTAGGTATAATTTCAAAATTTTTCAGAATACTAAGCTATGCTAAATTAAAATAATATATATATATATATTAAAATAATTTCAAAATTTGCTGTCTTGAAAATTAAAGGTATTTTTATTTGTAATTAATTATACTTAAAAGACTTAATATGAATTTATATTAACGTACAATTAATAAAATAATACAAAAAAAACTAAATAGCAACTATTAATAAAAATTCAGTATTTTATTAATTACTTCTTAAGATTAAATTGTTAATATTTATTTTAGCACTAACTAAATAACTAAAAATTTCAATTATGAATAATATATTAATGATTGTTATTTTTTATTAATAATTAATTAAAAGTAATATATAATAATGAATGCAAAATTATGTATAATAATAAATAAATGTTAATGACTCTTACAAATAAGTAATAAAAGTGATATAAATAGCTTATGACTAATATCTATAAATTAGTAGATATAAATTGATATAAATATTAGTTAATTTTAAATCATATCAAATTGTCAATTTTTTTTTGATAGGAATACAATTATTGAAGCCTTAAAGAAAATAAAAAAGCAAAATAATTGGTTACCCCAATAGTGTTAGAAATAGAGTTTGCACTTTTTATCAAATGTGCTAAAGTTTGTATTATGAACTTTCAATTTTCAGTTAATTTATTAGTTTTATTGAATTTATAATCATGATTATGACTAATGAATCTTAATTATTATGTGTTAAATATTAAATTTAGAATCTTTTGCATTTATTTATTTTTTATTGCAAAATTTATTCTTAATAAAAAATTGCTGTATGTAAATGAATTATTCAATGCATACGAGATACTATGTAAATGAAAAACTTGCGTTCATGCATCAAATAAGTGTCTTCCTTTTTTTTTGAACTTAAAGGCAAAGCAACTCCTCAAAGGGCTATGTGCAATATCATTCAATTGAAGAAAAATATTACTTAGCTCTCAAATATCTCTTAAAAAATATTGATGATTAAGATTTAAGATTTAAAAAATATATTTTTATGGGCCCCATAATCAAAAGTGGATTTAATAAAAAAAATTTATTTCACTTAACTCCTTAAATTCTAATCATCAATATATTTTGGAAGATAATTGGGAGCCATATAACAATACTCTCAATTGAATATGCTATTGAAATGAGTTAAAATATTTCAAATAATAATTCAAGCATAGGATTTTACACTAAATGACAGAAAAGGGAGAGAAAGTTGTTTGTAATATTGTCGAATTATTGTCCATAATAATTCAAAATGAATGAAATATTAATCATTAAATATATATAATATAATAGGGAAAGGAAACATGGGAAGGTTCAAGATAGTACTTCCCACCGACACTAAAGAAGAGAAACACAGAAAAAATACAAACACTGGTTATTTATCTATGTAACGCAAACAACACTACATAGAATATATCAAATTCTAGAGAGTAATCCTTACTATAAACGCAAGTGATAACTTGTAAATGATCAAACTATTAAAAATGCATAAGAACGCTAAACTAACTGTTACTGCATGGAAATTTATTGAGCCATATTAAACTATATTTGGCTTGTCTACTAAGTTAAAAATTGTTTGATTACTAAAAAGCTAAGAGATCTTCAGATTAATGCTCAAGTGCTAAAGTTATTTCCCTTTCTCTATATCAATCGAGATAATGATGGATGAGGATGATGTAGGAGCCTCATCCTTCGGTATAGAGGCTTTCCTCTTGGTTTTGGCTCTCGGAACAAACACGAATAATGGATACTACTGGAGAGAAGCCTCGATCGGTCATGGGTATAGAGGTTTTCCTCTTGGGTTTGGCCCTCAGAACAAACACGAATAATGGATACTATTGGAGAGAAGCCTCAAAGGGTCATGGGTATAGAGGTTTTCCTCTTGGTTTTGGCCCTCAGAACAAACACGAATAATGGATATTACTGGAGAGAAGCTTTGAAGGGTCATGGGTATAGAGGTTTTCCTCTTGGTTTTGGCTCTTAGAACAAACACGAATAATGGATACTACTGAAGAGAAGCCTCGAAGGGTCACAGGCTTCGCCCAACTTCTATTTGAAGCACTGAATCACGATTCTTATTTTTTAAGTTTTATTACTAGTTTTTTCTTGGCTTAACATCTCTGTGTTTATTATTGTAATTATAATTAGTATTTTAGACATTTAATGATATAAATTGGGCTACACCTCACTAGTTTCAAGAAAAAAATAGCAAAAAAATAGTTGATTTGTATGCGGATTTAATCATAAAACGATGAGTTATAATACTTATTATTTTATAAGTTATATTAATACTGTAATAATACATTTTATATTAATTATTTCTCATATATTTATCATCACGCATGTAACAACTTATTTTTGGCACCCAATTTTAAAAGCTATTTAAAAAAAAAAGGATAAAAATGCTTGTGTAATAGTTTTGTGCAATCTCATTCTACTTTTTAGCTTATAGGGGTTACTCTTAATGGTACTAGATGCCATAGAAGAGATGGCTTCTAGGGTTTCTTTAGTAATTGGAATATTAATTAATCCTTTATCATCATGATTAGTGATTAAATTAGGTATGAGACTAGGATTAAATTGATCTCAAGGTTCATTATTAACATTAAAAAGCTTAAGAAAATAACTCAATTGGCAATGTTACAAAAGTTATTATATTGAAAATAATCTAATATGCGCTCACTCTGAAAGAAAATACATTAATATATAGTATTTATTATATTGGACAAAGTTACAAAATAATCGAGGAGTTAGATATATTTATTTAATTATCTGAGATATGAGTTCCTGAATAACTATACAATCTCCCTCAAAGGCTATGTACAGACCTGAAATCAATTTGAATGAACCCATGATACTAATTTCTGATCATTTATTTCAAGTTCTGAGTAAATATCATATAAATATATCAAAGTAGGTCAAAGTTTAATAGCGATGCAAAAGTTGTAAAAGAAATAATTTAATGAAAATAATGATATCTTTTATTTTAGTAAAAATATCAATATTATTTATTTATTTGTATATATTAAAAATAGCAATTATTATTATTATAAGCAATAATATATATATATATATATATATATATACATATAGAAAGAAAATGACTGAAATGAAAGTTGCAGAAATTAAAAAATATATATGCGCAGATTATGCAGATTATGCTAAAAATGTGCTATCTTTATAATGGCTTTGTGCGTGCTGCTATGTGGATATCTCATTTTTATATGGCTGACCCTTGGGATTCTTGTCTCTTTCACTTTTTTGTTGCTTTTGTGGATGATGCGTATTTGCTTAAGCTTTTCTTGTTTTGGGTTTTCTTTTTTTGTATCTTATGCTGGATAGATTTGTTTTGGGTTTACAGCATGGGTTGTTTGAGGTTTTGCTGCTGGTCTTTTCTGAGATGGTTTGTTGGTTTGCTGGGGAGGCCTTGTCGGCTGAATTTAAGCTGAGGCTATTTGTTGGTTTGTTATCTGAGGTTTTTGGAGTGCTTGTTTGGTTTGCTGGAGAGGTCATGTCGGCTTATGGAATGCTTCAATAGGCTTATCTCCTGCTGGGGCTGTATAACAACCCAGGTTGTTACTTTGCTCAATTAAGACTAATCTAAGTCTTAATTAAGATTCTAAGTCATTAATTAAGTGATTTGAAACTCATCTCTGAAACCTAGGTCAAACCAAGAAGTCAACAAAGTCAAAACAAGAATTCTGGAAAATCCTAAAACCTGGAAATTTGACTTTTTATCTAGACCTCAGATTGAAAATTTGACTTCGCCATTGCATTCAGAACACCCAAATTAGCTAAGGGTGCAATTTTGGAGACATTTGGAAGTCGTTGATTTTTCGTCGAATATTTTAATATTATTTAAATACCCTAAATAATCAAATAAATAAATATTCATCGGATCGAAAATCCGAGTGCGCCGTTGCGTTCCTCACCCTTCATTTAGCTAAGGGTGATTTATTGGAAATTTTTGGGATGCATTTAATAAGTTAAAATTGATTAATTAAAATTATATATTTTAATTTAAATAATTATTTAATTATTTAAAACCCTAACGGCGCCGTCAATGAATTAACGCCATCTGCTATTTAGGTTAGAGTTAACGGTCCGTCATGACCGTCCGATCTGAGATCGGACGGATCCGGGCTCGTCTTCTCCGCGGACTCAGCGCGTGGAATCGGGTCCGACACGCGTTAGAAGCGTCGAGCGACGGAGGTGTCCAACGCATAGGTCACCACTTTGAAGCCATTTAAAGTCTCCTTTTTATCATGTCGATCATTTTTCACCTCTGAAAATTAAGTGGGAGCGCCGACTGAACCTGGAAACTCGAACCCTAAAACTCGCCGACGGATTTAGGTACCCACCTCCTTCCTTTTTCTTTGAATCCATATCAATCTATTTCAATATATAATCTGTTTTATTATTGCAAACGTTTACTCCAGCACGATCGATCAAAATCCCCATTCGATCGTGCCAGCAAACCCTAAACGCGAAGCGAAGGAGGCGTCGAGTAGGAGATGGAAGCGGCGGACGAGATCAGATCGTAGATCTTGACTCAAGCCTGTCCGTCCGATTCTAATTAGTATAATCCCTTGTGTTTAGATTATGTCTAAGCTAAACTATTTCCAGTTAATTAATCCAAATCTCAAATCATATCGATAGATCTGCGTAGGTGATTATCCTCCGTCCATTTTCCTGATCAAATAAATCTGGATCGCAAATTTCGAACCCGGTTTCACCGGTTCATTTTGTTTTCCAGACCGGTCTAGCCGGTCTATCAATCATGTCGGCACGTCATCAAGAGCGGGGTCCACCTCTGTAACGCACAGCTGTTGCGCAGGGAGGTGGGACCCACTTTTGGCTAGCCCTCCAATCCCATGGAGCCAGCTGTTGATGGCGGGGTCCACTTCTGCCACTATCCTCCTTTCGACCTATAGGCGCACGCCACGTGGACGAGGGACCCACCTGCGTTCTACCGAGCCGTCTCTTCCTGCATAATTAATATTATAATTTATATATATAATTATATAAAAAAAACTGATATAAATATATGTATATATATATATATAATAACTTATGATTATATCATTACAGATATGTTTAAATATGAAATTTTATATATCAAATTAATTAAATATTAAATCATAATTAATTAATTACTAATTTATAAATTATAATGTTAAATATTAAATATCATAAAGATTAATTGACTTAATTAATTATATTTAATCTCAAACTTTAGAAAAATCATAACTCCTAAAATACACATCCAAATATAACAAATAAATATACCATTAGACTCAAAAAAAAATTATAAGAAATAGTTTGACACTATTAAATTTTCAATTAGAGCTATGTTTAAAATAGTGACATTTTAGGTTATTAAATAAATCAAATTATGTCCCAAAACTTCAATCAATCATAACTTTTAATCCACTAATCCAAACACACCCAATATGGGTCTTAAAGTGATCAAAAAACCCTAAGGATCATTTTAGTAGGATTAACTTGGCTGTTTGGATTAGTTTGAGCCTAATCACTTTTATGTCCTAACCCTAATTACCTTAATTAGACCTAGAACTTCAATTGACCATAACTTGGTCAATTGAGCTCCAAATGTAATGATCCAAAGGTCCATTTAGATCAGAAGAATTTAATTAATAATAATATGTAAAAATATTTTAGATCCAACGATTAGATTTGCTATTCACTCTTAATTACCTTAAAACTTGATTAGTGAATATTAGCAAATCTAGTAACCAAAATTGAGTAGTTTCAGAAAGCTCATAGAACTATTTTAGAATTAATTTGTAAGGTTGGAATAATATTTGAGTGATTAATTTTGTTAATCACTTACTAATCACTCTTAACCCTAATTAAGTCACAACTTAGTCAAATTATGTCCAAATTGAACATAATACATGTCATTGTAATCAGTGGACTATTTGTAAACCATAGCCACTAACTTTACTCAATTTGGACACTAATTGGCAAAGTTAGAATTTTTGACCCATAATTAAGGATTCATTAATCACATTTTTACCTTAAATCTTGTATTGGCCATAACTTGGTCAATACTTATCAGAATTTTAGCAAATTTAGATTCTATGGAAAAGCTTAGACAGTAAAAAGCATTAATCTAAAAGAAAATTTAACTTTCACTTAGTCAAATTACTAAATTGCCCTTATGAGTCAAATTCACTAATTTGATCTCATATGGCTTATTAATCACCCAAAATTGATTTAGTTACTGTCTAATCTTATATTAGATAGTAAGAATCACTTTCCAAAATAAAATTTCAGAATTAAAGCCTTAGATCAAAATTTGATCTTTTGAACCCTTAAGTAGGGGCAAAATGGTCATTTTGCCCAAATTTAGGGTTTAGCCTTTAAAAGCCCTAAATTCAGTTTCTAATCACCAAAATCAGTAAATAGAATGATTTAGAACTGAAATTAATCAAATTTAAGTCTAAATTAGGTTTTGATTAAAATCTTAGAATTTGCTCAGTAAAGAAAATTCCTAAGTCCTAAGTGAGTTTTTCTCATTCTTTAATCATTCTTAGACCCATCCTTAGGTATTATAACATTAGTTACGAGGTGTGTCTTGAGAGATACTCTTAGTAATTAAGAGCCTTATTTCCTAAGATTAGGAATAGATCTTAAGTTAGAATTCATCTATTGAGTAAATTGGGTTACTCAATTAGATGAAACCTTAAGTTTTCTAGTTTATAGATTTTCTTAGTTTATTAAATGATTATTTGATCTTTAAACTTTAGAACTAAGAATAGAGATCTATCCTAATAAAATTGATTTATCATTAGGATTTGCCTTAACCTAATCTGTGAGATTTAGGTTCTAAACCTTAGACCTTTAGATTATACCTTTAGATTAAGTGGTTAGACCCCATTATTTGGAGTCTAATTCTTAATCTTTTCATCTTGATTTGGCTAATCAAGATGTGGTTGGGATAAATTAATTTACAAAACTAGGTCGATGATTTATTCATTTTAACCAAATAGTCGTCTTTTGATTAAGTTATAATTAGGACTTGGCCAGTCCTAATCATCTTCAACAAGTAGGATTCGTGATTCTAAGTTACAGAATGTGTAAGAATTGATACTTCTGAAACTTATGTAACTTAGAGTAGATAGAACGAATAAAGTAGATAACAAAGGATATCACCTGTGTTTTAGATAGAGTTTCTTGCACTTTGATTTTGATGCTTCGCATTCCTTGATTTTGAGCCTTATACCTTGAACATGTATTATGTACATAAGATATTTTGATAAATATTTTATGTTAATTTGGAACATTATTTATAAGCAGCATTATGTTCGTTTCACAAGTGGTATGTAAGGTGTAGCTTGATTAGTATACCTCTTCGATCAACCCGTTCGGGGTCGGCAACCTTTCGAGGGTTTAATGTCCGACAGTCTATTGGCCATGCCTAGTCCGAGTGATAGGATGGATAGACTCTCGTCCTACTGACTACAGAGTCAGGATTCTGATGTGGATATACTAATTCAAGTACACTTACATTCAGTTCTGTCTTAGCTCATCAAGCTAAGGATTTCAGTGATGTTCAGTTCAGAGTTTCTTAGCTCATCAGGCTAAGAATTGCTGATTTCGTGTTCAGTTCAGATGACTTATATAGTTACTGTAGTTTCAATTTGCAAATTCTATTTTACTAGCATATTCTGTATTTCAGCACTATTTTTACTTTCAGTTTTTCTGCACATGTTATATATATAGGATGCTAGTTTTGCTTATTATTTTCTTATGCTTACTTAGGATGTTAGTTGTTTTCAATTTCATACTGTTATGTATGTCACCTAGCATATTCTGTTTGATCATAAACATATTTAGGTTGTACCTTTTCTTACAGTTTAGTTTAGTCTTTTGCTTACCTGTCCTTATTATAGTTGCTTGGAGGAGGTATGTATTACTTCCTAGTTGTTTTAGTTATAAACTATTTGTTTATAACTTATTACTGTTCTTTTGTACGCTTTTCTGTACCTATTTTGCTCAGTTCTGTTTTTATGGTGATATTCAGTTAACTTAAATAAACTTTTACCCTAAAATGTACTTAGACATATTGTCTAACCAGTTTTTCTTTTGTTGGCTGGGGTCCTACCATTATGAAATTGATAATAGTAGGATCTGAGTTTGTTGGAGCAGTAGATCCAGTGGAGAGCTTGCCATTGGAGGAGGAGCCCGTTCCTGAAGATCTGTAGCTTTAGTTTTTCTTTCAGTGAGATTGAGGGTTCATTTCAGTTCTTTTAAACTTATTAAATATTGTAATAATACAGGTTTATATTTCTCTTTCAGTACCTTACTTATTCTGTAATGTTGTATTTATACTGTATTGGATGGATGTTATACTGTTTTATGTTTCCGCACTCTGAATTCATGTATGATCATTTAGTGATAGTATTTCTGGATTGAATGGCAAAGTCCTTATTTAAATTGGATTAGAATGTGTGTCTAATCTAATCTTAAGTGGGGACCTTGTCATTTGGTGACCCCTCCACCGTAATCATGTTAACTTAAGGGTTAACAGGACCACGGCGGGGCAGGGCAGCCACAGGCTGTATGCTGTATATGTTTGTTTGTAGGTGGGTGCTTTTGTGGTGGCTGAATGATGTTGCGATTGCCGTTATCTGTAGATTTTGTGTGACTCTGAATATCTTCTGGAATTTGTTGATATTGATGTTGGCTGGTCTCCTTATCTCTTTGGAAGATTGGGCTCTTTGGTTGGCTGGTTTATATATTTATTTAGGTACCGAGTTTGCTGGTCGAGGTTGGCCTCCTCATGGCATTTTAGTTTGTCTCTCTTTGCTTAGTGGCTTGGCCCTTCTGGTTAGCTGCTCCTTCCAGCTCCCGCCGGGTCATGCAGTCACCCTGTTTCTGTCTCTCGTGGAGAAGTAGGACTGTTTATGCAATTTTCCTTGCATGCGTTTAACCATGCTCAGAAAGAGGTCTTCTTAGCACATCGACTTTAGGTTTGCCATTTTGGTTTAAACTTTTTGGATGATCGTTGTCTGTTTTGGATGATGCTGCGTTCCATGCATGTGTTTAAGTATGTCCCTTTTTCCTGTTCTATATTTTGTATGTTGCTATTATTGTGTTTTTTATTTTTGGTTGTTTTGTTTTCTTTTGCGTCTGGAAACTTTTAGGATATACCCTGGGTCTCTATTTTTGAGGGTGATTTCAGGATTTTTTTTTCTAGGATTCTGTACTCATCCCAGCCCTGTCCCATATATTCATTTGTTTTTTCGTGAAATAAATTTCTGACGAGATGACATTTAGTTATATATATATTTATATATATAAAATGACTGAAATTAAAGTTGCAGAAATTAAAAATATATATACATATATAAAAATAAGAAAATTTGCATAAATAAAAATATAATAATAATAATAATAATAATATTATTATTATTATTATTATTAACAGAAGAAGAAAAATTTTCATGAAGATACTCAATTTGACCAAAAAAAATTGTCATGAAACCTTTTAATTTTGAGTTGAAAGAGTACAAATCTATATGAGCTTCACTTTTCTCTTTTGTAATGTTTTCTTCTCTTTTTAAGTTATAAAAGAAGATTACTCTGAATGCAGCCTGTGGACCTAAGCGAACAATCATCGAATGACATAAATTCTTGGTGCTTGTGTTTGCTTATTTTATTCATGATTTGTTTCAATTTTTCTTTCTCAAGTGATCCTATATCATCTCTTCGTGAAGTATATATCCCAAAGTTCAATTAAAGGAAAACAAGTTCATATTATCCAATTGCAGTAGCATATTCAGTATTATAAAGCATCGTCATTCCTTAAAAGACTTCTTTTTCGTTCATGGTGAAAACGGAGGGCTATTTTTTCCCAATTATTTTTACTGAATTTATACTAAATTAGTAGTAATGGAAGGTCTGTGAGTGATGATGATTTCTCTTGTCGGCTATTCGGGTTTCAGGAGCGTTAGTATACAACGGCACAGCTCCACTTTGTTGGATGGTGCTTGTTGAGATACAAATTTAGGTTCTCGATGACTTTAGTGAGCCCCAACTCCCAAGGTAGACTGTACAACCTTGGGGCGTCTTCCCAACTCCAAGGTAGACTGTACAACCTTGGGGCGTCTTCGACATCCGCATCATTGACTCTAAAGGGAATGTCTTGGAAAGGGATTCCATGGGGAAGATCTCTTCTGGGCTTTGAGAGGCTGCAGAGGCTCAGCTTCGCTTCAGCCCACATGAGTACATATTTGAATTAGGTGTGCAAGTTTTCATCACTGAATGATTTGTTATTTAGGCACTTATAATAAAAATAATAAATATGCTTAGAGTAAGTAAAATATATGGAATATTTTATTACAATATAATAATTTGTACTTAAATTAAATTTTATATATTTATAATTAGTTATTAGCTCTATTTTAATTAAAACAGTAATCATAGGGTAGACTATGGAGTTAGGACTACTAGTTTATAAATGCATCGTTATCCCAAAATAAATAACGTTATTTTGGTAAATAATCTTAAAATATGTAAATTTATTTAAATTGCACAAATAACTTTTTTGAATTTTAACAATTCTTAATTATTTTCTTAATGCTCAAGTGCTTGGTAGCACCCAAACGCTCAATGCTTGGCTCACTATAGTGTTAAAATTCTATGAGCACTTGCCTTTAATGTCTTGCAAATGTTGTTGGCACTTGGGCACGCCTAAGCGCCAAACCCATTTGCTTGGGCTCGTCTAAGCACTCAATGAGATAGATTATTATGTAACTTAAGGCTTAGATCCACTACCCAAAGCCTAGTGCTAGTGAGTTTGATAATGAATAGATTTATAGCATAGTCACGATCAGGATCTAATCTAACAGTAAATGACACATAATAAGTAATATAGAAGAGAAAGGCTAAGGTTTTTATGGTTTACCAAGCATTTAAAACCTTAATGATGCAAGACAACATGTACATGCGAAAGTAGAGGCCCATGAGTCGAGCTTTTGCACGGGGTTTACTTGAATATATTTATTTTGAGTCGCGCCATGTTGTCCTTTTTTGTTTTGTTTCGAGTAGTATTATATTTGATTTTTGATTTGTTTTATCGAGTCATAGCTAGGTTTAGTTCAAGTCTAAAGTCCCTAAAGAGCATATCAAATGTAAGAAAGTGTGCTTGAGTAGCTCTAATGAAGGTGTTTCCAAGGTGCTATATGCTTGTCAACCCTTACTCTAGGAGCTCCTAATAATGTTAATGATTATGTGAGTTTTGAGATAGAGTTTGAAAAGTGGTAGGGAGATGGGTGGGCTTAGAAGATGGGAACAACAATGGAGGTTGAGAAGGTGGAATTGGAAGTTCAAGTGAATCCAAGGGCTATAGGGACTCTCAAATGTGCAAAGGTGTATTCCCGAAGTCTCATTGGTTAGTATAGGCATTTCCCTAAGATCCTTCCCATGCAAAATGGGTCGATTGATGGTTGACCATGGTCGACCATTAGTCGTGAAAGGCCGAGATGCAATGGTACTACTCTTGTGACAGTATCCATAACCGAGCATTTGTTTTTTCGGGGTGGGACACATGGAACAATTTGGGAAGAAATCCACCACAGGAAACTTATCAAATGGCTCAGGACACGACTTTCTGTTAAGCTAAAATTGTAGGTCTTGAAACAAACCATTAAACTATGGTTCAATTTTTATTGGAATTACTAGTTAGGCTTGACCTATAGATGAGGGTGCTGAGAGATTTAAGATTCGTCCAACGGTTAAGCTGTATTGGGAGGTTTAAACATTCTTATTCACTACCCAATTATAGTAACTAATGGGTTTTAATGTATGAAAGTTATACCATCATGCTCCTAAGGAGCTCATGGTTCGATTCTAATTATTTGTTTCATGACTCATAGTTCGTGTGCAAAGTTTTCGTTCAGGGGGATTAGGCTTATCAAAGATCCCGAGCTTGGGGGCAACAACCATGTTCACTCGGGTTGGTGGGTCGGGTTCCTGGGTTAGCCTTATATGGATGAGAAATTATACGTTGTTTGATCTTTTCTCAATTTAAATTCGACGATGATTATTTGTTTTGCGTCCGATGTTAACTGGTAATTTGCAAGTTGGACATCATCCCCTATCAACGTTTATATCTGCTTTTTAGTCCGATTCATATGAAAAATTAAATTAAATGAGAATTTAATAAAATTAAATCATATGAAAAAAAAATTCAATTAATATATAATGTATTTTATATATTTTTTTGCTCATATTAAATCCAAATTAAATAAAACTTTTAAAATTTGTAATGAAATAATGTCAAAATTTTATTAGAAGAGAAAATTAATGGATATATTTGATTTGATTCTTTCTCACGGCTGACTGCATCCTTGCATGCTATCTTGGAAACATGTTTCCCTGATACTTATCCACTCAAACATCTTGGAAGAACCCTAAACTGTGAATAATTGTAAACGGTGTTCTGTGGAATGATCCAACTGACCACCTTATTGAAGCCTTAAAAATATTCTCGATGAACTTCCAACCCGGCGGCAGCTTTAAACTTTTTAAAAATGCATTGAAGAGCCTTCAAATTCTCGAAGAAATAGAGGGATAATTCCTCCATTGCCTGTACGAAGAGGTAAGAAGACAGTGGACACCATTTTCTTAAACTATTAGAAGAAATCATTTTACCTATTAATGATGATAGGATAGTTTCATGTGTTTTCATTGCAGTGTATCATCAAATTAATATTTTAAGTGAAAAATAAGTAAATATGTCTCTCCCATTTCATTAAGTATTATAAAATTAAGAGGTTAGGTTTGAATTCTGGATATGGATTAAATTTATCCTATGATCTAAGTAGAATAGATTATTGTTAGAATCCTGTATCTTACGGTATTAACCTTTCATTATTTTGAGATCTTTACAAGTAAATAAAATTATGAATTAATGACATCATACATTAGGATGCGGCTAAGCTTTCCATGACTTTAAGGGTTTGGTCACAGTGGAGATGTGGGGACGGAGTTTGTTGGTGAATATTACCACTTATGCATGTCTTGAACACTCGAACCTTTTTACTCAAGCTTGATGTATCATGCCAATCTAGTTTGTAATTAGTTCATTAAGTCGTATTAAAACTCTAGGTAGATTGATGAGCGGCAAACTTCCAGCCTTTCTTTGTTAAGAGGGTGGCTTAAATTCTTTCTTAAGTTCAGTCAAGACCTATCATTTGCTGTTTTAGAGTTCTAAGTGAAAGATTCTACCCATATTTAAAGTCTTTGATTAACATTAAAGGGGTTACAGCGTGCAGCAGTAGAAGAAGGTGTTACAGTGCGCCGCAGCAGCTGGCGCCGGAGAGCTGGGAGCTACAGTACGCTGTAGCGCCCGCGGCTCTGTCAGCCCAGTTTTGAACCGCCTGTATGTATTCTTAAGCCGTTTTTAGGGTTAAGAGGCAAAAATTTGAAATTTTCCCGCTTCCATTAGTTTTGGGTGTGGTGGCTGCTCAATTGCAAAGAATATAAAGCTCATGAAGGTTTTATAAGGGTGTTAGTACCGAACCACGCAAATCCCTTTGTCTTGTGGCTATGAATGTTTGCATGTGTTGTTTTCTTACTTTATTTGATTTTCCTTAAACGTCTCAAGCTTTTGTTCCACATTGATTCGTGTGGCGCCCCGCCCCTTAACTGCCAACAATCAAGGCTAAGGAGAGGTGTACCACTTTAGCAAATCTCTCACTTATCATTAGATTAATGTGTAATCCTCAATTCACTAATAAGGGAAGGATGTGCCCTGAATAATATAACAGAATCATTCACTAAGTATATACATTCATCAGAGTAAGAAAACAAAGATAATAAAATATGCTACATCCAATCCACCACAATACAAGTAAAAAGTAAACATGCAGCTTAGAATAAAATAGTATAGTAAAAGAACATATATTAATATCTGAATTATTACAAATATTAAATAAGTTTTAATGAAAATAATAATGCTCTCATCCTCACAAAAATAAAAGAGAAACTGTGGCGCCCCGCTCCTTAAGCCCACAATTATTAAGTTAAGGGGCGGAGGGTCACATGTGCAAATTCCTCTCTTATCATTGAATTAGGTAGATCCACAATCCACTAATAAGGGAAGGACTTGCACAGGACATCTAAGAGGATCAGTCACTAAATCTGATATACAAGCAGAGCGCGGAAGCTAAATGAAGTAAATTGTACATCCATTCACCATGCATCACATAAGAAATAGTAGTAAGATAACTCAAAAAATAATAAAGTGCATAAAGTAAAATACAGTCACAGTACTTGCATTATTATAATATTTAAATAGTTTAAAAGACTGAAAGATAAACCACTCATCCTCACAAGCGACAAAAAGGAACTAAGCAGTATCCGGCTCTCCTGGTTGAAGCTCTTCCTCTAAGTAAGGCACCTCTACTTCAACACCTAGCTCCTCAATTCTATCTGAATCTGATATTATTGGTTTCATAATGCTAGGACCCCAGCCAATAAAAGAAAAATCTTGTTAGATAATTATCTAAGTATATTTTAGGCTGAATGTTTTACATGTGTTATTAATGTCACCATTTTTATACTTAAACACAATAAAAAGTAACTAAGCAGTAGGAGCAGTAAGCGTAATAAGGAGCAGGGACAATTATAAATATAATATTTATAACTAACAATAAATGATGCAAAAGCACACCTCAATAACTAAATAAGGAATGTGCATATACATATTTAGTACAGTAAGTTAAAGTACTGAAAGTAAAGTCTAACCCTAAATATATTGATGATCATATGACATATACAAATTAAATGACAGAAATCTAAATATGGTACATATAATAAGTAACAAAGTCTAGCATCTTTTAAATATGCATAAGTGAGCAGGAAAGTAAAGAAATATAGCTAACTGAAATATGCATCAAAATACAGTACACAGTAAGCTAAAACTGAAACAGGTATGTAAACACTGCCATATCAGAAAGTTGGTCATCGGGCCGGTGAAATCCCCAAAGCCTTTCTGGGCTAGGGCAGACAGAATTCAGCAGCAGAACTGAGGAGGCAGTAAATAGGAATGCAGAATTTTTTAATTATTTTATTTTGTTTCTGTGGACACGTTCAGAAACAGCTGAGGAGTCAATCACGTCTGCAAGACTATATGGGTTCCAAGCTTAACACACACTCCTCAATGAGTAATGTTAAGTATTTTTTTTACTTCTTACCCCTATTCATTAGGGTAAATGTGCACCTGAATCTACTAAATATACTGAGGCAATTGTTATCCTAATTATTCTAAGTTTTCATTTCATGCACAAAGTTCTCTTATATGACATGAATAAGGAATTTAAGCACAAAATACAAGGAATGCGTAGCAACAAAAATTAATCAAGTAAGCAAAGGACTCTTCTATACATGGTGACATAATTATTATCTAATTTAACCATTCTAACTATTTTAAGTTACACAAGTTTAGGATCTCCAATTCCTACTATCAAGTGTAACTTAGAAGCACATTCTTATATATTAAAAGGATTAGAACTGATCAGGTTCTAATCTAATTCAATCAAACATGACTACAAGTTCAATCAATGAATCATATGTCCTAGTTTTATGAATTTAGACGTCATATCTAAGATCTGATCAAGATCTACTATACTATAAATTATGGATTAAATACCACGAGATTGAGCTTAATCACATAATCTAAAAAGGTTAAGACATAAGATCTAAGTTTCAGTCTAAACATGATCTATTGATTAAGGTAGATCTTATTAAATAAATTAAACTTAATGGAATGAATCTCCTCATCCTAAATCTAGGGTTAAAAAACAAAATAATTAAAATAAGTTGTAAAATTTCTAGAAACTAATAAAACTAAGGATTCATTTATTAAATAACCCACTTATCTAATAAATAAAATCTAACATATGAGCTAGTCCTAGTCTCAATAATGGCCCTAATGCGAGGTGAAAAGATCATAAGAAAAAGACTTATAGAATTTTGGGGAATTTTACTAAGTTGACATAATGGCTGATTTTTCTCACTTAAATGATTCTAATACAGTTCTAATACTAGTTTGAGTGATTTAAAACACAGATTAGAGGTTAAGGGCACTTAACCTAAAATTTGGGCAAAATGACCATTTTGCCCCTACTTAAGGGTCCAAAAAATCAACTTTTGAATTAAGGGTCCAAATTGAAGTTTCTTGGTACTAAATGATTCTTTACTATCTAACTTGAAGATAGACAGTAAATTCGCTCAATTTAGACAAGAAACGGGTCCTATAGGTCCCAACTAAGATTTTTGACCTAAGGGGTATTTTAGTAAATTGCACTTAATGAAATCTAAATTTTATGCAGTTTACTGTTGATTGCTGTTCAAAGATTCCATAGAGTCTAAGAACACTAAATTCTGAGGTCTAATGATTTAATTATAGTCATTTGAATTTCTAAGGGTAAAAAGGTAATTTTTCCTAAAAGGGGGCAAAAAAGCTAACTCTTTCATTTGATGTTTAAATTAAGCAAACTCAGTGGCTATAGCTTTTCTATAACATACTAAGTACTTTAACTAGGAGTATACCCAAATTAGACTTTAAATAGTCAAGTTATGACATAATTATAGTTAGGGGTATTTTGGTCATTTTTTAAATTTCTAAGGTTCAAAACCTAAATATAATTTTTGTTATTATTGTCACTGAGATTCTAAGCTATCTAGCAATTTGCACAATACATTTTAGGTACAAGGTAGGCTTTGAGCACTTATTAAAAATTACAAGGTTTTCAAACTAAATTTTCATATAAAAATTTATGCAATATTCAATTTTAACTAAAATAAGTTCACATTTGATATAATTCAGTTCCACTAGGGTCATAGGGACCTTAAAATACTAAAACAGTGAAGTTTTGGCAATTTCAGCCAAAATTGGGCAATTTTTCAGAAAATTCTAGGGATTTTGTAAATTCAGACGCTGCAGCGCGCTGGAGCATGCGGTAGCAATTTTTTTTTTGCGTTGGGGTGCGCTGCGACCCGCTGCGGCGCGCTATGGGGCGTTGCAGTGATTCATTTTGCAAAATTTACTGTTCCATTAATTTATTTTGACATTTCCTAAGTTTTTCATGAAAATTTCCGCTGCAGCGCTCTACGACGCACAGTAGCGGTCTATTTTCCGAAATACTATTTAATAATTGATTTTATATGATTTCTGGCGAAATACCGCTGCAGCGGCCTATTTTACAAAATCGAGCGCTGCAGCGCCAGATGGTGATTTTGCCAGGATGAAACTTGGAAGGCCTACTTTCGAGCTTAATTACTCTCAATCCAAAGCATTGCATGAGCGGTGTCATATATTGATGGAAAGGTCTTTTCGATACCTTTCCATCGACATTAAAATCGGCACAAACGAAGCATCCTAACTATACAAAAAATGTGGATAAATGACAGGGTATATAGAATGCAAACAAAATAGAGCATTAGATTTAATCTCATGGAGAGCTGTAATGGCTTGCATACTTAAACATGGATGTCTAGAGATGTATTCAAGCATTATAGCTATATGAAGAAGATAAAAGAGAGGGTTAGAGGGGTACCTTAGCCTTTAGGAAAGGAATAAGAGGAAGGAGGCACCTTTGTTTGCTTCAAGCTTGGAGATTGAGCGGAGCTTCTTCTTCTTCAGCAATCACCCAAAGAAGGAGGAAGGAGGGAGGAGGGGCTCAGCTTTTGCAAAGGAAAGAAGAAGGAGTTTAGGCCCCCCTTCTTAAATGAGGAGAAGGAATGATGAGCCTAAGGATAGGGAGGAGTAAGGGTGTAATAACCCAGGTTGTTACTTTGCTCAATTAAGACTAATCTAAATCTTAATTAAGGTTCTAAGTCACTAATTAAGTGATTTGAAACTCATCTCTGAAACCTAGGTCAAACCAGAAGTCAACAAAGTCAAAACAAGAATTCTGGAAAATCCCAAAACCTGGAAATTTGACTTTTTATCTAGACCTCAGATTGAAAATCCGACTTTGCCATTGCGTTCAGAACACCCAAATTAGCCAGGAGTGAAATTTTGGAGGCATTTGGAAGTCGTTGGATTTTCGTCAAATATTTTAATAATATTTAAATACTTGAAAATTCAAATAATTAAATACTCGTCAAAACTAAAATCCGAGTGCGCCGTTGCGTTCCTCACCCCTCAATTAGCTAGGAGTGATTTGTTGGAAATTTTCTGGATGCATTTAAATACCTAAATTTAATTAATAAGGTCAAAAGATATATATATTAATTTAATATTAATTTTGATTATTCGCAACTAACGGAATTTGTCAATTTATCTATGCATACCGTTTCTTTCCTCTGATGCTGTCCGGATCAACGTGAGGCCATTTGGATCGTCCGATCTGAAACTGATCGGACGACTGGAGGTTCATCTCCTTCGGCTGGCGAGCGCGTGGCGAAGCAGATGCGACGTGCGAAGCTTTCGATCGACATGTGTCGATACCGCCGCTCAAGGATCCTTTAGATGCTCTGATTTTTTTTTTTCTTTTTCCGTGACAGTTTGATTATCAGAGGAGGCCATCTGTGGCGAGGAGTGTCACCTGAAGCTTTAGAAGGATCTTGAGCAAACCCTAGATCGTGATTCTTATTCAATTAAGGTACTCACTTTCCACCAGCATATACTTCAATCTCTTTCAAAATCGCAGTTCCCTTCATTTCATTCAATTGCTTTCTAAGTTATTATGCGTATATCAATTATTCAGTAGGATTAAATTTGAATCATTCGTGTAAATTCATTGTCAAGCTTCCCTAAAAAAAAAATTTAGGGCATCGAATTATCGTCAAGTAGAGGAGGTCTAAGGTGGAGGTGCTGCACTCATTAGAATGACCAGTTCACAAGTTCACCGTCGGATTGTGTATTTTCCCCAAGAAGATGGATTGTGTATTTTCCCCAAGAAGATCTATTCGATGCACTGGACCAAAACCCTAATTTTGCGATTTTCGGCGCCTATCGAAGAAGACGACTCTCCTTTCCGGACAGGGCCGGGTTAGGTTCGTCCTGACCCACGTGAGTGCCTCAGCTATTAGCGTGGGACCCGCCGTGAGAGTAATAATGGAAATAAGGATTAAGATCAAAACAGAGAAATTTTAATTAAATCAAATTGAAATGAATTAAATTAATTCAAATGATAGAACTTTAATACTCCATAATTCTCAAACCATAAATCCAAACATAATAAAATCATAAGTCATTTTAATCAAAAAATTATGAGGAACACATTAGCACTATTAATTTTGTAATTGGAGCTACATTTCACATAGTGACATTTAGGTTCCCCCATAATTACCATAAATGCCACAAAATTTCATTAGGTCATAACTTTTTATGTGTTTACCCAAACATACCTAATATGGGTCTTAAAATGTTCAGAAAACCCTAAGGATTATTTTGGAAGTATTCATTTTACTGTTAGGGTTAAATTGTGCCTAATCACATTTAAGACCTAACCCTAATTACCCTAATTAACCCTAGAACTTCAATTGACCATAACTTGGTCAATTGAGCTCCAAATTTGATGATCCAAAGGTCCATTTAGATCAGAAGAACTTAATTAACAGTAATATGTAAAAATATTTTAGATCCAATAGTTAGATTTGCTAATCACTCTTAATTACTCTAAATTTTGATTAGTGAATATTAGCAAATCTAGTAATCCAAATTGAATAATTTAAGTTTCAGAGGACTCCTAGAACCATTTAGAATCAATCTATAAGGTTGGATTAGTATTTGAGTGATTAATTTTGTTAATCACTCACTAATCACCCTAAACCCTAATTAGGTCTTAACTTAGTCAAATTAGGTCCAAATTGAGCCTACCACATGTCATTATGATCAGTGAGCTATTTGTAATTCATAGCCCCTAATTTTGCTTAATTTGGATATTAATTGGCAAAGTTAGGATTTTTGACCCATAATTAAGAATTCCTTAATTAACCTTAAACCCTAGATCTTGTATTGGCCATAACTTGGCCAATACTTATCAGAATTTAGCAAATTTCTGAAAGAAAATTTAACTTTCACTTAGTCAAATTACTAATTTGCCCTTATGAGTCAAATTCACTAATTTGACCTCTTATGGCTTAATAATTATCCAAAATTAACTTAGTTGCTGTCTAATCTTGTATTAGACAGTAAGAAACACTTTCCAAAAGAAAATTTCAGAATTTAAGCCCTAGATTAAAAGTTAATCTTTTGAACCCTTAAGTAGCGGCAAAATGGTCTTTTTTGCCTAAATTTAAGGTTTAGTCTTTAAAAGCCCTAAATTCAATTTCTAATCACTAAAATCAGTAAATAAAATGATTCATAGTTGAAATTAATCAAATCCAAGTTTAAATTAGACTTTGATTAAAATCTTAATCTTAGTTCCTTAAGGAAAATTCTTAAGTCTTAAGTAAAGTTCTCTTTCTTTAATCATCCTTAGGTCTTATAACATTAGTTAGGATGTGTGTCTTGAGAGATAATCTTAATAATTAAGAGCCTTATTTCCTAAAGATTAGGAATAGATCTTAAGATAGAATTCATCTATTGAGTAAATTGGGTTACTCAATTAGATGAAACCTTGAGTTTTCTAGTTTCTAGATTTTTCTTAGTTTATTAAATGATTATTTAATCTTTAAACCCTAGAACTAAGAATAGAGATATATCCTAATAAATTTGATTTATCATTAGAATTTGCCTTAATCTAATCCATGAGTTATGGGTTCTAAACCTTAAACCCTTAGATTATACCTTTAGATTAAGTGGTTAGACCCCATCATCTGGAGTCTAATTCTTAATCTTTACATCTTGATTTGGCTAATCAAGATGTGGTTGGGATGAATTAATTTACAAAACTAGGTCGATGATTTATTCATTTTAACCAAATAGTCGTCTTTTGATTAAGTTATAATTAGGACTTGGCCAGTCCTAATTATCTTCAACTTGTAGGATTCGTGATTCTAAGTTACAGAATGTGTAAGAATTGATGAATTCTGAAACTTATGTAACTTAGAGTAGATAGAACGAATAAAGTAGACAACAACGGATATCACCTGTGTTTTAGATAGAGTTTCTTGCACTTTGATTTTGATGCTTCGCATTCCTTGATTTTGAGCCTTATACCTTGAACATATATTATGTACTTAAGATATTTGATAAATATCTTATGTCAATTTTGAACATTCATAAATAGCATTGTGTTTTTATGTCACAAGTGGTTTGTAAGGTGTAGCTTGATTAGTATACCTCTTCGATCAACTCATTTGGGGTCGGCTTCTTGTAGGGGGTTTCAGTCCGATAGTCTATGCCATGCCTAGTCCATGGGATAGGATGGATAGACTCTTGCCCTACTGACTATATTGTCAGGATTTTGATATGGTTATACTAATTCAAGTACACTTACATTTAGTTCTGTCTTAGCTCATCAGGTTAAGAGTTTCAGTGATGATCAGTTCAGAGTTTCTTAGCTCATCAGGCTAAGAATTTCTGAGTTCGTGTTCAGTTCAGATGACTTATATAGTTACTGTAGTTTTAGTTTGCAGTTACTATTTTACTAGCATATTTCGCATTTCAGCACTGTTTTACTTACAGCTTTCCTGCATGTGTTTTTATATAGGATGCTAGTTTTACTTACTGTTTTCATATGCTCACATAGGATGTTAGTGTTTTCAGTTTTATACTGTTTAAATTTTGTATGTCACTTAGCATAATCCGTTTGATCATATGCATATTTAGGTTATACTTTCTTAACGTTTTACTTTTCTTTTACTTACCTGTTTGTGTTGCAGTTGCTTGGAGGAGGTATGTATTGCTTCCTATTTGTTTAGTTATAAACTATAGTTTATAACTTATTACTGTTCTTTTGATACGCTTTTTTGCACCTATTTTGCTCAGTTCTGTTTTTTTTTAAGATGATATCTATTTAACTTAATAAAATTGTTTGCCCTAAAATGTACTTAGACATATTGTCTAACCAGTTTTTCTTTTGTTGGCTGGGGCCCTACCATTATGAAACTGATAATGGTAGGTTCTGAGTTTGTTGGAGCAGTAGATCCAGTGGAGAGCTTACCATTGGAGGAGGAGCCCGTTTTTGAAGATCTGTAGTCTTAGTTTTTCTTTCAGTGAGATTGAGAGTTACTTTCAGTTCATTTAAAACTTATTAAATGTTGTAATAATACAGGTTTATATTTCTCTTTCAGTACTTTACTTATTCTGTATTGTTGTATTTATACTGTATTGGATGGATGTTATATTTTATGCTTCCGCACTCTGAGTTCATGTATGATCATTTAGTGATAAATTTTGGAATGAATGACAAAGTCCTTAGTTAAACTGGATTATAATGTGTGTCTAAACCAATCTTAAGTGAGGACCTTGTCATTTGGTAACCCCTCCACCGTAATCATGTTAACTTAAAAGTTAACAGGACCACAGCGGGGTTGGGCCGCCACAAAGGGGGTCAAAAAACTAACTCTTCCATTTGGTGTTCAAATTCAACAAACTCAGTGGCTATAGCTTCCATATAACACACTAAGTATTTTAACTAAGAGTAGACCCAAATTGGACTTCAAATAGTCAAGTTATAATATAATTATGGTTAGGGGTACTTTGATCATTTTTTAAATTTCTATGGTTCAAAACATAATATTATTTTCGATTATTGTTTGCACTGAGATTCTAAGCTACCTAGCAATTTGCACAATACATTTTAGGTACAAGATAGGTTTTGAGCACTTATTAAAAATTATAAAGTTTTCAAACTAAATTTTCATATAGAAATTTATGCAATATTCAATTTTAACTAAAATAGATTCACATTTGATATAATTCAGTCCCACTAAGGTCATAGGGACCTTAAAATACCAAAATAGAGAAGTTTTGGCCATTTCAGCCAAAATTGGGTAATTTTTCAAAAAATTCTGCGGATTTTGCAAATTCAGATGCTGCAGCGCATTGGAGCGCGCAATAGCGCTTTTCGCACGGTAGTCCGCTGTGGCGGTTTTAGCGCCGCGGCGCGCTGGAGCGCTCTCAGCGCTGCGGCCCACTGTGGCGGTCCAACTTGTGAAAATACTGTTCAATTAATTTATTTTTCTGATTTTTTAAAGTTTTTCTGAAATTTCTCTACAGCCCGTTGCAGCGATCAAATTTGCGATTTACTGTTCAAATTGTTTAATAAATGATTTTATATGATTTTTGCCAAAATACCGCTGCAGCGCCAAACGACGATTTCGTTAGGATGAAACCTGTAAGGCTTACTTTTTAGCTCAAATAGTCCCAATCCAGAACATTCCATGAGTGATGCCATATATCAATGGAGAGGTCTTTCTGATACCTTTCCATCGACATCAAAATCGGCACAAAAGGAGCATCCTAGCTATACGAAAAATTTGGATAAAGGATAAGGTATACAAAATGGACAAAAACAGAGCATGCATATTTAGAATAAATGAGCTACCTCAATGAGCCTTAATGGCTTCCATACATGTTTATAGACTTCTAGAGATGCATTCAAGTATTGTAGTAATATGAAGGAGATAAGGAGATGAACAAATGGGTACTTTAGACCTTGCAAGAGGAGGAGGAAGAAAACTCTATCTTCTTCAAGACCTTAGAGAGGAGCTTCTTCTTTCAGCACAAGGGAGGAGGAGGGAAGGAGGGAGGAGAGCTTTAGCTCTTGCAGCAAAAAAGAGGCGGAAGGGGCTGTGTCTCTTCTTAAAGGAGAAGAGGAAGGGAGGCTCCATCATGGCTAGAGAGGCTAGGTGAGGGGAGAGGCATGGGAGGAAGGATATGGATGGGATGGCCAGCCGAATTTGCAAGGATGGCCAACTGAATAAATGCAAAGGAGAAAAGAGAAATAATTGCAAATTTAGGAATAGTTAAATATTATCCCTAATTTTTAATTTATTAAAAATTCAGATTAAATACACGAGTTCCGAAAAATCCCAAAAATTCACCCATAGCTAATTAGGAGGTGAAGAATTCAACGGCAAAGTCGGAATTCGATTCCGACGACTATTTAATTATACTGATTTTTAAGGTATTTAATTATATTAAAATATTCGCAAAAATCCGACTTCCAAACGCGTCCAAAACATCATCCCTAGCTAATTTGAGGGTGACGATCGCAACGACGAAGTTGGATTTTGATTTCAAGGTCAAAATAATTACCTCAATTTTATAATTAATTAAATATTAAAATATTCCAAAATAATCAATTGAGCTCCGAATTGCTCCAAACCTTCAGGGTTTGGTTCTAATGACTAGATGAACTTAATAGAATAATAATTATGATACGATTAAAACAAAATTAAGATGGGTAACAACCTTGGGCTGTTATAGGAATTTTCATAGGCTTTCTAGGCTATGATAGACAAAATAGAACAGTACAATTGAAGAGACAGAAAATACAATATAAATATCTTTTAGTTATTTTATTTTTGTTTTTGTTGAGTCAAGCATGTCTACAAGACTATATGGGTTCCAAACTTAGCACAACACTCTTCAATGAGTAATGCCAAGTTCCCATATTTCTCCTTACCCCTGTCCATTGGGGTAAAATGCGCACTATCAACCAGTAACTTAACCTAATGCAAGTGTTACCCTAAGATTCTATATTTTTGTTTTCATGCAATAATATTTTTCTTATATGACATATCCAAGGAAAAATAACACAAAGTTCAAGGAATATGTAACACAAAATCAAGTAGTAAGTAAGTGACTCTATTAAATATGGTGATATTATTTGTCATCTAATTCAAACCATTATAACTATTCTAAGTTACACAAGTTTAGGATTCTCAATTCTTACTATCGAGTGTAACTTAGAAGTATGTCCTTATAGTTAAAATAATTAGAACTAATCATGTTTTAATCTAATTCAATCAAGATCGACTATAAGTTAAGAAATAAATCATAATGTCCTAATTTGATGAATTCGAACGTTCTACCCTAAGATCTGATCAAGATCTACTAAGCTAGGGATTATGATTTTAACACTATGAGATTAGAGTTAAGCACACAATCTAAAGGTACAGTCTAAGGAATCTAAGGTTTTAATCTAAATATGATATAATGATTAAGGCAAATCATATTAAGCAAAGCCAAACTTAATAGGATGATTCTCTTATCCTAAATCTAAGGTTGAAACATAAAATAATCTAAGGTTGAAAAATCTAGAAACTAATAAAACTAATGATTCATTCATTAAATACCCCATTTATCTAATAAATAAAATCTAACCTATGATACAGTCCTAGCTTTAGGAATAGTCCTAATGTGATATGTTGAATTTCTAAAGAAAAGACTTAAAGAATATTTTAAAAATTTAACTAATTTGATTAAAAAGGATTTATTTTACCAAAAAAAGTTATATCTTCCATTGAAAGGAACCGACATAAAACCTGCAACTATGACAGATGAAGAATAGGAAGTTCTCGATAGAATTGCACTGAGTTTGATTCGATTATCATTGTCTTCTTCTATTACATTTAATATTGTTAATGAAAAAACTACTGTATATCTCAAGGATGCCCTGATGAGAATGTATGAGAAGCCCTCAGCTTCTAACAAAGTTTTTCTGATGAAAAGACTATTCAACATGAAGATGATGGATGGATATTCAGTGATTAAACACCTCAATGGGTTTAACACGGTGACTATGGCGGCCTCCCCCTAATCATCCGGATTAGGAGGTGTTCGTCACTTAGCAAACCCTCACTTAATATTCAGATTAAGGAATGGACCTTCTTAATTAAATGCCAAGGGAGGATGTGCCTTAATAAGCAAAGAGCATCAACAGAAACAATCACTTAAATGAGTATACTATAATTTATCAGAGTGCGGAAGAAAAATAAATGTAACATCTATACAATCCAGATAAAAATTGTACAACTCAGAATACATAAGCATGAAAAGTAAAGCAGTTAAATTATGTATTATTACAAAATGATATTAAAGTTTATGCAGTAATGAAAGTAAAGTTTCTCATATCCTCACAATATCTGGTAGTGACTAATGATCTTCTCCTATATACTTATGGCGCCCCACCCCTTAATCCACAAGAATTAAGTTAAGGGGTGGTGTGTCACTCTAGCTAATACTTCACTTATAATTGGATTAAGATGAGATCTACAATCCACTTAATTAGGGAAGGAGTGAGCATATAATCAAACATTCAGTCACTATCTAAGTAAACATACAGAGTGTGGAAGCGATTTTCAATATAAAAATCCAAGCATCACAATATAAGTATAAAGTAATGTATCTCAGAACATAAGTATAAAATCTAAATATGCAGTCATTAGTACCTGTATTATTACATCAATTTAAGTTCAAATAATAAAGATAAAAGAGCACTCATTCTCACTTAAGAGTAGAAGGGCTAAATAGCTGCTTCTTCCACAGGCTCCTCCTCCGGATATAGCTCCACACCAAGATCCTGATCATCCAACTGAAAAGGATCTGCCATTGTCTGTTTCACAATGTAGGGCCCTAACCAAAAAAGAAAAATTTGGTTAGACAATTATCTAAGTACATTTTAAGCTGATAAATTTTATATGTGTTATGTAATATCACCATTCTATGACTTTTAAGCGACAATATATAAGGGAGCAGCAAGCAATACAAAAGGAAGAAAAAGCTATAAACCATCATTTATAACTTAAGCAAAAAGAGAGGCTAAGACATGCCTCAAGTGTAAGCTAAACAAGGTAAGGCATAAATGTAAATAATCAAACAAGTACTGTGAGAGGAATACTACATCCTAAACATGCTAGTGATCAAAAGAAACATGCCAATTAAGATAAAATAACTCCGTAGTGGTACATATAAATAGCAGCAAGATTCTAACATCCTAATATATAAAAGCAGTACAAAGAAATAGCTAACTGAATAAAAATACTGAAAAGTAACCAAAATATCAAACTGCATATAAACATCCGTGTACAATCTGCCATACAGAAAAGAGCTAATCTAGCCCACCAGAAAAGGCTGAAGGATCTTAGCACTAGTATGGCTAAGGCACCAACAGTATAATTGAATGATCTTAACACCAGCACGGCTAAGGCACTAATAGTGTACTCCTAGTGTCAACAAGGAGACTAGGCAAACAACACACAACAAAATAAAGTCATTCCCATAGTGACATAAGTTGACTAGGCAATCAGAAGGAAATACTGAGAGGCAGCTCAAATACATCCAATTATTATCTTCTCATTCATCACTTTAATATTTTTACAAGGAATCTAAGGAGTCTTCATATTTTTATAACATTTTATTCATGCATCAAAAATCTTATATGATATGCTCAAGAAAATATGGTATAAAAGTATAAAGAATGTGTAGCAACAAAATATCAAATAGAAGTAAGGGACTCTACTAAACATGGTGATATCATTTGTTTTCTATTTTAACCATTCTAACTATTCCAAGTTACACAAGTTCAGGATCACCATTTTCCTACTATCGAGTATAACTTAGAAATTTGTCCTTATAAGTTAAAAAGGATTAGAACTGATCAGGTTCTAATCTAGTTCAATCAGATAGACGACTATGAGTTAAATCAATAAATCATACGTCCTAGTTTTGTGAATTTAGACGTTCTAATTAAGATTTGATCAAGATCTTCTAAACCTATAAATTATGGATTAAACACTACAAGATTTAGGTTTAATCACATAATCCAAAAAGGATAAGACCTAAGTTCTAGGTTTTATTCTATAAGTGATCTACTAGTTAAAGCCAATCATATTAAGTAATCAAGCTTAATATGATGAATCTCCTATCTTAAATCTAAGATTAAAAGACAAAATAATCAGAACAAGTTATAAAATAAAAGAAAAGTCTAAAAACTAATAAAACCAAGGTTTCACCTATTGAGTAACCCATTTACCCAATAAATGAACTCTAACCTATGATCTAGTCATAATCTCAGAAAAGGTCCTTAAGGTGTTGTGTTTAAAACTTAGAGAGATTTCTGGAATCTAACCTAATGGTTGATTTCACTCACTTAAATGTCACTAATATGATTATAACATTAATTTACGAGTTTTGAAATATTAAATAGAGGTTAATAGTACTTGGTCCAATCTTAGGGCAAAATGACTATTTTGCCCTTACTTTAAGGGTCAAAAGTCAACTTTGGACTTATGAGTTAAAATTGAATTCTCTTGGTTCCAACTGATTCATTACTGTCTAACTTGAACATAGACAGTAAGTACGTCCAAATTGGACGAGAAACGATCAAGTTATGACCAAAATGAGACCGAGGGTATTTTGGTCATTTTCCAAATTTCTAGGGTTCAGATCCTAAATATTATTTTAATTTATTGATGACATTGAAATTATAAACTAGTTAGCATCTTGAATTTTTAAATTTGGAATTGATTTGACTAAGTTATGGCTATTTGAAGTCTAGGAGTATTTTGATCATTTTCACTAAGAATTTTAGGGTTGACTTTTTGTCCTGATATCCAAATGAGAAAACTAATACTACTACAGTGATGGGGCTGCTCTCTTGAGCATTTTAAGACCCATATTGACTATGTTCTGATAATTGGGTAAAAAGTTATGAGGTTCTAAAAAAGTCCTAAAATGTTACCTCGTTATACGTACCCCAAAATTAATTTTTACATTATGCCATTTGATTCTATTTATTTTTCTGAGTATTTTGAGACCTATATTAGCTATATTTGGATCATCCTACAAAAAATAATTAAACTTTTAAGTTTTACTATTCAAAAATGCAATTTGTATTAATTTACTATTCATTTATTCAAATTGAATGATTTTACTATTCATTCCTAAAGTTTATATATATAATTTCTGAATTTATTAACCTTTAATTAATAATAATTAATCCATTTAATTAATTAACTAAATTATATAATATTATTATTTTACTATTAAAAAGTCATTAATACTAATTATTGTTTAATTAACCTTAATCACATATTAATATCTAATTAAGAATAATTAATTATTATTTACTGTTTAATAATCATTAATTATTCTAATTACTATTTAAAATTTAATTAATTTTAAAATAATCCTAATTAATTTTTTAATTATTAATTAAAGTTAATTAATTATATAATTACTGCTCAAAAGTCATTAACACTAATCATAATTTGATTAGCCACTAACTGAAATTAATTAATCACTAACAGTAATTAATTAAACTAATTAACTTGTTGACTGGGCAGTGGGTCCCACTTGACACGTGACATTGCTAGAAACTGCCACCTGGCACTGTGGGCCCAACAAGGAAGCCAAAAGGTCGCGGGTGACTGGGCAGTGGGTCCCACTTGACATGTGGCGGGCCCAGAGGCTGCCACGTGGCACTGTGGGCCCCACGGGGAAGCCGAAGCACCGCGCGGCTCGGGCTGTGGGCGCCACGTGACACGTGGCGTGCCGGCTGGCTGCCACGTGGCGCAGTGGCCCCACGGCCGAAGCCGAAGAGGCACGGGTATTTTCCTGCGGGTCCCACATGACACGTGGCAGGCCAGGATGGCGCCACGTGGCGCTGTGGGCCTCACCGGGCTTACACGGACCCGGCCGAGGTCGGGTCGGGCTCGGGTCTACCCGGCCCGACCCGGACTTCACCTTCTCCGCGGAGGGGTCCCGAGGGCGCCGGCTAGGGCACGGCTTTTGCCGGCCTTCCCTGCACCGGACCACCTCGACCCGCACGACCGACGGTAGCCCTTGTCGGGGCCTACACGACGGCGGGGCGGACCTTCGCCGGAGGTGGCCGGAGTCGCTGGTAAATTCTAAACATAGGTCCTAGGGTTCGACGGAGGGTTTACGAGGTTTCGGCTCGAGGCTTCAAGCCTCGGTCTGAGTCGATCGGACCGGATCGAGGTCGATCGGGTCCGGTTGATCGTTGATCCACATCCTAATTTACAATCCTAAGGTTATGCGACGGCGAAATGCAAACGGAGGAGGGAGATCGGGGGGTACTTGATTCCGACGGTTGAGACGAGGTTCGGACGGTTTCGCAAACCCGGAGCCCCGAGCTTGCCTGAGGTCTTATAAGACCTCAGGCGACCTCACCGAGGCCGGGGAAGGCGTCGGTTGGGCCCGGATGGCGGCGGGCGCGCCGTGTGGCGAGCAGGGCGACGGGGCTGAGGACGACGTGCCATAGTCGTTGGATTCGGGTCTGATCTAATGGCTGCGATGACTTCGTCTGATCAGACGGCGCCGTCAGCTACAGTTGACGGTAAGTTAAATATTTAACGGCGCCGTTAAGTAATTAATTAAATAATTTTTTTTCAAAATTTCAAAATTGCAAATATATTTTTCCTAGCTATTTGAGAGGTGAGGAACACAATGGCAGGATCAGATTTTCGATCCGATGAGTATTTTGATTCCTCGTTTTCTGGGGTATTTAAATTATTATTAAAATATTCGTCAAAATTTCGACGACTTTGATTGACACGAAAACTTCACCCCAAGCTAATTTGGGGTCAATGAATGCAATGGCGGTGTCCATTTTCCAATCTGAGGTCAATTTAGATAGGTCAAATTTTAGGGTTTCTAGATTTCTAAGAAATTAGGATTCGATCCATTTGACTCCTGATTTGGACTAGGTCTTAGAGGTTGACTCCAATTGACCTAATTAGTACTTATGATCAGTCTTAAGACTCATATTAGTCCTAATTAACTACGGCAACAACTTGGGTTGTTACAATACTCCTCTTAAATCGGATCTCTAGAAGGACCTCGAATAGCTCAGAATCTACCATTGTCGGTTTCACAATGGTAGGGCCCCAGCCAATAAAAAAAAATCTAGTTAGACAAAATGTCTAAGTACATTTTAGGCTATAAATTGTTAAGTTTTAATGATATCACAATACTAAGCAACATAGGAGCAGTAAGCATTAAGGAAAGGTAACAAAGTTATAATTAACATAATTATAACTTAACAAGATGTAAGGTAAGCACATACCTCAACTCAAGCTGCAAAAAAGGTTAAGTAATGCATAAAGAAATCTACTAAACACAGGTGAAATTTCTAAGTATATGATCAATATAAAATATGCTGCTTTACAACTAAGCTGAATATACAGAACTGAAAGTAAAATTCTAACATCCTACATGCCAAAAGTAAAAGTGAACTACTGAAAGGTAAAACTGAATATTCAAAGCTGTGAGTACAAAGGAACTACAGAAAATGAAATTATAGCAGAAGGCGTACTAAACTATAAGACAAGTAAGAACTGCAGAAAATAAAAATATAGCAGAAGGCATACTAAACTATAAGACAAGTAAGAACTGCAGAAAATAAAAATATAGCAGAAGACGTACTAAACTATAGGACAAAGTAAGAACTGCAGAAAATGAAAATATAACAAGAAATGAACTGAACTGTAAGGTAAAAGTGAGCCAAAACTGTAAAGTAACAAAAGACAACTGCAAAGTGATCGTAATACAAATGAAGTAACTGAAAATAATTGCCAGAAATGAGATATTCCTACTTAGTCCTACCACAAGAAAAATCCATCTGCTCATCTGGAAAAGTAGTCCCAGATTTCATCTAAAAAGTATTACTAATCATCTAGAAAATAATCCCAAATTAAAGTTAATTCCATCAAAAAGTACTGTAAACCATCTGGAAAAGTAGTCCCAGATTCACTAAGAAAGTAGTCCTAATCAGAAATAATCAGTATCTAGAAAAAGTAGTCCCAGATACACTAGGAAAGTAGTCATAGTTAGAAACAATCAGCATCTGGAAAAGTAGTCCCAATTTTACTAGGAAAGTAATCCTAGTCAGAAACAATAGGTACTAGGAAAGTAGTCCTAGCCCCAAAAGCTATCCTACAGGCACTAGGAAAGTAGTCCTAGCCCAAAATCATTCTAAATTAAAGTTATACTATATGGCAGACTAAAAAGACATATCTCCTCAAGTTTAGTAAGACTATCTTCCATCAAATATCCTTCTAAAAATATAAAATGCCAAATGAATGTAATTCAAAGTTAATATAAAAGTAACCATCTAATATTCTATGTTTAATATAATGTATCCAAACATAAAGAAGTCCAAAACAAAAGAAAGCAGAGCATACAATATTCAATGAATATAAATAGCACTAAACAACATTTGTGATATCACTTTATTTTCTATTTATGATGTTTTAACTAATCTGAACTTATACAAGTGTAAGATCTCCAATACCTAATTATCGAGTATAAATCCAAATTATCGAGCCTACAAGTCAAAGGAATGTTAGAACTGATAAAATTCTAACACTTATAAATCACATGTCGCTTAATTAAGTTAAAATAATAAATCAAATATCCTAATTAATGATTTTATGAATCTCAAACCAATCTTGATTAGTATGAATCAAAATTGGGAGATTAAGAAGTTAAAATCCAATACTTGGATTTTAACTTCTTAATATAATAGGTTCTAATCCTAATGATATAAAGTTAAACCAAATCTCACGAACTATAATTAAGGCTATCTTATTAAGTAAAATCAAGCCTTATAAGATTGATCTCTAATCTTAAATCTAGAGTTTAAATACAAATTAATCATAAATAAAGGATGAAATCTAAAAAACTATAAAACTAAGGTTTCATCTATTAAGTACCCAATTACTTAATAAATGAACTCTAACCTAATTTCTAAGCTAGATACTAAGGAATTAAGATCCTAAAGTTTGAAGAAAAACCTTAAGAAAATAATTAAACTTTAGTTTTGATCTTTCTCGACAACTATTATGATGGATTTAACTTAACGAAGGCATAAGGTGAACTAAATTCACCTTATGAGACTTAATTTAAATCGTAGAGAATTTTAGGCCATTATTAGGGTTCCTCATATAATATTACTTAAATAAGTTTAATTGTTCCAGAATGAGTTCAAATCAATTATTTTACTGATTGTAGGAGTTTAGTAATGTATTTAAGGTTTTAAGATGCTTAAACCCAAATTTGGGCAAAATGACCAATTTGCCCTTTACTTAAGGGTTTAAATTTCATCTTTATAGATTAGTGCTCAAATCTAAAATTTCTTAAAGTGGAATGATTATTTATTGTCTAACATGAGTTTATGCAGTAAATTCATTAATTTTGGTTAAGGATTAAGCCTTATAAGGTCAAATTAAGGAATTTAACATATAAGGGCAAATTGGTAATATTACCTAATGAAATCTAAATTTTTCTATTAGTTTATTAAAGGTTAGGTCCTAATGTTTCCATAAAATCTAAAATCATTTAATTTTGATATGTATTGGCTAAGTTATAGTCAATACAAGTTTCTAGGGTTTAAATGATAATTAAGGGTTCTTAATTTAGACCAAATTTTCTAACTTCTCCAATTAACGTCCAAATTGAATAAAATCAGTGATTATGATTCACAAATGTTTTACTGATCACATTGACTAGTGGTAGTCTCAATTTGGACTCTAATTGGCTAAGTTATGGCCTAATTAGGGTTTAGGGTGATTAGTGAGTGATTAGTAAAATTAATTACTGAATTACTAAACCAATTATACAGCTAGGTTATAATCTACTTTATAAGTAATTAGAAACTAAAATTACTCAATTAGGATCATTAATTTTGCTAATCTTTACTAATCAAATTTTAAGGTAATTAGGGTTAATTAAGACATCTAACCATTAGATCCTAAATATTTTTGCAGTTTATTATTAATTAAATTTTTCTGATCTAAATAGATTTTTGGATCACTTAATTTGGAGCTAAATTGACTAACTTATGGTCAATTGAAATTTTAGGGTTATTTGACCTAATTAGGGTTAGGTCCTAAATGTGATTAGTCTAAATTTAATCCAAACATCAAAATAGACACTACTAACTTAATCCTTAGGGTTTTCTGAGTACTTTAAGACCCATATTCAATATATTTGGATTGGTGTGCACAAAGTTATGGCTATTTGAATGAAATGGTAAATTTGATAATTAATAAAATACTTAAAATGTCACTATGTAAAATATTCATCCAAATGGAAAATTAATAGTTCCATAATATTCTTCTTAATTTTCTGATTCCAAATATATATAATATTGCAGCATTTGGACTTATGGATCTCAAGATATGGTTGATTAAATATTACCATTTAATTAAATTAAATTTATATTGATATTTAAATTAATTAAATTTATTTATTCCATTTCTTGCCGCAGTCCCACTTATTCAAATGGCATCGACAGGATGCTAACCCGCCGAACATGTGTCCGTATGGGATTGCTCATTGATTGAAATGGATTAATACATTCATATTTTAATAATCCAATAATTGAAGCAGGTTAATTAAGCACATATAAGAGAATTTAGGGACCGACCAACTGATATTGAAATGGATTGAATTTAGAGAATTTAGTAGTTCAAATCGATTTCCATTCATACTACTGTCAATCATAATCAACTAGAAATCTTATTGCTTGAATTGATCGCTACAATCTGGAAGTAAAATAATTGATTGCTAATATGGAGAGGAAATACCTTAGTTTAGTCACCGAGATTTAGGGTTTTGTTCACCAAGCGATTTTTTTACAGAGTTAGAGTCTCAGATTCATTTCCCTTTCCTACTAAGCTGTAAGCCAGAGATTACAAGAGATAATAGCACATTTCAGGTGGTGGAAGCCACCTGCAAGGCGAAATCGCGGCTGCGTGTTACGCAAAGCGCCGCGTGTTGAGCAAAGCGTCGCGTGCCCTAGCTCTAGCAGAGGAGAGATCGGGGCCGTTCGATCGAATGGCCCCGATCGAACGGTGCTAATACAACCCGTTTCATTTGACGGGCTGAGCCCGTTAAGGCTCACAGCAGGCTGCAAATGGTGGGGCCCACCTTAGGATAATTAAAATTAATTTAAATAATGCTAAATCCTGTTTTATTAATTAAAAAAATAATTAGCTAAATGTGTTCAAACATTTTCAGATAAATCACCCCTAGCTAATTGAGGGGTGAGGAACGCAACGATGAAATTAGATTTTCATTTCAACGAGTATTTATTTATTTGATTATGGGAATATAAATAATATTATTTTATTCGTCAAAAATCTAACAACTTCCAAATGCCTCCAAAACTTTACCCCTAGCTAATTTGGAGGTGGTGAATGCAATGGCAAAGTCAGATTTTTAATTCAAGATCCAAATAAAAAGTCAATTTCTAAGATTTCTGGATTTTTCAGAAATCAAAATTTGATCTATTTGACTTCAGGTTTCACCTAAATTTATAAGGTGAGTCCTAAATAACATAGTTAACGTATTAGAACTATAATTAAGACTTAATTTAGTCTTAAGTAACTTAAGTAACAACCTGGGTTATTACAGTGACAAACCAGTTAAGTTTGGCGGGCATCAGTTTTGATGATGAGGTCCGACCTTTGTTGTTCCTCTCTTCATTGTCAAATAATTAGGATGGGCCAGTTACAGCCATCAGTAACTCATCAGGAAATGTGTCATTGAGATTTGATGATATTGTCGGGCTTGGGCTGAATGAGGAGGCGCGGAAGAAATCCCATGAGGAGCATCCACTTCAGTATTGAATGCTGAAATCAGGTTATTTAAATAGTCGAATTTTTGAAATTATTTTTCTTCTATTAATTTGTTTGATTAAACTCTAAACATATGATTGATTAATTAAAATTATTTTAAAATAATAAATAAAATACTTTGCTCAATTTAGATCAAATTTAATCATCAAATATATCATTGAAATAAAAAAAAAAGTATAGAATCTTAAAATATTTAGGTTTTTAAGATTAATTTTTTAAATTATGCCATAATTATCTTAAAAATTGATTAATGAATATTAGTCTTAATACTAAGCCTAATTCTATTATTTTAGTCTTGACTTTTTATTAGATGGCGGAGAATATGATTATGCAATTAAAAATATTTTTTTAGGCTTAATTTTGTTAATCACTTACTAATTACTATAAAACTTGATTAATAAATATGAAGAGCATTAGTGATCTGATTTTGGTATTTGAGGTGTCAAATAACTCCTTAAATAGTAAGGAACCTAACTATAACTTAAAATTTTATGAGATTTAATTTTCTAATCACCTTATAATAGGCTAAAACCATAATTATTATATATTAAGCTCATCTCTTAACCAAAATTAATGTTTAAGATGTTAATCATCTCCTTAGACAGTATGGAATCAATTGGAATTAAAAGAATTTAATTTGGAATTCTAGATTTTAACGTCAATTTTTAGACCAAAATTAATGATATTTTAATGTCTAAAAGTCAAAGGTGATTAAAATGAAAATTCATAACATCTAACCTATCTTATACTCTTTAAATGAGTATGTAAGATGTTTAGGACCTTGGTTGAGTTTAATCTGAATCATTAGTAATTCAATTAGCTTAAGCCCTAATGTTATTCTAGTTAATTGAATATAATACTTAAAGTAATTAAAATGTGGAATTAGAATTAACATTGCCTTCATAAGCCTTCAAGAAAATATTGTTAAGAAATTAAAAATAGTTTAGAGTTATTTAGACTTGTAAATCTTTTATTTAGGCTAAACCCTAGTTTTGAGTTAAATAGGGTAACCAAGCTCCTAAGTATCTTGGAATGTGTCTTGAGAATCAACATTCTTTCTCTTAAGCTTAAGTTCAGTATTTAAGTTTATGTTATTTCTATTGAGAATTAATTTGACTTAATAGAAGGTGCATTAATCAATATCTAGGAGAATTCAATTTAGATCAGATCTTAACTATATAACTTAAAACCTAATAATTTGATCAATATTATTTGTTCATAAATTCTAAAATTAGTTATAATAGTGATTCTAGTCTTATTAGAGTTTGATTGCATTCAATAAAACTTCCCTCAATCTATATCTTTGGTGACACAAACCCCATATGTTGGAGTTTAATCTCTTATTCTCTGAACTTTGATAATATTAATCAAAATTAGTTTGGGATAATGAAAATTATCAAATATGATGATTGATTAAATCATATAAACTTTAGTGGCGACACTATCTGATTTTGAATTAGAACTTGATTAGTTCTAACATTTAACTTTATAGAACCGTGACTCTGAGGATATACTGGAGAACACCCCAAACACCCCTCTAAATCAGATTTAATTAGGACATAAGCATAGCTCTATTAGACTCAGGACACCATTATGAGTCTAACATCAAAATCGGGAATCAAATCAGACAACGTCAAAAGTTTAGAATACTTTAATACTAAATTAATACCCAGAAAAATATGAAAATTATTTTGATATCAAATCTTAAACTCGATTGCAAATTTGAATTCATTACATTAATATATACTAGGGGTGCAAGTTCCATAATTTTTGGGCTTAAAACGAAGGGAAAATGTGCAAAATACAATTATAATTTTTAATTAAATTGAATATAATTAATTATTTTCAATTTCAAATTTTTTTTTTTTTAAATATGAAATTTTGATTTTTGAATGACGAGAATCTGTTGTCCTGGCCCGAACACTGTACATCGAATCGATTGGATCTGCACCGTTTGATCTCCCGATCGGGCGTCAGACGACATATCCGCGCCAAATCGGATCCAAGCCGATGGATTCGAACCCAAATCTAACGGCAGGGATCGGAACTGTGCTAGCCCGATCCACACGGAAAACCTGCGTTCGCCATGAATGTAGGTTGCTGTTATGTCCGCTCAATGTTGTTACATGAGGTGAAAGTGATTTGACCTCGAGGATGATGAGAATCGAGGTTTATAATGACAATCACCAAGCAATATGTGAGACTAAACCAAGCACAACAAACTAGAAATCACAGCACATACACATCATCAAACCACATAGCATCCAAACATAAGATCTTACGCGAATAACTTAAAGATGAGAAAAATCACGGAGCCATACCACATAGAAATTTTTGCTATGAATCATGAAAGATTACAATATTACTAGAAACTTCACCTTCACAAGAATAAGAAGGATCTAATACATGGACAACCTACCGATCATTTGAATAACCAATGATAACCAAATTATATAATAATGGATATCAGTTGGTTTATAATTAATTTGAATACCTTGAATATTATTTTATTTTGAGACTATAACCTTGAACATATATAAAGATTTTGTGCTTAAATAAAATTTTAAATTATTAAATATAAGAGTTTCATATGGTGAACTACAAGCCAGGGTAAGCTACGGAGTAATAAGGAGACCACACATATCATAGAGGGGGAGTGTGTATATTATGGGAGACCCTGCTTTACTTAGTTGGGAAGACTTGCCTAACTCATCATTTGTTCTGAAATTTATGCCCACAGAACAAAACCAATCATAAGATAAATAACTTAACATTATTTTTATCACAATCGTATTGATTGTGAGCTAATTTACATAGTCTTCTGACTTTATTTACTCATCATAGTATTTGATTATGTTTACTTAGTTCATATGACTGAACTTCACTTTACTTTACTGTATAATACTACATTGTTTTCCTCATATTACTGTTTTTACTTTACATGCAGTGAATGTTGCTTTTCACTATATTTATGATTCATCGCACTCTTTTATATGTACTTAACATAATTTTAATGGACATATTCATGTATCCCTTCATGCTTATATATGCACTTTAGTAGTCTTTAGGCATTATAGGATGCATATTTCCCTTATTTGTTTGATGCAGATTAAATTAAACTACTAGTGAGTACTGACTCCAACTTTATTTTACTATTTTTACTTATTTTCATATCCTACCTTTGATGCTTTGTGCTCCGTTTACTCATATAAATTATAAATGGATAATGTAACATCTGCTTAAAATTAAATAGAACTTTGTGTAGCCTTAAAATGTACTTAGACTTTTTAAATATAATCACTTATTTTTACTTTGTTGCATGTGTCATACTGTATTAAAAGCCAAATATGATAGATCACGAGAATCATCTGGATGTTGGAGCTTGAAGATCTGCAGACCTTTTATTGCTTTTAGTGAGGATGAGCATATTTGGTTTTTAATAAGTGATTTGACTTTTAAGTATAATAACTTATTTTTACTTTGTTAGATGTGTCATACCATATTAAAAATCAAATACGGGTAAATCACGAGCAGCAACTGGACCTTGGAGCTTGAAGATTTACAAACCTTTTACTGCTTTTCGTGAGGATGAACGCATTTTTAATAACTTTTAATTTATTTTGTAATAACTTAATTTTATGATGTTTTTACTTTCTTTCTGTAATGGATGTATTTTTTATTCTTATTTATATGCTTGGTTTGGTTTGGATGATGGATATAAATGCTCCTACTTTTACATTGCTTACTTATTCTTATTTGCTACAAATTTCTTTGCCCATAATACTTAATAGTAAGTTAATTTCCAACTAATTTAGTGTTAAGTGCTATGATAATGCTCTAGTGTTTGATTGAATAATAGCTTCACCTCATACTTTTATAAAGTGAATTGGAATATTATGGGTTCTCAGATTTGCAATGCCATTCTCCAGTTTTTAAGGTACATTCGATCCATAGACGACTAAATTATTCAATCATCAACCTCATTCCAAAAAAAAAAAAAAACATATTGGTGATTAACAACCAATCTAATTATACAATACCATACGTACAATTATCTCTAGAAGACTAGCTGTCGGTTTGCCCCCATGCTCTGTAATCTTATTAATCTTGCTCAAACCGACTATATTAAATTGACAGAACCTCTCATAACATCATTCTTTCTCACAAAATTCTTCAACTCTAATGCCAAACACAAAAAGAAATATTTGATTCAATCAACAAATACTTTATTATTGTTGGGCTCCATAAGATGACACACTTGGCTATGTCTATCAAGTGAGTGAAAGCTTGTGTTATCAATGTTCTCTTTTCTAATCAATGATAACATCTCCACGAAAGGTTTTTCTCTACTTTCAGGGGTCTTAGGCAATGTTGTCCACTCTAACCACTGCGTGGTGTCTGCATTGCTAAGAATGCACTATTAGATTTGCTTGAAGAAGCCATTATCCTAATAGTTTTATTCTAGTGAGAAAGAGTGTCTCCTATCACAAGATATACAAAAACATTCATGCATGTTGTGAATATTCCTAACTTTAGCTTTGTTCTTACTTGGTTTTCACTTGTGATTCTTAAATATTTGCTTGGTATATCTTATTTGCTCTAATAATATGTGGAGAACACTCTTAAAAATATTATTAATTTTTAATTTGCTAAGTATTAAATACAAAATAAATATGTAATTTATTTAATATTTAAATTAGTTTTGCATTAAGATAATAAATATTCAAAATAATCCAAGATATTATTTGTTTGTTGTGTGTGAATTTAAACTTTTTGTCTTAAAAAACAAACAAATAAATAAGCATTAATTGAAGAAATAACAAATAATATTAGATGTTTTCTTATATACAACTTTTAATTTTATTTTTATAAAATATTTAAATATTCCATTATTAAACCGCCTCAAGCTGCTGACTCTGTCCTAAGCGGAGAACTGTCTCACCCCAAAGAGACCGGTCAGTGAGTAGGGCTATAGTGGATGCCAGCTGTTAATAAAAATTAATTGAATAAAAAAAATCTAAAAAAATAGCAGTTGATAATTAAAAAAAAAGAAATTTAAGTGCAAAGAGGCATAAAACTAATTCCATAATTTTTTTATATTAATAATATTGTAATTTAGAGATTTTATTATTTTTTATCATAATTGTAAACGTTATCTTTAAAAATAATAAAGATAGTTTTTTTTAGAGGATTGCTATTTAGACAGTTGAGATGGTATTCAAAAAAGTTCATCCATTATAATTTGGACATATAATATTATTTTTAAAGTTTATATCAAATATATCTAAAAAATTCTATTAGATAAATTTTTTTGAGTATCAACTCAACTCAACGAATCTAAACAGAATTTATTTATTTTTTTTTACAGTATGGATGCAGCGCTTAAATGCGCGGGCAGATATATAATAAAAAAAAAAGGAAAACAAAAAACAATTATGGGAGGGGTGGGATAAGCAAAATCTCCGGCACGGAATAAAAAAGAATGAGTAAAGTCTGACCGGGAAGGGAAGGGGAAAGGTTCCGCAGGATTCCCAGCCCGCAGCAACATCCGGGCGCTCCAACGGGCCCCACTGCCACGTCGGCGAACCCGGCGCGCAGTGTTCGGCTCGATCCGGGCACCTCGTCCGCCCCTTCATTTATGTCGCTCCACGGGCTCAAATTTTCTTTTATTCTTTTTCATCTTCTTCATCTTTCAAATCATGGAACGGAGCGGACCCGAGCTCGACCTGCCCGGCTTTCGCTTTCACCCCACTGAGGAAGAGCTCCTCGAGTTCTATCTCCGTCGAGCCGCCGCCGGCAAGAAGCTCAATTTCGACATCATCGGAACCGTCAATCTCTACCTGTACGATCCGTGGGATCTCCCAGGTTTGCGTTTACTGGTTAGTTAATGATGCCAAGTGTTGCTTAGTATTCGTGTAATTTGACGCCGTGTCGTCGGCGGCGGCAGCTCTGGCGAAGATGGGGGAGAGGGAGTGGTACTTTTTCGTGCCGAGGGATCGGCGGCAGGCCAACGGAGGGCGGCCGAACCGGACGACGGAGCGCGGCTTCTGGAAGGCGACGGGGTCGGATCGGTCCATTCGCAGCGCTGCCAATCCCCGGCGCCTCATTGGGCTGAAGAAGACGCTTGTTTACTACCGCGGCCGCGCGCCTCACGGGAATAAGACAGATTGGGTGATGAACGAGTACCGCCTCCCTGATGCACTCCCTGCCTCCTTCGCCCTTCCTCACCCTCTCAAGGCATGCTCACTATTATTTTGTTTCCATTATATTATATTATATAATTTCATTTTTATTTATATATATATATATATATATTTATTTATTTATTTATTTGAGTATTGTTACTAAAATTTAAAAAATTAAGTGAAATAAAAAAATATATTTTTTAAATCTTAAATTTTAATTATTTATAATTTTTAAGAAATATTTAAAAACTAAGTAATATTTTTGTATTTATTTATAGGTCTTCCCACAACTATTATATTATAACACGACACTTACTTTCTTAACAGTCAAAGTCTGATTTTTTGAAATTTATAAAAATAATCTTTATATACACTTTATTTACACAAAGTGTGATCATTTTAATATAGTAATACAAATTTGGGTTATAATATTATCATGTTTAAAATTCAGTTTATCAATTTATTATTAATTAAAACGTGAATACTTTTTTCTCTATATCAAAAATGTTTAAGTTTATATAAAAATATATATCAAAAAATTATTCAAAATTTTTTTATTTTTAATTTTTATAAAACTCCATAAAAAATTATATTCAACCAATTATCTACTTACATATAAATTAACATATATCTATATATTTCGTATAAATGTAGTAATAATCTTTGACTACATATACATAGGAAAACGTTATTTAAGTTTCATATAATTTTCAATAAATTTTGATAATTTTAATTTTAATTTAAAATATATATATATTTAGTGTGCTTCATAAATAAAAATAAATTTAAAAATGTTAATTTCTTATGAGGTAAAAATTATTTTATATACAAATTCTAATATCTAATATTTAAAAGAATTATCAAATACATATTTAAAGCAAAAACAACACATATTTAATCATGATTTGATCAATAATGACTCATAAACTAAATCTTGTTTATTATCTAAAGTGTGTAAAATAATTATTGTTTAAAACCATTGATAACTTTAGTATATTCATATAAATATTAAAAACTTTAATATTTATATGAAAAATGCTATTTATAGTATGACATAGGAATTAATCAAACTCATTCAGTATAATTTTAAATTATTTAATTAGTATTTTATTTTATTTATATTAAAATAGTATAAATATTATTTTTAAAATTTATATTAAAATATGTTCAAAATTTTATTAGATAAATTTTTATGAGTAGCACTTAAATAGATGTAAATAATATATAAAGCATTACTTTTATGCATGTATCACAAAACAAAATATTTGACCTGCGGACATGTTTAACTTGAGAATGCTTTTCTACCTGTGGACAGGAAGATATAGTTCTGTGCAAGATCTACAGAAAAGCAACGTCACTGAAGGAGTTGGAGCAGAGAGCAGCAATGGAGGAAGAAAGCAGGGCATCTCAGGGATGCACAATGTCAGCGACCTCTTCCAACCAAGAGAACTTGCAGAAATTCTCATACAACAACAGCAACAACAACGAAGGGATCATGGAGAAGCTGGAGGTGGATTTGCCGCCTGCCGAGTCGCGCAGAGAGCCAGCAGAAGTTTCTTCGGCGGCCATGATTCCGTTGACCATTCCCCTGGTGGAGTCTGCGGCGCCCGTCGTCCGGCCGATGCCGATCCCGACGGCCCGGCAGTTGCCGAGCTTGCCGACGCTGCAGGTCCCCAACCACATGAGCTCTGAGTGGGTGCAGGACTCTTTCTTAAGCCAGCTGAGGAGTCCTTGGCTTGACCAGTGGTCGCCCTTGTACTCAAGTTTGCTCAATTTTTGAACTTTGGAGGATAGAAGAGCTTTTTCACATGTGAATATGCATATATATATTTTTCCTAAACTCGCTCTTTGGCAATGTAATATATTTGCAAATGATCTTTGTTGAGTGCTTCTTTGTTGTGTGATGATAGGAGTATCAAGAATTCAAATCTAAGATCTAAACTATCTTCATAAATTTCATAGTTTTGTATGTGTAAGAAAATAGAGAGAGTAAAAGTTATTATAGGTTATCCGGCCTCCAAAACAATATCAAAACTATAGTCAAGCAGGCTTATACGGTAGTTCTTTGGAGATTTTTGATAAAAAATTCATAGGATACGGGGTTTTTGATTGTTGAGAATCATCCACACAAATATCACAAAGAAAATTCACTTTAAAAAAATTATTACAATGTTACAAAGAACTTATCAACCTCCTTTAGTAAGAAGAGATTCATCACCCAAAACTTTTTCTTCTTCTTATCTCCAAAATTTCTCATTGTTCTCGAGCTTCAACCCTCCAAGAGCTATGATAGAAATATATCACATAGATAACGCTAACCTATAATGTTTGCTTTTATATTGAGTTCCAAAATAACCATCAAAATGCCTTAATTATGCACATGTCACACCTAAACTAGAATTTCTATGGGCGCTTAAAACTTCTTCTGGGGTGCCTGGGTGCTAGACATTTTGTCTGTTGGGGTGCCTGAGAGTGCCCAAGAGTCGGACGTTTTGTCTGGTAGGGCGCTTGAGAGCGCTTAGGCGCTAGACTTTTTGTTTGTTGTGGCGTCTGAACGTGCCTAAGCACTAGACTTTTGTTTACTGGGGCGCTATAATATCTATCTGTTGTGCGTATGAGCTCTAAACCTTCTATTTGCTTGCTGCCCTGGGTGCACCTGAGCACCAATGCACCGGACTGTGCTTGGGCGCCAGTCTTGCTTTTGGATTTTACAATTCTATTCCGGAATCCATTGGAACATCGTTTGCTCTCCCCTTCATGTTCCAATTAATCTTCACATCATAACAATCTCCCACTTGGAGATCAATTGCGATTAATCTATCTTCAACCACAGACTTTGTTCAATTTGTCTTCCCTCCTTGCAAAGGACATGGTGTGGCTCACCTGCCATTTCTTTATCCTCTGAGGCCAATTGAAGCTGAACATCGCTTCAATTTCTCTGCTATTACTAATTTTGTGAACATGTTGGCTAGGTTCTGTGATGAACATCGCTTCAAAATCTATAAAATTATGCTTAACAATATTATAATTTTATTTTGTGATTTTATTGTCTTTTGCTTAAACTAAAATAAGAATAAATATCAAAATTAAATTTCAATTAAAATTTAGTATTTTATTGAGCCACGCAATCACAAGAAATTTCACAATAGTAAAAAATAATAACAATAGTTGCAAAAAACTTATCAATCTTCTCGAGTAAGAAGAAATTCACTACCCTAAGCTTATTCACTCCTCCCAGATTTACCTTTGTTCTCACTCTAGCATCAAGCCACCAAATCTCCAAAAGCTTTCACAAAAAAAATGGCACACACACTCACCTTAAACCTTAACCCAAGATGAAATGATTTATATGGGATCCTGAAACAACCCTCAAAATGCCCTAATCAGTTCTGGAAATGTCACACCAAAGTAGGAATTTTCGCGAGTTCTTTGCTACTTCTAGGGAGACTGGGCACCAGACCTTCTGTCTGTTGGACACCTGGGCGCGCCTGAGAACCGGACCTTTTGTCCGTTGAGCTCCTGAACACGACTGAATGATATACCTTCTATATGAGGGGAGTATGGGCATGCTTAAGCGCCAAACTCTCTGTTTACATCGCGTCTGGGGCGCGCTTAAGAGCCAGACTGCCTGAGCGCTAGTTTTACAATTGGCTTCTATAGATCCATCCTGGAATCAATTGGAACACCGTTTACTCTCCCCTTGATGATCCAATTGGCCTCTACACTATAACATATTCATAGTAAGGTTAGAGTGAGTCAAACTGAGGATAAGCTTATAGAATATTGTCTTAGATGATTTTAGCATATTAAGCATAACTATTCATGTCCTTAAGAGATAATTTTTTCCTATGATAAAAGGGGCATATACTATTAGAAATAATATTTTTCATTTGAAGCTTAAAAAGGTGTTTTTTTCTTTAAACATAGACAATTAAAACAAATCATTCATATAATCAACTCCTCTTAGTGGGGAAAAAATGCTTATTATTAATGTTGTCATTCGACAAGTTACTAGATGGGAAATCTTTTCTTGGAATAGTCATAGTTCTTTTTTTAAAAGAAATAGTTCTTCGAAAAGCAATAGTTGAATTGCAAGAGATCCTAACTTTATAAGTTATAAGCGAGCATAATGGCTAGGGTGGAAAATGGGTCTTTCATGACCTATGCTTTACATGGGAGGAGAGATAAACTTCTTGATCATTAAGACTCTCATTCCAAGCTTAGTCTGAAACTAAATTTTCATTATTCACATTTTATTATACTCATTTGGATCATCAAATAGTGACCTAGCAATTATACAAGGCTAATGAAACATAAATAATCACACATATACCTTAAGTTTAGGTGGAGAGAGGCATAGCACATAACTTATGCATAATGTTCCATTTAACATGCTTAAAAATATTTAAACTATTCTCTTAAACTTTGTCATAAACATATTTGATGGAGTTAATTTTCAAATGGTACAAGGAGCTATCCATCAAAGAAATCAACACTTTCTTTATGCACCCCAAGTTAGGAAAAGTGTGGTATCCAATGCCTCATTTTGTCATGAAGTGACTCAAGCCTAAATTCAAGTTCAGAATTAGTACATGGCAATCCATTATTAACTATAATGTTCTGGTTTGACTATTGTTAAAGTTGGTTCAACAATCATTGAGCCTAAGTCAAGTTTGTTATTTTTCAACTTAGGTTAAGACCAATGGAAAGGATTAAGTCTCCTTGCCCTCAATCATCTAAATCTTGGTCAAATGGGACTAAGGATAAATTAACTCATCCCATTAATATAGTCATGAATTAACTTAGATCTAGTTTCAGCTAGCACAACTATAAGCCTAATCCAAATTTTGCAAGAAAAATATTATTCTTATAGGCCTAAATTAGCTACCAAAATATAAAGATGATCCGTTTAATTAAACCACCACAACAAATGTCATAAAATCTCAAAGTTTTAGCTCTCAAAGAGGCTTCCTTTTTAGTTTTGGGCTCCTAGAGCCAAATATAGGCAACTATGAGATGTTGGGAGGGTGTATGTCAATTATGGTGGCATAAGTGAAGTTGATAGACAAATATTTGAAAAATAATAATAGATAATAAATTTTATGAGAACAAAGAATATATAGTTTTTGAACTTGCAATTGCTATTGTGGCCTGCTTTCGTGGCACCAAACAGAACCCACCATACGTGGCACTTTCATGGCAGTTAATATGGTGAAGATTTAGTGCCACGTCAGCGCTGACGTGGCTGAAGAGGGAGATGTTGAGGGATTCCCAACTATGGACCCCTGTCGATGGATAAATTGCAGAAAGATGACGAGGAGCACAGAGGCCTCTCAACAATGGACCCCAGTCGGGCGAAGGGGAAAGCATCTGAAGGCTCTGTTGTAGCATCTTAGGGGTGACGTTTGACCACGTGGATGAATTTCTCGGCAGAGGATGAAAGATCACCGAAGGAGAAGAAGGTGGAGGTGAGGATGAGGATGATAAGGAATGAATAGAGAAAAAGATTTGACATTGCAAGGTGGGCAGAGGGTCAGATGGAGTTAGAAGAGGGAAGGGCGAGGCTGATGCAAGATCTAGGCAAGATTTATAGAAGATGAAACCATGGAGGAACGGGGGCGGGTCTTCGGATTGGCGGACAAGAACAGTTTAGGGTAAACTCCCACATGAGGCAGGAGAAGTTGAGGACTTTGTTGTTTGGTAAGCGAAAGAAAAAAGAATAATTCAGGTGTCGCCTCCCCTGTGGATCGGGGACATCTTCGCCCGCTCCAGATCGGCGCAATGGATCTCAATATCAAAGCCTTCGACTCCCTCCTTCAGTTTATCGCCTCCGATCCCTCCAAGCTCGCCCACGTCTTCCCCCTCCCCCGTTCCACCGCCTCTCCCCCATCGGCATCATCAGCACTGACATAGCACTGAATCCCGGCCATATAAGCTGCAACGCAAGCGCCACGTAGGATGGATGCCATTGAATGCCACCTCAGCGGGCCCAACAGCAGTTCTCCTTGCAATAATGGAGGTTAATAGCACTTATAGACGCAGCACATTTGTTCATAGTCCAAATTTAGTTTATAAATGTTCATTTATTCAAACACAGTAAACGTTCGATGAGATCCCATCGCATAGATAAAACCCTCAAGGAATAAAATGGGGAAGCTAATTCTTGGTGACGAGCCTGCACACCCTGGCCTCCTCGTACACCTCACCCGGGCGACAGAGATACCCTTTGTCTGGCGCGCAGTGGGCGTCTTCGGAGCAGATGCAGAGGCCTTCCAAAGCGCACCCATTCCTCACCAAGACGGTGCTCTTCCCATCGATTCCCAGCACTTGGTCTGTCCACTCCGACGAAAACAGCCCCGCAGGATCGTACTCATTCTTCACCCGCAAGAACTTTTGGATCCCCGCATACTTTCTGGCCACCCCGAGGAACGCCACATTCCTGTTCTTCCCCCAGTGCGGCAGCGCCCCGTACTTGAACAATGCCATCTGCTCTATCTCCTCCAACACCCCCTCGTACAGCCTCGGGCTCCTAGGATCCCTGCTTCGATAGTAGGAGATGTCGAACTCGACCCCGTCCTCTTCCTTCCCGAGGTACGCCGACGACTTCTTCACGTATCGCATGAGGACGCCGGTCATGAGGTCCAAGGTGCAGAGCGCTTCGGGGTGAAGATCTCTGAGCTTCTGGACTTGCTGGATGAACTCGCGAACTCTGTGGAGCCCGATGCTGAAAGACGTTTCGAAGAAGAAGAGCCCTTTCACGCGCGGCTCCCATGGGCACGATGTCAGCAGGCCGTCGTTGGCGGAGTCCAGGCAGCCCCCCGATGCCTGCATCCGGTGCTGCAGCCCTATCACTGGGTAGCCCTCGAAGTGTTTGCCGTCATTGGTCAGCCCGAACGCCGCCAGCAATAATGCGGAATTCGCGACCTTCGCTGCCGCGCAATTCCCGCCGGCATCGCCGAGAGCCTCTAGAGCTTCCTCTGCATTATATAGCATGTATGTTCAGCAATAAGTGTTTGATATATCTAATCCTCATTGTAAGAAATTAATGATTAGAAGGAGTAAGGCTGCCCAAATTTTATTCTCATATATTTCTATTGTTAACTGCATTTGTATTATATTTTTATTAAATATTATTATTGATCTTTTACTAATATGGCACCCAATGTTACTCACAATTTTTTTTAGCTATCACATAAGAGGATCTAAGATATTTTACTAAAATCAAGATTAAAAATGCAAAAACTATTCTCTTAAAGAGATTAATAGCAAATATTCCTTAGGTTCACTGTTTCGGCCGTAAGTCTGGATTCTAATAGACAAGTTAGCTCCGACTCCAATTTAATCAATTTTGAGTTATAAAAATTCAATTTTAAACTAACTCAAATTTGATTTGATTTAGACTCGCAATATTATTGTTAAATAAAAAGATTTAGAGGAATCAAACAACAGATTCTCCTACTATCTTAAGAGGAACGCAGATCAGTAGCGGTGGCAAGAAATTCAGATGATACTATAATGTTATGATATATGAGGCTTGCACATGTAAAAGAGCTTTCATTAAGTGCATTCGAGAAAGGTGGGCTCATAAAAGCTATTGATTATTACAAATTAGTGTTTTGTTAACATTATATTTTTAGCAATTAGATATGTACATATAAATGTTTGAAGATTAATGAACTCCCAAGAGCAAGGTGCTATTGCCTGTCACAATTTGCAGTGAGGAAGGCATCATATCGCGCATTAACCCATTCACGCACTTGAGGACATTTTGAAGCGTGCAGACGCTTTTGTAAATACTTGTATAGTTTATTATTATTATATGATATATAGAAACAATGCAAAAGAATCCTATAATATGTGAATGGAGAAGACTTTTCACATTCTTTGGCTCTTCAGCTCCTCATATTTTTCCTGAATGGACGCTTTCCTTAATTGCTTTGAAGATTTTTTAAATCTAGCATTTAACTTATTATAATTTAGATTAATCAGTTATAATTGTGTTTAAAAATCCTTTAACTAATATGATTTGAATTGTAAATAATATTGGGTGCAGTACGCACCAGTATATCTCTCAATTGCAAGAGTCGAAGTCAAGGTTGAACGAAAGCCTAAGAAGTCGTAGGAGCCGTTCCCTCTTTCGCTAGCAAAGGCTCGGCTATCCTTCCTGTACCTAGCCTGCTTACCACCCGGGAGCCAAGTTATGTCCGCGAATTCGTACTGATGCCCGAAGCTCAGCACCGCCTCTGCAACATCGCCGTCTCCGCGCGTCTCATATGCGATCGATCTCTTGAACAACGGCTGCAGTTCGAGGGTCACCTGCATCGCCGTACACTCAAACTCGCATTATTATGGCCGACGTTCTGAAAAATGATATATTTTAAAATATCCAAAAAACAAGAGATTGAAATACATTATTAAAAATAGATAAAAAATAATTTAGTTCTATTACTACTGAAGAATCTATAGCTTGCTCTGCATATATTGTAGGATAGTACAAGCTTCCACGCAGTATCGTTTTGGTTTTGGTTACTATCCTCTTTGATTTTGCCTAGCAGCTCGGCCTTGGAGTTCTGTCTTCCTCAGTATAAGGGGCTGCGCGCCAATCATTGCACAGAAGTAGAGCACATGAAGAGAGCAAGCGGTGGAACGTGCCAAGGCCGAGTCTTACATTCTTCTTGAAGATGTCATCCTGTACCTTGGCTTTTTCTTTTGTTCATCTGAAGATTTTGGGGCCGCATCTACCTTCTTTTTTTTTTTTATTCTTCTTGCCAACAACTCGATGCCAAACTTCAACATAAAATTACCTGCGAAATTATTCCGAGCACTCCAAGGGAGACCTTCACCGCATCCAAATCGGGATCGTCGCAGGCGATGTCACGCACCACAGCGTATCCCTTCTCCGGCAAATCCGGGGAAACGATCCGAACCCCGACGACATAATCATGCACGGCGCTGCCTCGGCCCCACAACGAGCTGCCGTGCGCCCCGGTGCCGAGCATGCCGCCGACCGTCACGCCCCACCAGTACGGTGAATACGGCAGCGCGAGGCCGGCACTCGCAGCGGCCTTTATCAGGTCTCTCAGGAGCATCCCGCTCTCCACCGTGAGCAGAAGCGCTGAGGCGTTGACGCTCACGACGCGATTGAGATTTTTCGTGCTTATGAGGACGCCGCGCTCGCCGTCCGGGCACGACAGTTTCGGTATGCTGTGGCTGTGCTGCGTGGCGACTTTCATCTTGGCGCCCGTGCGCGCTGCCTCCGCGACCGCAGCCACGAGCTCCTCTTCGGTGCTTGGAAACACGGCCCTGGAGGCGCGGCATGTGGAGCGGTCGGGATACTCGCCCTGGTAGTTTGAGATGATGCAGTTTGAATTTCCGGAGGCGCAATGCACTGCGTCCGCCGGCGGGCTGCACCGCACCGCCATGGCAAGGAGCAGCGCCAATGCGGTGGCGAGGGGAAGAAGGGACACCTTTCCACCAGGCTTCTGAGCCATGAAGCAGCTTGAGCTAATTATTGGGTATGCCAAAATGCATTAAAATTTTTAACCACCAATCACTCACAAGGGTCTTATTTAATAGTGTGTTTATTTTGTTGACTTTAATAAATAAATAAATATTAATGAAATGATATTGAAATTAAACTTTTTTTTAATTATTTAAATAATATTTCTCTTAGTCAGACGGGAATGAATACGGCCGTTAGAGTGTGTTAGAGTGTGGCTTCCCACTTACCAAATGGCAGCTATTTACACAATTTTAAACAGAGAAATATTATTTAAATTTGTTGAAATGATATTTAAAAAATTTAATTAATAAAAATTATGTATCATTTTAATATAAATTTTAAAAATAATATATTATATTATTTTAATGTAAATAAATAAATATTAATAAAATAACGTTCAAATTCCATTAGATAAATTTTTTAGATGCTATATTAATGAGTTTAAATATCATTTTTCTTTTAAATATTACTCAATAAACATAATATATTTAATATATTAATTTTATTATAATTCAATAATATAATCTATTAGTTTATTCTCAAATTTGTGGTGTGTGTGGCAGAGAGAAAAGTCTTTGAAGAGTATTTTATGAAATTCTAGTTGTATTCTTTTTTCAGTATAGTGAACTAATTCCTCATCTCATGCCGTGGAAATGAGTATTTACACCGAAATACGTAAATCTTTATATTATGCATGTACTTAGATTTATTGGTGTGATTTCTCTTGTTTGTTTTTTGTTTGGTTTGTAATTTTCTGCGATCAGTGATCCTAACAAGTGGTATTAGAGGGTGATTTCAAAGAGAATTAATGAAAGATAGAGTTTGAGGAGAAGCCACCGGTTCTAAATCATCATCGAGGATGGTGGAGAGAACTCTCCACCAAATTTTGACACATTTGTTAAAGATCGGTATTGATAGAAAGAAAAACTTCGGAATGTGGAGATTCAAAGTCACGAATGCACTTTGCGCATTGAATTTGGATGAGGTTTTGGACAATGAAGAATAACCGGAGGAGATAGCAGATAGTTCGAACATGAATGCAGATGCAACATAAAAGGATTGATTACCATATGTTAAAAATAATATCACATGATGGAATTGGCATGTGCTTACCATATGTTAAATGTACAAAAACTGAATGAGTCAAACTCATATTAACGCTTTTGTTTAATTTTAATCAAATTTGAATTTATGAATTAAAAATCTTAATCGCCAAAAAAAAATAACGAACTCACTTTCAGCTTTTTTTTTATTTAATAGCGGGTTTGTTTTATTATGCGTTGGCAAATGGCAGTTATTTACGCAATTTCAAATATAACCCAATAATATAATATATTTAATTTTTTTTATAGTTCAATAATATTATAATAGTTAATTATTAATTATTTATATTTTTATATTTAAAATTCGACTAATTTCAATAAATAGATAAATAATAATGATAAAATACAATCAGCTAATTGAGCTGTTGAACTCAAATATAAATATCCTAAATATTAGGCTACATTTATAACACTTAATAATTCTCAGCTTATTTAAGAAATACATTTTATTTGTAATAATATTCTATTAGAGTAATAAAGGTTCATATATAAAGAGTCAGCTTATGAAGTATTGTGACATGAAAGATATGGTGGGCATGATCTTTATTATAAAGAAGAAATTTAATGATAAATTAAGTGTTACATATATGAGAATGCTAAGGTGGCAAGTACCATAATCAATTATAGACACATCATATCCGCGTTAAAAATTCCACGGGTACATGGGAGCTTATCTTGCTGCTTCTAGGGTGCCTATGCGTGCTTAAGCTCCAGACCTGCTGTCTGTTGGGCACCTGACCGTCAGGCTCTTAGTCTACTGCGCCTGGGGCATGCCTAAGCACGCCTGAGCGCCAGTCTTGTAGTTAGCTTCTGTAGATCCATCCCGGAATCAACTGGAACACCGTTTGCTCTCCCCATAGTGATCAAATTGGTCTCCACGTCATAACAATCTCCCACTTGTATATCAATTGCGATCAATTTATCTTCAACCTTAGATTTCTTCAATTTATCTTCCCTCTTTTTAATGGGTGTGGTGTGTCACATTGCCCTTTCTTTATCTTCCAAGGTTAATTGAAGCTGAGCATAACTTTAGTTTCTCAATTGTTACTAATTTCTTGAGCATGTCGACTGGGTTTTTTGATGCGTGAATCTTCTCCAACGCTAGTTGACCATCTTCTAAGAAAGATCGAATGAAATTACACCACAATTAAATGTGATTCATCCTAATGTGTAACGTGGTGTTCTTAGCTAAGTGGATGACACTCATTGAAACAACCCAAGGTTGTTACCCTTATTATTCAGGACTAAACTAGGTCCTGATCTTGATTTTAAAAGTCCTAATAAGTCATTAAGAATTTTAACGACCCCAATACTGAGTAGGAATTAAACTCAATATTGGCGCGTTACCTTAGCATCTAATATATAATAAGAAGAAATATAACTAAATGCTAGATGCTAAGTTTGGCCAAAAGTCTTGATGAGAGTCTTAAGTTAAGATGAGGAAGGTAGTAGAAGAAAATGTATGAATGGAAGTAATTGCAATTACATGTAACTAAAAGTGTAGTTGCAATTATAAGCAAAAGAAATTAAATATGTGAATAGAAATACTTGCAAATTACATGAAGTAAATAGTAGTTACAATCATAGTATCAATAGGATTTTAAAGTGACTGCAATTACATATATGAAAATAGTATTTATAAGTAGGAGTAAAAGTAAGCAATCACATATAATAATATGAGTTTTCAAGTATGAAGTGCATATGCAATTTTTTCATCAATTTATCAAAACCAAACATTTAAATAAGAGATATAAGACCATCACAGAATAAATATAGACAAAAGCAAAAGTTTAAGTTATTATATGCCATTAAATTAAATAACAAGTAAGTAAAAACTCTCTCTCACTTAAAATAAATGCAAGTAAATAAACTTTTAGGCGAAAGCAAATATAATAACATCAAGAACTTGGTTTAGCTCCATTTGAATCAATTTACACCTGATCTATCATATTTTAGTATTTTAATATGATAGGACAAAGCTAATAAAAAGAAAAATATAGTTAAACTAAATAGTCTAGGCATATTTTAAGATTGGTTAAACATTTTAATAGTTTATTTTGGATTTCACAACTAATTTACAATTTATGTATAAGAAGCGAAGCATTTAAAAGCATACAAATAGGGAAGGGAATAAACAAATTGTAAGAAAGAATATATGAAAAAAAAGAGAGTAAGAATACTGTGGCACCCGGCTCCCCAAGCCCACAATGATTGGACTAAGGAGCGGAGTGTCACTCGTGCAGATCCCTCACTCAACATTAGATTAGATAAGATCCACAATCTACTGCTGAGGTAAGGATGTGCACATAATAATATATAAAATCAGTTACTACATCTACATATAAAATCAGTCACTACATCTACATACATTTTAATAGTTTATTTTGTATTATATAAGAAGTAGAAATAAGGTATAGCTCAGAAATAATAAAGCGTAGAAAGTAAATCACAGTCACTGTATATGTATTATTACAATATTTTAATTAAAGTTACTGAAAATAAAATAAATATTCTCATCCTCACTATAAAATAAGAAAATAGCTAAATGTCCTCTGGTCCAAGCTGCTGCACCTCCTCTATGTAAGGCTCCTCCTCAGGTATAGGAACCTCAGACTGCTCAAGATCTGATATTGTCGATTTCACAATATCAGGGCCCAACCAATAAAAGAAAAATCTTGTTAGACAATTGTCTAATTATATTTTAGGTAAATATTTTATTAAGCATTTGTTATTATCACCATTTATACTCTATACCAAGTAAAACGTCTATCTAGCATAGAAGCAAGTAAGCATACAAGAGGAATGTGATAAGTTATAAATAAGGCATTTATAACTAAACGATAAGTAAGAAAAAATCACCCCTCAAGTAAACTAAACAAGGTAGGGCATACATATATAATACAGTAAATAAAGGTGCTGAAAGAAAAATCTGAACCTAAACATGCTGATGATCATATGACATATGCTAATTTAAAATATAAATCTGTAAATGGTACATATATTATAAGCAATAAAGTCTAGCATCCTCTATATATATCTATACAAGTGAGCAGGTAAAATAATATCACAACAACTAATTGAAATAGCATGCATCAATAACATAATAAACAATAAGCTGAAAAACTGTAAATGAACGTATAACTGCCATATCAGAAGAATTGACCAATTTGACCCTATATATATGTATATATATATATATCCGTTCTCATAGTCTTTATGTGCTAGGTAAAATATATCACTATACAACACTATATGATTGAAGAGGCAGATAATACTATACAAACATATTTTAGTTATTTTATTTTTGTTTTTGTGGACAATTTCAGAAATAACCGAGGAGTCAAGCACGTTTGCAAGACTAAATGGGTCCTAAGCTTAACACACTCTCCTCAATGAATGATGTTAAGAATCTTGATCTCACCTTACCCCTATTCATTAGAGTAAATGTGCACCATAATCCACCATAAACTGAACCCAAATACAAATATTTTTCTAATATTATAAGTTTTCATTTTCATACAACAACATTTTTCTTATGTGACATGTCCAAGGAATTAAGCACAAAATTTAAGAAATGCATAGCACAAAAATCAAATAGTAAGCAAGGGACTCTACTAAGCATGGTGATATTATTTATTTTAAAGTTTAACCATTCTAACTATTCTAAGTTACACAAGTTCAGGATCTCCAATTCCTGCTATCGAGTGTAACTTAGAAGCTCGGCCTTATAAGTTAAAGAGGATTATAACTGATCAGGTTCTAACCTAATTCAATCAAATACGACTACAAGTTCAATCAATGAATCATATGTCCTATTTTTATGAATTTGGACATTCTATTTAAGATCTGATCAAGATTTACTAAGCTATAGACTATGGATTAAACAGTACATGATTGGGCTTAATTATATAATCCAAAGGATAAGACCTAATATCTAAGCTTTATTCTAAAAGTGATATACTAATTAAGGCAAAAAATATTAAGTAAATTAAATTTAATAGGAAGAATCTCCTAATCTAAATATAGTGTTAAAAGATAAAATAATCAAAACAAGTTGTAAAAGTCTAAAAATTAATAAAACCAAGGATTCATTCATTGAAAAAACCCATTTTTTAATGAATGAAATTTAACCTATGATTTAATTCTAATCTCAGGAATAGTCATAATGTGAGGTGTAATGTCCTAATAAAAGACTTAAAGAAAAATTAAAAATTTTGTAGATCTGACCTAATAGTTGATTTCACTCACTTAAATATCACTAATATATTTCTAATATTAGTTTTAGGACTTTAGAAGACAATTTTAGAGGTTAAGAATGCTTATCTAAATTTTGGGCAAAAAGACCATTTTGCCCCTACCTAAGGGTCTAAAAATCAACTTTTGATTAAAGGGTCCAAATTGAAGTTTCTTACTATCAAATGATCTCTTACTATCTAACTTGACGATAGACAATCAGTACACTCAATTTGGACAAAAAAATGGGTCACATAGGTCCAAACTAAGGTTTTTGGCCAAAAGGGCATTTTAGTAATTTCACCCAAATGAAACCTAACTTCTTATACAGTTTATTGTAGGTTACTATTCAAGGATTCCATAGAGTTTAAGAACACTGTATTCTGAGATCAAATGACTAAGTTATTGCTTATTTAATTTCTAAGGGCAACACAGTAATTTTGCTAGTCAACGGGTGACAAAAACTGTACTTTTCCATTTAAAGTCCAATTTTAGCAAACTTAGTTTCTATAGCTTCCCTATAATATACTGAGTGTGTTGATAAGGAGTATACCTAATTTGGACCTCAAATGGTCAAGTTATGACCTAATTAAGATTATGAGTATTTTGATTATTTTCTAATTTTATAAGGTTCAGATTCTAAATATTATTTTAGTTTATTAATGATATTGAAATTCTAAACTATTTAGCACTTTGAATTTTTGAATTTGGAGTTGAATTGACTAAGTTATGATCAATTGAATTCTAGGGGCATTTTATTCATTTTCATTCAAGTCAACTATGGGGTCAAGGGTTGACTTTTAATCCTGATATTAAAATGGAAAAACTAATACTACCATAGTGATAGGGCTGTTCTCTTGAGTATTTTAAGATTCATATTACATATGTTTGGATAACTAGGTTAAAAGTTATGAGAGTTTGTTTAGGTCCTAAAATGTCACTACGTTATGCGTACTCTAAAACTAATTTTTATATTACACCACTTGATTCCTTTTATTTTTTTAAGTAAAATAAGACATATATTGACTATGTGTGGATCATCCTACAAAAAATTATTAAACTTTTGAGAATTTTGAATAAAATAATTTAATAATTAATATTATTATTTAATTAATTAATTCAAATATTTTAATTATATTTTTATTATTTAATTAAGGTTTGATTAATTAATTACTAATTAAAACCAAATTAGAAAATTTAATTATCTATTTAATAATATATGATTATTTAATCAATTAATCTTAAGATTAGTGTTAATTAATGATTTAATTAATTAATTTATTATTTGTCTAATAATATTCAAATATTTGTTAATATAATTACTATTTTCTATTTAATTAATTCTAATTATGTAATTAATATCAACTAGTTTAATTCACTAAGCCATTGATATAATTAATTAATTAAGTAATCGTCTCATTAATCAAATATTATTAACTAACTATAACTAATTAATGATTAATTAATTCCAATATATATATATATATATATATATATATATATATATATATATATATATATATTTAAGTTAAACCTGCAATTTTTATTGATCCAAAATCAAAAGATACAAAATAGGTTGGGGGGTTACAAGAGAACCTATATCTTAAAAAGGCCAAAGCCAACCCAAAATCTGGTGCCCCCAGGGAGAATCCTAAAAGGGGCACCCAAAAAAGAAAATACAAAATCCAAAACTTGAAAACAAAAATGATCCAATGGCCTCGATCATCCTTAAAGCGCCCAGCCACGCAAGCAGGAGCTAACCTGCCAAAGATCCGCAGAGCAAGAAACTGAAAATAAATACGGTGTACCTGCCAGAAACGCAACCCCCAACAAACGGATCCAGAGAAAATAGGCTCAGGGAGACAAGATGACAACAGAGATACCGTCCCAAGAACGTCCCTCAACAACCTGAAGCAAAAATCACCAAACCAAAACAAGGCGGAAACCAGAGAGCATAACTGCCACCCCAAAATGGCATCTGCCACCAGACGGCCAAACACCAGCCAACAATACCAACCAAACTGTCGGACCTGGGTTGCCAGCTTCTCAAGCCCCACCCAGCCAAAGACATCCCAAAATCCAGGTTCCACCAACCCCAAACACCAAGCAACCTCAGCAGCAAATAACCCCAAATGACCATACGAAAGGTAAGTGACATCCCTAAAGTCTGGACAAGTATAAAAGAACCACAGCCAAAGAGACTCCCAACCAGGAGCCATCAAGACCGGGCAGGTAATGAACAAAACTTCAAACCTCCAAAACTCAGGGACCAGCAATAAGCCGAAAGACAAAAGGTGTAAAATACCAAAATTTCATTTTCAATTGTTTATTAATATTTAAATAATTTTGACCTCAGATTGAAAATCTGATTTCACCATTACGTTCACCACCCCCAAATTAGCTAGGGGTGAAGTTTTGAATGCATTTGGAAGATGTAAATTTTTGGCGAATATTTTAATATTATTTAGATACCCGAAAATTCGAGTAATTAAATACTGATCGGATCAAAAATCCAAGTGCACCATTGCGTTCAGAAGCCCTCAATTAGCTAGGATTGCTATTTTTAAAAATTTTGGAATATAATTATTAAATTAAGTTTAATTAATTAAATTAATTAAATTGAATTAAATAATTATATATTTAAATAAAACAAACGACGCCGTCACATTTAAATAAACGCCGTCAACATTTTTTTTAATTCCACCGTTTCATCTAACGGATCATCCCGATCCGTCCGATCGAAAGATCGAACAATAGAAAGATCGTCTCCCTCGCGCGAATGAGGGAGGCGGCGCGTGTCCCTCTCGCGGACACGAGGAACTCGGGAAACCTCAAGACGTGCCTCGATCGCATTAAGATCACCGCTTTAGGGACTCTTTAAACCCCCCACTCCTCTTCTTCACTCGGCTTCATCACTTTTGAACGATTTGAGGTACGAAACAAAACCTACCTTTCAGCAACATCAAACCCTAAAACCCCAGCCTCCGTTCTTCAAGGTACTCTTTACCTTCCCATTTATTTTAACATTCTATAACAATAATCACGCTAATGTTAAAGTGCAATCGATCAAATCCTCGATCGATCGCACTGATTAAACATAACCCTAATCCCCCGTCGCGCCGAAATAAAGAAGAAGACGAACCGATGTTTCGCCGGTCTGGTTCGCTCGCCGGTTCACCCCACCATGACCGGTCCGATTCAGGGAAGAGGATAGATCCTCTCTTCAAGATCCAACCGTTGATTTTAATTTAAATCTGACGGTAGATCTAAATATAAGAACTGATTAAATCTAAGGCGTTGGATTAAATCCTAAAAATATTTAGACCATTGATCTTAGCTGACTCATCAATCCACGAGATCCTGAAGAAGGCCACGTGTCAATCGTTGAACGCGCCACGTGTCTTGCTTGGACACGTGTCAGCATCTCATCCCTCCGCGGTTTCGGTGGGGCCCGCAGTCAGACAGCCATGATGACTGTCTCATCTGAGACAGCAAGTGGGGCCCACTGCTTAACCTCGGCAAATAGCAAAGTGCCACGTGGACGTGGGGCCCGCTGCTGTTTAATCCTGCATAATAAAGAAATAATAAAAATAATAAATAAAGTTATAATAATAATATATATAATAATTCTTATTAATAAATTATATACATAAAATTTACTTAATATATATATATATATACATGTACATATATATCTATATATATATGTATATATATGTATATATATGTATATGAATATTTAAATAAATAGAAAAATTAAGATAACTAAATATTAATCATATACAAATATATATTAAGAGAAGATAAATATTTAAATAATAAATAAATGAAAATATATAAATAAATAAATATATTTTAACTATAATATATATATATATATATATAATCAAAAAATAAGAAGTTTAATAAAAATAGAATAAAATAATTATTTATAATAATAATAAATACACAGATAAATATAAAGTATAATCAAAATACAGTAAATAATATATAAACATAAAATTTATAATTAATAAAGATTAAATAATAACATTAATATAAAATATTAATAAATAATAATAAAAAAAATATAATAAATAATAGATTAATTAAATAAATAAAAACATAAAAAAAAAGTAATTAAATATAATTAATACAGAATTAGTTATATTTAATATTTACAATAATATAATTCAATTAATTACATACTTTTAAACTTAAATAATTCCTAAAATATTTAACCAAATCATACAAATAAATATATCAAATTCATTAGAAAAATATAAGGAATTTAAAGATGTAATTTATTTTGCTATAGAATTATAAATTCACATAATGACATTTTTAGGTATTTAAATTATTACAAAAATGCCACTAAAATTCATTTAGCTATAACTTTACACTCACTACCCCAAATATATCAAATATGAGTCTTAAAATACTCAAAAAATCATAAGGAATATTTTAGAAGTATTAATTTTTCTGTTTGGATTAAAATTAAACTAATCACATTTAAAGCCTAACCCTAATTAAGCCCTTTAACCCTAGAAACTTCAAATAGCCATAAGTTAGCCCATTTAACTCCAAATTAGATAATCAAAATATCTATTTAGATCAAAAAACCCTAATTTATAGTAAACTAAAAAAATATTTAGGATCCAACGATTAGATCTCCTAATTAACCCTAATTACTAAAATGTCTTTATAAGGTCAAATTCCCAATTTGACCTTATAAGACATAAATAATTATAAAACTTAATAAAAATAAATTCAAATAAATCAAAATAGTCATAATACTACAAATCATGATAAAAACATTAAATTAATAAATTTCATTATTTTGGCAGATCAAAGAAATTAAATTTGGTTGATTTTATTAAAACAAGTCAGGTACGCAAATTTACTTATAAGTTTTATTTCAGTATTCTTATTTGAGCCATTTTTCCATTTGAGTATTATTTGCACTGCTTACCGCATTTTAATCTACAAAAGATTTATATCAAATAGCATGTAACAAAAAGAATGAAACACAGTATATATATTTTTTGTGGTGATTATCTTTGGAGGGTGGAATGCAAAACTGGAATCTGTACAAATTAGGCTAGTTAGCAAGCCCCTAGGAGTTATATGGAGGGATTTAGCCTCTTGTAAGAAGTAGGCAAATCCATAGGAAAGACACACCATCAGTTCCTATTTTGAGTAAGCTACCGATGGGTGGCGAGATAAGCTTCCTACAGGTTATGCCTATGGGTTTACCCATTTGGGCTCAGGAGTCTACGGACTCGACTTATTGTTACAAATGCTTTTGATAAAATTTATTTCATATATATTAATTTTCACAGCTAATTTGCAGGGCAAAAATTGAATTTGGAAATTACTTTACTTTATATACAGTCTTTCAGTCATTTTCATACTTGATTCATGCCTATTATAGGATGCTGGATTTATTCTTATAAGAATAATTTGCGTACTCCTACCTGACTGATAAATTGAATTTTTCAGGTTTTGATAATTAAAAAGCTTAGAATATCTGTCAAATTAAAAGAAGAAGAATAAAAGAAGCAGAAGAATGTAGATATTTTTTTTTTTTTTGTAAAATTCAAACTATTATAACTTTTCATATATGTTTTGGCTCTATGTATAAAAGGACCGTGGATTATATTATTTTATTTTATTATGTCCTTTTTAAATTATAAAAATGTATATATTTTCAATTGAGATGAATTATTCTTTAAAAACTCTCCAACTTGGATCCCTGGTCGCCACAAAAATTGGTATCAGAGCGAAGTTTGAGACAATTTAAGGAATAATTCATTGTAAGAGCCAACTATATGAATACAGTTACTAGAATATTAGAAGTTAGATTTTAAGTTGGAGAGACAACTAAGAATAGTTTATTATTTTCCCAGATTATGGATAGTCAAAACAACAACAATAACAACAATAATCAATCTCAGTAGGAAAATGTTCCTCAAAATACTCCTAGTCACAACGAGACTGTTTCTCCTAACATTGAAGCAGTCTATTTCTTTGATTATAGTGGAGCAAATTAGATGCTCCAATTCATGAATATGATGGGTCAATTCATGAATAGTCAACAAATTCAGAATCCAAATCCTATTCAGAGAAAAGCAGTAAATGAAGACATGTATATATTCCTTAAACTTCAGCCTCCCAGATTCAATGGCAAAGCAACTCCTTACCAAGCTGAGGAGTGGATCCAAAGAATAAAAAAAGAATTTAGATGTGCTAAGAGTTCTGAAGATCAGAAGGTATCTCTAGCTACTTATCTTCTGACAGAAGCTGCTGAAAAGTGGTGGAAGTTAACCAAAAACACTACATTCCAAAATAGAATAGAAGAAATCCAGTGGGAAGAATTTGTAAAAACATTCTAAGGCAAGTATGTGCCTCAGTCTGCCAGGCAGATAATGAGAAAAGAGCTATTGAACCTGTAACAAGGAAGTCATACAGTAACTGAATACGAAGAGGAATTCACTCGTTTAGCTAGCTTTGCTCCAGAAATGGTTACCACTGAAGAAGTCAGGTGTCATTTATTCCTTAATGGATTAAGGAATAATTTTCAGCATATCTTAACACCTCTTCATATCTTAATTTTTGCTCAACTAATAGAGAAAGCTAAGCTTATGGAAGCTCAAGAAGAGCAGTACTCTTTAAGAATGAAAAGGACAGCATTCCCCCCTCATTTTCAATCTAAAAGGCAACACTTCTCCAGACCTCAAGGAAAAGTGTATAATATTCAAGGTAACTCAAGTAGACCTGCTCCAGGCACACCAAGCACTTGCAGATTTTGTGGAAGAAGTTATAGTACAGATAAATGTTTTACCGGTGAAGGTCAATGCCACCGATGTGGAAGAACGAATCATTCTATAAAGTTCTGCCATGCCACTTATACAGTCAATGGGCATCAGCTTCCAAATCAAGGAAAAGCAGTTATAAGGAATCAGGGTAGACTACCAGTAAACCAAGGAAATAATTTAGCATCTTCCAGTAATCTAAGAAATAATCAAGCCTAGGCCAGAATATTTAACCTATCTCAAGAAGAGGCAAAAGAGGAATCTGATGTGGTCACATGTATCATTTTATTATTTCAATATCTATGTTCAATTCTTTTTGATTCTGGAGCTATGCATTCTTTTATTGCGTCAAAAATAGTTCAACAACATTCATTACAAGTAGAACAACTTTCATCAGCCCTTAAAGTTAATCTACCATCAGGAGAGTTTTTAGAAATAAACATCTTTTGTAATTACAAATTAGATATAAGTAGAAATTCTTGGGAAGCTAACCTCAATGTCATTCTTATAACTACTTTTGATATCATTCTTAGGATGGATTAGATGAGTTAGAATAAGGCATTAATTGATTATGCAAAGAAGAGAGTATATATTTATAATGGAGATAAAAAAGTAACCTTTGTTGGTCAAAGAAGTGCAATTATTAGCCTTATCCCAGCAAACAAGATTGAAAAGTTCATTAGAAAGAAGTATCCCATATTCTTAACTCTACTCTCAAGTTCTGAAATTAAAATTACAACTTTAGAAGAAACTCCTATAGTGAAAGAATATGCGGATGTTTTTCCAGATGAACTTCCAGGTTTGCCACCTCAAAGAGAAGTGGAGTTCAGTATTGATTTAAGTCAGGGAACGAATCTTTTATCAAAAGCTCCATACAGAATGGCACCTAAAGAGTTAGAAGAACTTAAAAATCAACTTCAAGAGTTGACTGAAAAAGGATTTATAAGACCAAGTAATTCTCCTTGGGGAGCCCCAGTTTTATTTGTTAAAAAGAAAGATGGAAGTATGCGATTATGTATCGATTACCGGGAATTGAATAAGGTTACTATTAAGAATAAATACCAATTACCAAGAATATATGATTTATTTGACCAGTTAGTTGGTGCTTCCATATTTTCCAAAATTGATTTAAGATCTGGTTACCACCAACTCCGTATTAAAAATGAAGATATCCCTAAATCTGCATTCAGAACGAGATATGGGCATTATGAATTCTTGGTAATGCCTTTTGGGTTAACAAATGCCCCATCTTATTTTATGGATCTGATGCAACGAATAATGAAACCCTACTTGGATTCCTTTATTATTATCTTTATTGATGATATATTGATATATTCTAAGAATGCTAAGGAACATGAAGAGCATCTTAGAATCACCTTGAACTTATTAAGGCAACATCAACTGTATGCCAAATTCTCAAAATGTGAATTTTGGCTTCATTCAGTAGCCTTCTTAGGCCATATAAATAGTAAAGAAGAAATATTAGTCGATCCCAGCAAGATAAGTGCAATTCAGGATTGGCCACAACCTACTTCAGTAATTGAGATATGAAGTTTCTTGGGATTAGCTAGGTACTATCATAATTAATACTAGGATTATAATTAAGACTGAGATTAGTCCTAATTAACTAAGGTAACAACTTGGGTTGTTACAGACTCCCCCACTTAAAAATGATGCCATCCTCAACATCACTCAAGTGGAAATAAAATATAAGAATTAAATATGACTTAAATTGAAGTTGAAAGCTTAGAATGCTAAGAAAGAGTAACTTGGATTCTTGAAGAGTCTAGGATATTTATCTCGTATATCAGATTCCTTCTCCCAAGTGGCTTCGTTGCAAGATCGATTCCTCCACTGGACTTTGATCATATTGATAGCATGACTCCTAAGTTGTTTGCGATCATGGGCTAAAACTCGAATCAGTTCCTCGGCGTATGATAGATTAGGCTGGATCTGAATTTTTGGGAACTACACGAGGTGAGACGGATCTCTGAGGCACTTCCTTAGTAATGACACATGGAATACATTGTGGACTACTGCGAAGTCATCTGGAAGATTGAGTTTATAGGCAGAAGAACCTACTCTGGCTGCTACTTCGAATGGACCAACATAATAGGGACTTAATTTCCAAACTAAGCCAAATCTGAAGACTGCTTTCATAGGACTGACTCTTAGGTACGCAAAGTCTCCAATATAAACTACAGAGGATGATGATGAAGGTCGTGGTATTTACTCTAGCGACCTTGGCTACACGGATCCGCTGTCGAATCAATTGAACTTTCTTATTTATCTCTTCTACTAATTCATATCCTGTAGCACCCCGCCCCATCGTCGCTCACAAAAGAGATAATTATAATCAATTTCGGTGGTGGAGCAGTGCGCCACTCGGGGAGGAATAACCCGTCTCCCCGAAATAGTTGAAAACTAAGCCCATCTAAAGGGCTGCTGACTCAACCTCATGGAGGGTTGAAAGCTAATACTTAAGATAAGAGTAGTATCTTTATCCTAAGTATTAGATAAATACATACATTAGATTTAAAATAATATAGGAATCTAATATATGTATAAGATATCACCATTTCCAATATGTTGATCACATCATAATACTAAGTATAAGTAGTATTTAATAGAGTGCAGAAACTTAAAGCAAACATCCAGAACGTTCATCACAGAGTGTAAGAAAACATTCATCTCAGAAAAGAAAAGGAAATACATCTAGAGTTATTACAAACATTATTACTGAAATACTGAAATAAAACTAAGTACTGAACTGAAAATACTAAGCAGAAAGTAAAACTGAAGGAGAGTCCACTAGTACTCCACGGGGTCCTCCTGAATCTCCTGGGTGTCCTCCTGACCTGTCTCAATATACTGCTCAGGATCTAGCAAATTGCCAGATCCTAAAAGTACCCCATATTAGATAATAAGTCTAACACATCGAAACTAATCTAACAATTATAATTATTCATTTAATATTTACATAATTTAATTAAATCTGTAGAAATACTGTAAATATGACTGAAAGCATAAAACTGTATAAAACTGTACAAAACTAAGGTGAAGTAAGGTAAAGCTGAACTATAAACTGAAATACTGAAAATAAACCAAAATAGTGCTAAATCTGAACTGAATAATCATCTGTAAAATTATGCTGTATGTCACTGAAACTATGCATCTGAATATGCCGCAACAATGTACGCTACTGGTATGCAACCAAAATATCACTGAACTGTTATGAACAGTATGGTCCAAAATATACATACATCCAGTTGGGAATACTATTTACTGATGATGCCGATGTATTCTGAAATCCCCCAGTCAATATATGCAATATTTCGTAACCCATAAATCATCACTGATACTCATACATCATTCTGATACTCACACGTCATGCTTATGAGATAAATTCAAAATCTAAAAAATGCTTGAAATCTGATAATGAATTCAATATCTCTATTGTGCAGAATCCTGCTAAAAGGATTTTGACTCCTAAGATTCTAACTGTGATAATTAGTTAAAGTTAAGAGTTTACTTGAAAATCATTAGCTGGGGAGATTGTATACACATATTTAGCATGTTTGCAAGAAAGGTAGATTTAACCTTTAGCTTATTTAAACTGCACTTATCGAAGCGCACTACAATAGAAGGCAGAACCCCATCATAGTTTACATCTCAAGCTAAGCCGTTAATGCCCTAATTACAAGCATACTTAGTGGTCTACGCAAAGTGACTTAACATACTTAGTTTGCTTAAACTGCACTTATCGAAGCGCACTACGATAGGAGGCAGAACCTGGTCACAGTTTATATTTCAAACTAAGGATCTTGTTCAATAATTGTAACACTCTTAGTCTTGGAAGATTTACTCTAACGAGACTGTATTCATCTAATCCCTCGGGATAACACCTGGTCATAAGTCCACATTAGAGTGAATTAACCAATCCCTCGGGATAACACCTGGTTATAAGTAATATGAGTATACTCTACTATACCCAACTAATAATCTGAGTTCAGAAGGTTCTATTTAATCAACAAAGATTTATCAAATATATTTATCTTTATTCTAAGTAGGTGTATCTTACACAAGGCTCCAAGGATGTGATCAAAAGATCACTCAATATATATTGCTACCACAAGGAATGAGCCATATTTTAAGTACTTTAGGTGATTCCTACCACAAGGTAACAAGTTCAACTTCTAAAGTTATAAATGATCAACTAGATTTCTACCTCAATAAGTTACAAAAGTCCTTCCTACCTCAATATATCATTAGTTAAGGTTTTTAACCATTTCAATAACGATCCTATAGCAAGACCCTTAAGATCTCATACTTCTACTTCATAAGTTAACATTCAAGTGGTCAGATCAAATGATTGAAAATCATTTGATCCTTTTCAATTCTATAATTATGGGATAAAATCAAAGATATTATTAGAGTTAAGTTATTTTATCAATCATTATAAGTTTATTATTCATCTTATGCTAATAGTCTTATATAAGAGAAAATCAAGGATATAAAGTTTAGATTCAGATGGTTCAATAACACATATTCAATATTATCCTTAGTACTTCTAATTTGATAATTTAAGATCAATATCAAATCATATGCATTATTGGAACAATATCAATTGAATTATCTTACAATCAAGTTAATTAATTAGGTGATTAAGATTTAGATCTCAATCAAGACAAGCTAGGGTTTAACCTGTAACCTTTTTATCATTAAGACTAAAGGTTAATTTAAAGGTCAATGACAAATCAATATATTGTTAGTGTATTATTGATGTCACACTTAGGTTTGTATTAAGTATCATCCACTTAATCAAGTTATCAAGATTCTTATGTTCAAGTTTAGTTTACATATCAAGATATTCCATTTAAATATTAAAGTTTTCTAACATACATCATAAGATCATAAGAGCATAAAATAGGAGGTAATTAAGGCTAATCAAATTCTAAAATCAAATCAAAGAGATTAGTACTTAATCATAATTTCAAAAGGCTTAAGTTTTATGCCATTTGGTTATTAAACTATACCTAATTAATATAAGTAATTAATGTTTTAATACTTATTCTTTGGTATAACACATATTTAAGATCCATAGTAGATATGAGGGCTAATTTAAAAGTGATAAGTTTTAAATTTAACTTTCATATAAAATTTTATGTAATGTTTAAAATTGATATAACTTAGCCCCACTCAAGTCCTAGGGACCTTAAAAGACCAAAATAATAAAGTTTTGGCCATTTTAGCCAAAACTGGGCAGTTTTAAAGAAAATTCTAGGAATTTTACAAGTTTGGGTGCTGCAGCGTGCTGGAGCAAGCTGTAGCACTTTTCGCGCGGTAGTGCCTTTTGCGCAACAGTGCGCTGTAGCGCTGCGACCCGCTGCGGCGCGCTATGGTGCACACAGCAGTTCACTTTGCAAAATCATTGTTGAATTAATTTATATTCACATGTTATAATATTCCAAAAATATTTCCACTTTAGCCCGCTGCAGCGCGCTACAGCGCGCTGTAGCGGTCTATTTTGCGAGTTTACTATTCAGTTACTCTATTATATGTTTATCTAAGTTTCTGCCGAAATGCCGCTGCAGCGCGCTACGGTGCGATGCAGCGGCCTAATTTGCAAAACCGGGCGCTGCAGCGCTAGACGACATTTTCGCCTGTACGAAACCTATAAGGCATATTTTTGAGCTCAATTACTCTCAATCCAGAGAGTCCCATGAGTGGTGCCATATATTAATGGAAAGGTATTTTCGATACCTTTCCATCGACACCAAAATCGGCACCAATGGAGCACTCTAACTATACGAAAAATATGGATGAATGATAAGGTATGTAGAGTAAATGAAAAATAGAGCATTAACTTTAAATCTCTTAGAGAGCTATAATAACTTACATACTTAAACATGGATGTCTAGAGAGGCAATAAGCATACTAGCAAGGTGAATTGGACAAGGAGAGGAGCAAAGGGATACCTTAGCCTTGCAAGGGGGAGAGGAGGAAGAGATCTTTGCTTCCTTCAAGACTTTAGAGAGGAGCTTCTTCTTCAAGGTGCAGCAATGGAGGAGGAGGGAAGAAAATTTTAGCAAGTAATAGAAGGGGGGCTGAGCTCTCCATTTAAAGGAGGAGAGGGGGAGGGAGGCTTCATCATGGCTAGAGAGGCTAAGTGAGGGGAGAGGTAAGTTCTCTCCCATCAAGCATGGGAGGGAAACATGGGTCAGCCTAATGAAGAGGAAGGTGGCCAGCCAACTAGGAGAGAGAAGGGAAGAAATTACAAATTAAGGATCAAATAATTGCTTAATTATTTGAAAATCCAGATTTTTAAAAAGTGCTCCGAAAATTTCCAAAAATTCACCCTTAGCTAATTTGGGGGTGAGGAATCCAACGACGAAGTCGGAATTTGATTCCGACGATTATTTAATTATTCTAATTTTCAAGGTATTTAATTATATTAAAATATTGATGAAAATTCGATGACCTCCAAACGCATCCAAAACATTACCCCTAGCTAATTTAGGGGTGACGATCGCAACAGCGAAGTCGAATTTCAATTTTGAGGTCAAAAATAATGTGACAACTGGGGACCAAAGTTCGAGAGTCTCTAAAGAATGATTCATACAACTGGAAATATTCATTTATGAAAATAAAGAAAATAAAATACATGAATATCCATATTTACATTACGAGTCATACACATATGAATTTACAACAATTTAAAAATTTACAATGAAAATTTATTCACTGCTCATATCTCATATATCTATTTTCTTCTTTTCTTTTATTACGTTAGCAGATCTTCAAAGCTTTTTAATTATCAAAACCTGAAAAAAAATTTCAGTTTTACCAGTCAGGTAGGAGTACGCAAATTGTTCTTATAAGAATAAATCTAGCATCCTATAATATGTATGAATCACATATGAAAATGACTGAAAATCTGCATGTAAATAAAGCAATTACTAAATTCCATTTCTGCCCTATAAAATAGCTGTGAAAATCAACATGTATGAAATAAATTTTATCAAAAGCATTTGTAACAATAAGTCGAGTCCGGAGACCCCTAAGCCCAAATGGGTAAACCCATAGGCATAATCTGTAGGAAGCTTTCTCACCACCCGTCGGTAGCTTATTCAAATTAGGAACTGATGGTGTGTCTTTCCTCTGGATTTGCCTACTTCCTACAAGAGGCTAAATCCCTCCATATAACTCCCAGGGGCTTGCTAGTTAGCATCTGTACAGATTCCAGTATTGCATTCCACCCTCCAAAGACAAACACCACAAAATATATAATATTCTTTTTGTTACATGCTATTTGATATAAATCTTTTTGCAGATTAAAATGCGGTAAGCAGTGTAAATAGTACTCAAATGGAAAATGGCTCAAATAAGAATACTGAAATAAAACTTATAAGTAAATTTACGTACCTGACTGTTTTGATTCAAAATCAACCAATTTAATTTGTTTGATCTGCCAAAAGTAGTTTAAGTTATTAATTTAATACTTCATGATTTGTAATAATAGGTTTTTATGATATTTAATATTTGGATTTATTTAATTATTTTTATGACTAATATTTTCAAATGAAGTGACAATTTATATGAAACTTTTATAAATATGTGAAAACATCTTTATTTCATATAAATTTTCTAAGTCCTAAAATTCTTAAAAATTTCGGCAAAGTCTTCTTTGTTTTTGTTCAAATTTTTCATTTTCACAATCAATCTCTAATTCTAAATTAGAGTTCAATCCCTTTTTTTATAGGATTGCTCATTTCCTGTTCTACAATAGAGTTTTAATTCTATTTCTAAAAATAGAGTTCAGTCCTTTTTACAGTACTGCTCATTTCCAATTCTAATATAATTTCAAATATACAAAACTAATCTAAGCAGTTTATACATCCCATATAAAATATCTAAAAAGAGATGCAGAAATGAAATTAGTATTTTATGAAAGCGGCATTATGTGCTTTTTGCACATCGCATTTAATTTAGCATTCCTGTATTAATTTTTATAATTCAACCTGCAAACCATTAACATCAATAAAGTTTAGCATTTAAATATATAAGAAACTAAAATTATATAAAATTTAAAGATAGCATTTAATTGTTCTTAACTACATGACAACAGAGATTTTCATTTAGCATTTGGACTTTTAATATGAATCATGGTAACATGTGGTATTACTAAGAGAAACAATATTATGTATCCTTTTGTACAATTCATAGCAGCAATCATATTTGAAAATAAATGACAGCTTTTATTCTTACTTACATAAATTGACATCAATAGATTTATGCTCAACATACATTAAACAGTTTAACTATTGCATTTGATTCCTTTAATCTCATAAGATAGCAGTATCTTGGTTTTTATAAAGTAAATGGCATCAATTTGATTTTATAAAGTAGATAGCAGCATTTGTATTCATGTTGAGATATCTTTCAAACATAATGAAAACCATATAAATGCCAATAAGTACTTATGCTGGCTGGAATTAATCGTGCTACCATAACTCAATTCATAAGTTTTAAATAGACTATTTTGTTTACTTTATGAATCTTTCTTTTCTAATTCATGTGATAGTTCATTCTATAATTACTTTTCATATAAATTCCTATAATTCTACTTCAATTGCAAACATAGACCCAAACATGATGAATGGCTTCCAATATCAAATCCGTCTAATTTTTAAAGGAAATTTACTATAAATCAGTGGTCTCCTTTATGCAAAGAGTAAAAATGTTGTTACATACTCTAGCAGTACCATAAATTGAGACTTGAACTTTATCCTTTTCAGGAAAAAGATCTTATTGATAATCGAAATGCGGAAAAAGTTGGCCAAAATAAATTAGTTTATGATTGTTAAACTTATGCAATTTCCATACACTTTTTCCTGAGGAAATAATCAAATTAATTGCATGTGAAAAAGTTATATAAGCCCAGCTAAGTTCTCAAAAACTAATCAAACTATAAATACAACAAAATTTCATGTAAGTTTCTACTATAGTTTTTGATGCGTGTATTTGTTATTATTATTTTTTTTTAGGTAAAAAAAAATAGAAATACAAGTACTATTTTATTCTCAAATAAGCCAAGGAAATTGAAAGAGTGCAAAGTTCCGATGAAAACGACAAGTTCAATCACTATCAACTAGTACAGCTTATTCAAGACAATCAAATTTACTGCAAAGATAAAGTAATTACTGCGGAACTCAAGCGTCCATTTCACATAATTAAAGAATATTACTATAATTTGAGGTTATTTTTAGGAGCAATGTATGAATGATTTGGCAACAACTTTCTTTTATAGTAGTTTTTGATGTAGAATAATAAAAAGAAATAGAGAAATATAGTATAAAGGTATGAAAGCTTTGTTCAACTTTTAAACATTTATGGTAGAGTTCACATATTTATTTAAGCTCATTTATTCAAGTTTGCAGACTCATGCCAGCAGTGCGTCAAACTTGGCAGATAGTGGCCTAGCATGTAGTTAGCAAGATTTAAAAAAAATAAAATAACTATGTAGCAAAGTACTTAACAGATCAAATAAACTTTAACAACTAGTTCAGATGTTCTTATCTATTAATAAGTCATCTCTAAAGTCTTAAGCACGGGATTAAATAATTTGCTAGTGGGTAGAAACCAAACCTGTAAAATGCCAATCATTCGATCTTTTCATTTGGATACATTAACAATTGTACTATAAATCAGAATACATCTTTTAACACACTTTCTAAATTCATTTAAAATTTATAATATTTACAAGTAAAACTACTTTAATCAGAGTGTATCCCAATTCAATCCATATAAGACTGCAGAACGCATTTCCGCAAGACCTTAGCTACTGAAACAAACCTCGTCAGAAACACATTATTTAATTTTCCCAGAGCTAAATATCCTTTATCCTTATATATCTACGAAATATACCATACTTAAGAAAAATTAAAGCAACCTATTCTTAGTGATAAGTAAAGATGATTCTATAGATTCAAAAAGAGAATTCTATGGTAGTCAATAAAATTCCGTATAGCATGAAGTAGTTCGATTTCTGTAACAAATAAAGAATAAATTTTTTATTATTATTTGAGTAGTATATATAAGAAAATTATCCTAGTATAACTTCTATAAATATAATCCAGGAACTTTTATTTATTTCTTCTTTGCACTATTAATATAATGATGGCATAATAGACCCAAACCACAATTCAATTATAAACAGATAATACTTCCTGTAATAGAGTCTTAAATGAAATAAACATGTAATTCAATAATATAAACAACAAGTGATTTCAAATCAGAGTAAAAAAAATTGGCATTGTTGAGGCTTAAATACCATTCAATAATGCATATTTCTGAGATTAATGGCATCCATTTTATGCTTGATTAGATTCTAATGACTTCACCATTTTTCATCTTAAAGCCCAATCAATACTCGATTTATACATATGCATCATTAGATAGGAGAATTAAGTGAGATATAAAAGTAATATAACAGATGAATGAAGTTGTTTCTAACGAGAATTCAGCCTTTTATATTAACAAATTTTCGTAATAATAATAGCTTAATACGCATGCGGCTTTGTATAAAATCAGATTTTTAGCATGTTCCTTGAATCATCATATGGAATATTCTTAATATTTTGTAAACAACATAGCCACTATCTCATGAATTGCATGAATATACTAAGATTCTTTTCATTAGATAGGAAATAACATTAAAAGGCAAGGATACAAGAATTAATAGTGCACCCTTTTTAATGATAAATTTAAGACAAAACAATTGATAAACATGAACAAATCATTAAAACAATTATCATATCATTATAAGAAAGTATCAATGAGTATTTGATTGCTGCAGATTATGTCATTCAAAGATCAATCAATTTTCTTTTAGTATTAATTATAATTTTATGCAAGTCATGTTCTCTACTTTAATAGGGACTAATACATGATTCAAGTATGTTGTTGCTAAGGAAACCAGCACAACAAACCTTCCAGGAATGGCTAAGGTTAATTAGCACTGTATTAACAATAATTGCAGCCAAAATATTCTTAAAAGAAAACTTTTTAACGAAATAAAAGAAGTTCCAAAAATACAAAGAGTTCTATATAAATTAGTTTAATCTTCCACAAACCAATTAATATGATGCAGCAAGGTTTCAACCTAATTAACATACAATAATAAGATTGAAGTAAACTAGATCAACGAACCATAAATTATGATAAATAAAATCATCTAAACCAAAAGGAGATTTAGATGCTTGATTTTAGGTTGATTTAATAGAGATGATCCTAATATTATTAATGAAATTTCAGGCTACCTTTCTTAATTTATTTCCTAAGAATTTCATTCATATATATATATATATATATATATATATATATATATATATCTATCAATTTAAGATCACAAATACAGCACTATTAGGATCTATATTATTTTATCACAAAGTTTCTTAGAGACCGTTCAATAATATTTTATGTAACTATGCTTAATAGGAAAATTAAGTGGAGTACCTTGATCCCTAATATGCGGCTAGAAGAGACTCTTGAAGGGATGAAGAAGGTTCGGTCAAAAGGAGAGGAAGGTGTCGGCGATCGGAGGTGTCGACGAGAGGAGGCCCGGCTAGGAAGGCTCTCGGCTAGCTGGAGGCTCGGCGAGAGGAGGTTTGGCGAGATGGAGAGGTTTTGGTGAGATGGAGGAGCTCGACTTCATCTCGGGTCTCGCCTAGGACCCCTTCTTATCGTCGCAGAAATCCATCTCCCTTCGAATGAGAAGATAAGGCGAGAGGGGGCAGCTGTCGTGCGAGAGGGAGCGGATCGAGCCACGCGTCGATCGTCGGATAAAGGAGGAGGTGCTCTCGGCCGCGTGCGAAGAGGATAGGGATTAGGGTGGCGTGAAGGAATCAGCTTGCGAAGGAAAGTGAAGAACTTTCGGCTGAGTCAAAAAATAGGATTAGGTTTTGAAGGTTTTAAGAAAAATCTAGGATCCATTATCAGCCATTGGATTAAAATCAACGGCTGAAATTTCTGAGCCAAGATCTGAAGTCATTTGAGCTTTAAAAATTACAAACTTAGTATCGAAACGACCATCTCAACGAGATGAACGCACGCATTTAAAAATTATTGAATTTGGACAAGTAATTTATTTTATATTAATTTTTAAGTGAAAACTTGGAAAATTAATTATGATAAATCGGAAATTTGAAAATTAATGAAACTTGAAATATAGCATCCTCATATAATGCTTAACTTAGATATATAAAAATTTTTAAATTTTGATTTATATTTTTTATATTATTAGCCTTTGAAGTTTATACTTCATGAATTTATTCAGGACAATCCAGGATCCCAAATGTGCTCAAAGTTTTGCAGTAGGATCCTTTCAATAGGTATTATAAGAGGATATTTTTATTACATTTTTATTTGACTTAAATTGGATTCCTATTTTAACGAAAATTTCTAGAGTAATAGAAAATACGGAAAAATCAACGATTTCCAAAAGTTCCCAGAATAATACTCTTAGTTAATTTGGAGCTACTGAGTCCAATGGCGGACTCTGTTTTAAAATTCTGAGGTCTAAACTTGAAAACACACTTTGGTATTTTACAAATAAATTCCTCAATTTTCTAATTAATTAAATATTAAAATATTCCAAAATAATCTATTGGTCTTCGAATTGCTCCAAACCTTTAGGGTTTGGTTCTAATGACTAAATAAACTTAATATAATGATAATTATGATACAATTAGTCTAAATTCAAGCTAGGTAACAACTTTGGATTGTTATAGATCCATACAGCTGAACACTGTCTATTTCTGACCATGCCAGCAGGGTAATACACTTCCTGCCATACAAGGCTTCATATGGAGCCATTTTGATGCTAGCTTGAAAACTATTATTGTATGTAAACTCCACTAGGGGGTGGTGATCTTCCCAAGATCCAGCAAAGTCAAGTATACACAATTAGAGTAGGTCTTTTATAACCTGATTTACTCGTTTCGTCTGGCCATCTGTTTGCAGATGAAAGGCCGTACTCATTGCTAGAGTTGTGCCTAGATCTTGATGCACGACTTGCCAGAACTTGGGAAGTAAATCAATTATCTCTGTCAAATATGATTGTCTTGGGAATCCCATGGAGCCTGATTATCTCCTTAATGTAGAGTTTTGTAAGTTTCTCAACTGAATCTATCTGTCAAATTGGAATGAAATGAGCATATTTAGTCAATCGGTCAACTATGGCCCAAATAGCGTTAGCTCTAGATCTTGTGCGAGGCAAACTGTAACGACCTCAATAATTAGATAGAAGATTAATCCAATAATTAGGATGTTACCTTAGCACCCAACACTTGATTAGAAGAAAACAAATTAAGTATTGATGCTAAGTGGCCAAGTCACTTTATGAGCATTTGTTAAGTTAAATGAATGAAAATGAAGATACATATAAATGCAATGTTCCAAATATTTATAATACTATAAATTAGATTAATCCACTCATTCATCCCAAGTAATTTCAAACATAGAAAATAGCACAGATTAAAATGTAGGCAAAAGTAACTTAAGCATTTAATTATTACAAGCCTTTTTTTAAAAGTAAAAGAAAAATATAGCAAATAAATCACTCCTGCTTGCATAAACAAGTAAACTATTTGAATCTAAGCGGAAGCAGAATTCTTTATAAGCTCTTCAACTACTTGGACCTGCATCACCTGGATAAAAGAGCTCTTGATCTATCATATTTTGGTATTTAAATATGATAGGGCAAAGCCAAAAAAAAAAGTGTAGTTAGACTAAATAGTCTAAGCACATTTTAAAATTAGCTATGTTTTTAGATTAACAAGATATCACAATTATGATTTACAATTTAAAGTAATCAGTGGTACTATAAAAGCTATAAAGTATTGGAAAATGAAGTAAGCATAACTGTAAGAAAAACAATATGAAATTAATTGAGTAAAAATACTCACTTTTATTAAAGTTCTAGCCTGTTACTAAAAATTGGTAAGGGAAAGCATTTTAAAGGCTAGAAACTACTATGTGCACAAAATAAAAGCAATATATGATCAATTGGAATTTATGCTAAGTAAGCAAATGACATACAATGAAGCATTAATTGAAGTTAAGCAACATACACTGTATTTAAATTAAAGTGAAATAAGCAATACACAATATTGAAAATAGAGAGTGTAAAGCCAAAGAAATAAGGAAATATCTTAGATTCTCAATCTAAGACAATCATAGTCTAGGACTATGAAATGAAAGCATAACTAAACAGTTATGAAGAGATCTTACAATTTATAAAAGAACTCTTATATCTTTAGTTAAAATTACATTTAAAAATTACCTCATTCTGTAGGAGTACACAACAGGATGGGCGAGGAGTTAAGCACGTCTGCTTAACCAGATACAGTGGGGAAGTTGAACATTCACATTTACCCTCTCTAAAATGTGAAGTCCTAATATAAGCGCTTTCTTTTGTACTCAATTTGCCATAAGGCATTCCCTTTAGAATTTTAAGAAAATCTTTATTTATGCACAATGATCTTGAATGAATGTTCAATGAAAGAGGCTCAAAACTAGGCAATCATTCAATAATTTTCAATAATTGTAAAATATGTGATATCTTTTTGTTATCTAAACTTTAATAATCTACTCAATGATTAGAGCTAATTAAGCTCCAAATTGACATATAGATATTTGATCTTAAGTCAATTCTTAATAAAAGTAGAATAAATGCAAGTTTATTTTCATATAATTTTGAAGTTTAGGAAATAGATTAAATTTAATTTGAAATGTTCATTTTGAATTGAATACTAAAATTTTTTGAAAAGTTTATAAGTCTTAAAATTCTTAGAAATTTTGGCAGTCTCCTTTGTTTTTGTTTAAATAAACAATTTTCACAATCAATATAAGTCAATTTTATTGACTATCTCCAGTTCTAAAGTAGAGTTCAATCCTTTTTATAGAATTATTCATTTCCAGTTCTACAATAGAGTTCAATCCTTTTTATAGGATTGCTCATTTCTAGTTCTACAATAGAGTTCAATTCTTTTTATATGATTGCTCATTCATAGTTCTACAATAATTTTAAATATATAAAACTAAACTATGCAGTGTATACATCATATATAAAACATCTAATAAAAAGGAAATGCAAAAATAAAATTTAGCATTTGTAAGAGCAGCTTTATGTGGTATTTCACACATAGCATTTAATTTAGTATTCCTGTATTATTATTACAATTTATCCTGCAAGGAATCATCATTAAAGTTAGCATTCATGAAAATACAAATATGTGAATCAGCAGTTGTAAATTACAGCATTATGGTTTTAATAATTCATGGATACCAATATGAAATTCAGCAATCGAGAAATACAACATTAATGGTTTATAACGTTATATACAAAGATGGCAGTAGTATGACAGTATTTAAAGATGGCAGCAAGAGAATTAAATGACAGCATTAAATTATTAAGGATCTTTTTAAAATTAAAGATGGCAACATTTGTTTATTAGTAGTATATGGTTCCATTTATAAATATGACAGTAATAAAATAGTATTTAGATTCTTTTGAGATAATTCTATAAAAAGCAACATGTGATTCATACTTAAATAAATGACAACAACTATCTTTATATTGCAAGGAATATAAAAGCATTTGAATTCACCTAGACCTTATGGCATCATTTAAATGTAAGTTCAAAGGCAGCATTTGTATCTTTGCAAAGTAAATGATGGCATTTGAATCCCCTATAATACATAACAGCTTATGAATTTCTCAACTCAAGTGGCAGCATTCGAAATACCTAAATTACATGGCAACATTTTATCCCATTCAATTTGGGAAGGAAGGCAACATGTGATGGCGGCATTCATTCTCTTACACATTTGATGGCAACATATGCACTTTAATCATAATTTATGGCAGCAATTGATCTATTACTTATCTAATAACAGCGATTTGATCCCACACATAATTAATAGCAGTAATTTAATTTATTAAAATTAAATGACAGCACTTTGGATCTTATTAAAATAATTATAGCATTAAACATTTGATCTTATGGTAACTTATGATTCTAATGAAAGAAAATGATAGCATTCATAATCTAAATTCAGCATATAATAAATATAACAACATTTAATCTTAAAGGATAAATGGTAGCATTTGACTCTTAATACATTATTAAACATTAATAAATGAAACATTAGAGTTTAAGCCCGGCACATATTATGCAGCATTCATAATCTAAATTCAGCATATAATAAATATAACAACATTTAATCTTAAAGGATAAATGGTAGCATTTGACTCTTAATACATTATTAAACATTAATAAATGAAACATTAGAGTTTAAGCCCAGCACAAATTATGCAATCTAAGTAAAGCATTTGATCAATGGGTTCCACTTTGGAATTTAAAAGCAATACTTGATCAATTTGATTTCATTTTATATGAAAGGTAGCCTATAATTCTACTCATGATAGATAGTAGCATTTAATCACTTAAACTAATTAACAATATTTGGTCATTTTGATTTAACTAACAGTTTTTAATTCACATCAATCAATTGACAGCAGCTGATGGAAATATTGCCGCATTTGTATTTATGCTAATATCCTATTAATCTTAACAGTATGCAGTTCTATAAAATAAGCGACCACATTCAGTCTTTCATTACCTTAAATGACAACGTATGGATCTCAAATATGGCAACAATTGATGTTATACATTAGATAACATCCTTTGGATCCTATTTGTAGCAGTTGTTTAAGATAACATCATAAAGGATAGAAATCTTTAATTGGCATAATAAGTACAACAATATAATAACATTTTGTGGCAACTATAGTAAAAGAAAATTTCAATACTTGTTTAATACCCAACAATGCAACAATGATAGCTTAAGCATCAATTCTCCCTTTATACCGATTTATGTAATATATAAAAAAAATTTGGATACTATGAATAAACTTAAGATTTCAGATTTTTAAAGAATAAATTCTGAAAATTAATCTATATAACAAAACATAAGCAGCATTGAGTCTTATGAACTAATGGTATTTAATCAATTGACAGTATTTGATGATATCTAGAAGAAAGTGTTGATCAAAATTTAGATTTATGATACATTTATTTTCTACTAGAAAAGTGCACTTTTGAATCCACATCATATATTTAAATAAAGCTAAGATTTATTTAGCAGTAACCATCAATTTCCAGGAGTAGCCAGTAGCAGCCGTCAACTTCATAGCAGCAGCTAGCAGCTGCTAGCAACCCCCAACAGCAGCTAGCAATTCTCAGCTGCAGCTGGCAGCAGCCAACCATAGTTAGCAATTCCTAATAGCAACTAGCAGTAGCCAACAACTCCCAGGAATCAAACGAATACCCACAGTAGACTCAAAAAAATGACTAGAACATACAGCAGGTCAGTTGAGACGTATAATAGCCCACACTTCAATCAGAATGGCCGAAACAAACAATTGGTAAGCAAATCTTTTGTTTAGTTCTATATGAACTAGAATTTTAAGGAATATACAAGGCTAGTAGTCTTAATGGCAAACAAAGAACCACACTCAGATCACCCCAAACCATAAGTAGGGCTTCATATTTGTTTCTAAGAAAGATGGGTATTGCTGAAAATCATCAATCAGTAAAAAAAAAATAAAAAACAACTCTTTATTTGAATCATTCAACTTTAATTCTTAATTTATATCTGTAACCAAATTTCCAATTTTCTTCTAGTAACATGAATAATAATTACTTGAGGCATGTCCATATGAAATTTTAAGAGAAGTTATTTAGATCTTTCTCATGAAAATTTAATAATGCTTAAAACTCCACATATTTGACACTGTACTTGGGCATCAATTCAACAACATTTGCACGCTTACCATTATAATCATGAAATGCAGCATGTTGCAGAAAACTATTCTTCTTTTTTAAAAAAATTAAAAGATTATCAAGATATAATAGACAACATGTTAAAGCATTCAAAAGGATAATTTTAATTTGTCAAATACTAATAGTTTAAGTCCAATTTATTGACCAGATCAATAAATTGATGAAATAAATAAGTTTATACAGAGATGAACGTTTGACACACATCCATAGTTTCATGCTGCCACTGACATTTGTATTAATTACACAATAATTAGTTAAACCATCAAGCAAAACACAAGACTTTCTACATTACTGAAAGTTGACTTCTAGTTTTTAATACTAATCAGACGAAACAACTAAGAGAGCAAAAGCAGACACTAAAAGAAAATACTGCACCTTTCAAACATAATCCTTAAACCTATATATTCATAAAGTAAATCATTCTTTTAGGAGGAAATTTTAATAACCCGAAATACATAACTCATTTTTCTTGTAATGAAAGTGGATTCCATTGAATCTTTATGAGTTCCTTATTATAAAACCCTAGGTTAATATTGATTTCAATATGAATGATATTGAGAAGGAGAATCGAGTGGAGCACCTTAGTTGGTGCTTAGAGATCACTGTTAGGGTTTGAAATCAAGCCTCGCTATCTTACCTTCGGATAATCCCCCTCTGCCGAGAGGATGAGAAGGCATTGATAAAGAAGGGATCGGTCATGGGTTCGATTGAGATTGAGATGGCAGCACACTCCTTGCTAGCTCTCCCATTGGCGAGAGTAGCGGTGAGTGGCACGCGTCATCTTCCTTGGATCGAAGGAGGGGTTCTCGGAACTGAATGGAGGCGTGCGTGCGAAGAGGATAGAGATGTCGGCTGAAGGATTAGGTTAGATTTTGAGGTAATGGATTTATCCTTACAAGTATATATATATATATATATATATATATATATATATATATATATATATATTAATTTATTTGATTAATTTATAAGTTTTATTTAATTAAAATTAAATAATGATATATTTCTAAACTAATTTTTGAAAAATTACTTTTTAGCTAAATTGTGGGTAATGAATTCAAAAATGAAGTCAGAATTTAATCAGGAATCATCTTAATTATTTCAATTATCAAATTATGAAATTAATCAATAAATTTTGACTATCTCCAAAACTCACCCCAAGCTAATTTGGGCGTGAGGAACACAATGGCGAAGTCTATTTTTGATTCTGAAGTGTAAATAAATTAGGTATTTCCAGAATTATCTGAAAATTAGGAAACGTTGAAAATTACCAAATAATCTTCAAATCGCACAAAATTTGAAGTGGAGACTTTTAACTCTATTATAAGAGTAATGAAAGAGATTTAGAGTCAATTAAATCACTAATTGATATGTAACAACACCTGGGTTGTTACACAAACCCATAATGAAATCTATCGATATATCTAGCCATTTCCATTCAGGAATTTCAAGTGGGTGAAGTAAACCACCTTGTCTTTGATGCTCTGCCTTGACTAGCTGCAAGCGTGGCATCTTGCAACGAATTCAGTCACACTTTTCTTCATTCCTGACCACCAGAAAGATTATTTCAGGTCTTGGTACATTTTTGAAATTCCCGAATGAACTTCGTATCCGGAATTATGACCTTCACTAGCACCTCCTGATGCTTGGACTTAGGGATCCATAAGCGATCTCCTTGATAGACGACACTTTTATAAAATCGAATGTCGGTATGACGACCACTTCCGATGGCTTGTTTGAAATTTAGGTACTCATCATCTTTAGTTTGAGTGATAGATTCATCTCTGTGGAATGTGGGCTCCGCATTAATCATCAAGAGAATCATACTCACTTGGTCGCTACGCGCTGATTGGATGTCCAATTTATGGAATTCTTCTTCCAGAGGACTCTTGGAGATAAGAGCATTGAGAGTGGCATGACGGCTCAGAGTATCAGCTACATCATTTGCCTTTCTAGGATGATACTGGATATCAAAGTCGTAGTCACTGATTAATTCTAGCCACCTTCTCTGTCTACAGCTTAGCTCTCATTGAGTGAATATGTACTTCAGACTCTGGTGATCTATAAAGATTGAGAACTAAATCCCATAGAGGTAGTGATGCCAAATATTTAAAGCGAACACTACTGCAGCTAGCACGAGATCGTGCACTGCATAGTTCTGTTCATGAGGCTTCAGCGGACGAGAAGCATACGTGATGAATCTGCCTTCTTGCATCAATACGGTACCTAAGGCTATACCTAAGGCGTCAGTACAGACTTGATAGTTCACCCCTTCTTTAGGAAGGACTAGAACTGGTGCAGATGAAAGTGCATCTTTCAATGCTTGGAAGGCCGCCTCACAAGTTGGCGACCATTCAAATGGTACGGACTTTTGAGTGAGCTTGGTGAGTGGTGAGGAGACACATGCATGTATTTCTAAAACAATAATATATACGAAGGTTATATTCATGTATATAATTATGAACCATTTTCTACAATACCTCTTGCATTCCCTATTTGCACAAAAGAAGAAATATTGCACTTTCCACTTGCGAGGAAGACTTGCATTTCTTAATCGTACAAAGAGAAGAATGATTGCGGTTTCCACTCACGAATAGAAAATTACAGTTTTTGCTACATAATACAATTTTCTAAATAATTGAATCTATATTGATTATGATGACAAAAGATGATGTATTATAAGAGATAAAAGTTGATTTGACCACCGCTTATACCAATGAAAACAAGATATAAATACATATGTATATATATACTAATTGTGATTGCTCTAAGTTAATAGAACTCTCAAAAAAAAAAAAAAAAAAAAAAAAAAAACATCAGATATGTGCTGCATGACTCATGTTTCCAAATTTGGATGCAACTAATCAATAACTATTCTAGATAAACTTATATTTCCATTTTTTGAATATAGCTACCCAATCTGTGTATGAAATGAATCTTGTATCCTTATTGACAATAGAAGAATGAAATCACTGCACGCTGTATAATCCATTGAGATACCCGATTCGCTACTTTAGGGTTAAGAGGTACTTGGGAGTTGGAGGGGTACTTTGATGGCGTCGAGGGAAGATCGACGACTCCTCGTTGTCAAACTCCAAATGGAGGAGGGGCGAGTTTCGGCCACATGCCATCCTGGAAGGAGGCGGCAGTTGGCTGGATGGAGCTCGACCGTGGAGATGGAGAGGTGGTTGGTCGAGAGGTTTAGAGACGCAAGGCTTAAAGCCTTCAGCTTTTAGGGGATATGGAGGCGGAGGTTGCGAGGCGAGCGGCAGAGACTCCTAGTCGATGGAGACGCATGTCGCACGTGAGGGGGACGCGTGGCGGGAGGAGAGGAGAGACCGCTTGCTCGGGTAAGGGAGGGTCGAGCGGAGGTCGGCCGAGGCTTGTGACATGTATGCGATTAGGGCTTGCTTGTGATTTAGGCTGAAGAAAATATGAAGGAAAGAAGAAGAAAGAAAAAGATAATGAATAAAAGGAATTTATAAATATATTTATTTATATTCAATTATTATAAATCATAATTTTCCTAATTAAAAAAACATATTTAATATTTTCCAAAAATTCTCAGAAAATCACCCCTACCTAATTGAGGGGTGAAGAACGCAACGGCGAAGTCGGATTTCGATTCCGGCGAGTATTTAATTTCCTCACTTTCCCGATATTTAAATAGTGTTAAAATATTCGACGAATTTTTGACGACTTCTGATTGCCTCAAAAATATCACCCCTAGCTAATTTGGGGGCAATTAGCTTAATGGCGAAGTTCATTTTTTGATCGGAGGTCAAAATAAATAGGTCAAATCTTAAGGTTTCTGGGTTTTCCAAAATTCAGGATTTGATCTATTTGATTCCTAATTTGGACTGGGTCTTAGAGGTTGGCTACTAATGATTTAATTAGTACTTAGGATTAAGATTAGGACTAAGATTAGTCATAATTGACTAAGGTAACAACTTGGGTTGTTACATCACCCATAGCTAATTTGGGGGCAATGAGCGCAATGACGAAGTTCATTTTTTGATTTGAGGTTATTTTAAATAGGTCAAATTTTAGGGTTTCTGGATTTTCCAAAAATCAGGATTCGATCTATTTGACTCCTAGTTTGGACTAGGTCTTCAAGGTTAGCTCCAATTGACCCAATTAGCAATTATGATTAGTTTTAAGATTAAGATTAGTCCTAATTGACTAAGGTACCAACTCGGGTTGTTAGAATTATGCATTTTGATTGTAAAAGTTTGCAAATGCACCATATTTCATTTTGCATATGATTGTATGTGATACGATACTCTTTGTTATTGCCATTATTAAGCTCACTAACTGTGTAGGACTTAACGGGCCCATTTATCTCAATAGTTGTATATATATAATTCATTAGCTTCTTCAGCTGATCCTGAAGTTTATAAAATATATTTAACGTATATAATTTAGATAATTATTCCTCAAATGAAAAAGAAATATCAATTATGGTTGTGTATGGAAAGATAAAAAATTTTCATATGCCTCATTTTCAAACTTTGCTCTCAAGGCGTTTGCATAATTTTGTACAAATATTGTCAATGTTGTCTTTGATGACACATATCCATCAAAGAATGTAGTCATTCATTCACTCATTTGTGTTGTAAACATGCCAACCTAAAAGATACATTTCAAGAATACAGGAACCCATTTTTTTTAATATTATAAAGTGAATTGAACCACTCATGTTATGATAGCGAGTGCTCGGACACCATGTCAGTCGATGTAATCTCAAACTCATGTACGAAAAGTACATCATACACTACTCGACTAAACTTTGATGAGATAATATCATGGTCGTGCCTATTACCTAACTTATCAAGGGGTTTTCTCATGTTGTGCCATAGACAAAATCTATGATATGTTTGATAAAATATTTCTAAAATTACCAAACTCATTGCTTGGCATTGATCAGTTATGATTGTAGATGAAGATTTTTCATGCATGTAATCTAGCCATCTACAAAAAAGTCATTTGAATGTGTTTGTTGTTTCATCAGTGAGAAGCCACACCCTAGCAATATAGATTGGACATGATGATTTACACCAACAAATGGGACAAATGACATTGTATAACGATTTATGAGGTATATTGTGTCAAATGTGACAACAACACCAAAGTATTGATACAAAACTCTTAATCAAGCATCTGCCCATAAAATATTTTGTAATTAATTACTCTCTGATAGCTCAATATTGTATACAAAATTGGTATTATCCTTTTGCATCATCTCAAAATATTTTATCAATGTAGATGCATCATAATGACCAAACAATGTTTGCCTATTATTTACAACAAAATTCATGCAATCTTTTTCTGTGAAAGAACATTTCACATATTCACCTCTATGAGTAATCATGACATTTATAGTTTATTAAGTGGCACCCCAGCAATATCATTAATTCAAGTTATTTTTTGATTGATAATGGCAAATCTCGATGGCATCTCATAAATATAACCATTTGTGGATCCAATGAATGATTATGTTCTAAAAAAATGTTACACACAACTCATTTTCTATTTAAACATAGATCTTTAATAACCATTCTTACCCCACAAACTGTCTTTATAATATGTTTACGGCGTGACTTGGCACAGGAGCTACTAGCAATATTCCCATTTCTTTGCAACATGTAAAATAACAATGATAGCTGATGCCATAAAAATTATGACATGATCTTTTTTTTATTCCAAATCCAACCAAATATCTAAAATTTTGTAAAACTTAAATGCATCATCAATCGAATCAAAATTCATGCCAATTTCAGGTTGGGGGCAATATTGGAATGTTTTCAACACTATTATTGTCAGAAGATTGATTTAACATTTCTATTTTTATATCCTCAATTTGAATATCCTAAAAAAAATAATAAAAATGTACACAATTATATATTACAAAAGTTTATTACAAAGTTTAAGATTCAAGAAAATTTTAGTATGCACTTATAGATGTAAGTTCTACATTTAAATTTATTTGATTAGTGAGAATAGCAAGACCTATTAGTATTTTAGATTATGTGTCTTGAAAATATTACAACAAACACATGCAATATATTACAATATATAGATGCAATAGAAATAATTAACAAATTAAAGCCTCAATAATATGTAATAGTAAAGCTAAATATTGGCTACTAATTTATCATTATATGTGCCAAGTTCTAGCTGAAGAATATAATCTTAGCTAAGATATAAAATATAGAAAAATTAAAAACAAATAAAATTAAAGCCTATTACGAGAATAGAAAGCTTTTACTTCAAGTAATTGCAATATATTCACTAAATCAACTAACACAACTAAACACTCAAAACTTGCCCATTTAAACAAACTAAAGAATTGCAGAACAATACTTTGACCCAACCCTACCAGCTTCTAAAATTAAAAAATTAAAGTGCACGATAAAGTAATCAAATAAAATATTGTTATTAAATAAAGTTAGTCAATAATGAAATCAATCATACCTAAATTGAAGTTAGGATATGCAAATCAAGTCAATCATCAAATAGTAATACAATCACAAAAAGTTTTTTTCATTTAATTTCTCATGAAAATTAAAGTTTAAACTTAGTTCATGTGATTAGTACTTATAAACAAGGTAAGAAAATATTGATTCCTAACTTAGCCTGAATGCTGATTTAGTTCAATATACTAGAGTATGTTTAGTTTGTAACCGCTGATACAAACTTAGATTTTGTTGCTATTTACTAGCACTACAAAATATGAATTCTGCAGATTAATGCAACTTAATAACTAAACTAATGGCATACTGATGATTTCCAAAATGCATGCGAAAATGAAGTACCTCGTCAGTTGGTTTTCGGACAAGAAAAGGGACGAAGGTCATTGTCGGAAGGAAGGATTCAATCGCTGTCGGGCGAAGGCTTCGTTAGCTGTCGGACAGAGGATTCGATCGCTGTCGGGCGCAGGAGTCGTTCGCTGTCGGAAGGAGCCGATCGCTGTCGAACAAAGGCTTCATTCGCTTGGCTTGTTCTTTGTTGGCGCTAGGATGAAGGCTAGGAAGAAGGCTAGGACGAAGGCTTCGTTTGCTTCGTTGGCCTTGAAGATAGGACGAAGGCTTCGTTCGCTTCGGATTGTTGACGCCAAACCCTAAAACAAAAGGATTTTGCATTTGAGCAAGAGGATTTCGCCTTCGAGCAAAAGGATTTTGCCTTCGGATCGTTGACGCCAGACCCTAAGGCAAAAGATTTCGTTTGCCTTCGAGCACAAGAGGATTTCTGTCGGAACGAGCAAGTGGCGGCTACAGTAGTGAATGAAAATCCCAAACCCTAAAGCAAATCCTAAATATACTAAATGATGTGGCTAGTGGATGTAGATTAGGATGCCACATCAGCATCCTAGTCATCAAGATTATTTGGGAGACAAATAGGAGATGCATATCATTTCTCAAATATTTAAACTATTCTTTAAGACATTGTCATGAATATATTTGATGGAGCTGATTTCACATGGTACGAGGAGCTATCGAGCAAATAACTCAACCCTTTCTTTAAGCACCCTAAGTTAGGAAAAGTGTGGTATCCAATGCTTCATATTGTCATGAAGTGACTCAAGCATAAACTCAAGAAGTAAATGGCATTCCATTATTCACTATAATGTTCTGGTTTGACTATTGTTAAAGTTGGTTCAACACTCATCAAGTCTAAGTCAAGTTTGGTATCTTTCAACTTAAGTTAAGACCAATGGAAGGGTTTAAGTCTCCTTGCCCTCAATCATCTAAATTTAGGTTAAATGGGACAAAGAATGAATTAACTCATCCCATTGAATTCAACATAGCCATGGATTAACTTAGATCTAGCTTCAACTAGCACAACTACAAGCTTAATCCAAAATTTGCAAGAAAAATATTATTCCTAATAGGTCTTGAGAAAATAATTATAAATGCATGTACCTTTCTAGGAATTGGTCCAAATTAACTACCAAAATATAGAGATGATCCGTTTGATTGAACCACAGCAAATGTCATAAAACTTCAAAGTTTCAGCTCCCAAAGAGGCTTCTTTCTTAGTTTTGGGCTCCTAGAGCCAAATATAGGCAACTATGAGATGTTGGGAGGGTGTATGTAAATTATGGTGGTATGAGTGAAGTTGATAGACAAATATTTGAAAAATAATAATAGATAATAAATTTTATGAGAACAAAGAATATATAGTTTTCCTATTGTGGCCTGCTTACGTGGCACCAAACAGAACCCGCCATACGTGGCATTTGCAAGGCAGTTAATATGGCGAAGATTTAGGGCCACGTCAGCGCCGTCAGCGCTGACGTGGTTGAAGACGGAAATGTTGATATAGCACTGAATCCCGGCCATATAAGCTGCAACGCAAGCGCCATGTAGGACTGATGCCATTGAATGCGACCTAAGCGGGCCCAACAGCAGTTCTCCTTGCAATAATCTTCTAGACGCAGCACATTTGTTCATAGTTCAAAATTTAGTTTATTAATTGTTCATTTATTCAAACACAGTAAACGTTCGATGAGATCCCATCGCATATATAAAATCCTCAAGGAATAAAGTGGGGAAGCTAATTCTTGGTGACGAGCCTGCACACCCTGGCCTCTTCGTACACCTCACCCGGGCGACAGAGATACCCTTTGTCTGGCGCGCAGTGGGCGTCTTCGGAGCAGATGCAGAGGCCTTCCAAAGCGCACCCATTCCTCACCAAGACGGTGCTCTTCCCATCGATTCCCAGCACTTGGTCTGTCCACTCCGACGAAAACAGCCCCGCAGGATCGTACTCATTCTTCACCCGCAAGAACTTTTGGATCCCCGCATACTTTCCGGCCACCCCGAGGAACGCCACATTCCTGTTCTTCCCCCAGTGCGGCAGCGCCCCGTACTTGAACAATGCCAACTGCTCTATCTCCTCCAACACCCCCTCGTACAGCCTCGGCCTCCTCGGATCCCTGCTTCGATAGTAGGAGATGTCGAACTCGACCCCGTCCTCTTCCTTCCCGAGGTACGCCGACGACTTCTTCACGTATCGCATGTGGACGCCGGTCAACAGGTCCACGCTGCAGAACGCTTCGGGGTGAAGATCTCTGAGCTTCTGAACTTGCTGGATGAACTCGCGGACTCTGGCGAGCCCGATGCTGAAAGCTGATAGAAATATGATGGAGCCCTTCACGCGCGGGTCCCACGGGCACGACGTCCGCAGGCTGTCGTTGGCGGAGTCCAGGCACCCCCCCGAAGCCTGCATCCGGTGCTGCAGCCCTACCACGGGGTAGCTCTTGAAGTTTTCACCGTCGTTGGTCAGGCCGAATGCCGCCAGCGATAATCCGGAATTCGCGACCTTCGCGAATGCGCATTTCCCGCTGGCATTGCCACTGGCCTCCAAGGCATCCTCTGCGGCCAGATTAAAGTATATTTTGCATTAGCTCGACAGATTGTGTACACAGCAATTAAGTGATTAGAAATAAAAAGGATTTGGTGAATATCGAGGTTAGAGATTTAAATACAAGTTTAATTATTCAAAATACTAATAAAATAGAGTGCAATATGACAACTAAATACAAATACAATTTAGACTGTAGTGTTGTGTGATAAACAAAACAATCTTGACCCAAAAAAAAGCTTACACCGTAATTAATAGAACATCAAAGTTATGTGTTGATATATTAAGTGTTGCGCATGTGAGAATTGCTAAGATGGTATGTGAGAATAGTTTATTTATAGCAAGGTTAGAGTAACTCAAGCGAAGTATAAGATTAGAAAATATTGCTATTGATGGTTTTAGTATATTAAGCATAATCATTCAATTTCCCTATAAAATAACATAAAGTGTCTCAATGGTTTCTTCCTCTCTATTGTTGTTCTATCATAAAATATGATTTGATTTGTCAATAATATGGAGTGTACTGCGTACCAGCAGATCTTTGGGTTTCCAATGTCAAAGCCAGGGCTGAACGGAAGAAGATGTTGTCGTACGACCCGTTCCCCTTTTCGCTAACAAAGACTCGGCTATCCTTTCTGTACCTAGCATGCCGCTCATTCAGCAGCCAACTTATGTCTGCGAATTCGTATCGATGCCCGAAGCTCAGCACCGCATCTGCAAGATCGTCGTCTCCGCGCGTCACATATGTGATCGACCGCTTGAACAACGGCTGCAGTTTCAGCGTCACCTGTATTCGTTGGTAAAACTTTTATTATGAGGCTAATTATCAAAGATGATAAAGTTTAAAATATTTAAAATAAGAGTAGTTTATGTATTTAGAATGAAATACATTATTAATAATAAGTATAAAATTTATCTTTTAATTTTCTTCAATAAATAAATTACATCAATCATTAACAAATTATTTTTTGTATTATTAACGCCTCTAAATATATAGTTAATTATATTTTATCTCAAAAAATATAATTAATTTTATCAATTTTAATATTCACAATCATATATAATAATTTTAATAAGGTATAATTATATTTCATTTTTTATTAATAATGATAACTATTAATTATTGCGACATTTTAATATAATGTTTTTGTATTTTAAAATAATTTGTAAAGATTGGTAGTATTAGAACTGGAATTCTCAGCAAATCATCACCTTCTACTTTGTTTTCTCTAGCTCAAAGCGTAACCTGAACATCTCTTGTCTCCTCCAACATCTCTTGTCTCCTCTTGTCCATCTCAAGTTGGATCAAACTTCTCTTTCTTTCATCTCCCTAGAATCAGAGGTTATTTCATTCTCAAATGAAAAATTGTGCTTGACTCTTCAGCTACTTATGTACGTGTCTACAATCTAGGGATGTGGAGATCATTCATATCATCGTGGAGGTGCTAATGCTGCTCTGATGGACTTCCAGGAGGTTATGATGTGATATGGGACAAGTTAGAGAAGTCCAAAACCTGCAGCGCACCGTAGCGCGCCATGGCGCCCAGCATCCAAAAAATGGGGCACGGTTTCTCGCCTTAGTGCCAAACCAGCCAGAGGCCGGTGCGCCGGGACGCGCTGTGGCGCGCTCGGGCACTAGCCAGCTAAAGACTAGGGTGCTACAGTGCGTCCTAACGCCTGCCTGCCCGAGACCTGGGCACTGTAATGTGCCTTGACGCCTGCCTGCCCAAGACTAGGGCGCTACGGCGTGCTGTAGCGCCAGACAGATTTATACTTCAATTTAAGCATCACCCTAAGTGTTTTTGGGAGTATATTTTAGACCATTTGGGGTTCAAATATTACTTGAATATATAAGAGAACAAAATGGATACGTTTCTTAAGGTAAAATCAACCATAATCAGGTTGTGAGTGCTGCTCTTCTCCTTCAACCTAGAGTGAGAACTGGAAATTCCAAGAAGAGAAGAAATTTATCATTATGTTGTGCATACAGTAGACCTTTCTTGTTCTTGTGAATGTGTGGCTCCCTGTAACTCTGTAATCATCTTGATTCTTAGTGGAAATTTCTTTGTGGCGTGACTCCGTGATTTTTCCCATCTTTGGGTTTTCCACATAAGATCTTGTGTTTGGATATTGCGTGTTTGATGCATGTGATTGTGTTGTGTTATATTTTATTATACTTACTTTAATCTCATATATTGCTTGGTAATCATCACTATAGTCACTGATTCTCATCATCCTCGATGTCAAATCACTTCTTCCGCGTGTAACAACGACTTGTATCAGAGAGATAGGTTCTTGTTGTCTAGGATTTACAGTTTGAGTGGGAGTAATGGCCGACAAAATGAGACACGAAATAGAGAAGTTCTTGTTGTATATCTCATGGATGCTCTGGCAATGATGTATGAGAAGTCTTCATTTTCCAACAGAGTTTTTCTGATGAAAATGTTGTTTAATATGAAGATGATGGATAGCTACTCAATGACTGAACATTTGAATGGGTTCAACACAGTGACAAGTCAGTTGTGTTCGGTTAGCATCAAGTTTGATGACGAGGTTCAAGCTCTATTATTCCTCTCTTTATTGCTGGACATTTGGGATTGGCAGGTGATATTCATCAAGAAATGCATCGTTGAAATTAGACGATATTGTCAGGTTAGTGCTAAATGAAGAGGTTCAGAAAATATCCCACAGGGAGGCATCTACTTTAGCGTTGAATGCTGAAAGATGAGAAAGAGATGTAGACCAGAAACATACCAGAAACAGGTCTATGTCAAGATGAGGAAAATCAAGACCTGAAAAAGTAAAGCCCGATTACTGGAACTGTGGAAATGTAGGTCACTTTAAGAAGGACTACCATATCCTGAAGAAGAAAAGTGGTGGTAGCAAGGACATGTGCCCCACAGTAAATGTTTCAGCAAAAGAGGATCAAAATGCATTGATCCAGTTACTTATCAACACGGAGTAAGGGGTAGTGGACTTGGGCGCATCCTTTCATGCAGCTCCTATGAAAGGTGCCTTCAAGAAATACACCAAGGGTGACTTGGGGAAGGTGTATTTAGGAGATGACAAAGGATGCAATATCATAGGAAAAGATGATGTGGATATCCAGCTACCAAGCGGTGTAGTTTGGAAGCTAAGAGAAGTTAGACACATGCGGTGTCTAAGGAGGAACCTTATTTCAATTAGTTAGATGGCCATTGAGAAATATAGTACAACCTTTACAGGGGACTCATGGAAGGTCGCCAAGGGTGCACTCGTTATCGTACATGGCAACATGTAAGGTACACTTTACCTGATCAATAAAGTGTTCGACTTAATTTTAGCTGCAGAATAGATAGTAGACATGCGTCTATGTCACCGGAGGCTTGGCCATATGAGCAAAAGAGATTTGAAATCCCTATAGTTAAGGGGAAGGCTCCCATGATTGAACTCAATGGACTTGAATTTCTATGAAGATTGTGTGTTGGGCAAAAAAAAGAAGGTTACACTCTCTAAAGGTGGAAGAGAGCTGAAAGATAAAAAACTTGAGTTGGTGCATATTAATGCATGGGGGCTAGCTCTTACTTTTTTCATAGGTAGAGCCACATATTTTATAATCTTCATTAATAACCATATAAGAAAAGTTTGGGTTTATTTCATAAAATATAAATCTGATGTGTTTGGAAAGTGATTAGCTTTGGTTGAGAATGAGATATGGTTAAAACTCAAGTGCTTGAAATCCAATAATAGAGGTGAATATTATGACAATGAGTTCAAGAACTTATGTGCTTTGAGAGGAATCAAAAGGGAATTCAAAATACAAGAACATCACAGTAAAATGGTGTTGCAGAATGGATGAACAGGACAATCACAGAATGTGCCAGAAGCAAGAGGTTGCATGCAAGTCTCTTAAAGCAATTTTGGGCCGAGGTTGTTAATACAATGATATACTTGATAAATCGGGGACCTTCCCTCACCCTTAAATGAAGGAATTCCGTAGGAGGCCTATAATAGAAATGAGGTGAAACTGAACCACCTCAATATATTTGGTTGTTCATCCTATGTGCATACTGATCTAGGATCCAAGAGCAAGTTTGATGCAAAGGCAATCAAGTGCACATTTATTGGATATGGCACAGACAAGTTTAGCTAAAGATTATGGGATAATTTGTGTCAGAAGGTTATCAGAAGCAAATATATCACTTTCAATAAAAGTGAGATGTTAAAGGATTATTTTGGAGTCATGAGTCATTCCAAGATTCAGATAGTGAGCCCCATCACATAGAAGTGTATGACCATATTGAGCCAGAGGAGTGAGTACAAGAAGATACTCAGGAGAGTATTGAAGAAATTGAATCATAAACACTCATATTGTGGAGATCCACAAGAGTCACTAGACTACTGCAGAGGTACTCTCATTCTTTATTTTATCTATTGCTAATGGATGGTGGTGAACCATAAATATTTAAAGAGGCATTTCAGTTGAATGATTCAATCAAGTGGGAGGCCGCAATGAATGATGAAATGACATCACTCATGTCAAATGGGACATGGGAGTTGGCAGTTCAATCATCTGAAAAGAAATCTCTTCAGAATAAGTGGGTTTACCGATTGAAGGAAGACTCGGATGGAAGCAAATGCTACAATGCGAGTCTTGTAGTAAAGGAATTTCAGTAGCGACATGGATTTGACTATAATGAGATCTTTGCTTCAGTTGTGAAGATGACTACAATCAAAGTAGTGGTGAACATTATTGCAGTTAAATATTTGTACTTGGAGCAAATTGATGTAAAAATTATGTTTCTTCACGAAGAACTGGAAGAGGAATCGTACATGCAACAACCTGAGGGGTACAAGGCTCAAGATAAAGAAAAAGCTAAGCTCATGCGCATGCTCAAGAAGTGGCTTTATGGCTTGAAACAACGCCTAGGCAATGGTACATGAGATTTGATTGGTTTATGTCTGAAACTGGGTACAAAAGGTGTCAGTCGAATCATCGTTGCTATATGAAATAGTGCTAGTCCTCCTATATCATTATTTTGTTGTATATGAATGAGATGTTGATCATAAAATCAGATATGGAGGAGATAAAGATATTGAAGGAGCAAATATCAAGGGAGTTTGACATGAAAGATTTGAGGCTGTCCAAGAAGATTATTGAGATGAGAATCAATATGGAGACAAGTGTAGGAAATTTGAAGTTATCTCAGAATGAATATATTGAAATGGTACTAAACTAATACAACATGAGTGAGGAAAAACCAGTGAGCACTCCTCTAGCAAGTCACTTCAGCTTATCAAAGGATCAGATACCTAAGACTAAAGAGGAAAAGGAACACGTGAGAAGGTTCCTTATGCTTTAGCAGTTGGGAGCTTGATTCACGCAATAATTTTTACAAAATTGAATAATACACATGCAGTGGGAGTAGTCAGTAGATTCATATAAAATTTAGGGAAGAACCACTGGGACATAGTCAAGTAAATTTTGAAGTATCTGAATGGTACAACAAACAAGGCACTTTACTTTGGTAGGTCTAACATTACTCTACAGGGGATATGTTGATAGACGGAGGAGCACTATCAAAAATATGTTCACATTGGGAAGTGCAGTGGTGAGTTGGATCTCCAGGCTATAGAATATTATTGCTCTATCCACTACGGAGGCTGAGTATATCACCATCACTGAGGCGAGTAAGTAGATGATTTGGTTAAAGAATTTTATGTCAGAATTAGGCAAGGAGTAGGAGGGTGTACGTCACCATCACTCTTACATCCTTAAAAGGCTAGTACTTTGGATTTAGGTTTGAACCCCAATTTAGAGTTTAAACTTAGAATCCTTAAACTTGATTGACATAATCAAGATTGGAGTTGAGTTATTAAAATATATTAATTAAGTCATTGATTTATGTACTTAACATTTATAGTCATTAATTTTGATTATAAATTAGAACTTATTACGTTTTAATGTTAACTTTAAGGTCGTAAGTCTAGGATTTTACAAGATAGTTGGATATTAGAGATCATAAGCTTGTACTAGCTCAGAATAGAAAGAATAAATTAAATTTGACAATAACATATATTATATATGTATAGTTGAGTCTCTTGCTTACCTTGACTATTGTTGTTTCACACACCTTGTGTTTGAGCCTTTTTCCTTGGACCTATTAGTTGGACATAAAATATTTGATGAGTATCCTATATTAGGTTTAAAATTACATAAACATGATTTAACTCCATTCAGTTCATTTAGTTCTCAATTCAGTAAAGTGCATCCTAACTTAATCTGCCTCTTCAGTTCAGTTCTTTAAATTTAGAATAGACTCGGACCTAGCTCTATAGTAGGCTAAGGGGATACATGTCTGATTTTATATGTTCAACTCGAACTTAGCTCTGAGGATGCCTAGAGGGATACATGTTGAACTTTCTGTGCGATGGCCCTATTTTTATAAAAACCTAGGTTGTTACCTTAGTCAATTAGGACTAAACCAAACATTAATCTTAATTATACTGCACTTAATTAGTTATTAGGACCTCACCCTGAAGTTCTAGTTCAAATCAGGGGTCAAATAGATCAAACCTTGATTATGGGAATTCTAAGAACTCTGGAAATTGACCTAATTATTTCGACCTCAAAATCAAAATCCGACTTTTCCATTACACTCATCTCCCCCAAATTAGCTAAGATGATATTTTGGAAGTATTTGGAAGTCGTCGGATTTTCTCAAATATTTAAATATATTTAAAAATCCCAGAAAATGAGAAAATTAAATAATTATCAAAATCAAAATCCGATTTCGCCATTGCCCTCATCATCCCCAAATTAGTTAGGGGTGATGTTTTGGAAGAATTTGGAAGTCGTCGGATTTTCTCGAATATTTTAATGTATTTAAATACTTTTATAATTAGGATAAATAAATTGTCTCCAAATTAAAATCCAACTTCGCCGTTGAATTTCTCACCCTCGAATTAGCTATGGATGAATTTTCAAGATTTTTCGGAGCCCGTTTATTCATCCAATTTTTAATTGGAAAATTAAAGTTAATTAGAATTTATTAACTATTTTTCTTATAATCTAATTTTTTATTTTCTTAGAATATATAAACCTTAAGATTGCTAATATACTTGTAGTTAATATAAAACCTTAAAGAATGCCTAAGTATAGATCTAAGCTATTAAGAAAAATGTTAGAGGATATTATATTGATTAGAATAAAATAAATTTTAAAATATAATTCAAAGGCATCATAACTTAAGGATTATAATAACTTAGAGTTAATAATATTAAGATTGTACTTAACAAATATATATGAATTATAAATAAATTGAATTGTGAATCACCTAATCTATTAAATCCTTGAACTTACATATAGTAATGGAAATTGAATCATTATCAACCTTAAGTAAATAAAATCATTTAATAGCATAGATTTGAACTCATGTTTAGTATTTCTATCTATAAATTATTTTTTCATTATATAAGCTTAATTAAATCATTATTTGATAAAATTCATCTTATTATATTATTATATATCAAATTAACTTAAGGATATTTGATATCTAAGTTAATTAGGGGCTTCATTAGTCCCAATCATTAGGATCAATAATTAAGAAATTAAAAAACAATATATATCACGTAGTTTACAATAATTTGACAATTCTTGGAATGCGGTAACACATTGAAATTAACTCATTGAAATCATACATTATGATATTATGCATAATAATGAACATTTAAAATATGTTTTAGAGGGGTTTATTTTGGTGGATTATATTACAACTATCATTAAGCCTAGGCAGACTATTGGACTATCAGAAGATCACATAATTCTTATAATGGGGAATGTGTGTATTTGTAGTTAATACCACTTGCTTATAGTTGAGTAGACGTGCTCAACTCCTCACTTATTTGTGACCACATAACAAAATATAAAATAAATAAATCATAAATTATATATCTCACAATCCTATTAATTGTGAATAATTATTATAATCTTATGACTATATTTATTCAATCTTTTTAGATTGAAATTACTTTACTTATTGCACTATAACACTTTTGCAGTATAGTTTTCTTATATATCACAAACATAATTATCTACACTATTTTTACTTAACATATGACTCATTTAGATGTATTCATATTTCCCTTATTTAAATGCATAATTTACAAAATATCTTACTAATATATTTGATGCAGGAATAAATAAGTTACTTGAATTATGTGAGCCTTTCTTATCTTACAGTTTTTAGTAGTTGTTTACTTGTTTATTCATTCCATGCCAAATGCTCTGCTTATATTTAATTGTAAATGGCTAACGTGTTATCCACTTAATAAAATAATATATTTAATTACTCTTAAATTGTACTTGGACCTTTTAAAGTCTAACGATTTTTTTTTTATTAGATGTGTCATACCATAATATAAATCAAATACAGTAGATCAAGAGATTGTATCAGACGTGGTACCTAAAGAGGAGCTTGAACTGTAGCTGTGTTGAAGACTCTGTTTGCTTGCACTTTATATTTTATTTATATGAGTATGAGTGATTACTTTCTCAAACTTGTATATTAATGTTTCTATGATGTTTAAACTATTCTTTCATGTTGTATCTTTCCATATTATGAATGATGAATATTTGATTGGAATATTTGAGTTTTCTTCTAACCATAGATCCGTTATTCAAAGGTAGTACTCAATAGTGAGTTAGAAAACTTTAATCCAGTATTAAGTACTACCGTAACACTTATTGTTGGATTAATATAATAAATCTAATAGCGGGGCATTACACAAGCACTTTCTATGGTAGGGTGGTTCTTTGTGATGATGCACTTTTTGTATATGAAAGAAGATATCTCACAACCATTTGTTTCGTACTTGCCCCTCAATGCTAATGTTGATTAATAGTATCATGTCGTTTAGCCTTTCTGGCCCCTCCTTCCCCCACGCTTTCTTAAATAAAAATGTGATGATCTATGTGTTTGGATGACAAGAGCATTTGTGCTTTCTATAGCTATTTTAATTAAAATTATTTTGCTAGAAAGGAACTATAGTAAATTTAAGTTCGAAGATAATTGTTTGACTACCCTTAAGATTAAGCACAAGCACATAATGTCGAGTATTGGCAAAATGGGTCCGTCTACAAATAATGACATCTTCAATCAATGGAGATCCTCGATTTTAACTATTGGTTGATTTTTTTTTTTCTTGACACATTTGGTTAATTTCAATTATCATCAATCTCACATATTTGACTTTTGTATTTTCATCTCACATGACGGGCTCTGTCTGCATAGATAATTCACAAATTAAAATTTTCTTGGTTGGAATTCAGAGTTGGAGATGAATATATTGAGGTTTCTAATAGTCAATTGTGTTATTCTATTCTATTATGTTGACATTTTTGTACCCTCTTGATGGCTAGTAGCTTTTTAAAATTGGAATTGGATTGTTCTCTGAAATTGGGATGTTGGCAGTCATAATAATAGAAGAAAAATGATATGCTTACACAAGAATATATATCAAAAAGTATTCAGGATCAATAGAAAAATGTTATGCTTACTCAAAAATATTTATAAATTGAGAAATGATAATATACTTAGAGAAATTTTCTCACAAAATGTGGCCCTGAATTATATTTCTAAATCCTGAACTTTCAAATATATTTTCTCTCTTTAAATCTAGTTCACTAATTTTGTAATTCAGGGCACGTTAACGGGTCCATTTCTCTTTGCTATAATATAATAAGGGAACACATAGAGTATGTCAACGACTAACGTCAGCATTTTTTTAAATTACCTGCGAAATTATTCCGAGCACCCCAAGGGAGACCTTCACCGCATCCAGTTCGGGATCGTCGTCGGCGATGTATCTCACCACGGCGTATTCCTCCTCCAGCAAACCCGGTGAGACGATCCGAACCCCGACGACATAATCATGCACGGCGCTGCCTCGGCCCCACAACGAGCTGCCGTGCGCCCCGGTGCTGAACATGCCACCCACCGTCAAGCCCCACCAGTACGGTGAGCACGGCAGCGCGAGGCCGGCATCCCCAGCGGCCTTTATCAGGTCTCTCAGGAGCATCCCGCTCTCCACCGTGAGCAGAAGCGCTGAGGAGTCGACGCTCACGACGCGATTGAGATTTTTCGTGCTTATGAGGACGCCGTGCTCGCCGTCCGGGCACGACAGTTTCGGTACGCTGTGGCAGTGCTGCGTGGCGGCTTTCATCTTGGTGCCCGTGCGTGCTGCCTCTGCGACCGCAGCTACGAGCTCCTCTTCGGTGCTTGGGAACACGGCCCTGGCGGCGCGGCATGTGGAGCGGTCGGAGTACACGCCCATGTAGTTTGAGATGATGCAGTTTGAATTGCCAGAGGCGCACTGCACTGCGTCCCGGGGCGGGCTGCACCGCACGGCGATAGCAAGGAGAAGAGCCAATGAGGCGGCGAGGAGAAGCCAAACCTCTGCGCCACGAGGTTTCAGAGCCATGATACAGCTTGAGCTAATTATTGGGGTACGCCAAAATCCTATTAATCTGTGGTATATATATAGTTTAGAACTGAGATTGATTTATCTGTGTGTTTGTACGTAACCTATGTGATGTGATACATAATATTAATCGAAAAATGCTACCTTACATATCATATACATAACTATATTTACCACCAATCAAAAATTTTGTTGTCTATTTTTTTTTATTTTTTTCTTATACATTATTACATATCAAAAAATAAATTATGACAATCATATATTTACACATAGAATAAAAAAATGCTATTTAAACTGGTTGAGTTATTGGCTTGATATCCAAAAATATTTATCCAATTAGATTTGAATATCAATTCATAAGTATTTATTTATTTATATTAAAATAATATAAATATTATTTTAAAATTTTGAATGTAAATGATATCCAAATTTTATTAAATGAATTTTTTTAGGTACCACATCAACTAATCTAAATAGCATTTCTAATTAAATAAAACACAACACATACGACTTGCAGAAAAAATATTCGGATTCGATGATTGATCCATAGTCAACTTTGTATTTCTATTAAAAAAATATTATTAAATAGCTATTAATTTCATTTAATTTGTAATGAAGATATAATATATATCTATATTTATATTTATTTGGTATCTTTAAGTGAAATTTAATTTGAGTTGGTTAGAGTCAATTTTGAACTCAACTCAAATTGAATTTATGTCAACCCATTCAACTCATGAATTTCGAGTTAAGTTCAACTCGACTCAAAATTTAAATATGTTTGAAACTATTTCCGAGTTCTTCATTAGATTGCCGGCAAAGATTAAAAAATTTATCCAACGTAATATTTATATTTTTTGCGCCATTACGAAGTTACTTAGCTAAGGGTTGTGACGAGTTGAGATCTAGGGTTTCCGGGGTTGGGTGCGCGATCTAGAGTTTCTGGGGCAGTCCCCTTTCGATGGCCCCGATGGGGTAGTCTCCGACCCTATCCCCGACACCCCCCTCCTCCTCCTCCTCTCCAATCCCATTATCGAGCATCCTTGGCGCTCCCCCATCCCTCCCGACTAGCGGATTCACTTTGGCGGGCGTAGCTTCCTAGAAGTCTTTCTTCTCCATTGTTCAAAACAAGAAGGATTTCAATCTCACATTCGACCCTTCTTCCAACGAAGTAATCGACTTCACCAAAGAAGAACTGTCTCAGGGAGAAAACAATTGGATCAATGGCGTGGTCGGCATCAGTCTTGGTAGGAAACATACATACAAAGCTCTTCATGAGGCCATGACCAAAACTTTGTAAGAACTTAGAAGCTTAAAAGGTTCCTTCTCCCTATTTTCATTAAACACTACCTGCTACTTAATCAAATTTTGCTGTGAAGAGGACATGCAGAACATTCTTAAGGGAGGCCATTGGTTCTTCTTCAACACTCCTTTCCTAATCAAGCCATGGAATCGCAGCATCTTGCCGACGACCTCCTCCTTCTCAACACTTTCAGTATGGATCAAATTCCTTGAACTACCTCTCCATCTTTGGTCAGAAAGTATCATCTCCAAACTCTCTAGTAAGGTGGGTGTTCCGATTATGGCGAGCGCTGTAACCGCCACTATATCTCGACTTACATTTGCATGAATTTGTATTGAAATTAGCACTAAGTATGTTTTACTAGAAGAAATTCAAATTAGAATTGATGGAAATATTATAAAGCAACGAATCGAATATGATTGGATCCCTTCTGTTTGTGACAAGTGCAACCTCTTCTCCAATGCCGGCTGTACATGTTCTACCATCCCTCCACCCAAGATCTGTGACAGAAGTAGGTCCAGATGCCCAAATCACCGGCAATCTCGACCCTCCCCAAACGTGACAGATTCTTCAATCCAAGTTGCTCCTCCTTCCCTTCTACCCTCAATTCTCTAATCTCCTTTCCCATTTCAACCCTCAATATCAGCTTTTTCACCTCCTCAAATAGCCTCTAACTTTATCAGCCCCCTACCATCCAATCAAGTCCTTAATTCCACTTCGAAAAATGGCCCCATCCCTTCCTCTGGACCCCTCACAAATAAAAACCCAAATTTTCCAGCCCCTCCTCGTTCTAGTTCAAAAAATGATGCTATTGCTTCTGACTCTCAATCTGAATCCCTCGCCATTATTTATAGCCTAGTAACTAGAAAATATCTCTCCATTGCTAGTGCCATTGGATGCTCTTCAGTAGATCCTAAGATGATGAATGATGGCTTTAAGAATCTTGAGGGGAGAAGTCGCTCCCACGGGGCTAGGCCAAAATAAATTCCCTTTCTTCCTTCTTCTTTTGCTCTGTTTTTGTAACAACCCAGGTTGTTACCTAGGTCGATTAGGACTAATCTTAGTCTTAAGACTAAAGACAAGTGCTAATTAGGTCAATTGGAGTCAACCTCTAAGACCTAATTCAAATCAAGAGTCAAACGGATCGAATCCTGATTTCTGAAAATTCAGAAACCCTAAAAGTTGACCTATTTAAATTGACCTCGGATTAGAAAACAGACTTTGCCATCGCTCTCATTGACCCCAAATTAGTTATGGGCGAAGTGTTCGTGTCAATCGGAAGTCGTCGAAATTTCGGCGAATATTTTAATATTATTTAAATACCCCGCAAATTGAGGAATCAAAATACTCATCGGATCAAAAATCCGACCTCGCCGTTGCGTTCCTCACCCTTTCTTTAGCTAGAGGTGAATATTTGGAATTTTTCATAAGTATAATTTAATTATTTTATTTTAATTAAGAAATTAGCTAAATTAAATAATTAAATAAGATTTTAATTTTTGCATATTTATTAATTCCCCTTATCGGGTCAGATCCCCGCTGCTTATCGGATCCGACCCGATAGCGCTTGGATCCGCGATCCGCGGATCGGGCCAATCCGGTCCGTCCGATCCCGGGCGCAATCGAAAGGCTGGTAGCCGTCGTCTCCCTCAAGGGTTCCGCCAGCATCCCTAGCGCCACGTGGCGACCCGACGCCACGCCCGACCAGTCCGGCGCCTCCTCAGACCTCGACCAGTCCGTCCTTCCACCTTTAGAAACCGTCCGAGCCCTTAGGAGCGAGGCATCGAAGTCGAGCGCGCCGATCCAAGCCGAGAAGATTCGAGACCTAAGAGCCGTCGTCCAGGTACCATACCTCCCCTTTTCCTCATTTAACTGTCTGGCATTGTCTTGATTTAGTCAATTATTGCTCGTATCGACCGTCCACTCGATCGTTCGATCGAGTCTAGTTAGGACCAATCGACTGAAGCGAAAGTGTCGTGCGTCCGCCGAGCCATAGACGACTAGGGTTAGGTCTAGCGCCTAAGCCTGACCACATTCGGCCTCGGACCCGGTCCCATCGGGTTGGTCTCGGCGAGACCCCCCCTCGGCCGTGCGGGCCGAGCCGTTCCGCCGCCGGTAGGCCGCCCAAATGGCGTGCCCTAGCTCGCGTAGGCGCTCGGGAAGACGAAGCGACCCGGGCCACGCCGGGTCAAACGTGACTCGGCCCGCTCCCACGCGGACCCGTCCACGTGTGCGAGCGCAGGCATCAGTGGGCCCCGCTTCGCGGCTCACGCGCTGCCGCGTGTGCCTGGTGGGCCCCGCTTCTGTGCTGCGGTCGCCTCGACCGCAGTGGTGGGCCCCACACGCAACGCAGTGGCCAATCACGGCCCGCCGCGTGCCCCGTGGGTCCCACAGTCTCTGCCGCGCCCTCTCTGCGTCCGCCACGTGGCAAGTGGCGGGCCCTGCGCCATGATGACCTGCAGATTTAAATAAAATAAATTATATATATATATATATATATATATATATAGTTGTATTCATATAATTAAAATAGAGGGTTATTAAATTAGATTAATTAAGAGTTAATTAGGGTGGCCAATTAAATTAGGATTAGTTCATTAATAATAATTAAATAACAATAAGTATTAGATAATTTCTTTAACTGATTAATTATTAATCATTAGGTTCTGTAATTAATCAATATTATATTTTGATTAATTAATTAGAAATTAATTTAGACTAATCTAATACTAGTTAAAACAGTAGATATTTAATTCATAAACAGTGAATTAATTAATTAAATTAAAGTTAACAGTAAACTAACTAAATTTAATTAGGACTTCTTTAAGTACCTTTAATTAATTAATCTAATTTCAATAGTAATATTAATAACTTAATAATTATTAATCTATTAATTAATTCTAAATTTTAGGATTAATAATTATGAACAGATAATTAATTAAGATTTAAATAGTAATTAACTTAACTCTAATTAAATAGTAGTAATAATAATATTATATTAATTAATTAATTATAGATTAATTAAGAATTAATAATTTCAGAATTTATATATATATATAACTTTAAGAATGAACAGTAAATTAATTTGATTTAAATAAATGAATAGTAAATTAATATAAATTGTATTTTTAAATAGTAAAACTTAAAAGTTTAATAACTTTTTGTAGGATGATCCAAACATAGCAAATATAGGTCTTAAAATACTTAGAAAAATAAATAGAATCAAATGGCGTAATGCAGAATTTAGTTTCGGGGTACGCATAACGAAGTAGCATTTTAGGACCTCTTTAGGACCCCATAACTTGTGACCTAGTTATTAGAACATAGTTAATATGGGTCTTAAAATGCTCAGGAGAACAACCCCATCATTGTAGTAGTATTAGTTTTCTAATTTGGACATTAGGATAAAAAGTCAACCTAGAACTCAGAGTTGACTTTAATGAAAAATTACCAAAATACCATTAGAATTCAAATGATCATAACTTGGTCAATTCAACTCCAAATTCAAAAATTTAAGATGCTAACTAGTTTAGAATTTCAATGTCACCAATAAACTGAAATAACATTTAGGTTTTGAACCCTAAAAATTTAGAAAATGACCAAAATACCCCCAATCTTAGTTAGGTCATAACCTGACCATTTGAGGTCCAAATTGGGCCTACTCCATACCAACATACTCAGTACATTATAGAAAAGCTATAGAAACTGAGTTTGCTAAAATTGGACTGCAAATGGAAAAGTTTGGTTTTTATCACCCGTTAACCGACTCGAAACTACTAAATTGCTCTTCGAACTTAAAATATTCATAACTTAGTCAATTGACCTCAGAATGCAGTGTTCATGGACTCTATGGAATTTTTGAACAGTAACCTACAATAAACTGTATAAAAACTTAGTTTTTAGTCGAGTGAAAATTACTTAAATTCCCTTAAGTCATAAACCTTAGTTTGAACCTATAGGATCCGTTTCTCGTCCAAATTGGACATACTTACTGTCTATCTTCAAGTTATACAGTAAGAAACCTTATGGAAAAGAGAAATCTCATTCTAGATAGTTAAATCAAAAGTTGACTTTTCGGACCCCTAAGTAGGGGCAAAATGGTCATTTTGCCCAAAATTTAGGATAGACACCCTTAACCTTTAATTAGTCTTTTAAAACACTAAAATTAACATTATAACTATATTAGTGATATTTAAGTAAGTAAAATTAACAGTTAGGTCAGATTCTAGAATTTTCTTTAGTCTTTAACACTACACCTTAAGGACCCTTCCTGAGACCAGGACTAGATCATAGGGTTGATTTCATTCATTGAAAAATAGGGTTTTTCAATGAATGAATCCTTGGTTTTAGTAGTTTCTAGAATTTTTCAACTTATTTTTGATTATTTTACCTTTTAACTTTAGATATAAGATAGGAGATTCATCATATTACGTTTGATTACTTAATAGGGTTGGCCTAAATTATTAGATCACTTTTAGAATGAAACTTAGATCTTAGGTATTGTCCTTTTTGGATTATGTGATTAAGCCCAATCTCATGGTGTCTAATCCATAATCTATAGTTTAGTAGTTTTAAAGTTAGAATGTCAAAAATTATTAATTAGGTCGTAATGATTTGTTACTCAACTTTTATAGTCGACTTTGATTTGGTATATTAGTGTAACAACCCGAGTTATTACTATAGTTGATTAGGACTAATCCTAAGTCTTAAACACAATTATAAGTGCTCATTAGGTCAAATGAAGTCAACCTTGGAGACCTAGTCCAAATCAGGAATCAAACGGATCGAATCCTGATTTCTGGAAATCTACAAACCCTAAAAATTGAACTATTTAAATTGACCTCCGATCGAAAAATGGACACCGCCATTGCGTTCATTGACCCCAAATTAGCTTGGGGTGAAGTTTGCGTATTAATCAGAAGTCGTCGAAATTTCGACGAATATTTTAATAATAAAAATATCTCGGAAATCTGACTACGCCATTGGATTCCTTGACCCCAAATTATCTAGGAAAAACATGTTCAAAATTTTCTGGAAAAAAAAAATTATTTTAATACTTAACGGACCAGTCACTGTAGCTGACGGCGCCGTCTATCCAGACGGCGCCATTGCAGCCGTTGGATCGGGCCCGGATCCAACGGCTACGGAGCCGTCGAGGACGACGGCTCCGTCCGCGCGACACGCGTCGCCCCGCCGCAATTTCCGGCCAATCCAGCCGCTCCCCGGCCTCGGCGAGGTCGCCGACAGGTCTATAAGACCTCGGCCGACCTCTGGGCTCCAGGTTTGCGAAAATCAGAGCCCAGATCGAGCCGGAATCGAGCCCCGAAGCCAGCCCACCGTCCGTCCGAGCCAAACTCCGCCGACCCGCACTTCAGGTACCCCAATCTCCCCCGATTTCTGTTCGATCATTGCAATAATTGTAGGATAGGTAGATGAACTTGTCCTCTTTCCATCCACCTGTTCCGATCGGGCTCATTCCCACCCGATCGGGCGCACTGGCGCCCGATATGCGACTGGGTTCGGCTCTGTCGAACCCTGGAAGGCGAAGCGCCGTGGCTTCGGGTCGGACCGGGTCGACCCGAACCCGACCCGTCCGGGTCAGGTCCGCATAAGCCGCGAGTGGGGCCCACCAGGCCACGTGGCAGCCTTCGGGCCCGCCACGTGTCACGTGGGGCCCACGCGCTGTGGCGGCCCTGCCCCGCCGTGGTCCTGTTAACCCTTAAGTTAACATGATTACGGTGGAGGGGTCACCAAATGACAAAGTCCCCACTTAGGATTGGATTAGACACACATTCTAATCCAACTTAACTAAGGACTTTGTCATTCATCCAAAAATACTATCACTAAATGATCATACAAGAACTCAGAGTGCGGAAGCAATAAAAGTATAACATCCATCCATACAGTATAAATACAACAATACAGAATAAGTAAAGAGCTGAAAAGAAAAGTTAAACCTGTATTATTACAACAAATTAAAATAGATTGAAAGACTGAAAAGAACACTCAATCTCACAGGAAGATTGAAAACTAGAACTAAAGATCTTCAGGAACGAGCTCCTCCTCCAATGGCAAGCTCTCCACTGGATCAACTGCTCCAATAAACTCAGAACCTACCATTATCAGTTTCATAATGGTAGGGCCCCAGCCAACAAAAAAAAAACTGGTTAGACTATTGTCTAAGCACATTTTAAGGTAAACAATTTTATTAAATTACTTAAATATCACCATCAACCAGAAACTGAAGCAAATAGGTGCAGAAAAGCGTACAAAAAGAATAATATAAAGTTATAAACAAACAGTTTATAACTAAAGCAACTAGGAAGTAAGCACATACCTCCTCCAAGCAACTACAACAAAGACAGGTAAGAAAAAGAAAGACTAAACAAAACTATAAAGAAATACAACCTAAACATGCTTATGATCAACAGATTATGCTAAGTATTATATAGAAATTGAACAGTCTAAAACTGAAAACAACTAACATCCTATGTGAGCATATGAAAACAGTAAGTAAAACTAGCATCCTATATAAAAACACGTGCAAGAAAACTGTAAGTAAAACAGTGCTGAAATGCAGAATATGTAAGTAAAACAGTAACTGAAAATGGAAACTACAGTGACCATCTAAGTCACTCAAAATGAAAACATACTCAGCAAAATTTAGCCTGATGAGCTAAGAAACTCTGAACTGAACATCACTGAAAACTCTTAGCCTGATGAGCTAAGACAGAACTGAATGTAAGTGTACTTGAATTAGTATAACCATATCAGAATCCTGACTCTATAGTCAGTATGGCAAGAGTCTATCCATCCTATCACTCGGACCAGGCATGGTCATAGACTGTCGGACATTAAACCCTCGAAAGGTTGCCGACCCGAACGGGTTGATCGAAGAGGTATACTAATCAAGCTACACCTTACAAACCGCTTGTGAAACGAAAATATAATGCTGCTTATGAATGTTCCAAATTATCATAAGATATTTATCAAATATCTTAAGTACATAATATATGTTCAAGGTATATGGCTCAAAATCAAGGAATGCGAAGCATCAAAATCAAAGTGAGCAAGAAACTCTATCTAAAACACAGGTGATATCCGTTGTTATCTACTTTATTCATTCTATCTACTCTAAGTTACATAAGTTTTAGAATCATCAATTCTTACATATGCTGTAACTTAGAATCGCAAATCCTACTAGTTGAAGATAATTAGGACTGGCTAAGTCCTAATTATAACTTAATCAAAAGACGACTATTTGGTTAAAAAGAATAAATCATCGACCTAATTTTGTAATTTAGTTCATCCCAACCTCATCTTGATTAGCTAAATCAAGATGAAAAGATTAAGAGTTAGACTCCAGATGATGGGGTCTAAACACTTAATCTAAATGTATAATCTAAGGGTCTAAGTTTAGAACCCAAAACTCACGGATTAGGTTAAGGAAAATCCTAATGATAAATCAAATTCATTAGGATAGATCTCTATTCTTAGTTCTAAAGTTTAAAGATCAATTAATCACTTAATAAACTGAGAAAATTTAGAAACTAGTAAACTCAAGGTTTCATCTAATTGAATAACCCAATTTACTCAATAGATAAATTCTAACTTAAGATCTATTCTTAATCTTATGAATTTAAAGCTCTTAATTACTAAGAGTATCTCTCAAGACACACATCCTAACTAATATTATAAGGATCTAAGGGAAGGTATAAAAATGATTAAAGAACGAGAAATCACTCACTTAAGACTTAGGAAATTTTCCTTAAGGAGTAAATTTTGAGATTTTAATCAAAATCTAATTTAGACTTGGATTTGATTAATTTCAATTCTAAATCATTCTATTTACTGATTTTAGTGATTAGAAACTGAATTTAGGGCTTTTAAAGGCTAAACCCTAAATTTGGGCAAAATGACCATTTTGCCCCTACTTAAGGGTTCAAAAGATCAAATTTTGATCTAGGGCTTCAATTCTAAAATTTTCTTTTGGAAAGTATTTCTTACTGTCTAATGTAAGATTAGACAGCAACTAAATTAATTTTGGGTGATTATTAAGCCATATGAGATCAAATTAGTGAATTTGACTCATAAGGGCAATTTAGTAATTTGGCTAAGTAAAAGTTAAATTTTCTTTCAGATTATTGTTCTTTACTGACTAAGATTTCCATAGAATCTAAATTTACTAAATTCTGATAAGCATTAACCAAGTTATGGCCAATACAAGATCTAGGGTTAAAAGGTGATTAAGGAATCCTTAATTATGGGTCAAAAACCTAACTTTGTCAATTAGTGTCCAAATTGAGAAAAATCAGTGGCTATGGTTTAAAATTAGTCCACTGATAAAAATGACATGTGGTAGGCTTAATTTGGATCTAATTTGACTAAGTTAAGACCTAATTAGGGTTAAGAGTAATTAGTGAGTGATTAGCAAAATTAATCACTCAAACACTAATCCAACCTTACAGATTGATTATAAATGGTTCTATGAGTCCTCTGAAACTTAAATCACTCAATTTGGGTTACTAGATTTGCTAATATTCACTAATTAATATTTAGGGTGATCAGGGGTGATTAGTAAATTTAACTGTTGGATCTAAAATATTTTTATAGATTACTGTTAATTAGGTTTTTTTGATCTAAATGGACCTTTGGATCATCAAATTTGGAGCTCAATTAACCAAGTTATGGTCAATTGAAGTTCTAAGTCTAATTAGGGTAATTAGGGTTAGGTTCTAAAAGTGATTAGTCTAAAGCTAATCCAAACAACAAAGTGAATACTACTAAATTAATCATTAGGGTTTTCTGATCACTTTAAGACCCATATTCAATAGGTTTAGATCATTGGGTACAAAGATATGGGCTAATAAAGTTTTGTAACATTATTTGGACTTAATTAATACCATAAATGTCACTTTACTAAAAATAGGTTCAAATATAAATTTGACAGTACAAAAATGTTCCTTTATTTTTGCTGATCAAAATGGTATATAATTTTGTATATTTTGGACTTATAATTATTAAGATATTAATGTTTAAAGTTTTCATAATTTATTAATTAATTTAAAACTGTTTTAATTAAACAGAATTTAATTAACAAAATTTTAATTCTTTTAATATATATAAATTAACTCTTTTATCTCTGCAGGTGGGACCCATAGCAGAGCCAGCGACAGTGACTGCGCCAGCGTGTAAAACACGCGTCAGCTTAAGACTTGCTGGACTGAACTGAGTGGGTCCCTCACATCTCGACGCCTGTGCCACGACCTAGCTTCGATTTCACGGGTCGTGCCCGACCCGATCCAGCCCCGAATGGGTCGGCGTACTCTTCGGCAGACCGATGTAGAGCCAGAAATTAGGGCACGAAATCGCTGTCATCCATCGGTGATGACGAGTTCAAATTCGAACACAAACGGGTTGGGGGAGACGAGACCTTTCTATCGGCAATAAGATCAACAAATGAAATAGCTTATATTGCCGACACATACAAACCCTAAATCTTAGGATGGCGGTGCCGAGCTGCGCAACTGCCTACCTGAACGCATTCCCTAATTCGAACGATCCAGATCACTAAACACTCAATCAAACTAAGTATTGCAGATCTAGATTAAGTAATTGAATTGTCATAATGCATAATATACAATTAGATATGAAAGAATTGAGAGAACATATTGAAAATGGAAGGGATTGGAAATGGAGGTACCTGGTAGAGTTGTAATGATGCGCTGCCGAGCGATTTTGCAGAAGAGAGGGTCTCAGATTCATCCTCTCTCAATGCTAAGTCACAGGCTAGAGATTAAAAGAAGTCATTGTGGATTTTAGGCGGTGAGAAGCCAAGCGTTAGGCATGCCGCGGCCGCGTGTCTCGCGAAGTGCCGCGTGCCCTAATGCGACTGAGGGAGACAACCCACGGTTCATGCGAACCGATGCCGAGCCGAGTCAAACTGAACCGGCGGTTCGGTCCAGCGATGGGAGAGGGACAGCGCATAATAGCAAGCGGGCCCCACCTTAAGAAATAAATTTCTTTTAAACATTTAATTATATATATATATGTATATAAACATATTATTATTTTAATAGTTTTAAAGTGATTTTCTTTTATTAAACTTGCTAATTAAATATATTCTGAAAATTTTCAATATGTCATTCTTAATTAATTGAGAAGTGCTGAACGCAATGGCGCCATCATATTTTTGATTTGACGAGTATTTAATTATTTGAATTTTCAGGTATTTAATTATTATTAAATTATTCGACGAAAATCCAACTACTTCCAAATGCTTCCAAAATTTCACCATTAGCTAATTTGGGTGTTCTAAACGCAATGGCGCAGTCAGATTTTCAATTTAAGATCTAGGTAAAAAGTCAATTTTCTAGGTTTTGAATTTTCCAAAATTTCTGATTTGACTCAATTGACTTATGAGTTGACCTAGGTTTTAGAGATGAGTTATAAATTACTTAGTTAGTGACTTAGAACCTTAATTAAGACTTAGATTAGTCTTAATTGAGCCAAGTAACAACCTGGGTTGTTACACGCGCTGAGCCTCGCGGCTCTTCGGCTTCGGCCGTGGGGCCCACCAGGCCACCTGGCAGCCTCTGGGCACGCCACGTGGCATGTGGGGGGGGGGGCCCACAACCCGAGCCCGCGCGGCAGTCCGGCTCCCCAGTGGGGCCCACAGCGCCACGTGGCAGCCACAAGGCCCGCCACATGGCAAGTGGGACCCACTGCCTGGTCAAACCGCGGCGGTCCGGCTTCCGGTGGGGCCCACAGTGCCACGTGGCAGCCTCTAGCAGTGCTACGTGTCAGGTGGGGCCCACTGCCCAGTCACCCAAGCCGAGTCAGCCCCTGTGGAGCCCACAGTGCCATGTGGCGGCCTCTAGCAGTGCCACATGTCAGGTGGGGCCCAATGCCCAGTCACCCGAGCTGAGTCAGCCCCAGTGGGTCCCACAGTGCCGTGTGGCAGCCTCTAGCAGTGCCACGTGTCTAGTGGGGCCCACTGTTTGTTAATTAACTAATAATTTAATTACTGTTAGTGTTAATTAATTATTGTTTAGCCTTAATTAATTACAGTTAGTGGCTAATTAAGTTATGATTAATATTAATTACTTTTGAACAGTAACCTTAGTTAATTAAGTATAATTAGATTAATTAAATGTTAATTAAAGGTTAATTAAACCTTAAACAATAATTAGGATAATTAATTATTATCAAACAGTAAAGTATAATTAATTATTCATAATTAGATATTAATGAGTAATTAAGGCTAATTAAATAGTGATTAGCACTAATTACTTTGCTACAGTAAAAATATTAAAAAATATAATTAAATTAATTAAATAATAGATTAATTAATGTTAATTAGTAATTAAGCCTAAGTACCTTAATTAAGGATTAATAATTTTAGAAAATTTATATAAAAAAACTTTAGGAATGAACAGTAAAATAATACAATTTGAATAAATAAATAGTAAAATAATTCAAATTGTATTTTTGAATAGTAAATCTTACAAGTTTAATAACTTTTTATAGGATGATCCAAATATAGCCAATATAGGTCTTAAAATACTCAGAAAAGTGTAAGGATTCAAATAATATAATGTAAAAATTTATTTCGGGGTACGTATAACGAGATAGCATTTTAGGACCTCTTTAGAGCCTCATAACTTTTTACCCGATTATTGAAACATAGTCAATATGGGTCTTAAAATGCTCAGGAGAGCGGCCACATCACCTTAGTAGTATTAGTTTTCTCATTCGGATATTAGGATAAAAAGTCAACCCTATAAATTAAAGTTGACTTTAGTGAAAAATGACCAAAATGCCCCTCGACTTCAAACGATCATAACTTAGTCAAATCAACTCCAAATTGGAAAATTCAAGATGCTAACTAGCCTAAAATTTCAATGTCATCATTATAACAAAATAATATTTAGGATCTGAACCTTAGAAATTTAGGTAAATGACCAAATTACCCATAGCCTTATTTTAGTCATAACTTGATCGTTTCTCTCCCGATTTAGGCGTACTTACTGTCTATCTTCAAGTTAGACAGTAAGGAATCAATTGAATCTAAGAGAATTCAATTCTGATCCCTAAGTCAAAAGTTGACTTTTAACCCTTAAAGTAGGGGCAAAATGGTCATTTTGCCCTAAGATTGAGTTAAGTGTCCCTACCCCTTTAGATAACATTCCAGAACCCTAAGATCAATCTTATAATCATCTTAGTAATGTGTAAGTGAGCGAAATCAACCTTTAAGTCAACTTCCAAGAGTTCTAAGTCTCTAACACTACACCTTAAGGACACTTCCTGAGACTAGGATAAGATCATAGATTAGAGTTCATTCATTGGGTAAATTGGGTTACCCAATGGGTAAAACCTTAGTTTTATTAGTTTATAGACTTTCTTTTATTTTATAACTCATTCTGATTATTTTTTCTTTTAACTTTAGATTTAAGATAGGAGATTCATCCTATTAAGCTTGATTACTTAATAGGATTTGCCTTAACTAGTAGATCATTAATAGAATAAAACCTAGAACTTAGGTATTATCCTTGGATTATATGATTAAACCTAAATCTCGTATTATTTAATCCATAATCTATAGGTTTAGAAGATCTTGATCAGATCTTAGTTAGAACGTCTAAATTCACAAAATTAGGGGTTTGATTTATTGATTTAACTTGTAGTCGTCTATCTGATTGAACTAAATTAGAACCTGATCAGTTCTAATCCTTTTTAACCTATAAGGATGAATTTCTAAGTTACACTCGATAGTAGGAAGACTGTGGCGACCCTCACCCTTAACCCTCAATAGGTTTAGATTAAGGGTGGAGTGTCACTCTGGTTAACCCCTCACTTAGCATTAGATTAGGATAAACTCCACAATCCACCTGATTAGAGAAAGGTTAACTCAGAATCAATCAAGCAGTCACTATATAAGTAAAAATACAGAGTGCGGAAGCGATAAATAAATGACATCCAAGCATCATATGTATATAAGAAGAGAAATATAACTCAGAAAAGTAGCATAGTGAAATCTGAACACACAGTCACAGGTACCTGTATTATTACATTAATTAAATTTAACAAAATAAATGTTCAAAATCCACTCATCCTCACAAGTAGTAAATGACTAGATATCTTCTGGCCCCAACTGCTGCACCTCCTCTAAGTAAGGCTCCTCCTCGGGTGCAGGCTCCTAAAACTGCTCTAAGCCTGATATTGTCGGTTTCACAATGTAGGGCCCCAGCAAAAAAAAAAAGAAAATCTGGTTAGACAATTGTCTAAGTACATTTTAAGCTGAATTTTTAATAAGGTTATATAATATCACCATTTTACCATTTACTTCTAAGCATGATGTATAAATACAGGAGCAGTAAGCAACACAAGTAAAAAGGCAAACTATAGACTATACTTTATAAGGCAAAGAAATGAGGCTGAAGCATACATCGCATAACAAGTAATCAAGGAAAAGTATATAAGTGTAAATATAATTGAATAAATGCTGGAAGAAAAATTCTACATCCTAAACATGCTGGTGATCAATAAAAATAACATGCTAATTAAAAATAAATAACTCAGCAGTGATATATACATATAGCAGCAAGATTCTACATCCTAGATATATATAAAGCAGTAAAAGGAAATAGCTGACTGAAAAAGAATATACTGAAACAACCACAACTGCATATAAAACTATAATACATCAACTGCCATACAGAAAAGAGCTACACTAGCTCGCCAAAAGAAACTGAAGATCTTAGCACGATACGGCTAGGGCTACTCCTAGCTCGATACGACTAAGCCAACAACTGTCACATATATGACCCTAACACGATACGACTAGGGCTACTCCTAGCTCGATACATGTGGCGACCGGGGATCGAAGTTCGAGAGTCTTTAAGGAACAATTCATCTCAAATGAAAAAAATATAGACATTTTTATAATTCAAAATGGACATAATAAAATAAATAAAATTTAAAGTCCTTTTATACATAGAGCCAAAACATATATGAAAATTTACAATAGTTTGAATTATACAAAATATGAATTAGAAATTTCTACATTTTTTGCTTCATTTATTCTTCTTATTTTGATTTGGCAGATCTTCTGAGTTCTTTTTAATTATCAAAACCTGAAAAATTCAGATTACCAGTCAGGTAGGAGTACGCAAATTGTTCTTATAAGAATAAATCTAGCATCCTATAATAGGTATAAATCATATATGAAAATGACTGAAATAAAAACTGCAAGTAAAGTAAGCAATTTCTGCCCTGCAAAATAGCTGTGAAATTCAACATATATGAAATAAATTTTATTGAGAGCACTTGTAACAATAAGGCGAGTCCTGAAGACTCCTGAGCCCAAATGGGTAAACCCATAGGCATAATCTGTAGGAAGCTTATCTCGCCACCCGTCGGTAGCTTACTTAAATAATAATTCTTGGTGTGTCTTTCCTCTGGATTGCCTACTTCCTACAAGAGGCTAATTCCCTCCATATAACTCCCAGGGGCTGCTAGCTGGCCCAATCTGTACAGATTCTCAGTATTGCATTTCTCCCTCCAAAGACAACCACCACAATAATAAATTCATTGTTTCAACTTTTTATTACATGCTATTCAATATCATTCTTTTTGCAAATTATAAAGCGGTAAGCAGTGTAAATAATATTCAATTGAAAAATGGCTCAAATATAAGAATACTGAAATGAAACTTATAAGTAGATTTGCGTACCTGACTAGTTTTGTCTCAACATTAATCAATTCAATTTGTTTGATCTGCCAATAAGTAGTTTAAGTCATTATTTTGATACTTCATGATTTTGTAATAATAGGTTTTTATGATATTTGATATTAAAGTATTTTTATTTTTTAAATGAAGTGATAATTTATATAAATTTCTTAGAAATATGTGCAAACATCTATATTTCCTAAAATTTTATAAGTCCTAAAATTCTTAAAATTTTCGGCAGAGTCTCCTTTGTTTTTGTTCAAATTTTCCAAATTTTATACAAACATTCTCCAATTCTAAATATAGAGTTCAGTCCTTTTTACAAGACTGCTCATTTCCAGTTCTAAATAGAGTTTAATTCCAGTTCTAAAATAGAGTTCAACCCTTTTTACAGGATTGCTCATTTCCAATTCTACAAAAATTTTAAATACATTCAATTAAACTAAGCAGTTTAATATCCTATATCAAACATCTAATAGCAAAAGATGCAGAAATTAATTCGATCACATATGGTTTTAATAAGACAACTGATAGTATTTGATCATGTGATTTTACTTTAGAATTAGAGAAAACTTTCGATTTTATTTTAAATGAATGATAGCATAAGATTCTATTAAAGAAACAGTGACATTCATCTACTACGATCTTATTGATTTCATTTAGAAAAAGAGGCAACATGTGATTCTATGAAGAATGGCAGCAATTATCTTTATATTGTATGGTATAGAAGAATGAATTCAGCATTTCACAACTCATATGAAGACCAACACATATACAGCATATTACTTATGATAGTACTTGACTCACATTAGGATAAACGGTAGCATTCATTCTTATATTACATTAGATGACAGCATTTGATTATCATTTAAATAAATGGCAGTATTTAGATCTTTTAAACTACATGAAACATTTAATTAACCATAACTGAATGGACATCATTTGATCACAAAATTTAATGGACAGTATTTGATCATATTAATTTAATGAATAGCATTTGATCACATTAAAGAATGGACAGCATTTAATTTGCTAAAAGAAATGAAGACATTTTATACCATGACTTTAGAAATAAAGGCAACATTTGATGAAGTGCAAATGACAATTCCTAGTAATAGACAACAAACTAGTACAGCCTATGCAGGTCTCTAATATTTTCAACAGCTTTTTCCTGAGTAAATAAGCTTATTATGAGCAACTTGTTAAGCAGCTAATGCTGTCAAAGGAAGTACAAGCTATCACTTCATGCCAAAAGGTTTGCATTCAAGTTGTTATTACATGTGTACTTTAGACTCAAGATCGACTAAGGGGAAATTAAAATGAACCCCACCAAGATTAAGGTCATTCACAATTAGTCAAGATTAGATGATTCTTAAACTAAAGAATAGAGAATAATTTAAAACTGTAGAGAAAGCTGAAATATAACTTTAACAAAAATGGCATACATAGGCAACTTCCCATAGCAGCCATGATATAAATATAAATAAAAACAAGATCAAAAGATAAGAACATAAAGAAGCCAACGTTGATCAAATATATACAACAAATAACAAAAGAAACAATTCAACAACAATGTCACTTATGCCTTAATCACACTAGGTAAGATTGACAACATATATATCATTGCATGGTCTTATATTGGTGATAGCTAAAAATCATTGTTAATTAAGTTTGAAATAGAAATCGACTTACTGAAATTCATGTGTTCCTTATCTTACTATATTCACACTCAGCCATTGTTAGTAAGAATGCAACAAAAGGACAATTAGAGAGCGAATACACAAGTAATTAAAAAAATAGTTATGTTTATTTATCAAGCAAAGTGTAGCACTATAATTCTCAGAGCAGAAGGTTGCACTTGCCACTAGGTTGTTTGGATTTGAGTCAAGTCCTTGAGATATCCCTAAATGCAGACTAGTGAAGAGGTTTGCAAAATTTCAGGAAGAGACAAAGGCTTAACGCCTCTAACCTGCTCAGTTTAAACAATTATAAAACTTAATAAATTACATTCATTGAAACCAAATGCACATGATCCATACAAATTGAACCAAATAAAGTGCCTTAGCCTAACCTTTCCTTCCACATGAAAATGGAGAATAGTGTTTTCAAAGCGCAGTGTGAAATACGAAATGCAAAGTGCAATGATTCGTCTATCACTTTAATTCACAAAGCGTGCTTTGATAACCAGCAGCTCATTCAATAATAATGATAATGGCTAATCTTTTAGCATGATATTTACTAGTACACTCTCAAAATAATATTCCATTGAAGTTTTTTTTTTATCACTTATAACTCAGACATTTACATTAGAATAGCATTGAAAAAATTCTTGGATCTAAATAATTGAAAATTTTCTTGCGAACCAAACGCACAAAGGAGCTGTTATCTGATCTGCAAGTTATGTTAAATAATGATTACAAGTAATCAAAAATGCCTTGAACTTACCTATTGATGGATACTATGAACTGATTCCAAAGAATAAATTCAGATGAACTACAGATAATTTAGTTGATTTCATTCATTACAATTAATTCTATTTATTAGTAATAGATATCAACAAACAACTGAAGATGATTTGTGCTTGTGAGAATAATCATGATTTGAGAAATGTTAGTTAAGTATATTATGATCTTAAAGAAAATAATTACATATTTTGTTGATGAACTTCACATATAGCAGCCTTATATTCATTATTTGATTTCTAAAACTGATGATTTTGGACATAAATAGTTATATTAAACTAAATCTTGTTCAGGAAGGTCTCATAATGATGGCAAGATTATCATTGTTATTGAGCTTTAGATAAAATCAGATACTTACTTGCTCAATGTCTTGAGGCTTGATCCTTAATATGCTAGAAGGAGCTCTTGATGGAATGAAGAAAGTTTCGGTCAAGTGGAGAGGAAGGCGTCGGCGATCGGAGGTGCTCGGCGAGTGGAAGGATTCGGCTAATGCAAGGCTTTTCTAGCTTTTAGGGGAAAATAAGGAGATGGGTATTATAAGCTTACCTGGTGACGATCGAGGCGACTCCGCGACTTGCGAGGAGATGAGCATTCGGCGACCGGTCAGTGGATCTCGCGAGCGGTGGAAGCCACGCGTCCACTGCCTTCTCTCGTTCGCTGAGAGGTGTCGAGCGTGCGTATAGGATAGGATCGGGATGGGGAGAGGGGATCGCGTGCGAAGGAGTCGGCCGTGTAGAGGGATTTAGGGTTTTCGGTTAGGATGCGAATGAGAAGAAAAATAAAGAAATAAGGAATATATATAATTATTAAATTAAATTTTAAATAACTTAATATTTAATTTTATTGTATGATATATAAAAAATTATATATATATATATATATATATATATTTATATATCTATCCTAGCTAATTGAGTGCTTCCGAACACAATGGCGCACTAAGATTTTTAATCCGACGAGTATTTAATTACTCGAATTTTCAGGTATTTAAATAATATTAAAATATTTGTCTAAAATTTTACGACTTCCAAATGCGTTCAAAACTTCACTCCTAGCTAATTTGGGGGTGGTGAACACAATGGCAGAGTCAAATTTTCAATCTGAAGTCAATATTATTTATATATTAATAAACAGTTTAAAATGGAATTTTTTTGGTATGTTACAATACGGTTAGGTCACCAACTATCATACCGAAATATCCTAGCACAGTACGGCTAGGGCAACTCCTAGCACGATACGGCTAGGGCAACATTCGGTATGATCAAAAGAATACTGAGAGGCAGCTCAATCACATCAAATCATTATCATTTCACTTATTTACTTTAATATTTTCATAAGGAATCTAAGGAGTCTCCATAATTTCCTAACATTTTATTTATGTATCAAATGTCTTATGTGATATGTTCAAAGAAAATATAAGGCACAAAAATACAAGGTATGCGTAGCAACAAATAACAAGTAAGCAAGAGACTCGACTAAATATGGTGATATCATTTGTTTTCTACTTAACTAGCTAACTATTCTAAGTTACACAAGTTCAGGATCACCGTTTTCCTACTATCGAGTGTAACTCAGAAATTCATCCTTATAAGTTAAAAAGGATTGGAATTGATCAGGTTCCAATCTAGTTCAATCAGATAGACGACTACGAATTAAACGAATAAATCATACGTCCTAATTTTTGTGAATTTAGACGTTCTAACTAAGATCTGATCAAGATCTTCTACACCTATAGATTATGGATTAAACACTACGAAGTTTTAGGTTTAATCACATAATCCCAACTAGATAAGACCTAAGTTCTAGGTTTTATACTATAAGTGATCTACTAGTTAAGGCAGATCCTATTAAGTAATCAAACTTAATAGGATGAATCTCCTATCTTAAATCTAAAGTTAAAAGATAAACTAATCAGAATGGGTTATAAAATAAAAAAATATCTAAAAACTACTAAAACCAAGGTTTCACCCATAGGGTAACCCAATTTACCCAATGAATGAACTCTAACCTAGGATCTAGTCCTAATCTCAGGAAAGGTCCTTAAGGTGGGATGCTTGAGACTTAGGAAAAATTATTGGAATTCAATTTAATGACTTGTTTTATTTACTTATATGGTACTAATATGATTACATTATTAATCCTAGTATTCTAAGATTTGAATTAAGGACTAAGGTTGCGCATTTCCAATTTTAAGGTAAAATGACTATTTTGCCCCTATTTTACGAGTCAATCAACTTTTGATTTAGGGGTCCAAACTGAGTTTTCTCTTCTCCAACCTATTCTTTACTGTCTAACTTGAAGATAGACAGTAAGTACGTCCAATTTGGACGAGAAACGACCGAGTTATGGCTAAAATAAGGCTAGGGGTATTTTGGTCATTTTCCTAAATTTTAGGGTTCAACTCCTAAATATTATTTCTGTGAAAATGATGACATTGAAATTCTAAACTAGGTAGCTTCTTGAATTTTTGAATTTGGAGTTAAATTGACCAAGTTATGGCCATTTGACGTCCAAGGGCATTTTGGTCATTTTCACTAAAGTCAACTCTAATTTCTAGAGTTGACTTTTTGTCCTGATGTCTAAATAGGAAAACTAATACTACCACGGTGATGGGGCCGCTCTCCTGAGCATTTTAAGACCCATATTGACTATGTTTCAATAATCGAGTAAAAAGTTATGGGGTCTTAAAGAGGCTCTAAAATGCTACCTCGTTATGCGTACCCTGAAACATAATTTTATATTATGCCATTTGATCCTAAATATTTTTCTGAGTATTTTAAGACCATATTGGCTATGTTTGGATCATCCTACAAAAAGTTATTAAACTTTTAAGATTTACTATTCAAAAATACAATTTGAATTAATTTACTATTCATTTATTCAAATTGAATGATTTTACTGTTCATTCCTAAAGTTTTTATTTAATTAATCACTGTTTAATTATTAATTAATTAATTAATTTTACTGTAGTAAAGCAATTAGTGCTAATTACTGTTTAATTAATCTTAATTAATCTATAATTATATTTAATTATATAAATTTACTGTTCATTCCTAAAGTTTTTATTTAATTAATCACTGTTTAATTATTAATTAATTAATTAAATAATTTTACTGTAGTAAAGTAATTAGTGCTAATTACTGTTTAATTAGTCTTAATTAATCTCTAATACATTTAATTATTTAAATTTACTGTTCAAAAGTAATTAATTATCTTAATTACTGTTTAAGATTTAATTAACAGTTAATTAATCCTTAATTAATCTTTAATTATAATTATTTAATTAAAGTTACTGTTTAAAAATAATTAGTACTAACCCTAACTTAATTAACCAATAACAGTAATTAATTAGGGCTAAACAGTAATTAATTAACACTAATATTAATTTAATTAATTTCTAATTAACTGACAGTGGGCCCCACTGACACGTGGCACTTCCAGAGGCTGCCACGTGGCACAGTGGGTCCCACGGGCTGCTGACTCAGCCCAGCTGATTGGACAGTGGGCCCACCTGACACGTGGCACTGCCGAAGGCTGCCACGTGGCACTGTGGGTCCCACGGCTGCTGACTCAGCCCGGCTGACGGGGCTGTGGGCCCCACTTGGCGGGCCCGTAGGCGGCCACGTGGCCGGGTGGGCCCCACCCGCGTTGACGCGGACGCAACGCGGACGCAACCCGGACGGGTCGGGCTCGGGTCGGCCCGGCCCGACCCGAAGGCGTGACCCTTCACCTTCCGGGGGTTCGGCGGACCGAACCCAGTCCACTTCGGGGACCTGGTGCGCCCGATCGGGTGGGTTTTAGCCCGATCGGAACTGTGGATGTGAAAAGGACATGTTGATCTACATATCCTACAATTTTTGCAACGATCGAACGGTAAACGAGGGAGATCGGGGTACCTAAAGTTCGGATCGGCGAAGGATTCGGCGGAAAAAAAAGGCTGACTTCCGGGCTTGATTCCGGCTCAATCCGGGCTCCGATCGGTGAAAACTTGGAGCCTAGGGGTAGACCGAGGTCTTATAGACCGGATGGCGACCTCACCGAGGCCTGGATGCGGCCAGATTGGCCAGAAATGGCGACGGGCCGCCGCGTGTCACGCGGGCGGAGCCGTCAAGGAAGACGGCTCCGCAGCAGTTGGATCTGGGCCGATCCAACGGCTGAGAGGGCGCCGTCTAGATTGACGGCGCCGTCAGCTACAGTGACGGTTCCGTTAAGTACTTAACGGCACGCCGTTAGCTACAGTAAAAAAAAATAATAATAATTTTTTTTTTTTTGAAAAAATTTCTGAAAATTTTGAACATGTTTTTCCTAGCTAATTTGGGGTCAAGGAATTCAATGGCGCAGTCAGATTTTTGATCCGACGAGTATTTTGATACCTCGATTTCCGTGATATTTTTATTATTAAAATATTCGTTGAAATTTCGACGACTTCCGATTGACACGAAAACTTCACCCCAAGCTAATTTGGGGTCAAGGAACACAATGGCGGTGTCCATTTTTCGATCGGAGGTCAATTTAAATAGGTCTTTTTAGGGTTTTCCAGATTTTCTAAAAATCAGGATTCAATCCAATGACTCCTGATTTGTGCTAGGTTTAGGAGGTTGACTCCATTGACCTAATTAGCACATCTAATTATGTTTAAGACTTAGGGTTAACCCTAATTATCTAAAGTAACAACTCGGGTTGTTACAAAGACGGTGATCCTGAACTTGTGTAAATTGGAATAGTTTGAAGGTTAAGTAGAAAACAACTGATATCACCATATTTAGTAGAGTCCCTTGCTTACTTTGATGATTATTACTTATGCATTCCTTGATTTTTGTGCCATATTTCCTTGAACATATCATATAAGACATTTGATGCATGAATAAAATGTTAGGAAAATATGGAGACTCCTTAGATTCCTTGTGAAAATATTAAAGTGATTTATGAAAAGATAATGGTTTTATGAGCTGCCTCTCAGTTATATCCTTATTGCCTAGCCTCCTTATGTCGCTAGGGGAAGGATCTATTTTGTTGTGTGCCTAGTTTACTAGCCTCCTTATGTCGCTAGGGGTACACCGTTGGTGCCTTAGCTGTACTGGCGTTAAGGTTGCCTTGTATGCTTAGTTTACTAGCCTCCTTATGTCGCTAGGGGCATACAGTTGGGCCTTAACCGTACTGGTACTAAGACCCTTCGCTTGCTTTGTGTGCTTATGCCTAGCCTCCTTATATCGCTAGGAGTACACAGTTTTATGTCTTAGCCATGATGGTGCTAAGCTTCCTTAGTATTTGATGAGCTTGAGTAGCTCTTTTCTGTATGGCAGTTGATGCACGTGTGACTTTATATGCAGTTGTTGTTGTTCACTTTTCAGTATTCTATTCCGTCAGATATTTCCTTGTACTGCTTTTATATATATATTTAGGATGTTAGATTCTTGCTGCTATTTATATGTACCACTGCTGAGTTATTTATTTTAATTGGCTTATTTTCTATTGATCATCAGCATGTTTAGGATATAGATTTTTTCTTACTGCATTTATTTAGTTATGTATATTTATACGCCCTTCCTTGTTTAGTTTGTATGCGAGGCATGTCTCAGCCTCTTTCCTTTTCTTTGCTTAAGTTATAAATGATGATTTATAGCTTCCCTGTTTCTTTTGTATTATTTGCCGCTCCTTTTCATATATATATGTTGCTTAGATATTGTCAAATGGTGATGTTACTTAACACTTATAGTAATTCATCAGCTTAAAATGTACTTAGATAATTGTCTAACCAGATTTTTCTTTTCTTTGGCTGGGGCCCTACATTGTGAAATCGATAATGGCAGACTCCTTTCAGTTAGACGAGCAGGAGTTAGGTGTGGAGCCTTACCCAGAGGAGGTGCCTGTGGAAGAAGCTGCCGTCTAGTTCCCTTATATTTCAAGTGAGGATGAGTAGTTTTCATTATATTTAAACATTTTAAATTATGTAATAATACAGGTACTATTGACTGTATTTTTGAATTGTATACTTATATTATGAGTTCTTTTTCCTATTTGCACTGTGACACTTGGATGGTTTACATTTCCTTAATTTCCTTCCGCACTATATTGTTTACTTATACAGTGATTGTTAGTTTGATTCTGTGTTAATCCTTTCTTAATCAGGTGGATTATGGAGACTATCCTAATCCAATAATAAGTGAGGGGTTAGCTAGAGTGACACCCCACCCTTAACCTAATCCTTTGGCGGATTAAGGGTGCAGGGCGCCATAATTAGGACATAGATAGTCCTGATAGTTTGTAACATGTAAAGATGAATTTCTAAGTTACACTTGATATGTAGGAAAATGGTGATCCTGAACTTGTGTAACTTGGAATAGCTAGAATGGATAATAGAAAATAGATGGTATCACTATATTAGTAGAGTCCCTTGCTTATTTTGATACTTTGTGCTACACATTATTTGTGTACTTGAGCTTACTTCCTTGGACATTTTTTTTTAAAAGATAATTTGGTGCATGAAAATGAAAACTTAGAATATTAGGATAACAGTTGCCTTTAGGTCCGATTTGTGGAGATTATGGTGTACATTTGCCCTGATGGATAGGGGTAAGGTGAGATCAGGATGCCTAACATTCTCATTGAGGAGAGTGTGTTAGGCTTGGGACCCGTATAGTCTTGCAGACGTGCTTGACTCCTCAGTTGTTTCTAACAGTTGTCCATATAAACAAAAGTAAAATAACTAAAATATGTTGCATAAGTATTGTCTGTCTCTTCAGTCATATAGTATGTTCAGTATGTTTGTAGATTGAGATGTATATATATATATATATATATATATGTGGGCTAGTTTGGCCAAGTTTTTTGATATGGCAGTCAGTATATAGAGTTTGATGTGCAGTTTTAGTATTTGGCTATATTTTGGCATTGCTTATTCAGTCAGCTATTTCTTTGTACAGCTTATATATAGTAGGATGATAGATTTTATTACTATTTATATGTATCACTGCTGAGATTTATTATCAAAATTTGCATATTTCATTTGATCACTAGCATGTATTAGGATGTAGTATTTTCTTTCAGCATCTGTTTAATTACTTATATTATATGCCTTGTCTCGTTTACCTCACTTTTGAGGCATGTCTTAGCCTCCTTTATTTAAGTTATAAATATTATTTATAGTTTTTTCTCTTTCTTATTGTATTGCCAGTCGCTCCTATATATATTGTTGCTTAGAAAAATTGTGTAAAGTGGTGATATTTTAGAATGTATAAAAATGTATCAGGCTAAAATGTACTTAGACAATTGTCTAACCAGATTTTCTCTTTTTTGGCTGGGGCCCTACATTGTGAAACCGACAATGGCAGGCGTAGAGCATATAGAGGATCCAGCACCTGAGGATAAGCCATACCTAGAGGAGGAGCAGCATCTCGGACCAGAGCATATTTAGTCCTTAGATTTATTTGTAAGGATGAGTGTATTTGCATTTCCTTTTCATTTGAATTTTAAATATTGTAATAATACAGGTACCCTTGACTGTGCATTTAGACTTATATGCTTATATTATGAGTCATGTTTTGCACTTATGTTATATTGTAATGCTTGAATGTCATTTATTGCTTCCGCACTCTGTACGTTTACTTATATAGTGAATGTTATATTGATTCTGTGTTAATCCTTCCCTAATCAGGTGGATTGTGGAGTTTATCCTAATCCAATGGTAAGTGAGGGGTTAGCCAGAGTGACACTCTACCCTTAACCTAATCCTTTGGCGGATTAAGGGTGCGGGTCGCCACAATTTTCTTATTTGTTCTCATGTTTAAGGTTAAGTTAATGACATGGAATGTCAGAGGGATTCACTCTGACATCCATATCTCTGATCTTAAGCCTCATATTCAACTCAAATCAACCAGACATCGTTGGTATTTTGGAGCCAAAAATCAACACATTGAACATTGCGTCTTCCTTCTCTACAAGTAGATACTCTTTGTTCAATAATGAAGCAAATTGCAATAATTTTGTTTCGATCTCTACTGGTAGAATTTGAATCAAATGGGACTTTGATAATGTCTCCTTTTTCCCAAGTGTTATAAACAAGCAGTACATTCATGGCAGACTTCTTCATAATGGCTTAACTAGTTGGGCCACATTTGTCTATACTTCTAATTTTAAAATTGACATGCTAAGACTCTGGGAGGATTTAATTCAGCTAAATGATGGCATTTTAGAACCTTGGCTGGTTCTTGGGGACTTCAATTGTGTCCGGTATCCAAATAAAAAAATCGGTGGGAATCCCCCATCATTTGGCAGACTTATGGTATTTAACAATTGTATAAACATTGTATTCTTTCCATCAAGGACAATGCCAGACCTGGCTCTGATGGTTTCTGCATTGGCCAACATTCAAGCTTATATCTGTAAAGGTATTGGTCACTTCTTTCGAACGGCCTCATGCCTAAATGGCTGAATGTGATGACCGAGTGATCAAGTTTGAGAATTTTTAAATCATAAACTCATCATTTGAAATATAAAGAATGAGATAATAATATTATAAGTTATTTATTCATCACATAGCCAATCTTATAAAATCACATCAATTCAAATATTATTACAATATATAATAAAATAAAATATATTCACTCTAATCTCACTTCTTCTTTTAAGCTCTTTCTAAGCGAGTATCTTCTTAAGCTTTAGTTTTTAGAACCTAAAATAATTATTAACAAAGCCAATTAGGTAGGAGTACAAAATTTATTTATTAAGAATTATTATATAGCATCTTAAAATAGGTGTAAATCAAATAAAATGATAAGGAAATTAATTTTTCATATTAAAGTGCAACAAAATAAATATTGCAAATTTTACCAAGTTTGCCCTGCATGTTAGATATGAAATTAAATAATTAAAAAGCATCAAGTAAAAATAAAATTCAATTCAAAGTGAATTGTGGCACAAAGCTGAGACCTGTAACTCAACATCCAACAGGTAAAACCTATTGGCCATGGAAGCTTATCACCACTCGTCGGTAGTGCATTATCTTATAGATGTAAAATAGTGTATCTTTTATCTGGATCTTCTACCAACTTTCATAAGAGCTAGATCCCTCCTTATTTTATCTTGAGCTATTAATAAGTTCTACTTATACATGTTATATTTACATTTCTTCCTTTAAGGATAAACACTGGAAAGAAAATTTCTTTACTTTTTTGTCACACTCTTTTATATAAAAATATTGCAATTTAATAAAGTAGTTTGCATAATAAAATAAATAAGCAATATTCAAATAGAAATAAGCTCAAAATTAAGAAATTTAAAATAAAACTTAAGAATAATTTTGTATCTAATTTGAAGAATATTTTTTTTATTTTAATCTGTTAAATTAACATCTAAATTTATTAATTAACTATCTTAATTCACTTATTATATAAAAAAAATTATAATATTATTATTATTGTGAGAAATATATTTATAAATATTCTAAAAAAATCAAATTTATTACTTAATTTATTCATAAATATCAAAATTTATATTTTTACAGTAATTAAATAATTTGCAAATTAATTATATATCTTTTGAAATGAACATTTTATTTTTAGAAAATTTTCCTAATTTTGGCTTAAGAAATTTATATTTTTAGCTATTTTGTGTCATCCAAAAGTTACTTTTAAAGCGCTTTTTATTGATGTCTAAATAAAAGTTCTCTATATATCATAAAATATGCATGCCAAAAGTTATATTTGTATTCTCAGTATTTTGAAAATCATATCATTTCAAATTTTAGAAAATTTTTTAAAATTTCAAAAAGTTTACCTAACTTCAAATTTATGATTTTAGTTTTTTTTAGCAAACTATAAGTACTTAAACGACCTCCTAAGTGATTAACAGAGAAATTGCTCACAATATAACTAAGATTATGCTTGCCAAAGATCAACATTTAACTATGCTTTGAATAAAAATTATACTAAGCTAAATATCATAAAAATTTCAGAAAAATCTGTTATAAATTTAAAATTTTTTAAGATTTTTATTGAACTTTAAGCATTTAAATAATAACCCTAAAGTATTTAAAATTATGGGACGTCTTCAGTGAAATTCTTCCCAATATATCTGAGAATCTACATACAAAATTACTGCTTTATATTCTAGGTGATCAAAAAATTATAAAGTTTCAAAGTATTACCAAAATCCTAAATTACTTAAAAAAAATCCATAAACTTTTCTAAGTAAAAAACATAAAATTTATTATACTTTGGAATTAATTTAAATTAGCATAGAAGTAAAATTATTAAAAAGTTTATTCTAATAACATGCAACGAATATATAACAGAACACATGAAAAAGATTTCAAGTCTTAAAATGATGGATCTAAGAATTATGAATAAGTAAAGTTATAAAAAAATTATTTTTTCTTAAGCATGATAAAATTTTGAAAGAAAATAGAATTTTAAGAATTTTATCAAAATGAAATAATCCTGTATTAAATCATTGCTTATCATAAGGAAATCTAAATCAAATTGAAAGATGCTTTGCATGTATGCTTTGATCTTATAAATAAAATAAAATTAAAAAATGATAATTACCTTAAGAAGAAATTTGGAAAGTTTGATTGTGGCGGCCGCCCACTAATCATCCGGATTAGGAGGTGGTCGTCAACGGGCAAACCTTCACTTAGCATTCAGATTAAGGAATATGCCTTCTTAATCAAATGTCAAGAGAAGATGTGCCATAAAGAGAAAGAGCAAAAGAGCCAATCATTGAATGAGCATACTATAGTATATATCAGAGTGCGGAAGAAAGATAAGTAACAACATCCATACAATCAAATAAGAACTATACAACTAATAATACATAAGCATGAAATGTAAAGTAGTTTAAATCTGTATTATTACAAAATAACATTTAAGTTTAAGCAGTAAAAGTAAAGTAAAACTACTCCATTCTCATAAAGTAAAAGAAAGAACTATGAGTCTTCTTCTACAGGTGTAACAACCCAAGGTTGTTACCCAGCTTACTTTAAGTCTAATAATGTCTTAATTATTAGTCCACTAAGTTCATCTAGTCATTAGAACCAAACCCTGAAAGTTTGGAGCAATTCAGAGCTCAATTGAGTATTTTGGAATATTTTAATATTTGAATAAATAGAAATTTGAGGTATTTAATTTGACCTAGGATTCGAAATCCGACTTCGCCGTTGCGATCGTCACCTCTAAATTAGCTAGGGGTGATGTTTCGGGCATGTTTGGAAGTCGTCGGATTTTCACGAATATTTTAATATAATTAAATGCACTGAAAAATAGAATAATTAAATAGTCATCGAAATCGAATTCTGACTTTGCCGTTGGATTCCTCATTCCCAAATTAGCTAGGAGTGAATTTTTGGGATTTTTTGAAGCGCGTTTCTAAAATCTGAATTTTTAAATAATTAAGAAAAATAAATAAGTAATCATTGAGTCCCCAATTTACAATTTCCCTTAATTTCCTAATGCATCATGTCATCTCCTCTTACAATTTTGGTTGGCCATCCCATTCCTCTCCACTTAGCCATGCCTCCATGCCCCTAAGTTCATAATGGCTCCCCTAGCTCCCATAGGTTATGATGGAGCCTCCCTCCTCCCTCTCCTCCTTTATTAAGGGAAAGCACAGCCCTCTTCCTCTTCTTGCTAAATCTTCTTCTTCTTCTTGTTCTCCATTGCTCCCTTGTGCTGAAGGAAGAAGCTTCTCTTTAAGGACTTGAAGAAAACAGAGTTCACTTCCTCTTCATCCTTTCCTAAAGGCTAAGGTACTCGTCTGCTCACCCTCGTATCCATTTGCGCCTCTATTATGCTTATTGCATCTTTAGACATCCATGTTTAAGTATGCAAGCCATTACAGCTCTCCAAGATATTAAAAATTAATGCTATGTTTTCTTACATTCTGTATACCCTATCCTTTGTCCACATTTTTTGTATAGTTAGGATACTCTGTTTGTGCCAATTTAGTGTCGATGGAAAGGTATCAAAAAGACCTTTCCATTGATATATGGCACCGCTCATGGAATGCTCTGGATTAAGAGTATTTGAGCTCAAAAATAGGCATTATAGGTTTCGCCAAGGCGAAAAATGTCTTCTGGCGCTGTAGCGCGCGACAACGCCCAAACTTCCAAAACGGGCTGCTGCAGTGATATTTCAGAGAAATCATATAAAAACCCTTAATAAACTAATTGAACAGTAAAATCGCAAAATGGACCGCTCCAGCGCGCTATGGCGCGCTGCAGCGAGAAAAACGTCGCGCTGCAGCGCCTGAAATTGCAAAAATGCCCTGAATTTCTTAGAAACTGCCCAGAATTGGCTGAAATAGCCAACACTTTGTTGTTTTTGTATTTTAAGGTCCCTAGGACCATAGTTGGGTTGAATTAGTTAAAATTGAACATTGCATAAATTTATATATATAAATTAAGTGTGAAAACCTTATCATTTTTAATAAGTGCTCAAAATATACTTAAATGTATTGTGCAAATTGCTAGATAATTTAGAATTTTAGTGCCAATAATAACCCAAAATAATATTTATGTTTTGAACCCTAAAAAATTAGAAGAAATGACCAAAATACCCTAACATTAGTTAGGTCATAACCTGACTATTTGAAGTCCAATTTGGGTCTACTCTTAGTTAAAGTACTTAGTGTGCTATAGGGAAGCTATAGCCACTGAGTTTGCTGAATTTGGACACCAAATGGAAGAGTTAGCTTTTTGGCCCCTCTTAACTTAGAAAATTACTTATTTACCCTTAGAAATTCAAATGATGATAACTAACTCATTAGACCTCAAAATTTAGTGTTCTTAAACTCTATGGAATCCTTGAATAGCAACCAACAATAAACTGCATAAAAATTTAGATTTCATTAAGTATAATTTACTAAAATACCCATTAAGTAAGAAACCTTAGTTTGGACTTATAGGACCCGTTTCTTATCTAAATTAAGCATACTTACTGTCTATCTTCAAGTTAGATAGTAAAGAACCATTTGGTACTAAGAAAATTTAATTTGGACCTTTAATTCAAAAGTTGACTTTTTGGGCCCTTAAGTAGGGGCAAAATGGTCATTTTGCCCAAAATTTAGGTTAAGTGCCCTTAACCTCTAATCTATATTTTAAATCACTCAAACCAGTATTAGAACTATATTAGAATCATTTAAGTGAGAAAAAAAAGCCATTAGGTCAACTTAGTGAAATTCTCCAAAATTCTCCAAGTCTCTTTCTTAAGATCTTTCACCTCATATTAAGACTACTCCTAAGACTAGGACTAGCTCATATATTAGATTCTATTTATTAGATAAGTGGGTTATTCAATGAATGAATCCTTAGTTTTATTAGTTTCTAGAAATTTTATAATTTATTTTGATTACTTTGTCTTTTAACCCTAGATTTAAGATAAGGAGATTCATCTTATTTGGTTTGATTTGCTTAATAGGATCTACCTTAATCAATAGATCACTTTTAGACTGAAACCTAGATCTTATGTCTTAACCTTTTTGGATTATGTGATTAAGCCCAATCTCGTGGTGTTTAATCCATAATTTATAATTTAGTATATCTCTATAAGATCTTATATAAAATGTCTGAATTCATCAAATTAAGATGTTGTGATTTATTAATTAAATTTATAATCAAACTTGATTGAATTAAATTAGAACCTGATCATTTCTAATCCTTTTAACATATAAGGCCATGCTTCTAAGTTACACTCGATAGTAAGAATTGGAGATGTTGAACTTGTGTAACTTAGAATAGTTAGAATGGTTAAATTAGATAACAATAGTGTCACTATGTATAGAAGAGTCCCTTGCTTACTTGATTAATTTTTGTTGCTACACATTCTTTATATTTTGTGCTTAAATTTCTTGTTCATATCATATAAGAGAACTTTATGCATGAAATGAAAACTTAGAATAATTAGGATAATAGTTGCCTTTGGGTTCAGTACATCTAGTAGATTCAGGTGCACATTTACCCTAATAGATAGGAGTAAGGAGTAATAAGGATGCTTAACATTACTCATTGAGGAGTGTGTGTTAAGCTTGGAACCCGTATAGTCTTGCGTGTTTGACTCATCAGCTATTTCTGGACGTGTCCACAGAAACAAAGTAAAATAACTAAGAGATCCTACATTTATATTTACTGCCTCCTCAGTTCTGTTGCTAGATTCTGTTTTCCCTAGCCCAGAAAGGCTATGGGAATTTTTATCTGCCTAAACCCAGAAAGGCTTTGGGAATTTCATTGGCCCGATGGCCAACTTTCTGATATGAGAGTCTTTACATACCTGTTTCAGTTTTAGTTTACTGTGTACTGTATTTTGATGCATATTTCAGTCAGCTATATTTCTTTACTTTCCTACTCACTTGTACATATTTATAGGATGCTAGACTTTGCTGCTTACTATATGTACTATGTTCAAATTTCTGTCATTTAATTTGCATATGTCATATGATCATCGATATGTTTAGGGTTAGACTTTACTTTCAGTACTTTTACTTACTGTACTATATATGTATATGCCCATTCCTTGCTTAGTTGTTGAGGTGTGCTTTGCCTCATTTATTGTTTAGTTATAAATGTTATATTTATAATTGTCCCTATTTCTTATTATGCTTACTGCTCCTACTGCTTAGTTACTTTTTATTATGTTAAAAATGGTGATATTAATAACACATGTGAAATATTCAACCTAAAATATACATAGACAATTGTCTAACAAGACTTTCCTTTTATTGGCTGGGGCCCTAGCATTATGAAACCAATAATGTCAGATTTAGATATGTTTGAAGAACTAGGTGCTGAAGAAAAGGTGCCTTACTTAGAGGGGAAACTTCAGCCAGGAGAGCCAGATATCGTTTAGTTCCTTTCTGCTTGTGTGAGGATGAGCGATTATTTTTAGTCTTTAAAACTATTTATTTAATATTGTAATAATACAGGTACTGTGACTGTGATTTATTTTCTGCACTTTATTATTTGTTGAGTTATAGTACTACTTCTTATGTGATGCATGGTGGATGGATGTATTATTTAGTTTATTTTACTTTCGCACTCTGTATGTATATTAGACTTAGTGACTGATTCTCTTATTTATTCTGTGCACATCCTTCCCTTAATAGTAGATTATGGATCTTACCTAATTCAATGATAAGAGAAGGATTTTTGCACAAGTGACCTCCGCTCCTTAGCCTAATGATTGTGGGCTTAGGGAGTGGGGCACCATAGCACGCTCCTCCTCTTGAACCAGATCTCTAGAAACTTCCACAACCTCAAAAAGTTCATAATCTACCATTGTCAGTTTCACAATGATAGGGCCCCAGCCAATAAAAGAAAAATCTAGTTAAATAAAATGTTTAAGTACATTTTAGGTTGTAAATTGTTAATTTAAATGATATCACAATATCTAAGCAAAAATAGGAGCAGTAAAGTATCAAAAAAAGGTGACAAAGCTATAATTAACATAATTATAACTCATACAAGGTGTGAGGTAAGCACATACCTCAACTCAAGCTACAGAAAATGGTTAAGTAACACATAATGAAATCAACTAAGCACAAGGAAATTCTTAAGTAATATGATCAATTTAAGATATGATGGTTATAATATAAAAATGGAAGTACTGACTAAATGTAAAGTCCTAATATCCTAATATGCCATAAAGTAAAAGTGAACTGATGAAAAGTACAATATACATGTAAAGCTTTAAGTACTAAGGAACTACTGTATGTAAATATAATGAACTGTACAGCAAAAGATATGCCAGAACTGTAAAGTAACGATGAAGTAAATGTACAGTAAATATATAAAGTATAGTGTGGAGATACTCCTACTTAGTCCTGTCAAAAAGTAAGGTCCATCTGATCATCTAGAAAAAAGTCCTAGATTAAAGTTAATTCCATCTAAAAAGTACCTACTAAACATCTAGGAAAGTAGTCCCAAATTAAAGTATCACGCACTAGAAAGTGGTCCTAGGCAAAAGTAACATGCACTAGGAAAGCAGTCCTAGTCAAAAGTAATAGGCACTAGGAAAGTAGTCCTAGTCAAAAGTAACACGTACTAGGAAAGTAGTCCTAGGAAAATGCTATCTCTAAAGTAAAGTTATACTAGAAGGCAGACCAAACTCACACAGTTTTAATAAAGTTATCTCCATCAAATTTCCTCCTTAAGCTATGAAAATATCATATGAATATATTCAAAGTTTAACATAGAATACTCATCAATTATTCCATGTTCAATATAATGTGTCCAAATGTATAATGAAGTCCAAAATAAGAAAAGCAAAGCATACAATCTCAATGAATAAATAACACTAAACAACTTTGTGATATCACTTTATTTTCTAATTAAGTCATTCTAACTACTCTAAGATACATAAGATTCAGAATCATAAATTCTTACACCGTCTGTAACTTAGAATCACGATCTTATGAGTTAATATAATTAGAACTAGCTAGGTCCTAATTATAATTGAATTAATGTCATCTCTATAATTAAATAGGTAAGTCAACCATCCTAATTTGTTATTTTAAATAATCCCAAACCAAATCTTGATTAGCCAAATTAATATTGAAAGGATTAAGAATTTAACTCCAAATAATGGGGTTCATTTCTTAATCCCAAGGTTATCTTAAGGACTAGGGTTTAATCCTATCTCACTAATTAAATGTAAGGCAAATCTTATTGAGTAAAGTCAAACTCAATAGGATAGATCTCTAATCCAAATTCTAAGATTAAAAGATCAAATAATCTTTTAATAAACTATGAAAATCTATAAAATATTAAAACTAAGGTTTCACCTAATGAATAACCCACTTTACTTATTAGATGAATCATAACCTACGCTCTACTCCTAATCCTAGGAATTTAGGCTCTTAAATACTAAGAGTATCACTCAGACAAACATCCTAACTAATAATATAAAACCTATTGGTGAACTAAGAAGTTCAAAGAAAAGAACAAAACTCACATATTTTCTTAGATTTTTACTTAAAACCAAAATTAAGATTTTCCTTGAATTCTTAATTTAAGACTTAGAACTATCTAAATTACTTTAATTACTGATTATAATGTTTAGATAATGATTCTAGGGCTGAAAAGTGTTTAACCATAAATTTGGGCAAAATGACCATTTTGCCCATACTTAAGGGTCAAAAAATCAACTTTGAATCTTGGGTTCCAAACTGAAATTTTCAGTGGCAAAATGTTTCTTACTGTCTAATATAAGATTAGACAGTAATTTCATTGATTTTGGATAATTAATAAGCCTCATGAGATCAAATTGATGAATTTGACTCATATGGGCATTTTATTAATTTGGTCAAATGGAATCTAAATTTTCTGTTAGTTTACTAAGGATTGCATTCTAAGGTTTCCATATAACTAAAATCATTAAATTCTGATAAGTATTAGTTAAGTTATAGCCAATACAAGTTTTAGCGTAAAAGAGTAATTTAGGGTTTCTTAATTAAGAGTCAAATTCTTAACTTTTCCAATTGGTGTCCAGATTAAGTAAAATCACTGGATGTAGATTACAAATGACCCACTGTTCATAATGACTAGTGGTAGGCTCAATTTGGACTTTAATTGGCTAATTTACGACCTAATTAGGGTTTAAGGTGATTAATGAGTGATTAGTGAAATTAATCACAGAATCACTAATCCAACTACATAACTAAGTTTTATTCTACTTTAGGAGTATTCAGAAACTAAAATTTCTAAATTTGGATTATTACTTATGCTCATAGTCACTAATCAAGTTTTAAGGTGATTGATTTAACCATTAGATCAAAAATAATTTTGTAGTTTACTATAAATTAGGTCTTTTTAATTAAAATGGTATATTGGAAAACCTAATTTGGAGCTCAATTGACTTAGTTATGGTTAATTGAAGTTCTATAGTTAATTAGGGTAATTAGGGTTAGGTCCTAAAAGTGATTAAGCTCAAATTATTCCAAACAAAAAATTAAACATTGCTAAGTTGTTCTAGAGGTTCTACTGATTACTTTACGACTCATATTGACTATATTTGGACTAAGGGTTACAAAGTTATGAGCTTTGGAAGGTTAGGGTTTAGGTCCAAAAGTGGTTAGTCAAAATATTAATCAAACAGCAAATCTAATACTACTGAGATGATCCTTAGGCTTTGCTGAGTATTTTAAGACCCATATTGGATATATTTGGGTAAGTGAATAAAAAGTTATGGCTAAATAAAATTTTGTGGCATTTATGATAAATATGGGGGATCCTAAATGTCACTATGTTAAATATAACTTAAAATAGAAATTTGATAGTTTTATATTATTCCTCTAATTTTACTGATCAAAATGGTATATTTATTTGTGATATTTGGACTTCAGGATTAAAAGTTATTAATGATTGAAGTTTTGGTAATTAATTTAATTAATTAAATATCCATTAACTATTGATTTAAATTATATTAAGTTTAATTTATTTTGGCAGGACCCAGAGATGGCGGGGCTTGCGCTTTGATCGTTGCAGAAAAGTGGGGCCCACGAAATTTCAGCGGTTGCGAACACGGCGACCCGCAGACTTTGCGCGGGTCACATACGACTCGACGCGCATGGGCTGGGCTCCACTTTTTGGGCTTGGCAGGGTCTAACGCAAGCGATCGGGCTGAGAGAAAAGTACGGGTCGAGCTTAACTCGCATCGGCCTGAACTGGAACTCCATCACTGTCTCCGACAGATCGCTGAAGAGGACAAACTAGGGCAATGCAAAGCTCAAAGAATATAGCTCCAATCAACAAGATTTGAATGCCAAAAGGAAACTGAAGGCCTTGCTTTTCAAAAGGACCTAGGATTTAACCATAATTCTTCTTCTCTACATGATGAAACGATGCCCTAAAGCAGCTCATGGTTAAGGCAGTAAAGATATAGATATTAACGAATGAACACAATCATAGCCGAATAACTTAATATACTCAATAAAATTCGCATATTAAGCATACTTGCTCTGAACTGAATGATGTGCAATTGAAGTAAACAAATCCGAATATTAACTTGGGAAAAGAGTGGTACCAGATAAATACTGAAAGAAGGAGATGGAGGTTCGAAGCTGAACACCTTCCATTAGAGAATTTGGTTAATAGCTGGCAATTTTTTGTGATAGGATTGATATCGAAGGTGTGGAGGGATGCCACGCACCGAGTCGCAGCCACCGCGTGTCGCGCGAGTGACACGCGTAGGCGCGACAGGGATGAAGTTCACAGGCCGGCTGATGCTCGAATGCATGGGCCACGAGCGGGCCTAGATTCAACCCGACGGGCTTCACGGGCCAGACCAAAATATGATGGATATGGCCCAATAATTCACGGCTGAAGAAGTTAATGGCAGGCCCCATAATAAGAAATAGAATAAAAAAATGTTAATTATTTATTTAATATTGTTCATTCGATTAAATTGGATTTCCTAATTAAATTTGGGCAATAAACAATGCTAATAAAAATTCTAATAATTCACTCCCAGCTAATTGAGAGATGAGGAACACAACGACGAAGTCAGATTTTTATTTCGACGAGTATTTTATTATTTTCAAAAAATCAAACGTTAACTAAAATTAAATTTTAAGGTATCAAATGAAAAGTTTTATTGATAAGGTTCCAATGATACTGAAAACGTCAAATTTGAACGAACAGTTAAGCGGCAATTAGTCCTAGAAATATTTACAAATATTTTTTTTTAAAATTTAGACTATTTTTCAAAATAGTTTCAAAAATTATGAAATTTTCCCCTTAGCTTACTTAGACGTCCTGAATCCAAAAATGTCGAAAATTTTCATTTCTGACACCTAAACATTTTTAAATAGTTATTTTAATTTAAAATTCTCATTAAAATAACCATGAAAAATTCTGAGGTAAAATAATTTTCAATATTTGTCAAATATTCTCTAAAATTATTTCTAACATTACTATAATCATAATATAAAATAGTAATAAGTAAATAATTCAAACTATATTTAATAATTAAATTTAATTAATTATATTTAAAATAAACATATTTTACACTGAACCACAGTCTTATTACTTTAATTTCAAGAGGAAATGGTGACCTATCAATTGATAATTACAGACCCATTGCCCTCGACAATACTCTCTACAAAATCATATCCAAAATTTTTGCGGAACACATTTCTCCCCACCTTCCAGACATCATCCATCCTGCTCAAGCGACTTTTGTTAAAGGGAGACATTTATCCCATCATGTTATCTTTGCTAATGAAATTATCAGAACCTTCAATTGGAATACCAGCAATGTCTTATGTGCCAAAATTGATCTTAAGAAAGCCTTTGACAACATTAACAGGGACTTCAATATCAACTCTCTTAGAATAGTCAATTTTCTAGACAAGCTTATTAACTTGGTCATTACTTGCATCTTAGACATTAAATGTTCAATCAATTTGCAGGGAATTATCAATGACTACTTTGGCTCCTCCACTAACTTAAGACAGGGCTGCTGTAAAGACCCACTTAAGTAGTAATAAGTGAAACTCTTAAATATCGAGGCGCCTTTTCAAATAATGGTGGAGTTCCTGATAAGAACTCCAATGTTAAGCGTGCTCAGGTGGGAGCACTCCCAGGATTGGTGATATGCTGGGAAGTTATCTTCTATGGGCAAAATCATGAGGCCTTTCAGGTTAAAACTGACAATTTGTACCTTGGTGCTTAAGAGTTTGGGCTGTTATAAATGGTATCAGAGCAGATCATATGGTATTAGATAGGAGCTAAGTGCCATACAGGGCAAAGTACAACTTTATGTGAGCAGCCTCTTGAACCCATGGTCTTTAAGGTGCTACATAGTTGTGGGTACCTCTTGTGCCTGTAGGGGTCACCTCTAGTCCTATCTACCTAACGGATGATTCTTGGATCTGTATGTGGATACTGATGAGGATGTCAGTTACTTAAGTTAGGGAGATTGTAAAGACCCACTTAAGTAGTAATAATTGAAACTCTTAAATATCAAGATGACTTTTCAAATAACGGTGAAGTTCCTGATAAGAACTCCAATGTTAAGCGTGCTCAGGTGAGAGCACTCCTAAAATAGGTGACCTGCTAGGAAGTTATCTTCTGGGGGCAAAACTGTGAGGCCTTTCAGGTCAAAGCGAACAATATCTTGGTGCTTAAGAATTTGGGCTATTACAGCTGATATCTTTTCCCTCTATTGTTTATCATCACAATGAATTTTTTTTCCACTGTAATTGATGAGGCAGTCAACAAAATACTATTAAGCCTTACAAAATGGGAGAATTTTGCTGCTCACACTTATTATTTGCCGATGATATTCTCCTATTTGGAAAAGCTTCTTCTTCCAATATGTATGCTAACAAAAATTATCTGGACAAATTCTTTGCAGCCTCAGGCCTAAACTTAAACAAAGACAAAAACATGCATTTATTACTCTAAAGGGGTGTTAAATACGGATAAGCAATCAGATATTTGGCATTTTCCAAGCTCCCAATTCCCTATGAAATACTTGGGTCTTTCAGTCACTCACTTCCACCCAAATAAAATCACATGTGCCCATCTTATCTCCAAACTTCATCACTGAATAAAATCACACGTTGTTTGTCCCATAGTAGCCAGAGCGCGATGTAGCACGCTGCAGCAATTTTCTCTCAGAATTTATAAAATTGCTCTAGATTTTGCTGAGCTATAATTTTTTTTGAAAATAAAAAGAATTTGATAAAAGTAGGTTATTTACAATATGGACTTGTATGACCTTGTGGCACCCCGCTCCCCAAGCCCGCAATAATTAGGCTAAGGAGCGGAGTGTCACTCGTGCAGATCCCTCACTCAACATTGGATTAGGTGAGATCCACAATCCACTATTGAGGTAAGAATGTGCACACAATATATATAATAGGATCAGTCACTAGATCTACATATACATAGTGCAGAAGCATATGAAAGTAAGGGCTACATCCATTCACCATACATCATACATAAATTAAAATAAGATAGCTCAGAAATAATAAAGTGCGAAAAAGTAATCATAGCCACAGTACCTATATCATACAATATTTATATGAATAGTTTAAAAGCCTGAAAATAAATAACTCTCATCCTCACTATGAAATAAAAGGGCAACTAAATATCCTCTAGTCCAAGTTGCTGCACCTCCTCTATAAAGGGCTCCACCTTGAGCACAGGCTCCTCAAACATATTTAAATCTGATATTATCAGTTTCATAATGCTAGGGCCCTAGCTAATAAAATAAAATCTTATTAGACAATTATCTAAGTACATTTTATGCAAGTAATTTATTAAGCATTTATTAATATCACAATTTTACTTTATATTAAATAAAATATCTATCTAGCATGGGAGCAAGTAAGCATATAAGAGAAATAGAATAAGTTATAAACATAGCATATATATAATTGAACAACAAGTGAAGCAAAAGCATACCTCTAACAACAAAATAGGGAATGGACATACATGTATAATATATTAGTTAAAATACTGAAAAAATAGTCCAATCTAGACAAGCTGATGATCATATGATATATGCTAATCTAAAACATTAATTTAAAAATAGTATATATAATATGAGCAGTAAAATCTATCATCCTATACATATATCTATACAAGTGAGCAGGTAAAACAATACCACAATAGCTGGCTGAAATAACATGCATCAATAACATAATAAACAGTAAGCTGAAAACTGTAAAAGAACGTATAATTATCATATCAGAAGAATTGGCCAATTTGGCCCAATATATATATCTATCTCCGTAGCATTTATGGGCTAGGGCAATCATATCACAATACTATGCAGACATCTTTTAGTTATTTTACTTTTGTTTCTATGAATAATTTCAGAAACAACTGAGGAGTCAAGCATGTTTGCAAGACTAAATGTGTCCCAAACTTAACACACTCTCCTCAATGAGTGATGTTAAGCATCCTGATCTCACCTTATCTCTATCAATTATAGTAAATGTGCACCATAATCCATCATAAACTGAACTCAAATGCAAATGTTTTCCTAATATTCTAAGTTTTTATTTTCATACAACAACGTTTCTCTTATATGATATGTCCAACAAAAAAAGCACAAAATTCATGGAATGCATAGCACACAAATCAAATAATGAGCAAGGGACTTTATTAAACATGGTGATATTATTTGTTGTTTAATTTAAACATTCTAATTATTCCAAGTTACACAAGTTCAGGATCTCCAATTCCTACTATCGAGTGTAACTTAGAAATACGCCCTTATAGGTTACAAAATATTAGGACTAGCTAGGTGCTAATATGTGAAGACCCACTTAAATAGTAACAAGTAAAATTCTTAAATATTAAGGCACCTTTTTAGATAATAGTGGAGTTCCTGATAAGAACTCCAAAGTTAAGCGTGCTCAGGTGGGAGCACTCCCATGATGGGTGACCTGGTGGGATATAACGCCTCACTATTAGATTAAAATTTAATAATCTAATAATGAGTATTACGGTAGTATTTAATATTGAGTTAGGAGATTCTAACTCAATATTTAATACTACCTTATATTCTATGTGGATCTATGGGGAGAAGGACATTCAATTATTTTAACTCAAATATTCATTATTTATAATATGAAAATTCAAGTAATATGAAAGAATAGTTTACACATATCACAAAATATTTATAATTTACAAAGTGTTCATAAGTAAACTTGTTCTCACATAAATAAACAAAAGTAAATTCTTCTTTTCCAACTATTACTCAGCTTCCTCTTTAACTACAGGTCCTGCTCCTTGCTCCTGATCTACTGTATTTTAGTTTTTAAATACTGTAAGGCACAGCAAAAAAAAAAGTTGTTAGAATTTAAAAGTCTAAGTATATTTTAAAAGTAGACTAAATATTAATTAAGTTGATATCACATTATAATTTAAAGAAATAGTTGTGCAATAAGCATGAAAATGGTAATAAAGGTATGTAAGAAAGTTTGCTCACAATGCTAGAATATTTTTGCCAATCCTGCAATAATTATGTTAGTTGCATTTGAAGCATTTACAATTTGAAGGAAAATATGAATATGTTCAAATGAATTTGTATGCTAACTAAGAAGCAGTGTAAAAAAAATGGAACTGTATATATGAAATTTTGCACTGTATAAATTTATAAAAGATTTACTCATGGAAAATCCTTTCAATTTAAAGATTGAATATATCATTCACAATTAATGAGATTGTGAGAAATACAATTTATAATTTATTTATCTTGAAATTATATTTGTTATGTGGGCGCAGAACAAGCGAGGAGTTGAGTACGTCTACTCAACTTATATGTATGTGGGGTCAAAAATAAACACACACATTCCCCCTCAAAGGAATTATGTAGTCTCCAGATACACCAATAGCCTTGCCCAAGCAAATGACAGCTGTACTAAATCCTCCATTAAACCCTTCTGAAATTTTTATAAAATGATTATTAGATGCACAAAATCTTTTTGTATGAATCAAGGTTTTAAACTTAATGCATTGTAATGCAAGAATTTGATCATGTGATATCCATTGTTTTCTATCCTAAAGATTTCATATTCATAATGGTTCCCCATATATATAGGTTGTCCAAAGTGTGATATGGCATTTAAAAAGGAATAATAAAGAATGATGGCATTCACATTGTTCATAAATCAAGTCCAAATGGTTCACTTTTAATACTATAAAGTAGTAACGTAATTTAATTCCAAAATGACATTTTTTTTTCAATCTTGCCATCAAATAAAACACTTTCCAAACTTTACAACTCATTATACAAAAAGATACATCCATCCCAAACAAAATTTTACTCAATTTAAAAAGTATGCATTCAAAAAAATTGCCAACAATGAAAAATTATACTTCAGCATAAAGAAAAGTTCACACTAAATTATTTGTCTATCAATAGAGTTATCAATTCTCCTACATATTTTGATAATCATAACTATATCCGTTTTGGCAAGTGCCATACTTTTGAAGTTCTTTTAGATCCGAAGCTAAGAAGGGAAGAACAAATAAAAATAAAAATTAAATCATCAATCGAAATTATTTAATTTAAAGAGCTAAGAATGGTGTTGATGTTGGTAGTATATGAGTGTTAATAGCTTGAATACTGGCTCCGGCATAATAAAATTATAGTTTGAATATAATCTCACCAAAGTTTCAAAAGTATAGATATCAATTTTACATTTATAATATGCATTGAGTAGGTAAATAGCTATTAATAATTTAGAATAAATATCTAAACAAAACATCAGCAGGTTTTAACTTACAACATGTAAGTGCTAAAATAAGAAAAATTATGGCAGCACAGCTAACATCTGAATTTGCTTCTTCAAAAGAACGTGTGATGTATGTCAATGAAATGATGTTGGCATACCAACATGTTGAATTGTCGTCCTTTACAAACTAGTGCCGCAAACTAAAGAACATTAAATGGCAGTGAACCTTCTCGAGCATTATTAACCAAATTGAGTTATCTCATTTCATATAGTACATGTTATCTCACAGCTTGGTAAATGCATTCAAAAATAATCTACTTAACCTGATGTTGATGAAAATTAATAATTACTTTGAGGATTATGTATAGATTTCCCTTACACCAGGAACTTCAAATTTGGAATGAGTTTATGAATCTAGCAAATTAAGAAAGCCTTAATGCAACCAGTACCACTTATTCTCTTTTATTACACGAATACTGTCATTAGTCCTCCAAAATCTTAATAGACGGCATATCGTTAATGATATTTGAACTTTTCTCTAGAGAACCTGAGATAGTTCAAGTTCAATTACTTCAGCTATATAATTACTGTTCAATTTTTCTAAAGCAATATTCTCAAGAACTTCAATACAACAGTGTGTAAGACAAGCAAGTTCTAAAACATAAATATGGTTCAATATAAACATATATATTCAAAAACAATTGCCAAACAAATAAAGCTATTTAAGAGATACATACTAATTTTACAGAATTATAAGCACTAAAAATTACAAAATCAAATTTATGAATAATCCCAAAACAATAAAAAAAAATGACTTACATACTATCAAGATTAATAAAGTTTGTTGTTACCAATAATGCGGTAAACCGATAAAGCCTAGGTGGAACAGGAGAGCTAATTTCCATTTTTTGATAATATTAGTACCTAAATCCCAGAATTTGGGAAGCATATGAGTTGGGAAAAATAGGTATGAGATTGTAGAATATGTCATTTTCAAGGTTAAGTTTTAAGGCATTCCAAAACCTGTTTTATTTCCACAATTTCATGTACGAAAACTTACTGGATGAACTATGTTCCAGTTATTAATATAATTATAATATGTTTGTATTAAAGGCATAAGTAATTACTTAGAGATAAGTCCTAGAAGCATCATCTTGATTCATACTAAAGTAAATGGCAGTACTTAGCCTTATATCGTAATATATAGCAGCATTTGATTCATTTGAAGTAAATGGCAGCACTCGTTCTCACTTACATTCAATTGATATCAATTAATCCATTTAAGATATGGTAGCATGTGAATCTTACAAGCTAAATGGCAACATGTGATGACAGCATTTATTCTCATAAAAAAAAATTGGTAACAAAACTAAAGTAAAGAACAAGCTTCCATTGCATCTCTGGAAGGATGCCTTGAAAAGCATAAAACTTCATTAATGAATAAATTAGAGAACAAGCTTCGATTTATCTATTCCAAGATGCCATTAAAGTCTTGCTTAGTGCACCTATTACTTCTTAAAATAACCAAGGAATATCAAGCACTACTAGAAATACTAGTTCATCCGTTGCACATAGTACACTCAGCTGATAGCAATTCATACTCTCGCCTGTAACTTCCATATATCTTATCATTATGCCATGTCGCGCTTGCTTGTCTGCCAGCAACAATAAACCCTTGCATCGTTCAAAGCTTTTTGCCAAGCACATACTGGTAAGCACATACATTGCACCCCAAACATAACTCACAAGGCAAGCAGTTATTGAAAACTCTTGTTGCCATCACCTAATACTCAATGCATCTCTCTGCATCTAATTGCTCTTAAGCTTTCATTCAAATAAAAGGAGATTGGAAACTTATGTTTATTAAAGCTATCATTAATATTAATGATCAATAACATCATTATTATGACAATTAAAGTTATGACACTTAAATTGGCACCCAAACTATAGCACAGGGTAAATATTTGCCCCAACTGATTTAATCACCAGATTTGTATTCAATTAATAAGTCAATTAAAGTATTAATTATTACAATCACTATATGTGAATTTAAATAAGCATCAGAAGAAAAGATAAAGTATTAAAAATAAAGCAAAAGATGTGGTTGTCAGGGCTGTGGAAGTAAGCAATAGGAAGAATTCAATAAAGGTAGTATTGGAAAGACTTGAAGTAATTAAGCTCTAAAATGAAAATATATAACTCCTGATACTTCAGCTTGAACTAATATTTGATAACAGCAAATTTTAATCAGCCATGTTAATATAGGGGTCAAACGAGTTGTACATCATGGTCAATAATGATTTTCATTAGTGGATGATTCCCAAATTCAGTTTTAGCAAGATATTTATATTACTTTTGTTCAATATTAAAACAAACTAATTCATCAAATCTTATAATAATACATAGTATTCATATATTTTAAACACGGCAGGGAAATTATGTTCTTCAGCTCACTAATGTGCAAAGGATGATAATAAGCTATATTTTACTTATTTTGATCACACATAAACTTAATATGGATAAGAAAATGTCTAATATTACTTAACTCAAAGCAATTTATTTCAGTCAAATAATTCATCATATGCATTTTATGAAAGCAGGAAATTTAAGTGAATCTCTTAAAAAGCTAGTATCTTGCTGCAACCATAAAGAAAAAAAAAAACAAATCAATAAATAAATTTTGAAGGCGAAGCTACTCGGGATCTAATGATAGAAGACTATAGACACGATTGGACAAAGCTTGTTAAAACATTAAATTTGAATTTGTTATAACATAAATCACAATGATTCCTTAATTCTAAAAAAAAATGTAGAGGCAGAGTTTTTAAATCCAGAGTCATCCTTCACATGGAATTTGTAAGACTTTTCTACAAAATATTTGTAAGTAAGATTCTCATATGCAGATGCCAAGAATATCTAATTTCTATTAAAAAAAAATGCATATAACTATGCAATCAAACAAATATGCTGTACCTTCCTATCCAAGCATACGTAAGATTGAGAGTATAGCTCATAGTCAATTCAATCTACTTTTATATTCACAATTTAAATATATGGCTAATTATTATACTTGAATCAACTTTAATTATGAAAGTTAAAACATAAATTTTAAATGGGCTAACAAAACACTTATGGTACTTATGAGAGATTGGAGTAAATTTTTAGAGTAAACCCATAACCCATCAAGCTAATCACCTTAAGCTTAACACAAGTAAAATTCTGCAATAAAAATCCGAACATAATTAATACATGATGATGAGCACTTTCATTCTGAAATGCATAGCGAAAGCTTCAAATATATATATAAAAGATAAGCACAACATTGGGTTCTAATGACTTCACCATTTAACATCTCCAAGCCCAAATCAATACTTGATTTATGTATATACACAGCTCGAAAGGATTAAAATCTGTTTGCCAACTTGAAGGGTAATATTAGGATATAGATTCCATTTCCTATTCTGAGGTGCTTAATATGTATCTTAAAATCTGCCAATATAATTTTCTTTCAATTCTTTCGCGATAAAAAAAAAAATTCTTCTGCGCAAATAGCTTCATTTTGTTCGCATATACTCTAGTTATTTCCCTTGATAAAATGAGTCCGAAATTTGAAATACATAGCAAATCGAAAGTAAAGATTCAGAAAGAAATATGAACATATTTACTTTGAATAATCAATAACGCATCCTTTTAACATTTTGAAATCCTAGATTATCATTAATCATTTGTAAACTATTCTAAGGAGTAAAATTAGGTGGAGTACCTTGTTCGCAGCTTTTTGTTTTAGGAGGTCACCCTTTATGCCGCCTATTGCTTGCGATCCTTTCTGTGAACAATGAAATATTGAAGGTCTAGATAAAGATTGCATAGGTATGGCTTCGACACTTGCATAGATCGGGATTTTTGGCTGTGTGCTTTGCAACTTGCGGGTGGATGAGGTCGTATTAATGACCAAGGTATCTAGGTAGACAGCTAATGTCTTATACAAGCGGTGGAAGCCACGTGTCACCGACCCTTGCCTCGATTGAACGTCATTTCTCCCGCGAACAGAGCGCCGCTTGAGGGACCGTGATGGGGAGAGGGGATCTCGTGCGAAGGGGCTTAGGGTAAAAAAACTTTAATGGGATTATATATCTATATTTATATATATGCATATATATATATATATATATATATATATATATATATATATATATATATGTTGTATTATTAATTTATTTAGAATTTCTATTAAATTAGAATTATATGATTATTCGTTTCTAAAGAAAATTTTGAAAAATTGTTTTTTAGCTAGATTGAGGGTAACTAACTCAAAAATAAAGTCGATATTTTAATCAGAAATCATCTTAATTATTTCATTATCAGATTTTTGAAAATATAATAAAATAATCAATGAATTTTGACTATCTCCAAAACTCATCAAAATTTCACCATAAGCTAATTTGGGTGTGAGGAACGCAATGACAAAGTTTGATTTTTAATCTGAGGTCAAATTAATTTTCTCATTTTATTGATTTTAGGAATTACCCAAAGTTAGGATTTTGTTCTTTTAGATTCTAAGTTTGATCAAGACTTCTCAAATTGATCTTAATGACTAATTAAGACTTGATAAGAGAGATTTGAAGTTAATTGAATGATTAAATGGTGATTAACAACCTTGGGTTATTACATGGGAAGTTATCTTCATAGGGCAAAACTGTGAGGCCTTTCAAGCTAAAGCAGACAATACCTTGATGCTTAAGAGTTTGGGTTGTTACAAATGTATCAGAGTAAATCATAGGGTGTTAGATAGGAGCTAAGTGACATACAGGGCAAAGTACCACTTCATGTGAGCAGCCTCTTGAACCCATGATGGTTAAGATGCTATATGATTGTGGGTACCTCTTGCGCCTGTAAAAGTCACCTCTAGTCCTATCTACCCAATGGATGATTCTTGGACTGTGTGTGGATACTAACGAGGACGTCAGTTACTTAAGTTGGGCAGATTGTGAAGACCCACTTAAGTAGTAATAAGTGAAACTTTTAAACATCGAGTCGCCTTTTCAGATAATGGTGAAGTTCTCGATAAAAACTCTAAAGTTAAGCGTGCTCATGTGGGAGCACTCCCAGGATGAGTGACGTACTGGGAAGTTATCTTCTGAGGGCAAAATTGTGAGGCCTTTCAGGTCAAAGCGGATAATACCTTGGTGCTTAAGAGTTTGGGCTGTTACATAATATGCTTAATCAATGTCGACTATGAAAAATATTCACGACCTTGTTTATGAGTTCAGGTGTTCTAAACTATTTGCTAGCAATATCTACAACTAGAGATTTTGGATTTAACATAATGAGTTTTGGGCTAAATCACATAATCCTAAAGATAAGACCTAAGATATAAGTTTCAATCTCTAAGTGATCTATTGATTAAGGTAAATCCTATTAGGGTGACCTACTAGAAAGTTATCTTCTGAGGACAAAACCGTGAGGCCTTTCAAATCAAAGCGGACAATACCTTGGTTCTTAAGAGTGTGGACAGTTACATATTAAGCTTAATCAATGTCGACTATGAAAAATAATCACGACCTAGTTTATGAGTTCAGGCGTTCTAAACTATTTGTTAGTAAAATCTATAATTAGAGATTTTGGATTTAATACAATGAGTTTTGGGCTAAATCACATAATCCTAAAGGTAAAACCTAAGATATAAGTTTCAATCTCTAAGTGATCTATTGATTAAGGTAAATCCTATTAATAAAATCAAATTTAATATGATGAATCTCCTATCCTGAATCTAGGGTTAAATGACCAAATAATCAAAATAAGTTGTAAAATCTAGAAAACTAATAAAACTAAGTATTAATTCATTGAATAACCCACTTATCCAATGAATGAAGTCTAACTTATAAGCTAGTCCTAGTCTTAGGAATAGTTTTGATGTGAAGTGCAAGGTCCTAGAGATAATTTAGGAAAGTTTAACAAATTTGATTGAAAAACTTAATTGAAAGATTAGAAGATTTAATGAAGGCATAATGTGAGATGATGTCTCACATCATGAAGCTTAATACTTATTTAATTTGCACAAAGTGAAAAGGTGCAAATTAACTCATAATTATATTATTATTCAATCTGCTATTTTTACTATTTTATTTATTATTTACTATTCAATCCACTGTTTTTACTATTCAATCTATTATTTTTACTATTTAATCTGTTATTTACTATTTAATCTAATATTTTATTATTCAATCTACTGTTTATTATTCAATTCACTATTTTTACTATTCAATTCACTGTTTACTATTCAATCCGTTATTTTTGCTATTCAATCCGCTGTTTACTACTCAATCCGCTATTTTTACTATTCAATCTACTATTTATTATTCAATCCATTGTTTACTATACAATTTGTTGTTTTTACTATTCAATCTGCTGTTTACTATTTAATCTGCTATTTTTACTATTCAATCCACTGTTTACTATTCAATTCGATATTTACTATTCAATATATTATTTTTACTATTCAATCCATTGTTTTTACTATTCAATTCGATGTTTACTATTCAATCCATTATTTTTACTATTCAATCTATTGTTTTTACTATTCAATTCGATGTTTACTATTCAATCCATTGTTTTTACTATTCAATCCATTGTATACGTTTCACAAGGCAAATATATCAATTGGTTTATCTTCTAAAGTACTTAAAAAAAATTGACTATACTTTGTGTTTAATCAAGTTCTGGTTCGTGATACCTCACAATGTTTATACTAATTATCTCATTAATACTTAACATGAAATCGAAAGTTTTCAGGGGTCACGCTCTAACAATTGCATATTTGAAATGTAAAGATTAGTCTTGATGATGAAAATCTAATTATATATCGCTCTAGAAGTGCTCTTCCATTTCATCAACTTAAATCCTATTTCACCTTTATTTTGAAAAATTGAACCCAGGTATTAAATCTCATATTCTTCTTGATCACATGGACTTGATTAGTTGTCCTTGAGATTAGAGATTATATTACAATTAAACATAACATTTCATATATTTACAGAATGAATATTATTTATATATATACAATTCCATTTGTATTAAAGTTTGAGTTTAGCTCGATAATGGCCCAAACATAAGCTAGCCAAAACACGAAATCATATCTTTTGTTCGTAATGAGCTCGAGTTGACTTCAAGCTTGATTGTTTGTAGACGAGTCAAGCACTAACACAAGAAAAGCTTGGTCAAGCTCATCACATTGACACCCTTTCACGTGGATAGTTAATTATTGATGGCGCAACAAATGGTTGAAATTTCATTTTCCATACTATGTTCCTTATTTTATATTATCAAACAACTAAGTAATAATTATAGGTTAAAGTGCTAGAAGTCAAAAGGTATTAGTTAAAAATTAACAATAAACTTCCTAGAAGGAATACAGGGTATTAACATCCCAATCTTATGAGCTAAATTATAGAAACATAAATGGTAGACATGTCGCCGCCATAAAGAAGTGAGTTTAAGTGCTAATATGTGCTTTCTTGACGTTATAGAATCGGATGGTCAAGATTTATATGACTATAATATTGTTAATATATCAATTATAGGATTAGTTATAAATAACAAAAAGCTTGACACATACCACTAACATGTATTTTAAAGTACATCGATCTGTTGTTCAATTAACATAGATTAAGAATGTCAAGAACTTAATGAAAGTAATGAAAGTTCTGAGTATATTAAGATTTAAGATCTATCAAAACTCAAACCTATAGTTTATGTTGAGATGAGGCAATTCAGTAATTTTGGTCGGTCAATGGGTAACAAAAGCCAAACTTTTCAGTTTGAAGTCCAATTTCAACAAATTCAGGTTCTATAGCTTCCATATAATATACTGAGTGTGTTGACAGGGAGTAAACCCAATTTAGACTTCAAATGGTTAAGTTATGACATAACCAGGGTTATGGTATTTTAGTTATTTTCTAATTTTTTAGAGTTTGGATCCTAAATATTATTTCAGTTTATTTATGATACTGAAATTCTAAGCTAGTTAGCATCTTAAATTTTTGAATTTGGAGTTGAATTGACTAAGTTATGGTTAGTTGAAGTCTATGGGCATTTTGGTCATTTTTAGGGTAGGGTCCTAAATGTTACTTTTCAAATTAAGTTTTAAATGAGGAAACTAATACTTCTATAATATTGGGGCTATTCTCCTGAGCATTTTAAGACCCATATTGTGGCACCCCACCCCTTAATCCACAAGATTAAGCTCAGGGGTGGTGCGTCACTCTGACTAACCCTTCACTTATTATTGGATTATGATGAAATCCACAATCCACCTAATAAGGGAAGGAGTTAGTATAGAATCAAATATTCAGTCACTTTATAAGAAATTCATACAGAGTGCGGAAGCAGTTTAAATAAGAGACATACAAGCATCACAATATGAATAGCATGGAATATAACTCAGAATAAATAGCATAGTAATCCAAAACACACAATCATGGGTACTTATATTATTATATCATATTAAAGTTTATATAACTAAAGCAAATAAATCCTCTCATCCTCACTTATAAGAAACTAAGCAATAGCTCCCTCTAAAGGCTCCTCCTCTAGATAAGGCACCTCCTCTGGCACCTGATCTTCTATTTAATATGGATCTGTCATTTTCAGTTTCACAATGTAGGGCCCCAGCTAAGAAGAGAAAATATTGTTAGACAATTGTCAAAGCACATTTTAAGTTAATAAGTTTTATGTGTTTTGTAATATCACCATTTTACATATTCTAAGCAATAACTATATCAAATAAGGGAGCAACTAGCATAACAAGGTAAAGGAAAAAACTATAAACAATATTTATAACTTAAGCAAAAAGGAGGCTAAGACATGTCTCAAATGTAAGCTAAACAAGGCAGGGCATATAAGTATAAGTAACTAAACAAGTATTGAAATAAAATACTGCATCCTAAATATGCTGGTGATCATAAGAAATATGGAAGTTAAATAAATAAACTCAATGATGATACATATAAATAGCAGCAATAAATTTAACATCTTAAAATATATATAAGCAAAATAAGGAAATAGCTGACTGAATGAAAATAATGTACACAAAATATCAATACTATATATGAACATCCGTGTATTAACTGCCATACAAAAAAGCGCTAATCTAGCCTACTGAATATCTAAAGGATCTTAGCATCAACAAGGAGGCTAAGGCACAAAACTATATACTCCTAGCGTAATCAAGGAGACTAGGCAAGGTAGAGGGTTTTCTCCTAGCATCATACAAGGGGGCATAGGCAGAAAACACAACAAATTTTCTCCTAGCGTCATCAAGGAGACTAGGCAGAAAATATAAACATAGTCTTCTCCTAGCGTCAACAAGAAGACTAGGCAGAATACATAACTGAGAGGCAGCTCTAACACATGTAATTATTATAATTAATCATTTACATTAATATTTTCATAAGGAATCTAAGGAGTCTTCATAATTTCCTAAAATTTTATTCATGCATCAAAGTCTTATATGATATGTCAAGAAAATATGACACAAAATATAAGGAATGTGTAGCACAAAAATCAAATAAGCAAGGGACTCTACTAAATATAGTGATATTATTGATTTTCTAGTTTAACCAATCTAACTATTCAAAGTTACATAAGTTCAGGATCTCCAACTCCTACTATCGAGTGTAACTTAGGAACTCAGCTTTATAAGTTAAAAATGATTAGAACTGATTAGGTTTTAATCTAATTTAATTAAATTATGACTACGAGTTAAATCAATAAATCATATGTCCTAGTTTAATGAATTTTTACATTCTATCTAAGATCTGATCAAGATCTTCTAAGATATAGATTATGGATTAAATATCACGAGATTGGGCTTAATCACATAATCTAAGAGGATAAGACATAAAATCTAGGTTTTATTTTAATAGTGATCTACTTATTAAGGTAAATCATATTAAGCAAATCACACTTAATAGGATGAATCTCCTAACCTAAACATAAGGTTAAAAGATAAAATAATCGAAAGAAGTTGTAAAAGTAAAGAAAAGTTTAGAAACTAATAAAACTAAAGATTCATCTATTAAGTAACTCATTTACTCAATGAATGAAATCTAACCTATGATCTAGTCCTAGTTTCAAGAATGGTCCTAATGTGATGTGTAATATCCTAAGGAAATTATTTAGAAAGATTTTTAGGAAATTTGATGGATTGACCTAATATTTGATTTTACTCACTTAAATAATTTTATTATAGTTCTAATACTAGTCTTAGTACTTTACATAATAATTTTAGAGGTTAAGGGTGCTAAACCTAAATTTTGGGCAAAAAGTTAACTTTTGATTTAAGGGTCCAGATTGCAATTTCTTAATTCCAAATGATTCTCTCCTGTATAACTTGAAGACAAACAGTAAGTACGCTCAATTTGGACAAGGAACGATCCCTATAGGTCCAAACTAAGGTTTTTGACCTAAGGGCAAACTTGTAATTTTTACTCTACTGAAACCTAAACTTTTATGTAGTTTATTATTGGTTACTATTCAAGGATTCTATAGAGTTCAAGAACACTGCATTCTGAGGTCAGGTGACTAAGTTATGGTCGTTTTAATTTCTATGGGCAATTTGGTAATTTTGTCGGTCAACGGTGACAAAAACAGCACTTTTTTGTTTGAAATCCAATTTCAATAAACTCAGTTTCTATAGCTTCCATATAATATACTGAGTGTGTTGATAGGGAGTAGACCCAATTTGGACATCAAACAGTCAAGTTATGACTTAACTAAGGTTAGGGGTATTTTGGTCATTTTTGAATTTTCTAGGGTTCAGATCCTAAATAATATTTTGGTTTATTGATAACATTAAAGTTCTAAGCTGGTTAGCACTTTGAATTTCTGAATTTGGAGTTGAATTGACCAAGTTATGGTTATTCGAATTCTAAGGGGCATTTTGGTCATTTTCCCTAAAGTCAACTTTGGGGTATAGGTTGACTTTTTGTCCTGATATCCAAATTAGAAAACTAATACTACCACAATGATAGAGCTATTCTCCTGAGTATTTTAAGACCCATATTAACTATGTTTGGATGACTAGGTTAAAAGTTACGGGGTTTAAATAGGTCATGAAAGAGAATTTTAAGACCCATATTGATTATATTTGGATGACTATGTTAAAAGTTATAGGGGTTTAAATAGGTCATAAAATGCTACTGCGTTATGCATACCCCAAAACTAATTTTGCATTACTCCATTTGATTTTTTTTTTTTTTGAGTAAAATGAGATCTATATTGACTATGTTTTAATTATCCTACAAAAAGTTATTAAACTTTTAAGTTTTATATAATTTTAATTAATTTAATTACTATTCAAAAATACAATTTGCATTATTTATTATTCATTTATTCAATTTGTATTAATTTACTATTCAGTCCTAAAGTTTAAAAATATATTTTTTGTATTAATTAATTAAATGCATATTAATCTGTAATTAATTAATATTAATTATTAATTAATTAATATTAATTATTAATTAATTAATAATTAATCTATTATTTATTTATTTTAAATATAATATTATTATTATTACTCTTTGATTAGGGTTAAATTAATTACAGCTTAAGTTAAATTAATTACTTAATTATCTATTAAGATTACTTTAATATTTAATTAATTAAGATTATGATTAATACTAATTAATCTTAATTAATTATTATTAATTGTAATTTGCTATTTTAAATTATTCCTAATTAATCAAGTCAATTTATACTAATTATTGTTACTATTTAATTAGTAATAAAATAATCCTAATTATATACTAATTATTAATTAAATAATTAATTATTATCGTTACTATTTGAGTTTAATTAATCCTTAATCGTACATATTAATTAATTAATAATTGTCTAATTATTTAATTAACATTTTAATATTCATAATAATTTAATTAATTATCTGTTTACTATTTCAAAGTAATTAACCATTAATTACAATTAATTAACCTAAAAACTAAATGTAACTATAATTAACAGCTAATTAACTACTACTAACAAAAACTAATTAATTAACTAACTGTCGGACATGATAGTGGGCCCCACGACTACCACGTGCCACGTCGTGGTTGGCCACGGAAGCCGTGGCAGGTCCCCCGCCTGACGCACGACTGGCAGCGGGTCCCACTTGTGACACATGGCAGCGCTTGATTGGGCGCTGCTCTGCGTGTGGTCCCACGGCTGCCACGTGTTATGCCCTGAGGGTACCACGTGGCGTTGCGGCCCCACGAGACACGTGGCACGCCCGGAAGTTGCCACGTGGCACTGCGGTCCCAACAGCCGAAGCCGAAGGGTTACGGACTTTGGCGGTGGGCCCACGCGACATGTCACACCCGGAGGGTGCCACGTGGCATTGTGGGGCCCACCTGAGCTTACTCGGACCCGAATGTAATCAGGTCGGGCTCGGGTCAACCCGGACTTTGGCGGCTTCGCGGAGAGTCCCGAGGGCCGGCGCCTAGAGCATGGCTTTTGCTGTACCTTCCCGACCTTCCCGGTGTCGGACCGGCTCGGCCCGCCCGGCCGACGATAGCCCTTAACAAGGCCTACACGTCGGCGGGTGGACCAGCACCGGAGGTGGATGGAGTCGGCGGCTAAGGTCAACCATAGGTCTAAGGTTACGGGACGAGTTAGGTTTAATGGATTGTACTGTGGATCTCGATCGAATTGCGATCGATCAGACTCGATCCATCTCAATCGAGCTATACAATCGTCAATCTAGGGTCTGGAATAACCTTGCAATCATCAATCATCCAAATCAAATAGAAGATAAGGGAGATCGGTACCTGATTGACGAGCGGCTCGCGGACGGCTAGGGTTCGGGTAGGCTCGATCGAGGTTCCGACTTCGCAAACCCGGAGCCCTGAGCATGGCTGGAGACTTATGGGACCTCAGGCGACCTTGACGAGGCCGGGGACGCGCCAGATTAGCCCAGAGGGGCGGCGGAGCGCCGCGTGTCGAGCGAGGCGGAGCAGACGAGGTCGGGCGATTCCAAGCCGTCGGATCTGGCCCGGATCGGATGGCTCGGATCCGTCTGATCTGATCAGACGGAAGGGTCGACGGCGTCGCTCAAAACTGACGGCACATGTTGTTAAGCGGATGGCTCCGTCAGTTATTATTATTATTAAATTAATTATTATATATTTAATATTTAATTATTTAATTCCTAGTTTAATTTAAATAATTAAATTGATTCCAAAAAAAATCCAATTATTCACCCTTAGCTAATTGAGGGGTGATGAACGCAACGATGAGGTCGGATTTTTAATCTGACGACTATTTTAATTTCTAAATTTTCGGGGTATTTAAATATTATTAAAATATTCGTCGAAATTTCGACGACTCCCGATTGACACAAAAACTTCACCCCTATCTAATTTGTGGGCAATGAACGCAATGATGAAGTCTGTTTTTTTATCGAATTTTAATTTAAATAGGTCAAATTTTAGGGTTTTTGGATTTTTCAAAAATCGGGATTCGATTCATTTGACTCCTGATTTGGACTGGGTCTTAGAAGTTGACTCCTAATGACTTAATTAGCACTTAGGATTAGATTTAATACTAAAATTAGTCCTAATTGACTAAGGTAACAACTTGGATTGTTACAGACTCCCCCCCACAAGAATGATGTCGTCCTCGACATCACTCAGATGGGAAATAGGAAGGCAAGATTTAAGACATGTCTTGGAATTGAAAGCTTGAATGTTAAGAAAGAGTACCTAGATTTTTAAAGATATTAGGGTATTTGGCTCGCATATCGGACTCCTCCCAAGTGGCTTCGTTGCGAGAGCGATCTTCCACTGGATTTTGATCATAGTGATAGCACGATTTCAAAGTTGTTTGTATTCACGAGCTAAGATTCTGATAGGCTCTTCCATATAAAAAGATCTGGCTGAAGGGATACTACTGGAAGTTGGATTAGATGAGAAGGATCACAAAGACACTTTCACAGCGAGGAGATACGGAACACATTATGAACAACAGAGAAATCTTCGGGAAGTTTTAATCTATACGCTGCATAACCAATTCTCTCTATTACTTTGAATGGTCCAACATTGCGAGAACTGAGCTTTCCAGCTACACCAAAATGAAGTACACCCTTCATTAGGCTTACCTTAAGATATGCAAAATTTCCAACATTAAATTCTAGAGAACGATATTGGGCATCGTGACATTTACTCTGGTGATCTTGAGCTGCTTTAATTCTCTGCTGGATCATTTGCACTTTCTTATTCGTTTCTTCAACTAAATCTGAACCATACATCTGAACACTGCCTGTTTCAGACCATGCTAAGGGCGTACTACATTTTCTACCGTATAAGGCTTCATGCGGAGCCGTGCCGATACTTGCTTGGAAACTGTTGTTATACACAAATTCTACTAAGGGAATATGATCTTCCCAAAAACCTCCGAAATCCAAAATACATAGGCGAAGAAGGTCTTCCATAATTTGATTAACTTGTTCAGTCTGACCATCTATTTGAGAGTGAAAAGCGGTGCTCATGGCTAGGGTGGTTCCCAAGTCTTGATGTACAACTTGCCAAAACTTGGAAGTGAATCGACTATCACTATTAGATACAATAGACCTCGAAATCCCATGAAGTTTGACGATTTCTCTGACATTTAGCTTCGCCAATTTCTCTATTGAATCAGTTTGACGTATTGGAATGAAATGTGTCGATTTGGTTAGGCGATCGACAATGACCCAAATTGAATCAGCACCAGATCTTAATTTTGGTAAACCCATCATGAAGTCCATAGAAATATCAAACCACTTCCATTCAGGAATTTCTAGAGGATGGGGAAGTGCTCCAGGCCTCTGATGCTCAGCTTTGACTAGATTATAGGCATGACACTTCGATACGAACTCAGCCACACTTTTCTTCATCCCAGGCCACCAGAATAATTTTTTCAGATCTTGATACTTCTTAGTACTACCAGGGTGTACTTGGAAACCATAATTGTGGTCCTTCACTAGAACCTCTTGCTGTATAGATTTGGGAATCCATAGGCGATCTTTTTGATATATGGCATCTTTATGGAATCAAATGTCGGTACGATGACCGCTTTCGATGGCTTGTCTAATGTAGCGCCTCGCTCCGTCACCGTGCACAAAAAAAAAGTCATAATTAAGTTTGACAACGGAACGGTGAGCCACTCGGGGAGGAATAACCCGTCTCCCCAAAATAGCTAAAAACTAAGCCCACCTGAAGGGCTGCTGACTCAACCTCAAGGAGGGTTGAGAACTAATACTTAAGATAAGAGTAGTGTCATTATCCTAAGTATTAGTTAAATACATATATTGGATTTAGAATACAAAAGGAATCCAATATATGTATAAGGTATCAGCATTTCTAGTATACTGATCACATCACAATACTAAGTATAAGTAGTATATAACAGAGTGCGGAAGCTTAAGGCAAACATCCAGAAAATATTCATCACAGAAGCTGTATGAAAATATTCATCTCAGAAAAGAAAAGAAAATACATCCAGAATTATTACATACAATTTATTGAAATAGACATAAATCTAAGTACTGCACTGAAAATAATAAACAGAAATTAAAACAGGAGGAGAGTCCACTAGTGCTCCACTGGCTCCTCCTAAATCTCCTGGGTGTCCTCCTGACCTGTCTCAATATACTGCCCAGGATCTAGCAAATTGTCGGATCCCAAAGGTAACCCGTGTTAGACAATAAGTCTAATACATCGAGACTAATCTAACAGTTATAATTATATATTTAACATTTACATAATGTAATTAAATCTGCAGAAACATTGTTAAAGGTAACTAAAAGTACAAAATAGTTCAAAACTGTACAAAACTGAAGCAATGTAAAGTAAAACTGAACTGTAACTGAATACTGAAAATAAATCAAAATAGTATTGAATCTGAAACTGAGTAATCATATGTACAATTATGCTGTATGTCACTAAAACTGTGCACCTAAATATGCCACAATACTACATACTACTGATATGCCACTAAAATATAACTTAGCCCCACTAGGGTCCTAGGGACCTTAAGATACAAAAATAGGGAATTTTTGGCCATTTCAACCAAAACTAGGCACTTATTAGAAATTTTCTGGGAATTTTGGAAGATTGCAGCGCACTGGAACGCGCTGTAGAGCTTTCCATGCGACAACGCACGGTAGCGTTTTTTGCGCGGCAGCGCTGTGTCACGCTGCGGCCCTCTGCGGCGCACAACAGCGGTTCACTTTACAAGATCACTATTCAATTAAATTATTTTCACATTTTCTAAAGCTCCAAAAATATTTCCGCTGCAGCCCGGTCTATTTTGCGAGTTTATTATTTAATTAATTTTTCATATGTTTATATAAGTTCTGCCAAAATGCCACTGCATTGGTCTAGCTCTGCAACTTCGGGCGCTGCATCGTGCTGCAGTGCCAGACGACATGTTTCGCGTGGACGGAAACTTAAGGCCCATTTTTCGAGCTCAAATGCTCTCAATCCAGAGCATTCCATAAGTGGTGTTATATATCAATGGAAAGGTATTTCTGATACATTTCCATCGACACCAAAACCGGTACAAATGGAGCATCCTAGTTATACTAAAAATGTGGATGAATGATAGGGTGTGCAAAATAGATGAAAATAGAGTAGTCTTTTGTGAAGCTTTTAAGAGTCATAATGGCTTACATACATGCTTATAAGCTTCCAAAGCTATATTCTAACATTATAACAGCATGAGAAAGACATGAAGAGGAGCAAAGGGGTACTTTTTTGTCCTTGGAAGGAGAGGAAGAAGAGGACCTTTGTTTCCTTTAACAGCTTTGGAGGAAGCTTCTTCAAGGTGTAATAATAGAGCATCAATAGGAGAAGGGAGAGGGAGCTCTAGAATTCTAACTTGACAGCAAAGAGGAGAAGGAAGGTCGTGCTTCTCCTTTAAAGGAGAAGGGGGAGAGTAAGGAGACATTAGGGGGGGGGTAGAGAGCCATCATGCTTGAGCCTTAATGAGGCATGGGGAGGGATGGCCAGCCGAACACTTCAAGAGGGCTGACAGCCAATGCAATGGAAAATAGGGGAAATTGCAAGTTTAGGTTTAGACAATCCCCTATTTATCTCCTTTGATTATTTTATTTATTTTCCTTAATTATTTAAAAATTCTAATTTTTGAAACGTGCTCCGAAAAATCCCAAACATTTTTCCCTAGCTAATTTGGGAGTGAGGAATCTAACGACGAAGTCAGAATTTGATTTCGATGATTATTTAATTATGCTAATTTTCGGGGTATTTAATTCTATTAAAATATTGATGAAAATTTGCCGTCCTCCAAACGCGTCCAAAACATCACCCTCTAGCTAATTTGGGGTGATGATCGCAACGGTGAAGTCGGATTTCGATTTCAAGGTCAAAATAAATACCTCAATTTTCTAATTAATTAAATATTAAAATATTCCAAAATAATGAATTGGTTTCCGAATTGCTCCAAACCTTCAAGGTTTGGTTCTAATGACTAGATAAACTTAATAGAATGATAATTATGATATGATTAAGCTAGATTCAAGCTGGGTAATTACCTTATGTTATTACATCTAAAGTTTAGATACTCATCGTCCTTCGTTTGAGTGATTGATACATCTCTATAGAATATGGGCTCCACATTAATCATTGAGAGCATTATACTCATCTGGTCACTACTCAACGATCAAATATCCAACTTATGAAATTTTTCCTTTAACGGACTCTTAGTGATAAGAGCATTAAGAGTAGCATGACGGCTCAGAGCGTCGGCTACAACATTTGCCTTACCAGGGTTGTACTGTATGTCTAGATTGTAGTCATTGATCAGTTCCAGCCATCTCCTTTGCCTACAATTCAGTTCTCTCTGGGTGAATATATACTTTAGGCTTTGAAGATCTGTAAAAATTGAGCATTGAATACCATATAGATTGTGACGCCAAATCTTTAGAGCGAACACTACAGCAGCTAGTTCTAGATCATGAACGGCATAGTTTCTTTTGTGGTTCTTCAGTTGATGGGAAGCATATGCTATGACCTTCCCTTCCTGCATTAATACAACACCTAAGCCTACCAGAGGCGTCAGTATAGACCTTCCTACATTAATACAGCACTTAAGCCTATACCAGAGGTGTTAGTATAGACTTGGTAGTTTACTCCTTCCTTAGGAAGGACTAGGACTGGGGCAGAGGTAAGTGCATCTTTTAGTGCCTGGAATGCTACTTCACAAGTTGGCGACCATTTGAAGGGTATACAGCCTTCTGGGTAAGTTTGGTGAGTGGGGAGGCTATCTGAGAGAAGCCTTTCACAAACCTTCTATAGTATCTGGCCAAACCCAAGAAACTTCTGATCTCTGTCACTATCTTGGGTTGTACCCATTCTTGGATTGCGCTGACCTTATTCTGATCCAGTCTAATCCCTTGAGCGTCTATAATGTGGCCTAAGAAGGTGACAGATTCAAGCCAAAATTTGCACTTTTAATATTTGGCGTACAGCTGGTGACTTCTCAGCTTTTCTAATACAGTCTGGAGGTGACCTTCGTGTTCTCTCTTTGTTTTGGAGTATATTAAGATATCATCTATGAACACAATGACAAATTTGTCCAAATATAGTTTCAAGATACGCTGCATTAGATTCATAAAGATAGAAGGCACATTTGTAAGTCCAAATGACATAACTAGGAACTCATAGTGACCATATCTAGTCCTGAAAGCAGTCTTTGCTATATCGAAATCTTTCACTTGCACCTAGTGATATCCCGATCACAAGTCAATCTTTGAGATTACTTTTTCTCCTGCTAACTGATCGAATAGATCATCAATGAGGGGTAGAGGGTACTTGTTCTTTATCGTTACTTTATTCAGCTCTTTGTAATCAATATACATTCTCATCGACCCATCTTTCTTCTTTACAAATAGAACTGGTGCTCCCCATGGGGATGAACTTGGTCTGATGAGACCCTTTTCCAACAATTCCTGCAACTGCTTATTTAATTCTTGCAGTTCTTTGGCTGCCATACGGTAAGGCGCTTTCGATATTGGCTGGGTTTCGAAAATGATGTCAATTGCAAACTCTACTTCCCGTATAAGTGGAAGACCAGGTAGGTCTTCGGTAAAAGCATCGATGAATTCATAAACGATGAGGTTCTGGGATATAGGAATGTCTTCTTTCCTTTCCCCTAGTATCGTCACTAGGTAGGCACTGCAGCCTTTGCTTACTAGTTTCTTGACTTGAATAGCATTGACTAAGGAAGCTCTTGTACTAAAGTTCCCTATAAATGACTTAGCTTGTTTACCACTGCCCAAGGTGATCTTCTTCTTTTGGCAGTTGATGATGGCATCATGCTGACTTAGCCAATTCATACCTAAAATAATATCGAAATTGGCTATTAGCAATACTATAAGCTTGGCTTCAAATTTTGTCTTTTCGAAGGAGACTTGTAGCTTGCAGAATTGAATGGCTTGCAATTGAGCTCTGGACGGTAATCCTACGCTTAGAGGTTTTGCCAAGCGGTGTACTGCCAAATTGAGAGACTTTGTCCAGCTCTCAGAGATGAAGGAGTGGCTTGCTCCAGTGTCAAATAGAATATTGTAGGGCTTATTATTTATATAAATTGTACCTAATTATGGATGCAGTAATCTACAAGTTATTTTTTAAGCAAGTAATAATAAAATGGTAGATTAGTTCAGAAGCATGTACCTGACACAACATGGCTATCTTTTGTTGCCTCAGTAGGCGTGAGGGCATACACTCGGGCCTGGCCAGCAGGATTATTATTGTAAGGATACCTGAGACACAGCCTTAAAGTACCAGGATAGGAGGTAGGAGGTGCCTCACGTTATGGATCAGAATGTGGTATTGTCGGGTGTGCTGTAGCAGTGGCAGGAGCTCTTTGGTAGAGATCAAATGCTGGCTGGCCTTGCACATGCTTAATTGGCTCCCCATCAATCATATCGGTCATGTGGCACTGAGTATAACCGTGCCTGGGTCTACCACAGGTGAAGCAGACTCGCTGACCGTGGAAGCATCTACCATAAGGATGCGACTTCGTACAAATGTTGCAAATATCAGTAGCAGGGGCTTCTGCCTCGATTTAATAAATTGTAGTCCTTTTTGGGTTATCATGTCAGTGCACTATAGAGTTGGTGAGTCTCTTAGCTTCTCGCTATTGGTGCCTCTCTAGTACTTTGGCAGTCTCCAACAGCTCCCGGAAGTTGGTCATGCGAAATGGCACGACCTGGGCCTGGATGGAGGATCAAAGACCGCTCTAGAAATGGTGGCACCTGTCTGATTTGGTGGGTACCAAGTTTTTGGAGAACCTGGCAAGCCTCTTAAACTCTTTGTCGTACGCAACCACCGTGCGATTCCCTTGTTGTAGTTTGAGGAATTCCTCTGCCATGTTGCGGCGCTCAGATAATGGAATGTATTCAGCGTGAAACACTTCTTTAAACTCTTCGTAAGAGATTTCTTCCAAACAGGTGTCGACGAAATGAGTAGTACGAATGTGGTTCCACCAGTGCTCTACTTTGCCTTGGAGCAGGTGGGTGACCAGTTGAATTACTTCCGTATCAGGGCACTTAATACTCGTTAGATTTTTCTCCACCATCCTTAGCCAATCCTCCGTGTCTACCGCTAATAGACTCCCGTTGAATGTGGGGGGTCTCAAATGAAGGAAGTTATGTAGCAGTCCATCTGTGGACTGAATGTAGTGCTGATGGGAGTATTGCAGTGTTGGGGCAGCTTTCACCGTTGTGTGGTTCTAGGCTATCTGGGACACCAGAAGTTGTTCCATTCATTCAGCCTGCTTTGCTTGTGCTTTTGCGGCCTTCCTAGCCTATTTCTGGCTAAATTTTGTTTGTTGCTGGTAGGATTCCACCATCATTTTTACCATCTCTAGTAAGGCGCTTACCACACTGGATGAGGAGCTGGAGGGAGCAATGGAGGGGCTCTGTCTTGGATTCATTATCTCTTGCTAGAATCTGAGTTTTAAGCAATCACACATTCAGAAGTCCAGAAAATAGAAGGGCATAACATTTTATCTCTTTTATTAGTCAAAGATGGAAGATGAAAATACATCATTGAAAATAGTAGATAAAATATAAATGAAAGACAGTAACTGAGAAAATATAGAGTCTATCCTATGTATTGTTTAATGAAAGCCTGGGAAAAGTTTGCGCATGTTATCTCTCGGCAGCGGCATGTAGATCTATGTTCAAAAACCCATACTTTGCGAGCCCACCACTCCTCTGCGTAGTCTTGGTGGAGGATGTCAATGATGTCGAGTCGAACACAATTCGGACATTCTAGCTTGTCAAACACTTTGGTCACCCTTTGTAACCATTCCTTAGCTAGGATGGGGAAATTCAGTCCTCGATACATAGCATCTTCTAGCATCCTCTCCAATACACTGGCTCCTACTGGGGAGACCCCTTAGACTTCTCTCCCATATCATTTTTCTAGGTACATGTCGAACTTCCACCTATTTTTAAAGTGGGTGAAAAGGTCGTATCATGTCATGCTCGTATAGTAGTATTCATAGATATCTAGATTAAGTGATGTAAGAATAATTGTTTAATTCAAAATTAGAATACAAAAATGTGTAAGGTAATACAGATAGCATATGAATAAAAGCTAAGATATTTATTCAATATATCGGGCGGTAAAGACGCGGCGAAAGTCCTCATATGTGACTTCTATTCGCAATCCTTCACGTCGATGGGTAAGTGCTCGTAGGGTGATGCTCCACCAATCTTTGGCTCTATCCTGTAGGAGGAGGGATACAATGGGGATTCTAATATTATCTGGGCAGTTGATAGTCTCAAACACAAAATCTGCCCTCCTTAGCCATCCCTTGGCTACAAAGGGGAGATCATATCCCCTAAATACACTTTATTGGAGTAGTCGATCTAGCATCCGAGCTTCAAGGTCTGACACTCCTTCTATATAATCCTCATGTTATTGATGAAATTGGACAATGTGTCCCCACCTATCTTCAAATCATTGGTGATGATACCTAAGCATCATCCTGGTATGTTTAAGTATGTTTACAGAAGTTGTTAGGTTGAGTAGTTAAATTTTAGGATTTTACTTTATATAGTTACTTGTGTAATTTTAGTATTACACTCCTTATTCTGAGATTGATATTGTGGTGTCTTGGATGTGACTCCAATGTTTCTTATATAGTGACTGAATTGTCGGAAGAATCTCCCATTAGGTAGAGAAGAATGCAAATTCTAATCTAACACCTTCTGGAATTCTCTAATACCAACTGTGACGCCCCATCCCTTAATCCACAAGATTAAGCTAAGGGGTGATGCGTCACTCTGACTAAACCTTCACTTATTATTGGATTAGGATGAAATCCACAATCTACCTAATAAGGGAAGGAGTAAGCACATAATCAAATATTTAGTCAATTTATAAGAAATTTATACAGAGTGCGGAAGTGATTTAAATAAGAGACATCCAAGCATCACAATATGAATAGCATAAAATATAACTCAGAATAAATAGTATAGTTATCCAGAACACACAATCATGGGTACCTGTACTATTACATCTTATTAAAGTTTAAGTAATTAAAGTAAATAAATCCTCTCATCCTCACTTATAAGAAACTAAGCAGTAGCTCCCTCTAAAGGTTCCTCCTCTAGATAAGGCACCTCCTCTAGCACCTGATCTTCTATCTGATATGGATCTGCCATTGTCGATTTCACAATGTAGGGCCCCAGCCAAAAAGAGAATATCTTGTTAGATAATTATCTAAGTATATTTTAAGTTGATAAGTTTTATGTGCTTTGTAATATCACCATTTTACACATTCTAAGCAATAACTATATCAAATAAGAGAGCAATTAGCATAACAAGGTAAACAAAAAAGCTATAAATAATATTTATAACTTAAGCAAAAAGGAGGCTAAGATATGCCTCAAATATAAGTTAAACAAGGCAGGGCATATAAGTATAAGTAACTAAATAAGTACTGAAATAAATACTGCATCCTAAACCTGCTAGTGATCATAAGAAATATGCAAGTTAAGCAAATAAACTCAGCGATGATACATATAAATAGCAGCAATAAATCTAACACCCTAAAATATATATATGCAAAACAAGGAAATAGCTGAAGGAATGAAAATATTGTACATAAAACATCAATACTATATATGAACATCCGTGTACTAACTACCATACAGAAAAGAGCTAATCTAGCCCACTGAATATCAAAAGGATCTTATCGTCAACAAGGAGGCTAAGGTGCAAAACTATATACTCCTAGCGTCATCAAAGAGACTAGGCAGGATATATGGTTTTCTCCTAGCGTCATATAAGGAGGCATAGGCAAAAAACACATAATAATTTTTTTCCTAGCGTCATCAAGGAGACTAAGCATAAAAAATAAACATAGTCTTCTCCTAGCGTTAATAAGGAGACTAGGCAGAATACATAACTGAGAGGCAGCTCTAACACATGCAATTATTATCATTAATCATTTACATTAATGTTTTCATAAAAAATCTAAGGAGGCTCCATAATTTCTTAAAATTTTATTCATGCATCAAAGTCTTATATGATATGTCAAGAAAATATGGCACAAAATACAAGGAATGCGTAGCACAAAAATCAAATAAGCAAGGGACTCTACTAAATATGGTGATATCATTTATTTTCTTGTTTAACCAATCTAACTATTCAAAGTAACACAAGTTCAGGATCTCCAACTCCTACTATCGAGTGTAACTTAGAAACTTGGCCTTATAAGTTAAAAAGGATTAGAATTGATCAAGTTCTAATCTAATTTAATCAAATTATAACTACAAGTTAAATCAATAAATTATACATCCTAGTTTTATGAATTTTGATGTTCTATCCAAGATTTGATCAAAATATTTTAAGCTATAGAATATGGATTAAATATCACGAGATTAGGCTTAATCACATAATCCAAGAGGATAAGACTTAAGATCTAGGTTTTATTTTAATAGTGATCTACTAATTAAGGCATATCCTATTAAACAAATCACACTTAATATGATGAATCTTCTAACCTAAATTTAAGGTTAAAAGACAAAATAATCGAAATAAGTTGTAAAAGAAAAAAAAAATCTAGAAACTAATAAAACTAAGCATTCATCCATTGAGTAACTCATTTATTCAATAAATGAAATCTAACCTATGATCTAGTCCTAGTCTTAAGAATGGTCCTAATGTGATGTGTAATATCCTAAGAAAATAACTTAGAAAGATTTTTAGGAAATTTGATGGATTGACCTAATATTTGATTTACTCACTTAAATGATTTTATTACAGTCCTAATACTAGTCTTAGTAATTTACATGATAATTTTAGAGGTTAAGGGTGCTTAACTTAAATTTTGGGCAAAATAACTATTTTGCTTCTACTTAAGGGTCTAAAAAGTCAACTTTTGATTTAAGGGTCCAGATTGTAGTTTCTTAATTTTAAATGATTCCTTCCTGTCTAACTTAAAGACAGATAGTAAGTACACTCAATTTGGACAAGGAATGGATCCTACAGGTCCAAATTAAGGTTTCTGACCTAAGGGTAAAGTTGTAATTTTCACTCTACCAAAACCTAAATTTTTATATAGTTTACTGTTGGTTACTATTCAAGGATTCCATAGAGTCCAAGAACATTGCATTCTGAGGTCAGGTAACTAAGTTATGGTCGTTTTAATTTCTAAGGGCAATTTGGTAATTTTGTCGGTCAACAGATACAAAAACCGCACTTTTTTGTTTGAAGTCCAATTTCAGTAAACTCAGTTTCTATAGCTTCCCTATAATATACTGAGTGTGTTTATAGGGAGTAGATCTAATTTGGACCTCAAACGGTCAAGTTATGACCTAACTAAGGTTATGGGTATTTTGGTCATTTTCTAATTTTCTAGGGTTTAGATCCTAAATATTATTTCAATTTATTGATGACATTAAAATTCTAAGCTGATTAGCACTTTGAATTTCTGAATTTGGAATTGAATTGACCAAGTTTTGGTCATTCGAATTCTAAGGGCATTTTGGTCATTTTTCACTAAAGTCAACTGTGGGGTCCAGGGTTGAGTTTTTATCCTGGTATCCAAATTGGAAAAGTAATACTACCACATTGATGGAGCTATTCTCCTGAGTATTTTAAGACCCATATTGACTATGTTTGGATGACTAGATTAAAAGTTATGAGGGTTTAAATAGTTCATAAAATGCTACTATGTTATGCATACCTCAAAACTAATTTTTGTATTATGTCATTTGATTCTTTTTATTTTTCTGAGTAAAATGAGACCTTTATTGACTATGTTTGGATCATCCTACAAAAAGTTATTAAACTTTTAAGTTCTATTTAATTTTAATTAATTTAATTACTATTGCTGTTTGATTATGATTAAATTAATTACTGTTAAGTTAAATTAATTACTTGATTATCTGTTAGATTACTTTAAATTTTATTTAATTAAGATTAAGATTAACACTAATTAATCTTAATTAATTACTATTAATTGTAATTTATTGTTTTAAATTATTCTTAATTAATTAAGTTAATTTATACTAACTATTGTTACTATTTAATTAATATTAAAATAATCCTAATTATATACTAATTATTAATTAATTAATTAATTATTAATATTACTATTTGAGTTTAATTAATCCTTAATCATACAGATTAATTAATTAATAATTGTCTAATTACTTAATTAACATTTTAATATTCATAATTATTTAATTAATTATCTATTTACTATTTCAAAGTAATTAACCATTAATTATAATTAATTAACCTAATAACTAATTGTAACTATAATTAACTGCTAATTAATTACTACTAGCAGAAACTAATTAATTATTTAAGTGTCAGACATGATAGTGGGCCCCACGGTTGCCACGTGTCACGCCGTGGTTTGCCACGGAAGCTGTGGCGGGTCCCACGCCTGATGCACGACTGGCATCGGGCCACCCAATGACACATGGTAGCGCCTGACTGGGCACTGCTATGCGTGTGGGCCCACGGCTGCCACGTGTCGTGCCCGAAGTGTGCCACGTGGTGCTGCAGGCCCCACAACAGAAGCCGAAGAGCCGTGGGTTTCTGGCAGTGGGCCCCACGAGACACGTGGCACGCCCGGAGGTTATCATGTGACATTGCGGGCCCCACAATCGAAGCCAAAGGGTTGCGAACTCTGGCGGTGGGGCCCACACGACACGTGTCTCACCCGAAGGGTGCGACGTGGCGCTGTGGGCCCCACTTGAGCTTAAGCGGACCCGAATGCTATCGGGTCAGGCTTTGGTCGACCTGGCCCGACCCGAACTTCATCCGCTTCATGGAGACTCCCGAGGGCTGGCGCCAAGGGCACAGCTTTTGCCATCCTTCCCGGCGCCGGACCAGCTCGGCCCGCCCAGCCGACGATATCCCTCTACGAGGCCTACACGTCGGGTGGTGGACCAGCACCTAAGGTGGCCGGAGTCGGCGGCTAGGGTCAACCCTAGGTCTAGTGTTACGGGACAAGTTGGGTTTAACAGATTGTACTGTGGATCTCGATCGAATTACGATCGATCGGACTCGATCGAGCCGATCGATCGTCAATCTAGGGTATGTAATAACCTTGCAATCATCAATCATCCAAATCAAATAGAAGATGAGGGAGATCGGTACCTGATTGACGAACGGCTCGCGAATGGCTAGGGTTTGGGTATGCTCGATCCGGGTTCCGACTTCGCAAACCCGAAGCCCTGAGCACGGCTGGAGACTTATGGGACCTCAGGCGACCTCGACGAGGTCCGGGATGCGCTGGATTGGCCCGGAGGGGCGGCGGAGCACTGCGTGCCAAGCGAGGCGGAGAAGACGAGGTCGGGCGATTCCGGGCCGTTGGATCTGGCCCGGATCGGATAGCTCGAATCCGTCTGATCTGATCAGACGGAGGGGTCGACGGTGTCGCTCAAAACTGACGGCGCGCTGTTAAGCGGACGACGCCGTCAGTTATTATTATTATTAAATTAATTATTATATATTTAATATTTAATTATTTAATTCCTAGTTTAATTTAAATAATTAAATTAATTTTAGAAAATTCCAAAAATTCCAAATAATTAAATAATAAAATAATATTTAATTATTTAATTCCTAGTTTAATTTCTGGCGGTATGCCCCACGAGACACGTGGCACGCCCGGAGATTACCATGTGGCATTGCGGGCCCCACAACCGAAGCCAAAGGGTTGCGAACTCTGGCAGTGGGGCCCACGCGACACGTGTCTCACCCGAAGGGTGTGACGTGGTGCTGTGGGCCCCACTTGAGCTTATGCGGACCCGAATGCAATCGGGTCAGGCTCAGGTCGACCTGGCCCGACCCGGACTTCGTCCGCTTCACGGAGACTCCCGAGGGTCGGCACCAAGGGCACGACTTTTGCCATCCTTCCCCGTGCCGGACCGGCTCGGCCTACCCGGCCGACGATATCCCTCTACGAGGCCTACACATCGGGTGGTGGACCAGCACCTGAGGTGGCCGGACTCGGCGGTTAGGGTCAACCCTAGGTCTAGGGTTACGGGACAAGTCGGGTTTAACGCATTGTACTGTGGATCTCGATCGAATTGCGATCGATCGGGCTCGATCCAACTCGATCGAGCCGATCGATCGTCAATCTAGGGTATGGAATAACCTTGCAATCATCAATCATCCAAATCAAATAGAAGATGAGGGAGATTGGTACCTGATTGACGAACGGCTCGCGAACGGTTATGGTTCGAGTATGCTCGATCCGGGTTCCGACTTCGCAAACCCGGAGCCCTGAGCACGGCTGGAGACTTATGGGACCTCAGGCTACCTCGACAAGGTCGGGGATGGGCCGGATTGGCCCAGAGGGGCGGCGGAGCATCGCGTGCCAAGCAAGGCGGAGAAGACGAGGTCGGGCGATTCTAGGCCGTTGGATCTGGCCCGGATCGGATGGCTCGAATCCGTCTGATCTGATCAGACGGAGGGGTCGACGGCGTCTCTCTAAACTGACGGCGCGCGCTGTTAAGCGGACGACGCCATCAGTTATTATTATTATTAAATGAATTATTATATATTTAATATTTAATTATTTTATTCCTAATTTAATTTAAATAATTAAATTGATTCCAGAAAAATTCCAAATATTCACCCCTAGCTAATTGAGGTGTGAGGAACGCAACGATAAGGTCAAATTTTTGATCCGATGAGTATTTTAATTTCCAATTTTCGGGTATTTAAATATTATTAAAATATTCGTCAAAATTTCGACAACTCCCGATTGACACAAAAACTTCACCACTAGCTAATTTGAGGGCATTGAGCGCAATGGTGAAGTCTGTTTTTTGATCAGAGATAAATTTAAATATGTCAAATTTTATGGTTTCTGAATTTTCTAAAAATCAGGATTCGATCCATTTGACTCCTGATTTGGACTAGGTCTTACAAGTTGACTCCTAATTACTTAATTAGCACTTAGGATTAGATTTAATACTAAAATTAGTCCAAATTGACTAAGATAATAACTTAGATTGTTACACATATTACCTATATTTGGACAACTATGTTAAAAATCGTGAGGATGTAATTATGACCTAAAATATCACTACATTATACATATCCCAAAATAAATTTTTGAATTACGTCATTTGATTCCTTTTATTTTTCTCAGTAAAATGAGTCATATATTTACTATGTTTATACGAGTATTTTTAAGGTTATTAAACTTTAAAGTTTAATTTAATTTTGATAAATTTTACTATTCAAAAATAAAATTCAAATGATTTTACTATACAATTTGCATGATTTTATGTTTAATAAAATTAATTAATCCTACTATTTTAATTTAATTAGTTATTAATTAAATTAACTAATTACTGTTAAATCAAATTAATGATTAAGTCATATTAATTAGTATTTAATTAATTTACAAATTCTAATTAAATAAATTTATGTTTACTGTTTAATTTTAAGATAATTAATTATTTGATCGGTAACTAATTAAATACTATTGTTTAACGATTAACTAAAGTCTAATAAATTAACTAAGCAGTTTAATTAGATTTAATTTGACTATGCAATTTCTTTATTTATCTCACATGCGGGAATCATGGCTGAGACAGAACCCGATAGTAGCAGCCCCGCAAACCACGTGGCGCTATGACATTGGTCGAGCTTCGTTGGCGGGTCACTGACGCAGGCAGCGGGACCGTGCTGGCTAATACGGAACGGGACTGCGTGGCCATTCGCAAGCAGGACCCACCCTCGCACAGCGCTCCCACGGATCGACACTTGGTAGCGCAGGCTCCACGCACAGCGCTACGCCAAACGAGGATGGGTCGTGTCCGGCCCGACCCGACCCGGCAAGTCCTTCATCTTCCCCGATAGTGATCGAGTTAGGCAAGCTAGGACAGGGTATTTGGGTGCGACCCGGCGCCGGATGGGCTCGACCCGCATATTGCCGAGAAGACCTCGAAGAGTTCTTCAAAATAGAGGTCGAATCATCCGGTGGGATAGCTTGGATCGAGCACACATTGATGCCCTAGGGAGGAAGGTTCGGATGGAGGCAGAGGTTGTGGCGGCCTCCCCCAAATCACCTGGATTAGGAGGTGGTCATCACTTAGCAAACCCTCACTTAACATTTAGATTAAGGAATAGACTTTCTTAATTAAATGCCAAGGGAGGATTTGCCTTAATAAGCAAAGAGTAGCAACATAAACAATTACTTAAATAAATATACTATAATTTATCAGAGTGCGGAAGAAAAATAAAAGTAACATCCATACAATCCAGATAAAGACTGTACAACTCAGAATACATAAACATGAAAAGTAAAGCAGTTAAATCCTGTATTATTACAAAATGATGATAAAGATTATGCAGTAAAAAGAGTAAAATCTCTCATATCCTCACAGTATCAGACAGAAACTACTGATCTTCTCCTGTATGCTCCTCCTTCTGAATCGGATCTCTAGAAAGTCCCACAACCTTGAACAACTCAGAATCTACCATTGTCAGTTTCACAATGGTAGGGCCCCAGCCAACAAAAGAAAAATCTAGTTACACAAAACGTCTAAGTACATTTTAGGCTATAAATTGTTAATTTTTAATAATATCACAATACTAAGCAATATAGGAGCAGTAAGCAGTAAGGAAAGGTAACAAAGTTATAATTAACATAATTATAAGTTAACAAGATGTGAGGTAAGCACATATCTCAATCCAAGCTGCAGAAAAGGTCAAGTAATACATAAAGAAAACTAATAAATACAAGTGAAACTTCTAAGTATATGATCAATATAAATTATGCTGCTTTTATAATTAATCTGAAAGTACAGAACTGAAAGTAAAAATCTAGCATCCTAACATGCCAAAAGTAAATGTGACTGTTGAAAGGTAAAAATGAATATTTCAAAGCTGTGAGTACAAAGGAACAGCAAAAAATGAAAATGTGGCAAGATGCGTGCTAAACTATAAAACAAATAAGAACTGCAAAAAATAAAAATATGGCAAGATGCGTACTGAACTATAAGACAAGTAAGAACTGCAGAAAATGAAAATGTAGCAAGAAATGAACTGAACTGTAAGGTAAAAGTGAGCTAGAACTGTAAAGTAAACAAAAGGCAACTGAAATGGCAACGGTAAAGTGACTGAAACACAAATGGGATAACTGAAAAGTAACTGCAAATATGAGATATTCCTACTTAGTCCTGCCACCAGTAAAGTCCATCCACTTATCTGGAAAAGTAGTCCCAGATTAAAGTTAATTCTATCAAAGAGTACTGCAAAGCATTTGGAAAAGTAGTCCCAAATTCACTAGGAAAGTAGTCATAGTCAGAAATAACCAGTATCTGGAAAAGTAGTCCCAGATATAACAGGAAAGTAGTTCTAGTCAGAAATAGCATGCACTAGGAAAGTAGTCCTAGTCCAGAACCATAGGCACTAGGAAAGTAGTCCTAGCCCAACAGCTATCCTACAGGCACTAGGAAAGTAGTCCTAGCCCAAAACCACTCTGAAGTAAAGTCATACTACATGGCAGACTAAAAAGACATATCTCCTCAAATTTAGTTATGTTATTTTCCATCAAATTTTCTTCTAACAATATGAAATGCCATATGAATATAATCAATATCGAAATAATCCTCTAATGCAATGTATCCAAATGTAAAGAAGTCCAAAGCAAAGGGAAGCATAACATACAATATTCAATGAATATAAATAACACTAAACAACATTTGTGATATCATCTTATTTTCTTTTTAAGATGTTCTAACTACTATAAGTTATATAAGATTCAGAATCCTCAATTCCTATACTATCTGTAACTTAGAATCACGAACATACAAGTTAAACATAATTAGGATTGGCCACATCCTAATTATAACTGAATCAAAGTCGCCTATAAAGTTAAATAAGTAAAATCAATCATCCTAAGTTATTATTTTATAAATCCCAAATCAAATCTTGATTATCCAAATCAAGATTTAAAGGATTAAGAATCAAATTCCAAAGAATGAAGTTTAATTCTTAATCATAAGGCTATCCTAAAGGACTAAGGTTTAATCCCATCTCACAGATTAAATGTTAAGGTAAATCCTATTGAATTAAGTTAAGTTCGATAGGATAGATTTCTAATCCTAATTTTAAGGTTAAAAGACCAAATAATCAATTAATAAACTAGTAAGACAAAGGTTTCACCTTAATGAGTAACCCATTTTACCCATTAGATGAATTCTAACTTAAAATCTAATCCTAATCTTAGGAATTAAGGCTCTTAGATACTAAGAATATCACTCAGACACACATCCTAACTAAAGTTATAAGACCTAAAGGATGATCTAAGAAATTCAAAGGAATGGAGAAGAATTCATCTTTACTTAAGATTTTCACTTAAGGCGAAATTTAGGGTTTTCCTTCTAATATCTAATTTAAGGCTTAGAATTATTTAGATTATAGTTTAAATCACTTAAATATATGATTTAGAGATGAAAGCAGGTCTTAAATCCATTAAACTCTAATTTTGGGCAAAAAGACCATTTTGCCCCTCCTTAAGGATCTAAATCTCATTTTTATGAATTAGCACTATATTCTGAATTTTAATAACATAGAATGATTACTTACTGTCTAATATAAGTTTAGACAGTAAGTTCTCTAAATTTGGTTAAGTATTATGCCTTATATGGTCAAATTAAGGAATTTGATCTATAAGGGCATTTTGGTAATTTTATCCAAATGATATATAATTTTTATGTCAGTTTATTAAAGGTTAAGTCCTATGATTTCCATAAAACCTTAAATTATTGAATTATGATTTGTATTGGCTAAGTTATAGCCAAAACAAGATCTAGGGTTTAAAGGGTAATTAAGGAATCTTGATTAAGGGTCAAAAATCCCAACTTTATCATTTGGTGTCCAAATTAAATAATTTTAGTGCTTGAATGTCACAATTGATCCACTGATTCTAATGACTAGTGGTAGGTTCAATTTAGACTCCATTTGGCTAAGTTATGGCCTAATTAAGTTTTAAGGTGTTTAGTGAGTGATTAGTAAAATTAATCACCCAATCACTAATTTAACCTTACAATTAGGTTCTAATAGGTTCTAGAAGTTCTTTGAAACTTAAATTGTCCAATTTGGATTATTAAATTTGCTAATATTCACTAATCAAATATTAGGATAATTAGGGATGATTAGCAAATCTAACCGTTGGATCCTAAATATTTTTGTAGATCTCTGTAGATTAGGTTTTGCTGATCTAAATTGATATTTGGATCACCTAATTTGGAGCTAAGATGACCAACTTATGGTCATTTGAAGTTCTAGGTCAAATTAGGCTAATTAGGGTTAGGTCCTAAATGTCATTAGTCAAATGCTAATCCAAACAGCAAAATTAATACTACTAGAATGTTCCTTAAAATTTTGTGAGTATTTTAAGACCCATATTGGGTATGTTTGGATTAGTGTGTGCAAAATTATGGCTAATTGAAAATTAGTAGCATTTTTATAATCATTTAAATACCTAAAATGTCACTAAATGAATTATTGATCAAAATGGAAACTTAATGGTTCCATAATATTCCTCATAAATTTTTGATTACAGTGGTATATTTATTTGCTATGATTGAACTTATATTTATTAAGATATTAGTGTTTAAAGTATTAGTGTTTAATTAATTAAACTAAACTGAATTTAATTAATTGATTAAATTTAATAGATTTTTATTTACTAATTTATAATATATCTATATATATATATATATATATTTAAGTTTTTCAGAAGGTGGGACCCACAGCTGTCACCGGACACATCAGTAAGACACGTGGCACAGAGGGATTGGGCGACAGCTCTCGAGCGAGCCCCACGACACCAGCCGAAGGGACTGCGGGGCCCGCCTTCTGAACGGTGCGAGTTACGCGCCGTGGGCCCCAAGCATCCACGCGGCGGCTCCAGCAGCAGACTACACATGCGCTGGGCCCCGCTTCTGCGCTCGATCTTCACGCGGCAGCGCGAACCGGGCTCGGGCCAGCCCGACCCGCCCAGGCTACCTCGGCCTCATCCGACGTGACGAGATCCGAGAGCCCGAAACTAGGGCTCAACTTTAGGCGGTGAAATCGCCATCACCGGAGGACGAACCATATACCGATCGAAAGGTCTCGGAGAGGCCTTTCGATTAGTACCCTAAACGTCGCCGGAGTAGATTCTTAGCTTCGGCAAACTCTAGCCCTATAGATCCTTGTCGAGACACTTACGCGATTAACGGTAAGTACTGTGATGTTAGACTCAAATTAACACGATCAGGTTCGATCTAACTTGATCAAACCTGACCAAATTTTAATCTAACAGATGGAATAGCTTCTCAAAATTGAAATTTGACAATCAAAAGAATAGATTTAGGAAGAGTAGGTACTTGATTTTGACGGGTAGAAATGCCGGAATCCAAACGATCGCGATTCAGCCTTCCTTTGACTGTAGGTTGTGAAAACCGAGCCAAAGTGAGGACTAGGGCTCTTAAATCACTCCTAAAGCGGTCGGCCTATGCCATCTGGAGCGAGGGCGTGCCGCGTATCGAGCCCTCAGCCACGCGGAGGCTTCCGCGGTCTGGACGAAGGAGACGATCTACGGACCGTCAGATCCTTTGATTGGACGGATCGTAGGATCTGTATGGTCAAATGGTCAAATTAGAATTTAGGGAACGGCATTAAGTGTTAATAAATTTAATAAAATTATAAATTAAATTACACAAACTTCTTAATTAAATTTATATGATTAATTGTATCTAGAAAATTTCTAATAAATCACCCTTATCTAATTAAAGGGTGAGGAACGCAATGGCGCACTTGGATTTTTGTTTCGACAGGTATTTAATTATTTGAATTTTTAGGTATTTAAATATTATTAAAATATTCACCAAAAATCTAACGACTTCCAAATTCATCCAAAGCTTCACCCCTAGCTAATTGGGGTGTTCTGAATGCAATGGTGAAGTTAAATTTTCAATTTGAGGTCTAAATAAAAATCAATTTCTAGGATTTGGGATTTTCCAGAATTTTAGATTTGATTCATTTGACTCCTAGTTTGACCTAGGTCTTGGAGATACGTTCTTATTGACTTATTTAGTGAACTAGAACCTCAATTAAAACTTAGATTAGCCTTAACTAACCTAAGTAACAACCTGGGTTGTTACAGAAGTACCTCAATTTGGATTGGGTGATCCTTAGAATTGAGATCGGCAAATGGTAATTTGTTTGAATAACTTGGGAATCGATCAGACAATAGATGAGATGTGCAATTGCGTTATCGTGGGATATACATGACTATCGAACTAAAGAGGTAACGAAGGGGGGGTACCTTAGACAATCGGCTGAGGGGAGGAGGTGCGACGAATGCTCGGGAACGCATGTCCAGACTAGCTCCAGCAATCGACGCAACCGAAGCTGTGGCAAGCCTCATAAGGGATCACGCTGATGGACCCTTTGAGGAGGATGGCAGACGACGGTGAGGCAGCTGCGTACGCAGGGGCAAGAGGCACGCGTTGTGTGCCTAGTGGGGAAGGAAGATGGGGGTCTATGAGCCTTTCGATCGGGCCGATGGAACGGCCCCCATTTCCCATTCATTTGAACGGAGGATCCGACTGTGGACGATGGAAAGGGGATGGCGCAAGCATTTCCCAAACAGCACCATTTGAGGAAAACATTTTAAATAATATCAATTTTAATTATTTTTGATTTTCTTAATTAAAATTAACTAATTTAATGATTTCAGAAAAATTCCAAATATTCACTCACCCCTAGCTAATTGAGAGGTGAGGAACGCAACGCGAGGTCGGATTTTTGACTCAGCGAGTATTTTAATTTCCTAATTTTCGAGGTATTTAAATATTTGATAAAATTTTGACAACTTCCGATTACCACCAAAACATCACCCCTAGTTAATTTTGGGGGAATGAGCGCAATAGCAATGTCAATTTTTGATCTGAGGTCAAAATAATTAGATCAAATTCCAAGATTTCTAAATTTTCCCAAAATCAGGATTTGATCTATTTGACTCTTGATTTGGACTAGGTCTTAGGGGATGACTCCTAATGCTTGATTAACACTTAGGATCAAAATTATGATCGAGATTAGTCCTAATTGATTAAGATAACTTGGGTTGTTACAGACCTCTTCCCTTATTTTTGCTATAAATTATAGACTTGTCAATTACAAATATAAAACAATTAAGTTCCATACAATTTAATTATTAAGTTCTATATTAATCATACAAATAATTAAATATCCTAATATTTTTATTCGGCATAAATTATTCAAGTAATTTCTTTATGAGGCTTAGAACATACTATACATGCTAAAATAGTGGATTTAACATTGAAATTCACCTACACATTCATACAATGCTCATTTTTACTAATTCGGCTTAATTTTAATATAATTTGACCCCATTATGGTTATAGGACCATTAAATGCAAAAATATGAAGTTTTGACACGCTACGGTGCACTGTAGCGCCTTCTGGTCGAAAGTCGGGTGCTACGATGGATATTAGCATTGTGGCGCACTTCAATGCTTTCGATGCTGCGGTGCGCTACGAAGCCAGAACCTTTTGAGATCAGAATGATGCGGCGTGCTGCAGCGTTTTCAGACACTGCAACGCGCTACGGCGAATTTCAATACTGCGGTGCATTTAATTTAATTTTATTAATATCTTATGCCACTGCGACACGTGGTAACGTGCTACAGCGTGCTACGGCGGACGCATCTTTGAAACTTCGGGCGCTATTTCGCCTGTGCGAAAACTGTAACTAATCACCTTTCGCACTAAAATACTCTCAATCTAGAGAAATTCACGTGCGGCGCCATATACTGATGGGAAGGTCTTTCCGAGATATTTCCATTGATACTAAAATTAGCATAAATTGATTATTCAAATAAATATAAATTAAAGTTCTAGCTATGGGTATGTAACAACCCAGTGTTATTACCCAATTTAATTTTAACTTAATTATATATTAATTATCATTCCGTTAAATTCATCATTAGAACTAATCTCTGAAGATTTGGTGTGATTCGGAGCTAAATAAAATATTTGGAAAATTTAATAATATTTAAATAAGGAAAAATTGAGGCATTTAATTTGACCTCAAAATCAAAATTTGACTTCACCGTTGTGATCGTCACCCCCAAATTCGCTAGAGTGATGTTTTGGACATGTTTGGAAGTCGTCGGATTTTCGCAAATATTTTAATATAGTTAAATACCCAAAATTTAGCATAATTTAATAATCGTCGGAATCGACATTCGACTCCGTCGTTGAATTTCTCACCTCCAAATTAGCTAGAGGTGAATTTTTAAGTATTTTTGGAGCGCGTTTATTTAATCTCAACTTTTAAATAAATTTAAAAAATTAAGAAATTAATATTTTTAGCCTTTTCTCTATTTTTCTTCATTTCTTCCCTTATCCCTGCGCCTATCAGCCCTTTTCGGTGTCTCCCTCACTTGGGCATGCAAGGAGTCATTTCCTTCCCCTCTTTGTTGAGGTAAAAGCTCATGATGGCCTCCCCCTTCTTCTTCCCCTATAAATGGAGCTCAGATCCCTCTCCTCTACCCTTTGCTGTCAATCTAAAGCTCCCCTCCTTCCTATCCATTTTTGTTGAGCTGAAGCTTTTTCATCCTTAGAGAAAAACCTCAGCTTCTTCCTCCATTCTTAGTAATTGAAGAAGGAGAAGAATCCCCCTTTTCCCTTCACTTGCTGTTTGCTGACAAATGAATGTTCAAGTCTCCAAGTCCTTAAAAGAAGCAGAGATCTCTTTGTAGCGCCCCGCCCCGTCGCCGCGCGCAAAAGATAAGTATAATTTGATCGGCGGCGGAGCCGCGCGCCACTTGGGGAGGAATTACCCGTCTCCTCGAAGTAGCTGAAATTCAAGCCCGTCTGATGGGCTGCTGACTCAACCTCAAGGAGGATTAAGAGCTAATACTTAAGATAACAATAGTATCCTTATCCTAAGTATTAGACAAATACATACATTGGATTTAGAATGTAATATGAATCTAACATATGTATAAGATATTAGTATTTCCAGTATACTGATCACATCATAATTCTAAGTATAAGTAGTATATAACAGAGTGCAAAAACTTAAAGCAAACATCCAGAAATATTCATCACAAAAACTGTATGAAAATAATCGTCTCAAAAAAAAAATCACATCCAGAATTATTACAAATATTTTACTAAAATACAGAAATAAAAACTAAGTACTGAACTGAAAATAAACTAAGCAAAAAGTAAAGCTGAAGAAGAGTCCACTAGTGCTCCATGAGATCCTTCTAAATCTCCTGGGTGTCCTCCTAACCTGGCTCTATATACTACTCGAGATTTAGCAAATTACTGGATCCTAAAAGTATCATGTGTTAGACAATAAGTCTAACACATCAAAACTAATCTAAACAATTTTAGTAATTCATTTAACATTTACATAAGGTAATTAAATCTATAGATATACTGTGAAGATAACTAAAATATAAAATTGTATAAAACTGTACAAAACTAAAATAAAGTAAAGTAAAGCTAAACTATAAATTGAATACTAAAAGTAAGCTAAAATAATAATGAATCTGAAACTGAGTAATTATCTGTAAGACTATGTTACATGTCACTGAAACTGTGCATCTGAATATGCCACCACACTATATGTTACTGATATGCAACAAAAATATCACTGAACTGCTATGAGCAGTACAGTCCAATGTATACATACATCCAGTTGGGAATACCATTTACTATTATGCCAATGCATCCTAAAATTCCCCAGTCAACATATGCAATATTCCGTAACCAATAAATCATCACTGATACTCACATATTATGCTTATGCTCATGCTCATGCTTCTAGGCTACATTAGATAAATCCAAAAATTTAGAAAATACTTTGAAATCTGATAATGAATTCAAAGTCTCCATTATGCAGAATTCTGCTAAAATAATTTTGACTCTTAAAATTCTAACTTTGATAATTTGTTGAAGTTGAAAGTTTACTTGAAAATCATTATTTGGGATGATTGTATACACATATTTAGCATATTTGTAAGAAAGGTGGATTTAACCCTTAGCTTGCTTAAACTGTACTTATCGAAGCGCACTACAATAGGAGGCAGAACCTGGTCATAGTTTTCATCTCAAGCTAAACCGTTAAGCATCCCAATTACAAGTATCCTTAGTGTTTTACGCAAAGTGACTTGAGATACTTAGTTTGCATAAATTACACTTATCAAAGTGCACTACAATAGGAGGCAGAACCCGGTCGCAGTTTATATCTCAAACTAAAGATCTTGTTCACTAATTGTAACACTCTTAGTCTTGAAAGATTTACTCTAACGAGACTGTATTCATCTAATCCCTCAGGATATCACCTGGTCATAAGTTCACATTGAAGTGAATCAACTAATCCTGAATATTACTGAAATAATCCAGAACTATGGGTATACTCTACTATACCCAACCAATAATCTGGGTTCAGAAGATTCTATATAATTAATAATGATTTATCAAAGCTATAAATCCTTACTCTAAATAGGTGTATCTTACACATGGCTCCAAGGATGTGATCAAAGATCACTCAATATTGATTTCTACTGCAATGAGTAAGTTCCATTCTAGATACTTTAGGTGGTTCCTACCACAAGATGTCAAGATCAACCTCTAAGGTTATGAAGGATCATCTAAGATTCCTATCTCAATAAGTTACAAAAGTTCTTCCTACCTCAATATATCAATAGTTAAGGTCTTTAAATATTTTAATAATGATCCTATAGCAAGACCCTTAAGATCTCACTTTTCTACTTCTTAAGGTTTACTTGCTAGACTTAGATTAAGGTGATCAGATCAGATAATTAAAATTCATCTGATCCTTTCCTATTTTACGAGCATAGGATAAAATTAAAGATCTTATTAGAGTTATATCATTTCTTAAATCATTACAAATTATCATCCATTTTATGCTAATAATCTTATATAAGAGAAAATCAAAGATCTAAAGTTTAGATTCAGATGGTTCAATCATACAGATTTAATTTTAACCTTAGCACTTTTAATTTAATAATTTAAGATCAATACTAAATTAGATGCATTATTGGAATAATAGAAATTAAATTATCTTTCATTCAAGTTAATTGATTAAGTGATTAAGGTTTAGATCTTAATCAAGATAAGTTAGGGTTTAACCCCTAACCCTTCTACCATTAAGACCAAAGGTTACTTTTAAAAGTTAATGACAAGTTAATGTGTTATTAGTCTATTATTGATGATAATTTCAGGTTTAGATTAAGTATCATCTACTTAATCAAGTTATCAAGATTTTTATGCTCAATTATAGTTTAATGTCAACTAAGCACATTTACGTGTCCAAATAATGTTAAAGTTCTCTAACATATATTCTAGAATCATAAAAGTATAAAAATATAAATTCGACATAAAATGGAAAGTACTTAAGGCTAACTAATTCCAAATTAACCAAAGGAGTTAGCACTTGATTACCAATCTAAAGGACTTATGTTTCATATCATTTAGTTGTTAAGATTATACCTATTCAATACAAGCTCTTAAGGATTCTATTATCTAGTAATTGGCACCATACATTTAAGATACACAATAGGTTTTGAGCACTTGATGAAAATAATAAAGTTTCAAACTTAATTTTAACATAAAATTTTATACAATACTCAATATTCAAATTTGATATAATTCAGTCCCACTATGGTCCTAGGGACCTTAAAATGTGAAAACAAAGAAGTTCTGGCCATTTCAGTCAATTTTGTGCAATTTTCAGAGACTTCTGGGCATTTTCGAAATTTTGGGGCGCTACAGCGCGCTGTGGCGTTATTAACGCTGCGGCCCACGGTGGCACGCTATGGCGCGCTGCAGCGGTCCAACTTTCAAAAACTTCAGATGCTCTTCATGATCTCTGATACCAACTGTGGGGCCCCCGTACTGACAACAAGGAAGTACGGTGCTCGAACTATGGCAAATCCCTGACTTAAGTAAAGTTAGGTAAACCCAACCTGCCTTAAGCCAAGGACTTATCACCAAGTGTTATAACATCATCAATATACAAATATCAAAGTGGCAGAAGTAATGAATAATAGAGTAACATCCACAAGCATACATAGTAGGAAAAGAGAATGTAATATAGTAACTCATCACAATGCAGTAATGAAATACATCCATAATTTATTATTACAAATTGAAGTTTAAAGAAAATGAAAATATCTCTCAATCTCACTGAAACAAAAAAGCAATATCTATCTAAATAGCAGCAGCACGATCCTCCTCCTAAACCTGCTCCTCTTCTCGACACTACCCACGAATACGTTTGAATCTGACATTTATCGGTATCACAAATGTCAGGGCCCCAGCCAACAAAATAAAAAGGTTACAGTTAGACAATTATCTAAGTATATTTTAGGCTATTTTAATGAACTAAACATTTTAAAGATATCACATTTTAATTTAACTAAACATGCAAGCAGTAAAGGGTGCAACAAGCTATGAAAGAAATGGGTAATTATAAATTATACATTTATAGCCAGCAACTAGTATGGAGAACATACAATGCAAAATAAATAAGGTGAGGCTAAAGCTAAAAGAAACAGCAACTACATTACAATTCTGAACCTAACATGCTTTATGATCATGTTAGCACATGCTGAGTATATAAAAGAAACACAAGTACTGAAAACACACAATTCTAGCATCCCAAACATGCCAATATATATAAGTAAACCATATGAGTATACATACAACATGCTAGTTAAGAAAAAGGAAAGAAAATGCCACAGAGATATGTGGTGAAAGCCAAGCAATCTATGAACAGTAAAGCCACTGAGATATGTGGCAAAGCGAGCAAGTACCGAAAATAAGGCCACTGAACATGTGGCAAAGAAAAACAGAAAACAATACTGAACAATCCAGCTAAAGTAGCAATAAGCATAAGACACAGTACTGCCATACCAGCTAATGGGCCATCCAGGGCCTCCAATATCTGTCAATCAATCCCCAGCCTAGCCTTCTAAATATGCTAGATCTGAGTCCAGTCTATACAATACTACTACTGAAGAGGCAGACTAAGCTAGGACATATTCTACCAACTACAAACAATGCAAAAATGAATGATATGCAATTCAAATACTAACTTAGGTGTATCATCCATATCCTAAGTTCTCCTATTATGCCAAGGAATAGAGCTCAATATCCAAGGTATGCAAAGCAATCTAGTCAAAGTAAGCAAGAGACTCAATCTAGACTTATGTGATATCTAATGTTATTTAATTACCAAATCTAACTACTCTGAGAAGGTACAAGTTTAGGATCTCCAATATCCAGCTATCGAGTAGAATCTCAAATTTACATTCTTAAAGTTAATATTATAACTTAACAAGTTCTAATCCAAAATCTTGTGATGACTATATGGTTTAAGTAAGTAAATCAATAACCTAATTTATTAATATTTTACTCTCTTACCATAATCTTGATTAAGTAAATCAAGATCTAAGGATTTAGGACTTAAACCCTATGTTGAGTTCAAATCCCAAATCCAAGGTAATGTCCTAACTAGGATCTATGGTTCACATTTACAACCCAAATTTAAAGTATAGAATCCTATAAGCTAAAGAATCCAAGAATTAAGAACTTATTGAAATGTTATTCTATTGATTATAAGATAAAATAATCAATTAAGAACTTGAGAATCTAAGATATATATTCAATTTTTTAGATAATCTCATTATCCTATAGATTGAATCATCCTATACCCACATGGAAGGTTTCAGAAGATTAAACAACCAAACATTTAAAGAATTCTAATTGGAGATGGTTCAATTCAAATTGAAGATCTAAGTCTAAGATCTAAGATCTAAGGATCTGAGGTTTGATCACTTTAGACTTTAAACTAGAGTTTTAACTTAAGAGTTTCCATTTGTGTTTCTTTTAGAATTTAAGTTCATAGTTAAACTCTATGGAGCTTATTAAGGTTGAAATTGATAATTTTAAGTATTAGATTAAATATCAAACTCATATTGATCTTTTTAGGGTTACTTAAGATCTAAGTGTCTTAATTAGGGCTAAATTGAAGATTTCATAACTTCAATGTTAATATTATTAATATCCTTAATCTAAGGGTCCATAGAACATTTCTAATCTATCTTAAGGTAGTTTACTAAATTTCCAAGGTCTTAAGGAGCATTTAAACACATTTTGGTCAAAATGTCCAAAATGCCCCTCTTAAAGCAAAAATTGGGATTTTAGGTTTACGTATCCAAATTAGATCTAATATATTTTAATATGTTTCATATTGGTTAATGAAGTGAGAAACACTCTCATTTTAGATTTTGATCACTTAATTATGACTAATTATCACTAATTATTTAATTAAGCCTATTAGGGTGATTAGTGGAAATAGGCATCTTTAGGGCAATCCAACCTTAACCTTAGGTTCTAATAGATCTAATATAGTATTAAGAGCTTACTTCCCCAATTTTAGAGACTTAAATATGGTCTAAATCACTAATCCTCATTTAGGGTGATTAAGGGGGTGATTAAGCAAAATAAATATCCAAAATTAGTTTTAAGGGTCTCTAATTGTACTCTAGGGTCTAAGGAGCAATCAGAGCCCTTAATCTCCATATTTGGATATTTATTAAATTTCATATGATTTAATTAAAAATAGAAAAGGTTTAGGTAATTATTTTAAATCCAATCATTGGATTTGTGATTTTATTTTATATTTAGATTTCTTGTATTTTTCTGATTCAAATGGTATATTGGATCATACCATTTGGATTTGTATAACTAAAGGTATTCAATTAATTTAATCTGAATGTTTATTTAAATTGGAACTATATGGTTTAATTATTTAAAAGTATAACCATTAAAAATGTCATCCAATAAATATTAATTAGCCACGGCCCAATATCAGAACCGCGCGGGTCACGGTTCGGCCCGACCCAGAACCCACAACTTCATCTTCTTCCTCTCGACGGGTCCCGAGTCAGCCGAGCTTCAACGCCAAAATTGTTGGCGCTCCGGCGACGACAGAGGCTCAACTCGATCCCTACACGTTCAGGGAGTCGAGACGCGTCGGTTGAACCAAGAACCCCCATCTCGATCCCTCTGGATCGACGGGGTGCTACTCGACCGAGACGCCTTCGATACGGGCGTCTCTGGCCTTGATTCAACCGGGGTTCAATCCCTACACGTTCAGGGAGTCGAGACGCATCGAAACTCCAACCTATCTTAACCTGAGGCACAGCCAATCGTTGGGTCCTTACTCGGACTCAGCCATTGGCTCGGCTGCTAGCTCAGTCGATCGATACGATCGACTCGAGCTAGCTTAGCCCCAGGCGACAATCATCATGGGTTTCCTAGTTAGCTAAGGTGCTCTATACGACATCCAAGGCTCAATCCAGAAGACAGAATGGAAATGAGCTGAAGAAATTTCAATGGGGGAAGGCTGTACCTCAAGTCAGGTTGCAGGCTTAGCCGAGGGGAATTGAGGTGCGCTGAAGCTTCCTGGACAGTAGACGAAGCTTCACAGGGGGTCTGAACACCAGACGGGCCCTCTATCAGCGGTTCAAGCTTCTGAAATTTCCAGAACTTGCTGAGAAAATGGGGACTCCAGCAGACCTTCAAGTAAGGAATTAGGGATTCACAGTGAGCAAAGGGGCTCACTGTGAAGTCCTGATGGTATTTATAGGCTTTAGGAGGTCCTAAGAATGGATGCCAGAGCTCGGGTTTGGGAAATGGCTCGGCCCGAGGGGTTCCCTCAATTTCTCAAACTGGGGTGGACCGGGCCTCTACCTTGGCTGGGAGTGCTAGGGAGACGAAGGCATGATTCGCAACGGTCTTCCTGACGTGGCACGGGAGTGGCAGACAGTGTTGACGTGGCTGGGTACGGGCGAAATTCCTCTGTCGGGCAGAATCGTCATGAGAACGAAGATCCACAGTGGTGGGATTCGTCTCTGCCATCTGATCACGGGACCATTGAGGATAGACGGCCTGATGCGGCTTTTACTTAACCGAATCGTGGATTAAATCCCGAGCGTCGGATATAAGATGTCGATCGAGTGGCAGGGATCTAATCCCAGTGAGCGGTAGCGCAAGCCGTTGTATTGAACGCGCTGAGATGCGCGCTCGAGCATCGGGTGGCTTAAGGCTATGCGCCGCTATCGGGACCCCGCAGCGGATCTGCCACGGTCCCGACAGCAAATCCCAGCTCTAAAAAATTAAATAAAAGTTAATTTAAATAAAATTTAATTCACAAAGGAATTTTGTTTCGTTCGCTAAATTCATACTTTGTTGTAGTCATGAATCCAGGATCTCCTTCAGCTCCTACCCCGATTAAGAATGCGGTTTTGTCATCTAGCAGACCCAAGGAAACAAATTCAATGGCTAATCTGATAAGATCAGTAATCAAAAGCAATGCGCTGTAGGCACAAGAAACTTGTGCTCTAATTTTATCTGCTTGTCAGCAATCTGTACCACAATAAGGATGTTCATCATCCTCACATTTCATAGGAGATGGGATCCTACACAGCTTCCTACATCTAAAGACACCCACATTTAATAGAGCACTAAATCCAATGGACACTGTGAACTAGCTCAAGATAATTGAAAAGAACCTAGCCAACATTAAATGCCTAAATTTAGAAACTATTCGCTTGGTCAACTACTTGTTTCAAGAGGAAGTAGAGTACTGGTGGGAGAATGAGCGAAATAATAAGTTTGTTGAATACGAGCTAGAAGATATTCCATAGGATATGTTCTTGGAAGCATTCCGCAAAGTATTCATTCTAGCATCGGCATAGGAAATCCTGGAGGACAAACTCCTCCACCTCACTTAAGGAAACAAATCCGTATTCGACTACGAACAAAAGTTCCAGAGACTGTCATGTTTTATTCTGGACTTGGTTAGAACTGAGGCGGCTAGATGCCACCAATTCTTGAAAGTGCTAAGGGACTCTATAAAATCTCACCTAGTGTCCTGCCAAATCAAAACTCTGGCAGAGCTGATTGAGGCGGCTCACCTCCAAGAAGGATTTCAAGGTCAAATTGACCGTAAGCGTAAGACTTCATTTGTGCAGCCAAGAAAATAATAGTTTGGTTATCATAGGATGGCTTAAGTTTATAACATCAAAGCTGAACAATCCTAACATAGAACTCTAAATATAAGTGGTACCATCCGTATGGGAAATGCTACCACTTTGGTGGTGTGTATTTTACATGTGGTCAAAGAGGCCACCGTTATTTCGACTGCAATTCTAAGATAATAATCAACGGAGTACACATTGACCACTCCTGTCATAAACAAGTATTCCATGCACAACTGATGAACAGCTAAGAACCTGCCCTAGTTGTGATGCCAGCCCCAACTTTAAATGCTAAGGTAGTTGTACCTGCACAGAAGTCGGCCTATAATCGTTATGGTCAGTGGCCCCAGGGCAAACAACCTACAGCTCCTGCAAGGGTATACATGCTGACACCTGCCTCTGCACTTGAAGACAATGATGTTGTTTCAGGTATGTCTTAAATTAAATTTTATTTAGTTCTTACTGTTTTAGTATTCAGTCTTTACTATTTCAATATTTTCAAATGTTTGAATAATAATTCTTATTAAATTATTGCAATCTTAGGCACCTTAATGATAAGTGATAAATCTTGTAATATTCTTTTTGATACTGGAGCGAGTCATTCCTTTGTATCGGAAAGCTGGGTGGAGACTGTTAAGCTACCAACCTATCGATTAGCAAACTCATTAAGCATCGGGTTATCTTCCGGAGCCCATATGTAATTCCAGCAATTCTGCATCATAGATATTCCTATTGGTGAACAAAAATATGGAGCTAAATTGATTATGTTGCCAATCACAAACTTTGATAAAATTCTAAGCATGAATTGGTTAAGTGAATATGGTGCTTCCATAAATTGCCAAAAGAAGAAAATTACTTTGGGCAGTGAAAGTTAGTTAAAATCCTTTGTGATAAGATTTAGTACTCAAGCATCATTGATCAATGCTATGAAAGCGGAGAAGCTAGTCAGAAAGGGATGAGATGTGTATCTTGTAATGATGTTGGGAGAAAAGAAAGAAGTCGTTCCTATTTCTGAAAATTGAATAGTTTGCAATTTTCCCAATGTTTATCGTGAAGACCTACCTGGTCTTCCTCCCATTTGGGAAGTAGAGTTTACTATAAAATTAATGCCATGAACCCAACCATTATCAAAAGTTCTGTATCGTATGGCGCTTAAGGAGCTGTAAGAGTTGAACAAGCAACTTCAATAACTGATCAAATTCTGACTTCGCCGTTGAATTCCTCACTCCCAAATTAGCTAAAGGTGAATTTTTGGGAATTTTCGGAGCACATTTCAAAAATCAAAATTTTTAAATAATTTGGGAAAATACATATGCAATTAGGCAATCATTGAGACCCTTATTTGCAATTTTCCCCATTCTTTTTCCAAATTTTTTGGCTGACCATTTTCTTTCATGCGGCTGACCCCCTCACCTCCCATGTGCATTAAATGCAAAGGCCATCTCTTCTTCCCCTAGCTCCCCTATAGCCAATGATGGAGCCTCCCCTTTCTCTCCTTCTTTAAAAGGGAGAGTTCAGCCATCTTCCCCTCTTTGCTGAGATTTTTCTCATCTCCTTCTCCTCCATTAAGCCCCTTGCATTGAAGAAGGAGCTCTCTCTCCCTCCAAGAGTTTTGAAAGAAGCAAAGGTCCCTCTCTTCCTCATCTTCCTCCTCCTCTAGCAAGGACAAAAAGGTACCCCTGTACCCCTCTCTTTTATCTTCTTTATATGGCTACAATGCTTCAATGTATCTCTAGAGATCTATAAACATATATGGAAGCCATTAAAGCTCTTAAAAGCATCACAGAAAAATGCTCTGCTTTCGTTTATTCTGTATACCATTGCATTCATCACCATATTTCATATAGCTATGATACTTCGTGTATGCCGATTTTGGTGTCGATGGAAAGGTATCGGAAAGACCTTTCCATCGATATATGGCACCGCATGTGAAGTGCTTTAGGTTGAGAGTAATCAAGCCTGAAAGTGACCCATCGCTGTTTACGTTCAGGCAAAATCACCGTCTGATACTACAGTACACTGCAGCACCCAGAGTTGCAAATTTGGGTCTGCTACAGCGCGCTGCAGCGCAAACATCTGCTACAGCACGCTGCAGTGCCCCAAGTTCGAATCCGGGTCCGCTAGAGCGCGCCATAGCGCTGAAATTAGCATTTTTGCCAGCTACAATACGCTGCAACGTGCTCCAGCATTTCCATATCGTATAGAGACCGCTATAGCGCACCCTAGAGCTTTAAAATGCACTTTTTGGCCGCTACAGCGTGCTATAGCCCTTCACTGAGGCCATAAAATTGAATTTACTATATCTTGGTCTTCTAGACTCCAAATTTAAAAATTTAAAGTACTAGATAGCTTAGAATTTCAGTGCCTACAATAATATAAATAAATATTTTGGTTTCAAATTATAGATTATTTAGAAATGACCAAAATACACATAATCATAATTAAGTCATAACTTAGTCAATTTAAGTCCAATTTGGGCCTACCACTAGTCAAAATATTTAGAGTGATGAAGAAAAGCTATAGCCCCTAAGTTTGCTGAATTTGGATACCAAATAAAAGAGTTATGCCTTTTTGACCCCTCTTAACTTAGAAAATTACCAAATCTACCCTTAGGAATTCAAATGGCTATAAATAATTCATTAGATCTCAGAATTTAATGTTCTTAGACTCTATGGAATCCTTGAATAGCGACTAACAATAAACTATATAAAAATTTAGATTTCATTAAGTACAAATTACAAAATTTCCCCTTGGATCAAAAACCTTAGATTGGACCTGCGGGACCTATTTCATACCCAAATTTAGTGTACCTACTATCTATCTTCATGTTAGACAGTAAGGAATTATTTAATAATAAGAAATCTCAATTTGGAGCATTAAATCAAAAGTTGACTTTTTGGACCCTTAGTTAGGGGCAAAATAGTCATTTTGTCCAAAATTTAGGTTAAGCATCATTAACCTCTAGATTATGTTCTATGCTACTAAAATTAGTATTGGAACTATATTATATTCATTTCGGTGAGAAAAATCATTTATTAGGTCAACTCAATAAAATTTTCTAAGTCTTTTCCTTAGGATCTTTTCACCTCATATTAGGATTATTCCTAAGTTTAGGGCTAGATCATAAGTTAGATTTTATTTATTGGGTAAGTGGGTTATTCAATAAATAAATCTTTAGTTTTATTAATTTCTAGATTTTTATAACTTATTTCGATTATTTTGTCTTTCAACTTTAAATCTAGGATTAGGAGATTCATCCTATTAAGTTTGATATGCTTAATAGAATATACCTTGATCAATAGATCACTTTTATACAGAAACCTAGATCTTATGTCTTAACCTTTTTGGATTATGTGATTAAGCTCAATCTCATGGTGTTTAATCCATAATCTCTAGTTTAGTAATTTTGATCAGGTCCTAGTATAGAACGTCTAAAATCATTAATTAAGTCATGATGATTTATTAGTTAACTCTTATAGTCAACTTTGATTAAGCATATTAGGACCTAACTAGTCTTAGTATTTTATAATCTATAAGGACGTACTTCTAAATTACACTCGATAGTAGGAACTGGAGATCCTGAACTTGTGTAACTTAGAATAGTTAGAATGGTTTAAATTAGATAATAACAGTATCACCATGTATAGAAGAGTCCCTTGTTTGATTTATTTTGTTGCTATGCATCCCTTGTCTTTGTGCTTAATCCCTTGGACATATCATATAAGAGAAATTTATGCATGAAATAAAAACTTAGAATAATTAGGATAACAGATACCTTTGGGTTCAGTCTCTGGGAGGATTCTGGTGCACATTTACCCTATTGGACGGGGTAAGGAGTAATAAGGAGGCTTAACATTACTCATTCAGGAGAGTGTGTTAAGTATGGAACCCGCGTAGTCTTACAGACGTGCTTGACTCCTCAGCTATTTCTGAAATATGTCCACATAAATAAAGTAAAATAACTAAAAGATTATGCATTTGTAATTATTGCCTCCTCAGTTCTGTTACTAGATTCTGTCTGCCCTAGCCCTGAAAGGCTATGGGAATTTCTGTCTGCTCAAGCCCTGAAAGGCTTGAGGATTTCACTGGCCCGATGGTCAACTTTCTGATATGGTAGTCTTTACATACCTGTTTCAGTTTTAGCTTACTGTGTACTGTATTTTGATGTATATTTCAGTCAGCTATGTTTCTTTACTTACCTGCTCACTTGTACATATTTATAGGATGTTAGACTTTGCTGCTACTATACGTACCATGTTCAGATTTTTGTCATTTAATTTGCATATGTCATATGATCATCAGCATGTTTAGGATTAGACTTTACTTTCAGTATTTTACTTACTGTACTATATATATATATATATATATATATATATATATATATATATATATATATATATATATATATATATATATATATGCCCATTCCTTACTTAGTCATTGAGGTGAGCTTTTGCCTCATTTGTCATTTAGTTATAAATGTTATGTTTAGAACTACCCATGTTTCTTTGTATGCTCACTGCACTTATGCTTTTGATGTTTACTTTTGTTGAGCTTAAGTATAAAATGGTGACATTAATAATACATATAAAATATTCAGCCTAAAATATATTTAGATAATTGTCTACAAGATTTTCTTTTATTGGCCAGGGCCCTGGCATTATGAAACCGATAATGTCATATTCATATAGATTTGAGGAGCTAGGTGTTGAAGCAGAGGTGCCTTACTTAGAGGAGGAGCTTCAACCAGGAGAGTCGGATATTGCTTAGTTTCTTTTAGCAGCTTGTGGATAAGTGATTTACCTTTCAGCCTTTTAAACTATTTAAATGTTGTAATAATACAGGTACTGTGATTGTGATTTACTTTATGCACCTTATTATTTTCTAAGCTATTTTATTGCTATTTCTTATGAGATGCATGATGAATTGATGTACTATTTATTTTGTTTAGCTTCCGCACTCTATATATATGTTAGATGTAGTGACTGATCCCTTCAGATGTTCTGTGCACGTCCTTCCCTTATTAGTGGATTATGAACCTACCTAATCCAATGATAAGTGAGAGATTCGCACAAGTGACCCACCGCTCCTTAGCCTAATGATTGTGGGCTTAGGGAGTAGGGCACCACAGTTGGTATCAGAGAATTCCATAAAGTGTCAGATTGGAAATTATATTCCACTCAACCTAATGGATGATTCTTCTGCCAATCAGTCACTAACTAAATACCAGGGTTACATCGAAGCACCATGATCATGAGCTCAGGATAATAAGAGTATAAAATTAGTAAACATTATCACAGTGATAGAACTTAAGTAAGTAGGAATTTAGGATAAATAACTGACTAATTACTCTGCATAAAACATTTGTAAAACTTGTAGAATCAAAATTGAGTATGTAGCTAACTAATCTGAATTAAACCTTTATAATATTTATAAGATCAAGAACTTAAGATATTATGACTCAACTTTCATACTAAGACATGAATCCCCAATTATATCCCGTCTCTTATACTTTTATTTCTACTTATGATTAAAAAGGGGATGGAATGTTATGACCTTTCGCTTTCTAAAATTCTGAAAGTGTATTTCTCTTAATTCGGATTCTAGCAATCAAAATCATGAACACAAAATAGAGTCCATCTCCTGCTCCCTCCAGCACCTCATCCAGTGAGGTGAGCGCCTTGCTGGAAGCAGTAAAGATGATGGTGGAATCCCACCAAAAGCAGGCAGAGTTCCACTGAGAGCAAGCAAAGCAAACTGCAGAGGTTCAAGCCAAGCAGGCCAGGAGAGAAGCCAGAGCTCAAGCCAAACAAATAGAACGGATGGAACGGCTACTCACCGCCCAGATGAACCAAAATCATGTGGCTTCTGAGACCGCCATGGCAACCCGCCACTCATCCCAGCATCACACCCAGTCCGCTGACGGATTACTCCATAGTTTCCTTTGCCTCAGACCCCCAACCTTTGATGGGAGTCTCTCCGCAATGGACACGGCTAACTGGATAAAGGTAGTATAAAAGAACTTAGCCAGTATCAAATGCCCTGATGCCGAGGTAATTCACCTGACAACGCACTTGCTCTAAGGAGATGCGGAATACTGGTGGGACAATGTCCACCACACGCTATTCGAAGGATGGGAATTGGAAGAAATATCTTGGGATGAGTTTATAGCGGTGTTTCAGGCTCGATATATCCTTACCTCTGCCAGGTACACCATGGCAGACCAGTTCCTCAAACTACAACAAGGAAGCCGGTCAGTCTCGGCTTATGAGTCCGAATTCAGGCGGCTAGCAACGTTCGCCTCCAATCTCGTTCCTACAGAAGCTGACATGTGCCATCGCTTTCGAAGCGGATTTCAACCATCCATCCGGAGGTTAGTTATATCCCACTGCTCAACCGACTTCACGGAGCTACTAGAATCCGCCAAGATGATTGAGCTAGATGAGACATCCGAGTCCAATCGCAGTTACGGTATAACCGTCGTTCGAAATGAGGCCCCTAGAAGAGCTAGGGTATATCAGATTGAGGCAGGGTCTGCATCAATGAATCCTTTTGATGGTTGCACCCGCCCCCACCCTTATGGGCGGTGCTACCACAAGACTGGGAACTGCCTCAATTGTGGAAGGCCAAGCCACTCCTACTATCGGGGCAATTACGCAGATACGACTGATGGCGACCAGATCGATCGCTCTAAATGCCAATGAACTTTCGATTTATTCCAGAAGCCTGCCACAGCCCATCCAACACTGCCACCTCCTCCCTCTACTCAGCAGCGTGAGACAGCTATTATTTCCCCCCAAATGCTCCGAGACCGCCTACCCGACAGCCTTACAATAAGCAGCAAGCTGGTCCGGTACGAGTCTATGCCCTTACTCCTACCGAAGCCACAGAAGATAATAACGTGGTGTCAGGTACACACTTCAGAACCAATCTGCCATTTTATTGTTATTACTTGCTTAGAAGTAATTTGTAGATTACTGCACTCATAATTAGGTACAATATATATAAATAATAAGCCATGCAATATTCTATTTGACACTGGAGCAAGTCACTCCTTCATCTCTGAGAGCTGGACAAAGTCTCTCAATTTGTCAGTACACCGCTTAGCAAAGCCTCTAAGCGTAGGACTACCATTCGGAGCTCAATTACAAGCTAGCCAATTCTGCAAGATACAAGCCCCCATCGAGGAAACAAAATTTGAAGCCAAGCTAGTGGTGTTGCCAATAGCCAACTTTGATGTTATCTTAGGTATGAACTGGCTGAGTCAGCATGATGCCATCATCAACTGCCAAAAGAAGAAGATCATCCTAGGCAGTGGTAAACAACCTAAGTTGTTCATAGGGAACTTTAGTACAAGAGCTTCCTTAGTCAACGCTATTCAAGCCAAGAAGCTAGTAAACAAAGGTTGCATTGCCTTCCTGGTAATGATGTTAGGAGAAAAGAAAGAAGACGTCCCTATACTCCAGAACCCTGTCGTTCGTGAATTTGCCGATGTTTTCCCCGAAGACCTGCCCGGTCTTCCACCTATATGTGAAGTAGAATTTGCAATCGATATTGCCCCAGGAACCCAACCTATTTCTAAAGCACCCTACAGAATGGCACCCAAAGAGTTGTAAGAACTGAATAAGCAACTGCATGAGTTATTGGAGAAAGGTCTTATCAGGCCTAGTTCTTCCCCATGGGGAGCAACAGTTTTATTCATCAAGAAGAAGGATGGGTCCATGCGAATGTGTATTGATTACGGAGAGCTGAATAAAGTAACCATAATGAACAAGTACCCTCTGCCCCGCATAGATGATCTATTCGATCAGTAGGCGGAGCAAAAGTATTTTCAAAGATTAAATTGCGGTCGGGGTGCCACCAACTGCAAGTAAAGGATTTCGATATAGCAAAGACTGCTTTCCGGACTAGATATGGCCACTATGAATTCCTAGTGATATCATTTGGACTAACAAATGTGCCTTCTATCTTTATGAACCTAATGCAATGTATCTTGAAACTATATCTCGATAAATTCGTCATCGTGTTCATAGATGATATTTTAATATACTCTAAAATGAAGAAGGAACACAAAGATCACCTCAGGATCGTGTTAGAAGAATTGAGAAGTCACCAGCTATATGCCAAATATTCAAAGTGCGAATTTTGGCTTGAATCTGTTGCCTTCTTAGGCCATGTTATAAACGCTCAAGGGATCAAAGTAGATCAAAGCAAGGTCAGCGCAATCCAAGAATAGGTACAACCCAAGTCAGTGACAGAAATCAGAAGCTTCTTAGGATTGGCTGGATATTACAGAAGGTTTGTGAAAGGCTTTTCTCATATAGCCTCTCTACTCACCAAACTCACCCAGAAGGCTGTACCTTTGAATGGTCAATAGCTTGTGAAGCAGCATTCCAGGCACTAAAAGATGAGCTTACCTCTGCCCCTGTGCTAGTTCTTCTTAAGGAGGGGGTAAACTATAAAGTATATACTGACGCCTCTGGTATAGGCTTAGGTGTTGTACTAATGCAAGAAGGGAAGGTCATAGCATATGCTTCCCGCCAACTGAAGACCCACGAAAGAAATTATGCCGTTCACAACCTCGAATTAGCTGTTGTAGTGTTCGCCTTAAAGATTTGGCGTCACTATCTATATGGAATTCAGTGCTCAATTTTCACAGATCATCAGAGTTTGAAGTACATATTCACACAAAGGGAGTTGAACTACCGACAGAGAATGTGGTTAGAATTAATTAGTGACTATGATCTTGATATCCAGTATCACCGGGGAAGGCGAATGTGGTAGCCGATGCACTCAGTCGTCATGCTACACTCTCCTCCTTAATAGCTTCAAGCCCTTTAGAGGAAGAATTCAGAAGGCTCGATATCACTCCAGTTTGTGGTGCTATGCTAAGCACGCTGATATCTATGAGTACCGTAGAACCAACATTTCATCGTGATGTCTCCATCTACCAAATAAAGGATGAGAAATATCTAAAGTTTAAAAGAGAAATCGAGAGTGGTCATCGATTCAACCTGCAGTTGCGAGGTAATGTAATATATCAAGAAGATCACCTATGGATCCCCAAATCCATGCATCAAGAGATTTTAGTGGAAGGCCACAATTTTGGTTATTAAGTACATCCTGGTAGTACTAAGATGTATCAAGTTCTGAAGAAGTCATTCTGGTGGCCTGGAATGAAGAAAAGCGTGGCTGAATTTATATCAAAATCTCATGCATGTAATCTAGTCAAGGCCGAACATCAGAAGCCTGGAGGACTTCTCCATCCTCTAGCAATTCCAGAATGGAAGTGGTTTGATATTTCCATAGACTTCATGATGGGCTTACCCAAATCAAGGTCTGGTGCTAATTCAATTTGGGTCATTGTCGATCGACTGACCAAATCAGCACATTTCATTCCAATGAGTCAAACTGATTCAGTAGAGAAATTGGCGAAGCTGTATATCAAGGAAATCGTTAGACTTCGTGGGATTCCGAGGTCTATTGTATCTAATCGTGACAGTTGATTCACTTCTAAGTTCTGGTAAGCTGTGCATCAAGACTTGGGGACCACCCTAGCCATGAGTACCACTTTCCATCCTCAAATAGATGGTCAAACCGAGCGAGTCAATCAAATTTTTGAAGATCTTCTTTGCCTATGTATTTTAGATTTTAGAGGCTTTTGGGAAGACCATATTCCCTTAGTTGAATTTGTGTATAACAATAGCTTCCAATCAAGTATCGGCATGGCTCCGTATGAAGCCTTGTACCGCAGAAAGTGTAGTACGCCCTTAGCGTGGTCTGAAACAGGTAGTGCTCAATTGTATGGTTCAGATTTAGTTGAAGAAACGAATAAGAAAGTGCATGTGATCCAGCAGAGAATTAGAGCAGCTCAGGACCGCCAGAGTAAATATTACGATGCCCATCATCGTTCTCTGGAGTTCAACATTGGGGATTTTGCCTATCTCAAAGTTAGCCCAATGAAAGGTGTATTTCGTTTCGGTATAGCCGGGAAGCTTAGTCTTTGCTACGTTGGACCATTCAAGGTAATAGAGAAAATTGGTTCTACATCGTATAGATTAAAACTTCCTGAAAATTTCTCTGCAGATTATAATGTGTTCCATATCTCCTCGCTACGGAGGTGTCTTCGTAACCCTTCGCATCTAATCCAATTTCCAGCAGTATCCCTTCAGCCGGATCTTTCTTATATGGAAGAGCCTATCAGAATCTTAGCTCGCGATCAAAGGCAGCTAAGAAGTCGTTCTATTTCCATGGTAAAGGTTCAGTGGAGTAATCGCTCAATTGAAGAATCACTTGGGAAATAGAGGCCGATATGCAACAAAAATATCCAAGTCTCTTTGAAAATCCAGATACCTTTAAGATTCAAAATTTCCGTTCTTAATTTTCTACGTGTTCTTTTCCCTTCTTAGTGATGATGTCGAGGACGACATCGTTTTTAAGTGGGGGAGTCTGTAACAACCTAAGTTTGTTACCCAGTATAAATTTAGCTTAATCATATCGTAATTACCATTCCATCAAGTTCATCTAGTCATTAGAACCAAACCCTGAAGGTTTGGAGCAATTCGGAGCTAAATCCAATATTTTGGATTATTTTTAATATTTAATTAATTATAAAATTGAGGTATTTATTTTGACCTCGAAATCAAAATCTGACTTCGTCGTTGCGATCATCACCCCTAAATTAGCTAGGGGTGATGTTTTGGACGCATTTGAAAGTCGTCGAATTTTCACCAATATTTTAATATAATTAAATGCGTCAAAAAATAGAAAAATTAAATAATCGTCGGAATCAAATTCTGACTTCGCCGTTGAATTCCTCACCTCCAAATTAGCTAAGGGTGAATTTTTGGGAATTTTCGGAGCACATTTCAAAAATCAGAATGTTTAAATAATTCGGGAAAATAAATATGCAATTAGGCAATCATTGAGACCCTTATTTGCAATTTTCCCCATTCTTTTTCCAAATTTTTCAGCTAGCAATTTCCTTTCATGCGGCTGACCCCCTCACCTCCCATGTGCATTAAATACAAAGGCCATCTCTTCTTCCCCTAGCTCCCCTATAGCCAATGATGGAGCCTCCCCTTTCTCTCCTTCTTTAAATGGGAGAGTTCAGCCATCTTCCCCTCTTTGCTGAGATTTTTCTCATCTCCTTCCCCTCCATTAAGCCCCTTGCATTGAAGAAGAAGCTCTCTCTCCCTCTAAGAGTCTTGAAAGAAGCAAAGGTCCCTTTCTTCCTCATCTTCCTCCTCCTCTAGCAAGGACAAAAAGGTACCCCTATACCCCACTCTTTTATCTTCTTTATATGGCTGCAATGCTTCAATGTATCTCTAGAGGTCTATAAACATATATGGAAGCCATTAAAGCTCTTAAAAGCATCACAGAAAAATGCTCTATTTTCGTTTATTCTGTATGCCATTGCATTCATCACCATATTTCATATAGCTAGAATACTTCGTGTATGCCGATTTTGGTGTCGATGGAAAGGTATCGGAAAGACCTTTCCATCGATATATGGCACCGCATGTGAAGTGCTTTAGGTTGAGAGTAATCAAGCCCGAAAGTGACCCATCGCTGTTTATGTTCAGGCAAAATCATCGTCTGATGCTACAGCACACTGCAGCACCCAGAGTTGCAAATTTGGGTCTGCTACAGTGCGCTGCAGCGCAAACATCTGCTACAGCACACTCCAACGCGCTGCAGCTCCCCAAGTTCGAATCCGGGTCCGCTAGAGCGCGTCATAGCGCTAAAATCAACATTTTTGCCAGCTACAACATGCTGCAGCATGCTCTAGCATTTCCATATCATATAGAGACCACTATAGCGCACCCTAGAGCTTAAAAATGCACTTTTTGGCTGCTACAGCGCGTTACAGAGCGCTGTAGCGCTTCACAGCGGCCAGAAAATTGAATTTACCATATCTTGGTCATCCGGACTCCAAATTCAAAACTTTAAAGTGCTAGATAGCTTAGAATTTCAGTGCCTACAATAATATAAATAAATATTTTGGTTTAAAACTTTAGAAAATTTAAAAATGACCAAAATACCTATAATCATAATTAAGTCATAACTTGGTCAATTTAAGTCTAATTTGGGCCTACCACTAGTTAAATATTTAGTGTGATGAAGAAAAGCTATAGCCCCTGAGTTTGCTGAATTTGGATACCAAATAAAAGAGTTATGCCTTTTTGACCCCTCTTAACTTAGAAAAATTACCAAATCTATCCTTAGGAATTCAAATGGCTATAAATAATTCATTAGATCTCAGAATTTAGTGTTCTTAGACTCTATGGAATCCTTGAATAGCGACTAACAGTAAACTGTATAAAAATTTAGATTTCATTAAGTGTAAATTACAAAATTTCCCCGTATGTCAAAAATCTTAGATTGGACCTGCGGGACCCATTTCTTACCCAAATTTAGTGTACCTACTATCTATCTTCATATTAGATAGTAAGGAATCATTTAATAGTAAGAAATCTCAATTTGGAGTATTAAATCAAAAGTTGACTTTTTGGACCCTTAGTTAGGGACAAAATAGTCATTTTACATAAAATTTAGGTTAAGCATCATTAACCTCTAGATTATGTTCTAAGCTACTAAAATTAGTATTAGAACTATATTATATTCATTTCAGTGAGAAAAATTATTTATTAGGTGAACTCAATAAAATCTCCTAGAAATTTTCTAAGTCTTTTCCTTAAGATCTTTTCACCTCATATTAGGATTATTCCTTAATTTAGGGCTAGATCATAAGTTAAATTTCATTTATTGGGTAAGTGGATTATTCAATAAATGAATCCTTGATTTTATTAGTTTCTAGACTTTTATAACTTATTTCGATTATTTTATCTTTCAACTTTAGATCTAGGATTAGGAGATTCATCCTATTAAGTTTGATTTGCTTAATAGGATATACCTTGATCAATAGATCACTTTTAGATAGAAACTTAGATCTTATTTCTTAACCTCTTTGGATTATGTGATTAAGCCCAATCTCGTGGTGTTTAATCCATAATCTCTAGTTTAGTAGTTTTGATCAAGTCCTAGTATAAGACGTCTAAAATCATTAATTAGGTCGTGATGATTTATTAGTTAACTCTTATAGTCGAAATTGATTAAGCTTATTAGGACCTAGCTAGTCATAGTATTTTATAATCTATAAGGACGTACTTCTAAGTTACACTCAATAGTAGGAATTGGAGATCCTGAACTTGTGTAACTTAGAATAGTTAGAATAGCTTAAATTAGATAATAATAGTGTCACCATGTATAGAAGAGTCTCTTGCTTATTTGATTTATTTTTTTACTATGCATCCCTTGTCTTTGTGCTTAATCCCTTGGACATATCATATAAGAGCAATTTGTGCATAAAATGAAAACTTAGAATAATTAGGATAACAGATACCTTTGGGTTCAGTCTCTGAGAGGATTCTGGTGCACATTTACCCTATTGGATGAGGTAAGGAGTAATAAGGAGGCTTAACATTACTCATTGAGGAGAGTGTGTTAAGTATGAAACCCACGTAGTCTTGCAGACGTGCTTGAATCATCAGCTGTTTCTGAAATGTGTCTACAGAAACAAAGTAAAATAATTAAAAGATTATGTATTTGTAATTACTGCCTCATCAGTTCTACTACTGGATTCTGTCTGCCTTAGCCCTGAAAGGCTATGGGAATTTCTATCTACTCAAGCCCTAAAAAGCTTGAGGATTTCACCGGCCCGATGGTCAACTTTCTGATATGGCAGTCTTTACATACTTGTTTCAATTTTAGCTTACTATGTACTATATTTTTATGTATATTTCAGTCAACTATGTTTCTTTACTTACCTGCTCACTTGTACATATTTATAGGATATTAGACTTTGCTGCTATTATACGTACCATGTTTATATTTTTGTCATTTAATTTGCATATGTCATATGATTATCAGCATGTTTAGGATTAGACTTTACTTTTAGTATTTTACTTGCTGTACTATATATATATATATATATATATATATATATATATATTCCCATTCCTTGCTTAGTCATTGAGGCATGCTTTTGCCTCATTTGTCATTTAGTTATAAATGTTATATTTATAACTACCCATGTTTCTTTGTATGCTCACTACACCTATGCTTTTGATGTTTACTTTTGTTGAGCTTAAGTATAAAATGGTGACATTAATAACACATATAAAATATTCAGCCTAAAATGTATTTAGATAATTGTCTAACAAGATTTTCTTTTATTGGCCGGGACCCTAGCATTATGAAACCGATAATGTCATATTCAGATAGGTTTAAGGATCTAGGTATTGAAGCAGAGGTGCCTTACTTAGAGGAGGAGCTTCAACCAGGAGAGCCAGATATTACTTAATTTCTTTTAGCTACTTATGAGGATGAGTGATTTTCCTTTCAGTCTTTTAAACTATTTAAATATTGTAATAATACAGGTAATATGATTGTGATTTACTTTATGCACCTTATTATTTTCTAAGCTATTTTATTATTATTTCTTATGAGATGCATGATGAATGGATGAACTATTTATTTTGTTTAGCTTTCGCACTCTGTATGTATGTTAGATGTAGTGACTGATCCCTTCAGATGTTCTGTGCACGTCCTTCCCTTATTAGTGGATTGTGAACCTACCTAATCTAATGATAAGTGAGAGATTTGCACAAGTGACCCACCGCTCCTTAGCCTAATGATTGTGGGCTTAGGGAGCGGGGCACCACATTACCTAAGTCAAGGTCTAGTGTTGATTCATTTTGGGTCATAGTCGATCGATTGACCAAATCGACACATTTCATTCCAATGCATCAAATTGATTCTGTAGAGAAATTGGTGAAACTATATATCAAAGAAATTATCAAGCTTCATGGGATTCTGAGGTCTATTGTATCTGATCGTGATAGTCGATTCACTTCTAAATTTTGGAAGGCTTTGCATCAGGACTTGGGAACTACCCTAGCCATGAGCACTGCTTTTCACACTCAAACAGATGGTCAAACAGAAAGAGTCAACCAAGTTCTTGAAGATCTTCTTCGCCTATGTATTTTGGATTTCGGAGGCTTCTGGGAAGATCATATTCCCTTAGTTGAATTTGCTTATAATAATATTTTTTAATCAAGCATCGGTATGGCTCTGTATGAAGCCTTGTATGGCAAAAAATGAAATACACCCTTTTGCGTGGTCTAAAATAGGCAATATTCAGTTGTATGGTTTAGATTTAGTTGAAGAAACGAATAAAAAGTGCAATTGATCCAGTAGAGAATCAAAGCAGCTCAAGATCGCCATAGTAAATATCACCATGCTCATCATTATTCTCTAGAATTTAATGTTGGAGATTTCACATATCTTAAAGTAAGTTCAATGAAAGGAGTATTTTGTTTTGGTATAGCTGGGAAGCTAAGTCCCCGCTACGTTGGACAGTTTGAAGTGATAGAGAAAATTGGTTCTGCGACCTATAGATTGAAACTCCCTGAAGATTTTTCTATGGTTCATAATGTGCTCCACATCTCCTCTCTATGAAAATGTCTTCGTAATCCTTCCCACTTAATATAACTTTCAGCTGTATCTCTTCAGCCAGATCTTTCTTATATAGAAGAGCCTATCAGAATTTTAGCTCGTGATCAAAGGCAGCTGAGAAATTGTTCTATCCCTTTGGTAAGGGTTCAGTGGATTAATCGCTCTATTGAAGAATCCACTTGGGAAAAAGAGGTCGATATGCAACCGAAATATCCAAGTCTCTTTGAAAATCTAGGTACCGTTAAAATTCTAAATTTCAGTTCTTAATTTTCTACATGTTCCCTTTCCTTCCTTAGCAATGATGTCGAGGACGATATCGTTCTTAAGTGGGGGAGTCTGTAACAACCCAAGGTTATTACACAATTTAATTTTAGCTTAATCGCATCTTAATTATTATTCCGTTAAGTTCATCATTAGAACCAATCCCTGAAGATTTTGTGCGATTCAGAGCTAAATCGAATATTTGAAAATTTTTAATAATATTTAAATAAAGAAAAATTGAGATATTTAATTTGATCTCAAAATCGAAATTTGACTTCATCGTTACGATCGTCATCCTCAAATTAACTAGGGGTGATGCTTTGGGCGCGTTTAGAAGTCATCGGATTTTTGCGAATATTTTAATATGATTAAACACCCTGAAAATTAGTATAATTAAATAATCGTTGGAATCAAAATTTGACTCCGCTATTGGATTCCTCACCCCCAAATTAGTTAAGGGTGAATTTTTGGGATTTTTCAGAGTGCGTTTATTTAATATGAATTTTTAAATAAATTAAAACATTAAGAAATGAATATTTTTAAGTCTTTTCTCCATTTTTCTTCATTTCTTCCCATATACCTGCGCCTGTCAACCCCATTCGGCGCATCCCTCACTTGGGCACGCAATGAGCGATCTCCTTCCCCTCTTTGCTGAGGTAAAATCTCATGTTGGCCTCCCCCTTCTTCTTCCCCTATAAATGGAGCTCAACTCCCTCTCCTCCACCCTTTGTTATCAATCTAAAGCTCCCTCCTTCCTATCCATTTTTGCTGAGCAGAATCTTCCTCATCCATAGAGAAAAACCTCAACTTCTTCCTCCATTCCTAGTAGTTGAAGAAGAAGAAGAAGCCTCCTCTTCCCATCACTTGCTGTTGCTGACAAAGGAACCTTCAAGTCTTCAAGTGTAATAACCCAAGGTTGTTACCCAGCTTATTGTTAGCTTAATTGTATCTTAATTATCATTCTGTTAAATTCATCTAGTCATTAGAACTAATCCCTGAATATTTAGTGCGATTCTAAGCTAAAACAAATATTTTAGATTATTTTAATATTTACTTAATTAGAAAATTGAGGTATTTAATTTGACCTCGAAATCAAAATCCGACTTTGCCGTTGCAATCGTCACCCCCAAATTAGCTAGGAGTGATGCTTCGGACACGTTTGGAAGTTATCAGATTTTCGTAAATATTTTAATGTAATTAAATGCACCAGAAAATAGAATAATTAAATAATCGTATGAATCAAAATCTGACTTCGCCATTAAATTCTCCACCCCCAAATTAGCTAGGGGTTTTGGGATTTTCGGAGTGCATTTATTTAATCTGAATTTTTAATGAATTAAATGAATAATTAAGTATCATTTATATTATTTTTTCCCTTTTTTTTGTCTTTTCATCCCTACCTATTTTGGTGCCTCCCCTCCCTCATTTACACGCAAGAATGGCTGAAGGTCTCCCTCTCCTTTCTCCCCCATACTTAATGGGAGAGGACTTGCCTCCTAGCTCCTATAGGCTATGTTCTTCATCCCCTCCTCTTCTCCTCCTTTAAGAAGGAAGCTCAGCCCCTCCTCTTCCATTTTTTCTTAAGCTGAAGACCCATCTTCCTCCCAAGCTCTCCCTCCTTCCTCCATTGATGCACCTTGAAGAAGAAGATCCTCCCCAAGTTCCTGAAGAAAATCAAAGTTTTCCTCTTTCTCTTCTAAAGGCTAAAGTACACATTTGATATACTTCCTTGGCTATTTCATTTCACTATTATGCTTATTTTGCATCTTTAGAAGTTTATGATTGAGTATGGAAGCCATTACAGTTCTTCAAAGTATTAAATTTAATGCTCTATTTTCATCCATTTTTGCATACCCGAACCTTTAACTCCATTGTTCACATAGTTAAGATAATACATTTGTGCGATTTTGGTATCAATGGAAAGGTCTCGAAAAAACTTTTTCATTGGTATATGGCACCACTCGTGAGGTGCCCAAAATTGGGAGTATTTGGGTACGAAAAGAAGCCCGTCACAATTTTTGCACAGGCAAAATCACCATCGGGCGCTGCAGCGCCCGAGGTTTCGAACTTGATCAACCATAGCGCGTTGTCGCGGGCCATAGCACATCGTAGCGTGCTACAGCGCATCACAGCGGCATAATAAATTGTGATGTATAAAAATATATTTTTTATAAAAATAATAGAAATTCACCGTAGCGCGCCATATCACGTTGTGGCGCGTTATAGCGTGCCATAGCACGTCGTAACGCCCGCACTTTGGGGGATCAAGTGCCATAGCATGCCGCAGCGCTTTTAGGCACTGCTACGCGCCATAGTGCTAAAATCCACCGTAGCGCCCAAAAGCGCTGCAGCGCGCCGTAGCGCCTAGCTTTCGGCCGGAGGCGCTAGTTTAGATAAAATTGAGCATTTTAAGGTTTATAGGACCCTAGTTTAGATAAAATTGAGCATTGTATAAAATTTTATGTGAAAATCAAATTTGAAAGTTTGTCCTTTATAGCATGCGCTAAAACTTCTCATGTGTCTTAAACATTTTGTGCTAAATATTAAATAATAGAATCTTTGAATGCTTGTATTTTCTAAGTATATCTTAATAACTAAATTTGCATGAAACTTAAGTTCTTTAGATTTGTAATCAAGTGCTAATCCATTTGGTTTGATTTAGGATTTAGTTAGCTTTAATTACCTTCTATTCTTTTTCACCTTACATTCCTATGCTTTCATAATATTATGATATATGTTAGAGAACTTTAACATTTATTTGGATACTTGATATACTTAATTGACATTAAACTATATTTGAACATAAGAATCTTAAAAACTTGATTAAGTAAATAATACTTAATCTAAATCTGAAATTTACCATCAAAAATACACCAATAATATATTAATTTATCATTGATCTATAAATCAATCATTGGTCTTAATTTTGGTAAGGCTAGGGGTTAAACCCTACTTATTTTGATTAAGATATAAACCTTAGTCACCTTAATCAAGTAACTTTGATTGAAAGATAATTCAACTTGCATGATTCCAATAATATATGTGATTTGACATTGATCTTAATTTATTAAATTAGAAGTGATAAGGTAATTAAAGAACTTGTGTGATTAAGTAATGTAATATACAACTAATTCCAATTAATCCTAAATGGATATGCAACTAATTACTTAGTTAATATTTATTTTTATACATTTGTAACCATCCATTCATTCATTACGTTCATCCATTCATTCATCACAAGCATTTAAATATAAATTAAGCTCCAACACAAGCGTAATAAAAGTAAAGTAAACAACATTAATTCCAAACTAACAATAAACATAAATGAGGAAAATAAAATGAAAGCTCACTTATAATTTATATTAAGCTATATATTTTTAGTATATGATAAGCGGAAGTAATTAATTTTTAGTACTTGGTCCAACTCCACTTGCCTCCAAATGCACCTGATCTATCACATTTTAGCATTTAAATATGATATGACAAAGCCAAGAAATAAAAAATCTAGTTAGACTAAACAGTCTAAGAATATTTAAAGATTGGCTAAGTATATTATTATTTTAATTGGATATCACTACTAATTATAAAATAAGCACAAGCATGGGTGCAATATATTAGCATACAAGCGAGGAAAATTAAGTAAGAAAAACAAAGTGAGTTAAAATACTCACTTAATTATACATCTTAGCCTGTAAATAGAACAAGGGTAAAATCATCCTAAATAGGCTAGAAATAAACTAATGTGCATATGAAAGTAAATGAAGTAAAGCATGTATATGTTCAAATGAACTTATGCAAAATAAAGATAAGAAATAGTGAATCATTTAAATATAATTTTACAACATTCATTATAATCTTAGTAGACTGTAAATAAGTAAAGTACAGTATTAAATCATTGAAAATGCATAGTAAGGAAATTGAAAGAAGATCTTAGACTATTAGTCTAAGATTCACATAGTCTAGAACTATGAAAGGTAACATAGCTAAAAGCTATGATGAGTCTTAATAATCTATAAAATTGAAGAATATCTCACATGTTTATTAATTGAAGTTATTTTAATATGTACTCATTATGTGGGCATATTCAGAATGAAGAGAGGAGTTAAGCACGTCTATTTAACAACTAAAGAAAAGCTAGGTCAAATCCTAAAACACTCACATTCACCTTCTGAGAATATGAGGTCTCCTTATTACTCATTTTTCAGCCTACTCTAGACTGATCCACCAATATAAGCCCCTAATAATTTTAATGTGAAAGTTTTATTTATGCACAATATCTTATTTAAATAATTCAATGAATAATGCTCAGAGCTAAGAAAGCATTACTATAAATTCAATAATTACAACTAAGTGATATCCAAAGTTATCTAATTTTAATGATCTACTTAATAATTTGAACTAATTGAGCTCACGATTAACTTTGAGATATTGATCTCAAGTTAATTATAAGTATAGTAGTAGTTAGGGTTTTGAAAGTAGTAAATTCAATTCAATTGGTATGATATGACAAAATAATTTATAAGTATAATTATCACTATTAGAAACTAGGTCGTATTCACATCCTAAACTATAAGATTCAATTGTATAATTAAATCAAGATTTAGGTGTCTAGTAGGAATAGATTAAGATAAAGAAAATATCTAAATTAAGAAATTTGAGTTAAGGTAAATTCACTAAAGTTCACTAGCTAGGTTATAGTTTGAAGGATCTAACCAATCAAGTACTAATCTAGCTGGACTATTATAAAATAATAGGTTTAAAGTAATTAAATATTAGGACTTTAGAACTACAAGTTCTAAGTATTCTAATAGTTGATATTTAAGGAATTCAATAGGATTCCTAAACTAATATAAATAAGTTAGGGATTCCTATTACTAGATCTTAAATATTCATGAAAGGAATTTAGGGATTAGGATGAATGAACTAAGTTCTAATCTAATCACTAAAGCTAGATATAGTTGATGCATTAATCTATAATTACAAAGGCATTAAGACTAACTATTCTTAATGGGTGTAACTAATAGATCTTGGGATCAACTATAGATCAAATTATAAATCAATCCTAGAGTTTCTACCTTAAATTTGAAAGGTGAATTAAGCACTTGATAATTAATTCACATAATTAGAAAGTTAAGAACTAAGCTCACACTAAATGTAATCTAACTTGATAAGGGAGATAATAAATATGACATGTTAGATATCCTAGGGTTTTATAATATCTAAAATATATTATCTAAGAAATTAGAATTATTACAATAACACCTAATTAAGAGTCAATAATCTAAAATCACTAATTATTGTCTAATGAAATTAATTTGCATATAATTGAAATCCTTATATTATAAGGAGAAAGATACTAAAACTAAGGAATTGACTAAAAGAGTAGATATATGATAGAAGAAGTTGCTCAAGCCTGCATAAAACATATTAAAAAAAGTACATATATATATATATATATATGTATGTATGTATGTATATATATATAATGTGTGTGTGTATGTGTATACTAATGTGCACATGGAAATGAATATAAAATGTATATGTTTAATATGACATATATTGATTAAATGTAATAGCATTGTAAATATACTGTAGAAAAGTGAAAATAAAACTAGAAAATGAAATAGTGTAAATGTAACAACCCAGGTTGTTACCATGATTGATTAGGACTAACCCTAAGTATTAAACACAATTATAAGCGCTAATTAGGTCAAGTGGAGTCAACCTTTGAGACCTAGTCCAAATCAGGAGTTAAACGAATCGAATCCTGATTTCTAGAAATCCAGAAACCCTAGAAATTGACCTATTTAAATTGATCTCCAATCGAAAAACGGACACTGCCATTACATTCCTTGACCCCAAATTAGCTTGGGGTGAAGTTTTCGTGTCAATCGGAAGTCGTCGAAATTTTGACGAATATTTTAATAATAAAAATATCACGGAAATCGAGGTATCAAAATACTCGTCGGATCAAAAATCTGACTACGTCATTGAATTCCTTGACCCCAATTTAGCTAGGAAAAACATGTTCAAAATTTTTTCTGAAAGATGTTAAGAAAAAAAAATTAAAAAAAATATTAATTAATTAATTAACGGCGCCGTCAGATCAGACGGATCCATCCGGACCGTCCGATCGCATGCAGATCGACGGCCCTCAGCCGCGATCCGCGTCACGCGGTCTGGAGCCATCCGAACCGTTGGATCGGCCCAGATCCAACGGCTGCGGAGTCGTCGACTTCCTCGACAACTCCCCCCGTGTGACACGCGGCCGCCCGTCGCGGATGCTGGCCAATCTGGCTGCATCCAGACCTCGGCAAGGTCGTCGTCCGGTCTATAAGACCTCGGCCGACCCATAGGCTCCGAGTTTGCAAAAATCGGAGCCCGGATTGAGCCGAAATCAAGCCCCGAAGTCAGCCCAGATTTTCCGCCAAATCCGTTCGCCGATCCGACCTTCAGGTACCCCGATCTCCCTCGTTTACCGTTCGATCGTTGCAATAATTGTAGGATAGGTAGATTAGGATGTCATCTACACATCCACCGTTCCGATCGGGCTCAAACACCCCCGATCGGGTGCACCAGACCCCCGAAGCAGGCGGGGTTCGGTCCGCCGAACCACCGGAAGACGAACAGCCGCGTCTTCGGGCCGGGCCGGGTCGACCCGCGCCCGACCCGCTCAGGTCGGGTCCGCGTCAGCGCGGGCGGGGCCTTCCCAGCCACGTGGCCTCCTACGGGCCAGCCACGTGTCACGTGGGGCCCGCACGCCGAGCCCGCGTCGCTTCGGCTTCAGCCGTGGGGCCACCAGTGCCACGTGGCAGCCTCTGGGCACGCCACGTGTCACGTGGGGCCCACAGCCCGAGCCCGCGTCGGTTCGGCTCCCCCAGTGGGGCCCACCGAGCCACGTGGCAGCCTCTGGACCCGCCACGTGGCAGTGGGGCCCACTGCCCGAGTTTACCGCGGCTGTTTGCCTCCTAGTGGGGCCCACAGTGCCACGTGGCAGCCGCTGGCACTGCCACGTGTCAAGTGGGCCCACAGCCCCGTCACCTAAGCTGAGTCAGCAGCCGTGGGACCTACAGTGCCACGTGGCAGCCTCTAGCAGTGCCACGTGTCTGGTGGGGCCCACTGACCAGTCAGCCGTGCTGAGTCAACAGCCCATGGGGTCCACTGTGCCACATGGCAGCCTCTGAAGGTGGCACGTGTCAGTGGGGCCCACTGTTGATTAATTAGAAATTAATTAAGTTACTGTTAGTGTTAATTAGCCCTAATTAACTATGGTTAGTATTAATTAACCCAGGATTAGTGTTAATTACTTTTGAACAGTATATTTGATTAATTAAATATTATTATAAGTTAATTAGTATTAAACAGTAATTAGGATAATTAATTAAACAGTAATTAGCTTAATTACTTTTGAATAGTAAAATATAATTAAATTAATTCATAATTAATAAATAATTAGGACTAATTAAAAAGTAATTAGCACTAATTACTTTACTACAGTAAATGATATAAAAATCAGAAATATTTAATTTAAACTTTAGGAATGAACAGTAAAATAATACAATTTGAATAAATGAATAGTAAAATAATTCAAATTGTATTTTTGAATAGTAAAACTTAAAAGTTTAATAACTTTTTGTAGGATGATCCAAACATAGCCAATATGGGTCTTAAAATACTCAGAAAAATATTTAGGATCAAATGGCGTAATATAAAATTTCGTTTCGGGGTACGCATAACGAGGTAGCATTTTGGGGCCTCTTTAAGACCCCATAACTTTTTACCCGATTATCAAAACATAGTCAATATGGGTCTTAAAATGCTCAGGAGAGCGGCCCCATCACCGTGGTAGTATTAGTTTTTCCATTTGGACATCATCACAAAAAGTCAACTCTATAATTTAGAGTTGACTTTAGTGAAAAATGACCAAAATGTCATTGGACTTCAAATGGCCATAACTTGGTCAATTTAACTCCAAATCCAAAAATTCAAGAAGCTACCTAGTTTAGAATTTCAATGCCATCATTTTCACAGAAATAATATTTAGGAGTTGAACCCTAAAATTTAGGCAAATGACCAAAATATCCCTAGCCTTATTTTAACCATAACTCGGTCATTTCTTGTCCAAATTGGACGTACTTACTGTCTATCTTCAAGTTAGACAGTAAGGAATTAGTTGGAGGAGAGAAAACTCAGTTTAGACCTCTAAATCAAAAGTTGACTTTTTGACCCTTAAAGTAGGGGCAAAATAGTCATTTTATCTTAAAAATTGGAAATGCGCAATTTTAGCCCTTAATTAAATTCTTAGGATACTAGGATTAATAATATAATCATATTAGTGCCATATAAGTAAATAAAACAAGTCATTAAATTGAATTCTAATAATTTTTCCTAAGTCTTAAGCACCCTACCTTAAGGACCTTTCCTGAGATTAGGACTAGAACTTAGGTTAGAGTTCATTCATTGGTAAAATTGGGTTACCTTATGGGTGAAACCTTGGTTTTGGTAGTTTCCAGATATTATTTTGTTTTATAAATCATTCTGATTAGTTTATCTTTTTAACTTTAGATTTAAGATAGGAGATTCATCCTATTAAGTTTGATTACTTAATAGGATTTACCTTAACTAGTAGATCACTTATAGTATAAAACCTAGAACTTAGGTCTTATCCAGTTTGGATTATATGATTAAACCTAAAATCTCATAGTGTTTAATCCATAATCTATAGGTGTAGAAGATCTTGATCAGATCTTAGTTAGAACGTCTAAATTCACAAAATTATGACGTATGATTTATTTGTTTAATTCATAGTCATCTATCTGATTGATCTAGATTAGAACCTGCTCAGTTCTAATCCTTTTAACTTATAAGGATGAATTTTCAAATTACACTCGATAGTAGGAAAATGGTGATCCTGAACTTGTATAATTTAGAATAGTTATAATGGTTAAGTAGAAAACAAACGATATCACCATGTGTAGTCGAATCTCTTGCTTACTTGTTATTTGTTGCTACGCATACCTTGTATTTTTGTGCCTTATATTTTCTTTGAACATATCATATAAGACATTTGATGCATAATTAAAATGTTAGGAAATTATGGAGACTCCTTAGATTCCTTATGAAAATATTAAAGTAAATAAGTAAAATAATAATGAATTGATGTGATTGAGCTGCCTCTCAGTAGTTTTATTTTGATCAAACCGAATGTTACCCTAGCTGTATCGTGCTATGAGTTGCCCTAGTCATACTGTGCTAGGATATTTCGGTATGATAGTTGGTGACCTAACCGTATCGAGCTAGGAGTAGCCCTAGTCGTATCGTGTTAGGGCCATATATGTGACTGTTGTTGGCTTAGTCGTATCGAGCTAAGATCTTCAGTTTCTTTTGGCGAGCTAGTGTAGCTCTTTTCTGTATGGCAGTTGACGTATTATAGATTTATATGCAGTTGTGGTTATTTCAGTATATTCTTTTTTTTCAGTCAGATATTTCTTTGTATTGCTTTATATATATTTAGGATGTTAGACTCTTGCTGCTATATGTATATATCACTACTGAGTTATTCATTTTTAATTGGCATATTATTTTTATTGATCACCAGCATGTTTAGGATGTAGAATTTTTCTTCCAGTATTTATTCAGTTATATTTACACTCATATGCCTTTCCTTGTTTACTTGTTATGCGAGGCATGCTTCAGCCTCTTTTCTTTGCCTTGTTTATACTATAGAGCATAGTCTATAGTTTGCCTTTTTACTTGTGTTGCTTACTGCTCCTGTATTTACACATCATGCTTAGAAGTAAATGGTAAAATGGTGATATTATATAACCTTATTAAAAATTCAGCTTAAAATGTACTTAGACAATTGTCTAACCAGACTTTCTCTTTTTTGGCTGGGGCCCTACATTGTGAAACCGACAATATCAGGCTTAGAGCAGTTTGAGGAGCCTGCACCCGAGGAGGAGCCTTACTTAGAGGAGGCGCAGCAGTTAGGGCCAAAAGATATCTAGTCATTTACTGCCTGTGATGAGTGAATTTTGAACATTTATTTTGTTAAACTTTAATTGATGTAATAATACAGGTACCTATGACTGTGTGTTCAGATTTCACTATGCTACTTTTCTGAGTTATATTTCTCTTCTTATTCACATTATGATACTTGGATGTCATTTATTTATCGCTTTCGCACTCTGTATTTTTACTTATATAGTGACTGCTTGATTGATTCTGAGTTAACCTTTCTCTAATCAGGTGGATTATGGAGTTTATCCTAATCTAATGCTAAGTGAGGGGTTAACCAGAGTAACACTCCACCCTTAATCTAAACCTATTGAGGGTTAAGGGTGAGGGTCGCCACAGTAAATAATCTGATAGTTGCCTAAGGTAACTTAATAATTGCTCACACAAGATTGAAGACCCTATAAAATAATCTACCTAGGTCATATAACTATGGATATAACAACTTAGTTATTCCTCTTTCTCTTTAAGAGATGGGATCAATTCTCACTAATCTAAGGCTAGCTAGCTTTAGGTTGACCTAAATGTAATCCATACTACTAAACTACTAAAATATCAAATCAATGCATAATCATTTCAGTCCAAGCCAAATTTTAATCAATAGGGAAGCTTAATTGGGAAGAATCCCAAAATTAGCTTAAAATATTAATATTTTAAGATCTTAAAAATGATATTTTGAAATTTGCATGCAAATGGAATGAAATTAGCGGATTCATAATCTTTACATCTTAAAAATCACAAAGACAGGAAGTAAGATTAATTTGGAGCACAATTGACTTAATTAGACACAAATTACTTTTAATGAAGAATAGAAAGTCATTAACAAAATAAATTGTCAAAATATAATTTAAATATCATATCATTATTCTACACATTTTTCTGATTATTTTGATTTATAATTTTGCTATATTTGAATGTATTAAAAAGTTATTTAATTAATTTAGTTTGTATTAATTTCCCTAAAGTCCAATCAATTAAATAAGGATTATTCTTACAAATATTCCTTATTCAGACAACATAAATAGCTCAGGGCCAGTCGGGTTGCGGTCCAGCGACTTTGGACCGAACATTGCCGCGATTCGGCTGAACCGCGACACAGTGCATCTCTGCCCCCGACGGATTTGAGGGTTGAGGTTTCTCCTTACACATATAGTTTAAGGACACATATTATAAGTTGAAATGAAGTTGAAGACAAGACCTTTTCAACACACCATAAAGCCCTAATTAGCATCACCTTTACCATCCGAATGCTAGGGTTAAATTATGATGACCTAGGCTTTACTGTGTAGGGCTATATGTCCCTCCACAATCCAACATTTGGTGCCAACAAGGTGCCATTGTGTTCCTTAGTCAAGGCAAACCGAAGGAACACTTAATCTATAGCGAAGGGAAGCTGGAATGCTTAGAAGCCAACGGTCACACTCGGGCACTATACATCACTGTACATACCCTGGTGCATTGTAACTAGGGTTCTATCTTAGCACAAAGATTCTCATGAGATCGTAATTAGAGAATCTTTGTTTTCCTATGTTTATGTTGTCAAGACATTCATTTTAATTAGGTGATCTCATGAGCATTGATTCCACTAACGAGCATCACGAACACGTCATGCACATTTAGATAAGGAAGTGACTTCATCGGGCTTCATGAACTATGTCACATCATCCTAAGCTCTCGATGAATCCTCTTCCTCCTTTCACGTATGCTGAGCAACGGAGCTCAGTTTGTGGGTCTTAGCTCACACACATCGACCTCTTAATTGAGCTTAGAGCATTGTGTGTTTAGGCTCAAGAACTTCTCACATTCAATTGGGCTCACTCGAGGCCAATTAGGCTCGACGATCAGTAGGGAATGAAGGATAAGAGTGAAACAAAACTAAAGGAGATGAAATTGCACAGGCAGGGGATCGGGAAGAACATACCTAGAGTCCGCTGATCGCAGGGTTCGCCGAGCCAATTCTCTGCGCCTAGAGGTTGAGAGCTCTTCCTTAGGTTTATGAAGCTTAGGTTCGCAGAGAGGAAGAGAATGGAGTCGGGAGCTAGCTTATGCAAGAGGTGGAGGGAGGCAAGGACGGGCCGTGGCACGGTTCTATGCCATGATCGCGATTATGGCAGCGTGGAGGGACACGATAGAGCACAGTTCTGTGGTGTCCCAGTCATTGGATTCAACGGCTAGATCAAGAAAGCGGCACGAATGACTTCACAACCGTCCGATCTAAACGGTGAATTGAATCGAACTGCACAAAACGGCTAATCAACCGTTAGTCCAATCATTTAATTAATTAAATAAAAAGTTATTTTTTCTTCTTCTGAGCTTTTATTGCTTGGGAGAGAACTGGCTTCTGCTATGATCATTTTTTTCTTTCCGATTTCTACCTATGCTTCTATCTTTGTTGTTTAGTTGAGCAGCTCCTTCCATTCCTTCGTGGATTGATATTGATATGTGAATAGTAGTTTATCTGGTACTCCTGGTTTGTTATGGAGGATGATTTTGCCTTTGCTTGTTTGAGATTTGTTAAGATGATGATGGATGGTGATGGATTTTTTGGGACAAATCATGAGCACTGCACCAGCCTCAGTTGAAGGAGTCGAAGGATCTGGTCATAATCTACTTTTGTTTTGTTGTTTTTTGTTCTTTGTTTTGAACCACTTGTGCTTTGATTTATCTTTATATCTAATATAGTCATGCGCAATACTCTCACAAGTTATAAGAAAATAAAAAAAAATGCCGTCATCGCACGCTAAGCCAGACTGTGATCCGAGGGTTCAGCATTTACTCGAATGACATTTAATCGCCGCGTCTGTAGCACCGAAATTAGTATAAAATTAATATGATTTAAGACGACGAATCGCCCACTCAAGTGCTAACACCGAACCGTTCTGTCACGCATTTTGCCCCATCACAATCAGAGAGAGAGAGAGAGAGAGAGAGAGAGAGAGAGAGAGAGGAGGGGGATGGCAGGGCTTGCCGCACTTCTGTTCTGGACATTCGCCATCTCCGCCGCAGCAGACGATCCGTACCGCTTCTTGGACTGGAATGTCACCTACGGCGACATATTTCCTCTCGGAGTTCGGCAGCAGGTTGCCTACTTTCTCTTCTTCTATCTATTTACCTCTGATGACCTCTTCTATTGCTCTCCTTTGCCGACACTCTGCTTATTTGCGCACAGGGAATACTCATCAACGGGCAGTTTCCCGGCCCCGACGTATTCTCTGTCACCAACGATAACCTTATCATTAACGTTCACAACAGCTTGCCGGACCCCTTCCTCATCTCATGGTACTTTTTCTTTTCATGTCCGCAGAATTCACATCACTGTAAACTTACTCGGTAAAAGCTACTCTTCTGCAATTCACATCCCTGTATTGGAAAAAATGCATGCAGATGCTTCATGCTTTATTTTTAACTCATTTCAAAACATAAATAAATATTGATTTTGAAACTCTCTCTAATTTTAAGTCCAGTTGAATGGATTGATTGAGTCTGGTTCAAATTGAGCTTGACTCGAATTAAATTGAGTTCGAATTATTGTTTGTATTCATCCTATCAACATGAAAATATCACCAAAATATCACCCTTTCAGTGCTCATCATCATAAAAATTTTAAAATTTGTGTTAAATTGATTTTAATTGAAATTCACTTGTTAAAATTATGATTATAAAATCATTACAAGAATTTAATTGCTTAGAGAAAAGATATGAAAAATTTTCGAAGGTATTGAAGTATTTTCAAAAAATTTAATGAAGTTCCGGTTGAGCTTAACTAGAATTAAATTTGAATCAGCTCAAATTGATACTTATTTTAATGTAAGTTGATCTGACTCGAACTCTCGATTGGAATTCGATTGAGTTTTTGAGTTGTATTCAACTTAAAAATTTTTAGTTATGTATTAGCTTAAGTTGCTCTAACTTGAATCAAACTCAATCTTACGTAGATGATAATATATCCAAAACATTAACCACTGATCACAGTAATATTCACAAGTTAGCCTGCTTTGAATTTAATTTATAAATTATTGATTTTCTATTTTTGTATACAATATAAATCTAATGAAAAGGCAAGTTTTAAGGCATAGAGATTTGAGTAATACACTATGAGGGTGGAATTGAACGGCTGTGATTGATTTGCTGAGACAGGAATGGGGTGCAGCAGCGGAGGAACTCGTTCGAGGATGGGGTGTCCGGGACGACGTGCCCGATTCCGCCGGGAAAGAACTTCACCTACATTCTTCAGATGAAGGATCAGATCGGAAGCTTCTTCTATTTTCCGTCGCTGGCTATTCACAGAGCCGCCGGAGGATTCGGGGGCATACGCATCCTCAGCCGTCCGCTCATACCGGTCCCCTTCGACAATCCCGCTGGCGACTTCACCGTCCTCATCGGCGACTGGTACAAGGCTAACCACACCGTAAGCTCATCTTTACACTTTACCCTCTACAAATAATTCTTGGATGTGTGGGTGAATACTTGATCAGTAGGCCAATCTTTAATTCCTTTTGTTTTTCCTAGAGTTCATACATTCAGCTCCTGTGCAATGTTGGATAGCGACAGAAGATATTGCAGTCATTAAGCACGCGTTTTCAATAAAATAGCCAAGAAAAGCATCAATTTTGCCCGACATATTAAATTAAATTTTTATTTAGATATCAATTATTTTCATGATATTTTAGAATCTATTGAATTTGTAAATATAAAAAGTTGAGAGGGAGAAATGTAAAATCCGAGGGGTCGATTGTGGAAGTCAAGAGTGTTGCTGCCCTGTGCAGGATTTGAAGGCCAGACTTGACGGAGGAAAGAAGCTCCCTTTTCCGGACGCCGTCCTCATCAATGGCCGTGGTCCCAACGGCTACACGATCACCGTTGATCAGGGTAACTCCTCTACATTCTATACATGCTTTTTACAATTAATTGTTCATTAGTTCCCTATAAATATTCAATCTTATCGAATACTAAACCATAATTAATTTAAATAAAAAAAAAACTATTTTACTAAAAAAATAGCTATTAATTTAAAATAAAATTTTGTTAGGACGCTCATAATGAATGCATCTATTAAGATTTACTAATCAAAATTATATCCTTATAGTTAAATAAAGATTTTTATAAGACCAAAATATTTTATATTTTTAAAAGCAATGAAGGTTTAGTGGGATGAGATCTAACTTTTTTTGTTAACTAGTAAGAAATATTATTCGTATACGGTCATAATAAAAAAAAAATCCTTAAACATGAGATTATAGCATTATTTGCATTTTATCCGTTCATTTATTATAGAGAAATGCTATTTAGATTTACTGATATAATATTCATAAAAACTCATCCAATAAAATTTAGATATATTTCAGCATAAATTTTAAAAATAATATTTATATTATTTTAATATAAATAAAATAAAATATCAATAAAATAATTTAAAATTTTATTGTATAAATTTTATTCACAGACTGTATTATTAACTTTTGAGGAGCATGTTCGCTTGGGCGGGTGCAGGGAAGACTTACCGTCTAAGGATATCGAACGTGGGCGTGGAGCATTCTCTGAATTTCCGCATAGAAAGTCACGCGCTGACGCTGGTGGAAGTGGAAGGGACCCACACGCTCCAGACAGCCTTCACGTCTGTTGACGTCCACGTGGGCCAGTCCCTCTCCGTCCTCTTCACCGCCGGCCAAACCCCGAGGGATTACTACATCGCCGTCTCCACCCGCTTCGCCGCCGATATCCTCAACTGCACCGCCATCCTTCACTACTCCAACTCCAACCGGCCCGTCTCCGGCCCGCCCCCGCCCGGCCCAACCTCCGAAATCGATTGGTCCCTCAACCAGGCCCGGTCCATCAGGTAATTAATTAATCCGTTTTTCATACCAATTTCATAATCACATTCCTGGCCCAGCACTTTACAAACAAATATATGAACAAGTCCTACATAGGTTTAAGGCAATATGCATTGTACGGAGGCTCAAATAGTATCAATGTAGGCATTTAAGAAGATCAAACGAGCCTGATCGGGTTCACCATGTGTCTAGGGTGTGTGGAGTGACGGTTCGTGTCCCCAGTGTTTTCCAAAACAGGCCGCCCACTTACCCGCAAAGTCAAAACCAGACTACGTAAGCTGAGAAGAGAGATGCGGGCGCAGAAAAAATAGTTCAGTGCCATTGTTCTCTCAAAAATTAGCATGCACTTGAATATAAAATTGTCTAACACAAATTATTATATATTAGAATTACAAGTAACCAAATATGAAACATAAAATCAAACTTAATATAAAAGTTAGCTATAATGTTTGCATCAATTTACTCTAAACTATTTTGCGTTTATATAAAAAGTTAGCTATAATTGTTGATGAAATTCAGTTTTTTTGGAAGCGCGCAACAACGAGCGTTCGAAGGCGCCAGGGCGCGTCAAAGGGCATGGCGCCTATTTGTTACCCGAGAGAAGCGCATTATAGCGCGCCGCAATGCCTGGACACCCAAGAGGCTAGCGCAAGAGCGCGCCGCAGCTCCTTAAAGCCTAAAAAGAGGGAGCTATAGCGTGCCACAGCGCTTGGATGCCCGAGCGGCTGGCGCCATAGTGCGCCGCAACGCTTGGGCAACTCGGCGTGTCGTGGCGCCCGCAACTCAACAGGCATAGATCTGGCCCTTTTTAGGGTTAAGATTGAAAATTCCAAAATTTGGCAGTCTTCATAAGAGTTGTGGGTGTGATAGCTGCTCCATCAAAAAAGAAGAATCCATTTAGGTATTAGCATCGAATCACGTAAATTTTTTTATTGTGCTGTGATTGTTTGCTTACGAGTTTTTTCTTTGTTTGTTTTGATTTGTTCACCATACAATCTTTTGTTATGCATTGTTGAAATCCTACCACCCGACCAAGATCCAAACAATAATATTTGCCATAATTTGATTTTGTATGTTTATTAAAAATAAATTTTTGCTAAAATATAGGGTACACCACATTTAGTGATCAATATAAGAAAGTATCAATTGTTAGCTGGTTACAATTTTGAGATGTAAAAGCAAAAAAATACTAGAAGCCTTCTGGTTTACGCTGATTCTCTTCCTTCTACCTAATTGAACGTAGGGCTTAATAACAATCCTTATGTAAGATTAATGGTTTCTCAAAGCTGTAGGGCAATATATGTGGACAAAATGGGCTAGGTGTTCTTTAAGTTTATTGATTCCTAATTACAGCCATTGGTACAACAAGTGAAGTCTCTGCTCTTTCTCAAAACCTCGAGCAATGGAGTATTTAGGTATTCAATGATGGCTTATGCATTACTACTAGCAGCCTTAATTTCTTTTGGAATAGTAAGATAGTCCACAAACTTTCCTTTAAACTGAGATTACCGGCGACGTATAGTATAGATTGAACCGCCTTTTGATTTTGTGTTAATACAAAGAAGAATGGGCAAAATAATTGCGGAGAAGATCTGCTTCGTCCACTTAGAAATCAATCTGCTCTGTTCTTCGAGATAACTCGTTCGAACTCCATTACGCCAACAGCGGAGGAGCGGAGGAGGTTCATCTGCTCGTCTAGACGAAACGAAATCAATTTTGTTACATTTATTTATCAGATCTTCTCGTGACAAACAGGACGAACCTGACGGCGAGCGGGCCGAGGCCGAACCCTCAGGGATCGTACCATTACGGGCTGATCAACACGAGCCGGACCATACGTCTCGGCAGCTCGGCCGGTCTAGTGAACGGGAAGCAGCGCTACGCGGTGAACAGTGCGTCCTTCGTCCCCAGCGACACTCCGCTGAAGATCGCCGACTATTTCAACATCTCCGGCGTGTTTCGGGTTGGAAGCATTTCCGACAGCCCTGCCACGGGAAGGGCCATGTACCTCGACGCATCCGTGATGCCTGCCGACTACCGCGCCTTCGTCGAGATCGTCTTCGAGAACAAAGAGAAGATCGTCCAGGCGTGGCATATTGATGGCTACTCTTTCTGGGTTGTCGGGTACGTTTCCTATCCCTACTTGTTTCTCTAAATCATACCCGCGACGCCATTTCTTATTGCATTGCAGAATGGATGGAGGGAGATGGAGCCCTGCCAGCCGCACCCAATACAACCTCAGAGACGCAGTGTCTCGCTGCACCGCGCAGGTACGACTGCTGCACTTGAAAACTTCCTCCAATTCTTTGAAAAGTTAAAAGAGAAACTAAGTAAAGGATCGGTTGGAAAATGACAGGTGTATCCGAGGTCATGGACGGCGATCTACATGGCGCTGGATAACAAGGGGATGTGGAACGTGAGGACGGAGCTGTGGGCTCGGCAGTATTTGGGACAGCAGTTTTACTTGAGGGTTTACTCACCGGTTCAGTCCTTCAGGGACGAATACCCCATCCCTAAGAACGCCCTCCTCTGCGGCCGAGCTACCGGCCGCCGCACTCGCCCCCTCTAGCTCTCATGGGAAAATGCCTTTTAGTTAATTGTTAATTTGTGCATTTCTATTAACCGACCTATCTCAGGTCGATTATTGAGGATGTTTAACTAGTTAAAATGAGTTGCCAGAGTTGATTAGTTTTCTTAGTTCAATAAACAGATAATTTCTACCCGGTTGTTCTAAGAAGAGATGTTTAAATTTTTCTTAAAGGGTTTTTGCTCCCAAAATGAGCCAACCTTTACTCTAACAGCCCAATGTTATGTATTTAGCAATCAAATCAGTTTGTAATTGCTTTCATCATATGGTGTTTAGAGCAAATCCAAAATGCTCAATAGAATATTTTGATTATTTTAATATATTTATCAAAATTAGAAAATTATGATAATTAATTTGGCTTCCAAATTAAAATGAACTCCTCACTTCTAAATTAGTAAGGAGTGAAAATTTAGGAAATTTTGGAAGCTCTTAAAATTTCTCGATTATTTTATTATATTTTAAATACTCAAAAAATTAAAATAATTAAATAGACTTTTGATTAAAATGATGATTTATTTTATTAGTTTATCCTTCTCAATTTAGTTAAGGGTGAATTTATGAATTTTTGAAATTTGTTTGGATAATTAATTTTTTATTAATTAATAAAGGAGAATTAAATAATTAAACATTTAATTTTAACTTTTTATTATCCTAACGGCACTTGACCTGTCGTTCGCTTGAACGGAGGGATCGATCCAGATCATCCAAATCCTCAGCACGCTAATCGGATGATTGTGGCTTATCTCCCTCGCGTGAGCTTGACGTGTGTGGCACATGGCTCACGCATGCGTCGAGCAGGGCTTTGACTGTTGATCACACGCAATTGAACCCATCCTCTTCTTTCTTTTTATTTTACTGCATTGAGTATCACTTCTACACGAATCTGGTAACAATTTAGAGCTAAGGAACCCGTAGGCCTTCAACCTGATTGCACAGAACCATCTTTCTGTTAAATCCTAGGTACTCCTCTACTTTATTTCACTTGATGATTTGATGCAATTGTTTTTCGCATAGCTATTCCATGTTGTTATGGTTGATTGTCGAGCTTCAAACGGACCCGAATGAGCCCGATCAAACCTCAATCGTCCAACGGTGAACAAGGACCTATAATAGTGCCCCGTAATCTCCCATAAGATCCGATTTAGGGCATCATATTTTAGGGTGCTAGAGTAATCCATTTGTAGTGTTTCTGGTAGAGACCTTTCAACCATCATATTACTCACCACTTGAGATCGCTTGAGTGAAGAATATTTGGATGCCTTAAATCTACTCTTTTTTGTTTCGCCAACTCATTCCTATGCGGGCTGGGCTGGGTTGAGCCCGGCCCGCATAACCCGTAAGCAATAGGTTCGCATGTGCGTGGCCAAACCGCGGGCGGGGGTCGAAGGCTGCCTGCACGCAAACGAGCCGAATGGAGGATTTGCAAAGTGAATAGTAAAAGCAAATTTTTAAATAAATTAAATTAATTATGTCAAACTTTCAATGCTTCATAACTTCAAAAGCTCGAGTTCACAGAATAAATGAAATCGAAATAGCTGCTCGTCAAAATGATCAAAAAAATACAAAGAATATTAATATGAGATCAAATTTATATTTTGATAATTATTTTTGTTAATCACCTTTTTGATGATCATTAAGGTTGCATAAATTTTGATAGGGTCAATTGGCATGCAAATTGAACATGCATGCTGTCCTTGTAATCCTTATAACATAAAAACACTTAAATACTAAATTAATTATCATTTGGATGTTAATTGGTAAAATCACATTTTCACACCTCTTTAATAAAGAAAAATCCTAATAATTAGTTTAACGAATTGCTTATCTCTCAATAACTTATGATAGCATGATTGCAAAGACTTGTTGAATCATATAAGCATTTATTTGAACAAAGTAAATAGTTGTAGATACATGATTTGGCTTAGAGGAAATATTAGATCTTAGGAGTGACTTGGATTGAAAACTTGTGATAAAAATTAATCAGCTTATTATATAGGTTTTAATTTGATTTCATCCTATACCAAAGTCACACTAAATCTTAATATGGTATTTAAGACCCTAAGTAATTAACCTATTAGGTCAAATACCTTTCTAGATTTCACTATTTAACTCTTAAAAATTTAAGCAGTCTACTTAGTATATGTTAGGCTATTGCTATCTAAAGATGATAAATATTAAGTTATAATTCACATCTTGAATTTAATAATTAGGTAAGGTAATCATTCTAGGTTAGTATTTAGTGAATAACTTCAAATAAGTAAACATGAATTGAGCCATAAGAAGAAATTATTCATTTAGGAGTTCAATAAAACATCACTCTTATAAATGAATGAGAAATTAACCATCTTTAAGTTAGATCACTCTTTTAGAATTATTAAAGTGATTAAACTATAATTAATAGATTACATAGATTAATATGATGATACAAACAAACCTAAGAATTAATATAAGTCATAATAAGAAGTTAGGTTATCGATGCATCCCTCTTATGGTCACCTGCTGCAGCTCATCATTGAAGCCATTGTGTGTAAATCTTCGGTGAAGATCTCCATCAACGGCTTCATAGTGCAGCCGCTGTAGCAGCCTCCTGTATGCTTCCCTTTGCTGCGAGCTCTACAGTGGCCTTTGGTTGCAGCCTCAATTTGACAACCCAAATCTTATGTAAGATAATTAAGACAAAAAACAAATTCAATTAAGACAATCAGGATCTCAGGTAAGTTTAAAATTAGGCCCAACCAAATATATCGTTGGAGTATATTTTGTGATTGTAGTGCTCAAGTTTGGAGGTAATCTGACTAATAGATACTCATGTAGTAATTTTAAAAAAATTTTAAATACAGAAAATTAGTAAAAAAAAAGTAGTTCAAATTTAAAAATTTAGTGTCGTTGGACTCATAATAATAAAAGAAGCATATACAAAACTTTTCATCAAATTTTGAGCTTCAAATTGTTCGTAATTAATTTTTAAAATTTTTAACTTCAAAAATTAATTAAAAATAAAATATAGCTCTGAATTGAATTTTTTTTTATCGAGAGAGTTCGACTTGTCAAGACGGGCCTCCTGATACAAGTTCGTCAAATTTGAAAATCTAACAAGAAAAAAATTTTCTTCCCAATTTTAAAAATTTAAATTTTCTTCCCAATTTTTTTTCTCTCATCTTCTCTCCCCCCTTCCTTTGCACCGCTTTCGGACATAAAACCCCCCACCCTCCCAATCCCATGCGTGCCCTGCTAGGGAACACAAGGGGGCAAGCCCCCCCTTTAGGGGGCCACGTGCCACCTTAGCCGCCTGTCCGCTAGGCCGGCGAGAAACCCCTTGCACCACCGTTATTTCTATTTAAAGCCCCTCACCCATTCTCCTCCCCTCACAGCCATCCACTTTCGGCACGTTGTTGGCCTCCCTCCTCCACCTCCCTACCTCGCCAGCAACCCCTAGCCTCCCTCTCCTTCCCGCCTCGGCAACATCGAGACCTTCCCCCTCCTCTTCCCCTTATCTTCTTCCTCCCTGACCAACGACCAACCCTCATCACGCCACCTCGTCGTGCCGACACCTTGTCGTCACTCTGTCAAACTCCTCCTGAGTCATCTCCCACCTCCTCGGCATGTCGTCGTCTCCCCACGATAAGCCTCCTTTGAACGGGAGAAGGGTCATACAAAGAAAAAAAAATATGAGTGAGAAAAATTTTATGGGCAAATTGAAATATTAAAATTTTAATTGAGAAATAAAAATAATTAAAAATTAATTTGACTACTAACATCTAACCTACTAACCACTAATTTGTATTTTTGCTCATAATTTTTATTTTTCTGCTCTTGACTTTTTTTAATTTTGCTACTAACATTTATTTTCTGCTCATAATAGTTTTTATGCAATTTTTATGTTCTTTATTTTTCGTTTTATTTATTTATTTAACATTAATATAAATATATATATATATATATATAGTAATGTTGTCCAAACTGCTAATGTTGCACCTAAAAAAATATGTATAATGAGATGTGAGCAGCATTGTATTTTTTATATTTTTATTAAATATTTATTTTATTAAATATTTATTTTATTAAATATTTATCTTTCGCTGATGTGGCACGCAATGTTGCTCATATCTCATTTGATAGAATTTCATAGATACCTGTAACAACCCAGGTTGTTACTTAGGTTAATTATGACTAATATTAATATTAATTGAAGTTCTAGTTCACTAATTAAGTAATTTAGAACTTATCTCAAAAACCTAGGTCAAACTAGGAGCCAACTGGATCAAAATCAGAAATTCTGAAAAATCCCAAACTCTAGAAATTGACTTTTTATTTTGACCTCAAATCAAAAATCTGACTTTGTCATTGCGTTCGCCACCCCCAAATTAGCTATGGGTGAAATTTTAGATGCAATCGGAAGTCGTTGATTTTCAATGAATATTTTAATATTATTTAAAATACCCCAAAAATTGAGATAATTAAATACTCATCGGATCAAAATTTCGATTGCGCCGTTGCGTTCCTCACCCCTCAATTAGCTAGGGGTGATTTATTGAAAATTTTATGACAGTATCTAACTAGTTAAATTTAATTAATAAAAAAGGTTCAAAATAATTTAAATATTAATATTTAAATGGAATTAAACGACGCCGTTTCTTTAGACGTAACCCCGTTTGAATTTTTTTAATTTGCCCGTCAGATTGGACGGCCAGATCGGGCCGTCACTTGATCCGAATCGGACGGTGCCGAGTCCTCGTCTTCGCGCGGCTCACGCGTGTCGCAGAGAGCGACGCGCGTCAAGCCGAAAATCTCCTCGCTGACATCTGCCACCTCCCTGCTGCTCAGAGCTCGATTTTAAGAGCTATACCCACCCTATGGCTCGGGTTTGATATTTTCTTTCAAACCTTGAAGTACGGCTTCAGTTTTAGGAGAAGTTGTGAACCTTAACATTTTTGCGAATGTCAAAATAAGGTACTCCCATTTTCTAAAGCTTACAATCAATTATCAGTTTATTGTTTCGAACCTGATTATAGCATGTTGGGTTTTGATCGGGTTCGATCGTGTCCGATCGAACCCGATCTTGCAATTCGAATCGGGAGGTTTCGGCAACCCCCATAAAACCCTAACGTCTTCGCAGAAGGCGAAGAGTTTTTGGGTCCGGTCGATTCGGGCCGGACCCGAACCGCTTTGCTAGTGGGGCCCACTTATGCACCGAAGTAAGGATGTGGGGCCCGCTGGCTTGTCGTCCATGCGTACCATTCAGACGCGTGAAGGTGGGTCCCACGACCATCGCGCCCGTCAGTAAAATAAATAAATATATATATATATATATACTAATTATAATAAATTAATAGATATAATCATTATAAATCTTATAATAACTTATATATATTAATTAATCTACCTAAAGTTATATGTATGTATCTATACTTATATATATATATATATATATATATATACAAACAGAATAATGAATAATTAATAAATATAAATAATGTATTAGTTAATTTAGAAAAATATAATTAAACAGTGAATTAATTTTAATAGTATTATTAAATGGTTATATAATTGCATTTAATTTAATTAATACCCTAACTTTAAAAATACATAACTTAATAAATATAAGTCCAATCATAATAAATAAATATACCATTTTGATCAGTAAAATTAGAGAAATAAAATGAAATAGTCAAATTTTCATTTGGACTAATATTTTACTTAGTAACATTTTAGGATATTTAAATAGTCATAAATTATTACAAACCTTCACTTAGTCATAACTTTTTAACCCCTTATCCAAACCTATTGAATATGGGTCTCAAAATACTCAAAAAATCCTAAAAAATATTATGGTAGTATTAGTTGTGCTGTTTGGATTAGATTTAGACTAATCACATTTAGGACCTAACCCTAATTAGGTCAATTAAACCCTAAAACTTCAATTGACCATAAGTTGGTCAATTGAACTCTAAATTAGGTGATCCAAATATTAAATTAGATCAGAGAAACCTAACTTACAGTAATCTATAAAAAATATTTTAGATCCAACAGTTAGATTTGCTATTCACCCCTAATTACCCTAAAACTTGATTAGTGAATATTAGCAAATCTAATGATTTAAAGTGGACAATTTAAGTTTCAGAGAACTCAAAGAGTTTATTAGAACCTAATGGTAGGATTGGATTAGTGATTTGGTGATTAATTTCACTAATCACTCACTGATCACTCTAAACCTTAATTAGGCCATAACTTAGCCAATTATAATCCAAATTAAGCCTACCACCAGTCATTATGATCAATGGATCATTTGTGTTCATAGCCACTGATTTCACTCAATTTAGGCACTAATTGACAAAATTAGGATTTTGACCCTTAGTTAAGAAAGCCTTAATTACCCATTTTACCCTTAAGCTTGTATTGGCCATAACTTGGCCAATACTTATCAGAATTCAGAAATTTTAAATTTTATGGAAACCTTAAATAGTAAACAACAATAAATTGAAAGAAAAGTTAAATTTTATTCAGTCAAATTACTAAAATACCCCTATGAGTTAAATTCATTAATTTGATCTTATAAGGCCTAATAATTACCCAAAATTTGTGTAATTACTGTCTAATCTTATATTAAATAGTAAAAAACACTTAGCCATAAGAAAATTCAGATTTGGAACCCTAGATCAAATTTTGATCTTTTAAACCCTTAAGTAGGGGCAAGATGGTCATTTTGCCCAAAATTAGGGTTTAACAACTTAAAGCCCTAAAATCACTTTCTAAATGATATAATCAGTAAATAAAATGATTCAAGTCATAAATTAAGTAAGTTTAAGTCTTAATTTGATTTTGATTTAAAACTTCAAATCTTAAATCCTTAAGAAATCTTAAGTAAAATCCTGAGCATTTCTTCCTTCCTTTATCCTTCTTAGAACTTTCCTATAGGTCTTTTAACACTAGTTAGGATTATATGTCTGAGAGATACTCTTAGTAATTAAGAGCCTTAATTCCTAGGATTAAGAATAGATCTTAAGTTAGAATTCATCTATTAAATAAATTGGGTTACTCAATAGGTGAAACCTTGAGTTCATTAGTTTATAGATTTTCCTAAGTTTATTTAATGATTATTTTATCTCTAAATTTTAGAATTAAGAAGTAGAGATCTATCCTAATGAATTGATTATTCATTAGGATTTGCCTTAATCTAAATTTGTGAGTATGGATATTAAACCTTAGATCCTTAAGATACACCATTTGGATTAAGTGATTAAATTTCATATTTGGAGTTTAATTCTTAATTCTTTCATCTTGATTTGGCTAATCAAGATGGGTTGGGATTTTGATAAAATATTAAAATAGTATGTTTGACTTATTATTTACCTTGTATAATCGACATTGATTTAATAAAATTAGAACCTGATCAGTTCTAATTATTTTTAACTTATAAGGACAAATTTCTAAGTTACACTTGATGTGTAGAAAAATGGTGATCCTGAACTTGTGTAACTTGGAATAGCGATAATGAATAAAGTAGAAAACAAATGGATAGCACCTGTGTCCTAGTTGAGTCTCTTGCTCACTTGATTTAGATGCTTTGCTTACCTTGTTTTGAGCTTATAATTTGTTCACATGTATTATGCATAGAACATTTGATAAGTGACTCATGTCAACCTTGTTTTATATAATAATAATTGCATATATCATCATCCTTGTTAAGATCATTTAACATTTGATTATTAGAATGTAGCCTAATTAGTATGCTTTTTTCCTGTACCTAGACTTTAGTACAGGCCAGATCTAGACCTATGACTGACTAGGGTGGTATTTGTCTGTCTAAAGTAAGTCTAACCATACCTAGGCCTAAGACAGGCTAGGTTGGTATATGCTAGACTATATACTTCTTACTTGGCCTCTTTTTATACCCTTTATTGGCATTACTAATTTAGGTATATTTCTAGTTTAATCTATATTATCATTTCATTCATAATAATTCAATTCATATTTACTGTTCCAGCTTACATTTCAGTACTATTTTACTTACTATTTCCAGCATTTTCTAGCTTTACTATTACTTATAGGATGTTAGTTCTGCTTCTTGTTTATATTTATAGGATGCTAGTTCACTGTTATGTATTCAATTATTTTATATGTTCATATGTCAAATAACATATTCTTGGATTGATCATAAGCATGTTTAGGATATATTTTATTTCTAATTACTTGTTTATACTTACCTTTCCTTGTTACAGTTACTACGGAGGAGGTATGTGCACTTCTTAGTTGCTTTAGTTATAAACTGTTGTTTATAACTTACCTGTTTCTTTCTTATGCGTCCTTGCACCCATTTTATGCTTTTATGCTTACTTGTTATGGTGATATCTAACAACATAATAAATTGATTACCCTAAAATGTACTTAGATAATTGTATAATTAGATTTTTCTTTTTTTGACTAGGGCCCTATCATTGTGATACCGACAATGGTAAAATCCGAGTTGTTTGAGGTGATAGAACCTTTTGAAGATCAAGTTCAGGAGGAGATCCAGGCTTTTGAAGACTCTTAGTTTTCTTTCTTGCAGTTGTGAGGATAAGTGCTTTATTTCAGTTCCTTTAAACTATTTTAAATTATTATAATAATATAGGGTTTAACTTTACTTTCAGCTTTTACTTATTTTGCTCTATTGTACTTATATAATGGATGGATGTTGTATATGTATGCTTCTGCACTCTGCTTGTACTTTACTTTTATTTAGTGATAATATATTATGAGAAATAACAAAGCCTTTGATTATAATAGATCAATATTAGTCACTAATCTATTCATAAGCAAGAGCCTTGTCATTTAGATGATCTCTCCATCGTAATCATGTTAACTTAAGAGTTAACATGACCACAGCGGAGTTGGGCTGTCAGAATACCACACACACACACAATATATATATATAATGATTATATTATTTTACTATATTATGTTAAAATAATAATGATAATAATATTAATTTATTATTATTATCATAATTATTGTTATTATCATTGAAAGAAATAATAATAATGATAATTCATTAATATTATTATAATTATCATTAAATTATAATAATAATAATAAGTATATAAATTATTATACTTATTAGTGTGCGTATAATAATAATAATAATAATAATAATAATAATAATAATAATAACAATATTATTATTATTATAAAATAATATTATAATAATAATTATATATTATTAATATTGCTATATTATTCTTTCTTTAATATTATATTCTAATAAAAATAATAATAACAAATATATTATCTTGATTATTATTATTATTATCATTTAATTATAATCATAATACTAATAATATAGTTATAATTTTTTTATAATATTGTCTCTCTAATTTTTATTAAATAATAATAATAATAATAAGTATATTAATATACTTAATATTATTATTATTATTATCATATAAATAGTACTAATAATAGTAATGATAATAATACTAATTATTATTATTCTAATATTCTCTCCAAATAACTTTATGCACATAACAATCACTAGCATTATTTTCTTCTCATTATCATATTCTTTCACTAGGATAAATAATAATAATATTTTTTATGTGTAAATTATCATATAAATGATAATGATAATGATAATAATATAACATTCTTATATCATTATTATGCCTAGTTATTATCTCTACTTATATATATATATATATATATATATATATATATATATATATATATATATATATTATTCTCTCTTTAAATAAAAATATTATTCCTTTTTTTCTTATCTTATAAATATAAATTATAATAATAATATCAATGTTATTATTATTATTATTATTATTATCACGATTTTCTGTCGTCGCCGTCGATAATAAAAGTATATTTTTATAAAAAATTTTACACACAAATTTAATCGATCAACTTAGCAAGAAAAATAGGTACCGATTATCATAAAGTACATTGTATGCTAATTTTATTATATGCTACTTCACTTTGAGCCTCAAATTTTTTTATTTTTTTGACAAGTTGATAATCATTTTTTAAAATTACTAATGAATTTATTATCACTTTTGATTGTCACACATTTTGAGAAAAATTATGATATTTTATATGAAATTATATCATTAAAATAAATATTCTGAAAAAAAGATTCTTTATTACTAGACCTGTACTGGATTAGGCAAATATATTAGGAATATAAGGAGACCTTATCATTACTCTGGAGTGGGTTTGTATTGGTTAAAATAAAATATAAAGAACAAATTACTAGATCAGTTAGGCGTACCTTGCATTTATTTATTGTGATAGTAAATGAATTATTTATTTGACAATTGTACAAATTTACTTGTTATATATTATTGCACACTAATTTTTATTTTGCAGGAAATGTATTGTAAAATTTTGAACTTTATTCTATCATACTAACATTTGCCGCTTATATACGATGTAATTAATGATATTCAAAGCACTTAGAATATTCTCTAACGAGTGTTCAACCCGGACATTTTCATTGTAAATATTAGGTCAGGATTTCGAGAAAGGACTAGATCAACCCTGAGATATTCAACAATTGCACTCTTATGTTATTTTACACTTTTTTGATACCTATATAGTATTGATGTAATAATATTATAAAATATTGAAATAAAATATCATTTTTTATATTTTAAATATGGATGAATGAATATATGCGATAAATTGTATCAATTTTCCAAATCCCAACTACAATCCTCGGCAAGTCAGACAACCCCAAATCTCGTGCCCTCGCTGGTTCGAGAATTGGGGGATGTCACACTCAACCCTAGAGCAGCCGCACCCATCTCCTTTGCACTCACAAGGCTTGCTTATGCATACACACAACCCCCACATGTTTAGGCTTAGGCTTTTATATAGGGTCAAGCAAAACCTTATTATGCCCTAAACAGGTCTTGGAGCCCAAAGGACAAGTCCATTGCCGTTTGAGTCCGTCGCGGGCACCTGGGGCGCTTGGCCAAGGTGAGCTGTTTCTCTTGTCTCTCGAATCCCATGTGCCATGGCGCGATATGTCATGGTGCGCCATGTGGTCCAGTGACTGCAAGGCACGCCAGAGCTCCCCGATTGCTTCTTATGCAACCATCAATTAATTTTATTTTATAATATTTTAGTTTCCCTATACCTTTAATTGAGAATCTTTGTTTTTGTTATTCTTTTCCTTATTCTTGAAAACATAATTGCTGTACGTACCTAATTTACCTAAGAAAAAAACATTATTTAATAATTGAAAAATATTACTTAACCTCAAATATCTCTCAAAAAATATGAATGATTAGGATTTAAAATTTAAATAATATATTTTTATAAGCCTCACAAATAAAAATAAATTTAATAAATTTTTTTTATTTCACTTAACTCCCTAAATTTAATTATCAATACATTTTGAGAAATATTTGAATGCCATTAACAATACTCTTAATAATTTTTGTGCTAATGCCTGAAGATCGTTTAGCAATATATATTTTATACAATTATATCAATATATAATGATTATAAAGCGCAGAGTATGATGATCTCAGTATTTTTGATTTTTTGACCACCACTTCATATTATGGCAGTTTTTCCACCCTTTGACTTGAATGCAACTATGCCACGAACTATGGTCGGCCTTTTAAAGCATTCAACGGTAGCTATATATTTACAAAATTTAAATTTTCCACCCATTGTCAAAATAAATCACAGATTGCAAAAATAAGAGTGAACAATGAAGGAAAGCATTATGACATTAATATGTTTACAACTTTCATTAGATTAAACATTAGATTAAACTTATTTTAAAAGAAACAAAATATCTCCATTTTCTCAATATTTTAATCATATATATATATATATATATATATATATATATATATATATATATTAAGAATATAGATTGTACTTAAATATAAATAATGTTTACCATATAATTAATTTTATTTTAAATTAATTAACTTAGGCATATTAACATTCTTAATACTATCCCTCTTTATTATCTAGAAGTATCATCTCCCACCAAATTAACTTTAAATAAAATTAAAATCATTTTTAACAAATTATTTTGGGAGAACATCCTTAAAGCAAAGTATTGTGCATCCACCCACCATGTTCTTGTTATGAATAAAATTACGAATTCCTTAAATATAATTGAATGAGATAATCTTAACAAGTCTTCATCTTTCTGGTTTGATTCATGGAGCCCTTTTGGCCCTCTTCATGCTAATTGCAACCCCATCCTCCCTAAGTTAACTTTAGTGAATATATTTATGAGGATAATTCATAGAATTCCAACAATATTTTATATTATTCCCCCTATTATCGAGGAAAATAATCTAAAACTTTTCCCTATTCTTGGTGTTGAAAAACACACTACCACATATTTTGTCTCCACTAATACATTTAAGTTTTATTTAGCTTGGAATATTTCTAGGAACTACGAATTTATTAATTTTAAATTTTGATTTTACCATAACAATCTCCCAACTTAATCAATTCTTTTGGAGATTTCATAATAATTATATAAGCGTGGATGAAGAATTAAATAAAAAAGATTTTTATCTTTCCTTCTAAATATCATTACTAAATATCATTACTGCAATTTGGCTAATGCTGTCGCTAAATCAAACAATCATCTGTTCTTCATTAATGATATTTCTTGTTCCATCTAGAATTATTTCAATATGAATACGGTGAAAAATTAGCTAGCTCCAAATGGCAAAAATCTCATTGATTGCTGATGTGCTAACACGATTAAATCTAATAAACTCCACATTGATAGCTTGATTGATGTGTATATTATTCTGAACTTCTGAATTGCTCGTAACAACAAAAAGCATCAAAACTGCGACTTTAATCTTCATTTGATTAATAGAAAAACAGTTAAGGATGTTTCCCTAATAATCAACACTTTACCCCTAACAGTTTTGGTGTGCAAAAACATCAACAAAATTATTCTTTCTTCCTTTTTCAATAAAAGTACCTGAGGGTGGATATTTTAGAATCTGTGGGATGCTAGCTTATAATTTCTCAGATTATTTTGCACAGAATTTTGCGAGCTGCAGAGTTTGCATTCTTTCTTCTATTTCTACTCTCCGGTCTTACTGATTTTGCTGACAATGATTTTCATCTCATACTTCTCTATTTTACCTATATGAGATTATTGTGTTGCTGTCAACTCTTCTTCAATTTGCAGTCACTCCGCCTGAAATTCTCTTGGTGCTTAAGCCGGCTGATTTTCACTGCCGGATCACTCCGCATTTTAGTTTGGTTGTTTGTTATTCTGCTGCTTCAACGGTCCCTAATCTAATTTTTGGACAAGGATGAAATATGATACTTTTCAAAACCCCATTTGCCAATCTAGCAAATTCCATCAAACCTTCCTTTAATACTACACTGATCTAATGATCTTCTGAACTGTTGCCCAGCAAATCTTTAGTGGAGCTGAATCCTATGTCCCTTTTTTTTTTCTTTAATCATTTTTTTAGAGGTTTTAGTCTCACTTTTTTTTTTCTTTTTTTTTCTTTAGCTACTTAGTCTTTGTGTTATTGTTCTTAAATCTATAATTTTCTTTTTCTAACCTCAATTGGCTGAATTCTCATCATGTGTAATTATTTTTTCATAACAATATATGAGCTAAGACCTCAAAATTTCCCAAGAAAAAAAAAAAAAAGTACTACAAAAACCTATATATTGTTTATACTTTCAAGAACTAAAATATACAAAAATATGATTATGAGGCTAAATTGCTCATAAATGCTAATAAATTTTCCTTAAAAGTTCATTTAATATTATTACATTTATAAATCATATGCAAACATTAAATATAAATAATTATATTCAAATACTCAGAATTATCTCCAAAAGGATGATGACACCAATGTGTAGGGTTAGACCCAAATCCATCACCTGGGCATCCGATGATTACTTGATTTAACTTTGCAGCTGCTACTTGTTTCTCTATCGCGATACTATATTGTAAATTTTGATTATTATTTTACTTGAATAGCTCCAATATCGAACTAACAATGGCTACACCATACAAGTAATAAGATCTATTAACTAGCAATCAAACCAAATAAAAAGAAAATTTATGGTTATGTTTACTTGATAGCATACTGAATACAGTTTCTTCGAACAAGCAAAACTGATTAGAAACTATGATTTACATAAGAAAATATCAAGCCATTAAAATTTTCGAAAGCATCATACATTGCGAAACCTTAAAAACTTTGCTGCAAAGTGAAAGAAACTCAACAGTGAAAAAGCAACTATTAGAAGTAGTTTACATACCAACAGTAAGCTTTTTAATTATACAAATTAGTGATTATTCAAAGCACAATGGCTTTTAACTATCAAATTTGCAGAACAAGCTTCTTAACAAGTATATGATGTTTTCATAAATGTTTTATTGCACAACTATATTATTATGCAGCAACAGCCCAACATTATGTTGAACGGATGATGGCATGATGGAAATTTCACAAGTGCACCCTATTCCCTACTATTTACTGATAATTCATGATTTTCTAAAGCTAAACAGGTCATGATATGATTACTGGACTACACCATAGACAGACAGACAGACGCTCCCTGCTCTGCCAAATAGAGAAGACCCAAAACTAGAATAGCTAAAATTAGCAGATTATTGTAGTTTGGAGGTCATGATTCGGATCATATTTTTCATACACATTTTATATAAATCTTATATCATAAGCCCAACAATATGCTTTTTATATCGGAGAGAGGATTGCCCATTCTATTGAATAAGAAAACGGCAGTGCAAAGCAGATGACAACACAAAAGAAAAACAACACTAACAGTACAAGACTCGAGCTCAGTATTTCAGCTATAAATGGGGCAGCAATCATTTATTTTACGTGAAGAAACTTTTTCAAACTCAATGTGAACACCTAAACTACTCAACAGAAGCGTTAAACTTGGAAGAAAAGGTGGTTTTGGAGCGACGACGGCCTCGCCATGGCTGCTAAAGCTGCTGTCAATGATCTGGCCAAGAACAAGTCTCTGCTATGGATCTTTCTTTCCCTTTTAAAATGTCTTAATCTTAACAATTGAACATATCGAGTCAGTAGGCACTTAAAATGCATTTGCTTGCAACATCTAATAACATTATGGGAATAAAAGAGCATTTTAAATGCAATATTTTGCAATGAACATGAAGAGAAAACACCAAAATTATAACAATGTTTTTGACAGAAATAGAGATTCTATTACTTGATGCCTCTCTTTAATCCCAGCATTAATGTACCTAAACTTAATATTAAACCGATAACAATTGAAAATCATAATTATTACATTATGAAAAGTATTAAAGAGTTGCTCAAGAACGGCACCATACATAATAAAATAATATTAAACTGCAATTTATTGCTCTACCACTTGACCATCGCCCTACAAATTATCTCAAGATCCTACTGATTTGACACATTATTGCTTGCATAGAAACTCATAAAACTCATTAAAACGCAATAAATGTTCATGCCTATATTATGATCACAATCTCAAGAACTAGAGAACTGAGTTTCGAATAAAACAACAGATGGAAACAACTTGAATCAAGGTTTAGGGTTTGAAAAAGTGCGAACAGAAAGGGGAAAACTGCCCAAAAAAGAAGGGAACAATTCGCAGGCAGAGAACAGGAAAGTTGAGTCAAAAAGAAGATAAACTTTCCCTGCGAGTGGCATTAATTTTCGAACCACTCACTCTAAAGATAAAGAAATACACAAGCAAATAATAATTCTCTCGAAAATCTGACCAAAAGCCATCTCACTAGCTTATTAGTCTCTGTCAGGACTAATAATATTCTTTTTCGTAATGCATCAAACCTGACAAAGAGGATCCGCCTCCCCTCTGATTCAGCTCTTCACAGCCAGCTGCATATCTGCATGCGCATTTATGAAGTTAAGAAAACAGTGAATATTTAAACGTATCAAATCTAGAGTAAACTTCGCTCTTGCAGTCAACGGCACAAAAAAAAGTTTTAGCTGGTCGCATGTAAAAAGCGCTAAGCACCAACAACAAAAGCACAAAAATTAGATAAAAATAAATTTAAAAATCACAGGCTGCATGCTGCAATCATTCCAAGAGCGAAAAATTGCAAGAATGTGCATGCAACCCCTCCATGCATTATAATGATGGCATGGGATTCAAAGGAAACAAAAGAAATTCAAAAGTACCCAAAAAGGACGTTGAAACGAGGAGAAGAGAGATTGATCCCTCAAGGTCATTAAAGAAATTATCAGATGCGTCAATGTAAGAGAGAGAGAGAGAGAGAGAGAGAGAGAGAGAGAGAGAGAGAGATCGCATGGGTTTTCCAAAGGGAAGCTTAACAGAGATCTGTTGGCAGGATGCCCACCTCCATTGATAGATCTCTCTTTGTGAGTAAGCGGGAGGTGGACAGAATGCCAAAAGCCTCTGTAAGAAACACTTTGATAAACCCAGAAGATGGGCAGCTGAAGATTAAACGTGAGTTTAAGGAAAGGCGAGAAACAGATATATATAGATTTAGGAGTTCTAAAGCGAGAGAGAGAGAGAGAGAGAGAGAGTGACATTTAGTAGTGAAGAGGTAGAAAGAGAAATATATAATATATATATATATATATAGGATTTAGGGTTGGAGAATATATTAAGTAGGGATATACTGCGAGGAGTAAATGAGATGGGTCGGGGGATTGTGCTTCTTGTGTTGCGTGTGAGTGGAGATGAGATGGGAAGCATTCATTGCGGGTAAAGGACTCTCTCATCCTTTTCCTTCTCTTTCGTACCTCTCAGAAAACAGAGAGAGACTGAGGTAAACCTTTATTTCTTGCCCTTCAGACTTGATTTTTTTAGTGAGATAAAAACAGAATTTTCTATCGATATTTATTTGAGGAACTCAGGGATGTCGTCATAGCCATCTTATAATATATAATCGATCGCTGCTGCAATATCATTATTTTATTTAATATTATTTAAATTAATAATTAATAATATCATTACAATTAATACCCTAGTATTTTCCTATAAGTTGCACTCAGTTCAAATCTTACTAAATATTTTTTTATTTTATTAAATTGTAAATTTAAATTTGTGCAATCTATTTGTTTGTGCTTTTTTTTTTTTTTTCTTTCTTTCTTAATTTGAGCATCTTTTCACTTAAAATTTGAAAGGTATTTTCTGCTGCGTTGCATAAGACTTGCTTAAATCGCATGAAAATCAAACGATTTTGGGTTTTTTTTTGCTTAAATCGCACAAAGGAAGGAGACTAAGGGGGTTAGCCACATATGGGAAAGGTAAGCTTGTCCCATATAAAAGGGAAGTATTTTGCTTTTCCTTTGGAAGGGATGTGAAAGAAAATAAGGATTTCCATGATATTTCATAGTGTGGACCGAAATCAGGATCGAGGGTTGCGGAGGAGGGGGGGTTGACCTGAAATACTCACAACTTGAGTGTTATTTTGTAGAGTCTGATTGGACCAGTTCAAGCTGTCGAACTTGTTCTTGTGCCCTAGCCTCTGTACATACTGCTGTGAAACTAGGGTTCAGTGTGTGTGTGAAACTTTTTTCTGGGCAGTCGGGTGAGAGCTCTGTAATCTCAAAACTTTCGTAGTGAAATTTCTGTTACATTGTGGCTCCATGATTTTTACAAACTTTAAGGTTTTCATGTGTGAATCTAGTGTTATTTATGATTTTCTATTCTGCCATCTGTTCTATGATTTTGTTTCATTTTTGCCCGGTGATTTCTTAACATGGAAAGGAGGGTCAGACGCCATGGGCGACCGACTTGCCCTGGCTCTCAGCAAAATACTTCCCTTTCATATATTCCTTCCTCTTCTCGAGATGGCATATCAATTTCATTGATGAAGAGCTTGCCGAAGGATTCATCACTTTAGAGTATTGCAGACTTCTGGTTGGCAAACCGCACACCTACAAAGCGCTGCATTAATTCGATGCTCAAGCTTTGGAACCCAAAGGGTAATCTCTCGATTCATCGAAGAAGGGCATTGGTTCTTTTTTAACTCCCCCTTTCTTTTCAAGAAATGGTCTAGTAATTTCATGCCTTCGTCCACTGTATTTTCTTCGGTCCCAATTTGAATCAGGCTCCCGGATCTCCCTCTCTAGTTATGTACCATTTCGAGCCTCTCCAAAATTGCTAGTACAAACGGATTTTTGATCCTTGCCGATGATCTCTCCGTGGGCCATTTGAGCCTTCGCGTCTTCTAGGGGGCCGTGGACTTAACTGTGGCTATTGGGCTGCAGATAGTAGGCCGGGCTGTGGGTTGTGGATCGAGCTGCGTTCGGGCCGAAACAATTGTTGGGAGACTATGCCGGTTCACAGATATTAACAGAGGCGGGGGGCGGCTGTCGACGGCGAAGGCGATGGCGAAGGCGACGGCGACGACAGCAACAATATGAACATTAAGAAATACTTTTTAAAAATCTTAAAATTATGGCAGAAAGCATTCAGAATTTTGAACAAATTTTTCTAAAAGACAGTAAAAAAACTAAGCTTTGATACAAAAAAGTGTGCTGAACTTTCAAATTCTTTTTTTTTTTTTAATTTTTAAAGGAAGAAGATGACAGTGCAAAGAAGTAGAGCACATTAAAGATATTGAGAAGCAAATAATGATAGTTGGGAAAAGGATTTTGCTATACTTATATCACTATATACATATTAAAATGAAAATAATGTGATAATTTTATGTGTAAATATATGATTGGTGTAATTCATTTTTGTTTGGAATAATGTATAAGAAAAAAATAAAAAAAATAGGAAATTTTTTTTTTTGATTGGTGGTGAATATGATTGTGTATATGATGGTGTAAGAATAGGGAAAAATGATGCTGGAATAATTTGAAATTTTAGAATATTGTTTATGAAGATGTTAGGAATGTATGAAATATTTTATTGAATTTTTTTGAGGCAGTTGTGGGCCACAAATTAAAAGGGCATTAGGGTTTGGGTAAGTTTAGTTGGAGGAACATTTTGTGATACTATGGAATTAAACAAAAATACAAAAAAAAATTACAAAATAGATATTACCATTATTCACACATTATACAAACTTTCATGCCTTCCATACATCAAATGAAAATATGGTTATCCACATATAATCAAACTCCAGCTGCTAGTCTCCATGCAAAAACTCCAATTATGGGTTTCTCTTTGCATATCATACTTTTCAGCCTTCATTTTTGTCATCTATTATTCTACCTGCTCAAAAACTTGTGACATATTAGCATCAAAAATAAGAACAAAATAAGAGAAAATTACAAGTCAATTGTAGCACAATCACAAAAAATTTATGCTATTGGATGTTAACAACTACATCTACGGAGAGAAAGTGATGAAGAAATTCTTTATGTGATGGAGGAAATACAATAAGAGTTTCATAAACCCTATTCACAGCTTTATATGATATTTCTTACAGTTGTCAAGCTCTCCCACACTCATACAATACAGGGATAACCTAAAAATGACTTCCAAATACTTAGCCCATATTTGCTGAGGGATGCTTCCTTTAGAGCTGGAATTGCCACATGTGCTCGGCACTTGGGCTGTGAATATATTAACAGCAGTTTGGACGCGCCCGTGCGCCCATGCCTCTGTCATCGCGGCGGTCAGGCGCCTCTGGGTGCCCATGCTTTTACTTCACGGTGCTGGGGAACGCCTGGGTGCCAGAGCTCTGTCTAGCCCATTGGCACCTTTTGCTGCATACTACGGAAGTTGTCAGCACCACCTTGGTTGATTCAAACTTTCATGTGAACATTTATTCTTCCAATTCAATGATTATCCGCCTTAGCTATCGTATGCGTCATACGACAGCTGACCTTAACATGCTCTCAAGCGTAGCAGATGCATCCACAATGGTAGCATACGTATCCCCGTCCCAAAAAAATTAAGATGCATGCAATTCATCCAAACTATAAGCTCAGATCAAAACTTCATTATATTCATCGTGCTTTTGTAATGGGCAAACTTTTGAAGGGTGATTACTTTGGTAAGCATATATGCGGGTTATCCTTAGTATTTTATTTTTAGGTGTCACACACTTGTGCTTTCTGCCAGCATGACACGTTAGCTATATATTTATTAGCAAAAAATATAACACCTTAGACTCCTCATTCATATAGCTTCCTTGAATGCTTTTGTGACCAATTTTTATTCAGCTTATGTTGTAGGTAAGGCAACCGTAGATTGTAGTGTAGGTCTCCACCCAAACGAACCTTCTGATAGAGCGAACACATAACTTATTGATCGTCTTGGATTCAAATCACCAGCAGAATCCACATATCCAATGCACAAATCTGCTACAGATAATTGAGAGCATGAATCGAGTTAACTGTGGTTTAAACCATCTCTTAAACTTCAAATCTGCTTTTTAAAAAGCAGATTGAGAGCAGCCTATAAATATAAATATTTTAAACCATCTCTTAAACTTCAAATCGAGTTAACTGTGGTTAAGAAAATGGAGTCCCGAGACAGATGGGAGAAATTATGATAGCAGATAAGCTTCATCGCAATCATTTGAATCTCTGACACTTCTTGTTCGAAATTACGTAAAGTCAATTAAATACCGCTGTCTCGAGTTGTCAATATTTTTATTTTAAGACCTTATATTTCAGTACTTTTTTTTAATTTTTAATTATAATTGTAACTAATTTATTATTAATTAATAACTCATTTTAAATATATTAATGACTGTAAAGCATGAATAAAAATATATTTATTCACAATATTGACTATTAAGAAGGACTCTGCTCTTTTAAATAATTCCTATAAAAGAACACATTCATCTTAGACTCAAACCCGTAGATATTAGAAAGTAAAATTGATGGAATTCCAATTCAATATGGATAAAATTCTTAATCATAACATATTACAACAATAGATTCAGGATTAAAATAAGTATTATTTCATTAAAAAGTCTATACAAAAGTTAGAAACAGACAAATTAGAATCAGAGAACAAATCTAATAAAGAGGAAGATTAAAAGATTATGATTCAACTCTTCCCAGATTAGGCCAACGGAAGATTAAAAATTCGACGGAGCATCAATCCTTTAGTTCTAAGTAGAATCTGTTAAAAAAAAAGCTGAAGGAAGTCACCAAAACTATCGAATGAGTCTAAAATAACATCGTGATTCATCATTGTCTTCAAAAAAATTGAGCTTAGGGGCAACAAAAATTCATCAATATCTCCTAATAATAAACTGGATCTCCAATCACATGTTAAGAGAAAAAATTCAAAGGGGATCAGATCCTCCCAAGAAAAATGCTGGGTTCACCTTATCACAATAGGATAAAAACCAATGAAATTCAGCTAACTAACAAGCAAGCATGATCGCCAGCCATAAAGAATAGCAAAAATCGGTTTCAGAAGCAGCAGTTAAAGGATGAAAAACCATTTCAAATATAATCAAGTAGTTGGTTCCGGAAGCAGAAGTCAGATGATGAAAAACTGTCACTTATGTATAAAACGAAAAAAATAAAGTGCATAGCAATATTGTCAAAATAATAAAGTTCACTTCAAAAGAAATAAATGGTGAAAGCGAAAATGAAAAATTAAAGAATAGTTGGAGAATCCATCCATTTCTAAATATTTACATAAATAGACGAATGCCACCACTTGCAAATTATCCCAATAATTCTAGTTTTGATGTTGAAAATAATGTTGGAATCACTCATAGTGGACTTATTAAAATGCTAGCATTTCTTTCATTTCAAATACAATCTATAGTCACACCAATAGTCATAATATAAACTTTTTTTATCCACTTTTGAAAATTAGAGATGTCGACTCATAATTTGAAATAGAGGAGAAAATAAAAAAGTAACACCGACATAATCAACTTGATAATATGTAAAGAGAAGTCACAAGAGAAGAAAAATGTGAGTGAGATTCATTTCCTCAAGACATAGTTGACAAGTAGTGTTACAAAAAATTCCCCTGCTATTAAGCAGATCCATAGCTTTAAGACCACCATTTAAGGCTTTTCAGATTATGCATTTGATATTTATCTTAGCGGCCTTACTCCACAGGGTATCAGCCCACGATGCATCAGGTAAATACGTAAACAACAGTGCATAAGAAGATTTGAAGGTGAAATTATGACCGTTTTTGAATAAAATGACATTTCTACTATTATCAATGGAAATGTGGGGAGCCAAATAAATGAGATTTTAACCACTTTTCTCCGATGCGAGCTGTTGACATGAAAAGGAGTTTCAAAGAGCTTTGACCTGTTGCCTTTCCACCAATCAGCCAAAAGAGAAGTGTTAAAGAGCACCAACCAACAATCGAAAGTTTGCAGCTTATAATAAGTTTCGAGGGGAAAATGATCCAATACCTCCCTTACAAATTGGAGAGACGATTTTTTCCCGTGCTAGGATATGCATTTTCTTTGTGATCGAGCCATGATCATGGAATTTGGCACAAAGACTTTTAATAATTTTGATAACAATTAGAGAAATGTGGATATCTTTAAACCAATGAAGGAGCAGCCAAACCTAGAATTTGAGAAGTTGCAAACAACCCCCAAAATAAAGGGATTGAGAGCTCATCCAAAAATCCAATGCTAAAGTTTAGAAATGAGAGGAGCTCAATTTTCATTTTTGTGTTTTGAAGGGATGACTACAAACCCAAATATTTTATACAGAATTGAGCATTAAAAATATTTCAAACTCCAGAGAGCTCTTCCACATTAGTCACTGATTTTGATAATAAATGAAGGATTTTTCCTTGTTTAAATTGAGGCTCGAGACTGCAAAAAAATTATAAGGCAATCTTTAAAGGCATGCATATTAGAGGTAGTAGCTTCACCAAAAAGAAGAATGTCGTTGGCAAAAAGCAGATGAGAGCAGTTAAAATTCCTCAATTTGAATGACTTTGTATTGTTTTGTTGAACAACGTCATCTAATAAAGCAGATAGAAAATTCTTGATAATGATGAAGAGAAGGGGAGATAGAGGATATGCCTACCTTAAACCAGTTAAGGAGTTGAAAAATTTGTTAATAGATCCCTGAAGGTTGATAAGAAAATGATTGTTATCGTGCCCCGCCTTAAGGTTGAGAAGGTTACCATAGTAGGAAATGGCAAGATCCTTTAAAAGTAGAGTTGTATAGCCCAAGTGAGTCTTTCTGATGGCCATTTAATGATAATTAAATAATTAATTAAAATAATTTAATTGAATTATTATATATATTTTTAAATTGAACGGCTTTATCCGACCTCGCGGATCCATTGAGGCAACCCATGCAACGGATAGCAGATCGGGAGCATCCAAGCCGTTTCGCGTTTTCAAAGATCAATCTTACGGCTGCAGTAGAACCCCATGCATCCTAAGCGATCTGGTTGTTGGATCAAGTACCAAATCTGATGGCTGAGGATCATGGACTGTACTTCCCTTTCCTCAGAGCGATCGTGCGCCTGCCAACAAGCAGGCCGTGCAGTGAATCCCTCCAGCTGGCCTCATCCAGGATAATTAACCCCTCCATTCTACTCCTTACCCCTTTTAGCATTCGTTGAGGGGCTTAGCTAAAGATGGGAGCGACTAAGGCCCTTTCTAGGGCACTTCAAAGGATCGCCAGACCGCGTAATTCCTCCTCCTCCAGGTACTGACTGATCCAACCATCTATTTCTTAAATTAATTATGACGCTTGTTATTCTGTGCTGTATTGCATCGACCCAGACTAAGAACGAGTTCGATCGAGTTTGATCGAGCCAGTAGATCGACGGAGAAGCTCGGATCCGCCCTGTTCAACATAGGGCATCATATCGTCGGGGCTACCGTTAACCCTACGACCCGATTCTAGGTTCGTTGGGCTGGCTTTTGCGAGACCTTCACGCCGGTGTGCGGGTCTCGCCGTGGAACATCCAGTGATGGCTATGAAATGGAACACTAGGTCACCTCTTACGGATGACTGTCGGGGATGACACAGTTCATCTCCAGTCCGCGTTTGGGTTTGCATGCTTATGTCGCACCGGACCGGTCTGAAAATCAAACCGCGCCTTAGCACTAAGTCCGGGGCTTGCCGTGGGTCGACACGCGTCACCCGATCGGGATGACGCATGGACCCACCGTCTTTGGGTAATCTATGCCACGCTGATTTCTGGGACGTGCCATTTTCTGTGCCTGATAGCCGCCGCTCGCGCTCCGTGCCCCTGAATTCTGTGCACTAAAAATCTGGGCCGTTGGATGATTAAGACTGATGTATTTAATTATTCTATTTTAATTAAATTAAATACAAATTTTTTATTTCAATCATAATTTTAATAATATACATTCAAATTATACACTTATATATCATTTCGATTAGAAGAATAATATGAACATAGCGATATAATTTAATTTAGGATTTGAACCCTAATTTTTTAATGACTTTTTAACCATAATTAGGAGTCCAACAAACTAAAATTTCAGTGTTGTCTGATTTTAACCTACTTAGTGTCAGTCTTCTCCTCATACTATGAGGATTCCATATCTATGTATATTATTTAAATTGGACAACAATTGATAATTTTAAGTTTTTCTCCTCAAATTGGGTAAATTTATAATTTCTTAGTTTCTAAATTATGCATATTTTAAATATTTAAATCCTAGGACAGCAAACATGTCACATTATTTACTTCCCATGTCAATTTTAAATTGCATGATTTAAACTTAGTTTATATAAATTAAATACTTGTGTATTTAGCAAAAGTACTTGATTTGACTTTCAACCTTAGGAGAAATAATATAGGATTTGTTTATAGCTTATTTCTCTAGTGATATTTAGAGCTAGTTAATGCACCCAATTAGTGCAGTTAACCATATTGCATGTGTGATTGTAGTTTATGAATATATTAGGATTAATTCTTAGCAAATGGAATGGATCCTAGCTCACTTCACCTTTAATTCTTAAATTCTCATTTAAGTTCTTTGGGGATTTGAAGTAGGAGTCCTTAGCTCATTATGATAGTTTAGAAATCCCATAGATTCCACTAACCTACAACCTTTAGTAAACATTAAGCTTGTGGATTACAATCCTCTCTTTCCCATACACTTAAATTTCTACTTACTTGATCCTAACTAGATCAGTGATTAATTTGGGTAGAACCTTCTCATTACAACCTAGTTAGATTAGTTTAGTATGTAGAATTTTGATTTCCAATTTCTTTAAATATAGTAATTTCTTAATCTTACCTTTTCCTAACTAGTTTTCTAAGCCTTGATTTTAATTACTTATTTATAATTATTTTGTCATCCCATAAATTCAATTAAACTATTATTTTCCAAGACTTCAACTACTTATAATTAATTAGAGATCAATATCTCTATTTCAATTGGGAGCTCAATTAGCTCTAATCATTAAGTAGATCTTTAAAATTAGATAACTTTAGATATCGCATAGTTTACAATTATTTGAAATTCCTTAAATACTTGCTTAATTTTAAGCCTATTCCTTGAACATATACATACAATATTTGTACATAAATAAAACTTTCATACAATTATAGGGGTTTTTATATTGATGGATAGCCAAGGGCAGGCTAATTAGGAGGTATAAGGTGACCTCACATTCTCAGAGGATGAATGTGAGTGTTTATTCTGTATGTACTCGCAGAATGAGTATTTTTATAAAATAACTTCAATTAATAAAATGTGAGTTCTCTTACAATCTTATTTATTGTAAGATCTAATCATAAATTTTTAGCTATGTTACTTTTCATAGTTCTAGGCTATGTATATCTTAGACCAAGATGCTAAGATTTTTTTTTAATTACTATGATTTGCACTTTTATTTCAGTACTGTATTTTACTTATTTACAATCCATATAGAATGCAGTGTATGTTGTTTTAATTTCAATTAAATGCTTCACTGCTTTTCTTTTCCGTACTTAGTATAATTTCTATTGGATATATTCATATTTTTCATTTTATTTAATTTCAAATACACTTTAGTAATTTCAAACTTTACTTAGGATGCTTTTCGTTTACCTTTTTGGTTGTACGCTAGAACGATTATAATTGTGAGTTCTTTAACTTCCCTTCCTTTCCTACTGTTCTCCTTTACAGTTACATTTACTTCATTTTCTTACTTGAATGCTCTTAAATGCTCTGCTGCAATTTTCATATTGTAAATTAGCTTGTGATATCCAATTAAACTTATAAATAATCAATCAATTTTAAATTGTGCTTAGATTATTTAGTATAACTACTCTTTTTCTTTTCTTGGCTTTGCCCTATCATATTTAAATATCAAAATATGATAGATCAGGAGTAGTATAATACAAGTGGAGCTGTACCTGGTGCTTGAAGAATTTAAAAATTTGTTTCGATAAATCTTCTTACTTTTACTACTTGTGAAAGAGTGAACTTTTATTATTACTCTTTAAATTTCAAGTCTATAATAATTTATTTTTACTTATTCTGTGATGGTTTTATTTCCATATATAAATGATTAGTTTGGATAAATGGATGGATGAAAATACATATCTCATTCTTACATGTAAATTTTCATTGGCATATGATTCTTTTCTCTTACTTCTAATTGCAAATATTTTTTTTCTTACTTATATATATTTGCAACTACCTCTATTCATATACTTTTCTTCTCCTTCTACTTCTCCCATCTTAACTTAACACCATCAAAAAGATTCTTGGCCACACATCATTTAGCATTGGGTTAGTGTAGCGCCCCGCCCCGTCGCTGCGCGCAAAAGAATTAAGTACAATCATATCGGCGGCGAAGCGGTGCGCCACTCGGAGAGGAATAATCCGTCTCCTCCAATAGCTGAAAACTAAGCCCATCTGGAGGGCAGCTGACTCAATCTCAAGAAGGGTTGAGAGTTAATACTTAAGATAAGAGTAGTATCATTATCCTAAATATTAGATAAATACATACATTGGATCTAGAATATAATAGGAATCCAATGTATGTATAAGACATCAATATTTCCAGTATACTGATCACATCACAATACTAAGTATAAGTAGTATATAATAGAGTGCGGAAGCTTAAAGCAAACATCCAGAAATATTTATCACAGAAGCTATAAGAAAACATTCATCTCAGAAAAGAAAAGAAAATACATCTAGAATTATTATAAACACTTTACTGAAATACTGAAATAAAACTAAGTGCTAAACTGAAAATACTAAGCAGAAAGTAAAATTGGAGGGGAGTCCACTAGTGCTCCACTAACTCCTCTTGAATCTCCTGGGTGTCCTCATGACCTGGCTCAATATATTGCTCAGGATCTAGCAAATTACCGGATCCCAAAAGTACATTGTGTTAGACAATAAGTCTAACACATCAAAACTAATCTAATAGTTCTAGTTATTCATTTAACATTTACATAATATAAGTAAATCTGTAGTAAAACTGTAAATATGATTGAAAGCATAAAACTGTATAAAACTGTACAAAACTGAAGCAAGGTAAAGTAAAACTGAGCTGTAGCTGAATATCAAAATAGATCAAAACAGTACTAAATATGAAACTGAGTAATCATAGGTAAAACTATACTGTATGTCACTAAAACTGTGTATCTGAATATGCCTCAACAATGTGTGCTACTGATATGCAACTAAAATATCACTGAACTGCTATGATTAGTACGACCCAATATATACATACATCCAGTTAGGAATACTGGTTACTGATGATGCCGATGCATCCTGAAATTCTCCAGTCAATATATAAAATATTCCGTAACTCATAAATCATCGCTGATACTTATACATCATTCTGATACTCACACATCATGCTTATGCTCATGCTCATGCTTCTAAACTACACGAGATAAATCCAAAAATCCAAAAAATGCTTTAAAATCTGATAATAAATTATATGTCTCAATTGTGCAGAATTCTACTAACATGATTCTGACTCCTAGATTCTAATCTCGATAATTGGTTAAAGTTGAGAACTTACTTAAAAATCATCAGTTGGGGAGATTGTATACGCATATTTAACATATTTGCAAGAAAGGTAGATTTAACTCTTAGCTTGTTTAAACAGCACTTATCGAAGCGCACTACGATAGGAGGCAGAACCCGGTCACAGTTTACATCTCAAACTAAGCCGTTAAATGCCCTAATTACAAGCATACTAAGTGGTCTACGCAAAGTGACTTAAGATACTAGTTTGTTTAAACTACACTTATCGAAGCGCACTACGATAGGAGACAGAACTTGATCGTAGTTTATATCTCAAACTAAGGATCTTGTTCACTAATTATAACACTCTTAGTCTTGGAAGATTTACTCTAATGGGACTGTATTCAGCTAATCCCGCAGGATAACACCTAGTCAAAAGTCCACATTATAGTGAATTAACTAATCCTGAATACTACTGAAATAATCCAGTAATATGGGTATACCCTACTATACCCAACCAATAATCTGAGTTCAGAAGATTCTATTTAATCAACAAGGATTTATTAAATCTATTAATCCTTACTCTAAGTAGGTGTATCCTACACAAGGCTTCAAGGATGTGATCAGAGAATCACTCAACATAGGTTGCTACCACAAGGAATGAGCCACATTCTAAGTACTTTAGGTGATTCCTACCACAAGGTATCAAGTTCAACTTCTAAAGTTATGAAGGATTAACTAGGTTTCTACCTCAATAAGTTACAAAAGTCCTTCCTACCACATGGTATCATTAGTTAATGTCTTTAACTATTTCAATAACAATTCCTATAGCATGACCCTTAAGATCTCACTTTTCTACTTCTTAATATTCACTTGCTATACTTAGGTTAAGTGATTATATAAGATGATTAAAATTCATTTGATCCTTGCCTATTCTATAATCATGGGATAAAATTAAAGATCTTATTAGAGTTAGATCATTGCATAAATCATTACAGTTTTATTTCTATCTTATGCTAATTGTCTTATATAAGAGGAAATCAAGAATCTAAAGTTTGGATTCAGATGATTCAATTACACACATTCAATGTTATCCTTAGCACTTCTAATTTGATGATTTAAGATCAATATCAAATCATATGCATTATTGGAATAATGTCAATTAAATTATCTTACAATCAAGTTAACTAATTAAGTGATTAAGGTTTAGATCTTAATCAAGACAAGCTAGGGTTTAACCCCTAACCTTTCTATTATTAAGAACAATATTAATTTAAAGATCAATAACAAATCAATGTATTATTAGTATATTATTGATGTCATACTTTAGGTTTGGATTAAGTATTATCTACTTAATCAAGTTATCAAAATTCTTATGTTCAAGTTTAATTTACATAACAAGATGTCCCATTTAAATGTTAAAGTTTTCTAATATACATCTTAATATCATAAAGGTATACAAATGGAGAGATGACATAAAATAAAAAGATGATTAATGCTAATCAAATTCTAAAACAAACAAAGGGATTATCACTTAATCACAAGTCTAAAAAGATCTAAGTTTCATGCCATTTAGGTTATTGAGATTACCTATTTTATACATGCCTTTAAGGATTCTATTATTTAACTTTCGTATGGCATACATGTAAAGTACATAGTAGATTGTTGAGCATCTTAAGAATGGTAAAGTTTCAAATTTAGTTTTAATATAGAATTTTATGCAATGTTTAATTTTAGCTAAAATAGGTTCAAATTTGATATAACTTAGCCCCACTAGGGTCATAGGGATCTTAAAATACCAAAACAGTGAAGTTTTGGCCATTTCAGCCAAAACTAGGCACTTATTACAAAATCTGGGAAGTTTTCTGAAATTCTGGGAAAATTTGCAAGTTTGGGCGTTGCAGCGCGTTGAGCGCTTTTCGCGCTGCAGCGCCTTTCGCGCGGCAGCGCGCAGTAGCACTGCGACCCACTGGGTCCGCTGCGGCGCGCTATGACGTGCCCAGCGGTTCACTTCGCAAAATCACTGTTCAATTAATTTATTTTCACATTTTCTAAAGTTCCAAAAATATTTCCGCTGTAGCCCACTACGGTGCGCTGCAGCGCGCCATGGCGCGCTGTAGCACTCCATTTTGCAATTTTACTGTTTAAATAGTTTAATTAATATTTTTATATGTTCTGCCGAAATCCCGCTGCAGCGGCCTATTTTGCAATTTCTGGCGCTGCAGCGCCAGACGGTGATTTTCGCCGGGACGAAACCTGGAAGACCTATTTTCGAGCTCAATTACTCTCAATCCAGAGAGTCTCACGAGCGGTGACATATATCAATGGAAAGGTATCTCCGATACCTTTCTATCGACACCAAAATCGGTACAAACAGAGCATCCTAACTCTACGAAAAATGGTGATGAATACAAGGGTGCACAGAATAAACGAAAAATAGAGCATTTTTCTGTGATGTTTTAAGAGCTTTAATGGCTTTCGTACATACTTATGTACTTCTAAAGATACATTCAAGATTGCAACAACATAATGAAAACAATGAGAGGAGCAAAGTGATACCTTTTTGTTCTTGGAAGGAGAGAAAGAAGAGGACATTTGCTTTCTTCAAGACCCTGGGGAAGAAGCTTTTTTTTTTCCTTCAGCACAAGGGAGGAGAAGGAGGGAATAAGGGAATGAGCTCTTAGATTTTTTTGCAAATGGATGGGATGAAGGAATGGAGCTCCTCCTTAAAGGAGAGGAGAAATGATGAGCCTAGGGGGAAGGGATAGTAGGGAAGACTAGGCCATCATTTTTCAGCCCAAGGGCATGGGGGCGCCGGTTGAGGTAATGGGTGACAGCCAAAGCAAAAGAATATATGGGAAATTGCAATTTTATGACTAAATAATCCCTTAATTATTCAAAAATTCAAATTTTCGAAACATACTCCGAAAATTCCCAAAAATTCACCCCTAGCTAATTTGTGGGTGAGGAATCCAACGGGGAAGCCGAAATTCGATTTCAACGACTATTTAATTATGCTAATTTTCGGGGTATTCAATTATATTAAAATATTCGCGAAAATTCGACGACTTCCAAATGCGTCCAAAACATCACCCCTAGCTAATTTGGGGGTGACGATCGCAATGGCAAAGTCAGATTTCGATTTCGAGGTCAAAATAAATACATCAATTTTCTAATTAATTAAATATTAAAATAATCCAAAATATTGGATTTAGCTCTGAATTGCTCCAAACCTTCAGGATTAGGTTCTAAAAGCCAGATGAAATTAACAGAATAATAATTAAGATATGATTAAGCTCAAATTAAGCTGAGTAACAACCTTGAGTTATTGCAGTTAGTTTCCCTCTAATTTAATATTAAATGATGTGATAACGCTCCAATATTGAATTGAGTTCCTATTTAATATTGGGGTTGTTACAATTAAATTCTTTAAAGGAGACTCTTGGAAAGTAACAAAAGGTGCAATGTTAATATGGGAGGCACACTTTATCTGATCAATAATGTGTTTGATTCTTTTGTTGTAGCAGAAAATAAGACTGATGCATGTTTTTGGCACCAAATACTTGGTCATATAAGTGAGAAAAGGATGAAGTTACTATTTGATAGAGGAAAGCTTCTAAGTTTAAAATCAATTTTGTGAAGACTGTATCTATGACAAATAAAAGAAAGCTAGCTTCTCAAATGGTGGGAGATACCTCATAAAAATTGGAGCTAGGGCATACAAATGTAAGAGGTCTTGCTCCTATATCTTCTGTTAGAGGATCCAGTTACTTTGTCACCTTTTTCTATGATCATACCAGAAATATATAGAAACACTTATTAAAATACAAGTATGATGTGTTTGGTATATTCAAGAAGTGGTTAGCTATGGTTAATAATGAGATGAGATTGAAGCTCAAATGCTTAAGATTTTATAAAGGTGGCAAGCATTGCGAGAAAGACTTCAAGAAATTATTTGCTTTGAATGGAATTAGACGCGAGTTTAATATTCCAATAACCCCACAGCACAGTGGTGATGTAGACTGCATGAATAGAATTATCACTGAACATGCTAGGAGTACTGGATTACATAGAGGTTTACTTAAATAGTTTAGGGTAGATGCATTGGATGTAACTATGTATTTTATTAATTAAGGACTATTGGTTTCTTTGAAAGAATGAATACTCGATGAAGCTTGGTGTGATAAAGAGGTGAAATTATCTCACTTGAAAGTGATTGGCTGTTCTACTTATGTCCATGTTGATGCAAGATCCCTAAGTAAACTTGATTCAAAAGCAATCAAGTGTACCTTTATTGGATATAGTGCGAATGAGTTTGTCTATAGATTATGGGATTATCATAATTAGAAGATCATTAGAAGTAGGGATGTTACATTCACTGAGAATGAGATGTATAAGGATAGAAAAGAAAGTTAGAATGATGCAAAAGGAGCTTCAGATGATCCAACCAATTATATTGAAATTGAGGATAACAATGAGAAGGATGAGCAGATCCACCAAGCGGCTCATGAAAATGAAGTGCAAGTAGTTCCTCTAACACCTACCACTGAACTCAAAAGATCCATTAGAATTTCAAAACCTACACAAAGATGCTCTCCTTCTTTATATTATTTGTTGCTTACAGATAGTGATGAACCAGAAAATTATGAGGAGGCACTACAAGTTGATGGTTTAATTAAGTGAAAGTTAACCATGGAAGATGAGATGAACTTGCTTATGTCAAATTAGACATGGGATTTGGCTAAACTTTCAGATAAATATAAGGCTCTTCATAACAAATGAGTCTACATGCTGAAAGAAACACATGATGATAACAAGCTGTAAAGACCCACTTAAGTAGTATTATATGAAACTCTTAAATATTGAGGCATCTTTTTAGATAATGGTGAAGTTCCTGATAAGATTTGTAAAGTAAGTATACTCATGTGGGAGCACTCTTAGGATAGGTCACATACTGAAAAATTATATTATGAGGGCAAAACCGTGAGGCATATTAGGCCAAAGTGGATAATACCTTGGTGCTTAAGAGTTCGGGCAGTTACACAAGCGTTATAAGTTAAGGCTAGTGGTGAAAGGATGTCAGCAAAAGCAGGGAGTTAACTACAATGAAATATTCACTCAAATAGTGAACATAATACAAACGAAGGATTTACATCTAGAACAAATGGATATGAAAATTGCATTTATTCATGGTGATATAGAGGAGTTGTATATGTTACAGGCACAAGGATACACGATCCCAGGAAAAGAAGAGCTAGTCTGTAAGCTCAAGAAACGCATATGCAATTTGAAGCAAGAACCAAGGCAATGGTACATATAATTTGATAGATTTATATTATACACATGGCAAAAAAGGTGCCAGACAGATCATTGTTGCTTTACTAAATAATTTGACACCTCCTACATTAGTCTATTGTTGTATGTACATGATATATTAATTGTTGGGTCAAATATGGAGGAGATCAAGAGATTGAAGATGCAAGTACCAAAGGAGTTGTCATGAAGGACTTGGGGTTCAACAAAGCAGATATTCAGCATGAAAATTAGTAAGGAGAGGAGTGCACACACATTGAAGTTGCCTTCGATAGAATATGTTAATAAAGTGCTAAATAGATTCAACACGAGGCAAAGCATATTTGGACACCCTTGGCAAATCACTTCATATTATTAAAGGAACAGTTGCCTCAACCTGAAGCGGGATGAGAACATTTGGAGAGAGTTCCCCATATTTTAGAAGTTGGTAGGTTGATGTATGTTGTCACGATATGCATAAAACTGAATATATCACATTTCAACAAGTTCACGAGTAATCTCGACAAGCACCAAGGGAGGCGATCAAATGAATTTTCAAATACCTAAAAGGTACTGTAGAAAAAGCATTGTACTTTGGGAAGCCAAAGTTAAACTAGAAGGATATGTAAATTTAGATCTAAATGGAGATGTTGATAACATGAGGAACACAACGATTGTGTGTTTACTTTGGGTAATGCTGCAGTGAGTTAGATCTCCAGGTTACAAAAGATAGTTGTCTGGTCTACCACAAAGGCAAAATATGTCACCATAACGAACACGAGCAAAGAGATAATATGGCTAAATAGTTTCTTCGCAAAATAAGGCAAGGGGCAAAAGGATGGATAATTACAAAGCAATAGTATAAGTGTAATTCTTCTGACCAAGAATGTAATTTTTCATGTCAGAATAAAGCCTATCCAGTTGCAATATCATTTTATTCGTTCACTGTTAGAAGATGGTCATCCGTCATTAGAAAATATTTATACAACACAGAACTAACATGCATGCTTACAAAAGCAATGACAGTGGAGAAACTAAAGTTGTGTACAACTTCAGTTGACATTGAACATGATAAGTAGGCGAGGTGAGCCGCATCACAACTTTTGCTATGATTGATGCTATTGTAAGGAAAATTTCAAATGAAGAAAGATGAATCGCAACAAGCCTCCAACTAGGAGATTCTTACTAGTTGAACTTAATTGGATTAGCACATAACTTATTGACGAAGCCTTAGCAAGGTTAGATAGACACTAGGCGCATACGATTTTGCAAACAGGATGTTGTTCAAAATCTAGAGGCTGGGTGCCTTTACACGCTTAGGCGCTTGTGACAGGCATGCCACAGACAAATGCTAGGTGCACCTGTGACAACCGGACCAAGTGGTGCAACATATGGAGGACTCAAGGTTGGACGTCCTGGCGCTCACGGTAGTTTATCTATGAGGGGTACAACCCTTCACATTATAATGGGCGACTAGTGCCTATTTAAGTATGTTTATTAGTCAATTTTTGGTGTTAAGAGAGGATGGCAAACACAATGAGATAACTAGAGAAGGGTTTGAGAGAAGATTAGAGCTTGTGTTAGTCCTACTTTTTTGGGTGGCTGAAAAGGCGACATCATCTTCCTCTTCCTAAATTCAAGTTTTCAATAAACTTTGCAATCCCTCATATTCTTCATAGTGAAATTTTCTTGTGATATAACTAAATAATTTTTTCCATCTTTGAATTTTTTAGGTATATCATGTGCTTGGAAGTTTATATTTTTATAATTTGTATTGTTTGTGTTTTACGATTTTACTCCAAGATTTTACTCTAGAACTATGAGTTATCCTCTACAACAGAAGCTTTTGTTTTCAGTCAACTTATCAAACAACAATAAATGAAAGTGAAAGTCTTGAGTCAAATAACATTCTACAAAGAAAAAGAGAACAAAATTATATATGTTTTCACTTCTAGAGAATCCCTAACCTCCTGATTAGAGAGGCTACACACAAACGGGTGCACAAGTGCAAGGAAAACAATAGAGAGAGCAAGTTCCTTTGACCACCACCATGACCAACAAAAGCACCACAAGTACCATCTATTACGAGAAATGAATAGAAACCACAACAAAATTCTCCACCTCGCTAAGGCCTTGGGAGAAGGGTGCTGACCTCTTCATTATGACCTAGGATGAAGTAGGTATCTCCTTCCCAAGTCTCGAGTAAAAAAACAAACGATAAATGTGCAAAAGACTAAAGTACAGAGCATATGCCAAGAACATAGATATTCATCTGATTTGAAGAAGATTCACCAACATCGACAGCCTTACTAGAGAGATCTTATTCCTCGAAGGAAAAATAAGAGGAAAACCAGATAGAAGCTTCAAGAGAAAGAGATGGAGACTAAGAAGTGAACATAAAACTAGCATATATCTGAACGAGCATTAAGTTGGCAACAAACCCGCTATGTGGTTAGTGATGACTTGCTAAGTTCCACAGCAACCCAGAATCCTGAACTTTGAGTTCAGGTTTGTGGCACTTTGTGATGCAGAATGATATCCATTACCTTAGCAGCAAAACCTATTAGTTGAATCAGTAAAGGCACTCACCTGAATTTACATTGAATGCTAAAGTTATCTTTATATATGCAACATATCTACTAACACAGTATAATTGGATGCTTTAATGCATGTCTCTTGAGACTATTGTAGTCCTCTCTGAAAATTAGCTTAACAAGAACAAAGTGAGATACAGCTATAAAAAAGCCAAGAAAATCAGCTTAAAAAGAAATATTACAGAGGTGTTTCTTCCCCTCACAAAAAACTAAGCATTTTTGAGATACAAAAAGGTTAAGTTAAATCAAAATATCTTTAACTCTGTACAGTTGATGACTATGAAGATGATAACAATAAGTCCAGAGTTTGACATCTAAAGAATCAGCGGCTCCTTCTGAGGACTGACAGAAAACCACTAGATGGCCTCTCCTTGTGCTGCTGCTCAGAGTTCTCTGAAACCTGTTTGAATGTTTTTTTATTAAAAGAAACTTGTTAAACTACTTACATCAACTCTCACAGAGAGTATATTCGAATATTTAAAAAAATGATCTCAACATAACATTCCTGAGATATAAACCCATGACGCACCTCCTTGGCTAGATGATAAAGTGTATCTAAAATTTCCAAGAAATCTGGCCTCAAAGCTGGATCTGTTTGCCAGCATTTCTCAATCAATGCAGTTAGCTTTAAATGAGTATTCTTTGGTATGGTTGGTCTCAGCCCCTTGAGAGAGAATAGAAGAAAAGCGTTATAGATGAGAAATAAAGGTACACCAAAATAGAGTTCCAAAACCAATTGCCAAAAAGAAAATTTACATACTTAACATCTACATTTTTATTATATATATATATATATATATATATATATATATAGATATATATATATATATATCCAACACCCAATCTTTGATATTACAGATAAAGCACTATAATTTAACCTATCTTAGAATTCACTACGAAACTATTTAGTATGTTGTATTTGAAACATAATATGATTGTAGCATATAATCTGATTATTTTGTAATTATTTGTAATTGTTTTACAAGCAATCCAAATTTCTATGTTTGAACTGAAATAATTTGCAAAGCATGATACTATGAGTAATTCAAAAGTGAGATTACCCAAATTCTATTTTGAACAACTGATGAATAAACATGAAGAAACTGGTTCAATGCATTGATTAAAAAAGATACTCTCATAATTGGCACACAAAACTAATAAACTACTAATTCGCAAACACAAGAGCGCCCTGTAACGACCCATTGTCGTTAATTCGTTAAATTAGGTCAAATCCCGTCTCAAAAATCAGTATATCGGGTAATTTCGAATTAGCGCAAACAAAAATACCTTTTGATGAGAATAATTTTTAGATAAAAGTGCCATAATTTGGAAAAAATCTGAATAACGGAAACTCTCGCTTTTCTGAATTTTCTTAAATTAAATAAATTGAAAACATTAGATACATGTCCTAATTCACCGTTTTTCATGTCATTGTGTTAAGTACATTATTTAAGGCTGCTCGAGAAGTTTCATAAAATTTGGAGCGCCGATTTGATCTCAATTAATTTTCAAAATTTGAAACTTCAGAAATTAATTAAAAATAAAATATTGCTCTGAATCGAATATTTTTGGTGCGATGGTGTTCGTTAAATCGTAACGACCTCAGTATCAAGTTTCGTTATTTTTGGACGTCAAACAGCGAAAAAATTCAAAAAAAATTAACCAGTATTTTTTAAAATTTCTTCAATTCCTTTCTCCCCCCAATCGGATAGAAGATCCTGCGATCAGGCTCTGTCGCTTGATAGAGCCTTGTACGCAGAACCTTCCGCACCAGGGAGAGCCTCCTGAGTCATTTTGGCGCAGGTCCCACCTCCTACCAGCCAGCCCACCTACCGCTGTCGGCCACCCTCCTGCTGCTGCTAGCCCGCCAAGTCAGCAGGCCAACAGCCACCTCGGCCCAATCATCCGGCCACCCCCTTCAGCCGTTCGGCCTCCCTCAGCTTTCCGGCAATACTATCCTAGGCAAATAGAGCGGGAAAAGCAGGAAAAAAATGAGGGAAAAATTTTGCTTGCTTTCTTTATTTTTCGTTCTTTTATTTTGATTACATATACTTAATAATCATAATTAGTCATTCAAATTATTATTGTTCTCATTAATTAAATAATGAAAATAGTACATATGTTATAAGATAACTTATTTTCATTTTTGTCAAATTCAATTTAGTCATTTCCATTATGTTATTTTTCTTTCAGACATTATTATTATCATTGTAATGATAATAATAACGCTATAAAAAATGTTACAGCTATTGCAGTAACTTAAAAATCGAGCTTCAATCAAAATGAGAAAGCGAAAGAAGAACATAATAGAAATAAAGATAATAATATTGGCTAAAAGCTAATTTAAAATATCAAAATCTAAATGCAGATTCAAACAAACTATCGCACATTTGAACTTAAAGAAAAAGGTACCCAGTATATGATATATATTACTTCTTTTTATATTTTTGCACTTTATTGCTGATTAGGTTCGCTCTAAGCCAAATTCGTATTGAAGCTTGGTTGATTGTTTAAAACTAACATTCCTTTCATAATGTGGTTGTTAATCGAAATGATATCAGTAACATTAAAGCTTGGTTGGCTGTTTGAAACTAACATCTCATTCATAACGTAGTTGTTATTGGAAAATAAAATCAGTAACATTAAAGCTTGGTTGGTTATTTCAAACCAACATCCCATTCATAATGTAGTTGTTATTGAAAAATAACATCAGTAACATTAAAGCTTGGTTGGTTGTTTGAAACCAACATCCCTTTCATAACGTGATTATTACTAGAAAATGACATCAGTAACATTAAAATTTGGTTGGTTATTTGAAACCAACATCCCTTTCAAAGCATGATTGTTACTGGAAAAATAATATCAGTAACATTCGTGGTGAGTTACAAGAAAAATGACATCGGTAACCCTATATTTTGTAATAACACTTGCTGCAGTAAACTTTTATTTCTATTGAATTATTTTCTTATTCTTCCTGCATTTTATTACATCCTTATATTTGATATCTGCTAATCGCATTTCTAATTTTATAAAAATGTAATATATTTTATTTACTGTGGTACTTAGAATATTCTCTAATTATTGAGAATTTCAATCTCGATATTATTTTCTTTACAATACCAAGTCAGGTGCTTCTGGGAGAATTCAAACAAAAACCTTAATTTATACATTTTCAAACTTGTTGATGAATCGATGGCGCTACTTTAACTTTTATTTATCCTTTTATTTTCTCCTTATTTCTAAAAAGTTAAACAATGTTCATGGTGTACAATGAAGATATTTGTAATATGAAATTTAGAAATGAATGAGAAATTATCTTTTGGTTTTTGTGTTCTTTTCCTTTTAAATTGCTCAATATGATCCTGCGATATGTGACCACCGGAATGCCGGGACAGTTCTCGCTGAGCTGGGATCGGGGCATCACACGCCCTCACTCATACCAAGCAACAAACACAACAACAATATCAAGCTAAGACTCAAATATGGCACAACATAGATATTGAGTTGTCCCCGTAAATAAAAACTAAATCCATACCACCACAGGAAGCAACATCAATCACACAAAACAAACTCAATTCCTGCCTCATCCTTTTTTTGTAATTGCTACAAGCAAACAGAAATGTCAAAAAATCTGCTCACAGGATCCTGCCAAACAACAGACAAGTAACGTACCACAAAGCCAAATCCCAACTTTACCATAGCATAGACATTGAAGTTTCCTAACAAACGAAAATTACATCCATACCATTACAATCTTAAACTTAGCACCGATATTCAGCAATATTGATTGTATCCTAAGCATGCAACCCCATTCACTTGATTTTTGCTTGTTAAGTTTTTCAGCAAATGCTTTTTATCGTACTCAAATGATTAATATATGTAAGATAAGGATTGGGTAAGAAAAGATTTAGTTTAAAATGTAAACATAGTATTGAATCTAAATAAGCATATACGATTCATCATTTGATGTATAAAAATGAAGTAGTGAATTCAAATCCTTTCTAACTCGCACAATAGAGTATATAATGAGAATCAAGGAAGTACTTAAAACGCAGCAAAATCCATAAAACACTGAATGAAAAAAAAACTTTTTTGGATGAATATTTACATGATACATCAATGGAGTAACAAGGAAGAGAATTAACTCCTTTAGTCTAAAGAAGGAAATCTTCTTTAGATGCACAGATCAAGGAAAGCATAACTATAGTACAGAGATAGAGAGGCAATGTTCATGCCAGGTGAATAAAGTCAAGAGATTGTCACCAATCGTTGGATTTTCGACATAGTGTGAGATGCGGGGGATGAGCAAGCTACTCTTTCCCACCTATGAAGCGTCAATGAGAAGAGTACAATGAATAAAGATAACTTGACCAAGAAGCCAAAATCACATAGTAAAGGATTTAGGAATGTTTTGCAGAGCGACACCAAGGGCATGGGTGAATCGCCTGAGCCAAAATTACAGGTGCTTGAGTGAAGTGGTGCAACTACTCCCATCGAAAGAGGACAACAGATGAAGACAATCACCGATGAGGATAATCTTTCGCACCCCTGAATCGTAGTTGATGCAAAGCTCATATGAAGAGAAGAATTGCAAAATGAGAAGGGACAAAAAAAAAATCCTGTAATCAAATTATGTCAGATTTAAGTGTATTTTGATTACACTGAATTGAATAAACGTGAGAATTTAGATTCAAGAGAATAAACGGAAGAATTTAGTTCGCCAAAAATTTACCTGGAATTTGTTTACTTAAATCCTAAAAATTAAACATAGTAAATTTGTAAATCTTGAGATTTAAATTACTTTATAACAAATTAATTCATACCAAACGACCCCTAAATTATATATAGATATGAGGTGTTATGCACCCTCGAGATGAAATTTTTATTTTGTTAGCATGCAAGATTGAATGCTATGTGCCTAAAATTCTCAAAGAAAAAGATTTTTTACTTGCATGACACAAAAATCTTTATAATTATACCTGAAGCCCAAATTTTTTATATTTACAAATAAAGCACTAATCTCACTCATCATTTGGTTTTTTAATAAATATTAAAGATAAATTCCACACAATTTGAGAATAATGAGATAAAAAGTTATTTTGTGGGACTTAAACCAATACTCAATCAAATCTTTAAAATATACAAAATCCACCAAAATTATAATATTTACAAACTGACTATCATTTTACGAATCTTAGAAATCTTCATATCATAAGTAGATATGATGTGTTATACACCTAAGAAATGAGAAGCTGATAATATTCTTTTTGTAAATATTAAAGTTGGGAAAATATTATGTAAGCAATGTTAGGATCGCTGAATGTGAACACGCACAAACCAAAATAAGAACAAAATCAAGAAAAATCACAAACAAATACAAGCACATGCACAACACAAGTATTACGTGATTCGGCGTAAACACCTACGTCCACAGGGAGAGGAGAAGAAAATTCACAAACCGGAAGAAGAACACAATTACACACAAACCCTTCACCCAAGTCCTCAACAATGGAGTTCGCCTTCAATAATAGAATTCTCTTAACCTCCAATAGTCTCCACTCCTACAATAACAGGGATTCACTCAACAACAGCAGAATTAACCCGAAAACGTATCACAAACACTTTTATACTGCCCCCAAAAAATCCCAAGACACCTATTTACAGATCTGAACCGCTGCAAGCGCCTGAGGCGTGCCTGGGCGCCCTTCTCTCAGGTTGGGTCTGCTTCACGAGTGCCTGGGCTCCATTCTCTCTGTCCCATACAACAACATGAGTGCGCCTGGGGAGCGCCTCGGCGTACCTTCCTTGGGCAACAACCTCAATTCGGCGCCCAGGCACCCGATTCACTGTCGAGTAGTGCCGCCTTGCCCCGGTTGGAACCTCTTTTAACGGTCCAAAACATCAATGAAACATCTCTTCTTCCAAATCAACAATTCTCTACCTCAGCGTTATCATATGCGTCGTATGAAAGCTGACCCCAACATGCTCTCAAGAGTAGCATAACGGGTACACCCGAAATGGCTGCTTATGTATCCTCTTCCCAAAGGAATCAAGTCCCGCATAGTTCATCCAAATGAGAAGCCTTGATCAAAGCTTGTCCATGTTCACCAAGCTCTTGTAATCAGTGAACTTCAATACTGTCAGATATTCCCAGAAGGTTGCCACATATGGATCTCTTCTTCCAATTCCCTATGTCGGAATCCTATCTTCACATTAAGTTGCTCCACGATCAGATCAATACTTCGAAGACTCCTTGTCTCTTTGTTGAGTTCATTATTTAACAATGTCATCATCACTTCATCACACCTAAAGCCTCAATCCCATGAATGAGCGTCATGATCAAGTTTTCATATTCATCTAGGAGCGACTTCAACAAAAAAAGTGCCTCAACTTCATCCTCCAAATTTTCATCCAAAATAAAAAGACTTGCCAATAGTTTTGTGAAATCATTCAAGTGCTCATCAATAGAAATTCCCCTTTGCATTTGAACTCTGTACAAATGCAGCTTTATGTGAAGACGGTTCTCTAAGCTCTTTGTTAGATACTTGCCTTCAAGGACTTCCGCAATTTCTACACTAACGTTTCCATCATCAATGCATACTTTATATCTTGGGTCAAACAATTTCAGATCAAGTTGCATGCATTGCGATTCATCTTAATCCAACCCGTCTCCGATATCTCATATGGTTTTTCATCTCCATCAAGCACGACCTCAAAATTCAACGCGCAAAGTGCATCGGTGATTTCGCAGCTCCACATTTTGACGTTGTTCTTTCTATCAAACTCAATCACATCGATCTTCACCAAACGTGTCACAACATGATGGAAAGTTCTCTACACCACTGATGACAATGAAAAATCGGAAGCTTCTCCTCCAGCTATATCTTCCATAACTTCTCTTGCAAAACTTGCTCTGATACCACTTGTTAGGATCGATGAACGGAAAAAAGCACAAACCAAAGCAAGAACAAAAGCAAGAGAAATTTCACAAACAAATTCAAGCACGTGCACAACATAAGGATATACATGGTTCGGTGTAAACACCTACGTCCACGGGGAGAGAAGAAATTTCACTATACCGAAAGAATAATATAATTAGAATTTCACAAACCCTTCACCCAAGCCTCCAAGAGTCTCACACTACTACAATAATAGGGATTCACTGAAATCCAATAGAATTAACCTTAAAACGCATTACAAATGCTTCTATACCGCCCCCATAAAACCTCATAAATACCCTAAGAATGCCTCTTTTCGGATCTGAACCATTGCAGGGACCAGAGCACCCTTCTCTCGGGCTTGGGTTTACTTCACGGATGCTTGGGCGCACCTGGGTGCCCTTCTCTCTATCCTAGACAGCAACACGGGCACCGGGGCGCGCCTGGGCGCCCCCTCCTCGATCAACAACACCAATTGGGCGTCGGGCGCTCGGTTCACTGCCGTCCAAGCGCTCGATTCACTGCTGGGTAGTGCCCGCCTTGCTCTATAACCCTTCAAAACTCCTTCAAAAACTCTTTTAGTGGTCCAAAATATCAAGGAAACATCCCTGCTTCCAAATCAACAATTCTCCACCTCCATTTCAACAATTAAAGTTTAGGAAAATTTTATGCAGACAATTATCTCAAAAAAGAAACCAAAAAGATTTGAGCAGACAACCAGGAACATGAAATTGTAGGATAAATTTTGCTTACTTTAGCGGTTGCATCTAAAGTACTGAGGTGGGGTTGTAATATTTGTGTTTTATTTTTTGGTTTGGTGCTGTCTCTATGCACATTAAGTGTTTTTCTAGCTCTTAAAGGTTTTATAGATATAAAACAAAGACAAATGCTATAACTCCCAACAGATTTAATAATGCACTTAACAAAAGTGTATTAGTATATTAAAAAGTTAAATTAGATAATATCGGAGTAAAAGCCAAACACACTGTAACTGACTCCTTGGATCGGGCATGCCAAAACTACAAACCAACAGCAAACCAGCCCATGCCAAACCAAATCATTCAAGCACATCCTAACCCCCTCTTGGGTCGCAAGTGACTAAGCTCGTCACGTGCATTTTGATGAGAACAAATCCTAGCTTAGTGGCTAATGGGCGATATCAGTTAGCGATTTTGTCCTTCTATACTACGGTAGTTCAAAACTCACTGCTTACATAATTTGGCTCTTTGTGACACCATTACTTTAAGAGAAAAAAAAACTTCTTAAGAAGTTTAATTAAAGCACTAATATACTATTGTTCCTATATGTATTGGAAAATTAGTTGGACATTGCAGCATTTTCTTAACTCACAATAGGCACCAAATTTCACTCTCAATATCTATACATTTTATACACTTTTTTGACAAAAAATTGTTTTTGCCACAATTTCTCACATAGTAGATTAGTAATGAAACCTTTACAGTTTACATATTTAGCATCTAAATTTCACAAATTGTTAAAATTAGCACTCTAAATGGGTACGATTAGATGCTAGCTTTGTACGTACCCAAATTTAAGATAATACTATTTATTTTACTAAGTTTTACTTTTCAATTAATATAAAAGTAAAAGAGTGTTGTCATGCTGCCCCAACTTTCATCCCTAAAATAATGTTGATGTATTAGCAGAGTAGGATGAAAAAGGGAACTGGTGAAAATGCACACAGATAGTATAGGGCTATAAAGAATGCTTCTCTCTACAATTTTTTGGAGAACTGGGGGCAAGTTGGGGCAGTATCATTTCTCAAGGAAAAATTGATTATTTTGTGAAAAAAAACATGAAAACTACCTTTTTCAATACACCTACAGCTGCTTGTAGTGGTGTTAGGTATTCATATGGAAGCTGCAGAGAGGTTAATCAATTTAATAGGCTAATATGAGAATAAACATATTACAAACTTTAAATGAGCATATTAAAATAAGCATAAAATGTTTCAGAAGTAGGAATGAGTTACCTTCCCAGTAAGAAGCTCCCACATCACGATGCCAAAACTAAATACATCAGCCTTGTGATCATAGGGCTTGTGTTCAATCACCTACAATAAAACTAGATCAATAACAGAATAATAAAACAAGAAAATACATTACAACAAACTTCACAAATAAAATAATTAGAACCAGGGGCATAATATATAAGAGGCAGAGTTGTGCTGGCCAAAATAATGACCAAAATAAAAATCCAGAAACATTAGATGGTTTGATCTTAATCTAATTAACCTAAATGACCCATTTAGTTTCTTTAATTATTGTAACTATGATTTGGATAGAGATTAAAAGACTTTTATTATGTAGTTATCTGGTTCCAAGTCTTGGAAAAGGAGGGTTGTGTTAAGTAGTCGTCGACAGTTAGCATAAAACTTTGTTCACCTACAATGTCACGAATTTTTAATGCTTGTGCTAGAGCTAGGGCATCCCTTGAAAACGATGTGTTGTATTGCCTGAATGTAGTGAAAAGTGTGCAAAGGCAAGGTTTAGTTGGAATGATTAGTGTCAAATAAGCAAGGATCAAATGCAGATAAATACGCTAGTCTATAAGATTAAGAAGTTGGAATATTGACACTCACAATCAAGTATTTTGAGTCAGTTGATATCATGATAATAGAATGATTAGTATATTATGCCGTCAGGAAACTTAGTGGGTGGAAATGAGCAAAAAATAAATAGTATTGGAAATGATAGTTTATGCTCTAAACTCTAATACTTGAGTAATAATCATCATAGGAATGACGTGCTATCATTCTAAATAAGATTTTAATAGATAATGTAGTGGAAGTTAAGAAATTGAAAAATATAATCACATCTTTAGAGTCTATAATTAATGGAATATCTATTAATAACACAAGTATTTAAGCCCCTCAAAGATGATTGATGTGTATAAAAGAAAGATTTGGATGAGATTGTTCAAGAAATACACTAAGAAGAGATATTTTTTATAAGAGAATTTTTAATTGGATATGTTAGAAGGGAAATTAAGGAATTTAAAAGTATTCATAGTGGTTTTCATTTTGAATAGATTAATGAAAAGGAAGAATGATTTTAGAGTTTACTTTAGCTTATTATTTAAAGATTGCTAACACACTTTAAAAAAATGGAAGAATATAATATCACTTATAAAAATAAAGCTTCTAAAAATTAGATTTTTCCTCTTAATAAATGGATTAATTATATCGTAAAAATTGTAAGATTATTTCAAATAACATTTTTTTTATTTTGTATTTGAAAATAACGGGCAACAAAATTAATATTAAATCTAATATATGCCATTAAATTAGATAATAAAATTTTAAGAAGATTGAGAATTTTGAGGATGAAACCAACTTTAATAATGTGATGAGCAAAAATTGATATAAGAAAAAAAGGATTTCTCAAGTTTATGTTCGCAAGCCTTTGAGAATCATGTAGAAATTTTCAAATTGACTTCCAATATTAGGAAGGATGCCCTTTGTCCCATAATTTTCATTTATTTGATGAAGCCCATGAGTGATATCAAACACTATAGTAAACATTTAACAATGCTTCCCAAAGAAAGAAATAATGCTTTTTACTCCATCTGAAGTAGTGTGATCACTCAGAATTGTCTTCCAAAACCTTTTGCATGCATCAATGGAGTTGGATATTTTGCCTAATGCAGATATTTTTTGCTAAATTTGCCAAAATCTATAGAGATGAATGTTACTAAAGAGTTTGGAAGATGCAATGCATATGTATATTTACGATACTTACGCTCAAGTAAAAATCTTAATAAACCTGAGCCATCACAAAATGCACAGTTCAGTTTTAGACAACAGGCATAAATTCTCTATACAGGTAATTTTTTCCTAGTAAACTTGTACTAGAATCCTACATTTGATAAGGGCACTGGAGCAGTCTTTTATGGAACCCAAATTATAGGGATGAGAACTCTAGAACTTTTCATGCACCCGAAGAAATTGCATTAAAGACTACTTTGCAACCATGTACCACAAAAATTAGAAAATTTATATGCATAACACCCAAAACATCTAACGATACATGTAAAAGAATCAATTAATTTGTCACTACAAATTTGTTGAATATGCCATAAACTATTTAAGAGGTTCAAAGTTACTAAGGAATCCGGAAGATACTGTGCAAAGTAGAACATGACCTGGAGTAGGAAGGCAAGCTTTGATCATCATAAAAAGCTGGCAATTGAGAAAGTGAATAGAAGAATGAATAGATATAATTTGTGAGAAGGGATGAACTACTGCAGAAAGCATACAAATATATTGATGAAAGAAATGTAAACTGGAAATTAAAAGTATATTCAGAAAAAGCATCAATGACAATGCAAATATTCAATGAGCAGATAAAATGATGCTTATGTAGTATGAACATCAATATAAAACAAGGACACAAACTTGTAAACGGTAACCCCGAACTGCAAAAACAAGATATGGTATACCAACAATATAATATTTACTTTATAAATTAGAAGTACAATACAAAACATGTAACTCAAATGACTGTTACAAATGAATCCTATTAAAAGTAATACAAATTCAAGTATAATGCAAACAATAATAAAAGAATAAATATGATTAATTTTCATAAAACCAAGGATTACCAAGTCATCAAATATTATTTTAACCACTAGAAACTAATACGCAAAATAAACACTACGCAGACAAAAACAATGAAAATCAATTCCAACCGTAAGAATTTGAACTTGAAGTATTACCAAGAAAAAAAAACTTTGGCATGCCGTGAAATAGACGACATTTAAAAGCGTTTGAGATACATAGATTAGTGTCAATGAATTAAAAAGATAGGGTGGGCAGATATAACATGGAGAGAAACTTTTCAAAAAAACAAAATTTCAATTGACATATAGTGGAGCAATGAAAGAAAACCAAGGATTCACAAAGCCAATCATAGGTATTTGGAATAAATATGAAGTCAACATAACCACCAACTGGTCAAGAAATTATTGATAGAATTCAACATATCAGTACATAGCACAAATTAGTAACTGCATGCTGTTGAAATTCAAATACAATACCGACAATACCTCTGGAGCCATCCATCGATAAGTCCCTGTTTCTGCAGTCATAATGCCAGATTGGGTTTTGACACGTGCAACCCCAAAATCAGCAACCTTAACAACCTGTCAAAAACTGAAGCATCGGTTGGCAAAGACTGAAGAGATGGCTAGAAAAGAATGCAAGCCATTATCTCAATTAATTTAACAGAAAACAACTAAGCAAAAATAAAAAGATTTCCAAGATGACAAAATTCACTTTGTAGGGTAAAGAGACAAAAAGCACGAGGATTTTACAGGAAATTTTATAAAAACAAGCTGGAAATCCAATACAAACATGTATTTGGAACACGCAACAAATTCATTAGGGCCCTTTAATACCAGAGAAAAATGGTTTGCAAATTACACCTAGAAGTTGATCGAAATCAACAAATGCTAGTGTCATATGGTGGAACTGTAATAGACATAAAATAATAGAAGATAAAGCACTTAATTTGAAGCTTATGATTGTTTTCTTTTGGCATGTCAATAGATGTGTTGCAATAATAAGAAAAAAAAACAGTAGCATAAAGCAACCACCTCATTTTCATCCATCAGAAGATTGGCGGTCTTCAGGTCCCTGTGTATAATATTATTTTGATGCAAATAATTCATACCCTTAGAAACATCAACTGCTACTCTGAGCAGAGAAGGCAGCCTAAAGATGGCTTTCTGCTTGTGTAGATAGTCATACACGCTCCCTCCAGACATAAATTCTGAAAAGATGACACAAAATAAAAAATTTCAACTATGAATCACAACTACAGCATAGAATAATAAAGTTTATATCAAGGCATACTGAACTCTAAAATTTTAACTAAAAATACATGCTTTACAAAACACATACCTGTCACAATAAACAAGCTAGGGGGTTTAGTGCATGCACCAATAAACTGAACAACATTTTTGTGACGAACCTTTCTGCATACGTAAGTATTTTTGATTCAGTACCATATGCTTGCATTAAAAACAAAATAAAAGGTGTAAATGGAAAACTAATGCAGAGATTTTTTTGACAAGACAACATAGAACTATTTTGGGAACTATAACATTGAGGGCTGTTTGGCGTCAAGATTTAAGCTCCTAAATTAAGAAATCTTGACAAATAAAATTTGAGTAGCTTAAATCCAATGCCCTGCTCTAAATTTCCAAATCCACCTCCTCGGTGGTTTAACTACTACATTGTGCAGTAAAGAAGCAAAAAGGTGGGAAGAGTTAACAGAGGTTAATAGAACGAAGGTAAAGAAATATAAGTACAAAAAAAAAAAAAGTGAGGTTTGGTATTTAAAATTATTAATAAAATAAACAATATTATTATTTAAATGTACTGGCATTTATTATATAACATTATTATTTAATACTAATTAAGTACTAATTACTAGCATTAAGTACCAACATTAATTTCTAGCATTAATATACAACAACACCACCACCACCACCAAGCCTTGATCCCACTAAGTGGAATCAGCTACATATATCCTTTGTTTACATTGTGCATGATCAAATAGAAGCCTTTCCCTACTCTTATCTGTTAATAGAATGACATCTACAAAAAACATGCACCCTTGAGCCTCCTCTTGAATGTATTTAGTAGGAACATCCATAATTATAACAAAAAGAGATGGACTAGAGACAAAGCCTTGATGTAATCCACTGATAATAGGAAAAACATTACATAAACTACCTTGCGATCAAACACATGTTATACCCATAATACAAATCTTCAATAATATCAATATATGCCACAAAAATTATCTCTCCAAAACTCTTCAAAGAACTTCTCTTGGTGCTTTATCATAAAGTTTTTCAAGATCAATATAATATAAATAAAGATCTTTTTGTTCTCTTAATTTCTCCTATAAACCTCTTGGTGAATGAATAGCTTTCAAGATAGACCTACTTGACTTAAAACTAAATTAATTTTGTGAAATACAATTATTCTTTCGTAATTTTATGTATGACTCATTAACTTAATTTCTCTATTATTTGCATAGTATAGAGCACCAACTTTATCTTAAATAACACCTTTTAAGCTTTCAGCCAATTGATACAAAGTAAAATGCAACACAGAATACATTTCAATAATATTTTATATGCAAACAAAACAGAAATACCAAAAAATAAAATTAAACACCTTTAAAACTCATAAGAATCGACATAAGCATCGCTTAGATATTATTTTCGATAAAAAATTTAATAATGATGTAACGGAAACTGAGAGAAAGGGAGATAAAATTATGACTATAAAGATTATAATTGGTGGAGTGGGCATGAATGTGATTGTCTGTAGTCCTCAAATATGAGTAATAAATAAAAAATTGGATTGATTTGAAGAAGTTGGTTCAATGAATTTCATAAGATAAAATGCTTTTTATCATAGAAGATTTAAATGGAGATGTTTAAAATAATAAAAAAATTTAACAATATAATCTTGGACATAGTTTTAGCATATGATTTTTGTGATTGTCAATACTTTACACAAAAAGAACATGTTATTATTCAAAAAAATAGACTTTCTAAAACTAAATGGATTATTTTATTATTAAAAAGATAATGAAGATATTTGTAATAATCCTAAAGTTTGATGATAGCAAATCCACTAATTACACCATGAGCCCCAACACTAATTACACCATAACCAGCAAATCAAAACTATACCATAGTATGATAGATTTACTGCTATAAATGCAAAAAGCAGAATAGACATTATTTCTAGCATTTATTTGTATGCTAGAATTTTAGTCTAATCCTAGAGAATCACGTTTAGTAGCTAGTAAGCATATCTTTAGATACCATATGGCCATTACACTTGGGCTATGGTACGCCCACAACAACACATCCTTTAAGCTAGTAGGATTCTCTGATTTCAATTTTGGTGTCTCTTGAAAGACAGAGAGGGCACACCTAAAACACTTAGAGAGATATCTATAGTGTTGTCTACTATAGAGGTAAGGAACATCATTATCGATTAAGTGTGATAACACTTATTTTATTAGTTTCACAAAGAATTTTGTTTAGTATTCATGCACAAAACATACTAAAATTAAGCATTATTTCATTGGAAGATCATGTCAGTCATGAAGACGTTGAGCCTGAATCCATGAGCACGCATCAATTTACTGACATTTTCACAAATTCATTAATCAACGAATGTTTTCACAACAACAGAAATAAATGAAGAGTAATTAATCCCTTTAAAGGACATTTTATAAATCCTGAATTGAGTTATTATTCAATGTTCAAGCATGGATTGCATATATGATTTATCGCACCAGTTACATTCAAACGATGTAAGATAATCCCACACAAATAGTTTACACAATTACTGGCAAATCTAAATGAATTGCTTGATTAACATCTAGCAGTTTTTGCCGCTGATCATTTATTACAGATGGCTATATTTCAAACCCCTTTTTATGTCAAATTGTTTTGAAATTAGCTCATAATTTCCCTTAATATGCTACACCGAACTATCCTTTAAACCCCCCTCAAATGTCCACTCTTCAGTTAAGATCGACCAAACAAGAACAAACACAAGAGAAAACTTAACACAATTGCAGCACAATCACAAAGAAAAGATTTGCATGGTTTGGTGTAAACACCTGCCTCCACGGGAAAAGAGAGAGAGAGAGAGGAGAAATTCACTATATGGAGAAAAAATTAAAATTAGGATTTAACAAACCCTATACCCAAGCTCCAAGAATAGAATTTCTTACAGCCTCTAAGAGTTACCACACTCTTACAATATAGGGATGCCCTAAAAAAGGCTTCAAAATGCTTATAAACTACCCCAAAAGACCCCACAACTGCCCTAGGGATCCTTTATTTCGAGCCTGAACTGCTTGGGCAACTGGGAGCCAAAACCTCGGGCTTGGACCTGCTTCATGGGCGTCTGGGAGCCTACCTATCGGTGCCAGACAGCAGCAAGGGTTCTTGTGCGCTCCCTCCTCGACCTACAGATATTATTGGGAGTGCCAGGGCGCGCCTGGGCACCCCCTCTGGTAGCAGGCCATGCTTTGCACACAGGGTGTGCTTGGCCGCCCGGTTCTCTTCCAGGCAATGTGCCTTTCCCCGGAAGGAACTCGGTCAACATCTCCTTTTGTGATCCAAAACATCAAGAGAATATCTCTTCTTCTAATTCAGCAATTCTCCACCTTACCTATCATATGCGCCATATGAAAGTTGACCTCAACACGCTCTTAAGCGTAGCGACTGCACCAATAATGGTTGCTTATGTATCCTTCTCCCAAAGAAATCAAGCCGTGCGTAATTCAACCAAATGAAAAGCTCATAATTTCCCTTAATATGCTACACTGAACCATTGTTTAACCCCCCTCAATGTCCTCTCTTCACCCATCTGCACCAAAAAATATGACTCTGCCAACGTTCCTCCCATTCCTGTCAATCGCACTTAACTGACAATTACAAGGAAGCTCGTTGTTCTCCCAAATGGTGAAGTTACAACCCTTCGGTGAAGACAAAAGAAAGGACATGCACATTTATAACAAAATATTGAGAAAATTTTGAATGAAATTTTTTTCATATGATTTGCCTTCACGTTATAATTTGCTTGTCTGGCTTTAATTTTCCATCATTCATGTCTCTAAAATAATATAATGAGGCAGCTTTTAAACTTATTTCTTATTGGTATTTATCTAAATTACAAAACATTAAATTCCTTTCAAAAATAATTTTTTTACCATCAGGCACGCAAGCAAAATTAACTTAAACAGGTTATGTGATGGCGAGCCACTGACACAGTGCAAGTTTGATTCATTGCACGTGGCACATGTTGGCGCATGCTGGCCTACCTCGATTACGCATCTCATAGATTATTTTTAGTAGTAATAAACCCTTTTACTAATATGCATACATTAGTCCTTGCACTAAACCAACTGACAACCTTCATTAATGATTGTCCTTACGAGTGCATGGTCTAACTGTATGCTTCTTACCACGTGAGTGCTATAAGGCTCTATAACTAGAGCTACATTCACATCATTTCTCACCCTGATTTTTAACTTTTTGTTTCTTTGCATATCATCCCTCTTACTTTCCATAGCATTCTGAAGACTAGTAGCTCCGCCTCCAAAGGATAATGCAGTGATTCCTCCTGCCAAGCTACTTCCTCTAGCTCCCTTAGCAATCAAGCTCAAGGCTATTCGCCTAATTTCTGTACCCAAGAGGCCAAACAACTATCTCCAATCATCTGCAAGTAAAATTACTAGTTGCACTGATCACAACCCACCAAACTCCAAGTAAATGACCTTTTCCAGAACTCCGGTCTACTTTTCCTCCTAGCCCTCTCAACTACTGTGAATGTGTCAATACGTTCATTAATCTTTTCCTAACATTTTTTTTATCCCAACTTCCGCACCACCTTCTCTTAGTATTCATTTCCATTAGCCTTGAGCATTTGTGTGAGCCTCTTAATCTTGTTAATGAAGGTTTCAATCCTACATAAGAGGCTTCTCACATTGAGGATTGAACCACATCAATGAGGTACACACAAATTTGAGTGCTCCCTACCATCTTCCAAGCATAGATTCCTTCACTCGCTATAAAAAATTGTTCAATTTGTCTAGTGTTGCACATTGTTCCTTGAGAGTGGTGACTCCTAATCGATCAATCCTAAGCTCTAATTAGCCACCTATTATATTTTGACGGATCACAAGTTAAATATTCTGGATGTGATTCCTCATTCTCTTCAAAACCAAATCTCTAAATTTGTTAACTTCACTACCCTCGGAAGCTAATCTATGTTTTGGAACGGTAATTTGCTATATCACCATTCAAAAATACTACATATATGGTTGTACTGCATAAGTGGATTCACACTTTCTCTGCTCAAAGCCTAGATTTTTCAAAAGCCAAACAAAAGGTACCACAACAATACGAAGGTTCATGTTATCTTCATTTGATAGATAAACATCTTGAATTTTGTGATGACAATAGGGAGAATGTGTGGAAAATATGTTTAAGAGATAAATATTTTATGTTGCTTGCTTATGTATATCTTGATAATATATTTTGCTTATTTATGCCTGAATTTATTTCATGTAATATTCTATCAAAAGCATCTTTTATGTTAACAAGGGGGAGTTTATTATTTTGGATACATATTATTTCTCCAAAAAATTAAGTGTTTGTCAAGTTCAAAATTGAAAGAGATTATAGAACTCATGAGCACGCAGTTTTGAGCAAACACTTAATTTTGTATTATATTAATTAATCACCTAGTTCTGCTCAAAGTTTCAAGAATAAAGTGAACAAGGAACAAAGAATTCATAGTGTTCATGATGTTAAAACTATTGCAAGGTGATTGAAGATCTTGTCTTGCATTTATTTTTTATATTTTGGAAATACTTGTAATAATTAGCTTTATTATTCCTAATTGCTAAATCGAAATACTTAGATTTAGGAGTTTGAATTAAAGGAAAATTGTTTTTAAGACTCTTCATGTGAGTCCCCTACTCACCATGCATGTGGTTGTCAGTAGTGGAAAAATTTTTTACTTTACTTTGAATCTTCAAGCACATATTCAAATGTTTTAAATTCTTAAAATATATTTTAGGTCAAATATAGCTATTAGAATCTTTTTTAATGAATTTATGCTAGTGGGAGACATTAAATGCTAATGGGGTTGAATAAATGGAGTGTGAGTTAGCTGTTAACTAAGTTCAAGTCTCACAAATGTGATGGCCCATGTTAGGTTGTAACAACCAATCTAACATCAGGTGCATCTTTCCGCGGGATCAAATTGGTAGTTAAGTAAAATAGCAGTTAAACAATATCCAGAGCCACAGAAGAATAAGAAAATTTCATTCATTCAATTTAAAATAAATATCATCCAGATTATTACATAAATTGACAAACTACAGAATATAAATATTTGCCTCTCGTAAAGAAAATAAAAACTAAAATTATATCCCGCGCCATGATTCTCTTTAACATCTTTAAACTACATCAGCCTCCTCTAGCAAAGTCTGGTTTGGCATTATAAAAAAATGTTTTGGTGCACATTCTAAGTACAAAGAATATTAAATAATATACTTTTTAAGCAAAAAGTCGAAGACAAAAATGAGATAATAATAATTGCAGCAAATTATGGTAAAATGCAAATAAAAGATAATCATTACTCCTGCAAATAAATATTTCTTTGTCATATACAAAATTTTTAAATAGTAATCGCATAAAAATTCATGTTTATGTTTATGACTTGATATTAGGAAGCGACGGTAATAGTTCTGATGAGCAATGCCAGAACCTTAAGGCTGGGTTCAGTAAATTCATAAAAGCATAACCTTCACCTGGGCCCCTCAAAGGCTCCAGATAGCACTCTTATGTCTCCCAAGGACTAGCCCTGTCTCTAACCTATTCATGCTCCATTTTAGAACCCTTAGCAGCATTCATAAGATACATAAACATCATTTTGTTTCTCTTACATCATTAGTAGTAAGAATAATATATTAAGTGACAATATGAAACAGGCTCAAAGTAATGCTTAAGCAGCAATAAAAAAAGATTATATAAAGTAATATCTAATGTACTTTTGTGTTTGACTTAACAAGACAAATTACTCACAAACTTGATGGGTCTACAAAAGTTATAATTGAAATTTTATTAAACTTTAAAACTACCCATTTACAAAATTAAAATTAGTATTATTATTCCCAAGTTTTAACTTTAGTTGGTTACTTAAATCTATAACTCACCTTGCAATGATAAAAAGTATCCCATTCCCCTTCTGATATGCCATACTGCTAGAAGGTCTTATTTATAAGTTATGAACATACTTAGGATCATTACCTAACTCTTAAAGTACTATATTTAAACTAAAATCACATTTGATTAGACTTGAAGAATTTAGGCAACTTTATCTGAAATAATTATATTACAATATTGAATAAAAAGAAGTCAACTTAAATCGAAAAAACCTCTCTTTATCAGCATAGAACTCATCTATTATGTTAAAGCATCACAACATGCTTTATTAAAGCAAGATATGAAAACTTCTTGAGATTTTATGATCAAAAGTCAGTATGAACTCAAAAGCTTAGTGTTCATTAAAGCATAAGTTAGGACATTATAATTATTAATTGATATTGACAACATTCAAAAGTAGCTATAACTGACTTCATTATACGACATATAGATCTTGTAACTCCTTGTTCTTATTAAGAATTTATCAAACGACTGATTTGTACCGATTAGATCTTTTCCTAGTGTTAGCCAAGTCATTACACTGCAATTCAGACATCAATCTACAATACAACTGTGATTAAATCAGGATTGGTCACACCAAATTCTTATCCATAAAGCAATTACATAAGTCTATGGTCAACGTAAATCGATTAAATTAATTTAGTCAATTTAATACCTCTTAAAGCATGATTAAACAACCTAGTCATAAGTTTAGCTATGACTAAATTATTGACAAATATTAGATTCAAAATACTTTAATCAATAAATAAAATTCTAAATTTTTAATCAATAGTTGAAAATGACAAATAATTTGATAGTGCAAGGCAGGACTAGTGTCGAATCCCAATTTCACCTTATTGTCAATGTAATCGTTAATCTCATTCATATAACTCGGCTTATGATTTTACATCCATTTTTTTTTCAACACAAGGTTTGTGGTTGAGTACAGGAAATCAGGTTTTAAGTATTGAAATAATTAGTCTGTTTATAAATAGACGTATCCTTAGTACTTAACAGACAAAAAGGCAGATCGTACCTTATAACTCGGTTGAACGCTGAGAAGGAAGGATCGAGCGGAGAAGAATCGTGTGAATCCTTGATGCAGCGTGCTGAGACGTCGACTGCAAGGTTCGTCTCTTCTTCCGTCGGCTTTTGTCGCTAGCTTTAAGGATCGTCTCTCTGCCGCCGACTGCAAGGATCGCGTCCCTGCCGTCGGCTTAGGTAAGCTTCTCCAGATCGAGCAGGCTCGGGCAAAAGAGAGGAAAAGAAACGATCTCAGTGAGGATGGGGGAGAGAAGCGGCCTTGGGATTAAATATGCATGCGTGAGTAACGCACGTCCGTTCGTCAGCTGGAGATGGCGTTGAAACGAGCGTAAGTTACGGGAATTAGGGGAAAATTGTAAGTAACACGATTTTAGGCGTTTGTGTGCTCCGTCAACTCTTTTCCAATGAAACTGTCACAATGATTTCAACGATCCAATGAAACAGTCGCAATGATTTCGGCGGAAGGTATTCGACACATTTGGAATTAACAACTTAAATGCCTCCGGTAACTTGCGCTGATTACGGGAGTGGGGAGGAAAAAAATTAGAAACTGCTTGGCTGCATAAATTTTGCCTGTAACGTTTGTATTTATAATCCAAACAAATCAATGAACAATTACAGTTTCTAGTTATAACATAATCAAGCAGTGGTTGATGAAAAACATATTTAAGCGAAAAATTTTAACAGAAAACGAAAAATTTGCGGGAAATAATGGAATTAGGACATTGCGGGAAATTAATGTCTTCCTTACAAATGTCCTAGGGTCAATACAATAAATCGCATGAGTAACAAAGAAAAACTCTCTAATTTCAGCTCACATAGCCATTATAACTCTCAAGTTAGCCATTGGGAAGGTGGATAACGCCAATAGACAACATTTACTTTTAGCTCCATACATCGTTTCTATAAATAATGGAGTATTTATTTAACAAGATTTCCATTTATGCACAAAATTATATCAATATTTCCTAAGTTTTAATTCTTCAATCTAGGTTGTTAAATTCAAAATTTTGAGGAACTACTGCTACAATGTTTGCAAAGAAGAGTTCTCTTATCACTATTAGAGGAGTAATAGTTTCCAATGACCACATCACCGAAGAGTGGATGTAAGAGCAAAATGGGATATGAACTATTATATATAGGTTTGCATTCTTTTATTCTTGTATTTTCTTTCTATTTTCAGTGATTGTTCTATGTTTGTGAATTCTCTCTAAATATTTTTATAACTCCATAAAAACATCTTACGCTCAATTTTTAATTAGTTGCAATCCATGTGGATTGCGCTACAAGTTTTCTATTTTTTGGATTCAACATCAAAAAGACCTCAATAGAGCTATAAAAAGAAATCTTAACTTCTAATATTGCTATAAGAATGATAGTTCCCCATCACAAGTAAGGATACGTACATCAATTGTAACCTATTTTATGGAAATTTGTCTTAAAGACTAAAGATTAGCAGCGGAAAGGTGGCAAATTTATTTATACCGTCAACTAAATAGTATAAATTTGAAAACCTGATGCCTTACAACATTGTGAACTGAAGAAGATTTTTAACCAACCTCATTATATAGACTTCTTGAGCAAAATCACGCTGCATGTCAACACTAACATGTTCTGACTTAAAAATTTTAATAGCTACATCCTGACAACAATATGTGCCGCGGTATCTGAAACAAAAATAGCATTGAAATATACAACATAAAAATAATAAGGTAATCCCTCAGAATCATTTAAGAAAAATTCTATTTGATCAACTAGTAGAACTTACAGATCACCACATGAGCCAGATGCAAATTTGCTCTGAAATTTCAAAAGACTAGCATCAATTTCCCAGACATCAGCCCCATCGGTAGGAATTTTTATGTAGTTTGATAAAGTTTTCTTGTTAACGTGCACATCTGCCATTAGGAGTGGCCCTTGTTCAGATGATAGGCAGGCTTCTTTCTGCAATAGCTAATAATCCTTTCATAAGCTTTCTCAAGTCTACTTAAAGCACAAGTAACCTTGAAAAAAAACGCATATATATTTCTTACCGGTCTAGTAAATAATCTTTTGAAGACAAAAAATGACAAGGAATCAATATTTATATAAGTACAAACGAAACCTCCATAAACTATAGATACTGAAAATAAGAAAGGAATATCACCTAAAACACAGATGTGCGCAGCCATAAAAAAAATAACTACATACTTCAAGAAACAGAAAATGGTTTAATATTTCTACAAAATAAGTGAAATACTGTAATTTTGGATCAAATTTATACAATACGTAGTATTAGTGAGTAAGAAAATTAATCCAGAGAAGTTTAGTCCTATAATTGTTAACAATACAAGTGATTCTGTCATGTGAAATATCATGTCTGTTATGCTCTATTGAAGTTGGAGGAAAAAAGGTTGAACATTACTTATTAGTGTGGGCATATAAATATGCATATTATAGAAAATAAAAACTATAAGTGCCAACATTTCCCATTACAAAAGAATAATTTTTATTCTATAAAAAGCCTTAAAAATATGTCAAATATATTTTTATACTCCCTCCCAAGTTAGTGTATCTATGTAAGCTCAAGCTTATCACAAAGTTTTAGAGAATTGTGCGACATTCAAGGTCTTGGTGAAAATATAAATGATTTGTTCAAAACTACCATGAGTAACAGCTTTCTAGGTCAGTACAACATCTCAAATGAAATGATAATTAACTTTTACATATTTTGTTGGCTCAAGAAAAATAGGAGCACTAACAAAATAGATAGCGCCATATTGTCACCATATAAAGTCATAAAATGCCTAATTATAAAATCATATTCATTAAGAATATGTTTCACCCAGATTAGTTCTCAAGTTGTATGTGTCATGGTCCTGTGCTTCAACAGTATATAGCAAAAACAATCTTACTTACCCAGCAATCCAAATTGCACCCAACCATAACAATATATAAAGTTGTTGATTTTCAATCATTAAGAGATTCGTAGCAATAATTATATGTTTTCTGTTCAAAAATAGTAAACCATTCCCTGGAGGCTTCTTAATGTACTTGAGAATATTAAGAACAAAATATGAATCATTATATCAGGATTTTGCTTATGCTGAATAACAATTCCAACTACATAAATTTATTTGGTATAGTAAAAATAAGGTAAATCAGCTGCCCCATTAATCTTAGATATTGAGAAGCATTTCTAACGCTCTTTCAATTACAGGTTAAGGGAAATTAGGGTTTAGGTTTTGCAATATCATTTCTTTCTTTAAGATTCTTAATAAAAATTTAGTAAATTCTTTTCTATGAATTCTTTAGAATATTTTTGCATACCATATACGGAATTTTTTATAATTAGGTAATAGAAAAATTTTTATTAGCATAATTTCTACTATCGTTTCCTGGTTCAGAATCTATTAACACTAAAATTGAGTTCTAATTGAAAGAAGGAAATTATTATCCCTCATAATTTGGGTGTAACACATTATTTTTTGATATTTTAATATTTTCTGCTGATGGTTCTATAGTTTCTCTTTCTATTGGATTCTCATTATTGGAAAATGTTTCAAAAGATACAGATGTTGTAGGAATACTAATTCTTGGAATAGTAATAGATCTTCTCGAGGAAAATCTGATTTGGACAATACCACTTCATTCTAAGAGATTTATTCAATTTCTTGATTTATAATAGGTTTAGGCATAATTGTGCCAGATAAAGTCCATTGTTCTGAGAAAGTCGCCTTGTTCCACCTAATGACTCAATAGATTCTCTTACTATTGGATTCTCATTATTGGAAAATGTTTCTTATGATACATATGTTGTAGGATACTACTTCTTGGAATAGTAATAGATCTTCTTGAGGTAAATCTGATTTGGACATCACCAACTTCATTCTAAGAGATTTATTCAATTTCTTGTTTATAATAGGTTTAAGAATAATTCTGCTCGATAAAGTCCATTGTTCTGAGAAAGTCACCTCGTTCCACCTAATAACAATTAGTGGGATTGGTTTCTATCAATATAGGTCAATCAAATGTTATATTAAGAATTTTAATGTTGGGCTTTAAAGTATTCACAACTTTAAAATGAACATGATATAATAAAGCAACTGTATCCAATTCTAACATAATTGGCTTCAAAGTATTAATATCGAAGAATTATAGATTAAAATTTTGATGTGTAAAATATATTGGTCCATGATACAAATTGGTTTCAATTAATCCCATTAGGGATTGAGCCTAGTTAAGCATCTATTGTCTTTTAGACAAGCTAAGATATATGCATTTAAACCTTTAATGGTTAAAAGTTTAATTGTTATTTGTATTAGGCCGATATGAATAAATTTGAATTTATTTTTATATTCATATAAATCTTTTTATGAAAAGAAAGAGATAATTTTTTGTTATTATCTATAGTAATAATTTGCTCTACAATCTTGATAGAAAATTTTCCTTTAAAATCAAATATTTCAATTTTATATATTGTAGATTTATCTGCAATCAGAATTGTCCATTTATTCAAATCATTTTCATTTAAAGGAAACTCTACTAATTCAGTAATTTTAATATTAAAATTTAGGTTCCGCATTGAAGAAACCCTAGCAATCTCGAAAGAGCTTGAAGCCTCCGTGAGTCAAGAACTATACTTATGAACAATAATGATTAATCAAATTAATCATTAAGTTAATATTATATTTTAAATTCTATCTTTTCATTAAATCACAGTCAACCTCTTATGGGATTTACAGCCCTTCTTTCAACCAGGAATTACAACCTAGGGTGACAAAATGATCATATTGTTTCAACAGAATATGAGATAATTTTGAAGGAGTTTTGAATTAATATTTTCAAGACAGGCAATGATTTACAGAAAATGTTAAATTTAGCGTAACTTTTCAAGAATTTATGAATCTTAACTCAAATTATGATCAGAATATATTCACAATAATAGTTCTTAATACCACCTTATTTACCCATAGAAATCATACTATGATACCAAGTTGAGCGTGCAAGATCAAATAAACAAAATGAGGTAAAAAATTTTATTTACAAAATAAAAAACTTACTTTACTATTACAAGCACGCCAGAGAATTTGGGAAAAATAGCTACTGAGCTTATGAGGAGAGGTGAAAACAAGCGGATTCTTGGTTGTATAGAATTCAACCTAATTTATAAGCTTTTCTTCGTTTGAATTTTAATCTAGAATTCAAATAGATTTTATTATCAGATAAGAATAACTCGGCTATTTGGTCATTCTTTATATTATATGAACAATAGCATTTTTATTTTATATGAATAGTAATATTCCCACAAAATAATTTGAGTCTTTTTTTCTTATTGACAGATCTGGCTGTTCTTTTTCTTTTCTTGTAAGTTCTTTGGCCAGTTCTTTCTTCATACCCATTGGTTCTTCTATCTCTTTCATTATTGTAGCTAGTTGTTGTAACTCCGATTCATCCTGATCTTCATCTCCCATAGTAATGCCTTCATCTTTACTGCCGTTTTCTGTACATGCAGATGTATTTTACTATATATATTGTTATATAACTATTTCAATTTATCATGAATGATGATGTTTTGTCACCATCTCACTTTATCAATACAGTTAACACATATTGTGAATTTCATCAAGATGTAATTGGATATTTCCAAGTTCATACCCATAGGATTTCACATTGTGCGAAGAATTTCATTTTCTACTTGTAGAAAACACACTATATATTTTGTGCCAATTTATGGTGGCATGGTGGAAGTCCATGAATCTCATTCTTATGGGTGGAGAAGATGAGAAGTTATTCCCTGTATGTTTCTTTTTTTAGATGAATTAAATTGCTTATGCCCATATTATTACCACATATGCTTGAGAATCTCACCAGAGGTGCTCTTCTTTACAAGTTTTTTAAAGTAAACCAACATTTTTGTTCTCTGGCAACTTATACTTGTTGTAAGATCATTTTAGCAAATGTGCCTTGGCACAAGTTTTCTAGTTTAAATCCATAACATAAAATCTTCGTGTGCCCTTGTAAAGCTCTTGATGCTGAATTAGTATCAACATATTTACTGATTAAGAGCATTGAATGCAATAGTGAGTCTTCCCTTTGTCAAGAGGAATTGAATCTATTAAGCATATTTTCTTTCAATGCCTTTCTCTCTCCTCTATATTGAATGGGTATAGGAGGCAATTTCTTAATACTTACCCTACTCTTCTTCAAGCTCTAGAACTTTGTGATCACATTAAAGGTAAGTGATAAAGGATTTATTTGTAGAGTAAAAATGTTATGGTATTTAATATATCGCTTGAACATAACAACTGTTTTTTCTCCAATAAAAGTGTTGCTCTACTACACTCCACAAAACCAAAGCTCAAGCCAGATTTTTCTTATTTGTTTCCCCTTTTATTCTGTTTTGCTTATTTGTCTGTGAGTTGTAATAGTATCGGGTATATTGGTCTTTCTTATCCCATAGCTCCTTTTTTTAATAATTTTGTGCTAAGCTCCATTCATTTTTTAAAATAATGTAAGCAAAAGAGTAGAATATTATGAAAGAAAATATTAGTGTAATTTAAGCAATCCTGAACTAGTTGAAATAATCATATCTTCGTGCACTCACAAAGGTAGGCAAGCCTTGTCAAACCATACAAGTCTATCTCTTTACAATGTTTTTAAAAAATCTTTTCATTGCATCCTTAGCCTAGTCACCATTCTCACATTCAAAGATGATGAGGACGAGGGACTTTCTCATTTTTACAGTCATTAGAGTTCTTAATGTTATTAATTTTGTAAGAACCGAAGGATGCAGTGCTCGGGAGTAGAAAGCTGTTCCAGAAAGAAGATGGTTGAGTTGAATAGTAGGAGAGAAAATAAAATATAATTTACATTCAATTCACATATTGAAAAAATTATCAAAATAGTAGCTTGACTATTGCAAAATATTTAAATAGCCCTTAATTTTTGTAAATATTTTTTTTGTTTCATTGGCTTTTGCTCAAGTGTTTGTTTTAACCCTGTTGTTAACTCCCCTCCACATCCCCCTTTTGTTAAATTTGCATCGACTACTAAATTCCAACGGCCGATTCCAACTATAAGTGGCTGCTAGATTCCAGCTGAAAAATGCAAATTTAACGAAAAGGGGAAGGGGAGTTAGCTGAAAAATACAAATTTAACGAAAAGGGGAAGGAGTGTTAACGGCAAGGACCAAAAAAACCCTTAAACAAAAGTCAATGAACAAAAAAAAACATATACAAGAGTTAAGGACTATTATAAACATTTCGCAAGAGTCAAGAGACCATTTTGATAGTTTTCTTGTTGCAGATCTTATTACATGGTATTGTAAACTTATTTATAGATACATGGATGACATATATATATACCATTACAAGCATATAGCTATACTCTAATATCCCCCGTAAGGTGACGGTGCGGCCTTGAATCATCAGCTTATCACATAGACGATTGAATTGCGTAATGGACAAAGGCTTGGTGAGGATGTCTGTTGTTTGTTGTTTGACGATGTGTTGGACGATGATTCTTTGTTCTTAACGTTATCTCAAATAAAGTAGCAATCCACTTCCATGTGCTTTGTACGAGAGTGGAACAATGGGTTGTTGGCGATGGAGATTGTGAAGATGTTGTCGCAGTAGATGGTAGTAGCTTGTAAAGTTGGGTGATGAAACTTTTGCAGAAGTCATCGAGCCATATGATTTCTGTAACTGTCAATGTGAGTGCTATGTATTCAGCTTCTGTAGAGGAACGAGCATTGTGTGTTGCTTCTTTGCTCTCCAACTAACTAATGTGCTGCCAAGAATATGCAGAATCATGTTGTAAATTTCCGGTCTACGGAGTCCCTGCCCAATCCGAGTCAAAATATGCGTGTAGTTTTGTATTCGATGAGGTGATTGGTAGACCGAATTGAATTGTGCCCTTGATGTATCGTAAGATGCGCTTTGAGTTGAGAGAATTTTTGCTGCGATGGCTGGTGCAAGTGTTGGAAAATGCAGTTGACAATGAGGCTGATGTCCGGACAAGTGATGGTGAGGAACTGAAGGCATCTAGCCAGCTTTCGATAAAGCTTTGAGTCGATGAATGGGCTAAGGTATCGGTGGAGCTGTAGGCAAGAGTTGCAGGTGAAGGGGCTAATTTGCAATATGACATTCTGGTGTCTTGGAGGAGCTAAGTGGAGCATGCTGCCTCAGATACGTGGAGGCTTTGTAGAATGGGCTGAACCAAAATGTCGAGGAAAAGAGAAGGGAAACCAAGAGTATTCATTTTGAAGCAAGTTTCCATTGTTCTTATAGCATGTTGGAGAATTTCTGGATTTGCACAGCTGAGAAGGGGGGTTGTCAATATAGATGAAAAGATATGAGGAGGGATGGGCCTGCTTTACTTTGAGTAAAGCCTTTTGGCATAAGGAAGTCGGTGAGAACGAAGAACCATTGGTGATGTGATTGTTTTAAGCCGTATAGGACTTTCTTCAACTTACATACATTGTTGGGTTTAGTAAGGTCAGTGAAGCCCGAAAGTTTTTTAATATAGATTCGTTTAAGAATCCATGAAGGAATGCATTTAAGACATCTAGTTGTAGTAAGAACCAATGGTGATGAGTTTCTATGACGAAGAGAATGCGAATGGTAGGTATTTTGGCAACTTTACTGAAGGTTTCGGTATAATCTATCCCACAGGTTTGATTGTAGCCTTGAGCCACTAAGCGGGCTTTGCGTCGAGCAATGGATCCATCGGTGTTATATTTGATTTAGAAGGTCCATTTGCTACCAAGAGTTGGTTAGGTTGGATTTGGGAAATTAAGTACCAAGTGTTCCGATCTTCAAGGGTTGTGATTTAGGCATCCATGGCCTTTCTCCAATGGCCATGTTAGGAGGTTTGAAGGTAGGTGGTGGGATAGGGTTGGGTGAGGGATTGGGCTATAGGGGTTGATTGAGCGACAAAAAATCGCAGAGGGATGTGGCGAGGCTTGATATGTCTTGGAACGGGTAAGCATAGATTGTGTTGACAAAGGGGGGGAGTTGTGGATGTGGGATGAGCCAATGGTTGAAAGATTTGCAAGGGGTAGGAAATTAGGTATTGTAGGCGAGTGTGTGAATTGTGAGGGTTTGGTGGAAGGGTTGATGAGATATTGTGGGGAGGACTAGAAGAGGTTGTAGATGTAGAGGTGTTTGAAGAATTAGAATTAAAAGAAGGTGATAGAAGAGTGGAGGTAGGGACTAGTAGCTGAGGGGTAGAAATGGTTGTATTGGGTGAGTTTGTAGAGCACTGAGAGAAAAGGCTTGAGGATGGAATTGATTTTCAAGGAAGTGTACGTGTCGGGAGATGATTACTTTATGCGTGAGAGGATTGTAGCATCAGTAGACATTGTGATTGGGTGAATAACAGATGAAAATGCATGAGAATGTTTTGGAGTGTTGTGTAAGTGGTAGGAGTGGATAGCAAGCATAGTCGAAGACACGAATGTATTCATAGGTAGGCTTGCAATTGTGGAGGAGCTCGTAAGGTGCCTTGTTTTGGGTGGTTATGGGCGGAAAACGATTGATGAGATCGGCAGAGATTAATAGGGCGTCGATCCAAATAGTGGGTGAGAGATCGACGTTGTTGAGTAGAGTTATGGTGGTTTCTATGAGGTGACGATGTTTCCTTTCGGCAATGTCATTTTGTTTGATGATGACTTATGCTTTATTGAAGGAAGGTGGTAAGGTAGTTGTTGCAATATTCCTGACCGCCGTTGGCACGATGTATTTTGATTTTACGTTGGGATTGTCTTTCAATGGATTGAGATAGTTAAATGATTAGGGTTGTTGCTTCAAATTTTTGTTTCATTGAAAAGATCCAAGTAAAGCAAGAGTAATAATCGATAAAAGTGATTATTAGAATTAGAAAAAAACAATTTATGATGTTTCATGATGCATTGATGACAATGAGTGCGGTTGCTACTATAGGAGATATGCAGATGCTGGTTTGCGAGAAGGTGTTGGATCGGAACGATTGGATGACCCAATCTTTGGTGCTAACGAGCTGAATTGATTGGGGCTGCAGATGACACTAGTAGGAGTTACTAGAAAGAGTGTGGAGGTTCGGGTGGAATAAAGTATGGTATGTTACGGATGCAACTGTGAAGGAGGATCGTATTTGAGAAAAGATCCTTGATAGAAAAACAACCTAGATCAAATGTAATAGAGTAGTTATTGTCTATATCAAGTATGTGGACTAAAATAAGGTTGAACTAAGATTGAGGGACATGTAAGATTTGAAACAAAGTAAGCATACGGGATGGAGTGGGAAATAGACCATTGCCAATATTGGAGATGTGCAATGTTTGACCGTTTTTCTGATGGTGACCTTGTCGTGACCGTTGTACATATTTGAGATAGAGAGGTTGTTGCGGTTCTTGTTATGTGAGTAGATGCGTCGGAGTCAAGAACCCAGTTGTTGTCGATATCACTGTCCGCAAAGAGTGTGGTGGGATGTGAAGATTGCCTTGTAAATGATGTGTCAAGTCGGTGCTAGCAGTTAAGGGCTGAATGACATCATTTACCGCAGATCTGGCAGCCCACAGTTGCGAGGTGAGGGTGAAGGTTCCGACCGTTTGTTGTTCAAGAAGTTAATACTGTCCGGCCTCTTCCCCTCCATGGATAGTTGCATCCTCGGCCTCGGCGTGTGGTAGAAGAGCGGGCTGCGGTTTTGTTGAAGATCCGTGCTAGCTTCGTGTTGGAGGTTGATTTCTTTGCTACAGAGCAATGAACATTGATCTTAGGGGCTGAAGGTTTGTGCAAATCATTATTTTATAGGCATGGTATTGAGTCGGGAGACCGTTTAATGTGTAGAGGATGATGTCTTCTGAATAAGAATGGAATTGGCGACTGAAATTTTGTCTGCAATGTTTGATTTCTGATAGGTATTCTAGCATTGATTTGTCTTTCATGGTAATGTTTTGGAGTGTTCTTGAGTTGGATAACTTTGAATCTAATTGTAGATTGGAGTCGTCTTTCCAGAATTTTCCATGCAGCCTTACAAATTTTAGGAGAATGGAGGGTGAAATTATAAACTCTAGAGGAAATGAGCTGATGCAGTATGAGAATTTCACCGTAGCAAAACAAAAAATCAAAATAAAAAAAATTCAAATGCACAAACACGCCAAATTTTTACACGAAAAACAAATAATGAGAAAAATTACGGAGCCACACCATCACAATAAAATTCCACTATGAAAGGTTTTACAGAGTGCACAAAAAACTTTTGAGGAAGAGAAAGATAACTCCCACCTAGGAATTTTCTTACACACCCAAACCACAATCTTCTCAAAATACTCCTCTCTTGTTCCCACTTAAGCACTCTATTTTTACTCTGTTGTCACAACAAAGCACACATATTTTTCTCAAAATCTACCTTAAAAACGGGCCCAAACTGCCCAATAAAGCATGAAGGGTCGCACCCCTTTGTGGCATAACTGCCGCAAGCACCAAAGCGCCCAACCCTCAGGTTCTCCATGCGTCGCATCAGCCTTACAAATTTTGGGAGAATGGAGGGTGAAATTATAAACTCTAGAGGAAATGAGCTGATGCAGTATGAGAATTTCACCGTAGCAAAACAAAAAATCAAAATATCAAATGCACAAACACGCCAAATTTTTACATGAAAAACAAATAATGAGAAAAATTACGGAGCCACACCATCACAATAAAATTCCACTATGAAAGGTTTTACAGAGTGCACAAAAAACTTTTGAGGAAGAGAAAGATAACTCCCACCTAGGAATTTTCTTACACACCCAAACCACAATCTTCTCAAAAAACTCCTCTCTTGTTCCCACTTAAGCACTCTATTTTTACTCTGTTGTCACAACAAAGCACACATATTTTTCTTAAAATCTATCTTAAAAACGGGGCCCAAACTGCCCAATAAAGCATGAAGGGTCGCACCCCTTTGTGGCATAACTGCCGCAAGCACCAGAGCGCCCAACCCTCAAGTTCTCCATGCGTCGCATTACTTGCAAAGAGTCGCGCTTGTTTGTGGCATAACTGCCACATGCGCTTAGGCGCGTTTGGACATCCAGCCTCTAGTTGAGGCAAGTCTATCACAGGCGTCTGGGAACCCAACCTACAGTTAGCTTACCTATCACAGACACCTGGTGCTTGGCCACTGGTCTTTGGCTTCTGAAGAGGGTTACACTGCAGAAACTCAAGCGCCTGAGTGCCTGCTGTCTGTCCAACCTCTCCAATACTCCGTCAACATGTCTTGTGCTAATCCAATTATGCTCCAAAAATAACACAGAGTAAATTGCCAATATGAGGTTTTTGTCGTTGAAGCTCCATACCACAGGGGGTTGGGAATGAGTTGTCGACATTGTCACGGATGTGGCGAGAAAGTTTTGCCAAGGATTCATCTAAAGGACCTTGGAGGTTGTTTGCCATTAATATGTTGAGGAGTTGTGCACGCCAAATTGGGTAGTTATAGGTGGCAAGGAAGTTATTGACTAGATTCTTGATGTTGTTTATCAAGAATGTGAGGTTTGAGGTGAGGTTGGGCAGCATTGCAGATTCTTGATATTCTTGAACTTCATTGCTGGATTGTGGGCTGGAGGTTGATGAGGCCATAATGATTTTGAGGCAAGGAGTGGAGAGGTTGGTAGTCCTTGAGGTTCTTATGGGAGACAGGATGGCTGTCAGGCTGTAAGTTGGAGGATGGAGCTCTGAAAGGTTGTAACTACTTGAGGTTCGATGTACATGACTAGATGTGGTATGTTCATGAGGAGCTAAAAGGTTCATTGGACGGAGAGGAGATTGAAGGCTTTGGGTTACGTGAGCAAGGAGAGCCTCTGATATTATGTAAGAACTGGACGATGCAGCGATGGAGAGGAGAGAGCTGCTGTAGAACGGCAATAGGAAGAAGAGGGTTACGGTGAATAGTAGGAGATAAAATAGAGGAGAACAATTTTCATTCAGTTGTTATATACCGTATCACATGGCATTACACACTTGTTTATACATACATGAATGACACCTATATAAATACCATTACAAGCATATAGCTATACACTAATAATTTTTAATTAACAGCTCCACTATTATAAAGCTTTATTATTTGAAAAGACACAAGGAACGGATATATTTTATTTATACAAAATTAAGGAATACAATGCTGCAATTTAAGAAAATAGTTTCTCATAGTTACAAGTAGTTAAAATAAGAAGATGCATGATTTGATGTAGCCAGGTAAAGCATCCTTCTACGTAAGATCTCACTCAAATCTATGTGGAGAAAGAAAACATAAAGTTCAAATTGTAATAACTCCATTACTCTAAAGCTAAAAAAAATGAAAGTGAGGTCAGCATATAAATTTAACACAGTTCTACGAACAACCACATAAAAAAGTAGTACTATTTGAAAAAAAAGAAGATAAAATGAATAAAATTGTAATATCTAAAAGAAAATAAATTACCAAAGACTTTTGTATTTCCTTCTGTACTCTTTCTCTAAGCTGACCAATTTCCTAAATTATCAACAAAAAAGCAGTAAGATGTTAAGGAATATCAAAGCTACCATGATAAGAAATTAGCACAAAAAAGAATTAATAATAATAAGAGTTCTCTCCAATTCCACAATTCAATACAAAACTTCACTACAGAAGCCTCATGCATAATAAAAAAAAAGCCTCATGCATAATAAAAAAACAAATACAAAAGAGAAACAACCGTCGGTTAAGTGGTTAAACAAATTATCTTATGAGCACCTTAATCAGTATCATTTCACATAAACTCAGCGCCATGAATCTTTATTTTACCAAAGCGCTTGATCCTACCACTGCAATTTTGCTTCCATGCAAGCAAGTTAACCCATGAATTATCAATTTCAAAACAAATTTTATATCAATTGAAAAAGGGCTGCTCGGTTTGCGTGATTTTGGGTGTAATGTTATAAATTTAGTCATAATCTTAAAATTAAATTTTTTGGTTTACAACATTTGTAATGTAACTTAAGCTTTTGAGGGATTTAGAATCCCTCAATTGCCCCATTACTGTGTTTTGTTATCCATTCAAATCAGCAGGATTTAAAATCCTGCGCCACTGGAAAAAAGAAGCCCCGTTTCTGTGTTTTGTTTATCACTCAAAGCAGTTGGATTTAAAATCCTGCGCCAGTTGAAAAGAAGTGAGCCTGGCCAGCCTCATCGTGCATGGCAAAACCATCGCTAGATTTTTCCTAACTATCGAATGACATGTGCCTCTCACCAGCCTTCGCATCCCTAGATCCGGCATTGACAGAACCCCAAGGCACAGACAGTCCTTACTGATCATTGGCCTACCGTCGCACGCTCTCAGCAGCCTCAAGTGCCCTCGTCGGCCTTCGCAGCCCTAGATCAGGCATTGGCGAACTGCCTTGAAGCACAGCCAGACCATGTTGAGCCTTGGTCAGCTATCTCCAGCTCTCTCTAGCTTCGTTGGGGTAGGCCAGAACCTCGTCAGTCTTGGTCGGATGCCTCATGTACTTCGTTCAGTCATGATTTTGGTTTTTTTTATAACTTGTTTTGTAGTATTATATCTCACTCAAATAAATTACAAAAAAATACTTGGAATCCCAAATGATCAAGACATCTAAGAAGAAATTAACATAAGATATGCTTTATTTCAAGATTCCTTTTACCTCATATCAATCAACCCCACAATAAAATTAATAAGAAAAAACTCCATATTAAAATGTTCATTCTTTGTGTACCAATCTTTTCTCAGGTGGCTTTGCGGCACACCCAAGGGTTTGCACAATTTAATGTATTTATTAGAGGGTTTGCATGTCTTGACATGAACTCGTACAACAAAAACACAGAAAACAGTCATAGTAAGATCGATCAATTTATAAAAAGGCCAACAAATACATGTCATCGCAAAACCTGCCATTTATTAAAACGTATTTGGAGTGCTAACAAGAGTGTTGTCTGCTTTGCAACCTAAAAGATCAATTTTACCAAAGAATTATGATAAAATTTCTTTGATATAGTGAAACACATACTATAGAAATATGTTGCTCTAAGAAAGTATTTAGAATGATTCCTATGATTATATTGCCATTTATATAGATTCCTTAGACAACTAAGACAAACGAAGTGTGCTTGATAGAGATATTGTAATCTTCACATTAAAAAGAATTTATCAAAAAAAAAATTAACCACAACACAAGGCATTGCTTTAGACTACATTATTTATTGTTCACATTCTCTGTTTTTTCTTTGAACAACGTACCCTGCCAGTTACTCATGTAAGCGACATCAACAAAATCACCATATAAGAATTCATTACACACGTCAATTTGCAATATTTGCCATGCTTAATTGATAATCAAAAAAGAATCATAATAATTTGAACCTAACGACTGGGGACAATGTGTCAATCTCATAGGCATAAATAAAACCAATGACACCCTTGCAAGACTTTCTATCTATCATTGAAGTCACATAATTAAATTTAAAAGTTGTTAACTATAGATGTTTACTAGTTTTGAGCAGGGAAGGATAACAAAATCCCATACAGCTGATTTTGACAGGCAGGCATTTTACAATTCATTGATTGTAATACTTTTGATATATTTTTAGAATAAAAATAATGACAAAGACAAGGCAAAGTGACGAAGACAGTAAGAAGGCTAACAAAGAATATATATAAATAAATAAGATGTTCAATAATGCTTCCTTTTCAAATGGCAACGGGCATATGGGGATTAGAAATCCATGATGAGATGATGGATGTTTCACAGGTTTGAATAATGTGAATGAAAGTTTTATTGCAAAAAGGAAGATGAGATCATCATGTGTAAATATGTGATCAATAGATGTGTATGAGAACAAAACAGATGAAAGGTTGGCATATGATACAGTATTTGTTCATTGAAGAGAAGAGTCAACCTAAGTTTCTCTTACAGTCCCATGAGGATATAGAATGTATAAGATCACAAAAAATTGTACAATTGAGTTTTCCAAATTCACGACAATAGTCTCTGATCTCCTAATGATTAGAATAAAAAATCAAATCAACAAATACTGAGAAAAACAAAGGAATGAGACTAACTTAGGCAAGCATAAAATTGGGCAAAACTTGGGATGCAGTAATACGTGGGGTTGAGGACAGTGGTAAGTAAACTTAGGGCTGGGTTGGAGGCAATGGGGAAATAAAGAGCAGGTAGATAGATGATCAAGTGCATGATGGGGAGGTGTGTTTTATGGGGGGTGACCATGGCATAAGAGCACACACGCAGACTGATGAAGCAAATGAGCGTGTGAGCACATGCTACAAGCATAGAAGGGCACAAAATTGAGATTTGGAAGGTCACAAAGAATAAAGTCACAACCAGGATCAAATAGATCCCATTAAAACCAGGATGTAATAGTGGGTGAGACATGGCGGCTAAGGTTATGATTAACTCCAATAAAATACTATTAGAAGAAATAATATTTTGGTATCATATTCGCACATTTTTTATGATAAAGTATAAATAACATGTGTAGATGCAATAGAATAAATGCAGTTTACTAATAACTAATGATAATTAGAAATATTCAAAGATAATTGATAATATAATGTGAACACTCGCCAAAATATAAAATCCCAATCTCTTGTAGACTCGACTTTGAAGTTTAACCAAGGAAAACTCATTTCTTCAGTATCAAAACATATCTGATGATTCATTACAATGCTATAATTTTGACAAAAAATAAAGTAACAAAACCCAAAATTTCCCTCAAGGCTTATCACATTTTCCTAATAAAAATAAATTTTAAGAATTATACTATCACATGAAACATGTCACTAAAAAAACTTCAGTTTCATTCAGGCATTCAGCTAACTTCAGAACCATCGATGATCTTCAACTTGAGTCTATTTTTTACATCAGTTATGAGATTATTTTGGAATTGTTGTTCTTGGATAACCCAACTTAAAACAAGCTACTTGAGATGATTGTATAATGCTACTGATAGATTAGCTTTCTTTGAGGCTAGCATCAATTATGCCCTGTCACCATGAAGTACTTCAAAACCAAAGTTTTTAGCATCTCACATTTCGTTGGCCAATCATTGAAATCATTACTTGCTCAGGCTAAGTTAACATTCAAAAGACATGTTCTAATTTTCTAAACAAGATATAGTTAAACCTTTTATTATTTGGATTATGTTGATTCAAACTTTATCATCATCAAAGTGATCATGTTTGATCCTCAATTCAGTTTTAAGCACATCAAAATTCACTTTTAATAAATGTCGCTAGAATGATGACACCCCCCAATCAAGATGCCATGGTAAAATATCAAACTTTATGCTAGCATGCACTGACCCAAGTAGTTAAAGAGTAATGATATTTTTTTTTCAAATATATGTGGATACTTTCCAACAAACAAGTGTTACCTCAGACATGGGAGTCTCAATAACAGGAATTAAAATTTTTACCATGGCCAAACTCAATTAACAAAACACTTCATACTTTATCAAATTGCACAACTCACTAACTCGTCAAAATGTCCATTGGGATCATCTAGTCTTTATGTTTCATCCTGTTAAAATAGTTGAATAGCAAGTAATGTACACGACCAATAATAATAAATGAAAATTATCATATTTTATAATATTTAAGTACAGTCATTAGGGTATGGGCGTACTAACATTAGATTAATTCCTTCGAAAAATATTGATGCTTGAATTTTGTTATCTTCAATAGCGGAAGCACAAGTGTTTACCCAAACATAGAATTGACATTTATAATTAACGATATTTAGCACTATGATTTTTTTAATTGGGGGCATATGCAATAGTGGGTGTTTGCAAGAAGCAAAGGAACCATCCACAAAAAGAATGTTCCCACAAGGGTTCACAACTTAAAAATGTGATGTGTTTGCAACTTAGAATTAAAGGAGGGTATTTTCTTTAATCATAGCAATATAAATGGTGACACCATTACTTACATGTTTAGAAAACCATGTTGATCACAAGGTAAGGAAGGTTTTTGGAGTCTAGCCAAGAAAATGATAATTCCTAGGATGACCATTGTTTTCTATGTAGAGAAAGATGAGTGCAAATTAAGAGGTGGATAAACAACTAAAGATTCATTAAGCTATTTTGATGATTTGTACAAAAGGAGAGGATCGATGCTAAAAGGTTTGTCATAGATTGGCAAACTCTTCTAGCGAATTATATATTGGGCAAGTACTATTTTTTTATTATAATGTTCTGTAGCAACAAGAAATGAATAATGAACCAGTGTAGCAGTTGTAAGTTTAATTTATGTCTAGTCAGTTTCAGCATTTTAACTACAATAGCTATTCTTAAAAATATGTTCAAGAACCCAGAATAAAATTGATTCGTCTAGGCAATAGTTTCATTCACTTGGAACTTTAAAATATGCATAGATTTTCATCAAACTTGGCATGTTAAGCTTTGAGACAGAAAGGATACCAAAAAGAAAATTATAAAGCATTTTGAAAGTGCTAAAACAAAGTTAGACATACATTTCACTGCTCCAATTTGTAAAAAAAAAATTCTCACATCATGTCATGTGTAGTAAAGCTCTCTAATGTTGCTTTTGGATCAATTGATATGTGTTGATAGTAGTTACCACAAAATTACTAATATAAACTGGAAATGGATGTGTTTTTTTCAATTCAGTAACAAATGATCATTACACTAAGAGATTATTTGGTTGATTGTATCTTTTAGTGTAAAGGTAAACTTTGCAAGTACCTTACATTTCAGATGCTTTGTTTGCTGTATTTTAATTCTGAGTAAAATTTTGGGGTAAGCCTTTACCTCACAATCCTCGCTTTGGCGTAGAACCCATTGAATTCTTGTTATTGCGCCATCATGAGATAAGAATTGGCCAACATCACACACAAACAAACTTCCCCAATCATGATAGCCTTCGTAGCAGAATCTATCTTTTATCGATGATCACTTGCCTTTGTCAATGGCATTCGTCCTTCGTCAATGATCGTTGGCTTTTCCAACAGATGCATGCCCATATAGGACTTCTTGAATAGGCCCGGATTACGCTTCTTTAAAGAGCATATTCATCCTTCACCAAAAGTCATTGGCCTTAACCAGTTGCGGCGGCCTTCACTGATTGGCACAAGCCTAATAAGGATTGAGTGGCATACATCACAAGTACTTGTTGGCCTTCGTCAGCATTCACAAGCACTTGTTGGCCTTTGTAGGTGATTCCAACATTCGTTGGCTCTGCAAGTTGTCTTTCGCCTTTCCGGTGGTCGGCGGTCTTCGTCAACCAGCCTTCCACAATGCTACATCTATTTTTTCTTTATTTTAAATATTAATATATTATTTAAGCAACATTTAAATGAATTTAAGAAATAACACCATAACTAACAAAACATTCAAAAAGTTTTTACTTTGCATTTATTTTATATGAAATAACTTTACACTAGTTTTATTTTATCTAAACCAAACAGCCTTGAATCATATTGTTAGGAATCAAAGTTAAAATCCATAAATTAAAATAATTTGACTATAGCTTAAAATATAAACTAAGTCATTATGTCTTGTATAACAAGTTGCCAACTTTGTTTATTTCCTTAAGATGTCATGTGTTCATTTTTTATCCATTTTAACATTTATCCAACAAGCCTCAAATTTTCATCTTATATTTTTTTATTCTATTTTATTTTTGTTCTCCTATGCATTAATTTTTTTTATAGATAAATTTTTATTGAATTCTTAAAGAAGATTTCAATGAAAATTAAAAAAAGCCATCCAGCCATCAAGACAAAAGGGGTTAACGAAATATTTACTAAGCTTGCCTACCACCCACCAAGGGTATGCATAGGTGATGCAAGAGGCACTACAACAATCATTTTGGGCCCCTAACACCCTAATAAAAGTACATTTAGTGATGCTTGAAGCACCTATATAGGTTTTCTTCTACACCACAAATATCTATATATATATATATATATATATATATATATATATATATATATATATATATATAAAACCTGCACTATTCCATGTAGTGATCACTGTGTAGGGATGGCGTAGTGGATTGTCACTATTTTTAACTCGACGCTGGGGTGTACACATTTTGCTGGTGGTGTTGTCGCGACATAGGAGGTGTTAGATGTAGGCAATCCGGGCCCCCGCACTATTCCATGGCAAGAGGAGACAATGGCGGTGTATGACAAGTTTTCTTTGGATCATCTTTAAAACAAGCTGAACACAATTCAAGATCTCATGAAGATGTGAGCTTAAACGAAAGGTACCCCAAATGAGATAGTGGCATCCCAATAAAGCGAAGTTGGAGTTGATGGGTGCAAAAATGACTATGCTTCAAAGTATGGTTACTGAAATTACTGTAGTTTAGAGGGAGTGAGCTTCTTCCTTAAATTAGGAGAATTCAGTTCTCAATCATCTCACTGAGGAATACAGTTCATTATCTAAGCTGGGAACGTTTAAACCCAAGAAGGTTTTTGGTTCTGAAGAGGAGGATTCTTCAACACTGAATTATGATTTTGATAGAACTGACGAAATCATTCTACGAAAAAAAAAAAAAAGTAAAGGAAATGATCGATATCTAGATATTACTTCAGGAAAAGGAAAGGCCACTGAAAATTTCTGGAGATTCCTTTAGCTCATGTAGAGTTGCATATATTGCTCTATTTACATCTTGGGCATTTGTAGTGAAATCTCCTATGCAATATTTTCAAGGAGGTTTGGTGGCCATTTTACATTTCTTTTTTTTTTTTTCTATTTATTTAATTTTTACTCTTATTTTTGTTGGAGGCCACCAACAACATCTATTGTATTCCTTTTTATCATAAATATAAAAACCAGCAGATGGTTTCCTAATATAAAAAATTAACTTGCACTATTATTGATATGAATTTGAGTACAACGGGTTTGAGCTTGATTTGAGCTAAGAAAAAGAGCAAATAAAGAAAAGCTCAAGGAAATAAAAAATTAATCAAGCTCATGAAGGTTGGCTCCAACTCTAAGAGATAACGAGCTAATCATAATAAAAAACATTAGATAAATTCAGTTAAAGCACATCACTAGAAGAGGGTCCAGTAAATACCAGCAGTAGTAGCAGGAACTTGAAATGAGCTTAGAGATAATCCCATTAGCATCATAACAAGCATATAACCAAATAGGTTGAATCGGAATATCCACTAGGAAGCATGAGGTAAGATGGGATTAGCTTAATCAACAATTCTAAAGACTTAAGAAAGTAAACCAAGTGGCGGCATCCTGAACCACCAATTTAAAATCAAGTAATAGCTTCACATAAATCCCATTCGGAAGCATGGTTCAGCAACACAATTAGAAAAGAAACCGTGTGGCAGCATCAAATTATTAGTAAATGAAGCTCCATAATGAACCACCAATTTTATAAATAACAGCTTTAGTATAAATTGTGCCAAACCACAAGGACCACTTAGCATTTTAGGCATAACTTTAGTTAAGGAGAGTACCCAGAAAACCAAATACAGCAGTCATGTAGAGTCAAGGCGCTTATAAATAAAATTAAACATTCCAACACAGCATATGTGATGGTTCCTCAGATCTATTGATCTGGATCTCAATTTTATATGATTTATGTGCACAACTATATATCTATATATATATATATATATATATATATATATATATATATATATATTAAATTTTCCCCCTAACAGCATGTATTTTGGATTTTCTAGTTTAGTGGGATTTGATTTTCCTGTGTAGCTTTAGCTTTGCATTTCTAGATTTTGGCCTTGTGTGAATTACCAATTGATTTGGGTTGTTCGTAAAAGTCTTTGCATTTGCAAATATGCGGTTCAGAGGATTCTTGGAAATCTAACGCGATCACACAGGCATGATTTCTCTATGATCAAATGTGTAAGCGTGTCGAGCTGCAATTTCATACACAGACAATGTTGATTTAGTAAGAAATCTCCCATATTTCTACTCCGGTATTTCTAATTTTGAGATTCATGAGTGATTGAATTTGTAGATTCAATTTCGATAGTGGTCAGTAGCTTCAGTAAGATGCTGTTTGCTCTAGGGAATATGATTCTACCTCCATCCCATGCGTCGCAATGTCACAGGCAACATGGTTCAAAATGAGAAGTTGAAAAAATTCAAATTCTAAGGGCCCAGGAGGATCATTAAACACCCTATTTAATGATCATTATTCGATTCATTGAACGATTAGTAGAAATTCAAACAGGCATGCTTCTCTAGATGGATCATTGAATAATCTTATCGGTCATTTGACAAACAAATACGAAATTGCCATTAAATCAGAATCGCCAATGTAAAACCAAAAAACCATGACAATCTAATGCAAATTCTCAGCTTTACATAAGCCTTAGAACCAAGGATTAGCGGTTTTGCGTTGTCTTCTTCCTCAAGAAACCCTGAAACAATTCCCCATCTTCCTCCTACCCAAGTGAAGGGGCCATTGGAGGCGCTCTTAACAGGGATCTACTTATCCCAAAGGGTATGTGTCCAATCAAGTGCTGGCATTGCATAAACCTCCTCACCTCAATATCTTTGGTGAGCCTATAAGCTCTGGTAAGACCCGAGTTCTGTCATATCTTTGGCCACTTTGTATAATGCTTTCAGATTACGTGATTTGAAGCTTTGAATGCTAAAATCTCTATTGCATTGACCAAATCAATGTTGTGATTTTAGTTCTTACAAACTCTGTGTTTCTGTTATTTTTTTGCTGCTTATTAAATGCCATGAGTTAGAACCTTTAGTTGATGTGTCATCTTCTTTACTTTAGTTGAAACCTAAAAATTTCAATTTTTGGGAGCATTGTTGAATGACAGCCCCAATGCCGTTGAACAAAGAACCATCTAAGGGCCGAGACTGGTTCAATAGACTAAATTTTCCATCGATCTAAGAGATAGGCTGAAACATTAAATGAGCCCGCCAAACAGCTGATCATTAGGCGAGAATGTGATCTATCGTTCTAAGAACAATCTGGCTAAGAAAGTTCCCAGGACCAATCAAATGATTGATCGTTCGATGAGGCTGAGTACAATCGACCTTGAATTGGGATACGTATTTTTGCTGCACTTTTACTACGTAGCAATTTTGTAGACAATTTTGAAAGTGATGTTATGCATCAAGTTGTTAGAACCCGTGGATTATAATAGTAGACTTGATTATGTGTTATAAGATTGAGACATTGGTGTATAGAAAATATAGCCATTTTCTATATCAAAATACATTTTAAAAGGAGAACCAATGGATTAGATGTTCTCTGATTTTCCTAGTCAATCACTAGACATAAGTACAGGATGATGTGACAGGTGAATAGTAACGGTAGTGATTCTATTTTGTTCTGTTTATTTCTAAATTTGTTCTGTTCCCTCTAGTGCACAAGCTTCAGGTTTGTTCCTAAAGTGTAGCCTCCGTTTCAACAGATTCTCAAATTTCATTTTTGTACCATTTCATTCTCTTGTGCACTAGAGGGAAACATCCCTAAAACTAACAGTGACCTAAGCCCACATGTTAGGTTCAGAAATTTCTGTTATGAGTGCTTAATCCCCCAAAAAAAGCATTTAGGTGCCAACTGCGATGGTGGCTGACTATCTATGACTAGATAATTTTCTACGTTATTATTTGTTATCCTAGTTGTGTACCTATTTCAATGTGTCCTAAGCAGTCTAGAGTGCTCTAGCTTTTGCTTTTGTTTTTGGTTCTGCCCTTTGATTATGACTTTTGTTCTAATTATGGTTATGATTCTGGATTCTACTTTTAGTTTCAAGTTCTGCCCTGCTATATGGTTATTTTATTTAATTTATTGATTTATGGATTATAATTTTATTTTTAAGTTTTCATTTTCGACTTGTTAGTTTTTAGTTTTTGCTTTGATTTCTATTTTTGCTACCAGTGCTACCACTATATAGCAAGCCTGTTACAAGTAATTTACAACAAAACAACTAGGTTGCAGTAAATGTTTTTATTTAGTAAACTCTATTTTTCTGCATTGTATTTCGTTTCTAATTTTTTGCATAACATAATATACTAGTTCTCTTTAGGGGCTGTTTAATTTGAGGTAAAATGAAAGTAAGATAAATTTTTTCAAGTAAATTGAGATTACCGGCATTTGGTATGAAGTAAATTGGATGAAAAACTTTTATACTGTAATTCAATCTTGCATTAATATATATAGAAATGACATAATCAAAACAACGTACTCACAGATTTGAATGAACGATTTGATCGAGTCATTCGTTCGTTCACCCTAAAAAAATTAGGTTGCAAATTTACCCCCTAATTTACTTCATGCCAAATAGAAAAATATTAAATTTTCTATAAAATTACCAAACAGCAGTAAAAGTAATTTGATTACACTGTAATCAGATTTCACTATAATTATATTATTTTACACCCAAATTTCTCAGATTACCTCATACCAAATAGCCTCTTAGTGAGTTGAGTTCCAAAGGATGTTAACAATCACTAAGCTTTTCAATAACCATTATGGTGCCCATCAGCCAGAAGACTGGGTGCTCAAGCGCAAGCCTAGTCAGGTTAGTCAGAGAATTGAGCACTCAGGTGCGTCAAGGGCAATTGTTAGCGCCAGCCAGAAGACTGGGCACCTGAGAACCTGATAACACAAGCTGAACCAGATTCCATAGAACTGAACCCTTTTGTATCTATATATACACCTATGTAATGCCACATTCTAATCAATGAGAACTATTTTTTTCTTCCTCTACCTTCCTTTATGGCATCATAGAGATCTCTTCTAACCCCTTCTACCTCAACCACCGGCAACAATGCCACGTCTCCAAGATTACCCCAACTCCAAGAAATCTCCAGCCCATCATCTCTCCACCCCTACGTCAAGAACCTGCTGTCCAGCCCACAAGAACCCTTCTACCACATAAATCCCAAGATCCATGTCTCTTTCCCTCTCCAACCCACAAGAACATTCAAGAATCATTTCTCAACTCAAAAACCCTCTCAATAAACTCATTAAACACTAACTTTCAATCCAAAACAATCCAAGCTCTAGCACAACAACCACCACCCATTCCAGCTCAAAATAACACAATTTCCTAATGTCCCACTTCAAGAACATAATACATTCTACTCTCACTTCAGAAACTACTCAATTTGTAAGGCCCAAATACTCCAACAACTATTCAAAGCCAACAATCTTCAAGGTCATCTTGATGGGCCCGAACCCCCCACAACAAATCACCATCCCCAATTATTATACATCTTGGCTATCCATTGACCGTAATCTAATCGCAGCACTTTACTCCACTATCTCACCTTCCATCCTTCCATACATCTTGGATGCTAATACTTACACCGAGATATGGCACATGCTTGCAAGGAATCCAATCTACAAAGCGTTATAGAGTTATACAACTCAAAAATGAACTTCATAGCAACTCCCTCAAAGAAAGATCCATGTACGAATATCTATCAAAAATTAACCTAGTGGACAAGATAACCATAGTTGAATCCAAGAATGCTAATGAAGATATCATTTGTTACGCCCTCAATGACCTCATATCCACCTATCCAACAATTAAAACTGCAATTCGTACAAACTGCAATCTCATCGTCTAGATGATCTATGTACAACAAGATCCTCCTAATTTTGCGAAGTAACGATATTGGGTCGTTACAAACTCCCCTACTTAAAAACAGTGTAGTCCTCGACATCATAAGAACAAAATAAAATTTTAAGGGAGTTTTGGGGTACCTTAATTCTGAAATAACTCTGGATACTTTCTTCGCATATCATCTTCTCTTTCCCACGTGCCTTTCTTTGCACTATGATTATGCAATTGAACTTTTATCATCGGGATCGTTCTGCTTCTTAATTTTTGGCGATCTTTCTCAATGATTTTAAGAAATTTTTCAATATAAGTCAAATCAAGCTGAATTTCGACTGTCGAATCTGAAATTTGCCGAGTGGATTCGTGGAGGCATTTGCAGAGTGCACGACTGTAAATATTTCAAAAAGTTTGAGTCTATGAGTCGAGCATCCAATTTTTGCAGTTACTTCGAAGGGTCCCACATATCTAAGACTAAGCTTTCCAGTTACCCCAAAACGATGAATTCCTTTCATAAGGCTAACCTTTGATAAGCACGGTCACTAATGTGAAATTCTTGCCTCCGGTTCCTTGCGTCGAAGTATTTTTTTTGTTGGTCCTGGGCTACCGCAATTCGGCTCTTGATTAGCCTTATCTTTTCGTTCATTTCTTCATTTAACTTAGATCCATAAATTTGTACATCTCCAACTTGTGTCCAGTCTAGAGGAGTATTGCACTTTCTCTCATATAAGGCTTCATAAGGGGCCATTCTAATGTTTGATTGGTGGCTATTATTGTAAGCAAATTCTACAAGTGGAAGGTGTTTCTCCTAATTTCTACCAAAGTCTAACAAGCATAAACGTAAGAGATCTTCTAGCACTTGATTGACTCTTACTGTTTGTTCATCAATTTAAGGATGGAATGTTGTGCTCATGGCTAAAGTGGTTCCCAAATTTTTGTGCATTGCTTGCCAAAATCGAGAAGTAAACCTGTCATCCCAATCTGAAATTATAATTTTAGGAATCCCATGCAGTTTGACAATCTCCCTGATATATAATCTTATCAATTTCTCCACTTAGTCTATTTGCTTTATTGGGATAAAGTAGGCTGACTTTGTTAATCTGTTAACTATGACCCATATGGCATCTACTTCAGATTTGCTTTTTGGGAATCTCATTACGAAATCCATAGAGATGTCTGACCATTCCATACTGAGATTTCCAATGGGTGCAAAAGTTCACCAAGTCGTTAGTGCTCTGCATTGACTAGGCTACAAACGTGGCACTTAGCCACAAATTCAGCTATCTCTCTTCTGAGTCCATGCCACCGAAAGGCTATTTATAGATCTTGATACATTTTGTTGCTTCCGGGGTGTACTGTATAGCCTGAGTTGTAGGCTTCAATTAATATTTGATTATAAATGTGAGAATTATTCAGGACCCAAATTCTATTACCATTATAAAATGAATTCTTTTCGAGCTGCAACTCTGTTCTACGACCTACTTCTATTTCTACTTTCAGCTTGGGTTATTTCTCGTTGACTTTTTGAGCATCCAATATGCTTTGTACGAAGGTAGGTCTTGCAGTAATAATGTTAAGCAATTCATTTAACTAATCCTTAATAATGGGTCTTATATTAAGCTTTGAAATTCTTCTTCAAATGGACTTGCTGAGATTAAAGTGTTCAGCATTTCCTTTCTACTTAAAGCATCGGCGACTAAGTTAGCTTTGCCAAGATGATATTGAACATTCATGTTATAGTCGCTAAGTAGTAACCATCTCCTTTGGCGACAATTCAGTTCCTTCTGTGTGAAGATGTATTTTTAACTTTGATGATCTGTGAAGATCTTGCATTTCACTCAATAAAGATAGTGCCTCCATATCTTTAAGGCAAAAACTATTGCGGCTAGCTCTAAATCATGAACTGGGTAGTTCTTTTCGTGCGTCTTCAATTGCCTTGAAGCATAAGCAATGATGTATTTATCTTGAATGAGGGCACACCCTAGTCCTGTTAATGAAGTGTCTGTGTAAACCTAGTAGTTCTTCCCTTCTTTAGGTAGGATTAAGACAGGTGCAATGGTGAGGGCTTGCTTTATTCTTAGAAATGATTCTTCGCACTCCTGACTCCATAAAAATGGTGTTGCCTTTTGAGTTAGTTGTGTTAATGGTTTGGCCAATTTTGAGAATCCTTCGATATATTTTCGGTAGTATCCTGCCAGTCCTAAAAAGCTGCGAATCTCAGTCACGGATGTTGGTTGGGACAATTCTTGTATGGTACTAATCTTCCTTTGATCTACTTTGATTCCTTCCACATTTATTACATGCCCTAAAAATGCTATTGAAGCCAACTAAAACTCACATCTTGAGTATTTGGCATATAATTGATACTCCCTAAGAGTTCCCAATACTGCTTTCAAATGAATCTCATGATCCTCCATAGACTTAGAATATATTAAGATATCATCGATGAAGACTATCACAAATTTATCGAGAAAGGACCTGAGGATTCTCTGCATTAAATCCATGAAGATAGATGGTGTGTTTGGGAGTCCAAAGGACTTGAATAAGTGTCCGAAGCAAGTTCTAAATGCAATCTTGGGGATATCTTCTTCATTGACTCTCATCTAGTGGTATCCAGACCTTAAATCGAACTTGAAGAATATTTTAGCTCCAGCCAGTTGATCAAAGAGGTCATCGATGCGGGATAGAGGATATTCATTTTTCATTGTTACTTTAATGAGTTCTCTATAATCTATGCACATACGCATAGACCCATCCTTCATTTTCACAAAGAGTACTGGGACTCCCAAGGGGGACATGCTTTGCCAGATCAATCATTTGCTAGTTAGCTCTTGAAGTTGTTGGTCTAATTCCTGGAGCTCTTTAAGTGTCATATGGTATTGTGATTTTGACTTGGGTTGGGTTCTCGGAACTAATTCTATTGAGAACCCAATTTCTCTTACGAGTGGTAGCCCGGGTAAATCTTCAGGGAATACATCTTCAAAATCTCGAAAAATGTGCATTTCTGATAAAGGCACAATTTCATTTATTTCTCCCATCATTGTTACTAAGTATGCGCCGCATCCTTTCTTAATCAAATTTCTTGCCTTCATCGGATTAATTAGGGAAGCCAATAGGCCCTGTCCTCCTGTAAATAATGTTGATGTTTTACAGCTTTTGTTTGTGATCTCTTTTTCTTCTAGTAGTTGATTACAACATCATGTTTGCTTAACCAATTCATCCCTAGAATAAAGTCAAAGTTGGTGGTGATGGGTAGAATTACTAACGTAGCCTTGAATATTTCACCTATAATGGGAATATTAAAAATGCAAAACCTCTAACCCTGTAACGACCCAATGTCGTTATTTTTTTTCAAATTAGGTCAGAGCCCACTTCAGACATCAAAACTCCGGGGAATTTCAAACTAGGGCAAATAAAAATACCCTTAGATAAGAATAATTTTTAAGATCAAAGTGCCCTAGTTTGGGAGAAATCCGAATAACGGAAGCTCCCGCTTTATTTTCTGAATTATTTAAATCCTAAAAATCAAAACTTTGAAATACGTGTCAGAATTCATCGATTTCAGTTTCATTGTGTTAAGTATAATATTTAAAGGCTGCTCGAAAAGTTTCATCAAATTCTAAGCGCCGATTTGATCGTGATTAATTTTTGAAGTTTTAAACTTCAGAAATTAATTAAAAATAAAATATTTGTCCGAATCGAAAATTTTTGGCGCGAGGGTGTTTGTTTTGTCATAACACACCTCGGTGTCAAGTTTCGTTATTTTTGGACTTCAAACGATCGAAAAATGCAAATAATTTAAGTTTAAGTAAATATATAACTTTTTTTTAAATTCCTCTATTTCTTCTTCCCCCCCTATTCGCCCCCCTGTTTCTCGCGCCTGCTCGCCTGGCAGGCCGTCTGGCGCGGAACCTTCCGCTCCAGGAATGGGTCGCCTACGCCGTTTTTGGCGCAGGCTGGTCGGCCCACCTGGCTCTCCCCTCCTTTCCCTCTACTTAAGCCCTCCCCACTCCCTTCCTTCTTCCCCCACAGCCTCCTCCTCCAAACCCTAAAACCTGCAGCCCCTCCTCCCCCTCTTACAGCCCTCTCCTCCCCCTCACAGCATCCACTCTCCTCCCTCAGCCCCTCCTCCTTCTCCCGACAGCCCGACTAGCCGCCTCCCTCCTCCAGCCGGCCAACAACAGCCCAACCAGCCTTCCTCCAGCCGGCCAGCCACTTGCCAGCCTCCGGCCACCCCGCTCCGGCCTCCCCATTTTTCGGAAATTCTAATCCTAAAGGTAGGAAGATAAGTATAAAAGAAAGAAAAAGTGGAAAAGAAAATAGGAGAATTGATTTTGCTAGCTCTTCGTTCTTTTATACCACTTGAAAGTCATTATTATGAAATTAATAATGATATAATATTGTCATTCACATTAATATGGTTCTCATTAGTTAATAATGAAAACTATACATATGTTATAAAATGACTATAATTTCAATTCAAGCATTTTCTTTTTAATAATTATTTCTATTATGTTCTTTCATTTATATATTATTATTATCATTAAAATAATGATGATAATAATAATATTATATCCATATGATTCTATCCGTAGCGATTTAATAACGCTATAAACATTACTGTCATCACGGTACCTTAAAAATCAGACATAATAAGAAAGCGAAAGAAGAACATAATCGAAATGAAAATAAATATTACTCCTAAAAATATAGGCTGAGAGCTAATTTAAAAATGTTCAAAATCTAAATGCAGATTGAGCGAACTGTCACTCATCCGAACTATTGAACTGTTGAACTTGTGAACTTAAAAGAATAAGGTACCAGATATCTCTTATTACTTATGTTTAAATATGTTTTTTTCTACTCAGCATCGCACAAATTTGATAAAAGTGCTTTTTAAAGTCACATAAAATGATATATGAATAAGTTTGGATAAGTGAGAAGCAAGGGTTCCATGTTGCTTTATACTTTTTGTCTGATCAGACAACCGCTAGGACGGGGCTGTCCGACATCGATAGTCATAAGGAGCCTATACTGATAAACCTTTGAGGAGGCAGGTATAAATAGAAATTGAGATATATAATACAAAAATGAACCCCCATTTTTCTCGATTTTGTACTTGCCCAACAAAATCATATTTTGCCTCAGATATCAAACGCTAAAATTCTATATTTATTTTTGTGACTGCAATTATTTTCATGCTAAGTTTCAAGTGCAATTGAAACAGATTTGCAGGGATATCTATGTATCCAGGACTCGTGAATTATTGAATAAATAAGTTATGTTTGATGTCTATATATTTGTCTTTTAAATCACTCAATATGATCCTGCGGCTAGAGGACTTGTTGTTGCTTGTTGTTATTGCTATTACTATTCCACAAGCAAACCGGTGCTGGTGTTGGGTTAGCTTTCGCTGATCCGGCATCGGGTCCTCACAAACTCGATATTTAGTGTTGTTGCCAAATAGGAGGATGGTAATTCTAGTGTGACTGTAAATTTTTCTGATACGAAGGAGTGGCTTGCCCTCGTATCAAATAGGTGTCACATGATACATCATTAATGAATAGTGTGCCTAAATATAAACTATGAGCATTTTGTACTAATTTTTATAAGTGCAAAAGAATAAGGAGAATGAGAAGAATGGAATGTATGATACTACATCGTTGTCTCCAGGTGCTAAGACTGGAGTGAGCGTGTAAAGTCTTGTAGAAGCAGAGTTACGAGGTGTGGGTCCTTTCCTTTGATTAGATGCTGGTGCAGTTGGAGGCCTTGGGGCGTTGGCTGGTTATGGGGCATCTCCTCTTGTTTGGGCACGGAACGGGGTTACAACGATTGTTGTGTTTGTGCCTCTTTTAATGGTTACTCCGTCTATCATTCTCATGGATCGAAATTCCCGAATTTGGTGGCCGGGCTTGCCGCACTGCCGTCATGGTAGCACTTGCCGTATGGATGAGGTCTCCAACAATCTCCTCTTATTCCTTCCCCAGAATTCTCAGAAGTTAGCTGAAAATTTTTAGCATGTGGGTTGTGTTGCTGTCTTTTGAAAGTCCCTTGGTCCTTTGTGGGATGATCCAGCCTCTTCCCTTGTCCTGAGTGATTAGAAGGCTTGCTATTTTCTTCGTGTTCCATGATTAATGCACATTCTAAAAATTCAGAGAAACGAGTATGCCTAAATGGAAGCAAGCTTCAACGGAGGGTGTTCTTCATCCCTAACAGAAAACGGTTCAACCTTGCTTTCTCTGTACTTATCAAATTCTAAGTATACCTTGACATTCTCATGAACTCGGCCTCATAGTTGGCCATAGAATTGCTACCCTGAACTAGTTTCATGAATTGATTCTCCATGATATTTTGGGTAGCTTGTGGAACATATTTAGCTCAAAATACTTCAGAGAATGCTTTCCAACTTATATTCTCCAACTCTATGTCAGTGAAATCAGTACTGGCGACGGATTCCCACCATCGGTTAGCTTCACCTTTAAATAGGTAGCGAGTCACTCGCACCACTTTTTCGTTTGGACATTCCATACTTTCTAGTGTCTTCTCTATCTCTCTTAGCCAAACTTCTGCCTCCATAGGGCAAGTAGTCCTATGAAATACTAGTAGATTTAATTTGAGGAAAGAGGAGAATTTCATCATAACGATGCTTTTGGGGTGATTGAACAGAGTTTGATAGGGCTACTTTCTTTAGGTTAGCTAGGAGTTCTAGAACGACTTCCATGAAGCGATCGTTTGTACTTTCCGGAACCTCCATTTATATAGGTGCCATAATTGAGGTTTCTATTGGAATGATCGTAAATCGTTCGTGTGAATCCATCTTTTTGCCTAAAGGTTGAAAGCTTAAATTACATATGTTTATGCTATACTTTCTCTTCTCAAAATGAATTATGATTTGACAATTATAAATTATCTCTTAAATTTACACTCAATTTTGCCCTGATACCAACTGTGGGACCCAATGTCAGGTTAGCGGGAGCTTTCGTTATCCAGATTTCTCTCAAACTAGAGCATTTTGATCTAAAAATTATTTCTATCTAATGATATTTTTGATTGCCCTAAATTGAAGTTCCCCGTAGTCCAAATTTTTGAGTCAGGATTTGACCTAATTTTGTGAAGTAACGACATTGGGTCATTACAAGTCTTACCCAACTCAACTGAATCAGCTAAGTCATATCTTTCTCCTAAATTTACCTCAACACCCCTCATTCTAACTCCATCATCCATCACACAGCCATAATTTACAACTATCCCACCACCCACACAAATCCCCAGGCGCCAGTGCGCCCAGTCTTCTGGCTAGTGGGCACCATAATGGTTTTTGCTTCTGCTCACCCATGCTTGCGTAATATTGCACGTACAAATACAAGTATACTGCAAGAAGAGAGAATACCCCATATGAGTAGCAATTAGTGTGTGTAAGAGCTTGAGTGACAAGTTGTAGCACATGTTTCTGTTCTTATTTCATTTTACCTTTAGGTGAGCTGAATGGATTGAGAGCAATTATAGTAAGAGACTATGTATAATGTACAAGAAAAAATATTTTAAGTAAATAATTATGAGATGTTCTTGATGATTACTATATTATTGCGCTCTCCTCTATTTTTTGTGCCTGAACTCAACCTAAATCCACACTCTTGTTAATTTTTGTTCAATAGCAAACACTCCACATGCAATTGTTTCTATTTGAAGACAATTATGATGTGAAGTGTTACAGTTGGCATGATAGCATAAAGTTGTACTTTAAGCAAGCATTCAAGTCTCCCTTTTTGTGCAGCACAATTACCTCAATTACCTGAAAACATTCACACATCTCTGTATTTTGTAAGTTCTGCATTCATATTCTGCATGTTCTAGAGTTATGTTCTAATTTTTATAATATTTCCTTCTGCTCTATCTTATGTATCTAAACTCAACTACCTTACAAACTCTAATTGAGGATTTCCTTTTATAATAACAATCTGTAATGCAATTGCTTTGATTTGTGATAACTATAGTGTAGTTTGTAATAAAAGAACATCACCAGGTAAGCTTCACAAAAATTGGGTGACAATAACAAATAGGATAATTCAAAAGGGAATAAAATAATGGGACTATCCAAGTATATTTTAAGGTATAACAAGCAAAACAACTTTTAAGATCATTAATGAAATTATATAAGAATTTCACAAAAAGCATGCCCACTAATGATCATTCCTAAAATAGATAAATTTTCTTTTCTTATATGTGGCCGGTGAGATTTGAACCCATGACCTGGGATAACAAATCCTGAGCCTCAACCACTGGGCTACAACACCATTCACAAAATTGATAAATGTAAATTTATCATATATTGACAAAATTGAAAAGTCTAAGCCTAAGACTAGTCTATAAATTAAGCAAATAATATCTTGCATAGTGTAGCCCTTGAGTTCTGTACACCGACCAAAGCTACCCTGCTATATAATCTTAAATTTAAAATCCTCTAATATTAAAAGATTTTTATTCCAAAAAAATGCCTAATGGGATCAACTCATATTTGTACCCAAGTGGTGCCTCTAGCTGGTTTATAATAGCTCGCAAATTGATGCATTCAATATACTAGTTCACAAGAGAGGAAATGATCACATGATTTGGTTATTGAAAAAAATTTCAACCTCATTTCAAATGATGAGTTATAAACAATAAATTGCAATTTATTCTTATGAATTAACATTATATCATGTGCTCTACATTTTCTGCATCTTGCATACAACCTAGTTTATATCAGTAAATAACTATGAATCTAAATTACACTTCAACCTAGCTTGTATTGTATTTTCTAAGAGTGGGCTTTGAGGAAAATGGTTTTTAATAATACATGGCTATGTTACCCACAAAATCCCCTCAAAGTAAATCACAATTGCATGTAAATATAAATGTAAAAAAGGGATTGGCATGATTACATTAGCGAGATAGTCTCTATTACTTATATCTTTCAACCTTTTGAGAGTTTTGAAGGCAAATTTTGGGGTGGAATAATATTTGACTATAATGAGGAGAGTTAGTGTAGGTTTGAGCATCAAATCATCCATATCAACCAATCTAATTGCTTGCTTTTTCCATTAACGATGTCATCTTAAGGCAAAGACATTAGAGCATCCTAATTTTAATTATCTAAACCATTGCATTCAAAATAATTCTTCAAAATATAACAAAGTATCTTCAAGCCATGCAATATATCATTGTGAAACATTATAGTTCAAATCAACCCACACAAACAAATGTTCTCAATCATTTTTATCTCATTCATAGAATCATTTGGGATTCACAATTTATATTTTTTAAGTATGCAGTAGTGCCCAGTAGCTCCAAGGAATGTGCTTCATTGCAGAATGCATGGCTTTAAATTCTGCATTTGCTTTAGAGCAATAAATCTAATTCACTAAGTTTACTGTCTTACAGAAAAAAGGCAGCTAAAATATCATGATATAACCAGCACAAATGGTTAAACATTTCATGAGCATGAATTGATTTTCAGAACATGGAAAGAGAATGAAGGCATGTTTATCATTGAAATAAATGATGAAGAGAAAAATTGTTATTACAGGTTTATGTGGAGATCCATCGGTTGAAGTACCTCGAAAGGCCAACCATCAACAAGAAACACATCCAACGAGTAGCCATCATTCGTTGAAAAAGCATGTGCTTCTTGGATGTTTAGCCCAATTTCCGCAAGAACAGCTGTTAGCTGATACCAATAAACAAGTAGAAATTCGTTAATAATACTTCATATCAAATTCAGGAAAACACTTCATAAAATATTAATGTAAGGGATTCACGCATATTGAACCAGTTACTGCAAACAACATAAAGGAAGCTCATGACTAAGCATCTCAAAATATTATAGAGAAAAGGTTCGTAATGCACACAGGTCCTGCATTTAGAATCCTACAATAGAAGATCAATCCATGCATGTAAAAAGTTGATGCAGAATGACGATTTATATCAATGAGAACGCATCTTATTCAAGTACCGAATTGAATTTACATTAAATAAATATTAACATATTTTCAAATTTAAAAAATATAATCTACAGAAGCATACATGTGAGAAGTAAAAAAAAAAAACCATGCAGCTCAAGGGTTAACAAGAATGTATACAAACAGCAACTCAGCTGCAAGGGGAAACTATGCTGCAATGAAGAGATAAAGCAAAACAGTTCACATTCAGTTATTAACATTGCTTTCAAGGGTACCCTGCAGCATCCATCTAATCCAGGATGAATGTTCTGCATGAAAAATAATGCAAAATAAGATTCAAGTAAGTCAGGACAAACAAAACTAGACTGGTTAGTTGGTCAAGATTCAGGTAAGTAAGCCATCTTCCAAACCTAAACTAAATAAGATTAGACTAATTAGTTAGGATAAGCCAGCATTGGTTTTTTTAATTCTTTAGAAGATATTGAAAGGTGTGAGAGAGCAATTTGAAAGACATTGAGTGTCATTGATGGTACTGGTAATAATTTTAGTGCAATTTTAAAAATGTCCAAGGAGGGTAACTTATAATGTCAAAGAGTTAGAAAGATAAGGTGGCTCAGGATAAAGGACGTTTAAATTCAAGAAAAAAAAAAACATTGTTTCTTTAACTGAAATATATGATGGCAAAGGTGGACAATAATAAACACTATGACTTTGCACAACTGCTTTAAAAGTTAACTAAATTTTTGGATAATAACCAGAAAAGATCTACCATTACCATAAAGATGTCATCTGTGCAGGATGGATTAAGTTTTACTTTGGATATTAGTGTTTAGCTAAACAATCTTCAACATCATTAAATCTAGAACTATGACCCAACTATTTGGCCCTACCTACTTATGGAATACTTATTCTATATTAATTATGTTTAGAATCGCATGAGTTTTTAACTATAGTTTATGAAATTTTAGCCAGGTTGCAATTTATCCATTTTCTTTTCTATATCCTTCAATTAAATTTAACTACAAAACTTATCAAGAATATTATTGTATTGTTGGGCGTGTTTTTGTAAACTTGCCTTCCAATAGTGCTACACCAATAACCAATAATTTATCATTTTATAATCCGTATGATAATTAGACTTCTTTGTTTAATAAATAAAAAAAATGTAATTCGTTAAAAAGCCAAACCCAGATGAAAAAAGGATCAAATTAAATATAATCTAACAGATTTTTTATTCTTAAAACATTGATTTTTTGAAATTTGAAAATTCTTTGTCCCTCCCGTCATGTAAATTTAGCTATGCCAACAAATATAACAATCATAATACTTTGTCCTTCCAGTTGTGGCAAAAAATTGATGCAAAAAGCTTCAGGATCTAGGATTATATTAATGATAATCATGGATAGGATACACAAAACAAGCATAAAAGAAAAAAAAAATTAGTAGATCATTACTAAAATTTTGAGAGAAGTATTTTTTCAATAAAAAACAAAAGGCACAAAAATTCAATTAAACAATTAACTTCATAATTACGGAAAAGAAAAAGTTGCCAGAAATGTAAAATCGAACAAAACCATATGGTGATATACATTTGCACAGTAACAAAAAAATTACATTTCAAAATTTTAAAATCAAAACAGTAAACAAATTCTAATAATATATCATGAACGAAAAAAAAAGGATAGAAGTCACTATGCAAAAGAAACGAACCTCACAAATACAAAGAGAAAGGTTCCTATGAGACTTGTTGAGCAGGCAGATACTCTTTACTCAAATAATGATTAAAGCTTTCATGGAACCATCATATTTTCAACATTTGATGGAGGAAATTTCCTAGTCGTTTCCTTCAAAGGGCCTAACCGGATTGGTTACCGGTGAACTTCCCCAAACTTTTCCTTTAACTATTTATAAAAAAGAAAGCACCCATAAGCCATCTTATTTGACTAAGAAAATTACTATCGAATTTTGAATTTCAATATTATGTGAGAATTAAATTATTATAAGCAAAAGATGAAATGAAGTGGGAGTACACACTTTACATAAGCTCTCTATCTCTCTCATAATATTTTCATATATTTCTTTTGAATAATAAAAGAAGATTACTTTAGTACGGCTCGTGGACATAGATGAGTATTGACCGAGCCACGTAAATTCTATGTAATTACGCTTGCTTATTTGAATCTTCTACTGGCTTCAATTTTATTTCTTGGTCGATCTTACATCGCGTGAACAGAAGTTCATTTCTTCATAACGCATATATCCCAAAAACTAGTATCAAGTTTTAGGTTTGAGAAGGCAATTATAAGCTATAGCTAAGGTAATGATCCATAAGTTCAATGAGGACTACAGGTTCTAGAGAATGCAAATAAAGGATTATCTCTATTAGAAAAAATTACATCTACCTCTATCCGGTATAAAGACGGAGAAGATGGAACAAGCATATTGAAATTTGATAGATTGATAAGCACTTGGTGTTATGTGATAGATTGATAAGCCCTTGGAGTCATCGATAGGTGCCAAATTAAAGTTGGATGATACAAAAGATATAATCCCAAGCGAGGATATCTGCAGAAAAGAATCAAGAAAATCATCAAATCCTATCTTGAGTGTTGAGGACAAAGGAAAGACCAGCTAAGAAGGCTTGAATGAGATAATTATATATCAAAGTTAGAGGAAAAAGTCAACAAAATGGGCACTTTAAATATCAATGCAAAGGCATTGAAGAACAAAAAAATGAAAAGGATCATGATTAAGCATGCACAATCAGTGTGGAGTTTGTTGATGTCATGTGTAATGTGCTGAAACTTCTATAGAGTCCTAAATTTTGAATTCATGTGTCTTTTCAATTTACACCTTATAAAAAATTATTACATAATTACGTTACAAGGAATTATAGAAACATTTATCTAGTGGATGATGAATCACTTAATATTGTGGGAAAAGGCATATTCAGATAAAAATTGGAAATATCATAGCGAAATTTGCAAAAGATGAGAAAAATTCTAAGCATCAAGAAATCCAATTTCTATGAACCAGATCTACACTTGTGACTATATATAAGTTTTTAGTGGTGAATGCTAGAAAATATCAAAGAGAGCCATAGTTGTGTTATGAGGTAAGAAAGTGGGAACAGATTGCAGTTGATAAGACCCTAGTGAAAATAGGAGATCATTATGAGTAAAAAGGGAATAAAAATTATGATATCTATAGAAAAGCTTACAAATATTAAGCATGTTAATTTGGAGCTTTGCGAAGATTGGAGTTTTGACATTGAAGATGCACAACGAGTTCGTGAGAACTCAAATATTGTTATAGTGGTTGCTGAGAGCAATATTTATGTGCAAGATACTTCAGAACCATTTACTCTGCCTTAATTAAGAAAATCATTTAGATAGTCAAAATTTAGTGAGTCTCTATTTCTACTATCTACTACCAATAAAAAGTGAAAAGTCAAAATGCTAAAATGATGATATAAAAATAGAAAATTTTATCAGTTCTTTGAAAAAGAAAAAAATAAGGCATTAGCTCCACTTCCAAATGATAGAAGACCTTGCAAAATAAGTTAGTGTGACATGTAAGAGAACGTAATAATAAAAGAAAATATAAAGCCAGAATAGTAGTCAAAGTTAAATCAGAATTCGGTCAAGAAAGAACCATTTACTCCACCTTAATTAGAGATTCAATGTACAGAGATTATCTTCAGTAATTAATATGAATACAATCAAATTAGTGATTAATTTTGTTCTTATTGAAGATTTATATCTATAGCAGTTAAATCAAAATTTATTCTTTCAAGAAAGAAAATGTTGTGTATAAACTATAGTAAAACATATATGGGCTTAAGCAAGCACTAAGAAAATAATACAAGAAGATCAACTAGTTTATATTAAAGAATAGGTTCACAAGATGTGAGATGGATCATTATTGCCACTCAAAGAGATTTGCACACTGCTAAATAGTATTATTGCTTTATGTAGATAGCATGCTAGTTGTAGGATCAAGCATGTAGAAGAACAACAAGTTAAAAAGCAGTTTTCAAAAGAGCTTGAAAATTAAAGAATTTGGAGTTATTAAGCAAATTCTTAGCATGAGAATATCTAGACAAAAATCTAAAAGGATCATGAAGTTATTTTAACATATATATATCAAGGTGATGAGCATATTCAATGTTGCAAAGTTAAAGCTTAAAGAAACTCCTCTATGAACACATTTCAAATAATATAAGGATCAGTTGCCAAAGATCAAGAAATAAAAAAAAACAAATGCATAAGGTTTTATATGTATCCATAGCTGGTAGTTTAATGCACACTATCATGTGTACATAACTAAACAAAGTGCAGACAGTGAGAACTGAGTCATTCCATGCAAATTCAAACGAGGTACATCGGGAAGTGTCAGGCAGATTCTTTCTTGTTTTAAAAGAGGCAAACTAATTCTGAATGATTATTCATATGCTAGTTTGGAAGGAGACCTTGATAGTCGAAAGAGCACAAGTGGGTATGTATTCATGCTTGGAGGGACATTTGTTAGCTGGCAGTTGCAGCTTTAGAAGAGTATTTCTCTTTCAACCAATAAAGCTGAGTAAATGACAGTATTAGATGTTGTAAAATAAATAATATGGTTAAAGAATTTCTTAAAGGAACTATGTTAAAATAATAATAATAACAATAATAATAATAATATTTAATAACGACAATCAAAGTTTCATTCGAATGATAGAATCATGTATTCCGTACAATAACAAAGCATAATTAATTGCCGTATCATCACATTTGTGGTTGATTGATGATGAAACCCTCCTATTAGAAAAGAAACTTTGTGCAAAAAATCATAAAGATATGTTGAATAAGATAATCACCATCCAAAAACTAAGGCTATGCACTACCTCATTTGGCCTCTAGAGTACTTAATAATTGGAGGCAACACATCAGATGGAGATGATCATAAGGTTAATGTCAGAGGAAGATCAAAGAAAAGGAAAGATTAACTGATTGAAGAAATATTCACCAAATAAAAGATGGTTACGCACTCTATCAAATTTGACAGTGACAATTTTTTACTAAAAAAATTCTAAGTATTCTAATTCACGAGGACTTGCCGAAATTTGTTGATCGAAAAATTTTCCACCAAATTTCCTATTGATTATTAAATGAAAAAATAAGGGATGGAATGAAGTAGTACACACTTCAGTCAAAAGCTTCTTCTCTCTTATAATATTTTCCTCTTTCTTTAGATAATAAAAGAAGATCATTCTAGTGTGGCTCATTAATGTAGGTGAGCATTCACTGAACCAAATAAATTCTATGTACCACACTTTCATGAAGTTACACTCAACCAAAACACAATGTTAGAAAGCAATTTTTAATAAGCAAATAGATAGTTTTTAGATTTCTTGGATATCATTTTGATTTTGATAGGTACATCTACTCTATTTGGAACTATTAGGAAGGATCTTCTCTATTTGAAACTTATAGAGGGGCTTCTATTTGATCGTGCACAATGAAAACAAATGATTCATGTAGCCACGCCACCTAGTGATATTGAGGCTTGTTGTTGTTGTTGTTGTTGTTGTTGTTGTGATATCTTTTATAATATAAGCTGTTGGTAGCTTCTCAAAATCCCAAATCTGGTTAATACAAAATTTTGATAGAGAGAATCTTAATATCAATTTAACATTCTTTGGTATGAACTGGCAATTGAAACAACGAAACCCAAAACAGCACCAATTAATATCAGCTACAAAAAACCACATACTTACAGTCATAAGTTCAATAGTACAATATAATATAGCCACCACAATGGAGGCATCTGCAAATATTGTTAACTGAGGCAACAACGCATCTCCTAACAAAAAAATCAATATAATAGTCAAATAAAGAAATAACTGAAAATGTTCTAGTTATCTACCACATGATTACTCTGTGGTGTGTCTTGTTAACGTAGGTGAGCATTCACCGAACTAGATCAATTATATGCGCTTGTGCTTGATTATTTCATTTTTCTATCGGCTTCAAATTCTTTCTTGGGTAATCTTATGTCGTATGAAGAAAAGTTCATTTCTTTAAGATGCATACATACACACCACACTTTCATGAATTTACATTCAACCAAAACACAAGCTTAGAAAGCAATTTTTATTAGATGGTTTTTTAGACTTCTTGGGATATCATTTTGGTATTATGATAGGTAGCTCTATCATGGAAGCCATATATATATTATTATGTTTGATAGAGAAATTTAGAGAAAAAAAAAATCTTCATTTGACTTTTATTGATCTTGAAAAGGTTTATGCTAAGAGTACTGAGAGAAATTTTTTAGAGAGTTTTGGTGAGAAAGATTTGTGTTACATATAATAATGATATTAGAAACATGTATAATGGGGGATGTAACATGTGTACATTCACAAGGGGGCTTGTCGAATGTTTTTCGTGTTTCTATTGGCGTTCATTAAGGCTCAACTCTCAGCTCATATCTTTTTGTTTTAATTATGGATGTTCTTACGGAGCACATTCAAGAGGAGAGTCCTTAGTACATTTTATTTGCAGATGATATTCTATTAATTGATGACGAGGGATGGAGTTAAAGAAACACTTAATTATGAAGGACCACTTTAGACTCCAAAGTTCTTAGTAAAACTAAAACAGAATATATGGAATATAAGATCAATGGTATTAAAATCCCTAATCTCAAAGACATGTCTATTGAGGTTCATGTGATCAAGAAGAGCAAGAGATTAAGTACTTGAGTTCAACTATTCAAAATAATGGCAAACTAAAGAGCGTTGTGATTAATAGGATCCTAGCTGATTGGAGAAAATAGAGGAGCACTTCTAGAGTATTGTGTGATCCAACAAACCCACTCAAAATTAAAGGAAAATAATATAGAGTAGTCATGTGACCAGCTATGTTATACGAGGCTAAATGCATCTCCTAACAAAAAATCAATCAATAGTCGAATAAGAAAATAACTGAAGTTGTTCAAGTTATCTACCACATGATGCATGAAAAACTAATTTAGTCATCTAGGAGAAGTGTTAACTAAGGCAACTCTATTTTAGCTCTACTAAGATATAACCCTTTATATTCTATATGAGTCCTTAACAACTTGAATTTTGCTTTAACTTCATCCCAAATCTTATCAGTTAAAAGAGTGCATCCGCAATTAACAAGCACCAAGAAACATTCTACTGAATGTATTCAGTAAGAGAATTCATAATTAAAGCAAGAAAAATTAACCAAGAGTTAGAACCTTAATATAATCCAATAATAACAGAAAATCATTAAACAAGCCACTTATAATCGAACATAGGCTGCAGCCCAATCATACATATCATTAATAACAACAATATATGACACAAAAAACTCCATTACATATCGTTAATACAACAATATATGCTACAAAAAAATTCTTTTTCTTCAAATTCTCCAAGAAAAAATTCTCTTGTGACTTTATCATAATCATTTTCAAGATAAATAAAGAGCATATGAAGAATTTTTTTTCTCTAAATTTTTACATCAAATCTCTTAATAAATGTATGGCTTTTATGGTAGATCTATCTGATAACCAAATTGATTTTGTGTAATATGAAAATCTCTTCAGAAAATGTATTCACTAACTCTCATATAGTTCCAACATATGGTTCATTTTAACTTGACTCCCCTATAATTTGCATACGCTTGAGCATCGCTTTTATTCTTATAAGTAAATACATCAATACTCGACTCATGTGGCGTTGTTTCTTCAAAATAATATTAAATATGTTGGTAATCCAAGAAATTCCTCTCACCCAAGCATTTTCACACATCAATAGAGATATCATCCAGCACTACAAATTCTTCACCCTTTATTCCCTTTAAACCATTTCAAATCTCAATTTTAGTAACCTACTAAAGAAAGTTCAATTGATACTATATTTTTAACCAATGAATTTACTCATATTAATTGTATTGATACAATGTTCATTAAAAATATCAGTAAAATAATCCATCCATTTATATTGAATATCTTTATCCCTATAAAATTTTTAATAATTAATTTTAATGTATTTTACTTGAATCAGATATTTAGTTCTTATATCTCTTAATTTAGCTAGCTTATGTATTTTTCTCACTCAGTAGATTTGAATTTATTATACAAATCTTCAAATATAATAATACTAACATGACTTTTGAATTCATGATAAGCTAATTTATCTTCTTTCCAATTCTCAATATTCTTACATTTAAAATATTCTGTATAATATATCTTATTTCGTTAATCTTTACTTGAGTATCTTGTTTCCATAACAAGCATCTTTATTATTTGTGCTCTAGTATTGATTCATCATGAATACATTTAGCTACCTTGTGAATGCAACTAGCAATTGAGTTCAACATAAAACTTCATATTTTAAATTAACTATATTATCTATTTAGGGGCTTTTTGGTATGAGAAAATCTTAGAAAATCTGAGTGTAACGTATCTGATTACTTTAGTGATGCTTGGTAATTTTTCAGAAACTTAAGATTTTTCTATTTAGAATAAAGTAATCTGAAAATATGGTGTTTCAAATGTTTCGAATAATATTGTTCGAAACACCATATACTCAAAAAAATTCATATTTCATTTTGGTTTCTATCTAATCTGAGCAAAATCAATTTCGAATGAAATTGATATCGTTTGAAATCGATAGCATTCAAAATTGATTTCAAATGAAACCGATTTCGTTTAGATCAATGACGAACGACAAAGCCATGTATGAAGAAGATGGAATCGAACAAATTGCTGCGAAGTAGCGTTCGGCTCGCTGCGAAGAAGCCATGGACGAGCGGCGTTACGTTTCTTCGGGCGTCGAAGAAGTCATGTCTGGTTATGTTCGCTGCTGCGGAGCAGCAAACGCTTCATGTGAGAGAGCTCCACGTTAAATCAGAATTCGGTCGATTTGGCCAAAATCTGATAACACCAATTCCTTTTATACTGGTGCATATGTATTTACACCTGAAATTGCATGCCAAACAGCGGGAGTTTCAAATTACCTGAATATATTTTACTTTGTACCCCAATTCCAGCAATCCAACCATCCCCTTACAATTCCACAATCTAAATTTATGATGTCTTAGATGCAATATTTTTTTCTTACCTTTATTTTCAAATCAAAAATTAATAATCAATATTGGGCTAATAAACAATAACTCCGAATAATCAAATAATTTTGATAATATAAGAGATTTATTTTTTTAAATGAATAATTAATCTAAATTTTAGAAGCCCAAGCCCGATAACTACTTTTTCCATAAATATTAATAATTATAAGATTATAAATTAAAGTAAGCTCAAAATCATTCTTCCTATCATTAATCACTCTAAAACCAAAATCACTATGAATATTATCAAATTCTTCAAACACCATTCCAATGTATATCATTTAAAAATTCTCCTAAAAATAACATCTCCTCTTGGAGTATTCCTTAATCCAACTCTTCCAAATCATTCCAAAACTTTTCTTGTGTTCATATTCAATCTTAATTGATGAGTATAAACACTTGCAATATTAAAAGTTATTTCATCAACAATATTTTAAGAAATATAATTCTAACTTCTAACTTCTTAACTTCCACTACAATATTTTTTTAATTCTTATCCAACATGATACATATGCCATTCCTATAACATTTCTTACTTGTATACCAAAGTTTAAAGCCTAGACTATCAATTCCTATTGTTTTCTCTCCATCCATTTTTCTTAAAGACAATATTTATCCTCCTATTAAACATAATATTACTAATTCAAAAAAATTGTCAATGAAAGTGCCAATATTCTAGATACCTAATCTTAATTTATATTATGAACTAACTTTTTTACTCATATTCAACCATAATGGAAGAACCCCAACTTATCTTACACAACTTTCGGGTGCTAATGTGGCTTTGCATACTTTTCACTATATTCAGGTAATGTCGTACGTAGTTTCCAAAGGACACCCTATAAAACAATTTTTAAGGGATTTGTATTATGAGAAGATTCGACAAAATTTTACATTGCTTGTTGACTAACAAAACCCTCCTTTCTCGTCCGAGACTTGGGGGACCTTACAATTGGAAAGTAAACCATATGTATACATATCAAAATCTTTTAAAATTCCAAGATAGCATTTACATTTGATTCTTAATAATCGGATAGCATTGTAGAATCTATTGATTATGATCAATATCATTTATATTTCTATCAGGTAAAGACAAAAAACTAACAATTTCACAAGCTATTAGCATTTCTAAATGAGAAAATTATTAAAATGGTCCATTGCAGAATATTCAAAATTGTCCATGACTCTTGTAAATACTTTTTTTGATACATTGACTTTTATTTATGTGATTTTTTTGGTCTTTGCTGTTATTTGCCCGTAACATTACTTCCCTTTCGTTAAAAAGTAAGTGTAGATGTGTAATTCCAGCAAGCAGCACTTCTTCGTCTTCAATTTCTTCTGCAGGTTCTGATTTCTCATAGATTGAGATTTTTTCTATAGGTCCCTCGTCAACGTCGACGAAGACGTCGCTTACAGCGATGCATTGTCGATTTCATTTGCAAGAATCATTCACTTCGTCGACGTCAACAAAGGACATATCGTGATTCCAACAGCGCATTGCAAGAATCAACATCTTTACAGATTGGGATTCCAGCAGCACATTGCAAGAATCGATGTCTTTCAGATTGGGATTCCAACGACGCCTGTAGTTGGAATCGCAATCTATAATCGACAATCATAAGAATCGGCAATGCATAGCAATTTGCAATATGTAATCGACAATTGACGACGCATTACAATCTGTAATTAGAGATGCATTTCAATTGTAATTGCAAGAATCGGCGATGCATTCCAACGACACATTGTAATCGACAATCGCAAGAACAACAATTTGTAATCAACAATCGACGAAGAGGCCAATTCTTGCAGTTCGTCACTGGAATCGCAACAAGTCATTCGTCGGCATCGACAAAAATGTTGATTATTGCAGTTGGGGATCAATAATGCGTCACTAGAGTCTTCGTTGATGTCGACAAAGGACCTGTAGAAGAAATCGCAATATGTAGAAAATTGGAACATGTAGTAGAAGAAATCAAAGACGAAGAAGTGTTGCCCGCTGGAATTACGTATTTACCCTTACTTTTTTAACGAAATGGAAGGAAAATTATTGAAAAATAATAGTAGAGAACAAAAAAACCACTTAAATAAAAGTTAATGGGCCAAAAAAAATATTTACAATTATCAATGACTACTTTGAACATTTTGCAAGAGTCAAGAAACCTATTTATTAATAATCTTATTTCCAAAATAAATTCATTTACAAGAATTTTCAACACTTCAAATTTTAGTTTATTTATTTGTGTGAGCACAACAAACTTTAATCAAACATTCATAAATAAATATACACTTATTCCAAATTTTCCTAGTAGAATCTAAGTGAGAAATGTTTAGAAAAAATCATTAGGTAAAGAGCTTAATACAATTCATTATGCATGCATAAGTTAATCAATCCAAACTAATTTTAAATATGGGATCCTTTGTCAAAAAGGTGTTCAACCATGGTTCTAAAATTTTGATGTCAATGTGAATGAAGAAACTTGAGAAAACATATTCAATAAATGCGCATTCTGACCATCAAGAAATATAATCATGCAATTTTTTTAATAAGTGTCTAGAACATTTTTCGAAAATAATGGTAAAAAATGAAAATAAAAATTGAATTAGGATTAGAATTTTAGAGTTTAGATAGAAGGATATTAAGGTGAAAGCTACTATTATAAGACAAATGATAGGTATTTATATATATACAATGTGGCTATAAACATACTTGAAAAATCAAGAGAAAGAGCCCCTAATAATATTAGGCTTGGTGATTAAAATAATATATTAAAGAAAACAAGGAAAGAGACACTTGTTCAAATAGTGATTTAAATATAAGGATAATGAGAAAGAAAAATAAATAAGCTTATGGGTCCAAAAAAGTAGTTTGTAATATTAAGATCGTGGTTTATATGAGAAATGATGCATAGTTGAAATTGGGATCTACAAATAAGTTAGTTCAATTAAAATATAAGAAAATTAAAGACATAAAAAGTGAAGTGTAGTAAAGGTTTTCATCAAGAAAATACTTTCCTAAGAATTTTTTCACTCATTTTAATGAAGGTCGTAATAACATTAATTAACAAGAATTGATTTTAGTAGCTCTACAGATAATGTCCATCACTAACCATTCAACAGGTACATAAAACTAAAAACAAAAATACTAAGAAAATGAAGATCAGAGATATTACATGATGATATCCTTATTGATATGTGAAAATATTTGGGTAAGAGGAGCTTCTTGACTCGCCAAGTTAGTTAACATTGTTTTGGTAACTGAAAGAATGTCAAATGCGTGAAATAGTATGGCATATATTTACAAGAACAAAGATGATGTACAAGATTGAACATCTTATGGAGGTGTTAAATTAGTAATTCATACTTTGAAACTTTGGGAGATAATGATGGATACATGTACAATAAGATAAAGTTGTCTCATAAAATCAAATTAGTTTTGTTTAGTAGATTAACTAAGGATAAATTTGGAGGACATCTTTAGTTTTATTGTCTCATAGAATCAAATAATTTCTCTTCATAGATGCATGTTATTTGCATATGATATTCTATTAACTGATAAGATTATGAATGGAGTTAAAGTATAATTTGAGTTATGGAGAACTGCTTTAGAATTCAAAGATTTTATTTTAGTAGATCTAAAACAAAATATATGGAGTGTAAGTTTAGTGGTATTAGAAGCCTTAATCTCGAGAAAATAACTATTGAGGGCCATGTGATCAAGAAGAGAGAGGGTTCAAATATCTAGATTCAATATTTAAAATAATGGCGAAATAGAGAGTGCTGAGAGTAATATGATCCAAGCTGTTGGACAAAATTAGGAGCACTTTTCGAGAGTTGTACAATCCAAAAACCCCACTCAAATCAAAAGAAAATTTTATAGAGCAGCTATATGACTAGCTATGTTATATGGGGTTGAATGTTGGCCAACAAAGAAGAAACTTATCGATAAAATAAGTGTTACAGAGATGAGGATGCTTAGGTGGATGAGTGTGTAAACGTGTAAGGATAGAATTAGAAATGAGTTTATATGTAGCAAACTGGAGTGACTCCAATGGTGGATAAGATTAGAGAATGTCTCCTTAGATGGTTCAAATATATTAAGCATAGACCATGCATAACCTCTATTAAAAAAATTGAGTTTATGAACTTCTCCTATATTAAAAGAAAGAGAAAGACTCAATAGTTCATGAGAAGAAACTATTATGAAGAATTTTCTCTATTTGAAACTTAGGGAGGGAATTCCATTTGATCATGCATAATGGAAACAAATGATTCATGCAGCTTAATCTCACCTAGTGGGATTAAGTCTTGGTGGTGGCGTTGTTGTTGAAGATAATACATTTGCTCGGAGGTTTGATTGAAAATTTAGAGGCAAGATTTTCATTTAGTAAATATCAGATTAAAAAATAATGCATTAAAATATCATTAATGGTATAAATTTTTCTTGTTTCAATTAACCAAGGTTTTGTTCTACAATAATTGCATTAATTATGTACATTCTTTTTTAACACAATCAAGAGAGAATGCCTTGTTCATGTTATTTGTAGAAAATATTTTCTTATTGGTAAGGTTAGAGATGGGATAAGAGTAAAACTCCCAAGTTATGAATACATACCTAAGCTTCTAAGGGATTTCATTTTAGCAAATCTAACACAATAGATGAAGTAAAATTTTAATCACAACAGAAGCTAGAATATAAAAATATAACAAATGAAAATCAATTTATTAAGAAGATGAGGTTCAAATATCTTTGTTCAATAATATAAAACAATTATGAAAAGGAGAGAAATGTGATTAATTTAATTCAAGATGGAGTATTTCTAGGATATTGTGCTATTGAAAACCGTACTCAAACTTAAAAGAAAGTTTTATAGAATAATTAAAGATCAGCAATTCTTATGTGGGGAACATTGGGTCAATAAAATAGAAACATAAGGATAAAATAAATGTTGCATAATTTATGATGCTAAGGTGGATGAGTGGGTATATGACAAATGCTATGATGAGAAATAAGTTCATTTGTAGAAAAGTTGAAAGGCTTAAGATGAGAATAAGTTTAGAGAAGATCGTTTAAAATGATTCGAGCCTATTAAGTTTAGAAAGTTTGATACCCCAAATAAAATTGAATTGTTAAAGTTATTGCAATTAAATTCAATGTTAATTTGTTGAAATAAGCCCTGAATATATGTATTGCGGTTAAAATGAATGCATGGATTTACTAAGGATAACACTTCGAACTTCTGCAACAAAGCAAAATGAATTTTCAATGTACAAGAACAAAAGAGAAACGTTAATGAAAGAAAACTGAAATCAAATAGTAATATTTATTTAACAAAAATAACTGAATGTATTCAAACCATGAAAAGATTAATGCCTATACACCAAATACCGGTAGACACTACCTGACTTAGAAGCTTTGGCTTGTCTACTGTTGAAAATGTCATCTCATGCATAGGCCTGCATCATAGTTATTCTTAAAATTAGTCTTTGCATTTTATCAATGCCCAGGAGTCATTTATTTTTTTAATTGACTATCTAGCCATAACTAAGACACATTAACCAATGAACAGAAACATAAGCAGTTAAAAAGTTTGTTTGCATAATTTTCAGCATGATAATAAAAAAGAATTGACTTATTAAATGTAGTAAAATAATAAACATCCTCATATCAATAATATTCATAATGATGACTGCTATATCTTTTATAAAAAATTTAAGTATTGACCACATTAAGCTAAAAAATATTTTTTTAATTATTTTACAAAATATCATGACAAGAATATTGAAAGGTATGGTTAAATAAAGAACAGCACATAAACAAAGATGAGTTAATCTAAAACGAAAGAATGATTATGTGCAAGTAAGGACGGAAGGTCCTGTGAAATAGAATTGCTTGAATTTATCAAAGAAATGCAACAAAGATTGTACCTTTAAGGGAGACTCCAGATTTTTCAAAGCTCTAGTTTTAATTAAGGACAAGCCGTATCACTCTTCAAAGGGAAAGATGATTTTGTTTTTACAATGAAGAACAAAAAAATAGTTTTTAAATAGGAGGAATCTATGCATTACCCTCCTAAAAAAGAAAGAAAATAGCTCCATATGTGGGAAGTGTACATATGAGCGTAAATTGGATTAATTTTAGGAAAACAATACATGGAAGGTAATAATTTGTAAAGAAGACATTTTGAAAAGCGCAAGGGCCAACGTCAATTGCATTATACAATATAATAATAATAAACTTACCGAGAAAGAGGTAAAATGCCATTTGAAACAGAGTCGTCATCTTTAGTATGTTCTCCACTGGCTCCGAGAGCAAGACCTTCAAGGTTCGTTGATGAACCAAATGTCGGTGGTGGATGGCTGCTGCAATAGCATTGCAGCAATACATCAAAAGAGTGGTTTAAATTCAGCTAGAATAAACCAATGAAAGAAGAGATAATATGCATCACGCAATGTACCAAGTCTCAAATGCACATGCAGAGCAGGGAATTGCAAGTTAAATGCAAAAAAAAACGGTAGCAAATAAAAATAAAAGAAAATGAAACACCAACACAAAGGAAATGCCTAGCTATGTGAAAACTTGTCCAGAACTAGAATATACACCGTAGAGAAATAATTAATTTTAGCGAGAAGTTCAAATGGATATAGCATAAATTTGAAGTTTATTTCTCTTGGAAACAACTTCAGTAATAAGGGTGAACAATTGTCAATCAAATATGCAGCATTTATCTCAAATATTTTTATGAACATTTTTAAGTTAAAACTAAATTCAAGAACTAAAAGGCTAGGAAATGCAATCTACTGAGAAATTAAAGGGCAATTGTCGCAACACACCAAGTTTAACCCCACCTAGTGGGGTTGACTACATGAATCCTTTGTTTCTATTGTGCATGATCAAATAGAAGCCCCTCCCTAAGTTTCAAATAGAGAAGATCCTCTCTAATAGTTCTTCCCATGTCTTTTTCAGTCATCATCTTCCTCTTTTAATATGGACAAAACACATAAACCCAATTTTTTTGAACGGGCACTGAATGTCCTGCGTTTAATATGCCTGAACCATCTAAGGCAGTACTCTCTAATCTTATCCGCTATTGGAGTGACTCCAACCTTGCTACGGATAATCTCATTTCTCATTCTATGCTTACGAGTATACCCGCTCATTCACCTAATCTTCCTCATCTTTGTAATACTTATTTATCAGTAAGTTTCTTTGTTGACCAACATTTAGCCCTATATAACATAGTTGGTCGTATAACAGATCTATAAAAATTCCCTTTAATTTTGAATGGGATTTTCCGATCGCACGGCACTCCAGAAGTGTTCCTCCATTTAATTAAACCAACTTGGATCCTAATAATCACATCGCTCTCTATTTCACCATTATTTGAATATTTGAACCAAGGTATCTAAACATCTTGCTTTTTTTAATCATATCTCAGTAGTTATGTCATCGAGATTTGAGCTTCTAATACAAATAAACTTACACTCCATATATTCTATTTTAAATATACTAAGACAAAAACCTTTAAATTTTAAAGTAGTCCTCCACAACTCACTCCACAACTCATTTGTCATATAAATTAATAGGTTGTCATCTACAAATAACATGTACCAAAAACCTCTTCTTTAATATGCTTACTAAGAGCATCCATAATTAAAGCAAAAAGATATGGGCTGAGAGTTGAGCTTTGATTTAATCCAATAGTAATAGAAAAGATAATTAGGCAAACCACATTGTGATCAAATACATGTTACAGCCCCATTACACATATCTTTAAAAACATCAATATAAGCAACAAATTCCTTGTTTTCTCCAAAGTTGTTCTCTTGATAATCTATCATAAGCCTCTTAAGGATTAATAAACTTAAAACAGAAGATCTTTTTTTCTTTCTCTAAATTTCTCCATCAAACCTATTAATATAAGTATGGCTTCCATGGTAGATTTACCTGACATAAGCCAAAATACTTTAAAAAAATGCAAGTGTCCCTTTTTAATCTATATTCAATTACTCTCTCCGAAATTTTTACATATGACAACTTAACTAGATTCTTTCATAATCTGCACAGTCTTGAACATTGTCTTTATTCTTGTAAATAAGTATAATAATATTGTTTATTCACTCATCTGGCATCTTTTGTCTTTAAAAATAATAATTAAAAATTTGGTAAGTCAAGAAATTCCCTACTCACCAAAATATTTCCATGTCAATAGTGATGTCTCCTGCCATAAACCATTGCAAACAAAAAATCAGCTTCAAATTCAATTCCAACTAAATTCTTAGTCCATGTGCAGTGAGTAAGCCGAGCAGGTTTGTAACGAAATTAACATTCTAGATTTGCTTCCTACTTGTTGCACACCTATCTAGGGACGCAATTGAGCTTGAGCCAGCTCGCATACAAGGTTTATCGAGCCCACAAATCAAATTCGAGTCCATACACAAGCAACTCGACTCGATGGGCCCCATAAGTTCTATCATTTAAATGATTATTTCTTATATTCAATATCAGAGGTGAAATTTTCTCACCTAAGGAATTTAGTCATAGATGGGTTATCGGATTACATTTGGATATACAGTTCTTCTAAAGGTTATGGTTTATACGAGGGATCAAATTTTACTTGAGACTTTCTGAAAAGCTTATATATAAAAAAAGGAGTGTCTTATGCTTTTTCTAAACTTCTTCTCATGAATCCTACATTAACGGTGAACGAGCAATGGAGGCCTTCATCAGTGGCTCGAGCATCTTGCAAGTTCCTGCTAGTGCGATCAATGCCTCAGCAGTTGTCATGTTGCAGTGAACACCTTTGAGACCAAGCACATTCATTGTTGCAACAAATGCCTTCACTATTACAACCATTTTCATCTCAATCCACGCCATAGATCCCACTTGCACATGTCCATTTAATTTGTTAAAGTAGAGTTCAAACAAAGAATTAAAATGAGATCGACTCAATTACACTCTAAGACTAATCCGTGAACCGTACATTTTCTTATTTGCATAATCTATTTCTTTCAATCTTTTAGGTAGATATACAACTCTCTCTCTCTCTCTGACTTTTAATTTGTTAACATAAAAGCCACACAACATGTGGGCCCAAGATAAAGGCATATATGAAATAAAGAAAAAAATGCAAACTCAATGATAGCACTCAAGTATGAGCACTACAAGAATGATCAACCACCACCACTACAACAGCCTTTCATCTTAGTTTTAAGATAAAATAACACTATGAAATGATAAAAGATATAATGACCCATGATTTAGACTTTTACGAAGCCCTAAGGTTCTCCTAAGAACTCCAAACGAATATGAAAGTGGAATGTATATCTACAAGCCGAGGGAAACAAACAACCCACCCCAACGCATGAGGTACGCTAAAAGGGAAATGACTATTACGGCCATCAAAAGTGATGCTCAAATTATATCAACCAACATTGCATCAGCTAACGTAGCAATGAAACCCAAGCAAGCCAAATGAAGATAATGGGGCACCTCCTCCCTTAATTCTTCATGCCCATAAGAAGATAGATTATGGCTAACTTCAAGTGTGCATCCACCAAGACCATTGCTCATCTCCATATCCTTAAATACATCTTTAGAAGAGAGATAGTATACAGCTACCAACCATACAAATGTATCCTTATGAGCTAAGGGATTTCTCTAAGAGAATCTTTTAAGCCTAAGGTCTAGGTGTGTGCTTGTAATGACCCTAGGTCATTTTTAAGAAAAGACCATAATTTCCCCGGTAGGTTCGGTTTATGTTGATTACCCACGAATTTCCATTTTCAGTTAAAAAAAAATCCCGCTAAAATCCGCTTTCATCAAATTCCTGCTTATTTTTGTTACGTGCTACAAAAGATTGATTAAATCATTGTTTTAGAAAGTGCTGGGGAATTTATTTTAATCAAATATTGCTAAAATGGAGGATTCGTTACTTTCATAATCTTGGTATTAATTACGAAATTGAATGTAATGCAAATTTCTTCCCACAACAGCTAATTAACCTGTCTTAATAAAAGGCGTAGCCGATACGCAGAAGGCACACTCCTCCGTCCAAAAACAGCTGACAATTCCCAAAGGAGAAGTCAACGTAAGTCTTGCACGGTAAGCTCCACTTAGAAAATGCAATCCCGTCCCTCATCCTCTGCTGAAAATGGAAAGAAACAACGCTTCTCCTGCAATGAATTCCTAAGACGGACAATTCTAGATGAACCATTACCTCCAGAAACCACTAAAATCAAGGCGACGGTTTCTAGGAAGCCCTATTTAAACCACCTAGCACCCACGACACCTTCACAGACTTCAAAAACCCACCTCTCTATTCTGCTCTTCCACTCACTATACCGCACGAGACGCTTCGCTTGATCCAACCCACCAACGCTCAAACGATGGAATCAGCTAACCTTGGAGGCTTTTGATAAAGATGAAGACGATTCGAGCATCCCAGTGCCCGGCGTCTGCTCCTCTCCCGCACGACTTTCTCCTTCTTCGCTCGACCTAATAGTCTCTCGATCCCTAAGGTTCGATCCATTCTCTGTATTTTTTTTATAGGAGATGGGAAGTCTAAAATGTAAATAGACTAGTAATTTCAATATGTTCAAATCAGCTTTACATGTATTCAATTAATTCTTACTAGCACTCTTTTGTATTCACCTTATATTTAAAATTTGCAAATGTGTATAACTATAAAATGGTTTGGATAAGTTATTCATTAAATCAGACTTCTTAACTATCATGATTGGGAGATCGATTGAAAATTGCTTAAGTAAACTGTAGTTAAGTATTTTAGGCACCAAATTAATTAATTTCTGTTCAGAATTTTGGGAAATGAAATTTCAAAAAATGTTTATGTTGATGAATACTGAAATTCACCATGGAGTGCAATTTGCAGAGCAATGGTTGGCTTGATTGTGTTTCTGCATTACCTCATTAATTTGTCTGACAGTAATAGCATGATGTTGATAGCTGATCAACATAATTGTATCTATGGGGAGAAGAAGATTGGCGGAAGAAGAGTCTAGTGGTGACATGAGAAGAAGAATCCATGAATGGTCAAGGGTTTTATCTGGTAAGTGTATAATTGTCATTAAACATATATGGATACCATCATTGTTTGAGGTGAAACGCACATGCTGCTCAGTCAAATGTTGAGGTGTTTGCATGACAAAATTGCTTTTCACAAGCTACAATTCAAGGTTTCTTTTATTGACATAGCTCTTATCAATTTTAAAATATAATATTAGATAAGATATCTATTTCTTAGTCTCTTACCAAAACATTGAAGATTTGGTGTTATGTTGGTAGAAATTAGAAATTAATGCTCAAGGTGAATCTAGAGAAAGGTTGGGCGTATAATTCTGTTACATTCATAATGTCGAAAACTGAATCAATTTGTAGAGTTGTTGCCTGAACTTCAAAAACAGAATCCTGCAAAACCTAAAGTGCGGTATAAACCCATAAGATACTAGTAAAAAGGATGTTGGACGCCCCTCTGTTGAATTAGTAAGACAACTTCTTCTGATCTAATTAGATTATAATGATGTGCGAATAAAGGGAGGGAATTAGGATGATGAAATAGATGAATCAAGACTTTTGAAAAAATATATATAAACTAAATTAATACACACTTAAAAATTTAACAACCATATTCCAAGTCAAATAAATATTTCCAATATAACTTTTTGCAGACACAACAAATCTTTGATTCTTTGTGAAGATACTTAATACAGAATCTATTAATGACATTAGGGAAGACACTCAAAGAAGCAGGTATCAAAAAATTTTGTTTATCAGAAACTAATGCCAAATTAGCACCGGCATCAATAATATTTAAATTTCTCACAAGCATTTTTTAAAATTATTCCCAACTATATTTTGATTTAGATTCCACAATAACCCAAGCAACATGATAGATGTTCTTATTAGCATCTAAAGAAATAGTAATGCCGATCTTGTTTCCCCTTCACAGCCATCAACTCCTATTAAAATAGGGTCAACAGCCTGTCTTAAAACCTTCTCTACATACTGAGAAACACATGTAAAGGCGCAAAAAACGTAGTTTGTCATAAATATTATGATCACCTGTAATCTGATAGAGATTGTTAAACCAAGATTAGTCCTTGCAATCTCTAAACAACAATTCCACAATTTATTAAAATATTATTATTCCTTTAGATGTACAATTGCTAAAGCTTTTTTAATAGCAAACCTTGCATTGCTTCTCATATCAACAATTACTTCTCTCCAAAACACTTACGTTGGAACTCATTGATTATTTCTCACTTTGCTCACTACATTTTTGCAATTTCTGAAGAAGTATGATTCTGCTATGATCTTAATTGCCATAAATCAACTCATCTGTGCTTTGAAATGTAAATAAAAATGGACAATTTGTCTCTTGACAAACAACGAATTAGCCCACGCGCGGACAATTAAGCCAAATTCCGAAATTACTACCCAAGGAAAAAATTGGGGTTAACAGGGCTATTAACGGTAGGGACCAAAAGTAATAATTAAAGAAGACTTGAGAGACTAAAAATAACATTTTAAAAATCAAGGACCATTTTGAATATTTTGCAAAAATCAATAGACCATTTTGATAAATAACTCTATAATATCAACTAGATAAAATTGAAGTAGATAGGGTAATTGTGTTAGGGTAGACTTTTACTTTTGCATGATTGTTCTTTGTAGTGAAAACTTGAAGGTCTAAGGGCAATGATTTTCTTTTAAATTATGCACAAACAAGGCAATATCTGTGGTTATAATTATAGATTGTTCGATTAGTCTTTAAAAAACACAATGATTTAAAAATTACCTTTCACTTTTTACCCCTCAAGAAAAACTTCTCATTTAAAAATATTGATTTCATCATAAGTTACACCATATGTTTAGAGACATAACAGCGTTTATATTTCTTACAATAAATTGTTGTAAGCCAAGGAATAACTTTAAATCTGCCCCCAACCTTTTAACAACTCAATCCATAAATTGTGGTCTTCCGAAATTGTTTCCCATGCACTATAAATTTATTCGGAGAAAAGTGATTTTCTTTATTTGCTCAATCCATAATTTTAATTTCTTGTAGATTGCAAAACACTTAAACATGCATCTTTTCAAAGTAGACATACACAGTATGGTGAATAAGCATTTCAAAATTTCTCCACAATTTTACAATACTCCCTTCTTTTCCCTTTTCTACAAAATCAAGAGCAGGTAACAATTATTTGAAGTAAGAAAAAACACTAACAGAGTATTCCTTTCGCCAAGTGAATTACAGCCGAAGGAATCACCCCGTGGCATCTGCATGAAAAAATTTCTGATTCAGAGTAAAGATATTGAATTACAAAACCAGCTCAATACGACCTATATGAAACTTCAATTTCTTGCTTCAGCTCAAATGCTTAAAATTCAATAAATAAACAAGTAATCAAAATATCAATTCATATGAACCAGTAACTTGAACTGGTGATCATAACAAATGAATAAAATAACTAAAAAAAAAAACCTTTTGAAACAAAAAGGCCACAGAGAAATAAAAAATGGCATACTTACTGAATATTGTAACAACAATATTAATTTGGTTAAAATTTAAGAACTAATAATTTTGAATATGTGAAACCAAAATCATAGCCAATACAAAAAGAGATATCAATAGGGTCCACCTAGTATTATAAGAAAAATGTATGAAATTAGATCTAAAGTATGTGTGCGTGTGATCTATCATATTTTAGCAAAATCTTTGATATATCACAAAAGGAGCAAACGCTGAGCATATTGTGATATGTATAGTCATATAAGTATAATATGAAAATACGATAGCACAAAGACGTACAGAAAAAAAGGAACTTCAAAATTAATAATACCTGAACAGTTCTGATATCAAAAACAAACCAACTAGATGGGCTATGTGCTTCTAACAGTAATCTCTTATGCATCAATACATCTTCTGCCCTTTCTACATTCACGTCCAATGCATAGCTATCAAAATAAACAGAACTAAGAACTAGATACAAGGCTATTTAAAGATAAAACATGATTTAACAAGGCTTTCTGCACAAAAAGGAGAAAAGCCAAGCTTAAGGAAAATTCGTAAGCGTAAACCAGGAAATTAAACATCAAAACATGATACGCAGTATCAATCTCCTTGCAACAAACCATAAATCAAGGCTACTTAGAAGTAAAAGATATAATTAACGTTCAGAAAATACAAATTTCAACAAATATTAAAGTCAAGTTTACAAACAAGAAATCCGAAAAGTAAAACCAAATTAAAATTAAAAAAAAAATTGATCCAAAAATCACATTTCAAGAAACACAAAGATATTCATAAAAATGAAAACTTTAAATTTAATCATCAATAGGGTTAACCTGGTGAGTTAGCATTTGTCAGAGGCTTAATGACGTTTAGCCAAGAAATAAGCAATGCCCATGAGTAAGAGATCCTATGGAATGGACATTGAAGTGAGGGGCTACAAAAGAACGCAAATGAGATTTGCCAAGATACATTCAATGCTTAAGATAGTTCTGAAAAAAGAGATAGAACTAAGTATCACTCTCTGCAAGAAAAATTCATTAATGCTGCTCACGAGAAGCTACTAGTAGCTTCAACTCCTGGGAGAGTACAAAATTCTGCAGTATCATTGAGTCCTTCCCATTGTCATGAGAAAATGGAGACTCCTTGAAATGCTAAAACAACCGTTAAACATGTCCAAATGACTCCTGAAACTTCATTGGCACACCTCTTTATTGTTAGCATGTTATGAACTCAAATGATAGGGGAGCGAAGCTGAGAAATGTATTCCAAGAAAAGATTTACCTAAAATGACATTACAAGACACTATGGCTTCATTTGCCACAAAAGACTATTTATATAATCCCGAGTAAGTTATCCAAAGAGTATTGCTACACTTACACACTAGTATACACCAAAATATATAGATGATGTGTCAATCCAATGTGTAGTAGATGATTGGTTGAATACACTTTTTTATGGGGCTATATACAAAATTTTAAAAAAAGAAAATTTTCTATTGGTCCTGGATACTTTTTGATGTATATTCTTGTGTAAGCATATATTTTTCTTATCCAAATACCCGAATTCTCAAGATTAAGTTCTTTGATTTAAGTGAACAATATTTTTAGTAGTGGTGAATATAAGGAAACAGTGCCTAGACATGATGTTTGAGCAGAGAGTTTCTACCTATTAACATTGTCTTACCTCAATGGCTTTAGTTTTGAACCACAATATTTTTAAGTCAACAAGGTAAATGTAATTGTGTAGCAAAGTAGATTAAAAGAGTCGATGAGATCAACTCTCAAAGTAATTTTTCAAAAAAGTTTGATTTGGCCAAATTAGTCACAAATTATTTAACTTGGCCAATTAAGTCCCTCAACAATTCAATACATATAATTTAGTACCTCGTCTATTGAATTTGAGCTCAAATTAATTCATAAAGTAATAAATAAGAGACTAAATTAGCATAAAATGAATAGCCAAGAGACTAAGACTGAACATTAAATAGTTGGGTGGCTAAATTATTCAAACTTGGCAAAATTTATTTAGTGGTGGAGTTAATAAGGAAATTACTCGCTTTAGAGATGGAACATATAATGCACAAGAGCTTCAAATTTAAGTTTAATTGCTTCATATGTCTGTCAAAAGGATGGATGGTGCCATTCATATCCATGTAAGAACTATTGATTGTTGTCTCTATCAATTCTTTTCAAAAAAAGGAGCAAATGATGTCTAAGAGCACCACTTGGTAATTTCATTAGTTAAATCAAAATAAAGCAGTAATTTTTATTTTAATCAACTAAGACCTTGCCCTTTAAATTTCACTACTCATACTTCAATACTTTTTAACGGATCAAAACACTACAGTTTATAAGACCAATATAAAATTTAAATAACTAAATCTAATAACTAACATCGATCGTCCATCCTATGAAATAATGTATTTTTGAGGTCTCCAATGCTATGTGGATTGATTGCATGTCCGGTTGTAGGTGAACTAAAAAGCATTAAAAAGATATGGGTAGTTCCACAAGGTTTTAATGTCATATATATATATATATATATACTTTTTTTGGAATCTATTAAAATTTAATTAAGAAAGATAATATGTACAACTTGATATTGGATAGTAATCATTAAAGAGAACAAAAATAAATAAAATAAAATAAAACTAAAAATACAAAAACATAAAAAATATAAATAACAATCCACCCTATGATTCTCATAAGGGAGAATCCATTAAAAAAAACACAAGCGTAAATGACATCATGACCCTCTGCTCAAGCTTTTGAGCCAGCACTTTTTTTTCTTTGATAGTATCGTGAAATTGCTTTAGAAAAATTAGACCGCTTCTTTTTCTTTTGTAGTTTGTTAAAGCAAATCTCCTCTAGTTCCTCAAATTCATTTTGTCATACATTTGTTCCTCATTAAAATCATTGTCAAATATTTTTGAGGTGGATTGAGGCTCGCCTTCTCCTGATCAGTCACTTCGTTGTCGAGCAAAAAAACAAAATCTTGTACCTCCCCAGAAGACCGGTCAACACCGATTGGAGAATGAACATTTTTCATAAGAAGCTGTCGAATTGCATTAATTTAAAAATTCATCGCATTCTTCTAAAATTTTATTAAAATTCACAATAAAACTCTGAATTTAGGCATTGTTTATCATCATCTGGCCATGCAAGAGACTACCAATAGCAGTATATAATAGAAAATTGATTATCGATCCAGCGCTGCTATTGTTTATTGCAACAGCGTTGCCCTCCTTTCCCACAATTGGTGGGTCACCGATGGCATTACATTCCACATCATCATTTTCGATTCCATGAGAAGGGATCTGAACATCAGCTTTGACAACGATCCCCGAATCAAGAACAGTTGTATGTTGTTCTACCACTAGGGATATTTCTTCCTTGGGATGTATATGAACATTTTTCTTTTGTTCAAACTATGGAAGAAGCACGTTCCCCCCCCCCCCACATATGTAGATTTAGGTTGAGGATGAAGCTTTAAACATTTTGACACATCACATCCAATAGTTAGGTAATGAGAGTAATATATGGCATGTTTTCAAAAATACTTTCTTGGAAGTACCCATTTTTTTCATCCCCAATCCAAATTTCAGATACAAACTCCACCAAAACCCGAGCAACCGAGGGGGAAGAAGGTCTATCGACGCGTAATCAACTTTGAGAGGCTTGACAAAGTAAGATCCCGAAGCGAATAAAAAAGAAAGTGAAATCAAATGAACCTTAAGCAATGGAAAATTGATCGACACTGTCACAATGGGAAGTCCGCTTCTTGGATCAAAATCAATAGTTCATTTTGAAACTCTCATGTGATAATTGCCAATGAAGTAAGCTCCTCTTGTAAAAATTCTAATATAATTTTCCTCTTTGGAGAGCTTAATCAAAATATGTTGGAAATCAATTAATCCCGCACAAAAATTAGCAAATAAACCCAAATTGTTAATAAACTTCTGAACGTCAACCATTAGAGGCTTTTCATTGGAAAATTTTCCAACAAGAGCGAATTTGAACGGCTTAGCAAGCATTTTTTTATCATCATTTGAGAGAAAGGGAACTAGTTTATTCCAAGAGAAGTGATAGACTTTATTCCAATCAAATCACTCGCCGATCAGATAGGAGGCAAAACCGGCTGCAAAGTTGCTACGGCGCCATGAATCATAGACAAAACCCTATCGCCCCCAGAATGATATATATATATAAGAGAATATCTGCTAGTATTTTATATATAAATGATCAAAAATAGTACAATAGATGTGGATGGTGATCTCAAAACAAAAATGAAAGGAAAAAAAAAAGAAAAACTTAACAAAAAGTAGAAACGATCATCACCCTTCCAAAGAATCTTGTATAAGAGATTCCATTACAGGAACTAAAGCTAGAACAAAACGATAAGTGCATTCCCACACGAACTTTAGGTCCCATAAGAGAGATTAGCAAGAATTTCTTCGATATATGTGCTAAGAATGGGACTTACACTCTTGTTCTTTTTTTGTTCATGTCCTTTACTTTTCAAAGCTCTCTTCAATACCAGCATATTCGGTATCCGACAGTGATGAATCTTTCTCTGCATCGAAGTCGGGATTCAGCTCATCAACGACAATCGAATCAACTGCCCCTGTCTTTGAAGGACTGAATTCCTTGGCAAAAGAATTGAGGGTTGATGTGTACTTTAAAGATCTTTTACCACTCTCGTCTTCGTCCGACTTTGAATCCCCTTCATTCTCAGTAATGGATGTATTCAGAGTTGAGTGAGCCTCTTCAATAGTATCATCATCCGTTCACTCAAGATTATAGGGATTTCTTCAATTATTTCTCTAGGTATCTCTGATAAAGCTCCAATTGCACCTGTGCCATTATGAACCATCTCAAGCTCATCTGCTTCCCATCTTTTCAAATTTCAATGGAATTGGTAAGGACTTTCTAAAGCTTAACAATAGAAATCAAATCTTAAGTTAGCATCTCCTTGGTCCCCTTATATACTTGAACTTCATTTATTGCTGGTTCTGAATTTGTGTGCTTTTCCATCACAGCAGTTGTTAATGGAGCTTAGTCGTAGCCATAGTAGGAATATAATGAGATAAAACATCTAACGAAGTTAAGGGATCATCTCCCTTGTCTACAGCCACCACTGGGCTCTTCTTTAAAGCATCATTCACATTTAAAGCAATATCATGAATTGATTTTTCAGCTTCTCCACAGATAACTGTAGCTATAGAAGGGGATGCAATCAACTGGAACAGGTGCAATTGGCTACCAGATCAGATTAAAAAGGAGCCTAAACTTTTTCAATAAATACAAGTTCCCCTTTAAGCACATACACCTATTTGGTAGAGGCATGCTTATTGGCAGCCACATGATTATCAGCCACTACAGGTTCCTGAGATAGAGCTACCTTATTTTGTATTATTGGATATGGCTTGAAACAAGAGGTAAAGTCGTGACCCAAAATATTGTAATGTTAGAATATTTTGGCATATTTACACATAGCACTTCTTGAAGAAATCCATCATTTTCCTCATCCATCCAAATTTCATGCTCAAAAGATTCGGTTAAGTCAATCACCACCAAAACCCTTGCCACCAATGGGCGTAGGAGATATGCAATGGCCGAGGCTTCCCGTAATAGGACCCTAATTAAAAAAGGAGTGAATGGGTCATAAAGTAAGCTTTGAGCCAAACTGAGGAGTGAATGGGTGATAAAGTGAGCTTTGAGTAACGAAAAACTAAGCCAAACTGGAACAATAGAAGGCTCCATTTATATGATCAAATTTCGGGGTCCATTTGAGAAGCTTAATATGAAATTTTTCAACAAATTAAGTGCCTCGAGAAAAATGACGGTAGTCCCCTTCCACTGAAAATTTAACTAAAATGTGATGATTATCAATTAGACTTATAGAGAAGCCTCCAATGAGCCCGAAGTCACTGAAGATTTTTGGATAGATTGCATTGGAGGCTTGCCATTAGCGAATTTTGCAACTAAAGCATATACTCAAACGATTTTGCCAGGATTTGAATATCTTTGGAGAAAATCAATGCAGGTTTTCCTCTATATGAGGTAATTGATGCCAACTAAGGAATCAAAAAATTGATTATTCATGAGTGCATCCAGAAATGGTTTAGGAGCTCTAGTTAGATGGTAGTTGCAATGGAGAATGAGGGTAGTTACACCTCCATCGACTGCCATTAGGATATCATTATAACAATTACTAGAAGAGGAACGACTCGAAATCACTTAGGCTTTGCAATAGAAGCAATAGCATGCATATATGAACCGAAAGGAGTGTCACCAACATGATGAAGAAGCAAGATAACGATGTCCTAAAATTGAGCGAATGGTGGATTTCTGAAAATGCCCATATCTTTGATAAAATCACCTCCAACACAAAGATCTAGGCGGATTTGATGAAAACAAAACAACAAAAAAAGGTAAACGCCAAGAGATGGTCGGGAAATCACAAATTTTGTTATCGGGTTGTCTGTGCTTTTCGCTTTAGCTAGAAAATCGCCTGAGAGAGAAGCGACATAAGATATATATATATATATATATATATATATATATATATATATATATATATATATACACAAACATATATACATATATATACATATATATGATTTTATTAGGATCTTGAGGCATCCATAAAAACCAAAAATTTGGACAACCACCATCCGCTTACAAAATGTAACTTGATTTTGTTGTTTAATTTCCACAAGCATATATAGAATTCCTATATATAAACCCTAGTATAGACACACCGCCTATTCAAAGTTCGAATTAAGAAAAATAGGTAGTATGCTATATAACACAATTTGATGAAACACTAAATTATAAATTTTTGTATTTAGTACTTGTGTTTTTAAGCATACTAATCTGGTTTCAATATTCAAATTTTTTAATTGGATCCTAATCTATTGTAATTTTTATTGTATTTTTGGTTTCAAAAATTTTATTAGTACATATTCTCATATTATCTCATAAGTGAATGAGACTCCTAAAATATTATGTGAATAAAGCTATAAATAAGCAGCCAGCATTGCACCAAGTAGTTATAATTTATGATTGAAAGTTTTGAAGTGGAGGCTTGTGTATCCCCTTGGCGGATGCTTATATCGTACCCTCTTGACTCTAACGACATGCGTTGTCACCCATGCACACAGTTTTTGAGTCATTTTAAGACAATGATTTGTTGGATTCCTTCAACATGTAAGACAAACCCTTCAAAGTCATTGTGGACACAAACGTTTAACCATACACAAGCTATATTCAGTTCTGGATGCAGTGTTGGATGGCACTAGTCATCCTGTCTCTATAACAATATCACCTTTGAAAAACTCCTTTAAGTTCTCCATCATTTGATGGCAACTCTACCACAAGATGACGAGATCAACATGCTACTTTTTCGGCGCAGATGATAGTGCTGCCAATGTAATAGTTCAAGATCTATCAGAGAGGTGGGTAATAGACCATTTTTTTATCATCAATTAGTAGACAAAAAAGAATGCAATCATAAATTAACAATGAAACAATATTTTTTGCTCAGTTTGTCCCATCAGAAAATATAAAATGTTCAGATCATATTATATGATCATAAAGCTCTAAACATAAATAAATAATATACATCAAACCTCACCATCCTCGAACTGAAACTTAACAAACATAAGAAAACAAAAGTTCACCAAACACGTTCCTGAATAATTAGACAATAACTAATCACTTCTACACTGCTTTCTTTCATTTTCATACCGTGTCAAAGCATAATAAGTTACGCTTTCTCAAAATCATTCATATTTTTTAGAATTCTAAAAATAGTTAAAATATTATTAATAATCTAAGTAGCAAATTAAATTTTATACAAGCAGAATAAGCAATGATTCAACAGAGTTATGGTTATTGTTTTAGTTGTGGTGGATAATAAGTGTAAGTAAGAAATACGTTAATGTTGTTCATATAAGCAATGATCAGCAGCATACATTATTCAAATAAGCATTCTATTTCATTTAATTAATTGATTCAAAAATATTGTTTTCATTTCTTAATTGCAATGAATATCAGAAACAATTATAAAGTGCTATGAAGAATAGCAAAATCTAATAATAATACAAATTTAAATTCATGATCAAGTTGTTCACACAATCAAAGAAGTCGAGCTTTTTCAACATAAAACTCCAAGGAAAATACCATCACATATGGTGAGCTAGCCAATATCTTTCGGTACTGAACCAAATCAAATCAATATCCCCAACCAACTCGCTGTCAACACATTACACAATTATATATATTCTAATTAAATTAATGATTTTAAATATTATTTCAAGCACCAATTGTATTAATGCAATTATACAATAGAAATAAACAGTCTTAGAAGCTAAAAGATAGTCTGGGCAACACAAAGCAAAAAGGAACCATAACGTTAATCACCAACCTAAACTTGAAATAACTCTCAAGGATTTCCAAGTAAATCTTAATCAAGGTCTCTAAAATCCTATTTGAGGACCTGAAAAACCTCTTCTTCCTTGATCCTTCTCCAGCAAAACTCCTAGCCAAACTAAGCCAAAAAAGAGATGCGTAACATTAAACACCTCAGATAAAGGATAAAACAAGTTTCAATTCCCTGTTTTGAATGATCATGAACATCTGAATAAAATTTTTTAATCGCTTGAACAATCTGCCCAAAATTGTTAGCTTAATCACTTAGCAAGTGCAAATTGCTACAAACTGGAACCCTCATGCAGCCTGTGAATTTCTCTCCCATGCAACTAAAATATTACCTGAAGGCGTTTAAATATAGAGTTATAGCTTTTTAATAAGTAATCATAGCTTGTAAATGAAAGTTAAAAGTGTTTCTCCTTCATCCTTCTTTGGAGGCGTGTAACCCTCTCTTCAACAGAGATGGGTAACCCCCTTGAAAAAGGCTTGTAACCCAACCCCCTCCTTGATGGAGATGTGTGTAGTCTTTCCCAACTCTAGTGGCAAAGGCTGCCACCTTGATCAATATCTTGTGTAGCTTCCACAAGTTAAGTGGATTATCTGTTTTGAAGATTTAAAAGTATTCAGTAATATAATTTTAGAGGTTTTAGTTTTTGTGTTGGTTGAACAATGAAAAGAAATTGAATTGCCAGTACGAGAGTATATTAAATTCACTGAAAGATTAATGTGTAAAACCCTTTTGCGCCCAAAATCAAGCAAGGCTAGAAAAAATTTAACCCTTCATGCAAATTATTTTGTGCCCTAATCATCACTATCTCCTTTGTTAAGCCTAACTGGGTTCCCACAAACCCCCAAACAAGGCTTGGTCACCCCTCTTCATCCATGCGAACTACAGCCATCAAATTTTGCAGGCCCCCACAAGCAGTTGTCGTGCCCTCACCGCCCCTCCGCAAACCCTTGCCACTCCCCATGAGTGCTCTAAAAGCCCTTTCCACACACGCTAAACCTAGCAACCCCTCAATTTCCTTCACCAAAAACCCTCACCAAACCAATTTTATTTATAATATATACAATTTTTTTTAAATACCCAAAACAAAACACAATAATGTGAACACAAAACAAGCTAAATGCATTGCATTCAGTTTTATGGGAATTCTAAACCCAACCAACCAACCCTAGAAGAAAAATATTTACATACGGGACATCACATTTATGAAGGCAGTTCTTGCATGACCCGAGTATACAAGAAGAGGAATTTGACTTCCTGAATTAACAGCACCTGCTTATGATGGTAGCTAAGTTTCAAGTTTATAGAGAGAAAGAGAGGCATCGTCCTCATGTATAGAAATATCAAGCACAAAAATAAAATATGCCGGAATCCTGAAAACACCTTTTGATTACAGTAGCCGATACTTTCTTTATGAGTTAAAGCCACCTGCTTAAAATAATAGCTGAAATTATCTTTCTGTGAAGAGAAATAGAAAACTATTTCCTTATGTAAAAATTAGTAAGCACAAAGCTCAAATATGTGCCACAAGACTGAGAACTCTGCATCTGATAACATAAAATTAAGTATAAACTATATAATTTATTCCTAACACAAAACACAACGGCACTTTTCGTCCTGCATCAAAAGGTTTATCATCAAAGCTATTAGTATTGAAGCAAAACGCTAGATTGAGATCTACTAATTGTGCAATGGAATCAATGAGGTGATTGTGTTTTCACACAATAGCGCACTCATTTGGAGTGGGGTATGAGAAAACATCTAATGTAAAAAATTTTGAATTCAAATAAATCATTTGAAGTTTCCTAAGGCGCTCTCAAGTGAATTATTAGGTATGATCTTTTTATCTTTCTTCTGAATTGAGAATGTATTATTACAGTATAATGCTCAAATAATATTAGAGCCTCATTCTTTGCATTCATTGTGTGTACCAAAGTGCCTCTTGAGTGGACATCCGCTAGAGACCAGAGCGAATCAACTTCTAACTTGATCGATGTACAAGGCATTGATAGAGAACTTTTATGTTTGGAGCAGCAGATGTACTAGCGGTACCAACATTTTTTATGAATACATTTGGAAAATCTACTTTTGATCTTTGGCCACTGTTGTATTATCCTTTGAAATAGTTGTTCCTTTCTAGTTAGTCCACAAATTTATCTTAAAACTTTAAAAGAATTCTCTGCCACATGGCCATTCTTCTTGCAGTGATCACAATGTCAACTTGAGAATCCTCCATCAACAGCCACATCTTTCACTTCGGAGGAAAGAAGTTTTTTGAAAAACTTCACTCTAATATAGATTGTTAGGAGAGGAGGCCAAATGGATACACAAAGTCAGGTTAGATAAACCAATGGTCAAATTCATTTTCAACAAAAAATCTTAAAGCAGTGATGATCATGATAACATAACTATTTTTTTCGTGAAAGACGGATATAGCCTAAGCATGAATAAATAAAAGTATCAGTGCATCATCAACCGGGATCAAACTCCACGACGTCCTCAACAAGGATGTCTAAGAGCCTCCTGGGGAGCACATCTCCCCTAACAAAAGAAAAATCGTCATGTCAGGCTAACATAGAACAAAAGTCCGATGCAAACTTCGCATCGCGCGAACTATGAATAAAAATCACACGATGAAAGTTCAGCAATAATGCAAGGTGATCAGCGTGGCGCTCTCTACCTCATGAACGGAGAGTCCTCTCCCGTTGACGTTGGAGCCTCCGGATTGCTCCAATACAGTCGCTATCTATGATGACTCCCTCAGTGGCAGCGTCTCTAGGCAAAAGGATATCGCAGAATAGTAACCGCCTGCATCTCAGCCTAGAGAGGAGACAATGCCTGTAAACGGGCTCCCGCAGCAATGAGCAAGTGGCCTCCTGAGTCACGGACCACAACTCCACCAAAAGCAGCAGGCTCCCGTATCTATAGGAAGCATCAATGTTAGCCTTCAGTCAACAGGTCAGGGGAGCACCATCTCAAGGAGGTGGAGGGGCCCTGGTGAGTCATGGAACCCCAAAAATCAAACCCATCATGCAGACCAGCACTGACTATCACCAAGCAAATCAAACCCACACAAGTCAGCGGAGTCGGGTATGGACGGCCATGAGAATGCTTAGTCCTGCTCCGCCAAACAGAACAATTTTTTTACAGCTCCATGATTCACATGCTTTAAAAAAATCCTTCTAGGCGAAAGATTTCCACATCAAAACTTTATTCCCCTCAAATTACAGTTTTTCAACACTAACAAAAATAATATATCAAGAGCCTACCCAATTACATGGCAACACTCACACGCTTAAACTGTGCTCAATTAATGATAGAAGTAGCCAAATCCCACAGAAGCCACAAGCTGTAAGAATCACCGTAACCATAGTCGTATTGTTCTCTGATATCATATTAAATTTCTCGCCAAATTTATCGAATGTATCCGGATGTTACATTGAAATGTACAAATCAAGGTTTATGAAGAAATAATTAAAAAGGAATCTTATAAGAAAGACTGAGATAATGGAATAAATATTTCCTAAAATAAACATGGAAAACCAGCTGCAGCATTCAACAGATTGAAAACAGGGTCAGTGAGAGCCACTATTCAGGATAACAACATGAACAGTGAATAAATGGAAGGAAGAGCGCATTAGCGGGAGTATGTTTTAGTGTCAATAATCACCCTTGTATAAAGAGAATTAATAAGCCATAAATAAATTTTTTAGTCAGTTCTCAAAGCTCACTCTCCGCATCCACCTCCTCCATGAACAGTCTTCACGGCGAGGTATCTTCCCTTACCTTTAGCAGTAGCCAAAATTACGCACAGAGGATCCCAAATAGTATCTCCCCAAGAAAGTAGATTAGAAAAATCAAAAATAAAGTTGTAATGGCAATCGGATTGAGATGGCAAAAACGAATGAATAAGTCGATTACCGAGCTGGGAGACGATTGAAATGCGCCCAGAGTTCTTCCTCGAAGGAAGGAGAAAGTGCCTCGGAGCAGCCTGAGTCCTTGAGCCGGTGAAAAACCTCGTAAAATACCTCTAGTTTACGTTGTTTCTGTTGATTCTGGGAGGATGTCGTCGGTAAGGCACTGCTACCGGAGCTCTCAACGGCGTCCATCGCCATTCAATAAAAACGTCCTCAGAATTCAGAAAAGATGGAGAAAAGAAATCGCTGGCACTTCTGAAAAAAGAGAGCAAAAGGTGAAATAGGTGCAAAGGAGCGAAGAAGAGCCGTTTTGAAAGGCTAGTAACTTGTAGAATGGGGAGTCCCAACAGGAAAGTAAGAAAATAAATGAACGCGGATCTTATTCCTAAAAATTTTATAATATATATTTATTTTTTTATTTTTTTATTTGTTTATTTTTTACTTAAAATATTTACAAAATAATAGTTTCTTTTTCTTTATTTCAACACTATGGCATCTAATTATATTTATAATAATATTTTTTAAGAACTAGTAAAATAATAGTACTTTATTTCAACAGTATGGCATCTAATTATATTTATAATAATATTTCTTAAAAACTAGTTCAATAATAATACTTTATTTTATAAATATTTAATAACTTGATCATTTGAATTCCAAATTCAGAAATTTAAAGTGCTAGATAGCTTAGAATTTTAGTGTCAATAATAATCTAAGATAATATTTAGATTTTAGACCCTAAAAAAATAAAAAATGATCAAAATACTCCTAACTATAATTAGGTCATAACTTAACCAATTGAAGTCTAATTTAGGTCTACTCCAAGTTAAAGTACTTAATATGATATAGGAAAGCTATAGCCACTAATTTTATTGAATTTGGACACCAAATGGAAGAGTTAGCTTTTTTACCCCTCCTAACTTATAAAATTACCAATTTACCCTTAGAAATTCAAATAGCTATAACTAATTCATTAGACCTCAGAAGTTAGTGTTCTTAGATTCTATAAAATTCTTGAATAATAACTAATAATAAACGGTATAAACATTTAGATTTCATTAAGTGTAGTTTACTAAAATGCCCCTTAAGTCAAAAATTATAATTTGGACCTATATGACCCATTTCTTATCCAAATTTGGTGTACTACTATTTATTTTCATGTTAGACTGCAATGAATCATTTGATAGTAAGAAATCCCAATTTGGAGCCCCAAATCAAAAGATAGCTTTTTAGACCCTTAAGTAGGGGCAAAATGGTCATTTTGCCCAAAATTTAGGTTAATTATTTTTAACTCCTATATTATATTATAAGTCAATAAAAGAAGTATTAAAACTGCATTAGAATTCTCTAAGTGAGTAAAATTAGCTATTAGGTCAAATTTGTTAAAATCTATAAAATTTCTCTAAGTCTTTTCCTTAGGAAATGCAACACCTCACAATAAGATTATTCTTAAGATTATAGCTAGATTATATGATAGATTTTATTCATTAAATAATGAAATTATTCAATGAATAAATCATTGGTTTTATTAGTTTTTATATATTACAACTTATTTAGATTATTTGTCTTTCAATATTATATTTAGGATAAAAGATCCATCCTATTAAGTCTGATTTGCTTGATAAGATTTATCTCAATCATTAGTTCACATTTAGATTTAACCTGGATCTTATCCTTTTTGGATTATGTGATTGAATCCAATCTTGTGGTGTTTAATCCATAATATATAATTTAGTAGATCTTGATTAGATCTTAGGTAGAACGTCTAAATCCATCTAATTAGGACATTATGATTTGTTTCTTAATCCATAGTCGTACTTGATTGAATTAGATTAGAACATGATCAGTTCTAATCCTTTTAAAACTTATGAGGTCATGCTTCTAAGTTACACTCGATAATAGGAATTGGAGATCCTGAACTTGTGTAACTTGAAGTAGTTAGAATGGTTAAATTAGAAAATAAATAATATCATAATGTTTAGTAGAATCCCTTGCTTACTATTTGACTTTGTGCTATGCATTCCTTGAATTTTATACTTATTTTCCTTGGATATACCATATAATAAAAATGTTGTTGCATGAAAATGAAATCTTAGAATGTTAAGAGAATATTTGCATTTGGTTTTAGTTTATGGTGGATTGTGATGCACATTTACCCCAATGGATAAAGGTAAGGTGAGATTATGATGCTTAACACCACTCATTGAGGAGAGTGTGTTAAGCTTGGGACCCATTTAATCTTGCATATGTGCTTGACTTCTCAGTTATTTTTAAAATTGTCCACAGAAATAAAAGTAAAATAATTAAAAGATATTTGCATAGTATTATCTATCTCTTCAGTTATACAGTGTTATATTATGATATGATTGCCCTAACCCATAAAGGCTATGGGGATAGCTAAATATATTGGGCCGAATTGGTCAATTCTTTCTGATATGGCAGTTATACGTTCTGTCTTTATAGTTTTTTAGCTTATAGTTTATTAAGATGTTGATGCATGTTATTTCAGTCAGTTGTAGATATATTGCTTCACCCGCTCACTTGTATAGATACATGTATAGAAGCTAGACTTTACTGCTTATTATATGTACCATTTTTAGATTAATATTTTAAATTAGCATATATCAATGATCATCAGCATGTTTAAGTATAAATTTTTATTTTAAGTATTTTCACTTACTATATTACATATGTATGCCTTACTTTGTTTAGTTATTTTGAGGTGTGATTTTGCCTCAATTCTTGCTTAGTTATAAATATTAAATTTATAACTTATCATCATCCCCTTGTATGCTTATTTGCTCCCATGCTAGATAAATATTTTATTTAGTTTAGAGTAAAATGGTGATACTAACAAATACTTAATAAATTACTTGCCTAAAATGTACTTAAATATTATGTCTAATAAGATTTTTCTTTTATTGGCTGGGGCCCTGGCATTGTGAAACTAACATTGTTAGATATTGAGTAGTTTAATGATCATGTGCCTAAGGAGGAGCCATACTTAGAGGAGGCGCAACAGCTTGGACCAGAAGATGCTTAGTTCCCTTTTTATCCCATAGTGAGGATGAGAGTTAATTATTTTATTTCATAAACTTTACTTAAGATATTGTAATAATATAGGTATTGTGATTGTGTTTACTTTCTGTACATTATTATTTTCTGGGTTATTTTATTTTATTTCATGTCTGATGTATGGTGAATGGATATAATATTTACTTCATTTTTGCTTTTGCACTCTTTATGTATGTTAGATTTAGTGGCTGATTCTCTTGATTATTATGTGCACATTCTTACTTTAGCATTGGATTATGGATCTTTCCTAATCTAATGTTGAGTGAGAGATTTGCTCGAGTGACACTCCGCTCCTTAATCTAATGATTGTGGACTTAAGGAGTGGGGCGCCACATCCCCTCTCCCATCTTCTCCTCCATGCTGATGGGAGAGCTCAAAGGAGAGTCATGCTCTCCTTCTCCTTTAAAAAGGAGCCTCAGCCCTCCTTCCTCTTTATTTTGCTCAAGCTGAAGGATCCTCCTTCTTCTTAAGCTCCATTCTAAGCCAAGGAAGAAGAACCTCCCTTCCTCCAAGTTCCTGAAGAAAAGCAGAGTTCTTCTTCCATCCTAAGGCCAAGATATCCATTTGTTATACTCTTCTTTATGTTATTCTCTTCATTTGATTTATAAAAGTGTTGTGAATGATATTTTCATTAGCTATGGATCTATGCGTGATCGTCGATCCTTAATCGGACTCAAATGAGTCCGATCGAAGCTCATTTTCTCCATTGAAAAATTATGTTAAAAACTGTATGATTTATGTATACCCGTAGCTATGGCTCTATTTTTTGATCGTTAGAATAGTTCGTTCATGCCAATTTTAGTATCAATGGAAATGTCTCAAAAATATATTTCCATCAGTATATGGCACCACTCGTGAGGTGCCCAAAATTATGAGTATTTGGGTGTGAAAGGAGACTTGTCATGGCTTTTGCACAGGCGAAATCACTGTCAAGCGCTGCAACGCGTCGGAGAGCCCAAAGTTTCGAATTGAAAACCACCGTGGCGCGCCACAACGACATATAAATATGATGAAATTAAATTAAATGTGCCGCAACACCTAAAAGCACTGCAATGTGTCGTAGCGCCTAGCTCTCGGCCAGGGATTCATAAGAAACTGGTTCAAACCCAAAAGATCATTAAGCTTATTTACCTCTCTCAGCCCTCGAATCTAGCTAAGGTAAAAAGAATCTGGAAAGTTCAATTCGATGCTATCAATAATATTGATTATCATAATTCCAATGATAATCATCAACACAGGTTATTGCAAATAAATCATATTCTAAGGGAAGCTATTTTCAATGAGCTCTCTTGGGGTAAACAAAGATTAAAGGCTCACTGGCTCTCTCTTGGTGAAGATAATTTGAAGTTTTTCTATATGCAAATGGCAATCATAAAGAACCAATCTTACTCTATATCTCCTCATCTTAAGGATCAAACCATATCTTCTTATGATAATCTCCTCAACACCAAGATGGGGAATGGTAATAACTATTTTCCAAATTATGCTATCATTAATCCCTCTTTACTTGAGGATATTTGCAAAGTTATCACAGATCAAGACATTAAGCGTAGCCGTTTCTCTATCAATGACAATGCTAGCCAAGCTCTGATGGCATTACACCTTTGTTTTATAAGAAAGCGTGGGATATCATTCATGTTTACATATGTAAAAATATTGGTTATTTTTTATTAACAACTTCTATGCCCATATGGTTTAATCACGCACTTATTACGTTAATTCCAAAAGGAAAGGGTGATTTATCTATTGATAATTATAGACACATTGACCTCTGCAACACTTTCTAAAGAATAATCTCCAAAATTATTGTGGATCGCATATCATCTTACTTACCGGGCATCATCCATCCGGCTCAAGCGGCCTTCGTGAAAGGGAGACAGATGTCACATCATGTTATTTTAGTAAATAAAATCATCAGAACATTCAATTGGAACTCAAACAATGTCTTTTGTGCCATAATTGACCTTAAGAAAGCTTTTGACAATATTAACTGAAACTTAGTTATTAACTCCCTTAAGCGAGTTAATCTCCAAGACAAGCTTATTGACTGGGTATCAGCATGCATCTTAAATATTAATTTTTCTATCAATTTGCAGAGATCTAATGATGGCTACTTTGGCTCCTCCTTCGATTTAAGACAGGGTTGTTCTCTCTCTCCCCCCTTTTGTTTATCATCACAATAAAATTTATATTTACTACAATAGATGAAGCTATTGAAAGTAAGAGTATTAAGCCTTACATATTAGAAGATTTTTGTTGCTCTCATCTACTATTTGCTAACTACATTCTCCTTTTTGGGGAAACCTCTTCACCTAATATGCATGCTTATAAAAATTGCTAGGAGAATTTTTTTGCAACCTCAGGTCTTAACTTAAACAAAGACAAATCGTTTATTTACTTCTCTAAGACGGTGTCGAATATTGATGGGCTCTCTGGAATTTGGAAATTTGCAAACTCTCAATTCCTTATGAAATACTTGGGTCTTCCGGTCACGTTCTCTTGTCCGAATAATATCAATAGCGCCCCACTTATTTCTAAACTTCACCACTGGATCTCTAGCTGGGCTCTCAAATCTCTCAGCTTTGCAGGTCATCTTCAACTCCTCAAATTTTAGGTTTGGCCTCTCCTCCTCAACTAGTTCAAAGCAATTCACATTCAATTCCATTAAGCGTTATAAGAACCATAAAAAGTATATGCGCAAAGTTCTTAGATCCTGGTTCTACTGCCAACAAAATTCACATCCTAGCCTGGGACAAAGTTGAGGCTCCAAAACGTAAGGGAGGAATTGTTCTTATATGCCCTTCTAAGCTTATCATAAGTTGTAAATTATCCCTTTGCTGGTCTATGTTTTACCTCTCTTTTAGCAAGCTTGTGGAAAGGTAACATATTAAAATTCTTTGAAGTTCCATCTTACTCTAATGAAATGGCTTCTCCATTATGGAGAAAACTAGCTAAGATCTCTCTCATAAGATGCCACATATTAGTTATGATACTAGAAGAAATATTTCTTTTTTAAAAAACAATTGCACCTTCACATTTAAATATACCTATGACTTGTTGTTTACTCATTTACCCGATGTCCTTGGGCTGACACTCTATGGAGCAAAGGCACCAAGCTAAGCTTAAAATGTATAATTTGGAAAGCTCTAAACATTAGTCTCAAAACTGCAGACATTCTCAACTCCAGGGGCATTCTCTATAATACTATATGTCGGCTCTGTTATTAAAACATTGAATATCATGCTCACCTATTCTTCACTTGTGACTATGCTTATCAAATTCTTAAAAAGATCCTCCCACCCGATCCTCAATATTTTTTTTCTTCTTTTTTGACTCAAATTATGAGTGACATTTCTCTATTTGACAAATGGTCAAAAAGAGCTTACATTATTGCCATTGGGCTGATTGTTGACTGCATCCAGAAAGGAAGAAACATCTATATTATTTTCAATAATACATATTTAATGGCCCCAATCATTATCTATAATATCAAAGCAAGATTAATTGGAATTATTAATAAGTGGCAAAATCTCCCCAATCAGGAAAGACTTCAAAACTGGCATGCAATTTTTAACTCTCTCGAAGTTCGTCTATCGTGTCTTTTGCACCGATGTTGTTTCTTTTTCTTTTTTTAGTTTGGTATAGCAGTTGCCTTGATGTTTTTGTGAAAATTGGGCCCCTTTCTCAGTCACTGCAGTAGCTCCTTATTGTTGTGTGTTGTTTTAATGGTGTTGTGGTAGAAGTAGCATATTGTACGACTCTCATGCCTCCTGTTTTGTTGTCATTGCGAAAATTGGGCCTTTATGTTCCGATGTAGCAGTCTCCAATTGATTTGCGAAAATTGTAGCTTGTTTTTTCCGTTTTGGTTGCTGAATTTCATCTCGGATAGCTGTTAATTATTTTATGAGATGGTTTTCTTATATCTGGTACCTCGTGTTAACTCTATCTAGACTTCATTGATGGACACCTTTTGAATACTTGGGGGCTGGTGGAATTGTTTTATTCTTATGCTGTATTTGCCGATTTTTCTGTTTTCGAATGAGGAACTCTTTACGTATCTTGCGCTGGTTTTTTATTATCTTCCCATTTTGCTGGGCTAGTGCTGCATTTATGATTTATGCTGGGTCATGCAATTTGCGATGATTGCTGTTGGGATTGTTTTATTTCTCTGCTATTATTGTCGGACCTTTGTTATCGATTAGAGAGTTTTAAAGTAATTTGTGCTGGGTTCTTCTCTGAGTTGTGCTGCGTCCTTGATGTTCAAACGCTAAATGTCGAATTTCATGGTTAGCAGTATTTATCTTGAGAAGTAGTTTTACATTTTTATTGATTTTGAAGGCTATTGAGCAATTTGTTCTTAATCAGGACAATCTTGGATCACCTAGTTTTCCTTTTCTTCTTTGGTGTTATGCGTTTATTTGTTGATTCTATGACAGACTGACAACTACTTCATGGATTGATTTTGTTAGAACTAAACTTGATTGCTGAAACTTCATTATGAAATCCTTTGGTATGGCGGCCTCTCATCAGGTGGGTGGTGCATTTTTCTTGCGACTTATTGTCCTAGTTTTATTCTTATATAAAGACTATGATAAATGATGATGCTATTCTAGACCCTAGCTGATAGTTTGGTGACTTTCTTCAGTCTCGCACTTGAACAGACACCTCAGATACTACTTTGATCTAAATGACTGATGCTTCGTCGGCTCTTTATTCTTATGCGGGCCTCATCGTGGAGGAGCTGAATCCTAACTTTTTTAGCCTTTTTAGTCTTTTTATTCTTAATCTCTTAACTTTTTAGTCTTTGATATTTTAATTTTTTCTCTCATGTGGCCTCTTGATTTTAATCTTCTTTTCAGTTTCCTTCTAGCTTTCCTATAGGCTGTAATAGTTTAGATTCTTCTTGTGTACATTTACTTTTACTGAAAAATAAGTGCAATGCTTTCAAAATTTCCAAGGAAAAAAAAAAAAGATTAATCTAATATAATATTTTAAGTTATAACTAAAATATTATGTTATGATCATATAAATAATTTCAGAAACAAAATTAAAAACTAAGATTAACCCTATGATAAATTTTCTTTATTAATTATTGCATCTGAATTTATTTATAGATAAGAACATAATTTTTTAATGTTATAATTTCAAAAAGAAACCTACCCTAAACTTGGACTAAATTTATAATTTTCTTAAAGAAAATTCTCTATAGGATTATGACTAGTGCTCTCAAAATTATGTCATTTATATTGTTATATTTGTAAATAAATTATTAATTGAATATATTTTTTTTTTATGAGATATATAAATAAAAATTAAAAAAAAAATTTATATTAATTATAAATATATTTTTTTATTTATATTTATGTGTAAGCAAGAAAATGACAAGATTATGCAAATCAATGATGAAATGGGCCCGCAGACTTGTGTTTTTTATTGGTGGCGTTCCCCATTAATTTAGGAGTGGGCGTTTCGAGTCTTCCACGTCACTGCTAAATCAGTCCATGGGTGCCCCCTAAACTTATCTGCCACGTAAGAACCAGCTCGCAGGTAAAAAAGGGTTCCGCAATCCAGTAGTTTTCTCTGCTAAGTAACCACGTGCTCATCTGAGATGATTCTTCTATGGATTCCGCTAATTAAAAATGTCAATTTTAAATAATTATTATAAAATTTGAAATAGATGCTCATTAACAAGCATGAAATAAGAAGCTAAACACCTTGAAATAAAATATAACACAGAATATAATATCGTAAAAAATTTATAATTTAGAGATATAATTTTTCAAATTAAGTTATATTTACAATAAAAAAATGTATAAAAAATTAAAAAAATAATTAAAGCTTAAGATTACATTCTTCTTAAAGTTTAGAAACAGAAAATAAAATTTTAAATTTTTGTTATATAAATAATAATAATTTATAGATTAAATAAAGTTCACATTATAATTAAATTGAAATTATTAAAAAGAACATTAAATAAAATATATTCTCATTACATGAATTATATAAATTATTTTAAGAAGAAGTTTTTTTTTCTTAACTTTCAAATTAAAAAAATTCTTTTTTTTTTCCAGCATAATCAATATATATTATTAAATAAAAATAAGCACTAAGAAATAGTTATTAATTAACTAATACCTTCAGCAAAATAATCAAAATGAGAAAAAAAAGTAATTGAAACGCCTCTGGGCCGACCGGGGTCGGACCCGGCTCGCGCGTGTCGCCCCGCGTTGCAGCGGGCCCCGTCAGCGTCAGCGTGTGGGCCCCGCCCGCTGGCTCGCGTCTAACCCGGTGCCGCCGCGTGTCACGGCGGGCCCGCGCCCTCTGCCGCGGCCAATAGCAGCCCGCCGTGTCAGTGGCGGGTCCCGCGCATTTAATTCGCACAGAAAGATTTAATTATATATATATATATATATAAATAAATATTCAGTTATGTATATATATAATAAGCAGAATATTTCTTATAGATTAGTTAGGATATTAGTTAATTAACTGGCCGACATTAATAATTAACTAAGTTAAGTAGGAAGAAATGGAGATATTAGGACTAATTAAATAGCTATATATATATATATAAGTAACTAAATGGAGAGCATTCATCTTCTATACATATATGTATATATGTATATTAATATAATGTTGGAAGGTATAATAATTCTATAATTTTATTATTTAAAGTCTTAGTAGGCTTAAACTATATTTCAGAAAAATATTAGATTTTATCAAAAGTATATATTATATATATAATTAATTAATATACAGTGTGCAATTAATGGCTATATCATCACTAACAGTGGCCGACAAAATGAGACACAAAATAAGGAAATTTAATAAAACTAATTTTGCCTTTTGGAAGATGCAAATGGAAGATCTGCTCTACCAAAAGAAGTTATATTTACCACTCTAAAGCTGACAAGAAATTAACCACTATGTCAGTTGAGAATTGAGAAATTCTTAATAGAAATGTGTTGGGTTTGGTTCATCTTTCACTGTCTTCTTCTGTTGTATTTAATATTATAAATGAGAAAGCAATTGTAGATCTCATAGCTGCTCTGACAAGGATCTATGAGAATCCCTTTACTTCCAACAAAGTTTTTCTGATGAAATGACTATTCAATATGAAGATGATGGACGACTGCTCAGTGACGAAACATTTGATTGGGTTTAATACTGTAACAAGTTAGTTGAGTTTGATGGGTATCAAGTTTGATGATGATGTTCGATCTCTATTATTCCTCTCTTAACTACTAGACAGTTGGATGGGCTAGTGGCAGCCATCAACAACTCATCAGGAAATACATCATTGAAGTTCAATGATATTTTCGAGCTGGTGCTTAATGAAGAAGTGCAAAAAAAATCCCATTGGGAGACATCTGCTTTAACATTGAATACAAAGAGTTGAGAAAGAGGTGTAGATCAGAGACATAACAAAATCAATTCTATATCAAGGCGAGCAAAGCTAGATTGCTGGAACTATGAGAAGGTATGACACTTCAATAAATTAGCATAATTAAATAATTGTCGGAATCGAAATTCAACTTCGCCGTTGGATTCTTCACCCCCAAATTAACTAGGGGTGAATTTTTGAGATTTTTCGGGGCACATTTATTAAATCTAAATTTTTAGCAAATTAAAATTAGAAATTAAATAAATGATTAATTATTTAAGAAAAATCCATTTTTCTTACTTGGTTTTCCCCTTATCTCCATTCGGCGCCCCATACTCCCTCCCTTATACAAGCAATTTGAGGCCATCTCCTTTCCCTCTTGGCTGAGGTGAAAGCTCATGATGACCTCCCATCTTCCTCTCCTTCTTTAAGAATTAGCTCAGCCTCCTCCTTCTTCTCTTTGCAGCCAAGCTGAAGCTTCTCCTCTTCCCCCTATTGTTGAACATTGTGCTGAAGAAGAAACTCCCCTTCCTCTAAGGTTTTGAAAAAAAAAATAAACGCAGAGTTTTTTTCTTCTTCTTCTAAAGGCTAAGGTATTCATTTGCTCTACTTTCTTGGCTATTTCATTTCACTATTACACTTGTTGTGCATCTTTAGAAGTCTATGATTGAGTATGGAAGCCATTGAAGTTCATTAAGGTACTAGGTTTCATTGAAAAATAAACTGCTCTATTTTTCTCCATTTTGCATACTTAAACCTTTAACTCTATTGTTCACATAGTTAGAATAATCATTTTGTATCGATTTTGGTATCAATGGAAAGGTCTCTCTGAGACCTTTCCATCGGTATATGGCACCACTCATGAGGTGCCAAATATTGAGAGTATTTGGGTGCGAAAGGAAGCCCGTCACAGTTTTCGCACAAGCAAAATTACCGTCGGGCGCTGCAGCGCGCCATAGCATCCGAAGTTTTGAATTCGGGTCCGCCGCAGTGTACCACAGTGCATCGCAATGGCATAATTGTTTGATGAAGCATAAAAATATTTGTGATAAAATTAAATGAAATAAGACGTCGTAGCGCACCGCGGCGCCTGAAAGCGTTGCAATCCGCCGCAATGCCTTTTGGAGCTAAAATAATGGCCTGGAAGCAACCCACTGCAGTGCGCCACAGTGGGCTGTAGCGTCATTTCAGGAAAACTATATAAAATCGAGGGATAAATTAATTGAATAGAACATTCGAAAGTTAAGCCGCAGCAGCGCGCCACAGCGCGCAACAGCGGGCTGCAGTGTCATTTCAGGCAAACCATATGAAATCAAGGGATAAATTAATTGAATAGTAACATTTGAAATTTAAACTGCTACAGCACGCCGTAGTGCCTGAAACTGCTACAGTGCGCCGTATCACCCAGCTCTCGGGTTGGTCACGCTGTAGCGCGCCATAGCGCCTAAAGGCACTGCAGCGCGCCACAGCGTCTGAAAATATTGCAGCGCATCGTAGCATACCACAGCTTGTCGTAATGCCTGACTTTCAGCCAGGATGCGCCATAGCGCGCCGTAGCGCCCAGAGTTGCCCGAAAGTGCCCATAATTGGCTGGAATTGCCGAAACTCCTCATTTTTCGCATTTTGAGGTCCCTACGACCCTAGTGGGGCTGAATTATATCCAACTTGAACTTAATTTAGGTAAAATTGAGCATGGTATAAAATTTTATATGAAAATCAACTTTAAAAGATTGTCCTTTATAGCATGCGCTAAAACCTTTCATGTGTCTTAAACATTTTGTGCCAAATATTAAATAATAGAATCTTTGAATGCTTGTATTAACCAAGTAGATCTTAGTAACCAAATTGTATAAAATCTAAGTCTTTTAGATTTGTAATCAAATGCTAACCCCTTTGGTTTGATTTAGGATTTCATTAGCTTTAATTACCTTCTATTTTATGTCACTTTACATTCCTATGCTTTCATGATATTAGGATGTATGTTAAAGAACTTTAACATTTATTTGGACATATTGATGCACCTAATTGATATTAAACTATATACCAATAATACATTGATTTGAATCTAAATTTGAAATTTGACATCAAAAATATATCAATAATATATTAATTTGTCATTGATTTATAAATTAGTCATTCATCTTAATTTTGATAAGGCTAGGGGTTAAATCTTAACTTGTCTGGATTAAGATCTAAACCTTAATCACCTTAATCAAGTAACTTTGACTGAAAGATAATTTAATTGACATGATTTCAATAATGCATATGATTTGATATTGATATTAAATTATCAAATTACAAGTGCTAAGGTTAATATTGAGATAGGAACTTAGATGATCCTTCTTAACTCTAGAAATTTGATCTTAAATCCTTGTGGTAGAATCACTTAAAGTACTTAGAATGAGATATTATCTATTGTGGTAGTAATCTATATTGGGTGATCATTTTGATCACATCCTTAGAATCTTGTGCAGGATTTAAATTTTGTAGTTTAAATCTCATAGCCTTATTAATCATTGTTAATTAAATAGCATTGTTTGAACTCAAGTTATTAGTTGAGTTTAGTTAGGTATACCCATAGTGCTGGATCACTTTAGCAGTCTTCAGGATTTGATTGATTCATTTTTATATTAGACTATATTTGTGTCTATCCTATGGTCTTAGTCAGATATAGTCCTACTTAGAATAAATCATCCAACCCTAAGAGTGTTATAAGTAGTGACTTAAATCCTTAGTTTGAGATATAAACTGCAATCGGGTTCTGCCTCCTATCGTCATGCACGTCGATAAGTGCAGTTTAAGACAAACTAAGTATGTTATGCCACTCTTTTTAGAACACTAGTAGTATATTGTGACTAGGGAAATGAAATCCTTAGTTTGATATATAAATTGTGATCGGATTTTGCCTTCTATTATTGTGTGCATCGATAAGTGCAGTTTAAGACAAATTAAGTATCTCATGTCACTCTTCTTAGAACACTTAATATAATTGTAGTTAGGGTATTTAACAGCTCAGTTTGAGATATAAACTGTGACCGAGTTCTGCCTCCTATCATCGTGCGTGTCAATAAGTGCAGTTTAAAATAAACTAAGTGTTAAATCCACCCTTCTTGAAAACATACAACCATAGGTATACAATATTTTTAACTAATGATTTTAAGTAAAATCCTAAGTAAAGCTAGTTATTGAAATTAGAATTAGGAGTCAAAACATGGATTCTGCACAATTGAGACACTTGATTCATTATTTGATTTTAAATCATTTTCTAGATTTTTGAATTTTTAGTCATATAGTGTAGAGATATGAGCATAAGCATAAGCATGATGTATGATTATCAGTGATGATTTATGAGTTACGAAATATTGCATATATCAATAGGGGAAACTCAGGATGTTCAGACATCACAGTAAATTGTATTTTTTCAATAGGTTGTATGTAGACATTGGACCGTACAGCTTTACTTTACTTTACTTTAGTTTTATACAGTTTTATACTTTCATTCATATTTATAGTATTTCTATAGTTTTGTTTACATTATGTAAATGTTAAGTAAATAATTAGAACTATTTAGATTGGTTGTGATGTATTAGAATTATTGTCTAACACATGGTACATTTGGGATATAGCAATTTGCTAGATTCAAAGCAGTTAGTGGAGCCAGACCAGGTGGATACTTGGGAGATCTAGAAGGAGTTCGTGGAGCACTAGTGAACTCTTCCCCAGCATTATTATTTGCTTAGCTATTTCAGTTCAGTACTTAGTTTTTATGTCTGTATTTCAGTAAATCATTTGTAATAATTCTGGATATGTTTTTTTTTTTCTGAGATGAATGTTTTATTTAGCTTCTGTGATTGATATTTCTGGATGTTTGCTTTAGCTTCCGCACTTTATTTATATACTACTTATACTTAATATTGTGATATGATCAGTATACTGGAAATACTGATATCTTATACATATACTTAATTATTTATATTGTATTCTAAATTTAATGTATATATTTGTCTAATACTTAGGATAAGGATACTACTCTTATCTTAAGTATTAGCTCTCAACTCTCCTTTGGGGTTGAGTCAGAAGCAATTCAGATGGGTTTTATTTGAGCTATTCGGGTAGATGGGATATTCCTTCCCGAGTGGCGCACCACTCCACCGCTGAACTTGATTATGATTATCTCTTTTGGGTGTGGCGACAGGGCGGGGCGCTACAAAAGGAAAGAAGACAATGAAGCATTTAAATGGAATTATAATAATATTCATTGCAATTTAAATGAACTGTAAATAAGCAAAGTACAATAATAATAAATAAGGAAATTGCAAAGCATAATCAATGAAGAAAATCTTAAATTATAAGTCTAAGATACACATAGCCTAGGACTATGTAAAGTAAATATAACTTGAAGCTATAATGAGGTCTCACAATCTATAAGATTGTAAAAGAACTCATATTTTATTAAATTGAAGTTATTTTATGAAAGTATTCATTTTGCAGGCAAATACAGAATGAAGCAAGAAGTTAAACACGTCTGTTTAACAAGTAAAGAAAAGCGGGGTCAAACAAATAACACTCACATTCATCCTCTGAGAATGTAAGGTCTTCTTATTACTCTAAATTAGCCTGCCCTTGGCTGAACCAATAATGTAAACCCTTATAGTTTTAATGTGAAAGTTTTATTTATGCACAATGTCTTATATGAATATATCAAATAAAATAGGCTCAAAGCTAAACAGGTATCCATGGAAAATTCAATAATTGCAAACTATGTGATATCCAAAGTTATCTAATTTTAATAATCTCCTTAATAATTAGAGCTAATTAAGCTCCCAATTGACTTTGAAATATTGATCTCAAGTCAATTATAATAATCTAAGTAGTTGGCATTTTAGAAAATAATAGTTTTATTTCATTCTATAAGATGACAAAATAGTTTATAAGTATAATCATAATAAAATAAAACAAATCCTATCATTATCTTAAACCATAAGATTTAAATAAGTTAACTAAATCAAGACTTAGGAAATTAATTAGGAAAGGTAGAGTTAAGTAATCCTACAATCGAGAAAGTTAAGAGTTAAGTTCTATACACTAAATTCATCTAACTAGGTTGAATTAGAAGGATCTTATTTAAAATCAACTACTATTTTAGCTAAATTAATATAAAAGGACATATTTAAAGGAATATAAAAGAGGGATTTGTAAACTACAAACTCTATGTTTTCTATAAATTAAAGGTTAATGTAATCAATATGATTCTTAAACTATTTTAATGAATTTAAGACTCCTAATACAAAAGTGAAGACTTAAGAACTAAGGTGAAGTGAACTAAGATTCAATCTAGTCACTTAGGACTAATCCTAATTGATTCACAACTTACAATTACACAAACATTAAAGCTACTACACTTGATTTGGCATCTTACAACTTTTAGGATCACAAGTAAAATATATTATAAACTAAATCCTAAAGTATCTCTTCTAAGATTGTAAGTTGAATCAATCAATGTATTAAATAAAGAAGCATCTACTATGAGAAAATTAAGTTATAAACATGCAATTAAAGTAAAATAGGAAGTAATTAAATATGACAAGTTAGCTACCCTAAGGTTCAAACATATATAAAACATAAAATTGTGAAATTTGAAAAATTATCAAAATTACTCTAATTTATGAGCCAAAAACCTAGAATCACCAAATATTATCCAATTGAAATAATACATGCAATTATGAAATCTTTATAATATATGGAGTAAAATGACACTAAGTAGGTCAATTTTGGATAACAATGAGTTTCTAGGGTTTGGGAGAACTCCTAATTATGATCTAAAAAATTAATATGAGATCTATGATTCTAAACCTACATTTAATCTCATAATAATATTCCTCATATTTTTGTGAGTGAAATGAACTATTTGATCATTTAATTTGGACATTAAATGATCAAATTAAAACACATAAAATGATGAAATTAATTTACATTTCATTAATTAATCTAAAATAATGATTAATTAAAACATTTATAAAAATAGAAATTAAATTATATATTATTAATCTACGCATTTTTGCGATCAAAAGGATATATAAATTTGTATATTTTGGGTGTATATTATTAGAGTTATTAATGAAATAAGAATGGTATTTAATTAATATTAATTAAATCATTACTAATCATTGCATAATCAGTTGGCGCTAAAAATTAGGGGTGCAAAAACTCGCGCATGAACGGAAATCAGGTCGGCACGGACGCTGAGGAACGGTGCTGATCCGATATCAGATGTGGATCCCACTAGTGTTGGCGAGGCCAATGCTAGGTCGACATGCATGCGTGCACTGAGTCCAAAGCAAACTGGGCGGGCTGTGTGAACCACTCACGGTTCGATCGAACGAATCGCTCAGTGTTGCGATTCAAATGAACCGCACACTATACTTCATCTCCCCCACAAAAGAATCGAGGAGGATGAATTTAGGGTTCTCCATAATTCCCTAATCCGGCGACCTCCCACGGCAGGCAACCTATCAAAAGAAAGCCCCCGTCGAGCCCAATATGAGGAGTCCAAAAGCCCTAAAGTATTCATATCGGCCCTATTGACAAGAAGAAAGAAGGGAAGATCGGTTAGGGTTAGGGTTATGGTTCACAGTGAGTTAGCAAAGACTAAGATCCAACTCTCTGAGCTCGATCGAAAGGTAGCAATCAATAAGGTAAATGTTTAAGCTACTATATACCACTGAAATAGAGTATAATAGAGGCATGATGAGTACTTGAAGGTCCAACTCGTCGGTGAAAGGAAGGGCTAGGGTTTGTGGCAAGATCCTTCGTCCGCAGCTCCTATGCGTCTACCAGCAACCCAACAAGGAAAGAAATGCAGAAATGATAGAAAGAGGTAAGACTGGAAAGCTTAGGAGGCCAATGTGGGGCTTGGCAGGCCACCCAGCTGCGGCCGTAGCACGGCCTGCTATGCACTACCGGGCGCAACAGAGAGGATGCTCGGGAAGAATTTAGGACATTTGGATCAGATCGAAGATCCAATGGTCCAGATTTTAATCATAGAGGTTGCTGTCCTATCCTCATCAAGAATAGGCGCAATGGGCTAGATTGCATGGGACCTCTGTTCTGTGCTTCGCTTCATGCAGCGGATCTCCATGGTAGAAAACTAATGTCGTTGGAATTAAAATAATTACTATTAATTTAAACTATATTATTTTATTAATTAATTATACTTAATTTTCAAATTAAATAATAAAATGGATCCTGAAAAATCCCAAAATTTCACCCTTACCTAACTGAGGGGTGAGGAACTCAAAAATGCAAATAGATTTTCGATCGGATGTCAATTTAATTATCTTAATTTTCTGAGTATTTAAATAATATTAAAATATGCGAAGAAAATTCGACGACTTTCAAACACTTCCAAAATACCACATCTGGCTAATTTGGGTGTGACGAGTCCAATGGCAGACTCCGTTTTTTATTTTGAGTTCTAAATAAATTAGGCATTCTCAGAATTATCAGAAAACCAAGAAATGATAGATATTGTCAAACGATCTCCAAAACGCACGAAAATTGAAATGAAGGTTCTTAATACTGTTATAAGGCTAACGAAAAAAGATTATAATCAATTAGGTCACTAATTGATAAGCAACAACACTAGAATTATTATATCTCCATTATCTCATTATTACGTGATTATCTCCGTAAATTTGAGATGCCATTTATTTTGATCTTAAACTTTATATTAGACTCAATCAAGCTCCGACCTTCTCTTGTCAAGCTTAAAGGAATGTTAATGGTGGAACTCTTAATTTTATCCATTTTAGCTTATAAGTCTTGTGATCATTTATGCAATCTTAAATAAAATAAAGTATGCTATAAATTTGAGTTGAATATTTATCTCTATTTAAATTCGGATCAAGCTTTTTATCTCTAAGACTATGCCATTCTCGTAAGATTAACGGAGTTTTAAGTTCTTATCTTCTCGATTTTTTTCCTTCTGCTGTAATGGGCCAATGACTGAAACCCATTTACGGGCCCACGTTTTCCTTTTATTTTTTTTAGCCTACGAGTGAAGTGTATTTGGGCTTAATAAGTGAACAATGAAACTGAAATTAAATAAATCCTTAAAACCTTCACTCATAATTTATTTAAAGATTTCATAAATTGAATTTAAATACTGTTAATAAATTATATCATTAGGATTGTGAGATTTAATAAAATAGCAACAAAAAAAAAAAGTACATTCTGATGATTCAATTATTAGCCATTATTTCATATAAAATCATTGTTTAATTAAAAAAAATGTAAAATTCATTAATTCATAAATTGTTTGATACGTATCCAAAATACACGTTATTATACATCGTTTCGATCACAAAAATACGTAGATTGCTAATACGTCATTTAATTTCGATTTTGATGATCATTTTATTCATTCATTATTTAAGATTAATTAATTAATTGAAATTTAATTATAAAATGGTATGTGACATAATTTGATCATTTAGTGTATAAATTAAATGATCAAATAGTTCATTTCACTCAAAAAAATGTGAGCAACATTAATATGGGATTAAACTTAGATTTTTAATCCTAGATCTTTTAATGACTTTTTAATCCTTATTAGGACCCTTTCAAATTATTAAAAAATTAATGTTGTCCAAATTTGATCTAGTTAGTATTATTTTACTCCTTATGATTTAATGATCTAATTGATATGTATATCATATTATTTGGAGAATATTTGGATATTTTAGGTATTTAACTCCTTAATTTAGGTAAAATGTTAATTTCATATTTTTCATATATACTTATTTTAGGATTATTGAATCCTATAATAACAAACTTGTCTAATTTTCTTATCTCACATATATCTTTAAATTGTATGTTTGAATCTTATATTTCCATAGATATTAGAATTGAAAATGTCTAATACTTATTTAAGCTGAATTTCTTTCATTGTAAAATTATTTAGAAATAAATTAATTTGAATGAATTGCATATATCTTTTCAAATTGAATTATTCAAATCATTGTTGATAGCTCTTATAATTATGTAAAATATATAATACGGAATCAGTGTGATTAAATTGCATGGCATGTACTAAACTTAATTATTCCATTTCTTCATATGGAAATTAGAATACTTAGTTTAAATGAAATATTATATTCATGTCTTTAGAATGTAAATTCCATGTACTCTTATTATGTAAGAATTAAATTATAATTAATGTTATATGTATTGAATTAGCTTAATATTAGTTATTTAATATTAATGTTTTCATTTAATCTTCTAATAAGTAGAAGACTTACAATGTTAACATTCTATTTTGTTCCTTTTTAAGAGAATGTAATATAATTCATGTTAAAATTATTATTATTAGAATTTAATTATTATGTCTTTCCAAATTTTTAGTTCTATTTCAATTGCATGCTTGATTAATTTGAGAATCTTATTAACTTCCTTCATAATGTAATTTACTTATTACTTTCAAGTTTTAAACTATAGTTCCTTAAGAGAACTTATAATTAGAATAGTGCTCAACTAATCCAATTGATTAATATCACACATTTTTCTTAGTCTTTAATCTTCCAATTTAGTGCTTTAATGATTAAATCAGAGAATAATAGTTTCCTTTCATGCTTTAAAAAGCTAATAGACTTCAGTTAGCCTACAACTAAGAATGAATTAGTACTTGTAAGAAATAGTCTATTTCTTTTCTTATATTTAAATACTCAATATCAACTAATCCTATATAAGTAAATAATTAAATTAATTTGATACTTTCTAGTTTATAAGCTAACTAGATGAAGCTAATAGATTATTCTTTAACTTTTACTTTCTTTAGCTTAGTAAACTATTAATCTTACTCTCCTTTACTAGTTCCTTAAACTTTAATCATTAATATATTTGATTTGATTAGTTTAGGACTAGTATAGGATAAATTCTAATTACTGGAAACTACTATTTTTCCAAACTTCTTTTACATATACTATTATTTACAATTGACTTAAAGATCAATATTTATAAGTCAATTATGAGCTCAATTAGCTCCAATCATTAAGTAGATCATTAAAATTTAGATAACAAAGGATATTGCATAGTTTACAATTATTGTATTTCTTATTAGCCAACTCCCTGCATCCTCTTTGTCGAACGCACAAGGCAAGCCCGTGCGACTCTCTTTCTCCCTCCAAGCGTCGATATCTCCTCTTCACTTGGCGATCACTTCTCTCCTCATGCCAACCGCTTCTTCTATTGAGACACCAAAGCCTAGGCCTCCCTCCTTCAAACCAAGAACCCAATCGTTAGCCTCTCCTTCCTTCTTTTGGAGCTAGGAACTGCCGAACCTTCATCCTCTTCGGTTGTCCACAAGCCCTAAAACTAACCTTGCCGAGCGACCTAATGTCGCTGGCCTCTCTGATCGATCTCCATCTTCTCGGCCAAGAAGTTGAAGTTGACCTCCCTCTCGGCTAGGTGCCGAGTACCTACAGTGCCTCCTTTTGTTCAAAGCCATGGCCAATCCACCTTCCACTCGAGAACTATTAATGCATTGCAGCGTTGCCACCCTGTCGTACAACTCCTTCCCTCATGGCTGAGCTGCAGTCGTCTTTAGCGACCATCGAGCATACGGCCAAAGCTTTCCCTATCACTAGCTGATCCTATGTTGATTGACATTAAGGTATAACTGCATTACCCTAACCCCAAAATTTCCAATTATGTTGATATTATCTATTTCTTTCTTGACGTGTAGATGAAATTAAACTCAATTAAATTGTGTCACAATGTTTGGAATAATTAGATAATTGCATGATGTATAATTCAAAGTGGGAATTCAAAGTGGGAATTTAATTAGCATATGAAAGCATCAATACATTTGAATATAAATCATGTCCTATTTGAACCATACATTTCAATGAGGATAAAAAGTATCTTTTTTGAATTTCTCATGATTGCATGTAACTTGTATTTTAATGGATACTAATTTGCTGACCCATATGCATGCATCTCCCCTTGCCCTTGTCACTTACTTTTGCAAGAATAGTTTATGTTGATTGTCGTGGTAACTCTGCATGTAAATTATGTTAGGAGGTTAGTGGTTTTTCTATTGATACTTATGCATACTGCTCTCCATGCAATGATTGATTAATCTTATGGATCTTATGTTGGCATGTTCTCTTGGATGCTTAGTTATATGGCTTAGGCTAGTTATCATCTTTAAAATTTTGCATAAATTATATAAATGATTATTAGAAAATGGAGAATATTCAAGTTATACTTGTCATGTCATTTATTCATTAGAAAGATGGATATAATATTCATTATTCTGCAATGTTCACTTAATGGTGTTCTTAAGTTGATCTTAATAATTATAAGGAATCGTGTTCTTATACTTCCATCAATCTTCTATAAAAAAAAAATCTTTGTCAAGTCATTATATGTCATCTTGTATATCCCTCTCTAGCATGCAGTAGTTTAGTTTTCTATCATTAAGTATTAGAGAATGAATTGAGTAGGGTCCAAGCTTGTTTAAATTAAGCATCTCTTATCAAACGAATTACCATACAATTGTATCTTGGTCAATCATAACAGGTGCTGAGAATGACGCTTCATCTCAATCAAATCATTAAGTTGCAAACTCAATCATCATTAAATGTACGTTAAATACTTATAACTTTATTGAGTTTTGAATTCATTTAATTATGCTATTTTTCTTGAGCTCTATGTATAGTGCGTATATCACTTGCATAGGTCATAGCATTGTTAGTAATTAATTATTGTTTGTAAACCATGGAATTAGGGCATAGGAAATCTTTGTTACTGTAGGAGAGTCTTGATGTTTAAAGAATTTTCACTAAGTAGCAATATTAATTTATTTAAAATATTAAGTTTGCACTATGTAAATGAAACTTAGAGTTTAGTAAGTAATGTTATTAATTATCGTTGCATTTAGGAAAAATATTAGTTAGCCATTTTAAGACCAGTAAATGTCCAATTAGAGTGTTTGAGGAGTTAATTTACTTCTTGGATAATTGTCATATCATCAAATTAGAATTGTTTCATTTAGAACCTATTTCCAAATATACCTTTTAAACACTTAAAGTGTTATTATTTTAAAGGAATAAGGTTAATTGTGTAGAATATAGTTGAACCCATTGATTTCTCTCATGATACTTAAATTAATAAAAGTTAGAAATTATATATTTCATTGAGTATGATTAAAGTCAATGGAACACAAGTAGAAGATTCCTTATGCTTCAGCGGTTGGGAGCTTGATGTACGTGATGATTTGCACGAGATCAGATATTGCATATGCTGTGGGAGTGATTAGCAGATTTATGGGAAATCCAGGAAAGCAGCACTGGGATGCAATCAAGTGGATTTTGAGGTATTTGAAGGGAATAACGGACAAAGCTCTTTGCTTTGGTAGGGTTGACTTTACTCTACATGGCTTTGCAGGTTCAGACCTTGCAGGAGATGTAGATAGCCAGAGGAGCACTGCTGGATATATGTTCACATTGGGAATTCCCTCAAAACGCTTCCGGGGCATGCTCCAACAAATCATTAGCCACTTCATTAAGATTCATATAAATACAAATGAGGCATATTTAAGCCTAGAAAAAGTGTCATTAGTTAAGGAAATTAATCATGATCCTGTCGGTTAAGGATTAAGGTCCTTATTACACGGGATAAAAGCCAAACGGACGATAATCTCTTTCTTATTTTCTTTGTGTTTTAATTATCCGCAGAGAATCAATAATTCCAGCCCCCCATAGAATATTCAATATTCATTGTCGAGCAGCTCTTTGTTTCTTCTGGGCGAGGCTTCCAAATCAGAAGCAGCTATAATACATTACCATCTTTATTTAATATTTTTCCACTTTGTATTAATGAACATGTTTAGATATGCATCTTAACGAATCTTAATGAAGTGACTAATTAAGACAACGCAAATTTTCATTTTTAAGAGCACAGAATGATTGTTCTTTGCTGAATTATATGCAAGATTATCACTTTAATATGGTTAGCATGTCAGCTTCTGCTGAAAGTTCACAATTAGTAGCGCCGGGTTAGATTAACATTAATTAGGATGGGGACTAATCATCAGCCAACTCCTACCCCTTCGATAATTAGAGTATGTCCTAAATATAATTTTTGAATTACAAGACTAACCTTACTTTGGATCATAATATAAAATGGCTTGATATTGGCCAGCTGCATATATTGTTTTATATATTGTTTTTTTATTTGGAGATAAAGTTGTTATATATATATATATGCTGCCCATCGTTTGGATTTTGTACGCAATTGACGTTTTTATAATTATTATCTATTTACATATTCACTTTTATTTTAATTTCTTGAATACGTGTGAGAAATATATATTTCTAAAAACAAAAAGGCTAAGGATAGAATAAGATAAAATAACCAAAAAATAAAAATAAATAATATAAATATTATTTTTAAATGGAATTTATATTAAAATCTTATTGAATTAGACTTTTTTTAGATGCCCAAATCTAAATAGCATTTTTTTATAAAATATTCATTCCTCACCATCTATGTAATCGTATATCATCATGTACATGAAATTTATATAAATTTTTATGTAAGTAAAGCAATACTGTAATAAGTAAAAATTAAGAGAAACGCATACTTCCTGTCCAAGTATTTAGAATTAATTTCTCATTTTCACCTTGTAATATTTAATAATTTGAACATTTATATATATATATATATATATATTACTTTGGATCATAATAATTTGAACATATATTTAAATAGTATTTAATATAATACAAAGTTGTATGATTATTTTCTTAAAAACAAAAGAACGGCAAACGCAATCATTGATCTCTCAATAAAAAAATGTTGTCATTATTCAATGGACAATTTAGCTCCATTTTTCTGAATTTGTAAGTTACATCCGGTCATGAAGCTCCATTTTTAGAAGATCCATGAACAGCGTACCGTCACTCTGCAAAAGTAACCCTCGTGAGACACGTGAATTTCATGAATCTCAAAGCCTTATGTTCAAAGCAAGCATCTGCCGACCGCATTTAGCAGTTAAGGAAATCTTCACCTTCGGAAAAGGCACACTGTAGTTGATTTGAGGGTCGAGTCAGAACAGACCTATAGATTTTTCTTGGCCATGGGAAACGTGATCTGGTGATCCAACATAGCCCAGAAGATGCTGAAGAAGTCGTGATAATTCAGCTGCAGGAAAGAAGTTGCTGTGCAGGAAAGTGGTCTCCACACAACTAGTTTCAGAAAATACCACTTCAACAAAAATGAGCGAGCCAAGGACGAATTCGTAAACCTCCTTAATGCAGAAAAACTACAAAGAACTCCTCCTTCAGATTTTGTACCGTTCCCAATTTATATAAAATCTTAGCTACATCGGAGAACTCAATTTATGCATTGAGAACCCAAATGATGCAATAAGCGCCGCTGAGAACTCCTCCTTGAACAGAAAAAAAAATGTGACAACAGAACCCCAGCGCAGGACAGGGGATCATCAAAAACTATCACGCAAGAAAAATTCAGCCAAGTACAGTGAAACAATCCCGAAAACATTGCAGCAACATTAGAAACTGGTTTAGAATAGCTCACTCTACTTCATTTATACCGTCAAGCTATAAGCAAAGAAACCGCCATTACCCAGTAGCAAGCAGAAAACTGCAATTATGGATGTTTGTAGAAATCAGGAAAGAAAAAAGAAAAACAGTGCATCAGCATTAGAACAAACCCTGCAAAAAGGTCTTTCTATTCTCTTATATTGTGCTGTTAACTCTTTTATACCGTTAGATTGAATGAAATATTCAGGTAGCAGCACAGCGCAAGCTTTCTACATCAAAATTCAACCATATGCAATTTTCAGAAATGGTCAAGTAGAAAGCAGCAATAGAGAATGAGAGAGGCCAAACGGCAGGCAGCTTAAGCCCAATAGTTTTTAATCAGCATAGAAAATTAACATCCCAATAAAACCTCTTTCCTAAAGAAAATCTTGCATATTCCAAGAATAATACTTGCATATTTTCAGAGCATAGCCAAGAAAATGTTAAGGAATCAAACGGCCTGTGCATCTCCGCATCCAAAGCAAGAAGAGCAGACAGTGCAAAAACGGCAACACTCAGCATACCAAGGATTGGCTCCTTGCTCAAATGTTTCAGAGCAGCTGCGGCCTTAGGATCTGTTGTTTAATATGGAAAAATGGAATGCATGATCAAGTCGGTCGGCCAAAAATACATCCTTTTGACACCACAAATCACAGCAAACTGGAAGTATATATCCCTTTTAAGCAAAGTATGTATGACCTTTAACACTCTTTCTAAATACTACCTTTCTCATAATATAATGTAAGACAAAATACCACATAAAGTAAGTCTTGCAAACCTTTCGTTTTAATTTATAGCAGTAGCAGATTGCTCAAGCATTTATTTCAAATTATGAAAGTTTCGGACCAGCTTGACATCTCTGAGGTTCTTGAATGTGGAATTTCAATTAAAGAAAGATAATTTGCCGATTCAGTTCCTTTCTTAGGTACTGCACATAAGCTATTTTTAGTTACACACATCTTGCTCAAGGGCCATAGCCTAGCTTTATTATAAAACTTTTTTGAACCTCAAAATTATTTGAATTTATTTAAATATCTTGAGTGAGAGAATCAACACCAAATTGTTAGCAAATATTTCATTGACTGAGAGAATTCCATTGCCTCCCGCGCACACATCGCACTGCGAGTAAGAGAAACATTGTATTTGAATGGATCATCGAATTCTGGAGCTTTTTAGTTTTTAATGGGACAAGCAGCAGTGATTGTTTAATTATCTGGTTGTGCTGCGTGTTTACAGGTGTTTGAGCAACTCCTTGCAATCTTCACAGAGGTAAGAAAACACCGCATTTGAATGGATTATCGAATTTTGGAACTCTGGCGTGACTTGAAATCCTACTGCCAGTAATTATGCTGGTTCTTTTCAGATATAATGGTTGTGAATGATAATTGTGAGGGCTCGCCCGCAGCTATTATTCTATTGTTTTCACCTTCAAGATCTTCAATTCGTAGTTTATTCCTTTCTTCTTTGTTTCTATCTCATGCAAATATTCTTCCCTTCTGCTTAGCAATGCAATTGAGCCTCGTCCTCTAAGATAACACAAGTAGCAAAAGGGCAACGAGGACAAATACTCACTGTGAAGAGCTCAGAAGATAGTCAAAGCAGAGAAACTAAAATCGTCAATAGTAAACTTCTTATCTGCAATAATAATAATTATATTATATTATATGACATATAAAACATAATTTGCCTAAAGAGGAGGTTTGATCGGGGTACATGTTCGTGTGGAGGTATCATTATGGGGTGCCCATGCCTTGCACCTGCCCTGCCTTTTTCTCCTAAAGAATTATCAGCATCGTTAGGTGGGCTGCAAACTGTGAATGCAAAACCATGATTGCACAGCCAACATGGAAATCAATACCCACCCCACCCGACATTCAATTATTTAAACGTTTTGAAAAAATGCATTCATATCTTTTTGATACAGTAATCACAAAGACAATTTCAATCTTCACCAATAACCAGAGGACTAATCCGAAAGTCCCCGTATAGCAAGATGCAGTATAATATCTTTGAATTAAGATGATGATACTGTAAATCCTGCTCCTAACGGGTCTCCACGCCCACAAATCACTATTAACCTTAAGTTTTGCATTAACGTACTCAAACTCAAATCAAATTTGTTCGAGTTCATATTGAGTTTGAGTCTCTTTTTTTATAGAGTCCGAGTCAAGATGTATGACTCGAACTCGACTTGAAAATTTTCGAGTCGAATCAAAATATCTCGAATTCGACTCGTTTGTAAATTTTAAGTTTCGGATCAAATTGACCGTTAATCAGATAAAACATTTATTTGCATAATTGTATATCTTTTTCTAATTAATTTAATCTAATATAATCAGTTAAAATTGGGCTCTAAAAATTTTCAAAAATTAAATAAATACTAATATTTACTCTATATTATGGCAAATTTATCTTATAAATATTGAATATTTTAAAATTAATTTCATCAATTTAATTTACTCAAATATTAAATTATTATAAAATTTTATATCATTCTTGCCTTGCCAGCCCTCGCATCTCGCTTTCACAGAGATCCTCCTAATAGGGTGGCACATCCTTTCCGGGAAAGAAAGAAATGAAAATTTTGTGGCGGTAAAACGATATATGATTAATACTCTTAAATATAAATTTTTTGGGAAAATTAATGTTTAATTCATAATTAATGAGATTTATTAGTTAGAATTATAATTAAAAATTCAAAAAATTAATAATTATCTAAATAAAAAATAATATATTTTTGAAGATATTTTCTCATAAACATGATAAAAATATAATTTTCATTCAATTAAATTAATGTCATTTAAGACTTGTGATTCGTTACAGTAATTTGTGATTGCTGAATGATACATTTTTAAATTTCTAATTTTTTGAAAAATAATGTAGGAAAATATTTGAAAATAAAATATTAAATATTTTGCACTAGATTGAATGCTTTGTTTTTGCATAAGAGGTGATCCCTTGTGTTTGTATGGAAATATAAGAGCTAAACTATTTAAATTATAATAATCTGATGAATAAATTAATTTCTAAATAATCATAATTTGAATTAATTTTCAAACCCCTTCAAAATTAAATAAAGATTAAAGGATAAAAGCAAATAATAAAATTGAAAATTGTTTTGAAAATAAATAATATATTATTTTTAATTTAAAGAATATAAAATTAAATTTCTAATTTTTGGAAATCGAAAAAAAATGCTATTTACACATTAGCGAAACTCACTACAGTTCTGTTATAAATGAAAATTAAATTAACAAAAATAAATAAATCTTAATTAAAGTCTCAGAGATGAGATATCGAGGAGAGTCATCATAATAAAGCATAATAAAAATTTGGCTGTGTTATCGCTTCGGAAAATAAAAATAAAAATTATTTATTCTTTCAAAAAATAAAAAACAAAATAAATTTAAATTATCTTATTGCAAGAAATAATTTTACAAATTTGAAATTTCAATTTTTTCTTGTTATTAGGCTAATATTGAATAAAGACTTCAGCCCTAAAATAGTTATAAAATAACACAAAATAAAAAGAAATTATTTAAAAAAATAGGAATTAAAAATATTTTTGCATATGAAACCCTCAAAATAATGCTGATTTTAAATCTAATTCATAATTACTATCAAATACTTTTTTCATAAGAACAAATATTTAGTATTACATAATCGAAATTCAAAGAAATTATGTTAAAGAAAAAGCAGATCTCGTTTCCCGAAAAAGTTGCAGTGTTACTATTTCTGTAGACATTAAGATGGCCTCATGCGATGTATTCTCAGAGAGTTTAGCAGCCGCAGCACGTAACCTTGCCGTGCGAGAGAAAGGCGGCAGCACTCAAACAAATACAGCATACCCAATAAATTTGAATAGAGATTAGCATAATACCTTATACAAAAATATTTGTGTATTATTAATTTGCATCAGTTTCTGGAAACATATTTTATCTTACCAATCAGAACAGATGCTCTCTTCCTCTCATTCATGTTTCCCTAAAATGGGCTATGCATTCACATACATATTAATATTATAGAGAGAAAATTACATCTTTAATGGTAAACATTACTTATATCTGAGAATGTGTGCTCTTATATAAATACACAAGTCTTAAATGCTTAAAATGCAATAATCCGTGTTTATTATATATTGGAGTTATGCTGCGAGGGAGAGTTCATAAAATGCACATCTCCATCGCCGTAGCGCTATCATTGCTCAGCGCCATTTCCTTCCTGGCATCACTCCTCTGCATCCTCGCCCTTTTCCGGCGAGGGGCGCGCGGCCGAGACCCGGAGGCTCTGAAGCCGGCCACCTGCACTCCGCCAGCCCCAAAGCGGTGCACATGGGCGGAGATCGAATGTGCCACCTCCAACTTCACCTCGGCGGTGATCGGAAAAGGCGGCTTCTGCACGGTCTATTCAGCCGTTCCCGCCGGCGCCGTTAAAATCCACCACAGCAGCAACAGCAGCAGCAACCGGCAGGGCTTCCAGTCGGAGCTGGAGGCGCTCCTAATGGTCCATCAGCACCCCTACATCGTGCGGCTTCTGGGCTACTGCGACGCCCCGGGATCAGACGGCGCGCTGATCCTGGAGCTCGCCCCCAACGGGAACCTCCACGACCGGCTCCGGTCCGACGGACCGGCCCTCCCGTGGGCGAATCGGGCCTCGATCGCCGTCCGCCTGGCGCAGGCCGTGGATTACCTGCACGACGGCTGCGAGGTTCAGATCGTCCACGGCGACATCAAGGCCTCCAACGTCCTCCTCGACGCTCGCCTCGGCCCCAAACTCTGCGACTTCGGCTGTGTCAGAATCGGCTTTTCCGCCGCCGTCCGCCCCCCCTCCCGCCATCACCGGCTCGCCGGGGTACCTCGACCCGCACTACCTCCGAACCGGGCTGATTTCCAAGAAGACCGACGTCTACGCCTTCGGAGTGCTACTGCTGGAGCTCATCACCGGCCGGGAGGCCTTCGACGCAGATACGCACACTGCGCTCGCTGTTCAGGCAGGCCAAATCATCCCCGCCGGCGACCTAGCTCAGATCGTCGACCGGAGGCTCGCCGGAGATTACGACCGGAGGGAAGCTTCCGTCATTGCCGCCATCGCCGCGCTGTGCATCGGAGAGAATCCCAGCTTGCGGCCGTCCATGGCCGATGTCGGGAGGATAATGGAGGAGAACCTGGTTTCGGAGGCCTTCGCCATTGACTGCAAATCGTACTCCTGAAAAAGCTGCGGATTGCCTGCCATTCGCAATCCTAAATTTAGTTTTAATTTATTGATGAGCAAATAATGTCTAATTTTAAAGTAGTTTTAGATAAGCTACTTATAAATATATCAACTTTTTTTTTATTTTAAACTTGAAATTTTAAAATAACTTTTTTTAATTATCACAGGATTCACATCTGAATTTATTTATATAATCAGAACATAATTTCTTAAAGATATAACTTAAATATTAAAGTATTTTTATACTTATATATTAGTATATATTAAAATATATAAATGATGTATGAATTTAATATTTGAATAAATATTTTTGTGAGGCAAAAAGGAAAATTATATTTTTGTGTAAATAATAATTTTCTAAATATTATATTAGATTTTTTAATATTTGAGTAGTTTTACGATAAGCTACTTAAATGTATTTTTTTTTGCGAGGGCCTTATATTTCAAGGAAAACGAAGAAATAGGACAATAAGAACAAAACAAACTATAACATCCATAGAAAGTAGAAAATTAAAAAAATAATAAGACTCTGGATTAAGCTTTTTCATTATCAGGTTTATTTAAGAACAAGTATCTGCTGGAGCATCAATTTTGAAGATTAGAGTAGTAGAAGTGTAGTATCAAAGCTATAAAGGAAGTGGTCAAACTGGCAAATGGGTCTAAAATACCTCATAATCCATCATTGCCTAAAAATACAGAAATAACATAAAAAACATGAGCCTAGAAATCGGATAGCACAAAGACAGAGCAGGAGTTTAAAAAAGTAGCAGAAAAAATAACTGTAGCTTCAATACCAGAGAACCGAAGAACCAAATATCACACAAAATCCGCAAAACCAATGAGATAGGCAAGGAGTCAATATAATATAGAAACAAATTATAATTTTAGTTTCATTAAAATATAAAACTTTATGAATTTATTTATATTATTAAAAGTTGAATCTAATTTTCAAATTTTAAAAATTTAAAAATAATATTAAGTAGTTTTTGACAAACCCTCAAATGCATATCATTTTTTTTTAAATATAATGACTAAAATTTAGAAAGTTAAAGGAAATAAATTTTTTTTAATTTTTTAATTTTTATACATGTTCTCATTCAATTAATAATTTATTTTTTCAGTTTTTCTTCCTATTTATTATATTATATATATGCATTTAAATAATAAAATATAGAAGCAAATTATAATTTTAAAAGTATTTTTGACTGCGAGTCAGCGGAACGCCAGCCGTATTTATTGCACGGAAAATGACAATTTATTTTTGTGTTATGTCCCATCAAACACTAAGCGCCCATATTGATATTGGTGCCAATAAAAACACAGCCTTTTAGAAAATAGTATAATTAAAAAAAATATTGTTATATAACTTCTAATTATCTTCTAAGATGATTAAAATTTAAAAAATTTAAGTAAAATAAAATTTTTTTATTAAATTTATTTTTATTTATTTATAAGACTCATAAAAATATATTTTTAAAATTTAAAATTCTAATAATCCATATTTTTTTTAAAAGATATATAAAAACTAAATAATATTTTTTAATTAAGGAACCATGTAAAAAATAATTAAGATGCAATTGTTGTAATTAATTATTACATAATTAACATGATTCAACTTACTGTAATTGATTTAACAAAGTTATTAATTAATTTATCACATAACTAATTATCTGCATAATTTATCATTAATTATGTAAAATAACTATTGCCAATTTATTTTTACAAATTAATATGTAATTACTAATCAATGTTTAAGCACTGAAAATAATCAACAAATTAATACTATATAATATGTACTTCTTAAAATTAATCCTCTGTAAAGTTAATTAAATTTTTTAATGTTTACTCTAAATTAAGTTAATTAAGCTATTAGATAAGATTAAAAGATTATTTAGTTTAAGAATAGCAAACATAAAAATAATTATTAAGCTTTGAATAATTTTAAATTTTACTTATTGTAAATAATTTACTAGTGCTTTGTTACTTATGAACAATGTTTTTAAAATCAAATAAATAATCAAATTATTCATAGTAATAATGTAGTAAATCATTAAATTATTTCATGTAACTATATGCATAACACCTAAATTCAACTGTACGTATGTTGAACATTCAAATCTTAACATTTATATGATTATTGCATAAATATGAATTTGATAAATTTGTAAGAAGATAAAAAATAAAGATAATACATGTAGAAAATATTCATCTTTATCACATAGGAGTATATATGTAATAACACAAGGTTGTTACCCAGCTTAATTTAAGCATAATCATATCATTATTATCATTTCACTAAGTTCATATAGTCATTAGAACCAAACCCTGAAGGTTTGAAGCAATTCGGAGCTCAATCGATTATTTTGGAATATTTTAATATTTGAATAAATAGAAATTTGAGGTATTTAATTTGACATCGAATTCCAAATTCGACTTCGCTTTTGCGATCATCACCCCCCAATTAGCTAGGGGTGATGTTTTGGGCATGTTTCGAAGTTGTCGGATTTTCTCAAATATTTTAATATAATTAAATGCACCGAAAAATAGAATAATTAAGTAGTCTTCAGAATCAAAATCCGACTTCACCGTTGGATCCTTCACCCCCAAATTAGCTAGGGTGAATTTTTGGAAATTTTCGAAGCACATTTCAAAAATCTGAATTTTTAAATGATTAAGGGAAATAAATAAGCAATTATTCGATCCCTAAATTGCAATTTCTCCTAATTTTGATTTGCTTCTTGTCAGCCTCCCTTCCATAGCCGGTGCCCCCATGCCCCCATGCCACCTTAAGCTCCTTCTTGATGGCCTATCTCCTAGACTTATCATTTCTTCTCCTCTATAAAGAGAAGCTCAGCTCTCCTTCTCTACTTGCTGAAAATTCCTCATCTTCCTCCTCCCTTTGATCCCCTTGTGCTGAAGAAGGAGCTATCTTCCTCCAAAGTCCTTGAAGAAAGTAAAGGTTCCCTCTTCTTCCTCTCCTAAAAGCTAATGTACCATTTTACCCCTCTCTTTTGTCTTCTTCATATAGCTACAATGCTTGAATACATCTCTAGACATCCATGTTTAAGTATGCAAGCCATTACAGCTCTCCAAAAGATTAAATTTAATGCTCTGTTTTTCTTGCATTTTGTATACCCTATCATTTATCCATATTTTTCGTATAGTTAGGATGCTCTGTTTGTGCCTATTTTGGTGTCGATGGAAAGGTATCGAAAAGACCTTTCCATTGATATATGGCACAGCCCATGGAACACTCTGAATTGAGAGTATTTTAGGTCAAAAGTAGGCTTTCCAGGTTTCGTCCTGGCAAAAAGTGCGCTGCAATGGCATTCCAGAAAAATTAAATAAATCCATTAATTGATTAATTAAACAGTAAAATTCACAAAATGGACCGCTACAACGCGCTGCAGTGGGCTGCAGCAGAAATATTTTTTTTGAAAACATTAGGAAATATCAAAATGAATTAATTGAACAGTAATTTTGCAAATTGAACCGCTGCAGCACGCCATAGTGCATCGCAGCGGGTCGCAGCGCTACCACGCGCTGCCGCACGAAAAGCGCTATCGTGCGCTGCCGCACGAAAAGCGCTATCGTGCGCTGCCGCACGAAAAGCGCTATCGCGTGCTGCCGCGCGAAAAGCGCTACAGTGTGCTGCATCGTCTGAACTTGCAAAATTCCTAGAATTTTCTGAAAAACTGCCTAATTTTGGTTGAAATGGCTAAAACTTTATTATTTTTATATTCTAAGGTCTCTAGGACCCTAGTGGGGTTAAATTATATCAAATGTGAATCTTTTTTAGTTAAAATTGAACATTACATAAATTTCTATATGAAAAATTAAGTTTAAAAATCTTATCATTTTTAACAAGTGCTCACAACCTACCTTGTACCTTAATATATTGTGCAAATTGCTAGATATAACTTAGAATTTTAGTGCAACAATAACCTAAAATAATATTTAGGTTTTGAATCCTAAAAAATTAGAAAAATAATCAAAATACTCATAACCTTAATTAGGTCATAACTTGACCATTTGAAGTCCGATCTGGGTCTACTCCCTGCTAAAGTACTTGGTATGCTATAAAGAAGTTATAGCCACTGAGTTTGCTGAATTTGGACACCAAATGGAAGAGTTAGCTTTTTGGCCTCTCTTAACTTAAAAATTACCAACTTACCATTTGAAACTCAAATGGCTATAACTAATTCATTAGACCTCAGAATTTAGTGTTCTTGGACTCTATGAAATTCTTGAACCGTAACCAACAATAAACTGTATAAAAATTTAGATTTCATTTAGTGCAATTTACTAAAATGCCCATTATGTCAAAAACCTTAGTTTGGTCCTATAGGACCCGTTTCTTGTCCAAATTAAGTGTACTTACTGTCTATCTTCATGTTAGACAATAAGGAATTATTTAATACTAAGAAACTTTAATTTGGAGCCCTAAATCAAAAATTAGCTTTTTGAACTCTTAAGTAGGGGCAAAATGGTCATTTTGTCCAAAATTTAGGTTAAATGCCCTTAACCTCTAATCTGTGTTTTAAATTACTCAAACCAGTATTAGAACTGTATTAGAATTATTTAAGTGAGAAAAATCAGCCATTAGGTCAATCTAGTAAAATTTTCCAAAATTCTCTAAGTCTTTTCCTAAGGATCTTTCACCTCACATTAGGACTACTCCTAAGACTAGGACTAGCTGATATGTTAGATTTCATTTATTAGATAAGTGAATTATTCAATGAATGAATTCTTAGTTTTATTAGTTTCTAGAAATTTTATAACTTATTTTGATTTTTTTATCTTTTAACCCTATATTTAGGATATGGAGATTCATCTTATTAAGTTTGATTTGCTTAATAGGATCTACCTTAATCAATAGATCACTTTTAGACTGAAAACTAGACCTTATGTTTTTACCTTTTTAGATTATGTGATTAAGCCCAATCTCGTGGTGTTTAATCCATAATTTATAGTTTAGTAGATTTTGATCAGATCTTAGATAGAACGTCTGAATTCATCAAATTAGGACGTTATGATTTATTGATTCAACTTGTAGCCGTACTTGATTGGATTAGATTAGAACCTGATCAGTTCTAATTCTTTTAACTTATAAGGCTGTGCTTCTAAGTTACACTCGATAGTAGGAATTGGAGATCCTAAACTTGTGTAACTTAGAATAGTTTAATTAGACAACAATAGTGTCACCATGTATAGAAGAGTCCCTTGCTTACTTGATCAATCTTTATTGCTACACATTCCTTGTATTTTGTGCTCAAATTCCTTATTCATATCATATAAGAGAACTTTGTGCATGAAATGAAAACTAGAATAATTAGGATAACAGTTGCCTTTAGGTTCAGTATATTTAGTAGATTCGAGTGCATATTTACCTTAATGGATAGGGGTAAGGAGTAATAAAGATGCTTAACATTACTCATTGAGGAGTGTGCGTTAAGCTTGGAACCCATATAGTCTTGCAGATGTGCTTGACTCCTCAGCTATTTTTGGACATGTCCACAGAAACAAAGTAAAATAACTAAGATATTCTGTATTTGTATTTACTGCCTCCTCAGTTCTACTACTGGATTCTATCTGCTATAGCCCAAAAAGGCTATGGGAGTTTCTGTCTGCCCAAGCCCAGAAAGGCTTTGGGGATTTCACCAGCCCGATAGCCATCTTTCTGATATGGCAGTCTTTACATACCTGTTTCAGTTTTAGCTTACTGTGTACTGTATTTTAATTTATATTTCAGTCAGCTATATTTCTTTACTTACCTGCTCAATTGTACGTATTTATAGGATGCTAGACTTTATTGATTACTATATGTACCATGTTCAAATTTCTGCCTTTAATCAGCATATATCATATGATCATCAGCATGTTTAGGATTAGACTTCACTTTTAATTCTTTTACTTACTGCAGTATATATATGTATATGCCATTTTCTCGCTTAGTTATTGAGGTGTGCCTTTGCCTCATTTGTTGTTTAGTTATAAATGTTGTATTTATAACTTATCCTATTCTTTGTATGCTTACTGCTCCTACTACTTTAGTTTACCTCTTTGTTGTGCTTAAGTATAAAAATGGTGACGTTTATAACACACGCAAAATATTCAGCCTAAAATGTACTTAGACAATTGTCTAACAAGATTTTCTTTTATTGGTTGGGGCCCTGGCATGATGAAACTGATAATGTCAGATTCAAATAGGTTTGAGGAGCTAGGTGTTGAAGCAGAGGTGCCTCACTTAGAGGAGGAGCTTCAGCCAGGAGAGCTGGATATTGCTTAGTACCTTTTAGTCGCTTATGAGGAAGAGTGATTTATCTTTCAGTCTTTTAAACTATTTAAATGTTGTAATAATAAGGTACTGTGACTGTGATTTACTTTATGCACTTTATTATTTGTTGACCTATAGTACTACTTCTTATGTGATGCATGGTGGATGAATGTATTATTTAGTTCATTTTGCTTTCGCACTCTGTATGTATGTTAGATTTAGTGACTGATTATCTTATTTATTCTGTGCACATCCTTCCCTTAGTAGTGGATTGTGGATCTTACCTAATCCAATGATAAGAGAAGGATTTTGCACAAGTGACCTCTTCTCCTTAGCCTAATGATTGTGGGCTTAGGGAGTGGGGCGCCATAATATATGACAATTAAAGGCATTAGTTTTCTTAATTAAGTTGGCTTAATGCTTATGGTGGCTTAGGTGCATACATTAGAGACCAGCTAATGGTGGAGAATATGTTACTAATTATGTGGATATGCAGATCTAATTGCCTCTCCAACAATGAAGTATAAAGTCAAATGCGATGAAATTTACAACAGCAATGAAGACTTGTGTAGATTATTAATTTGTTAATAGAATCATGGTGAAGAATAGACAATGAAGAATGAACATTTCTTTCAGCTTTTTGTGAATGAGGTGCGATATATGTTAATGAGCTTTGGGTTTTTTGATAACAAATGTGTAAGAAATTTATCAAATCTTAATTATTAAAAAGAAAACTAAAAATTAAAATTGCATTATGATAGAATCAATATTCATTCAAATTGTATATATATTATTGAGTGTCTATATCTGTTAAGCAAGTGGCACCAATCTTTGTGAGTTATCACATTAGCAATAGCTAGCAACATTAGTCATAACTAAGCTATAATTGCAAGGCATATTAGCTACAACCAACTTGTAATTGCATCCAAAGTAATGGATTTCTCACAACAATTTGACTAGCAAGAAACAAGACCAATTAGTTACAAAAGCTCAAAATTTTAAATAAAATTAAGTTTTATGGATCTTCTATTTTAGATTAAGCAAACTATTAGTTAACTTGGCAAAATAAAAATATCAAGATGCCAAGAATAGTCTTATAAACTTTTTGACAATTTTTGAGAATTTTTCTATGATAAGATTTTTTCCAGTTATATTATATAAATCAAAATAATTAAAGAGAATTATTTAGTTTTCAAATGGGAAAAACTTTTTGTACTTTTTAATTCTACATATTTAAATTAGCTAGCAAAAAAACTTTCATAAATTTTAGAGCTTTAAATGGATGAATTATGCTAAAATACAATTGGAATTAAATTAATTAAATAATTAATAAATTAAAATTAATTTATGACATCACATATCCTTTGTTTCGATCCGAACCCGGAACACCAAATTCATGTGGCCTGGACTGTTTCACAATTAAGGATCGTATCCGACGGTGGTAATCTGAACTGCCAGTTATTAAATACGTAGCAGATGGCATTTGTCGCATAACAGCAATCCAATGGCTGCAAATCCATACTTCTTAAATGAACATCGTAGATCATGTGGTTGATTTGATGTCGTCCGTGCTGAATGCGATGGCCGCCAAACACATTAAATCGTCTGTTGAACCCGTCCGAACGCGAACAAGACCGGTCCAAAATCGGTGAACCTAAGTTGGAGTCCATTTAGGAGCCAAATTCGTGCCAACAACTTGTCCAAATGACCTGATTTTGGTGTCTATGGATTTCTCTATTTGAGGCCTATTACCAGAACCTCTTAATTTGCATTTTGGTGGTATATTTTAAATAAATTTTAATAAAGTCTAAAATTTTATTTTTAGCCCAATTTGACTAAATGAAACCAAAATTTTGGGGGATTATCATTAAACCTATCTTTAGAGCTACCCTCTTTAGGGTTTCACAAAAATTTATCTCATTTGAGAACAATTTTGGTCAATTTAATTTTAGCCACCCAATTTTCCCCAACATGCACCCTTTGAACTACCATATTGCTATGTAACCCTTCTTATCATCCTACCAATGCTAAGTAACCCTAAATCCTGCTCCCAATATCATTTGAGAGTTCATTCAAGCTTTGGAAAATATCTCCCTTCTCCTTCTTTATGCTATCTTTCCCAAGGTCTCAAAACCTTACATCAAGCTTTCCTAAAGATTTAAGAAGCATCATTTGATCATTAAATCATCCAAAAAGAATAAGGCTCCAACATATTCAATATCTCCACCTTCTTGGAGCACTCTCTATCAATATTAAGGTAAAGCTCCCCCCCTCTTCTTCTCTCTCTCTTCCATGCATGTAAATATTATGAAGAGACAAGTGTAATGACCTTAATATTATCAAGAATCCAATCCAACATTAGGTGTTAGTATATTACTTAATACTTGGTTAGTGAGCCTTAACCCACTTTATGCACTACGGGGAGCCATGAGTCTCTAAAAAGGAAAACTGGATGCATAAATATTAAGTAAATATAAATCATTCCAATCATCTAGAAAAAAAGAGAGTAAAAAGACAGCACATAATGATAAAGTAAAATATCCATAGTTAATTAAGTTTATATAAATATTATGATGTAATGACACTCGTTATCATGAGATGCATAAAGTAAAAGAAAAAAATAGTAGAAAGTAAAAGGTCTTCAAGGCTGCAACTACTGAATATGATCTACCTCACATACATAATCCATTTCAAGCTCCTGATCTATTATATTTAGTATTTGATACAGTAGGGTACTGTAACAACTCAAGGTTGTTACCCAATTTAATTTTAGCTTAATTGTATCTTAATTAAGTTCATCTAGCTATTATAACCAATTCATGAAGGTTTGGAGCAATTTGGAGCTCAATTAATTATTTTAGATTATTTTAATATTTAATTAATTAGAAAATTAAAATATTTAATTTGACTTTAAAATCAAAATTTGACTTTGTCGTTGCGATATTCACCCCCAAATTAGCTAAGGGTGATAGTTTAGACGTGCTTGAAAGTTGTGAGATTTTTGCGGATATTTTAGTATAATTAAATACCCCAAAAATTAATATAATTAAATAATCGTCAGAATCAAAATCCAATTTCGTCATTGAATTTCTCACCCCCAGTTTAGTTAGGGGTGAACTTTTGGGATTTTTTGGAACACATTTATTAAATCTGAATTTTAAAAAAATTAAATATTAGAAATGAATAATTATTTATCTATTTAAATCCTTTCTCTTTATTTCCTTCATTTTCTTCTTTTTGGCTAGACCCCATTTTTTTGCTCCATTAAATATGAGATTTAAATTATTAATTAATTAAATAAATTAAATTAAAAGTTTTAATAATCAATTTATTTCCTTTATTTTCTTCTTCATGGTTGGACCTCATTTTCTCTCTTCCCTTTCCTTTTCTCTAATGCATGCAATTACTTCAAATCCCCCTCTTCCTATTCCACTCCTCTAATACACATAATAAAAAAAAAAAGACTCATGACATTTTCTCTTCTCTCCCATAATTGATGAGAGAATTCAAGAGAGAGTCATACTCTCCTCCTTTAAATGGAGGCTCAGCCCTCTCTTTCTCTCAATTTGACCATTAGCCGAGCTCTTGCATATTCCTCCACTTCATCAATATATCATCTTTCATTGTCGATTCCCTTCCATTCGGCGCAGCCAAGGATCGTCGAGCCATCTATCTTCATCTTGTTGAGCAACACAATTGCCGTCTGTGCCTTCTCCTTCTTCCTTTGAAGATCGCGTCGGCGACTTCAATCATTGTTTATGACTGCCTCGTCGCTCCTCTTGATGGTACCTATCACCACTCAAATCCTTATTATATATATATATATACATATATATATATATATATATATATATATATATATATATATAAAACTTCAATAATTATAATAGAGCTCGATTATTTTATTTTTTTTCTTAAAGTGCATAGCACCTCATATAGCTGCTAATAGAAGGATTGTAAGTTTGATATAATAATATTACTTTATTTGTAAATATTTATGTTTAATCATAGAGCTATATTTTAAGTAGCTGAGATAAGTAAAGCTAAAATATGCATTTTTTTTTAAATCAGGCCGAGTTATGTATGTAGCTCAATAGTTAATTAATTTTATATGGTAGCCATTAACTATATTTTATTGCCAAGATCATGAATCATTTTGGAAGATTGGTTAGGCTTATATTATTGATTATTTATGATTTCTTAGATATCAAATAAATTTTATATAGTACCTAATGTAAATATCTTAATGGACTCCTCGCATGTCTTTAATTAACTAATTGACGTGATCATAAATTAGTTCACTATATTAAGTATGTTAAAGCATATTAAGTTATATTTTTTTAGGCAAATTGGTATAACCTTAAATTCTTAATTTCATTGAGACAAAATATAAGCATAAATTGTTAGAGAATTTTATAAAGTGAACTAAGTTAAACCAAATCAGATGTAAAGCAACACATCTCTAATTTTATATCTCTTTTGCTAAACTAGTTTAGATAATAAAAATATTGACTAAAATCCTCAACATATTTTTAGCTTACGGGTTGGTTCATCTTAATCTTCTATTGCATTGTGATAGATTATAGCTCAATTAACTAAATTTTTTGAATTAGTTTATCAACTTGCTTTCATTTTATATTTTAGATATTTATCCATACTCCATGCAAAGTTGAAGGCTTAGTCTCCTAAGCCATGTGTTGTAGAAGTTTAAAATTTGCTCGAGCCAAGTACGCAAGTACTTAGAACTTGTATTGAGTTCTAATAATTAAAACTGTTTATTTAGTCATATGTTAAGTGCGTACATCACTTGCATAGTTCTTATTACTATTTTTGTGCATTTTACTGTCTCAAGCTCTATGTTAACTTTTATGTATTTTTACGAGTTATTTTAAAGGATTAAGATGTTTTAATTCTATTATGATTGCTTTATTTCATTAAACTGTCAATTATCCCTTATTAAACTTAAAAGATCTTAAGATTTTGATCAAGTGATTTACACTTGATTTAGATCTTAGATTGCCATCATTAATAAATCAATAATTTATTTGATTTGCCATTACCTTATAATGTAACTCTTGATCTTAAATTGATAAGGTTAGGGATTAACACCTAATCTTTCTGATTTAGACTCAAACTATTAATCACTTAATTAATCAACCTGATTGTAAGATAATTTGACTAACATGATTCTAATAATCTATTTGATTTGATATTGACTTTAATTAATTGAATTAGAAGTACTAAGGAAATTTAAGAACCGGTATAATTAAGCATATGAACTTGAAACTTAAGATCTTTGATTTCCTCTTAAATAAAATGATTAGCATGAAATTAAGTATAAAATTTATGATGATTCATTACAAGAGCAAATCCTAATAAGATTCTCGATTATATCTCATAATTATAGTCTAGAACTCAATCAGATAGGGCTACCCATCTGATATAATTAACCAAACTTAATAAATAATCTTATAAGATTATATTGAGTATTTAGATATGTGAGATCTTGATGATCTTACATTAGGCTTTATTAAGTATTACTAATAACCTTAACAAATGATGATACATTGAGGTAAGAAGAACTTTTGTAACTTATTGAGGTAGAATCTTAGATGATCATTTTAACCCTAGAAGTTGATCTTGATACCTTGTCGTGGGAATCACCTAAAGCGTTTAGAATAGAACTTCTCTATTGTGGTAGAAATCAACATTGAGTGATCTTTTTTATCACATCCTTGAAGCCTTGTGTAGGACTCACCCATTTAGTGTAAGAAATTAATAGCTTTAATAAATCCTTATTAATTAAATAGAATCTTCTGAACCTAAAATTATTAGTTGGATATGTTTATGTATATTTATGGTGCTGAGTTACTTCAGCAATATTCAGGATTGGTTGATTCAGTCCAATGCGGACTTATGACCAGGTGATATTCCGAGGGATTAGACGAATACAGTCCCGTTAGAGTAAATCTTCCAAGACTAAGAGTATTATAATTAACAAATTAGATCCTTAGTTTGAGATATAAATAGTGACCGGGTTCTGCCTCCTAGTAGTGCACTTTGATAAGTGCAATTTAAGTAAACTAAGTATCTTAAATCACTTCATGTAGACCACTAAGTTTGTTTGTAATTAGGTCATTTAACAGTTTAGCTTGATATATAAACTGTGACCAGGTTCTGCTTCCTATCGTAGTGCACTTCGATTAGTGCAGCTTTAAATAAGCTGAGGGTTAAATCCACCTTTACTGAAAATATACAACCATGTGTATACAATCATCATAGCTAATGATTTTTAAGTAAGCTCTTAACTTTAACCAATTATCAAAATTAGAATTTTAGGAGTCAGAATCCTTTTAACAGGATTATGCATAATAGAGATATTGAGTTTATTATCGGATTTCAAAGCATTTTTCTAGAATTATGGATTTATCTCATATAGCTTAGAAGCATGAGCATGAGTATAAAGATGATGTGTAAGTATCAGAATGATGTTTGAACATTAGTGATGATTTATGGGTTATGGAATGTTGCATATATTGACTGAAGAATTTCAGGATGCATCGGCATCATAGTAAACTATATTCCCAACTAGATGTATGTATACATTGGACCGTATGACTCATAGCTATTTAGTGATAGTCCTATTACATATCAGTGGCATACCGTATTATGGCATATTTAGATGCATGATCCCAGTGGCATATAATACATCATTGGATGTTTTTGCATTAGTGTTAGAAAACTCGCTATTTTTATTTACTTTCAGCATTCAATTTACAGTTCAGGTTTACTTCATTCAGTTTATATAATTTCAATTATTTTGTGTTTTTATAGTTTTTCTGCAATTTTACTTTACCTTACTTTAATTTTGTATAATTTTATATTTTAAATTATTTTATAATATTTCTGTAGCTTGATTTTTGTCTTATTATTATGATTGAATAACATCTTTTAGATGCAATTATATGCTATGTTACAGCTTTATTGTACTTAAACTTTATAAGTTTAATATTATTTTTCCTTTGTTGGCTTGGCCCTGTCATATATGTACATATGACAGTATCAGGTGTTAGCTCAGAACTTGTGCTTAGGGGTGTGCTGGTGGTAGAGGGTCAGGTGAAATTGATGTTCTATAAAGAAGGAGATCTTGCTTAGTTATTAAAATTTATGTTGCTCATATTTAAGTAAATGTAATAAATGAGTTTCTTTCTTATTATTCTGCATTTTCTATATTATATGTGAATGGATTGATGTGGATAATGTTTGAATGCCTTTTTCTTTATTCTCTGCACTGCTTTACTTATGTTTCTGCATAAGACTTTGCTCACCTTCAGATTAATGCCATGGATATATTGCTTATTATCTATGGTGTTAGTGACAGTCATCACTTGATCATAGTTGAGTTAGTGTTACTCGATGACGGTTAAGAGGCGGCCGTTACAGGTACAACCAGTAAAAAAAGTGATTAGACTGAAAAAACCTAAGTAAAATTTAGGCAACTAATCTATTTAAGTTATTAGATGGATATCACATTTACCATTTACAATTATTAGCTCTATACAGTAAAAGAGAACGTAAACTAAGTAAAGTAAGGTTTAGTAAAGTAAGTGACTGTAAGCAACAAAATAAAATTGTAAAAGAGGAAAGCTAGTGCAAACTATATCATCTGTGTAAGTAAGGAAAATGTGTACAACTATACTAATAAGTGTGCAATAAAAATAGTAAGGAAATATGTTGTAATAACTCTAGTTATTACCATAGCTAAATCTAGATTAATTAAGCTAAACTGAGTTCTAGTTTTGATTTCATTGAACTCATTGAGTCATTTAAACCTAACCTTAGAAGTTTGGGATGAATTGGAGCTTAATTGAGAATTTTGATATTTTTGCTTATTTTTGAGCCCTGAAAAATACTTAAATTAAATTGATCTCCAAATTAAAATCTAATTTCATTTTTGAATTCCTCACGCCTCAATTAGCTAAGGGTGAAATTTTGAGAATTTTTGGAGCTCATTTAATCCTAAATTGGATTTATAAATATATATATATATATATATATATATATATATATATGGGATTCGCTGTCGGGACCGCGACAGATTCGCTACGTGGAATTCAACCAATGGATACAATAGCATGCATCCTAGCGCAATCCATCCAACGGCGGGATCTCATTCGTGGTAAGATCTAATACTAGACGTTGGATCAAGCAAGTGTATCAGATGGCTGTCAGCTAATCCACGGTTAATATTTAAAGTGGCATATCAGAGCCGTCCGAGACCAACGACTTTGCGATCAGACAGTTCTCAGCTCCCCGCGACTATGGATCATCTTCTTCCTCTCACCGTCACATGTCTGGTCCCCCCCCCCCCCGACAGCCGAATCCCTTCTAGCCGTCGTGGCAGCACGGGGATGGTGTCATTCTTCCCCTTCTACCCTCGGCATGACTACTAGCCGGTAGTAGCATCCCGGAATTACCCCTAGCCATTTGGCCGAGCCTTACCTTTGGTCCGAGCTAATGCCATGGAGCCTGAGCTCTGGATTCCACCCCCAGTGCTTCTAATGCCTATAGATATCTTCAGGATATTATAGTGAGTCCCTTTGCTCACTGTGATTCCTCAATTGCTCGGCTGAAGCCACAAGAGCTCCCCATCTCTCTCGGCATTCTCGGTGATCCCAGCACCTTTGTACCACTGATAGAGGGTTCATCTGGTGTTCAGACTCCCTGTGAACTCACATATACTGCCCTCAAATCCCCATTGCCATGCCTGTAAACCTAGTTCTAGGCATAACCTCTCCCCGATCGAGCTGTGTGAGCTCAGTCCTTTAATTAAAGCTCTAGGATAGCTCTATTATGTTCTGGATGTTCTTCCCTAGACCTTAGGATACTTAGGAATCAATGGCGTTGGGCCTAGCTCAATTGTTGACAGTGGGAATTTACTGTCGGGATTGAGCTTTGTCCAGACGGAGTACCGACACTCCTCTGAAGTCCCGAACCTCCATTTCCTCTCAAAGCGATCTCTGATCAATATGGTAAGCTAACCAGACCCAATGCGATTATTCCTAATGTCTGTGCTAGCTTATCGTAACTATTTGATCATCTAGTTTCCACCGCGAGTTCATAGTCAAGCTCGAGTAAGGACCCGACGATCCATGGCACCCCAAAGCTTATGGCAAGAGGGCTTCGATCCGCCTCACCATCAGGATGGTGTAGGGATTGAGCTCTGGCCAAATGGCTAATTTTGTGAGGAGAATTTACTCCTCATAGTAAGCCTTATATGCTGTGATTAGGGCTGAGCCTATCGTATAGCCATACGGACAACGAGTGCGTCCCAAAGAGGGCTTAATGGTGGGATCGATGCATCTTGACTCTAAGAACGTGTAGAAATTAATTTGAGCCGCCAACATCGCCTGAGCATCGAGAATTGTGGTGCTGAAGTCTTCCCTGGCCGGCCCATCACGAAAGATGTGCGGGGACGACGACACTATTGGCTCGGGCCGGGCCAGCCTAGGTCCGCGCGGTGCGATAGTGCCGGTCCAGCCGGGCCCCGCTCTGACCCGCGTCTTTCTGATTTCGGGTCGGGTTAATTAAATCGAAATTATGGAATTATTTTCCTGCTGTAAATTAATGGATAAATAGATTTAATCAAATGCCTTATGATTTCAATTTAAATAAATATTCAGATTAAATTATTTGAATAACTTTAGTTATACTTATCGAAATGATATGATCCAATATATCATTTTAATCAAAAAATTGTTAGGAACATTAATATAAAATAAAATGGTAGATCCGATAGTTAGATTTTTAATTATTGCTTAATTTTTTTGTATTTGTATTTATATCATAATGAATTCATTTAATATCCAAAAATATTAATTAAGATCTCTGATTGCTCATAAGACCATAAAGAACCTATATAAACTCTTAAAGATGGTTTAAGAACCCTAAAATTATTAATTACCTCTTAATTACCCTAAAATGTGATTAGTGAAGTAAGCCTTAAATTAACATTTGATTTTGGTAAATCTAGTTTCTAATATCTTATTAAGTATAGTAGGGCCTATAAATATAATTGGATCACCCTAAAATGCTCTAATTTTCTTAATCACCTTAATTGAACTCTTAATGTAATTAATGCTAATTCAACTAATTTAAATATCAAAATCCTAAGTTAAGTGTTTTATCCACTTCACTAATTAATATGAAACTCATTAAAGCAAACTTGAATTAATATAGATGATTAAATTTTAAAATTCAATTTTTAGTCTTAAGAGGAGTATTTTGGTTATTGTTACCAAAATAGGTTTAAGTACTCCTTAAGTTTTGAAATTTCAGTATAGTATCTCTAGTTAATACATTTAAGCACCTTTATGAAATCTTATGTTAGTAATATAGAGTTAAGTGAAGAAATTTTAAATAGTTCTTATTAAGATCTTAAGATCTTAAGAGTACTCAAAACCACTTTCCTAAGAGGGCAAACCTAAATAGCATTAATACTAAATCTCTAGTTTAATTACTTTATTAAAATGATCCATAAGTTAGAAATTCTAAAAAAAATATTCTGGGAAAATCCTAAGTCTAGCTTAGATCTAAGGTGATCAAACTTTAGATCTTAGATCTTAGATCTTAGACTTTAGATCATCTAACTGAATTGAATTACCGTCATTGGAATTCCTTAATCGATTTGCTGTTTAATTCTTTTGAAACCTCCTTGTGGGTGTAGGGTTGATTCAAATTATAGAATAATGTGATTATCCTAAAGATTGAATATAGATCTTAGATTCTTAGTTCTTAAGTGATTATTTTATCTTATAATACTAGAATAATCTTTCATTAAGATCTTAGGTTATAAATCCTTCAACTAGAATAACCTCTAGTTTTTGCTGTTAGTCCTCTCCGGCGGCATCCCGACTGTCTTCTGATAGGTCTCCTCATGGCCTTGCTCCTACCGGGCAGGTCGGCCTCCGGCGAGGCTGGAACGGCTAGCCATTTTGTGCCCTAGCCAGACCCTCTCGGTTTAGGACACAGGAAGGTCTTAGGTTGGGCTGGGTCGACCTGGGAGTGATCCGTCTGCGTGTGCATACAGTCTGAGCCAGTTGGACCCATGAGGCCAGCTTGCGCGTGTGGGTTCCTCCATCCGCCACATGTGGGGCCCGCCTCTGATCCGTGGTCTCCTTGACTGCGGCAGTGGGTCCCCCTTCGCATGTGTCATTTTGCAACGTGTTCCGTGGGGCCCGCAGCGTGTCGCTCGCATCTCCGTTGTGCGACGCATGTCCCATGGGGCCCGTATCTTTGGCTGTCACGTCGAATCAGCTCAGCATGTAGGACCCGTCATCCTATGTCAACCAACCAGCGGTCGCCATGCATGCTGTAGCGCCCCGCCCCGTCCTCGCGCGCAAAAGAATTAAAATCATAAATTCGGTGGCGGAGCGGTGCGCCACTCGGGGAGGAATAACCCATCTCCCCGAATAGCTGAAGACTAAGCCCATCTGAAGGGCTGCTGACTCAACCACAAGGAGGGTTGAGAGCTAATACTTAAGATAAGAGTAGTATCATTATCCTATGTATTAGCTAAATATATACATTGGATTTAGAATACAATAAGAACCCAATATATGTATAAGATATCAGCATTTCCAATATACCGATCATATCACAATACTAAGTATAAGTAGTGTAGTACAGAGTGCAGAAGCTTAAAGCATACATCCAGATATATTCATCACAGAAACAGTATGGAAATATTCATCTCAAAAAAGAAAAGAAAGTACATCTATAATTATTACAAACATTTACTGAATAATAGATATAAAACTAAATACTGAACTGAAAGTACACTAAGCAGCTGAAGAAGAGTCCACTAATGCTCCACGGGCTCCTCCTGGATCTCCTGGATGTCCTCTTGACCTGGCTCAGTATACTGCTCAGGATCTAGCAAATTGCCAGATCCTAAAAGTACCTCGTGTTAGACAATAAGTCTACACATCAAAACTAATCTAACAGTTCTAATTATTCATTTAACATTTATATAATACGAGTAAATCTGCAGAAAAATTGTAAAGGTAACTGAACGTACAAATTTGTCCAAAACTATATAAAACTGAAGCAGTGTAAAGTAAAACTGAACTGTAACTGAATACTGAAAATAAATCAAAACCATACTGAATTTGAAATTGAGAAATCATATGTACAACTATGCTGTATGTCACTGAAACTATGCATCTAAATATGCCACAATACGGTATGCTGCTGACATGCTACCAAAATATCACTGAACTGTTATGAGCAGTACGGTCAAATGTCTACATACACCCTGTTGGGAATACTATTTATTGATGACACTGATGCATCCAAAAATTCTCCCGTCAATGTATGCAATATTCCGTAACTCATAAATCATCACTGATACTTATACATCATTCTGATTCTCATGCATCATTCTGATATTCACACATCATGCTTATGCTCATGCTCATGCTTCTAAACTACATGAGATAAATTCAAAAAATGCTTTAAAATCTGATAATGAATCCAAAGTCTCCATTGTGCAGAATCCTGCTAAAAGGATTCTGACTCCTAAATTCAAATCTTGATAATTGGTTAAAATTGAGAGTTTACTTAAAAATCATTAGCTATGATGATTGTATACACATATTTAGCATATTTGCAAGAAAGGTAAATTTAACCATTAGCTTGTTTAAACTGCACTTATCGAAGCGCACTACGATAGGAGGCAGAACTCGGTCGCAGTTTACATCTCAAGCTAAGCTGTTAAATACCCTAATTACAAGCATACTTAGTGGTCTATGCAAAGTGACTAAAAATACTTAGTTTGCTTAAACTGCACTTATCAAAGCGCACTACGATAGGAGGCAAAACCCGGTCATAGTTTACATCTCAATCTAAGGATCTTGTTCACTAATTGTAACACTCTTAGTCTTGGAAAATTTACTTTAATGGGACTGTATTCGGCTAATCCTGCGGGATAGCACCTGGTCATAAGTCCACATTGGAGTGAATCAACCAATCCTGAATATTACTGAATTAATCCAGTAATATGGGTATACCCTACTATACCCAACCAATAATCTGAGTTCAGCATATTCTATTTAATCGACAAGGATTTATTAAATATATTAATCCTTACTCTAATTAGATGTATCTTACATAAGGCTCCAAGGATGTGATCAAAGGATCACTCAACATAGGTTGCTACCACAAGGAATGAGCCACAATCTAAGTACTTTAGGTGATTCCTACCATAAGGTATCAAGTTCAACTTCTAAAGTTATGAAGGAGCAACTAGGTTTCTACCTCAATAAGTTACAAATATCCTTCCTACCTCAATGTTTCATTAGTTAAGGTCTTCAATCATTTCAATGATGAATCCTATAGCAAGACCCTTAAGATCTTACTTTTCGACTTCTTAAGGTTTACTTATTATACTTAAGTTAAGATGATTAGATCAAATGATTAAAATTCATTTGATCATTTACTATTCTATAATCATGGGATAAAATCAAAGATCTTATTAGATTTAGATCATTGCATAAATCATTACAATTTTATTTCCATCTTATGCTAATTATCTTATAAAAGAGAAAATCAAAGATCTAAAATTTGGATTCAGATAGTTCAATCACACATATTCAATGTTATCCTTAGCACTTCTAATTTGATGATTTAAGATCAATACTCAATCAAATATATTATTGGAATAATATAAATCAGATTCTCTTACAATCAAGTAGATTGATTAAATGATCAAGATTTAGATCTTTAATCAAGATTAGTTCGAGTTTAATCCCTAACCCTTCTATCATTAAGACCAATGGTTAATTTAAAGGTCAAAGACAAATCAATATATTATTAGTATATTATTGATGTCACTTTAGGTTTGGATTAAGTATTATCTATTTAATCAAGTTATCATGATTCTTTATTCAATTGTAGTTTAATGCTAATTCAAACATATCAAGATGTCCAATTGAATGTTAAGGTTATCTAATATACATTCTAAAAATCATAAATGTATATAAATGGAATGATAACATAAAATAAAAGGGTGGTTAATGTTAATCAAATCCTAAAATAAACAAAGGGATTTGCACTTAATCACAATTCTAAAAGATCTAAGTTTCATGCCATTTAGGTTATTAAGGTTTACCTTATTGATACATACTTTTAAGGATTCTATTACTTAGCATTTGACATGACATACATTTAAAGATACAAAGTAGATTTTGAGCATCTATGGAAAATGACAATTTCAAACTTAATTTCTACATAGAAATTAATGCAATGTTCAAATTTAGCATAACTCAACCCCACTAGGGTCCTAGGGGTCTTAAAACATCAAAACAGTTGAGTTTTGGCCATTTCAGCCAAAACTGGGCAGTTTTATGAGAATTTTGGAAATTTTCCAAATTCGGGCGCTGCAGTGCGCTGGCGCGCGTTGTAGTGCTTTCTGCACGGCAGCGCGCGGTAGCGCCTTTGCGCTGTGGCTTGCTGGGGTCCGCTGCATCCTGCTGAAACCCGTTGTAACCCGTTGAAACCCGCTGTGACCCGCTGCAGCCCGCTGTGACCCGCTGCAGCGCGCTATGGCGCACTGTAGCGGTTCATTTTGCAAAAATTACTGTTCAATTACTTTCATTAAATAATTTTATAATTTTTTGCGAAATTACCACTGCAGACCACTGCAGCGCGTGACCGTGCATTGTAGCGGTCTATTTCGCAAATCTACTGTTCCATTAATTTATTTTGACAATTCCTAAGTTCCGAAGTATTTCCGTTATAGTCCGCTGCATACCGCTGCAACGCGCGACCGCGCGCTGTAGCGGTCCATTTCACAAATTACTATTCAATTAGTTCAATGTGCATTTTTATATGTTTTCCCTAAGTTTTCCTGTCCGCTGCAGCCCGCGGCAATCCGCTGCAGCGCGCGACCGCTCGCTGTAGCGGCAGACGGTGGTTTCGCCAGGTGAGAAACCTGCGAGAGCCATTTTGCGAGCTTAATAACTCTCAATCCAGAGAGTTGCATGAGAGGTGCTATATATCAATGGAAAGGTATTTTCAATACCTTTTCATCAACAGCAAAATCAGCACGAACAAAGCATCCTAAATATACTAAAAATACAGATGAATGACAGGGTATACAAAATAGAGAAAAATAGAGCAGATTTTCATGGAGTATTTAAGAGCCTTAATGGCTTTCATACATGCATATAGACATTCCAAGGCTGCATTCTAACATCATACCGTCATAAGAAAGTCAAGGAGAGGAGCAAGATGGTACCTTTTTGTCCTTGCTAGAGGATGAGGAGGAAGAGAGGGACCTTTGCTTCTTTCAAGACTCTTGGAGGGAGAGAAAGCTCCTTCTTCAATGCAAGGGGCTTAATAGAGGAGAAGGAGATGAGAAAAAAAATCTCAGCAAAGAGGGGAAGATGGTTGAACTCTCCCTTTTAAAGAAGGAGAGAAAGGGGAGGCTCCATCATTGGCTATAGGAGAGCTAGGGGAAGAAGAGATGGCATTTGCATTTAATGCACATGGGAGGTGAGGGGGTCAACCGCATGAAAGGAAATGGCCAGCCAAAAAATTTGGAAAAAGAATGGGGAAATTGCAAATAAGGGTCTCAATGATTGCCTAATTGCATATTTATTTTCTCAAATTATTTAAAAATTCTGATTTTTGAAATGTGCTCCGAAATTCCCAAAAATTCACCCCTAGCTAATTTGGGGGTGAGGAATTCAACGGCAAAGTCAGAATTTGATTTCGATGATTATTTAATTTTCCTATTTTTTGATGCATTTAATTACATTAAAATATTCACGAAAATTCGACGACTTCCAAATGCGTCCAAGACATCACCCCTAGCTAATTTGGGGATGATGATCGCAATGGCGAAGTCAGATTTTGATTTCAAGGTCAAAATAAATACCTCAATTTTCTAATTAATTAAATATTAAAATAATCCAAAATATTTGATTTAGCTCCGAATTGTTCCAAATCTTCAGGGTTTGGTTCTAATGACTAGATGAACTTGGTGGAATAGTGATTATGCTATGATTATGCTAAAATTAAGCTGGGTAACAACCTTGGGTTTTTACACATGTTGATGGGTTCTACCGCCTTTTATTAGTTTATTTCCTTAACTCAGCTAATTTAATTAATGTTTATCTGTTATATATGATTCAAATAATAGAATAATTTAATTCAAATTAAATTTAATTAATATAAAAATGTTAAACACTCATAGCTATTAATCTAAAAATCCAAATATATTAAATATATATCTCATTTTTATCAATAAAAATAGAAGAAAAATTTATGGTAGCATCATATTTCTCATAGGATGCCTAAACAATATAGTGATATTTTAGGACCTCCACTCAATTGTACTAAAACTTCAAATTATCATAACTTTGCTCACACTCACCCAAATATAGTCAATATAGGTCTTAAAGTAATCAGAAGAATATCAGTAACACTTTGATAGTATTAGTTGTCATTTGATAATTAGTTTGGCTAATGACTTTTAGAACCCCTCCTAATTGCCCATAAAACCATAAAGATTTAAGGGTCCATTTCTTAGTTATTTGAACTCTAGATTAGGAAATTTAAAGTACTAACTAGGTCAAAATTTTAGTGCCAATAGTAAATCGAATAAAATTAGGGTTTTGACCACTAGAAACATTAAGTTGACCAAAATACCCCTAACTTAGTTAGGTCATAACTTGATTAATTAAATTCCAATTTGGGTGTACTCCCAATTAAAGTATTCATTAGGATATAGGGAAACTATAGCCACTAAGTTTGCAAAATTTGGATCTCAAATAGAAAAGTTATATTTTTGACCCATCTTAACCTTGGAAATTATAAGAAATGCCCCTAATCTTAGAATATTCATAACTAATTCAATAGATATCTGAATTTAGTATTCTTAAACTCTATGTAATCCTTGAATAGCAAATGATAGTAAACTACAAAAATTTTTAGACTTCACTATGTGAAATTACTAAAATACCCTCTTAGGTTAAAATCCTTAATTTGGACCTATATGACTCAATTCTTGTCCAAATTGAGTGTATTTATCATCTATCTTTATATTAGATAGTAAGGAATCTTTTAGTGTCAAAAAAATTTAATTTGGAGCACTAAATTAAAAAGTAGTTTTTTGGACCCTTAAGTATGTGCAAAATTATCATTTTGCCCAAAATTTAGGTTCAGTGTTCTTACCCCTAAAATATTATTTAGATCATTCAAATCAGTAATAAAACTAATTTAGAATTAATTTAAGTCTTAAATCTCATAATTTGAATAATTTGTCAAACAGCTCAATTTAAGGCTTAAAAATTCCTAAGTAAGGAGAATATCCCTAACTCTTTTAATTGAACAAAAATAGCAAATAAAATTGAATTCCATAAATTTCTAAGATTTTTGAAGTCATTTCATTAAAGAGCTCACATTAGAACCCTTTCCTAAGATTAGGGATAGATCTTAGGTTATATTTCATCCATTAAATAAAGTAAGTTATTCAATGAATAAAACCTTAGTTTTATAGTTTCTAGAATTTTATAATTTCATTTAGATTATTTTATCTTTTAATCTTAGATTAAGAATAGGAGATTCATCCTATTAAGCTTAATTATACTTAATAAGTTTTGCCTTAATTATTAGTTGACATTTAGACTTAAAACTTTAGTCCTTAAGCTTTATATTTGGATTATGTGATTAACTCTAATTTATGGTGTTTAATTCATAATCTCTAGCCTTAGTAGATCTTGATCAGATCTTAACTAAGAACGTCTAAATTCATTAATTATGGCGTGATGATTTATTACTTAACTTATAGGTGATATTGATTGAATCAGGTTAATACCTGATCAGTTCTAACTGATTTTAATTTATAAGACCATACTTCTATGTTACACTCGATAGTAGGAATTGGAGATCCTGAACTTGTATAACTTTGATTAGTTTGAATGATTAATTAGTAACAACAGTGTTACTAGGTGTAGTAGAGTCCCTTGCTCACTATCGATTATCTGTGCTTACGCATTCATTGTATTTTGTGCCTTAAACTTTGAACATAACATATAAGACAACATTATTGCATGAAATAAAAAATTAGAATAATTTATGGTGCATGTTTATCTTAATGGATAGAGGTAAGGATAAATAATATATAACTTAGCATTACTCATTAAGAAGTGTTGTGTTAAGTTTGGAACCCGTATAGTCTTGCAGACGTGCTTGACTCCTCAGCTGCTTCTGGACGTGTCCACAAGAACAAAATAACATAACTAAAAATTACTGCATTTGTATTTACTGCCTCCTCAATCCCACCTGTTCAGTTTAGTTCTGCCCTAGCCCAAAAAGGCTTTGGTAATGTTATTGTGGCCCGATTGGCTAATTTTTGATATGACAATTTATACATACATATTTACTTTTACTACTTATTATTTTATTATTGCACTTTACTTCAGTCAGCTTTACTTTACCTACTTACTTATATATTATAGGATGCTAGATTATATTTCTACTACTATACATATTACAGTCAAATTGTTTATTTTTAATCTGTATATGTCATATGATCATCAATATGTTTAAGATTAATCTTTCTTTCAGTACCTTTTTTACTGTATTTATATATATATGCTTAGCCTTATTTTAGCTTATTTTGAGGTATGTCTTTTGCCTCATTCTTGTTTAGTTAAAAATATTTTTATTTATAACTTACCACCTCCTTTGTATGCTTGTTGCTCCTATGCTTATTTTATTTAGTTTAAAGTAAATTCTACCATTAATAAACTTATGAAAATTTATCAGCCTAAAATATACTTAGAAAATTGTTTAATAAGATTTTTTTCTTTTGTTGGCTAGGGCCCTGACATTGTGAAACTAATAATGTCAGTTTCGGATCGTTTAGAGGAGCTCGTGCATGAAGAGGAGCTTGAGGAGGAGCAGCTGGGTGAACCAAAAGCTATCTAGTTCCTTTACTGCTTTATTGTGATGATGAGAGATTGCTCTTTTATTTTATTAACCTTATCTAAAATGTTGTAATAATACATGTACTTTTATGCTATGTTTTTTTCTACTGTACTATTTATTCTGAGTTGTATGTTGCATTTCCTTTATGTATTGTGGTAAATTGGATGTACTATTTACATACCTTGCTTTTGCACCCTTAGTTTGTATTTACTTAGTGATTGATTCACGTTGTATGTATTTTGAGCACATTTCTCTCTTATTAGTAGATTATGGATTATACTTAATCCAATAATAAGTGAGGGATTTATCATAGTAGTACACCTCCCATTGGCTTAATCTTATGGATTGAGGGGCGAGGTGCCACATCTGGTCACCTTGTATTTGAGCTTATACTTTTTGATATATTAGTTGAACATAGAATAAGTGATAAGTATCTTATGTTAATTTTAAATGCATAAATTATATTCATTATAATTCAGTAAGTTTAAAATTTTAGTTTTGTGATTTAGACATCAGATCAATTTTATAGAGTGTGTTTTAGTTAGTGTGCCTCATTAGTTCAATTTTTCTTTTGTAGAAAAGATTTGGGTCAAACTCTGTGATTCGTTAGATGGTATATGTCTTTTCTGGAGAATCAATTTGGATCTAACTTCGTGGTTGGTTGGATGCTATATGTTTGATTCCTTAGTCTGATTTGGATCTAGTTTTGGGGGATTAATTATGCTTATGTGGCTATGTTAGTTAGTCTCTATTAAGGCAGTACTAATCTAGGCATACATCTGTTCAGTTCAGTTCAGTTCAGTTCATTCAATTTTAGTGGCTTTACTGGTCAATTCACTGCTTTCGAACCTTTGTGGTTACCTTCCGTTTTTTTTTTCTGCATGTTTTTCAGTTCAACTCAGTCTTACATACTCATTTTACTTATAGATGCTAGGGTGCTAGCTATTTTTGTTTCAGTACTTATATACATTAGTTTTCATATTTATAGCATTTTCATTATCTTACAGTATTCTTAGTATTCTATAATATTTTCAATATTTATGTATTTACATCAGTTTATGATTTTACATAGTATTTTCTATGCAAACATATTTGGAGGTATTCTACTTTCAATCATTTTAGTGCTTTCAATCTCTTATACTTTTGTATTGCCTAACCCTTATTGTATCATTTATAGCTTTCCAATTTACTTGTAGCTTGTTGTTCCTTGTTTAGGTGTCATTGCTAATTTGAATCTAATTGATTCAAATCAGAAATTTAATGACATATTCAAGTTTATACATTATAATGAAGAGATTGACAGCAAAAACATTGAATTTGGAGCACTCTAGTTCAATTAATAGACTAAACACCCTAAAATATATTAAGGCAAGATTAATAATTTTAATTATAAAAAATAGAAATTAAACATGCATTAATGTTCTTGACTGCCTAATGAACATTTCAAGGCCAAGTTTAGCAACTTTGGATGTCAAATAATCAAGTTACGCCATAAACAAGTTTTAGATCAATTAGTAATTAATTAACAAATCCAGCCACAAAAATCTAAATATTATTGCATATTATTGTTCTTCATGTTCTCCCGATCAAAATGGTATATAAATTTGCTATATTTAGATGAGTATTGATTAAAATAATGCAAACCCTTTTCTAATATTATCCTTAAGATTAGCACTTTAGGATTTGCATTTAATTTAAGATAGTGTTCCATTTAAATGTCTCGGGCCCTGTCGTGTCAACCGTTACTCGACGGTCAGGATCACTGAGGGATAGCGCGGGTCGATCTGGACCCGATGGCCCGCATTGTTAATTAGTGTGCGTCACAACACAAAGACGAACGGGGCAACAGATCGGGGATTTAGGGTTTCATAGAAACCCTAAATTCCAGATGTTCTGATCATCTCAGAACGCGTGCAATAGCTCAAGAGATTCACAAGAATGAGCTCTATAGATTGAATATAAAAGCCCTAAACGGGGAGGTCTAAAATGGCAAATCCAAATTCTTCAACCCAATAATGTAAGGTTTACCATGGAGGGAGGATCCTCCCTCCACAACCCACCAAGCGGGCCAATCCAACTTGTAACATGTCCCTTGGGTCATGGCCGACCGAAGGGACACATTGGCACGATGAGGAGTCACCGGATTCTATGGATCCCCAATGTGGGGCTCAGGCACTGTACAGGCCCTAGCCAGAGCCCCTTCGATTGGGTTCAATCGAATCCGATCGAAGCAGGCAATCGATCCGATTATGTTTGAAATCGCAATTGCGATGTATAAGCACAGAAGACACAGCTTTGAACACTGACGCTGGTTCCAACCGCATGAGGAGGGAGTGCAGATTAATCACATTTGTTTTTCTTTTCCTTTCTTACTTATTTTTCCATATTTTTCTCTTTTAGTAATTAATATTATTCTATATTGTAAATTTAACTTTCGCACAGAACATTGTTATTTTTTAAATTCTTGGTTCAATAATAACTTCTATTTCTCTCTCTGTATTAATCATAATAATTTGAGAATTTAAATTATAAACATATATATACATATATAAAACACGAGATCAACTTTGTGTTTCTATGATAAAATAAGATAAAAATATCTATCAATACTGTGTATTAGTAATTAAAAGCTTTATCAACATTGACCAACGAGGCTCGATCATTTGGACGATACTGTCGTTGAAAGCTTAGCTACTGTTAACTAATCGGACAACGAACTTTTTTAAGCATGATTAGGATACTCTCTTTCTTCGACTCATATGATTTATTTTAGATTAAAAAAATAAAATATTGCTACACTTACACACTAAAATATATAGATAATGTAACAACTCAATGTGTAAGTAGATAATTGATTGAATAAACTTTTTTTTAGGGCCTACGCAAAATTTAAGAAAAAAAAAATTTATATTGGACATAGATACTTTATGGTGTAGATTCTTGTGTAAGTATAACATTTTTCTAAAAAAGTATGAAATTAGAACCATTTGTGTTCTCATTAATCTTCATCATAATTAATAAATAAGCTATCAGGGCTTGATTCAATGGATAATTTATATAATTTATAACAACCCAATTTTCTGTTAAAGTAATTATGATAATTCAATTAGAATAGATCAGGAGGATTTCGGGCAAGTTCAAAATTTGACAGAACCAAATGCATATCATTGGAAAGAGTATATTTTTGTGATCGTAATATCCAGATTTAAAGACACTCTAATCAACGGATACTCCTGTATTAGTTTTTGAATTTTTTAAATTTAGAAAATTAGAAAAATAAAATATAAGTTCAAATTTAAAATTCTTAGTATCTTTGGGCTTATAGTAATAAGAAAATGCTACACAAAAAGTTTCATCGAATTTTGAGCGTTGAATTATCCATAATTAATTTTTGAAGTTTTACCTATAAAAATTAATTAAAAATAAAATATAGATCCAAATTTAAAAAATTTTGATGAGGACTTTTGCCTCGTTAAGATAAATCTCTCGGTCAAGTTTCGTTAAATTTAAAAATCGAAAGATGAAAAAATGCGATTAATTTAAAACACATTTTTCTATTTAAAATTTCCCTCACATTCTCTCTCCTCACCTCTTTTTCTCTCCCGTCGCCCATGCGCGATGACGCCTCCCATACCTACGGGCTGCCCGGTGCCAGGCGGGCAATCCTCCCCTCTCCCCGCTGCTCCTATAAAAGGAGGGATCCCCCCTCCCCCCCCCTCTTATGCCCAAACCACCACCTCCTCCTACTTCTCCGGCAAGTTGCTGACCTCTCTCCCCCTTCCTACCTCATCGGCAACTCCCAGCCTCCCTCTCTCTCCCCCCTCTACAACGCCACAACCTCCCCCTTCTTTCCCTCTTCTCCTCCTTTGCCAGCCAACCACCACCCCTTCGCTCCTTCACCTCGCCGTGCCAACACAATGTCGTCACCCTGCCGAACTCCTAAAACATCATTCTCCACCTCTTGTTAGTTTTTTTATTATATATATATTATACTATAATTATATAATTATATATAATTATATATATAATTGCATTAAGTTATTATTATTATTATTATTATCATTATCATTGTTATTATTATTATTATTGATAATCGTAATAATAATAATATAAATAAATAATTGTCTTATAGTCATATTATCGTTATCACTAAGGAATAATAAGTTATAATAATAATAGAAGATGCTACAATCCCTAATAAATACCTCCTCCAATGCTCACAATCATTATTGCATTTAAAATAATCATTAATGCATTTAAAATTAGTGATTAATTCATAATAAATAAGATTCACTATTATAATCATGATTAAAAACTCATTAATAACCTAAGAAAAAGTGATGGAGTATTTATTAGGGTATTGTAGCATTTTCCAATAATAATAAGTATATAAATTAGAATACTTTTTTTTACATGTATGATAATAATATCAATATTATTATTATTAATTATTATTATTATTATTTATTATTATTATTATTTGTTAATATTATTACTCTCTCTCTACGATCATCTTCTAGTAATAATAATAATAATAAGCATATTATCTTACTTACTATTATAATTAATGATTATCATATTACTAATATTATTATTGTATTCTCTCTCATTTTTAATTAACATAAATAATAATAATTATACTATTATACTTATTATTATTATTATCATTGTATGAATAATAATAATAATAATAATAATACTATTATTATTATTAGCTTATTATTATCATAATATTCTCTCTAAATAAATATATGTGCATAATATTATCATAGGAATAACAATATTATTTCCTTCCTATTTAAAATGTTATTTAACAAGCTGAAAAGAACCCCAAAACACTTCATTGTTAAAAAAACTTGAATTTCCAAAAGAATTGCATATACATTTTAAATTAGAGTGAGATTATGTAACTTTGTAATATTCCAAAAAGATATTATTGCTTACTCAAGGATCATATTCTCTCTATAATAAATAATAATAGTACTATTTATGTATAAATTGTTATATAAATGATAATTATAATAATAATAATAATATTCCTAATCAGGCACTATAAACAAAAATTTCAATTATAATCCTCTCATAATAAAGGTCAACATGTAAAGCAAGTAAGTCATAAACTCAAGAGATCGCTTATTTGATTAGAGAAAATCATTATAAAATCAATATACAAGGTAGTGTACATCAAAACAGTGTTTAAAAAGTACTGATTATATTCATATGTTTGCTTATTTTAATGATTAAGGAATATTATTACTATAAGAGATGTAAGGTACAAAATCGAGTACAGTAAAATGGAAGGCTGTATATTTCCGATGTTGACTAAGGTAAATATTCATTATCCTAAATCATTAAACTAAGTTTCCAACATTACTAAAGTATTAGTTACTTTGTTTTAAAATCAAATTTCATAAACAAACAAATGGATTTGAATTAAGTGAATACTATCAATATTTAATAGTTTATAAACCTTGCAATTCATAACCTAAAATTATAAATAGTGAACTAGAATAATTTTAATACAAATCCCAATTATGATTTCTTAATTTGCTATGCAACTTAAGTACTGAAATGTTTAAATAATATCAAAATAACATTGTAGGTTATACTTGTTATTATCCTTATTTTAAATTCTAAAAATTTGGCTAGCAACTTATTTTGATATCGAATTGAGTTACTTAATCTTTTTTAATGACTGCTTGCATACTAACTAATCTATTATTAACATAGCATTTCATCTTGATCTCATCGTGAAACAAATTGAATAGTTGCGACCATATTGTTATCATTTAGTAGTAAACAAGGAGATCGTACATGTAGAAAAGATCAACACAGAAAAATCAAGTGGAGAAGGGATCATGCGTAAGAGAGGAAAATTTTGGGGGAGAGGAGCAGACGTTGGCTTATGAATAGCTCCTCAGCGTCAATTCATGCGCCTCTGCAGCAAAGTTTCAGAGGTGTCTCCTTCAACTAGGTAGACAAGCTCTGGCATGTTTAATCAGGAAGGTTAGGAGGTGAGTCGAAGGGTCGAGAATGAGTCAATGGCTTATTAGGGTTTTGCAGCTTTCGTGAAGAGTCGATCCCGCTCGATGGCTTTAAGTAGGGCTTTCTTCAAACCACTAAGCGGAAGAGGGTGTGCGTCCTGCGAGTGCAAATGGAAGGATATGCACTAAATTGTCATTAGCTGGTAACCGTAACCTTTATTGTCGAGAGTTACTTCCATCGGTTACGAGAATAGTAAGAAGTTTTGAAATAATTTTACTATTTTACAAATAAATTCAACATTAATGGCAAAGCTAAAATTTTATTTTAGCAGTAATTGGTATTGAAAAAACTTCCCCAATTTAATAAATAACAAAAATTTGACAAAAAACTGATTTTAGTGAGAATTTTAATAGATAACAAAAATTTGCGGGAAGATGACATAAACTAGATTTAGCAGAGATTTTAACGTCTTTCTTAAAATGATCTAGGGTTATTACAAACTAATTTACTTGTCACATATTACTTTTATTATTGTTTCAATTAATATTTAATATTAATTTATAGAAAAAACTACGATAATCCTCAAAAGAAGAAATATTATTTTTTCAATTCATATTACTTTGTTTTCCTGCATTTTACAAATTTAATTATATAATTCATTCTTATTTATATATATATATAATATAATTAATGATATCCAAAGTACTTAAAGTTTTCTCTAACGGATGTTCAACCTGGGCATTTTCGTTGTAAATGCCAGGTTAGAACGTCGATAAAGAACTTAAACAACACTAATTAAATAACTGATGCACTTTTATTTTCTTATTTCCTTCCTACATTTTAAATAAAAAAAAATTTACTCTTCTAATTGATGTTATATCGAAATAAAAATAGCTTTCTTATTTTTAAATTAATTGAGCAATTATATGTGATGCTTATATTATTATTCTAAAATCCCAACTACAATCCTCGGTAAGTCGGACGACGATGCCCCAATCCCCGCACCCCCTGTTGGGAACTAGGATTGGGGGAAGTCACAGTTGGTATCAGAGCTAGAGTAGGGAAAAATCTAGAATGATAACATAAAATATAACTTGTTCGAAATTAATTTTAAATATATATATATATATATATAATTATAATATACTATTTTTATAGATAGATCCCAAAAATAAGTTTATAAAATACTTTGAAGAAAATAAAGATCATAGTGAGATAGAGTTATCAGGAAGCCTAAAAAGTTAATTCCTTACAATCTTATATGCTCGAACTAAAAATCAACCTTAACTTGAAAATTTAAGGAGACGAAAGATATATCCCTTATAGTCTTCAATACTATAACTAAAAATTATAGGAGAGAAATAGAAAATATAAAAAGCATTATCAAACAAGCATTTGCAATATACGAGTATCATTAAATTGAATTAGAAGAGAAATGGAAAATGGCTAAGATTGTCTAGCAAATAAACTCATCATCTAACAAAATTTAGAAAACTTCCACTATTAAAAGAAAAATAGGATCATTGAAAGGAATAACGCAACAAAAATGTAGAACTTAAATTATTATCTCTCTATAATGAATAATAATAATATTTTTTATGTGCAAATTATTATATAAATGATAATGATAATAATGATAATATAATATTAGTATTATTATTACTATTTCTATTAATTATTATCTCTAATTCTCTCTCTAAGCAAATATATATATATATATAATATTATTTCATTCTTGAGATTATATTATATAACAACTCATGTTATTACCAAAGTCAATTAAACCTAAATCAAATCCTGATTCTAATCTTAGTGTACTAATTAAGTCATTAGAAAATCACCATCAAGACCCAGTTCAAATCAGAAGTCAAATGGATCAAAATCCTGATTTTGGAAATCTAGAAACCCTAGAATTTGATATATATAAATTGACCTCATATCAAAAATTGAACTTTATCATTGCGCTCATTGCCCCCAAATTAGCTAAAGGTAATGTTTTGGGGGCAATCGGAAGTCTTCAAAAATCCGTCAAATATTTCAATAATATTTAAATACCCCAAAAATTAAGAAAATAAATACTCGTCGAAACAAAAATCCGACTTCGCCGTTATGTTCCTCACCCCTCAATTAGCTAGGCATGAATATTTGGAATTTTTCTGAAATGCATTTATTTGTTTAATTTTAAATAATAAATTCATTAAACTTTAATTAATATTTAAATATCATTAAACGACGCAGTTCGTTGCGCTGTTCCACCTATGCTTGCCGTTAAGAATTCGTCATTCGATCGAACGATGGAATCGAACCATTCGATTGGGTTGATCGAATGGTTAAGGCCTTACCTCCCTCGACCTCTCCGCTCGAGTCCATGCATTGCCATGCCACCCCGCTTGCCCAATTGCCGCGCTCGACACATCGCATGCTTTGCCTCAGCTCTATTAAGCCCTGAATCACCTCAACCTAGCGACTGCTAAAATCTTAGCTGCGAATTAGAAGCTCTGCGTGATTCCTTCGAACCCTAGATCCTCTTCCGACCGTTGATCGCTCGTCATCAGGTACCCTCGATCCCTCTAGGATCTTACACGATTTCATTGATGTCAATCCTTAATCTTATTCCCTGCTCTTGATTGTTGAATGATCGAATTGGATCGACTTGTAGTGTCCCTGATTGATTGCATTTGGTAACTTATCTACAACACTTACAGTTAGAATTATTGTCCCAATCGCGTTAACTTAGGGTTCGCTTATCTGGCCGGTGCTGGCCATCTCCGGTGCCGAACCAGTTACTGGGGGGAAGGCCTCGTCGCCCTCTTTCGATTGACGTGCGAGCTGGGTGCTGCAGCCGCCCGAATGACCATCAAACCCAAACCCTAACCTTTCCCGTGTCGTGCGTAGGGCGGGAGAGCGTGGGTCGGGTCGGGTTGGGTCAGCCCTACTCGCGTCTCTTCGGGTGCAGTAAAAGCCAAGGTGGTGGTGTAACAACCCAAGTTGTTACCTTAGTTAATTAGCACTAATCTTAGTCCTAATCTTGATCCTAAGTGATAAATAAGTTATTAGGAGTCATCCACTAAAGACCTAATCCAAATCAGGAGTCAAATAGATCAAATCATGATTATTAGAAAATCTAAAAACCCTAAAACTTGACCTGTCTAAATTGGCCTCAAATCGAAAAACGAACTTCACCATTGCGCTCATTACCCTCAAATTAGCTAGGGATGATGTTTTCGTGGCAATCGGAAGTCGTCAAAATTTTGTTGAATATTTTAATAATATTTAAATACCTGGAAAATGAGAAAATTAAATACTTGTCAGAATCAAAATCTGACTTCGCCGTTGCGTTCCTCACCCCTCAATTAGGTAGAGGTGAATATTTGGAAATTTTTGAAAATTATTCAACTAATCAAAATCAATTAGTAAATTAATAATTAAATTAATTAAATTAAATTCTCATATAAATAAAACATTTCCTTTTCATCTTCCCTAAGGAAAAAAAATCCATAATCGCACGCCATGCGCCTCATCTTGCCCAATCGAGCGACCGAGCCTCTCGTGCGGCCCATTCGCCCGATCGCTCGTAAGGATTGCTCGCCTCCCCTCCTGCCACATGTCCTCCTCTCATAGGAGCCTCCCCCGCCGCGCATCCATTATATCAGCTCGTCTCCCCGCCTCGCAACCTCCGCCTTCATGCCCGATAAAAGCCGAATGCTTTATGGTTTGTGTCGCTTCCTCTCGGATGGAATCTCCATAGCCGAACCCTCCAATCGCAATCGTCTCCTTCTAAGGTGGTCGTCGGCGAGGTACTCACTTCACACAATCCTTCTCTCAATGGTTATGTATAAGTATATATCATTTGCATTTTTTTTTAAGAACGTGTACCCCTCTCCCTTCTATCCGTGCGATAATCTACTCTAATGATGAGCTTAATTCTTAGTGCAGTAGAGTTCTAGTGCATTGTGAGTATCCATTTTAAAGTTAAATTAAGCTCAATTTTGTATTTTTAGTTTTTTTTTTAGTAGATAAACGAATATGTAGTTAGATGAATATTATTCTATTGTCTCTCTTTTTTTTTTTATGTTCAATCTTAAGCAATAGTTCAATGATGAAATTAGCGAGACTTGTTTCTCAACAATTCAAAGAGACTGGTCGAGTTCAATTTGCATGGCTTGATAGTTAGTGCTGCACCTAAATTTCTCCCTTTGTATAAAATAAAATCATTCATTTTGTAGTAATTACTTGGACTTAACTGGATATTTTCATTAAGGGATAAAGATGCCGATTGAGTCAGAAGGATTAAGATACAAACGACGACTATCCTATGTAATAAAAATCGGAATTTATATTGTTTAATGCTTCCTTAATATAGCTTACCATAAATATTTTAGGATGAAATCTTTTCCAGTCAAGCCAAAAAGAGCTGACCGAGCAATTATGTTAAATTGAAGTGCTAGCTCTCCTTGCAGTTTATTAGTTCGTTAACAATTATCTTAGATAATCCAAATGTTATGTTTTTGATTGACACCTATCTAATATAGAAAACTTATTGACAAAAGATAATTGTTTAAATCCTTTAGTGTAATTTAAACTGATTGTTCTCTCCTCTTTATCTAAGAGATGAGATTTAATCAATACACATTTAGCATTTTTTCTTTTCTTTTCTTCTTCTAATAAACTCTTAATTAGACGCACTCATTTTATATGTATGTAAAGAGACATTCATTAAATGGAGTTAGTGAACCTAGAGATTGCTACACACTATAACAAACTTTATCAAATTTATACTCATTGGTAAAACCTCCTTAAACATCAAAGCTAAATGGAACTTCACGCATACCTCCCCTTCCAAAATGTCGTTCAAGAACGCATGCTAAAGGCTTGTTTAATGCATGCTTTTCTTAACTTCAACTTAGCAAATTCAATTAAGCTGAGTTTAAAAAAAAAAAGATTAAACTTCTCTTACTTTCAATATTCAGACCTCAGTTCAGCTTTACTTTGTTTAGTCTTTACAGTTCAGTTACTCAGTGCCTTTACCATTATTTTCTATAGCTTTATTTACTTTACTGTTTACTTTCATTTACTTTATTATTGCTTAATTTAGTTGCGATGTGTTAGACTTCTTGTTTAATACAGGGTACTTTTGGGATCCGACAATTTGCTAGATCTCGAGCAGCTTGTTGAGACAGGGCAAGAAGACTTGTAGGAGATTTAGGAGGAGTACATGAAACTTTAGTGGATCCGTCTTCCACCTTTTACTTTACTATTTTTGCTTTCAGTATTTTAGATAGACTTTACTTTTGCCTCATTTTAATTCAGTCTGTAATAATTCTGGATCTCTTTTACTTTTCTTTTATGAGATGAATGCTACTACTGTTCTGTGATGAATATATTATGGATATTTTGCTTTAGCTTCCGCACTCTATCATACTACTACTATACTTAGTATTATGATATGATCAGCATACTGAAAATGCTGATATATTGGTAACGTATATTGGATTCATGTTTATCTTTTTAAATCCAATGTATGTATGTGGTGCCCCACGCCCTTAATCCGTCGAAGGATTAGGTTAAGGGTGGGGTGTCACTCTGGCTAACCCCTCACTTACCATTGGATTAGGATAGACTCCATAATCCACCTGATTAGGGAATGATTAACATAGAATCAATCTAATAGTCACTATATAAGTAAACGTACAGAGTGCGGAAGCGATTTAAGGAAATGTAAATCATCCAAGCATCACAATATAAATAACAAAAGTAGAACCCAGAACATAAGCATTCAATCCAAATACACAGTCAGAGATACCTGTATTATTACATCATTTAAAAAGTTCAAATAGAATAAAATGTGCAAATACTCTCATCCTCACATATAAAATAAAAGCTAGACAGTGGCTTCTTCTACGGGCTCCTCCTCTAGGTATGGCTCCACTCCTAACTCTTGCTCATCTAACTGAAGAGGATCTGCTATTGTCGGTTTCACAATGTAGGGCCCCAGCCAAAGAAATGAAAAATCTGGTTAGACAATTGTCTAAGTACATTTTAAGCTGATTATTGTAAAGGTTATGTAATATCACCATTTTACTACTTCTAAGCAATAATGTGTGTAAGGGAGCAGTAAACAATACAAAAGAAAATAGGAAAGCTATAAACCATCATCTATAGCTTAAGCAAAAAAAAGGGAAGAGGCTGAGACATACCTCACATACAAACTAAACAAGGAAGGGCGTATAAATATACATAACTAAATAAGTACAGTAAGAAAAATTCTACATCTTAAATATGCTGGTGATCAACAGAAAATATGCTAATTAAAATAAACAACTCAATAGTGGTACATATAAATAGCAGCAATGTTCTAACATCCTAAATATATATAAAAACAATACAAGGAAGTAGCTGAGAGAATAAGAATAGTGAAAAATAAACAACAACAACTGCATATAAAGTCATACGTGTATCGACTGCCATACAGAAAAGAGCTACTCTATCCCATCGAATATCAAAGAAGCTTAGCACCATCACAGCTAAGTCATAAAACTGTGTACCCCTAGTGACATAAGGAGGCTAGGTAAATAAGCACACAAAGCAAGCGAAGGGTCTTAGCACCAGTACGGTTAAGGCCCAACTGTATGCCCCTAGCGATATAAGGAGGCTAGTAAACTAAGCATACAAGGCAACCTTAACACCAGTACGGCTAAGGCACCAACGGTGTATCTCTAGCGACATAAGGAGGCTAGTAAACTAGGCACACAATAAAATAGGTCCTTCCCCTAACGACATAAGGAGGCTAGGAAACAAGGAAATATTTGAGAGGCAGCTCATATAATTATCTTCTTTTCATTAATCACTTTAATATTTTCACAATGAATATAAGGAGTCTCCATATTTTCCTAACAGTTTATTTATGCATCAAATGTCTTATATGATATACTCAAGGAAATATGGCACAAAAATTAAGGAATGCGTAAGCAACAAGATATCAAATAGAAGCAAGGGACTCTACTAAACATGGTGATATCATTTGTTTTCTACTTAACCTTCTAACTATTTAAAGTTACACAAGTTCAGGATCACCATTTTCCTACTATCGAGTGTAATTCAAAAACTCATCCTTATAAGTTAAAAAGGATTAAAACTGATCAGGTTCTAATCTAGTTCAATCAGATAGATGACTATGAGTTAAATAAATGAATCATACATCCTAATTTTGTGAATTTAGACGTTCTAACTAAGATCCGATCAAGATCTAAACCTATAGATTTTGGATTAAATACTACGAGAATTAGGTTTAATCACATAATCCAAAGGATAAGACTTAAGCTCTAGGTTTTATTCTATAAGTGATTTACTAGTTAAGGTAAATCCTATTAAGTAATCAAACTTAATAGGATGAATCTCCTATCTTAAATATAGGGTTAAAAGATAAAATAATCAGAACGAGTTATAAAATAAAGGAAAGTCTAGAAACTAATAAACCAAGGTTTCACCCATTGGGTAACCCAATTTACTAAACAAATGAATTCTAACCTATGATCTATTCATATTCTCAAGAAAGGTCCTTAAGGTATAGTGTTTAAGACTTAACAGAAATTATTGGAATCTAACTTAAGAGTTGATTTCACTCACTTGATTGATACTAAGAAGATTATAATATTAGTTTTAGGGTTCTAGAATATTATCTAAAGGGGTAGGGGCACTTAACCCCAATCTTAGGGCAAAATGACCATTTTGCCCCTACTTTAACAGTCAAAAAGTCAACTTTTGATTTGGGGATCAAAACTGAGATTTCTCTTTTCCAACTAATTCCTTACTATCTAACTTGAAGATAGACAGTAAGTACGCCTAAATTGGGCGAGAAACGGTCAAGTTTTGACTAAAATAAGGCTATGGGTAATTTAGTCATTTACCTAAATTTTTAGGGTTTATATCCTAAATATTATTTCAGTATGTTGATGACATTGGAATTCTAGGTTAGATAGCTTCTTGAATTTTTGAATTTGGAGTTGATTTGACCAAGTTATGACCATTTGAATCCCAAGGGCAATTTGGTCATTTTCACTAAAGTCAACTCTAAGTTATAGGGTTGACTTTTTATCCTGATGTCCAAATGAGAAAACTAATACCACTATGATGATGGGGCTGCTCTCCTAAGCATTTTAAGACCCATATTGACTAGATTTCGATAATCGGGTAAAAAGTTATGAGGCTCTAAAGAGGTCCTAAAATACTACCTCATTATACGTACCCCGAAGTAAATTTTTACATTACGTTATTTGATTCATTACATTTTTTTGAGTATTTTAAGACCAATATTGGCTATGTTTGGATCATCCTACAAAAAGTTATTAAACTTTTAAGATTTACTTTTAAAAAATATAATTTGAATAAATTTACTATTCATTTATTCAATTTAAATGATTTTACTATTCATTCCTAAAGTTTTTATATAAAATTTCTGAAATTATTAATTCTTAATTAATTTGTGATTAATTAGGCTTAATTATTAATTAATATTAATTAATATATTATTTTACTGTAGCAAAGTAATTAGTGCTAATCTATATTTAATTAGTCTTAATTATTTATTAATATTAAATTATGAGAAATTAATTATACTTTACTGTTTAATAATAATTAATTATCCTAATTATAATTTAAGGTTTAATTAACCTTTAATTAACCCTAATTAATCTCTAATTATACTTAATTAATCAAGGTTATTGTTCAAAAGTAATTAACACTAATCTTAATTTAATTAACCACTAACTATAATTAATTAATCATTAACAGTAATTAATTAACACTAACAGTAATTTAATTAACAGATAGTGGGCCCCACTAGACACGTGACAGTGCCAGAGGCTGCCACGTGGCACTGTGGGCCCCACGGGAAGCCGAACCGCCGCGGTTGACCGGGCAGTGGGTCCCACTTGCCACGTGGCGCTGTGGGCCCCACTGGGAAGCTAAACCGCCGCGCGGGCTCGAGCTGTGGGCCCCACGTGATATGTGGCAAGTGGGACCCATTGCCCGGTCAACTGCGGCGGTTCGGCTTCCCGTGGGGCCCACAGTGCCACGTGGCAGCCTCTGGCAGTGCCACGTGTCAGGTGGGGCCCACTGCCAAGTCACAGAGCTGACGGGCTTCGTCATCTTCGCGAAGACGGGCCAAGGGCGCCGGGCTAGGGCACGGCTTTTGCCGGCCTTCCCGGCGCCAGACCACCTCGGCCCGCACGGCCGATGGTAGCCCTCGACGAGGGCTACACGCCTGTTGGCGGACCTTCGCTGGAGGTGGCCGAGATCGCCAGCAAAATCAAACCCTAATTTCTAGGGTTTCAGTCTAACGGTTTCTACTGTAACAATAGACCTAATTGCCAACGATCCGGTTGAGCTAGCCTAGATCAGACCCGTTGGATCGTCAATCGGGATCACAGGATAGCATTTCGAAATGAAAAATGCAATAATTGAAAGCGGGATGAGGGAGATCGGGGTACCTGAAGTTCGATGGCGGACGGGTGGCTGGGCTTCGGGGCTCGATCTGGCTCGATCCGGGCTCGGATTTTCGCAAACCCGGGGCCCAGAGGTCGGCCGAGGTCTTATAGACCCGTCGACGACCTCCCCGAGGCCGGGGAGGAGCCGGATTGGCCGGAAATGGCGGCGGGGCACCGCGTGGCGAGCAAGGGCAACGGAGCCGAGGGAGACGGCCCTATAGCCATTGGATCTGGATCAGATCCAACGGCTGCGATGGCGCCGTCCGATCTAACTGCGCCGTCAGCTACAGTTGACGGTAACTTTAAATATTATTATTTTTTGTTTTTTTTTTTAATTTTTCCAAAAAAATTTGAACATGATTTTCCTAGCTAATTTGGGGTCAAGGAATTCAATGACGATGTCGAATTTTCGATCCGACGAGTATTTTGATACCTCGATTTCCGGGGTATTTTTATTATTAAAATATTCGTCAAAATTTCGACGACTTCCGATTTACACGAAAACTTAACCCCAAGCTAATTTGGGGTCAAGAAATGCAATGGCGGTGTCCGTTTTTCGATCGGAGGTCAATTTAAATAGGTCAATTTCTAGGGTTTCTGGATTTTCAGCAATCAGGATTCGATCCATTTGACTCCTGGTTTGGACTAAGTTTCAGAGGTTGACTCCAATTGGCCTAATTAGCACTTATAATTATGTTTAAGACTTAGGGTTAGTCCTAATCAACTATGGTAACAACTCAGGTTGTTACAACATATTAGTCTAATACTTAAGATAAGTATTTTACTCATATCTTAAGTATTGGTTCTCGACCATACTCATGGGTTCGAGTCAGCAGCCATCAGTATGACTAGTAATAGTTAGCCTATTCTGGAAGATGAGTTAGTTGTCTTCCTGAGTAGCGCACCGCTTCGCCGCCGAATTATGGATTACCTCTTTTTGCGCACAATGATGAGGTGGGCGCTACAACTATCCCCCCCTTTCACTTAAAATACATTATCTATGGTTATCGCTATAGTATTGGCTGCTCAAATTAAGTTTAAACTTAAATAAAACATGGCTACTCAAAGATGTTATTATTATATACTCAAAGTTTTCATCATAAACGGCTGTCCAATTGCTGTGGTTGGTATGTTGTTGGTCATCTCCTCGCTTGAGCCTTCACCTTTGGCTTTAAGGATCATACACTTCTTTGCTGCCATGTTACTTGGTTTCACTCTTTTTGCCAATATGTATTTCCCGCGCACTCTATTCTTCCAATACGTATACAATCAATGATTGCTCAACTTCTCGTTTTATTCAAAGCATGAGTCATGAGAATAATATTTTGTTGTTCTATTGAATCAAAGAATATTTGAATTCTTGTATCCCTAATAATCGATCTGTGTTCTTTCGTGTGATTAAAGTTAGCATTTCTAAATCATGAATTTGCATGGGAGATTCAATTCTAGTTCTCCTTTTTTTCCTTGAATCTAGTTGCAATTTCGAACCCTAGATCGCCGGCCAGCTTTGAAACTCTAATTTCCATTCTGTCGAAGAGGAAGGCCACTTCGGGTCTGGGCCTCGTCTGTGCGGCCCGTCTCGTCATGCTCGATTTTTCCTGTGCTGGGTCGACCCGCTCAAGCTACATACTAGTTACTTGTGGGCTGGGCTGATGCAAACCATTCTTCGCAGAGCCTTTTTGTTGAAGTCGCTGTCTTCCTAAGGAGCAAATAAACACATATATATTAATACTTAGTTAATAAGGAATCTAATTAAATCAAATAATATATATATATATATATATCAATCTACAAATGTCCAAGTGCACTAAATTATACAATAATTCAATCAGTAAAATCAGAGGAGCAATATGAAACTGTCAAATTTCTGTTGGTGTAGCCTTTAATTTAATGACATTTAGGACCCTACCCTGAAAATGACCAAAATGCCCCTAGTATTCAATTGACCATAACTTTGTCAATTCAACTCCAAATTCAGAAATCCAAAGGGTTAGCTTAGAGTTTTGGTGTCATCAATAAACTGAAATAATATTTAGGACCTGAAACCTAGAAAATTGGAAATGACCAAAATACCCCTAAACCCTAGTTAGGTCATAACTTGACCATTTGAAGTCCAAACTGGATTAACTCCTTGTCAACACACTCAGTATATTATAGGAAAGCTATAGAAATTGAGTTTGCTAAAATTGGACCTCAAACGAAAAAGTTTGGTTTTTGTCTCCCGTTAATCGACAAAATTACCGAATTATTATTAGAAATTGAAATAACCATAGCTTAGTCATTTGACCTCAGATTGCAGTGTTCTTAGACTCTATGGAATCCTTGAACAGTAACTAATAATAAACTGCCTAAAAATTTAGATTCAATTAAGTGTAAATTACTAAAATTTTCTTAGTTCAAAATCCTTAGTTTGGATATATAAGTCCCATTTCTTATTCAAATTGAATGTACTTACTGTCTATCTTCAAGCTAGATAGAAATCATTTGGCAATAAGAAATTTTAATTTAGATTCATAATTCAAAAAGTAGCTTTTTGGACCCTAAAGTAGGGGTAAAATAGTTATTTTACACAAAATTTAAGTTAAGCATCTTTAATCCCTAAATTATCTTCTAAGTCAATAAAACTAATATTAGAATTGCAATAGAATCATTATAAGTGTCAAAATCAGTTATTAGGTCAAGATAGTTAAATTTTCTAAATTTTCTCTAAGTCTTTTCTTAGGACTTTATATATAACAACCCAGGTTGTTACTTAAATTAATTAAGACTAATCTTAGTCTTAATTAAGGTTCTAATTCACTAATTAAGTAATTTAGAACTCGTCTCTAAAACTTAGGTCAAACTAGGAGTCAACTAAATCAAAAATCAGAAATTCTAGAAAATCCCAAACCTTAAAAATTGATTTTTTATTGAGACCTCAAATTGAAAATCTGACTTCACCATTACGTTCATCACCCCCAAATTAGCTAGGGGTGAAGTTTTGAATGCATTTGGAAGTCATGGGATTTTCGTCGAATATTTTAATATTATTTAAATACCCCGAAAATTGAGATAAATAAAAACTCATTGGATCGAAAATTCGATCGCACCGTTGCGTTCCTCACCCCTCAATTAGCTAAGGGTGATTTATTGGGAATTTTAAAATACATTTAATTAGTCGAATTTTTATAAATAAAAATCAGATTGAAAATAATTAAATAATAATTATTTATAAATTCCTGGACGGTTTCCGTCAAAATCATCGAGCGACATTTCCATACTGATGGCATCTCCAATTTTCGTCTAGCTGGATTGGTGTCTTCTGCATCATCCGATTGAAATCAATCGGACGATCGGCGCGTCGTCTTACTCATGCGAGACGCGTGGATAACACACGACGAGGGTGACCGCGTGTTGCAACTTTCGTCCACCGCTCAATGCATTCATAGCAACCTCCATTTAGCTTAGACTGAGGAAGAGTTTTAACACTTTGCAAATTCCAGAACATTTGGCCATCCCGAGTCTAGAACTGCGAATCTCCTCTATCGCAACCTGCCTTCGATCAAACCTTCGGCGCATCCTTGAGGTACCTCAGTGTGCTTTCCCTTTTTGTCCCGTATGAATATGCCTTGCTCCAGAATTTCGTTTAAAATTGCTTGAATATAGTATTGATGAGTTAAAGTGATTTCAATTATCTCTCTGATTTCGATTCCAATTGCAGTCGATATGTACTACTCGTACTTGACGCCTCTCCTGCTATGTTAAATTCTTCATTTATGATGATTGTTGTCATCTCTCATTACTGCAATTTAAAACTAAGCAGTCTAATTGGAAATCAAGAAGTAAATTGCTGATTCATTCTTGAGCAATTCAGCAATAAATTCCCTCCTGCGCATTTGATCGGTGGTTTATATTATTGTAATTCGATAGTACCATATTGATCAAGCAAATCTGAGAATCTCGATCCAATTGAGGGCATGTGAGTAGGCCTTTTGTATCCTCAAAATGGCAGCGATTTTTGAGATTAGGGCATCTCGTTTCTCGGCGTTATAAATGGACTAAGAAGGAGATAAGGGTCTTAATCAAAAGACCGGAGCATAAGCTCTCATCCAAGCCCTGAAACTGGTCTTGAGAATGATTGATCGCCGAGATTGCCGATGCCCTAGCTGCCTCATTCGCCGCCTGTGGAGAAGGCGAAGCCCATTTTTGATTTGGGTCGGGGCTACCTCGACCCGTACTCGTGCAATCGGGCCGATGGCGTTCCGTCAAGACAACTCTAGGCGTAGGGCCCACCCATCGCAGCTTCGCCAGCATTTGATTCCTCACTGCTCACCACGTAGGGGCCGGGTCCCATGCGCCATTGAATTAAGATTAAATGTTTAATTAAAACTAAATGAAATAATTATGAGTATGATAATTTAATTTGGAAAATTATAAATATTCAAACCCTTATAACTTGAAAAATATAAACCCAAAAATATCAAAATTGTATATCATTGGAATCAAAAAAATAAGAAGAACACATTGAGACTATCAAATCTCAATTTGGATGAGTGTTTAACCTAGTGATATTTAGGGTTCAATAGAAGTGACATAAATGATTCAAATTTTTATTTGATCATAACTTTCAAACTATTAATCCAAACATATTGAATATGGGTCTTAAAATACTCAAAAAATTCTAAGGATTCATCTAGTAATATCCATTTTGATGTTTGGATTAGTTTGAGCCTAATCACTTTTAGGACTTAATCCTAATTAGCCTAACTAGACATAGAACTTCAATTGATCATAAGTTAGTCAATTTAACTCCAAATTAGGTGATCCAAATATCAATTTAGATCAAAAAAATCTAAATTACAGTAATTTATAAAAATATTTAGGATCCATTGGTTAGATTTGTTAATCAGCCTTAATTACCCTAAAAATTGATTAGTGAATATTAACAAATCTAATTATCCAAATTGTACAAATTAAGTTTCAGAAAACCCCTAGTACCTATTAGAACCTAACTGTAGAGGTGGATTAGTAAATTGGTGATTAATTTTACTAATCACTCACTAATCACCTTAAATCTTAATTAGGCCATAACTTAGCCAAACGGAGTCCAAATTGAGCCTACCACTAGTCATTAAAATCAGTGAATTAATTGTGGCATACAGCCACTAAAATTATTCAATTTGGATGCCAAATGAAAAAGTTAGGATTTTTGACCCTTAATTAAGAATCCTTAATTACCCTTTAAACCATAAAATTTGTATTGGCTATAACTGAGCCAATACACATCAGAATTTAATAATTTAAGATTATATGGAAACCTTAGGGCATAATCTATAGTAAACCAACATAAAAATTTAAGTGTCATTAAGGTAAAATTACCAATTTACCCTTATAGGTCAAATTCCTTAAATTGACCTTATAAGACTTAATACTTAACCAAAATTAATGAACTTACTGTCTAAACTCATATTATATAGTAAGTAATCATTCCACTTTATTAAAATTCAAAATTTAACCCTAATTTATAAAGATGAGATTTAGACCCTTAAGTAGGGGCAAAATGGTAATTTTGCTCAAAATTAGGGTTTAATATTTTTAAAACCCTAAAATCACATTTTAAAAACATTTCAAACAGTAAATAGAATGATTTAGGATAGAAATTGTATAAGTCCAAACATTAAATTGATTTTAATCAAAATCTCAAGTTAATTTCTTAAATAAAGTGTGAGTGCTCATCTTTTCTTAATCATTCTTAGATCTTTCCTTAAGTCTTATAACACTAGTTTGGAAGTGTGTCATGAGTGATACTCTTAGCACTTAAGAGCTTTAATTCCTAAGATTAGAAATAGATCTTAGGTTAAAATTCATCTAATGAGTAAAGTGGGTTACTCATTAAGGTGAAACCTTGAACTTACTAGTTTATTAGATTTTTCATAGTTTATTAATTAATTATTTGATCTTTTAACATTAGAGTTAAGATTATAAATATATCCTATTAAACTTGACTTAATTCAATAGGATTTGCCTTAAAACTAAATCAGTGAGATGGGATTACACCTTAGTCCTTATGATAACCTTGTGATTAAGAAATTAAATTTCATTCTTTGGAATTTGATTATTAATCCTTTAAATATTGATTTGGCTAATCAAGGTTTATTTAGGGTTTATAAAATAATAACTTAGGACGATTGATTTAATTATTTTAACCTTTTAGGCGACTTTGATTCAGTTATAATTAGGATGTGGCCAATTGTGGCGGCCCTACCCCGCCGTGGTCCTGTTAACTCTTAAGTTAACATAATTATGGTGGAGGGGTCACCAAATGACAAGGTCCCCACTTAGGGTTGGATTAGACATACATTATAATCCAACTTAACAAAGGACTTTGCCATTCATCCAAAAATTACTATCACTAAATGATCATACAAGAACTCAGAGTGCAGAAGCAATAAAAGTATAACATCCATCCATACAGTATAAATACAATAATACAGAGTAAGTAAAGAGCTAAAAAGAAAAGTTAAACCTGTATTATTACAACAAATTAAAATAGATTGAAAGACTGAAAAGAACACTCAGTCTCACAAGCAGAAAGAAAACTAGAACTAAAGATCTTTAGGAACGGGCTCCTCCTCCAATGGCAAGCTCTCCACTAGATCAACTGCTCCAACAAACTCAGAACCTACCATTATCAGTTTCATAATGGTAGGGCCCCAGCCAACAAAAGAAAAACTGGTTAGATAATATGTCTAAGTACATTTTAGGACAAACAATTTTATTAGGTTACTTGAATATCACCATCAACCAGAAACTGAAGCAAAAAGGTGCAGAAAAGCGTATAAAAAGAACAGTAATAAGTTATAAACAAACAGTTTATAACTAAAGCAATTATGAAGTAATACATACCTCCTCCAAGCAACTGCAACAAAGACAGGTAAGCAAAAGACTAAACAAAACTGTAAGAAAAGTACAACCTAAATATGCTTATGATCAAACAGAATATGCTAGGCGACATCCATAATTTGAACAGTATAAAACTGAAAACAACTAACATCCTAGGTGAGCATATGAAAATAGTAAATAAAACTAGCATCCTATATATAACATGTGTAGGAAAGCTGTAGATAAAATAGTGCTACAATGCAAAATATATAAGTAAAACAGTAACTGAAAATGGAAACTGCAGTGACCATCTAAGTCACTCAAACTGAAAACATACTCAGCAAATCTTAGCCTGATGAGCTAAGAAACTCTGAACTGAATGTCACTGAAAACTCTTAGCCTGATAAGCTAAGATAAAACTGAATATAAGTGTACTTAAATTAGTATATCCATATCAGAATCCTGACTTTATAGTTAGTAGGGCGAGAGTCTATCCATCCTATCACTCGGACTAGGCATGGCCAATAGACTGTCGGACATTAAACCCTCGAAAGGTTGCCGACCCCGAACGAGTTGATCGAAGAGGTATACTAATCAAGCTACACCTTACAAACCACTTGTAAAACGAAAACACAATGCTGCTTATAAATGCTCCAAATTAACATAAGATATTTATTAAATATCTTAAGTTCATAATATATGTTCAAGGTATAAGGCTCCAAAATCAAGGAATGCGAAGCATCAAAATCAAAGTGCAAGAAAACTCTATCTAAAATACAGGTGATATCCGTTATTATCTACTTTATTCATACTATCTACTCAAAGTTACATAAGTTTCAGAATCATCAATTCTTACGCATTCTATAACTTAGAATCACGAATCCTACTAGTTGAAGATAATTAGGACTGGCCAAGTCCTAATTATAACTTAATCAAAAGATGACTATTTGGCTAAAATGAATAAATCATCGACCTAATTTTGTAATTTAATTCATCCCAACAACCTCATCTTGATTAGCCAAATCAAGATGAAAAGATTAAGAATTAGACTCCAGATGATGGGGTCTAATCACTTAATCTAAAGGTAAAATCTAAGGGTCTAAGTTTAGAACCCAAAGCTCACAAATTAAGTTAAGGCAAGTCATAATGATAAATCAGTTCATTAGGATAGATCTTTATTCTTAATTCTAGAGTTTAAAGATCAATTAATTATTTAATAAACTAAGAAAATTTATAAACTAGAAAACTCAAGGTTTCACCTATTGAGTAACCCAATTTACTCAATAGATGAATTCTAACTTAAGATCTATTCTTAATCTTAGGAATTTAAAGCACTTAATTTCTAAGAGTGTCTCTCAAGACACACATCCTAACTAATGTTATAAGACCTAAGAATGGGTCTAAGAATGATTAAAGAAGGAGAACACTCACTTAGGACTAAGAAATTTTCTTAAGGAGCAAAATTTTGAGATTTTAATCAAAATCTAATTATGACTTGGATTTGATTAATTTCAGTTCTAAGTCATTCTATTTACTAATTTTAATGATTAGAAACTGAATTTAAAGTTTTTAAAGGCTAAACCCTAAATTTGGGCAAAATGACCATTTTTCCCCTATTTAAGGGTTCCAAAGATCAAATTTTGATCTAGGGCTTAAATTCTAAAATTTTCTTTTGAAAAGTATTTCTTACTGTCTAATATAGGATTAGACAGCAACTAAATTAATTTTGGGTGATTATTAAGCCATATGAGATCAAATTAGTGAATTTGACTCATAAGGGAAATTTAGGAATTTGACTATATAAAAGTTAAATTTTCTTTCATATTACTGTTCTTTACTACCTAAGCTTTTCATAGAATTTAAATTTGCTAAATTCTGATAAGTATTGGCCAAGTTATGGCCAATACAAAAGTTAGGGTTAAAAGGGTGATTAAGGAATCCTTAATTATGGGTCAAACCTAATTTTGTCAATTAGTATCCAAATTAAGCAAAATTAGTGGCTATGGTTTACAAATAGTCCACTGATCACAATGATATATGGTAGGCTCAATTTGGACCTAATTTGACTAAGTTAAGACCTAATTAGGGTTTAGGGTTATTAGTGAATGATTAGCAAAATTAATCACTCAAACACTAATCCAACCTTATAAATTGATTCTAAATGATTCTATGAGTCCTCTGAAACTTAAATCACTCAATTTGGATTAATAGATTTGCTTAAATTCACTAATCAAGATTTAGAGTAATTAGGGATAATATGCAAATCTAACCGTTGGATCTTAAATATTTTTATAGATTTTTGTGGATTAGGTTTTGCTGATCTAAATTAGTGTTTGAATTATCTAATTTGGAGCTAAGATGACCAACTTATGGTCATTTGAAGTTCTATGGTTAATTAGGGTAATTAGGTTAGGTTCTAAATGTCATTAGTCAAATCCTAATCCAAACAGCAAAGTAAATACTTTCAAATTAATCCTTAGAATTTTCTGATCATTTTAAGACCCATATTGGGTATATTTGGATCAATCTACACAAAATTATAAGCTAAATAAAATTTGTGACATTTAATTTAACTTAAATTTAAACCCTAAAAATCACTTTATTAAATATAAGTCAAAATGCAAAATTAATAGTGCCATAATATTCCTTTGTTTTTGTTGAATCCAATGATATATAATTTTGCATAATTTGGATGTGTAAATTGCAAGATATTAAAGTTTGAAGATTTGAATTTAATTAATTATCTAATACAGTTTTAATTTAGTTAATAATTCCATTATTTATATATATATATATATATATAATTATAATTACGTTTTTAATTTTGACTATTAATTATATAATATATATATATATATATTATTATTATTACTGCAAGACACGTGGCAAGCCACGATTGGCTGAGACAGAGAGTAGCGGGCCCCACAGCTTCAGGATGGCAGCAGGACCAAGCCACGCGTCGCCATTCAACTCGCGTGACAGCCAGTGTGGGCCCTGCGCACTCGAGTGGCTGTCGAAAGCTGACAGAATCTGAGCCGAGACGGGTCGGGCCCGGGTCGACCCGGCCCGACCCCAAAGCTCTTCTTCCTTCACCCCGAAGCCGATGCTACTAGGGTTTCCATTTCGCGACTCCTCCGGCGACGGTAAGGCTCAACCCACATGGCGGCGAGAAGAGGAGATCGAGACCTTTCTAATGACAGGTGTATCGAAGCTCAAGACGACCTGGATCGGCGACAGGATCTAACCCTAGGTTCACATAGGCGGCGAAACCACAAAAATACTGTATACTACTGTGGATGAAATTGAAATTAAAATGCGTATGAGTTCGATCAACCCAATCGAATCCGATAGATGATCAATCTATAGTGCGGAATAAGAAAATGAAATTGAAGAAATGCGAAATGATTAAAGATTGAGGGATGGAAGTGTACCTCAAATGGACGACAGACAGAGCTTGGGGTTCGATTGCAAAGATTCTTGGCTTCCGAGGTGAAACCGAGAAACAAGGAAGTCCTTAAGGTCTTATACTCTACCTATTGCGGTGAGAAAGTAGCAGTGGAGGCCATCTGGAGCGGTCGCGGTGCTGCGCCTATCGCGCGTCGTGAGCGAGAGCTTAGCGCGACACGCGCTGAGCATCGAGGAAGACGATGCTTGAGCCGTCTGATCTCGCGCCGAGATCTGATCAAATGGCACATATGCTTCCTGATTGGCTGGACAGCGATCTTAGTGGCGTGAGGATAAATGAACGGCAGTTTAAGTAATCTAACGGAAGTCCGTTAAGTCGATTTAATTAATTTTAATAAATTATTTATATTGATTTCTTAAATAAAATTTTAACCAATAATTTTATACTTCTAAAAATTTCCAATAAATCACCCCTAGCTAATTGAAGGGTGAGGAATGCAACAGCGCACTCGGATTTTTGATCTGAAGAGTATTTAATTATTCAAATTTTCATGTATTTAAATAATATTAAAATATTCGACGAAAAATCAACGACTTCCAAATGCCTCCAAATTTTCACCCATAGCTAATTTGGGTGTTCTGAACGCAATGGCGAAGTCAGATTTTCAATTTGAGGTCTAGATAAAAAGTCAATTTCTAGGGTTTTGGATTTTCCAGAATTTCTGATTTGGCTCAATTGACTTCTGAGTTGACCTAGGTTTCTGAGGCGAGTTCTAAATTACTTAATTAGTGACTTAGAACCATAATTAAGACTTAAATTAGTCTTAATTGAGCAAAGTAACAACCTGGGTTGTTACACCAATCCTAATTATGTTTAACTTATAGGTTCATAATTCTAAGTTACAGATAGTGTAGGAATTGTTAATCTGAATCTTATGTAACTTAGAGTGGTTAGAATATTTAAATTAGAAAATAGGTGATATCACAAAGTTTGTGCAGTGCTATTTATTACTTTGAATTTGAAATTGCCATGCTTTCCTTGTCATTTGAGTCTTTTATACTGTTGGACATATTTTAGAATCACTTGCTAAATATTTTATGATATAATTTGTATTTCATTCACATGTCATATGCATAATTTTAAGAGAAACATTAATAAACAATATACTTCTGGTTTATGTTTTACTTAGCCTGCCACTTAGTATGACTTTACTTTAGGACAACTTTTGCCTAGGGAATTTCCCCTATGGTACTTTACTTTGGCATTAGGATATTTCTCCTATATGCTCTTTAGATACTTTGTGGATTTTACTTTAGGATCTGGGATATTTCTCCTAGATGCCTCTTTGGTGGATATTATTTTAATCTGGGATGTTTCTCCTAGATTATCAGATAGACTTTACTTTTTGGCAGTCTAAGTAAGAGTATCTCACACGTACAGTACTTTAATCCACATTACTTATATTTACTTTTCAGACTCTTTACAATTATTTTACATGTTTTCTTTACACTTTAGACTTACTTTATTTTACCATTTCAACATATTTTTTTTTCATATTTTTCATTTTATGCAGTTCCTTTACATTTCAGAACTTTCTGTATGTTAGCCGTTTTACTTACTTGAGAGCATGTTAGGATGCTAGTCTTTATATTTTCAGTACAGTACTTTTACTTATACTATAACTGGCATGTTAGTTTGATCATATTCATTATGACTTTTCTTTGTACTTAGTAGATTATAATTATACTTTACTTACCTTATATTGTAGCCTGAGTTGAGGTATGTTTCTACCTCATAATTTGTTCTTCCTTTCTTGTTGCTTTACTGCTATGCTATGCTTAATTCCAATTGTGATATCATTAAAATACATTAAAATTCATTACCTTAAAATGTACTTAGATATTTTGTCTAACAAGATTTTTCTTTTGTTGGCTGAGGCCCTACCATTATGAAACTAATAATAGTAGATTCTGAGCTTTTTGAGGAGATTGAGCCTACAGAGGAGCAGATCCAGGAGGATGTCCAGACTACTGAGGGACCTTAGTCTACTTACTAGATTGCTTTACTTTACTTTTATATTGTGAGGATGAGAGACTCTTTTCATTTTCAGTTCTTTAAACTTCAAATGTTTGTAATAATATATGATTAAATTGTACTTTACTTTTCCTGCATTATATATATTCTGAGTTGGATGTCTTTACTTTATAATATGGATGATTACTTCAGTTGATTTTTTTCTTCCGCACTCTAATACTCATTAAGTGATTGTTAATCTTTACTTTATTATGAAAAGTACATATTTTCCTTAAGATTGGATTGGAGTCTTAAAATTCCAACCTAATGTTAAGTATAAGATGTGCTTAGTGACGGCCACTCCTTAAGCTTTATGAGTAGAAGGGGCAGCCGCCACATTATACCTCACAATAAGATTATTTCTAATACTATGACTAGATCATATGTTAGATTTCATTCATTAAAAATGAAGTTTTTTAATAAATGAATCCTTAGTTTTATTAGTTTTTAGATTTTTACAAATTATTCTGATTATTTTATCATTTAACCCTAGATTCAGGATAGGTGATTCATCCTATTAAGTTTGATTTGCTTAATAAGATTTACCTTAATCAATAGATCACTTTTTGAATGAAACCTAGATCTTATGTCTTATCCTTTTGGATTATGTGATTAAGCCCAATCTCATAGTATTTAATCCATAATCTATACTTTAGTAGATTTTGATCAGATCTTAGATAGAACGCCTAATTTATCAAATTAGGACGTTATGATTTATTAATTTAAACATGTAGTCATGCTTGATTGAATTAGATTATAACCTAATCAGTTCTAATTCTTTTAACTTATAAGGATGTAGTAGGAATTAGAGATTCTAAACTTGTGTAACTTATAATAGTTAGAATCGTTTAATTAGACAACAACAGTGTCATCATGTATAGAAGAGTCCCTTGCTTACTTTATTTATTTTGTTGCTACATATTCATTATATTTTGTGCTTAATTCATTGGACATGTCATATAAGAAAACTTTGTGCATGAAATGAAAACTTAGAATAATTAGGATAATAATTATCTTAGGGTTCAGTATATTATAGTAGATTCGGGTGCATATTTACCCTAATAGATATGGGTAAGGAGTAATAAGGATGTTTAATATTACTCATTGAGGAGTGTGTATTAAGCTTGGAACCTATATAGTATTGTAGGCATGCTTAACTCCTCAGCTATTTTTGGATATGTTCACAGAAACAAAAGTAAACTAACTAAAAGATTCTGCATTTATATTTACTACTTCCTCAGTTTTACTGCTGTTCTATCTACCTTAGCTAAGAAAGGCTATGGGAATTTCTGTCTGTCCTAGCCCAGAAAGGCTTTGGAAATTTCACTGGGTCAGATTGGCCAAATTTTTGATATGACAATCTGTACATACCTATTTTAGTTTTAGCTTATCGTGTACACTGTATTATTGATGCATGTTTCAATCAGTTATGTTACTTTACTTACCTGCTCACTTGTATGTATTTATAAGATACTATACTTTACTGCTTACTATATGTACCATTTTTAGATTTTTGTCTTTAATTAGCATATGTCATATGATCATCAGTATGTTTAGGATTATAATTTACTTTCATTACTTTTATTTATTGCACTATATATATGTATATGCCCATTCCTTGCTTAGTTTGTTGAGGTGTGCTTTTGCCTCACTTTTTATTTAGTTATAAATGATGTATTTATAACTTATCTTATTACTTATATGCTTACTGCACATATGCTTTTAGTTCACTTTTGTTATGTTTAAGTATAAAATAGTGACATTAATAATTCATCTAAAATATTCAGCATAAAATGTACTTAGATAATTTTCTAATAAGATTTTTTTTTATTGGCTGGGGCCATGGTATTATGAAACTGATAAAGTCAGATTCATATAGATTTGAAGAGCTAGGTGTTGAGAAAGAAGAGCCATTCATAGAAGAGGAGCACTAGCCAGAAGAGCCAGACATCATCTAGTTCCTTTTTAGCCTTTTATGATAATAAAAAATTTTGTTTCAGTGTTTTAAAACTATTCATTAAATGTTGTAATAATATAAATATTATGACTGTGATTACTTTTCTACACTTTATTATTTATTGAGCTATATTTTGTTTCTTACTGGATGTATGGTGAATGGATGTAATACTTATTTTATTTTGCTTCTACACTCAGTATGCATATCTTATTTAGTGATTGATCTTCTTAGTTATTCTGTGCAATAGTGAGGCAAAAGACATACCTCAAATATAAACTAAAAATAAGGCTAAGCAATACATATGTAGACATAGTGGAAATATTGAAATAAAATCTAATCTAAACATGCTGATGATCATATGAACTATGTAAATTTAAAATAGCCAATTCAATAGTAGTATGTACAGTAAGTAACAAAAGATCTTGCATCATATATATAAGCAAGTAAGTAAAGTAATTAACTGATTAATTAATATATTTTAATAACCCAAACTTAATCTTGATTATGCCAATCAAGATTTAATAATTTTTTGTTCAAACTCCAAATTAGGGTTTAAACCTAAATTTTATGTACTAATCTTCTAAGGATCTAAGGGTTCACACCCACACTTATTCTAAAAGTAGAGAATCTTAGAAGAAAGGTTAAAGGAACTATAACTTTAATAAATCTAGATCACATGATAAATTAAGATATTATTTGGAAAAATAAATATTACCATTAACAAATTATGCATTACAACAATTGGTATTTTAATAAATAATTCAAGAAATTCATAATTTAAATTTAGTTAAACTAATAATTTCTAAGCAATCAAAGCATGGATTTTAAAAATCAACTCTATATTTATTCAATGCATGATTTTATTGAAACTAGGTTCAATTTTGGTATATTTTTGCATTATTAAGGTTTTGGGATCATCAAAATATGAAAAATATGCAATTTGGGCAAAACTGGGCAGTTTTGCGCACTATGGCACGTTGTGGCGCTTTTAGGCACGACGGTGAGCAATGGCGCAGTAGCGCCTATTGGCCGAGAGCCAGAGGTTACGACGTGCTATATTTCCAACCATTGTGAGATCTGGGTGCTACGGCACACAGTAGCGTCCCCTGGTCGAGAGCCAAGCACTACGGCACACAGTGGCGCCAAAATTTATAAGAGATGGGTGCTAAGGCACGCGGTAGTGCCCCCTGGCCGAGAACCAGGCGTGGTGACATGCTGTGGCACGCTATGGCGAGCTGTGGCGCGCTACGACATAGCCAACCCGAGACGTGGGTGTTGCGATGCTCTGTCACGCCTCCTTACCTAGAGCCAGGCGCTACGGCGTGCCATAGCGCTCGACAGTGATTTTGCCTGTGTAAAAACTAAAACATGCCCCCTTTAGCACCCAAATACTATTAATTTAGGGCACATCAAGTGCGGTGCCATATACCGATGAAAAGGTCTTTTCGAGACCTTTCCATTGATACTAAAATTGACACAAAATGATTATTTTAATAATGGAAACAATGAAGCTAAATGTTCAAATATACAAAATTATACTTGCAGAATTCATCTTCTGCCCTAACATTTACAGCCTTAATAAGCTATAATGGATTCCATATCTCAACCACATATTCTTAAGGATGTGAAGTAAGTATAGGAACAAAATGGAGTAGCTATTGGATCAAACCAATGAGGAAAAAGGAGGTACCTTAGACTTGAAAATAACATTTTTCTCTTAAGGATCCTTGGGAGCTTGGGCTTGAGAGTTCCTTCAGCAGCAGCAGCTAAGAAATTGAGAAAATGGAGGTTGAAGGGGCTCTTTTAAAGAGGGAGGAAGGTATGGCTTTGGATGAGTTATCCCATCACAGCAGCAAATGGAGAGGAGAGGGCATGGCTTGCATGTGTAGGAGCAAAGGGAGAGGTGGCGTTCACAGCAGGAAAAAAGGGGAGGTGGGTCCAGCCAGGAGAGAAAATTGGATTTTCATTTTTTTATAAATTTTTATTTAATTAATTGATTTATGTTTTAAAAGTCAAATTAATAAATGAGCTCCGAAAAAAATTCCCAAAAATTCACTCCTAATTAAATTGGGGTTGAGGAACTCAACGACAAAATTGGATTTTAATTAGGAGTTCAATTTAATTACCCTAATTTTCGGAGCATTTAAATATATTAAAATTTTTGCAAAAATCCAACGACTTCAATTTTGAGGTCAAAAATTAAATTTCTAATTAATTTAAATATTAAAATATTCCATAATATTGGATTGAGCTCCAAATCGCTCCAAAATTTCAGGATTTGGTTCTAATGACCAGATAAGCTTAATGAAATGTTAATTAGGATGCGATTAAGTTAAAATTTAGCTAAATAATAATCTTGGGTTGTTACATTGGTGGTGTTATTCCTTTTGTTTTAGATTATTTCTTTTCTACTAAGGCTTATAATACACAACAATGAAATAAGGAGTGATTGTGTCCTCTAAGAAGGGGTTGAGGACCAATTTCTTTAGACTCACCACTCTATGGACCATACTGACAAGTAAGGAATACCTTCATTGTACGCTTATAAACTGTTTATCTCATAGTGGCAATGAGTGAAAGTTGCATGAAGGCTAGTAATAAATATAATGATAGATATTGCATGATTGTTTTTTTTATTTGCTACATAACATTACTTAATTGCTATTATTATAATTACTTGAATAACATATGGTCATATGCAATAATATGCTCTACTACTTGAAATAGTTGTTGCTTTATTTAATTGCTTTAAATATACTATAATTGTATCTACTATTATTATGTATCCCAATCTGATGGATATTCTTTTCCATGTGCAAAAATCATTTAGGTGGGCTATCTCTTTTAGAGAGCTAATATATATGGTGAACATTTTAGAAAAATTAAAGATATTTCTAACATAATTTTAGAATATCATTTAATTTAATTTATTTTTTATTTTCTTAAATTTTTTGTTTGCAATAATTGGATTATAGATATTTCTTGATGATTTGGAAGCTCAATATGTGTGACTTATTTTAATAGATAATTCTCTTTCTTAACTTGAGCATTTTATTTATTGAAAATCAATATATTTTCCTTTTTATTATTTACTATTTAAATTCATCTACCTTGATCCCTATATGTTTTAGATGCATCTTGGTTTTATTTTCACACATGCCCAAATGCGACTAGAACAATGTAGGGGCAGAATTTCATCAAATATCCTGTTCGTCCCGTATTGCTGGCTAGGTGCTCATACATGCCAATATGCGTGTAAATATAACCGAATGGCTATAACCCCCTTAGAATCATTTTCTTAGTTTTATTTCTTGTCGTTATGATGTAGCATTCTCGTGGGACACATAGAGCTTTAGCCGCAATTGCTAGGATTGTACGAACTTGTATTAGCGCAAATAAGTTATGGTTTCATCCACTTTGATGTAATTTAAGAGACACATTTAAATCTATTTGAGCTAAATTATTATTCATATATGTTTGTTTATGTTAGGATTGCACCACCTTTTTATTAATATATTGATTTATATCAAAAAATTATTAATTATACTTTGTATTTACTGAATCTAATTTGTTGCTTAACAAATATTGTATTGCTTGTTGATATAATTTATATTACCAAGAAACTTATGATGATTGTTTGTATAGTAATTATCATTTATTTTCAATTATTAAATGTTCCATATTAATTATCAAATAATTAGCATAATTGGAGTATATTTTCATACTACTTGCAAAAGATGTTGAAATGGTAACATTGAGTTATTAGTGCCATCATTATTTTATTTTCATATATGATTATACGATTATGTTATATCCCTTTTGTGTGGCATTGTTGTAGCCATTCATTTAGCATTGTGGTTGCCATTTATATGACTTTAAGAGGTGCCTTTTTGTGGCAATGCAATTTTTAATTAGAAATAAAGCAATCAATGAAGTTTATAATCTCATTTCAGGTAATATTGTTATTGTAGGAGGTTTACGTATACAAATGTGGTGTTGCTTACATATTCTTTGGGAAGTGATTGTTGACTTGTTTCTGACAAAGAGCATGTATTTATGTGTGGCACACTAATGAATGTTGTTAATTTTTCTAAATTAGCATGGTGCTTTGGTGGAATTCTAGATTGAGGAGGGGCAATTGATATGATTTTCAATCATTAAATTAAGTGTTATAATTATAGTAAGTAGATACAAATCATTAATGAACATTTTGTATTGACATCAATATATCATTTTGCTTTATTGCACATCATATTTGTCTGATCTTAGTATTGAACATCATTTCTACATTCTTATTATCTATTCAGTCAATATTAATATGATATCGTTGTTTGTTTATCTTGTATTCATTTTGAAAAATACAAGTGAATGCACTATTCTACTTATATTATCTTATAATTTTTTATTTGACTTATTTTTCTAAAAATTTCACAAATACTGTTATAACTTTATTATAGCCTTATTTTGTTCAACAATAAAAATGAGACAGAGTTAAACGGTAAAGTTAAATAAGTGATCTCTAATCTTTTTAAACATTACTCCCGTGCAAGAGTTCATAAGAGGTGTAATCAGGATATATATGTATTTGGAAAACATTATAATGTTCTCAAATTAATGATCTTACATATTTATGAGAAATTATATTGTATGCTTAAATATGATTTTGTGATTGATATTTTGAATTTTTGATTATGATTAAAAGAGATTTAGAGATTTTAAGTTTTATTCTAATTTCTTAGAATGTTCCGAAATCATAGTAAAACATTAAAAAGTGGTATTATAGTAAAAAACAAATATATATATATTTTTTTTGACAAAATTCACTTTAGCCAAAATTTTAAAAAATTTAAACCCCATGCGACCTTGGTGTGGGCATGGGAAGATGGCCAGCTTCGAGTCTGGTTCAAGTCGATCAATCAGACTCAAACTCAACTTAAATTTGTTTGACTTAGAATTCGAATCATTTTGAAATAAGTCAATTAGAATTCAAATAAAGCGGTTCATCTCGAATTGGACAAAAAATTTATCAGAATCAAAATATTTCAAATTGGAATTGGAATTTCGAGTTTCTGTCAAATTCGTTTGCTGTCCGTACCCTACTACTGCAGCTTATTAGAACCTTCGTATAAAAATGCAAGCCAGTCAGCCAAATGCTCCGACTCCACTCTCTCATCGGATCGTCTTTTGTCCATGTCTTCGCCGCTTTTGGCATCTCCGGCCAATTTTCCTACTGTAATTACGTGTAAAGGTACTTTCTTTTCTTCCTCTGATGATGTTCTTGTTATTTTCCTTTGTACTTCTTCCAAAATAAAAGTTCCCTTGACATTCTGATGCGCTCGAGTTCCGCCTAAGCCGCGGTGGCATGGGGGCCGGGCGAGCCACTTTTGTTGGAAGAGGTGCAGGTCGATCCACCCAAGGCATTCGAGATCCGGATAAAGGTTTTCTGCTCCTCTCTTTGCCGCAGCGATTTCACCCAGTGGGAATCTAAGGTTTGTCGGGTTATCAAGATTGTATTGTTTGTATTTGTTGAGGTTAATAAAGATATTTGGCACATTCTGGAGAAGGAATGCAGACACGCGGATTCTTTTTTTTTTTTGTAGGGTTCTATGCCCTTGCCCCCTGAACTGGACGGGAGTGGATCTGCATATCTATCCATAGTTCACACACACTCTCTTAGAAAAAAGAAGCATATAAATTTACTTTTGCAGGATGTCATTACTCCCATTGAACTTAATAATTCAACTCGATTGGAGTCTGTGTGTAAGATAGATTGCCAAAGCCCGTTTAATATTATTTAAACTTATCATTTAAAACCAAATATATACATGAGCTAGCATAAATTTATTTAGGTTTTTAATTGTCTCCCGATTTATTACTTCAACCTTCTTTACTATCTTTTGTTAGATTTTAATAGTTCAGATTTAATGGCAGTAAAAAAAGTAGTCGCATTCCCCACATTATTTTTTTGTCCTATTGTTTTTTAAAATCTAAGTGAAAAATGATGGTAGACATGCACAGTTCATATTACTATTATGCACAGTTCATATTACTATTTGTTAGGACTAATGCAAATAAGATTGATGCTAAATGATTGAACAAGGGACTTTTGTTCTCCAAAAATTGGAGTGCAAACTAATCAATTTGCATGCATTTTGAAATTTCAGTGGTTGGCATGAATTATTTCTAGTTTATACTGTGTTTATGGTGCGTTCATACTTGATCAATTATTTCTTGAAGGATTACATTGCTTCATGCATTTGTCATCCCATGATAGCCCTTGTCTAAATATTCTACATGCAAAAGATCTATTTCGATCTTTGCCAGGTACCGTAGCCCATGCTGATCATTGTTCTAGCCCCTTGATTCACCTCTTTATTTCCCAAAATTTGACATTCAATGGCATCCACAGTGCCCATATGCTACCCTTTTAATTACCTCTGTTCCTCCCTTGTTTCTCCACACCCAATCATGGCTCCCAATTTGTCAATCAAAATAAGTTTCTCAGCCTTGAAAAATGCTTGCCAACCTCCTACTACCCTGGCCTCCTTTGACCCTCTGCTGTCCATCTTTGGAAGATTTATGGTGGCTTCTAGGATGTATTTGTTTATTTTTTATATTTCAAAATTTTGTTGCACCAGACCAAAAATTTTTCATAATGCACTTTGGTGACATAAGGCATGTGTTTTCTTACATTGCATATATTTTTTCTTTAAATTTAAACTCACTAAATTAAAGCAGCACTACTATCGCTTAAATGTTATAGGTTTTCATTCAATGCATTTTTCTAATAAATAGATTGAAAAGTGTATCCCACTTTGAAGTTATTATTATTTCTTAGACTGCCATACCTGTCCGGCTTGTAAGAGTTAACAATTTGGGCATCACAGCTTGAATAAGTTGCGACAATGAATTACTTAAAATCTGATCCACATCTCCTACCAGTATTGAACAAAAATTGAACTATTTTTTTATTCCTTGGAGGTCATATGAAGTTATTTGTTAAGCTATAATGATTAATACTACTTTGTTTTAATTACTGCTTTCATAGTTAGAAAAATAATCTATTACATGTATGGTATAAGTGAAAGCACGGAATGTTTACTGCTATTAAACATACGGATGGATGATCAAATGTGCATGTTGGTGACTGCAGCCAACAAGCTAGTGGTAACAGTAGGCAATTAATTTACATCAACAAGCAGATGGAGGGGGGGTGGCCTACTGGCTTGCAAGGTGGTAGTTGACTATGTATGTGGATGACTATTTCATTAAAACGAACTCACTAAATTGGGCTACTTATTTTACACCAAAAATAAAAGTTGCACTGGGAATTTCAATTACCTTAAAATTTTGAATATTTATTTTTTTCCTCTATGCAAACATTCTACACGAACAATAGTGCCAAGCCTATGTGAGGACCCGGTGCCGGATCAGCGGGAGCTAATCCAGCACCGGTTTGCTTGTGGAAAAGTAACAACAACAACAACAAGCAATGACAAGTCCTCTAGCCGCAGGATCATATTGAGTAGTTTAAGAGACAAATATATAGACATCAAACATAACTCATTTATTCATTAATTCACGAGTCTTGAGTACATAGATTAAAATAAAAGAAAAATTACAAACTTTTTAAAAGTAGATAGAGTCAAAAAGAAAGTGGTGGATCAGCAGGTAGCAGTATTAGCACTGCTCAGTTCTTTAGCACCTTCCTTCAAGGACGAACTCCTGATCTGGGCACATTTCAAAAGTGCGGGCATTCGAAAGCCAGTTAGTTGTGAAACTAAGTACTGATAGATATCATCTTTACAAATGTTAAATAATAAGCAAAATAATCAATATTTGACAGGAAATAAAAGTTGTACAAACTTATCCCTACAAACCTGTTTCAATTGCACTTGAAACTTAGCATAACAATAATTGCAGTCACAAAAATGAATACAGAATTTTTAGCGTTTGATATCTGAGGCAAAATATGATTTTATTGGCAAGTACAAAATTGAGGAAAAGGGGGTTCATTTTTGTGTTACATATCTCAACTTCCCTCTATACCTGCCCCCTCAAAGGCTTATCAATATAGGCTCCTTATGACTCCCGATGTCGGACAGCCCCGTCCTAGCGGTTGTCTGATCAGACAAAAAGTATAAAGCAACATGGAACCCTTGCTTCTCACTTATCCAAACTTATTCATATATCATTTTATGTGACTTTAAAAAGCACTTTTATCAAATTTGTGCGATGCTGAGCAGAAAAAAAATAAATTTAAACAGAAGTAATAAAAGACATTTGGTACCTTGTTCTTAAAAGTTCAACAGTTCGACAGTTCAACAGTTCGGATGAGTGACAGTTCGCTCAATGTGTATTTTAGGTTTATGATATTTTTAAATTAGCTTTTAGCCAATGTTTTTAGGAGTAACATTTATTTCCATTTCGATTATGTCCTTCTTTCGCTTTTTTAATATGTTGAAGACTGATCTTTAAGGTACTGCGATGGCAGTAATATTTATTATAGCATTTATTAATTTGCTGAGGATAGAAATCATATTTGATATAATATTATTGTTATCATTATTTTAATGACAACAATAATATAGGAATGAAAGAACGTAATAGAAATAACTGCAAAAAAAAATGCTTGAACTGAAATTATAGTCATTTCATAATATATGTATAATTTTCATTATTAATTAAGGAAAACCATGACAATATTATATAATTATTATGACTATTAAGTAGGTATAAATGAACGAAGACTAGCAAACAAAAATCAATTCTCACATTTTCTTTTCCCTTTTTCTTTATCTTAAACTTCTTATCATACCTTAAGATTAGGATTGCCGGAAAGCGGAGGGAGGCCGGAGTGGGTTGTTGGCCGGAATGGGGTGGTTGGGCGGCTGGCCGAGGGCTGGCCGAGGTGGCAGCAGCAAGGGGCTGGCTGGAAAGGGTTGTTGGTGGCCGTCAAAGGCTGCCGGAAGCTGTTTGGTGGCTGCTGGAGCTGCTGGAGGGGACTGCCGTGGGGAAGGGAGGCTGGCTGGGCTGCTGTGAGGGGGAGGAGGGGCTGCAGGAGGGGGAGGAGAGGGCTGGCTGGCTGCTGTCTAGGGTTTGGAGGAGGAGAGGGGTTGTGTGAGGGAGGAGAAGGAAGGGGGGGGCGTTTAAGTAGAGGAGAGGGCTGGCTGAGGGGGTCGGCCAGGTGGGCCGACCAGCCTGCGCCAAAAATGGCGCAGGCGGCCCTCCCTGGCGCGGAAGGTTCCGCGCCAGAAGCCCTGTCGGGCGCGACGCGGAAAAATAGGGAAAATGAAATTTAAAAAAAAATACTTAAAGTTAAATTATTCGCATTTTTCCTTCGTTCTGCGTCCAAATACAACGAAACTTGGCACCGAGGTGTGTTACGACATGACGAACACCCTCGCGCCAAACATTTTCGATTCAGACAAATATTTTATTTTTTATTAATTTCTGAAGTTTGAAAATTTCAGAAATTAACCACGATAATTCCGACGCTCAGAATTTGATGAAACTTCTTGAGCAGCCTTTAAATAATATACTTAACACAACGACACTGAAATCGATGAATTCTGACACGTATTTCAATGTTTTGATTTTTTTAGGATTTAAATAATTCCGAAAATAAAGTGGGAGCTTTCGTTATTCAAATTTCTCCCAAACTAGGGCACTTTGATCTTAAAAATTATTCTTATCTAAGGGTATTTTTGTTTGCCCTAGTTTGAAATTCCCCGGAGTTTTGATGTCTGAAGCAGGCTCTGACCTAATTTTGAAAAATAACGACATTGGGTCGTTACAGCCTATGTCTCACTAAGTGGAGTTAGTTTCATGAATCATTTGTTTCACTTAGTGTGGTTGGCTACATGATTCTTTGTCGGCACCATGCTTTATCAAATTTTAAATAATAATCTATCCACAAGCTCTAATTATTCTTGGTATTTTCTACTAATTTAGTTTTCTTTTTAGTTTTCATCTTTCAACATGAGCAAACTCCATTTACTCAACACATGTAATTGCAGCATATAATGGTCTATGCATAATATGTTTAAATTACATAGAATTACTTTCTTAGTGCTTATCCTCATTTGAATCTTTCTCCAACTTTATAACAAATGCAACCATTTCTCATAATATTGTTTTTCATATATCCACATTTTCATATCAGCATCCTCATGTATGCAACATTAAAATTAATAACAATGTTTCTACTTTGCAAGCAAACATTTCACTTCATTTTACATTGCTACTTATATAGCTGTTTTTTAAAACTTGCCTTTAAGTTTGACTTGGATTTTTTAACTGAATATCATTCTAGAAGTGTTCCTCCCCTTCATACAAACTGTTTGTTTTGATAATTGAATCACTCACTGTTTCACCTTGTTTGATATAACTAAAATATACAAATTGCATCCTCTTCTTGATACAACAAACATCAATTATTATTGCATTGATATCATAATTTTGTTATGATTAAAATTGCATTTTATATTCAGTTATGGATCTACTAAGATGAATCTCTTTAAATTCTAGGACAATTATTTATAACTTGTGTTTTTCATTAGCCTAGTCTATAATCTTATAAATACAAAGAATAAAATCTACAAATAGAATGCATCAAGATTTCTCTTTTTGAATGTGCTTAATAGCTGTAATTATTGCAAATAGATACTTCTTGATAGTTTGATTAAAAACTGATATGTTATTTTACAAGCCGCATTGTGGTTGAACACATTTAACTGCTTGATTATACCTGTCGTTATTTACTTTAATTTGAGTTAGACTAACTTCATTTTGTACTAATACTCTCCAAATTACTTTTTGTATTATATTATATGCATTTTTATTAATCGATAAAGATAAGTTGGTTATCTTCTTTACTATGAATATTTTCATCAAGCCATATGTCGTTTAACCTACCTTACCTAACACCAAATTGATTTTGTAAAATTCTCGTATCTCTCCTTAATATTTGCTTGATCATTCTCTCCAAAAGCTTGAAATATTGAATCAAAATTTTATTTTATAATGTGTAGAATAATGAAAATAGGGAGAAGAATATGCAAGCAAATGAAGTAATTTTGAAATCTCTTATTATATTACTTAGGAGAGTACATCATGTATGTATAATAAGGTGTGGTTACAAATCAATTGCTAGATAAGCAGTTACTTAAGATCACGTTAATTTGACGGTTATATCTTAATATCCCCCCGTAAGCTGGCAATGGATTTGTGAACTGCAGCTTATCGCGTAGGTAGTTGAACTGCGAAAGTAGAAGTGGTTTGGTGAAGATGTCAACTATTGTTCGTTTGATTGTGTAGTGGATTGTGACCTCATTATCTTTGACATTGTCACGAGTGAAGTAGCAGTCTACTTCTGCATGTTTTGTACGAGCATGGAATATGGGTTGTTGGAGATTAAGATAGCGAACTCGTTGTCACAGTAAATGTTGGTTGCTTGTGATTGGGGATGTTAAAATTCCTGGAGTAGTCGTCAGAGCCATAAAATTTATGTAACAGCTGAGGCGAGCGCTCGGTATTCAGGTTCCGTAGATGATTGAGCTATTGTGTGTTATATCTTTGCACTCCATCATATTAATGTGTTGTCGAGTAATACATAAAATCCGATGGTTGATTTCATGTTAGTTGAGTCTCCTATTTAATCTGCATCAAAGTGCGCGTGAAGCTATATTGTGGCAGGTGTGATAGGTAGATCAAGCTGTGTTGTGCCTTTGATGTATCAAAAAATGTGTTTCGTTGGATGAAGTGATATTGTAGAGGCCGATGCATGTGCTGGCAAATTTGGTTGACTGCTAGGCTGATATCTGGACGTGTAATGGTGAGGAATTGAAGGCGGCCGGGTAGTCATCTATAGATCTGTGGATTATATAATGGTTTTAAGATGGTGTTGGAGCCATTGGCTGAACTGGTAGGCGTAAGAGATGATTTGCAGTTTGACATTCTTGCGTCTTGAAGAATCTTAGTTTCGTATGATGCCCAGGAAAGATGCAGGCTATGGTTGGTAGGTTTGATGGAGATGCAGGCTATGGTTGGTAGGTTTGATGGAGATGCAGGCTATGGTTGGTAGGTTTGATGGAGATGCAGAGAATTTGGGAGGGGGCCTATGTTTTTCATTTTGAAGCGATGTTCCATTGGAGGAATATAGGGTTGGTACCCATAAGGAGGAGATCGTTGATGCAATAGTTGTTACAAATGAAGAGTGAGGTATCTGGATTGCTTTGATTGAAGCTGTTTGTTATGAGAACTTTGGTGATGATAGAGAACCACTGTCTAGGAGATTTCTTTAGGCCATATAGAGCCTTTTGGGGTTGACAATGTGGTTGGGCTTGCCTGGGTCGATGAAGCCGGAAGTTGTATGATGTACACTGTTTCGTTTAAGGAACCATGGGGAAATGCATTGGATATGTTTAGTTATAGTAAAGACCAACGATGGTGAGTGGCTATGGTGAAGAGTAAATGAATGGTGGTCATTTTAGCCGTGTTGTCTAACCTATTGGTTTGGTTGAAGCCTTAATCCACAAGGCGTGCTTCGCATTGAGCAATGGATCTGTCAGTATTGTATTTGGTGTGGAATGTACGTTTGCAGCCGAGAGCTTGTTGAGCTGAATTTGGGTGAACTAGAGTCCTTGTGTCTTATCTTTAAGGGCCGTGATTTTAGTGGCCATCGCTTCTTTCCAATGGGTGTGTTTATTGGACTGTGTGTAGGTGGTGAGATCTGATTATATTAGTGGTTGGGTTATGGTTGAAGAGAGGACAGGGCTTGAGAGCTTTTGTTTTGGACCGAGCTAGCATTGGATGTGAGGGGTATGCAGGAGATGGGGAGGACTGAGAGGTAGTGTTGGCTATGGGAAAGTTAGAAGAGTTGTCGTTGAATTGGTTGGTTTGATTAAAGGAGGTAGAGGTTTGAGTAGTTTGGGAGGTTGGAGAAGTAGAGAGAGTAGGTGAGTTTAGGTTTGTGGAAGTAGTTAGAGGTGGTGTTGGCTGTTGAGCTGTAGCGGTTGATGGTGGGAAGAGGGTGAGGAACGAGTAGTCTCAGGATGTTGATTTTTGTTGTTGAGGGGGTTGGGGAAGGTTGAGGGGATGAAGTTTGAGTTTGGAAATGATGCTCGAGAAAGTGTATGTTGCGAGAGATGAAAACTTTGGGAGGTTGGAGAAGTAGAGAAAGTAGGTGAGTTTAGGTTTGTGAAAGCAGATGGAGGTGGTGTCGGCTGTTGAGCTGTAGCGGTTGATGGTGGGAAGAGGGTGGAGGGAGGAATGAGTAGTTTCAGGATGTTGATTTTTGTTGTTGAGGGGGTTGGGGAAGGTTGAGGGGATGAAGTTTGAGTTTGGAAATGATGCTCGAGAAAGTGTATGTTGCGAGAGATGAAAACTTTGTGCGTGAGTTATAGCATCAGCATCCTTTATGGTTAGGGGAGTAACTAATGAATATGCAGGGGATTCTTTTGGGGGAAAGTTTGTTTTGTTTTGGAGGTGGTAGTAGTGGGTAGCATGTGTAGTCGAAGACACGAAGGTGGGTGTAGTAGGTTTTTGGTTGTGCAGGACTTTGTAAGGTGTTTTGTTTTTGGTAGTTGTGGAGGGAAGGCAATTGGTGAGATAGGCGGAGGTTAAGAGAGTGTCGGGCTAAAATTTGGGTGAGAGGCAGGGATGTTATGGAGTGTTATGACGATATTTTCTTTCGGTGACGTCATTTGGTTTGGGGTGTGCAGGGGCAGGAAAGTTTATAATGAATTCCAGTTTATTGTAGAAAGGTGGTGAGGGTGGTGTTGCAATATTTGCCCTCGCCATCGGTGTGAAAGAATTTTATTTTGTTTGTAAATTGGCGTTTTTGAATTAAGAGATTTGCGGTTTCCAATTTTTTTGTTTCATTGGAAAAATTCATACAAAGCCAAAAAAATCATCAATAAAAGATACATAATAGATATAGCCCTCATGGGATACATTTGGGGCTAGGCCCCATACATTAGAATGAATCAACTCTAATGGTTTTTAATGATGATTCGTCAAAATAGGAAAGGACAATTTGTGATGCTTGTTCTTTAAAATAGGAAAGGATCATTCAGTGTGGCTGTTGCTGGGCAGGATGTGTAGAGTATGGTTCGCTAGAAATTGCTAGATGGGAGAGGCTGGGTGGCCTAGTCTTCGGTGCTAGAGCGTTGTTGCAGGTGCATTGGAGGAAGCAAGGAGGAGTTACTGTTAAGTGGGTGGTGGCTCCGGTGGGATGAAGTAGAGGCTACTATGACTGCGGCCTTGAAGAAGAACTATGTTTGAGTGAAGGTCCTTGATATAGAAGCCAATAGGATCAAATGTGATAGAGCAATTATTATTAGTTGTGAGTTTGTGGACATGAATGAGATTGGATTTAGATTGGGGAACATGTAGTATTTGAGATAGAGTGAGCTTACGAGATAGTGTAGGTAAGAGGCCGTTGCCGACATTAGAGATGTGTAGGGCTTGGTCATTACCGACGGTCACATTGTCATGTCCATTGTATGAATTATAGATAAAGAGGTTGCTAAGAGATCATACGGGGGACACTTTCTAATGGGTTATACATTTTCCCCCTACCTCCGCCCTCGTCACATCCTATACCCAGCTCATCTCTTTAAATCTTTGGCACAACCACCTTGGTCATCCACTGCATATATGAAACCGCTTGAGTTAATTGTTTCCGACATTTGGGTCCGGCACCTGTTGTGTTGATATTTGGTTATAAATATTATATTACTTTCATTGATGCTTATTCAAAATTTACATGGCTATACAAATTTGACGTGCACAATGTCTTTCTTTCCTTCAAATCAATGGTTGAGAATATGTTAAGCACTAAAATTTTGAAGTTTCAATCAATTGACTGGGGAGAATACAAAAAGTTTACTAAAAACGTTCAACAATTTTGAAGTATCCAACACTATTGTTCGTGCCTGATACCACTTCCCAAAATGGGAAAGCTGAAAGAAAACATAGGCACATTGTTGAAACGAGACTTGCTCTACTTCTTCCAGCTTCCCTTCTCCCATTAGTTTTGGTTGAATGCGTTTCACTCCGCGAACTATTTAATAAATCAAATGTATGTTAAAAAGCTTGCCAACAAAACACCATTTGAGATGCTGTATGATAAATTCCTGGTTACCAATTTCTTAAAACTTTTGGTTGCTTATGATTTCCATGGCTCCGCCCCCATTTGAAAAATAAATTCGAACCTCGCTCCCTTCCATGTGTGTTCACCGGTTGCAGTGGCCAGCACAACACATATTTGTTATCATATTGATAGCTCTCGGACATTTGCATCGCACTGTCAACTTTGACGAAACTTAGTATCCGTTCAAACATCCTCGGCCACCCACATAGCAACCCAGCTCTACCCCCTCTACAGAAATCCTTATACCTGTTCCGATAACTTCCCATCTACCAACAGTTCATACTAATTCTCAGCCGATAAGCAACAATGACATGCAGTAGCAGGCCATCTTCACCACCGTGCTGCAGCAGACTTGCTGCCTTTGGACAGGCAACCTGCTGCTTCCCCTACATCACCAGCTCCACCTCCCATGATCCGGGTCTATACTTGGCACCACCTCCTGGCAGGATGCTGGCTGTCCTACAAACACACACCCATTCTTACACGCAATAAGACATGTAATCTTAAACCCAAGCTTTTTTCTGCTATGGCAGTTATATATGATGAGTTTGTTCCTATTAAGTTCAACCAAGCAAGCAAGCATGCACATTGGATGGCTGCTATGAATAAGGAAATCAGTGCAATTCTTAACTTGGAGTCTTGTCCCTAAATCTCAGCATGCCAATATTTTCGATTGTAAATGGTTGTTCAAAGTTAAACAACACCCTGGTTAGCGTTACAAAGCTCGTATGATAACGAGGAGCTTCACATAGCAAGAAGGTCTGGATTATACTGAGATATTCAGCCTGATTGTGGCCACCATTCACATTGTACTATCCTTTGACTTCGACAATGCCTTCCTCAATGGTGATTTGTTCGAAGAAATCTACTTGTCTCAACCACCAGGGTTTATCTCAGCATCTCATCTTCATTATGTGTGCTGCCTACATAAAGCTCTTTACGGCCTGCAACAATCCCCACGTGCTTGGTATTACAAATTATTTGAAGCTCTTAAGGCATTCTGCTTTCGTAATACAATCAACGGCTCCTCCTTATTTGTCCTTTGACGGCAGTCCGACACTTTGATATTACTACTTTATGCTGATGATGTTCTGTTAACCGACAATAATAATCGCCTCATGCAAGAACTTATTGATTACTTGGCTGCTTCCTTTACTCTTAAAGATCTCGATTCAACTAGCATGTTCCTTAACATCAAGTGCTCCTTCACCCGAGATGCTATCCACCTATCACAACAACATAATATTAACAGCATTCTGCGGTCCACCAACATGCTTCAAGCTGCCATTACCCCAACCCTTGCCGCGTTGTCTCATCGCATGCTCGATTCCGAACCCCAGCCATTTGCAGATGCTTCTCTCTACCGAAGTGTTGTAGGTAGCCTACAATACCTTCAACAGACATGGCTGGATATCACCTTTAATATCAACAAAGTCTGCCGCTACATGCATAATCCCACCATTGAACACTGGCAAGCCGTCAAGCGCATCTTGTGTCACCTTTGCGACACATCCAGCTATGGTCCATCTCTCCTCCTTGTATTAGATTTCAAGCTTATTGTTTTTAACGATGCAGATTGAGCTGGCAATGAAGAAGGCCGGAAATCCACTTTGGGATACTACATTTACTTGGGTCCTCCAAAAAAATAGTAGACCGTGGCATGCTCTAGCATTGAAGCTGAATGCAAAGCAATAGAAAATGCAACAAATGAAGCTTTATGGGTTTGGTCACTCCTTGCTGAGCTTGACTTTCCTTTGTTTTTAGCTCCCACGATCCTTTGTGACAACCTCAACTCCGGGTACCTCATGTTGAAGCCCATTCTTCACACATGTATGAAACACATCAAAATTGACTATCATTTTGTTCGTGAGTTGATTCTTCAAAAAGCCCTCAACGTCGAACACATCTACCCCGACCCACAACTTGCAGACATCCTAACCAAAGCTCTCCCTATCAAACATTTTCAAGAAATTACCTCCAAGATTATCAGCCTGATGCCGCTAACCTTGCGGGGGAGTATTAAATTAATTTTGCTGTGATTATTATTTTTTTGTTATTTTATTTAACCAAGTCTGTTAGGCTGTTTTTTTCTTCCACCGTCAGATATGTACGGCTACATCAAAGCCCTACGCTTGTAACACCCGCGCCTCTATATATGAGGCTGCACCTTCTCTTTAAAGATACGGAAGATATGTGCTCCTCTTGCGTGATTTTTTTTCACTCTCAAACACGGATACTTCATTGTTCTCAAACCATCGCTCAAACAGGGACCCTTAGCTCGAGTTCAATACTGATAAACTTTTGATGAAAATAAGAGGATTATTGAATTTAAGATATGTGAATTAGATTTGTGAGGTGATCTGATTTATATCATGCAAGTAGAGTAACAGCTAACTTTCATTATTTGATTGTAACTAAAATTAATTTGGATGATTTAGAGTTTGATTAGACAATGCTAAAGTTCTAATGGTTGATTTTAGAACAATTAATCGCAACAAATATCTAATGAATAATTAAATTTAAGTTATTAGTAATTTATTTATAATTAGGTTTTCAGTTTAAGTTAATCAAGGTCATTAAGTATTTAAATATTAGATAATTGCCAGATTAGTTGTTTAACTCCTTTTTTATCATTTTATCAATGAATAATTTGGTACTTTATAACCAAATAAATCAGCAGCTAATATTTTACTTAAGTACTTAGTGTACAATTAATTCAGTTCGGTTTTTATTAGGGATTTAGTTTATGCTGAATAGGGTTTAAATATACTTAATAACTAGGTATAGATTAGCATTTTATTTATAAACAATTAGTAGGTAGCTAATGATTATGATGCTAATTTAAGCTTTTTATCTACTCAATATTTTATTAGCTGATAAATTAATGTTTGATAAGGGTAATTAAGAAAATTAATATTAGTGCTTGATATAAGTTTGCCAAACTTTGTTTATAGTTTGACTTAGACTGATTTAATAATAGTTGATTAAATAAGTTGTAATTAGTTGCTAATTACAATGTTACTGCAAGCTATTTTAATTAAATATTAAGTAGTGATTAATTACTTATTAATTGACCATGTTAGTTTTTTCCTTAATTGTGTTAATTTAATAATCTCTACTGGGTCAAGTTGATTAATTAGAGTTAACTAATTGATTAGCGTATTAATATGCTTTTCTCTGTCAAATCTTCTTTCCTTTATCTCTCGGTCGTTCTGAATTCCTTTTTATTTATTAACTAGAAAGATTGGATTATAGTAATGAGAGATGAGGGAAGTCTTAATTCTTTTTCGTAACTAAAACTTCCAAACAACTCTTTTTAGGTTTAGAGGGTTAACGGTTCATTAATACTTCATTTTTTTTACTTGCATCCAAACACTTATGGTCCGACAGCTATTCCAAGTAATTGATTTTCCTTGTGCAGGTCCAACCATTTCTGTTTCCTCGGATATTTGGACATGAAGCTTCTGGGTTTTACATTGCACCTTTATTTCTGGCTTAAATTGTTTATGGTGTATATAGGCATTCAAAAAGCTAACCTTGTGATTTTTCAGGGTTGTGGAGAGTGTGGGAGAAGGTGTGACTGAATTTGAAGTGGGAGATCATGTACTTGCTATATTCATTGGAGAATGTCAGAGTTGCAAGCACTGTGTTTCTGGAAGAAGTAATATATGCCAGAAGCTTTGCTTAGAACGTAATGGGGTCATGCATGTTGATCAGAGAACTCGTTTTTCTATAAAAGGAAGACCTATTTATCATTATTGTGCAGTGTCAAGTTTTAGTGAGTATACTGTAGTTCACTCTGGATGTGCTGTTAAAATCAGCAAGGAGACACCAATGGATAGGGTTTGCCTTCTCAGTTGTGGGGTTGCTGCCGGTAAAGTTCATATTTGCTTACTAATAAACATTCGTAGCGTGATTTTTCTCATTACCTTACTTCTTAGAGAACATAACAGGAATTTTGGTACAGTGTATACGTACTTCTGGTGCTTAATTTGCTAGATATATGCGTTTTGAAATAATTTGATATCATTAGGGGATGAGTTATATACATTAGTATTAAACAAATCTCCACATTTGAAGCCTATGTATCATAGATCCCTATTCCTGTTTTTTCTTAAGTTTAAGATTCTTCGATGCATGCATGAGCAATTTGATTAATTTTTCCTTTAGAATATGTTTATAGCTTGAAAATAATGCACACATTTAAGGTAATTTCATGATTGCTCTTTGCTGATAGTTCTCGGTACTGGTTATTGGGAGTTATTCTTTGTTCGACAGCGCATTGTAGTACTGCAGATAGATCCTTTCATTGTCTCTCCTTCATCCTTTAAAGTAGAGACCACATTGAATTGGGGAAGACAATTTCTTCCAAAAGTTTATATTAAAATGACGTTGTCTAGATTGATATTTCAATTAGAGTTAAAAAAGGAAATGTATGTCTTATGCCATTCTTACAAATAATACAAATCTGGATACGTTAACAACTACCGCAAAAACCTCAAAATCTGCAGAAATTGCAAAAGGAAAATCTGCTCAAATCGTGGTAGCAGAAATTGGAAAAAAAAAGCGCTTGGCAGCGACCTAAGTTGATTCCTTGCCCGATAATTGGCGCATTGGCTGATTTCACAACTGAAAAAGGAGAAGCTATTATGGATCTTCATGCGGGGAAAGAACAAATAAACCAATTCAAGGGAGCTCTTATTGTTCGCTTATTTGGCCGGAGGATTCCATACACGATTCTTGAGAGCCAATTAAAGTTACGATGGGAGCGCTTCGGCAAATTTCCATCCACTTCCCCGACCGAATTGTGTTCTTGTAAAGTTTGAAAATGAAGATGCGAAGATGGAAATTATGTTGAGCAGGCCTTGGTTTGTGGGTGGCCAAGCACTCGGCTTTACGGAGTGGGTTCCGGGTTTTACATTGGATATGAAGGTGGGCTTCACCACACCCCTATGGATCTGTCTGCCAGAGCTCCCGATCAATTTTTGGCATGAACTCAACCTTACAAGGATAACAGCATTGATGGGCATGCCACTCTTCATTGATGGACTGACATCAAAATACAAGCGCTTGGAGTGTGCAAGGATTTTTGTTCAAGTGAATTTATCCTCTCCTCTCAAACATTCAGTAGGGATTTGGAGCCACTCATGTACTTTCTCCCAACGTGTTTTGTATGAAGGTATTTCCATCTCTTTTGTAATGCTTGTTCCATGGTGGGCCATAAAGCCGATCATTGTTCCACCCATCCAACAATCCTTACCACTTCCACTCGTCCCCCCATCACCACCACCACCACCTCTCCCACCTCCATCCCTACCCTTAGTCCCACCCCCACCCCTTGTAACAACCCAATGTCTTTATCTACAAATTTGGTCAAATTCTCTTCTCAAAAATCGAGTTCCGGGAATTTCGATTTAGGACAAACAAGAATATCAATAGATAGAAATACTTTTTTAGATCAAAATACCATAGTTTGGGAGAATTCGGATAACGGAAACTCCTATTTTTTTTGAATTATTTAAATAAAAAAAAGAGAAAATTAAATGTGTTCGAAATCATCGATTTTCGTGTCGATGTGTCAAGTATATTATTTAAAGGCTGCTCGAAAAGTTTCATAAAATTCTGAGCGTCGGTTTGATCTCAATTAATTTTCGAAGTTTAAAATTTTAGAAATTAGATAAAAATAAAATTTTGCTTCGAATAAAAATTTTTCGGCTCGAGGGTGTTTGTTATGTCATAACACACTTCATTGTCAAGTTTTGTTATTTTTGGACGCCAAACGGCGGAAAAATGCGAAAAATTTAACTTTAAGTAGTTTTCTTTATTTTCGCTTAAAAATTCCTTCTGTCCCGATCGGATCTCTAGACAGAGCCTGCAGGCCGCGGAACCTTCCGCGCCAGAGGCTCCCTTGCGCCGATTTGGCGCAGGATGGTCGGCACTTGGCCGACCTTCCTTTCCCCCCTTCCTCTACTTAAACCCCTCCACTCTCTTCCTTTTTCCCCACAAGCCCCCTTAGCCTTTAGCATTCTCTCCCTCAGCTCCCTGCCCAGCTACCCTGCCAGCCAGCTGCCAGTCCGCAACAGCCTCCCACAGCAGCAGCCAACAACAAGCTCCCTCCCCTTTCCTGCCAGCCAGCCCACGTGCCTCTACCGGCAGCCCTCTTGCTGCAGTCAGCTCCCTCCATCTCCAGCCAGCCAGCCCCCGCTGCTCCGGCCACCCCTCTTCAACGACTTCAGCCTCCCTCTATTTTTTCGGCAACTCTAAACCGAGGTATAAGATGAATGAAATTAAGGAAGTAATTGAGGAGACTTTAGATATTTTCATTTTCTTCTTTATCTTTTGCATATGATAAATTATAATAGTTTTAATATCTCCAATAAGTTATTCACATTATTATTGTGTTCATTAAATGATAATGAATAACAATATAGATGTTATAAAAATGACTATTATTTCTATTTTTCTGCAATTTAAATTCAATCATATATGATAACACCATTATAAATGTTACTGCTATCGCAATAACTTCAAAAAAAAATCTGGATTTCAATCAAAAATAAGAAAGCAAAAGAAGAATAGAATGGAAAAGAAGATAATATTTATTCCTAAAATTATTGACTAAATACTAATTTAAAAATTAAATGTAGATCCAAAATTCAAATTATCAAACTTTGGATCCTAAAGAACAAAGGTACCCAGTACATAACAAATATTACTTTTTGCAATTTACTGCTGCTTAGCTTCGCTTTGAGCCAAATTCATATTGAAGCTTGGTTGCTGTTCAAAACCATCAGGGTTAATTTATTGGAAAATGATATCAGTATTCGGGGTTATTATTGAAAATTGACATCAGTAATATTTGGGGTTGTTACTGAAAAATGACACCAGTAACTTTTGGGGTTGTTACTGGAAAATGACATTAGTAATATTCGAGATTGTTACTGGAAAATAACATCAGTAACATTCGTGGTGGGTTACTGAAAAAATGACATTAGTAACCTACATTTTGTGATAATACTTTTTGCGGGAAATTGATTATTTATTTTGCGCTATCGCCTTACTGTTTTTGCATTTTATTACCTCTTTATTTCTGCCAATCGCATCTTTTAAAGTGTAATATTATTATTTACTGCAGTACTTAGAGTATTCTCTAATTACTGGGAATTCCAATCTCGGTATTATTTTCCGTACAATACCAGGTCAGGTACTTCTGGAAGAATATGCGCAAGAACCCTATATCTTAAATTTTCTATCTAGCTGATTGATCCACGACGCTGTTTTGCTCATCTATTATTTTTTATTTATTTATTTATTTATTTTTTTTGTACGAGGAGTACGATGAAGGATCATATAATCTGCAATCTTGAAATAAATGAGAATATCTTTTTGTCTTTACCTGTGTATCCATTCTCTCTCAAATTACTCAATAAGATCATGCTATATGTGAACACCTGAATGCCGGAACAATTCTTGCTGAGCCGGCATCGGGACTTCACATCTCTACCACCACCTCTAACTCAGCTATCAGCAAGGATACCGATTGGATCCTTGTGCAACGCCGCAAGCCACCATCAAAGAAGCTCCAACCACCCATGAGGGGAAGGGATCACCCACCTAACCACAACCCCACATTCGCAGCTCGTCAGTCCCGTTCTGTAGTGGTGAAATTGATCCATGAGGAGGATCACTTTCAGCCTACAGCTAGCCCAGTGCCTCATTGGGAGGTTGTCTTGGATACTCCCTGGGCTACTCCACGATCCCCCAGTTCGGTTCAGGTGATGTCTATCTCCAACAATATCACAGGTGAACTCTCGCTCAGCTAAAGTTCAATGAACGACATCCTCGCATGGAATTGTCGCGGCGTGCGGAAGCCGGCGACACGACGCCACCTTCCGCCGCTCATCTCGGAGCGCAAGTCGGGATTGATTGCTTTGCTAGAGATGCGTGTGGAGTCCTTCACCCGTCGCGATGCTGACCGCCTCTTTGGGTGACACTGGAGCTTCACAGTTCAGCCTTCTTCAGGATGCTCGGGAGGTATAATTCTTGCCTGACAGGCTGATTTTTTGCAGTGAGGTTCACTTCTTTTGCAGCCAGGTGATCTTGACCACCATCGCCTTGCGCTTAGGGACTTGCTTCCAATTTGGCGCCGTCTACGCGTCCACTGATCTGTATACGAGTAGGGAGTTGTGGTAGATGATCCTTGCTGTGCGGGTGTAGGGGTGCCCACTTGTACTCGGTGGAGACTTCAACTGCGTTCTCTCGAAGGAGGAGAAGCGCGGTGGGAAGCCGTTCAGAGTCACCATTGCTTAGACAGACTTCTAGGAGGTTGTAACAGCCCGAACTCTTAAGCACCAAGGTATTGTCCGCTTTGGCCTGAAAGGCCTCACAGTTTTGCCCTCAGAAGATAACTTCCCAGCAAGTCACCCATCTTGGGAGTGCTCCCACCTGAGAACGCTTAACTTTGGAGTTCTTATCAGGAACTCCACCATTATCTGAAAAGGCGCCTCGATGTTTAAGAGTTTCACTTATTATTACTTAAGTGGGTCATCACAGAGGTACTGGATGCGTGCCATATTCACGACCCTGGCTTTGTTGGTCCACCTTACACGTGAAACAACAACAGTGAGGGCGTGCGCCACATTTGGGAGCGTCTGGACCTGTTTCTTCTCAACACAGAGGCGATGGACCTTTTGCTGAGTGCAGTCGTGCACCACCTTCACGGGTAGCTTCTGATCACTGTCCAATAATTTTCTTGACGGATGCTTGTCTCAAGTTCTAGAGTACCGGTGCGCAGTACAAGTTCGAGAGGACTTGGGGGTGGTTGTCTCGCAGCTCGTCGTTCTCAGTTCTCAACCACAAGTTGGTTCGCACTCTCCGGGCGCTGTGGAGATGGGGAAGGGACACGCTCCCGGACCCGAGGAGGAGGGAGACGGAGCTCACGACCGGCGACTCTGACGTAGCTTCAGACAGAGGACATGGTCTCGGACAGGGGCGGTGACCCAGAGCTTGTTGAGCTACTCTGGGCCACCACCATGCATGAGCTCTCTCAGGTGGAGGCAAGGTTGGCTAACTGGTGGCAGCAGTGAGCCAAGGCACGGTGGCTCTCTCAGGGTGACTAGTGCATTGCGGTGTTTCAGTGGCTTGTGCTGTAGCGTTGTAAGTCGAACACCGTGCCTGCGCTACAGGAGGAGCGGGGATTTCACATCAGACCCGCAACAAATTCGCCAAGTATTTCTTAAGTTTTTCAGGGGAAGTGGGACACCTCTTGTCCTGCAGGGGATTGCCTTGATGATCTGATTTATATCGCATACTTGGTGACGCAGATTCTGCCTCTCACCAATGTATGGTCACGGACGCAGAAATTTGGGTAGCGCTGTGGGACTTTGGCCCTAACCATTCTTTTGGGATTGATGGTATTACCCACACTTTCTTTACGGGCTACTGGAGGATCACCCAGGCTGACACCCTGGCAGCCATCCACCATTTCTTTGATGGTGGGCGGATGTCACAGTGCTGACGTGATACTCAAGTAATCCTCATTCCGAAGGAAGAGGGGGCCTCCACTCTGAAGCAGTTTTGCCCCATCAGCTTGTTTAACATTGTCTATAAGGTAGTGGCCAAGATCTTGATCATGCGCCTTAAGACAGTGCTGCCTTCTTTGATCTCCGGAGAACAGGGCGCCTTTGTTAGCGAGATCTGCCTCACGGTTCTGGAGATCCTCACTCGTTTCTCATACTCCACGTCAACGACCAATCATATGGCCATCAAGGTGGATATGGAGCAGGCTTATGACCGAATGGAGTGGGGGTGTTTACACATGGTTCTTCAGAGATTTGGCTTTTTGCAGTGGTGGGCAAATTGGGCTATGTAGTGCGTGGAGTCTCCCAGGTTCTTAGTCTTGGTTGGTGAGCACTGAATTCCATGGATAGTGGGGCGGAGAGGTTTTAGGCAGGGATGCCCTATCTCCCCTTACCTATTCATTTTGTGCTCGGAGCTTTTCTCCCTTCTAGTCAGGCGGCAGCAGCAGATAGGCCGACTAATCGATATACAATTGGACAGAGGTGGGCCTACCTTTTCCCATCTTATGTACGCGAATGATTTGATTATGTTTGCATCAGCTTCAGTGGCAGCGGGTCGTGAGGTTCAGAGGATTCTGGCAGAGTATGAGAGTTGGACAGGGCAGTCTGTGAATTAGCAAAAGTCACATATTATTTTTAGCCAACAAACCCCAGCTTATCGGCAGCAATGGGTAGCGATCCATCTGGGTTTCCAGAGAGGAGGGTCCCTCAGATATCTCGGGGTTACAATCACGGGCAGAGCCCTGTGGAGAGCAGGCTTCTTAGCCATCACTGAGCAGGTCCGTAGCAGGGTAGGCTCCTGGAGCGTCACCTCTCCATTGCTGGCAAATTGTGTTTGATCAGGTCAGTTCTTGCTATGATCCCCAGCTACTAGATGTTGGTGGCGTCGATACCGGACTCCTGCCTCTCCGACATCGAGGCTATCCTCCGTAAGTTTCTTTGGGAAGGAGCGGAGGGTAGAAGTATACACTATATGAGATGGCAGGAGGTCTGTAGATCGCTCGAGTTTGGTCGACTCGGGATCAGAAACCTGCGACTTTGGAGGACTGTGTTAGCAGCCCGTCATACCTACAACTTTGTCAGCAGAGAGGATCTACTTTGGGTGAGAGCCATGGAGTTTTGCTACCGCTGCAGAGATGAGGATTTTATGGTGCAACGGGCAGACTCCGCTGTTTGGAGACTGTTGGGCTAAGGTTGACCAGTCGTCTGGAGACACATCCAGTTTAAGGAGGGGATCTTGCAGTGGCAGGTGGATGATTTTATCAAGAGCGGAGCCAGCCAGATCTACCGGTTCGAGAGAGGAGGTCAACCGTGGCAGTTTGCGACCATGTGGGAGATGACTTTGGGTCACAGGGAGGCATGTTTTATTTGGAGACTGCTCAGTGACGCTATATTGATGATGTGTTGGTTACTCAGACGAGGGCTCACTCAGTCAGCAACGTGTGCTTAGGGCTGTGACTCGGAGGAGGAAATATAGCACTTTGTGATTCATTGTAGCTACACGGGGGTCATCATGGAGATCTTTGTTCGTTGGGGCTTGCTCCCTGCCACACTCACCTCTTGGGACCAGTTCACTGCGCTGTTCTCGACCGCTTCAGTGTCTCGACGCCGCTGTTTTAGCTGCCAGCTTGTTGCGTACTCGCTCTATCAGTCATGGAGGAGCAGGACCAAGCGTTCTCACGATCATCCGCACCCTACACCGATGGCTTGTGTGGGCTCGATACTTTCTGCCATGGTTAGTGCTAGACTGCACGACGGGTCTGACTCCTGGGGTCCCACGGCCCATCAGGGTCCCTCCACCTTCTACAAATGGTGCCCCACGACCCGTTGGCTGAAGGCCAACATTAACGCATCATACAGCTAAGACGAGTATACTGCTTTTGGGGCAATTGTTGTCTGTGACTCTGACGGACAGTTACTGATTGCTGCAGGAGATAGCTTACAGGCACAGTCTTCGCTTAAGGCAGCGATATAGGCAAGTGACCATTCTGCGGCAGGCTCTCCTGGCTACGGAGGTGGATACTGCTGGATTCATCATAGAGGGTGACTGCTTGAGAGCGATTTGGCGGCTCCAGCGTCTTGGGAGAGGACTCTCCGTTCATGAGGCGGTGAGCGTCATGCAGATCACCTCGCTTTCTTGTTCGACTTTCCTCGTGTTATCTTTTTCCACTGATCGCGCAGTTCGAATCGGGTGGTGGATTTTTATGCTATGTACTCCCGTTAGGGTGTTCTCTTTTGTTAGGGGAGATGTGCTCCCCGGGAGGCTCTTGGACGTCATGGCACATGATACCGTGGAGTTTGATCCTGGTTGAGTTGTTGTACTGTTTATTTATATATATATGCATAGGCTACGGCCGTCTTTCATGAAAAAGATGAATTGCCATTGGTTAGGATTCTTTGTACATGTTTGTATGGGGATATTTTTTATTTTTATCATTTTGGGATTCCCTTCTCAAGATGGTAAATGTATAATTATCATTTCCATTTTGTCAACTAGTTTTTCAAGTTTAAATTTGGAAGTTCTTTTGCAATAATATATACCCTAGCTTTAAACTGTGCTTCATATTTCATATAAAGCGTAGAGTTTTGTGTCGGGAGCTGCTATTTCTCAAAGCATCCTTGCAATGTTAAACCATGTAAAGCCAATAAGTGCAATTCTTCGTTATGGTTGGATGGGTGCTCTACGATATCTACCTTGCTTACCTGATGATCAATAAAGAAACACATACTTTCGATCAACGACAATGACTTGTGATCTCAATAGAGATGTTATGCTTATAAATTAAGTAGTTTTAAGTGTTAACTGTATAAAGCCTTAAGAAATGTTCTTGAGTGAAATAATTTTCTGTGAGATTATGAAGCTATAGCAAAATTGAGACTCAAAATTAGTGGTATTGATAAGTTTTTTGATTCACTAAAGCACGCTTTGTTATGCATCTTGGGCATCATAGAAATTTGTGAGATTGTTAGAGCTATATCAAAATTGAGACTAGTCTCTTATTTGCTAAGACGTGCTTCGCTTCGCTCTTGGGAATTACAACAAAATAGAGCACTTGGCATTGCGCATTTTGTTCTGAAAATATTGGTTTTGATTATATGGATCTCAATGAATGGCTGGAGATTATCATCAGAGTGATGTCATCCTTAAATTTCAACAATAACTGATTTCTGCAAAGTACCATATTTTTTTATTTTTGTTTGATGCATTAAATCTTACATTATATACTTGATCTGTGTTAGTAATCTATGAAGCCTTAAAGTCTTACATCAAGGCGACAGATGTCAGTTTCATTTGTGTGACATAACTGCTATTTACCTGTGTTGCAAAAGTGTAACTGTTTTTCCATTTTTTTGATGTTAAATACGGTACTTTTTTGTTAGTGTCAGAAAACTTTTTTTTCAAAAACATTAGCTAGTCTTGTTTGCTGTGTTTTAATTCTGCAGGACTTGGAGCGGTTTGGAATGTTGCTAATGTATCTAAAGGTTCAACCGTAGTTATTTTTGGGTTGGGAGCTGTGGGTCTTTCAGTAAGCACTAAAGAAAAATCCTTTTTCAGTTTACATTACAAACTCTACATGATATCAATTCCTGGTGAAATTCTTAGTTTTTTGTGTTGATCATGCAACTAGGTAGCTCAAGCTGCTAAACTAAGGGGCGCTTCTCAGATTATCGGTGTCGATAGTAATCCTTATAAGCTTGAAAAAGGTTTGTGGCCGCTAACAGTTGTTCTATTGTACTTCTAAACTTTCCGTGTTTTTCATTTTAATAGTTTTTCTACAATGTAGGAAAGTCTTTTGGTGTGACAAGCTTCATCAATCCTGCTGATTGCAATGAGCCAATCCAACAGGTACTAGAAATTAAACATTGTTGCCATTCTCTGAAGCAGTTACCACAGATAAAATTAAGAATACACTCACACGCCAATATTATATTCTCTTATGTACAATTAGATGTGTTCCGAGCCAATAAAGATGAAATCATGGTTAATATGCATCTTGATTTGTATGTAATGTACACTTGAAGTGCTACTTGAGAGCTAGACTTGCCATGATGAGGGTACCAAAAAACTTACAAGTAAGAAAACGAAGAAGAAAAGAGGATACAAAAATAGAAGATAGTATGTTGCACATAATTAAATAGCTACCAAGCTCATTTATGCAGTTTAACATCAAATATGGCGGGGAATTTTTATTAACGGACTGACTTCTCCATCATAAATCTATCAAGAGCTTAAGGATATCCATTGTTTAGTTTCAATACCATCACTGTCATCATCATCATCATGTGGGCATAACTTTCAGAGAAAAACAATATATGACAGGATCAAATTCAATTTTGTAAAGATGGAATCAGCCAAGGAATCAAGAAAGCAAAGCAGTCATGGAATTGCTTCATTTAGAAAGATATTTAGAAGTTCATCTCAAACCTCTTCTAGCATAACCAATTTTCCCATACTACAGGATAATTTATTTTAATGCCTTCTATGTGTTTACAAAATTTATGGAAAAGTAAAATAATATTAGGGTTTATTTTTATGCATACCTTGCATTATTCTTAAGGATGTTTTGGGTTCATAAAAATTTGCCACACTTTACTGGGAAGGATTTGGCCAATATTAGTGGGTGGTGCCTATTTGATTCTTTCTATGCAAAGACATTAGGTATCTACTCCTTATATCCCAATTTCCTCTATAATAAGCCAACAATTCATCAAAATCTTGTCTTTCCTATGTCAATTGTTGTGATGGCCCATGTTAGGTTGGTAACAACCAATCTAACATCGGGTGCATCTTTTCGAAGGATCATATTGGCAGTTAAGTAAAATAATAATTAAATATTCAGAGCCATAGAAGAATAAAGAAATATTATTCATTCAGTTTAAAATAAATATCATCCAGATTATTACATAATTGACATCATACAGAATAAAATATTTGTCTCTTGAAGTAAAAGTAAAAGTTAAAGTTTTAAATCTTCTATTTTGCACCACAATGCCTTAAAATATTCTTAAGCCTCCTCTAGTTGTACCTAGTATGACATTATAAAAATAATACTTTAGTGCACATTCTAAGTACAAAAGATATTAAATAATACACTTTTTGAGCAAAAGCGGAAGATGAAAAATGATATTATAATAATTGCAGAAAAATATGGTATAATGTAAGTAAAAGATAATCATAACTTCTGCAAATAAATATTTTTGTTACATGCCAAATTTCAAAGGATGATCGCATAAAAATTTATGTTTATATTTATGAATTGATATCATGAAGCGACAGTAATAGTTTTGATGGGCAAAGTCAGAACCTTGAGGATGTGTCCAATGATAGCATATCCTTCACCTGGGTTCCCTCAAAAGCTCCAGATGGTACCATTATATCTTTCGAGGATTAGCTCCGTCCTTAACCTATTCAACTTCTGTTTTGGAACTCTTTGTAATATTTACAAGTTACATAAATATCATTTTGTTTCTCTTATATCATTAGCAGTAAGAATAACGCATTAAGTAGCAATATGAAACAGGCTCAAAGAGATCTTAAGTAGCAATAAAAGCGAAATAAGAGTATAAAAAAGTAATATATAGTGTACTTTTGTGTTTTGACTTATCAAGACGAATCGCTCACAAATTTGGTGTGTTTGCAAAAGTTATAATTTAAATTTTATTAAACCTTAAATGATGCTTTTAGTGTTTCAATAAATCCTATTGCTCGGCATACTACCTAACTTTGCCTTTTGTTCTCATATCCTTCCCAAACCTCATGATATAAATCTCAATTCTATATTAATTAACTTCATAGCACAAATTCTAAGTTCATTTAACTTTCATTAGCAAGTTAGCAAGTTCAGCAATACTAGTGCAGGATTGAAGGGCATTTTTCTTGAAATGGAATAATACAATTTGGAGCACTTTTGTTAGGATCTAAACATCTTTCTTGCAAAATATGATGGAAACTATTTTCATGCTGGTGTCAAATGAGTCAAGCAATTTTAACAAAAGTATATTTTGGAAATTCCAATATATATCTTGGAGCTATTCCACTGATTGATTCCAACACAAATGAAAGCAATTGATTTCACCAAATCTATTTTAGGGGGAAAATGCATCTTTTTTAATCTTTAGCTTATTCTCAAGTTAGTGATTTAGAGAATTTTATAACCTTAATAACAATATGGCCCAGCGTTTTAATATCATACTTAATCAAATATTTTTTATTACTTAACAATCTTATACAATAATTTTCCAACAGAAAAATCTAATAACCTTAAATTATGCTAGAGCATGGTAAAACATAGATTGAATTGATGAATCAATATTTACTGATAATTCATGAAGTTTCAACTCCTATTATTAAGCAGTTACATTTTCATGGGGTGCAAAATGGTTCAAATTTCAGATTTTCAGACTATTTGTGAATCCAACTACTGGTGAAAATGTTACTTATTATTTATCCTAACATAAATCCTTTGACAAAATTCAGTCAAGTTTAACTTATTTGAGTATATTAAAATCATACAAGGGTGCCCAAGGCCTTCCTAAGGTACTTGGTGCCATAAATGATATCACTACTAAACATCTAAAATCGAAGCATTTAAACAGGAGGTTTGTGCCTTTAAGTTCGAGCCCTGAAAACGATGGAGCTAGAGAAGGATCAGCAGCTGGGATCGGAAGAATAGAGACTCCGGATGCCTGTCTAGAGCAGAAGATCGAGCGGAAGAAGAAGGGAGTACGCGAAGTGGGTGATTGTGCGGAGCAAACGATCATGCAGAGAGTTGATGCCGCTTGCTGAGATGTCAGGATTGTCTCTACTAACGTTGGCTTCTGCGCCTCTATTGCTGGCTGCAAGGTTCGTCTAACGACTGTTGCATCTCTGCCGCAGGACTCCAGAGTCGTTCCTTTGTGCTGGAGAGTCGAGTGGGAGGGTTCGGTCGGCCGAGAGAGAGAATACGTGATCGAGTGGGGAGAGTCGAGCGCCGCTTTGAGGTTAAATAGGATGTGCGTATGTAACACACGTCTGTTTCGTGCAGCTGATGCTGATGAATATGTTACGGGAAATAAAATTGGAAAAGGCTTAATTGCCGAAAGTTTCTAAAAGGATAGCCGACTCTGCCTTGATCCCAGGCTTTAATGAGGTAAGTAATACTTTACTTATTAAAGTATGGGATTAATGACAAATCTAAATTTCCACTTTAGCATTAATTGGGTTTGAGAAACTCCGTCAATCAACAATTTAATCAGTATGTAACATAATTTTTGACGAAAACAGATTCAGCGGGGGTTTAACAGCAAACTGAAATTTGCAGGTAACAGCAAAAATTAAATATAGCGGAGATTTTAACTTCCTCTGTCCAAAAGGCCTAGGGTCATTACTGACTCCTCTACTTGAGAATAATGTCGTTCTCGACATTGCACTGAATAAAAAACATTTTAATTGAACGTAAGAAGATTTAACTAGGATTACTTGAAAAGAGTCTGGATTTTCTTTTTTCATACCATCTTCCCTTTCCTATGCGGCTTCCTTAGCACTATGACCTTTCCACTGCACCTTGACCATGGGAATAGTTTTCTTCCTTAACTGACGGTTATTTTGTTCTATGATTTTTGTCTGGTTATTCCACATACGTCAAGTCTGGCTGAATTATAGTTCCTGGTTCTTGCAACATTTGCATAGGGATGATATATGGAACACATCGTGTACTTTGGAAATATCCTTTGGTAACCTCAAACGATATACAGAGCTCCCTATTCGGGTAATGATTTCAAACGGTCTCACATATCGTGGGCTTAGTTTGCCTGATATGCCGAATTGATGCACTCCTTTCATTGGGCTTACTCTTGGATAAACACGATCTCCGACTTGAAATTCCAGCATTCTGTATCTTGAATCGTGATACTTCTTTTGACAATCATGGGCTGCAGTTATTCTTAGCTTTATTAATTGAATTTTTCTGTTAGCTTCTTCAATTAGATCGGATCCATAGATTTGAACATCTCCAACTTCTGACCAAGACAGAGGCGTAAGGCATTTTCTTCCATATAGGGCTTCGTAGGGTGCCATTTCAATGCTAGCTTGATGATTGTTATTATACACAAACTCAACTAAGGGCAAATGTTCCTCCCAGTTTCCACTTAAGTTCAATAGGCATAGTCTTAAAAGATCCTCTAGAACTTGAATAACTCATTCTGTCTGCCCCGTCTGTTTGAGGATGGAATGCAGTGCTCAATGAAAGTTTGGTGCCCAAATCATCATGTATGGCCTTTCAGAATCGGGAGGTGAATCTATTGTTCCTGTTCGATATAATTATTTTTGGGATTCCAAGCAGTTGGATGTTTTTTTATAATAAACGTTCCGCCGTGCGTCTTCACGGGATTTGCTTGCTTTATTGGAAGGAAATGTGCTGACTTTGTGAGTCTGTCAACGACGACCCACATGGTATATGCTTCGGGGCAAACACATTAGGAAATCCATGGCAATATCAGTCAACTTCCATTCCGAGCAGGAGTAAATTTTTGCTGAAGTATAGGCTTCCTTAATGCTTATGACTTGTGCAAAAGTTAAAAAATAAGCATATTGTTGCAAAAGGTGGAGAATAATTTTAAAAAAACTACAATTCAAAAAACTCCAAATAAACCCATTGAATGTAAGCTACGAAATCTAAAATTTGAAAGTAGAAATCAAGCACATATAATCTATGACACTATTGCAAGAAAATTGGGATATTTTAGAAGTTTTTCAATTTAAGGTATAAATATTTAAGCAATTTTTAAGCTGTTTTTACTAATAATACTTCAAAATATTAAAGTAAATTTTGAAATGAAATTTAGAAAATGATAAATAAAAGATATATTAGTAGCACAAATTCATGTTTCATGACAGAGCAAGGGGAAGAAATCCCCAAGAGTTCATTGTATTTGCTTTATTCTCAAATAATTCATATCTAGAGTTGCACACAATGAGTAAACTTGTTCTATTGACATCAAATCTCAATAATAGTTATTTAATACAAATATAATCACATATATTTATGATTCCAATGGTTAAGAAATCACTATATTTTTTATTTATGTAAAATCTTGCAATTGTTAGGACCTATGGATGATGTCTTTTATACCAAAGTAGAGTCTCTGAATGCTTCTAATGTGCAGTGATTGGATGGTTTGCAGGATAATTAATGTCGATTTTCAAAAAAGTCATTGGATTTAGAAAAAATACCACAAATAAAGATTATTTGTTTCTTGGATTAGGATGCCAGAATCTTCAGTGGCACATAGTGGACATAGCAGTGGGTGGTATTATAGCAACATTGTAGTGAGTATTATGGCAACATTATTGCAATTTTTTCTTATAAAAATTATTAAAACTATCACTCATTCAACTTAAGACAATTGTAATATAATGACAAACAAGTTGAAAATCCATAGTTTTCTTTCTAGTTATAACCTTTTAGAATTAATATCAACACTCATGGCAAGTGTAAATCCAATGTTTTATCAAATCTTGGCTTGACTAATTTAGCTTTAATAATTTATAGCTGTTATCATCTAATAAAATTGGGTAAATTTTTTGATCTTGTACTTAGGCTTCTCTTCCTAATCAATGAAATGCCTCTGGAATCCATGATTAGTACTTGATACTATTCTGTAATTAATACTATCTTATTATCAAATATTGCTTCTAGAACAAGTTATGCTATTATATTTCGTAGGGGTTGAATGATGACTCACAAGGAATTGGTGGAAGAGAGGAGAATCCATGGCATTAGTGTTTGGTTCTTGGTATAAAGTTAGATTTGATACATTGAACACTTGATGTGATCCAATATTTTATTTGGGATCTCATACATTTAAGTATTAGTACTTAAGATACTTGGTTGACTCACCCTGCTAGCATTTAACTTCTTAAAACTTGAATGTTTTCTTAGAATTATATGCATCATCACCTTATCTCTAATATTAAACATGCCTTCATTTGAATCTGTGGAAAATTTATATTAACTAATAGCTGAATTTAGTTGAGGTAATGACTCACCAAGCCTATTGGGTCTAAATTCGATGGGTAAGCCAATTGGATCAATGGATTTTTAAGTTGACAATAATGAACATATATGCCTATAAGCATAAGTAAAATAAAATCTTACTTAGAAGCATGATCACATAAAGATAACATTACGTATCTTCTATGCTTTTCTTTTTCACTTATGTTTGCCAATTTGTTTGTGGATAATATAAATTTAAAAATTTAATGTAGGTCTTTTCATTTTTCAAAGGATTTTGTAAAAATAACTAGTATACTTAATGTCTCTATTCAAAATTATGATTTTGCTTTGTGGAAATATAAATTAGCAATGTAGGATGCATCAACAATCTTGTGAAAATGAATTCAATGAGCAATTTTGGAGAATTTATTAACTATTACAAAATGGTATCATTGCTTTTTTTAAGATTGTGAGGTAGTTGTCATATAACGTCCACATTAAATTTATTTCAAGGTTTAATTGATATGAGAAGAGGCATCTACAAGTCTATATTTTGTTATCTATCTTTGTTGTCTTATAAATTATATTTTAAGTTGCTATTTTAGCAACTCTTTTCTTGATGTTGGATTAATAATACTTTTCTTTAACTATTCCTGCTATCTTGTCTCCACCAACATGACTTGTTGCACTTTTTGTGCAATTCACAAATTAAAAATTCTTAGGGTATCTTGGGAATATGCAACCTAGTACTTTTGAAAAAATCATTTTTAAGAATGTGATGCCTATTTGATATCAATGCATAATCATTGAATTGCTATATATTTTTCTAAAATTTTAGTTGGTAGCATACTCAATGTTAATATAAATAAGTTGTATTACTCTTAATTTAAATGGTGAACAATAACATAATAATTTTACGAAGGGCATTTGTGGACTTATTATTGCATCCAACTTAATTTTTAAGTATAATGGTGCTGCATGGAGATGTTCTTATTTATTTTTAGAACTAAGATATTCCAATAATTTGTGGCTTAAATATAATACAATATTTTGTTATTAAATAATGCCTTTAATATCAAAGAGCTATATTGCATTTTAAAACTAAATGTTATAGTTTTTTCACATTTGTTTTGCTTCTCTCAACTTTATTAAAATATGTTATTAAATACCCATCTTGATTTAGAACTACTAAAGCAATCCTAATATATTGTTTTTCTTTCCTTGAAATAAAATTTGGAAAATCATAAATGGGATCATGAAACAACACTTCCTGAGAGTTTAGATGTATTTTCTTAGTTTTAAGGATCTTAATGTAACAACCTAGGTCATTTCTAGCAAAGCTATTGACTTCCTCGCAAAATTTCGCTCTTCGTTCCTTTTCCCACTAAATGTTGTTTTCTGTTAATTACCCGCTAAAAATTCATTTTATGATTGATTCCCTCGCCAAATTCTGGTTTACAATAATTTCTTCGCTAAAATCCATTTTCGTTAATTCTCGCTTGTTTCTGTTAAATGCTATAAACAGGATGACTGATTAAATTATTATTTTGGGAATTATTCTACCAAGATAATGTGAGATGAATTTCATCTTTACTATTTACGAAATTCAATGTAATTTATATAGTATTTCGAATTTATTTTTATTTTTCGTCATTCAACTTGCCTTAATAAAAAAGAGTGTTTCCTTTCAATTAGCACTAATTCTCCATTATAAGCATGCACGGTTTCCGTTCTCTCTCCATTGACGTAGAAATCACTCTTTTATTTGCAATGAAAAGGACCGACTGAATGCACACTGCCAATTTTCTTTTTACCTTTTGTGTAATCGATGGAAGCACCTCTCACACGCCATTCACGCTTCCTCTAATTACGACTTTCAATTAAACTTGCGATTCTGATGGAAGTATCGCACAAAGTCCCCGTTTAGCGCAGAGCCTTCCTTTCCGTTCGCTAGAAATTAGCACTAATTGTAATGTATTCAAATCATTACAATTTAAGATATCAAGTGAATGTTGCCTTATGTGTACGAGCGTAGCTTCTGTTTTCTTCTGAAATCGCCGAATTGAATTTGACGCTTTCCAGAAAGCACTATTTAGGGCCATCGAGCACCTACGACACCCTCACAATATCGCAAGCTCTCTCTCGATTCCTTGTTCTTTCCTTCTTCAATCCACGACATCTTCAGAAAAGGAAAGTCTCGACCCCTTGATGCTCCTCCCGATCCTTCTTGCCCAAACAACGACGCCCATTTCCCTTCTCTAAGCCGAAAGAATCAACTAACCTTGGAGGTCTTTGATTGGAACGGAGACGATCCCGAACGTCTCAGTGTCTGTCGTCTGCTTTGTCTCTTGTTTTCGCTTTTTGATTTCGTTTAAATTATAATATTTAATATCGCTTAAAATGTACACTAAGATATTATTTTTATAATGCTAGACTAGGTACAACTGTAAGAGGCTGACATAACTTAAGGACATATTAAGAAATTGTAGTGCAGAATGGAAGAATACAACTTTAGCTTTTATTTCTGTAAGAGACAAATTTTTATCAAATATGTAATATTCTAGATGATGTTATCTTTAATTTGAATGAATAATATTTCTTATATTTTGTATGACTCTAGATATTATTTAAATGCTATTTTGCTTAATCACCAATATGATCTTGCGAAGATTTACCTAATGTTAGATTGATTGTTATTAACCTAATATGAATTATCACACTTAAACACTACAATGTACCCAATATTTACCACCCATTTTCTAGAGAATAAGGTATTGTTAAAGTAAACCACCCATGATTCCTAAAGTATGAATTCAAGATAATGTTGATAATCCTCGTATATGTGTTAGATGCATTGAATATTCCAACTGAACTAGTCTCAAGTGATTTGTTTTAATCTTATGTGCAGCTTTTGCCTCGTTGTCTTTCTCATCTTTCTTAACTTGGTGAAATCCACTCTTATTTTTGGGCCATATCATCAATGTGACATGGGGATTGGGAATATTTCTCTTATTGTGATCTAATAAATTTCTCTATTGTCAACATAAACTTGTACTTTCTCTACCAAATACATTTTGAAATAATTTACTTATTTGTCCTTTTAATTCAATGTGCTCAGGGAGTTCAACCTATGGGCTAGGAGATTAGATGATGATGATTTGGAAATAAAGCTTATGATATGTTAGATGTCCTTAATCAATGTTAATTCAACAATTTTTTTTTTAAATTTTGTTAAAATCTTCTATAATGGTTTCTAAATCTTTGGGTAATTTAGTTCTTTTATTTATAACTTAATTTATCTCTATTAAATAATCCCTCTATTTGCATTCTCTTTTAAAAGTGTGTTTAAACATAAAGATTTCTTAACTTAAATAAGTGCATTGGATTTTTGTGCTATATTTAATGGTGTAGTGGTTAGATTGTTCTACTATTAATTATATCCTGTTGGTTTAGGTTTAAACCTTTTTATTTGCACTTGTAAGTTATCACTTATAAGTAGATTTCTAAAATTCAGAATGATTATTTTCTCTAAATAAATAAAATAATTTATATTTCAAAGATTGTAATATTATTCTAAGTGAATATTTGACACCTTAACATCAATTATTGGTTATAGATTTGAAATTAAGGAGTAAGAAAAATAATATTAAATATAAAATTAGGTAATGAAATTGCGAGAATAAGAAAAATAATATTAAATATAAAATATGCTCTAAAATTAGGTAATGAAATTGCCAGAATGATAATATGGATATCTTTCAAAGTAAAATTTTAAAACTTGAATAATATAACTTTAGGTTGAAGCTAATCTTTTTTGGAATTCGATTGTTTGTTGAACTCACAATATAGTAAAGGTATGTTTGGTTTATCAAAAGGGAGAGTACTTAATAAAATAAAGATTGATGGTGGTAAAAGAAAATGTTCAAGTAATTATTAAAGAATAAAAGATATATTACCAATAATTGTTTAAACATAAAAATAAGGAAAATTGAAAGAAATATAAAGTAGCTTATTGTGAATCCAATTTAGTAGTTCATGATTCTAATATTGTTATATTTGAGAATTTATATGATAAATTAGAATTTACTAAGAGAGAGAAACATATAAAAGTTTTTTGAAAGGCAACAAAATTAAAGGTTTGTTTAAGTAAAATATATTAAACATGATAATAATTTGTTTTTAAAGAGGATTTTGAATATAGATGGATGGGTTATCTTACTAGGATTTTTAATAAAGGTTGTGCTACTACAATTAATGTAACAATTTTAAAAATAAGATTATTTATACTTTCATTTGGCATATTAGTAAAATTAAGATTTGGAATTCTCTAAAGAGGATGAAGAGTATAATAATGGTATGAATAGATGGCATGCTGTTGATGTGTGAAAATGTTTGGCTGAGGTAAGAGTTTCATATCTTTCAAATTTATTTAATGGTTTTGAAGACAAAAGATATTAGATGAGTAGAGAAGGAATATAGTTGTACTTATTTTTAAGAATAAAGGTGATGCTTAAGAATGTGCAAATTATAAGAGAATAAACTTGATGAACTATATGTTGAAACATTGGAGATTGAATATGGACTACGAAGGGATATTCATATTTCACAAAATCAACTTGTTCTATGTTAGGTAGATTTATCATGAAAGTCATGCATTTATTAAGAGAATCATTGAAGAAACTTGGATAAAGAAAAATAGCTTTTGGTTTAATCTTTATTGATCTTGTAAGGGCTTATAATAGAGTGCCAAGAGAAGTTCTTTTAAGGGTTTTTGAGAGAGCATTTATGTGGCTATATTATGTGTTCGATCAAAGGGTGGCTTGTTTAATAATTTTCTTGTTATTATTGAATTACATCATTGCTCTGCTTTCCTTTATATCTTTTTTATTTAATTATGAATATTTTTTTACTGAGCACATTCAAGAGGATGTTCTTTGGTGCATGTTATTACATATGACCTTTTTGTTAATTGATTTGACTAGGGATAGAATTAAAGGGAAAATTTAGTTGTAGAAGACTACTTTAGAATGTAAGTGTTGTCATTTTAGTGGATCTAAAATAGATTATATGATGTGTAAGTTTAATCGTAATAAAAGTTGTAATCTCAAGGGCATAACTATTGAGGACCATGTGAGCAAGAAGAGTGAATGATTCAAATACATCGATTTAAAATAATTGTGAAGTAGAGAATGATGTGATTAATAGCATCCAAGTTGCTTGGATGAAGTGGAGGAGCGCTTATGGAGTGTTGTGCAATAAAAAAACTCCACTCAAAATCAAAGGAAAATTTTTTAGATTAGTTATACAATCAACTATGTTATATAGGGCTGAATGATGGCCAAACAAGAAGAAACTTATTGATAAAATAAGTATTACAGAGATGAGGATGCTCAGGTGGATATACTTGAAAGGGTAGGATGAGAAAATTTGTAGCAAGTTTAGAGTGGCCCCAATAGTTGATAAGATTAGAGACTGTTGTCTTAGATGGTTTAGGCATATTAAGCATAGGCTATTCAATACCCCTATAAGAAAGTTTGAGTAAATGAATTTTGTTCATGTTAAAAGAGGAAGAGGGTCAAAAAAAAGTTATAAGAAGAAATCATTAAAAGAATCTTCTTTCTTTGGACATAAGGAGGGGATTTGATTTGATCATACACAATGGAAATAAAGGAATCGTGCAATTGACCCCGCCTAGTCGGACTATGGGTGTGTTGTTTGAATGAGAAATAATGCTATGTTTGAGAAAGCAAGGCTATGCTTGAGTGACAAAAAATGCTGCATGCAAATTGTTATTCATGGCACAATGAAATGAGAAATCATGGTAGTGCAACTTTCTTGTTGGTTGGTCAGGTGTACCCAATTTAGAAAGAGTTTAACATTTTTATGTGCTATTGGTGATACGGAATATATATTTGTTTGTGGTGATGATATCTTCAAGATTCTTATAAAATTTTTTGTTCTCTTAAGTAGTTTTAGTACACATTTATTCTTACAAAGGCTTTTGGTGATGCATATGTTTTATGCTAAAGTTTTAAAATCACGAAGAAATAAGCTAAAATTATGTTTATGTATATTTTGGAGTCTGCTACAATACTTAACGCCAGCTTGATCTTTAAACTTTTTATGTGCTTTTTCATTCATTGATACATTTTTCTCAGTCATTATTATTGAACTATGTTATAAGATAATAACAGTTCTTGAAACATGCTATATGCATATTTACAAGACTTTTGTGTTAAAAACACTATTAGAGAACACAGCCGGATCTTGTTCCAAATGTTGTTTCTTACGATAACGCAAGTTTTTTGTTTGCATAAAATTAGTTAAGCTGATGTGGCAGGTGATTAAACGAATGACTGATGGAGGAGCAGACTATTCATTTGAATGCATTGGTGATACATCAGCAGTATCTATTGCGCTGCAGTCTTGTTCAGATGTAATTAACATTCGTGATGATCTATGCTTTGCTTAAACCCCAATTAATTTTCTTAGCTATATCTACCCATCGTTTTGCTATTATCTGTTCAGGCGTGGGGAGTAACTGTGACTTTAGGGGTGCCACATGTAAATCCTGAAATTTCAGTACATTTTAGGCAGCTGCTTTCTGGAAAAACTTTAAAGGGCTCTTTGTTTGGAGGATGGAAACCAAAGACGGATCTTCCATCATTGGTACAGAAGTGTATGAATGATAAGGTAAGCTTTTTCTTAGCATATGCGCATTCTCTCTCTCTCTCTCTCTACATTTTTTTTGCAAATTCTAGGTGTAGAATATAACATTAAGTAAAATATTTACTGATAGAATATAACATCACTTGCTTTTGAAGGAAATCCATCTTGGAGACTTTGTCACACACGACATCACATTTGATAACATCAATGAGGCCTTCAGCCTAATGAAAGAGGGCAAGTGTCTTCGGTGTGTTATTCACATGCATAAATAATATATTACAATTTTTTAAATTTGTTATTATACACCTTGGAACTAATCAAAGTATGTTGAATGCGTTCAATTTAGTCCAACCAGCTTACAGATTAATTTAATAAAAGAGTTTTCCATTATTCTATGTGTTCAATTTAACATAGTGCATTACTATAATTATATCCTTGTTCTGGACCGCATTGGCCTGTGGAAGGTACTTTAGGCATAGACGCACAAATCTTGGGCATATTTACATTTCAACACCCAAATCTTTTTATTTATAAATTTAATATCATATCCCATTTATAAAACCTCACTTGCAATAATTTGGTAATTTTTGTGTTATTTATGTAGAGTTGGGTTGTAATTTTGTAAAATATAAATATTGGAAAATAAAAAGAACTTTGAGACATACACATACACATATAGATAGATTAAAATTTATATATATGTACTCAGCCTGGTTAGTGCTTTTATAATGAAGCTAATTGCTGTGCATTTGAGAGTTGTTAAAGGAATTCTAAGGTACGGCCTTGTTTGGCTTTATAGAGGCCTATGTTGTCTGTCCTATCCTAGTAATATAACCCATCGACCTCTTAGGGGTTATTTGTTTGAGAAGAAGCCAAGTCCTTTTGAAAGCTTTGTCGAACACCTGTATAAGCATAAGAGCAGACAAGAATCCAATCAAGTAGGGGATGAAGCTATGTAATTTGTTTCTAAGATTCTAATGAACTCGCTCTATGGTAAATTTGGTATGAATCCCGAAAGACATTAAAGAAATAATTTCACAAGGTTTTTTATATTTTAATGAGTGGAGCAATACTCTTGTTGAAAGATTGATGATTGCAATTACTAAGGTTGCACATTTTTTGAGATAATTGTTAAAATGGTTTTTTGATTCTTGCAATTTGTTCATTTTAGTCTTCGGATTTTTATTTTTACAATTTTTATATATTGTTTAGATATTTGGTTCCAAATAAAATCTCAAATAGCTTCAAAAATTATAAAATATTATAATTAATTGTATTTTTATGCTCATTAAATATATATAATAAAAAAAAAATTCAAATAGCATTTTTCGTTGATATATAAACTTACTCTAATATTATTTTAAAAATAAATAAATAAATAAAGCACAATGACTAAACAATTTAGAACGTCATGAATAATAGCCTCTTAACCTCACGCCTCGTGTGCACGTGCGTTCAAGAAATTAAAACGTGTGGGTTGTGTTGTAAATGGAATTTATATCTTAGCACATTGTTAAAATTGCAAATATAGTTTGAGACATATTAGTATATATTAAAATATTCAGTTTAATATATAAATGGATTATTAGCTTGTGAAATTTATATGTGAAAATTAAAAAAAAAAATTATATTGATCTGAATACTTTTTGGTTGTGTAAGCATAATATTTTTCATATGATTTTTATGCGAAAAATGCTTGGGGATCAATATATTATTAATAAAAAGATTAAAATTCAAGAATAATTAAAAAATGAAAAATTAAATATATGAACATAATCTACTGCATAACTTTTAGTTCTTAACCATTAAGTTACAGTTTTACCTCTTAATCATGTAATTTTATGTTATTTAGTTATTAATTTTTATCTAACAATATTAAAAACACTATTTGCAATTTTGTGAACTGCTGCAGCTTTATTTACACGTCGTTGAATTTGTAAGGTGTGATTCTTAAACTTTAGGAAACAATATATTTTATGATATTCACCTTTTAGCATATAAATAAACATATATGGTATATTTTGAGAAAGCAATCGACCGTTTGATTTGCAAATTTGCTTGTATTTGAAAATGCTGAGGCTTAATACATATTATTTTAATGTCATTTGCATGTTTTAACGCATCTGGTCCGTCGGATCTGTCGGATCCGACGGCGAGATGCAACGGAGTGAGAGTGTTAGTTAGATTTGGATCTATAACGCACGACGGCTTGGATCGCACTGGACCGTTGTCCCATGCTTTGCTTCCCACAGTAAATCCACGCCTCAAGGATATAGCCGTTGGAATTAAAATCAATAATATATATAAATATTTATTTTATTTACTTTATTTAATTAATTAATTACACTTAATTTAATACTCAAAATTAAATAATCAAATTCACTCCAAAAAATTTCAAAAATTCCCCTTACCTAAATGAGAGTGAGTAACTCAAAAATACAATCGAATTTTTGATCGAAGATCCATTGTAATTATTTTAATTTTATATGTATTTAAATAATATTAAAATATTCGAGAAAAATTTGACGACTTCTAAACACTTTCAAAATATCACCCATAGTTAATTTGAGTATGGTGAGTCTAACGGTGGACTCCAATTTTGATTCTATGGTCTAAATAAATTAGACATTCTCAGAATTATCAGAAAACTAGGAAATGTTGGAAATTATCAAACGGTCTCCAAATCATTCGTATAAAAGATTAAAATTGAAGATCTTAATACTAATACAAGACTAATTGAAGAAGATTAGAGTCAATTAGATCACTAATTGATGGGTAACAATTCTAGGATTGTTACAATTGGCTCTTAATTAATAGTTCAAAGTTCTTATTTCAAAAATATTAATTTGAGAAGAAGGAAGAGTTGGGTTTTATCATGTAATTTGTTATGAGATTGGTGTAAGTACTTGTATTTATCAACTTTTAAATGAGACTATCGACATGCAAATTATAATCAAGTGCCAATAGCGTTCCTTAGAGTGTCATCTAATTCCGACTATGTTGTGCCTGGTGCTCCAGATGAACTCAAGAATGTTCAATCTAGGCACATAGACCTTTATGTGATCGATATTAGTTAAATACAATTTCTTACATCTAAGTTATCGAATTAGAGCACATAAACTTAATTCCACTCAATTAGCATCACGTGCTTCTCTCGCAGTTTAGCTAAGGAAGTGAATTACTGAGCTAAGTGGATTATATCACATTCATCCACAAGCACACAATTATTTCTCTTCCTCCTTTAACTTATGATGAGCTACGTAGCGTAATTGGTAGCTCTTGGCTCACATGCATCAACCTCTCGACTGAGCTTAAAGAAAAGTACTATTATGCTCAAGAACTTGTCACTGGGCTCTAAGCACTAATGCACATATTCCTAGCTTTACGCCAATTGGTGAGCTATGGAGCTCTAAGAGAGTTAAGTTACCAACTTCAACTCATCATATCAATCTTAAGGTGCTTACACCGAGAATCCTTGCACAACAAATATATATTCACTGTGAGAACCTTTATGTGCATTTTCCTAAACTTAATATGGTTAGTTTGCTTAGCATTTTTCTCATTAATAATCATTAAATTTAAGTAAAAATATTCATTCACACAGCATGCATACTGACAAGATTCATATATAAACCAAAAAAAATATGAAGACTTTATTCATTGAGAAAATTAGTATAAACACCTTTTTATCCCATAATCTATTACATGACTTATCCCAACCCCCCCAAGGAAGGTTTAGCCTTCCATCACAAATGAAATGCAGAAAATATTAGACAAGAAATTGAATCTTTGCATGCTTTGCTCTCCAACTCGTATTCCTTCCCGATCCTCAAGTTTTCTTTCCTGCTTCTCTTTGGTTGTCACATTCTCCTTCTTTGGGTAGAGTTCTCCTTTCTCTCTTACAGCAAATTCTAAATTTGGTAATTAGGAATGTTATAGAGGGGGGACCTTTCTAAGTCTTGTTTCTTTGCTTTTATAGATGCAGCCTCCACCCCTTTGAAATAAATTTTGTCCAACCTTTCAACTCCTTTTTCTTTTATGGCTTGCTAATAAATATTTATATTATTCCTCTTGAAAATGAAAAGATTAAATGCAATTGGAGTCAAGGCTGTTGTGGGAAGACCAATGATTTGAATTTTTGGCCTACCTTATGCTTAATTGAATGCTTGTTCCTGGCTGGACTTTCGACGGGCGCTACAGCGTGCTGCAGCACGTTGCAGTGGTTTGCTTTAAAATATTTGCTAAGTAAATGCCCGCTGTGGTGTACGGTAGCGTCGATCTCTCTATTTGATTACCGTTGCAACGCGCTGTATCGGATTATGCTAAGTAATTTTCCGCTGTGGCACGCGGTAGCGCCGAGCTCTCAGGTTTATATCTGCTGCGGCATGCGGTAACACCGAGCTCTTTGTTTGTGCCCGCTACGATGCGCAATAGCTCCGAGCTCTTAGGTTTGTGTCCGCTGCGGCGCGCTGTGGTGCACATAGCAATTTTCTTCCAGAATTCTATATTTAGCCCAGATTTTGCTTTGCACAACTTAATCCTAAAAAATCAGTGGAAACATATCAAAGTATTTATTTCTAACATAAAAGTGTTTGTTTTTATTCACTTGTTTTGCTATAAATATTAGATTTATAAAAATCATTCTAAGGACCAACAAGGTGACCTCTTTTTGATACCACTTGTTGGTATATGAGATTGAGCACGAAGAACTTCCAGCATAAAATATTCGTAGTTGAAGCGATTTGATAGAGTGCGCTCTCTTCAATTTAGGATCGGGGCTGTATTGACGGTTACCAAGCAACTTGAAATCACAAAACTACAAGAATAAATTCATAGTACATGCTTGCAAGAGATTACAACACACAAAACATCTAAACACCAAAGATTATGTGGAAAACCCAAGAATGAGAAAAATTATGGAGCTACACCACAAAAACTTTAGCTAGAAAGATTTGAAAGTTACAGAGTTACAAAGAGCTTACCTCCTTAGCTAAAAATACACTAATTCTTACTCTAATATGGAGAGGAGAGGAAGCAGCCACCACTAGAAGTCTCTCCTCCCACATGCAAGTGATATCTTGTACAATAGTTTTCTTAGACTACTCATTGGAATCTCCTCCTCACAGTAAGACTTAGCATCCTGTAACAACCCATGATTGTTAATCACCATTTAATATCCTAATTAACTTCAAATCTCTTATATTAGATCTTAATTAGTCATTTTAAGCAAGTTCATAAGTTTAGTTCCAGTTTGAATTCAAACAAGCAAAATTTTAAATTCAGATAAATATTTAAATCAAGAAAATGAGGAAATTAATTTGACCTCAGATTAAAAATTGGACTTCGCCATTGCATTCCGCACACCCAAATAGTTAGGGGTGATGTTTTGAATGTATTTGGAAGTCGTTAGATTTTCGGTAAATATTTTAATATTATTTAAATATCTCAAAAAGTGAGGAAATTAAATACTCGTCGGAGTCAAAATCTGACTTCGCCGTTACGCTCATTGCCCCTTAATTAGCTAGGGGTATATATTTGGTAATTTTTAGAAATCATTTAATCAATTAGGAAAATTTAATTATCCAACTGATTTAATTAAATTTTAATATAAATAAACTTCTTATTTCTCTCCTTACCCTAACCGCAAGCCCTAAATGCCATTCACTCGCCTCATTCAATCGGCCGATCCTTCCTTCCTCTTAGCTTGACACGCAACTCCCTATCCTCTTCGAGTGATCGACGACGCGTGGTGCACCGCTAACCTCTCCAATTGGAAGGATCGTGAATATGAGATCACCGCCCATATCTCAATCAAACCCATGCCGATCCCCTTGTTATTAATGACTAAGGGTTCAATGTAAAGTTAGGAATTTTCAAATTAGGCTCATTTTGCTACTATTAATGAGAACAATAAAATAGCATAAACCTAAACCTCCTTTGTTCCTAGGAACCACAACACTTTCCCAAGTCAAGACATTAAGTTTTTCTCCATATTTTCAAAATTTAGAAACATAAAACAAGCTGAATTTATTTCTTGTAGAGTAAATTTTAAAATGTGAATATCTTTGAAACAAAAAAGTAAGAAGTTCCACATTGAAAACTTAAGAAATTGAAATATGTCAGCATAGCTTAGGGTTTTGTGGGACCTGCCAGGTAAAAGAGCATAAATTTTGTCTAAGAGAGGCTTGCATAGCTCCAAAGAAATTTTAGAGTAATGGAGACCTAAGTATTTGGAGGGCAACTCCTTAATGCTAATATTCAAAGTGGAGCCAAATAATTAGGGTTTGAGAAACTTTTTAAAAAATAAATAAATAATAGATTTTTTTATATTTGTATGTATTCTAGAGTAGCTAAAAAACTTTTTTCAAGCAAGATTTAAGAACATGTTTATTTGTACCAGAGAACTCTCCAAAGATCAAAATATTATTAACAAAAAGACTTCAAAATTTTGAAATTATAAGTAGGGCAAGCTTTCTTTAATAATTTCATTGTTAATAATTTGAGATGAAAGATTATGGGTTTCTCAATTAATTCTTAGAGCTTAAAGTCACCTTCAAAATTGGTGATTATTATATTACATTGGTTAACTATGCTTCTAACTTCAACGCCTAAGTAAGAATTGCAGAGATTAAGGGCTTCTAAAATTGGTTTGACAACATTTGAGTTAAATACTAAACTCAATCTTAGAGTTGAAATGTCTTGATTATATAAATAAGCATTAAAATTTGGTAACAAGTGTTATATAATCATTAATAACCTCATGCAACGGCTCACTTTTGGATCTTTATTTTACTAGTCATTGTATTTGAGGTTAGGATTGAAAATAAGCATAAATAAGAGAAAACAAAAAACCAATCGGCAACACAATAATAACCAAAAGATTTACTGATTAGGTGTAAACATCTACGTCTACAAGGAGTGAGAAAGAAAAAACTCACAATACAAAGGAAAAAACTACAATTAGGGTTTTATAAACTCTTCACTATAAACTAAAAATTGTGTTTCTTACAGTCGTCAAGCTCTCCCACACATACAATATTAGGGATAACCCTAAAATTGACTTCAAAGGCTCTTAAACAGCCCTTAACAACTGCTCTAGGGATGCATCATTTTGAACCTGAACCGTTGCAAGCACTTGGGCGCCTGGCTCTTTGGTCTGGGGGTGCCTAGGTGCCCAGGCCTCTGACTTGGGGGGTCTAGGCGAGCCCGGACCCCAAACCTCTAGCTTCAGGGTGCCTGGGCGCTACCAAGTCCAATAACACCTTGTGTCGAAATACTCGAATACACCGGCATCACCTTGGTTATTAGTTTATGTCATAATTTTAATGATCCAGTAGAATACATACAATTAGTGTTTTTCTTATGCATGCATTAATTTATGTCATAACATTAAAAAATATTTTTCTTATGCATATATTTTCTTCATTTTGCATTTCATACATAGTACCGTTAAGACTATGGTGTGGCCAAGTGAAAGATCTTTTATTTTTTCATATTATCATGATTTATTCTAAATTATTTTTGCCACTGTGCTTTTCTACACTTAATAAGCTTGAATCATATAAAGGAGCATATATTCTCTAATCTTATCCACTATTTAAGCGACTTTAATTTTGCTACAAATAATCTCATTTCTCATTCATCCTTACAAATAAATATACCCACTTATATTTATATTTTATTAGTTGACAAATATATATTAATTTTAAAGTAAATATGTGAACCCAGCTGTTTACAAGAATTAATGTGCCAAAATTAATGCTGATTACATATGTAGTCAAACGGATTTCAGGACTAATAATTTAGTAAATTGTTCTTCCGACGAAATTCTTTGACTCCATCCTCCCAATCCCATTTTGTCATATCTGCATTCAACAGAAGGAAAGCTAAAACCTACAGTAATTAACAAATAACCATTATATATAAGAGAAATATTATTTGGACTCACTAATTTATTAACATGATATTCAAAAAAAGCCTATCAAATAATATTTGGATATAATTTTAATATAAATATTAAAAATAATATTTATATTATTTTAATATAAATAAAAAAAATCTAATAAAATATACTCAAATTATATATAAATAGAGAGAGGGGGGCAAAGAAGAAAGTATCCCTCAATCACAAAGTAATTAATGGAGGATTATAACAAGCAGGAATATGTTCCTCCTCCTCCTCCTCCAGCAGCTCCCGGTTACCAGGCAGCACCCGGTTACCCGGCAGCTCCCGGTTATCCGGTAGCAGCCGGTTACCCTGCAGCCGCACCTAATCCTCTGTCCATGCCCGGAGCTCAGCAGCTTCAAGTGACCTCTGAATGGTCCACTGGCCTGTTTGACTGTTTCAGCGATTGCAATTCCTGTAAGTTTAAACTTAATATATATAATTATTGTTTAATAATATAAAATGGAGTTCAGCTTGATTAAATTTTAAAAATGGCAGGTTTACTGACTTGGTGCTGCCCCTGCATCACTTTCGGGCGGATTGCAGAGATAGTTGATCGCGGCTCCACATGTGAGCGATTGATCGAACTTAATTATTCCTTGATTCTCAAATTTTATACAATAAAGACTAACTGATGGATGAATGTTGAAGCTTGTGGGATGAGCGGGGCGATGTATGTGGTGATTGCGATGCTGACCGGAATCCAATGCCTTTACTCGTGCACTTATCGTGAGAAGTTACGAAAGCAATATAGCCTTAAAGTCAGCCCCTGCAGCGATATATGCGTTCATTTCTTGTGCGAGACCTGCGCCCTTTGCCAGGCTTATCGTGAGCTCCAGAATCGTGGATTTGATATGGCTCTAGGCATGTATCCATAATTGATTACCTTTAATTTGATACAGCAATCAATATTTGATCGTAATTTGATTGTGCGGCAGGTTGGCACGGCAATGTGGAAAAGATGCAGGGCGGGGGAATGATACAGCCGCCGCCAGTTCAAGGAGCCATGATGCGCTGATCTACAGCTTCTTAACCATTGTTTCATATTGCACTTTATTGAATCTTCTTCATTGTTGGCTGCACGTGTTTTATTGCTTCTATATTGTTTGGGACCTTTTTACTGCTCTTTGAATTCCTGTATGGCCGTGTAATAATATTGAGATATATAAGTATTTTTTTTATTCAAACGATACACTTAAATGTTACATTATATATCATCATATTGATATCGGCAAACATGACCTTGCACCAGACAACTAAGCTAGAGTGCTATGTTAGGAGATTAACTTGGATGAGTAATGCTACCACACTCGCTGATGTGGTACTCAAAAAAATTCTTTCAATAAGTTTTGAGCAGCATTGGATGCTACGTCAATGAGTGTGAGCACCATTCCTCAACTCCGATATGCTTTACCAAACAACACTAAAGCGTGTGTCCGAAACTCATAGGAAATAAGTAACAACATACAAATGGTGTTCAATCATAATCGAGCCCATCGGAATCGAAGACTGATAACAAACTCAGTTAATGTACACATATATTAAACTCAATTGAGATTAATAAAAATGCATTCTTGAGATTCTGATCTCACGCTTCTTTTCCTCACTTTTCCCTATTCTTCAAATCTTTCATTGTATCAGAGCTACGAAGCTATCTAGCGCACACTTCCAACCAATATTCAGATCGGAGCTCTCGTTCCGATCAATGGCAAGCCTGGCATGTAAATTTGACGGCACTTCTCCGATCTTCGACAATGATCAAAATTTGATCACTATATATCGAGTTACCCCTTGCTTGGTGGAATCTCACTGGTGAAACTGCATTCCTTCGAAACTGCATCAACCACTACATCGGTCATGCAAATAATCGTAAGTCGATTGTCATATGTGGAGCATGATTGGATAGCACAGGATGTGTTGACGGAGTCTTGGAGATGCTAGATAGACACTAGGCACCCAAGCACGCTTGAGCACCTATCAATGATATGTTAGGCACCCAAACATGCCCATACGCTTGCCACTAGTAGCCTTGGCGCCCAGACGCTTATGGCAGGCATGCCATAGACAGTGGCTGGGCTCCCAGGCGCCTATGACAGTTATGCCACGAATAGACACAAATCTTCACAAGTGGTGCAACGCATGGTGTGTGGGGGCCCGTTATCGAGTTAGCAGGAACTAATCCAGCATCGGGAGTACTCCCCTAACTGCAGGATCATATTAAGTGGCTTAAGGGAAACAATATATAATCACCAAACAAAACTCATACATATTGGAATTAAATAAACACATGAGAAATAGTATCTTGATCCAAAGAATTTAAATCTTACAAGCTTTTATAATAACTGAAAGAAAAAGTATGAAAATAACAAATGATATCAGCAATAGCAGTATTTGGCTTTATGACCTTCATTACAAAGTTCCAATGAACTATTGATTTGGGCACGTTTCAAAAGTGCGAGCATTTGATACCGATTAATCGTAAGACTAAACACAGTATATTATCGATAGTTACGACTATTTAATAAGCGTGAGCAAAAATACTTATTGAGAGGGAAATAAAGAGCTTTACAATTTATTCCTGGAAAACTTGATTTAGCTGCAATGAAACTTAAGCATAAGAAATTATTGTCACAAAAATAAATATATAATTTTCATATTTGATATCTGGTACAACTTGTGATTTTGTTGGGCAAGTACAAAATCAAGAAAAAATGAGGGTTTTAGATTTTAAGTTACATAATAATTCAAACTTTCCTCCATACATGCCCCTCAAAGGCTTATCAGTTTATGCTTCTTATGCCTCCCAATTTTTGATAGTCCCGTCCTGACATTTGTATAACAACCAACTACTAGATTAAATATTCTAACCAAATATTATGTGTTACTATAATACTTAATACTGAACTATTATAAATAACCCAAGACTAAGTATTACTTAGGCCAAGATTCTAATAGATGAGAAATGAATGCATACGATAATGAATAAAAATGTATATAATTTTATTTTTTTAATTCACCTGTAGAAAGAAAGAAAATATCCATAAAAAAGTAAGTAAGAACATCAAGACATAAGTTGTACAAATAATTTAGGAAAATGATACTCATCCTCACTGATAAAATAAAAGAGAAAGAAAACTCCATTGCCTTTGAGGCTACTCTTGTTCCTCTTGGGCTATCTCTACTTCGCACACTAGATCTTTTCCAAGTTCCTAACTTACCGTATTTGATTTTTAATACCGTAGTACACAACCAATAAATGGAAATCTGATTAAACATTTAAAGTCTAAGTATATTTTTGAACATTATATGAATTTTGATTTTGAACTGACTCAAGTTATGGAAGCACTCACGAACAGTAATGCCAACTGGAGTAGGAACTTTGCCAACATTCCAAGAGCCTTGCTCATTGTAGCAAGCAATGCTTGGCATATTCTCATCTCTAATAAAATAATTCCATCTGGGCACTTGAGTGATGTGACTCGCTTAAGAGCTGCCTTGATTTATGTAATCCAACGCCTAGGAGCAATCAATGCTCCTGGAGGTATTCTTGAACAACTTTACAAGCCCAAAATAGGCCTGGTGTAGCTCTTGCATTTGGGTCACTTAATACTGGAATTTGCCTTGAGCAAGGGGTAAATGTCAGTAATAATAAACCCCTGCTTCTGCCCCGAGCATCTCTGACTTTCAAAAATATTAATGCTCACTATTCGGAGGAAGAAAGAAGAAAGAAAATAAGGCATGGATCAAGGGAAGGGACTTCAACTTTAGCAAGCCAAAATTCCAAGTTAACAAACCTCCAAAGACGGATGGATAGGTTGTGTGGAGCCCCATCCCCACCGTGGTCATGTTAACATAATTATAGTGGAGTAGTTACCGAGACATATCCCCCCATTTAAAGTTAGATTATGTTCTCTGCCTAATCCACCGATTACTGTGGGATTTGACACTAGTATCTGTAATTCATTCATCAAAGATGTATTTAAGAGAATAGAATGCGGAAGCAAAATATACAATATCCATATTCATAGTACAATAATAACATAATAGTATCTCAACTCAGTATAAAAATGTAGAAAAGTAAAAACATCCAGAATCTTAATTATTATAATATTAAATTAAAGTTTAAAATAAAGGAACACTCATCCTCATAAATAGAAATTAAAAGTTATCTAAGCCTCAGTAACAGTAGGAAAGTCCTCTTCTTGGCTAAGATCCTCACCTGAAACTACCTTCACGAACAACTCTGACTATGACATGTTCGTTTGTACATGTCAGGGCTCCAATCAAGAAAAGAAAAATTTGTGTTAGACAATTGTCTAAGTATATTTTATATTAATTTAATAAAATCTATATTTTTAAAATATCACAATTAATTAAAAATTTAAGTAGTTATAAAGGTGCAACAAGCAAAAAAGAAAATGGAAAGTTATAAATAATATATTTATAACTTAATAAAATGAAGTATGTAAGGAAATATACCTCAAACCAAAAGCTGCAACAAGGTTAGATAATATATGTATATAAGACTAAAAAAACTGAAAGAAAATCCTAAACATACATATGATCACTTGAAGGTTATTGGTTGGGTAAAGTAATGTATACTCATATTACTGAATTAATTTAGTGATATTCAGAATTGGTTGATTTACTCATATGTGAACTTATGACCCTATGCTATTGTAACAACCCAAAGGTTGTTACCTGTCAATTAGTGCTCTAATTGACCTGTCAACCTTTGGGTTGTTACACTAATTGATACAATCATACTTCTTAATTTAGGATATGAGTAGTGCATTATTCTTGTATTACTTAGATAAAAATCTTATATTTCTTCTTAGTTATAATGGCAAGGAGATTACCTTAGCATCTGTTTAGATCTTAATAAGGAGTAAGATGAGCTAGATTATTTCTCTGCTTAGATAGGATAATAAGAAAATTCCATAGTATCTAAGTAGATCTTATTGGCAGTAAGATAGCTAGTTTATTAAGTCCCTACCTAAAATATTAGATAGGACTTTAGCTTTTAAGTTATTAGAAATCCTAAACTTGATCTCTTGACTCTTAATCTTGATAGATTATATCAAGGTTTACTCATAGTGTAAATAAGATGATCCATTTAAACCATTTAACTTCATTAGTCAAAATTGACTTATTGAAATTAGAACTTGATGAGTTCTAATACTTTGATTTTATAAGCCTGTTCGATTGAGTTTACACTGATAGTAGGATCTTGTGGATCCTGACTTTGTGTATTCCTAGTATAGATTAAAATGATAGTTTCATCAATAATAGAAAAGTGAAAGATGAGTATAGAATCTATAAATCTGGCTACAGACGAGTCTACAGAAACTACACTTGTGTCTGTTCCTTTAATATTATTGGGTGGCCGTGGGCTGTCTCAACTTTTGTAGAAGTCGTTCTGGTGGCCGAGCACTAAAAGAGGTATTGTTATCTTTATCTCTAAATGCCTACCCTATGATTGGTGGAGGCTGTGCACCAGAAGCTTAGTAGACTTCTTAAGCTGATGAAATTTCTTCTTAGAAGTGGTCTTTCATTGCCATGGATAATTGTAATTTTGCCAAAGGGCTAACCAAAGAGGTGTTGTGAAATTGGTGTTTGTCAATAAACTCACCAAGCCACTTCTTTTCCTTTCAACTTTTCTAATTTGACTCAATAAGAAGGTTAGTCAGGTTCCATTATTTAATAATCCTTTATCTACCCGAGACACTGAATGATAACTATAAGGCAAAGATGGCATACTTACATCTGAAGTTTGATCAACTATTCAGCAAGGCCTGGGGACAATCTTAGATATATGTACTGTGGTACATCCCTAGATTGATGGGCACGCTGAATGTGTAAATTAAATTATGAATGTTCTCTTGCATCTCTGTGTTATAGATTTCAGTGAATCATGGAAAGACCATTAAATGCTAGTTAAGTTTGCCTACATTATTAGTTATCAGTTCAGTATTGGTATGACTCCTTCTGAGACTCTTTTGGAAGGAGATGTACAACTCCAATTGCTTAGACTGATATAGAAGACTCTCAACTTTCTAATTCCGAGTTTATAGAAGAGATCCTTAAAAAAATTCTTTTGATCAAGAGTAATTTAGTTGGCAGCGTATGATGTATAAAGAAATAAGTATGATGCTTGCCACAAACTCTTGAAGTTCCTAATCAGATAGATTTAATTCTTCCGTTTCCATTATCGACTCTTCAAAACTTCCTTTTTCATTTTCTTTTCCCTGTCCTTAATTGTTGTGTGTCGTGGGCGACACTCTTTTTAAGGGGGGGAGTCTGTAACAACCCAAAGGTTGTTACCTGTCAATTAGTATTCTAATTAACTCTAAATCTCTTTCATTACTCTTACAATAAAGTTAAAAGTCTCCACCTCAAAATTCGTGCGAATTGGAGATCATTTGTCGATTTTCAGCATTTCCTGGTTTTCAAATAATTCTGAAGATACCTAAATTATTTAAACATCAGAATTAAAAACAGAATCTGCCATTGGACTCAGTAGCTTCAAATTAGCTAAGATAATTATTCTGGGAATTTTTAGAAATCGTTGATTTTCCCGGATTTTCTGCTGAATATCGATCGCTTAATAATTTTTGTTAAAATTTGGATTCCAATTTAAGTCAAATAAAAATGTAATAAAAATATCCTCTTAAAATGTCTATTGAAAGGATCCTATTGCAAAAATTTGGGTGCATTTGGGATCTCGGATTGTCTTGAATAAATTCATAAAGTATAACATTTAAAGGCTAATAATATGAAAAATATAAACTAGAATTTGGAAATTTTTGTATATCTAAGCTAAGCATCATATGAGGATGCTATGTTTCAAGTTTCGTTAATTTTCGAGTTTCCGATTTATCGTAATTAATTTTCTAAGTTTTTCGCTTCAAAATCAATATAAAATAAAATACTTGTCCAAATTAAATAATTTTTAGACGCGTGCGTTTGCCTCGTCATGACGGTCGTTTAAATACCAAGTTTGTAATTTTTGGAGCTCAAATGACTTCAGATCTTGGCTTAGAATTTTCAGCAATTTATTTTGATCCAACGGCTGATATAAATCACTAGATTTACTTATAATCTCCTCAAAAACCTAAAACCTATTTGAAAGGCAGCCGGAATTCTTTTATTTCCTTCGCAAGCTGAGCCCTCACACGATCAAGAAGAACCCCCTCGCCCTTATCGCTCGAGCGAGAGGAGAGAACGATGCGTGGATAGCACCGTTGATCTCTCCAATGGAAAGGCTCAAACCTGCCGATCCCTCTCCTTATCTTCTAGCATTCAACCTCCCGACAGGAGTAGGGATCCAAAGAAAGAAAAGCCTAGCCGAGTCCTCCTCCTTCGCCGAGAACCTTTCCAAGATGAGCCTTCCACTCGCTGAGTCCTCCCTCTTCGTCTAGCGCCTCATCCAGCCGAGTGCCTCACTAGCCGAACCCTCTTCACTTGCCAATTGTTCCTTCTAGCCGCAAGGATTAGAGGTACTCCCTTCCTTTTTACTTTGCTCTATTTCTGATTTAATCGATGCTGAACTTCGATTTTTTTTTGGTATTAATGAATATTTATGATGTGTTAGGGATCTTATACGTTTAATTAAAACATTGAGAGGCATATCAGATTTCTTCTATATGATGTAGGATTTCAGCCTTAATTTCTATACGAATTTAAAATAAGAGCCGTTTAATTGTTCTCTGTTTAGTACCCTAACCTCCAAACTATACCATCGAAGTAGTAGGGTGTATTCGACGCCATTAATAACATAATGGCTGCTTATTAATTTTTTTTTTTTTTTTTGGATCAATCAATCCTAATGATGAGATATTGATTTTAGTATATTTCGAATTTCTCACATTTATCAACTATTAATAATGTCAAATTAACTTACTTGTGTACATTTCTTTTCTCCCTGATGGTTTGAGAAATTCAAAATAATACAAGTAAAAGGAAAAGTAATATCGCTATTATATGCATATGCAGAAATGTGATCTTAATTACATTTCATCTTTACTTTAAAATGAATGACAAGCAAATACTTACATTGAAATAAGACCCTCTCTGATCAAGCATTCTTAAATTTTCTTTTATGAATCCATGAAGATTTCAGAACATGTAACACAAATTTTATATGAGTTAATCCAAATTTCTTTTAAGATCCTGAATTTATTCATTTAAATTTCTGATTTTAGTTTTGTATTATTAGCTTAATCTCTGCTTTCCCATTAAGTCTTACAAATAACTTATGAGTTTAAGTGAAGATTTATTGTGAAATCAGAGGGGATGCATTTTGTATTCTTCGACAGAAAACTTGTGCAATGTTCATAGTATCGACTACTCTAAAATGTCTATTATTTATTTAATCTGCACTTCCTCAATGAATGTTGTATTTCATATATATCTCCTGGAAAACATAATATTGTTGTTTTTATATTCAACATAAGATATAGATTATTACTTCTCTTATTTGGCTTTGATTTATTCAATAGCAACTTAATTTATGTTCTTAACTGAGTTTAGCATTTTGGGGTATCATAACATATGGCTGATAGTTAAGCATTGTGGGAACTAATACAAAACATAATTAGGCCCATTTTTTTTTACGATAGTGTTCATAGTTGAATACAAAAGGTATTTTATTTTATATCATGAAAATGATAAATGTTCAAAGATTCACTAAGATGTTTGATTAATAAGGATAATACTTAAATCCTGTATGTTGATGGCTGTCGAATAAACTTATATTAATATGATAGAGAATCATCTCCTTCTCAATTTAAATTCATTTCAGTCTTATTTATAAGGTGGCAGAATTATAAAATTCATTTATTTGGGATCCTGAAATCGTCATTGTTATTTTCATAATTATTTAATTAGTATTTCGTTTAGAGAAATTGGTAATTGCTCATGGTGATTATGCCTCATTGTAAGTTTAAAATAAGAGAAAAGAAAAATAGACAAATTTCCATCATCTAATGCAAGATAAGAGACAAATGATGAGGTCCATTTCAAGATTTAAATCAAATCGTTGCCATTTATGCTGCCATGTATTTTTAAGAGATATAAATATTATCATGTTGCAATGTGTTTTATGATATCTAAAAGTTACTAAGACAAATCAAAGGTTGTCCTTTCATTTATGTAAATTGAATGATACTAGATAATCTGCATGACCAAACATTATTAACTAATTTTATGGGCATTAATATTGTTATTCTTTTATAGAATCATATATTGTTATACCTCAAATAAAGTCAATTGCTGCTATGTATTTCAAGGAAATAAAAGTGTTGCCATTTATTTCAATAATTCTAATTGTTGCCATTTGTTACATAAAGTTCAATAAGGCCAATTAGTTTATAAAAGTCAAATGTTGTTCTTAATTGCAAGTTGAATCAAACGCTACCGTTAATCATATAAAATTTAATGATGCTACTTAAACTCAAATGTTGTTAACGGGTTTAAGTAATTAAATGCTATTATCTATCATGAGTAGGATCCTATGTTGCCTTTCATTCTAATAAGAATAACAAGTGCTGCCTTATAAAATATGAGTGAGATCATAGGGTAATTTTTAAATGTACACGAGATCAGTTATTGTCGTCTTTTATTTGTATCATATGTTACTAATAGATATATGAACAATTAAATACATACTACCATTTATCTCAATGTAATTAATGTTACTATGTATTAAGGAGATCCAAATACTGTTATTTATTTGGGAAGATCAAAATACTGTTATCTACTTTAAAGAATCGAATGCTGCTATTTTGTTAGGTCAAATACATGTTGCCTTTATTTTAGAAGTGATAAGGTAAGATGCCGCCATCACATGTTGTCTTCTTCCCAAATTGAATGAGATAAAATGCCGCCATGAAATGGGAGATATGTATTACCATTTATTTCAATATGAATCAAAGGATATCATGAGTCAAATACTAGCATCATTTATATCATAAGATTCAAATTACTATCATGAATCAAATTATTGCCATACTACTATGTGTTTTTAAGAAATATAATTTCTGTCTTTTATTTCTTTTTAATCAAATGATGTCTTTTCAAAATCACAAAGATCAAATGCCATCTCTTATTATAAGAAAGGCTATCTGCTTTATACTAATGTAATCTATACATGCTGGGTTAAATTTCAACACTTAATACCAAATGAATATGATGCCATCAGATTTAATGTTGTTATTTAAGTATGAATACTGCACTATATCTCATGAGATCTGAAAGTTTCTAAACGAAATCATTGCCGTAGATTCATTTAAAGGAGATTAATTGTTGTCCATTCATTTAATAAATTAAATTGCTGCTATGCATCTTATAAGATTTATGTTGCCATCCAGTTTGTAAGATTCATATATATTTCCGTGTATCATTTAAGGATAAAATTATTGAAGATAAATCATATACTGTCAATTAATTCAATATATAACAGATGTAAACTGCATGATATATTAAAATCAAAATGCTATCTCATGCTGCCATCCTTAAATGTTGTAATACCACTTCCATCTGTGCATATAAAGTCATAGCTCATTTATATTGTATTCTTCCATTATCGAATTTCACATTAGTATCCATAAATTGTGAGTCATTAATGCTGTAAATTATATCTGCTAATTCATATTTGTATTTTCATGAATGCTAACTTTAATGGTGATTTTTTGCAGGATAAGTTGTAAGAAATGCAGGATTGCTAAAATAAATGCTATGTGTGAAAAAAATACATAAAGCTGTTTTTATAAATGCTAAATTTTTATTTCTGCATTTTCTTTTTATTAGATATTTTATAAAGGATGTATAAACTGTTTAATTTAGTTTTGTATATTTGAAATTATATTAGAATTGGAAATGAGCAGTCCTGTAAAAAAAGAACTGAACTCTAATGTAGAACTGGAAACGAGTAGTCCAGTAAAAAGGACTAAATTCTATTTTAGAACTGGAATTAAACTCTATTTTAGAACTGGAAATGAGCAATCTTATAAAAAGGATTGAACTCTACTTTAGAACTGGAGATAGTCAATAAAAATTGACTTATATTGATTGTGAGAAAAATTATTTATTGAACAAAAATAAAGGAGACTCTGCCGAAATTTTCAAGAATTTTAAGACTTAAGGATATTTTAAAATTTTAGTATTCAAATCGATATATGCATTTCAAATGGTTCACTTTTAAACTTTAGTTTCTTTCCTTTTTAAGATTTGGAAAGTATTTTTTTTATTTAAATTATCTTTCTATATTCAAAATTATATGGGAATGAACTTACATTCATTCTATTTCTATTAGAATTGACTTAAGATCTGATATCTTTAAGTCAATGTGGAGTTTAATTAACTCCAATTAAAGAGTAAATCATTAAAAATTTAGATAACAAAAAGATATCACATACATTTACAAATTTTGTAATCTATTGAAAGCTTGTCTAGCTTTGAGCCTCTTTCCTTGAACATTCATTCAAGAGCATTGTGCATAAATAAATATTTTCTTAAAATTTTAAAGGGGAATGCCTTATGGCAAATCGAGTACAAAAGAAAGCGCTTATATTAGAACTTCACATTTTAGAGAGGGTAAATGTGAATGTTTATCTTCCCCACTGTATCTGGTTAAGCAGACATGCTTAACTCCTCGCCCATTCTGTTGTGTACTCCTACAGAATGAGGTAGTTTCTAAATGTAACTTTAACTTAAAATATAAGAGATTTTCTTATAAATTGAAAAATCTCTTCATAACTGTTTAGTTATGCTTTCGTATCATAGTCTTAGACTATGATTATCTTAGATTGAGAATCTAAGATATTTCCTCATTTCCTTTAGCTTTACACTCTCTATTTTCAGTATTGTGTATTGCTTATTTCAGTTTAATTTAAATACAGTGTATGTTGCTTAACTTCAATTAATGCTTCACTGTATGTCAATTACTTACTCAGCATAAATCCCATTTGATCATATATTACTTTCATTTTATGCACATAGCAGTTTCTAGCCTTTAAAATGCCTTCCTTACCAATTTTCAGTAATAGGCTAGAACTTTATTAAAAGTGAGTATTTTTACTCAACTTATTTCATACTATTTTCCTTACAGTTATGTTTACTTTACTTTCCCATACATTGCAGTTTTTATAGCACCGCTGCTTACTTTAAATTGTAAATCATAAATTGTGATATCTTGTTAATCTAAAAATATAGCTAATTTTAAAATGTACTTAGATTGTTTAGTCTAACTACACTTTTCTTTTTTTTTGGCTTTGCCCTATCATATTTAAATATCAAAATATGATAGATCAAAAGCCCCTTTTTTTCAGGTGATGCAGGTCCAAGTAGTTGAAGGACTTATAAAGAATTCTGCTTCCGCTTAATTTTTAAATTACATGTATAAGTGAGAGATAATGATTTACTTACTGCATTTTTCTCTTACTTTTAAAGTTTGTAATAAACTATTTAAGTTACTTTTGCTTACATTTACTAATCTGTGTTGTATCTTCTATAAACTGCTTGGGATGAATGAGTGGATTTATCTAACTTCTAGTATTGTAGATATTTGCAATATTGCATTTATATGTATCTTCATTTTCATTTAACTTAACAATTGCTCAAAAAGTGACTTGGCCACTTAGCATCAACACTTGAATAGTTTTCTTCTAATCAAGTGTTGGGTGTTAAGGTAACACCTCAATATTTGGATTAATCTTCTATCCAATTATTGAGGCCGTTTGGGATCCGACAATTTGCTAGATTTCTTGTCTAACACTGGGTACTTTTGGGATCCGACAATTTGCTAGATCCCAAGCAGCTTGTGGAGACAGGACAGGAGGACTCGCAAGAGATCCAGGAGGAGTACGTGGAGTCCTAGAGGATCTATCTGCTTCCTTTTTACTTCATGCCTTATTCTAGTATACTTTACTTTTCATATGTTAAATCAGTTTGTAATAACTCTGGATGTACTTTTCTTTTCTTTTCTGAGATGAATATTTACATACTGCTCTGTGATGAATATATTTTGGATGATATGCTTTTAGCTACCGCACTCTGTTATACTACTATACTTAGTATTGTGATGTGATCAGCATACTGGAAATACTGATATATTGATAATGTATATTGGATCCTCACTTGTTTCTTTAAATCCAATATACGTATTAGCCTAATACGTAAGATAAGTATTCTACTCTTATCTTAAATATTGGCTCTTGATCATACTCTTAGTTTCGAGTCAGCAGCCTTCAGTATGGATCAATCTTTTAGCCTATTCGGGAAGATGAGTTTTGCTTGTTCTCTTCCTCCCGAGTAGCACACCGCTCCGCCGCTGATTTTTACTACTTGTAAGCTCTTGCGCACGGCGGGGCGGGGCGCTACATACAATCCCCCAACTTAAGTAACTGACATCCTCGTCAGCATTAGTACACAAATTCAAGAACCATCCATTAGGTAGATAGGATAAGAGGTGGTTCATAAAGACTTAATAGGTACCCCTAATTATATAGCACCATAACCATTATGGGAAAGAGATCACTCACAAAGAGTTGTACTTTGCTCTGTATGGCATTTAGCTCTCGTCTGACACTATATGATATGCTTTGATACCATTTGTAATAACTCAAACTCTTAAGCACCAATGGATTATTCGCTTTGTCGAAATAGGCCTCACAATTTTATTCTAATAAGATAACTTCTTAGTAAGTCACTCATTATGAAATGCTCCCACTAGAGCATGCTTATCTTTGTAATGTTCATCTAGAACTTCACTATCTACAAAAATTCCATCTTCACCTTCATCCTTTTACAAGCTTCTATTATCCACATGGATAGACTAACTCCTATAGTATATCCATGTCTGTCATTCAATCACCTATAGACAAAAATAAAGTATGTTATATTTTAATTACATATGCACTCTTTAATTGTAAAGTGCCATCATAATATTGATTCTCCTTGAGATTGACTTAGAAAATTCATAGGAGAAGAAAAAAAATGAAGCAAATGAGTCTAGAGGATAAATGGATAGGTCCATCATTAATAGAGCTAAAATAGTAATTCAAAAGTAAAAGACAAAAGAGATCCTACAATCATAAACCAATGGTAATCTATAGGAGCATCAGTGTTGCGTACAAAGAAGACCAAAAGAGATCCTACAATCAGTGTCACGTACTATCGGTGCATTAGTGTCATGTACAAAGAAGATAAAAAAAATATCCTACAATCAGTGTCAAGTACTATTGGGGCATCAGTGTCACGTACAAAGAAGACAAAAGAGATCCTACAATTATAAATCAATGGCAATCTATCAAGGCATCAATGTCACGTGACAAAGAAGACCGAATTTTTTTTGCCAAGTAACCCTTTAGTTTACTTTCTATATTTGTTTGGAAAAAATTTTCTCAAACATGTTGAATGAAGAACTTCAAGATTGATTTTCATCTTATACATAATAAATAATAGTATTTGAAATTGTTTAAACAACCTATCAAATTAAGATATATTGCTTCATCAAACTATTATCTTTTATCTTAAGAGAATAAAGATTTTATAAATAAAGTACAAATTTTTTCTTCTTTTATATTATATTAACTAAAATAATTATAATATATAAAGCTATTATATATCAATATTATATAAATATTTGCATTGTATAAAAGCTTATAGTTCACACATCCTATTTTCTAAAATTTTTTAAGGATTATAGAATATTTTTATTTTATAATTTTATTATCAGTGAAAATTGTTTATATCAGTGATAATACAATAGCTAATTTAGCATAGCAAAATGGGAAATATTTTTAGGTACCGCAGAAGCTCTAAAGGAACTCCATAACGTCTGGATTTTTAAACCCTATTCACGATTTCGCATTCGACCACTCATCTTCTCTCCACCTCCCGCGCCTCCGCAGCTCAGTTTCGTCGCCTCCGGCTTCAGCTCTAGCTCCGGCACTCCCTAATCATATGTATGATTGTTCTTTAACTTATTTCAACATTTGCTTGAGAAGTTAAAGGTTCTTGTTTATTTCGATTTTTAAGGAATCAAACCCCTTGGGCACTTTAATTAATTGGATTTCGATTTTTTTCTGTTAAAACAACTCTATGCATTTCTTGCTAACTTTCAATTAAATGGATCTCCATAATTTTTATTTCTTGCACATCATAACTATCGAGGCAATGATGAATCCTGCTAAGTTAGTAATTCCTTCTGCCAATCTTCTTGTTATATTCACAGTAACCATTTAATTGGGTTTTCTTTGTTTATCTCAGTTTCTCTACTACCTTTTTTGCACATTATGTTTATTAATATTTTTGTTATTATTATTATTATATATTTAGTGGATGGTTCCCTGCTTATTATGGAACACATTAGCAAGTTTGGGCTTCTTTTTGTGCTTTATGATTTCCTTCAGACTTTTCTCCTGTTGATATTTTATATTTTTGACAAACAATTTAAGAATTATATATTTGATTTAGCAAGCATTCTAAGAAAAGTGGTTGCAATAATGAGCATGTAGTATATCCAATAGTTTACATGTTATAGATTTCATTTTTTTTCTTCAAAAGCGACTGTTGATGAAATGGGCATTTTTAGCAATGAATATTGTGTAAATCACCCAAGGAATAATATGAGTGATAATTGGATGATTTGTCGCATGGTTACATATATCGAAAGAGGTGTTTTAATGAAGTTGATGATGACTTAATTTGCTAGTGTTTTTTAATCATGAAGAGTTGTGGAGTCAACTATAATATCATTGCTTGCATCAAATTAGTGCTATCAATGTTAATATAGTAGTTATTTAATTTCGTTCTCATTGTTTGACCATTTTTGTTTTAATTTTCATTTTTCAGTTTTTGCACTCCCTCTATCTTAAGGCTCAGGTTCTGCCTTTGTTGCAAAACTAACATCAATTCTTGATATTTGGTATACATGCTGAGGAGTGATTTTGTTAAATAATTGGAAAGTTAGAACATTAGAAAGTATAAGAAAGTTAAAGATGCTTTGCTTTAGTAGAAGAAATACAAGTATATATTTTTAAAATTATTGTGGGTATGATATTATTAGTGAATAAACAAAGTTAATTTTTTTTTTCTTATATATACATTTAAAAGATATAGGTATTTGGATCTATTATATTATATAAGAGTGCGGATGTTATGACATTTTTGCTAGTTAATTGTTGGTGAAAATAGAGAAATTCCTTTCAAGTTTTATCTAACAACTTTTAGGACTGTTGTAATAGTGTTATTGAACAACTGTTGCGATTTGAAATTTAATTAATTTGCTATCGAACCAACTATATATTTATAGGTGTTGTAAATAAAAAATTCTGTTAGCTAAGTTGTGTTAGCACTAATGATAATAATTCAATGAATGCATGGCTAAACCACATGACTGTTATAATAGTGTTATTGAAGGTAAGCTGTTGAAAATTTAGCTTAGGCTGTTTGATTTACTCTATATAGGTTTAATTTTTCACGCATTATTAGCTTAAACGAATGGAGAATGATAATTCTTAGTCATCTTTAATAGCTAGAATAGAATCAGCAGCATAAACTGTGAAAAGTTAGTTTTTCAGCTGGAAATAAAGTTCTAGTTTCTGTATTGTATCCTGGGGGTATGTGCTTTGTTTTAGGCATTTTATTGGAGGGCTGGTTTTAAAGATCTAGTAGTCTTACGGATGTGTGTTATTTAATTTCTTCTTCATTAAAATTAGGTTTCTTAATTTAAAATTTATGTTTGAACATTTCATCATCATATTGCGAAGTGAGTGTTTCTATAAGTTTTCAAGAATCTATATCTTCAATATGTCAAATATTAGTAGTAAAGTCTTGATTAACGCTCCCCTTCTAACATTAGCAAGACGTGGCTGAAATGGAGTGCAACCTAATATGGGGTGTTTTTCTTTCTATAAAGTAGGTTTTATCCTTGTCCATTTAAATTTTCATGAATATATATCTAATTGAATGTGAAAACATATTTAAATGCTTTCTTTAAGATGAAATAAAAAATGGATTCCAATAGAACTTTTGAATGAATTTACTTTTCTTTTTCTTTTGCCAGCAATAATCTGACAGTTGATGGAGCGTGAAAATAGAGAGAAGCAAACTCCAATTGACTTTAGGTGCAGGAAAATAATTCCTGGTGTGGAAAAAAATACTAATGTATCTTCAGCTGAAATAAAGATTGTAGATGCTGATACAAATGAAGGTTCTGGAAATTTCATTGCATCTCCCACTCCTGAAAAATCTGATCGGAAGCTGTCTAGTAAAGAAAAGAAACTTTATGATAATTCTCCAAATCAAGATATCCTATCAGAAACTCCTGTTTTTGACATAACTTTGAAATTTACAGAACTACCTGAAAAGTATGATTGCAAACTTGTCATCCTCTCATTTCATAGGTTGCCTTCAATTAGTAATTCTTACCTTTTAATTGCAGGTTGAAGATATTGGCTAATCTTTTTACTCGAATGTGCACTTCTATTAGATTGCTTGGTTTAAGAAAGCGGCTGTCAACTTTTCAAAACATTAGCACTCAAGTGGAGATACTTGCCAAAAGGTGCAGGAAAAAGGATAGTTCATATTTGACTAAAAAATATAGTTCCTAAACAATTCTGAAACTGATTTCTTCCTTTCCGTATTAGGAAATTCTCTTATGTCCACCTTGCCCAAATGAAATATGTATATCCTGATGTTATTCAGATAGAAAAGGTGCTTGTGCATGATGAGAGAACCTTATGCATGAAACCAGACTTGAAGGTTAGCTTTTTATTTGATTTGGTTGGATGTTCTTCATATTCTGGGCAGTCTATATATATGGTTTTGTGCCACACCTTCCGTGTGAGATTGTTGGAGCAGTTCAAAACCAGTCAAGTACGTTCTCTCTTTTAGATCTCTGAAATGATTTCTTGATATGTTGAACCTTGTTAGTTTCTTAAACCATGAAATATTAAATTTATTGCAACATCTTTGTTTATTATTCGTGCAATATTGCTGTCAAAAGGAATGTTTTATGTAATACAGTGCATCTTTAAATAACATACTTCCACATATCACTTAAATATATTTAATATTAGTTAAATACGAATCCGCATTTCCAGTCCCTTTTGATAATACCATTGTTATTGGTTAATGTAAGCAAAAACTTTTCTTTTCTGAAACTTCTACTCAATTTATTTTTGTCATGATCATCTCGTCTCTTACATTAGGATATCTTCATGTAATGCTTCGTTTCATTAGCGAAAGTTCTCACTTTTCTAAATCGACAACTTACCTTTAATTTGATACTTGCATTTAATTTCTGTTCCAAATGAGATTTCTAATTTCCACACTCTTTGTATATTTTGCTGGAAGCAGGATGCTGAAATCCCTGTGGCTGTTCTTCCGGAGCCATTCAATTTACGGAATGACGTAGAATATCCAGACTCTTTGCCATTCAGTGAATTGCCTCAACCGGTGTTAATTGATTCTTATTCATGTGCCTCTCATTTTTCATCTCTTCGAAGGCATTTTTGTCAGAAGGTAGTTGTCCCTGAAGATGAGAGAACAAAACTTCTTTCCTCAGCATCACTGCATGCAATTTTTGATCAAGTTGTAGGCAAAAATTACAAGAATATTGAGACAGCCATTCGGAAAGACAGTGCAATCTATCTCCCTGCAATTCAAACTCTTTCTGATTCAACTTGTATTCCAAGTCCTGATAAGTTAGATGAGAGGACACCTGAAAAGGGTGCTTCAACCTCATATGATATGGGAGCAAAGCTTGTTGAGTCGTCAAACACCTGCATTACTCCTCAGTCATATAGGAGTAAACATAAAAATGTTGATCAGATTCCAAATGATGTGATTGCAGAAACTCCTTCTATGCAAACTCCCAAAAGACCCATCCCAACACCTACGGGAAATTTGATTAGTACTGACAAAAAGTCAGTTAATGAACCTAAGTCAATTCTTTCAGTACGTCGCACTTTAGTATACTCTCCTCAGAAGATGAATTTGAGCAAATCCAAGCTAGATTTTGACAGTGCAGAACTCACTCAGGTCCATGAGCATTCTTCCGATGAAATCATCTCCTGTAAAATAGACATCTATTTGCAAGAAAAGAATTTGGTACGTCTCTTTATCTAACATGTGGTGTTCTTGGAATGAATGTGTTGAAATCAAAGCTATGGTGGTGGTTAAGCATTTAAAAATGTCATTGAAGTTTTCAATATTAAAATTGTATCTTTGAAATTTTGTTGAGTGATTCTTTTGTTTTACTGCTATATTATAATCCAAATTTTAAGTTGATCATAGGCCCTATTTGGTAATAGCGCCTTTAAACTTCTCAGCTATTTGGGCCAGGTATCGTATCTAACTTGTTATACAAAATTAGAAGAGTTTCAGTAAATAATTGTTTGAAGAAATCTGTCTTACTTTGCATTTATCATAAGTTTACTTTTCTTGATATGGTCCACTTGAAAATTGCAATTCATTCTCTGTAATAAATCACTATGCAGTATTCTCAGTTGCAGTTAATGTATTATTTAAACACGGAGGAAATTGAAGTTATGTCATACATATTTACAAGCATAGGGTATGTGAATTTTAATAATAAATATTTTGAGGAATCTATTGAAAACACTTTGAATAAAATTTATGTTGACGTGTTGTTGATTCATTTGTAAGGAACCTTTCTGATCTTGTCATCTGTTGAACTCCTGAGCTATCATCGTAGGTTCTAAATCCTTGTGACTTCCCCGTGCTTTAATTAATTTTATAGAATTCAACCGTTTATCTGCTTGCTATTCTTTGTTATTAAATTTGTGCACAACAAATTAATTGCTATCTATTGCAAGTTCCTGGCAATTAATGTTGCTGCCAGTATGGCAGGGGATTGAGGGACATGAAGTGCCGGGGTTTCTAGTTTGCATGCATGGAATGAGGATGGTGCACTAACAACTACAAGTTTTGTGATGTAATTATATTCATCAATGTGCATTGCAACTCTTGCTCATTATGTCACTCATTTTATTTGTAATGATTGCTTGTGAATGCAATACAATTGCTATAATTTTGTAGGTGTTTTAAGTGCATTGCAAGTTGCGCTACTATGTGCTTACATTTCTGTCCCAGAAGATAAAAGGCTTTGCCTTGCAATCTCAATAAATCATGTGATCGGAATTAATATCTGTCTTAATACCATTGCATCAAATTATTCCACAATTTAATCATGTCAATGCTTGCTACAGGTAATGTCACCATGATTATTTTGTGACGCACTGAACACGGGTGCAAACTATATCACAATGTATCTTGTTTTGGGTTAAAGACAGCAAGATTTTGCAGTTTTCATAATTTATTTTCAAAGATGCGATGAAAATATCTTCGTTGCAAATAACTTTAGATTCTAGTAATGTGTGCTAGTTATTAACATTGTTGGGTTTTTTGGCGTTTGTTTGTATAGTTGTTATGATCATTGCTATTGTGATGAGATCACTAAATGCAAAATGTGTATTTTTTCTATAAATTGTTCTGAAAATAAATTTTGGGGCTTCATAGTTTTTAATCAATTGATTAGCAATGTTAAATAAAATATCATCCAAATATGAATTATAAATTGTAAACCAGATTAATAGCACAATGAATAAAAAATTGATCTAGTAAGATAGTAGTTATCTTCTGATTTTTTGATTTTATGATGGTTACTTTGTCGTAAAATAAGGTCTCCTAATGTATGATGAGTTCATTAATTATGTAAGTCAGGGCTTTATGGTGTTAACTTATTGACATCATGCAGTAGTTTCATAATATTAATAAGATGAACGGATGTTCTCATGATCTTAACACTTTAGATTAAATTTATTTTAGATAAAAATTAAAGGAACAAAAGATCTTACCAACTTGTAGAAGTTACCAGTAGATCCCAATTAATAATGATGATGCTGATGCTTACTTTCTTTGATTCCCTTGTAGGATTTTACTAAAGTCACTTGTTGATGTGTACAAAATGGTGTGTAATGGGAAATTTGTAAGGTGCTTGTTTGAATTGATTCATAAGGAATAAAAAATGTTCTATGGTATGTTATAAATATTTAATATGGTGTAATGAGAAAATTTTGGTAAAAAGGAAGAACATAGTTTGTGAAGGATAGGGAGAGTAAACATAAATATATTTAGGCCTTGTTTGTACTTATCTTGGATTAGCTTAGTTTAACTTAGTTATCCCCAAATAGCGTAGTTTCTTTGTTTGCTTATTTTGCTTATTTGGCATATCTAGTATAGCTGACTTTACCAACTTAAATTCAACAAAAAAACTGCTAAAAAATAAAAATTCAAACCAAATGGATTTATCAGCTTAGCTTAGTTAATGCGTAATCCATTTAATTCCAAAAATTAAGCTCAAAATGAATAGCCCCTTAGAATTGCCACCAAACAAGCATATCATCAAGCAACGACAAGTTGATTTTTACAGTATAAGAAATCATAAATTTTATTAACTATATCTATAATGTTGTTAGAACATCTTTTTTGTAAAACATTAGACCATGCACTATATAGTCAAATTCAAAACTTTTAAATGTGAAATACAATATTGTGGTACAATTTGAGAGAAAAAAATTGATCTTTGGCTTTTGCCTTAGAAGACCCATTTTTTAGATTCATGCCTATGGGATGGCTCACATTAAATTTGTGCACAAAGGTTTTAACTAGCCTCCAACGCTATGCCGGTGGTTCGATACTGGGATAGCCAAAGTTAATGAAATTCTAACATCCTAAGCGCTGCTAGATTATTTAAGCAAACATGAGTGATTTATTTTGAAGTTTGCTCTCATACTTTCCCATATTTAGTTTAATCATTACTATTGCACAAATTATGCAGACTGTCATTAGTACAAAAATATCCATTCATTAGGCAAAGAAGGACCTTACAACCCAAAGATCAAATCTAGTTAAAAGCATTCCCTCTCACTAATTCCTCATAGACATTAGTGAGAAAGCATAAATGAAATTGCTATCTATTGTAGTGAATTGCTAGGAAAATCATAGTAAAACAAAATTAAAACAAAATGACTAACCTTAAAAATTTTATTTTTGTCTTACATTTCGTTTGCACAAGAACTTGCATTTTGATTTAACAAGTTAAGAACTAAAAAATCAGCAGAGAAATGAAGTTTTTTTTTAAAAATAGATCGAAACAACGCATTTTTTGTCTGATTTCTTTGCTTTTCCTTTTAATTTTATTGTTAAAAATATAGTGATTCGTTGTGATATTTATAAGCAATCACCCCTTCAATAGTTTTAACTGACTTTTTTTCTTACTCCCAACTTCTAAAATTCGAGCATTAATGCATCTAGAAATGGCAAGTTGCATATTGATTTCTTAACTATATTGGCTTTTTTTAGCATCATTATTGTTTATGAAGTTTGCAATATCATTGTTATTGGCACAAGTCTTGAATAAGGGGGGTGGTTTGTGTTAGATTAGTAATACCTTACACAGACATTATTGAAATAGTAGTTATTAGTGCTTTGGAAAATTGTGTTAAAGTTATGGTGTTCCTCTTACGTCAATACTATTTAAAGTGATTGTTACATTGGTGTTTGTTTTTAATGTTTAGCAAGGCTTTCACATTAGAGATATATTTATGTAAATATGCTATGAAATGACACTGGAACAAGGAAAATAAATTTGAATATTCTGATTATAATAAAAATTTTATGAAATTAGATAATATTTTTTTTAGAAACAAAGTTAGTGATAAGCTAAATAGATTGTAATTTTGTTTTAAGTGTTGGTACTTAGATAAAATTGAACTTGGAAAGGAGTCAATATTATTCTGAACAAGAATTTGATGGATAATGCAATGAAACTCAGGATGATTGGAAATGGAATTATAACTCTAGCAACTGTAATTATATAATAAGTGTTGGCAATTATAAAAATAAATGCCCTGTGTATAGAAGTGTGAGCATAAAGATAGAAATTTTAATAATTTGGTAAAAATGACTTAATAACTATTATTATATATCGAATGAGATTTAAATGAGCATGTTGGAGTACCGGGAGAATTTAATGGTATTTAGGATGACTTTGATTTTGGCAAGACCAATCAACGGAAAAATGATATTGGAGTTTGAATTGTATTTATCAAATTAGATCTAAATGGGCATGTTGTAGGAGTACCAAGAGAATTTAATGTTATGTTAATGATTTTAATTTTGGAAAGACAATTAAGAGAATGATCTTTTGGTTTGCTTTAGTTTATGGCTTGTGATTGCCAATACTTTGTTGAGAAGAAATAATTATATTACTTTTGCGAATGAGTCTTTTAGAATATATATTAATTTTGTTTACAAATACATTTTTTTTTATATTTCAAAGATTGCAAGGGTATTTTTGGTGAATGCTTGATGATCCAATAATCGTTGATTTTATATTGAAGATAACTGGGTGAAAAGAAACAATAAATATAAGCTATGTCACAAGAGTAGGTAATAAAATCTTAATAACTATAAAAGAGAAAAAAAATACTCAAAAGCATAATTTTAGAGTTTAAACTGAAAAACTTGAGGGTGAAACTTGTTTGTGTTAAATGGTTGTTAGTTACAAAATATTTTTGAAGAATCTAGGAATTAAAGTCTTACTAGTAAAAAGAAGCATGGTGTTAGAAATTAAATATTCATGAAACTTTTTTTTTCTTAAATTTAAAATTAAAGACAATGATATATGCTATAAATATAGTTTAAATATAAGATAAATTACAATTTGAAGATTTGGATAATTGTAAATCGTAAAAAACAATTAGTAATGTTAGTATTGTGATTTTTAAAGGTTTATATGTGAAAATAAGTGTTGTTAAGGGAGATAGTCATATATATATAAACTAACTAAATATTGAGATAAGAACATATTAAGATTTGGCTCAAATAAAGAGTATAGATAATTCTGATAATTTTTTTTTATATAATTTAAGATATTTTGTATAATGGATGTATTTTTTTCATAAGTTTTTCAATGAAGTTTATAACAATGTGATAAACTTGAGTGAGTTTATTAGCTCTAAACTGATATTAATTGCTTTTTCATTTGACGGGTGAGTAAAAGTGAGTAAAATTGAAGTTTGGAATATATAAAGAAATAAAAAGTAGAAAAGTGTACAAAATTGGATGACATCTTTATTGATGTGTGGTAATTTTTTTATGAATGAATTTCTTAGCTCAATAAGTTATTTAATATATATATTTGAGAGCAAAGGCAATATGCAGAATTGTGCAAATTGTAGATAAATTAAATTAATTAGTCATTCTGTTGAACTTTGGATAGAGTAATTGAATATATAGATTATAATAAAAAAAAATTATAAATTCAAATTGATTTTATTCTAGTTTGATTGATTGTGGAGGTTATATATTTGTTGAGATGAGTTTATTATTGGAAATAATGTGCTTGTACTGCTAATATTGAAGGGAGTAGTTATGGGTGATCAAATGCAAGGAGTTTGCTAAATGATTTACTTGCTTTTAGTCCAATTACATTGAGAATCTGCTCCAAGTTTATATCTCTTTGCATTAATTATGTATATTCATAATGAACACATTCAAGAAGAGGTGCCATATTGTGTATTGTTTGCATATTATATTCTTTTTGTTGATAAGAGTAGATGGATTAAAGCAAAGACTGAGCGGTAGAGAACTATATGGAGTGCAAATTTAATCATATTATAAGTTTTATTAACAAGGATATGTTAATGAAATATCATGTTCTCAAGAAGTGTAAATATATGGGTTCTAGCATACAAAATAATGGCAAAGAGGATAATGTGATTAACAGGATTGATGCAGGTTTGATGAAATGGAACATTTATGGAGGTTTCTTGTGATTGAAAGTTTTCACTCGAACCTAGAGTCTTACATAACAACTTTTAGACCAATATTGCATTGGTCAAAATGTTGTCTTGCAAAGTAGAAGGATATTAATAAAAGTTGTGTTGCAGAGTTGAGGATGTTAAAGTAGATTTATGTATATATGAAAAGATGTAATGATAAATGAGTGCATTTTAATCAAAGTTGTGTTATTTTTATGATGATAGACTTGAGAAAAAGTTACAAGACAATTCGAACATTTTAAGCACAATCCTTTGATATTGTTAAGGAAGCTGAGCTATTGAGTTTTGTTGATGTTAAAGAGGAAGAAAGAAAAATGGCAAGCAACTGTTAGGAGTGGCCTCAAATACTTGGAGCTTAAGTAGGGATTATAATTTGATCAAGTTAAGTGAAGGCAACGGCTTCATTCATATAGCCGATGCTACTTAGTGCAACTAAAGTTTGGTGTTGTTGTTGGCCCTTGTTTATATGCTTGAGCTTGATTGATTAGTTCAATTGTCTTGGGTTGCTATTTAACTAAGTATGAAGTTCACTGATATTTGTGCCAGCATCTGTTCATATGAGTTGGGTTCGAGGTATTATTTCCATGTATTTTATCTTTTAAATGCACATCAGGATGACTTGAAATTGTGTCTGGACCAATTGATCATAATACTAGTTTAGTTGTGCTAATATTAAATTTTGGCCTAAACAATGATCGATTAATATTGTTAAGAAAAATTAGTAAAAGTTTCAAAAAATTATGTGTAATTTTAAAAGTAAATTTTATATTTTTGAGTAGCTATTTATATCTTGAAAATAATAGTTTCAAGTCATGAAAAATTGATTTAGTGCTTGATCAATCCATGATCTTCGAAAACTTGCACACTGAACCTAATGGATATAAACTTTGAACAAGTAGATGCAAGTATTTTATCACCTTTTTTATTCCATGCGATTTTCTCATCTTGTTCACCGTCCGATTAATATATTGGCGTTAAACTGTTAGTACCTGACAGGACTCATGAATGTCTTACCTGACTCATGAATGCCTTGCTGGATTTGAATATTTTTTGTTAAGCTTATTTTTTATATTAAAAGTACTAAATCAAATACTTTTATTCTAAGGGGTTGTTTAGATTGAGGTAAAACTAGAGTAAAGTAAAATTTTTTCGGGTAAATTGAGATTACTGACGCTTGGTATTAAATAAAACAGGTGAAAAACTTTTATGCTATAATTCAATTTTGGGTTCGTATATATAGAAACAGCGTAATCCGGTTATCCTCGAATCGGGTGTAACTCGCGATTACACCGAGTGAGCGGAGAAGCCGAGCGAAAGCCCTTCTTCTGCGACTGTGACGCGAAAGCCTCTTCTGTGACGCGAGAGCCTTTTCTGAGACTGTGGCGTTAGGGACTCCCTCTTCGCTGGCTTCATCCACGGCTTGTTTGAATGAAGTTCGCTCTATGAATCCCGGCGAAGTTTGATCAACGAATTGAACGATACGATTCGTTCATTTTGTTCAAACGAAATCTAAATTAAAAAAAAGAAAAATTGGGTAATGTTACCCTATAATTTTCTCATATTACTTGATACCAAACAGTTTTTAAATAATTTTATAGTACCATCTTGCCTTTCTCTTAGCTTTATCATCTGAATCAACAAACAGGATCAGTGCTGACCACATATATTCGAACCCTGATAGTGGTACTCTCTTTGCAATGCAGACTTGCGATGCCATTAACTCGGAGAAGCGCCGAACTGCGCTTAATAGCCTGCTGGCCATGTTCGATACCATCCTCTTGATCTGTCGTTCGTTTGACTGCTCTTTGATCACAAAACAGGAACTTGTTCACAAAATAATCTCGAATAATTTGGATATCGTGGAGACAAGTAATGCTATTTAAACTTTCCCCATCAACTATAACCTCTATTTAGATGCATGTCTTCTTCTTATGTTATTGTTATTATTATTATTTGATTGCGGCAGGTGAGGTGGAAGAGCAGCTGTGCCTGCTGGAGGAATTGGTTCCCAATTGGCTTTGTAAGAAGGGCGCATGCAATGGTGACTTCCTCTACTGGTAAGTATTTATTTTTAGGCATCATTTTTTGCATGCATAACCCAAGTTTTCTTTGTGAATATGGAAGTTTTTTTTATTGTTCTAATCATCGGAAAACATTGCAGGGGAAATTTTTTGAAGCTTGAAAATCTTATTTATTTACATATCTAAACTTCCTATATTACATAAAAACACTCGTCTTTTATTATTGTTTGCAGCATCAAACGCCTGTCTGATCCAAATGCTGTTCGGAGCAGACTTTCAGAAGCTGTATGAAGAAGAAAATGCAACGCCTAAATGGGAAGATATTTTAGTGCAGCGAAGAACTTTTGATTCGTTGCATTCGGCAGGCTGAAATTCAGTGTACTTCGAATTGTTTTGTTTGTGCAGCACCGAAATCTTTATAATTTTCATATCCAGATTGAAAATTTTGTTATTTACAAAACTAGCACATGACCGTAGTTTTGTAAATATGAAAATTTAGGTGTTGGATGAGTAAATTGTTTAGATTTTTGGGTTCTATGTTAATAAATATTTTACTTTTCTTGTTTCTTTTTTTTGGACAGACAATGTATGATTTTAGTAAGGCTGTTTTGATTAATTGGGGCATAAATCTGTTTATATGAGAGTTATAAATCATATATATATATATATATATATATATATATATATATATATATATATATAAGAAACATTTAATCACAAATATATTTCATATATGAATATGTGTATGTACAAGTACTTTAAGTTCAACTAATGTTCCTCCTGATAATTTAAAGAAAAAAAAAGCATAATGGGATGACATTTTCAAGAATTAAATGATTGATACAATATATACATTCAACGTTAATTTACATAATTTTTTTTCTCTAATGTTTTTCGAACTTTTTGTAATATCAATCTTATTTATGAGGCAAGTGTATGGCAACAACACATTTCTCTCTGGGACTGATTATTCACCCTAGCGTTTTAATCGTGTGTTATGTTCTTTGGAAGTATCAATTTAAATAAAATTGAAATTACTTAACAGCATTGGAAAGAGTATCTTTACATTTAATAATTCTCATTATTTTTCAAACTTATTGATCAGAATTAGGGAAGTATAGGGAGGACATAATGATCATGAATTAAAGGTTTGTGGCTCATATGGAGTACTGCTGCTGCTTTCAGTCCACTACAACTTATTCTTCTCATCAAGACCCTTTCTTTCCTACCATTTTTAGGTTGAGAATGGAACCAAATAGATGCATCATGAAGAAGCCACCACCTCTCTTACATTTTCCTTCCCATCTACTCAGATTTCATAAATCTTCCAAGCTTTATTACAAGGTTTTTAGTTCCCTTCCATTGTTTGCCAGAGGAGATTATGTGAGTTCGCTGAAATTCTTATTTGCACTACTCTTTTGATCAAACATATGATTTTTATGCACTTGATACAGACTGGTTGTCACCTCAGTACTTCTTGGGGTTGCCCATATATTCTCGAGGATGATGATTGTGAAGATGATGATGATGACGATGACGATGATTGCGAAGATGATGACGATGATGACGACGACGATTGTGAAGAAGATGATGACGACGACGATGAGGATGATTGTGAGGATGACGATGAGGATGATGACGATGACTGCGAAGAAGAGGATGAGGATGACGATGACGATGATTGTGAAGAGGAGGATGAGGATGAGGATGATGACGATGATGATGAATGTGAATGTGATGACTAACTTGGTGATTCTTCATTATGCTCTAGTATTGATTTTTATTTTTATTTTTTTCTACATTTTATTGAAGCACATTAGAATACTTGATCATTCTAATTGGGAGTAAAGTAATCCAAAAGACCCAATTTTATTATGATTGATATTTTGTCTGTTTTTTTAATAGAAAAAATAAATTAAAGAAGATAAGACAAATATTTGTTTATGCATAATTAAGCATTTACTTTTTCATGTAAGCAAATTTTTAACAAGCTAAGTTTCATATGGTGTATATTTATGAGCTTAAATTATCATAATTAATGTAATGAATTGTTTACCAATATTCCATAACACCAACCCTTCTACTGCGTAACATTGCACATGAAAAAGATAAGCATTTGATGGGAGCTATTTTCTTACATTAACATTATAATGATTGTTTCAAAACAAATAAATCTTAATACTTCTCATATTTGATTTAAGGGTTGTTTGGTGATTAACACTAATTATTTCAAGTAAATCACTGATTTGATTATTATTATTTGAATTTGAGGTTTTATGAATTTTAAAACAACTATTTCTTCACTACAATAAATCAAATTTTAAAATGACTATAGATCGATCAATAATAATGATCATCATGTAATTACAATTATTAGAATAACGGTTGTAATAAGGCTTTGTGCAAAGGCATAATGTCTTAAAATAATAGTTTTATGATTAGCCATAATTATAACAAGGCCCATATCAACAATTGAACTTGTACTCATTGTAATGCAGAGCACCTATGTAATTATCGTCGATACACCAAATCATAAATTAAGCTTAATGGTTCTATGATTCTATATTGTATTTTCCATTTTTGTTACATGAGCTTATTCATGGAATTTATTTAAATAGGCTTTATATTATCCCATTTGCATGTTTTTATCATAAGTATTATTTTAGTGAAATGATACTTTAATTCTTCATGAGAGAGTTAGTTTAAGGTTTTTTTGGTATTTTATGTGAAATAATATTTTAGTCCTTCATGAGTGGATTTGTTGATAATTTTATTAGTCATTTATAAGAAAAATGCATTTTGACCCTTCATGTAAGGGTTTTATGATTTTGATGGTTATTTGACATGTATTGTATGGCTATAAATAAGCCAATATCTTATGTATCATAGCATTAAAATTGAATGAAAATATATTTCTCTACTTATTGTGTTCATTAGTATTTTCATTCTTAATAGAAGGAAATCTTGAGTAGTAGTGCATGTCTTAGAGAATGACATCTAAGGAATGAAGAAGATCCTGCAACGAAGTACTGTTTGTAGATGTTGACTTCAAATTATCCCTGTTTGGTCATTGTTTGCCTTAATTTTGACATATGTTGAATCAACCATAGCTCTTATTTATCTCTATACTTTTATATGGTAAGGAATTATGTGTGTTAGCATAACTATAGCTTGAATCATTTCAATCTTATTTTTTTTATTTTGCATTTGTACGCAAAATTCGCCTTATTTTATTGTTACTTAATTGTGAATAATTTGTTATTTTTATTGGTGTAAAAATCATCATACACTCCCCATACGCATTCATTGTGTCATACATCATATTGACATCATATTGCATACAACAAAGCATAAATTGCATTCATGTCACTTTCGGGTTTGATTTATACATTGCCATATTTTGATCATAACTTATTCAATTATATCTGAATTTTATGTTTAAACACTCAATTTTTGGTAGAACGTCAAGATCTACAACTTTTAGAAGAATATTTTACTTAGATTCAGCTATTTAAACATCTAAAACCCACAAAACAGAGAGCTCATATATATATACAGATTTTGTAATAAGTGCCCAGTCATGGCTGGAATGGCCAGAACTACTCTGTTTTAGTATTTTAAGACCCCTAGAACCCTAGTGGGGCTAAGTTATACTAAAATTGAATATTGCATTAATTTCTATGTAAAAATTAAGTTTGAACTTGTCATTTTTCATAGATGCTCAAAATCTACTATGTATCTTTATATGTATGTCATGTCAAATACTAAGTAATAGAATCCTTAAAAGTATGTATCAAATAGGTAAACCTTAATAACCTAAATGACATGAAACTTAGATCTTTTAGATATGTGATTAAGTGCTAATCCCTTTATTTTTTTTAGGATTTGATTAGCATTAATCACCCTCTTATTTTATGTTATTTTTCTATTTATATGTCTTTATGATTTTTAGGATGTATGTTAGAGAATCTTAACATTCAATTGGACATCTTGATATATTTGAATTGACATTAAACTACAATTGAATAAAAAATTATGATAACTTGATTAAGTAGATAATACTTAATCCAAATCTAAAGTGTGACATCAATAATATACTAATAATACATTGATTTATCATTGACCTTTAAAGTAACATTGATCTTAATGATAGAAGGGGCAGGGGTTAAACTCTAACTTGTCTTGATTAAGATCTAAATCTTAATCACTTAATTAATTAACTTGATTATAAGATAATTTAATTGATATTATTCCAATAATGTATATGATTTAATATTAATCTTAAATCATTGAATTAGAAGTGCTAAGATTAACATTAAATCTGTGTGATTGAACCATCTGAACCTAAACTTTAGATCCTTGATTTTCTCTTATATAAGATTACTAGCATAAGATGAATAATAAAATATTAATGATTGAAGAAATGACCTAATATTAATAATATTCTTGATTCCATCCTATGATTATAGAATAGAAATGGATTAGATGAATGGTTAACCATCTAATCTGATCACTTTAGTCCAAAGCTAATAAGTAAGCTTTAAATGTTAACTTAAGAAGTAGAAGAGTGAGATCTTAAGGGTCATACTTTTAGATCATTTTGAAAATATCTAAAGACCTTAATTGTTGATACATTGAGGTAGGAATAACTTTTGTAATCTATTGAGGTAAGAACCTTAGATGATCCTTCAAAACTTTAGAAGTTGAACTTGATACCTTGTGGTAGAAATTACCTAAAGTACTTAGATTGTGGCTCATTCCTTATAGTAGCAACTTATATTGAGTGATCCTTTGATCACATCTTTGGAGCCTTATGTAGGATACACCTACTTAGAGTAAGGATTAATAGATTTGATAAATCCTTGTTAGTTAAATAGAATCTTCTGAACCCAGATTATTAGTTGGGTATAGTAGAGTATACCCATATTACTGGATTAATTCAGTAATATTCAGGATTGGTTGATTCACTCCAATGTGGACTTATGACCAGGTGCTATCCCACGGGATTAGCCGAATACAGTCCCATGAGAGTAAATCTCCCAAGACTAAGAGTGTTACAATTAGTGAACAAGATCCTTAGTTTTAGATGTAAACTGCAACCGGGTTCTGCCTCATATCGTAGTGTGCTTCAATAAGTGCAGTTTAAGCAAACTAAGTATCTGAAGTCACTTTGTGTAGACCACTAAGTATGCTTATAATTAGGGCATTTAACAGCTAAGCTTGAGATATAAACTGTGACCGGGTTCTGCCTCCTATCGTAGTGTGCTTCAATAAGTGTAGTTTAAACAAGTTAAGGGTTAAATCTACCTTTCTTGCAAACATGTTAAATATGTGTATACAATCATCCCAGCTAATGATTTTCAAGTAAACTCTCAACTTTAACCAATTACCATAGTTAGAATCTTAGGAGTCAGAATCCTTTTAGCAGGATTCTGCACAATGGAGACTTTGGATTCATTATCAAATTTTAAAGCATTTTCTAGATTTATCTCATGTAGTTTAGAAGCATGAGCATGAGCATAAGCATGATGTGTGAATATCAGAATGATGTATGAGAATCAGAATAATGTATAAGTATCAGTGATGGTCTATGAGTTATGGAATGTTGCATACATTGACAGAGGAATTTCTGGATGTATCAGTGTCATCAACAAATAGTATTCCCAACAGGGTGTATGCAGACATTGGACCGTACTGCTCATAACAGTTTAGTGATATTTTGGTAGCATATCAGTAGCATACCGTATTATGGTATATTCACATGCACAGTTTCAGTGATATGCAATATAGTTGTACATATGATTACTCAGTTTCAGATTCAGCACTATTTTGATTTATTTTTAGTATTCAGTTACAATTCAGTTTTACTTTACACTACTTCAGTTTTGTACAATTTAGACAGATTTGTATTTTCAATTACCTTTACAATTTTTCTGCAGATTTACTCATATTATGTAAATGTTAAATAAATAATTAGAACTGTTATATTAGTTTTGATGTGTTAGACTTATTGTCTAAGACGAGGTATTTTTGGGATCCAGCAATTTGCTAGATCCTGAGCAGTATACTGTGCCAGGTCAAGAGGACATCTAGGAGATTCAGGAGGAGCCCGTGGAGCATTAGTGGACTCTTCTTTAGTGCTTAATTACTTTCAGTTCAGTATTTAGTTTTATGTCTATTATTCAGTAAATATCTGTAATAATTCTGGATGTACTTTCTTTTCTTTCCTAAGATGAATGTTTTCTTACTGTTTCTGTGATGAATGTATCTGGATGTATGTCTTAAGCTTTCGCACTCTGTACTACACTACTTATACTTAGTATTATGATGTGATCAGTATACTGAAAATGCTGATGTCTTATACATATATTGGATTCTTATTGCATTCTAAATCTAATGTATGTATTTGCCTAATACTTAGAATAAGGATACTACTCTTATCTTAAGTATTAGCTCTTAACCCTACTTGAGGTTGAGTCAGCAGCCCTTCAGGTGGGCTTAGTTTTCAGCCATTTCGAGGAGACGGGGTATTCTTTCCTCCTTGAGCAGTGCACTGTTCCGCCGCCAACTTACTCTTTGCGCGCGGCGACGGGGCGGGGCGCCACATATTCATTCACAATAATAATAATAAACAGTAAAAAAATCAGTTTTATTCATTAAAATAACTCAATTCTAACATCATTATCACCTTACATTATCCTATAATTACATCCCAACCCTCTCAAAGGATATTTAGCTTTCCATAACTGAGTAAATAAAAGCGTACATACAAAAGGAAGTGAATATTGACATCGATTTACAACAGAAAAAAATTAAATAGAGTTTAGGAAGAGTACTAAGAAACACCCAGAGGTTTTATAGGGTTCTGTTGATCTTTCTCATTCGGGTTCTCTTGATCTTCCTCCTTCACTTTTACTTGACTTCTCCTGATTTCCCTTGCTATCTTCTTCTCTCTACTCTTCACAGTCCACTGCTTGCCCCTTGGAGAGTTATCCTCTTTTTTCTCCTGCAGCCTCTCCTTTTAGTCTTTTGAATGTTAAAATTGGGCCTAACATTGGTCCTTAAATAGAAGAGTTTTCAGCCCCATGCATTAATCACAAGTGACCTTTCATCTTCCTTTACTTCAATATAAGCAATTTACTTTATTTTGCTTATTCTCTTGGGATTCATCAGAGTTAATGTTTAATTTAGGTTTCAAGAGGAAGGGGAAGGCCAAAGGTTTGAAATTATGGCATTCCTTATGCTGTATTCATTGCAGATTATGGAGTTTTTCCGTAGCGGGCACTATGGCGCGCTGCAGTGCTTGCATTTTATTCTGCTGAATTTTGCTCCATATGTGTTGTTCTGCTAAGGATCTGCTGTAGCGTGTTGTAGAGACTTTGATTCAAACACTATTGTGTAGTGGCGCGCTATGACAGCTAAAATTTAAATGTTGTTCCATTGTATATTTTTATAGTTTACCTTAACGCCGTTGCTACCCGATGTGGCGTGCTGATGGTGTGCTGCGACGGTTAGACTGTCATGAATATAGAATATTTATTGTTCAATTAATTCACACAAGGTTTTTCATGATTAATTCAAAATGCCATAGTGGAGCGCTACGGCAGGCTACAACGAGTTTTGCCCCTGGTCTGCATTAATCTTTATAGAGCAAAATGCACTGTGGCGTGCTTGGAGCTCGCTTTGGCGTGCTTGGAGCGGTTAATCTTTCGTGGAAGCGGATTTGGCACTGTTCAATTAGTTCATATAAAGCTTTAATATTGCTCCCGAGAAATGACGTTGTGGCCCACTGTGGCGTGCTGAGGCGTGCTACAACGGTCTTCATTCCAGGCCTTCAGGTACGTTCTAGGTGGGGTAATTTAGTGGACCGCTATAGCGCAATTCAGAAATAATCTTTAGGTTAATATTTCCTAAAAATGCATAAATTCCACTCAAAGTATGCTAGTTCTTTTGATGTTTTAAATATTTTTACGATTTATTTTTCTATAAATTTCGGATATATCACCAGTCATATACATATATACATATATATATATATATATATGGCAATTCAGAAATAATCTTTGGATCAATGCTTTGAGGAGGGGCTGATACATGATGGAGCAACTTAGATGCTGACTTTCTTAAAGTTTTAAATTTTTATTTAGTGTGTAACCAATTTTGTAAAATAATTATTATCTTTGTAATGAATATATTTCTTTTATTATTTTGATATTTTTGAATGTTGCAATAAATATTGAAATGTGTATTTTATATATCTATAAATACATTATCATACTAAATCCTGATATGATTATGGGGAGTGAGTACCTAATACTGAATTAACTATGCTGACCTAGCAGCAGGTCTCCACAGAATGAACCCAAATGAACATGATGAACTCAAACAACAAGTTGATGAGTTATTATATAAAGGTTTCATTCGAGAAAGTTTATCACTAGTGATGTGCCCACTCTCCTTACCCATAAAAAGATGGTACATGGCGTATGTGTACAGATAGTCGTGTCATTAATAAAATTACTATTAAATATTATTTTCCCATCTCGCGGCTTGATGATATGCTAGGCATGATGGTTGGTGCATAAATTTTCTCTAAGATTAAACTAAGGAGTGGATATCACCATATTCGCAATAAAGAAGGAAATGAATGGAAGACAACCTTTAAGATAAAAAGATGGGTTATATGAGTAGTTGGTAATTCCCCTAGTACCTTTATGCGAGTAATGAATCACATCTTACGCCCTTTTATTGGAAGATTTTTAATGGTTTTAGGCTAATCAAAATCAATGCTTGCGTAATTAAGATTTGGGTTAGCCCCGATCGATTGAATTGATCGATCGGGCTATCGTTCTTTAGGGGAACTGAGTTCGAGTAAGGACCTAGCATCCTGTGCACCCCAGACCCAGCCGCCATAGGGGTTCGGTCTGCCTCACCTCCCTGAAGGTGTAGGGATCGAACTATGGGTGAATCGTGGTCTCTGTGGGAATAATTAACTCACCGTAGTAGCTCCATGGTAAAGCTCTCGGGTGAGTAAGGTCCGGGAGCTTCCGGCCTTCTCACAAGGCTAATGGGTACGATTGACGCGTCTCGACCCACTGATCATGTAGAGATCAAGTTGGGGCCGTGGCATGGTCGGGGCACCCGGGAATTGGCCTCGGAGCCTAACTCTAAATCCCTAATCCTTGGGGATGAAGTAGCTCCATGGCAAAGCTCTCGGGTGAGTAAGGTCCGGGAGCTTCCGGCCTTCTCACAAGGCTAATGGGTGCAATTGACGCGTCTCGGCCCACTGATCATGTAGAGATCAAGTTGGGGCCGTGGCATGGTCAGGGCACCCGGGAATTGGCCTCAGAGCCTAACTCTAAATCCCTAATCCTTGGGGATGAAGTGTAGTGCCCCGCCCCGTCGTTGCTTACAAAAGAGACAGTGATAATCAATTTCGGCGGCGGAGCGGTGCGCCACTCGGGGAGGAATAACCCGTCTCCCCGAATAGTTGAAAATCAAACCCATCTAAAGGGTGCTGACTCAATTACAAGTAGGGTTGAGAGTTAATACTTAAGATAAGAGTAGTATCATTATCCTAAGTATTAGGCAAATACATACATTGGATTTAGAATACAATAGGAATCTAATATATGTATAATATATCAGCGTTTCCAGTATGTTGATCACATCACAATACTAAGTATAAGTAGTATATAATAGAGTGCAAAAGCTTAAAGCAAATATCCAAAACATTCATCACAAAAACTATATGAAAACATTCATCTCAGAAAAGAAAAGAAAATACATCCAGAGTTATTACAAATATTTTACTGAAATACTGAAATAAAACTAAGTACTGAACTGAAAATACTAAGCAGAAAGGTGGTAAAATTGGAGGAGAGTCCACTAGTGCTCCACTGGCTCCTCCTGAATCTCTAGAACATCCTCCTGACCTGGCTCAATGTACCGCTCAGGATCTAGCAAATTGCTGGATCCCAAAAGTACATTATGTTAGACAATAAGTCTAACACATTGAAACTAATCTAACAGTTCTAATTATCCATTTAATATTTACATAATATAACTAAATCTACAGAAATACTATAAATAAGACTGAAAGCATAAAACTATATAAATTGTGCAAAAATGAAGTAAAGTAAGGTAAAGTAAAGTTGAGCTATAAACTGAATACTAAAAATAAATTAAAATAGTACTGGATCTGAAACTGAGTAATCATATGTACAACTATGTTGTATATCACTGAAACTGTACATCTGAATATGCCATAATACTGTATGCTACTGATATGCCACCAAAATATCACTGAACTGTTATGAGCAGTACGGTCCAATGTATACATACATCCAGTTGGGAATACTGTTTACTAATAATGCCGATGCATCCTGAAATTCCCTAGTCAATGTATGCAACATTCCGTAGCTCATAGATCATCACTGATACTTATATATTATTATGATACTCACATATCATGCTTATGCTCATGCTCATGCTTCTAAACTACATGAGATAAATCTGGAAATCTAGAAAATACTTTGAAATTTGATGATGAATTCTAGGTCTCCATTATGCAGAATCCTGCTAAAAGGATTCTGACTCCTAAATTCTAACTTAATAATTAGTTAATATTGAGAGTTTACTTAAAGATCATTAGATGGGATGATTGTATACACATAGTTAGCATAGTTGCAAGAAAAGTGGTTCTTAGCACTTAGTTTGATTAAGCCATCCTAACAAAATGATCTTCGATAGGAGGCATCACCCGATGGTGATTTGTATCTCAAGCTAAGTCATAAAGATGCCCAACTCACAATCACACTTAGTATTCTAAAGAAGGTGACTCAAATTACTTAGTTTGTTTAAGCCACGCCTATTGAAGCGATCTTCGCTAAGAGGCATCACCCGATAACGATTTGTATTTTAATCAAACTAAGGAATGAGTCTTTATTTATAACACTCTTAAGATCAATTGATTTACTCTGAGTGAGGTTATATCTGCCTAAACCCGCAGGATAGCATAAAGATAAATCTCACTTAGAGTGACTCAACCATTCTTGGATACTACTGAAATAATTCAGTACTATGGGTAAACCATACTACACAAATCAATGATCTGATTTCAGACAACTCTATTTAATTACAAGGATTTATCAAATCTATTATTCCTTACTCTAAATGGGTGAGTCCTACATCAGGCTCCAAGGATATGATCAAAGGATCACTCAATATGGGTTGTTACCACAATGAATGAATCCCAATTTAAGTACTTTAGGTGATCCCTACCACAAGGTATCAAGTTTAATTTCTAAAGTTATGAAGGGTCATCTAAGATTCCTACCTCAATAAGTTACAAAAGTTCTTCCTACCTCAATGTATCAAATTAAGGCTTTTAATATTTCATGAACGATCTTAAAGCAAGACCCTTAAGATCTCACTTTTTTACTTCTTAAGTTAACATTCAAGTGGTCAGATCAGATGATTGAAATTTATTTAATCCTTTTCTATTCTACAATTATAGGATAAAATCAAGGATATCATTAGAATTATGTCATTTCATCAATCATTATAATTTAATTATTCATCTTATGCTAATAATCTTATATAAGAGAAAATTAAGGATCTAAAATTTGGATTCAGATGATTCAATTACATATATTCAATATTAACTCTAATACTTCTAATTCAATGATTTAAAATCAATACCAAATCATATGCATTATTGGAATCATATCAGTTGAATTATCTTACAATCAAATTGATTAATTAAGTGATTAAGATTTAGATCTTAATCAAGGCAAGTTAGGATTTAACCCCTAACCTTCCTATTATTAAGACCAAAGGTTAATTTAAGGGTCAATGATAAATTAATATATTATTAGTGTATTATTGATGGCAAATTTCAAATTTAGATTAAATATCATCTACTTAATCAAGTTATCAAGAATTCTTATGTTCAAGTGTAGTTTAATGTCAATTAAGTGTACTTAAATGTCCAAATAATGTTTATAGTTCTCTAACATACATCCTAAAATCATAAAAGTATAGAATAAAAAAGGTAATTAATGCTAATCAAATTCTAAATCAAACCAAAGAGATTAGCACTTGATTACAAATAAAAAAGAGCTAGGTTCATGTCATTTAGTGGTTGAGATATACTTATTCAATTCGAACACTTAAGATTCTATTACTTAGTATTTGACATAAAGTACATTTAAGATACATAATGGGTTATGAGCACTTATTTAAAATGATAAAGGTCCAACTCTAATTTTCATATAAAATTTTATGTAATGTTTAATTTTAACTAAAATTCAGTCCCACTAAGGTCCTAGGGACCTTAAAATACAAAAATAATGAAGTTTTGGCCATTTCAGCCAAACAGGGCAGTTTCTAATTAATTCTGGGCAGTTTTGCAAGTTTGGGCGCTATAGCGCTTTTCGCACGGCAGCGCTGCGGCGCGCTATGGCGCGCCGCAGCGGTTCAATTAGCAAAAATTACAGTTCAATTAATTTATTTTGACATTCCCTAAAGTTTTTCTAAAAATTCCGCTATATCCCACTGCAGCGCACTGTGGCACGCTGTAGGGTCCATTTTGCGAAATACTATTCAATTAATCTAAAGGCTATTTTCCTAAAGTTTTTTCATGGAATACCGCTGCAGCGGCCTATTTTGCAATTTCGGGCGTTGCAGCGCCAGACGACATTTTTCGCTTGGATGAAACCTGTAATGCCTATTTTTGAGCTCAATTACTCTCAATTCAGAATGTTCCATGAATGGTGCTATATATCAATGGAAAGGTCTTTTTGATACCTTTCCATCGACACCAAAATCGGCACAAACGGAGCATTCTAGCTATACGAAAAATATGAATAAAGGACAAGGTGTGCAGAATATAAGAAAAACAGAGCATTAACTTTAATCTCTTGGAGAGCTGTAATGGCTTGCATACTTAAACATGGATGTCTAGAGATGTAATAAGCATAATAGCAAGATGAATTGGATAAGGAGAGGAGCAAAATGGTACCTTAGACCTTCCAAGAGGAGGAGGAAGAATACTCTATCTTCTTCAAGATCTTGGAGAGGAGCTTCCTCTTTCAGCACAAGGGAAGAGGAGGCAAAGAGGGAGGGGAGCTTTAGCTCTTGCAGCCAAAAAAAAGGAGGAGGTGTTGTGTTTCTTCTTAAAGGAGGAGAGGAGGGGAGGCTCCATCATGACTAGAGGGCTAGGTGAGGGAAGAGGCATGGGACGAAGAGAATGGGAGGGATGGCCAGTCGATTTTATGAGGATGGCCAACCGAAAATTTCAAAGGATGAAAGAGAAAGTAAATACAATTTAGGAATAATTAATTATTATTCCTAATATGTTTTTGTTTAATTTATTAAAAATTCAGATTAATTAAACATGTTCCAAAAAATCCCAAAATTTCACCCCTAGCTAATTTGGGGGTGAGGAATCCAACGGCGAAATTGGAATTTGATTCCGACGATTATTTAATTATGCCATTTTCCGGTGCATTAATTATATTAAAATATTCGCGAAAATTTGATGACTTCTAAACGCGTCCAAATCATCAACCCTAGCTAATTTGGGGGTGACAATCGCAACGACGAAGTCGGATTTCAATTTGGAGGTCAAAATAAATATCTCAATTTTCTAATTAATTAAATATTAAAATAATCCAAAATATTAGATTTAGCTATGAATTGCTCCAACCCTTCAGGGTTTGGTTTTAATGACTAGATAAACTCAACATAATGATAATTGAGATATGATTATACTTAAATTAAGCTATGTAACAACCTTGGGTTGTTACATGAAGGGTTGGGGATGAAGCCACAGTGCGGGTCGGGCCGACCCACGACCCGCGTAGTGTGACAGTATTGGGTCGCTCAGGCCCCGACTGACCTGCGTGTTGGGCCAAGCCCGTAATAATAATAGGATTAATCAAAATTATTTTCTTTAAGGAAAACAATCTGATTAATCAAATTATTGGGAAAATTTAATTAGAAAAATGTAAATTAAATTAATTGAATAACTCTTAATTCATTTATCCAAACCATATAAAATTATATACTATTTTGTTTAGAAAATCATGATGAATAATAATATATATAAATAGTTAGGTTTATGTGGTTGGATTTATTAATTTTGCTTAATTACTCTAGAAGTTAATTATGGTGGATTAGCTTGTATACATAGCCAAATTGTATGGTTCAAGTTTGATTAAGCTTCTTATACCTTGTAAAATGCATGTAAAATGCATGTGCTAGGACAATTTTATTCTACTTATCATTATTCTGTTAATTATGTCATAATCTTAGAAATACATGATTAGTGAAAATTAGTGTTTATACTTAACCAAACATAGTAAACTAAGTCTCTAAATGTTCATATGGATAAGTAGAATAAAATTGTCAAGTTTCATAAATTTTGAATGGTTAGATTTGTAATTAAGTGCTAATCTATTTTGGCTTGATTTAGGGTTTGATTAGCCTTAATTACTTTCTATTTTGCTTAGTTTAATATTTATATGCTACAATAACAGTAGTATGCATGTTAGAGAATTTAAACTTTGATTTGAACACCTTAAATAATTGATTTGACATTAATCAACTTTAAATCCTAAAGAATCTTAAGAAATGGTTAAGCTAAATAATAATTGATTAAATCTTGATTTTTGAAATCAATAATGCACCATAAACTCACTGATTTTATTATTGATTAATGACTAAGCAAATGGTTTTGGTTTTGTCAAGTTAGGAGTTAAACCCTAACTTGTCTAGCTTATGACTAAAATCTTAATCATCTTAAATAAGTCACTTGATTTGAATAATTAAAGAATTTGCATGATTTCAATAATACATATTGATTATACATTGATCATAAGCTATTAAACTAGAAGTATTATGATTTATAATAAATTCATATGATTGATCATCTGAATCTGACCTTTAGATCCTTGATTTTCTCTTAAAAAAGACAATTTGCATAAGATAAAATCTAAAATGAAATGGATTTGTAAACTCAATCAATTCATAATAATTCACATAATTGTATCTTATAATTGTAGCATAGGTTATGATCAAATTGGTTTACCCATCTAAATTGAATAATTCAGTTTGATGTATTAAAAACTATATATTTAATATGAATAATAGAACTTAGAGTATAACTGTATATTTTAGTGCTCAAATCTTTAAGGTTGTGCTCTAGTGTTTTTAAATCAATGATTGATAAACCTTATTAATAGATGAAATATTGAGGTAGGAAGAGCTTATTGTATAATATTTGAGATAGGAACTTAGATACATCTTCTTAGCCTTAGATTTAGATTGAAATTATTTCCTTATGATAGTATCCTAAAGTGAGTGACTCCCAAGTCACATCCTTGAGACCCTTATGTAGGACTCACCATAATAGAGTGTGGATTCATTAGCCTAATATTCCTTGATTATTAAATAGAATTGTTATAATTAATAGAACTATTAGTTATATGTGACAATGTATATCCATAGAATTGATATTATTTCAGTAGAAAACAGAGTTGGTTGATTCACCCTAAATAGAACTATAAAGTCTCGGTCTTATCTTAGGTTATTAGATAAGTACAGTTCAGTTAAGATAAATATTCCAAGTTTATGAGTGTTATAAGTAGGGGATTGAATACTCAGTTTGAGAGAATAAACTGTGACAGTATCATGCCCCTTATCGTCATGTGTTTCCATAAGTGTAGTTACACAAACTAAGTATTTTAAGTTACCTTTCTTAGGACACTATAAGTATGCTTTTAACTAGGGTATTTAATAACTTAGTTTGAGAAAATAAACTGTGACAGGGTCCTGTCCTTTATCGTCATGCATTTCAATAAGTGTAGTGTAGCGCTTCGCCCCGTCACCGCGTGCAAAAGAATTTATGTACAATTATATTGGCGGCGGAGCGATGCGCCACTCGGGGAGGAATAACCCGTCTCCCTGAATAGTTGAAAACCAAGCCCATCTGGAGGTCTGCTGACTCAACCTTAAGGAGGGTTGAGAGCTAATACTTAAGATTATAGTAGCATCCTTATCCTAAGTATTATATAAATACATACATTGGATTTAGAATACAATAGGACTCCAATATATGTATAAGATATCAGTATTTCTAGTATGCTGATCACATCACAATACTAAATATAAGTAGTATATAATAGAGTGCAGAAGCTTAAAGCAAACATCCAGAAAACATTCATCACAGAAGCAGTATGAAAATATGCATCTTAGAAAAGAAAAGAAAATACATCCAAAATTATTATAAACTATTTAGTGAAATAGACATAAAACTGAACTGAAAATACTAAGCAGAAAATAAAACTGGAGGAGAGTCCACTAGTGCTCCATGGGCTCCTCCTGATTATCCTAGGCGTCCTCCTGACCTGTCTCAATATACTTCTCAGGATCTAGCAAATTGCCAGATCCAAAAGTACCTCGTGTTAGATAATAAGTCTAACACATCGAAACTAATCTAACAGTTCTAGTTATTCATTTAGCATTTATATAATATAATTAAATCTGTAGAAAAAAACTATAAAGGTAACTGAAAGTACAAACTGTCCAAAACTGTACAAAACTGAAGCAATGTAAAGTGAAACTGAACTGTAACTGAATACTAAAAATAAATCAAAACAGTACTGGATCTGAAATTGAGTAATCATATGTACAACTATGCTGTATGTCACTGAAACTGTGCATCTGAATATGCCACAATACTGTATGCTACTGATATACCACCAAAATATCACTGAACTGTTATGAGCAGTACAGCCCAATGTATACATACATCCAGTTAGAAATACGGTCTATTGATGATGTCGATGCATCCTGAAATTCCCCGGTCAATATATGCAACATTCTGTAACTCATAGATCATCACTGATACTTATACATCATTCTGATACTCACACATCATTATGATACTCACACATCATGCTTATGCTCATACTCATGCTTCTAAATTACATGAGATAAATCCAAAAATCCAAAAAATGTTTTGAAATCTGATAATGAATTCTAGGTCTCCATTATGTAGAATTCTGTTAAAAGGATTCTGACTCCTAAATTCTAATCTCGATAATTAGTTAAAGTTGAGAGTTTACTTAAAAATTATTAGCTGGGATGATCGTATACACATATTTAACATATTTGCAAGAAAGGTAGATTTAACCCTTAGCTTATTTAAACTGCACTTATCGAAGCGTATTATGATAGGAGGCAGAACCCGGTCACAGTTTACATCTCAAGCTAAGCCGTTAAATGCCCTAATTACAAGCATACTTAGTGGTCTATGCAAAGTGACTTAAGATACTTAGTTTGCTTAAACTGTACTTATCAAAGCGCACTACGATAGGAGGCAGAACCCTGTCGCAGTTTATATCTCAAACTAAGGATCATATTCACTAATTATAACACTCTTAGTCTTAGGAGGATTTACTCTAACGGGACTGTATTCATCTAATCCCGTAGGACAGCATCTGGTCATAAGTTCTCATTGGAGTGAATCAACCAATCCAGAATACTACTGAAATAATCCAGTAATATGGGTATACCCTACTATACCCAACCAATAATCTGGGTTTAGAAGGTTCTTTTAATAAACAAGGATTTATCAAATCTATTAATCCTTACTCTAAGTAGGTGTATCCTACATAAGGCTCCAAGGATATGATCAGAGGATCACTCAACATAGGTTGCTACCACAAGGAATGAGCCATAATCTAAGTATTTTAGGTGATTCCTACTATAAGATATCAAGCTCGACTTCTAAAGTTATGAAAGATCAATTATGTTTTAACCTCAATAAGTTACAAAAGTCTTTCCTACCTCAATGTATCATTGGTTAAGGTCTTTAACCATTTCAATGACGAATCCTATAACAAGACCCTTAAGATCTTATCTTTCTACTTCTTAAGGTTCACTTGTTAGACTTAGGTTAAAGTGATCAGATCAGATGATTAAAATTCATTTGATCCTTTCCTATTCTAAAATCATGGGATAAAATCAAAGTTCTTATTAGGGTTAGATCATTGCATAAATCATTACAATTTTATTTCCATCTTATGCTAATTATCTTATATAAGAGAAAATCAAAGATCTAAAGCTTAGATTTAGATGATTAAATCACACATATTAAATATTAACCTTAGCACTTCTAATTTGATGATTTAAGATCAATATCAAATTATATGTATTATTAGAAATATGTCAATTAAATTATCTTACAATCAAGCTAATTAATTAAGTGATTATAGTTTAGATCTTAATCAAGACAAGCTAGGGTTTAACCCCTAACCTTTCTATCATTAAGACCAATGTTAATTTAAAGGTCAATGACAAATTAATGCTTTATTAGTGTATTATTTATGTCAAACTTTAGGTTTGGATCAAGTATTATCTACTTAATTAAATTATCCAGATTATTATGTTCAAATTTAATTTACATAATAATATGTCCCATTTAAATATTAAAATTCTCTAACATACATCCTAAAGAATCATAAAAGCATATAAATGGAAAGATGACATAAAATAAAAAGGGTGATTAATGCTAATCAAATCCTAAAACAAGCAAAGGGATTAGCACTCAATCACAATTCTCAAAGATCTAAGTTTCATACCATTTAGGTTATTAAGGTTTACCTATTTGATACATACTTTTAAGGATCTTATTACTTAGCATTTGTATGGCAGACATTTAAAGTACATAGTAGATTATTGAGCACATTATGAATGACAATTTTTCAAATTTGATTTTAACATAGAATTTTATGCAATGTTCAATTAGCCCCACTAGGGTCCTAGGGGTCCTAAATTACCAAAACAGGGTATTTTTGGCAATTTCAGCCAAGACTGGGAAATTTTACAAAATCTGGGCAGTTTCTGAAATTTTTGGGAATTTTGCAAATTTGGGCGCTGCAGCGCGCTAGAGCGCTTTTCGCACGGCAGCGCGCGGTAGCGCAATTGTGCTACAGCTTGCTGCAACCCGCTGCAGCACGCTATGGCGCGCTGTAGCGATCCGATTTACAAAATTACTGTTCAATTAATTTATTTTGTCATTTCCTATAGTTTCAAAAATATTTCTGCTGCAGCGCGCTGTAGCGATCTATTTTGCGAGTTTACTGTTCAATTAGTTTTAGTAATGTTTATATATTTCACGAACTTATCGCTGCAGACCGCTGCAGCGCGCTACCGTGCGCTGTAGCGGTCCATTTTGTAAATCACTGTTCAATTACTTTAATTACATTTTTCTTAAGTTTTCATGAAATCCCGCTACAGCCTACTGCAGCGCGCTGCAGCCCGCTGTAGCAGTTAATTTCGCAATTTCACTGTTCAATTAGTTCAATATCCATTTTTTTAATATGTTTTTGAAAAATTCCGTTGCAGCCCACTGCAGCGCGCTGCAGCGGCAGACGGTGATTTCGCCAGGTGTGAAACCCGTGAGTGCCTATTTTCGAGCTTGATTACTCTCAATCCAAAGAGTTCCATGAGTGTTGTCATATATCAATGGAAAGGTATTTCCGATACCTTTCCATCGACACTAAAATCAGCCCAAATGGAGCATCCTAGCTATATTAAAAATGACAATAAATACAAGGGTATGCAGAATAGACGAAAATAGAGCAGCTTTTTATGAAACTTTTAAAAGCTATAATGGATTTCATACATTCTAACATCATAACAGCATAAAAAGGACAAGGAGAGGAGCAAGAAGGTACCTTAGACTTTGCAAGGGGGAAGAAAGGAGGGACCTTTGCCTTTCTTCGAAGCCTTAAAGATGAGCTCCTTCTTCTTTTTCAACACAAATGCAGCAAGCAATGGAGGGAGAGATAAAAAAATTTCAGCAAGACAAAGAAGGGGGGGCTGAGCTTCTTTTTAAAGAGGGAGGAGAAAGCGGTGTGAGGGGATAGGCCATCATGACCCTATGGAGCTAGGATGTAAGGAGCCATAATGCTTGCTAAGGAGCCTAAGGGCATGGGGAGGGATGGCCAGCTGCAAATTGCAAGAGGGCTGTCAGCCAAGAATAATAAAGATTTGGGGAAATTGCAAATAAGGGATCGGATAATTACATATTTATTTTCCCTAATTATTTAAAAATTCAGATTTTTAAAACGCCCTCCGAAAAATCCCAAAAATTCACCCCTAGCTAATTTGGGGTGAGGAATTCAACAGCGAAGTCGAATTTCGATTCCGATGATTATTTAATTATTATATTTTTCGGCGCATTTAATTATATTTAAATATTCGCGAAAATCCGACGACTTCCAAATGCGTTCAAAACATCACCCCTAGCTAATTTGAGGGTGACGATCGCAACGGCGAAGTCAAATTTTGATTTCGATGTCAAAATAAATACCTCAATTTTCTAATTAATTAAATATTAAAATAATCCAAAATATTAGATTTAGCTCTGAATTGCTCCAAACCTTCAGGGTTTAGTTCTAATAACTAGATGAACTTAATAGAATGATGATCACAATATGATTATGATAAAAATCAAGCTGGGTAACAACCTTGGGTTGTTACATGTAGTTAAACAAATTAAGTGTAAAATCTGCCTTTCTTAGAAACATACTATGGCGACCGCTCCTTAATCAACTAGGTTTAAGAGGTGGTCGTCACTAGTACCATGGATATTAAAATAGAAATATATACATAATACTAATTATAAGCTGAGTAAGATCTATCTAAAAAATGTATATAGTATAGCGGTACAAAATAAGTAAAAGGAGGCATCCAAACACAATCCACATTAGTCCATTCACATACAAAACATTAAATGCAGAAGAATAATAAAAAGAAAAACTTAATGATTACATTTTTAATAAATGCAGGCCAAGGAGATTGAAGCATATCTCCTTCAATGAGCCGCACCTTACTTTAACATGATAGCAGCTAAATCCTCAAGCGTTAGATCTGACCTATACTCCTGATATGTCATATGTACATATATGACAAAGCACATTCAAAAAAGAAAAATTTGATTAGACTTTAACAAGTCTAAGTACAATTTAAAGATGTTCATGAGTTTTTATGATATCACCATTTACTTAAACTACACAAAATAAGCTAGTATATGAGCAACAAGCATACAAAAGGATGTGGTGAGTTATAAATAACCGTATTTATAACTAAGCAACAATGAGGTAAAAGACATACCTTAATACTAAGGTAAGACAAGGCTAGACATACATATATAAATACAATAATGAAAGTACTGAAAGGAAAGACTAATCATAAGCATACTAATAATCATATACATATGCAGGTTTAAGAATAAATAATCTGGCTGTGATACATATAATACACAGCAACAAAATCTAATATCTTATAATATGCATGTAAGCAGGTAAAATAAAGCTGTATGAAAATTTCACACATTATAGTGATTGAATTTAATTGTAAAGTTTATAATTATAAAGATAAAATAATAATAAAATAATAGTATGATAAAATTTTATGGGAAAATAAAAAATAATGATAATATAATAATAGTGTGAAAATAGATAATATGATAATATTTAAAATATAATCTATATAAAAAATGCTTTTTTCTTCTCTCTTTTTTTTTCGTATTTTATTATCTTTTTGATTTTCTTTTTCTTTCTATCTCTCTCTTAATCTTTCATAAAATTATCATCTTTTATCTCTCCCCCCTCTCTCTCTCTTCCCCCTCTCTCTCCTATATCGTATTAAATGAAATAACTATATATAATAAATAGAGCATAATAATAATAATAATTGATAAAAATAAATAGGATTCAATTAAAATAACAAAAATAAAATAATAATAATAATAATTGATAGAAAAAAATAACTTAATTAAAATGATAGAAATAAAATAATAATAAAAATATTATTATTATTATTATTAATTAATAAAATAAAAATAAATTTAAAAAAATGATAAAAAAATTGCAGTAATAATAGTAATAGTTGAAAGTATTGAGGTAAATATAATAATATTAATAATAATAAAAATATTATTATTATTATTATTATTATTTATTTATTATTTTATTAAAATTAGAAATTAAAAAAAATAAAGAAAGAAGAAGTAAAAATAAGAATAACTCACTCTTTTCTACTCACGTACGCAAAGGGAGCGATTGGTCACCATTTCTTTATGAGTTTGAATATATATGGTGAAGACAATCTAAAGTTCTTTTTTTCTCATATGACAGTCAGGAAAAACTCTAGAGTAAGTGCTATGTTGATTAAAGATTCTGCAATTGACTATTACATCATTTATTAAATGATAAACAGGGTCATGGCGCTATCTGCTCTCCCCCTTACGCTGTGGTTGGATTTGAGACTCTCAATCACTTTGATTCTGCTTTCTCTGAAAACGATATTAAGCATATTTTGTTTTCTATCAAAGATAATGATAACCCGGGCCCTGATAGATTCTCTTCTCTTTTCTAAAAAAAATCCTTGGCATCTCATTCACACTTACATTACCTATGGGATTAGTTTCTTTTTTCAGCACCCGATTATGCCCCGCTGGATGAATCACACGCTTATCACTTTAATCCCTAAAGGTAAAGGCATTACTAGTCTTGATAACTTCCGGCAGATTGCTCTTTGTAACACCATGTACAAAGTCATTTTAAAATTAATTGCGGATCGTATTGCTCCTCTACTGCCTGAGTTTATTCATCCTGCCCAAGCCGCGTTTGTTAGAGACAGGCATCTTGCTCACCATGGTATTTTGGCTAATGAAATCATCCACTTTTAATTGGCAAGCTCCGAATTCCTTTTGTGCGAAGATCGATCTTAAGAAAGCCTTTGACAGCTTAAACCGTGAGTTCATAATTAATGCACTTATCGATATCAAGTTGCCAAGGAAAGTTATTGACTGAATTAAGGCTTGTATTACGAACCCTTACTGCTCCTTAAACATTAACAGATCCATTGATGGTTATTTTGGTTCAAATACTGGGCTTAGACAGGGATGTTCTCTTTCCCCCTTCTCTTCATTATTGCCTTAAACTACCTGTCTATTTCTATTGATGCAGCTGTTCTTAGTGGGCATATTATTCCCTTTAAATTGAGAAAATTTAGTTGCTCTCACTTTCTTTTTACTGTTTTAGTGTTTGGAGCAGTCAGCTCCGATAACTTGCTCGAATTCAAAATCTGCATTGAAAGGTTTCTCTCTTCCGCTGGGCTGAGCATCAATGGTAACAAATCATGCATTTATTTTGATGTCTCAGCATTTATTTTATCTTCTTTTATTTTTTTTCCATTACTGTTAATTTGCTTCAGCTTTACTCCATTAAGAACATTTGTTTGTACTTATAATTTTGATTAATATACGGGCTTCGGCCCTCACTAATTTCCAAAAAAAAAGAAAAAAAAAATAAAAAAAAATTTAAATTTCATATTCTAAATATAAATTGTAAGACAAAATTAATATTTTCTTATTTTATATCACCAAAGGCGTGTGACGCCTGCACAAAATTATTGAGCCATGGGCCCGACAGAAACCCTATGGACGGACGGACTTAACGTCGCTTCTCGGCTAGCGAGTATTATTATTACACACAAATATCACCTTTTAAAGTTCATTATTATTTTATCACAATAAAGACATAAAATATATTTTATTGTTTAATTATAAAACAACGGCAATTATGCGAGGGATCCCCCCGTCAGCGTACGGTGGAGATTGACTGCATGCACCGTCACCCGCGGCGGAAGCTTCGGGTTTGTCTGGGAGTGACGGCGTCGCCCTCCCTGAGTTTCACTGTGGTGTAGACGGCGGAGCCGGCGATGGCACCGGCGGTGGGAGCCACAAGATAGATCCATATCTGCTTGTAGTTCCCGGCGGCTATGGCCGGCCCGAGTGTGCGAACCGGGTTCATCGATCCCCCGGTCGACGGCCTGTTTATTTTTTATAGTATTATATAATGAATTAACTCAATATATTAATTAATATAATTTAATAAAAAGAAGAAATGCTAACCCAGCCACCAGTATGTTGAGCATTACCGTAGCCCCCACGGCTATTCCCGCAAGTTCGCCGACCTATATATATATATATATATATATACACGATAGTTAATAATAATAAGGAATCTTTTTTCTGGAGTCATTATTAATTTTTAATTATGTTTTTAACTAATAAATTTTATTTATTATTAATTTTAAAAAGAGATATTAGACTCGTTGACATGATAAATTATTTATTAATTTTTTCTAATTATTGAAAGGAAGGAAGCCCACCGCTCGAGTATCGGTGGCGACAGCCGTGACGACGAAGAGGAGGTTGAAGGTGATGACAAACTCGAGGAAGAAAGCCTGAGTGGTGCCTATGGAGGGGACGGTGACGCCGCCGGAGAGAAAGGGATTGAAGATGCCCTTGAGTGCGAAGGAGGCGCATATGGAGGCGGAGACCTGGGCGGCGATGTAGGCGGGGACCTGAATCCACGGGAAGTGGCGGAGCACGGCGAAGGCGAGTGTCAGGGAAGGGTTCAGGTGCGCCCCAGATATATGGCCCGTCGAGAATACGACGATCATCACCGCTAATCCGGCGCACCCCGCATTTCCGAGTAAGGTTTCCGCTCCGTGGTACTTCTCGTTCACGATCGGGCCCGCCGCCGCGAAGAAGATCAGAATGAATGTGCCCACAAACTCCGCACCCACCTGAGCTCATTCAGATGCATCTCTTGTATTTTACATGAAAATTCTAGTAATCAATTATATTTTTGAGATATTATCCAAGATTAATAAAAATATGACTAAAGTTAAACTTATTATTTTATATTATATAAGTCAACAATTAAATTAAATGAAGTTTGAGATACTTACATTATAACGAAGATTACATAGTAATTATATACATAAATATATGATTAGTGCAATTTAATTTTTGCTATTATTTATCTTTTATTTAAGATGGACATATGAATTCAAAGTTTCAAATGATTTTTAATTAGTTCTTAAAGAATATAAAATATTTTTTATCTCATTAAATTTAAATTATTCTCTTGAGACTTTTTTTAAAAAATAAATAAATAAATAATCAAGCTAGATTTCTATATTATATAAAATCAATATTTTCTAATAATATTTAGTACAAATTTTATATTTTTTATAATTTTTAAAAAAGGTAAGATAACATTGAATAACAATACTTTATATATAACTATTGATGCAGGGGTTTTATAAGCAAATAAAAATGGTTTGGAGCTATGCAAGAAAATATATTTTAAATAATAATCATATTATATATTTAAATTATTAACTAATATTATTTTAATTATTATTGAGAGAAAACATATAATGTTATGACTAATAATAATACATAAATAAATTTAATTTTATTATATTAACTAAAACACATAACACGAGCCTTTCGTTTGCAATTTTCTATATTATTTTTTATCTAATTATTTTCTTTATTTTTGTACATCTTATACAAATTTATATTTAATCTACATAATCAGGCAATGCCTTCAGTTTAAGAAAATACAATTATTATATTAATTTATGTTAAGGTTCATTTAAATCTCATTGATGATATAATTATTTTATAATTGAGCTCATCTAATTTTAAAATAATTTAATGCGAAAATGTAACATGTCTCTCTTAATCTATTACAAATTAAATTAAAATTACATTTAAGAGATTTTTTAAGCAAAAATAGGTCTCATGAAAATTTACTTAAGAAATTAATGAAAATACTTTGAGAACTGCAGCGTGTATCGGTCAGACGCATAGCGTGTTACGCTTAAAAAGAAAATACATAAAAAAAATATTCACTATAATTAGTTTTTTATATTTAATTTTTACATATAATCCTTTAAAAATATATATATTTAACCATTTTATATGAATTTTGAAATAAGAAAAAGAAAAATAATATTTTTATATATAAATATATATCAAAAAATATTTAAAATTAATAAAAAATTTTCTATTTTTTTAATAAAAAATTATCAACTTATATAATACATTATATATATATATATATATATAAGATAAGTTATATATACTATACTGATAAGTAGGTGTAACAACTCTAATAAAAATAGCTTTAACACGCCTCCTCTGACACCACGCAGAAGCGTCGGTAGAAAAAGACCAAAAAGTGACGTTACTATGCCACGCGAGCGAGCTTCTTTATTATTAACTAATCCGTCGTTAGTTTCAGAGACTCTCAATTATTTTTCAAAATATATTGATAATTAAAATTTAGAAAATTAAGTGAAATAAAATTTTTTTATTAAATTTATTTTTAATTGTATAACTTATAAAAATATATTTTTTAAATCTTAAATCCTTTATTTTGAGAGATATTTAATAATTAAGTAACATTTTTCATTTAAAAATAATCAGGTTTCTCAAAAGAAAAAAAAATCTTTTTGCAGTTAATAATAATAATAATAATAATAAAAAAATGTTAATAAAATTTTTAAATATACACAATAATAAAAATAATTTAAAGCATTGAAGAACTATAATTTTGGAATACTTTTATATAAAATAAAATGATAAAAATATAATAATGTGTATTATTAATAAAAGTATTGTTATATGACTCTTAATTATTTTTTAAAATATATTGATGATTAGAATTTAAGGAATTAAGTGAAATAAAAAAAATTTATTAAATCCAATTTTATTTATAAGACCTATAAAAATATATTTTTTTAATCTTAAATTCTAATCATCTATAATTTTTGAAAAATATTTAAGGGTTAAGTAATATTTTTTTATTAATAACATATTAAAATTGTAATGAAAGTAAAAGGATGGAAAACTGGTCGAATGAAGGTAGAATTCGGACCTTGCGAGTGAGCGACACGCCGGGCTTGGGGAAATCGGCGATACATGAATGAGGCGACATCCAGGAATCAACGGGCAGGCATTTGCCGCAGTGCGGGAGCGATTTCCGATCGTACGACAGCGATTCCACGTGTAGCGAAGAGAATAGCGGCGCCGCTGGCGTTCCCGGTGTTGCCGGCGCCGACGCATTCGGGCTCTCCGTCGCCGTCGGCATTCTTCAAATTACCCCTTCAAATTACATGATTTGATGCGCTTTTCTTAAAAGTATTTGCTATGAGAATGGGGAGGATGAAGCCAGTTCTCGAAACACTAAATTAGACAATGAAAAAAAGGGTATTCTTTTTTTGAGCTTTTTGGAGGGATGGCAGGTCGGATTTGGAAAGGTTAATACTACATGATTGGGAGGTTTTTATAGTGTTTGGGTTAAGGATTGATGTGAAGAGAAGCTGAAGCCAGTTTAAGCAAGCATAAGGTGCAAGAAAAAAAAGAATTTTTTTTTTGATTTTGCAATCTGATTTGGGAAGATCAAAAGCTGCTGAAATTACATGCTTGATTCAAAGGTTTTTTTTGAAGTATGGCTAAGGAATGAAGGGGATGAGGAGATCCAGCCCTGGCTTCAAGGAAGAAAGAGGAGATGAGAGAGCTGAAGAAAGAGGCTTTGGAATTATATGGAGGGGAGAAGTGGAGGTCAATGACTATGAAATCAATGGACAGTGAGCTTAATACAACTTTAAGAATTAAAAAATTAATAAATTTAATTAAAATATATATTTGACAGACGAAATAAATAAATAATTGAATGGGAGAGGTTTTGCGATCAGCATCGGGGTAGCTGTGAGTGCACTCAAAATGGATTCAATGTATATCAAAAATTTATTGAATATTTAGATGTAAAAATACTTAGCAGTTTAGCTTTGAGGAGGCACAATTTCTTACTATGCAGTTTTGCTCCGATCAAAATTGTCGAAAGATAAAGATAAAACATTGAACGAAGGTAGGATTCTCCTCTTATAGCTATCAATGACTACTTCGTGTTTGGTGTCATCGCTTATGGTGAACTCTCATGTTTTTTTTAATGCTGACATATATGCTAAAATGTGAGATCATTGCATGTAACAATTCATGGTTGTTACTTAGGCTAAACTTAGTATAATCAGTTTTAGATCACTTCCTTTAATCTTTAATTATCATTAGAAACAAATTCTGAAGTTTTGGTTCGATTTAAGAATCAATTAGACCAAACCATAATTTTGGCTAATTAATTATTAGGAAAAATATGATAATTATTTTGATTTCGAAATCGAAATACGACTACGTAATTGCGCTCGTCACCCTCAAATTAGCTGGAGGTGGAAGTCGTCAGATTTTCTCGAATATTTTAATGTATTTAAATACCCCGAAAAATATAATAATTAAATAGCTGTCGAAATCGAAATCCGACTTCACCGTTGCGTTCCTCGCCACCAAATTAGCAATTGGTAAATTTTCAGAATTTTTTGGAGCCCGCTTATTCATTCAATTTTAATTAGGAAAATATGTTAATTAAAATTAAAAATTAATTAATTAATCCTTTAATTCCTTTTGCATGTAGGACCCCCCTCCTTTCCCTTCCCGAAAATTGGCACTCAACTCTCCCCTACCCTGCGCACGCAAGGAGCACCTACTCCCCCTTGCTTTTGATGGGATGGTTCAGGCTCATCCCATCCAAGCCCATGCCCTTCTTTCTCCTTAAGAGAGCCCCCTCAACTTCCATTTTCCATTTCTTTTATTTTGCTCAAGCTGTTGAAAGAACTCTCAGGCTCCCAAGAATCCTTTGAAGAAATCTCTATTTTTGCAAGCTTAGATATTTCCCTGGTACTCCTTTGTACCTTCTCTTTCTCTCATTGGTGGATCCAATGGCTACTTCATTTCGTGTGTATGCCTAAGAGCCTGCATTTGAACGATGGTAGGCTCATTGAGGCATCTCATTTCATTGAAAAATGCATACTCTATTTTTGTCCATTTTGTATACCCTATTCTTTATTCACATTTTTTTGTATAGTTAGGATGCTCCATTTGTGCAAATTTTGGTGTCAATAGAAATGTATCGGAAAAACTTTTCCATTGATATATGGCACCGCTCATGGAATACTCTGGATTTGGAGTATTTGAGCTCAAAAGTAAGCATTATAGGTTTCGTCCAAGCGAAAAACACCGTCTGGCGCAGCAGCGCCCAAAGTTGCGAAATGGGCCGCTGCAGCGCGCCATAGTGGGCTGCAATGGTATTTTGGCAAAAATCATTTATTAAGCAATTCAAACAGTACAATCGCAAATGGACCGCTGCAGCGCGCCATAGCGCGCTGTAGCGGAATTTCGGGAAAACTTTAGGAAATCAGAAAAATAAATTAATTGAACAATATTTTCGCAAGTTGGACCGCTGCAGTGCGCCATAGCACGCTACAGCGGGCCGCAGCGTTAGAAGCGCCACAGCGCCAGAAGCACTGTAGCGCCCAAAATTTCAAAAATGCCCATAATTTTTTGAAATTACTTAGAATTAGCTGAAATGGCCAAAACTTCACTGTTTTTTTATTTTAAGGTCCCTAGGACCTTAGTGGGACTGAATTATATCAAATTTAAATATATTTTAGTTAAAATTGAGCATTGCATAAAATTTTATGTGGAATCAAGTTTAAAACTTTGCCATCTTTATCAAGTGCTCAAAACCTATTTTGTAGCCTAAATATCTTGCACCAAATGCTAAATAGTAGAACCATTGAATGCTTGCGTTGAATAGGTATATCTTAATAACTAAATGGCATGAAACTTAAATCTTTTTAGATTTGTAATTAAGTGTTAATCCCTTTGATTTGATTTAGAATTCAATTATCATTAATTACCTTTTTGCCATATGACATCTTTATATTTATATGCTTTCATGATAGGATGTATGTTAGAAAACCCTAAATATTTATTTGGACACCTAATTGTGTGTAATTGACATTAAACTATAATTGATCATAAGAATCTTGATAACTTGATTAAGTAGATGATACTTAATCTAAACTTGAAATTACAATCAATAACACACTAATAATACATTGATTTGTCATTGATCTTTAAATTAACCTTTGGTCTTAATGATGGAAAGGTTAGGAGTTAAACACTACCTTATCTTAATTAAAATATGAATCTTAATTACTTAATCAATTAATCTGATTGTAATATAATTCAACTGTCATTATTCCAATAATGCATCTGACTTAGTATTGATCTTAAATCATTGAATTAGAAGTACTAAGGTTAATATTAAATCTGTATGATTGAACCATCTGAATCTAAAACTTTAGATCTTTGATTTTCTCTTATATAAAACTATTATCATATGATGGATAATAAATTTGTAATGATTTATGAAATAATTTAACTCTAATAAGATCTTTGATTTTATCCCATGATTGTAGAATAGGAAAGGACCAGATGAATTTTAATCATCTGATCTAATCACTTGAATGTTAACCTAAGAAGTAGAAAAGTGAGATCTTAAGGGTCTTGCTTTAAGATCATTCTTTAAATGTTTAAAGACCTTAATTATTGATACCTTGAGGTAGGAAGCGCTTTTGAAACTTTTTGAGGTAGAAACTTAGATGATCCTTCATAACTTTAGAAGTTAAACTTAATACCTTGTGGTAGGAATCACCTAAAGTACTTAAAATGAGACTTATTCCTTGTGGTAGCAACCTACATTGAGTGATCCATTGATCACATCCTTAGAGCCTTGTGTATGACACACCTATTTAGAGTAAGGATTAATAACTTTGATAAATCCTTATTGATTAAGTAAAACTTCTGAACCCAGATTATTGGTTGGGTATAGTAAAGTATGCCCATAGTACTGGATTATCTCAATAATATTTGAGATTGGTTGATTCACTCAAATGTGGACTTATGGCCAGGTGCTATACTGAGGGATTAGATGAATACAGTCCCATTAGAGTAAATCTTCCAAGGCTAAGAGTGTTACAATCTTAATTTGAGATATAAACTACGATCGAGTTCTGCCTCCTATCGTAGTGCGCTTCGATAAGTGCAATCTATACAAACTAAGTATCCCAAGTCACTTTGCATAGAACATTAAGTATGTTTATAATTAGGTCATTTAACAGCTTAGCTTGAGATGTAAATGTGACCAGGTTCTGCCTCCTATCGTAGTGCGCTTCGATAAGTGCAGTTTAAATAAGCTAAAGGTTAAATCCACCTTTCCTGCAAATATGCTAAATATGTATATACAATCACCCCAGCTAATGATTTTTAAGTAAACTCTCAACTTTAATCAAGCATCGAACTAGAATATAGGAGTCATAATCCTTTTAGCAGGATTCTACATAATGGAGACCTTGAATCCATTATTAGATTTCAAAGCATTTTCTAGATTTCTAGATTTTTGGATTTATCTCATGTAGTTAGAAGCATGAGCATGAGCATAAGCATGATGTGTGAGTATTAGAATGATGTATGAGTATCAGTGACAATTTATGAGTTACGGAATATTGCATATATTAACTGGGGAATTTCAGGATGCATCAGCATCATCAGTAAACGGTATTCCCAACTGGATGTATATATACATTGGACCGTACTACTCGTAGCAGTTCAGTGATATTTTGGTTGTATATTAGTAGCATACAGTGTTATGGTATATTCAGATGCATAATTTCAATGACATACAACATAGTCTTACATATGATTACTTAGTTTCAGATTCAGTACTGTATTGGTTTATTTTCAATATTTCAGTTTATGGTTCATCTTTACCTTACTTTACTTCAATTTTATATAATTTTATAAAATTTTATGCTTTCAGTTATCTTTACAGTATTCATGCAGATTTAATCACATTATATAAATGTTAAATGAATAACTAGAATTGTTTAGACTAGTTTTGATGTGTTAAACTTATTATCTAACATGGGATACTTTTGGGATCAGGCAATTTGCTAGATCTTGAGCAGTATATTGAGCCAGGTCAGGATGACACTCAGGAGGTTCAGGAGGAGCCCGTGGAGCACTAGTGGACTCTCCTCTAGTTTTCCAACCTTTCTGCTTAGTTTATTTCAACTCAGTACTTAGCTTTATGTCTGTAATTTAGTAACTGTTTGTAATAATTATGGATGTATTTTATTTTCTTTTTTGAGACGAATGCTTTCATATAGCTTCTGTGATGAATATTTTTGGATGTTTGCTTTAAGCTTCTGTACTCTATTATACACTACTTATACTTAGTATTGTGATGTGATTAGTATACTAGAAATGCTGTTATCTTATACATATATTGGATTCTTATTGTATTCTAAATCCAATGTATGTATTTGTATAATACTTAGGATAAGAATACTACTCTTATTTTAAGTATTAGCTCTCAACCCTCCTTGAGGTTGAGTCAGCAGCCCTTCAGAGGGGTTTGGTTTTCAGCTATTCGGGGAGACGGGATATTCCTCCCCAAGTGGCATGCCACTCCGCCGCCGAAATTGATCATAACTGTCTCTTTTGCATGCGACAACGGGGCGGGGAGCTACGTCATCGGTATATGGCACAGCACTTGAGGTGCCCTGAGTCGAGAGTACTTGGGTGAAAAGGGGGATATGTTCTAATGCAGGAAGGCAAGGTTATAGCAAACACATCTCGTCAACTTAAGCCTCATGAGAGAAACTATGTTGTCCACAATTTGGAACTTGCGACATTAGTTTTGCCTTAAAAATCTGGCGCCACTATTTGTATAAAGTTCAGTGCTCCATCTTTACGGATCACTAAAGTTTGAAATACATCTTTACCCAAAGAAAACTTAATTGCAGACAGAGAATATGGTTGGAATTGATTAGTAATTATGACTTGGATAATTAGTATCATCCGGGAAAAGCCAGCGTAGTAGCTGATGCTTTAAGTCGTCATGCTACTATTAATTCTATTATTTCAGAAAGTCCATTAGTGAATGAATTTCGTAAGATAGATATTACACCAATTTGTGGTGACTTGATGATTATAATGATATCTATTAATAATATATAACCTACTTTTCATAGAGACATTTTTATCACTCAAACTAAGGATGACGACTACTTAAACCTTAAAGTTGCAATAGAAAGTGGTCGTCGCCCAAAACTAAATTCTGAGGTCTAAGGACACTAAATCTATTTTGAGTATAATGATATATATAGAGTCTAAGGACACTAAATTCGGAGGTCTAATAAATTAGTTATAACTATTTTAATTTCCAAGAGAAATTTGGTAATTTTCTAAGCTAAGGGGCTCAAAAGCTAACTTTTTCATTTGATGTTCAAATTCAGCAAACTCAGTGGCTATAGCTTTCCTATATCATACTGAGTACTTTAACTAGGAGTAGACCCAAATTGTACTTCAATTGGTCAAGTTATGACATAATTAAGATTAGGGTTATTTTGGTCATTTTCTAATTTTTCTAGGGTTCAAAACTTAAATATTATTTTAGCTTAATATTGGCACTGAAATTTTAAGCTATCTAGCACTTTAAATTTTTGGATTTGAAGTATAAATGACTAAGATATGGTCAAATAAATTTTCTGGACGCTACGGCGCGCTGTAGCGCACGACGGTGATTTTGCTTGTGTGAAAACCATAAAGGGTCACATTTCAAGCTCAAAAACTCTTAATCTAGTGCATTCCATGAGCAGTGCTATATATCAATAAAAATGTTTTTCTGATACCTTTCCATTGACACCAAAATCAGCACAAACAGATCATTCTAGCTATATAAACAATGGTGATAAAGGCAGGGGTGTGCAGAATAGACAAAAAACAGAGCATGATGTATATTATTTTGAAGAACTATAATGGATTCCATACTTAATTATGGATGTCTAAATATGCAAATAAGCATAATAGAGGAATGAAATGACCAAGGAAGGATAACAAATGGGTACCTTAGCCTTTAGAAGAGGAAGACGGAACCTTGGAAAACTTAGAGGAGGAACTTCTTTTTCTTCTTCTTCTTCTTCTTTAGCACAAATCTCAACAATGGGGGGAAGGGTGGAAGCTTGAGAGCTTTATCTTGACAGCAAAAAATGGAGAGAAAGAGCTGAGCTTTTATTTATAGGAGAAGAATGAAGGGGGAAAGCCATCATGAGCTAGGAGGGAGGGAAGGAAGAGGGATGATTATAGCCATCAAACCTTGCCATTAAGGAGGGGGGAAGGAAGAGGGATGGTCATAGCCATCAAGGCTTTCAATTAATGAGGAAGAAGGAGATGGTTTAGCCGAAAGTGGAGGTAAGGGCCAGCCAAATGGAATAGCCAACTAGGAGAGAGAAAGAAAGAAAATGAAAAAAATTCAATTATGAATAAATACATATTTATTCCTTTAATTAATTAAAAATTCTGATTTTAGATACGCGCTCCAAAAATTTTCAAAAATTCACCCCAAGCTAATTTGGGGGTGACGATCGCAACGACGAAGTCGGATTTCGATTCTAACGATTATTTAATTATTCTATTTTACGGGGTATTAAATTATGTTAAAATATTTGCGAAAATTCGATAACTCCCAAATGCGTCCAAAACATCACCCCTAGCTAATTTGAGGGTGATGATCATAACGGCAAAGTCGAATTTCGACTTCGAGGTTAAAATAAATACCTCAATTTTCTAATTAATTTAAATATATTAAAATATTCAAGAAAATTCAACGACTTCTAAAAAATTCCAAAATTTCACCCTTAGCTAATTTGAGGGTGATGATCGTAACGACGAAGTTAGATTTTAATTCCGATGAGTATTTAATTTTCCAATTTTAGGGTATTAAATATTATTAAAATATTCGTCAAAATTTTGATGACTTTTGATTTACTCGAAAATATCTCCCCTAACTAATTTGGGGGAAATGAGCCCAATGGCGAAGTTCAATTTTTGATCTAAGATCAATTTATATAGGTTATTTTCCAGAGTTTCTGGATTTCCCAAAAATCAAGACTTGATTTATTTGACTCCTGATTTGGACTAGATCTTAGTGGATGACTCCTAATGACTTGATTAATATTTTAAGATTAAGATTAGGATGGAGATTAGTCTTAATTGATAAGGATAACAACTTAGGTTGTTACAGAATTAGAGATTCAGAACTTGTGTAACTAAAAGTAGACATAACAAATAAATTAGATAATAATGGATATCATCTGTGTTCTAGTAGAGTCTCTTGCTCACTTTAAAAATTGATGCTTTGCTTACCTTATTTTGAGCCTTATACCTTGTTAACATATATTGGACATAAGATATTTGATAAGTATCTTATCTCATCTTTGAATTTTCATAAACAACATTTGCATTTTTATCGGTGCTTTTAGATTTACTGAATTCAGTTAAGTAGAGTGTGATCTAATTTGTTTGCTTCACGATTCCTTCTGTTCTAACTCATTTTGTGGCTGTTGGCCCAGTTTCGATATGGTAGTACTAATTTTAAGTACACTTCTACTCAGTGATTCTACCTCTCGGTTCCTTCGGATCTAATCCGTTGTCTATTCCATGCCTGGGATGATCCAGGATAGTGTGTAATAGACTTCTTTTGTGGCTGTTGGCCCAGTTCTAATATGACAGTTAGTGAGTTCATATATTTTTCCATTCAGATGGAAAGTTTAGACAGTGCAATTTTTTAGTTTATACTTACTATTTTTAGTTTAATTTTTTGCATTTTAGCATTTTATTACTTCTGTCTTACTATATTTACTAGCCTTACTTCTACTTATAGGATGCTAGTCTTGCTTGTTGCTTATATATATAGGATGTTAGTCTTATTTTTAGTTATTTAAATGCTTCACATGTTCATTTACTTTATGCTAATTAACATATACTTGTATTGATCATAAGCATATCTTAGGATGAGTTTTATTTCACTTTTTAGTATTTATTCTTCATTTTATACCTAACTTTGTTGTAGCTATATCTTAGAAGTATGTGCTTACTTCCTATTTTTGTTAAGTTATAGGCTTATTGTTTATAACTGCCTTTCTCTTTCATATGCATTCTATTTATTTATTATTTGTTTTAAATTTAAAGTGTATGGTGATATCTAAATTAACAAAATAAATTTACAACCTAAAATGTACTTAGACTTTTTGTATAATTAGATTTTTCTTTTGTTAGCTGGGGCCCTATTATTATGAAACTGATAATGGTATACTCTGAGCTATTTGAGATTGTGGAGCCTTCTGAAGATAGGATTCAAAAGGAGGTCAAGCTATTGAAGACCATTAGCTTTTCTTTTCTGCATTGTCAGGACAAGTGGCTTATTATTTCTATTTCTGCTTAACTTCTAAAATCATGTTATAATAATATATGGTTAATTTATACTTTTCACTGCTTTACTTATTCTGAGTTGGATATTTAGTTACTTATATTATAATGAATGGATGTTTACTATCTTGCTTCCGTACTCTGCTTTCATGTACGCTTCATTTAGTGAAATTCTACTTGGAAATGGTAAAGTCTTTAATTATGATGGATTATGATGAGTACATAATCTAATTATAAGTATAGACCTTTTCATTTAGATAACCCCTCCACCATAATTATATTAACTTAAGAGTTAACAGGACAATGGTGGGAATGTGCTGTAACAACCCAAGTTGTTAATCATTATTTAATCATCCAATTAACTTCAAATCTCTTCTATCAAACTTAATTAGTCATTAAGATCAATTTAAGAAGTCTTGGTCAAACTTAGAATCTAAATGAACAAAATCCTAATTTTGGGTAATTCTTAAAATCAAGAAAATAAGGAAATTAATTTGATCTCAGATTACAAATCGAACTTCGCCACTGCGTTCCTCACACCCAAATTAGTTTGGGGTAAAATTTTGATGAGTTTTGGAGATAGTCAAAATTTCTTGATTATTTTATTATATTTTCAAAAATCTGATAAATGAAATAATTAAGATGACTTCCGATTAAAATTTTGACTTTATTTTTGAGTTCGTTACCCTCAATTTAGCTAAAAAGCAAATTTTCAAAAATTTATTTAGAAAACATATAATCACATAATTTTAATATAATGAAATTTTCTAATTTATCAAATAATATATAAATAAATAAATAAATAAATAAAAAAAAATATATATATATATATATATTTATATATATATATATAAATATATAAATACATGACTCCATTATTTCATTTCATTGACTACCCTAATTTCTCCTTTTGCGATCGACCCCTTTCCCTCTTATTCTTATCCTCGAGCGGTGAATGGGATGCAGAGATGATGCCGCTCAACCAAGATGAGAAATGACGACACGTGGCCTCCACCGCTTGTATAAGCCATTAGCTGTCTACCTAGATACCTGGATCATCAAAACGACCTCATCCACCCGCAAGTTGCAGAGCACACAGCCAAAAATCCTGATCTAGGTAAGTGTCGAAGCCATACCTATTCAATCTTTATTTAGACCTCGATGCTTCGTATTCACGCAGAGAATCGCAAGCAGTAGGCGGCGTAAAGGACGACTTCCTAAACCCTTAAGTTGCGACTCATGTACTCCTCCCGATTTTCCCCTCAGGGTCGTTTGCATAATTGTTAACTTAAGACTTTAAGCTGTCAAATAAGGAACTCATTGGGATTGAGTGAAATTTGCTATTGTGTTTTATTCAAGTCTTACAGAGCAAGCAAATATAGTTGTACTAATATATTGAATCAAATTACTTAAAAAAATTTCACTTTTAACCATTTAATAGAGTTCAAGTTTCTTACCTAGTATAGAACAGATTGATAAGACCACAAGGTTTGTACAATAATTTTATGGTATTGCACTTTAAATCATTCATCTTGGGAAGGAATAGAATATGGTGTCGAGCCAATTTTAAGCATAATTTTTTTTTAGTATTGTGTATGAGTTAAATGTTTTAGTTGATTCATCAATCTAAGCAACCTTGAATTATGATTTTTGCTCTATTCGATCTTAGTGGAAATTTCATTCAACTAATCATTGCATAGAGGTGTAGCTAATGAAATTATATTTAAAGTGTGTCATTAGCATTAAAACTTTTAGGTCCAAGTGTTTTTGTCAATGCCAAACATTCGTAAAGTCTGTTGATAATTAATAGGCAGGATCTCAAAGTTATTGTAAACATTAATTCATAATTGTCGATTCTGACTCCTATATACTCCTATATGTCTATTTTCTTACAGTCGAGCCTTTATTGCATTGAATAAGAGATTGAACTTATTGAAAGTGGTATAAAGCTTAGGTGAAAGTTTACTTAACTCATGCATTAATTTTGATAGTTGATCTTTAAATCAACTACTGAATAACGTCGAGGTATCTTTGCCTTCATTTGCTTAGATTTGTACATAAATAAATGAATATGGTGGTATTCTGACTGATATAAAAGGTTCAACACATTTTTTTTTATGAATATTTGCAAAGTATTTGGACAACTGGATATTTTTTTTTTTACAAATATGAATATATGCATATGCTCACCTTTTTACGAGCTCTCTAGTAATTTTAAATCTTGTTTATGATAGAGACTTTTGTACAAGTGATGATTATTTTAATTAATCTGATAACCCATACCTTTTTAAAGCAAAGATCCTTGAGAGAACCGTTAGGAGGATATATTCTCAAAGATGATGAATTATGGAAAATGGATGATGAGCCCTAACACCATTCAATATTTTTGTCATGTTGATGAATCGAGGCATATTTTACAACATTAATGTGTACTTTAGGATCTTATCCTAACATGATTAATATAGTGGTACTTTTGTAAATGCAAAACAACTAAGAGCTTCTTGTTATAAAACTTGAGAGGTCTATATACTTCAAAACTGAAGAGTTGTATACTATAAATTTAAAAGTTTATTATTTCTTATCCATATTTATGTATCCATGTATATACAATTATATGAATATTTTAATATACTAAATTACATAGATACATAAATATACCCATGCAATAGTACATTAGCATATATGTATATGCCGCATCATCTTTTTCAATACTAGTATTTGGTCGCTTGAGGTTTCAATATTTAGCCAATGAATTGTTTATGTTGAATCAAAAATACATTTTATGTTTGTTCAACTTGACCAAAGTGATCATCATTATATACTTTAATATATAATTATGCGCATATTTGTTAATTATCTTGAAGCTACTATTAGAACATTTTTCTAACAAGTACACTGTATTTGGAAAGTTTGGTGTTCTCAAGAAGTAGTATTTAGACCTTCTTTGAGGTTTATTTTGAATATCTTGTTGCTACGATATTTGTTTCTCTTTGCCTAATTCATGGAATTAGATGATTATAAAAATTGAATACAAACTTATGAAGTCATTTTTTTTTTAAATTACTTCTTTTACTTCAATATGATATCGTTGAGAATACCAAGTTCATATGGGTTATTTATTATTGCTGAACACGAAGCATGCTCATCTCTTCTAGTGATAATCGATACAAGTTCTTTTGATTTATTGTTTTCTACTATCAACTAATAGTATTAACTATTAAATACTAAATATTGTACATTGCTATTCATACTATGGAACAATTGCTATCATCAATACAACTTTTGTTGAGTCAAACAAATTGATATTGGACCCTACTGAAATTTTTGGTAAATATAGTTATTAAATCCGAATACTTGTATAGTCTAAAGATTTGTATACAAAAATTTAGAACTGTCGTCATTAGTCTCAACTTGGATTATATGAACATATTAAAAATTGTTTAATATGATTATATCTATGTTTTTAGACTTTTGTTGCTCAAGTCTTAAAATATTTGTTTCTCTGCTGGAATTTGGACCAACATTTAATTCTTAACATTCATTTAGTGCAAATAATAAGCATTTGTGAATTGGGGTAAAGAAGGTATATAAGGATTTATTGGCAGCCCCATGCAAAGAGATGGTTTATTTATGTTTCCAATTATTTTATTCTTGGATAAATTTCAGTTTTATAATGGTAACGATTTTTAGTTCATTCCATTTATTCGGAATCTATGATTTACTTAAATTGTTGTAGACCAAAATGTACACTTACGTCTTAACGGATTACTTTTGAAAGTTTCTATTAATCTTTCATTCTTAAATTTTTATTGATTTATATGCCTTAATATTAACATTTGCTTACTTAGCTTAAATAATTGGAGAATCCATGTGATGTTTTGAACATTATCTCTTAGCCTGTATTGGCATCAATCCTGGGTTGGTAATTTGCTTAGATGTTCATTGGCTTGCAACATTATTGAAAAAATTCTTCCTCACTTCAGATTACTAGTTTGTTCTTTATCATTTATTTGTTATGCATTGTACAATTCTTATTGTTATATGTAACGGCTGTATTCATCAACAAAAGATAAAGCAGTATTTGAATGTAGCTACTGTATTCGTTACCTAAGACAGCACTTTCAAAGAAACACAGGATGTTTACTCATTTTTATCAGTCAAATTCTGCAAGTAGATCTAAAACTATTAACTGTACACTTAACACTTTATTAATTAAAGGCACATACGATACAGATTTAGTGTTGTTTGTTATTTACAACAATTATTTACTGCTTTCAAATTTTATTCAAATTAATTATTGAAGCACACCTGCATGGAGCCTGTCTTTGTCTACTTAAGGGTTCTTTTGTTTTGCAGTGTTTTTATTCTTTTTTTTATTATTTTTTATTATTATCAAATATTAATAATGGGTGCATCTTTAACTCAAAAGAGTTTATCTGCATGCAAGTAATTATGGAGATTTTTGTTGGGTTATGAAGAATAATAAAATATAACTGAAAATAAGAAAACTTTTATTTGCTTTAATATTGCCATTCGATTTCCAGCAGTTTCTTTGTTTTCCTTTGCCCAATTCGCCATGGCATGCGTCAAGAATGACTTCCTTTTGTTTTCACTAAAAATCTTCCATTACATATATTGGGTGCTCTTAAATAAGTTTCTTTATAAGCTCTTTTCTATACCCATTAATTAATCAAAATATTGCAATATAATAACTAATGACAAGCCATACTTTTATGATTTAACTTGCTGGCACTTCTCATTTTGATTGCACGTATCATGGTTTTAATGCTTGCAAAATCACATTATTTGCTTAAATAGTTATTACCATTACACTTAATAGCAATATCAACCAAAATTTTATGATTATATATATATATATATATAATCTTTTTAATTAAGTAATTCAATTCAAGATTTTGATGACTAGTCTTATGCAAGTCATATAACACTAGGAGTCTTTTTATATTTTAGTTAGGTTTCTATAAGACCCAAGAACATGTAAAAGTTAGAAGAAGAAGATGTGATAGGGAAATGGAGAAGAAGATTTGATATATGATTCAAAATCTTCTTTTTTTTGAAGTTTCTGTTTAAATACTGGAATTTAAGTTTGAAAATTAGATACCAAGCTTGTAAAACATGTAAAACATTTGTAAGAGTTCAAACTTTATATAAGTTTTATATTACAAGGTAAATTTTCAAGTTATGCTGTCTAAATTGACTTTTGAAAACTTTATTCTCAGCAATTATAAGCATGCTTTAATAAGAAGCCAATGTTTTACCTCAGTATTGTTTCAATAAAATCAATATTGACTTAGGATCGAATGAAGGACTCATTTTTAAATTTAATAAGAAACAAGAGATTTAAGTTGTATATAATTTCTTATAAGAAAATGATTGAATAAGGAGATATATCATTTAAAGTTTGATTATATATATAGTCAAGGACCATTTGTGCCTATACAAAAACTTTCAACTTTATTAAACAAAATTATTTGATGCAAAGTGTGCTAAATATAATTCCTTATTATAAATTACATATGCTGGAATTGATAGCTAATAGTTTAATATCATGTTTTATTCCAATTAATTTTGGGATGTTCAGACAACATTGTTAAAATTGCGATTTCTGATTTAAGCTGCTTAAATAACATATTTCACTTTCTTCATCCCTTTCATTTACTTATATCAAATGCATATATATTCTAAATTCAGAGGACATTTGACATGTCCTGAGCATTTGCTATCACATCTTAATAGTTGTGTTTACTTATATTTTTTTATTTTTGATTGGTATGAAAGAAAAGGAGACAATGGATGAAACAATTATTGTTCTATTAATATTTGAATTCATCCATCTTTTATTATTTGACCTACAGCTTCAAGTGCACCCTTAACCGAGAAATACTTAATTTATTAATGAAACTCTTACCTTGCAAGTTAGCATTCTAGTTTATTAGTTCATTTTCAGCAAGTCTTGTCAAATTTTCCTAATGATATAAGTATACTGCTTGATAAACTAGAATGATATCAACTAATTTAGCAAAAATTCTATGTGATCATATGCTACCGTGTATTTATAATCCAAATTGCTGACATTAAATTTTAAAATGATTCAATTGTTATCATTTATTTTATGCAAATGCTGCCATACAAATGCTGTCATTTATATTCAAATGTTGTATCTACCTTACACAAATACTGACATGAAATGGAAATCAAAATGCTGTAATGCTACCATTTATATTCAAATGTTGTATCTACCTTACACAAATACTGATATGAAATGGAAACCAAAATGCTATAATGCTGCCATGAATTAGGGAATCGAATGCTGCCATTTATTTTATACAAATGCTGCCATTCAAATGCTGTCATCTACCTTATACAAATGCTGACATGAATTGGAATCACATAATGGATCGATTGATATTGATATTGAAATTGTTTATTTAAACAAGTACAAAGGAGATTATGCCAAAAATTTTAGAATTGGAATCTCATATTATAGTCTTAATCATTCTTCATTATTCCTTTTTATTATCATATCACAATTTGGATGGCCTATATATGGGCAACCATTGTGAATATGAAATCATTAGAATAAAAATCAATATAAAACAATAAAATATCACAAGATTTTTACAATTTTGATAAAATTTTTGTGCTGCAACACATTGAGCTTAAAACTTTGATTCATACAAAAAGAATTTGTGCATACATATACATTTTATTTAAAATATTTTCAGAGGGGTCTAAATGGAGGATTTAGTACAGCTGTCATTTACCTGGGCAAGGCTATTGGTATATCTGGAGACCACATAATTCCTTTGAAGGAGAATGTGTGTGTTTTTGACCCCACTTACAGATAAGTTGAGTAGACGTACTCAACTCCTCTCTTGTTCTGCGCTCACAGAACAAAATTTCATGATAAATAAATTATAAATTGCATTTCTCACAATCTCATTGATTGTGAATGATATATTCAGTCTTTAGACTGAAATGAATTTTCCATGATTAAATCTTTCATAAATTTATACAGTATAAAATTTCATACAATTTTCTTCTTACTTAGCATACAAATTCATTTGAACATATTCATGTTTTCCTTCAAATTGCAAATAATTCAAATACTTTTAACATAATTATTGCAGGATTAGTAAATATACTCTAGCAGTGTGAGCAAATTTTCTTACATACTTTTCTTACCATTTTCATGCTTATTGCACCGTTATCTTTTTAAATTGTAATGTGATATCTGCTTAATTAATGTTTAGCCTACTTTTAAAATGTACTTAGACTTTTAAATTCTAATCACTTCTTCTTCTTTTTTTTTGCTGTGCCCTACTGTATTTAAAAACTAAAATACAGTAGATCAGGAGCAATGAACAGGATCTGCAGTTAAGGAAGAAGCGGAGCAGTAGTCGGGAAAGAGAAATTTACTTTTATTTATGTGAGAATAAGTTTATGAACACTTTGTAAATTATAAATATTTTGTGATGTTGTAAGCTATTCTTTCATATTGTTTAAATTTTTATATTATAAATAATGAATATTTGAGTTAGAATAATTGAATATCCTTCTTCTCCCCATAGATCCATATAATATAAGATAATATTAAATATTGAGTTAGAATCTCCTAATTCAATATTAAATACCAGCGTAACACTTATTGTTAGATTATTATGAATAAATCTAATAGTGAGGCATTACATGGGCGCCCACATCCTGAACTTTCTCTTGACCTGGCTCAACAAGCTGCCCAGGATCTAATAAATTACCAGATTACAAAATTACCACATATTTGACAATAAGTCTAACACACCGAAACTAATATAAACAGTTTTAATTATTTACTTAACATTTAAATAATATAAAATAGAGCTACAGAAAAACTATAAGAGTAACTGAATATCTAAACTGTATAAAACTGAAGTAAAGTAAACCTGATGGTATACTGAATACTGAAAAAAATAAAGACAGTATATGATCTGAAACTGAGTAAATAATATGTAAAATTATGTTATATGCCACTGAAGTCATGCATCTGTATATGCCACGCTATTATATGTCACGATATGCAACCGAAATATCACTAAACTGTTATGAGTCGTACTGTACAATATCTACATACATCCGGTTGGGAATACATTTTACTATGATGCCGATGCATCCTGAAATTCCCCGATCGATGTATTAAACATTTCGTAACCCATAAATCATCACTAATACTCATACATTATGTTTATGTTCATGCTCATGTCTCTTACACTACATGTCTTAAAATCCAGAAATCTAGAAAATACTATAAAATAAAATAATAAATCAAAAGTCTCCATTGTGCATAATCCATTTAAATGGATTTTGACTCCTAGTTTAAATTCCAATAATTAGTTTTAATTAGGATTTTACTTAAGATCATCAATTGGAAAGATTGTATACACATATTTAGTATATTTCCAAGAATGATGAATTTAATTTTTCTATTTTTTGGAGTATTAATTACATTTAAATATTCTATAAAATCTGACGACTTCCAAACGCGTCCAAAATATCACCCATAGCTAATTTAGTGATGATGAGTGCAATGACGACGTCGGATTATAATTTTGAGTTTGAATTAAATATCTCGATTTTCTAATTAATTAAATATTATTAAAATATTCGATGGACTTTTGACAACATTCAATTGCCACCAAAACATCACCCATAACTATTTGGGGGCAATGAGTGCAATGACAAAGTCCAATTTTTGATCTGAGATCAAAATGATAAGGCCAATTTCCAGGGTTCCTGAAAATTTCAAAATCAGGGTTTGATCTATTTGACCACACTGACTTGGACTAGGTCCCTGTGGTGAACTACTAATTACTTAATTAGTGCACTAAGATCAAAATTAGTACTTGGATTAGTCCTAATTAACTATAGTAACAACTTGGGTTGTTACATAAAGGGATCTCAAATGAAACAAATAATCTCAAACTAGGTGTTTCACGCGTATTCTATGCGCTTTCACATTTGGTCGGTATTTAGGAACTCTTAAGCGCCGACCTTTTGGGTATACATCACCCCAAGCACTAGCAAGTTGGGCGTGTGCATGTCTTTCTGACAAACCACCCAAAAAACAATGAGTTTGGAGCCTAAGCACCCTTAGATGCCGATCCAAAACTCAACTTTTATCCAGGAGCTTGCTCTGGGCCCATGTTGCATCTATTCCTCCTCTGGTTGGTTCGTAAACCTTCAAAATCCATTGTTAAGCTTTTAAAGTTCCTCTAATCATCAAACTCCATCTTGCATCGAGGCTCAATCTTGCTCACCTTGATTCCTATTTTATATTTTTTGGTGCAACCAATGACAACGTTAATATTGTGTCTACAACATATTAATGTGTGATATGTGTTCTTTAATTTTAGTTCCAAGCAAAAAAAAATGCTAGCAATAACATCTTTAGTGGTGTTTATCTTGAGAAATAAGAAAAAGAGCATCATTACCGCATAATCATATACTGCACTAGGCAAATCTCTACTTTTGTCGTCTGATTTGGAATTCTTCGTGCTTATCTTTCTCTCCAATGCACAAAATCACAAAAAAAAAAGAGTAGGAGAAACGTTTCATTCACATGCAAGCAATAATAGGAGCACCATGTAATTCATGATAGGTGATAGACAAGCACCTAACATCTATATAATTAGCTGCAAAGTGCGGATTCCCGTAGCTCCGTTAGTCTCACGCTGCTAAGTCAAAAAATGAGCAATCCCACTACAGAAATGGACCCTTCCTTTCCTGTTTGAGCATGCCTTGTTACAGAGGCAAAGCGAGTGAGAGAGTGAGATACAGAGAGATTATCACATGAGAAAAAAAAAAAGGTAAGAAAAATCTAATGATGAGAAGTATGCTAAGCCTTTTTCTCCTTCGGTGGTCCTTTTCCTACAATATCTCTATTTCTTAAAATATTTCACTCTATCATTTTGAAACAAAATAAATTTTTATACAATTTTCATATATATTTAATAAATCAAATTATATGTATAACGGCAACCACAAAAAAAAGTTAGACGGCACCTAAATGCTTTTCAAATATATATAGATATTTATGATTTGTATTTAAAATAGATTTAGTGTTAATTTTTTGTGAGAAAAAAATGAAAACTATTTAGAAGATTATTTGGAGTCATGCATGTGCTCTAAATGTTTGTTATCAAAACATATAGTTTTTTTTCTAGCCTTCCTAATAACATATAATACATATTTTGTAATGTTATTAGATTTTAATATGAGGATAATTATAGCATTAAAATTGAGTATCACTCACATAATATTAGCATATTTTATAACATGATTCTAAGACAATATTCAAAAGGAAGCTTCCATTAATTCTCCTTTTGAATTGGATTGTAGAAGAAGAATAGTAGAAAAGTGGTTTGGAATTATATTCTTATTGAATAAAGTTTCTTACGCACTATCAACCATGTTATGTATATACATAGGTTCACATGATGGGGCACTTTCTTGGAGCCATTGAAGTTCGAAACTAGGGCATATTATGTAATTTTTTTTATTTATATAAATTTATGTAACATCATACAAAGTAACACAATCATTATTATTCTAATACATCTTTCTCCTTTTCTTTATAAAGATGTCCAATTTTATTCTAACAAAAAATAAAATAATCATAAATTTAATATAATAATAGCAATCCTCAAAATACAAACACAAACATATCACGAAATAGTAAAACATTCATATTTGAAAAATTGAGAAAAATAGTAACTTGAGCAAGCAAGATTTTATTGGCATTTTTCCCACATCTTAGCCTAGCGACATATAATTATTTTATGTGCTTATTTTTCTTGCTTTAATTTTTCAGTTTCTCAATGCTTGCTCAAGTTTCTTTTTGTTCCGCTTTTGGTTTAAACTCTATTCGATCTCAACAAGTGGTATCAGAGAAATATTTGATTTCCCTTGTTCATTCTTAAAGGCTAAGGTTTTGCTTGAGCTAATTGTTAATTTATGATTGAGTTTTATTAAAGCAAGAAGATAAATGTGGCTAAAGGAGGAGAAGAGGTGGTTGAACCTTCGTTGTTGTCAGTGGTGGAGAGGACTCTCCACCAAGTTGTGACACATCCAACTAAAATAGATGTGATCAAATTTGATGGGAAGAGCAACTTTGGGATGTGGCGGTGCGAGATGACAGATGCACTGTGTGCCATAAATCTTGAAGATGCTTTGGATGACGAAGAAAAACCAGAGGAAATCTTAGATAGGGACTAGATCAAAATGAACCACAGTGCATGCAGCTTAATCCGGAACTGTTTGACTCCGGAGATCAAGTATGCAGTTATGATGGAGACATCGGTGTGGAAATTATGGAAATTCCTAGGGGCTAAGTATCTGATGAAGAGCGTGGAGAATAGACTCCACATCATGAAAAAGCAGCTCTATAGATTTCAGATGAGAAGAGGGATTTCCATTGATGAGCACCTAAGTGAATTCACAAAGCTATTTGCAGATTTGCTAAATCTGGATGAGACCGTGAAGGATGATAACAAGGCCCTGTTATTATTGAACTCGTTGCCAGATGAGTACGAGCACTTCACCATGATGTTGATCCATGGGAAGGAGGTTCTGAAGTATAAGGAGGTGACTACAGCTCTTGTGAATCAAAAGTTCAAAATAAGAGATAAGGAATCTACTAAATATGATATGGCAGAGGCACTTACACTCCAAAGGGGAAGACCAGAGAAGAAGAAGCAATGGCCAAAGAAGAATGCATACTTCCAAAAAAGGGGGAAATCTAGAGGTCGAAACATTGGACGCAATCAGTGCGTATTCTGTTTAGAGACAGGACATTGGAAGAAGGATTGCCCAAAGTTGAAAGACAAGCAGCGGGCGAGTGGATTTTTAGAGGCCAATATGATTCAAAATGTGGTGGAGGGTTCAGACTCTGATGTATATCTTGTAACAGTTTCTATGGGTCTAATAATAGGTAGTTCTAGTTGGATCATGGACACTGGTGCAACGTATCATATTTGCTCATAGAAGGATTGGTTCTGTTGGTACAGGGAAATAGATAGTAGTGCAATCATAATGGGAAATGATGCTACTTGCCAGATTACAGGAGTTGGTAGTGTGCTTATGAGGACACATTCAGGAACAGTTCATGAACTAAGGGAAGTCAAACACGTGCCAGAAATCAAGAAGAATCTACTGTTTATTGGGGCTTTAGAAGTCAAGAGCTTTAAGGTGGTGATTGAGGCAGGAGTTTTGAAGATCAGCAAAGGTGCAATGACTTACTTAAGAGGAGTCAGACAATAGAACCTCTACTACTTGCAAGGAAGTACAGTGATAAGTACATTGACTGTGACTGAAGACTCTGAAGATGTCATGATGCTGTGACATATGAGACTAGCACATGCAGGAGAACCATCACTGAAGGCAATGGAGAAAGAGGGGCTCATCAAAAGTATAAATTCTTGCAAATTACAATTTTATGAATATTGTATTTTTGGTAAGAAAACACGCAAGCCCTTTGGGGTTGGCCTCCACAACACCAAAGGTATATTAAAATATATACACATAAATTTATGGGGACCAACGAAGACTACATCATTCGGTGGTCGAAGATATTTTATTTCTTTTATAGATGATTACTCTAAATTTGTATGGGTGTACACTTTGAAGAGCAAAGCATATGTACTGGAGGTATTCATAAACTGGAAGAAGATTGTGGAGAATCAAATGGGCAAAAGAATCAAGATAATCTGTTTGGACAATGGTGGAGAATTCACATCCGATTCTTTTGTAAGGGAATGTCAAGATTCAGGGATTGAGCGCCACTTCACAATAAAAGAGGCACCGCAACAGAACGGGGTAGCAGAGTGAATGAACCGTACCTTGGTGGAAAAGGTGGGTGTATGTTGTCTAATGCTGGGTTAGAGAGAGTCTATTGGACGAAGGCCCTAGACTATGCTTGCTACTTGGTGAACCGTCTGCCATCTGTCGTACTTAATAAGAAAACTCCAATTGATTTATGGTCAGGACATCCTACCACAGATTATGATCAACTGAAGATCTTTGGCAGCCTAGCTTACTACCATGTTAGGAAGGATAAGCTTGAGTCGCGGGCTAGGAAAGTAATTTTTGTGGGCTTCAGATGCTGCATGAAGGGCTACAAATTGTATGATCCAATTAAAAAGAGGATCGTGGTGAGCAGGGATGTCACCTTTGATGAAGAGTATTTCTTGACAGAGGAGTTCTTATCAGGTAGAGGATAATACTGAGACTCTTACAGGAAGGCAAAGAGTGGGGTTTAATGTCACCCCATTTGTTCCACAGGAAGCTTCGCATCACATTTAAGATACTTCTACAGATGAAGACTACATTGGTGATAATGAAAAGCAAACTGATATTAATGGTGATGCTCCAACTCAGGAGTCAATTGCTAAAAATAGACCCAAAAGGAATGCACCTCAACAACCAGCCTAGCTTAGAAACTATGTCACATTCGCATTGTATGTAGTGGAGGAAGATGTTCCCTCTCACTTCAAAGAAGCGGTGACAGACTCAGAAGAAAATTTATGGAAGCAAGCCATGAATGAAGAGATTGAGTCTCTTCACAAAAATAAGGTATGTGGGTTGGATAAACTCCCTCCAGGAAGGAAAGCTATTATGTGCAAATGGGTGTATACGAAGAAAGAGAGTTCCTCAGAAGCTGATGTGCGCTATAAAGCTAGACTTGTGGCAAATGGCTTTGCTCAAAAGGAAGGGGTCGATTATGATGAAGTGTTTTCCCCAATTGTGAAACACTCCTCGATCCATGTGCTTTTAGCTTTGGTGGCACAGTTCGACTTGCTGCTTGAGCAGCTTGATGTGAAGACAACATTTTTGCACGGAGAACTAGAGGAGGAGATCTATATGACGCAGCCCCCAATGTATAGTGAACCGGGAAAATGAGATTTGGTATGTAAACTAAATAAGTCTTATATGGGCTAAAGCATTCACCGAGGTAATGATACAGAAAATTTGATCAATTTATGCAAAAAGAGGAGTACTGCAGAAGCCAGTTTGATTATTGTGTCTATTTCAAGATGCTGCCTCAAGATAACTTCATTTATTTATTATTATATATTGATGACATGTTGATAGCTACTTTGAATCAATTAGAAATGGATCATATGAATGACCAATTATCAAAGAACTTTGAAATAAAGAATCTGGGAGAAGCAAAGAAAATATTATGAATAGAAATCTGTAGAGACAAAATTGCAGGGAAAGTTTGGTTGACCCAGAAAGGGTATTTGGAGAGAGTGCTAAAGAAGTTTAGGATTGAAGAAAATATAAAGTCTATAAGTATACTTATAGCACCTCATTTTCGCATATCTGCAGAGCAATGTCCGAAGTCAAATTTTGAAAAAGAAGAACTGCACACAGTGTCATATGCTAGTGTAGTTGGGAGCTTGATATATGTCATGGTTTGCACTAGACCAGATTTGGCACAAGCTGTTGGAGTTGTGAGCTGCTACATGCATAATCTGGGGAAGGATCAATGGCAAGCAGTGATGGGAATCTTCAGGTACTTGAAAGGTACAACTAGCGTTGGATTATTATTTCAAAAGCAGTCCTCAATAGCTGACTTGTGCATGGGATATGTGGACTCCGACTATGCTAGAGATTTGGATCGAAGAAAGTCAACAACTTATTATGTATTCACACTTGCAGAAGGTCCAGTAGGGTGGAGGTCAACCATTCAACCTACAGTTGCCCTATCAATGCTGGAAGCTGAATATATGGTAGTTACTGAGGCATTTAAGGAAGCTATTTAAATGAAAGACTTGCTGAAAGATCTGGGTGCGGAGCAAAAGGAGATAGTAGTACATTGTGATAGCCAGAGCGCTATATTTTTGGCTACTAATCCGATTTGTCATGCTCGCACAAAGCATATTGATGTCCGACATCATTTCGTTCGAGATGTTATCGAAGATGGTGAGATCTTATTAGAGAAGATCGATACCAAAGACAATCCTGCGGATATGATGACAAAGGTACTCACTGTTCAGAAATTCACCCATTATAAATCTTTGGTGAATTTAGAGAAGCATTAATAGACTTCTCATTTGGTGGAATTACGAATGGCTTGATTCCCTTGGGAGGGGGATACGTAGGCAACCAACTTGGTGCAATCGCATTGATCAAGAGTATAATGTTTCAGTTATCATGTGAAGCACATGAGACCTGAGGTGAAGAATTGAAGGAAAATTAAGGAAAATTAATTTTTCCTAAATTAAAAGAAATAAAGTTTTCTTAATTAAAAAAATTAAAGGAAATTAATTTTATATATATATATAATTAAATCTCTCAATTATGATATTAAGAAATTGCCGCATTAATAACTTCTATTTCATGAATTATGGATTTTGAAGTTTTCTTTATGTCCTTAATTGAGAGATTGAATTTGTAACTCTTAGGAATCAAGGATGGCTTATAAATAAGCCTTAATATATAAGAATTTCAACACACAAGATACAAGAGAAGATCTCTAAGAGAAGGTTTTGTAAGAGTTCTCTAACTTCAAATCATTTGTATTCCTCTATGATTTTAGTAAAACTTTGCCCTCCTCTCCGTGGACGTAGGTGTGATCACCGAACCACATAATTTCTGTCTTGTGGGTGTGATTATTTTATATGTTTATTTTTCTTACTTTAATTTTTCAGTTTCTCAATGCTCGCTTAAGTTTTTTTTTGTTCCGCTTTTAGTTTAAACTCTATTCAATCTTAACAACCTGACCTTATGGGAGAGAGTCAACCTTATGTTTTATTTTTAGAGTATTGCTATATAGCTCTCAAATATTTTCTAAAAGATATGAATAATTATAATTTAGGAAGTTAAGTGGAATAAAAAAATATACCCATATAGAAGTTTCAAAGATTTCCTATTCTTTTTTTTTTCTTTCAGTTGGATCGAATGCTGCAACAGTGATTATCTATTGCTTCATCTGTGTTGGTTCTTATTAGTGCCTGCTTGTTCTCCTCTTTAGTCTGTATCTTGTTGTGTTTTAACACTAAGCATTTACCTAATACTTGTGCTTTATTATTTTGGTTGACCAATTTCTTAATCAATTTTTAAGGGACTATGACTTTAGTGCAAGTGATGCGAATGGACATTGACACTTCTTTAACCATGCTTTATTATTTTGGTTGACCAATTTTTTAATCAATTTTGCAAGTGATGCGAATGGACATTGGCACTTCTTCAAGAACTACGCATACATTTTAATTCTACAAAAATATTATTTTAATGCCAAATAACACTTAAAAGCATGATTAGAATTTTTATTTAAGAGGGCTCCACATTCTAAAGTGCATTTAATTCTAATTTTTATGAGATAAAATATTTTGTATTTTTTTGAGAGACATTTAAGAAATTATTTCAATTTACAACTATTCATCTTATCATACATTGGATCATTTCTTTATTTTCATGCATCATCTTTGCATGATGTTTATACAAAAAAACTTTTTATTTAGCGTTCCAATTGTTGGGATGTGGAGACCATTTAAATCATCGTGGAATTGTCAATAGAGCTCCGTTAGGCTTTTGGGAGGTCCCGAGGTATTTGGGGACAAGTTAGGGGAAGTTCGGGCGCTGCAACGCGTCCCGACGCCCCCCGCAAAATTTATTAATGAGGGACAGGCACCGTAGAGCGCCGTGGTGCGCTCTGGCTCCCCGCTTTTCAAGCTTGGGCGTTGTAGCGCACCTTGACGCCCCGTTGTTCTATACTGGGGCGCTACAGCGCGCTGTAACGCTCGTCGGGTTCCTGCTTCTGATTTAGGCGCTACCCTGTGTTTTTTTTTGGCATTTTGAGCCACTTGAAAGTCCAGATGAAGCCTATGTATAGAAGAGAACATGTTGGAATGTTTCCTAATGTGTTGAGAAGGAGAAAATCAACCATAATATTGTTTTGGATGTTGCTCCTCTCCTTCAACCTAAAGTGGAGCTGGTGTTCTCTGGAGAAGAAGAAGTTGATCGAGAGACTGTGTAAGCGTTTGATTATTCTTATTCTTGTGAATGTGAAGCTCTCTGTAACTCCCATCTTGTTCATAGTGAAAATTTCCTGTGTGGTTTGGCTCCGTAATTTTTCTTGTCATCGGGTTTTCCACATAAATTTCTTGTGTTTGGATGCCTGTGGTTTATTCTGTGGTTGTGTTGTGGTTTTATTCTACTTGTTTGTGCTTTGATAATTTCGTCTATTATTTAGTAACCATCAACGTAACTCGTCTGCATTGCTTTCGTCGTGTGCTGTTGCACCAATTCTATTAGATCAAACTAATGTCTGAATTTGATTATGTGAACGTTTGAATTCAATCAAATAAATGCTCCAAAAGAAGACTATATATACATACATGTGTGTATACAAAGGACTGCATCGTCGTATCATTCCTCTGTAAAAAAGAGTGGATGCTATCATTTGTTCTTTGTTGGATGATGCACTATGGTTGGAGCGTAGCTCTCTCGCTTCTCAGCGTGCGATTTGCCCTCCAAAACACCTTTTAACTTTTTCTCAGTGGCGGCACCTTCCACAGCATTAATGGGCCCCTAACAAAGGCTGGCCCATTATACAATCTGCCAATTGCACAATGCGGCTTTTTCTTCGGCCCGCTTTAACTTCTATGATTAAATTACTTTAGTAAGCCTTAAATTAATATAAAATATACATATATTTATTTACTTGAAAAATAAATTTAGTAATCATAGTTATCATATTAGCTACTGCATTTTACTCTAGTATTTACATTAGCAATTTCTATGTGAATCTATAATTGCATTTAAAATTTTAATAGTATTTTCAAATAAATATTGTAACAGCCCAAATTCTTAAAAATCAATGTATTGTTTGCTTTGGCCCGAAATGTATCACGACTTTGCCATCATAAGATAACTTTCCAGCAAGTCACACATCCTGAGAGTGATCTTAATTGAGCATGTTTAACTTTGAAATTCTTATAAAAAACTATACTTAATAATACTTAATGGGGTCATTATAATCTACATAACTTAAGTAACTAATATTATCATCAGTATTTACACAAATATTCAAAAAATATTTATTGGGTAGATAGAACTAGAAGTGCCCCATACATGCTCAAAAAGTACCAACAATTATGTAACACCTTAACTATCATGGATTCTAGATGGTACTCACATGAAATAGTAATTTACTCTATATTGCACTTAGCTTCTATCTGACATCATATGACTTGCCCTTATACCATTTGTAATAATCAAAACTCTTAAGAACTAAGATATTGTTCACTTTGGCCTAAAATGTCTCACGATTTTGCCCTCTTAAGATAACTTTCGAGTATGTCACTCATTCTGGGAGTGCTCTTTCTTACATGAGCGCGCTTAACTTTGGAGTTCTTATCAGGAACTCCATCATTATCTAAAAAGATACCTCAATGTTTAAGAGTTCCGCTTGATAATATTTAATGAAGTCATTATATATATCAACATAATAAATTCATATAATTGTCAGGAAAAAAAAATCTCTTGAAGTATTTTTATGAGAAATAATATTTCTTGAGGCTTTGTCAAGAGAAATAATATTTCTTAAACTATTCAATATTAATTACTTTAGTAAAAATATGCACTCATGCGATATATAAATATAATTTATCATAATAGCCAAAATGCACATAAATTGAGCAACTAAATTGAGCAACACGATCACACATACTCATACATCGCTGACCCAATAACAAATGATGCAAGACAATATCAATATGCAAAAATAATTAACATTATTAATCATATAAAAATTGACATAAATTGGACATTATAACAACTAAGTGGCACAATGATAATTTCTACTTAGCAAAAGCAAGCTATACATGACTTAACAAAGTTAAAATATGCATCACACAACTTGTGAGGAAACTTGAAAAAAAAAATACTCTACAAATCAGCTCAGCTTGATCGCAATGTCAACAATGCATCGGCGCTCCGGCAAGGTAATGATATTATTTTAAGATTTTATAAAATTTTCCTCTAATTGAATTTGAACCATTGGAATCATCTTATTCCTCAACTTTTTAACATCAAATTCTAAAATATTCTTAGGTTTCATATGACAGATTCGATTGAAGAATTTTATCTTCAATTGGCGTTCATGACATCAAATCTGATTGGCATCTGTGGAGTAAAGAAACATAAAATACATTGTGAACTACGCTTAAATACTCTTTAAATTTAAATTATAAGCATTTTGTCCTACTTTATCCATTAATTTAAATGAATAGATAAATCAAAAATTGAATTTTCTTGATATTTTAAATGAGCTAATACCTTTAAGTGAACTGACCTTAATAAACACAACGTCTCTATTGTAAATAATGTAATCTTGAGTGTGTCAAAGTGAACACACAAAGGCAAGACATTCAAGCAGTCAAAAAGTTGGCACTATGGCACACACCAACCGTCGAGGATGTTCTAAAGCAATTGAATGTTCGACGTTTGAGCATGCTGAAGTGCTTAAAAGTTTTCAACATGAAGTCTTTTTCTTTTATTATCTTTCTCTCTTTCTCTTTCTTCTCTCTCTCTTTTTAATGAAATTATCATCTTCTCTCTATCTCTTTCTTTCATAAAAATATCATCTTCTCTCTCTCTTTCTCTTTCTTTTATGAATTGAAAAATGATATGCATCTTCAATTTTGCTCCCAAATTTTCTTAATGACTAGAGTGCCACATTAGCTAACAGCTAAGCCATATCATTTACTATATTTAGAATTTGTTTAGGGTTTGGAGTTTACATTCACTACTGTAGCATCATCTTAAACCTCTCTTGCTCGAAGGTGAACGAGGTGAACGAAGCAGCGAAAGCTAGGAAACGAAGGAGAAATCCTCTTGCTCGAAGGCAAAATCCTTTGCCTTTGTCGAGACTTCAAGGTGAACGAAGCAGCACGAAGCCTTACCTTTCTTGCTCGAAGGCAAATGAGGCGAACGAAGCAGCGGAAGCTAGGGCACGAAGGCGAAATCCTCTTGCTTGAAGGAGAAATCCTTTTTCCTTTGTCAAGGCTTCAAGGAGAACGAAGCACCACGAAGCCTTCTTCCTAGCTTCAACAAAGAACGAGTTCAGCGAATCTGAAGCCTTCGTCCGACAGCGATCGACTCCGACAGCAAACGACTCCTTTGTCCGATAGCGATCGACGCCTCCGTCCGACATCGATCGGAGCGAACAAAGCAGCACGAAGCTTTCTTCCTAGCTTCAACAAAGAACGAGTTGAGCGAACGAAGCCTTCGTCCGATAGCGATCGACTCCGATAGCGAACAAATCCTCTGCCCGACAGCAATCGATGCCTCCGTCCGACAGCGATCGAATCCTTCCTTCCGACAGCTAAGTTCGTCTCTTTTCTTGTCCGAAAACCGACTGACGAGGTACTTCATTTTTCCCTTCATTTTCCAGAAAATCTATCGTAGAGAAAATATGCAAAAATGTGGATAACAATGATTAGCCTGTGACCTATAACCTTCTTAATAATTAATTAGGATTGATGCATTATATATGCTTATATTTTGCCTAAATAAACCCCATTACTTATTCAACATTGTAAACCTTAATTATCATAGATTAATGGTAATGGTAGATTATAAAGCTCTTGTATAAGTAATTTGGGAATAACTTGGGATGTGGTCTTAGAGCCTCACCAGTGGCAGATCAAGAAAAACTCATAATATAATTCATTTATAAGCTCCAACCCTTATGAATATTGTTCAAGATCAAGCCCCTTAATAACTTTTATAAGCTTATTAAGCTTTAATTAAGAAGTTTATATGCTTAATTTCTAGTTAGAGCCTTTATTATAACTTAGGGTTAAGCTTGAAAGATGGTTTAGTGAATATATAATAATACAAATTCATCATTTAAGGCTAGGATCTTTCTCTTTCCTTATTTTCACTCTTATTTGGCTAATACCATTTAATTTATATCATAACTTATTGCATACTATCATTATATGTTTGGGTAATGTTCATTTAGTATTTAGCAAGTCTTGCTTGGATCTTGAGAATTGTAGCGGTATTGTCCTACTATTACTTCTACTTTCCATTTAAAAATATTTGACATCCACCTTTTTTTCCTACTATTTGTTCTATTAAGAATCATGGTATTGTCCTAAAGTAGTTTATGAAAGTAGCTTATTATAATTACTAAGTGTAGACTTCTTTAATGCATTTAAGGTTGATATTAACATCTTTGGAGAGCCAATGGAAGGAAATATGGCCTTAAAATTTCACTCTTAAGAGCTTGCAACATACCTAGAAACCTAGCCTAAAATGATTGCGGAAAAATCTAAGCACATGCCTAAGAGTTTTTTCTTGAGTCATTGATCATTATCCCAAATTGTAAAACTACTGATATCCTTGAATTATTTGGATTTAGCCTTTTTTGTATTATCATACCCTTAATCATCTTAAAATCTAATTAACTGTGTTTATTACAGTAATAATCTCCTTTGGTAGTTATAAGTTTGTATTGCTGATCCCAAAAGTTTGTAATGCTATTTTTTGTTATATTCAATTAGCTTTGTATACAATCATTTACTTCAATTTAACAATTCTTTCTTATAAACAAATACAACTAATATATTTGTGTGTCGGGTATATTTTAATTGATTTAAAGAAGAGTTAGGGATAAAAAAGGAAAAAAATTAGAATCAAATATATTTTTTGTATTTTTTCTTTTGATGATGAATCTATTGAACTAAAGCAGCCTTAAGGCTAAGTTAAGAATCAAGGTTTTCTTGCTAATTAAATTTTCTTATATTAATAAATCGAAGTGCTCTTATTTGCTTGTGCACATTATTTGATAGTACACTTAGGTGCCAAAGTAGTGATTGCATTTGTTGTAGTATTTTCAAGACACATAATCCAGAATACTAATGGGTCTTGCTATTATCACTGATCAAATAAATTCAAATGCAAAACTTATATCTGTAAGTGCATGCTAAAATTTCCTTAAATCTTAAACTTTGCAATGAATTTTTGTAAAATATAATTATGTATACTTTATTTATTTTTCTTAGGATATTCAAATTGAGGATATGGAAACAGAAAAGTTAAATCAATCTTCTGATAATAATATTGTTGAAAATATTCCAACATTGCCCCAACCTAAAATTGGCATTAATTTTGATTCGATTGATGATGCATTTAAGTTTTATAAAACTTTTGGAGATTTTGTTGGATTTGGAATAAAAAAAGATCATGGCGTCAGATATCATTGTTGCTTTACATATTGTAAAGAAGTAGAGAATATTGCTAGTAGCTTGTAACAACCCAGGTTGTTACTTAAGTTAATTAAGACTAATTTAAGTCTTAATTATGATTCTAATAACACTAATTAAGTCATTAGAAGCTCACTACTAAGACCTAGTGCAAATCATGAATCAAATGGATCAAATCCGATTTTGGGAATTTCTAGAAATACTAGAAATTAACATATTTAATTTGACCTGAAATTGAAAAACAAACTTCGCAATTGCGCTCATTGCCCCCAAATTAGCTAGGGGTGATGTTTTCATGTCAATCAGAAGTCGTCAAAATTTTGGCGAATATTTTAATATTATTTAAATCCCTCGAAAAATTGAATAATTAAATACTCGTCGAAACAAAAACCCAATTTCGCCGTTGCGTTTCTCACCTCTCAATTAGCTAGGGGTGAAATTTTGAAATTTTTCTCAAATCATTTATTAAATTAGTGTAATAGTGAATCTAGAATATTAAATAAAATTTATTATTTAAATAAATTTTGTGGGCCCATAACCCACCTGCTTATAATTTAAGCCGCATATTTAAATTAATGGCTAGGCCGTTACTTGGTTTTCTAGCCCAGCCCTCGATTTTCTGGGTCAGACCGTTTGTGTCTCTGAGCGTCCAGCCCACTGCCAAACCCAAGTCGAGCCTGCATCCTGCGGCCCGTTCGCCATCTCCAGGGTTGGTCCGCGTGTCCTACAAGCTGACATGCGCTAGTCTCGGGGCTCGCCTTCGCTGTAAATGGCAAGCCGCCGCTTCTGCGGCTCTTAGCTTATGCATTAAACCCCATTCGAGGTTCATACCTCATCTTCTCCATCACTGAAAATCTCATTGAAGCCGTTTCTTTGAAGCAAGCAACCTAGTTTGATTAGCACTATAGGTACCTACCTCTCCATCATTTATAATCAAGTTGAAGTTTCATTTTATTTTATTTTTTGGGTTAGTCGATATTATTGCTGCTCTCTACCAAAAAAAAAATTTATCAAATGGCATGCTCTGCATTTTTTTTTATCTCCTCTGTAATTTTTTTTTATCTCCTTCCGTCATTTGGAATTGAAGAAGATGACCTCCATTTTTGGACTGGGCCCGTATGTCTGGGTCCAGTCGTGTGGCGACCCTCACCCTTAACCCTCAATAGATTTAGATTAAGGGTGGAGTGTCACTCTGGTTAACCCCTCACTTAGCATTGGATTAAGATAAACTCCACAATCCACCTGATTAGAGAAATGTTAACTCAGAATCAATCAAGCAGTCACTATATAAGTAAAAATACAGAGTACGGAAGTGATAAATAAATGACATCCAAGCATCATAATGTATATAAGAAGAGAAATATAACTCAGAAAAGTAGCATAGTGAAATCTGAACACATAGTCATAGGTACCTGTATTATTACATCAATTAAAATTTAACAAAATAAATATTCAAAATCCACTCATCCTCATGGGCAGTAAATGACTAGATATCTTCTGGCCCCAACTGCTGTGCGTTCTCTAAGTAAAGCTCCTCCTCGGGTGCAGGCTCCTCAAACTGCTCTAAGCCTGACATTGTCGGTTTCACAATGTAGGACCCCAGCCAAAAAAAGAGAAAATCTGGTTAGACAATTGTCTAAGTACATTTTAAGCTGAATTTTTAATAAGGTTATATAATATCACCATTTTACCATTTACTTCTAAGCATGATGTGTAAATACAGGAGCAGTAAGCAACACAAGTAAAAAGGCAAACTATAGACTATGCTCTATAGTATAAACAAGGCAAATAAAAGAGACTGAAGCATGCCTCGCATAACAAGTAATCAAGGAAAGACATATAAGTATAAATATAACTGAATAAATGCTGGAAGAAAAATTCTACATCCTAAACATGCTGGTGATCAATAAAAATAATATGCTAATTAAAAAAATAAATAACTCAGCAGTGATATATACATATAGCAGCAAGATTCTAATATATATAAAGCAGTACAAATAAATAGCTGACTGAAAAAGAATATACTGAAACAACCACAACTGCATATAAAACTATAATACATCGACTGTCATACAGATAAGAGCTACACTAGCTCGCCAAATGAAACTGAAGATCTTAGCACCAGTACGGCTAGGGCTACTCCTAGCTCGATACGGCTAAGCCAGCAACAGTCGCACATATGGCCCTAACACGATATGACTAGGGCTACTCCTAGCTCGATACAGTTAGGTCACCAACTATTATACCGAAATATCCTGGCACAGTACGGCTAGGGCAACTCCTAGCACGATACGGCTAGGGCAACATTCGGTATGATCAAAAGAACACTGAGAGGCAGCTCAATCACATCAATTCATTATCATTTCACTTATTTACTTTAATATTTTTATAAGGAATCTAAGGAGTCTCCATAATTTCCTAACATTTTATTTATGCATCAAATGTCTTATATGATATGTTCAAAGAAAATATAAGGCACAAAAATACAAGGTATGCATAGCAACAAATAACAAGTAAGCAAGAGACTCGACTACGCATGGTGATATCATTTATTTTCTACTTAACCATTATAACTATTCCAAATTACACAAGTTCAGGATCACCATTTTCCTACTATCGAGTGTAATTTGGAAACTCGTCCTTATAAGTTAAAAAGATTAGAACTGATCAGGTTCTAATCTAGATCAATCAGATAGACGACTATGAATTAAACAAATAAATCATACGTCATAATTTTGTGAATTTAGACGTTCTAACTAAGATCTGATCAAGATCTTCTACACCTATAGATTATGGATTAAATGCTACGAGATTTTAGGTTTAATCATATAATCCAAACTGGATAAGACCTAAGTTCTATATTTTATACTATAAGTGATCTACTAGTTAAGGCAAATCTTATTAAGTAATCAAACTTAATAGGATGAATCTCCTATCTTAAATCTAAATTTAAAAGATAAACTAATTAGAATGGGTTGTAAAACAAAATAATATCTATAAACTATTAAAACCAAGGTTTCACCCATAGAGTAACCCAATTTACCCAATGAATGAACACTAACCTATAATCTAGTCCTAGTCTCAGAAAAGGTCATTAATGTGTAGTGCTTAAGACTTAACAGAGATTATTGGAATCTAATTTAAGGGTTGATTCTACTCACTTGATTGATATTAAGGATATTTTAATATTTGATTAGGGTTCTAGAATGTTATCTAAAGGGGGTAGGGACACTTAACCCAATCTTAGGGCAAAATGACTATTTTGCCCCTACTTTAAGGGTCAAAAAGTCAACTTTTGATTTAGGGGTCCAAACTGAGTTTTCTCTTCTCCAACTAATTCCTTACTGTCTAACTTGAAGATAGACAGTAAGTACGTTCAATTTGGACGAGAAACGACCGAGTTATGACTAAAATAAGGCTAGGGGTATTTTGGTCATTTTCCTAAATTTTAGGGTTCAAATCCTAAATATTATTTCTGTGAAAATGATGACATTAAAATTTTAAACTAGGTAGCTTCTTGAATTTTTGGATTTGGAGTTAAACTGACCAAGTTATGGCCATTTGAAGTTCAAGGGCATTTTGGTCATTTTTCACTAAAGTCAACTCTAAATTCTAGAGTTGACTTTTTGTCCTGATGTCCAAATAGAAAAACTAATACTACCACGGTGATGGGGCCGCTCTCCTGAGCATTTTAAGATTCATATTGACTATGTTTCGATAATCGGGTAAAAAGTTATGGGGTCTTAAAGATGCCCCAAAATGCTACCTCGTTATGCGTACCCCGAAACGAAATTTTACATTACGCCATTTGATCCTAAATATTTTTCTGAGTATTTTAAGACCCATATTGGCTATGTTTGGATCATCCTACAAAAAGTTATTAAACTTTTAAGTTTTACTATTCAAAAATACAATTTGAATTATTTTACTATTCATTTATTCAAATTGTATTATTTTACTGTTCATTCCTAAAGTTTAAATTTAATATTTCTGATTTTTATATCATTTACTGTAGCAAAGTAATTAGTGCTAATTACTTTTTAAATAGTCATAATTATTTATTAATTATGAATTAATTTAATTATATTTTACTGTTCAAAAGTAATTAAGCTAATTACTGTTTAATTAATTATCCTAATTACTGTTTAATACTAATTAACTTATAATTATATTTAATTAATCAAATATACTGTTCAAAAGTAATTAACACTAATCCTGAGTTAATTAATACTAACTGTAGTTAATTAGGGCTAATTAACACTAACAGTAAATTAATTAATTTCTAATTAATCAACAGTGGGCCCCACTGACACGTGGCACCTTCAGAGGCCGCCACATGGCACAGTGGACCTCACGGGCTGCTGACTCAGCCGTCAGTGGGCCCCACCTGACACGTGGCACTGCCAGAGGCTGCCACGTGGCACTGTGGCCCCACGGGTTGCTGACTCAGCTTGGGTGACTGGTCAGTGGGCCCCACCTGACACGTGGCACTGCCAGAGGCTGCCACGTGGCACTGTGGGCCCCACGAGCTGCTGACTCAGCTCGGGTGACTGGGCTGTGGGCCCCCCACTGGGTGGACCGAACCCCGACCCCTTCGTGGATCTGGTGCGCCCGATCGGGTTGGTTTGAGCCCAATCGGAACGGTGGATGTGTAGATGACATCATAATCTATCTATCATACAATTATTGTAATGATCGAACAGTAAACGAGGGAGATCGGGGTACCTGAAGGTCAAATCGGCGAAGAAAATCGGTGGAAAAATAAGGCTGACTTCGGGGCTTGATTTCGGTTCGATCCGGGCTCCGATTTGTGCAAACTCAGAGCCTAAGGGTCGACCGAGGTTTTATAGACCGGACGGCGACCTCGCTGAGGTCTGGATGCGGCCGGATTGGCCAGCATCCGCGACGAGCCGCCGTGTGTCACGCGGGCGGAGTCGTCGAGGAAGACGACTCCGCAGCCGTTGGATCTGGGCCGATCCAACGGCTGATATGGCGCCATCCAGATTGACGGCGCCATCAGCTACAGTGACGGGTCCGTTAAATACTTAACGGCACGCCGTTAAGTATTAAAATATTATTATTATTATTATTATTTTTTTTTGAAAAATTCCCAGAAAATTTTGAACATGTTTTTCCTAGCTAAATTGGGGTCAAGGAATTCAATGGCGCAGTCGGATTTTCGATCCGACGAGTATTTTGATACCTCGATTTCCGTGATATTTTTATTATTAAAATATTCGTAGAAATTTCGACGATTTCCGATTGACACAAAAACTTCACCCCAAGCTAATTTGGGGTCAAGGAACGCAATGGAGGTGTCCTTTTTTCTATTGGAGCTCAATTTAAATAGGTCAATTTCTAGGGTTTCTAGATTTCCAGAAATCAGGATTCGATCCGTTTGACTCCTGATTTGGACTAGGTCTCAAAAGTTGACTCCACTTGACCTAATTAGCGCTTATAATTGTGTTTAATACTTAGGGTTAGTCCTAATCAACCATGGTAACAACTCGGGTTGTTACAAGTCGCCCGTGCTAGGCTGGGCCGCGCAGTTGTGCCATTAGGGCCCAGCCGTCTCATGCTAGGCTGGGCCGTCCTAATTGTGGCCATTTTTTTAGTTTGGGCCGCTGTCCCCAGAATGGGCCGACCCATTTGTCTTGCACTCCCTTGGCCCCCGCGCCTTTCTGCTAGGCCGGCCCATCTGCCTCCAATGCACATTAAAGAATAATTACATTAATAGATATAAATTGATTCATTTGGTAATTTAAATAAATATTGTAATTGAGGTATATTGAGTTAATTAAACTATTAATATCGCAAACTTCAAATATTGATAATTTGTAAACCAATAATCCAAATATAGCATATTTATATACCATTTTGTTCAGAAATTTACAAGGAATATTTTGGGAGTATTAATTTTTGTTGTTTAGGGAATATTTTGGCTAATCACTCTTAAGACTTTCCTTAATTAGCCTAATTAATCTTAGAACTTCAATTGACCATAATTTAGTCAATTGAACTCTAAATTAGGTCATCAAATATACCATTTTGATTAGGAAGACCTAATTAACACTAAATTACAAAAATATATAAGATTTAACAGTTAGATTTCTTAATCAACCCTAATTATCCTAAAAGTTGATTAGTAAAGATTAGCAAATTTAATAATCCAAATTAAATAATTCAAGTTTTAGAGAACTCCTAAAGTATATTAGAACCTAGTGGTATGGTTGGTTTAGTAATTTGGTAATTAATTTCACTAATCACTCACTAATCACCCTAAACTCTAATTAAGCCATAACTTAGCCAATTGCAGTCCAATTGAGCCTACCACTAATTAATGTGATCAGTGGGTCATTTGTGATCTACAGCCACTGATTTTACTCAATTTGGATACTAATTGAAAGAGTTAGGATTTTTTACTCTTAATTAAGAACCCTTAAATTACTCTTTTACCCTTAAACTTGTATTGGCTATAACTTAGCCAATACTAATCAGAATTTAATAATTTTAGGTTCTATGGAAACCTTAGAATATATCCTTTAATAAACTGACAAAAAGTTTAGGTGTCATTAGGTTAAAATTACTAAGTTGCCCTTGTAAATTAAATTCCTTAATTTGACCTTATAAGGCTTAATACTTAACCAAAATGGATGTACTTACTATCTAAACTTATATTAGATAGTAAATAATCACTCCACTTTAATAAATTCTAGAATTGAGCCTTAATTCATAAAGTTAAATTTTAGACTCTTAATATAGAGGCAAAATAGTCTTTTTACCCAAATTTAGGGTTAACACTTTTTAGCCCTAGAATCATTATCTGAACACTATAATCAATAATTAAAGTAATTTAGACTTTAATTTAGATAGTTCTAAGTCTTAAATTAAAGATTTAAGGAAAAATCTTAGATTTGGTCTTAAGTAAAAATCAAAGTAAAATGTGAGTTCTTTTTCCTTCCTTTAAACTTATTAGCTCATCTTTTATGTCCTAATAACATTAGTTAGGATCTGTGTCTGAGTGCTACTCTTAGTACTTAAGAGCCTTCATTCTTAGGACTAAGGATAGAGCTTATGTTAGAATTTATTTAATGAGTAAAGTGGGTTACTCATTAGTTGAAACCTTAGTTTTTATAGTTTATAGATTTTCATAGTTTATTATATGATTATTTGATCTTTTAATGTTAGAATTAGGATTAGAGATCTATCCTATTGAGTTTGATTTAATTCAATATGATTTACCTTAACATTTAATTAGTGAGATGGGATTAAACCCTAATCCTTAGGATAACCTTATGATTAAGAATTGAACCCCATTATTTGTAGTTTAATTCTTAATTCTTTCAATCTTGATTTGGCTAATCAAAATTTGGTTTGGGATTATATAAAACAACAAATTAGGATGATTGATTTACTTATTTAATCATACAGACGATATTGATTCAGTTATAATTAGGACTTAGCTAATCCTAATTATGTTCAACTCATAAGATCGTGATTCTAAGTTACAGACAGTGTAATAATTGATGATTCTGAATCTTATGTAACTTAGAGTAGTTGGAACGATTAAATTAAAAAACAAGTGATATCACAAAGTTTATGTAGTGCTATTTATTACTTTGAATTTGAAATGCTATGCTTTCCTTATTTTGAGCATCATTACACATTTGGATACATTACATTGAACATGGAATGTTTGATGAATATTCTATGTTAAACTTTGAATATATTCATATAGCATTTTCATAATTTAAGGAGAAAACTTTATGAAACAAACTTTACTACACTTTGAGGGCTATATCTTACTTAGTCTGTCATTTAGTATAACATTACTTTTAAGATAGCTTTTGCCTAGGACACTTTCCTAGTGCGTGTTACTTCTTTTGCCTAGGACACTTTCCTAGTGCGTGTTACTTTTGCCTAGGACACTTTCCTAGTGTGGTATACTTTAATCTGGGACACTTTTCTAGATAATCAGATGGACTTTACTTTTTGGCAAGACTAAGTAAGGGTATCTCTACAAATTACTTTATACTTTTACTTTACTGTTATTTTACAGTTATTTTTCAGTTACTTTACCATTTTGACTTACTTTTACCTTACAGTTCAGTATACTTTCTTCTAGACTTTCATTTGTTTTAGTTCTTTTATATCACTGTATTTACTATAAATCTTTTTTATTTCAGTTACTTTACTTTATTAAAAGCATGTTAGGATGCTAGATATTTCCCTTCCAATACAGCACTCTTACTTTATATTGCAAATTGGCATGTTTATTTTGGTCATATTACTTAGGACATTTATTTGTATTTAGTAGATGTTTATTTGAACTTTACTTACCTTTATATGCAGCTTGAGTTGAGGTATGTGCTTACCTGTGGGGACCCTCCTCATGTCGGATTGATATCAGAGGATCAGCCCTGCATGAGGTTCCCCGTCGAGGAATCCGATTGAGCAGTTTAAGTAGTACAGCAAGTAAGCAGAAATGAGATCATCCATTTAATTAAAATAAGATTACATCACATAGTTTAATTTAATACAACAGCACAAAAAAAAAAGAAAATAAAAGAGATATGCTGAGCCGCTCCTCCTCACTTCTCAGCTACCTCGATCTCCACTAGCTCCTGACCTGGCACATAAAAGTGCGGGCGTTAGAATGCCAGTTAGTCTCGTAGACTAAGTACAAGATATAAGCATACATTTATAAAAGCGTTAGCGGTAAGCAATAAAGGGATAAATACAGGAGGATATGCGAAAGTTTTATCCTGCAAAGTAATTTGTTAGGTTTATAAAAAAAATTCACAAAAATATGCTGAATTTTATCAAAAATATATCACAAGAATCAGTATGATATGTCTTGCATCAGTAAGTATAATCGTAAACAATTTGTCCTGCTGGGCAAACACAGATCCTTGGGGTCAGATAGAATGTGGGTTCATATCGTAACATAATATCGTACTGTGCCCCCCCCCCCCCCCGTAGGCTACAGCACGCTCCCTTATCTCCCCTCTTGGCTAGCCCCGCCATATATCCCACCCAAGCCATCATTTCGAGAACCCAAAAAAATAATGCATGCATTCTCAAGACATTTCATTCAGTATTTAAAGTGACAGTAATAGATAACTTAAAAAAGAAAGTAAAACTAAATATAAGGCTCAAAGCGGTGCGAAAGCATTTAAAAGAAATTAAATAAGAAATAAATGTAAGAAAATATCCGGTACCTTTCTTGCGTGATTTCCAAGTTACCTGCATGGTTTAGTGTTTAGACTAGTTAGTGATTAGTTGATTAATCATCCTAATAAGGCTACTTGGCCTAAATTTGAGTCTTAGCACGCTTTATGAGGCACAAAAAAGGGGTGTGCGAGTTTTAATGATTAATTATTATTTATTTAAGTTATCCAGGTGATTACGGGCACAGCGACGATAATTTTACTAAAATCTGAAAATGTCACGCTTTATGAGGCAAAAATAACTTTTTAAAATTTTGAGATCAAATCAAAAATATGATAATATTTTCAGAAAAATTCAAGGATTCTGAAAATATTATCATATTTCGATACGATGAGTATTTAATTATTTGATTTTCCGGGGTATTTAAATAATATTAAAATATTCGATAAAAATCCAACGACTTCCAAATGCCTCCAAAACTTCACCCCTAGCTAATTTGGGGGTGGTGAATGTAATGACAATATCAAATTTTCAATTTGAGGTCAAAATTATTTAAATATTAATAAATAAATTTGAAAAGGAATTCTGGTATTTTACATTCTCTCCAACTTAAGAGGATGTCGTCCCGACATCAATTTAAAATTTAAAGAAATTTACTAGATCTCGAATCACTTACTAGTGGAAAAATTAAGGATATACTTTCTTCATACTTGATTCTTCTTCCCATGTAGCTTCTTCTTTGCGGCAGTTCTTCCATCGAACCTTTATCATGGGAATAGATTTATTTCTTAATTTTCTTTCATCTCGATCTAGAATTTCTTCTAGTTCGATCACATAGCTGAGGTTTGATTGCAAATTAATATCTTCTACTTCGACTCTCATTGAAGGTTCTGATAAGCATTTCCTTAATGAGGAGATATGAAACACATCATGCATCAGACTCAAATGTGGTGGAAGCTTGATTTGATATGCCACTTGGCCCACTCTCTTCAAGACTTCAAAAGGTCCAATAAACCTTGGACTTAATTTCCCAGAAACTCCAAATCTTGAAACTCCTCTGTATGGATTTACTTTTAGATATACAAAGTCTCCAACAAAAAATTCAACATGACGATAATGAGCATCAAAATACTACTTCTGTCTATCTTGAGCTGCTTTCATTCGATGCTGAATTAACTTAATCTTTTCTGTTGCCTAAAGAATCAAATCTGATTTTAATATTCTATTTTCTCCAACATTATTCCAAGATAAAGGAGTGATACACTTTCTTCCATAAAGGGCTTCATAAGGAGCCATTCCAATGCTTGCTTGAAAACTATTATTATAAGAAAATTCAATTAATGGAAGGTGATCTTACCAACTTCCTCCAAAATCTAATACACAAAGGCGAAGAAGATCTTCTAAAGTTTGATTCACTCTTTCAGTTTGTCCATCCGTTTGCGGATGAAAAGTTATGCTCATACAGAGCTGGGAACCAAGATCTTTATGAACTGCTTTCCAGAACTTTGAAGTGAATCTACTGTCTCTATCAGAAATAATGGTTTTTGGATTACCATGCAATCTTACTATCTCTTTTAGATAAATCTTTGCCAATTTGTCTACTGAATCTGTATGCTTGATGGGTAAAAAGTGTGTTGATTTTGTAAGTTTATCCACAATTACCTAAATAGAATCATTATTAGATTTTGAACGAGTAAATCCAGTTATGAAATCCATAGAAATGTCTTCTCATTTCCATTGAGGAATAGCTAAAGGTTGAAGTAATCCTCCTAGTTTATGATGTTCTGCTTTTACTAAGTTACAAGCTTCACACTTTGTATAAACTCAGCTATACTTTTCTTCATTCTTGGCCATCAAAAGTGTGATTTCAAATCTTGATACATGTAACAACCCAAGGTTGTTACCCATCATGAATTTAGCTTAATCATATCGTAATTACCATTCAATCAAGTTCATCTAGTCATTAGAACCAAACCCTGAAGGTTTGGAGCAATTCAGAGCTAAATCCAATATTTTGGATTATTTTTAATATTTGTTTAATTAGGAAATTGAGGTATTTATTTTGACCTTGAAATCGAAATCCGACTTCGCCGTTGCGATCGTCACCCCCAAATTAGCTAGGGGTAATGTTTTGGACGCATTTGGAAGTCGTCGAATTTTCACGAATATTTTAATGTAATTAAATGCGTCGAAAATAGGAAAAATTAAATAATCATCGGAATCAAATTCCAACTTTGCCGTTGAATTCCTCACCCCCAAATTAGCTATGGGTGAATTTTTGGGAATTTTCGGAGCACATTTCAAAAAAAATCAGAATATTTAAATAATTATGGAAAATAAATGCGTAATTAAGCAATCTTTGAGTCCCCTATTTGCAATTTCCCTATCTTCTAATTCCCATTTTTGTTGGCTATCACCTCAGCCGGTGCCCCATACCTCCCTTGGCCGCCTCATGATGCCATCTCCCCCTAGACCAATGATGGCCTAGTCCCCTACTCCCCTCCTCCTCTCCTCCTTTAAGAAGGAGCTCAAACCATTCATCATCTCCATTTGCAAAATTTGAGAGCTCACCTCATCCCTTCCCTTCTCTATTGATGATCTAGCATTGAAGATGAAGGAGTTCAGCTCACCCTCTAAGGCTTGGAGAAAGACAAAGGATCCTTCTTCCTCCTCTTGCAAAGGACTAAGGTACCCGTTTACCCATCTCTTTTGCCTTCTTCATATGGCTATAATACTGGAATACATCTCTAGATATCCATGTTTAAGTATGGAAGCCATTAAGGCTCTTGAAAGCAGCATAGAAAAATGCTCTATTTTTCTTGTATTCTGTATACCCTGTCATTTATCTGTATTTTTAGTATAGTTAGGATGCTCCATTCATGTCAATTTTGGTGTCGATGGAAAGGTATCAAAAATACCTTTCCATTGATATATGGCACCACTCATCTAACTCTCTAGATTGAGAGTAATTAAGCTCGAAAAATGTCCTACAGAGGTTTCGCACCTGGCGAAATCACCGTCTGCCGCTACAGTGCGCTGTAGCGCGCTGCAGTGGGTCGCAACGGTTGGTCGCGGGCGTAAAACTTAGGGAAAATGCATATTGAACTAATTGAATAGTAAAAAAAAAACATTGCAAAATGGACCGCTACAGCGCGCTACAGCGGCCGGTAGCAAAAATTTCGCAGATGAATAAAAACATTAATGAAAGTAATTGCACAGTAATTAACAAAATGGGTCGCTACAACGCGCGGTAACACGCTGCAACGGACATTAGCAGGAATATTTCAGAACTTAGGAAATGTCAAAAATAATTTAATTGAACAGTGGTTTTTGCAAAATGAACCGCTATAGCACGTCATAGCGCGCTGCAACGGGTCACAACAGATTTCAGCGGACCATAGCGGGCCGCAGCACAACCCCGCGCGAAGAGCGCTACCGCGCGCTACCGCAAGAATTGCGCTACAGTGTGCTACCGCGCGAATTATGCTATAGCGCGCTACCGCAAGAATTGCGCTACAGTGCGCTACCGCGCGAATTGCGCTACAGCGCGCTACCGCACTGAAAGCGCTATAGCGCACTCCAGCGCCCGAAAATTTGCAAACTTTCAGAAATTTCCCAGATCTTGTAAAACTGCCCAGTCTTGGCTGAAATGGCCAAAACTTAACTGTTTTGGTATTTTAAGACCCCTATGACCTTAGTGGGGTTGAGTTATACTAAATTTGAACCTAGCATAAAATTCTATATGAAAATTAAGTTTGGAAATCTTGTCATTTTAATAGGTGATCAAAACCTACCTTGTCCCTAAAATGCATTATACAAATGGCTGGATACCTTAGAATTTTAGTGCCAACAATAATAAAAAATAATATTACATTTTGAATCCTAGAAAATTAGGAGAAATGACCAAAATACCCATAACCTAAGTTAGGTCATAACTTGACCATTTGAAGTCCAATTTGGGTCTACTCCCTATTAAAGTACTTAGGGTACTATAGGGAAACTATAGTCACTAAGTTTACTAAATTTGGACACCAAATGGAAGAGTTAGCTTTTTGGCCTCCTCTTAACTTAGAAAATTATCTATTTACCCTTAGAAATTCAAATGACTATAACTAACTCATTAGATCTCAGAATTTAGTGTTCTTGAACTCCATGGAATCCTTGAATAGCGACTAACAGTAAACTGTATAAAAATTTAGATTTCATTAAGTGCAAATTACAAAATTTCCCCTTGAGCCAAAAACCTTAGATTAGACCTGCGGGACCCATTTCTTACCCAAATTTAGTATACATACTGTCTATCTTCATGTTAGACAGTAAGGAATCATTTAACAGCAAGAAATCTTAATTTGGAGCATTAAATCAAAAGTTGATTTTTTGGACCCTTATTTTGCCCAAAATTTAGGGTAAGCGTCATTAGCCTCTAAATTAAGTTTTAAACTGCTAAAATTAGTATTGGAATTACATTATATTCTCTTAAGTGAGAAAAATCAGCCATAATGTCAACTTAGTAAAATCCCCTAAAATTTCTCTAAGTCTTTTCCTTATGATCTTTTCACCTCACATTAGAATTATTCCTAAGTTTAGGGCTAGATCATAAGTTAGATTTCATTTATTGGGTAAGTGGGTTATTCAATAAATGAATTCTTAGTTTTATTAGTTTCTAGACTTTTATAACTTATTTCGATTATTTTGTCTTTCAACTTTAGATCTAGGATAAGAAGATTCATCCTATTAAGTTTGATTTGCTTAATAGGATATACTTTTATCAATAGATCACTTTTAGATAGAAACCTAGATCTTATATCTTAACCTTTTTGGATTATGTGATTAAGCTCAATCTCGTGATGCTTAATCCATAATCTCTAATTTAATAGTTTTGATCAGGTCCTAGTATAGGACATCTAAAATCATTAATTAGGTCGTGATGATTTATTAGTTAACTCTTATAGTCGACTTTGATTAAGCATATTATGACCTAGCTAGTCATAGTATTTTGTAATCTATAAGGGCGTACTTCTAAGTTACACTCGAAAGTAGGAACTGGAGATCTTGAACTTGAGTAACTTAGAATAGTTAGAATAGTTTAAATTAGATAATAACAGTGTCACTATGTATAGAAGAGTCCCTTGCTTACTTGATTTATTTTGTTGCTACGCATCTCTTATCTTTGTGCTTAATCCCTTGGACATATTATATAAGAGAAATTTGTGCATGAAATAAAAACTTAGAATAATTAGGATAACAGATACCTTTGGGTTCAGTCTCTGGGAGGATTCTGGTGCACATTTACCCTATTGGACTGGGTAAGGAGTAATAAGGAGGCTTAACATTACTCATTGAGGAGAGTGTGTTAAGTATGGAACCCACGTAGTCTTGCAGACGTGCTTGATTCCTCAGCTGTTTCTGAAACGTGTCCATAGAAACAAAGTAAAATAACTAAAAGATTCTGCATTTGTAATTACTACCTCCTCAGTTCTGCTGCTGGATTCTGTCTTCCCTAGCCCTGAAAGGCTATGGGAATTTCTGTCTGCTCAAGCCCTGAAAGGCTTGGGAATTTCACCAGTCCAATGACCAACTTTTTGATATGGCAGTCTTTACATACCTGTTTCAGTTTTTAGCTTACTGTGTACTGTGTTCTGATGTATATTTCAGTCAACTGTCTTCCTTTACTTACCTGCTTACTTGTACGTATTTATAGGATGCTAGACTTTACTGCTTACTATATGTACCATGTTCAGATTTCTGTCATTTAATTAGCATATGCCATATGATCATCAGCATATTTAGGATTAGACTTTACTTTCAGTACTTTTACTTACCGTATTATACATGTATATGCTCATTTCTTGCTTAGTTGTTGAGGTGTGCTTTTACCTCATTTGTTATTTAGTTATAAATGTTATATTTATAACTTATCATATCCTTTGTACGCTTACTGCTCCTACTGCTTAGTATTTTTGTTATACTTAAGTATAAAAATGGTGACATTAATAACTCATGTAAAATATTTAGCCTAAAATGTACTTAGATAATTGTCTAATAAGATTTTCTTTTATTGGCTGGGGCCCTATCATTATGAAACCGATAATGTCAGATTTAGATAGGTTTGAGGAACTAGGTGCTGAAGCGGAGGTGCCTTACTTAGAGGAGGAGCTTCCACCAGGAGAGCCGGATATTGCCTAGTTTCTTTTAGCCGCTTGTGAGGATGAGTGATACCTTTCAGTCTTTTAAACTATTTAAATATTGTAATAATATAGGTACTATGATTGTGATTTACTTTATGTACCTTATTATTTTCTGAGCTATTTTATTTCTATTTCTTATGAGATGCATGATGAATAGATGTACTATTTATTTTATTTAGCTTCTGCACTCTATATGTATGTTAGATGTAGTGACTGATCCCCTCAGATGTTTTATGCACATCCTTTCCTTATTAGTGGATTGTGGACCTACCTAATCCAATGATAAGTGAGGGATTTGCACAAGTGACCCACCGCTCTTTAGCCTAATGATTGTGGGCTTAGGGAGCGGGGCGCCACAATACATCTTATTATTTCCTGGATGAATAGAGTATTTGGAATGGTGAGCTTCTTTTAATACTTTAGATCTTAGCTCAGCTTTATTAGGTATCCAAATTCTAGATCCACACCAAATGTTCTTATTTGAATCCAAATTTAGTTCTAGGTGCTTTCTTGATTGAATAGATACAACCAATAAGCTATATTCTTCATCAATATATTGAACTTCTTTAATTTTATCCATTAATGAGCATTCAACCATCATTTGAAATAGATTAACATTTGATGGTAATACGACTTCTAATTGGAGATCTTCTATTTCCTTGAGTAAGATAAGGTTAGAGGTCAAAATATGCAAATGTGAGATTGCCTTTCGACTTAGTACATCTGCTACTACATTTGCCTTTTCAGGATGATATTAAATTGATAAATCATAATCCTTGATTAACTCTAACCATCTTCTATGCCTTAAATTTATTTTTTTCTGAGTGAAGATATATTTCAAACTTTGGTGATCAGTGAAGACTTCACATTTTACTCCGTATAAGTAGTGTCTCCAGATCTTAAGTGCAAATACTATTGCAGCCAATTCCAGATCATGTTCTGGATAATTTTTCTCATAGTCTTTAAGTTGTCTAGATGCGAAAGCTATAACCTTTCCTTCTTGCATAAGAACACAACCTAATCCAATTCCAGAAGCATCACAATAAATTTGATATTCTTTTCCTTCAACTTGCAAAACTAGAATAGGAGCTGATATTAGATATTCTTTTAACTTCTGAAACACTTATTCACAAGATGAATCCCATACATAAGGCACATCTTTTTGAGTAAGACGAGTAAGAGGAACTGCAATTTGGGAAAAATTCTTAACAAATTTACGATAATAACCAGCCAATCCCAAGAAACTGCGTATCTCTGTTACTGAAGTAGGTTGGGGCCATTCTTGGATTGCACTTATTTTACTTGGATCAACTGATATTCCTTCCTTGCTAATGACATGCCCTAAGAAGGCTACAGATTGAAGCCAAAATTCACATTTTGAGAATTTGGCATATTATTGATGTTGCTTTAACAAGCTCAATGTAATTCTAAGATGCTCTTCATGCTCCTTAGCATTCTTAGAATAAATCAATATATCATCAATGAAGGCGATGATAAATGAATCTAAGTATGGTTTCATTACTCGATGCATCAAATCCATAAAGTAGGATGGGGCGTTGGTTAAACCAAAAGGCATCACCAAGAATTTATAGTGCCCATAACGCGTTCTAAAAGCAAATTTAGGAATATCCTCATCTTTGATATGGAGTTGGTGCTAACTTGATCTCAAATCAATTTTGGAAAATATTGAAGCACCAACTAATTAATCAAATAAATCATCAATTCTTGGTAACGGGTATTTGTTTTTAATAGTAATCTTATTCAATTCTCGATAATCAATACATAGGCGCATACTCTCATCTTTCTTCGTAACAAATAAGACTGGAGATCCCCATGGGAAATTACTTGATCTAATAAACTCTTTTTCAGTCAACTCTTGAAGTTGATTCTTAAGTTATTCTAACTCTTTGGGTGCCATTATGTATGGTGCTTTGGATAAGGGATTCATTCCTTGACTTAAATCAATGCTGAATTCTACTTCTCTTTGAGGTGGTATCCCTAGAAGTTCTTCTGGGAAAACATCTGCATACACATTCTTCGGTTCTTGCTAGACATCTTCCGGTGGGCGAGTTCCCACCGTTGTTTTGCTTGCTCGACAAGAAGTCGATTGATTATTCATATTTGGATGCCTTCTGAACATCTCATTGCTTCAAATATGTCTTCTATGCATTGAAGCCACTCTCTTGCCAATGTCGAAAAGTCTCCCCCTTTGAAGTTTGAGCCTCTTAGTATACGGCTGAGGATTTATGCCCCTTTGAGCGTGATGTTGTGGCGACTGGGGATCGAAGTTTGAGAGTCTCTAAAGAATGATTCATACAATGGAAAATATGCATTTATGAAGATAAGAAAATAAAATACATACATATCCACATTTACATTCAGAGCCATACACATATAAATTTACAACAGTTTTTAATATTTACAATAATAAATTAAACATCTTTATTCTCTCACATATCAACTGCTTCTCTTTTTTGATTTCTTAGGTAGATCTTCAAAACTTATAATTATCAAAACCTAAAAAATTCAGTTACCAATCAGGTAGGAGTACATAAATCATTCTTATAAGAATAATTCTAGCATCCTATAATAGGCATAAATCAAATATAGAACTGAAAGAAATATTTGCATATATAAAAAGAAAGCAAATTTCTCAAATTTAAATACTACCCTTCATATTAGCTTTGAAATTCAACATATATGAAAATCATAAATTTTATCAAAAGCATTTGTAACAATAAGTCGAGTCCAAAGACTCCTGAGCCCAAATGGGTAAACCCATAGGCATAACCTGTAGGAAGCTTATCTCACTATCCGTCGGTAGCTTACTCAAAATAGGAACTGATGGTGTGTCTTTCCTCTGGATTTTCCCACTTCCTAATAAGGGCTAAATCCCTCCATATAACTCCCAGGGGCTGCCAGCTGACCCAATCTGTACAAATTCTCAGTGTTGCTTTCCATCCTCCAAAGATAAACACCACAATAATATATACCATTTTTTACTTTTTTGTTACATGCTTATTTGATAACATTATTTTGCATATTTATAAGCAGTAAGCAGTTTTGGAATAAATAGTGCTCAAATGAAAATGCCTCAAATAAGAATACTGAAATAAAACTTATAAGTAGATTTACGTACCTGACTGTTTTGATGCAATATCAACCAATTTAATTTCTTTGATCTGCCAAAAATAATTTAATTTATTAATTTAATATTTTTATCATTATTTATAATATTAGGATTCTAAAATAATAATAAAATGAATATTTGGATTTATTTATTAAGTTACTTAATTTTGAGTAATTATTATGCCTTATAAGGAATTTGACCTTAAAGGCATTTAGTAATTTTTTACCCTTAATGAAATCTAAAATGTTCTGTTAGTTTATTGTAGATTAAGTCCTTAGGTTTCCATAGAATCTAAAATTATTAAATTTTGATATGTATTGGCTAAGTTATAGCCAATACAATTCCTAGGGTTAATAATTAGGGTTTAATATGATTAGTGAGTGGGCCATAACTTAGCCAACTATAATCCAAATTGATCCTACCACTAGTTATTATGATCAGTGGATCATTTGTGATCTACAACCACTAATTTTGCTCAATTTGGACACTAATTAGAAAAGTTAAGATTTTTGAATCTTAATTAAGAAACCCCAAATTACCTTTTTACCCCTTAACTTGTATTGGCTATAACTTAGCTAATACTTATCAAAATTTAATGATTTTAAGTTCTATGGAAACCTTAGACAATAAGCAAAAATAAACTGATAGAAAATTTAGATTCCATTAAGTCAAATTATCAAAATACCCATACGAGTCAAATTCATTAATTTGATCTCATGAGGCCTAATAATTACCCAAAATTAATGTAATTGCTGTCTAATTTTATATTAGATAGTAAGAAACACTTTGCCATTGAAAATTTTAGATTTGGAACTCCAGATCAAAAATTAATTTTTTAGACCCTTAAGTAGAGGTAAAATGGTTATTTTGCCCAAACTTAAGGTTTAGCATTTTAAAGCCATAGAATCATATTTTAAAAATTATAAATAGTAAGAATAGTGATTTAAACCATAAATTATGTGAGCTCAAGCCTTAATTAGATCATTGATTAAAATCTCATCTTATATCCTTAAGAAAATCTAAGTAAAATTTGTGAGTCCTTCTTCTTCCTTAAGTTCTTAGATCTTTTCATAGGTCTTAATAACATTAATTAGAATGAGTGTCTGAGAGTTATTCTTAGAAATTAAGAGCTTATTTCCTTAGAAATTAGGATTAGTTCTTATGTTAGATTTCATCTATTGAGTAAATTGGGTTACTCAATAGGTGAAGCCTTGATTTTGATAGTTTATAGATTTTCATAGTTTATTGTTGATTATTCAATCTTTTAACTTTAGATTTAAGAATAGAGATCTATCCTATTAAGTATGACTTCACATAATATAATTTTCCTTAAATCTTAATATGTGAGATTGGGTGGTAAAATCCTAGTCCTTTAAGACCACCTTTTGGATTAAGTAATTAAACTCCAATATATGGAGTTTAATTCTTAATCCTTTCATCTTGATTTGGCTAATCAAGATGATTTGAGATTTGCTTAAATTATTAAAATAGGTTGATTGACTTACTTATTTTAACTTATAGTCATCAGTGATTTAATCAATTAGGACTTTGCCAGTTCTAATTATTTTCAATTCATAAGATCGTGAATCTGAGTTGCACTCGATAGTAGAACTTGGAGATCCTAAACTTGTGTAACTTAGAGTAGATAGAATGAATAAATTAGATAAAAATGGATATAAGTTGTGTAGTTCAGTGATTAGATTCAGTCAGTAATTAGTAACCCATTTAGTCTGCCTCTTTAGTTCTGTTCGCCTCCTAGTACTGCATTTACTAGTTGTGGGCCATTCTGTTTGACTATTAGACTCGTGAAGTCATTTCTTCTGATATGGCAGATCTAATTTAGGTGTACTACTACTATGGTTTGATTACTTTAGCCTAGATGGCTAAGTGAGTTATGTGATATATAGAATCTGTTCAGTAGTTTGTGACATAATTAGTATGCCTTTTAGTTCAGTAGCCGCCTAGTATTGAGATGACTAGCTAGTGGCCAGTTTTGACTATTAGACTCGTTGAGTCATTTCTTCTGATATGGATATCTAATTTAGGTGCACTACTATTCTGATTTGTTGCCTTAGCCTTGATGGCTAAGTAAGATGCATGTGATGTATTCAGTTAATGGCATGTTTGGCTATTTCAATTTCTAACTTTATTTTTGTGTTCAGTTTACTTTCTATTTTCAACACTTTGTATTATAATCTTGCATATATATATATATATATATATATATGCTAGGATGCTGGCATTATTTACAGTCATTTATATGTTCTTTCATTTCAGTTGATTAGCATATATTGTATTGATCATAAGCATTTTTAGGGTGTATTTTCTTTATAATCATTTATTTTAGTCTTTTTTTATTTGCCTGACCTTATTGCAGTTTCTGTGGTGGAGGTTGTGTTTACTTCCTAGTTTGTTTAAGTTATAAATTAATTGTTTATAGCTTTACCTTGTTCTTTCTTACGCATTTTGCTCCTACTATTATGCTTTTGTGCTTAAATGCTTATGGTGATATCTAATGAACATGATAAATTGATTATCCTAAAATATACTAAGATATTTTATCTAATTAAGATTTTTCTTTTTTGGCTGGGGCCCTATCATTATGAAACTAATAATGATAGATTAAGAGTTGTTTGAAGCGGTTGATCTATTGGAGGGCTTGCAATGGGAAGAGGTGCGTGCACCTGAAGACCTTTAGTCTTAGCTTTTTTATTTCTTGCTTGGTGAGGCTGAGTGTTATTTTAGTTCTTAAACTATTTAAATATCATAATAATACAGGTTAAATCTTTATTTTTCTGCACTTTACTTATTTTGAGATGTTGTATATATATATTATGGATGGATATTTATTTTATGCTTCCGCACTTTGTTTTTTCTTGTACTATATTTAGTGATGATTTCTTTGTATAATGATAAATTCTTTGATTATAGTATGTTAGTATTAGTCACTAACCTAATCATAAGCAAGGACCTTATCATTAGGTGACCATTTCACTGTAATCATATTAACTTAAGAGTTAATAAGACTACGGCGGGGAGCGGGACACCACAGCGACAGCGTGGAGTGGACCCCACAAGGACACGCGTCGCGAGCTAAGATGCTAGCTTCGTCGAGTTGAGGTCCACACGTAGAAGCCCAAGCCAAAAGATGACACGCGTGTTAGAAGACCCAACAACGTTGGTCGTGCTGATGCGATGCCTCTACTATAGCTTACGGGTCGGGCTGGCCCGACTCGGCCCGAGATGGGCCTTCGTAGCGCACCGATCGCCTGCACCTACGACACGTCAGGAAGGGCTCACCTATCGTCATCGGGATTTGACCCGCACGACGACGTGTAGGTCTCGACAAGGCCTACACAACCATGGCTGGAACAACATGTGAGATGGGTAGGATGTGCAGAAAATCTTAACCCTAGACTCGATATTTTGGATGGCACACACATACCATAACGAATTCTACTGTAGATAATCGATCAAATTGATCTGATTGAATCAATCATTCTTCGATCAGACACTATAAGAATGCAATCCATACAGTGAAATAGCTATGCGAAATGGAAAGACAATAATTGTATGCATGGAATGGAAGGATGATGTACCTCAATTGGACGGCTGGAGGTGGCTCGATGCAAAGGAATCACGATTACTCCAAAATCTTGAGCTCAGCTGATCAATCGATCTAAACCAGATCCAAAGGTCACAAGGGCTCTAATGAGGGCTTAGGAGCGGCTTATGGGCGGTGTAAGCTGACACTTGGTGGCGAGGAGGCCGCGTGTTAGCACGCGGGACACACGCAGGTCTTCGCAAGCATACACGGAAGGGACGATAGCTCAAGAGATCCGTCAATTTTGACGGCGAGGGAGAGAAAAGGAAACGACACAGATAAGTAGTTGACAGAGTCATTAAGTTAGTTTAATTATATTAATATTTAATAAGTTTTAAACCTATTTTCTTAATTAAAATTAATTAGTTAAATGTGTTCCGAAAAATTCCAATAAACCACCCGAGCTAATTGAGAGGTGGGGAATGCAACGGCGAAGTCAGAATTTTGTTTCGACGAGTAATTAATTTTCTCATTTTCCAAGGTTTTAAAATATATTAAAATATTCTCCAAAAATCCAACAACTTCCAAATGCTTACAAAACATCACCCTTAACTAATTTGGCGAAGTCGAATTTTTGATTTAAGGTCAATTTAAATAGGACAATTTCCAGGGTTCCTGAAATTCCTAAAATTAGAATTTGATTCATTTGACTCCTGATTTGGACTAGGTCTTGGTGGTGAACTTCTAATGACTTAATTAATATACTAGAATAAAAATTAGGTTTTGATTTAGTCCTAATTGACCTAAGTAATAACATGGGCTGTTACACCCTCATCCCTTAGAACCCTAGAGCACCTCTATCCCTCCTTTGATTGATTTAGGCTAAATCAAGGTGCAATCCCATGTTAACTAGAACCTCACCAACCACAACTAGACCCTTATGCATTGGAGTTTACTTTATGAATCAAGGTTGATTTTTCATCTAAATTTATGCACATTCCTTATGTGGAAAAAAATTATTTCATGAATTCACTAAATAATAATCTATAGTTAATGAATAGATGACATAATAAAACACTAATTTATATACCTTTATGTTTATTTAATTCATACAAGTAATCTAAACATGAAGTGTCACATTCATTAGCCATAATGTCATTCCATATGTAGAAGAAGTAATCCCATGGAGCATTGAAAATAATTAAAACTTTAAGCTTAATTAATAGCAAACAACACTCTCAAGTAATGATAATAATTAGCATGATAAAGAACATAATAAATATTTATCTATATTTGCCTTAAGCTATTAAATCTTGAGAGTTATTTTATTCTTGCTTTCCATGATTGATAATACTTAATGGTAGAATAATTATTATGCTTAGTAAGTTTCAATGAAGTTAAAATGTTTGTGGTGATGCTTAATAACCATACTATCAAGCGTACTAATTTAACCTCACGAGATTTATGTAAGCCTTCTTTTTGAATTGTTCCATGGAGAGAGAGAGAGAGAGAGAGAGAGAGAGAGAGAGAGAGAGAGAGAGAGAGAGAGAGAGAAAGAATTATGGATCCCCATCATATTATGGTTTGCATATGTAATGATGAAATATAATTTGTGCCCTTATAATGTACTCAAGGCATTTAATCATAAAAGAAGATTTTATTTTAAGTATCATATTCTCAAGAAATTGCATGTTTTATGTGAAACTATCTCACATTAAGTATAGGATTAGTTTATGTTCTAACCATCTAAATTGAAACCTATCATCAATTTAGACTCCTTTTAGTGATGATTGACTTGAAAACTTAAGTTGATAAAGTGTATTAGAATCATCCAACTATAAGCCAATGAAATGATGAACTTACTATGGCATGGAAAGTAAACATCCCATAATACGAGGTGAATTTTCCTTATGTTTTTAGAGATAATTAAATGAACACATGAGTCATGTGAAGAATCATTAAACTCTAACTTAATTATTAATTAATATAATATAAAGCTCATGGCTTATGTGTAAGAATAATACATCACCTCCTATACATAGGTCACCTCTTATATTGAACATAACCTAGTGAGGTTGTAAGCTTCATCATCATGGTATATTACCACAATAACCACTCAAATGTACATAAATTTTAATAAGAGCATAAATTATATTTAACACCATGGAATGATAAGATTTAGAATTATTGTAATCCTTAAACTATGGTAATGGAAACTATAAATCAAGATGATTGGGACTTCAATGATACACACACACACACACACACACACACACACACACACACACACACACACACACACACACACACACACACACACACACACACACACACACATATATATATATATATATATATATATATATATATATATATATATATATATATATATAAGCAATTATATATAAGGATTAATAAATAACAATAAATAACAATTAGGTAATATGCTCAAATCCACCAATTCATACACCCTCATGGTTTATAGGCCAAGAGTGAATAATATAAAGTATGGGTGTTAACACTACATAAAATGTGCTAAGTCTATTTATATGATTGATAACTGTATGTGGTTCAACTTGATTTAATTAAATATATCATTATCGCCTAAGTAAAATGTAGCTTGAGCACTTGTGAATTTATTAAGGCAATATCAAGCATAAAGGAATGATAAACTCCCTTGACTATTGCACATTAATTTATTTGCACTAAGTATTGGATAATAAATTTGACATTGAGTCTAAATTGTGAATTTTACCACCTCTTATCCAAGCTTGTTGACAGACATAAATTACGTTGTTTGCGCTTATACATAAGTGAACGTGGTCTAAAGTAATATGAGATTATGAGATCCAGAGATTTATCATCCTCTAAGAACGGTGTGTGCTTGTTACTAAAGTATATTTATTTTTTAATAATGTTTAAATTTTAGAAAATTGGTGGTTTTGTTCTAAAGTAAATCTAAATTTTTCCTAAATTGGTTTTTAATCAATTTGATAGAATTAGAGAAAGTTTGGTTTCAAACATGCAACTTGTTATAAATTCGTGCTAGATAAATATTCTTCAAATGTCATATACACTATTACTTCATTTCATCATTCATTTCAGCAATCAAGAGGTTGAATTTCATTACTCATACATTAAACATTTTTTAACCCTATCTAGTGCTATCTTGAACACCAGATGGTACAAATCAAGTACATAGACATCTTTATGAACTTTTTGTGATGGAAAGTTATCCTTACATCTAAGATACAAAATTCATATTTTATATTTCAATTACAAAGTTTTGATTCCATTTATGGCTCATGCCTCTACTCTTGACTTAGCTATGGTAATGAGATGCGAAGCTCAGTGAGCTTATGTAACCTCGCTCATGGATTATCACGCTCAATTATCTTGCTTAAATCATGAGTGAGCAGTGGAGCTTAATGGATGGGTCTCTACATCACAAGCATCAAATTCCTAACTTAATATGGGGATAAGCAATGGCCTACATGAACTTATGTCACTTCATCTACTACCTAACATGTCATCCCTATGTGTTATAGATTGAGCTATGAAGTCTAGATATTGATTTAAACTGTTCTTATCAACTCAGATGATCAATTCTTATTGTTTATAGTTTATGCATGAGAAATCTCGCACAACCAACTTATGTCACATCATTCACGGTGTAGACACTCAAATAGTAAAACCCTTAAAGTAAAGAAGATCATCAAGCATAATAAGGCTTCCATAAGATATATTTTACTAATATTAAAAAGATATTTTGATCATTCACATTCATTCATTCATGTAAGATAAACACAATATTAAGCTTAAATTTATGACATTTCATTATGAAGATAATTCTCAGGTTTGTACAAGATATTTACTAGTTATAGGTTCTCTGCCAAACCCTCCCCAAAGGGGTGGGTTTAGGCTGCCATCACAATGTTTACAATAAAAATACAGAACTTCGAATAAGCATACATTGTGTTTTACAAGAATTGAAGAAAACAATAGCTAAGAGAGAGATGATACTCAGGAACTGCTTGTGGCGTTCACTTTGTCTTTTCATTCACTATGGCTTGCTCCTTCTCCTTGTGGATATACTTTCTTAGCTCTTGCTGCGCCTTTCTTCTTATTATCTTCCTCTCAATTAGGGTTCCTCCTCTTAGGTTGAGTTTTGAAACTGATTAAAGAACCCTCAATCCTCCTTTCTTTCTCCCTTAATAACCTTCCTCATTTTAGCAAATTTTCTCTAAATTCTGCTTCCAATGCTCATTGATTAAAATCCTTGAGAATTAAATTCATTTTATGTAAATGCCTTGAATATTCCTTTTTTATCTTTGAAAATTGAGGAGAGTTTTGGAATATCAAATTGGTGTTGGGAGCTTGAAGAATTGAGTATTTTTTGCCCTTCAAGTTCACTGTTTGTTCAGGTTCCATGCAAATTCGTTGGCGGACGCTATGATGCCTTGTGATGCCAAGCTCTCGAATCTTCGGGCGTGATGGCTTGTTGTGGTGGGTCTCTTGCGATTTTGTCAGCGCTTTAGTGCGCTATGGCACATTTCTTCATGAAAAATCTCATTTGCATATTTTGATTATTTTGAGCTGAATAACATAAAAACAAGCTAAAATAGTAATAAAACATACTAAAAATGCACATGCTGAATAAGAAAATAATTATAAATACGGGGCTCATCACTTGTTAGCTTATAGTATTGTACATTAAACCTAATTTTACTATCGAACTGAGATCAAATTAGGATGGATACTAGTAAATCAAACCATTAATGGTCTATTGGAGCCATTGGATTTAGCATAAGAACATAAATCCTAAAGTTGACCTTATCTAGCTTGGATAAGCCAACTTGAAATTAGGAACAAACTATCATATCTTGAAACCATTATTTCACACACACCCAACATATGAATAACTTATTTAGGTGGTGTTTAGTTATACTCTTGACCTTATAATGCAATGTAGAGCTTTACAACATCAACTCATATTAAGAATACTTTAGTGTTGGAGTTAAATACATTAGTTTCGATCCCTTCAACACTTTTTGTGCTTAAAATTATTTGGATTATACATATCTTGCAGATTTAACCTTAAAGTTTGGTCTAAAATTGACCATTATTATCTAGAGTGAGTGAATCTAAGACACATTAGAACTACTAGAGTTAGCAAACTCTAACTCAATAATATATTGAGATGTGACCAACCTCTTCACCTAAGAAGAAAGGCTCAACAAGCAGAAAGGAATATAAACCTCTTACTATGTCAAGTGTTATGGAGAGGTATGAATTTCATAAGAAACAACATTCATAATAAGAAAATAAGAAGCCTTGGATTATGGGTTAGAACTAAAGAAGGCAAGACAAGACTATATCCAAAGTGATTAAAGAGTTGAGCCAAATATACCTTGGATTTAGTCACTTGGATTTAGTCTTTGAATTTAGTCACTTAGACCTCATTAAAGGGAAGACTAAGAATATCACTTTCTGAATATATTTTAAGTCCAAGTTAAAATAGTCAAATTACCAAATGATACTCTCAAATTGCTAATAAAAAAATACTTGACATATTTGACTAAGCTATTGAGTCATAGCTCAATAAAACCACTCATTATTGGCTTAGATTTAAGTATTTTTAAAATTTAGCTTAATTGCACTCTCAATTCTACAAAAGTTTAAATTAGGCTTTTAATGATAAATTAAGACATTTTAATGCCTTGGAAGTTGATACTGACCAAAAATGAGAACCTTAGATTTTAACTTTGTCAATTTGGCCAATCAAGGTTGTAATTTTTAGAAAAAATCTTTGAGTTGATTTTTAGAATAAAATCTACAAGTAATTAATATAATCAATGTTTAATTTGAAGTTAAAAACAATATAAATATTGTAGCCACTTTGAGTTTAGCATAAAGTAAAATAAACTTAACAAAATATGAATTAGTGGTGTCAAGTATCCATTGAGTAACATAAAACTCAATAGAATCTTAAAATTCTCTTCATTTAATTTATAGCCTATTTGACATGACGGAAAAGGGTAAAAGTAAAAGTTTTTCATGGAATGTCAAATTCTCGGTATTTGATATGCAGTATCTTGACTGCAAAAAAAAAAGGACTAAGTGTAACATAATTACATCAATATAAATACTATCGTTGTAATTAAATCTCGGCCAAATCAACCGAAATCGAAGATTGCATGGAGCTCCCTCACACTAAGCAGCGAAACGCAATGCGAGAGCTCCCTCTTCTCCGATGCGATGCGCGAGCTCCCTCTTCTCTGGCTTCATCTACGGATTCCTTGAGGCCTTAAATGAATGAACAATTCAAATGATTGCAATGTTTCAAATGTTTCAATTTCGTTCGAAAGTTCGATTCGAACGAAATTGAAATCGTTCGAATCGTATGATTTCAACCATTCATGTTTGAATTTGTTCGATTCAAACCTGAATCGTTTGATTTGTTTTAGCCGAAACCCTAAAAAAATTGAAAAAAAAAATTGAGTATAAATTTTAGTAGTAATTTTATCCATATTACTTGAAATATCAAACTCTTAGATTACTTCATTTCAAATATAAAAGCCTTAAATTTCTTGAGAAATTATAATGCTAATTTTATTGCTCATATTACATATCACACTCTTAGATTACTTTATTTCAAACGAAAATACCTTAAATTTCCTGAGAAATTAACTAACAACAACAAAATAAATCCCATTATATTGTAATCAAATTTACATTATAACTAGATTACTTTATATTCAAATTTCTCTGATTTCTTTATACCAAATAGCTCAAAAATATAATCCCGAATAACCACCTTTGAAGGATATACTTTCATAAAGAATAATGCCTCAATTATTTTTTTAAAATTTTATCATAATTAATAAATGTAATTGTTATAATAAATAACTTTTGAATAATTAACATTCAAAAAATGTCTTTATAAAGCTTTGAATCATATCTAATTTTATTCTTCAATTTTATTGTGATTATGTAAATGTTTGAAGTATCTCTTACCTAAAATCTACAATAAAATTTTTTTGCTTACTTAGACCCAAATTATTATAAATTATATAAAAAACACCAAAAATATAATATTTACATGTACTATATTTTGTTTCAACTAATTTTAGACTTTAAATTTAAAGTAAAAATGAGGTAAAAATACTTTTTTATTTGCAAATATTAAAGATTAGACATTAAAAGTATATAATGTAAAGATTTGGGTGCTACATATGTAAAAGTCTCTAGGTTTTGCTTAAAGAATTCTCTCCTTAATTTGTTCACTGTATGTATGCAAAACTACAAAAACTGAATTGAAACTCTCTTAGAAGCAAGCAACATAAATTATCCAAATTTGAAATCATGAAAGCTCTTTTTAGCATCAACAAAAATGCATCTCATGGGCCATTTGCGTTGAACTTTCTCATACAATCATCTCTCTTATCTCAAAAAACAAGAGAGCAAATTCCATCTTTGATTATCAAGCATGTTCAGCTCTACAACACCATTTATAATTCATAAGGTAAGGCTTTGAAATAATTTAAATAAGAAGAGTAAGAAATGATAGAATTAGATAACATCCCTATTGGTGTGTAAAAATATTTGGTTGAGAAAACAAGTCCTTAGCTTATAAGCTAGATTAGTTGAGTATTGTACCTATTTACAAAAATTATAGAAATGCTCATGATTGTGCAATTGGCTAGAGAATTGAAGTAATGAACATTATGTTTTAACTTTGAGAGAGAGAAGGTTCTTTAGTGTAATGATTTTCATGTGATTATTAGATTACATCAAAGCTTTGTTGTTAGCTCATATCATTTTGTTTTAATTATAGATGTTCTGATTAAACACATTTAAGAGAAGATTCTTATGCTATTTGCATATAATATTTTATTAATTGATAAGACTTGATAGAATTAAAGAAAAACTTGAATTGTGAAACACTACTTTAAAATTTACAAGTTTTCATCTAAATGGATATAAAATAAAATGTGTACTTTAAATTTAATTGTAATAGAAAACATAATATAACTATTGAGGACTATATGATCATGGTTCAACTATCTAAAATACTGGTGAAGAACGATGTGATTAACAGGATCCTAACTGGTTAGATAAAATAAAAGAGACAATGGAATATTGTGCAATCTAAGAAACTAAATTATATAAAGCTGAATGCTAGCCAGCAAAGAAGAAACTTATTGACAAATAAATGTTACAAAAATAAGGATGCGAAGGTATATGACTGAGTAAATTAAAAAAAAAAAAAAAAGAATGAGAAATGATTCATTGATAACAAGGCTACAATGGCTCCTCCTATGAATAAAATTAAATAATATTATCTTTTAGATAATTCAAGTATTATAATAATAGTGTTCAATACCAATATTAAAAAAATTGAGCATATGAACATTTTCCATGTTAAAAGAGGAAAAAGGAGACGGAAATACATGCAAAGAAACTATTATAAATAATTGTCACTACTAAGAGTTTGCGAGAAGCTTTAATCTAGTGTTACATGATTCAAATAAAAGCTTGATGTTGTTAGTTACAACCGTTGATTAAATATAAAATTAGATAATAATTATTAATTAATTACTCTTCATTATCAGATATATTAATTATCATTATGATATAGGAAATTAGAGTAATAATTAAAAAAAACAGCTTATAGAATATAAATTACTATATAAAGTTTGAATTCAATAAAGGAAATCAAGAAATGAAATTTGAACATGTAAATAAACTAGATAAAACAAGAAGATAAGGGCACCAGAAGATGGAAAATATTTGTAAGAAATGTTATGAAAGTCACCTAGAAGTGGCCATTGTCAAAAAAGAGTTGAATAAAAGAAATGTTAGCAATGGTTGCTCTAAATTAGGTACATAATATATATAGTGGGCTTAGATTCCAGCCATATATCCCCAAAATTCTATATAGATTTTATAATCAATACATAGCATACAATTTTGGGGACTCTTTGTGCAACAATGTCCTCAACAGATAGAATTTTTTCCCCTAAACCAAAACCAGCAGAGCCAAATAAATCCCCAAAATGAATATCATGCACAGAGATTTTCTGAGCCAACGGTTCAGATTAAAAAATTCAAATGCACGGGTATGCTGAATCCCGCTTGCTCAACACTTCACTTTTTTTATAACATAAAATTTTTTCGAGGAACAAACCTTGAAAAATGAACAATGCAAGGAAGAAGAAGCACCACAAATTACAGTGAAATGTCAGTGCCATCAGGTTAACACTGGAAGCAGAGCAGAGCAAAATAGTACCTTTATACCAAATCAGAGGATAGGAAGCCCCACATATTGCAGCACCCATCTTCACAAATGGTAGTTCCTTGTCTACAGTCATCGCATGTGAAAAAAGAAAAAAAGGCTATATTATATGTATGGAAAAGTTGTTCATTTATGCTGATTCTGCTGCTGGCAGGTAAGACTAGAAGCAGGAAAGTTGCAGAGGCTCTCTTCCTCAGAAACAACACAACTCTCAACCTGAGAGGTGTAAGAGGGAAGATGGAAGAGCTCAGCTTCAGGGAAAGACGAACTGCAGCGCACATTGAGCAGCAAGTCTTGATCAGAGCTATCGTCCGTAAACTGCAGCTCTGTGTTTGTTGGATCTGCAGGCCATGCGAAGAGGCTCCTTGGGCTGAAGCAAGTCCCTTCATTGTCTGTGATTTCTTCAGCATCCGGTGTTTCTTCAGATTCGATTTCGCCAGGAATCAGTGATGAGGATTTCGTGGAAGAAGATTTGGTGTCGTTGGATCTATTCACTATTTTAGGGTTCTTCATGCCTCGCTTAGAATCTGAAACGATAAGATAATTCTAGAGTTTAATGTGTGAGAACTAAGGAAAACTAAAGTTGTATCAAAGTTTTATGATGCTCTGAAACAGTGTTTTTTGTTACTTCACATTAGCACACAAAAGGCACAAGCATACATGCCATCAGGTCTGGCTTCGAGCCAAGTTAAGGTGAACTTATTTAAGATTTTCATGTTCAGCTCAAGTCAGACTTAAATTCAATTGGAGTCAAGCCAACTTGACTTAAATGATTGAGTTAACTCAAAGTTGATTTGAACCTGCTCGAAAAACAAATTTTAACAAGTTTCAAGGGAATGGCAAACATTGGATTCAAACTTGGGTGAGACCGTTGAACACAATACAACCTAACATATCTGCCATGTGATTCGTTTCAATAAATAGCATTATAAAAATTTCAAGTTACTTGAATCATAATTTGAGAGTCTTATAGTAAATTTCGAGTTAACTCGAATCACCATTTGAGCAAGTCAATTTGAACTCAAAATGAACTTGAAAAACTAGACTTAGATTCTTAAAACTAGCCTCAATTTTTTTAAATCAATTTTGAGTTAAGCAAACTTCGAGCGATTTTCAAATTTAAGTGCCAGCCCAATAGGTTTTCAATTGAGGAGACTGCAGCTTTCTTTGGCTCCTTAAGGATTGATGAAAGGAACAGAATGATGGGTCAAATTAGTTGGTCTGACTTCATGAAACATAAACTCAATCTTCAAGAATACAAGGATGCATTAGATACATAAAATATGTGCTGAATTCACAAATTACAGAAAAGAAAATCTAGTTAGCGCAGGATCTGTTAACTAACCTTGATTTTTTAGGATAATGCTCATGATGAGGATGATGCTCAGTAAAACAAGAATGAAAGTAGACTATACAATTGTATAAACGAAGTTGTTGAAAATAAGCATGTTTAAAAATGCATAATAAGGAGTACAAGATTCACCAACAAAACCAATATAAACAATCTTAACAGAATATAAATGAATATACCAAAGGTAACATGAATATGCGTTGTTCTAAAGGAGTTGCATTAAATTATTCGATTAAGTGAATCTTAAGTAAAAAACTTGCAAGCTTTGATTGTTTCGGTGCTTAATTTCGAGTAAAAAAGCCCCACTGCATTAATACTGTACTCAAAACCCTTCAAAGGGAGAAAACAATCCAAATGCTTTTATCAGCACTTTAGAAATGATCCCTTGCCTGGTCACCAATGGTGGTTGATAGCAGCTGCTTGACATTTTTATTCATTCTTATACTTTAAATTTCACCAGAAAAAAAAATTAAAATCATTACATGCATTTCTTTAACAAAGAATTTCAGCTTCAACAAAATTCTACAACAGCAACATAGAACAATTTCTTATACAGATGAACCGAGCATCACTCAGCTTATCTTCACAGAGCCGGTTCAAGTAATAGAGATTACAAAAACAGAGATAGTTGCTACCAAATATAATAATATGTCACTAATTACTCATCGATGTTTAATTCAAACGGGTAACCAAGTTTTAATGGAAAACTAAGGGATTGTTTGGTAAGGCATGCGTCATCAGAATACCGAGTAAGAGTACGCATGCTTTAGGTAATTTTTTTGGGTAGTTCCTAGAGTGTATACAAAATAAAAAATACACAAGAACTAAGTCTAGTAGTCAATAGTCAGGCACGACCGTCCGCTCACTTCTATAACTGAATTCAGTTGACCTTTCCAATATTTGAATACAAGTAAACGAGTAATTTTATGTGTGAGAGAGGGATATTGTAAATCCCAAAAAAAATATATACTTTTAGAACAATTTAATTCCAGATTATTTGGTTATTCAGTTTAACCCCTCAACTAATCAATATGCTCAATACACTCCCACAACTATTCATTTTGAGCTTAAGTAATTCTATATTTCTCATTTTAAGAATTAAATTAGGCTACAACAATACCACCAAGCCTTAAACTCACTTGGGTCGACTACATAAAACCTCTGTTTCCATTGCGCACGATCAAATGGAAGTTCTACCATAAGCTCCAAATAGAGAAGATCCTTTCTAATGGTTTCTTCCTATACCTCTTTTGGTCTTCCTCTTTCTCATTTAGCATGGGAAAAATTCATATAGAAAAAAATAGATGGGGACTTCTTGGGTACATTGAATAGTTGTGGGCATAATTGGGCATATTAAATATTTGAAAAACTAAATTAGACAAATTGATTACAAGGGACTAAATTGGTTAAACTAAGGGACTTTGTTGGCCACTTTTTCACTTGTTTTTTACAAACCAGACAAATATATATATAAACGCATGCATTTAGCCTCCTTTGCCATCCTAATATTACAAGTAAAGAATCCTCAGCAATTTTTGAGACATTTTTTTTTTCATATCGCAGAAGCAAAAAATGCCCAATGATCATTTCTTTATTCAGAGAAAAAACTAAAAAAATAACATAATAGAACTATGGTGCAACTAGTCTTTCTTGCTTTTACATATAAAACTGCTAGGAAATATCATAGCATTAAATAATAAAACTAGGGATAAAAAAAATGAAACCGCAAGGAAATAACTTTTCAAAATACAGCAACAGGTTGAAAGAAGATGCGGCAGAAGTGGGAAGCGAACCAACCTTGGAATGCTCCATTTTGATTTTGACGAGTCCTCTTGATGGATGCTAGGCTTCTATGTAGAAGAAAATCTGCACAATTTTCTCCATTTGCTTCAGGGCACTGCTTACGTTTTGTATCCTATAGCAAATGAAATTATTAAATCATTTAAATAAATGATAATGATTTGAGTTGCTAACTTGCTCATGGCATAAGATATAGAAGCTATCAAAATAAATATTCAATTCAGCTTTCAATTAGAAAAAGTTTTAAGTAGTACCTTCAACTTTCCATAGTGATCCACCCATCTAGATTTCACAGAATTAAGCAATACAGTCTTCAAATTCTTGCATTCTTCAACACTCGAATGAGAAAAGGAGAGATCAAAAACTCCATCATGTAAGAGTTGCTGGAAGTAGGATAAGTTCACCATGAATAGGGGACTAGAAAACATGCTTCTCATGCTGCAAATGAAAGAAACATAAATTAATTAATGTGCAGGTGCATACATTTCTAACTTTTAAAGGGAAATGAAGACAAACCTCTCACAATGTTTAACGGTATCAACTGAAGGAAGATACTTCATCAGTCTCTGCTGCTCATCATCTGTCATATGTTTCATGAAAACTTCCAGACTAACAACATCCTATTAAAATGGAATCCAATGAAAAATGCTGAGAAATATGTTTCTCATATGGATTTAGACATGAACAGCTTATTAAGCACTATAAAATTAAAGCTCACTTTAAGGTCAGCAAACCTCAAAGGTGAATCTCTATCTTCTAGAATGCTACGGTCAACTGGTGACAAACTCTCCCTGAAATTACATTATATAAGTATTAGCATGAATAGCAATGATAAAAATACACTTTCAAATACTGTTACTCATCAATAATAAATAAATGAGGTAATATCTACTATGAAATGTTTCCGGCTACAAAAGCGCTGCCAAAATATAATGAATTAAAGAAAAGATAAAGTAGTTAACCTCTTAGGCTCTTGTGACAAGTTCACTGCAAAAATCATTTTGTCAATGCCAGCGTTAGTAAAAGGAGTTTTTTTACTTTCATTATTTTCAGGAAAGGATGCAGATCTTGAATAAGCCTCACTGATTAACTTATTCTCAACCGGAAGTGAGCTAGCTTCCGATTCCTCTTCTATAGCTTTATAACTTGGATATCTAAGAAGAACACCCCCATGTCCTATCTCAACTGAACCCATAGGCATATCACCTTCTAAAAGTAAATCTTCTTCCGAGGATCCTGATAGGTTAGATGACTGTTGTTCATGCCAGATGGAATACAGATCCTTAGTAAGCTTCTCAACAGGAGAAGGTTTTGGATGAATAACACTTCTCTTCTTTGATGGTACTGGCATTAGTGAAGAATCCCAAGCATTGGACTGAGATGAGCCTGAATATAAAAAATATAATGAGAAGGGAATTCAAGTCATGATGAAAAAGAAATACAAATGAAAGATTACTTCAAAGGTCTGAAAAATTAACACATTTTACATTTATAAAGCAAAAAAACAATCCATCACTTGATAATTGACAGTGTTGCAATCATGAATGAAAATAGGCAGGAAAACATCTTACACAACTAATCTTGTTTCATCAAGGTAAAGATTTAACATGTTAATAGATGATTATTGTTGAACATATGAGAATCATCTACAAATAGTGCCTATTAATCTACAAATCAGTAGTTTTGTATCTTTACATTGCCAGCTGATAAAAATAAGACTCATCATCATTAGCCTGATCATAACTATTTGAAACCGACTTGATGAATCATTATCTCTAATTTATTTGCAAAATTCTACCTGAGGAAGTAAACATTTCTTCAACGATTATATTGAGCTTCAATCTATGCTACCTTAGGTCAACCCCTCGTTTATACTTGGTATTTCCATGTCAATAGAGTTCATTTTTAATTTTTTATTTCAATGTACAAATCACCCAACTCTATTTTCTACTGCACTAACTTCAGCAATTCTGCATTCTTATTTCTCAATGTAGCATCCAAAATAGAAGGAAATACAACAAAATGTCACAACAACTATAAATGAGCAAATAAAAAATCACACCACTAGAATACAAAAACTTTTCCATGAAAAACTAAAATTTGGACAACACCACCAAAGAACTTTATTATGTATAGAGGAGAAGATTTACCATCTTTAAACACCGCACATTTTCGTTTTATAAAGTGTGCCATGATGCGCTGGGCGTGCCTTTATGTATGCCCCGACGATAACCCCTCGCACGTCTTGAGTCAGTTTACAACCGCCTGGGCCATGCATGCATGCCTCATCACACATATGGCGCCTTGGAACAAATCTAATGGCGCTTGGGCGTACATCTTATTAGGCTTGGGGAGCCTTCTTGCTACGTCATAAATTATTGCATGCGACACATTTAATTTAGTCCGTCCATGTGTCCTATGTGAGAGTTTAATCGCGCATTGGTGCTAGTCTCATTGTGCCAAAGTGCGAGTCTCATCGTGCCAAAGTGAGAGTCTCATCACGCCAAGGTGCGACCCAACTAATCCACCAATCAATGTGCACACGGCTGCAACTGTGGGACAAGACCATGCCTAGGCTCACCCATTTGTGTTGGGCGTTTCACTGTTAAACAAAGAACACGAAGCTAAGGCATCAAGTGCTCTTTATTTTTTTTACTTTTGTCGCATCTCGGTGTGTAGCTCCTAATGCGTCGAGCGCTCTGCGAACAATGCTTGTTCCCCCCGGTACTTGGACATGCCCAAGCGCTCTCTCCTGGGCCTCGAGTTGGCTCGTTCGCATGGGTGCACTTAGACGTGCCTTTAGAAAAAAGGTGGACATAACAAATCTCCCCCTCCATCACACTCAACATGTATCCGTAAACATGCTCTCCTCTTGCATTTCCCAACTTATCCTTGGGCAGGCTGTAACGACCCAAGGTCGTTACTTTGCAAATTAGGTCAAAATCCCGACTCGAAAATCAGGATCCCGGCGAATTTTAAATTAGGGCAAACAAAAATACCTTTAGAGGAGAATAAATTTTAGATCAAACCGCCCTAGTTTGGGAGAAATCCGGATAACGGAAACTCCCGCTTTAATTTGTGAATTTTCTTAAATTCAATAAATCAAGAACATCAAAATACGTGTCTGAATTAATCTATTTTTGTGTCGTTATGTTAAGTACATTATTTAAAAGCTACTCATGAAGTTTCATCAATTTTGGATCGTCGATTTAACATAAATTAATTTTTGAAATTTAAAACTTCAGAAATTGATATAAAATAAAATATTTGTCCGAATAGAAAATTTTTGGCGCGAGGGTGTTCATTACATCATAACACACATCGATGCCAAGCTTCGTTATTTCTGGACGCCAAACTGCGAAAAAATACTAAGAATTTAACTTTGAGTAGTTTATTTAAGTTTCCTTAAGAGACTTTCCCTCTACCCCCCTTTCTTAAATTAGGGAAGACTCTTCCTCTTCCCCCCTTGTTTAAGTGGGGGAAGACTCTTCCTCTCCCCCCCTTCTCCCTCTATTTAAACCCCCTCCCCTCATTTTCCATCACTTCCTCTCATTAACAGCAGCCCCTCTCCTTACCGCCAGCCCCCTCTCCCTGCTGCCAGCCTCCCCTTCCACAACAGCCTCCTCCCTCCTCCTGCCAGCCACCTCCTTCAACCGTTCAACCTCTCTCAGTCTCCTGACAATACTATCCTAGGTAAAAGGAGAGAGGGAAATGAGGTAGAAATGAGGAGATTTTGCTAATATTATTATATACTTAATATATCATTATTATGAAAATAAATATGATAAGATTATGCATCACATTAGCATTGTTGTCATTAATCAATAATGATAAACAGTGCATATATTATAAAATAACTATTGTTTTCATTCAGGCACTTTTCATTCTAAATATTTTATTATTATTATTATTTCTGCAATTTAATTTCTGTCATTTCCATTATGTCTTTTACTTTCGTATATTATTATTATTATCATAATAATAATGCTAACATAATGTAAAAGCGAAAGAAAAACAGAATAAAAAAGAAGATAGTAATTACTCCTAAGAACATTGGCTAAATGCTAATTTAAAAATATCCAAATCTAAATGCAGATCCAAAAGTCGAACTATCAAATTTTGGATCTTAAAAAATAAAGGTACCCAGTATATGATATGTATTACTTTTTATAATTTATTGCTGCTTAGCTTCGCTTATTTGCCTTGAGCCAAATTCATTTGAAACTTGGTTGATTGTTCGAAACCAACGTAATAACATTCGTGGGTTACTAGAAAATGACATCAGTAACATTTGTGAGTCACTAGAAAAATGACATCAATGACATTCGTGGTTAGTTATTGAAAAAAAAATTTCAAGTAACCAGCATCATTTTATTCGTAGTTGTCATTGAAAAAATGACATCAATGACATTCGTGATTGATTATTGAAAAAAAGACATCAAGTAACCAACATCATTTTATTCATAGTTGTTACTGAAAAAATGATATCAATAACATTGGTGGTTGGTTATTAAAAAAAAGACATCAAGTAACCATCTTTGTGATAATACATGTTGCAGAAAATATTTATTTCTTTTGCATTATTTTCTTATCCTTCCTGCATTTTATTGCATCCTTATTTCTACTAAACGCATATCTGATTTTATAAAAATATAATATTATTTTGTTTATTGTGGTACTTAGAGTATTCTCTAATTATTAAAAATTCTAATTCCGGTATTATTTTTTGTGCAATACCAGGTCAGGTACTTTTGGGGGAGCTTGAAGAAGAACTTTAAAACTTAAATTATCAATTGGCCGTTGGATCGACGACGCTACTTTAACTTTTATTTATCTTTTTATTCTTTTTTTTTTTCTAAAAAGTTGAACAATGTTCGTGGCATACGATGAAGATTTTTGTAATATAAAATTTTGAAATAAGTGAGAAATATCTTTAACTTTTGTATGTGTATGCTCCTTTCTCTCAAATTGCTCAATATAATCATGCGGTATGTGACCACCCGAATGCCGGGTCATCACACAGGCTCTTAGTAAACATATCTAACCCATTTTAGCTAACATGTATCTTGTATACCCAAAGTAGCTTCCTCTCCAACACATCAACCTAAATTCGATGTGCTTTAATATCGAGTGAGATGAAGCATTCTTCCACAAATTTTACATCATAAAATTCTCTTGCTTTAAGCACAAGTTCTAAAAATGTTTCATCCATAGTAAAACCTTGCAACTCTTAGTAATTGCAATATAATCAATCACTATAGTTGACGAGATGACACACTTCTAAAGCTTAGTTTGCAATGACACTGCTCTCCCTATAAAGGTAGTCAGGAAACTTGAAATTGACTTCCTAGTATCACGACTGGATATATGTGCTCAATCAACATTGAGCGACCATCTCCAAATCAAAGTTTAATGCCAAAGTGCGCCTCTAAGTAGCACAAAATTCACTTCACTGCTTCCCAGTAAGCTTTTCTAGAACTAAAAAAAAAGCTACTTACTAATCCAATAACATGTTCCATGTCAAGCCTTGTGAAAATAATGAACATCAAATTACCAATAATTGAAGCATAAAGAATGTGCTCCATCTATGCCATCTCCCTTTCATAAGGACACTGCATCATTACCAGCTTGAGATTTCCACCCAAAGGTGTGCTTATTATCTTGGTCTTGCTCATGTTGAATCTACTGAGTACATTCCCTACAAAATTCTCTTATGTCAACCACAATCTTTTGCTCCTATCTCAAGATATTTTTATACCCCAAATTTTTTATGCAGTACCTAAGTCTTGTAGAAAATGATAGAAGAGGAAGAAGTGAGTATCAATACTTAGATTGTAGCAATACATAGGTACATATAGGCACAATATAGGCTAGTTTAGGATTCAGTTAATAGGTTCATTGGCGCTTGGGCGCCCAGGTTCTGGCTGGTGCTGGAGAAGCTTGCGCCTAGGCGAGCTCGGGCCCCGTCCTTCTATCATTCAGGCTGGGCTTGTGCTTGGGCATCTGTCCTTCTGTTTGTCCAGACTAGGCTTGCGCCTAAGCGCCTAGAATTTTGTCTAGTGCAGATTGATACTATTATGAAATCTTTCATAATAAAGTGGCCACCTTCTTTTCAAATAGTTGATTTATTGCACAATACAATCATCATATCTTTCCACACACAAACATAAGATAATAAAGTCAACAAGTGAGTCTTTATTGAAAAATCCAAATATACAAAGTGCTCAGATGTTGTCCCCTACTATATCCTTGATTTTGCATGAAAGAATTCAATTTTTATACCACTATCTGGGAGCTTATTTTAGCCCATATAAAATCTTCTACAATATGCATATTAATCTCTTTTCCTTTGACATTGAATACTTCTGACTGCTCCATATTAAATCTCACCTTCTAAATCCCCGTGAAGAAAATCAATTTTGACATCCAACTATCCTACCTCCAAATTGTTGCTTGCCACCAAGCTGCCACTCTGATCGAAGACATCTTCACAACAAGAGAAATATCTCCTCAAAGTCAATCCCCTAATTCAGCTCAAAGCATTTCATAACTAGCCTAAGCTTTGTAGAGCAGAATTTCCAGCTTTCACTTTTCACTCTATAAATCGCCTGCATTTTAGGACTGTCTTTCCAAGTAGCATTTTCACCAATTTAAAGACATGATTTTCTTCAAGTGATTACGTTTCTTCCTGCATAGCCTTCTGGCACTATCTTTTTTTGCACAGAGATCTCCTAAAAAGTCTAGCTCATCTACATCAATAATTATCATGTACTATTTTGGATAATATCTAGTAGAAAGTGTCCTCTCCCTTGTAGACCTTCTAAATAAGGGTTCTTTAGCATGTGCTTCTTTTGGATCTGCTTCTTGTGCTTCTTTGTCTCCCCCTTGATTAAAAATCTTTCTCTGAACAAGCACCATATCTAGATCTAAACAATCTTCTACAAGCTAAATCACCTTTTCAACTTTGTCAATATTGTGGATGTTCTGATCCTCAACAAATACAACATCTCTGCTCCTAGTCATATTTTTCCAAACAGGATCATAAAAGTTATAATCGAAGTTATCCAAATCATATCCAATAAAGACATCATGTTTAGTTTGAACATTTCATCATTTGAGTATATGCACATAATCTTTGCACTTGAATACCCTAAGAGAGCTATAGTTGACATTCTTTCCTGATTAAAACCAATTAAGGGCATCAAAATCGAATGGAACCCATGGCAAAATATTCAAGACATGTACTGCAATACTTGGTGCCTCCCCCCAAATAAATTTAGGCAATTGAGACTGCGACAACATACGTCACATCCTTTCACCAAGTGCGGTTCATGCGTTCTACCAACCCATTTAACTGTACGGTTTTTGGTGGGTTTTGTGATGATAAATGCATTTGATTTACACTAGTCATCAAATTCCCCACAATAATCTGTGGCCCAATCTCACTCATGTGGCCCAATCTGGAGTGCCCGAACTGCAACCCCTCTTCTTTTTCTGATGAATTAATTATGGATTACCTTCGCTCGCAGCAGGCAGCAAGTAAAGCGAGGTGTCCTTGTTCCTGCATGTCACCACGAACGATCCCCTCAAAAGCTTCCACTGTCAATAACTGATTGTGTGGGAGTAGCTTTCGTCTTCTAATCTTCTATTGGATATTAAATTTAGACAAATGTTAAGCAATTTGCTTTACCTCCAAATTCAATGTGCTTCAGCTCTGTGTAGATGGTCGGTCCCCATTCCAATAGCTCTCAAGATGTCATCATTCCCTATTTTAGGCATCCAAAATCACCTAGATGTAAGAGGTGTAGAAGTCCCTCCTCGAGTGTGTGGATAAATGCTCCACAATCAACCACCCAATTAATCTCTTAACAAGCCAGATTGATGGTGCTCTCCTCATGCATCACGAGAAAATTCTCTGCAGCAGCTGCAAATATTTTGATTGTTCTCGCCATTTACTGTCCTTTTCTACTTGTCTTCTTTTAACTTGCAACAAATTTATGTGTAAATTTTTGCCGCAACGGAAGCATTCAACATCGGCACATCTTCTTCCTTGTTCTTGCTTCGATCATGTGGTGGCGGTCCCCACCTTCCATTATGGCTGCACTGCTCAACAATGAATACAACTTGCAAGGAGGAAGAGGTACTATGCGATTTCCTTCACTTTTCTTCATTTAGGATACTGTATTTCACAAGCTCCATGAAAATGATTTCATTTAATGTTGAATTGAATAGATGTCTAGAATGTCTCCCAGGATTCAGGCAAAGCTCAGCCACAGCCTTTGGACATCATCTTTTAACTTTATATTTATCCTTACAAATTGATTGATGATCCCTTCAAACTTGTTCAAGTGGTCGATCATGAACTTGTCGTCAACGTTGGGTTTTCCTTCTGGTTTTGTGTTTGTGAAAACAGACAAATAAAATTCTTTTAAGTATATAGTAGATCCATCATTTTACCTTCTCACATGAGATAGTTTGTTCCTTTCAACATGACCATTTTACTTTTACTCTCGATCATCGCTCTGATACCAGTTATTGAAGATCCGAGTTCATCACAACAAATGTAAATGCACATATAAGAGATCACAACATGAGAGCACAAATATTTTAATCATTATGTAAAGAGGAGAAGAATTTACAATTTTACAATATCGCATGTTTCAGACAACCAAATGCTCCCTTTTATAAGTTTTGCCATGATATGCCTAGGAGCATGGCAATGATAACCCGCATATGCTTGAGTTAGATTGCAACATCTTGCGGCATGCATAGGCGCCCGGACACGCATCTGATCGTGCATAGCACGAGTCTTCTACTTCACCCCTGCACACTACAGATTCAATTGGGTCTGTCCATGTGCCTGAACGTGAGTCTCATCGTGCCTGGGAATTTCCTAATTGATTCGCCAATCAATGTGCATGCAACCACAATTGCGTTCTATAAGACCGCTCTTGGGCATACCCACTTGCACAAGGGTGTGTCTTCGTCGTTGAAACAGAGAGCACAACGTTTGAGTGCGCTCAAGCATTAAGCGTTCGGATTTCCCGCGCTTCCATCGTTCTCGGGCATGGCTCTTAATGCATATGGGTGCACTACGAACAACGCTTGTTTGGCATGGTCTTGGGCACGCCCAAGCACTCTCTCCTAGGGCGTGGGCTAGCTTGTCCACCTGGGTGTGTTTAGGTACCATAGCCAAAGCTCTCCAGCATGTCTAGGAGTGTCTCACATACACGCTTGGACACATCTACAAAAATATGGTGAGCTGGATCTAACAAGTTAATATTCTTTAATTCTCGATGTTACAAGATTGTCTACAATCAAAAAAATTTGATGGATGGAAGTTGGGAGCTTAGTCGAGAAGACAAACGAGTAACATCACTCAGCATAGATCCTCGGCAAAGTCACGAATTAGATGATAGAAGAAGCTAGTTGTGGCTCGTTTGAGCTAGCATGACTGCTTGGAAAAGAACAAATTACTAATCCAATAAAAATATGAATGCTGGGAGCCCCTTGTTATAAATTGCAAAGAATTTTCATTAGTTAATAGTTTTTCTTAATATGATGTAATGATTCAATTGATAAATTCCATTCCATTTTAACTATGTAATCGTTCTATAAAGACTGTCATTTCTTGTAATTGTAGGTATAACCGATAGGCTTTTTCTTAATAGGCTGTTGCTAGTAATGCCTGTACCGCGGGGTAATAACAAGAAATGTTAAATGAAATAACAGCAATGATTTTTAAGTAAAATTGTCTACCTCTTTCTAGTATCGTGTGCGTGCTACACCATCCTCCACAAATAATCTATTTCTAGTCTGATTGGTTCAAACATAGTCACAAGCAATTGAGGTCAAAATAAATTTCTAATATCAATGCACAACATTCTACAATAAGAGTTCTTTTTTAATCTCATGAGGCACTCACATTAATTAGAGCTTCCAACAAGCTTTAAAACAAGCCCAAAATCACCCGAAACCCCCACAATTGCCCACAGGATGCCTATTTAGCATCTACGCCTAGGAGCCCGAGGCGTGTCTGGGCGCCCGATTTGCTGCTGGTTGGTGTAGCCTTGCCCGCCAAAACCTACCCATGTCACTTTCCACGAGTCTCTGGTTGTAACATAACCTGTATAGGCTATCTAATATATAGAAAAAACATTTCTCTTCAGACTAGGAACATATTTGACATCTCTTAGACTCCATACAGATCCATTCAATAACCTGATGTCGACATTACCCTTTCGACAATTCTGCATGCCTTTTCATCTCCCAAACAAACCTTTCATAGATCACCTCAAATGTAATTTATGAATACCTATTTTCTAAGAGCAGCATAAAATGATGCACCAAAATCCACAACCGATGATTCTATACTCTCAGAAGATAAAATCAATACATCTTCAATATCATCTGTTGTAACATTTGCAGAATAACTCACATCTTGATTTTCACCACCTAATTTCTTCAGGGTGAAACAGTCATTCAAATGCCCTTTGTTTCCACAGTTCCATCACTCAACCTTTCCGTTTAATGATTTTGATTTCCCCTCCTTTTGCTTTCAGCACTTAAGACTGAACTTAAAGTTTCACCGCAAACTTTTTTCCGAATTTCTTCATTCAACACAAGCCCCACAATATCATCAAGTTGCAAACTCGCATTTCCTAATGAGTTACTAACCGCAATAACTAATCCATCCCAACTATCCTGTAGTGAAGATAGAAGCAACAAATTTCACACTTCATCATCAAACTTGATGTATACAGAGCTTAATTGGCTTGTCACAATATTGAACTTATTCAGATGTTCTGTTATTGAACCACTGTCTACCATTTTCATGTTAAATAGCTGCTTCATCTAAAAAATCTTGTTGGAAGCCGGAGGCTTTTCATACATCCTTGTTAGAGCCATCATGATCTATTGTTTTCCCATTTACTATGTTGAATGCCATGCACGAGCACAAAGAAAGACGAATCAATCCCAGTGTTGTTATGTCAAGGGCTTCCCATTCTTCAATTGTCAAGTTGCAAGTTTATTATCGACTCCTCTCAGTGACAAGTACAACTTCTTCTAGTACAACAAATCCTCGAATTGCATCTTTCGTTTTCCAGAACACAAACTTTGTTCTGCTGAACTTCTTAATCTTGTATCTTGTTTCGTTTACCATTGCTCCACTCAAACTAATAAACCCTAAAACCACTCTCTGATACCATTTGTTAGGATTCTATTGCGGGTCTAAGTTGAGTTTACCAAAGCAAAACTCAAAATTCACACAAGAGAATAGATTTTACATGTACAAGCCACAAACATCCAAACACAATAATTTACGTGAAAAACTCAAAATTTGAGAAAAAATTACGAAGCCACACCACCACAAGAAATTCACCATATGAAGAATACAAGATTAAAAAGTAGAAACCAAGACTTGAACCTTTAAAGAAACAAGAATATGACAAACTCGGCCTAAGAACACACCCAAACCCTATCTCTTTTTAACACCATCTCAAATATCTCTTAAGTATTCTCCCAAGAGTTATCTGCTAATCTCAAGATGAACTCACACCCATTCACACTAATTAGGGCTTCCAATAAGCTTTAAAACAAAATTGAAATCGCCTGAAACCGCCCACAATTGCCCACGAAATGACTATTTTCACGTTTGATCCGCCGCGAGCACTTGGGTACCCACTCCTTTGCTCCACAGGCCCTTGGGCACCCCCTCATCGAGCTACAGGCTTTGTTGAGCACCTGGGCTGGTGTAGCATTGCCTTGGAACCCATCGAAATTTTGTTGGCACCTCCTTTGGTGATCCAATTAGTCTCCGCACCTTAAAAAATTTGGAGTTTGTAAGGCTAAAATAAGTAGTTAGCTCCAAGAGAATCAAATAAAAGTTTGTTGACAATCTTTTAAGATGGAGGCATACATAAATAACATTATTGGGTTGATAAAGAATACGTCAAGACACCAATCCTATATAGTGGTTGTGCTAGTTCCTTCCCCTGCCAAAAGCAAAGCAAAGCCAAAGTGTTTGATATTAGTATTGAGAGAGAATCAAAAGAGAACAATTCTTGGGTAGACTACAAAGAAGGCATATGTTAACATAAAAATTTTGAAAGAAAAAGCACAAGCGAAGGATTGGTTGACTGACCGCTACAACTAGCTAAATGACTTCATCAGCTAGCCAACCGACAACCCACACTCAAAGAGAACTATATTGTGGCAATTATAAGATTGCCATTCATGAAGTAAAGATTGGAGGCTTATCTAAATTGTTTACCTAAAAATTAAACTATGGCAGTTGAAGGATCTATCGAGCTAGTGAGAATCAACAATGTTGAAAAAAATCTCTCCCTTGATGGCTTTCCAAAAGTAAACAGGTTTCTCAGGCTAATGACCCTACTTGTTGAGAAGAACTCTTTACCAATCAGATCCAAGTAAGAAAAAAAGTGGCGATAGACATCTTTGTTTCAAGCAATCTTAGAGAACATAATTTCTAAGAGCTTGTGAATTTCGAACTAGAAAAAATTGGAACCTAAAGCCTTATTCCTTCAAAAGGATCCAAGAAGATATTAAAATAATAACAAATCAGCACTGCCAATTGAAGTTGTCCACCTGATACTTCATAAAACAGTACTAAATGATGTGATACCATAAAATATACACCAAATTAAAGTTTAGCGCCCATATTTTTAAGATTGGAACAATATTCTACAATCAACAACATCAATATATATCATGAAAGATGAGAAAAAAAAATTAATGTCTATTGGGATAACCCAACTTGCTAGCTGAGATGGTGATAAGAGAAGAAATCAAGCAGACAATTCATGCCTAATAGAAGTACATTTTGGTTTCATTTAAGAAGCAGAGAAAAACATTGGTCGAAAGATTACAAAGAGTGCCCAACCACACCAAAAATTAGTCATCTTAGATGCTGACTGAAAACCACAACAATTGGCTTAGAAACACACCATAGCCACATCATTGAGCAATGCTAATTGTACTTGAGCTTCACTCTAAAGTTGAGGAGGTATAAAAAATCTATACTTAAAATGACGAGATAAAAAGATAAGTGACTAACTTCTTATAGCAAAATTCATTGTGTCAAGGGTTGATTCTAATAGTACTTTGAGGAGAATGGCGGATATGATGCATAAACTATTGTGCACTTGGCAAAATTACTGTGAAGAATCAACATCTATTGTCGAGAATAAAAATGCATATTGATCAGCTTAAGCTAGCAAGAATCATTACAAATTAGACCTCAAATTGGGATATCATCAGGTACAAAGAAAAAAATAACATATGGATGATGGCTTTCAAAACCCAACAAGATCTGCATCAGTGGATGATAATGTCCAACCCCATGAGGCTAATAAATAATATTATGAGAACGTGATTAGATAAATGTGTGGCGGTATACTTAAATAACATACTTGCTTACATAAAGGCAGAAGAGAAACATACCAAGCAATTGGAAAAGTCATTAAAGTTACTCAGAGTGAATAAATAAGTATAAATTATTGTAGATAGCACTTCTATATCTTAAATTTTAGATCATCAAGGAAAAAATAAAAATAAACTCCAATAAGATCCAAGCAATTGTTCACTAGCCTTAGCTGACAAATATTACAAAGAGATAGTTTCATCGGTTTGTATCAATATGTAAGAAGATTCATAAAAGAGGATCGTATTAGCAAAACGTTAGTGCTGACTGTTATAAAGAGGAGCTAACCTAAAATAAGCTTTCCGAGAATTAAAGGATCATGTTAGTTTGACCATTAACCAAAAATAAGGATCATGTTACTGCTGACTGTTAGAGCTAACCAAAATAAGCTTTCAGAGAATTAAAGGATCATGTTAGCTTTCAGAGAATTAAAGGTTCAGTTTGATCATTAACCACAACAATATTTGCAGTCTCAATTAAAGCTCTAACAAATCAAGCAGACAAAATGGATGCTAGACCTTCAACAATTCAATCTAATGATAATTACAAGAATGAATCACATAATAAAATGACAGACATACTTTTCTGACCCTCATGGCTTTTAAAACATTATTGGAAGTCATCATACCAATAGCCAAGAAAAATGAGAATAAGAATTTTTGAGATATATAGATTATTTTGAGAGAACTACCAAGAAACCAAAACTAACCATATATATAGCAGCCAAGAAGGTATGCTATACAAGAATAATTGGTTGTGAATATCGAAGGAGGCTGATTATGTCCAATGAATCTGAGAGGCTCATACACCAAATAAAAGAACATTTTGGCATCATCAAGACACTACTCAACCAATAGAGATATATCTACTGGTCAATGAAAAAAGAGAATGTTGCTAGGTTCATCAGAGGATGTATAATTTGGTGTACAATAAACACAACTAGTAGGAAAGGATTATATACTCCCTTGCTAGTGCTTACTAGTAGGAGAGCATGCATAAACCTGAAAGTCAGCTTCGGCAAACATCCCCAGATCAGGAACAGTAGTATGCTATTCTACCATTGAGGGATCTTTCCTCATTGGAACATACACGGGCTTTTTTCTTTTGTTCAAACCTTTGGAGGTAACACGCCCTCCATCCACATGTGTAGATTTAAGCTGAGGATAATGCTTGGAATATTGCGACACATCACGACTGGCTTTTAAACAATGAAAGCAAAAAATAGGCGTATTTAAAAAAAAACATACTTGGAAGCACCTTTCTCTTCATCTCCAATTCAAATTTCAGATTTAAACTCCTCGATTAAGTCAATTTCAACCAAAATCCGAGCAACCGAGGGGTGAAGAAGATTTGAAAAAGATTTGACATCACGTAGTTGACTTTGACATGCTTGCTAAAGAAAAAAACCCAACATGTATAAAATAGAATGCAAAATCAAATGAACCTTAAGCAATGGAAAATTGATCCACATCGGCACAATGAGAGGTTCACTTCTTGAGTCAAAATTCATGGTCCATTTTAAAACTCTCATGTGACAATTATCAATGAAGTAAGATTCTCTTATAAAAATTCTAGTATAATCTACTTCATTATAGAGCTTAATCAAAACATGTCAGAAATCAATTAATCCCACATTAAAATCATCAGATAAACACACTGTTGATAAACTTCCGAATAGAAACCATCGGAAGTTTTTCATTAGAAGATTTTCCAACAAGAGCGAATTAAATTGGCTTAGTAAGCATTTGCAATTCATCATTTGAGAAGAGGAAGGCTGATTTACCTTGAAGAGAAGTGATAGGCATTATTCCAATTAAGCCACTCGCCGAGGAAGTGTTTCTCAAGGCATCGCAAAAAGATGTGGGGGCCGACCTACTCGCCACATGCCTATGGTGGAGATTGGGAAGAGACGATGGAATTTGAGATGACGCCTGTGGGAAGAGATGACAGATTGGGAACATTTATCCCATCCATATAGCACAGAAGGAAGCAGTTGTTAGAGAGCTGCAACGGTCACCAAGTGGGAGGAGGTGAAGCCGCCAACGAAGTCGCGATCATTGTATTTTTAATACAAAATTCTATTATATTTCATTTTTTTATTAAATCCCTTTAAATGACTAGACATCATATTATGGCCAATCCTATTGAGGCAATAGAGATCAAGCATAGACCAAAATGGTGTTTGATGCACAGGCCAATGCCTAGGTTTCTAACATTTACATTTGAGAGCAAGTTGTTTAACAACTAATATAAATGTAGCATCATTTCAATATATTTTACCATGAACACTAAATCAATTTCAATAATGCTCACAAGATACTTTTGAAAGCAAATTAATGCATATCAATAATTTTGAATACCATTATCTTCTTGTTAGATACTATCATATATCTTAATCTTTTCACAAGTTTTACTTGAGAATTCTTCCCATGAATTTTTCAATCACTTGTAAGAGATTGGGATGAGACATTTGCAAGGAGATATATAAATTTCGCCTCCAAAGCTTGTGAAAACTATAGATTTAGATGAAGTCATTACAAGTGATATCACATAATTAGGTTGAGACTAAGCTTTAGTGATATATTTAGGTTTGTTTGGTCAGGGATTGACATTAACAAAGCAAGATAAGCTAAGCTAAACTAGATGAGATCACTAAGTGAGTAAATTGTTTAGATGGTAAATAATATATAATGAAATAGGCTAAAAAGTTGTTGGCTGCTCTTAAGACAACCTATAGAACTAACTTATTGATCAATTATTTTATTTTTAAATTCATTGATATGTAGATATAAAATACTAATATTTAAATTAGTTAATATACAACAGCAACATTAAGCTTTAATCCCACTAGGCTACATTAATCCTTTGTTTCTATTGTGCAAAATCAAATAGAAGCCCCTCACAAAGTTCCAAAGAAAGATCCTTTCTAGTGATTTTTGGTCTTCCTCTTCCACTTCTAATATGGATAAAATTCATAAACTCAATTAATCTAACAAGAGCATTGCACAGTTTACGCATAATATGCTTGAACCATCTAAGGTGGCATTCTCTATTTTTATCTACTATTATAGCTACTCTAGCCTTGTTACAGATAAACTTATTTCTCATTATATTCTTACAACTATAGCAACTCATCGAACTAAACGTCCTCCTCTCTGTAACAATTATTTTATCAATAATTTTCTTCATTGTTGGCCAACATTCAGCCCCATAAACATAGTTGGTCGCATATAAAATTTTCCTATAATTTTGAGTGAGAATTTTCAATCTCACAACACTTCAAAAGCGCTACTCCATTTCATCCAACTAGCTTAGATCATATTAATCACATTGCCTATATATTAGTTAATATACTAATATAACAAAATTTATATTAAATATTAATTTGTTTATTAGTAAAATAACTTATTACCATACTGATTATAATAAACTAATTATTATTATATGAATATTAACACTTATATAATTAATAAAAGTTACAAATATACTGAATGATAGTTTTTATTATAATAATTTATCAATATTAACCACTTTTAAGAGGTTTACTTAAACACTCAAAAAGTAAATTCTAATTTTTTGCATATTGCTTTCAATGTATTCAATATAAATCAAAGAATTCAATATAAATAGAAAAATTATTTAATAAGTGTTTTAATGAATTTAACTATAATATTCTCTATTTTATTTCATTAATTTAGAGAAGGCTTATGAAAGTAAATTCAAAATAGAAAATATGAAGTGTAAATTAATCAAAATAGAAGTTAGAAAAATTGAGATAAGACAATTGAAAATCATATTATTAATAAAGCATTAGGTTCAAATATATTGGCTCTATCATACAAAATAATGGCTACATGGAAGCAATGGCTGTGTTTGCCTTAAGCAACCTTTTTAAAGTCTAGCTTAAGAAGTATATGTGAGGTCACATAGCCAAAATCTCGTTTGGGGATTTATTGTTTAAGCCTGGCTTAAGCTAGAGCATAACAGGCTGTCAATGTTAGCTAGTGCTCGGTATAAAAGATCAACAGGTTGTTTAATAAGCTAGAAAAATACACTTTGTAATTCTTGTTAAGTGTTTGCAACTAGATAAATTTACTTTCAAATACTTACATGAATTTCATATTTTCATTAATTAGTCGTCAACATTTTTTTTATAATATCGTTCATCATTGCCATAGTTCTTATTGTTAGTAAGCATTGTCATTCATCGAATCACTTATCTTTCTTTTATGATTAAGTTTCTTTTTGATGGAAGGAAAAACATAGAATAGTTTGTATGGTGAAGTTAGCATGAACTGATTAGCGTGCATGACTAAAATAGTTCGAACTTCTACATACACACCCCAGGGTTTCTTCATGCACTGTTGCGTTTGAAGTAATAGTTATATTTATTTATCACCTTTGCAAATAAAAAAGTGTTGTTTGAGATAGCAGAATTCATCATGGAATTTCATTGAAAATCTTTGGATAGCTAATTCACCAAACTCTCTAGTACCCCGACATTACATGAGTTTTAAATGCCTCAAATTTTACTTTGCAGTCAGTTTATTCAAATCACTTGAAAGTAAAATGCATGCAACCCCTTACTTTATTCTTGCTCAATAATTGCTAGTATCACACACGCTAAAATTATACCACATAATTAATCATTGTTTATTGAATCTGTCCTCTAATTTCTATATATTTGTCAATTTTTATAATTTTTTATTATTTAAGTTAAAGCCCAACTGCACGTCACAGAGTGTATGAAATGGCCTAATGGTGAGATGCTTCAATGCCTCCTAAGCGTGTTCAATTCTCTCTTCTGCACGCACCCAGGCAAGTAAAAGGCGCTAAGAGATACGAAATGCAAGAAAATTAAATATAAATAATATATAGCATGTCAACTGCAAAAATGAGACCAAGAAATCCATATATTGTATCCTAAAAAAGATTAATTATACAAGTTTAGTTAAATGAAATCTAAATATTTTAGAAGATCTCTTCCTTAGCATCAGCCAATTTGCATTAGAAAATAAAGATCGATAGTTGAGTAAAAATACCATTGAAAACCCTAATAACACAATAGTTATCACATAGGTTGCATATAGCCTGACTATCTACAGGTGGAATATGGTAATACTAGATAAAAAAGAATCACTAACATTATATATATAATAGAAAAAGATGCAAGGAACACGAGATTTCTGCTTTTGTTGTACTGTTAATATTTTAAGTAAGGACTTCATTTACATTGAATTTATCATACTAGATAGCAGAAATGAAACAGCATACAGTCTATAGTTAAGCATCCTATTCAGGAATAAATTTTGGAGTCTCAAATACAACTTCAAGGTACATGATGCATTGGCAAGGAAAATGCAAAGAGCTAAGACAATTTTGCAGAAAGACCAGCTAAATTAGACATATTTCAACAAGAACTCTTTTAACATCACCAAGTCACTTAATATTTTTCAAAGATGGCCTGACAAATATTATGAAAGTTATTAAGAACATTAGTAGTCTGTTCTTGAAGACTTGCTGGACATACTGCATCACAACAGAAAATACAAACAGTAGCAAACTTTATCAGTACCTTCCTATCCGTTCAAGTTCATCAATCATTGCAGGATGCATATTTTATCTAGCAACTCCACTGCTACATTTTAGGAAGGGCGGGGCATTACAGTACTTGAGTCCAAGACATTTCTAAAAAGTTACCAACATAAATATATTGAAAAAAAAAAATTAAGACAAAGCTCAGTAGATTATCATTCCTAAGAACTCTTGGTTTTCAATTTTTTCTGTAAAAAGACAAATCAATGTGCACAAGAGCAGGCTATATAACAAACGTATCGTGCAGTGTACAGTGCACTACCAACAAAATAAGCGTTTCTATTAAAAATAAGATGCGCATGCCTACATCTACGATATAGTGCATAGTTTATAGTGTAGATAATGTGTGGTTTTTTACAATCTTCTGATAGAATGATAAGAGTTTATTCTATTTAAAATTGTTTCAATATTATTTTTACACAAATTTAAATTTAGGTTTAGAATTAAAGTGGAATAAAGATGGAAGAAGCTACAGAGTCAAGTAGCTGGAAATTAGGGTCCCTTATCAAACACCTATATTCGATTGGTAACATCTATTTGATCATATTTTGGTGTCTAGAGAATACTTTATAGGCTGGCGAGCATATTGAGATATTCTAAGGTTAAGCTGTCCACCATATAAGTCACATTGATCAATAGAAAGGAAACCCTAGAAGCAAAATAGCTGTCGGAGAAATCCTTCTGAAATGACGAAATGACGGAACCGTTAAGAAAATTTGGGATCTGCTGAAAAGAAAATGACGAATTCAAATGCAGCGCGACCCGTATGGGAAAAGTTTATTCTATTTAAAATTGTTTTAATATTATTTTTACACATTTAAATTTAGGTTTAGAATTAAAACCTTAAATCATAGACCTCTAAACCACAAATACTATGATTTGATTTTGAAAGCATAAAGCGATAGCTTGTGGGATGTTACGGACATTACGGTGTGAGGTTGAGCTCGCAGAAGAGCAAGATAAACTCTGACGAAGCCGCGTAGTGGGATTTGGTCAGAAACTTCTATTGTGGCACATCAGAGACTTGTTCCTTCATAAGACCGTTAGTATAGCTGTTGTGGATAATATAGTGCTTTACATGGCTGACGAGTATCTCCAATTGGGAGCAACTATGATGCAAGCAAACAAGGATGTTAACACAATGAGAGCGCCAATGATACAAGGTCAACTGCAAGAACAACATGAGATAGTAAGTAGGTGGCCAGAAATCAACGTATTATTTTTTTTCTTTAGTTCTCGCAATTTTGCATTACTTAAAATCTTTAAGTCTCGCTTTTGCTCTCTCTTTGAGATAATAAGTTGATTGTGAACATTATTTTTTGCACTTAGTAATACGGGCATATTTTAGTTGCAAATTTTTAAAAATACAAAACTGAAAATCGTTAGGTTTAAGTTTATCATTATTTAGATAAAATATAATAGAAGAATGCAGTGTTTAAGTTAAAATTAATGATACAATATTAACTATAATTGTTATTGATGATGCTGATCATTATGAACACCTATATTACTGGAAATAACAAAAAAATATTTGCATTTAGTTATAAAACCCTCGTGCAATTGTGCATTCTATGCTATTGACAATTAAAAATGTCAAAATGATTGCAAATTAAGCAAGCATATGCTTGTTTTCTTGTGCATGTTGATGGGTGGGTGGACAGCATTTGAAAATTTAAGAATATAAAAAGCACAATAAAAAGATCATTATTAATGATCTACCAAAAACAATCATCACTAGGGTAAAAGTATATCATCAACTAGTAATACTAATAAAAACCATTATAAACTATCTAGTAGTAAATCATGTAATAATAGTAATGTTGATCTTGCTGGAAAATAATAGAATAATAGTCATCAAAATAAAAGTCATCATAAACTACTAATAGTACAGAAGTAATGTAAGACCTGTCCAATCACTCGTGTCAGCAGCACCAAAATTAGCACAACTTTCTGAATATGAAATTGCTGATCCAGAGCTAGATCGATTGCTAGCATCCCCTTCAAAGGTTCTAACATTTTGGTCTAGTTCAGACAGTCGCATTTCACGTTCACATTCCACCAAACCATTCATATGCTTTCTTTTCAAAAATTTATGTTCTTTAGTCTTAAAAGAAATTCTTTTCATTTTAGCAACCTTAGGCTCTTCCCATTCAATTGGATCACGGGCATGCAAAGGGGTATAATTTACCAAAGAACCCTTTGTCCTCCATCTGGAACCACAAGCATTACATAAAACTGGCTTTTCAGGGGGTCCATTTCGCCAAAGAGGAGTGCCTGTTGCATGACATAGCTTTAGAAACTTTAACAATAGAAGCAGTGGGTATAAATTTGGCTTTGCTAATATGAAAATCAAAATAAACCAATGTTTAATGCACACAATATAATCTTTTAATGCTAAGCTATTATACTCAATTTAAGGCAAAATACAATGCACAAGCCTACAATATTAAGAAATAAGCTATTCTATCTTCATAAATTGGCATTAAACTTGATAACATGTATACTGCATATAAATTGTAGTGCTCTTAAGTTTTCTTTTCTTTTAACTTTTTATGAAATGATTTTTGTAACAAGCTTTTATAGTATTTTGGAACCTGAAAGTTCAAAACAAACTTAGCGCAAGGCATGGTGTGTAAGTAGATCTTAACATTCAGATTTTATATATGTCCGTAAAATGAAATACAATAAAGTAGTCAAAATTTCTAAAACTTAATAAAATAAAACTACCCAACCTTGATAAACCATTACTCTATGGTAATAAATAATGCTCTTTGCGACATACTCACATGGAAAGGAATTCTAATTCTACATAGGCAAGCGTATCTACATCTTGATGATGTGATGGGACCTAAGGATTTCTTACTCTAGTTGAGCCACATTTGAACTAAATACATCTACAAATTGCTCATTTATATAGAATAATTTGTTAATGGAATAAGGAAAATTTGAGTTCCCATCCTGCGTGCTATCTTCATAAGACTGTACAAACCCTTGCTCTATATGTAACAGGTCAAACTAGCTTTTAAGCCACAATTATAGAGCGAAAGGAGAAGGGAAAGGTGATAAGTTAACAGACACTTATATCAATAAAAACAGCATTAAGTAAAATAAAAAATTAGCATCAAAATTAGTTTTAATCAAAAAGATAGTATTGTGAACAACACAACTATTCCACTCATCACATGTCTCTGATCAAATTTCATCAAAAAATTGTAAGCAATTGTCACTGAACAGTATATTCTTTAAGCATACAGCATATAATAATGACATAAGAACAGACTACAAAATGAAGCATGAACGAAAGAAAAATAAAAAGAGGTTAAGTTCTTGAATATATAAATATGGAAAAAAATAAACCAATTGGACATTCTAAAAAGGCCTGATGATGAAATTAAAAAAAACATTGCCATATTATTTTTTATCGAAGTCTTTAGAATGCACACTGATCACACAAAGAGAATTCACAAACTGCAACATCACACTAACTCAATATATAATACAATGATATTAATTAGAGGTTCTGATACATTCCTGGATGCTTACAACATGATAAAATTAAAGCATAAGGAATATTAAGATTATAAGATCAGCAGTACATAAACAGTAGATGAAATAAATTCAGTATCAGAGATTGAACATTGCAAACATTAAAAATCATGGCTTGAGAAGCCTGCTACCAGCTTAAAAAATGCCTCTTAGAAAAAAGATGCAACAATATTTCTAATAAAATCAATCTCTCAAGAAATAAAAACTTAACAATTAACACAAAAGAAAGTAGAGAAATAAACTTTAAGCATCATGTCAATTCTAAAAGAAACAAAAGGTATTATATTTTGATGAGCTATTCAACGTCTAATACACATAAACCGATGACCTTAGCTACAAAAAGGGGATTAAATTTTTATATGAATTTCAAAGGATTAGAACAGTCAATTCAAAGAACGCTAGGATATGCTCTAAAATTATAGGCCAGCAATACAAAAAAAACTTCATATTATTTTTCCCCAATCCCCATGCAAATTCATGTTCAATTTTAGAAACATTAAGTATATTTATTTAAAAATAAGAAAAAAATATGATAAGAATAAGAACAACACCAACTGCCAACAGCAGTAGCAGCAAGGTCAAAAGCAAATCCAGTAGCGGCTACTTTGCTTAAGAAACACACAAACTCTCATAAACAAAGGTAAACAATTTCAAAATAAGATTATAACAGCAAGAACTGGAATTAAAATCCATGAACAAAAGCAAGGTTCATGAAACGCAAGAAAAAATATTAATAAATAAAACAAATTAATGGGAGGCATGAACAAAAGCTCACTTGTAACTCCACAATGACGGCAAGGTCCATGTTTTCCCATGCCAAAGATTTTGCTTCTTTCTCCTCGTATAAATTCCAATAAAAATTAACGAAGCAAAAAGATTAAAACCTATTGCTTTCTTTCTTAATTTTCTGGGAAATTCAAATTAGTTTGACTATATATTTTTAGAAAAGCATTCTCATGGCCCTTAAATTATGAAAAAACTTTATAGGGCTTAGGGCCTTTTCTTCTCATAAAAAAGAAATTTAGATTTTCTGTAAGCAGAACCCTAGGCCGTAGCAGAAGCTCTTGGTCTTTCTATCCATAGAACAGCAGAGGAACGGAGGAGACACAGAGAAACTTAAGAAAGAAAGAGGGCAAAGAGAGTGGAGAAGCAGGAATGAAGAAATCAGGAAGGGTTAAAAATTCTACAGATTAAAAAGTTTTTTCTTAGGACGGAGATACGTGTAATCCAATGGAGGAAGAAGAAGACCACTGGAGGAATCAAATTAATGGTGGGGGAAAAGGAGAAGAGGTGGTGAATAAGTGGGCAGAGGCCTTTTTCTATTTTTTTTAATTTTGTTTCAGAGTCTTCAACTTGTACCAGTTCTCCACTATATATATATATATATATATATATATAATTGAAATGGAATTTTAATTGAAATTTCATCGAGTTCAAAATAAGGGAGCAATTTTATATATGTTAAATGTAAAGATTGCTTACAATTTAGTTAGTATTAAATAGATTATTATTTAATTAATATGTTAGCTAATTAGAAATATATATAGATATTCAATGCATATGTTTAATTGATATAATGAATTAACTAATATTATTGATTTAATTAAATTTTTTAACATATAGCATAATTACAAACTTATTAATTAGATTAAATTTCACAATCATTAGTACTAAAAAATTTAAATTGTATTAATGATAATTAGCACAATTTTAATTGTTAACCTAATTTATTTAATATATATTCATATACAGATTTAATTTAGTATTAAATAGATTGCTATATAACTATTATGATAGAATAATTAATATCATTGATTTAATTAACATTATTAACAAATAATATTATTATTTGTATTAGCTCAGTAAATTTATTTAAATACACAAATTGATACTTAATAAAATAATCATTAATTTTTATGATATCATTTTTTAATATTGATTAACATAATTATTTGGTTATTATATTTATATCAGTGAATTTTTCTATACGATTAACATAATTAAATTTATTAATGATGTGAATAAATGTTATAATTATTATAATTTTAAAATCAATAAAAAATAAGCTTAAATAAAAGTAAATTACACATATTTTCTTACAAAAACTATAAAACTGTATGACTCTCATCAAAATATGATTTTTAATTGTAAATGAATAATTCTTAGGGTGCTGACTGATTTCGGCGTATTAACCCAAAACCTTTCGAAATATTACAGATATACCCCGACGTTTTTTTTTTGTTTGCACAAATTTCTAGCTTTGCCAATGGTCTAAAACTAGTATGAAAAAGAGTACAAAATCGAATATTTTACATGAAAAAAATCGGCACTGAATATCGAGAGATAATAATATAAGAATGCAATTTTAATTTTCAAAATTAATATTTGAATATTTGAATTATAATATAATATAGGCACAAATTTAGAGTTGTATGTTTTTATACTTATTTCTCTTCATCTATAATATTAAAAAATCATGTTATGAATATTATTATGACCATTAGAATTATAATATAATGCCATAAGTTCAATGCCTGTATTTGTATTTTATTAAATTAAACATCTTTAAGTATTAATTGCTGTTATTAAATATTTATTACATAACTTTTTCAAGAAAAATATCTTAATTAATGCTGTTTAGCGTAGGCTGCCACATAACTTACACCTGTGCCGAGCAAAAATACCAATGGGTCAATACTTTTTATGTTTCATTCATTTGCGTTTATTTCAGGTTCTCATTTTGCAGCAATATTGCGTGTAATAAAAAATAAACGGCAATTTTGTAAATATGTAAAATTGAGTGTCAGATATGTAAATAGTTGAGAGTTTTCGCGGTTGGAGCGAATCGTTTACCTATAAATCAATGTTCTTTAATAATAAAATCTTGCATCAGCTTCTTAATCATTTAAAATCCTGCTCCCTTTAGTAAATTTATTGATAAAAATAGTCACAAAATGTCTCATCATATTAAAACACTTAGAATTAGTATTTAACTTATAATAATTAAGATTTATTAGTAAAAATCATTATTAAAAATCCATTAACCAAAAAAAAGATATAGGACATTTTTTTGGGAAACAGACAAAGAAAGTATGATTTTTTTGGACACCTAAGTATTTGTTTGGTGGTAATTATTTTTTTTTGTGGTGTGACTCCGTGACATATGTCCCATCATTGATTTTTCCATGCAATTTTTTTGTGTATGGATGCTTGTATGGTTTATGCTCTGATTTTGCTTTATTGCTTTATTGTTCTTGGTAATTTCGTTTATTGCTTGGTAATCATCAACGATATCCCTTCCTATTATTTCTGCATGTGCTAACCTAATTTTTTTTTTTTTTTACTAGGGCTTTGGCATGTTAATCAGATTATTTGTGGAGCTTTCTTAGGTGAGGAGCAAGAGCATGAGAATGATCATATTGCATTACTTTTATTAAACTATGGCTTATAATAATCATAGATCTGTATGTTTTCTTACTACGTCTCCTATTCTTAGATGAATACATTTTCTTTTATTTTATACTACTTAGATGTAATGTATGGTTGTTATCTTATTTCTTTCACATCTCTATTATATATTAGATTTAGTACTGGCATGATTACTTACGCATATAATCCCATACTTAATGATGGAATAGTGAGACATCAATACAACATTGATTGGGGATTACCATAGATATTGCTCCGAGTTATTATGTTTAGTGATTAATAATTCGATGCACTACATGTGACATCCCCCAATTTTAAGGCCAACGAGGATTCGAGATTTGGGGTTGGCTGTCGATGATCATAGTTGGGATTTGGCATAATACTATAAAACATCATAGCTATTTGTTCATCTTAATTTGAAATATAAAAATTCGATATTTTATTGCAATATTTGTACAATACTTTTTATAAGAGTATGCTATCTTTATTCAAATACATGAAAGATAATAAAAGTGAAAGTACATCAGTTGTTTATTTCAGGATTGTACCAGCTCCTCATCGAAGTCCTGACCTGACATTTACAATGAAAATGTCCTGGTTCAATCCCCGTTAGAGAAATACTCAAAGTGCTTTGGATATCATTAATTACATTATATATTTAAGTGAGAAGCATGAAATTGAACTTGTAAGAAATAAGGAAAGTAAATTAATAAGAATAAAAAAGATAATCGTTCCTATACTGAGGATTTACATTTATTCGAGTGGGCAAAATATTGAATCTTGAGGAATAAAGCATATCTACTTAATTATCATAACTTTGACTTAAAAAAATAATATATATATATATATATATATATATATAATATTTTATCTGTGCTAGCCCTATCGTAAACATAATCATAATATCCATATGTCTTTAAAAAGAAGAATGATAGCAAAGTTTCCTCGTTCTAAGTATAAAATTACATTATGTGCATACTGTAAATAATTTTATTGGAACCCCATTTTATTTATTCAAGCATGTTACCTATTTTTGATAGTATATCAAATAATGAGAGTATACTTAAATAGATACATTCTTAAATTTTTATGATTCAAAGTCGAGCAAAAGCATGCAATTAAATCAACATATATAAATGCACTTCATAATATTCGTGGTACCGGATTTGTGCTTATGTTGATGTCTCACGAATCTATGTAGAAAATTCTTGTTAGAAAGGTGATGATAAATTTTGCATTTATAATTTATTTATTTAATAATAATATTATGATAATTATTATTTTTCTTTCTCTTTCTCTCTCACTCTCTGCTAGTAAAAAAAATAAAAGAATGGAACATTATTATGATAATAGTCTATGAGAATAATAATAATAATAGTGTTATTATTATTATTATTCTTAAAGAGAGATTATTAAGATTAGAGGATGATAATAGTAATAATACTAAAAATATCATTATAGTAATGATGATGAAGATAATTATAATAATAATAATAATAATAATAATAATAATATTATTATTATTATTATTATTATTATATTATTATTATTATTATTATATTTTTATCATAATAATATTATTAGAGAAAATATTATAATGGAAGATGCTACAATACCTTAATATATACCCCCTCCAATGCCCCGCAATCATTATTTCATTTAAAACAATCATTAATACATTTAAAATTAGTGATTAATTCATAATAAATGAGATTCACTGTTATAATCATAATTAAAAACTCATTAATAATCTTGAGAAAAGTGCTGGGTATTTGTTGGGGTATTATAGCATTTTCCTATTATTATTATAGTATTGATGATGATGATAATAATGTTTCTATTATTGAGGAGAGATAATAATAGTAATAGAAATATTATTATTATTATTATCATAAAAATAATAATATGATGATGTATTTTTTTATGATTATTATTATTATTATCAATATTATTATTTAAGAAAGATGGAGAAAAGAAGATGGTAAAAGTAATATGAAATTAATAATAATAATGAGGCTAAGATTATAATTATTATTATTATCACATATATAATAATAGTGATATATACTAATAATTATGATAATATTGAAAATAATGAATGATAATAATGATGGTGGAGATAATAATATTATTAATATTGATAATAATAATAATAATAATAATAATAATAATGATATTATATTATTATTATTATTATTATTATTATATTATTATTTGACAATATATATGATAATGATATTTATTTATTATTATTATTATAAGTATTTATTCTAGAGAGAGGATATTATATAATAATAAAAAAAAGAAATATTATTATCATTATAAATGATATATATATATATATATATATATATATTTGAGAGAGAATATTATAATAATTTTAATAAGAATAATATTTGATAATAATAATAATAATAATAATAATAATAATATTACTATTACTATATTATTATTATGCATATGATAGTAATAATTAAGCATGATAATATACTTATTATATTTTTATTATTATTATTATTATCATTATCATTAATGATAGTAATGATAATATCAATATTTAGAGAGATTATTAATAATAATACAATATAATTACTATGATGATAATAAAATTATTATTATTATTTCCATTATCATGATAATAATAATAGTATTAAAGAATTATTATTATTATTATTACTATCAATAATAATACTAATAATGAAATAAAAGTAGCAATAATGATAATAATAATAATAATAACAAATTAATGTTATTATTATTATTAGTATAATAATAACATAATATTATATAATAATTAGCATACTAATTATAATAGCAGTATAATAATTATAACATAATTATAGTATTATAACATTATAATATATATATATATAATAATAATAATTATAATAATAATAATAAAAATGAAAAGAGCAGCATAATAAGGAGAAGAGCAGAGAGAAAGTGCATAAAATATATCAATAAAAAAATTTAAATTAATACATTAGTATTTAAGTAAAACATCATGAGATAAGTAGATGACATTAAAATACTGACTAATGGAAAAGTTGTGAAGTTATAAAAGTTATATATGTGACATGCTGTCTAATGGCTGAAAGTATAATGCATTAAAGATGTGGTTTTAATACCCTAAAACCTCAAAATAAATTCTTCCATGAATACAAAGTAAAAGAAGATTAAAGAATATGTAAATATATAGTAGAACCCATAGTTGTCTAAGTCCTTAGATATTATGAAGTGAGATCCCAAATATAGTAGAATGTACGTAATCTAGTATAGTATTAGGCAATGAATTAAAGAGATCAAATTAGAAATTATATATAATGTTGTATTAAGGACTTGGGGATGGGTAGAGCAAGACATGGAAGGTTTTAAGAATTGCAGTTAACTACTATAAAACTGAGAAAATGTAGATATTTAATTTAAGGAAATTAAATGTAACAACCTAGGTTACTACTTGAGTCAATTAGGACTAAACCAAGTCTTGATTGTGATTTTAGTATGTTAATTAAGTTATTAAAAATTTAACACAAAGACCTAGTCCAAATCAGGAGCCGAATGGATCAAATCCTGATTTTGGAAATTTTAGGAACCCTAGAATTTGACCAATTTAAATTGACCTCAAATCAAAAATCCAACTTTACCACTGCACTTACCACCCCCAAATTAGCTAGGGGTGATGTTTTGGAAGCATTTGGAAGTCGTTGGATTTTTGGCAAATATTTTAATATATTTTAATACCCAAAAATTCGAATAATTAAATATTCATCGAAATCAAAATTTGACTTTGTCGTTGTGTTCCTCACCTCTTAATTAGCTAGGGGTGATTTATCAAGATTTTCAGGGATCATTTTATGATTTAATGTTGATTAAGAAAAATCAGTTTAAATATTTATTTAAATTATTATGTCGTCCACGTTATTTCCGACGTTTGATCGAACAGCGCGTAGCTTGCGCCGTTTGATCAAACAGAAGACCGATTCGACGGCCACTGGATCTTCTCCCTCGCGTCTGGAGCGACGCATTTCACAAGTTTAGGGCACGTGGCAGCGACCGCTCAACGCGTATCCTCTCGCTGCCGAGAGACCCTCCTCAAAGCTTGAACTTGGATCTAGGATATTTTTGGGAATGTATCGAACCAAGCAGGATGAAATCCCTTAATCGGCGCATCTGGAAACCCTAGTTTTAAGTAAGGCATTCTTCAGGTACTTCGCTTTTCCCCTAAGCATACCACTTTGAATTTTCCTCAATATAACATCTCTTTATTTCGATTAAGCAATTAATTGAACAATGGATTAAAATCAAAGTTTTAATTTAACTCACTTGAGCTTGATTCTTTCACCTATCGTTTGGATAGTAGTTTAGGGCATCGCCTAATCAAGCCATCCTGTACACCTAAGGTAGAAATTTTGAGCTCAATTAGGGAGTCTTGCAGTGAGCGTTCATTTGAGATATGAATCGTGTGCCATAGAGCTCTGTGCGCTGCTCGAAGAGAAGCCCTAGCTCCCCCGTTCTCGTCGCCCTGATGAGGGCAATGTATCTCGTCGATCGAATCGGGCCAAGCTCGACCTGCATCCTGAACTCCCGGACCCGCATTTCCAATAATGTCACCATCTGTGGGGCCCACACCTTCAGCGATGTAGGATTTTGTCATGGGCCCGCCTGTAATAACCCAAGGTTGTTAATCATCTTTTAATAATCTAATTAACTTCAAATCTCTTCTATCAAGCCTTAATTAGTCATTACAAGTAAATTCTAAAGTGTTGGTTCAATTTGGGATTTAAACAAACAAAACCCTAATTTTGGGTAATTTTTAAAATCAAAGAAATGAGAAAATTATTTTGACCTAAAATTAAAAATTCGACTTCGCCATTGCATTCCTCACCCAAATTAGCTAGGGGTGATGTTTTGGATACATTTGGAAGTCGTTAGATTTTCACTGAATACTTTAATATTATTTAAATATCCCGAAAAATGAGAAAACTAAATACTCGTCGAAATCAAAATCCGACTTCGTCGTTATGCTCATCACCGCTCATTTAGCTAGGGGTAAATATCTGGTAATTTTTAGAAATTATTTAATAAATTAGGAAAATTTAATTATTCAACTAATTTAATTAAATTTAAATATAAATAAACTCTTTTTTTCTCTCCTTACCCTAACCGCAAGCCCTAAATGCCATTCACTTGCCTCATTCAATCGGCCGACCCTTCTTTCTTCTTAGCTTGACACGCAACTCCCTATCTTCTTCGAGTGATCGACGACGTGTGGTGCACCGCTAATCTCTCCAATAGGAAGGCTCGTGAAGATGAGATCACCGCCCATATCTCAATCAAACCCATGCCGATCCCCTCGTTATCAATACCTCCTCATCCTCTCGACACAGGAGGATCATTCGAAGGCAAGACAAGGAAGCTTGGCTCCGAACCCTAGCGGCTAACTCATGACGATCCAATAAGGTACTTTACCCGATTTTTCCACCCTAATGCTATATACGTAAAAATCTTGATTATTGATTTAGGTCTTTAAGTTATCGAATGAGGAATTAGTTAAGGTCTAATTAATCCTAAATCGCATTCTATTAGGACCAATCTATGCAATCCTATATAAATTTTATTTACATATATATCAGTTGTATGCTTTTAATCAGTAATCTCTCGTTGTTCGGCTGTTGAAAAGCATGTTCATTATTATGCTGCTAATAAACTACTTAAGACTTATAAATCGAAATGAAGTTATCCTTATAATTTTAAGCTTTTGTAGCTGTCAAATGTTTGCTAATCTTCTTATATAGTAAGCACCATAAAGATTATAATTTTTTAGCAAATTTCTTGCAGTATGATATGGGCTAAAATTTTAATAGCATAATTTAATTTTGTTATTAAATAACTTATTTTTCCTAACTATGATAAATCAGCAGTTGAGATTATTGTGATCATGTTTATCATTAGAGTTGAAATGAATGTTCATTAGATTTACAGTTCTGTTAAAGAAATTTACCATCACACTCATCTTTCGTGAAAGACCCAAACTTGAAAATAGACTCTAAATTTACTCATGTTTTGAACTGAACTTAAGATTTGCATGGATCACTGACATACTCGTACAGGATACGTAACATGCAATCTATTTTCTTGGGGCATACACTTATTCATGCAATCTATCATTTATTTTATAGTTCACAGCATCTATTTATGTATCTTAATCTTCCATTAATTGCATAATTATGAACATTAACGAAGATGGTCGCTGATGTTTGCTAATGCATTACTTCAGTTTTATATCAGTTCTTAGCGATTTTATATTGTGTCGTTGAATGAAATTCTTATTTTGTAATACCGTAGTGATGGTATAAAAATAAAATGGGTGTTGATGCGTTTTGGCTTGCTAGAGTGCTTTTGGCTTCCTATGTATAAGGGTTAGAGGCTGAGAAAGACAAGAAATTACATACAACAAAAAGCATATGACAATAAAATTATAGTTTTAGAAGTTTATATAAAAGTTGAATACTTTTAAGAGGAAGAAGCATACTCATGATAGTTAAATTTAGAGATTTTTCTCGATAGAATGATTTCTTGTAATTTCTCAATATTGTATCGTTGCATGAGACATGTATGCATCTAAAATTACTTACAAACTTTAAAGAAGTAGAAGTAAATCATGGAGGAAAGCTCAGCTTTTCCAATTTGAGGAGAAAATTATTATTTTGCTAATTTATTTTCTTTCCATGAATAACAATTTTGAATATTCAAGGTATCATCTTTGTTAAGTTGAAAAGTTTTTATTTATCAATCGTTATTCGTTACTAAACTTATTTTATTTCATTTAAATTTCTAGGATAATATTATTTTGAAAGTAAACAGAATATGTTGTGAAACTATTCTTTGATAGTTTGATTAAAAAAAAATCATCAGATAAAGAACTCTACATATGGATAATCCAACAGCTTCCACTATTTAATAGTGCAGCCAAATTTTGTTGTTTTACTCTTTATTCTTTAGCATATTGATTCAATATTTATATTTTCAGTCATTATTAAAATTCTAGTGATGAAGTATGATACCCTACTTCGACTCACCTCTTCGTTATTATGTATATAAGTGCCAATGTTGATTTGGGATTTTTAGTTATTATTAGAAGTTGAGTTTATGTAAATTAAATCATGAAGGATTTTGTATGGGAAACTAAGGAGCTGTTAGTTATTAATAAATTATTAAAACTGATAGACATCTTTACTAAAAGTAGTATTTGATTGTGCATGGTATTGTCTGATCTTATTCGGTGAGATAAAGTCAGCCTCATCCCAACAACGATGATGCAATTTTTGAGGTAATTACTGCATTAATTATCTGATTTCTCAAATCTTCAGTATATTATTTTGATAATCCATTGTTGCCCAAAGATAGTTATATTTGAATTTTGTATTTGAGATTAATTTAATTAGTATCTTATGGTTCCTTAGAATTAAGTTAGGCTAATATGCTTATTTTAAAAAGCTTGAGGTGCTGCTGGGAAAGCAAGAGAAATTATAAATAGATGATTTACTAAATTTTGAGGATTTTAATTACTGAAAATTACTTTGCTCATAATATAATAAATTCTGTTAAATTATAAAAACTATTATGTTTAGAATTTTCTTTGTGGGATAAAATGTGGCACACAAGTAGATGAATTTGAAGGGTCGAGTAAGGACCCACCAACCCAGTGCCGCTTGAGCTTAGTAACCATAGGGCTTAACTCCACCTTCACTTAGTGAATATGCATGAAGTTAGAGTTAGCCTTCTAATGGTCTCTATGGGCAGTATTTCTTTGACACATTAAACTCTAATCTCCATTAGGGCCTATTTTGGTGCTAATAGCTCCCCAGTGATTCTGGCTCTGCCACTTAGGGCTTTACGGTTCTCTCAATGTGTCTTGACCGGGAGATCATATAACGATCAATTCGAGGCAATGGCATCGGTTGGTTGCGGAGAATTTGGTGGCTCGAGCATAACCCTAGAAGCCTTCTACTGGGGAAGACGACGGAAAGGAGGAGCACAGTAATGGGTCGGGTCAGCCCTGACCCGCACCTTTTTAATTTTGGGTTCTGAATATTAGCCAATTTTTTGGAATTTATTTTGTTAAGGAAATTCAATGAAAAATTAATTATTAAATCTATCTAGATGATTCAATTAATGCGAATCATTCTATTTAAATTAATTGAATAACTTGCTCAATTTAAATTCAAATGATATGATCTAATATAATATTTTGATTAGAAAAATGCAAGAAATAATAAATTGCAAGAATATTTTTATTTCTGTGTTTAATTTTCATAATATTGCTTAATTACTCTAGGAGTTTGATTAGTGCATATTAAGATAATTAGTTATCCTAATGCTATGATTATAGTCTCTATTATTTTGTTATGTTATTTAAAACTTAATTGTAATGCTAGATTTAATTTTCCATGTTTAATTTTCTTAATTTATTGTTAATTATATTGAAATGTAATTAGTGAATAATAGTCTTAATAATTCTCTGATTTTAGTAAACTTCGTATCTATGTAACCCTTAGACTGTAAAGATTCTAATGATAACTGACAGACCTTAATTTCGTGTTAGCGCTTGCACACAAGTGTATGTGGTCTGAAGTAATAATGGAATAGTAAGTTTGAATTTTATTATCCTCAGGGAATGATGGTTTTGTTGCTAAGTTAAATCTATGTTCAATAATGTACAGATAATTTGTATTTTGGTTTTGATGGTTCTTAATTAAATAGTGCAAAGAACTTAAATGAAGATACTATTAAATTGAGAAGGGAGAGTTGGAATTTCATCATTAGATTTATTAAGGACAGGTGTTGTAATTAATTCATACAATTTTAAGCACTTAAAATCATGCTAACAAATCAGGTGAACATTGTATTCCTTATATTGGTTATCTAATTTTGATAAGTTCAAATCTAGTGCACAAGGTAAACATACTAGAGTTCTACCTCAGCTCATAGATTCTTATGAGATTACATTGGATTTATTTAGAACTCCTACATTTAGGTGATCAAAAATAATCTCTTAGTTTTGTGTTCTCGCAAGCATTGATTTCCACCAACTAGCTTCATGCGCTTCATATGCAGTTTAGCTAAGGAAGCGAACTCATCAGATCGCATGGACTATGTCATATCATCCATGAGTTCTCGTTGCCCTCTTCCTCCTTCAATGTCTACTGAGCCATAGAGCTTGATTGGTAGCTCTTGGCTCATAAGCAACATCTTCTAGGCTGAGCTCAAGGGGTTGTACAATTAGGCTCAAGAGCTTGTCACATAGCTCTAAGCTCTAATTGCACAAACACTTATACTCTAGACCAATTGGTGAGCTTTAGAGCTCAAGATGATTATGCACTAAGTCATTTCTTCCATTCAAAACCTGAGGTGTTTTACACCAAGAATCCTTGCTCATCGACGTTATGTCATGGCGAGGACCTTTATGTGCATTCCCTCTAGATCTAGACTGCTTAGATGACTTAGTGATTTTTATTTAATAAACAATTTTTAATTTAATAAAGATTTGCAAATATTCCATGCATTCATTCATAAGCACGAAATATAGATAGAAAATTAAGCACATCTTATTCATTGTAGAAAATTTACAACAACACCTTTTATAATCCCTACTCATCACATGATTACATCCCAACCCTCCCCAAAGAGGGTTTATGTAATGACCCCAATAATTAGATTGAAGATTAATCCAACATTGGGATATTACCTTAGCATCTAATACACAATTAGAAGAAAACTAATTAATATAGATGCTAAGTGGCCAAGTCTCTTTATGAGTAATTGTCAAGTTAAAATGATAGGCAATAGAAGATAATTAAGGAGACATGTAACACAATATTGTAAGTATAAATAATATAAGCAATTAATATCATCCACTCATTTAACCTAAGAAATTATAAATAAGGAATCACAACACAGATATACAAAGATAAATAGGTAAAAATAACTCAAGTAGCTTATAATTTAATTATTACAAAACCATTTAAAAGAAAAAGTAAGTGAGAATACAATCATTCTCTTACTTAGACTAAAAATGCAAGAAAACTTTAAAAGTAAGTGAAAGCTTAAAAATGCAAGAAAACTTTAAAAGTAAGTGAAAGCTATTCATTTTAGGAGATCTTCAAGCACTAGGACCAGCATTACCTGTATTAAAGAGCTCTTAATTTATCATATTTTAGTATTTAAATATGATAGGGCAAGTTAATAAAAAAAAGTATAGTTAGACTAAATAGTCTAAGCACATTTTAAGATTGGATACATTTTAAGTTAACATAATTTATAATTTAATCTAAGCATCGAAGCTATAAAAGCTGTCAAATAATAGAAGGGAAGTAAATATAACTGTAAATAAGATAATAAAAATAAGCTAACTAAGAATACTTACTTGTATATAAGTCCTAAACTGCATCCAAAAATGATAAGGGAAAAGCATCATAAAAGGTTAGAAACTACTATGTGCATTTAAAGTAAATGAAATGAAACTAATACATGTTCAATAAAATTTATGCTAAGTAAGTAAATAAAATACAATGAAGCATTAAATAAAATTAAGCAACATATATTTTATTCTAAATGAACTGTAAGTGAGCAAGATACATTACTGGAAATAGAGAGTGTAAAGCATTAAAATATATTAAAATATTCGTCAAAAATCCAACGACTTCCAAATGCTTCCAAAACTTCACCCCTAGCTAATTTGGGGGTGATTAGTGCAATGGTGAAGTCAAATTTTTGATTTGAGGTTAAATTGAAGAGGTCAACTTCTAGGGTTCCTATAATTTCTAAAATCAAGATTTAATCTATTTGACTTTTGATTTAGTCTAGGTCTTTGTAGTGAACTCTTAATGACTTAATTAGAGTACTAGAATCAAAAATAAAACTTTGTTTAGTTCTAATTGACCTAAATAACAACCTAGGTTGTTACATATTCTCTATATTTTCTTTAGGTATTGGTTTGTAATATTAATTCATAACTTGTATATTTTTTTTACTGTACTTTTATTTTGAGAAGGATATTATAATAATCTTAAGTGATTACCCTAGTTAATCTAGGCTAAACCAAACTTTGATTTTCATTTCATTGAACTTAATTAGTTATTAGAGCTTATCACTAAAAATTTAGAGTCAATCAAACCTCAATTGGCTTTATTATCAATTTTAGGACCTAGAAAATTAGTTAAATTAATTTAATCTCTAAATTAAAATATGACTGCATTTTTGAATTTCTCACCACTAAATTAACTAGGGGTTAATTTTTGAAAATTTTTGTAGGTCATTTAGACCTAAATTAGATTTATCTCATTTAATGTAATTAAAATAATTATAATAATATGTGATTAAATATTTCTAAACCTAATAGTTGGCGGGCCTCTAAAATCCCCGTCATCCTATGTTTTTTAGCCATAATCGAGCAATTCACATTGAGCATTCGATCGGGTACTTAGACAGTGTGATGACCGGGAATTGAGTTTGAGAATTTCCAAGAAATAATCCATACTTTGAAAATATACATTCATGAAAGTAAAGAAAATAAAATATATAAATATCCAAATTTACATTCAGAGCTATTCATATGAATTTCACAATTTATAATCATTACAAAAGAAGTTTGAAATTTTAAAATATCTTCATTCTGTTCACTTCTCAAAACTTTATCCTTAACTTTAATGCAATAAGATCTCCTTAAAGCTTAATTATCAAAACTTGAAATATTATCAATAATTACTAGTCAGGTAGGAGTATGTAGACCACTCTTATAAGAATTATATTCTAAATGTATTATATTATTGTGGTGTTTGTCTTTGAAGGATGGAAAGCAACACTGAGAATCTGTATAGATTGGGCCTGCTAGCAACCCCTATGAGTCATATAGAAGGATTTAGCCCTTTTTAGGAAGTGGGAAAATCAAGAGAAAAGACACACCATCAGTTCCTAATTTTGAATAAGCTACCGATGGGTAGCGAGAAAGCTTCCTAAAGGTTATGCTTATGGGTGTACCCATTTTGGCTTAGGAGTATACGAACTTGACTTTATGTTACAAATGCTTATTATAAAATTTATTTCATTCTTTTATTATATGCTAAACCTTAAGGCTAATATGCAGGGAAAAAGTTAATTTTATTTGGCAAATACATTACTTTCTTACTTGTGATGTAAAAATTTCCTTATCTCACTTTTACATTGATTTATGCCTATTATAGAATGCTAGAATATAATTCTTATAAGAGTGGTCTATGTACTCGTACCTGACTAGTAATTATTGACAATATATTTAGCTTTTGATAATTAAGTTTTAAGAAGATCTTCTTGCATTAGATTTAAAGATAAAGTTTTGAGAAGTGAGCATAATGAAGATATTTTAAAATTTTAAACTTCTTTTGTAATAATTATAAATTATGTAATTCATATGAATGGCTTTAAATATAAATATAGACATTTATATATTTTATTTTCTTTACTTTTATGAATGTATATTTTCAAACTATGAATTATTCCTTGGAAATTCTCAAACTCGATTCTCCGGCCGTCATAGACAGCCATCAGATAGCAATTGCGATCCAATGGATATAACACAATCACCCGTTAGAGAAGAATAGATCATGGTTATCCCGTATAATCGATTGATCAATCAAACGACTGGGATGCTTCAAGCCACCATAGGCCTTCGTCCCCACTTCTCGATATTATCCGACAGCTCATAATGAATATCCTCTGTGGTTGTATAGCGTAACCACATTGTCTCCGCTCTTCTGAGTATACCCTTATCAAGTCAGGCCCAACACTTTTGAGAACCCATGGCTAGCCATTAGTGACCAACCCATGATCTCCATCACCCTGAGGCTATAATTAGCCCTAAAAGTTCTTAGTGAGCCCCTTCGCTCATTGAGAATTCTTTATGGACCCTCTCTTGCTTTAAATTGATGTTGATCCTTCACAAGTTTTTCAGTCGAGCTCCCCGTTTGCTACTCGACATTTATCCAGTAGACTAATGGGTGTGTCTTAGTGTTCAAGCCTCTAGTCAATCGCAGAGAGCTCAAAGGAGACATCGGAGAGTACTCTAATCCTCTGGAAGTGTAGCGCTCTGTCCCGTCATCGCGCGCAACTAAAGTATATTTAAGGTTTGTACAAATAGTTGGCAGCAGAATAGTGCGTTACTCAAGGAGGAATTCCGCATCTCCCCCGAATATCTGAAACTAGAACTGAAGGGCTGTTGACTCAACCTTAAGAAAAGTTGAGAGCTAATACTTAAGATAAGAGTAATATCCTTATCATAAGTATTAAGTAAATACATATATTGAATTATGAATGGAATAAGAGGACATCAATATATATATATATATATATATATATATATATATAAGTATAACAATAATTCTAGTATACTGATCACATCACAATATTAAGTATAAGTAGTAGTAAATACAGAGTATGAAAGCTAAAGCACATCCATAAATATTCATCACAAAAGCTAAGTAAAATATTTATCTCAGAAAAGAAAAAAAATACATTCATAATTATTACAACTATTTACTTAATGAAAATACAAAAAGTAGTCTAAATACAGAACTGAAAGTAAGCTAGTGCAGAAAAGTAAATATTGATGAAGAGCCCTCTAAGGCTCCATAAACTCCTCCTAAATCTCCTGAAATGGCTCCTGATCTGGCTCAATAAACTGCTCTAAATTTTACAAATTATCGGATCCCAAAAGTACCACATGTTAAACAATGAGTATAACACATCAAAAGTTATTCTAAATAATTATAGTTTTCTAATATTTAACATTTAAGTGATTAAAAAAAACTGAAAAAAATATATTAAAATAGCTAAAAACAAAATAGTACAAAATTATAACTGAAATAACTGAAAATAAAACTATGCAGAACTGAAAGTAAAGTAAAAGAGAGCTAAAAATTTAGTTCTGAAAGTAGAGAAAATAGTAAGGAAACTGAAACTAAGTAAATAATACATTCAAACTATGTTGTATGCCACTGAATTTATATTTATACATCTGAATATGCCACAAGACTGTATGCCACTGATATTTTAACTTGATGTCACATGACACCCCACAGATCCTAGGTGAGTAAATGCTTGGCTAACAGAGTCCTTAGGTGAGCAAAGCGCTCCGCTAATGCTAACATAACTTATGCAATTATGATATGTCAAGGCTTTAATGACGGTATGACTTAAATTATCAAAATCTAGAAATAAATTCAAAATCAAGTAATGATTCCATTCGTCTCCATCGTGCAGAATTCATCTAAATGAAAATTTATGGAATGATCTGCATTAAGATTATACTTAGGCTTATCAATTGAAAAGGTTGTATATACATAATTGGTATGCTTCTAAGAAAAGTGAATTTAACACTTAGTTTATTTAACTGCACTTATTAAAGTGCATGATGAAAAGGTGTAGAACCCGGTTACAATTTATTATCTCAAATTAAGTTGCTAAATACCCTAATTACAAGCATACTTGTAGTGTCCTAAGAAGGGTCACCTGAGATACTTAGTTGCTTAACTGAACTTATTGAAATGCATGACAATAAGGGGTAGAACTCTATCATAGTTTATCCTCTCAAACAAAGTATTTAATTTTCCTAATTATAACACTCTTAGGCTTGGAAAGTTTACTCTAAGCTGGACTGTACTTATCCAATCATATAGGATAAAGCTAAGACTCTACAATCCTACTTAGAGTGTGGGGCCCCCGTACTAACAACAAAGAAATACGGTGCTCCAATTGTGGCAAACTCCCAACTTAAGTAAAGTTAGGTAAACCCAACTTGCCTTAAGCCAAGGACTTGTCACCAAGTACTATAACATTCATCAATATATATATATATATAAATATCAAAGTGGCGGAAGCAATAAGCGAGTAGTAACATCCACAAGCATACATAGTAGAAAGAGGAAAAATAATACAGTAACTCATCGAAATGCAGAAATGAAATACATCCAGAATTAATTGTTATAAACTGAAGTTTAAAGAACCAAAATGTCTCTCAATCTTACTGAAATAAAATACAAAATCTATCTAAACAGCAGCAGCACAAACCTCCTCCTGAACCTGCTCCTCTTCTGCGACACTGCCCACGAACAAGTCTGAATCTGACATTTGTCGGTATCACAAATGCCAGGGCCCTAGCCAATAAAATAAAAAGTTACAGTTAGACAATTGTTTAAGAACATTTTAGGCTATTTTAATGAAATGAATATTTTAAAGATATCACAATTTAAATTAGCTAAACATGCAAGCTGTAAAGGGTGCAACAAGCTATGAAGGAAAATGGTAACTATAAACTATTCATTTATAGCTAGCAACTAGTATGAAAAATGCCATACAATGCAAAATAAACAATGAGGCTAAAAGCTAAAAGAAACAGCAACTACAATACAATTTTGAACCTAACATACTTATGATCATATTAGCACATGCTGAGTATATAAAAGAAACACAAGTACTGAAAACATGCAATTCTAGCATCCTAAATATGCTAATATATATAAGTAAACCATAAGAGTATACATACAATATGCTAATTAAGAAAAGGAAAAGAAAATGCTACTGAGACATGTGGTAAAAGCACAATAATATAGGTAAAGCCACTGAGACATGTGGCAAGGTGAGCAAGTAATATAATATAAAGTCACTGAGACATGTGACAAAATAAGCAAATGCTGAAAGTAAGGCCCCTGAAGTATGTGGTAAAGCAAAATAGAAACAATACTGAACAATCCAACTAAAGTAGCAATAAGCCTAAGATATAGTACTGCCATACCAGCCAATAGACCATCCAGGGCCCCCAATACTGAAATATCAATCAATACCTAGCCAATAGGCCATCCCAATTCTCTAGGCCTAGGTCTATTCTACATAATACTATTACTGAAGAGGCAGACTAAGCTAGGACATATTCTACCAACTGCAAATAAGCCAAAACTGAATGATATATAATTCGAATGCTAACTTAGGATGTATCATCTATATCCTAAGTTCTCCTATTATGCTCAAGGAAATAAGCTCAATGTCCAAGGTATGCAAAGTAATCTAGTCAAAGTAAGCAAGAGACTCAATCTAGACTTATGTGATATCTATTATTGTCTATTTATCCAATCTAACTATTCTGAGAAGGTACAATTTTAGGATCTCTGACATCCAGCTATCGAGTAGAATCTCAGATTTACGTCCTTATAGTTAACATTAGAACTTGACAAGTTCTAATCCAAAAGTCATGTGATGATTATATGGTTTGAGTAAGTAAATCAATGACCTAATTTATTAATATTTTACTTTCTTATCCAAATCTTGCTTAAATAAAGTCAAGATTTAAGGATTTAGGACTTAAACTCCACTTTGGTGTCCCAATCCCAAATCCAAGGTAACAGTCCTATTAAAGATCTAGGGTTCTCAATTTCTACCCAAATTAAAGGTAAGGAATCCTATAATCTGAAAGATCCAAGAACTAAGAACTTAGTGAAGAGTTATTCTACTGGTTATAAGATAAAATAATCAATTAAGAACTTGAGAATCTAAGATCTATATTCAATCTTTTAAGATAATTTCATTATCTCATAGATTGAATCACCCTATACCCACAAGGAAGGCTTCAAAGGGTTACACAATCAATCATTTAAAGAATTCCAAAGGAGATAGTTCAATTCAAGTAGAAGATCTAAAGTCTAAAGTCTAAGATCTAAGATCTGATTTTTGATCACTTTTGACTCAAACTAGGTTTCCAATTTAGACTCTACTAATTGCATTTCTTTTGGCATTTAAGTTCAAAATCTAACTAAATTGAACTTATTAAGGTGATATTTAACAATTGCAATTATTAGATTTAAATACTAAGGCCAGATGACTTTTTTTTTTAGGATCACTTAAGATCTAAGTGCTTAATTAGGGTTTAAGTGAAGATTTCTTGAATTAATGTCCAAGTCATTAATAATATTAGCTGAAGAGTTCAGAGAACATTAATAATCTAATTTAGGGTTAATTTACTAAATTCCCCAAGGTTTAAGGGTATTTAAGCACATCTTGGCCAAAATGACCAAAATATCCCTCATAAGGCTGAAATTGGGATTTTATGGTTAGTTATCTAAATTAGACCTAATCTATTTTAATGGGTTTCATATTTATTAATGAAGTGGAGAATACCCTTATCTTAGGTTTTGATAACCTAATTAAGCTAATTAACACTAATCACATTTTTAGGCTAATTAGAGTGATTAGAGAATTTAGGGCACTCTAGGGTAATCCAACCTTACACTTAGATTATAATAGACTTAAGATGGCACTAGGAATTTCCCTACCAAACATTAGAGACTAATTTAGGGTTTAATTTACTAATCCTTAATTAGGGTGATTAAAGAGTGATTAAGGAAATTAAATATCCAAAGCTATCTTAAGGGTCTAACATTATTCTTTAGGGTTCAATGAGCAATCAGAGCCCTTAATTACTTAATTTGGTTATTAATTGAATTTATTATGATTTAATTAAAAATAGAAAAGGTTTGATCACTTATTTTAAATCTAACTATTGGATCTGTGATTTTATTATATATTTAGATTCCTTGTATTTTTTTGATTCAAATAGTATATTGGATCATACCATTTGGATTTGTATAGCTAAACCTATTTAAATAATTTATTATGTATGTTTATTTAAATTAAAACTATGGGATTCAATTAATTAATTACATAATTATTAAAAATGCATTCCCATAATTAATTAAATAGATGCGGCCCAAAATCGAAACCGCACGGGTCGGGGTCGGCCCGGCCCAGAAGGGTCATCTTCTTTCTCTCGACGGGTCCGTCCCAGGCGAACTTCTGCGTTAAAATTCTCAGTGCTCAGATTACGGCGGTGGCTTAGCTTGATCCTTACACGTTCCTAGGGTCGAGATGCGTCGATTGGACTAAGAACCCCTATCTGGATTCCTCTGGATCGATGGGGTGCTACTCACCCGAGACGCCTTCGATAGGGGCGTTTCAGGCTCACTGTGAGAAGACAATTCTCCTCACAGAGGCCATTAATCGGCCGGGATTCGATACCTACACCTTCAGGGAGGTGAGGCGAGTCGAACCCCTAAGGTTTCATAACTTGGGGCGTAGTCAATCGCTGGGTCCTTACTCAGACTCAGCCATGGCTCGACCGCTAGCTCAACCGATCGATACGATCGATTCGAGCTAACCTAGCCCCGGGTGAGAATCACAGCGGGTTCCCTAAGTGTCTACGGCTAATTAGGCGACATCCAGAGGTTCAATTCAAGACCGTATGAAGAATTGGATCGGGAAATTTTAATGGAGGAAGGCTGTACCTTAGCTTGGGGATTCGCAGTGACAGAGAGGGAACGGCTCGCTTAGGAGCTCTCCAAGCAGTCTCAGCAACTACGCAGGGGGTCTGAACGCCAGACCTTACCCTCTATCAGCTGTACTTAGCAGGTTCAGGCGCTGGGATCACCGAGAGCTCCAGGGACTTCAACTGGGAGGATTAGTGGGTCTCAGTGAGCAAAGGAGGTCACTGAGGCGAGCCGAGGGTATTTATAGTATTAGGAGCTATGGGGGTGGTTTCCTGAGCTCGGGCCTGGAGTGGAGGCTCGGGCCGAGGCCATTCCCATTTTCCCAAAATTGGGAGGGTCCTAGCCTCCCGTGCCATCCTACTGGGTTTGGCCACTCTCGGAAGGATCCTAACGGCCTAGGGGACAAGGCAGGAGGGAGCGGGGGACAATGCTGGCGTGTCACGGTACGAGCAAAAATTCCCCGTCGGGCCTTCGATTGAGCAGAAACAGTGATCCACAGTGGTGGGGCTCGGCTCCATCGTTTGATCGCAAGACCGTTGCAGATCGACGGTCATGCGGCTCCCAATTAACAGAACCGCGGAAGAGATCTCGGGCATCGGATGCCAGATGCCGATCGGGCGGGTAAGATTTGATCACGGTGCGCGGGATGGGAACCGTTGGATTGAGAGCACTAAGATGCGTGCTATCGCATAGAGTGGCTCATACGCATGCGCCGCTGTCGGGACCCCGCAACGGATCTGCCACGGTCCCAACAGCAAATCCTGCCGAAATATTTTTATTTAAAAATTTAATTTAAATATAAATAAAACAAATTAAATAATATATAATTATTCTTAAATATTCTAAATCCAATTTAGGACCAAATGAGCTCCAAAAATTCCTAAAATTTCACCCTTAGCTAATTAGGGTGTGAGGAATTAAAAAATGAAATCAGATTTTAATTTGGAGATCAAATTAATTTAGGTAATTTTCAGGGCTTAAAAATAGCCAAAAATACAAAACTCTCTATTTTAGCTCCAATTGATTCCAAACTTCTGAGATTAGGTTTAAATGACCCATTGAGTCTAATAGAATCAAAATTAAAGCTTGATTTAGTTTAATTAGCCTAGGTTTAGCTATGATAACAACCAAGGTTGTTACATAGAGTGACTCAACCAATCCTAAGTTTTATTGAAATGATTCAGCGCTATCACATCCAGTTGACAATCTACTGATTCTAAAAATTCTATTTAATAGCCAAGGATTATCAGACTAATAAATTCATACTCCATTGTGGTGAATTTTACACAAGGTTCTAAGGTTCTTAGGATTTGAAGTTCATTAATATCTAATTAACCATTTATAGTGTTTAATTCATGATTTAAATTCTCTAATATGCACACTGCTATTAATGAAACATATAAACATTACATTGATTAAAATATCAAGTAATCAAGATTAATCAATTCCTAAATAAAACCTAAAGAGATTAGCACTTGATTACAATTTAAAACACCTAAATTTCATGCAACTTAGTTATTAAGTTCTGCTTATTCATACAAGAAATCAAGGATTGTAACATTTCCATTTGGCATAAAATATTCAAGCGAATCTTTAGTAGGTTTAAAACATGCCATCTATGATTTCAAATTGAATATTATATATATATTCACAAAATGCTTAATTCCATTATAACTAATTTTAGTTTTGGTATATTTTAGTTCCATTAGGGTTCTAAAGTCATTAAATGCGAAAAATCTCAAATTTGGGTAATTATGGACAGTTTTGGACGTGACGGTGTGCTGTAGCGTCTCCTGGCCGAGAGCTAGGTGCCACAGCGCTATGGAATGCTACGACATAGCCAACATGAGACATGGGGGCTGTGGTATGCTATAGCACCTCCTGGCCTAGTGCTAGTCTCTATGGTGCGCTGTAGCGCTTAACGGTGATTTTGTCTGTGCAAAAACTGAAATGTGTCCCCTTTGGCACCCAAATAATCTTTATTTATGGCAACTCAAGTGCGGTGCCATATACTGATGGAAAGGTCTTTTTAAGACCTTTCCATTGATACCAAAATTGATATAAAATGCTTATTTTAACAATACAAACAATGAAGCTAAAGGTCCAAGTATATAGAAATCCTATTTGCAGGACTGTTCTTCTACCCTAAAATTTACAATCTTAATGAGCTCTATTGAACTCCTTATCTCAACCATAAGTTTTTATCAGCATGAAACAGACATGCAAGATAAATGTAGCAACTAATTGATAAAGGGAATAGGTACCAAGGAAATACCTTGAGTTGTAAAAGAAATAGAGAAAGAAGTAGCACAAGGAAGGTGATAGCAATAGGTACCTTGGCTTCCAAATATAAGAAGAGTCTTGCTTTTCCTTAGGGTTTGAGAAGGAAAGTCTTCTTCTACTTCAATTTAGGGTGGATCTTGGGGAGGAAAGAGCTTCTTCCTTAGCTTGGAATGGAGCTTGGGAAGAGGAGAAGGAGCTTTAGCTGAGTAAATGGAGAGGGATGAGGGCTGAGGTTCCAAATAAAAGGAAGAGAGGGGGATGGCTCCATCAATAAGCCCTCCCATCAGTATGGAGGGGAAGGAGAGGGGCAGAAGCCCCCCTTGCGTGCACCAGAAAGAGGGATAGGGGCGTCAAAAGGGAGGAAGGGGGAGTGAGTCCCAGGCATAGGGAAAAATAGGTTTTAAATAAAAATAAAAAAATTAATTTCTAATTTGTTTAATTAACCCAAAATTTATATATAAAATTGGATGAATAGTTGGGCTCTAAAAATTTAAAAAATTCACCCATAGTTAATTTGGGGGTGAGGAACTCAATGATGAAATCAAATTTTAATTTGGAGATTAATTTATTTATCATAATTTTCAGGGTATTTTAAATACATTAAAATATTCATGAAAATTCAATGACTTTCAAGTGCTTCCAAAAATCACTCATAGCTAATTTGGAGATAACGAGCACAATGGCGAAGTCGAATTTCGATTTTGATGATTATTTAATTATTCTATATTCCGGGGTATTTAAATATATTAAAATATTCAAGAAAATCTGACGACTTCCAAATACTTCTAAAATATTACCTCTAGCTAATTTGGGAGTGACGAGCACAATGACGAAGTTGGATTTTGATTTCGATGTCAAATTAAATATTTTAATTTTCTAATTAATTAAATATTATTAAAATAATCCAAATATAGTATTAAGCTATGAATCACTCCAAACCTTTGGGGATTGGTTTTAATGACTAAGTGATCTTAATAGAATGATGATTATGATACAATTAGGCTAAGATTAGATCAAGTAATAGCCTAAGGTTATTACAGGAAGCCACTTAAACCCTGCCAGACAGTCCACTATCTAGGTACTGTACCACTCCCTGTATTAAGCTTAATCTACCCAATGCTTATTAATTTAGCTTCATTTCATTTTTGTGATGATGTGGTTTTGTTCTAGGATCGAGTAACCTTAGATTGAACCTAACTTGGGGCCGACAATGATCATGATAGTGCGGAGCCCAATCGTGACAGGGTTGTTGCTAAGTAATGGCGATTCGATCCTTCATTGAGAATTGATGCCTTATCAGGTCATTTTTTTCTAGTAAGAGTTATCCCATAATGATCCCAGTTGATCAATATTATTTAATTAGCCTGGGTTTGATTAAATGGATGTCCCCTATTCGAGGCCACCACAGTACTGAATAATACTATGCTCAAGTAGGGACCTGTCAACCCAGCTACTCCCATGCTCAGCCAACTGAGGGCTTAGCTATGTCTCGACATGTTGAATGTGTCAAGATCAAGAGCTGGCCAAATAGTGGCTTTTGTGGGGAGAATTTACTCCCCATAGTAAACCCCAAAATTCATGGAGGGCCAAATTAGGACAGACTAGCTCCCGACATATCCAGCCTCCCCGATTAAGGCTTTTTAGTGCAAACAATGCATCTTAATCATAGGATGGAGTAGCCATCAAAACAAAGTGATGACATGGACCGAGTGATCATAATTTGACGTTGGAAGCTAATCCTATATCTTCCAATGTCGAGAATTCTTTTCGTAGATGGCAAATAATATTGGGCTGGGTCAGACCCCAATCCACGTGATATAGAATCATGTTATTAAATTAACCTGATTAATCATATTCTTATTTCTTCTGTTATAAATCCTTTGAAAATTAAAATTCCTATAATGCTTTAATTAAAATCATTCTAGTTAAATTTGTTCAATAAAATGCTTAATATAAATTCAAATAATATGATATAATATACCATTTTGATCAAAAAATATAAGAAATACTAAACTGCAAGAATATTTTTTTTCTATAATTAGATTTCCTAATTTTGCTTAATTACCTTACAAATTTAATTAGTGAATATTAGTCTTATTTCTTAGCCAAAGTGCATGATTAAAGTTTTTAATTATTCTTAGACAGAGGAGAACTTAATTATGAGATTAGAAAAAAAAAATTGTGAATAATTTTATTAATCACTTTTTAGTTACCATAAACTTGAATTAGCAACTAATTAGCTTAATTAAACTTTGATTTTTGTAAACTTAGTACTTATGGACTCCTTAAGTAATATAGAACTTATGGGTAAGATCAAAACCTACCTTCATAATCAATTTTTATTAATCATCTTTTAATGACTTAAAACTTGATTATTGCTTGTTAAGGTTAATTCTAGTCCAAATTAGATATTTAAGGTGTATATCCTTTTCTTAGATAGTAAAGAACCAATTGGAATTGAATTGATTCAATTTTGAACCATATAGCTCGAAATTTCATTTTTGGCCATTGAGGAGTATTTTTAGTCATTTTGACCAATCGTTGCTTTAAGTACAATTAAGATTTAGAAATCTGTTCATTTCCTTTAAAATTAGTAAACTTAATTTTTAGAATCAATTTAAGATCATTTAGACTTGTAAGATTAGATTTAAAAGCATAACCCTAAATTTCCCTAAGTTTAGTTAAGTGAAATATTAAAATTCCTAATATAGATTTAGAATCCACATTGTAGCCTCTTTAATTACATTACAATGATTAATAAATCAATTACAATCAATGTAGACAATTATAAGACTCTTCTAAATATTATTCCTAAGTAATGCTTTAAGAAGAATTTTAAGTTCATTCTTAGAAAATTTCTTAAGAGCTTTAGTCTTAAATTTTTATTTTCAATATTATTCAGTTTTATTGAGTAATGAAATTACTCAATAGATTGAATCTTATTTAAAATTAAGAAATTATAAGTCTGATTATTTTATCTTTTGACTTTTGAGTATTTGCAGCCTTATAAGATTTGCAATTCCATCTTAATGAAATTTTTTTCCTTAAGATTCTTAAATCTTTAGAGTGAGATTTGTGAGAAATTCTAAATCCTTAGATGTTAGCACCATGAGTTTAGAGCTTGAACCCCAATTTTGAAGTTTAACTCTAAATCCCTAAGATCTTGATTATCTTGATCAAGATTGGTTATGGGTTAATGGAATATATCAATTAGGTCGATTGATTAATTATTTAACTTCAGTAAGCAATATTATCTAATTTTGAATTATAATTTCTTAAATTCTAATCTTTAACCTTATAAGACCATAAATATGAGATTTTACTCGATAATAAGATATTGGAGATCTTGAACTTGTATTCTCTCAGAATAGATAGACAAATAAATTAGATAATAATAAATATTACATGTGTTTTAGTAGAGTCTTGCTTACTTTTAATTTTGTTTCTTTGCATTCCTTATCTTTGAGCCTTTTTATCTTGAACATATCATGTAAGATGAATTTGATGCATAAAATGATAATATAAGAAATTAGGATAACATTTGTATCAAGTTCATATCAGGATGAGTGATTGTGTATACACATTACTGCCAATGAATATACAGTAAGGAGAAATAAGAATATGTTACATGTACTCATTTGGGAGAGTTGTGTTTAGTTTTGAAACCCACCTTAATTTTGCAGACATACTTGAATTATCAACTATTTCTGGATATGTCTACAGAAATAAAGTAAAATAATTAAAATTAACTGCTTAAGTATTTTCTATCTCTTCAGTTTCGTTCAATTTTTTTACTTTAACTTTGAGAAGCTAAATGACTTACATGATATGACAGTTACAGTTTCAGTACACTTACACTGTTTTATTAGTCGGGCTTCTGATATGGCATTTTTATATATTATTTTTTTGTTTATGCATATTTTTACTTCTATTTCAACTTTTATACAGTCTTTTACTATTACTATATACATGTTATGATGCTAGTTTTGATTGTATGATGGACTTGGTCTATATATATATATATATATATATATATATATATATATATATATATATATATATATTAGCTAAAACATGTAAGTTTTATTAATCTGAAATCAAAAGATACAAAATTGGGTTGGGTGGTTACAAACAGCCTAAATCTAAAATCCAAAAGCCAACCCAAAAAAGGAGATCCCAGGATATATCCTAAAAGGATCTCCAAAAAAAAAAACTTTATTTAGGACTTTAAACACATAAACCAAAACTCTTGAAACACCTCACGAGTGCGCACAACAACGTCCAAACAGCCCCGCCAATCTTTAGAAAGAACTGCAAAATAATCTTAACAGTAGATTTACGAATACCAATGGGAGGCGAACCTGATAACATAGTAATATGTCTCATATGAATAGCCCAAAAAAAGTCCCCATGAAAGGTGTAGATCTCCACATCAAAAAAGCAAGCCACGGAAGCGATTAGGAGGATGTTAGCATAGAAAAGATCCCTAGAAATACACCAACTCATACACCAATTCAGCATCGAATTAATACCAAGGGCCACTTCCAAATAAACGCAAAAACAATCAGCTTCCGACCACATGTCGAACAAAAAGGAGAAGCAGTCCAAACACAGCATAAGATATAAAATCAAATACCAAACCTTCCAATGTAAGGAATAACCCCCCACAAAAGAATCTCAGAAGTGTAAAAGACAGCCAGCAGTCCCAGAACGAACCAAATCGCCGAAACATCACCTGCGCAACCTCAGCCAGACCAATAAGGTTGTCACCCAACAACCAAACAAAAGAACAGCCATACCATACGATCTCAATCCCAATGCAGATCACACAACAACCACAGCTTGAAAAAGAAAAAGTAACAATGCAGCTGTTCCAATAAATGACATGGAAATCAAATCCAACATAAAATGTAAACTTTTCTGCCTTGAAACATAAATAACTGTATTGCAATAAATAATCATATGTATATATTTATACGAATATAAATATATATACATATTGATCAACTTGTAACCATTTGAATAATAAAGCCTTTGATAAAAACACAGCAGGCAACCAGACCCCAAAGGCTCCCACCAACTAGCCACATGCAGCCAAGACTTAATAGCAGGAATTAAACCAAAGCTGCCAGGAATCTTGGACCCCAGAGACCAGACATCCAAATCAAATAACTGCACGACCCAAGCCAACCAGATAAAGTAAGCAGCCTTGACAAACCATTCAGTAAAAATGTATGATGCTAGTTTTGATTGTATGATGGACTTGGTCTCTCTCTCTCTCTCTCTCTATATATATATATATATATATATATATATATATATATATATATGTGTGTGTGTGTGTGTGTGTGTGTGTGTGTGTGTGTGTGTGTGTGTGTGTGTGTGTGTGTGTGTATCACATCTCAATTTACATTCTATTTAATTGGCATATTCACATGATCATAAGCATGTTATGATTTTATTTTTAGTAGTTACAATTACTTTACAATATATATATATGCTTAACTTTATTGTAGCTTTTGATTTGATGTTTATTTCTTACATACTTCTTTTTAGTTATTGCTGTTGTTCAATTTAAATGTGATAGCTTAAGAATGTAAAATTCATTAAATAAACTTAAAGTGTACTTAAATAATTATCTAGCACAATAATTTTTTTCTTTTTTGGCTAGAGCTCTAGCATGTAAAAAGCAACATATCAGATTCAGTGCTTTTTGTGGAGATAGTACCAGGTCAAGAGGAGAACCTTCCAACTGCTTGAGAGGCTTATATAGCTTTTATTTTGAGATGCCTTAACAGACATCTAGGGTATCAACATCTTGTTAGTAATGACTATCTTGTCGTAATTGGATTAAGATTCGTTGTAATCTGACGACAATAGAGTTGGGAATTACACCTGGAAATTGGGGTCCCTTATCTAGCACCTATATTCGATCAATAACATTTGTTTGATTATATTTTGGTGTTTAGAGAATTCTCCATAAGCTGGTGAGCATGTTGAGATAGTATCAGGCTAATTTGTTCTCCTTATAAGCTACATTGATCAGTAGAAAGGAAATCCTAGAAGTGAAATAGCTGTCGAGGAAATCCTTCTGAAGGGGGTGTACAATAATAACCCGAAAAGTAGGACTGGAACAGCTAAGATCAAATCGACAGAACCATTAAGAAAATTTGGGAGCCTCTAATGAATAAAAGACGAACCCGAATGCAATTGTGACTTGTTAGGGAGAAAAAATAGAATATTTGGATTTATTTAAATTCAACAAATTTTCAGTAAAATATTTAAAATAATTTAATATTTTAATAGTTTTAAGTCTAAATTTGATAAATTTTGAACCATATGCTAATGATAATATAAGGATTCTAAAATAATTTTTTTTATAATTTAGACAAATAAAAATGATAATTTTCTATTAATTATATTTATTGAAGATTAAAGAAAGATTAATGAGCAAGAGTGAGCCTAGCTCCTATTTGCACATTAAAAATATGAAAAATACTATATTTACACAAGAATATACATCAAAAAATATTCATGATCAATATAATTTTTTTTCTTAAATTTTACATTTAGGCCCCACAAAAAAATATATTAACAAATAATTTACTTACATATTGGATTAACACATTATTTATATATTTTGGTGTATACTAATATGTAAGTGTATCAATACTTTAAAAATATATATAATTGTCGGAAAAGTATTAGTAGGTTAGCATAACCTAATTACACTTGATATATGAAAGCTTAAAATTCAATTAATAATGAAATATTTTGATCATAAGTGCCCACATATAAATTTTGAGGTGGGAGAATTTATTCTTATTAGTCTATCCTTTGAAAAGGCTAAATCAATTTGGTGTTACAGAAAAACTAAATCCCATATTTGTAGGTTCATTCGAAATCTTAGTTCAAGCGGGATATACAAATCGAGACATCCGTATTATATGAACAAAAATCATGATGCATCTTGCATCTCTTCCCTCCAAAGATGTTTAACCAAACCGATCACCAAAACCTTTACAAAAAATATTTTATATTTACGAACATTGCTAATATCATTATGATCACTATCATCATCATCATCATCATCATCATCATTACAATTATAATCTAAGAAAGTTTAGGCGTCTATGCCCATGCATGACATAGCACGCACTCAGGCGTGCATAAGGATAAGATCGACATTCATATGTGTGCATCTATATAAAATACCCTATTTCAAGAGAATTCTTTTTAAGAACACAAAAAATTTGCCCATATATGTGCACTTGAAGAAAGTGATACATCTATTATTACTTCATGGTTATATATTTGCTCAACAATTGCTAAGATTTTATTCAACTTGAAATAAAAATATTAGATGACCTCTTGCAAAACTGTTGACTCGAATTAAATTTGATCTAAATTAAAATTGAGTAAATTAATAATCACATATGCATAGATGCTTCAATTTTTTATATTTTATACTAAAAATATTATAAATTATTTTATAAAATAGTAATCTTCATTTGAATCTATAATCGAATAATGTTGATCATAGTTAACCTCAAGTTTGGGCTTATTCATTGGAACTCATCTCGAAGTCACCCATACTCCATATTAAAAACAATAGAGAATTTGAATGAGTCTATGTATAGCCAAATCTAAATAATTTTTTATAGTGCATTATTGAAATTTAAATCTCATTAAATTGGGTTTCTATGTGCTAATAATCGCCTCGTTATAATACTCTAAATGACATCAAGATGAAATTCAAAGGATTCGAAGGGCACCACATGGAAGGAGTCAATTCTTTGCTTATATTATATTATTTTAGCCAAAAAGTTAATATATTTAAGGGATGCTTTTTTCAATTATATTATTATAGATAACAATGTATGATTTTGTTTCTCTTAGAAAATCAAAACAAAGCTTTGAGAGGCAGGAATTTGAGTTTATGGATCTATCATAAATAACTCCCGAAAAACAAAAAATAAACCGCACAAATAATAAATATTAGAATGAAAGATATGAGGTTTTAGAGACTTAAACATTAACTTTTTGACGGTTCGTCTGAATTGAAGATTCACTCGCAACCGAATTGCTCCTTTGCCGTCAAATAACAAACGGAGAATCTACGATATGATCCATCTTTGAGTTAACTTTAGCGACAAAGTTGTCCGGATTACCTTTTTTTTCGATGCTTTGTTGAGAATGAGTTTCCTAAAAATATTCTCTTGCACAACCTGCAATAATAGGTCTAGAAATAAAAAGATATAGTAAAAATAAAAATACTTATATACTTGAGAAGAAGTCCCCAAGATCATCCTACTATTAAACTTTGAGTGGTATTAAGTAGAATTTTTAAACATCGAGACGTCTTTTAAGATAACAGTGGAGTTCCTAATAAGAACTCCAAAGTTAAGCGTGCGCATGCGGGAACACTCCCAGAATGAGTGGCATGCTAGAAAGTTATCTAATGATGATAAAATTATGAGGTATTTCAGGCCAAAGTTGATAATACATTGATACTTAAGAGTTTGGACTGTTATAAATGCTATCAGAGCAGACCATAGGGGTTAGATAGGAGTTAAGTGTCATACAAAGTAAAGTATCAATTTAGATGAGCAGCCTCTTGAACCCACTAGTCATATCTACCCAATGAATGGTTCTTGGATTTATGTGCGGATATTGACAAGGACGTCAGCTACTTAAGTTGGAGATATTATAATGACCCATTTAAGTAATATTAAGCAAAACTCTTAAACAGTGAGGCATATTTTCAAATAATAGTAGAGTTCCTGATAAGAACTCCAAAGTTAAGCATGTTCAAATGGGAGAACTCCCAAGATTGGTGACCTACTGGGAAGTTATCTTATGAGGGCAAAATCATGAGTTCTTTTAGGCAAAGTAGACAATACCTTGTTGCTTAAGAGCTTGGTCTATTATAAATGATATCAAAGTAGGCCATAGGGTGTCAGATAAGAGCTAAGTGCCATATAAGATAAAATGCCACTTCATGTGAGAAGCCTCTTGAACTCATGATAGTTAAGGTGCTATATAGTTATGAGCACCTCTTAAGTATGTAGCAGCTACCATTAGTCCTATTTACCAAATGGATGGTTATTGTATCTGTATGTGGATACTAATGAGGATGTTAATTACTTAATTTGGGGAGATGGTGATGGCCCCTTTAAGTAATATTAAATAAAACTTTTAAATATGGATGTTCCTTTTTAGATAAGCATGCTCATGTGGGAGCACTCCCAGGATGGGTGATAAGCTGAAAAGCTATATTCTGAGGGAAAAATTGTGAGGCATATCAGGCCAAAATAGATAATATCTTAGTGCTTAAGAGTTCGAGCTGTTACATTGTGAGACATCGTGGGCACTTTCGGCTAGCCTATGAAGACCTTTAGAAGGTTCTAAGCTACTAGATTGCTTTGAATTTCTTGAGGATGAGTGTAAGGGTGTGATATCGATAATTATTTAAGAATCAAGAGAGCAAGGGTTAGATTAGGTGCTACATAATTTGGCCTATTGGAATCAAGTGATAAGGGATGGTGAGATCTTAAGATTTATGATCATTTGGGAACGGTGCGTGATTTGTTACTAGAGTATATTAACTTTCAATAATGTTTATGCAATGATTAGTTTGGAGTTTTTATTCCTAAAATTATCAATCCTAAATTAAATTAGTTTGTAACTAAATTAGGAAAAGTTAGGGTTCAAACATACAGTTCATCTTAGTTGTGTGCATAGCGACTCTTCTTCTAATTTTATGTCAAAGTTGAGTTATTTTGGTATTCATTTTATTATCAACAGATTTAGCTTCTCAAATTAAATAAATAAATTTGCTAAATCATATCTAAATAATTAGATAAACACACTAGGGCTCAATCTCAATACACAAACATCCTCGTGATCTTTTCATGAGTACAATTATCCTTACGTCTAAGTGATAAAATTCACAGTTTGATTTCATGGTCACTTGGTCTTGATTTCATCTATAGCTCACATAATTTTACTCTTAATTTAGCTAAGAAAATGAGTTACAAAGTTAAATGCGCTTATGTCATATCGCTCACAGCTTAACTGTATCGCCCCGCCCTGTCGCCATGCACAAAGGGGTAAAGATCATAATTCGGCGGCAGAGCGATGCACCACTCGGGGAAAAATATCCCGTCTCCCCGAAATAGCTGAAAGCACCAAACCCATCTGAAGGGCTGCTGACTCAACCTCAAAGAGGGTTGAGAGCTAATACTTAAGATAAGAGTAGTATCATTATCCTAAGTATTAGATAAATACGTACATTAGATTTAGAATATAATAGGAATCCAATATATATATAAGATGTCAACATTTCTAATATACTAATCACATCACAATACTAAGTATAAGTAGTATATAACAGAGTGCGGAAGCTTAAAGTAAATATCCAGAAAATATTCATCACAGAAGCTATATGAAAATATTTATCTCAGAAAAGAAAAGAAAATACATTCATAATTATTACAAACAGTTTACTAAAATAGATTTAAAACTAAATATTGAACTGAAAATACTAAGCAAAAAATAAAATTGGAGGAGAGTCCACTAGTACTCCACAGGCTCCTCCTGAATCTCCTGGGTGTCCTCTTGATCTTGCTTAATATATTGCTCAGGATCTAGTAAATTGTTAGATCCCAAAAGTACCTCATGTTAGACAACAAATTTAACACATTGAAATTAATCTAACAGTTCTAGTTATTCATTTAACATTTATATAATACAAGTAAATCTAAAAAAAATCTGTAAAGGTAATTAAAAGTACAAAACTATCTAAAACTATATAAAACTGAAGCAATATAAAGTAAAACTGAACTGTAACTGAATACTGAAAATAAATCAAAATAGTACTGAATCTGAAACTGAGTAATCATATGTACAACTATGATATATGTCACTAAAATTCTGCACCTGAATATGCCACAACATTGCATACTACTGATATGCCACCGAAATATCATTGAACTATTATGAGTAGTATGGTCCAATGTATACATACATCTAGTTGAGAATACTATTTACTGATGATTCCGATGCATCATGAAATTCCCCAGACAATGTATGCAATATTCTGTAACTCATAGATCATCACTGATACTTATAAATCATTCTGATACTCACACCTCATGCTTATGCTCATGGTCATACTTTTAAATTACATGAGATAAATCCAAAAATCAAGAAAATGCTTTGAAATTTGATAATAAATTCTAGGTCTGTGTAGAATCCTGCTAAAAGGATTCTGACTCCTAGATTCTAATCTCGATAATTGGTTAAAGTTGAGAGCTTACTTAAAAATCATTAGCTGGGGAGATTGTATACACATATTTAGCATATTTGCAAGAAATGTAAATTTAACCATTAGCTTGTTTAAACTGCACTTATCGAAGTGCACTATGATAGGAGGCAGAACCCAGTCATAGTTTACATCTCAAGCTAAGCCGTTAAATGCCTAATTACAAGCACACATAGTGGTCTATGCAAAGTGACTTAAGATACTTAGTTTACTTAAACTGCACTTATCGAAGCGCACTACGATAGGAGGCAGAACCTGGTCGCAGTTTACATCTCAAACTAAGAATCTTGTTCATTAATTGTAACACTCTTAGTCTTGGAGGATTTACTCTAACGGGACTGTATTCGTCTAATCTCTTAGGATAGCACCTGGTCATAAGTTCACATTGGAGTAAATCAACCAATCTCGAATACTACTAAAATAATCCAGTAATATGGGTATACCCTACAATCCCCAACCAATAATTTAAGTTCAGAAGGTTCTATTTAACCAACAAGGATTTATCAAATCTATTAATCCTTACTCTAAGTAGGTGTATCCCACACAAGGCTCCAAGGATATGATCAGATGATCACTCAACATAGGTTGCTGCCACAAGGAATGAGCCACATTATAAGTACTTTAGGTGATTTTTACCACAGGGTATCAAGTTCATCTTCTAAAGTTATGAAGGATCAACTAAGTTTCTACCTCAATAAGTTACAAAAGTTCTTCCTACCTCAATATATCATTAGTTAAGGACTTTAACCATTTCAATGGCGAATCCTATAGTAAGACCCTTAAGATCTCACTTTTCTACTTCTTAAGGTTTACTTGTTATACTTAGGTTAAGGTGATTAGATCAGATGATTAAAATTCATTTGATCCTTTCCTATTCTATAATCATGGGATAAAATTAAAGATCTTATTAGAGTTAGATCATTTCATAAATCATTGAAATTATATTATCCATCTTATGCTAGTAGTCTTATATAAGAGAAAATCAAAGATCTAAAGTTTAGATTCAGATGATTCAATCACACGTATTCAATATTATCCTTAGCACTTCTAATTTGATGATTTAAGATCAATATCAAATCATATGTATTATTGGAATAATGTCAATTGAATTATCTTATTATTAAGTTAATTAATTAAGTGATTAAGATTTAGATATTAATCAAGACAAGCTAAGGTTTAACCCCTTACCTTTCTATCATTAAGATCAATGTTAATTTATAGGTCAATGACAAATTAATGTATTATTAGTATATTATTAATGTCACACTTTAGGTTTGGATTAAGTATTATCTACTTAATCAAGTTATCAAGTTTCTTATGTTCAAGTTTAATTTACATAATAAGATGTCCCATTTAAATGTTAAAGTTCTCTAACATACATCCTAAAGAATCATAAAAGCATAAAATAGAAGGTAATTAAGGCTAATCAAATTCTAAAATCAAACTAAAGATATTAGCACTTAATTACAATTTCAAAAGACTTAAATTTTATGTTATTTGGTTGTTAAACTATACCTAATTGATACAAGCAATTAAGATTCTAATACTTATTCTTTGGCATAACACATATTTAAGATCCATAGTAGATATGATGGCTAATTTAAAAGTGACAAGTTTCAAATTTAACTTTCATATAAAATTTTATACAATGTTCAATTTTAGCTAAAATTATCAAATTTGATATAACTTAGCCCTACTAGGGTCCTAGGGACCTAGGGACCTTAAAATACCAAAACAGTGAAGTTTTGGCCATTTTAGCCAAAACTGGGCAGCTTTAAACAATTCTGGGAAATTTTGCAATTTCAGGCGCTCCAGCGCACTGAAGCGCTTTTCGCGCAGCAGCGCGCGGTAGCATTTTTCGTGCGGTAGTGCGCTGTAGCGCTTTTCGCGCTAGGGTGCTACGACCCGCTGCGGTATAGCGCACCGCAGCGGTTAAAGTTGCAAAAATACTGTTCCAATAGTTATATTAATGTTTTTATGTGTTCCGCAGAATTACCGCTGCAGCCCGCTGCAGTGCGCTGTAGCGATCCTTTTTGCGAATTACGGTGCAATTAATTTTATGTTTGATTTCCTAAAAGTTTTCGTGGAATCCCGCTGCAGCCCGCTGTAGCGGTCCATTTTGTGGGTTACTGTTTAAATAATTCAATTAAGTGTTTATATATGCTTTTGCAAAAATACCGCTGCCGCCCGCTACAGCGCGCTACGATGCGCAAGTTTAGCGGTCTGTTTTGCAAAATCGGGCGCTGCAGTGCGCTGCAGCGCCAGACGGCATTTTCGGCCTAAACGAAAACTGAAAGCCCTATTTTCAAGCTCAAATACTCCCAATTCAGAGCATTCTATGGGCAGTGTCATATATCAATGGAAAAGTCTTTCCGATACCTTTCCATCAACACTAAAATCGGCACAAATGGAACATTCTAAATATATGAAAAATAGTGATGAATACAAAGGTATGCAGAATAAACGAAAACAGAGCATTTTTCTGTGATACTCTTAGGAGTCTTAATGACTTTCATACTTGCTTATGGACTTCCAAAAATGCATTCAAGCATAATGACAATATGAAGAATACAAAAAAGAGAGGAGCAAACGGGTACCTTTTAGTCATTGGAAGGAGTGGAAGAAGAGGACATTTGTTTCCTTTAACAGCTTTGGAGGAAGCTTCTTCAAGGTGCAACAATGGAGCAGTAATGGGAGAAGGGAGAGGGAGCTCTAGAATTCTAACTTGACAGTAAAGAGGAGAAGGAAGAATGTGCTTATTCTTTAAAGGAGAAGGGGGAGAGTAGGGAGCCACTATAAGGCTAGGGAAGCTAGGGGGGGGGGGTAGAGAGCTATCATGCTTGAGCCTTAATGAGGCATGGGGAGGGATGGCCAACCGAACATTTCAAGAGGGCTAACAGCCAATGCAATAAAAAATAGGAGAAATTGCAAGTTAGGATTAGATAATCCCCTATTTATCTCCTTTGATTATTTTATTTATTTTCTTTAATTATTTAAAAATTTTAATTTTTGAAATGTGCTCCGAAAAATCTCAAAAATTCACCCCTAGCTAATTTGGGAGTGAGGAATTTAACGGCGAAGTCGGATTTTGATTTCAACGATTATTTATTTATGCTAATTTTTTGGGTATTTAAATATATTAAAATATTGACAAAAATTCAACAACTTTCAAACGTGCCCAAAACATCACCCCTAACTAATTTGGGGGTGACGATCGCAACGACGAAGTCAGATTTCGATTTCGAGGTCAAAATAAATACCTCAATTTTTTAATTAATTAAATATTAAAATAATCCAAAATATTAGATTTAGCTCCGAATCGTGCCAAATTTTTAGAGATTGATTCAAATGACTAGATGATATTAACAGAATGATAATTAAGATAGAATTAGGCTCAAATTAAGCTGGGTAACAACCTTGGATTTTTACATTAACACACTTAAATATCTTGCATAAATTAAGAGTGAGCTATGGATCTCTATAGATGAGTCTCGGCTTACATGCATCAAGTTCATACCATAGCTCAGAGTTGGCAATGACCTACATGAACTATATCACCTCATCCACTACTAATATGCTTCATCCAAGTGTTATAGACTGAGCTATGGAGCTCAAAGATTTTCCATAATTTTCTCATGGCTCAAATGATCAAGCATTTGTCCAAAAGTTGTGCACAAGCTATTTTTGCATAGTGAATGATGTCACGTTCATTCGCGGATTTAACACTAAGAAATGCATAGCTTTTTGATAATGCGATCTTCAAGCTCAATGAGGTTTTCATTGAAGATATTTAATTTTAATTAGTATCCTTAAACATGCATCATTCTACAACTAATTTCATTCAATATTACAAGATATGCATTTTGGCTTAAATAATATTTCATTAATAAGAAGAGATCTTACATACACAAGTATTAAGAATCACTACATGATCTTGCCCTACCCTCCCCAAAAGGGGGATTAGGCTCCCATTATAATGGACACAAAATAAAAGGTACAAGAAATGCTGAGAACATACATTGCTCTTACAAGGAATAAGAATTAAAATTGAGTAAATAATATGATATGCAGGAATAGCCGCAGGCATTTTCTTTGACTTCTCTTATCTTCAATATCCTTCTTCTTCCTTACTCTCTGTGCTTATCTCCTTCTAAAGTTGCAATTGCCTTTTGTCCTCCTTGAGGGTTAGGGCTTTCCCTGAAATTAGTATTTTTCCAAATGAAAATCAAAACCCCTCTTAAGATTTTCTTCTTATCTTTTATAATATCTTCTTCAGCCCCTCTCTCCTCCAAGCTAGCATGAATTTTCCTTGAAACTTGAAGTTTAATAAATTTTATTCTTTTATTGTTTTTGGAATTGAAGGTATTGATTGCTTGCAATTAATTTTGATGTGGGAAAATGGAGGAATTGAAGTTTTTGGCTATCCCAATGTTGACTTGGATCAAGTTTCCAAGGCAGGATTCTGACATGCGCTATGGTGCACTATAGTGCAGGGTTTTTTGTCCGTCTAACTCTACAACATGCTATAGCGCCTGGGTCTCGAGTAGACGGGCGCTGTGGTGTGCTAAGGCGCCTTGGATAATAACTGGTTTGGCTCTGTGCACGCTATGATGCCTTGCTGTCTGGCAGAAGAGCGTTGTGGCACACTGTGGCGCCTTGCTCTCGGGAACATGGGTGTTGCGGTGCACTGTGGCTCTTGGCCCTCAACTTGTCTGGCGTTGTGGCACACTGTGGTGCCTTGTTCTCAAGAGCAAAGGAATTGTGACGCGCTGTGTCACTTTTCTCTTGGGAACAAGGGAGCTATGGCACGTTGTTACGCTCTGTAGTACATGGTAGCATTTTTTTTCTACATAATTTCCTTATTATTTGTAATTTGATCTCTTCATAGCTGAAATAGAATAAAAATATACTAAAATTACAATTAATCTTAATAAGAACATGCATTCTAATAAGAATTGACTACATTTATTGAGTTCATCACCTATCATACAAGCTTGGTGCATGCCAGTTGAGTTAAGAAGCGCATTCGGGGCTCTATGTGTTATTTCTTCCTCATATTTCCCATATGAGTTTTGGCTTGAGCTGCCTAGATTGGTGGAAAAGGCTCTTTGACAATCAAATGAACTACCGAATTTTAATTATTTCTAGACAATAATAATTAAAGTACTAGGGAAATGATGGTGTCAAATGTGCCTTTCTTATTTATTTTTAATCCAAAAAGTTTGAATTTGAGAAACCAAAAGATTAAATGATGCCATATTTTGTTGGTACCACAAACATAAGGTTTGAGTGTATTTAAGAGTGCAAATGATACACTTAAATGCAATATGGTGGAAATTGAGTGTTTACTTGAAACCTTACACAAGCAAATGTTGATATGGTAATTGGTTTACTTGTAGTAAGGTAAAAAAGAGTTTTATTATACTATAATAAAATTTTTGATCTATGAATTTGTTAACGAGGTTATAATCATATGTAATTGAAGAGCTTAATGTACTTATTGGTTTACTAACAATTTATGTGCTTAATTAATGAAATGAAAATCCCTCGTGGATTTATTTAGTTTATTATGCCAAAAAAGAAATTTATTCTCATGATTATTCATTTCAAATTTATAACTCATGAGAGAAAAATATTTACTTTACATTTGAAATATAATTAAAATAATTAAACGATTGTTAGGGCGTGGAGACCAACTTGATCATCCATGGAGGTACCAATGAAGCTCCGGTGGGTTTTTAGGAGGTCACGGGGTGTTCAGGACAAGTTAAAGGAAATTCGGGCGCTCCGGCGCACCCCGACACACCATGCAGTCATTGCATAAAGGGCCTAGTTCCCCGGGGTGTCGTGGCGCTTGGAAATTGAGTGCTAGGCGCTACGGCGCGCCATGACACCCCTCGGGGTGACCAAACGCTTTATGAAACCCTGTGGTTCGAAACTGGGGTTCCCCATCGCATTTGTTATGGATTTTGGAGGTCCCCTAAGTAATTTTAGGAGCATTTTGAGTTATTTTGGGTCCATGTGAAGCCTTAGTATTAAGAAAATATATGTTTCCTTAAGATGAACCCTAATTTGTATGTGTGGCTGTTATTGGTCTCTTTCAACCTAAAGTGAGAACAAGAGATTTCTGGAGGAGAAGAAGTTGACCGGGAGGCTTTATAAGTGGCAAATGCTTATTGTTCTTATGAAGGTGAAGATCTTAGAAACTTTGTAATTTTCTTATTCATAGTGATTTTTTTTTGTGTGGTGTGGCTCCATGATTTTTCCCATCCTTAAGTTTTCCACATAAAATTTCATATGTTTGGATGCTTGTGTGGTTTATGTTGTGATTCTTGTGCTATGATTTTATTCCTTTTTGTGTTTAGATAATTGTGTTTGCTTCTTGGTAACCCCAATGGTATCCCGCTCGGTATTGCTTTCGTGCACTAACAATTTGTATTCAAGAGTGATTCTAAGGGCTTACTCTTTGAGTGGGAGCAATGACTAACGAAATGAGACACAAAATAGAGATTTTTAATAGCACAAATTTTTCTTTTTGAAAAATGTAAATGGAAGATATGCTTTACCAAAATGAAGTTGTATTTACCACTAATCCTACAAGAAACCGATCACTATGTCTGATGAGGATTGGGAGGTTCTTGATAGAACTGTGTTGAATTTGATTCATCTTTCATTATTTTCTTCTGTTGCATTTAACATTATAAATGAAAAAATAATTGTAGATCCCATGGCTACCTTGACAAGGATGTATGAGAAGCATTCGACTTCCAACAAAGTTTTTTTTTGATAAAATGACTGTTCAATATGAAGATGATGGATGGCTGCTCAGTGATGGAACATTTGAATGAATTTAACACTATGACAAGTCAATTGAGTTCGGTGGGCATCAAGTTTGATGATGAGATTTGAGCTCTATTGTTCCTCTCTTCACGGCTGGTCAGTTGGGATGGGCTGGTGACAAACATTAGCAACTGATCAATAACAGCATTGTTGAAGTTTGACGACATTCTGGCTAGTGCTTAATGAAGAGGAGCAGAAAAGATTCCATGGATGCATCTACTTCAGCATTGAATGAAAAGAGTCGAGGAAGAAGTGTAGACCAAAGACACAATAAAAACATATTTAAGTCAAGGAGAGAAAAATCAAGACCCGACAAAGTAAAGCATGATTGTTGGAATTGTGGAAATATAAGTGTGGTGCCCCACCCCACTGCTTGTGCAAACATAACATCATTAGTAATGGGATGGGTCACCACTAACTGAAAACCATGGATTAATGTCGACAATACATATGCCGGCTGAGAGAAACTTATACTGCCCACACTAATCATGTTGGAATATCCAAATAACTAAGTACTTAGATATCTGAAATGGGAGTAATTGTGCCTCGAATTATCATGTAGTAATAATAATGATTTGGAGTACAATGCTGATATATGCAAATATTCATCCATAGTGTGGAAGCTATAATAAAGAAATGTACATCCATCCATCATATTCAAGCAATATAAAAGAAAGTAGTATAAAGTATACATCTCAAATAATAAAGTGCTGGAATAAGAAACATACAAGCTGAATTTAGTTATTATAGACAAAAGTATAATGAAAATAAAGAGAATGAAAAGCTAAAGGTCACTCTCTACCAAAAAAAAAACTAAAGCTAAGCAGTTGCAATCCTCTTGCTTTCGTTCCTCTCCTGATACAGACTTTCCAAATAGCTTTAGATCTGACATGTTAATTTTTTACATACTAAAGCCCTAGCGAAAAAAAAGAGAAATGAAATTGTGTTAGACAATTGCCTAAGTACATTTAATGCTAAATAATAATTTCTATAATTTTAGAATATCACATTTAACTTAAATGATAATGACAAAATTATAGGTGCAACAAGCCATAAGTGGACAGGAAAGTCAAAAACGAACCTTTTATAACCAATCAAAACAAGGTAAGTATAAGAACATACTTCAAGACCAGTCATTGCATCAAGGTTAAACAATAATACATGTAATACTAAAGTATCTATGATGACTGACATAAACATTCTAACATGATTTTGATCATAAAAAGTTATGTTGAGTAAATGGTAAGCATAAATGAATAGTGATACATATAAATATACCAAGTCAAATAGAAATCAAGACTATCATCTTAATATGCATGTAAGTGCTAATAATACTACATAAGAAACTAAAACTGAAGTTAAAAAATACATAAACTGAAAGTAAAAGAAGTAAAATTTTCATATCAGAGCCTGGCTAATAAAGCCATAGTAACTAAGATAGAATTATAACATATCATACAATCATTTAGCTACTCAGTGCTAAAGCAAAAGCTGAACTGAACTGAACTGAAAAGGCAGAAATACAAATGTAAGTTTATTTTAGTTATTTTACTTTACTTTTATGGACACGTCCAGAAGTAACTAAGGAGTCAAGCAAATCTGCAATACTGAGATGGGTTCCTGAACTATGCACAACTCTCCCCAATTAGTACATGTCAAGTACCCTTATTTTCTTCTTACAGTATTTACATTAGTCATAATGTGTATACACAATCACCTAACCTGATATGAATCTGATACAAATCTGCTAATTTATTATGTTTTTATTTTCATGCATCAAATTTATATTATGTGATATATTCATGGCAACAAGGCTCAAAATAAGAAAGTCAAAGAGTCAAATCAAGGAATATGCAAGACTCATTCTAATAACTCATATGATATTGATTGTTATCTTATTTATCAATTCTAACTATTTTGAGAAAATATGAGCTCAGGGTCTCCAATATCCTACTATCCAATAAATTCATAGAGTCACAGTCCTATAAAGTCAAATATTAGAACAAATCAAGTTCTAATTTAAAATAAGATAATAGTGCCTACTTAAGTTAAATAATTAAATCAATCCTCCTAATTTATGACTTTAAACATTATAAATTAACCTTGATAATCATTGTCAATATTCAGAGATAAGAGCTTAAATTCTAACATATGGGGTTTGAGTATCTTAAACCAAGATTCTAACAATTAAATTCTAAACTATCTAATGGTACAAGTTAAAGGAAGTATTATCGAGCATAATGAAACTCAATAAGACTAGAAATACTGATGCCACTAGACAAGGACATTTAATGATAATCAAATGGATAATCAGATCTTAAGTTTATACCTGAATTGAAATGTCTAAAATGCTGATTAAGACATAATCTAATAAGATAAGTAAATTCATAATAGAATAAGACTATCTTTAAATACTCAACTTAGGCTTAAGAGGAAAGATGTGAGTTCTCAAATCACATCTTAAGCTACTTAGAAGCTAGATTCTAAAATAAACTAGGGTTTAGTCTAAAAGCTAGATTCTTAAGCTCTAATATCAATGTTGATCTAATGATTTATGAGAATGAATCTAGATTTTAAATTCACACTCACTAGCCATAGGATTCACTCGCCTTAATTAGGGCAAAAGCTAGGATTTAAGCAAATGAGACTAATAATGGTTCAATTAAGCTCAAATAAGGTTCTAATCAATTTATTTAATAATTTTAAGGGAAATGGGAAAATTTGGAAATTCTAATTTTACTTAATCAAGATTTGCCTAAAATTACTAAAATACCCTTCATTAAGGGTTCAAAAGTTGACTTTAGGTTTTAGGATTCCAAATAAAATTTTCTTAATGCCAAATAATTTCTTACTATCTAAGGAGAAGTTTAAAACCTTAAACACTAAGCTTGGCTAAGAAATAAGCTTAATGAGCTCTAATTAGGATTTGAGCTCATTAAAGAGTGATTAGCAATTTAACTTTAGGAAATGAAATTTTAGGTCATTTTATACTATCTAACAAGTCATTAGAGACCTTATTTACTAAAATCACAATTCAAATGATTTAATTATTCACTAATTATAGTTTAGAGTGATTAATGAGTGATTAACAAAGTTAAGCATAGGAAAATATTTTTGAGTCCATAATTAAGTTCTCCTCCGTCTAATGAAGAGATAGAGATTTTAATCATAAAATTTGGCTAATGATTAAGCTTAATATTCACTAATATATTTTTAGAGTAATTAGAGCATAATTAAGAATTCTAATTATATAAGACTAAATATTATTGTAGATTAATATTTAACATATTTTTCTGATTAAAATGATATATTGGATCATTAAAATTGATTTGAAATAATCAAATTATTTCATTAATTTAAATGAATTTTTCTAAATATCAAAATGTAGGAAATTAAGTTTTCTATTGGATTTCCTAGAAGGAAAATAATTCCAATGATTTGGGTTAGTTATATAACCCAATATCAAAGTGACACGGGTTGGAGCTCATCCCGATATGAACTGTTCTTTTCTACCACTGAATTCCTCGACTGGCAGCTCCAGGTTAGGTCTAGGAGTGAAATTCTTGACGACCAGGCTGCCTCTCACAACTAAATTTCAATCGCAAAACAACCCTTGCACCAAGATGCTTCATTTTCACACCGAAGCTGTAACAACCCAAGATTATTACTCAGCTTGAATTTAGCATAATGGTATCGTAACTATCATTCCATTAAGTTCACTAGTTATTAAAAGCAAACCCTGAGGGTTTGGAGCAATTAAGAGATCAATAGATTATTTTGGGATATTTTAATATTTAATTAATTAAAAAATTAATGTATTTATTTTGACCTCGAAATTGAAATTTGACTTCGCCATTGCGATCGTCACCCCCAAATTAGCTAGGGGTGATGTTTTGGACGCATTTGGAAGTCGTTGGATTTTCGCGAATATTTTAATACAATTAAATACCCCAAAAATTAGCATAATTAAATAATTATCAGAATTAAAATCCGACTTCACCGTTGAATTTCTCACCCCCAAATTAGCTAGAGGTGAATTATTAGGATTTTTCGGAGCACGTTTAATTAATTCGAATTTTTAATAATTAAATATTAGGAATAATAATTAATTATTCCTAATTTTGTATTTACCTTCTCTTTCCTCCTTGGTATTTTTGGCTGGCCATCCTCACAAAAACTGGCTGGCCATCCCTTCCATGTCCTTCCTCCCATGCCTCTTCCCTCACCTAGCCTTCTAGCCATGATAGAGCCTCCCCTCCTCTTCTCCTTTAAGAAGGGATCTAAACTCCTCTTTCCTCTTCTTGCCGAACCTTCCTCATCCTTTTCTCCATTTGCTACTCTTGTGCTGAAAAAGAAGGCTCCACTTCAAGGTCGTGAAGGAAGCATAGTACCATCTTCCTCTTCTTTCTCTCATTCCAAGGACAAAAAAGTACCCATTTGCTCCTCTCTTTTTTGCCTTCTTCATGCTGTCATTATGCTTGAATGCACCTTTGGAAGTCCATAAGCAAGTATGAAAGTCATTAAGACTCCTAAAAGTATCACAGGAAAATGCTATGTTTTCATTTATTATGCATACCCTTGCATTTATTACCATTTTTCGTATAGCTAGGATGTTAGGTTTGTGCCAATTTTGGTGTCGATGGAAAGGTATCAGAAAGACCTTCCATTGATATATAGTGCCGCTCATGGAATGCTCTAGATTAGGAGTATTTGAGCTAAAACATGGGCTTTATAGTTTTTGTCCAGGTGAAAAAATGTCGTATGGCGCTGCAGCGCGCTGCAGCACCCGAAGTTGAAAGTTGGGCCAATGCAGCCACTGTGCAGCGCACCACAGCGCACTGCAGCAGTATTTCGCCAGAAATCATATAAAATCAATTATTAAATAGTATCACAGCGCGCTGCAGCGGAATTTCTGGAAAACTTAGGAAATGTCAAAAATTAATTGAACAGTAATTTTGCAAATTGAACCTCTGTAGCGCGCCATAGCGCGCCGCAGTGGCCGCGCACTGCCGCGCGAAAAGCGCTACCGCGCGCTGCCGCGCCAAAAGCGCTACCGCGCGCTGCGGCGCGAAAAGCGCTCCAGCGCGCTGCAACGCCTAAACTTGCAAAATTCCAAGAATTGTTTAAAAACTGCCCAGTTTTGGCTGAAATGGACAAAACTTCCATGTTTTGGTATTTTAAGGTCCCTAGGATCCTAGTGGGGCTAAGTTATATCAAATTTGAACATTGCATAAAATTTTATATAAAAGTTGAATTTGAAACTTGTCACTTTTAAATTAGCCCTCATATCCACTATGGATCTTAAATACGTCTTATGCCAAAGAATAAGTATTAGAATCTTAATTGCTTGTATTAATTAGGTATAGTTTAACAACCAAATGATATGAAATTTAAGTCTTTTGGAATTGTGATTAAGTGATAATCTCTTTAGTTTGATTTTAGGATTTGATTAGCCTTAATTACCTTTATATATCATCTTTGCATTCATGTGTTTTCATAATCTTAGGGTGTATGTTAAAGAACCTTAACAGTTATTTGAACACTTAAATGTGTTTAGTGGACATTAAACTAAACTTAAATATAAGAATCTTGATAACTTAATTAAGTAGATGATATTTAATCCAAACCTAAGTTTAACATCAATAATACACTAATAATACATTGATTTGTCATTGACCTTTAAATTAAACTTCGGTCATAACGATAGGAAGGTTAAGGGTTGTAACAACTCAAACTCTTAAGCACCAAGGTATTGTCCGTTTTTGCCAGAAATGCTTCACGGTTTTGCCCTCAGAAGATAACTTCCCAGCAGGTCACCCATCCTGGGAGTGCTCCCACCTGAGCACGCTTAACTTTGGAGTTATTATCAGGAACTCCACCATTATCTGAAAAGGCGCCTCGATGTTTAAGAGTTTCACTTATTACTACTTAAGTAGGTCATCACAATCTCCCCAACTTAAGTAACTGATGTCTTCATCAGTATCCACACACAGATCCAAGAACCATCCATTAGGTAGATAGGACTAAAGGTGACCCCTACAGGTGCAAGAGGTACCCACAACCATATAGCACCTTAACCATCATGGGTTCAAGAGGCTGCTCACATGAAGTGGTACTTTGTCCTGTATGGCACTTAGCTCCTATTTGACACCCTATGGTTGCTCTGATACCATTTGTAACAACTTGAACTCTTAAGCACCAAGGTATTGTCCGCTTTGACCAGAAAGGCCTCACGATTTTGCCCTCAGAAGATAACTTCCCAGCAGGTCACCCATCCTGGGAGTGCTCCCACCTGAGCACGCTTAACTTTGAAGTTCTTATCAGGAACTCCACCGTTATCTGAAAAGGCGCCTCGATGTTTAAGAGTTTCACTTATTACTACTTAAGTGGGTCATCACAAGGGTTAAGCCCTAACTTGTCTTAATTGAGATCTAAATCTTAATCACTTAATTAATCAACTTGATTGTAAGATGATCCAATTGACATTATTCTAATAATGCATATGATTTGATATTGATCTTAAATCATTGAATTAGAAGTACTAAGGTTAATATTAAAAATATGTGATTGTACTATCTGAATGTAAGCTTTAGATCTTTGATTTTCCCTTATATAAGACTATTAGCATAAAATGGATAATCAAATTGTAAAGATTATGAAATGATCTAACTCTAATATGATCTTTGATTTTATCCCATAATTGTAGAATAGAAAGGGGATCAGATGAATTTTAATCATTTGACCTAACCACTTTAATCTAAGTCTAATAAGTAAACCTTAAGGAGTAGAAAAGTGAGATCTTAAGGGTCTTGCTATATGATCGTTGCTAAAATATTTGAAGACCTTAATTATTGATACATTGAGATAGGAAGGACTTTTGAAACTTACTGAGGTAGGAAACTTAGATGATCTTTCATAACTTTAGAAGTTGAACTTGATACCTTGTGGTAGGAGTCACATAAAGTACTTAAAATAGGACTTATTCCTAATAGTAATAACCTACATTGAGTGATCCTTTGATTACACCCTTGGAGCCTTGGTTAGGACTCACCCATTTAGAGTAAGGATTAATAACTTTGATAAATTCTTGTTAATTAAATAAAATCTTTTGAACCCAGATTATTGGTTGGGTATAGTAGAGTATACCCATAATATTGGATTATTTCAATAGTATTCAGGATTAGTTGATTCACTCTAATATAGACTTATGACTAGGTGCTATCCTGAGGGATTAGATGAATACAGTCCTATTAGAGTAAATCCTCCAAGACTAAGAGTGTTACAATTAGTGAACAAGATCCTTAGTTTGAGATGTAAACTATTACCGAGTTCTGCCTTCTATCGTAGTGCGCTTCGATAAGTACAGTTTAAGCAAACTAAGTATCTCAAATCACTTTGCGTAGGACACTAAGTATGTTTGTGATTTGGACATTTAACGACTTAGCTTGAGATATAAACTGTGACCGAGTTCTGCCTCCTATCATTGTACGCTTCGATAAGTGCAGTTTAAACAAGTTAAGGGTTAAATCCATCTTTCTTGCAAACATGCTAAATATGTGTATACAATCATCCCAGCTAATGATTTTCAAGTAAACTCTCAACTTTAACCCATTATCACAGTTAGAATCATAGGAGTTAGAATCCTTTAAGCAGGATTCTGCACAATGGAGATATTGAAGTCATTATCATATTTCAAGTATTTTTTGGATTTTGGATTTATCTCATAAGCATGAGCATGAGTATAAGCATGATGTGTGAGTATCAGAATGATGTATGAGTATTAGTGATGATTTATGGGTTATAGAGTGTTGCATATATTGATTGGGGAATTTTAGGATGTATCAGTATCATCAGTAAGCAGTATTTCCAACTGGATGTATGTATACATTGGACCGTACTACTCATAATAGTTCAGTGATATTTTGGTTGCACATCAGTAGCATACAGTATTGTGGCATAATCAGATGCATAGTTTCAGTAACATACAGCATAGTTGTACACATGATTACTCAGCTTCAGATTCAGTATTATTTTGATTTATTTTCAGTATTCAGTTATAGTTCAGTTTTACTTTACCTTGCCTCAGTTTTGTATAGTTTTATACAATTTTGTACATTCAGTTACCTTTATAGTATTTCTGTAGATTTAATTATATTATGTAAACATTAAATGAATAACTAGAAGTGTTTAGATTAGTTTCGATGTGTTAGACTTATTGTCTAACACGGGGTACTTTTGGGATCCGACAATTTGCTAGATCCTGAGCAGTATATTGAGCCAGGTCAAGAGGACACTCAAGAGATTCAGGAGAAGCCCGTGGAGCACTAGTGGACTCTCCTTTAGTTTTACTTTCTGCTTAGTATTTTTAGTTCAATACCTAATTTTATTTTAGTATTTCAGTAAATTGTTTATAATAATTCTGGATGTATTTTCTTTTCTTTTTTGAGATGGATATTTTCTTATAGCTTTTGTGATGAATGTTTCTGGATATTTATTTTAAGTTTCTGCACTCTATTATATTCTACTTATACTTAGTATTATGATGTGATCAGTATACTAGAAATATAATATCTTATACAAATATTAGATTCCTATTGTATTCTAAATCCAATGTATGTATTTGTCTAATACTTAGGATAAGGATACTACTCTTATCATAAATATTAGTTCTCAACCCTCCTTGAGGTTGAGTCAGCAACCCTTCAGATGGATTTGGCATTTTCAGCTATTCGGGGAGATGGGTTATTCCTCCCCGAGTGGCGCACCGCTCCACCGCTGAATTGATTATATTTATCTTTTGTGCGCGGCGACAGAGCGGGGCGCTACAGAAGCCCTCTATGGGGATGCCGGGATCGCTGAAACCTTATTCACCCTAATTGGGTTTCTATGGTTTACTGTGAAGAGTAAATTCTCCCCATAGCGATCATGTCATCACTCCATCTTGATCCCAACATGATCATGGACCACAAGCGGAGCGACTAAACTACTAAATGCGCCTGATGATCGGGTAGATCATCTAGATTATATTCGCGATTGTTCATTGTAGTGCATAATCATAATCACGATCGATCTAAATCGATCAAATTAACTGGATCTATTTTGATTAGCTCAAATGATTGTAACACCACAACAATCACATCCAACGGCTACCAGATGCCCAATTGGGCGCTAATTGCCACGGGTGCTGGGAATGGGTAGACCAACTGCCATTGCCCATCCAGATAGTGATTTCCACTTTCTAGCCTGCTGCCAAGCTGCACCCTACACCTAAAATAATTGTAGCAATCACTAAGCAATCCTAGTACAACATTTAAAGAAAATTAAACAACATAATAAAGGAATTGAGCTAGATTATTTTAAGGGAGAGATAGAGTATTTTGATGGGTTGCTGAATGGAAGTTGATGGATTGGGGCAAACTAGGGGCTAGAACTAAGCTCTGAAGCTTCCTTGAGTTCTTTGAAAGCTCTTGGGGACTTGAACTCCAAGTGTCACCCACTACGGTGCCGGAACTAAAGCTGAAATTCATCGGAGTCAGCTAGACAGTTGGTCAGGTAGCAGAGCAAATGAAGCAGGAGGGAAGGAATTGAGGGTTCCATAGAGTGTAAAGAGACTCTCTGGGATCCTTGGAAGACTAATTAAAGTATGGGAGGCCTCAAGTGGACATGCCATGGCGATTGATCCAGGCACAAGAGCTTGGTTCTCCAATTTTCAATAAGAAATCAATCGGGCATTATGGCTCATTAAAAATGCTTAATTAACTCAGGAAGGCGAGCAATAAAATTAAAACGTGGCTTGGTAGTGGGGGATAGACTCTGGAGTGAGTTGTATGATGGGATTTCCATTATCGGGAGCATGCAAAGTAGGGACGATGGTGAATTGGACTGAGAGTTCACTTAGTTGCCCGATGTATAGAGAGAAAGGGTGCATCGGCTTAGATGCAATCGACCCATAACAGCCAATCTTGAATCGGATCATAGCTAGTGAATCATGCACGCGATCCAGGCAAGATTAAACACGAACAGTCTGATAGGTTTTAGCAAAACTGTAGAACTGTCAGATCTAAGGGATCAGCTGCCGACCATTAGGTTAATTAGGTTTTAAATTTTAATTTAGTTAAATTAATTAACCTTAATGAAAATAAATCCAATTTGTGTCTCAATGACCTCCAAAAATTCACCTCTTAGTAATTTGGGTGAGAGGAATTAAAAAATGCAATTATATTTTGATTTGGATATCAATTTAAAATAGCTAAATTTCTGAGTCTAATAAATTTATAAAATCATCAATTTATCTAATCGGGCTCTAATGGATCACAACTTTTCAAAGTTAGGTCCTAATGAAACTTTGGATCTAATGGAATAAGAATTATAGCTTAGTTTAGTCTATATTGGGCATGGTAACAATCTAGGATTGTTACAGCAAGGCACTTCAAGAAGGACTGACATATTCTAAAAAGGTTAGGTTGAGGGAGCAAGGACATGATCCCCACTATAAACATTTTAGAAGAAGAGTATCAGGATGCATTGATTATGTGACTTATCAGTACGAAGTCTTGGGTATTGACTTGGGTGCATCCTTTCATCTACTCCTACGAGAGGTGCCTTCAATAATTACACTAAGGGTGACTTTGGAAAGGTGTATCTAGGAGATGATAAGGTGATGTAGACATCCAGCTACCAAGCGGTGCAATTTGGAATCTAAGAGGCGTTAGACACGTGCCGTGTCTAAGGAGGAATCTTATTTATGTTAGCCATCTAATCAGAGAAGGCTACAGTATAACCTTTGTAGGATACTCATGGAAGGTCACAAAGGATACACTCATTGTTGTATGGGGAAATATGGAAGGTACACTTTACTTGATCAAAAAAGTGCCTGATTCCATTATAGCTGCATAATAGATAAATGCGAGTTTATGGTACTGGAGGCTTGGCCATATGAGTGAGAGAAGTTTGAAATCCCTATAGTCAAGGGGAAGGCTTCTAGAACTGAAGTTAGTGGACTTGGATTTTTGTGAGGAATGTGTACTTGGTAAGGAAAAAAAAGGTTACTTTATCTAAAGGTGAAAAAGATATAAAATTCTAAAGCTTGAGTTGGTGCTTACAGATATATGGGGGCTAATTTCTTCTACTTCCATAGGCAGAGCCACAAACTTTGTTACCTTCGTCAATGATCATACAAGGAATGTATGGGTATATTTATTAAAGCACAAATTTGACGTATTTAATGTGTTTAGGAAATGGTTTACTTTGGTTGAGAATGAGATTGGGCTGAAACTTAAATGCTCTAGATTTGATATTGGAGGCGAGTACTATGACAAGGAGTTTAAGGAGTTCTATGTCTTGAATGGAATCAAGAGGGAATTTCGACAATATAATGGTGTTACATAATGGATGAACAAACTGATCACAAATTGAGCCAATAGCATGAGGCTGCATGTAGGTCTCCTAAAATAGTTCTAGGCCAAGGTTGTTAACACAACAGTATATTTAATTAATTGAGGACCCTCTGTACCTCTAAATGAAGGGATTTTCATGGAGGCCTAGAGTAGAAAGGAGGTGAAACTAAATATAGCGCCCCGCCCCGTCGCCGCGCGCAAAAGAGACGGTTATAATCAATTTCGGCGGTGGAGCGGCGCGCCCCTCAGGGAGGAATAACCTGTCTCCCCGAAGTAGCTAAAAACCAAGTCCGTCTAAAAGGCTACTGACTCAACCTCAAGGAAGGTTGAGAGCTAATACTTAAGATAAGAGTAGTATACTTATCCTAAGTATTAGGCAAATACATACATTAGATTTAGAATAAAATAGGAATTCAACATATGTATAAGATATCAGCATTTCTAGTATACTAATCACATCACAATACTAAGTATAAGTAGTATATAATAAGTGCAAAAGCTTAAAGCAAATATCCAAAAATATTCATCATAGAAGTTGTATGAAAATATTTATCTCAGAAAAAAAAAAAAGAAAACACATCCAGAATTATTACAAACAGTTACTGAATTACAGAAAGGTAGTAAAATAGGAGAAGAGTCCACTAGTACTCCAAGGGCTCCTCCTGAATCTCCTGGGTGTTCTCCTGACCTGGCTCAATATACTGCTCAAGATCTAGCAAATTATCAGATACCAAAAGTACCCCGTGTTAGACAATAAGTCTAACACATTGAAACTAGTATAAGCAGTTCTAGTTATTCATTTAACATTTACATAATGTGATTAAATCTACAAAAATAATGTAAAGATAACTGAAAGCATAAAACTGTACAAAACTGAAGTAAAGTAAGGTAAAGCTGAATTATAAACTGAAATATTGAAAATAAACCAAAATAGTACTAAATCTAAAATAAAGTAATCATATGTAAGACTATACTGTATGTCACTAAAACTATGCATCTGAATATGCCACAATACTGTATACTACTAATATGCAATTAAAATATTACTGAATTGCTACAAGTAGTAAGGTCCAATGTATACATACATCAAGTTGGGAATACCATTTACTAATGATGCTGATGCATCTTTAAATTCCCCAGCCAATGTATGTAACATTTTATAACTCATAAATCATCACTGATACTCATACATCATTATGATACTCACATATCATTCTTATGCTCATGCTCATACTTCTAACTACATGAGATAAATCTAAAAATCCAAAAAATACTTTGAAATCTAATAATGAATTCAAGGTCTCTATTGTACTGAATCCTACTAAAAGGATTTTGACTCATACATTCTAGTTCGATACTTGGTTAAAGTTGAGAGCTTACTTAAGAATCATTAGCTGGGATGATTGTATACACATATTTAGCATGTTTGCAGGAAAGGTAGATTTAACCATTAGCTTATTTAAGCTGCACCTATCAAAGTGCACTACGATAGTAGGCAGAACCCGGTCACAGTTTACATCTCAAGCTAAGTCGTTAAATGACCTAATTACAAGCATACTTAGTGTTCTACGCAAAGTGACTTGGGATACTTAGTTTGCATAAACTGCACTTATCGAAGCACACTACGATAGGAGGTAGAACCTGGCTGCAGTTTATATCTCAAACTAAGGATCTTGTTCACTAATAATAATACTCTTAGTCTTGGAAGATTTACTATAATGGGACTATATTTGTTTAATCCCTCGAGATAACACCTGATCATAAGTCCACATTGGAGTGAATCAACCAATCCTGAATACTACTGAAGTAATCCAGTACTATGGGTATACCATACTACACCAACTAATAATCTAGGTTCAGACAACTCTATTTAATTAATAAGGATTTATCAAAGCTATTAATTTTTACTCTAAATAAGTGTGTCCTACATAAGGCTTCAAGGATGTGATCAAAGGATCACTCAATATTGATTTCTACCACAAGAAGTAAGTTCCATTCTAGGTGCTTTAGGTAGTCCCTACCACAAGGTGTCAAGATCAATCTCTAAGGTTATGAAGGATCATCTAAGATTCCTATCTCAATAAGTTACAAAAGTTCTTTTTACTTCAATGTATCAATAATTAAGGTCTTTAAACATTTCCATAATGATCCTAAAGCAAGACCCTTTAGATCTCACTTTTCTACTTCTTAAAGTTTACTTGTTATACTTAGGTTAAAGTGATCAGATCAGATAATTAAAATCTATATAATCTTTTCATATTCTATAATCATGGGATAAAATCAAAGACCTTAATAGAGTTAGATCATTTCATAAATCATTACAATTTTGTTATCCACCTTATGCTAATAATCTTATATAAGAGAAAATTAAAGATCTAAAGTTTATATTCAGATAATTCAATTACACATATTTAATATTATCATTAGCACTTCTAATTAAATGATTTAAAATCAATACTAAATCAGATGCATTATTAGAATAATGATAGTTGAATTATATTATAATCAGGTTAATTGATTAAGTAATTAAGATTTATATCTTAATTAAGATAAGGTAGGGTTTAACCCCTAACCTTTCTATCATTAAGACCAAATGTTAATTTAAAGATCAAGATAAATCAATGTATTATTAGTGTATTATTGATGGCAATTTCAAGTTTATATTAAGTATCATATACTTAATCAAGTTATAAGATTCTTATGTTCAAGTTTAGTTTAATGTTAACTACTCACACTTAGGTGTCTAAATAATTATTAAAGTTCTCTAGCATACATCCTAAAATCATGAAAGCATAGGAATATAAGATGACATAAAATAGAAGGTAATTAAGGCTAACCAAATTCTAAATCAAACTAAAGGGGTTAGCACTTGATTACAATTCTAAAAGACTCAAGTTTCATGCTATTTAGTTATTGAGGTATAGTTGTTTAATATAAGCAATCAAGGGTCATATTCTTTAACATTTGGCACAAGACATTTAAAATACATAATGAGTTCTAAGCACTTATTAAAAATGATAAAGTTTCAAATTTAATTTTTCACATGAAATTTTATGCAATGCTCCAATTCAACTAAAATAGGTTTAAATTTGATATAATTCAGTCCCACTATGGTCTTAGGGATCTTAAAATGCAAAAAACAATGAAGTTTTGGCCATTTCAGCCAATACTGGGCAGTTTTCAGATATTTCTAGACATTTTTGCAATTTTGGGCGCTACAGCGCGCTGTGGCGTGCTGCAGCGCTTCTGGCGTTGGAGCGCGTTGTGGCGCTTCTGGCGCTGCAGCGCGCTATGGCGCTTCCAGCGCTATGGCCCGCTGTGACGCGCTGCAGTGGTCCAACTTGCGAAATTTCTGTTTAATTAATTCATTTTTTATATTTCCTAAAATCATCTTAAAATACCGCTACAGCCCGATATGGCACGCTGCAGCAGTCCTTTTGCGATTTACTGTTCAAATAGTTGTTTAACTGATTTTCTAATATTTTTCCTGAAATACCGCTGTAGTGGTCCATTTTGCAACTTTGGGCGCTGCAGCGCCAGACAGTATTTTCGCCAGGTGCGAAAACCATGAGGGCCTACTTTCAAGCTCCAATACTCTCAATCCAGAGCATTCCATGAGCGGTGCCATATATCAATTAGAAGGTCATTCCGATACCTTTCCATTGACATTAAAATCTGCCCAAATGGAGTATCCTAACTATATGAAAAATATGGATAAAGGATAGGGTGTACAAAATGGATGAAAAATAGAGCATGGTTTTTCAAAGAACTGAGATGCCACAATGAGCCTTAATGGCTTCCTTACACCATCATGAGATTTTAGAGCTACAAACAAGCATAGTAGCAATATGAAGAAGGTAAAGGAGAAGAGCAAACAGGTACCTTAGCCTTGCAAGAGGTGGAGGAAGAAGGAACATTTGTCCTTCTCCAAGGCCTTAGAGGTGAGCTGAACTTCTTCTTCTTCCACACTAGGGCATCAATGGAGGAGGAGATGAGAGAATTTCAGCAAGAAAAAGAAGAGGGCTGTGCTCTCCTTTAAAGGAGGAGAGTGAGAGGGAGGCTCCATCATGAGCTAGGGAGCTAGAATATGAGGGGGAGTAGGGAGCCAGCATGCTTACCTAGGGAGGGCATGGCAAAGAGAAGAGGGGAGGGATGGCCTCAAGTGGCTTGCATGGGGAGAAATGGCCAGCTGAAATTAAGGAAGGAAAGAAGAAGTAAATGCAAATTAAGGAATAATTAATTATTATTCATAATTTTTAATTTATTAAAAATTCAGGTTAAATAAACGTACTCCAAAAAATCCCAAAAATTCACCCCTAGCTAATTTGGGGGTGAGGAATTTAACGGTGAAGTCGGATTTTGATTCCGATGATTATTTAATTATGCTAATTTTCGGGATATTTAATTATATTAAAATATTTGCGAAAATCCGACGACTTCCAAACACGTCCAAAATATCACCCCTAGCTAATTTGGGGGTGGCGATCGCAATGACGAAGTTGGATTTTGATTTTGATGTCAAAATAAATACCTCAATTTTCTAATTAATTAAATAATAAAATATTCTAAAATAATTGATTGGGCTCCGAATTGCTCCAAACCTTTAGGATTTGGTTCTAATGACTAGATGAACTTAATGGAATGATAATTATGATATGATTAGGCTAAAATTAAGCTGGATAACAACCTTGGGTTGTTACACTAAACCACCTCAAGGTATTTGATTGTTCATCATATGTGCATGTTGATGTAGGATCCAGGACCACGCTTGATGCAAAAGCTATTAAATGCACATTTGTTGGATATGGCACATGCGAGTTCGGCTATAGGTTTTGGAATAATCAGAATCAGAAGATTATCAGAAGTAGATATGTCATCTTTAATGAAATTGAGATGTATAAGAATTATTTTGAAGTTAGGACTGATTCCAAAGTTGCTTCAAATAGTGAGCCCCAACACATAGAAGTTGATGATAGCATTAAGCTAGAGGAGCATGTATAGAAAGATATTCTGGAGGGTGTTAAGAAAAATAAACCACAAATACCTATGTTGTGCAGATCCACGAGAGTTACTAGACTGCCACAAAGGTATTCTCCTTCTTTATTTATTTGCTACTAATGGATGGTGGTGAGCCAAAAAGCTTTGAAAAGGCACTTAAGTAGATTATTCTAGCAAGTGGGAGGCTACCATAATCAATAAAATAGCATCACTCATATCAAATGTGACATGGGAGTTGGTAGAACTACCATATAGAAAGAAGGCCCTTCAAAATAAGTGAGTTTACCTACTAAAGGAAGAATCGGATTGAAGCAAATGCTGCAGGATAAGGCTTGTAGTAAAGGGCCTTCAACAGTGGCACAGAGTTGACTACCATGAGATCTTTGGTCTAATTATGAAGATAATTACCATCAGGGTAATGCTAAATATCGTCATAGTTTAAGATTTGCACTTGGATCAAATAGATGTAAAGATTGCATTTCTTCACGGAGAGCTAGATAAAGAATTATATATGCAACAACTGTAGGGTATAGGGCTCGATAAAAAGGTAAAGCAAAGTTTGTGTGCTAGCTCAAGAATAGCTTCTATGGTTTAAAATAGGCGCCTGGGCAATAATACAAAAGATTCGACATGTTCTTGTCAGAAATTGAGAATAAGAGGTGCTAGGAAAATCATTGCAGTTATATGACGCAATATAAGTCCTCATATATCATTCTTTTACTATATGTGGATGATATGCTAATTACAAGATCATATATGGAGGAGATTAGGATGCTGAAGGAGCAAATATCAAAGGAATTTAACATGCTTGGGGTAAGCTAATCAGATTCTTAGAATGAGAATTAACAGGAAAAAAGGTGCAAGAATTCTGAAGTTGTCTTGGAAGGAATATGTTGAAAAGGTGTTGAATATGTTCAACATGAGTGAGGCAAAACCAGTGGGCACTTTTTTATCAAGCCACTTCAGCCTATCAAAATAGTAGATACCAAAGAATGAAGAGGAAAAGTAACACATGAAGAAGGTTCCCTATGCTTCAGTGATTGAGATCTTGATATATGTGATGATTTGTATGAGACCAGATATTGCACATGTAGTGGGAGTGGTTGGTAGATTCATGGGTAATCCAGGGAAGCACCACTGAAAAGCTGTCAAGTAAATTTTGAGGTATTTGAATGGTACATCAAATAAAGCACTTTGCTTTGGTAGGTATAATATTACTCAGGGCTTTGTATATTCAAACCTTACATGAGATGTTGATAGTAGGAGGAGCATTAGTGGATATTTGTTCACATTAGGAAGTGTAGCGGTGAGCTGAATCTCTAGGCTATAAAACATTGTTGCTTTATCCACCACGAAGGCTGAGTAAGTCTCCATCATTGTGGCGAGTAAGGAGATGATTTGGTTGAAGAACCTTATGACAGAATTAGGCAAGGAGCAGGAGAATGTGAAGCTCTACAATGATAGTATGAGCACGAGTCACCTTGCAAAGAATGCTGCATTTCATGCCAGAACGGAGCATATATAGATTCATTATCATTTCATCCGGACACTATTAGAAGATTATCAGCTATCATTGGAGAAGATTCACACTTTGAAGAATCCTACTAACATGTTCACAAAGGCTATAATAGTGGAGAAACTGAAGCTATGTACTACTTTAGTTAGCCTCAATATGTGATGAGAGGATGAGAGTATGGGGGTGAGCCATGCCACATTCTTGATAAGTATAAAAGAAGGCAATGAAGATCCAAGATTGAACAAGGGATCATTGCAATAAGCCTCCAAGTGGGAGATTGTTAGGATGTTGAGACTAATTTGATCATCCATGGAGGTGCTAATAAAGCTCCAGTGTATTTTTGGGATGTCTTAGGGTGTTACAAGATAAGTTGGGGGCAATTCGGGTGCTCTGACGTGCCCTGCAATCATTGCAGTTATGGGCCAGACTCCCCGACATGCCATTACGCCTATAAATCGATTGCCAGTCACTGTGGCACATTGTGGCTCCTGTCAAGGCGCCCAAGCGTGGTGTGTCTCCTCGTGGCTCGAAACTAGGGGCCCCGGTGCATCAGGGCACCCACAGAAGCCCTGTTTCAGATTTTGGCGGTCCCCTAAGAATTATTAGGGGCATTTTTTGTTATTTGGGGTCCATGTGAAGCCTTAGTATATAAGAAAATATATGTTGTCCTTACGGTGATCAACCTCAATTTGGCTGTGTGGCTATTGTTGGTCTCTTTCAACCTAGAGTGAGAGCACGAGATTTTTGGAGGAGAAAAAGTTGATCAAGAGGCTTTGTTAGTGGTAGATCGTTCTTGTTCTTGTGAAGGTAAAGCTCTTTGTAGATATGCAATCTTCTTATTCATAGTAGATATTTCTGTGTGGTGTAGTTCTGTGATTTTTCCCATCTTTGAGTTTTTCACGTAAAAATTCTTTTGTTTGGATGCTTGAATCGTTTATGCTATGATTGTTGTGCTGTGATTTTACTCTTTTTGTGCTTAGATAATTCTGTTTGTTACTTGGTATCCCCAACGGTATTACTTCTGTGCACTAACAAAGATAATGAGTTATAGTTAAAGATATAGATTATCTTCTAGGTAAACATTTCAATTAAATCAAAGACATAAGTATTGATGAAACATTTTCACCCAATGAAAAAATATTTGAATTGATAAGATTTTCACAAGAAATTTGACTAGTGCTATTTATATAAGAAATGACTTAGATATATTGGCTAAGTACATAACATCCAGTAGTTGAATTGACATAATAATAATACTTATTTTTCGTCATTTATTTCCGTCTTAAGTTGTATTTTTGGTTAAAACGCATAATCATCAACATTTCTTTGGTAAGCTTTAGCTTCATTAACCTATTAGTTTATGCCTTGTAGTCAATTTGTTAAATTGTTTTTTTGTATCATGTTTCTACTACTTGTTGGCCTTGTTAGCAATAACTAACATATGAGTAAAACAGAGTTATTTTAGACTCTTAAGTTCTCGTCTTAGCTGGCGTTTTAACCTGATATTTATAAGTGAGCTTGTGGAGTTTGATAGCCAGATTGTTAGTTTTTAGTTCTTAAGTGAGCTGGGTTGAAAATCTTGTAGGCAAAATTAAGCCACAACTAATAGGTTTGATTAGATGATTCAAATAGATTCGTTTAAGTTGGACAATGTCTTAGAAGTGTTTATCCATTATTTTACTAAATTATGAGACTAGTATGTATACTTTTTGTAGGATATGTTCTTGTTGTGGCATTATAACTAAAGTGTTGATAGAAGAATTGTTTGAATGAAAAATTTAAAGTTATTATATATACTCTTGACACAAGTATTATAACTCTCTACTACTCTAGCTTCAATTGAGAGCCTAGAAAGTACAAAGTTTTTGCTAAACCTTAGATGCTTGAATGGTATCTGATTATTATGTTTTTATGTGTTTGGTCCTTTTGAGTGTGTGTGTGTGTATATATATATATATATATATGTTTAAGTTGTTATTGAATTATTAGTATGCTTTTGTTCTCAAGACATAAACATAAATAAAAAATTGGTGGGTAGCTTAACTTCAAGAAACCGATGAGTGGCTTATATATGAGATGATAGCTGCATAATATATGAGATGCTAATTACTTTTGGCAGGGTTAAGTGTGAAGACTCTGGGTTATTAATCAGACTAATTTAGCTTAATTGAACTTAATTAAGAAATTCAATCCAAATAATGCCCAAACAAGATAAATAAAGTATCCTTAATACTAACATTAATTTAGCTTAATTGAACCGATACTTGAATCCTCGTTGAAAAACTGCACTGTAAGCGGTTGTGATTGGAGTTTTCCCATGATTTTCATAACAGCCACATCTTCAAAAGGTGCTTTCACCTATAGATAGTATCCCTCTCTAACAATTATGGGGTTGGTTGGGTGATGAGTTGGTTGACGATGAGACTTACAAATATGTGTAAAGTTAGATTTTACACATATTTGTAAAGAGTTTTGCTACACAGTTTCTATCTATCTTCTAAAAATTATGGATGACTAAGAATTAAGTGTAACAAAAATTATCATTTTTACTTGTGGATCCCATAAAAATATATATTTTAAACTATAAATTATAGTCATTCATATATTTTGGGAGACATTTGAAAGCCAAGTAACATTTTTCATCATGTGCAAAATTAGATTTTTTCAAGTTATTAAGCATTACATGTGTTTGATATGAAGTAAAACTCGAGTAAATTAGTACACGCGTAAAATTTTACGGCCAAATCCGCCAAAATTTCATCTTAGGCGACGCAGCTTATCTCCTTTGTTCCGCTTCGAAGCGTAATCCCCTCCCCGATTTCTGCGTTTATTGTCCGATTTGTAAGCTCATTCGATTGGGGTTTCACTCAAATGCTGTACACTTGTAAAGTAGGACAAATAAACCCTAATTTATGGTTGTCTCACTCTCCAGCTTGGAGACGGTGGCTGACCAAGACAAGCATGCTTGCCAATTAAGGCACAACTTTTTCTCCGAGTTTCTTCTGAATGGACCAAAGAATAAGTTAAAACTAAGAAATTAATTCATATGGCAACATTATCATGAGGGGTTTCTTGTGACTTCACATGCCAATAGGTGTGCCTCAACGGCTCAACCAAATGAGTAATGATGGATAGGTTTCTTGATCCCCTTTGGGCTCCCAAAATAAAATATAGAATTCAACTACATTTCTCATAATTAATTCAATAAAAAAAAGGCAATGTTCTTACGTTTGACACCCAGAAAAATGCATTCAATAAGATTTGAATATTATTTAAATACAAAATTTTAAAAATAATATTTATATTATTTTAATATACATAAATAAATATTAATTAAATGATATTCAAATTCTATTGAATTGATTTTCTTAGATGTCACATCAGTGAGTCTAAATAGAATATATATTTTAAATTTAAATACTCATCATTAATATTTTTACAAAGCTAAGATAATTCAATTTTCAAAATTTTATTTTTAAAATAATTGATTGTATTTTTTTTTTTAATTTTTTCTCATAAATAATAATTAAATCAACTTTTTATATAAGAGCTACAAAAAATATATATTTTAAATCTAAATATTATATATAAATATTTTTTGAGAACAAAATTTTACTCAAATAATTTTTTCAAAAATAAAATAATTCAATACAATACTTTACTTTTAAAATAATGGATTGCATTATTTTTAAATTAGTTGGAGCTTCATAATTGTGTAGACATTAATATTTGAAGGAAAATGGTTCAATGAATGCTCTAATATTTGAAGAAAAATACTTGAACGAATGCCTAAGCGATTATTATTAATTTTTAATTATGATTTTGATTAATAAATTTTATTTATTATGAATTAATTACTAAATAATAATTACTGGATACAACTTGATTATATCAATTATGAGTTCAAAAACTTTTATCTAATATTGTGTATATTTTGACGTCACAACAGTTTTAAATTTTTGATGAGAAATATTATTTAGACACGTTGATGCGGTACTTAAAAAAATAAACACTAATAAAATGATACCTAAATCTCATTATATAAATTTTTTAAATACTATATCACCGGGTCTAAATAGAATTTCTCATTCTTTATACTCTGCTCTATGCACAAATAAGTTATGGTGTTTGCGGGTTACTGCGGCACAGTACGTCCAATAATTGTCTTCGGCGAACATAAACTATAAGACGTGTTGGGGAAATATGTGAGGTTATCTATGCTCTTGGATCCACTATGAAGCATGTCTTTATACATCTTCATGCTTCTTGTAAAATGAGAGCATTTTCACGGGAAGCATCTTCGTGAGCATGTCATACTCATGTGATAGTATCACCAGTTTGTATCTGTGGTTCTTTTCAACGGACTTCAACTCTTCTTACAAAGGCCTTCATTCATTTATTCTTCTTCTCTACTGAGATGGCCTCTTGTAATGTATCTTGTACTGAGATGGCCTCTATAGATATATAACATGAGAAGGAGATTTCCTGTGAAACTATATGATCGATGTTTGACTATTGAGAATCATCGAAGCAAGCACAAAAAATGTATTAACACAAACAACTCAAAATCATATCACAAATAACCGCCTTTTAGTTTCTATAGATTTGTCCCATAATCCATCGAAATACTATTTGCTCTTCATGTGATGATTCAATTGGCCTCCACAACATAACATCTAAATATTGCATATCCAAACACTACGATGGTGCTTTCTTTTTGTCAATAACAAGGGATTCAAACTCTATACATATTTGAAAAATATCAGATCATGTACAATTGGAGGAGTCTGTCAATTTGGTGGAAAAACACTTAAGACGAATATTTTCAAGATTTGTAAGAGCAAAATTTTATTATTGATTTATATTATATATATATATATTATGTTATAAATATTAAGTTTGTTTATTTCTAAATAAAATTTTGTAGTGGTATTATTTTGGATATTTTATATTAAAATAAATAAAAAGTCCTTATTATTATTTTTCTTATTTTTGGTATGGCTCTCATAATTAAATATTTGTGTTATTTTTTTAATTATCATATAGGATCTTGCAGCATTTTACTCAGTGTTAGATTAGGCTCACTAATCTAATCCCGGAGCACCACAATAAGCCCATACCACCTCTATCCCTAGGGGTGTTAGTGTTGTTCTAAGTCACAATATGCAACTTTTTTCCATTTTTTTGGATTCAGAGAAAAATTAGAGCAAATGGTATTAATTTTTTGAAGAATTGCTTTTGGGATATGAATTACTTCTCTAACGACCCAGTCATTGCTAGGGCAGTTAGGACTAAATGCGACTCAAAATTCAAGATTCCATGTGACATTCAGAATTATGTTAAACCAAAAAAACCATTTGATAGCCAATTTTTGTGATCGTAATACCCAGATTTATGAGCAATTTGGATAATTGATACTTTTGAATTAATTTTTGAATATTTAAAATTCAAAAAATTAAGAAAATTAAATTAAGTTCAAATTTAGTAATTTTAGAGTCATTAGATTAAGAATATTAGGAAAATGCTACACAAAATTTTTTGTCAAATTTGGAGCTCTTAATTGACCATAATTAATTTTTGATATTTTTATCTTCAAAAATTAATGTAAAATAATATATTCCTCTAAACATAAAATATTTGGTATAAGTGTGTTCGTGTAACAACCCAAGTTGTTACCTAGTCAATTATGACTAATTTAAGTCATGATTCTGATCTTGGTGCACTAATGAAGTCATTCGAAATTCACCACTAAAACCTAGTCCAATTTATGAGTCAAATGGATCAAATCCTGATTTTAGAAATTTTATGAACTCTAAAAATTGGCCTATTTATTTTGACCTCAGATCAAAAATCGGACTTTGCTATTGTGCTCATTACTCCCAAATCACATAGGTGTGATGTTTTGGTGGCAATCGAAAGTCGTCGAAATTTTGTCGAATATTTTAATAATATTTAAATATCATGAAAATGAGAAAATTAAATACTCGTCGGAATCGAAATCCGACTTCGTCGTTGCATTCATCGTCCCTCAATTAGTATGAGTGAATATTTGGTGATTTTTAAAAAAAAATCATTTAACTAATTAAATTATTCAAGAGAAATTAGGAGATTAATTATTTAATTAAAATCTAAATATATAACTAAATCCTTTTAATCTTATTTCCTAAGTTCTCCTAATCGCCTCTTGCCCTAAATCCCCGACTCCTCTTCGCACGCAAGCAAGGATCTGCCGACACCTCCTCTCTCGAGCGCTCAAACCCCCTTGATGCGTGACTCGCGTCGCTCGGCATGTGTCCTTCTCTACCCTCACAAGCTCATCCTCTTTCATCTCTTCTTCATCTTAGCGGCTCTCTTCGCTTATGGATGGTGTGGGCTTGACCTTCCCTTCATGCAGCGAGGGAGATCGCCAGCTTAAAAATCTCAAGTGACGCCTTTCGTTCTCCTTCGCTCGGCGCTTCAGGCTTTGTCCGGTCGCCGTTCTCCTTTCGATCAGGAGGTTGGTCGGCTATCGCAAATCCCTCCCAAGTCCCTTTCTTCTCGGCGCAGGCAAGTATCCCGGCCACCTCCATCTCCACGGCCGAAGCAGCGTCGATCTTCCATTCGTCAACTCCAGGTACTTTACTTCAACCATTGATTCCTTATTTTCAAATTCCTTTCTCAGATTTTATTCAATTCACTTCAGATTTTAGATGATGCTGTATGCCCTCTTGTGGATGGTTGTAGAGAATTGTGCTATTTCGCATTTGTGTTATCGTCGTCGAGCAAAGTACCTCCCTTCCTAAGAATTTAATGAAGTACCCCGCTCAATTCCCTTTCTTAGTACTTCATATTCTACTAGTATTGCTCTAATTAAACTCCGTATGATATCATAGTGATCTTAAATCTCCTACACCGTATTTGATTTTCAAAGATTTAGCAATATGTCAATTAAGAAAGAGGATGTGATGTCCTCAAGTTGTGTGTATTTTGGAGATAAATTCAGTAAGAGTAAGGGTGATTTATTTAGAGCAAGAAATGAACTTTGCTACGACTTCTTTTTATCTATAGAACATTTTTATTTGAAAGGATTGTTGATTTTCCTGTGTATTAAAGTGGTACGCATTATAAGACTTAATATAACCAAGAAATTTTAGTCAATATTGTCTCCCTCAAACAATTTTTAAATAATCAATAGCTCCTCGCTCACTTTTATGAGTTGCTTACGCTTTTCTTTTCATTTAATTTTAAGTAGAAATCTATTATTTTTATCTCCTAATGAGAATTCAGAATTTATTTTGGTGCATCTTTACTTGCTAAAATGAAACAAAAAGGCACTCAAGGAAGGCGATATTAGACATTAATGTGTGTTGGATTTGATGCACTTCGATGAATGGCTATATCTAAATCTTCTTTTAATTGTCATATCCTGCAGTTCTTCTTATTTATCTATTCTTATTTTCCTTATCTTATTTCATTTAATGAAGTTCTCATATAAGTTTAAAAGAAATTTTATTGAATGAAGTTCACGAATTTTTATGTCGAACTAAGTTCTCAACTTCCTAATTATATTAAATTTTGCAATCCATATATTTATACGCATCCTTTATTTCCATAGATTTGTTGAAATTAACTTATCTATGTTTAGCTATGGATTTAAAACTATTACTCATGATAAATTGTTATTGGAATTATATTTTCTTTGTATAGTTCTTAAGCTGAATTTTAAGCAAAGTTGCAATTTAATTACAAAATTATTAAAGTTATCACATTCATGCCATGAATATGTAGAACAAAAATTAGTATATTGTTATGTTGAAGTTTCATGAGACTTGTTAGACAATATGTGACTACTTTGCTTATCTTCAAAATATCTAGCAACCTGCACTGTAAATCATATAGTACATATGGATGTATGTTTGTTGTTAAATTATTTCATATTAATTTCAGAGTTGAATTTAGAACATTTTTTGTTAGCATTTATCTCATATAGAATGAGTTTAAAATGCTTGATGTCTTTTTATATAAAGATCATCAATTATCTTAATCCCATTTATTAAGGCAAGTTTAGTGGTAATGGAGTTAGTCCCACTGCTTGAACAAAATGAGTTATGTTGACTTGATGCTATAACTGTTTACAAAATTGTGTTATTTATGGTAAATTAGAATTTTAAAGTATTTCAACTCTATGCTTGCCTCAATGTGGTCTAGAGCAATATCATATCATTTCTTTTAGCATATGCAATATAGGTGGGTTAACAAATACTGAATTGTATACTTATGATATTCGTAATGCTGAACTTATATTACTATACCATACATATTGAATTAATTGTTGCCCTTTACAATAATGAATCAAATGCTACTTTAAATAATTGTTGTCCTTTATAAGTGTTGAACTAAATACTACTATTATTTGCAAGTTAAATCATATATTGATGTTCCTTATAATGTTATTGTAATCTCTAGTTGTCTTTTACAATTGCTGAAATATAAACCATCATTTTCTGCATAATAAGTTATAAAATGATGCAATATATAGTTGCTGAACTACATACTAATATTCCTTTGCAAATGTTAAACCAAATGGAATTACTTCTTCCATGTTAAGTCATATATTGATATCTTTGTAATATTAATTAATGTTTTGAAATGCTATATTAATATTTAAGTATTCTATATTTGTTGAATTAAATGATTGCAATGTTTCACAATGCTAAATGAATAAGTAATCAGCGAAATGAATAGTAAACAACGAAATAAATAGTATAACAGCCAAATGAATAGTAATCAACAGAATGAATAGTAATCAGCGAAATGAATATTAAAAATAGCGGATTGAATAGTAAAAAAATAGCAAAATGAATAGTAAATTGCGAAATGAATAGTAACAAATTTGTGAGTTGAATGGTAGCTTTTCTCTTAATTGAAAAAAACATAAGTCTTAAACTTCATGATGTGAGATTCATCTCATACCATGCCTTCCTTAAAATCTTCTAGTCATTAAGAAAGCTTCTAATTAACATTAGTTAGGATTTATTTATCTGAGTATTAATCTTAGTGCAAAAAGCTCTTTCCTTAAAAATTAAGAATAGATCTTATATTAGAGTTCATCTATTAGGTAAATTGGGTTACTCAATATGTGAAGTCTTAATTTTAGTAGTTTATAGAATTTTCATAATTTGTTTATGATTATTTAATCTTTCAATCTTAGACATAAGAATAGAGATCCATCCTATTAAGTATGATTTTACTTAATAGGATTTGCCTTAATCTTTAATCTGTGAGATTGGGTTTTAAACTTTAGTCCTTTAGGATCACTTTTGGATTAAGTGATTAAACCCCAATATTTGAAGTTTAATTCTTAGTCCTCCCATCTTGATTTGTCATAATCAAGATGGGTTTGGTTGCTTAAATATTAAAATAGGACGATTGATTATTTATTTAATTTGTATAGTCAACATTGATTTAATAAGAATAGAATCCGATCAGTTCTAATTATTTTCAACTTATAAGGTCGTAAGTCTGAGGTACACTCAATAGTAGGAATTAGAGATCCTGAACTTGTGTAACTTAGAGTAAATAGAATGAATAAATTATATAACAATGGATATCACATGTGTCCTAGTAGAGTCTCTTGCTCACTTTGATATTTGATACTTTGCTTATTGTGTAATTGAGCTTTATACCTTGTACATAGATAGTGAATATAGGATATTTGATGAGTATCTTATGTCAAATATTGAATTGTATAAACATAATTTGCATTTTTATAGATGCTTTCAGTTTTCTTGATTTTTAGTTTAGTAGAGTGTGATCTAATTAGTACGCCTCTTCAGTTCCTTGCTTTTACTTTAGAGTAGGCCAAGCCTAGGTCCAAGTTTGGCTAGGATGGTATTTTTCTATCTACTGTAATGTCTAACCAAGCCTAGTCCTAAGGTGGCGTAGGATGGTATTCGTTAGACCTTTCTTTCCCTTTCTTTTCCATGGCATGTTTAGCCAGCTCTCTGATATGGCGATACTAATTTTATGTGCACTTTTACTTTTGGTTCTTCTGCCTTAGTTCAGCAGACTAAGTGAAATGTTACTCATTTCAGTTTGAGTGGCTTGTTTAGCCATATTAATTTTTAGTTTTGTATTTAGTATTTTCAGCTTACTTTTCTGTACTTCAGCACTTCCTTATTTATTGTCTTACAGTGTAGCTTTATTCACTTATAAGATGATAGTCTTACTCACTTGTTTATATATATATATATATATATATATATATATATATATATATATATATATATATATATATATGATGTTAGTCTTATTTTTAGTTATTTAAATATATCATCATGTTCTCTTACTTTATGTTAATTAGCATGAGCTTTCAATTGATCATAAGCATATTTAGATTAGTTTTCCTTTCAGTTATTAATATTTATTATTTATTTGAAGCCTAACTTTGTTGTAGCTATAATTAGAGGTATGTGCTTACTTTCTATTTTATTTAAGCTATAAACTTATTGTTTATAACCTTTGTTCTTCTCCATTACTTTCTTGCACCTATACTTGCTTGGTTAGATGTTAAGTTTTAATGATGATATCTTAAAATAAATTGAATATTATGCAATCTAAAATGTACTTAGATATTTTGTCTAATTAGATTTTTCTTTTGTTCGTTGGGGCCCTATCATTATGAAATCGATAATGATAGTTTTTGAGATTTTCGAAGTTGTGGAGGCTTCCGAGGACCAAACTCAGGAGGAGGATTGAGCTGATAAAGAACTTTAGGCCCTTAGTTCTTTTACTTCTATTATTTGTGAGGATAAGCATTTATTTCTTTTTAGCTTTTATCTTTAATTATGTTATAATAATATAGGTTTACTTTGTATTTTATTTTATTACACTTATTTTGAGTTGTATATTCTTTTTACTGTATTGTGATAAAATGGATATTATGTTTTACTTCTGCACTCTGATTTCTTGTATTTATCATTTAGTGAGGTTTTCTTGTAAATGGAAAATTCCTTAATTATATTGGATTATAATGAATGTCTAATCTAATTATAAGTGAGGAACTTGTTATTTGGTGACCACTTCACTGTAATCATATTAATTTAAATGTTAACAGGGCCACGGTGGGGCTGTGGTACCACAGTTTGTTTTGTTGAAATTCACCCCTTGTTAAGTTTCATTAAATTTAAAAATAAAATAATTGAAAAATGTGCAAACTTTAAAATAATAAAGATTTAATTAAAATTATTATATGTTTGTTCAAAAAATTTATTTTACTATTTATCAAATATTTTACTATTATCATATTAATGCACTATTCATCCAAAATATCTCATGATTAAGTTACTTGATAGATAAGTAAACTTAAGAGTAAAGTAAGAGGAGAGAGAAAGGAGATAGAGAAAGATGAAAATAAACCAAAATCATGTTAAGAAATTAAGCAACTTAAGAGTGAAGTAATATGAGAGAAAAATATATATAAATACCCATTTACCTGTAACGGGCTAAACTCTTAAGCACCAAGATATTATCCTCTTTAACTTGAAAGGTTTCACAGTTTTGCCCTCAGAAGATAACTTCCTATCAGGTTAGCAATCTTGGGAGTGCTCCTACCTGAGCACGCTTAATTTTGGAGTTCTTATCAGAAACTCCACTATTATTTGAAAAGGCATATCAATGTTTAAGAGTTTCACTTATAACTACTTAAGTGGATCTTTACAATCTCTCCAATTTAAGTAACTGACATCCTTATCAATATCCACACATAAATCCAAGAACCATTCATTGGGTAGATAAGATTAGAGATGACCCCTACAGGCTCAAGAGGTACCCATAACTATGTAGCACAGTAACCATCATGGGTTCAAGAGTCTACTCACATGAAGTGGTACTTTATTATGTATGGCACTTAGCTTCTATCTAACACCCTATGGCCTGCTCTAATATCATCTATAATAGCCCAAACTCTTAAGCACCAAGGTATTGTCTGTTTTGACTTGAAATGCCTCAAAATTTTGCTCTCTGAATATAACTTCCCAGTAGGTCACCCATCCTGGGAGTGCTCCCACCTGAGCATACTTAACTTTGAAGTTCTTATCAAGAACTTATCGTTATCTGAAAAGGTGCCATGATATTTAAGAATTTCACTTATTACTACTTAAGTGGGTCTTTACAATCTCCCCAACTTAAGTAACTAACGTTCTCGTAGTATCCACACATAGATCCAAGAACCATTCATTGGGTAGATATTATTAAAGGTAATGTGATGGCCGCCCCTTAATCAACTAAGTTTAAGAGGTGGTCATCATTAGTACCACAGATATTAGACCATAAATATATCCATAATACTAATCATGAGTTGAGCAAGACTTATCAGAAATATGTATATAGTATTGTTGTTGTAGAAAGATGATGATGCACACAAAATCAAAACTGCCTCTTGAAGATTCCTTCACACTCTCTTCGCTTGTGGAAGCATTTTTACAAGAAAGCGCACACTTCAAAAATGGATTTGAGGATCGGGGTTACGTTGACGGTTACCAACCAAACTCAGAAATCCCAAGCACATAAAAGAGAAAAGCACACAACATACACAAAATATCAAAACACCAAGATATACATGGAAAACCCAAGAATGTGAAAAATCACAGAGCCACGCCATGAAAAAATTCACTAGAAATAACTTGAATGTTACAGAGTTACATAAGCTATTCACCTCAGCACATATGCTTTAGCTCTTACTCTAGAATGGAGAGAAGAAGAAGTAGCTATCACTTGGAGTCACTCCTCTAACTTGCAAGCCTTGGGTTGAACTGTAGCTCCCTAGGGTTTAGCTTAGGGTTCTTCTCCTTATAGCAGCCTTTTGCTTCCAAACTGATGTGCCAACACTTAGGTTTTCTTCCAATGCTTAGGCTTAAGAAGTCAGCTCAAATTTGGGCCCTAAAATATCAAAAATACACCCAGATTTGCTTAAAATGAAACCTAGAACAAAGCAGAACTCCATCAAACGCTACGGTGTGCCATAGCACCCGACTTTCGAATAATCATCCACTACGATGCGCTGCGGCGCGCTATGGCGCGCGGTATCTCCTATGTCTCGGGTTGGTACCCGCTCCATGGAATGCATCTGTTGGGATCTCTATGGCGTTGATTTCCACTGCAGTATGCTGTAGTGACAATTTCTGCTCTGGCGCACTGCAATGCCTGCTTCTCGAATGCTGACCGCTGAGGCACGCGATAGCGCCTCAGTTTTGAAAGAGAACCACACCTTTAAGGGATTTTAAGCCGTTAAGGGGATTTTTATCAAATTGATCAAATTATGGAATTTATTACTTAAATTGATCCTAAATCAGTTTTATTATTATTATTAATGATTTAAAAGTTATTTTTGGGATCAAGAGCACTTAACCTAAATTTTGGGTAAAATAATCATTTTGCCCCTACTTAAGGGTCTAAAAAGTTAATTTTTGATTTAGAGCTTCAAATTAGATTTTCTTGATACCAGATGATTTCTTACTATTTAACATGAAGATAGATAATATGTACGCTAAATTTGAACAAGAATTGAGTACTATAGGCCCAAACTAAATATTTTGACTTAAGGAGGTAGTTTAGTAATTTCACCTAATGAAGTCAAAATTTTTGTGCAATTTATTGCTGTTTTCTATACAATGATTCCATAGAGTTCAAGAACACTAAATTTTGATCTATATTGGTTAAGTTATGAACATTTCAAGCTTAAGGGTATTTATGTAGTTTCCAAGATTAAGAGGGGTCAAAAATCTAACTTTTCTATTTGAGATCCAAATTTAGTAAACTCAGTGGCTATAGCTTCCTTATATCACACTGAGTACTTTAATTGGGAGTAGACCCAAATTGGACCTCAATTGGTCAAGTTATGACCTAATTAGGGTTATGGGTAGTTTCATCAACTTAGGGTTTCTAGGAGTGAAAACCCTAATTTTATTTTAGTTTACTGTTGGTGAATATTTATTTAATCTAAATAGCATCTTGAATGACCTAATTTGGAGTACATTTGACTAAATTATGGCTAATTGAGTTTCTAGGGTTTAAGGGGTAATTAAAGAAGGGTCATAAATGTGATTAGCTAAACTAATTATCCTACATCAAATCTAATACTATTAGGGCAAATTAGACACTCTCCTGATTATATTAAGACCCATATTTACTATGTTTAAATTACTAGGTACAAAGTTATGATAGTTTAAAGTTGTGGTACAAATGAGGGATGTCCTAAAATGTCACTATGTGAAATACACCTCATATAGGAAAATTGATACTACTATATTATTCCTCTCATTTTTTTGAGCAAAATAAGATATATATTTGATATAATTAGATCACTGGATTAATACTTATGAGGGATTAAAGTTTCAGTATTTAAAATTATTGAAATTTATTTAAACTATACAAATTAAACATAATTATTTTATTTAATTTAAATAAATCTGCAGATTCTGGCAGCGGCGGGCCCGCGACATCCCATTAGACGCAGAGCGGATCCAATGACTGGCGGCTGGACCGACAAGGCTTGGCCCATTGGCACACGTGGCACGACCCTGCTGGTTGTAGAGGAGACGCGTGGGCCCCACGAATGAGCATAGGCAGGCGCGGGTCCCACACACCCACACGTTGAGCAGAGAAGGCATGAGTGGTACCTGCGAGCCTCACTAGGATAGCAACTAACGAGATGGCCCGCATATAAACGTGCGGGTCAGGTGTGGCTTGATCTGACTCGGAATGAACCCTCGCGCTTCCGTCTCGCACTCGAGACAGAAAGGCTAGGGCATGCCCTTTGGCGGCCCTCCTGGCAGTGATAATGTCCAGCCCGCATACCAACAGGTAAGGCATGCTAAGACCAACCCGCCGGTGGTTAACCAGGCGGTTGAGGAGGTTGGGTCAAACGCACGAGCCAACCCTAGCCCTCACGCTATGAGGGCGGGATGAAACCGAAGATCGTTGTGGATTTTCGCCCTATATGGCTAGATCGAACCCGATCGGACTTGATCGGGTCCGATCAAGTGATAATCCTTACAATAAAATTGATAAACGAAATTAAGATTGCTAGAAGCGAATGAAGACGAGGGAGATCCGGTACCTAGAAGATGAATGACAAGAGGCGCGATCGGATGCAAAGGGCCTAGCTCACCAGCTCCAAATGGCTTTCTGATTTACGCGATCCGACCTCGGCCTGCATGTATGTGTTTAACGAGGCTTTGGCGGAGCTTACAAGACTCGGCCGAATGGGGATTGGCCGCAGTGGTCGGCTGGCCGCACGACACGTGGAGGTTTGCGGGAGACGATAGCCTTACGCCGACCTGATCGAAGGCCAGGATCGTGCTATTTAGAAATAAACGGTCGATTCAAAAAGGAATGGTGGGAGTTGACGGAACCGTTAAGTTAATCATATTATTATTAAATTCAATTTAAACTGATTTTATTATTTAAATTTAATTAATTAAGCACATCCCAAAACTTCGAAATATTTACCCCTAACTAATTAAAGGGTGAGGAACGCAACGACAAAGTCGGATTTCGATTCCGATGAGTATTTAATTTCCCTAATTTCTGGGTATTTAAATATTATTAAAATATTCAAAGGATTTTCGACAACTTCCGTTTGCCACCAAAACATCACCCATAGCTAGTTTGGGGGCAATGAGCGTAATGGCGAAGTCCGATTTTTGATATGAGGTCAAAATTCTAGGTCAAATTCCAGAGTTTCTGAAATTCTCTAAAATCAGGGTTGGATCCAGTTGACCCCTGATTTGGACTAGATCTTGGTAGTGAACTCCTAATGACTTAATTAGTGCTCTAGAAACATAATTGGGACTTGGATTAGCCCTAATTAGCTTGGGTAACAACTTGGGTTATTACAGCTACTCTACTGATCTTCTGCTCTAACCTGCTGCTCTTTTAAGTATGGCTCCTCTTCAGGCACAAGGTACTCAAATTGCTCAAATCCTGGCATTGTTGGTTTCACAATGTTAGGGCCCCAACCAAGAAAAAGAAAATCTTGCTAGACATATTGTCTAAGAATATTTTAAGCTTAAGATCATGAGTTTTATAATATCACCGTTTTACTTAGACTACCAAAGCAGCAAAATATATAGGTGCAACAAGCATACAAGGAATATAAGAAAGTTATAAATTATGCATTTATAATTAAATAATATGTGAGGTAAAAAGGAACATGCCTTAACACCAAAGCTGTAACAAGGTTAAGCATATTTATATAGTAAATATAATACTGAAAGAAAATGACTCATTCTAAAGATGCTTATGATCATATGAATTATGCAAATTTAAAAAGAAGTAATCTAATTGTGGTACGTATAAGTAAGCAGGAAAGAAATCTAGCATCTTATAAGTATACAAGTAAGTAATATAATGGCTAACTACATTAAAAGTAAATTGTAAAACAGAAAAGAAAGTATGTAAAGACTGCCATATTAGAAGGATTGGCCAATTGGGCCACTGTACTGTAAATTCCCATAGTCTTTCTGGCATAGGGAAGGATTTCCATAGCCTTTCTAGGCTATGGCAGGATTCCCATAGCCTTTCTGGGCTAGGGAAGGAATTGTATTGAGGAGATAAAAATACACATGCAATAAATTTTTAGTTATTTTACTTTACTTTTGTTAACATTTTTAGAAGTAGTTGAGGAGTCAAGCACATCTGCAAGACTATTCGGGTTCCAACTTAACACAATACTCCTCATTGAATAATATTAAGTAATCATTATATCTCCATACCCCCTGTCTAGTGGAGGTAAAATGTGCAAGATCAACCAGAAATTGAACCCAATGCAAATGTTATCTTAATATTTCTATGTTTTCATTTCGTGTAGCAAAGTTATCTTGTATGACATGTTTAAGGAAGAAGGCACAAAGTACAAGGAATACAAAAGCAAAAATAATTCAATAATAAACAAGGGACTCTACTACACACAGGTGATATCTGTTGCTATCTACTTAATCCATTATATTTATTCTAAGTTATGCAAGTTCAAGATCTCCAATTCACACTATCAAGTATAACTTAGATCTACGATCTTATGAGATAAAAATAATTAGAACTAATCATGTTCTAATTTAATACAATCAATAATGCTTACAAGTTAAATAATAAATCAATATTTCCTATGTGATGAATTTAGACAATCTAAGCTATGATCTGATCAAGACCTACTAAAACTAGGGATTAGAAATTAAACACTAAGGATTGGGTTAACCTCATAATCTAAAGGTAAATCTTAAGGACTAAGGTTTAGGTCTAATTGTGGACTAATGATTAAGGTAAATCCTATTAAGCATAATCAAAGCTTAATAAGATGATCTCCTAGTCTTAATTTAAAATTAAAAGATAAAATAATCATAATTAAAATATGAAAATCTAGAAACTAATAAAACTAAAGTTTCATTCTTAAGAAACCCATTTACTCAACGAATAAAATCTAACCTAGTATTTATTCCTAATCTTAAGGAAAAGATCCTAAGGTGAAGTGCAGATCCTAAGGAAGCTCCTAATTGATGACTTAAGAAGTTTAGGAATTGATGATAATTAGCATAAACTATCTTTACTTGCTTACCTGATTAACTTAAGGAAGATAGAAGGTGAGTTAAGAACTAAGCTAGAGAGGTATTAGTTTTAGATATAATTTTCAAGCCATAAATAGGGATTCTCTCAATTCAACTCAATTAGGAGATTAAGAGCCTAAATTGATTACAAATCAATTTTATTACTGATTTCAATGTTTTAATTGATATTCTAAAGGTTAAGAGCACTTAACCTAAATTTTGGGCAAAATGACCATTTTGCCCCTACTTAAGGGTCTAAAATGCTACTTTTTGATTAAGAGCTCTAAATTTGATTTTATTAATGTTAAATGATTTCTTGATGTCTAACATAAAGATAGACAATAGGTACTTCCAATTTGAATATGTATTAAATCCTGTGGGTTCAAGTTATGAATTTTAACTTATAAGGATACTTTGGTAATTTTACCTGGTGAAGTATATAAACTTAATCAGTTTATTGTTGTTCATTGTCTAAGGGTTCCATAGAGCCTAAGAATACTAAATTTTGATGTCAATTGGTTAAGTTATGGCCAAAACTGTTATATGATCCAAATGTGTAATTTTAGGATTTATAACATGCCCTTTAGGATAAATAGTGAATTTTTATATTCAAAATCACCTCCAAATTCATACAATGTTTGATTTTACTAAATTCACTTTTGATTTTGGTATCTTTTGGCCCCATTAGGATTATAAAGTCATTAAAATGCAAAAAATGTGAAGTTTAGGCAATTCCAGACAGTTCTGGGTGCTACGGCGCACTGTGGCGCCTCCTGGCCTAGAGCCAGGTGCTACGGTGCACGGTGGCGCCTCCTGGCCTAGAGCCAGGTGCCACAGAATGCTGTGGCTGTTCCTGGCCTAGAGCCAGGTGCTACGGCATGCTGCACTAGTTCTTTTGAGGCATGAGCGCTACGGCATGGCAGCGCTTTCAGGTGTTGCGGCAGATTTCGGTGCTGTGGCACACGACAACATTTTCAAGTGCTGTGGTGCACTACAGCACCAAATTTCTCAAGAGCTGGGGGATACAACGTGCTGTGGCACCCCCTAGTCAAGAGCCAGGCTCTACGGTGTGCTATAGCACGCTACGATATAGCCAACCCAAGACGTGGGCGCTGCGGTGCGCTGTAGCGCCTCCTGGCTGAGAGTCAAGCGCAACAATGTGCTGTAGCACTCAACGATGAGTTTGCATGTGTGAAAATTGAAACATGTCTCCTTTGACACCCAAATGCTTGATTTAGGGCACCTCAAATGCGGTTCCATATACCAATAGAAAGGTCTTTCTATGGCCTTTCCATTGATACCAAAATTGATACGAAACAATTATTTTAACAATGCAAATAATGAAGCTAAAAGTTCAGATATACAAAAATCATATTTGCAGAATAGATTTTCTTCCCTAAAACTTATTATCTTAATGAGCTCTAATGGATTCCATATCTCAACCACAGATTCTTAAGGATGAGAAATGAGCATAAGAATAAAATGAAGTAGTCATTGAATCGAACCAATGGGGAAAATGGAGGTACCTTGGCTTGATGAAGATCAAGTTATGCTTCTTTCAAGGCTTGAGAGGAGAAGCTTCTTCTTCTTCTTCAACTACTAGCAAGAGGAGGAAGAGGGTTGAGGGTTCTTTCAGCAGCAACAGCAAGTGAAGGGAAGAGGGGAAAAGAGGAAGGAACTTCAGCTGAGCAAATAGAGAGGGAAGATGGCTGGGGACAGCCTTTATGGAGGAGAGGGGGGGATGGCTCATCAATGAGCCTTTCCAATCAGCAAGAAGGGAAAGGAGAGGGGCAGAAGCCCCCTTTGCGTGCAGGGTAAGGGGAGGAAGGTGCAGTGTTAGGGAGGAAGGAGGTAGAGTGGGTCCCAGCTCAGGAAAAGAAGAAGGAAAAATGAATTTTTGATTATTTTAATTTTTTAATTAATGCTTTAAAATGCAGATTTTATAAATGTGCTTTGAAAAATTTCAAATATTCATACCAAGCTAATTTGAGGGTGAGGAACTCAACGGCTAAGTTGGATTTTAATGTGGAGCTCAATTTAATTATTCTAATTATACGAGTATTTAAATATATTAAAATATTTAAGAAAATCTGATAACTTCCAAATACTTCTAAAACATCATCCATAACTAATTTGGGAGTGATGAGTGCAATAACGAAGTCGGATTTTGATTTTGACGATTATTTAATTATTCTATATTTCATGGTATTTAAATATATTAAAATATTCGAGAAAATTCGGCGACTTCCAAATACTTTCAAAACATCACCTCTAGCTAATTTTGAGGTGATGAGCACAATGGGGAAGTCAGATTTTTGATTTGAGATTGAAATAATTATGTCAATTTTCAGGGTTCTTGGAATTCCCAGAATCAGTGTTTGATCCATTTGACCCCTAATTTGGTTCAAAATGTCAGGGTGAGGTCCTAATGACTATTTGAGAGCATTAGAATTAAAGTTAAGATTTTGTTTAATCCTAATTAACTAAGGTAACAACTTGGGTTGTTACAGAATTACTTTTACTAGAAACTCCACAATTTTTCAAACACATACACCAAGAATTTAGATAGATGAACAACAGATTTATATTTAGAACATGTTCATGAAGTTTGAATTTATATGTTGTACTTCTATTGCACCATGATATACAATACAAAATATTACAAACAGCTGCAACTTTCACTAAATTATGAATTGCATAGAACGAAAAATCTTAATTATGTTTAATATTGAATTCATTGGCATAAGTAGATATTCGAATTACTGTCAATCATGCAAATGAGTTTGACAAGTTCATAGAGTGGAGATTAAATTGAAATTTGGAAGATTTATACATGCAAGAGACTTAAGAAATTAGTGGAACAACAAGAAGTTCTTCCAATTTGGTCTCATCTACAACAGAGTGATGTTAAGGATGAGCTGATGTTTCTTGATTTAATTAAACATTATGACCAAGGAATCAATTGCTTTAGGCTAGTATGAAACGTACTGTAACAACTTGATGTTGTTACTAGGCCGATTAGACATAATCTTGATCAAATAATGCAAAAATCAAGATCTTGATTTAAGTCAAATAAAAAAAAATTAAATAAAAATATTCTCAAATAAAGCATATTGAGGGGATCCTTCTGCGAAAATTTGAGCGCAATTGGGATCTCGATTCGCCCTAAATAAATTTGTGAAGTTTAAATTTCAGAAGCTGATAATAGATAAAATATAAATCAAAATTTAGAAATTTTTGTTTATTTAAGTTAAGCATTATATTAGGATGCTATATTTTGTTTCGCAAATTTTTGAACTCCGGATTAATCGTAGTGAATTTTTAAAGCTTTTCACTTAAAAATTAATATAAAATAAAATACTCGTTCAAATTTGATGATTTTTAAATGCGTGCATTCGTCTCATTGAGACGCTCGTTTCGATATCAAGTTTGTAATTTTTATAGTTCAAATGGATATAGTTCTTAGCTCGAGAATTTTTAGCCATGCGATTTAAATCTAATGGCTGCATTATATTTTAGGTTTTGCTTTATATATCTCATCTCCACCCTAAATATTCTAAAGCTTAATCTTTTTCCTTCCCTCTCAGTCGAAAGGATCGTTCACCTTCTTCCCAACTGGTTCACCTTCTTCCCAACCAATCCTTTTTTTTTTCTCTTTCGATAGACCTAAAGCGCATCTCTTTGTCTCTCCCTCGCGACACGCTCAATCTTCTCACCACTCTCGACAGGAGGCCGAGACGTCACTCACCATCTCTTAGCAGGAGGTTAAGAGGTATGAACCCTGCCATCTCTCGGCAGGAGGCTGAAGGCTTACGTCTACCCACTCTCGGCTAGCAACCGATCAAGAGCATCCCTCGCGCAAGTGCCAAAGTTTGGATTCGCGCAAGCCATGAAGGCTTGCATTCTCTCAATTTTCCCTCTCTTATCCGAGGCCGAGAGCAGCCACACCTGTTCGCATTAGCACTTCTTCTATGCCACTCAAGATGCTGCTCATCTTCAACTCATCGCTTTATGCTTCTCTGATTCCAATAACTTTCCATCTCATAGCTACTAATACCACAAAACATTTGCACTAGCTACTTGTTCATCCACCCATGTCATTAGAGAATAAGCACACCAACGATTCAGATTCATCAAAGAATTTTATTTGAAATAAAAGTTATGTTCTTTTCTATTTATTTATGTTTACATAATTGATTAAATTGAGATGTTCGCTCTTAAAATAATTATTGTCGTTTAAGATCAACTGGCATAAATTTTGAAGAGTAAATTCCAAAATTTATACCTTTGTTCATTAATCCTTTGTTATAAGGAAATATTAATCAATTTTGAAACAAACAAAGTATGGCATCCCTTGTCATTAGATTAACAGCAAATAATTGGGACCTTGGCAAAAATAGTGACATTAGGGATGGCTATGGATATACTTGGAAGAATGAAAACATGAAATTATTTGATAGTTCTATAAATTCAGATTTTATGTATAACGAATAAATATATATAATTATTATACATAAACTTTGAATAAGAAAGGTTTAGAATAAGATGAAATCAATTATATAGCTAAATTTATTGTTAAACATATAATAATCGAGATTATAATTATTTTTCAAGATGTCTGCAAGATTGAAGTGGGTTCCCGAACCTAGACATAACTCTCCCCAATGAGTACGTGTCAGGTAATCCTTATTTCTCCTTACTGCATATCCATAATGTGTATACATAATCTCTCGTCCAAAACTTGAACCCATTGCAAGTGTTCTCCTAATTTTCTTATGTTTTCATTTCATGCACAAATATTATCTTGTATAATATGCTCAAGGTAAAAAGGCTCAATATAAGGAATGTAAATCATCAAAGTTCAATAATAAGAGACTCTACAAAATATAGGTGATATCTATTGTTGTTTAATTTAATTTGTCATATCTATTCTGAGAGGATACAAGCTTAGGATCTCCAATATCTAGCTATCAAGTATAATCCTAAATTTACCAGCCTTATAAAGTTAAGCATTAGAACTTAACAAGTTCTAATTCAAAATCATAAAAGGTCACTTACAAATATTTAATGAATAAATTGATCGACCTAATTTACACTTTTCCATTTATACAACCAATCTTGATATGATGTATCAAGATTAGAAGTTAAGAGATTAAACTTTATCACAGAGTTTAAGTCCCTTAACTCAGGATTCTAAGAATCTAAATCTAAGTTATTAATTTCAAATGATATTTAAGTTTTGAACTAAAAGGAGGTTCCATCGAGTTCAATCATACTCATTAAAATATCTAATTTCTAACTTTTATTGATTTAAGTATCATGAGAGAAATCAATGGGTTTGACTATATTCTACATAATTAACCTTATTCCCTTAACATATAACATTTTTAGAGTTTAAAAGGTAAATTTTGAGAATTAGATTCTAAATGAAATAATTCTAATTTGATAATATGGATATTGTTTAAGGAGTAAATTAACTCCTCAAACATCATAATTGAACATCTATTGGTCTTAAAATAGCTAACTAATATTTTCCTAAATTCAAGAGAAAATAAAAATATTACTCACTAAACTCTAGGTTTCAATTCATATTTGCATATTTGAGATTTCTAAATAAGGTGATAATACTATTTAGTGGAAATTTACTATGGCTCCCTGCCCCTTAACCACCAATAATCAAGGCTAAGGAGTGGTATGCCACTTTGGCAAATCTCTCATTTATTATTAGATTAAGGTAAAATTCACCAATCTACTAATAAGGGAAGGATGTACCCTGAATAATGCTGCAGAATCTTTCACTAAGTATATACATTAATCAGAGTGCGGAAGCAAAAATAATAAAATATGCTACATCCAATCCACCATAATATAAGTAAGAAGTAAATATGCAACCTAGAATAAAATAATACATTAAAAGAATATACATATGTATCTGAATTATTACATCAATTTTAAGATAAGCTTAAAATGAAATAAATCACTCGTCTTCATAAGAGGAATGAAACGATAGCTAATCTACTGATTTTCTACCCCGACCTAATACTCCTCCAAGAATGACTCCTCTTCAGGCACAAGGTCCTCAAATTGCTCAGAACCTGCCATTGTCGATTTCACAATGACAGGGCCCTAGCCAAAGAAAACAAAATCTAGTTATACATATTCTCTAAGTACATTTTATGCTGTTTAAGTTCATGAGTTTTTATGATATCACCATTTTACTTAAACTATAAAATAAGCAAAGCGTAAGGGTATAACAAGCATATAAAGGGATATGGAAAGTTATAAATACAGCTTTTATAACTATGCAACAATGAGGTAAGAGAACATATATAAATAAGAAAAGTATTAAAAGAAAAGAATCATCCTAAAAAAGTTAATGTTCATATGATATATGTATGTTTAAAAGCAAGTAATCAATTTGTGATAAGTATAAGTAAATAGTAAGAAATATAGCATCCTATAAGTAAGTAAGCAGGTAAAGTACAATTAGCTGAAGTAAAGTACAATAGTAAATGGTAAATAGTAAATAGTAAATAGTAAACAATTATATAATGACTGCCATATCATAAGAGGGCTAATCTAGCCTTGTAGCGCCCTGCCCCGTCGCCGCGCGCAAGAAGGGGTAATCGTAATTGATTCGGTGGCGAAGCGGTGCGCCACTCGGGGAGGAATATCCTGTCTCCCCGAAATAGCTGAAACTAAACCCATATGAAGGGCTGCTGACTCAACCTCGAGGAGGGTTGAGAGCTAATACTTAAGATAATAGTAGTATCCTTATCCTAAGTATTAGACCAATATATACATTCGATGTAAAACACATGAAGAATCTAATATATGTATAAGATGTCAATATTTCCAGTATACTGATCACATCACGATACTAAGTATAAGTAGTGTATAAATAGAGTGCGGAAGCTAAAGCAAATATTCAAAAACATTCATCACAGAAGCTATATGAAACATTCATCTCAGAAAAGAAAAGAAAATACATTTAGAATTATTACAAATAGTTTAATAAAATACAGACATAAAAGTTAAGTACTGAACTGAAATAAACTAAACAAAGTTATAAAACTAGAGGAGAGTCCACTAGTGCTCCACGGGCTCCTCTTGAATCTCCTAGATGACCTTCTGACCTAGCTCAATATACTGCTCAAGATCTAGCAAATTATCAGATCCCAAAAGTACCCTGTGTTAGACAATAAGTCTAACATATCGAAACTAATCTAAGCAGTTCTAGTTATTTGTTTAACATTTACATAATGTAAATAAATCAGCAAAAATACTGTAAAGATAATTGAAAGTATAAAACTGCATAAAACTGTATAAAATAGAAGTAAAGTAAAGTAAAGTTGTACTGGAAACTGAATACTAAAAGTAAACCAAAGCAGTCATGAATCTGAAACCGAATAATAATATGTAAAACTATGATGTATGTCATTGAAGTTATGCATCTATATATGTCATGATACAATACTAAATATCACTGAACTAGTATGAATCTTACGGTATAATGTCTACATATATCTGGTTGGGAATCCAGTACTAGTCATCCTACAAATTCCCCGATTAATATATGCAACATTCCATAATTCATAAATCATCATTGATACTCATACACAATGCTCATGTTCGTGCTTATGCTCCTGCTCATGTTCATGTTATATGCCTTAAAATTCAGAAATCCAGAAAATAGGTTTAAATCAGATAATGAATCAAGTGTCTCCCTTATGCAGAATCCCTTCAAATGGATTCTGACTCCTAGTTCTAGTTTTAATAACTATCTTTGTTTAGGATAATACTTAAGATCGTTAGTTAGGAAGGTTATATACACATGGTTGTATGTTTCTAAGAAAGGTGGATTTAACCTTTCGCTTATTTTTAATTGCACTTATCGAAGTGCACTTCAATAGGAGGCAGAACCCGATCACAATTTATATTTCAAGCTAAGTAGTTAAATAATATAATTACAAGCATACTTAGTATTCTATGTAAAGTTACTTGAGATATTTAGTTTTCTTAAACTGCACTTATCAAAGCGCACTATGATAGGAGGCAGAATCTGGTCACAGTTTATATCTCAAACTAAAGATCTTGTTCACTAATTGTAACACTCTTAGTCTTGGAAAATTTACTCTAACGGGAATGTATTCATCTAATCCCTCAAGATAGCACCGGATCATAAGTTTACATTGAAGTGACTCAACCAATCCTGAATATTACTGAAGTGACTCAACACCATGGATATGCATAATCATACCTAACCAATAATTTGGGTTATAATAATTCTATTTAATAACTAAGGATTTACCAAAGTTATGAAAACTGACTCTAATTGGGTGAATCCTACACAAGGTTCCAATAATTAGATCAAAATGATCACCCATTATAGGTTACTACCATATTGCAAAAATTTTATTCTAAGTACTTTAGGTGATTCTACCATAAGGATCTAAGATCAAGTTTCTAGGATTAAAAAGGAGCATCTAAGTTCCTACCTCAGGATGTAATAACCAGTTCTTTCCTACCTCAATGTATTAATATTAATTAGGCCTTTAAGATCATCAAGATCTTACATAACTAACACTTATACTAGCACTCATAAGTTTTATTTATTAAGCTTGTTTTGATCAAATCAGATGGGTAAACTCATCTAATCAATACCTATACTATAATTATGGGGTGTGATCAAGAATGTTATTAAGATTTAATCTTGTGATAAATCAACTTAGTTTTATAATTAATATTTTTTAAGAGAAAATCAAAGATCTAAAGTTTAAGTTTAGATACTTAATCACACAAGTTCTATAATTACCTTAGCACTTATAATTTAGTGACTTAAGATCGATATCAAATCACATGCATTATTGGAATCATGTCAATTAAATTATCTTTCAATCAGATTTACTTGATTAAAGTGATTAAGATTTAGATCTTAATTAAGACAAGTTAAGGTTTAACCCTTAACCTTCCTAAAATTAAGATCAAATGGTTGATTTATAAAATAATGACAAATTAATGTATTATTGGTGTATTGTTGATGTCAAATTTTAGATTTAGATTAAGTATCATTTACTTAATCAAGTTCTTAAGATTCTTATATTCAAATATAGTTGAATGTCAATTTAAGCACATTTAGGTGTCCAAATAAATGTTAAAGTTCTCTAATATACATCATAATATCATAAAAATATAGGAATGTAAAGATGATATAAAATAGAAGGTAATTAAAGCTAACCAAATTCTAAATCAAACCAAAGGGGTTAGCACTTGATTATAACTCTAAAAGATTTAGATTTCATGCAATTTGGTTATTAAGATATACCTAATCAATACAAGCATTCAAAGATTCTATTATTTAACATTTGGCATAAAATATTTAAGGCACATAAGAGGTTTTTGCACATGCCATAAAAGGGCAAACTTTTAAAGTTGATTATTACACAACATTTTATGCAATACTCAATTTAAATTAAAGTTGATATAATTCAATCCCACTATAGTCCTAGGGACCTTAAAATACAAAAATAGTGAAGTTTTGGCCATTTTAGCTAATTCTATGCACTTTCAGAAAATTCTGGGTGCTACGATGTGCTGTGGCAGAAAAAAATGTTGTGGCGCGCTACAGCGCTTTTAGACGTTGCGGTGCACTATGATGCCATATTTCCCGAGAGTTGGACGCTACGGCGCTGTAGCGCATTCAGGCGATACGGCGCGCTATAGCGACCTAACTTTCAAAATCATTGTTCAATTAATTTATTTTCAGTTTCATATAGTTTTCTAGAAATTATGTTGTAGCCTACTGTGCTGCACTACAGCGGTCTAACTTTCGTGTGACTGTTATAGCATGCTATGGTGCGCTACGATGAATTCAGTTCTAAACTCGGGCGCTATGGCGCGCTGTAGCGCCCGACGGTGATTTCGCCTGTGCAAAAATTGAGAAGGGTCTCATTTCGAGCTCAAATACTCTCAATCTAGAGAATTTCATGAGCAGTGCTATATAATAATGGAAAGTTCTTTCTGATACATTTCCATTGATACCAAAATCAGCACAAATAGATTATCCTAACTATACGAACGATGGAGTTAAACATTTAGGTATACAAAATGGACAAAAAACAGAGCATGAGATTTTCAAAGTAATATGATGTCGTAATGAATCTTAATGGCTTCCATACACAATCATGGATTTTTAAAGATACAAACAAGCATAATATCAATATGAAGTAGGCAAGGAAAAGGAGAAAATGGGTACCTTACCTTTTTAAAAGAGGAGGAAGAAGACTTGGAAATCTTGGAGGATAAACTTCTTCTTCTTCTTCTTCAGCACCAAGTTCAATAATGGAGAAAATAGAGGAGAGGAGTTTTAGCTTTAACTTGATAGCAAGTAAAGAAGGAAGGGCTGAGGCTTTTCTTTAAAGAAGATGGAGGAGGAGAAGGGGGAAAGTAGAGCATGGCTATGGGAGTTATGAGGTGAGGGGAGAGGGATGACCTTAGCCATCAAGCCTTGTAATTAAAGAGGGGGAGGAGAGGGGTCAGCAAAAAATGGAGGGATCGGTCAGCCAAAAAAATAAAAGGGAAGAAAAAGAAAAATGTAGTTAAGGAAGGAATTTAGGAATAAATAAATATTTATTCCTTTAATTAAAAAATTCAAATTTTAGAAATGCACTCCAAAAACTCCCAAAAATTCACCCCTAGCTATTTTGGAGGTGAGAAATTGCTCTAAATCTTCAGGATTTGGTTCTAATGATTAGATAAACTTAACATAATGATAATTATGATATGATTAAGCTAAAATTAAGCTGGCTAACAACCTTGGGTTATTACAGACTCCCCCATTAAAAAATAATGTCATCCTCATCATCATTACTAAGAAGGGAAAAGAAAAGACAGATAATTAAGAACATAATATTAGAATTTTAATGGGTATTTTTTGGGTTTTCAAAGAGGTTTGGATATTTCTGTCACATATTGGCCTCTTTTTCTTAAGTAGATTCTTCAATAGAGTGATTACTCCACTGAACCCTTACCATGGGAATAGAATAAAAATTAAGATATGATTAAGCTAAAATTAAGCTGGGTAATAATATTGGGTTATTACAAGCCTGCTGCAATAAGTATATATATATATTCATAGCATCATCTGAGGCTATGCCAGAATAACAGAACAGAAATTGAACTGAAGAGGCAGTAATCACAAATGCAATAAATTTTAGTGTTTTACTTTACTTCTGTGGACATATCCAGAAGTAGTTAAGGAGTCAAGCACATATGCATGACTGTTCGAGTTCCAACTTAACACAATACTCCTCAATAAGTAATATTAAGTAATCCTTATTTTTCCATACCCCTATCCAGTAAGGTAAAATGTGTAAGATCAATAAGTAACTGAACCCTATGCAAATATTATCCTAATATTCTAAGTTTTCATTTTATACAACAATGATATCTTGTATGATATATTCAAGAAATAAGGCACATAATACAAGAAATGCGAAAGCATAAGTAAAATAATAGTGAGCAAGGAACTCTGCTATACAATGTGACATCAGTTGTTATATAGAAAACCATTCTAACTATTTCAAGTTACACAAGTTCAGGATCTCCAATTCTTACTATCAAGTGTAACTTAGAAGCACGGCCTTATAAGTTAAAAGCAATTAAAATTGAACATGTTCTAATTTAATTCAATCAATAAAGACTGTAAGTTAAATAAGAAATCATTACATCTTAATTGATAAATATGGACATTCTAAGCTAAGATCTGATCAAGATCTACTAAAGCTAGGATTTTAAATTAAATACCATAAATTGGAGTTAATCACATAATCCCAATGTAAAGCTTAAGGATTAAAGTTCAAGTCTAATTGTGAATAAATGATTAAGGCAAATCCTATTAAGTAAAAATCAAGACTTAATAGGATGAATCTCATATTCTTAATCTAGAGTTGAAAGATAAAATAATCAGAATTAAAGCATAAGAATCTAGAAACTAATAAAGCCAATGTTCCATTCATTAAATAACCCATTTTATTTAATAAATGAAATCTAACCTAGTGTGCATTCCTAAACTTAAGTAAAAGATCCTAAAGTGAAGTGTATATCATGATGAGCTCCTAATAGAATGACTTGGGAAATTTTAGGATTTGATGGAATTTATTATAATTTACCTTCATTTACTAATTTTGTTCATTTAAATGATTAAGGATGAGTTTTAACTAAGTTACGCTATAATGGATTTTACTTAAGAATTTTATAAACCTTGAATCTTCAACAATTCACTTAATTTATGAGTTTAAGAGTCTAATTTAATTCTAAATCAATTTTATTACTGATTTTAATGATCTAAATAATATTTTAGAGGTTAATGGCACTTAACCTAAATTTTGGCCAAAATAATTATTTTGCCTCAACTTAAGGGTCTAAAATGCTACTTTTTGATTAAGGGCTCTAAATTAGATTCTATTGATGCTAAATGATTCCTTGCTGTCTAATATGAAGATAGACAATAGGTACATCAAATTTAGACAAGTATTAAGTCCTATGGGCCCCATTTAATAATTTTAACTTATAAGAAAATTTTAGTAATTTTATCTAGTGAAGTCTAAAAATACAGTTAGTTTATTAGTGTTTACTATCCAAGGATTCTATAGAGTCCAAGAACTCTGAATTCTGATATCTAATGATCAAGTTATGTTTGTTTTAGTGTTATGGTTCAATTTTCATGAAATGGGTCAAAACCTAATTTTTTCATATCCAAAAATTGCCTACAATTTTGTACAATGCTAAATTTTACTAAAACTAGGTTCGATTTTGATATATTTTATGGTCATAGAGTCATTAGAATGCGAAAAATCATAAATTTGGGAAATTCTGGACAGTTCTGGGCACTTTCTGACATTTCTAGGCGCTACAGCGCACTGCAGCACCTTCTGGCCGAAAGCCAGGTGCTACGGTGTGCTGTGGTGCGCTGCAGTATTTTTAGGCACTGCGATGGATTTCAATGCTGTGGTGTGCTGCAGCGCAGTGGCACCAGAGTTTTCGTGAGCTGAATGATACAACGCGTTGTAACGCTCCATGGCCGAGAGCCAGACGCTACGACGCCTGTTTTTCCGAGGCACAGGCGCTACGGCGCGCTGCAATTCTTTTGGGCGCTACGGTGCACTGCAATTCTTTTGGACGCTATGACACGCTGCAATTCTTTTGAGCGCTACGACGCACTGCAATTCTTTCGGACGCTACGGTGCACTGCAATTCTTTCGGGCGCTACGCGCGCTGCGACGGATTTCAATGATGCGACGCATTTAATTTAATTTCATCAAATTTATATGCCACTACGACGCACAGGGGTGATCTGCAGCGTGCTACGATGCGCTGTGACGAATTTCAACCCAAGACTCGGGAGCTACAGTGCGCTGTAGCGCCCAACGGTGATTTCGTCTGTGCAAAAACTATAATGGGTCTTCTTTTGCACTCAATTACACTCAATTCAGAGTACCTCATGTGCGGTGTCATATACCAATGAAAAGGTATTTATGATACCTTTCCATTGATACTAAAATTGGCCCAAAATGATTATTTTAACTATGCAAATAACGAAACTAAAGGTTATGGTATGCAGAAAGAAGGAAAAATAGAGCTAATTTTCTTCTCTAAATTTTTTCTATCTCAAGGAGCTCTAATGGATTCAATATCCCAATCACAGATTTCAAAGGATGCAAAAATAAGCATAAGAGAAAAATGAAGTAACCATTGAATCCATTCAATATAGGAAATGGAGGTACCTTGGCTTGCGATAAGAGATTTCCCTAAGGATCCTTCGGGCTTGAGGGCTTGGAGTTTTCATTCAGCAACAAGCACATCAATGGAGGAAAGAGGAGAAGCTTAAGATGAGCCAACCCTCAGGCTAAAAATGTTTTGAGGATTTTAGTCAATATTTCTATTATCTAAATCAATTTAGCAAAAGAGATATAAATTTAGAAATGTGTTGATTTGCACCTAATTTGATTTAGCTTAGCTCACTCTATAAAATTCTTAATCAATTTATGCTTACATTTTAGCTTAATGAAGTTAAGAACTTATGATTTAACATAACTTAATATGCTTTAACATAGTTAATAAGGTGAACCAATTTATGACTAAGATAATTAGTTAATTAAAGAATGCGATGAGTACATTAAACTATTTACATAAAGTATTATATAAAATTTATTTGATATCTAAAAAATCCTAAATAACATTAATATAAACTTAACCAATCTTTCAAAATGATTCAAAATGTCAGTAATAATATATAACTAATAACAACCATATAGAATTAATCAACTATTGAGTTACATACATAATATAATTTATTTGATTCAACTTAACCATTCACACAATTTTACTATGCTCTTTATATGGATAATAATAATTAACATAGCATCGAATCTCTTTTTTTTTAAGAATATGATTCTACGCTTTTAAAAATATGATTCTACACATCAATACCTTGCATACTGCTTAAAAATCAATTTTAATGCATCAATATTACAACATCAAGCCCGTCGACCAACATACGATCTTCCTTAGGAGCTACAGCCACACTAATATATTCAGCTTTATCTAACTCAGCATGATTTCAAATAAAATGCAGATTTCTTAATAAGGTTAGGAAATTACAAAACAGAAATGTCCTTAGGTTGGCGAGAAGGAAGAGGTGGTAGCTGCGAGTTATCGGCCTCTAGATGAGAGAGAAGTCAAGGTTGGCTAGCTCTCGGCCTTGAGCCGAGAGGAGAAGGTGGCCGACGGTTGGCTGGAGGGATTGGAGAACTGGAAGCTGGCGGCTCGATGGATGCGACCGTTGTTGGCTGAACGGAGCGGCTCAGTTGGAAGCTGACGAGTGCTCAATCTTTAGCCGAGAGAGAAGGAAGCCAATTGCTGCTCTTGGCAAAAGAGAAATGGTGTTCTCGGCCACTCAGCTGAGAGGAATGAGTGGGAGCAAGTTAAGATTCAAGTATACATGCAAGAAAGAGATATGATAGACGAGATCCTTGCGTACCCGCAAAGATTGGCCAGCAAGGATGGTTGGATTACCGCGAGGAGTAGTGGTGGGGTTCGGCCATGAGATGAAGAGGGCTGGTCGATCGCGGAGAAAGAGTTCGGTGAATGACTCTCATCCTCATACCGAGAGGGAGAATCACATAGCGTCGCATGTGATCGAAGGGAGGGAGGAAGGGTTGTTGGCTGAGGAAAGAAAAGAAAGGGTTCAGGGATTTCGGTCTCCAACCAAAATAAAGAGACACTGCGGCTCTTGTCCTCCAACCGATAGGAAGAGTGGTGGCTCTCAGCTTGAAGGAAGTGAGAGGAGCTGCTACCTCTTTGATTGAAGGAGAGAGAGGAGTTGCTACATTTCAGCCATACAAGGAAGGAAATGCTGTCCTTGGTGAGAAGGGAGATGCAACCCGATTGGGGGAAGTGAGCTTATAACAATTCTAGTATTATTATTCATCAATTAGTAACCTAATTGACTATAATCCTTTTATATTAGTCTTATAATAGTATTAAGAGTCTCCATTTTAATTTTTGTGCAATTTGGAAATCGTTTGACAATTTCCAAAATTTCCTAATTTTCTGATAATTTTGAGAATGCCTAATTTATTTAGACCTCAAAATCAAAAACGAAGTCCACCATTGGAGTCACCATACCCAAATTAGCTATGGGTGGTATTTTGGAAGCATTTGGTAGTCATCGAATTTTTCCCGAATATTTTAATAATAAATACTCAGAAAATTAAGATAATTAAATTGACATCCCATCAAAAATCTAATTTCATTTTTGAGTTCACCACACCTCAATTAAGTAATGGTGAAATTATGAGATTTTTTGGAGAGCGTTTAGTTATTTATTTTTTTATTATTAAATTGTGAATAATTAATTAAATATTTAAAGTAATTAAATTGATTAATATAAATAATAAATATTTCTTCGGTCAGCTTAAGATTTATTTCTACAGAGATCCGCTGTTATAAGCAAACCAGTGGACAGCTGAATCTGTATGATCTTGGTCGGTACGCCTACTCTGTGCGATCGAACGGCCCGACACCTATCTGCGAGATCGAACGGCCCGACACCTATCTGCGAGATCTGACCGTTGTATCGTTAAGCAAAACCAATGGTTCAAATCGAATACCTGCATGCCATCGTCCTCGCCAGTGATCGTGTGCCTGCAGGAGCAGAGAGTCATACGAAGGGACCTCCAGCTATGGTTAACCTCTCTTGCTACTCTTCTTCTCCCCAAAATTTTGTTCTCTTCTTTTATTCTGAGTTACGGAAGCTGCGGGAGGGCGATCCGGGCTGAAGAACTTTAATACCTGCTCTACCTTTTTCCATTTTTCTTCTTCAGTTGGATTGATAAGGTACCCCGCTCTTTTCCTATCCATTACTCTTAGCACTCCAAGTATTTTTACCATCTTTGAAATGTTACAATTTTGTTAATCCCTATTTCAATTAACTGAGAATTCATTACTTGAATATTTACATTTATTTTTACGTTCCCCATTTTCTCGAAAGATTCTATTGTCATTTAGAAAGTCTGTGATAATTGGACCTATCATGTAGTTTAGTTTAATATAGATTAAATGTTACTAGATCATTAGAGCTTGATCATCATTGATCGAGCTCAATCTGATCTTCCACTACCTCATTTAATTGCCTTATTATCTAGATCTAGGGCTTGAGGTCTAACATCCTTAGATGTGTTTTTATTGAGGGCTTTTGTAATTTAATCAAAGATCCCTCTTCAATCTTGGCATTTTCTTGATTTATCATGCTCTACATTACTGGGAATGTCGATTCTTTGATACTCTAATGCAAGCGTGCGAAGACCTTGCAAAGGAGACGATGGTCCGAAGGCCATTGCAATTAAACCGGCCGGTTCAATTATCTTTGAACTGCCCGTTTAATGTGATGACATGGCGCATAAGTTAATTTTTGCAAACTTGTCTGCGCCAAATTTATTAATAGGAAAATGAAATGATTTTTGAATAAAATATGAATAATCTTAAATATTAAATTACAATATATCAAATTTCATTTACTCATAACTTATTCAATACATCTCCAAAATACATGATATTATATACTATTTTGATCACAAAAATGAATAGATTAATAATATGCAATTATTTTCTATTCTGATTAATATTTTAATTAGTCAATATCTAAGATTAATTAATTAATTATAAATTAATTTCATCATTTCATGTGACCTAATTTGATCATTTAATGTCCAAATTAAATGATCGAATAGTCCATTTCACTCACAAAAATATGAAGAATGATAATATGAAAGCAAATTTAACATTTAAACACTAATTTTTATAATCACTTTTTAACCCTAATTAAGAGTCACAAAAATCCTAATTTTCCAAAGTTGTCCAAATTTGACATACTTGTGTTATTTTTCTCCTTATGAAATAAGGATTTCAATAATATGTAAATCATTTCCATTTGACAACGATTAGTGATTTTAGGTAATTGACTCTTAATTAGGTGTTATTGTGATAATTCTATTTTTCCTAGATGGCATGCCTTAGGTATTATAAAACCTTAGGATAGCTAACATGTCACATTTATTACTCCCCATATCAAATTATATTACTTTTATTTGAGCTTAATTCTCATTTTCTAGGCATGTGAATTAATTGCCAAGTGCTTAATTCACCTTTCAACCCTAAGGTAGAAATCTTAGGATTGATTTAAACTTAATTTATAGCTGATCTTTAGAATCTATTAGTTATACCCATTAAGAGTAGTTAACCTTAATGCCTTAGTAATTATAGATTATTTAATTAACTAAATCTAGCTTTAGTGATTAAATTATAACTTAGTTCATTCATCTTAATCCCTAAAGCCTTCTTTTAAATATTTTAAGATCTAATAATAGGAATCCCTAACTTACTTAGATTAGTTTAGGAATTATATTGAATTCCTTAAACATCAACTATTATAATACTTAGAACTTATAGTTCTTAAGTCATATCATTTACTTACTTTAAACCTTTTACTTTATTATAACTTAGCTAGATTAGTACTTGATTGGTTAGATCCTTTAAACTATAACCTAGCTAGTAAAATTTAGTCAATTTACTTTAACTCTAGTTTCTTAATTTAGATATTTTATTTATCTTAATACCTTCCTATTAAACACCTAAGCCTTGAGTTAATTATATAATTGAATCTTATAGTTTAGGATTTGAATAAGAACTAATTTCAAATAATATTAATTATACTTATAAATTATTTTGTCATATCATACTAATTGAATTTAATCGACTACTTTCAAAACCCCCACTACTACTATACTTACAATTAACTTGAGATTAATATCTCAAAGTTAATTGGGAGCTCAATTAACTCCAATCATTAAGTAGATCATTAAAATTATATAACTTTGGATATCACTTAGTTGCAATTATTGAATTTTCCTTGAATGCTTGCTTAGCCTTGAGCCTTCTTCAATTGAATCATTCATATAAGATATTGTGCATGAATAAAACTTTCATATTAAAAATTAATAGGGGTTTGTATTGGTGGATTAGCTAGGCTAAAAAGGAGTAATAAGGAGACCTCACATTCTCAGAGGGTGAATGTGAGTGTTTTAGGATTTGACCCCACTTTTCTTTAATTATTAAACAGATGTGTTTAAATCCACTTTTCATTCTGAATATGCCCACAGAATGAGTACTGATTAAAATAACTTCAATTAATTAACATGTGAGATTTTCTTCAATCTTATAGATTATTAAGACTCATCATAGCTTTCAACAATGTTACTTTCCATAGTTCTAGACTATGTAAATATTAGACTAATAGTCTAAGATCTTCCTTCAATTTCCTTATTATGCATTTTTTATGACTTAGTACTGTACTTTACTTGTTTATAGTTTACTTAAATTATAGTGAATATTATAAAATTATATTTAAATAATTCACTATTTCTTTTCTTTACTTAGCATAAGTTCATTTCAATATATACATGCTTTACTTCATATATTTTCATATGCACATTAGTTTCTTTATAGCATATTTAGGATGCTCTTACCCTTATTTTATTTGCAGATTAGGATGTATACTTAAGTGAGTATTCTAACTCACTTTATCTTTTTCTCTTTCTTATATACTTTTCCATATTTGTATGCTTACCTTTTTGCACCCATGCTTATGTTTATTTAATAACTAGTAGTGATATCCAATTAAAATAATAATATGCTTAGCCAATCTTAAAATATACATAGACTGTTTAATTTAATCAGATTTTCTATTTCTTGGCTTTGCCCTATCACATTTAAATGCCAAAATATGATAGATCATGTGCATTTGGAGGCTAGTGAAGCTGGACCAAGTGCTAAAAGCTGGCTGTTTCCGCTTATCATATAATAAAATATACAGCTTACTATTAAATTGCAAGTGAGCTTTAATTCTTACCTTTCTTTATATTTACTGTTGGTTTGTAATTAATATTATTTGATTTACTTTTATTATACTTGTGTTGGAGCTTAGTTTATATTTAAATGCTTATGATGAATGAATGGATGGATGTAATGAATAGATAGATGATTATAAATGTATAAAAATAAATATTAATTAAGTCATTAGTTGCATATATACTTTGAATATTAATTGGATTTAGATGAATATGATATTACTCATAGAATTGAAAAATAGTTTCATGTCTAGGTTGAGAAGTTCTCTTTATCTATATATATGAAATGAATGCTTGTGAATTGAGCATACCTTAGGATAAATAATTATTACATAAGTGATTTTCTCCCTTTAAACTTTTAGAATTATAAATAAGCAATCCCATGTAATGGATTGACTCTATTTTAGAACTGAAAATAAGCAATCCCATGTAACGGATTAACTTTACTTTAGAATTGGAAATGAGCAATCCTATGTAATGGATTGACTCTATATTAGAACTAGAACTAAACAATCCTATGTAATAGATTGATTACATGTTAGTTTTAGGTTATTTTGCTTTTAATTATAACTTCTATTGGAATGGAAGTCTTGTATGTCTACCTTGCAGATATTTCTATAGCCATTTACAAAGGAAACTCTACCGAAATTTTTAAGAAAATAATAACTTAAAATAATTTAGCAAATAGTAAATTCATATTTCACATGTTAAATACTTAGAATCTTCACATCAATAATCACAAGTAATCACATCAATTGCTTTTGAATTTATATTCTATCATGTCTTAGTACGTATTGTATTTTCATTATAAATTACATAACACAATTCATAAATTCCCTTCCATCTTAACTTAAGACCCTCGTCTAAATCCTTGGCCAAACATAATATCTAATAATTTGGATTAGTTTTCTTCTAATCTAGTATTAGTTATTGTGGTGGCGTATCAATGTTGAGTTAGGTTATTCTCAATATTGGAGTCATCACAGAGCTACTGCTCAGCCAAGATGGCAGAGAGACTATCGACTTGAAGGAAGCGACAGGAGATGCTACCTCTTTGTTTGAAGGAGGGAGAGGAGATGCTACATTTCAGTTGGCTTGGAGGGAGAAGAGATATTACATTTCAGCTGGCTTGGAGGGAGAGGAGAATATGCAACATGAAAAATATCAAGAAGAAGGAGATCTCCTTCTTTTATTTTTATATGTGGTTATTTGAGTTCTAGCACATGCAACCATTACTTCAAAAATCTAATGGTTCAAAAATGATAGGCTTGAGGGAGAGAGAGAGTTTCAACCGAAAAAAAAAGAAAAAAAAAAGAATAATATTTATTTGATTAAAATTTCATCATTTATTTGCATTTATCGTTCCAACATTTAGATTTCAAATTTCAAAAAACTTTGCCTGATTGAGCGTCTCGATGAGATGAACGCACACATTCAAAAGTTATTAAATTTGAACGAGTATCTTATTATATATTAATTTTTTAAGTGAAAACTTTGAAAATTCACTACGATCAATTCGGAGCTTGAAAATTAGAAAAACTTGAAACTTAGCATTATCATTTGATGCTTGACATAAGACTATAAAAATTTCTAAATTCTAATTTATATTTTATTTATCATTAATTTCTAAAATTTAAACTTCACGAATTTATTTAGGACGATCTGTGATCCCATTTTTGCTCAATTTTTCGCAGTAGGATCCCCGCATTATTCTTTATTTGAGGTTATTTTTATTAAATTTTTATTCAGCTTAAATCGAGACCGTAACTTTTATCTTAATTTAGTCAGGTTTAGGTCTAATCGACCTGGTAACAATCTTGGGTTGTTACAGGTGATCCCTACATGCTCAAGAGGTACCCACAACTATATAGCACTTTAACCATCATGGGTTCAAGAGGTGCTCACATGGAGTGATACTTTACCCTGTACGGCACTTAGCTCCTATTTGACACCCTATGGCCTGCTCTGATACCATCTGTAACTGTCCAAACTCTTAAATACCAATGTATTATTCACTTTATCTTGAAAGGCCTCACAGTTTTGCCATCAAAAGATAACTTTCCAATACTGGGAGAGCTCCCACCTGAGCATTCTTAATTTTGGAGTTCTTATCAAGAACTCCACCATTATCTGAAAATGTGCCACAATATTTAAGAGTTTTGATTATTACTACTTAAGTTGGTCTATAATCTCCCAACTTAAGTAATTAACGTTCTCGTCAGTATCCACACACAGATCTAAGAACCATCCATTGGGTAGATAGAATTAGAGGTGACCCATACAATATCAAGAGATACTCATAGCCATGTAACACTTTAATCATCATGGGTTCAAGAGGCTGCTCACATGAAGTGTCACTTTATTCTGTATGACACTTAGCTCATATCTGCCACCTTATGGTCTGCTCTGATACCATTCATAACAGCCCAAACTCTTAAGCACCAAAGTATTGTTCGCTTTAGCCTGATAAGCCTCATGATTTTGCCCTTAGAAGATAATTTCCCAGTAGGTTACCCATTTAGGAGTGCTCCCACCTAAGCATGCTTAACTTTGGAGTTCTTATCAGGAACTCCACCGTTATTAGAAAAGATGCCTAAATAGTTAAGAGTTTCACTTATTACTACTTAAGTAGGTCTTTATATCACCCCCACCTCATTAACCTCACAAAAAATCTAATGGTTCAAAAATGATAGGCTTGAGGGAGAGAGAGAGTATCGATCAAAAATAAAGAAAATAAAGAATAATATTTATTTGATTAAAATTTTGTCATTTATTTGCATTTATCGTTCCAACATTTAGATTTCAAATTTCAAAAAACTTGGCCCAATTGAGCGTCTCGATGAGACGAACGCACACGTTCAAAAGTTATTAAATTCGAACGAGTATCTTATTATATATTAATTTTTTAAGTGAAAATATTAAAATTTCACTACAATCAATCCGGAACTTGAAAATTAGCAAAACTTGAAACAAAGCATTATCATTTGATGCTTGACATAAAACTATAAAAATTTATAAATTCTGATTTATATTTTATTTATTATCAATTTCTAAAATTTAAACTTCATAATTTTATTTAGGACGATCCGTTATCCCAATTTTGCTTAATTTTTCACAGTAGGATCCCCACATTATTCTTTTTTTGAGGTTATGTTTATTAAATTTTTATTTAGCTTAAATTGAGACCTTAATTTTTAGCTTGATTTAGTCAGGTTTAAGTCTAATCGACCTGCTAACAATCTTGGGTTATACAAGTGATCCATACATGCTCAAGAGGTGTCCACAACCATATAGCACTTTAACCATCATGAGTTCAAGAGGCTGCTCACATGAAGTGATACTTTATCCTGTATGGCACTTAGCTCCTATCTGTCACCCTATGGCCTACTCTAATACCATCTATAATTGTCCAAACTTTTAAATACCAATGTATTGTTCGTTTTGTCTTGAAAGGCATCACGGTTTTGCCATCAGAAGATAATTTCCCATCAGGTCACCCATCATGGGAGAGCTCCCACCTGAGCATTCTTAACTTTAGAGTTCTTATCAAGAACTCCATCATTATCTGAAAAGGTGTCACAATATTTAAGAGTTTTACTTATTACTACTTAAGTGGTCTACAATCTCCCCAACTTAAGTAATTAACATCCTCATCAGTATCCACACACAGATCCAAAAACCATCCATTATGTAGATAGAATTAGAGGTAACCCATACAATATCAAGAGGTACTCACAATCATGTAACACCTTAACCATCATGGGTTCAAGAGGTTGCTCACATGAAGTGGCACTTTACCCTGTATGACACTTAGCTCCTATCTGCCACCCTATGGCCTGCTCTAATACCATTCGTAATAGCTCAAACTCTTAAGCGCCAAAGTATTGTTTGCTTTGGCCTAATAGGCCTCACAGTTTTTCCCTTAGAAGATAACTTCCCAGCAGGTTATCCATCTGGGAGTGCTCCCACCTAAGCACGCTTAACTTTGGAGTTCTTATCAGGAACTCCACCATTATTAGAAAAGATGCCTCGATATTTAAGAATTTTGCTTATTACTACTTAAGTGGGTCTTTACATCATTCCCACCTCATTCACCTCACAAAAAATTTCTCTCCCCCATTCTCCTCTCATCTCCTCCCCCCTTCCCCCTTCCCTCACTTTCTTCCTTGGCCACCACTAGCTCCTTCTCCCTCCAACCACCGGTAAATTATCATCAACAGTAAATTAGTGTAAGTAATGAGAAAGAGATAAATTATTTTTTATTCAATTTATTTCATTTTTCTTTTCTTTTTCTTTTAATAATAATAATAATATTATCATTATTATTAGTTTTATTATTATTAATGTTATTATTATTACTATTATTTTTTATTATCATTATTATAATTATTTCTATTTTTGCAATTTACATTTCTATCATTCTAATTTAGTAAGCTTCTTTTTCCTATTATTATTTTTATTTTTATAAATTTTCATTTTACTCATTTTCTTTCTTTCAATATATATATATATATTAGTATTATTATTATTATTATTATTACTATTTTTAATATCTAAAATTTTAATTTCTATCATGTCAATTCAATCATTTTCTTTCTTTCAATATATATATATTACTATTATTATTATTTCTGTTTTCGATAATTTTATTTCAATCATTTCAATTCAATTATTTTTTTTATTTCAATATATATATATATATATATAGAGAGAGAGAGAGATAGAAACCTACAAATTTTATTAATAAAATCTAAGATACAAAAATGAGGTTGGGATATTACAAAACTCTAGTACTAAAAATCTAAAATCTAACCTCAAAAAAGAGGGACCTAGGTATAACATAAAAGGTCCATCCAAAAGAAAATACATTACTACAACCCAACAAAATAACCAAACTTAAAAGCAAACTAAAAAAGGAAGGAAAAACAAGCTGCTCGAAAGCAGACAACAAAAATGCCAAACAAACAATGAAACATGTAAAAGAATTAGCAACCAACAAACCAAACTAGAGAAAAACATAAATACATGCAGCCAAACATCAACACCCAACTAATCATCAGATCACTAGTAGCCAAACGACAGCCACACACCAACCAACACCTCTAAAAATGAGAACCAACAACTTGCAAAGCTAGAACCATCAAACTGAACTTCCAAAGCATCCAAAGCAAGAGTCCAAAACTTGCAAAAAACACAAAACAACATGCTCAAGAAAAGATAAGGACCCCAAAACCACGACCACCAAACAGCCACCTCCAAAAACAATAAAGAAGACAACCACTCGAAAAACTAAAAGCATAAATGAATTGGTAGCCAATATGTTCTACCAAACAGAAGGACATCAGCAAAAAAAGTAGAAACTTGCAAAAAACCACTACATTCAACAAGAATAAGAGGCCAACCACCAAATAGCCACCTATAAACAATCACCATAAATAAGAAGCCAACCACCAAAAAATAACAGGCTAGAAGACACATACACCAAATGAAACAAGAGGTTGACCACCAAACAACCATCCATAAATAACCGCCATATAGAAGATGCCAACCACCAGAAACCAACAGGCAAAATGCTAAAGACTAGCATGAACCACAGCAGCCAACTACTAGAAACCAGAAAGCCCGACATCAGAAACTAGCAGAAAAGCAAAAACTTGTAGAGAGCCATAGCTATCAAGACATCAAGATACCAGTGGGTACCCAAATAGAATTAGCTGGTAATTATTTGAACCAGCAATTAAATACCAGCATCAGTGGCCAACCACCAGAAACCAGCAGGCAGCTTCCAGGATGAGGACCCGGCAGCCAACCACCAAAAAACCTGCAAGCCAAACATCAGAATAAGAAATCAGATATCTAGAGCCAGTAACCTACCAACCAAGAACATTCAGAACTCACCAGTAAATATTCTGACAACCAACAAGCCAATCTACTAGCATGCAAAAACTTATGAGCTGGCATGCCTAACAACATAACCACCACCTGTAAAAACACTAGCAGCAACCAGCAGATAACCCCACTAGCAGACAACTAGCATAGCCAACAACCACCAGACACTCGCATGCAATTACTTATAAATAAAAGTAAACCACCACCAACAGAAACCAAAACCCAGCAAAAACCAAACAAAACCTACATATATCAACAGTAACCCAATTGAGGCAATTACTTGATGAAATAAACAAAATCGAGGGAGACAAGCTTAAAAAATATAAGATAAAAAGGTTACATCAAACTAGTTAATGAACTGTAGATTACATCATTAAAGTGATTTTAATATTCGTTTCATTCAGATTGCCCCAACAAAAATATTGGCATTAAAAGCCATGAGGAAAGCTCTAACATCATCATGAATAGCAGTGATATTTTATGAGGATTGATTAAAATATTAGAATTTTTAGTTTTATTACGGGAATTCTATATATGCCAAAGGGTATATGCACATATAGATGGCCAATAAATTTTTTTTTTTTTACTTTTAGTGAGCCAATTATAAAAAATATCCCAAAATTCAAAAGTATTTGAAAAATTGATATTTAAGCCCACCAAATTCCAAATAATCTTGTTATTATGGCTTTCTATGAAGACACAAGTGATAGTTTCAGTGGAGCAGCAACAATGGCATTTGGAAGCAAAAAAATAACCCATATTTTGCATAACAATATCCATGCAAATATAATTCTTGTAGAGCCTCCACAAAAAAATACTCAAAAGGATTGGAATGCAGTTATGCCAAATCCAACTAGGGAAGGAGGGGGTTGCAAGAAGCTTACTACAATTCCAGAGATTTATAAGATTAATTCTATTATGCTTGCATAGAATAGAATTGGCAATTTTTTCTTGGTCAAGATTAAATTAAGGGAAAGAATGGACTAAAAGTATCAGAAGGAAGAATAGTTTGAAGAAGGATTTTATTCCATTCCAAGTGGTTGGAGAAGCAATCACCAAGAGTAAGCTTAGGAATAGCAACCCTAATGGAAGAGTTGGCCAATTTGCCATTGCAGAACTAGCTATCATACCAAAACAAGATAGTATGATCAAGTTTGTCCCATGTCAGAGTGTCTTCAATTAGATATCTATGGGAGAGCATTCTTTTCTAAATGAGAGAATCATAAATTTTATGTTCGGTTAGAGAAGGATGATTGTTAGAACAATATTTGACATTGATAATTTTAGCCCAAATTGAGTTAGAGGTTCTAAACTTCCACCAAAGTTTGAGAGAGAAGGAAATTTGGATATAGGTGAGGCATCTCATCCCAAGACCCCCTTCCTTTAATAAAAATAAATTTTGGTTCCAAGAACACCAAAGTTCTTAAAGATAGCATCCACGAGGTCCTTAAAATTTCTATTCTTGTTATGGCCAGTAGAAATAAGGATGCCCAGGTAGGTAAAAGGAAATTTACCTTGCTTGAACTTGAGAATATTGGTAGTGTTGGAGATAATACAAGGAGGGGCATTGGTAGACACAAAGATATGGGATTAGTAGAATTGATTTAAAGGCCAATGTCAGCTTCAAGGGAGAACAGAAGGGTTTTGAGTTTCTTAGTGGAATGAGTACTCCCACTAGTAAAAATTATAAGATCATCAGTATATGCAAAATGAGAAATCATGAATTTCTCACCAATATTATAACAAAGCTTGGGATCATTGTTGAATTATGAATTTATATTATAGAACCAATAATTGATGGAAAGAATAAAAAGAATTGGGGATATGGGATCACCTTGCCTAAGATCTCTTTCAAATTTAGAAAAACCATTGGCATTACCATTAAGGATGATAGAGAACCAATTATTTTGAGTAAGGTTACAAATTTTAGTGATAAAACTATCATTAAAATCATAAGATTTAAGAATATTAATAAGAAAATTATAATCCAATTTATCAAAGACTATTTGAAGGTCAAGTTTAATAATGAGATTATGCCCCCAACATTTATTTTTTAAGCTATGAAAGATTTTCTGGGTAGCAAGAATGTTTATCTTGAAAATTACAACTAGGAACAAAGTCAAATTGGTTAAGCCCAATGAGGGAGGGGAGCAAAGTTTAGAGTCTTCTTGCAAGAATTTTGGAGATGATTTTGTTGATGGAAGTGCAAAGGCTGATAGGACAAAAATTGGACCACCAACAAGTTTAGTAGGTTTTGGAATTAAGGAAAGCAGAGTGTGACTGGAAATTTTTGGTAAATGAATGTTATAAAAAAATTCTTTGATCCCATTACAAACATCCAATTTAATAATATTCCAAAACTTTTGAAAGAATTTACCAGGGAAATCATCAGATCCAGAACAAGTATTAATTTTAAGATTTTTGACCACCTCCCAAATTTCTTCATTAGTGGGCATAGAATTGATGAAGATGTTATCATCAAAGGTAATTTTGGAAGTCAAAAAAGTCATCTTTAAAGAGAAAGGGGAAAGACTTTTATTGCTAAAAACTTCTTGGAAATAAAAAGAGGCATAATTTTAAATATATGAGAGGGAATTGAAAATAGAGCCATCAGGGCTAATGATTTCATTGATATGATTTATGTGACTTCTTTTGTTAACCTAATTATGATTAAAAAAAAAGTGTTACGCTCCCCTTCCAACTTCTAGTTCATACTATACTTTTGCTTCCAAAAAGATTCCAATCATTATGATTCTAGATTAAAATTGCTTTAGCTTTAAAAATGGCAATTTTGTTGGCATCGGGAGGGTCATAATCAAATATGGTTTCAAGAGAAGAGACCACATTTTCTTGGCTGATTAAATTATTGAAGATATTACCAATAGAGGATTTATTCCAACTGTTGAAAGCTTTTCTAAGATTTTTGAATTTTTCAACCAAACAGAAACGACCATAGAAGTTACAGGGCTCATTCCAGATATAGTTGACAATGTTAAGAAAATCATTTTTGTTGAGCCAAAATAATTGGAAATAGAAATGTTTATGGAGAGTAGATTGATGATTCCAAGAGGAGAGGATTGTCGGCTTATGATAAAAAATTGTGGAATTCAATGAAGAGTAATTATAATTGGAAAACGTGTTACACCAAATATTGTTAATAAGAAATCTATCAAGACAGACAAATTTTCTCCTTGCATTCCAAGTGAAAGAGGCATTCGAATAATTAAAATCATCAAGGCCATATTCAAGGATAGTAAATTTGAAATCAAAAGTAGAGACCAAGTGATCACAAGCATATCCTTTATATTCAGTGCTTTTAAGGACAGCATTAAAATCACCATCTACAGCCTAGGGAAGAATAGAAGAGTTACATTCTTTATGAAAATTTCACATATGGAGACGATTGAGTGCGCAAATTATTACCATGAACAATGATTATCATTGTAGAACTTAATGTATATAGCTTGATCACATTGGGCAATTATTTAAGCAGTCCATATATTAGTCCACATTACCCAGACTTTATTGGAAGTGGAAGACATAACGTTGTCAAAGTTGGCAAATCTACTAATGGAGGAAACTATATCAACATGAAGTTTAGGTTCAATAATGACAGCAATATTAATTTTTTTCACAAACAAAATGTTTAGATGAGACATTACCAATGCCATTAATATTCCAGCATAAAATATTCATTGAGAAACTCTAGAAGATCTGTTAGGGAACTTCTGCCAAGTAGAATTAAAAAGACATAAATTTGCATCATTTTGGGTATAATCACTATTTATGGCATCATTATTATCAATCACAACATTATTATTACTAGTATCATTCACAACATTATTATCAACATCCACATCAGCATTATCAGATAAGAGATTATACCTATATTTGATCAAAATCTTTTCCTTAGCTTTTGAGTTCACTAATTTAGTTTTGATAAGGCCTTTGGGATTAGAGAAGTTTAGCAACTTGCCATCTAAAGCTTGAATAACTTGTAAGGTTTATTTGAAAATAATGTTAGAATCAAGATTAGAGAAGTGAACCAAGTCAAGTTTATTAATGGTAATAGCATTATTCTTAATAACATGTGATGGACCCAATAGATATAGACAATTTTTGCAAATAATTAAGTAAATTTATGATGCTTTGAGTTGTACTTCATTATAATTACAACGCATTGTAGCGGGTTCAACCCGAGAAGGCAGCGCTACCGCGCACCTTAGTGGGCTCAACCTGAGAGCAAGGCGCTACTGTGTGATGCAACGGGCTCAACCCGTGACTAAGGCACTACCACGCACCGTTACGGGACTCAACAGAGAGCCAGGCGCTAAAGTGCAGCGCAGCGGGTTTAACTCGAGAAGGTAGTGCCACCGAGCACTGTAGCGGGTTCAACCCGAGAGCAAGATGCCACCGCGCACCGCAGATAGAATTAACAGAGAACCATGTGCTATAGCGCGCCTTAGTGGGCTCAACTCGAGAGCAATATCAGGACTCAACAGAGAGCCAGGTGCTACCCACACCACAGTAGTTTAACTCGAGAAGGCAGTGCCACCGCGCGACGTAGCGGGCTCAACCTAAGAGCAAGGCGCTACCGCGCGCTATAGCACTTGTAAGACAGAAAGCTAGGTACTATAGCATGTCGTAGCGCCCGTCTATTTCCTGCCCAATAATGAGCAATTAACATAGCATATGGAAGGCAAAAAGGATATTAATCTACCATTTCCACAGCCAACTATTTATTGCAAACCGTTAAAACTTCTTATTTCCAAGGGACTTAGCAGAATAATTCCAAATCTCAAGGGAAGGAAAAATGTGGCAAATTTAAATGCTAAAGGCAGTGACTCAAAAGATATAATAGCCAAGGAGAAATGCTAAGATAGGCTTCCAGTTTTAGAGTTCAAAGCTCAGAAAGTCTGAGGTTGCTGCAGGATTAGGAAGGAGAGTCCCCCATTACCCAAGGAAGGAGAAGGTACGCACCAAAAGAGAAAGGATCATGCACAAAAAATTGAAGAGAGAAAGAGCTCTGAGAAAAGGAGAAAGCCTGACAAATGCAACAGTAGTTTCCTAGTATTGTATCCCCCTCTCGCTCATTTACTTTTCTGTAAGAGCCATGCAATGGCCCCTAATTCTTAGTAGCTGTCTTTTTATTTGCTTTTTAATGGTAGCCTAAACCTCCTTAAGGGGAGGGGAGGGTTGGGCATATGCATGTAATGAATTGGGAATGTAGTGTTTGTACTCTTCAATATTATTGGAAACCTATTAATCATTTTCTTGTGATTGATTGCTGAATATAATGACTTGGATAGCATAGTATCTAATGAAACAATATTTACAACCAACTATTTGCTTTGAATTAAGGTTTAATTAGCACTAATTATCTTTTATATTCTGCAAATTTCAACTATTATGTTTTCATAACAGTAGTATGAATGTAAAAACCTCTCATGTGTATCTTGAACATTTAATTTAGCCAATTTGATTAAAGTAGTATAATCCCTTAATTAATCTTAAGAAAATCTTAAGATCTTGATCAAGCTATTAACACTTAATCAAAATTTGAGATTTTCCACCAATAATATACCAATAATACATTACTTTGTCATTGATCTATAAATCAACAATTGGTCTTAATTAGAAAAGGATAAGGGGTTAAACTCTAACCTATTTGATTTAGACTTGAACCTTAATCACTTAAGCAATTGACTTGATTATAAGATAATTCAATTGACATTATTCTAATAATGCATCTCATTTAGTATTGATCTTAAATCATTGAATTAGAAGTGCTAAGGTTAAAAATGAACTTATGTGATTACAATATCTAAATCTAAGCTTAAGATTCATGATTTTCTCTTATATAAGACTCTTAGTATAAGAATGATAATAAAATTGTGCTGATTAGGAAATGATCTAATCCTAATAATATTTCTTAATTTTATACTATGATTATAGAATAGAATGTGATTAGATGGATCTAACCATCTGATCTAATCACTTTGATTCAAATTTAATAAGTGAACCTTAAATTTAGTATAAGTGTTGGAATAGTGAGATCTTAATGATCTTTCTATATAAGTATTTTGAAATTTCTAAAATTCCTAAATAACATTAATATATTGAGGTATGAATAACTTAATGTGACATATTGAGGTAGAAACTTAGATGATCCATCCTAATCTTAGAAGTTGATCTTAAACCTTGTGGTAGAATTCATATAAGACATTAGAATGAGATTTCTCTTATTAGTAGTAACTCATTGAGTGATCTTGTGATCACGTTCTCGGAGCCTTATGTAGATGTAATAACTCAAGTTGTTACCATAGTAAATTAAGACTAATCTTAATCATAATCTCAACCCTAGTGCTCTAAGCAAGTCATTAGGTGTTCACTACCAAGACTCAGTCCAAACCAGAGGTCAAATGAGTCAAATCTTGATTTTTGGAAAATCCCGAAACCCTTAAAATTTTGACATATCTAAATTAACCTCGGATTAAAAATCGGACTTCGTCATTGCGCTCATTGCCCCCAAATTAGCTAGGGTGATGTCTTGGTGGCAATCGGAAGTCGTCGAAATTTCGTCGAATATTTTAATAATATTTAAATACCCCAGAAATTAGGAAAATTAAATATTTGTCAGAATCGAAATCTGACTTCGCCGTTGTGTTCCTCTCCTCTCATTTAGCTAAGGGTGAATATTTGGTGATTTTGAAAATCATTTAATTGCTTAAAAATCGATTAATAAAACTTAAGAAAAAATATTATTTAATTAATTAAATTAAATTCCTAATATAAATAATTCTTTTCCTTTTCCTCCTGAATCTCTCGCATAACTTAATCCTAAATCGCACGGCCAAACCCTCCTTCCCCCTCTCCTCACAACCCCCGCCTCCGTATCTCCCTAAAGCCCTCCTCCGCAAGCCGAGCCCCTCACTGCGTGCGACTCTCAACCTCACCCATTCGGCAGATGGGAGTTGGCGACCGTGGAGCTCCTCCAAGATCTAGCCGTCTCTGTCCTCCTTGGCACTGTGGCCGAAACCCCCTCTCTTCCAGCTCTGCCGTCAATGTACTCTTCATCTCCATCTCTTTTTCTGAGCTACTTCTTTGATCCTTGCCGTTTTATATGCTAGATTCACAAGGGTTCATTGCCTTTTCTTTTTGCTATTTTGTATAAGGTATGTACCTCTTAAAACCAAAAGTCACGATTCGGGTATTCCTCCCGATTCTCCTATCAAGTGTGCATTGATGTGGTGCAAGAGTAATAAAAATCTGGTAGCTAATATGAATTGTTGTAGATTTTTTTATTTCAATCTAAAATTCTCCTAAACTTGTTTCTGTAATGAAAGTAATGTCTCAACAAAGGATCCAAGTTGAATAATAATCCCAAGAACAGAGAAATTTTTTTCTCCTATTATTTCAGATTTCATAATATAAGATTACTGTTTGAATGTCACTACGAATTTATTATATATATGAACTCCACTACTATTCTTTTCAATGGGATTATGTGTAAAAATTTAAATTCATTATTAAGCAAATTGAACTGTTTTCGTAAGAAAAACTTAGACCAAAAACTGAATGAATTCAGTCATTTACAAAATTCAGCTTGTCTTCACATACTTACATCTTAAACAATATTACGTGAATCATAAAGAGGTGGAATTAAGGTGAAGTTGGATTCCAACATGGCATGATATTTCTGTTAAGCAGTTTACTAGGAAGATTAGTGGCATATCAATTGATACTTTCTTTCCTTAATTGCATATAGATGGTTAACAATGGATGTTTTATATTTCATTTGCACTGAAACTGATCAAAATGAGGAGATGTAATTCAAAAATTCAATGAGAAATTATTGAAATTATTTAAAAATAATGCACTTTTATCTTAATAAAAATACTTAAATAAAATCAATAGAAGTAATGAAGGAATGAAGTTTAAGAATACTAATAAAGAACCTCTTATAGTGGAATTAATGACTATCAAGAAATTCAAAATAAAGGTAGAAAGAAGCAAGAGGCATATTTTAAGTATTCTTTCATGTATAAAGCTTCAATGATTTGCGCATTCCCTGAGATTAAACAAAAAAAAGGGGAATACCAGCATTTTTATTATTTTTTTTTTTGTGAAGGAATTACTAAGTGTTGCTTTTCAACCAATAGAGATGTCAACAAAAGAGGCTTTTTATATGAAATTTTAATGACTTGCAAGATACTTCAACTTTTTAAAAGACACTATTAAGAGAATAGTCTCTTATTTTAGTAAGTTGATTGATTAGTGCACGCAAGTGCATATGCACCTCAAGTCATATAGTGTGAGCTGAGTATCATTTTCACAAATATTTGCTTAATTTTGATTTGCTAATCACCAATTCTTCATTTCAAAATTTTTATTTAACTAACTAATTCAAGATTTAAAAATATATGTTTTAAATTAAATGATCAAGTTCTTAATGTAACTTTTGAGTTCTTAATGTGCTTATTTTATTGATTTGAATCATAGTTAAGCTTCTATATTTTTAAAAGCCTTTGAACTTAAATTTTAATTTTAAGTGTGAGGAAAGTCCCATTAATGATTTGATTTGTTGAGTTTAATGCATTTTTATTCAGCACAAGATCAATAATTATTATTGAGGAAAATGCAATCAATAGTTTTTTCATTTTTGGTTCCATTTTAGTTTAAGTTTTACTTTAATCTCACTTTAAAATTTTAAAGTTTTATTTATGTTTCTCTAATTTTTATTTCTTTTATTGTAGTTCCTATAATTTCACAATTTTATTTTATTTTAATAATTTGAATGTTATATTAGTAAATATTTAAAATGTATGTTAGACTTCTTAATTTGAATGTTATATTAGTAAATATTTAAAATGTATGTTACACTTCTTAATCTCAATTAATCTTATTTATTAAAATATTTCAACTTTTGTGTTAAAATTGCCACTTATTGCTTATCAATTTTCATGTGCTCAAGGATGGTAAAGCCTTGGAATCATGAACGCTTCTTATATTGACTATGTGGCTTAATAAAGACATAAAATGCTTTGATATCAGATTAATGATGGACATATGGTATGAAAGACAATTGAGAAGCTAAGAAAATATGTTAAGGGATAGTGACTTGGGCTTACACAAACCAATGATGGATGAATACATAGGAAAACTAATTAAAAACATGAGAGAAGCATTTTTGTTTTTATTTTATTAAACAATGCAGCAAACTTATATACTTAATGTGATATTTACTTACATTATACCCAAAATCTTATGATATACATGTTCGGTACCTAAACTTAATATTTACCATTAAAGTACTTTCACCTCTTCATTTCTAAAGTGCATGCCACCACTTATGTGCTTATAATTAGAAGAATCCTTAGATTGTTGAAATGATAGTTCATTATTTGTAAATGTTAAAGTTTAGTTGCAGAAATGCAATATGAATAGTAAACAGAGAAATAAATAGTAATAAATTTATGAGTTGAATTGTACATTTTCTTTTATGTAAATTAATTGAGTGATTCACCTCACATCATGCCTTAAATTTTCTAATCTTTCAATTAACCTTTCAATCAAGATTAGTTAATATTAGTGCTTGAGTGTTCATCTTAGTTCTTTAAGACCCCACCCTTAAGGATAAGGACTAGAAAATTAGGTTAAACTTCACTCATTGGGTAAATAGGTTATCCAATGAGTGAAACCTTGATTTTTGCTAGTTTCTTGATTTTACCTTTTAGAAAGGTTAGTTTGCATTTAATTTCTAGTTTAGACCATCTAAATTCATTAATTAGGATGATTGATTATTTATTTAATCTAAGTAGGCATCACTGATTTAATTTACTTTATCTTGTAGGACCGTAGTACTGAGATTATACTGGATAGTAGGATGTTGGAGATCCAGAGCTTATATAATCTCAGATAGTTAGAACGAATTAAATTAGAAAGCAAATGATATCACAAAGTCTGTATAGTGTTATTCATATTATATTTTGCATACTTTACTGTCCTAATTGCTGAATTTTACTTACTGTGCCATTAAATAATGAATGTTGTATATTACTTTGCAACATTAGATGAATTAGAATAACATTAGATGAGCTAGGACAATTTTACATACTTTGTCATATTAGATAATAGCTTTATTTACATTGCCTTATATTATGTTGTGCCTTACTTATTCTGTCGTCACATCGTTACTGCTTATATTATGTATTATTGATAACATGGGGAATGCCCCCCAAATAACTTATATTTAGTATATCTAGGAAATGTCCCATAGATGAATTAAATTCAGTATTCCTTTTAATCTAGAAAATATCTTTTAGATGCAGGAAGTATGTATCCATTATACTTTGGGAAATGTCTCCTAGTAGTATCCAATCTGTATTCATTATACTCTGAGAAATGTCTCCTACTAGTACCCAATCTGTATTCATTATACTCTGGGAAATGTCTCTGGGATGCTTCTATACTTAATTTGGACTTTACCTTCAGTATTATTTCAATATTTCACACATTATTTTCTTTGAAATTGTTTATTTCAGCCTTTACCTTACGTATTTTAGTAGTACTTTTATACTATTAGTTTTTATTTCTGCAGCATTTATTTACCTTCCATGTTTCTATAAAATCTTAATTTTTCATATGTATATGAGTATGTTACAATGCTAAATTTGCTTTAGTTCTATTCTTTCACATTTTATTTCATAAAAACTTATATGAGTAAATTTGATTAGATTTGCTTAAAGTGTCATGATATCATTAAATATATAAACTTAATCAGCCTAAAATGTACTTAGACAATTGTCTAACAAGATTTTTCTTTTTTTGACTAGGTCCTAGCATTGTGAAACCGATAATGTCAGAATTTGATTAGTTAAAGGATCCAGTACTTGCGGTAGAGTCACTTCAGGAGGATTTTTAGTCCAGAGTTGAAGAATTTTAGTTTATCTTTTTTTTCTTTAGTAAGGATGAGCGATACTTTTCTTTCATTTAAATATATTTAAAGTTGATATAATAATTTAGAAATTGTATTTTCTTTTACTGCACTATTTTTATTTTGAGCTTTATGTCATATCTGTGTTATGGTAGAACTGGATGTAATATTATTTTATGTTTCTTGCTTCCGCACTCTGAGATATTATTTACTTAGTGATTAATTTCCTTGTTTACATCCTGAGCACATCTTTCCCTTATTAGTGGATTAGGTATTTTACCTAATCCAATGATAAGTGAGGGATTTGCCAGAGTGGCACATCGCCCTTAGTCTAATGATCTAGGGGCGGGGTGCCATAGTATGATTCACCCAATTAGAATAAGGATTTATTGTTTTGATAACTCCTTGGTTATTAAATAGAATTAATTGAGCTTGAATTATTGGTTGGTTTTGATCATGCATACCCATGGTACTGAGTTATTTCAGTGATATTCAGGTTTGGATGAGTCACTCCGATATGAACTTATGACCAGGTACTTTCCTGAGGGATAAGCCAAATACAGTCCCGCTATAGTAAATCCTCCAAACTTAAGAGTGTGAACTAGAATCTTAGTTTTGGAGAATAATAATTGCAACATGGTTCTACCTCATATCTTGTTTGTGCCTCAATAAGTACAGTTATAAGCAAATTAAGTGCTAAATTCACCTTCTTGAGAATATACAACATACGTATACAATCTTTCCAATTGATTATCTCAAACAAAAATCATAAATAAGAGAAACTAATGGTTGAAATTATAATTTAGGAGTCAGTTTAGCATGATTCTGCATAATAGAGATATTTGAGTAATAATCTGATTTTAAAGTATTTCTGGATTTTTAAATTTTAAGTCATATAGTATAGAGACATGAGCATGGGCATAAGCATAATGTATGAGTATCAGTGAGGATTTATGAGTTATGGAATGTTGCATACCTTAATTGGAAAAATTCAGGATGTTCAGATATCGTCAGTAAACTGTATCCCAATATGATGTATATAGACATTGGACCGTACAGCTCATAGTATTTCAGTTATATTTTAGTTTCATATCAATGCCATACAATATTGTGGCATATTTAGCTGCATGATTTCAACGACATTCAGCATAATTTGACATGTGGTTTACTCAGTTTCATATCATATATTGTTTTTAGTCATTTTTTAGTGTTCAGTATTAGTCAGTTTTACCTTACTTCAGTTTTATTCAATTTTGATTATTCAATTACTTTTACAGTATTCATGTAGTTTTATTTTATATTTTTCCAATATTAGTTAAATAATTAGAATTGTTATATTAGTTTCAATATATTAGACTTATTGTTTAACATGTGCTACTTTTGGGATCCGATAATTTGCTAGATCCTGAGCAGCTTTTTGAGCCAGGCTAGGAGAAGTCTCAAGAGATTCAGGAAAAGTTTGTGGAGCCTTAGTGGATCTTCCTCCAACCTTACTATTTCTTTCAGTTTTTATTTTCAGTTCAGTATTTAGATTTTATTTTAGTATTATTTCAGTAAATCATTTGTAATAATTTCTAGATGTATTTTAATTTTTATTCTAAGATGAATATTTAATTCAGCTTCTGTAATAAATATTTTTTAGATGTATGCTTAGCTTCTGCACTCTGTTTATATATTACTTATACTTAGTATTGTGATGTGATTAATATACTGGAAATGCTGATATTTTATACATATATTGGATTCTTCATGTTTATATTTTAAATCATATGTACATATTTATCTAATACTTAGGATAAGTATCTTACTCTTATCTTAAGTATTAGCTCTGAGTCGTTCTTAAGGTTGAGTCAGCAGCCTTCAGTGTGGGTTAGTTCTTAGCCCCTATTCGAGAAAATGGGTTATGTCTTCCCGAGTAGCGCGCCGCTCCGCCGCCGAATGTGGTATCTTATCATTTTGTGCGTGCGACGACGGGACGAGGCGCTACAGTCTCACTCTGCATTTCAACTATACTGTCTACTATAATCTTTCAGAGTAAGTTGTGCATGCATAAAAGTAATCTTGATAACTTTTCGTTTGATCCTAAAATTGAACATACCATAATAAGGCTTAGACGTTTACAACTTAGACCAAACACAGTACACACTGAGATGGACAATAGGTGAGAAAATTTAGAAGAGGTTCACCAAGAACAAGGGGTATAACACTTATAGATTACGCTTTGCCTATAATTGGAGAAATTCCTCACGCAATAGTCAGGCCTAACATAGAGGCTAACAACTTTGAAATAAAAGCATTAACTCTCCAAATGAACCAAAATATTCAATTTAGTCGTGTAATGACCCTAGGTCATTTATAAGATAAGAATTAATTTCCCGCAATATTCAAATTCGTTAAATCCTCCTGCAAATTTCAGTTTTCCGTTAAAACTCCTGCTAAAATTCAATTTTTCAGTTTCAACCCTTAATTTAAAAAGTTTTAAAATTCGTTTAAAGCTGAAATTGAAATTTAGACCCATTATTAACACATATTTAAATTAGTAAAGCATAATTTCCTCATTTAAACTCATATTTAAGGCATGAATTAGATGTCCCTTTTTGAAACGGTTAAACCAATAAATCTTGGCTGAATTAGGAAGGTATGCATAGAGTAATTAAGGGCAATTTCCGTAACTTGTTGCTCGAGCCCGAATAAATCGGATGTGCGTTACATACGCATATCCTATTTAATCGGAAGAAGCCAAAAGGCTCTCACCACCCTCGATCCCTCTTGCCTCTTCCTCTCAGTGATCAAGCCCTCACAGAAGAAACAGCGGCAACAAGGGCATAACTGGCGACCGATCGAAGAGCTAGGAGACACGATCCCTCTTTCCCGCTCGGCGCCAAGAGACGAACGTCAGAGGTTCTAGCGCTCGAAGCCTGCTTGCTTGCGGCTGCCTTCAATCGATGCTGAGCCGACTCCTTCCACCTCCTTTCCGTGTTGATCGCTAATTATAACACACTTATGATTGGATAATTTACTCTAGCGACAGTTTATTCGTCTAATCCCTCGGATAAGTACTGCTCATAAGTCCATATAGAGTGACTCAGTCAATTCTGAATATTACTGAAGTGACTCAGCATCATGGGTATACACTACTATACTCAATTAATAATCTAAGTTCATTCAATTCTATTTAAACAACAATGATCATCAAAGATATGAATTCAGATTTCATTGGGGTGAATCCTACACAAGGTTCCAAGTGTGTGACCAAAAGGTCACTCTATATAGGTTTCTACTACATAGGAGAATTCTCATTCTAAGTACTTTAGGTGATTCTACCACAAGGGTCTAAGATCAAACTTCTAAAGTTAAGGAGGATCATCTAAGTTCCAACCTCAATATGTCATAATAAGATCTTCCTACCTTAATGTTTCATCAATTATTAAGGCTTAGCAGTTAATGAACTATTAACACTAAGGCAAAATTGTAGCGATCTTGCACTAAGGTACTACTTTAAGATCTCCGAGTAATTATTAATCTCACAATTCTTACTTCTTTAGATTAATTTAATCAAATTAGATTGGTAACTCATCTGATCACCTCCTATGCTATAATCATGGGATTTAATCATATGCGTTATTATTAAGAATTTATCATTTTACAAATCACTCTAGTTTTATGAGTTATCCCATACTAAGAGTCTTATATAAAAGAAAATCATGAATCTTAAGGTACATGTCCAGATAATAAATCACATAAGTTCCTTAATGATCTTAATACTTGTAATTCAATATTTTTAAAATCAATATCAAATCAGAAGTATTATTAAAATTATGCAAGTTGAATTGTCTTCCAATCAAGTTGATTGATTAAGTGATTAAGAATTTAGATCTTAATCAAACATGTTAAGATTTAACCCCTAGCCATACCAAATTAAGACCAATAATTAATTTATAGATTAATGACAAATTGTGGCGGCCCTGCCCCGCCGTGGTCCTGTTAACTCTTAAGTTAACGTGATTACGGTGGAGGGGTCACCAAATGACAAGGTCCCCACTTAAGGTTGGATTAGATACACGTATTAATCCAATTTAAATAAGGACTTTACCATTCAATCCAGAAATACTATCACTAAATGATCATACATGAACTCAGAGTGCGGAAACATAAAACGTAACATCCATCCAATACAGTATAAATACAACAATACAGAATAAGTAAAGTACTGAAAAAGAAATATAATCCTGTATTATTACAACATTTAATGAGATTAAAAGAACTGAAAGAAAACTCTCAATCTCACTGGAAGAAAAACTAAAGCTAAGGATCTTCAAGAACGGGCACCTCCTCCAATGGCAAACTCTCCACTGGATCTGCTAAACCAACAAACTCAGAACCTACCATTATTAGTTTCATAATGGTAGGGCCCCAGCCAACAAAAGAAAAACTGGTTAGACAATGAGTCTAAGTACATTTTAGGGTAAGAGTTTATTTAAGTTAACTGAATATCACCATAAAAACAGAACTGAGCAAAAATAGGTGCAGAAAAGCGTACAAAAGAGCTGTAATAAGTTATAAACCATAGTTTATAACTAAACAAAAAGGAAGTAAAACATACCTCCTCCAAGCAACTGCAACACTAAAACAGGTAAGTAAAATAAATGTAAAACTGTAAGATAATACAACCTAAATATGCATATGATCAAACTGATTATGCCAAGTGTCATACAAAATTCAAATAGTATAAAACTGAGTACACTAACATCCTAAGTAAGCATATGAAAATAGTAAGTAAATCTAGAATCCTATATAAAAACACATGCAGGAAAGCTGTAGGTAAAACAGTGCTGAAATGCAGAATATACTAGTAAAACAGTAACTGCAAACTGAAACTATAGTAACTATATAAGTCAACTGAACTGAACATGAACTCAGCAATTCTTAGCCTGATGGGCTAAGAAACTTTGAACTGAACATCACTGAAACTCTTAGCCTGATGAGCTAAGACAGAACTGAATGTAAGTGTACTTGAATTAGTATATCCATATAAGAATCCTGACTCTGTAGTCAGTAGGGCAAGAGTCTATCCATCCTATCACTCTGACTAGGCATGGCCAATAGACTGTCAGACATTAAACCCTCGAAAGGTTGCCGACCCCGAACGGGTTGATCGAAGAGGTATACTAATCAAGCTACACCTTACAAACCACTTGTGAAACGAACACAATGCTTTTTATGAATGTTCAAAATTAACATAAGATATTCATCAAATATCTTAAGTACATAATATATGTTCAAGGTATAAGGCTCAAAATCAAGGAATGCGAAGCATCAAAATCAAAGTGCAAGAAAACTCTATATAAAACACAGGTGATATCCTTTGTTGTCTACTTTATTCGTTCTATCTACTCTAAGTTACATAAGTTTCAGAATCAACAACTCTTACATATTCTGTAACTTAGAATCACGAATCCTACTTGTTAAAGATAATTATGACTGGCCAAGTCCTAATTATAACTTAATCAAAAGACGACTATTTAGTTAAAATGAATAAATCAGTGACCTAATTTTGTAATTTAATTCATCCCAACTTCATCTTGATTAGCCAAATCAAGATGAAAAGATTAAGAATTAGACTCCAGATGATGGGGTCTAATCACTTAATCTAAAGGTATAATCTAATAGTCTAAGTTCAGAACCCAAATCTCACAAATTAAGTTAAGGCAAGTCCTAATGATAAATCAATTCATTAGGATAGATCTTTATTCTTAATTCTAGAGTTTAAAGATCAAATAATCATTAAATAAACTAAGAAAATCTATAAACTAGAAAACTCAAGGTTTCACCTAATTGAGTAACCCAATTTACTCAATAGATGAATACTAACTTAAGATCTATTCATAATCTTAAGAATTAAGGCTCTTAATTACTAAGAGTATCTCTCAAGACACACATCCTAACTAATGTTATAAGACCTAAGGATGGATCTAAGAATAATTAAGGAAAGAGAACTCTTCTTAAGACTTAGGAATTTTCTTAAAGAGTATATTTTGAGATTTTAATAAAAACCTAATTTAGACTTAAGTTTAAATAATTTCAGTTCTAAATCATTGTATTTACTGATTTTAGTGATTTGAAATTGAATTTAGGGCTTTTAAAGGCTAAACCCTAAATTTGGGCAAAATGACCATTTTGCCCCTACTTAAGGGTTCAAAGATCAAATTTCGATCTAGGGCTTAAATTCTGAAATTTTCTTTTGGAAAGTGCTTCTTATTGTCTAATATAAGATTAGACAACAACTAAGTTAATTTTGGGTGATTATTAAGCCATATGAGATCAAATTAGTGAATTTGACTTATAAGGGCAAATTTAGAAATTTGGCTAAGTGAAAGCTAAATTTTCTCTTAGATTATTGTTCTTTACTGCCTAAGCTCTCCATAAAACCTAAATTTGCTAAATTCTGATAAGTATTGGCCAAGTTATGGCCAATACTAGATCTAGGGTTTTTAGGAGATTAAGGAATGCTTAATTAAGAGTCAAAATCCTAACTTTGCCAATTAGTGTCCAAATTAAGCAAAATCAGTGGCTATGGTTTACAAATAGCTCACTGATTATAATGACATGTGGTAGGCTCAATTTGGACTTAATTTGACTAAGTTAAGACCTAATTAGGGTTTAGGGTGATTAGTGAGTGATTAACAAAATTAATCACTCAAATACTAATCCAACCTTATGGATTGATTCTAAATGGATCTAGAAGTCCTCCAAAGTTTAAAACTCTCAATTTGAGTTACTAGATTTGCTATTATTCACTAATCAAGATTTAGAGCAATTAAGGGTGATTAGCAAATCTAACCATTCGACCTAAAATATTTTTACATATTATTGAAAATTGAGTTCTTCTGATCTAAATGGACCTATGGATCATCAAATTTGGAGCTGAATTGACCAAGTTATGGTCAATTGAAGTTCTAGGGTTAATTAACCTAATTAGGGTTTAGTCCTAAATATGATTAGGTTCAAACTAAACCAAACAGCAAAATAAAGACTATCAAATTAATCCTTAGGGTTTTCTGATCACTTTAAGACCCATATTGGGTACATTTGGATCAACATACACAAAGCTATGAGCTAAATAAAATTTGTAACATTTAATTTATCTTAAAAATTAAACCCTAAAAATCACTTTGCTAAATATAAGTCCAAATGCAAATTTGACAGTGCCAAATTATTCCTCTATTTTTGCTGATCAAAATGGTATATTCATTTGCATATTTTGGATGAGTAATTTAGGAATTATTTAGGGTTTAAGTTTGGTATTTACTTATTTAATTATTACTGTTTTATTTATATTAATATTACTGTTATATAATTTATAATTTACATATAAATATATTTAATATATATCTATCTGTTATATATTTATATATATATAATTTATTTTATTTCTGCAGGTACACGTGGCGGCTGCTCATTGGCTGAGCAGACAGCAGCGGGCCCCACGAGTCAGTCAGCTGACGCTCGGGCCACGCGTCGCGCCAGGATTGGCTGGCGCGCTGCGCGTGGGTCCCGCCGTGGCAGCTGAAGCGCCGCGGCCACGGGCCTCGGGCCGGGCCCGGGCCGACCCGGTCCAGCCCGTGAAGGCTTCGTCTTCGCGCGATAGGTCCGAGACGGAGGAGCTAGGGTTTGATTTTCTGGCGGTCTCCGGCGACGGTAGGGCTTAACTAATACGGCGACGCGAAGAGGAAGATGAGACCTATCTAATGGCATACGGTTCAACAACTGACGTGATCGAGCTAGAGCGCAAATCTAAACCCTAATCGCTCTAGTCGCGGTATATAATGGTATGTACTGTGGATATGCTGCAAAATTAGAGAGATCAAACCATCCATTGTTTAATCAGGCATTATTAACAATCAATTGAAGACTTGAAATAGAGTTTTGAATACTCAGATGAACAATCACATAGGAAATAGGATGGATCGTATAGTACCTTAGGGTTTGCAGAGAAAAAAAATTAGGGCTTCTTATTCTGGACTCGATCGATGCTTCCTCTTGAACTTAAGCGATGATAACGATAGACACGAGAAAAATGGAGTTTAAAATGGTTTCGAAGGCGGTGACTGGTGTGCTGGATGCCTCTATCGACCGGCGCCTTCTTCCGCGTGTCGAGCTCGACTCCACGCGCCTGTCTCGTGGAGACGACGAGCCACGGCCGTCTGATCAATTGATCAGACGGCGCGGAAGGCACGTTAGATCAAACGGCTACTTAGATTAGGGAGCGACGGCGTCAATTGGATGATGACAGCGCCGTTAAATAATATGATTAAATAATATTATTTAAATTATATTATTCAGTTTTAATTAATTAAATTTAGCCTATTAAATAAATCCCAAAAATTTCCAATAATTCACCCTTAGCTAATTGAAGGGTGAGGAACACAACGGCACACTCGGATTTTAATTTCGACGAGTATTTAATTATTTGATTATTTAGGGTATTTAAATAATATTAAAATATTTGACGAAAAATCAACGACTTCCAAATGCCTCCAAAATTTCACCCCTAGCTAATTTGGGTGTTCTGAATGCAATGGCGAAGTCAGATTTTCAATCTGAGGTCTAAATAAAAAGTCAAATTTCCAGGTTTTGGGATTTTCCAGAATTCCTGTTTTGACTTTGTTGACTTCTTGGTTTGACCTAGGTTTCAGAGATTTGCTTCAAATCACTTAATTAGTCACTTAGAACCTTAATTAAGACTTAGATTAGTCTTAATTGAGCAAAGTAACAACCTGGGTTGTTACAAACTCCCCCACTTAAGAATGATGTCGTCCTCGACATCACTCAAGTGAGAAAAAGAATTTAAGCAAATATAATGAAACGAATTGAAATAAGATAGAGTTGAAGAATTACCTTGATTAAAAAGGTTTGGGTACTTTTGGCGCATATCCAACTCTTTCTCCCAAGTGGCTTCATTACAAGACCGGTTCTTCCACTGAATCTTTATCATTGGAATAGATCGATTCCTTAATTTCTTCAGATCATGATCTAGGATTTTTATTGGTTCTTCAGTGAAAGAAAGATCAGGTTGAATTTCAATTGCATGATGATCAATAAGATGAGAAGGATCTCGGAGACACTTCCTTAGAGATGAGACGTGAAATACATTATGTACAGCAGCGAAGTCTTCTAGAAGTTCTAATTTATAAGCTGCTGAACCAATCTTCTGTAAAATTTTGAAAGGTCCAATGTACCTTGGACTGAGTTTTCCTGAAACTCCAAAACGATAGATTCCTTTCATCGGGCTCACTTTTAAGTACACAAAATCTCCTTTGCTGAATTCTAGAGGACGGTGACGATTATCATGATATTTGCTTTGCCTATCTTGAGCAGTTTTAATTCTTTGTTGAATGAGTTTAACCTTCTTATTTGTCTCTTCTACTAGCTCAGATCCATATAATTGAGTATCTCCTGATTCAGACCATGCTAATGGGGATGAACATTTTCTTCCATATAGGGCTTCATATGGTGCCATCTTAATACTTGACTGAAAACTATTGTTATATGCAAATTCCACTAAAGGAATATGCTCTTCCCAGGATCCAGAAAAATCCAACATACATAAACGCAAAAGATCTTCTAAGACTTGATTTACTCGCTCTGTTTGGCCATCTGTTTGAGGATGGAATGCTGTACTCATGGCCAAAGTTGTGCCTAAATCTTGATGGACAGCCTGCCAAAATTTAGAAGTAAAACGACTGTCTCTATCAGATACAATTGTTTTAGGAATTCCGTGCAATCTGACTATTTCCTTAATGTACAATTTGGCCAATTTCTCCACTGAGTCAGTTTGACGGATTGGAATAAAGTGGGCAGATTTTGTAAGGCGATCCACTATAACCCATATTGAATCAGCTCCAGATCTTGATCGAGGCAAACCCATAACAAAATCCATGGATATATCAGTCCATTTCCATTTTGGGATTTCTAGTGGGTGCAATAAGCCACCAGGCTTTTGATGTTCTGCTTTTATTAAGCAACAAGCGTGGCATTTTGCAACATATTCTGCAATACTTTTCTTCATTCCTGGCCACCAGAATGATTGTTTTAGGTCTTGGTACATCTTAGAATTTCCTGGATGAATTTGATATCCTGAATTGTGACTTTCAATTAGGATCTCTTTCTGCATGGATTTAGGAATCCAAAGACGATTATTCATGTAAATAGCACCTTTCTTAAAATTCAATTCTGGACGACGACCACTTTCTATTGCCACTTTAAGGTTTAAATATTCGTCATCCTTGCTTTGAGAGATTGAAACATCTCTATGAAAAGTGGGTTCTATATTATTCATAGATATTATGGTACTGACTGAATTTCCCTTAGCAAGAGAAATTTCCATTTTATGAAACTCATTTGCCAATGGACTTTCTGAAATTAAGCTGTTAAGGACAGTGTGACGGCTTAACGCATCAGCTACTACATTAGCTTTGCCTGGATGGTACTGGATATCTAAATCATAATCACTTATTAATTCCAGCCATCTTCTTTGCCTACAGTTCAATTCTCTCTGGGTAAAGATGTACTTCAGACTTTGGTGGTCTGTGAATATAGAACATTGAACTCCGTACAAATAATGACGCCAGATTTTTAATGCAAAAACTAATGCTGCCAATTCTAAATCATGTACAGCATAGTTTCTCTCATGGGTTTTAAGCTGGCGAGATGCGTATGCTATAACCTTGCCTTCTTGCATTAATACGCATCCTAACCCAATTCCAGATGCATCTGTATACACCTGATAGTTAACTCCTTCTTTTGGAAGAACTAAAACTGGAGCAGAAGTTAACGCGTCCTTTATAGACTGAAATGCAGTTTCACATTCTTCTGTCCAAACAAATGGAACTGCCTTCTGAGTTAATTTTGTAAGAGGTGCGGCAAGCTGAGAGAAGCCTTTAACAAACCTTCTGTAGTATCCGGCTAAACCCAGAAAACTACGAATTTCAGTAACTGTCTTGGGCTGAACCCAATCCTGAATAGCACTGATCTTACTCTGATCTACTTGGATTCCTCGAGCATCAACTACATGTCCAAGAAATGATACAGAATCCAGCCAAAATTCACACTTAGAGAATTTAGCATATAAGTCATGCTCTCTAAGCTTCTCCAGAACCAATCTCAAGTGTTCTTCATGATCTTTTACTGTCTTGGAGTAAATTAAGATATCATCAATGAATGCTATAACAAATTTATCTAGATAAGGCTTCAAAACTCTCTGCATTAAGTCCATAAATATAGATGGGGCATTTGTGAGGCCAAATGACATTACAAGGAACTCAAAATGCCCATATCGTATTCTGAATGCTGTCTTTTCTACATCTGAGTCCTTTACCTTCACTTGATGATACCCTGACCTTAAATCAATCTTAGAGAACACTACAGCACCGGCAAGTTGATCGAACAGATCATCAATACGGGGAAGTGGGTATCTATTTTTAATTGTGACTTTAGTCAACTCTCTATAGTCTATGCACATTCTCATAGACCCATCTTTCTTCTTTACAAATAGTACCGGGGCTCCCCACGGGGACATACTTGGCTTAATAAACCCCTTATTTAGCAGTTCTTGTAATTGCTCTTTTAATTCTTGCAATTCCTTTGGAGCCATTCTATATGGTGCTTTTGATAGAGGTTGAGTTCCTGGAACTACATTTATTTCAAATTCTACTTCTTTGGTTGGAGGTAAACCAAGCAGATCTTCAGGAAAAACATCTTCAAAATCTTTAACAACTTTTATTTTTGAGATTGGGGCTACTTCTTTACTATTGCCCATCATCACCATTAGAATACAACTATAACCTTTGCACACCATTTTCTCTGCTTGAATTGCATTGATTAAGGAGCTACTAGTGCTGATTTTCCCAATAAACGTTGTTGAAGCTCCTGGAGTTTGCAATACAACCTTCTTCTTTTGACAATTGATAGTAGTGCTATGCATACTAAGCCAATTCATGCCTAGTATGATATCAAAATTCACTATAGGTAGCACAACTAACTTGGCTTGGAAGGTATGGTTATTAATTGGTATTTGAATGTCGCAAAATTTGTTCGCACTAAGTTGGGCTCCGGATGGAAGTCCAACACTCAAGGTCTTCGCAAGTTTATAATATGATAGTTCTAATTTCTTGGCAAAATTTTCAGAGATAAATGAATGACTAGCCCCAGTATCAAATAATATACTGCAAGGCTCATCTTTAAAGTATAAGGTGCCTAACAATAAAAGTATAGACTTAAGAAAATTCTAATTCAGTAAGAAAAGCAAAAAGTTGCAATTTGTACCTGAGACTACATTATTGTCTTCTGCTGCTTCCACTGGAGTGAGATTGTATACTCTTGCCTTTCCAGCAGGTCTGCTGTCAGATGTTTGAGCTCTTGATTGATTTGGGTTTGAAGGATTTGCAGCATATTGAACTTTTGCAAGGGTTTGCTCTTGAGCAGGAGGTGGCATAAGAGTTTTCTGAGGTTCTCTGAAATTGATAGGAGTGGCACAGAATACTTTATTTGTACGATTCCGATCAATAGTTACTCCATCAATTGTTTTATTTGATCGACAGTCTTTATATGCGTGACCTTGTTTTCCACATGTAAAACATACTCGGCCAAAATGATAACATTTCCCATAAGGATGTGGCCTATTACATGTGGCAGTTTGACTTGATGTTTCAGTGGTTTCCATTTGATATACTCTTCCTTGGTTTGTTCGTTGTTGCTTGAAGTTCTGAGGGTATTTATTCATATTGAAAGCCTTTCTCTTCATGTCTTTAGTATTTTGATGATGCTCTACTACCCGAGCTGTCTCAACTAGCTTCTCGAATTTGGTATGTTGTAAAGGAATTACATGATCTTTGATAGACTCTCTGAGTCCATTCTCGTATCTGAAACATCTATCTTCTTCAGTTGGAACCAAATGAGGTGAAAATCGGATGAGCTTTCGAAATTCTGAAGTGTATTCTGCTACTGTTCGACTTCCTTGGGTTAACCTTAATAAAGACTCACCAATGATGTTCTTGGTGGAGGGTGGAATAAACGATTCCTTGAAGGCTTGGACAAACCAGCTCCATTCAATTTCGCCTAACTCGAACTCTTCAAATCGTGTGTTCCTTTCTTGTTCCCACCAATGTTCTGCCTCTCCTTGCAGAAGATGAGTGGCTAGTCTTACAGATTGGTTGCTTGAACAACCAAGACTAGTGATATTTTTCTCTATAGTTTTCAGCCATGCTAAGGTATCCATTGGGGATTCAGATCCTTCAAAGGTTGGCGGTCTTAATCTTAGGAAACTGTGAAGTATCCCATCTGCAGACTGCCGATAGATATTGGAAACTTGAGAAGCGGGGGATGCTGAAGAGGTGCAGGCATTAGTAACAGGTATTATAGATACTAACTTTTGAATAGCTAGAGCCTGCTGATTTTGATTCTCTAGCATTACAGTAACCATATTTCTTAAAGAAGTTATTTCATCAACAGTATTGGAAGCGGCCATGGTATTATTTGGAGCATTGCTTGCGGATGGTTGAGGATTGAGTGGAGTATTGTTGGGAGAAGTAGCAGGATTCATTTTCCTGAAATCAAAACAACTATCTTGAGTTCTTTATTATAACAAGACATAATATAACTACTGCTTTTCTCATTTATTTAAACTTTTATTGAAATAACAAAATACATCATCATAGACTTATAAAACTATTCCCATCCTATATATTTAATGAAAAATGCTCTACGAAAGTCTTCATAAATCACTTCACGATGTTCCTCTTGTGCTTTACGAAACAGTTCTGCGTATGTCATAATCCACCATTCTTTTGCTTGCATACGTAAAAGACATAGCACCACTTCTAATCTGATGTGACTAGGCCATTCCATAACACCAAATATGTGGTCAACTCTCGCAAGCCATTCTCTTGCTAGTACTGGAAAATCAAGGCCTCTATAGACGCCTTCTTTCAGTAATTTGTTTATCACTTGCGATCCTTGTTCTGATACTCCTTCGATCACTCTTCCTTGCTTCTTTCCTAATTTATGTTCATATTTCCAAATAGTCTCGAACTCCTTTAGGTAAGCCATAAATGCCATTTCTAGAAGATCTTCTACTCCTACATTTATAACATTCTACTTAGATTTGTTGAGCATATATATATATATATATATATATATATATATATATATATATATTTTGATAATTATCATCTTTTATGGTTATTTAATAACTTAACTTATTCTGAGTTATACTCATAATGTGATGGATGTTAATTCAAGTATTCATTTAGTGATCAAGTGGCAGAAGAACAATCCATTAGGTAGAGAGGAATACAAATTCCAATCTGACACCTTATGGAATTCTCTGATACCAACTGTGGCGGCCCTGCCCCGCCGTGGTCCTGTTAACTCTTAAGTTAACGTGATTACGGTGGAGGGGTCACCAAATGACAAGGCCCCACTTAAGGTTGGATTAGATACACGTATTAATCCAATTTAAATAAGGACTTTACCATTCAATCCAGAAATACTATCACTAAATGATCATATATGAACTCAGAGTGCGGAAGCATAAAACGTAACATCCATCCAATACAGTATAAATACAATAATACAGAATAAGTAAAGTACTGAAAAAGAAATATAATCCTGTATTATTATAACATTTAATGAGATTAAAAGAACTGAAAGAAAACTCTCAATCTCACTGGAAGAAAAACTAAAGCTAAGGATCTTCAAGAACGGGCATCTCCTCCAATGGCAAACTCTCCACTGGATCTGCTAAACCAACAAACTCAGAACCTACCATTATCAGTTTCATAATGGTAGGGCCCCAGCCAACAAAAGAAAAACTGGTTAGACAATGAGTCTAAGTACATTTTAGGGTAAGAGTTTATTTAAGTTAACTGAATATCACCATAAAAACAGAACTGAGCAAAAATAGGTGCAGAAAAGCGTACAAAAGAGCTGTAATAAGTTATAAACCATAGTTTATAACTAAATAAAAAGGAAGTAAAACATACCTCCTCCAAGCAACTGCAACACAAAAACAGGTAAGTAAAAGAAATGTAAAACTGTAAGATAATACAACCTAAATATGCATATGATCAAACTGATTATGCCAAGTGTCATACAAAATTCAAATAGTATAAAACTGAGTACACTAACATCCTAAGTAAGCATATGAAAACAGTAAGTAAATCTAGCATCCTATATAAAAACACGTGCAAGAAAGTTGTAGGTAAAACAGTGCTGAAATGCAGAATATACTAGTAAAACAGTAACTGCAAACTGAAACTATAGTAACTATATAAGTCAACTGAACTGAACATGAACTCAGCAATTCTTAGCCTGATGAGCTAAGAAACTTTGAACTGAACATCACTGAAACTCTTAGCCTGATGAGCTAAGACAGAACTGAATGTAAGTGTACTTGAATTAGTATATCCATATCAGAATCCTGACTCTGTAGTCAGTAGGGCAAGAGTCTATCCATCCTATCACTCGGACTAGGTATGGCCAATAGACTGTCGAACATTAAACCCTCGAAAGGTTGCCGACCCCGAACGGGTTGATCGAAGAGGTATACTAATCAAGCTACACCTTACAAACCACTTGTGAAACGAACACAATGCTTTTTATGAATGTTCAAAATTGACATAAGATATTCATCAAATATCTTAAGTACATAATATATGTTCAAGGTATAAGGCTCAAAATCAAGGAATGCGAAGCATCAAAATCAAAGTGCAAGAAAACTCTATATAAAACACAGGTGATATCCTTTGTTGTCTACTTTATTCGTTCTATCTACTCTAAATTACATAAGTTTCAGAATCAACAACTCTTACACATTCTGTAACTTAGAATCACGAATCCTACTTGTTGAAGATAATTAGGACTGGCCAAGTCCTAATTATAACTTAATCAAAAGACGACTATTTAGTTAAAATGAATAAATCAGCGACCTAATTTTGTAATTTAATTCATCCCAACTTCATCTTGATTAGCCAAATCAAGATGAAAAGATTAAGAATTAGACTCCAGATGATGGGGTCTAATCACTTAATCTAAAGGTATAATCTAATAGTTTAAGTTCAGAACCCAAATCTCACAAATTAAGTTAAGGCAAGTCCTACTGATAAATCAATTCATTAGGATAGATCTTTATTCTTAATTCTAGAGTTTAAAGATCAAATAATCATTAAATAAACTAAGAAAATCTATAAACTAGAAAACTCAAGGTTTCACCTAATTGAGTAACCCAATTTACTCAATAGATGAATACTAACTTAAGATCTATTCCTAATCTTAAGAATTAAGGCTCTTAATTACTAAGATTATCTCTCAAGACACACATCCTAACTAATGTTATAAGACCTAAGGATGGATCTAAGAATAATTAAGGAAAGAGAACTCTTCTTAAGACTTAGGAATTTTCTTAAAGAGTATATTTTGAGATTTTAATAAAAACCTAATTTAGACTTAAGTTTAAATAATTTCAGTTCTAAATCATTGTATTTACTGATTTTAGTGATTTGAAATTGAATTTAGGGCTTTTAAAGGCTAAACCCTAAATTTGGGCAAAATGACCATTTTGCCCCTACTTAAGGGTTCAAAGATCAAATTTCGATCTAGGGCTTAAATTCTGAAATTTTCTTTTGGAAAGTGCTTCTTATTGTCTAATATAAGATTAGACAACAACTAAGTTAATTTTGGGTGATTATTAAGCCATATGAGATCAAATTAGTGAATTTGACTCATAAGGGCAAATTTAGAAATTTGACTAAGTGAAAGCTAAATTTTCTTTTAGATTATTGTTCTTTACTGCCTAAGCTCTCCATAAAACCTAAATTTGCTAAATTCTGATAAGTATTGGCCAAGTTATGGCCAATACTAGATCTATGGTTTTTAGGAGATTAAGGAATGCTTAATTAAGAGTCAAAATCCTAACTTTGCCAATTAGTGTCCAAATTAAGCAAAATCAGTGGCTATGGTTTACAAATAGCTCACTGATTATAATGACATGTGGTAGGCTCAATTTGGACTTAATTTGACTAAGTTAAGACCTAATTAGGGTTTAGGGTGATTAGTGAGTGATTAACAAAATTAATCACTCAAATACTAATCTAACCTTATGGATTGATTCTAAATGGATCTAGAAGTCCTCCAAAGTTTAAAACTCTCAATTTGAGTTACTAGATTTGCTATTATTCACTAATTAAGATTTAGAGCAATTAAGGGTGATTAGCAAATCTAACCGTTGGATCTAAAATATTTTTACATATTATTGAAAATTGAGTTCTTCTGATCTAAATGGACCTATGGATCTTCAAATTTGGAGCTCAATTGACCAAGTTATGGTCAATTGAAGTTCTAGGGTTAATTAACCTAATTAGGGTTTAGTCCTAAATATGATTAGGTTCAAACTAAACCAAACAACAAAATAAACACTATCAAATTAATCCTTAGGGTTTTCTGATCACTTTAAGACCCATATTGGGTACATTTGGATCAACATACACAAAGCTATGAGCTAAATAAAATTTGTAACATTTAATTTATCTTAAAAATTAAACCCTAAAAATCACTTTGCTAAATATAAGTCCAAATGCAAATTTGACAGTGCCAAATTATTCCTCTATTTTTGCTGATCAAAATAGTATATTCATTTGCATATTTTGGATGAGTAATTTAGGAATTATTTAGGGTTTAAGTTTGGTATTTACTTAATTAATTATTACTGTTTTATTTATATTAATATTACTGTTATATAATTTATAATTTACATATAAATATATTTAATATATATCTATCTGTTATATATTTATATATATATAATTTATTTTATTTCTGCAGGTACACGTGGCGACTGCTCATTGGCTGAGCAGACAGCAGCGGGCCCCACGAGTCAGTCAGCTGACGCTCGGGCCACGCGTCGCGCCAGGATTGGCTGGCGCGCTGCGCGTGGGTCCCGCCGTGGCAGCTGAAGCGCCGCGGCCACGGGCCTCGGGCCGGGCCCGGGCCGACCCGGTCCAGCCCGTGAAGGCTTCGTCTTCGCGCGATAGGTCCGAGACGGAGGAGCTAGGGTTTGATTTTCTGGCGGTCTCCGGCGACGGTAGGGCTTAACTAATACGGCGACGCGAAGAGGAAGATGAGACCTATCTAATGGCATACGGTTCAACAACTGACGTGATCGAGCTAGAGCGCAAATCTAAACCCTAATCGCTCTAGTCGCGGTATATAATGGTATGTACTGTGGATATGCTGCAAAATTAGAGAGATCAAACCATCCATTGTTTAATCAGGCATTATTAACAATCAATTGAAGACTTGAAATAGAGTTTTGAATACTCAGATGAACAATCACATAGGAAATAGGATGGATCGTATAGTACCTTAGGGTTTGCAGAGAAAAAAAATTAGGGCTTCTTATTCTGGACTCGATCGATGCTTCCTCTTGAACTTAAGCGATGATAACGATAGACACGAGAAAAATGGAGTTTAAAATGGTTTCGAAGGCGGTGACTGGTGTGCTGGATGGCTCTATCGACCGGCGCCTTCTTCCGCGTGTCGAGCTCGACTCCACGCGCCTGTCTCGTGGAGACGACGAGCCACGGCCGTCTGATCAATTGATCAGACGGTGCGGAAGGCACGTTAGATCAAATGGCTACTTAGATTAGGGAGCGACGGCGTCAATTGGATGATGACAGCGCCGTTAAATAATATGATTAAATAATATTATTTAAATTATATTATTCAGTTTTAATTAATTAAATTTAGCCTATTAAATAAATCCCAAAAATTTCCAATAATTCACCCTTAGCTAATTGAAGGGTGAGGAACACAACGGCGCACTCGGATTTTCGTTTCGACGAGTATTTAATTATTTGATTATTTAGGGTATTTAAATAATATTAAAATATTTGACGAAAAATCAACGACTTCCAAATGCCTCCAAAATTTCACCCCTAGCTAATTTGGGTGTTCTGAATGCAATGGCGAAGTCAGATTTTCAATCTGAGGTCTAAATAAAAAGTCAAATTTCCAGGTTTTGGGATTTTCCAGAATTCCTGTTTTGACTTTGTTGACTTCTTGGTTTGACCTAGGTTTCAGAGATTTGCTTCAAATCACTTAATTAGTCACTTAGAACCTTAATTAAGACTTATATTAGTCTTAATTGAGCAAAGTAACAACCTGGGTTGTTACACAAATCAATACATTATTAGTACATTATTGATAGCAATTTTTAGATTTAGATTAAGTATTATTTACTTAATTAAGTTCTTAAGATTCTTATGTTCAAATATAATTTAATATCAAATTAAGTAAATCAAGGTATCCAAATCAACGTTAAAGTTCTCTAATACATATAAATATTATATTGATTAAAATAATGAGTAATTAAAGCTAATCAAAATTTTAAATTAAATACAAAAAAGGATTATAACTCAATTACAATTGTAAATCAATTAATTTTCATATAATTTGGTTATTAAGTTCTACTTAGTCATATAAAAAATCAAAGATTCTAACATTTATATTTGGCACAAAATATTCAAGCAATTCTCTATGAGATTTAGAACATGACATTTAGGGTAAAATTGTAGATTTTCCATTGAAATTCATCTACACAATTATACAATGCTTAATTTTATCAATTTCAGGTTCGATTTTGATATATTTCTACCCCATTAGAGTGGTCATTAAATGCAAAAAATTATAAATCAGGGAAATTCCGGATAATTCTAGGCACTTTCGAATATTTAGGCAAAAAATGATAAATCCGTAGCGCCTTCTGGCCGAAAGCCAGACGCTACGATGCTCGGCAGCGCTGTCAAAGTTAGAATAAAAGTTTGTTTGTAACCACTGAATTTATGCTGAAAAAACATCAGCCGTTCAATATGAGAATAAAAAATATATAATATATATTTTTTAAGCACCAGTCTCTATAAATGTAGAACCAACCCACCTGTTCTCGTCTAGGGTTTCTTCTGTCGCGTTTCTTTCTGTTTCCGCGACGTATAATAGTATTCCGTTGGAGATCTTTTTAAGAGAAATCATTGAAGATGGAGCAGACCTTCATCATGATCAAGCCCGACGGCGTCCAACGCGGCCTTGTAATTCTTTCCAATCAGTGGCTCCCTTTTTTATTATTCTATTCTTTTCTTCAGTTTGATTTACCCGAATAACTCAAATCTATCGCACATCTTAGGTTAGCCGTATCATCGGACGATTCGAGAAGAGAGGTTATTACCTGAAAGGTATTTCTTTCCGTCGATTCTTTAGTTTTATGCAATTTTTTTGGTTTGTGCAAGGGCTTTTTCCATAAAGCGTGTTCTTATTTTATTCTAGGGATGAAGCTGCTGACTGTAGATCGGCCCTTCGCTGAGAAACACTACGAGGATTTGTCGGCTAGGCCATTTTTCGCTGGGTTGGTGGAGTACATCATCTCTGGCCCTGTGGTGGCCATGGTTTGGGAGGGTAAAGACATTGTTGCGACTGGGAGGAAGATGATTGGGGCTACCGACCCTTTAAAGTCTGATCCCGGAACCATTCGTGGCGATTTATCAATTGAAATTGGGAGGTAACTTCATATTTCACATTTCTTCAATCATATTGATTTCTTTGTTTAAATTAATCCGTCAAGTTGTTTTTTGTTTGTCTCTTTTGAATATACTTTGAAAGTGACTTTGCTCATCAGTATGATTAGAATTCGCTGCAAACCCATTTGAATTAATTTGATACGCTTGCAGCAAAATTTTAATCTTATTTATAGGCTCCAGGCCTTAATCTCATGTTTGTTTCAAAATAGGCCAATTTAATTTAAATTTATATTTTTATAAGACTCATGCAAGAATTCCTTTGATGATGGGAAGTAAGTTCATACGTTCTTTTTTTTTATTTTGTTCTTATTTGTGTTAGCACAACTGTTTATGCATCTGTAATTGAGGAAAATTAAATTAAAATATTAACTTTAAAAGCAGGTGCTTGTTTTAAGTGAATTCCTTTTTTTTTAATTTGGAGAAAATTGAAGGAGCATTCAGCATCATTATAGTATGTAAGACTATTGAAACTGTTGATTTATACAGATCCAATTTTTTTATTAATTTAATGAGCTTTTTTACAGGAATATTATTCATGGGAGCGATTCAATCGAAGGTGCCAGAAAGGAGATTGCTTTATGGTTTCCTGAAGGTCTGTCCAACTGGCAGAGCAACCTTCACCCCTGGATCTACGAGTAAGGCTTGTCATCAACTCTTCCTTTGGGGGATGGGCTCTGTTTTAATTATCTCAAGAAGACTGATATCTCTTTATTATTAAGAGGGATTATAATTTTGATATCATATTGAGTTTTGTTAACTTTTGTTGTTGTGGTGGCTGGCTTGTTGAAATCTAGTTTTTTGCTAATAAATTATGGGGCTGTTTGCTTTGCTGAATTTTGAGGATAGAGTATTATTTATGAGGTGCAATCTCAAAGCATGGCATTTGTTTTCATAAACTCTGTATCCAGGTAAATCTTTGGGGTATTAAAAATTAATACCACATCTAACCATTTTTTGTGTGATTTGAAAAGCTGTTCAGAGTGAGTGTCTTACACATTTAAAATATGTATTAAAAAACAATCATGGCTTTTTGCTGGCCATTGTCTGCCAATGACAATCTTTGGCGGCTTTTTATCGCATAAAACTCGTACAGCTTTGGTCATATTCAGTCCTAGTCTGGCCCATTGGTTTTCGGCGTTGGCCAACCCATGGTTGGCACTCTTTAACCTTTGGTAGCCATCTCTTGTCAAACATATGCGACTTTTAAGGGTTTTTTAAATTTTAATCGTTTAAAATCAACAAAACAAGCATTTTTAATACTCTATTAAACACCTAAAATTTTAAAATTATTCTCATAACACTTAAATCATTAAAATTCAACAAACGTATCACATAAATGTGATGATTTTTTGAGTGGCATGCACAATTTGTTTTTCTTTTCAAAACACCTTTCCATCTCCTCATTGCTGTCTCCCTACCTTCCGGTTTTTAATTTCCCCTGAGAAAGATTTCAATGATCACTTTAGCCTTGTTGGGGCGGTGGATTCAATATGGTGCCCTAACGGATTTGGATGAAATTAGATTTTATGTGCTATATTTGAAGGATTTTACAGAATTAATGTTATAAGAATATATTTGAAAGTTTAAGTGTTTAATATGTATATTATAAAGATTTTTGGTATTCTACATGTAAAAATGTTTGAATTTCTGAAATGTTTTTTTATACTCTAATGCCTAAAGCGTTTTAAATCAACCACTTCCACTCTTCATCTTGCATTAATTAAAGAGAATTAATCTAAAACAATGTTGAATACAAAATTGGAAGGGATGTCAGACTTTAAAAGAATGCATTTAGACTTTTTTTTTTTTTGAAGATTGGTGAGGGCATAGCCCTAATTTTATTGATAATCAGAATGATTACAGAGTAAATTACAAAAACATTAATGAGTTATCTGGCATCAGAAAATTTGAGATTTAAATTTAAACTAACTTGATTACAGTAAAACTTGATTATCATTAAATTCAGATTACTTTGTTTAGTTTGTTAGTTTTACAGGAAACTTAACATTTATTTGTTTGAAATGAAGTAATATGTTGTTTTGAGTAAATTAGGGTGTGAAGTTATCAAAGAAATTTTTTTGTACTTTTTTAGGGTTTGTTCGAATGATTTGTTTCGTCGAATTGAAATGAAATTTTTAGAGGATTCGTTCGAACGAAACAAATTGTATAAATGAACGAATCCTTCGAATCCTTCAAATGAACGAAGGATTCGCCGGAATCATTTATTTGCCGAAATTGTTCATTTGCCGGAGAAGGTAGATGAGATCGCTTGCTTGCTCGGCTACTCCATGTCATCTCCTAATACAATCGATTTGTGCCTTGTTCTTTTATCACGTTTCAATATATATTAACACATAATCAAATTACATTGCAAAACCTTTTTAGGGTTTTGTTCGAACGATTCAAAATGAAAATTTTCAAGGTTTCGTTCGAACAAAACAAATTGTATAAATGAACGAATCTCTTGAATCCTTCTAATGAACGAAGGATTCTCCGGAATCATTTATTTGCTGAAATTGTTCATTCGCCTGAGAAGATGGACAAGATCGCTCGCTCGCTCGGCTACTCCGCGTCATCTCCTAATACAAACCGATTCATGCCTAATTCTTTTATCATGTTTCCATATAACACAATAGAATTATAGTGTAAATTTTTTTTGCCCATTTTACTTGCCCAAGTGTTGATAATATCACAGTTTACTCGATAAACTTTTACTTTACACTTGTAAGAATCAAAATCTATGCAACTAATTTCATAACTGACGTTCCTCAAAATTTGTGAATAGCACACATAAAAAAAAAATTGTGAAGAAAAACAAGTAACACAAAAGACACTGAAAAAAAGAAGTTGACAGTGTTGGTCTTAGAATAATTTTTTCTTGTAGTAGGTTAAAGGCTAAAAGCTGCTACATCACATACATTTGAGTGTAGTATTTGATGTTGCGTGCCACCTGAAAGGGTAGAAAAAGGTGGTTAGAATCATGAGACAATAGTTTAAAAGTATCAGATATTCTAAAGCTCGCCAGGCAAAGTGAAACTAGGTTAAAGGCTAAAACCTGCAGCAAGAAGATACCAGCAACAGTCCTTAAGATTAATAACATCAAAACAAACCAACTGCACCCATAAAATTTATAATCGAGGGTATCATTCGAGTCAAAGTTATTTTCTTTTTTTGTAACAATATCTTCTCAATTTCTAACTATCCATTTAAAGCTCAACATATAAATTTAAACCCTTGAATCTCAACAGAAGCAAATGCTATCACAAAATGCGCAAGCAGGAAACACATGTGAGAGCAGCAAGAATACTCAACAGCACCAGCTTTAGTAATAATATAGAACTAATTACGTTAGAGCTTGAAGTCATTAGTGATGGGGTCGGTAGGGTTATACAAATAATGTAAAACGAACGTTTGAGAATATTGAGTAAACCAAAGATAAAGCAGGAATAGACGCATGCAATCAAACATAGCCACAATAAAAAATTTACGTGGTTTGGTGCTAGCACTTGTGTCCACAGGAAGGAAGGAAAAATTTTCACTATATGAAGAGGGAGGATTACTCTGATTTTAGGGTTTACAAACCCTTACAATCTCACTGAGTTTTTCTTCCTTGCACAGGGAGCAGCCGCCACAAAAAAAAACTAGAATTAGGGGCTAATTCTATCTTACATAAAACTTAACCCTAAAAATTGGTTAAGCGATATAAATACGCTGTTCGAAACTGGGCCGCAATGCCTTCTTTCAACCTGCTTCTCTTTTTTACTTTATAACAATTAGGATAAACCCAAATTTTTATGATATAGCCAAATGCGCCATCCATAATTCAAACAATATCATGCAATGCATGCCATTCACATATTAATGTTTAGATAATTATATTATTCCGGTAACAGTATAAGTTTGGTTTAATAATTTTTAATATTTTTGTAATTTTGAGTATTGTAACCTAGTTAATGGTTACAAAGCGAGACCGACAACCCTAATATGTGAAAATTGTCAAAATTCGTGCACACTTAAAAGAAAGTAATGGTTATAGTTGTTTATTTTTAGATGCCTTTGAACTTGGAAAAATGCCAAATAGCTGTCTCGTAGCAGAGGATCTCTTTTGTGAATTTAGAAAAACGCCAAATAGCTGTCTCGTAGTAGAGGATCTCCTTTGATGACTGAAATGAAGTTAGCGGTTGTCAATCCTTCAATTCTGAATGATTTCAAGCTGTCTAAGGTTTTGTGATAACGCTTCACAGTTCGGTTTTGCTTTGGTACCATCATCGTGTTCTTGGTATTCATTTGCTCAGATGGATGCTTTGATCAGCAAGCCTCATTCCTTAATGAAAGGGTAAATCAATTCTTTTTTGGAAGAGAAGATTTCTCCATAAACTTGCTTTGAGTGAATGTATGATCAAAACCCAATTGTGAGGAGAGATTCAAGCATTTGCCATTGACATCTTCGTGATAACTAACTGTGACAGCTGCCAGCTGCCATTTTTAATGAGCCATATTGAATTTTGAAGATTTTTGCCATTTAAAATGGGAGCCAGGGAATGTTGCAAGAGCAACAAAAACATGAAATGGAGACCCCCAATGATGAATTCAACAAGGGAAGTCTATAGATATATTTGGCGTTGGTGAGGGATAAAGGAGCATGGGGTGAGGAGTGCTGTGACCCTTATGCGAGCTATGGCTGCTGGAAATTACTACAAAGAATTTTAGCAATGCCCCCTATCAAAGTGGTTGTGAACTCTAGGAATGGACTTGCATCTATGCCTCATTAACTGAGCAGAGTTGAGCCCTACATGCAGTTTTCTACCATATCAGGGCCTACCCCCATCGCTTGATCACTGGGCTATCTTAAGTAGAGCATAGATCTTGCCCCCCCAATGGGCTTAAAAGCATTACTGCAAATTCAATTTAGTACTACAATAAAAAGCTTATTAGTCACTCTATCATCCAATTATTATTAGTATAATCATTAGTACAATAGTGAAGATAGTATTCCTTTCTAAATTAGGTTAGTGATCATACTGTTGTACATGCGAAATTCTTATGGATAATTGTTGCTTCCATGCTTGGATTCTGTTTGGGATATGATCAATTTTAGTAGAAATTTGAAGGGCAATATTTTGTGCAACTTTTTTCTGTAAATATTGTAGTTTGAGTTTTTATTAGTCTTTTTAGTTGTCATCTTAGTGCCAAGATCATAACATATTATGATTGTACAAAAATTAATAAAATAATACCAATTGCAACATCAAAAAAATAGCACATAAATTGCTTATAATAAATTATAGTGAAACAAAATCACAGAACCACAGTTTCAAAAAAAGAACATTGATCCTAATTACAATACAATATTCGCTGCAATATTAAGAAATAGTTCCTAAATTGTTCATTGACTCGGCTGCAACATAATTATAGCGACAACGTTCCAACAAAATTATAGATTAGGTGGCTTGTGCGGTATATGAGGGAGTAGCACTTTCCTGACATAGTCGTCCATCTAGTTCTGATGGCACAAACGGTTGGATCTCCTCATATTCTGGCATCGTTTTATTAAGGCTACAAAGAGGACATCTAAGTCTCTTACAAACTACAGTGTAATAGATGTGCAAATGCTTAAAAAAAAGATGTAAAACTATATGGAAGGGTAATGAAATGTTTTAGGTGATAATAGCATGTTATTGCTATAAAATGTTTTTACAACATTCATCCATTGCAACTTTATCCATTATAGCAGATTCTACTGTAATCATAATTTCAAAAAATAAATGAATATATTGTAACTGTAATTGATGGTTGCAATTGTAATTATTCACGCTTTGTTGTAGTAGATTGTGGGGTAACAAAATCACAACAACACAATTTTTTTTATATATAATTGAAGCATTATAGATGATAGCATCTTATTGTTGTAAAATAATTTTTATTTAAAATTGTGCTCTTGGTGAGGTGGCATGAAGTTCATGTGTAGCACTGTTCAAAGAGCCCCGTCCATCAAGTCCCATGAGCACATAAACAGTTGGGCCTCATCATAGTCCATCATTGTCCTAATTATTTATAGCAATAGCATACTATTAGTTGGAATATTTCATTTTCGGTAAAAAGAAATTCACCTAAAATTTTATTGAAACACAAGATTCATTATTTTTTTTATAAATTGTGCTCCCGCAGTGGCTCGTGTAAGGGAGTTCATGTGTAAAACTATACGGAGTGAGTCGTCCATACAAGCTTATATGTAGCTTGGTTCAATCATGATATCACCTCTTGTCGTAAGTACAACAATCGTTAGCAGTCACAACAAATTCTCTCTTTTTTTTTTTTTTTAAATGTTGTGATGTGAATCTTTTACATAATAGTCTACTACACCAAAGTATGTGAATAATTTAGGAATTTGTTCAAAATATAGTTATGAATTATATTATACATAAATGGCATACTATCAGATAGAATATTTGTTTTCACCAAATAAAAAATAGAACAACCATAATAGAATATTTTATTTCACCAAATCAAAAAATAAAAAACATAGCAATCAATTATTTCCTGAAAAAAATGGATCCCTAAACTTAGGGCTTGAGAGGGGAAGAAAATAGCACTGTGTATACCCTAAAAAACCTAACAAAGGAAGAAGAGATATGTTTGAAGGAGAAATGAGAGTAATACGAAATAACGTATGAATGAGAAGTTTCATAGCAACCACACTATCGAATAGCAGGATAAAAGTTTACAAATAGAAGGAGAAACACTGCCATTGTAGCTCCAAAATTGGGAATATGGGAGGGGATAGGGTACAGAACGAAGGCAATAGATCGTGATTTAAGAATTTTGCAAATTTGACCATAAAAGTTATACAACGGTTGTATTTATAACGTTGTAAAACTTTTACTCGGTTATTAAACTTTATAACGTTATGAAAGTTACTTGGTTATCTAACTTTACGTTGATTTTCATGCATATTAAACACCTAAAATCCCAAGTTCCAGGAAAAAGATTTACTTCACACTCATGCTAACTCATGTCAAATAAACCCTAAATTGTTATGAAATTTATTAAAAGTGATTTTTCTTGTTATAAATAATATAAATCTATCAAGTAATATAGAGTTTGTGCATTTTCTTTAGATTTATTTTAAAACATCCATCTTTAATTTTTATCTACTTTTATAAACAACCATGCATTTATAAATAAAATATTGTTTTAATTTTATTTCGAACATTTTTCAAACAACCTAAAATAACTATAATGAACAAGGAGATTAAAATATTTCGTGATAGCTCTGTTTGATTTAGAGCGGTTGTATTCAAATTTTTGGATAAATTGCAACCTATACAAGAAATACAAATAAATTTGAATTTTTTTATGACAGTTTTTCCCGTAGAACAACAATTAACCGTTTATGAAAGCTTTCTAGCACCCACATATATGGTGCTGAAATGTTTTCTTCATCATCAAACTATTATATTATATGTTAATAGCTCTTACTAAAAATATAAGAATATTTTTTACTATAAGTTCATAGACTTTATTTCTCTTAAATTCGTAATCTACTAAGATTATGTTCTTAATTTAAATTTATATACTAACAGTTAAAGTTGCTTGGTGTTCAAATTATCACCAATGTATTAACTAAGATGTTGAAAACCTTCAATAACATGATATTTTCAGAAGAGTTTGGAGGGAGATAGAATTTAACAAATCAATTAATATGTAATGAATGATATTGTTGTTATTTTTGAATGAAAAATATATACATTTCTAATATAATTCATTTTTGTTATCTGATATTGAGATACTTTCACAAACTTTATTTATTGACAAAAAGTTCACTCACTCGGTGTCTATTCAGTGGATCAGAGAGGCCCCAATTGTTTCTCTTATTCTCCAGATTATCAAAAAGATATTTTCCATAGTTGACAATTTTTAGTTCAAAAGAGAGATCTTTTTATTTGGTGATGCTAATTAAGGGGTATCATTTGGGCAAATCAAGCTTGATCCATGTTAATCCGCACCTAAATATACTTAGCAAAGCACACCCCCCTACCGACCAGGCCAAGAATTTTAAGTCCTTTTGCTTAAAATAATTAGTGTAAGAATCCATGACATCAAATAAAATACTAAATAACATTTACTTAACAATCCTTAAAATTATTATTTGATATAAATTATTAATATTAATAAAAATATAACTTACAAGTTATTAGTAATACATAAAATAGTTTTTCCCAAAAATGAGCCGCATCGGGCTGCAAAAGCAGTTGGGCCGAGTGCCCATTTTATTTATTCAAATCATTTGGTTTAACTATTGCAAAATCAATTTGGTTAATGTGACACTCAAAAAACTCATCTAATAAAATTTGAATATTATTTTACTACAAATTTTAAAAATAATATTTAAATTATTTTAATATAAGCAAATAAATATTCAAATTTCATTGATGAGTTTTTTTAAGTGCTACATCAACAGATCTAAATAACATTTGACTTTCTATTGGTGAATTTTGAACCTCTAATAAATATGATTTCTGGGCAATTGAACTGCAAGTGTTTCAAACAATACGATACTACAAGTGATCGACAGTACTTTTCTAAAAATGGAATGAAACCAAACTGAACTTCAGTTCAAAGTGGGATCAGTTCAAAACCGAACAATAACAAAGCAGATGTTAATCAATCCACATTGAAATCTACTTCTTAATTTATGATATATATATGTATGTATGTATGTATTATGTATGTATAAAAGCAGGTCGAGCAAGAAATTGGGAATGAAGTTACACTTGACGAACAAGAAGCCTATAAGACGGCATGTCATCCAAACGCTGTATGTCTTCGAGCAGAAGCTCGCGCTCCAGCTGACGCCGTGTAGCTTTCAAAACCGCCTGAAATAACATAAAGACATAGAAATTGGAAGCATTGCACGTAGAATGAAATAGTTGTGAGTTATGTTGTGGTTCAGTAGTTGAACTCTTGGATTTGAACTCTTGATAGGTCAAGAGTTCAAATCCTATCAGCAACATATTTGTTTATTCTTAGGTGTAAAATGAGCGGAGGAGATAAAATAAGGAAAGATTAGAGAAATAAAATGTGGTTGGAATGTGATATATGATTAGACTTATTATAATATTTATATCTGGAGAGAAACAGATTTTTAATCACATTGAAGTCCATGTATGAAGCCTGCATGCTGAGCCATTGCTGATCCATCAGCTTGAAAGTTATGCAGTATAGCAGATCAAAGGCTTTCTTGTCGTCTGCACAGCTATTAGAAATCACGTTCAGAAATAGGCAACACAGCCCAAAAAAAAACACCGAGTTAGGGGAAAAGAATCCAAATAAACATAATAACAACAAGGTCAGTCTGAAATAATATGATGAGCTGTTTGGAAGCAAAAAACAAATAACAAAGAGCAAGTACACACAAATGCACAATCACATACTCACATGAGATTAATGCAGAAAATCATTAATGAGAAGCAACTGCACTAGAGATCCAAATGTGAAAAACTAATACAAAACCATTTGCTCTAATCTCTTGTAGCAAAAATATATGCAGTGATATTAGGTATCGATAATAAAACAAAACTACAAATATGCACGCATGTCGAGTTCAAGCAGATTGGCTAAATTGCTCCCCACAAAGAGGCATAGCCCCCGAACAGCACAGCACGCATGCCGAGCTAGTTCAAGTGGGCTAGGATGAATTTGATGGATACATTAAATGATTTACAACATTGCTAAAAAGTCTCTCTAACTGATGTCGTGCAATTAAGCCCCACTCTCTATTTGCTTCCTCTTAGAACTAACCTCAATGGCAAATAATAATGAGTTTAAGAAATGCTTGAATTTTTCAAATGAAAGAGCATTTATAATATATATACAGCATTCTCCAATGGGCTAATTTTCTAACATCAGCATTGGCATAACTTCTCAAACAAAATGATACATGAAATCAATATATTTTGTCCTTTAATAAAATACCTAATCTTTTTTTAAGCAAATAACACACTGATTGTCATTAAAGACGATTACTTTCTCAAACTTCCTACTAATCTCTCCAAATAACCATAAGCTAAATAACCTTCTTCATGGCATTTAAAATTGAACACTGTCAGGATGGGTGATCTCTTAGAAAGTTGTAATCTATGACAAAATTGAGAGATTCAACTTGGTATGGGATGAGCCAGGCAAAAACCGATAATACCTCATGTATGATCTGTGGCTAAGGATGAACCAAGCAAAAGTTCGTGCGTATGTAACAACTTAAATCAAAAGAGGGCATGGTCATCATAGATGTGATTGTAGAAGCTTAAAGGCTTAAGAAAAGTGAGGCTCAAAACAAGAGTAGCTCCTAACAAGTTCCTCAAAGAAAAGGGCACCAGTTAAGAATCAAATCACATCAGAAAATGAGAAAAAATTCAGGATGATATAAATAAAAACTGACTCCTATTGGGTCATTTTTTGAGATAATTGGCAAAATTCATGATATTAACTCCGAAGTCAGCATACTAATATTAAAGCACTTTTAATAAAAGGAATCATCTGAAAGGTATCATCTAAAAATAGCCTAGTATAGAATGAGTTAAGCAAAACTAAATATTACCTTGCCTAAAATGGCCTAGAACATGAACCATGCTAACTTGCCTAGTATGACCTAGTTTGACCATAAAATAAATGATCCATTGGGTTCAATTATGAGAAAATAAAATATTTGAGATATTTCGTGTAAGAATTTCTACAATCTAACAAGATAATCTAATACAAGAACATGAACCGATAACTAGTACGAAATTTTGATTGCGAAACTAAATGTGAAACAGAATTCAATATTATCTAAAGTTATTTTTGATGGTGGATTATTTGCTATTCTTATACAATATAGTGTGTCGCTAACACTATCTTAAGGGTTGGTTTATTTTAATAGTGGATTATTTGTTTTTATTAAAGTTTTGCAGCTGCATTTGTAGTCATTGATTAAAAGGATACATTGATAGTCTCTGAACTTTGATCTTGGGGAATCATCTTGACTTGATCTTGGGACATCACAAAAAGTGCCTCATGCATTTGTATTGCAACATACATTGATAGTCCCTGAACTACAAGTTTCAAAATTTCACTATTTTTTAATTGTATTTTGTAACTCAACACATACTGATGATGGTTAAAAAGGGCCATGGAAGGTCACTTATAATTTCCTAGCTCAGCTTGGCATATTTGGTTGGGTACCGCTTAATTAACTTAATATGTTAATTTAAATGGAGATAGCTTTCCAAGTTTTTGGGTGATTTTTAAGAAAGAAGTTAAATGGTTTTCACCGAATTCCATTCCAATGAGAATAACTACATAATTATAAAGCATAAAAAAAAAGAAACAAAACATACAGCTGGCAAAAGAGTCACTAAACTAAAGAAAAATTCATAAATTGTTTTAGTAAGGTTTATTCTATGATTTATCTTGAAGAATAATGTTTTTGCTAATTTTATTGCTAAAACGGGCTGCACCACTTGCCTTCACTCAAAGCAGATTCCTCCATATTTTTAGAAAGTTGTGAGCTCTTAATCTTTATTCTCACAATTCTGACATCAGTAAAGCATTTTTCCTTCGGAAAGTTAACAAGAGTGTTGTAATCACATGATATGTTCAAAGCCTGCATTCACGAATTTCCTTTTTGACAGATTCAATGTTATAAAAGTGCTTTATTCCTAAAAAGATTATTGAATTATAGCTAGAAATGTTTGAAAAGCAGCAAAAGATTCACATTTTCTTCATAGTAATGTTTTAAAATGCCTTGTGTAGTGGTCCGGGTATTATTTCCTGTACTGACTACATGCTATAAGGAAAATTTTACAATAAATTTCTTGTTAACCATAAATGAACGGTAGCTATCCCGCTTGGATTAGTGGCTCGAATTTAGATCTTTTTTTGAAACATTTTAACAAAAAGAATGTAAATTAATTTGAGTTGGTTTGGTGCCAATCAAATATTTCAAGTCTACAAAATATGTTATGTGGCATGAGTTTAAGTTATTTACATTGGATAAAGTTAATTCTTCATGTTATTCCTGTAGGATCCATTCATGCATGCCATTCAAGTAAAAATTAATCCTTATTTATGTATAAGGCTGATTGCATTCTTTCAGTAAAATGTCTCATCTACCTTTGTTTTTTTTTTTTTTTTGCTTTGTTATTAGTTTATTAGCTTCTTGATATTTTGATAAAGAAAGTTACAAATTTGCTTTGTAAATTTCAATTCATGCCAACTGTCTAGCAAATAAGTTTATAAATTTTAGTAACAAGATCTGTTTTCCCAATATTAATCTCATCTATTTATATTTAAATCAGAAAAAGATTCATAGTAAGAATCCAAAAAGGGGTATTTACATGTATATCACTCAAATCATAAAAATATACATATACAAAACCAGAACTTCAATATTTACAACTAAATTACCATAACTTCACAAATCTTAGAATTTGTCTACTTATAAATAGATACGAGATATCATATACTTTAAAAATTAAGAGATGAAAATGCTTTTCTTATAAATATCAAAGTTTAGGTACTAGATATGTAAATTTTTTAAGTTCTTGGGTGTTAGGTAAAATTCCAAAATACAATTAGGCAAAAGCCTAGCTACATAACCCAGAAATCTATCCCAAAGCATAGGGTAAATAGATAAACACTAACTTTGGGCTATCATGAGTTGCTTGGAATTTTTTGAAATGACTCAATGGACGAATGTTTTAATTATAACTACACAATTTAAGTTCATCCAGCCCTTAAAATAGATTTAAAATTCTTTAGCTACGCATTTGTGAACTGTTTTTTTTTTTTTGTGAAAACCAGCAGTTATACATTCGAGCTAGCTTTCTAAGGTCATTCAGACACTAGACTAAATGATTTTGATAGTTGTATATGTTTTTGGTTCTATAGTTAGTATCTTTAGCAAGAATACATTAACAACGAATTTGAATTGATTGATGAATGACAAGGCCAAAAATTTTCAATAACAGAGTAAGTTAACCACGTTTATATTTAACATATCGAAATAGTGTTTCTCGAAATCAACAGTTTCTTGATATTGCAAGCAAAATTCATTCACAAGGTAAGAAATAAGGATTTTTACTATATCGCCCTGCCAGCTCCCTTACGGACAACACCACCCTCTTTGCATATAGTGTGATAAAGTCTCAATTAATACTTTTGACTATTATAAAATACCAATAATTTGATCGTGTCATGCACAAAGGCACAAAGTTAAATATTCATCTTTAGCTAAGTATTAATAAAATGTGCAAATTTTGGATCTGTTCAAGCAAAATTGCATTGAGAAGTTTTTACGTACCTGCTAGCAACCTTAAGAAAACTGCTCCCATCACTGTTCTTGGCTTTACTGCAAGTAATCATGAAATGGATCCATTTATTAGTGCACAACACTAAGGGATCTGTGCACAATTTACTAAGGTTATGGCATTAAGGGCTGTTTGGTTATGGAATTTGTGCACGATTTACTCCTGTAAATCTTAAAATCTTCCAAATGGTATATACATATAACGGAGGGTGTAATATAAAGTCAAATCCCTGTAAAAAGCTTAGATCATGAAATTGTGAAAGAAAAGGATAAATCCCTTAAATACTTTAATTCAACGTAATCTTAGACTTGGCGATTTAAAACACAAAAATAGTGGAGAAGAAAGGAGGCAAAGGAAGTTGCAAATAAAGGAAGTTAGAAAACTAGCCCAAAAAAAAAAGAGAAAACCACTAATTCATAAAATAATAAATGATAAAATAAATAAATAACTGAGTCAAAGTTAGAGAGGAAGAGAAAGCATACCAGAAGAGAATGCAATGTTCTCAAAGGAAAAATATGCCAGAGAAAAGAGAAAAGAGAAAAGAGAAATAGAAGAGTAAAGAATATCATTACTGAAAAAGTTTTAGTCTAATAAAAATGTCAATTAATAAATATAATTTAAATAAATAAAATACACTTTTATTTTACTTATAATAATTTATATTGAATATGAGTATTAATTATGTTATTTAGTTTAATAATAATTTATATTGAATATGAGTATTAATTATGTTATTTAGTTTAATCCTTAATTTAAGGTGAAATATTTTTTCAAAATTTGAAACTTAAAGAATTTACTAAATCCTAGAAAAACTACTAAACAATGATAAAGTAATCTGATTACACTTGACAAATAGCGACAAATTAATTTACTGTAATCAGATTTCTCAAAAAATTTCATGCCAAATAGCCCCTAAATTAAGCTTACCAAACAGCCATTAAATAGCAACTTTATTACAAAAACAGTTCATAATATTTTTTACCAAAACTATGTAAGGGAACTACAAAGTTTCTAAGCTTTCTCAAAAACTTCTAATTATTAAGTATAGATTGTAAGAAGATTCAAACCAGCTTGGAGATCAAGCATTTGGATAAGCATGAATGTTATATTCACACCAGCAACAGCAAATGGATACTCCCACAAAGATCTATTGCCCACGCTCTTCCAGAGTAGGTCTTGAAAAGATTTCTACATATTATAGTGATTCGTCAGTGCTTACAAGCGAAAAAGAATCTCAAGTTATGCATCATGGACATCGTAAATACAGAACACATCTCAACTGTTAAAAGTTAAGAAAAAAAAATATGCAATCGTGATAGTGTAGAATAATATGCCTATTATAATTAAGGCATAACAGTTGAGATTTGAGTTTATCAAATAGTATGAAGAAGATTTATTATTTTAGTATCTGAGTGTATGCGACATGCGGACATGTGATGGGTAAATTTTCAATAAGATTATTTTTCTTCTTAGGTAGATAAGCTAAGAAAAAATATCATTAATTAAAAGGGCCTATTAACATATGTTCACCTCAGAAAAGTTGCATATTCCATGACGATGAGGGTTCTCCAAGTTTGTTCCAAATTAGTACAGTTCAAAAATCTCAATTAAATAAAATTAAGAAGAAAAAAAAGGAGAGCCTTGGAGAAACTTTAATACGCATGTTTGTCTAATAAAGAAAGCTACCAAATGCAGGTTTTAGCCTAATTCTTCTATTTCATAAATAGTACTTGCACTAAAACTTACTGGGAAAGTTCTTGCAAAGAATAGTAAATTCTCCAATGATATATATCCCCCACCCCTGCAATCATGGACAAAAAAATTCATCAATATTACTTAAGACAAGTTGGCTTCGTAACAACTTGAAGAGTGAAAATTTCAATACCTAAAATCGGTAGATGGGTCCTTCCCTTGCCATCCCATTTCCTTCCATTGTTCAGAAATCAAACCACGCCATTCAACATTAGGAAATGCAAGATTCCAAAGGGCTCTTAAAGCATCCTAAAATTTCCAAATGTCTTAATGCAAGGTATTAAAGGCAGAACTTGAACTTAAGCTGAACACAGACTGTAATGACTGAAATAATGCGGAAAAATTGTTGAACATGACAAGATTAATACATATACTTGAGTTTTAGATCTTTGCTAAATTAAATAGCATGATCGAATATCGCCATTGTCTTGTCCAGTCTTCCAACAGTGCCAAGCAATAATTAATAAAAAATGGATTTTTACATCCACAATTTTAAATATAATACATATTAAGCACCCATAGTTTAATTTGTACCAAATACACACTTTCATCTTCACATATCTAAAAATGTGACACCTCATCTCTATTTATAATTAGAAGAATATTAAAATAGGTGAAACAATACTAAATGTTATAGTTTGAGCGTTGAATAGGTATTAATTATTCAAGGATTTGGGTGCTATGTAAGAAAAGACCCACCCCCTTAAAAACAAAGAAATGGCATGCAAGTTTTCTTATGATATAATAGAAAATATTTAAGGTTCAGTTTTGATGATGGATATTTGAATAAAATTATTAGAAAGTGAGTTGAAATTTTCAAATCCATGGTTGTCTATTCATAATCATATGTATTATGAGGTAGGGCTAAACACAAACAGCGCAACAATAAATAACATCTTTTGTTACCTCCCTAATTTTGGGTTCAGCTTCAGCAATCCTGCTCTAGTACTTTTGCTGCCACACTCGTAACTTTAGCTTATACATGTAACAGCTTTACTCTATACGTTTCACATTGATTTGGTCTTGACAATTGCTACCCTTATGACCACTCAAGCTCTCAAGTTTGATTGAGTATTTATTCATGCCATCACATTCCTATAATAACTGCTGGCAACTAGTAAATCTGAGGTCTCACATTCCTAATAAATTTCCAGTACTACTCTCCGAACCTGTGAAATTCACCTTCAAATTAAACCCTAGACAATCCCTTGAATTTTGTGAGCATAAAGTTTGCAAATTAAAATACTATCTTTTTTGTACAATATAATTGTAAATTAATAAATAACATTTTAAGACAATTCTCATATCGTACCTATGATCTCTAATAAAAAGAAGCATCCTGTGTAAACCAAAAAAAATTTGAACCAAAGCAATTCCATTTTCCACTTCTCCAGGTATCAAAGCCTTGTGAATTCTGCCATGGTACAGTTATTCTAAGCTGCGGAGTATTTTGGATAACCTTAAACACCATTCAATCCGTATCACCTTAGATGAAGACACACGAGTGAATCCCTCAAAACAGACATCTTTTTATCAAACCAAGGACTTTCCCAGGCTTGATGCCAATCCACTTTCTCCAAGCCATCGATCCATCTCGCTCACAAGGATGATCAAATTGCCAACTTTTTCCTATTCATCCCTCAAGAAATTTAACTTAATGCATGCTCTAGGACAAGTTCATGTTCCCTTCCAATCATGAAGGAGAATGAGAGTTGTGGTAACTAGTAGCCTTTATTATTGCCATATTTCTGCATGGCAGCCTACATTGTCACTAACCGTGTGCAAGTAGAGTCAATAGAAGCCATATTTCTTTGTGTTCATGATATTGGATAGTGCAACTAAAGACAAGAAAAACATGAACCTAGCTCAAATGTCTTTTTTTTATAAATTTAATACATTTTGTAACTAAATGCTGCAAGTCATCTTATATATTTAGCTTTTCATACTCGTTAATTGAGAAATAGAAAAAATTACTAATACAATAGAGTAAAAAACAATAATTGTTGACTAAAGAATATTTCAAATAGTAATTAATTAATTTTTAATAAGATCATTGATGTTTCTAATTTTTTACCCATATTATGCCCATTCAAGAACTCAACAATTAGATAAAAATTAAAATATTATGCCAAGAGATTACAATAACAACAACTATAACAACTGCAGCAACACCAAATCTTAGTCCCACTAGATAGGATTAGATATATGAATCATTTGTTTCCATTGTGCACGATCAAATAGAAACCTATCAAGCTCTAAATAGAGAATATCCTTTATGATGAGTTTTTCCCAATTCTTTGGTCTCCTTTCTTTTTTAATGAGCAAAATTTATATATTCAATTTTTCTAACAAGAGCGATGGTCTATGCTTAATTAGGCCGAACTATACTAATTGAGCCACTCCAATCTTGTTACAAATGAACTCATTTCTCATCCTATACTTTCAAATATATCCACTCACAACACTAACATTCTCATTTTTGTATTCCTATTTTATCAATAAGATTATTAAATAACATTCATTTTAATTTATTAATATAGCTTCCCAATATTATAGACGCTTATGATATAACCAAAACAAAAAATTTATAAATTTGAAGCCCAGAGCACTTGGATGTGTTATTTAGTAAAAACATGGAGTCAACAAAGTATCTAATTTTTTTAAAGCCTTTAAATGATATACTCATGAAAACTATTGAATCAAAGAAGATGGAGTTCCGCCCAAGTGTTTGGAAGTGTTTTTTTGGCTGTTTTTGGCCGAGAGACGGATGCTTGTGCGTGCTCAAGCTCCAAGCGAATGTGAAAAACACATTTTTTCACATAAAATACCTATTTTTGGGATACTGGTATTATTTGGAGCTATTTTGAGACACGATACAAATAGCTATGTATTGATTAGGTTTATGAAGAGAGCCACAAGTGCCCAACAATTATTTTTATATCCTTGAGAGTTTTGTAATATCTCTTTTGACGGGGTTAGTAGAGTAGTGTGGCTGCTAGGGTAAGAGAACAAGCTTGCATTTCTCTTCTTTTCCATAATTAGTGTAATTCATCATCTCTGATCCGTGGATGTAGGTGATTATCACCAAACCACATAAATAATTTTTTGTGTTGTGCATTTGTGGAATTGTGTTTGTGATTTGTGTTCTCGGCGATGCGATCTCAACAATACTAATCCTCATAGAAATTTTAAAGTGAAGGTGCAATGAAAATGATTGCTAGACAGAATCAAAGAGCGTTCACATGAAAGTTAAATTCTGGTGCACTACAATAGACAAAATATTATGTATCCTCTACAAGTTAGAAATCACATAATAAAGAAAGATTAAATGCATAAAGAGGAAAACAAATTTCCTCTCAAAAATCACAACCTATCGCATCACTTTTAAGCATTTACTAACATAATTCTCATATTAGATATATAAAATTCACTGATTAACGTCATAACTTTAAATTGCACTAAATCTTAGAAGGGAGGTGGCACGGTTGGGTACATGAGAATAAAGTTCTAAGAATGTTCATCAGATATTACACTTAATAGATGAGTATGGTTATACCAAAAAGAATGCACAAACCGTGGGACATGGAAAGGGGCAAGTTACACCCTTAATAAGATAAAGATTTAATCTTATAAGTATGTTAAGAATTAAAATCCAAGCAAACAACTATCGATACTTGGTGAACTTGATTTTTTAATTTAGTTTTTTTTCTATTTTAAAAATTAAGTGATTGTAAAAAGGAACTGCATTTTCTTATTAAAAACAGAAAAACAGGGTCTTCAATGCGGGAACTAAAATAAGTTCCTATAGCATTGCAAGTTAAATAGCAAGTATCATAAAAGAAAATTCAAGAAAACTATAAAACAAAGCAAGTGTCGTCACTGTTGACAATGCGAATTTTGGGACAAGTGGTTTATTTTTTGATTGGTACCTGGTGCTCTGGCTTTGAACAATCATAAGTAACATATATGCGGCTTTGCAGCCTTTGCAGACATTCTCCCTGAACAAAAAATACAATGAACATCAAAATTTGGCCACTCTCCAACATTAATCTAAATAACATATTGATCAGGCTTAAAGGCTGCGCTTCCATTTAAATTAAATAAAGAGAAATGATGACAAGTTAAATAGCGCCATAGAAATGCTTAAAAATAAAATGCTATAAAAAGTGTAAGGAGAAAAAAAATTAAGCTTATCATCACTGCCATAATCGTTAAGTTACATCAAACAATTTAAACTCAACCTTGTGATTCCTTTTTTACATTCATTTTTATTGAGTGATCATGAGTTGCTTAAAAAATTGAACTTTTATACATTTTAAATAGAACTGCATTTTCTTATTGATCATTTGAAACTATTAACCTAGCCATCGACATTCTATCATTTGTGATGCAAACCCTAATCCTCCAAAGCCTAATTATCACTATTTTATCATCAATGAATTAGCCCTTCATTAAATAATCATATGAATTTGAAAACAACCCTCATTAATAGTCAAATGATCAAAGCATGTCAGTTCTTATTAGGCACATACAATTAAAATTTTCAAATGAGTGCCACATATACGTAAAAAAGGCAATCTTATTACATAGTCTGCTCACCCTTGAACATGCATATCCATGCCGATTCATAACAAAACCATTGAAATAAATCCCTCACCATGAAAATATTCTATGCCATTTGCATAGCTTATCATATCAAATGATGTAAACAGCAGTACCTGTATGGGTGTAAGTTCAAATGATATCCGAGCATCGGTTTCTCTTCTCTGAGCACAAACACAGGAAAATCCCTTTCCAATCCATGCCGCTGACCCTATGACAATGTCATATGTAGCATTTCATACAATGGTGATGAATCAACGTTAACGAGTTTCTGTACATACGCTAACAAGATAGTCAAAACAACCAAAAAATAAATTTTGGGACACCTCATCAGGAGAAAATTTTCCAAATTTTTTCAAGTTATTACCAAAGAAATGATAAAAACATGACAAATTGAATTAACTCTTAAAAGACATGTGATAAGCATCATTTGCAAATAACAAACCAAGGAAATAAAACAAATCATCTCACAAGAAAGGGAGTGCTCCAAAACATACATAAAACTAGAGGTACAAGACAAGCAAACAGATTTTAAAGAACCAATCTATAGAGAATGTTCTTGCTTTTGAAAACAAAAGTATGAACATAAGAGCATCTAGAAACATGTTATGCAAATATGATAGGTACAACTATGGATAGTTGTCCGATAATAGAGCACAATGTCGAGCTTGCAAATAGCCATTCTACATAAAAAGAAATGATAGGAAGATGCTTCACAACAACAAGAAGCCTTGAATCAAGTCAATCCTGAGATAAGTTCCATACATGTTTAGTAGTAGTTCAAAATTTGAGTACTAGTTCAGGCAATCTGAGATAGATAAAGGGCTCAAGTTTACCCAATTATATCAGTTTAGTGGCCACATTCACCTGAAATCAAAAGATGGATTGCATGTCTTGCTATCTTTGATTAATATTCATGCTAAAAAAGTAGAAAATTAAGAACATTTTGTTATGAATGATTAAAAATAGTTGTGGAACTGGAAGTAAAATTCATTCCTAACATTCTGTAGATAGATAAGAACTACATCTCCATTTGATTACATAATTCTATTCTATATAAATAAAAGTAAATTACATAAGTTATGCTAAAATCTTTTTTGGCGGAGAAATCATCATCTTCTTAACATCTCTTACCATATATCCAAATGAAAGGATATTCAAAATCCAAAAATCAAAAATATTTTTTTATTCTAAAATTGGTTTAATTTAAATATCACCCACTCATTTGAATATATTAAGACAAATACATAAGAAATACAAATATTTAAATGCATTAATGGAAAATGAAACATGATAAGATGTGATATTTAATCTTTACCATTTAAATGTTTGAACAAGTATAGTAACATGGGTGAGGAAGGATTATTATCCTTTTAAACAGATAAGAGTACTTTTCCTCACACATTTTTCATCATTTATTGCAACAAATAAAGTAAATATAATTTAAAATACATGAAGTGCTGCATTTACATTTGTTCTCCTTGTTGCAACTTCAAATCTTAACCATTAAAAAAGTTTAATGAACAATATAAAATATGAGGAAAATTTTTCCTGCTTTTCTAAAAAGATAGTAACCTATTCTATTCATGCACATGCATATGACCACTAAAATTGTGCTTAGAATGCAAAATATCACTCAGCATTAATAGAAGTCGTACCAAATAAGGTACTAGCTCACGCAAGGTTATAATATATATATATATATATATATATATATATATATTTATTTTTATTTTTTTATTTTTAATGTGTCGGTGAAATTTGAACCTGTAACCTAGGATAATAAATTGTAAGCCTCAACCAATGGGCTATAACACCATTCACAAATATATATATATATATATATATATATATATACACACATTGATGTGTGCATGTGCACACATGTACAAGCACATAGCTTCAATTCATAACCAAAGAGAGAAAACATAAATATTTAGCTAATTATATATATATATATGTGCATATGTATATAAATATATATATATATCAATATATGAAAAAGTTTGGGGGAGGAAGGAATGTTTTGGCTTACCAAGTTATTTAATATTATTTAAAGACAAAATATGTCAAATGAGTGGAGAAAGAGTATTGTTATAATACAAGAATATAAGGAAATGCTCAAGACTAGCATATAGAGAAATCATGTTTATGTGTCATACTTCGAATTTTTTGGAGAGAGTAATTGATTACATAATAGGAAAGAATACTTGCATTTCTCAAAATTAATTTAGTTTTATGATACAGCTATCTACCACAAATGCCATACATATAATTAGAGGTTTGATGGAAAAACTTAGGGAAAGAAAAGATCTTTTATTTAATTCTTATTGATCTTGAATAAGCTTATGATAGAGTACCAAGAGAAGTTCTTTGGAGAGCTTTAGATGTGCATATATTGATGTTATTAGAGATATGTGTAACGGTGTTGTTACTTGTATTTGAAGTATTCGATTGCAAGGTAGCTTGTCTAATAATTTCCTTGTTGCGATTATAGTACATCAAGGCTCAACTTTAAGCTCATATCTTTTTTGTTTTAATTATAGTTCTTACTGAGCGCATTCAAGAGGAAATTTCTTAATGCATGTTATTTGCAGATGATATTCTATTTATTGATAAAACTAAGAATAGACTTAAAGCAAAACTTGAGTTATGAAGGATTATTTTAGAATCCAAAAGTTTTAATCTTAGTAGATCTAAAACTGAATATATGGAGTGTAAATTTAATTATATTTGAGACCTTATTCTCGAAGACAAAACTATTGAGGACCGTGTGATCAAAAGTACCTGAGTTCAATTATTCAAAAGAATGGCGAAATAGAGAGTGGTGTGATTAATAGGATCCACGCTGGTTGGATGAAATGAAGGAGCGCTTCTGAAGTATTGTGTGATTGAAAACTTTCATTCAAAATTAAAGGAAAATTTTATAGAGCAGCTATAAGACCAACTATATTATATGGAGCTGAATGTTAGCCAACAAGGAAGAAACTCACTGATAAAATAAGTGCTAAAGAGATGAGGATACTTAAATGGAAAAGTGGTATACTGATAATATGAGAAATGGGTTTATCCATAGCAAGGTTAGAGTGGCTCCAATAGTGGACAAGGTTAGAGAATGCCACCTTAGATGATTCATACATATCAAGCATTAACCATGCAATGCCTTGTTAGAAAATTTGCATTTATGAATTTCTCCCACATTAAAAAAGGTAAAGGAAGACCCAAAATAACATGGGAAGAAACCATTAAGGATTTTCTCTATTTGAAACTTGGGGAGGAGTTTCTATTTGGTCGTGCACAATAAAAACAAAGGATTCATGTAGCTGACCCTACCATTGGAATTAAGGCTTTGTGTTGTTGTTTATATATGTGTACATATATATATACATATATATATATATAGAGAGAGAGAGAGAAAGACACTCATTTATCTCTATATGTGCATATATGCATAAGCACATAAGATTATTTGATGTATGCTTCCGCTATCACAATTACATTATGAATGGATACAAAAATACATCAAAAGCACTGCCTCACATCGTATATATTTCCAAATTGAAACCACTCTGATATTTAAAAGGTTAATTCAAGTGTTAAAATCCAAACTCCCAATTTTTTTCATTTTTCATTAATATAAATTTTGCATCCAATATGCAATATCTTTAGTCGTTATGCACTTCTACAAATTAATCTTTATATGAACATCAAACAAACATTCATAGTCAATAAAGTGTCAAAGGAACACTATAAAGAATTTACTTCATCAACAAAATGGATATATCAATCTAAGAAAATTTTGATTATTATTTTATAAGATAGTGCTTCTCTCGTGCATTATATTGTAGTTTATATGCATTACATTTTATGTTCTCAACCAAACTAATAAAACATGAACAAAGAAAGATGTTTGCACATTCCTTTTGATGTAAGAGAAAATATATGACATTAAGGTTACAATAAATCAGCCTTGGATTTAAATGCAAAACTTAATGAACTTTGTCATTTTAAATACAATTAACATAATTCCAACTAAATGCAAAAAACATATGTTTTGAATCTACAAACAATTCCACATCAAAGTGCAAATTAACAAGAGAACTTCTTAAGCAATAAATATCTCCCACATCCCACCTAATAGCTAGTTTTTGGAGATTGGTTCTCTGCTAAACTATAAGCAATACAAGCAGTTATACTGTGGAAAACCAATTAAGGGAAGGGTCGGTCTAAATAGAATTATTTTCAAGCCAATGTCAATAATATAACCTACGTCTTGGGCTGTATTTAAGAGCGTGTACCAAGCACTAATAACAAAATGAAGCCTTCAAAAACAAAGAGTTCCAAAATCAGGCAATCAGTGAATCAGTGCCAATAATATCAAGCCAGGTCATGCATCAAATCTTTATGGGTGATGAAGCCATCCAAAGCAGAGTAACGTTGGCGTCGCTTCTCAGGTGGAAAGTATATTTGGGAATCTACAAATAATGCATCATCAAATGATTAAATAACATTGGGGATTTCTTAAGCCTGAAAGGTTTTCCCCGGATGCAAAGCTTTTACCATTTTTTTCAATAAAAAAAACAATAATAAAAAAACAAAAAATCACCATTCGAAAATCAACATAATTAGGCACCACATTCTATTCAACGAAGTTCAAATCAGGTAACGGTAAGCATACCAGACGGTGCGCTGTAATTGCTAACGTAATCCAGGCCTTGGATCGTTCTAACAGCCACAGAAGACCCTCGGTTCTCCTCCATTATCCCAACCCGTCTTGGTCCTAAGCGAACTGAAGCCAAATCATAGGAGGCGGACCGCTCAAACACCGATCCAGCCGCTGAACTCCTTCCCCATCCAACCAAAATGACGCCAGCAGAGAGAGATTTTGATCGTGAGCCTGGAGGAGCGCAGAGGGATCACCGGTGGCCGAAGAGAGGAGGAAAAGGCGGTAGAGAAGAGCTTTGGGATGTAATGGATTTCAAGATCGCTAGAGAGGCGCGGGAAGCTGTGGCTTCTCTCTCTCTCTCGCTCTCTCCCAAATGGGGTTCCACGTTAACAGGGTCCTCTCCAGATAGCCTTTTCTTCTCTTCCCTCCATGTTATGCAGAGGAAGCCGTTTTATAATTTGTACCTAGCGGCTGGGTCTTTACTATTATTTTAATCATTTATTCGTTTTTTACTTACGAAATTTCAAGCATCTTTCGTATATTCAAAAAAAGCTGCACTTACATATTAATATATATTAAAATATATTAATAATTTTTAATTTAATATATAAATAAATTATTAGTTAAATATATTTTTTTATAAAGTATATATATAAATTAAAAAAAAAATTATTAATCTTACACATATTTATGTATATTCTTATATAAATATATTATTTTTCAAAATAAATATACAATGAATGGAATTGAAATTTTTGATATGACGTAAGAAATTAAATCTTAATCTCTAGTTTATAATAATGCTATTCACTTTCATTTAGTATTTAAAATTATTATCACTGGTAAACTTAGAAAATTTTTAAATTTTTTTCTTAGAAATTCAATTGGCTATAAATAATTCATTAGACCTCAGAATTTAGTGTTCTTAGACTCTATGGAGTCCTTGAATAACAAACAATAGTAAATTGTACAATAATTTAAATGCCCCTTAGGTCAAAAACCTTAGTTTGGACCTATATGACCCATTTCTTACCCAAATTTGGTGTACCTACTATCTATCTTCATATTAGACAGTAAGGAATCATTTGACAATAAAAAATCTCAATTTAGAGTGCTAAATCAAAAGTTGACTTTTTGGACCCTTAAGTAGAGGTAAAATGGTCATTTTGCCCAAAATTTAGGTTAAGTGGTTAAGTGCCCTTAACTTCTAATCTATGTTTTAGATCACTCAAAATAGTATTAGAACTATACTAGAATCATTTAAGTGAGAAAAATCAGCCATTAGGTCAACTTAGTAAAATTCCCCAAAAATTTTTAAGTCTTTTCCTTAGGATCTTTCATCTCACAATAGGACTACTCCTAAGACTAGGACTAGCTTATATGTCAGATTTCATTCATTAGATAAGTGGGTTATTCAATGAATGAATTCTTAGTTTTATTAATTTTCTAGAAATTTTACAATTTATTTTGATTATTTTGTCTTTTAATCATAGATTTAGGATAAGGAGATTCATTCTATTAAGTTTGATTTGCCTAATAGGATATACCTTAATCAATAGATTCGGGTGCACATTTACCCTAATAGACAGAGGTAAGGAGTAATAAGGATGCTTAATATTACTCATTGAGGAGTGTGTGTTAAGCTTGGAACCTATATAGCCTTGTAGACGTGCTTGACTCCTCAGCTATTTCTGGATGTATCCACAGAAATAAACTAAAATAACTAAGAGATTCTGTATTTGTATTTACTGCCTCCTCAGTTTTGTTACTAAATTATGTCTGCCATAGCCCAGAAAGGTTATGAGAATTTTTGTCTACCCAAGCCCAAAAAGGCTTTGGGGATTTCACCGGCCCGATGGCCATCTTTCTGATATGGCAGTCTTTACATACCTGTTTTAGTTTTCAGCTTACTGTGTACTGTGTTCTGATGTATATTTCAGTCAGCTATTTTTCTTTACTCACCTGCTCATTTGTACGTATTTATAGGATGCAAGACTTTACTGCTTACTATATGTACCATATTCAAATTTTTGCCTTTAATCAGCATATGTCATAAGATCATCAGCATGTTTAGGATTAGACTTTACTTTCAGTATTTTTACATACTGCAGTATATATATGTATATGCCATTTTCTTGCTTAGTTGTTGAGGTGTGCTTTTGCCTCATTTGTTGTTTAGTTATGAATGCTATGTTTATAACTTATCATATTCCTTGTACGCTTACTGCTCCTACTGCTTTAGTTTACCTTTTTGTTTGCTTAAGTTAAAGTGGTGACATTAATAACTCATGTAAAATATTTAGCCTAAAATATACTTAGACAATTGTCTAACAAGATTTTTCTTTTATTGGCTGGGGCCCTAGCATTATGAAACCGATAATATCATATTGAGATAGGTTTGAGGAGCTATGCATTAAAGCAGATGTGTCTTACTTAGAGGAGGAGCTTCAGCCAGGAGAGCTGGATATTGCTTAGTTCCTTTTTCGCTACTTGTGAGGATGAGTAATTTATCTTTCAGTCTTTTAAGCTATTTAAATATTGTAATAATACATGTACTGTGGCTGTGATTTACTTTATACACTTTATTATTTTCTGAGCTATCTTATTACTGTTTCTTATATGATGCATGATGAATAGATGTACTATTTACTTCATTTAGCTTCTACACTCTGCTTGTATGTCAAATTTAGTGACTGATCCCCTCGGATATTTTGTGCACGTTCTTCCCTTATGAGTGGATTATGGATCTATCTAATCTAATTGTAAGAGAGGATTTGCACAAGTGACCCTCCGCTCCTTATCTTAATGATTGTAGGCTTAGGGAACGGGGCGCCACATGATTGGTTATGATCATGCATACCCATGGTGCTGAGTCACATCAGTAATATTCAATTTGGATGAGTCACTCCAATGTGGACTTATGACCAGGTGCTTTTCTGAGGGATAAGGCGATACAATCTTGCTAGAGTAAATCTTTTAAACTTAGGAGCGTGAACTAGAATCTTAGTTTGGGAGAATAATAACTACAATAGAGTTCTGCCTCTTATCTTGTGTGCACCTCGATAAGCGCAGTTATAAGCAAACTAAGTGCTATATTTACTTTCTTGGAAATATACAACCATGTGTATACAATCTTTCCAATTGATTATTTCATGCAAAAAACCCTAAACAAGAGAAACTAATTCTTGAAATTATAATCTAGTAGTCAAAACCCTTCTAGCAGGATTCTACAAAATAGAGATATTTGAGTCATAATCTGATTTTAAAGTATTTCTAGATTTTCTGGATTCTAAAGTCATGTAGTGTAGAGGCATGAGCATAAGCATGATGTATGAGTATTAGTGATAATTTTATGAGTTACAGAATATTGCATACATCAATACGAGAAACTCAAGATGTTCAGACATTATAGTAAATTATATTTCCTTATAGTATGTATGTAGACATTGAACTATACAGCTCATAGCTGTTCAGTGATAGTTCAGTTGCATATCAGTGTCATACAATATTATTGCATATTCGGATGCATAATTTCAGTACATACAACACAATTTTACATGCTATTTACTTAGTTTCAAATCAGATATTATTTTTATTTGTTTTCAGTATTCAGTATACAGTCAGCTTTATCTTACTTTAGTTTTATATTGTTTCAGTTATTTAGTTACTTTTATAATCTTTCTATAGCTTTATTTACTTTATTATTTTATATAAATAATTAGAACTGATTATATTACTTTCAATGTGTTAGACTTATTGTCTAATATGTAGTACTTTTTGTTGTCTAACTGGTAATACTTTTTGGGATCCAGTAATTTGCTAGATCTTGAACAGCATGTTAAGTCAGGTTATGAGGACTCTCAGGAGATTCAAGAGGAGTCCGTGGAGCTTTAGTGGACTCTCCTTCAGCCTTACTATTTTTTTTTATTTTTAGTTAAATTTAGTATTTAGACTTTATTTCTATAATATTTCAGTAAACAGTTTGTAATAATTCTAGATGTATTTTTCTTTTTTGTTTTGAGATTAATGTTCCTATTCAGTTCCGTGATGAATGTTCTGGATGTATGCTTAGCTTCCGCACTTTGTTTTATATTATTTATACTTAGTATTGTGATGTGATCAACATACTGAAAATATTGATATTTTATACATATATTGGATTTTTCATATTATATTTTAAATTCAATGTATGTATTTGTATAATATTTAGGATAATGATACTACTATTATTTTAAGTATTAGTTCTCGACCCTCCTTTGGGATTGAGTCAGCAGCCTTCAATGTTAGTTTTGAGCTATTCGGGAAGATGGATTATGCCTTCCCGAGTGGCACACCGCTCCACCGTCGATTTTTTTATATATTACTCTCTTTCGTGCGCGACGACGGGGAGGGGCGCTACAATCTACTCTAGAACCAAACTACGCATTCTAAATTATCTATATTAATTTATTTCCAGCCATCTAACACACTAAAAAATCCAACCCACAAGAGAGATTTTTCAAACCAACTCAAATTAGGCTCGATCTAAATTAGTCTGCATCCATTTTGCTAACCCACTCTAAACCCTTATCCAACCCACTAAAAACTCAAAAAATAATCCTTAAACAGTGCACTACCCACACATACTTTATTTAAATAATCAGCTAGATTATGGTGAGTACTTGAGCATCACATTTAAAATTTTAAGCAACAATTAATTGGTAAAAAGACAACAATACATGTTAATTTTAAATAGTTAACTCATGAGACTTCATTTATCTTGGCAAGAGATATATGTAGGCACTAAGAGGTTGTTTTTTATGAAATTTTTTGAAAATTTCAAGGGTAAATTAATCTGATTACAGTGTAATCTGTTTATAATATAATTAAATTATTTTACAGTTGTTTGATAGTTTTATTGAAAATTTAATATTTTTCTATTTTGAGAAAAATAATCTGTGAGCGTAGTAATTTGGGGGGTAAACCCACTTCTTTAAAAGGATTCAATCGAACGAAAGCAATTTCGTTCATATCGATTTTCGTTGGAGAGACGACCACCGAAGAAGACGACGCCTGAAATCATCTGCTCGTTCGAACAAAATCATGTGTTCGTTCAAATGCATGAAATCGTACGTTCGTTCGAGCCCACAAAATCACTTGTTTGTTCGTACGAACTCACTCCGCTCAGCCCCTGTAATCTCAAGTTGCGCTCGATTCGGAAGTAACTCAAATCCCCCGTTTCTATAGATATTAATGCAAAATTAACTTGCAATGTAAGAGAATTTCACTCATTTTACTCAAATCAAACGCAAGTAATCTAATTTTATCCAAAAATTTTACTTATCCCTAATTTTACTTTAAACTTGAAACCTAATAGTCCCTAAATATAAAAGACAATATTATTGTACATAAAAATATGTTTTATTATGATACTTTACAGTCTCAACAGTATATATACATATATTTATTAGATTGGGTATTGTGCTAAAATATTATTGCTGTATTTATGTATTTATTTATTGCCTATTTTTATTAGCTATATTGATTACTATTATTTATTAATATTATGATAATATTTATTATTATTATTACAATTAAAAGATATTTAAATCTAATGATATAGCACTTAAAAAACCTTATTTTGAACATAAATTAATAGCATTTTTAAGTCAATTTAATTTTATTAGTGGTTTCCAAAAAATATATGTTTGATGATGCGACATCTCATTCATTCTTTCTCTTACACTTTAATAAATAATTAAATTTTTATTAAATTTATAACATAATTGTTGAATCATTTAATATTTCTCGAGAAAATAAGAAAATAATTAATCTTAAAAGAAACCTAAATCATATGATCATTTGATATTAAATGCATAAAATAATAGATTTTAATTTAATTTTTATTTCCCTCTTTATTATTCTCTTTTTTTTATTTGTTTTTAGATATTATTTTTCATTGTATAATGATGGGATGGACAATGATACTTAGGTGAACAGCGAAACTTGGGCTCCAATAGACCATAATAATGCATGCAACTTTGCTGTCCCTTCCACTTTTTGTTTCACTTTTTTATTAATTAAGCAAATAATAAGAAATGCTATTAAGACTTATTGATATGGCATCTAAAAAAAACTTATTTAATAAGATTTTTGAGTGCATTCAATACAAACTTAATAAATAATATTTGTATTATTTAATATAAATAAATATTCACTAGTGAAATATGTTCAAATTTCATTGAATGAACTTGTTTGAATGTCACGTCATCGAATTTAAATAGTATTCTTCTTTCTAAAAAACTTATGAAAGTACAAGAATATACATAAAAAAAAAATTCATTATCAATAAAAAATTTTCTTTTTTTTTTAAATTTTTATATATAGGTCTATTCAACTAATAATCTACTTACACATTGAATTGACACATCATTTATAAATTTTGATATATACTAATATATAAGTATAGCAATACTCAAAAAATATTGATGATGAAGAAGCATGAGTTCTCAATAGTAACTAGGTTTTTAACTACCAACATCTACCGCTTGTCTTACACTGACCAGCTTCGACAGTCACTCAGCATTACTCACTCGACTGAGTGTGCTGAAACATTTTAATTTGTAATAAGGATGTGATTCACGCACTTACTAAAATACAACGTGAAATAGGTTGGTAACGTAACATAGCATATATAGAGAACAAAAATACACGTTTTGATTATATCCTTTTAAGCTACTTATCATTTTTCTTTGTAAGATAATACTCAGATAATTTGAATGTGCCAAAGGATTAGCATATTTTATTGGCCTTACTGTCAAATTTTGATATTTTTAAGACCTATAAACTTTTCCTAATTAATTTTAAAATTTTAAATATTAAAATTTATAAATAAAATAAATAAATAAATATATATATATATCAAAATTAAAAAATGTGTTCAAAATATACATGTGAAAATTTTATAATGAGTTAAAATAAGAGAAAATACACAAATACATTTTTTAGTAATTTAATTAATATTTTCTATGATTTAATTAATTTAAAATCATTTTTTTGCTAAAATCAGATGGACCAATGCGATCCGATGGCAAACAACAGGTTTTGGGAGACATTCGTCGGATCAGATTATCGGATAGAATCCGATCCAACGATCGTGATTCGATCAGCAATCGGATCAGATGGTGGTGATTTAATCACAGTAAAAGTATATTATTATATTTTAAAACCATTAAATTGAACTCAACCGTTGGATCCAACGGTGGATTGAATGTTACTTCTGTGCGGATCTGATTCGATCTGACAACCAGGAGTGCCCCAACCGAAGTTACATTTCCTAAAATTAAAAGTCCATTCGACAATACATTTTCCATCGAAAACCCACAAAAAATCATCTTTTCAGATTTTCTTTTATTAACTAGTGTCAGTGCCTACTTCCATCACCTCACTCCTAATCAACTATAGGTCTTTCTAAACAAGTTGAGAGGTTCGACTTAGCCTCCCTGGGCCAGAGCCTTTGAGGCAGCCCCAGCTTCACCACATTTGCCTGCTCATTCCGAACGAGCTTCCACTAAACACATTTGATCAATACCTATAATATATTTATATAAAAGCTAGCCTCCCTCTCCCAAGCATCAAGCATGCAACTAACCTTTACATCACCATAGCAGTCCTTGAAGCCCTTCACACCCACCAGCTCTTAATGGTTGGGCATGTTTCTGTATCTGGCACCCTAGTGTATCTGGCACACTTGTGCAGTGTCGGCAAGGACAGGAAATGAATTGAATGATCAATTGTGGATCACCACCCCAACGCAAAGGACCAACGAGATCCATGTACTAACAACTAGCCTAATCCACATCTATACCAATCATGGTATAAACCAACCCTTTAGCACTTGAAATATTTAGAAGCTTGGGCAATTCCCAACTCATAACAAAACCAAGAAGATATGTAGTCTTCCCTTTTTTTTATTATTCTCATGGAACTCTCTAGAGCACAACATTTGTAGTATGTAACAACCTAAAGAATAGTAAGAAGAAATTAAATCTCCCAAAAGTGAATGTAAGCTATTATACAAGCTAAACTACTACAAATGCCTTTTCCTTTTCACTGCATCATTTAATTGACCCTCTGATCAAATATTCTCCATGCTACATTTATTTTCACATAAATATACACAAAATAACCTCTTGCGTTAGCTTGCAAAGGGTACAAACAGAGCATATGGAGTAGTCTCTTCCTCAAAAACCAGGTTTGGAGAACACTGATTGCGATTTGCAGAGAAGAAGAAGCCTATGGGTTGGCAGAGAGCCGCTGGTAGCAGGGAGTTCCTGATTTTTGTGCTTTTGAAGAAGTTTACCGCTTAATTTGAAAATGAAGAAGACGTGCTGTTAAAGATACTTGGGGCTGTTCAGCTGGAAGAAAAAAATGAGTTCTTTTTTTTTTTAAACAATAGCTGCCATTTGCAGTTAAGAATTTTTTATATTTATTCACCCTTTAATTAGGAGAGAATTAACGTTAAAACTTTTTAAATAAAAGTTTACTATATTATCTATTTTTATAGATATATTTTAAAGCAATGTGCATCAAAATTTTCAAATATATTAGTATCACTCCAGGATGGCAAGGCATTCATGATTCAGCCATAATCTTTCTTATAGACATTTCACATCTATATCGTGCGTCCAGAGTTTTTGTGGCACTACTTGGGTTTATTGTTCTTGAAGAACCCAATAAATATTAGATAATTTAATATTAGAATTTATATTTTTCATAGGATTAGTTGGTACTTTGACATGTACTTTTGTGGCATTTTAGAACAAGGAGCTCAATATCAAGTCGAAAGAAGAATCTGAGTAAGAATGGCCTGCAGCGCACCACAATACCTTGTTCCCGAGAGCAAGGCGCCACAATGCCCCGCAACGCCCATCAGACAGAAAACTTGGCACTAAAGCGCGTCGTAGCAACTTCAAACAGAGAACTCGGCGCTACAGCGCATCGTAGCGCCCATTGGACAGAGAGTTGGGCGCCACAGCGTGCCACAGCGCCCATCAAACAGAATTAGGCGCTACAGCACGTCACAGCGCCAGTTAAACCAAAAGCTAGGCGCTACAGCGGGTCGTTGCGCACGAAGAACCGAAGGCTTGGCGCTACAGCATGTCGCAGCGCCAGTTAAACCAAAAGCTAGGCGCTACAGCGGGTCGTTGCGCCCGAAGAACCGAAGGCTTGGCGCTACAGCATGTCGCAGCGCCAGTTAAACCAAAAGCTAGGCGCTACAACTGGTCATAGCGCCCACTGTATTTCTGCCATAGCTTAATCTCCTAGTCAGCATTGGGAAAGCAATTGACTTAATTCCTTCCTATTCCCCACAACATAAATCAAATGCTTGCATTAAAAACTCCTCATTATCAATGGAATAAAAGAATAAACTTAAATACAATTTCAACTTTTAAAAAAGAGAATGGTTGGCTATGTAAATGCTGAGAGGCTATTTAAGGGATTACAAAGCAAAGATTGTAGACTTAGGAAAGGTTCCGAATTTTCAGTGGAAGAGTTCCTCACCATGAGTGCTCTTAGACCCATTAGAGGAGAGTCTCCTACCCAAGAAAGAAAAAGGCTGCAGGAAAAGGAAGAGGATAAGAACAGAGAGCGAAAAGCTAAGAAGATCAAAGGATAAGAGATCCAGATGAACACGACAGCTGTTCCTTAGTATTGTACTCTTCCTTTACTCTTGTTGTTTCTTTGTAAAAACAATGCAAAGGCTTAATTTCTCTTGTTTCTTTCCTTGGATCTTGAATTTTAATGACAACCTAAACCCTCCTTAGGGAGGGTTGGGCACGAGCATATAAGAACATATGAATGTAATGCAATGTACTCTTCATATCAAAAATTGTTGTTTAGAATGTTGAATGTGTGAATGTTGTGTGAATAAAAGAATTGGAAATTTTATGATTCATTATATAAATATATGCAGTAAATATATTTTTATAGTATAACCCTCATAAAGCATGCTTGAGCGTTAACGTCGCGAATGTCCGTGACAACATTCATTGTGCGAAAACAGCCATGCACAACCTTGGACAAGGCTTGATCAATCGAGCCATGAGAAATGATAACTCTCTGAGCACAAAGCTCAGTTCTGATTTACGTGATGTGATTGTTGCACTTTAAGCTTTGAGCTATGTGACAAGCTCATTTAGCTTCGTAGAATATTGCCTTGGTTAAATCAAGAGTAGACGCAGGTGAGCCGAGAGCCATTAATTGAGCTCCATAGCTCACTCTAGGTTTAAGCGAGGTTATTGATGTGCTAAGTGATATGAGTGATGTGACATAAACCTATTTAGCCTACTAGCTCATTTTCTTAACTAAATTAAGAGGGATGCATGTGAGCTATTAGTGGATTCAAGTTCATGTGATACTCAAACTAAAACATAGATTTCATAACTTAGACGTGAGGAATGAACACAAAATAAAGATCTCATGAATGTTTGTGCTGAAATTGAACCTTGTAGTGTTCATTTCAGAGCACTGGGCAAGACTTGGTACATTCATTAAATTCACTAAAGAAGACTGAGTCTCTTGAATAAGAAATATGAAGTTAATCCAATTCAATCAATATGAAGTTGAGAAGAAATGTGCTTGCATGAACCCATATGAACTTGCATGTTAAATCCCAATTTTCTCTAATTTTCCCAAAAGCAATTCCATGTCAAGAAACTCTGATATTATCATTATGACCAATATCAAAAACCCTTTTTAGTGAAATTAAATATACTCTATTAACAAAACAAAACACTGTTTCCAATAGACGATAAATCTCGGGATCTTACCATCTCATATTACTTCATACCATGTACACTTGCGTGCATACGCAGACTACGTATTTTCGATCTGTCAGTTCTCTTTAAAAAAATTCAGCCCCACCTTAAAACCCTAAAATTACACCTTAAAACCCCAACCTTGTATGTTGCAATACTTTGCCCAAAAGAAACTCAGCCCCCATCAAAAAGCAAAGAATTAATGTGGAAATGTATGCATTCAAATTAATAAGTAGGATGCCAAAAATTAAATAGTAAATAATTAAACCGCAAATTTAGAAATATGCTTGCTAAATGTGAAAATTGTATATATGTGGATTTTAAAATAGCTGACAAACTTCTTAAAGGAAGATTTGCTTACAATGCTACTTGTGGTTTATTATCTGTGAACACTATATTAGAATGCTACTGTTATAGAATTCAAAGTCTTGTTAATTTAGGGAATTTTACTCCGGTCATGCTTTGCACTCATTGGAGGTGGGTTCATTTGCTCGGATGAATCAGACTTATGCAACAATATATGCTGACCTATAATGCAGCTTTTCTGGACTATTTTAGAGACTTTGTGCAGGTTAGTGTCATGCGGTTGGCTATCTGGGATAATTCTACCAGGTTTGTGCATCCGCTAGGCACGTTCTAGCAATCTCTCATGTATACTCAAGACATACTGTTTTGCTTTCTTATAAATCTTACTCCGGTCATGAAGTTGACATCTGCCCATAACTGTTCCAAGAAAAAAAATCAACGGCCATAAATTTCAGAAGAATCACTATCCTGTGAAAAAAAAAGGATTTGTAGCAATACAATAATGTGAACTCCATGACAACTCATTTATATTTTTCAAGATCCGATGCTAGCATGCTAAAAAAAATTTAATATATTTATTTGAAAAAAAAGGAAGAAACCCAGACTTGAAAGCTTCCACACCTCCAGTATCTGGGTCTTAGGCGGTTCCATGCCATAAGAGTTTAATTTACATAGACAGCGTACCTGGCCAGCCGTTGAAGCAGAGAAATAAAGTTTGAAGGTGGGATGTTATATACTGCTACCGTTTGTTTCAGTACGGCACTCTGGTTTCCTCAGCAGCCTCTGTCTTCTTATGCTCTCATGGCAGGGGGCGAAGAACTTGTGCATCAAAGCCTCCTCCGCAGATAATCTGAGCCGTGGATTTACCGTGAGACACCTGTCGACCAGATCGAAAAGCGATCTGGGGATGAGCTCCATGAATTCCGCCGGCCTCTTTGTGTTCTTTGAGCACCAGTCGCTCAGCTCCATTGATTCCAGCGATTCTACTTCCAGCAGATCCTGCCATGCAGCTCGTTCTGGGTAACATATACAAATAACACTATTACTGCATAATTAGAAATAATTTACAAAAAATACCACAGGAAAAGAAGACTCGCAATTGTGAAGCTTGGCGACTTCCCATAAATCCTCGCTGCCCCTCAGCTTTGCAATTTCCTTTATGTTTCTGAGCAGCAAATAAACAGCATAAATAACAGGCGTGGGTGGAGATGCGTGAGCACTTCAATAAATTAATACAATGTTCAGCCCTCATTCTTGTGATTTGTGAGAAGAAAGTGCGCTTTTTATAAATTTAGAACATTGGGGTGCTGATTAAATGTATTCTTCAAGATTTGAAAGGCTTAAGAACGTAAATATTAAAAACTTACTGTTCAGGATCACCGCCAAATGGGGCCCTCCCGATCATGAAATAGAGCAATGTGACACCTGCTGACCATACGTCAATTTTGCAGCCTTGGTGGAAAGATTTGAATAATACCTGTATCATAAGCATATCAAGCATTTTACATTTATGACTAGAGCAGAAAGAAAGGTAAAGACTTACCTCCGGAGCTCGAAAGCCCTTCGTTCCCACGCAAGGGCCTTCTCTCTTTGCCTTCCCACCAGCTGAAATGGAAAGGGTTACTCCAGACAATTTCAAAAAGTTTTAAACATTACAATATATAACATCTAAATTTTAACATTCAGAGATGAAGCCCTATCAAAAAGAAAAAGACGACAAAATAAACCTTTATTTTTTAGCATGCCAGCGCCAGCAACAGCAATGCCAGCAGAGTGCAACGGCATGGGAGTAAATATTAGAAGCCTGGCATCCGTTTTGGTCATGGGGGCGGCAACTCGTTTCCTCTGTGAGGAAGGGCCATTGGAAAGGGGCTTCAAATTCTGGGGGCTGTTTACAGCCTTACGCACAAAGTTGATGAGCTCCTTCCTCCCTTTGTTAGGCATCGGCTGCTTCAACCAGTCGACAGGAGTCTTTGTGCTTGTTTGATCCTTTGTCGAAGTCAGACCTGAGCCATCTGCTGTTTGGCTTCCGTGTTTGCTTCTCTCAGCAATGGGACGGCCGTCCATATTGCCTTTGTAAGGCTTCTTCTTTGAGGCCTTTGACGCAATAGCCTTCTTAGGTTCGTTGGCTGCTTCTTTCTTTGCAATCTCCAGAAGCCCGCGGTTAATGAATTTGCGGGAAAGAATGGTTGGCACAGACTTGGATTCGAGAAGGGGATTTGGATTCATGGCAGCGCTTGGCGTCTTCCGTTTGCCTTTTTCAAGGAAGATTTTACTAGTTAATAAAGGAAATGCAAGCATTTAACCATGTTAAACCATGCAATAAGAGTAAATTATTTTAGAAATATTCATAGAAATGTAGTTGTTCTAGACTGTCTGATGTACGAATTATATTACCATTTTTCTTCAAACAATTAATTTACAATTCAAAATTGAAAGATTAATGTTAAAAAAAAAAATCAATTCAAATTAGATAAAAAAAATAAGAAATCATTTGCATCAAAAAATAATATGATATCATAATTAAAAACTTCAAACAATAATTCTATAAACCTTCAATACCATATCGTGACAGAATTACATAGCTATCAATTTTTTATATATATACATAGTATGTATGTGTAAATATAGTAGTATTGAACGTTCTATAAAAAGATAAACATTCTATCTTCCAAAATAAAATGGGAGCAAGAAAACAAAGAATTCATAATTTAGGCTATAATGAATCTGCAACAATGTGTTGAGTTTTGTAGCTCCATAGATAGTCTTTCATTGATAAATAAAAAATAATAATAAATATTTTCAAAGAAAATGATAAATGATAAAACCATCAAATCAAATTATATCATTATTGATATGTGACAATACTTGGATAAAAATGAGTTTCCTAGCTCTTACAATTGTATAAACTAAAAGATATTAAATGAGAGGAGGATGAGCATTGTAAAGCCTATTTACAAGAATAAATATACTTTAAAAGAATAAGCAAATTAAAGAAAAATAAATTTACTAAATACTAATGTTTCACAATATCAATTTAGATTTACCTTTACTTAAAGATCTGATGAAAAAATTTACAAGAAAAACCTTAATTTAATAGTTCTCATTTTAAAAGGCATATGAAAAAGTACAGAAGGAAATTCTTCAAGTCAGATATTTCTGTCATATATTAAAGTTACTAAAGACGTTTATAAATGATCAATTACATATGTTCTAAAGCAAGAGATTTGTCTAATAATTTTCTTATTTCAATTGAATTGCATCAAAGTAATGCTCTTTATCAATTAGGAATATATTCTTTGCTTGATGAACTAAAATTTATAAGTTTTTTTCAAATAACTAGTTTCTCAATGGAATAAAAACTAGCGAATTTGCAGTAATTAATAAAGTCTTTGTTGCACCATCAACTATTTTCTCATCAAACTGACCAAATAGTTGAAAACATAGATCATTTCAAACCTATCAGTTCCTCAAGATTGCAATATTCATATGAGATTGTAGAGCTCTGAAATTATTCAGTCTACCTAATTAAATCACCCAGCTATTCAATTCATCTAAATATAATCGCACAACAATTCATTTTGTAGTATAATATAACCCTAATAAATGAAGATTAAGAATTAAATCAGCCTCAAAATGAATGGATGGGCTCTAAATTGGAAAGGTTGATTAGTAAAGAACTTAATTAATCAACTTGAAATAAATCAGGGGCTATTGACATATTATTATTAAATTTAAGAAATATCAATTATAAACAACTAAACCTAGAAAAACAAATTATATGTCATAAAACGACAGTTAAATAACAAGATAAGCTCAACGCAAAGTTTGGCTTAGACCAACAAAAATAAAAAATGTAAAATGCCTACATATTCTGTGAATACAAGGAGCATACACCTAAACAAGAACAAGAGAGCTCCTTGGTAGTGAACTAGAAAAGAAAATAAGGAAAATAGCTTACCGCTTCTGCAAAACTTCTGATGCAGGTCCTGAACAGATAAAGAAAAAAAGATCAGTGATGATTTGTCATTATGGTGTTTCTTCATGTACATGGAACAGCAGGGCAAGAAATTTACAATAAATAAAACTTACACTTGCTAAGTTGAAGTCAATGAGATATCCTTTGTTAAGTTGGCGAGAAAAGAGAAAGTTTCCTGGTTTGACATCTCGGTGAACAATACCCTGCAAAAAATGGTGAAATAAAGCATTAATCAATATATTATTTCTACAAAACTATAACTTCATTTATCTCACCTGTTTATGCAAGCTTGCTAGTGCTCTGAACATGCAATAGCCATACCATTGGAGCTCAAACATATCAATTTCTTTCTTTAAAACCTGAAACAAACGAGAACCATAAGAAAATTTATGCTCTGTGGTGCATGATAGCATCTCAATGAATAATACCTCTGGTCTGTCATGTTCTACATGTTCTAGAACAAAGCACTCAGAATCTCCATTCTTAAAAGAGCCTTCGTACTTGATCACAAAATTACGTCCTCTATATCACAAAATACTGACTTGTCAAGTGCAAAAAGCATCATAAAATTTTCAAATCAACCTCATTTAGCGCTTACCCAAATCGTTCCAACATCTTTAGCTCATTGTTGACATGGTGTGAATGAGCATTTGCATGTGGGCCTGAAAGGGCAACCAAAACATGTCAGAACAAAAAATTAGCGTTCATCACTCATCTTAAAGAGGGCATACCTCTCAAATCGTATGCTATGTTCATATTTTCTATAAAGAATACAATTTAAAATAACACTACAATAAAGATTATAAAGTGTGGTTGGATTGTTGAAACATAACAAACAGTGATAGCTAGAGAATACCCCAAATTAAGCATACTAAAAGAGATTATAAGGAATGAAGTTCTACATTATCAATGATGTTATCAATTACAACAAGCTAATCGTTTCCCATATCTAGGTATACAAGACATCATAAAGAAGAGATAATGGGAGACTAAATACTAACAAAAATAAAATCTCCACTTGATATTAGCAGTTCACGTGTTTTAAATCCATCAGTTGGTAGCAGTGTTGTAGTTGTCGTGATGGTGATGAGTGCCAAAGATAAAGTGACAAAGCTCAAAATGTCAATAATAACATTATGTAATACTTAGGAAAAGTTACTGGTAAAACACATTTTTTTTAGTGTTTGCATGTATATTTTCCTAACTTCATTTTCAAGACTACCACTTAACCATACACTCTATACATAAAATCTTATCCCCTTGTATTTATTGGAAGGATCAAAGTAGAGTGATACTTTCAGTATAATGATAGAAATTCACGTGTAGTTTGTATAAATCAATGTAAGTGAAATTTAAGAATGTAACCATGATTTTTGTGGAACCCTTTTTTATAATCATCATTTTTTTTTTAGTTCTTCCTATCACTTTTCATGATTAAACTTTTCCCATAAAGAGAGAAATTCACTAAATTCTCAACGGTTCTAATAATCAATAACGTGTTCAACAATAAAAAGGCTAGCTAAAGCTAGCGATGTTGGCTTGAAACCAAATGATACGAGACTAGGAAAAGTGAAAAAAGAACGTCATATCCAGTGCACGTTGGTCTACTAGAAGCGACTTGAGGGATGCCAGGAAAATGGATTTGCCAAATCAAAAGACCACGAATTATGTCACCAGTGTGAGGACAAAGATGAATGAAGAGATGCTAGGGGTTATCAATGAATCCTACAAGTATAGAGGATAAAACTGAGCGAATGTGAAGAATCAATTAAGCCTAGAGCTTATATTAAAAGGTTCAAAGAACTGCTTCATTAATTAAAATACAATATGTAATACAATCTAATAGATGTTGAGATATTTAAAAATGATATAGGCCAATATTTTGAAATTTGAATAGAGTAATTAAAAAATAGCCTTTAGCTGGTCCACACCAACAATAGAGGTATTAGTAGAGAGCTTGAGATTTGTGCATCTAATCTAACTTTAAGTATATATCCCCAATTTGATTCACTCCAAACAAGTTCTTATATGTGTGTACAAGAAACAAAAAAAGCTTTTCAAAATTTTGGCAATTATTCAACAGTTGAGATGATGATCTAGATGACATATCATCAAATGATCCAAATTGCCCAATAATTTGTGTGATATGGCGAACCTGAAAAAGCAGTAGCACTCACTTAATGAGACAATTTGATTAGCATAAACTTTTACATGACCATAAAACTTTTATCTGACCCCTCAATGGTACACTACTACAAATTACAAGTGTCAGTATATTCCTCACAGGATTCCTTTTGCACAGTTAATACATCATTTTCTTACACCCAAATGTTCATTTCATAATTTAATATAATAAATCTCCAAAAATTTTACCACGTTCTCTCTTATGCAATCATTACATCACTAATTGTTTTATTAGAAGATTTGGTATATTAACACCATATTCCAGATTTAAATTCAGCACGGGGCTCATACAAGTTGGGGGTAAAGAATGTAAACTTCAACTTGATATGATAGGACTATCAATGAGCTTCTTAGTCCACAGGCAACAGTTTCAAATATCAACATCACTGCCATTGCAGTTGTGTGTTATTAAATTAAAAAATTATAAAAACAAGTAAAAAGCACAATTTTCCTGATCAGGATATCTATCCAGAAGATCAATTTCTCTAGAACTACCAAAAATAGATTTAAGCTAGAATTAGCATCAGGGCAATCATTACTATGTGCAATGACTACATTATCAAAGATAACAAGATGGCAATCAGCACAATGATCAAAGAGAGTAGTCAATGATGGCAATTGGATTAATGACCAAGAAAGCAGTTGACTAAGGAAAGAGGCTAGCATAAGGATTAGGCAATTGATGTAGAGATCGAAGAGGGCAACTAGCCAAGAGAAGTAGATTAGTAATTAGCATGAAAAAATGATAACACAATCAACAAGAGCAGCATAGAAATAAATTCGAGTGATGGTTGACAAAGGCATTGATACAAAGATCAAGAGAGGTGATGAACCCAACAATATAGTTAATTTAGTGTTAGCGGTTATGCTTTTCCTAAGTATAGTTGTACTTTGATGTGTGTTTTTGAGCATTTTAGGACCAAAGAGCTAAATTTTATGTTTAAGAAAGAATTTAGACCAGGAGGGCATTGCAGCGCGCTGCAGCAGAACCAACCCAAAATGTCGACGCTACAGCGCGTCATAGCGTCTGCCTAAACAGTAAGCTCAGCGCTACAGCGCGCTTTAGCTGGTCTAACCCGAGAGGTCCGCGCAGCAGCGACTATCAAACGGAGGGCTCAACGCTATAGCGCGCCACGGCGGACCCAGACAAGCAAGGCGCAACGTGCATCCAAACAGAGAACATGGCGCTATAGCGCGCCGTAGCACATTTCCAACAAAGACTAAGGCTCTACAGCGCACAGTAGCGCTTTCAAACAGAGAAAAAGGCCCTACAACGCGCCAAAGCGTGCTTCAGACAGAAAACATGGCTCTACAGCGCGCCATAGTGCCCGACCAACAGAAAGCTCAGCGCCATAGCGCGACCAACAGAGAGCCGTAGCACCCTCCTAATTTTTTGGATACTTTTGCCTCTTCCTAATCTGCATTGAAAAGGCAAATGAACTTTATTCCTTCGTATTCCCACAGCATAATTAAATTGCTGGCATTAAATATCCTCATTTACCAAAGGAATAAATGAATAAAAGTAAATGCAATTTCAACTCTCAAGATGGACAATTAAATGGGTTGAGTAAATTCTAGAAGCTGCTTTGAGGGTTATAAAAACAAGAATTGAAGAGGAAGAGGGGTTCCAAATTTACAGTCAAGAGCTCTTGAACCTAAAACTACTGCAAGAACCATTAGAGTAGAGTCCCCCACCCCAAATAAGAAGAAAGCTGCAGCCAAAGGAGAAGGAGGAGCACATGGAGCAAGGAACTAAAAGAGATCCAGGCGAACACAATAGCAGTTCCCTAGTATTGTATTCTTTCTTTATTATTTTGATTTCTTGTAAAAGCCATGCAAAGACTCATCATCTCTTGTTGCTTTTTGTGATTTTAATTTGATGGCAGCCTAAACCTTCATTGAGGGAGTTGGGCATAAGCATGTAATGATGTAAGGATGTAATGTTATATATTCTTCATTATCATTGAACATTATTTAGTTACTTATGCTTGGAAAATTTGTGAATGAATGAATTGGATAATCTTGAATAGTAATACATAAATCTTGCATAAATGTTTTCATAATCAAAACCCTATTGAGCCATTGATCGCTTAGTTATAAGGCTGCGCATGCTTGAAAGTTGACGCCACAAATGTCAATGACAACATTCGCCGTGCGAAAATTGCCCATGCACAACCTTGGACTGTACTGATCAATCGGGCCATGGGAGATATCAAAACTCTCTGAGCTTCATAGCTCATTCTTAATTTATGTGAGGTGATTGCGCATGTTAAGCTTAGAGCTAGGTGACAAGTTCTTTGAGCGTCGTAGCACATCATCTTGGCTAAATTGAGATGTTGACGTGTGAGCCGATAACCACTAATTGAGCTCCATAACTCAATCTAGATTTATGCGAGGTTTTAGAGCGCTAAGTGCTATGGGTGACGTGACATAAAACCCATTTAGCCTAGCAGGTCATCTCCTTAGCTAAACCTAGAGTTGATGCATGTGAGCCATTAATTGGATCAAGTTTATATGATACTCAACCTAAATTACAGTTTCAATAACATAGACGTAAGAAATGAATTCATTAATTAAAGATCATATGAATGTCTATGTGCCAAAATTGAACATTCTTGTGCCCATATTTGGGCACTAGACAGAAGTTAGTACATTAAGTAATTTAACTAGAGAAGACTAAGTTTCTTGATTATTAAATAATAATTAATTCAATTCACAACAAGAAATTGAAAAGAGTACTTGAATGAACCCCTATTAATTTGTATGTTAAAACCCAACTATCCTTATTTTTTCCAAAAGTAATTTAAATTCAAGAAACTCTAATATTGTTATTTATGACCAAAAACAACAACCACTTTGACACTTAAACATTAGTGAAATTAAGCACACTCTAGTAACAAAACAGAACACCGTTCCCAGTGGACGATAAATCTTGGGATCTTACCATCCTTTATTACTTCAGATCACGTACACTTGCATGCAAGCGCAGACTATGCATTTTTCGTCTGTCAAGAGGTGGCACAAAGATCAAGGATAAAAATGTGATTAAGGATGGCTACATGCATTGACTACGGATGATGATGCAAAGAACAAGGATAACAATGGTACAATGAGCAAGGGGGCTTTGTGTAGAAAGATCAAAAGGAGGTTAAAAGAAATTAAAGTAAGCCTAGTTGTTTTAAATCAAAGTTGGCAACTTTGGATGCAAATTAATGAAGTTGGGAGGATATCCAATAACTTGGACTTTGGAGTAGTTCAAATGACTGTAAAGGTGTACTGCACAATTGGGAGTACATTAGAGGAGATCAGAAATATGCTCATTACAATTGAAGTATGATTGCTTTGGTGTGGATCGTGTGACTTTGGGGGAGATCCAATAAATTTTGGAACAGATATGGCAAAATCAAAGTTGATCTAGCAGAATCAGAATTAAAAATAATGATGTTAGAGTGTAGATCTAAAGACTTTAGTAGAGTCCAGCAACTTTGGAGGTTCAATTAATTTAAAGGAGACATTGTAAGTTTAGAGGTGCCCAATTAATTTAAAGGATATACTGTAAGTTTAGAGGTTCCCATCCTGGTAGTAGGATGGAGAGAGAGAGAGAGAGGCACATGTTGTTAGTTCTCAACAACAGCATATTCTCCCAAGTCTTAGCGTTGATAGGCTTCCTCTTAGCCTTCTCCATTCCTTATCTTATATGCTTGATGACCCACAAGATGCTAAAGTGTAAGGAAGTTTTCTAACACATCAATAAGTAGTGCAGAATCCCACCATGTGGTAGCTAAGCTTGGGGACAAAGCATGGTTCACATCAAGTACCGCAAGCTCACCTTGACACGCATTGAACAAGATGGATGGTTACACAAAAACCAAAGAGATCAAGTGCCATAGAATGGTTATCCAGCATTGTCTTATTTTTGACGGTGAGACAAATAGCAAATTAGTACAATGTTCGAGTCAGCCCATTGAAAAAGGCAGTCGAACTTCAGGAAGTTCGGGTTGAGGAGAGGCGATCTATATGCATTAAAACCAAAACAAGTTATCGATGACAAGGAGGTCAGTGATATGAGGGATTAATATATCAAGTGATATATTAATCTATCAAGTGAGCAATGACTTGAAATGATGCATGGAAATAAAAACCTGAAGACATCTGATTTTACAAAAATTAAGAATTTCAATTATTGGTATTTTACAAATGCGTTGATATTATCACTTTTAATGATGACCTGTGTCCAATACTGTGATCTCATAATTAATTTCTTTCTGAAATGAAGTTCATTTTGTTGAAACAATGTTATTGAAGAGAATCCGTAACCTTTCAGTGATAGGAGTCCAGGATCGCAATTACTAAAAAAAGAAATGAGTCATCAATCCTATGATTGCACCTTCTATTGTTCACTGATTACTAGATGTTATAATTTTTGCTACAAAAAAGTGTAACAGTTCATGTTATAACAAACTACAGCTTTAGAGCAGCATGCATGCAAGCTGTAAATGAAAAACAATCAACCGTGACAAGGAAAACAGAATGTTCTTTAAAATTGACAAGTTATTTAAACACTTTAAGGACAGTGGAAAGTTGCAAAAACTAGTTAACTGGCCACTTACATTTAACAGCAAATATTTTTCCGTCATCTTTCCTTTGTGCCTTGTAGACAGTGCCATAGCCACCTGAATTTAGCCCTTTCAAATGAGTACAAGAAAAATTTTGCATTGAACTATATGACTAAACATAACATTGGTATACCCATATGCAATACCTGAGCCTTCTTCTTCCTCTATGATAAATGATTCAAAATTTGGCATTAACTTCTGTTCTGATGAGTCCTGCAGAAGTGAGCCATGAGATAATGTAAGCATGTGTTGAATGTTTATTCTTGAAACAGCAAAGCCAATATTCAAAAGTAAAGTATACACAGAAAATTCAACAACTAAAGTTTAATTACCAAAATAACCAGTCAACTAACTGTTACTTCAAAGAAGTTTACCTTCATAGGCTTAGCAACAACATCCACCATATTTTGTTTATAAGTCTTTTTCACATCGCAAGCATTTTGTACTTTCTGCTTGGCAACTAAACCAGCCTCAGCATTTCTATACGGTTTTTTAATAGAAGAGGCCCCATTGCTTGCAATACTTGGTCCCACTAAATTCTGCAGATTAGCTGAAGCAAAATTATTCTTTTTGCAAGGTGGGTTAAAGGTCCACTGTTTGTCTTTTGCAGAATCAGCTGGTTTATCGCATGATCTGGTTTGTAACGTAAATTCTGTATTGGAAATAATCAAATTGTTAAAAGAGTATGCATAAAATACTTGAAATGTTAAATCACAATTAGTACCTGTTGCCGCACCATTGCTGCCAACTTTATAGTTTGACAATGATGTCTCCTTCTTATAGCAGTGCCCTGGCATGGAATCAATCAGTGTTTCTTTTGACTCTAACCGACTAGTAATTAATTCAGCATCCTTGGAATACAAATTTCTCTCATCAGTCGTGTTAACAATAAGATGGTTACTATTACTACAATCCAACAGAGCAGAGACGTTTTCAGTATTGTAATCTAGTTCATGAAACTCAGTCTGATCAGGCATTTGATCCATCAGGAATGTCTCAAAATCAGGTTCTAGTCTGTTTGTCCTTTCTATAGCGTGTTCTTTATGAAAACCATCAATAAACATAGACTTGAGAGAAAGAGTGTTGCATTCTTCACCTAGAGTGCGAATTATTGAAGAATACTGATCCTGCAGAGGTCTACATTCTGGTTTTATCACAGTTGAACACTGATGAGCCTGCTCTTTCATTAAATTAGCATCAAGCTCAACATCAGGAGAAATGTCTTCAGATGTGGAATCAGCATATTTGATATCATGAATTCCAGAACTAGAAATATGTGTGAAATTTGCCCGGGTGCCTTCTCCAGGGTAGCTGATGTTTCTCAATTCATGGCTACTCAGTTCTTGAAGGGACACTTGTAAACTGTATGTTTTATCTGATCCCATAACTCTACAGTAAAATGAGTCCGGACCAGCTAAGTGCTGATAACTACCTGAAGGGCTAGCAACATCAAAATTTGCCTGTAGGACCTGATAAAAAATCGTTATTGTGAAGCAATGAGCACTGTATTCTCCCCATGTAGAATATTTTGTTTCCAAAGAGAAATGAAAATAGCATTACTAAGTGAACAAATAAACTTTTATTTTGCTAAGAAAGCTAAAATATTAAGTATCCATAGATTTATTGAAACAGTGTAATCTACAAAACAAAGTTTAAATGATCTTTGTAACAAGCATATGAATAAGTAAACTGATGAATCAAAGTTATCTCAAGTTATATGGCAACCCAAATAATTCACTTTGTGCAACAAGGCCCGTTTCACAAGCAAATTAAGAATATAAAGAGCATCTACAATTCTTCAGCCACTGCTGAGAAATGTTAGTAAGAGACGCATCAATAAATCAAAAAAGAGTACTAAAGGGAATATTACCATAGCAGAAATTTTATTTGAAAAAGACAAAAGCATGAACTGTTTTTTCCAGGAATATGGTACTTCAACTTTCTTCCCTTTGCCTACATTAAAATTACAAAAAGAAGAAGAAAAATCATTAAAGGGTCGAATCAGCCTAGAATTACATCAAGCTTTAATAATAACATGAAGATCAGGCGATTTACTATTTTTAAGATTTAAATAAAGCATTTTTTTTATTATATTAATCCACATAGAAACATTAGATTGTAAAAATATATGGAAAAGGATTTAGCATCAGATATAAATTCGGGGGAAAAAGGACGAAATGGTAGATCAAGATTCACTAAAACATTTTGGGCAGCCCAGAAGTTGGAAAAGTGCGATAAACTAAATCAGGTTGTTCAATATGCCGTCACTTACCTCGCTCATGAGCCAACAATGACCTCTTTTTAGAGCTCAATAATACGGAAGTGCTCCCCAAACTCTGAGCCTTCCTCTTCCGCGAATATACGCATGAAGGATTCCACCTGCCTCTCCTCTGTCCCGAAACCCTAAACGCATCCCTCGGCACGAAGCCAACAACGGCTCTCAAGAGAAATTCGCCAATAGGCGAGACCACCTCATCTGATGCATCAATAAAGCCACCAGACGTAAACTCAAGCGGGGATCCCAGGATCCCGCAAAGGATCTTCGCGTGAACTGGATCGAGTGCTGAACTTGAGACAAGCTCCGCCAATCGTGCGGGGCTATTCTGCGGAATAAAGGCGGTGAGAAGGTCCATTGCGGAGTCAATCTCCAATAAATTTAGAGAGAGGAGGTGGGATTGAGGGCCGGAGGCCTCCATGTGTAGAGATGGCACTGACGGTGAGCTAGGGTTTCAGATCTCGGTTTAAACAATGGATTGTTGTGCTAGGGTTTAGATTTCATATCCATGGCAAAGATGATGAGAGGGGGCTAGAGTTGCTGGAAGGGCAAGAAGGAAAGAGAGGAGAGAGAAAACAAGAGCAGGGTAGAAAATATTTTAACGGAAGGTGGAGGTCCGGGTAAGGCAGTCAATTCACTGCGGCGATGAAAAAGGCGGGAAATCGAATTTGTCTCGTGTGGTTTTCGATTGTAGGCACGTGCTAATGACCCGGGTACAGTCGGAGAACCGGGGATTAAAGGCCGAACCGCACCAGTGTTGCCGGTCGGATTTGGGCTCAAACGTCTCATAAGGTATATACGGCGATGGTGTGTTCATCACTGTAGCGAGTGTTCCAAATGCTAATTATATAATTGCTATTTAGAAAGTTATGATTCTAAATTAATATATTTGAAATCAGTGTTATATTTAGAAATGTTAATATAGTTTAAATGTTGCTTGGATAGTAATTTAATTATAATTAAATACAGAATTAAATTATTTTCATCAATGATAATTTCAATAAATATTATTGTGTGACATTTAAGAAAAAAAAGGAAAAATTAGTCAACTGTAACCCGCAAATACTATCTTAAATACACAAAGGGATATTTTATTTAGAACTTGATTTTAATTAATATAATTGTAATAAGATATTTTGAAGTGTTATGATTGAATAGCAAATAAGAACAATACAAGTGAAAATCAAACAAATAATCAAAGCACAATACAAAGATTTACGTAATTTGGTGTAAACGCATATACATTGAGAGATGAGAATAAGTTTTAATATTTCTAGAGAGTAATACAAAGTAAAGTTTCACAAATTTTTTTAAAACCCTAATCAATAGTATCTTTAAGCAGCTTCCAAGAATCACACATGGATTCACCATAAAACGCATCACAAACGTTTTTATAAAGCCCACCTAAATCCCAAAAAATCCCTTGGGATGCTTTATTTCGAGCTTGAACTGTCACAGGCGCATGGGCACCCAAGCTGTGAACTTGGAATAGCTTCACGAGCGCCTGGGCGCCTGGCGCTCTATCCACAGGGTATCTAGCTTTCTATCAGCTGAGCACCTACATACGCCTGGGCGCCTAGGCCTCTGTCCACCCCCGCTACTCTTTTTCTAAATGCTTGACAGTGATCGTACTCATTTGGCTGATCTAACTCAGCTTCAACATTTTTTCAAATCAACATGAACCTAGTTGACACTAAAAGGTGCATCAAGCTGATCATAAATCAAAGCTATGCTATTTGTAAGCTAGTTTGAGTTCTACAAAGTCGATGTGTAAAGGGTGGAGTGCATCATGCTTAGCTTAAACAACACCACGTATTTTCTTATTATTATATAGGTATAGGCACAAGTTTAGCCGAGTCAATGACATTTTTGTCGAGTTATTTAAAAGCACTTGGACATTGTCTCCATCTTTTAAGCTTATCTTCCCAACAAAATTTGAATTATGTCGATATGATCATATAGGCCAACAAGGTGTTGCTATAGCTTGGCCCTAACGTCCTACTCCACATATTCTTCCTACAAAAGTCCTTTGATGATCACTGCTATTACGAGCTGAAGCCCAAAATAAAAAGATAAGCAGAAAAATGTTCTCTTTAGAAGTCATAATTTTTTCTTTTATTCATGTATTACAATAATGTGTTGAGCTCAGTGGTGATACATAATTTTTTTTTTCTTTTTAAATATAAAAGAAATTATCTTGCAATCATATGACACTGAAAAATAGATCATTTTCTTTTTCCATTAATATTTTACCATAATGGATTGCTACTAAGTCACCAATTTTAGTTATTATAATTAATTAATTAGTTATATTTAATATAACAAAGTATATAAATATTTAGCTTTGTTGTTTGTATAATTATAAACAATAAAATTGTTATTCATTTTAAAAAGAATGAATTTTTTAAATATAATGATCATTATAGTATAAAAAATAGCATTTATACAATTACTTAAAATAACACTCATTAACAATGGTTGACTAATTATAATTATAAGCAACATAATATAGGAAATTAAATGATAAATTATATTTAGATAAAAACAAATATAATTATTTTAAATAATAAAAAATATTACTTAATTAAAATATACCTAGAAAAAGATTTAATGAAAATTTACATAAATGATAAAATAATTAGTATAATTATGATTCGCTATTAATAGAAATAATACATCACAATAATTTATCATATATATTTAAATAACTAATGTTATTATTATAAATATTGTTAACAAATTTATATATTTTTTAATTTAAGCAAGGTTAAATTGTATAAGAAGTTGCTAATATTTAAACTAAGTTATGATATGTATGAAATAAATGTGATATATAATTATGAAGCTTCTAATTTTTTATATCTTTATAAAATGCCTTTTGTATCTATAGTTATTAAGGCACATAAAATATCATATATGAAAAATACTATGTTACACAAGAATATATATTAAAAAATACTCAAGACCAATAATTTTTTTTTTTTTAATTTTGCATATAAACTCCACAAAAAATATATTCAACGAATCATCTAATTACACATTGAATTGACCCATCGTCTATATATTTTGGTGTATATCATCGTGTAAGTGTAGCAATATTCATCATATATACTTATCTCCTAATGATTAAAAGTTAAAATTAGAATGAATGATAGTACTTTTATACATAATTAGCATATGTTTAATATGTTATATATAAATTACAAAGATTTGTGTGCTAAGAAAATAATAACTCCTCAATATATTCCCTATGCATTGAAGTCATGCAAATGTGCTTCACATAGCGGATCTCAAAAAGCCTGAGAAAAAAGCTTCATAACTATGTTCACTTCCCTACACATTTAAAACATTTAATCACTAAAATTATAATTTTATCAACAAAAAGTTTCTTTAAGAAAAATCAGAAATCTGCAACTATTATGAACTTAATAATAAAATTAAGTACATTAATATTGATAATACTTCAGAAGCATCAATGATTATAATAAGTACTTTTTTTTTTATATATCTATCTATCATATAATATATACATATATATATATATATATATATATAGCACTCACTTATGATAGATTTTACTTTTTTTTTTTGAAGATATTGAAACTTATGATGAATCTATATAAGTCTAGTAAAATTTGATCTGTCAAGAATTCAAGCTCAAGAATTTAACCACTTGTGAATTTCACATTTTATTCTACTATAAAACTAGCTTTTGTTTACAAAGCATATCCTCTCACCAATTCTTTCACTACACCATATAGAATGTAAGCGCATTCCTATACCTAGATTGTTTCCAGCACAATCCAATTTAAAGTTCACAAAAAGGAATGAAATAATATTAAAATTAAAGAAATTATAACACTTTAAGGCTAGCAACCAATTGACAGGACAATATCACAACGGCTTTGCTGACCTTCATATGCTTCTTACTCAGAAGAGGGTGAGGACAGCACGAGGTTAAGCATAAAGCCGAGCAACAGTCCGATGAACCCGGCGAAGGCGGCAAACGACGAAGAAAACCCAGCATCACTATGGCGGCTTCTACGTCTCTTTAAGCTTTCCTGAAATATACTGCCCATCATAAGAAAATACAAGCAACAACATACATGGATACTTCCTTTTATGTACGAGAATCTTGAATTATTTGAATATTTAAGTTTAAGTGGAATATACGACCTATCATTTTCATTTAAGAAAGTTTTTCTACACATAATATAACATCAAGAACACGCTAGAAATTAAAAAAAACTTACTTAAACATCGATATTATACCTATGCAATATAAACGTACTCATGAATTATTCAAAAATCCTCCCAATTTTTATTTCTTTCATAATGAACAACATAACAATATTCATGAATTTTTATCATCAAAATGTATAATACATATATTATAATACATATATGTATTATACTCCTATAATATTGAAAAAAATACTTTAAATATATCCAATTTTGGCATAATAATAATAATAATAGTAAATTAAATAAGCTATTTAAAATTTTTTTGATTTATATTTTTCATTCCAAATTGTAAAATAGAAACATATAATATATGGACAAACAATATTTGTTAAACATCGCCTTTGTATATTACTAAGACTTGAAAAAAGAGTTTTAAGAAAATTAACAGCTTAAGATACTTTCAGAAAGGCTCACATCAATCCAAACAAAAAGTATTTGGAAAAGTAACGAGTGACAAAAGTTCGAATTATATGAATACTTCAAGCATTATTATTGAACACATTCAAGAGGACATATTTTAGCGTATGTTGTTTGTACACAACATTCTCCTTATTGAAGGAAAACTTGGGATAATGTCGTTTTAGATAGTCTAAATATTAAAATAGCTCATTAGATGACATGCTTTATAGTGCATACTGTTTGCACACAATATTATTGTTATTGAGGAAAAACGTATACGTTATAGATAGTCCAAACGTTAAGGTTGTTCACTAGATTCTCCAATTATTAGAGTTGAGGTAATAGCTTTACCATGCTAAAAAAACAAAGAGACACCAACCAAGTGACAAGTTTGAATTATGTGAATATAGCTCTTTGCTTTAACCAAGGGTATTTTTATTGAACACATTCAGGAGGACATGCTTCGGCGCATGTTGTCTGTACACAATATTCTCCGTAATGAGGAAAAGCTTAGAGAATGTCATTTTAGATAGTTCAAACATTAAGATAGCTCATTAGATGCTCCGATTAATAGAGTTGAGGCAATGACTTTTACCATGTTTAAAAACAGAAATGCAACAAGTGACAAAAGTTTGAATTATGAAAATACAGCATTTCGCATTAACTATGGCCATTTATATTGAACACATTCAAGAGGACATGCTTTGGCGGATGTTGTTTGTACACATTATTCTCCTTATTGAGATCTTAGAGAATGCCATTTTAAATACTCCAGATATTAGGATAGCTCATTAGATGCTCCAATTATTAGACTTGATACAATAACTAACAGAGTGATAAATTAAAGAAGAAATAACAACAAATCCTTAAAAATGATCTCTAATATTTGGCTCAAAAATTCAAGTAGCTGTTCTAACTCAGGGGACTAAAGGCTTGGTATTATTGCTGTTATTGTTATTATTGATATTTATATTGTAGTAGTTCTAAAATAGTTAGTATAAGCAGAATTATAGGCAAACATAATTATCAAAGAACTAATAATTTATACACAGAATTATATATTGTTCAAAAATCCAGCCAAACCTATCATATCATAAAAAAAAACTAAAAAGAACAATCTTAAGTATACACTACTCTCATGTACTCCTGAAGAATACCGAAAGACAACAGGGAATAGAGAAAAAATCCCACCACGGACATAATGGGCACAAAAATTAACTATGCGGTTACAAGATTCATAGCATTAACAAATATATGTTTCATTGATCCACCAAAAAAAAAAAACAGGAGCATTAATGATTCTTCTATATAAAATTAAAAAAATCCTAACCTACCAAGTTGACTATTGTCTAAGCATGCAACTTTCATCAAATATGCAGGATAGAGTCTTCAAGTTCAAGAACGATATTAAAAAATTCTACTTCAAATAAGCTTACAAAATTGAAGCAAATAAATGCACTCAAGGCAAACCAAGAAATCGAGAAAAGTCATACCAGATCTCTCTGCAATAGCTTGTTTTGCCGAATAGTAGAATCAGTTTCCTCTCTAAGACGCTGCAACTCTTGAGACTGCAATAGCAAACACTTTTGTTCAATATCTCATAAAATTCAATAAAGACAAAAAAAATACACAAAGACAACTAATAGTCAAACATTTCACCAGTCGAATATGCCAAGTGTCGCAATATGATATTATGACTAACATTAGAATAAACAGAATTCTGTTTCGCTTGCCTGATGAGGGGCTACAGAAAGCTCATTAAACACAAATGACTATAATGGTTACACTACCTGACTTGCTATTATGAGAAATAATTAATATAAAACAGCTTGAATAAATGTAGTTTCTATATCATACTATACAAACATTGAAGAATGCTTTTACAGGGGAGAGTTTTTTGGGAGACAAAACAAATGAGTGGAACCACCGTCACATTTCTCATTGATCCAACTTTATGCTTCAAGAAGAAATTTATTAGAGTGATCTGCTAGGGGAGTCCACAATCAAGTTGCGCAAAAAATCAACCTAATGTGGCACTTGATATGATACCACGAGTTTACTACAGTCATGTCACATTCCCATCTCTTTCTCACTAAACTGTTAGTTAGAGTCACAAGAAAAAGAAAATAGCATCGCAACTGTTCTCATCCTTCTCCATTGCTAACCATCACAATTTCTCGCTTCTCTACCTCCCTCTGTTTATCACCATAATATATAGCTAATTGAGGTTCTCCTCCCAACAAATAAATTAGGATTTCTCTCTATCAAAAATCTCAGTCGTAATTTCTATTAGTCTAACGGAATAGGTTTTCTTCCACTGCTACAACGAAAGCCTTCTTGCATCCACAACTGTTGCACAGGCCACAACGAAACATATCAGTGCAAAACATTGACATTCAATCCTCCAAATCTACAAGGTAATCATTACCCTCTCAAGACCGCATTCTATTAAAGCTGGTAATATTAAAGTCTCATTGATTTATTACTTTTATAATTTAGCAAGCCATGTTTACAATATTGCGTTAGATAAAAGTGACTTTTCATCTTTTGCAAAATGGATACCGCAACTTCAATTTTTTTTAACTGATAGCAGCTAACTTGGTAATTTGCAGCCCAAAATTAGCAATGCATCAAATATATCCATATATATCCATACCGTCCTAGTAATCAACTCATTTTGGTAGTTCGACAATAACATGAAACATTTTGAAATCTTTACACTATCATTTAATATATAATTTGATGCAACGCCATATACTTGACTCATGCTAATATAGAATCCATGATAATGACAAATGGCTAGGAGTTTGAAACGTTAAAAGACATCTTATTTCTTTGAGATTGTTTTCATAGCATTTCTATATGTTTTGTAAAACTAATATTCAGCACATCAAAGTGTGCTACAACTCTTTCTATTAAAACTATAAGAACATTGTAATATATTGTTGTTTAATGCTCATCTTATAATTTTTTGAATGTCTAACCAATATAGTTTAAATAAAGCCCTTGGGGCTATCTGTAAGTAAATGTCCACTCATATGAAAGGATTCAAATATAGCCTTCTCTTTGTCTCAATCTTGTCCTTCAATTCAAGCTTAAATTTACTTGCAAAATATTTTTACTCCTCAAGTATGTCCTTTAATGAAAGTTCATACTTACCTAAAATAATTGTTATGGTCTTATCATCAACTTCATTTAATCTACAATAATAATTTATATTGAATTAATAGAATCTAGACCTCAATAGACAAAATATAATTATATTTAATCATGACATTCATCAAATGAAGGCGTATAGGTTGGTACCACCTTTCTATTATCGTTAAAAAGCATTCAATTCTTACACTAAGTACCATGAGGCTACATTGTCATGAAAGGAATATAAGAAATAAGGTTGTTTTGAATGGCTTCACAATAGTAAGCATTTGCTCACAAATTTTCTCATAAAGATGATTATATCTAAAATGTATATTTTAGACATGTTCAAACTTTCAGAATGAGCTTAAAGCGATAATAACCTAAATGTGGAAGACACGTTATCAAACTTTGATGTGTACAAATTCCATTTTAACAATACATCTAAAGAAATCTTTCAAAACAAGCTCAAGGAAATACAAAGTATAATTTAATGTTTCAAACACCGATTTTATATAAGTATTTGAAGCTCATTAACAAATAAAAATGAGAAGAGACAGGATTAACTTACATCAAAACCTCTCAATGAATGTTTAAACGTAGAAGTGTGTCCTGACTCTCCCGCAGAATTTGCATAACCAGATTGTGGAGTAACATAAACAACTCTAAGCTTGCATTCCTTTATCACCTTCTCTCCGTCTTTATTGAACTGCATGCAATCACAAAGAATTAAGAGAAAATTATATTAATCCAAAACTAAAAAATCTCCACTTAAGAAATCATTTGCACCGTGCCAGGTGAGATTTCATCAATGTCAATGCTTGGTGCCACTACTGTGCTTTGCAGCAGGAACTTGTCCTTGCATTGCATGTCCGGTGGGTACTCCTTTTGAGCTTGAAGAGTTACTGCGAATCAAAATCAGCAAAAGCCACAAAACCAAAGCAGCTATTAGAAAAAATCAATTTAAACAATGATATTGAGAATTCGGATCGCAACCAGTAACAACGCATGAATCCCAAGGCTGAATCACGCTGGTGTTTGGCCGCACAAAATATTTCTTCGGAGAGGTGGTTTTGACCTGCCCAATTCCCAACTTTCCGATTGTATATAAACCTCATAAAAGTTTTTAAGCAATCTGAAACAAAGTCGAAATACAAGATTATTCATAGAGAAATAAAGATGTTCCCGACCTTAAAGGCAACGTGGTGTTCGGTGTTGTTCGCGACCTTAAGATTGCAATAGGCTGGTTTTTCTAGCTCAACTGAGACCAAAACACATAACTCATAATCAATATATAAACAATCACCCCAAAGAAAAATTAAAACAAACAAAATGAAAACATGAGAAAAAAAAAGGGGGGAGATTACACGCGAAGGTTAGCTCTTCGGGGTGAACCGAGATCAACTGGTCGCTGCTCATCTTCTCTGTCGACTGATCCAAATCCTACGCAAATTGCATCAAAGTAAGCAAACTAGGTTGGATTCCGCTTTAATCTGTAAGAAAAAAGAAATAGGATGGATATCGTAATGGGACCTTGCTCTTCGCAACTATAAAAACACGAAGGCGTGCGGCCACAGATTGGCACGGAAACTGGAAAGAGAGATTGAAAAGTTAAGATTGCTTAATTGGCTTTTTCACTTCAGCGACAACGACGGAAACTATAATGGGAAGACGGTTTGCCTACGCAGGGAGCCTCAAAACCCGGCTTTTCTATGTTTATGTACAAAATTAGTCTTTGCAAATGCAATTATTACTGTACTAATTTTTCAAAAAATAAAAAAATAAGAATAAAATTCATTTGAAAAAAATATATGGTACCAACAAATAATCTAAAACTCATGAAAATAAAAAAAATAAATGGAAATAATTATCTAAAATTTGATAAGTTTTATTTGAAGCAAATATGTAATTGGTACGCTTTAAACTCAAAATCTGAGATAATAAATTCTGGTGCTCAATTATTGAATTAGAACATTATTCACAAACTTTCACAATTCATTATTAACTAATCGTCATGATTTATTATTCAAATACTATCGAACACATATTTACTTTCAAATTTATTTTCAAAAACCAAATACACTAAAATAAAATTTTTTATGGCTCTACTATTGATTATGCATTAAATATCTTTAATGTGTATTAAAGCTACGTTGTAAAATTATAACCAAAATAAAATGTGGAGTATATTTTTTGCTTAAGAAAGATAATTTTTTATTAGTAGACGAGACATGACTCATGTTCTTGGGCCCCACTGACGAGACAAATCAATTACCACGGGAGATGAGCTATAAGAGTATTTATTTGTATAAGTAGATGATTAATTACAAAAATAAAAAAAATAAAAATTATTAATCTTAACTAATTTTTGATATATATTTTTGTATAAGCTTAATATTTTTTTTAGTAAAAATTTATTTTATCACTATCTTTGACGGGCTGTTTATCGTGTGGATTCTCTCAATAAAATCTGCCCTTTTATGATTAGAATAATAATTTAATAAGATAATAATAATTCATTATTTAATGATATTGTATATTTAGTATGCTCATTTATATTATTTATGATTATGATAATATTATAATATTATAATATTATTATTATAAAAAGTAAAAATATAAATGAAATATAAACTAATATTTTTTCTTTCTATTTTATATTATCTTATTCTTCATTAACTATATCAAATGATATGAATAATACATTTTAAGCATTAACTACTATAACAATATTCACTATATCTTTCTTTTTATTATTAAGAAAAATATTATTTTTTTCTTTTTTGTTTTTATAAAAATAATAATCTCTCTTTTATTCTCTCTTTTTTTATTTATAAAAATTAAATATTTTAAAAAATAAATTAATATTTATGTTAATAACAAGTATATTTAATAAAATTATTTTAATCACAATAATAATAAAAAATGATAGAATAAAATATAAGAGAAGAAATACTATTTAGACATATTGATGTAGTATCTAAAAAACTTATTAAATGATATTTGAATATCATTTTAATTCAAATTATAAAAATAATATTTGTATTATTTTAATATAAATAAATAAATATTAATTAAATGATATCTAAAACCGAATGGAATAAATTTTTTTGAATACTATGTCAAAAAAAAAAAGAAATGTGAGTCAAATTTGAAAGTGCATAACTAATACTAAACTTAAATATGATAAAATTGATTTATTTTTAGAGGCGAGAAATTGATGTATTATACGAATGTTTAATTTTTTCTTAGGGATTTTTATATAACTATCAAAAATTTATCCTTATTATATAAATTTAACCTAATTTTTTTAAATATTTCATATATAACATTAAAAAATATATATATTTTAACTTTATCTAACCATATTTTAGTATATAAAGTTTCGATAAATAAAAATTTATATTTAAATATGCTAGAAAAAATAAATTAAAAAAATTATATATTAAAATGTAATTTTTTGTCAAGTATTTAAAATTTTTATAGTATATATATATATATATATATATATATATATATGATATATTTAAAAAATTATATTAAAATTGTAAATTAAAAAAAAAGTTTATAATATATATATGTAATTTTTTTTTATTAATAACAGCAAATTCCAGGATTTTCTTCCACCGCCCAAAAAACCTCACATCCGACCGTACAATCCACCACCCATTTCCCTGCTTGCCAAGCGGCTCGACTTTCTCGCGCCTAGCAGCATTGGCATCATCTTCGACAGATCTCCCTCTTCCTCTTCGATCTTTAATCCGAGCTTCAGCCATCAATCAATGCGCGGTCACCTACCCGGTGGACTCCGCATCGCCCTTGGCTTCTGCAGGCGAGATTGGAGCTTCTCGACGCACCGCAACGTCGTCCTCCTTCTCACTTTCTTCGCATATGCCTCCTGCCACGCATCCCGCAAGCCCGCCAGCATCGTCAAGAGCGTTCTCAACCCCTCTGGCCTTCGCCGAGGATGGTCTCCATTTGTTGGCCCCGACGGCACCGCCCGCCTCGGTGAGACCGACGTCGCTTTCCTCGCCTGCTACTCTCTGGGTATGTACGCCGCAGGGCATTTCGGAGACCGCCTCGACCTGCGTCTCTTCCTCTCCGGAGGCATGGTGAGCAGCGGCGTCTTCGTCGCTCTATTCGGCATGGGATTCTTCTGGAGCGTCCATGCCTTGCTTTTCTACCTCACGATGCAAATGTTCGCTGGTCTCTTTCAGGCCACCGGATGGCCCTCGGTCGTCGCCGTCGTGGGGAACTGGTGCGGCCAGAGGCGCCGCGGCCTCATAATGGGGGTTTGGAATGCTCACACCTCTATTGGGAATATAAGCGGATCGCTGATTGCTGCAGGCGTTCTTCAGTTTGGATGGGGATGGTCATTCGTTTTGCCTGGAGTTCTGATCGGGCTCGTAGGGGTCGTTGTTTTTTTCTTTCTGGCTGCGTATCCTGAGGACCTAGGGTTCGATCCGCCTAATTGTGCTGGCCGTGGGAGGAATGTAGATGATGAGGAGCGAGGCGAAGGGATGATCGATACTGCGGGAGCAGTGGGATTTTACGAAGCGTTGATGATACCGGGAGTGATTCCTTTTGCTCTCTGCTTGTTCTTCTCGAAGCTTGTGGCTTATACGTTCCTCTATTGGCTCCCTTTTTATCTCGGCGAGACTGGTATTTTTTCTCTTCGAAGCTTTTTTGTGCGTGCTGAAACTTTTGGTGGTTAGCTTGATTTTTGACTGTTTTGCTTGGCACTGTTTTTTTAATAACAAAAGATGCTTGGATTCATTTGGTTTAATGAGGCTGCGTTGTTGGTTGTTTTGTGCTTGTGGAAGCACAAGGAGAAGCAATGCTTGTTTCAAATTGTTTTTTAAGATGGATGGCCGTTGAGTTTTATTGTATCTGGGCTACTCAAATGAAGAAATCGACTGAGCAGTACTTTGTAGCAGGCTACTTGCAAATTCTAATAGAAGAGGCAGAGGAATTAGGTGCAATAAGTCTTAAATCCTGAGTATAGGCAATATAGCTGTTAATTAAGTTTGTTTTTTATGAACAACTTGTGTTAGGCTTGTTAAGAAGCTTATGTTTGAATGAGAAGCTTAAGTCTAACTGTACAGATAAACTAACAAGCTAAGCTTGAATGCATATTTGAAGCTCGGTTTTTTATCGAGCTGAACACAAATAGTGCTATGTAGATCCTGTTTGGCTCAATTATAATTTTATTATAAAATATAATTATTAACATAAATATATAAAATGATTATTATTTGAAGCATGAACATTATTTACTTAAATATAATATTAAAGTATGAGCTCGATTTTGGCTCAATAATTGCTTAAATATTTTGTGAGGTTACTGAGCCATACTCTCTGTGGCGACCGGGGATCGAAGTTCGAAAGTCTTTAAAGAACAATTCATCTCAATTGAAAATATATATATTTTTATAATTCAAAAAGGACATAATAAAATAAAATAATAAAATTCATAGTCCTTTTATACATAGAGCCAAAACATTTATAAAAAGTTACAACAGTTTGAAATTTACAAAATATGAAATAAAAAATATCTACATTCTTCTGCTTCTTTAATTCTTCCTTTTTTAATTTGGCAGATCTTCTAAGTCTTTTTAATTATTAAAACCTGAAAAATTCAGTTTACCAGTCAAGTAGGAGTACGCAAATTATTCTTATAAGAATAAATTTAGCATCCTATAATAGGTATGAATCAAATATGAAAATGACTGAAAAGCTGCATATAAAGTAAAGAAATTTTCAAATTCAATTCTGCCCTGCAATATAGCTGTGAAAATCAACATATATGAAAAGCATGAAATTTATAATTTTATCAAAAGCATTTGTAACAATAAGTTGAGTTCGGAGACTCCTTAGCCCAAATGGGTAAACCCATAGGCATAATTTGTAGGAAGCTTATCTCGTCACCCGTCGGTAGCTTACTCAAAATAGGAGCTGATGGTGTGTCTTTCCTCTGGATTTGCCTACTTCCTACAAGAGGCTAAATCCCTTCATATAACTCCCAGGGGCTTGCTAGCTAGCCCAATCTGTATAGATTTCAGTTTTGCATTCCACCCTCCAAAGACAAACACCACAAAATATATATAAATTGTGTTTCATTCTTTTTGTTACATGCTATTTGATATAAATCTTTTGCAGATTAAAATGCGGTAAGCAGTGCAAATAATACTCAAATGAAAAATGGCTCAAATAAGAATATTGAAATAAGACTTATAAGTAAATTTGCGTACCTGACTGTTTTGACTCAAAATCAATTAATTCCATTTCTTTGATCTGCCAAAATAATGAAATTTATTAATTTAATGTTTTATCATAATTTGTAGTATTAGGTTTATAAAATGACTATTTTGATTTATTAGAATTATTTTTATCAAGTTATATAATTATTTATGTCTTATAAGGTCAGATTGAGAATTTGACTTTATAAGAGTATTTTAGTAATTTTACCCTCAATAAAATATAAAATTTCTGTTAGTTTATTGTAGATTATGTCCTAAAGTTTTTATAAAGCCTGAAATTATTCAATTCTAATATGAATTGGCTAAGTTATAGCTATTCTAATTTCTAGGGTTAATAATTATGGTTAAATGTGATTAGTGAGTGATTAGTGACTTTGGTCATAGAATTAGTAAACTAATCATATATTTAGGTTCTAATTTACTTTATGAGTCATTTAAAACTGAAATTACTTAATTTGGATTATTAGATTTGCTAATATTCACTAATCAAATTTTAGAGTGATTAGGGTTAATCAGGAGATCTAATCATTGGATCATAAATATTTTTACAGTTTATTGAAATTTAGGTTTTTTTGATCTAAATTGATATTTGGATTACCTAATTTGGAGTTAAATTGGCTAATTTATGTCTATTTGAAGTTTATAGGGTTAAAAGCTTAATTAGGGATAGGTCCTAATTATGATTAGTTTAATTTTAATCCAAATAGTAAAATTAATACTTCTAATTTATTCCTTAGGTTTTTCTGAGTATTTTAAGACCCATATTTAAAAAGTTTGGATTAGTGAGTGTAAAGTTATGGCTAAATGAATTTTAGTGGCATTTTTGTAATAATTTAAATACCTAAAATATCATTATGTGAAATAATAATCCTATAACAGATTAAATTGCATCTTTAAATTCCTTATATTTTTCTGATGAATTTGATATATTTATTTGTTAAATTTGATTTAGTATTTTAGGAGTTATGAATTTTTAAAGTTTTAAAATCTAATGTATTATTTAATATTAATTTAGTTAATTTGTTTTAATTATTTTAAGAAATATTCATTTTCTATTTAAATTATGTTTTATTTTTATTATTTGATTTGACATGTATATGTATATATGTATAACTGTATTTTTTTTTACTTTATATTATATATTTAAAAATTTTGTTATTATTAAAAAATATGTATATTTCTATATTTAAATTTATGTTTTCTGTTAATTATTTATTTTATTTTATCTATTTTTATTTATTTTATTAATTAATTTATTATTTTATATTAATTAATATTACTTTTTTATCTTTATTTAATCTATTCATATAAATATATATATATATATGTTTTATATTTATAATTATATTTTAATATATATATATATATATATATTTAACGTTATTTTTCTGCAGGTTTTTTAGTCGGCGGCGGGCCCACCAGTGCCACGTGGCACTTTGTTATTCGTCGATGTTCAGCAGGTGGGTCCCACGCGACAGAAATTTTGCTTCTAGAAGGTCCACGTGTCATCTTCTTACTCGCGCGGCGACTGGCGCGGGTCCCGCGTATTCGAGTGCTGCAGAAGCCTGCAGGACCCGAGCAGAGACGAGTCGGGCCCGGGTCGACCCGGCCCGACCCAGAGTCCTTCTTCTTCCTTCGATCGCCCGTGAGGTCTCATCCTAGGGTTTAGTTTTTAGAGGGCTTCCCGGCGTTGACAGCCTCCAGCCCGCACAGCAACGTGTAGAGGAGATCAAGACCTAGCTAATAACATAGGTTTCAAACATTGGAATGGCTCCTAACTCATATTTTTCAATTTTAAATGAGCTTGAGCTAAGCTTGAACAAACTCCGGCAATAACATAGGTTAAATTCGGCTTATTTATTCTTCTAATGTGAAGAAGATAAGGGAAGAGTATACGGATGTCGGGAATGCCTAGAAGGAAAAAGGGAAACCCTTTTCAAAATATAGTTACTATTTTTATAGATGCTTTTAAGTTTAAATCAACACGGTAGAAGTATTAAATGGGCTGGGTTGCCATTTAACTCTTTTGCCCAGGCCATTAAAAATTCATATGTAATAACCATTACGGTAATGTGCCTTAATGGGTCAAATTTTGTAAACAAATGGTTACTTGTTGACCCATTTATTATTAAGCTTTCCCCTGCCACAACTTACAGTGATGGTAATGAGTTTAAGCTTGGTCCACAATATTTATTCTAATTCATTGCGAAATATGATTGATATTAAACAAACTTGTATAGGCAGCCAGTAATATCCATTAATACTTTAAGCTAGCTCATAGAAATGTGTGATTTTAGATATTATATTTAAATTGGATCCAATGGGTTTGGGTAAACAATCTGGCAGTCCTAAACATAGCACTATCCTATTGTTTAATGTAATACCAATCATATCCTATATTGTTATATGATGCTATTTGTAATAGCTCGAGTTTTTGCTAATTATAATTGTTGTCTTATTATAAATACTATTAGTAGTATTATCTTTATCTTATATCATTATCTTTATCATAATAAATAAATAAATATTATTATTTATGGGATTTGATGCTTACCACTAGAATGGTGAGCCCAGGCGCCTAGGTTGGTGCACTCGGACACATCATGACTCGCATCTGGACGCTATATGCCCAGACACGTGATCATGTGTGCCTAGATGTGGCACATACTAACCCTATACTAACGTTAGTGCGCCTAGATGCGCCTTAATGCGCACTTAGACTCACCAAAAAGTTTATAAATACCCCTCATCACAGAGAAAATCTCATAAATTTCTAAGATCATTGTTGTGTTGCGGATTCTCATGGGACTTTGGGATTTTGGGAGGATTAGTCATCATTACTAGCAGGTTGTGCAAGTTGGTAGGAGTGCAATGTGATCGAAAATTTGTTCGTTTTGACTTTTATTCATGAGGTACATTCAAATCTTGTTAATGTAAATGTTGCTCATACATGCAATGAATGTTGGCTTTTTGCTTCCTTTTTTTGTAATACTGCATTATGTTGATTATTGTGCTGGAATAATTTCCTGAAATTGTTAAATTGTCTTTGTTGTCTAGCAAATATTTTGTTTAGTTATCTCATGTTTTGAATTAGTACTGTTGATTATTATTACTATTGCATATTCTCATTTAATGTATGAGTGTGATGTGATCCTTTTTGTTGTTGTTTCGATTGCTCACTGTGATATTTTTGTGGCCCTTTGGGTGGCATTGTGAGTTGCTTACATATGTGATATTGCAACTTTTAAATGGATAATAAATTAATCATTAAAATTTTATGATCCAATATGTAAGAGCTACTTATACGAGACAGATAATCAATTGTTTTGGAATGTGACATTGATTGACTAATAATGGCTCTTGAGGGTGATAACTTCGATGTGTTGTTGTGGATAATCTTACTAACATTAAGTTGATGAACTGGGTTCGATTCCTAGGGCGATGAGTATGATTCGACTTATGCATGGTACTGAGCTAGTAATCTAGGTGGGACTACCAAATTAGACAAAAGACATTGGTTGAGCATTGGTGAAAATATTACAATCTTGTACTAATAATATCATATTTATTAATAATGAGTTGTAAGCAAAGTGTATTGGTACAATTCTAGTGAACATATTAATCATTATTAAATATTCATTTGAAGCACAATAGTTGAATCTTCTCATTGTTGATTCTTCTAAAAATTCTAAACAATTCTTGGAAGTAATTTTTTGAATGCTTAAAGTTTTTGAGATAAATTGCAGGAATTATTGATAATTTTATTTTGAAAAGGAATTCAAAAATTGAATAATTGTGCAATCAAGCAGACATGTTAACCTTTTAATAATGATAATAATAATAATAATAATAATAATAATAATAATAATTATTATTATTATTATAATTATCATGATGATGATGATCATCATTTACTTTTCTTTTGTTATTAAGCCTTGATACATATAGCTTATGGCTCTCATTGGATTTAGGTCAAGCTTAGGTTAATGTGATTTGGTTCATTTAATGGTTTGATTGGCTTTTGACATTATTTTGGTGGTCAACGATCAAGCAATAAAAAATATTTAAGCAAACAATTTTGCAATCTCCATCAATGTTTTATCACGATCCTTGTTCATTAGGAGAAATTGACCAAATTAGTTTCTCAATTATATCTATTTGACCAAATTGGTAACAAACTATTAAATTTTTCCAAGTCAATTTTCTAATTATTTTGTATGTTCAATTTTATACTATAACCGTTATTTTGAACCTGATATAGTCTCAACAAATGTATAGATATATACTAAATTGGTCTCACAATCAATAGTCAGGGTACTATATAAGGCCTATCGAATAGCTGAGGGGCTAAATTGAGCAAATAAAAGAACATGAGACTTAAATCATGAGAAGGGATAACGGAAGAGAAGTATTACACTAACAATACCACGGAGGGGGTGAATGCCTGAAACGCATCATAATTTTATGATAAATAATGAATTTACGTTATATGCAGTACAATTATAAAAGCTTCACAATGTTGATTCTCTTAAATACTTTAACTACTATTCATTAAACAGTTTGGACACTTGCTAGTTTTGAGGTGGCTGTATAAATTGCTGATGGTTTTATTCTTTTGCTAAATGATTAATGAAAAGGCAAATCAAGCACTCTTGTTCACATTTTAGTGTTCTTTTTATTTTTCTTTATGATTCATTCTTCCATGTACGACCCATGGCACTTATTGGAACTAGCTGGGATTTTCAGTTATTTGGTGAATTGACAATTTTCAGTGGACTATTATGCCTTGAAATAGTTGTGGAAATGGGAATAAAAATATTGAACCATGATTAATAGTTAGGGGAGGGAGAGGGGAAGAGAAAAAGTTGGCCTGTGAGTTATTTTGATAGGAAGAAAGCCATGTAAAGTATTCGAATTTTAAATTAGCATATCATAACTCTTGAACTTGGTCTTGTATTTTTAGTAGTTATTTCCCAAAGATAAAACAGCATTATAACCTAAATCGTTCAGCATAAGCACCACCTGTCATAAAATTGACACTGTTTCCTTTGTCAATGAAATAAATATGAGTAAAGATGGTTTTTAATAACACATTATATAAACCTGAAATGAATATTTAACAATGATTCTAAAAGAACTATGATATACAATCCATAATGGTAGCTTTAAATTTTGATTTGCTTTCTTTATATTAGATTTAATATTGATAGCACTCTATTTCATTGCATTATAAATATTTTTTTTAATTTAATTGAATTTAAATAATTTAGAAAGTATTAGTTTATAAAATTTGAATTTTTTAAAGTACAAATAGTATTATAATATTTATTTATATTGTATTACTAGAATTATTAGTATTATCAATTATCTTTTATCTCCTATTTAGCTAAAGCATTCAACCCCAACATCCTTTAAACACTTCAATGTTTTGCTCCTTGCCCATCATCCTCGATATTTTTTATCATAAACTGCAGCTATCGTAGAGATTATGTTTTTTCTTTTGCACTCAACACCGTGACTCCACTAGGTTATAAAACCCTTCAACTCAAGAAGAATTGTGCTGTACGAAGCAAATTATTAGGCTTTTGCAATGGTTTTTCTTTTGCACTCAACACTGCGACTCTACTAAGCAAATTATTAGTAGTTTCAACTTCAAATCGACCCCCTTTTGGCAGCCCTTCTTTCATGATGTTCTCTTCTTTCTTCGATGCAAAGCATCCTCGTTCCTCTTAAACAACAAACTTCATGTGATGACCCATGTTAAGTTGGTAACAACCAAACTAACATCGGATGCATCTTTCCGCAGGATCATATTGGCAGTTAGGTAAAATAGCAGATAAATAAATATCCAAAGCCATTCAAATATAAAAAATAACATTCATTCAATTTAAAGTAAACAATATTCAAAATTTATTACATGACTTTCATTATACATAAAATTATTATCCCTTGAAGGGGCAGTTATTTTTCCGCGCCATGCTTTTAAACTATATCAACCGCCTCCAGCTGTATCTGATCTGGCATTATAAAGATAATGCCTTAGTGCACATTCTAAATACAATGTATATTAAAAATATACTTAAAACAAAGCGGAAAGAAAAAATGATAATAATTGCAGGGAAAATATAGTTTATAGCAAAAAAGATAATCACAACTTCTGCAAAATTAATGTCATTTTATCATATGCCAAATTTCAAATGGAAGAGGGATAATAGCATAAAAATTTATGTTTAAGTTTATGACTTGATATTATGAAGCAATGTTAGTAGTTCTGATGGGCAAAGCCAGAACCATGAGGCTGAGTTCATAAAAATGCAATTAAGCATGACCTTCACCTGGGCCCCCATAAAGGCTCCAGATGGCACCTTCACCTGGGCCTCTTTCAAGGCTTCAGATGGCAATCTTCACCTGGGCTCACTTTAAAGGCTCCAGATGGAATCATACATGCAGTTAAGCATGACCTTCACCTGGGCCCCCTCAAAGGCTCCAAATGTCACCCTTATAACTTCTGATGGACTAGCCCCGTTCCTAACTTAATTCAACCTCCGATTCGGAATCCTTTGCAACATTCATAATATACATAAACATCATTTTATCTCACTTACATGACTAGCAGTAAGAGTAAAACATTAAATAATAATATAAAATAGGTTCAAAGCGATGCTTAAGCAGCAAAAAAATAGAAAGCATAAAATTAATATCTAGTGTACCTTTTGTATTTGATTTAACTAGATGAATCACTCACAAACTTGATGTGTTTGCAAAAATTATAATTGAGATTTTATTAAACTATGAAACTATCTGTTTACAATATTAGAACTAGTATTCGTGTTCCCCAGTTTGTCTTTAGTTGGTTACTTAAATCTATATCTCATAAGAGTAGATTATACAATGAGAAGGTCTAATTCATAACTCTAATTTATTATATTTAAATTAAAATCATACTTTATTAGACTTAAAGAATTTAGACAACCTTATCTGAAAGAATCGTATTACAGAGTTGGAGAAAAGAAGAGTCTAATTGAATTGTTAATATTTTTACTAAACCTCTCTTTATCAACATCGAACCCATCTATTATGTTAGGGCAGTACAACATGCTTCATTCAAGCAAGATATCAAAATTTCTTGAGTTATTATTTATGATCTAAATTGGTATGAACTCAAAGGCTTAGTGTGTTCATTAAAGTATAAGTTAGGATAGGAGGTTTATTAATTTGATATTGACAATATTCAAAAAGAAGTTATAATTGACTCCATTATATGACATATATCTAGAAACCCTTATTTTTTATTAAGAATTTATCAAATAGCTGATTTGGACTAATTAGATCTTTTTCTAATGTTGGCTAGTCCGACCTAATCCTAATACTGCAAAATTTAGATATCGATTTCCATCTACCATCAACTATGATTACATCATGATTGATTGCACTCAATTCCTATCCAAAAGTAATTAAATTATTTTAATCATTTTAATACCTCATAAAGCATGATTAAACAACCTAGTCTTAGGTTAAGTGATTAAATATGACTAATTGTTGATAATTATTATGTTCAAATCACTATAATGTTAAAAGTATTTTTAATGATATCAAAATAAGTCACTTAGTCTATTTATAAAAATTAATTGTTATTATTATTATTATTATTATACATATATATATACATATATATATACATTATTTATCCTATTAAGTGATCGATCGAACAGAGGAGTTGACCTTGCGTCGAGCACGAAATCGGGCGCACAGAGGAGAGTCGACGCAGAGGGACCGAGCGGCAAGGATCGGGCGCCGAATCGAGCGGAGAGGGTTCGGCGTAGAGGCGGGAGGGCTGGACCGTGCGCGTTGGGCCGTCGTCGATCGCAAGGATCAGGTCACCTTCGTCGTCGTCTGCTGTGCGCTCCCGTCTGCTCAGGTACGCTTCTACCATCGAGCGAAAAGGAGGGAGATGCGAGAGGAGGCTGTGAGGAAATCGAGCGGTCTTCAAGGAAATCGAGCGGTCTTCAAGTGCTTAAATAAGACGTGTGTATGTAACGCACGCCTGCTGCGTTGTTGCGTTGGTGCTGAAACGCGCGGGAGGCGCTCGACAGGTTTGGAAACGACGTGATTATGGAGCTGAGCGGTTCTTAAAAAAAACTAATTAGTGTACGTTTCTAATTTCTTTCCTAATAGAACTGTCGACCTTAATTGCCGACGATTTTTCTGAGACTTTCGTTTCCTGTTTTGATCTTTCGCTCTTAACAGTACATTTAAACTTCCTATTTTAGCTTAAATGAATTTGAAAGCTTTCTATGTTAAGGATTTGAAACTGAAAAATTGAATGTTAGCGGGAGTTTTAACGGGAAACTGAAATTTGTTGGACGATTTAACGAATTTGAATATTGCGGGATCTTATTTCTTACCTTATAAATGACCTAGGGTCATTACACTTCATTCTGTCTATCCTTCACCAATTGAGTTACTTTTAAGAGCACATTGCTTGCCGACATCAAGTTCCAACAAAGCCCATAGTTGTTCGTTTCCTTTAAATATCAATAACTTTAGGATAGCATCTTAATTTTTTGTTGGCAAAATCTATAGAGTTTTGATCTAACAAAAAAAAAAAAAAAATATATATATATATATATATATATATTATTTAAACATACTGCATTTTATAAATAAGAAATAAAGGTATACAACAGGGGTAAGGAGTTTGTTACCTCCAAACATAAAAACACAAAAAGAAAAATAGAAATAAAAAAAAAATATAAAACATAAAAACACTAAAAAGGAAAAATACAAAAAAAAAAAAAAAAATATAAAACGGTTACCAATCTTCTAGAGAGGATTTCCAAATGGAACTCCAATCTTACATTGGTGAAGATATCATCTCAATTTAATTAGGCATTACCATTGTATTATTAATCTCAGCATTAGTAGCATTAATAACCACATCCAAAGCAATCGTTAAATTTATTTCAGTCGCTACTTCTACCACAGGAACAGCCCTCTAATTGAGTCATCCACTTCATGATATATATATATATATATGCGGTGAAATTAGTTATCGATCTCTTGAAGAGCCATTAGCTGGCTGTTTTCCTTTTTCTTACAAAGATCAACAAGGTATAATTCAAATATAACTTTTATTTTTCTTGTGTTTGAAAAATTCAATCGTAGTTTTTTTTAGGAAATGTTGGGAAAAAGAAGACGAAGCCCCTCTTTTTTTCTTATAACACTGAAATCAGTAACGGGTTATTTAGTTCCCACATAGCTAAATTTGGCTCAAGTTAAATAAGCTTAGATAAGCTTCTAAGTTAAAATAGTTTAGCTAGTATGTTGACTTAATCTAGTTTAAGTTTTTTATACTGAATACTATTTTACTCAAGCTTAAGCTGACAATTTAAACAATTATATAATTAATAAACTAGCATAATACTTGTGATTAATGAATTAATGTAACATAAATAAATATCACATAGTTAATATAATTCAATGACTAAATATGATTGTTTAATTGAAAAAATTGTATCTACTCAATTTTAACTAATAAATAATAATTAGTAGTGAAAATAAGTAGCACTTATTATTGATATTTGATTAGCCTAATTAAATAATTAACTTGATTTAGTCTTGATACTATAATTAATTATTAATTTTTAATATGCTTAATTAATCAACATTTTCAATTGTAATTACCACAATTTATTAATATGCATTATGAATTATTTACTTACAATTAATGTAACAACATAAGTATTTAATTGATATAATTAAATATAGATGAGATGAGAAAACAACATTATCATTTGATTAATATTTAACATCATCTGTAACTAACTAAATATGGTTGTTTATATTTAGGAAAATAATTAAATAATTATTACTTGATGAAATATAATTAACAATATTAATTATAATTACTATAATTAACTATTTAAGTGATCAAATTTAGTTATTGCTAACATAATTACCTAATTGTAATTATTAAATTATTATAGTAAATGGATTGGATTTTAGCATAATTAATGACTCATTATTTAATTAAATTTAATTAACACAATTCATTATAAACTACATTATTAAATATTTATAATCTGTATAACTAATTGTAATTAACATATAAGATGTAAATAGTTGTACTAAAAAAAAAAACTATTGTATTACATAATCTATGTTAATAATTATAAATAATATAATTAGATTAATTAAGTATAATGAACATCTATAAAAATTTTCATATTTAACATAACTTGATTAAATTTTAATAAATAATATAATTTATTAATGGAGTAAAGGTAATTTGTAGTAATACTTACATAGCTTAATTTAAACAAATTTAAGCTAAGCTAGCTTAATCTAGAGATTTTTGTTCCATACTTTATTAGGTTTAAGTTAAGAAGCAATAATAGTCATTTGGGGCCAAAATTGAGCTAATATGCTGTGATAACCTTATAGGAGTTTATAAAAAATCTTCATGGAGCTTGTGACATGCAGGAGATTCATTATTACAAATTTGTGGTATATTTCTTAAATAAAGAGTTTTGATATGGATTTTAGTTTTTTTGTGCTCTCTTTTTAAGTGCTGTGCACAATAAAGAATGACATGCGAGGAATTCACCAAGTTTAAAAATAAATAAGATAGTTGTATAATTAAAGAATGATTTTATTTTGTTTGTATAATTGCATGCTTTATAAAAGTACAACATGGAAAGATTAATATGAAAATTGCTTCTTTTCAAAATGCTATCACATTTTGTATTAAGACATATGTGCCTTACCATGGCTAAAATATAATTTAAGTTTTATTAAAGGTATTATGCTTAAATAAGAACTATAATAATTAAGGATATATATGTTGTTAAATATTATATTAAAGATATCACATTAGGTATAAGTATGAGACAAAGCATTAAAGTATAACAATAAGATGTCTAGGTTATCATGTCCCTTTGTATATACAAATTTTACTGTAATGTATGTTTATATCAAAAGCTGAGCAAAATAAACCAAAGAGTGTTAACTTAATTATTACAAGTATAAATAATATGAATGTATGCACGTGCCTAATGATATATGCTGCTAGTTCTTTGATGGTTCTGATTGGGATACTGTACTAATGTAAAAGAATTTTAAAATGCAAAAAAAAATAAGGATAAGAAAAATCAATTTTTTTTTTGTTTGAAAGGTAGTTGTTAAAAACTAGTAGAATAGCTCTTAATGATAATAAAAGAAAGATATTAAATTTTATTGTTCTTATTACTGAAAAGGCTATTACTTTATGAATAGTCGTACATATTTATATGAAAGGTAGTTGTATGATAAATATTCAATTGTTATACACAAATGCATTATAATAATATGGAGAATGTTATTAATAATACTACAAATGATAAATAAAGGCATAATACCTTTTATTAGAGAGTGTCAAAATTTATGATTTCTTTTATATAAACTTGCATAGACATATTGCTTCCTTTCTTTCAATCATTATAATTTAAACCGATATATCCCCTTAGTGTTGCATTGTAAGACAAAACATTAATTTTCATGCTGTGGGAATTTTGACAATGAAGAGAGGATAATGGTTTACCATAGTAGAAGAATTCTTCTTAATAGATGTAAATATATAGTTGTTTCTTTTTAGTTATATTTATGTGTTGCTTTTAATTTTATTTATTTGTAGATAATAAAGTTTCTAGCGAATTTTATTCTTTTTTTTGGAGGATTAGTAGATTTCATTCTTTAAAAGGATAGAATAGTTATGAACTTTAACTTCAAGTTTCCTGCTGCCTAACTTTTATCTCTGCATTGAATTTCTCAATCTTATTGGTTAAAGTTTTGACAACTGTTAGACTCATTGCCAAGATAAGAAATCAAAATAAGTGAAAGTGCTATTTCATAAATTGAATTCATGATTTCATAGAGTTGTAGATTTCATTTAGTATAGATTTTTGGCATGCTCTTGCTTGGTTTCATTTTATAGATCTTCTAGTGATTGAAGAAGACATGACTATTAAGCATACTCAAGGCGACCCAAGAAATTCCTGTGATTTTAATTAGGAGTTAAAGGTATGGTGATCATCAGTGCCCAGGTCTTTACTCAAATGATAGGTGCACTGAACTGTTTGATGCAGAATTCGTTAATCTATAATGATTGTTGTGAGATTGTGGTTGACAAATACCTCAAATTGCTCTAGGATGTGGGGATAACTCACTTCTCAGGACCAACTGATACAATTACATCGGAGTTTGACTGGTTGAAATTAAGAATATCCTAGAAAGAATAGTGTTTTTAGGAAAGAAAAGTTGTGCTAGCAATTTTTATCTTGAATTGTGAGGCAAAACATTGGTGGAGGATACACCAACTAGAGTTATTCAGCAGGTTACTAAACTTAGCTTGTGAAGAATTTACTGTTATCTCTGTTAAAATATATACTTTACAAAGAGACAAACTTTTCTTTACATGTTATAGAATCACCCGAGTAAGAAAAATCGAAGTGAACACAAGAATAAAATAAACATATGCAAACACACAAAATTTATGTGGTTTAATGATTGTTCACTTATGTCCACAGGCCATAACAGAGTAATCTTTTTTAATATTTAAAAGGAAGAGAGAAAAATATTATAAAAGAGTAAGGAGAAGCATATGCTTGAGGTTTCTTCTCATTCCATTTTATCCCCTGTTTATAATATCTTAACTCTTACATTGAAATTTTGTGGTAATTTTCTTGGTCAAGTAAGATGATTTCATGATAGCCTCATTTTTCATTTACTAATCAAAAGAAATTAAGTGAAAGTTTCTTTGCCAACAAAGCCGGTCAAGTATTCATGTATGAGACAACTTTGAATTTTCTTCATTCAAAAGTTTCCATGGGCAAATATGATTGTTTCAAGGAAGTTTTATTATAGTCATTATTTGATTGAAATAGTCACTACATGCATAACAATCTTTCACTTGGAGAAGGTTTCTTCAATCAATTTTTTTCTCTTTATTGACTTTCTCTTATATGAACTATATGATAATCTTCCTCTGATGCGACAACTCCAATCATCAAGTACTCTCGAGGCCAAGTAAGACAATATATAGCCTTAGATTTTGGATGGTGACTACATTGGTTAATATATCTGCTGGATTCTTTGCACAAAGTTTATTTTCCAATAAAAAGGGCTCTATCATCAATCAACTCATGAATGTGATGATACTGTAATTGTATATGCTTTGTGCTTGCATGAAATATAGGATTCCTTGCCAAATGAAGTGCACTTTGACTATAACTGTAACGACCCAATGTCGTTACCTTTCAAATTATGTCAAAACCCGCTTCAGACATCAGGACCTCGGGGAATTTCAAATTATGGCAAACAAAATTTTCCTTAGATAAAAATAATTTTTAGATCAAAGTGTCATAGTTTAGGAGAATTCGAATAATGAAAACTCCCGATTTATTTTTCTAAATTATTTAAATTCAATAAATTGAGAACATTGAAATATGTATCTGAAATTATCGTTTACAGTGTCATTATGTTAAGTATATTATTTAAAGGTTGCTTAAAAAGTTTCATCGATTTTTGAGCGCAGGTTCGGCCTCAATTAATTTTTGAAGTTTCAAACTTCAGAAATTAATTAAAAATAAAATATTTGCCATAATCGAATATTTTTGGCGCGAGGGTGTTCGTTATATCATAACACAACTCGGTGTTAAGTTTTGTTATTTTTGTACTCCAAATGACGGAAAAATACGAAAAACTTAATTTTAAATAAATATTTAATTTTCTATTTTCCTTTTTCTTCTTTCCCCTGTTTTTCCCCTGATTTTCCCTATTTTTTCTCTGTTTTCTGATCGTAGACCCCACCCCCACTGTCACTCCTTTCAGACTCAGGAATGGTCTGCCAAATGGCCGACCAGCCCTCTCAATTCCCCCCCTCTCCTCTATAAGACCCTCAGCCCTCTCCCTGCTTCCCCAAATCCTGTAGCCCTCTCCTCCTCAAAGCAGCCAAGCCAGCCTCCCTTCCCCTGTCGGCAGCCACCTTCAGCCCTTAGCAGCAGCCCCTTTCCTCCCTCAGCCCTTCCCCTCTCCTCCTTCTCCCAAAGAGTAGCCCCCCTTCTTCCTCTCCCAATAGCCCGACCAGCCGCCTCCATCCTCCGACCAGCCAGCCCCCGCTACCCTGGCAACCTCCTGCCGGCTCCCTTTCGCCACGTTCGGCCTCCCTCCATCTTTTCCGGCAACTCAAACCAAAGTAAGAAGAGAAGTTTAAGACAAAGTAAAAGAGGAAGAAAATGAGAAGAAATTTTTAATATTTTATTTTCTTTATTTCATTTCTTATTAATAAATATACTACTATATTATGTCATTGCATTATTATTGCTGTCATTAATTAATAATGAATAACAGTACAAATATTTGAAAATGACTATTACTTTCATACTGTCTATTTCAATTCAAGCATTTTTATTCTATCATTATTACTTTTTACAATCGTTTCCATTGTCTTTTCTTTCGTACATTATTATTATCATTATTAAAATGATAATAATATGCTATTACAAATATTATTGCCGCATCAGTAACTTAAAGATACAAACTTTATCAAATTGAGAAAATGAAAGAGAAATAGAATAAAAACGAAAATAATAATATTGGCTAAAAGACTAATTTAAAATATCATAAACCTAACTACAGATTGAGCGAACTGTCACTCATTCGAACTATTGAACTTTTGAACTTATAGAACAAGGTACCAGATATCTTTTATTACTCTTGTTTAAATATGCTTTTTGCTCAGCATCGCACAAATTTGTAAAAGTGCTATTAAAAGTCACATAAAATGATATATAAACAAGTTTGGATAAGTGAGTATCAAGGGTTCCGTGTTGATATATTTTTAGTCTGATCAGACAACTGCTAGGACGGGGTTGTCTGACATCGGGAGTCATAAAGAGCCTATATTGATAAGCCTTTGAGGGGGCAGGTATAGAAGTAAGTTGGGATATGTAACACAAAAATGAACCCCCCTTTTCCTCGATTTTCTACTTGCCTAACAAAATTATATTTTGCCTCAAATATCAAACGCTAAAATTCTGTATTTATTTGTGATTGCAATTATTTTTATGCCAAGTTTTAAGTGCAATTGAAATAGGTTTGCAGGGATAAGTTCGTACAGCTTTTGTTTCCTGTCAAATTAATGATTATTTTGCTTATTATTTAACATTTGTAAAGATGACATCTATTAGTACTTAGTTTCACAATTAACTGGTTTTCGAATACTTGCACTTTTGAAACGTGCCAAGATCAGGAGTTCGTCATCGAGGAAAGGTGCTAAGAACCAAGCAGTGCTGATACTGCTTCCTGTTGATTTTTCGTTTTCTTTTTGACACTTTTAAAAAGTCGTAACTTTTTTTTTCTTTTAATCTTTGTAATCAGGACTTGTGAATTATGAATAAATGAGTTATGTTTGATGTTTATATATTTGTCTCTTAAATCACTCAATATGATCTTGCGGCTAGAGGACTTATTGTTATCGCCCCCAACAACAGGTGCTGGATTAGCTCCCGCTGACCCGGCACCGATTCCTCACAATAACAATAAAGTGTATTGTTTTTTATTCTTCACCTAGTCTCTTTATGAAATTCTTCAGCCATATTATCTTTTTTTTTGCCTTTGATACTGCCATATAATCAATTTTAGTGGTTGAAAGAAAAACATATTATGAAGTTGTGACATCCTATTGATAGCTAGCCCTCTAAGTGTGAACACAACATACCCACTGGTGCGCTTTCGACCTTCAAGGTATCAACCAAATCAGCATCTGAATAACCATTCAGAATTAGCTTGCTTCTCTTAAAACAAATGATCATATATGAAGTTCCTCTTAAATATCACATAATTCATTTGACACATTCCTAATGTACCTCCTGGATTTTCCACAAAGTGCTTATTACTTCCATTGCATGAGCAATGTCTAGACTTGTACATACCATAACATACATCAAATTGCAATTGTTGATGCATATGGAATTTTAGACATTTGCTTTCTTTCGTCTTCATTTTCTGATGATTATTCCTTTGACAATTTGAATGTGCTTCTAAAGGAGTCTCCCTAGACCTTGACTTTTTAATATTGAACATACTCAACACGTTATCAATGTATTTCTTTTAAGATAATATTAGGATTCCTTCAGATCTTTGCCTGAATATTCTCACACCAAGGATATGCTTAGTAGCTTTTAAGTCCATTTTAAATTCTTTTGTTAATTACTTTTTTAGCTTGTTGATTTCTTGCATATTTGATATTGTGATTAACATGTCATCAATACAAAGCATTAGTATGATATAATAGTTTACAAATCTTTTGAACTAGCAACATTGATCCATCTCATATCTTGTAAATCCATTTTGACATACAGTAAAAACTTTGTATACCATTATCTAAGTACTTGCTTAAGCCCATACAAGCACATTTCTAATTTGCGCATACGCTCTTTATTTCCTGAAAAAATAAAATCTCATGCTTTTCTATATAATTTTCTTCAGCTAGATCTCCCTAAAAATATAGTTTTACATTTAACTGCTCTATATGTAAATTTTCAGCAGCAACAATGCTAAGGATTGTTCTTATTGTAGTCATCTTAACTACTGGAGAGAATATCTGTGTAGTCAATCTCGGGCAATTGTTGGAAATATTTGTGATGACCCATATTAGGTTGGTAACAACCAAACTAACATCGGATGCATCTTTCCGTAGGATCATATTGGCAGTTAGGTAAAATAGTAGTTAAACAAACATCCAAAGCTATTCAGATATAAGAAATATCATTCAATTTAAAGCATATAATATCTAAAAATTTATTACATGAAATTCATTACACATCAAATTATTAATCCTGGAATGAGCAGTTATTTTCCCGCGCTATGCCCTTAGATTATATCAATCGCCTCCAACTGTAGCTGATCTGGCATTATAAAAATAATGCCTTAGTGCACATTCTAAATACAAAGGATATTAAAAATATACTTAAAGCAGAGCGCAAAGCAAAATGATAATAATTGCATGAAATAATGTGTTTCAAAAATAAGAAGATAAATATGTCTCCTGCAAAATAACTGTTCTTGCACATGCCAAGTTTTCAAATAGAAAGCAATAATCGCATAAAAGTTCATGTTTATGTTTATGACTTGATATTATGAAGCAATATTAGTGGTTCTGTTGGGCAAGGCCAGAACCGTGAGGTTGCAATTAAACATGTCCTTCACCTGGGCCTCTCTCAAGGCTCCAGATGGTATCTTTCACCTGGGCCCCCGTTAAAGGCTCCAGATGGTATCTTTCACCTGGGCCCCCGTTAAAGGCTCCAGATGGCACCTTCACCTGGGCCTCTCTCAAGGCTCCAGATGGTATCCTTCACCTGGGCCCCCTTTAAAGGCTCCAGATGGCACCTTCACCTGGGCCTCTCTCAAGGCTCCAGATGGTATCCTTCACCTGGGCCCCCGTTAAAGGCTCCAGATGGCACCTTCACCTGGGCCTCTCTCAAGGCTCCAGATGGTATCCTTCACTTGGGCTCCCGTTAAAGGCTCCAGATGGCACCTTCACCTAGGCCTCTCTCAAGGCTCCAGATGGTATCCTTCACCTGGGCCCCCGTTAAAGGCTCCAGATGGAATCATATATGCAATTAAGCATGACCTTCATCTAGGCCCTCTCAAAGCTCTAGATGGCACCCTTATGACTCATGATGGACTAGCCTCATCCCTAACTTAATTTAACCTCCGTATTGGAACCCTTTGCAACATTTACAATATACATAAACATCTTTTTAACTCTCTAGCAGTAAGAGAAAAACACAACAATATAAAACAGGTTCAAAGCGATGCTTAAGCAGCAAAAGATAAAAAGCATAGAAAAGCATAAAAGTAATATCCAGTGTACCTTTTGTGCTTGACTTAACTAGATGAATCACTCACAACCTGAGGTGTCTGCAAAAATTATAATTGAGGCTTTATTAAACTATGAAACTATTTATTTTCAAAATTTAGAACTAGTATTCGTGTTCCCCAATTTATTTTTAGATGGTTACTTAAATCTAAGTCTTATAAGAGTAGATTATACAATGAGAATGTCTAATTGAATTGTTAATATTTCTACTAAACTTTTTTTTATCCACATCGAACTCATTTATTATGATAGGGCAGAACACAGGCTTCATTCAAGCAAGATTTCAAAATTATTGAATTATTTATTTATGATCTAATTTGGTATGAACTCAAGGCTTAATATTCATTAAAGTATGGATAGGAGGTTGACGTACGCACGCAGACGTCGAGCGCCACGAACCTCTCGGCGCTACGAATTGCGTCTCCTAGCTCTTCGATCGGCCGCCAGGTATGCTCTTGTTGCCGCTCTCTTCTGTGAGGGCTTGGTCACCGAGAGGAAGAAGCGAGAGGGATTGAGGGTGGTGAGAGCCTTTCGGCTCTTCTCCGAATAAATAGGACGTGCGTATGTAGCGCACGTCCGATTTATTCGGCTTAATAACCATAAGTTACGGTTATTCTCTATTTAATCTTTCCTAAAACAACGGCATACTTTTAATTTCCTTAACATTTCTTCCTAAAACAACGACGATTTAATTATTTTTCAGTTTCAGCTGATTTTATTTTTGTTGAATATGATCTTAAATGAGGAGTTACGTTTTATCAATTCAAATATGCGTTAATGAAGGTTTAAATCTCAATTTCAGTTTGAAACGCTCTTTAAAACCATCTAAATTAAGAACTGAACTGAAAATTTGAATTTTAGCGGGGTTTTAACGAAAAATTGAAATTTGCGGGAGATTTAATGAATCGGAAATTCAATGCTTGCCTTTTTTTTATGACCTAGGGTCATTACAAACTCCCCAACTTAAAAATAATGTAGTCCTCCATATTTCACCGTAATAGAAAATATTTAGTTGAGTGCAAAAAGATTTAATTAAGATTATCTGAGTTCTGAAAAAGTTTGGGATATTCTTTATTCATGTCTTCCTCTCTTTTCCATGTTGCTTCCTTCGCACTATGATTCTTCCATTGTACTTTGATCATAGGGATTGTTCTTTTCCTTAATCGACGATTATCTCGTTCTATGATTTTATCAGACAATTCAACATATGTCAAATATGGTTGGATAACAATACCGGGTACTATTATTTGTTGAGACGGTTTCTGTAGGCATCTGCGAAGAGTCGAAATATGAAATACATTGTGAACTGCCGTAAGATTTTCAGGTAGTTTGATTTTATAAGCAGCAGCTCTAATTTTAGCTATCACCTCGAAAGGTCCAATATATCGATGACTTAATTTATCGGTCACTCCAAATCTAAATACTCCTTTATAGGACTTACTTTCAAGTATACAAAGTCCCCGATTTGAAATTCTAATATTCGGTGCCTGGAATCATGGTATTTCTTTTGACGATCCTGAGCCACCACTATCCTGCTATTTATTAGTTGGATCTTTTTATTAGTTTCTTCCACCAATTCAGATCTGTAAATCTGAACATCTCCGATTTCTGCCCATGATAGGGGCGGAAGACATCTCCTTCCGTATAAGGCTTCATAGGGAGCCATGCCAATACTGACCTGATGGCTATTGTTGTAAGCAAATTCAACCAAAGATAAATATTTTTCCCAGCTCCCACTGAAGTCAAGTATGCATAACCTTAGAAGGTCTTCTAGAACCTGATTTACCCTTTCTGTTTGTGCGTCTGTTTGAGGGTGAAATGCAGTGCTCATTGCAAGGGTAGTACCTAGATCGTCGTGCACTGCTTTCCAAAATAGAGAAGTGAATCCGCTGTCTCTGTCTGACGTACTCATCTTTGGAATCCCGTGCAATCGAACAATTTCCTTAATATATATCCTGGCGAGCTTCTCTACTGAATCAGTTTGCTTTATTTGGAGAAAGTGCGCAGATTTTGTAAGCCTGTCAATGACCACCCATATGGTATCTACCCCTGATTTGCTTCGGGGTAGACTTACTATAAAGTCCATGGCAATATCAACCCATTTCCATTCCGGGATTGGTAGAGGTTGCAAGAGTCCTTCGGGCTTCTGATGTTCTGTTTTTACCAAATTGCAAGAGTTGCAATGTGCCACAAATTCTCCTATATCCTTCTTTAGTCCTGACCACCAGTACATTTTCTTCAAATCATGATACATTTTGGAACTTCCCGGATGAATAGTATAACCAGAACAATGCGCTTCTTGTAATATTGTCATTTTTAACTCCTTATCATCTGGTACCCATAATCGAGTTCCGTGATAAATGTAGCCATCCTTTTTTTGAAGATCTTTACTTTTCCCTTTCGAAATAATTTTCTTCATCTTTAGATACTCTGTCTTTTTCTTGAGAAAATTTTATGCGCTGTTCCAGCTTCGACTCTGTAGCTTCTGTAACTCCAGCAGCCAGAAGGGCATTCAATTGGCTCGTAGTTACCCATTCTATTTCTAGTTTATTTAGCTCATTAACCAGGTACTTGTTGAAAGTGACTATGCTGAGGTTTCTGAGTGTACTGACTGATTTTCTGCTCAGTGCGTCAGCTACAACATTTGCCTTGCCGGGGTGATATTGAATATCTAAGTCGTAATCACTAATAAATTCTAGCCATCGCCTCTGCCGACAGTTTAATTCTCTCTGAGTGAAGATGTATTTGAGGCTTTGGTGATTTGTAAAAATTTGGCATTTTATTCCATACAAATAGTGCCTCCATATCTTGAGAGCGAACACTACTGCTGCCAATTCTAAGTCGTGCACCGGATAGTTCTTTTCGTGCACCTTTAGCTGACGTGAGGCATAAGCAATTACTCTCCCGTTTTGCATTAAGACACACCAAGTCCTACCTTAGACGCGTCGGTAAAAACTTGGTAGTCCATCCCTTCTTGAGGTAACGTAAGAACAGGAGCGATTGTGAAGGCATGCTTTAATTTCTGAAAGGATTCTTCGCATTCCGAGCTCCAAACGAAGGGTACCAGTTTCTGTGTTAATTTGGTAAGTGGAGCTGAAATTTGAGAAAGCCCTTGCACAAATTTTCGATAGTAGCCAGCGAGACCTAGAAAGCTTCAGATTTTTGTAACAGATGTAGGTTGCGCCAATCCTTGAATAGCAAGAATTTTTGTTTGATCCACCTGGATTCCTTCGGCACCACATGCCCTAGAAAAGCTACAGAATTCAACCAGAACTCACATTTGGAGAATTTTGCATATTGTGCATTAGATCTCAGGGTCTCAAGGACTGCTCGCAAATGCAGTTCGTGATCTTCTTCACTCTTAGAGTATATTAAGATGTCATCGATGAAGACAATCACAAATTTATCCAGGTTAGGCTTTAGGACCCTTTGCATCAAATCCATGAATAACGATGGGGCGTTTGTCAGCCCAAATGACATTACTAGAAATTCATACTGTCCGTATCTTGTTCGGAACGCTGTCTTTGGAATGTCCTCATCTTTTATTCTCACCTGGTGGTATCCGGATCGAAGGTCAATCTTAGAAAATACCACCGCGCCAGCGAGTTGATCGAATCAGCGAGTTGATCGAATAAGTCATCAATGTGAGGAAGAGGATATCGATTCTTGATTGTGACTTTGTTCAACTCTCGATAGTCAATACACATCCTCATGGTACCGTCTTTTTTCTTGACAAACAACACAGGAGCTCCCCATGGTGACATACTAGGGCGAATGAGGCCCTTGCTAAGTAACTCTTTTAGTTGATTGTCCAACTCTTGTCGCTCCTTGGGAGCCATTATGTAGGGTAATTTTGATATGGGTAGCGTTCCAGGAATTAGATCGATAGTGAAAGGGCAACGGCGGCGGCTGGCAGCAGCAGGGGCAGCGACGGCGGCTGGCAGCAGCAGGGGCAGCGACGGCGGCTGGCAGCAGCAGGGGCAGCGGCGGTGGCTGGCAGCAGCGGCTGGGCAACGGCGGCGGCGGCTGGTAGCAGCGGCTAGGTGGCTGGCAGCAGCGGCTGGGCAGCGGCGACTGGGGTGGTGGCAGTGGCTGTCCCGCAGGGAGAAGTCCGAAGGCAGCAAGGGGTGGGGTCTGGAAGGTGGCGGCTAGGGTTTCCCGAGGGAAACAAGAGCCATTTTCGCTGTTTGGAGAAAACTCAGAATTTCTATTTATCAAAACTCAAATTAACATACAGATCTTGGGTATTTACAATACTCTCAAAGCAATCTAGACCTTAGAGTATTTTTAATAAACGATCGGAGGGCTAATATTCATCCCTCCGATCAATACATGAAACAGACAAAAATAAATGCAAAAATTAAATTGAAACGGACGAAAATAAATGCATAAAAATAAAACTGAAATATCAAGGCCGGTATGGATCCGGGCGGGCTCGGCGGCGGGACCCGCGTCGAAGATGGTCCCCATCAGAAATCCTATGACTATGACAACTATTTCAGGACTTCACCAAATCCGCTCTCCCCCAACAACAATTCTTTGTGACAACGTCTCGACAATCACTTTGGCCAACAACCTAGCCTCCCACACACTCACCAAACACATAGAGGCGGATTGCCACATCGTCTGAGCCTGCATCCACATAAAAGAAGTCGTCACTTAGTACATCTTCTCGGATGAACTAGCGGATATCCTCATCAAACATCTCCCTACCCCTAAACAGCTTGCATTATGTAATAAGCTTACAAGAACCTTATAATTGTAAGCTTACGGGGGCTAACAAGAATACCCCTATGCTAGGCTATAAAGCACCAGGTACCGTATCTCTTATGTAATAAGAAAATCTTTGTAAATATCTATTCTTTTTGTAAGCTTCCCTACCTCGAACCTCTTCTCCTCCTTGCAATACAGCTTTGAGTTTTCTTCATGTTTTCTTAGACAAAAATTTGGCTTCCTCATCATCTTTTGATTTTTTTTTGCAAGCATTTCAAAACTAGACTTCTTATTTGTAGTTATGTTAGATGTTGCTAACTGCTTATATTTGTACAAGTTCTAGTACCATTGACTCTGATGCTTCTGTCTGTCTTTTACAGCCATTGGAGGCCAATACATCTCAGTGAAGGCTGCAGGGAATTTGTCTACGCTCTTTGATGTAGGAGGAATTTTTGGTGGGATTCTTGCTGGTTTACTTTCTGACCAACTAAATGCTCGCGCCTTTACTGCGGCTTGCTTTATGTATCTAGCCATCCCTTCCCTGTATGCCTTCTACATCTTTGGGCCAACCTCGCGTTACATAAATATCATGCTTATGATGGTCACTGGGCTCTTTGTAAATGGACCTTATGCTCTCATAACAACAGCAGTTTCAGCCGATTTGGGCACCCACAGGTCGCTCAAGGGGAATTCTAGGGCGCTGGCAACAGTTACCGCCATTATAGATGGCACCGGATCTGCCGGTGCAGCTCTCGGCCCGCTTCTCACCGGATTTCTCTCGAGAAGAGGATGGTGTTGGGTCTTTACAATGCTCATGATCGGTGCATTTATCTCAGGCGCTCTTCTCTCTTCTCTAGTCAAATCCGAGATTGAGCACATGTGCAAGCGAAGAAGGCCTTCACCAGCTCATAATACTAGGCAAACTGCTGAAGGTATTTAATTAAAAACTATCTTACTGAAATATTTTCATCTATTTAATCAAAATGATCATTAGAATTATTTTACTTTTCAAAGAATCTTCATAGTCCCACAAATGCTACATTATATAGTACAATGCTGGATGCAAGTTACCATTTTAGGTTCCGTTTGAGGCAGTTACAGCTGATAAAGGTGCTGCGAAGCTGATATTGAGGAAGTTGCTCATGTTGCTGCTATTTGAATACTCTATTTACATATTGCTGCACAAGATGTAAGCAGTGGATGGCAGTGCCGATGGACAATCGGAAGCGGACTATCGGCGAGTTGACGAGCATTGGTGGTGATGGTGGAAGGCTAGGGACAAAACATTAAATTTCATTTACTAATAAACAGAAAGTAGTTAGGTTGCACTTTTGAAACTACTTCTCAGCAACTTTGTTGAGTTGCTTCTTAAAGAAGCAGACGCAGATAAAAAGCTGATCTCATATGGAAGAAAGCTTTTTATAAAATGCAGCCTCAAGAAAGCTGCTCCAAATGCAATCTTAATTCACAAACATTGGTTTTTTTATTGGAAAGGATAATATGCTTATTATCTTTGGGTAATTGCAGTTGTGATTGATACTACTGATTTCATTTTTGCAGGATTAGTAACCGTGCCATTTTTGCCACAGAAGGCATCTGATGAGCAATAACTGGCTTCTAACTTGAGCTCTGACATTATACAATAACTCAGGTACTTAAACATAAAAATCTGTCTCTGAAATTAGCAAAAAAAAAAAAAAAGATGGTATCATTTTTGAGTTTTTTGGAAGGTATCAGCTCTTTACGATTTTTTCTATTCTGTTTCTTCTTTTCTGTAAAATTCTCTATTATAATAAGCTGCATTTGTTGTATCAATCAAATTTTTAATTTTAATTTTTTTATAACGAGTAATTCCTTAAGAGTTATGGTCGTATTAAACATAAGGATATGGCAATGCCTAAGCACCTCACCTAGAGTTGGGATAATATAAATTCTTTCATGTACAGCTGGTATATTATTTGGAATTTTTTTTCAATGATAATCCTTTTGGTTTGAAAGTATTTACCTACGACATATGTGTGTTCGGCTTGTAAAAATTGAATGTTTTTCTTTTATTTACTGCTCTTGATGAGATAAATTTTAGTTTGTGCTTGAATTGTAGCATATAGCTAAGAGTTGGAATTTGCATTCGTCCAAAAAGATGTTTCTTCATTCTCTATTTCTAAGTCAATCTGCTCTGAGAAGCAGGTAGGGAATCAGTTGTTATAGCAGGACCAAGCTTGGATGAGTGCAGAAGATGTGATCGTCGCCCCTTTTGAAGACAAAATCGAGGCTGAAGATGATCAGGGTCAAATACAATCATCTGTAAGTTGTTTTTTTTATTCACACCGTTTGATGGATTTGATTCACGAGAAGTCTGGAGATTAGGGTATATAATTTTTAATAAGTTTCAATTGCATGCCCAATAGTTTTGCAATAACGATTGCAATCAGTGATTTTTGAAAATCATTGATTACCGTAAGCCTTTAGCATTAGAACCTTAGGTCATTGTAACATCATGCTACACAAAGACATAAGCTACTGAAGGATGAATTAGACTGATGGCGGCGTCATTAATTTTTAGAGAATTTTCAAAAATGGAATCAAGAGCCAACAAAAATGAAGTCTCAAATCTGAAAACCCTCTACAAGGATGGATACCTTGGAGAAAATTTGAGTTTAATCTGATTCATTTGATAGTTTTAGGAGGATGAATAGAGACCATTGAATGGCCAAAAGAGATAAAGGAAAATTGAAAGGGTTTAAGCATCTCTGCCTCTGTGAGCAACATGGCAGGTTTTTCCTCCAATGTTGAAATTCGCTTAATATGAACATTGGAGGAAGCGGTAGGACAGGGAGACGCCCTAGAAATGACTAGAACAAGAGATTAGTCGTTCCAATCAGGAGGGTAAACCTTTCGACATACAATCGAAGCGTTTGCCAAAATTGGATTCACGATCCGGCTCTAGCCCTAGGTGGGGAGCCTTGAGCGAAGGCACAAGGAATAGCTCCATGAACCACCAAAGGAATACGAATGTTTTGATCCAAAAATGCTCAGCCCAGTTGATGTGAATAAGAGCTACAATCCGATGCCAACTATAATAACAACCTATCAAATGATGGTTTTTCCCTCACAGTGTCTATATAAGACACGGTATTAGTCTAATGAAATATACATAACCATTTTCTCTATTCTCTCCTCACTCGTTTTTCCAACATGGTATCAGAGACGGAAGATCCCGATCCCGATCCACCTCCATCGCTGATCTTCTCTCATTCTTTTTTTTCTCAACCGATCATCGTCTATCTCTTCTGCAATGACGGTGAACGCATCAATGCAGCCGTCGGCGCCTTCTGCTCACCTGTCTCAATCATCGAGATCGAATGCAGATCCTTTCAGTCCAACACTAGCTGCCATTCATCATCTCTTCCCAGTAAAGGCTGATGGCACAAACTACACACTCCGGAAATTGCAATTTCTTTTGATTTTTTGATCTCATGATCTGCTACGGTATGTAGATGGCTCGCATCCTCCGCCTGCTAATGGAGTCGATGAATTCAATCAAAATGCCATCACTTGGTACAGACAAGATCAATTGATTTGAGTTGGTTGATCTCCTCCCTAACTGAAAAGGTTTTTGCTCAAGTCATATAATGTGTTTTAGCTGCTTCAATGTGGTCTGCACTTGCTTCAATAAACACTTCCTCCTCCTAAGTTCGCCTCCAGCAGCTGGAGCTCCAACTGAGCAGCCTAAAAAAGGGCTCTCTAAAGATATGACTGAATACATTCAGCAAGCTAAAGATCTCGCACATCAACTCATCGTAGTCGGGTCTCCCGTCACCTTACCACAATTAGTTCTCTGCATCATAACAAGTTTGGAATCTGATTTTTCTCCCATCACGGCTGCCATTACAGCCCGCATAACTCTTGTCAAGCTTGATGAACTCACCGACATCCTTATAAACCATGAGCTAATGTATGTGAATCAATCCAACGAGCAAACTCCAGCTCTGATTCTGGCAAATGCAGCTCACGTCTACCCCATTACGCCTCCCTTCCATGGTCGCGGAAATTCCCTATGTGGTCGAGGGCGCGACAACGACAAAAAGCAGTTCACCGTTCAATGTTAATTTTGTAATAAATTCGGCCACACTGCTGTCAACTGCTAACATTGACAGAACTTCACCTTGTATCCAAGTGATCGTTCATCCACCGTCTCACCTACCTCATATCACATCTCTGTTGTAGAGCAGTGGTACCTTGATTCAGAAGCCACTCATCACATGCAGCCATCAAGGAAAAACCTACAAAATCTACAGTAATACAATGGGCGTGAAGGTTTGAAAATCGGTGACGGCACATCCTTACCCATAACTCATACAGGTTGAATACCCTCTCGTCTGCCTCAAACACCTTTCATCTAAATCAAGTTTTACTCGTTCCTAATATTTTAAAGAAACTTCTATCCATTAGCCGTTTTACCTTAGATAACAATGTTTTTATTGAATTTTATCCTTCATGTTGTGTTGTCAAGGATCTATCCACGAAACAAGAACTCCACCGGGGCACGCTCATTAACAGTTTCTACACTCTCTCGCTTCCACACCATCCATCCTCCAACCTCAGTCATATGGAATCTTCAGATCTCTGGCACTACCGTCTTGGTCATCCGGGATCAGACAAAGTTCAACACCTCACCAATACATTGCAAATAAAACTCATATATACTTTACCCCTGTTGAGTCATTATATGGAAACATAATTATATAATTTTTGTTGATGATTTTTTGAATTTTACTTAAATATATCCTCTGCAAAAATCTGAAGCTCTCGATATTTTTCTCAAGTTTATAACTGTGGTTGAATATCTCCTATCCTCTTGAATCACCACTTTTCAATTTGATGGAAGTGGCGAATACAAAAATTTCACTACCACCCTTGCCTCCCTTAGCATACACCACCATTTTTCTGCCCCATATACCCCTGAACAAAATTGTAAAGCTGAACGCAATTATCGTGACATTGTCGAAACTTGTAACGACCCGTGGTCGTTACTTTGCAAACTAGGTCAAATTCCGCCTTAGAAATCAGGATCTCGGAGAATTTTGAATTAGGGAAAACAAATACCTCTAGATAGAAATAAATTTTTAGATCAAAGTGTCATAGTTTGAGAGAAATCTGGATAACAGAAACTTCTGCGTAATTTTTCCGAACTTTTTAAATTCAGTAAAAATCAAGAACATTGAAATACATGTCCGAATTTATCGATTTTTGTGTCGTTATGTTAAGAACATTATTTAAAAATATGCTCCTAAAGTTTCATCAATTTTGGATCGTCAGTTTAACCTAAATTAATTTTTGAAGTTTAAAACTTTCGAAATTATTATAAAATAAAATATTTGTCTGAATAGAAATTTTTTGACGCGAGAGTATTCATTACATTATAACACACCTTGGTGTTAAGTTTCGTTGTATTTGGGCGTCAAACGGCAAAAAAATATGAAAATTTTAACAAGTAAATTTTTAAAATAATTCTTCAAGTTTTTCAGCTTCCCCCACCCCCATCTTTTAACCCTTCATCTTCTTCTCCCTCTTTTTTTATTTAAACCTCTCCCCCTATCATATCTCAACTAGCAACCCCCTCTCGTCTCCCAACCAGCAGCCCCCTCTCCTCTCCCAGCCAGCCACTAGCCCCGGCAGCCACTCCGGCACCCCATTCAGACCCTCCAACCCAACCAGCCCCCTTCCTGGCTCTCCAAAACACCAGCAGCCCTCCTTACCCCTCTCAAACCCCTCCAAACAGCAGCAGCCCTCTTCTTGCCGGCCATCAGTAGCCACTTCGGCCACCTCCTGCAGCTGTCCAGCTCCCTCAGCCTCCCGACAATACTATCCTAGGTAAGAGGAGAGGAAAATGAGGTAAAAACGAGGAGATTTTACTATTATGTATTTCATTTTATATACTTAATATTTTATTATTATGAAATTAAATATGATAAACTTTATGTCATCACATTAGCATTGTTATCATTAATCAATAATGATTAACAACTTTTTGTATTTTTCCGCCGTTTGGCGTCCAGATACAACGAAACTTGACACTGAGGTGTGTTATAATGTAATGAACACCCTCGCGCCAATTTTTATTTATTTTGGCATCCAGAGATAACATATGCAGTAATGATAACAATGTTAATGTGATGACATAAAGTTTATCATATTTAATTTCATAATAATGAAATATTAAGTATATAAAATGAAATACATAATAGTAAAATATCATCGTTTTTACCTCATTTTCCTCTCCTCTTACCTAGGATAGTATTATCGGGAGGCTGAGGGAGCTGGACGGCTGCAAGAGGTGGTCGAAGTGGCTAGCCGATGGCCGGCAAGAGGAGGGCTGCTGCTGTTTGGAGGGGTTTGAGAGGGGTAAGGAGGGCTGCTGGTGTTTTGGAGAGCCGGGAAGGGGGCTGGTTGGGTTGGAGGGTCCGAATGGGGTGCCGGGGTGGCCGGAGTGGCTGCCGGGGCTGGTGGCTGGCTGGGAGAGGAGAGGGGGCTGCCAGTTGGGAAATGATATGGGGAGAGGGCTTAAATAAAAAGGGAGATGGGAGAAGAAGATGAACGGTCAAAAGATGGGGGGTGGGGGGAAGATGAAAAGTTTGAGGAATTATTTTGAAAATTTACTTAAAGTTAAAATTTTCGCATTTTTTCACCGTTTGGCGTCCAGATACAATGAAACTCGACACCGAGGTGTGTTATGATGTAATGAACACCCTCGCGCCAATTTTTTTTTATTTTAGACAAATATTTTAATTTATATTAATTTCTGAAGTTTTAAACTTCAAAAATTAATTTAGGTTAAACCGACGATCCAAAATTGATGAAACTTCATGAGCAGCTCTTAAATATTGTTCTTAACATGACGACACAAAAATTGATGAATTTGGACATGTATTTCAATGTTTATGATTTATTGAATTTAAGAAAATTCAGAAATTAAAGCGGGAGTTTCCGTTATCCGGAGTTCTCCCAAATTAAGGCAGTTTGATCTAAAAATTTATTCTCATCTAAGGGTATTTTTGTTTGCCCTAATTTGAAATTCTCCGGGATCCTGATTTTCAAGTTGGGATTTTGACCTAATTTGCAAAGTAACGACATTGGGTCGTTACACAAATAGTCTTGATGATTTTTTTGATAGCTAGAGGAATATGGACAGATCTAAACCAATGAATAAGCAAAGGCCACAAAGAAATTGAGCAATTGCAACCGACCGACAAGAGGGAGGTGCTTCTGAGCTCAGCCCAAAGTCCATGCACAGACTTTATCTACTAAAGAATTACAATGTTTCGATTTGATGCTAGTAGGCATGATAGAAAGACCCAAATACTTTGTAGGACAATCACCAATATCCAAATTCATAATTCTCGCAAGGCGAGGACCATTCTCAACCTTCTAGAAAAAAAATAACAAATTTTGTGAGGTTTAACAAGAGACTCGATGCAACAAGAAATGTGTTGAGCACAACATTAAAATTCGTAATGTTCTGATTCGAAGCTTCACCAAGCAAAGAAGTTCATCAGCAAACATCAAGTGCGAGCAATTGAAACCCCTGTGAGAAAGGGGGCAGAGATCTTTCTAGAGATACTTGCATAATCTACAAGGGAAGAAAGGTCATTCATGCCAAAATGAACAAAAGAGACGATAACGAGCATCCCTGTCGAAGACTTGTCGAAGAAGGAAAGTAGCCAGTTGTAGAACATTGACATTAATAGAAAATTTGACGTCTTTGATGCACGCTCCAATCCATTTAATCATTTTTTCCTGAAAGTTTAGCTTGATCAATATATCAGAAATATAATGTTTTTTGACACTAAAGTGCTGTAGGAGATCAATTTTAGCACAAAATAATTTGTTGGGGCTATAGCTAAACATTCTGAGAACTTCATTGGAAAAATTTTATGATGAGAGAGTTGTCTCCTTGAATGAAAGCAGCTTGGGCGGGATGAATCAAATCACACAAGTGGCTACGGAATCTCTTAGCGATGAGTCTAGAGATAACTTTGTAAATAGTGCTGCGTGAGGATATGGGTTTGAAATCTTCAATCATTTTACCATTTTTTGCTTTTGGAATAGGAGTGATCGGAGAGTGATTTAGCTAACGGGGAATTTTAGCCGTGCCAAAGAAGTGAGAGATGCCTCCACAAACAAGCTTGCCAACAACATCCTGCGATTTAAAAAAAAAAAAGAATTAAAATTGTTAGGACCTGAGGATGCATTACCTCTAATGTCAAAATTATGTCAAGACCCGTAAAAGGACTTTAGATATTAGCATGATAAGAGTCATTAATTGAAGCAGAACATGAGAGTTGTAAACACCCGATCATGCCTTCAAATTTCAAAGAGAAGTAAAAAGGAGACAGCCTCCGCCCCAGTGACTGTCAATAGCCCTCCAATGATGATTCCTTCTGAAATTCATTTGTGCATAGAAAATTTTGAGATTATCTTCACCCAAAGTGAGCCAATGGGCTTTGGATCGTTGTTTATCCCAAGAAACCTGATCTACAATTGCCTCATTCAGCAGCTCCTTCTGTAACTTGGCTTGATCCACTCTAATAAGCTTATCTGAGGCTGTAATAATTCTGGGATGAGATTTCTATTTGAGGCTGTAATAATTCTTCTTAGTATAAATTTATACTATATACATATATTTATATTTATTTATGTCTGTGTATTATTTCACCTTAAATTTTGATTGACGAATTAACATTTTATTAAATTTAAAATTTCCTGGGATGTAGAATTCTAAGAAAATTTAGTTGTTGAGAAATTATGCAGTCAGATAGTTAATTTAATTTTAGTAAATTGTCTATATCCTAAGATAGTATTTTGACAAAAAATTTCATTATTACTTGTTTTTCTTTTTATACTTATTTGTTGCCTATAGTTGAAAAAAATAATGGAATGTAAAATTTTATGATTTATTACTTTAAAATATTCTAAAAATAGAAGAGAGCATATTTTATTTGTGATTTTTGTATTACTCATAATAGATAATCAAACCTTATTTTGGTGGACTCACCCAGATACTCCTATTTCTTATGTATGGATTCATTTATGATATTAGAGTATATTTTTTGAAAGAGTATTGTTACACTTGCATATTATTATACATCAAAATATATAGATGATGTGTCAATCTAATGTGTAAGTAGATTATTGATTTAATGTATTTTTTTATATGGTTCATATGCAAAAATTTATAAAAAGAAAATTTTTTATTAATCTTGTATATTTTTTTGGTGTATATTTTTATGTAAGCATAATATTATTTTTTCAAAATATCACTTTTTGATGTCAATACTTATTATTTGATAACGAGCAATTTCTTACAAACCTCTTACTACAATCATATCATAAGATAGCAATTAATAGTTCTTTAATAATTGTACTATGGAATTGTTTCTTAAAAATAACTTTTATAGTTAAAATAAAGTACCTAAGATATGATTAATTTTGTGTAAATAAACAATAAGTATAATGTTTTTTTTCTTATGAGTTCATATGAGAAAAAAAAAACTATTGTTCATAAATACTATTTTTTAATATTTTTGTATGAGTGCATATAAACATTACTATTTTTTTTGAGGTTTAGCATTTGTCTATTTTTCAATAGTAATCATGTAATTTAAAAATTTTATTTTTACATATTTTTTTTTTCTATTTTATACCAAATTTTGCTACTCTAAAAGGAATAAAGTAATATAAATAAATGATAAAAGAGAATATAATGTATTAAAAGAGGGCTAATGATTAAAATAACATTTTGCTAAATTTAAACAATATTTCTTGAAAGTGTATTAATAAGATAATATCATGCGTCTAAACCCAAGGCTAATTGATGTTAATTGAGATTCCCTAATTGAAATCATGATTCAATAAATTGTCTAAAAAAAAAAGCCCTAGGTACTGATAAAAATACAAAGTATTTCCCTAAATGTTAATCATATTCATATATTTGTAAAACCTTACTAAATTAAAAGCATTTTATGCTTAAATTGATTAAGAAAAGTCATGATGTAAAGAAAGCAAGTGAACTTTTATGTGGGGGTTAAAGTTTATAAAAAAAATTTGAGTATTGCTATACGTACACATTAGTATATATTAAAATATATAAAAAATGATATGTCAATTCAATGTGTAAGTAGAGTATTAGTTGAATATATTTTTTTATGAGATTTATATGTAAAAATTAAAAAAAAAAAATTTTTTTTATTAATTCTGAATATTTTTTGATATATATTTTTATGTAAATAAAGTATTTTTCTTAAATTTTTGATTCTATGAGTTATAATAAAGAATGGAGACCAATAATAGTTCAACTTTGACTCAGTGAAGCTTAATTTCTTAGCCTTTTTCGGGTAATGACACTGATATAACCTTTTTCTTATTTTCTTACTGGGGACAAAAATATACATCCCTTTGCCACCATTAAAATACAAACTCAGAGAATAGATGGGTTGTTGGGAATGGGCTATCCATCACAGATCAGCAGTTTAAGGGGCTTTCCTTAAAATAAAAGGACCCCCACTGCTCTTTTCCACCCTGTATCCATAATCATTTTACTAACCTGCAATAATATTGTTAAGAAAAAGAAATATGGAAAGCAGCGACAGCTAAGGGTTGAATGAAAAAGTGGCATGGTGGGGTTTCTAGAACTGATTTTCATGGCCGAATTTAGGTTAGGTCCGACTTTGCTTTCAGTTTTAGTTGTTCCTTTTCTATTATATGGTTGCGAAAAAAGGTTGGATGATAAATCTGAGAATAATTTGGTTGTTGGAGGAAGTTTTTTGATCAGCAGGGGCTGTGGATAATGTGATGATGTGTATTGAGTTTATTGGCTGTGTTCTGCCCTCTTGCTCTTTTCTTTGTTGTGGTTCAGTCGCTAAGACTATAGAAGTTTTAAATACGGATAATGCTTCGCTGTCTCACATATAACGTTTTGTTTGATTTAAATTATGTTCTACAAAACCTTGGGATTTTAGAAAGTAAATTTTCCAGTTTGTTGCATTCTAATTAGCCATTGTTTCTTAATATTTGCACCATTAACTTGAGGTCCTGATTTCAATCCTATAAATATGAGGGCAAATATACACATTTTTTATAGACATATATTCTTATGTATGTATGCATAGGATATATATTTCTTTATGTATATATATACATAGCATATATATATCCTATAAACTATGCTCTTGGTATGACCCGATTTTGCAATAGGTCTCCTCACTTGGATGCCACTGTTGATTCTTGGATAGTACTTATTTGGACTAATTTTCATGGTATTAGATTCTTTGCTTTATATAGCTAGTGTAGTAGGTGAACCTCTACAACTTTTTAACATCCTTAAAGTTTAATCATAGTTAACTAAGGCTATAGCAACCCAGACCAAACCCTAGCCAAATGAGTTACGTGCCCAGATGTATGACTGTAATGACTCTAGATCGTTATCGGATTAATCAAACCGTAATCTGATTTAATTAAGCTTGAGTTGATTGCAGTCTTAGCAATGAAATGATTTGACCAAAAAAGACATTAATTGATAATAATGAAATATCATAAATTTTTTATTTTGGGGAAAAAAAGGAAAAAGTAGGGGAAATAATTTATTGCTCAAAATTAAAAAATAAATGTATATCTAGATTTCTCAAACCCAATTATGCAAATGACGAAAATATTATAATTTTTGAAGTTAAAATAAATTGAAAATAAATTAATTAAATTTCTTATTTCTTAAATTAATAATCCATAGGTTTAATTAATTAAAACAACTAGTGGAATCGCAGCCGTTGGATATGAGACCAGATTAAAACAACGATCTATTAATATCATTATTATTTTTAAAGGTTCAAATGAGGGTTGGACTTAAGACTACAAACTACAATCTAATTACTATTATTTCTTTAAAGCGGTCATTGGATCTGAGACTATATTAAAACAACGACATATTAATATTATATTTTTTTTGTAATGATTCGAACGAAAGTTGAACTTAAGACTATTAACTACAATCTAATTACTATTATTTCTTGAAAAATCCTAATTTTTATTAAAATCCTTAAATCCACTAAATAGTTATTGATTTCTCTCCTTAAGAATCTCTCAAGTTCAATAAATATATATTCTAAATATTTGATTATTAAACTAAGGTTGACATTCTATAATATCAAAGTATGTTGAATGCAATCCATTAACAATACTACTACTACCTAATAGATAAAGGAATTTAAGGTTGATTGATTTCTACTTCTAATGTTTGATCAATTTAGGATCTTGTGGTTTGATATAATCCTACCATAATTCTTAATTAAATTGTCTAACAATAATCTACTATAAGCTAAACTAAGTCCTAGGTTATTTAGAAGATCAATGGGTCAAATTAAAATTATGTTGCATTTTTATTAAAATAATAATAACTTATGGTTCAAAAATTGATATTTATACATTGATACCAAAATACCATAATTTTGGTTTTTTATGATTTTACATATTACAAGGAATCCATGCACATAATTTACTGAAATATGAGCTCTCAAGGCTAAGGGTTCATTAATTATCATTTCCTGATCATTTTAATATATTATATCAATATATTTAGAATAATATTTCTAATTCTATTATATTAATTTATTTGGAATTAATCTGCCATAAAATTCTTATTTATTAAAAAGGAAATATTTGTTTGAAACATTCGTTTTTCTCAGAAACAATGGAATTCAAATCTGTCAGGTCGTGGGACCCGGCGGGGACTGGTCACCTAAACTCCAGAGCTTTGCTTAATGAAAAATGGTAAACAATATACCAAAATGATCATGAGTTCAAGGCCTACCTTCGAAACCTAAAAATCTTATTAATGCTTAATTATTTCTCTATTTCATGAATCCAAAATTTTTGGTGTTAGAGTTTACTATTGAGGTCGAATACTCCTTCCACAGTGAACCATTTGGTTCACTTAGGATCTCTACATGTTCCTTGGGTTGAGGATGACCCAAGGAACCTAAGAACCCTAAGGATGGTGGCCTGGTTCTCTGTAACCTTTACTCCAAATTTCTTACTCTACAGTGTTGTTGAACTTGACCAAAATATATCTCATTTGAGCTCACCTGAGCTCAATTGAAATCAATAAGGTCTACAATCAACTTAGAAATAACTATCGAGCGAATTGTTGGATTATGGTAGCAACGTTAAAAGGATATTGGGGGTACCTTGGCTTCTGGTTCGCTGACATGTTGCTGACGGGAACTCCTAGCTTTGAGCAACAAGATGATCATATCCTCTTCCTGAAGCTCCTAGGGATCTTTGGAAGCTCTCAAAGCTCATATGGAGGTAGGGATTATTGACACTAGCTCCTATGGTCGTCAAGTGCTTACAAAAAGAACGATAGCGATGGAAGTGAATGAGGAGTAACCATTCTCTAGAAAAATCAAATGAATTCCTCTCAACAAAAAAATATTTGGCATGAAGAAAAGAGGAGGTCGTGAGATCTAGTAACAACCCAAGATTATTATTCAGCTTAATTTTAATTTAATCATATCCTAATTATCATTTCGTTAAGTTCATCTGGCTGTTAGAACCAAACCCTGAAGATTTGGAGCGATTCAAATAATTGGAATATTTTAAAAATATTTAATTAATTAAAAAATTGAGATATTTAATTTGACCTTGAAATCTAAATCCAACTTCGTCATTGCGATCATCAACCCCAAATTAGCTAAGGGTGATATTTTGGGCGTATTTGGAAGTCATCGGATTTTCTTGAATATTTTAATATAATTAAATACACTGGAAAATAGAATAATTAAATAATCATCGGAATCAAAATTCAACTTTGCCATTGAATTCCTTACCCCCAAATTAGCTATGGGTGAATTTTTGGGATTTTTCGGAATGCGTTTATCAAATTTGAATTTTTAATAAATTAAAAAATAGAAATGAATAATTATTTATTCATTTAAAATCCATTTTTTCCTTATTCTATTTTTTCCTGGCTGGCTCCATTCGGCGCCTTACATCCTCCCCTCATTCGCACGCAAGAGCCTATCTCCTTCCCTCCTTGCTGATGTGAAGGCTCATGATGGAGCATTCCTCTCTTCTCCTCCTTTAAGAAGAAAGCTCAACCCCTCCACCTTCCATTGCTCTCAAGCTGAAATCCCTTCTTCCTTCCTCAAGCTTCTCCTATTTCCTCCATTGCTGAGCTTGTTGCTGAAGGAAAGCTTTCAAGTCTCCAAAGTTCTTGAAGAAAGCATAGTATTCTTCTTTCATTCTAAGGCTAAGGTACTCATTTGCTACCCACTTCCTTGACTACTCTTTTGATTTATTGAAGTACTGTGAATGACATGTTCATTAGCTATTGTATGAAATCTATGTATGATCGTCGAGCCTCAATCTGACTCAAATGAGTTCGATCGAAGTTCGTTTATCCATTGAAAAATGCTGTTAAAAACTGTGAAATTTATGTGTACTTGTATCTAGGGCATTAATTTATGTTAGTTAGGATAATCCATTCATGCCGATTTTGGTATTAATGGAAAGGTCTCGGAAAGACCTTTCAATCGGTATATGTCACCACATGTGAGGAGCCCAAAATTGGGAGTATTTGAGTGTAAAAGGAGACCCATTACGATTTTCGCACAGACGAAATCACCGTCAGGTGCTGTAGCATGCCTGACAGTTCTTGGCACGTCAGCACGCTGCAGTGTGCCGTAGCGGCATAATAAATTGATGAAGCATAAAAATTTGATGAAATTAAATTAATCTGCCGTAGCGCGCCGCAGCACTGAAATCCGCAGCAGTGCCTGAAAGCGATGTCGTGCGCCGCAGCATCCAAATCTCGAAAAATTCTAGCCTCGTAGTGCGCCGCAGTGCTGCAATCCGCCATAGCGCGCCGTATCGCCTGACTCTCGGCCAAAAGGTGCTACGGCGTGCCGTAGCGCCCAGAATTGCCCGAAAGTGCCAAGAACTGTCCGGAATTGCCCGGATTTATGATTTTTCGTAATTTAATGACCATAGGATCTTAATGGGGCTGAAATACATCAAATCTAAACCTAAATTTAGTGAAATTAAGCATTGTATGAATGTGTAAGTGAATTTCAATGGGAAATCCAACATTTTACCATGAACAACATGTTTTAAATCTCCTAAATATTTACTTGCATATTTTGTGCTAAATAGTAATTAGTGTAATGGCCTTGATTACTTAATGTTTTTAATCAATATGATATTTATATGATTCAGTAAAAATAGTTGTATGTTAGAGAACTTTAGCTTGATTTGGACATCTTGATTTACTTAACTTAATGTTAAACTCAAATTGAACATAAGAATCTTAAGAACTTGATTAAGTAAATGATACTTAATCTAAATTTAAAATTTATCATCAATAATACACAAATAATGCATTGATTGGTCATTGATCTATATATCAATAAAATAGTCTGAATTGGGTTATGATAGGGGTTAAACCCTAACCTATTTGATTATGACTTTTGAATCCTTAATCACTTAATCAATTAACATGATTAAAAGATAATTCAACTAATATTATTTCAATAACACATCTGATTTAGTATTGACCTTAAGTTATTAAAATAGAAGTGCTAAGGTTAATAATGAGCTTATGTGATTTATCATCTGAATATAAGCTTAAGATTCATAATTTTCTTTTATATAAGATTCTTAGTATAAAAATGATAATAAAATTATATTGATTTATGAAATGATCTAATCATAATAATATTCTTAATTTTATCTTATAATTGTAGAATATGATGTAATCAGATAGGTCTAATCATCTGATCTGATCAATTTAATCCAAGCCCAATAAGTGAATCTTATAAATTTAGTTTAATTATTAGAAGTATAAGATCTTGATGATCTTGCTATAAGAGTATTTTGAAATATATAAAAGGCATAATCAATGCTAGTACATTGAGGTAGGAAGGGCTTATCATAATATATTGAGTAGGAACTTAGATAATCCTTCTTAATCTTAGAAGTTGATCATAAAACTTGTGGTAGAATTCACTTAAAATATTAGAATGAGATTTATCCCATGTGATAGTAACCCATATTGAGTGACTTTTTGGTCACATCTTTGGAGCTTTGAGTAGGACTCGCCTAATTAGAGTAAAGATTTATAATTTTGATAAATCCTTGATTATTAAATAGAATTAACTGAGCTCAAATTATTGGTTGGTTATGATCATGCATACCCATGGTGCTGAGTTACTTCAGTAATATTCAAGTTTGGATGAGTCACTCTAATGTGGACTTATGACCAGGTGCTTTCCCGAAGGATAAGCCGAATACAGTCCTGCTGTGAACTAGGATCTTAGTTTGGGAGAATAATAATTGCAATAGGGTTCTGCCTCCTATTTTGTGTGTGCCTCGATAAGTGCAATTATAATCAAACTAAGTGCTAAACTCACCCTATTGGGAACATACAATTATGTGTATACGATATTTCCAATTAATTATTTCAAGTAAAGACCCTAAACAAGAGAAACTAATTATTGAAATTAAAATCTATGAGTCAGAATCCTTCTAGTAGGATTTTGCACAATAAAGATATTTGAGTCATAATCTGATTTTAAAGCATCTCTGGATTTTCTGTATTTTTAAGTTATGTAGTGTAGAGGCATGAGCATGAGCATAAGTATGATGTATGAGTATCAGTGATGATTTATGAGTTACGGAATATTGCATACATCAACAAGGGAAACTTAGGATGTTCAGACATCACAGTAAACTATATTTCCCAATATGATGCATGTAGACATTAGACCGTATGGCTCATAGCAGTTCAATAATAATTCAGTTGCATATTAGTGGCATACAATATTGTGGCATATTCATATGCATAATTTTAGTGGCATACAGCATAGTTTTACATACTATTAACTCAGTTTCAGATCATATACTATTTTATTTGTTTTCAATATTCATTATACAATAAGCTTTTCTTTACTCCGTTTTATACAGTTTTAGTTATTCAATTACTTTTATAGTCTTTTTGCAGCTTTGTTTACTTTACTGTTAAATGTAAATAATTAGAATTATTTAGATTATTTTCGATGTATTAGACTTATTGTCTAACACATGGTACTTTTAGGATCTGATAATTTGCTAGATCTTGAGCAGCATGTTAAGCTAGGTCAGGAGGACTCTCAGCAATTCAAGAGGAGTTCGTGGAGCCTTAGTGGACCTTCTTTTAGCCTTATTGTTTCTTTATGTTTTTAGTTAAGTTTAGTATTTAGACTTTATTTTAGTATTATTTTAGTAAATAGTTTGTAGTAATTCTGGATGCATTTACTTTTCTGTTCTGAGATGAATGTTCCTTTTCTGTTCTGTGATGAATATTCTGGATGTATAATGTGCTTCCGCACTCTGTTTATATATTACTTATACTTAGTATTGCGATGTGATCATCATACTGGAAATACTGATATTATATATGTGTGTGTTGTATTTTTCATATTGTATTTTAAATTCAATGTATGTATTTATCTAATACTTAGGATCAGAATACTACTCTTATCTTAAGTATTAGCTCTTGACCCTCCTTTGGGGTTGAGTCAGCAGCCTTCAGTGTTAGTTTTGAGCTATTCGGGGAGATGGGTTATGCCTTCCCGAGTAGCGCACCGCTCCGCCGCTGAAATTGATTATGTTATCGCTTTTACGTACGGCGATGGGGCGGGGTGCTATAGGTACGTCTAAAGTACGATCGTGCTGGAGGCTGAGCTGGAGAAGATGACGCTGAACAGTGCGCTTCTGATCTTGGCCCTTCGATCCATCGTACGACTCTATTTGCATCAGATGCAATTTATAATATCGAGTTTGATAATAGATGTTGGATCTGGGCTTAAATCAAATGGCTGAAACTTGATAAGACTGTGAAATTAACTCATGTTGTCTGATCAGATCACTTGAACACCCAACGACAGTGATTCGATGAATCGACTACTCATTGTTTGGGATATAATAACAGATTTATGTTGTTTTGATATTTCAATGGCTAACTATTGGAAAAAGATTAATAATAATTAAATTAATTAATTTAAATTATAATAATTAATATAATTTGTATTTATTCACATATCTTGATCAAATGAGCTCAAAATATTCTCAAAATTTTACTCATAGCTAATTTAGGTGTGATGAATTTAAAATGTAGTTAGTAGGTCATAATATTTTCTTATTTTCTAAATGGTTAAAATATAATAAAATATTTATTTTATTCATATGACTTTCAATTTCTCCCAATATTTCATAATTTGCTCCTAATATTGTTTAAAGTATAATGGTAGTGATTTTAGCTTAATTTAATCTCTTTTAACTATGTAATAGCTTATGGTTGTTACACCCAAGACTACATTACTTTGAGAAGCTTCAAGAAAGCTATGGGGACTGATATATCACCTCAAAGACCACTTAAAACTATCATCAAGGACTTTACCCTAGAGCCTTCTTCTCATTACTCGACATCTTTCCAGCGGTCGTATGGCAATCCCTGACCACTAGTAGCTCACCCCAGCACCTCTACTATCTATTGGTGATCTGGAGAAGTTATTGGAGCCATGAGTTGAAGCATTATAGATGGGAAACCCCCCTTCTCTTTTGAACTCGAGAGCTTAGATTTGGGCTAACCTAAGTGGATCTCTTGCAAGCCAGGGTCAACCTAGCTGCATTGAACACTTGTAGATCCTTGAAGGTTAAGGCCAACCTAGCCTTATTTTATATTGTTGATTGTATCCTAGTCCTTGAGTGTTTTGCCCTTAGAATGGGTTGGTCTTTGATCAACTGGGTTTGAGCTTGAGTTAGATCACTCTACTTCAAGACAAAGAGGTAGATTGTGATGACCCACTTAAGTAGTAATAATTGAAACTCTTAAACATCGAGGCGCCTTTTCAGATATCGGTGGAATTCCTGATAAGAACTCCAAAGTTAAGCGTGATCAGGTGGGAGCACTCCCAGGATGGGTGACCTGCTAGAAAATTATCTTTTGAGGGCAAAATTGTGAGATATTTCAGGCCAAAGCGGACAATACCTCGGTGTTAAGAGTTTGGGCTATTACAAATGGTATCAGAGCAAACTATAGGGTGTCAGATAGGAGCTAAGTGCCATACAAGGCAAAGTACAACTTCATGTGAGCAACGTCTTGAACTCATAATAGTTAAGGTGCTACATGATTGTGGGTACCTCTTGTGCCTGTAGGGGTCACCTCTAGTCCTATCTACCCAATGGATGGTTATTAGATCTGTGTGTGGATAATGACGATGACGTCAGTTACTGAAGTTGGGGAGATTGTGATGACCCACTTAAGTAGTAATAAGTGAAACTCTTAAACATCGAGGTGCCTTTTTAGATAACGGTGGAGTTCCTGATAAGAACTCTAAAGTTAAGCGTGCTCAGGTGGGAGCACTCCAGGATGGGTGACCTACTGGGAAGTTATCTTCTGAGGGCAAAACCGTGAGGCCTTTCAGGCCAAAACGGACAATACCTTGGTGATAAGAGTTTGGGCTGTTACATAGATTCTCGATCCTTTGGAAGATGAGGAACCCACAACATCTATGGGGCTTAACTAGTGATCCTAAAATATCCTGGAAGCTTGTCAAGGATCTGAGGAATATGTTACTTGGGTTTAGGTAGCCTGCTGGTCATCGAGGATTGTTGGTTTTAGCTTGAGTTAGATCCTAAAGGCTGCGAGAGGAAAGTTTTTCAGGACAAGAATTACTTTGAGTTAAGCTTAGGTAAAGAATGTTATTCTAAGCTACAAAGGATTTAAGTAGAGAATTTCCGTGATCTATTTGTTTTCTGATGCGGCTAGGAACAACGATGATGAGATATTGATAATTCATTTATTTGGCTAGGCTTAACTAGTTACCCACATGGATTGATATTCCACAGCTTGGTAAGTATGTGTGACCGCATGGAATTAAATTTAAGGGTTCGGTAAAGTCTAGGATCGGTCGAATGACTAAAAGTTTTCTTTGAAGTGGTAGTGTCATCCTTCTGTCAACGGGTGCCACGAGTTAAGTCAGAAACAAAATACACAATGACTGGCTATTTTTCAGCCCTGGATCTTAACGGGTTTCGATCCGACAACTAATTAAATTCTCAGTGTCTTATATTCTTAGCCATTGGATTATTACTCAAAATTCGACAACCAAGATCTTCTGTGGTTTAAGTAACTGTTGCTTCCATTGAATCTAGTCCGATGGATTAAATCTCTTCCGACATATTGTATTCGAATATGCCGTTTGATATAACATATTAGAATCAATCAACCATTCTCCTTAATGCGCTTTCGTTTTAAATCAGTTGTTTGATCCAATCCTAGACCCAATGGCTAGGATTTCACCTGCCAAATATTATATAAATTTTTATCATTTTTAGTAAATTTAAAATAATATAAATTTAATTCAAATTGTATTTTTTGTAATTCATTTTAGCTCAAATAATTATGAAAATTTTACCTTTTATATAATTGGGGGTGAGAAATTCAAAAATACACTTATTTTAAATTTTGAGCTCTAAATTATTTTTCATAAAATTTCTTATATATTTATTTGAATTTGAACAAGTTTAGGCACAATCAATCTAATTTAAGTTTAGAATTAATCTAATAATATTCAAGGGTCATTTTAGTTTATCTCTTTCTTCTTCATTTAGGGTTTCTTATCTAATACTTGGATGCGTCAATTCCACCCAAAAATGGCAACAATGTGTCCTATAATTGGCTCATTTGTATTTTAAAAATATGTGTAGTGCTTGAGCGTGAGCTGACAGACTGAAAATATATAATCTACGCTTGCACGCAAATGTACATTGTTCAAAGTAATATGTGATGGTAAGATCTCGAGATTATCGTCATCTGGAAACAGTGTTTAATTTTGTTACTAGAGTATACTTAATTTCAATAATGTTTAAGTTATCAAACGATGTTTAGTTAAATGCAATGAGACTGATTTCAAAGTTTTTTTGGTTTGAGCTGTTTTTAAAAAATTAGGGAGAGTTGGGATTAAACATGCAAATAATATGGGTTAATGCAAGTACTCTTCTTCTCAACTTCATATCAAATCAATTTTGATCAAGAGATTTAATTTTCTCCAGTGAACTTACTAAGGAACTCTCCTCAATATTTATTCCAACAGCCTTCAGGATCAAAAACTCAAAACTAAAATTTGGAACATTTCTCAAATTTTTATTTTTCTCTTTTATTGCCCTTCAATCAATCTCCTTGCATTTAATGAAACATAGCATAACATCATTGTTTTTAATTTTGTTCATAGCTAACAATTTATAAAGCTACATTTACTATCATTTTGGCGATACATATTGAACTTTTTTGTTGACCGGTGTTTACATCACAATATTTCCAAATGTTGATATAGAAAAAGAGTAACCTAAGCTATTTTGGCAAACTCAATTGTAATTTTTCGATAGGATCTTTTTCATAGCAAACTTCCTTTGATTTTCATAGGTGTGAGCATAGTGTAGTGTTAACATGATATACTCTTATTTTAACTAGATTTTATAATAACCTTGAATGGAAATTGAATGAATGAGTGATGATTATGTATTTGAGGATCTAAAAATTTTAATTGTGATAGCTAATTAAGATTATCTAGCATTTCAATCTCTCGGCTTGAATCCCATATTGTCATAAAATCATCGTACTCATCCTTAAGCTATCACGGCAAAGAAGTGCCTATTGTGGAGGTGTTTTTTCTACGGTTAATGCGCATAGCTAAGGGATCTCTTTGCCGACAAAACCTAATTTATCACATAATGGTTTAATGGTCATAATCTTAGTATCACCAATAGTTTTCTTAGAGGTATAAAATTTAAATTTTATACGTTCCAAATATTATTTTTCAAAATCTAAAATATTTTTTAAAACTATATTTTCTTACTGTTTAAATATTTTAAAGACACTACTGAGTATCATTATGATTCATCACTTAATTCTCTAAAAATAATAATAACAATATTATAAATATAACTTAGCAATTCTATTTGTCACATAAATTTGTTATTATTTTATAATTATTTATCTTATGCTTAAAACTAATATCCCTTGTTTGATTATCAAGTTTGCCTTTATAACAATCTTATAATTATTATAATATAAATATTATTTTTATAAAAAAAAAATAATAATAAAGACAATTAAGGACATATATACTCAAAATTTGAATATTTGCCCGATTCTCTATAATAAAATCATAATTATTTTATAAAAATCACAACTTGTAATTTTAATGTTATAAAACACACAATAATTTAATGATCACATGCATATATGCAATGCAAATAATTCATTTTTTTTGGTGAGTACTAATGCATCTGATTCGTGAATATAAATTTGAGAAATCCTATTTAGATCTGTTGACGTTTATTTAAAAAATTCATCAAATGAGATTTAGACATTATTTTAATATAAAATTTAAAGAAGTATTTATATTATTTTAATACAAATAAATAAACAATAATGAAATAATATCCAAATTTTATTAGATGAATTCTTTTATGTATCATATCAACAGATCTAAATAGTATTTCTATCTCTAAATTTTCAAAAACTAATATAATTCTCTTAGCTTTAATCTATTATATGGTAATAAACTATTCAATATTTTACACATAATTTTTACAATCCTAAGATCTTTTAGCTATAATCTTCACTAGTATTTTAAAAATATTTATAATGAGTAAGAAAGTTTACCATTTTTTTATTCTTCAAATAAAAAAAAAAAAAAGATAATTTTTAGCATTAATCTTAATTAAAGAAGAGTCTTTCTACATAATCTTTGATCTTACAACTTTTAATCTTGGGACAACTTTCAAGTTTCCTCATCTCCAATGTCTCCAACCACTCTTCCTATATAACACCCAATCCCTCCCCCCTTGTCCCATCTCCTTTCTTCCCTCTCATAAAGAGACTCACAAGGGCACAACAAAGAAGAAGCAAGAACAAAGGGGGAGCCATGGCTCTACTTTCTATATTATTCACGTCTTTAACGATCTACCTTTCACTCCTTTCCACCTCCATTGCCCAACAGCAGCCTCCTTCCCCTCCATCCTCTAACCCGCCTCCAGCAACCTCCCCGCCCCCGGCACTCACCTCACCACCCGCCGCCACCTCTCCTCCAGCTAACTCCACCCCACCCACACCCACAGCCCCACCCGCTGCAAGCCCGCCGCCCGCGCCAACCACCCCACCTGTCGCAAACCCACCACCAGCCGCCAACCCGCCACCGGGACCCACCACCCCACCTGTCGCAAACCCACCTCCAGCCGCCAACCCGCCACCGGGACCCACCACCCCACCCGCAGCCAACCCACCACCAGCCGCCAACCCGCCACCGGGACCACACCACCCCCACCCGCTGCCAACCCACCACCCGGGCCCACCACCCCTCCTCCTTCACCTCCCACACCACCCGCTGGTGTCCCTCCACCGCGGGTGAGCTCACCTCCTCCAGCCGCCTCTCCGCCCGCTTCCTCCCCTGGTCCTGCCAGCCCTGTCATCACTCCCTCCCCAGCCGCGTCAGCAAAATCGCCGTCTCCGTCGCCGTCGCCGTCGAGCGCGGCTAAACCGCCTTCGCCAGCGTCGTTATCGCCGGCGGAGCAGCCGTCACAAGCGACGACGACCGATGGCTCCAGCGCCGCCCGACGAGCCGGCGTCGGGATCTCAGCTCTGCTGGCCTGCTTCACTCTGCTTTTGTAGAGCGGAGAAGTTTGGGATTTATGATATTTTTCATCATGAAGCTGTTTTTGTTGTATTGCATTGTTGTATGAGATTAACGTTTAGTGGTTCATTTTATTCTATAATTATTTCAGGAGTTTTTGTTTCGTTTTTGTGATCGTATTTTGGATTGGAGGAGTTGTGCTGTCATTATGTATGATATGACATTTCCATTTGTTCTCAATCTCCTAAATATAAGCAAGTTTAGATCTAATGCAAGAGGAGAGTGGCACTCTGTGGTTGATAAGAATTTATAACTTTATATATGTATGATTGATTCAAATTAGGATATTTATGTGGATCAACTGCATGATCTTAAGAGATTAATGCAAGTGATATACTTCTTTGAAGTATATTAAATTTGATCTCTTTTATAGTTCAGATTAATGCAAGTGATAATAGTAAATCCATAGATTTCCTTATGTTGAGATCTTCAATTAGACACATGCTTTACCTTTCTATATAGTAGATTCATTCATAGGGATATGCGATCATGATATATAACAACCATCTCTATTTTCCATAAGAAAACACCAAAGCACAGGCAATCAAATAGATCATTCAAAGAAAAGCTAGAAGAGTTCGATTAATGCCAGCCACCAAACAACACAGAAGAATCCAAAGTTGTACAAAGAAGAAGATCCCGTCATAATCAAAAGCAGCCAAAACACAAAAGCTCCAGAGCACTGCCCCTTCCCTAGCCCAATAGCGCCAGACCAAGCGCAACCAGACCGCCAAGAGCCACGGCGGCCCCCTGGAGCCCGCCTCTGCCGGCGGCCCCATTTCCGCCGGGTGGCGGATTCGACGGCGTCGGCTGGGAGCCGCTCGGAGATGGAGGCGTGTTCGCGGGGGGGACGCCGGGCGACGCAGGAGAGGACGGCGGGGTCCCTCCGCTGCCGGCCACACTGACGGCGAGCTTCATTCCGCCGGTGCAGTGGCCCGGCGTGGCGCAGATGAAGTACCGCGAGCCCGCGCCGGTGAGGCTGACCTTAGTGTTCCCGTCGTTGCTACTCCGGATTGGGTTGCCCGTACTGCACGAGTCGTAGTCTTCCTTGTTCACCTCGGCTACGCTGTGCAGGCTCGAGTACTTAAACACTGTGCATTTATTCAAAAAAATTAATATCATCTCAATAAAATCTTAATTATGAGTATAATCATATAGTTTATATTATTTAATAAGCATTATAATATTTTTCTTCCTTCTTTTAAATAATAATATAATTTATTCATAAATACACCGCCGATTTAAATCCCAAATAAATTTATTAAAATTTAATATAAGATGTATTGTTAATACAAGATTAAATAAGTATAAAAATATCTAACTAATTATAAAAGGTTTTTGATATACATACATCATTATGATTTGATAATTTCATGTATAAACATATTATTAGTGTAATATATTTTTAAGCATTACTATATTTACACATCAAAATATATTTATACATCAAAATATATAGATGATGTATCAATTTAATGTATAAGTAGATTATTTTAAAAAATAAAAATTTTCTATTCATCCTGAATATTTGTTAATCAGCATATTATTTTTTTTATATTTTTTATTTGGGCACATATATAAAAAAATTAATTAATAATGTAAGTATAATATATTTTATTGTAAAATAATGGCGTAGAGATTTAAATGTTAGGCTATAGCAATATTCAATATTCTCAATATTTTATTATATTTTATTTATTTTTAATTGTTTGATGATTGGTAATTTAAAATTTCAACTACTACTGCATAATTTTTAATTGAACAGTCACATGGGTCGATTCCCTTAACGGACTTTCTTAATTATATAATTATTTGCATCACAGCCGGATTTTCACATAAAATATATATCCAAAATATTTAGTCTTTTATTTTATTTTTTTATATAAGCCCCTACCAATCATCTAATTACATATTCAATTTTAATATCTAGTACTGAAATAATAATTCTTATTATAATAGCAATGAAAATTCCTCCACAATGCATTTTCTCAACTTAATATTATCTTTTAATTATAATTTATGATTTAAAATATATATTTTTATGATTTCACAAATAAAAATAGATTTAATAATAATTTTTATTTCATTTAATTCTATAAATCTTAGTTATTTACATTTTTTAAGATTTATATAACAAAACTCTTATTTAGAGAAAAATATTCAGGCTTTTATTTTAATATTTTATATTTAAAATTCATCTAATTTTAAAAAAGATATATAATTAAATTTAGAACATCTGTATGAATCATAAGAAATTTAAAATAATCTAGAGAGTTGTTAAAAAAAAAAAAGATGTATAAATTCTGAGATAAGTAGCAAATAAATTCTTCCCGAAGGTAAGAAATCGAAGCCTTTAATCAATAAATAAGAAATAATATTAAAAATGATGGGAGGGAAGGAAGGAAAGAGCTTACAGAGGGAGTCTCCAATTTTGAAGGTCTTGCCTTTGGTCCACGCGGTATAATCTATACCAGTGGTCCATGTCTGAGCGTCGCCCACCGTATAATCCGTCGCAAAGGCCGGCGTCGCCGCTGCCACCACCAACAAGAGAACCACCACAGCCTTCATCATTACCTACACACCACGATTCAGGTTCAGCAGCCCCAAAGAAGGCTTGCCTTATATATAAACCACCCCCAAAGAATATAATATATTATAATCAATAATAAATCAAATTTTAAATTATTTCTTACAAAAAAAATAATATATTTTTTGGGTACTCTTATCTCTTCATAATTATATTATTGGTATTTTAGTTATTAGAAATACTAATTATATCTAAAAATATTTATTCAATTGGATTTGGATATTATTTATAAGTATTTATTTATATTAAAATAATATAAATATTATTTTTAAAATTTATATTTAAATGATATTCAAATCTTACTTAATAGATTTTTTTAAATATTATATCAATAAATTTAAATAGTATTTTTTTAATTATATAATTTGCAACAGCTCCTCTTACTTCCACCTACTCCTTATTATTATTAAGATTAAAAAAATATTATGCTTACGGCATATCAAAAAATATTTTTAATTATTACAAAAAAAAAAATATATTTAATTAATAATTTACATATATATATATATATATATATATATATTAATAAATACTAATATATAATACTCTTATAATTGAGCCATCTCATAGAGTTGAAATATTCCTGAGTCTCTCTGCTCTCTGCCACCTAACGCCTGCAATGAAATAAGAAAACTGCTCAATATTTTTCTTAAATACATTTTTAAATCTTATATATTTTAAATGGCTCGCGATAATATAAATATATATATATATATTAATTAATGAAGACAGCAAAGTTCAGGAAATTGCTGTTTAAGATATCAGGAAAATGATTTTTCGATATTTCAAAATATATTAATTTTGGTGTCTTATTATTATTAAAATATTTAAAATTAATATTTAATTCATAACAATTAAGATTTATTAAAAATAAGTAAAATAATAAGTTTATTTATTTATATTGTGGATGAGGCTTGGGCCGGGACCGGCAAAAATTGTCAGGCTGGGCCCTGTGCAGTCGCTGTCGAGTCTTTATAGCCCAAGCCCAAACTGCCTTGGGGCTTGGCTCGGACCCGGCTGGCCAGCTTAGCTTTCATATTGAATATATACAGCGCATCAGAGAAAACTGGGCATTTATTAGTGTTGCTTCTAAGTTATATTAGCAAATTTTAAAAGGGCAGTTTAATTTGATAGATTTCAAAGTAAAATCCATTGTAAAATAAAATGAAAAAAATAATCAGCTGCTCTTTTTTTTGAACTTTGCCGGAGAAGACGTCAGATCCATTCGAACTTCTCCTCGCTCGCCTGCTCCGGTTGTGCCAGATTCGAACGAACGATTCGTTCTAACGAATTCGAACTTCTTTAGAGAAGATGTTGGATTCGTTCGAACGAATTCGAACTTCTTTGGGCGTGATCACGCTCGATTTGGGGCAGTTGGATTTCCAATTTCTGTATATATTAACACAAAATTGAATTACAGTATAAAAATTTATCATGTGTTTTACACCATAATCTCTTAATTATATATTAGGCTAATTTACACATTATGTCAATTCTTTTATGCCTAAACTTATGTGATAAGAGATAAAACAATTGGATGAGGAGCCGTTTTAGCAATTTTACTGAAAAACAAGCGATGAGAAAGCAAAGTACTCACCGATTATTGATTGACAGCGACTTTGAGAATTGCTATTTTGTATTAAAATATATATATATATATTCAGACTTATACACTAAAATAAATAGATGATATGTCAATTCAACGTACAAATAGATTATTTGTCGAATATGTTTTTTGTGAGGCCTATGTGCATAAAAATTTTATTAGTCTTAAATACTTTTTCTTATTTTTATAAATGAATTTTATAATAATATACTCTCAAAATAATAAATATATATATTTATTGAGAAAAAATATATATATTACTATAGTGGAATTGTCAAACCTAAAGCCCACATAAAACTTGCACTTGTAGTTGTTGTATTTCACTAAAATACTATATTAAAATTTTTGTAGATGCTGACTTATTTATCTGATATTTTCAACAAAATTTAGGGAAAATAATAATTATTATTTAATGAAAAAACTCTTACTATTTTCCTTTTTGTATCTCTAAATTTATATTTATCAAAAAAAACAAAAGAAAATAGATAATTCTAGTCTAATAAAAAGTTGTTATTCATAAAGACTTCAAATAATTTGCAGGAATAGTATAAAATTATATGAGAAAGCAAGATTACATATTGATGCCAAATGGATACACCATTATTTTTAATGTCAAATGCTTTGAACATATATGTTATTATGTGCCTCTGCACTTTCGACTTACCATCACATTATAAGCTGGTAGGTAGTGCTGGCAATTTGACCCGAAACTTGAAATTCGAACTCGAGATATTTTGACTGAAAATATTCGAGTCGAATTCGAGTCATACGTCTTGATTCGAATCCTATTTAAAATGAGTTGAAATGATACTCACGGGTTATAACTGCAAAATTTAGAGTGATGGGAACATGAAAACCTTAATTAGAATTTAAATTATCCATAAATTTATGTAACTTTTTGAAAAAAAATTAAAATTATAATGGCCATATATTATTAGGAAAATAAATCCTTATGATTATATCAAATGTAATGTTATTAAAATAATTCATAAGAACAAATATAGCTTATTTATATTTACAAGTAGAGTAGGATAAACTAATAATAGACATCCCTTCAACTACATATTTTTGATAACTTTTATGCTATTGAACTATATTCATTGCCTCCTTAATTATGGCTTAAAATGTATTTATAGAATAATTTATTGTGCTTGAGAGATTTATATGCTTATAAAAGCAATGAATTTAATCCTTTGTAGCTCTTAAGATTGCTTAGAAAGGTTGTATATAGGTACATGTGACAAAGGCATTTGCACATATTGCTTCCACAATGAAATCTTCCTTAGGATAAGATTCTCCCAAATTTTGGAAAGGCTCAAGCCCATTAGATAGCGGGTCACCCAACTTTACTATGGGGTACTTCATCCACGATATAGATGTTAGCAAAAGAATAACATGTGAAGTCAAAACCAAATCGATGTTAATTGTAGGTACATGTGTTGATTTGGAGGAGTTTGATGCACGAAGGCGCACATGTATTGATTTGGAGGAGTTTGATGCCTGAAGGCAGGCGCCCAAGCTCGCCCCAGCGTCTGGCACCCGAGACGTAGGCGCCAATGCGAGAATCAGCGCCTGAGCATGTCTGTGACGCACGCCCACGCGCCTTGGGGTCTGACACAAAGAGACGGGAGCCCAGGCGCGCACCGACGCCTGCAGTTTGCCATGATCGACTTATGGGGATTAAAAATGTTTGGAACCCATTTTTTAGGGCAACCCATCCGAACAATTATGTGCTTGTGACGACTCAAGGCCTGCTGAAAATCTCCATTTTAGAGCATGAGAAAGGTTTGTGAAACCCTAACTTGTATTCTCCCTTCGGTACAGTGAGAGTTCTCCACATCTCTCCTTGTGGACATAGGTGTTTACATTGAACAATGTAAATCCTTGTGTTTTACTTGCGCTTGGATTCTTTGTGTGCTTTTCTTATTTTTTGTTCTTGTTTGATTTTTCTTGATCTCGCACGGGATTTTCGATCCTGACAAGTGGTATCAGAGAGAGGTTTGCAAGTCGCTGGTATCAAAGAGATGTCTGCAAGAGAAGTCATGGAAGAAAGTGTAGGAGGAGAAGCATCTGGTTCTTCATCGTCATCAGTGGTGGAGTGAACTCCCCACCAAATTGCGATATATCTAGCGAATATCAATGTGGTTAAGTTCGATAGAAAGAACAACTTCGGAATGTGGAGATACGAAGTGACAGATGCACTATGCACACTAAATCTAGAAGATGTTCTCGATGACGAAAAAAAACTCAAAGAAATATCAGAGAAGGATTGAGTTAAAATGAACCGTGGTGCATGCGACCTGATCCGAAACTGTTTAACCCAAGACATCAAGTATGTCGTGATGTCTGCGACTTCTGCATAAAAATTATGGAAAAACTTGGAAAGTAAATATCTGATGAAGAGTGTGGAGAATTGTCTTCACATAAAAAGGAGCCTATCGATTTCAGATGATGAGGGAATTTCTATAGATGAACACATAAACGAGTTCACAAAATTACTGTCAGATTTGCTAAATCAGAATGAGCCTGTGAAGGATGAAGATAAAGTACGGCTTTTGCTAAACTCACTACCAGATGAGTTTGGGAAGTTCACCATGATGTTGATACATGGGAAGGATGCTCATAGATATGAGGAGGTGACAACATCCCTTTTGAACTATGAGTTCCAGTGAAAGGATAAAGTACCAAATCATAAATGACAGAGGCACTTACCCTCCATAGATGAAGATCAGAAAGGAAGAAGCAATAACCAAAAAAGAATGTGGATCCTTAGAAAGAGGAAAATCCAGAGGTCGTAGTATTGGGCGCAATTAATGCACATTCTGCTTGAAGTCCGAACACTGGAAGAAGGACTGCCCTAAATTGAAAGAAAAAAGGGCAAGTGGATCTTCAAACGCAAAGTCAAATACTACTCAACATGTGGTGGATAAGTCCGATTTAGAAGTGCCTCTTGTCATAGTTTCTATGGGTCTGACAGTAGATATCTCTAGCCGAATTATGGATATGGGTACAACATATCATATATGTTCCAAAAATGATTGGTTATGTTCGCACATAGAAACATACAGTAGCGCAATTACTATGGGAAATGACGTGACATGCCAAATAGCCATATTTGGAAGTGTGCTAATCAGAACACATGCTAGAACAATTCAAGAGCTGAAGGAAGTAAGACATGTACATGATACCAAGAAGAATTTGCTATCTGTTGGAACCTTAGAAGTCAAGGGCTTTAAGATGGTTATTAAAGCATGTATTATGAAGATCAATAAGGGTGCATTAACTTACTTGAGAGGAGTCAGATAATAGAATCTCTACTATCTTCAAGGGAGCACAGTCACAGGATCTGCAGCTATAGCATAATGTCCAAAAGATGCCATGATGCTCTGGCATATGAGACTTGCACATGCAAGAGAGCCATAATTGAAAGCTCTAGAGAAAGATGAACTCATAAAAGGTATTGATTCTTGCAAATTATAATTTTATGAACATTATTTTTTCGCAAGAAAACATGCAAGCCATTTGGTGTTGGCCTCCACAACACCAAGGAAATTTTGGAATATGTTCACACAGATGTTTGGGTACCAACGAATACAACATCATTCAACAATCACAAGTATTTTATCTCATTTATTGATGATTACTCCAAATATGTATGAGTGTACACCATGAAGAGCAAAACCAATGTACTAGAAGTATTCAAAAATTGGAAGAAGTGGGTTGAAAATCTGACCAGTAAACAAATCAAGAAGATCCAGTCTGATAATAACGGGGATAATACTTTTGACCTGTTTTTGCAAGAGTGCCAGAATTCTGGCATTGAGTACCACTTCATTATGAGGGAGACACCGTAGTAAAACGGAGTAGCATAGCGGATGAACTGAACCTTGATGGAGAAGGTGCGACGCATGTTGTCCAATGATGGGTTGGAAATTTTCTATTGGGCAGAGGCCCTTAATTATGCATACTACTTGGTGAACTATTTGCCCTTTGCTGCTTTGAACAAGAAGTCTCCAATGGAAGTGTGGTCTGGATGACTTGCTGGAGATTATGATTAGTTGAAATTTTATGGGTGCTTGGCCTATTATCATGTGAAACAAGATAAGTTCGAGCTAAAAGCACAGAAGGTAATTTTCATTGGGTTTCAACGTGGGGTCAAAGGCAATAAATTTATGATCCACTTGATAGAAAGATTGTCATCAATAGGGATGTGACATTTGATGAGGAGTTCTTAATAAGATAAAGAAGTTTGCATCAAGTGGAGGATAATATAGCAACTTCTACTAGCAAACAGATTATGGGGTTTGATGCACCCCAATTTGTTCCACAAGATTCTTCCTATCATAACATAAGTGTTGAGGACATTCCTACAGCTGAATACCAATTTTTTGATAGTGAAGAAGAAAATAATTGATATTGGTGATGAGACTCATGTTCAGAAGTCAATTTAAATAAACATAAACCGATGAAATATTGAAAGACCAGCTTGACTTAATGATTACATTACTTATGTGATGTCAGTAGAAGAGGAGGAGGTTTTATCTCACTACAAGGAAGTAATGACAAGTTCAAAAAAGTATCAATAGAGATAAGCCATGAATGAAGAGATGAATTCTCTTCATAAAAACAAAGTCTGGAGACTGGAGATATTGCATCCATAAAGGAAAGCTATTGACTGCAAATGTGTGTTTGCAAAGGAGGGATCTCAAGGGGTTGATGTGCAATACAAGGGAAGATTAGGGGCAAAGGGTTTTGCACAAAAGGAAGAAATAAACTATGGTTATGTGTTTTCTCCAGTTGTCAAACAATCATCAATCCGTGTGCTTCTAGCCTTGGTAGCATAGTTTGACTTATCATTGGAACAACTAAATGCCAAAATCTCATTCTTATACCAAAAATTAGAGGAGATCTATATGGTGCAGCCCCCAGGGTTAATTGAGGTAGAAAAAGAGGACTTGATTTGCAAACTGAACAAATCCCTTTATGGCCTGAAACAATCACCAAGGCAATGATATAATAAATTTAACCAAATCATGCAAATGGAGGATATATCAGAAGCCAAATTGATCACTGTATGTATTTCAAGAAAATACCTCGAGGTGATTTTATTTACCTACTCTTGTGTGTTGACGACATGCTAGGTGGCAACTTCAGTTCAATCTGAGTTGGAATATATTAAAGAACAGCTGTCAAAGAACTTTGAAATGGAGTTTTTGAGAGAGGCAAAGAAGATTTGTAAGGACAAAAAGATAAGAAAGGTTTGGCTAATTCAAAAAGATTATTTGGAAAATGTGCTAAAGAGATTCAGAGTTGATGACTTCACAGTCTGTGAGTATATCCCTTGCATCTCACTTTCATTTGTCTGCTGAGTTGTGCTCTAAGACAAATTCAAAAAACGATGAAATGCACAATGTGCCATATGTTAGTGCTGTAGGTAGCTTAACTTGGCACAACTGGCACAAACAGACTAAACTTGGCACAAGCACTTGGGGTGGTGAGCATAATTTAGGGAATGTTCACTGGCAAGCAGTAATGAATATATTATGTTATCTAAAAGGTTCAGTAGATGGTGGCTGACAGTTTTAGAAGTAATCATCAATAGCAAATCTTTGTGTTGGATACGTGAATTCCAACTATGTTGGGAATTTGAATCGAAGGCGCTCAACGACCGGATATGTGCACTCTATCAGGAGATTTGATTTGGTGGAGATATACTTTACAATATACGGTTGCCCTGTCTACAACAGAAGCTGAAATATATGATGATTACTGAGGCTTTCAAAGAAGCAATGTGGATGAAAGGCTTGCTGGAAGATTTGGGTGCGAAACAAGAGAATGTGGTAGTCTATTGTGATAGTCAAGGCGCTATATTTTTTGCTACCAATCATGTTTTTCATGCTCGCACAAAGTACATAAATGTGCGACATCACTTCATATGAGATATCATAGAAGCTGAAAAGATTTTGTTGAAAAAGATTCATACAAAAAGCCAATCCAACGGACATGATTACCAAAGTGCTTACAATTCAGAAGTTCACTCATTGCAAGAATCTGGTGAACATGAAAAAGTAACAAAAAGCTTCTCATTTGGATGAACTAAAAGCAGTTTGATTCCTTTGGGAGGAGAATGCGTAGGCAACCAGTGTGGGTGCAGTCGCTCTTTGTTTGGCAACAAGTATGATATCATTTGTTTCACAATTGAGAGCTTGATGAGTAAGCTCTCATGTGACGCACATGAGATATGAGGTGGAGAATTGTTGATTTGGAAGAGTTTGATGCCCAAAAAGCAGGCACCCAGGCGAGCCCTAACGCCTGGTGCAAGAGGCAGCACCCAAGCTGCCTCAATGCCTAAGCATTTGTGCTACGCTCACCTAGGTGCCCACAGTTTACTAAGCTCGATTTCTAGGGCCTATAAATAAGTTTGTAACCCATTTTTAGGGCAACCCATTCGAAAATTTATGTTTGTGACAACTCAAGGCTTATAGAAAATTTCCATTTTGGAGCTTGGGAAAAATTTGTGATACCCTAACTTGTATTCTTCGTCCAATACTGTGAAAATTCTCCTTCCTCTCCATGAACACAAATGTTTACATCAAATCAAGTAAATCATTGTATTTTACTTGTGTTTGAATTCTGTGTTTTTCTATTATTTTGTTTTTGTTTGATTTTTCCTAATCTCGTACAAGGCCTTCGATCCTAGCATGTTCATTATATGATTGAATCTATTTAATTACATTCATCTTTAACTGTTAATCTTTCTACTTTTAACATTTAATATTTTGAGTTTATCTACATTATAATTATCAATACATGCATATTTTTCTCTTTATTGCTAATCAATAAATAAACATTAAAATTATTCATTCTAAATATCTTTTATTAACATTTTTCAGGTTTAAGATTAAACATTGATAACTTCATTAATTTGATCTACAAGTATCGCTACATTCGATCACAGGTTTAAGACTGACTATTCAAGTGTTCAAGTATTGTAAAGAGAATTCCCTAAACAACCCTCAAAATAAAAAAGTTTTTGAAATTATAGATGTAAACAAGAGACTAGTTCTATACAATTATACATGAACAAATACAACTCCATTTGAAAGCTGAACATATCTCTAAAAATATTATAAATGTCAAATGAGGCACATCTCTCTCAAGTATTTTAAATGCTAATAACATTTTAAGTCAAATTTAATTTGGGGTTCTACTGCACTAAGAGTAAAAAAATTCAAAATAAACATACATATACATATATATGTTGTAGGAGATCTGTTGGCTATTTCTTCAGATTTCTTCTTCTTCTGCGACACTCAAAACAATCCATTGCAACACTGCTGCTGCTGCTACTGCAACTTGCATTGAGTTTCTCAAGCGGAATTTTCAGGTCTTCAATTAGTACCTTTTGCAACTTTTGATTCTCATCCATCAAACTATCAATGATCTTTTGATGCTTCAGCAGCTAATTAAAATCACATGAAACAGCTCAAATACTCGGGCTCGGGTTCACAAAATACAAATAAAACAAATTCACACCATTAGCAAATGGAAGGATAATGTATTGGACTCTTTATAGCATATTGCAGCAGAGCAGCTAAGATTGTTGGAAAGGAGGAGCAAAAAGGAGGGGTGCATTGCTCTTTGGTTTTAGCCCGGGTTATTGATTATTCAAATGGTTTGTGTCAAAAATACCTGTCTGTAAATCGTATTGCGGCTAAGTGGTTATGATCCTTGAATTTAAACCCTCAACAGGTCAAGGGTTCAAATCACCGGCCACATAACTACACCTTATTGAGATTTAACTTCTTTCAAAGAAAAAAAAAACATGTCAAATGACACATAAGGTGATTGAATTGTGTGCTAATTAAGAAATAAACATAGCAATCTTTAAAGTGCGCTAAATGAGGGCTAGTTTCAAAATCCAACGACTATTTTCCTAATGTGGCATATGCTATACAAGATACTATGTCGCCATACAATTCTCCAACAACCAAATTAATGGTCGGTTCCAATAAAAAAATCACAATGATTAGAATTTAAGATCATTGTGCAAATCATCATGGGTTGCCGTGCAATCGCCAACCCAAGATATTCATTCACACAGTAGTTTGTACTCAAACCATCAAAGCAAAGGTCAGGGTGAGAGTTACGTGAGTTCTCTCCATGGGATGACCTTAAATAAAAGATTTAGGGTTTGATGATTTAGTGATTAAAATATATTCCCAAGAGATTAAAAGACTTGATAAATTTAGTGCATCTGCGGAGTGATTCCAATTATGAAATTCTTGATTAGCCGATCCTTCACTTAGCCGATCCTCATTTAATCCAATGCTTCTTTTAACCAATCATGAGCTTAATTTGTTTATAAATGTTCTAAATGTTTAATTCAATATGCATGCCACCAAAGTCTTAATGAATTCTGAAATGCAAGCCTATAAATTGGTAAAAGTGTGCTTAAAGATGCACACCCATACAATGAGAATTAGTGAGATGCACTTTTCAATGTGTTCATGTTTTTCCATGTATTTTTAATAATAGCCTAACCTATTGTTTAATTTTTAGTTAATTTGTAGGAACATCAAATATCTCTCTATTCATAATGTGTGAATGTATGATATGGTCGTATTATGTTCATATAACTAATTTTTTAAATAGATGTGTTTAGTATAATCCCCTCATTCATATTTCAACTTTATCATCTATTTAAGAACCATAGGTTATTAACAAAATCACAAAACCTTTCTTAAAGAAATGGTTCGGTGAAAAATTCAGCTAATTGACTTTTTGTGTCTAATGTAATACAAAATGATTAGGTCATGCCTATATGACCACTACAAATGATGCTCAAATATATAGGTATAATATTATAATATTATATTAAACTCCTCAATAAGGATAGCACACTTATATTATCAAAATCAACTAATAATCTAATGTTGTAATATTCAAGTTATTATTTAAGCCTAAGTAATTATGCAGTATAGCTACTAGCAAGACATTAATATATTTAAGTAAGCACTTCTTTTGAGAGAAAACTATTTAATCCAACTTCCTCGATGACAAGTAAGAATTTAAAGTGTGGGGGTTATGATGAACTCAATTTTTATATAAATTTTGCTAATAAAAATTTGTGTTTTTAGATAAATATTTCTCAATTTAAGCTATTTTTGTGTGTTTTTATGTTTATCTAGCATAATGGACAAAATTGTGTAAATGAAGGAAAAACTGGACATTTAAGCAAATAGAGGGTCAGACACTATAATGCGCTGCAACATCGATCCAACAAAAGTTAAGTGCTACAGCTTGTCATAGCGTCCATCTAACGAGAGCTAGGCGCTACAGCATGCCGCAACGCCGATCAACAAAAGTTAGGCAATACAGGGTGTTGTAGCGCGCCTTAAGAAAAATGCGGAGCCAGAGCATTTAATGAAGAAAGAGCCCTGGGCGCAATAGCGCGCCCCAGTGCCCACAATTCTGAATAGAATGATTCCAACGGGCAGAATAATTAAGGGAAGGTATTTAATGAATTTTTTTAACTCCCAAAAGCAGTTGGGAGTTATTTGAGAGCCCCTAAATTCCATAGGCAGCCTAATTGAGAAAAATATAAAGAATCAAAGTTAAACATTAATTTCCTCCAACTCTCTAGATAATAAATGCCAACATATGAGATTATTACCAAGAAAAATAAAAAAAGGGAGAATTAATTCCCCCATTCAACCCCCTAGGCTGAGGGAGGGGACAATTTAAGGAAATATCTGAATGACGAGAGGAATCTTTTTGAAATTCCCAAGAGGGAAAGAAAACCCTAGCAGCCAATAGGAATTTTGGGAGTTTATTGTGGAAATGGCCTGCAGTAGAGAATGAGAAAGTCAAAGCAACACCAAAGAGGAAGTTCAGAGAACGGGAAGGAAAGAAAGTACAAGAGAACACTGGGAAGCTATTCCTTTAGTATCGTATTTCTAATTTAGTTCCTGTTTTGTTTCATTTTTCTTGAAAGAACCAAATGAGCCTCTTGTGCTTTATTTGCATTTCTCTCTGTACTTTATTTGTAATGACAACCTAAACCCCCTCTTTAGGGAGGGTTAGGCTGAGAACTATAGGAAAGAAGTGATCCTGAAAGCTTTACCATTCCTTGCACTATAGGAAACAAGACTTTTTCAAAGGCATTGTGGGATTTAGGGGCTTCAGTCAATCTTATGTCATTATATATATATATATATATATATATATATATATATATATATATAAGCAGTTAGGAATTGACCGCCTAAAACCAACTGCAGTGCTGCTACAATTAGCAGACAGGTCAATTAAAAGTCCTGTTGGAATGCTAGAAAACATGTTGGTAAGAGTTGCCAAATTTATAATTCCAGCAAAAGTCATTGTGCTAGGCATGGAGGAAGGAAATTAAGAAGTTCCAATAATTTTAGGAAGACCGTTTCTTGCAACAAGAAAGACACTCGTAGATGTTGATAAAGAAGAGCTAAGATTAAGATATTAAGGAGACGAAATCAGATTTATTATCAGCAATGCGATGAAACACCTTACTAAAGTTAATAAGAGCTTTTCAATGTCTAGGGTATTGACTTTATGGGTCCTTTACTATATCTGAGTTGAATAATTATATTTTGTTGGCTGTGGAATATGTACCAAAATGGGTAGAATTCATCCCATGTGTAACAATGATGTAAAAATAGTAGTGAGAATGCACGTCTATATAAGCAGAGAACAAAAAGATGGCACGACAAAATTATTACAGAAAAACACTTTAAACCAAGAATGCAAGTATTGTTATTCAATTCAAGTTTAAAATTATTTTCAGGAAAGCTGAAATAACGTTGGTTTGGGCCCTTTACGGTCATCAAGATTCATCCTCATGGAGTTGTTGATAGATCATCATAAAAATGTATAATCAAGGTGAATGATCAAAGATTAAAATCATATTTTGAGCAGGAAAAGAAACAGAAAGGGGACAACATACTGCTGCAGGATGCTAAGTGGCAATTGATAAAAAAAAAAGATGATGAAAAGTTTCACTCCTTCAAATAAAAATAATACATTTCATGAGCGAAAGCAACACATATGGCACCTAAGAATCCCCAAAATATGAACCACGGTAAATACTGACTGAACAACAACCAACTTTCACACTTGAGTCTAAATTAGTCATGAAATTAAGCAGAGAAATTTGAGGGCAATTGATGGATAGTCTCATTAAACCCAAAGATGCCGGGTAGAGAAAATCTGAACACATGGATCACAATAACCATAGTTAAGAACCACACTAAATATTTTAGGGAAATCTAACTCAGACTAGCAAGACATTAGTATCTTTGAGTAAGCACTTCTTTTTAAAGAAAACTATTTGATCCAACTTTCTCGAGGACGAGTAAGAATTTAAGTGTCTCAATTATTATATAAATGTTGCTAGTAAAAATTTTTGTTTTTAGATAAAATATGTCAATTAAAGTTATTTTTGTGTGTTTTATATTTTTCTAGCACAAGGGATAAAATTGCGCAAAGAAAGAACTGAACATTTATGCAAATAGAGGGCCAGGAGCTACAGCGCGCTACAACACCAACCCAGCAAAAGTTAGGCGCTACAACGCACCATAGAGCCCATCCAGCGAGAGCTAGGCGCTACAACGCGTCACAGCGTCGATCCAGCAAAAACTAGGCTCTACAACGTGTCGCAGCGCTAGCGCCGATCCAACAAGCTAAGCGCTACAGCACGCCGCAGTGCCGATCCAGCGAAAGCCAGGCGCTACAGCGCGCCGCATCGCACCTTAAGAAAAATGAAGAGCCAGAGTATTTAATGAAGAAAGAGCCCTAGGCGCAACAACGCACCCCAACATTTTGAATATAATGATTCCAATGGGCAGAATAATTGAGGGAGTGTATTTAATGAATCTTTTAAACTCACAAAAATAGTTAGGAGTTATTAGAGAGCCCTTACACTCTTTAGGCAGCCTAATTGAGTAAAATACAGAGAATTAAAGTTAAATATTAATTTCCTCCAACTCCATAAATAATAAAGGACAACATATGAGATTAATACTAGAAAAAATAAAAAATGGAGAATTAATTCCCCCATTCAACCCCCTAGGCAGAGGGAGAGAGGACTATTTAAAAAAACATCTGAATGAATGATAAGAGGAATTTTTTTGGAACCCCCAAGAGAAAAAGAAAACCCTAGCAGCTAGAGAGAATTTTGGGAGTTTTCTATGGAAAGGGCTTGCAGCAAAGAAAGAGAAAGTCAAAGCAGCACTAAGGAAGTTCAAAGAATGAAAAAAAAAAGAAAGTACAAGAGAACGTTGGGAAGTTGTTCCTTTAGTATCATATTTCTAACATAGTTCCTGCTTTGTTTCATTTTTCTTGTAAAAACCAAATGAGTCTCTTGGGCTTTATTTGCATTTCTCTGTGTGCTTTACTTGTAATAGCAACCCTAAATCCCCTCTTTGGGGAGGGTTAGTGCGATAGCTCGATGCTGGCTCAACGGAAGCTGTCCCGGTATTCAGGTGTTCACATACCATATAATCATATTGATCAATTTAATATGAAATACATATACAAAAGCCACGAGATGTTTCTCATTCATTTAATATTTCATATTATAAAAATTTCCAATATTCCTCTTTACAAAGTTCATAAAAGATGAACTGAAACAAAAGAAAAAACAAAGTAAAAGCAGAGCAGTGTCGTAAGTTTTAAAGTTCTCGTTCAAGTTCTCCCAGAAGTACCTAACCTGGTATTGTACAACAAAATAATACCGGAATTAGAATTCCCAGTAATTAGAGAATACTCTAAGTACTGCAGTAAACAAAATAATATTATATTTTATAATAACAGAGATACGATTAGCAAATATAAAGATGTGATAAAATACAGGAAGAATAAAAAAATATCGCAAATTGGATAAAATTTTTCTGCAACAAGTATTATCACAAAGATGTTGGTTACTTGATGTCTTTTATCCAATAACCAACCACGAATGTTACTGATGTCATTTTTCCAGTAATAACCACGAATAAAATGATGTTTGTTACTTGATGTCTTTTTTCCAATAATCAACCACAAATATTACTGATGTCATTTTTCCGGTAATCACCGCGAATAAAATGATGTTGGTTCCGAACAACCAACCAAGCTTCAACAGGAGTCTGGCTCAAAGCGAAACCAAGCAGCAGCAAAGTGCAAAAAAAGTAATATATATCATGTACTATGTATCTTTTTCTTTAAGTTCAAATGTGCGACAGTTCGACTGTATCTGCATTTAGTTTTGGATAATTTAATTAGCTTTTTAAAATATGAAATATTTTTAGGGATTTTTACTTTGTTCTTTTCTATTGTCTTTCGTTCGTTCTTTTTCTTGATAGAAAACAACATTTTTTAAGTCATTGAGGGTAGCAATTATATTGGATATATTATTATAAGGGGTGGCAATTTTACCCGAAACTCGAAACTCATTTGAAAATCGCTCAAATTTTGAGTCGAATCGAACTCGACTCGAAATTTTCGAGTCGATTATCGAGTTGAATATTTGGACTCGAACCCAATTCGAGTTGAGTTCGAGTTAGGATTGACTCGACTCGAATTGGGTTCAAGTCAACTCGAAATATACTGTCGGTTAATGCATAAATATATAATGCTGCATATTTTAATTGAAATATACCGCAGCACAGTCGAGTGCAACGCTCGCTTGACACTCGACTGGCTGCGGTTCGAATCCCCGAAATGGCGAAATTTTTTTTTAATCCGCTGCGATGCAGCGAATTTCAAAGCGAACTTAAAAGCCGCACGATAATCTGCGGCTATCCTTATCTTCGCAGAGGGTTATTCTTATCTGGCCATTCTCTTTTTCGATCTTTCGACTCTCGAGTCTCACCTTCTTCGTCTGGCTTCTCAGTTCTCACCTTCTGCTAGCTTCTCATCTTCTACTGGCTGTCGGATCCTTCTGTCCCGAGTTTTGAGTCTAATCTTGCTAGCTGTATGTTATTTGCTTCTTCACGTCGTCTTTCAGAAATCAAAAATCTGTGGAGGTTTTGTAAGTTGTTTATATTTTTTTAGGTTTTCGATCTTGCAGTAAGTTGTTTACAAGTTTTAGGGTTCAAGTTGCAAGAGCATGCTGATATTTTTAGATTTAGGATTTTCAATTTTTTTAGGTTTAGGCCTTACGCCTTAGGGTTTAATATTTTACCATTGTTTAATATTTTGCATGTTTTATGATTCAATCTACAAGTGCAAGTTAATGTTGTCATTCTGTTATTTGCATATTTTATAATTCAAGCTGTAAGTGCAAGCTGATGTTGTAACTCTATTTATATTTTGTAATTTTATTTATTTAAGGTTTTTAGACATGAAGTAAACCAAAGCAGCAACAGCCCAGGTAGCAGCATATTTTAGGGTTCAACCTGTATGTGTAAGCTGATACTGTGGATGAGTGGATTTGTTTGTATTATTACTTCTATTTAATTTTAGAGTTTTTAGACATGCTCACATAGTCACATGCAGTATTTAATTTTAAGGTTTTTAGACATGCAGTAAACCAAAGCAACAACAACCCAGGTAGCAGCATGTTTTATGGTTCAACCTGTATGTGTAAGCTGATACTGTGGATCTGTTTGTATTCTGTATTTCTATTTAATTTTAGAATTTTTAGACATGCTCACATAGTCACATGCAATATTTTCTGAGCCTATAATTCTATTTTTAATGGTTAAGCTATAAGTTGGAATTGTGATTTTACAATTACAGTTATAGATTTATAGTCTAGCAATTTTATATTTTTTCAAGATTTTCAATATTGTAGTAAGTTATTTGTATATTTTATAGTTCTAGCTATAAGTGCAAGCTGGTTCTATGACTCTATTTACATTCTGTAATTTTATTTAATTTTAGGGTTTTTAGACATGCAGTAAACCAAAGCAGTAATAGCCCAGATAGCAGCATGTTTTAGGATTCAACCTGCATGTATAAGCTGATACTATGGATCTATTTGTATTCTGTAATTCTATTTAATTTTAGAGTTTTTAAACATGCTCACATAGTCACATGCAATATTTTATGAGCCTATAATTCTATTTTTAAAGGTTAAGCTATGAGTTGGAATTGTGATTTTATAATTACAGTTATAGATTTACAGTTTAGCAGTTTTATGTTTTTTCAAAATTTTCAATCTTGCAGTAAATTATTTGCATATTTTATGGTTCAAGCTACAAGTACAAGCTGGTGCTGTGATTCTATTTACAGTCTGTATTTCTATTTAATTTTAGATTTTTTACTTTTTAGACATGCAATATTTTATAATCATATAACATTTAAGTGTAACTCTATATTTTGGGTTAAGCTATGAGATAGAATTGTATTCTTACAGTTACAGTCTTACAGACTTATAGTCTAACAATTTGTTTAATATTTTTTCATACTATTTTTGTAGTATTTTAGAATTTTCAGTTGCAATCTCGCACTAAATTGTTTGCATATTTTTGGGTTTAAGCTACAAGTGCTATGAGTTGGAATTGTATTTTTACAGTTACAGTCTTATAGATTTACAGTTCAACAATTTGTTTAATATTTTATCACATTTTCTTAATGGTTTTTCAAGGGTTTCAGTCATGCAGTAAGTTGTTTGCATATTTTTGGGTTCAAACTGCAAGTGTAAGCTGATGATATGATTCTGTTTATAATTCTGTAATCTATTTATTTTTTTGATATTTTAGCTAAATGGAAGATACAAGTACAAGTAATTCTTTTGAGATAGAAACTGATAAACCAGGTGGATAACAAAATATTGCATTTGAGTCAAAAAGTGGGGAAGCAAGTACAGATCCTATTGTTATTATATCTCAAATAGGTGAAACAAGCCAGACTGTTTCAAATATTAGGATATTAAAGAAAGAAGTGCAATTAGGGATCATTTTGAAATAATAAAGTCTAAAAATAACAAGAGTAATGCAGTTGATAAACTATCATGTAGGCATTGTCGTAAGACTTATATGTCCCAGAAATCTGGACCTACCTCAAATTGCTTTAGGCATATCAAACTTTGTCCAGTATTGAGTCAAGTAAACAAAAAACAAAAAAAAATTAATCTAGAAATTTTGGAAAAAGGAAAATCAGTAGATGTTGAAATAAGTAATTTTTGTGTTACATCTGTATTTGATAATAACAAAGTAAGAAATGTATTGGCAAAGATGATTATTACAGCTGAGTTACTTTTTAAGTTTGTAGAGCAGCCATATTTCAATTTGTTTGCACGTATTTTGAATACTAACTATACGAAAACTTCAAGAAAAATTATGCGTGCAATGTTTAAAAGTTTATAAAACTGAAAAGGACAAGATGAAGACATTGTTAAAGTCTGTGAATCATATTTCATTAACAGCTGATTGTTGGACTTCAAATCAATCAATAGAGTGTATGGGTTTAACAGCACACTACATTGATTCAGATTTGATGTTGCACCATTCCATTATAAATTTTATTGATCTTGAACCTCCACATATAGCACATGTTATTGCTGATATCATTAGTGAGTGCATAATGCAATGGGGCATCCACAAAAAAAATTATGACAATTACATTTGATAATGCCCGTGCCAACGATAATGCAGCAAAAATTTTGTCAAAAAATTTTGAGAATACTAACAGCCTTTTTTTTAAAGGAAAAATATTTCATATTCGTTACTGTGCACATGTTTTAAATTTGATATTCAAGATGAACTTAAAAATTGTAATTATATCATTAAAGTTGTTAGAGAAGCTATTGTTTATATTAAAAAATCTTCAAGCCGCTTAAAAACAATTGGTGAGATTGCAAGATTAGTCGGTGTTTCAACTCGTAGAGATCTTTCAGGTGATGTAAAAATAAGGTGGAACTCCACATTCTATATGCTAGAATGTGCCTTTTATTATAAAACTGTATTGCATGAATTTTTTAGAAAAAATAAGGGATTAGTTTGGGGTTTGACTGATGATGATTGGGATAGATTTGATAGAATTAAATGTATTCTTATAATTTTTGAAAATACTTCAAAGATATTTTCAAGTTCAACATACTCAATTGCTAATCTCTTCCTTCTTGAAATGATTCAGATTAAATGTATTCTTGAGAGTGGGGCAAGTGAGAATGATGATTTTCTTAGATTAATGTGCATTTCAATGAAAGAAAAATTTGATAAGTACTGGGCTAATACTAACTTGCTAATGTGCATTGCCATTGTGCTTGATCCAAGTAGAAAAATAACATTTATTAAATTTGCATTTAAATCAATATATTCTGTCTTAGCCCTTGATGAGAAAATTGAGTGAGTTTTATAAAATTTGCATGAACTGTTCAATTTTTATTATGTAGACACATCTAGAATAATTTTTGATTCTTCAAACAATTTGTTAATGCTTCAAGGCAGCTCTAGTTCAAGTTATTCTGAACTTGGAAATTCAGTTTTAAGAGATTTTGATTTTTTTTTGGAGTCTGCTTGTGCTAACCAGCCAATTAAATCAGAGATTGAGCTTTATTTGGATGTGGATTGCATTAAGTTGCTTCAAGAACAAAGATCTTCATTTGATATTCTAGAATGATGGAAAATAATTTCTTTAAAATGGCCTACATTAGCAAAAATGGCTAAAGATATTCTTATTATTCCTGTTACAAGCGTTGCTTCCAAATCTGCATTTAGCACAGGTGGTCGTGTACTTGATGATTATAAAAGTTCATTATCACCAAGTATGGTTAATGCTCTTATTTGTACGGCAAACTGGTTTACTGGGTCTCAATCCAATCTTACACACTTGGATGAAGATGTAAAATTTTGAGTTTGATTTATTCTAAATTCTGATTTACAAGAGAGATAAGAGTATTGTTCAAGTTTAATTAATTTATTTTGTTTTTTTTTGTACAGGAAGAACAACTAACATGTGATATACCAAATGATATGGTGTAGGATCTACTTAATTGAACAAAATGGTTCAAGTGGTTATTTAATTATGAGTACTTTTGAGTGCTTTTTTAATTTGTATATTTAATCATTAAGTTATAATATTGTTAATTTAGTTCAAATCCTCATTGTTGAATACTAACTCTTTTTATTTGAATTTTTATTTAAGCAAGTTTGTGGTAAAAAATAGACTATTATGATAAACAATCATTTCATATTAAATATAATATGATATTTAGATCATTTCATAGAACTTGCGATTGCTTAAATTTTTTTTTTTACTAAACTGCTGCTTATTGGGCTGCTGCTGTCAGCTGCCTGAGCTGGAGTTGCCTCTACTGCTGTTGCCTAGGCTGCTACTGCTTTGGTTTATAATTTGTCTAAAAACTATAAAATTCATAGATTGTTTTTTACTATTGTGCATTTCTTTTACTGCTATATTGCTATGGTTATTGTAGCTTTGGCTGCTACTTCTTGGGCTACTGCTGCTTGGGTTGATGCTGCCTAGACTGCTGTTGCCAGCTGCCTGGGCTGGTGTTGCCTCTGCTACTGCTGCCTGGGTTGCTACTGCTAGCTGCCTCTGCTGTTGCTGCTTTGGTTTACTGCATGTCTAAAATCCCTAAAATTAAATAGAAGTATATAATGTAAATAGAATCACATCACCAGCTTGCACTTGTAGCTTGAATCATAAAATATACAAATAACTTATTGCAAGATTGAAAACCTTGAAAAAACTTAAACTGCTAGACTATAAATCTATAACTGTAATTGTAAAATCATAATTCTAACTCATAGTTTAACCTTTAAAATAGAATTATAGGTTCATAAAATATTGCATGTGACTATGTGAGCATGTCTAAAAACTCTAAAATTAAATAAAATTACATAATACAAACAGATCGACAGTATCATCTTACACATGCAGGTTGAATCCTAAAACATACTGCTACCTGGGTTGTTGCTGCTTTGGTTGCTGCTTCTTGGGCTACTACTGCTGCTTAGGCTGCTGGCTGCTGCTGCTGCCTGGGCTACTGCTGCCAGCTGCCTGGGCTGGTGTTGCCTCTGCTGCTGCTGCTTTGATTTACTGCATGTCTAAAAACTCTAAAATGCATAGAATTTTTTTTACTATATTGCATTTCTTTTACTACTATATTGCTATGGTTGTTGTAGCTTTGACTGATGTTGCTTTGGCTGTTGCTGTCGTGGGTTGCTATTGCCAGCTGCCTGGGCTGGAGTTGCCTCTGCTGCTGCTGCTTTGGTTTACAGTTTGTCTAAAAACTCTAAAATTCATAGATTATCTTTTACTATTGTGCATTTCTTTTACTACTATATTGTTATGGTTATTGTAGCTTTGGCTGGTGTAGTGGTGTTGTTTTGGCTGCTACTTCTTGGGCTGCTGCTGCTTTAGTTGCTGCTGCTTGGGTTGATGCTGCCTAAACTACTGCTGTCAGTTGCCTGAGCTGGTGTTGCCTCTGCTGTTACTGCCTCTGCTGCTGCTGCCTGGGTTGCTGCTGTTGCTTTGGTTTACTGCATGTCTAAAAACCTTAAAATTAAATAGAAGTACATAATATAAACAAAATCACAGCATCAACTTGCACTTGCAACTTGAATCCTAAAACATGCAATAACTTTCTGCAATATTGAAAATCTTGAGAAAACAAAAAATTGTTATACTCATTTTTGTTGTTGCTTGGGTTGTCTTGCCTCTACTACATTCCTAAAAAGCTTAGACAGAATAATAGAATAGACATATTTTAAAAAGACTCATAAGCACAAGTTATAACTTATTGTATGTCTAAGAATTCTAAAATGCATAAAGTATACTATATTATTCTGCATTGCTGTTATAATTTCACTGACTAGTTGCTACAATGCTGCAGTATCTGATAAGTTCTAAATTATAATAGATTCTGTATTTTATAAAGTATTTGAACTTTTTTTTTTATTTGAATTTGAGCAATCATTTGAGATGGATAGATTGGGTTTATAATAAATGATTATAATTGATTGTTGACTGCTATGCTAAGCCTCTTAGGCTATAACTTTAAGAAATGATATTAATTTGAGTCCTTGAAAAAGAACGGAATTACAATCAGAGTCAATCAATGACTCAATCAGATGATTCAAATCTTTTGATGTTAATTCAGATCAGTATTATTTGTAATTTTATTATATTATCTTTAAGAAATAATGTAACATTGTATTTTTCACTTGAGTTATTATATTATATTTTGTGCAGATTTTACAAGTTAGTTAGCTATTTGGCTTGCAAGTTAATACTTTGGATTAGATGCAGTCGTTATAGTTTTGGCAGGCTTGAGTTGTTTGGATCATTGTTGCTTCTTGTTTATAATAAATTAATGTATAATTTTATTACATTTTGTTTGTGAATTGTGGCAATTGGCAAATATTTGTGAATTGTGGTAAAAGTGTATAAAACTGTGAATTAATATTTTAGCAATTTTGTCCTAATTTATTTTGCTGAATTTTGATAGTTTGTATTGTTTACAATATTTTTTATTTTTGAAATTCATAAATTTTTTAAGAAATAATATTTTAATTTTTTTGAGTGAGCTCGAGTCAACTCAAACTCGAAAATTTTGAATCAAAATGGTATTTCGAGCTGACTCGAATCAAATTCCGAGTTAGCTCGAACTCGAATTTGAATGAGTCGAATTTGACTCGACTCGAACTCGATTCGAGTTCAAGTTGAGTTTAACTCAAAATTTTCGAGTTCGAGTTAAGCTTAACTCGCTCGAACTCGAATCGAAGCCAGCCCTAATTATTAATATTATTATTCAATGATAATAATAATATATGAATGAAAGAAAAACAGAATAAAAATAATTGTAAAAATGTGCGAAATGTAATAATAATTATAAGATATAAAAATGAAAATACCTGAATTGAAATTGACAGAATGAAAATAATAATCATTTAATAATATTTGTATTATTCTCATTATTAGTTAATGAGAACAATAATAATGTGTATGACTAATATTTATATTTTTATTTTCATAATAAGGAATATTAAGTATATAAAAGAAATACATAAATAATAATATTAGCAAAATCTCTCCTCAAATTCCTTCCTCATTTTCCTTCTCCTCATACCTCGGTTAGAGTTGCCAAAAAAAGGAGGGAGGCCGAACATAGTTGAAGAAAGCTGGAGGGGTTGCCGAAGTGGGGAGGCAAGAGAGGGGCCTGACTGGTTTGGAGGGTCCGAATGGGGTGGCGGCCGGGGCTAATGGCTGGCTGGCTGGGAGAGCAGGTTGGCAGCAGAGAGAGGGGGCTGGCTAAATTGTGGGAAGGTGAGGGAGTGGGGGGTTTAAGTAGAGGAAGGGGGGGAAGAGGGAGAGTCAGGCCAAGGGTGGGGCCCTCCTGGACCTGAACAGGCGCGGAACTTCCACCCCTTGCGATCGGGAATCGGGGGGGGGGGGAGAAAAAAAATTCTTAAGGAATTTTAAAAATTTACTAAAGTTAAATTTTTCTCATTTTTTCGCCGTTTGGCATCCAAAAATAATGAAACTTGGCATCGAGATATGTTATGATGTAACGAACACCCTCGCACTAAAAGTTTTCGATTCATAGCACAATTTTATTTTATATTAATTTCTGAAGTTTTAAACTTCAAAAATTAATTTAGGTTAAACTGGCGCTCCAAAATTGATGAAACTTCACGAGCAACTTTTAAATAATATACTCAACATAATGACACAAAAATCGATGAATTCAGCTATGTGTTTAATATTCTTGATTTATTGAATTTATAAAGTTCAGAAAAAAATAAAGCGGGAGTTTCCGTTATCCAAATTTCTCTCAAACTAAGGCACTTTAATCTAAAATTTATTCTCATCTAAAGGTATTTTTGTTTGCCCTAATTTGAAGTTCCCTGGGATCCTGATGTTAGAGTCGGGATTTTGACATAATTTGCAAAGTAACAACATTGGATCGTTACAATTAGTATGAGAACTATGGCCTGTGAATGTCTTTGTGCATATATGTAATGTTTCAATCCAATAAAATTTATTTAATATTTTGTACTGATAAATGCTTGAATTCTTTATGAATGAAAAGAGAAAAACAAACTTTTAAATGAAAATATTCAAAAATATATTTTAAACAGTTAAATCTTCACAGAGCTTGATGCTCATTATTGAACTGATTAAGTAAACTAGAAGCATGTTGGTCGTGAATGAAGTGACATAATTCGCAGAGTTTCATGCTCGTTTATTTGCTTAAGATCATGAATTAAATGCATTAGAGCCGTGAATAACATCTCAAAAAATCCTCAGAGCTCCATTGCTCGTTTTAGAACTTAATTAAGGAAATTAGATGCATGTTAAGATGTGAACGAAATGACATGTTCACAGAGCTTCATTGCTAATTTCTATATATGTCTAGAACTTTGATGCGTGTGAGCTGAGGATAATTGATTAAATAGTTTGCAGAGCTTCATTGCTCATTCTTGACTTAAATAAAGAAAGAAACTCGACGCATGTTAGCCATGAACGAAGTGGCATAAGTCATAGAGCTTCATTGCTCATTTCCTTAGCTAAGTCAATAATTCAATGCATGTTAGCGAGGAATGAGTCATGATTTCATGATCTAAAAAAGATGATGTAAATTTTATCACTTAAACGTAAAAATAAACATAAAAAAGGAGTAAGCAGAGCAATTTGCACAACTCATGATCATAAAATTACATATGTGCTTAATGCGTATCACAACGAATTCCATGTAGCATTAAGTAGGGTAAAACTTTGACTAAAGGAAATACGTAATTACAACCCCTTGATAAATAAGACAACAATAAATTAAAATGGTAACTGATTATAAATTTGAATTGAAGACAATTGTGCACAGAACTTTTGCAAGCCGTATATTCAAGCTTAACACTCCAATTTTATTCCAATTGATCAAAATATTTTAGTGTAGCCTCAGTTTAGCCATTAGCTCAATCTACATCTGTGATCGCTCAAACATCACTTGAAGAAAAAAATATTTAGTAACTATATACACTGTTCCCTGAGAACGATAAAATCTGTAATTCACCAATTCCTATATTACTTGACGATTATGTTCACTTGCATGTGAATCACAGATGAAATCTATATTAACAAAAATGTCTATCAAACACCACAGATATATTCATAGTCATACCTAAATACTACATAAGCAAGATCCCATAATGATCTTTTAAAGCTCATTAATACTCATAAGTTCAACTTTTGAATTAAATATTGAATTATGTATCTCTTTTTAATAAGCCTTCTCATTAAAAAAAAGACCAATAATCTAATATTTAGTATAATATATGATACCTTTACTCAATTGGGAATTGTTAATTCTTCTTATCTTTCTACTTTATTTTCTAAATGTTGATAATAATAACATATTTTCCTCACTATAATTCATTTTAAGCGAGTCATCCAATATCTCTTCAAATTTAACATGAATCGATTCTTTCACAATAAAATTTTAAGATTATAAACTAAAGGAATCAAAGAAAAATATAACCATTCAAATTGCTATCAATTTAATTAAATATTATTTTTTCTTTAATCAAAATATAGAGTTTACATTTGAAATATAAATATAACCACACTTAGATTTCTTCTATTAATATATCGTAAGATGTTCTTTTCATCCATATGTATATCAACCTCTTCTTGTAAGCAAATTATTTTGCTATACAACCATGTGAAATATGTTTGTGCTGCCCACAATAGTTGCACGATATTTGTATATATGCATACAGGGACAAATTTATCAATTAAAACATAAAATTCTTGATCTCTTTAGGTTCGTTTGACGTCATATATGCTTGAGGAAGCTTTGTATGTGCTCCACCACAAATCCTAAGATGATACTTTCGTGTTTTCTAATTTAGATGCTTGGACAACTGCCTAACTCTTAAATGTCTAATTTAATTTCTCCAAAATAGTTAAAACCAGTGAAGGGTTTGCTAGATAATCAACTACTTTCTAATCAACCCTTATTCTATAATATCTAACTCTCTTTACGTTATTTTTGCAATTATTCATGTTTATAACCAAAATGGTTAATTTAAAAGCTCATTGAAATAAAATGAGACAACTTATGCCCTGTTTTCTTTTTTCAATGACTTGAGCAACCTTTTCTAGAATAATTAAAGAAAATTATCTAATTTTTTTATTTACTCCTTATTAAGATGGTGAACTTTATGGGACCCTTTTGTCAGACTCAGACAATCAAATTCAAAATAAAAGTGGATAATTATTATTTTTGTTGAGTGATTCTATTTTTTCTCTTCTAATTAATTAGTTTGGCATTTGAACTTTATGATAGATATTTCACTTACCTAAAACCCAGTATAATTATTAAACTAAAGTTCCAATTTATCAATTATTAACCAAATAATGTCACATTCCCTTTTCTATATATTGAATAATATAACTAATGATATTTTTTAACTATAAGACAATCACCAACATAGCTAAATTATTCGTGTCATAATATATAGTATAGCTTATTTTAGTGTTAGAATTACATTTATTGATTCATGCTTTTAAAAATAAGCATATTTTTTGAAGTAAAGAAAATTTGAATGAAATTCAGTGTCTATGAAAATGTAAAATTTATTGGATAACCATTTTACGCATGATGTTGCACGCGCATATATATAAACTATGTGTGTCAAAGACATGCATATTACTTCCGAGGTGTGTCAAAGACATGCACATTACTTCTGAGGTGTGTCAAAGACATGCATATTACTTTTGTGATGAATTTTTGATAAGGATAAAATCCTCCTTTGCCTTGAAAGAACTTCGCACCATAAATTTTTGATGGTGTACCGCTCAACTTTTTTATAAGGAACTCCAACTACGACTAAGTGAAAACTAAACTTAACTGAATAACATGATATTTATGACCAGAAACCAATTTATGTTTGACTTGCAATTATATGTTTCAACATTGATATTTCCAGTCTATTAAAACTTATAATTAGTTACTATCTTTTATACTTTTTAGTCTTTATGCTACTTTGTGTTCATTTAGCATATTTAATTTTGGAACATGTATACTTATTATTTTCATTGTTAATTATTAATATAAATAATATTTATTTGCTCTAATCCCCTTATTAAGAAATTGGCCAAGTGGTAATAGCTATTATTAAGAAATTTAGTCTATTATGTAAATTCATAAGCATAACTTAAAGTTGATGTGTTCATGTTAAAAGCAAAGTTAAGTGAATCAAGAAAAGTTAGTAATGTTATAAAACTTTTTTGTACATGAAAATATGTGATGATCTATGAAACAAAACTCTTGAATGTATTGGCCGAGAATGCTGTACAAATATAAGAGGTTAAGAAAACTCGATGGAAAAAAAAACAAAAAATGAAAAAAGCTTTGATATTACACTCTTGTGATCAATATGTTAAGTTATGCTATGTTATGGAATAGTTAAAAAAATATATCAGTATTAACATTATTAACAAGAGTAATTACATCTATATTTGAATTATAAATGTTAAGAAAGTTCTAACTAAACTCATGCAAATTAGATGATAAAAAATGGTATTTATGTAAATGACAAGTAAATATTCATACACTTGTTAGAATTATGTACACTTATTTTTTCTTCATGTTATTATAACTTATAATTGGGATGCACTCATGAAATTACAATGTAACTCACCTACAATACTCAATATTTTTTAGGTTATAAATTCAAAGTCGAATAAAAAAAATAATATTTTATGCTATAGAGAGGTATAACTTAATCAGTGTGTTTCTTTAATTTTTGTTTCTTCCAAGTTATTTTATGTTGCTATTTCTTTCTAGTATGAGGTTGCATTATTGTTTTCTTAGTGGCTCATTTATTTACTTAATGATTACTAGCCTATATTAATATAAAGAATAGAAAAATTAAGAACTCCAATGTTTCCACCATCAAATCTCCATGTCTTTTTATCAGGCTGAGGATAAAACAGTGAGGTATGACTTGGTATGGGATGAATTGGCCTAAAGTGAGAAAAATATTACTTAGCATGTCTCTATAAAATTAAGGTAAACGGCAGGGGAGGATTTATTGAACCATTGATGGATATAGAATGAGAGTGGTCTCCGTTCACAAGTTCAGGTATAAGTAAAAAAGACCAAAATCAAGGTAGAACACTTTCAATTGTTATGAAGACAAAGCCACATTATAGGTTCAAGCAAACAAAAATATATAAACTAAAAGAAGATGGTGAAACATGAATAAGCTTCATAATTAACTTCATGTCGATCAAAAAGGGAAATCAGTTTAGAATTAACAGAAATAATTGATACAAACAGGCTAATTAAAGCATACCAGTTGAAGCACATTATTCTCGGTACGCAAATTCCGAACCTGTATACAAGCATTATTTAAGAAGAAGTTTATAAATCGTGACAACATTGACATTGATCAAAAGTCTTATCCCAAATAATATTAAGCATGAAAACTGTTGTGGTGGAATAAGTTTCAATGAATTCAGCGACAGTGAAGAATCAGCAAGTTTTAGCTTTGGAATTTAAGTACACATCAAATTATAGTAAGTGTTAAAAGTGAAATTTTCTCTAGATAAAGATACTCAGTCTAAACCAGATGACTTTTATCAAAAAATCATGTGCACAAAAGTTGCCAGCCCTACAGATCAGAGGGGAGTTGGTACATTATTGTTTCCAAGAAAATTATTGGATTCTTATACATCATGTTGACATTAAAACCATTGAGGTAAAACAATGAACTCTTTTATTTTAAAAAACGCAGGAGCATGCCTTTCAAAAACACCTTGAACAGCAGGAACAAGCAGCTCATTATCAACCATCTTAACTGTGGGCAACAACAATGTGTCGTATAGGACATCGTCACCAGGCAAAAACAAAGAGCAACACCTCATTATCAAAAAGCACTTCCAGGCATTAGCGTTAGCTTGTTTAATATAAGAAACAGAACATGATCTTGCAGCACCTCTAAGTAACTACTAGCAAAGTCACATCGACATCAGACACCTCAAAGCATCAGAAAAGGTAAGAAATCACAGTTTCAAGTAGCCATAAACTCTAGCAAAGAGTAAGCGCTTCCTAAAGAGTTCCAAATTTGGAGCATGTCCCAAATGAATTAACTTTTTAGGTCATTTGGACTGAGCAAAGGATATAATGGGTGCATCCAGTTACAAGTGAAACTTACCCATCCGACAGCTGACAAAATTATGCAGACAATCAGGAGTGCGTCCACAAGGCAAACCACATCAGCCATTCAGAATTAATAATATAACGCCAAATTTTTTGTAAACCCAGCATTAATATAATACACGTGATTTTATTTCTACTTATTATTCAATGCATTATCATCCAAATGGTTGGCACCTTGATCCCATGTTCATAATGCTATTTTTTTATCGTAATTTGAGATGGGTAAGTAGAAAACTGAAGTGGGAGATTTTTGTGGGAGTACGTGATGTTTGTGTGGAAGGACTTTCAGAAGTGGGAGTTTGATTGTTATCATTGAATCTTTCATTTTTGCCATGTTTTGCTAATTCATTATAGTTTGAAGGGTAAAATTTGAATCCCTCCAAACAACTTGATTATTTTGCTTGAAATTTTTAATAAAGCATCTGAATAGCATAAATTTTGTCACCTCAACACTACCCCTTTTGCTGATTTCAAATTTTTTTTAAATCCATACTTAGATACTCAATCAAAAGATTTGTTCTTCCTAGGCGCAGGTGTTACGAACCGGCTTGATAAATATCAGGAAATGATGGTCTAATTGTAACGATATCAGGTCATTAGCAACCAAGCCGTTGGCATACCCCCCAAATCTAGTTACATCAAATTTCCCCACTTGAATTCGTTGTTCGTTGTGTTTCATGCAAAATTCCGTTTTTCGTTCGCCAAAACACCAAATTTAGTTTTCAACAACAAAATGTCCCGCTTTTTTTCGTTACCCGTAAATTTAAAAGAAAATTGTCATAAAATAAAGCGCAAGAAAACGATCAATTGGTGAAAGTTAGGGTGCATTAGGAATAATGGTTATTTCTAGATTAATTAGCAAGAGATTTAACTTCACAATTAATTAAAATAAAATGTTAATCCAAACTCCATAACCTTAGTCCGAGTACGTCCGTCTCGACTAGATGCACGCATCGAACAAGTCTCATAAAAATTGGAGCACAATCAGTATTGATATAAGCTTTAGAAGTTAAGGTTTAATTTTACCATTTATTAAATAAACTAATATATAAGTATCCTAAAGCCTTAAAACCCCTCACGCAAGGTCAAGCCTCATACGCACACCCTCCCTCTCCTCTTGCACGTTCCTTCCTTCCCCTCGGCACACAACCTCGATACGACAAGACGTCGCTGTCAAGAGCAGGGGAGCCATCCTCATGGCACGTTCGGCCCGTTTACCTGGGAGGAGACGAGCAGCACCTGATGGGTAATACCTCATCTGCTCGGTCCAAGCCAACTATAAATGGATGTAACTCTCCTCTTCCCTCTTCACAAAGACAGCCTACGATTCCTCCTCCCCCATTTAGCCAAGACCTGAATTTCCTCTCCCTCTTCCGGTGATTCCAGCACCCGTCGGCAGCCAGCCATATTTCCTTGCTTCACATATTTTGAGGTACTAATCCTTTTCTAAATGGTCTTTCTATGTGCTCATTTAACTGCATGTGAAATTCTATAATCAGATCTTTTGACACCATGTTGTGCTTGTAGCATGAAATGAGAAGCTTATTAAAAGAATGAAACAGTTATTGTCGATAGAAAGAGTGAGCAGCATTCAGTTGTGGCATGCAAGTGTGCATTTTCTTATTTATTAGACACAAATCTTTTTGTTAAAATTTCATATTCACTAATCTATTTAGAAGCCTTGTCCATCTTACTACCTTGCTCATGTCAAATTAGCTCATATTTTGCCTAAGATTTTACAAGCGACTGTTCAGTTACTTTAGTAGGATCAAGTGTGATGACTTTATCATACTAACATCACCTCCAAATAATGAAAAGTGTGGTAGTACCTTTCATTGAGTACTATATGCAAAAATCCATTTTACCATTTTAATATTATGAATCTAAAGAGATTAAGACATATTTACTAGTCTTGTTAATGCTTACACATCCAAGTATGGACATAAAAATATGTTGAAACATACATAAATGTATATAGAAATATAAATGCATTAGTTTACAAATATATATATATATATATATATATATATTTAGAGGCCCATTTATAGTATTGCTACTTGATATTATTGGTAGATACAATAATTCATGTGAAATAGTTCAAGTATTCTAGATTAATAGCTACAAATATAAGAGAATGATACGTTCTAAGAGAAATACTAGTCAGCTATAATGTTACATGCATCTTCATGAGCTTCTAGACTACCTCTCAAGTAATAAACATAACACATTTTTATGTTGAATGATTTGACATATCTTAAATGTAAAATTCAGCATAATATTTTATCTATGTACTAATGAAATTAAGTAACATCTTTTGAATCCTTTAAAACTTAAATATGGACGATTGATTGCTCTTCATATGTAAGCCCAATGCATGAAAGTTCGCATATTAGGGGATCAATATAATTCTATATGCATATATACCCGCATTGGTACCCCATCTCACGCTATGACTCTTTACCATGAAAATCAGCATAGAATGAATGAATTTAGAATCTCATAAGTAGAGAAAAATGCAAACACTTAAGAATGTTCTTATCATTCGAGCACTACCAAAATTGACAGGCCAAGTTTAAACAATAACGCATGCAAAAAACTCTAAGGCTCTAGTTAGAAAAATTTAAGATAAAGACAATGATAGTTATTTCAAATTCGCATTACTAACAAGAATTAATATAATACCAATTGCAGATACACTCGAATTCTGATACGGTTGTCACACTACTAGAAAAAAAGTACCCAGATACATTTTACTTTTTGCACTTTTATGCTTTAATTCTCTTTAACGCTGCTTTAGCTTTGCCTGAGCTTGTACTTTTGTGTTTGTATGTAATGATTATCATTGTCGAAAAAATGTCACAAAAATAAAATGCTTAATGTCTGGTGGATATAGCAAGGGTTCTCGAAAGGGAGGATGGGTTAGGTATGGATGAGGCTAAATTCTCGGTAGTTATAAGGATGCCAAGTTGCCAACTGTCACCTTTGAGGGAGGCCTAGTTGAAGTTATGATATTGATCATAATTTATGAAACCCCGCCTCATGGTTCTGAAAATTGTCTGCCAAAACCGCCTCTGTTTGCCTTCCCACAATATAAAAGACGTGTGCTGCAATTAATAACTTTTTGATAGAAGTGACATGTTTGTAATAAGTACACTTTATGGAAAAAGCAAATGGCATATGCATGTTTGCTATATCAGGACAAACTTTTTTTTTCTTATAATGCAAGAAAATGTATCCCGATTTGTGCTAACCATCATGTTCTCCACAATTTTATTTTTTCCCTTCATTTCTGTTTACCGCATTGTTATTTATAGTAAGTGTAATTTTTGATATGTATCGAAGTACTTAGAGTATTCTCTAATTACTGGGAATTCTAATCCCGACGTTGTCTTTATAATGCCAGGTCAAGAGTAATTGGAGGATTTCAACGGTGGAATCTAAGAGGTTGCTGAGGGCCCAAAGTTGTCGATTCAATTATTATTGTTACTGTCATTTTCCTTTGCTAAGAGCTCAAAGGGAACCTTGTAATATTTATTTGGACCTTTCTTTTCAAGCAGAACAAATGATGAATGATCCTTTTATTTTGTTTAAATCTTGAATTATGATGAACGGATGAATGTATTATACTTGCTCGTTACTTCCGCGCCCGTTTACTTTGGATTGCTCAATAGGATCTTGCGGCTTAGGGAACCCAATGTCGAGTAAGTCTCGGAACTGAACCAGCACCAAGACACCACACTAATGGAGAAGAATCTCAAGATCTTTTAAGCTTTAAGAGATATAGACTAAGCCAAAATTATACTATCCAAAAAGTCACATCATCAATATAAGATAGTGCTTGCATTCATTCAACAGTTTCTAAATGAAAGCAACTAGAATTGAAAATAAAGTGAAGTAAAAATGTAGCCTTCTAAAAGTTTTTGGCAATGTTTAAGCATTAGATCTATCAATCAAACTTGATTAACATAATATGCAAAATATTAATAGAATGTTAAAATAGATAAATATTATTTCTATAAAATAGTACAAAAAGAGAAAATCAGCACAGCATTATACTTCTAGAATTAAGAGAACCTCATTGAAAAACATAACATTTACTAGAAAAGTTCAAAGAGTACAAAATAGAAGAACTACTATGTTAAATATTTTAAATGACTTGTTCAACTGGTTAATGTGAATATTAATATTTTTATAAAGCTCTAAACAATTCACATGTGAAAAATAATTTCTTAATTCAGTTAAATAAAAATTTGCATTTTCTACAATACCTCTTAATCTTGCACCTCTTTAATTATTAAGGAGGCTGCTTCCATAAGATTTTTACAATAAAGGGCTTGTCAAATCTTATTCCTTTATAAGAAGAAAGCTACCTTCTACAAAAATCTTACCCTAAAAGGCTTTCATTTTCCCATCTTTAGAACCTTGCACTTCTTTTGATCAAAAAAGCTACTCCTTATAAAGCTTTACTCAATAAGCACTTAATATAGAATATTGCACTCTGAAGGTACTCATAATTGAAGCTTTTCTTGTTCCAGTAATTATAAATCCTTTTTTTTAGGTAATTTAAATTAATTTGTGCCAGTTTAGTATAATAGGTACTAAAAATTACAATAAACCCATGAAAGCACATATTTAGTATAATAATTACTAGAAATTACAATAAAAACAAGAAAGCTCAAACATTAATATCTTTCAAATAAATTAAAAATACAAAAATTTGTGTGATTCTAATATTGAAAATTGTAAAATAAGACAAGAAATTACCATTAAGAACAAATAGACCCACTTGTTGCTTTAATTGATTGAATTATGTCCAAAAGCTTCTAAGTGCATGTGGTTTTCATCATGTAGGAGAATGACTAGCTCACACTATTAGCTCTCTAGAAATAGCAAATTGGATCAATCACCTAGGTTTGAACAAATAAGTTGATTTGGGAGTTATAATTGTAATTTTTTTCTAATATCAAAAAATACATTCAATCTAGCCATAGATTATGATTGCCCCTAAGAGTGCAGTGATATACACTTTTTGATTTAGGTTCTAAGAATTAACCTTTCGTAAGATAGATTTGAGTTTTGTTCTCCTAACAAGTGGTTGTGAGTTTAGTTAGATCTGGGGACTAGAATTTCCTATAGTAATGCTCCCTTAACATGGAGCTAACATCAATGGAGACAGTTGTAAATTTTTGAATGCAAGGTTTTCAAATTTTCTTCACTCGGTCGACACTAAAAGACAAAGGAGCATGGTGGGGGTTTTATCTTGTAATTTTACCTGTAAAAATTGTTAACATAAAAGTTAAAGATGTCTTCTTGATACAAGTTGAATCTTTTTTTCTTTTTTTCTTTATTCTCTTCTCTGGATCTCTTCAATGTGTTATCGTGTACGCCAACTCAGTCAATCATGCCAAACAGTTTACAAACAATTTTAGGAGCCACTCAACAAAGCCTCTTAGCGCGCAGCTCCCTCATCACCATGTCGGGTCTTCAAAGATTGTGGGCAATAAGTCTGATGAGTTACGATTCTCACTTGTATGAACTTGGAATAACGGAGGTAGCAGGTGGCATCTTGTGTATTAGAGCACGCCGGTGAAAATCAAGTAAATCGTAGAGAATTGTGAAAAAATTCACGAGGTCATTGAAGGAAAAAGGTATCAACATCTCTGCTTGAGAGGCTCGTTGCAAGAATCATGGGTGACTTCCTGTCTTCGACGCATGTGAAAGGAGCAAGAGGGAGATGGCATTGTGTGAGTCTTCTTTCTTCTCCTTCATAGTTTCATTTTTCCTATAAACAAATTCATCATCTAGTGTAAAACTCACTTGCATGTTGATGCCAACTTTGGATTCTTTGATTAAACCCTTGATTAACATAAGAAATATCTTAGTTTTAAAGCTTAATTAATGTCTTTAACATTAATATTGAGACATCATCAAGATTTACCCTCATAGGAATGTCAAGAGAATCCAGCTCAATTCCAGTGCAAGAACCCTAAAATCATAGAGCAATTATATCAAAAATTGCAATTTTTATTGTTATTTTGTGAAGGAAATGGAGAAAATAGACAAATCTTACCCTAGAATTGGTGTCGAGGTTGTAAGAGACAAGGATGATAAATGTCACCATTGATAGTCTCAATTGAAACCAAAGCCAAAAAGATAATTTCAATTTTAGATGAGTTGCCTCTATCATGAAAGCAATGAAAGGAAATTTACATAATTTTTATATTAGGATAATTATTAAAAGTGTAAAGGAAAGTTGGGTTCAAGATCGGCATGGCGACCTCACAATATCTTGAAATCGATGCATCTTTCGTCTTCCAATATGATTAATAAGGAGTGACTTTGCATTAAAAGTGTTGAGTAACATTAGCACAACCTAGAAAAGAAAGCTGAATTGGGGTTGTTTTCATAGAGTACATTTGAAAAAAAATTATGCTTTAAGGATAATTTGAGATCTTTTAATAACCAAGGAAAAACTCAAAGCAAAAAGTAAAAATAAAATAGCAAGAATAAAAATAAGCACACAAACAAAAAAGCACATCAGATTTTTAATAGTTCAGATCAATCAAATCCTACAACCACTCCCTCAAGTTTCTACTATAAAATTTTACTTGATCTAAGAGTACACTCCTTCGCGGTAAATAAACCTCATACAGTCTCTCTATAACGGTGAAGATGCCACAACCCCTGCACAGACAGTAAGGATAGATTTTGACAATGAAAGAAGATAAATGAGTATAATTTTGAAGTCACCAAGATCTTGAACTATCTAAAGTTTGAGAGAACGTCAAGAAAATTATTTTGGAGAACTTAGAGAGTGGAGAGAAGATAAGAGAGTGTATCTATTTATTGGTGGAAGAGAAGGGGTTCAAATGCCGCAATTCCGCTCTTCAGCTGTGAAGATCGGCCAAGGCGCCTCGGGTGATTCACACCTAATTTCTTGCCATCTGAGTAGCCTGCTATTGGGATTTTAAGCTGATTTGAATATCAGCTTGCCATAATTATTGCGCACCTGGGGCAGTCTAGCCTGGGAACTTAGATAATCAGCTTGAATGCCTGGAGTGAGGGTTCTTCCAAAAAGTTTAATTTTTCTCTCAAATCTAAGATTATTAGCAGTTTAAGACTAACACAAGTACAAACATGAAAATTTGAATTAAATGAAATTATGCTAAGCAAACAACAAGTCTTTAAGTATCAACGACTCCAACTAATGTTAATTGAGATCCTAAAGTTTTCTGCATGATTACATGAGCTGAGATGCTAAGATCTAATTCTATGATCTTCTCCGCACTTTTATTGAACCCAATGCGTTTTAAGTTGTTCATTATCCTGAAGCACCTAATTTTTACCTAATTTAAAATTAGTGCCTTCAAAAGTAATTGCACAATTCTTGTTATAGCCAAAATTATACCTACAAATGGCTCATTGGGATAAACAACCTCCCTCCTCTTGACGATGAAAAACTCTAAGATAACTTAAATATTATTATGGAATAAAATATCCCCATTAAATAATGTAGGAAATAAAAGCAATTAATGAAGAAAAAAATTTACAAAAGAGTGAAATACAGGAAGTTGTACAAGTCTATTAGCACTAGAGCTACAACATTCAAAGTTAAACTACAACTATAATCTCAAACCATAAAGACCATCAAATAATGCACATATACAAATAATACACATCACAAAATATAATGTTCAGACTGCAAATTACTCCCTCTTTGTCACATTAAAAGGGTAGAGAATAACAAAGAGCTTAAAAATCAAAGAATTCATCATCAGGCAGATTCTGATGGTCATGAGATAGCGGTTAATCATGAGTAAAGAAATTGAACAACTTTTCAAACTGATCAATGATATATTGAAGGTGATCTAGGATAGATAGAAGTATTACGATCTAAACACACAAAAGTGGATTTTAGCGTTGGGCATTGTGCCTTTGCCAATATTAGTTCAATGAAAGGCATCTCCAGATTTGAAAGACTGGCAACTTAGCATTGGATACACTAGCACGGATCTCGAAGACTTGGAAATATCACCTACAGATTGATCTTTCTAGAGCACATGCAAGGAATTTAAGATGTGTTCCATATTTCCTCGCTTAGGAAATTCATTTAAGGCAACTCAAAGAGAAAAAGGAAAATGCGTCTTTGTTGAGCAGAAACTGGTGAAGGGCATATTTTGAGCTCAAAACTTGTTGATAAAGCCATGGGAAAGATCAATTGATTAAACATAGAATGCGAGAGACCAACGATAGACAGAGGAAGTATTATGGCTTAAAGCATGGGCAGACAATTTTGTATTTTAGAGACTTTGTTTTTGTCAAGGTTAGCCCGATGAAGGCGCCATAAAATTTGGCAAGGCAGTAAGCTTAATCTGATGTATATTAGCCCTTCTCAGATTTTTTAGAGAGTTAGAAGTGTTGCATACAGATTGATTCTCCCAAATCACATGTATGATGTTGACAATGTATTTCATCTCTTTAAGAATTTATTTCAAACGAGTCTAAGATGATTGAAGCATATTCGATGCAAGTTTAGCCAAACTCAACTTAGATAGTAGAGTTAAAGAATATCTTGAATATGGATGTACAACAATTAAGTATTCCCTATTTAAGAGTACAATGGAAGATTGAACTTGACAAAAAGGCTACTTGGCAGAAGGAAGCTAACACGCATGAGTGTTACCCATTTCTATTCGATTAATTATTAGGTTTCATGGTCTAAATTCAAGTACGAAATTTTTGTAAGAGTAGGGCAGATTGTAAAGTCCTTTTGTCTCTGAATTTTAATCTATTTCTAACAATCTCTAAGAATTGTCAATTTTACCCTTAATAGCTAGTTTGCAAAATAAAAATAATGCATTAAAGATGAAAATTTTTATTTTTAACATGCATGAAATAAATTTTGAAAAACTTCAGCATAAATTTTGTCCAAATCAGATTTGAAACTTTTGGTAATTTTTTAAATTCTCCAAAAATCTCCTAAATTCTTAAATAAACCCTCCCACTACCCTTTTATTTGGTCAAACACTACATCCAACCCAGTCACGTTCGAAGCCTCCTTCTCTCATGTGAAGGATCATAGAGCTGCTCAAATGAACCCTCCTATTGCTACTTCAGTCCCTCAACAAAAGATGTAAGCTACCTTAGATCCCTCTTAATTTCTCTCTCTCGATTTTACTCTTTTTCTCCCTCTCCTGACGGCCTTAAAGAGGTCGTCCACTCGAACCATAGCAAACACATAGCAGCCCATTTCCTTCCCATCAAAGGAGTCAATCGATCATTCCCTCTCCTAGCCGCACCCATCTCTTCTTGGCCACCCCCCATATGCACCCAAATCAGCAACCAAATGGACAAACCGTATCTGTGGGTCAATCTTCCAACAGTTACCAAGCAACCCAAAAACACCCCAAAAAGTATTTCAAACAGTCCCAGTCACCATAAGTTGTGTCCAAATAGCTTCAAACACACAAAAGTTGTATCCAAACAGCCACCAACAGCCATATATAGTTGCCAAACATCTCCAACAGTCAAAAACTGTTGCCAAACAGCTCCCAACCGCCATAAGCTGCTCCCAAACAGCTCCCAACAACCTCCAACACCCATAAGTTGTTGCAAAAATATGATTAATGAAAGATTACCCTCCAACAGCCTCCAACACCCACAAGTTGTTGAAAATTAAATTAATGAAAGATTTTAACCCTCCAACAGCCTCCAACACAAGTTGTTGAAAAATTAAATTAATGAAAGATTTTAACCCTCCAACAGCCTCCAACCCATTAGTCCCTACCATTTTCTTCAAATAAGCCTTAATCCTTAACCCACTTTCTCTTCTTCATTTTTTCTACTTATATATATATATATATATATATATATATATATGAGTATGAGTATTGCTACCATTCCAAAAAATATCTACAATAAAGTACAGATAATATGACAATCCTATGTATAAGCATATAATTGGTGTAATACACTTTTTGTGTGGGCCCATACGCAAAAATAAAAGAAAGAATTTTTTATTGGTCCTGGATACTTTTTTTTGTCAATTTTTTTAAGGGTTTAGCATTTTCCTATATATAAATATATATCTATCTATATATATATATATATATATATATTGAAATGGACCACATCTTTTGATTTGAAACATAAATCTCCTATAGTTCCTTTTTAGATAAATTTCACACTGCTTAAAGTTCATTTGATCACCCACTATTATTTTTTCATTGGGGTCTTATTTGGAAATCCCCTTGAGGTCGACTATGCGACAATTAATCTCCTTCGGCCATCTGTAGCTAGAGTTTTTTTATTTTACTTGTAATTTCTTTTATGATTAGCATCCAATATCTATTTGTACTTATCTTTTCTAATAAAATTACAACATATTCCCCTTAATGTGTATATATATATATATATTGAAAAATGTGCTGGATTTTATAGAAATATATAAGAATTACAATATATATGGTTGGTGACCTCAAAAAAATAGAATAAAATAATATATAAAAAGAAAAAATAAAATCAAACTGTCACCAAACCACCATTAGAGATTCGCAAAATAGAAATCTTAAGAAATGAAGAAAAATTAGGAAAACAAGGGATCTCCAAGTTGGTGAGACCAATCTGATCAATGGCCTTTTCATTTTTTGAGGTTGTATCTAGTTGATCTATTTGAGGATTTAGAGCCATTCTTTCTTTTCTGCATTTTCCCTTTTTTCCTTACGAATTTTTTAATATTCTCAAATTCATTCTTTGATTCTGTTAGATCTTCATTTGTGTCCAAATTATAGAGCACTTCTTCATTAAGATTTCTCAGCGTAAAAACTACGAAAGTAGCATGACATCTACCATTAACCATCGGGAAAAATTCCAAGGTGTGTGGGATGAGAGACGATTTCCCCTCCAAGATCTTCATAGAAGGGCCCTCCCCACTCGGAACAGCCAAAAGCGGGGAGGAACATCTACATCATCAGACGGGAATACCTCCATCGAATTTCGCCTGCTCAAACAATAGGAATTTCATCAACCCATTTTTGAAGCAAGTTCGAGGAGGATGCCAAGAACAACCTAACATTATGAGAATGCTCCTCAAAATCAAAGAGGCGCAGGTCATCCTCCCCGCAGCTCTAATCCTCAAAACCTCTTTAGCTGCCATATACACACGCACACCGAAATTGGTCCTAGGAAAAAGTCTCATAACTCAATAAATCCTCACTAGTTTCCTCGACACGCTCCTTTGCTCAATGGAGTCACCTGCCTCCATCAACAGATAATAGTGAAACCTCGGAGATGCCATCCAGCTGAATGCGAGCTTCTTCTCTTATTGGAAAATTAGCCAGCCTCAGTTTGGCCGCCATTGAGGAGCAGAAACCACTTTTTTATTATGCATACCAAAATGTACAGAGGACTTCCCCAACTTATCCAACCATGGAGATGGGGTGAAGTTTATAACCAATATCATGACCTTTGAGTTGATGATGGAGTTGGAAACAAGTTGTCATGTCATGCCTGATAATCGAACAATGAGTATAATAGAACGGCTTGTTCTCAAAAATACATACTTGTAGGTATCCGTTTTCCTTGTTCTCAATCCAGATTTCATATTCAAAGTTGAGTGATATAAATTTTGACCAATATACGTGCCACCGAAGGACGAAGAAGGTTGGCATTAGTGAAGTCGAATTTGAGTAGCTTGCCAAAATAAAACCCCAATGCGAACAAATTGAGTGCGCCAATAAGTGAACCTTTAGAAGAGAAAAGTTAACCCGGAATGGGACAATGGAAGGTTCATTCCTTGGATCCGATGACGGCATCCATTTCAACACTTTCATGTTGAAGTTCTCAATGAAATATGAGCCATATATATCTGAATTGATTTAATATAAATTATATATGCAAATCTAAGTTATATATTCTCCAAATATGTTCTAATCAACGTCAAGCGACCTACACTATTTCCTATGTGATCCACAAAAGTCTAAATTATAATCATCATTTATTTATGATTTAAATGTTTTGAATAATTGAATAAATATTGAAATAAACTATTTCCAGATTAGAAGGATTTTAGTGTAAATGACCATTTGCGAACCAGCTTATTTAAATTTTCAAAATCAGTCTAAAGTAGATAATATAATTTTATTTAAATAATTAAGTGTTCTTTACTTTTCATTGTAATTAATTTTAGCAATTATAAAGTTTGCATTAGATGATTAGAATTATAACTTAAAATCCAGTAGGATTAAATTCAAGAATCTGTTTACTACAATTAAATTAATATTTATATACTAAAAATAAGAATGAATGTAAATAATTAGTTTCTTAACTACAAGATAATCATCAACAAGATGCAGCATGTGACTTTATATAAGTATATGTGAAAAAGCCTTATGCACGTATTACTTCCACAACAAAATCTTCCTTAGAGATAAGTTTCTCCCTAGTTTTAGAGAGGCTATGAGTCAATTAGATAGTAGGTCACTCAACTTTATTATAGGGTACTTCATCCATGATATAGATGATAACAAAAGCTAAATGAAGTGTGAAATCAGAGCCTAATGTATGTTAATTGTAGCTACATGTTCATTATATGATTTAATCAATTTAATTTACTATTCATTTTTACCTATTAATCTTTCTACTTTTAAAATTTAATATTTTGAGTCTGCCTACATTATAATTATCAAAGCATGCATATTGTTTTCTCTTTATTGCTAATTATTAAATAAAAATTATCATTTTTTACTATCTTTTATTAACATTTGTCATTTCAAGATTAGATGACTGATAAGTTCACTAATCTGATCTACACATGCACCGCATTCGATCACATGTTTTAGTTTCTTCTTTATTTTTCTTTTATGTTGTATTTGTAGTTTTACCAATTGTGCAATGAAAGATTTTATAAAATGTAATAAATTTTAGTATTTTTAGATGCTTAGCTAGCCCTTCTTGTTGTTTGGATGATATGCTTAATTATGAATCTAAATGATTTAATGTTATATTTATGTTTTCACCGTCCGATCTTCATTTCCTGACACTTATCAGGCCAAATCATGTTAATTGAGCTTTTTTGAAGGAATATTAGGAAGGAACAAGAAACTGAACTCAAACCTGAATTTTAATGGAGTAGAATAAGGACTCCAATGAAGAGAGTTCACAGTGTAACAAACAAAGGTAGGTGGTAGGAGGAAGACGCAAATGAAAAGCAAACTCTTAATCTTCTGTAGATGAAAGGTGAGAGTAATAACACTTAGGAAATAATAATAAAGAAATAGAAGGAAAGAGAAAATTCAAGACATGAAATAAAAAATTTTAAAAATTGATTCTAATTAGAAAAATAAGAGGACAATATATAAATCAATGCAAAAGTAATAAATCTGGACCTTTTAACATTGATAATAAGTGGCATTTTGATGTGAAGAATTTGGAAAGTTTCAATGTTTTGATTAATAAAAATATAAAAATTGAATGTGAAGGAAGAACCAAAGGGACGAAAGAGGTAAAAACGAGGAGATTAAAAGGAAAGGGAAAGGAGATGAACAAAAAAGATGAGAAAAGGAGAAAAAGTGCAATCAAGAAGTCTTATTGTTAGGAGAAGGAAGTTCAACAGAGTAATTTGCCAACATAGTCTCTTAACTATTTCAATTTGATTAATTTAGTCCCAAATTATTTAATATGTCCAATTTAGACCCTTAACTATTTAAAATGCCCAACTATTTTAGTCCAATAACTATTTTTTAGATAAACTCAATACCTAATTTTTATTCCATGATTTTAAATTAAACTCAAAATGAATAGTTGATAGTCTAAATTTAATATACTAAATAGTTGGGGGCCTAAATTGGCCAAATTGAATTTTGTGCACTAAAATGGCCAAATTGAAATAAAAAGGAAACTATTTTGACAAATTACTCTACAAGAACAATGTCAAGGCATGAGTCATCACTTTTTTAACTAGTCATCTGAAATTGCAACTTCAAGCTTGTTATTTATAATAGTAGCCATGATGCCATGGAATTTCTTATACTAAACTTGAATAATGCAAGCATAATAAAAAATAACCGGTCATTTTACCTTTAATAACAAATTATCAAAAAAGACAAGTGAATAAGTAAATCAACAAATATGATTTTATTGAGTTAAATGATAAATTTTTGTCAAGTTTAGCAACTTAAAGATAGGCCTGATCGAATTACAAAATATATAGTTACTCAAGAAACAAGTAGACAGAGCATCTAAAAGGTTTCAATTCTTTAGGCTGCTACCTCCTCTCCTGTGTTACGTTCAGTAAGTAAATAATAATTAAAACAAGCATATAATCCAATAGACGGCTGAAAATAACATATGTAATACAAACAATGTCCTATACAGACCATTTCACTCAGCTCTGCTTCAGCTTCACTTTTAAAACCAGGACTCTGAAAGAAATTGTCCATAACCTTTTCTGTGCAGCTGACTAGTGGTGTTCTTGATAACGTGCTATTCTCTTCATAAATATTAGGCACAATTTTTCTATGGATGGTTCCATCAGTTTCAGAGTGTTGAAATGTGTTCAGAAAAGTTTTAGATGGATCCAAGGAACCTCCAACAAAAGCATGAACGTTGCTATTTTGGGTACCAATTGGCGTGGAACGAGGAATGAGGTTTGTAAGAGAGGGCAGACTTGGCGCTAATCCCACATCCTTCATCACTTTAGTTACTGATTCCTATTGAGCATAACTAACGAATGATTAAAAATAAAAGAGTAAAAGATAATATAGAGAGGATGCACGCTAAGATAAACACATACAGCAATGGAAGTCTGAATTCGATGAAAAACCCATGGCTTCATAGCAATTCCTGTCACCAATTGATTATGAAACTCATTTTAAAAGCAATGCATTGAATGTCAATCATAAACAATATGAAGTCACTAGCATCACCTTCTTCGTATTCGCTAATGTAACACGTCCTTACGTTCAATTAAGGTTAGATGTGTAAGCATACTAGAAAAAGTGTACAACTAGAACCAAATTATCATACTTAAAAATCAAAGACATCACTATCATCATCCTCATAGATCTATTCCATCTATTTGGGTTTGACTTTATGGATCTATATTCATTCATTTTATTAAAGATTGCAATTGGGCTAAAACAGATCTCTTTTACGACTCCTAGGTTATTTCCTTTCATCTAATCCTTTCTTTTTTTAGGTTAACTCTAGGGTAAATCACTTGCAAACCCTTTAGGTTTATGCAATCTTATACATAGAAAGATTCATGATTTCTAACAAATTTGCATGTAAGTCACCTATTTATAAAACCTTGTAATGCTCTAAGAAATGTAGAAACCACCTTCATACTAAGATAAGATTCAACACTAGTTTTTCCTAAAGTAAGTTCGGATATTTTACCAGACTTCCCTCAAAGGTGTAAATTAAGATTTGTTTAGATTTGCGTCAAAGATTTTTATAGGCACAAAGCCCTAAAATTAGTTATCCTACCTGTTTGTGATAGAGTCCTCTAGACTAAGTATTTCTAAGGCTCAAAAGGTCAAACATAATGCTTAAATGTCATGTAAAAAGGAATGCATAATGTGGCTTATGACTGAGTGGATAGAGGTACACCAAATCAAAATCACATGGCTCCATCATATCGAGTAGTCTAACAAACAAAAATGCCAATCTCAAAGGGAACTAAATTGTAAGGCTTAGAAAGCTCAAAATCAAGAATAAATTTCCTCATCCTAAATATAATCTAATTGACTAGAAGATATGAAAGATTTATCTTGAGTTCAACACAAACTCATCAGTTGGTCATACACAAAAAAAGGTCATCAGCTGGTCATAAAAAAAAAAAACTTATCAGCTGGTAAAGAGCTAGCCATAAAATATTAAATAGATAGTTCAAAAAACAAAACATGCCCACTTATGGTTTATAGTAAGGTTGTAAGTGAGCCAAGCCGGCTCGATCTTGGCACAGTAAAAAGCCTGTGAATCGAGCTTATCATGCTACAAGTTTGAGCTCTAACAATAATCGAGCTTGAACTCACATTTTACTTGGCTCGATTAATTGACTTATCACTAGTTTAACATTAATAATACAATATATAACTTGTAAATGTCATTAATCCTAAATCCTAATTAATTTACGGCTTCAGCATGGCCTGTTACATTATCACTTTCTTTTGCCCCAATACCTAATGCATTGTTGCCCCCGATTTAAAATCGGGAAAAGCAGCCATAATTATTGCTATCACTTTTAGCTTGCATTTCAACCTTCACAAACTCTACAAGAAACTTCAGTCACCCTTGTCACTCGCCCCTCCATTCTTGGCCGTATGGCCTCAATGCTTTCTTACTTCACTTACACTCTCTTGACCTCACTGCAATGAAGCTTCTTTAAATCGTACTTTTGTTTTCTACCACCTCTAAACTTCACAAATTGGTTTTCGTCCATCGATGTCAACATTGCCCCTAGGCCTTCCTCATAGAACCAGCTAAGCGTAGAGATATAAAAATAAGTTTGGTATTTTAATATCAAAAATAAATTTAATAATTTACGGTTGTTAGATAGAACAATATTTAAATTCTATGTGGATACACTAATTATGCAAGATTCAAAAAAGTTTTGGATATGCTTAAACTAAATATCAATACTAAGCTTTGTATAAATTTCTTATTTGGATTTTTGAAATAGCAAAATTTGGTAAAATCACTAAATGCTTCTATTCACCAAAAACATTTTACAGATTTTTGTCCAATAAAAATTTTGCATAGATTTTTTGTTATAATAGAAAAGTATTTATCCTCCGAACATGTATATACGTATTTATCTTGATCTAACAAAAATGATATCTCATACAGAAAAATGAGCACACAAATGATGAGTTTGATTCATTTGAAGTTCTACATCAAAATCATAATACTTGTAATGCTCAAATAAATTCTAGTTATGATGTAATTAAAGAAAATATTGGGTTTGTGATAGATGATATTGTTAACGGGAATGCTAAAAGAGAATTGGAGGGTCTGATGAGGGGAATGGAGCCCTCCCTATTGATGTAAAATAAAAAAAATCTAAAACATGTAATAAATCAAGAATGCAAATCCAATTTTATGTCATTTTCTTTTCGTAGCAATATTTTATATTCTATAGCAAGCTAATAATGATAATGCAATTATCATCATTTTTTTCATATTCTCAAAATAATGACAATGATAAATTTATTTTTATTAGTTTAACTTTATAGAAAAAATATTATCATTGAGCATCAATAATTTTTTATTTTAAGAAAGCATTAATTAATAACTATTTTTATAATTGACAAATGAATATTTAAAAAATGTTCCCATCAAAATTTTGGCAGCATTATAGTATATTTTAAACTTTACTATTGTTATCAACATAGCAACAACAACAACAACAACAACCCCACTTGATGAAAATATGGGTTAACCATCAAGCAAAGTTTCAATATAACAATAAGCAATTAAATCAGCTCCATCAAGTAGAATCAATATCAATAAGATGAAGGGGTTGAAGTCTTATAAAAGATCAACAAAACACATGTATTTAATTAATTTTCCTAGTAAAACTGAAGATCATTGAAATGTGGGCCTTCGCCCTACATATCTGTAAAATCTCTTAGAAATTTGTAAGCATTTTGATAGGGGGGATGACTACTATTTATCAAAAATAAAAGGGGGTCAGCTAGCCTGGCTACAAGAGTATAAGATGCCTGATTCATGGGAGTCAACAGAGCTTTCCTGAACTTTCAATCGAGAAAATTTAATGGCAAATAGAGCATGATGTCAAACAACACAATACTATATAGTCAAATGCCTACAATCTGTGGGAACTAGAAATGCGTCCTTGAAAAATTAATGGAAGCACATCAAATGGCAATTGAAAGAGGAGAACTAGAGTAGTGGGCTCATGGGAGACATGGGCTTGCTCTAGATCATCATTTGGGAGGAGATATAATGGCTAATGCAAGAATAGTGTTAATCAATGGCCGAGAGTGATGCTTGTGTCATTGGAGACTGGTGCATAGTGGAAATATTTGGTTCTCACAACTTCGAAGAGAAATTCATTGAGTAAAGACGAATGCATACTTCCATAATCAGCTAGGTGCTAAACAATATAAAATCTTCAGCAAGCCAAAAGCTCGAGTTGAACTTCAATTTGATCAATTAGAACTTTTTTTCATAAGAACCTTGTGGTGCAGGGCAGCAAGTACATACAAAAGGTTGGTCCATTATTCGAGCCTAAGTACGGAGCTTAGTTGCCGAGATTGATTTGTTATTGAGTCATACTATATTTATTTTGTTTCGAGTAGCGTTGTAACCCTAGTTGTGTTATGATTATTTTTTATTTCGAGTTGAGTTGTGTTATATTTATGTTTGGCAAGATGTGATAAGACACCTCAATATATAATGGGGTGCCTTACATCTATATATATATGATATGTATGCATAGAAGAAGAGGGTGAATGAAAAATCCTTTTTTTTTCTCCTTTGAGAGAATTGGGCTCTTGCGAGAGTGTGCATGAAGTGGTGTGCATAATCACTTTAACCTTGTGCACGTGCATAGCGACAAGGCCACCGTGGTGTGTATAATCTCAGTAATCTATCTTATGTTGGTGTGGATAGTCATCACTCCCCTTCGGTGTGCATAATCAAAAGTCTTGAAAGTGCGTACAATCTTCAAGAACCCAAGGTGTGAAAATCTTGGGATTATCTTTTTGTTTTGTGTCTTCGTGTTCTGTCTACTTTCTCATAAAAATCTTTAAAAAAATATTGTCAAAATTTCACAACACCATAATCGACTCCTTCGTCAATTTGTGTGTCAATCTGACACCGTCTAGTCCACCAAACGCCTTCCCAAAGTCTTCCAATCATATCTACAATCCTACCACCATAACCCACCTCATCTTGCATAAGGACATTGGTTTCAATTGTTTCACCGACTCAATCTATCTAATATAAATGTGACTAGAACAAATTTTCTTAAAAGGATAATAGGTGGATGGCCATGCCAATTACATTTACAATGCCCTCCATGCTCATCCCACTTGATGAGGAATGGCATTCTAGGGTTAAGTTTAGAAAAAATTAAGAAAAGTAAGAAAATAGAAAATTAGTATTATGGGAATACATAACTTTTCTAAATCTACATTTTGAAAATAACATATATTTTGCAAGAGGACTTCTAGACCGCAATCGCCAAAAGTCTAAAAGAGAGATTATGGGATAATAAGGTTGATGTAATAGCTCAAATTCCTAAGCACCAAGGTATTATTCATTGGGATCATAATAGCCTCGTGATTTTATCCTCAAAAATAACTTCTCAAGAGGTCATCATTCCTAATAGTATTCCCAGTATGAGCATGCTTAACTTTAGAGTTCTTATTAGAAACTCCACTATTATCTCAAAAGGATCCTCGATACTTTAGAGTTTTGTTTAACTATACTTGAGAGGGTTTCACAATCTTCCAACTTAAGCAATTGACGTCTTCATCAATATCCACAAAGATCAAAAACTATCCATTGTGTAGTTAAAACTGGAGGTGGCCTGTACCATGTAGCACTTTGTCCCATAACAAGTTCAAGAGGTAGCTCTGATAGCGTGGCATTTTGTCATGCATAATATCCTACTCTGATACTATTTATAAAAATACTAAAGTATTGTCTGCTTTAACCTAAATAGCCTCATAATTTTATTCTCATAATATAATTTTTCAAAAGACAACCAATTCTAAGAGTGCTCCTAGTATGAGAGTACTTAACTTTAGAGTTCATATTAAGAACTTCACCGCTATCTTAAAATGTGCCTTAATGTTTAAGAGTTACTTTGGAGAGGCACTGGAAGAATATAAGTGAAAGAAAAAGAATAAAGGCAAATGAATAGAAAATAATAAAAATTACCACATGATTTTTGAAATAAAATAACATCTCAGATTTTTATTAAGTTTGCAAATCTAAGAGAATATAAAAAAAGAAAGAAAAGTAATTAAAGAGATGTGAAGAGAAAAAATATCAATATAATGTTTGGAAAAGAACATCTCATATTTTTAATAATTCCATAAATCTATTTAGTACATGGTTTTAGGACCTTTAAATAGGTTAATTCTACATCTCAATAAACATATAAATACACAAGAAAACAAAACAATATTAATAGGTTTAATGACTGGTTTGGTGCTTTCTTTGTAAGCAAAAACCAGCAAATCTGAGCATACTAGGGCGAACTACTTCAAGGGGACCAGCTATACAAGGGACTACCTTGTTTTAGTAGCTCTGAATCAAACTAAATAAAAGGCCTTCTATGATCAGCTGACTTGGAAGGACACCAAAGGCCGACTAAGATTACTTTGGCTAATTGATGCTTCCTTACTTTCACATAATAAATTCAATTAACTATTCTCTAAAATTTTATCGATGCAAATCCTATAAATCAGGATGTTTTAAGATTAAAAATCTTCTCAATTGAAATTCAAATATGAAAATAATTCTTTAATATGATGTTATGTAATAGCATGCAATGACAACAACACTAGGCCTTAATCCCACCTACATGAATCCTTTGTTTCCATTGTGCACAATTAAATAGAATCCCCACTCAAAGTTCCAAAATGAGAGGTTCCTTTCTAAGAATTTCTTGTAATGTTTTTTGGTCTAATTTTCCTCTTTTAACATGAGGAAAATTCATATACTCAATTTTTCTAACAAAAGCATCAAACGGTCAATGTTTAATGTGTCCAAACAATCTAAAATAATATAGTATAATCTTATCTGCTGTTGGAGAAGCTTTAACATTGTTATGAATGAACTTATTTCTCATTTTATCCTTTTGAGCATACCCATTCATCCACCTCTACATTCCCAATTTAGTAGCATGTATTTAATTAGTTTCTTCTTTGTTGGCAATCATTCAACCCCATATGCATAGCCAGACATATAGTTGCTCTAATTTATTTTTTATTTTAAGTGAGATTTTTAGACTGCACAATGCTCTAAAAATACTCCTCCATTTCATCTAACCAACTTGAATCCTATTAATCACATCGCTCTATATTCCACCGTCATTTTGAATAATTAAACCAAGGTATTTGAATCTCGCATTCTTCTAGATCACTTGGTCCTCAATAGTTATCTCCTCAAGATCATGACTTTTATTACAATTAAACTAACACTCCATATATCCAGTTTTAAATCTACTAAGATGAAAAATTTTAAAAGTATTTCTCCACTACTTGAGTTTTTCCTTAATTACATCTCTAGTCTTATCATTAATAGAATATCATCAGCAAACAACAAGCACAAAGGAACATCTTGAATGTGTTCAATAAGAACATTCATAATTAAAGCAAGAAAATAGACTGTGAGCAGAGAATATATGTAATCCAATAGTAGCAAGAAATCAATAGACAATCCGTCTTGCAATCAAGCACATGTTACAACCCTCTTCTATCAACGCATGTAATATAATGATGATGATAATTTTTCTCATGTACTTTCCATCCTTGAACTCATGAAAACAAGTTCCATTATCTTTCTAAAAATGATGGTTTCAGTGAGTGGGACTATCCATAAAATCTTTTTTTTGATTTGGGATCCTTGCTAGATGTCTCAACATGGTGATTTGGAGGTGTACCCACATAAGATATCCCTTTTTTTTCTTCTTTGTTATGAATCATTAACCTCCCAACCCACAATGTCTCACTTATATTAATGCTAATTGGTTAAGGTGAGGCCAAGAGATGAGTGAAGTTCACCATCCAAAAATTTTTTGCTCTCTCAAGCATACAACCTGAAAACTAAATGTTCATAATTCAGTAGAAGGACCCTTGAGGGCTTACATGAAATATGATGTTAAGTCACTAAAGTCATGACCTAGACTATTTAGAGCAATTTCACTATTATGGTATTTATTTCAAAGATTGTCGTAACCTCAATATACCAATTATTTAGAGAATCATAAGATGAGACTGAAAACAAAATTTTGATGATGTATTTCTTCAAAGTTGGCAAAATGCGAAGCAAAATTCACAAACTAAAATAAGACCATTGAATATAAAGGTGAGGATAAAAATCATGGATCTACTAGTAAGGCAGCCTAAATCAATAAAATACCATTACCTTAGCTTCCCCACATTACTGGAGAGACTATCACTCTTCCTCTATTAACTATATCCAATTTAACCTAGCTTAGTTCACAATGATTTTACAGTAAATAAGTGCTCATCTAAAATTCTCTATAATGAAGCCCTTTTATACCATAAATTTATTCTAACTTTCTCCTTTGGAACACACTCATCTTAGTTGGCAGCAGAAATTTTTAATTAAAAGCACTAGTATCCAGAAAGTGGAGGTAATCATATTTTTTATTTATAAAAATTTCTTTCAAGTTTATATATACTCATCACATCTTAGATGTTGTTCACAATCTAAACCACAGAAATAAAAACTAATTTGAATTTAAATCTACAAATCATAGATATCTAATCATCTAGGTTTACAACAAGAGCAATTTTTCAACTAGTCCAACTATTTAAGGTACATTTTTTAATCCTAAAGTCTTCAATCTATCAAATTTAGCTCTCAAATATTCAATGTATCAAATATAGTCTCCATGTATTCATTTTAAACCCAATTCAGCCCAAAAAAAGGAGTAGCTGGGAGCCTAACTTGCCAGATTGAAAAATTGAGGGACTACAATTGAAAAAAATTGTAGTTTGTACCTAATTTGATCAAAATAGTCGAGCTATCAATAAATTTCTTCTTAAAATAAAACAATTACAAAATTGAAACAAAACTAAACAAATTCTAAAATAATCTAAGAAACTAATATCATCTAGAAATTATATGTGTGTGTTACATAAATTTCTTTGGCTGGTATAACTCTTCCTTTGGAGATATACACAGATGCTCTTATATGGAAGCATGATTTCAACAATGGAAGAAAAGATGGGACAGAACTATAAACATCTCTTGTATCAACGTGTAGTCTAAAACATAGAACTTGAAATTTGAAGTTTTTAGATTTGAGAATCTAGAACATTATCTACCTTCCTCATAGTAACACCATGGAAGATCCCATGATCACAAGCAACGGAAGGCAAAGTAACACAAACTCAATCTATAATTTAATAAATTAAGTACATTTGTAACTTGTGGATTAAACTATAAATATGGTGAAATCATTGTAAGGTAACACAAACTCAATCTATGATTTAATAAATGAAGTACATTTGTTAATTGTGGATTAAACTGTAAATATGGTGAAATCATTGTGCATACATAGTGGTCTATTGTTCCTGCTTTACTTTATATTGGTGCTGAGGAAGACTCAAAAGATTGAAAGTACGGTATTTCTATTGTGGTTTAGTTATTTTAAAATTGTTAAAGAGACATTCCAGATGGTTGTGATGTTTAACTGATATAAATGTATTTATATAGTAAATACTGAACAGATTGTAAGTTTAGAGAAATATATTGTTTAAAGGTTTTGATCCTGATACAAATGCATATTTCATGGAAACTCCAATTCTCTTACCGAACAAATTTAGAGTTTTAGAAATATGGTTATGGCTTGTTTGATTTACTGCTGTTAATATGGTGATTTTGTATTGGCAATCCTTTAGCACTTCTTGGCTGAAATGTGTGTTAAACCTATATATGTTGTTACAGTCGCAAAGCATATATTTATGGAGTTATTGTTAATTTTGGGGAATTTAGTTGCCAATTATATTTGCATTATAGATAATACTTGGTGAATCAAAGATGATAAAGATGTTTGGTGGTGAAAACAAGATCTTCAAGTAAAGACCAGAAAAATATTATAAGAAAATAGTTTAACATAAATATAAGGAGAATAGAAAGAAATATAATGTAACCTGCCATGAATCCAAAATAGAAGTTTGTGATGTTAAAATTGCTACATTAGATAATTTATACAAAAAATTAAAATTTGTTGAGGGAGAAAAATGCATATATGTGCTAGTCAAATTAAGAGATAATGTGTGAAAAAAATGTGGCATGGGGAGGAAGAAAAGGGTGAGGAGACAGAAAAAAATATATTGAGAGTAGGTGATGATGAGGTTATGAAAATGATGGTAATGGTGATGATGATGATGATGATGGTGATGATAATGACGATTGTGATGATGATAATGATGATGATGATGATGGTGATGATGTATATAATTAAGAAGAAAAGGAAGAAGAATAATGAAAAGATAAAAAAAGAACAAAAACAATATAAGATTAAGAAGAAAAAATCATGAAGAAAGGTGAAAACAAAGAAAAAGAAAAGAAAAGAAAATGAGAAAGATGAGAAATAGAGAGGAGAAGAGAAAGGTTTACTTGGAAAAAAAAATCCCACATAAGAGATTGAGAGCTGAAAAAGTGAACTAAAGAAAGAGATGAAGTGTTATTTAAGAAAATATATAAATATATATAATAATTTATAATAATAAAATATTAATAATAGTAATCAAGATTTTTGAAAAATTAATTTTTCCTGAAAAATAAGATGTTAGGAAATATATTATAATACATCATTTAATTTATAATTAAATACCATTAATTAAATAATTAGTAGTTTAAACAATTTTATAAAAAATATAAAAGTATCATTGCATTAGTTAGGATATACTTAACCTAATCATGACCATTTAGGCAATAATAAATAATTATAATTATAATTAATTAAGAATTAATTAAATAATTTGAAAAAATTAAAAATTAAAAATTAAAAAAATTCAAAGATAGTCTATATTAACAAAAACAAATGCCATAAACTAAAAAATGAAATCAATTTCTTAATTAGAACCCTAAATTAACAATTACAATTTTAGAAAATATGAAAGTTAATGAATACATGCAAATTTTGTAATCTTCCAAAAACATCAAAAATCTAGAGATACTATCAATTTATTAATATAAAAATCAAAATCCAAACTTACAAATTTTCAAATTTGAGTTAGTCTCACATAAATGTCATTAGAGGTGATTAGTCATCTTCAATAGTGACGAATGTCACACAACAAGACTGAGTATGAAGTTTTGATAATGAGGCTTGAGCTTGCAATCAATATGGAGAATAAGAAACTCCGCATATATGGTGATTCCTAGTCGATAAAGAAACAACATGTCACTTCAAAATTAACAAACTTGAATTGGTAAGTATCATGAAGATGCATTAAAGCTACTAAAACAAATCCCAAATATTACTCTAACAAGAATTAAGTGAGGAAAGAATGGCAAAGATGATATGTTATAGATAAACTGGCCAAAAGGTAAATCCTCAAGAAAACTAGATCCTACCAACAATGCAAAATCAATAGATTTTAATAATAACTATCCTGGATTCCTCCAAATAGAATAAATAAAATAATCTATTTTTTAATTTTATGTAACTTTCGTTTCTATCATTTTCTTTCTTTATATATATATATATATATAAATATATATATATAGATATATATATATATATATATTTCCTAAATTTTGAAGCTTTCATTTCAGTCATTTTCTTTCTTTGACTTCACAATATCACAAAGGATATCACAATATGTCTTCATAATGATGCATTATATCAAAAGTGTTTTGACCAAATGTAATTAAGATGCCTAAATCCAAATGAAGTCAAAATGATTATGATAGAAATACATGAACAGTTATGCAATGCACACCAATCTAAACCTAAGATGAAAATGAAAATCAAATGCATTTGATACAACTGGCTTAGGCTAGTGAAGGATTGCATTGATCATTCGAAGAAATGCCACCAATGACAATTTCATGGGGATGATCTACATACATCTCCAAATCATTGTAGCCTAGCGTAGCATCATGGTTGTTTGAAAGTTAGAGAACAAATGTGATTGGTCTGATAGATCCTCCATCATCCTTGGGACACCAATTTATTTTGGCTACTATTAAATCTCTCAAAATAAGCATAAGACATCCTGTTGAGAGTGATTGAATATGATAATATAATAAAATTCTTCTTGATATCATATTGTCTTTTGATTTAAAATCTCTGGTTACATCTAATGTGACAACGATATATCGCTTAAAGTGTAAAGATTGATTAATTCTATAAATCTCACAAGTTAACTTTATTACACTCCTTAATCTACAATTCAAAAGCCAATGGGCTCCAAATATTTTCAACAAAATGTTTGTAAAACTGCTGAAGAAAGTTCTTGCCAATAATAAGAGAGAATGGCACAACAAGCTAACAAATTTTGTGGCCATATCATACCACATACAAGATGGTAACCCAAAGTACTCCTTATTCATTCGTATTTGGGACTAAGATGATAATGTCGCTTGAAATGGAGCTCCATCCCTCTATATTGCCATTGAGTACAAGCTCACTAATAAAGAAAATATTCAAATCCATCTTGAAAAACCCAAGGCATTGAAGGAAATAAGACTCCGAGCTCAACAAGTATGAAAAACTACATGGAAAGGGTGACCAATGCAATCGCCAGCTCCGCCTAAGAAACTTAAAAGAAATTGATTTAGTTCTAATTCAATGAAGAGCCATAATGTCTCATCAGCAGCTTGGAGATAAATTTGAATCAAATTAGGAATGAACCATTATTATTGAAGTATAGAAAGGAGGAGCATATCAGTTCGTTGATGTTGAAGGCGTAAGGCACATACCTCTCCCATAAATGAACAATATCTTAAAAAACATTATATTTAACTAATATAAGGTAATGCAAGTATACAAAAAAAATGAATTAATTATCTAACAAGTATTTTCATTAAGATGACTCAAATATGTAATCTGATTTTGAAAATATAAAAGACTATTTTTGATTGCATATTTTCAAATTTAAAGATTTAGTCTTCTTTTACTTGAGACAACTTGCAATTCTATCTTCTCTGTAATAAAAGATATAATTCTATATCCTTAGTAAATAGGATGCACTTTTATCTTTCCGGTAATACAAGATGCAATTCTATCTTCCCTGTAATATAGGACACCTTTATTTTCCTTGTAATACAAGCTATCATGCAATTTCCTTGTAATAAATGAGGCCATTTTTATACCCCTGCAAAATAGGGATAATTTTAAATCCCTTGTAATACAACGTGATTCAATTTTCCTATAACACAAGTAGCATTCTAAATATAGCCAAAGTCATAAGCCCTAAAGAGGCCGAGTTATCTAATTGGCACGAGTCTAAACGACCGACCGGTATAAATTGTTAGTTCAAGAAGTCTAAATAACAAAATTTCATCTTGTTTAGCAAGCCTAAAAGGCCAAATATTAAATGACTCACAAACTCAAAGGGTCGATTCTTCTAGCTGACTCAGCAGACCTTCAAAGCAAGTAAGCACATTTCTTGCAAGTTTATCCAATCTAAATGATCAAACTTTATGAGCTAATTTCTTAATCAATAATTTAAAGACCCAAATGAATAACAGCTCACGACATAAAGGTTGAGCAAAATTCATGGCTCATCAAGATTCAAAAGCAAAATCAATATAGCATCCATAAATTCAACAAGTTTAACAACTAAACTTGACTAAAAATATTAATTCAATAAGCTCAAAGAGCATGTTGTTTATCTAAACTCAGCCTAAATGGTTAAATATTTGACGGCTAATAAGAACAAAATGTTGAATCGGAACAAAAACTTCTTAAACTTGATAAGTCTAACAGATTCAATTCAATACAATGAATATTGTGCTTTATTAAATTTTGCAAAAAACACTTGATGATGAATATGAAACATAGAGGAAAGAGCTCAACTGCATGATCCAGCGACCACTAACAATTTACACATCTTCCACACGCATACATGACCATTCAAGTTTGCACAATTAGGAAATTGGACGTTCGAATCTTGCCAAAGCCTCAAGGATTAGATTCCTACATCTATTACATGCAACTCGGGGTGTAGGAAGCTAGGGAAGCAATTCTGCCCACTAAGGGACATTAGCAGTTTGAGGACGTGGGAAATAAACAAACAATGTAAACGACATGCATGTCGGATAGGGCTTGAATGCGAACGAAGTAGCTTGTGCATGGAGGCCAAGGCAGCTAGTCAAGAGATCGATAGTTCGTGAGTTGCATGCAGCTCAGGTGTGGACTATGCTCATGCATTTCCAGGATGAACGGAAACGGAGTTTCGACAACTAAGTGTGCAAATTGTTGGTTGTGGATGATCATCCAAGTGAGCTTCTTCCATTGTCATTTTCATTTTTATCATCTAAACTTTATTTTGTTGCAAACAAACTATAACTCAAACTTTGATTACTCTTATAAATTTTTGTTATTTAAATTATAAATTCTAAATAATGAAATTAATAACTAAAAAAATTCTTAAAAAATCCAAAATAATGAAAACATCTATATATGATATTTGAACGCGACATCACAATCCCCATGAGTTCAAACTTAGCTCCTCAAGGAGATTGATGCAATTCATTATTTCTTGAAATAGTTTATGACTTGTTTCATGCATGAACATAATTTTCATTCCATAGAGCAATTGCACAATGATAGAACATGTGGGTATGGCAGATCTTCATTAACTAAGTAACAAAACTACAACATTGAAACATATTGGCACCACGTTAATATAAGCATTCATTTAGTTTTTATCTAAAACATAGATGCATTTATCATGGAATATTAGAGCATGTGAGTTTCCCAAAGAATCAAATAAAATTAAGAAACTATTTAAAATTTGTTCTTGGTTCATATTTCAAATTTAAGAAATAGAGTACGCTAAAGAAACCAACTACACATGTCAGTCATTCATCAAATACAAGAAACTTTTCTATTATAATGAGCAAATTCTTGCAACAATCTTGAGTATCCCAAAGTATCATATACAAATAAGACACTATTAGGAATCCTAGATCCTATTTCAAATTTATAAAGCAATAGAGTAAACTGAAGAAACCAGCTCCATAAGTCAAATTTAGTTTTTTAGCTAAAACATAGATCCATTTATCATGGAATTTTAGAGCACGTGAGTTTCCCAAAGAATCAAATAAAATAACAAACTATTTAGAAATGTTCTTGGTTCATATTTCAAATTTAATAAATAGAGTATGCTAGAGAAACCAACTCCACGTGTCATTCATTCACCAAATACAAGAAAATATTGTAATGTGCAAATTCTTGCAACAATCATGAGTATCTCTAGTATCACATTCAAATAAGACACTATTTAGAAATCCTAGATCATATTTCAAATTTATAAAGCAATAGAGTAAACTGAAGAAACCAACTCCACAAGTCAAGATTCCTTTGACGTAAGAAAAAAGTGTCTAGTTGACATTGTTTATCAAATGTACATATAGTCTCATGTAGCATTCATTTAAGAGTACAAAATAACAATGTTTATCAAATCAATTGAATTTTTCATGAGTAATGAAGCATTTTCTAAGCAGCGAGCTACAAACCAGAAAGTTACATATACCACATACATATTTATATGGATGCACATGTACATATATAACATAAGAGTTATTTGTCAAAATAGTCCTTTAACCATTTTCAATTGGCAAATTAAGCCCCAAACTATTCAAATTCAGACAATTCAGCCACCCAACAATCCCATGAAATAGAATATTAAGAACAAAATTAATCTTGAAATAATAGTTGAGATAAAATTTGGTACTTTGAATAGTTGAGAATTAAATTGGCCAATTAAAATAGCTTGAGACTAAATTAGAGTCTTTAGAAAGATAAGGCCATCTGCTTGCACATCTCTCATCATTCATTTGAAAATTTAAATGGCTCAAATTTTAAACAATTAAAAGATAATTTTCATGGAATCGATCTTTTTAGTTTCTTAAAATTTGATATATTTAAAATTTTGAAAGAATGATGTAACATGTATGATAAGAATAAATTTTATCCATCTAAAGATATCCTAACCAATCTCATATATATAAGCAGAGAGGGGATTGCTATTAATGTAAAAGGATAGTCATACTTTTCCTTGTACATAATATGTTGTCTATCATGTAATCTCAATGGCACAACTTAATGTGCGCTAAGAGATAAAAAATCACATCACACGAAGTAATTTTTGTCTCTTAACACATGTTAATAGGTGCTATTGAGATCAATGAACAATGTGTGATGTGTAAAAATTTTATTATCCTTCTAAAATGATTATAAATATATATATATGCACATATATATATTAAGTATAAATAAATTGATTGATACTTTTACATACCAACTCCAAAGCCATGTCCGATGCCAATCCCACACCCAATGCCTGCTTCAACTCTTTTCATTCCTAGCTTTATTAGCTGAATAATATATGTTGGAAATAATAAGATTCAAATGCTGATAGAAACAAACACGATTTGAAAAAACTGAAACATAGATGTCATACAAAACCAGTAAAATGCCTCCCAACAACAGATAGAGCATCTGTGGCACCTCTTGTAGCACTTAGAACAGGCTGCAAACCTGGTATAGCCCCTGACAAACATAAAATAAAATTTCATATACAAAAATTAAATATATCTGTACAACTTTTCAAGAATTAGGAAATCTTTGAAAGCCATAAACTAAACTTTAAATTGCAAGTCAAGTTTTTTGAAAAATTTCTTAATTAGTCTCTATAATTTCATCACAATCACATTCTAGTCCCTATCTTTTATATCGTATCAAAAAAGTCCCTATATTTTTCCAAAATAACTCCCGTCTCATTTCAAAAAACCCTAAACACATCCGCTGCCCCCTCATCCAACGCCCCGCCCCTCCTTTGCAAAGTTGAAGCAAGATCCAACAACACGTGGGTCGGCCCCAGCAACAGCATTGTCCATCAACTCCAGTGATAGCTGAATGCCTCTCTATTTGTTCATCAGCTAAATGATCAAAAAAGGTATTGTGGTGTGTCCATACATTTTGAGATGAACATTCTTGAACTTTCCACCATCATCAATTTTGTAATATTTAAATAAAAATCCAAATCATTTCAGAAATTCAAGAGTTACCAAAATGTATTTAAAGCAAGGGACTTCTAAATTCGTACTGGGTTTGAAGTATGCTGACAGATGTGTGTTGAATATGCTGATGATTGATAACGTATGGGGCTTAGGATATATTTATATGGTTGCCATGATGAAACTAGTAAAAAGGTGCCTTTTTTTTGAAGGTTTGAAAAATAAAAAACATTAAAATTTATATAAAAAAAAACCTTTGGCACATCAACAGGAGTTTTCAATTTACTCTACCAATGTGTTACAATTACAATCGCATATTCATTTCTTACGTTCTGAATTATAATGCTCAATGTTTTCCACTTTTTTTCTATTTCTAAAAAATATTCTTGCTTAAATATTCCTTTTCTTTTTATCGCAAAAATAAAAAGTTAGTTACTGTTTATGAAAGATTTTAATCCTTAATGGGCATCTTTTACAGATTTTAATCATCATGTGTCTAGGTCATATATGCCAAATGCTGATAGTAATGCTTGTCCTAAAGATGTTTTTTATTTAAGTGATGACAACTATGAATTAGAAGAAGTGACATCAGAAGCTATTAATTTTATTTATAGAAAGTTCATGCTTACTACAATTGAGGATGAGTTTGAGTTTGTGCCAAATAAAATCTCTATCCTATGACATCAACTGATTCTAATGAAGAAGCTTATATAGTAAATATCTTGACATCATTGCAAATGATGAAATAAAGGGGCATGAGTGAAAAATTAGAACTGTATTTAGATCTATAAAAGAAGTACGAGTGCACTAAAAGAATATGCTATTGCAAAGGTGTACGGAATTTCTTTTAAGAAGAATGATTTGGTATGACTTGAAGTAAGATTTATTGATAGTTGTCCGTGGGTAGTAATCATTTCAAAGTTGGAAAAAGAAATAAATTTATTGTGAAAATTGTTAATCATTGCATACATGTAACAGATCTTTTAAGAATAAGCATGTGAATACTATTTTGTCTCCAAATTATTAAATGAGGAGATAAGAAAAGATCCACATGAAACTTTTAATTATTCAAAACAAAGTTATGGAAATCTTTCTAAAGCAACATACAATTGTTCTGCAGATCCAAGCCAATTGAAGCCAAATAAGTGGTATTTTACTAGCATAGTACAGAAATATTTCTAATTCATATATTAACAAAAATAAACCATGCATTTAAAACAAACTAAACACTAATGTTGCACAAAAAACTTAAACCAAAAAAGAATTTTAAGAAAATCACTATTGTGGAATTAAAATCCTAAATCTTGAAATCTCATCGTACAATAATAATACATTAATAGCAGTGGAATTTGATATCCAGAATAAATACAATAATACATTAATATCCAGAAGAAGTAATTTTTCCTACTATAAAAGTTTCATAGAGAACCTTCCACAAGTGTTATTTATGTAATTGTTTAATTGTAAAGAGTTATGTATTTTATGTGGATATATTATTTATTGAATTTTTTCGTAAGTTACTTTTATCTCAGTAATTGATTTTCATTAATGACTGAATAATCATATGTTCAACAATAACATGTCAAGTAATGTTCCTGTTCAACTCTACCAACGGTAGAGCTTGAAGATCTGGTGCCACGATGGATCAGGGCCGAGAAAGAGTAAGCGTGGAATTAAAATGTAAAACTTAACTCACATTAATAGAAGCGGAAAAACTTCATTTCATTTCATCTATTCATATAGAACAAAACACAAATACAGAGTAATACTAATAATACAAATACAATATTAAAATTCTATTTAACACAGTAAATACAATCCCCTAAAAAATTTCATAATTATCTCAGTATAACTATTAACAGAATGCCTAACACATATTTTCAAGCATCTCCATTGAGATACTACTCTCAAAGCTTTAATTATTACACTCAAAATTTATAGCTAAAATATTAAAAGGCTGTTTGGATTGAAATAAAAGAGGAATAAAGTAAATATTTCGAGTTAAGTGAGATTATCTGCGTTGGTTTGAAGTAAAACGGGTGAAAGACTTTTACATTGTAATTCAATTTTACGTTTTTGGGTGAAATCGAGTTATGACCAAATCGGGTGTAACTCACGATTACACCTCGCAAAGAGAAAAGCGGAGCAGCCGAGCAAAGAGAAGAGGCATTTGAACGAATCAAACAGCTTATCCGGCAAAGTTAGATTTGTTCGAATGAGGAATGTCGAACGATTTCTTCGAATGCAAGCAATTTATTTGAATGCGTCCACGGCGGAGGGGCGGAGGAGGTCTATCTTCTTTGTCCATGGAGAAAATCGAGCAAAATTAATTTCGTTAATTCCTTAAACCTAAAAAAATGATTTTTTTTTGTAATCTTACCCCTTAATATCACTCAAAACATTGCACTCTAAGATTTATTTATTCTAAACAAAAAAATCTTATATTTTCTAAGAAACCACCAAACAACAATAAAGTAATCTTATTATAATATAATTTGTTTACACTATAATCAGATTATTTTACTCTCAGATTTCTCATATTTTCTCATGCCAAATAGCCCCCAAATAAAAACAATTATCAATAAGGAATACATAAATTTCTCACACTTATGCTTTTTTTTAATCATGTGAGGAATGTGAGTTTGATACATGATAAAGGTTCTCAATAAAAATACATGATAAATACAACAAAATAAATAAATTTAATTATGCCGGACAATTTCAAGCATATATGTATGAATATAAAACAAAAAATATATATAGCAATGATCTGCACTTGTTGTCAAGTCAACTGGACAACATAATATGAAAATTTTATTTAATGAGTTTAAATAAATATGCAAGTTAATAGATGCATCATTTAAACAATAAAAATATATAACAAAAATAATTAGTATCAATATACACTTTCATAAGATAAATCATACTAATAATAATAATGACACAAAATACTCATCTTGAAACTCACCAATAAATTTAATAATTAAATATAATCAACTCATGGTGTTGCCAACATTATGCTAGTAAATATTTTTGTTTATTAGTCTACACTTGTGATCTCCACAGTAGGGATCAAAACCCTACTTACCTCTTTGGGAGTTTAACTCTCGGATTTAATTTAGGAAGATTACACAACATAGCTCGGTCATATCACACATAAAAGTAAGTCCATCAAGACAAGTCAAAGCTCATTTCCCAAGAGCGAGACTCTTTTTATTAATCTCATGTGCTAGCAATATCATCTGTACATATGTAAAATCCTCTATAAGAAGTATCTCACTTAAGAAATGGGTCACAAGATTTATTATTTAATTCATTGATTAATTCATTCCTTATTAAAAGAGCAGTCACACAACACAGAAAAATAGTAATGCAATTTGAAGGTCAAATCACAATGCCTCATGTAAGGCAAAACACACATGTGACAACTTTTAATAAGATTGACAATCATCATGTAATCAAACAGCTATGAAGGGAGAATAACGCTTGAACTCATAACTTAATGTTTCTCAATCTAGCGCGACACAATTGTCAATTTGAGATATTAAATCAGCAATTTCATGCTAAACACAAGGTAATTAAGACTTTGAGGTTAATGATTCAAGCTAAGAGTAACAAAACTTGCACAATATTCAATAGATTTGATGATTTCAAGCTACAAAATTGTTCATGAATTAAAAAGTAATACGAATACAATAAGTTTTATGAGGCATTCCTCAGTTACAATTCTTGCAATAGTCACATTACAATCAATATTTTAACGAAATAAGTAGTTTAATGCTAAAATCTACTACATATATAAGAAAAAAATAGCTCAATTAGATTTAAATATACCTCCCATGATGCAAAAATGGTTGAAAAAGGCCCTCTCTCTCACTTCCGTACTAAGATCTTACCATTCATATGATCTCAAACAAAGTTCTGGACACTCGTGAGACTCTGGCAATGCAACGGTACTTTTTTTGAAAGATTATGAAAACTCTAACATACTGAGGCCTTTTTATAGAACTTTTAGACACTTGGGAGCTCGTATGGACATGCTTGGGTGCGTAGCTAAGCATACAGGTAGTACGAGTCATTTAAGTTGAATCTAATGAAAATTTATATGGCTTGCAGTTAGATGCACCAGCGCTTGTGGTGTATATGGGTTCAATACCAAATGCACTTGGGCTCACGTGCCTATGCTCACAAACAGACGTACATGGGCTCAATGCACGCCTGGGTTCGTTGTGCACTTGGGTTCAATGGAAAACACCCCTGGTCGTTGGCAGAATAAAATAATAATACTTTTTAATTAGTTTTATTTAATTTTTTAGCATTTTTATAATAATAATAAAAATAGCAACAACTAGTAATAATAAGGATAATAATACCAATAACGAGGATACACTGATGATTAAAATTATCGAGATATTACAATCTCCTCAACTTAAAGGAATGGTATTTCTAGCATTCAACATGTAAATAGCTAACATTGATAACTTATACATGAAAAACTTAGATTTAATTATGCACCCTTAAATTCTTTTCATTTCATTGCAACCACCCTTCAGCCTCTTAGGCATGGTTATGCCACTAAATTTAGGGGGTTGAAGGTTTAGAAGGGTCTGTAGAACCTATCAGGGTTATTCTCTTTAAACACCTGCGTTGAGGATAAAGGTTGATTTGTTCTGAATTGGGCCATCATGCTCATAAACTGAAGCATAAGGTTATTACTACGATCTCCCATTGGCAAATGGCCTCGGGTGCAGGGAATGAAAATTATTGGAACCTTCCAATGATGAATTATTTACATTAGCTCTCATTATTCGTAGGTCTTGAAATAAGAATACTATCTCTTAGGAGCTTATTAACGAAATAAGGGAAATTAACACTTATTAATCACTCCCCAACTTAAGAGAATCTGGTTTTCCTTAATAAAAATCAAATCAATGGCCCTATATTAATTTTGCATTCAAGTTACTCAACGCAGCTCTGATACTGACTATAATGCTCTAACGGATCAAGGTCGAGAAAAAGTGAGCGCAAAATTAGAAATACAAAACTCAACTCCCATTAATAGCAGCATGAAAATTTCATTTTATTTTATCCAAACATATACAACAAAGCATAGACACGTAATCATATTAATAATACAAATATAATTATAAAGTTCCATTTAACACAATATATATATACAATACTCAATATCATAATCAACTCAATAAAATGACGGCTTAATACAAATACCTCCAGGCATCTCAATCAAGATACTCCTCTCAAAGCCTTTATTATTACACTCAGAATCTACACCTAAAAATGTTATGTGAAAATATTTATAAATAAAAGGTACATAAGAATCTAATTTTACTATATCTCACCTTTATGCCTTTTTTTATCTTTGTAAATCATGCGAGCAGCATAGATTTGGTAGCATTCTGTTAGGTTCTCAATAAAAATACATGATGGAATCAAGAGATGAATAATTCTAATTAAGTCTGAAAATTTTAAGTGTATATATATTGATATGAAGCAAAAATAACAAATTCAGCACTTGCCATTGGGTTAATTGAATAGCATTCATCATTTTAACAACAATAATATATAACAAAAATTATTAATATCAATATACACTTCAATAAGATAATTCATCACAACAATAATAATACAAATTACTCATCTAACTGCTACTGAATTGAACTTAAATGGTCAAGTGTTACAGGTACGAAAATGCTTAAGTGGATGAGTGGGTATACTTGCAAGGATAGAATAATAAATGAGTTTATCCATAGCAAGGTTGGAGTGGCTCCAATATTGGAAAAGATTGGAGAATGCCGCCTTAGAATTTCAAGCACATCAAGCATAGACCGTGCAATGCCCCTGTAAGAAAAATTGAATTTATGAATTTCTCCTATATTGAAATAGGAAGAGGAAGACCAAAAAAATTATGGGAAGAAACCATTAGAAAGGATCTTCTCTATTTGGGCTTAGGGATGGGCTTCTATTTAATCGTGCACAATAGAGATTCATGTAACTGACCACAACTAGTGAAATTAAGGCTTGGTGGCGGTGGCGGTGTGAGTTGTTGTTGCTACTAAATGAAAGTTTGTTGGCATATTCCCTTACCAAACTAGCTTAGAAAGTTTGTTTCTAATATTACCATGTACTTAGCTAGCTTCAATAATTGGCAGACACACTTGTGCTCTTATTTTAACCCCGAATTAGCATATGAGTACCCTTATAGATAGATATTCATCACATTTTGAGGAAAAGGTAAAAACTTTTATGACAAGTAAGACCAATTACTTACAAATAAAAAATAAAAATGAAGAAAAGCAATTGCTTTCCAACTCAGTGGAAATATAAATGTAGTATGGCTATTAAAATATAAGTCAGCAATTCATGGGTGTCTAGTACTGTGCTTTGTTTTGTTTAGATAAAATTGAAAATTTGAACCAAACATAACATATTTGGATGGTTAGGTTTGATTTTTAGACAATGTTTTGTTTCAGATTTTTTTTTACTTTTACTGTATTATGAATTTTGGTTCAAAGTTTCCATTTGTAAGAACCAATAAACCTAGACCAACTTTTGTAGTTTTTTTTATTAATGTCATTTGGTTAAACCATTAGCACCGATTCGCACATGTCTTTTGAACCTGATTCCCATTTAACTTGACTGTGGTCATCAGCATGTATTTATCTCCCCAATAGGCAGCATCATTATCATCCATATTGGCTTCCACTCAAGCACGTCTTCCATCTAATGTTTAGCTGAAGCCTAAACCTTCTTTGCAGATGTAAGGCATCATGAGAATCTTCAAACGGAAATAAAAAAAATATGTTTTTTTTTTTGTATTGCATTTTCTTTTCATTGGATTTAGATGTTCAAAAATATGGTTGTTAGTGATGGAGATCAGCCTGAGCCCATACATCGCCAGGTAGGGCCTGCTTTTGTGTATTCACGCCGACGGACTTGTTCGGATTGATGATCTGACGTCATGGATGTGTCGGGCTCGTCGTTTACATGCTTTTTCATATACTACTTGTACTATTTGCATTATTATTTAGAAAGTTTTGGGCCCCGGGAATCTAGGCCAATCATAGCCGTCGATTCCGGGTGCCTTAGCATTTGTTTTCTATTTAAGGGTGAGGGCTGCTGCCATTTGGGATATTGCTGAATTTGGAAAAGAAAGCCTCCAACCAGTAATCAAGCTCCTTCCGTGGTGCCGACTCCGTGGAACCCTAGGTGATGACTCCTAGGATACTATCCTTTCCCTTCCCCACAGCCGCCCCTTCCCTTCCCCCACAACCGCCACCTGCATCTCCCTACAGCAGCCTCCTTCCCTCCCCCATCCAGCCGCCGGCAACTCCTTACAGCAGCCTCCTTCCCTAGAGCAGCCTCCTTCCCTTCTCCACAGCCGCCCCTTCCCTTCCCCCACAGCCGCCACCTGCATCTCCCTACAGCAGCCTCCTTCCCTCCCCCATCCAGCCGCCGGCAACTCCCTACAGCAGCCTCCTTCCCTTCCCCACAACCGCCCCTTCCCTTCCCCCACAGCCTCCACCTGCATCTCCCTACAGCAACCTCCTTCCCTCCCCATCCAGCCGCCGGCAACTCCCTAAAGCAGCCTCCTTTCCTTCCCCACAGCCGCCCCTTCCCTTCCCCCACAGCCGCCACCTGCATCTCCCTACAGCAGCCTCCTTCCCTCTCCCATCAAGTCGCCAGCAACTCCCCTTCCACCAACAGCCCTTCCAACCGCAGCCCTCTCCTCGGAGCTGCACCCACTGCCGCCCAATTCAGTCGCAGCGAGCCCTTTGCAGCAGCCCTCGTCGTGTCCTCGTGTATGTGAGTTATTTCTTTGGAATTGAATATTTGAATATTACTGTACTTTGAGTGGATTGTTCTATGACTACAAGCTTTAATCCCGCAGAGTATTTCAAAGAATTGTTACAGGTTTCAGTCGCCACCCGCTCTTAAGAATTGGCCTACCCCCGTGCGGAGGAAAGCCAACGCTTGAGAACTTGCAAGGAGAATATCTTGTTTCCAACATTTGTCTGCAGGGTTTATTAAATATAATTGCTTGTATAGACTCTTGCGTCTAGCCTACCCTACATCAGTTAGTAGCATAGTTTTTGGCTTATATGTTTTTCTGTCAAACCTTAGAACTGTTGTAACTTCATTATGTCTAACAACCAAATTTTGTATTAACAAAGATTACACTTAAATATTTGTATCCTATAGAAATGTTGCCATGTTTTGTTTCCTTTTATTTAATAATGCATACACGTATGCTTCTATGCTAGTTTAGTTAGTATCATGCTTTGGGCTTCAAATATCTAACTTTTAAATATTTAGCGGTATGTTAAGTATAATGTTAAATTCCCAAAAAACTACTATTTTCTTTATTTTTTATAAAGTTTAGTTATTTAGAAGTCAAAGTATATAACAATTTGGTTAAATTAAGTTCAATTTTAGTAAATTTGGACTAGATCGATTTTTTGGATTTCAAAATCGACACCATTTAATTTATTCAACCAAAAAAACCAAGTAATCCAACTTAAGCAAATGCATACACCTAGCTATGGTATAAATAGGTCGAAAACAACATCTTCCAGGGGTTAAGATTCTACACCAGAAGCATGTATCTTTACAAACAACATAGAAGCATGAGTCAAGCAGTTCCTTCTTACAAAAACTCTTGAATAAGATCACTCATTAGACCACTAATCTTAGTCGACTAAGTCCAACTAAGTTCTCAACCAACAAAATTTGGGCAAACTCAATGTGTCGCTCTACGTTAGAGAAAACTTACAAGAGTCGAGCATGTCGCTTCAACAAACTGGCACTACCAGCCAGCACTTTGAAGCACCTTTGTGCTTCACATTGTACTCTAAAGCCACTGCTCAAGTATTGCAAAATTGAAGAACAACTAGCAAATATATTTGCACAATATCCTCCAGAATAAAAGTCTGAAATGCATCACGATATGATTGGAGTTGTTAAAATGTACATCAAAGATGACTTGTGAATTGTGATGCATATTTCAATTGGCACATTAAGTGTTTTTACTTTATATTCTAGATGTTTTAAAATGGAATAATTTAGAATATTAAAGCTTTGTAGAGAATTCTAAATGAAAATTTATAACTACTAGAACATAACGAGTTGGTACAACTCTAACTATTCATAAGGAAATGTCACCGGCATAAACAATGGTGAGTTCTACTATTTAGAGTAAACCAAAATATTTGAAAATCATTAACAAGCTCTCACTCTTTGCCCAACTCTCTCTCCTAATTTCTAAAACCGTCTTTCCAGCATCCTATTCCAACATAGGTCATCCTCCCATTGCCCTAATTATCAATCATAATCCACAGCTGGGTGTACTATAAATTATTAACCATAAATAAAAACGGGAAATATATTTATAAATCCATATTTGGCAAATTTCAGCAACTGTCTTTGAACACACGAAACCAAAATAACCCGCAAATAACCAAGAAATAAATATAACTGCACATTGTTGGTTACAAGTAGATTTATTAACCTCCTCAATGTTATTTCCAACAAGAAAACTTTTGATATCAGTGAGGGAATGGAGAAGAGCTAGAACAGACAGACTCACCAAAATATACAGGGCGCCCAATGCCGATACCAAGTCCGCAACCGACTCCAAAGCCAGTGAAGACCTGACCAACCTTCAGACTGAAGGGATTCTCCATTGCCAGGTTTGAAAACTTCCTCAGAATGGCCTTGTAGGGACGGCAGGCATTTTCCGATAACTGGAGAAATTTTTTGTTTTGCTTTTAATTTTAACCGTAATTTAAGTCTATAAATTTCTAAATTCGAATTTTGATTAACTTTTAAACCAAATTAAACAATTTCTTATCTAATTACCACATGGAAAGCTTGGTTGATGGTGCTTTAATAATAGAACTCCTTGTTATGGGAATCAAATTCAAGTTTTAAATCCAATCAATAAAAAATTTGGAGTTAGATGATTGATTATAAATTCAAAGCAAGTCTTAATACAAAATAAATAAAATTTTATATTATAAAGAGTGATTTTAGGTTATCATTTGAGATTTAATGAACATAGCTAATGTATGTTAATAAAATTATTCAATTTTTTTTTTTTAATTTTTTTTTTAATTTAATTTGAGATATATAAGTTAGATAATATGAATAGTTGGATAAACTCAATATGGCAAGTTGCAAAACTACTAAGAAGTTGCTAAGTTGCTAGTACTGGAATGATGGGTGCGATCAAATCAATACTGTTACAATGAATCTCATCAAGACTCCATAGTTATGCATGATCGTGCGAAAGCAATGCTACGATGAGCAACCTCCATGAAAGTCCTTGTATTATATTCATTTTAAACTTTACAATTATGCAACATACCAATATTTGAAGCACTAGAATTGTTCACTCATGTTATGACCAAATTATCATTGGACACACAATTATTTTTATTAAAGCTTGCTTTCTTTCAAAAACTAAATCAACATAAATTTTAAATAAATAAGCTAACACTATTTAGCACCTATATTTTCAAGAGTTTGATAAGAGCTTTTGGAATTAATATTAACTTAATTAGCTTAGTTAATTTTAGCTTAGCTATGTTAGTTTAGTTTTGTTAGCTAAGCTAAGCAGTTCAATTTAGGCTTATATGAAATTTGATTGAGCAAAGTTGTGTTAAATAAAATAAAAAGGCTTGATTTAAAATTAAGATTATATCAAAATAAAATAAATAGATTTATTATATTAGTTAAGTATATTATATATATATATATATATATATATATATATATATATATATATATATATATATATATATTTACTAATAATTAAGACTATTTTTATTTATGTTAAAAATTTATGATAATTAACTAATATTTAAATTTAATAGCTACATTAATTAAACGTATTAATTATTTATAATAAATACTTATGTATGCTAATTAATATTAAATTTATTTAATTATGATGATTTGACATTAAATAATAATTTTGGTTATTAAAACATAAATATGTTTATTAATCATTATATAAAATAATTGTATTTCCTAATTATTAGTTATGCTAACTAATAGATATATTAATTCAATTATTTTAATATTAATTTAATTACCTTTTGTAATAATTATGCAAATAATTAGTTGTGTTATTTAATTATATGTTTTATTTATGTTATTTATTTAAATATGTTAAGTAATAATAAATTAATGATTAAATATACTAATCAAATGAATAATAAATATATTAAATATTAATTACATAAAATAAATAATAATTATGTTTAACTATTAGTATTAATTAACCATTATGCTAAAAAATAAACTTATGCTTAATTTATTACTTATGTTCATTAATTAATTATATCAATCATTTTTAAAGATCATTTTGATTTGAAGTGTTTAGTCATATTGTGCATTCCATGTAACCCTTCATCACACCTAATAAAGCAAACCTTGTGTAACCTATTAAAACTTTGATAAAAGCCATTGAAGATTTATAATAAACATCATTAAAATCTATGAATGTTATGTTTTTTGAGTGATTCAACACTACAAAAAGGAAAACTAATTAGATGATGATTTAAAACACTCTCTTCAATGAAGAGAGTATGACTCACCTAATATACATCATCACAATGACTTAAACATCAACATTATCATCAAAAGTATAGTCATCACCAAGGCTATGCTAAGACCTCCAAGATTAGGGAACCACCTTTGGCGGTGTTCACTCCTAATAGATTATTATATTAGTTTTTTAAGTAAATGAGTTATTTGAGTTGTCCCACATAGACTATTATCAAATAGCTGCTTTTGTAAGAATAAATATGATAGGATATGTGAAATCCATTAAAACATGCTAGCTTTGAGAGAGAGAGAGAGAGAGAGAGAAATATTACTTAGTGTATGACCCAGCAAAGTATGTCAATCTCAAATGATAATTACATGAATAAGTACATTAACTCTTTAAACAAGCTTTTTTTATTATAAGAAAGCACAAATCCACATATTGTATTATTAATGCACTTAAAACGATAGATCTTGACTGTTGCTTTGCCTAAATGCTTGATGGCTAATATTGGATTTTCCTTTTGCAATAGTCACTAAAGTAATCATATAGTTATGGACCATGGTAGAATGATTTAGAGATGGTTAGTTGAGATGAGATGCTTAGGAAGGATAATTGAGAGCCCTTACATATTTTAGCCTACTCGGTAATTACTTAGGTTCCAATTTTTTAGGATGGGCTCAAACTTAGTGAGAAGATTAGACCTCACCAAATTTAGGCATCTTAAAGTGCTTGTATGACTTTATTGGAAAATAATAAACTATTATTCTAATAAACACACAAGGAAAAAAATGAAGCAAAATATGAAACAATTATTAGATTTTCTTAATTACAATATGAAAAATGATTTTCTTGTCATCGTCAATGTTTTAATAGATATTGTAAATATAAAATTGACATTTTATAATATGAATTGAATCTCAAGAAGCATGCAATATAATTAAAGACTTAATACAACTTTATAAATGTTTTAAGAACATTATATTAATAAAAATGTATCTTTTGATGGAATCAAACTAGCAAGTTTAAATAGCTTTTAGAATACAATTTTGTACGTCAATATATATGAAAGTATTAAAATAATAAATAGAATAACTTGAAGGTTTTTAATATATATATTCTTTTTAATGTATTACTAAACTCGGGTTTAAGTTTATTTATTAGAATATTTTCACAATTATAAGGCTACATTCTTTAAAGTTGAAAAACAAAAAGTATATAAATGAATAATCAAATGGCTTAATAAGAAAGAACATTCAAAGATTATGAGAGATATCTTCAAGGATTGAGTAACATATTTCTTGCTTGAATTTCCTTTCCATATTTGATGTTTTATGTAAAATTCTTACTTAAGCAAGAGTCAAAATTCTATAGTAAATTTGTTTGGTATTTGGATTTGAATACGAGGTAATTTCTAAGGGAGGTGTTATCTTTATTTGTTATATAATATCAGGAGATTTCTTAGACACACTGACACAAATTATTATTAATTCTTGAATTAGGGGAGAATTCAATGTTATTGCAATTGAAATCTTGGGTTCGTGTTATTATTTGAGTGATAGATGTAAGTCAAAGGTATCGAATAGCCTGTAAAAATTTTGATTCTTTGAGATAACGAGTTAGGTTGTGAAATCTTAGTTTTGAGGAAATGTTGGTGTTTTATAATCTCAGATCCCACACTTGGATAAAGGAATATTCCACTAGAACAATGGGATATATGATAATCCAACTATGATATAATTTACGACTTCCAATTTTTTTAACTAAACAAGGTTAGCCAAGTGATATGCACAACTCAAAAAGGAAAGAGTAAAAGGATTAAACAAATAAAAACTCAATTAAAATAGAAAGTGCAAAATTTCGTACTGTGGAGGATTGAAGAAGATGACATACAAATCAAATGATTCCCAAATATAAGAAAACTTCAAGTGGTGACATAAGCAAGAGGCCAGAGCACTTTAATCTTATATTTTTATTTGCAATTTAACTAATGAAAACTTATAAGAGAATAAATTTGATCATAAATTTAATGATGGAATTTTTTTGGGATATTCTAATGTTGGAAGAGCATATGGAGTTTCTAATATTTGGAGGAGTTGTGGAAGAATCGATTCATGTTATATTAATGAGATTTTGAAATATCTGTTGGAGATTGATTATGATGGTGTTGATGATGATGATGATATTGGTGATGATGATAATGATGATGATGATGATTTAGTGATAAAATGATTGAAAATATATCTTTAAAAGAAAAAAGAGATGATGCTTTATTTTATTATTGGTAGTATCATGGAGATCATCTTAAGGAGAAGATTACTAAAGATGTGACTTCTACTGTTTGAACAAGAAAGCATACAAGTAAAAATTTGGATCATCCATGTTTTATTTCAAGTATTGAGCCAAAAGATTATTTTGAGGCTTTTTATTGCAATTATAAGTTTTTATCTATAAATGAATAATTGAATCAATTTATGAGAAATATTTTTTGGTAGTTAATTCATAAGCTGGATAATAAAAATGTTATTATGATTAAAATGTATGTTTATAAATAATTAGGGAATGCATAAATAGTGTTTTAAAGCAAGTCTCTATCTGGATTGAAAGACGAGATTCTTACATGCAGTTCTAAGCCGAGATCAACTGTTTGATCCATTTTCACCAATTACTCTGACTTTAGGTTACAATTATGACGCTCACACAGGTGAAAGTGTAGGGATTGAGTGGTTGTAGTGAAGCTGCGTCGCCAGGAAAAAAAATTCGGTGATTTAACTTATCGAACAAGGGCGAATTCGATGTATAATTTGATGATTTTTGAATCAATAAATTTTCTCATGACCGAGCGCAAGAACCAGTACTTTACATGATTTATGCCCTAATTTGAATAGCCCTAATAGGCCAAGCCTAGGGCATAATGTCTAGCTCGCCTTAAAAGATAAAGATGTAGTGTCGGGTCCGCGGGTTAGGCTGTATCTCAGCTTAGATCAATCATGGTCATAGATTCATTAACAGTTTCAATTCAACAGCCCGATATGAAACTGTAATTTAAGTATCATTGTTCCACAGTTTATTCCAATTCCCAAATCAATGATTATGATTAGTCAAATATATTAATCTATGCTGCCGATCTTGATTGGATGATTCAGATTTTACCCGCGGTTTCGTTTATGATTGCACCGTTAAATCAAATCCGATGGTCCGACGTTCCGAAGTCGTCCCGTCTTTTTAAACAAAGATTCTCTAATTAAACTAGATTAATTTGTTACATAACAATTTTAATGTATTTTTCATTTATTTGACATCTAAAAATTATGAAATTTGTATAGAAATATATTTTGATATGGGTAATTTAATGAGATCAAGATACTTGAATTCTGACACATATTTTATTATATTTTAATTCTTAAAGTTTAAATATTTTAAAACTTTTGATTGAGTTAATCTTAAATATGAACTCTATGTTTCTTATTAAAATTTTTATTTAATGGAGTAATTTTCTAAAAAAACTTTATCAATCCCTTGAATATTGTTTAAAAAGATTTAATTAAGGCAAATTAAGTTAGTTAGCATAAGTTTAGTAACTTAATATTGTATGTAAAACCATTATATGAGATAATAAATATAAATCATTAAGAACTAATTACAATACTTACATTTGTAAAAATTAAATTAAAAAAATTATATTAATTCTGAATATTTTTTATTATATATTTTTATTTAACCATAAGATTTTTCATAATTTTAATAAGAATATTAATAATAAATCATCCGTACGCAATCAATAAAAAATACAATTAAGAAGCACACAATCTAATCACAACATAAATAACCTCACCCGAGTCCACACAGCGACACAATTTAATTTTAAATCGAAAATTCGGCTCGCTTCCAAAACCGAAACCGCTACGAGCATTCGGAAACCGAAACCGGCACGGTTACGCTGAGGAAAGCATCCGAACCGTCGGGCGGCGTCATGGCCACAACGAGCGCTCTTCTATCCCTGCCCAGCAAGATCCGACACGAAACACGAACCGGCACGACATCCGCAACGAATTCAATCAAGCCAGCGCCGAGCTCCTCCCACCGCGCCGCCTTCATTCCTGTGCCACGTGCTTGGCCGCCGTTGGCGCAGAGCTCTCGCGCGTGGACATCGCCGGCGCGGTCGCTGCACAAGAAGGTGAAGTTACCGCATTGGCAGGGAAGGGTTCCGAGGAGGAAGGGGGAAGAGGGGGGAGGCGAAAGAGGAGAGTGGAGGCTGGCGGGGGGGCAGCTGAGACGGCGACGAGGTGGGCAGGGAGAGGCCGCGAAGGGTTGAAGAGGGAGAGGGCGGAGGTTAGAGTGCCGGCTGAAGTCAGCCGGCGGTGGTTGTTCGACCATTTTAGAAGGAAGCCGACGAGGAAAAGAGGGTCGGCCAGGAGCAGACTGCAGCTGATGCCTATTGAGCACCCCGACTTTTGAAAATCTGTGATCTGCATTTGCATCCATGACAACTTATATTCAAACTCTTTAAATTTAGTATTAAATTAATTTTAACTCAGATTTATTATAATAAATTCATTATAATTAAAAAAAATGACTATGTGCTTTTAGTCAATTTGATTAATTTATTCATTTTGCTTATTTAACTTAATAATTAATTTTTATTTTATTTAATTCCAAAAGATAAATTTGAACAAAAAAAGCTTCTAATTATAAAAAAAGAATACATTTTGATGCCCAGCATAATTAATATTTTTAAATTAAATATTAAAATGATAACAATTTAGATTAATTAATCAAAATATGATTATAGCATTCTAAATCTTGTAGATAAAGTAAATAATTTTCATTTACTACTAAATGTTGCATGACAATTAATAGAATCATAAATATATTTATTTTGTATGCATTATTAATTCTATAATACGAATAATCATTCAAAGACTATCTATTGAATAATGAGAAACTCCAACTCGATCCCTTCACGATACCAAATATTAGGTTTGGCAATTTTGATGAATATTGTGATTCTCTATGGCTTTAAACAGTAGAATTATTCAAAATTAATAAATATTTTTTATCAATATTATGAGTTCTACTATTGTGATCATATATTAGCTCAAAACATGTGAAAAAAATAATAAATGAGTTCCAAAGTCAGATTTTGTAGTATATATATACAAAAATAAAAAAATAAAAAATTTATACTATCATCAATATCTTTTTTTTGAATGGAGTATTATTATATAATTTTTAAATATCTTTTAAAAAATATAAATAATTAGAATTTAAAAAATTAAGTAAAATAAAAATATTATTAAATCTAAGCATAACACTTTTCTGCTTCATAATTGCACTCCACTCGGTCGCTTTTTTTTTTTGCCCGGAAACATTTGATATTTGTCTCTTTTCCCAATGAGCGCGAGACATGCCATGTGAACGAATAAATTTTTTTAAATATTACATCATCTAGTCTAAATATTATTATTTTTTTATATAATTTTTATTAAAAATAGCATTTAAATATGTGTAATTCATAAGATTTGAATTCAAATTTAGTTAATTAATATCTAAATTTTATTGGATAAATTTTTTTAAGTAAATTTCAATAATATTTCTTTTTAATTAAAATATTCTAAGACTATAACAACATTCACAATTTCTTTTTTATCTTTGAGCTTTTGAATATATTATGATTCAACTCTTAAATTTGAATTCTTTGTGAATTTAAGATTCACGTAATTTAAATAAAAATAAATAAAATAAATAAATAAAAGATGAGAACCTGAAGATAGAGAAGGGCGGACTGATGGGGATTATCGGTGTCGATGTCCCTCCAATAAGCGAGGGCCCACTCGGCCTCCTCCTCTGTTTGGTTTGCGGGGTCGAAAAGATGGTCCATTAAGGGGCTCGCCTGGGCCTGAACTAGCCTAACCCCTGCGTCATTCAAATATACCTCCCAGCCTCCGCCATCCTCCGTCGGCCTCCGCCTCAGCCTTCCCGCCAGCAGAGGCTCCTCCGACAGAGCCACGCTCAGCGTCTCCCTCAGCTCCGCCGTCCTGATTCCACCTCCCGCCGACGCCCGGTAGTACAGAATTAGCCGGAAGTGCGCTGCCATGATCGCCGGAGATAGCTCCTCGCAGTCGCTGATTATTCGCTTCGATTTTCCCGCCGGAGTTACCTTCGATGGAATCACTGATTGCAAGGCCACGATAGATGCGGCGCCCGCCATGATCTGCGATCCAGATCCAATTCCCAAAGGACCGCGGATGCGCCTATTTCAAGGCTTTTTATCCTGCAATTCGGCTTTGCCTTCGGCCCGATTTACGGTTTTGCCATCGTCGTCCCGACTCGTTCCGGCTCACTGTTATTCTTGTCAACTGTTTTCCGTAACAGAGCACTCCTCTGATATCTCGGAAAACAAAAAATGGCACTATTTAGATGTATGTTTCGTGCAAGTATAGTAAAAGGAGGATTCATTCTATTTCAAAAATAATTTAGAAATATTATTTAGATTTGATGTATAACTTAAAAAAATTCATTTAATAAAATTTAAATATTATTTAAATATATTTTAAAAATAATATTTATATTATTTTAATATAAATAAATAAATATTAATAAAATAATATTTAATTTGAATTATTTTAAATGCCACATCAATCAATTTAAATAGCATTCTTATTAATATGGCATATCTAATCATAATTTTATTAAAAATAGTTTATTTTTACTTCTTTTATGTTCTTTTAAAATAAAATTTTATTACTGCTAAAAATATTTATCTTTTTTTGATGTTTTTTAGTATTTTAAAATAATAATAAAATTATAATCATAATTTTATTATTAAACTTTAATTATTATGAATTAGGCACTTAAATTTCCCAACTGCCTAAACAATTCCGCTGCTTTCTTATCATGAGCACAGTGGCTCTATGCTTGAGTTTAGATACAAAGCTCAAAGTAATTTCTCAGATATTATAAATATTTTTTTATTTTCATAAAAATTTAAATTAAATACATTATTTTGAATAAATCTTATATTTTTTAAATAAAAATTATAAATATTTCTTAAAATTTTTAGGAGCCTAATATCATTTTCTTATTCTAATTCCTTAACTAACATTTTATATAAATAAATATTATGTTTATGTAATAATATATATCAAAAAAAATATTTAGAACCAATATTTTTTTTTAATATAAATCTTATAAAAAATATATATATTGCCATCTATATATACTTTGTGTATATTTCAGCCTCACACAGCCGAAAGAGTACATACAGATTTGGATAAGCTCGTCTAATTCATTGTTATATTTAGATTATCTACCGCATTGACAGCACACTGTATCATGATTACTTGCTTAATTAAGTGCTTGGATTAGTGATAATGAGGAATAAATTATCCATAAACGAAGTCTCACAGCTGCTGCCAGTCAACAACAGCAATTCCAAATGGCTGTTGGAGATTAATCTACTGAAAAAATTTAAGAAAAACGATATTATTACATTAAAAATATATATCAAAAAATATTTTGAATTAATAAAAAATTTTTATTTTTTTCTTAATTTTTGCATATAGGCCCATAAAATAAATACATTCAACTAATAATTTATTTATATATTAGATTGACAAATTATCTATATATTTTAGTGTATATTAATGCATAAATATAATAATACTCAAAACTCAAACAACCTAATTATTTTTTCTCTTAAGATATAATTTTTATTAAGTAAAAAAGTATTAAATGCACTTTACTCTCTTTTATTTATTTGGTTGCCACAGTTAGACACTAATATATACTAAAATTATTTATTTGGTTGCCACAGTTACACATTAATATATACTAAAATTATTTATTTGGTTGCCACAGTTACACATTAATATATACTAAAAATATATAGATAGTATTTCAATCACTATATTATTATTAGTTGAATATATTTTTGTGAGATTTATAGATAAAAATAAAAAAAAATAAAAAAAATTTATATTGATCTTGAATACTTTTTGATATATATTATTGTGTAAAGATATTATTTTTGTATATCACAATAAGTTGAAAATTGTGAGATATATTTTTTTTCGGTATTAATTTTTTTTTCTAGATAATTAAATATTTTAAATTTAATTATAATTCTGTTTTTATTAATTTTATACTTTTTAAATAATTCTCAAAATATAAAAAAAAATTAACTTTTGCTACAATACTCTTAAATATAGATCCTCGACTGTCTCATAATTATTAAAAAATTTAAAATTAGTTATTAATTTATAATAAATAAGATTTATTAGTTAAAATTATAATTAAAAATTCATTAAAACTTAATAATAAAATTTTTGAAGTATTGAAATATTTTTCTATAGCTATAGCTATAGTTGATTAGGTATATCAGCCCCAACTATCCTTATTGGAATTTGCAATGGCTTCTCAAAAATAAATTGATATTAGAAAAAGCGCCTCCGCAGCTGCTTAATGAATAGTTAAGCTTGGTAATTATGATTACGTAGAGCGTTGAGAATGTGTAGGAGGAGGGTCTGATCTTCTTGGAGAGGACAGATGCAAGAGGAAGATTAGAATCAGAAAACTCTAAAGCAAAAGCACTCACTTATAATTTAATTAGATTATAATTAGCAATCATTTTGAATAATTTAGATTATAATTTTATATAGAATTGCTTTTGAAATTTACCATAATAATGGAATTATTTAAAGTGAATTTAGATTATTAATTATATGCTTTAGAAAGAATGGTAGATTAAGAGGTAAATATATATATATATATATATATATATATATATATATATATATATATATATATGATACCATTATGAAACATAATGTTTACATTCTTAAGATTACTAATAGGCTTGTTTAAGGTGACTAAAAGTGATCAAAGTAAATTAATTTATATTTAAATTATGATTTAACTGGTACATCTTGATCCTCAAGTAAAGCCTCAACACTTAATTAATATATTAGCGTGGTATTTCGAGTAACTTAAGGGAAGATAAAATCACCCCCACAAATTTCTTTTTAGGGTTCTAAAGAACCATTTGATCGATTCCGACTAATCGTTCGGAGGATTCAATGGATCCTTGGAGATTATTGAAGGCAATTTGTTCTTCCTTTTTCCTTTCGGACGCTCGATTCTTGCCAGCCTTTAATTCATTTTTAAATTCTAAATTATGAGTAGTCATATCATCTTTTAATTGATTCAACAACATGAATAGTTTATGTTTTGGATTCCACACATGAGTAGTTAATATTTACATTTAGATTATTGTTATACTTATACACTAATATATACCAAAATATATAGATGATGTGTCAATTCATTGTGTAAATAAATTATTGATTGAATGTACTTTTTGATAAGATCTATATAAAAAAATTATAAAAAAAAATTCTAATTAATTTTAAATACTTTTTAATATATATTTATGTATAACCATAACATTTTCTACCAATGTAATTCTTCTTTGAATTCTACGCACCATTTTTTTGGTTTTGCCGCCCCATCACACAGTTTGGGCCGTACATATATACTATAAAATTGCAACATATTAAAAATTATGTGCTGTAAAACTTGTTATAATATTTTAACAAATGTTAAATATAATAGTATATAAAGTATTATAAGGTAAATGTTAAATATAATAGTATAATAATGATAATAATAATGAAACAATAAATAATATAAATGAATGCATAGATATAAATGTATAATAATGGTAAGTTGAATTCCTTAAACCTTCTTTTTATTGAAAAACATGTTAAATCGGGTAACTCGAGTTAACTTAAATTAGCACTTGGTGTTAACTTAAATTAGCACTTGGTATGAGTAGTTCAACCACCTCCAAAAAATCTCTTCTAACTCATAAAATACTCATTGATAAGCTTCATAAACCTTAAATGTTAGTTTATTACTTAAATAAGAAATGGCTAACTTGAGCTAGACCATGCTAGCTCAGGCTAGCCCAAGATAACCCTAGTACAAGCTAAGTAATCAGAGGCCTCCTTAGATGACTAGGGTAGAGCTAAGGCTCACTAAGAAATCATACAACATTGATATCTTAGAACCTTATAAAGCCCCTGAATCATATAAATATTAAAAAGGGGCTAACCCAAGCTAATTACCTTCAAGTTGCTCCCGCAATTTGACGCTGAAACTGACGGTGCAGATCGCGCCAGCGATCTGACGCCGTTAACTGTGAAAGCTACGTGTGCAACACGTTAACTATGACGTGAATGGCGTTGGCAAACCCGATTTTGGCCAACTTCAAACTCAAATTACGGGTCAACCACTTGACCAAATTGGATAATTTTTGTGTATATGGATTCCTCTTGTTGAGAGCTACATTTTAGAACCTTCAATTTAAATTTTAGAGGTACATTTTTCATTAATAATGATAAATACTAAAATTTAATTTTTAGTAAAATTAGGCAAAGTTAGGCTATAATTTTTGGGTTTTTGTATTTAAACTAGCTAATTAAAGGCACCAATTAATATTCCACATAAATTATTCTGAATTAAGGATGAATTTAAGTTAAATTATTTTGAGCTATTCAAATTTCATTATAATCAAACTTACATCATTGAATTTTTACTAAAGCCTTATAGGCACTCCTAAAGTTTCTAAACTTAATTAGAAACCTCATACCTCAATTTGAAAGTATTTATCAAACCTCAATCCCCTTCTTCTTCCCATCCTCTCCAAACCCTAGGGACTTCATCCCTAAGCAAATCTCACAACATGAAGAAGATCTTGGAAGCTCTAAAACACTTTAAGACAAAGATCAAGGCTGTATTATCTCTCAAACTTTATCAAAATTTATTTGTTTTAATGTAATATCTTCTTTTTGTTTCTCGCATCATTTCCCTCCTTTGGAATATATATTTCATATTTGAATATATATAACGATTGAATAAATAATGATTATAATATTACTAGTTATATGCACACCCACAATGGTATTTTAGGTTGCATAATTTATAGGTGTAGATTCATAGGATTTTAAGAAAAATTTCTTAAATTTATTCAAATATTTTACAATTTTTCATCTTTATTTTGTGTTATCTTAATTCTTATTTTACTCAAAATTAGTAGTTATAATTTTGTGGCACATTCTTCTATATAGTGTTAACAAATCAGTAAAAGACATTACATTTTAGTTTTGCTTATAAGATGTTCAAAAATTATTCTAAAATTGGAGAAAAAATCAATTTTTATTTAAATATTTTTCCAAATATTTATATTTTTGTAGTTAAATTTGGTAAGATGCAACTTTTCAATTAAATTTCAAAAAGTCAACTTTTTTCTCAAATTTTTTGTATTCATAACTTTTAAAATACTTTGAACAAGTTATTGAAATTTGGCCTGTTTATTCTCATGTCAATTAGAAATAATTTTTATTTAGACATCAGTAGCTAAAAATATCATTTGGATCTTTATTTAAGTGTCCAAAGTTCACTAAAAATCATAATCACACAACTTAACCAGTTTTAAAGTTTTCACCCAAACTTTGTAATGTTAACCCAAAACTTTTATATTATCATTTTTTAGGTTTTGAAATAGTAAATTAATGTATAAGAATTAAATTTTTACCATATTTATATAAGGACAGTTTTGCAAAGTAAATGAAAGGATCATGTACATATAATTATTCTAATTATATTATTTTTAACATTATTTGAACTTACTTTCTTTGAATATATACAACCATTGCATACATCCTAGTACTATACTATGTTAAATTGTATTTTTTACTTTCCATAAATACTTGTGATAAATATATGTGGTGAAAGACTTTGAAGGTAGAACAAAACTAAACCTGTTACAGGTAAGATTTGCTAGCAACCCATGAAAAAATAATGAAATATTTAGTCCACTATGTGGAGAGAAGAACTAGAGGAAAGACACGCCAAAATAATATTTATGTGAGCAATTATCAATGGGTACTTGTATGCCTTCCAATAATAATTTTAATACTAATAAATTGATCTCCTAGAGAAGCTTGGTGATCCTAAGCTTAAAATGATATATTTATATCACATAATAATTTATGCTAAGTTATTTCTATTCATGTTAATTTATATTTTTACATTGAAATTATTTAAGCTGCTTAAGAATTGCTAGTTACTTATTGATAAAATTAGCATAACTCTGAAATAGTAATGATGATATTTTCTTCACACTTTATTGCATTAATCTTGTAACCTATATAGGGTACTATAAATTAATACTCTTAGATACTCTATATACTCATGCTTGATTAAAAATTTTAATAATTAATATATGTCATGAGAATTAGAAGTAGGAGCTAACTAAATTTTAAGAGCTAGAAAAGATTCTATTATCAATAGAGTGATGAAAACTCATAATTTGAATTTATAACATTTTATATTTATTTAAGTTAAGATATTTTGTATAATTTTAATTAAACTTTTTGGCTCTATGATGTATGGATATTATTTTATTTAGTAGTTTTTATAATGAATTTTACTTATGTGATTCATCATATATTCTTTAACTTTTTCTAACAGAATAAATATCATATTCATTAGCATTTTTTGGAATGAGCATAATTTTTTAACACACACACACACACATATTATATGACAAATCAAGAGCTGTTTGAGAACTAAGTATTTGAGGAGCAGATGCAGAAGGAAAGAGCAATTTGCTGCAAATTTAATTTTATTTAATGCAATTTATCTTTGCTTATATTTCTCAATGAAAGAATGAACACAATGTTTTTAAATTTCTGTGACATGTACTGAAATTTTAAAATCAATATTATTATGATAAGAATGCATTTTTATTATTATTATGGTTCTAGATACTAAAATAGATGTAGAAAAGTGTGTTTTGTTGGTATTAGTTTGTGTACGAAGAACTTTCAGCACACAATATCTGCAGCGGAAGCGATTTGGTAGAGTACACTCTCTTAGATTTAGGATCGGGATTACATTGACAGTTACCAAGCAACTTGAAATCATAAAACTACAAAAAGAAAATTACAGCACATGCATGCAAGAGATCACAGCACACAAAACATCCAAATACCAAAAATTACGTGGAAAACTTAAGAACGGGAAAAGCCACAAAGCCACATCTGGCGGCCCAGCCCCGCCGTGGTCCTGTTAACTCTTAAGTTAACATGATTACGGTGGAGAGGTCACCAAATGACAAGTTCTTCACTTATGAATAGATTAGGCACACATCCTAACCCATTATAAGTAAGGAAATTGCCATTTACAATAGATATTTACTAAATGATATATAAATGAAATCAGAGTGCTGAAGTAACAATATAATATCCATTCCATCACAATACAACAGTAAGAATATACATCCCAGAATAAAAGCAGTAAAATAAAATACAATTTAACCTGTATTATTATAACATTATTAAAGGAAAGAGCCAAAATAAAAAGGACAATACTCATACTCACAAGCAGAAAGGAAAAGAACAAATGATCTTCTACAGCTCGATCCTCCTCCTGAATCCGATCTTCAGAAGGCTCCAAAACCTCAAATAGCTCAGAGTTTACCATTGTTGGTTTCACAATGATAGGACCCCAGCCAACAAAAGAAAAATCTAATTAAATAAAATATCTAAGTACATTTTAAGTTGATAAATTATTATGTTCACTTGGATATCACCATTAATTTAACAACTAAGCAATGACCATTAGGTGCGACAAAGCATAAGAAATAAAAAGGGACGCTATAAACAATGAGTCTATAGCTTAATCAACAATGGAAGTAAACACACAAATGAAAAGAGACTCATTCTAAAGATGCTTATGATCAATATAATTTATGCTAATTTACATAACTTACAAATCATGAATTGTAAGTAAATAATTTAGAATACACCAAGCATTTTATATAAGTAATTCATTGCACAATTCTAACATCCAATGATAAATAAAACTAGCATCCTGTAATAAATACATATTGTATCCTATAATAAATGAGACTAACACCCTAAAATAATCACAACTAACATCCTATAATAATCATAACTAGCATCCTATAATAAATAAGACTAGTACCCTAAAATCATCACAACTAGTATCCTATAATAATCACAACTAGCATCCTATAATAATCACAACTAGCATCCTATAATAATCACAACTAGCATCCTATAATAAATGGGACTAGCACCCTAAAATAATCACAATTAACATCATATAATAAATGGAACTAGCATCCTAAAATAAATGGAACTAGCACCCTAAAATAATCACAGCTAGCATCCTATAATAATTAAGACTAGCATCCTAAAATAATAACAACTAGCATCATATAATAAATGAGACTAGCATCCTAAAGTAATCACAACTAACTTCTTATAATAAATGGGACTGGCATCTTAAAATAATCACAATTAGCATCCTATAAGTAAATAAGGCATAGAAAATGTAGTAAGACAGTAAATAGAAAAGTACTGAAATGCAGAAAAGTGAACTAAAGGCAGTAAACTAAAGCTATACTGGCTACTCAAGCCAATCAAATTAAAAGAAAATATCAAACTCACTTAGCCTGATGGGCTAAGGCAAAAGAACACAAGTAGAGGTATACCTAAGATTAGTACTATCATATCAGAACAAATGACTCTTCAAGTCACATCAAATCTAATATTTTCTCTTTTTCTAACAGCTAGTAAATGAAACACTAGGTAGCTTCACCAACAAACTAGTTTTCATTCTACTAGGTTGAATCAAATCCGTTATCTCTTTTTGACAACTAGTAAGTAAAACACTAGGTGGCTTCACCAACAAACTAGTGTTTCCTTTACTAAGTCGAACTAATTCTAAAGAGGCAGACTAATTAGGTCACAAAGCACTAATGAAATGAAAATGATATTTATGCAGGTTCAAAACTGACACAAGATACTCATCAAATATCCTATGTACACAACATATGTCCAAGGTATAAAGCTTAATTATAAGGTAAGCAAAGCATCAAATATCAAAGTGAGCAAGAGACTCTACTAGGACACATATGATACCCATTATTGTCTAATTTATTCATTTTATTTACTCCAAGTTACACAAGTACAGAATCTCCAAGTCCTACTATCAAGTGTAACTCAGATTCACGCCCTTATAGATTGAAAATAATTAGAACTGATCAGGTTCTAATCTTATTAAATCAATGTCGACTATATAAGTTAAATATTAAATCAATTGACCTATTTTGATAATTTTAAGAATTCCAAATCATCTTGATTAGCCAAATTAAGATGAAAGGATTAAGAGTCAAACTCTAAATATTGGGGTTCAATATCTTAATCTAAAGGTGAACCTACAGGACTAAGGTTTCACCACCCAATCTCACAGATTAAGATTTAGGGCAAATCCTAATGAGTAATCAACTCAATATGATGAATCTCTAGTCTTAATTCTAAGATTAAAAGATCAAATTAATCATTAATAAACTAAGAAAATCTGCAAACTATTAAACTCAAGGTTTTACCTATTGAGTAACCCATTTTACTCAATAGATGAACTCTAACCTAAGATCTACTCCTAATCCTAAGGAGAATATATTTTAAAATTAACACTCAGACACAAATCCTAACTAATATTATTAGGAAGGTTGAGAATGAAATAGAGAGGATTAGATGAGTTTAAGAAGACATGATATGAGATTAATCTCATATTATGAAGCTTAAACTTGATTATCTTGTAAAAGAAGAAAGACTATAATTGAATACACCAACTTTGATACTAATTTCATTACAACATTATTACTTATTCAACTCACAACCCTCATTATCTATTTCATGTTGTTGATTAAGATTTATAATTTTTTTGACACCACTTCTATTATAGTTAACATGAGCAAATTTAATTTGAATTACTTTAGTTTTGATACGGTAAAACAGCAAGAAGGTATAACGAATAATTACAATGGTTGCCTACTTGTAGGCCGTCCAAATTGTAATTATGGCATTACGAGAATGTTTATGCATAGTTATATTTGCTTAGATGTAACCTATATTTATTGTATGGAAATTTTATTTCTGAGTGTAAGTATTCTTAAATAGTTAAGAATGAGTACTCGATTAAATTTATTCTTAAATGTGTTTATTTACTTTGATAAATCTGTTAATATCCATAAATTCAGCATTGTGAAGTATTGAAATACTTAATTCAACATGCAAGGCATAGTAATATAGATTCACCATTGTAAAGTATGCAATATAGATTCAACATTTTACAATGCATCAATCTACATGAATTATCATGCAAAGAGTAATGGCATTTGGTTCAGCATTTGCAAGGGACAACAATGCATGATTTAATCTAAGTTGGAACAACCTCATCAACATTATTTGAAATAGCATCAATAAGAATATTGGCATTGTTAAGCTTAATTATATTATTAATAAAAGACTTAATATTTAAAATAACATTTCTGATAATAAGAGCATTGTTAGTAATGTGTCTTAACATAAAGTTCATAGTATTAGAATTAAAATCTTTGGTTCTACTTCAAGTACAAAGTTATGTGATCATTGATAGTATTGACTTGTGAAGGATGCAAAGCTCATTGAAAAGTGTCAATTCTATTTATTTAAACATATAGAAGATGGTGAGAGCAGTTCAAGAGCTTTACTAAGTAATTCTAATGGCAATGAAATAATATACCTTATGGCTATAAAGAAAAAGCAGATGATAATAGTGATTGAGAGTTTTTCCCAAATTTAAATCCAAATGCAAGCACAAAATTTGAAACCTCAACAATAAAATTAAGCATGCATGATGACCAAATGATGAAGCAATAAAATGGGAAGGGCACAATATTAGTGTGTCTGTTCAGCAATTCATAAAGATAACTAAGCTATAAAGTTGAATTCAATTTCAATTAATAATTTAGTAATTAGAAATGTATATTTATTATTCCAATGGGTTTATGGATAGCTTGAATTTTTTGTTCCAATCATTTGTGCACATCTTCTATCATTTTGGTCAGCTACAATTAAAAAAGAAAAAAAAAAGAATCTTTGAAACACAATCCCTTCAATCCTTTCTAACAACGATCTTAGGATGTAATAAGTAAAGATTTGCATTGTAAGTTATCGGTTGAAGGAGTATCGTACAAACACATCGATCCATAAGCACAACCATTCGAGCCATTTGATGACTGGATGCAAAAGAATTTATTTAAATTATTAAGTTTTCCTAATATTTATTAATTGATTCTAAAAAATCACCAAATATTTACCCTTAGCTAATTGAGGGGTAAGGAATGCAACGGCGAAGTCGAATTTTGATTCTGACGAGTATTTACTTTTCTCATTTTCGAGTATTTAAATAATATTAAAATAATCGTCGAAATTTCGACGACTTCTGATTGCCACCAAAACATCACCCCAAGCTAATTTGGGGGCAATGAGCACGATGACGAAGTCCAATTTTTGATCTAAGGTCAAAATAATTAGGTCAATTTCTAGGATTTTAGGATTTTCCTAGAAATCCGAATTTGATCCAATTTTCCTGAATGAGTCTAAGTCTTAGTGATGAGTTCCAAGTGATTTAATTAGTGCACTAGGACCATAATTAAGACTTGGATTAGTCCTAAGTGACCTAAGTAACAACCTGAGTTGTTACATCATACCACAAAAAATTCCACTATAAAGACTTGAAGATTACAAAATTTCAAAGAGCTTATCTCCTTAGCAGAAATACCCTAGCTCTTACTCTAATATGGAGAGGAGAGAAAGCAGCCACCATCAGGAGTCTCTCCTCCAATATGTAAAGGATATTTTGCATAGCAGCTTTCTTAGGGCTTCTCATTGGAATCTCCTATTCACAGCAAGATTTAACCTCCACACTGAAATGCCAATAACTCAATATCCTCTCAACTTCTTTACTTAAGTACCCAGCTAAAATTCAAACCTTGAAAGGTTCAAAATGCCCTCCAATTTACTATAGAAGCAACCTGACTGAAGCAGATTTTTGCCAGGCGTTACGGTACACAGTAGCGCCTGGCTCTCGGGTTGGGACCCGATGCGCGGTAACGCTCGCGTCTCTGGTTCGACTCATCATGGCGCGCGGCAGCACCAATTTCCTCTGCGACGCACTGCAGAGGCTGCTTTTTTGTTTGCCAATTACTGAGGTGCGCGATGGTGCCTCTGTTTCTATAATAGCCCAAACTCTTAAGCACTAAGGTATTATTCACTTTGGCTTGACAGGCCTCACGGTTTTGCCTTCAAAAGATAATTTCCCAGTAGGTCACCCATTATGGGAGTGCTCCCACCTGAGCACACTTAACTTTGAAGTTTTTATCAGGAACTTCACCATTATCTAAAAAAGCACCTCGATATTTAAGAGTTTTACTTATTACTACTTAAGTGGGTCTTTATAATCTCCCTAACTTAAGTAATTGACGTCCTCATCAGTATCCACACAAAGATCCAAGAACCATTCATTGGTTAGATAGGACTAGAGGTGACCCCTACAGGCACAATAAGTACCCACAACCATGTAGCACCTTAACCATCATAGGTTCAAAAGGCTGCTCACATGAAGTGGTACTTTATCCTGTATGGCACTTAGCTTCTATCTGACACCCTATGGTATGCTCTAATACCATTTGTAACAGCTCAAACTCTTAAACACTAAGATATTATCCACTTTGGCTTGAAAGGCCTCACGATTTTGCCATCAGAAGATAACTTCCCAACAGGTCACCCATCCTGGGAGTGCTCTCACCTGAGCTTGCTTAACTTTAGAGTTCTTATCAGGAACTCCATCATTATCTGAAAAGGCACCTTGATGTTTAATAGTTTCACTTATTACTACTTAAGTGGGTCTTTACAATTTCAGGTTGGGATTGCCAAAGCGCGCTGCAGTGCCTGTGTTGTTTTTAGACTTCACTTCTTGCTCCGAATCACCTCAGAACCTCCCATAAGCACACCAGAGCACCACTAACATATTCATGATATACTAAATGGTCTCTATAACATAATAATATCCTACTTGGGGACGTTTAAAAAAACTCCTCCACTCCTGACTTTGATTATTCAATATCTTCTTCCATTCTTATTAAGAACGTGGTGTGGCTCACCCTCACTCTCTCTTCACGTACTGAGGCCAACTGAAGTTGCACATAGCTTCAGATTCTCCAACATTACATGTTTAGTAAGTGTATCATCTGAATTCTTAGAAGTGTGAATCTTCTTCAATTCAAGCTATCCTTCTTCTAACAGTGTCCGGATGAAATGATAACGAAGTTGAATGTGCTTTATCATGGCATAAAATGATGCATTCTTTGCTAGATGTATAATGCTCACAATGTCACTGTAGAGCTTCATATCATCCTGCTCCTTGCCCAATTCTGCCATGAAACTCTTCAACTAGATCATCTCCTACTTGCCTCTATAATGGAAATGTATTCTGCCTCAGTGGTAGATAGCGACACAATATTTTGTATCCTAGAGATCCAACTCACCGCTGTACTTCTTAATGTATATACATAACCTGTAGTGCTTCTCATGCTATCAACATCTCCTATAAGATCTGAATCTATATAACCCTATAAAATAATGTTAAATCTTCCAAAGCATAAAGCTTTGCCCGCTGTACCTTTCAGATACCTTAGGATTCACTTGACCGTATCCCAATGGTGCTTTTCTAGGTTTTCCATGAATTTGTTAACCAGTCGCACTGTATGGAAAATATCCGATCTCTTGCAGATCATCGAGTACATCAAGCTCCCAATTACTAAATCATAAGGAACCTTCAGCATATGCTCCTTATCATCTTCAAAATTTGGCATCTGCTCCTTTGATAAGTTGAAGTGACTTACTAAGGGAGTGCACACTGAATTCGCTTTACTCATGTTGAATATTTTTAGCACATTTTCAACATATTCTTTCTACGATAGCTTAAGAATTCCTGCACCCCTTTCCCTATTGATTCTCATTCCAAGAATCTGCTTGGCTGACCCCAAGTCCTTCATGTCAAACTCCTTTGACATAAGCTCTTTCAACATTCTTATCTCCTCCATGTTCGATCTTACAATTAATATATCATCCACATACAGCAATAAAATTATAGCGCCCCGCCCCATCGCCGTGCTCAAAAAGAGAGAGAGTTATAATTAAGTTTGGCGACGGAACGGTGCGCCACTCGGGGAGGGACAACCCGTCTCCCCGAATAGCTGAAAATCACCAAACCCATCTGAAGGGTTGCTGACTCAACCTCAAGAAGGGTTGAGGGCTAATACTTAAGATAAGAGTAGTATCCTTATCCTATATATTAGACCGATACATATGTTGGATTTAGAATACAATAGGAATCCAATATATGTATAGTATATCAGCATTTCCAGTATACTGATCACATCACAATACTAAGTATAAGTAGTATATAACAGAGTGCGGAAGCTTAAAGCAAACATCCAGAACATTTATCACAGAGCTGTATAAAATATTCATCTTGGAAAAAAAAATACATCCAGAATAGTTACAAACAGTTTACTGAAATACTGAAATAAAACTAGGTACTGAACTGAAAATACTAAACAGAAGGTAAAACTGAAGGAGAGTCCACTAGTGCTCCACGGGCTCCTCCTGAATCTCCCAGGTGTCCTCCTGACCTAGCTCAAAATACTGTTCAAGATTTAGCAAATTGCCGGATCCCAAAAGTACCCCGTGTTAGACAATAAGTCTAACACATTGAAACTAATCTAGCAGTTCTAATTATTCATTTAACATTTACATAATATAATTAAATATACAGAAAAACTGTAAAGTAATTGAAAGTACAAAACTGTCCAAAACTATATAAAATTGAAGCAATATAAAGTAAAACTGAACTATAACTGAATACTGAAAATAAATCAAAACAGTACTGAATCTGAAACTGAGTAATCATATGTACAATTATGCTGTATGTCACAGAAACTGTGCATCTGAATATGCTACAATACTGTATGCTACTGATATGCCACCAAAATATCACTGAACTGTTATGAGCAGTACGATCCAATGTATACATACATCCAGTTGGGAATATTGTCTACTGATGATGCCGATGTATCCTGAAATTCCCCAGATAATGTATGCAACATTTCGTAACTCATAAATCATCACTAATACTTATACATCATTCTGATTCTCATACATCATTTTGAAACTCACACATCATGCTTATGCTCATGCTCATGCTTCTAAACTACATGAGATAAATCCAAAAAATGCTTTAAAATCTGATGATGAATCCAAAGTCTCCATTGTGCAGAATCCTGCTAAAAGGATTCTGACTCCTTAATTCTAATCTCGATAATTAGTTAAGGTTGAGAGTTCACTTAAAAATCATTAGCTTGGGAGATTGTATACACATATTTAGCATATTTGCAAGAAAGGTAGATTTAACCCTCAGCTTGTTTAAACTGCACTTATCGAAGCGCACTACGATAGAAGGTAGAACCCGGTCACAATTTACATCTCAAGCTAAGCCGTTAAATGCCCTAATTACAAGCATACTTAGTGGTCTATGCAAAGTGACTTAAGATACTTAGTTTGCTTAAACTGCACTTATCAAAGCGCACTACGATAGGAGGCAGAACCCGGTCGCAGTTTGCATCTCAAACTAAGGATCTTGTTCACTAATTGTGTAACAACCCAAGTTGTTACTTAGGTCAATTAAGACTAATCTGAGTCTTAATTAAGGATCTAGTACACTAACTAAGTCTTTTAGAACTCACCTCCAAGATCTGGATTAAATCTGGAATCAATAGAATCAAATCTGGATTTATGGAAAATCTCAAAACCCTAGAAATTGACTTTTTATCTAGACCTCAGATTGAAAATCTGACTTCGCCATTGCATTCAGAGCACCCAAATTAGCTAGGGTGAAGTTTTGGATGCATTTGGAAGTCGTTGGATTTTTGTCGAATATTTTAATAATATTTAAATACCTGAAAATTCAAATAAATAAATACTCGTCGAAACGAAAATCCGTGTGCGCCGCTGCATTCCTCACTCCTCAAATAGCTATGGGTGATTTATTGGGAATTTTTGGAATGTATTTTAATCGATTATTTTTAATTAATTAAATGGGTTAAGAATATTTAAAAGATAATTTAATATTAAGTACTTAACGGTTTTACTTAACGTCGTCCACTTCCTTAAACGCCGTCGAATCCATGCACTGCTTCTTTGGATCATCCGATCGATCCAATCGGACGATCGTGATCTATCGCCTTCATCCCTGTCAAGCGCATGTCTCGCGTCTCGACACGCGGTGATCGAGCGTCTTCTCTCGCCTGCAGGTGTCAACGTGCCGCCTAAAAGCCTTCCTTATACTCTATTTTCATTTCGAATGGCATGCTATAAGCTGAGGAAGGAAATTAAACCTGGCTCTCCTCCTGGCATGCGACTCAGCAAATTCTCCTGAAACCCTAAGGTACTCCTTTAACCCCGATTTCTTCAATTACCATTTCATTTATTCAATTCCTATAAATTCAATTAGGTATCACATGTGCATTAAGCTTGATAAGCACGTAAATTTTCGTAGGTACAGTAAGAAAGAAATTAGGGTTGCGATTTAGTTGAGATGCTTTAAATTACTGATAGGGTTTTTGTATTCCACTGATAGATCATGTTCGCAGCTTTCATTCTATATATAACATGTCATCTAGATTGATCCGTGTTGCGAAAATCCTTGAACCATAAATTCTAGGATTTGCCGTCCCGATAGGGACGATCCTTAGAGACCGATCCAATCTGGACCGGTCTGGCTCCGTTCGAACCCTTCTGGTTCAAGTGCATTGAACCGCACCTTTTCGCGCTCCACATGCCCTCAGCTGGACGCATTAGTGGGCCCCGTCTAAAGCACGCGTCAATCTCTGAAGAGATTGGTGGGCCCGCTGTCGGCTGTCTTTTGTTCTGTGACAGATTGGATAGGTGGGACCCGCTTTGGCTGGCGTGGCAAGTCCCGTCTGATGCAGTGGGTCCCGTCACAGAAAATTTTAAATTAAAAGAATTAATAAATTTTAAAACAATTATATTAATACATTTGAGATTTAATTTAATTAAATGTCAAACTTTAAACACTAATATCTTGATAAATATAAATCCAAATCATGCAAATGAATATAATAAATTAATCAGTAAAATTTAAGGAATAATCTGAAGCTATCAAATCTATGTTTGGATTTATATTTTGTTTAATGACATTTTAGGATATTAATTAATTGGGAAAAAATGTTGCAAATATTCAAATTGCTATAACTTGATACCTATTAATCCAAACATACCCAAAATGGGTCTTAAAATACTCAGAAAACCCTAAAGAATATTTTAGTAGGGTTAACTTTACTGTTTGGATTAGTATTTGACTAATCACATTTAGGACCTAATCCTAATTACCCTAATTAGACATAGAACTTCAATTGACCATAACTTGGTCAATTGAGCTCCAAATTGGATGATCCAAATATCAACTTAGATCAAAAAAACCTAATTAACAGTAATCTATAAAAATATTTTAGATCCAACGGTTAGATTTGCTAATCACCCTTAATTACTCTAAAACTTGATTAGTAAATATTAGCAAATCTAGTAATCCAAATTGAGTGATTCAAGTTTCAGAGAACTCATAGAGTCATTTAGAACCTAGCTATAAGGTTAGATTAGTAATTGAGTGATTAATTTCACTAATCACTTACTAATCACCCTAAACCTTAATTATGTCATAACTTAATCAAATTAGATCCAAATTGAGCCTACTATATGTCATTGTGATCAGTGAACTATTTGTAAATCATAGCCACTAATTTTACTCAATTTGGATACTAATTGATAAAGTTAGAATTTTGACCCTTAATTAAGGATCCCTTAATTACCTTTTTTACCCTAGATCGTGTATTGGCCATAACTTGGCCAATACTTATCAGAATTTAGCAAACTTAAATTTTATGGAAAGCTTAGACAGTAAATAATAGTAAACTGAAAGAAAATTTAGATTTTATTTAGCCAAATTACTAAATTGCCCTTATGAGTCAAATTTACTAATTTAACCTCATAAGGCTTATTAATCACCCAAATTTAGTGTAATTGCTGTCTAATCTTACATTAGACAGCAAGAAACTTATTCCAATAGAAAATTTCAGATTTAAAACTCTAAATCAAAATTTGATCTTTTGAATCCTTAAGTAGTGGCAAAATTTGTAATTTTGCCCAAATTTAGAGTTTGACTTTCTAAAAGCTCTAAAAACATTTTATAATTATTAGAAACAGTAAATAGAATAATTTATAATATAAGTTAATTAAGTTCAAGCCTAAATTAGATTTTAATTAAGATTTCAATCTTAAGTCTTTAAGGAAATTTCTAAGTAAAATTTGAGTATCCTTCTTCCTTAATCTTTCTTAGATCTTTCCTTAAGTCCTTATAACATTAGTTAGGATGTATGTCTTGAGAGATACTCTTAGTAATCAAGAGCCTTAATTCTTAGGATTAGGAATAGGTCTTAAGTTAGAGTTCATCTAATGAGTAAATTGGGTTACTCAATAAATGAAACCTTGAGTTTACTAGTTTATAGATTTTTCTTAGTTTATTTAATAATTATTTGATTTTTAAACTTTAGAACTAAGAATAGAGATCTATCCTAATGAGTTAATTTATCATTAGGATTTGCCTTAACTTAATCAGTGAGATTTGGATTCTAAACCTTATACCTTCAGATATACCTTTGGATTGAGTGATTAGACCCCATTATTTGGAGTCTAATTCTTAATCCTTCCATCTTGATTTGGCTAATCAATATGGCTTGGGATGGTTTAAATTATCAAATTAGGTCGATGATTTGTTTATCAAAATCAAGTAGTCGTCTTTTGATTATATATAATTAGGACTTGGCCAATCCTAATTATCTTTAACTTATATGTTCATGATTCTAAGTTACAGACTGTGTAAGAATTGATGATTCTGAAACTTATGTAACTTAGAGTAGATAGAACGAATAAAGTAGACAACAATGGGTATCACCTATGTCCTAGTCGTGTCTTTTGCTCACTTTGATTTGATGCTTCGCATACCTTGTAATTGAGCTTTATACCTTGAACATATATTATGTACATAAGATATTTGATGAGTATCTAGTGTCAACTTTGAACCTGCATAAATATCATTTTCATTTCATTATTGTTTTGTGACCTAATTAGTCTGCCTCTTCAGTTGGTTCGGCCTAATAGTGGAAACACTAGTTTGTTAGTGAAGCCACCTAGTGTTTCACTTACTAGTTTGTTAAAGAGAGATAACAGTTTTGATTCAACCTAGTAGAATGAAAACTAGTTTGTAAGTGAAGCCACCTAGAATTTCATTTACTAGCTATTGAATAAAGAGAATATATTGAATTTGTTGTGACTTGAGGAGTCATTTGTTCTGATATGATAGTACTAATTTTAGGTATACATCTACTTTTATCCTTCTGCCTTAGCCCATCAAACTAAGAGAGTTGATATTTTTTTTTAGCTGGTTAGCTTAAGTAGCCAGTATAGTTTTAGTTTACTGCTTTCAATTTACTTTCCTGCATATATGTACTACTTTACTTCTAGTCATTACTGCATTCTCTAGCCTTGTTTATTTATAGGGTGCTAGATTTACTTGTTGTTATTTATATAGGATGCTAGCCTTGTTCACATATTTTCTTACTTTATGTCGATTAGTATATAATTGTATTGATCATAAGCATGTTTAGGATGTATTTTATTTATAGTCACTTATTTTATACTCACTTGACCTTGTTGCAGTTGCTTGGAGGAGGTATGTGGCGCCTACCACCCTTAATCCGCCAAAGGATTAGGTTAAGGGTGGGGTGTCACTCTGGCTAACCCCTCACTTATTATTGGATTATGATAGTCTCCACAATCCACCTGATTAGGGAAGGATTAACACAGAATCAAACTAACAGTCACTGTATAAGTAAATAAACAGAGTGCGGAAGCGATTTAAGGAAATATAAACCATCCAAGCATAAGAGTGTAAATAAGAATAATAGACTCAGAATATAAGCATAAAATCCAATATACAGTCAATGGTACCTGTATTATTACATAATTTAAAATATTTAAATAAAAAAAAAGAATGAAAACCACTCATTCTCACTCGAAGTATAAAGGGACTAAACGACAGCTTCTTCTACGGGCTCCTCATCGGGGGTAAGGCTCCACACCTAACTCATGCTCGTCTAACTGAAAGGAGTCTGCCATTATCGATTTCACAATATATGGGCCCAGCCAAAAAAAGAAAAATCTGGTTAGACAATTGTCTAAGTACACTTTAAGCTGAAAATTTTTATATGTGTTAAGTAATATCACCATTCTACAACATCTAAGCAATAATATGTGTAAGCGAGCAGCAAGCAATACAAAAGAAATAGAGAATCTATAAATTATCATTTATAACTTAAGCAAAGAAAAGGAGAGAGGCTGAGATATACCTCGCATACAAACTAAACAAGGAATGGCGTATAAATATACGTAACTAAACAAGTGCAGTAAGAAAAATTCTATATCCTAAACATGCTAGTGATCAACAGAAAATATGCTAATTAAAATAAATAAACAACTCAGCAGTGATAAGTACATATAGCAGCAAGATTCTAACACCCTAAATATGTATATCAAGCAGTACAAGGAAATAGCTGACGGAATAAGAATACTGAAAAGTAAGCAACAACAACTGCATATAAAATCACACGTGCATTGACTGCCATACAGAAAAGAGCTACTCAAGCCCATCGAATACTAAAGAAGCTTAGCACCATCACGGCTAAGTCATAAACTATGTACCCCTAGCGACATAAGGAGGCTAGGCATATAAGCACACAAAGCAAGCGAAGGGTCTTAGCACCAGTACGGTTAAGGCCCAAGTGTATGCCCCTAGCGACATACGGAGGCTAGTAAACTAAGCATACAAGGCAACCTTAACGCCAGTATGGCTAAGGCACCAACGGTGTACCCCTAGCGACATAAGGAGGCTAGTAAACTAGGCACACAACAAAATGGATCCTTCCCCTAATGACATAAGGAGGCTAGGCAATAAGGATATAATTGAGAGGCAGCTCATAAAATCATTATCTTTTCATAAATCACTTTAATATTTTCACAAGGAATCTAAGGAGTCTCCATATTTTCCTAACAGTTTATTCATGCATCAAATATCTTATATGATATGCTCAAGAAAATATGGCACAAAAATCAAGGGATGCGTAAGCAATAAAGTATCAAATAGAAGCAAGAGACTCTACTGAACATGGTGATATTATTTATTTTCTACTTAACCATTCTAACTATTCCAAGTTACACAAGTTCAGGATTATCATTTTCCTACTATCGAGTGTAACTCAGAAATTCATCCTTACAAGTTAAAAAAGGATTGGAACTGATCAAGTTCCAATCTAGTTCAATCAGATAGATGACTATGAGTTAAATCACTAAATCATACATCTTAGTTTTGTAAATTTAGATATTCTAATAAGATCTGATCAAGATCTTCTATACCTATAGATTATGGATTAAACACTACGAGAATTAGGTTTAATCTCATAATCCAAAGGATAAGACCTAAGTTCTAGGTTTTATTCTATAAGTGATTTACTAGTTATGGCAAATTCTATTAAGTAATCAAACATAATAGGATGAATCTCCTACCTTAAACATAAGGTTAAAAGATAAAATAATCAGAATGAGTTGTAAAATAAAAGGTATAGAAACTAATAAACCAAGGTTTCACCCATAGGGTAACCTAATTTACCCAATGAATGAACTCTAACATATGATCTAGTCCTAGTCTCAGGAAAGGTCCTTAAGGTGTAGTGCTTTTAAGACTTAACAGAAATTATTGGAATCTAACTTAAGAGTTGATTTCACTCACTTAATTGATACTAAGAAGATTATAACCTTGGCTTAAGAGTTTTGAAATGTAAACTAGAGGTTAAGAGTACATAGTCCAAACTTAGGGCAAAATGACTATTTTACCCCTACCTTAAGGGTCAAAAAGTCAACTTTTGATTTATGGGTCAAAATTAAATTATTTTAGTTCCAATTGGTTCCTTACTGTCTAACTTGAAGATAGACAGTAAGTATGCCTAAATCGGGCGAGAAACGGTCAAGTTATGGCTAAAATAAGGCTAGAGGTAATTTGGTCATTTACCTAAATTTTCAGGGTTTAAATCCTAAATATTATTTTATTATAATGATGACATTGAAATTTTAGGCTAGTTAGCATCTTGAAGTTTCCAATTTGTAGTTGATTTGACTAAGTTACGGCTGTTTGTAGTCCAAGGGCATTTTGATTATTTTTCACCAAAGTCAACTCTAAGTTCTAGAGTTGACTTTTTGTCTTGATGTCCAAATGAGAAAACTAATACTACCACGGTAATGGGGCCGCTCTCCTGAGCATTTTAAGACCCATATTGACTATATTTCGATAATTGGGTAAAAAGTTATGGGGTTTTAAAGAGGCTCTAAAATGCTACCTCGTTATACGTAACCCGAAACGAAATTTTATATTACGCCATTTGATTCTAAATATTTTTCTGAGCATTTTAAGACCCATATTGGCTATGTTTGGATCATCCTACAAAAAGTTATTAAACTTTTAAGATTTACTATTCAAAAATATAATTTAAATTAATTTACTATTTATTTATTCAAATTGAATGATTTTACTTTCATTCCTAAAGTTTTTATTTAATTAATCATTGTTTAATTAATAATTAATAATTAATTTTACTGTAGCAAAGTAATTAGTGCTAATTACTATTTAATTAGTCATAATTATTTATTAATATTAAATTAAATATAATTAGGTTTTACTGTTCAAAAGTAATTAATTATCCTAATTACTGTTTAAGATTTAATTAACAATTAATTAATCCTTAATTAATCTTTAATTATAATTATTTATTAAAGTTACTGTTTAAAAGTAATTAGTACTGACCCAAACTTAATTAACCACTAACAGTAATTAATTAAGGCTAAAGAGTAATTAAATTAACCTTAATAAAAATTTCTAATTAATCCACAGTGGGTCTCACTGACACATGGCACCTTCAGAGGCTGCCACGTGGCACTGTGGTCCCCACGGGCTGCTGACTCAGCTCGGCTGACTGGGCTGTGGGCCCCACTTGACACGTGGCACCGCCAGAGGCTGCCATGTGGTACTGTGGGTCCCACGGGCTGCTGACTCAGCTCGGGTGACGGGGCTGTGGGCCCCCACTTGACACGTGGCAGTGCCAGCGGCTGCCGCGTGGCTGGGTGGGCCCCACCTGCGCTGACGCAGACCCGACCCGGGCGGGGCGGGCTCGGGTCGACCCGGCCCGGCCCGAAGGCGCGACGCTTCGCCTTCCGGGGGGGTTCGGCGGACCGAACCCAGTCCGCTTCGGAGAGCTGGTGCGCCCGATCGAGTTGGTTGAAGCCCGATCGGAACGGTGGATGTGTAGATGACATCCTAATCTACATATCCTACAATTTTTGTAATGATCGAACGGTAAACGAGGGAGATCGGGGTACCTGAAGTTTGGATCGGTGAAGGTTTCTGCGGAAAAATAGGGCTGACTTCGGGGCTTGATTCCGGCTCGATCCGGCTCCGATCAGTGTAAACTCGGACCCTAGGGGTAGGCCGAGGTCTTATAGACCGGACGGCAACCTCGCCGAGGTCTGGATGTGGCCAGATTGGCCAGAAAACGCGACGGGCCGCTGCGTGTCACGCGGGCGGAGAGGGAGAGGACGACGCCTCCGGACCGTCGGATCTGCGGGATCGCGGACTGTCCGGATCGCGCCAGACCGCGCGACGCGGATCGCGGCCGAGGGCCGTCGGATCCGCGCTCGATCGGACGGTCCGGATCGCGCCAGACCGCGCGACGCGGATCGCGGCCGAGGGCCGTCGGATTCGCGCGCGATCGGACGGTCCGGATTGATCCGTCCGATCTGACGGCTCCGTTAACTGGAGTTAACGGCGTTGTACAGCGCCGTTAATTAATTAATTAATAATTAATGAATTAATTAATTAATAATTAAAAAAAAAAAACATTTTTTAGAAAAAAATTTTGAACATATTTTTCCTAGCTAATTTGGGGTCAAGGAATTCAATGGCACAGTCGGATTTTCAATCCGATGAGTATTTTGATACCTCGATTTCCGGGGTATTTTTATTATTAAAATATTCGTCGAAATTTTGAAGACTTCCGATTGACACGAAAACTTCACCCCAAGATAATTTGAGGTCAATGAATTCAATGGTGGCGTCCATTTTTCGATCAGAGGTCAATTTAAATAGGTTAATTCCTAGGGTTTCCGGATTTCTAGAAATCAGGATTCAATCCAATTGACTCTTGATTTGTGCTAGGTTTAGGAGGTTGACTCCATTGACCTAATTAGCACATCTAATTATGTTTAAGACTTAGGGTTAGCCTTAATCAATCATGATAACAACTTGGGTTGTTACAGAGGTATGTACTTACTTCCTAGTTGTTTAAGTTATAAACTGTTTGTTTATAATTTTATCTTGTTCTTTTCTTACGCGTTCCGCTCCTACTATGCTTTTGTACTTAGTTGTTTATGGTGATATCTAATTAACATAATCAATTGATTACCCTAAAATGTACTTAGACAATAGTCTAACTAAGATTTTTTCTTATGTTGGCTGGGGCCCTATCATTATGAAACCGATAATGATAGGTTCTGAGTTTTTTGGAGCAGTAGATCCAGTGGAGGGCTTGCCATTAGAAGAGGAGTCTGTACTAGAAGATTTGTAGACTTAGCTCTCTTTCTACATTTGTGATGATGAGTGTTTTACTTTTCAGCTCTTTTAAAATGTTTAAAGTTTGTAATAATACAAATTATCTTTACTTTACTGCTTTACTTACTCTGAGTATGTGGCGACCGGGGATCAAAGTTCGAGAGTCTTTAAAGAACAATTCATTTCAAATGAAAATATAGACATTTTTATAATTTAAAAAGGACATAATAAAATAAATAAAATCCAAAGTCCTTTTATACATAGAGCCAAAACATATATAAAAAATTACAACAGTTTGAATTATATAAAATATGAAATATCTACATTCTTTTGCTTCCTTTATTCTTCTTATTTTGATTTGGCAGATCTTCTGAGTTCTTTTTAATTATCAAAACCTGAAAAATTCAGATTACCAGTCAGGTAGGAGTACGCAAATTGTTCTTATAAGAATAAATCTAGCATCCTATAATAGGTATGAATCACATATAAAAATAACTGAAAATAAAACTGCAAGTAAAGTAAGTAATTTCCAAATGCAATTTCTGCCCTGCAAAATAGCTGTGAAAATCAACATATATGGAATAAATTTTATCAAAAGCATATGTAACAATAAGTCGAGTTCGGAGACCCCTAAGCCCAAATGGGTAAACCCATAGGCATAAATTTGTAGGAAGCTTATCTCGCCACCCGTCGGTAGCTTACTCAAATTAGGAACTGATGGTGTGTCTTTCCTCTGGATTTGCCTACTTCCTACAAGAGGCTAAATCCCTCCATATAACTCCTAGGGGCTTACTAGCTAGCCCAATCTGTACAGATTCCAGTTTTGCATTCCACCATCCAAAGATAAACACCACAAATTAAATATAAATTCTTTTTGTTACATGCTTTTTGATATAATTCTTTTGCGGATTAAAATGCGGTAAGCAGTGCAAAATAATACTCAAATGAAAAATGGCTCAAATAAGAATACTGAAATAAAACTTATAAGTAAATTTGCGTACCTGACTTATTTTGATCAACCAGTTTTAATTTATTTGATCTGCCAAAATAATGAAGTTTATTAATTTAATATTTTTATTTATGATTTGTAGTATAATAACTATTTTGATTTATTTGAATTTATTTTTATTAAGTTTATATAATTATTTATGCCTTATAAGGTCAAATTGGGAATTTGACCTTATAAGATCATTTTAGTAATTTTATTCTTAAAATAACACAAAATTTATGTTAGTTTATTGAATATTATATTCTAAAGTTTCTATAGAGTCCAAATTTATCAAATTCTGATATGAATTTGTTAAGTTATAGCTATTCTAATTTAGAGAATTTAATAATTAGGGTTTATTATAATTAGAGAGTGGTTAGTGATTTTAGTCACAAAATTATTAAACTAATTATATATTTAAGTTCTAATTTACTTTATAAGTTATTTAAAACTAAAATTACTTAATTTGGATTATTATAATTGCTAATATTCACTAATTAAGTTTTAGAGTTTTTAGGCTTAATTAGTAGATCTAACTATTGGATCCTAAATATTTTTGCAATTTACAAAAATTTAGGTTTTTCTGATTTAAATTAGTGTTTGGATTACCTAATTTGGAGCTAAGATGATCAACTTATGACTATTTGAAGTTTTATGTTAAATTAGGTTAATTAGGGTTATTTGAATATTCTTCCTAATTAATATTCCAAAATGTCACTATATGAAATGTTATTTTTTACTGATATTTAGTGGGCACCATAATATTCCTTATATTTTTCTGAATAATTTGATATATTAAATTGTATAATTTGGTTAAATATTTTGTAAGTTTTTAAATTTTTAAAATTTAGTTATTAATTATTTATTCATATTTTAATTTCTTAATCTATTTTATATTTAATACTACTATTTTTATATTATTTATAAAAATTTTCTGTTATTTTTACTTTTATCTTTTTATTTATTAATCTAATAGTTAATTTTAATATTTAGTTATTATGTTTATATCAATTATTTATCTATTTAATTATTGTATTTATTTTATTATCTATTTAATATTGTTTACTAAATATATTAAAATTTTTATTTTATCTGCTTTTACTGTTCATTACATTTTATTTTATTTTATATTTATAAATTTTCTGTTTAAATATTAATTACTGTATTTTAATTATTAATTTACTGTATATATTATTTTATTTATTAAATTAATTGAATATATTATCTGTTTTAATTTATCTGTTAAATATATTTATTTAATTTAAAATGTTATCAATTTAATATTTATTATAAGATTTAAATGTATTAAAATTTATTATTATTCTGTTTAATTATTTATTTTAAATCTGTTTTTATTTATCTATTATTTATTTAAATATTAATTACTATATTTATTTTATTATTATTATAAGAATTTAGATTTCTATTTTTTATTTTAATATTTTTCTTTTTATATTTTATATTATCTAATTTGACATTTATATATTAATATCTGTTTTATTAAATATATTATTATTAAATATTATCTTATTATATTATTTAAATTTTCTGTTATGATTATTTATATTTATATATATATATATTAATAATTACTGATTTTATATATATTTATTTTTCTTTTGCAGGAAAAGATGTCTGGCGGGCCCCACGTCCACGTGGCATCTTCCTATTTGCGCTGCGGCTGGCGTGGGTCCCGCGTACTCGAGTGCCCGAGGAAACGGACAAAAGCCCGTCGAGATGGGTCGGGCCTGGGTCGACCCGGCCCGACCCAAAATTTCTCCTTCTTCCCCCCCGAGACCTCACCGCGCACGTTACCTAGGGCTTCAAAATCGCCGGCCAAAACCTTGGTGACAGGAGTTGGTTTATACCCCGATCGAAAGGTCTTGAAGTAACCTTTCGATCGGTGTCTAGATCATAGCCGGAGGAGGTCTACAGCTCCGGCAATAGCTAACCCTAGGGAGTTCTATCGGCGAGGAAAACAAATAACGTAATTGATTGTATACGATCAGTGAAATTGATTCGATTGCGTTTGATTATTGCCGATCACATCCGTTCAAAAGTTAATCTAAGCTATGAAATAGGTATACGAATTACAAAATGTAATATCGAATGCTTAGATTAAGAGATCAGGTACCTAGTTTTTCGACGGTAGATAGTGATAAGTCGAACGGAAGGTTTCTCTTCCTTGCCGATGATCGATCGGAGCAGTCGTTAGCATTGGAATGATGATTCGTGGTCTTAACCCATTCCTAAAGCGGTGGGTGTAGGCGTGGACGAAGAATTGAGAGCCGTGTGTTGACTCCCGCGACACGCGGGATTCATTTGAAGAAGATGAACAGTTGCCGTCTGATCAAATGATCAGACGGCTGAAAACTAACCGTTTTCTCGAACGATTATTGGACGGCGTTACTTTAAATACAGACGGCACCGTTACTTAAAATTTTATAATTAATTATTTAATTTAATTTAATTAGGTTAATTAATTAAACTTAATTTAATAATTATTTTCAAAAAAATTTAAAAATATCAATCCTTACTAATTGAGGTCTTCTGAACGCAACGGCGCACTCGGATTTTCGATCCGACGAGTATTTAATTACTCGAATTTTCAGGTATTTAAATAATATTAAAATATTCGTCAAAATTTACATCTTCCAAATGCGCTCAAAACTTCACTCCTAGCTAATTTGGGGGTGGTGAACGCAATGGCAGAGTTAGATTTTCAATCTGAAGTTAACATTATTTAAATATTAATAAACAATTGAGAATGAAATTTTTGGTATTTTACAGAGTAGGATGCTTAGTTCCTTTTATATTATGATGAATGGATGTTATATTTTTATGCTTCCGCACTCTGTTTATTTGTATTTATATTTAGTGATGAATTCAATTGGAAAAATGACAAAGTCCTCAGTTATGTTAGATTAGAATATGTGTCTAATCCAATTCTAGGTGGGAACCTTGTCATTTAGATGACCCATCCATCATAATCATGTTAACTTAAGAGTTAACAGGACCACTGCTGGGCAGAGTTATCACAAATTGTAACACTCTTAGTCTTGGAAGATTTATTATAATGGGACTGTATTCGGCTAATCCCGCATGATAGCACCTGGTCATAAGTCTACATTGGAGTGAATCAACAAATCCTGAATACTGCTAAATTAATCCAGTAATATGGGTATACCCTATTATACCCAACCAATAATCTAAGTTCAGCAGATTCTATTTAATCGATAAAGATTTATCAAATATATTAATCCTTACTCTAAGTAGGTGTATCATATACAAGGCTCCAAGGATGCGATCAAAGGATCACTCAACATAGGTTACTACCACAAGGAATGAGCCACAATCTAAGTACTTTAGGTGATTCCTACCACAATGTATCAAGTTCAACTTCTAAAGTTATGAAAGATCAACTAGGTTTCTACCTCAATAAGTTATAAAAGTCCTTCCTACCTCAATGTATTATTAGTTAAGATCTTCAACCATTTCAATAACGATCTTATAGCAAGACCATTAAGATCTCACTTTTCTACTTCTTATAGTTTACTTGTTATACTTAGGATAAGTGATCAGATCAGATGATTAAAATTTATTTAATCCTTTCCTATTCTACAATCATGGGATAAAATCAGAGATCTTATTAGAGTTAGATTATTGCATAAATCATTACAATTTTTATTTCCATCTTATGTTAATTGTCTTATATAAGAGAAAATCAAAGATCTAAGGTTTGGATTCAGATGGTTCAATCACACATATTTAATGTTATTCATAGCACTTCTAATTTGATGATTTAAGATCAATATCAAATCATATGTATTATTGAAATAATGTCAATTAAATTATCTTACAATCAAGTTAATTAATTAAGTGATTAAGGTTTAGATCTTAATCAAGACAAACTAGGGTTTAACCCCTAACCTTTCTATCATTAAGACCAATGTTAATTTAAAAGTCAATGACAAATCAATGTATTATTTGTGTGTTATTGATGTCAAACTTCAGGTTTGGATTAAGTATTATCTACTTAATCAAGTTATCAATATTCTTATGTTCAAGTGTAGTTTAATGTCAATTAAGTGTACTTAAATGTCCAAATAATATTTATAGTTCTCTAACATACATCTTAAAATCATAATAACATAAGAACATAAAGGTGACATAGAATAAAAAGGTAATTAATGTTAATCAAATTCTAAATAAAGCCAAAGAGATTAGCACTTAATCATAAATCTAAAAGACTTAGGTTTCATGCCATTTGGTTGTTAAGGTTAAACCTATTTAATTTAAGCATTCAAAGAATTCCATTATCTAGCAATTGGCATGAAATATATTTAAGTTACATAGTGAGTTGTGAGCACTTATTGAAAGTGACAAGAACAAACTTAATTTCTACATAGAAATTAATGCAATGCTCAATTTTAGCTAAAATAAGTTCAAATTTAGTATAACTTAGCCCCACTAGGGTCATAGGGGTCTTAAAATATCAAAACAGTGAAGTTTTGGCCATTTCAGCAAACTGGCAGTTTTTACAAAATCTGGGCAGTTTCCTGAAATTTCTGGAAATTTTGCAAATTCAGGGCGCTTTCCGCGCGGCAGCGCTCTGGAGCGCCATTGCGCTGTGGCTCGCTACATGCTATTGCAATCCGCTGCAGCGCGCTATGACGCGCTGTAGCGGTTCGATTTGCAAATCACTGTTCAATTACTTTCATTTAAATGATTTTATGATTTCCGCGAAACTATCGCTGCAGCGCGCGACCGCGCGCTACAGCGGTCTATTTCACAAATCTACTGTTCAATTAATTTATTTTCGACATTTCTTAAGTTCTGAAATTTTTGCTATAGTCCGTTGCAGTGCGCAACCGCGCGCTGTAGCGACCCATTTTGCAAATCACTGTTCAATTAGATTTGTTGGCCATTTTCCTAAGTTTTCATGAAATGCCGCTGCAGACCGCTGCAGCGCGCTACAGCGCGCTGTAGCGGTCCATTTCTCAATTATACTGTTCAATTAGTTAATTTACAAATTTCCTAAGTTTTCTTGTTCGTTGCATCCCGCTGCAGCGGCAGACGGTGATTTCGCAAGGCGCGAAACCCATGAGGCCCTTCTTTCGAGTTTAATTACTCCTAATCTAGAGTGTTCCATGAGTGGCGCCATATATCAATGGAAAGGGATTTCCGATACCTTTCCATCGACACTAAGATTGACACAAATAGAGCATCCTAGATATACTAAAAATGTAGATGAATTATAGGGTATATGAAATAGACAAAAACAGAGCATATTCTTTTGAAGCTTTTAAGAGCCTTAATGGCTTTCATTTATGCATATGGACTTCCAAGGATATATCCTAGAATAATAATAACATGCAGAAGGCAAAAGGAGAGGAGCAAACAGGTACCTTTAGTCCTTGAGAGGGGAGGGAGAGAACCTTGTCTTCTTCAAAAGTTTTAGAGGTAGAGAGTTGGACCTCTTCTTCTTCAATACTAGAGCATCAATAGAGGAAGGAAGTGATGAGGTTTTTCAACAAACCAAAAGAGGAAGGATGAGCTCTCCTTTTAAGGTAGGAGAGGGAGTGTAGGGAGCCATCACGGCTAGGGAGCCTAGGTGAGGGGAGAGGCAAGCTCTCTCCCATCAAGTATGGGAGAGAGTAGAGGGAAGCATGGATCAGCCGCAAGAAGGAGGTGGCCAGCCAAAAAATTTGAAATAAAAAAATGGGGAAATTGCATTTTGGGATCCAAAGATTGCTTATTTATTTTTTTCTTATTTATTTAAAAATTCAGATTTTTAAAATGCTGTCCGAAAAATCTCAAAAATTCACCTCTAGCTAATTTGGGGGTGAGGAATTTAACAGCGAAGTCGGAATTTGATTCCGATGAATATTTAATTATGCTAATTTTTGAGGTATTTAATTACATTAAAATATTTGCGAAAATTCGACGACTTCCAAATGCTGCAAGACATCATCCCGAGCTAATTTGGGGGTGACGATCGCAACGGCAAAGTTGGATTTCAATTTCGAGGTCAAAATAAATACTTCAATTTTATAATTAATTAAATATTAAAATATCCCAAATTAATGATTGGTCTCTGAATTGATCCAAACATTCAGGGTTTGGTCATAATGACTAGATGAACTTGATGGAATGATGATTATAATACGATTAAGCTAAATTCAAGCTGGGTAACAACCTTGGGTTATTACAAAAATGATATAGGATGACTTACACTATTTTATGTAATAATAGTGATATGCATAGCATCTCTTGTACCATAATTCCCACCTGAGCACATTTAACTTTAGAGTTCTTATTAGGAACTTCACCCTTATCTGAAAAGATGCATCGATGTTTAAGAGTTTCACTTATTACTACTTAAGTGGATCTTTACAACCTCTCCAACTAAAGTAACTGACATCATCATCAGTATCCATACATAGATTTAAGAACCATTTATTAGGTAGATAGAACTATAGATGACCCATACAGGCTCAGGAGGTACCGACAACTTTTGTGGGGTCCCTGTACTGACAATAAGAAGTACATACTCCAATTGTGGCAAATCCCTAACTTAAGTAAAATTAGGTAAAACCCAACTTGTCTTAAGCCAAGGACTTGTCACCTTAACTTCTATAAGCATTCACCAATATACACCTAAATCAGAGTGGCAGAAGCAAAAAGTAAAGTAACATCCACAAGCATACATAGTAGAAGAAAAGAAACAACATAGTAACTCATCACAATACAGAAATGAAATATGTCCAAAATTAATTATTACAAACTAAAGTTTAAAAGAAAATGTAAATATCTCTCAATCTCTGTGGCGGTCCTGCCCCGCTGTGGTTCTGTTAACCCTAAAGTTAACATGATTACGGTGGAGGGGTCACCAAATGACAAGGTCTCCACTTAAGATTGGATTAGTCACACATCCTAATCCAATTTAAATAAGGACTTTGCCATTCAATCCAGAAATACTATCACTAAATGATCATACATGAACTCAGAGTGCGGAAGCATAAAACATAACATCCATTCAATACAGTATAAATACAACAATACAGAATAAGTAAAGTACTGAAAAAGAAATATAATCCTGTATTATTACAACTTTTAATGAGTTTTAAAAGAACTGAAAGAAAACTCTCAACCTCACTGAAAATAGAAAACTAAGCTACAGATCTTCAGGAACGGACTCCTCCTCCAAAGGCAAACTCTCCACTGGATCTGCTAAACCAACAAATTCAGAACCTACCATTATCAGTTTCATAATGGTAGGGCCCCAGCCAACAAAAGAAAAACTGGTTAGACAATAAGTCTAAGTACATTTTAGGGCAAACAATTTTTGTTAAATTAAGAAGATATCACCATAAAACAGAACTGAGCAAAATAGGTGCAGAAAAGCGTATCAAAAGAACAGTAATAAGTTATAAACTTCAGTTTATAACTAAACAAATAGGAAGTAAAACATACCTCCTCCAAGCAACTGCAACAAGGACAGATAAGTAAAAGTAAAAGAAAAGTAAGAAAAGTACAACCTAAACATGCTCATGATCAAACAATTTATGCTAAGTGAAGTACATAATTTAAACAGTATAAAACTGAAACACTAACATACTATGTGAGCATATGAAAATAGTTAGTAAAACTAGCATCCTATATAAAAACACATGCAGGAAAGCTGTAAGTAAAACAGTGCTGAAATGCAGAATATACTAGTAAAACAATAATTGTAAACTGAAACTATAGAACTGTACAAGTCATCTGAACTGAATACGAACTCAACAATTCTTAGCCTGATGGGCTAAGAAACTCTGAATTGAACATCACTGAAACTCTTAGCCTGATGAGCTAAGACAGAACTGAATGTAAGTGTACTTGAATTAGTATATCCATATCAAAATCCTGACTCTGTAGTCAGTAGGGCAAGAGTCTATCCATCCTATCACTCGGACTAGGCATGGCCAATAGACTGTCGGACATTAAACCCTCGAAAGGTTGCCGACCCCGAACGGGTTGATCGAAGAGGTATACTAATCAAGCTACACCTTACAAACCACTTGTGAAACGAACATAATGCTGTTTATAAATAATGTTCCAAATTAACATAAGATATTTATCAAAATATCTTATGTTCATAATACATGTTCAAGGTATAAGGCTCAAAATCAAGGAATGCGAAGCATCAAAAATCCAAAGTGCAAGAAAAAATCTATTTAAAACACAGGTGATATCTTTTGTTATCTATTTTATTCGTTCTATCTACTCTAAGTTACATAAGTTTCAGAATTATCAATTCTTACACATTCTGTAACTTAGAATCACGAATCCTACTAGTTGAAGATAATTAGGACTGGCCAAGTCCTAATTATAACTTAATCAAAAGACGACTATTTGTTTAAAATGAATAAATCAGCGACCAAATTTTGTAATTTAATTCATCCCAACCACATCTTGATTAGTCAAATCAAGATGAATAGATTAAGAATTAGACTCCAGATGATGGGGTCTAATCACTTAATCTAAAGGTATAATCTAAGGGTCTAAGGTTTAGAACCCAAATCTCACAGATTAGGTTAAGGCAAATCCTAATGATAAATCAAATTTCATTAGGATAGATCTCTATTCTTAGTTCTAAAGTTTAAAGATTAAATAATCATTTAATAAACTAAGAGAAATCTAGAAACTAGAAAACTCAAGGTTTCATCTAATTGAGTAACCCAATTTACTCGATAGATGAATTCTAACTTAAGATCTATTCCTAATCTTAGGAAATAAAGCTCTTAATTACTAAGAGTATCTCTCAAGACACACATCCTAACTAATGTTATAAGACCTAAGGATGGGTCTAAGAATGATTAAAGAATGAGAACACTCAATTAGGAAATTTTCTTTAAAGAACAAATTCTGGGATTTTAATTAAAACCTAATTTAGACTTAAGTTTGAATAATTTCAGTTCTAAATCATTCTATTTACTAATTTTAGTGATTTGAAATTGAATTTAGGGCTTTAAAAGGCTAAACCCTAAATTTGGGCAAAATGACCATTTTGCCCTTATTTAAGGGTTCAAAAGATCAAATTTTGATCTAGGGCTTAATTTCTGAAATTTTCTTTTGGAAAGTGTTTCTTACTGTCTAATATAAGATTAGATAGCAACTAAGTTAATTTTGGGTGATTATTAAGCCATATGAGATCAAATTAGTGAATTTGACTCATAAGGGCAATTTAATAATTTAATTAAGTGAAAGCTAAATTTTCTTTCAGTTTAGTGTTCTTTACTGTCTAAGCTTTCCATAGAATCTAAATTTGCTAAATTCTGATGAGTATTGGCCAAGTTATGGCCAATACAAGATCTAGGGTTTAAGGGTTAATTAAGGGATCCTTAATTATAGGTCAAAATCCTAACTTTACCAATTAGTATCCAAATCAAGCAAAATCAGTGACAAATAGCTCACTAATTTTTAATGATATGTGATAAGCTCAATTTGAACCTAATTTGACTAAGTTAAGACCTAATTAAGGTTTAGGGTGATTGGTGAGTGATTAACAAAATTAAGCACTCAAATACTAATCCAACCTTATGGATTGATTCTAAATGGATTTGGGAGTCCTCTGAAATTTAAAATTCTCAAATTGGGTTACTAGATTTGCTAGAATTCACTAATCAAGATTTAGAGCAATTAAGGGTGATTAGCAAATCTAACCGTTAGATCTAAAATATTTTTACATATTATTGAAAATTAAGTTCTTCTAATCTAAATGGACCTATGGATCATCAATTTTGGAGCTCAATTAACCAAGTTATGGTCAATTGAAGTTCTAAGGTTAATTAATCTAATTAGGGTTTGGTCATAAATGTGATTAGGTTCAAACTAATCCAAACAGCAAAATAAACACTATCAAATTAATTCTTAGGGTTTTCAATCACTTTAAGACCCATATTGGGTATGTTTGGATCATTGGGTACAAAGTTATGGTTAATTGAATATTTGAGACATAAATTTGAACTTAATTAAACCCTAAATGATCACTTTATTAAATATTGATCCTACAGAAAATTAAATGGCATCAATAAATTTCTTATATTTTTCTGATTAATTTGGTATATTTATTTATATAATTTGGATAAATATTTTAGGAGTTATTTAGGTTTAAAGTTTGGTATTTAATTAATTAATTATTACTGTTTAATTAAATTAATTAAATCTGTTATCATATATATATATAATTCGATTATATTTAACCGTTTATTTATATATATTTAATTTTATTATTTACTTTTCTGCAGGACACGTGGCGGCTGCTCATTGGCTGAGCAGAGAACGGCGGGCCCCACGGGTCAGACTGCTGACGCGCAGGCCACGCGTCGCGCCAGGGTTGGCTGGCGCGCTGCGCGTGGGTCCCGCCGTGGCAGATGAAGCGCCGCAGCTCGGGCCACGGGCTGAGCCCGGGCCGACCCGACCGGCCCGAAGACCCTTCGTCCCCGCGACAGACCGAGAACGGCAACTTAGGGCATCAAAAACGGCGGCGCAAACGTTGTCACCGGAGGGCGAGCCGTATACCGATCGAAAGGTCTCGCCTTTCGATTGGTACCTTAAACATCACCGGAGAAGGACTACGGCTCCCGCAAAACCTAACCCTAGATCCTCTATGCTCGGCGAATAACGGTTTCCACTGTTTCATTTTTGCCAAATCCGGGTTAACCAGACCTGATCGACTCGATCGGGTCCGCTCAAAATTCAATCGAGACTATGAAATAGACATGCGAACAAGAAAATTAACGTTTGGAAGCTTAGATTTAGGGATAGAGGTACCTCAATTTGGACGGCTCAGACTACGGCAAAAACTTCGATCGAGAGTTTCGTCGGCAGGCACGGGTCTTCGATAGCGCCGACTCGCGAGGAAGAGATCAGAGACTTAAAATAAGCTCCTAATCGATGCTAGAGCGGCGACGGGGGCGTGGAGGAGCTCTGGCGTGCCGCGCGTCAGCGCTCGCGACACGCGGTCGCTACGCGAAGACGATGGCCTTCGTCCGTTCGATCTTTCGATCGAACGGATCACATCGCCCGTCTGATCAAACGACGGAGGAAAAATTAGGGCGACGGCATTAACTGTTAATTGGACGGCGCCGTTTAAATACTTAAATTAATTAATAATATTTAATTAAATTTCTCAGTTTTAATTAATTAAATTTAGCCTATTAAATGAATCCCAAAAATTTCCAATAAATCACCCTTAGCTAATTGAAGGGTGAGGAACGCAATGGCGCACTCGGATTTTCGTTTTGACGAGTATTTAATTATTTGATTATTTAGGATATTTAAATAATATTAAAAATATTTGACGAAAAATCAATGACTTCCAAATGCCTCCAAAATTTCACCCCTAGCTAATTTGGGTGTTCTGAATGCAATGGCGAAGTCAGATTTTCAATCTGAGGTCTAGATAAAAAGTCAAATTTCCAGGTTTTGGGATTTTCCAGAATTCCTGTTTTGACTTTGTTGACTTCTTGGTTTGACCTAGGTTTCAGAGATTTGCTTCAAATCACTTAATTAGTGACTTAGAACCTTAATTAAGACTTAGATTAGTCTTAATTGAGCAAAGTAACAACCTGGGTTGTTACAATCTCACTGAAAAATAGAAATGCAAAATTTATCTAAGCAGCAGCAGCATGATCCTCCTCCTGAACTTGCTCCTCTCCTGCAACACTGGCCACGAACAAGTCTGAATCTGACATTTGTCGGTATCACGAATGTTAGGGCCATAGCCAATAAAATAAAAAGGTTATAGTTAGACAATTGTCTAAGTATATTTTAAGTTATTTTAATGAACTATATATTTAAAGATATCACATTTAAATTTACTAAACATGTAAGTTAATTATGGGTGCGACAAGTTGTGAAGAAACATGATAACTATAAACTGTCCATTTATAGCAAGCAACTAGTATGTAAAATAGCATACAACACAAAATAAACAAGGTGAGACTAAGAGCTAAAATTAATAGCAACTATAATACAATTTTGAACCTAACATGCTCATGATCATATTGAAATATGTTGATTATAAAAGAATACAAATACTGAATATAACAATAAATTCTAACATCCTAAACATGCCAATATACATAATTTATCCATAAAAGAGTATATACAATATGCTAAGTAGTACAAAAAGAAAAAGGTCACTGAGATATGTGGCAAAAAGCAAAGCCAGCAAATATGATATGAAGATAAGCCATTGAGACAGGTGGCAAGGCAAATAATTAGATATGAAAATAAGCCACTGAGACATGTGTCAAAGTAAGCAAGTATTATAAGTAAGGCCACTGAAATATGTGGCAAAAAGCAATACTGAAAACTAAACTAGAGTAGCAATAGGCTTAAGACATAGTCCTGTCATATCAGACAATAGGCCATACAAGGCCTCCAATAATAATACCCATCCTAGACATCCATTTCCACTAGGCCTGGGTCCAATCTATACAATACTAGAACTGAAGAGGCGGACTAAGCTAGGACTTATTCTACTAACTAAAAGCATTGCAAAACTTGATGAATGATATACTTTGCAAATGCTAACTTAGGATATATCACTCATATCCTAAGTTCTCCTATTATGCTCAAGGAATAAAGCATAATATCTAAGGTATGCCAAGCTACCAAGTCAAAGTAAGCAAGAGACTCAATCTAGACTAATGTGATATATGTTATTATATAATTTATCCAATCTAACTATTCTGAGAAGATACAAGTTTAGGACCTCCAATATCCAGCTATCGAGTAAAATCTCGAATTTACGACCTTAAAGTTAATATTAGAACTTAGCAAGTTCTAATTTACAATCATATGATGACTATAAGGATTAAATAAATTAATCAATGACTTAATTATTAATATTTTCCTCTCTTACCCAAATCTTAATTTAAGTAAACCAAGATTTAAGGATTTTGGATTGAAACTCCACTTTGGTGTTCAAATCCTAATCCAAGGTGATGTCCTAATAAGAAACTAAGGTTCATTCAAAATACCCAAGTTAAGGATAAAGAATTCTATAAGCTGAAAGATCCAAGAGCTAAGAACTTAGTGACATGCTACTCTACTGATTATAAGATAAAATAACCAACTAAGAACTTGAGAATCTAAGATCTATATCCAATCTTTAAGATAATTTCATTATCTTATAGATTGAATCATCCTATACCTATATGGAAGGCTTCAAAAGGTTTAGATAATAAATCATTTAAAGAAGTCCAATTGGAGATAATTCAATTTAAGTAGAAGATCTAAAGTCTAAGATCTAAGATCTAATATTTGATCACGTTAGACTTAAGCTAGATTTATAACTTAGACTTTACTAGTTTCTTTTCTTTTGGCATTTAAGTTCATTAATTAACTAAATTAAACTTATTTAGAATGAAATTTAGTATTTAAATTTATTAGATCTAATTATTAAGGCCAGATAACTTCTTTAGGATCACTTAAGATCTAAGTGTCTTAATTAAGGCTATATGAAGATTTCTTAATTTAATGTCCATATTATTATCATTATTAGTTTAAGAGTTCAGAGAACATTAAAGTCTAACTAGGGATAGTTTACTAAATTCTTCCAAGATTTAAGGGGCACTTAAGCACATTTGATCAAAATGACCAAAATGCCCCTCTTAAGGATAAATATGAGATTTTAGGTTTTAATTATCCAAATTACTTCTAATTTGTTTTATTATTTTTTATATTAAAAAATGAAGTGGAAAACACACTTATCTTAGATTTTAACAACTTAATTAAGCTAATTAGCACTAATCACCTATTTAAGCTAATTAGGGTGATTAAGGGTTTTAGGGCAATCCATCCTTATCCAGAGGTTCCACTATGCTTAGGATAGTATTAAGAACTGCTCTTACTAAAAGCATAGCCTTAATTAGGGTTTAATTCACTAATCCTTAATTAGGGTAATTAAAGAGTGATTAAGAAAATTAAATGTTCTAAATTAGTTTTAAGGGTCTACAATTGTTCTCTAGGGTCACAGGAGTAATCAGAGCCCTTATTTTCCATAATTAGGCATTTGTTTAATTTAATATGATTTAATTAAAAACAGAAAAGAATTGGGCAATTATTTTAAATCCAACTATTGGATCTGTGATTTTATTTTATATTTAAATTTTTTGTATTTTTCTAATTCAAATAGTATATTGGATCATACCATTTGGATCAGTAAAGCTAAAGTTATTCAAATAATTTAATTTATATTTTTATTTAAATTAAAACTATAGGAATTTGATTTATTAAATAATAACCATAGAAAATTTAATCCTATAATTCTTTAATTAATCGCAGCCCAGAATTAAAAGGCGCGGGTTGGGGTCGGCCCGGCCCAAGATCCGCGACTTCGGCTTCCTCCTCTCAACGGGTCCGTGCCCGAGGATCTTCAATGCTAAAATTCCCAACACCCGGATGATGGTGGCGGCTCAACTCGTTCCGTACACATTCCTGGTGTCGGGACACGTCGATTGGACCAAGAAGCCCCGTCTGGAATGCTTCCGATCGCCAGGGTGCTACTCGACCGAGGTGCCACTCATGGCGCGTCTGTGAGGATCGAATTCTCCTCACTGAGTTGACCCTACGAGCTGAGCTTAATGCCCACACGTTTAGAGGCCGAAGGGGATTCAATTGGTCCACTCAGCAAGCCTTGGGGATGGGTGGATCACTGAAGTGCTACTCGAGGTGGAGCACAGACGGGAGTTAAAATTAGGTCGATTGATTCTCAGCCCAATTGATCGATCCGATCGCACTCAACCCTCGATACGATTCGACAATCACAGTTGAGAGCTTTTAATACCTATTGGACGGCTAATTGCGTCGAAGGATCGCAACACTTGGCGAGCCAGAGGCTGACTGGCAGTGCACACTCAAATGACAAATACGTCGTCTGGTCCACTGCTAGGCCTCACCCGAGAGCTTACATGCCTACTAAGGAACTAGAATATGGACTTAACGCATCATCTAGGGTGGAATTGGAAGTGAGCCGAGCTAAAACCAGCTCGACGGAAGAGACGGGGTCGAAGGCTGTACCTTGGGATAAATGAGGTGACGGAAGTAATGCAGGTAGCTCCGATTACTTCGAATGGTCATAGAGCTCTAGCAAGGGGTCTGAATGCCAGACCTCGCCCTCTATCAGCAGACGCAGCAGGTCCAGTCACCGGGTCGCCGAAAGCTCCAAAACACGCACCAGGGAAAATTTTGGGGATCTCAGTGAGCAAAGAAGCTCACTGAGGGATCGATGGGGGTATTTATAAGGCTGGACAGGGTCTAGGGTGGCTGCCAAGGTCGGGAGCCAGGGTCTAGGCTCGGCCCTGAGGGCTCCATCGCCATTTCCCATTTGGGATTTGGCTCAGTCGTCCCGTCCACCCTAAGGTTCGGCCAGTAAAAGAAGGTCTTTAACGGCCTAAGGAGGGAGTGGCAGACAAGGTTACGTGGCAAAAATGGGCAAAATATTCACTGTTGGGCTGGGATCTCTCGGGGACGAAGGTCTACAGCGGCTGGGGTTGTCTCCACCGTCTGATCCATGAAGCCGTTGGTGATAGACGGTCTGATGCGATTCCTACTTAACAGAATCGAGGAGAAGATCTCGTACATCGGATGGAAGATGCCGATCGAGCGGCAGGGATCTAATCCCGGCGCGAGATAGCGAGAGCAATTGGATTAAATGCGCTGAGATGCGTGTTCGTGCATCGGGTGGCTTAAACTCATGCATCGCTATCGGGACCCTGCAGCGGATCTGCCACGGTCTTGACAGCAAATCCCGCCTTTTAAAATTAATTAAAATTTAATTTAAATAAAATAAAAACCAATTAAATAATATATAATTATTCTTAAATATTCTAAATCCAACTTATGACCAAATGAGCTCCAAAAATTTCCATAAATTCACCCTTAGCTAATTTGGGGGTAGGAAATTCAAAAATGAAAATAGATTTTGATTTGGAGAGTAATTTAATTTAAGTATTTTCCAAGGCTTAAAAAAAATAGCCAAAAATACCAAAATTCTCAGTTTAACTTCAATTGATTTCAAACTTCTAAGATTAAGTTTAAATGACCCATTAAATCTAATGGAATCAAAATTAAAGCTTGATTTGGCTTAAAATAATCTAGCTTTAGCTAGGATAACAACTAGGGCTGTTACAACATTATAGCACATTAACCATCATGGGTTCAAGATGCTGCTTACATGAACTGGTACTTTACCCTGTATAGCACTTAGCCACTATTTGACACCCTATGACCTGCTCTGATACCATTTGTAGCAGCCCAAATATTTAAGCACCAATGTATTATCTGCTTTGGCTTAAAAGAACTCATGATTTTACTCCTTTTCAAATAATGGTAGAGTTTGTGATAAAAACTCCAAAGTTAAGCGTGCTCAGGTGGGAGCACTCCCAAGATGGGTGACCTACTGAGAAGTTATTTTCTAAGACCTTTTAGACCAAAACATACAATACCTTGGTCTTTACCTTTGTAATAGCCCAAACTCTTAAGCACCAAGGTATTGTTCGCTTTGGCTTGAAAGGCCTCACAATTTTTCCCTCCAAAAATAACTTCTCAGTAGGTCACCCATCCTGGGAGTGCTCACATATGAGCACGCTTAACTTTGGAATTCTTATCAAGAACTCCACAATTATCTGAAAAGGTGCCTCGATATTTAAGTGTTTCACTAATTACTACTTAAGTGGGTCATTACATTCTCTCTAATATAAGTAACTAACGTCCTCATCAGTGCCCACACACAAATCTAAGAGCCATCTTGTAGCGACCAGGGATCGAAGTTCGAGAGTCTCAAAAGAATGATTCATACATTGGAAATATTTATTTATGAAAATAAAGAAAACAAAATACATGAATATCCACATTTACATCTAGAGCCATATACATTAATTTACAATAATTTAAATATTTACAATAAAAATTTATTCACTGCTCATATCTCGCATCTCTTTCTCTTCTTTTCTTTTATTACTTTGGCAGATCTTCAATACCTTAATTTTTAAAACTTGAAAAAAATTCAATTACCAGTTAGGTAGGAGTACTCAAATTATTCTTATAAGAGTAATTCTAGCATCCTATAATATGTATAAATCAAATATAAAACTGAATGAAATATTTGCATATGAAAGAAAAGCAAATTTCTCAAATTTAAATACTGCCCTGCATATTAGCTTTGAAATTCAACATATATGAAAAGCATCAATTTTATCAAAAGCATTTGTAACAATAAGTCAAGTCCGTAGACTCCTGAGCCAAAATGGGTAAACCCATAGGCATAACCTGTATGAAGCTTATCTCACTACCCGTCGGTAGCTTACTCAAAATAGAAACTGATGGTGTGTATTTCCTCTGGATTTGCCCACTTCCTAAAAAGGGCTAAATCCCTCCATATAGCTCCCATGGGCTGCCAGCAAGCACAATCTGTATAGATTCTCAGTGTTATTTTCCATCCTCCAAAGACAAATACCACAATAATATATACCACATTTTATCTTTTTGTTGCATGCTAATTTGATAATATTCTTTTGCAGATTATAGGCGGTAAGCAGTTTAATAATGCTCAAATGAAAATAGCTCAAATAAGAATACTGAAATAAAACTTATAAGTAGATTTACGTACCTGACTATTTTTCAATCAAATCAATTTCTTTGATCTGTCAAAAACAATTTTAATTCATTAATTTAATATTTTATGATTTTAACATGATTTGTAATATTAGGTTTTTCTGATATTGATATTTGGATTATCTAATTGATTAACTTATGACTAATATTTTCAAATGAAGTGTACTTACAATCCTATATATGAAATTATAGATTTTTTTTTATAAGTGTTTAACATATGAAAATATCTATATTTCCCACAAATTTTCTAAGTCTTAAAATTCTTAAAAATTTCGGCAGAGTCTCCTTTATTTTTGTTCAAATAAACAATTTTACACAATCAAAATATAAGTTAATCCATTGACTATTTTCAGTTCTAAAATAGAGTTCAATCCTTTTTATAGGATTACTCATTTCCAATTCTAAAATAGAATTCATTTCCAGTTCTAAAATAGAGTTTAACCCTTTTTATAGGATTGCTCATTTCTAGTTCTACAATAATTTCAAATATGTAAAACTACAAAATAGTTTATACATCCTATATTAAACATCTAATTAAAAGGAAATACAAAAATAAAATTAGTAATTTGTAAGAGCAGCATTATGTGACTTTTTGCACATAGTATTTTAATTTAGCATTCATGTATTAATTTTACAACTTAATCTGCAAAGAAAAATAGAATTTAGCAATATATTTCAATCTGCAAAGAAAAATAGAATTTAGCATTTATTCTTATTGAAATTACTTAATAAAGAATTCAACTTTTGATTTACAAATGTATTTGATGTAGATTTAGAGTATGCCATGAAACTTAATTATACTAACTCCATAACAATTGTATTACCCATTTGCAAGTTCTTAAAGTTCTCAATTGTAAATCTGATTCAATATTTTTATGGGATAGCCACAATTAATTTAGAATTATAAAGGAACATGAGTAAATGTAAATGACATCAATATTTAACATACAAAGAACAAATTCATTTAACTCAACAATTATAAGAGAGCAGTAGCTTTTAGATTAACTTTATAAGATACAACAATTTATAACTTAGCATGCTAAGAACGTTATATTTGATTCAGCATTTGATTTTATAATTGCTTGGCAGCATAGAATTCTAATAAGAGAATGAGAGCCTGCGAATCTCATAATATTTAGATACTATAAATAATTTGCAGCATTTTTAATATAAAAAAATAACAACATTTAATCATAAATGGAAGCATTTGAACTCATAAGTTGGCAGCATATTATTCATGATATTTATTGAAATAACGGGCAACACATATCTCCCATTTCATTTGATAATAATGGCAGCATTTTATCCCATTTAACTTGGGAAGAAAGGCAACATGTGATAGTGACATCTTATCTTATCACTTCTTACAATAAAAGTAATATGTATTTAATCTCATATTAAAAGATGGTAGCATATAATATCTTTTATCCTCATATTCCATTTGTCTCACATTTACTTAATGGCATGATATGAGTCTAATATAAATATAGTAGCATCTAATTACATTTGGTCATCCTTGATCTTATAAAACTAAAGATAGTAGCATTTGAACACAAAAATATATGGCAACATTTATTCTCTTATTATAAATAATGGCAACATTGAATTGCTCAACTTCTCATTGATCCCCTCTTTGGAAATACATGACAATATTAAATTTTTTGGAATAAATAGCAGCATTTAATTATAACTGAACTAAATGGAAGCATTTGATATTGATAAAAGCGATTACAGTATTTAGTCTAGTATTCCATTAATCTCATCTTCATCTATTGATAGCATGTGATTCCTTCTTAAATAAAATACAATAACTATTTCACCTTTCAAGGAAACATTTAATAGCATTTGATTTCGTAAATGGCAGCAGTTTGATTCATACTTTACATGGGAGCATCTTGAATCTTATACATTTGATGGCATCATGTGACCTTACTTAAAATAAATGACAGCATAAATTCCCTTATGAAACTGACGGCAACATATGATTCTAATGAAAGATGATAGCATTCATTCTCTTAAAAATGAAATGACAATATTTGAATCAAAAGGAATACATAGCAGCATTAGGTTCATTGAGATGACAACATTTAATCTTAATTGATAAATGGAAGTATTAGTATCTTGTAAGCTAATGGCAGCACTTGCTTTACCTTGAAATAAGTGGCAACACTTGTCCTCTTATGACAATACTAGGATCTTATAAAATACGCATTGCAACATGTATATTTATTAAAGAATAATAACTTTGATGCCTTTGTATCTCATAAATAGATGACAACAATTCATCCTTATGCAAAACAATTACAATGCATGCACTACTCTCTTAATTGACCCAAGATCAATAAACATAATGAACAATGATGACCCTTAAGATAATAACCATTACATTTTCAGCCAGTAGAGATCATGGTGCTTGATACAAGTGAGTAAAACAACTACTTGTAATCAATTTTTCAAACACACATATGAAGATAAATGATTCCTTTGAAGATTAAACAATAGATGCACTGTATCTCTTCTGCTGGGCTGAAAATGGCCTAATAATTCTTTCATTCCATCAATCTTTAACATATATAAATTTTAAAATGATTATTAGCTTCTAATTATGATAAAACATATTGCATTAACTTTTTGATTTCAAAGTTTATAGAAAATGTTAATATGTACAGTTTCTCCCATTCATTAATGCTAAGAGAATCATAAATGATGTTAACATACTCAACACTTATTATTTGGTGATCTAGCCTGCTCTGAAATTTATAACGAACTTGCGCATAATATCATAGGCAGAACCAATATTCAGTTTGTAAATGAGACATTTAAATAGAGAATTTTCTTCTTATCAAGAGGTTCTATCAGTTGGCTACTAATAATAAGTAGGGTGTCATTTGCTTACACAAGTATATATATAGATGAAACAATAAGATTCATTAGTAGAGATGAGTGGTATTAAATGCTAAGCTATTGCAAACTACTTAAGATAAACCTTCAAGACAATGATTCAATTGCGTTTAAAACTCAGCTGTAAAAATGATATATAGCAAACAAAGCAAAGCACCAAACTATAAAACTTACAGCAGTTAGGATCTTGTTTCGTTAAATAGATTGATATTCTGAAATTAATAAAATCTAGTTTCCTACAACATTAAAGAAGTCAAGAATATACAAGAAATAACTACGCATGTAAGCCACAACAAACAAGTGAATAACAATGCATCATATAAGGATAAACTAAAGTCCCATTGATGTACTAAGTAATGGCCTTATTAATAAAAGGATTAAAATGGATATTTAGGAGTTTCATTAAGTAGGTTCAACAGGGCAAGGAAATCAAAAGTACACAAATTGATCATGCTTTCATTTTTGTTAAATGATAACATATGAATTAAATAATAAATGACAACATTTGGATTTATTTACATGGCATCACTATATCAAAAAAAAAACAAAAAAAAACTAGTGTCTCATAAAGCCAGTTGACAAATTACTAAGTATAGACAAATATTTTTCAATTTAGTGTCTACACTAAACAACATCATATGAATCCATCAAAAAAGATTTGGTCATAAAACAACCCCAAAGATTCAACAATACTGTACATAATTAATGAAAGGAAATAAATACAATTTGAAGAATTATCAAAGTGTAATAAGATTCTATGCTGAACAATACACTATTTATTAATAAGTTCAACTTCTATTAAGGTTAATATAATACTGCAACTAGAACCTAATGGATCTGAATTGATTAAGCAATATAATCAGTTTGGTTATTTTAATATTTTGTAAAATTTGTAAGATCTATATATCAACATAATTTCTTTCATGTTCTTCTATTGTTCTCCACCTTGATAACTTAAAGTTTTAAGTAATAATCATAATCACATAATAACTGAAGGGATGAATTTGGGTGGAGTACCTTTGTTCGTTGAGATTCAGCTAGAAGAGGGCTCGACGAGTGGAGGCGCTCGGCAAGTGGAAGGGTTCGGCGAGTGGAGGTGTTCGGCTAGCATTTGCTGCTAGGGTTTGAAGGAGGTCTCGTTCCTTTATCTCGGGTCGCCTCCGCCTTCCTCTTATCATCGCAGGAATCCAACTCCCCTCCCCTCGTAGGATAAGATAAGGGCGAGAGAGGGGGGCACCTGTCGTTCGAGAGAGAGAGGTTCGAGCCACGCGTTGCCTTCGTGCGAATGGGAGGAGGCGGTCTTGGTCGCGCGTGAGGGTCGATCCTTTGCGTGTGAATAGATTTTAGGGCTTAGGGTTTTGCCGTGTAGATTAATGAAGCAATATACATATATATGTTTATTAGAATTTAATTAAATAATTTCCAATTTTTATTTTATTTTTAATTAATTAAATAATTTTTAAAAATCACCAAAATATTCACCCCTAGCTAATTGAGGGGTGAGGAACGCAACAGCACAATTGGATTTTTAGATTTGATGATTATTTAATTATCTTAATTTTCAGAATATTTAAATAATACTTCGACGAAAATCTAACGACTTTCAAATGCCTTCAAAACTTCACCCCTAGCTAATTTGGGGTGGTGAACGCAATGGTGAAGTCAGATTTTCAATCTGAGGTTAAAATTATTTAAATATTAATAAATAATTTTGAAAAGAATTTTTGATATTTTACACATCTATTGGGTAGATAGAACTAGAAGTGACCCATACAAGCTCAAGAGGTACCCACAATCATATAGCACCTTAACCATCATGTGTATAAGAGGCTGCTCACATGAAATGGTACTTTGCTCAGTATGTCACTTAGCTCCTATCTGACACCCTATGGCCTACCCTGATATAATTTGTAAACCCCAAACTCTTAAGCACCAAGGTATTATCTGCTTTGGTCAGAAGTGCCTCACAATTTTGCCATCAGAAGATAACTTATCAACAGATCACTTATCTTAGGAGTGCTCCTATATTAGCATACTTAACTTTGAAGTTCTTATTAAGAACTCCACCATTATCTGAAAAGGTATTTTAATATTTAAGAGTTTAACTTATTACTACTTAAGTGGATCATTATAACCTTGGTATTGTCCACTGTGGTTTGAAATGCCTCAGAAGATAATTTCCCAGTAGGTCACCCATCTTAAGAGTGCTCCCACCTAAGCACACTTAACTTTGGAGTTCTTATTAGGAACTCCACCCTTATCTGAAAATGTGCATCAATATTTAAGAGTTTCACTTATTACTACTTAAGTGGGTCTTTACAATCTCTCCAACTAAAGTAACTGACATCCTCATCAATATCCATACATAGATTCAAGAACTATCCATTGGGTAAATAGGACTATAGATGACCTCTACAGGCTCAAGAGGTACCAACGACCATGTAGCACCTTAACCATCATGGGTTTAAGATGCTGCTCATATGAATTGGTACTTTACCCTATATAGCACTTAGCTACTATTTGACACCCTATTACGTGCTCTAATACCATTTATAGTAGCCCAAACTCTTAAGCACCAATGTATTGTCTGTTTTGGCTTAAAAGGACTCATGATTTTGCGATTAGAAGATAACTTCTCAGTAAGTCACCCATCATGGGAGTGCTCCCATATGAGCACGCTTAACTTTGAAGTTTTTATCAAGAACTCCACCGTTATCTAAAAAGGCGCCTTAATGTTAAGAGTTTTACTTACTGCTACTTAAGTGGATTTTTACAATACTCTTAAGCACCAATGTATTATCTGCTTTAGCTTGAAGAACTTACGATTTTGCCCTCATAAAATAACTTTCCAGCAGGTCATCCATCATGGGAGTGCTCCCATATGAGCATGCTTAACTTTAGATTTCTTATCATGAACTCTACCATTATCTGAAAAGGTGCCTCAATGCTTAAGAGTCTTACTTATTACTACTTAAATGAGTTTTTACAATAAGTGAAAACTAACTTAAGTAGTAATAAGTGAAACTCTTAAACATTGAGGCGCCTTTTTAGATAATGGTGATGCTACTGATAAGAACTCCAAAGTTAAGCGTGATCATATGGGAGCACTCCTATGATGGGTGACTTACTGGAAAGTTATCTTATGAGTGCAAAATTGTGAGGCCTGAAAGCCAAATTGAACAATATATTGATACTTAAGAGTTTGGACTGTTACAGCCTTTTACTTCTACTTATAGGTTGCTAGTTTTGAATTTATATTATGCTCTGTTTTTGTTTTACATCAGCTCAATTTTACTTTCTGTTAAATTAGCATACTTCAGATGATCATATGCATGTTTAAGATTTTTTTTCAATTATTTTTAATCTTATATATATATATATATATATATTGTCTAACATTATTACAGCTTATGGTTGCGATATGTTTCTTTTACATACTTTATTTTGTTAAGCTAAAAATACTTTATTTATAGCTACCATATTTTTTTTGTTATTTGTTGCACCTTGTAGTTGCTTAAATATTCATTAAATGTGATATCTTAAAATATGTAAATTTAATTAAATCAGCCTAAAATATACTTAGGCAATTGTTTAATGCAAGTTTTTCTTTTCTTGACTAGGGACGTGACATTATGATACCGACATTATTAGATTTAGAGTTGTTTGTGGAGGTAGCTTTAGGTGAGGAGCTGAGCTAGGAGGAGAACTTTCTTGCTGTTGCTGAGGCTAGCTAGTTTTGTTTTTTGTTTGTGAGGACAAGTTTTCATTTCTTTAATTTTAATTCAATATTGCAATAATTAATATTCTGGATACCTTTATTTTTCTATATTTTATATTGAGTTGAGATAGTATTCTTTCCTTTATGTACTATGGAAATTAATGTTATACATATTTTACTTCCGTAGTCTGTTCTTGTATATATATATGATGATGAATGAATTATAGCTTTATGTGGCATATTCTACGATATCGGCGGATTAGGCTGTAAACCTAATTCGACTATAATTATGTCACACGGTGACCGCTCTATCATAGTGATGTTAATGTTGGTATCAACATGATCATGGCAGGGACGAAGCTTCATAATTTTGTTATCATTTGTTGCTTTTTTATATTTCATACTACTATTATATGTTTATCATGAATGGTTGCGATCGAGTCTTTTAATGATGATTGCCCATATGTTTGGAGATATTTTATTGGTAATATATACAAGTATTGGGGAAATTGGTGAAAGTCCATTTGGGCTAGTCACATATACAGTGGTAGACGATATTTCATTTTTACTACTACATGGATGCTATATGTGCATTATTCTTACAATTGCTCTTTACATGCTTAGTTATAAATAGTTATTTATAATAATATAGCTCTTGCTTTGTTGAGATACCTACAACTTTATTTTATTATTTTATACATGATGTAATAATATATATTATAACTTCTACTTACTCTTGTTTATCTAATAAATACATTTCAGATGCTAAGGATTTTTAATAACTCCATCAAATTCTACTTTCGAGGATAGTTATATGATGAGTAAATATTAAGTTATGGTATTACATAAAATGTAAAAGTAATCTGATTTGTTTTATTTAGATTGATTTTATAATTATGATTTGAATTTGATTTTATTATTTTAAAATATCAAAATTATTGATAATGCTTTTCTTTTCATCAACATTATTATTCAAATGTTATATTGCAAAAACTAATAAATTAAATACTTTTATTTCCTATAAACTAATGTTCCTTTAAAGCTCCACCCCTATAGTTGCTATAAACTCTAAATAAGTATTATTACAAAGTGAATTGTACACATAATTTTATTAATAGCAACTGGTACCCATTTAATTTTCATTAAATATCTAAATCCTACATATTTAATTAATTTTTGTGTTTTGTTATAAATCATGCTTCTAATCATCCTCATGGTTTGAATTTGAACTTAAAATGTTTTCATTTATTTTGAATTAGATAGATTTTGAGATGCATTAATATTTTAAAATGCTAAAATTTATATGTTCAAATGATGTGAGTTGGTAATTTATGTTTGATGAGGTTAATGTACCACGAGTTGCCCCTACCACTCAAGTTGCATTGGTCAACATTTTGATTGCAATTCTATGTAAAGTTCAACAATGGTTTTTTCAATCTCAAGTAGGGTTGGCAATTTAAGTTTGAGTCTGAACTGATTTGACTCAAAATCAACCCTAATCTCACGTGAAGATGCTGATTGGGCCAACCATCATTTCTAAAACTTATTGAAGATAATTCATGCATTTTCTCTACTTTTAATTATGCTTTCAAAGCTTACAATTAACTTTAAAAAGCTTAGAGCTCGAGTCTAGTAGTGCCCTTATGAGCTCAAGTTTTTATTAGATATTGGTAAGAATTATCTACAATGTATTTGATAAATTAGAATATATTTAAAGTAAAATAATTATGCATTTTTATATAGTGAATAACATCTTAATGAATGCTAATAAATGCTAAAAAAGAATATTTTAAGGTGATACTAAAATTTTTATACATTGTAATTAAAAAAAAAAAAGATTAGCTTCAATAATAAAAATAATTAATAAGAATTCGATTCATAATATATGATAAAACTCCTAACACTTTAAAAGGGCACAGTTTACTTTACATTGATTTTGGAATGGTATTGCGTGATGAAATTTTTTATATACGTGCGGCTAAAAGAGTGTTTACACCTCTTCCTCTGGCAAGGCAGCAGCCATGGCGGAGGAAGATGTACGGCTCGAAATTGAGGCAGTGCAGGCCGTCTATGGCGATGATAGCCATATTATTTGTGACTTTCCGCCTCATCTTACCGTTCATATCAAGCCGCGCACAGCCGACGACTCTTCCCAGCAGGCATCTCTCTTGTTTTTTCTTAGAGTTTAAGGTTTTGATCTATTTACCATGTCAATTGATGTAAGCGTTGATAGAATTTTGAATAGCTAACCTGAACACATTCAAGAATAGCTATCTAGATTTATTGAATAACTATCTGCCAACTTTAATTGATGACTAGATTTTTTGTTTTACAAGATTTGTATTGGTTTAAACAGCAACGAATTTCTTAGCCATCTAAATCCATTCCTGCTTACACATTTGCTAAAATTTTAAACAGTATTTGATTATTATTGACATTATGCTTTGCTTTCTTGCAGTTCGTTGAAACGTCATTTGGAATAAAAGCAAGTGCAAAGGTATTGCTTGAAGAGTGCTACTGCACATACTCCAATCATCCCCAACAGGAGCCCAAAAATAAAAAAACTGTTAATTAAAAATTGAAATTCACTTTTTGCTTTGAGTTCACTGAAAATTCTTTTTTTTTTTTTATTTATAATTTGGGGGCTAGTTGAGGTTATAAGTTGAAATGCATAATATTTTTCTTAAAAAATTTGAATGCAAATCTTTGCCATGCAAAGTATAATTTTAATATGAATTGTTTGCTTGAAAGTTCTTAATTATGTCTTAGCTTAAAGTCACATGGATCTAAAGAACACAAATTTTGTTTCCGATAAATTAGGAAAGAGAAAATTGGGGTCTTAATTTATTGAGAAAGATGCACTTTTCATTTAAATTTTAGATATTCAACATTTCTTGCAATTAGAGAAGTGAATACAATATAGATATATAGGTAAAAAATGTCTTCTTAAATAATCGTAAGGGAAAACTCAGGACTACGAGTACTAGTCTTTGCTGTTTAGAACAACATAATTTTGATGATAATTGGAAGTTTGCTGAGTGATTCTTTTGGAGAGAGGGGTGCTCAGCTACCTTTAAGATTGATGTAGTTAAACATCTGATGTAATTTTGTTGGTGGGCATCAAACAACTACTGATTAGAAATGTTAAAAGTGTAATAATAATTGGATGATAGATGGATTATTTTGCAATTTTGGAAGGGAGATAGAAACCAAGATGATGGGTATTAGATATTGATTGCATATGGATGCTCATGATATGTAATTGTTGATTAAATTGGGGGAAAGTAGTGCAATGAATACTTAGGATCTTGAAGTGAAGGAATGACACTTGGCAAATACAAATCATAGACTGAAATATACCTATTGGTTGACAATTATAATGGAAAATTGCAAGATAGGATTAGACAAAAGACCCAATTACAAATCAAGGGCTGAATTATGATAGTCGAACCCTTTACAAAAGCTAACAAATAAGCTGTTTTTGTACCTACTACAATTTTAACTAACTCGAACACATGCTATCTATTGAAAGGGCTTATTTTTCAGGTGGTTAGCGCATGAAATCTTATGTAATACGATCCAATCAAGGTGTGACTTGTAGGGATGCATTGTAATAAATTTATTTTACTCATGAACTTGAATTCTACACAAGAGAGGATTAATATTTTAATTACTAGCACATACTTCTGGCAAGCATGGATTAATCTCTTACTTGTGGAAACACTGGAGAGCTTGGCTAGATGATATATCTAGTCCTTGTATAAGTACACGTCTTGTCTCTAGTTAGGGTGTTTTACTGCCTCACTCTTTGGAAAATATCTTGCGGTCTCACACAGGGATTCCTGAGTGTTTTCAAACAAATATCATCAATGTATATAGATGCAATGGAAATTTTAGTTAGCATTGGCAGTTAGCTGCCATCTTTGCTTCCTTTTTAATCTACTTGTATGGATACAACTCAAGATGTGGAATTGTAGCCAGTCTTAGCTTGTGGGTGAACTACTTCAAAATTAAATTTTCTTAACTCCTTGAACCAAAAATATCTAGATAACTTCTTGGTTTCATCTTCTTAATGAAGAGCTTTTCCCTGTTCCTTGGATCATCATCCCAAGGTAAGGTGATTGGTAATGCAATCAATGATAAACTTAACTCATCGTGATGAATCCTATCATTTGTGTTAGTTGTTGTTACTCTCTTCTCTCTTGCCTGATTGTATTTTGGTGTTTGACGAGGGATCTTTCAATATTGAAACTCCTTGTGCACAGGCTTCTTGTAGAAATCACACACTTGATTAGTATGAGCGTCACTTGGCGTAGATTCAACTGATATCTTGAATCAGTTGACCAGCCTTCTTCCAATTTTCTTGAGCTTTTAATTATGTCAACTATACTCATCAATTTTCTTAAGATTTCTCATAACTTGGTTCACAATTTCTAAGTTTTTCTCAATTGCTAAAGCAAAGTTACTTTCTTTATCTAAGTCATTTACAAGGAACAATGCCATTTCAATGGCGATGCTCGTCAATAAGCTGGTTGTGTAATTTGTTGTTACATAGCCATCATTGAGTGATAATTTATTACCATAGTGAGTTATGAAAACTATGAAGTGTACTCCTCGACTACCTGAGTCTTCCTTTGGCACATAGAATGCATTTCTTCCACTGTTTCTTCTCATTTTTTGTTGGATGGAATTCCTTCTTAAAGAGTTTTTTGAATTTAACCCAAGTAAAATTCACTTGGTGACTCATTGTCTTAAAATTTCATTATACTAAAGCATACTTGGATAACTTGAACAATCTGAAATTGATCTTTTGTCGATCATTATTTTGTTGAAGCTCCAAATATACCTATAATTGGTCAGTCCACAAGACGATTAGCTCAACATTAGGTGATCTACCATAAATAGACAATTCAATATTTGCCTCTCTTAGGGAAAGTTAATTTCCTCTTGGTATATTTTCTTTATGATCAGAACCTTCTTTGAATGTCATCTTTTTCAGCTTCACCTCTAGCATGACTCTTTCGAACATCACATTTGCCTAATCGATTTTGTTATTATTGAAGATACATTTGTTGTTGAATTTGTATCTTAAATGCACCCATGTGAATGACTATCATCTCAGTCATTTGTTTGATTATAATTGCCAAGTGTTGAGGGCTTCCTCATTGCTAGATCTGGATGAAGGCACCATCATTTGCTCCTTGATCACTATTGCTCAACGAATGATCAACTCTTTTCCTTGAGTTTTATAATAGCATTTTTGGGTTAGTACCATCTACTATCTAGAACACTTGTCAATTAAATCTCAACAAACCTTGATTGGATCTTTGATATTGAAAATTTGGATATGATAAAATTTGATCTATAATCATCAATTGATTTGGGGCATGCCAGTTCAATCAACAATTATACTCTTTATGTGAAGGAATTAGGCACTAAAACTACAATCTTGAGACATAAAAAGTTTAGTAGAAATGGAAGATTTTTCTTAATGAAAAGTTAAAACTCAATTACAATGGAAAATTACTAGGATGAAATGACCATACTAGAAATTAGAGGCCAAACTATCAGGGTCAAAGTACTTAAAGGCTATCAAATCAATTACTTTTTGAACTACTACTCTAACTAATTTAGACACATGTCATCCAGTGAGTGGGTTTGTTATTCAAGAAGTTAGTACACAAAGATCTTCATAGTACGATCAAATCAAAGTGTGCCACATGAAGATTTCTCATAATAGAATCCATGTGTCCGTAGTCTTGAATTTTGCACGTATTATTTTTTTTGAGAATTCTTAAGTTTTCCACCTAGGCGTGGCCCGAGATCGAAAGAAGCTTGAGCAATATTTTTATTATTCAACAAATTTAGCATGGACACTCCTTTTGTGATTCCTGTTGACTAATTTTTGTCACTATAGAAAGTTTATTAGAAGAGATGACAACCTCATATTGACTTTGTTATATTGTGGATAGCTTGTCCGATTGATAAACAATTGTTTGTATTGATCTTTTGATCGATTTGACATTAATTGATCAGAACTGCTATGTTGGAGGATAGCTTGTCTGATTGATCAATAGTTGTTTGTAATTTTCTCAGCTTTAAGAACATTACCTAATTGCTTATTCCAAATATTAAGATTAAATTGTAATCTCCTTAGCTTTTGCCACAAAATAAAAAATTGATCCCTAGATCTTGGCTCATTCTAGCTATGATATGTCATGAAAGAAGGATGATGAATTCGCATATTTTGAAATTTAAATTTAGAAATAAATTTATGGTTAGCTGGAGAAACATTAAAGAACAAAGGGGAATGATCGAAACCACTTTTATTAAGGTGAGCAACTTTGGAGGTAATACAAGAATTAGCTCAAGAATCAGAGATAAGAATTTATCAAGGTGAGCTCATTAATTCAGGTAAAAAGAGAACCAAAATACCCTACGTAAACAAGACTACAATCAAAAATAAAATTTGCAAATTCTTCCACCATGTTTATTTACATTAGGATCCTTACCTCCCTTTTTTGTGCATCAATGAGAATAAAGTTAAAATCTCTTCCAACAAGCCATGGAGAGGAAATATTATTATGAATAGTTTTGAGGTTTTGTCAAAGTTCCCTACGATAAGATTTGGAGCAGTAAGCATTTACAAAAGAACAGGTAGGATTTTATTAATAATTATTATCATCATTACAAACTTTATTAATATTAATTCAATTGAATTTTGTGTATGTTTTGGTTGTTTGGATTCCAAATTTTATGAAATTTAACTAGATTATGTGATTTACGATATGAATGCACTCACGCTAAAATGGATAAATTTGGACTTATATTTTATTATATATTAATTTTTAAATATTAAATTTCATTTCAGACAATCCATAATTCTAAATTTGATAAAATTTGAAACATAGCATCATCTTATCATGTTTGATCTAACGACACTAAAATTTTTAATTTTCTAAAACATCACAATGCCACCCATCCTTCTAGAGGCACCAAATGTTGTCTTTGCAATTATAAGAGACCTACTAAAATCAAGGAACCATTTAGAAAATTTAAATTATATTTATTAATAAAGGGTTCCAAATTACTAAGTAAATCAACTTTTCTTAACTACCAACCTATGAAGTCTATTACAAAAAGAGGTATTAACAATACCTCTAATATTTCACACCATGAAATTAATCATTGAGATGAGGAGTTTGCCTTGGTCATAGCTCTAGTTTTTATACCTGAGTATTTGTTTTTTGCCTTTTCTTTTGTATGTAACCAGTGTGAAATCATCCTCCAATAAATGAGAAAAGTCCTCATGTGAATTCCTTTGAACCATTTAGTCTGGATGAGGAGCTAATTCCTCATCATATTCATCATTAATGGTGAGTACAATGTCATGAGTATCAGAATCATCTTTTCTTTGTAAAGTAGCTAAGCTATCAGGGACTCCACAATCAACCGAATCAGGAAGACTTGAGATAGGGTGCTCTAGGAGAGGACCCCAAGTTTCCAAATTTTTGCCACTTCTATCATCATTTTGAGGCAACTAGGATTCAGTAGGGTTAGTATCTTTCTGAGTATTAGCATTAGTATTTAATATTAAATTATCAAAATCTTCACCATCAGTAGAATGTTCAAACCCAACCTCGTCAGCCAGAGGCTCAACATCTGAAATTACAAGTAAAAGGAATATGATTTGGAAGAGTGTTAAGAGTATTGTTAGGTAAAACTTGGTTATCCTTAGTGGTGGTTTTCTTCGCATTAGTATCATCATTTTGAGGCAACTAGGATTTAGTAGGGTTAGTACCTTTCTTAGTATTAGCATTAGTATTTAATATTAAATTATCAGAATCTTCACCTTGATTAGTAGAATGTTCAGACCCAACCTCATCAGCCAGAGGCTCAGCAATCTGAAATTACAAGTAAAAAGGAATACTATTTGGAAGAGTGTTAAGAGTATTGTTAGGTAAAACTTGGTTATCCTTAGTGGTGTGTTTCTTCGCATTAGTATCAATTGGTGTAGCTATGGTCTGCATATTAGAAGTAACCATCAGTAGTAGTATTATTTCCAGGATTTTTGGCACATAAATTCTTCTAGTTCCATATCCATTATTCCCTCTAGTGGAAGTCATGAGTAATCGCGGGATCTTGGTTATCAATTTCAGTTTGACACCTTAATTCTGAATTTCTTTTGAAGCACCATTCAATCGTTTGCCCAAACATTCTACAATGAATGCAATAAGGAGGAATTTTTTCAAATTCAATCTCTTGTGAGTAACCACCTTCATCGTTACCAATCCAAATGGCTTTCTCAAAGGATTTAGATGCATTCATTTCCACCAAAACTCGAGCTATGGTTGGCCTAAGCAAATTTTTCATGGCCATGGCTACTTTCAATGGTTTCCTATAAAGGAACTAAGGGAGAATATAATGGATTGAGTGATAAGATGAACATTTAGAAGGGGAAAGTTTATTCAAACAAGAATAGTGGGTGGTTCAGACTTAGGATCAAAAGTAGGAGTCCACTTCAGAAGCTTTATATGGAATCCTTTAACCTAGTAAATCCTACAAGAAAAAAGTTTCATATAATCCTCTTCATGGGTCATCCTAATAAGGATATGTCTCCCATTCAATAAACGTAAAATCAACGGGCTTAGCAAGCACAAAAATTTCTTCATTTGAAAGCCATAGTGTGGGCCTTCCTCCATGAGTCAGTCATAGGTCTGATACCAACCACCGAGGAAATACTAAAGTTCGCTCTTCCAGTTAAAGCTTCAATGAAGGATCTAGGGCTAACTGGAGGATTATAAAGAACAATGTTTATCATATGCAAAGATCCCATTGTGCTAGGAGGAGACGGAGCCCCTCCCGAAATCAAATAAGATTGTGGTTTATCACATGTTTGCAAAAAACAGAGAAGAAAATTGCATATCAAAAATCACAAAAAATTTAAGATTTACACAATAAAAAAATATATTGATAAACAAAATAGATAAACTGAAAGAAAAAAATTATTGAGAAGGTTAGATGTTACCACAACAATCAAGGAAGAGTAGATCTTTCTAGAAACTCTAACCTAGATGACCCTCGAGACGATTCATTGTTTATCTTGGATTATTTAACAAAATACCACCACCAATCACTAGATCGAGGTGGAAATCGTAAATGACATGTGAAAATCGAAGATTACCTGAAAAAGATAAAAAATTGAGCAAAATGCACCGAAAACCACGGGGGAGATCGCTACCGCATTTGCCTTGTACGGAGATTGCTTTTGCTTAGATTTATCCATGATTCTAGAGTGTTCCTAGAATAGAATATGGAAAAAAAATATTGTGGCTCATTTATAGATTCAACAAGGATGACCTGGCCTTTATCTTGAATCATGCTGAATTTTTCATATTCTTATCAACAGCAAATGGCCATTCAGTTGCTTGTTAATGTGTTTAGCTGCAATGCTATGATGATGGACAACAGTGATCTCTTTAATATGGTGATTGTAGAACTCTCAAATCTAGATGCACAAAGGCATTGATAGATAAAAACTTACGACTATTGAATCATTCATTAACAAAACATAGATAGTGTCATATTCCATTACCAACAAAAAATGACATTGGCTGTGCTTATTTTTGATATTAATATTCAACTTGATAAGACTAATCCAATGCCATACAATGTTCATTAGTTTGAAAGTTTGTACGGGATGTAATTATTTTGAAAGAAAAAGATATGAAATTTGATGTTGATTGAAAATTGTGGAAAAATTTTGCCATTTTGTGATGGAATTCTCTCAAGAGAAATTAATACCCAGAGACTCTTCAATGGTTATGAGAGGTTTTAATCCATAGCTTATAAGATATGCCTTAAATGGAGCATTTGTTGTGGGCAGATGATATTTCTAGGAAGCTTGTATTTTCGCTCACTGAATCATTGTGGCCGTCTCATTGGCTGATTGTCATTTTCCCAAGTATGAGTTCAAAGGCAAGCTTTTTTGAGTGTGGGGATTGAACGTTGCGTTGGTTGGGTTCAATTGCTAAACCGTCTCATTGGCTGATTGTCATTTTCCCAAGTATGAGTTCAAAGGCAAGCTTTTATGAGTGGGGATTGAACGCTCTGTTGGTTGGGTTCAATTGCTAAATGAGCTTGGACACAATTTGTATTATAAGGATTCAATTTGTCTAATCACATCATCTTGGTTTCAAATTTGCTTAACACAGATTTTGAATGGTTTTTTAAAAAGTAGATTATATAAATTTAGTTTTCTTATGATTTGTTGGTTAAAAAAATTTACACAAAATTCATTTGTGATTAGAATGATTTTGTAAATCATGGCATTTTCTCCTATTTTAGATTCCATTTGTACATTTGAAAATCCTATGCGTATTTAAAATTTTATCTACTAAAATTTTTAAGTAAAATTTTCAAAGTGCAACTCCTCCTTGAACATCAATACCCTTCTTCGGGCCTCCTTGTTTGACTTTCATGCATAAGGGTAAATGCAATGGATGCATATTTGATGAAAATTGCTAAAGAGTTTGGGAATCCCTCTTTGTATATGTAGAGTTTAACATTTTTATGATCTTACAGTAGTTCTTTATTAGATAATTTTTAAAGTTGATGCTTTGGCAAAAATTCACTCATGGCATCGCTGCCATTAAAAATTATGTTCTGTATCAATTGTTTAAGTTTTTTGATGTGCATGGTATTTTTGTTAGAAAGATAATTTTGTGATTTTGTTATTCTCATATGGTTCTACTATGCTGTTTGTCTCATTATATTATTTTAGTATAAATTAAAAATCAACCTAGTTTGTCTTGACAAGTAAGATTTTGTACATTCTTGATTATATTGCAATTTTGGAGGCAATAACACGTGCTCCTCCAAATTTTTTATAACAGTGATGTTGAATTTTGAGTTGCTTCAGAAGTGATTTGCCCATCATGTCTTTTGAAATGATATGAAGTCTTCAAGTCTCTCAGATATGATTGAGGCCTTAAATTTCAAAGTTTTAATCTTCCAAATGTTAAATGTGTCTCCCCAAATTTAAATAAAATGTATTTAATCCCCAATTGATTGTGAATATTTGGCCATGTTATTTGGTGGATGCTAGTTGATTATGTACATTGGTTGATTGTGGATAATAGATGATATTAGTCAATAAACATTGATTGATGGAAAGTATTCCACGGGGCCAATTAATGGTTGACATTCTATGATGTTGGCCATCAAATGCAAGTTAACGGATGTTAATTGAGGGCAATATGGCTGCTAAATGTCAAGTGTTAGTGCTTAGTGACTTATATTTTTCTTGTTGTGTCGTACTTTATTGAGGCCCATGAGTTATTTAACTATTGTTGGGAGTTTTTTAGTGACATTTTATCCAACAATAAACCATTTAGGGCTTTTAAATTGTCATGCCCATCGAGATTCTTTGGATGATTTTTAACCATGTTGGCACTTGTCAATACACAATCCTTTAATTATCAAGTCTTATATTGAAATTTTGAGGATGTTTAATCAATATGCTTTCTTAGGATTTGTTTGTTTATTCCATAAAAGTTTTCTTATATAAATCTGTTAAAAATTAATTCTTATACATCAATCTACCATTCAATACCTAAGAAATGATAATCTATATGTTTGTCAAAATTACAAATTTTGATAAAAATCTTAAAATTGGCTAGTGTTGTGTGATCATGATTTTTGGTAAACTTTGGACACCTAAATGAAGATTAAAAAAGTTTTTTTAGCTGCTAATGTATAAATGAAAGTTGTTTTTGATTGTTAGGAGATTGAGCATGCTAAATTTTAGCTGTTGGTTTTAAATAGTTTTAAAGTTGCATGTGCAAAGCTTGAGAAAAATGCTGGCTATTTTTAAATTTTTTTAAGAAACAGTCACATCATTTCTTACATGAATATGAAGACCTAGATGACAAAAATAGATTGTGTTTAACAATAAAGTTATTCCTAATATAACTGAAGGTAAGCATGCAAAATTCCAGTTAAATTCAATAGCTAGATTAGAAGTTATGAATTACAAATATAGTATGAAAATTTTTAAAATCTGTCAAAACTGATTTTTGGATTTAAATAGGGTATTTACTGAAGTTTGAGTGCCTAAAAAAGGACGTTAGAGTCCAAATGGACCCGTATGATCTTTTGTGAAAATGATGTCTATACATAGGAGAATAAATATTCAAAGTTACAACACAAAAATTTTCCCTAACTTTGGAGGAATATTAAACACCTTAGATGCGTAACCAACGTGTGGTGTCTTCTAGTGATTTGTTAACAATACATAGGAGAATGTGTGTACAAAAATTTAGGATCTAAGGGTGAGGGAAATAAAAGTTATGAGTGCACAAAGTTAGAGAAACAAAATAAGGAAAAATAATGAGAAATACATCAAATGAAAATTCTTGAAAAACTATTGGAACTCATCATGCAAGCTTTGAAACTTAGGAAAAATACTATTGTGCATGTGTTAAGAGCAATCAATCACCTAAATTTTTATTTAAGCATCAAATTGAGAGGAAGAGAGATAGAGAGAAAATAGGAGTATTACTTTAGAGGGAGGCTTGATGGATATCATTTAGAGAAAGTGCAGCATGGAATCACCCATCCTACTGATTGGGAGATCCTAAAATCTCTTCTTTGCCTTTGCTTTAGCTTGGGAATGGAGGAATCTAGAGTTTGCAGATGATATGAGAAAGCAGGGAGGAGGGGAGAGTGAGGGTTTTGGAACAAGGAACAAGGAAAAAAGAGAATGGTGGCTAAATTCTTAGTGTTCCAATTAGGGTTCAGAGTTTATGGAGTGCTTATAAGGGCTTTATGTTGATCCAAGGGTGGAGATTTAATCGAAGGGGGATTTGGATGGCTCAAAATGATTTGACCAAAATTTATCATCCAAATGATAGGTCTCAATGAGAGGAATTCATATACACCAAATTTGTCTAATTTGACCAAGTGGTTGGCCGAAATTTGGGTTTTGACCCAACCCGACTTGGGTTTCGCCGACTCTAGACCGGACCGGACCGGTTCCCGAACCAATTTTTCCTGTGTCTTCGGCAGGCTAACACCCGTCACTTTCTTAGCGAACGACGTTAGATCGCGACACAATCTGTGCCGTCCGTTCGAGCGACAAAACACGCGCGCCGTCGGATCGTCGTTAGACGATAAACACCATCGATTTGATCACCTGCCGTCCGATCCGAATCCGAAAACGACTGAACGATTGAGATCTCGCGGATCTGATGTTCTGTGTTCAACTCGGATCACGGGATCTCTGCTGTTTTGAAAATTCAGTAAATTTTAAATTAATTTAATTCAATAATTCAATTAATTTAATTATAAATGTATTTTTAGCATAATTCATTTATTTTAGCTCAAAAATTATGATTTTTTTTCCTGTTAGCTAAATTGATGGTGTATAATTCAAAAACTCAAAAATATTTTAATTTTGACACCCTAATAACTTTTTATAGTTATTTTGATTTAATATCATTATAAAATAACTGAGGAAAATCCAACCATGAAAAAATTCTCAAAAATTCCCAAAGGTTTCTAAATTTAATCTTAACATTCTGATATTTTTTTTTTTGCAAAAATAGCTGATGGTTTACACAAATCAAAATGGGTGATAAATAGAAATTTAATTATCTTAAAATCTTGGGATTTTACATAAACAAAAGAGAATTACATTGGGAGGGGAAATCTAGTTATTTTGGCCAGAATATTATGCATTATTATTACAAATGAGTGCGGTAGAATACCATGATGAAGTTTCTGCTCATGTAGACATAGAAATTTAGTTGCGCAAATCCTGGGTTTACTAAGTTTTCCTAGCATAGAAGAATCTGGAGAGGAAAAGCCGTATGATTTTGCCTGCGTAAGAAAGATATGCTAGTTTTGATTTCAGAATATAGAAAATCATTTTCTACTCTGCAATTAGTGAATGCAAGAATTTTATGTAGAGATTCAGCTAAAATATGTCTCCTATGGCTGCCATAAGAGGTAATTATATTAATGAGTATTGTGAGCTTAGTTGACAGTTGATGAGAGTGTTAGATTATGGATGACCGACCGTAAGAGGTTGATTGGGTTTGTGGCTGGGAAATTGTAATGATGGGCTTTGATGTAGTTTCAGATGAATAGTTAACACCTTTTGTTGGTCTGCTTTAGACTATGTTCAATGGAAAACATTAAAACCATGATGAACGTGGGTGGTCGACTGGGTCGATCCTATATGGAGGGGAGCCAGGGTACTGGGAAAATGAACATCAGGTGTCATATGTTTACATTAAACTAACTGAATATTTGCAAGTTCCAGGAGACAGTTTACTAGAACGTAGTAAGCTAAGTTATTATGAATGTTTAGCTGGATTATCCATGCAGGAAGCGTGACTGGTAGCTTAGGCAGGAGGGTGTGTTGGCAATTGGCAGCAATAGTTTGATAGTGGTGTGGCTGTAATTGCTCTCTGCTCAACAAATGATTGGTATGATCTCAAAGTTTTTAATGCCATGAGCGCAATATATGACAAATCTCAAATGTCACCATTGAATTATTTTGAACAAAACATGGAGCATAAGCCACATTTTATCTTCGCTTGAAAATCAAAGTAACCGGGAATGCATTTTGTTTCATCGCAGCGACAATAATCAAATGTTCCTGATGGTTAGTCAATCTAATACTTTTGCATGATAATTATTTTGAGAATGCTTAGGGATGTTATTTAGGTTAGATGGAAAACTGAGATCGAAGCCAGGTACTTTGTAGTGAAGGGCTATCGTCATCAATGGCAATCCTGTTACACTATTGACTTGCAATTTCTTTGATGGGGCTGCATGCAAGCAGGAACATTTCTTTGTGAGCATAACACATACCTGAAATGCTCCTGTGTAGTCAAATTTGAATGTTTACTTCCAGTCCATGATCGAGTATGAAGTATAATGTTTTGTGATTTTTTTTAATTTGAAGAAATTTGATTTCACACATGATTGTTTACTGATTTTTCTAATTTATTTGATTCCCTAGAAAATTCAACGGTATGTTTAATTTTATCACTTTAGGAGTGCTGGAGTACCTGCTAAGTTGAATATGTATTGCTTACTACAACTTGCATTTTACTTATTTTATTTTATCATGGTAGAAAGTGAATTATTCAGAACATTGCTCATTTGAATTTTACTTTCTTTCAAGCCTTGTGAGTGAATATGCTCAAACACATGCAGTAGTATCTATTTTCTTATCAATTATAGAATTGTTAACACAATATGGCATCTGTCTTTGGCAGTACCCTGAAGAACCTCCTCATATATATATTATTGATATGAAAGGAATGGATGATGGCCGCCAGGCTCATTTGATTGCTAGTATACGAAAAAAGGTCACAGAACTCACTTCATACCCGATGCTTGTAGCACTTTGTGAGGTATTTGTTTTATCAACTTTTATCTTGCTAAATATGATATACCTTCTATTTTATGAGCTAGTACAAGGTCATTTTTTAATTAATGCTATTTTCAAACAAGCTAGATGTGCATTTTGCATTATAAATGGGCTTTGCTTACATCATCATCCAATATTCTTTTGTTATTTGCCCAATCCTGTAGTCTATCAGCATGGTTATTTAAAAGAATATGTTTAATGGAGCCTTGCTAAACTTCATAATATTTGTAATCGATTAAGTTTCATAAACTGGTCACATGCTATATGATAACATGAAGCTTTAATGTAACATTATTTGGCAATTAGCTGTCACTTACTGATTTTCCCTATACAGCACGTGTATTCATTCCCACACCTTTTTGGATGTCCCTATTTGCACGTATTTACTTGTTAATAATCTAATTTACTCTCATAATTAAACTTAGAACTTGAACCTTGTTTGGCTTAGCTTTTTTACTGAATTAATAAGAAACTAATCTAATTAAATAGCTGTTTTTATGAAGTTGTTAGTCTGATCCTCAACCACTCGGCTAGGATGAGCATGATCCAGCAGTCAAAGTTACTTGGGGTGAAAGAGGTTCAAACAACTTGAACACACTCAACCGGCAAGGAAAGAACAGTGGAACTTTTGAACTTGCATCAAAATTCAATGGAAGATTCCGAGGGAAGTTTGAGGGGTAAGAAGAGGATACAAAATCAAAAAATTTCTGCATAAATGATGCTAAGGGTACTGACCCTAATAAGACAAAACAATGGCTATTTATAGTAGCCGCATCTCTCAATAGACTCAACACTTGCCATCATCTAGTTCATCTATCTTTATAGTAGCCGCAGCTCTCAATAGACTCAAAACATGCCATTATCTAGTTCATCTATCTGGCAAAGTGGTTATCTCACGTTCAATCCCATGCCCAAGTGTTTTATGGGCGAATGGAGTCTACATGTGTCCTGATAATGTATGGTGCTGTTATGTGCTCTCTGACTAATGGGCAATGTGCAACAAAGTTGGCCAATGCTAGAGCACCACATGAACTTACTCAAACAACTTCTTGTTTGCTGTCCTCATGCTATGCACATGCTACTTGAGTAATATTGGATAGTACCCTGGCTTAGCTCAAGTTGAGATAACTTGGGCAAGTGTCAAATAATTTGTTTGTACCAGTGCGATGGCTTGTCTCTCATTTCCTAAGTGAATTTTGGGTGATTAATGTCCCATTCGCTGTTGTGGAGAGTTTGTTTGGATAATAGGAGACTTGGTGGCTTCAAAGATGACTTGGCAAAATTGGGTTGGTTCGTCTATCCTAAAGAGATGACCTTTAGAGCTGGTAAAATGATCCTCAAACTTGATCTCTTAATCATGTGCCCTATTGGCAGAAGAGTTTGTCTCTCTTGCGAGCAACTTATAGCTTAACTCTGGAAAGAATTGTCTTACTCTGTTTTCCATGTACCATTTAAACTTAGTAATAATAGTTTGCCTTTTCTCTCCAGCTTGTCAAACTTGGATAACAATCTCAACTTCCTCTTCCAATAATGGATTGAATAACTTCGAGCTCTTGATATTGAATACTGAGTACTTCTGCATAATACTCGACAAATTTAATCGCTACTTATTGTTGTTGATCTCTCGAGTGATCTTAAAAGGATCACTGGAGTGGCTTCAACTTCCAACAATCTCTTTTTCGGTTGATCTTTATTGATATTTAACTTGACCAAATCTCTAATTGAAAAATCTTTACTATAGTGGTCATGCCTTATACCTCTGTTGGCTTCTCTTGAGTTGTTCTTCAACCTTTGAATACACAACTCAAATTATCTCCATAAACTTTCGTGCTTGATTGACTTTATCGAGTGATCCATTACACTTGGCAGGTAACTATATATTGTACGGGCTTGTCTGCAAATAGCTTAGACAAGTGTCAAAAAAACTTGTTGATATGGATCCATAGATTGTTTGGTTGATTGCTATTTGGACATATGGAAGGCTCTCGCTCCAAGTTTAAGGCTTCTGACTATGAAAATCTTTTAGAAGATGAACAATGGTTTGGTTGACAACCTCCATAATTGCAACATGATATGAATGCAGAGCCTTGATATAATCCAATAGTACTAGTAAGTATGAAATTCACTAGGCAAGCTATCTTGCGATCCAACACTTGTTACAACCCCAGTATTGATATATATAATGACATTAATATTTGGCACATAATATCACTTTTTTCTAAAATTCCATAAAGAATTTCATTTTATACAGTATTCTGAGCCTATACAAGGTCAATTAAGGTTAAATGAAGATTTTGTTTTCTTTCTCTAAATTTTCTCATCCATCTTAATAAATATATGACTTTTATGAAAATTTACTTGGCATATAACCATATTTATTTTGTGAAGTACAAATATCCCTTTGTTATATGTATTCAATCACTCTCCTTCAAAGTTTTGACATATGATTAATTAACTTAATCTAATTATACTTTGCACAATCTTGAGCATTGGCTTTATTTTTATAAATAGGTCAATATTACTCTTATGTTTATCCCTCTTTTCAGCTTTAAAATAAAATGAAATAATCAGTAAGCTAATAAATCCTATCCTCACCCAAATATTTTCACACATTTATGGGGATACCATCTAATCCTAGTACTTTTCGACCCTTTATGCTCTTTAAAGCCTTTCAAATATGAGCTTTAATAACTCATCGAACGAATGCGTAATTGATGTTATTCTTACAACCATTAAGCTCACTTATAGTAATCACATTGGTACATCTCCATTTAAAACTTAATAAAATGGATCATTCATCAATAAAAAAAATTCAATCATCTTTGATATTTTTTGCTCGAGTGAAGAACTTAGTTCTTTTATTTTAAATTTGGCTAAATTATATAGCTTTCTCAATAATTTTAATGTATCATTTAAATCTTTGAATGCTGCACTCTTAGCAACATGAATTATTATTATGGATTCACGATAAGTTAATTTATTTTTCTTTCAATTTTTGATCTTAGTTTGAACTATTATTTATAGCATATCTATTTTTTTAGTATTTACTTGAACATTTTGTTTACATTACCAAGTATCTTTACTTATGTGCTCTTTCTTTTGATTCATCAAGTATGCTGTTAGTTATATTACGAATACCACTAGCAATTGAATTTCATATATGGTTGATTTTGCCCTTAAAATCTCATTGTATTTACTTCTATTGATATTTGTAGTACCTTTTTTAAGATTTCATCTAATTTTTAAGATTTCATCTAGTTTTTATGATTGCGTCAAAATTCCAACTTTATAATATTTAGTATCATTGGACTAGCTTTTTTACTTGCATTGGTCCATAATGCAGGGAACCCTCACTTATTTGACACTCTATCAAGGTGTCGAAATAGAGGCCTTTTCGGGCATTTGAATACATTTAGGCAATGCAACACACTACTTCTAGGGGATGCCTTGCTCTAACACAATTTTTTAAAAAATTTGTCATGAAGATTTGTCAAAATTTTACAATGATTATCGACTACCTAGCACAATTGTTTTTTCTCATCTAAAACTTTGAACTTGGCAATGGAGTTAATAAAAATACATAACTAAAAAAAAAATACAACTTGATACAATGTAACGACCCAAAATTGTTACTTTACGAATTATGTCAAATTTTGACATTGACATTAGAACCTCGGGAAATTTCATTTTAGGGCAAATAAAATTACCAGTAGATAGAAATAATTTTAAAGATCAAAGTGCCATAATTTGGGAGAAATCTGAATAGTGGAAGCTCCTGCTTTATTTTATGAAATATTTAAATTCTAAAAAATCAAAAACATTGAAATACATGTTTGAATTCATCGTTTTCAGTGTCGTTGTGTTAAGTATATTATTTAAAAGCTGCTCGAAAAGTTTCATCAAATTCTGAGCGTCGGATTTATCGTGGTTAATTTTTGAAGTTTTTAAATCTCAAAAATTAATATAAAATAAAAGATTACCCCGAATCGAAAATTTTCGATACGAGGGTGTTCGTCATGTCATAACACACATCGGTGCCAAGTTTCGTTATATTTGGACGCCGAATGATGGAAAATGTGAAAAATTTAACTTTAAGTATTTTATTATTTTATTTTTATTTTTTTCAGATGATCATATGCATGTTTAGGATTTTCTTTCAATTATTTTTAGTCTTATATATATATATTGTCTAACATTATTGCAGCTTATGGTTGCGGTATGTTTCTTTTACATACTTCATTTTGTTAAGTTATAAATACTTTATTTATAGCTACCATATTTTCTTTGTTACTTGTTGCACCTTGTTGTTACTTAAATATTCATTAAATGTGATATCTTAAAATATGTAAATTTAATTAATTCAGCCTAAAATATACTTAGGCAATTGTTTAATGTAAGTTTTTCTTTTCTTGGCTAGGGACCTGACATTATGATACCAAAAATATTAGATTCAGAGTTATTTGTGGAGGTAGCTTTAGGTGAGGAGCTGAGCCAGGAGGAGGACTTTCTTGCTGTTGCTGAAGCTAGCTAGTTTTGTTTTTTGTTTGTGAGGACAAGTTTTTATTTCCTTTAAATTTTAATTCAATATTGCAATAATTAATATTCTGGATACCTTTGCTTTTCTATATTTTATATTGAGTTGAGATAATATTCTTTCCTTTATGTACTATGGAAATTAATGTTATACATATTTTACTTCCGTAGTCTGTTCTTGTGTATATATATGATGATGAATGAATTATAGCTTCATGTGGCATATTCTACGATTATCGGCGGATTAGGCTGTAAACCTAATTCGACTATAATTATGTGTGGCGCCCCACCCCTTAATCCACAAGATTAAGCTAAGGGGCGGTATGCCACTCTGGTAAATTCCTCACTTATCATTGGATTATGTATAATCCATAATTCACTAATAAGGGAGAGATATACCAAGAATATATTCAATAGAATCACTCACTAAATACATAACATTTCAGAGTGCGGGAGCAAGAAAGATAGCATAGCACATCCAGTTCCATCATAATATGACATGCAACTCAGAGTAAAACAGTAAAATAAAAAAAAACATAGAATATCTTAATTATTACATCAATTTTATATAATTTTAAATAAAAGAGAATATCACTCATCCTTACCACAGAAAAAAAGAAAACTTATACTAAAACTCTTCAATTCTGGACTGGTGCTCCTTCTGAAGTGGCTCTACTGCAGGTACTAGACCCTCTGATTGCTCAAGGATTGACATTGTCGGTTTCACAATGCCAGGGCCCCAGCCAAAAAAAAGAAAATTTGGTTAGATAATTGTCTAAGTACATTTTAGGCTGATTAAGTTCATGTATTTAATGATATCACGATACTTTAAGAAAACTTAATCAAGTTTACTCATACAAGTTTTTATGAATTAAAATGTGAAAGAACAGAACTGAAGTAGATCTAGCATCCTAACATGCTCATACATGAAAAATCAAGATTTTATAAAAACATGGAAGGTAAATAAATGATTCAGGAATAAAGACTAATAGTATAAAAGTACTGCTAAAATATGTAAATAAAAAAAGGCCGAAAGAAATAATTTCAAGAAAAATACTGTGAAATATTGAAATGATACTGAAGGTAAAGTCTAAAATCAAGTACAGAAGCATCTAGGAGATATTTTCGAGAGTATAAAGAATTCATATTGGATACTACTAGGAGATATTTCCCATAGTATAATAAATACAAATTTCCTGCATATAGGAGACATTTCCTATATTAACAGGAATACTTGGAGGATACTACTAGGAGACATTTCCTATAGTATAATAAATACAGACTTCCTGCATATAGGAGACATTTCCTAGATTAACAGGAATATTGAATAAAGATCATCTAATGTGGCAAAGTAAGTAAAATTCAGCAATTAGGATAGTAAAATATACAAAGTATAATATGGATAACACTATACAGACTCTGTGATATCATTGTTCTTTAATTTAATCATTCTAATTATTCTAAGTTACATAAAAGTTAGAATCATCAATTTTTACACTGTTTGTAACTTAGAATCACCATCCTATGAGTTGAACATAATTAAGACTGGCCAAGTCCTAATTATAACTAAATCAATGTCGCATACAAGGTTAAATAAGTCAATTAACCGTCCTAAATTGTTGTTTTTATATAATCCCATACCCTATCTTGATTAGCCAAATCAAGATGAAAGGATTAAAAATTAAACTCCAAATAATGAAGTTCAATTACTCAATCTAAAGGTATATCTAAGGGTCTAAGGTGTAAAACCCAATTCTTACAAAATTAGATTAAGGCAAATCCTAATGAATAAATTATACTCAATAGGATAGATTTCTATTCTTAGTTCTAAGATTGAAAGATCAAATAATCATTAACAAACTAAGAAAATATATAAAACTATCAAAACCAAGGCTTCACCTATTGAGTAACCTAATTTACTCAATAGATGAATTCTAACCTATGATCTATTCCTAATCTTAAGAGAATGACTCTTAATCACTAAGACTAACACTCGGACACAAATCCTAACTAATGTTATTAGGAAGGTTGAGAATGAAATAGAGAGGATTAGAGAAGTTAAGAAGGCATGATATGAGATGGATCTCATATCATGAAGCTTAAACTTAATTACCTTGCAAAAGAAGAAAGACTATAATTGAATATAACGACTTGATAGTAATTTCATTACAACATTATTACTTGTTCAACTCGCAACCCTCATTATCTATTTCGTGGTGCTGATCAAGATTTATAGTTTTTTTTTTTTTTGACACAACTTCTATTACAGTATTTGTAGCTAGCATAAGCAGATTTAAGTTGAATCACTATAGATTTTGACATAGTAAAGCAACAAAAAGGTGTATGCATAATTACAATGGTTGCCTCTCATAGGCCATCCAAATTGTAATTATGGTAATATAAGAATATTTATGTATAGTTATGTTGAATTGAAAGAGAGACTTGATAGAAGCAAACATAGGTATTCCTATAACAACAACAAAATTTTGTTTATCCTTTACTTGAACTTGGCAATTACACTTATGATTGTAATGATACACAATCTGAAAAATAAATGTGTGCACAACTAATTACTTAATAAACTAATTGATATTAATTTAATTTTAAAAGCATTCATGATTATTTAGTAACCATATTAAGCAAACTGAAATGTTTTTGGAGATACACTCTTAATTGAATAAGTAGCTTTGCTAGTATTCACACTTTACACTTGATATACTAGTTTAGAATCAATATCATTCTTGTTTAAAGCTCAACAATATGTTAGTTTAAGAGTTGCAATGTGTATAAAAAAAAATTAACATGATATTGACTGAGTTCATGAAAAAGCTGGATACTAATTAACTATTGGTTCTATACAGCGTAGTTAAGCTTTTGAGAGCCTTCATATTAGCTTTAAAAGCTCACAATTCACTACTATTATTCCAAATGCAAACAAAATTCGAGCAAGCTTGCCATATGCTACACGTGACGCTTCTTTATCAACATAACCAAATGATCAAGCACAAGAAATGTGCTCAAAATAAACTAACAATTATTTTAATAAAATCACTCATGATGCTTAAAACAAACTTAACCAAGAAATGCGAACAAGTCTTTGAGAAGGAAGAATATTTTTGTAGCCACTTAAATTAATGAGCCTCCATAGTAATATCACCCTAACGAAATAAATATTTTGTCAAAATGCAGCAACAAGTTGAGATCACTCAAGGTCACATTATTCAGCAACAAGATGTATTATCAATTGAATTGACATACATATGCTAAATAATATAGCTAATACACTCAACGCTTTATTTACATAATGCTGGTTAAATAAACTTGAGACTTAATTTGTAACAAAAGAGAAAGACTAATCATTTTATTCAAATATTATATCAACTAAGCTATTTAATAAGATCTAGCCAAAGTCAAAAATAAATAGAGCACGATTAATTGAAGCAATTAGAGAATTCAGGAAAACAGCCATGTCAGAATCTCATTAGTTAATCAACTTGATAAATGAAACAAACGTGCTATTGGTTAGCAAGAAAAAAAAAATCATATGCTGCTGCAAAATAAAGAATGACAAAAATTAAAGCATTTCCAAAGATTATCTTGTATGAAATTTAAATATTATCAAACTATTTATATTTAACACATTAGAACCAAATTTGTGCCATTGATAAAATTGAAGAAAATCAAGGTATTAATGAAAATCCTTATATGCAAATAAAAAAAAAACAGCTTTTTGATTCACGAATCCACAATTGACTACAACTACTATCATGAATTCTGAATTCCTTACAAACATAATTGGTCCATAATGCAGGAACCCTCACTTATTTGACACTCTATCAAGGTGTCGAAATAGAGGCCTTTTCTGGCATTTGAATACATTTAGGCAATGCAACACACTACTTCTAGGGGATGCCTTGCTCTAACACAATTTTTTAAAAAATTTGTCATGAAGATTTGTCAAAATTTTACAATGATTGTCGACTACCTAGCACAACTGTTTTTTCTCATCTAAAACTTTGAACTTGGCAATGGAGTTAATAAAAATACATAACTAAAAAAAAATACAACTTGATACAATGCAACGACCCAAAATTGTACATCTCCATTTAAAACTTAATAAAATGGATCATTCATCAATAAAAAAAATTCAATCATCTTTGATATTTTTTGCTCGAGTGAAGACCTTAGTTCTTTTATTTTAAATTTGGCTAAATTATATAGCTTTCTCAATAATTTTAATGTATCATTTAAATCTTTGAATGCTGCACTCTTAGCAACATGAATTATTATTATGGATTCACGATAAGTTAATGTATTTTTCTTTCAATTTTTGATCTTAGTTTGAACTATTATTTATAGCATATCTATTTTTTTAGTATTTACTTGAACATTTTGTTTACATTACCAAGTATCTTTACTTATGTGCTCTTTCTTTTGATTCATCAAGTATGCTGTTAGTTATATTACGAATACCACTAGCAATTGAATTTCATATATGGTTGATTTTGCCCTTAAAATCTCATTGTATTTACTTCTATTGATATTTGTAGTACCTTTTTTAAGATTTCATCTAATTTTTAAGATTTCATCTAGTTTTTATGATTGCGTCAAAATTCCAACTTTATAATATTTAGTATCATTGGACTAGCTTTTTTACTTGCATTGGTCCATAATGCAGGGAACCCTCACTTATTTGACACTCTATCAAGGTGTCGAAATAGAGGCCTTTTTGGGCATTTGAATACATTTAGGCAATGCAACACACTACTTCTAGGGGATGCCTTGCTCTAACACAATTTTTTAAAAAATTTGTCATGAAGATTTGTCAAAATCTTACAATGATTATCGACTACCTAGCACAATTGTTTTTTCTCATCTAAAACTTTGAACTTGGCAATGGAGTTAATAAAAATACATAACTAAAAAAAAAATACAACTTGATACAATGTAACGACTCAAAATTATTACTTTGCGAATTAGGTCAAGTTTTGACGCTGACATTAGAACCTCGGGAAATTTCATTTTAGGGCAAACAAAATTATCAGTAGATAGAAATAATTTTAAAGATCAAAGTGTCATAATTTGGGAGAAATCTGAATAGCGGAAGCTCCTGCTTTATTTTATAAAATATTTAAATTCTAAAAAATAAAAAACTTCGAAATACATGTTTGAATTCATCGTTTTCAGTATCGTTGTGTTAAGTATATTATTTAAAGGCTGCTCGAAAAGTTTCATCAAATTTTGAGCGTCAGATTTATCGTGGTTAATTTTTGAAGTTTTTAAACCTCAAAAATTAATAAAAAATAAAAGATTACCCCGAATCGAAAAATTTTTGGCGCGAGGGTGTTCCTCATGTCATAACACACATCGGTGCCAAGTTTCGTCATATTTGGACGCCGAACGATGGAAAAATATGAAAAATTTAACATTAAGTATTTTATTATTGTTTTTTTATTTTTTTCTTCTTCTCCTTCCTTTCCCTGTTCGCCAGACGCCTTCCTGACCCGCTTGCGAGTCGTAGGCTCTGTCTTGCGATAGAGCCTGTTCCACCTGCCAGGAGAGGGCCAGCCTGCGCCGTTTTTGGCACAGGTTTCGGTCGGCCCTCTTAGCCGACTCCCCCCACCCACCTTCCTCTATAAGAAGGCCCCATCCCCTCCCCTCTCCTCCCCACTACCACAGCAGCTCTAGCCCCCTCCAGCTAGCCTCCCTCCTTCCAGTAGCCTCCGGCAGCCAACGGCAGTCCCCTCCAGCCAGCCTCCCTCCTTCCAGTAGCCTCTGACAGCCAACGACAGCCGCCTCCAGCCAACCAACAAGCCGCCAACCAGCAAGCCTCTGCCAGCCAACCTCTTGCCACTACCACCTTGGCCAACCTTCGGCCACCCCGTTCCAGCTCCCCTTCGTTTTTTGACGGTCCTAATCCTAATGTAAAAAAGTTGGAAAGGAAGAAAATGGGTGGAGCATTTCTCTAAATCTTGTTACTCTATTTTTATAACTATCAAATTAATAATTAGTTATTCACATTAATATTATTCTCATTAATTAATAATGAGAACAATTCAAATATTATAAATGACTATTATTTTCAATTTGTCAATTCAGTCGTTTTGATTCTGACTTTTTCTTTCGTACTTTATTACTAGCATAATCATAACGCCTTAATGAATATAACAGCTTAAATAAATCAAACTTCAATCTTAAAAAATGGAAGAAGAACAGAATGAAAGTAAAGATGAAATTGACTCTTAAAACATTGGATTAAAAAGCTAACTTAAGATATCCAAAATGCAGATTGAGCGAACTGTCACTCATCCGAACTATTGAACTTCTGAACTTAAAGAACAAAGGTACTCAGTACATAATAAATATTACATTTTGCATTTTTACTGCTTCTTAGCTTATTTACTTTGAGCCAAATTCAATTTGAAGCTTGGTTGATTGTTCCGAACTAACGTAATAACATTCGGATTTGTTACTGGAAAATGACATCAGTAACATTCAGGGTTGTTACTGGAAAATGACAGCAGTAATATTCAGGGTTGTTGTTGGAAGAATGACATCAGCAACATTCGGGGCTGTTATTGAAAAATGATATCAATAATATTCGGGGTTCTTATTGAAAAATGATATCAATAACATTCGGAGTTGTTACTGGAAAATGACATCAACAACATTCGGGGTTATTATTGGAAAATGACATCAATAACATTCGGGGTTGTTATTGGAAAATGACATCAATAACATTCGGGGTTGTTATTGGAAAATGACATCAGTAATCCTTATTTGATAAATAATATTTGTTGCAGGAAATTATTTATTTCGCGCTATTGCCTTATTTTTTTTCTGCATTTTTATTTCTGCCTTACTTTCCCTAATCGCATCATTTAAAATGTAAATGTTATTATGTACTGCAGTACTTAGAGTATTCTCTAATTATCAGGAATTCAAATCCCAGTATTATTTTCTGTACAATATTAGGTCAGGTGCTCCTAGGGGAATACAAGCAAGAACCATAATGCTTAAAATGATTCAACTGCCGATAGATCCACGGTGCTAATTTTGCTTGTTTATTTTTTTTTCTCAAATTACTCAATATGATCCTGCGGTAATGAACACCCGATGTCGGAATAGTTTCCGTTGAACCGGCATCGGGGCCTTCACATACAATCCCTGACATCCCAGGAAAATACTATGTTATTGGAATTTTGTTTTGTGCCACCTACATCTTGGGTAAATGTCGCCATTGTGTGACCAAAGGTCATCAATTCGTATCGTGAAATCAGTCTATTACAATAATTTATGATAAGGCTGACGGCCATAGGCCCAAGGGCTCAACCTTTTCCTGGACCCTCTCTGCTTTGGCAGGATGCTTCATGCATTGAGCTACCTTTTATATCCCAACCTCTCGAGCTTTAATCTAGGGCTTGGTATTCACTTATAAATATTTAAAATTATTTTCAAGTTGGCTTAAAATCGAATCGAGTTTAGCCACTCAACTTGGAATCACTTCCTTATTCAAGTTGAGTTAAACTCAAAATTTTTGGATTAAACTCATCATGGTTTGCTCGAATTCAACTTGAAACTAAACATAGTGTCGTCTTAGTTCATATTAGGTATTGTATGTTTTAGTCCAACTCATCTCATGCTAGGCCGTGCCTCACATTTTAACCTTTAATGATAGCTGCCCATTTAGTAGTGCTCTACTATAAAAGTATGTAGCTTTGGAGTTTTTCTTAGGAATAACTAGCCATCTCAAAAGATTTTTTGTATTATATTTTCTTACTATGGTTATTATAACTCAATATAATATTGTTTTATTTCAGAGTAGATTTAGTTTATTTTTATCTTTTTTTTAGTAGCTCACAAGGAACCTCTCATTATATGAGATTCTTACCTTGATGATCATTTTGACAATCACTCCCTACACTTTGAATTTTATTCATCATAATTTATAAATGGAAACAAGGAATAGCTTACATATTATATTGTTCATCAGATAGGAGCTTTGGTATTATTTAATGATTATAGCTTCTTTTGGGATGACTAGCCATTTTTATGAAAGACGGTCGTAGCCTATGCATATATATATATATATATACATATCAAATATAAGCTAACAGTACAATGACTCAATCAGGATCAAACTCCATGGTATCCTGTGCCAGGAGGTCCAAGAGCCTCTCGAGGAGTACATCTCCCTAGCAAAAGAAAAAGCACCCTGACGACGTACATAGCATAAAAATTTGCCACCCGATTCGCATTACGCGATCGGTGGAAAAAATAACACGAGAAAAGCGAGGTGATCTGCATGACGCTCTCCGCCTTGTGAACAGAGAGTCCTCTCCCAAAGACGTTGGAGCCTCTGGACTGCTCCCAAGCAGTCATCCTCTATGATGACTCCATCAGTATTCACCTCCGTAGCCAGGAGGGCTTACCGTAGAATGGTCACTGACTGTATCTCTGCCTAAAGAGGAGACTGTGCCTGTAAGCTATCTCTTGCAACAACCAGTAACTATTCGTCAGAGTCCTGGACGACAGCTGCCCCAAAAGCAGTATACTCTTCGTAGCTGTAGGACGCGTCAATGTTGGCCTTCAGCCAATGGGTCGGGGGGCACCATCTGTAGAAGGTGGAGGGGTCCTGATGGGCCGTGAACCTCAGGAGTCAGACCCGTCGTACAATCTAGCACTAACCATGGCAGAAAGTATCGAGCCTGCGCAAGCCATTCGTGTAGGGTGCGGGTGACCGTGAGAATTCTCGGTCATGCCCTTCCATGACTGATAGAGCGAGTACGCAATAGGCTAACAACTAAAGCGATGACATCGAGACGCTAAAGTGGTCGAGAACAACGTAGTGAACTGATCCCAGGTGGTGAGTGTGGCCGGGAGCAAGACCCAACGAACAAAGATCTTCATGATGGCCCTTGTGTGGCTGCACTGAACTACAAAGTGCTCCCTGTTCTCCTTCGAGTCACAAGCCCACACACACTGCTGACTGAGCGAGCCCTCGTCTGAGTAACCAACATCTCATTGGTATAGCGTCACTGAGCAGTCTCCAAAGAAAACAGGCCTCCCCCGGTCCCAGGGCCATCTACCATCTCCCACATGGCCACAAACTGCCAAGGCTGATCTCCTTTCTCTAAATGGTAATCTGGATGGCTCTACTCTTGGTAATTTGGATGGCTCTACTCTAGGGTCCCCTCCTAAAGTTGGGTGTGTCTCTGGACGACTGGCCAGTCATAGCCCAAAAGTCTCCAAACAGCAGTCTTCTCGTTGAACCGTAAAGTCCTCACCTTTGCGGCGGTAGCGAAACTCCATGGCTCTCACCCAAAGGAGCTCCTCTGCTAACAAAGCTGTAGGTATGACGGGCTGCTAACACAGTCTTCCAGAGTCGCAGGTTTCTGATCCCGAGTTCACCAGACTCAAGTGGTTGACAGACCTCCTGCCATCTCACATAGTATAGACTTCTACCCCCCGTTCCTTCCCAAATGAACTTACGGAGGATAGTCTCAATGTCGGAGAGGCATGAGTTCGGTATCGGTGCCACCATCATCTGGTAGGTGGGGATCATAGCAAGAACTGATCTGATCAAACACAATCTGTCAGCAAGGGAGAGGTGATGATTGCTCCAGGAGCCCAACCTGCCACGGACCTGCTCAATGATGGCTAAGATGTCTGCTCTCCCAGGGGTCTACTCGTGATTGTGACCCCGAGGTATCTGAGGGACCCTCATCTCTGGAAATCTAGCTGAATCGCTACCCTTCACTGTCAGTAAGCTGGGGTCTGTAGATGACTAGCTATTTTTAGAAGTTGTTGCTAGGATATTGTTGGGGAAATAATTGTATCAATCTATTGGTGCCTAAAGTAGTGTGTTGTTTGAGGATCCAATTGTAGATATAAAGCTACCTAAATAACATGTAATTTGAAAAATGATGAGTTTTAGAATTTGAGGAATAGAGTGAGAGGTGTTAATGATGAACCTTAATAGTAGTGGAACAAGAGGGTTGGCTGGTGTCAGAGGAAGTGGAGGTGGAAGTTGGCGACAATGGTTGGGTGTGTTGGCTGGAGAGGAGGTGGAGAAGGATTGGTATAGGAGATTGAGGGGCTCCATTTCGTTAGTGTGGAGGGGTGATTGTGGTCGAGGAAGGGGTTGCAATTGTGGAGGGGTGGTGGTTGAGGGATTTCTTGTGTGATGAGGGGATTGAGTTTCTCTCCTCAAAACCATGGAAAGCTGTGACACACCCATCTTCATTTGTGAATAGCATTGCTAAAACAAAGTTTTTGAGAATTACTTTTCTTAAAAAGAAAATCCAAGCGTTCAAACTTATATTGGTTAAAAAGCTGCCCAAATAGAGTCTATATGTTCACTTGCACATACACATGCATATGCATCCACATGAGCTCACAAACTATCATATTTTATTTATATGATATATGTACTATATGTATATATTTATATTTACATATTTTGCTTTTATTAATAACATATTGGTATAAGCCCGCCTCAGAAATCAGGACCTCGGCAAATTTCTAATTAGGGCAAACAAAAATACCTTTAGATGAGAATAATTTTTTTATCAAAGTACCATAGAATCTAGATAATGGAAACTCTCGCTTTAATTTTTTGAGATTTTTAAATTCAATAAATCAGGAACATCAAAATACGTGCCCGAATTCCTCTATTTTCATGTCGTTGTGTTAAGAGAATTATTTAAAGGCTGCTCGAAAAGTTTCATCGATTTTAGAGCGCCGGTTCGATCTCAATTAATTTTCGAAGTTTAAAACTTTAGAGATTACTTAAAAGTAAAATATTGCTCTAAATCGAAAAAGTTTTGGCGCGAGGGTGTTTGTTATGTCATAACACACATCGGTGTCAAGTTTCATTATTTTTGGACGCCAAACGGCGAAAAAATACGAAAAATTTAACTTTTAAGTATTTTTTTTAAATTTTCTTAATTCCTTCTTCCCCCCTATTGGATTGCAGATCCTGCGATCGGGCTCTGTCGCTTGAGCCTGTACGTGGAACCTTCCACGCCAGGGAGAGCCGCTTGCGCTGTTTTGGCGCAAGTTGGTCGGCACCTGGCCGACCCCAGGGCTCTCCCTCGCTCTCCCATCCCCTATTTAACCCCCTCAACCACCCCCTCCTCTCTCACACCCTCACAGCAGCCTCTCCTCTCCCAACCAACGACCCCCTCTTCTCAGCTCCCTCCCGCAAGCTGCCAGATGCCGCTGGCCAGCAGCCAATCAGCCGCCACCTGCTAGCCTCCGGCCACCCCCTTCCGGCCCCTTCGGCTATGTCTAGCTCCCGGCAACCGAACTTTAGGTAAATGGAGGAGGAAAATGAGTAGAAATTTTTATTTTTTATTTTAATAAGAATATTATTTCAATTAAGTCATCACATCTATATTATTGTCATTAATCAATAATGAAAAATAGTATAAATATTATATTTGACTAATATTTTTCATTTTGTCATTTTAAATTTTTGCTATTTTGGCAAATTACAGTTATTTCCATTCCATCTTTTACTATCATATATTATTTTTATCTTTAAATAAAGATAATAATAATGCTATTAAAAATTGCTATTCTCAATAACAAATATGTTGCCTTCTATTAAGAAAAAAGAGTGAAAGAAAGATAATAAAAAAGGACATAATAAATACTTATGAAAATATATCATAAACTAAAATACTAATCTAAAGGTATCCAAATCTAAATGCAGATCTAAAAATTGAATTGTCAAACTTGTATCTTAAAGAATAAAGGTACCCAGTACATAACATATATTACATTTTGCATTTTTACTGCTACTTAGCTTCACTTTCAAGCCAAATTCATATTAAAGCTTGGTTGATTGTTCAGAACCAATATTCGTGGCTAGTTACTAGAAAAATGACTTTAGTTACTGCATTCATGGCTAGTTATTGGAAAAATGACATCAATAATAATATTTGTGGCTAGTTACTGGAAAAATGACATCAGTAACAACTCATGCTGTTACTGAAAAAAAGATATCAGTAACAACATTTGTGGGTTATTACATGGAAAAATAATAACATTCGTGGTGGGTTACTGGAAAAACGACATTGATAACCTACATCTTTGAGCTAATATCTTTTACAGGAAATTAATTATTTAGTTTGCGTTTTTACTTTATTATTTTTCATGCATCCTTATTTCTACAAATCACATTTCTGCTATTATAAAATATAATACTTCATTGTTTACTGTGGTACTTAGAGTATTCTCTAATTACTGAAAATTCTAATCCCGGTATTATTTTATGTATAATACCAGGTCAGGTACTTCTGGGAGAGCTTAAACAAGAGCTTTAAAAATTTTTATTGGCAGAAGAATCTACGGCGCAATTCTTACTTTTATTTTTATTTACTCTTTCAAAGTTCATTTTGTGTTCTAGAAGATGAACTTTGTCAGAAGTTAGTTGGCTATATTGTAAATTTGAAATATTATTAAATGAGAAATATATTTTGGCTTTTATGTGTTCATTTTCTTTCAAAATTGCTCAATATGATCCTACAGTATGTGAGTATCTGATGTCAGGACAGTTCTCGCTGAACTAGTGTCGGGCCACCACAATTGGTATCAGAGCAGGATTGAGCACATTTGAGAGGAAAAAATATACAACCCAAACTTTTAAACACTAAGGTATTGTCCGTTTTGGCCTGATAGGCCTTACGATTTTTCTATGAGAAGATAACTTCCCAGCAGGTCACCTGTCCTGAGAGTGCTCCCACCTGAGCACGCTTAATTTTGGAGTTCTTATTAGGAACTATATCATATGAAAAAAGACTTTTTAAAATAACGTTGGAGTTTCTGATAAGAACTCTAAAGTTAAGCGTGCTCTGGTGGGAGCACTTTCAGGATGGGTGACCTGCAGGGAAGTTATCTTCTGAGGACAAAATCGTAAGGCCTATCAAGTCAAAGCAGATAATATCTTGGTGCTTAAGAATTTGGGCTATTACAAAACATAATTAAGCATATATATATATGTATAACTCACTATTTCGCTTGTTTGCAAATGTCCACCATTCTTTCACAGATCATTAGTTAGTTAATCAAAGACCAAATATTATAGCTTTTGCATATTCTTGTTTACTCAAATTCATAATATTGTCCTTCATTAACTTCTGATATTCTACTTCTCATAAAGTGATTTGATTTATGAATTCAATTCAGTAGTTTTATATTGAAAATTATCGGGTATGAAATTAATAGGCATGTAAATATAAAAGATAATTTGTCTTTCTAGATACTGCTATATCTAACTTTAGGGATATGTGATCTGCATTGCATTTGGTGGTGCTTATCTAATTATCTTAGTTCTTAGGAAGCGGTGGATCTTCTTACAAATATGAACCATCCTGAAGGAGATTGTCCATTGTGTTTATACCCGTTGGTTTTTGACGATCGATCTTGTACCTTTTCACCCTTTATGAAGTTGATGTCTTGTTATCACTGCTTTCACAGGTTAGTAAATGTACTTCTGCTGTGGTTTACTTGCGAAGTAATAATTGATGTTTAATTTCTTTTTACCCTTCTCTTAGTGAATGTATGATGTTTTTTTGGAAGTGGACCCAAGAGAATAATGTAACCAAAGAAATGAACCAACCATTGGAAACTGCTCCTGTATTGGTTGAAGCCCAACGAGGTATTAATTGTACATAATAAGCACTTCCACGACTTTAAACGGCATTTTTTGTGTTTTGTGTAATCACAATGTATTTATCATGTGTTCAGTTATATTTACATAATTGAGTGATGATTTAATAGAAAACCTGATCGAGGTACTAGTCCTCACATTCAGGTTTATGTTTCTTGCATGTTTTTTTTGCAAGTGCTCTATTTGTTGGATAATGGCCTGGTCCTCATAACTAATAAATCAAACAGATAAAGCTTAACACTCTGTTTGTTGTTTTTTCAGGATTCGTTGTGAACCTGAACATTGCTTGACAAACTCCAAGAAGCTTGATGAACGTTGTTTAGCAAGCTACTTGAGAGCAGTCATACAGCATGATCATTATAAGTTTTCAATAATGCGTGCCTTTGAAAACCTGTCCAACTAATGTGCATAGAATGAATGCCTATCTTAGACAGAAATTACATGGTCTTGTTGCTAGCATGACTCACCATGACAAGCTGGTAGACATTTATGGTTGTAAAAGTGGAAGCTGTTAATGATTGGTCTTAGTTCATATTTTATTATATGTTATAACATTTAGTGCGTTGTAAGAAAAATTGCTGTTTTTTGGCAGTCATAAGGACGTACACACCATCAACATTACCATGAAAGGCATGCAAGTTCAAGAAAGGAATTTGACTTTTTGGCATGATCCATTTGTGGAATTTCCATATATGGGATATATCATATTTGATGGGTGGCAATAGCATAATATCATGTGTTCAAATATGAAGAATACTTGAGAAAAGTTATCATCATCTAGATTTTCTTAGGAATTCAAGTAAGGAAAATTAATTTCATATTTTAAATTATCAAAGAGAAATTTTTTTACTTTGGTTAACAAATTAAATATTATAATTATTTATTAAATAAAATGATGTAAATTTGGCAAGATTTAGCAGTTAGGCACATTCTGAAGGAAATTCTTCCAAGGATTGCTGTACTGAAACAGCTGTTGACCATAGGCTAAACTAGAAGCTGCCAGCACTTATTATCATGAATCAAGGGGGGAATCAAAGAAGTCTTCCCCCACTGTTTAGTTGTTGTTCTTTGTTTTATTCATAAATATAGTAACCCAAGGCAAGGCCGTCATCAGCTTTTGAAATAAAAAATTCAGAAATTATTTTTGAGAGCTCTCCTAAGTTCTTGTGTAGATCTTTGTATCTCCTCCGTCTTATTCTTCTTTCTTCTACCTCGTGTTCTTCTAACATCTCTCATCAACCCCGCCTCATTTTTTTCTTATGTTTTCTTTCAAATAAAATTTTCCTATTTTAATGCGCATGGCTATACCTAATCAGCCCTGGAAATTCATCTCAACAGCTTTTCTTTCCCAGTCACAAGAAGCTTTGTCACTATTCATCCAATTCTAGGTATCAACAACTCACCAACTTTCTTCTGCTTTCCCACAAATATTTTCTTTTTTTAATACTAGGTATGCCTAATCAACTCTGAAAGTTCATCTCAACAGCCTTTCTTATTTCCCAGTTACAAGAAGCTTTGCTGCTGTCAACCAACTCTAGGTACCAACAACAACTCATCAACTTGTTGTCCACCCGCAGGATACAACACAGCAGGCCTGGACAGTAGTCTGCTTTTGTTTCTGAAGTCAATAACAGCAGTTCTCCTATCTGTCCTTTCCTAGTATAGCAAATTTATGCTCTCTGATTTATCATTTAAAACCTCACCAAGCAATCTTAAATAGCTTTAGGGAGTCAACCTGGATCATAGTGTTGCCCATGCTGCAAGAAAACTTGTGCTCATAATAACAATGAGTAGATTTACATGCATACTACCAACTATATAGCAATTCACATATCTAGCATTCAAAAGCATATTTTCAGTTACATACTGCCTTAAACCTTCTAATGCATCAAGACTATCTTCCTCTTATCGTTCTATAAACCTCTGTTTCTGTTTGTTAATCGCACCAGTATAATTTCATTGAACGGACAATTTAAAGCTTGCTATAGGAGTGAGTGTTTTGCATTGACTCAACATATCACTTATCTGTGAAGCATAAGTTCACTGCAAGCGCATGCACTTCCCTGCCTTATCGCCTCTTGTTGTAAGATTGTGCTTTGCTCTTATATAGAACAAGGTTGGTTCTTATTTGATTGTTTGCCTTTCTCTCTAAAACTATACAAAATTGTTGTAACAACTTCTACACTAACTAAAGAATGAACATAGCTTATTTTCACAAATTCTTATTGCCATTGAATTGTGCGCATTTGTTTCCTCTCACCTATCTCTTCTGATAGAGCTAATTGCTACATGTTGAATCTCATTTTCATACTGTCTTATCTATTTGTTTACTCATAATTTTTTTTTGAGTTTTTTTCCTGGTATTAGTAGTTTTTGGCGCAAGCTCTCTAAAATATGCTTCGAAATATCGACAAACTTGGTAACTTATTAAGCAGGTTGGATTATGGTAGGGATAGGCTTGCCATATGTTGTAGGAAGGTGCTTAAGTACTTACAAGAGAATTTATCAAAATGATCCACTGACTCTTGCAAAATATTCAAATAATCATTAACTATTGTAAATGTTTTTTTTTGGCCCTTGATTTTTATTTAAATGTTTTTTTTTTGTATCTCTCGTTAACTAATTGGTCCCTTTAATTTCATGCTGGAATCGACTGCTCGATTCCAATGGCGGATTACAACAGGAATCGGTGGTTGGAAATGGCAAGCAGCCGATTTTGGTTGCTAGAATCAACAGCTGGATTTAACAACCGATTCTCGTTGAAGTTCAGCAGCCGGTTCCTGTTGTCGATTCTAGCGATCGATTCCAGCTGGAAATGGCCGTCGAATCTAACCGTCGATTCCAACGGCCAGAATCGGCAGCTTGCAGCTGGAATCGGCCGCTGGATTCGGCGGCCATTTTCAATGGTTGATTCCTGTTGGAAGCCAACGACCAATTCCAGCGGGAATCAGCTGCTGAATCCAGCAGACGATTCTAGCAACTGGAATGGGACACTGGATTCAGCGGCCATTTCTAGCGGTAGGAATCAAACAATCTAGCGGTTGATTTCCAGTTGAAAAAATGCAAATTTAATGAAAGGGGACCAGTGTGTTAACGGGAGGGACAAAAAATTTTTAAACAAAAGTCAAATGACCAAAAAGAACATTTATAAGAGTTAAGGACTATTTTGAATATTTTCCAATAGTCAAAAGATCATTTTGATAATTTTCTCTTACTTACAACTAAAGAAAAATAAAAAAAATGCATGGATACAAAAAAGTAAAGAAAAATATCATAAAACCTTAACTAATAAACATCCTCAAATAAAAATTTTTAAAATTAATATTACAATGGTTGAATTTAAATTTGTTAAAGTAGACCTTTGAAATTTATAATTTGTAAACTGACTGTATAAAGGTTGGGGTGATTTGGAATTCTTCCATCACCGGTGAAATATCTATATGTTTTCTCAAGTTGTAGCCCTTGCTAACAATAACCCTAAACTTCAAACAAAACCAACAACTAAGTATGTTGAAAGAAGGAATATATGATATTGAAGTAATGCAGTTCATGTCGCATCATGTTTTTCTTGCTTTGTGTTTAACAACACACATATTTGCTTGAGAGTGTTTGTTAAGTAACTCTTTCATTGCATAATTCATGCCCCATTTCTAGAATCAAACTTCTTAAGAATGAGAATTTGTTGGTCTTAAGAAAAAGATTTAATAGTTGTAGCTAATTACCCACTGAATCTAGTTTAATGAATATAAATGGTGATATGTGAGCTTTAATCTTATGGTTACAGATAGTGTTTCTTGATCTATAAATGATTTTTACAATTGTAATCCAGTAGTTGTAGTATATGATTTGTAGAATTCATAATAATGGTTGTGGTTAAATGATTCATTGACTTTAATTTAATGAATGAAAGCAAAATTTGCAGGAAATTATCTCTCATAAATCATGTCAAACTACAAAATATCTAAAAAAGTTGGAATATCAAAATAAAAGAATTATTAAAAATCACTATAATATTTCTTAATAATCAATCAGAGTGATGCTTGTATTGTCGATAGTTGCAATTCCATCAAACGTCCCCAACTTAGGAAAATTTGTTTTTAATGAATTTAATAATTAATCTTTGTCTAGCATGCCTGACCAAAATTTTGAAGATTTTATAATGTGATTTAAGATTTTTATGACCTTCTTGTCATTCTAAAGAACTAGATAGCTCTAAAATTCATCATTAATAGTGAACAATATTTAATTGTCAAGTATTTCGTCTGAAATAAATTAGATGTACTGTATTGGTGGAGGTTGGACGTGGTCGACTTCAAGGTTTATTCTACCTAAAGCTAACTTTAAATTCACGTTCTTAATTTCTACCATCAATAATCAATATGCTTTTTTGTAATTAATGAATATTTGAAAGATTGTGGTCAACTACTACTCATTCTCAACATTAAGAGTGACAATGAAACAACACATGACATTGAATGAATGATGTACCTCTTTGTTGATAACATCTCCATTTACTTCATACACATCTTCAATTTCAGGTTTCTTCTTCTTTTTATATATAGGCTCCTGAACCAACTTGATCCCTCTTATAATATGGCACTAACTTAGATACTAGAGGAAGACTACAATTTTTTCTTGATATCTTTATTAATAGTTATGCTATTTTTCTGGTGTTGTAAAATTTAATGTAGAATGGGATTTAGTGGCTTGATGTGTCAAGGTGTTCTTATCTATGAAAATAGTGAATCTTCTGGTGATTAAGGTTCTTAGCATGCATTGAAATAATGGCAAGTTTATAAGCTTTCTCATATGATCAGTGTGTTGAGCTCATTTCTTGCTTAATTTGTAGTCTTGAAGCTTGATTTTAAACTTAGTATGAATGGCCTTAGGGTGTTTTGTGATCTAAAAATTTGCATGTAACTCAACAAATAGATTCATGTGTTAGTTGCTGATTTGGTATCTTGTCATAGTATATTAAATTATTCAAAGAAATTATCCCCATAGGATGTCAGTTGATTTACCTTATGTTTCTATTCATATCTCTCCATTCTGTGAATGGATATCTTTGTTTTCTTTCATTGTTTCTCAACTCCTATTTAGTAGAAATTGGCTTTACTTAAAATTGATGTTCTTTTGGCTTGTGCCAATTTAAAAAAATATCTATATCAATTAGCCAATTAGAAATAATCTATGATGCAATTTAGCCATAGGTGGATGCACATTAAATCCAATCTTTCAGGTTGCCATTAGCTTTGTAATTTTAGTGTTGATGATATCTATAAACATTTAGGATAAATAGGCTCTATGAGCTCTCTCAAGTGTGTATTTCCCAAGTCTTTCTAGATTCTATATTCTATGGTTCAACTAATTTGGATTTTTGAAGCATATTTTGACTTCAAGAATATGATTTGTTCGCTTCAAAATGATTCATTCTATAGTTAAAATTGCAAGACCATTTATTTTCTGTTACTCTCCAAAATGATAGCTAGCTGGGCTAGAATATTGGCCCTTTGATTATTTTGAACCTAAGGCTCTGAACCTAATCTAATGTTGGACTAAATTAGAGAAAAGTTAAGGGTTGTTTTAAGTGTTAGGAAGGTGCTTAGGTGCCAGTAGCTTACTCAAACTTAAAGTAATAAAATACTTTAATGTAAGAAAAAGGATAAAATGTATGAAATTGCCGAAATTGAAAACACCGAATAAAGCCCTTCCAAATTGAATGATCATAAAATTTAAAATTTTAAAAACAGAGATTCAACATGTATAACTAGTATATACTTTTGAAGGTTTAGATGATTCAGATCTCTTAACCCTAAAGAAAAATATTTACATGTTTCCTTGGTTTATAGCACTTGTTAATAATGCCCCAAAATTTTAAGACTAACATTAAAATGAGATAATAGTTCAAAGGAGTTTATGTTATTAATGTAATGCAATCCAGGACGTTATATGGTATAAGAGAACAAATCCATCAAAATTTGTCTTCTTTATTTTATGCTGAAAACACTACACATCCATTAGAGAGAGATGGTATTTGTTTTTAGAAAGCTTATATTATTAAACATAAGCTTTTTAAAATATTTACTTTACAATAAAAAACTTTAATTCTAAAAAATTTGAAGCTATCGTTAATGGTTTGTGAGCTCTAATTTAATTGTTGTAGCTGATGATTTGTAAGTTCTGATTTGGTGGTTGTAGTTGTTGATTTATAGCTTGAATTTAATACATGTAGTTGGTGTTCTATAAGCTATAATCTGATAGATGTAGTTGATGATTTGTAGGCTTTAATCTAATTGATGTTGTTGAAATTTTATAATTTTAATCTTATGGCTAAAAATATTAGTTCATGGGAAAAAAGTTCCCCATAGGAATATAAACAAGTGAAAATAAAATTAAAAAATTCTAAAAATTTGTCCCTTAATATTTTTAAGCTAGAGAGGTGATTACATTGGGTCTGATCATTATTTTCACACTATCTCTACTCACTATTTTTTCACTCTTTTATTTTTAGTCGACCTCCCATTCTCACGAGTATTCTTGTTTTATAATATTCTTTCATCAGTTTACACTTTATGCTTTAATTATTTTAAGCATTCAAATATTAAAAAGCAATCTATATTTGACTTGCATCTATTTTTCTGCATGTGGATTACTTGTAGTTTAGTTTTGTTTAGTTTTAGAAGTTTGTTCTTACAATGTTTACTTTTTATTGCTTTTGAGCATGTCTATTTATTGAATTTTAGATCATACATACGGTTATTTTGTTATTGCTTAACAAAAATTATAATTATCTACTATAATTTCTTCTTAAATATTTTTCAGTGTAGATTTAAATGACTGTAATATTTAATTTGAATTTGTGTCTAATGTATTTGGATGCCCATAAGCAGCTCTATGCTCAACTATATGTATATAGGTGGTGATTGTTTGTCCAAATTTAGGGGTTGGTTGGTTGCAATATTTAATTTGAATTTAGACAAGATTTAAGTTAAACCCTAAAGAGAAGTATTTGAAGGCAAGCAAATCTTATGGTTTACTAGATCTCTTTTTCTTCTTTTTTAGATTTTATTCGATTTAGTAAGTCTAACGATGAATGGGATTTAAAGGGCTACAATTATCTTCTTTCCAACTAACTTTTTCCCGTCTAATTGTTTATTTTTGTTCACACACAAGCTCCATAACTATAGATGTGCTCCTCACTGCCACTATAGATCTTGATCTCTGATGATGAGTTTAGACTGGATGAAGCACACAGAAGTGGTTGCACTACCAACAAATATATTGGAGAATTCTCAAAAGTTATGATCATCCAACATGGGCAAGGAGATGAAGTAATCCAATATTACTCACTAATCCATTTCTGAAGTGTTATGTTAGTATGGTTTAGTATTGATGCAATTGAATTAAATATATACATCATTTGTTAATTAATAAATAGATGGATGAATTTACCTAATTGATAGCACATTAATTAATTAAAGTTCTTAGATGTATTAAGTTGAATTTATTTAATTAGTTATAGTTATAATTATTAAGTTTAATTGTTTTGGATAAATAGGGATAAATTTATTCTCTTTAAGAAAATTGCTTTAATAACTAATTAATTATGTTAAATGAATAATAGGCACATGATTAAATCTTGTATTAATTTTGATCCTAAATTTAATAAAATATATTCAAATAGGTATCTTATTTAATTAGATTGAGCATCTTCCATATGAAACAAACTTTAGAATTCAATAGTTTAAAGATTTATTGAATCTTGATTTAGGGTTACTAAATTCAGACTTAAGAGATTTATTATTTGTTGCCAAATAACATGTGTTTAACAATGTTACTATTAATATTGAAAATATTTATCCCTCTTATAGTATTGGATGTGAATTTAAATATAAGCTCTTAGAATATTTGGAAGACTTGATTGAAGTTGCATGCTAAGAAATATTTTGTTATCAAATGAAACTTGATGGTATGCATAGTGATTTTGGTTTTGACAAAACTGGTGAAAAGGAAAAACAATCTTAGAGTTTGCTTTAGCTTACAATTTTATAATTATTAATGTATTGTTCATAAAAAGAGATGTGACACTATAAATTGTAAGAATTGACATTCTTAATTGTAAATTGATTAAAGAAAAAAGATTGATTATATTATCAACATTGCATGTTTATTTCAGGAAATTAACTTATCAACCAATCAATTGCTATTAATTTTTTATTTGAAGATTAAGTTGAAAAAATTTTAAGTTTAAGCTGTGTTCTATGGATATTAAACAGCATACTCTTAGTTACCTCTCCAGGAATGTACTGTAAAATTGTATCAAAACTTGAGCTATGGAGAACTGATATAGAATTTTAAGGGTTTTATCTTAATAGATCCAAAATAAAGTACATTGAGGGCAATTTTTATCATAATAAAAACCATAATAAAAGTTATAATATTTGAGGGCTTGACATTTGATGAATATGTTATTAAGAAGGATGGCAGTTCAAATATCTTGGAATAGAAGTTTATGTGGTTGATAGAATTTAGGTAGGTTGGATGAAATGGAGGTACACTTTGAAGTCATTTGCAATAAATAATTTCACTTAAACTTCAAAGGAAAGTTTTAAATATCAACTCTAAAACTAGCAATGCTATGTAGGGTAGAATATTGACTTGTAAAGCATGATGTACTAATAAAATGTATGTTGTAGGGATGAGAATGCTTTGGCAGATGGGTGGGTACATACGAAAGGATACAATGATAAATGAAAACATTTACAACAAGGTTCACATAGCTCCAGTTGAGGATGGGCTCAGAGAGACCTTTAGTTAGGAAGTCGGATTATGAAACTTACTCATGCTAAAAATTATGTGAGAAGCTTTAAGGAGTGATCTTACATATTGTGAGCTAAGTCTAGGGTGCTATTTGATTGTGCACAATGAAGCCAAAGGATTCATTTAGCCAACTCTACTTTGTGGGACTAAGATTTGGTGGTGCTGTTTGTGTAATGACCCTAGGTCATTTTGAGAAGGACATTAAAATCTTGCTAAATTCAAATTCTGTTGTTTTCCCGCAAATCTCAGTTTTCGGTTGCATCTCCCGCTAAAATCTGTTTTTGTCAAGATTTTCTGTTACACGTTGATTAAATTTTTGATTAACGAGGTTTCTCAAATCCAATTAATGTTAAATTGAAATTTAAATTTGTCATTAAGCACATTAAATTAGAAGAAGGGAAGACAGGAAACGAAGGTTTTAGAAACCGTCGGCAATTAAGACCGACGGTTATATTAGCAAAGAAATGTTAACCGCTCGACTCCTTCAGCTCCCATGATCACGCGATTTCCTTATTTCCCTAATTCCCGTAACCTACGCTCGTTTCAGCGTCTCCCTGGCCGAACAAATCGGGTGTGCATTACGCACGCACACCCTATTTAACCGAGCGTATGCCGTTCGGTTTCTCCCCACTCAATCGCTCCTTACTCTCGACCCCCTCGCCTCTTCCTCTCTTCCGCTCAAGTTGTACGAGCATACCTGAGTCGACGACGAGACGTATCGGTGGGAGTGTCTTGTGTGACCAACAACGAGAGTCGACAGGAGCAATGTCGACGCCTCAACACGCACGCACGACCCGATCCTTCCGCCTCTGCGCCGATCACCGTTCTCCTCTTCCGTTCGTTTTTGCGCCAACCCTTCTGTACGTTTGACCGAGTATAAGGTACGATCTCCTTGCCCTTCTTCTTTTACCTTCAGCCGATCGAGAGAGAGAGCCGAATGCTAGGAGTATCAATTTAGGGAGATCAGTAAAGCACAATTATTCTATTTTTAATAGAGTTGCCTGTGAAGTTTTGTAGTATATAATTTATATATATATAATCTTATTAAATCTTTCCTTATTAAATCCATGATTAAGTGAATTTTTTGAGGGAGATTAGACAACTAATGATATTTTTGAGTAGATCTATTATAATAGGCAATGTTCTATTTTTTTTTCTCTTTGTTGCTTGTCATACTAAGGCGATTGGTTATAAATATATATTAGCCGTTGCCAAGAATGGATTGATCCTTTTGAGAGATTGATCAATTCGTTGAGTTTCAAGATCATTAAAATAAACAAACCTATGAATATAATCAGCACTTTCTAGATGTCATTTTGACATACATTACCTTGTAGATTTATTTTATAACGATTTTATCTAATCAAATAATCAATCTCTTGGGTCTATGATTTAACCTACTTGCTTGATTTCTTTAAGCATTTTATTGATTAAATTGGTCAAGAATATGATTGATCCTTTGAAATTCATAGTTCCTAACCTAGGTCAAAGTCTTGAGAGGATATTAAATATTGAGAGAACCATAAACTAATGAAGATCAGCTTAGAAAGGATTCTATATGCTTTAATAATAATGACAAACATTTTCAAAGACTAATAAAATTACAAAACATAACTTTTGCAGACACATCGAGTCTCTTAGTACCACATCAGAATTGCGTGTGATTCATTTATTTTCTACACAAAGGTATACTGGATATTATTTTTATGTTTTCTACCTTTTTGCTGCTTAAGCATCGCTTTGTGCATGTTTTATATTGTTATTTAATGCTTTACTCTTACTGCTAATAATGCAAGAGAGGCAAAATGATGTTTATGTATCTTGTGAATGTTGCAAAGGGTTTCGAAACGGAGGTTGAATTAAGTTAGCGACGGGGCTAGTCCATCTGGAGTTATAAAGGTGCTATCTGGAGCCTTTGAGGGGGCCCAGGTAAAGGTTATGCTTAAATGCATATATGATGTCATCTGGAGCCTTTAAAAGGGGCCCAGGTGAAGGTTTTCATCTGGAGCCTTTAAAGAGGCCCAGGTGAAGGTGCCCTCTGGAGCCTTTAATGGGGGCCTAGGTAAAGGTTATGCTTAAATGCATCTTTATGAATCTAGCCTCATGATTTTGGCTTTGCCCATCAGAACTGCTAACATTGCTTCATAATATAAAGTCATAATATAAACATAAATTCTTATGCGATTACTATTTGAAAATTTGGTATGTGACAAAAGAATATTTATTTTGCAGAAGTATGATCATCTTTTTTTTGCAATAAATTATATTTCCTTGCAATTATTATTATTTTTACCTTCCGCTTTTGCTTTAAGTATATTCTTAATATCCTTTATATTTAGAATGTGCACAAAAGCATTATTTTTTTAATGCCAGATCAGATACAGCTGGAGGAGGCTGATATAATTTAAAGTCGTTAGAAAGAAGCGTGGCACGGGAAATTAATTTACCCTTTGAGGATTAATTTTTTTTTTTTTTTGATAATGACAATTATGTAGTAAAATTTTGGATGCTATTTACTTTAATTTGAATTAATGTTATTTGTTTATACTTGAATGGCTCTGGATGTTGTTTAACTACTATTTTACTTAACATCCAATATGATTCTGCGGAAGGATGCATCTGATGTTAGATTGGTTGTTACCAACCAAACCTGGGTCATCACAGTTGGTATCAGAGAAAGATTGGAAGTTTTAGAGTAAAATAGTATTCGACATAAGAACCATAATTGAGAAATTGTTCAACTTAAAATACAAATAAACTAGAGCAAAATATTTTGTAGAAAACTAGTGACACAATAAGGCTATTGTTGGAACAAAATATTTTGTAGAAAATTAGTGAGATAATAAGGCTACAAAACATTTTGTAGGAAACGATTATAAGTTTGGATTTTAACAGATGAATTCTCCCAATCATTCGGCAGAATACTCAGAGGCTGACCTAAGCCAAGAAGGGTCTCGGCGAATAAACATCAATGAACCTAATTTCAGCCCTCCTACCACTGAAGATCGGGTACGGGAATTGGAAGACAAGGAGAAGGCTCGTGGTGAGAATTTGACAATATTCATGTGTGTCTCTAGCCTCCAAAAAGAGGTGCAAAAATTGAAGGAGGCACTACGAATAGTACTTCCTAAGTTGGCATAATTTACCTTGGAAAAAGAAGAACACGAAGAACGTATCACAAACTTGGAGGAAAGAAGGAGCATATAGATTACTCTTAATTATTTATTCATTTATGTTATAAAAGAACTATGTTTTTATTTTATTTGCTATGGTTATAGTCGAAATTTCCCTTCCCTATGCAAAATCTTAAATAGTAATGTGCAAGAGTTGTTAAGATTTTCTCTTCTTAATAGATGAATCTAGAAAAATATTATCCCGAATTACCCATCAGAGACTCCAGTGAAGGTCTCTCTACCTCAATGGCCATCAGAAAATAAAACAGAAAGACTATTGGAGATGATGGCACATATCTTAGCCAAACAAAATGACACCGCTGTTTATGTGCCCAAGTCTGTGCCAGCACCTCATAGAGAGCATCAACACAAAACCAATGAGGCCTTGAACGCTTTCATGAAGCTGAAACCGCCGTCTTATGACGGGATGACCCAACCAATGTAGGCGGAGAATTGGATTCAGGAGGTAGAGGGCAAGCTTGAAAATATAAGGTGCCTGGCCACTGATGCGGTTAGGTTGGCCAAGAGCCTGTTTAAAGGGGAAGCCGAACGGTGGTGGATGATCACCTACAGGACCAAGTTTGTTGGGTTGGACTTGCAAGACATTAACTGGAAGAATTTGCTGAGGTATTCAGAGCTCGGTATATACCCCTCTCTGCTCGAAAGATCTTAGAGGATCAATTTATCAGATTAAATCAAGGGGAAAGGAGTATAGCGGCTTATGAAACCGAGTTCGCCAAGTTATCCCATTACGCCCCCAAGCTGGTGGACACTGAGGCCTCTCGATGCAGCCGATTTCTGGATGGGTTAAGGGACCCAATTCAGACTAGCTTATTACCATTCAGGTACACCAGTTGTGTGGAGCTGTTGGATTGTGCAACCATGCTAGAATACAATGAACAAAGGATAGTTGAACGCCAAGGGAAAATGCAACATTCCTCCATTGACTCTCGAGAGACTTTCAAGAGATCTTGGTCTAGTAATCAAGCTAGAGTGTACCAGATCACGACCAAATCCACTAGGGAGAGGGCAAACTCAGAATGCCAGCGACCACACCCCAATGGCAGCTGTTATCACACCGGCAACAAGTGTTACCAATGTGGACGACCAGGTCATAATTATCGAGTCTGCAGAGCCGTCAGAACCATTGATGGGGATATTCTCCTTGTGCATCGGCCCCAGGGGACAGGCATGCCAAATCATCTACCCCCGCCGCTAAGTCAGCTCGAAAGAAGGGACCCGCTACAGGACCTTCTGCCACTGCAAGAGTTTATACTCTAACTCCAGTTATGGCTCCGGAGGACCACAATGTCGTGACAAGTATTTTTTAGTACTTGCTCAATAAATTATTTTTTGAAGATATTATTATCATTTCATTAAATATTAGGTACCTTACATTTCTTCAATCACCCGTGTATAATTCAATTTGATACGGGTGCAAGCCACTCATTTATTTCTGAATCGTTCATTGGGAAGTTACAATTGTCATGCCTTGAGTTAGAAGAGAAACTAACTGTGGGATTACCATCCGGTGCCATCATAAGAGCGGGAAAATTTTGTGAATGCGATATTCCAATTAGTGGCAAAATATTTGAAGCCACATTAGTAGTCCTCCCTATTGCGAACTTCGACATTATCTTGGGGATGAACTGGCTAACCCGCCATCAAGCAGTGATTGACTGCCAACGTAAAAAGATACCCTCATGAAATCAGGGAGACCAGTGAAATTTGTAGGGAGGCTAAGCACCATTGCATCGCTCATCAATGCCATTCATGCAACCAAACTGATACAGAAAGGCTGTGAAGCTTATCTAGTGTCGATGATGGGAGATGTAGAGGGAACTATTCCTTTAGCAGAGACAAGAATTGCAAGAGAATTTCGAGACGTGTTCCCTAAAGAATTGCCAGGAATACCTCCTGTGTGGGAAATAAATTTCACTATCGACCTAATTCCTGGAACCCTACCAATATCGAAAGTACCCTACAGAATGGCTCCCAAAGAACTACAAGAGCTGGACAATCAATTAAAAGAGTTTCTCATCAAGGGCCTCATTCGCCCTAGCATGTCACCATGGGGAGCTTCTGTGTTATTTGTCAAAAAGAAAGATGGTACCATGAGGATGTGTATTGATTATCAGGAATTGAACAAGGTCACAATCAAGAATCGATATCCTCTTCCTCGCATCGATGACTTGTTTGATCAACTCGTTGGAGCAGTAGTATTTTCCAAAATTGACATTCGATCCGAATACCATTAGGTGAGAATAAAAGATGAGGACATCCCAAAGACAGCGTTCCGAACGAGATACAGACATTACGCTCCATCGTTATTCATGGTAAAGGGTCTTAAAGCCTCATCTGGATAAATTTGTGATTGTCTTCATCGATGACATCTCGATATATTCCAAGAATGAAGAAGATCACGAAGTTCATTTGCGAGCAGTCTTAGAGACCCTGAGATCTAATACATTATATGCAAAATTCTCCAAATGTGAGTTATGGTTGAATTCTATAGCTTTTCTGGGGCATATGATAAGTGCCGAAGGAATCCAAGTGCATCAAAAGAAAATCATTGCCATTCAAGAATAGGCACAACCTACATCTGTAATAGAAATCAGAAGCTATCTAGGTCCCGCTGGTTACTATCGAAAGTTTGTGCAAGAATTTTCTCAAATCTCAGCTCCACTTACCAAATTAACACAAAAGATGGTACCCTTTGTTTGGGGCTCAGAATGCGAAGAATCCTTTCAGAAATTAAAGTATGCCCTCACGACCGCTCCTGTTCTTACATTACCTCAAGAAAGGATGGACTACCATGTTTTTACCGACGCGTCCAAGGTAGGACTTGGATGTGTCTTAATGCAAAATGGAAGGGTAATTGCTTATGTCTCACGCCAGCTAAAGGTGCATGAAAAGAACTATCCGGTGCACGACTTAGAGTTAGCAGCAGTTGTCTTTGCACTTAAGATATGGAGATATTATTTGTATGGAGTAAAATGTGAAATATTCACAGATCATCAAAGCCTCAAATACATCTTTACTCAAAGGGAGTTAAATTGTCAGCAAAGGCGATGACTGGAACTCCTTAGTGATTATGATCTAGATATTCAATACCACCTAGGAAAGGCCAATGTCGTGGCAGATGCCTTAAGCAGGACATCAATTAGCACACTTAACACGATGACCATCAATAAGGATCTGGTTAAGGAGCTGAATAACTAGGGATAGATCCGGTAACAATGAACCAACTAAATACCATTTCGACTACAGGAGTTGCAGATTTAACATTAGAGGAGCGCATAAAATTATCCCAAGAGAAAGATTCAGAGTATCAAAAAATGAAGCAGCTTATCTTTGGAAGGAAAGAATAATCATCTTCAAGAAAAGGACGGCTACATTTATTATAAAACTCGATTGTGGGTGCCCAATGATAAAGAATTACGAAAGGTGATATTACAAAAAGCGCATTATTCAAGATATAATATTCATCCTGGGACTTCAAAAATGTACCACGACTTAAAGAAAATATATTGGTGGTTTGGACTAAAGAGAAATGTGGGAGAATTTGTTGTGCATTGCAATACATATAACTTAGTGAAAGCGGAACATCAAAGGCCAGTAGGACTCTTACAGTCTCTATCAGTCCCAGAATGGAAGTGGACTGATATTGCCATAGATTTCGTTGTTGGTTTGCCTCAAAGCAAATCGAGAGCTGATACCAGATGGGTCGTCGTTGACAGACTCACAAAGTCAGCTCATTTTCTACGAATAAGACAGACTGACCCTGTGGAGAAGCTTGTTATAACTTATATTAAAGAAATCATTCGGCTGCACGGAATCCCAAAATCAATTATATCAGACAGGGACAATAGATTCACTTCTTGATTTTGGAAAGCTGTACACCATGATTTAGGCACCAATCTTGCAATGAGCACTGCTTTTCATCCTCAAACTGACGGGCAAACCGAAAGAGTTAATCAAGTGCTAGAAGATCTTTTAAGCTTTGCATATTGAACTTCAGTGGAAATTGGGAAGAACATTTGCCCTTAATTGAGTTTGCTTATAATAACAGTCATCAGGCCAGCATTGGAATGGCGCCATACGAAGCCTTATACGGAAAAAAATGTCTTACACCTCTATCCTGGTCAGAAGTTGGAGATGTCCAAATCTATGGAACCGATTTTATCGAAGAAACTAACAAAAAGGTTCAGTTGATAAAGTTAAGAATAACTGCAGCCCAGGATCGTCAAAAGAAATATCACGACTTAAGACACAGGATGCTGGAATTTCAGGTAGGAGATTTTGCTTATTTGACAATAAGCTCAATGAGGGAGTATATCAATTTGGCATATCAGGCAAGTTGAGCCCGCGATATGTGGGACCATTTGAGATCATTGCTCGAATAGGGAACTCTGCTTATCGTTTGAAGCTACTGGAGAATTTTCTAGAGTACATGATGTGTTCCATATATCTCCTTACGTAAATATTTGCAAGAACCATCTCATCAACTAGTAGCTCCTGGAACGGTAATTCTTCCAGATCTGACGTATATGGAAGAACCAGACTAAATTATAGAATGAGATAATCGTTGATTGAGGAAAAGAACTAGTCCTATGGTTAAGGTGCAATGGAAAGGTCACAGTGCCAAGGAAGCAACATGGGAAAGAGAGGAAGATATGAGAAAGGAATATCCCAGGCTCTTTTAGAATTCAGCTAATTTTAATTAAACTTTTTTGCATTCAAATTAATGTTTTCTATTTCGGTGTAATGTCGAGGATGACATTATTTTTAAGTGGAGGAGTTTGTAATGACCCTAGGTCATTTTGAGAAGGACATTAAAATCCCGCTAAATTCAAATTCTGTTGTTTTCCCCCAAATCTCAGTTTTCGGTTGCATCTCTCGCTAAAATCTGTTTTCGTTAAGAATTTTTGTTACACGTTGATTAAATTTTTGATTGAAGAGGTTTCTGCAAATCCAATTAATGCTAAATTAAAATTTAAATTTGTCATTAAGCACTTATTAAATTAGAAGAAGGGAAGACACGAAACGAAGGTCTTAGAACCGTCGGCAATTAAGACCGACGGCTCTATCAGGAAAGAAATGTGAACCACTCGACTCCTTCAGCTCTCGTGATCACGCGATTTCCTTATTTCCCTAATTCTCGTAACCTACGCTCGTTTCAGCGTCTCCCCTGCCGAACAAATCGGGTGAGCGTTACGCATGCACACCCTATTTAACTGAGCGCATGACGTTCAGTTTCTCCCCACTCAATCTCTCCTTACTCTCGACCCCCTCGCCTCTTCCTCTCTTCCGCTCGAGCTATAGGAGCCTACTTGAGTCAATGACGAGATGTATCGGTGGGAGTGTCCTGTGCGACCAGCAACGAGAGCCGACGGGAGCACTGTCGATACCTCAGCACGTACGCACGACCCGATCCTTCCGCCTCTGCGTCGATTGCCACTCTCCTCTTCCACTCGATTATGCGCCAACCCTTCTGTACGTTTGACCGAGTATAAGGTACGATTTCCTTGCCCTTCTTCTTTTACCTTCAGCTGATCAAGAGAGGGAGAGCCGAATGCTAAGAGTATCAATTTAGGGAGATCAGTAAAGCACAATTCTTTTATTTTTAATAGAGTTGCCTATAAAGTTTTGTAGGTATATAATTTATATATATATATATATATATATAATCTTATTAAATCTTCCCTTATTAAATCCATGATTAAGTGAATTTCTTGAGGGAAATTAGACAACTAATGGTATTTTTTAGTAGATCTATTCTGATGGGCAATATTCTTTTTTTTTTCTCTCTTTGTTGCTTGTCATACTAAGGCGATTGGTTATAAAGATATATTAGCCGTTGCCAAGAATAGATTAATCCTTTGGAGAGATTGATCAATTTGTTGAGTTTCAAGATCATTAAAATAAACAAACCTATGAATATAATCAGCACTTTCTAGATGTCATTTTGACATACATTACCTTGTAGATTGATTTTATAACGATTTTATCTAATCAAATAATCAATCTCTTGGGTCTATGATTTAACCTACTTGCTTGATTTCTTAAGCATTACATTGATTAAATTGGTCAAGAATATGATTGATCCTTTGAAATTTATAGTTCCTAACCTAGGTCTTAAAGTCTTGAGAGGATCTAAAATATTGAGAGAACTATAAACTAATCAAGATCAATTTAGAAATGATTATATATGCTTTAATAATAAAGACAAACATTTTCAAAGACTAATAAAATTACAAAATATAACTTTTGCAGACACATCGAGTCTCTTAGTACCGCATCAGAATTGCGTGTGATTCATTTATTTTCTACACAAGATGCATTGGATATTATTTTTATGCTTTTTACCTTTTTGCTGCTTAAGCATTGCTTTGAGCCTGTTTTATATTGCTATTTAATGCTTTACTCTTATTGCTAATAATGCAAGAGACAGAGAACGACTACATACGACTTTTTACAAAAGGAAAAGAGGTAGTAGGGGAGAAGATTACTCGTTTGATCGAATATGCTACTAAACAATCATTACCTGTAATCAATTATAATATAAATTTTTGTTAAAATACTATTTTTATATTTCTTATTTTAAATTTTTAAAAGGACTTAATAGTTGTCTCACTAGTTGACCTTTAATCTTTTGTATAAATATCTAGTATTCAGAGTTTGTCTCGATGTGGCACCACTATTATGTGGCCCCAATTGAAACAATGCTTTACCCCTAGATCTGAACTTAAATTTTGTATAAGATCCCAATGGTGCATAAATGGGGGCAGAAGACCAGGCAATAACGACCAGGCAAGGGGCGCAACAAAGTAGGTTCTAGTGAGAATGTAAGAAGTAGATGAGACGTTAGTCGAATGTACGCGGCCGGATTTCCTCAGCTGAGGCCGGCATGCCTCTGTTGGTTGGGCCTAATCTTTTATATAAAAAATATTTCGATGATGTTTATGTATCTTGTGAATGTTGCAAAGGGTTCTGAAACGGATGTTGAATTAAGTTAGGGACGAGGCTAGTTCATTGGGAGTTATAAGGGTGCCATTTGGAGCCTTTGAGGGGGCCCAGGTGAAGGTTATGCTTAAATGCATATATGATGCCATTTGGAACCTTTAAAGGGGGCCCAAGTGAAAGTTGCCATCTGGAGCTTCTAAAGAGGCCCAGGTGAAGGTGCCCTCTGGAGCGTTTAAGGGGGCCCAGGTGAAGGTCATGCTTAAATGCATCTTTATGAACTTAGCCTCATGGTTCTGGCTTTGCCCATCAGAACTGCTAACATTACTTCATAATATCAAATCATAAACACTAACATAAATTCTTATGCGATTACTATTTGAAAATTTGGCATGTGACAAAAGAATATTTATTTTACAGAAGTATGATCATCTTTTTTTTGCAATAAACTATATTTCCTTGCAATTATTATTATTTTTGCCTTCCGCTTTTGCTTTAAGTATATTTTTAATATCCTTTGTATTTAGAATGTGTACTAAGATATTATTTTTATTGTGCCAGATCAGATACAGCTGGAGGAGACTGATATAGTTTAAAGTCGTTAGAAAGAAGCGTGCCGCGGGAAATTAATTTACCCTTTGAGGATTAATTTTTTTTTTTTTGATAATGGCAATTATGTAATAAATTTATGATGCTATTTACTTTAATTTGAATGAATGTTTTATACTTGAATGACTCTGGATGTTGTTTAACTACTATTTTACTTAACCGCCAATATGATCCTGCGGAAGAATGCATCCGATGTTAGATTGGTTGTTACCAACTTAACATGGGTCATCACAGTTTATTTTTGTACTACTTGGTGCCAAACATCTAAAATACTTTTATGGAAGATTGTTTAAACTTTGAACTTTTCTTTAGAAATGCTTGAGAAGTATTTTTAGTTCCGTAAGTTGCAACAAAATTCTGAATGTAAATTCTGAAATGTGGGGGAGGATAAGTTTGGACACAAGCACGGCATCCCACTTCCGTTTGTGTTCATATTTGTCTAAAACGCACAAAGTTGCCCTTTATAGAATTGTCCATCTGTCTTCATTATTGCCCTAATCAACCGATTCTATGGAATTATTTAATAGTTGGCCATACCATATCTTATATAAGTTCTTATCTTACTTAGGCTTAATTATTATATAAGACAATTGGATTAATACTATTAATTGTTATTTTAGTTTCATTTACAGATTAACCTTCATTTAAGGCTTCTCCCTTCTTCATCCTTTTCAACGTTTTCATTTACAGCATTTGAATACTTTTGTAGTTCTGCTTTTTCACCTTATGCTTTATTTAGTTGCAAAGGAGATTGTATATCTGCAAATAATTAACCTTTTTATTCAAGTAGTTAACTTTTGGATAAAAATAGCTGATATTTTTAAAATGGTTTAGGTATTTCAACTTCGTGTTTTGAATTTCAAATCATCCTAATTTACTTATTATTTTTCAAATTGGAAGATTTTGTCCCTTTTATTTATTGCAAAAAGTGGTTTATGGTTGACGTAATTGTTCAGTAGTTTAAAAAAAAATCTATAGCAATTCTAGCAATGGTTGTTATTACTTAGATCATTTCGTCTACAGTTCCTAGTTCCAATGTATATAAGGATTTTTCTTCTGTCTGCTACTGATTTACAGATGTAATTGACAGATGATACCTCTCCAGCTCAAGTGCTTCAAGGAAGCACGAATCAGCAGAAAGGAAATTGCCCAGTTTGTCGTAAGGTGTTTGATGCCAAGGATATTGAACATGTTATTGAATATCTTTCTGCAAACCCATCTGTCAAGGTAGGAATATTCCCTCCCTATGTGAATTGTTTGCATTAGCGTTATAACAATAATACTTTTCTTGAGACAAGTTGAGTTTTTTATTTTATTTCCTTGCTGCATATTATCACACAGTAGCATAGTAATCATACAAATTTTTTGTCTTTTTTTCCAAAAATTTATTTTTCAGGAAAGTTCTATTGACATGTGATGCAGGCTCTTCTTGAAAAAAATATTAAAAGCATAATAATAAATTAAAGAATGAAAAAATAAAGTAATGTTGTGCAATTCTTCAAGGCTGGCAAGGAGAGAACCTCTCCTACAAACTTCTAGTCATCTTATTAAAGATCAAAATCTTCAAATAGTGGAAAGAAAAGTCTTAATACTCACAATAACATTATCTGCCATGCTCCAGATTCTTATTTTTATTGCATAAGAGTTAACAAAGTGCTAACAACTAATAAATTTCTAATAAATTTAAAGGTATTGACTAGAAAAAGTATGACACATTATGAAATCTAAAAACAATTATTTAATATCTTAATGAGTAATAACAATTTATTTTTATAAACTATGCTTACATTAATTCCCCTGGTTTTATATCACTGGTCTGGTTAGTCATGGAGATATCACACTCATCGTAAATACAATCTTTATCATGTATGAATCCTTTATACTTCCAATGAACAAGAAGATTGCATATCTTGAAAGAAGACTAGCGAGCTTATCCAAAAGTGTAGGTGAAAGATTGTATTTAATTCTAGAAGAAAGTATGAATTCTATTAATTTCATTTGGTAGAACAATTGCATAAGCATAAGTTCCCACTTTTTTATTTATTTAAGATGGCTTCGAGGTTCTAGTGTTAATAAAGTGAGCAAGTGCCAGTAGGATATATTGTTGGAAGTATGATTCTAGCTCCTAGAGATCAGCACCATACATATTATCCCTTTTTTATCATGGCTTCCAGTTTTGAATGAATTCATTGACGTCTCTTTCCTGCACCAAACGTGCTTCGTTAGCAATTTGTGAATTTGCTCACTGTGTTAATCCTTTCCAGAACTGTTTCAGGAGGGTTGAATTTTTTTCCTTTTCTACATATAATGTCTCCTATAAATAGAGATCATTACCTATTGTATTACAACTAGGGATAAAAACTAAGGGAAAAAAACTCATCCTTCAATCCTTTTATTTTATCTTTTCCACTTATGTCAGAGAAAATAATAAAGTCTGCATGGTCCCTCTCTTTCCCGGCCCTTTATCCGTCCTTAATATCCAAATTTTGTGGTTATTTTCCTCTAAAATGTCAATCCTATCAGAAGCCACTGAATCTATTGATAACTATGTTATTGGGGAGATAAGGGAGGAGGTGTAGAGATTAAACCATTTTTTTATATTTTTATTTTTTATTTCTTGCTCTTTTGGAAAATATTTAAAGTTTTTGTAGGGAGTTTTTAATATTTAAATTTTGTGGTGCTATGAAATTGAAAATTCTCACATACTTTCAGCTTATGCAGTTCAGCATATTCCGATTATCAATGTATACTCTAGAATAGACCTTTCTATTTTGCCATTCCTTGCAAGATGACTTATCAAGCACTTGCACATCAGCACTAGCTAGATTTATCGAGTCATCCTTGCAAGATGACACCTACCATAAATAGACCTTTCTATTTTGCCATTCCAATCAAAATTTAAAATTAAATTTTGACATTTGAAGATTTGAGGAAATATTTTGTCAATTATATGGGTTGATTATTTATTTTTGAAAGATTTCTATAAGTTTGTATTGTAAATTTTCCAATTAAAATTAATTTCAAATTTAATTAAAATTGAGTAAAATCTGAGTTTGGTTTTGAAGGAAACATTTTGCAATTAACTAGAGGTTTAATGATGTTATATAAGGGAATTCTGAATTAAAATTAAATTGTTGAATGAATTCAAGTGGCTGTTGCATGTGCACCTCTGCAACATGCCATTAAAAATATATTATTTACATCAAGTTATTAGATTACTCATATATTACTTAGAGTTAAAGTGAGAACAACACGAAATGTAGTTGGCTTTACAACATGATTTTAGGTTTTTATGAAATCAAACCCATGAACTTGATGGAGTTCATTTGCCACTAAACATGCTTTGTACAAGTTAACATAGCTATGAGTTCCACTCGACTTTAAATGTCCATTTATGCCCAATTGCTTTCTTGTCAATTTGAAATGGAACTAAACTCTGCACAATTTTCTTGGAAAAACATGATATAAAACAGTCATTGCAATTCATGAATGCTCATTTTGCATAGATTCTAATTGGGAGTGACACTTATAGATTGGAAGATATAATTTTATGATTTTGTATGACAATCTTTTCTCTTGTATTATTGAGTATTTTAACCTTGCAAGCTAGGAGAAGCAATAGCGATACATGTAAATATTGTTTATGCTTGTGGAAACTAGAATACAGCTCAATGTGGTGCAGTAGATTTGGGTGTACCTGGCTACAGCTTGAAGTGTGTTGATGCAAGAACGAATCAATGTGGTGAAGTTTCAAGTGCAATGGAATAGCTTTGGAGTGGAACATAGGCTAGTTGCAGAGCTTGGAATAACTTTGGGTCAACCATAAATCAGCCTGGTGCAAATGTGACGCAAATAGGATCAAGTGAGCCTAAAGGGTGTTGAAGGAATTGGACTAGGCAGAGGAGACGACGCTTGGGTATGCTTGAGCGCCGAAACTTTATCCTGCAACCGAGGCTTGGGCGCTTGAGCACGTTCAAGCACTAAGGATTATTTCTAGAGTTAGCAGAACACGTGGCTTGGGCACGCCTAAGTGCTGGAGGCATTGAACTTATTCGGCGGGCCAAGCCTTGGGCGCGTCCAAGCGGTGGCATCTTCTTAGACAACAGAGCCAGAGATCGAAACCTGGGCACTTGGGCACGCCTTGGCATCAGCAGTTGAACTAAGCAAAGTTAGAATAGAGAGGCGGCCCAACGAGCATAAGAACATCAAACCTTGAAGGTGTGCTAATCTTGTCCCTGATGAGGCATTTGGGACGTGACTGGGAGGTGGTGTTATGAAACACCATGCCTTGAGGATTATGAAGGTGCTGCCAAGGTAAAGAAGAAGATGGTGACCTGTATTCAATCTCCAAGAGAGATGTTTTTTATTTGTGGAGACTCAACTGCAGCCCAAAGTGGTGCAATGGATTTAGGTTCACTTAACTATAGCTTGATGTGCGTTGATGCAAGCACAAACCAAAGTGGTGAAGTCTCAAGTCGAATGGAATGGATTTGGAGTATACCATGGGCTTATTGCAGAGCTTTGAGTGACTTCGGGTTATACGGATTAATCGGGTGAAATTGGATGTGAATCAGATTAGTTGAAGTTGAAGGGTGCTAAAGGAAATGGACTGGGTTGAGGAGCCAACGCTCGAGAGCTGGAGAAGATGTTCCTGAAACTCAGCTTAGCCGAGTTGAGGCTTGGGTGCTCGTGCGCACCCAAGTACTCAATAAAATGTACTTGAATTCAGTTAGACCGAGTCTTGGGCGTGCCCAAGCGCTTAGGATTGTGCCTGGAGTCAACATAACTCTTGGCTTGGGCGCGTCTAAGCGTTGGAGGCATTGAACTTATCCAACGGGCCGATCCTTGGGTGCCCAAGCGGCGATATTTCTTTAGACAAAGGAGCTAGAGACTGAGACCTGAGCGCTTGGGCGTGTCAAGGCGTCAACAGTTGAACCAATAGGAGCCAGAGCAGTGGTTTGGGTGCGCCCAAGTGCTTTGTGTATTTTTAAACAGCCGAAGCAACCTGAGAGCTTGTCGCTTGGGTCAGTGAATGCAACATTTGTGTATTTTTAAACAGACGTTGGTCAGTGAATGCGAAAATTTGGAACCATTTTGGCCCAAGAGATGGAGAAATTGGACACATGGCCTGTCTAAGAGGGGCAGGCCAGTCATGTGCAAACATCCAAGGGCCCTTAAGGCCAGATGGACGGTTTGAAGACTGTTTGGAGGTCTATAATAACCTAAGATGCTTAGGGTTTATGAGAATGTGATGTTGGGCTGTGTGTGTGGTGGTTGTATGTTGAATTTGTTGAGGTTGAGTGTTGTGAAGAAGTTGTAAGGAGAGCTGAGAAAAACCTGATAGCTCTTGAAGAGAGTAAGATCTCTTTTGTATATTCTTTTTGAATCATAGTGAAATTTTTTGTGGTGTGACTCTATGGTTATTTCATTGTTCTTGGGGGTTTTCACATAAAATTTGTATGTGCTTGTGATATTGTGTTTTTCTCTTTTTGTTGCCTTGCCTGTGCTCTCAAAGATAACAAGGACAGAGGATCCCTCGAAGCTTCCGCGACTTCCTCGTTTGTGCTTGACGAGGTGAACTTAATAGTGTGGCTAAACCACAACAAATATGTTGGGATTTGTAATTGAAGCTAATTGATCACAACAAATCATAGTGAAATTCTTTGTGTCGTGGTTTTGTGGTTATTTCATTGTTCTTGGGGTTTTTCACATAAAATTTGTGTATGCTTGTGATACTGCATTTTTCTTGTTTTTGTTGTCTTGCCTGTGCTCTCAAAGGAAGGTAACAAGGACAGAGGATCCCTCGAAGCTTCCGTGACTTCCTTGTCTGCGCTTGACGAGGTGAACTCAATAGTGTGGCTAAACCACAACAAATATGTTGGGATTTGTAATTGAAGCTAACTGATCACTAGTAATGGGAGTGTATGTGGGATCATTTATGGAAGAGAGTATGAGGGTGGTGGGCATGACAAATGTTGATTAAATGTTGGTTGGAATGATGAATGCGGTGTTTAACTATTGGAATTGTTGAAACCATTGCAGTGGTTGAGAATTTGTATATGATGGATATTTAATCTATTGTGGCTGAAGGTGGATTTTGAAGTAAATGTTGTTTGGGTGATAATTGAAATAAAGAAGTCGGCAGGATATGTAGCGTGTTTGGATGGGTAGGCATGTTTGGTGCTTACTCTGTGGATTTAGATGCTGTGGTTTGTTTTGAGAATAAAATATGAATTTCATTAATGTAATATTTCGTGAGATAAATATTTCATCAAGGAATTTGTATCTTTTGTGATTTATATAAATTATAGCCCAAAATGTATATAGCTTGGATTTAATTTATCATTTGCATTTATCTTATTATCTAACTTGATGAAATTGCAGCAAAATATAGTCCAAATCTTGACACCAAATTGCAGCTACAATACATTTTTTAGAGTAGCAAGGCTTTAGGCTGCAGCAAAATACTCAAAATTGGTTGTTGGGTTATGGCAAAGCTATGGACTGAATGCTGTATGCAGTACCTTCCTGGTCAAAGTGAAATCAATTTATTAAAGATTTGAAAGCTGCTTGATGAAATTGCATTGCGGTGATCTTTTGAACTGCGGTGAATCAGAAGGTTTTGATGAACATGAAGCTTGTTATGATCTTGTGAAAGAATCCTCAAATCTTCAATAGCATTAGTGCCTTATGCCCTATCCATGAACAGATAGGACGTGTCTTCTGCCAATGTACTGTGAACCAGGATCGGATTCACACTATTTTGCCCATTGTGTCCAAAGTTGTTTAGTCCATGGAATGATATATTATATAGTTTGAAATCTCAGCTCAACATTTATTGCTGTTGTTCTCGATTAATGTTTCATGTGCAAAAATACTCAAGATATTTGCGATGAGAATTCATAAATCATCATCCTAGACAAAATAGCGTATGCATAGAAGCAACTAGCCTTGATACTATCTCAGTTGGTCTTGTTATTTTGAATTTTAATATTTTGAATTAATGACAATTTTAAGAACTTTTGTCGGCAAATTACTATAAATGTGGGAAGAACTGGCTTTCTCTCAATGAAGAAACTGTAATTGCTTAGTTTGGAGTTGGATGATTGAAATAGAGGATATGTTTGACCATGACTGAAACCTTGGACATCACTGAGCTTGAGGAGGGTTTGGTAAACTAGCCATGATGAGGATGTAAAAAGAAAGAAAGGTTCTGTATAAATTTTCATTATTGAAACATGAGGAAGTGCTGCCGTTACACAGGTAGGCAACTAACTAATAGACTTACCATTAGAATTCTTATGTATTGCATTTAGTTAAAGGCTGCAACTATTATGCAATAAATTAACAAACTTTCTAACAAATAGGTTTCTTTTATATTTCATTTCATACATAATCGGAATGATTTTGCACAACAATGAAAATCTTTGAAGGTTTTTGTATTCTTTAGCAGGTTAAGAAGATGTATTTTTTTTTTCTTGAAATAATGTTCTTGGAATGCCTTAGCAGACTGAATCAAATACAGGGAAGGGTTGTTATAGTCATTTCAAAAGCAGTAGATTGTATTATCAAGGGCACATGCTACTGTTTATTCTTAATGTTGTGTTAGGCAATGTAGTCATATTATTTCAACTTTTTTTATGTTCTGTGTTTGCTTTAGACTTTCTCTAATTCCCTTAAATATGCTTTTAAACATATTTTCTAACAAGGAATTTATGAAAATAATTTCTCAATTGTCTGAACTTGGTTTCCCCAGCTATAAAAACTGATATTCGTGCATTTCCATCACTAAGTTTTTGTCTGTTTCACACAATGAGATATTCTTAGCGCAGCTATTTATCTTATGCTATACAAAGGAGTGATAAAAATATTGTTAATTATTCAAATACCCAAATGAAGTTCTCAAATAATGAAATGAAACAAGTGGGATGATTGTCAAACAGTGGTTCAATGAGTCAGTCAAACTATAAGCCAAACTGAGCTTGAGCTGTATAGCTAGTCTAAATTTTTTTGATCTTAAGCTTATTTATCAGCTCAAGCTCATCCGCAGGCCAGCTCGATAAGCCCATATTACTGTGCTTGTTTAGGATTTTGCTGAAGTGGTTAACGAGGAGGAAGGCAGAGGCGTTCTCTTCTCAGAGTCGGAGAAGAGCAGGAGACACAAGTTTGATGCAATTTTGAAGCTTCAGGAGGAAATGAAGGGTCTGATTGAACCCAGAAAAAGCCTCACAATAATGCCCGGAATGTTTCTATCCAATGAAACTGCCGAACCTTCATCTAAATTGGCATCAGAGGAGGAGGAGAAAACTGAAGAATTTCTCGAGCATCAAAGCCGAGGAGGTTTCTTGTCCATTAGAGCCACCTCTAGCAGCAGGCGCAAGAACATAATTAGCAGAAGGAAGGGGAGGTTCCAAGACTCTAACAAAGGGATCGGCTATAATAATAATACAGAATCCAGCAGAAAGCAATGGATCAACAAACCCATCGGCACTTCAAAACAATAACAGGTTTATTTTATTAATTTTTACTTTGTGAATTTTTTTATGCTCGGGTGTAATTTGCAATAAGAATTGTTTTCCTGCTTATTATATAAAAACACATTATTATAATGTAGTTTTGTCATAATGATTATTATTATTATAATTAAGCCTCAACAGCTTGTGCTGTTTTCAGTACATAAATAATACATTGTAAAATATTATAAATGTAAAAGAAAGGTAATTCGCAAGAATAGAAGTAATAATTCTATAATTTTGCAAAGAAAGAAAAGTATTCAATTCTTAGAATGTTTCATAATAACTAAGCATTTAATAGAGAAGCACACAAGCTTATCTATTTATATTCATTAATGTGGCTCTTAAAATTCATACATAACAAGTTTTTTTGTAATTTGCTTATATTTGTTAGGCAATGCCCACCGTTATATATCTCTATAGGTTCATAAAATTTATCTATTATGGAGCTATTATAATGATGAAAATCATGATATTTATCCCATAATACATAACAAAACTTTTAAGGGAAAAATTTAAAAATTTTCATGAAGAGTTGAAGCTTAATTTTTTTTTTTTTCTACAATCAAAAGTATGTGTTTGAGAATTAAGCCCCCTTGTGTTCCAATGCATCATAGGAAGAATTTTGAAAAAGGGGAATTCTTATGTTTTTGTGGGATCATTGTTGCTCTTACATATAACTATGCTCAAATTCGAGTTGCATTTAGAATCATCAGATTTATTAAGGGCTCATGTTTGGGTGGGGACTTCTTGGGGAGAGAAAGAGAATTACTAAGGTTTATATGATTATGGGAAATGACAATATTGATATAAGAAGTATTAACAGTCACAATACTCAAAGGCAGAGCTGCCTAAGTAATAGGATTGGCAATAGGTTTGGTGTGACTGTAGTTTTAGATATGGAAGGTAATTGTGGAATTGAGGGGTGAGCTTGAGATGCAGAAATCGATTTTCTTTTTCTTACATTACGCTTGATAGATTTGCATCTTGTTGGAGCTTCATGTTTGTCATATTTATAAAATGTTGTGAAGATAAATTGCTTACAATTATCACAAACTTTAGGTTTCCACATATAGATCAAACATTGAGAAAAGGCATTATCATTCAGATACAAACAAGCAATCTGTATAAATTTCAACACATAATCGAGCAAAAGAGCCATTTTCTTGTACATATTAAAGAATCTGCTATCATATGAACACCAATCTTGCCCCCAAAATTTTATCCCTAACTAATTTGGGGGTGATTAGTGCAATGACGAAATCCAATTTTTGATTTGAGGTCAAATTAATTAGGTCAATTTTCAGGATTTTTAAAATTTTCAGAATCATAATTTAATCTATTTGACATTTGATTTGGATTAAAATTTCAGGGTGAGGTCCTAGTGACTGTTTAAGAATATTAGAGTCAAAATTAGGACTTAATTTAGTCCTAATTGATCAGGGTAACAATATTAAGTTGTTACATTTAGCCAATTTTTGTTATGACAATACTAGTTTAGATACATCTCTCTTTTCTGATCTCTTAAGTCTAACCAGGGCTAGCTCTATAGATGGCTAGGATGGTATTTGTTACTCTCTTTTAGTTTAGCGGCTTCATTTAGTCAGGTCATATATTATCAGTTATGCATATTTTTTGTTCTCAGTTCATTTTTAGTTCATTTCAGTACATTTATTTCAACTCAGTGCTTTTAGTTCAATTACTTGCATATTTTAGGATGCTAGTTTTATTTCAGTTATTTTATGCTTCAATATATTTTTTTTTAATGCAAATCAGCACGTATTTATATGATCATAAACATATTAAGGATGAATTTACTTTTAGTTCTTTCAATTATTATATATATATATATATATATATATATATATATATATATATATACTATCTAACCTTGGTTGCAGCTTTGGGTTGAGATATGTTAATTTATATACTTTATTTTGTTTAATTATAAATGCTTAATTTTTAATTATCTTGCTCTTATTGCTTGTTGCACCTTAAATACTTGCATGCTTAGTAAAATGTGATATCTTGAATATTTAGTTTCAATTAATCAGTCTAAAATGTACTTAGACAATTTGTCTAACTGTAAATTTTCTCTTTCTTGGCTGAGGCCCTGACATTGTGATACCGATAATGTCAGACTCAGAGCTATTCGTGAAGGTAGCTTCAGGAGAGGAGCTTAGTCAGGAGGAGTGTCTTCCTCCTGCTGAGGCTTAGTTAGAATTTTGTTTCGTCTTGTAAAGACGAGTGTTCCTTTCATTTAAATTGATGTTTGTAATAATTAAATATTCTAGATGTATTTACTTTTTGCATTTTCATATTGAGCTGAGTTATTATTTTTACCTTTTTTTCTGATCTGTGGATGTGGATGTTATACTCTTACTTGGTTCTACTACTTTGATATCCTGATGCATGACTCTCAGTTCATGTGACAAGTCCTTCAGCTAAGGCGGGTTGGGTTCATGCCTGACTCGATTATAGCTAGGAGGGTTGCCACACGGTGATCGTATTCATTGTAATCATGTTAACCTTGGTGTTATCATGACTATGGAGGGTACGGGGCTCCACAGAAATGAACACTATAAGGTTCAATTTTGGTACATAGACATTCATGTGATCTTTATTTTGTGAGTTCATCTCTTACATCTAAGTTATAAAATCTGCATTTTGAGTTGAGTTTCTCATGAATTTGAATTAACTAATGGCTCACATGCATCCCCTCTTGATTTAGCCAAGGAAATAAGCTACTATGCTAAATGGGTTTATGTCACATCACCCATAGCTCTAAGTGTATCAGTGACCTCACATAAATTTAGAGTGAGCTATGAGTCTTAATCAGTGGTTCTCGGTTCACATGCGTCCCCTCTTAATTAAGCCAAGGTGATGTTCTACGAAGCTAAATGAACTTGTCACTTGAACTATGCTTAATGTGCAACAATCACCTCGCATAAATCAGGATTTAGCTATGAAGCTCAGAGAGTGTTAACAATTTCTCATGGCTTGACTGATCAAGCCTTGTCCAAGATTGTGCATGGGCTACTTCCGCACGACGAATGTTGTCACATATATTCATGACGTTAACGCTCAAATGCAAAGTCTTTGAATAAAATGATCAATGAGCTCTATGAGGTTTATATGATAAAATATATTTATTTATAGATTTGTATAGAGAATCATAAGTTTTCAATTATTTCATTCACATAGCATGCAAGTATTTCAGAATTTGAACAATCTTTCATTGATAAGAAGAGCACGATGTTTTACATTCATATAACCTTACATGCTTATACCTAACCCTCCCCAAGGAGGGTTTAGGTTGCCAATAAACTAGAAATGCAAGGAGAGAAGCAAGAGAAACTAATCCTTTGCATGAATTATACAAAGAAAGAAAAAGAATAAAGAAAGAGGTACAATACTAAGGAACATCTGTCACGTTCTCCTGGATCTTTCATCATTGGCTCTCTTTAGCTATTTGCTCTCTGTTCTTCTCCTCTTTTTTGGTCTGCAGCTTCTTCCTTCCTTGGGTAGGGAACTCTCATTTGATAGATCTCAGCATCACTTTTAGGTTAGGAACTCTTTCACTGAAAATTCAGAACCTTTCTTCCTCTCCAACCCTTGCTTTTATAACTCTCAAGACAGCTTCTCAGTATTTACACATCCAATTAATTGTCCATCTTGAGAGTTGAAATTGCATTTATTTTTATTCCTAATTTTTATTGGCAATGAGGATTTTCAATGCTAGCAATTGAATTCTGTTGTGGGAATATGAAGGAATTTAAGTCCATTTGCCTTTTCAATGCAAACAGGGAAGAGAGGAAATTGCAAGAAATGCAGCGAGCGCTACGGCTCGCTATAGTGCCAAGGCCTATTTTAGTCGAGTGCTTCAGCGTGATGTAATGCCAAGCTTTTTGTTTGATACGGTGCTGCAGTGCGCTGTAGCGCCAAGTCTTCTATTAGTCGGGCGCTACGGCACACTGTAACGCTATAATTTCTGTCTGAAGCGTTCTACGGCGTGTTGTAGTGTCCAAGTCTCTGTCGGAAACGCGCAACGGCGCACTGTAGCGCCACGGTTACAGTCTGAAGTGCGCTACGATGCACTGTAGCTCCAGGTTCTTTGTTTGATGGGAGCTACGGCGCGCTGCAGTGCCAAGTTTTTTTTTTTTGATAGGTGCTGCAGCGTGCTGTAACGCCATGGTTTTTGTCTGAAGCGGGCTACGGTGCGCTGTAGAGCTTTATTCTCTGGAATGATGCATTGTAGTGTCGTGCTACTTAAATTCTCCTTTCTTCTTGATATCAATTCCCTTATCCTGAAATGCCACAAAAATACTTATCAAAGTATCACTAATCTTATGAAAAATAAGAACACTAATTTATCTATATTTATTGGGTTCATCACACCCTCACACTTAACTTTTTGCTCGTCTTCGAGTAAGCAATGAATACCTTCTTTTGAATACTTAGAATCATTTAATCCTCTTCAGAATAGTTCTGAAATTCTTCTCTATAGTCTTAAAGTTGTTCAACAAAATGATGATTGAATAGGGGTACTACTCATTTATATTTGATTCAGTGTTTCCCTGCTCTTTTCACTTTCTTTTCTCTTTTTCTATTAAAACATTGAGTGATGTTGAGAACAAATGATTTTGGAAACCCTTCAAGTTCTTGTATTGGTGTAACTGAAGGTTGGTGTTCTTGAATTTTCATGCCATATGTGATTCTTCTTCTATAATGCATGCATATTATCTCTTTTGGGAAAGATATTTTTCTTCATCTTCATATTTCTTTTTAATAGCTTGGGAGAGAAATTTTTCTTCATCCGCTTTTTCTTCCTTTATTTTTTTTTTTTTTTCGAGGAGAGACAATTTTCTTTAACTCATTATTTATGCTATGCATTCAGTGAGTCCTATAGAAGCTTAACACAGTCATGATTTCACCATTCCTTCATTTATCTCATACATGTCTTGGTTTCCCCACACACTTAATTTCATAGCATCACAAATTTTTAATAAAAGATACAAGGTAGTGATTGTTGGCTGATTTCATTGAAATTTTTGCAAGTGATGGTTACCTTCATTCTCAATTAATTATTTGTCAAACACATTAATTTTAGAAAAAACTCCAGATTACTAATTAGAGCTTGATTGTGCAAATCTAAATTCACAAAAATTGATACTATTGATTTTTATAAGGTACGAACACTTAATTACATCGATGATGGATAGCCAATACATAAAGAAAACAAACAAACAAACTAGAAAGAAAAACTACAAAACAAAAAGAAAAGTTACAACATGTTTATTTCTTAATTTCCTTCCATTGAGCGCTTGGCTTAACGTCCTCAACTCGACAGAATGGTTGCTTTCTAAGTAATACCCTCCACATGCACATCTCATAGTGTCATTACTTCTTTTGCCTGAACATGTTCCTCCATGTGGTAGGGTTTGAGTCGCTGACCGTTAACCTTGAAAGATCCCTCTTTTGATGCCAATTCAATCGCTCAATGGGGATAAACCTTGAGTATAGTGAATGGTCCTGACCATCTGGATTTTAACTTTCCTGGGAATAATTTTAATCTAGAATCGAATAACAAAACTTTCATCCCTGATTCAAAATTTTTAAGCTTTAAAAATTTGTCACGTCATTTCTTAGTTTGTTCCTTATAAATCCTGGCATTCTCGTATGCATTCATTCTAATTTCTTCAATCTCATTGAGCTGGAGAGCCCTTCGCTCTCCTGCTTGTTTTAAATCAAAGTTAAGCTTTTTCACAGCCCATAGAGCACAATGCTCCAGCTCAACGGGTAGGTGACACGACCTCTCATATATAAGTTTGTAACGTGACATTCCTAAAGGGGTTTTATATGCCGTTCTGTAAGCCTACGAGGCGTCATTTATCTTAGAGGACAAATCTCTCCTATTATGGTTCACTGTTTTCTCTAGGATCTGTTTCAATTCTCTGTTCAAAACTTCCACTTGACCATACGTTTGTGGGTGATAGGCAGTTCCCACTTTGTGTTTCACCCATAATTTTTAAACAAAATTTCTAGTTGTCTATTGCAAAAATATTTTCCTCCATCACTAATGAGAATTCTAGGTATGCCAAATCTCGCTATGATGTTTTCCTTAAGGTATTTAAGTACAGTCTTAGCATCGTTGTGCACACACGCAGTTGCCTCCACTCATTTTGACACATTTTCTATAACCACCAGAATATAGCTATTCAATTTTGATGCTGGAAAAGATCCCCAAACCTTGGAATTTCAAATCTTTGGCAAGCTCTATTTTTTATTAAGGAAAGGGTTGATTTCAAAAAAGGTTTTAAGATTAGTAATGGTATTTTCTTGACGATTCAAATTTGTAATGATATTTCCAATAGATTTGAAGTTCCAACTTTTAAGAACCTTGCGAAGGCGCTTGAATTTTCTTGCTAATCTAGGGAGACCAAAAATAGCAAAAGTTGCTCCCAAAATTCTCTATAAATAGACTCACAATCTTTATTAGCAAGTCAAAAAAGTTGAAATTTGAACCTTTTATTCTTAAAAAAAGTATTGGTGTTGGAGGAAATGGTAATAGGCTTGTGTTCAGATACAGTAGAGTTAAGAGAGAAATTCTTGATGAGGGGAAAAGGTTACCCCAAGCATTGTTAATAAAAAAATGGTCAAGGCGGCCAAATTTTCTATCATTAGACCAACTAAAATAAGAGCCAGTATAGTTGAAATCATCAAGGTTGCAATCGATGATGGCTTCATTGAAATCATAAGTGGACATGGAGTGGTTAAGTTTATAACCTTTATACTCATTCGGGTGGAGGACGGCATTAAAGTCTCCACCGACAAGCCAAGGGAGATTCGAGGAACTCCTAAAGGGAGGTTCTTTGAGCTCTAGTTTGAAAAACATGAATAAAAGTAATAAGATAGATGAGATGGGCATCTTGGAAATTATTGTGAGCAGCTTAGTTGCAATGGGATATGAGATTCATTGACCAATTATTAGATAAAAAAATCCAAATTCTATTATTAGAAAGGGCAATGCTATTGTCAAAATTGATATATTTTTGAATTTTAGCACAATCAAAAGAATTACGCTTAGGCTCAAAAATAGTAGAATCTTGATCTTATTCTCTCATACACAATGTGCTTAAGACGAATTTTCGAAGAGATATTACTCATATCTCTAATATTCCAACATATAATATTCATAACTTACCACTAGAATACCTAGAGTGAGACTTCTAACCAATAATGATAGATTTATTAGCAATTTTGGGTAGAAGGCTAATTTTTTTAATTTTCTTTTTAGGCAAAAATTCTTCATTAGAATCATTTAAAGGATTAAATTTATAAGAAAAAATGATTGTGGAGGTAGTTTTGATATGAGAAATAAATTTCGAAATAACCAAAAGCCGGCATTTCAGATGATGGGGAGCGAGGCGGTTCAGCAAATCATTTCTAGACAAAAAAGGTTTTATATATATATATATATATATATATATATATATATATATAATTTTTATAGTACTATAAAAAGTGCTTGATATTTAACCTCAATACTCTTCTATTAATTAAAATTTTATAAAAATAATATTATAAATTGATCTATAAAAGAATTATATATTAAAAACGGATTATTTATTAAATATCATAATTAATAAATTATATGTATTGTTAAAGCTATTTATCTTAAGAACGGTTTGGATTGAAGTAAAAATAGTATAAATTAATTTTTTTTCAAGAAAATTGAGATTATAGGTGTTTTGTATAAAGTAAAAGAGGTGAAAACCATTTACGCTGTAATTCAATTTTGAGTTAATATATATAAAGACCGAGTAAATAATTACGACAATACGTAGAGCAGAGCAGCCGAACCCGAGTGAGCAAGTCCTTGTCCGTCCATTCTTCGTTAGTTCAAACGAAGGAATCGTTCGAACAGACGAATCGTTCGACTCGTGCGATCAAACGATTCAATTCAAATTGTTTGAAAAATCCATTTGTTCGCTGGTTTCGAACTATTTGATTTGAATCGTTCGAAAGAGCCATTTGTTTGTTGGTTTGGAACGATTCGTTCATTTTCTATTTTACTTAAAGCGCTATACTTAGATTATTTTTTGTCAAACATAAAAATATTGAAGTTTCTATAAAATTATCAAAGCAACAATAAAATAACATGATTATCTGTAATAAGACTAATTTACACTAAAATTTATCAAATAAAAACAACCCCTAAATATATAATTTAAGAAAACAATCAAATTATCTAAGATTATGTGCGCATTATTGATAAGAATTTATGAGCTATTATCCCACCTTAATTTCTTTCAAAAATAACATATGAATAATGATGAATTGGACTATTTCTAAAACAAGGATTAATTCAATACACCTTTTTCGTCCAATTTTTTTTTCACTTCTAAGATCATTACAATTTTCTAATGAAAAATATTTTGATACTCCCCCTCAGCTCTTTTTTTTTTTATGAATAATTAAATATTTATATTATAATTATAATTATAATTTTAACTAATGAAATTTAAGAATTTGCAAACATGCCACAGTATTTTATATTCTTATACTGAACGCACCTTGAAAATATTACATAAACATTCATACATGCATTATCTAAAGATATTAATTCATTTTTTTAATTATACCCTTTTAAATGCAACCCAAATTATGAAACAATAAACCAATTGCGCGCTCTCTCTCTGCCCATTAAAATCAATAATTCCAAATTTCATCTATCCTTAATAAAAATAATAATAATAAAAGATATAATGTCCAATATGTAAATCCTATACATCAAAAAAAATCTCACAACACAAAAAATAAATCAGCATACACAGCACCCCAATCTTAATAACATACATTCAGCACCCTCAAACTTTAATATTTACAAATAAAATATCATTATTTCACCAATTTTAAAATTCTTCTTGTTATATAAGTTGAAATAAGGAAATGATAATGTTATTTTTATCAATATTAAAGTTTGGATGCTGGATGTATACATATAATATAATTTTTTTGGGTGCAGCATGTGTTGAAGAATTCCCACAAAAATGGGGAGGGGGAAGAAGAATGCTCCTCAGTCAAAAATTACAATCTCAGCCCGGGTGGAAGCCCTTCTGAACCGCATGATCTCTTTATAAACTTTAACTTCATCAAGGACTTTGCTGTCCAGCATTATGGCCAAAGACTCCAGGTCAGGCGAGCTGGACAGTATAAATTCTACAAACTCCAACTCAGCGCGCACGCCGGCGAGCTCGCTCAGCCTTACATTTCGCAGACGCTCCAAGCTGAAATCGCGGCTCTCCTTTTTATCAAAGAAGCTCGACGTCGGAATGGTTGCAATGGACTCATCCGAGTCCACCTGCAGAGGAAAGGCAGAGTCCTAGTTTTGTAACAAGAAAATCAACAAGTTCTTCAATGTAAAAATACTAAAATTTAGTCAAAATCAAACCTTGACTATTTCAAGTAAGCAAATTTAGGCTCCTTTCAAGGAATTTTTGGCTGCTGCTTGGCTTTGTTGAATGCTTTGGAGCGGTTACTTAGTATTGTGAGCACTTTTGGAGCATTTTTAAGGATGTAAAATGGCTGGAGAAAAAACTGTTTTTGTTCATCTTCTTGTGAGGGCTTGAGAAATTGCTCTGAGGCTTTGGAACCCTATGATGGTAAGTGCATTGCTCATATAATGAAAATTTTCAGTGCTTTGCACCGAACCATGTAAATTATTGTGTTTGTAAATTATTGTGTTTGTGATTGTGTGTTCTTGTCTGAGTTTTTTGTGAATTTTATTATTTCTTCTTGTGGTCACAATCCCAACAGGCTTCATATACAGCTGTCTATGTTGGGTTTTCATCAATTGAGGGACTTGTTTTCTATTTGCTTCATGTAAGGCAACCCTCTCCAAAAGCATTATTCATGAAGCAGTCTATAAAGTGCTACTGCTCTGTATTGTTTAGCTTGTAAAAATTATTGTTTTAACCATTGCCCACAAAGTTTGCCTATATCAACTTTCATTAGACAGCTACAGAAGTCTCAAACTTCTCCAGCTACTGATTTGTTTCCAATTTGATTCAAAATCGCATTGCAATTGAAATAAATTTGACAAGCCAGTGACTCGGTGCTTAAATAAAATAATTGGTGAACGACTAAATTGGGCTGTTTTTGTTAGCCCGGGCAACTTGAAATAGTCAATGGGCTATTCTGGTAATTTTCTAATAAAACATACAAGACTATTTTAATGCAAATACATCATATACATATGTGTAGTATGCATGCATAAATGTATATAAAATTCCACAAAAAATAAATCGAACAGTTTAAAACAGCAAAATACCTCTAGTTCAAGTTCCTCAAGCGCTGGGGTGTTCTTCAATAATGATTGAAGGGCAATGACATGTTTCAGATCTTCAAAATTAAAACAGCTTAAGAACACTTTCTTCAAGCAACTATACACGGGGAATCGCACGAATGCATGTCCTCTAGTCATGAACTGCCAAATCAAAGTTTTATAATAATTTATCAATTATAAAGAAAAACTTGCATATTGCAAATTGGCCACCCTCTTACAAACAATTTCAACAAAACTATTTTCATTACGCATTTTTCCGTTGTGTAAAATACGCAATGCTATGATCATTGTAACAAGCGTAAATGCATTTTGTCGTAATTAAGGTGGATGGCCATTCCGTAAATATGCATGTCTTGAGTTATCCTAAAAAAGGGGCAGTTACATAAATAACACTCAAATCTTGTACATTGCAAAATAACCAAACAACTCATTTCAAAGAGCATAAAAAACCACAACCCATATTTATTTATCTATTCTGTCGGGTACACAGCAGTTTGATCACTGTAGCGTATGTCAATGTAATGGGTCATCTTTTAATGTGCAAGTTTTGGTGTTATGCATTTAATTATCCCAAAACATAAGAGGAGAGGGAATCAATTACGTCTAGAAAATTTTGCTGCAGCTCCAGCTTCTCGATCTTGAGAATATTGCTCAAACATTTGTTAAAAGAGCACTCCTCCTCGCTGTCTGTATCTCCGCCATCGAAATCCTCGTCTTCATTATCGATGTCTTCATCATCATCTTCCAACCCTAAAGATAATGTGGCCAAATCCGGAGTGTGCTCAAGATAGATGTCAGCAAAAACTCCCTCAACTACCAATTCACGAAGTCTGGGAGAATTCAACTTAAGGTGGCAGCAGCCGTAGAAATCAACAAAGACCAATCGTCTTAAAGCCTGGCATTTCGAAATTAGGGATGCAAAATCAAAGTCTGAAATGCTTATATTCCGAAGCAGAAGATTAGTAAGGCAGCCAAAACCAACAAAATTACGGGGGAGCCGAAATTCGCAGTCGTGCAAGTCTAGAGATGTTATAGACTGGCAGGAGTACAAAGCTGTAGGCAGCTTGTACATCCTGTCTTCGCTGAATTTCAGAGCGAGCTCCTTCAGATTATTTCTGGACAAAAGAACAATCCATCGATCAATGCGAGCAGCATCTTCTGAATCAGAGTAGGGATCAAAAAAGGCAAATTTGTGAATGGGTCCGCTGTGAAGTAAGAGAACTTGGTCGACAATGTTTACAAGTCTGTGCTTTGTGGACAATGAAACGCATTCCTTGTTGAATATGAGATGAGGAATGGTGCACCACTGATACCTCCATCTGCTAGACAGAATGCTTGTTCGTACCGCCTCCGCCATTGGCAAACACATAAGTATGAGTTCAATAATGTTGCCGGGCAGAGTGCTTATTCTATCTTCCATCTCTCTAGCCTGTGGTGCAGCTGAAAACACGTTAGACCAAACTAGATTGACTTTTTTTTTAAATTCACACAATTTTAAACATATAGTACTTTTTTAAATAGAATAATATTGTCCTCAGAATTAATAAAATAGAGAATAAACTATGATTAGTGCTAGTTAAGCTAAATATATAATAGCTGTAATATACTAAACACATAATATCTTATTGGCTAATACGTTTGATTAATTTTGAGGCTACAAAGTTTTTCCTTCTCAAAATATGAGTAAAAAAGCAGAGAAAATATGGAAGTAAGCAACAATAAATATCATGATAACTAAATCATCAACGGAAATGTCGGAAAAAGGTGGAATCCTACAATTGGCAAGGATAAAATAGAAGAAATGTTAGAACTATAAGATGAAATTATTTCTACTTCACTATGCTGCATCATTGTTAGTACATTATTAGTTGCGTCCTTCACCATCTGAAATCATAGAAATATTTGAGTCGTGAGGAGGCATCTTATGAAAAGACTAAAAATCGTTATGCTTTCCATTATTTAGTCTTGGCATGCGCAATTGCCCAGTCCATTTGCTACAAACTTGATTTCTTCCTAGGACAAAAACTTTAATGAAGTGTGAATTTTATTCACATCGTTGATTTCTAATAGAAGGCCACTAGTTTTTCATTTGATTTATTTCCATCATGTATACTTGTCCTAAACATGTTAGTAAAATTGAGATTTTGAATGCTTTAAAGATGAAGAATAGTGGAAAAACGTTATGCTCCGATGACATCCCTATCGATGTGTGCAAATATTTGGGTGATGAAGGAATTTCTTTGCTTACTAAATTATTTAATGTTATTTTGAAGACTATAAGGATGTCAGATGAGTGGAGAAACATCATTGTTTTACCTAGTTAGAATAATAAAAGTAATGCTCAAGATTGTGCAAATTATAGGAGAATTAAGTTAATATGTCATCCGTTAAAAATTTGGGAGACAGATAACGAAAGGATGCTCGTATTTCACAAAATCAATTTAATTTTATGCCAAGTAGAACTGCCATGAAAGCCATGCATTTACTAATAATAGGTTTGATAGGGAAATTTGAAAAGGAAGTCTTCATTTAATATTTATTGAGCTTGAAAAGGCTTACGCAGAGTACTACAAGAAGCTCGTTAGAGAGTTTTGGAGAGAGAAGAAATTTGTGTAGCATATATCAATGTTATTAAAGAAATGTATAATAGGGTTGTAACATGTGTTGTAAGTCAACCCTGAAGAACTAGGTAAAGCGAGAGGAAGCTTTGATTTGTCTAGATCAAGATTCTCTCCATCATCCCTACCCAAGAATACTCCTTGGTACCTTCTTTCCTCTCTCTCTCTCTCTCTCTCTCTCTTCTTGCCTTGATTAATCACTGATTAAATATTTAATTGCCATCTGTTTTTTCTAATTATATAACAAGTTTTTTGCTAGATTTGTTGATCATGTAATGATGATTAGTTCAATTGTATTGCTTAGTTTAATCACATGGTAATCCTTTAATTTCCTTTCTCTTTTTGCTTAATTGAATAAACTTGTAATTAGCCTTGTTAATCATGTTCAAAACTATGCCTAATTAAACACTTTAACATAAATTAAATGTTTATCTTGTTATTTCGTTCATGGAAGTCTAAATCAATCCCTAATCTCCTATGCATGCTAATCTTGCCATCAAGCTTTAGTATAATTAATTATATGGTTTAATTAATTATATAACACCCATAATCATTAAATTATAAAATTGCTAGCAATTCTAGTCTTATTTGGATTCTTGGTATAATGCTTATGTTCTAGTAGTCTATTATAGATCTAGATCTTGCTCTACACATTACCAATCACCTAAATAGCTTAATAACTTGATTAAGATCACTTAATCTTTATTAACCTTTTCATGATTAGCAATCCCTCATAGAATCTTAGCATGATGATTTTCATATAATCTTGTATCATGCTAATATCATTAGTAGTTACTTTATCAAATTAGAAGATTCACTCATTGTTTAAAAATTCACTTTATAGTTTGCTTTTAATCAATTTAGTAATTTCAATCAATGACACTTACTAAGTAAATATCTTAATATTGAATCTTGCATGTTATCAATAGTACTTAACCCGAGTTCTAATTTTTCACGCTTGAATTTTCTTAATCATTGATATGAGTAGATTAATCATTCATTTATATTTTAGATTGATGTTTGTGGCATTCCAGATTGAAACATTAAAGCTTGAAACTAGAATAAATTCTTACCTTACTTCACATCCTTAACTTAGTTGAGTATTTAGGACAATAAGATGAATTAATTATAATCCAAATAGTAAAATCTTAAGTTGTTAATACCATAAACTTATATTGTTGCCTCTTTAGTTTTATATTTTCACAAATTTCTTAACCAATTTAGAATAACCTAAATGTGAAAAGATTAGTTAGAGACTTTGCCTTGAATATTGTAACACATATCTTAAAGATGTGAATCATTAAATTAAGTTTATTAGCAACATGCTTAATTTATGATAAGACAATGCTTACTAATTATTTTGGTGAGAGTCACTTAAAACTCATTAAGCGAATACAAATAAGAGACTTAAAATTTTAAGCTTACTTCAAAGATTTTTAATCAAAACATAGAGTTAAATGGTAGTTTACCCTTAAACTTACTCTTCCACTACACCAAAAAATTAAAATTAGCTGTGGTTATGAGGATAGCACACTTACCAATATCTTAACGTAGCCTAATTTATTTAAGCTAGCCTCACTCGAAGTCATACCCTTAAGTTGGAAAACCTAATTTGAGTCTTAGTTAAGCACAACAGGACCATATTTTGACCCCAAGAATCATTCTTTCAGTTTGAGTAATAATCAAGCTAAGATCTAGTATAAGTCCAATAACATAACAAGAAAAACAAATCCTTTATTAAGAAAAAAATTTAACAATCAAATCTTGCCAAACATTTCCTTTGAGAAACTCATAAAAGTAAGGATTAAATCATAACTTAATGAAACACAACTACTGATGGTATGAAAACATCACCAAAATTTAGATAGTTTGACCTTGAGAACCCTTATTGAACACTCACTCATTAGATCTTCATATGAGATCTTATACTTGCCTACTCTTAGATTTGTTTGAGCCACTCTGCAATTCTCATTATGAGCTTAATCTAGACCTACTCAGACTATTACATTCTTATCAATAAAATTTTAAACTTTCTATTGTCAACAGATAAAATATACATATATATATATATATAGATATATATATATATGCCTAACTTTCTGTAACATTATTAAATACATTTTCATGAAAATGTGTATATGTGTATGTGTATATAAGAATAAACTTATAATATCTAAAAATACTATGTACTAACAATAAATTTCCAAAAAAATTATTAATTCCAAGGTTGGTGTAGCAAGTAGCAGATTAGAGCTTGTTCTATTTGGCTTTTGTATTGGACTCTAGATACTTGCAGTTATTATACTTTTTATTGAAATATGAACCATGTCATATCGCAACCAAAAAATTGTTATTAATGCATATCAGATCTTTGTTGTTCATACAATTTTCATTAAATACTATAAAATGATTGTTTGGATTTCATTTAGTTCCACATTAATGTCTTGCTATACATCTGAATGGATATTTTTAGGGTGGGGCATTGCTCGACAAGGGAGTAATAAGGAGATGTATCTGCTACTACAAACGGGTTGGTTTATGGGTTTTGTTTTGTGTATATTTTGAAATCAAATCACGGTGGACAAACATGCTTGCAACTCCTTGTATTAATGATCAAGCAAAAAACCAGCAATAATATAACATTTAAATAATTGCATTCAAACTGTATCGCAAATATCACTTAGGTAACATTTTGCAATGAGTTTTAGATTAAAAAAATGTAACTATGAAATAGAATTGTGTTGATACAATCCTTGCCATTTATAAGAAGATGCCACCAGTATAAATACACATGAGTTATACTACTGTATTGCACCAAAAATTTAATAATCATTAGCAAAGCTCGCTTTTCTCATTCAACTCTCTCTTCGTAAATCTAAAGAGCCTTATCTGGCATTGTAATCTATCAATCATCAAGTTGGCTCATATTTCCTAGAGTTTGAAAGATGGTCATTATCTTGGATTTGAAAGTCGGCCTTTTAATAATTAGTCAATCTTATTTATTTGGATCAAGAACTGGCCCAAATGTTTTTGGATTAAAAGGTCAGGTATATTATGAATGCTCAAGTTTATATTCCCAGGAAAATCCATAAGATAGTATCTCCCAATATCATGTAGTCAATCTTATCTCCATGGATGAATAAGTGAGTTACAACTTTTAAAAATTGTGTTAAATGCACAAAGAAAGATAACAGCCTTGTTTAATGCGCAAAAGCACATTGAATCTCATAAAGTCAACATGCAAGGATTCGCACATCTACACGAACAATGAAGATGGTCTTCACTGCATCCATGAAGATACTTCACCACCAGTTGTTTCATTCCAAAGGGCAACACCAAAGAAGCTAGTTCATAACTTAAAAGAGTAATCTATAATCTGCTACAGCTTCTGCAAGAGGCATTACTTCACTAGATATATTTAATCACCATTCCTCATGGAATTAACTATGTTCGAGTAGGTAGCACGCTCTTGCTTAAAGATGCATACCACTAGAGTTTGAAATTAAAATTCGAGATTTTATTGCGAGAATTACATACAAAGAAGATTTTTTGTATTATTAAATTGACAATGGGTGACTATCATACTTATAGATTGAGATAGCTTGGTAGCTTGATAGAGAGAAATTCACCAAAAATAATACCTCCGTCAAGGGTGCAAAAAACCAGGTGATGCACGAGCTGAGCTGAACTCGAGCTAGACTCGACTAGATTTATCTGACAAGAACTCGAACCCTAATCAAGCTTTCCGCCTATGCCCGAAATCGAGCCGCTAAAGCTGCTGGAGCTCGTTTCTGTAGCAAGCTCGCGGCGGTAACCGCAATATGGGAGATCCCGGCAGAACAGATCTTTAGCGACTGACAATATTAACAATGGAGCACTCGCCGTCGCCGTTGCAGTCAGAGGACAAGGGCTACGGGCGGTGGGCTACGAGCGATTGGCGATCTAGGGTTGGATGCGGAGCTGGAATCGCACTTCTGCTCACTGGCGTTTCTAAACGAGAAAGTTAGTGAGCGAGGGTTCAGCTCAAACAGCTCAGGTATAAAGCTGGTTGACATTTAGGTTGCTTGAGCTATATCACTTTCAACTTCTTATTCTTATATTTACCAACACCTCTACATTGTCCATTTTAGGCATATAAAATGTGTAAGAAATTATGTTTTTATGTAAAAAGAATTGGGAGAAGAACGAGTTAGAAAAATGCAATTTGTATTTTTTTTTTTTTTTGAGCAATTTTATTTTTTCAATTCATTGATTTAGTTTTTAATGTCTTTCGTGAATAGCGTCGTTCCACCTACGAAGAGTGATTGGCGATCCAGGGTCGAGAAAGTTCATTTACTTTTACGTTTTTACTGATTTAAGGCCCAATTAATCAACAGCTGTAGTGAGCGAGGGTTCAGCTCAAACAGCTCAGGTATAAAGCGGGTTGACCTTTCGGTTGCTTGAGCTATATCAACTTCCAACACGTTACTTTTAAATTTACAAGCACCTATACATTGTCAATTTTAGGCATATAAAATGTGTAAAAAATTGTGTTTTTATGTAAAAAGAATTGGAAGAAGAGGGAGTTAGAAAAATGCAATTTTGTGTCTTTTTTGTTGTTTGAGCAATTTTCTTTTTTTAATTCATTGATTTAGTTTTTAATGTCTTTCGTAAACAACGTCATTCCACCTAATTTCTTGTTTCATGCATATGCAAGTATCTTCACCTCATCACCGGGGTGTGCTCTTTCTACAAATGCAGAAATAAACTTTGTTGAAAATTGTTTGGTCAAAAGGTCAATCAAGAATATTCGGATATGTGATTGCTCCATGGAGTTCATTATTTCCTAGTTTTAAATTCATAAATACTAGATGGAGTCCTAAAATTTAATAAAAATGAAGGTGAGGATTTATAGTGGTTCAACTTACACAAAGGCCTAAGTTCACTTTAAGGAGATTCAACCTTCCACATTTCACTATATTTTTTGGTGGATTCAAATTCATTTGTTATGTTATAGAAGAAAGGGAGTTGTTCATCTATGAGAGCAATTTTGTGAGTTTTAGAAAAAGAGAAAAATAGATTTTTTGGAGTTCTAGCACACAAAAGTTTTCATCATTCACATCTCATTAAAAAGAATCATGTGCTTCTAGTGATGGGCTTTGGACTTTGTTATGAGCTGAGGAGTATTAGCCTGATCATGAAGAGCTTCTGAATTGACACATTAATAGCATAATGATGTGAAGATGGCATGCTACTTTACGAGGTACTTGGATATTTAATGGACACATGTTATTTAATGAATGCTTGCTAGTTTGGTTTGTGAGGATTACATGTTGAGGAAATTAAATCACAATTCTAGAGTAAAATTTATTAAGAATAAAACTTGCAAAATAGAAATAATACAGATTATAGAATAAGTCACAATTCAAACATTCAAATACATAAGATTCTTACATAAAAAATTCAATAATAAGAAAAACTACGAAGTCACATCATTAAAAAGTTCCACTATAAAAAAAAACAAAAAGTAAACAAAAAGTTTATATAGTTACAGAGATAACATGACCCTTGGAAGAAGAGAAAAATTACATCTGCAATAAAACAAACAAACCCTAGCCACATTTTTTCTATTTATGCCTTTTCCTTGGTTCTCTAACTCTCTTTTTTTATCACACTCAACATCACATCATTGCCATACACTCATACTTCAAAATGATGTTCCACAACATGCTTACATAGGCCAAAATCTCATCTTAAACCACTCAAAGGGCACATCCCTTCAGATCGTAATCATCGTAGACGCCCATGCCTCGGCTTGAACTTTTATGTCCAGACATCGAACATGCCGGAGTGCCCAGTCCTTGAGCTGAAATCTCATGGGCATTGGGGTGCGCATGGGCTCCTGGGATCTGCCCCGCACAACAATGCTAAATGACCCTTGTGCCAAACACCGATGAAACTCAATCGACACCTCATGTGCTGATCTAATCAGGAGCTACACCATATCATTACATGTAGGGACATTAGCAGCCCTTGCACTAGCTTCTTAAAATGTCACTAAACCTTAAGACCCTATGGATCTTGAAGAAGTCTTGTTATGTGGGGACCTGATGCTAGGTTAGCATGAGCTAAATCAATATCATGAGTAACCTCTAGCCGCAGGATCATGAGTAACCCCTTCTCGAGAGTCAGGCCCTACAGCGCGCCACAATGCCCAACTTTATGAAAGATAGACGCTACAACGCACTAAAGCGCCCGACTTCCTGAGAGCCAAGTGCCACACCGCGTCGTAGCACCCGACAAACTGTAATCAAGGCGCAATAGTGCTCGCAACGTGCACCGTCAAGCTGCTTGGCAACTTGTTCCAATTCAGCGTTGAAAAGACCAAAACTCTTAAAATTCCTATTTTCCCTCAATATAAATTAATGGCCAGTATTAAACTCCTTTCTTACTAAGAGAATAAAGGAATAAATCATAAATGAATAATCTAATTTTTAAGAAGAAGTTGGTTGGCTACTTTGAATGTAAAGAGGCTAAATGAAAGTTATAAAATGAAGAATACAAGACTTAAAAATGGTTCCAAATTTCAATTCCAATAGTTAGTTCTAATTGTTGTTTATGATAAGAAATACTGAGGAAAGCTTCCCACTTCAAGGAGGAGAAGGTTGTAGCTAGAGGAAAAGGAGGAACACAGAGACCATGGAGAGAAAAGGGGATTGAAGAAAGAAGAAGACAAGGAGAACACGATAACTATTCTTTAGTATTGTATTCTTATTTATTTGGCGACCCATGCCCCGACCAGGTAGGTTGGGGTGGTCGTCACTTGACAAATCCCTCACTTATCATTAGGTTAGGTTATAGTCCCCAATCCACTAATAAGGGAAGGATGTGCATTATGTAACATTGGAACCATTCATTAAATAACATACATATTAATTAAAGTGCAGAAGAAAAAAATAATAAGCTTACATCCATTAGAACTATAATACAAAAATAGCAAACATGCAGCTCAAGAAAAGTATGCAATAAAAAAAAATATAATGAGTACCTATATTATTACAATATTTTAAATAAGTATTAAAAAAAATAAAAGACACTCACATCACTTAAATAAAAATAGGCAACCTAAACTAAGACTCCTCAGCTCCAATGTGCTCTTTTTATTGGAATTGCTCCTCCACGGGTGTTAACTCCTCAAAATGCTCAGAAACTGATATTATGAGTTTTACAATGTCAGTGCCCCAGCTAAAAAGAGAAAATATTTGTTAGACAAAATTATCTAAATATATTTTAAGCTATTAAATTTTCATGTATTTAATGATCTCATAAAAATTCTAAGTATTTTAGGAGCAATAAAGCAACAAAAGAAAGTGGTAAAGCTATAATCATGTAATTATAACTTAAGTAAAATGTGAGATAAGCACATATCTTAACCTAAAGATATTGAAAGGTTAAGTAATGAATATGTAAAAGAAGCTACAAATTATAAGAAATATCTTAAATAAATTTGATCAATTCTACACATGCTGATTTTCAAATAAACAAAAAAAATAACAGAACTAAAATAAATCTAGCATCCTAATATGCTTACATAATAACCAAAGATGAAATATTGAAAATACTGTAAGTGCTAAATATGCTGAAAATATTAAAAAAAATGCTAAAAGTGCTGCATAAATACTGAAACTAAATTGAATAAACTAAAAATGTTTATTATTAGATGTGTGCTACATTAGAACTGCCATAACATCCAAATTGGCTAAACTATCAATTGAATCCAAGACTGAAGTATCTAGAACACAAATGCCTAGACCCTAGGTCGACAAATCTCAACTGAATTATTCGAGACACTAATGCTTGGGAACTAAATTTACACTGTAAAAATAAAACTAAACTATAATGGCAGTCTAACTATGGACACATTTCCACTAAACTGCTATCTTTCTAATTTATATGATCATATCTGATATCTTATCATCTTTATATGACTTATGCAATTTCAAAACTAATAGAGAATATTCATCAAATATTCAATGTTTCTCTTGATATGTCATAATGTAAATACTCAATATAAGGAAGCAAAGCATCAAAATAATGTATAGATATCACTACACAAAAATATATGATATAGCTTATTTTCTAAAATAAATCCATTCTAACTAATCTAAGAGGATACAAGCTTAGGATCTCTAATATCCAGGTATCCAGTATAAACCCAAAACTATGATTATATAAGGTTTAAAATAATTAGAACTAATCAAGTTCTAATGTAATTTAATCAATGATGCTTACTTAAGCTGAATAATAAATCAAACATCCTAGTTAATGAATTTAATAAATCCCAAGCTAATTTTGATTAATATAATTCAGGATTGATATATTAAGAGTTAAACTTCAAATTTTTGAGTTTAACCTCTTAATATAATAGATTCTATAGTATAAAAGTAAAGGTACAATCCCAACTCTCATGTACTATAATTACTATTATCTTATTAAGTAAAGTCAAACTTAATAAGATGGATATCTAAACTTAAATTAAAATTCAAATACAAAATAATCATAATAAAGAATAAAATTTAAAAACTAATAAAACCAATATTTCATCCATTGAGTAATCCATTTACCCAATGAATGAACTCTAACCTAAATTTGCACCTAAATCCTAAGGAAAGTCCTTAAGGTTTGAGGAAGATTCTAATCTAAGAAGGATTATGAGTTTTATTAAAATTCAAGATTAATGAACTTAAATGAGTTAATATTGATCCTAAATCACTTATATTACTGATTTTACTAATTGAAATGAGTTTCTAAGGCTTAAGAATACTTAACCATAAATTTTGACAAAATGACCATTTTTCCCCTACTTAAGGGTCTAAAATATTACTTTTTGATTTAAGATTCTAAACTAAGATTTATTGATGGAAAATGATTAGTTACTGTCTAATATGAAGATAGACAATAAGTACACTAAAATTGGCCAATGATTAGCATTGTGAGCTCAATTTAAGGATTTAGCTCACTAAATTTTTTTTAGTAATTTTACCAAGGGAAATACAAAAATTCAATTATACTCTTATTATTTAATGTCTAAGGATTTCATAGAGTCCAAGATCAGTAAATTTTGAAATCAAACCTCCTTTTACTGGACATCCTTACTGCTTATTTTTCTTATAGTCCTAGTCTATTTACTATATTTAATTTTTAGAGTCAAGTTATGGCCAAAACAAGATTGTCATCTAAAAGAGTAATTAATGAGTTTTAGGAAAGGTCTAAAACACAACTTTTCCAAATAATATCCAAATTCAATAAACTCAGTGGCTATAGCTTTCTTATAATACACTGAGTATTATGATTATGAATAAATCCAAATTGGACTTCATTTGATTTAGCTATGTGCTAATTAAGTTTTATGATGATTAGGGAAAATTAATAAAACAAATCACTAAAATCTAATTATTTTTGCAGTTTATTGATCCTTAGATTTTCATAATCAAAATGATATATTGGATGGCCTAATTTGGATTTAAATTAACTAAGTTATGGCTAAGTATAATTTTTATCTTAAATAGGGTAATTATGGAAGGGTCTCAAAAAATCATCAGTCAAATTGTGAACATAACAGCAAAATTTGTACTACCAGAAGATTCTTAAGATTCTCTTGATTAAAATGAGACCCACATTGGCTATGATTGGATAAATGGTTATAAGGATATGATCATTTTAAATTTTCTAGGGTTTTGAACTAATTAGGAGGTCCTAAATGTCACTATGCTAAATAATCGTCAAACAACAAAAAGAACACTACTATAAAATTTCTCATAATTTTTTGGTTAAAATAGCATATAATATTAAATATTTGGATTATTAGTTTGTGAATTATGAAGGTTTAAATTTTTGCAATTTATTTGAATTAAATTAGCTAACATTACATAATCCTTTGCTTAATTAAATTAATATGCAGGTCAAAAGCGGTGGGTCCCACAGAGTTCGGCAAACAGGCAGGCCCACACGGTTAAATATAGTGGGGTCCACGTGATTTGACGATTGTGGGGTCCACGTTTGGCGTGGCTGAGTTGGGGTGTGGGTCCCAAGCGACTGAAAAGAGCAGGTCGAAAGGACGGGCCACGGGTCGGGTTTGACCCAGCTTAAGACGGGCTGGACTCATCTCTTCGACACAGACCTTAAGGTTTAAACTAGGGCTGGTAATGTAACAACCCAGATTGTTACCCTAATCAATTAGGACTAATCTTAGTCTAAAGATTAATCATAAGTACTAATTAGGTCAATTGGAGTCAACCTCTAAGACCTAGTCCAAATCAGAAGTCAAACGGATCGAATTCTGATTTCTGGAAATTTCAAAGACCATAAAAATTTGACCTATTTAAATTGACTTCGGATTGGAAAACGGACACCACCATTGCGCTCATTGACCCCAAATTAGCTAGCGGTGAAGTTTTTATGTCAATCGAAAGTCGTCAAAATTTTGACGAATATTTTAATAATATTTAATGCCCCGAAAATTGGGAAAATAAAATACTCGTCGGATCGAAAATCCGACATCGTCGTTGCGTTCCTCACCCCTCGATTAGCTAGGGGTGAACATTTAAAATTTTTCTAAGTTCAATTTAATTATTTAAATTAAAATGGAAATTTATTAAAATATTATTATTTTAATCCAAATCTAGCGGCGCCGTCCACCTCAATCCACGCCATTAGGGATTCCGCCGTTTGAGCCAACGGTTGATCCGAGCAGTCTGATCCAAAGATCAGACAACGGAGCGTCATATTCTCTAGTCCGCATCGCCCGCTTCCACGCGTCAGGCGCCGCGCGGCCAACTGCCGCCGTTCGCCCAACCGATGCCCTCCAGGTCCTCGGCAGCTCCGCCTCTTCCCCCTTTACACCTTCCCAGCCTCGGAGGATCGTCCCAGCTCGCGTCCGGGAACTCGAGACGATCCATCGAACCCTAGGATCCCTCTTCAGTCGGATTTCATGTACTTCCCTAAACCCCGATTCAATTCCAATCTCAATTCTTACTGCTCGTATACCTATTTCGCAGTATCGATTGCGTTATGTGCGATCCGATCGAAAATCCATTGGCTTGATCGAGCCAATTCGATTGATCGTATATAGCGGTTACGTTAGGAGTCGGCATCCCGTGAGTCGTCGTCTAGGGTTAGGTATTCCGGGCGCATCCGTTGTCCTCCGGTCTCAAACCAACCATCGACGGGGAGCCATCGTCGTCCTCTTTCCATCGCCGTGCGGGCCGAACGCCGGTACCGTTGGGAGGCCACTCAAAGGGCGTGCCCTAGTGCACGGAGGCGTTCGGGAAGGCGAGCCCGCAGCTCGGGCCGGGTCGCCCCGGGCCCTCTCGAGACCGCACGCGTCGGACGCGTGCGGGCGCTGCTCCCGGAAGGTGGGGCCCGCACCTGCGCTGGCAGCGTCAGCCGACACGTCCGTGAGGCTCACGCGCAGGTCTTCGGCCCGTCATCTCCCGCCACGTGGCAGGGTGGGTCCCACTCCCTCTGCCGCGGGCAGTCAAGTTCCGCCACGTGGCAGTGGGCCGCCGTCGTAATGATGACCTGCAGAAAAAAAAAAAACATATATAATTATATATATATTATGAATATATATAATTACATATTCAGAACTATATGAACATTTATATGTATTGAAACCTCAGGCTGAATAAATGCACATATATATGCAACTATATATTATAAATTTCATAGTTAGATAAATGTTAGGATTAATTAACTTTAGTAAATTAGGCAGTCGATTAATTTAAGACAGTTAAATTATTAAATTAATTAAAACAGAAAAATCAAATAATTGAATATATATATATATATTTGGAGATCAAGATAGGAATGTGTGTTTGCATAATTAGATATATTTATACAAATAATTATACTCATGTTAAGTTAGGAATTGACTAAGTAATATGCAGTTAGTAATTAGCTAAATTACTCCTAAATAATTATTAACATTTGTTATATTATTTAAATAATAATTATTAATTAAGGCATTAAATTAATTAGTTAATTTAACAGTAGTTTAACATTAAAATAGAAGGTTAAATTATTTTAATAATATTAGATAATTTAATAAATTAATTAATTATTAAAACAATAATATATTTAAATTATATATTTGAATAGTAAAACTTAAAAGTTTAATAACTTTTTGTAGGATGATCCAAATATAGCAAATATATGTCTTAAAATACTCAGAAAAATAAAAAGAATCAAATGACGTAATGCAGAATTTAGTTTCGGGTTACGTATAACGAAGTAGCATTTTAGAACCTCTTTAGGGCCCAATAACTTTTTACCCAATTGTCAGAACATAGTCAATATGGGTCTTAAAATACTCAGGAGTACAGCCCATCACCATAGCAGTATTAGTTTTCTCATTTGAACATCAGGATAAAAAGTCAACCCTAGAATTCAGAGTTGACTTTAGTGAAAAATGACCAAATTATCCCTAGATTTTAAATGACTATAACTTGGTCAAATCAACTCCAAATCCAAAAATTCAAGATGCTAACTAGTTTAGAATTTCAATGTCACCAATAAACTAAAATAACATTTAGGATCTGAAACCTAAAAATTTAGAAAATTACCAAAATACCCCCAACCTTAGTTAGGTCATAACTTGACCATTTGAGGTCCAAATTGGGTTTACTATCTACCAACATACTCAATACATTATAGGAAAGCTATAGAAACTGAGTTTGCTAAAATTGGACTACAAACGGAAAAGTTCGATTTTCGTCACTCGTTGACCGACTCGAAATTACCAAATTGCCCTTCAAGCTTAAAACATCCATAATTTAGTCAATTGACCTCAGAATGCAGAGTTCTTAGACTCTATGGAATCCTTGAATAGTAACCAACAATAACTGCATAAAAACTTAGTTTTCAGTAGAGTGAAAATTACTTAAATGCCCTTAAGACAAAAACCTTAATTTGGACCTGTAGGACCTGTTTCCCATCCAAATTGAATATACTTACTGTCTATCTTCAAGTTAGATAATAAGAAATCATATGGAAAAGAGAAACTTCAGTTTGGATACTTAAATCAAAAGTTGACTTTTCAGACCCTTAAGTAGGGGCAAAATGGTCATTTTGCCAAATAAATTTAGGATAGACACCCTTAACCTTTAATTAGTCTTTTAAAACACTAAAACTAAACTTATAATCATATTAGGACCTTCCTGAGACTAGGACTAGATCATAAGGTTGATTTCATTCATTGAAAAATAGAGTTTTTCAATGAATGAATCATTGGTTTTAGTAGTTTTTAGAATTTTTCAACTTATTTTGATTATTTTATTTTTTGATCTTAGATCTAAGATACGAGATTCATCATATTAAGTTTAATTACTTAATAGGATTGGCCTAAATTATTAAATAACTTTTAGAATGAAACTTAGATCTTAGGTCTTATCCTTTTTGGATTATGTGATTAAGCCCAATCTCGTAGTGTTTAATCCATAATCAATAGTTTAATAGTCTTAAGTTAGAATGTCTAAAATTATTATTTAGGTCGTAATGATTTGTTATAGTCGACTTTGATTTGGTATATTAGGACCTAGTTAGTCCTGATATTTTGTAACTTGTAAGAATGAATTTCTAAGTTACACTTGATATGTAGGAAAATGGTGATCCTGAACTTGTGTAATTTATAATAGTTAGAACGGATAATAAAAAATAGATGGTATCACCATATTAGTAGAGTGCCTTGCTTATTTTGATACTTTGTGCTACGCATTTCTTGTATAATTGAGCTTACTTCCTTGGACATTTTATATAAGATAACTTTGTGCATAAAAATGAAAACTTAGAATAATAGGATAACAGTTGCCTTTGGGTCCAGTTTGTGGAGATTATGGTACACATTTGCCCCGATGGACAGGGGTAAGGTGAGATCAGGATGCCTAACATTCTCATTGAGGAGAGTGTGTTAAGCTTGGGACCCGTATAGTCTTACAGATGTGCTTGACTCCTCAGTTGTTTCTAACAGTTGTCCATAGAAACAAAAGTAAAATAACTAAAATATGTTGCATAAGTATTGTTTGTCTCTTCAGTCATGCAGTATGTTCAGTATGTTTGCAGATGGAGATGTATATATATGTGGGCCAGTTTGGCCAAGTCTTCTGATATGGCAGTCAGTATACAGAGTTTGATGTGCAGTTTTAGTATTTGGCTATGTTTTAGCATTGCTTATTCAGTCAGCTATTTCTTTGTACAGCTTATATACTGTAGGATGTTAGATTTTATTGCTATTTATATGTATCACTGCTGAGATTTATTATTGTAATTTGCATATTTCATTTGATCACCAGCATATATTAGGATGTAGCATTTTCTTTCAGTATATGTTTAGTTACTTATATTATATGCCTTATCTTATTTACCTCGCTTTTGAGGCATGTCTTAGCCTCATTTGTTTAAGTTATAAATGTTATTTATAGCTTTTTCTCTTTCTTATTGTATTGTCAGTCGCTCCTTTATATATTGTTGCTTAGGAAAATTGTGTAAAGTGATGATATTATAAAACATATAAAAATGTATCAGCCTAAAATGTACTTAGACAAATTGTCTAACCAGATTTTTTCTTTTTTTAGCTGGGGCCCTACATTGTGAAACCGACAATGGCAGGCGTAGAACAGATAGAGGATCCAGCACCTGAGGAGGAGCTATTCGTAGAGGAGGAGCAGCAGCTCGGGCCAGAGCTTATCTAGTCCTTAGACTTATCTGTGAGGATGAGTGCATTTGCATTTCCTTTTTATTTATATGTATCACTGCTGAGATTTATTATTGTAATTTGTATATTTCATTTGATCACCATCATATATTAGGATGTAGCATTTTCTTTCAGCATATGTTTAGTTACTTATATTATATGCCTTATCTTATTTACCTCACTTTTGAGGCATGTCTTAGCCTCATTTGTTTAAGTTATAAATGTTATTTATAGCCTTTTCTCTTTCTTATTATATTGCCAGTCGCTCCTTTATATATTGTTGCTTAGGAAAATTGTGTAAAGTGATGATATTATAAAACATATAAAAATGTATCAGCCTAAAATGTACTTAGACAAATTGTCTAACCAGATTTTTTCTTTTTTTTAGCTGGGGCCCTACATTGTGAAACCGATAATGGCAGGCGTAGAGCAGATAGAGGATCCAGCACCTGAGGAGGAGCTATTCGTAGAGGAGGAGCAGCAGCTCGGGCCAGAGCTTATCTAGTCCTTAGACTTATCTGTGAGGATGAGTGCATTTGCATTTCCTTTTTATTTGAATTTTAAATGTTGTAATAATATAGGTACCCTTGACTGTGTATTTGGACTTATATGCTTATATTCTGAGTCATATTTTGCACTTATGTTATATTGTGATGCTTGGATGTCATTTATTGCTTCCGCACTCTGTACATTTACTTATATAGTGACTGTTAGATTGATTCTATGTTAATCCTTCCCTAATCAGATGGATTGTGGATTTTATCCTAATCCAATGGTAAGTGAGGGGTTAGCCAGAGTGACACTCCACCCTTAACCTAATCATTTGGCAGATTAAGGGTGTGGGGCACCACAGGTAATTTGGCGGCTCTCCCGGCGATGAGATGGCTCGGCTAGCACGACATCATGTAGGTGATGGTGAGGGATTGCCGTCAGCGGTTGCACCTTGAAGTTGCCTAAACTATCAATGACAACTAACCCTAGGAGACTAGGTGTGGTGAACCCTACGTAGCACTATGTGCTACTGTGGATGATGGATCAAATTTGGTCGATTAAGTTCAATCAAACTCAATCGGACCAACCAGTCACTAATAAAGCTAGGGAAATCAATATTTGAAATGAAATTGCAACATTTGAATGATCAAGTTAAGGGATCGCGGTGTACTAATTGAACAACAGATGCTCAGAGGAAGCAAATGGGTCTTTTTTGGGTAAGTGGGCTCACGAACGATCAGGTCTCACAGATTGCAAAAAAATGAACTAGGTCTACTACTGTGCTATCAAAGGGGGCTTGGCAGAGCTTGCAAGGCCACCGCACGCTGTGGTTGACAGCAGGACGCAGCAACATGACACGCGCCTCGCGCGCAATGGAGATGAGGATGGATGGTCGAGGATTGTTCGATCTATCTGATCAAACAGTCATATCCTGTCGTTCGATCAAACGACAGAACTGACAGCTAGCAAAAAGAAGCAGATGGTGCCGAAGGAATGCGAATGGCGCCATTAGGAGGAATAATAATATTATTATTTAATAAATAAATTCAATTCTTATTTATTATAAAAAATTATAAAATTAATTCTTTTTAAAATAATTTCTCAATAAATCATCCTTAGCTAGTTAAAGAGTGAGATACACAACGACAAAGTTAGATTTCAATTTTGACAACGATTTAATTTTCATATTTTTTGGGGCCTTTTAAATATATTAAAATATTCGACAAAAAATCAACGACTTCCAATCACCTCCAAAACATCACCCCTAGCTAACTTGTGGGTGATGAGCGCAATGACGAAGTTCAATTTTTGATTTGAGGTCAATTTAAATAGAATCATTTCCAGGGTTACTGAAATTCATAGAATCAGGGTTAGGTCCATTTGACACCTAATTTGGACCAAAACTTCAAGGTGTGGCCCTACTGACTATTTAAGAGTGATTGGACCAAAATTAGGGCTTATTTTAGTCTTAATTGACTAGGGTAATAATCTTGAGTTGTTACAAATTCTCCCACATAAGAACGATGTTGTCATCGATATCACTTAAGCAAGAAGAATGATGTATGAATGAAATTAATAAAACATAAACATAAATAAGAAAGATTGAGGAAGCACTAGGATTCTCAAATAGCCTTGGAACTACATATCTGACTCCTTCTCCAAAGTGGCCTCAGCAGAGGAACGATTCTTCCACTGAACTTTGACCATTAAGATTGAATGGCTTCTTAGCTGTTTCTAATTTTTTCCCAGAATTCTTATAGGTTCTTTGATGAATGATAGGTTCGATTGGATCTCTACTGAGGAAATTGAAATTAAGTGATGAGGTTCTCTCAAACACTTCCTGAGTGCAGAACACATTGTGTACTGCGGATAATTTATTATGCAGCTCTAGTTTATATGTTGATGAAGATCTTGGATAGGCTCTAGAAAGGTTCAACAATTCTTTGACAGAGCTTTCTAGATAATCTAGGATGACAAATACCTTTCATTGAATTTACTTTTAGGTAAACGAGATCATTTTCTTGGAATTTAAAAGGACAATGATGAGTGTCATGATATTATTTTTTTTTTGGAAATGATCGCTTTGGAAACACCGGGCAACTTGACAATTTCATTTGTACAAAGTTTGACCAACTTCATCATGAAAATTGGCCTAACAAATTAGAATAAAAAGTATTAACTAGTTCAGTCAATTGACTACAACCCAGATTGAGTCAGCACTGGATCTTGACTTATGATAAGGTTTATGGGAAATTCAAACCACTTCCACTTGAGAATTAGTAGAATATGGAGGATACCTCTAGGATTTTGATGTCTTATTTTGACTAAGCTAGAATCATGACACATTGCAGCAGATTCAATAATGCATTCTGATAAATCCAAGATTTATAATAAAATAAGAGAGTAAATGCAAACATCTTTATGCCGGAATTGTCTACTTTTAGTGGTTTTTCACCAATTTTTGAGAAAAAAGAGGAGTTGAGCTAAATCTCGGGAAAAATAGAATAATCTAGAAGACAACCGCTGTAGCGCACCACAATGCGCTTAAGAATGAACAACTCTAGTGCATGGCGCTACAGCGCACCACGACGAGCGCAACATGAGAGCTCATCGTTATCATGCACCGCAGTGGGCTCAATTCGGGAGCTCGATGCTACCGCGCGTCGCAGCGAAACTAACTTAGACTTAGCAAAATTCTTAAAGGCCCTCGCTACCGCACACCGCAGCGGGCTCAACCCGAGAGCTCAGCGCTACAGCGCGCTGCAACAGACACAAACCTAGAGCTCGGCACTACCGTGCTCCACAGCGAAACAACATGTCCAAGACTTAATGAAAGGAAATTCGAGGTATCCAGCTATCGCGCATCGTAGCGGCACAAACTCGAGAGCTTGGTGTTATCGCGCACCGTGGTGGGCACAAACCTGAGAGCCCGGCGCTACTGCATGCTGCAGCGGGCATTCACTTGGCAAGATTTTGAAGCAAAACCGCTGTAGCGTGCCATAGCGCCCAACATGATTTTAGCCATGAATAAGCATTAAAAGCATATAGGGAAGACCAAAATTCTTAAATATTTTTGCCTTCCCATAGAAGTAATTAATTTAAAATTCAATTAAGTCTCAACCTTTTCAAAAGAATAATGGAATATTCAATTTAAGGCATTAAATTCTTGAGGAGATGGAAGGTTGGCTGAATTAATGCAAGACACTTAGCTCAGCATATATAAAGGCTGAGAATAAATATTATGGGAGGGTTGTTCTCCTCTTTGATAATCACAGTTCAAAAATTCTGAAGCCACATAAGGAGAGAAAAGAGAACCCCTTTCCAAGGAAGGAGAAGGTGACCATCCAATGGAAGCAGAAAGAACATTCAGAGAGCAAGAAAGAAGGCGAGTTGGCAAGCAAGGTAAAAATCAGGAGAACGCAAAAATGTTGTTCATAGTATTTTTCTTTTATCTCATCTTTATTTTCTTGATGTGAAACCATGCAAAGGTTCATTTCCTTGTATTTTATTTCTTATGTTTCACTTGTGATGGAATGCTAAACCCTCCTCCTTGGGGAGGGTTGGGGCTATGTCATGTAATCATTATGGGATGAAATGGTATTTGTACTAAAATTCTCAATAAATAAAATCTTTACTGTTTATGGTTTAGATATGAATCTTGTTTGAATGCATGCCATGTGAATGAATGTTTTATTTAAACTAAATGGTTATTTACAAAGAAAAATATCAAACCAACTAATCATATTAAATTTAGGGAAATGTACATAAAGGTCCTCGCTGCGAATATATATTCACCGTGCGAGGATTCTCGGTGTAAACACCCTAAGATTTATATGATGAGTTAAAATTGGTAACTTAACTTTCTTAGAGTACCATAACTCACCAATTAGTGTAAAGCAAAGAATATGTGCATTATTGCTTTGAGCCTAGTAGCAAGCTCTTGACCTTAAGAGCACTTTTCTTTGAGCTCAGTCAAGAAATTAATGCATGTGAGCCAAGAGCCACCAATCACTTTTTGAAGCTCATCATAAGTTAAAGATGAAAGAAAAATAATTGTGTGCTTGTGGATGAATGTGACATAATCCACTCAACCCAATAATTCACTTCCTTAGCTAAATTGTGAGGAAAGCACGTGATGCTAATTGAGTGGAATCAAGTTTGTGTGATCGCTGAAATTAAAATTATTAATTTGATAACTTAGACGTAGGAAATCAGATTTAACTCATATCGATCACATAAGGGTCTATGTGCCGAGATTGAACCTTCTTGAGTTTATCTTGTGCACTAGGCATGAAATAGTTAGAATTAGAGGACCAATCTAAGAAATACTATTATCATTTGATTATAATTTGCATTTGAACAAGTCTCATTAAAAGTTGATAAATACAAGCACAAATCCTGTAACAAATTACATGATAAAACCAAACTCTCCCTTATTCTCAAATTGTATTTTCGATCTTTGCATTATTAAGTAGGAGCCAACAAAAACCACAAATTATCATTAGTTTAAGCATTATTATAAGTAAATAGATCTTAGTAACAAAACACTATATTTCTTGTGTACGATAAATCTCTGAACTTACCTTCCATTATTACTTCGAACCACATACACTTACGTGCGAGTGACGTGTATTTACTGTTTGTCAAGTTTTTGCCATCATTGCTAGGGAACGATGAATTGTTTTGTATTAAGTATAATTTGCGAGTAAATAGTGATTTAGAGTTACCTTTATTCTGCATATAATCTTTTGTCTTTTTGTAATTATATTTATTATTAATTGTAGTTATAGTTTTATTAATTTAGTTTGTTTTTAATTTTTATTTTTCTGAATTATTGAAAGTGCTTGGTGTTGTTGTTTTTTCTAGCTGAAAATTTAAATTGTATGAGTGGGAGAGAAATCTTAAACATTTTATTTGATCCTGAAATTGAACGTACATATCTTAGATCTAGATGAAAATAAAATTTATTAAACAAAAATTCAATTGAAATGAAAAATATAGATGATAATTCGATTGGAGGAATATGAGAGCAAAGAGGGAGAGCTTAGAGAGAATATGCTTTACCCACTGTAAGGGGAATCCCTCATGCAATTGTGAGGCCAAAAATAGCTGCTAATAACTTCGAAATTAAGCCATCAACCCTTAGTATGGTGCAAAATAATCAGTTTCGAGAGTTAGCCACAAAAGATCCAAACTCACATATTTCCAATATTTTGGAAATATGTGACACCTTTAGATATAATGGCATCACTGATGATGCCATAAGACTTAGTGTGGCGACTGGGGATCGAAGTTCGAGAGTCTTTAAAGAACAATTTATCTCAATTAAAAATATAAATATTTTTATAATTCAAAAAGGACATAATAAAATAAAATAATATAATCCACAATCCTTTTATACATAGAGCCAAAATATATATGAAAAATTACAACAGTTTGAATTTTACAAAATATGAAATAAAATATCTACATTCTTCTGCTTCCTTTAATTCTTCTTCTTTTAACTTTGGCAGATCTTTTAAGCTTTTTAATTATCAAAACCCTGTAAGAAATTCAGTTTACCAGTCACGTAGGAGTACGCAAATTATTCTTATAAGAATAAATCTAACATCCTATAATAGGTATGAATCAAATATGAAAATAACTGAAAGACTGCAAATAAAGTAAGCAATTTCCAAATGCAGTTTCTGCCCTGCAAAATAGCTATGAAAATCAACATATATGACATAAATTTTATCAAAAGCATTTGTAATAATAAGTCGAGTTCGGAGACTCCTGAGCCCAAATGGGTAAACCCATAGGCATAATCTGTAGGAAGCTTATCTCGCCACCCGTCGGTAGCTTACTCAAAATAAGAACTGATGGTGTGTCTTTCCCCTGGATTTGCCTACTTCCTACAAGAGGCTAAATCCCTCCATATAACTCCCAGGGGCTTGCTAGCTAGCCTAATATGTACAGATTCCAGTTTTGCATTCCACCCTCCAAAGACAAACACCACAAAATATATATATTGTATTTCATTCTTTTTGTTACATGCTATTTGATATAAATCTTTTGCAGATTAAAATGCGGTAAGCAGTGCAAATAATACTCAAATGAAATATGGCTCAAACCAAAATACTGAAATAAGACTTATAAGTAAATTTGCGTACATGACTTGTTTTGATAAAATCAACCAAATTTAATTTCTTTGATCTGTCAAAATAATGAAATTTATTAATTTAATGTTTTATGTTTGTAATATCAGTTTTCCTAAAATGATAATAAGATGAATATTTTGATTTATTTTATTAAGTTATTTTATTATTATGCCTTATAAGGTCAAATTGGGAATTTGACCTTATAAGGGCAATTTAGTAATCTTACCCTTAATAGAATATCAAATTTATGTTAGTTTATTGTAGATTATATCCTAAGGTTTTTATAGAACCTGAAATTATTCAATTCTGATATGAATTGGCTAAGTTATAGCTAATCTAATTTCTAGGGTTAATAATTAGTGTTAAATATACTTAGTGAGTGATTAGTGAATTTGGTCACAAAATTATTAAACTAATTATATATTTAGGTTCTAATTTACTTTATGAGTCATTTAAAATTGAAATCACTTAATTTGGATTATTATATTTGCTAATTTTTACTAATCCAGTTTTTAGAGTAATTAGGGTTAATAAGGAGATCTAACCGTTGGATCCTAAATATTTTTGCAGTTTACTAAAATTTAGGGTTTTCTGATCTAAATGGATATTTGGATCATCTAATTTGAAGCTAAATTGACTAACTTATGTCTATTTGAAGTTTCTAAGGTTAAAGGCTTAATTAAGGTTAGGTCCTAATTATAATTAGACAAAATTTAATCCTAATACTAAAATAAACACTTATAAAATATTTTTTAGGTTTTTCTGAGTATTTTAAGACCTATATTGGATATATTTGAGTAAATGTATACAAAGTTAGGGTTATTTGAATATTTGTAATATTTTTCCTAATTAATTAATATCCTAAAATGTTACTAAGCAAAATATAAGTCCAACTGGAAATTTGACTATTTCATATTATTCCTCTATTTTTGCTGATTAATATAATATATTTAATTATATTATTTGGAAGTGTATATTATGAAATATGGATATTTAAAGTTTTTATATTAATTTAATTATATTAATGACTTTATATTTATATATTTTTATTTTACTGTATTTAATAATATTTAATGCATTATTCTATTTATAAATTTTTTTGTTATTTTTAATTATGTATAAATTATTATTTACTTTTATTTATTTATTTATTGATCTAATAATTAATTTTAATATTTAATTATTATGTTATATTAATTATTAACTTATATTTATCTATTTAATTACTGTATTTTTTTATAAAATTTATTATATGTTAATTATTTATTTATATTTTTCTGATTATTATTCATTCAAAATAATTAATATTTTAATAGATGTTAAAAGTATTGTACTTTTATTTTTAAAATTAGGAGTGATTGAATGTTTTGAGATTAATTAATTAAATTAGGTAATGATTTTATATTAATCCATTGATTAATTATAAATCAATCGGCTAAAGGATTTGGCGGCGGAACCCACAAGGCGTAATCCATCGTAAGAGGGGTAGTGGGCCGCGACTGCTCCTTTACTGTGCCACGGATCGGGACGAGCCAGGCCCGACCCGGCCCAGAACGCAGTGAGGGGGTTTCGCCTTCGTCGCCACGCAGCTAGGGCTTCGATCCGCGCGGCGCACAGAGATTTTCAGAGCTCAAATTGCATCTCAAATGGACGCCAGCGATCATACTCGCTATAAGAGATCAATAACTCTGACCTAGACTTCTTATATTGATCTTAAACATGATGCCCTAGATTTACTTAGGTGAGAGTTTTATAGTAAAATTGTAGGATACTAATGATAGATCGCCAAAAATGGCGATCGATACAACTCATTAGAGTTCTAAGTTAGAAACGGGCGCATTGAAACACTTAGAGTAGTCAATGGAGATTAATCAATCGAAATCGAAATGAAGTAAATTCGAAAATTTAGGGTATAAATTGCTTTATAATCATATTACTACTACACTATCATTTACTTAATAATCGTTTGAAAGCAGAATAATTGAATATAGAGATATAGGAATGCAATACCTAAATCAGAATTTCAGGTTATGGTTGATCGAAATTAAGAATCGCTGTAGAGTTCCTCTAATTTGCAATGAAGATTCTTCCAGATAGAGTAGCAATGAAATTGACTTAAATTTGAATGGAATTAAGAGAAGATAAAGGAGTTTCGTAAGAAGAGGGGAGCTCGCCGCGTGTAGGGAGGATCACCACGCGCGTCTGCTTGCGATACGCGTGGCTTCGCAGGGAAGACGACGCGCCTGCCGTTGGATCGGATCCTAATGATCCGATTAAAAGGTCCTTAAAGATGACGGCAGAAAGCAATGGCGCTTCTTAAGGAAATAACGCCAGTTAAGATTAATAAAATATAATATTTTTAAATAATTTATTCTAATTTAATTAATTAACTTTATACCATTAAATTTATTTAGAATTTTTTTTTCAATAATTCACCCCTAACAAATTGAGGGGTTCTGAACGCAACGACGCACTCGGATTTTTGATCCGACAAGTATTTAATTACTCGAATTTTCAGGTATTTAAATAATATTAAATTATTCGTCAAAAATTTAATGACTTTCAAATGCGTTCAAAACTTCACCCCTAGCTAATTTGGGGGTGGTGAACGCAATGGTGAAGTCAGATTTTTTAATCTATGGTAAAAAATTTTTAAATATTAATAAACAATTTGGAAAATAATTTTTGGTATTTTACATTCTCTCCAACTTAAAAGAGATGTCGTCACGACATCAATCTAAAATTTAAAGATATTTACAAGATCTAGAATTACTTACTAGTGAAATAAGTGAGGATATGCTTTCCTTCGGCTTGACTCTTCTTCCCATGTAGCTTCTTCTTTGCGACAGTTCTTCCATTTAACCTTTATCATGGGAATGGATTTATTTCTTAGTTTCCTTTCATCTTGATCTAGAATCTCTTCTGGTTCAATCACATAGCTGAGATTTGGTTGCAAATTGATATATTCTACTTCTATTCTCATTGAAGGTTCAGATAAACATTTTCTTAAGGAGGAGATATGAAATACATCGTGCATCAGACTCAGATATGCTGGAAGCTTGATTTGATAATCCACTTGGCCTACTCTTTTCAAAACTTCAAAAGGTCCAATAAATCTTGGACTTAATTTCCCAGAAACTCCAAATCTTGAAACTCCTCTGAATGGGTTTACTTTCAAATATACAAAATCTCCAACAGAAAATTCAACATGATGATGATGAGCATCAAAATACTGCTTCTACCTGTCTTGAGCTGCTTTCATTCGATGCTGAATTATCTTTATCTTTTCTGTTGCCTGAAGAATCAAATCTAGTTTTATTATCCTGTTTTCTCGAATACTGTTCTAGGATAAAGGAGTGATACACTTCCTTCCATAAAGGGCTTCATAAGGAGCCATCCCAATACTTACTTGAAAACTATTATTATAAGAGAATTCTATTAATGGAAGGTGATCATCCCAACTTCCTCCAAAATCTAAGACACAAAGGCGAAGAAGATCTTCTAGAGTTTGATTTACTCTTTCAGTTTGTCCATTAGTTTGTGGATGAAATGATGTACTCATACAGAGTTGTGAACCAAGATCTTGATGAACTGCTTTCTAGAACTTTAAAGTGAATCTACTATCTTTATCAGAAACGATGGTTTTTGGAATACCATGCAGCCTTACTATCTCTTTTAGATAGATTCTTGCCAATTTTTCTACTGAATATGTTTGTTTAATGGGTAAAAAGTGTGCTAATTTTGTAAGCCTATCCATAATTACCCAAATAGAATCATTATTGGATTTTGAATGAGGAAATCCAGTGATAAAATCCATGGAGATGTCTTCCCATTTCCATTGAGATATAGATAGAGGTTGAAGTAATCCACCTGCATTCTGATGTTCTGCTTTTACCAGGTTACATGCTTCACATTTTGATATGAACTCAGCTATATTTCTTTTCATTCCTGGCCACCAAAAATGTAATTTCAAGTCTTGATACATCTTATTATTTCCAGGATGAATTGAGTATTTAGACTGGTGAGCTTCTTTCAATACTTTAATTCTTAGCTCATCTTTATTTGGTATCCATATTCTGGATCCACACCAAATATTCTTATTTGAATCCAAGTTCAGTTCTAAGTGCTTTCCTGATTGAATGGATGCAGATAAGGAACTATATTCTTCATTAAGGTGTTGAGCTTCTTTAATCTCATCTATTAATGAACATTCTATAGTCATATGAAATAGTTTAGCATTTGATAGCAACATGACTTCTAATTGAAGATCTTTTATTTCCTTGAGTAATATAGGATTAGAAGTCAAAATATGCAAATGTGAAATAGCTTTTCGACTTAGTGCATCTGCTACTACATTTGCCTTGCTAGGATGATATTGAATTGATAAATCATAGTCTTTGATTAATTCTAACCATCTTCACTGTCTTAAATTGATCTCTTTCTGAGTAAAAATATACTTCAGACTTTGATGATCTGTGAAGACTTCACATCTTACTCCATACAAGTAATGTCTCCAGATCTTTAGTGCAAAGACTATTGCAGCTAACTCCAAATCATGAACTGGATAATTCTTTTCATGGACTTTAAGCTGTCTAGATGCAAAAGCTATCACTTTTCCTTCCTGCATGAGAACACAGCCTAATCTAATACCAGAAGCATCATAATAAATTTGATATTCTTTTCCTTCAACTAGTAGAACTAAAATAGGAGCTGAGGTTAGACATTCTTTTGATTTCTTGAATGCTGATTCACAAGATGAGTCCCAAACATAAGGTATATCTTTTTGAGTGAGACGAGTAAGAGGGACTGCAATCTGAGAAAAGTTCTTAACAAACTTGCGATAGTACCCAGCTAATCCCAAGAAACTTTTATTTCTGTTACTGAAGTAGGTTGGGGCCAATCTTGAATTGCACTTATCTTGCTGGGATCAACTGATATTCCTTCCTTGCTAATTATATGGCCTAAGAAGGAGACTGAGTGAAGCCAAAATTCACATTTTGAGAATTTGGCATACAGTTGATGTTGCCTTAGCAAGTTCAAGGTGATTCTAAGATGCTCTTCATTTTCCTTAGCATTATTAGAATAAATCAATATATCATCAATGAAGATGATGATAAAAGAATCTAAATAGGGTTTCATTATTTGCTGCATCAGATCCATAAAATAAGATGGGGCATTTGTTAACCCAAATGGCATTACCAAGAATTCATAATGCCCATATCTCGTTCTGAATGCAGACTTAGGAATATCTTCGTCTTTGATACAAAGTTGGTGATAATCAGATCTTAGATCAATCTTAGAAAATATGGAAGCACCAACTAACTGGTCAAATAAATCATCTATTCTTGGTAATGGGTATTTGTTCTTAATAGTAACCTTATTCAATTCTTGATAATCGATACATAATCGCATACTCCCATCTTTCTTTTTAACAAATAAAACTGGGGCTCCCCAAGGAGAATTACTTGGTCTTATGAATCCTTTTTCAGTCAACTCTTGAAGTTGATTCTTAAGTTCCTCTAACTCTTTGGGTGCCATTCTGTATGGAGCTTTAGATAAAGGGTTCGTTTCTTGACTTAAATCAATACTAAACTCCACATCTCTTTGAGGTGGCAGACCTGGAAGTTTTTCTGAAAAAACATCTGCATATTCTTTCATTACAAGAGTCTCTTCTAAAGTTGTAATTTTAACTTCAGAACTTGAGAGTAAAGTTAAGAATATGGGATACTTCTTTCTAATGAACTTCTCTCATTCTTGTTTGCTGGGATAAGGCTAATAATTGCACTTCTTTGACCAACAAAGGTTACTTTCTTATCTTCATTATAAATATATACCCTCTTCTTTGCACAATCAATCAATGCCTTATTCTGACTCATCCAGTCCATCCCAAGAATAATATCAAAGGTAGTTATGGGGATGATAGTGAGTTTAGCTTCCCAAGAATTTCCACTTATATCTAACTTGCAATTATAGAAGATATTTGTTTCTAAGAACTCTCTTGATGGTAGATTAACTTTAAGGGCTGATAAAAGTTGTTCTACTGGTAATGAATATTGTTGAACTATTTTTGACGCAATAAAAGAATGCGTAGCTCTAGAATCAAAAAGAACTGAACACGGATATTGAAATAATAAAATGGTACCTATGACCACATCAGGTTCCTCTTTGGCCTCTTCTTGAGATAGGTTGAATATTCTGGCCTGGGCTTGATTATTTCTTGGATTACTAGAAGATGCAATATTGTTTCCTTAGTTTACTGGTGGCCTTCCTTAATTCTTCATAACTGCTTTTCCTTGATTTGGAATTTGATGCCCATTAACTATATAGGTGGCATGACCAAACTTTATGGAATAATTCGTTCTTCCGCATCGGTGGCATTGACCATCACCGGTAAAACACTTATCTGTAGTATGAATTCTTCCACAAAACTTGCAAGTGTTTGGTGTTCTTGGAGCAGGTCTACTTGAGTTACCTTGAATATTATACACTTTCCCTTGAGGTCTGTAGAATTGCTGTCTTTTGGATTGAAAATGAGGGGAGAATGCTGGCATTTTCATTTTGGAAGAGGACTGCTCTTCTTGAGCTTCCATAAGCTTAGATTTTTCTACCAGTTGAGCAAAATTTAAGATTTGAAGAGGTTTCAAAATATGTTGAAAGTTATTCCTTAATCCATTAAGGAATAGATGACATCTGACTTCTTCAGTAGTAACCATTTCTAGGGCAAAGCTGGCTAGACGAGTGAACTCTTCCTCATATTCTGTCACTGTATGTCTTCCTTGTTTTAGGTTTAATAGCTCTTTTCACATTGTCTACCTAGCAGACTGAGGCACATATTTGCCTAAGAATGTTTTCACAAATTCTTTCGATTGTATCTCTCTTCTTCTGTTCTATTTTGGAATGTGGTGTTCTTGGTTGTCTTCTACGACTTTTCAGCAGCTTTTGTCAGAAGGTAAGTAGCTAGGGATACCTTCTGATCTTCTGAGCTCTTAGCACATCTAAATTCTTTCTCTGTTCTTTGGATCCACTCCTCAGCTTGGTAAGGAGTTACTTTTCCATTGAATCTAGGAGGTTGAAGTTTAAGGAAAATATATATGTCTTCATTTACTGCTTTCCTCTGAATAGGATTTGGGTTCTGAATTTGTTGACTGTTCATGAATTGACTCATCATATTCATGAACTAGAGCATCTAATTTGCTCCACTATGGTCAAAGGGATAGACTGCTTCAACGTTAGGTGAAACAGTCTCATTGTGACTAGGAGTGTTTTGAGGAACATTTTTCTTCTGAGATTGATTGTTGTTGTTGTTGTTTTGACTATCCATAATCTGGAAAATAATAAACTATACTTAGTTGGCTCTCCAACTTAAGATCTAACTTTTAATATTCTAGTAATTGTATTCATATAGTTGGCTCTTTTAATGAATTATTCCTTAAATAGTCTCAAACTTCGCTCTGATACCAATTTCTATGGCGACCAGGGATCGAAGTTCGAGAGTCTTTAAAGAACAATTCATCTCAATTAAAAATATAAACATTTTTATAATTCAAAAAGGATATTATAAAATAAAATAATATAATCCACAGTCCTTTTATACATAGAGCCAAAACATATATGAAAAATTACAACAGTTTGAATTTTACAAAATATGAAATAAAATATATACATTCTTTTGCTTCCTTTAATTCTTCTTCTTTTAACTTTGGCAGATCTTTTAAGCTTTTTAATTATCAAAACCTGTAAAAAATTCAGTTTACCAGTCAGGTAGGAGTACACAAATTATTCTTATAAGAATAAATCTAGCATCCTATAATAGGTATGAATCAAATATGAAAACAACTGAAAGACTACAAATAAAGTAAGCAATTTCCAAATGCAATTTCTGCCCTGCAAAATAGCTGTGAAAATCAACATATATGATATAAATTTTATCAAAAGCATTTGTAATAATAAGTCGAGTCCGGAGACTCTTGAGCCCAAATGGGTAAACCCATAGGCATAATCTGTAGAAAGCTTATCTCGCCACTCATCGGTAGCTTACTCAAAATAGGAACTGATTGTGTGTCTTTCCTCTGGATTTTCCTACTTCCTACAAGAGGCTAAATCCCTCCATATAACTCCCAGAGGCTTGCTAGCTAGCCTAATCTGTACAGATTCCAGTTTTGCATTCCACCCTCCAAAGACAAACACCACAAAATATATATATTGTATTTCATTCTTTTTGTTACATGCTATTGAATATAAATCTTTTGCAGATTAAAATGCAGTAAGCAGTGCAAATAATACTCAAATGAAAAATGGCTCAAACAAGAATACTGAAATAAGACTTATAAGTAAATTTGCGTACCTGACGTGTTTTGATAAAATCAACCAAATTTAATTTCTTTGATCTGCCAAAATAATGAAATTTATTAATTTAATATTTTATGTTTGTAATATCAGTTTTCCTAAAATGATAATAAGATGAATATTTTGATTTATTTTATTAAGTTATTTTATTATTATGCCTTATAAGGTCAAATAAAATGGGAATTTGACCTTATAAGGGCATTTTAGTAATTTTACCCTTAATAGAATATCAAATTTATGTTATTTTATTGTAGATTATATCCTAAAGTTTCTATAGAACCTAAAATTATTCAATTCTGACATGAATTGGCTAAGTTATAGCTAATCTAATTTTTAGGGTTAATAATTAGGGTTAAATGTAATTAGTGAGTGATTAGTGAATTTGGTCACAAAATTATTAAACTATATATATATATATATATATATATATATATATATATATATATATATATATATAGGTTCTAATTTACTTTATGAGTCATTTAAAACTGAAATCACTTAATTTGGATTATTATATTTGCTAATTTTTACTAATCAAGTTTTTAGAGTAATTAGGGTTAATTAGAAGATCTAACTGTTGGATCCTAAATATTTTTGCAGTTTACTGAAATTTAGGGTTTTCAGATCTAAATGGATATTTGGATCATCTAATTTGAATCTAAATTGGCTAACTTATGGCTATTTGAAGTTTCTAAGGTTAAAGGCTTAATTATGGTTAGGTCATAATTGTGATTAGACAAAATTTAATCCTAGTACTAAAATAAACACTACTAGAATGTTCTTTAGGTTTTTTTGAGTATTTTAAGATCTATATTGGATATATTTGAGTAAATGTATACAAAGTTAGGGTTATTTTAATATTTGTAATATTTTTCCTAATTAATTAATATCTTAAAATGTTACTAAGCAAAATATAAGTCCAAATGAAAATTTGACTATTTCATATTATTCCTCTATTTTTGCTGATTAATATAATATATTTAATTATATTATTTGGATGTGTATTTTATGAAATATGGATATTTAAAGTTTTTATATTAATTTAATTATATTAATGACTTTATATTTATATATTTTTATTTTACTGTATTTAATAATATTTAATGCATTATTCTATTTATAAATTTTTCTATTATTTTTAATTATGTATAAATTATTATTTACTTTTATCTATTTATTTATTGATCTAATAATTAATTTTAATATTTAATTATTATGTTATATTAATTATTAACTTATATATTTATCTATTTAATTACTGTATTTTTTATAAAATTTATTATATGTTAATTATTTATTTATATTTTTCTGATTATTATTCATTCAAAATAATTAATATTTTAATATATGTTATAAGTATTGTACTTTTATTTTTAAAATTATGAATGATTGAATGTTTTGAGATTAATTAATTAAATTAGGTAATGATTTTATATTAATCCATTGATTAATTATAAATCAATCGGCTAAAGGATTTGGCGGCGGATCCCACAAGGGTAATCCATCGTAAGAGGGGTAGTGGGCCGCGACTGCTCCTTTACTGTGCCACAGATCGGGACGAGCCAGGCCCGACTCGGCCCAGAACGCTGTGAGGAGGTTTCGCCTTCGTCGCCACGCAGCTAGGGCTTCGATCCGCGCGGCCCACAGAGATTTTCAGAGCTCAAATTGCATCTCAAATGGACGCCAGCGATCATACTCGCTATAAGAGATCAATAACTCTGACCTAGACTTCTTAAATTGATCTTAAACATGATGCCCTAGATTTACTTAGGTGAGAGTTTTACAGTAAAATTGTAGGATAGTAATGATAGATCGCCAAAAATGGCGATCGATACAACCCATTAGAGTTCTAAGTTAGAAACGGACACATTGAAACACTTAGAGTAGTCATTGGAGATTAATCAATCGAAATCGAAATGAAGTAAATTCATAAATTTAGGGTATAAATTGATTTATAATCATATTACTACTACACTATCATTTACTTAATAATCGTTTGAAAGCAGAATAATTGAATATAGAGATATAGGAATGCAGTACCTAAATCAGAATTTCAGGTTATGGTTGATCGAAATTAAGAATCGCTGTAGAGTTCCTCCAATTTGCAATGAAGATTCTTCCAGATAGAGTAGCAATGAAATTGACTTAGATTTGAATGGAATTAAGAGAAGATAAAGGAGTTTCGTAAGAAGAGGGGAGCTCGCCACGTGCACGGAGTATCGCCACGCGCGTCTGCTTGCAATACGCATGGCTTCGCAAGGAAGACGACGCGCCTGCCGTTGGATCAGATCCTAATGATCCGATCAAAAGGTCCTTAAAGATGACGGCAGAAAGCAACGACACTTCTTAAGGAAATAACGCCGGTTAAGATTAATAAAATATAATATTTTTAAATAATTTATTCTAATTTAATTAATTAACTTTATACCATTAAATTTATTTAGAAATTTTTTTTTTCAATAATTCACCCCTAACTAATTGAGGGGTTCTGAACGCAACGGCGCACTCAGATTTTTGATCCGACGAGTATTTATTTACTCGAATTTTCAGGTATTTAAATAATATTAAATTATTCGTCAAAAATTTAATGACTTCCAAATGCGTTCTAGACTTCACCCTTAGCTAATTTGGGGGTGGTGAACGCAATGGTGAAGTCAGATTTTTCAATCTGAGGTTAAAATTTTTTAAATATTAATAAACAATTTGGAAAATGATTTTTGGTATTTTACACTTAGGCTATTCCCTTTTTTGCCGAGAGATAGAGCTAAGAGTTGGCTCAATTCCTTGCCTAGTGATTCTATCCGCACATGGGATAATTTAGCTAGGAAGTTTCTAGCTAAATATTTCTCACCTGCAAAGACCGCCAATTTAAGAATTGAAACAACTAATTTTTACCAATGTGAGGGGAAACACTGCACGATATTTGGGAACGCTTTAAGGAGTCCTTTAGATGCTGTCCCCCATCATGGGTTTCCACACTGGATGCAAGTTTAAATATTCTACAATGGATTGAACACACCCACTCGGACACTCATTGATGTCTAGAGGATCCATGAGCAGCAAAACCCAAGAGGAGGCTTATAATTTGTTAGAAGAGATGACCAAAAATGCATATCAATGATCTACTAAAAGGTTGAGTTCAAATAAAGAAGAAGTTAACCACATCGATGAGGCAAGTCAAATCTTTGCCCTCCAAATGAAATAAATGCCCTTAACCAGAAAATTGGCAACATGAACATTAATAACTTGTAAGAGATTTACTATAATTTGCGTGGGGGTAAACACACTAGCAACAATTGCAACTTAAAAAACCCCCTCGCACCATTTAATACTTAATAAGTGAATTTCTTGAGAAACAATAATGCCAATCAAAGCAATATGCTGAACAATCCTTACTCTAATACCTATAATCCTGGATGGAGAAATCATCCAAATTTTATTGGAGTAATAATAATAATAATAATGAAAATTTCAATAGGAATAATTATTTAAATAAACAAGGGTATAATTATGGAAATAATCAACAATCCCAAAGCACAAACCTTAAAGGAGCTTTCAATGCCTTCAAGGCAGAAACCACTCAGTTCATGAGGAAAACTGAAATACCAATAATCCGCCATGATGCCTCAATCTAAGGATTGAGGCATCCCTTCGGAACATTGAGGTCCAACTAGGAAAATCTCCCAACAGCTGTCCACACATCAGCAGGGAGCTTTGTCTAGTTTAACTGAAGTGAATCCAAGGGAGACGGTTTGTGTCATTAACTTTAATGTGATAGAGGGGGATTGCTTTGATAATAATTTTGGAATGGATCCAAAATATTTGAAAACTGGAGTAGGTGCTTGACAGACTGTAAATACATGTCTGCGCTCACGCGCAAGTATACGTGATCTGAAGTAATAAGTGGAAAGTGTTAATTTTTGGGAATTTATCGATCCTCAGAGAATTAGTTGATTTGGCATTAAGGTGTATCTATTCTCACTAATCTTTAAGCTACAATGTATTTGGATGAGTTGGTCTAAAAATTAGCACAATAATCATTAAGCAAAAAGAGCAAGTTGAGAGAAAGAGGAGAGTTGGGACCATCCCACATGCCATGATATAACAATTATGTATATTAATTTCTCAAGCTTTATCATTCATTTTAATTAAAATCAAGTGCACATTGTTTTCCTTGAGTTTAACTCAAGGTCTTACAAGTTCAAATCTTGTGCACAAAATGAACTCACATTCGATTCTACTTCGGTACAAAGATTCTTGTAAGATTCTTTGGATTTAAATTTTAATCTTATTCTTTTGATCAAGGAGAGCTTGATTAGTAAATCTTAGGATCTTACAAGTATTAATTTCCACTATGAGCATCACTCGCATCTCACATAGTTGAGATGAGGGATTCATATGTTGGGCTCAACGACTATAGCACTTAGTTCATGATCACTCAACACTTCCTTCCTCTACCTCAATTATGTTGAGCTAAGGAGCTCATTTAGTGGGTCTTGGCATCACTTGCATCAATACTTTGGTTGAGCTTAGATTTAGGTGCATTGAGCTCAAGAACTTTATCACATAGTTCTAAGCTTTCATGCACTCAAAACTTAGCTTTCAACCTAAGGTGAGCTAAGGAGCACAAGATGATTAGTTCTTGAACTTTTAGTTCTTTACTCTTATTCCACATTCAAGATTAAATTAGATAAAGTATTTCTTAGCAAGACATTAAGATCACAAAATAAATTATGCTTGAGAAAAATATGCATACATTAATATTACATCATGCACATGGGACTTCACCCCAACCTTCCCTAAGGGAGTTTAGCTACTCATTACAAAAGAAAAGAAGAAAAACACATACATGGATAAAGACCATTTCATGATTAACTAAAATAAAAATACAAGAATAGAGTTTAGAAGATACTAGGAACGCTCATTTGGAAGTTCTCCAAAATCCTTCTTCTCCTTCTCAATGTTCCCTTCTTAGGTCGCTAGTGCTGCCTTCTTCCTTCACCTATAAAGAAAGAGCTTGCTTTGCCACCCTTGGGGAGTTCTTCTCTTCCTTGCACTTCTCCTTATTTAGTGGATTTTCTTGGCTAAAATTATGAACCCTCCTCAAGTCAAGAGGAGGGGTATTTATAGGAGAGGGGATGCCTTCTTCTTCTTCATTTCAAAACCAGCATTTCCATTTAATATTATGAACTCATGGTAGCAAAATCCTCCATTGATGGTGAGGTGATAAATATCTTCATTTGTTTACCTAAAACATCACCTCAATACCTTTTTTTTTCAAATAAAATGTAGCAGCTGCAGGGAATGATGGCTGGGGACAAAGTTCAGAATAGAGGTCATGTCCCCAGCCGCAATAAATATTGTCTGGAGAAAATTTGTGGCGGACTGCGGCAGCGCGCTGCAGCGTGCTGCGGCGTGCAATGGTCTTTAGCAAATTCGCCAAAAGTCCTCCGCTGCCGCGCGCTACCGCGCTTGAGCATTGGAAGATGTCCCGCTGTAGCGCGCTGCAGTGGGCCATTCTGCATTTCTACTGTTCAATTACTTCACTTTTCAAAAAATATTTCCGCTGCAAACTGCTGCAGCGCGCGTCCGCGCGCTGTAGCGGCTCATTTTGTAAAAAAATACTGTTCAATTAGTGAGCAACCTATTTATATGGTTTAAATAATTCCGCTGCTGACCGCTGCAGCGCGCGACCGCGCACTGTAGAGGCTCATTTTGTGAAAAATATTGTTCAATTAGTTGAGCCCCCTATTAATAAAGTGTAAATACTTCCGCTGCTGACCACTGCAGCGCGCGGTCGTAGCTCATTTTGCAGAAATTACTGTTCAATTAGTTGAGCCCCTCATTTATAAAGTTTAAATAATTCCGCTGCAGCCCGCTGCGGCGCGCTGTAGCGCGCTGTAGCGGATTTTCTTAATAAAAATTAAATCTTTCCAGAAATGCTTCAGAACTCCCTTGGATGCCTTTTCCCTGAAAAAGAATAAAAAAATTGATTTTAGGAGTATCTTAAAGATCTGAAATGAATGAAATTTTTATTTATTTTAAATATAATTTATAGATTCATCAGCGCTAGTAGTTCTGAATGAAAAATGTTGATTGCAATAAAATGCGAGAATCCAGGTAGATTAAATATTCCTTGCATAATACAGGATAAAATTCTTTTAAATCCCTTGTGTAATCTTGGAGCTTCGGTCATTGTTGTGCCTTATCACATTTATGAACACATGAGAATAGGAGGAATGGAGAGCACTCCGATAATTTTGAAATTCACAAATCTGGACTCGTTAACCTCATTAGAAGTAGTAAAAAATGTGGCTATTGGCTTGGGAAGTCTTATGGTCCCCACTGATTTTATTATTTGTGAATGGGATAGATGGAATGAAAATTCCACTATCATATTTGGACGACCTTTCCTTGCCACCACAAGGGCAATTATTGATGTTGTAAGAGGAGTGATGAGTATTAAAATACCCAAAAAAACTGAAGAGATTGACCTAAAACCGACTTTGTATAAACAGAAAAATATGGAAGTGGAATAGAGGAGAAAATTTAGGGGAGTATCTAAACCAATTAATATAGATCTAAAAAGCATAAAATTAACTGATCAAAAATATGAAAGTGGCCAAAGCACCTCATCTGGAGAAATTGTTAAGGATAAAATAACTCATTAAAAGAAAACAAGAAGGAATAAGAGGAAGAAGAATGGAACTTCTATACCCAATTCTGAAGAAAATGTGGGAAAAAAGATAACTTATGAAGTAATGAGTTTGAGCACAACACATGTTAGTGCTCATCCATTCACGTCAAAAATTTGGAGAGAGAGAGGCCCTCTAACAAATAAATCCCTTAAAATTCTAAAAATGGTCGGGCTGACGACAATAAACCAAGTGCTTCTGGGAGGTAACCCATATGTCTTTATTTTTGTTTTGAATTAATCTTCTTTATAACTATTTTCACTTTAGTGTGTGTAGGAAAAGTTAGTTTGATTAGTAATAAGAAATGCAACCTGACCATGATTGGAAATACTAAAAAGTTATTTTAATTTAAGAAAAAAAATAGTTTTTTTGTAGCAGGCGCTACAATGCGCCACAACAGATTTTAATGCTGCAGCGCGCTGCAGCGAAAATTGCCGTTACTGCACGCCACAATGGAATTCAACGTTGCAGCGCGCTGGAGCAGAAATCAACACTTGCTCATGCCAAAATAAGAACCTGGGTGCTATTGCGTGCTACATCGCACGATGAACATCCAGAGCCTTTATTGAATGCCTAGGAATTCCCAGCAGTCAAAGGTGTTGTAGTGCGCCTAAGGATCTAAAATCTGCTAAAAAAATTGCTGCAAATATGTTTTTTTCTTTTTTTTTAAAGGCTGAATCAAATCACACTTATGGCATGATTTAATGATATTCTTGACCAGCCATAAATGTGGTTTGAATGATGAATTAAGAGAATAGGTGAATAAGTAATGGTCCATAAATAATGGAGAGGGGAGAGGACAACCTACACATTAGTTTCTCCTAAAACTATTTTGCTGTAGCTATCAAAAATTCTCAAACTCTTCCTCTTCAATAGTTTCACAAAAGAAGAGCATCACAGGCAAGGAAGTAGTTGCCTCAATAGTTGAAGGCACATTCAACAAAAAATATTTTTCTTCAGTGGAGGCTGAACAACGATATGTTCAGATCACACATGACAAAAGCTCATTCCGAAGGGGGGATTCAAACTCCCCTATACAGTTTACTTTAGAAACATCCATATCGGGGGTGGCACAAGCTGGTCTGTTTGCAGACCGATTCATATCCTTTATTAGTAGAAGAAGTCTATGCCAATGCGGTTAACACGATTGGGTGGAAGATTTTTGTGCGAGGGAAGGCCGTGACATTCGAACTCGAATAGATCTAGTTGTTCTATGAGCTTAAGGCGGTATAAGAGTGTTTATACCAGGCCTTGCTGAATTATGAATATGACCCTACACCAATTGTGAGCGCCTTCACCCGCGATGACGCGGGCTGGAGAGGGAACTTGGCCAACATTCCATGAGCCCTTCTTAGGAACTCATGAAATGCTTGACACATTCTCATTTCTAGCATCATAATGCCTTCTGGGCATCTAAGTGAGGTGACTAGGTCACGGGCGTTGCTCATATGTGCCATAGAATGACCTGGAGATATCCATATCTCTAAGATAACTCTTGAGAAGCTCTAGAGCGCCTTGATCGGATCCTGCGTTGCACTTGCTTTTGGGTCACTCATATCTGGGATATGCCTTGCCCAAAGGGTCAAGGCATCATCCGGTGATGTAGCTATTTATCCCAGAGTTCCTCTTACCTGCCACAACTTAAATGTCCGCTTCCAAGAGAGTAAGAGGAGCAAAAGGAGAAAGGGAAAGGAAGGCGAGGCTTCTTCTTCCTCTGGTTATGCTTCATCACTTAAACAGTTGCAAAAAGGAATGGAAAGAATGCACGCCTATCAAGTACATATGGAAAAATCCATAGCAGCAGATATGCGGTCCTGCAAAGCCGAACTGTCATGACAGCACCTGTTCCAAACTGACTTTGATGCAGCTCTAGGAACTATGCTCTCAAATTGGAGCTTGCAAGGTGGACCGGGCAATGCTGTCATGTCGCAACCCGAGATCCCATTCCGGACACTCTATGGCCGTAGCACTTCGAGTACGAAGAAGATGAGGATGAGGATGAAGAAGATGAGGAGGGTGAATGATAAGGTTGTAGGAGTTCTTTTTATTTTTGTATTTTCTTATTGTTATTTTTCTTTTATTTTTTATTTTTGTACCTTTTGATTTTACTTTAATAAATCTTAAAATTTCATTACTCCCATAAAACTGCAAGAAATTAAACTCTTTAGATTATAAAGTTTTCTGAAAACTTTAATGCTATGGATTCAAAAATAAATTAACATGAAAATTTTATCATGATAATTTGCTTAAACAACTTATGATCAAACTAAAAGGCCATCTCTAAGACTATTCATATTGAGCTAAGTTACTGTCTTTTCCTTCTTTTACTGTACTGTGATGTAGATGTTATACTTTTATCTATTTTTACTACTTTGATATTTTGATGCTTGACCTCCAGTTCTAGGTGGCAAGCTTCTCAGTTAAGGTAGGTTGGGTTCATACCTGACTCGACTATAGTGGGGAGGGTTGTCGCGCGGGGACCGTACTCTCCATAGTTATGTTGGTGACCGCGGGAGGGTGAGGGGCCCCACACACTTTAACACTTAATAAAGATTATACTAAAGAAAAGGGAATTACCATCCAATTAAAATGGACAAGGGAACATACAAGGTTAACCTATTAAGTCATCACAAGTGATTTAACTAAAAAGGATTTCTAAAGGATAACTAAAAATTATAATCCAAGAATTAGAATTCAAATGCTTTGCAACTTAAAGAAAGACTTAATTTTCAAAGAACAAAGATTTTATGACTTAGAATGGGTTCTAAGTTTAAAAGCTAGTTAAAATATCATCATCAAACCAAGTTTAATAATATATGATTTACTTTAACCTAAGCTTATGAGCTTACATATGAAAGGGTAGGGTGAACTAATCATAAGGTTAATCCATTCTAAGGCTTCTATTATTAACAAGATATTCATCATTAGCTAAAAGAGAGTGATTATCTAATATGGGTACTTAACCTCAAGGGAGAGGGAAGTCTAATGCATCAAGTCACATAATGTGACCTAATACCTCAAATTCCTAAAGGTCAAAAAAATAAATCAAGGCAAGGGATTACTCATCCAATAAGGATAAGATACTAGAAAATGATTCATAAGGCTACTACCAGAAGTTATAAATTATGATTTAGTCAACTAAAGCTCTATAGTTATAACTACCTAATTCTAAAGGATGTGGGAACACTTATCCCAATAGAATAATGTGATTGAAATCTAAGGAATAAGCTAGGTTAATGCTTCAAGTCACAAATGTGACCTGTCCAATAATATATTCAAGGGTTCAACAATTAAATTGACTTAAGGAATGAGAGGTTATATACCCAATTGGTAAGACACTTCTTAAGGAAAGAACTGTAAATATAAGTCACAAGAGCATGACTTAACTAAAAAAGATCTAAGGCTTACTGTCCAAGCCAAAGAAGAGGTGATTATTTAATGACGGAAAGGACACCTTAAACACAATATCAGGCTTACTACACAAGTTACAGGTTCAGATTAATGGGTAACTATAATTAAGGATTTATTCTACCAAACTAAGGGTAGACTTATCCACACAATATAATATTTGGGCTTAGTCAATCTGACCAAACACCAAGGCTTAGAAATAGCTTAGACAACAAGAATCGAAGTCTAAGCCATTGGGATTAGCTTAATCTAATCTCAAGAGTGAAACAGTTATTCTCAAAGTATAAAATAATCTTTAATCCGCAGGTTTCAAATTTAAATGTTACGCACTAATCATAGTTTAAGACCAATTACAGAATCCTAAATATTGTCATATTTCAGATTCTGTAAGCTCTCCTGAGATTGCTGAGCCTAGCTCTCAAGCAAAGCTCCAACTAGATCCATAAGGGATTTGATATCTTCAAGGTGTTAGAAGAAGAGTTGTGTTCTTAACAAAAATGTTTAAATGAATAAAGTAGCGCGGCAGCCCATTAATAATGAGGTTGAGGGGGGATAACAAGGCATATGAATCACAAGCACTGGCGACGAGTTTTGGTTGTCTTAAGCAATGAATAGTCATTTAAATATGTTTTATCTTCCTTAGATGAATAACTACTTAGGCTCTAATAGTTTACCTAGAATATTGATCACTCTAGAAAAACTGTTGAATGCAACATGAGTGGAAAATGATTGTTCATGATTCATTTCCACAGGATTTGGAAATAAAATTTTTTGGATTTTTGAGAAGGAATTCAAATGTCATTGAATTATATTAATCATAAAAGGTAGAATGCAACTTTATCAAGATGACAAAGATACAATTTAGAACGTGGAAGAGACTTCTAGAAATGACAAAAAATCTATCCTATGCATTTTGCAATGAAGGCGAGACTGAAGTTATTGTAGATAACATCATGATATTCTCTTCTATATTTTCTGGTGAATCCCCAAGAAGTAGTATTTCACTAGGCTCCCGCTTCATCTTGTAGAAGGAAAGTTACTATTAAAATAAGAATGTGATCGGGGCATTCAATTGTATATAAGATAGATTCTATGCGCTTTTAGCCACTACTTAGTCAAATGGAAAAAAGCTAATCTTCTGAAGTTGGCGTGCTGAAGAAGTTTGTCCAGTACACAAATTTAGAGTCTTCCGTATCTTTAACTTATTTAATAGTTGAACTCCCATATGGATTCGAACCTCTTGAAGTATTCCAAGGTTGACATTTTTAAATGTCTTATGATTCTATAGGTTCAATTAAGTTTCATTAGTTAATTTGAGCTTGTTTTATTATTCTTATGGTTATTAATATATGAGTTTTATATTTAAGTGTTTCATATTATTTATATAAGTCTTTCCATCTTATAATTTTTATTATGAGCATATGACTATGGTACTATGGATGTATTTTAAGTATTCATTTAATGACAGTATAACAAAAGAACAACCCATTAGGTAGATAGTGTAACAACTCTAGGTTGTTACTTAGCTCAATTTTAGTAAAATTATATCTTAATTATTATTCCATTAGGTTCATTTAGTTATTAGAACCAAACCTTGAAAATTTGGAGCCATTCAGAGCTCAATCGAATATTTGAATTATTTTAATATATTTAATTAATTAGAAAATTGAGATATTTAATTTAACCTCAAAACCAAAATTTGACATTGTCATTGCGCTCGCCACCCCCAAATTAGCAAGGAGCGATGTTTTGGAAGCATTTGGAAGTCGTTGAATTTTCTCAAATATTTTAATGTATTTAAATACCTCAAAATTAGGATAATTAAATTGATCTCTAAATTAAAATCTGACTTTGCCATTTTTAGGAGCTCATTTATCGAACCAATTTTAATTTCAAAAAATATGTTAATTACAAAATTAGAAAATGATTAATTAGATTTCAGAAAAATCTATTTATTTCCATTTTTCATTTTCTGCGCCTAGGATCCACTACCCTCTCATGTTTGGCGCCTTCTCCTCTCCATTTCCTAGCGCATGCAAGCTCTCCACCTCTTCTTCTCTATGTTGTGGATGGGAGAGAACTTGATCCCTCTCCCAGCCCATACCTCTCTTCTCCTTAAAGCCAGCTCCCCCAACTCTCCTTCCTCCATTTAGTTATCAGCTGAAACTTCTTCTCCTCCCCAAGTTATTGAAGAAAACTCAGCTTTCTTCCTTCTCTTGATAAATGCTGAAGAAGAAGTTCCTTCTCCTCTCAAGCTCTTGAAGAACTTTATCTTCTTCCATTTGCAAGCTTAGGCACCCTCTTGTTACTTTCCTTGTACACCTTTTCTATGGATTTAATTAATGCTTTTGAGAAATGATATTTTGAGTAGCTCTTGTATAGCATTAGGATTTATTGTTGAGCCTTAATCAGACTCGAACGAGTTTGATCAAAGCTCATTCTATCCTTTAAGAAAATTGTTTCTGCAGGTATGATTTTTGTATACCTAGATCTTTAACATCATTGTTTACAGCGTTAGAGTAATCTTTTCATGTCAATTTTAGTATCAATGGAAAGATATTAGAAAGACCTTTCCATTGGTATATAGTACCAGGCTTGAGGTGCCCTAAATCGAGAGTATTTGAGTGCAAAATGGATGTTCCATTTTTGTACATGCAAAATCATCGTCGAGCGCTAAAGCGCGTCATAGCACCTGGCTCTCGGCCAGGGAGCGCTACAGCACGCCACAACACCCGCATCTTAGATTTGGTGTAATAGCACGCCACAGCATCTGAAAGCGCTGCAATGCCAAAATCCACCATAGTGCGTAGTAGCACCTAAAAACACACAGCACACTGCAGCACAGCAGCCCGCCACAACACGTCGTAGTGCCTGGCTCTCGGCCAGGCAAGTGTCACAGCGCACCATAGCGCGTAGAACTATCCAGTTTTGCCCAAATTTGATATTTTTCATATTTTGATGATTCCAAAATCATAATAATGTAAAAATATAGCAAAATAAGAATTGAATTTAGTATAATCATGTATTGTGTAAATGTAGAGATAATTTTGAATATGAAATCTATATATTATCATAAATTACATGTTCTAATTTCCTAAGGGATTCATTTGAATAGCTTGTGCCAAATGGTAATTAATGTAATATTTAGCTTTAATTACTTTTTGCTTTGAGTAATGTAATGCTTATATGCCTCATTAATAGTAGGATGCATGTTAGAGAACCTAAACTCTGATTTGGATACTTAACTAATATATTTGACATTAATCCATAACTAAACCATAAGGATATTAAGAAATGCTTAGTCTAATTATAAATTAACTTAACATCAATTTTTGGACATTAATAATGTGCAATAAACTCTCTGATTTTATCATTGACCAATAACTAAGCAAATGGTCTTGGTTTGGTCATGTTGGGAGTTAAACCTAAATTTGGTTAAATTAAGACTCAAACCCTAATTATCTAAAATAAGATACTTGATTTGAACTTTGAAAGAACTTGCATTACTTCAATAATACTTATTAATTTGACATTAGTCTTAAAAAATTAGGAGTATCAATAATTATAACAAACTCATATGATTGATCATCTGAATCTAATCTTTAGATCCTTAATTTTCTCTTAAGATACTTAGCATAAAATAAATCATAAAGCAAAATGGATTGTAAACTTAATCAATTCTCAATAATTCATATGATTATATCACATGACTATAGTTTAGGCCATGATCAGATGAGTTTCCTCATCTGATTTGTATAACCCAAGTGAATACTTTGAAGATTGTAAGTTCAAGTAAATCTTTATAATTTATATTATAGCTTGAGTAATTATATTTTTCAGTACTTAGATCTTTAGAACATAGAGATAATGTTTAGATTAATTAAATTGGTATACCTCATTAATAGAAAAACTATTAAGATAGGAAGAGCCCATTTGTTAGATTTGTGAGGTAGGAACTTAGATGCACCTTCTTAGCCTTAGATATTTGATTTTAAATCCTTATGGCAGGATAACCTAAATACTATAGAATGAGATTCTTCCTTGTGGTAGTATCCTAAGTTGGATGACTTTTATGTCATATTCTTGGATCCTTTGCTTAGGACTCACCACAATGGACAGTGGATTCATTAGATTGTATTCCTTGATGTATATACAAATAGAATTGTTAGAACAAGAATTAGTAGAATTATCAGTTGGAGATGATAATGTATATCTATAGTACTGATTTATTTCAATAGAAATTGGAGTTGGCTGATTTATCTTGAATAGAACTATATGGTTTTAGTCTTATATTAGGTAATTAGATAAGTACAGTTCACTTCGGGATAAACTTCTCATGTCCAAAAGCGTTATAAGTAGGAGATTGAGCAGCTTAGTTTGAGAGAATAAATTGTGACAGGGTTTTACCCCTTTATCGTTATGCTCTTAGATAAGTGCAGTTGAACAAATTAAGTGTTTCAAGTTTCCTTTCTTATGACATTATAAGTATGCTTTTAACTAGGATATTTAATAACTTAGTTTGAGAAAATAAATTATGATAGGGTTCTGCTCTTTATCGTCATGCATTTCAATAAGTGCAGTTAAACAAACTAAGTGTTAAACCCACCTTTCTTGGAAACATATCAACTATGTGTATACAACCTCTTCAGTTGATAAGTTTAGGTATAATCTTAACTAATACCTTTTAGTGAATTAGAATTAGGAGTCAGAATTCATTTAGATGAATTTTTCATGACGGAGATGAATAGAATCATTACTTGATTTTGAATTAATTTATGGATTTTGATGATTTAAGGCATACCATCATTAAAGCCTTGGCATATCATAAATGCATACATCATGTCAGCATTAGCGGAGCAATTTGGCTCACCTAAGGACTCTATTAGTAGAGCATTCGCTCACCTCGGATATGTGGGATGTCATATGACATTATGTAGCACCCCGCCTCATCGCCGCGTGCAAAAGAAATATTTATAATCAATTTCAACAGTGGAGTGGTGCGCCACTCGGGAAGGAATATTCCGTCTCTCCGAATAGCTGAAAACTAAGCCCATCTGAAGGGTTGCTGACTCAACCTCAAGGAAGGGTTGAGGACTAATACTTAATATAAGAGTAGTATCCTTATCCTAAGTATTAGATAAATACATACATTGAATTTAGAATATAATAAGAATCCAATATATGTATAAGATATCAGTATTTCCAATATGTTGGTCACATCACAATACTAAGTATAAGTAGTACATAACAGAGTGCGGAAGCTTAAAGCAAACATCCATAAACATTTATCATGGAAGCTGTACGGAAACATTCGTCTCAGAAAAGAAAAGAAAATACATCCAGAATTATTACAAATAGTTTATTGAAATAAATATAAAAACTAAAAATTGAACTGAAATGAACTAGTAAAACTGAAGAAGAGTCCACTAATGCTCTGCTAGCTCCTCCTGAATCTCCTGGGTGCCTCTTGACCTGGCTCAATATACTGCTCAGGATCTAGCAAATTATCGGATCCCAAAAGTACCTCATATTAGACAATAAGTCTAACATATCGAAACTAATTTAACAGTTCTAGTTATTCATTTAATATTTACATAATATAAGTAAATCTACAGAAAAACTGTAAAGGTAACTGAAAGTACAAATTTGTCTAAAATTATATAAACCTGAAGCAATATAAAGTAAAACTGAACTGTAACTGAATACTGAAAATAAATCAAAATAGTACTGAATCTGAAACTGAGTAATCTTATGTACAATTATACTGTATGTCACTAAAATTGTGCACCTAAATATGCCACAACACTGCATACTACTGATATGCCACCAAAAATCACTGAACTGTTATGAGTAGTACGGTATAATGTATACATACATCTAGTTGGGAATATTATTTACTGAGGATGCTGATGCATTCTGAAATTCCCCAGATAATGTATGCAATATTTTGTAACCCATAGATCATCACTGATACTTATACATCATTCTGATACTCACACCTCATGCTTATGCTCATGCTCATGCTTCTAAACTACATGAGATAAATCTAAAAAATTCAAAAAATGCTTTAAAATTTAATAATGAATCCTAGATCTCCATTGTGCAGAATCCTGCTAAAAGGATTCTAACTCATAGGTTCTAATTTGATAATTGGTTAAAGTTGAGATTTTACTTAAAAGTCATTAGCTGGGATGTTGTATACACATAGTTAGCATGTTTGCATGAAAGGTGGATTTAACCCTTAACTTGTTTAAACTGCACTTATCAAAGTGCACTACGATAGGAGGTAGAACCCGGTCATAGTTTATATATCAAGCTAAGCCGTTAAATGACCTAATTACAAGCATACTTAATGGTATACACAAAGTGACCTAAGATACTTAGTTTGCTTAAACTGCACTTATCAAAGCGCACTACGATAGGAGGCAGAACCCGGTCACAGTTTATATCTCAAACTAAGGATCTTGTTCACTAATTGTAACACTCTTAGTCTTGGAAAATTTACTCTAACGGGACTGTATTCATCTAATCCATCGGGATAGCACCTGGTCATAAGTCATCAAAAATAAAGGGCAGCTTTTATATAAAAAAAATTGACATCAATAGATCCACATGAGATAGATGAAATATAAAGACTTGAGTTCAACACGTATCATGTAGTTTAACTAAATACATTTGATGACAGTATTACAACTAATAGCAACATTAAATCATTTAAAACTAAAGATAGCAGCAATATGACAACATTTTATTTTAAAAAAAAATGACAGCAAGTGATCTAATGGCAGCATTTAGATTTTAATACAAATACATAGCAGCAATGAGATTCCTGAATATATATGGCAGCCTTGAATATGGTAGATGATAGCATTTGATTATGAAATCTTTTACTTCACATAACACATATCTCCTATTGCTTTTAATAACAATATTGAATCACTTAAGATCAATTTTAAAACTAAAGATGACAGCATGTAGAAGATAATGACAACATTTAGATCCCATAAAGTATATTACAACATGTATATTTATTGAGATATATGGCTACATTTAGATCTCCTAAATTACATAGCAGCATTTGAATTCATGGCAGCAATTATTTTTACTAGAAGAAAATGGTAGCATGCGAGACTAATAAGAGAAAACTGTAACATATAATCTCATATACAATTTATGGCAGCATTATATTATTTGAATTGAACTAATATCATTTGATTTCATTGATTAAACAAATAACATTTGCTTCTCATAATTCATTTGACATTTCATTATATAAGAGATGGAAGCAATTCTATGACAACATTTAAATCTCAAAGGATACACATAGCAATGGCAGTATTAGGATCACAAAACTAATGACAGCACTAAATCTTAAAAATTAATGGCAGTATTGATTATTATAACTAATGGGCAGTTATTTGCTTTATCTTGAAATGTGAGGCAACATTTGTCATCAATAATGAGATCTCTTATAATAACAACATGGATACTTTTGTATCTTACACATAGATGACAACAATTCATTATTTTGATGACAACCATTAATTCATTAAAAGATATGGTGGCATTTTATCCTCTCATTTAAGAATAAAGACATCATATGATCACATTTGATCTTATATTAAAATACAGTAGTAATATGATAATAATCAACATATAATCCCATATAAGAATGTGACAGCATAACATATGGATTAATAAAGAAATGACAGTATTCATTTTTGTATATCCCATTGATCTTACATTAGGATTGAAAGAAAGCATATATTGACAAGATATTGCAATACTTGATTTCCATTTTAATCTCACATAAATTAAAAACAGCAATTGATGTTATAAGATACATTACAGCATTCGAACTTATTGAAATAAGTAACAACATTAAATCTTATGATAATCTGTATAGTATTTAACCATGGCAAGAGAAGAAAGAAAAATGTAATAAGATCTTCTCCAACTATACTCATTGTAACTCATCATGTTACATGTTCGAGCTTTTCAATATTTCAATACAGCTGAAGTATTGATCACTTACTTGAAGAAAGATGAAATATATAAAGGTTAAATGACTTTGAGAAATCAATTAGCTTAAACAAGTATAGTTTCTTACAAAAACCTAATTATTACAACTTAGTTCAGCTATAACTCATTTTAGACCCATTTGGGTAAACTTGAAATAGAGCATTTAATAAAAACCAACTGAATATCTATATCAAGTAACCAAAGATTCCAATCATCAACAACAAAATAAATCATGGGACAATAATACAACTTGTAAACAAAGCTAGAACAATTATTAAAATACATACTCTAGATTCCCAAAATCATCAGTAGATTTCCAACAATGATTAAAGTTTTGGTAGGAAATATAAATGGCGATATCTCAGCTCCCTTGTTTTATAAGAAAGCTAATTGAATTTCTAATAACACAAAAGATAGGATACTAAAATTAGAGCAAATAATATAACCTTCCTCCAAGAATATATGCAATATAGACCAAACATATAAGACTGAATTACAGAGTAACCTATATAGTGGACAATTCATCTAAGATGTGCTTACACATTTTATGTCAGGAATATTCATGCAGATAAGAAGAATACTAAATACATCTCTTCTTAATTCACAGTAAATATTCACTTAACTCTTATAAGGATACTTTAGGCGACAAAAATTTATAAATATTCATTGAAGACTATTATTATGAAAGATTGAATTGAATTTTCGAGCACATAACTTAGGGAATGTGAAATGAAGAGGTACTTCTACCAATATAAACTCTGATTAGATCTTCATTTCACCAAATAGAGCCCAAACAATTTGCATTCAACTTAAAGAATAACATTAAAATAGTTTACTTTAATATTAAGTATTCTTTGCACATTAATGACACCCCTCAATTGTCTAGAAGCCTTTTTGCACTCTCTCTTTGATACAATTAGAAGTATGCAGTTATGTACTTTTTGTCAAGAAAAGATGTAACCTAAAAATACTGATGCATTCTTTAAACTTTGTAATCTCATCCCTTGTGTCTTAACAAAAGAAATAAAGATGGACATTCCTAATTAAAGTATTTATCAATTAGAAAAGTAGAGATGAATAATTCTTATGCCACTCATCTCAATAAGCTGATACTGCCATCAAAGTGATAACTTTATGTCACTTTAAGTTATAATTATCAGCTAATAAATTCATATCAATCTTTGACCATAAAATGGATTTGAAAACTTATGCACTTTGGCTTTTCGAAATCTAATATAGGCAACATGAATCTTTGTAATTAATAGACCACTTTTAATATGATAGTATCTTAATACCCTTGCCACAATATCTCTATTTGATTTCACATATACTTTACTTATTTCTGTTAATAAAAAAAAATGAGTTTGAAACAGCAATCTAAGAGATTCGAAATAGAATATGAACAAATATCAAAGAAAATAATCAATAACGCATCCTTCCAATATTTTATAAACCCTAGATTAATATTGACCATATGCAAACCATAATAAGGAGGAAAAATCGGGAGGAGTACCATTTTTCTCGGCGCAATCTCCCCCATTTTGGCCAGGGTTTGGGTAGTTAAGAAGACAGGTAAAGTATGGGTATTTTATTTAATTAAAATTAAATGATGATATATTTCCAAACCAATTTTTGAAAAATTGCTTTTTAGCTAAATTGAGGGTAATGGACTCAAAAATGAAGTCAAAATTTTATTTGGAAATTATCTTAATTATTTGTTTTATCAAATTATGAAAATATAATAAAATAATCAAGAAAATTTGACTTTCTCCAAAATTCACCAAAATTTCACCCCAAGATAATTTGGGTGTGAGGAACGCAATGGCGAAGTCCGTTTTCAATTCTGAAGTCTAAATAAATTAGGTATCTTCATAATTATCTGAAAATCAGAAAACGTTAGAAATTGCCAAACGGTCTCCAAATTGCACGAAATTTGAAGTGAAGACTTTTAACTCTAATATAAGAGTAATGAAAGAGATTTAAAGTCAATTAAATCACTAATTGATAGGTAACAACTTCTAGGTTGTTACAATGACACTCCCTTGAATTCTCCCATTAATTATGGGAGAGAAGAGGGAAGAAAGGTCATGAGTTTTTTTTTTTTAATGTGTGCATTAGAGGAGAGGAAGGGAAAGGGAATTTTGGCTAAGAGGAAAATAATAATTAGGTTTTGGAAGCTTATTAGGTTTATAAACTATTTAACAATCTATTTACAGCCATAACCTAAAACAAGGCATCCATTAGATTAAAATTGGATGGCTTCAATTTCTCAAGCAATGATATATATCCATACGAACTTCAAAAATTACAAATTTAGTATCGAAATGAGCGTCTCAATGAGACAAACGCACACATCTAAAAATCATTAAATTTGGACGAGTATTTTATTTTGTATTAATTTTAAGTGAAAACTTCAAAAATTCACTACGATTAATCTGGAGCTCAAAAATTTGCGAAACTTAAAACATAGCATTCTATTATGATGCTTAACTTAAATATATAAAAAATTCTAATTTCTACTTATATTTTATATATTATCAGCTCTGAAAGTTTAAACTTTATGAATTTATTTAGGATAATCTGGGATCCCAATTATGCTCAAATATTTTCAAGAGGATCCCCTCAATACACTTTATTTAAAAATACTTTTATTTAATTTTTATTTGACTTAAAATTAGGATCTTATTTTCAATGTAATTTGATCAATTTATGTCAAATTGACTCCATAACAACTTTGGGTTGTTATAAAAGAGGATAATACTTTGGTGCCTAAGAGTTCAGATTGTTATCTATTAGAATCAAGTTCAATCTAAGAGGTTCACTATGGAGGGAGCATTTCCCCTCCACTGTAAACCCTAGTATGGGTTAGGAAATATAAGAATAATAAATGGGGATTTTGTTGTTGAACGAAATCCCTCATTGCCAAGATCATTTTGACATGTTAATTGCACTCTAGAATGACATGTGCTTCGAGAATTTAAGGTTTCTTCGAAACCCTAATTTCTTGATTTTACCTTTCGAAGCGAGATCTGGAGGCACAGTGTCAGGAGAGTCAGTCCGCGATCCGCGCGACACTGTGTAGAGAATATTTGGCGAATATTAGCGAATATTCCTCGAATATTCGGCGACCTGTCAAGTCCTGCGGCCCGACCGACCCGAATTTTCGCATCCGTCGTTAAACAAAATATTCTCTAGAATATTCTCTTTTTAATAAATTCATAACTTTAGGAAAATTTAATTCTAATTAAATTAATAAAATAAAACAAAAAATATAAATCCAAATATAGTGAAATTATATATCAAAATGATAAAAAAAAAATTAAAATAATAATATTATATTAAATTTCACTTTAGATTATTAGTTTTGCAAATCACTTTACTATTTACCATTAAGGGTAATTAGCACATATTTGAGAATACAGAGCCAAAATTAACAAATAACATATCAATGGATTCTTTGAATCATAAGAATAATAATATAATATCCTTGCAATGATTTAATATCAAATAAAAAATATCAAATTTAGGACTATATCAAATTATTATTTCCATCAAATTAAACTTAGATGTAATTAGATCACCTTTAAGTATCTAAATAGGTAAAGAATTAGTTTAACCCATAGTGTTTTAGTACTAAGATAATTAATTAGTAGACTATGCATAGATCTAAGATGAAGGATCAACTAAGACTTAAATGAATATAGAGTAAAGTTCATCCCTCCTTAGATCTTAGAAAAATGAACATGTAGGAAAGTGTAGCTAAGTTTATTAAAAGATAAATCAAACTTGAACTTAGAGAAACCTCTTTAGGGTAGAGAAAATAATAAATCCAATAATCTACTTATTATAGGATTTCATAATTAGTAAGGATATGATCTTACTTGGAAGACTTAAAAGACTTTAGCATCTAGAACTTAGAATAGGTTGCTAAGTTAGCATTTAGGATCATTCACCACTTTTTTTATTAAATAATTAGTATATTTAAAATATTATATTTAATATATATATATATATATTGACTAAGACATTCAGTTAAGGTTTTAAGTTAATTGGGGGCTTAATTATCCAATCAGTCCTCCCCCTCTCCTCTCCACCCTCCACTCCTCTCTCTTCTTCCTCGGCCACCACTGGTTTTCTCCGCCGACATCTTGTAAAGCCTCATCAACAGTATTATAGAGTAAGAAATGAGAAATAAATTTTCTTTTCCTTTAATTTATTTTTCTTTTTAATAATAATAATAATATTGTTATTAATAATAATAATATTATTATTTCTTAATTTTACAACTTTTATTTCAATCATTTTCTTTATATATATATATATATATATATATATATATTTCCTAATTTCTATAACTTTCATTTCAATCATTATATATATATATATATATATATATATTAATTTCTAGAACTTTCATTTCAATCATTATATATATATATATATATCCTAATTTTTGCAATTTTTATTTCAGTCATTTTCTTATATATATATATATATATATATATATATATATATATAGTAGATCAGGAGAAATCTTTGGATTAAGTCTTCGATGAAGAGCTGATACATGATTGAGCAACTTAATACAAGCTTAGATGCTTCTTTTTCTTAAGTTTTAAATTTTGCTTAGTGTGCAATATGTTTTGTAAGACAAAATATATTTTATTCATTATTATAGTATTTCTGAATATTGCAATGAATGTAGAAATATGTATTTTATACACTTCTAAATACACTGTTATAAGAAATCCTGATACGATCCTGGGAAGTGTGCACCTAATGCTGGATTAGCTAGGCTGACCCTTCAATGGGTCGCCACTATACTGGTATGTATATTTATTATTTTTAAATTCCCATTTTTTAATCATTTCCTTATTTTTAGTACTATTAATACATTGCAGTTGTACACCACTTTAATTAGTTGCAAATTAATAAATGTGATATCACTTAACAATATTAAATATATAACCCTAAAATATAGACTTAATAAGTCTAACAATATTATTTTTTTTATTAATTATGCCATACTTTATTATGGTAGATCATGAGCTAGAGGAGATATAGATGGTGAACCTGAGGCAGAACCAGAGTAGCAGGAGCAGATTTAAAGATTTAATACTTTTAGTTTCCTATGAGGACGTGTGTCATTTCGTCTAATGAATTTGTATGACTTAAATAATCTGAATGTTCTTACTTTCTTTTCTATGTCAAGTGTTTTATTTTCATATTCTAAATGGCTAAAATGATAGATATGTATATGTTTTGATGTATTATTGTATATTTATTTTTCCATCTCTTAAATTCTTGGCCTAAAGTAAGACTTAATATTGGATTAGTTTCTATTGATATGGTATTAATGCTTAGTGTTGGATTAGATTACCTAAGCTAGCTTTGTGTCATTGCAAGGGAACTCCCGCTGCATAAGATCAATTGCATTAGAAGTCCTAGTTTCAATAACATAACTATTGAAAATCATATGGTCAGTAAGAGAGAGATTCAAAAATCTTGGTTCAATTATTCAAAATAATAGTGAAATAGATAATAATGTGAATAATAGGTTCCAAACTAATTGGATGGAATGGATGAGTGCTTTTAGAGTATTGTATGATCGAGAACACCATAAAAATAAAATGAGACTTTATAGAACAACTAAGTTATAAGAGATTAAAGTTTGCCAACAAAGATGAAACTTACCAATGAAATAAGTTTTATAGAGATGAGGATGCTTAGGTGAATGGGTAGTTATACTCATAATGTTAGAATGGGAAATGTATCAAAGTTGGAGTGGCATATTAAGCGTTTATCGCCTTAGATGGTGTTGGCATATTAAGTGTAGATCACTACCAGATAGGTCTCACAGTTTTGTCCTCCAAAGATATGTTCCTAGCAAGTCATCCATTCTAGGAGCACTCTCATTTGAGCATATTTAACTTTGGATCTCTTATTAGAAATTCCATAGTTATTTGAATAGATGCCTTGTTGTTAAAAACTTTGCTTAATATTATTTAATGGGTTTTTACAGGAAGACCAAAAAAGATTGAGAATAAACCATTAAGAAAATCTTCTCTATTTGGAATAAAGAACTTAAGGCATTTATTTGATCGTGCACCAGAAAATTAAAAGATTCATGTAGCCAACCGCACATAGTGGAACTAAGGCTTAGCATTATTTTTGTTGTTTTGTGATATTTTTATCAAAAATTAAGAATTTTGAGTTTTAAAATTTTTGCATACAAAATTCTACCCAATTGTACTATTTTCTCTTTGTTTTTTTCTTATGAATTTGAATATCATCACTATTCTTATTTTGATAATTAATTAAATCTTAAATCATAGCTAAATTGTTATCTAATTCAATATTTGTAAAACTAAATTTAATTATAAAAAATTTATGGACTAAATTGTTCAAACTAAATGATTAAGATATTATTTAATCAAAATTTATGATATAAGATGTTATTTTGAAAGAGATGGGTGATTGATGGATGCAAAGGGGAATATTTATAATAAGATTCAATAATATGTTCTATTAAAATTATAATAAAAATTGAAAGAATAATTATAATTATTTTAATTAAAAATGCTTCTTCCCAATTAAATTTTTGCCCTATTCCTTAATGAATATAATTAAGTAATGTTGAAATTTTTGATTGATAAAATTATAAAATGAAATGCATTATTAAGAGCTGAGAAGAAATTGAAAATGCTTAATTAATCTTTAGGCTATTTTAAGAAACTAATGCATTATCCATTAATTAATAGTTGTTGTAACTTAAATTTTATAAATATAGAAACATTACAACAAATTTATTACTTGTCCATCATAGCTATTGTTTTAAATTCACAAATTATGCCTTTATTGATAAGGATATCATAGGTATTATCATGAGGATAATGGTTCACATAGGTGTTACATATCTTTTTTCGAAACTGCTTAAATAAACATAGTGCTGGGATCATAGCGCAATATTATACCCAATAATTAAAAACCTATTAAAAATAAGATATGAATAACTTTTGACATATATCACAAATGTTAATTTTTATAATAACATTTAATTTTTTGCAGGTAACCATCAACTTTTGATATTGCATTTATATATCTTTAACATACAACACTTGATTATTAACTAATAAATTAATATAACTATCAAAATCATTGATTAAAAATATATAGGTTTTATAATTAACAAATTAATTTCATCAAGGTAAGGCATTTATCATCAAGTGATATTCAAATTTTCTTGTGACAAATATTTTGTCTTAAACTCGACACCATGAAAGCATTTTGATTATGTTAAGAGAGGGTTTGTGCTCTCCAAGTTGAGGAACAAAACTTTCTTTGAAGAATTTATTAAATTGATTGGTGCATGTACTTCTTGTACTCATTTTTTGTGATTATCAACGACGCCATTAAGATAGTTCTCCTTGTATAACAACTTAAGACAATGATGCCCTCTTTTGCCCTTTTTCCTATGATTATCATGGATAGTTTTTCTACTCTATCAATCAAACATTTCCATGGGTACGTACAAACCTTATCACAATGGGAACTTCCAATATTCTCATATATTGTTTGTGAATGACTTACTATGATTTGAAGAGACCAATATTGAAAACTTATATTTTTTGCTTAGTCTCATTAAAAAAATTTGAAGTTATATTGAGCTTAATTTTGCAAAATATTCTCAGTTGTTTATAAGGAGCACCCTATGCAACTGATTTTGCTCACCTCATGAATTTGAATTTTTTATTTAGGCATCACTATTTTCGCAAAAAAACTAAAATATTGTTGAGTGCCAATGTCTCAATGAAAAAATGTTAACTTTTATCATTTGCAAGTTGTCATTAATTTGCTCAAAGCATTGGTGTGGAGTTTGATTTCTTAATGGGGAAATGCAGCACGTACCAGCAACGATTGCATTTAAATCTGTTTTCATTTTTATTAATCTTCTAGGAAAAAAACTTCATTTTATTAGTTAGAGTTAGCGACAATCTTCAAAAATATAAATGTATTGGTCTATTCAACATTAGCATGATAGCTAAAGCATGCGAAACTGTTACTTGCTCCATAATTTATTCAACCAACTCTGTTGAATACATAGTGGCAGGATTTGGGGTGTTGTTTATGCGATCCTGGGGTTGTCACTTGCGCAAATTATTGGAAGCGCTTCAAAAGCTGGTTTCCCAGCTTTCTCAATGCATCAATTGCTCACTGATGGAATGCTTACATGGTTTGCTATTTCCTTCTTTGCTGCAGTGTAACACTTGGATGGTTCAATTGGGTTTGGTTGAAACATTGTAAACATTAATATTTGAATTCAATTTGAAAATTCATTTTTGGGCTTAAAACCACTGACAAGGTCATCTCTAGAGACATAAGTTACAATAAATATTCTTGTGACTTTTTTTTCATGATGGTAAAATTGCTAAATATTGTTGAGGGTTCTTTGTTCCCACCTACTCGATTATTTGTCTTGGAGTTCTATGTTGCTATTGAGAAGGCGCCTGCGATGAAAGCTACTATATATTGGAATCACGACTTAAAGACATGGCTTGAGAGAAATAGAAAAGTTTGTGCTACTACCTTGAAGTATCTGGTTTTGCAACAACTTCATTTAACAACTTTTATTAGCATCATGATATTTGTGTGCGGCTAGAAGTGCAAGAATGAGATGATGCTCTCGACTAAATCTGGAGAGCAAATCACACTTCCTTCTTAGCCAATACACATGTTTGTAACCACCTTGAGTTTAGCACCAATTTGGAGAAAATTGAGTTCAGAGCTGCCACCTTTAATTTTCATTATCTTTTGTGGTTTTGTCTCTTTGTATTCCTTCGATGCAGCTTGGACTTTGGAATGCCCATCGACGTAGGTTGGGTCTCATCCATCTTGGAAGCCTACTCTCTCTTTGTTATGCCTGCAAAGGCTACTAGATGAAGGTCAACGCTTGGTCTCAGTTTGGCTGGCTTTCTCTCTACAAAATATAGCAACCCAGCTCTTTTGGCCTGTACGATGGGCTCTTCTCATTTGTGAAATTGCAACTCAATTAGTGATTGATTAACTATACTTAAATTTTTGTTTGGGTTAGTTTCATTTATTTTATTTTTGAGATCATGTAAGCTTTAGTTCTCCATTTTCTAATTTTGCTTGGTTTGAATCAGGTTGAATTCCTTTTCAAAAAAAAAAATCCCTAGAGCTCGTTATTTATCGTTTCCCAAATTTTTTCCCGAGCCAAAATTTCCCGCGGAAAAACGCGGGAAATTCAAAATATATAAAAAGGAAATGGCTAAAGGACGAAACCCAAAATAGAGAGAAAACGCAAGGGACGGAATCCTTCTCGCCATGGCCGCCGGCGAATTCTTTAAGCAGAGTTTTCACACCGCTCAGGTTTAAATGCTCCTTCCAATCTTCTCGCTTCATCAAAGAGAGATTGAGAGAAAAAAAAACTGGTTTTTTGCTTCGCCTATTGACCCTAACGATTCTTCTTCGCCTGCTGCAGATTGATGATGGCACCGCCTCGTTTTCCTTCTCCATACCTTCTCGTTCGCTCTAAAAATTCGAATTTTATTTTGACAATTCATCATATCGTTTTATATTTTAATTTTATTCTATTAATTTTATAGAGCCCCCTGATATCAGGAACTGGTTCCCCAGCTACGAGTACGATTCTTCGGATTCTTCGGATGCTTCGCATGAGCTTGAAGATGAGATAAAAGAGCCTTATCCGAAGGTAAGATTTCATGCAGTTTTTCCTCTCTTCTTTTACTTTTATTTATGTGCGAAAACAATTGGTGAATCTTAGGAAGAAAATCCGAGTGAATACTCTCTGAAATCAAACTGCTTGACTACTGAAGCAAGAACGAGTTTGCTTTTTGATAAAGAGCCACAGTCTAAACTCAGCAGCGATGATGAAACTGTAAGAACAGATGATATTTGTTCAAACGAATTGCATCCAGCTCAGAAAAAAGAAAATTTTCCGAGAATCAACAAGGAAAATTATGATACTTTGGACAATATCAGCAATCAAAATGGAATTTTGAAATTCGAAGAGGCATTTCTAAAGCATGAAGAACAAAAAGAAAATGGCTTCGTCTCAACAGGGAACAGAGATGCACAACTGAAGCATAGAATAAATTCAAAAAATCAGTCTTTATCTGTCAATGGGAAGAGAGGCAGAATTGAACAGCAAGAAGATATTGCTACTTTAGGAAAAAAGCAATCTTTCTCAGTAAAAGGAGTCTTAACAGATCAAACGAATGTGCATTTTGCTGAGGAAGCAATTGCAGCAGAAGCGCCAGGGAAGTGGCAGTGTCCTCGCAAGAGCAAGCCATATGCTGGGCCTCCATTGAAGCAGCTTCAACTGGAATGTTGGATGCGTAGGAAATGAGCTCTTTATCTGTCAATAATTCAAATTCAAGAGCTCAACTGCTAAGTCACAACACAACTCACTAAAATCTTATACAATTTGAGTGCCATTGCTTTACTTAACCATCTACTTTTTTTTCACTCAATTTAATTTATGTTTGTAGCATTTTTTTTCAACCTTTACTTGATGTATGCTTTAAGTAACATAGTGTTTCTCTGTTTTTCCTTATCATGTGTATTGCATGCATGGATTTAATTTTTTTGTTTATAATTTAATTGTTAGGGCATTAATGCTTATTGCATGGTTATAATTTGTTGTTTATAGTTGAATTGTTCGGCATTAATTTTCTCTAGACAACCACAGCTTTACCCGAAAACCAATTCAGCTTCACTCTAACCAACCTAAGTTTGTCAACCGACCATTTGATCTATTCAATTTAATTTGAGTTCATTTATGCTCTAAAAATGATAAATTTATGAAAATCAACCTCTCAATATTAAATATTGCAAAATTAAAATGCGCTTATTTGGTAGTTGGGAGACTGAATTAGAGAAATTGAATAGACCAGAAGCAAATTGATCAACTTGAAATACCCAAGGAATTTTGGCCAAGCACTAGGGCTTCAATGAATGAAATTTATTTATATTCAATGCCATTTAGAGATTAAATGTTTTAATGAAAGTTTAAACTAAAAATTACATAAAGAATCTGAGGATAAATATACTAAAATCTGTGATAAATCTGAAAGAGAAATGCAAACTTTTGGTTGAAGGATGTGAATGAGACATAGAAGGAAACACCTAAAAGTTAGTCCCTGCTAAGGCTTCTTTTTTGGAAGAGAGATGCTACTTCTCTAAGAGACTAATATCTGTGAATTCCCTCGTAGAAATCCTTAGATGCTGCCAAATTTCTTTCCTTCCCTCTTCTTCTCACTTCTTCAGACAATTGTCATGTTCTCATTCTTAAAATACTAATAAATGGCAAATCACAGTATTTCCCTAACAATTCGAATGGCAGTTTTGGGTAGGTAATTCAATCCCGTAAATCTTAAAGACCTTTATATGCTCACTGCTTTACTTACAAATGCATGATAAAATTTCTCAATTATAACAATGTATGTAGGTTTCTACTTTTCATATTAAGTTTGGGTTAGTTAAATGGGAAACGCTTATTTAAAATTGGCTTTATAGATTGCATTCGACCTTCAAAAATATCATGATTTTTTGTGATGGAAGATTGAGGACTATGAATTCTTAGAGAGGGTGTAACTTTTTGTCTGATTGAGAGCTTAGGAAGAATTCAGAGGCTTGGACTTTTTTGTGTTGTTTGAATGTTTCATTTTATATAAAAGAGTCAATATTTTGTAAGATTTATTTCTTATAATTTTTAAAATTGTTAGTACTTTTTCAATTAAATAATGTCTTTCACTAGTTAAAAATGTTAAAATTTTAATTTAGATTTATTTTTTTTTGGATTTGATACTCACATGTGTGCCCTTTATAAATGATATTATAAAGGGATCATTGATATAATTAACAAAATGAGTTTTGCTATCATATCCATCAAATTGTTTTAGAACAACTCCTAAAAAAATATTTGTTTTCAACAAATATCTTAAAATTATAATTTTTGTATGGGCTCGTTGAAAACACTCAAATCCCTTAATATTTGGGAGTTAGTTGGAAACATTTTTCTAATAGGAAATTGAAACACTTTACTCAATATGATACTCATGTGTGCCCTTTTTTAAAGACTTTCGTTTAGTCCTATATATGTTGGTTCAATACCTTCTTCATTTATGTTTTTGAAGGTATTGTAGTCCTTGGAAACTAAAGTGCAATTTCTAGAAAGATGTGATGACCGTGGTTAGTGCCAGAACTTAAGCTTTGATACCAGTGTGACGATCACGGTTAGTACCAGAATTGATGCTCTGATTTATGATCAAGGATGTCATCCATGAGATTCTATTGGGGTATTTAAATAAAATAATGAAATGAAATTCTTATTACTTAAAATAAAGTTACATCATTTTAGAGCCATCTATAGAATTTGATATTATAACGTAAACACAATAATGCTATCAATTATATAACATGATAAGAACCTCAATATATAATATGATATTACAACGTAAATTATATAATTTTTGATATAATATGATATGCTATTCTGGCAGCAATGACTAATATCTATAAGATGCTTCTTAGAGTTTTGCTCTACTATAACCTCCTAACTTGACACGTGAAATATATCAAGGTTTGAATATCAGTCATTACTTTGAGTCAATTTGAGAATTGAGTATATTAAAGATCACAATCTTACATATAACTAACAACTTGTAATGGGTGGGTGGGCAGCTCAGAACATAATAATGATCCTATGATTTTCATGTAACCATCTACCCCTACCTACTGGGGCATGAGTAGGTTTATTTATAGCAACCAAACGTGCTCCGCCTAAACTATTCATCCGAGGGCTAGACAAAAAAAATACATGTATTCAAACACTGAGAACATTGCCTACTCATTTATAAACAATTAATTGCGAGGAGATCATTTTAGGGTTCCCAATGGTGTATATGACACTCTTGTTGGGTGTGATGAGAGAATTATTATGCAAAATAAAAAAAATGAAAAAGAAAACAACCAATATTAGAAAGAAAGAAACCACCATCTTAGTATTAAAAATTTATAGAGTTAAACACATTTATCAAGCGAATAAATATCACATTTTAGTAAATAATTATGAGAAATGAAAATCGCAATTACTAAAATATCAAAAATTAAATTGAATAAATAAAATTGCCAAAAGCAAAAGATTTGTGAAATATTGCAATTTAAAATTATTTGAAATATTGCAATTTATTTGAAATATTGGGTGAAAGATGTACTAAGATTATTTGAAATATTGCAATTTATTTGAAATATTGCAATATTTGAAATATTGGGTGAAAGATGTACTAAGATTATTTGAAATATTGCAAATTATTTGAAATATTGCAATTTATTTGAAAATTATTTGAAATATTGGGTGAAAGATGTACTAAGATTATTTGAAATATTGCAATTTAAAATTATAAGAATAAGAGGTAGACAAAGGATGATTTGTACGCCACCATTGTTAGATATTAAATAAATAAAATTTTTGAGAATTAAAATTTGCATCATATTAATATCTGTTCGATATATATATATATATATATATATATATATATATATATATATATAATAATAATAATAATAATAATAATAATAATAAAAGAAAAAAAAAAAAATAATAATAATAAAATATAAAAAATAATTATAAGTTAATAACTAATAGTATAAAAATAATAATATTATCACAATAATTCTAATTAATACCTTAATTTCTGTAATGATTATATAAATGAATTCAATTAATTTCCTTAGTTACTATTATTTACATACCTTAATAAAATTATATTAATATTATTAATTAATTATATTAATTAGTATCATTAAAATTAAATAAAATCTTTAATTAATTAATTACCTTAATCATTATGTTATTAATTGCATATAATAATTACTTTAATTTTACTAATTAAATACATTATAAGCTTCATAAAGTATAATAATTACTTACTTTAAAATAATCATAATCAACTAGATTAGTCATGTTAGTTAATCATTTATACTATATTATATGAACTATAAATATTTTGATTAATTAACATTATTAATAAGCAATTACACAACAAAGTAATTTAAATATTCATATTAATTTTTAGCTTCAAAATTGTTACTAATCATTAAGATGATTTAATTTGAGATTAGTGTATATACTATTAATGTGCGATCTGCTTACCTCTTTTGTATTAAATCACTATTTCTTGCACTCAAATTGTTATGATATATAATACAATTAATGTTATGCGGAGTGTGTATAATGATGATGGATGTTTAAGGATATTGTACAAACATTCTGTTTTTGGGCCCGGCATCATCTCCATGGGATATGTATCATCATATAGGTGCATAAATTAAGTATAACATCTCCCATACATAACGAGTATATCATGCTATCTGTTTATAAGAGTGAGCATTTGGCTATATTAGGAGCAAAATTAAGTTCTTAGAAGATTTTTTCTTTTATTTTGGATGTATTAAACTTAATTTATTTTTGTATAATAATCTTCTCTTATTTCTCTAATCCAATCAATGAGTTATCACAGTGGTTGCTTCTTTTTCTGTTGATATTTAACAGGACATGATGAATTAGTCATAGAATTTTAGATACATGTTTCAATAATAGACATAGTAAAGAAAAAGAATCAGAAAACAACAGTTGCTTGATACTACAATACTAAACAATGAAATAAAACGAAAAGCATAAGATAGCAGAGAAAAAAAATAAACCCAAGGCAGCAATGCCCTTAAGCTCAATGCAATGTTGAAGAAAAGGCCCAATTCAGTTAATGCAGTGCCAAGATAAACGTAGTACTCTCTGTTTATGGAATAAAATCAGGATGAAACTCTAATTGTACATTTAAATAATGCATCAATTTTTCATTTGGAATAAAATCAGGATGATGCTCTAAAAATTTTCCAAGAAATTAATGCACTCCAAGTTGCACCAGCATCTTACTTTTGGAAAAAAGTGCAACTATGCTACTTTTAAACTCCCAAAAGGATCCCAAAAAGGAGATGCCAAGTTCAAATGTAGCAATCATAAGATAAGTTCATGCACATTTGAGTGCAATCACAATTAATTTTTTCAATATATATATATATATCTCCTTTAGGAGGTTTTGAAATACTTTTATAGAGCAACAACAACAACAACTGCAAGCCCTTTGTTTTCATTATGTGCATTAAAATATAAGTCCTTCACTGAGTTCCAAAAAGAAAAGATCATTTTTAATAATTTCTTCCCTGAATTCGAACAATGAAATATATTTATAGAGCAATATAGAATTTTCCTATAAGAAAAAACATTGAATATTTCAACCAATGTCACCTTACAAATCTAAAAAGCATCAATCATATCACAACAACAACAATAATAATTACAAGATGCTCCTACATGTCCTTCAAGAAGCTCTTAACATTTATTCTAGATGAGTTGGTATGTGAAGTGGCAAAAAGGGATTCATAGTTCATAAGAATATTCTATTTACAACTTTGCCATTCGTTTCAAATAATAACAATAAACCAAAATATTAACTGGTAAGAACATCTCTGGTGTATCTAATAAATATCTATCTAGCTACATTGCATTCACGGTTTACGCTTCTTCGGCTGCTCCAGGCTTTGAAGGTGCATCTTTAGAACCGCATGCTCCCGCCGCATTGCCTCCAGCCTCATCTCTACAATGTCCATTTCCTCTTTAAGATGGTTAAAGCGCCTCTCCAGTAACTCTGCATTCTCCTCTCTATTATAATTCCGCAGGCTGCCATTGGAGCCAGCCTGCGTAACAAGATGAACTTCAGGTGCCCGGGTCAGCAGAACAATGATGCTCATCTGCAATATATAAACTAACGCATTAAATGCCATTATTATGTGTACCTCCATATTCATAAATACAAGCCTCATAAGAAACTAAACAAAATAAAGTTAAATGTCCATTCTCAAAAATGCTCTCATATTTTGAATATAGATGCATGTATTTTCTCATAATCAATTATTAGTTGAAATCTCAAGTTATATTATTTATATAAAACCTTTATACTGTAATTTGTGTTTATATCAAAAATCATGCTATATAAATCAAGGAACGCTAGTAAATAATACCATTATATGTATCAATAATATAAAATAAGGCATGTATGGTCATTTATGGAGGATGTTGCACTAAAGAAAAATATTATGATGATGTGCTCCTATTATCAATAGACTAGTAAGTAAAAATTATAAAATTCGCTACACAACATTACAAGTGCTATATAAATACCTAATAAACATTAAAAGAAAAAATTAAACTTTTAATAATTATTTATACAAATTTGTATACATATTGCCTTATTTTCTACATTACAGTAGGTTATCATGAATTTCTCCCACAACAAACAATTTTCTTTCAAGCCCTGGAAATTATGACAGAAGAGAAGGATAATATTCTTTGCAGAATAATTCCATCGAGTAGATGTGTATATTTGAATCACAGTTCTTTTTATATTGTCTTTTATTACTGGATATTAATAAATATTTTGATCTATTAGCAGCACTTCCTTTATAATTAGAGAATAAGAAGCAGTTAAAAATGATCATAAAAATATTTAGAAACAAGTTCAAGATTTCTACCACCAACTTCATTTTCATGTTGTAAATACAATTGTAAGAGATTCGTATATGTGAAGGATAATTCATAATAACAACTTCTATACAATACTTGAGACAATTTCAGTTCCAAGCATGCCTAACAGTTCAAGTTTGTAAATACGATCACTATATGATCCTAAATATAAATTGACACTGAAAATCAAGACAATTATAGGCTTTTTTTGAAATGGTATCCATTACAGTAATATTTTGTAAATACAAACTGAAAATCTTAGTGTATACAACAAATAGAAATATGTATATAAGCTGTTAAATTTTGCCCACACTCTATTCTGATTGTCTGACACTTTATTATTATAAATATAAAATATGCATTTTGTATATACATTTTAAAATTCAAATACAGAAAAACCTTTATAAAGATTACTCATAAATGAGGTTTTTACGCTTTAGTTACCATATTAATTGCTGAAAGTTCTCATATCTTTATGGCAATCAAAGTGCATTCAAGCTAACTTTGTTCAAGGAATTTATGATCTTGAGGACTTCACAACACTTCTATTTTTTTAAGGCTCTTACTCTTAACGGCTGTCAAATAGTGTTGGCGGAAGCTCCACCTAGCAAGGCTTGGAGGTGCTAGTACCAATAGCTTCACCGACAAGGCTTGCCAAAGGAAGAATTGGTCAAAGGCTTCTCTGCCTGCAGTTTACGTAAGTAAATTTATTTGAAATTGAGTGAAAATTTCAGTTATCACATCATCAAAGAGTGAATGTAGATCCAAGAGAAGTTGAATCACACTATAAATCAATTTTTTTATTATTATTTTATTTATTATTTATTCTCTTTTTTTGTGTAGATGTCTTTTGTTTGGTTGGCTGAAATTTTCTTTTTTTTCCAAATAGTTTCCTAACGGGTTCTAGAATTTTCAAAAAATTTAGCCCCCTCATGGATTGTTGTGGCATAGACGTCCTTAACCAGCAACCTAATGGATTAACCAATGAGAAGCAAGCTATAAAGCTGGCTGACCAAGACAGGTTTATATATATGCCAAGGCTATCATAAAACTGGCCTCTTAAAAAAGATTGTCTAAATATCAGTATGGCCCAAAAACAATACGCTGTTAAATTTTTTTTTTTATCAGGTTGGTTTGACCGTCTCCATTATTTAGGTAGATCAAGATTAACGAACACCCAAATGAAACAATCATGGACTCATGATCAGTTTGCCATCATTTCCTTCACCGTTCACTCAATTTAGTGTTATTTTTTCCCTAAACCAAAAAATGGCTACTGATATAGCATCAAATAACATATTGACTAGGCTTTATTGAAAGCTCTCTTATTAGTGAAAGGGGTGAAATCGTGAAGTCATAAACCTATTTAAAAAGGGGAAACATTACAGGTAGCGTCTTATCTACATCATCCAACTAGTATTTGACAGTATTTTGAACATCAAACTGCAACGAAAATCTATGAAGTTAATTATTCAGTAATCTTTCAGCAATTCCTAAGAAATAACAATACAATAAAGGAAGATGTATTATGTATTCTCTTCAGGTGGGTGTACAAAGCCATCGCTGCAGATAACAAAAGCAATTTAATATAAAAAAGAAAAGCCACAGTACCTGCATTAGAATTAACATTGCAGCCAAACCTATAACAGCTAGCAGAAGCAGTAGATGGCTATCAGATCTGAAATACGAAAGGCAAGTCATCCAAGATTCTCTTAAAATAGATGACCCACAATTGGACCATCTTGATTTTTCTTTAACAGCATATTCTATCAGTGGCTGCAAATTCTTTGAGCGAGGCAGAATTTGTGGCATATCTGAAGATGCAGATTGATGAAGCATCCTGGATGTTTCGTCTTGTTCAGAAGTTTGTGATCTGGTATCTCCATCATGCACTTCAGTCATATCTAAGGAAGAACACACATGAAAATAAGATGCTGGCAAAAGAAGCAAACATTTTCTGTTAAATCATAGTACAACATACCATCTTGGTTTCCAACTTTCTGCTTCAAGAATTCATGTGCCTGAGCAGTAGTAAGCAATCAACTGCATTAGTTATTTTCAAGGGGAAGGGAACACAGAAAGGAAGGCCATAAAAGACAGTTGAAACAGGAAAATAAATATAAATTTACATTTTGTATCCATATACCATAAACCTCACGGCACTCTTCTCTCGTTGATTGTTCTATCTTTCCTGTAAAAAACGCAGGTTAGAATTATAACATACAGTTTACAGATGCAACAACATTTAGTGAGAAAAAAGTTTACTTTAATTAGTTTAAAACACAACATATCACATCATCTTCAAAATGATTCAAATATTTTTATTATCATATATGAGTTCCAAATGACAATTAACGGTAAAACAGCATCACATATTTGCATACATATATAAATGGAATAGAAGAGAAATTCCTATTCAAAATATAAAAAAAGGGTTCTATTTAAGAAAATAAAAGAGCTCTCATTTTTTTTTTAGTTTTTAAAATCATAAAAAAAGTGTACTTGAGTTTTTAAAAAGAGAAATGTTATTCACTCGCTGACGTGGCACCCAGAAAAACTCGTCCAATGGGATGTAGACATCATTTCAATATAATTTTAAAATTAATATTTGTATTCTTTTGAAGCAAACAAATAAATACAAATGAAATGATGTCCACATCCCGTTGGATGAATTTTTCTGGGTGTCACGTTAGTGGGTGTGAACAGCATTTCTCTTTTAAAAATCATCTAAATTCTTGAGCTCTATAACACATTCCCCTTGATTTTGACATAGGATAAGGCTCTTTGCATAAAATTCCCTCTGAAAAAAATAATTCCCTCTCCTTCATGCAGTAACAGGTCTAGGAAAGTGAATTTCTATAGGGTAAACATTATGTGCATAAAATTAATATATTTGTAAATATACACATTATATATCAATATTAAGAAAATTTAATTTTATAATCAAATTTCTAAAATAAATATGATAGAAGTTTTAATGGTTTTATATTATAAAATTTAGTTGTTACAAATAGATGCAGAAAGCATGTAAGTGCAAAGACAAAAAATAGATTTATATTTTTGTGCAGGATTCAAATTTTCATTCATTTTAGCACACTTTTAAATAGTTATAATGTATCCTTAATTTTCCTAAAAAGCAATATACAATGTGTGTGTATATATATATCTATATTAAAATTACATAGCATAATAATAATAATAATGTCTATTATTATTACTATTATTACTAGTATCAATCTTTTAGAGGTAGTACTTTTGCTCACAATTCTCTCGAATTTTGATTCAAATCAAGCTCAAATTGAAATATTTTGAATTGGGCCACTTGTTAAATCTCAAAATTAAACAATTTTCAAGTTGTTTACAAGTTCAGATAGACAATTTCAATTTATGATTCTAGACAACTCAATATTAATTATAAATATACATTTTTGCATTACTAATTCAAAATCAATTGTAGTACAGATGATCATGCACTACAATATACTGTACAAAATCATTGTTCAATTCCTTTGACTTTATTTGATACACTACTTTATTTTTGAAATAGCTCAAATTAGTTTTGAGTTGACTCAAAATCAAACTATTTCAAGTCGAGCTGGCTTGACTTGAATAAAATTCGAGTTTGAATTCAATTTAATTTGCTCTCCTTGACTGGAAGGAAACCATAAAGTATTCCTTTAATTTATGCACGTCCAACCCACAAGACTGAAATTGGAGATTGGGTTAATCAGGGCGGCCGACACCTCCATCAGAATTTTGTTAACGATAGATTATACTTTCATTAAATATTGTATTTAGCTGCCACAGAATGAATGAGAAAATAACGTTGTCGAGGTGGGGTTTAGTAGAATTTTTGGCGAAGTAGAGTTCGGCCAGCACATAAGGTAGTTTTGAAAGCACCAAAGGCTCAGGTTGGTGCTAAATGGCGCAATACTGAAATGACCAAACAAACTTTTAGCCAATTAGTCATCAATAAAAATATGTTCTATAGATTCAATGGATCTATAGCATTGGCATTTAGATGCAAGAAAATTTCCGTTGGATTGCAACCCAGTATCAATGGATATGAAACCCTTAATTATCCACTTGAAAGTAGATAGAAAGATTGGAGAAACGTGGTTCCAATATAAATTCAGATCTGTGTTAGGCTTGTGTAGCCAACACAACTACCATGCAGTTTTAATCATAAACTTGCCGTTAAGCACAGTCTCAGACTTCACAGATTTTCCGTTCACATAATCAGAGGACATACTGAGGATATCATTCATCAATTGAGGGGAAAGCAATTGAGCTAATAGTTGTCAGTTCCACTGCCTATGCTTGGTAAGGAATTCTTTTACTAAGAAGATTGGGATTTAAAACCAGAGAAGCGTCACATAAATAACCCAAATTGGACTAATTATCAAACAAAAAGTTTCTGCTCACGTCAAAATTATTCCAAATGATAAGCTGTTCCATAGTATATTTTTAAATTTCAAGAATGCACTTCCATGTAAATGAATCTAAATTTTTAGCAAGAATATTGTGTGAGGGGTGTTTGGCAGCACAAAATTTACACTTGGAGGAGATTAGTTCTTATAAAATTTTTGGTATGAAAATTCAATACCAAAATTTAAGGGGTAAAGCCTTGTGGACAGTTTCAAGGCCCTTTATTCTGAGACCACCTTCAATAGTGTGGGGGAAGCAAGTCTGATCCCAGTTGGTTCAAATGATTTTTGAATTTATGCCATTGATCCAAAAGAGCCTATTTAAAAAGATTTTAATACATTTTAATATTATTAATTTGACTGGGCATAAAACCTCAAGCCAATAAAATGGAATGCCATTTAGGACGTGCCTAATAAAAATTAACTGACCCCTGAGGGAAAAAAAATTATGTTCTCAGCAGTGGACATGTTTACGCATTTTTTTCACCAAAAATTCAAAGTATCAGTTTTTGATGTGACTAAGAAAGATAGGGACACCTAAATAGGTGAAAGAGAATTTTCTTTTATTTAAACTTTAGAGTTTTTAACATTTGAAATTTTGCAGAATGGCCAAAAAAAAAAGAGTTACTTGGGTCTATTTTCGGCCAGTCATTTTCAAAGCAATTAAACATATTTTTAATGATTTTAAGGGATTTAAAATCACTATTAATAAATATGATCATTAGCATATGTAAGGCAAGATATAATATATTTACCCCATAATTGAATTTGAGAGACTGGTTTTAAGAAAATAAGTGATTAATGAATCTGAGCCAATAATCAACAACAACAATGAAAAGAATAGGGGAAAAAACCACATTATCCAAGGCATTCGTGCAATTTAAAAAGGCCATAAAGTTGCCATTAGTAATGATGAGTGCCAAACATTCTCAATAATAGCAGTGATTATGTTCATGAAGCATAGAGAGCCAAACATGATCAAAACATTTTTAAGGAATTCCAAGTTAAATTTCAAAAGTGTTTTCCAAGTCTAATTTGAGAGCAATGCTATGACCTTTTTTAAAATTGAGAGTATAGTATGTTTCTTGAGCAATAAAACTATTATCTTTGATGTTTTTACCTAGGACAAAACCACTTTGGTTGAGTTCAACAATATGTTTGGAAGAAGACATTTTTATTAAATCACAAAGATTTTAGTAATTATCTAACTAAACACAAAACACACTCATAGGCCTAAATTTATCCCACCAATTATATTTGTAAGAATTATAAATGACAGACAACAGTGTGACTGAGAAACTTAAGAATAAAGGCCACGCAAAAGTGCTCTTTAATGGCATTGCAGCAATCAAATTCGATAATATCCAGCATTTTTGATAGAATTCAATATGGAACCCATCTAGGCAGACAATAGCACCTTCTTTCAAAGTTGATATGCTTCCCAAATTTCAGCCTCAGATAGCATCACCACCAAACCCTCATTGACAGAATTCTTAGTGAGGGAAGAAAAATACATTAAAGCTAAGAGGCTCCTATTGCACATTTTGACTCCTATATAGATTAGAGAAAAGATTAAACAGCCAATCGACAAGTTCTCCTCCAACGATCAAAGGAATGTCAAAAGAAGCGTTGTCATAAATTTTATTGGCGTGTCTACATTTGTTGACCCAAGCATGATAGTGTTTCTCTCTTCATTAACCATCCAATTGATGCTACATTCTTCTTCTAAAGGTTTCAATATTAACTTGGCATTGAATAAGCTAGCCTTTGCAAGGGAGAGTTTCAATCAATTGTTTTTAGATGAGTTGCTTTCAAATTCATTTTCAAAGGATGTGAAGTTTTCTTCTTCAATTTTTAAATTAAAGAAGATATTCCCAAAGTGATCTCTATTCCATGAAGAAAGGGCATTTCTGAGTTTCTTGAGCTTGATGGAAAATCTAAGTATACCAAGACTTATCCTAGTTGTTTTTAACCAAATTTAAAAAAATTGAATTGGAAAACCACATGGTTTGATAATACTAAGATTTATAGGTTTATTACAAGCATCAAATCAACCTTTGAAAACAATAGGTTTATGTTCAAACAGCAGCATTGAGGGTTAAGACTTGAGTATTGTTAAAATTATTAACCCATTGATCATTGAACAAAAATTTATCAGCTTTAGCAAGTTTATGCTCACAAGACTGTAAAGTTGGAACCCGGGTATTTAAACTCATCTAAATCACAGTTCAAAACTAAATTGTTGAAACCAGTAGTAGATTCACTATGTGATATAGAATAGCCATTATAATCCTTATTATAAAGAACAACATTAAAGTTACTCCCACCATCCAGAAAACAGAGGTTCCGAGATTTGATGCTTCTAATGAAATTCCAAAAGCTATTTGTCATACCGCAGGTATCCACCATGAACAAATGTGCCACAAAAAAGCAAGCTGCTATTTTTTAAAATTAGATGCAAAGCTTAATTGTGATCATTTAAGATGCTTCTCATCCAATTATTTCTCCAAAGCACCCAAATTTTACTATTGCAGTTGGCCAAATTGGCCTCAAAATTAAAACAATTACATATAATCTTGAGTTTGGTGCAAGGGATTTTGTTGGCTTTTGAGCCCGGATGGCACTATCCAAGGGGGATGAATTATATTTCATTTTTGAAAATTAGAAAATTTAAAATTTATTTGGGATATATTAAATAAATAAATAAATTTCAAGACAAGAAAATGAAAGATAATGCAAGTGAACAAAAACAAGTTATAGTGGTTCAGAATCTCAAGTCCCTATGTCCACTCTTCGGAAACCTCCTTTGTCCGGAAATTCACTAAATCTTAGTCTCTCCTTTGCACTTCTTGCAAGTAAAGAAGCCTTGCACTCTGAAAAACTTGGCCGAGAAGCAGTGGCATAATCACTCATTTCCAAGCCTTTGCCTCGATGGAGTTGCCTCAAAGAATTTCTCTAGCATAAAGCCAACAAGAGTTGGGTTAGAAAACAAAATAAAAAGTAAGGCAATCTTACAAAGAAAGTCAGGGAAATTGCCTCCAGAAAGCCTCCTAGTCTTTGAGATGAAAAAAATTTAAAAGAGCTATTAGCTTTTTTAATCGTTCCTTAATGCCTCTTAAGAATGTAAGAAAGTTTTTTTATTTAAATTGAGGTGCTGAGGGATGTTGGCCAGGGTCCTTGTTTATAGTAGAATTGAAGCTATGTAAAATATGATAAGGAAATCTAGGATGCGCCTGGGTGCATGATCATGCGTGTCTTGGAGCATGAGTCTGATCCGTGACCCAACTATATCCTATTCGGATCTACCTAGGCAAGGAAAAAAGGTGAGGTCCCGCTTATATGAGTCCGGGCGTATGCCTTGGCGTATAGCGCCTGGGCGCACCAATTCATGCTACTAGATGCGAGATTAGAAAATCATCCACTTAATTCTTTTTATTCCCTTTAATTTACTATCAAAATCTCAAAGTTTAATAGCTTTTACATGCAAAGCTTAAATATAATTAAATGATATAAAAATGAAAATACAGAAAATAACATTCTTCTACAAAACTGCTGAATATATCTTGATGCTTCATCTCTTTTGATTGTTGCTACTAAGAAATATAGAGGCCATCTCTTCTTGACTTTAAGTCCTCTCTTTTCAAATCTACTTCTTTGATTAACTGACTTAAATGCAAATCCTTAAATTTTATCCTAAAAAAATTTGTACAAAACTCAACAGAATTATATTAGTATCAAAAGTTATTTTATAATATTTTTTATCATTAAAATTGAGACATCCTTTCAGCTGAAAATGCTAAGCTCTTATAATCAATAGAATTAAAGTTCAATAATCATTGCAATAAAGATGTTATAATCAGCAACAATATATTTGAGCTATAAATAGACAAGATATTGATAATATCTCTAATATCCTAGCAGAGAATTTTATATTCCCCAAAAATCTCGTAGCCTAAAATTATTACATGAATAAAATAAATGGTGTGAAATCATAAGAATTAATATATTTCTAAGAAAATAAAAATATCACAACTCTCTTTCAAAATAAAAATTTTTCATGATTTTTTGATATTTTAAATAAAATAAACAATAAATGCCAACAACTTGAGAGAGCTTCATTCCAAATTAGAGCTCTCTTTGGAGAGCACATTCTCTTCTATAGAACTAATAATAAGAATGGAAATAGGAAGCACACAATGTGCATGTAATATATACGATACCTTAAGATTATATTTTGACAACAAAATTTCAATTCATTCAAATATATCATTGATCGCACAAAAAATAATATATATGTATATATATATATATATATGTATATATATATATACATGTTATATATTTATAATTATATATATATATTTTTATGCAATATAAAATAATATAATAATTATTAATAAAATAATTAATTTTATATTTATTATTATTACTAATAGACATTCGTTCCTCCAAAGATATATATATATATATATATATATAAATATATACATATATATACACAAAAAATTAATAAAATAAAATTACATATGTTATTATAATATTAATAAATTAGTAGGAATTTTTTATTATAACTTTTATAAAATAAAAAATATCATGTCATCTAGAATGCTATCCATCTCAGCTCGGAAGAATACAATAATGATTTTCTAATTTTTTTATATTTTGCTATAATTAAAAAATATAAAAAATATTTTGCTATAATTAATTTCTCCATTTTGCAGAATACATTCTCTCGCATATAAGTGCATATATATGGAAAAACTAAAGTTTAGACAAATTGTAAATTAGGAAAACCACATCAATAAATTAATGATATGTTTTTTTTGGAAATTATTTTGTAAGGAAGTCGGTCAACTTTTTTCTTGTAGGATTAAAGTGGAACATTAATAGCCCACTATCAAGCTTCACCCTTACAAAACATTTGTCCATCTCATTGTGTTTATTTGGCTTGCGTGCAATACTAATGCAATATTTGTTATCACATAATAATCCCAAGGGTTTATCAAGTTTGCTTCCAAATCTCCTAAAATAATATTCACTCGAGTTATTTCACATATTATGATACCAGGGATCTGAATTCAGCTTCTAGGTTTTCACTTGATTGTGTTACCACATTCCAGTTCTAGGTTTTCTAGTAACAATGTTTCATCCAACAAATGGACATAATTCTTAAGTTAACCTCCTATCTATCACCAATTCAATATAATTAGCATCAGTGTGGGCTTCAAGATTACGTTCATTACCTCTTTTGTATAATATTCCCTTTCCACAGTCCTCTTCACATATTGTTGTATTCTTTATACTTCCATGAGAGAAGTTGCTCCTTAGGATTGTGCAAACTAACTAGTAACTCAAACAAAGGCAATGCTAAATCTTGTATGTGATGAGTAAATAAATCCTCCGACCAATTTCTGATAAGTTACCTAATCAGCCATGCTATCCCCTGGTTCAACGGTAAAGCTCCTGTAATGATAATAGTTGCCGCGTTTCTTAGCTTGCTTTTAGAGAGAAGATCAAAAATGTACTTCTATTTATATATCACGTCCCTTCGCTTGGAGTGAGCAAACTTTAATCATCGCAAACATTAAAATCTTCCTAATTCTTTGAATAAGCATTACCTCAACTTGGTGATTCCTTCTTTATGATTTTCTGTGACATTATGCCAACAACATCAACCAATGGCGTTGTATTATTTCTAGTACTGAATAAGAAATGCACTACTTAATAGATTAACAATTTAGGAACCAAATCATAATCCAAAACATGGAAAAATTGTTCAGGAAAAAGAAGGAAACATAAATTGTACCAGGATATAAGAAAACTAAACATTGGTTGATGGCTGGATTTCTCATTTTTGTCTATGTAACGACCCAAAGTCGTCACTTTACGAATTAGGTCAAATCCCGCCTTATAAATCAAGATCCCGGGGAATTTCGAATTAGGGCAAACAAAAATACCATAGATAAGAATAATTATATAGATCAAACTGCCCTAATTTGGGAGAAATCTGGATAACGGAAGCTCCCGTTTTATTTTCTGAATTAATTAAATTCTATAAATCGAGAACATTGGAATGTGTGTCCAAATTCATCGTTTTTAGTGTCGTTGTGTTAAGTATATTATTTAAAGGCTGTTCGAAAAGTTTCATCAAATTATGAGAGCAGATTTTACTGTGGTTAATTTTTGAAATTTTTAAACTCAAAAATTTATATAAAATAAAATATTGCAATGAATCAAAAATTTTCGATGTGAGAGTGTTCGTAATGTCATAACACACATCGGTGTCAAGTTTCGTTGTATTTGGACACCAAACGGCGGAAAAATACGATTAATTTAAGTTCAAATAATTTTTAAGAATTTCCTTAAGAAATTCTTATTTCCCCGTCAGCAGGGACCGTGCGACTTCTTCCGCCTCTGGCGGAAGAAGCTTCCGCGCCAGGCTATTGGAAGTTGTTTTGCAAGCCCTTTCAAACCAAGGAAAAGCTTCTACCTCCCTACTCGCACTAGAGCCCCCTCAAAGATTGCGGGTAGACAATGCCCTACAAGCCTTCCTCAAACTCAATTCTCCTACCTTCACGGCTCAGCCCGACCTATGGAATCCGAGGATTGGATTCATGCAAATTAGACAGATTGAAGTGTCCTTCAATCGAGGAAGTTAGACTAGAAAAATATTCGCTAGAGGGTGAAGCCGAGAAGTGGTGGAGGATCACATAAGAGACAACCTTTGAAGGCGTTAGTTTGGAAGACATACCGTGGGCAGAGTTCACAGCCTCATTTAGAAGCCGCTCCATTCCTCATTCCGCCCAAAGGATACTTGAGAGCCAATTTATAAAAGTGGCTCAGGGCGACCGATCTATGGCAGCTTACGAGACGGAGTTTACAAAACTCTCTCGTTATGCACCGAAACTGGTAGACTGCGAAGCTTCGAGGTACAGTAGGTTCTTGGAGGGTTTAAAAGATAGTATTCGCATCAACCTAATTTCTCTGAGGCATACAAAATTTGCTAATCTTTTGGACTGTGCAACAATGCTTGAGCATAACGAGCAAGTGATTGCAGAAAGGCTTGGAAAAAGGCCAATCACGTCTGCGAGGGACCAGGAGATCTACAAGCGTCCTGTTACCCTCCTCCAGCCAAAGTATATCAATTGTCCGCAAAAGCCCCCAAAAGCCCCCAATACCAATGAAGGTGTGGTTTGTAATCGACCTCACCCAATTGGTAGATGCTACCACGGGCAAGACCGTTGTTTTACATGCAGGCGCTCCGATCATGGTTATCGTCATTGCATCGCCAAGAAGACGATATACGGAGATGTTGTCCCAGGAGCAAGATTTGCCCAAAGACAAAACTCAGCACCAGCAGCCCTCGCTAATAACCAACGAAGAGGAGGTGCTCCTAGGCAAGTTGCAATAACGGCAACACCTACCCAAAGGAATGGTCAGACCCCTCGGGCCACCATTCCAGCAAGGATGTACACCCTAACTCCTGTCTTGGCACCTGACGACAATGACGTAGTGTCAGGTACATCCCTTTCCCTACTTAAGTTTTTCCACATTTGCATACCCTTTTGTTAATCATTTCCTTTTAGAATTAGGCACCATTCAAATTAATTGTAAGCCTTTTAATATCTTGTTTGATACGGGAGCAAGCCACTCCTTTATTTCGAATAGTTGTGCTAAGACTCTAAATATTCCGTATTGCAATTTGGCCAACACTCTAAAGATCGAATTGCCCTTCGGTGCCACCATGAGCACTCAGCAGTTTTGCGTTTGCAATATTCCAATCAATGATGAGGTTTACGAGGCTACTCTACAAATCCTCCCTATAACAAACTTTGATATCATTTTAAGGATTGATTGGTTAAGTATGCATGAAGCAGTCATTGATTGTTAGAAGAAAAAGATTACTTTTAAGAAAGAAAGGAAACCAGAAATATTCATAGGTAGATTAGGTGTTAACGCTTCTCTAATCAGCGCACTCAAGGCAGAGAAATTAATCCGCAAGAGATGCGAGGCCTACCTAGTCTCAATGATAAATAAGCCAGAAGACATTTCTTTATCAAAAACCAGAGTAGTAAGGGATTTTCCTGATGTCTTCCCCGACGAGCTCCCTGGTCTACCTCCAAATAAGGGAAGTAGATTTTCTATTGAATTAGTACCTGGGTCGCAGCCTCTGTCTAAAGCACTTACCGTCTAGCCCCAAAGGAACTGCAAGAACTTCACGGGCAATTGCAGGACCAAATGGAAAAGGGTCTTATTAAACCCAGCACATCACATGGGGAGCTCCAGTTCTTTTTGTAAGGAAAAAGGATGGATCAATGCGTATGTGCATTGACTACCGGGAATTGAACAAGATAATCATAAAAAATAAGTATCCGTTGCCTCGAATAGACGATCTATTCAATCAACTCGCTAGAGCTGAAGTCTTCTCCAAAGTAGATCTGCGATCAGGATATCAGCAAGTCCGAGTGCGAGAAGAAGGCATTCCAAAAACAGTATTCAGAACTCGTTATGGATATTTCGAGTTTTTGGTAATGTCATTTGGATTAACCAATGCTCCATCAATCTTCATGGATTTAATGCAGCGAGTTCTTAGACCCTTCTTGGACAAATTTGTGATCGTGTTTATTGATGACATCCTGATTTACTCCAAAAGTGGAGAGGATCACGAGAATCATCTAAACTCGTTTTGAACACATTAATGGAACATTAGTTGTTTGCAAAATTCGCAAAATGTGAATTCTGGTTGAAGTCCGTTGCTTTTCTAGGTCATGTGATCAGTGCTGAAGGGATACAAGTTGATCAAAATAAGATAAGCACCATTCAGGATTGGCCGCAACCCTCTTCTGTGACCGAGATTCGTAACTTTTTGGGTATAGCAGGTTACTATCGAAAATTTGTTAGTGAATTTTTGTTATTAGTCTCACCTCTTTCAAGGTTAACTCAAAAGACGGTATCTTTTTTTTGGAGTCAAGATTGCGAGCAAGCATTCCAAAAATTGAAAGAATTGCTGATCACCGCACCAATCCTGATCTTACCACAAGAGGGGATTAATTTTCAAGTGTTCAGTGATGCGTCCAACATTGCCTTGGGATGCGTCTTAATGCAAGAATGGAAGATCATTGCTTACGCCTCAAGGCAATTAAAGAAGCACGAAAAGAATTACTCAGTTCACAATCTGGAGTTAGCATCGGTCGTTTTTGCCTTAAAAATCTAGTGACACTACTTATATAGAGTACGATGCGAAATCTTTACCGACCACCAAAGCCTAAAGTATAATTTTACCCAGAAACAACTAAGTTGCAGGCAAAGAAGATGGCTTGAATTAATCTGCGATTATGATATTAGTATTACGTATCACCCTGGAAAGGCCAATGTTGTCGCTGATGCCCTCAGCAGAAAAAGTGTCGCTAAACAAGTTAATCATGGAAAGCCCCTTGATGGAAGGATTCCAGAAGCTTGGGATAAGGCCCATTTTTGGCAAGCAATTAAACGATCTACTCCAAATACGTACCACCAAACCTACGCTTCTACAACAGATTTATATCGCTTAAGTACAAGACCCGGTGTATTCAAAGCTATAGAAGGACGTAGAAAATGGACGTCGATCAGACTTACATCTTCAGCAAGGGATTTAATTTACCATAGGAAAAGAGTTTGAGTCCCTAATATCGCATCCATTCGAAAACAGATACTATGTGAAGCTCACAACTCGGGATATTCAGTTCATCCCGAAAACAACAAAATGTATCAGGAGTTAAAGGGAGTATTCTAGTGACCAGGACTCAAAAGAAGTGTGGCGGAGTTTATCGCTAAATGCCATGTGTGCTGCTTAGTAAAAGTTAAGCATCAGAAGCCAGGTGGACTCTTGCACCCATTAGAAATCCCGGAATAGAAATGGTTAGACATTTCTATGGACTTTCTCATGGGATTACCCAGGAGTCATTCAGGAGCAGATGCAATTTGGGTAATAGTGAACCGATTGATTAAATTCGCCCATTATATTCCTATCAAGCAAACAGACACCGTCGAAAGGTTAGCCAAACTCTATATCAGAGAAATAATCAGACTTCATGGGATTCCAAAAGTCATAGTCTCGGATTGGATAGCAGATTTACATCTCGATTTTGGCAAGCGGTACATCACGATCTAGGAACTGGGCTAGCTCTAAGCACCGCCTTTCACCCACAGATAGACGGGCAAACCGAAAGAGTTAATCAAATACTCGAAGATCTATTGTAGTTGAGTATTCTAGATTTTGGTGGTAATTGGGAGAAGCGTATACCTTTAATCGAATTCGCGTATAATAATAACTACCAAGCAAGTATTGGAATGGCCCCTTATGAAGTTTTATATGGAAGAAAGTACAGTACTCCACTAACCTGGACACAAGTTGGAGACGTTCAAATTTATGGCTCGGAGTTGATTGAAGAAACAAATGAAAAGATAAGACAAATCAAGAGCCGAATTGCGGCAGCCCAGGACGGACAAAAGAAGTATCACGATGCCAAATATCGGATGCCAGAATTTCACGTTGGTGATCGTGCCTATCTAAAGGTTAGCCCCCTGAAGGGTGTTCATCGCTTTGGAGTTATTGATAAGCTGAGCCCCAGATATGTTGGACCATTCAAAGTAACTGCAAAAATTGGAAGCTTGACTTACAGACTTAAACTTCCAGAGAGATTTTCTACCGTGCACTACGTTTTCCACGTTTAAGCACTTCGTAAATGCCTCCAGGAATCCTCTCAACAAATTTCTGATCCGACAGTTGAAATTCAACCTAATTTGACTTATGTCGAAAAGCCTCTTCAAATTATTGAAAAAGACTGCCGCAAATCAATAAGTAGAACGATCCCGATAGTTAAAGTGCAGCGGCACAATCATACTGCAAAAGAAACCATGTGGGAAAAGGAAGATGTTATGCTAAGAAAGTATCTAGAGTTATTTCTTAATTAAGATAACCCGGAACTTCTCTTAAGTCTTCTTTTTGTTCTTATGATGTCGAGGACGACATCGTTTTTAAGTAGGAGAGTTTATAATGACCCAAAGTCGTTACTTTACGAATTAAGTCAAATCTCGCCTTAAAAATCAGGATCTCGGGGAATTTCAAATTAGGGCAAATAAAAATACCATAGATAAGAATAACTATAAAGATCAAACTGCCCTAGTTTGGGAGAAACCTGAATAACGGAAGCTCCCATTTTATTTTCTGAATTAAATAAATTCTATATATCTAGAACATTGGAATGCATGTCCAAATTCATCATTTTCAATGTCGTTGTGTTAAGTATATTATTTAAAGGCTGCTTGAGAAGTTTCATCAAAGTCTGAGAACCGATTTTATCGTGGTTAATTTTTGAAGTTTTTGAACTCAAAAATTAATATAAAATAAAATATTACTACGAATCGAAATTTTTTGGCGCGAGAGTGTTCGTTATGTCATAACACACATCGGTGTCAAGTTTCGTTGCATTTGAACACCAAATGGCAGAAAATTGCGATTAATTAAGTTTACGTAGTTTTTAAGATTTTCCTTAAGAAATTCTTATTCCCCACCTGTGCATTGAATGAGCTGGGGAATGTCCCCCTATGCCACCTACGCCCATCCCTCTCTCCCTCCTCTATTTAAACTCCTCCATTCCCTCCGTCTCCTCCATACACAGCCAGCTCTCTTGTCCCCACAGCAGCAGCCTCCCCTCTCCCTTCTCTGCCAACCAGCCCTCCTCCCTCCTGCCATTCCAACCCTCTCCCAGCCAGCTCCCACCAGCAATATCTCTCCGCTGGCCCCTCCTCCTCAGCCCCTACTAGCTGCCAGCTCCTCCTCAGCCCCTACCAACCCCACAACAGCTCCTCCCTCAGCCCACAGCAGCCAGGAAGGTGCCAACTCCTTCCTCAGCCACTACCAGCCTCCAGCAGCCAGCAACAGCCCCTGCCAGCCAGCCAGCAAGCCGCCAATCACCCAGCAGCCCCTTCTTGTTGCTGCCACCCCGGCTAGCTGTCCGGCCACCCATTTTGACCTCTCTCTGTTTCTTGGCAATCCTAATCTAAAAGGTAAGAGATGGAAAAGAGGAGAAAAAAAAATGATTTTTCTTTTTTATTTCATTCTATGCTTAATAAATCATTACTATGATAATAAAGATAATAGTATTATCATCTCAAATACATTGTTCATATTATCATAATGGATAATAGTGAAAATATAATAAAGATGTCTATTATTCTAATTTCAAATCAATCATTTTCATTCTGTCTTTGTCTTTCGTACATTATAAATAATAACGCTATAATAAGTATTACTGCTATCGCAATTTAAAAAATCAAATTTCAAACAAAAAGTAAGAAAGCAAATGAATAATAGAATAGAAAAGAAGATAATATTTATTTCTAAAGAACCTTAGCTAAATGCTAAAATATCAAAAACTTAAAAAATGCAGATTGAGCGAATTGTCACTCATCCGAACCTAAAGAACGAAAGGTAACCAGTAAATGATGAATATTACATTTTGCACTTTTACTGCTGCTTAGCTTCGCTTTCGAGCCAAATTCAAATTGAAGCTTAGTTGGTTGTTCGGAACCAACGTGGCAACATTCGTGACTAGTTATTGGAAAAATGATATTAATAATAGCATTCGTGGCTAATTACTAAAAAAAATGACATCAATAATAGCATTCGTGGCCAGTTACTGAAAAAATGACATCAATAACAATAATCATGGTTAATTATTAAAAAAATGACATTAATAATAGCATTCGTGAGTTGTTACTGAAAAAATGACATCAGTAATAACATTCGTGATAGGTTACTGGATAAACGACATCAGTAACCTACAACTTTGAGCTAATATCTTTTGTAGAAAGTTAACTATTTCATTGACGCTTTTAAATCATTATTCTTTTTCACAAATCGCATCCCTGCTATTATAAAATGTAATACTTCATTGCTTACTGCAGTACTTAGAGTATTCTCTAATTACTGAGAATTCCAATCCCGGTATTATTTTATGTACAATACCAGGTCAGGTGCTTCTGGGAGAATACACGCAAGAACTCTAATGCTTAAAATGTTCAAACTGTTGTTAGATCCACAACGCTGTTTTGTTTATCTTTTATCTTTTTATTTTCACTTTTATATGAGGAGTACGATGAAAAGATCTTGTAATATGAACTATTGAAATAAATGAATAATATCTTTGGTTTTTCTATGTGCCTCTTTTCTTTCACAAATTGCTCAATATGATCCTGAGGTATGTGAACACCCGAACGTCGGGCCATCACAGTTTATATGTTGATTACTTGTCAACCTGATTTTCTCTCTTGAAAGTGAGCTCTTCAATAGATAAAAAGTTTTGGATTTAACAATTAGATGTTAAATCTAGTTGGTCTGCTTGAATAAGCCTGAAAAAGTCCTAATGAACAATGCATTCAGTTATCATAAAATACCATTTCAGCTTTAAACAACTCTAAGACAGCTTTGATTTTTTTTTTTAGTTGATCATCCTCCATAGCCAAGGGCAGCAAGAGAGGTGAAATCAATCTCAGCTGCACTATGTGTCTTCATCGTTGACAAGTTGATATGCTTTTCCAAGTCTTTAATCTTCATTACTTTCTCATCATCATCTGCAATTGGCCTAGGAGTCACCAATCTTCAGTGTCTTTTAATGGCATGGTTAATTATTTTGACATTTTCAAGGCAATGTTTTGGTGGCAATCTCAATTCTAAAATACCCTACAAATGACCATTATGTATAGCATAACACTTGGAGAGAATATATACATAGTATAAAAAGTCCTTGAGCCCATACCAAAATTTCTATAAAAAGAATAATCCAAGAATTGTGTTCTCGTGTCCACACATCAAAATCCTGATTATTTGAGGCTTCACCTTTTTATAAAATCTTAATTTGATCACGTAGATTTGCATGGGCAATTTTCTGAGTTTAATATTTAAAAACACATAAATTTGAGTAGTAGAAATTTACATAAACATAGATGACTTTTCTGTGGTCGATGCATTTGGTTTTATTGTTATATTATTGAATTTGTTAAAATATTTTAATTTGACAAACATTTTACAATTCACCTATCATTTTGTGTGATGCTTTAGTTTGCACGGTTTTGATCCAACAAACTAAATCATAAGATAATTGAGATTGATAGGCAACTATAATAAATTATTCTCGACAATATAATTATAAAACATTACAGAAATAGGCTTGCCTTTAAATTACTAGAATGTCCAAAATAATAAAACATGCTCTTGATCACATGTAAAACAAATAAGTGAGAACAAAAGGTGTCAATATACAGTTACATAAATTGGTCTACAATAAAATAAGTTGATTAGGAATAATAGCCCATAAACAATTGAAAGAAAGTAAGATTTAATTGAAGTATGACAAATCAAAATGTAGCAATTAAAACATCTTAAACCACAATAATTATGGAACTACAAAGAAGGCATACAAAAATTTAGATCCCGGAAACATTTCAAATATCCCATCCCATGGTTCATAGAAAGGATTGATAAAGAAAAGCATTCAAAACGCTACTCTTCATACAGGAAAGTATACCTTTAAATATAGTTTTCTTTGAAAAAGAAACATTTGAATAAACACTGACTGTGCATGCATTTTCTTCATCGATATTTTGCTGGACATCCCATATGCCCTATAAAAATAAAAGAGAAACAAACTTCAAACCTCAATAGAGTTAAAAAAACTGCAGGTTAGGTGTGGCAAGGGGCATCCAGTTATAACAAACCAAGACATATACTACTTGAAAAAAGGTATAATTTAGGGAAGTATAGTACAAATGCAAAATACAAATAATAGAGAAATTTGCAAAATTAAATTATTATGCTCCTTGCTTGCCTTCCTGGAGAAAAGTTACTGTGATAACATGTTATTCAAATAATATGTTATTTCAATAGCAACGTTGTTTAGATATTGTGTTTTGATTTTATGTTTTTTATAATGGATATATTGGATATGGTATTTTTAAAAATAATACCACCAAATACATTTTTAAAAAAATTTTAATACCCATTTGCTCGGTAACTTAACTGAGAAAGAAAAAAAAACGAAAAAGAATGAAGAGTTCAAATGAAAACCGGAATCACACTTAGGGTAAGTACATGGAAGATAAAATCGCAAGCATGCACAAATAATAAGAAGCCAAACAACAGCTTCCTCTTCTGACCTCAAAAATATCGCCACGTACAGTGGGGAAATAGTGAGGGAAAAGACTACTTGAGATGTCAGACAATTTTTCCTGTTACCTCAAAGGTATTATGCACTGGAAATTTGGTAAATATGTGAAGATTAGATAGCACAAAAATCAGTCAAACAGGTGTCATCTTCCTGTTATAAGGAAACAATATAGTATAGTATCATAATATCTGTGAACAAAACAACCCCTATATTATAACACTTAAAAATGAGTTAATTTTACAACATTCCTTTAGAGAAATATTGGAGATCCCAAGAAAGATGATTGTACCGAGTGTAAAAAAGTATTTGATAGCACTGTGGCCGAAGAGTGTACCAGAATTCTCGCTAAATTTCTAGAAAGGGTGACCTGTGTAGAGCTATGATTCAAACTTGAAACATGGATACCTTTCCAAAGCTCATTGACCCTTTCACAAAATTGAAACTATCAGTACAATATAAAAGACAACAAAAACAATAATGAATGTTTCCAATGGAGGCGGTGAAAGATTTATAGATGTGTTGTGTGATGGTAACGTATAACAATTTGAACAGTTCCAAGGCTGGAAGAAGGGGAGAGGATCTAAAGATTTGAAGCAGATGTGAGATTAGAGGAGGTTGTGAGGGTGTAACTTTAAAGAAGATGGAAATTCGGGAATGTGGGAGTTAATATGATAAAATGTAATCGATCAGTTCTAATGGACAGTGAAATAATGAGTTGAAGAAAATGGTAATATATGAGATGAATATTAAACTGAAATTAATATGCCTGAACATAGTACATTTTTGTTTAAAAATTAAAATGAAAAATATTTAGTAAATTTATTAAATTATAAATATATATATTAATTACAATTCACCAATATGGAGACAATGAAACACACATGGTTATTTTTTAATAATGCAAATGTATAATATGTAAAATGCATGTAATATGCTTTAGATTAATAAATGTGATTAATAAACCAAAACACTAGATATCCCAAAAACCAGAGAAGTTCACCTCAACTAACATGGAAATTGATGCAGGGCAACACTAGGGTTAGGTGTTGCCGGGCTCTAATGCAATCCTAGGGTTCGTGAATGTTTGTGAATGCAGATTTTTTTTTTTAATGTATTCAGAAATTTAAGCACTTTTCGTGCAGCCACTTTAGATCAGTTAAGCTTCAGCATTTACCTACAGAAGATTCCACAATAATTTGAAGATAACTTTCGTTGGCAATGGAGTGTAGTGAGTCACGAACAGGAAGAGCGGACGGCACTGGTTCCGGATCAAAGGAAAGGCTACGGTCTAGAAAGGTAACTCGCACTTCGAGTTGTACTTGCCATGTGGGTGTGTTCGGAGGCGTTTTCGTTCCAAAACTACTCGTAGCGACCGGATTTAGATTTGCGCTCCTATAAATAATTTCTACCCGAAAATCTCATGAGAAAATAATTAAATAAATTCAGTTTTAGGGTTTGGGAAGAACAAACACACGCCGGTTTAAACCAGGAGCGAGAAGGGTGATCCGAGTAGATTTCTTGCGGCGGCTGGGATGCGACGGCGGTTGGGCAGCGGTGGCTGGGATGCGGCGGTGGCTGGGACGCGGCGGTGGCTGGGATGTGGCGGCGGCTGGGATGCGGCGGCAGGGGCAGCCGAAGCAACGGCGGCTGGGCAACGCGGTAGGGGCAGCAGCGGCTGGGCAGCGGTGGTGGCTGAGCAGCGGCGACTGGGCAGCGGCAGCAGGGGCAGCGGCGACGGCTAGCAGCGGCAAGTGGTGACAGGGGCAGCAGCGGCGAGTGGCGGCAGGGCAGCGGCAGCAAGGGCAACAGTGGTGGCTGGCAGCAGTGGCAGTGGCTGTTCTGCAGGGGAGAAGTCCGAAGGCAGCAAGGGGAAGGGTCCGAAAGGAGGCAGCTAGGGTTTGAAGAGGGAGGATTTGGAAACTAGGGTTTCCTCAGGGGAGAACAACAGCAGTTCTTGCTATTTGGAGAAAACTCGAAATTTCTATTTATCAAAAACTGAAATCAAATTACAAATTTTGGGTATTTATAATACCCTCAAAGCAATCAAGACCATAGAGTGTTTTTTAATAAACGATTGGAGAGCTAATATTCGTCCCTCCGATCAATATATAAAACGAACGAAAATAAATGCAAAAATAAAACTAAAACGGACGAAAATAAATGCATAAAAATAAAACTGAAACGTCATGGTCGGTATGGGTCCGGGCGGGCTTAGCAGCGGGACCCGCATCGAAGATGGTCTTCATCAACTCTCCTACGCTCAAAAGCACTCATCACCAGTGAGTGTTCTGCGCGATAGCGGGCTAAGAGGTCAGCATCCAATCTCTCTATCTCCTCTGCAAGTATCCAACTATCCTCCGTGTCGGGTCGTCCTCTCTAATGAACCAAGTATCTCTGGAAGCCACCCTCAGTAGTGGCAACTGTCTCCTCATACAGAATCAGCTCTAGCAGTGAATCTCCTCGGGACAATCTGTCTGTGGACCTCGGTATCGGCAATAGGTCCTAAACTGAAGCTCGGTCCTCTGGTGCTGGGGTGTTACCATCAGGGGTGGTAGTAGTAGGGGGAAAAGTAGGCATGGCTGTCGGTGGAGCTATATCCTCACCAACACTCTGCTCTCTCATACGTTCCGGTTTGGAACTATCTGCAGAAGGCTCCTCAGGTCCCAGTGGGTGTCCGTAGAATCAGGTCAGATCAACCACATTTAACACTGGATGTACTCCCCAATCACATGGCAAGGCTAACTGGTACGCATTCGTATCAATCCTTTTCATCACCCTGTATGGTCTGGTTCTTCTGTTAGCCAGCTTCTTCAGGCTTCCTGAGGGAAGCCTATCCGGATTCAGTCGCACAATCACCAAGTCACCTACCTCAAAAGATGTGTCCCTTCGTCTGGCATCAGCTTGCAGCTTATAATGATCGTAGTTGTTGTGCAATCTACGTTCAATCTCCTTATGTAATTCATGCATTGTAATGCAAGTTCTGATGCAAACTGACTCATCCTATGAGTGTACGATAAGGGAACTAAATCTAGAGGAACCCTAGCCCTATGGCCGTGAACTATCTCGTTCGGAGACATCCCAATTGATCGGTTTAATGAGTTATTGTAGGCTAATTGGGTGTGTAATGACCCTAGGTCATTGTTAAGGAAAGTGTTAATGTTCCGCAAATTTCAATTTCCTTTCCGTTGAAATCTCCCGCAAAATTAAGTTTCCTTTCCGTTACAATCTCCCGCTAAAATAACTTTTCAGTTACAAATATTGATTAAAGAAAATTTTCAAACTAAATGCTAAAATAGGAATTTATATTGTCATTAAACCATAATCAAATTAAGTAAAAGATAAATTACCTCTTTAAATTTAATATCTGGCTATCTATGTTGAAACCGTCGGCATTTAAGGCCGCAATCCGCTCAAGCAGCCGAATAAATCGGGTGTGTGTTACGCACGCACACCCTATTTAATCGAACGCATACCTCCCCTTGGTTCTTCACTACTCCACTCGCTTCTCCCTCTCTTTCGCTCGACTAAAGGGGTGCACTGAGCCGATGGAAGCACGCAGCAGGCGACGGTGACGGTGACTCGATCCTTGCAGCCGACGATGTCCCTGCGCGCACGGTCCGGTCCTCCCGCCTCTGCGCCGAACCTTCTTCCGCTTGATTCTTCTCCACTTGATCTCTTCTAGCGCCGATTCTTCTCTGCTAGGACGCTCGACTCCACCGCCCGACTCTGCCCCCGATCGCTCAATCCCCTGCGTGCGCCGCCTCCTTATGTGCATTCGACTAAACCTTAAGGTACGAACCTCATGTTCAAATGCTTCAATCAAGATGCTTACTAATAATATCAATGAGAAATTTACTTTAAAAATTATTTTGTTTCTTTATTACTATTTTATTTTCAATAAAGTTAAATATCATAAACCTTAAATTGCAGTGAAGTTAAATTTTAAAGATATAAGTTTGGAATTCATTTTTAGTTTGGTACGTTAAAATAGATCCAACTCCTCTTTCAATTGTTAGTTTTGGAAATCACCAATTCCCAGTTTGAATATTAGGGGGAGTTGTCTATAGATTCAGTCAATCGTTTATTTTAGTTTCATCGAGACTTGAGATCCAACTACATTGCTTCAATAGGTTAAAATCTATTTTAACTCAGTATTTTGATGTAACTTTGGAGTCTTTGCTATTGAGAATTATGAAATTATACTTAAGAAACAAAAAGACTGAGTGTTATGTTTAGAATAAGAACTTTGAGCTAGAGATTTATAATTGCTATACAATTTTATCAATTTTATACTCGATTGTTATTGATGAAATCAAGGATCTTATAATCAAATCGCAATTTGAATGTAATTAGGTATATGAAGGTTCAATGCTATTAGAAATCACATTGATTATTATTAGAATACCCTATGCAGCTATCAAGCATGTATAGAGAATTAGATTAATCTGATTTAGCTAGAACGTAAGATCATTATTAAGTATTAAGATCTTGAAAGACATTATGCCTTTAATCCAACAATGGAAGTTTAAGGATGAGTAAAAGATTATCAATTGAGCATCAAACCCAAATTGAGTCAAACCTAGTACATAGTGAGTTCCAATGTCTTATTAATGTTCGAATAAGTGGAGACAATTAAATACAAAAATTTAAATCTTAGCCAGTCCAAAACTTTGAGAAAGTCTGAGCTTAAATACATTCCAATTCTAAAATCTAATCAGAGAATTTTTAAGTTTAGGTTTAGGAATGAGAAAATAAGTTTTAATCTTATAATTAGGTCATTGCAAAGACTAATAAAATTACAAAACATAACTTCTGCAGATACATCAAGGTTGTGAGTGAATTGTCTTGTTAGTCAAAACACAAAAAGTACACTGGATATTACTTTATATGCTTTTACTTTCATTGATGCTTAAGCATCGCTTTGAGCCTGTTTTGTATTGTTAATGCATTATTCTTACTACTAATGATGTAAGAGAAATAAAATGATATTTATGTATCTTGTGAATGTTGAAAAAGGGTTCCAAAATGGAGCATGAATAAGTTAGGGACGGGGCTAGTCCTCGGGAGTTATAAAGGTGCCATCCGGAGCCTTTGAGGGGGCCCAGGTTGAAGGTTATGCTTAAATGCATGTTTATTGCCATTTGAAGCCCTTAAGGTGGCCCAGGTGAAGGTTTATGCTTAAATTCATATGAACCCAGCCGCATGGTTCTGGCTTTGCCCATCAGAATTGCTATCATTGCTTCATAATAAGACATAAACATAAACATGAATTTTTATGCTATTATTACTTTTCCATTTGAAAACTTGGCATGTGACAAAAATGACATTTATATTGCAGGAGACATGATCATCTTTTATTTGCAATAAACTTTATTTCCCTGCAATTATTATCATTTTTTTTGCCTTCCGCTTTCTGCCTAAAGTATATTTTTAATATACTTTGTATTTAGAATATGCACTAAAACATTATTTTTATAATGTCAGATCAGATACAACTAGAGGAAGCTAACTACCCCCTTCAAGGGATAATTTGCTTGTATAATGAAAGTCATATAATAAATTCTGGATATTGTTTTACTTAAATTGAATGAATGCTATTTATTACACTTGAATGGCTCTGGATGTGTTTAATTGCTATTTTACCTAACTACCGATATGATCCTACGGAAAGATACATCCGATGTTAGATTGGTTGTTACCAACCTAACAGGGGTCATCACAGGGTGTGTGGTAAGATCAGATCCCAATTAGCATTGTGGTCCCCAGCTAGACATCTCAACAGATTCCCTAGGCTATGGTTGACAACCTCAGTCTGGCCATCAGTCTGTGGGTGGTAGGCTGTCGAAAACATGAGCTTGGAACCCATAAGACGCCACAAGGTTTTCCAGAAATAGCTCGTGAACTTGACATCCCTGTCAGTCACTATCCTCTTGGGTACACCCCTATGAGCTACCACCTCTCTAAAATAAAGTTTCGCCATGGCAGAGACGTCGTCAGTTTTGCGGCACAAGATAAAATATGTCATATTGAAGAAGCGATCTACTACCATCGGATGGAGTCATGCTGACGCTGGGAGCGTGGCAGTCCTAGCACGAAGTCAATACTGACATCCTCCCATGGGGTGGAAGGAATGGGTACAGGAGTGTACAGTTCATTTGGTTGCTTATTTCCCTTTGCAACCTGACACACCCTGCAGCTTCTCACAATCTGGGCGATGAATCTCACCATCCCCGGCCAGTAAAATCTCTCCTGGACAAGATCTATTGTCTTGTCCCTCCCAAAGTGTCCTCCTAGTCCTACACCATACAACTCCCATACTATAAAATTGCACATAGACGTATTGGGAATGCATAGTCGTGTGCCCCTAAATAGGTACCGGTCCCGAATGACATAGTCCGTAGTGTCGTGGTATGGGTCGGTGACTAGAGCACCACCATAGATGCCACTAAAATCAGAGCATGTGGCATAATCCTCGACCATGCGCTCAAAGCCTACCACCTGGGCTCTCATCTCTGTGAGGACAAGAGTAACTCTACTCAAAGCATCAGCGGGTGTGTTGTCTTTCCCTTTGCAATGTTTGAGTACGAAGTCGTACTCCTGTAGGAAAGACACCCACTTAGCTTGGCGTGGGCTAAGCTTGTGCTACGAGTTTATATATCTAAGAGCTTGGTGATCCAAGTGTAGGATAAACTCCTTTGGCAACAGGTAGGGCCTCCAGTGTCTCAAGCTCTGCACTAAAGCGTAAAACTCACGTTCATAATTAGAATAATTTAGCTTTGGGCCCGAGAGTTTCTCGTTGAAATATCCCACAGGGTGCCCTCCTGGGTGAGGACTCCACCAATCCCAATGCCGGAGGCATCGCAGGACACCTCAAAGGTCTTGCCAAAATCTGGCAGTCTCAATAGTGGGGCAGATGACATCTTCTCCTTGATAAGCTAGAATACTTTTTCAGCAAAATATGGCCACTTGAACTCGCCCTTCTTGGTACACTCTGAAATAGGGGACATGATACCACTAAAATCCTTTATGAAACGTCTGTATGAAGTGGCCAGGCCGTGAAAGCTACGCACATCATGGATGTTCTGTGGCGTGGGGCACTCCATGATAGCCTTCACCTCGGGATCAACGGAGATTCCCGAGGAGCCCATTATGTACCCCAGAAAGATGACAGACTCCACGAAGAATGTGCACTTCTTCATGTGGATGTACAACTTTTCGGCTCGCAGGAGTTCGAAAATGGTGCGATGATGACCCAAGTGGTCATCGCTAGAGCGACTATACACCAGAATGTCATTGAAATAAATGACGACAAATTTACCCATGTAGGGCTGGAAGACATGAGTCATCATCCGAGAAAAGGTGCTCAGGGCATTGGATAACCCAATGGGCATCAATAGCCACTTTGACTTGAAGGTAGTCTTCCACTCGTCTCCCTCTCTAATCCTAATCTGGTGGTATCCGCTCCTCAGATCTATCTTTGAGAAGATAGCGACACCACTCAGCATGTCCAACATGTCATCAAATCATGGAATGGGGAATATATACTTCACAGTGATTCGGTTGACAGCTCGGCTGTTAACACACATGTGCCATGTTTCATCCTTCTTGGGGGCAAGAAGGGTTGGAACAACACATGGACTCATACTGTGACGAATGAATCCATGGTGTAATAGCTCAATGATCTGCCTCTGCAGCTCAGCATGCGCTGCGGGGTCTAAACGGTAGTGAGTCAAATGGGCTAGGGAGGAGCCAGGGACTAAATCAATGGCGTGCTGGATCGACCTCATAGGAGGTAATCCAGCAAGCAACTCCTCAGGATGGACATCTAGAACTCCTCAAGAAGCTTCCTGGCAGATTCAGGAAGGTGGGTGGTGTCAGGCACCAATCCAGATGACTGGAGTACCACCAAGGCATAAAGGATGCCATTCGCAAAACTCTCTCTCTCTCTCTCTAACTCAGCTCACCGAATAATATTCAAGGCCTTCTTCCATTCTGTGGGCGGAAGGGTCTCCTTGGTGGCTTGCGATCTCGGGTATGAGGCTAAGGGTCTGACAGGATTCAGGACCACCTTCTGCCCATTCAGCATGAATGAACATGTGTTGGTTTTGCCATGAATAGTCACGTCCCTGTCATACAACCATGGTCTCCCTAAAAGAACGTGGCAAACATCCATGGGCATGACATCGCATCAGATCCGATCGGTGTAGGGACCGATCGTGATGGGTACGAGACATATGCGCGTCACAGGAATAGTAGTCTTGGTAACCCACGCTACCTAGAAAGGTGACAGGTGGGGCTCAGCAATGACCCTTAGACGCGCAAGTGCGTACTCAGCCACAGCATTCATGCAGCTGCTACTATTAATCACTAATTTGCAAGACTTCTCCCCGGCTTGGAAGAAGGCTTGGAAGATGTTGGTCCTCCAATAATCAGCAAACTCTCGGGGTGTGGCCATCATACATCTCACCACTAAGAGGCTCAGGTCAAACTCTTCATCACTAGGGGCTCCTAAGTCAAGCTCATTCAGAACAACACCAACATCATCAATTATGGCTGGGGCAGACTCATCATCAATAGCCTCCTGAATCAGTAATGTGGTGAGCTGCTTGGTGCAGTTCCTGGCATAGTGCCCAAACATACCACATCTGAGGCCCTTAATGTGTGCCAAACTCACAGCTCCTACGGGGGCCTTCCCCTTATCCTCTCTCGTGGCCACACCTATCATCTTGGCTCCATCACCTCGAGCCTTCGGATCATCCTGTCTATCGGTCCTAGTCGTCCCAGATGTCTTATTGCGACTCCTTTGATATGTCTCTATATCAGTCACAATAGACACTGTGCCTTCCAAATTATATACGCCGTAGCGAATGAGCTCGCTACAAATATCTGGCCTCAATCCGTACTTGAATTTGGACAGGGTGTCCAACTCAGACTCACGAATGTGGCAGCGTATCATGAGATCTTTCATCTCGGCGCAGTACTCTGGGACTGTCCTAGTGCCCTGGCGCAATGCGGTCAGTTCATCGCACAATCAGCTCATATGGTATGCCGGTATGTACTGGGCCTCCAATAGGGCTTTCATCTCAGCCCAGGTAGTCACTGTAGGAAGCTCATCGTACTCCGTCTATCTCTCTTTTCCTAGCCAAAAGGTCTTCACTTTCAGGGTGAGTCTCATCATGGCGAAGAGGACCTTCTGATCCTCGTACATACCGTACCAGTCAAAATAACTCTCTATATCGAGAACCCAGTCTGTGAAAATCTTGGGGTTCATCGTGCCGTCATAGCTAGGAGGGTCTAGCTTGAGGACACGTGTCAGGTCTGGGCGTCTGTCTCGCACATGTCTATCAAAGTCATCCTCAAATCGGGGGTAGTCATCACGTTCCCGGGTGGGAATCCGCGGCAACCATCCCGTCCTCTGGGAGGTGGTACGTAGTAATCCTCTCGAGGGGGGGTCGAACAGGACGTCTCACATCTCTATGCCCAGCAGGTATGAGTCTCTCCTCCCCCCAACGCTAATCCCCAAAAGGGGCATCAGGTCAGGCCTTAAAGGCATCATCATATATAACATCCTGAGGTCCAGTAGATCTAGGCCTTGATATGCGTGCTCTCTGATCTATCTCTGAAGTTAGTCTATCCTCGTCTTGCTCGTGGTGTAAATCATGTGGACCTAGATGTGGGTCCAAATCCTCATGAGGGGCATCCACTCGAGTCAGGAAACGGCATGTGGATGGTTCACCTCCTGAACATGGCAGGTTAGATCCTCTACCCGTGTGTTCCAGTTAGTTCACTCGTCCTATAACTCCTCTTATATCCACTCTCAATGTGTTCATTTCGTCCCTTAGGTGGTGTTTCTCCGTGTTCCATTCCATGCGGAAGTTCCTAAACCAGATAGGTTCGTCGTGGCTCAAGTGCCGTGCAACATGGGACATCTCCTGCGGTTGGTGCATTTTAGACTTTAAGTGCTGACTATGGCTACCCATGCTAATTGTCCTACCACTCCTCGGATGCATAAAATGATGAATGTGATTTTTTTTTTTAAATATATGCACTTAGACTTCTGACTCCTATGCATGCAGTGATGTGAACCTTAGGAGAATAGGATTATGAAATTTGAGAAAATTTCAGAGCCTGCTCTGATACCAAATTTGATGTAGGGCAACACTGGGGTTAGGTGTAGCTGGGCTATAATGCAATCATGGGTTCGTGAATGTACGTGAATGCAAATTTTTTTTAAAATGTATTCGAAAATTTAAGCACTTTTCGTGCAGCCGCTTTAGATCAGTTAAGCTTCAGCATTTGCCTACAGAAGATTCCACAATAATTTGAAAATAACTTTCGTTCGCAATGGGGTGTCGTGAGTCACAAACAGGAAGAGAGGTCGGCACCGGTTCCGGATCAAAGGAAAGGCTACGGTCTAGAAAGGTAACTCACACATTGAGTTGTACTTGCCATGCGGGTGTGTTCGAAGGCGTTTCCGTCTGAAACCACTTGCAGCGATCGGATTCAGATTTGCGCTTCAACAAATAAATTTTACCCGAAAATTGCACAATAAAATAATTAAATAAATTCAATTTTAGGGTTTGGGAAGAACAAACACACGCCAGTTTAAACCGTGAGGGAGAAGGGTGATCCGAGTAGATTTCTTGTGGCGGCTAGGGCAGCGGAGGCTGGACAGCGGTGGCTGGGCAGTGGAGGCGACTGGACAGCGACAGCTGGGCAGCGGTGGCTGGGATGCGGCGGCGGCTGGGCAGCGGCAACTGGGAAGAGGCTGGGCAGCGGCAGCATAGGCAGCAGCGGTGGCAGTGGTTGTTCTGCAGGGGAGAAGTCTGAAGGCAGCAAGGGGAAGGGACTGGAAGAAGGCAGCTAGGGTTTGAAGAGGGAGGATTTGGAAACTAGGGTTTCTCCAGGAGAGAACAAGAGCCGTTCTCGCTATTTGGAGAAAACTCAGAATTTCTATTTATCAAAAACTGAAATCAAATTACAGATTTTGGGTATTTATAATACCCTCAAAGCAATCAAGACCTTAGAGTATTTTTTAATAAACGATCGGAGAGCTAATATTCTTCCCTCCGATCAATATATACAACAGACGAAAATAAATGCAAAAATAAAACTGAAACGGACGAAAATCAATGCATAAAAATAAAACTGAAACGTCATGGCCGGTATGGGTCCGAGCGAGCTCGGCGGCGGGACTCGCGTCGATGATGGTCCCCATCAGTAATAAAAATAAGTGTTACAAAGATGAGGATGCTTAGGTGGATGAATGTGAATACTCATAAGTATAGATTGAGAAATGAATTTCTACGTAGCAAGGTTGGTGTGGCTCCAATAGTAGATAAAGTTAGAGAATGTCGCCTTAAATGTTCAACCATATTAAGCATAGACAACTTAATGCCTTGTTAGAAAAATTGAGTTTATAAGTTTAGCCTATAAAAAAGAAAAAGAGGAAGACAAAAAAATATATAAAAGAAACTATTAGAAATGATCTTCTCTATTTGGAACTTAGGGAAGGGTTTCTATTTTGATCATGCACAATAGAAACAAAGAATTCATGCAACCGACCCCACTTAGTAGGATTAAGACATGTTGTTGTTGTTGTTGTAGATGGTCATAAAATATAAAACTTAGGCCTATATAAAAATTTCACAATGGACAATTTGATAAGTTTATCATAATATCTCAAATTCTTCATAACATCAGATGGTTTATAATGTACCCTTTCCAAATCTAATAGTTTATTAACAAACCACAAAGTTTACCTAATAAATCAAACCAAGCAAAGGCCGATAGAGACCCACAAAAGTTATTTCATAGCAACTGTTATTGATAATGTCTCTAATTAAAGAATAAAATGTACATTCTTAATTGATTGATGCCAGAAGTTCAACAAAATTGATGCATAAATTTTTTGGCAACCAAATTGTTTAGAAGAGCTGCACGAAATTTGATGAACATAACACAAAGTTAAAAATACAAGGCCATGGGGAGAGGCCATTGAGTGCACAAACAATGTTTTTTTGGATGCAAGGTTGATAGAGGCAAAGGTTAATACCCTTTTGCTCATGCAAATGACCATATTCAAACTGCAACAAAGGAGTAAATCAAATAAATTGAGTTTTGAGTTCAAATGCACTCAAAAGCATACGTTTTAGATTATGTTAAAATCAACAAGACAGCAATTTAACTACAAATCTACAAAATTTAACGCATATTATTTCCTTCACAAGCTTTTAAAACTCGATAAATCTTTGAACACTTAGAGAATAGCAATTAAAACCACTGCCTCTATTTTTAAATGTCTGCAATAAATAGAGAAATTGCTAGCCATTAGTTACCCCACTTACTTTTGAATGTTTAGTTCCAAGCAAAAAAAAAACTTAACATTAAATATTTGATGCCATATGATTATAGCATAAGAAATTTATCCCAGAGCGTTCACTTAAAATTAATGTAGAAATGTTATTAAGTCTGTGAACAAAATATTATACATAGAATGTCCTCGAGATAATTTTTTTAAAATTTGTTGCGCAAGCCTTATTAACATTTTTGTTTGACTACAGTTTTTCAATTACTTTTCAAAAGTGTATGTGATGAAGAGATATTACATTCATATATAAACTAAAAACTAAAAAGAGGGATAAAAAAACATTTTTTAGCTCAAAACTAGTATTAGAAGTTTCATAAGCCTCAAACAAAAAACAAATTGAATGAAGAGTGTCACAAAGTATTCTTTGGGAGAAAAATATCTAGAAATGCAAGTTCAAGTTCAAAAAAAGAAACCAGTGACAACCATCGTATTGTTGGCAACACCCTAATGCAAATACCCAACAAAGGCACCCAAAATGAATAAGAGTGACTTTCTAGACTCCAAAAGGTCTAAAAAAATATACAAATACCAAAAATTCCATAAAAACCCCCAAACTTCCCTTACACAAACCCTAAAATTTTAAGAAAAGCCAAAATCATACTTCCCAACTTTAAATAATTTCTACAATTTAGCTGAGAACTATCATAAAATAATTACAAAGATTGGGGATGATTGAGGCATGTCATCCCTATTTTGAGGATTTGTTGATTGTCCCTTAGGTATATGATTGACCAGTGAGGCAGGGAAGCATAATAGAAAAAATTACATTTTCTTCATTATATACATTGTTAGTCCTAAAAATATGGAACCAAAATAGAATGAGACAATCCAGGCAATATCACATCAATGAGGCAAGTGGAGACAACAAACTAAAAATGATAAAATATTTTTTTATGCGTAAATCAATCTGTTAGATTTTTGTGAATTTCCTTTTTTGCAAAATCTTAAAGCATAAGTCAATGTTTTTATATTACAAAAAAGTTTGTAGCTTATCCATAATTTAAAATTGTAAAAATTCCTTATATATGAGTGAATACTCACCAACTTTTATAAAAAATATCCAAATTCATTTTTTAGAAAAACACTAATGTGGCATTGCATATATATAATGTTCTGCTGAAAAGCTAATGAAAACTTAGCAGGCCAATCAACAAACTAGAAGAAATTATTTATATATTTATATATTTAATATCTCAAAAGATATTTTATGTAAGATTCCTCTAAATTTCTACATTTTTGGCTCTGACTTTATAAATTTAAATTTAGGGTGGGTAAGAAGTTTTGCAGAAAGCTTTCAAGCTATCCTCGAAAGCACTAGGTTGGAATGAGAAGCATTAAGTTGTGCAATAGCTCTTTTTTCCTAGCATGAAGGCATAACAGTGATAATTCCCAACAACCAACAACCAAATTTTGAATGAGATTCTACATCCTTGATGACCTTGTTTTAAGAAATTAAAAAATATAGTAGCCTTCATTAGAATAAATTACATAAATATGACATTAATTGCTGGTACGTTATTGCCAAATTGGTAAAATTTTAGCGTGTGCAAGGCTAGATTGCCTTAGTTCTTGTATTGTGTTACGCTAGCTATTATAGGGTTGATTTCCTTTTTCAAATGGAAAAAGTTAACATTTCGTGAAGGATTTTCTCTAGGGCATGTAAGAAAATGGGAAGAAAAAAGAGAAACAGAGGAATAGATACGGGGGTGGGGTGGACACCTCCGACCACGTCAATGCTGAGTGAAAGGTTTGTACGCAAATGAGCTGCATCAGCCATGGAAGGAGATGTGAATGGATTGAAGTAGAATCTGTTTGAAGAAAATAAACTCAATGATGACTATAATGTTGTACATGAACATTTGAATCATCATGGAAATGCTTTAAGAGGTTCAATGTTCCATTAAATTAAGAAAATGTTTCGGATACCCCGCTAACATTGATATCATGTCTTTCGACCAACATCATCTCGCATGAGATGGAAAGAAATGATGACATGAAAGCTATCAAATGTGTGGGTGAACTGAAGGCTATGGAGTAAGTCGTTCATGATCCTCAACAAAGTGAAACATGTTGGGAGATGTCACATTGTCATTTGAACAATCAAAGTTAGCGGGGTAAGCAGGCTTTGCCTTTGAGGGATGGTGATATTGATGTGTGTATCAATGATGGCTGAAATTTGGATCGAAGCAGCACTTTGCTGCAGCTGGCCCACTGTTAATTCCCTATCCTTTAATTTGATCCTCTGTTCAATGCACTCCAGGTGTTAAGCAAATTTTCTTATCTAGATTGGACACTTTTAATAAAAGAATTAATAATGTGTGAAAACATTTGAGTTAGGTTTATTCTACCCTTAATGGCATTCAAAATTTCCTCGGGAAAGATGGCGAAGTTTTTATGGATTTGGAAGAGAAAAAAAAATTTGCCTCATTGGTAGAAGGATCCTTTTCAATATCATCTCTATTGAGTTAAAGTTCGCTAGGGATACGTTAGAGAGTTTAAGGTGCTTGCACTTGATTTTAATTGAGAGATGCTGAAATTTGAGGATGACCACGCCAAAACCCAAGTTATGGAGAGTGGTCTGTGGTGGTTGGCGGACAAGCATTGGGGATCCACAACTTGAACCCGAGACTTATCCTAGAATGAAAGTGGCCTATACTACTCCACATTGGATCAGACTTAATCCTAGCAAGGTAAACCTCATTTGATTGGCAGCTATAGTTGCCAAGTCGTTTTTCACTGACAACCTAACGTCAAATGGCGGCAAGGGATCTTACATAAAACTTTCTGTGAAAGTTGAATTATCTAAGAAATACATTCCTGACATCAAGGATAGAAGCTTGTGAGATTTCTTCACCCAGCTAGTTATCTATGAGGGGATCATCATTTTTTGTTTGAAATGTGGAAGGTTGAACACAAAACTAAAGAATACAATGATAAGTTCAGGCCAGCACATCAAATTCCAAACCTCGTGCTCCTCTAGCTCATGCCCTGTGAGTTAAAATTGTTGTTTTTCAACCTCTCCAAGCTCGTTATGAGATTCTAAGAACATTTTCTATTGATCTCAAGGCTTCTTGAGGTCCAATGAAGCAGGCAGAGTTCCCACAACATCTTGAATCCATCAATCGACCGTTAAATGATTGTAAAATGCAGGAATAAAATGCCGCTGTCAAGCACTCATCTTCAAAGAAGTAATTTTTGAAATGATCCAATGATCAAGGGAAACAGGCAAGCTCGAATAAACAATCCCAAGCAACCGCAACCTAAGCCACTTGGCATCATGACGAGTGTATTTGACAACCTGATGGACCTAGTTGAAATATGCCTCCTCCCTAGATTAATGGAAGGAATGTTATGCATGTTAACAATGACAACAAAGGCAAGGAGCTGGCTAGAGAGGCCGATACTACTAAGCTGGCTACCTTCACCTTCTCAACAGGTGTGGTCCTACAACTTGATAAGCACAAGGCTGGAACAGTCGAGATGATGATCAATTGGAGCAGAAGTAAAGCTAGAGCAATCATGGTGGTGGTGATGCCCCTTTTAGTTTCTAAATGAATGAATTATAGATTAAAATTGTTGTGGTGCGCGGAGAGCGGAGATAAAGAAACATCTTCTCTTAAAGCAAAAACCCTATATTTTTATGCTCCTGAAAACAAAATAGAACTCTCTAGACATTACATGGATCATCTATTGATTCGCCATTGGGAGTTTATTGTTCAACCATCTCGCGGAAAATCCGATGGCATTAACCTTTATTGGAAGGCTGGTATTTTGAGCTCGGTGGTGGTAAGGCAAAGACAAATTGTTCTTGCTAGCGTCCAATTCAATGCTGGAATCTCTTTCTTTATTGGTGTGACATATACTGGTATGTATATTTACAAAAGAAGAGAAGTGTGGAGAGGAAGGCCACGTTGGAGAGTGCACCCTTTCTGTTTTTTCACAGTTCAAGAAGACTTTAATTAATTTAGTCACAAACACACATCCATATGATCCGAGCTTTATTGATCCTAAGTTCACTTGGTACAACAATAAAATTGGAATTTCAATAAGTTAAATGCCTAAATGGACCAGCTATGTTCTTCAATATGTTTGCGGGCCTAGGTTTGGAATCCTTGTTAGTGGCACAATGCTTTCGTGGATTCAAACCCATTATAGTTTTTGTCAAAGTTGTTCCCTCTTGCCTTATTTTTTCATACTTTGTTCGAAGTTACTCTCGATAGCCATTAATAACTGAAGCAAATCAGCCAGCCAACAGGATAAAGCTTGGTAAATGTGGTCACTTTTCTCACACCTTTATGTGGAGGGTATGATCCTCTTTGCTTTTGCTTATATGTTGGGTGGTAAGCAAGTGCTTCATGTTCTTGAGACATAAACAAAAGGTTTACAGTGGTCTCATCATTCATGACGATAGAGGAGAGCTAGAAGATCTATGTGGTGCTCGTGCTCATGCCTAGCCTCCCCTAGAAATTTAAATGCAGGCAATCGCACTTTTTGAGCAAGTGACTTAGAAGTGGATGAGGATGTTGGAAGGTCACATCATCCAGAAAGATTACTTGCCATTCCCAGATTCATCGAGCTTCGAAGCAGCTCAATAGAAAGCGGGGATAGGAAGTACATGATATTATCTATTTTTATTGATTTACAACATTTTATTTACAATGTGTTTGTGACTATAACCTCATTGCAGATTTTTATGCTACTTCATCCTGCAGCAGGGATTTTTTAATTTTTGGAGATACATTTTCCGGTATGTTTTATGGCGTTCTTCAAAAATATATTGGGTTACTCTCTACCTAAGACTATTCTTTTGATATTTTTTATTGCTTTGTTGCTTGATTTATATTATTATTGACCTGAGCCAAAGTTTACTAAGGGTAACATTTCATTTTTTTCATGATTATGCAAGCATACTTGCGACACCAATTATGCGTACAATTACAAGAGTGTATAATCCTTCTATCATTCAAAATGCCCCTATAGGTAAAAATCTGGCCAGAAGTGAATTCTATTGTAACATCAAATTTGCAATCTATTATAAATCCTTAAAAGTCTTGATAGACATGGGTCTGTATGGAAATGACCTAGAATACAGAAAAAAAAATCATTATCCATTGCCACTCTTTGAATAGTTGACATGGACCTATTTCAATACTACGTCTTGAGTTAGCTAAGCATTATGTCAAATATTTCGAGAATTATTAAGAGGCCAGTAATCACAACAACAACACCAAGTCTTAGTCCCACAAGATGGGGTCGGCTACATATTTTGAGAGGATGTTTATAGAGATATTAGAATCTATGGAACTTTTTGTTAGAGGCTATTTGAGAGAGTTATGGACAACAAAGTGGTAGGGTGTTGGATTTTGCGTAGATTTTATTGGAGGGGTGTTTGATGGCCAAAACGAAAGCGGACTTTGGTGAAACAAAGCAGAGATCATAGGTAGCAGAGGATAATACAAAATCAAACAATAAATGATAAAAAGACGCAAGATAAATTCCAAGATAATTCACACCTTAATTCTTGAAGGTTTATACACACCTTCAAATCTTTTGATCGTGCACAACAAAGGGAGCGATGATGATCCACACCGCCAAGAACTCACCAGCCTCTCTTTTCTAAGAAAATAACATTTATTCCATATATATTTCCAAATGATATACATGGCATATATATATAAAAGAATGCCTAAAAAACATAAAACGACTTGACCCGAAACAAAAACAAATATAACAAAACTCAACCCGAAATAAATATAACACAACTGGATAAAAAAACATTCCCTAGCATCTAATCTCCGAACAAAAGCTCTAGCCATGGGCCTCCTTTTCGCATGTACCTGCTCCCCCACCAAAAAAAACTATGCTCTATAGAGTTAATGCTTTGAACTCCGCATATGATAATCAAGTGTCCTTTGATGGCAATTAATCCTTCCATCACATTAGGAATCCGTGTTCAACTTGCTCTTCTGCATTAACCTCAATAGAAATAATAACATCAATCTCAAAAAAAAAGTTGAATATTTTTTTAAAGCAGTTTACCACTGTCCTTTTAAAGAAGTACATGCATTTTCTTGTAAAAACTCTTTAGAATATAGAATTAAATATTTAATATTGAACACATGATTTAAAAACATATCAAAAGACAAATCAATCGAGTAAGCATTCAGCCTAATTTCGTAAGAATCTTGAAAAGTCCTACTGCTCCAACTTAAGGCTTTTTAAAATTGGTCATAGAATGTCACTCTAGGAAAAAGTTATTGAGCACATAGTCACCTTCAATAAAATCCTTGTTAGACTTGGTCATGTTAGCTTTTATAGCACAATCTTCATTAGGTTTCTCAGTTTGATTTTTAATTTCATGATGCATTTTATAAAAATTCTTAGCAAAAGCAAAAAAAATATAAGAATGTGCATGGCTAAGCAAGCTTACTAGGTCGATTAGTTTCCTAAGCTTGTACTCATAAATAATCTCAAATGCTGTCCTTGATGTTATCCTAAAAATAGTTTTGTAAGTAAATTCTAATGTAGGAAGGTGTAAATCCCAAGTATTTAAGTTCTCCCCCACTAGGCTTCTTGCTAGATTTACTAACAACTTATTTATCACTTCAATTGGACCATCTATTTATGAGTGAAATGATGATAAAAAATTTAATGTGCTACCCAATAATCACCATTGGCTCAAACTCTTCTATATGAAATCTTTTTAGAGTAAGCCTTCTACTAGCCATTAAAATTGAATTTGATCCCCAAGTTTAAGATGACAGTGTGTCAAGTTGGAAAGTTGAGAGCCCATTTATAAATTAATAGCATGTTGAAATTCTTGTAGGGGTGACAACACATCTAGAAGACCCTCAAGTGAGGCCTTTGAAAATTTCCTAAGGAGATCCACAACAGGTGAATCAATGGCAGATTCTCATTACCGTGGGCAACTTCTTTAAGTGTATTTGAAACCCTTCAAAATTCTTAAACTCTTGACATAAGGTGTGATCTTGTAACGACCCGATGTCGTTACTTTGCAAGTTAGATCAAAATCCCGACTCTAACATCAGAATTCCGGGGAACTTCAAATTAGAGCAAACAAAAATATCATTAGATGAGAATAAATTTTAAATCAAAGTGCCCTAGTTTGAGAGAAATTCGGATAACAGAAACTCCCACTTTATTTTTCTGAGCCTTTTATATTCAATAAATCAAGAACATCAAAATACATATCCGAATTCATCAATTTTTGTGTCATTATGTTAAGAATATTATTTATAAAGGATGCTCGAGAACTTTCATAAATTTGGGAGCACCGGTTTGATCTCAATTAATTTTCGAAGTTTAAAACTTCAGAAATTAATTAAAAAGAAAATATTGCTCTGAATCGAAAATTTTTGGCGCGAGGGTGTTCATTATATTATAACACACTTCGGTATCAAGTTTCGTTATTTTTGGATGCCAAACAGCAGAAAAATGCTAAAAATTGAACTTTAAGTTGTTATTTAAAAAATTCTTTATGTATTTTCTTTTCTCCCCCTTGTTTAAGTTGGGGAAAACTCTTCCTCTTCCACCCCCTCCCTCTATTGCCCCCTCCCCTCCTTTTTTCTCCCCACAAACCCCCTCACAACAGCAGCAGCCCCTCTCAGCCACTCCCCTCTTCCACAACAACCCTCACCCCTCTCAACCCCCTCCAAACCAATAGCAGCCCCCTCCCTTCTTCCACAATAGCCCTCACCCCTCTCAGTCCCCTCCAAACTAGCAACAGCCCCCTCCCCTCTTCCACAATAGCCCTCACCCTTCTCAGCCCCCTCTCCGACCTCCCCACTTCAGCAGCCCTTCCGGCTTCCTTCAGCCGTCTGGCCTCCCTCAGCTTTCCGGCAACACTATCCTAGGTAAGATGAGAGGAAAAGGAAGTAGAAATGATGAGATTTTGCTAATACTATTATTTATGTATTTCTTTTTATATACTTAATAAACTTTATGAAGATAAGATTATGTCATCACATTAGCATTATTATCATTAATCAATAATGATAAACAATGCATATGTTATAAGATGACTATTACTTCCATTCAGGCACTTTTCATTCTAATGTTTTATTATTATTATTACTTTCTGCAATTTAATTCCAGTTATTTCCATTCTATATTTTACTTTCATATATTATTATTATTATCATTAAATGTGATGGCCCGACGTCGGTTCAGTGAGAACTGTCCTGACATCGGGTTCTCACGCACCGCAGGTTCATATTGAGCAATTTGAGAAAGAAAAGTAACATATAAAAACCAAAAGATATTTTTCATTTAATAACATTTCAAATTTTTACAATGTAGCCAACAAACTTCTGACAAAGTTCATCTTCTAGAACACAAGATGAACTTTGAAAAAATAAAATAAAATAAAAGTAAGAGTTGCGCCATAGATTCTTCCGCCAGTATAAATTTTAAGGTTCTTATTTAAGCTCTCCCAGGAGTATATGACCTGGTATTGTATATAAAACAATATCGGAATTGAAATTTCCAGTAATTAAAGAATACTCTAAGTACCACAGTAAACAAAATATATTGCGTTTTTATAAAAGCAAATATGCGATTAGCAGATGTAAAGATAAAAATGCAGGAAAAGTAAGGTAATAGCGCAAAATGAATAAAAGTTTCCTGCAACAAGTATTATCACAAAATGTAGGTTACTGATGTCATTTTTCTAGTAACTCACCACGAATGTCACTGATATCATTTTTCCAATGACTCACGAATGTTGCTAATGTCATTTTTCCAGCAACTCATGAATGAAAAGGAGGTTGGTTTCAAACAACCAACCAAGTATTAATGTTACTGATGTCATTTTTCAATAACTAACGAATGAAAAGAATATTAATTTCTAACAACCAACTAAGCATTAATATTATTGATGTCATTTTCTAGTAACCCACGAATATTACCACGTTGGTTCCGAACAACCAACCAAGCTTCAAATGAATTTGGCTCAAATCAAATAAGCGAAGCTAAGCAATAAATTATAAAAAGTAGTGCATATCATATAATGGGTACCTTTGTTCTTTAAGATCCAAGTTAGACTGTTTGACTTTTGGATCTGCATTTAGATTTAAATATTTTTAAATTAACTTTTAGCCAATGTTCTTAGTAGTAAATTTTAGTTTCATTTCGACTATGTTCTTTTTTCGCTTTCTCATTATGATTTAAGTATGATTTTTTTAAGATACTGCAATAGCAGTAATATTTATTATAGCGTTATTAAGTCACACTGAGGATAGTAATTATATTGATATAATATTATTATTATTATTATTTCAATAATAATAATAATATAAGAATGAAAGAAGAACATAACAGAATGACTGTCAAAATAAAAATGCTTAAATTGAAATAATAGTCATTTTATAATATATGTACTGTTTATCATATTGATTAATGACAACAATGCTAATATGATGACATAATCTTATCTTCATAAAGATTATTAAATATATATAATAATAAATAAAGAAAATAGCAAAATAATTTCTCCTCTTTTCTTCCCCCTTTTTGTCTCTTAAACTTCTCTTCTTACCTTTAGGATTATAATTGCCGGAAAACAGAGAGAGGCCGAAGCGAGGTGGCCAGAGGTTGGGAAGTGGTTGGCCGGCTGGAGGAGGTCTGGTTGGGCTGCTGCTGGCCGGAGGAGGCAGGGCGGGGCTGGTTGGATGTTGCTGGCTAGCCGGAGAAGGGAGCTGGCTGGCGGGGCTAAGGAGGAGGGTTGCTGGCAAGAGGCAGGGAGATGAGCTGCAACTATAAGGGAGAAGTGGGGAGGCTGCTGTGGGTGAGGAAGGGGAGGGCTGAGGGGTATAAGTAGGGAATGGGAAGAGAGAGGGAGGTGAGAGAGTCGGCCAAGTGCAAACTAGCATTGCGCCAAAAACGGCGCAGGCGGCTCCCTGGCAGGCGGAAGGTTTCACCTGCAGGCTCTGTCTTGCGACAGAGCCTGCGATCGCAGCCACAGCAAGGATCAGGCGAATGGGGGAATAACGGGAAGAACAGGGGAAAAACAGGGAAAAATAAAAAAAAAATACTTAAATTTAAATTTTTCGCATTTTCTCGCCATTTGGCGTTCAAAAATAACGAAACTTGACACTGAGGTGTGGTGATATAACTAACACACTCGTGCCGAATTTTTTTGATACGGAGTAATATTTATTTTATATTAATTTTTGAAGTTTAAAACTTCAAAAATTAATCACAATCAAACTGGCGCTCAGAATTTGATGAAACATTTTCGAGCAACCTTTAAATAATATATTTAACACAACGACACTGAAAATGATGAATTCGGACATGTATTTCAATGTTCTTGATTTATATAATTTAAATGATTCAGAAAATAAGGCGGGAGCTTCCATTATTCGGATTTCTCCCAAACTAGGGCACTTTGATCTTAAAATTATTCTCATCTAAGGGTATTTTTGTTTACCCTAATTTGAAATTTCCCGGGGTCCTGATTTCTGGGGCGGGATTTAACCTATTTTACAAAGTAACGACATTGGGTCGTTACATTAAATGAAGATAATAATAATGCTAACCTAATGTAAAAGCGAAAAAAAAAACAGAATGGAAAAGAAGATAATAATTACTCCTAAGATTGTTGGTTAAAAGCTAATTTAAAATATCTAAATCTAAATGCAGATCCAAATCAAACTGTCAAACTTTGGATCTTAAAAACCAAGGTACCCAGTATATAACTTGTATTACTTTTTTTTAAAATTTATTGTTGCTTAGCTTCGCTTCTTTGTTTAGAGCCAAATTCGTATTGAAGCTTGGTTGGTTGTTCGGAACTAACATGATAATATTCGTGGATTACTTGAAAATAATATCAATAATATTCGTGTCACCAAAAAAATGACATCAGTGATATTTGTGACTGATTATTGGAAAAAAGACATCAAGTAATTAACATCATTTTATTCGTGGTTGTTACTGAAAAAAAATAATATCAGTAATATTCATGGTTGGTTATTGAAAAAGATATTAAGTAACCAACAACATTTTATTCGTGATTGTTGCTGGAAAAATGACATCAGTAACAATCGTGGTTGGTTATTGGAAAAAAAAATATTAAATAACCAACATCTTTGTGATAATACTTGTTGTATGAAAACTTTATTCAATTTGCAATATTTTCTTATTCTTCATGCATTTTATTAAATCCTTATTTTTGCTAATCGTATCTCTACTTTTATAAAAATATAATATTATTTTATTTACTACGGTACTAAGAGTATTCTCTAATTACTCTGAATTTCAATCCCAGTATTATTTTCTGTACAATACCAGGTCAGGTACTTCTGGGGGAGCTTGAACAAGAACTTTAAAACTTAAATTATCATTTGGCCGATGGATCAACGGTGTTACTTTAGCTTTTATTTATCTTTTTATTTTCTCTTTGGCTTTTGTATGTGTATTTCCTTTTCTCTTAAATTGCTCAATATGATCCTGCGATATGTGAATACCCGATGTTGGGACAATTTCCGCTAAGCAGGCAAGCATCGACCGTCACAGATCTCCTATTGAATTTATAATAGGCACATAAATAGATATCTCAGGCTCCTTAAGTATGGTAATTGCAAGTGGAGCATCAGAAGCCAAAGGTGAGGTGGCAATTGTAATTAACTGAAGTTTAGCCCCTTCTTTAACTTTAATGTAATAGGTACTGCATCAATAAAATCCTTTTGTGAATAACTAAAAGGAACTGAAATGGGCGCATGAAGTGATCCTGAAGTAGTACTAGTTGGTATGGGAGGTATCTTAAGATCTGTTAAGTATTTTAATTGTTTATGATAATAATATGGGCAATAGTTATCACAGGAAAACCTCTCGCATTCTTACACATGTGATTCTCCTATGACCACTTCCAATTTCTTTTTTGGAGGTAGCTATTCCAAAATGTTCTGACATGTCTAATTAATTTCATACAAGCGGCTGAAATTCGAAGCGACAAAGGGGGACTGCTAGCGGGAGCGTGTGGAGGTTGGCGTGCACATGTTTGGGCAACTAGGCTCACACCGACCTGGTTCAATTCGGAACCTGCGGGTGAAAGCCGTGAAGCAGTTGTAACGGCATTTTCTTAAGGCGATTTTTGGGGGGGGCAATTTTGAATGGCAATTTCCGGCGGCTAGTGTCGACATTGATGGTCGTCGATGGTGCTGAAACAGCAGAAAATAAAAGCAAATTAAAAAAATTAGGCTAGGAAGCTCTTAATGAGCAGAATAATTTTTCCTTCAGCACGATAATGTATTAAAACCTGCATTGATACCAAAAAGAGCAGCACAAAGTTAAAGATAATGGTTTTGTGTACATAAGCGACGGTTGAACTTCAGGAAGATGTTTAACGGGTCAACCGAGTTAGTATAATTTGAAATTTTGGAAGGATGTTTATGAAAATGTTAGAAATCTATGAAACTAATTACTTTTTATTTTTATGGTTGTTTGAGAGGGTTATTGACAGCGAAGTGAATAGGTGTTAAACAAAAGCAGATTTTGGTGCAATAATGTGGAAATGATAGTTAATAGAGGATACTATGAAATCAAATAACGAAAGCAAAAAAACACAAGATAGAATCCAAAATTATCCACACTTTGGGTTCTTGAAGATCATACATACTTTCAAGTTCTTCGATTGTGCACACCAAAGGGAACAATGATTATTCACACCACCAAGAACTCTTAAGTATTTATTTTCTTAGAAAATAACATTCATTACATATTCATTTCCAAATGACATACATGACATAATATAGAAGTAGGCCTAAAAGCCTAGGCTGCCAAAACAAATATAATATGATTTGACCCGAAACAAAAACAAACATAACACGACTCAACCCAAATAAATATAACACAACTTGATAACAAATCATTCCCCAGCAGCTAATCTCCATACAAAGGCTCGAGTCATGGGCCTCCTCTACACATGTACCCAATGCCCTGCATCACTTGAATCCTATTAATCACATCACTATTTATTTCACCATTATTTGGAATAATTGAACCAAGGCATTTGAACCTCATGCTCTTCTTGATTACATGATTCTCAATAGTTGTGTCCTTAAATTATGGCTTGTATTACAACTAAACTTTCACTTTATAAATTCTATTTAAAATCTAAAAAGACAAAATGATTTAGATTCTAAAGTAGTTATCCACAATTTGAGCTTTTCATTAACTCCATTCATAGTCTAATCAATTAAAAGAATGTCATGTGCAAATGACATGCACAAATGAATCATTTCTTAAATGTGTTTATTAAGATGATTCATAATTAAAGAAAAACAAAATGGACTAAAGCAAAGTATTGATGTAATCCAATATAATAATAATTCATTAGTTAAAAAATCCAATTATAATGATAATACTTTTTACCATGGAATTCACAACGCTAAGATATTGCATGATGATTGTGCATCATAATTGCCCTCTGCTAATGAAGATTTGAGTTCAAACTTAGTGTTCATTGTTGAGATTTTGACCATGTTTTACAAATAAATAAAATTGTTAGACCTAGTTCACAGGTTAAAAATCCAACTAATGTTTTTTACATCAAAAGAATAATATAGATTCAATATTCAAGTAGATGGAAATTAACAGTAAGTTGCATCAGCATAAACAACTCCTGTATAAACTTTTGAGTAAAAACCCAAAATACTTGGACATGTCCTTTGCAAAGTGGACATCCTTAAGATAATGCAGAATAGAATAAAACATTACACCAGTATGACAAGGAAGCCATGGGCTAGAATCACCAAACCTCAACAAGAAAGTAATCCGCATAAGGCACATCTGCAATTCTTTGGGACGTCTCTAAAACTAAATGGCTGAGAAAAAAAAAAGCAAAGGGCAATTGGTCGGCAGTAAGAACAAAAAAATCCACAAATTATCTATTAAAAAGTAAAAAAACAATGAACAAAATATTGATTTTAATACAAAGTATCATGAAATGACATGCATAAAACCTGTCAAAAAAAAAAAACAGAAGGCTGGGTTTCTATTCAAAACAGTGAGCATGCACGTCAATTATAATGCATTAAGTTAAACTAAATAGATAATTAACCTTGTAAAATGACCGCAATATAAGAAGAATAGAAAACTCCAAAAATCAAAACATTTTTTTTTAGCTTCGTGGCAAGCTTAATTTTTATGAATTGGCTACATTTTCTTCACTTCCTCAACATCTAAGTACAAAAATGAAGATGTATTTTCATAATTTGTTATGCAAAAATATAAATTTAACTGATCAAGAAATTAAGAAAAAAATATGAAACAATAAAATATTAACAATGTGAAATTCATTATCATTAGAATATGGGACCATAAGTGTCATGACACAGCTTGATCTGATGTTGTGAGAAACGTATATGAATTGGCCAAAACTTATTTCTGAGAAATAAATAAGATGATGCAAATAAAAAAAATCAAAATTTTATTTAGGAATAAAATCTCATACAAGAAACATTTAGTTCATAATTTCTACAAGATGATTGAGGTGGTTTTGCATATATAAAAAATTAAAAGTATTTTTCTATGTTTTTAATATTGTATGCAAACTTACTAGAGTTTAAGAGAGACACTTAAAGGCTAGATAAACCATAGTAAGCAATTTCACCTAGGCTGCTAAGCACCAGATGCCTTGAGAAAGTGCGCCCAAATGCAGAAAGCTTGCGCCTAGGAGAGCTTGAGAAAACCTACGGGCCACGGATTAGGGGCTTATTATAGTAACCAACAGGCCACGAATCACGGTCCTAATAAGGAAATCCGTGATCCACGGATCACGATCACAAGCCCAAACACTCCTGATACATGCATCCTAGCTTTCTTAAAATATATATTGCCTTATTTGTAGCTCGCTTTATAGGGGATGTGGCCAACCTTCAAAAGCATCCTTAAGCATTGAAAACCTCTCTTAAGTGATCTTTAGAATTTATAAGATACTCTAAGCAAGTTCACAATCTCTCTCAAAATTTAGTAAGGATTTGATATTGAGAATTTCATCTCAAGTTGGTTTGTAAGTGTTTTAATTTTTATAAAAATTTTTTATTCTACACCTACCTTTGCGGGGGGTGTGCAAGAGATTTTTGCAGCTCTATCAAACCCATGTGCAAAGGAGTGACGATCAAGTTAGCTCTGCCTCAGCATTGCTCTGGAAAAGAGAGAATGATATGCAGTTTTGTTGCCACAAATTGCAACGGAGGGATTGAGGAGACCCCGCCTCAGGATGGCTTTGGGAAGGAGGGAAGATTCCACATCTTCGTGGCTAAACACCTAAAGGAGTGAGTTGTACAAACTTCTCTGATTGTTGCGTGATTAGTGAATGAGTGACTCATGTTTGACTAAATTCCAAAAGAGAAAAACTCTCGAAGAGTGGGCATAATGTTAGATGGACCCAAACCACTATAAATATTTGAGTACTTTCTTTTCCTACTTTTAACTTATGTTTTATTTATTTTTTGCTTACAATTAAGTATTTTCATTAAACGATCTCAACTCATGAAAAGTTTTCTAAAGTTCAATTTCTTTAAGTTAAACCCAATTCAACCTCTCTTGGGTCGTGCTATTTGGGCTCATATAACCCAATTCAATTTCTCTAAGTGATATCAAAGCATGTTTCTATGACACGATCTCATAATTAGTTGAGAAAAGATTTTTCTTTGGAATGATACATTCGGTAATGAGAATGTTCATGCAATGAAAAATGCTTCTTATGTTTTCCTTAATTGTTTGACAAAATAGGTTTTAATATTTTGAAAATGAAAATGATAAATTTATTCAATCCGTAGATTATCATATACGGGTACAAATTCTAAAAAGCTATACAGACCCAACTACCCCATATAGAGAATGGACAAACCATCAAGTTAGAGATCCACAAACAACTAAATGAAAAAGCTTGCTTTCAATGTGCTTTGAAGCAAGAACACTATATGAGAATCGCTTTGTGCACTACTAGAAAACAAGTTTGGAATACTTTAGTTACCAGGTCTGAAAGTACTAACGATGTTAAGAAATAACTATAAATATATTAACTTTTGAATATGAATTATTTCAAATGAATTTAGAAGAAAGAATAAAAGAAAAGTATATGAGGTTGAACAAAATCATTATTGCTCTTCATTTATTGGAAAAAACTAACTAATGAAGAGAATGTTAAGAAAATTCTAAGAAGTCTGTAACCTAGCTAGGACCATAGGTCCAAGCTATAGTAAAATCAGGTCTTTTGTTATGTTCCTTGTCTATTATAAATTGGTAATCTCCAACCGAAAAGAAGAGAACCAAAGGACAAAACTTTATGGAAGAATGTACTTGCCTTAAAAGATAAAGGAGCTTTCATAATTAAGAAAGAATTCAATAAGTCTTCAGGTAGCAAGGATCTAGACGAAGAAAAAAATAAGGATTTTGACAAAGAAGTTCAAAAGGCATCTAAGGAAAAAGCATCGAAAAAAATGTTCTAAGTTGAATAACAAAAAGCTTTATGGGTAAACTGAGATTAAGAAAACTCAAAAGAAAGCTCAAATGAAGAGAACAACTTTTGTTTAATAGAAGCAGTTGAAAAGAGCTCATCTTCAAGTTCAAAATCAGAGTCAACATTTGAGACATCCCCATCCCCATCAGAAAATGAGGTTAGTAGTTCAAAAAAGAAATAATATATTTTATGTTTAGATAAACTTCACGCATCTCATGTTTCTTTCAAAAAGAAGCATAAGAAACTTAATAAAGTATTATTTGAATATGAGTCATCTTGTGCACTGATTAATGGGGAGTTAATCTCCTTAAAAGAACAAATAAATCACTCAATTTCAAATAATGTTAGGTCTGAAACAAATGAGATATATCAAGCAGAAATCTTTAGATTGATCAAAGAAAATAAGAAACTTAAATTTATTTCCAATCCTTGGAAAATAAACTTAATGAATATGAGTTTAGAAGTTTTTTTAGTTATTCGGTATTTAGGTTTAGAAGGAAACTTCTTTTTAGACATCTGGCTACCCTGGTCTGCCACACTAGCGAGGGAACTAGGACACATTTCACCCATTTGTCGAGTAAATAGAAGAAATTTAGGTTGGTTTCTTAGAGAAAGAGGATCTAACCTAAGGTGGGTCCTCCATCCTAATTTTTAAATTTGTGTAGAAAAGAATGTCTTCAAGAAGAGCAAATGAAGGCAAACACCTAATAAGAAGCTTATACCTTTTAGTAAGTTTGTTTTCAGGTTAATTAATTTAATTTTAGCTTAATCAATGCTTATATTGTTTACTTTTCTAGTAACTTGACATTATTAAGCATTTTCTAATAACTACATTGTTTACATTGAATCTCACATGCATGCGGTTTCTCCTAGTTTCTTTCTAGGCTCCTAGAATTTTAGTTTGGCTTAGATTTTTCATATAGCATATTCAGTTGCTTATTAATTTTAATTGCATCTTAATTCTAATTAGTTTGTATTACTTGTAATCTCTTTCATATGATATAATTTCTTTTTAGGTTGCTAGAGTTATTTTAATAAGTTGTATGTTTTATTTTAGCTTATTACTTAGTCTAATTTCTTATCCATCTTTACTTTTCAATGAAAACAAAATGGGAGAAAAAATAGGATTTGTATTAATCTTGTAAAATTAAAGTCTAAGTCAACCTCTTAGTTTGGCTTTAATTATTATAAAGTCTGCTTTTATTTTGCCTTGACTAATTATTTTATCTAGAGCTGTGTTTTCCAGTACTTATTAAATCAAGATAGCCAATCAGTCGTATCAAATTTGAAGACTTGCTTTAGTTTTTGTTTAATTTTATTTTTGTATAAGATGTTATTCGATCTGTTTTTTATGTTGTACATAAGCTTATTAAATTTTGAAAGAGATCACGCTTAGAGGTTGCTAAACCGCGTGAAGCAATTTCACCTAGCTTGCAATGTGCGCAAACGCCTTGAACCCGCATTCATACATAGTGCGCCCAGAAGCAGCAAGCTTGCGCCCAAATAGGCCTAATAAGGGAACTTGTGGGCCATGAATCACGGGATTATTAAGGTAAGCAACATGCCAGTGATCACAAACCTACCCATGTGCCACGAATAGCGATCACATGCCCAAATGCTCCTAAAACAAGCCCATACACAGCCCATATTTTTTAAAATATATATTTCCTTATTTGTTGTAATGACCTAATGTCGTTACTTCGCAAAATTAGGTCAGATCCACCTCAGAAATCAAGATCCCGAAAACTTTGAATTAGGGCAAACAAAATTTCCATTAGATAGAAATAATTTTAGATCAAAGAGCCCTAGCTTAATAGAATTCGGATAACAGAAACTCCCGCTTTATTTTTTCTGAATTATTTAAATTCAATAAATTTAGAAAATTAAATATGTGTCCGAATTCATCGATTTTTGTATATCATTATATTAAGTATATTATTTAAAGGCTGCTCAAAAAGTTTTATCAATTTTTGAGCGTCGGTTCGACCTCAATTAATTTTTGAAGTTTCAAATTTCAAAAATTAATTAAAAATAAAATATTTGTCTGAATAAAAAATTTCTGGCACGAGGATATTTGTTACATCATAACACACATCGGTGTCAAGTTTCATTATTTTTGAACGTCAAACGGCAGAAAATTGTGAAAAATTTAATTTTAAATAACTATTTTAATTTTCCTTAAGAAAATCTTTCCTCCCTGCGTATTTCCCGATTCCCCCCTCGATCACGTCCCTCCCGATCGCAAGCTCTGTCCAGCGACAGAGCCTGCTGCGCGCAAAGTCCAGCACCGTTTTGGCGCAGGATGGTCGGCCAAATGGGCGGACCAACACCCCTCCCCTTCCCTTCCTGCATCTATAAATCCCCCCCATCAGCCCTTCCTTCTCCTTCCCAAATGGCAGCAGCCCTCTTCCCTCTCCCCACAGCCCAGGCAACCCTCCTCCAACCGGCCATCCACCTGCCAGCCTCCGGCCACCCCTCCGGTCCCTTCAGCCACGTCCAGCCCAGCAATCCTAACCTAGGTTAAAAAAGAAAGAACGAGGGGAATAAATGATGATACATTTTGCTATTTTCCTTATTTCTTCGTTCTTTTATTTTTATTTACATACATAATAATCATTATTATGAACATAATAATGATATAATTACGTCATTCACATTAATATGGTTCTCATTAATTAATAATGAAATATGAACAAATATAGTAAATTAACTATTATTTCAATTTAAGTATTTTTATTCTATCATTTTCCTTTCTTTATTATTATTATTATTGTTATTATTTTCTGCAAATTTTTACAGTCATTTTCATTTTTGTCATTTCTTTCATATATTATTATTATCATTTTTATTATTATCATACAATGATAATAATAACATTATATTAAATATAATTATTACCTTCGGAAACTTAAAATGTCGTCTTTTATCAAGATAAAAGAATGAAAGAAAGGCAGAATGGAACAGAAGAAAATAAAAATCCATATAAATATCATATCACTTTTATTTTAATGTTAGTTAAAAGGCTAATTTAAAATATCAAAAATATAAATGCAGATTCAACAAAACTATTGAACTTTTGAACTTAAAAGAACAATATACCGGATGTATTTTATTACTCTTGTTTAAATATGCTTTTTCTGCTCAGCATCGCACAAATTGATAAAAATGCTTTTAAAAGTCATATAAAATAATATATGAACAAGTTTGGATAACTAAGTAGCAAGGGTTCCATGTTGATATATTTTTAGTCTGATTAGACAACTGCTAGGACAAGGCCGTCCGACATCGAGAGTCATAAGGAGCCTATACCGATAAACCTTTGAGGGGGCAGGTATAGAGGGAAGTTGGGATATGTAACACAAAAGATGAACCTCATTTTCCTCGATTTTGTACTTGCCCAACAAAATCATATTTTGCGCCAGATAATAAACGTTAAAATTCAATATTTATTTTTGTGACTGCAATTATTTTTATGCTAAAGTTTCAGATGCAATTGAAACAAATTTGCAAGGGATAAATTCGTATCGCTTTTATTTCCTGTCAAATTATTGATTATTTTGCTTATTATTTAACATTTATAAGATGACATCTATTAGTACTTAGTTTCACAACTAACTGGTATTCAAATGCCCGCACTTTTGAAACGTGCCCAGATCAGAAATTCGTCCCAGAGGAAAGGTGCTAAGAACCAAGTTGTGCTGATACTGCTTCCTGCTGATTTTTTGCTTTCTTTTTTACTCTTTTTAAAATTTATAACTTTTGTTTTATTTTGATCATTTGTAATCAAGACTTGTGAATTAATTGATAAATGAGTTATGTTTAATGTCTATATATTTGTCTTTTAAATCACTCAATATGATCCTGCGGCTAGAGGACTTGTCACCCCAAAAACCGGTGCTGGATTACCGCTGACCCGGCATCGAGTCCTCACATTTGTATCCCCCTTCATAAGCATTAAAAAACCTCTCTTAAGTGAACTTAAATATTTTTAAGATGCCCTAAGCAAGTTTGCAAACCATCTCAAAATTTATTAAGAATTTGATCTTGAGAATTTTACCTCAAATTAGTCAGAAACATTTAAACTTTTGTATCAATTTCTTTGGTTTTATAACCCAACCTTTGCGGCGTGTGCAATAGATTTTGACAGCTCCAACAAGCTCATATGCAAATAAAGAATGATCGAGGAAGCTCTGCCTCGTCATTTGCTCTGGAAAGAAGGAAAGGCTCTGCAACTCTGTGGCCAAAGATTGCAAATGAATGGATTGAGGAGACTGTCTTGGGACAACTTGGGAAGAAGAAAATATTCCACAACTCCACGGCTAAGCGTCTAAAGGAGTGGATTGTACAGGCTTCTCTACCTGCTGAGTGATTGGCAAAGGAGTGACACGTGGATTCCGGAAGATGAGAAGTTCTAAAGAGTGGACGTATGGTCAAGTGGACCCAAGCTGCAAAAAATATTTGAGTGCTTTCTTTTCTTACTTTTAACTTGGTTTTATTTATTTTCCGCTTACAATTAAATATTTTAATTAAACTCTCTCAAACTCACAAAAAGTTTGAGAGACAACAAGCACCAGATAGTTTATTTGCAAAGGTATAACATTTTACTAAAATATTATGATATTTTTATTATTTTTATGTGCATTGTACCCTCTTTTAATTCATTATATCATGATAAAACTTTGTTGGGAACTATGGAACTGATTGTTGATTTTCATATATTGTCTCAAGTTCTTGTTTTACAAATTTAATTGTTGGACCTTATATCAAATTAATAAATGTGTGGGCTTTTGCATACTTATCATTTTGCAAGAGTCATAGCAAAGCAACCTCTGACACTATTGCAATGTACACATAAAATTATGGAGCAGAAGTAATGTGGCATCTATGTTTGTTGCGAATAACCCACCCATATATCATCCATCAAAACTTCAAAGATGAACGATGAGCTCTTTCAAAAAAGTCGACCACTTAATTTCATTTTTTTTGGAAAGACAAACATTTCATTACTTGTTCTAAATGGACCTACCTTGCTAGTCCATATAACCTCAACCCCGTTCAACATCTTCGAGGAACATTATAGAACATATAGAGGGAGCTTCATGCACATATGCTCTTTTTAGAAGTAAAACATAATATTTTGGTCAGCGTCAAATTAACTCAATTTTGAGAGTCAAACAAATTTTTATTAAATATTACAGTACAAATAAGAAGGATTAATTAAACTAATTAAATTTTCTTATAATTAATCCTTAAATTTTATTTCTTTGTTTTCTTATTTTTTCTATTTTCTTTTACCCACTCATTTTCCCTCCAATATTTTCCGATCTTTTAAGACACCGGAAGTTTTAAATAGAGCCGCTAACTTGTAAAAGTTTTAAACATTGAAGAATGAAAATTGTTGTTATGTTTCTACTAGTAATTAGGATTTGGGGATCCCGTTAGACTTGTGCAACATACCATTTTTGGCAGTTCGTGTGACACTAGCCTTTTCTCCCATGGGTATCATTCCCATTTCTTCCACTCCTCTTTTCTTCTAATATTCCTTCCTCAATCTCGATCCTCTTCCAACCTTCAAACATAAAATTCCCTTCCAACCAACCATTCGTCTCCTCATAAATAACAAAGGTCCTACACATTACCTTTCTAAAACTTATAGCACAACCTTTGCAGACATGTGAATCACAGTGCTCTCTTCGTTACTCGTCTGGCATCCACATCTCGAATCCTAACTTTTTCCTCAACCAACAGCCATACTTTCCCTTTCCATCAAGCCACCACCTTCTAGTCATTATCAGGTTTCTTTCCCATCTCAACATGTAACAATTTATTATTATAACATGGCCTGGTTGCTCAGAGTGCTAATGAAAAATTGGAAAACATGAAAATAAGATCATTTTTGTTGCTTGTCCTCAAATATCAATACATAAATGAAAACTTCAAATACAAAAAGAACATTAAAATCAAAAATATTTTCATTCCATTTATATGCATAACAACAAGAAGCCTTAAACCCACTAGGTGGGGTCAACAAATATAGGCCTAGATTTATCTTTCTCAAGCAAACTAAAAGAGAAGAATTCTTGGTTTTCATTGTTAGCAAGCATAAGGAAGCACAATACCTTTAATTAGGGATTGTTTGATTTGAAGAAAAAAAAGCTTAAATAAAGCAAATCAAAAAAGTAATTTCGAATAAGATTAAAGAATGTCATCTTAGACGAGTAAGGCATATTAAACATATACTTTTAAATACTCTTGTTAGAAAAATAGAGTATATGAATTTTGTCCATATTAAAAGAGGAAGAAAAAGAACAAAAAAGACATGAGACAAAACCATTAGAAAGGATCTTCTCTATTTAGAGCTCAAGTATGGGTTTCTATTTGATCGTGCATAATAGATACAAAGGATTCATGTATTTGACCAACCTAGTAGACTAAAGCTTGGTGTTGTTGTTTGATTCTTTTATGATATAATAATATTTTTTAGGGTGTAATTAAAAATAATGTAATTTAGGAAAACAAAAAAATTAAAAAATTAAAACACAAGAAAACAAGAAGCTAGCAATAGACAACCAATCGCAATAAAACAAGAAAATTGTTTAGGCCATATCAGCATTTCTCAATCATTGGCTACCACCTGTAACCTTCCCCAATATAAACCAGCCTTCCTTGGCCACCAACAAGGCTTCTTAGGTCGTCAATAACCTTCCCCGATTATAGCTAATTCATGGGTAAAATGGCTCATGACATATGCCCAATCATTCATGTCTTCTTGTACACTAATACCTAATAGTTCAAACTTACTATTTATTATCCTTTCCATAGGTTGAAAGAATTCTCAAAGTTGATCAAAAGGCTCAAAGATAACCTTAGTCATGATGCTCATAAGTCGATGCTTGATTTGAGTTCAACTAATATTCTTTACCTATTAGTGTGTAGTTTCTGTTGAAGAAGTTCTTAGCTGGCAAAGCTGGCAAAGACAATCACTGTTGGCATGTCTTTAAATTACTTTTCCTTTTAAGTTGTTGTACAACACATAGGAGAGCCTTAGCACTACCAAGAGAATTTTTCTTGTTGCCTTGGAGGTATGAGCTCTCATGCTCACTTCACTGATACTCGAGCAATCATTATTAAACGTTATGAGCAAAGGTATTGCTGCCCAATGCCCACAAATAGGTGAGTTATTATCTAATGCTCCCTTTTTATTGAAGTTATAGGTCCCACTATCAAAAGCATTGAAGCCCTAAGCTTTGTTGGTCCAATACTCATAACATTTGGCAATCTTTCGGTGATCTAGAGATGAGCTTCTCTTGAAGAGAGCTTCCTTAGACTAAGACATTATAATTCCATAGCATTAGCATACTACCCAGCATCACACCATCTACCATTAAAAGAAGCTAAAATGAGCGTTCATACTACTAATGGATGATTTATGGCAATGGCATAGCATTCTCTCTTTACTTTTTAATATAGAAAGATATTGGGCTGCAAATGAATTTTCACCTCTTTACCTTGTTCACAACTTTCATAGTTAATTAAATCTAGTGTAATGATTCCCAAAGTTTATCGTTACAAAAGTATCTTCCTCCATATTTACCCAAACAATAATCAAAGAAACTTATATCGATCCTTTAAGGTCAAAAAAAATTTTATATGGACAAAAACTCGTGATTCATTACCTTGGAGGATGAGTAGTAAGAACTCTTTCCTCCTTAAATCCCACAGTATAATACAAAGGAGAAAGGTTTTCTACTTTGAATCCCTCTAATCTCCAATTCATCAATGTACATAAGCTTACATGAATGCAAAGTAAATTAAAATTATCCTCATTACTAAAACTGTTATTGATTTCTAAAAGGAGACAATGAGCTATATCAAAATGTTCAATTGCTCATGGATTTATGGCTATTGAATTGGGATCTATTACTCAATCATCAACTTGCAAAGTAGCCAACCATACAACAACACAAAGCCTTAATCCCACTAGGTGGGGTCAGCGACGTGAATCCTTTTTTTCAATGTGCGCTATCAAATAGAAGCCCCTCCTTAAGTTCCAATATGAAAAGATCCTTTATAATGGTTTCTTCCCATGTTTTTTTTATCATTCTCTTCCTCTTTTAATGTCTTAAAATTAGATGGTGAAAGCTTAAGAGTAATAGATATATTCTTAGGAGTGAAGTTTTAAAACTCGAACAATAAGATTTTAAGGGTGAAGCCAACCTTAAGTAAAATTCAATTACTAGTTGTATTAGTAATATAGCGAAGATTTTACTTCATAAATAAAAATGGGAATACCCAATAATAAAGATGCATGGTGGTAAAAATAAAATGCTTGTTACGATTAAAGAAGAAAAAAGTATACTTTATAAATGATTTAAATATAAGATTGAATAAAATAAGAAGAATTCTAAACTATCTTATCATAAATTTAAAATAATAGTTCATGACAGTATTAGTGCACAATTTGAGGATTCATATAACAAATTAGAAATTGTTGAAGGAGAGATACACATTTATAAGCCAACCATATAAAGAGATAAAAGAACTAAGATTTGACCCATATAAAATATATAAAAAATGATGATCAAAATTTTTTTAAGGATAAGGATATCCAATATGATGGTAAGTATCTTTTTCCTCCATATTTACCCATGCAATAATCAAAGATACAAAAACATTTATCAATCATTTAAGGTCAAGAGAGATTTTATGTGGAGGAATGAGTAGCAAAGTAACCAATGATCTACAAAGTAATGAGAAATGTATTGGCTGAAGACATAGTTGAGGTGGAGCAAATCAGATCACAAAGTTTTCTTACATATGCTCATAATTGCAACTCAAGCACATTTTTTCTTTGTTAACTAGTTGTGATATTCAAAGGGAGTTTTTTATCATAATATTAACTTAATCTAACAAGACTGGTGAAATATGCTTGGCATATAAGTTTAAAACCTAGCATAAGCACAAGGTACATAATTTGTGAGTCTCTATATCATTAGAATAATCCTAAATGATAATATGGATCAGAATGATACTTGTACTAATATAGACAAACAATATAAGACAAAAGCAAATTTTCTATCTGTTTTGAAAAAATTAAGTTATAACTCATTCTCCCATTCAATGTGCCTACATAACCCCGAACAAAGGGATCACTAATATGGATCAGAAAAATACTTGCGCTAACACAGACATAAACAATATAAGCAAAAGTAAATTTTTAGTATGTTTTAAGAAAATTAAGTTATAAAAAAGTTTGAATCTCCCATATTCAAGTACCTACTTATCCCTAGCCAAATGGATAAAAGCACACGTAGTTCTAAAAAAATAAAAACAGACAAATATACAGAGTTTGGCCACAATGAAAGAATAAACAAACGAAAAAAAAAATTAAGCAAATCAATAAAATCCTTGAGCTCCTGTCCACAAAATGACTGATGACAATCCAATGTGACCTTACTCACAAATTTAATATTTAAGATGAATATCTCCTATCTATAAAATACAGGAAAAGAAATTTAGTAGCATCTGAATAAGAAATAATAAATATAAAAAATAAGAGTTTACAAAGAGCTACATGCAATTAAGACCAACAACTTGAGCTAGAAACCTAAAGAATATATTGCCACTATCCCAAAATTCAATAAATTGAAATTTAGTCAAGTAGTAATACAATCCAATAGGGCATTAGAAAAGGTTGCCACCGAATTAAACACACATAGACAAACCTATATAATTTTGAAGGGAAAGTCAATATCTCCAAAATTCAAACCATAAAGCCCAAGATTAACAAAAGCCCTATAATCAGAACCATAAAATTTACGAGTTACAAATTCCAAATAATCAATTTTTCTCAAACCAAAGCCAACTCTGTTTTTTTAAAACATTCACAAAAGTAACAGTTTGTAGAGAACCATCAAGGATCAGGTATTAATCTATATAAGCACAGCAATATTGCAAAGCAGCCTCAAAATGTAAATCAAAATGAAATTCTCAAAATATTTTATTCAATAACAGAAAGGGGACAGCAAAGAACTTATAATGAGAAATGCAAACCCTAAGGAAGCAGACCCAAGAAAAGTCTCGGTATGACCCCAAATAATCTGCCACAAACAAATTCTATCACAGAAATATACAAAGCATATTTCACAAAAATATTTCAATAAATATCACCACCCAACAAATCACACCCCAAATAACTCAAGCTCATCTAGCACAAACAAAAGCACAATACCAAACACACCACACACCCCTCTATCCAGTCATCATAACTTCCACTAATAATCAGATTACATAGCACAAGTTATTCCCATATTACAGATTCAAGTGAGTATAAAATCCCTCGCATCTCCTGCACAACATCTCGCTAACTCCCTCAAATATTACTACACAACAATCCCTTCACTGTCTTGCTATTTTTTTCTTGACCAATAATCTAACACCACCTAAAAATATTAACAAGATAGAGTGATACAAAGTTCAGTAGATTCTACTACAAGCTAGTCCAACAAACAAATAATAATAAAGCAAGAGTATAAAATGAATATATAAGTTAGACACTCGTCACCTCAATAATTGTGAAATTTAATAGATGATTCAACATAGCACATTTTTTAGACAGTAGTGAGAACTTTACACTTAAGACTCCCAATTAAAAGCAATGTGCCTACAACCCGAGTCTTCGCAACACAGAAACTCCGTCACTATATGCTAGCCCCATAAGAGAACGCTGACATCAAGGGTAGATCCTCTCAAGTTTCTGATGACAAGATAAAAAGATCTAGCAACTTTAGATTTTGGCAAACAACATAATAGCCTATAGAGGATATATCCGATTGAACTTGGTCACAGATTTTTTGCAAAAAGCCAGATTGGCAAGGATACATATTTGCTATATGTAGTCCTTATCATTGCAAATCTATCATATGCAAACTCACCAGATTTATTGATGGTGTCTCATCTGGATAACAGTTTATGGGATGCAATTTTAGTTGTTTTAAAGCTGAAAACTTATTCTGATGGGGAAGGTCAATTACTTCTTATTTTTTTTACTTGAATCTTTCTCCCTATCCCTTCAAATCTTGGCAAATCTTTAATTGTTAGCATTATTATTCATCCTTTATTTTGATGGTATATCACCAATCAGTTTGGTTCTTTTTTTTCTTGGAAAAATGATCGTAGCCTAAGCATAAATAAGTAAGAACATCAGTATATCATCAACCGGGATCAAACTTCACGGTGTCCTCAAAGAAGAGGTCTAAGAGCCTCCCTGGGAGCACATCTCCCCTAACAAAATAAAATTGCTCTGTCGGGCTAACATAGAACAATAGTCCGCTGCGAGATTCACATCGTGCGAACGGTGAACAAAAATCACACGAGAAAAGCAAGGTGATCAGCGTGGCGCTCTCCGTATCATGAACGGAGAGTCCACTCCAATGACGTTGGAGCCTCCGAATCGCTCCAAGGCAGTCGCCCTCTATGATGACTCCCTCAGTGTCAGCGTCTCTGAGCAGGAGGTTCTGTTACAAAATAGTAATCGCCTGCATCTCAGCTTGAAGAGGAGATGGGGCCTGTAAACGGGCTCCAGCAACAGCAAGCAAATGACCTCCTGAGTCGCGAACCACAACTCCACCGAAAGCAACAGGCTCCCCATATCCACAAGAAGCATCAATGTTGGTCTTCAGCCAACGGGTCAGGGGGGCAACATCTCAAGGAGGTGGAGGGACCTGGCGGGCTGTAGAACCCCAGAAATCAGACCAATCATGCAAACCAGCACTGACAATTGCCGAGAGAATCGACTCGCACAAACCAGCACTGACAATTGCCGAGAGAATCGAACTCGCACAAACCAGCGGAGTCGGGTATGGACTACCGTGAGAACGCTTAGTCCTACTCCGCCAAGCCCGGTAGAGAGAGTAGGCCACACCTGACAACTGAAATGGCAGCTGCGAGACGCAGTAGCCGTCGAATATAAAGTAGTAAACTGGTCCCATGAGGCCAGAGTGGCAATGCGGTGAGGATTTTAAATTTGCTCTAATCTGAATGGGTTTAAAACAATGGTATTGTGTAATACATGCAGTTGCTGCACCTAATCTCAACCTCAAATCATTTTATTTCTCGAGATATTCTTAATTAATGAAATTAACTTATACTACTAGTATTTCATTAGTTTTGCAAATTAATTGAAGAATAAATTTAACAATATGGTTGGTGAGGTTTTAAGACCTTAACTCAACAAAATAATCTCATCTCAAGCTTTGGAGCAAAAGGCTTAAAGCTCATAGATTTTTTTCTTTTATTTCGCTTTTTTTGTATTTTTATATTTCTTTATTTTTTATCTTTGCTTGTTTTGTTCTTCAATTTTAGACCAACCCTCTACAGCTCTTGTCTGCTTTTATGTTTTTAGAACTACGTGTGCATAAAATTGGATTAGTATATTAACATAATATACTAATCCAACTAAATATTTTATGATTTATCAAAATTTGCAAAAAAGCATACAATTTGGAGGCACAAAATTTTAGATTCAATGAAGGATAAAGATCAATAGAAGAAATAACACGGAATTAAGAACAAAATATGGATCATAGAGAATAATTTTTAATATAGGCAATATTTATGCCCCTCAAATAGGATTGATTATAAGCATAAAAAATTGGCATGATTTAGAGGAATTGATTCAAGTAATACCCAAGAAGTAATATTATAATTACTTGTATTTACAATGTAGCTATAAGTATTCTTAGCCAATCAAATAAGAGAACATCGAATAATAAAACAAGTATGAAGGTAGAAATAAGATGTTTAGGTAAAGATTATAAAAAAAAGATATGTTATAAAAAGTGATTTAAATATAGAAATGAGAAGAAATAGAGAAAAAAATAAAGTAGTTGGTTGTGAATCCAAAATAATAATTCATAAATACTAAGATTATTGCATTCGATGATTTATACGATAAACTAGAGACCAGTAGGGGAGAGGATTACATATATAAGTTTGCCAAATTAAGACATAAGAAAACAAAAAATTTGATTCAAGCAAAATAAATCAAAGATGATCAAAAAAAAAAAATTAAAATGAAGATACTATATAGATGCATGAAATATTTTACTAAACTTTTTAATTAATATTGTACCAATACAATTAATATGAGCAAGTTTAATGGTTACAAAAAAAATATCAATTACATTTTCATTCAACAAATCAGTAAAACCAAGATTAAGAGTGCTTTCAAAAAGGATGAAGAGTAAAAAGCAGTAGGATCAAATGACTTCCCTAACAATGTGTGGAAATGTTTGGGTGGTAAAGAAATTTCTTAGATTACAAAAGTATTTAATATTATTTGAAAACTAAAAATATACCAAATGAGTGAAATATTATTGTACCTATTTATAAGAAATAATATTATTTGCTTGGTTTGTACAGTAAAAATGTGAGGTCATTGGCATTTACACTTTGATTTAGTAAAAAGGTTCCCATTTGTCATTGATATAAATGTCTTCCTCATTTAACTTCTAAGACTTTCTGGCTGTTTTTGCTAGATTCTCTCACATGGAATTTTTTCTTGGTAACTAGGGCTAGATTTGTTGGCCAATCGTTTGAGTTTTCCTTCACCCAGAATGTTTACAGTAAAAAGAACTATTCAGCAACATGCATCAGCAATCTTTTCTTCTCTCGCTTCTTCACTCGTAAAGGTTAATTCTTCTCGCTCATTCTCGCAATACTTCAATGCCCTTTGTCATTAATCAGTTTTCTAAATCCATTTGAAATTTGACGCCTGGTCTTGGTCAGGCTGATTACTTAATCATCTCAAATCGATGTCTAATTATATATATATATATGCAAAATCACTGGTTCTCATAGGATGAATAGCTCTCATCGATTTATAATCAATAACTGTTCTATTTTTTCCTGATGCCTAAATCAATGTAACAAATCACTTCTCGGTCATTCTAGGTCTTGAAAAAAAGTTGAAAAACTTGATCTAAGAGTTCAACTATATCCATCTGTACATTATTTGCTGCCAAGCACAAACATTGTAGGGCATTTTATGAGTTGGTGGCAGCCTGGTTTGATAACCACTCCGTCGCCCAATTCATGTAATGCTTGCTTCCATTTATATACAGCATAGTTATGAGACAATAAAAACCTATCCAATTTTAGAAAAAATTTAGCAAAATTAAAATTCATTTTAGCAAAACCTTGGAGATGATGAATAGTATATACCTTTTTCTGTAAACACAGAATTTCTGAGCTTCCAGGCAACGCCCATATTTTGCCCCTTGGAACAACAAAAAATACCAATAATAAGATGCTTCGTAGACATAAAGTTACATACAAATGAGAAGCAATAAGAAAGCATTGATAAAATTTGAAAACTTATATAAATTGATAATACCAAGATACATTTTGACAGGATGTAAAAATGACACATCACGGATATATCCAAATTGTTCATTCCGATGCCAAGAAGTAAATTTAAAATCTGAAATACAAACATTGAAAACTGAGAAGACAATTCTTAACAATAAAACAAAAATAGAAACACATCAACATCTGCACTATGCAAATTTACCTTTATCTCCACATTCTTTATGAAAATGCTCCACAAAACTAAGAGATTGGTCAGAAAAGAAAAGATTGAAAAACTCCTCCACGCAAACCTTTCGAATAATGTTTTCCAAATGCAATATTTTAATTTGATTGGAAGGCAGATTAACATATAGAGCATATTTAATGAGCATATTGTGATACCGGAAACTTGGCCTGGGCAACAACTGCAAAATTTTCTGGAACTGCAAAAAAGAGAACCTATACTGTCAAAAGGTTGGGCATATATACAACCTCTGTCATGGAAAAAAAATAAACACACGTTACTGAAAGAAATAACATTTGGGCAAATAGCAGAAGTAGGCAAACCCTTGGGAGCATCGACATCCTCACATTGCCATGATACATGTTCTGAATGATTCTCAACATTTTCTTCTTGATTATCACTTTGTTCTACTCCGTGTTCTAGTAAACTAGAATCTATTTTACCATTTGGTAGATGTGTGCACTCTTCTAAATTTACATCACTTTTCCTGCATCCAAGGCACATAATAATTTTACCACCTAACCCAGTAACCAATTTTAATGGTGTTCAACAATATAATACCTGCAAGAGGGCGGCAAGTCATCAGAATATTGCTTAGATCCATTCTCTCTCTCTGCGATAACATTTGCAATGTCTTCTATGCTGATTTCAGATTTCAAGTCCTTACAGTATATAATTAAAATCATCAGCAAGAAAGATGAAGAATTGAACGATCATAATAGCAGAATATCAGAATATGTTCAATGCATAACTAGACAAAAGTATGGAAACAGTGGGAAAACTCAGATAGCATCTAGTATTGGCGTGTGGTGCCACATATTTAATGTCACATGATAAGTATAAATATGTACTAAACAAAAAATTACATAATTCCATTGAAGGTTAAAAATTCATAAGAAAATGACATTTTTATGAGTTGTAATGTGATCTATTATATAACATTAAGTTTTCTTCACTCTCAAAAGTTAAACAAGTTTTATTTTTCAACAGTGCATTTCCATTAAGATTTATGTTACGATATATCGGAGAGACAAAATCCAGGGTAATTCAGTAAGTTTGCATTAAAAAACAAAATTGCGGATTAACAAAATTGTGGTTTAACGGATATAAAGGATTAGCAAACCCCAAGAAGTTCAAGATGGTTTCACAAAAGGACTTTCAATAGGCGATCAAAGCATCCCCATAAGTTAAAAATGATTGTATAATGGATAACTTGAAATAGATCCATATGCGGTCATCACCATCCCTTCTCTCTGTGAGTACTCACTCAGGGCATTTGTATTGGTTACATGTGCAAACTCAATATAGCCATTAGACCAATTTCTAATGTATGTTTGTAATTATCAAAATTGTATGCTTGCATTAGGCCAATAAGGTCAACAAAAGTAAGCACAGTAGAAGCAAAAAAAACACTAAACCCTCAGAACAGAAAGCACAAAACAAAAAACATTTTTTTTTCAAATGAAGCATTCAACTTGACGCAGACCTGTCCTTGTGTAGATCAGATGTTGAGAACCACAGTTGTTTATATTTTGGTTTAGAATATAGAGAGTACTTAGACACTTTTTGTCATGATGACACATGAACCAAAATCTTTGTTCTAATTCATTGCTTTAGAAGTTCCTTGAGGTAATCCAGATTAGGGTTGCAGCTATGATTAGAAACCTTTGGAATGTAAAATATATCAAGATTTAAAAAGAAAAGCAAGCTGAACATAGTTGATCCTTAAGTTTATCTGCAAAGACAAGTTCATGAAGCTTAAGCATTGGAAATAAAAATATAGGAAAAACGAGTTACTGCAAAAGGTGGACTAGAATTTTATCTTGATCTTCCCTCATGGTTTCACATGCCTTCATGAGCCTTAATAGATTTTGTATGTTGCTTGTTTTTTTTAATTGTGTTCTTTTAGTCAAAATTACCTAGTGCGCATCCTTTTTCATAATTAGCTTGGCAAATGCCCAAAACAACCATACTTAATATATGCTGTCAACAAAAACGATATAAATAACCAAAAAATTATCTTATCATATAAACAATCAAAACAGTTGCATTAGCTGAATAGTAACCTGACAGCATAATAAATTTTAAATTGAAAATTGTAAACCTGAGGATCAATGATGAATCTGGCATCACCAGCATGTTGTGCCCAACCATCCACAATGAGCTTATAAGCCTCATCACGTGACAAAAAAGAACCAAAAAAGTGCTGCATTTATGAATTAAATTACTAAGAAATTATTTAAAAGCCAAGAAAATTCTCCCAAGTAATGTATACATATAAGTGAAACAACTAAAGAAGCTAAAAACAATATAAAACTGATAAGCCATTTTTTGTGAACAAAAGAGTAGCAAAAAGAGGGGAAAATAATAAAAGCTAAGCACCTTCTTCCCACCAGCAACAATTTCTATGGCATTATGAAAAATTGCAGCAGTCTTGGCTTTCCTCACGCATGTTACTTCATGAAATGGAATTGTTTTCTGCATACAATCGCAATACCAGGAAAAAATTAAAATAGCAACAAAATAATAAAATAAATACATTGTTTAATTTTAAAATTTTCAATTAATAATAATAATTATTTAATAAACAAATTAATATTTTAATAAAATAAAATACTTGTTAAATTTTATGCCAATTTAAAATCATTTATATATATATAGATAATTGAATATTTAATCAATTAACTTGTTATCTATTTAAAGAGGTTTAAAAGTAAATTAAGTTTAACTTTGCAAAAATGTAAACTTTTTTGGCCGCAATCATCTGGCTTAAAATTTTAAGAAAATACTAATAAACTAATATAAGCTATTTTAGCTAATGGTTGATGACTAGTAATTGCAAGCTTTTGCCATATCAAATGGCAGATGTTCAAAATTCTTGGTTGGACAATTTGTCTATAAAGCTCATCATTTTATTAAAAATATAAATATAAAAATTTATGAAAAGCCTTAATAAGTAAAAAGCAATAATATAAGTATTATATATATATATATATATATATTATTTAAGATGCCAGCTCATCCCCACTCCCCTGATTTCTTCCTCCAAGCTATGTGAAGAGATTGAGCAAGCACATCAAAATGTCACTGATTGAGAAGCTCCAGGGGAATCATCAGAAAACCACTATGGGAAAATTTGAGCTTGTTGTAGTGTCAGAAGGGTAGAACAGCCACCACGGGTTTGGCTGATTTGAAGTTTATCCTTCTATGAAGGATTGCTTCAAAAAGAGGAAAACCCTAGGTTCTTTGAGGTAAATTATTTTATAAATTTATAATAGGTTTTGAGATACTAAAATGGAAGATTTGCATTTTTTATTTTAGAAAATTTAAGAATGTTCTCTTGCAAGCAAAAAAATATTAATTAAATGGTTTATGTAAATTTTAATAAGATTTTATTATCTTAAAGAGTAAGTAAATGAGTCAAGGAACCCTCTCCAACTCTCTGACCTATGCCATGTAAAACTAACCTAGTGATGTTCTCTTCGTTTATAATGAATAAAGTTTAAGAAAAATAAAAATAGTGAATTAACAAAATGTATATATATATATATATGCTAATATATAAGTTTTAATTAGTTTAATATAATGAAAGTTTATACATTAAGTATACATGCTACTAATTATGAGATCACATTCTTGATGTTTAGAAATTGAAGGAAAGCTTAAAAGAAAAACTTCTCATTGAAGTTTAAAGTTATAAGATGAGTAACTACAATTGTATTCAACTTTATGAAAATTATTTCCATTTAACTATTGAATATACATATACAAATCTATAAATGCTACAACTTATATTTGCTAATTAATAATCAAATTTCCATGCCACACAAGTTCCCTAATTCTTTTGTATCTTCACGTTGCAAAGATTTGATGAAAAATAAAAATTCTAAAACGAATTTGGATAGTAATTATTTGATATTTGTAAATTCACAATACTACAACAATGGTAATGTTGAGGAACAAAAAAATTCAATAAGCATAATACATTTTTTATTAATATATATCAAGGATTTAAAAACAATTCAATTTTAGATATTTTACAAGAGCATTAATTGTAGATATACAAAAAATTAAACTTTAACTTCAATATAATAAAAAAAATAATTAATTAAAAATATTTTAAATAATAGTGTTCTGATATTCAATAAATATGCAATTTTTAACATATTGCACAGTTTTGAATTATATCAATGTGCAGTTGATGTGCATACAAAGAAACTCATAATTAAAAATATCACATTATGCACTTTACTTTTATTGATATTTATAAATATTAAATCAAATTGAAAAATAAATATATAATTTACTTTTTTCCTACAAAATGAAAAATATTCTAAATTAAGAAAATGTTTGTTTAATAAAGAAACTGAGTATGACAATTCTATTATTTATCTTTTCTTAAATAACTTTTATCTAGCAAAATAAGTTTGTGAAAAAAAATTATTTTGCCAACTACTTATAAAATTTTTAAACTAAAAGTTTTCATTTAATAGATAAATTATAAATATACCCTTGATTTAATACTCTTCAATTCAAATTCTCATCAAAATGAATGAAAAATTAACGTTAGAAGTAAAATGATTCAAATAATAAAAAATGGAAAAGTAAGCAATTTAATTAGTAGAATAACTGTTCAAGGCAATTTTAAACAGTCAGGGATATTTTGGTAAGAAAACTCATTTTATAAAAGAAAGCATCCAAAAAAACTAAAGCAAATCTTAAGAGAACAAAAAAAAAACAGTATTAACCCAAATATTACATGGCTAAAAGTTGTTCAGGATATTTCGTACATAATAGTTTTCAAAGAACTGAAAACAGTATATAAAAATGATATGGAAATGATGATTTATAATGTTTTCCCAAAATAGTTCAGATAATGCAAATGATGATCATGATAACACCACTTCACCATAAAGTAATCGATAATTTAAACATTTTAACCACCCAATATTAACTATATAAATCAATTTAACATCTAAACCTCTAAAATTGTTTGAGCTCCATCCAATGTACTTATTTTTTATATGCAGAACTTTAGAAATCTTGACAAACATTTATTAATTTCACAATTACAAATATATCATATCAAGTATTCAATCTTTAAGTAATGTTAACAATCATATGTTGAACAAAACAAAGCACTATAATGAAAATAACTTGCTAGAAAATCTTTAAATATTTTCAATAAATTTCATTGTAACATAAAATCAAGTAATATACAAACAAGCCATTTAATGCATCATTTCAAAAACAACCCCCAAATGAACGCAAGAAAAAAAACTGTAGCTAAAAAAGGGAGACTTGTAGAATGAGAACCCAAAGATACAAACTGAAAAAAAATTCAAAGATCAAGCTAACAACGGGAGAGTAGCATTCTGGGAAAGATATTTATGTAATATAAGGCATATCCTCAAGTTAAAAACCAAGGAGAAAGTACCTTTGTCTCAAATCCAAAAATGTTAGAATAGAAGCAGACATGATGAACAAACAGATACAAGTGTCCCTGAAAATATAATTCAGAGGTCAGAAATGCTGAGAGTTACAACCCTAGTTAAGTCAAAAACACACACCATCATTGAAGCCTACTAACTGTTCTTCTATAAATTTAAGATTCATTGTCTTACGATAAAAATTAAAAGAATTCACATACATGTACACCTGCACATGCACACACACACACAGATATATATATATATATATATATATATATATATATATATATATATATATATATATATATATTTATATATAATCCAAATCTCAATAAAATATTAGTCAGCACTTAATATGAAATTAAAACAGCAGATATATGTTAATGGACATGTATGAGAAATAAAATAAATGAAATTTGAGGTGACATAAGCGACAATTACCTGGAGAAGTATATTTTCCTGAAGGGCACAATTGAAATCCTGAACGAGGACCTATACAGACGATAAATATAGTCACACGTTTTTTTACAATAAATATTGTGGAAACTTGCAATTAAATGCACGAGTTTTATCAAGTTTCACAGAAAATGAAAAAACTTCATACAATCGAAATTGCAAACTTAACTTCCCATAAGATGTGATGATTCATCATCATTATTTTATAAGTTAACCTATAATTACAAGAGTGTTGTTTATTTTGGTAACTGAACGTCCATAGAAACAAATAACCACGATTGTCCTACTTTAAACGCTAACTTATCAATTAAATCACCTGAATTCAGATTGGAAAGTGAAATAGTGGACAGCTACAAATATTATTATGATACAAAAAAATTAAGCATAATCAAGTTTCAAATGGCACAAGTACAAAACAAACTGATGAAGAATGCAAGCGTTCTGCAGCAATATTCAAATGAAATTATCTGGGTTTTCAGCTAAAATAGCTAATAATAAATGGCCTGATTGAAACAATTCTACCAGAAGACGAATAATGTCCAATGTAAGTTATAGGATTGTGATCACTGCCAAATGTAAATAATAACTAATAATAGCATATGCATGAGCACATTAGTGCAATAGAATGAACATGCAAATTTCATTGTTTCATGTAACAGTAAAGAACTTGGATTGTCCAAGCATCGTTCTTAAATACAATTGTTATGATCCTCCGTAAGATAGAATAAACCATGTGCCTTTGTTCCTATGCGAGTACAAATTCAAGAACAGAATTTATAACCTTTTGAAAAACAATCTTCTATACTTATCATTCCATCATTTTAGTCACCACTACCAACAATATCCCATCTTCTTTATTTCTTTAACTAACTTCTTCACAGCATTCATCCTCCTATAAATCTACAAAAAAGTATTAGTATATCTCCATTTGAGTTTCATAAATTGTTCATCAAGAAAACTTGATTTCACCCAAAAATATCCCAAGAACTTGCCATGAACAACATATAAGAATTTTACTGCAGATTTTGTGCGCAACATTTTAAACGATAATGAGCAGAGCTGTCAGTATTTCATACATGGGAGGGCACAACAATAATACCAGTGCGCTATTTTCCACAACATAACTGAGCATCATGCTGATGGTATTAGAACTACAATACATGAAGGTTGTTGCAACAATGTCATCTCAAACTATATAGAGAAGGCATCTGCAATATAAACAAGCTTTAGAGCCATGTAAATCTACACAATCAAATACAACATTAAATTCTGATTCAACAAAACTGAAGCACTTAAAGCTTCATCAAGCAATTGCAGACGTACATATGACATCCTCTAAGAGAAAAATCATCCAAGATCATTTTTCTGAATGCACCCAAACTAATTTAGTTCTCAAATTTCAACAGCTCATCCCCACTTGAGGATCCACTGCCTATTAACTCAAGTGCTCATTAATTCTGCTTGGGAACTTTGCAACATTTTACATGCAATGATTCTCATAGCATCACAGCATGTTCTTTCCTATGAAGAAAACCAATTTGTATGTTATATTTTATTAAGGATTCTTGCCATCAAAAAAATGAATCAGACCCAAACTTTTACAAATTACTTTATGCCGATCCCTATAGCTTGAGAAGGGAGAAGATATTTTGGTCAGTACATAGCCTTTTTAAAACTACTGGACAATGATATTGACATGTAACTTACGGATACTGACAGATTTGTTTCTTAAACAATTTCAAGCAATAATCATTTCATTCAGCAGATGATATTATTCAAAATATTCTATAAACTCAGACTGAAACGTTATAAAAGCATTTCACTAATAATGTCATATCTATTGTCTTTTAAAGGCAAGTGCATCCTAATCAATCCTTAATTAGGTGATGAGGCTACTCTTATCATTTTTGCTAAAGGGACAAAGTTTACAAGGAAATGTCAATCGATAATGGTTTTTTAACCTGCAAATTTTACTATAAATAAACTGGAGAATACTGCAGGGGGGTTTAGTTGGGATTATAATTAAAAATAAAAATAAATAAAAACAAAAACAGAAACAAAAACAAAAACAAAAACAAAAAAATTAAATCAAGCCCAAAAAAATATTAGCCCAAAGCTCCCAAGGGTTAATCAGCTAAAATAAGCAAATACAATAAGAACTTTAAAACTAAGAAACCAAAAAATATGGAGAAAGTTCCTTCAGCTGCACTTCATAGGTCGGCCAACCAGTTCTGGAACATCAAGCGATCAGTAGTTCTAAAAATCTATAAGGAAAGTATGATATATTATCAAGTAAAGCAAAACCTGACGCATCTCCTTTTTCCAAGCAACAGCAGGCAACATGAAGCAAAAGATCTACTCAAGCCAAATGGGAGTGAAAGCATCCACGAGCAATGTAAAGACAATTCCACAGACAAGCCTACAAGTGGCTCAAGCTACTGTCAGCATCAATACTTACACCCCAAGATCAAACAAGCCTCCACAGAGATAAAGAACCGCAAGAAAGGGAATAACCATCAGTAGTTCTAAGAATCTATAAGGAAAGTATGATATATTATCAAGTAAAGCAAAACCTGACGCATCTCCTTTTTCCAAACAACAGCAGGAAACATGAAGCAAAAGATCTACTCGAGCCAAATGGGAGTGAAAGCATCCACAAGCAATGTAAAGCCAGAATTCCACAGACAAGCCTACAAGTGGCTCAAGCTACTGTCAGCATCAACACTTACACCCCAAGATCAAACAAGCCTCCACAGAGATAAAGAACCGCAAGAAAGAGAAAAAATGCCCCCAGTTAAAGAAAAGTAAGGCAAGATTATTTCCTACAATTAGGGCCACTAAAAGATTATCCAACGCTGCCACTGACCTGAGATCAATTGAGCCCCAGCCCAACAACAAAGGAGATCTTTACTAAAAAAACTACCCAGGAGCTAAATCATACCCAATCCAGAGTACTACCAGCAAATAACATTGAATCAGTCCCCAAAAGTCAAAACTAGAATCGAATAAGAGGAAGTTGACTGTGATCAAGTATATAGATACCTTTGAGAGGAGAGGGGGAGCATTGCCATAAAAAACAGAAAGCACAACACTATGAATACCTCTATTAGCAAGCCAGTCAGCAGCGGCGTTACCTTCCCTCCATATGTGAGTAAAATGGAGTAATCAAACTTCTTAAGCATATAATGGATTTTTTGTAAGAGATAGCAATTATTCCAATCCCCAATGGATTTCATTTTGAAAAGCTATATAAGACTGAGAGCATCACACTCAATCCAAACATTATGAGCACCAATATCATCACACAGATAGTAAGACCTAAAAGAAGCTCTCTGATTTCAACCATGATTGATGAAACAGCGTTAACCTTTTAGCAAAAGGCATAAATCACTTAACTTTTGTGGTCACATAAGAGGCCTCCCACATCGGTAAAATTATTGCTGCCCTTATAACACCCATTAAAATTAAGTTTAAAAACCACAATAACAAGTTTGCGCCACCAAACAAAATTAGTTTAATATGCACAAAGGGCTTTTAGATATATCAAGAAAAAATTGCTGCACCACCCATCACCTTAAGATTTTAGTAGCCAATAAGGTGAGAGGTGACCGCAGTTTCTATGTAGTTTGTCACCTTCCAAATCACACGGTCAGCATCAAATTTAAAGTTTTGACGCTTGCAAATGTATTGTTCTTCCCAAATGTGCCAGATAATTAATGACATGACATGGACCCTAATATGCCCGTGAGAAACAAAATTGCCAGAGTTTCCCGACAGCAAAAAAGATTAAAAGTTCAAATTAAAATTTGGCTTACGCCAAACAAGTTAGCAAAGAAAGACCATACTTTTATAGCTTTGGAGTTGTTAATGAGAAGCTATTCCGTACTTTCAATTTTAGACAAGCAGCAAAAACATCTAAAGACAATACAAAGACTATGCTTTTCAAGAGAACCATAAGTAGGAATAAAATTGTGTAAGCTACGTAGAAAAAGGTAACAGCGTGACATATAGTGTTATGCAAGAAACTGAAATTATTTGCCCTAAGCCTAAAAATATTGAAAGCCCGTTTAAAAAAAAATTGAGAGGGAGCGTTAACTTTCCATATGAGAATATCCATTTCTCCAGCGCCAAAAGAAAAAGCAGCAATTTCAACAATGTTAGCACTACCAGGAAAGACCTCTCGGAGCTTTTACTTATATGCTGTTGATTACCCAAACAAAACTCAAGAACTTTACTAGAATTATGAATTAAATCTGGAAATCTGAGAGCAAGGCTATATTCTCCAAACCAACAATCGTGGCAAAAGAACATATTTCCTTCCTCGAGTAGCCAGACCATGTGATTTTCAGTAGCAATTTTGAACTTATTGAGCCTTCTCCATAAAGTAAAGCCACTAATCCTAAAATAGACACTAAGAGGATGAGAGTCCTTACAATGTTTATTATTCATAAGAACTGCCCCACAAACTATTCTTAATTCTGAAATTCCACCAGTTCTTTATGTTGACAATCCACCTTCAGAAACAGTTAGACAGGCATCTTCCCATTTACACCAAAGTTTTTTTTGCCCCACTTGGAGCCCCATAAGAATTTATTTAAAAAATTTCAATTCGGTGCAGCACAGCATTAGGAGGCCTGAGCATAGAAAAAGATAAAAAGGAATAGTACTAAGGGTACTCTTGAGTAAAGCTAGTCTACTACCAAAGAATAAGATTTTACAAGTTTATTAATCAGTATTACCGTTATTGGAAAATGTTCACAAATTTAATAATCAGTGTACTAGAAGTTCAGAAAAAATATAATTATAATATAAATTAAATAATACTATAGCATCATCATCATCAAAGAAATAGCTATTATATAAAGTTTGTGGAAGTAAATGTTAATTTTTTTTGACTTTTTAGCATTTTATATTTTCACGTCCTTAGTTTTCTTTTTCTAAACATTATTGTTATTTAAAATTAAGATTCACTCATGAAATTACAATATAACTCGCCTACGACACTTAACATTTTTCAGATTGTAAGTTCAAAGATAAAGTGCGAGTTGATAAGATCTGCCATTACAGATGAATTTCACTTGATATGTATATTTTTTTAAGATTTGTTTCTTTCCATTCTTGCTTTGATTTGTTTTATAAAAAAAATATTTACCTGATGATTTAGTGTCACTTTTATTTGATTTGGAGAACTATTAGTTTGATTATAATAAAAAAACTATGAATGTAAGATTTATGCCTGTCTTTATATACCTTTGTTTCCTGAAACTTATCAGGTAGGGTTTTCAAAAAAGTATTAGAGCCACGGTTTTAATGAAACTTTGAATTAAATGAAAGAGTCATATGATGAATCTAATCTTGTGCTTATTTATAGTTGTATATTTCCTTTAATACTTTTAGAGTGCATGCACTTAGATTTATTCTATTTTAACCTTAAAGACCCTTGAAAAATTGATAAAAATATGGCTAACAAAAGGATTGGAGAAAATTAAGGTAATGAAAACCTAGTGAGCTCATGTGGTATCAATTGGAACAAGATGTGTAGCAATTATATATGCAAAATTTTTTGCTCAAATGATGCCACGGTGAACCAATCCATGCAAAGCTCTCGACATCAGGCCAACCAAAATTTTAGAATCGTAGCAAATAAGTTGTTTCGATAAAATCGGACCTGCTCATTTCGTAGGAGCAAGCTCTCGATTGTAGCTAGGGATTGGATATGCAAAATCGAGAAGACCCTTAAAAGCATGGTTTGCCCATAAAAAATAAAAGTCATGTTAGAGACATCATTCCTCGACGGCAAGGCTGAACATTAGGGGAGGAACCAACAAAATGAGAAATGTGATGGATTATCATTTAAGAGTTCACGACAATCTTTAGAGAATGGTACATGCCACCACTGTCAAACGCAAGTTGCAGCTCAAATTTTAAGAGCATGTAAAGGAAATCACACTATTTCTCAACACGATGAAGAATTCACAAGATTGTACCGATTTGCACTACATTTAATCCTGGTAGCTATAAGAAATGTGATCGCTTATTAGATGGATTAAGAGATGATATCAGACAACCACTAGTTCTATTTAAAATCAAGAACTTCTTAATACTAGATGAGAAAATCAGACAAATAAAAATGGAACCATTCCGAGGCATAAAGATCTTAATAAGAAGAAAGTCAATACATTCAAAAAGGATTGCTCTCCTTAAAAAAAAAATACATAAACTTCAAGATATTTAAAGTTACATCAGAGCGATAGTTTATAAGAAAAAAAATTCAAATGTAAAATCACATATAAGTGAGAGTATCTCTATAAGGAAAACATGTGCTTTGGGTGCCATAAGCCTAGATACCCTAGTAACTTTTGTCATATGTGTACTTAAAATCCTACACCTGAATCCAAGGCTGGATGACAATTTATGGAGTAAACTTTCTTATGATACTGATTGGGGCTGGTAATGAAAATAATAAAGAAATAAAGAATAGTAATTGTAATGAGTATGATAATGACTTTTGACACTGAGCTCCTAAAATGATCACACAAAAGTACGAACGGTCGTATTTTTTTTCAAAAGAGAAGAAGTTATAAGGAAATATCATTTCGTAATGGTTTTTTTTTAACCTGTAAATTTTACTAATAATAATTTGGAGAATATAGCAAGTGGATTTGGTTGGGATTACAATTAAAGGAAAATTAAAATAAATAAAAACAAAAACAAAAAATCAGAAAAAATCCGAACCAAGACCAAAGTAAGATTAACCAGAAGCTCCTAAGGGTTTATCAGCTAAAAGAAACAAATTAAATAAGAACTTCAAAACTAAGAAACCAAAGCAAAGGGAGAAAAATCCTTCAGCTGCAGTTCATACGCCGGCCAACCAGCTCCAGAACTTCAAGACAATAGTATGATATATTACCAATTAAGGAAAAAACTAACGTATCTCCTTTTTGCAAACAACAGCAGGCAACATGAAGCATATGATCCACTTGAACCAGACGGAGATGAAAGCATCCACAAGCTACAGGGAAAGTATGCTATATTACCAAGTAAAGCAAAACCTAACGTATCCCCTTTTTCCAAACAACAGCAGGCAACATGAAGAATATGATCTACTCGAGCCGGATGGAGATGAAAGCATCCACAAGCAATGCAAAGCAATGTAAAGCCAGGATTCCACAGACAAGCCTCCTAATAGCTTGAGCTAATGTCAGCATCAACGCTTACACCACAGGATCAAACAAGCCTGAACAGAGATAAAGAACCGCAAGAAATGCATCCAAGAAAGAAAAAAAAGCCCCAGTTAAGGATAAGTAAGGCAAGATTATTTCTGACAACTAGGGCCATGAAAAGATAATCCAATGCTGCCACTGACCTGAGATCAACTGAGCCCCAAGCCCAATAACAAACCAAAATCTCTACTAACCAAAATTACTTAGTAACTAATCCACACTCAATCCAGAGTAATACAAGCATAAAACATTGTGTCAGTCCCCAAAAGTCAAAACTAGAGTCAAATATAAAGAAGTTGACTGCGATCAAGCATTCAGATAGCTTTGAGAGGAGAGGGGAGAGTATTGCCATAAAAACTAGAAAGCACATCACTATGAATACGTCTACTAGCAAGCCAGTCAGCAGTGGCATTATCTTCCCTCCATATAATGGATTTTTCATAACTTTCTAAGCATATAATGAATTTTTGTTAAAAGACAGCAATTATTCCAATCCCCAATGGATTTCATTTTGATAATCTATATAAGACTAAGAGCATCACACTCAATCCAGATGTTATGAATACCAATATCCTCACAGATACTAAGACCTAAAAGAAGCCCATTGATTCAACCATGATCGATGAAACAGCAGTAACCTTTTGGCAAAAGGTAAGAATCACTTTACCTTTGTAGTCACGTAAGAGGCCGCCCACAGCAACCAAATTATAGCTGCCCTTAAAACACCAATCTACATTAAGTTTGAGAACCTCGATAACAGGTTTGCGCCACCAAACAAAATTAATTTTATAAGTACAAAGGGGTCAGTGTCATAAGAAAGTTTACTCCTAAACCCTAAGTACAAAGGGGTTTAGATATATCAAAAATAAATTCCTAAGCCACCAATCACCCTTAAGATTATAGTACCAATAAGGTGAAAAGTGATCACAGTTTTAATGCAGTTAGTCACCTTCCAAATTACACGTTCTGCATTAAATTTAAAGTCTTGATGCTTGCAATTATTTCGTTCTTCCCAAATATGCGAGATAACTAGAGCCATGACAAGGACCCTAATATGCCCATGCGAAACAAAATTACCGGAGAGTTTCCAAGAGAGCAAAAAAACTTTGAGTTCAAATTAAAATTTGGTTTTAAGCCAAACCAGTTAGCAAAGAAAGACCATATTTTTATAGCCCTGGTATTGTTAATGAAAAGCTGCTCCATATTTTTCAATTTTAGGCAAGCATCAAAAATATCTAGGGACAATACAAATACTATGCTTTTCAAGAGAACCAAAAGTGGGAATAAATTGTGTAAGCTACGCCAGCAGAAAAAGAAAACTAAGGGACATCTAGTGTTATGCCAAAAGGAACCTCCAATCGACCCCAGACCTTCCAGAAAGCCCCGATCAAAGCCACGTAGCCTCACGCATCCAGAAGGATATTTTCTGTCAGCTATGCTTGATCCTAAAAGCCAAGAGAATCTAGGCCATTGAACTCATTGCTTGTAGCCATCAATCCCCATTAATCAAACCCCCGTGCTATGTTGGAATGAGGCTATAAAAACCCTATAAATGTTGAGAACCTTTTTTTAGCCTACCTGGAGCCTTGAGATTTCAATTAACCTTGAAACTTCTCCATCTTTCTTTACCTTTGGAAATTGTGCACAAGAAAAGTGCAGTTCAATTATGTACAAGAAAGAATGCATAATAAAAATGTAAAGCATTTTATAAGCCCAAGTTCAAGTTCATTGCATTAGTACATTCAAATATGAATACAAATTTAACTATCCCACTTTATAAATGACCTTTTATATTAACTTAATAGTTTCATTATCCCGGAGACTTAACACAAGGATAGAAGCCTCTTTTGTTAGAACTTTCACCCATTGCCACTTTCCCTAAGAGAACATTCAATCGTCTCCTTCTAAATAAAGGTGGATACATAGTGGTTAGTGGTTTGTTCTTAAGTTGCACATTTCACTTGTTCAAAAATGTTTATACACAAGGTCAACAATTGGTAGTTCAAAAAATAAATTAAGACTAAATTCTCCAATTCTTACAATTTGAGAGATTCTCATATCAGTGCATGAGGCCTTCCATCTTATGATGATGTCAATTGAACCAGTAGTTAATGATTGCAATTTATGCTCTAAATTCTTTGTCTACTATTGCACTCTTTTGTTGTCATGCCGATAAATATGACCTTATCTTATAATAATGATATTTCTATGCTACTCTGATCAAACAATCTCTTTCCCAACATAGACAATTCAGTACTCCAATTCTTTAGCCTATCAAGTTCACTTATGACCTCAATTTGGAATCACTCTTTCTATATGGAACTCGTACTATGCATTGTTTCAACTACAAAAAGCTAGGGGACAAACTCCAATGGCTTCCCAATTTTGATCAGACTTGTTCTTCGATATTTCTACTCGGGAATCCAGCCCACCAGTGTTGTTGGTTAGCAACACCAACAAAGGTTTTATTCTGATCTTGAAGTTACACAACTATTATATTTGTGGATTTAGAGTTGTGATCTTTAATTAGGTGGAAATTATCAATGTCACTTAAGACATCATTTGAGTATAGAAAATTTGAAGTAAACTTCAATCATTGCTCAAAGTCTACTTTCTAAGACTTCTCATTTGTCTCTAAATTTGATGATGTTGCTTCATTTTTCACTCATGTTATCATTATCATCTTCAAGCTCAAGGGATGAGAGACAAATGTAACTCGTTTCTTGATAGACCTACTTTATTAGGGTCAATGCACAAAGGAGCGATAAAATAACCTAAAAACTAGGCATAACACATTATGCTTTCCAACGTATACACAAGAGTTTGAGCATTGGTTTTAGTTGCAATGTTTTATAAAAATTCCTTGACAATAAACTTCTTGAGTCACAAATAACAAAAGATTTTACCTCATCAAGCACATCTACAATTACTTGTAACCATTTTCCTTCTAAAATTTTTTGCCCTTTTTGAGAAAATTCATTTTATTGTTCTTTGTATTGAAGATCATTGTCTTAATCAACCATGATTAGAAATGCTAAAAATTTATTTCCATAATGGAGTAGAAAAAGGGTCATGCATGTGGCACTAAGTTGAAAGACAATTTTTCAAAAATTATTCTTTCAAAGAAAGCTCAAACTAAGTGCTTTCCTCTCAATCTCACGAGCAAGGATTCAAATGTAAGGTGTCATTGTGTCAAGTTCAACCAGAGCCAGATCTCAAGCTCTGCTCAACCATTTTTTAAGCTCAACTCAACCATTTTTTTTGAGCTCGAGCTCCTTAAGCCCATAAATAAGGCTCGAGGTGGAACTCATAATAAACTCAAGCTAAGCAAGCTAGCATGTTAGGTTTTATACAAGCAGAAATCATAGGCTAGGCTTTAATAATATATTAATGATTTAATAATTCAATTTATATGTAAATTAATTATTATAAAAAAAATGCTACACTTCCTAGGCATATCCCAATCATCCCAAAAATAGCAAAAAGGTTGAGTGTGACTATAGAGAAATACGCGATGGGTACATTATAAAGTGCACAATATTAATCTCCTTTTGGCATATAAACGCATCATATTATGAACCAAAATAGTGGAATTTACCTTGGGCAGTATAGAAAAACTCTATACTAAAATACTGTACAAAATGAGATAGTGTGATTCACAAGGTACCAATGTTTCTTAAGAAGAAGAATCGGCATGTGATGCTATGAAAGCATTATAGGCATGCCAGCTTTACTACAAGCATGGTTCATTAATGGTTTCATAACAGGAGTTTAAGGAGCTAGAGCTGCGAGTCAAGAAACTCAAGCTTAGGATGAGCTGTTTCATTAGCATGACACAACAATCCTAGGAGTACCATATGTCAATTCTTCTTCTCAAGCATGGTAATAACGCTGGCATGCCTAAAATGATTCCATAGGACCATATGTCACTTCTTCTCAAGAAACATTACAAAAGTATCTTGTGTTGCAAATGAAATTCAACCATTTCACAATAATCCTAGGGGTGTGATCATTGTGCCTCAGCTATGAATGTTTGTTCACTGCATATATTGTTGCATACATAGCAAAAAGTGCATGAACTGCAACCCTTTCCACTGAAAGGGGGTCAACAATGATGATAGTTGAGTGCTCCTTGGAAATATTATCTCTCCCAGCACCTTTTTCTTTACCTCAACTACAATAAAACAAGCGTTTGACACAACAGTAGACATAGACTATAAATCCAAACTATGTAAGCCTTTAGTTTCCTTTCTTTTTTAACATCTATTTTGTGTGCTATTGTTCTCTGGTGAAACCAGTGTACTATTTCTCCTCTTTATCAACACAGGTCGATCCAAATAGCAACCCACCGGCATTGAGAAGATTCATGAGGAGAGCACTCCATGACAATTTCCCATGGAACTAGCTAAACAATGAGATGAAGTTCCAGTCAGATTTTTTAAACCTAGAGAAAGCGTCACAAGATTGTCAATTTTATCTTTCAGGTATACATTTAATAAAAAAAGATCGCCCTGATTTAAATTGTCAAAGAAAAATCGACAAAATCACCACCTTTTATAGACTAAGATCAAATACCAGAAAAATGATATCATTCACACAAGAAAATCAACACTATAAACACAGATCAAAAACAAAAGCCACAAAATCACAGCAAGCAGTCACCAATTCACCTCATCTGGGGGAAGGCGGAACAGAAGGCGGTATTCCTCGCTCCTAGCCGATATCACCTGCGTCCTCGACAAGCCGATCAGCAACTCAAATTACAGAATGCGATCACCCAGAAGCAAAGGAACAGAGCTATAGGCCATTATTACCAGCACATCGGCTTCCTTCTTCTCAGAATTTTCACCAGAGTGGGCAGGCAATGTCTCTGAAGCAGAATCGCCGTCCGATTTCGCCGCCCTGACGGGCGATAAGCGGGCGGATTGCGCCGAGTCCGACGGCAATGGCTCCATCCTCTCCTTGCCCGGCGGAACAACAGCCATGGAACAGGAAACTAAGGTTCCTGCACTAGAGTTGGACGGCGACGGAGTTGAAGGAGGATGTCCGTCTGGTATGGATTTTGTTTTATATCATGGTGATTACTGCTTACCCAGTTCCAACTTGGAGTACTCGTGGGGGTGTGTATCCACGATGGCTGGAACTCCAGTAAGTTAACAAGTCTTTATTAGCTTAATTAATAGGAGCGTTGAAGCATGGAGTTGAAGCGTGCATTCTACCACTTTGTATGACAGAATACTTGGTATAAAATTGAATTTTCCTTGACAAAATTGTTAGGTTGATCTGATTATTCAGTTTAGGGTTGGATTGAACTTTTAGGTTGACCAAGATAATTCAAAATCGACTGGACTTGACCAATTTATTTGACATTCGGTCAAATAAGTCAGATTTGGATCACTTTTATGTCCAAACTAGTTTGGTAAGAGTTGAATTTGGTCGATTAAGTGTTTAACTTGTGCATTTCTGTCAAAGAAAGTAGGGTTTGGATCAGTCATATTAGTATGAGAATTAGATTTTGGTTGTGGTTTTGTAACGACACGAAGATCAATATTGAGAAATTTTAAGTAATAATTCAAGAATAAACATTCATTACAAAAATTACTAATTAAAATAATATTCATACATCACAGAACTAAAAATTTAAATTAAAGTTATACAAATTAACTGAACTTAAATAAATATAAAATTATATATAATTCAAATAATGAGTCTTAATCTCACTCTTGATAATAAAATCTTTTCTAATTCTTGAAATCAAGTTAGCTTAGACTTCTATTTCTCACTACATGTATTAATTATCAACATTATCAATTAGGCAAGAATACATAGAGCATCTAAAAGTATTAATTTCTAGTATTTTATATAGGTTACAAAATCAAAATAATAAAGTGTGAATGAAACATTATCATTATAATTTAAGGGTTATGCTAATTTCAACAATAAGTAATTGGCAATGTCCAAACAGCTCAAATAATTTCAAAGAAAAAATATAAATTGACATGAATATAAATAATTTAACATAAATTATTATGTGACATAAATATATCATTTTTGGTCAATGACCCCCAAACTTCATTGGAAAACCCAGATATTAGCATCAAAATTATTCTATGAAGGTATACAATCATCCGCTAATAATTGTTCACTTAAATATTATTTTGGTGAGTATTTTTTCTGGATCTTCTGTCTCTTTTTAGTGAACTAGATCCATCCATATTTTTTTATGGATTGTTAGCAAACTCTACCTGTATATATTTAGTTTTATTCTACCTCCAAAGGCTATCACCATATATATTTGTCACAAACATTTATAAAAAGTAAAAATACAATTTAACATAGCATAGTACATGCAATGGTGGTACATGATAAGTTCAAGATTTATAAAGAAATAAATGAAGAAATATAATCAAATTCATGTTAGGATGACCAACTTTGATGGATTTTTTTTTATATTCAGGTAAAATGATAAGTTGACCAAAATTTGGAATAAAACTGAAATTCTGTAAGAAAACCGCTGTAGCGCACCAAGGAGGATCGAACACGAGAACCTCACCTCTATCGCGCGCTACAACGGCATTTATAAAACTAAACTCAGCATATGAATATTTAATAGAACCGCCACAGCGCGCTGTAGCGGATTCGATACGAAAGTTCAGCGGCTACCGCGCGCCACAGCGGACTGAAAATAAAATGAAAATTTATTGATCTGTTTTCGCACGCTGCAACAGATCCGATACGAAAGTTCAGCCGTTATCGCGCACTACAGCGGAATTAGACTTAGCAGCATTCTTAATATATCTGCTACCGCGCGCTGTAGCGGATTCAGTATGAAAGTTCAACTACTACCGCGCGCTACAGCGGGACAAGAGGGTTGAACAGATAAATGAAATAAAATTTAATACATCTGCCATAGTGCGCCCAGAAGGATTGCATTTGAAAAGCTATGCGCTACAGTGCGCCCAAGCGCGCAACGCTCACCGTATTTTCAGTCTGACCAAGCATTAATGTCAATATAAGGAAGGCCACCCATTTGCCTTCTCTAGCTGTTTGAAACTCCAACTCAATTAATTCCTTATATTTTCTTAAGAGAATATCAGAATAATTATAATTGTAAGCCATTAAAACAAGGGAGTTGGAAAGGTGGCAGATTTAATTGCAAAGGGCTGGAGGCTGGCCTATTTATGATGTTATGCAAGTCTAAGATGGGGTTCCATTCTTTGACACTCTCAGATCTGAAATTAAAAGCCTACCGTAAGAAAAGAATATGAGGCCCTCACCAAGGAAGGAAAAAGATAACCATTGTTGTAAAGAGAAAGGAAGAACATCATCAAGGGCTAGAAGGGAAGAAAATTGGAAGAAAGGAAGAACCCGAGAACGCCAATACGGACTGTTCCTAGTATTCTTCTTAACCTCCTTTTGATTTTTTTTTAGTAAAACTATGAAAGGGTTCTTGTTCTTGTATGTTTATTCCTCTATTTCTGTTGTAATTGAAGGCTAAATCCTCCTTGAGGAGGGTTAGGCTGTAATAACCCAAGGTTGTTACCCAACTTAATTTTAGCTTAATTATATCTTAATTAAGTTCATCTAGCCATTAGAATCAAATCATGAAGCTTTGGAGCAATTCGGAGCTCAATCGATTATTTTGGATTATTTTAATATTTAATTAATTATAAAATTAATATATTTAATTTGACCTCAAAATCAAAATCCAACATTGTCGTTGCGATCGTTACCCCCAAATTAACTATGGGTGATGTTTTGAACGCGTTTGGAAGTCGTCAGATTTTCGCAAATATTTAATATAATTAAACACCCCGAAATTAAAATAACTAAATAATCGTCAGAATCAAAATCTGACTTCACCGTTGAATTCCTCACCCCCAATTTAGTTAGAGGTGAATTTTTGAGATTTTTTAGAACATGTTTATTAAATCTGAATTTTTTAAAAAATTAAATATTAGAAATGAATAATTATTTATCTATTTAAATTTATTCTCTTTATTTCCTTCCTTTTCTTCTTCTTGGCTAGATCTCACTTTTCTGCTCCATTAAATTTGAGTTTTAAATCATTAAATAAATAAATAAATTAAATTAAAAGCTTTAAATAATATATTTATTTTTCTTTATTTTTTTCTTCCATGGCTGAACCTCATTTTTCCTCTTCCCCTTCCTTTCCTCTAATGCAAGTAATTATTCCTAACCCTCCCTCTTCCCCTTCTTCTCCTCTAATGCATGCAATTACTTCTAACATTCCATCATCCCCTTCCATACTTGATGAGAGAATTCAAGGGAGAGCCAAGCTCTCCTCCTTTAAATGGAGGTTCAGCCATCTCTTCCTCTCCATGACCGAGCACTCCTCCTCCTCTCCATGGCCAAGCCACCGCCTTGTCATGCAGCTCCTCTCCCTTGAGCAAAATACAGCTAGCAAGGTATCTTTTGTACTCATAGCTTTTATTAGGTTGATAGCTGTTATACTTATAAATTCATATGTTACAACCTTTTTTTTTGTTCATTGGCAAACTTTATAGTCGATTTCAGCAAGGTATCTTATGATACTCATAAGATTTATCAAGTTTTTAAGATTAATATTTAACAACTAGATTCAGCAATTATATTTATTATACAACTATATTTTCAGCAATTATATAGAGCATATTCAGCCAAATTATTTATCATTCTGGAGCTATCTTATACTTCAATAATTGTAATAGAGCTCTACCATCTCATTTTTTAGTGCATAGCACATCATATTCCTGCTAATAGAAGGCTTGCAATAGTGATATAACGATACTACTTTACTTGTTAATATTTAGGTTTGATCATGGAGCTATATATTTTTTTAAAATAACTGAGTAATATGTTTGTGAAGATCTATTCAATATATTTTCTTATAATTTCATATATTACACTAGCTATATTATTTGCTTTAGGAACTCGAGATCTTTCTTAAAGTCTTACCAACTAAATTATTATATGTTGCTGAAATATATGCTCATTTATAATTATGGTTATGATAAGCAATAGCATGTTTTGCTTCTGAATATTATTCTACTTTGCTAGTCTCAACTTTAACATATTATTCTTTATATATTAGCTATCTATCACACCATTCTATTTTGTTAGTTTCAACTTCAGCATGCATCTCTCTTTTATTGGTCAATTAATCATTTCAAATTTGCCGCATATACTTTTATTTGTCATCCTTCATCTATTTCCTCCGCATCGTTTATAATTAGAGCTATTGATAGTCATCCAATTAATTGCTATGGCTGTTGTTAATATAATGTTCAGAAACTAGAGAAATTTAAATGACTTTATGTTATGCAAATGTTCTATTCTTAATCAAGATGCAATTTCTTTTATTATTTTGATGAAATTCTTAATTGTAATATCTCAAATGAATACTCATGATTTAATATTCATTGCCCTTTGGAGTTGGGTTAAGTGACACCATTGCGTTCACCTTAATCAATTATTAAAAGATCATATTATATGTGCTTCCCTTTATATTTCATAATAATATTGGTTATCATTCTTACCAAGCTATTTGATGCTAACTTTTAGGTCTCTTCTTATCATGCTAAGGTTAACCTTATATCATAAGTTATAGGAAAAGATCTAAATAGAGCCCAAGCTAGTCTGAATAAACAACTTTGGTCGAAACAATCTAGCGCTTAGATGAATATTGCCAAAACTTTTGCAGGTGCTGTGAATGTTGCAGTCATCTTAATAATTATTAAGCTGTGACTTCAAATCATTTCCGCAAGGTACGTAAGTACTTAGAACTTGTATTGAGTTTTATAAATTAATTATTTATTTAGTCCTATTTTAAGTGCGTACATCACTTGCATAGTTTTTATTGCAATTTTCACACTTTTATTTTCTTGAATCTTATGCTAGTTTCCATTTAGTTTTGCAAGTTATTTTAAAGGATCAAGTATTTTAATTATATTATGAATGCTTAATTTCATTAAACTCTTATTTATCCCTAATTAAATTTAAGAGATCTTAAGATCTTGATCAAGTGATTTACACTTGATTTAGATCTTAATTTGCCATCAATAATAAATCAATAATTCATTTAATTTGCCATTAACTTGTAATGTAACTCTTGGTCTTAAAGTGATAAGGTTAGAGGTTAACACATAATCTGTCTAATTTAGACCCAAACTCTTAATCACTTAATAAATAAACCTGATTATAAGATAATTTGACTAACATGATTCCAATGATCCATTTGATTTAGTATTGACTTTAATTTATTGAATTAGAAGTGCTAAGGAAATTAAAAAACTGATATGATTAAGCATCTAGACTTGAAGCTTAAGATTATTGATTTCCTCTTAAATAAGACCATTAGCATAAAATTAACTATAAAATATAAGATGATTCATTACAAGATCAAATCCTAATAATATTCTCAATTATATCTCATAATTGTAGTATAGAACTCGATCAAATAGGGCTACCCATCTGATCTAGTTAACCAAACTTAATGAATGAACTTTTAAGATTATATTGAGTGTTTAGATATATGAGATCTTGATGATCTTACATTAGGCTTTATTTGGTATTATTAACAGCCATAACAAAGGATAATACATTGAGGTAAGAAAAACTTTTATAACTTATTGAGGTATAATCTTAGATGATCATTTTAACCTTAGAAGTTGATCTTAACACCTCATAGTAGAAACCACCTAAAGTACTTAGAATGGAACTTATTCCTTGTAGTAGCAATTTACATTGAGTGATCTTTTGATCATACCCTTGGAGCCTTGTATAGGACTCTCCTAATTAGAATAAGGATTGATAGCTTTGATAAATTCTTGTGGATTAAATAGAATCATTTGAACCTAGATTATTAGTTGGGTATAGTATGGTATACCCATAGTGCTGGATTACTCCAGTAATATTCAAGATTTGTTGATTCATCTTAGTGTAAGATTATGTTTGTGTTCAATCCTACAAGTTTAGTCCCACATAGACTTACTTAGACTAACTCATTCAATCCTAAGAGTGTTATGATTAGAGAATTTAGATCATTAGCTTGTTTGAATAAAAAGCACCATCGGGTAATGCCTCCTATTGAAGGTGTGCTTCAAGCAAACTATGTGATCCTAATCACCCTCTTTAGGACACTAAGTATGCTTATGATTTGGGTATTTTAATAGTTTAGCTTGAGATACAAGTTGCCATCAGGTGATGCCTCCTATCGAAGATCGCTTCGTCAGGATGACTTAATTAAACTAAGAGTTAAAAATTACCCTTCTTGGAAACATGCTATATATATGTATACCACCTCCCCATCTTATAATTTAAAATTAAAATCTCAACTTAAGCTAATCATCAAACTAGAATCTAAGAGTCAGAATTTTTTTAGCAGGATTCTGCACATGGGAGACTTTGAATTCATTTTTGGTATTTAAAGCATTTATGGATTTTTTTAGAATTAACTCATGTAGTATAGAAATATGAACATGAACATGATGCATGGATTTCAGTGATGATGGTTAAGTATTAGTAATGATTTATGAGTTACAGAATGTTGCATATATTGACTGGGGAATTTCAGGATGCATTGATATTATGGTAAATTGTATTCCCACTTGGATGTATGTATACATTGGACTGTACGACTCATAGTTGTTCAGTGATAATCCTGTTGCATATCAATTGCATACCGTATTGTGGCATATTTGGATGCATGATTCCAGTGGCATATAGTACAGCATTCGATGTTTTTACATTAGTTTTAGAATACTCGCTATTTTTATTTACTTTCAGCATTCAGTTTACAGTTCAATTTTACTTCATTCAGTTCATACAGTTTCAGTTATTTTGTGCCTTTATAGCTTTTCTGTAATTTTACTTTACTTCAGTTTTGTATGATTTTATACTTTTAGTTATTTTATAGTATTTCTGCAGCTTGATTTCTGTCTTACTATTATGTTGAATAACATCTTTTAAATGCAAGCATATACTATTTTTCTAGCTTTATTGTACTTTGACTTTATAAGTATAATATTATTATTTTTTTGTTGACTTGGCCCTGTCATATATGTACATATGGCAGCATCAAGTTTTAGCTCATATCTTATGCTTGGGGGTGTGCTGGTGATAAAATATCAGGAAAGATTGGTGTTCTGCAAAGAAGGAGATCTTGCTCACTTATTAAAATTTATATTGCTCGTATTTAATTTAGTGTAATAGATGGGTTTCTTTCTTTTTATTCTACATTTTTCTATATTGTATGTGAATGGATATATGTGGATAATATTTGAATGCCTTTTTCTTTATTTTTCTACACTGCTTTACTTATGTTTCTGCTAAGGCCTGGCTCACACTTAGATTAATATCATAGATATATATTGTATATTATCTGTGGTATTAGTTTCAGCCACCACTTGATCGTAGTTGAGTTAGTGTTACTCAACGACGATCAAGAGGCAGCCGTTACATAGGCAGACATTATGTAAAATGTATACAGAATTATTGGTGTTATATGAACTTCTTTCAATAAATAAAATCTACTTTAATTTCTTATCTAGATATGTTCTTATTGCTTACATGTTGTGGATTGAATGTTTATTTCTTATTTTAAGAAATAGGATATAACAAAAACACATTAAATCGCCTATACATTTCAAACTCAAATGGAATGCACATAAAGGACCTCGTCGCAAACACATGTTCGCTGCGCGAGGATTTTCGGTGTAAAACACCTTGAGATTAAAAAGTAAAGGGGTTTTGATAACTCGGATTCTCCTGTGCCCCATTTCTCACCAATTGGCATGAAGCTAAAAATAAGTGCTTTAGTGCTCAGAGCCCTGTAACAAGCTCTTAAGCCTAGACGCACTATTCTTTGAGCCCAGTAGAGATGTTGATGCATGTGAGCCAAAAGCTACCAATCAAGCTCTGTGGCTTAGTATACATCAAAGGAGGTAGATGAATTGTTGAGAGCACATGGATGATGTGACATAGTCCATGTAGTCATACAATTCACTTCCTTAGCTAGAGTGCACATGTAGCATGTGATACCAATTGTGTGGAAATCAAGCTCAAATGATCGTTGAACTAAAACATTTATTTTGATAACTTAGACGTAGAGAATCTTAATATTTTAACTAGTTCACGTGATAACCCATGTTAGGTTGGTAACAACCAATCTAACATCGAATGTATCTTTCCATAGGATCATATTGGCGGTTAAGTAAAATAGTAGTTAAATATATCCATAGCCATTCAAGTATAAGAAATAATATTCATTCAATTTAAAGTAAATAATATATAGAATTTATTATATAACTTTCATTATACCGAAAATAATTATCCTTTAAAGGGGCAATTAGAATTCGTTAATTTCCCGCATCATGACTTTAAACTATATCAGCCTCCTCCAATCGTATTTGATCTGACATTATAAAAATAATGTTGTAGTGCATATTCTAAATACAAAGGATATTAAAAATATTTCTTAAACAAAAGCGGAAGGAAAATTTGATAATAATTGCAAGGAAATATAGTTTATTGCAAATAAAAGATAATCATATTTCTTACAAAATAAATGTCATTTTGTCACATGCCAAGTTTTTAAACAAAAAAGTAATAATATCATAAAAATTCATGTTTATATTTATGTCTATGATATTATGAAATAATGATAGTAATTATGATGAGCAAAGCCAGAACCATGAGGCTGAGTTCATATGCATTTAAGCATAACTTTTATCTGAGTCCCTCTTAAGGGCTTTAGATGGCAACAAACATGCATTTAAGCATAACCTTTACATGGGCCACCCTCAAAGGCTCCAGATGGCATCCTGAAAGCTCCCGAGGACTAACATTATCCCTAACCTATTCATGCTCCATTTCGAAACCCTTTTTGTAACATTCACAAGATACATAAATATCATTTTGTTTTTCTTACATTATTAGTAGTAAGAATAACACATTAAGTAACAATACAAAATAGGCTCAAAGCGATGCTTAAGCAGCAATGAAAGTAAAAGCATATAAAGTAATATCCAGTATATCTTTTATGTTTTAACTTAACAAGATGATTCACTCACAACTTCGATGTATCTGCAAAGGTTATAATTAGAATTCTATTAAACCTTGAAAGTGATATTTTCAATGAATCATATTTTCTCAATATACTACCTATCTTTTTGTTCTCATATCCTTCCCAAACCTTGATTTAAATATCATAAATAGAAGGTGCATTACAACAACTTTACTTAAGAGTCTAAAACTGGTGATTTAGAGATTTTATGGCAATAATATGGCGCAATATGTCAATATCAATTTAATCAAACCATGTACAAAAGTTTCTCAACCTTAAATTATGCTAGAGCATGATAAACATGTATTGATTTGTTTAATCAATATTTACTTATAACTCTTGAAGTTTCAACTTCTATAATTAAGCAATAACATTTCCACGGGGTGCAGGATGGTTAAATTTTTAGGAAAAGAGGATAATTGGTGACCCAACTATGGGTTAAGAAGTTACATATTACTTATCTTTATACCAAATTCAGTATTTCTATGTTATCCTAATTAAATAATTCACATTTAACTCATCCAAATTTATGATTCAAATATAAATTTTATTTTAATCCTTAAATAAGGGAATAAGGTGATTTGATATTTTTAAGTATTTTCGGATACCCCGAAGATCTATAACAAGAGCTAATCACATTAATTAGACAATAACACAATACTTCAAAGTTCTTGAGTGTAGTTTGTAATTTATAAATTTTTCTTAAATAAAACAATTTGACTTTTATTTGGAGTACTATATACGATTCGATTTATTATTAAAATCCTATTAAAGAAGTCGAATAGAGGAGGGGGGGTTTCGTACCTTTTACGATCGGTCGAGCGCATAGGAGGATTGGCGCAGAGGGTGGATCGGCCTAACAGAGAAGAATCGGTGCTGGGAGAGATCGTGCGGAAATGTCGTGCGCAGAAAAAATCGTGTGGAGCGGATGTCACCGACTCTCCACTTCCCTATTGACAGAGCAGACGTTGAGACATCGAGTTGTCTCTTTCCATCGGCAGCTTCTTTTCGGATTTACTCCCGTCGGCTCCTAATCTTCTGTCGTAGAATGTTCCTTCGTGCAAGAGAGTCGAGCGGAAGGGCTCGGTGATGCACGAAATTCGAACACCACGCAATTGTGGTGAGAGTTGAGCGGCTCTTTGCGGTTTAATAGGACGTGTATGTAAAGCACGTCCAATTCATTCAGTCTGATTAGCCAGCGAGTTATTGGTAATTAGCTTTATTACTCTCTGCATACCTTTGTGGTGAGTTTGAGCGGCTCTTTGCGGTTTAATAGGACGTGTGTATGTAATGCACGTCCGATTCATTCGGGCTGATTAGCCGGCGAGTTATTGGTAATTAGCTTTATTACTCTTTACATACCGGCGAATTAGAAGTGCTAAGGTTAACATTAAATCTGTGTGATTGAATCATCTGAATATAAACTTTGGATCTTTAATTTTCTCTTATATATGACTATTGGCATAAGATGGACAATAAAATTATAATGATTTATGAAATGATCTAACTCTAATAATATCTTTGATTTCATCCTATAATTATAGAATAGAGTATGATCAGATGAATTTTATTCATCGGATCTGATCACTTTAATCCAAGTCTATTAAGTAAATCTAGAAAGTTAATTTAAGAAATAGAAAAGTGAGATCTCAAGGGTCTTGCTATAGGATCATCCTTAAAATACTTAAAGATCTTAAATATTGATACATTGAGGTAGGAAGAACTTTTGTAACTTATTGAGGTAGGAATCTTAGATGATCCTTCATAACCTTAGAAGTTGATCTTGACATCTCATGGTAGGGATCACCTAAAACAGTTAGAATGGAACTTCTCCCTTACGGTAAAAATCAATATTGAGTGCTCTTTTGATCACATTCTTGGAGCTATGTGTAGGACTCACTCATTTAGAGTAAAGATAATAGCTTTGATAAATCCTTATTGATTAAATAGAATATTCTAAACCCAGACTATTGGTTGGGTATAGTAGAGTATATCCATAGTACTAGATTATTTAGTAGTATTCATGAATGGTTAGAGTCACTCTAAATAAGATTTATCTATGTGTTATCCCGCAGGCTTAGGCGAATATAACTTCGCTTAGAGTAAATCAATCAATCCTAAGAGTATTATAAATAGGCACTCATTCCTTAGTTTGATTAAAATACAAATTTCATCGGGTGATGCCTTATAGCGACGATCGCTTCAATAGGTGTGGCTTAAACAAACTAAGTAATTCGAGTCAACTTTTTTAAGACACTAAGTGTGATTGTGAGTTGGGCATCCTAGTGACTTAGCTTGAGATGCAAATCACCATCAGGTGATGCCTCCTATCGAAGATCGCTTCGTTAGGGTGGCTTAATCAAACTAAGTGTTAAGAACCACACTTTTTACAAATATGCTAAATATGTGTATACAATCTTTCCATCTAATGATTTTTAAGTATACTCTCAACTTTAACCAATTATCAAAACTAGAATTTAGAAGTCAGAATCCTTTTAGTAGGATTCTACACAATTGAGACTCTGAATTTATTATCAGATTTCAAAGCATTTCTCGATTTTTGGATTTATCTCATATTGCTTGGAAGCATGAGCATGAGCATAAGCATGATGTTTGAGTATTAGTAATGATGTATGAGTATCAGTGATGATTTATGGGTAACAGAATATTGCATACATTGACTAGAAAATTTTAGGATGCATCAGCAAGTTCCCAATTGGATGTATGTATACATTGGACAGTACAACTCATAATAGTTTAGTGATATTTTAGTTGCATATCATTAGTATACAGTATTATGACATATTCAGATGTATAATTTCAGTGGCATACAGTATAGTTTTACGTACTATCACTCAGTTTCAGATCAATTGCTGTATTTATTTACTTTCAGTATTCATGTAGCGCCCCGCCCCGTCGCCGTGCGCAAGAGATAGGTATAATCAGATCGGCGGCGGAGCGGCGCACCACTCGAGGAGGAATATCCCGTCTCCCCGAATAGCTGAAACAAAACTCCTCTGAAGGGCTGCTGACTCAACCTCAAGGAGAGTTGAGAGATAATACTTAAGATAATAGTAGTATCCTCATCCTAAGTATTATACTGATACATACATTGGATTTGAAACACACATAAGGAATTCAATGTATGCATAAGATATCAGCATTTCCAGTATACTGATCACATCATAATACTAAGTATAAGTGGTATATAACAGAATGCGGAAGCTAAGCAAACATCCAGAAATATTCATCACAGAAGCTGTATGAAAACATTCGTCTCATAAAAGAAAAGAAGATACATCCAGAATTATTACAATTTTTACTAAAACAGACATAAATGCTAGTACTGAACAGAACTAAGCGAAAGGTAAAGATGAAGAAGAGTCCATTAGTGTTCCACTGGCTCCTCTTCAATCTCCTGGGTGTCCTCCTGACCTGGCTCAAATTGCCAGATCCCAAAAGTATCTTGTGTTATTGTCTAACACATCGAGACTATTCTAAACAGTTCTAATTATTCATTTAACATTTACATAACATAATTAAATCTATAGTAATACTGTTAATGTATGCAATATTTTGTAATTTATAAATCATTACTGATACTCATACATCATTCTAATACTTACATATCATGCTTATACTCATGCTCATGCTTCTAAACTACATGAGGTAAATAAAAAAAAATCTAGAAAATGCTTTGAAATTCGATAATAAATTTAATGTCTCCATTGTGTAAAATCCTACTAAAAAGATTCTGACTACTAGGTTCTAGTTCGATAATTGGTTAAAGTTGAGAGTTTACTTAAAATTATTAGTTGGAAAGGTTGTATACACATGGTTGTATGTTTCTAAGAGAGGTGGATTTAGCCCTTAGCTTGTTTAAAACTGCACTTATCGAAGCGCACTACGATAGGAGGCAGAACCCGGTCACAGTTTATATATTAGCTAAGCCATTAAATGACCTAATTATAAGCATACTTAGTGGTCTACGCAAAGTGACTTAAGATACTTAGTTTGCTTAAATTGTACTTATCGAAGTGCACTACGATAGGAGGCAAAACCTGGTCACAGTTTACGTCTCAAACTAAGGATTTTGTTCACTAATTGTAACACTCTTAGTCTAGAAAGATTTGCTCTAACGGGACTATATTTGTCTAATCCCTCGGGATAGCACTTGGTCATAAGTCCACATTGGAGTGAATCAACTAATCCTGAATATTACTGAAATAATCTAGTAATATGGGTGTACTCTAATACTATAACAACCCAAAGTTATTATTCAGCTTAATTTAAGCTTAATCATATCGTAATTATCCTTCAACTAAGTTCATCTAGTCATTAGAACCAAACCCCGAAGGTTTGGAGCGATTCGGAGCTAAATCCAATATTTTGGATTATTTTAATATTTAATTAATTGGAAAAATTGAGGTATTTAATTTGATATCGAAATTGAAATCCGACTTCGTCGTTGCGATCGTCACCCCTAAATTAGCTAGGGGTAATGTTTTGGACGCACTTGGAAGTCGTCGGATTTTTCGTGAATGTTTTAATATAATTAAATGCGCCAGAAAATGGAATAATTAAATAATCGTCAGAATTAAATTCTGACTTCATCGTTGGATTCTTCACCCCCAAATTAGCTAGGGGTGAATTTTTGGGATTTTTCTGAGCATGTTTCAAAAATTTGAATTTTGAATGATTAAAGAAATAAACATTTAATTATTTCTAATTTTATTCCCTAAATTATTTTTTCTCTCTCATTGCTGGCACCTAAAATTTGGCTGGCCATCTCCTTCATGCGGCTGAAGCTTGCTTCCCATCCTCTCTCCCATACTTGATGGGAGAGAGCTTGCCTCTCCCCTCACTTAGCCACCATAGTTAATGATGGAGCCTCTCCTCCTCTCCTCTTTTAAAAGAGAAGCACAGCCCTTCCTCTCTTGTTTGCTAAAAATTTCCTCACCTTCTCCTCCATTATTCCCTTCTGCTGAAGGAAGAAGCTTCTCCCTAAGGTTTTAAAGGAAGCAAAGGTCCCCTCTTCCTCCTTCTCTCACAAGGCTAAAGGTACCCATTTGCTCCTCTCCTTTTTGCTTTCTTCATGTTGTCACTATGCTTGAATGCACCTTTGTAAGTCCATAAGCAAGTGTGAAAGTAATTAAGACTCCTAAAAGTATCACAGAAAAATGCTATGTTTTCATTTATTCATCATACCCTTGCATTCATTACTATTTTTTGTATAGCTAGGATGCTCCGTTTATGCTGATTTTAGTATCGATGGAAAGGTATCGGAAAGACCTTTCCATTAATATATGGCACCGCTCATATAATGCTTTGAATTGGGAGTATTTGAGCTTGAAAATAGGGCTTACAGTTTTCATCCAGGCGAAAATCATCGTCTGGCGCTGCAGCACGCTGAGCGCCCAAAGTTGCAACCTGGACCACTGCAGCGCACTGCAGTGCGCCACAGTGAGCTATAATGGGATTTTGATGGAATATATAAAAACATTAATTAAACTATTTGAGCAATATTTTGCAAAATGGATCGCTAGAGCGCACCGTAGCGCGCTGCAGCGGGCTGCAGCGCGTGCTAACAGGATGCAGTGGAATTTTTGGAAAAACTTAGGGAAATATAAAAAATAAATTAATTGAACAGTAATTTTCACAAGTTGAACCACTGCAGCGCGCCATAGAATGCCGCAGCAGTCCGCAGCGCACCCCCCAGCGCTAAAAGCGCTGCAGCGTGCTGCAGCGCAAAAGGCGCTACCACGCGTTGTCGCGCAAAAAGCACTACAGCGCGCTCCAGGGCGCTGCAATGCCAAAACTTGCAAAATGTCTAGAATTTCTTGAAAAATTGCCCAGTTTTGGCTGAAATGGCAAAAAAAATCACTGTTTTGGTATTTTAAGGTCCCTAGGACCCTAGTGGGGCTAAGTTGTATCAAATTTGAACATTGCATAAAATTCAGTAAGGAAATTAGGTTTGACATTTTGTTAACTTTAAAAAGTGCTTAAAACCTACTTTGTAACTTTAGATGTATTATGTCAAATGCTAAGTAATAGAATTTTAAGTGCTTGTATTGAATAGGCATGTCTTAACAACTAAATGGCATGAAACTTAGATCTTTTAGATTTGTGATTAAGTGCTAATCTATTTAGCTTGATTTAGAATTTGATTAGCATTAATTACCCTCTTATTCTATGTCATCCTTACATTCATACATTTTCATAACCTTAGGGTGCATGTTAGAGAACCTTAACAATTATTTGGACTCTTAAATGTGCTTAGTGGACATTAAACTAAACTTGAATGTAAAAATTTTGATAACTTGATTAAGTAGATGATACTTAATCCAAACCTAAGTTTGACATCAATAATACACTAATAATACATTGATTTGTCATTGACCTTTAAATTAATCTTTGGTCTTAATGATAGGAAGGTTAAGGGTTAAACCCTAACTTATCTTGATTGAGATCTAAATCTTAATCACTTAATTAATCAACTTGATTGTAAGATAACTCAATTAACATTATTCCAATAATACTTACAATTTGATATTAATCTTAAATTATTGAATTAGAAGTGCTATGGTTAATATTGAATATGTGTGATTGAATTATCTGAATCTAAACTTTAGATCCTTGATTTTCTCTTATATAAGACTATTAGCATAAGATGAATAATAAAATTATAATGATTTATGAAATAACCTAACTCTAATAATATCCTTGATTTTATCCCATAATTGTAGAATAGAAAAGAATCAAATGAATTTCAATCATCTGATCTAATCACTTGAATGTTAACTTATAAAGTAGAAGTGTGAGATCATAAGGGTCTTACTTTAGGATCGCCTTGAAATATTTAAGGACTTTAATTATTGATACATTGAGGTAGGAAGGACTTTTGTAACTTATTGAGGTAGGAATCTTAGATGATCCTTCACAATTTTAGAAATTGAACTTCATACTTTATGGTAGGGATCACCTAAAGTACTTAGAATGTGGCTCATTCCTTGTGGTATCAACCTATATTGAGTGAACCTTTGATCACATTCTTAGAGCTTTGTGTAGGATACACCTATTTAGAGTAATGATTAATAGCTTTGATAAATCCTTGTTGATTAAATAAAATCATCTGAACCTAGATTATTAGTTGGGTATAGTAGGGTATACCCATAGTACTGGATTATTTCAGTAGTATTCAGGATTGGTTGATTCACTCTAATATGAACTTATGACCAGGTGCTAACCCGAGGGATTAGACAAATACAGTCCCATCAGAGTAAATCTTCCTAGACTAAGAGTATTACAATTAGTAAACAAGATCCTTAGTTTGACATATAAACTGTGATCGGGTTCTGCCTCCTATCGTAGTGCGCTTCGATAAGTGCAGTTTAAGAAAACTAAGTATCTTAAGTAACTTTACGTAGACCACTAAGTATGCTTGTAATTGGGTCATTTAACGGCTTAGCTTGATATATAAACAGTGACTAGGTTCTGCCTCCTATCGTAGTGCACTTCGATAAGTGTAGTTTAAACAAGCTAAGGGTTAAATCTACCTTTCATGTAAACTTGCTAACTATGTGTATACAACATCCCAGCTAATGATTTTTAAGTAATAATTCTGTATGTATTTTCTTTTATTTTCTGAGATGAATATTTTCATACAGTTTCTGTGATGAATATTATGGATATTTGCTTTAAGATTCCGCACTCTGTTATATACTACTTATACTTAGTATTGTGATGTAATCAACATACTAGAAATGCTGTCATATATTGGATTCATATCGTATTCTAAATTTAATATATGTATTTGTCTAATACTTAGAGTAAGGATGATACACTTATTCTAAGTATTAGCTCTCAACCCTCCTTGAGATTGAGTCAGCAGCCCTTCAGATAGCTTAGAGTGATCAGATCAGATGATTAAGTCATCTGATCATATCCTATTCTAAGATTATGGGATTTAAATCAATGATATTATTAGAGTCAAATCAATTATTAAATCAATTTAGTTCTATTATTTTTTTATGTTAGTAGTCTTATTTAGGAGAAAATTAAAGATTGAAAGTTTAGATTCAGATTAATCAATCACAAAAATTTATCAATAATCTTAGCATTTCTAATTCAAATATTTAAGATCAATATCAAATCAGATATATTATTGGAATAATGTCAATTTTCTTATTTTGTAATCAAGTCAATTTAACTAAGGATTTAAAAGTTTGGATCTTAATCAACTAGATTAGGGTTTGACCTCTTACTCATGCCCAATTAAGATCAAATGTTTATTTATAAATCAAATATCAAATTAGTGAATTTGAGATGTATTATTGGTGACAATCTTAGACCTAAATCAAGTCTTAATAGCTTGATCAAAGTCTTAAGACTTCTTAAGTTAATTATGATAATTAAGTTCTCCATTTTTGATTTATTCAATTTATATATCCTAAATTTGCATACATAATTTCAATACATCTCTCTTACTATTATGAATCATATTAATAAAAAAATTTCAGAAACCAAAAAGTAATTAGTGTTAATCAAACTCTAAATTAATACAAAAAGATTAGCACATAACTACAAATCTAACCATCATAAATTTATACAAATTGGCTCATAAGTTCTATCTTATCATATAATTAGTGAGAGACTAAATTTCCTAAAATCCAATGATTACAAACCCTAATTTTCACTAATTATAATTAATAAGATTAGGGAATAAATTAAAATACAAAGATCAAAAAAATAAATCACTTAGCACATTCATTCTACACTGCAAAAGAAAACTAATGGCATCCTAATCATGCAATTTGGATAAGAAATGAGTCCTATAGGTCCAAACTAAAGTTTTTGACCTAAGGGGTATTTTAGTAAATTACACCTAATGAAATTTAAATTTTTATGCAGTTTACTATTAGTTGCTATTCAAGAATTCTATAGAGTCCAATAATACTGAATTCTAAAGTCTAATAAATTAATTATAGCCATTTCAATTTACAAGGGCAATTTGGTAATTTTCTAAGCTAAGGGGGTCAAAAGGCTAACTTTTTCATTTGATATCCAAATTTAACAAATTTAATAGCTATAGCTTCCCTATATTATACTGAGTACTTTAATTAGGAGTAGACCCAAATTGGACTTCAATTAGTCAAGTTATGACTTAATTAAGGTTTGGGGTATTTTGGTAATTTTCTAATTTTTATAGGATTCAAAACCTAAATATTATTTTAGATTATTGTTGGCATTGAAATTATAAGCTATCTAGCACTTTAAAGTTTTGGATTTGGAGTATAAATAACTAAGATATGGTCAAATGAATTTTCTGGACACTACGGCGCTGTAACGCCCGACGGTGATTTCGCCTGTACGAAAACCGTGAATGGTCACATTTCGAGCTCAAATACTCTCAATTTAGAGTATTCCATGAGCGGTGCTATATATCAATAGATGGAAAGATTTTTCTGATACCTTTCCATTGACACTAAAATCGGCACGAACGGATCATCCTAGCTATATGAACAATTGTGATAAAGGCAGAGGTATGCAGAATGGATGAAAAACAGAGCATGAGATATATTACTTTGAAGAACTATAATGGCTTTCATACTTAATCATGATGTCTAAATATGCAAATAAGTGTAATAGAGGAATGAAATAACCAAGGAAGAAGAACAGATGGGTACAAGTAGAGTAAACAAAAGGGTACCTTAGCCTTTGGGAGAGGAAGAAGAAACCTTTATTTTCCTCATGACCTTTGAGGGAGAAAGCTCATTCATCAGCATCAAGCTCAATAATAGGAGAAATAGAGAGGAAGCCTTTAGTTTGACAGCAAACAAAATAAAGAGGGCTTAGGTTTCTCTTTAAAGAAGAAGAAGGAAGGGGAAGGCCATGAGTTAGGGAGTTATGTGGTAAGGGGAGGGGGATGGTCTTAGCCATTAAGCATTGCAATTAAGAAGGGGGAGGAGAGGGATGGCCTCAGCTTTCAATGTGCAATAGGGAGGTAAGGGGTCAGCCGAATAAAAGGGGATGGCTAGCCAAAATTTAGGAGAGATAAGGAAAAAGAAAAAATAAATTAAGGAATAATTAATTATTATTCATAAATTTTAATTTATTAAAAATTCAAATTAAATAAACGTGTTCCGAGAAATCCCAAAACTTCACCCATAGCTAATTTGGGGGTGAGGAATTCAACGACGAAGTTGATATTCGATTCCGACAATTATTTAATTATTCCATTTTCCGTTGCATTTAATTATATTAAAATATTCGCAAAAATTCGACTTCCAAACGCGTCCAAAACATCACCTCAAGCTAATTCGGAGGTGACGATCGCAACGGGGAAGTCGAATTTCGATTTTGAGGTCAAAATAAATACCTCAATTTTCTAATTAATTAAATATTAAAATAATCCAAATATTGGATTTAGCTCCGAATCATGCTAAATTTTTAGGGATTGATTCTAATAGCTAAATAAAATTAATATAATGATAATTAAGATATGATTAGGCTTAAATTAAGTTGAGTAACAATCTTGGGTTGTTATAATTTAGTTTCTAATACAGCTTTACTTTATTTTACTTCAGTTTTATACAGTTTTATATAGTTTTATACTTTCAGTAATCATTATAGTATTTTTGCAGATTTATTTACATTATGTAAATGTTAAATGGATAATTAAAATTGCTTAGATTAGTTTTGATGTGTTAGACTTATTGTCTAACCCAGGGTAATTATAGGATCCAGCAATTTGCTAGATCTTGAGCAGTATATTGAGCTAGGTCAGGAGAACACCCATGAGATTTAGGAGGAGCCTGTGGAGCACTAGTAGACTCTTCTTCAACTTTACTTTTCTGCTTAGTTTATTTCTGTTCAATACTTAGCTTGTATTTCTATATTTTTAGTAAACTGTTTATAATAATTTTGGGTGTGTTTTTTTTCTTTTCTGAGATGAATGTTTTATATAGCTTCTGTGATAAATATTTCTGAATATTTGCTTTAGCTTCTGCACTCTGTTTATATACTACTTATATTTAGTATTGTGATGTAATCAATATACTGAAAATGCTGATATCTTATAGATGTATTAGATTCCTCATGTGTTTTACATCTAATATATGTATTGATCTAATACTTAGAATAAGGATACTACTATTATCTTAAGTATTAGCTTTCGACACTCCTTGAGGTTACGTCAGTAGCCCTTCAGATGGGTATTATTTTAGCTATTTCAGGGAGACGGGATATTCCTCCCCGGGGGAGCACCGGTTCGCCACCAAATTGATTACAATCACTGCCTTTTTGCATGCGGTGACGGGGTGGGCGCTATATTAACGCCTTACTTATAAAGGACCTAGGGTCATTACAGATCACATGGAAGTCTAAATACTAAGATTGAACTCTTGTGTGTTCATCTTGTGCACTAGACTTGAAATAATCAGAATTAGAAGACGAATCTAAGAAACACTATATTCACTTGATTAGTTAGCATAAAAAAAGTTCATTAAAAGTTGCATGAATGCCAGTACGACACCGGTCCCATATAGCTTGCATGATGAAAACCCAACTCTCCCTTCTTTATTAAATAATATTTTAAATTATGATCTTTGAACTGCTAAGTTAGAAGCCACAAAAAATTAAAAACATATTTTTCTAAATATTATTAAAAGTAGATACACCATAGTATCAAAATGCACTGTTCCCTAGGGATGATAAATCTCAGAACTTACCTTCCATTATTACTTTAGACCACGTACGCTTACATTCAAGAGCGTACATGTGACGACTCACATCATTATTAAATATAATTACTGCTAAAAAAAACTCAGCAACTATAGTTGAGCACTTTACTTGGGAGTAGATCTAATTTGGACTCCATTTGATCAAGTTTTGACCTATTTAGGGCTAGGGATATTTTGGGCAACTTTGGGTTTATAGGGTTCAAAACTTAAATTTTATTGTAGTTTACTGTTGGCACTAAAATTTTAAGCTATGTAGCACTTTGGATTTCTTGATTTAGAGTTCAATTGACCAAGTTATGATTAATTGAAGATCAATGGCATTTTGGTTATTTTGGGAGAGTCCAAAATATTACTTTGCAAACTAAGCTCCAAATGGAAAAACTAATACTATCACAGTGATGGAGCTATTCTCATGAATATTTTAAGAGCCATATTGCCTATGTTTGAAAAATTAGGTAAAAAGTTATGGGAGTTTGTTTAGGACCTAAAATATCATTAGGTTAAATAATCCCTGAATCAAATTTTTGAATTACGCCATTTGATTCATTTTATTTTTTTGAGTAAAATGAGACCTATATTTGATATGTTTGGATCAATATATTCAAAGTTATGATATCCTAAAGTTTTAATTAAATAAATAAATAAATAAATAAATAAATTAAGTATAATATTTCCATCCCCGAGAAATTTAAATTTTTTTTTTATCTCAAATTTAAATTTTGACCGAAAATTTAGGTCCGGAATGTTGAAATTAACTAGGAAGGAAAATTTCAGATTTTTCGGAGCTCAAATGGACGAAAAATGTGCATAATACATTTGTAATTAAATTTTTCCTAAAGTTTTTAATTAAAATTGTATTTTCAGAATTTAAAAATTCATTAATTAAAAATGGCAGGAAATTCGCTGTCTGTGTCCGAACAGCGGATACCGAATCGGACCAATCAGCACCGTCAGATCGCGCAGAACCAGTAGGATCGTGCCACGTAACAAAATATAGAAACACCATGTGCCACGTGGCGCCACGTGGCAGATGTCTGAAACGCAGGGGCCATGTGGCAGCACGCGGAGGCTCGGGTGTCATGTGACAGCATGTTGAGCTGCGGATTGCCACATGGCAGCGCGCGAATCTTCGGGTGCCACATGGCAGCACCTCGTGAAGCCCATCATCAGGTGCAACATGGAGGCTCCCTGTTGCGCCGCGCAACTGCATCACCACATGCAGACACGTGGCGATCTATTATTGCGTTGCGTCATCGCGTGCCACGTGGCAGCACCCCGTTGTGCCATGCAACCGCGGATGCCACATGGCAGCCATATGGAGATTTGTTATTGCGCCGCGTCATCGCGGATGCCACGGGGCGGACACGTGGCATCTTCGCGAAACCCGTGATGCCACGTGTCGACACTTGATTGTGCCACAAACCTGTGGGGTGCCACGTGGCAGCTTCATGACGCGTATGGTCCACGTGGCGACACGTGGCAGCACCGCTGCACCGAAGCACAGATGTCTGCCATGTGTCATGCCGGGATTTGGTGGCGGGGCGGCGACGGAGCCTACGAGGGAGGTGCCCCCACCTATTTAAAGGCCTCAGTGAGCCAGAGGGGAGGCAACCAACGGATCGTCAGAAGATCACCGGAGTTTGCCGGAAAAAGCTCCCGAAGTTCGCTGGAGGCGGAGGTTCGCCTCAGGTACACCGGAGAAGATGAACAGTAACTACCACATGGCAGTTCGGAGGTCCACAATGCCACATGGCAGACACATGGCAGCTAAGCAGTCTCTGTCAGCACACATGGCAGCCATATGTCACCAGATGGCACGTGCCAGGTTTCTGTGTGCCCGCAGCCACGTGTCAGCCACGTGGTCACCACGTGGCACCCGTCATCCACCGTTAATGGAAATGGAATATTCTTGTAATATTCCATTTCTGTCAACTACAGTACTGTTACCAGTAACGGTAACTTAACGAAAACTGTTAACTGTAACGGAATATTCCATCAACCCAAAAATAGTAAAAATTCAAAAAATTCCCAAAACTTCAAAAATTCATATCTTTCAAAATATGAGTCCAAATGTGGCGGCCCTGCCCCGCCGTGGTCCTGTTTACTCTTAAGTTAACATGATTACGGTGGAGGGGTCACCAAATGACAAGGTCCCCACTTAGAATTGAATTAGACACAAGTTCTAATCCAACTTAACTAAGGACTTTGCCATTCAGCCCAGAAAAATTATCACTAAATGATCATATCAGAACTCAGAGTGCGGAAATAATATAAATATAACATCCATCCATACAGTATAAATACAACAATACAGAATAAGTAAAGTGCTGAAAAGAAAAGTTAAACCTGTATTATTACAACATTTAATAAGATAAAAAGGACTGAAAGAACTCTCAATCTTACTAAAAGAAAGAAATCTAAAGCTATAGATCTTCAGAAACTGGCTCCTTCTCCAATGGTAAGCACTTCACTGGATCAGCTGCTCTAACAAACTCAGAACCTACCATTATCGGTTTCATAATAGTAGGGCCCCATCCAACAAAAGGAAAACTAGTTAGACTATTGTCTAAGCACATTTTAGGGTAAGCAATTTATTATATTTAAATAGATGTCACCATAAAATAGAACTGAGCAAACTAGGTGCAAAAAAGCGTATAAAAGAATAGTGATAAGTTATAAACTTCAGTTTATAACTAAACAAATAGGAAGTAAACACATACTTCCTCCCAGCAACTGCAACAAGGCCAGGTAAGTGAAAGAAAAGCAAAACTGTAAGAAAATACAACCTAAATATGCATATGATCAAACATATTATGCTAAGTGATATATAGAAATTTAACCGTATAAAACTGAAAACAACTAATATTCTACATATGAAAACAGTAAGTATAACTAGCATCCTATATAGTGCAGGTAAACTGAAAGTAAAACAGTGCTATAATGCAGAATATGCAAGTAAAATAGTAACTGCAAATTGAAACTGCAGTGACTATCTAAGTCACCCAAACTGAACACAAACTCAGCAAATCTTAGCCTGATAAACTAAGAAACTCTAAACTGAACATCACTGAAAACTCTTAGCCTGATGAGCTAAGACAGATCTGAATGTAAGTGTACTTGAATTAGTATATCCATATCAGAATCCTGACTCTATAATCAGTAGGGCGAGAGTCTATCCATCCTATCCAATGGGTTAGGCATGGCCAATAGACTGTCGGACATTAAACCCTCGAAAGGTTGCCGACCCCGAACGAGTTGATCGAAGAGGTATACTAATCAAGCTACACCTTACCAAAATCACTCTCAACTAGTACTCACCATGTCCAATCCTGATTAAAGAGCGCAAAATCTATTTCTCGCCATCCTGGGAATTATTTCAACCAGATATGGATAGACTTACTGACAATAACAAACCAGTGTGCTATGCCGAACTCGAGGATTGGAGAGGCATACTAGTTAAGCCACAACTTTCTAAAAAACTGAAAAACATTGATCAATCATGAATGATACGTATGCAATTCAAAATTAACATGAGATATTTATCAAATATCCTATGTCCAATATATGTATAAAATGTAAGGGGCTCAAAACAAGGTATGCAAAGCATCAATTCAAGGTGAGCAAGAGACTCTATCTAAACACAGGTGATATCCGTTGTTGTCTACTTTATTCGCTCTATCTACTCTAAGTTACATAAGTTTCAGAATCATCAATTCTTACACATTCTGTAACTTGGAATCACGAATCCTACTAGTTGAAGATAATTAGGACTGGCCACGTCCTAATTATAATTTAATCAAAAGATGACTATTTGGTTAAAGTGAATAAATCATCGACCTAATTTTGTAATTTATTTCATCCCAACCTCATCTTGATTTAGCCAAATCAAGATGAAAAGATTAAGAATTAGGCTCCAGATGATGGGGTCTAATCACTTAATATAAAGGTGTAATCTAAGGGTCTAAGTTTAGAACCAAAAACTCACATATTAGGTTAAGGCAAATCCTAATGATAAATCAAATTCATTAGGATAGATCTCTATTCTTAGTTCTAAAGTTTAAAGATCAAATAATCATTTAATAAACTGAGAAAAATCTAGAAACTAGTAAACTCAAGGTTTCATCTAATTGAGTAACCCAATTTACTCAATAGATGAGTTCTAACTTAAGAACTATTCATAATCTTAGGAAATAAGGCTCTTAATTACTAAGAGTATCTCTCAAGACACACATCCTAACTAATATTATAAAGACCTAAGGATAGATCTAAAAATGATTAAAGAATGAGAATACTCACTTAGGACTTAGGAATTTTCTTAAGGAGCAAATTTTGAGATTTAAATCAAAATCTAATTTAGACTTGGATTTGATTAATTTCAGTTCTAAATCATTTTATTTACTGATTTTAGTGATTAAAAAATGAATTTAGGGCTTTTAAAGGTTAAACCCTAAATTTGGGCAAAATGACCATTTTGCCCCTACTTAAGGGTTCAAAAGATCAAATTTTGATGTAGGGCTTAAATTTTGAAATTTTCTTTTGGAAAGTGATTCTTACCGTCTAATGTAAGATTAGACAGCAACTGAACTAATTTTTTGGGTTATTATTTAGCCATATGAAGTCAAATTAGTGAATTTGACTCATAAGGGCAAATTAGAAATTTGGTTGAATGAAAGTTAAATTTTCTTTCATATTATTGTTCTTTACTGCCTAAGCTTTCCATAAAATCTAAATTTGCTAAATTCTGATAAGTATTGGCCAAGTTATGGCCAATACAAGATTTGGGATTTAAGGGTGATTAAGGGTGATTAAGGGTCCTTAATTATGGGTCATAAATCCTAACTTTGCCTATTATTGTCCAAATTAAGCAAAATTAGTGGCTATGGTTTACAAATAGTCTACTGATCACAATGACATGTGGAAGGCTCAATTTGGACCTAATTTGACTAAGTTAAGACCTAATTAGGGTTTAGGGTGATTAGTGAGTGATTAGTAAAATAAATCACTCAAACACTAATCCAATTTTACATATAGATTTTAAATGGTTCTTTGAGTCTTCTGAAATTTAAATCACTCAATTTAGATTATTAAATTTGTTAATATTCACTAATCAAGTTTTAAGGTACTTAAGAGTGATTAGCAAATCTAATCGTTGGATCTAAAATTTTTTACATATTACTATTAATTAGATTTTTTTGATCTAGATTGATATTTGGATCATCCAAATTGGAGCTCAATTGACCAAGTTATGGTCAATTGAAGTTCTAGGGTTAATTAGGGTAATTAGGGGTTAGGTCCTAAAAGTGATTAGGCAAAAACTAATCCAAACAGTAAAGTGAACACTATAAAATTAATCTTTAGGGTTTTCTGATCACTTTAAGACCCATATTGGGTATGTTTTGATTAATGGGTGCAAAGTTATGGGTTAATTAAGTTTTGTGATATAAATTTGAACTCAATTAAACCTTAAATAATCACTTTGCTAAATTGTGGTCCAAATATAAATTTGACAACACTAAAATGATCTTCTATTTTTGCTGATCAAAATGATATATAATTTTGCTATATTTGGAGCTGTATTTTGCAAGATATTAAGATTTAAAATTTGGTATTTAGTTAATTATTTAATACTGTTTATTTAAATTAACTAAATCTATTATTATATATATAATTATTATTCAATTATAATTAACTGATATTTATATATATATATATATATAAGTTTTATTATTTAATTCTGCAGGTACACGTGGTGCGATCTCACTGGATGAGCAGAGAGCGGCGGGCCCCACATGCCAGACGGTCAGCAGGACCAGGCCACATGGCGCGACCCCACTGGTTGGCAGATCATGAGCGGGCCCCACGGTGCAGTGCGACGAAACCAGTGTGTCCCGCCACCGCAGACGCACAGCGCGAGAGCCACGCGGCGAGCTGCGCGCTATGCCAGCTTGGCAGCCAATCCCACCAGGCTGCTTCGTCAGCGCCTCGAATACGAACGGAAGGGCCGAGGTTCGGCCCGGTCCAGATGAGCCGAGCTGGATCGAACTAGCTCAAAAATGAACGGATCTGATTTAATCTAACTTAACTCTAACGATCGGATTACGATACCATCCGACGGCTGCAGATGACGGACGCTTCGCCTTCTCCTCCAGCTTCCCGAGCAAATTAGGGTTAGGATTTTTGACGATACGATCGATCGAATCGATCGATCGCGTCGCACAATTAAGGGCAGGATAGCAAAATTAATTCATAAGGATGCATAAATGGAGGTTCAAGAAGTAAAGAGGGTTCGTACCTTCTTTAGAATGGACGCAGGTGGATCTAGGGTTTTGCAGAGGAGACTTTCATCGACGATCGACTTCTTAAAATGTGCAAACTGGGACTAAGAATTGATAGGGGATCTTAAACTACCCCTAAAGCGGTCAGATTCGGCTGCTCTAACCATCTGGATCGACTGGCTTGAGCCACGCAACCGAGGCAGGCGACGCGCGTCAGCCCTCGCGACACGCGCTGCGCTGCCCTCACCTTGTGAGGGAGACGATCTCTTGATCGTCCGATCTCTTGATCGGATGGTTCAAGAGATTTGCTAGATTTAACGGCGCTAATTGATTTTAGGGTGACGGCGTCAAGTTAAGTGAACGGCGCCGTTAACTTTAAATAATTAAATAATTATTTAAATTAAAATTCACAGTTTTAATTAATCAATTTTAACCTATTAAATATATTCCAAAAATTTTTAATAAATCACCCTTAGCTAATTGAAGGGTGAGGAACGTAATGGTGCACTCGGATTTTTGTTTCGACGAGTATTTATTTATTTGAATTTTCAGGTATTTAAATATTATTAAATTATTCGACGAAAATCCAACGACTTCCAAATGCCTCCAAAATTTCACCCATAGCTAATTTGGGTGTTCTGAACGCAATGACAAAGTTGGATTTTCAGTTTGAGGTCTAGATAAAAAGTTAATTTTCTAGGGTTTGGGATTTTCCAGAATTTTTGATTTGACTCAGTTGACTTCTGAGTTGACCTAGGTTTCAGGGATGAGTTCTAAATCACTTAATTAGTGACTTAGAACCTTAATTAAGACTTAGACTAGTCTTAATTGAGCCAAGTAACAACCTGGGTTGTTACACCAAATGTAGTGAAATTATATATCAAAATGATCAGAAAAATTCAAAGATTTTGAAAATATTATCAAATTTTTGATTTGACATCAATATTTTAAATAATTATTTTGCCTCGTAAAACATGTCATTTTCAAAATTTGACAAAAATACTATCATTGTGCTTGTAATCACCTGCATAACCTAATAAAATAAAACTTGCACACACACTAAGATGATTAATCAACTAGTCAATAACTAGATTAAGTATTAAATATGCAGGTAGCTTGAAGATCACACAAGAAAAGTAATGAATATTTTCTTACATTTATTTCTTACTTACTTTCTTTTAAATGCTTTCGCACCGCTTTGAGCCTTAAATTCAGTTTTACTTTTTTTTTTAAGTTATTCATTACTGTCACTTTAGATACTGAATAAAATGTCTTGAGATGTATGCATTATTTTGGATTCTTGAAACGGTGGCTTGGGTGGAAATTATGACAGGGATAGCCAAGAGGGGAGATAAAGGAGAGTGATGTAGCCTACGGGGGGCACAGTATAGTATATTGTTATAATATAAGCTCACATTTTTTCTGACTCTAAGGTTCTATGTTTGCCCAATAGGACAAATTGTTTATGATTATGCTTACTAATGCAAGACATATCATATTACACTAATTCATATGACATATTGAGATAAAATTTAGCACTCCTCTATTTTTTGTGTGAACATAACAATTTGCTTTGCAAGATAAAACCTCTGCATATTTTTATGTATTATTTATCTATTTATTGCTTACGGCTAATGCTTTTATAAATATTTGCTGATATCTTGTACTTAGTCTACGGGACTAACTGGCATTCCAACGCCCGCACTTTTATGTGCCAGGTCAGGAGCTAGTGGAGATCGAGGTAGCTGAGAAGTGAGGAGGATTAGCTCAGCATATTTCTCTTATTTTCTTTTTCTTTATGCTGTTGTAATAAATTAAATTATGTGATGTAATCGTATTTTAATTGAATGGATGATCTTATTTCTGCTTACTTGTTGTACTACTTAAACTGCTCAATCGGATTCCTTGACGTGGAGCCTCATGTGGGGCTGATCCTCTGATATCAATCCAGCATGAGGAGGGTCCCCACAGTACATGTATTCACCGTCTGTCAGTATACATTCATAGGAAGTAAGCTCAAGTAATGCTAAAAATAATATAATTAAAATAAATCTACATATATGATCCGTTTATTTACTCCACAAGACTTTTCTTATATAAATCTTTTAAAAAGTAATTATTATACATTAATTTACTATTTAAATGCCTAGGAAATAATAATATAAAAGTTTTGTGTCAATATTACAAAGTTTCGGTGAAAATCCTAAATTTGATTAGGTGATATGATTAAGTTTTTTAGTGAATTTTAGACACCTAAATGAAAGTCCAAATATTATTTTCAATTATTGATATCTAAATGAAAGTTATTCATAATTGATAGGAGACTAAGTATGCCAAATTTTAGTTACTAGTTGAAAGTATTTTAAGAGTTATGAATGTGCAAAATTTGAGAAAAATGTTGATTATTTTTGTAATTTTATAAGTAAGAAACAATCATATTATTTTCTTAAATTTAGACTTAAATATGAAGACCTAAATGACAAAACAATGTTTTATGTTCAACAAAGGAGTTGCTCCTAACATAATATAGAGTAACCTTGCCATAACTTAGTTAAATCCAACGATTATATTAAAAGTTATAAAAATAATAACATAGCAAGAAAATTTCTAAAATCTGTCAAAAATTATTTTCTGAATTTTATTGGGTGTTTGCTAAAGTTTGAGTGCCTAAATTATGACCTTAGTGTCCAAATGGACCAATAAAATCTTTTGAGATATTTTTCATAAAATATAAGAGCATAAACATACAAAGTGACAGCACTCAGATACTAATACTCGTAAAGTTAATACTCTCCAAAGTTGATAAATAAATAGAAATTTTTGAAAAAAAATATTTAAATGAAAATAAAATTTTTTCCCAATTTTGGAGTGATTTTTGAACATCTTAAAGGAAAAACTAAGGTGTGGTATCTTCTAGTGATTTATTAAAAATACATATGAGAATATGTGTGCAAAATTATAGTTACTAATTTTGAGTAAAATAAGAATTATGATAATATGAAGTAAGGATGAAAAATTATAAATATATTTAAATAAATTTAAGAATTTTTTTTTTGGAATTATATGATCATTTATTCAATTGCTATATATATTCAAACATAAAATTTGGATGGTAAAGGAAGGAAAGAAGGAGAGAAACAAAGAGGAGATTAACTTGAAGCAAATGATTTTTTTTTTTTTGAAGTTTGAGAGATAGTTCAGTATAGATTTTCTTTATTATGTAGTTTGAAGCTTCCAAGATCTTTTTCTTATCATGGGATTTGCTTAGGGATGATATCCCTAGGGTTTGGAGAGAAGAAAAAGAGGAATGGGATGGGGGTTTGACAAATGATTCTAAATAGAGGTAAGAAATAAATGGAGGCAGAATTTTAAGTTTTTAATCAGGGTTAGAAGGTCTATGAGTGCCTATAAGGCTTTAGCAAAGATCCAATGGTGTAGATTTGATCAATGTAGAATTTGGATAGCTCAAAATAATTTGACTTAAATTTGTCCTTAATTGAGACAAATTTATATGGAATATCAATTGATGCCATTAATTAGTTAGTTTAAATACAAAGGCCTCAAAAATTGTGGTATAATTCTGTCTAATTTGGCTAAAAATAAAATTTTAGTATTTCTTAAATTTAATAAAAAATTTACTTTCAAAATTCAAATTGAAGGTTCCAAAATGTAGATCTCAATAAGAGGAATCTATAAACACCAAAATTATTAAATTTGGTCAAGTGGTTGATCCAAAATTTGAGTTTGAAGTTGGTCAAAATCGGGTTCATCGATGTCGTTAATGTTGTTAACAACGTTGTTAACGCCATTACACCCGTCTCTTTCACCGTTAACGGTGTTTTATCGCTAGCGTTATAACGACCTAAGTCGTTACTATGACCATTATGACTAAATCCGACTAAAAAATTAGAATCCCGAGTGACTTCAAAATAAGGGCTAACCAAAAATATTGTTGAATATATTATATTTTTGTGATCGTAATGCTCAAGTTTGGGAGCAATCTAGATAGCGGATACTCCTGAATTAATTTCTGAATTATTTAAATTCAATAAATTAGAAAAATTAAATACAAGTCCAAATTCAACAATTTTAGTGCCGTTGGATTAAGAATATTATAAAAAAGATACAAATTTTTTTATCAAATTTAGAGCTCTGGTTTAACCATAATTAATTTTTGAAATTTTATCTTCAAAAATTAATAAAAAATAAAATATTGCTCAAAATTAAAAAAATTTTGTGCGTGTGTATTTTCTCATCAATATACACCTCCATGTCAAGTTTAATTGTTTTCTAGAAAAGAAATAGAAGAGAGAGAAAGGGGAGATAAGAAGGAGGAATAGAAGATCAAATTCAGCACTCCAAATAATTATGATAAATTTTCTCTCATCCATCTCATCCAAATAATGGATGAGAGAGAAAATAATTAATTAAAAAAATCTTATAAATAAACCCCCACCCCTATTTCCTCATGTGGATTAAGGGATGGGGTGCCACAGGTTTTATTTTTAGAAATTAATAAAAAATAAAATATTGCTTCAAATTGAAAAAAAATTATGCGAGTGTATTTTTCTCATCAAAGTACATCTCTGTGTCAAGTTTCGTTATTTTCTGGAAAAGAAATAGAAGAGAGAGAAAGAGGAGATAAGAAGGAGGAAGAGAAAATCAAATTCAACACTCCAAACAATTATACAAATTTTTTTTCATCCATCTCATTTAAATAATGGATGAGAGATAAAATAATTAATTAAAAAAAATCTTATAAATACATCCCCCACACCCCATTTCCTTATCCCCTCTTCACTCCATTCTCCTCCCCTAATCCTATTCTCCCATCCACTTCCTCCCTCTCTTCCTCAGCCACCACTAATTCCTCTCGTCGACCTCCAGTAAAATCTCATCAACACTAATATAAAATAAGAAATGAGAAAGAGATGAAAAATTTTCTATAATTTTCATTTTTTCTTCTTAATAATAGTAATAATGTTATTATTATATTAATAATATTATTATATTAATAATATTATTATATTTCCATTTATGCAAATTTTCTTTCTTTTTTATATATGTATATATTTCTTAATTTTGGCAACTTTTACTTCTGTCATTTTTATTTTTTCTTATATATGTATATATTTCCTAATTTCTGAAACTTTCATTCTTATCATTTTATTTTTTATATATATGTATATATTTTCTAATTTATTCAATTTTTATTTCTGTCATTTTTTTTTCTATATATATCTATATTTTTCCAATTTATGCAACTTTTATTTCTGTAATTTTTTTTTCTATATATATATATATTTCTTAAATTGTGCAACTTTTATTTTCGTTATTTTCATTTTTTATATATGTATATATATTTCCTAATTTTTGTAATTTTTATTTCTGTCATTTTTTTTATATATGTATATATTTCATAATTTATGCAACTTTTATTTCTCTCATTTTTTTTTCTATATATGTGTATATTCCTAAATCCTTACAATTTTTATTTCAGTCATTTTTCTTTTTTTCTATAAATGTATATATTTCCTAATTTTTGCAACTTTCATATTGTCATTTTTTTTATATATGTATATGTTTTTTAATTTTTGCGACTTTCAATTCTGTCATTTTCTTTATATATATATATATATATATATATATTTCAATTTCTGCAACTTTCATTTTTGTCATTTTTTTTTCTATATATATATATATATATGTATATATATATATATATATATATATATTTTCTAATTTTTACAACTTTTATTTCGGTTATTTTATATATATATATATATATATATATTAATTTCTGCAATTTTTATTTCTGTCATTTTCTTTTACTCTATATATGTAAATAATTTCTAATTTTTGTAATTTTCATTTCTGTCATATATATATATATATATTTAAATTTTTATATATTTTAATTTAGTAAATTTTTTTCATTTAATAGATATATATACATATATATTATTACATATAATAAAAATGTTATTATTTTTAATATATAAAGAGAAATAACTAAGATAATATTAATATTTGATATATTTACTAAAATAAAATAAAGAATATTATTCTTTCCATTTAATTATTTTATTTACAATATTTGTCACTATTAAGTTTTGACCAACTTTGATATATTTATATGAGATTTTGTGTTCAGAACTTGAAATAAATGATCAAAAATTAGTAGCATGAGCTCATTTAGGTTAATCTCGGGTATATACAGACAATACGTTAGCCAAGACAGGGTGATATATAGAGAAATAAAGAGATTGCACATATTTTTTGAGAGAGAATGTAGAGTTAGTCAGGAACCAATATCTCATATAGTTAGATAAATGTATCTAACTCTTTAATTATTCTGTAACTTTGTCTAACGTAATAAATCTTTTATATTGTTATATTTTCTTTCAAAATGAGTATATCTTAAATATGTATATTGCATTTATAATCATGAAAATTTTGCAAGTATATCATACTTAAATATCATTTTCTATTTGCATATGCTTCTCATGCAGAATCATGCTGCTTAATATTATATATAAATTTTGATATCATACAAATCATACTTACAACTTTGAGTCTAATTAAATTTTTTTTTTCTTTTCTATTTTTTTTCTTTTTTTTTTGTTCGTCCTATTATATATATATATATATATATATATATATATATATATATATATATATACACAATTGGGGTAACAATCAGTTTTATTATATAATTATATATTAATATATATATATACAATTGTTTCGTGGTCTTTCTATTAAGCATGATCTTTGTCTTTATAACGGGTGACTGCTGTCCCTCTAATTCTGTGAGAATTGAAAAGTTATGCAATTTTGTTTACATGTTTATGTTTTGGCCCGGGTTGGTGCTTTTTTTTTTATTTCTTTGGTGAGTATTATTACAAAGAATGCGGTTAATGGTATTCTTATTGGAGCTGGCTGCTGTCGGTAAAATGGGATTCTATGGTTTTTAGGGAAGTGGGAGAGTAATTTGGGGGTTATTTATGCCTGACACTTCATTATTATCGTGCGGTTTGCATCAAGGTCTCTCTTGTGTTACCCACGCTTGAAGTTTAATGTGATCTGGCACCTAGAGCCTTTGATGTGGTTGGCTAAGAACTTATGGAGTGGTACTTGTCGATCGCTTAATGTAGTGTCAGGATTTGCTTAATCTTTATTTTCGATGAGTTTGGCACAACTAAGCTTTCTAGGTTTGTGTCTTGGGATGGGAGGACTTGTCTCAATGCTTCAAAGGATATCGAGAGGTTGGCTGGAGCGGAGATGAAGCCTGGGGTCCGATGCTTCAAGAATTCGATCCATTCTTACTTAAACATGTTAGTTATTCTTGTTCAATATATTATCTGGCTTGTTTTGCAGGTGAAAGATTCTATGCAGATCGTGCAGTACTTTTATGTATTTAATGTTTTCTTTATCCACCTCCATGTTGAGGCTTGTATTTTTTTTCTTTTTGAGGGACCTTTTAGGTTATATCCTGGGGCCTTCTACTTTTTGGGTTGGCTTTGGATTCTTAGTCATAGATTTGAGTGTAACCACCCAACCCATTTTGTATCATTTTTTGTATTAATAAAATTAAATAGGTTATTAGTTATCTTACAAGATATTTATATTATTTTGTAATAAAATATTAATTACTATATTAATTATATAATAATAGTATAATATGATTTAATAAATATGTACACATATGTTCAATAATAATAGTCATATTTAAGAAGGTATACTTTTTTCAATCAACAAATTTATTATTTTAAATATTTTAGTTAATTAATAATATAATTATATCAATAATTATATGTGTAATGCAACTATTCAGGTTTAGTTGGATAACCTTATTGTAGAAGTTTTGGAGGATAACAATCTCCATGTTAAATGTTATTGTACTTAATAAAAATGGATGTGGATGATATAGAGGAAATATCATTATTTCCTCATCTAAGAGGTGAGGTAAATATAATTTCTTGCCTTTTTTTAGGTCGTTTGCATGAATCAATTGAGTCAAGCATCTACGACTTGGAATTTAAAATGCTCAAATGAAGAAGGCAATAAAATATACAAACATGTTGAGCACGATTTTAAGCAGAGATTTTGTAGAGTATATTTTGAGAAATATTAAGCACCATGCCAATTGATTGGACCTTACATCAAAATAGTTGGTCAAATTTGATAGGCCACGCAAAAAATTGTCTTATTTATTCATCTTTTAGTGTATTAGTAATATTAACATGGATCGAATGCTAGTTATGTAGCGCCCCACCCCGTCGCTGCACGCAAAAGATATGTATAATCAGATCGGCGGCGGAGCGGCACACCACTCGGGGAGGAATATCCCGTCTCCCCCAGCTGAAACAAAACCCCTCTGAAGGGCTGCTGACTCAACCTCAAGGAGGGTTGAGAGCTAATACTTAAGATAAGAGTAGTATCCTTATCCTAAGTATTAGACCGATATATACATTGGATTTGAAACACACATAAGGAATCCAATGTATGCATAAGATATCAGCATTTCCAGTATACTGATCACATTACAATACTAAGTATAAGTAGTATATAATAGAGTGCGGAAGCTAAGCAAACATCTAGAAATATTCATCATAGAAGCTGTATGAAAATATTCATCTCATAAAAGAAAAGAAGATACATTCAGAATTATTACAATTTTTACTAAAACAGACATAAAAGCTAGTACTGAACAGAACTAAGCAAAAGGTAAAGCTGAAGAAGAGTCCACTAGTGCTCCACTGGCTCTTCTTGAATCTCCTGGGTGTCCTCCTGACCTGACTCAATATACTGCTCAAGATCTAGCAAATTGCCGGATCCCAAAAGTACCTCGTGTTAGACAATAAGTCTAACATATCGAGACTAATCTAAGCAGTTCTAGTTATTCATTTAACATTTTACATAATATAATTAAATCTATAGTAATACTGTAAAAATAGCTGAAAGTATAAACTATATAAAACTGTACAAACTGAAGCAAAGTAAAGTAAAATTGAACTGTAAACTGAATACTGAAGGTAGGCCAAAAATAGTAATGGATCTAAAAACTGAGTAATGATCTGTAAGACTATGCTATATGTCACTGAAATTGTGCATCTGAATATGCCACAACACTATATGCTACTGATATATAACCAAAATATCATTGAACTGCTATGAGTAGTACGGTCCAATGTATACATACATTTAGTTAGAAATACCATTTACTGTGATGCCGATGCATCATAAAATTCCACAATCAATGTATGCAATATTCCGTAACTCATAAATCATCACTGATACTCATATATTATTCTTATACTCACACATCATGCTTATGCTCATGCTCATGCTTCTAAACTACATGAGGTAAATCCAAAAAAATCCAAAAAATGCTTTGAAATCCGATAATGAATTCAATATCTCTATTGTGCAAAATCCTGCTAAAAGGATTCTGACTCTTAGGTTCTAGTTCGATAATTGGTTAAAGTTGAGTTTACTAAAAATCATTAGTTGAAAATGTTGTATACACATGGTTGTATATTTCTAAGAGAGGTGGATTTAACCCTTAGCTTGTTTAAAACTGCACTTATCGAAGTGCACCACGATAGGAGGCAGTACCTGATTATAGTTTATATATTAAGCTAAGCCGTTAAATGACCTAATTACAAGCTTACTTAGTGGTATATACAAAGTGACTTAAGATACTTAGTTTTCTTAAATTGCACTTATCGAAGCGCACTACAATAGGAGGCAAAACCTGGTCACAGTTTACGTCTCAAACTAAGGATCTTGTTCACTAATTGCAACACTCTTAGTCTTGGAAGATTTACTCTAACGGGACTATATTCATCTAATCCCTCGGGATATCACCTGGTCATAAGTCCACATTGGAGTGAATCAACCAATCCTGAATATTACTAAAATAATCCAGTACTATGGGTATACTCTACTACACCAACCAATAACGCGGGTTCAAATAATTCTATTTAATCAACAAGGATTTATCAAGATTATTAATTCCTATGATAAATAAGTAAGTCTTATACAAGGCTCCAAAAAGAGGGTGATCAAAGATCATAAAATATGGGTTCTACCACAAGAAAAAATGTCATTCTAATATCTTAAGTGATTCCTACCATGAGGGGATAAGATCAACTTCTAGGGTTAAGGGATCATCATAGCTTCTACCTCAATGAGGTATACAAAATTCCCTTACCTCAATGTATATTTAAGTTTAGGTTCTTAAATTATTTCAGAGGCCATCATATGCTGAGATACTTAAGATCTCATATCCTTAATTCTAAAGCTTATATATTGTGTTTCATTTAATAGTTAGGTTTAGAGTGATCAGATCAGATGATTAAGTTATTTTATCATATCCTATTCTAAGATTATGGGATTTAAATCAAGGATATTATTAGAGTCAAATTAATTATTAAATCAATTTGGTTCTATTATTTTTTTATGATAGTAGCCTTATTTAGGAGAAAATCAAAAATGTAAAGTTTAGATTCAGATTAATCAATCACATAGATTTATCAATAATCTTAACATTTCTAATTCAAATGTTTAAGATCAATATCAAATCAGATATATTATTGGAATAATGTCAATTTCTTTATTTTGTAATCAAATCAATTTAACTAAGGATTTAAGAGTTTGGATCTTAATCAACTAGATTAGAGTTTGACCTCTTACTCATGCCCAATTAAGATCAAATGTTTATTTATAAATCAAATTTCAAATCAGTGAATTTGGGATGTATTATTGGTGGCAATCTTAGACTTAGATCAAGTCTTAATAGCTTGATCAAAATCTTAAGACTTTTTAAGTTAATTATGATGATTAAGTTCTCTATTTTTGATTTATTCAATTTATACATCTTAAATTTCCATATATAATTTCAATACATCTCTCTTACTGATATGAATCATATTAATAAAAAATTTTCAGAAACCTGAATGTAATTAGTATTAATCAAACCCTAAATCAATCCAAAAAGATTAGCACATAACTACAAATCTAACCATTAGAAATTCATATAATTTGGCTCATAAGTTCTATCTTATCATACAATTAATCAGAGACTAAGTTTGCTAAAATCCAATAATTACAAACTTTAATTTTCACTAATCATGGTTTAATAAGATTAGAGAATAAATTGAAATACAGAGATCATAAAAATAAATCATGTAGCACATTCATTCCACTATGTATAAGGAAACTAATGACACCCTAATCATATAATTTGGATAGGAAATGAGTCATATGGGTCAAAATAAAGGTTTTTGACATAAATGGTATTTTAGTAAATTACACCTAATAAAATTTAAATTTTTATGCAGTTTACTATTGGTTGCTATTCAAGAATTTTATAGAGTCGAAGAATACTAAATTTTGAAGTCTAATGAATTAGTTATAACCATTTCAATTTTCAAGAGCAATTTGATAATTTTCTAAGCTAAGAGGGTCAAAAAGATAACTTTTTTATTTGATGTCAAAATTTAGCAAACTTAGTGGCTATAGCTTCCCTATATCACACTGAGTACTTTAACTGGGAGTAGACCAAAATTGGACTTCGGTCAATTTATGACCTAATTAAGGTTAGGGGTATTTTGGTATTTTTTTAATTTTTTTAGGGTTCAAAACCTAAATATTATTTTAGATTATTATTGGTACTGAAATTCTAAGCTATCTAGCACTTTAAATTTTTGTATTTGGAGTATAAATAACTAAGATATGATCAAATGAATTTCTGAACGCTATTGCGCTGTAGTGCCCGACGGTAATTTCGCCTGTACGAAAACTGTGAAGGGTCACATTTCGAGCTCAAATACTCTCAATTCAGAGCATTCCATGAGCGGTGCCATATATCAATAGAAAGGTTTTTCTGATACCTTTCCATTGGCACTAAAATAGATATGAACGAATCATTCTAGCTATAAGAATAATGGTGATAAAAGCAGATATATGCAGAATGGATGAAAAATAGAGCATGAGGTATATTACTTTGAAGAACTATAATGGCTTCCATACTTAATCATGGATGTCTAAATATGCGAATAAGCATAATAGAGGAATGAAATTACTATGGAAGAAGAATAAATGGGTACAAAGAGAGTAAACAAAATGGTATCTTAGCCTTTGGGAGAGGAAGAATAAACCTTTATTTTCCTCAAGACTTTTGAAGGAGGAAGCTCCTTCGTTAGCACCAAGCTCAACAATAGAAAAAGTAGAGAGGAAGCTTTTAGCTTGACAGCAAATAAAATAAGAAGGGTTGAGGTTTCTCTTTAAAGAAGAAGAAAGAAGGGGAAGGCCATGAGCTAGGGAGTTATGAGGTAAGGGGAGAGGGATCACCTTAGCCATCAAGCATTGCAATTTAGAAGGGGGAGAGGAGGGATGGCCTCAGCTTTCAATTTGCAATAGGGAGGTAAGGTGTGGCGGCCACCCCTTAATCGAATGAGTGTTAAGAGGTGGTCATCACTAGTACCACAGACATTAAACTAAAAGCATATCCGTGATACTAATCAACTAGCTGAGCAAGACTTAACAGAAACTGTGGCGCCCCGCACCCTTAATCCCACCGAAGGATTAGGTTAAGGGTGGGGTGTCACTCTGGCTAACCCCTCACTTATCATTGGATTAGGATAGACTCCATAATCCACCTGGTTAGGGAAGGATTAACATAGAATCAAACTAACAGTCACTGTATAAGTAAACAAACAGAGTGCGGAAGTAATTTAAGGAAATATAAACCATCCAAGTATCATAAGACAAATAAGAAAGAAAAATAGAACTCATAATATAAGTACACAATTCAAAAATCACAGTCAATAGTACTTGTATTATTACATAATTTAAAATGTGTAAAGGAAAAATAGAATGAAAAACCACTCATCCTCACTCGAAGCAAAAGGGAACTAGACGACAGCTTCTTCCACTGGTTCCTCCTCTGGGTAAGGCTCCACGCCTAACTCCTGCTCGTCTAACTGAAAGGAGTCTGCCATTGTCGGTTTCACAATATAGGGCCCCAGCCAAAGAAAAGAAAAATCTGGTTAGATAATTGTCTAAGTACATTTTAAGCTGATAAATTATTGTAAGTGTTAAGTAATATCACCATTTGACAACATCTAAGCAATATATATAAATAAAAAGGAGTAGCAAGCAATACAAAGAAACATGGAAGCTATAAATCATCATTTATAACTTAAGCAAAGAAAAGGAAAGAGGCTGAGACATGCCTCGCATACAAACTAAACAAGGAAGGGCGTATAAATATACATAACTAAACAAGTGTAGTAAGAAAAATTCTACATCCTAAATATGCTGGTGATCAACAGAAAATATGCCAATTAAAATAAATAACTCAGCAGTAGTACATATAAATAGCAGCAAGAATCTAACATCCTAAATATATATATAAAAGCAGTACAAGGAAATAACTGACGGAATAGAATACTGAAAAGTGAACAACAACAACTGCATATAAAGTCACATGTGCATCGACTATCATACAGAAAAGAGATACTCAAGCCCATAGAATACCAAAGAAGCTTAGCACCATCACGGCTAAGACATAAAATTATGTACTCTTAGCGACATAAGGAGGCTAGGCATATAAGCACACAAAGCAAGCGAAGGGTCTTAGCACAGTACGATTAAGGCCCAACTGTATGCCCCTAGCGACATAAGGAGGCTAATAAACTAAGCATACAAGGCAACCTTAACGCCAACACGGCTAAGGCACCAACGGTGTACCCCTAGCGACATAAGGAGGCTAGTAAACTAGGCACACAATAAAACAGATCCTTCCCCTAGCGACATAAGGAGGCTAGGCAATAAGGATATAATTGAGAGGCAGCTCATAAAATCATTATCTTTTCATAAATCACTTTAATATTTTCACAAGGAATCTAAGGAGTCTCCATATTTTCCTAACAGTTTATTTATACATAAAAAATCTTGTATGATATGCTCAAGGAAATGTGGCACAACAATCAAGGAATGCGTAGCAACAAAATATCAAATAGAAGCAAGGGACTTTATTAAACATGGTGATATCATTTGTTTCCTACTTAACCATCTAACTATTCCAAGTTACACAAGTTCAGGATCACCATTTTCCTACTATCGAGTGTAACCCAAAAATTCATCCTTATAAGTTAAAAATGATTGGAACTGATCAGGTTCTAATCTAGCTCAATCAGATAGACGACTACGAGTCAAATAAATGAATCATACGTCCTAGTTTTGTAAATTTAGATGTTCTAACTAAGATCTGATCAAGATCTTCTAAACCTATAGATTATGGATTAAACACAACGAGAATTAAGTTTAATCACATAATCCAAAGGATAAGACCTAAGTTCTAGGTTTTATTCTATAAATGATCTACTAGTTATGGCAAATCCTATTAAGTAATCAAACTTAATAGGATGAATCTCCTACCTTAAATCTAGAGTTAAAAGACAAAATAATCGGAATGAATTAGAAAATAAAAGAAAGTCTAGAAACTAATAAACCAATGTTTCACCCGTTAGATAACCCAATTTACCCAATGAATGAACTATAACCTATGATTTATTCCTATTCTCAGGAAATGTCCTTAAGGTGTAATGCTTAAGACTTAGCAGAAATTATTGGAATCTGACTTAAGGGTTGATTTCACTTGCTCAAACATTACTAAGATGATTATAATATTAGTCTTGGCATTCTGGGATATTATCCAAAGGGTAAGGGTACTTAGTCCAATCTTAGGGCAAAATAATCATTTTGCCCCTACCTTAAGGGTCAAAAAGTCAACTTTTGACTTAGTGGTCAGAATTAATTTCTCTTAGTTCCAATTTATTCCTTACTGTCTAACTTAAAAATAGACAGTAAGTACGCCTAAATCGGGAGAGAAATGGTCAAGTTATGACTAAAATAAGGCTAGGGGTAATTTGGTCATTTACCTAAATTTCTAGGGTTCAGATCCTAAATATTATTTTGTTATAATGATGACATTGAAATTCTAGGCTGGTTAGCATCTTGAATTTTCCAATTTGGAGTTCATTTGACTAAGTTATGGTCGTTTGAACTCCGGGGGCATTTTGGTCATTTTTCACCAAAGTCAATTCTAAATTATGGGGTTAACTTTTTATCCTGATGTTCGAATGAGAAAACTAATACTACTACGGTAATGGGGCCGCTCTCTTGAGCATTTTAAGACCCATATTTACTATGTTTCGATAATCGGGTAAAAAGTTATGAGGCTCTAAAGAGGTCCTAAAATGCTACCTCGTTATATGTACCCCGAAATAAATTTTTACATTACGTTATTTAAATCCTTACATTTTTCTGAGTATTTTAAGACCTATATTGGCTATGTTTGGATCATTCTACAAAAATTTATTAAACTTTTAAGATTTACTATTCAAAAATACAATTTGAATTATTTTACTATTCATTTATTCAAATTGTATTATTTTACTATTCATTTCTAAAGTTTTTATATAAAATTTCTAAAATCATTAATCTTTATTAATCTATTATTTAATTAATTTAATTATATTTATTAATATTTTACTGTAACAAAGTAATTAGCACTAATTACTTTTACTTAGTCATAATTATCTGTTAATATTTAATTAAGAGTATTTAATTATATTTTACTGTTCATTAATAATTAATGATCATAATTACTATTTAGGGTTTAATTAACCTTTAATTAACTAAATTAACCTCTAATTATTCTTAATTAATTAAGGTTACTGTTCAAAAGTAATTAGTACTAATCCTAATTTAATTAGCCACTAACTGTAATTAATTAAGGATAAACAGTAAATAATTAACACTAACAGTAATTAAATTATTAATTAATTAACAGACAGTTGGCCCCACTGGACCCGTGGCTCTACCAGAGGCTGCCACGTGGCACTGTGGGCCCCACCAGGGCTGAGTCAACTCGGGTGACTGGGCAGTGGGCCCCACCTGACACGTGGCACTGCCAGAGGCTGCCACGTCGCACTGTGGCCCCACAGGAAGCTGACCCAGCTCAGGTGACTGGGCAGTGGGCCCCACCTGACACGAGGCACTGCCAGAGGCTGCCACATGGCACTATGGCCCCACAGGGAGCCGGATCGCCGCTGTTGACCGGGCAGTGGGTCCCACTTGCCACGTGGCGGGCCCAGAGGCGGCCACGTGGTGCTGTGGGCCCCACTGGGGAGCTGAACAGCCGCGCGGGCTCGGGCTGGGGGCCCCACGTGACACGTGGCGTGCCAGCTAGCTGCCACGTGGCACGGGGGCCCCACGGCTGAAGCCGAAGCGTCACGGCTCGGCGTGTGGGCCCCACGTGACACGTGGCGGGCTCGAAGGCGGCCACGTGGCCTGGTGGGCCCCACCGCAGCTGACGTGGACCCGGCTCGGGTCGACCCGACCCGACCCGAGGCCCGTGACCCTTCGCCTCCTGGGGTTCGGCGGACCGAATCTAGTTGCCTTTGGGGCCTCGGTGCGCCCGATCGGGTGGTTATGAGCCCGATAGGAACGGTGGATGGGTAGAGGACAAGTTCACCTACATATCCTACAATTTTTGCGATGATCGAACGAAATCGGGGGAGATCGGGGTACCTGAAGTGCGGGTCGGCGGAGTTTGGCTCGGACGGACGGCGGGCCGGCTTCGGGGCTTGATTCCGGCGCGATCTGGGCTCCAATTTTCGCAAACCTGGAGCCCAGAGGTCAGCCGAGGTCTTATAGACCTGCCGGCAACCTCGCCGAGGTCTGGGAAAGGCCGGATTGGCCAGGATCCGCGGCGGGCCGCCACGTGTCGCGAGCGGGCGACGGGGCCGAGGAAGACGGCCCCGTAGCCGTTGGATCTGGATCAAATCCAACGGCTGTGATGGCGCCGTCCAATCTAACGGCGCCGTTAGCTACAGTTGACGAAAAGTTAAATACTTAACGGCACGCCATTAAGTATTAAAATAATATATATATATATATATATATATATATATATATATATATTTAAATATTTTCCAGAAAATTTTGAACATATTTTTCCTAGCTAATTTGGGGTCAAGGAATTCAATGGCGCAGTCGAATTTTCAATCAGACGAGTATTTTGATACCTCGATTTCCGGGATATTTTTATTATTAAAATATTCGTCGAAATTTCGACGACTTTCGATTGACACGAAAATTTCACCCTAAGCTAATTTGGGGTCAAGGAACGCAATGGCGATGTCCGTTTTTCGATCGGAGGTCAATTTAAATAGGTCAATTTCTAGGGTTTCTGGATTTTCCAGAAATCAAGAGTCGATCCGTTTGATTCCTGATTTGGACTAGGTCTCCAAGGTTGACTTCATTTGACCTAATGAGCACTTATAATTGTGTTTAAGACTTAGGATTAGTCATAATCAACTATGGTAACAACTCAGGTTGTTATAGAAACATACATGTAGTATAGCAGTGCAGAGAATGAAAAGAAACATTCAGACACAGTTCACATTAATTCATTCACATATAATACATTAAATGCTGAATAGTGAGAATAAGAAAACATAGTTATTATAATTTTTATAAAGGCAGGTCAAGAAGGTGGAAGCATATCTCCTTCAATGAGCCGCACTTTACCTTAACCTGCTAGCAGCTAAATCCTTAAGCGCTGGATCTGACCTATACTCCTGATCTGCCATATGTACATATATGACAGGGCACAGCCAAAAAAAGAAAATCTGGTTAGACTTTAATACGTCTAAGTACAATTTAAACTATTATAACTGCATGAATTTAAAGATATCACCACATTACTGATACTACTAAGCGAGCAAAATAGATAGGTGCAACAAGCTACAAGGAAGGGATAACTATAAACTATCCATTTATAGCATTCAACATGTATGTGAAATAACATACAAAGAAATGAAGTAAGTAAGGTAAAGCTAAAAGCAAAAGAACTGCAACTACTATGATAATTCCTCTCTTAACATGATTATGATCATATTAACATATATTGAGTATATAAAAGAAACGCAAGTACTGAAAACATACAATTCTAGCATCCTAACATGCCAATATATATAAGTAAACATATGATTATACATACAACATGCAAATTAAGAAAAAAGAAAAGAAAAGCCACTGAGACATGTGGCAAAAAGCAAAATAATCAAGTGCAATATAAAGCCATTGAGACATCTGGTAAAGCAAGCAAATACTGAAAATAAAACTACTGAAACATGTGGCAAAGTAAAAATTAAAGCAATACTGAACAATCCAGCTAAATAGCAATACGCCTAGGACATAGTACTGCCATACCATCCAATAGGCCATACAGGGCCTCCAATATCAATCAATCAATCCCTAGTCTTGCCATCAAATTATGCTAGATCAGAGTCCAGTCTATACAATACTACTACTGAAGAGGCAGACTAAGTTAGGACATATTCTACCCACTGCAAACAAGACAAAACTGAATGATATGCAATTCAAATACTAACTTAGGATATATCATCCATATCCTAAGTTTTCCTATTATGCTCAAGGAATAAGGCTCAATATATAAGGTATGCAAAGCAATCTAGTCAAAGTAAGCAAAAGACTCAATCTAGACTAAGTGATATCTATTGTTGTCTAATTAAGTCGTTCTAACTATCCTAAGTCATACAACTTAGAAGCACGGCCTTATAAGTTTAAAAACAATCAGGACTGATCAGGTCCCAATTTAGTTCAATCAAAATTGACTATAAGTTAAATAATAAATCATCACGTCCTAATTGATGATTTGAGACGTTCCCAACTAAGATCTAATCTAGATTTACTAAGCTAAGAATTATGAATTGAACACCACAACCTTGGGTTCATTCACATGATCCAAGGGTAAGCTAAAGATCTATGGTTCAATCTACAAGTGAACTGATGATTAAGGCTTATTCTATTAAGTAACAATCAAGCTTAATAGAATAGATATCTATTCTTACTCTAAAATTGAAAGACAAAATAATCAAAATGAAACTATGAAAAATCTATAAACTAATAAAACCAATGTTTCATTCATTGAATAAATCACTTATTCAATGAATGAGATCTAACTTAGTGTCTAATCCTAATCTTAAGGAAAGAGCGTAAGTTAAGTGAAGTTCCTAAGGAAGCACCTTAGTTTAACTCTATGTTCTAATCCATGTCCGCATAATTTACAATTTTCAACTAAGTTGATGATTACAACTTAGTTAGCAAAAGCTCATATATCCTAATGTCATGGTTTTCAAATAGTAAGCAAATCCTAATGATACTAAGATCTATGCAAGTGGTGTACGCACTGTACATAGAGCTCAAGAAAATAACATAATTAAAAGAATTCAGAACTTCAATAAAGTTCTAAGTACGAAACATACCTTTAAAACGATCCAAACCTGAAGCTTGACGATTGATTGGAATGAGATGACAATCGCAACACCTAAAATAATTGGGCAAGGAACATCTATATCAGACTCTTTGTACTTTTGAGTACTCCTAAACCAACATGGTTTTCATTTAATTCTTCCTCCAGTACATATGATAGAAGATTAAGCTATAATATCCTAGAGATAGAATCTACAATATATAATGTAATAAATAATAATGATTAATTTCTTGAGGAAGGTGGAATTACAAGGATATGATTCCTAATAGTGAACTCAAGAGAATCATTGAATCACAGCAAGGAGTATTACTTCCTGAATAATAATACATTAATATTAGATCTCAATCAAAGTAACATGAGAGTTGATCCCTTATAATGAGCAAACAACATAACCTAAGTGAAATGAAAATCTCAGAAAAATATCTTTGTTCAAAATAATTTTGTTTTAATATAATTGAGTATAGAAATTTGAAAAGCGAAATTAGATGTTAAACATTTGATAAGGTAGATGAAAATAATTCGACTATATGCAGATCAAAATATGTCTAAGTAATTGTAGCTATAACATGAGATAAAAAGGCACACAATACTTGTATTCTCATTGATGAACTAGTTGGAGAATTACAATAGGTTTCATGGATCTTGATTGGAAGGATGATCAGTTCAACCAAATGAAATTCTATTAGTAAAATGTTAATATTGTGAGTGTATAAGTAATCTTACTTGGGACAGATTTAAGCAATTGATTGCATAAGAGTCCTATCTTACATGTTATGAAAAAGAATGCTAAATGTGTATTGATCAGATATCATCCCCTAGATAATGGTGAGAGAACAATCAATTCAAATTACACTAAAAGATTTAAACAATTATCTTTTGTCAAGAAGTTTTCTTTATTAAATAGGTGTCAATCAAAAACATGATATAAGCCTAGTAATTGTGATACTGAATATACTAGATTATACTTATGGGCATAGGTAGCTTATGGTAAGAAAAAAATATAAGATTATCTAAGAGAACTAGCATTTCAATTTAACATAATTGCTCGGCCAGCTCTTTATAACTTAATTGGAAAAGATTTCACTCTAAAATATTTATGGATCTATCTACTTTACATGCAAGATTAAGATTATGCTAATATATACATATGCATATCAATGTGATGAACCCTAATACAATTATCTCATTCAACTTACTTAACATAAAAAAAATAATACAATTAAATTCATTAAAGAGTGTGAGGAGTTACCCATCCAACAATTTAACTATTGTTGGCAAAAAAACGAAGATAGTCACTGTTCTTCCGGCCATCAATGGAGGAAGAGCTGCTGCCATTTTTGGCCAAGAAGGAGGAGGAATGGCTGCTCCCAATTTCGGCCAAGAAGGAGGAGAGGTCGGCCATGGAGAAGGAGAGGGGTGCTTGGTCGGCCGAGGAGAAGGAGATGGAGCTTGGTCGGCCAAGGAGGAAAGGAGGGCTGCTAGGTTTAGAGGGAGTGGAGAAGAAGAATTTTAGCCTTGGAGAAGGAGATGGGGTCGGCCAAGGAGAAGGAGGTGCTTGGTGGCTCGGCCATGGAGGAAGAAGAGGGGAGGGCTTGGTCATGGAGGAAGAAGGAGGAGAAGCAATTTCGGCCAAGGAGGAGAGGAAGGGCTATTTGGGCGGCCAAGGAGAAGAATTTTTGGGTTGGGGGCTGCTAGGTTAGGGTTAGGCTACTTAAGAGGGAAAAATGGAACTCTAATCGCAGCCATTAGATCAAAATCCAATGGCTGAAACTTCACAAGCATTGATCTAAGTCAATTGAACTCCAAAAATTACAAACTTGGTATCAAAACGACCGTCTCGATGAGACGAACACAAGCGTTTAACAATTATTAAATTTAGATGAGTATTTTATTTTATATTAATTTTTAAGTGAAAAACTTTAAAAATTCACTACGATTAATCCAGAGTCCGAAAAATTACGAAACTTAAAACATAGATTCCTCTCATAATGCTTAACTCAAATATATAAAAATTTATAAAATCCGACTTTTATTTATCTTTTATCGACTCTGAAAGTTTAAACTTTCTAAATTTATTTAGGACGACTCGGAATTCAGATTGCGCTCAAATTTTGGCAAGAGGATCCCCTTAATATGTTTTATTTGATGATATTTTTATTTAATTTTTATTTGACTAAAATCAGGATCCTATATTTTCTCTTAATCTGATTAGGTTTAGGCCTAATCGGCTTAGTAAAAAATTGATTGGATTACAAGCCGAATGAAAGGGGATGGCGAGCCAAAATTTATGAGAGATAAGAAAAGAGAAAAAACAAATTAAGGAATAATTAATTATTATTCATATTTTTTAATTTATTTAAAATTTAGATTAAATAAACGTGTTCTGAAAAATCCCAAAACTTCATCCTTAGCTAATTTTGGGGTGAGGAATTCAACAGAGAAGTCAAAATTCGATTCCGACGATTATTTAATTATTCCATTTTTCGGTGCATTTAATTATATTAAAATATTCGCGAAAATTTGACGACTTCCAAACGCGTCCAAAACATCACCCCTAGCTAATTTGGGGTGACGATCACAACGACAAAGTCGGATTTTGATTTTGAAGTCAAAATAAATAACTCAATTTTCTAATTAATAAAATATTAAAGTAATCCAGATATTGGATTTAGCTCTGAATCACGCTAAATTTTTAGGAATTGATTCTAATAGCTAGATAAAATTAACAGAATGATAATTAAGATATGATTAGGCTTAAATTAAGCTGAGTAAAAACCTTGGATTGTTACAGACTCTTCCACTTAAAAATGATATCATCCTCGACATGATTACTGGGATGGGAAAGATAAAATGCAAAAAATTAAGAACAGAACTTTTGAATCTTAAAAGCACCTGGACTTTCAAAGAGACTTGGGTATTTCTGTTGCATATCAGCCTCTTTTTCTCAAGTGGATTATTTGATAGAGCGATTACTCCACTGAACTCTTACCATAGGGATAGAATGATTTCTTAGTTGCCTTTGATCATGAGTTAAGATTCTGATAGGCACTTCCATATAGGAAAGATCTGGCTGAAGGAATACCGCTGGATGTTGGATTAGGTGTGAAGGATTACGAAACCACCTCTGCAGAGAGGAGATGTGGAACACATTATGAACTGTAGAGAAATCTTCAGGAAGTTTTAATCTATACGCTGCCGAATTAATTTTCTCTACAACTTTGAATGGCTCGACGTAGCGAGGACTGAGCTTCCCAGCTACACCAAAGCGAAATACACCCTTCATTAGGCTTACTTTGAGATACGCAAAATCTCCAACATTAAATGTAACGACCCAAGGTTGTTAATTATCATTTAATCATCCAATTAACTTCAAATCTCTTCCATCAAGTCTTAATTAGTCATTAAAATTAATTTCCAAAGTCTTAGCCAAACTTAGAATTTAAATGAACAAAACCTTAATTTTGGGTAATTCTTAAAATCAGGAAATGAGGAAATTAATTTGACATCAGATTAAAAATCGAACTTCGTCATCGTGTTCCTCTCACCCAAATTAGCTTGGAGTGAAGTTTTGATGAGTTTTGGAGATAGTCAAATTTTTTTTTATTATTTTATTATATTTTCAAAAATCTGATAAATGGAATAATTAAGAGATGACTTCTAATTAAAAATTTCGACTGCATTTTTGAAATCGTCACCCCCAATTTAGATAAAAAGCAAATTTTCAAAAAAATTTTAGAAACATATAATCACTTTATTTTAATGAAATTTTAAATTTATGAAAAATATATAAATACATACATATATATATATATATATATATATATATATATATATATATATATATATATACATACCTCAAAATCCATTATCTCATATCTGCCCTAATCCTCTATGCACGCCCGACCTTCTCCCGATCCCTATCCCTCAAGCAGCGTAGGGATCGCGGGATCAACGCCATTCACTCGCCTCATTCAATCGGCCGACCCTTCCTTCCTCTTAGCTTGACACGCAACTCCCTATCTTCTTCGATCGACAACGCGTGGCGCACCGCCAACCTCTCCAATGGGAAGACTCGTAAAGATGAGACCACCGCTTAATCGAATCAAACCCATACCGATCTCCTCTTATCAATACCTTCTCATCCTCTCGGAACGAAAAGAAAAAGGAGTCGAAGGAAAAACATTGAAGTAAGTGCCAAGCCCTAGTAGCGATCTCTCAATACGCAAGCAGGTACTCCGCCCGATTTTCTCCCTTTGTATCGCTTCTATAATAATCAATGATAGTTTAGGGTTTTATGCTAATAACAGAGAATCCATTAAGGTTAATCATATCCAAATTAGATTGTATTAAAATTAGGTTTATGAAATATTATGAGTATGTATTTTTTGAGTATATTAAAGTCTGTCTATAAATTCTTTGTAATCTATTATATGTTTTTATTTCTGCTTAAAGCAAGTTTTTATTTTGATCTTTTTATTATTAATCAAGTAATCTTATTTAAATTACAAATTCATATCATTCTTTTTAGATTCCATATAGAACTTGAAACTCTATTTGAGAATGCTAAGTAGTGAGATAGTATTTTTGGAATTTTTTTCTATTAAGCTGGTATTAAATTACTTGTAGTTTTCATCAGGCCAATTGTATTTGCTCGATCTTATGCTGATGGATTTTATATGTGTTGTACACCCTTTCTTGCATTTAAGGATAGTGAAATCATTGTCCATTATTGTTGCATCTTCTAATATAAAGTTGTAGTGAAAGTTTATTTTTTACTTGTTAAATAGAGATCCAATATTCCTATGCCTTTCACTGTTTGCAAATATGGTGCTATAACTAATATGACTAATCACAATGATGATACTTGTTACAGCGGGTGTATGAACTTTAGTTGTAATGTTTCTCTATTGAAAGTAAAGTTCTATCTAGACTAAGTTTAATAAGCTAACCATCATGTTTCATTAAGTATCATTGGTAAACAAAAAGAATTCTATATTCAGAATGTAGGGTAAGATAGGTTTTTATTAATACTTGCAGTCATATAGATAATAAAAATGCTTCAAGAAAATAGTTTTAAGAAAATCTATATTATTTAGATTTTTATTCATTTACAGAGTAGTAATTGCAAATACTAAAGAATGTTTAAAGTAAACATGGGAGGCATACTAATCACAAAATTTCATAAATTTTGATTTATTCTAACTGATACGAATTATTTATTCTTGAATAAACTTGTAAAGAAAAAGCTATAAATATACTGACACACTTAGTTAAAATGTTTTGATAACACAAAATGGTTTCTTGACATCATATAAATGATTTCTTTCTTGCAAGTATAAAGGAAAAGGCAATAAGAAATATATAAGAGATAAAAATTGAAGAAAACAAATGACAATATAAACCTATGTATTAAATATTTTCATTTAAAAATGAAAGGCATGACATCCAAGTTATAGGTGCAACATCACCATATAATAGATCGCAACTCTAGATAAAATGAAAATGTTTAATAAGTGAGTATGTTTAAGAATATTCAATGTAAAAAAATATGTGCTTCTTCGTTATCAAACAAAACTGCTTACATCAACTGTTTATCATATATTAGTGACATATTTGTGCATATTTTTTTTATATCTTGCTGCCTTTCATCTAATATCTTGTTGTTACTATCAAATTTAAGAGATTTACATATGATTTTTTTTTTACTGCTGTCTTTTAATAAACATATGCAGAATAGGTTTACCCTATCATATTTAATTTAAATATTTGTTATTGATAATTTATTTGGATAATTATGAAGAAACTATTGATGCAGCACATTAGAGCAGTTTGAGACCCTTTATAAGTAATATTGAGACATTATAAGCCTTATTAGGTTCATATATTTCTGAGTTACTTTGGTTATGTGGAGCAGTCTCAATTCCACATTATACAATTTAATGTCAAAGTACGATCTTCTTTAGAACACCATGTTGGTCTATTTATTACCTCAATATTACAGAAATTCAGTATTATGAAATGTCAATTAATAGCACGCTTGCTTTATCATTTTAAACTGTACTTACATCTAGCATTTTAAGATTTTACTCTCATATATAATGACTCTTGATTGAAGGCCTTAATGTTTGTTCAAAATATAGGGCAAGTTTATTAGCATGCTTTATAGAGGTAATAGAAAGTGGGGCTTTTCTTTTACATGTAAAATTATTCTTGGCCCAAGCCTAAAAGGAGCAGATTGGAATTTGTTTTTAATATCATTGAAAAAGTGTAATTCTTCAGATTGATTTGCGAATTTAGTTATAATTTTGGTTTCATATTTCTATGCAGTGTATTAAGAATGATCCTTACATATGCATCTCTCTTTGAGAGTTGCTTTCATCTCAACCTGATGGTTGTAATATTTAATAATGTTTGAAAAAGGGTTGGACTATGACTGTCCCACTATTGAATGAGTTTCATGTTCAATTTTTTTATGCAAATGGTAACCCCTAGTTGAAGTATACTAAATAATAGTAGTACGAAAGTTCAATCAATTTTTAGGTATTTATTGATTTTGTAACTGTTGAAGAACTATTATTCGCATCACTCTCATTACGAAAATTATCGATGCAGTCTTATTTTGACATTATTGATAATTTAGATCAAAATTGATGAGTTTACATATTATGCGTGATAAGTCAAGCTGACCCATCATATTGTCATTGGCATTAGATGCCAAAGGATAACTTTTTCTCTTGATCTTTAGTCCGAATTGACAGAACTAACTTTCTGGCAGAAGTTAATTGCATATGCTTGTTTAGTTTAACGTTGAATATTGTTTGGGTTTTCGATGACATTCGGCAGAATTGAAATTGATCTTCATTTTATTTTATGCATGAAACTCTTGAATGATATAGCATCAATTCAATAAGCATGAGCAACATGACTTTTTTTTATAGATGAATAAATACAAATCCCTTTTTATTATTTGTTGATATGCCAGTGATTCATCATACTATGCGTGATAAGTCAAGCTGACTTGAAGGAAAACTTGAATAACAGATAATAAAGAGTTACTAGATGCATTTGCTTATTAGAAATTGAAGTGTAATAATTAGAAGGTGTGGATGGATGACTGATGAAACTTAACATGATTGATTTGAGTGCTGTAGTAACTCCTGTTAAAGTTATGGTATACTATACGTTTTTTTTGTTTGGGAATGCACAAATAGTGCAAAACACATACTAATACTATATGATAGGGAGTAGAATTTTTTCTTATTGAATAAAAATGGCCACTTTATGTTAAATGATTCTCCAACTTGGTTTAATCTTCACATAAACAAAAGTGATTTTCAATCGCGGCTTCAATTCTATATAAACAATGAAGATGCAGGCCAGTTACATCACCTTTTATTTCCACTAGAAGGAAGAAAGGATGACAAGAATGTGGCATATCCTATTCATATGAGTGAAATGGAGAAGAAGTGCAAGTCTTTGACTAGAATTGTAGTAATACTAAGAGGTGTTATCCAAAATAAGGATCATATTATTGCTAGACTTCAGCAACTTTATTCTATAAATTTCACCCTAGTAGAAGCTGAATATCAGGTTTTATCAATTCAATTTAAGTGCTAGAAGAAGGGTAATTTTTGTTTACAGTGAGTGTTTGGTCAAAATGTTTCATTTTTGGCTCTTGATTTTTCCCATTGTATATATATTTGTTAAATCTATCTTGCTCCCAATATATTTATGAGATCTCTCTTATAATTTAAGAACTGCACTTTATGAATTACGAATGAACTCCAAGAATTGTACTGCTCAATTTAAATATTCAATATCTTGAATTAAGATCTTAGTATCTATAAAAAAATTAGCAATTGAAACTTTCTAGTACGATCTACTAGATGTTGGGAATGTGAAATGCTATTAAAATGTTGCAAATTAGGTACCGATTTTAAACACCGATCATTGTTATAGAAGTATTAAAATGTTGCAAATTAGCTACAGTTTTTTTTTTAGCGCTAAAATGCTTGATACCTAGATTAATCCTTACTCAAAGCAATATGTTAAGTTGATCCAAAGCATTATTAAGCATCTTTATCAATATTTTTGGTATGCTTGTGTGTAAATTTTTTTTTTTATATATATTGTGACTTTGCAAAAATTATGCATATTTACTTAATGTCAAATGTGAAAATGTGCCACCTTGTAACACTAACTATTTTCTACTTAAAATTCAATTAATGCTGTTTGATTTCCTTTTTTTTTTCTCCTTAAATACAAGCATTTATTTAATAAAAAAATATAATCTCAAGTGTATTCTTACATTATATATCATGCAGATTTTGAATCATATAATCTTGCTTGTAATTGACTTGATAGTTGTATAACATGTATGTTTAGATGCTGGATTTCAAAGTGCTTGAGATTAGTTTAAATCCTACGTCTTACATCTCAATTGCTCCTTAGTATAATCACTTAAACTTTCAGCATAGCCTTATAGAATATTCCATACTCATGAAATTGGTAAATTAATTAAATTAGTCATATGTAAATTATCAAGTACTAAATTTTTGATCATTGATGAACTATTAAAAGTTAATGTTATTATGATGCTGTATAAACAATGATAGATAGCTCACCAAAACTATATTTTCTAACATAGATCATTGATAAACATGATAACAAGTCCATTATCTAGTTAATTAATGTGATCAAATGCTGTTCACTTATTGTAATGTGAATCAAAAGTTATCGTTTATTGCAAGGTGATATCAAAGGTTGTCATTAATTTTAATATAGAATTTAATGTTGTCAATGGATAATTTGTGAATAAATGCTGTCGTTTCTTTTATAGAATCATATGTTGCCCATATATAAATCAATTAACTTAGTTTTCTTTTAATTACATTATTGATGGAATATGATTGGTTACAATATTAATATTTAAATATAATATGATTTGACTAAAGATCTTATTTCACTAGTTTCATATTTTATAAGCAAAAGAGTTTCAATGCTGATTATTTCATATGTAGAATATTGGCATGAGTAAATTGAATAGAAGACTACATAATATGTAATAAGCTTAAATCCTTATATATCATTTATTCCATATGGATGAATTGATGACAATTAAGCCATTTATTTCAAAGAAATTCAAGTGCTGCCATTTAATTTGAAAAATTCAAATGTTGCCAATTATGTTAAGAATTCAATACTGCTATTTATATTATAAGAATCAAATGCTGCTATGTATTTTAGGAGATCCAAATATTGTCATTTACTTTGAGAGATACAAATGTTGTTATATGTTTGATAAAATTGTATATTATCATCTATTAAATACAATTATTAAAATTGAAAATGATTCTTTAAAATTTTCCTTATTATTTTTTTTAAATGCCATATCACAATTTGGATGGCCTATACATGGGCAACTATTGTGAATATACAATTATCTAGATATATAATTAAAAATAGAAAATATTGGATATCACATGATTTACAATACTTTGATAAAATTCTTATGCTGCAACACGTTGAACTTAAAACCTTGATTCATACAAAAAGATTTTGTGCATATAATAAACATTTTAATAAAATATTTCAGAGGGGTCTATATGGAGGATATTAGTACAACTGTTATTTGCATGGGCAAGGTTATTAGTGTATCTAGAGACCACATAATTCCTTTGAGGGGGGATGTGTGTGTTTATTTTGACCCCACATACAGATAAGTTGAGTAGACGTACTCAACTCCTCGTTTGTTCTGCACCCACAGAACAAAGTTACAAGATAAATAAATTATAAATTATATTTCTCACAATCTCATTGATTATGAATAATATATTTTATTTTTAGATTGAATGATTTTCCATAATTAAATCTTTCATAAATTATTACAGTGCAGAATTTCATATAAATACAGTTCCTTTTCTTCTTACTTAGCATACAAATCCATTTGAACATATTTATGTTTTCCTTCAAATTGCAAATAATTCAAATGCTACTACGTAATTATTGCAAGATTGGCAAAAATATTCTAGCTTTGTGAGCAAATTTTCTTACATACCTTTCTTACCATTTTTATGCTTATTGCACTGCTATTTCTTTAAATTGTAATGTGATATCCGCTTAATTAATGTTCAACTACTTTTAAAATGTACTTAGACTTTTGAAGTATAATCATTTTTTTTCTTTTTTTGGTTGTGTCCTACCGTATTTAAAAACCAAATTACGGTAGATCAGGAGCAAGGAGCAGGACCTGCAGTTAAAGAGGAAGCTGAGCAATAGTTGGGAGAAGAGAATTTACTTTTGTTTATTTATGTGAGAACAAGTTTACTTATGAACATTTTATAAATTACAAATATTTTGTGATGTGTGTAAACTATTCTTTCATATTTTTTTGAAATTTCATATTATAAATAATGAATGTTTGAGTTAGAATAATTAAATTTCCTTCTTCCCCCCATAGATCCTTATAATAAAAGGTAGTATCTAAAGTTGAGTTATAATTTTCCAACTCAATATTAAATACTACCGTAACACTCATTGTTAGATTAATATATTTAATCTAGTAGTGAGGCATTACATTAAATTCCAGAGAACTATGATGGGCATCGTGATATTTACTCTGACGATCTTGAACTGCTTTAAATCTCTACTGAATCAATTGCACTTTCTTATTTAGTTTTTCGGTTAAATCTGAACCATACAGCTGAACATTGCCTGTTTCAGACCACACTAAGGGCGTACTGCATTTTTTGTCGTACAATGCTTTATACGGAGCCATGCCGATACTTGATTGGAAACTATTGTTATAAGCAAATTCAACTAAGGGAATATGGTCTCCCAAAAACCTCCGAAATCCAAAATGCATAGGCGAAGAAGGTCTTCAAGAATCTGATTAACTTGCTCAGTTTGACCATATATTTGGGGTTGTAAAGCGGTGCTCATGGCTAGGGTAGTTCCCAAGTGTTGATGCACAGCTTGCCAGAATTTAGAAGTGAATCGACTATCACGATCAGATACAATAGACCTCGGAATTCCATAAAGTCTGATGATTTCCTTGATATACAGCATCGCCAATTTCTCCACAGAATCGATTTGACGCATCGGAATGAAATGTGTCGATTTGGTCAGTCGGTCGACAATGACCCAAATTGAATCAGCACCAGATCTTGATTTGGGTAAACCCATTGCGAAGTCCATAGAAATATTAAATCATTTTCATTCAGGGATTGATAGAGGATGGAGAAGTCCCCTAGGCTTTTGATGTTCAGCCTTGACTAGATTATAGGCATGATACTTCGATACAAATTCAGCTATGCTTTTCTTCATTCATGGCCACCAGCATAATTTCTTCAGATCTTGATACATCTTAGTACTACCAGGATGTACTTAGTAACCGGAATTGTGGCCTTCCACTAAAATCTCTTGATGCATGGATTTGGGAATCCATAGGTAATCTTCTTGATAGATTACATTACCTCACAGCTGCAGGTCGAATCGGCGACCACATTTGATTTCCCTTTTAAACTTCAAATAGTCCTCATCTTTCATTTGGGAGATGGAGACATCATGGTGAAACGTTGGTTCAACGGTACTAATAGATATTAGTACATTTAATATATCACCACGAGTTGGCCTGATATCAAGCCTTCGGAATTCTTCCTTTAAAGGACTTGAAGCTATTAAGGAGAAAAGCGTAGCATGACGGCTGAGCACATCGGCTACAACTTTCACTTTCCCCAGATGATACTGGATTGATAAATCATAATCGCTTATTAACTCAAGCCATCTTCGCTAACGATAGTTGAGTTCGCGTTGATTGAAAATATACTTTAAGCTCAGATGATCTGTAAATATGGAACATTGGACGCCATACAGATAATGCACCAAATCTTTAAAGCAAAGACTACAGTAGTCAATTCGAGATCATGAACCAGATAATTCTTTTCATGTGGTTTTAACTGACAAGATGCGTAGGCAATAACCTTTCCTTCCTGCATTAGCACACAACCCAAGCCTATCCTTGAAGCATCGGTATAGACTTGGTAGTTCAAACCTTCTTTGGGTAAGGCAAGAACTAGGGTAGAAGAAAAAGCATCTTTTAACGATTGAAAGGCATTCTCACAATCCGTACTCCTGATGAATAGCACTACCTTCTGAGTCAATTTTGTGAGAGGAGAAGCTATCTATGAAAAGCCTTTGACAGATTTTCTATAATACCCTGCCAGACCCAAAAAACTTCAGATATTAGTCATAGACTTTGGCTGTGACCAATCCTGAACGGCGCTAACTTTATTTTGATATACTTTAATTCATTTCGCATCTATGACATGGCCCAGAAAAGCGATTGAGTCAAGCCAAAATTAGCACTTGGAATATTTTGCATAAAGCTCATGGTTTCGAAGTTCTTGTAGCACTAATCTTAAGTGTTTCTCATGATCAGCACTACTTTTTGAATAAATCAGGATATCATCAATGAAGACTATGATGAATTTATCTAAATATGCTTTTAGTACTTGCTACATTAAATCCATAAAGATGGACGATGCATTAGTTAAGCCGAAAGACATCACCAAGAACTCATAATGTCCATAGCGGGTTTTGAATGGTGTTTTTTCTATATTCGCATCTTTAACTCTTAGCTGATGATAGCCAGATCACAGATCGATCCTGGAAAATACCTTAGCTCCAAATAATTGATCGAATAGATCATCGATTCGCAGTAACGGATATTTATTCTTGATAGTTATTTTGTTCAATTCTCTATAATCAATGCGTATTCTCATCGATCCATCTTCTTTTTCACGAATAAAATTGGTGCTCCCCAAGGAGATGAACTCGGCCGAATAAAATCTTTTTCTAGCAGTTCTTCCAATTATTTGTTTAACTCTTGCAACTCCTTAGGGGCCATAGGATACGAAACCTTTGATAATGGTTGGGTTCCCGTAATTAATTCTATAGCAAATTCCACTTCTCTAATGGGAGGAAGATCGGGTAGGTCTTCAGGAAAAATATCAAGAAATTCACAAACTATTCGATTTTCAGAAATAGGTACAGTTCATTCTTCTCTCCCAACATTGTCACGAGATATACATCGCATCCCTTTCTGACTAGCCTTTTTTCTTTCATTGCATTGATCAACAATGCTTGGGTGCTAAATTTTTCAATGAAAGTTTTTGATTGGCTTCCACTACCCAAAGTGATTTTCTTTTTCTGTTGCAATTTATGGAAGCCCATATTCACTCAACCAATTCATGCTTAGGATTATGTCAAAGTTTGCTATTGGTAACATAACTAATTTAGCTCCATATTTTTGTTCACCGAAAGAAATATCTATGCTGCAAAATTGTTGAGATTGCATGCGGGCTCCAGAAGGTAGCCCGATACTCAACGAGTTTGCTAGCCAATATGTTGGTAGCTTAAGGGTCTGCACCCAGCTTTCCGATACAAAGGAATGACTTGCTCCAGTATCGAAAAGAATATTACAAGATTTATCATTTATCATTAAGGTGCCTATGATTACAATAACTTAATAAGAATTGTTACTCAAACATTTGAAAATACTGAAATAGTAATAACTGAATAAAACTTTAATTTAAGATCCTTCCTAATCGATCCTTTCTAAGTCGAATTTCGATTTTGAGGTCAAAATAAAAATCTCAATTTTTTAATTAATTAAATATTAAAATAATAAAAATATTAGATTTAGCTCCGAATCGTGCCAAATTTTTAGGAATTGATTCTAATAGCTAGATAAAATTAATAGAATAATAATTAAGATATGATTAGGCCTAAATTAAGCTGAATAACAACATTGGGTTGTTACAAGTTATCTTTTCTTTATATAAGAATAGTGAAACCCCAATTCCTCCATTATATTATCATATGTTTCCTACATCTTTCTCTTTACTTTTGAGAAGCTACCCCTTCCTTTGTAGAAGTCGTAACAACTAGTCATCTAGAGAGAACAATAAAAGTGAAGGAAAGCATCTATGCTCCAATCTCAACACTTTAATAAAGCTTCTCAGAATTTGCTTGAAGTCAATAGTGTAACAATCCTAGGTTATTACCATGCAAAATAAATGTTGATTGATTCAATTTTTAGCATCATTATTTTTAGAACATTAAGATAAGCCTATCTGGAAAAATTTGAAGTTCATCTGACTTCTCTAAGTTAAAAATTTTAATTTGATCTGTCTAGATGCCCTAGTTTAGACCCAAAATATTTTGACCTCAGAATTAAAATCTGATTGCATTTCTGAATTCCTCACCCCCAAATTAGCTAAAGGTGAAATTTTGGTGCAATTTGGAACTCATTTGGGCAATAATTCAATTTAATTTAGAATGGTTTAATTGCACTTAAGGGCTTATAACTTTCCATAATTGCATTTTTACCTTAATACCTAATATAACAGCCGGGATCCGCTGTGCGGACTGCGGGTAATCCGCTGCGGAGCCCGAGTCACGCGACAGCGATATCCCTCAAATCTAGCCGTCGCACCCTTCCATCTGATGGCTAGGATGAGAATCGCGGGTCCGCCGTTAGATCCACCCTAATGATCCTACGACGCAGATTTAATCTGGTTCGGCCGTTAGGATCCGGAGGATCAGGACCGTCGCGCCTTCCCGATCGATGCATCAGACGGTCCACAGCGAACCCGCACTGTGGATCTTCGTCCCCGCCAAGACGCGCCCGACAGGGAATATTCCCCGTACTGCCAGTGGCCTCCCCTGCCCCCACGCGCGCCTCCAGCTCAGCAAACTGTTGCTGGTCTTCCCACAAATGCCATGAGACCCCAATTGGGCCTTGTGGCCCGGCCGAGCTCGAAATGGCATTTCTAGAGCTCGGCCATGGCCCGCCCTTTCGGGCCACCCCAGCCCGAGCCAGTGGCTCCAGAAGGTTCCCTAAGTTTAGCCAAGCCTATAAATAGCCCCAAGTCTGCTTCAATTGATCCTTGCTGATCAATTGGAGCTTCTGAAATTTGTCGCCATTGCCGAAGTCCCGGAGCTTCACCCAGGCACTCCCATGCTCCTGAACCGCTGATAGAGGGTTTCTCCTGGAGTTCAGGACCCCTAAGAGCTTCCAGAATCTCTGCAGCAGTGAGCCTCGATCCTTTTTCCAATCCGTCGAAAATCAGGTATCCCAGTTGGAGGAATCGAGTCAATACGGCTCGAATCCTATTCCATTTGATGTGTTTCTGCTCTTATTGTCGTTTCGAACTTAGTCGTATCGTATTTAGGGCCTGAGCTAGCCCTGATCGACTGAATTGATCGATCGGGCTAGTTTCCTTCTGGATCGCCTCGGTCGAGTAAGGACCCAGTGATCCAGGCTACCCCAAACCCCCTGACCAGAGGGCTTTGATCCGCCACACCACCCTGATGGTGTAGGGATCAAGCCCGGGGTCTGGCATGGTCTCTGTGGGGAGAATTGTCTCCCCACAGTAACACGAATGGCGAACGCCTCAGGTGAGTAAGGTCCGGCTGATTCAGCCATCTCACAAGGGGCTTCCAGTCCCAATCGACGTGCCTGGACGTGGTGATGGTGTAGCAATCGAATGCTGGTCGATCCGTGGACCGGATGCGCTGAAATTGGGCGATTAGGTTTTTCCTAATCGGCCTCATCCGCGGGACGAAGCATCGGGGACGACGACACTGTGCGGGCCGGGTCAACCCATGACCCGCGCGGTGCGACAATGCCGGGTAACCCGGGCCCCGGCCGACCCGCGCGTTTTCGATTTCGGGCCGAGCCGTTTAATTAAATCGAATTAATGGAATTATTTTCCTTAAGGAAAATAATTCAATTAATCAAATCATAGGAATTTGATTAAATAAAAATATAGAATGTATTTTCTTAATAACTTTTAATCCATTGGTTAAAATTTTATGATATCATATATGAAAATGTTCAAAAAAATTTCAGGAACTTAAATATAAAATAAAATCACATATCTGATGGTTAGATCTTTAATTATTACTTAATTACAGTGAATGTTAATTAGGGTAGATTAGCAAATTTACTTATCCTAATTGCATGTTTAGGGTGCCATTAGCTCATTGATGTTAATTAGATTGCATGTGCCAAGTATAATATTTTTTTGAGTTCTGTAAATGTAGTTATGCCCTAATCTTGTCAAATCATAATTAGTGAATTTTAGGGTTTATACACATTGGATCATAGCAAACTCAGTCTCTGATTATTTGTATGATTAATTAAGACTTGTATGCCAAATTTCATATAATTTGAATGGTTGGATTTCTATTTATATGCTAATCCTTTTTGCTTGAAATTAGGGTTTGGTTAGCATTAAGTAAACACTGTTTGTTTGACTTTAATTATTATTTTGGCCTATAACAGTAAATTAAATGAAATGAAATCACTTTTATAAACTTATTAAGTATACTTGAATCGACATAAAACTATAGAATCTTAAATATCTTAATTAATCTAAAAAATCCTAAAATTTGGATCAAGCTTTTAAGACTTGATCTAGATCTAGGATTGCCACCAATAATGCATAATTAATCCACTGATTTGACATTGATCTTTAAATATACACTTGATTTGACTTAATATTTGAGGAGTCAAGCCCTAATCTATTTAAGGCAAATCTAAAACCATAACAACCCTAACTTAACTATATTGATTACAAGACTTTGAATTGAACATTTTCCAATAATGCATTTGATTTACTATTGATTCTAAACATTTGAATTAGACAAAATAAGGTTAATAATAATCCTTGTGATTTCACAATCTGAATCGGACTTTAAGATCCCTGATTTTCTCTTAAGTAACAAATCTGCATAATAAGATCTTTAATACTAGGTTGATTTTAACAAGTGATCAAATCCTTAACAATATGTTTGATTTATACCCCATAATCTTAGTTTAAGTGTGATCAGATGATTCCATCATATGATCTAATCATTCTAAATCTAATAATGAACCAGAACCTGATAGTCTAATATCAACATCTAAAGAAGAGATCTTGATGCTCTCTTCATAAGATCGTCTTAAATTATATAAAGGACCTAAATTTATATATCACGAGGTAGGAGGCCTTGCATGAAACCTTGAGGTAGAAGTATAGAAGATCCCTTCACCTTTTAGCTTGATTAATTCTCCTTGTGGTTGTAATCCCTTAAGACAGTAGAAGAGACATATCTCCTTGTGGTAAAATCCATATTAAGTGATCCTTGATCACATTAGATTGGTGAAACCTTGTATAGGACTTACCTATTAGTCTAAGACTTGTAGTCTTGATAAATCCTTGTTCTATTAAATAGTTTTGATTGAATCATGATTGTTGGGTAAGTGTAGTATGGTATACCCATATTACTAATGCCTAGTAATAATCTGGATTGATTGAGTCACTCTAAGTAAGATTTGTCTTTGTTGCTATCCTGCGGGCTTAGGCGGACATAACCTCACTTAGAATAAATCAATCAATCCTAAGAGTGTATTAAAAAGGTACCCATTCCTTAGTTTTATTGAAGGACAGTTGCCATCACGCAATGCCTCCTGGTGAAGATCGCTTCAATAGGTATGGCTTAAATAAAACTAAGAAAAAGGGGAATTACCTTCCTTAAGACACTAAGTATGATTATGAGAGTAGTGACTAAATGCTTAGTTTGAGATACAAATCATCATCGGATGGTGCCTCCTTATGAAGATCGCTTTATTAGGGTGGCGTAACCAAACTAAATGTTGTGTCCTATCTTTGCAGCATATTTAATATGTGTATACAATCATCCTGCCCAGTAATCTTTGAAGTAAATAAGCAACTTTAACTAAATATCGAGCTAGAGTTTTGGAGTCAGAATCCTTTTAACAGGATTCTGCACAGTGGAGACTTAGGATTTACTTATGTTTCTTACTACATTCTTCATGGTTTCGTTTAGATTTTCCCTTGATATCATACAATGGCATAACATGAAGCATAAGCATGAGTTGACCGCATTCTTTCTGTTGTGACATGGTTATCAGTGATACAGTATGAGATACGGAATATTATATACACAGACTGGGGAATTTTAGGGTGCATCTGCGTCACCATACTGACTTCCTAACTATTGTACTTACATTGGACCGTACGACTCATAGAACTTCAGTGATAGTTCTGTGGTATATCGTGATATAGCTTATATGTGAGCATTGTTTCAGTAGCATATAGTGCAGCTTATAGCATCCTTTTCAGCATCTGACATTTTTCTTTTCAGCATTTGGTTTTGATGCAGTTTTTCTTTACTTAGTTCTTACAGTTCAGTTATTTGATGCTTTACAGATTTCCTGTATTTTTACTTTATGTTCTGCATATTTATTATATTTAGATTAGCTTGTATAGCTAGCTTCGATGTGTTAGACTTCTTATCTAACACGGGGTACTTTTGGGATCCGGCAATTTGCTAGATCCTGAGCAGTTGTTGGAGACAGGTCAGGAAGACGTCCCAGAGACTCAGGAGGAGCACTTGGAGCTGTAGGGGATTGAGCACCTACTTTTGTTTTGTTCTTTTCAGTATTCTGGATAGACTCTTTATATTTCTATATTATTATGGTTTGTAATAAAACTCTGGATGTATTTTCACTTTTCTTTTTTGAGATAGATATTTTCTACTGCTTGAGATGAATGTATTTTGGATATTTTGCTTTTAGCTTTTGCACTCTGTTATATTACTATACATAATATTGTGATGTGATCGGCGTACTAGAAATGCTAATATATTTTTGTAACGTACATGGGTCCTTCTCTCCTCCCTTACACCTTATGTACGTACTAAGTCTAATACCTAAGATAAGGGTTCCATTCTTATCTTAGGTATTAGCTCTCGAGCCTACTCTTAGGGTTCGAGTCAGCGGCCTTCAGTATAGCTTAGTCTCTTTAAGCCTATTCGGGACGATGGGTTTTACTTATATGGCCCACCGTTTCTCGAGTAGCGCACCGTTCCGCCGCCAATCTATGAATCATACTCGTATTTTGCGCACGGTGACGGGATGGGGCGCTACAAATAGCCTCTGGTTTTGCATGATTTCAACCTATGGCTATAGTAGAGAACCTTCTCAAATTTAGGATAATCCTTTTATAATTATCCAACTAAGCTCATTACAATAAGTCTTCTAGGGGCTCTTTTTCAATAATCTATATAAGAGTTGTCTTGTGCATTCATCGTAGGTAATTGTTCTTCCATTTTGACAATCCTTAATGAATGTTATTTGAAATATCTCCCCTTTCAATTTGCTAGCTTATATAGCATGAAAAATATTTTAAGAAAGTACTCACGATTCTCCCAAGTGAATAAATAGTTTTTTTTTCTTCTATGGGTCTTTTTGCCTAGTTTTCCCATAAAAACTACATCTATTGATTTAATTTTTCAAGTCAAGTTAAACACTCAACAACTTTAATAAATTGGTCAACTCATCTGAGTCATCTAAGAGCAAAATAGTGAGGTCTATAAGGTCAAATGGATAATATCTTGATTCTTAAGAGTTCAGGTTGTTACAAATAGTATCAGAGCATAACATAGGGTATCAAATATGAGCTAAGTGATATACAAGGAAAAAGTTTTTCATGTTTGTAATATACATTTATTTTAAATATAGTTAAATTAATTTAAGTATTAATAAAAGTTTGAATTATCTACTCATTACTATTTCATATTATGATTATAGTAATGTTAGAAATGAATTTAAAGAATATTTGATAAATTTTGAAAATTATTTTATGTCAAGATCTTTCATAGTTATTTTCATAAGAATTTAAATTAAAATAATTATTTATAAATATATAGGTGTCAGAATTGAAAATTTTTGACATTTTTGGATTCAGGACGTCGATGTAAGCTAAAGGGAAAAGTTCATAAATTTAAAACTATTTTGAAAAATAGTAAAAAAAATGAATATTTTGTAAATTTTCGGGGCTAATTGTCGCTTAATTGTTCGTCCAAATTTGACGTATTCGGTATCATTGGAATCGTATTGATGAGACCCTTCATTTGATACTTTAAATTTAATTTTAGTTGAAGTTTGATTTTCTGAATTTGTAAAAATTTAAATTTTCATTTTATTTATTTATTTATTTAAATTGAGCTAATTTGTAATTTTTATCTTTTCTTAAAATTTATCTTTGCAAATATACCCCTTATGTATATTCTTATCCTATTTAGAGAGAATTTTATTCTAAAAAAAGATAAATATCACCTCTTAATCTAAACCATCCACCTATTTTGAGCAAATTTGAACCTTTTGATTTAAATCTTACTTTATTTAATTCATTTTATTATATTTATATGGCTTGTTAAGGGGAGAGGATTTCATAATTTAAAAGTTTTCCTAAGGCTATTAAAATCTTACCTATCCTCTTTTTCAAAAAAAGCATCTCCTTATCCCCTCTCTCACCATCTCAAATCTACTTCTTCTTCATCTTCCCAAATTTCTCTTTATCCACTAAGGTTTTAAAAAGATCAAAGGTGAATAGTTGAAGCTTGCAAAAGACTAAAGTTTTCTTCTTCTTCATCTCTTTCAAAGATAAGATTCATTAAGATATATATTTCTTTTAATTCAAAATTTTTCTTTTAACTTGATTTTATTAATAAAATCAAATATGCATACAAATTTTCTTTTAATTTGATTTAGATAACTTCATATTAAGGCAAGATCTAATACATTATTATTTCATTTTCTTATAAATTTCTAAAGTCTTAATTTCCTTCAAATATTTTTCATATCTAAGAAGTATATTTATAATAACTTTGCATATCTATATCTTTTAGATTTATCATATTTAGAACTTGAAATATTTTCTAATATATTCTCCTATATATTGGTTGCATGTTATCAGAAGAAACTATTTAATGACTTTACTTCTATGCTTATTTAAATTAATCCCAAAGTATAATAAAATTTCTAAATTTTTAATTGGAAAAATTTTTGGATTTTCTAAAATTTCAGGATTTTGGTAATACTTTGAAACTTTATAACTTTTTTATCACCTAGAATACAAAGCTATAATTTTACATGTAGATTCCCTTATGTATTAGGAAGAACTTCACTGAAGACTTCCTAGAATTTTGAGTAATTAAAGGTTATCATTTAAGTGCTCAAAGTTCAACAAAAATCATAAAAAGTTTCAAATTTAAAACAGATTTTTCTAAGCTTTCCTTGATATTTAGCTTAGTATAATTTTATTCCAAGCACAATTAGATGTTGATCTTTAGCAAACATAATCTTGGTTATATCATGAGCAATTTCTCTGTTAATCACTTGAGTTGATTATATCATTAAAAAGGTCATTTAAGTGCTTATAGTTTGCTAAACAAATCACAAATTTAAACTTAGATAAAATTTCTGAAATTTTAGAAAATTTTCAAAGTTTCAAATAATATAGTTTTTAAAATGTAGAGAATTCAAATGTGATTTTTGACATGCATATTCTCTGATATATAGAGAACAATTTATGTTTAGACATCAACAAAAAAATAAGCACTATAATAACAGATTTTGGATGACACAAAAGCAGCTAAAACCCAAAATTTCTTAGCCAAAATTAGGAAGATTTTATAAAAATGAAATTTTCATTTCAAATGATTTATAATTAACTTATAAATTTTATAATTGCTGTAAAAATATAAATTTTGATATTTACAAATAATTTAAGTAATAAATTTGATTTTTTGAATATTTATAAATATAATTTCTCATAATAATAATAATATTATGAATTTTTTTCATATAATTTATTAAATGAATAATTTAAAATGAATTAAGATAGTTGATTAACCAATTTAGATGCTGAGTTAACAGATTAATATCAATAAATTTACGAAAAAAAATTTTTAAGTTAGGTATAAAATTATTCTTAGGTTTTATTTCAAGTATCTTAATTTTTTAGTTTATTTCCATTTGAAGATTGCTTATTCATTTTATCATGCAAATCACTTTATTAAATTGCAATATTTTCATATAAAAGTGTGTGACAAAAAGTAAAGAAATTTCATTTTCGGTATTTTTCTTTGAAGGAAGAAATGAAAATGTAACATATGCAAGTAGAGCTTACTAGTAACTAACGATGAAATAAGGAAGGATCTAGCCTTATGGAAGTTGTCAGAAGATCCAAAGGAAAGATACACAATTTTACATTTATAAGATGAGGCACTACCGACGGGTGGTGATAAGCTTCCATGGTCAATAGGTTTTACCTGTTGGATGATGAGTCACATGACTCACCTTTGTATCACAATTTACTTTTAATTAAAAATTTTAACTTAATACTTTTCAAATGTTTAATTTCATATCTAACATGCAGGGCAAGCTTGGTAAAATTTACATCATTTATTTTTATTGCACTTCAATATGAAAATTTAATTTTCTTGTCATTTCATTTGATTTACACCTATTTTAGGATGCTGGAAAATAATTTTAATGGATAATTTTCATACTCTTACCTGACTGGTTCTGTTGATAATTATTTTAGATTTTGAAAATTAAAGCTTAAGAAGATACTCACTTAGGAAGAGCTTATAAGAAGAAGTGAGATTGGAGTGACTTTATTTTATTTTGTTATATATTGTAATAATAATTGAATTTATGTAATTTTATAAGATTGGCTCTGTGATGAATAAATAACTTATAATTTTATTATCTTATTCTCTATATTTCAAATGATGAGTTTATTATTTAGAAATTCTTAAACTTGATCACTAGGTCATCAAAGAGCAACCTCTTGCACACATGATGGTTAAAATGCTACATGATTGTGGGTACTTTTTAATCTTGTAAGGGCCACTATTAGTTCTATATATCCAATTGATGGCTCTTGGATCTATGTATAGATACTAACAATGATGTTAGTTACTTAAGTTAGAGAGATTGTAAAGACTCACTTAAGTAGTATTAAGTAGAACTCTTAAACATTGATGCGTTTTTTCAAATAACAGTGAAATTCTTGATAAAAACTCTAAAGTTAAGCGTGCTTAGGTGAGAGCACTCTCATAAAGGGTGACGTGCTATGAAATTATCTTCTGATGATAAAATTGTAAGGCATTTTAGGCCAAAATGAATAATATCTTAGTGTTTAAGAATTTGACTATTACACCAAGTCATGTGCCAAATACGCTAATAACTTTTTTTTTCTTGACCTCTTGAGGCAAGCTCTTTATTCATCATCAGGTCGCCTTAGTCTGTTGGTGGGGAAACTGAGTCATTTGACACCCTCTATAGGTGACTCATCTTTACCACCCTTTGTTCCCCAAATTGTATGCCCCTTAATAAAAGGAAAATTACAACTCCTATAATCCATATATTTAGTTGGCTAGTATAACTTAATCTTTGAGTCAATGTATATCTTCGATCAGTAGATGGGTGTTTTGCTTTTGACTTGCTAGTTGACAAAATATCTTTTAGAAAAATATAGTTACTCTTAAGGTTGGCTTTCTTAGTTGGTTTTGTAGTTATTATTATAGCTTTATGACTCACCATAGTCAGTTGGGAGAGTTTTCACATGTGAGCTATATGCTAGATTTATTATTTTATTGTTAGTCTAATCATTTTGTTATTTTTCTTAGCATGTTCAATTTTGAATTCATTAATTTTGTTAATTTTTATTTTAAATTACTTTCAAGTATATCTTAAGAGTCTCATACATTTTCTCTTACATGCTTAAAACTTAATTTACCCCTAGTCATGAATCGATTAATATTCTCAAGTGAATTACTTTTATTTAAGTAGCTAGTATGAGTTCATTAAGTAGAGAATCATGCTCAGCTTAGTTGTTGAGACTTAAGCCATATTGAGAAGAATATAATTACATTCTTAAAGCTTATAAAGAAAAGTCATACTCTAATATTTTGAATCTTAGAGGTGCCATTCTTGAACATCATCCAAGATTTTTTTATATAAATGCATTCTTTCTTTTTTTGCATGTCTTTTGAGTCATTGTAAGTTGTTAATAAAGCTATCTATTACTTATGCAATGATAGCATCTCTTAGATTAAACCCTATGTCAAAGATTGAAATGTTACACTCAATTTATGTTTTTTATTTATCTTGTGACATTTAAGAAACTTCTCTGTAGTTGTCTCAAAAATACAATTTTATTGGTTAAGTTTTATGTTGAAATGAAGTAAAGTTAGAAATATCCTTTTTAAGTTAGCAATTTGTTCCTCCAAGTGATTTTTTATGAGCATGACATCAACATAGTCTTAAATATTATGAATCTCTTATTATAAGAATATCTTATCCATTAGCCTTGGATAGGTTGCCCCATCATTGTTAACCCAAATGACATCACTTTACAATATTATTTGATATAATGTGTTATGGATTTTTTTTTTTTGTTCATCAATTTGTTTCATTTTTTTATTTTGTGGTATACGAAATGATCATCAACAAAATTAAGGAAACTCAACCTAATTGTTGCGTTTACCAGATTTTCAATATTTGACAAAGGGTGCAACTCTTTTGTGCAGTTGCTAGTGACCATTTTATAGTTGATAAATAATCTTCACTTTTCATTTGGCATTTTTTTCGCAACTATTAGTAAGACAACTCATGAGTTTATTTCTCAAGTAAAGCTTACCTTATGAAGCATCGATACTTCTACCCCAATATCTGTGAATTGTTTATAAGAGAATAATCATAGTTTCTGGATGACAATCAACTCATTGGTAATATGGAGTTTGTGTGATGTGACACAAAAGTTCATACCCAATATATCTTATGAACATTAAGTTAAACATGTAAGAAAAAAAAAGTATAATAAGTAATATACTTTAGATATTAGCTTGCGCAGCTTTACTAATTGATTTGTTTTCTTGAGCTTTGGGCATATGCTAGTATCAACTAAGTCTTTTCTTCCTTGCTTTTTGTAAGCTCGATGGCTTGTTTGGTAGATAGATATGACTCAAGTACTTGCCCTTGAGACTTCATCATTACCACATATCTTTCGTGGGAGGCTATTAAGCTTCCTCAATAGTAAGAATTACTTAATTTGAATTTTAATATACGTGTGTAAAGTTAAGATTATTGTATGGAAGTTGTTCAACATAAGATGATTGATGATTCCATTGTTGTTGGTATGAGGGACCTAAATCACAATGAGGACGTGCTCATTCACCATTATAATTGTCTCCTATACACAAAATACCTTTAGAAAGATATCCTTGGATGGCATGCACTTTTTTACACTAAACCTATATTAAATCACAAGGTGATTGGTTGGAGGTTCCCTAATGGTGTATCAAGTTGATGCAATGCATGCAAGCCAATGAATTTGGCACTTCTACTCGTGTTTCCAACATCTAGGATGTTCGATTGTGTTTAAAAATTTATATATTTATAAATTTGGTATATGACCAAGACATGTGGATAATTATAATTATTTTTTAAGAAATACTTATAGCATTAATAGATATAACATACTGGATTTCTCTAATATTTTTTATTTTAAATGGACTATATTAAAGATTTGCACATAGTCCAAATCTATTTGAGTTAGTTATTGGTTCTATTACTAAACACATACATGAGCAAGTATCTTGGTGTTTATTATTTGCATATAACACTTCTAATTGTTAAGACAACAAGTTAAAGCAAAACATGAGCTATGTAGAACTAACTAACCACCTTAGAATTTATAAGATTTCAACTTCATATACCAAAATAGAATATATGGTACGCAATTTTAATATTTGTAGAATCCATAATATTGAGGATACAATAATTTTATATCTTTATAAAGAAGAATGTGAGATTCAAACATCTTTGTTCAAGCATACAAAATAATAATGAAGTAGAGTGTTGTTGCTTCATGCCCAGGCAAGGAGACGATTGAAGAAGGGAGAAGAATCAAAATTGTTGGTGTGAGAAGACAATTGAAGAAGGGCGAAGAATCAAAATCATTTGTGTGAGAAAACGATTGAAGAAGGGAGAAGAATTTTGTGTTGTGGCGCGCCTAGGTATGAAGCAACTACACCAATACGGGGTGCTTGATGCTCGGGTGTGTTCAAGTGTTTGCTGCTCATGAATGAGAACAATGGAGTCGCACCCAGACACATAAAGGTGCGCCCAGTTGCATAGATGGCAAAGCACTTACAGAGCGTGCGGCACTTGCACGCGCTCAAGTGCTCAACGTTTGGAAATCAAGCCCGTGAAGCGGGCTATTAAGCATCGGACGATGACAGATCACTCAAGTGCTTTCATGAACGTGGAAACGTGCCCAGACACACCATGAAACGACAATTGAAGACGACACGCTCGAAGCATAATTGGAGTGGCAGATTTGGCAAATCCGACCTAGCCACATGGCGCACCTAGGCAGGCACGCCTAAACAGATTGAATAAGAACCCTACTTTTGCTTAAGGTTTATAAATGTTAATTTTTTAGTGGTTCGTTCTGGGGTATGGAGCCGTTTTGTGAGACAATGACGACCCTAAATTTTGTAGTTTTCGTTTCTTCTTTAGTGAAATCATCCTCCTGCGGGCGTAGGTGATCTCACTTAATCACATAAATTGTGTGTATTGTGTGCAGTGCAATTTTGTTATTTTTTGGGTGGGGATTGTGCATAGTGTTCATCGACGACATTCTCAATAATTGGAAGAAATTGAGTCTATTGAAATTGTTTCGCAATCTATGGACCTCTCTCAAATTGATATATTTGTTTTCTCATACATAACATATTTTGAGCTATTTGTTGTCACCAAAGCATTCTTCTAAACTATAGTCAAACATTGTTAATGCAAGGATCAAAGAATTTAATAACAAAAAATTTGCAAGTTGCTTATTCTAGAAGATGCATTAATGATCGATTATCTTTTTATAGATTTTGTGGGCCAAATTATGAATTGATATTTGCATTGAATTTAGACGATCAACCAAAGATTCAGATTCCTTATCATTTTTCTAAGTATTATTATTATTATTATTATTAATTTGATTTATTTGAAGGGATAAGCATTAGGGTGGGTGAGGATGCTAGTGATAGCTAATAGAAAAATCTTAGTCGACATCCACGTATTTAATTAATATTTAATTAACATCTTGATTGTGGCTTGTGCTTTCTAATTTTTTAATTAATCTTTAATTAACATCTTTAATTTTTTAATTCTTTCAACACCCATAAGAGTATTGCTCATGGTATATAGTTATAAGCTTAGAAAATGAATAATATCTACAAGAATTTTCATTTATTTTATTATGTTATTTTTTCTTTTCTTTTTATCATTATAATTATCATTAATAATAGTAATAATAATAATAATAGTAATAATAATAATATTATTATTATTATTAATGCTATTATTATCATCATTTTTATTATCTTATAATAAGAATAAAAATGAAGGATATCATTTAACATTTAATTGTTTTATTTGTCTTCTCTACCTTGCTATTGAGCTATATTCTAGTTTGGTAATCATATGAGATTTTGTACTCAAAATTTGAAATAAAATAAATATATTACAGCATCAGTAATCATATTGAGCAAATCCTACTTTAAGATGGAAAAATAAAAGAGCATAACATACTAAATGTTATATTTTATTTAATTTCCTAAAATATTTATGAGTGATGAACTTTAATAACCATATATATAATAATATACTACATTCACTAATATCATATTGAAATATCCCTTAGAAAAATTTGTATGTTAGCAAACCATATTAATCACCATATAGATAATAATATACTACCTTCCTAAAAATTGTATTTTAATAACCATATTTATACATTAGTAATGTGCTTTGTTTCCTCAAAAAGATAAATTTGAACAAAGGGACTATAAATGCCTACTGATATAACATTACTAACAAGAATTTAAAGTATGTTATTTTAAGAAACCAAAAAGTGTTTATATCCAAAGTTGTTACATTTCTTGAAATAAATATTTATTTCATATTATACAATTAATCAAGAGCTCGGTCATGTGACCAATGTAATATACAATCTCTAAGTAATAATATTTAATATCCAAATCATAATATAGAGCCAAGTTAAGAAAATATATAAGTAATAATATCTCATATTTTAACATTTAATGCATATAATCAATGAAGAATTATAAATCTATAATAAGAAAATATATTTCATTTTTTTAGTAAGAGATTATGTAAGACTCTTAGGTCATTATCAAGCTAATTGAGCATAATTAAATTTAAGGATATCAAAATTAAATAAATAAACATTTTTGTAAAAGACAAAAATTATGGAAATGAAATGTCTCAAAAGTTAAGCATTTACATGGAAAGTAATAATGCAAATTTTATTTTCCTATTTATGAATTATTTAATTATGACATAAATGATGGAAATACTTAAGAAATTTATTTTAAATAATTTATGAACAAAACTCAAAAATAAATGTATGTGTATTTGTAATAGAATACACCATTAGTTAAAATTTCATCAAATTTTAAAACAAAATGCATTTTAAATTAAATTAATTAAATTAACTAAATTCTAATGATTTAAACACTTAAAATATGGTTTAATTATTTAATAAATGTTATCTGTATTCTTAGCTGTCATATAAAAGGATCGAATATAACGATAATTAGTAATCCAAATAACAAGGGAGATATTGAATGTTATATCTATAAATTAATTTTGATGACATTTGATAATTTAAACCAAGGGATGATCATGTTCATCAGATTTGATTAAATTGTGGGATCAAAATTATAAGAGATGAAAGATATCATAGTCTTTGAATTATTAGTTAAGATCCAACAAACAATATTGTATTAAAACCACAAATTAAGCATAAATAGTAATATTTAAGTACCAACTGGATTGAGCAATTATTATTACCCTACCATTACACAATACCATGGGTGTGGAGATGTTGGGTTAGTGGGAGCTAATCCAGCATTAGTTTTGAGGTAGTCCCCTAATCACATGATTATATTGAGTGATTTAAAAGACATAATATGTAGACATTAAATATAACTCATTATTTATTATTTAGAAATACCACAAAGTTTTGATCAAAAAGATCAAAATAAAATAAAAATTGCAAACTTTAAACAGAGTCAAAAAATAGTAAATTAACAAGTAGCAGTATCAGCACTGATTGGTTATTAGCACTTTTCTTCTAGGAAGAGCTCCTGATCTGGGCACATTTCAAAAGTGTGGGCATTTGAATATCAATTAGTTATGAAACCTAATACTGATATATGTCAATTTTATAATTATTAAATAATAAGCAAAATAATCAATAATTTAGTAGGAAATAGAAAGGTATATAAATTTATCCCTATAAATTTATTTTAATTGTATTGAAACTTTAGCATAAAAATAATTACAATTAAAAAAATAAATATATAATTTTAGATTATTTAATTATGGCTTAACAACTATTAAATTATATTCATGCTAAGACAAGATCATAATGATCTTGCACTTCTAACTTAAAAGAAAATCAAAGTCTTATACTTTAATGATCTTGTACTTCTAACTTAAAAGAAAATCAAAGTCTTATACTTTACACTAATTCCACAATTCTTGCTTTCTTAAGGTCTGATTTGACCAGATCATATGGGTAAACCCATTTGATCAACACCTATGCTAAGAATCATGGGATTAAATCTCATCAATTATTAAAGAATGATTGGTTCATAAATCCACTATATTTTATAGGTTACATTATGCTGGTAGTCTTACTTAAGAGGAAATTAAGAATTTAAAGGTAAGTATTCAGATTGACCAATCACATAGCTTATTAAAGATCTTAATAATTCTAAGTTAATGAGTTAAGATTAATGTCAAATTAAGGTACATTATTAGAATTATGCAAGTTAATTTATCTCTCAAATCAAATTGATTTTGTTAAAGTGATTAAGTGTAGCGCCCCGCCCCGCCACCGCACGCAAAAGAGAGGTGAATCATAACTTGGCGGCGGAGCGGTGCGCTACTCAGGAAAAAAAAAAGGGCACACAACCCATCTTCTCGAAAAGGCTAAGACTGAGCCACACTAAAGGCTGCTGACTCGAACCCAAGAGTAGGGTCGAGAGCCAATACTTAAGATAGGAGTATAATACTTATCTTAAGTATTAGATTAATACATATATTGGATTTAAAAAGGTAAACAGGAATCCAATATACGTTATCAATATATCAGCATTTCCAGTATGTTGATCACATCACAATACTAAGTATGGTAGTAGTATAATAGAGTGCGGAAGCTAAAGCAAACCATCCAAAATACATTCATCACTGATCAATAATAGCATTCATCTCAGAAAAGGAAAAAGTAAAATATATCCAGAATTATTATAAACTGATTTAAAATGAGGCAAAAGTAAAGTCTATCTAAAGTACTGAAAGTGAAAAATAGTAAGATAAAAAGGTGGAAGACGGATCCACTAAGGCTTCGCGCACTTCTCCTGGATCTCCTACAAGTCCTCCAGCCCTGTCTCAACAAGCTGCTCAGGATCTAGCAAATTGCTAGATCTCAAAAGTACCTCGTGTTAGATAAGAAGTCTAACACAATGCAACTAAACTAAGCAGTACTAAAGTGAATACAAATGGATAGTAAAGTAAAGAAAGCTGTAGAAAAGTTGAAAAAGAAAGCGTTGAGTAACTGAAACTGTAAAGACTGTACAAAGTGAAACTAAACTGAAATCTGAATACTGAAAATAAGTGAAAACGTAAAATGCTCATAAACTAATACAATAATATCCAATGCTATTCTATATGTCACTGGGATCATGCATCCAAATATGCCACAATACGGTATGCCACGGATATGTAACAGAACTATCACTGAGGCTATGAATCATACAATTCAATGTGTACATACATCCAGTTTGGAATACAATTTACTGTGATGCCGATGTATCCTGAAATTCTCCTATCAATGTATGCAATATTTTGTAACCCATAAGTCATCACTGATACTCATACACCACTATTGAGATCATTCATCATGCTCATGTTCATGCTTCTATACTACATGAGTAAAAATCCAGAAATCAATAAAACCATAGAAATATCGATATTGAATTCAGAGTCTCCATTATGCAGAATCCTGCTAGAACGATTCTGACTCCTAGTTTTTAGAATGATGATAAGTTAAAATTGAGATTTCAGTTATAAATCATCAAACATGGAGATAGGATACACATATATATATAGCATACTCCCAAGAAAGGTAATTTCTAACTCTTAGTTTGATAAAGCCACCCTAACAAAGCGATCTTCGATAGGAGGCATCACCCGATGGCGACTTGTATCTCAAGCTAAGCTATTAAAATACTCAATTCACAAGCACACTTAGTGTTCTAAAGAGGGTGTCTATGATTATGTAGTTTGCTTGAAGCACACATATGGATGCAATCTTTGATATGAGGCATCACCCGATGGTTATTTTTATTCAAACAAGATAATGATCCAAATTCCCAAATCATAACACTCTTAGGATTGAATGATTTAGTCTAAGTGAGACTATGCCCGACTAAACTCATAGGATAGAACACAGACATAATTTATACCAAGAGGAATTAACTAATCTTGATTAATACTAGGATAACCTAGTACTATGGGTATACCCTGCTGTACCATCTAATAATCATGGTCCAATAATTCTATTTATTCCACAAGGATTTATCAATACTATCAATTCTTATGCTAAATGGGTGAGTCCTACACAAGGCTCCAAGGGATGTGATCAAGTATCACTCAATATAGGTTCTGCCATAATGAGAGGTGTTATCCTAAGTATCTTAAGTGGTTCCTACCATGAGGGGTTAAGATCAACTTCTAAGGTTAAGGGATCATCTAAGATTCTACCTTAATAAATTTGCAAAGGTCTTTCCTACCTTAATTAAGGTGTTTAAATATTTTAGATACGAGCTTACTAGTGAGATACTTGAGATCCCACACTCTCACTTCTAATTATAGGTTTTACTTATTATTTAGGTTTAGAGTGGTCAGATCAAATGATTAGCTCATCTGATCACATGTTATTCTAAGATTATGGCAACAAATCATGGATATTATTAGAAATATATCACTTATTTAATCAATATGATTTTATTATTATTCATATGCTAATGATCTTATATAAGAGAAAATGAAAGATCTAAAGTTTAGATTCAGATTAATCGATCGCTGAGATTTATTATTAACTTTAACATGTCTAATTCAATGGTTTAAGATCACTACTAAATTAGGTGCATTATTGGAATAATGTCAATTGCATTATCTTATAATCAAATTAATTTAATTAAGGTTTAAGAGTTTGGATCTTAATCAAATAGATTAGGGTTTAACCACTTACTCCTATCTAATTAAGATCAAGTGTTTATTTATAGATCAAATGTCAAATCAATATATTAGAGATGTATTATTGGTGGCAATCTCTGTAACAATCCAGGTTGTTACTTGGCTCAATTAAGACTAATCTAAGTCTTAATTAAGGTTCTAAGTCACTAATTAAGTAATTTGGAATTCATCTCTGAAACCTAGGTCAAATCTGAAGTCAACAAAGTCAAATCAAGAATTCTGGAAAATTCCAAACCCTGGAAAAATTGACTTTTTATATAGACCTCAAATTAAAAATCTGACTTTGCCATTGCATTCAGAACACCCAAATTAGCTAGGGGTGAAATTTTGGAGGCATTTGGAAGTCGTTGGATTTTCGTCGAATATTTTAATAATATTTAAATACCTGAAAATTCAAATAAATAAATACTCATCGAAACGAAAATCCGAGTGCACCGTTGCGTTCCTCACCCTTCAATTAGCCAAGGGTGATTTATTGGAATTTTTGGAATACACTAAATGCGATTAAAATTAATTAAATAAATGGATATAAATTAATTAAATAATAATATTTTTAAATATACTTAACGACGACGTTCCCGTAACCCTGATGCCGTCAGGAAAATTTTCTCTGCGCGCCGTCAATCTTGACGGATCGGGCTATCCGTCCGATCAAACGATCGGACGGCTCTGGCTGTTCTTCCCCGGGGACTCGCAGAAAGACGCCGTGTGCTGCCAGACCTAAGCACGCGTCGATCGCGTGCCAACTGTCGAGCTCCACAGCATGAATGGGAGGGTAGATCAACTTCAGAGAGGCATTGAATCCCTATCTTCCATTCTGGACTCTAGCGAGCGCTCGGGAAAAACTGGATTTCTACTCACAGCTAAAGACCTAGTTTTCCTTCTTCAAACCCTCAGGTACCTCCTTCCCTTCCTAATTTCACTCCTTATTCAAAGCTAAATATTGTGCGACCCTCAAATCATTGAGGATTGATCCATTGATCGATCGATCGATCGATCATTCGATCGATCCTTCGATCTTCCGCCAAACCCTAATCAAAAGAGGAAGATGAATCGCCACCTCAGATCTGCCGTCGGATCTAGATTCAGATCCAGCCATTGGATCTGAATCAATCTCAAATTCGTTGATTTCATTGATTTAATCTAAACTAATGGATCTGTCCGGCGATTGAGATCCGTTCGATTTCTACTTAGGGTTTGGTCTCTTGGACCGGCTTCACCGGTCTATTAAACTATCGAACCGGCCGAGCCGGTTTAGCCTGTCACAGGGCATAAGCACGTGGGACCCACTCCAGAAGCCTCCGCCAATGGGGTTGCGATGCGTGGCCCTGCGCTTCTGCCGTCTGGACCGTGGGCCCCACCGATCTCTGCAGCACCAGTAAGGACCCGCCACGTGTACCTGCAGTTTTAAATATATATAAACGTATACATATATAACGTATAATTAATATAAAAGAAATTATATATATATATATATATATATTAATAAAAATAGATTAATTAATTTGAATTAAAACAGAAATATTAGGTTTAGTTAAATATGAATCTTTAAACCTTAATAACTTGCAAACTATACATCCAAATTATGCAAATAAATATGTCAAATTGATCAGAAAAATATGAGGAATTTATTGATGCCAATAATTTTGTTATACGACCAGTATTTAGCAAAGTGATATTTAGGGTTTTAATTAAGTTAAAAATAATGTCACAAAACTTGATTTGCCCATAACTTTGTACCCAATGATCCAAACCTATTGAATATGGGTATTAAAGTGATCAGAAAACCCTATGGATTAATTTGGTAGTATTCACTTTGCTGTTTGGATTAGTATTTGCCTAATCACTTTTAGGTCCTAATCCTAATTACCCTAATTAGACCTAGAACTTCAATTGACCATAACTTGGTCAATTGAGCTCCAAATTGAATGATCCAAATATTAATTTAGATCAGAAAAACCTAATTAACAGTAATCCAAAATGCTAATCACCCTTAAGTACTCTAAAACTTAATTAGTGAATATTAGCAAATTTAATAATCCAAAATGAGTGATTTAAGTTTCAGAGGACTCATAGAGTCATTTAAAACTTATCTGTAAGGTTGGATTAGTGATTGAGTGATTAATTTTACTAATCACTCACTAATCACCCTAAACCTTAATTAGGTCATAACTTAGTCAAATTAGATCCAAATTGAGCCTACCATATGTCATTATGATCAGTAGATTATTTGTAAACCATAGCTATTGATTTTACTCAATTTAGACACTAATTGACAAAGTTAGGTTTTTGACTCATAATTAAGGATTCCTTAATCACCTTTTAACCTTAGATCTTGTATTGGCCATAACTTGGTCAATACTTATCAGAATTTAGTAAATTTAGATTCTATGAAAAGCTTAGACAGTAAAAATCAATAATATGAAAGAAAATTTAACCTTTACTTAGCCAAATTACTAAATTTCCCTTATGAGTTAAATTCACTAATTTGATCTCATATGGCCTAATAATCACCCAAAATTAATTTAGTTACTGTCTAATCTTACATTAGACAGTAAGAAATCATAATCCAAAAGAAAATTTTAGAATTAAAGCCCTAAATCAAAATTTGATCTTTTGAACCCTGAAGTAGGGGCAAAATGACCCAAATTTAGGGTTTAGCATCTTAAAGCCCTAAAATCATCTTTATAATCATTAGAAATAGTAATATAATGATTTAGAATAGAAATTGTATAAGTTCAATCATTAATTTGATTTTAACCAAAATTCCAAAGTTAGCTCCTTAAGAAAATCCCTAAGTAAATTGTGAGTGATTTCTCCTTCTTTACTCATTCTTAGATCTTTCCTTAGGTCTTTATAATATTAGTTAGGATGTGTGTCTTGAGAGATACTCTTAGTAATTAAGAGCTTTAATTCCTAAGATTAAGAATATATCTTAAGTTAGAATTTATCTATTGAGAAAATTGGGTTACTCAATAGGTGAAACTTTGAGTTTTCTAGTTTATAGATTTTCTTAGTTTATTAAATGATTATTTGATCTTTAAACTTTAGAACTAAGAATAGAGATCTATTCTAATGAATTTGATTTATCATTAGGATTTGCCTTAACCTAATTCGTGAGTTTTGGGTTCTAAACTTAGACCCTTAGTTATACTTTTAGATTAAGTGATTATACCCCATCATCTCAAGTCTAACTCTTAATCTTTTCATCTTGATTTGGCTAATCAAGATGAGATTGGGATGAATTAAATTACAAAAATTAGGTCGATGATTTATTCACTTAAACCAAATAGTCGTCTTTTGATTAAGTTATAATTAGGACTTGGCCAGTCCTAATTATCTTCAACTAGTAGGATTCGTGATTCTAAGTTACAGAATGTGTAAGAATTGATGATTCTGAAACTTATGTAACTTAGAGTAGATAGAACAAATAAGTAGACAACAACGGATATCACATGTGTTTTAGATAGAGTTTCTTGCTCACTTGACTTTGATGCTTTGCATACCTTATTTTGAGCCCCTTACCTTGTACACATATAGTGGACATAGGATATTTGATAAATATCTCATGTTAATTTTGAATTGCATACATATCATTCATGATTTATCGATGTTTTCAGTTTTTCAAATAGTTGTGGCCTAACTAGTATGCCTCTCCAATCCTCGAGTCCGGCATAGCACGCTGGATTGTTAATGTCGGTAAGTCTATCCATGCCTGGTTGAAATAATTCCCAGGATGGTGAGAAATAGATTTTGCGCTCATTAGTCAGGATTGGACATGGTGAGTACTAGTTGAGGGTGATTTTGTAAGGTGTAGCTTGATTAGTATACCTCTTCGATCAACCCGTTCGGGTCGGCAACCTTTCGAGGGTTTAATATTCGACAGTCTATGGCCATGCCTAGTCCGAGTGATAGGATGGATAGACTCTTGCCATACTGACTATAGAGTCAGAATTTTGATATGGTTATACTAATTCATGTACACTTACATTCAGTTCTGTCTTAGCTCATCAGGCTAAGAGTTTTCAGTGATGTTCAGTTCAGAGTTTCTTAGCTCATCAGGCTAAAATTTGTTGAGTATGTTTTCAGTTTGAGTGACTTAGATGGTCACTGTAGTTTCCATTTTTAGTTACTGTTTTACTTGCATATTCTGCATTTCAGCACTATTTTACTTACAATTTTCCTGCACGTGTTTTTATATAGAATGCTAGTTTTACTTATTATTTTCATATGCTCACATAGGATGTTAGTTGTTTTCAGTTTTAGATTGTTCAATTTTTGTATGTTACCTAGCATAATATGTTTGATTATAAGCATGTTTAGGTTGTATTTTATTTACAGTTTTATTTAGTTTTTCTTTTGCTTACCTGATTTTGTTGCAGTTGCTTGGAGGAGGTATGTACTTACTTCCTATTTGTTTTGTTATAAACTGTAGTTTATAACTTATCACTGTTCTTTTGTACGCTTTCTGCACCTTTTTGCTTCAGTACTGGTTTATGGTGAAATTCAAGTAACTTAATAAAATTGTTTACCCTAAAATGTGCTTAGACAATAGTCTAACCAGATTTTCTTTTGTTGGCTGGGGCCCTACCATTATGAAATTGATAATTGTAGGTTATGAGTTTATTGGAGCAGTTGATCCAGTGGAGAGCTTGCCATTGGAGGAGGAGCCCGTTCCTGAAGATCTTTAGTTCTAGTTTTCTTTCTGCTTGTGAGATTGAGTGTTCTTTTCAGTCTTTCAATCTATTTTAAAATATTGTAATAATACAGGTTAAATCTTTTCTTTTCAGCTCTTTACTTATTCTATATTGTTGTATTTATACTGTATGGATGGTTGTTATATTCTTATTGCTTCCGCACTCTGAGTTCTTGTATGATCATTTAGTGATAGTATTTTTGGATGAATGGCAAAGTCCTTAGTTAAATTGGATTAGAATGTGTGTCTAATCCAATCTTAAGTGGGGACCTTGTCATTTGGTGATCCCTCCACCGTAATCATGTTAACTTAAGAGTTAACAGGACCACGGCGGGGCAAGGCCACCACAATCTCAGACCTAGATCAAGTCTTAATAGCTTGATCAAAGTCTTAAGACTTCTTAAGACTAATTAAGATAGTTAAGTTCTACATTTTAGGTTTGTTGAATTTTTATACATCATAAATTGATATACATGATTTAAATATATCTACCTTACTATTATGGAGCATATTAACAGAAAAATTTAGAAAAAAAATAAAAAGTTATTAGTACTACTCAAATCCTAAACCAATTCAAAAGGATTAGCACCTAATTACAAATCTAACCATCAGAATTTTATACAACTTGGTATATAAGTTCTATTTAATCATATAATAAATCAGAGACTAAGTTTGCTAAGATCCAATGGCTAGAAACTCTAAACTTCAGTAATCATGGTTTTATAATATTATGGCATAAATTGAAATACAGAAATCAAAAAAATTAACAACTTAGCACATTTATTCTACTAATTATAAAGAAATTAATAGCACCCTAAACATAAAATTTGGATAAGTATACATGCTAATCAACCCTAATTAATATCTGCAATAATTAGGCTAAAATAGAAAATCCAACTATTAAAATTTAAATATTATTTTATATTCAAATTTATGATAATTTTTTGATTAATTTGATATATAATATTATAGGGTTTAGATCAGTGAATTAAAAGTTATTGCATTTATTAAAATTGTATTTTTCCAATTAATCCACCCTATTTTTCTTAAGGAAAATAATTCCAAAATAGGTTTTATTTAATTTAAAATGGGTTCTGACCCATTTACAAAATGCGCAAATCAGCTTGACCCGATGGCCCAGCACTGTCGCATAGTGCGGGTCATGGGTCGGCTTCACCCGCACAGGGGCTTCGTCCCCAGCGCTTCTCCCCGATGGAAGGACCAGATTAGGAAAACCCTAATCAGCCAATTCCGACGCATCCAAACCACGGCACGACCAACTGACGGTCGTTGCACATTCACCGTAGCCAGGCGCTAAACCCGAAACCCTCGGTGAGGTGGTCTGGGTCGACCAAACCTTACTCACCTGAGAGAACCCTTAATGGAGCTACTGTGGGGAGATAATTCTCCCCACAGAGGCCACGCTAGACCCAGGGAGAGATCCCTACACCATCAGGGGGGTGAGATGGATCGAAGCCCCTTGGTCTGAAGCATGAGGTGGGCTAGAACGCCAGGACCTTACTCAGTCTCGAGGCTTACGGACCTAGCCCGATCTATCGATTCAATCGATCGGGGCTAGCTCAGAGCACAATTATGATCACGGTGAGTTCAAAATGACAATACACATCCAAGCAAATCAAATGGAAGAGATCCCGAGCCTTATTGACTCATGAATTGCAAATATGAATACTTGGTTCATCGGGATGGCTCGGGGTGATCGGTAGAAGGCAAGACAGGCATTGGCTGAGATCCCAGAAAGCGCAAAGGATCCTGAACACCAGAAGAGCCTACTATTTGTGGTTCGAGAGCTCCTGGAATTTCCTGCGTAAGCTTCGAATAGACGATAATGGCGAAGGGGGAAACCGAGCTCAATTGATCAACAAGGCTCAAAGGGAGCGATGTTGGGGCTATTTATAGCCTCAGCAAAGAAAGGGGAAGGTTCTAGAGGGTTTGGCTCAGCTGGGGTGACTCGAATGAGCGGCCATGGCCGAGCTCTCAAATTTCCAATTCGATCTCGGCCGGGCCACGAGGCCCAATTTGGGTACCTGGCCATAACGGGAGGATCCCCAATGGCTTGCTGAGCTGGAGGCGCGAGTGGGGGACTGGGAGGGCAGCTGGCAGTACAGGGGATTTCCCTATCGGGGACAGGCGCGTTTGGGATGAAGGTCCATAGTGGCGGGGCCTTCGGATGCCATCCGATTGATCGAAGTAAAAAGCGCTACGGCTCAGATCTTCCGAATCATAACGGTCGGATCAGATTGAATCTGAGCCATGGGATTTCACGAAGCGCATCTGACGATAGATCTGCGATTCCACGGGATCTAATCCTAAATGTCGGGTTGATAGGGCTGATAACAGATATGGGGGAAGCACCGCTGTCGTGCGGCCTGAGCTCCACATCAGTTTGCCCACGGTCCGCACAGCAAATCCCTGTCATTTATTTAGTTTTAAGGGTATGAATGCAAATTTGAAATATTGGAAACCCTAAAATGCAATTAGACCATTTTAATTTAAATTGAATTATGGTCTAAATAATCTCCAAATTTTACCAAACTTTTACCCCTAGCTAATTTGGGGGTGAGGAATTCAAAAATATAATCAAATTTTAATTCTGAGATTAAAATATTTTATATTTAAATTAGGGCATCTAGATTGATCAAAATATCATCTTGACTTAGAAAAGTCCAATTGATTTCAAATTTTCAATATTAGCTGAACTTGATGTTCTAAAAACAATGGGATCAAAATAAATGCTCAATTATAATAGAAATTAACTGAGTAACAGCCTAGAGTTATTACAAACTCCCTCACTTAAAAACGATGTTGTCCTCGATATCAACTTAAGAGAGAAGACATGGATGCAAAAATCTTAAGAATAGAATTTCAATTCAGAAAATTAATAGATACCTGAATTTTCAAAGAGATTAGGATACTTTCTTCTCATATCTACCTCTTTCTCCCAAGTAGATTCTTCTAAAGAGCAATTCCTCCACTGAACTTTTACCATTGGGATTGAGCGATTTCTCAGCTACTTTTGATCATGAGCTAAGATCTTAATTGACTCCTCTGCATAAGAAAGATCTGGCTGGAGAGATATCGCTGGAAGTTGAATTATATGATATGGATTACGAAGACATATCTGCAGAGAGGAGACGTGGAACACATTATGAACTTCAAAGAAATCTTCTGGAAGCTTTAATCGATAAGCTGCAGAACCAATTTTTTCTAAGATTTCAAAAGGTCTGACGTAGCGGGGACTTAGCTTCCTAGCTACACCAAAACGATACACGCCTTTCATCGGACTAACTTTAAGATACGTAAAATTTTTAACATCAAATTCCATAGTACGATGATGAGCATCATGATACTTACTATGGCAATCTTGAGCTACTTTGATCCTTTGCTGAACCAGTTGAATCTTACGATTAGTTTCTTCAACTAATTTTGAGCGATATAGTTGAACACTGCCTGTTTCAAACCATGCTAAAGGAGTGCTACATTTCCTGCCATACAGAGCTTCATATGAAGCCATGCCGATACTCCTGGTACCGTATCTCCCTCAATACTCCTCCATTGATTGCAAACTCCTTTCGCAATGCTATCACGTTCGCTCGATTAGGGATCCACCGGCTCCGATCCATGCTAACCTAATCAGATCGGATAGGCGTCGATTTAGGTTAAGATCCACAGTAGAAATGGTTAAACCCAAATTCCCGGTAACCCTAGACCTAGGGTTCGCCATTGCCGGCGACTCCAGCCACCTCCAGTGAACGTCCACCCCCCGGCGTGTAGGCCTCGATGAAGACTACCGTCAGCCGTGGGGCTGAGGTGGTCCGGCGCCGGGAAGGCCGGCAAAAGCCGTGCGCTAGGTGCCGGCCCTCGAGAGCCCTCGGGGAAGAAGGAGGCCCTCGGGTCGAGCCGGGTCGACCCGGGCCCGACCCGCCACGGCTGGGTCCGCGTAAGCCCATGTGGGGCCGCATCGCCACGTGGCAGCCTCTGGGCATGCCACGTGTCACGTGGGCCCACCGCTAGAGTCCGTGTCCCTTCGGCGTCTACTGTGGGGCCCACTGCACCACGTGGCAGCCTCCGGGCATGCCACGTGCCCCAAGGGGCCCACTACCAGAGCTCCCGCGACTCTTGAGCTTCTACTGTGGGGCCCACTGTCCCATGTGGCAGCCTCCGGGCACGCCACGTGTCCCGTGGGGCCCACTGCCAAGATTCCCACGACCCTTCAGCTTCTGCTGTGGGGCCGCTGTGCCACGTGGTAGCCTCCGAACACACCACGTGTCTCGTGGGCCCACACGCAGAGCAGCGCCCAATCGGGCGCTGCCACGTGGCAGTCGTGGGGCCCACTGCAAGTTTAGACAATTATTTAGATTAATTAATTACTATTAATTAGTAATTAATTTCAATTAGCAATTAATTAATTGTAATTAATGTTAATGACTTTTAAATAGTAATTACAGAGAATTAATTAATTAATTATAATTAAATTAATGGTAACAGTAGTTAAAAGAGATTAATTAGTCATTATTAATTATAATTAGCAGCTAATGACATTTGAACAGTAACCCTATTAATTAAGATTAATTATTCCTTAATAGATAATTAAGTTAACTTAAACAGTAACTAACCTAATTATATTTCAACAGTAATAATAATAATATTAATTAAATAATAGATTAATTAATAATTAATTAATAATTAATTAATAATTAGATATTAATTAATTATAGATTAATTAATGGATTAATAATTACAAAAAATATATAATTTTAAAAATGAATAGTAAATTAATACAAGTTGAATAAATGAATGGTAAAATAATACAAATTATATTTTTGAATAGTAAAACTTAAAAGTTTAATAACTTTTTGTAGGATGATCCAAACATAGCCAATATAGGTCTCAAAGTAATCAAAAAGAAAAAAAAGTAGTCAAATGGCATAATATAAAAATTAATTTTGGGGCACGCATAACGAAGTAGCATTTTAGGTCATTTTTAGGACTCCATAACTTTTGACCTAGTTGACCAAATATAGTCAATATGTGTTTTAAAATACTCAGGAGAGTTGCCCCATCACTATAATAGTATTAATTTTCTCATTGGGATATCAGAACAAAAAGTCAACTCTATATCTCACAGTTGACTTTAGGGAAAATTGACCAAAATGCCCTTAGAATTCAAATGACCATAACTTGGTCAATCAACTTCAAATTCAAAAATTCAAGATGCTAACTAGTTTATAATTTTGATGTCATCAATAAACTGAAATAATATTTAGGATCTGAACCCTAGAAATTTAGAAAATGATGAAAATACTCCCAACTTTAGTTAGGCCATAACTTGAATATTTGAGGTTTAAATTGAGTTTACTCCCTATCAACACACTCAATATATTATAGGAAAGCTATAGAAACTGAGTTTGCTAAAATTGGACTTCAAACGGAAAAGTTCAATTTTTGTCACCCGTTGATTGACCCAAAATTTACCAAATTGCCCTTCTAACTTAAAATGCCCATAACTTAGTCAATTGAACTCAGAATCCAGTGTTCGTGGATTCTATGAAATCCTTAAATAGTAACTAACCATAAACTGCATAAAAGTTTAGGGTTTAGTAGAGTGAAAATTATTGAATTGCCCTCAGGCCAAAAACTTTAATTTGGATCTGTATGATCTGTCTCTCATCCAAATTAGACATACTTACTGTCTACCTTCAAGTTAGACAGTAAAAAATCATTTGAAACTAAGAAAATTCAATTTTGACTCTTAAGTCAAAAGTTGACTATTCTGACTCTTAAGTAAGGGCAAAATAGTCATTTTGCATTAAGATTGGACTAAGTACCCTTAACCTTTAATTAACTTCTCAAGACTTTAAAACGAATGTTATAATTGTATTAATGACGTTTAAGTAAGTGAAATCAATATTAAGTCAGATTCCAGAATTTCCCTAATACTTTAACACTACACTTTAAGGACCCTTCTTGAGACTAGGACTAGATCATAGGTTTGATTTCATTTATTGAAAAATTAGGTTTTTCAATGAACGAATCCTTAGTTTTATTAGTTTTTAGATTTTATAACTTATTCTGATTATTTATCTTTTAACCTTAGATTTAAGATAGGAGATTCATCATATTAAGCTTGATTACTTAATATGATTTATCTTAATAAGTAGATCACTTTTAGAATAAAACTTAGGACTTAGGTCTTATCTTTTTTTGGATTATGTGATTAAACCTAAATCTCGTAGTGTTTAACCCATAATCTATAGGTTTAGAAGATCTTGATCAGATCTTAAATAGAACGTCTAAATTCATAAAGCTAGGATATATGATTTATTGATTCAACTTATAGTCGTTTATCTGATTGAATTAGATTAGAACCAGATCAGTTCTAATCTTTTTTAACTTATAAGGATGAATTTTTAAGTTACACTCGTTAGTAGGAAAATAGTGATCATGAACTTGTGTACTTGGAATAGTTAGAATGCTTAAGTATAAAATAAATGATACCATCATTTTTAGTAGAGTCCATTGCTTCTATTTGATGATTATTGCTACGCATTCCTTGAATTTTTGTGCCTTAACTCCTTGAGCATATCATATAAGATCTTTGATGCATAAATAAAATGTTAAGAAAATATGGAGACTCCTTAGATTCTTTATGAAAATATAAAGTGATTGATTAAAGATAATAATTATATGTGTTAGAGCTGCCTCTCAGTTATGTCTTCTGATTACCTAATCTCCTTATTGACACTAGGGGAAGACTTTATTTATATCTTTTATTTGCTTAGTCTCCTTGTTGATACTAAGAGAAGATTCGTTGTGTGTTGATTGCCTAGTATCTTTGTTGACACTAGGGGTACACAGTTTTGTGCCTTAGCCGTGATGGTGCTAAGATCTTTTATATTCGATGGCTATATTAGCTCTTTTCTGTATGTCAGCTAGTACACAGATGTTTACATATATGTTTAGTTTTGATGTTTTATTTACTTTTCAACTTTTTTATTCAGTTAGCTATTTTCTTTATACTACTTATATATTTTAAGATGTTAGAATTTTTCTGCTATTTATATGTATCATTACTGAGTTCAGTTATTTTAATTTGCATATTTCTTTTGATCACCAACATATCTAGGATGTAGTATTTTCTTCCAGTACTTATTTAATTATTTATATTCATATGCCTTACCTTGTTTAGCTTGCATTTGAGGTATATCTTAGCCTCTCTTTTTGCTTAAGTTATAAATGATTATTTATAGTTTTTTCTTTCCTTTTTGTATTGCTAGTTGCTCCAATATTTGTTATAGCTATTGTTTAGAATTTGTAAAATGGTGATATTACAAAACACACAAAAACTTATCAGCCTAAAATGTACTTAGATAATTATCTAACACAAGATTTTTTTTTTTGGCTGGGGCTCTACATTGTGAAATCGACAATGACAAATCCTCTTTAGTTAGATGATTAGGAGCTAGGTGTGGAGCCATATCCAGAGGAGAAGCTTTTGGAAGAAGCAGCTGTTTAGCTTTCTTTTATAAGTAAGAATGAGTGCATTTTTACTTTCTTTACTTAAACTTTAAATTGATGTAATAATACAGGTACACATGACTATGTGTTTGGATTACTATGCCTTTTATTCTGAGTTGCATTTCATTATACTGTGATGCTTAGATGTTTCTTATTATAAATTACTTCCGCGCTCTGTATGAATTCTTATTAAGTGACTGAATATTTGATCCTATGCTTACTCCTTCCCTTATTATGTGGATTGTGGATTTCATCCTAATCCAATGATAAGTGAAGGGTTAGCTAGAGTGACACATCACCCCTTAGCTTAATCTGTGGATTAAGGGGTGGAGCGCCACATTTATGCTTTCAACTATCTTTACAGTATTACTATAAATTTAATTATGTTATGTAAATGCTAAATGAATAACTAAAATTATTTAGATTAGTCTCAATGTGTTAGACTTATTGTCTAACACGAGGTACTTTTGGGATTCAATAATTTGCTAGATCTTGAGCAGTATATTGAGCCAGGTCAGGAGGACACCCAAGAGATTCAATAGGAGCCAGTGGAGCACTAGTGGACTCTTTTTCAGCTTTACCTTTTGCTTAGTTCAGTTTAGTACTAGCTTTTATGTCTGTTTTAGTAAAATGTTATAATAATTCTGGATGCATTTTCTTCTTTTTTTTGAGACGAATATTTTCATACAACTTCTGTGATGAATATTTCTGAATGTTTGTTTAGCTTTCGCACTTTGTTATATGCTACTTATACTAAGTATTATAATGTGATCAGTATACTGAAAATTCTGATATCTATGCATACATTGGATTCCTTATGTATGTTTCAAATCCAATGTATGTATCGGTCTAATACTTAGGATAAGGATACTACTCTTATTTTAGGTATTAGCTCTCAACCCTCTTTGAGGTTGAGTCAACAACCCTTCAGAGGGTTTTTGTTTCAGCTATTCGAGGAGATGGGATATTCCTCCCCGAGGGGCGCGCCGCTCCGCCGCCGATCTGATTATACCTATCTTTTGCGCACGACGACGGGGCGGGGCGGTACACGTATGATCTATCGATCAGAACCGCATAATGGTCCTGATGATCCGGATCCTAACGGCCGGATCCAAAGTGATCCAAGCCGCGGGATCCGATAGATAGATCCAACGATGGATCCGCGATCCTGCAGGATTAAATCTTGGACGTATGATCTAATAGCACAACGATGAGATGAGCGGGGGCTCCGCTGTCGCGTGACCTGGGCTCCACAGCGGATCGCTCGCGATCCTCACAGTGGGTCCCGATAATTAATTTAATTTGAGGGTAGATTTGCAAAATCAAATTATTGGCATCCCTTATATGAATTATCCCAAATAAAATTAAATCCAATTATGGTCCAAATGACCTTCAAAAATTTTAAACTTTCACCCTTAGCTAATTTGAGGGGTGAGGAATTCAAAAATGCAATTAAATTTTAATTCTGAAGTTAAAGTATTTTAGGTCTTAATTAGGGATCTAGATTAATCAAATAATTAAATTGCACTAGAGAGATCCAATTAATCCTAAACTTTCATAGTTAGCTTAAAATAGTATTTTGAATATAATAGAAGTATAATTAAAGCATGATTAAACTTAAATTAAGCTAGGTAACAACCTAGAATTGTTACACCTTGCACATATTGGGCTAGTTGCATAAGTGCAAGAAGACTCTTAACCTAGGCATGGTCAATATCAATTTTAATTACTTCTACAATTAATATTAATATTTATTATGCTATTTTGCAACAAATTAGCAACCCCCATGGAGGAATGATAACTTAAAGTGACAAATAAACCCTTCATCCGTCATGAACCACATGCCCAATTCTACCTCATAATTGAGCTCCATAGTCTGTGTTTCACATTGAACTCATATTTAAACTTAAATTATGTTTTAGTTGCTATTAGGATTTCATTGGATGACCTAAAAGCTCAAGTTAGATTCTTAAGCCATCCATTAAACTTTAGTCTTAAGCTTGAACCTTAATGGCCACATAAAAAAACTTAAGGATAATACTTTGATTCCACGTTGAAAAGTTCGTATTCCTAGTCAGGTAGTTCTAGTTTACCCACTAATTTTAGTGGTCCTAAAATAATAAATTGCATTGTATTTAACTCCCATTAAATACATTATATGATAGTTTGATGTTAGATTAGGAGACTATTCTGTCATCAAATTGCTAAGCTCAGCACTCTATTGAGTTATTTAAATAAAGTGGTATAGTAATAAAACAACATCCACATTTTATTTGTTAGTCATATAAGAAATGACATTTCTCAAATCAACATCTAATAAATAATATAAGTTCACAATATTCTATCCATATCTTGCAAAACAAATTATTAAACACAAAAATATTCTTAGCATTTATATGACTTTTAGCTTTTATTTCAAGTGATACAGACACCCACACGTATATACACATATATTTCTTGCATTAATATATACAAAAATAAATACTAAGCCTTGAGTGGTGCAAATCCTGAGTATCACTAGTTGACCTCTCACTTCTCAGCATCCTTAGATCTTCTGCTGGTCGGTTGATTTTAGTTCTATGCTCAATATTATAATATTTAAAGACCATAAATAAAGAATAAAAGAAATTTCACATTCGAATATATCTTACATTGGGCTGCAAAACCCAAATTCCAAGTTTTGCTACTAGAAAAAAAATTAAAGAAAAACTCACAAATCCATTTACTAAAGACCACAAACTCATCTATCTTGCTTCGGGCGAATTCAATCTTGCCCATCCTCTCACAGGCATTTTGCTATATTGATACTTTTCACTTTTTTATTTAGCAATCCAACCCGGCCGACATTATTTTTTGCATCTTCCGCCCATTCTTCTTCCTAAATTGGGCAGGCAACTTTATGCAAAAGCTTTACACACGTGCCGATATCGATAACACCCCAATTATCCAACTAACATCTCCCCCACACGTGCGAGCAACAGACCGGAACCCTCCTGAACCGGCAATTGAACCGAGTCCGGAGAGCAAACCGCTGCAGGCGAGCTAGGGCGCGCGCCCCTCCTCCGCTTCTTCGACGATGCAGAAGAATTGTCAGAAAAAGAAGAAGAAGAAGAAGAAGAAAAAGAGGAAGAAGAAGAAGAAGAAGAAGCGGAAAAGGAAGGAGACGAAAGCGCTGCGGCGAGCTCCGATCCAATGCGGAGGGGGAAATTGAGGAGCGCGCGGGATCCGCGCATTCGGTACGCGGCTCGATCGTACGCGAGTGCGGCCTCCTCGGCTGTTTCAAAGGTCCCGAGCCAAACCCTAGCTCCGTTCTTAGCTGGATCTCGAATCTCGGCGGCGAACTTCCCCCAGGGCCGCTGCCTCACGCCTCGGAAGTGTTTCCCCTTTGCCGGAGCAGCCGCCGGAACCGGAGAAGGAATCGCTGGCGTCGGAGACTCGCCGGAGGGAAGCCATCCGTGGCTGAATGCGTCGTGGAGGGCTAGGTAGACGACCATGTCGTCGGAATCGTCAGGGCGGAAAGGGAGATCGATCCAGTTGTCCGCCACGAGGCGCCCGAAGCTGGAGGAGCGGAGGTACGCCGAAGGGGCGGCGGGTGAGGGCGGGACGTCGCCATCGTCGAGCAGGTGATGCCGGATCGAGTCTAAGGTCAGGCTCTGCATTTCCGTCTTTTAGATTGAAGATGGGGAGGAGCTTTGGAAGGGAAGAGAGATGGATCCGCGGCATATATACTCGCGGAGGAATCTGGAAAAGTCGTGGAGGGTCAAAAATTGAAAGAGGGATGATGAGGGCGCCTGGGTTCCGTGCATCTTCCAGATGGAAATTAAAGCACGTGTTATTATTGGCAGCTCCTTTTTTATTCTTCTTTTTTAATATTTCCAGAAGCTTTTTATAACTTTTTCTGCATTTCTGTTTCGTGTCAACTGAACTGTTTACAACGAAGAGAGACGTCACCACCTGAATTAACCTTCTTGCATAGTTTGAAAGCTTAGTGGTGTGTTCAAATAGTGTAAATGAACAATAAAGTTTTGAGAGATTAGCTTACTAAAATACATGATTTTTAGTAAACAAAGTTAGTAAAATTGCTTTAATCTTGTATTAAATGAAATTTTAAGAGAATTATTATTATTTAAGTTTATAAATTTAGCATTTAAAAGTAATATTATTATTATTGTTTATTTATCTATATTGGTATTGTTACCAACTTTAGATATTTTAATAAAATATTTCTTTTATTCATGTAAACTCATGCATTTATCAATTGGTTTCTAATTAAGGAAATTTTTCATATGATTTGAGCTAAAATGAGAATTAGAGTGATTGTTTGTTGTGAGATGGCTCTCACATCATTATCATCTGATAAATGTGTTGTTTATCCTAATGTGTGATTAATCTGAAACAGCAAATGAGTGTTGCTATACTTATATGCTAGTATACACTAAATATATATAGATGATGCGTGAATTTAATGTGAAAGTAGATTAATGATTGAATATACTTTTTATAGGACAGATATGCAAAAATTAAAAAAAAAATTCTATTGATTATCAACACTTTTTGGTATATATTTTTATGTAAGCATAGCATATTTTATATCAATTTTAAATAAAAAATATTATGCTTACACAAGAATATATACCGAAAAATATTCATGACTAATAGGAATTTTTTTTTTTTTCATATAGGCTCCACAAAAAAATATAATCAACTAATAATCTACTTACACATTAGATTGATATATCATCTATATATTTCAATGTATATTAGTGTGTAAGTGTAGTAATACTCAATTTAAATAGGGTCGTGCAAATTAATGTATGTCATTTAACATTTATTGCTAATGAGGGAATCATAAAAAGTCAAATCAATTTGTCAACCTATGATTTTGAATCACACTATCAAATTTATATTTCTTTTTGAATTTTAATGATTTAAAAATAATTTTGTTTTTTTAATAAATTCAAATTTTGAAAATTAGCAAAATATAAATTATATTTGTAATTAAATCAACTCCAAATTAGTATGTGGAGAAAACTATAATTGCCACAAAAATATTAAACTTTTAATTTAGAAGAATATTTTATTTTACTTAATTTATATAATTAAAATTTTCATAATTATTAGGCATAACTATATACCTCAAAAAATTTCAAAAAATTAATGGAAATTCTATTATAATATATTTTTTATTTTGTAACCCTTGAATTGTTAAAATATTAATATTTTTGGAGTTATTTTAATTATTTAATTTATCTAAAATATTAATCTATCCAAAATATTAATTTTAACAAAAAAATATTTTAATTAATTTTCTTATATTATATAATTATTTGGGTACTTTGTGCACAAATTCTCAAATATTCTTATAGCGTATAAATTTAGCTAATTATAAAAATACTATTGTTCAACATACTTGAATATGATTAAGATAATGTTTTCTCTTTATTAATATACTTTTTAAATATGTAAATTTTCTTAAGAGATTAAACAAAATCTACTCATGAATTTTATAATTGATGTAGTATGGTAATTTAATGTATTAGTATAGAATTACAAAATACACTTTTTATGAGATCATTCAAAAAAGGAATGAGTTGTCATTATAATATAATCTTAGAGAATTCATAATATAATGCCCCAATACTAGATTAGATGTACTGACCCAACATTGAGTGCGCTGTAGTACTTAATATTTGATTAATATCACTTAACCCACTATTAAGCACCATTAGAGGCATAAGACATAAAAGATAGAAAACATAAATATGTTTTATATAATATTATGAACATACATTACCAATACATTTATTCTAAAAAAATAAAAGAAAAACATTCATCTCAAAATTAAATAAATAGTAGAGTCCAAACAATATTTAAGTTTACAACAATTATAATACAAAATACTTTCATCCTCACATAACGGAAAGTGAGAGAAAAGTAACTCTAACAAATCTTTAAGTCTGCTTCTGAATCTCCAGCTTCTCTCTTGGCTTACCTGCTAGCTCCACTTTAAGCTCCTGATCTACCATATTTGATTTTTAATATGATATGACAACCAACAAAAGATAATAAGTGATTAAACTTATAAAGTCTAAGCACATTTTAGAGTGTCTAACTAATTTTATGTTAAGAGATATCACAATTAAGGTTAAACAATATATGATATACAATGCAATAACAATGAAGTAAAACTATAAATATAAGTAATATGACATTATATTAAAAGTAATAAATTGAGTTAAGGCGCATGATTTATTACTGCAAAAGAAGGGTTAAGCAAAAAACAATTATGTAAAAGTTGTATAAGATATTTTCTAACAACCTATATGCAAGTATAGTAATGGATACAAAATTAAACTACAGTAAGTAGAAATGAACTATAAAATAATGTTTAAGCAATTGATTATTATTTAACATTTTATTATTTAGCATATCTGCCCAACTATCTATAATGCGTCTCCTATATAACCACACATTCTTCCACAATGACTTGTGTGATCTTCTGATCACTCCATAGTCAGCACTAGTTCAATATTTATAAAGACTAATCCACCTTAAGTGAAACCCCTTATTAATTTAATTATAGCTATTATGCAATGAAGTATGATCAATTAGAAAAGGTCTCAAAATGCAGGATCACTTTAAGGAAATTGCCAAAAATACAGGTAAGCAAATAATATCTATTTGTTGTCTAATTTTAGTTATTTACCTTAATAATTGGGGTTAACCAAACCCTCAATTGACTTAAGACATATGCATTTAATCAGTTGATATATATATATATATATATATATATATATATATATATATAAATGATAATTCTAGTTTTATAATTTTGAAAATAAACTTTACAAGTCTATAATTATAAATATCCTCTATGACTCTCTAACATTTTCCTAAGATTATTATCCTCCAGGTTCATTAATTGTTCTTTAATTGAGATCTTTATGTTTGAAATGATCTAATGTAAGGATTAACTTAAGTCCTAAGATTCAATCTACCTCAAGCAACTTTTAGAGTCTAAAACCTCATAAGTAGCTCATCTAAATTAGGAAAAATCCTAAACTATGTTATTATTCTCAAATCTTAGAAATTTATCCAAATGTTCTCAACCTATTGAACTTAAGGATCTGTTCCTAGCATTTATTGAAACTTACCTTTCTTAATAATATTTGGCTAGGAGTCTAATCTAAATCCTCTTAATTCATTCAAATGCTATCAAACATCATAACCTAGTTCAACTTCTAGGAAATCACTCTCCATTCATATATCCCTTATAACCTATATTTATTCTCAACCACTAGTGCCATTCACCAAAATTACTCTAAGGGTTCTCTCACCTTTGCCCTCTCACCTAAGATCAGTAATGTAATATAAATGCTCAAAGTACTCTATTTTAAGGTTTAAGGATTCTACTTAGCCATCAAATGTTCAATCCTCCACAATTAACATAGTGCTAAGCTCCTAATAGTCAAATCTTGCAATAGCTTTCCAATATAAGTAGAATCAGTATAATAACACTCTCTATAGTATAACTAGAATAATGATAGTGAGTAGAATAAGTTTGGAGTTAAATTGACTTAACTAAGGTTTAACCTAAGTTAACTAAGGTTCAAAATGTCATTAGCAAATATAATAATCAAATTATATAATGTCACCATAATTTTCTCCACATTTTCTTGAGCATTTTAAGATATAATATTGTAATATTTGGATCACTTATTAAAAAGTTATGCAAGAAATAAAAACTAGATTAATATAATTAATTTTTTATTGACATAACTCCTTCTACACGCACGCACTCCATCGGCCACGGTGACACACCTGCGACCTTCAGAGTGCACGCGGGCCACCGTGTGTGCATCCCATCCGCAGTGCCCCACGGGTTGGGCGTTGACTCGCCCGGCACTGTACATCACCCCATATCAAGTTTCGAACCATAGAAAACTAGGGCATCACATTTCTTGCAGCCTCGAGCGCCTCTCATTACATGCCATATGTCAAATTAAAGCCCACGCCATAATCTTTTAAATGCCTATAGTATTGTAGCCTAGCATGTGCCCTAACATCCTTGTAGCTTAACATACGCCCTAACTTTGGGTGGTTGGATTAATAATTTTGCCGTCGATTCGAATAGGCATGCCGCGCTAGCCTTAGCTCTAAATTACTAAATTGTAAATGAAAGTTAATTTATAATTATTCTCATTTCAGGCGAATTAATTCACACAATAAAATGATAAATTAAAATTATTCGATTATTAAATTTATTTTTAGAGAATTTTTGGCAATTCTTAAAGAATTTCTCCATTATCACATTTTTTTAATTATTTTAATTTATTTATTTTATTAAAAAATAAAGATAATTAAATTGACATATAAATAAAAATCAGAATTCGTCGTTGAATTCTTCACCTCTAAATTAGCTAATGGTGAAATGTTGGGTTTTTTCGGAAGTCGTCGAATTTTCCTGAATATTTTATTATATATTAATAATTAAAAATTAAGATAATTAAATATATCTTTGATAAAAAATTTGACTTTATTTTTTAGTTCCTCATCCCCCAAATTAGCTATGAGTAAATTTTTAGAATTTTTCGAAGCTCGTTTAATAATCTAACTCTAAATTAAAATATCTTAATAAATAAATAAATAATTATTAACTAGTATGGCCCACCACCTGTGTAACAACTTAAACTCTTAAACACCAAGGTAGTTATTCCTTTGCTTGAAAGACCTCATGATTTTGCCCCAAAAAATAACTTCCCAGTATGTCGCCCATCCTGGAAGTACTCTCACCTAAGCATACTTAACTTTGTAGTTCTTATCAAAAATTCTACCATTATCTAAAAAGACACATTGATGTTTAAGAGCTTTACTTATCACTACTTATTTAGAATATCTACCCAACGTCATCTTAAGTATTCTCACATAGATCTAAAAACCATATATCTGTCATATAGGACTAGAGGTGGCCCCTATAGCTCAAGAGGTACCCATAAATATGTGGCACCTTCACCATCATAGGTTCAAGAGGCTTATCACATGAAGTGGTAATTTATCCTGTATGGAACTTATCTTTAATCCGACACCATATGTCCTGCTCTGATACCATTTGTAATAGCCCAAATTCTTATGCACAAAGGTATTATCCTCTTTGGCCTGAGAGGACTCATAATTTTGCCCTAGAAGATAACTTCCCAATATGTCACCCATCCTGTGAGTGCTTGTGGGGGGCTGCCCCTTAATAATCTAAGGCTAAGTGAGGGATTGCCACTTTGCTTAATAAGATAGCCTTAATTTGTAAAGCCTTAATTTGTAATTTATGAAAGTTGGATTTAACATCGTACCATTAGTCTTAGAACCTATTGGATTAAGAGGTTAAACCCCAATATTTTGTGTTTAACTCTTAATCTCCCAATCTTGAATTGTATAAATTAAAATTAGCTTGGGATTATTTTTAAAACTATAATTTAGGATAATTGATTTATTTATTAACTTACATAAGTGTCATTGATTGAAATATATTAGAACTTGATTAGTTCTAATTGATTTAAATTTTATAAGATTAATAATTTAAGCTATACTTGATAGCTAGATATTGGAGATTCTAAGCTTGTATAATTTCTGATTAGTTAGAATGAATTAAATTAGAAAATAAGTGATATCACAAAGATTTGTGTAGTGCTAATTACACCTTATATTTGTATGCTTTTGTAACAACCCAGGTTGTTACCTTAGCCAATTAGAACTAATCTTAAGTCTTAAAACTAATCTTAAGTACTAATTAGGTCAATTGGAGTCAACCTCTAAGACCTAGATCAAATCAGGAGTCGATCGGATCAAATCTTAATTTTTGGAAATTCAGAAACCCTAAAACTTGACCTATCTAAATCGGCCTCGGATTGGAAAACGGACTTCACCATGACATTCGTTGACCCCAAATTAGCTAGGGGTGATATTTTCAGGTCAATCGGAAGTCGTCGAAAATTTGTCGAATATTTTAATAATATTTAATGCCCCGCAAATCGAGGAATCAAAATACTCGTCAAATCAAAAATCCGACCTCGTCGTTGCGTTCATCACCCCTCAATTAGCTAGGAAAACATATTTGGAAATTTTTTTTTAATCAATTTAATTTTTTTTTTAAATAAGGAACTAATTAATTAAATATTAATTTTATAAATACATATTATTTAATTTTTTTTTTGTTTTTAACGGCGCCGTCATTAAGCCGACGCCGTTTACCCAATTTTAGGGAGTGCCGTCATTTGGCCGTCTGATCCAACGGTCGATCCTGACCGTTGGAATGGCGATCGGAGGGCTCGGGCTCGTCTCCTGCCTCGGACGATCCGCGCCAACCAGACGCGCTTCGCCGCCCTCGCAGCCAACCCCCGCTCCCCTCCCGGCCTCGACGAGTCCATCGAGTGTCCATTAAGGTGCTGCCCTCGCTCTCAAATCGGAGTTTTTGGTCCTGTCGAGCCGTGAGACGTCGAAGCTCTGTGTACCCCCCCTTCCCCTGCTGTCCGCAACCGTCATTCGAGGTACCTCTACTCCGCTAAACCTCCTTTATAAGCTTAGTTACGCAACATTAGTGCACTTCCCTTCTCCTCCGGTAGCTATTCGGCGTGATTAGGGTGAGGGTATCGAACCTTAGGGTTTGTTTTCGCGACCCTCGCGAAGGCGAAAGGCCCTCGTGGGCCGGGTCGCTTAGGACCCGTCCCTTCCCCCTCCCTCGCAGCCCGCGTCACCTGTTCGGGGACCTGACCCGCCCTGGGTCAGAGCGCCGGACGCGTGCCACGCGTCCTTTGGGCGGACCCGCCCGATTGCGTGCTGCGGACGCGGGGACCGCCTCCCGGCGCTGTCTCCTGCTGCGTTTGCAGTGCGGGTCCCGCCTGCGGTACGGCACCCACTTAGCCGCTGCCACGCAGCCTGGTGGGCCCACGGCTGTCGAATCCGGCAGTTGGTGGGACCCGTTGCCCAGGCTCAGTCGAATCAGGACCCGCCACGTGGTAGGGTGGGCCCGTACAAGTCAAATCCTGCAGAAAAATTTAATAATTAAAAATTATATTATATATATATATATATTTATTTATTTATAGTTATATAGACATTAACTCAAAAAATGTAATTTAATTAAAATACTAATTAGCTTATTAGGATAATTAATAGTAATAATTAACTGTATTCAGTGAGTTAGAAAACAGTGATGTTAATTAATCAGTTAATTGATAGTTAAGTTAATTAGTATTAACATCATGTAATGAAATTAATTCAAAAAACTCAAATAATATTAATATAATTAATGAATATTAGATTAATATTTAGAAAGTTAATTAAATTAATTTTATTTATTAGAGTTCAGTTAGTATTAGTTAAGATTAATTAATTTAGATATAATAACTAAATATTCACATAATAGTTAAATAATAAATAAATATTATGATAAATAGTTAGTGTTAGATGGATTAATTAATTAATACTATCAATCAATTCAATAAATTAATTTAATATCTAATTAAATTTGTTAGCAATATTAATTAATTTACCCAAATCCTAAGTAGACAGTAATAGTACTAATATTATAATTAAAATATTTGATTAATTAATTAATTAATTATCAATAATTAAGGATAATTATTAACTAATAAAATAGGCAAATATAAATTAACTTTATGAATAAATAGTGAATTAATACAATTTGAATAAAATGAATAGTATTTTTAAAGTAGTAAAACTTAAAAGTTTAATAACTTTTTGTAGGATGATCCAAACATAGCCAATATAGGTATTAAAATACTCAGAAAAATAAATAAAATTAAATGGCGTAATACAGAATTTAGTTTCGGGGTACGTATGACGAAGTAGCATTTTAGAACATTTTTAGGACCTCATAACTTTTGACCCAGTTGTTAGAACATAGTCAATATGGGTCTTAAAATGCTCAGGAGAGCGGCCCCATCACTGCAGTAGTATTAGTTTTCCCATTTGGACAATAGGATGAAAAGTCAACCCTAGGATTTATAGTTGACTTTAGTGAAAAATGACCGATGTACCCCTAGCATTCAAATGACCATAACTTGGTCAATTCAACTCCGAATGTGAAAATTCAAGATGCTAACTAGTCTAGAATTTCAATATCACCAATAAACTAAAATAACATTTAGGTTCTGAACCCTAGAAATTTAAAAAATGACCAAAATACCCCAACCTTAGTTAGGTCATAACTTGACCATTTGATGTCCAAATTGGGTCTACTCCCTACCAACATACTCAGTACATTATAGGAAAACTATAGAAACTGAGTTTGCTGAAATTAGACTTCAAACGGAAAAATTCAGTTTTTGTCACCCGTTGACCGACTCGAAATTACCAAATTGCCCTTCAGACATTAAACATCTATAACTTAGTCAATTTACCTTAGAATACAGTGTTCTCGGACTCTATGGAATCCTTGAATAGTAACCTACAGTAAACTGCATAAAAACTTGGTTTTCAGTAGAGTGAAAGTCTCTTGAAAACCCTTAAGTCGAAAACATTAGTTGAACCTGCAGGACCCGTTTCTCATCCGAATTAGACAAACTTACTGTCTATCCTCAAGTTAGACAGTAAGAAATCATATGGAAAAGAGAAACTCCAATTTGAGCACTTAAATCAAAAGTTGACTTTTTGGACCCTCAAGTAGGGGCAAAATAGTCATTTTACCAAAAATTTAGAATAATCAATCTTAACCATTAGTTTATCTCTTAAAACACTAAAACTAACTTTATAACCATATTAAAAATATTTAAGTAAGTAAAATTAACAGTTATGTTAGATCTCAGAATTTTCCTAAGTCTTTAACCCTACACCTTAAGAACTCTTCCTAAGACTAGGACTAGATCTTAGGGTTGATTTTATTCATTGAAAAATGGGGTTTTTCAATGAATGAATCCTTGGTTTTATTAGTTTCTAGAATTTTTAACTTATTTTGATTATTTTGCCTCTTGACCTTAGATCTAAGATAGGAGATTCATCCTATTAAATTTGATTACTTAATAGGATTGACCTTGACTATTAGATCTCTATTAGAATGAAACTTAGATCTTAGGACTTATCCTTTGAGATTATGTGACTAAGCCAAATCTCGTGCTGTTTAATCCATAATCTATAATTTAGTAGTTTTTAGTTAGAACGTCTAAAATTATCAATTAAGTCGTAATGATTTGTTACTCAACTTTTATAGTCGACTTTGATTTGGTATATTAGGACCTAGCTAGTTCTGATATTTTGTAACATGTAAGGACGAATTTTTAAGTTACACTTGATATATGGGAAAATAGTGATCCTGAACTTGTATAATTTGGAATAGTTAGAACGAATAATAGAAAATAAATGGTATCACCATATTAGTAGAGTCCCTTACTTATTTTGATACTTTGTGCTACGCATTCCTTGTGTATTTGAGCTTATTTTCTTGGACATTTCATATAAGATAATTTTATGCATGAAAATGAAAACTTAGAATAATAAGATAATAGTTACCTTTGGGTCCGGTTTATGGTGATTATGGTGCACATTTGCCCTGATGGACAGGGGTAAGATGAGATCAGGATGCCTAACATTCTCATTGAAGAGAGTGTGTTAGGCTTGGGACCCGTATAGTCTTGCAGACTTGCTTGACTCCTCAGTTATTTCTAACAGTTGTCCATAGAAATAAAAGTAAAATAACTAAAATATGTTGCATAGGTATTGTCTGCCTCTTCAGTCATGCAGTATGTTCAGTATGGTTGTAGATTGAGATGTTTATATATGGGCCAGTTTGGCCAAGTTTTTTGATATGGCAGTCAGTATACAGAGTTTGATGTGCAGTTTTAGTATTTGGCTATGTTGTGGCATTGTTTATTTAGTCAGCTATTTCTTTGCACAGCTATTATACAGTAGTATATTAGATTTTGTTGCAATTTATGTGTATCACTGCTGATATTTATTATTATAATTTGCATATTTCATTTGATCACCAGCATGTATTAGGATGTAGCATTTTCTTTCAGCATATGTTTAGTCACTTATATTATATACCCTATTTTGTTTACTCCGCTTTCGAGGCATGTCTTAGCCTCCTTCTTGCTTAAGTTATAAAAGTTATTTATAGCTTTTCCTTTTTCTTATTGTATTGTTAGTCGCTCCCTGATATATTGTTGCTTAGGAAAATTGTGTAAAATGGTGATATTATAAAACATATGAAAATGTATTAGCCTAATATGTACTTAGACAATTTGTCTAACCAAATTTTCTCTTTTTTTTTGCTAGGGCCCTACATTGTGAAACCGATAATGGCAGGCATAGAACAGATAGAAGATCCAGTACCTGAGGAGGAGCTATTTATAGAGGAGGAGCAGCAGCTCGGATCAGAGCATATCTAGTCCTTAGATTTATTGTGAGGATGAGCGCCTTTACATTTCCTTTTATTTTAAACTTTAAATGTTATAATAAAATAGGTACTCTTGGCTGTGCATTGGGACTATATACTTATATTCTGAGTTATATTTTGCGCTTATATTACATTGTGGTGCCTGGATGTTATTTATTGCTTCCGCACTCTGTACATTATAGTGACTGTTAGGTTGATGCTGTGTTAATCCTTCCTTAATCAGGTGGATTATAGAGTCTATCCTAATCCAATTACAAGTGAGGGGTTAGCCAGAGTGACACTCCACCCTTAACCTAATCCTTGTTGAATTAAGGGTGTGGGGCACCACAGTTGGTATCAGAGAATTCCATAAGGTGTCAGATAAGAATTTGCATTCTTACCTACCTAATGGATGATTCTTCTGCCAATTCAGTCACTATATCAGACTATGTTAGAGTCACATCCAAGGGATCACAATGTTACACTCAGGATAAGAAGTTGATAATCAAAATACACAAGCAATGGTATCAAACGAAAATCTAAACGTTAACATAATTAGATACACTAGAATGATGGTCGAAACGCATTTCCAATAATTCAATGTAAGCTGGGAGGAAATTGTCCAATTCTACCAAGGACTCGACCCGTACACAGATCCAGCAGTCAGGAGGTTGAACCAGTTGCTCCGAGAAAGCGCCTTCAGAGGACATGATCACCCCGCATTGGCCGAGAGATGGCTAATATTGACAGACGAGATACTGGGGATGATGGATATTACAGACAATGTCAAGCTTGCCCTCGTGACATGCCTCATGCAGGATAGGGCTAGAGACTGGTGGCGTGTCACCCTCAGAGCCCTCACCCATCAGCATGGATGGTTACAGCGGGACGTCATCTACGAAGACTTCCATCGTGTCTTTACAGCCCGATACATTGGATAGAAGCCTTAGTTTATTTTTATGCTATTTGTATTCTCTTTTGTATCATCATAATTTGGTCTTTTAAATCTGAAAATTGTTTTTCCTTACTACTTTGATATGGATGTCTAGGACACTAAGCAAGCATGACTAGATACGACCTCTTCGCCCATTTTAAGGATAGGTGGGCATACGATGTGTTCTTAGCAAAGAAATATGGGAGGGAAGTCTAAGGAGTCTCCCCAACTGGAGTCAGCATTCTTGAGAAGATGCTGGAAGGTGCGGTGTTCAGGGGACCTGATTTTCCCATCCTGGCTAGAGAATGGTTACGAAGAGTAACCAAAGTATTTGATGAGCTGGAGTTTCCAGATGATACTCGACTTGATATCCTTGAGATTCTCCTCCAAGATTATGCGGAGGAGTGGTGGGCCCAAGAAGTGTGGAGGTTTGAGCGACGACACGCCCGTCGCCGCCAAACACTGACCTACGCCTACTTTACTCGAGCTTTCACCAGAGAGTACATAGGATAGAATTTGTATTCTCACTATTGATATCTTTTTATGTACTATTTTAAATGATGTGTTGTACCTGGTTAATAAAGGAAATGGAATGTTTTGATCTCCTGTTTATTGAGTTCTAAATAATGTGTCGTTCTTGATTCAGGTGTTGATAATCATGAACCCAGGATCAAGTCGCCCTTCTGTTCCCTGCAGTACCTCCTCTAATGAGGTAACCACGTTATTGGAAGCTGTAAAACTGATGATGGAAACCCACTAGCGCTAGGTTGAATTTAGCCAAAAGCAGGCTAGAAAGGCCGTGAAGGCCCAAGCTAAACAAGCCGAATGGATGGAACGGCTACTGGTATCTCAGATAAACCAGAATCGTACCACCATGGGAAGCACCTCAGCACCCCAGACCCAACCGCAAAATCAGTCCGCAGAAGGAATACTCCACAGCTTCCTCCGATTGAGGCCTCCTATGTTTCATGGGACCCTCTCGGCAGTCGATACGGCCTCATGGTTAAAGATGGTCGAGAAGAATTTAACAAGCATCCAATGCCCGGAGTCGGCCCTAGTTCGCCTTACCACCCACCTCCTGCATAACGAAGCTGAATACTGGTGGGATACCACCTGCAGCACCACATTCTCTGGAGTTTCATTAGCCGACATCACGTGGGATGAGTTCGTTGAAGTGTTCCAAGCACGATTCATTCCTCCATCTGCTAAGCATCGCTTGGGAGAAATGCTACTAAAATTACAGCAAGGAGATCGATCCATGTCAACATACAAAGCTGAATTCCGTCGCCTTGCAAGATTCTCTACAAGACTGATCCCTACAGAGACAGACCGTTGTTTCCGATTCCAGGATGGCCTGCGACCTTCAATCCGGAGTCAAGTGATTCCTTTGCGCATCATCAATTTCTCAGAATTATTTGAGATAGCCAAAGTGGTAGAACATGATCAGGCTAGGGAAGGATCCAGAAGGAATGTAGGGTTTACTTCATTGCAGCCACAGCAGTTCAAGCGAGCCAGGGTATACCAACTTGAGGCTGAGACTCCAGCAACAGATTCATTCAATGGTTGCACCAAACCACACCCTTATGGGCAGTGCTACCATGGGAGTTGTGTCTGCTATACCTACGGACGGCCAGGTCATGGGTTCCTTGACTGTGCAGCTACAGAAATGGTGGATGGTGATGTGATCGATCGTACCAAATGCCGTCCAGTCTTCGACCTGTACTAGAGGCCTACAGCTGCCAATCCAGCCCCCTCTCCTACTTCAGTAGTGAGGCGTGAAACACCCAATGCTTCCCGCCCAAATGCACTTTCAAGGCACAATTTCAGCAACCGGCCTGCTGGACCTGCACGTGTGTACACTCTCACGCCTGTTGAGGCTACAGAAGACAATCATGTGGTGTCAGGTTCACTATCTTGAACCTACTCATCTTTACTGTCATTTCCTAATATGCACAGTTAAGTCAATTATTTGTTATATGATTAGGTTCCATCTGTATAAATGGGAAACACTGTAACATCTTATTTGATATTGGGGCTAGCCACTCTTTTGTATCTGAGGGATGGGCGAAGTCATTAAATCTCCCTAAGTACAATTTGGCCAATCCCCTTAAGGTTGGATTACCTTCTGGAACCCAATTGCTAGCTCGCCAGTTTTGCAAGATGCAGATTCCAATTTCAACCAGAAAGTATGAGGCTAAGCTAGTATTTCTTCCCATATCCAACTTTGATATAATACTAGGTATGAACTGGCTAAGCCAACACAATGCCACTATCAACTGTACCAAGAAAAAGATTACCTTGGGAAGTGGGAACGACGCCATATCCTTTGTTGGCAACCTTAGTACTCGCGCCTCACTCATCAATGCAATAGAAGCAAGGAAATTGGTTCAGAAAGGATGCGAAGCCTTCCTAGTGACAATACTAGGAGAGAAGAAAGAAGAAGTTCCATTAGCTGAGAACCCTGTTGTTTGCAAATTCGTAGATGTCTTCCCAGAAGACTTACCGGGTCTTCCTCCTATACGGGAAGTCAAATTCGCAATTGATGTTATTCCAGGAACGCAGCCCATTTCTAAAGCCCCATATAGAATGGCGCCTAAGGAATTGCAGGAGTTGAACAAGCAATTACAAGAACTCCTAGATAAAGGTCTTATAAGACCAAGCTCATCACCATGGGGAGCACCAGTATTGTTCGTAAAGAAGAAGGATGGTTCTATGTGGATGTGTGTCGACTACCGCGAATTAAATAAAGTCACGATAAAAAATAAATATCCTTTGCCGCACATAGACGACCTGTTCGATCAGTTGGCAGGAGCCAAGGTATTCTCTCAAATTGACTTGCGATCTGGATACCACCAACTGCAAGTGAAAGACTCTGATATTGCTAAAATCGCCTTTCGGACTAGATACGGTCACTATGAATTTCTAGTGATGTTGTTTGGACTCACTAATGCTCCGTCTATCTTTATGGACCTGATGCAACGAGTCTTGAAACCGTACCTGGATAGGTTCGTTATTGTATTCATAGATGACATCCTGGTATACTCTAAGACCAAGAACGAGCACGAGGAACATCTCCGTACAGTATTGGGGGAATTAAGGAACCACCAGCTATATGCCAAGTATTTGAAGTGTGAATTCTGGCTAGAATCGATCGCTTTCCTAGGCCATGTTGTGGATGCTCACGGGATCAGGGTGGATCAAAATAAGATTCATGCAATCCAAGAATGGGCTCAACCTAAAACAGTGACGGAGGTCAGAAGTTTTCTGGGATTAGCCGGCTATTATAGAAAGTTTGTGAAGGGATTTTCCCAAATTGCCTCCCCTATTACCAAGCTCACCCAAAAAGCAGTACCATTTGAATGGTCGCCTGCATGTGAGAAGGCCTTCCAAGCCCTTAAAGATGCTCTTACCTCTGCCCCTGTACTAGTCCTGCCGAAAGAAGGAATGAACTTTCAGGTATATACAGATGCCTCGGGCATAGGTCTAGGGGCTGTATTGATGCAAGAAGGAAAAGCCATCGCATACACCTCACGATAACTTAAAGTCCACGAGAAGAATTATGCAGTCCATGACCTCGAACTGGCCGCAGTAGTGTTTGCCCTAAAGATTTGGCAACACTATCTCTACGGGGTTCAATGCTCAATATTTACCGATCACCAAAGTCTGAAATATATATTCACTTAGCGAGAACTAAACTGTAGACAGAGAAGATGGCTGGAGCTGATCAGTGACTACGACCTGGACATTCAATACTATCCTGGGAAAGCCAACGTTGTAGCCGACGCTTTAAGTCGTCAGGCCTCACTGAATGCCATGATATCAGAGGGACCGTTAGTCGGAGAATTCCGCAAAATGGGTATCAAGCCTATTAGCGGTGATAGACTCAGTTTAACTCTGGCAAACATCAATGTGGAGCCCACTTTTCACAGGGACGTATCCGTGTCACAAACCAAGGACGATGAATACTTGGGCTTCAAGCAAGCTATTGAAAGTGGCCGCCGCATGGATCTGCAATTTCAGAAGGGTGCTATCTATATAGGGGACCGTTTGTGGATCCCTAAGTCTATGCAACACGAAATACTAACCGAGGGTCATAATTTTGGATATCAGGTGCACCCAGGAAGTACAAAAATGTATCAAGACCTGAAGTTATCGTTCTGATGGCCAGGGATGAAGAAGAGCGTAGCATATTTTGTGGCTAAATGCCATGCATGCTGCCTAGTAAAGGCAGAACGTCAAAAATCAGGTGGTTTGCTACACCCACTAGAAATTCTAGAATGGAAATGGTCAGATATATCAATGGATTTTGTTATGGGATTGCCTCGTGCAAGGTCTGGGGCAGATGCAATTTGGGTCATAGTTGACCAGTTGACCAAGTCTGCACACTTCCTTCCAATACGATAAACAGACTCAGTTGAGAGACTTGCCAAAACCTATATCAAGGAGATAGTTCGGCTTCATGGTATCCCAAAGACTATTGTGTCAGACAGAGATAGCCGATTCACATCAAAATTTTGGCAAGCCGCCCATCAGGATCTAGGCACCACGCTGGCCATGAGCACAATCTTCCATCCTCAATCAGACAGTCAAATAGAGAGAGTAAATCAAGTTTTAGAAGATTTACTCCGCCTCTGTATTTTAGACTTTGCAGGATCTTGGGAGGATCATCTTCCCTTGGTAGAATTTGCATACAATAACAGCTTCTAGGCCAGTATCAAGATGGCTCTGTATGCAACACTTTATGGCAGGAAGTGTTCTACGCCTCTAACTTGGGCACAGATAGGAGATGTTCAACTGTATGGCTCTGATCTAATAGAAGAAACAAACAAGAAGATAAAGCTCATACAGCATAGAATCAGGACAGCCCAAGACAGGCAAAGCAAGTATCATAACCTTCATCGTCGCCCTTTGGAATTTCAAGAAGGAGACTCAGTATATCTAAAAATCAGTCATATGAAAGGAGTCTATCGTTTCGGGGTTGCTGGTAAGCTTAGCCCAAGGTATGTGGGACCATTCAAAATCCTAAAGAGAATTGGGTTAGCTGCCTACCAATTAGAATTGCCAACGGATTTCACCACGATGCACAACGTCTTTCATGTTTCGTCCCTAAGGAAATGTCTCCGGGACCCGTCTCACCTTGTGCGACTCCCAGAAGTGCAGATCCAGCCCGATCTATCATATGCCGAGGAGCCAATTCGAATTCTAGCTCGTGATCGCAAGTAGCTCAGAAGTAGTGCCATCGACATGATCAAAGTCCAGTGGAAGAATCATTCCTGTAACGAAGCCACTTGGGAGAAGGAATCTGACATGCGATCGAAATATCCCAGACTCTTCGAGAACCCAGGTAATTCCATTCCAAATTCTTAGTCATATTCGACTCTTGTCTTTATTTCTGTTTAAGTGATGTCGAGGACGGCATCATTTTTAAGTGGGGGAGTCTGTAACAACCCAAGTTGTTACCTTAGCCAATTAGGACTAATCTTAAGTCTTAAAACTAATCTTAAGTACTAATTAGGTCAATTGGAGTCAACCTCTAAGACCTAGATCAAATCAGGAGTCGATTGGATCAAATCTTGATTTTTGGAAATTCAGAAACCCTAAAAGTTGACCTATCTAAATCGACCTCGGATTGGAAAACAGACTTCACCATAGCATTCGTTGACCCCAAATTAGCTAGGGGTGACATTTTCAGGTCAATCGGAAATCATCAAAAATTCGTCGAATATTTTAATAATATTTAATGCCCCGCAAATCGAGGAATCAAAATACTCTTCAAATCAAAAATCCGACTTCGTCGTTGCGTTCCTCACCCCTCAATTAGCTAGGAAAACATATTTGGAATTTTTTTTTTAATCAATTTAATTTTTTTTTTAAATAAGGAACTAATTAATTAAATATTAATTTTATAAATATATATTATTTAATTTTTTTTTTGTTTTAACGGCGCCGTCATTAAGCCGACGCCGTTTGCCAAATTTTAGGGCGTGCCGTCATATGGCCATCTGATCCAACGGTCGATCCTGACCGTTGGATCGGCGATCGGAGGGCTCGGGCTCGTCTCCTGCCTCGGACTCTCCGCGCCAACCAGACGCGCCTCGCCGCCCTCGTCGCCAACCCCCGCGCCCCTCCTGGCCTTGACGAGTACGTCGAGTGTCCATTAAGGTGCTGCCCTCGCTCTCAAATCGGAGTTTTTGGTCCTGTCGAGCCGTGAGACGTCGAAGCTCTGCGTACCCCCCTTCCCCTACTGTCCGCAACCGTCATTCGAGGTACCTCTACTCCGCTAAACCTCCCTTATAAGCTTAGTTACGCAACATTAGTACACTTCCCTTCTCCTCCGGTAGCTATTCGGCGTGATTAGGGTGAGGGTATCGAACCTTAGGGTTCGTTTTCGCGACCCTCGCGAAGGCGAAAGGCCCTCATGGGCCGGGTCGCTTAGGACCCGTCCCTTCCCCCTCCCTCGCAGCCCGCGTCGCCTGTTCGGGGACCTGACCCGCCCGGGGTCAGAGCGCCGGACGCGTGCCACGCGTCCTTTGGGCGGACCCGCCCGATTGCGTGCTGCGGACGCGGGGCCCGCCTCCCGGCGTTGTCTCCTGCTGCGTTTGCAGTGCGGGTCTCGCCTGCGGTACGACACCCACTTAGCCGCTGCCACGCAGCCTGGTGGGCCCACGGCTGTCGAATCTGACAGTTGGTGGGACCCGTTGCCCAGGCTCAGTCAAATCAGGACCCGCCACGTGGTAGGGTGGGCCCGTACAAGTCAAATCCTGCAGAAAAAGTTAATAATTAAAAATTATATTATATATATATATATTTATTTATTTATAGTTATATAGACATTAACTCAGAAAATGTAATTTAGTTAAAATACTAATTAGCTAATTAGGATAATTAATGGTAATAATTAACTGTATTCAGTGAGTTAGAAAATAGTGATGTTAATTAATCAGTTAATTGATAGTTAAGTTAATTAGTATTAACATCATGTAATAAAATTAATTCAGAAAACTCAAATAATATTAATATAATTAATGAATATTAGATTAATATTTAGAAAGTCAATTAAATTAATTTTATTTATTAGAGTTCAGTTAGTATTAGTTAAGATTAATTAATTTAGATATAATAACTAAATATTCACAGAATAGTTAAATAATAAATAAATATTATGATAAATAGTTAGTGTAAGATGGATTAATTAATTAATACTATCAATTAGTACTAATATTATAATTAAAATATTTGATTAATTAATTAATTAATTATTAGTGATTAAGGATAATTATTAACTAACAAAAAAGGCAAATATAAATTAACTTTAAGAATAAATAGTGAATTAATACAATTTGAATAAAATGAATAGTATTTCTGAAATAGTAAAACTTAAAAGTTTAATAACTTTTTGTAGGATGATCCAAACATAGCCAATATAGGTCTTAAAATACTCAGAAAAATAAATAGAATTAAATGGCATAATACAGAATTTTGTTTCGGGGTACATATGACGAATTAGCATTTTAGAACATCTTTAGGATCCCATAACGTTTAACCCAATTGTCAGAACATAGTCAATATGGGTCTTAAAATGCTCAGAAGAGCGGCCCCATCACTGCAGTAGTATTAGTTTTCCCATTTGGACAACAGGATGAAAAGTCAATCCTATGATTTAGGGTTGACTTTAGTGAAAAATGACCGATTTACCCCTAGCATTCAAATGACCATAACTTGGTCAATTCAACTTCGAATGTGAAAATTCAAGATGCTAACTAGTCTAGAATTTCCATATCACCAATAAACTGAAATAACATTTAGGTTCTGAATCCTAAAAATTTTAAAAATGACCAAAATACCCCCAACCTTAGTTAGGTCATAACTTGACCATTTGAGGTCCAAAATGGGTCTACTCCCTACCAACATACTCAGTACATTATAGGGAAGCAATAAAAACTAAGTTTGTTGAAATTGGACTTCAAATGGAAAAGTTCAGTTTTGTCACCTGTTGACCGACTCGAAATTACCAAATTGCCCTTCAGACTTGAAATGTCTATAACTTAGTCAATTTACCTCAGAATACAGTGTTCTCAGACTCTATGGAATCATTGAATAGTAACCTACAGTAAACTGCATATAAACTTGGTTTTCAGTAGAGTGGAAGTCTCTTGAAAACCCTTAAGTTGAAAACATTAGTTGAACCTGTAGGACCCGTTTCTCATCCGAATTAGACAAACTTACTGTCTATCCTCAAGTTAGACAGTAAGAAATCATATGGAAAAAAGAAACTCCAATTTGGGCACTTAAATCAAAAGTTGACTTTTTGGACCCTTAAGTAGGGGCAAAATAGTCATTTTGCCAAAAATTTAGAATAATCAATCTTAACTTTTAATTTGTCTCTTAAAACACTAAAACTAACTTTATAACCATATTAGTGACATTTAAGTAAAATCAACAGTTATGTCAGATCTCAGAATTTTCCTAAGTCTTTAACCCTACACCTTAAGAACTCTTCCTGAGACTAGGACTAGATCATAGGGTTGATTTCATTCATTGAAAAATGGGTTTTTTCAATGAATGAATCCTTGGTTTTATTAGTTTCTAGAATTTTTAACTTATTTTGATTATTTTATCTCTTGACCTTAGATCTAAGATAGGAGTTTCATCCTATTAAGTTTGATTACTTAATAGGATTGACCTTAACAAATAGATCACTATTAGAATGAAACTTGGATCTTATGACTTATCCTTTGAGATTATGTGACTAAGCCCAATCTCGTGGTGTTTAATCCATAATTTATAGTTTAGTAGTTTTTAGTTAAAACATCTAAAATTATCAATTATGTCATAATGATTTGTTACTCAACTTTTATAGTCGACTTTGATTTGGTATATTAGGACCTAGCTAGTCCTGATTTTTTGTAATATATAAGGACGAATTTCTAAGTTACACTTGATATGTGGGAAAATAGTGATCCTGAGCTTGTGTAATTTGGAATTGTTAGAACAAATAATAGAAAACAGATGGTATCACCATATTAGTAGAGTCCCTTGCTTATTTTAATACTTTGTGCTACACATTCCTTGTGTATTTGAGCTTACTTCTTTGGACATTTCATATAAGATAATTTTGTGCATGAAAATGAAAACTTAGAATAATAAGATAACAGTTGCCTTTGGGTCCGGTTTATGGTGATTATGGTGCACATTTGCCCTGATGGACAGGGGTAAGGTGAGATCAGGATGCCTAACATTCTCATTGAGGAGAGTGTGTTAGGCTTGGGACCCGTATAGTCTTGCAGACATGCTTGACTCCTCAGTTATTTCTAACAGTTGTCCATAGAAATAAAAGTAAAATAACTAAAATATATTGCATATATATTGTCTGCCTCTTCAGTCATGCAGTATGTTCAGTATAGTTGCAGATTGAGATGTTTATATATGGGCCAGTTTGGCCAAGTTTTTTGATATGGCAGTCAGTATACAGAGTTTGATGTGCAATTTTAGTATTTGGCTATGTTGTGGCATTGTTTATTTAGTCAGCTATTTCTTTGCACAGCTATTATACAGTAGGATGTTAGATTTTGTTGCTATTTGTGTATCACTACTGGTATTTATTATTATAATTTGCATATTTCATTTGATCACCAGCATGTATTAGGATGTAGCATTTTCTTTCAGCATATATTTAGTCACTTATATTATATACCCTATTTTGTTTACTCCGCTTTCGAGGCATGTCTTAGCCTCCTTCTTGCTTAAGTTATAAAAGTTATTTATAGCTTTTCCTCTTTCTTATTGTATTGCTAGTCGCTCCCTGATATATTGTTGCTTAGGAAAATTGTGTAAAATGGTGATATTATAAAACATATGAAAATGTATTAGCCTAAAATGCACTTAGACAATTTGTCTAACCATATTTTCTCTTTTTTTTGGCTGGGGCCCTACATTGTGAAATCGACAATGGCAAGCATAGAACAGATAGAAGATCCAGTACCTGAGGAGGAGCTATTTATAGAGGAGCAGCAGCAGCTCGGATCAAAGCATATCTAGTCCTTATACTTATTGTGAGGATGAGTGCCTTTACATTTTCTTTTATTTTGAACTTTAAATGTTGTAATAAAATAGGTACTCTTGGCTGTGCATTGGGACTATATACTTATATTCTGAGTTATATTTTGCGCTTATATTACAGTGTGATGCCTGGATGTTATTTATTGCTTCTGCACTCTGTACATTATAGTGACTATTAGATTGATGCTGTGTTAATCCTTCCCTAATCAGGTGGATTGTGGAGTCTATCCTAATCCAATGGTAAGTGAAGGGTTAGCCAGAGTGACACTCCACCCTTAACCTAATCCTTGTTGGATTAAGGGTGTGGGGTGCCACAGCTTTGCTTCCTTATTTTGGACCTTTATATTTGTGATACATTAGATAGAACATAAGGTATTTGATGAATGTTTTATGTTAGATTTGATATTTTTATAAGACATTCATAAGTAAAAGAGGTAAATGAATTTAATGAATTTTTATTAAATTTGTGGAATGTGCCTTACTTAGTCCACCTTTACAGTATGGTGGCATATTTTTGAGATGATATTATTCTAGGAAATTTCTTCTAAAAGTAGAAATTGTATTTAAGATATGGGATATTTTTCTTAGATGGAATATTTTTATAAACCTGTTAATCTGGGATATTTTGTAACAATCCAAGTTATTACCTTAGTTAATTAGGACTAATCTTAGTCTTAAATATAATCATAAGTGCTAATAAGGTCAATCAGAGTTAACCTCTAAGACCTAGTCCAAATTAGGAGTCAAAAGAATCAAATCCTAATTTCTGGAAAATCCAGAAACCCTAAAATTTGACCTATTTAAATTGACCTCCGATCGAAAAATGGACTTTGCCACTGCGCTCACTGACCCCAAATTAGCTATGGGTGATGTTTTCGTGTCAATCGGAAGTCGTCGAAAATTCGACGAATATTTTAATAATATTTAAATGCCCGGAAATCGAGGAATCAAAATATTTGTCGGATCGAAAATCCAACCTCGCCATTATGTTCCTCACCTCTCAAATAACTAGTAAAAATATATTTGAAATTTTGAAAAAAAAATAATATTATTTGATTAATTACTTAACGGCGCTGTTAAATATTTAACTTACCGTCAACTGTAGCTGACGGCGCAGTCTGATCTGACGGCGCCGTCTGATCAGACAGTGCCCTCGCAGCCGTTGGATCAGACCCAGATCCAACAGCTACGGCGCGTCGTCCTCGGCCCCGTCTCCCCGCTCGCCACGCGGCACGCCCGCCGCGGCCCTGGCCAACCGGCAGCCTCCCCCTCCTCGACCAGTCCGTCCGAGGGTTCATAAGGACCTCCCCAGCACCCCCGACCCCTGGGTTACTCCTCCTCGAGCCCAAATCCTTTGCCTCGTCCGTCCAAACCCGAAGATCGGCGAACCGTCGAACTTCCAGGTACTGGATCTCCCTCCCCCGTTCATTTTTCGCCATTGCATTACCAAAGTATTGTAGATTATAGGCTGGATTAGCAATCAACCGGACCTGATCGACCTCGATCAAGTCTGATCGACTCAGATCGAGGCTTGAAGCCTCGGGTCGAACGAACACGCCCGTTCACCCGTAACCCTAGACCTAGGGTTAGAGATTGCCGGCGACTCCGACCGTCTCCGGCGAAGGTCCGCCCGCCGGCGTGTAGGCCCCGACGAGCGCTACCATTGGCCGTGCGGGTCGAGACGGTCCGACGCCGGGAAGGCCGGCAAAAGCCGTGCCCTAGGCGCCGGCCCTCGGGACCCCTCCGCGAGGAAGACGGAGTCCGGGTCGGGCCGGGTCGACCCGAGCCCGACCCAACCTCCGTCGGGTCCGCGTAAGCCCAGTGGGGCCCACAGCGCCACGTGGCGCCATCCTGGCCTGCCACGTGTCATGTGGGACCCACGGGCAGAGTCCGCGTCTTTTTGGCTTCGGCCGTGGGTCCCATCGTGCCACGTGGCAGCCTCTGGCACGCCAAGTGTCAGGTGGGGCCCACTGCCCGAGCCCCGCTCCTCTTTGGCTTCGGCCATGGGGCCCACTACGCCACGTGGCAGCCGCTGGGCAAGCCACGTGTCAGGTGGGGCCCACCGACCGAGCCCGAGCAACTGTTCGGCTTCACTGTGGGGCCCACAGTGCTATGTGGCAGCCTCTGGGCACTCCACGTGTCAAGTGGGACCCACTGCCCGGTCACCCGAGCCTCTTCGGCTTCCTAGTGGGGCCAACAGGGCCACGTGGCAACCCTAGTGCATGCCACGTGTACAGTGGGCCCACACACAATGCAGCGACCAATCAGAAGCTGCCATGTGTCATAGGTGGGCACATTGTTAGATAATTAAACAAATTAAGTAATGTTAACTCTTAATTAATTACAATTAGCCATTAATTAATTGTAATTAGTGATAATGACTTTTGAACAATAATCTTATAATTAATTAATTGTAATTAGTAATTATAGGTTAATTAGGATTACTTTAATGTTAATTAAATCTTAACAATATTAGAATAATTAATTACTATTAAATAGTAATTGTAATTAATTAGTCTTAACTAGATAATTAGTATATAATTACAACTAAGTAAACAGTAAATAATAGTTAATTACTTTTCTACAGTAAAATAATAATAATAATATTTATAATTAGATTAATTAATGAATTAATTAATGTTAATTAATGATTAAGCTCTAATTAATAACAGATTAATTAATTATAAATAATTTTAGAAATATATATATATATAACTTTAGGAATGAATAGTAAATTAATTTAATTTGAATAAATGAATAGTCAAATAATATAAATTATATTTTTGAATAGTAAAATTTAAAAGTTTAATAATTTTTTGTATGATGATCCAAATATAACAAATATAGGTCTCAAAATACTCAAAAAAATAAATAGAATCAAATGACGTAATGTAAAAATTAATTTCGGGGTACGCATAACGAGGGAGCATTTTAGGACCTCTTTAGGACCCCATAACTTTTTACCCAGTTATCAGAATATAGTCAATATGGGTCTTAAAATACTCAGGAGAGCGGCTCCATCACTGTAGTAGTATTAGTTTTCTCATTTGGACATCAAGACAAAAAGTCAACCCTAGAATTCTTAGTGAAAAATGACCAAAATGCCCTTGGAATTCAAATGACCATAACTTGGTCAAATCAACTCCAAATGCAAAAGTTCAAGATGCTAACTAATTTAGAATTTTAACATCACCAATAAACTGAAATAATATTTAGGATCTGAACCTAAGAAATTTAAGTAAAAGACCAAATTACCCCTGACCTCATTTTAGTCATAACTTGACCGTTTGGAGTCCAATTTGGACGTACTTACTGTATATCTTCAAGTTAGACAGAAAGGAATCAGTTGGAACTAAAAGAATTTAATTCTGACCTATAAGTCGAAAGTTGACTTTTTGACCCTTAAAGTAGGGGCAAAATAGTCATTTCGCCCTAAGATTTCTTTTAACTTTGGTTTAGGATAGGAGATTCATCTTATTAAATCTGATTACTTAATAGGATTACCATAATCAGTAGATCACTTTGAGAATGAACCTAGAACTTAGGTCTTACCCATTTTGGATTATGTGATTAAACTTAAATCTTGTAGTATTTAATCCATAATTTATAGGTTTAGAATATCTTAATCAGATCTTAGATAGAACATCTAAATTCAAAAAAAATTAGGGTGTATGATTTATTGAGTAAACTCATAGTCGTCATCTGATTGAACTAGATTAGAACCCGATCAGTTCTAATCCTTTTTAACTTATAAGGACGAATTCCTAAGTTACACTCGATAGTAGAAAAATGGTGATCCTAAACTTGTGTAACTTGGAATAGTTAGAATAGTTAAGTAGAAAATAAATGATATCACCATATTTAGTAGAGTCCCTTACTTTATTTGATATTTTGTTGCTACACGTTCTTTAATTTTTGTGCCATATTTTCTTGAGCATATCATATAAGATTTTTGATGCATAAATAAAATGTTAAGAAAATATGGAGACTTCTTAGATTTCTTATGAAAATATTAAAGTGATTATTAAATAGATAATAGTTATATGAGCTACCTCTCAGATATATCCTTATTGCCTAGTCTCCTTATGTCACTATGGGAAGGACTTATTTTGTTGTGTGCCTAGTTGCCTAGCCTCCTTATGTTGCTAGGGGTACACCGTTGGTGCCTTAGCCGTACTGGTGCTAAGATCCTTCGATTACTTTGTGTGCTTAGTTGCCTAGCCTCCTTATGTCGCTAGGGGTATACAATTTTGTGACTTAGCCGTGAGGGTGCTAAGATCTTTCGATATTCGATAGGTTAAATTAGCTCTGTTATGTATGGCAGTTGGTACACGAATATTTATATATATGCAGTTATGATATTTTGTTTACTTTTCAGCATCTTTATTCAGTCAGCTATTTCTTTGTATTATTTATATATTTTAGGATGTTAGAACCTTGCTGCTATTTATATATATCACTGCTGAGTTATTTTATTTTAATTTGCATATTCCTTTTGATCACCAGCATATTTAGGATGTAGTATTTTTCTTACAGTACTTATTTGATTATGTATATTTATATGCCTTACATTACTTAGCTCGCATTTGAGGTATGTCTTAACCTCTCTTTTTGCTTAAGTTATAAATGATAGTTTATAGATTTCCCTTCTTTTTTGTATTGCTTGTTGCTCCCATATATAATTATTGCTTAGAAATGGTAAAATAGTGATATTACAAAATACATATAAAACTTATCAGCTTAAAATGTACTTAGACAATTGTCTAACCAGAATTTTTTTTTTGGCTGGGGCCCTACATTGTGAAACCGACAATGGCAGATCCTCTTTAGTTGGATGATCAAGATCTTGGTGTGGAGCTATATCCGGAGGAGGAGCTTGTGGAAGAAGCAGCTATTTAGTCCTTCTATTATAAGTGAGGATGGATGCACTTTTATTTTTATTATTTAGAACTTAAATTGATGTAATAATATAGGTACTTATGACTATGTATTTGAATTCTATGCTTATGTTCTGAGATGCATTTCTCTACTCTTATGATGTGATGTTTGGATGTTTTATATTATAAATTGCTTCCGCACTCTGTATGTTTACTTAGATAGTGACTAAATGTTTGATTCTATGCTCACTCCTTCCCTTATTAGGTGGATTGTGGATTTCATTCTAATCCAATTATAAGTGAAGGGTTAGCTAGAGTGACACACCACTCCTTAACTTAACTCTTGTGGATTAAGGGGTGGGGCGCCACATATTTCTCTTAGATGTTTAGAAGGATTTGAGTAGCATTTACTATTTGGCAGGATTAAGTAAGAATATGACTATGTGAGATAGCACTTTATTTTATAATTTCATCTTATTATTTTTTCAGTATTTATGCACTATTTTAATATTTATAGTATTTTTTGTAAATTAAGCATATTCAATAGTTTTTGTTTATGTTTGTAAGCATGTTAGGAAGCTAGTATTTTATTTTAGATATGTTATTTTCATTTTATTTATGAATCAACATATATATAATTGATCTTATTTACTTATAATGTTTCTTGTATTTAGCAGATTTTTATATATATATTTTGCTTAACCTTTTATGTAGCTTGAGTTCAGGTATGTGCTTATCTCACATTTTACTTAAGTGAGGGATTGTTCAGTGACGACCACCACTTAATCTTAAATGATTAAGGGGCCGCCACAGTGCTCCCACCTAAGCATGCTTAACTTTGGAGTTCTTATCAGAAACTCTACTGTTATCTAAAAGGGTGCCTCGATGTTTAAGAGCTTCACTTATTGCTATTTAAGTGAGTCTTTACAACCTATCAACCAATGGAGGAGCTCTCTACAAAGCTTATCTCCATGGTTATGCCCATACCATTCTCCATCCTTATCTAGACACCCTCAGTTTCACCTTGCAAGCTGTTAAGAATCCTCAGAGAGATAAGGAAGCCTTATCCCAAGCAAATAAGATCTCCATCATTGAAACTATAGGTATTTCCCTTCCCATTGATTTAATCATGCAAATATTTTACTACGAGCTTGCTTGCTTATTACTATTCATTATGAAACCCTAAAGTGCTCAATTAAGCTCAAATAACTCAATCTGAGTTTAGATTTGATGAAGGTAAACAACATTGCACAGTAAAAACTAAAATTTTATTTTTCTCTTTCAATACTTGAAGCTAGGGCTTCAATTTTTGTAGCATTATAGTGCTCTGAATATGTCAATTTAGGTACCAATCAAAAGATCTTGAAAAAACCTTTCCATCAGTATATGGCATGATCCATGAGGTGCCCTAAATTGAATGATTTTTGATGTAATAGGGGGACATCCCAGTTTATGCCCAAACAGGTTGACCCGTGTGGCACCGTAGCACACCATAAGGCACCATAAAAAGCTGTAGCGCCCGGATCCCGGGTTGGGAGCACCGTAGCATGCTTCAGCGCCTGCACCATGGGTTTATGGCATGGAGGCGCGCCATAGCATGCTACAGCACCCAGTTTTTTAAAATTTCACAATTTTTGCAATATGCTCACTGTATAACTAAAATAATATAAAAAAATACTAAAATGATGACTGATTTTGGTAAAAATATGCTATATAAATATGGATTCATTGCTTATGATGTTTGGATTATTTAATTATGAATTTTGTATGACAAGCTTGCTTTTGTAGCTATCTCTTATAAACTAATGGAAATTATGTGTATTAAATTAATGTATTATTTACCTCTTTAAAACCTAAGATTATAAAGTTTAATTTAAATTGATATTTTATAGATAAAATTAAGTAAATTATTGTTTATTATCAAATTAGTCAGGTACATAGATCTATTTATAAGTTTTACTTTATTGTATCTATTTTGAGCATATTTACATTTAAATCATGATTTATTCCTTTTAATATGCTTACCGCTTAACAAATTGCAAAATACTATTATAAGACATGTGGCAAAGAGATTTAATGTGTCATTATACGTGGTGTTTTGTCTTTGAAAAAAGAAAAGCAATACTGAGAATCTACACATACTGGTTTGGCTAGTAGCCCTGTGTGATATAAGGAGGGATTTATCCCTTCTAGGAAGTGAGCAAATTCATAGGAAAGACACGCTAAAATTTGAGAAAATGCTAATAAATTACCGATGGGTAGTCATAAAGCTTCCTAAAGGCTATGCCTACGAGTTTACCCATTTGGGCTCAGGGGTCTTTGGGCTCGATTTTTTATCACATAATGCTTTTGAAAAGATTTATTTTATTCTTTTATATATGTTTCTCAAGTCTAACATGCAGTGCAAATTTGGCTATATTTGGTAAATATCTATGTTTCCATACTTTTGATGCAAAGTTATTTAGCTTTTATTATTGATTTAACCTAATATAAGATGCTAGAATAATCTACGTACTCATACCTGACTGGTAATTGTTGTTAAATTACAGGTTTGATAATTAAAAATAAGAAGTTTAACGTGAGTAAAGAAATGACTTGAATTAAAGAAGTGAGAGTGGAGATGAATATTTTATTTTACTTTTGATGTATTAATAAATAAAACATGTAATATATATATATATGGCTCTGGATGATTAATTATGAACTTATTATTATTTTTATACTTTAATTAATAATGTCTTAATTATGAATTATTTCTTAAAAATTTTTGAACTTAATTTCTCAGCCATCACATTGGCTCTGGGAACGACTGTCTAGATTAGATATGAACCATCCAATTATTCATAAAGGTCAGTGAACAACTGATCTTCCACTATATTGAATCTTAATGGCTAATTGGATTTAATTAAATGTTATGTAATTATTCTAATTCGATTAAATACAAAATAATATTCAAATGATCTCCAAAAATCCTAAAATTTCACTATTAGCTAATTTGGGTGTAAAAAACTCAAAAATGATGTCGGATTTTTTATTAGAGGTCTAAATAATTATCTCATTTTTATAATTAATTAAATTGATCAAAATATTGATTTCACTCAAATGACTTCCAAATTTTACTAAAATTTTAGAATTTTATCTTAAGACTATTTTGAAGACAATTGATGAGGTTCTTAATATAATTTGGTGATTAAAAATTTAAGTAACAACAATGTGTTGTTACACCTATGGGGCGCAGATTTTGGACAAAATTTTTGCTATATGACTTAACATATGTATTCCATGTAAACTGATTAGGCTGGCTTCTTTATAATAACACATACTAGCTTCACGCAATTATGGCTCTTTGTAGTATCATGTATAACTTCTCACAATTTCTCCTATACTATGGCTTCCCTCTCATTCACTTCTCTTAATAATATTTTAGAGTTGAACATCTCACAACTGCTTCCTCCCAGCACTGCTTCTCTTAACGGTGCTGTGGAAGCGAGCATCCTACAGTCCATTGTCTTCATGTCCATAGGAAGCCGTTGAGATTTCTCCTTCGTTGCTTCCCTCTCTTTATTCCGCTACAAAGACAGATTGTTTGGGTGAGCATTTCCTTAACCACCAAAAGACTAGTTATTCAACTCAGCTTCTCGTTGTTTGCAAGATGATAAGCTATTCGGTCGAGCTTCTCATTATCCTCCACGATCGTTGCTATAAAAATCAAAAGACATTCAAGTGGGAAAGATTAGCTTACTTCTCACCTTCATTGTTCTTCACGTTGACAAAGCCATTCAAGTGGGAAATATTAGCTTACTCCTGACCTTCAATGTTTTTCACACCGACAAACCTATGCGTCTATTGATGAGGATATCCAAGCTTTTGTTTTTTTGTTAGTAGAGTTTTAAGAGACACTTAATTTTTGTTTGTTTGTATAATCGCATACTTAAGATCAAGTAAATACTTCTAATATTCAATTCTTTGTAGGGTATTGCTGCTGTTTGCAAAATCATATTATTGTCTCTATATGCATTTGCAGGTATTATTATAAAAATGATGCTTGCATGCAATTCATTGTTTTCTTTTTGCATTATTTTTATTTGCACAATTAATTTGTATTTTACTCGAATCATCTTAGGTTGTAATAATTCAATTTATTTATGTTATAATCATGTGTCCACCACCCTCAAACTCCTGCATGACCTATGATAGTATTATAATGATCCCAACATTTATGATACAATTTGTGAGGAGCTACAATAAAATATTAATTATGTTGTTAAAGTTTTAGTGGCTTAGTGCTTGTGCCCTGCTATTTGAATGGCAATTGCAGAATGATTTGGTATGATTGGCTTTGTTCCTGATCTTACATATTCTTCTTTTATATTTGGTTTTTCTTTCCATGTAATTTTGATAAATATCCTCAACTCATCCCAAAAAAAAATTAAAAGGTTTCATAAATACAAATAGTCAAAATTTTTGCATAAAATCAAGCATTGCTTGGGGTAGCATGACAACATCATCATGTTTGTCACTAGAATATTCCAACCTCTCGAGAAATAAAAGAAAATTAAAAGCAACATAAAATAGGTGATTTGAGCAATTAGAGGCTAATAGCTTGGCAACTAATCAAAGAAAGAAGCAAAGGGAAGGGAGCGTATAAGTCAGCACTTGTGGACTAGATCATTTTTTTAGAAGGGCCCCGGATCAGTTGATATGATAAAGGGATAATGTTTAATTCTGTTGGGCCCATCGAAACCTTCCTCCTAGCTTCATATCCTTTTACTTGTAAAATGAGTTCAAAAACATCTCAAGTGCATAATCACCCAAATATATATATATATATATATATATATATATATATATATATATATATATATATATATATATATATTGAAAATGGTTATGAGCTTAGCCCAATTTTAATTAAATCAAGAATAAAATTATAAGATAGTTACAAACAATACAGTAGTTATAGATTACTTCAGTGTAGTAACTTGATAGCATCCGCCAAATTTATGCAATGTGCTTGGTTTAATGGTATACTCAATCAAATTTATGAGAGAATTATTTTTAAAATATGTTAATTTTTAATTGTTGTTAATTAGCTCTATTACTTGACCTAACAACTTTGAGTTGTCACAATGACTCAAGGAAGGACTTGGGACTAAGTAAGGAGCCAAATGCCGCTTTTGCTGGGATATATTATGATATCAGGCAAGAGGCGCAATATTTTTCTTAATTTCATAGTGACAAACCAAATGCAAAAAAGGGCTACAAGAGCAACATACCTCAAGGTCCAATCATAAAATATGTGTAGCCATTTTAAGAAAACTTCAGAAAATTCAGAAGATAAAAGTTTGGTTGGATCTCTACACATACCCTTGCAAACAAAAGTTAAGATATACTCAAAGTTAGGTCATCAACCATAATAGGAATACCAACGGCACAAACAATTTTTGACATGGCATGAATTCGCTTAAAGTTGTAGAGAGAGATAAAGAGAACAATTTCATACTAGGATGGTGGAAAAAGTTTACACTAAAGGTAAGAAACTCTTGATCCATTGTGTTACCAAGAAGATGTAGTTAAAGAAGAATCACGACTCACCATATCATATGAGATTGCGCTGCCGCTGGTTAACTTAAAAGGAAAGCAACCTTTCGAAGAAGAAAAGAGACGAGAATCCTCTTAATTTCCATAGCTTTATGATGGCATCATACAAGGATACTTTTAATCTCCATGGCCTCCATATTTTCAAAGGTTGCCCAACTATATAACCTAATAACCAAAGATTATCTTTGTTGCTAGGCGAATTCAAAATTCTGGAAACACAACCATATCTGCCCTTAGATTGAACTCAAAAGTTTATTTAAGCAAATATATTCATAAACATATACAACACAAAATAATTCTTAACAAATACTAGTTTGTAGTCTGACTTTACTCTATAGAATAAAAACATGCATATATCCACATGATCAATTGACTATGGACAAATGAAAGGGACAATAGCCAACATATCTCTGATACAAAATGCCTAAGATATAACTTCCCAACCAATGAATAAGCAAAAGGTCAGGACATGACCACCACACCTTATATATATATATATATATATATATGTAAGTAACAAAACCATATAAATATCAATTACACAAGCTATCATGGCAAACTGTATGACCAACCAGGTCCAAGTGAACCCATCGCCGGGCTAATCAAAAGGCTGGGCTCGAGGGATCTGAACTGATCTGATCAAACCCAAATCCAAATACCTGCTTCGCCATATTTATTTAAGACAGCTCAGAAGGAAGCTCACTGGAAGGAAATTGCTCCAGTTATTTGAACGTTAAAGTCAAGGGACAGATCATCGGCCCCACACCTCCTTCAAATTTGACTAAAGAAAATGGCGGGATCCACTCCGGAATTGCACGCCCACATCAAAATTATATATTTTAAGATAAAATAAATAAAAATTTAATGAAATAATATCTATCATGTATAAAATATAAATTACTATAATATTTTTCTTTAGTAAATCATATAAAAACATATATATATATATATATATATATATATATATATATATTTCAAATTAAAATTATATTTAGGAGTGACAACTCCCATAAAAATAATTCAATAAAATTTAAATATATTTCAATATAAATTTTAAAAATAATATTTATATTAATTTAATATAAATAAAATAAAATATTAATGAAATAATTTTAAATTCCATAAATTGTTTTAGGTATCATATTAATAAATCTAAATAGTATTTCTCATTTCAAATTTATTTTTTCTGAATTCTGATCTACTTTTGAAGTCATGCATTAGTATTTCGGCCACGTTTTCTTGGTTTGGTTTGAAAGTAATTATTGGAAAGCAATGGTAGTGTCGAGCGGGTGTCTACCACCCACGTGTGCTATTTGCAATGAATTTTTAGTTGAATTTTCAGTATCAAAATATATCAAAATAAATGTTAAAAATATGATTAAAAAAAAAAATGAAAATCATATTTTTAAGAAAATGATATTTAGATCTACTAACATATTATTTAAAAAAATTTAAATATAAATTCAATACTAATTTTAAAAATAATATTTGTATTATTTTAATATAAATAAATAAATATTAATAAAATATATTCAAATTGTATTGAATAAACTTTTTTAGATATTATATTAAGGGATTTAAATAGTATTTTTCTAGTATAAATATTTTATATTTTTTAAGAAATTTATGAAAAAAATATTATTTTAATATTTAGCAATTTGTTAGTAACTTATAGATATTAGTACACGAGCAAGAATATAAGAAATTGTTATTAAATTACTAAATTATTAAACTTTATTTAATTATAATATATTATTAGTATATAAATAAATTTGTGAATAGTATTTTTTAATGATATACTAGTCCAATATATAAATATATTGTGCCCATAGGTCCAATATATACTGGCCAATATATTGTGAATAGTATTTTTTAATGATATACATGTCCAATATTTTATATTTTTTAATGAGATATTATTAATAAGTGTAAGCTTTGGTTACTTGCAGCAGTAGTAAGGCGAGGCATATGGACTCAAGTTGGACTGAAGTTGGGAACAATGGAGTCCGTAAAGAAAAATATTAAGAAAATATTAATTGGCTTTTAAATATTTCTCAAAAATTATAAATGATTAGAATTTAAGATTTAAAATATATATAGATTTAATAATAATTTTTTATTCCACTTAATTTTTTAAATTCTAATTATCTATATTTTCTGAGAGATATATAAAAACTATGTAACAAACTCAAATATATTAATTAGGGTTCTAAGTAACAGGAGAGTGACTTGTTGGATTTTAAAGCATTAATAAAACTTTATTTATTAGGTCTAAGTCTCGATTTTAAAGAACCTTATGCTTTATTAGGTCCAAGTCTCTATCTATCACTTATGCCTATTTCTTTATTGATGATTCACTGCTAAACATATTCCCTCTTTACTCTTTATCACTTCAATAAATAAAAGAAAAATGATATGTTTATATAATAATATATATCAAGAATTATCCAGTATTTAAGATCAATACAAAAAATATATTCAACTAATGATCTACTTATACATTGAATTGACATAATATCTATTTATTTTGATGTATATTAGTGTGTAAGTGTATTAATACTTTAAATAAAAATATACAAATAAGTATATCAAACTTATCAATTATATGATATACTTTAACACAAAATCTGGCCCAAATAAATAGTCATCAAAATGACAACAATTATTTTAATAGAGAATTCACCAGAAACTCGAAATTTGAATTCATCGAGTTCGAAACATACGTCTTGACTCAAACCCTATTTAAAATGACTCGATTAGAACTCAACTCAAACAACCTCGAGTGCAGCTCCAAGAGGTGTGCCCCGTGGGTCGCCCAAGCGGGCTACACCTAAATACTCAACAAAGTGCATTCAAGTGAGCGGAATATGAATTGCCGATGGAAACCAATGTGCTTTGGAATGATCTTGGATATGTCATGTTTTGATCCGGGACCACCGCCAAACACATTGAGATTTTAGACATTATATATAATAAAAACATTAAGAAAAATAATTTCATTAGTTCATTTAATAAGAGCATCCATCCAAGAGCTATTAAAGTTACTAATTTTTTATTAAATATTAAAGATACATAGATATTTTATATTCAATATTTTTCTCATACATAATTCTCTCTCAAAATAAAAAGAAAAATATAGATAGAAAATAAAATTAAATACTATTAACATAGTAGCATTACCTAATTACCTATCAACCATTAAATGTATTATTAAGGTAGGATCCCTTATATAATTACTCATCTGGTATTACATGTATTATTAAGGAAGGATATGTTACGTAATTACTCCTATACCTGTTGGTAAATAAACTCAAACCTAGCACGCTCTATTCCGCAGTGGAAGCGGTTTTGTGAAAAAGCACACTTTTTAAATCGATGACCGAGGTTGCGTTGACAATTACCAAGCAAACTCAGAACACAAGATCATAAAAAAGAATCACAGCATACAAAGAACATCCAAACACAAAATATACGTGGAAAACTCAAGAATGAGAAAAACTACAGAGCCACACCACAAGAGAACTCCATTAAAATAACTTAAAGTTTACAGAGTTACAAATGCTACAGCTCTTACTCTAGAATGAAGAGGAGAAGAAATAACTACCACCTGGAGTGTCTCCTCTAACTTGCAAGGGCTAACTTGCACTACAGCTCATTAAGGTTTTTCCTAAGGTTCTTCTCCTCATAGCAGTCTTAGCCTCTAAACTAAATGTTAACATACTTAGGTTTTCCCTCAACCTATTTGCTTAAGTAGCCAGCAAAAAAATAGGCCCTTAAATGTCCAAAATGCACTCCAAATTTCTTTAGGGCGTAACCTGGACCGTGCAGATTTTTTGCCTGGCGCTATGACGAGTCGTAGCGCCCGTGTTCTCAAAATGAATCCGCTGCGGCGCGCTGCAGCGCCCGTGGTCTCGAGTTTAGACCGCTGTGGCATGTTATAACACCCGCGCCTTGGGATGGGCGTAACAACACTAGGTTGTTACCCTAATAATATATAACTTAATTACTCATTAATTTCAATACCATTATTGTTAGAACATCAAATTAAGCCTATCTAGAAAAATTGAAGTCCATTGGACTTCTCTAAGTCCAAAATGACATTTTGATCAGTCTAGATGCCCTAGATTAGACCTAACATATTTTGATCTCAAAATATATTTTTGAATTCCTCACTCCCAAATTAGCTATGGGTGAAAGTTTGGTACAATTTGGAAATCATTAAGGCCATAATTCACATTTAATTAAAATGGTCTAATTGCACATTAGGGTTTCCAACAATTTGAAATTGCAATTTTACCCATTTACCCATTTAAACGACCGAGATCCGCTGTGCGGACCGCGGGCGATCCACTACGGAGCCCGGGTAGCGTGATAGCGGAGTCCCGCACATTTCATCATTACGCCTTCCTATATGATGGCTAGGATTTAATCTTGCGGGATCGCGGATCCGTCGTCAGATCCACCCCGTGGAATCTACGGCCTAGATCAGATCGGATCAGGCCGTTAGGATCCAGTCCATCAGGACCGTTCTGTGGTCTTTATCGATCCATCAGACAGCCCACAGCGCACCCGCACTGTGGATTTTCATCTTCGCCACGCCCGTGACCGACCGAAGAAATCCTGCTGATTATGGATAGCCTGGCCTGTCCCCCACTACCTGTTCTACCTTAGTATGCCATTGGGGATCTTCCCTCAATGGCATATTGGTCCTGATCGGGCCTCGTGACCCGGCAGAGCTCACTTAGGAAAATGGAGAGCTCGGCCATGGCCCGACTTCTCGGGTCTTTCCCAGCCCGAGCCAACCCTCTGAAAGCTTCCCTGAGCTCGTCTGAGGCTATAAATAGACTCAGCAATCCTCCCTCTACCCATTTGCTGCTTAATTGAGTTCAATTCTCCACTATCTCATCTCCACCATTACCGTTTGTCTGAGCTTGCATAGGCGATTCCAGGAGCTCCCGAACCGCTGATAGTAGGCTCTCCTGATGTTCAGGATCCTTTGCAACATCTAGAATCTCAGCTAAAGCAAGCTGAGCCCTCAGTCAATCGTCCCAAGCTCCCCCGTAAAACCAGGTACCCCTCTTGCTGGTTTCGATCCAATGAGGTGCAGACCTCCATTCCTTTGATGCATATAGATGTGTATTACAGTTTCGAACTCACAGCTATCGTAATCGAGTCCTAAGCTAACCTCGATCGATCGAATCGATCGATCGGGCTAAGTCCATTAAGGAACGCCTCGGGTGAGTAAGGTCCCGGCATTCCAGCCCACCTCAAGCCCTCAGACCAGGGGGCTTCGATCCATCTCACCTCCCTGAAGGTGTAGGGATCGAGCCCTAAGTTTGGCATAGCCTTTGTATGGAGAATTGTCTCCCCATAATAGCTCCATTAAGGGAGCCCTCGGGTGAGTAAGGTCATGCCGATCCAGACCACCTCACAGGTGGCTTCAAGTGTCTATCGGTGCGTCTTGGCTAGGGGATCTATTCTCGATTGACCCAAGGCCAAGGCGTGCGCTCTAGACGAAGAATTTTGCCGTCTAGGGTTTCTCGGACCGGCTTCTGTCGAGAGGAGTCAGGGCGGGGACAAAGACCCTATGCGGGTCGGGTCAGCCCGTGACCAGCACGATACGACAGTCCTGGGTCTTCGGGCCCCGGTCGACCCGCACGGTTCGGCAATTGGGCTGAGCCCGTTTAAGTAAATCCGATTAATTGGATTTATTTTCCTTAAGGAAAATAATCTAAGTAATCAAATCATAGGAAAACTTAATTAGAAAAATACAGAATGTATTAATTGAATAACTTCCAATCCACTGGTCCAAACCCTATAATATCATATATGAAATTGATTAGAAAATCTTCAGGCATTTGAATATAAAATAATATTGAATATCTAATGGTTAGATTTTCCAATTTTACCTAATTATTGCAGATCTTGATTAGGGTTGACTAGTAATTATACTTAATCAAATTGCATATTTATGGTGCCATTAGTCTCCTTATAAAGAGTAAAATGAATATTCTAAGTGGATTATTTTTCTGATGTCTATATTTCAATTTATGCCATAATCTTATTAAACCATAATTAGTAAAAATTAGGATTTGTAGGTATTAGATCTTAGCAAACTTAGTCTTTAATTAATTATATGATTAAATAGAACTTATATGCCAATTTGTATGAAATTTTGATGGCTAGAATTGTAATTCAATGCTAATCCTCTTGGATTGATTTAGGGTTTAATTAGCACTAATTAATTTTGTTTTTTTGAAACTTTCTATTAATATGATTTATAGCAGCAAGCTAAATGCATTGAAATCACGTATGCAAATTTATGAGGTATAAATTGAATAAATCTAAAATTAGGAACTTAAACCTTTTAATTAACCTTAAGAAGTCTTACGACTTTGATTAAGCTATTAAGATTTGATCTACGTCTAAAATTGCCACCAATAATGCATCCCAAATTCACTGATTTGACATTTGATTTATAAATAAACATTTGATCTTAATTAGGCATGAGTAAGTAGTTAAACTCTAACCTATTTAATTAAGATTCAAACTCTTAAATCCTTAATTAAATTGACTTGATTATAAGATAATAAAATTGACATTATTCCAATAATGCACCTAATTTGGTATTGATCTTAAACAGTTAAATTAGATATGTTGAGGTATTGATAAATCTATGTGATTGATTAATCTGAATCTAAACTTTAGACCCTTGATTTTCTCCTAAATAAGACTACTAGTATAAAGAGATAATATAACTAAATTGATTTAATAATTGATCTGACTCTAATAATATTCTTAATTTAAATCCTATAATCTTAGAATAAGATATGATCAAATGACTTAATCACCTGATCTGATCACTCTAAACCTAACTATTAGATAGAACCTAAAAGGTTAGCTTTATAATTAAGGGTGTGAGATCTTAAGTATCTCAGCATAAGATTGTCTCTAAAATATTTTAAAGATATAAATTTAAATATACATTGAGGTAAGAGAATTTTGTATAACTTATTGAGGTAGAAGCTTAGATAATCCCTTAACCTTAGAAGTTGATTTTAACCCCTCATAGTAGGAATCACTTAAGATATTAGAATGACATTTTTTCTTGTGGTAGAATCTATATTTAGTGATCTTTGATCACCTTTTTGGAGTCGTGTGTAGAACTTACCTATTTAGCATAGGAATTGATAGTCTTGATAAATCATTGCTGATTAAATAGAGTTGTTTGAAACTAGGCCATTAGTTGGTGTAGTATGGTATACCCATAGTACTAGTTTTTTTCAGTAGTATTCAGGATTGGTTAATTCACTCCAATAAGGACATATGAGGAGGTATTATCCTGAGGGATTAGACAAATATAGTCCTGTTGGAGTAAATCTCCCAAGACTAAGAGTGTATTAAATAGGACTCATTCCTTAGTTTGATTGAATACAAATCACCAACAGGCGATGTCACCTAGTGAAAACCACTTCAATAGGTGTGGCTCAAACAAACTAAGTAATTAGAATCACTTTCTTTAAATAATTGAGTGTGATTATGAGTTATGCATCTTCATAATTTAGCTTGAGATACAAATCACCAACGGGCGATGCCTTCTATCGAAGATCACTTCGTTAGGGTGGCTTAATCAAACTAAGTGATAAGAATCACCTTTCTTGTAACCGTGCTAAATATGTGTATATAAACATCCCTTCTAATAATCTTTAAGTAAATCTTCAATTTTAACCAATTATTATTCTAGAAGCTAGGAGTCAGTATCCTTTTAGCAAGATTCTGCATAGTGAAGACCTGGAATTCATTGTCGCTGTTCAAAGTTTTGTGGATTTCTAGATTTTTTCTCATATATCATAGAACCATGAGCATAAACATGAGCATGAGCATAATGAATGATTCAGTGGTGACGTGTGAGTATCAGTGACGAATTATGGGTTACGAAATATTGCATACATTGACTGGGGAATTTCAGGATGCATCGGCATTATCGTACTATCTTCCCAACTAAGTGTATGTATACATTGGACTGTACGACTCATAGCCTTTCAGTGATAGTTCTGTTACATACCGTAGCATACCGTGTCATGGTATACTTGGGTGCATCATTCTAGTGACATATAGTACCGCATTGGATATTTTCACATTGATTTTTGAGCATTTGAAATTTTTGTTTACTTTTAGTATTCAGTTTTGATATAGTTTTACCTTGCTTAGTCATTACAGTTTCAGTTCTATAGTGCCTTTACTATTATGTTCTACAGTCGTGTTTACTTTATTATCTATTGCATTTACTTTAGAACTGCTTAGTTAGTTGCGATGTGTTAGACTTCTGGTCTACCACGGGGTACTTTTGGGATCCGGTAATTTGCTAGATCCCAAGCAGCTTGTGGAGACAGGGCAAGAGGACCTACAGGAGATCCAAGAGGAGTACGTGGAGCCTTAGTGGATCAGTCTTCCACCTTTTACTTACTACTTTATTTTCAATACTTTAGATAGACTTTACTTGTCATCTTTTATATCATTTTGTAATAATCTTGAATGTATTTTATTTTTCTTTTCTGAGATAAATTCTTACTACTACTCTGTGATGAATGTATTCTGGATATTTTGCTTTAGGTTCTGTACTCTGTTATACTACTATACTTAGTATTATGATGTGATCAGCATACTAGAAATGCTGATATATTGATAACATATATTGGATTCGTATTTACTCCTTTAAATCTAATATACATATTAATCTAATACTTAAGACGAGTACTCTACTCTTATCTTAAGTATTGACTCTTGATCCTATTCTTAGGTTCGAGCCAGCGCCTTCAGTATGGCTCAGTCTTTTAGCCTATACGGGGAGATGCTATAGTCAGTTGCCCGTTTCCCTGAGTAGTGCACCGCTCTGCCACCAATATGTTAGTTATACTTGTCTTTTGCACACGGTGACGGGGTGGGGCGCTACAATGGGCTTGCTGACCTGATGTGGCGCGCTATAGCGCCAATTTCCGCTGCGGCACGTTACAGTGCTTGTTTCTCAATTTTTGAATGCTGAGGTGCATGACAGCACCTTAAGTCTCGAGTAAGAACCGCCTGGGTGCAATGCAGTACATCACAATGGGCTACGGTGTGCCACAGCGTGTGGCAGCGCTTTTGGTGCTCATGGGCACTAAAGGCTCTCCACTCATAATAATTTCCCATTTGGAGACCTTTAGCAAAATATTCCCTCCTTTTCTCCATTGACCCTTCACTATCATCTTCTGTGCCTGTCAATAAATGTGGCGTGGCTCACCCCACTTTCTCTTCAAGTACCGAGGTCATTTGAAGCTGCACATAGCTTCAGTTTCTCCATTATTACTGCTTTGGTAAGCATATCAGCTGGATTCTTAGAAGTATGAATCTTCTCTAATCTAAGTTGTCCTTCTTCCAATAGTATTCGGATGGAATGATAACGAAGTTGAATGTGCTTTGTCCTGGTATGAAAAGCGGTATTCTTCGCCAGATGAATAGTGCTCATACTATCGCTGTAGAGCTTCACATCCTTCTACTCCTTGCCCAATTCTTCCATGAAACCTTTCATTCGTATCATCTCCTTGCTTGCCTCTGTGATGGCAATGTATCCCGCCTCCGTGGTAGATAACGATTCAATATTCTATAGCCTAGAGATCTAGCTCACAGTTGCACTTCCCAATGTGTATACATATCCTGTAGTGCTTCTCATGCTATCAGCATCTCCTACAAAATTATAAGCTTCTACATCAATGAGTTATGCAAAGTCCTCCTACCTCAATGTATAATTAGATTTAGGTCCTTAAAATATTTCAAAAATGATCTTATGTTGAGATACTTAAGATCTCGCACTCTTATACTAGCACTCTAGGTTTTACTTATCATTTAGATTTAGGATGATCAGATCAGATGATTAAGTCATCAGATCATTCCTTATTCTAAGATTATGAGATTTAAATCAAGGATGTTATCAGAGTTTGATCACTTATTCAATCAGAAGATTATATGAATATTATTATACTAATAGTCTTATTTATGAGAAAATCAAGGATCCAAAGTTTAGATTCAGATTAAGCAATTACACAGCATTATTATTAAGCTTAGCATGTCTAATTCAAATGGTTAAGATCTATACCAAATCAAATGCATTATTAAAATAATGTCAATCTCATTATCTTACAATCAGTTAATTAAATTAAGTATTTAAGACTTTGGATCTTAATTAAGCAGGTTAGGGTTTGGCCCCTACTCATGCCTTAATTGAGATCAAGTGTTCATTTATAGATCAATGACAAATCAGTGAGTTAAGTATTTATTATTGGTGGCAATCTTAGACCTAGATCAAGTCTTAAAAGCTTGATCAAAGTCTTAAGACTTCTTAAGTTAATTAAGGTGATTAAGTTCTCCAATTTCAGATTTATTCAATTTATACATCAAAAATTAGCATACATTAATTTCATATATTTACCTTATTGTTATGAAGCATATTAATAGAAAAATTTATAAAAATAGAAAGTAACTAGTGCTAATCAAATCCTAAATCAATCTAAAGAATTAGCACATAATTACAAATCTAGCCATCATAATTCATACAAATTGGCACGTAAGTTCAATTTAATCATGCAATTAATCAGAGACTATGTTTGCTAAGATCTAATATGTATAAACCCTAATTTTCACTAATCATAGTTTAACAAAATTAGAGCATAAGTTAAAGTACAGAGATCAAAAAAGTAATTCACTTAGCACATTCATTCTACTCTTCATAAGGAGACTAATGGCACCCTAAACATACAATTTAGTTAAGTATAATTGCTAATTCATCCTAATCAAGATTTGCAATAATTAGAAAAAATCAGAAAATCTAATCATTAGATGTTCAATATTATTTTATATTCAGATTCCTGATGATTTTCTGATCAATTTCATATATAGTATCATAGGGTTTGAACCAGTGGATTAAAAGTTATTCAATTAATGTATTCTGTATTTTTATTTAATTAAATCCTTATGATTGGAATAATTGGATTATTTTCCTTAAGGAAAATAATTTCAATTATTCGAATATTAATTAAAATGGGTTCGGCCCGTTCACGAAAACACACGGGTCGGCTCAGCCCGGGACCCATTACTATTGAACTGCGTGGGTCATGGGTCAGCCCGACCCGCACAGTCCGTCTTCTTCCCCTCGCCAGCCTCAATGCCTCATTGATTAGGGTAACTCTAATCGGCCAAATCTGCGGCCTAGGGACCATGCCACGGCCTCGGGTTGATCGAGAATCGATCCCCTAGCTAAGACGCTTCGATTGAGACCAGGAGCCCTCTGTGAGAGGGTCTGGATCAGCTAAACCTTACTCACCCAAGAACTCTTGTAATGGGACCACTGTGGGGAGACAATTCTCCCAACTGAGGCTATGCCAGACCCGGGGCTCGATCCCTACACCATTAGGGATGTGAGGCGGATCGAAGCCCCCTAGTATGAGGGCCTGAAGTGAGCTGGAACACCGGGGTCTTATTCGACCCGAGGCATCCTTAAGGGACTTAGCCCAATCGATCGATTTGATCGAACGGGGCTAACTCAAGGCATAATTTTGATAACCTTGAGTTCGTATTGACAATACGCAGGTAACCGAATAAAAAGGAGGGGAGTCTGAGCCGATTAAACGGCTCAGACTGAGCAAGAGGGAGTACCTAGTTTGTCGGAATGGCTCAGGACGATCCATTGAGGGAATGGCTAGCCTTAGCTAAGCTTCCAGACATTGCAAAGGATCCTGAAAACCAGGAGAGCCTACTATCAGCGATTCGGGATCTCCTAGATCGCCTACGCAAGTTCAGGTGCTCAGCAATGGCAGAAGTTTCAGAGAGCTCAATTGATTAGCAAGGGTCAATTGGAGCCATGCTAGGGCTATTTATAGCCTTGGTAAGGGATTGGGAAGCTTCTGGAGGGTTGGCTTAGGCTCGGAAAGACCCGAGAGGTCGGGCCATGGCCGAGCTCTCAAATTTCCTATTCGAGCTTGGCCGGGTCACGAGGCCCAATTGGGGTACCTCGCCATTATGAGAGGATCCCCAATGGCTTGCTGAGCTGGATGCGGGAGTGGGGGACAGGTTCGGCAGCTAGCAGTACGGGGATTTTCTCTGTCGGGTGTGCGAGTGAGAGGAAGACGAAGGTCCATAGTGGCGGGACCTTTAGATGCCGTCTAATATATCGATCAGATAGGCGCTATGGCTGGGAATTCTCAGATCCTAACAGCTTATCGCGGGAGTGATCCTGGCTGTAGGATCCATAGGTTCATCTAACGGTGGATCCGTTATCTGGCAGAATTAAATCTGGACCGTGGGATCTAATGGTCCGATGGTAAGATCAGCGGGACTTCGCTGTCGCGTGACCCGGACTCAACAGTGGATCGCCCGTGGTCCGCACAGTGGATCCCGGCTGCTAAATTAGTTTAAAGGTATATTTGCAATTTAGAAAAGTTAGGAACCCTTTTATGCAATTAGACCATTTTAATTAAATGTGAATTATGGCCTAAATGATTTCTAAATTGCACCAAACTTTCACTTTTAGCTAATTTGGGGGTGAGGAATTTAAAAATCAAATCAGATTTTATTTCTGAGATCAAAATATTTTATATCTAATCTAGGCATCTAGACTGATCAAAATATCATTTGGACTTAGAGAAGTCCAATGGACTTCAATTTTTTAGGATAAACTTAATTTAGTGTTCTATAAGCAATGGTATTAAAGTTAGAGAGTAATTAAGCTATAGTTTAACAGGGTAATAACTTAGGGTTGTTACACTTTTCAACTCCCTCCAACTTTGGAGAATGAAACTTTCTTCAGTTTGCCCACACACAGTCTTCACAGAAGTCCAAGTTCACTGACTTCAATCCTTGGAGCTTCCCTTTTAACTGTAGGGATTTTATCCCTTTTTGCTCATATGGCCAATCCTTTGGTGCCATAGATTAGCATCTATCTCCTGTGCAGCTGCAATGGTGTCAGACACTTTATTGATCAAGTAAAGTGTACCTTCCATACTGCCCGGTGCAATAATGAGTGCACCCTTGGTGACCTTCCATGAGTCTCCTGTGAAGTATGTGATGTAGCCCTCTCTGTCTAACTGACTTAATGAGATCAAGTTCCTTCTTGGATATGGCAAATGTCAAACATCCTTCAGCTTCCAAACTGCATCGCTTGGTAGCTTCACATTCACATCACCCCTGCCAATTATGTTGCATGCCTTATCATCTCTAAGGTACACTTTTTCTAAGTCACTCTTGGTGTACTCTTGAAGGCACTCCTCGATGGAGTGGTATGGACGATGCGTCCGAGTCCACAACCTAGGATTCTGTGTTGACAAGTGAGAGGATAAATGCATCCTGATCCTCCTCAAGTGAGACATTTATAGTGAGGTTCATTATCTTACTGTAATAAATCTAATGTTATTACTTATTAATTAGTGACCTAATTGACTCTAAACCTCATCAATTACTCTTATAATAGTGTCAGGAATCTCCACCTCAAATTTTGTGCGAATTAGAGACCGTTTGATAATTTTCAATATTTCCTGATTTAATGTAATTTTGAAAACACCTAATTTATTTAGACCTTAGAATCAAAAACAGAGCCCGCCATTGGACTCACCACACTCAAATTACCTATGAGTGGTATTTTGGAAGTATTTGAAAATCGTCGAAAATTTTGCGAATATTTTAATGCCTAGAAAATTAGGTAAATGAAATATACCTCTGATAAAAAATTTGATTGCAATTTTAAGTTCATCACCCTTCAATTAGGTAAGAGTGAAAATTTAGAATTTTTCAGAGTGTGTTTAGATATTTTGATTAAATAAATTAATAAAATAATACATTTAATTATTAGTAATATAAATATTAAATTGAATTTTTCCAACGGCAATATTATGAAATTGCAGAGATCCACTGTAAGACGCATAACACGGAACAACTATTCAATTTGATATGAACCTTTCAGTCTAATATTAGGCAGATCCGACGTTCTAGATTCAACTTGATTTTTGACAAACGATCTAGCCGTTCGATTGCCTAAAGATACGGACGGCTCTGATCAATTTATGTACTTCTTCCACCTCCTTCTGTCGTCGTACCCTGCCAAGAAGGTGGTGGAGGTACGACCTCGCCAGTTGGGCCATTCGAAGCCCTATAATTCCTTCTCTTAGCTTCCTTTTCACCTGCTGAATCATTTGCAAGCGTTGGAGAGCTGAGAAAGACTTGACAAACCTAGAATCACGAGGAGGAAAACTAGCCCGATGAACCTAGGCACGCCATTAAACTTTCTATTTTGCCTTCCGTTTGAATCATCGATTTTCTTTAATATCTCCATTTAGTGATTTAATTGATGGATGTTCTATTTAATATAATAAGAGGGATTATTGAATTCGGCCTGCAAATTTTAGGAGCATAGTCAAAATTTAATCCTAACTCTAGATTATCTTTTTTTTTTTAGTATTGTTATTTTTTTTTATGCACTGCTATGGAACCTAAGACTTAGAGTTTTTAGAATCATCATGTAGGGTTTATTTCTAGTGTTATTTTGAGCATTTAACTTCATCTGAATCCATCAGAAATTTGAATTAGTGTAAACCTAGATCTTCGTTCATTCGGATGTCCAAACGAAGGAGAAGAACATTAATATTCTGGAGGGTTACGTGTCGAGCTAGGACCAAACCTTACCTCAAGCAGGACCCACTTATAGTGAAACCAGTGCCGTTTAAATAAATTCTTAATGAATAGTTTTTGGACTTTATGCCGGCTGTTACATAATCCTTAATTTATTAATTTTGCGCCGATAGAATTATTTAATGAGAATTAAATAAAGAAAAGGTAAATCTACTTCATACAATTAATTTAAAATACATATTTCAATTATATCATAAATCATAAAATATTTATCCAAAATATATCATATAATATACTATTTTGATTGCAAGAATATGTAGATTAATATTATGTAGTATAATTTTTGTTTTGATAAATGTTTTAAGTAATCATTATTTTAGATTTAATTAAATAATCATAATTTAATCTCAAATTTAATTGTATCATAACTTGATCATATGAAGTCAAATTTAGACATTTAAATAGTCAATTTCACTCACAAAAATGTGAGTAACAATAATACGAGATCAAACTTAAGTTTTGAACCTTATATCTTATATTGACATTTTAACCCCAATTAGGATCCCTCCAAACCCTAGAAAAACCAATGTTGTCCAAATTCAATCTAGTTAATGCAATATTACTCTTTAGGAGATAAGGTTCACATTGACATGTATAACATATCATTTGAACAATGTTTGGACTTTTAGGTATTTAGCTCTTTAATTTAAGTTTGAATGTCAATTTCTTTATTTTTCATAAATACTTATTTTAAGATATGTGAACCCTGGGATAACAAACTTGTTTCATTTATTATCTCACATATAGTTTTAAATTGTGTATTTAAATCTTATTTTCTATAGATGTGATGATTAGAAATAATTAAAGCTCATTTGAATTGAATTTTTTCCATTATATAATTACTTAGGAATGATTTGAATTGAATAAAATGCAAATATCTTTTTAAACTAGTTTATTCAAATCCCTATTGCTAGTTTTTATATCAATGTGATTTGTGAATTAAAAATGTATAGAACTTTTTATAATTGATCATTTTCATATGTAAATAGTTTTTATTAGTTATGTAATGTGAATATTGTGAATTTAACTTGAATAATTGCATAGCATATGTTGAGTTTAATTCATCTATTTCAAATATACTTCATATGAAACTTAGAATAGTTGACTTGAATGTATTGTCATAATTCATGTATATAGAATGTAAAATAACATGTAAATTATTTAGGATTGGAACTTTGTTGGAATTAGTATATTATACTTTAATCTAAGTCAATGATAGTTCCTTAATTAATTGTTCTTTCATTTCATCTCCTAGCAAATTGATGAACTATAAGATTGTCTAATGTCTTATTTCATTTAGAAAATGTTGTAATCATGATTTTATAAGGTAATTTAAATTACTTGTCATGCTAGACTTAAATTGGAATAAGTATTCTATTTATTGAATTAGCTAAATGTTAGTTCTTTAATATTCCTTTTTCCTTTCAATCTTCTAAATAGTAGAAGATTTGCATGTTAACGTATTATGTATTTCTTTTCAATAAACACAATAGAGTTCATGTCAAAAATATTAGAATTGGAATTATAATCTTATTTTCACATGTTTCTACTTCTCCTTTAAATACATATTAGATTTAATTTAAAAATTTTCAATTTATTTTGTATTATAAATAGCTTAACACTTTAAATTGCTAAGTTAAAGTTCTTTAAAAGAAGTCATGATATGACTAGTGCTCAATCAATCACATAGATGATTTAGCACATATGTAACAACCCAAGTTGTTACTTAGGTCAATTAGGACTAAATCAAGTCCTAATTATGGTCCCAATATACTAATTAAGTAATTAGGAACTCATCCATTAAGATCTAGTCCTTTAGGAGTCAAATGGATCAAATCTTGATTTCTGGAAAATCCAGAAACCCTAAAATTTGACCTATCTAAACTGACCTCAAATCAAAAAATAGACTTCGCAATTGTGTTCATTGCCCTCAAATTAGTTAGGGGCGATGTCTTCGTGTCAATCGGAAGTCATCTAAATTTTGGCGAATATTTTAATATTATTTAAATCCTCCTAGAAATCAAATAATTAAATACTCGTTAAATCAAAAATTCGATTATGCTATTGCATTCCTCATCTCTCAATTAGCTAGGGGTGATTTGTTTAAAATTTTTTGAAGTGCATTTAAATAAGTAATTTTAATTAATAAAAATGTGTTTAAATTAATTAAATATAAATTTTATTTTAATTAAAGCAAATGGCGTCGTTTCCCTTAACCTTCTGCGTTGTCTCCTTCCTTCACCAAACTGTCTGATCAGACGGAAGAGTCTGACCATTCGATCATTGATTGAACGGTTGGAGTGTTTCTTCCCCGACGCGTGTTAGACAAGCTCCACACGGTCGTTCTAGCACGTCAGCTGCCGCTAGCTGCTCTAGAAGGAACCTCAAGTGCAATTAAATTATCGAGTGTCTACCGAAAAATTTATTTGGAAAGACCGCATTCATGTGAAATCGAAGGTGTGCATAGATTCGATCGAACCCTAATTTTTATAAGTCGTCGAATTTAAGGTACTGATCTCTCCTTCATCTCTTATAATTTCATTCTTGTTTATCTCTGTAAAGCTATTTCTTGTATTTGATTATCCATTAATCAGATTCAATTATCTCATAAATGGTTTAATCAATCGAATTTGAGGATCGAGCGACAGTGGAAACCGTTACCCGAAGGACTTCTAATCATCAGCACCTAGGGTTAGGGATCTCCTTCAACTCAGTCCACTTCAGGTCTCAGTGAGGTCACCATTAGAAAGACACGGTCTTCCTTCACTAGATGCCATGCGGTCCAGGACTTGACCCCGACGGAAGGTCGTCATTTTCTCGAACCCTAGGGTAACTTGTCGTGGGTTTAGCGAGAACAAAGAGGAGTGTCAGGCTAGGCTGGGTCGACCCGGGCCCGACCCGTGATTATTTGGGCCAAGGCGTGGCATCAATTGAGGTAGTGGGACCTGCATGATCATCTGGTGAATGTTCATTCTTTGAGTGTCACCATGTGGGGCCCGCTGCTGTCTCTAATGACAGCAGCTGTGGGACCCACTCAAAAAATCTCGGCAGTGGCATCCTGCCACGTGTGTCGCGGTTCTGCCGTCCGTCTGTCGCCGTACTCGTGGGGCTCACCATATATGTAGAAAATAATTAAATTTATAAATATTAAATTAGTAATAAATTTTACAATTAAAAGATTAGTATTAGTTTTAAATCTAATTGAAGGATTAATTATATAACTTAATACCCTCATAATTTCTAAAATATAACTTCAAACTTATTACTGTTATATGTCCAATTAATCAGAAAAATAGAGGATTAATATAAAGCTATCAAATTTCCATTTAGAGCAGTATTTAGAATAATGATATTTAGGACCGCTAATTAAGCCCTAAAAGTCCCAAAATTTCACTTGACCATAACTTTGTAACTTACCCAAATATACCCAATATGGGTCTCAAAATAATCAGCAAACCCTCATGAATGTTCTTGTAGTATTAGATTTGTTGTTTGATAATATTTTGACAAATCACTTTTGGACCCAAACCCTAATCTTCTATAGCTTATAACTTTGTGTGCACTAGTCCAAATATAAGTAATATGGGTCTTAAAATGATCAATAGAATATTTAGAATAATTTAGTAATGTTCAATTATTTGTTTGGATTAGTATGTGCTTAATCACTTTTAGGACCTAACCCTAATCACCTTAATTAACCCTAGATCTTCAATTGATCATAACTTGGTCAATTGAGCTCCAAATTAAGTTTTCCAATATACCATTTTGATCAGGAAGACCTAATTAACAATAAACTATAAATTTAGATCCAATAGTTAGATCTCTTAATCAACCATAATCACCTTAAAACTTTATTAGTGAATATTTGCATAATTAGTGATCCAAATTTAGTAATTTCACTTTATGATTACTCATAGAATAGAGCAAAAACTAGTGGTATGATTGGTTTAGTGATTATATGATTAATTTTACTAATAACTCACTAATCACCTAAATCCTAATTAAGTCATAACTTAACCAAATTAGGTCCAAATTGAGTCTACTCCCAATTAAAGTACTCAGTGGGTTATAGGGAAGATATAGCCATCAAGTTTACTGAATTTGGATTTCAAATAGAAAAGTTAAGTTTTTGACCCCTATTTAGTAAACCATAATTTCCATTTTTAGCCCTTAGCTTATTTTGGCTATAACTTAGCCAATACTTGTCATAATTTAATAATTTTAGGTTCTATGGAAACCTTAGATAGCAAGCTTTAATAAATTAATAGAAAAATTAGAATTCAATTAGTAAAATTACCAAATTACCCCTATTAGTCAAATTCCTTAATTTGATCTCATAAGGCTTAATAATTGTCCAACATTGATGTACTTACTATCAAACTTTATATTAGACAGTAAGTAATCATTAACCACTAAAAATTTCTAATTTAGAACCTTAGATCAAAAAATAAATTTTTAGATCCTTAAGGATGGGCAAAATAGTATTTTTGCCCAATTTTAGGGTTTAGTACCTTTAAGTCTTAAATTCATGTTTTAATCTCTAAAATTAATGAGTTTAGTAAATTATAATGAAATCTCATTTAATTGAGCCATTAATTAAGTTTTAATCAAAATCCTTAGTGTTCTTCCTTAAGAAATTTATAGTAAATTATTAGTTGTATGATGTGAGATTCATCTCACATCATACCCTCTTATTCATTTCCCAATCTTTCTTATAGCATTAGTTAGGTTTGGAGCTTGAGTGTTCATCTTAGTATTTAAGAGCTTATTCTTTAGGAGTTAGGATTAGCTCTTATGTTAGATTTCATCTATTGAGTAAAATAGGTTACTCAATATGTGAAGCCTTAATTTTAATTGTTTATTATTGATTATTTAATATCTTAGGTTTAGATTTAAGAATGGTGATCCATTCTATTAAGTGTGACTTTACTTAATAGGATTTGCCCTAAATCTTAATATATGAGTTTGGATATTAAAACCTCATCTCTTAAGTTCACCTTTGGATTAAGTAATTGAATCCTAATTTTTGGAGTTTAATTCTTAATCCTTTTATCTTGATTTGACTAATCAAGATAGTTTGGATTAGTTAAATAAACAAATTAGGTTGATTGATTTATTTAAACTTATAATTGACATTAATTTATTTATAATTAGGACATAACTAGTCCTAATTATTTTCAATTTATAAGATCGTGAATCTGAGTTAGACTCGATAGTAAAATTTAGAGATCCCGAACTTGGGTAACTTAAAGTAGATAGAATGAATAAATTAGATAACAATGGATATCACCTGTATCCTAGTAGAGTCTCTAGCTCACTTTGAAAATTGATGCTTTGCTTACCTTATTTTGAGCCTTATACCTTGTTCACATATATTGGACATAAGATATTTGATAAGTATCTTATGTCATCTTTGAATTTTCATAAACAACATTTGTATTTTTATCGATGCTTTTGTCTTTATTGAATTTAGTTATGTAGAGTGTGATCTAGTTAGTCTGCCTCTAAGTTCCTCTTATCTGATCTTAGACTTCTTTTATGGTAGTTGGCCTGGTTCCGATATGGTAGTACTAGTTTTAGGTACACTTCTACTCAGTGTCTCTACCTCTCGGTTCCTCTTATCTGATCTTAGACTTCTTTTGTGGCTATTGGCCCAGTTCTTATATGGCAGTAAGTGAGTTCTTTTATTTTCCTTTCAGATGGCAAATTTGGCCATGACAATTTTCAGTGTTGGATTTATTATTTTTAGTTACTTTTCTGCATTTCAGCACTTTCTTATTTACTGTCTTACTGTGTTACTAGCTTTATTTATTTATAGGTTACTAGTCTTGCTCGTTACTTATATTTTTATAGGATGTTAGTCTTGGTTTTCAATCATTTGAATGTTTCACATATTCATTTTACTTTATGTCAATTAGTATATACTTGTATTGATTATAAGCATGCTCAGGCAATTTTCTTTTCAAGTTATATTAGTATTTAGTCTTAATTTTATGCCTAACATTGTTGCAGCTATAACGGGAGGTATGTGATTACTTTCTATCTTATTTATGTTATAAACTTATTATTTATAACTATCCTTTGTCTTTTCATACGTATTCTGCTCTTTTATTACTTATTTTAAATGTAAAGTTTATGGTGATATCTAAATTAACATAATGAAATTATAGCCTAAAATGTACTTAGACATTTTATCTAATTAGATTTCTTTTTTGTTGGCTAGGCCCATATCATTGTGAAATTGACAATAGTAGACTCTGAGCTTTTCTAGGTTGTCGAGCCTTCTGAAGACCAAGTTCAGGGGGAGAATCAACTTGCTGAAGAATCTTAGATCTTAGTTTTTTTTTTCTGTATTGTGAGGATGAGTGGCTTATTATTTTCTATTTATGCTTAACTTTTAAAATCATGTTATAATAATACATGATTAAATTATATTTTCTTTTACTACTATTATTCTAAGTTATATGTTCTTACTACTGTATTGTGATAGAATGGATGTTATGCTTTTACTTCCGCACTCTAATTTCATGTACTTTTCATTTAGTGAAATAGTTCTTAAATGACAAACTCCTTAACTATAATAGGTTAAGATGTATGCCTAATCTATTCATAAGTAAGGGACTTGTCATTTGGTGACCACTTCACCGTAATCATGTTAACTTAAGAGCTAATAAGACCACGGCGGGGTCGGGCCACCACAACATATCTCTATAGTTTTTAACCTTCCAAATTAGTTCTCAATTGATTAAACTAGAGAACAATAGCTCCCTTTTATGCTTTAAATAAGCTATTTGATTTATATTTCTCTACAACTATAAATGAATTATTACTTGTAAGATATAATCTATTTCTTTCATTACATTCAAATACTCAATATCAACTAATCTTAGATATATTTATAATTAAATTGATTTGATATATTTTAGTTTTTAAGCTATTAGATGAATCTGATAAAATTTCCTTTAGCTTACACTTCCTATAGCTTATCAAATTATAAATCTCACTCTTCCTTTCTAGTTTTCTTAAACTCTAATAATTAATCTATTTGATTTGATTAGTTTAGGACCAGTGTAGGATAAATTCCAATTTCTTGAAAATACTATTTTCCAAACTTTTCTTTCCTCTACTATTAATTACAATTGACTTAAAGATCAATATCTATAAGTCAATTGGGAGCTCAATTAGCTCCAATCATTAAGTAGATCATTAACATTTAGATAATGAAAGGATATCAAATAGTTTACAATTATTGAAATTATTAACTTTTTTCCTTGAACATTCATACAAGATTATTGTGCATAAATAAATAAAAGTTTCATAAAACTTTAAGGGGAATACCTTATGGCAAATAGAACAAGAATTATAGCGCTTATAATAGGACTTCATATTTTAGAGAGGGTAAATATGAATGTTCGACCCCCCCCACTGTATTTAGTTTGCAGACGTGCTTAACTCCTCATCCCATTATGTTGAGTGCTCCCGTAGAATGAGATATCTTCTAAATATAACTATAATTAATATTATAAGAGTTCTTTTACAATCTTATTGATTATAAAATCTCTTCATAACTGTTTAGTTATGATTATTTTTAATAGTCCTATGCTATGTTTATCTTAGACCGAGAATCTAAGATACTTCCTTACTTTTTATGCTTTACACTCCATTTTCAGTATCGTATTTAGCTTATTTATAGTTCATTTAGATTATAGTGTATATTGCTTAATTTTCTTTAATGATTCACTGTATTTTATTTGCTTACTTAGCACAAATTTCATTGAACATGTATTACTTTCATTTCATTTACTTTAAATGCATATAATAGTTTCAAGCCTTTTATGATGCTTTTCCCTTATCATTTTTGGATGCAGACTAAGACTTATAGACAAGTGAGTATTCTTACTCAGCTTAATTTATTATCTTCTTTATTGTTATGTTTACATCATTTTCATTATTTGACAGCTTTTATAGCTATGTTGCTTAGATTAAATTGTAAATTATGCTTGTGATATCCTATTAACTTAAAATGTAGCTAACCTTAAAATGTGCTTAGACTATTTAGTCTAATTACACTTTTTCTTTTATTAACTTTACCCTATCATATTTAAATACTAAAATATAATAGATCAAGAGCACTTTGATTTATGTAATACAGGTCCTAGTGAATGAAGAGCTCCTAAAATGAATAGCTTCTGCTTACTTTTATAATTTTCTTACACATTTAATTTAAGGGAAGGAATGCTTATATTCTCTCTTACTTTTTTTTTAATAGTTTCGTAATAATTAAACTAAACTTTAATTGCTTGAGTTAATTTTTACCTATCTATCTTTGTATATCTATGTTGTGATTCCTTATTTGTAAATTGTTTGAGTTGAATGAGTGGATGATATTAATTACTTGTATTATTTATACTTGTAATATTGTGTTACATATCTCCTTAATTGTTTATTTTTTAAATTATTTTAACTTAATAACTACTTATAAAGATATTTGGCCACTTAGCATTTATATTGGATTAGCTTTCTTCTAATTGAGTATTAAATGCTAAGGTAACATCCCAATATTGGATTAATCTTCTATTTAATTATTGGGGTCGTTACACTTACCACCACCACTTGGCTTCTTCAGGGTAAAGCATTCATTCTTGTAGTGACCTGCCTTCCCACAGTTCCAACAATCTGACTTGGCTTTTCCGGGCATTGATTTACCTCGTCGAGATATCGGCATATTTCTAGTATGTCTTCTCTTAGCATGTCTTCCCCTTCTCTCAGCATTCAGTGCTGAGGTAGATGCTTCTCCATGAGATATCTTTTGCACCTCCTCATTCAGCACTAGCCTAACGATGTCATCGAACATCAACGACGCATTTCCTAATGAATTGTTGATGGCTGTAACCAGCCCATCCCAACTGTCCGGTAATAAAGAGAGGAACAACAGAGCTTGGAACTCATCATCAAAGATAATGCTCACCGAACTCAGCTGGCTCATCATAGTTTTGAACATATTTAAGTGTTCAATCACTGAATACACATCCATCATCTTAATATTAAATAGTCTCTTCATTAGGAACACCTTATTCGAAGCCGAAGGCTTCTCATACATCCTCGCCAGAGCATTTATGAGATCTACAATTGCTTTCTCATTAACAATGTGAAAAGCAACATAAGAAGACAGTGATAAATGAATCAAATCTAATGCAGTTATATCAAGAACTTCACATTCTTCATCAATCATAGCTATAGGTTTCTTATTAGCTCATTTCAATAGAAGATACAACTTTTTATGGTAGAGCAGATCCTTCATTTACATTTTTCAGAACGCAAAATTCGTTCCGCTGAATTTCTCAATCTTGTGTCTTATTTCTTCAGCTATTGCTCCCACTCAAATATGCAAACCCTAGGACCAACAAGATGAACCTCTCTCTGATACCACTTGTTGGTAAATAAACTCAAACCTAGCACGCTTTATTCCGTAGCAGAAGCAGTTTTGTGAAAGAGCGCACACTTTTTAAATATTGGACCGATGTTGCGTTGACAGTTACCAAGTAAACTTAGAATACATGATCATAAGAAAAAATCACATCATGCAAAGAACATCCAAACACAAAGATATACATGAAAAACTCAAGAATGGGAAAAACTACGAAGCCACACCACAAGAGAATCCACTAGAATAACTTGAAGTTTATAGAGTTACAAAGAGCTTATCACCTCAGCATAAATGCTTCAGCTCTTACTCTAGAATAAAGAGGAGAAGAAATAGTCACCACCTAGAATGTCTCCTCCAACTTGTAAGGGCTAGCTTGCACTGCAGCTCCTTAGAGTTTTTTCTAAGGTTCTTCTCCTCACAGCAACCTTAGCCTCCAAACTGAATATCAACACACTTAGGTTCTCCCTCAACCTATTTGCTTAAGTAGTCAGTGGAAAAATGGGCCCTTAAATATCCAAAATGCCCTCCAAATTTGTTTAGGGTGTAATCTGGACCGTACAGATTTCCGCATGGCATTATGGAGCGCCGTAGCGCCCACGTTCTCAAAATGAATCCGCTGCGGCACGCCATGGCGTGATGTAGCGCCCGCAATTTTGAGTTTAAACTGTCGTGGGGCGCTGTAGCACCTGCCCCTCAGCATGAACCAGCTGCGGCACGCTGCATGACCCGCTTCTCAATTTTTGCCCGCTGAGGTGTGCAACAGCGCCACAGCTCTCGACTAAGAATTGCCTAGGCGCGCTGCGGCACGCTACTACACGCGCAACACTTTTACTGCTCCTAGGCACTAAAGGCTCTCCACACATAACAACACATTACATGTATTATTACTCATTGTATAGTAGTAATTCATTTGCATCTATAAAAGTTATTGGCATCTCTCATATATATGTCATTACTGTTTGCTTTACTAAGCTTGTATTCAACATTTTGATTCTCATACTAGTGGCTCTCGCCATCTCCTCTCTTGCATTTACTTTTTCATAGTATCAGAGAGTAGGCGATCAACAATTGTCCTTAGCATATTGACCGGCCTTGGTTTAGACTTCTTCGCTATTGCTACCACTGTCACAACATCTTCGGAGCCGATCACCGTCGATGTACTCTGTGGCATTCCTGCCAACCATGAAATCCTCTATTCTACTGGCAAATATTGTTCAAACTTGTGTATTGTCACACTAGCAATCAGTTTCTTTCAATAAAACCAAATGTAATTTCAATTGTGAGCCAAGATGTGCCCATAATAGAGGCCAAGGATGCTCAAATGGTCGCGGTAGATTGTCTGTGATATGTCAAGTTTGCAATCGTACATGCCACTCGGTGATCATTGTTATCATAGGCATGATGTCACTGACTATCCACCCAAAAGATTATATAATTCCCCATCTACATAGCTGATAACCTCATCCACGGATGGCTGGTATATGAACTCTGGAGCTACGTATCACGTGACTCATATTGTCCAGCATCTTCAATCTTCGCAGCACTATGAGGGTTCCGATATGGTGCATATGGGTAATGACCAAAGTCTACATATACACAATACATACAACTTCTTTCTTCGCACCCTAATGTTTCATTAAAATGATTAGATGTGCTTCATGCTCCGAATATTACCAAAACCTTATTATCAGTAAGCAAATTCACCAAAGATAATAATACAACTATTGAATTTATCTCTTATTGTTGTATTGTGAAGAATCTAGTTACCAAGAAAGAGGTTCTTTGAGGAAAAATTGATCGTGGGTTGTCTCGATTTTTCGCTTCTTCTGTATTACCACCACCCGTTGTCCTACACACCAACTGCCACACATCAATACAAACATGGCATAATCGCCTTGACCATCCCCACCTTAAAGTTCTTCAAAATTTGTTATGTCATTTAGATGTTTCTGTTTCATCTGATTTTATTTGTCATTATTTGTTTGCAAGCCAAGAGACATAAACTCTCGTTACCGCATTCGTCAAATGTTTATAATAAATTCGTATAATTAATATGCAAAGATTGTGTCGGCCGCTACTTATTGCAAGGTTAGATCTTTCACTAATTCGCTAATGAGTATAGGGTTGATCACTGAGCATGATTTCATTACAATGCTAAGTATAAGGACAAAATAAGCAAAATGCGTAAGCTAAATAGAAATCTCATCCATGCATTTCATTCATCTAGAAATAAAGTAAAATTTTGACTTGGAAAAAAAATGATAATAAATCCAGAGCCATTTAAGCTATTACAATCAGAATTTAATATTATCATATGACACTCATCTAATCAAAGCAAATAAAATAACTAAGTACTAAGGCAGCTACTCAGCAACGGGCTCCTCCTCCTCTTGTAGCACATGCACCTCCTTGAATGATGGCTCCTCAAGCTACTCCAAGCCTAATATGGCCGTTTCACATGCCAGATTCCTAGAAAAAAAAAATATTATGTTAGATAATTGTCTAAGTATATTTTAAATTATTAAATTTCATTATATTACAGTTTAAATATATCATTAAAGACACAACATAAAATAACCATACAAAATGCATATAAAAACTACAATATTTCAACTATATAAAACTAAAAGTAAAAATGTGACAATAAATCAAAACTATTGAAAATGAAATTGTAAACTGAAACATGATACTACGAAATAATATACGATACAGAAAAATACAATTAAAACAGAAATGTCATATACATGCAACCTTAGTGTGCCTGAATTTTCACTTACTAACTTGACATAAGTGTTATACACATAAGGATATTGATCATCTACCTAACATTACCTTTTTTAAGGATTAATAATTAATAATTTGAATATTTTTTAATAATTCATTCATTCATAATCAAATTAGGGTTTAGACTCAAGAATTGTCAATATCTTCAATTAACTTTATTAGGATTTCTAAGCACTTAATTTACTAATTTTTAAGAGGGATATACTGATTGTAGACCTACTATTGAACCTTAGGTTCCATTTAATTTAATCAATAAAAATTAAGAATTCTAAAGTTGATTTTATGAAATTAGGTTTAAACAATAGAATTTCTCAATCATAAGTGATCCCATACTATCTAAACAAGAACATAAATAATAAGTAGGTCGAATTTTGGCTAAGTAATTAACTTAATCCTTGTTAATTAAAGTTTGAGCTAATTTAAAGGTGATTAGCAAATCAAACTTCTTAAAATGAAATATTAAATTATAATTTGGTCCTATACTGTCTAATGAGTTATTAGACACTTAAATTATTAAAATTAAATCTCCAATGCACTTAATATTCACTAATTAAGTTTTAGAATGATAAGTGGGTGATTAAAAAAATTAAGCACATAATAATATTTAAAATTTCATAATTAAGTTCTCCTATCTAATAAAGAGAATGAGACCTTAAACATGCAATTTGATTAAGCATTTAGCATAATATTTACTAATTCATTTTTTGAGTAATTAGAGCTTAATAAAGAAATTTAACCACATAACTTAATTATTATTGTAGATTAAAATTCTATAAATTTTTTCTCATTTAAATGATATATTGAATCATAAAAATTGAATTTAAATTGAGCATTTTATTTCATTAATTTAAATGAAATGTTTTTATTTAAAAGTCTTAGGGTTTACTGTTTTCCTTTGAATTTTTAAAAGGATTTTAAAACAGGAAATTCAAGTTATTTTAATAACCCGAACAAAAATTCGTAGGACGGGATTCGACCCGGCCCGTTACTGTTCGTCTTTACGGCGCTGAATCTCTGGCAGTATGCAATATAGGGCTAGGGTGTTTCACAAATTCTTGGGCACTCCGACCACGCCACGACCCAAACTCAATCGCTACGTGACCACTAGGCCGAGACGCCTCGAACGCACCAAGAAGCCCCCTGCAGGGTCGCTAGAGTCGTCGAAACCTTACTCCACCCGAGGCTTCGAAGTAGGGTTTATTGTGGGAAACAAATTCTCCCCACAAAGACTGCTACGATCGGAATTTTATCTCTACACACTCAGGGCGACGAGGCAGTGCTAAGCCATAACATGTTACCGCGAATGGTGCACTGGGAGGACGGGGTCTTACTCAAGTGCCAGTATTGTTAAGTACTCTGTTGTCGCTTGAGTGATTTGGGGAACTCACGAGCTAGCCTAAGCACTCCTGATCCCATCAAGAAATTGCGCTCGATATGGAATACAATTGCATGTAGTTAGGCACCGAGAGAGATGCCAATTGCAGGTAATTGGATACTGAACTACACTGGTCGATAGCCCCATCCAGACGGTGCTCCTCACTGTCCGGACCACTATCAAGCCTTGGACGACGCCTATGCTAATGTCCTAAAGCTTCTAGAAGATTCAAGGCACTAAAACATGGATTAAACACAAGCCATTGAGCATTAACTGAGTTGAACAAGCTCAGGGGAATGGGGTGGTACCTAGACGAATTTCGAGACGGAATTGGCGGGGCTCGGGAGCATTTTGAGGGTCGAATCCACACACGGGAGCTTCCTCCGGATGTTGGTTGCTGGCTGGGAGCTTGAACTCCAAGCCACACCCACTGCAGTGCTAGGAACCAATACTGGATGAATAAGTGGATGAGGTATTGGCCACAGTTGGGGAATTTGGGAACTTCTTAGTGAGAAAATAGGCTCATTGAGGAATTATGGAGTCTTTTATAGCCAAAGAAGGCCTAATGAGGTGGGGCCTTGGCTGTCGGGCCCGATCCAGGCGGTGGTCTCCTGATTGCCAATTGAAGTAGATTCGGGCCGAATTGGCTCGATGGAGATCCCTCACATTAACAGGAATGGAGAGCAACGACCGCTAACGTGGAAGGAGTGGGGAGTAGTTTCTAACATGAGCAATACGGGAGAGTCTCCACTATTGGGAGTGGTTCAACAAGGATGAAGCTGAATAGTAGTGGGAGTGACGCAAACCGTCTGATATATCGAAGAAAAAGATGGAATGGTCATGATGCGTCGGCTCGTAACTGCCAATCGTGGATGGAATCTGGGCTGTATAATCCACGTGGATGGACGACTTTATTGCGTTGGATTTGGCTGTTGCTTGGACGAAGCTCTACAACGGATCTCCCGCAATTCGCACAGTGGATCTTGAGCATAGCCGATCATTGGAGGGTACAAAATGCAATTATTTAAATTGTGGATCACTTATTTATAATTTCTCAATTAAACTAAATCCGGCAAGGCTTAAATAATCTCTAAAAATTTTAAAAAATTCACCCATAGCTAATTTGAGTGTGAAAAATTCAAAAATTCAATGAGATATTTATTCGAAAATCAATTTAATTTAACTAATTTTCTAGTTCATTAAGTTGACTAATTAGCTACTTGATTCAAACGAATTCTGATGTATCCCAAATTTTTAAAATTAAGTCCTAATAATGTTTAAAACTTAGTGGAGCACGATTTAATACGTAATTAAACTCAGATCATGCATGATAACAATTTAGAATTGTTACAGGGATCAAATCATCACCTGCATACTTATGTAACAAATAACAATAAATTACTTTTTAATTCTATAGATAGTAATTCTATGTTAATTTTGAGCATCATTGACTATGTAAATCTGTGTTAGTCTTTTTAATTGACTATTCAGATCTGAGTCGGCTCGAACTCGATTCGAGTTGGGCTTAACTCGAAATTTTCAAGTTCGAGTTTAGGGCTCACTCGAACTCAAATCGAATCCAACCTCACCACTCAATCAAGCGATGACGAGCACATTCTCAAGAAGCTCTCTTACTACTGTAAAATTCAAACTATGACAATGAAGAGGATGTTCACAATGCTTCTTCTCATGCTCCTCGCATAAACTCTAATTTTGATAAGTAAATTGTACTAATCATTATTAATTAATATCATTTTTAAAATAACTGTAATTCTACTTTTAAATTACATAGCTATGTTGATTTAAAGTAAATTAATGTTGTTCATTAATTTATTATTTTATCATACTAAGTATTTAGTTATTTGTGTTATTAAGTTTTGGCAATTATTTAATAATGAATTGTTGTGTTATTTAACTAAATAATTACAAATTTAAATAAATAGAACGGCCAATAAGTTGTGGTAACTAATTTAAATTTCTTTAAGCCAATTTAATTATCAAAATAATTTTAAATGGAATCAAATTGATCCTCCTGATTATGTCAAATGATTTGGTTTCTTCTTAAATTTAGAATTAATATTATTAAATATTAATTAACATATTAAGCGGACAGGCCCCAATCGAGGCATTCAAAATCTCCCTTTTCTTACTAGCGCAAATCTTCCTTTGTGTCATCATCTAATCCTCCATCTTGCAAGATAACATGTTTTTTCAGTTCTTCCGGCTTTGCAAGGATGATTCAGGCTCCATGTCTCCCTCTAGCAAACTCCACCAGGTATGCTTTTATTTGGCAGAGTTGTCTTCTTCGTCTATATTTGATTAGGGCACCGCTGAACAGTGAACATCGTTACAGGCATTTATCGAACCAATTTTTTCGTCGAAAATTTACAGTCATTGATATAATTGTTCTTACCAATGTTTTTTTTCCTTTTCGTGAATGTATCATAGGAATGGGAATCCTTGCGCCGGAACCATGGTTGATATATTTTAATTTTGTATGACCAATGTAGATGGAATATTCTTGAATTTGAGAAAAATTCTTATTTGAGAATTTGAAATGACTGTAGCTTTTTCATCGGATATATTTGGCCGGCCCGGGGCTTAACGTTTCGGAAAGGGTGTTTTTTTTTAATTGGCCATATGAGATTTATTTAACATTTTTGGTTTTATTCAAAAGTTATGTTGCCTACTGCTTAAACAAGCAATTTTTCCTACTGCCGAATCGGCATTTTGTTTAAAAGCTTTGAGGCTGAAATTCTGTATAAATATTTCTGTAGCAGTTATGTTCTCAATATTTGTCATCTCTTTTCTAGGGCACTTTTGAAATTATGTATATGTTTTTCTGAAAGAAATAAGTTTTGAGCTGCCATTTAGTTTGTGGAAATTTGGTTCAAATTCAGAAGATTTAATATATGAAGTTGCTGCTTGAGAAATTTCTAAAAATTGTTAATGCCTTATAATGAGAATTTGTATATGACAGGGAGCTTAAAGTTGATGACAGGTTAATCTTGAGTCGCAACTAACTCAAGCTTTACTAGTTAACACTATTTTAGGCATCACTTAAAGTATAGCTCACTTACCAGACTCTAACCAAACTTAATAAATATTGACTCAAGCTTGAATTAAAATTTTGAGTATGTATCGGTGCTATGAGCTTGATTTTTATAAAAAATAATCTTGAAGTGTAGCTTATTTATTTCATGATCCTGAATTTTATTTTTGGTGCTTTTTGTTGCTTTGATTCACAAATATTACAAAAATAACCTTTGCTGATTCTTGACATTGTGGCTACGTCATCTTTAGTAGCTCAATTTGCAACCCCAACTCTTTAATTCACTATAATTTCTCCACATGTTCAAGCAACTATAGGGTCTCCTTCCTCATGCCGATGATCTCTCCGTCCTCCTTGTCGTACTCTTCCATTGAGCCCCATCACCCCTCTCTCTCTCAATGACCTCCTCCCTTTGAGAAAAGCCTTCCCCTAGTTAGCAACTTTTTCCGTCCCCCCATCTTATCGCACACAGCTTCTTACCAGTATTAGCAACCTCTCCATCATTGCTCCTTGCAACTTTATTTTTAAAGTTAAAAACTTTTGCAAAAATAACACAACAATACAATCGCCAATTGACATCGATTGCTTAGAAATAGCAGTTTTGTACCGGTGCTTTTTGTCAAAAATATCCTTTGCTGATTCTTGACATTGCGGCTACGTCATCTTTAGTAGCTCAATTTGCAACCCCAACTCTTTGATTCACTATAATTTCTCTGCATGTTTAAGCAACTACAGGGTCTCCTTCCTCATGCCGATGACCTCTCTGTCCCCCTTGTCGTACTCTTCCATTGAGCCCCATCACCCCTCCCTCTCAATGGCCTCCTCCCTTTGCGAAAAACCTTCCCTAGTTAGCAACTTTCTCCATCCCCCCATCTTATCGCACACAGCTTCTTACCAGTATTGGCAACCTTTCTATCATTGCTCCTTGCAACTTTATTTTTAAAATAAAAAAATAGTAATAAGTTTTTATTTGCAAAAATAACACAACAATACGATCTCCAATTGACATCGATTGCTTAGAATTAGCAGTTTTGTACCGATGCTTTGCATCAAATTCGAATGCAACAATCTTGAACGCATCAGTTTCATAACAGCTTTTTAAGGTGGTTATAGATTTCCCAAATGATTCATATATGAGTTATTCATTGAGATGAATTGAATCAGATCAAGTTCATTCTCATGTTATATACAAGATTTAATTTGGGGCAAGATTGAGTTTGTGCTTTGTTAATCCTAACTTCTTAACTAGTTAACGAGTCGAATTATTTGGCTTGTGAACTAGCTTGATTCACATGTACGTCTCGAGTGATTTTAAAGAAGGTATACTAATTGAGATCTAAGATGATCAATTTTTGTATTCATGATGAATCTTGCTTTCCAATTGTACCATCTAAAGCTGTGAGATATATATTTTGATCATGTTGGGGATTTAGTAGATGGAACTTGTGGAAAAGTATGAACTATGGCACTAGTTATTCCCTGCACTTTATCTCAATATTATTTCCGGCACATTATCAATCATCATGTACACTTGAACCTAGGCTCTATTACTGGTTACTTTTATTACTATGCCTGGGCCTATATTGAGCTATTTATTTTAAAGGTTCATGATAATTCAAGCATTCAAGTTAAATGATCTGCCCACTATGTTAATGATACAATATGAATATGTATGCAACTTCAAAAACTAATGACTTTTGTTTTAGAAACAAAAATATATAAAATTGAATGATGTCAAGTTACTTTTCAATTTGTGTTAGGTAGTCAACAACAAATCTAAAATAGTCAAATTGATGTGACATGAATCTTCTGAGAAATTGTGCTAGACTAAGATGGTTTCTATTAGCAATTTGATGTATTGTTTGATTGCATTGAAAGTGTGCACAAGTTGCTACATTTGTTCCTTGATGTATTGCCAAGTGATTGAGAGCTTCCACATCATAGAAGAATGTGGGTAAAGAATCTAGTTTATGATGCTAGGTTGAGAAATTGAAGTTGAAATTTTTATATATTGATTGGTAAGTGTATGGAGTTGGTAAATTTTATGATTAATAGGAAGACAAGTCTTTTATTTCTGTAGGAAACTTATTGTGCAAGTGAGAAAGCGAAAAAAAATGATAGTTTGGGCTTATAGCTTTGGTGCTAATGCAACTTTCAACATAAAAGTTATGTGGGTATTATTTTGAATTAAAACTTTTAGTAAATGTAGTGAAGTTAAAAAAAATAGATAAATTATGCTTTAAAGATTATAATTGTGGAGTGATTATCAATATTGTAAGTGTTTATACCCCTCAAATATGATTAGATATAGTTATTATAGAAAATTTAGGTATTATTTGGATGAGTTGGTTGAAGGCATTTCTCAAGAGGAAATATTATTTATTGGAGAAGATTTAAATGGCATGTTGGTAGAATTATTGAGGAATGTTTTAATCACAATGAAAATTTTGGTGAGGCTAATGAAGAAGAAAAAATGATATTGGAATTTGCTTTAGCATATGATTTTATGATTGCTAATATTTTGTTAAAAAATGGAAAAACACATTATCACTTTTAAAAATAGAAAATTTAAAATTTAGATTGATTGTCTTGGTAAAAACTGAGATTTGATATATTGCAAGAAGGGAAAGCTTGATAATGCTACATTGGTTTTTGCCCTAGATTTTAAAACATTGACTTTGAGAATGATGATAAATCGAAGTTATGCCTATAGGATAAATGGTGAAACTTTAAGAATTAAATAGATAAAATATTTTGAACTGATTTTTCATGTGGCCAACTATTAATAATTAATCTGTTGGATTACTAAAGATGTACTATGAGAATTAGAGGGAAAGTTCTTATTGATAAAGATGCTTAGTGGTAGAAATAAGATATTCAAGAAAAAGTATAGAGAAGAAGATTTGCTATAAATAGTGATTTAAGTATAAAAATAATAGGAAGTGAAAGAGATATAAATCATCTTGTTGTGAAATTAAGAAATCACTTTTAATGCTAAGATAATGGTATATATATATATATATATAAGTTAGCTCAATTATTTGATAAGAAAATTAAAGATTTAGACAAAGTGAAGTATGTTAAGTATGCTGATAATAAAATACTTTTTGATGATAATGATATTCAACCTAGATGAATTATTTTGATAATATTTTGTTAGATGTTGTAATAATAAGATTGACATGAGTGATTTTTGTGACTTTAAAGATAATGTTAATTGTTCTTTCATTTGGCGAGTTGTTGAAATTAAGATTTGAATTTTTTTAAAGAAAATGAAGACCGATAAAGTTTTGAATTAAATGACATTTTATAGATGTGTGAAAATGTTTAGGCACCAAGTGTTTCTCAACTTACCAAGTTATTTAATATAATGTTAAAAGATGTTTGATGAATGGGAAAGTATTGTGACACTTTTTTCAGGAATAATTGTAATGTTTAGGAATGCACATATTAAATGAGTATGTTAAGTATGTTGATAAGAAAATACTTTTTAAGGATAAGGACATTTAACCTAGATGGATGAATTATTTTGATAAATTTTTTGCTAAATGTTGTAATAATAAGATGACATGAGTGAGTTTTGTAACTTTAAAGATATGGTTAATTGTTCTTTCATTTGGTGAGTTGATGAAATTGAGATTTGGAATTTCTTAAAGAAAATGGAGAGTGATAAAGGTTTAGAATTAATGACATTCTTATAGATGTGTGAAAATGTTTAGGCGCTAAGCATTTCTTGACTTACCTAGTTATTTAATATATTTTTAAAAACATGAAAGATGTTTGATAAGTGGGAGAGTATTGTGATACTTGTTTAAGGAATAATTATAATGTTTAGGAACATGCAAATTAAATGAGTATGTTAAGTATGTTGATAAGAAAATACGTTTTAAGGATAAGGACATTTAACCTAGATGGATGAATTATTTTGATAAATATTTTACTAACTGTTGTAATAATAAGATTGACATGAGTGAGTTTTGTGACTTTAAAGATAATGTTAATTGTTCTTTCATTTGGTGAGTTAATGAAATTGTGATTTGGAATCTCTTAAAGAAAATGAAGAGTGATAAATGCTTATAATTAGATGACATTCTTATAGATGTGTGAAAATGGTTAAGCGCTAGGTGTTTCTTGACTTGCCAAATTATTTAATATAATTTTAAAAACTTGAAAGATGTCTGATGAGTGGGAGAGTATTGTGACACTTGTTACAGGAGTAATTGTACTGCTTAGGAATATGCAAGTTAAATGAATGAAGTTTTGATTCATACATTAAATAGCTTTGAGTGGGTGCTAGCATTTCTTGGCTCATCAAGTTCCTTAATATAAATTTTAAAACTTGAAAGATGTCAGATGAGTGAGAGAGTATTGTGCTTATTTACAAGAATAATTGTAATGCTTGCAAATCAATTGAAGTAAGTTATTGATCCACACATTAACTTTTTGAGAGAATGAACATTGATTATGTGGTATTAGTGTTTTACAAGATTAATTGCCTTTATGCTATGTAGATTAATTATGGAGGGCATACAATTACTTAGAGGTTTGATGAAAAGAATTTAGAGAGAAAGAAAGATCAATATTTGGTATTTGCTAATTTAGAACATGCATATGATTATGTATAAACAAAATTTTCGGAGAGGACTAAAAAAGAGAGTATTGTGCAACTTAAGTTAAAGTTATTTAAGACATAATAGAGCAAGCACATGTATTTTAATACAAGGGGTTGGCTAATTATTTTTTTGTTTCAATTGGGTTGCATCATTGATCTTCTTCTGCGTCGTATCTCTTTGTATCAAGTATGGATGCTTTTTTTAAATGCTTTTAAGAGGAGGTGCCTTTGTATATTTGTGGATGATGTTCTTATAGATGAAACTAGAGATGGGGTTAAAACAAAACTCTGATTATGAAAACCTAACTTATAATCTTAAAGTTTTTATCTCAAACTGAATATACAGAGTAAAAGTTTATAATAATAGGAACTTAATGTTGATGATATAACAAATGAACATCATGTTCAAATATCTTGGGTCAATTATGCAAAACAATAGTTGAGAAAGTGGGTGATGTGATTAACAACATTCAAGTTGTATGGATGAAATGGAGGGGTGCTTCTAATGTGTTGTGTGATAAAAAAATTTCACATAAACTTGAAGGAAATTTTTATAGAATAGTTATAAGACGAGCTATGTTGGCTATCAAAATAGAAGCATATTGATAAAGTAAATGTTGCTAAGATGAGGATGCTAATGTGGATGAGTGAGTAACACAAGGATATGGTGAGAATGTATTAAAACCATAGTTGCTTTAATTGATGATAAATTCTTGAGAAGTCTTCTTAGGTGATTTGGACTTATATATTATAAGTAGACTATTAGATGCCTCTACTAGAAAAGTTGAATTTGTGAATTTTTTCCATAGTACAAGAGGAAGAGATAGACTAAAAAAGACTGCATGAAATTGTTAGGATGGATCTCAAATATTTAGAGCTTTCAAAGGGGTGTTATTTGATTGTGCACAAATGAGGCAAGGGATTAATGTATCAGGCCTCCATTTAATGGGACTTAGGCTTGGTGTTGTTGATGTTGTGCTTGGTTTGTACACTAGAATATGGACTCTTAATCTTTGATTTTAAAGGAAAGTGTTTCTTCTTTCTATCAAAATTATTTGGTCTTTTATATGTACTGCATGATACAGCCAACATCAATACTAGAAATGTGCGCGGTTATGGGAATTCTCCATTTTTAAGCTTTTATTTGGTTTGACTACTGTTATTGGAATTAGTGGTTGAGAAAAAGCACCTGCAAGACGTTGCCAGTATATGCATAACTATTAGTTGCAATGCAAATGATAAATGATGCAGATAACATTGTTCTTTTTACTGGAAAATGAGGTACTTTGGAATTGTTGTCATACCAAAAGAATAAAGTGCCTCATTTTTAGTTAAGCATTTTATAAAGTTGAATTATATTAAAACATTTTTAATTAAATGCATTAATAATTAAGATTAATTCCCAGTTTTTATTCATTTGAAAATTGAACCAAATTATAAGTATAATTAAGTTTCATTTGGTGAAACAATCGGGGAGCTTTTAGGCCCATCTATCCAACTTAAAATAAATAATTATATAATGAAACTGAGAAGCAAATCCTTTGTGATGATAAAACAAACAACTTTCTAGTTATTTTTTGATGATCAAAATATTTGTTAAAAACAGCATTTGATCACATGAACGTTTGGTCATACACTTTCAAAAAATCTGTAGTTGATTGCATTAATATTTGATAATTCCAAACATAAAATTTTTCAAAAATAACCAGTTTGTTTAAAGTCTTACTATTTTGTCTGAAAATTGCACTTTATAAAATAAGGCTCAAGTATATGTTTAAAGGTATTCTTGGCTTTCATCTATCTGCTTTGAAATTTTACTTACTGACTTCTGTAATAAGTGAAAAAAACCTCTACTATCACCCATTTGCTTTTGAGAAGGTTGTTTTTACATATAAAAGCATAGTGTGGATTAGCATTAAAATGCACCTAGGAAAGATGCTTTACCGTTTTGCTCTTTGTGGGGACATTCAATTCGGGAATGGTGCTGCATTATATTTTTGAGTAGTTTGTTTTTCATAATTCTCTTAGCTAAACCTTTCTCATTCTGTACTATTGCCATCATTTTTCAGGCGTTTGAGAAGCTTGAGAAGAAGGAGATTGTCTTGCAAAAAAAGGTTGCCGCAGAGATTGAGAGGGCCAAAGAATTTACCAAGGCAAAAAATAAACCAGGTGAAAATTACAGAAATTTTTTGTTAATAACACTAGTGTTCGTTTGGGATTGTATGTCTGTTTGAGTAGTTATTCGTGAAAATCTGAACTAAACAAAAGCTTCTTAAAATTTACACCACAATGTGGACAACTGGAATGCTTTATTATGACTATTCTCTTTTTTTATTCAGAATACGGGCAAGCTCTGTGTTGGCTGCACTAATTTTTCTGTTTCTCTTTGCATGACTGATGTATGAGCCTTATCAATCTTAACAGAGAATGCATTTGGACTAGAAAATAATCATACATTTTCAGGTCATTGTCATAAGTTCTGTTAAGATCTATAGTCGACAATTCAGCTTGCCCAATCATTTTCTTAATACTTATGTTTTTTTATTTTTGTTGTTTTAATTATGCATAGATATCTGGTAATTTCTTGAACCGATCGTATACATGCCTGAAATGTAAATTTTAGCAGAACTTTAATTTCATCTTTTGCACAGCTGCATTGCAATGCTTGATGAGGAAAAAATTTTATGAAGAACAAATTGAGCAACTTGGGAGCTTTCAACTGCTTATTCATAACAAGGTTACTTCTAATTATGTAATCACATTAAATACAATATAGCATACAAAAAAAAGAGGAAAGAACGTCATGTTTACTAACTTTTCTGCTTTTCATGAAGGAGTTAATGCTGCAGAAGAAATATTCTCTAAATGGTAATCAACTTCTAGGAATTACTAGCAATATAAATGGCAACTCCAAGAACACCAGTACTCACACTTGTTCGCACTCTACTCTCAAGTAAGTTCCTTTCTATTTTTAATTGTGACCTATATATGCCATAATTATTTTGTTGTTTTACTTTTTCCCTTAAGGGTTATTTGGTATGAGAAAACGAGAAATTCTGAGTATAATGTAATTTGATTACAGTGTATCTCATTATTTTTGTTTGGTTGATTGTAAAAGTTTTTCAAGGAATCTAAATTATTTTGTTTGGAATAAAGTAATCTGTTAAGTATGGTGTTCCAATTAATTTAAGGATGAGATTACCACTTGAAGCCATTTTTTTTGCATTTTGTTAATTTTTTTTGTAAAAAATAAATATAAAATGAGCAATGTGTTTTTTCGTCTATTGGAGATTAAAAATAATGTATTCATCAATAAAAATTAGAAAATAGGTAATACTTTACGGCCTAAAAACAAAAATATTGCATTGTTCTAAAGTTTGCATTTCTCAGTTTTCATACAAAAATAGAGAAACAATAGTGAATGAACAATCAATCTGAAGCATCCAAGCCATGAATCTTCTTAGACAAAATGAAAAGTGATTAATCTCAGTTCAACATGATCAATCAACCATGATTATAATATTCTGCTTTGACCTTTTTGTAGAAAAAGTGTAAAAATTAAAATAAACCTCCTCAAGAAACCAAAAGATAAGACCAATCAATTTAAAGAAAAACAGTCCAAAAGAATAAAAAAGACAATGCGACTACCAAAAAATATAAGAATGGTTACAGGCATCACCGTTGGCCTTCTTATCCATTTCACCTTGTGCTTCTTCCATCTTTTATTTTTTTCTTTTGCCTCCACAAAGGCTGCAAAGATGGTAAGATTAAAACAAGAAAATGCGTCATTGAAGCCCAACGGAGGACGAGTTAGAAGAAATGGGTGCGTATAAGAAGAGGAAGTGGCTTACCTTGATCGACTTTGGAGTTTTTGAGGAGGCTTCTTAGCGATTCACTACGTAGAAGAAGAATTAGATGCAAGAACAATGCGTAGAAGAAAAAATAGATGTGAGAACGATGTGTGCCCTTCGCTACGAGATGCGATTAAAACAAGAAAGTGTGTCGTTGAAGCCTTGCGAAGGTGAAGCCAAAATTCCGTGTAAGCTCTGCGGCGAATCGCGAAGACGAAAGGGAATTGCGTGATTTGAGTTTAAAAATTTAACACTTGTCCTATTTATAGTTTAGTAAAAATTTTATAAACTGATTTTAGTTTATCTTTTTCTTCATGCCAAACACATGAATTTCTAGATTTTAGGTAAAATTTTTATTTTACACCCCAAACAACCCCTTAGTGAAACGTGTCTTATTAAAATTCATTGTTCATCATTTTATCTTTATGTCTGATAGTTGGTTTTGAAGCTCTAGACCTCCAAAATACTCTCTAAATTTTATCATCTTGAAATTTTAAAAGTTTGAAGGGTTGGTTAGAGACAACACTTAGATTGTATTAAAGGTTTTTATTGTAAAGAATACTTTAAGAATTTATGCTACGGCTCAGGGTCTTGTGGGAGCAGCACATAGTATCATTTGATTACAATGAGAAGTGTGCAAAAGTCACTATATCTACATCTAAGTGTAGTGCAATATGAACAAGGGTTTAATGGACGTTGATAAAAAAGTTAGTCCATGATACAACAAGATTGAGAGTATGAAGTTAAAATATTGGTTCTCTAACAAATGAAATTAAAGCGCTAGTAGGTATTATGATCAATAGGAAGATGAATATTTTTTTCATGAAACAAAGTATGTAAATGAAAGTTAAAGAAATCGATAATCAATGCTATAAATTTTGTACTCAGGTAAGGATCGACAAGTAGTAGTGTAGATATAATTTTGGACAAGAATTTAAAGGATGAGATAGTGAAAGTCAAGAGGATATGATATAAAATTATAACTTTTAAGGCTATAATTAGTGGGGTGATGATTTTTATTATAAGTGTTTATATTCGAAATTAAGTTTGGATGTGGGAACAAAATAAATTCTATAATTTAATGATAAGCATGGTTGTTTTGATTTGGTGAGGCTAATGAAAAAGTAAACTCAATCATGGCATTTGCTTTATAGCTTATGATTTTATGATTGTTAGTACATTATTCGAGAAAAGAGATAATACATTATCATTTATAAGAATAGGGCTTCTTGAACTTAAATTAATTAATTAACTGTAAAAAGATTGATAAAATTACAAGGATTGTAAGATTATTGCATGAGAAGACTTGACAACCCAACATTCGTTGTTGGTTCCATATTTTAAAATGAGCTAGAAAAGTAGTAATAGATTTAAGTTATGTCCAAAAATAAGATGAAGTTTGATAATGGAAAAGAGATATATTCAAGAGATGAGTTATATAGTTTTGCTATTAGGATATTGAGTGGGAAGCAAATTTTATGTGGCAAATGATCCCTTGCTGTATCACAAAGTGTCTAAGGATATACTTAGAACATCTGGATGAAGATCCCTTAATAGTAAGCTGCTTGGTGGTGAAAATATGATAACCAAGAGAAGATTAATGAGATCAAGATTTAATTTTTAATTAACATTTTAAAATGAGAATAATGACAATTGGAAACAAATTTAATTGGCTTGCTGTGAATTTAAGAAAGGAATTTGTAATGCTAACACTTTTGTACTGAAGGTTTTATGATTAATTTGATATTGTTGAGGGGTGAGATATATATGTGAGCTAGCCACATTAAGCAATGAAAATTAAAGATATAACTGGTAAAATCTAGAAACATGTTGATTAGAAAATACTTTTTTAGAAATGAGGTATCTGTTATATATGTATGATATAATTTTGTAAGTTTTTTATTAAATAATGTAATAATGTGATTTACATTTGTGAGTTTATTAGTTCTAAATATTATATTAATTGCTCTTTCATTTGATAGATAAGTTAATTGAAGTGTTGATAAGTAGCAGGATCAAATAACATCCATGCTGATATGTGGTATTGTTTAGGTGAGGAAGGAATTTCAATGTATGAAGGAGTACTATAGTAAATATATTCAACATGATTGTTTAAATTATAGAAGAATTAAGTTAACCATACTTAGTTTTGTAATTAACTAATTAGGACAAGGTATTGGTGCTCCATAGAATCAAATTAATTTTATGTAGGCACAACTATGAAGGACACATTATTTATAGGTTTGATTGAGAAATTTAGAAAGAGAAATGATATCCATTTGAGTTTATCAATTTTGAAATGGCTTTAATCATGTACCAATAAATTGCTTGGAGAGTATTAGAAAGAAAAGGGATTTGTGTTGCTTATATTGAAATTATCAAAGATGTGTATAATTGAGCATATACGTTTGTTTGAGTGCAAGGTGGTTTGTCTAATCACTTTTATGTTTAAATTGGATTAATTATTGACATTCTTATTGAACACATTCAAGAGGCGGTAGGCGTTTGTTATTTGCAGTTGTTTTCAATTTTTATTGATACAATTAGCTATAGTAAATCTCAAGTTGTGAAGAACTACATAAGAACCTAAAGGGTTTTGTTTAGTAGATCCATAGCAAAATATGTAGTGTAAGTTTAGCAATATTAGAAGTAATAATGTCTAGGATGTAACAATCAAAGATCATAATATCAAGATGAGTGAGTCTTGGCTTGGTTATGCAAAATATTAATTAAATAGAGGACAATGTGATTAACAGGATCTATGCTAATTGGTTGGAATGGAGGAACAATTTTGTGGTGTTGTACAATCAGAAAGCTTGCTCAAATTTAAAGTAAAGCTTTATCAAACAGTTGCAAGACCAACAATGTTGTATAGTATTGTGGAGAAGAGGATGGTAAAGTACTTGTCAAATATATATTAGTTTTCCTCATAAAGGGAGAAAACATTATGACTTTATACAGTTAATTTAAATCATAGGATTGGGAAATATTTCTTGTGATGGATTATTAAGACTTTTCATCAGCTAATTCTATCAAAAGATACAAACATTAGACATTGGTTGTGATGATTGCGATGATTGTCATATATTGGTGGTTGGTTGTGTCGTTAGGCATAGTTCTTGAGAAGGCATTGAACAAATAGTTATGGGGTTTCAACGTGTGTTGGCATATGACAATGGTCAATGAAGTCTTCGACTTGTGTTGAAGCTAATTGATGAATTGTGCTAATGTGTTAATACTTGTCATTCTTTTACTATTGAACTTCTTTTCATGCTTTCCAAATATCGCTCATTGTTACTAGAATGGGATTGACATACCAAAACTTTGATTCAAATCAAATTTTGATCTATTTCAAGCCGGCTAGGGACTGGATGATTCTATTTAAGATGCTAATACTGTATTGTTAGGCTTCTATTTTCTGCTACTATAGTTGGTGGCAGAGAATGGAGTGTGGAAAAAGATGGATGGAGAGGAAATATATGAAGATGCATAAAGAAGATGATGAAGAAACACATACTTCAGTCACTAAAATAGATGTTCCAAATCTTTATCAAAGGAGATGGGGGTGATGATCACAAAACTACTCCACGAGAGCATCTCTCAACTGCACTTAAATTTAACAAAACATCCACATTGCCTTTCATTTCATTAAACACAAATTGTACAAGATTTGGCTTCTTTGAAGTGTCTATTAAATGGCGCATTTCTTTGCTCACTTAATCTCATATCAACAGCACACAAACAAGACATAACTTAGGTCCATTACAACATTACAATCAACACAAAGTCTTACAGCTATATAACAACATTAAATAAACTTCATTCAAGTTGTTATGATGGTGGTTATCTATATAGGAGAATTCTAACATGCTAATCCTTATCTCTCTTTTTATTGATTGTGATATTGTTTTGCTTCAATTTTAACCTGCAACATAAAAATTTTTTAACGGAGTTTAAAAGTATTCATAGTTAATTATATTCATTTAAATGCTACATTTTAAAATCTAGGGATAGGAACACCTATTTAATCGACACTGATTTCTTAAAAAATAAAATTTTGGTTTGTTAAAAATTGATATTCATGGTGCTATGTTATTGTATAGGAGGTTGTCATAACTTGCATATCTTTATTGCAAAGATTTTATCTTGATATTTGATTGTAGGATTGCCTAAAATAAACTTTATCATTTACATTATTACATGTGATTTTTTTTATATTCATAAGAAGCAATTTAAAGTTTTTTTAAAATAAATTAAAATATAATTTTAACAAATCGATTATTAAATTTATTGTATTTGGATTTATTCAAAATAATTAGACTATTAGTTTGAAGGTTATTCTTATGGGTTTGAGATCATAATTAACTATTCTCTATATATTTGTGTTATATTTGTATTCAATAAATTTGATGCATTTACTGTATTTAAGAAAACCTTAAGATACCTTCAAAGAAGTCTTGGAAATTTTATCATTAAAATTTAATAGATTATGATAGAAACTCTTAGAATAAATCATTTAAAGAATGTTGCAATAAGCATGAATTAAACAAAAATATTTAGCTCCTTGGAGCTATAATTTTCAGCAAATGGAGTTATAGAAATAAAATCTTCAAGAACCAAATAGTACAAGAAATAATGCCAGAGGTCCAAAATTTGTATTTTCATTTATTTGCAGTAGTGATTTAAGCCTCGAGAGTAACCTCGATTATAACTATGAGAGATTTATTGACACTCTGTTTTTGGTAATATTTGGTTTTACGTGCTAAGTTTTTTATTTTTTGTTGAGACTTGTTTGGTTTTTATTTAACTTTTATTTTGTTAGTGTAAGCATTTATAATGATATCATAAGTTTAATTTCAAATATTCAAGTAATATTTCTTAAGATTTATGTTGCTGAAGAGGTCCACTAGGAAATTTTTCTAGCTCACTCAGGTGATTCAAACAAAAAGAATCATTCATTTTGAACTATTTGCTAGGTGATGATCACCAGGTGATTAAGCTGATCGTCAATCAGGCATCCCATATTTGGATAGCTGCTTGTTTATTTGAGCAGCAGTTGTTTGATGAGTGGCCGTAACAGCATCAAGAGACATTTGAGGATCGATAAGATAGTGTGGTTTGCTATTTGTAAGGTTATGAGATCGGAAAGCTAGGGTTTTGCTCTAATTTCTCCCCGCATTTCCCCTTTCCTCTCGTATACTTGGAAGCCATGGAAGAAAAAAATAAGAAAAAAAGAAGAAAAAGAATATGACTAAGAAGGAAGATGGAAATTTGAATTTGATCCTTCTTTTGCTGTGATCTTTTTACGTTTTGTATATAATTTTGTTACAGTGAGGATTTTGTACTTTAAACTTATTTTGTGTATATTTTCATTTCTTCTGAATTTTGTTAATTCCTTTGAGATGTCATATTGAGATACAGATAGCAATATATACTATGAAGCTCTTGCAAGTTAATTTTTTAATATTTCATGATTTAATGATAATATCTGAAGGAAAACTGAAGATTTTTTGCTTGGATGTAAATCCTAATTTGAATGACATGCTATTTGAGATTAGAGTTGATATTTGTTAATTGTAATTTAAATCAAACCATTGTTTTGACAACTATGCTAAATATTTTCTTGAAAGTTTTCTCACGAATGTATTTTAATTGACTTTTTAGAAGATCTAAGCACATTTCCAAATCCAAAGCATAGATATTGTAAATTTTTTTTTGGAAGAATTGAGGGGCTTTCGCCGAATTTCCATTCCATCGTAAAATATTCAAAATATAGCAGTTTGGAAGTGTTTAAAGACAAAGCAAAATATCTAGAATACATCAAGAGATGTAAATCTTAAATAAGAGCATAATAAGATCATAGGCCAAGAATGTGAAAATGCGACCAACAGCTCCATGCGAAAAGCATGTGGTGCAATAACAGAAAACAAGCCAGGAGGCAAGTATCTCCAATCGAGGATGAGTTCACAGTGGTTCTCTCGTGCAGCAATCAGTTGCAGTGAAGATAAATCCAGTAGCCTCATAATCAGCATCAGGGTGAAGCAATGGTTGCAGCGGCAGTGCCCCACTACAACATTAAAAGGTGGAATTCCAGCAAAATCTTTCTGATGCTGCGGGAATGGATTCTACAAGCTAGATGGCCAGCTGTAGGTCTTGCCTGATCATTCTCTTGCGACAGTGAGTTTTCAGTCCCTGAAAGAAAGTAAGAGAAGAAAGGCAGCAAACTAATAGGCTATTTATATCTGGCGGCACCAAGTCAATCTGTAAGGCGTAGTATTTGAAGCTATGAATCAAGCTAAGACAGTATTGATTTTTTTCCTTAATTGTAGCACTGTACGAAATTTTTAGTTAAAACTCTATTGTTTCTTTATAGCTAAATGTTGTGTGTCACAATTGCTATCAATGCAAGTTTGTTTCTTTTATCATTTCCATTGGCCACGCTTTCTAGCAATTGGAGAAGGGTGGGAGGAAAAAGCAAACTTTGAAGTAAAAGAGAAGTTGCAATTAAAAAATAAATGCTCAACAGTTTTCGGTGCCTCGTAGCATAATGTGCAAATAGAATTGCATCTTATTTCCATTTTTGAAGCTTATCAGCTGATTTCAAGTTTGATCGAACACATTGCCAAATAAATATTGCGTATTTGAGCTTTATGGCGTTTGTGACAAACCCATTTGTACCAGCATACATGGGGCTGTCTTCCCAAAATAAGAAATTTTGTTTAAGCTAGTGACATATGAGTGGAGCTATGACTTGTTGCATTAAGAAGAGGTTGCGCCCAGCAATATATATTTTGTAAATTTTAGTGGTTAACTCTTTGGCAATCCATAAGGTTTACCAACGATTTGAAAAGGTCACCCTAGGCAATTTATATAAGGGAATTGCCCAGGCAAGTTGCATAAGTAACTCAGAATAAGGAAGAAGAATGATGAACTGTAAATTTGACTAGGTTGCAAGTGGATGAATAAAAAGTTTCTAAGAAGTTCCAATTCACTGATTGATTATTTAATGTTATCATGGCAAATAATTATGATGTCTATATTAATTATTTTATCTACTTTCTAACATTAATGCACTTGTTAATTGAGTGTAAAATATATTTACTGATATATATATATATATATATATATTATATGTTGATGAAATTACAATCATCCTTAATAATATGCTTAATAATTAGCTAATAATATTAAAAAAATAATTTAGATAATACTAAATTATTTAAGCATTGTTTGATTAGTTTTTATTTTGGGTGTAAAATATACTTACTGATATGTATTTTTAAAAGGATTTTGTTATGCCACTCTGCTCATCATTCACTAATTAACATTATAATTATAGTTGCATTAAATACTTTTAATTATTCAGAAAAAAAATTAGGGCTGCCGAAGAGCACTAAAATATTTTTCTTATAAAAATATGAGTATTAGATTTGATCTGATATAATGTGAATTAGGGATTTATTTATTTTATTAGATTTTAAATTTTGCGAAATACGACGTTATGCAGAATTAACTAAAAAATATACACAATCATATACAGATTATATGATATAATTTTATATAATATATTTTTCACTTGAATCAATATATAAAACTAAAATAAAATTTTTATTTTTATGAATATTCTTGATAAATGTAGAATTCTTTAAGGCTACAACGTTCCATTAATGGCCGATGGGCATCAATTGAGCATGAGCTGCATCGTCCAGCAACAGCGGGGAAAGTTAAAATCAGCGCCGTCCCAAACCGGCGCATTGAGGGCACAACCGACGGAATATTCCCCGTGAATCCCTCCCAGTTTCCGTTCTTCTCCTCTCTGGCTCTCTTCCCCGGCGCCGCCATGGTGGAGGCCATGACAGGCGGAACGGAGGTACGGAGCTCGTTGGGAAAATTGAGGATGGCTTTGGCGCCCCTCAATTGGAGGGCAGCCCCGTTGTAAGTCATCATTAAAACATTTATGAAACGAATGCCCAAAATCACCAACTTAGGAGTGGTAGTGGAATACCATGAAGAGTATTGCTATACTTACACACTAGTATATATCAAAATATATAGATGATTATTAATCCAATGTGTAAATAGATTATTTGTTGAATATATTTTTGATAAGACCTATATACAGAAATTATAAAAAAAAGAAAATTTCTAATTAGTCCTGAATACTTTTTGATGTATATTCTTGTGTAAGCATAGCATTTTTCTACCATAAAATATTAGTATTTTCTATTTAGTATTTATTATAAATGTTAAACCATAGAGTTTTATAGAAGCTTTAGGAGATTGTTATTAGATATTGACTATTGAAATAAAGCTAAATCAATTTATTAGAATGATATTTAGGAATTAGTATCCAAATTAGAATAATATTAAAATTAAATAATATTTTTGGTATAAATTTAATGATTCTTCAAGGGTTGCTAAAATAAAGCTTACTTAATTATTCAAAATTATTTTCAAATTGTGGGTACTTAAATAAAGTTTTATTTGCACATACACTGAGATTAGAGATCATCAAATAATCATTAGTATTTTTAGCTTTTAAACACTTTAAAATTTATGACATTGATGTAACATCTATTGTCTAAATGACAATATTCCTTAAGTGTTTATTTTGAATAAACCTTTGACTTTATAAGTACAAAATATTATAATGATGTCTTCATACTTGAAAATATGCCATTTGATTTGTGTCAAGTTCTCAAAGTTTAGTACAAAAGATTAAATAAATTATTAATCTATAATAATTTTTAAGAGATAAATTACATATAATGCTTTTCATCAACACTATGTTTGATGATTTTAGTATTCATATTTATGTACTAGCTATTATTCAGAGGTTATAATGAATTTTTGGATATTCAATTCTTATTGTTGATGAGTAAGAAGTTTAAAATAACTATAATGTGAGAACTCATAATTTATTAGGGGTTTTAAGGAAATATGAAAATGGAAATTTTAATTGTAAGAAAAATATGCAAATAAATTATACATTTACTTGATATAAAGAATAAAAAGTTATTATAACACTTATGAACGTATCTATATGTTTAAATTCTTATGAGGTAGAAATATTTATTGGTTCTCACTTTTATAATAGCATGCTTGAATTACTTCTAAAGCTTCTAACTAATAAACAAAATTTTATTATTGATATGCCTTTGAACACAATTTAGTCTAATATTAAGGTTTCTCTTATAAATATCATAAAATTCATCTTTTATATCTATTGGGCTTAATCTAATTATGACTATAATACTTGAAGGATTCTACATTAAGTAAATTGAATGCCTATTAAGATGCATATTTGACTAAATATAAAATTGATTTAAATTGTACATTTGACACTTGCCATTTCTTTACTTCTTCACTCATATCTTGGTTGCCATAAAAGCAAAATTTTATGGCTCTATCCATAATTATGGTTGAGCATGTGACAATAAGCAAGTGTACTGTACAAGGTGTAACAGTCCAAACTCTTAAGAACCAATGCATTATCTGTTTTGTCTTGATAGGCCTTATGATTTTGCCCTCATAATATAACTTCATAGTTGATTATCCTTCATGGGAGTGCTCCCACCTAAGCGCACTTAATTTTGAAGTTGATATCATAAACTCTACTGTTATCTAAAAATGTATTTTGATGTTTAAGAGTTCTACTTAATACTACTTAAGGGGGTCGTTATAATCTCCCTAACTTAAATAGATGACGTCCTCATCAATATCTATACATAGATCCAAGAAATATCCATTGGATATATATGACCGGAGGTGCCCCAAACAGGCGCAAGAGGTACCCACAATTATGTAGCACCATAACCATCCTTGGTTCAAGAGGCTGCTCACATTAAGTGGTATATTATCATGTATGACACTTAGTTTCTATCTAACACCCTATGGCCTACTCTAATACCAACTATAATGGCCCAGTGTTGATTAGTGAAACTAAACCATTATTAGGTGTTACTTGTGAGTAGTTATATTGAATTAGATGCGCTAATCCAACATAATGGGTCATATTTACCAAGGGTCATATTGAGATGTAACATGATAGTAAATGCATACAATTAAGCAAGAGAAAAAAACACAATATCCATAATCTCATGCATCCAAAAAATTGAAATAAAATACATATCTCAGAAAAAAAAATAAGCAAAATAAATTTTCAGATACAATAATTTATATTACAACTGAATTTCAAAAGTAAACTCTTATCCTCACTAAGAAATAAAATAAAATTACTAATGCAAAAGAGACTAATAAGTTCACTCCTCTGGCATAGGCATTTCCTCCAAAGCTATAATATTATCAAGCCCCTAATCTGATATATCGAAATTATATGCTATAGCATAACCAAAAAAAGTATAAATCTGATTAGACATATAATCTAGTACAATTTAGGCACTTAATCTATTTTTTTTTAGGATATCACAATCTATTTATAATTAATTTAATAAGCATGTGCAAATGTTAAAATAATACAGGTAGAAATAAATAGAATTAAAGAAAAATTGAACTATATAACACAGTTTATCTCCAAATGGAAACAACTTGTATTAATCTTGTAATGGCATAGATATACATATATGCGCCAAAAAAAATGGCAATTTACAACATACGATCAATATAAGCATACATGCTAAGTACTGAAATACTATACAAAAAAAAAATTGCTGAAAAAAGTAAATAACATATGAGCTAAATTAAAGTGAAAATAAATTACAGTACAAAATAAGCAAAAGAATAAATATGTAAAATAGTTCTTAAAAATTATATTTGAAATATGTAATGTACACTCCACATAATTGTACTTGAACTAAAGTGTACAATATTAAGAGATTGTACATAGATGCAATTTATTAATGTTATATCTTATTTTACTAATATGTTCTAAGGGCACTATACAGAACAAAGTGAGGAGCAAATCAAATCTGTCCAACCATTTGAATTCGATATTCTTAATTAACATATACACTCCCCATTTAGAATATGTGCAGCCTTCTAATCTTTCTATATCTTGCACTAGTTTAACAGTCTGTTTAGACTCTAATCCTCCTAGAGTGAATCTCTAATTTAGGCATCAAAACCTATTTGAATGATATGTTCAATGAAAGTTAGCTCAAACGTGTTGTAGTGATAAAATATATTAAATAATAAATTAATTGTGTTTGTAATATTCTTTTGTTATGTACTAAGTTTCTGTCCTAATAGCATAATAAAATCAAGACTTATCAAGTCTCCTAATTCATAAGCTTAATCATTTAAGAAATATATGCATATGTTAAAATGCAAGTCTAGTTTTTAATAATTGCTTAATAAATATTATTTGCTAATCACAAGACAACATCATTTTGTTAACCAAAATTTGAATTTATAGAATAGTGGGAAAAATCGATTAATCTTATCAAATTTAGGACTTATATATCACTAGATGTTTTTTGTGCTAAAATTTATCTAAGACAGGCTTTTGATAGTTTTAACCGTGATTTTATTATAAATACGATAAAGAAGGTTAAATTTCCTAATCATTTAATTGACTAAATTCGTGCCTACACTAACCTGGTTCATTTCTCCATTAATATTAATGAATTCATCAAAGGTTTTTTTAATTCTTTCTTCGGGCTACAAAAAGGTTGCTCTTTATCTCTCTTGATATTTACTTTAGTTATGAATAGCTTATTTGTTATACTTGATGATGCTGTTACAAGAGTATTATCACTCCTTTCTCTTATAAAAATTGTAACTCTTCTTATCTATTATTTTATGATGACATATTACTACTTGATGAAGTCTCATGTTCTATTCTTTTAGGTTTCAAAAATTCCTTGGATACCTTCTTTAAAGTTTCAGGTCTTTCATACAATGAAGGAAATTCCTCCATTTAATTATTTAATTCTTGGTTTTCTCCTACGCATGCACGACATTTCAGCTGACAGCCTCTACACGCACGTGCATGTTCCAGAGCGCACACAGGCTGTCTGCATGCGCAGTCCGCTAGCAGTGCCGTGCGGGTCAGGGGTCGACCTTCCCAGCATCGTGCATCTTCTCGACGGCTGAACCCGTATCCTAACAACTAGGACAACCAAATTCCCCGTATCCAGGTCGACTCAAATCTAACTAACTCTCTCTTGGGGAGGAAAATATGAAATTTTCTTATACTCAAATGTCAATTCGATAGAATCATAATTATAACCATTTATTAAATTCAGATGCTAATGTTTTGGGGGATTCAGTTATCCAATATTTTTCAAATTTGCTTAATAGCAAATCTGATCATGATAACATGTAATTTCCTATCTTTGTGACTATTGATACCTATCATCATAATGACATGTGCAGGCCAATGAATATTGCTAAAATTCAAAATGTTTTGTTCTCTTTTCAAGATAATGCCTCTCCATGGTCGAATGTTTCCTCTTTTTTCTATAAGAAAAAGGATGTCATTAGTGACTGCATTTGTGAAGAAATGTTCTATTACTTTGATAGAATCAAATTGCCAAAGTGGTTAAATGTAGCACATTTTAAGAATATTATTAAAGGCATAATAACAAGAGCTATGACTAAAATTTAATTGATGAATTTGAAGGTGGGTCTAATTACACGAGCCCAATTAAAAGCTCAATAAAGATCTCAAATATTGGGCTTACCATTTATATTTTATTTTTATTAATATTGTACTTTTTTTATTTATTAAGGCACATATTTGGGCAACCATGTCATGAGGAAGATATTTAATATAAGTAATTGTGGTTACTTCTTCACTAATTGCCAACTACCTATCTTTCCCTCGAAATTTTTCCTCCAAAGCTTATTGGGCAAGAGACTTGTTGTGCCTATAAATATGATCTGAATTGTAAATGAAGTAACTTGAATGAAGGAATTTTGGGTTGAATAGCTCGCATATTACTTGGTGCTTAGTGGTGTCAAGTTTATTACCTATTTTTAGTGAGTTAGATTGTTATCTTATTTATATTTTATTTTCTAATTATACTCTTATTCTCATAACCTCAAACCATCCACACATTTTCTTCAACATCTTAAGTATCATTTAAAATTATTAAATCATTATCTAATCTCTCAAACACTCTCCAAACTCCACCACAACCTCCACAGCCAAATATGAAAATAGCTCGACCTAGCCTTCTTCCCTACCCCTCGATACCCATCTAAACACTATCAAATCTAGCCATCTACTCCAAATTAAAACTACACATCTTAAGCTACCTATATTAATTTATTTTCCAGCCCTTTAACCCACCAATGCCCCACCTACAAAAGGGATATTTCGAATCAGCCCAAACTAGGCTCGATCTAGACTAGTCTTGGCTTTCCTTAGATAGTTCACTCTAAACCCATAACCAGTCCACCACAAACTCTAGAAATTATTCTTAAGACATTATCCTACCAATCCATTTAATATTTAAACACCTAATTTATCAAAAAAAGGTAGCCCAATAGCATCAGGTTAAGCCATACCCTTTACACTTTGATTTATAAACTTAGAAATGAAAACACCATTGATGAATACAAACCCATCTCCCTTTGCAACTATATACAAGATTATTTTCAAACTCTTTGCTGGAAGAGTTTTTCCTTATCTACCTGGATTATTAAATCAAGCTCAAGTTGCATTTATCTGGGGGATGCGATCCTCTCATCATGGTTTACGTGCTAATGAAATAATTAAATGTTTAATATCAATAATAATGAGCTTTTTGTGCTAAAATTGATTTGAGAAAGGCTTTTGACAATATTAACCATGATTTTATGATAAATATGTCGAAGAAGCTTAATTTTCCTAATAAATCAATTGACTAGATTCATGTGTGTATTAGCTTAATTCATTTCTCCATTAATATTAATGGAGTCATCAAAGGTTTTTTTCCTTCTTCCTCTAGGTTATGACAAGGTTGCTCTTTGTCTCACTTGCTATTCATTTTAGCTATGAATGGCTTATCTATTATACTTGATGATGTTGTTACCAATAATTTTATCACTCCTTTCACTTATGGAAATTTTAACAAATATCATCTCTTGTTTGCTGATGATATACTCTTATTTGGTGATGCCTCATTTTTAATTTTTATGATTTCAAAAATTATTTGGATACCATTCTTTCAAGCTTCAAGTTTTTCATACAATGAAAAAATTCCTCTATTTAATTCTCCAAAAATATTAGAATGCGGATGAAATAGCTAACATTTTAAATATGAAGATTTTTTCTTTTCCTATGAAGTATCTTGGGTATCTTGCCTTACATAAAGTTAAAGTGGAGCATTGTACACCACTTGTTGATAAAATTCAGTTATCGACATCTGGATTGGCTCAAAAGTATTTAATATTAGCTGCTAGGCTTCACCTGTTGAACTTTCTCTGTGGCCTCTTCTTATGTGTTGATTTAGAGTTATTCATATTCCTATAACAATTATCAACCTTATAATTAACATATGTGCTAAATTCTTGGATCATGGAGCAAATATGAAAAAATTGCATATCCGACTCAAGTAATTTATGATATTTTCTTTGCATCTCCTTCTTTTCCTATATAGTAACTTGGGCTTCTTGCATCACGTAAAGTTTTGGGATGCCTTGATTTTGAAATGATTCAGGGTATTTTTTTTGCATATCTCCTTCTTTTCCTATGAAGTATTTTGGGCTTCTTGCATTACATTAAGTTAAAGTAGAGCATTGCACTTCAATTTTTGATAAAATTCGGCTATGAACAACTAGTTGGGCTCAAAAGTATTTAATATTAGCTGGCAGGCTTTATCTGCTGAACTTTCTCCGTGAATTCTTCTTATGCGTTGGTTTAGAGTTATTCATATTCCTATAACAATTATCTGGCTTATGGACAAATATGAAAAAATTGCATATCCTTTTGTGGAATACTATTGTGTATCCATGAAAGAAAATCAAGATTGAGCTCACTAATCACATTAAGTTGCTTGTAAGTTACAAATTCACTCTATGTTGTCAGTATCTTAAGAGCACCTCACTCTTAACTGAATGGTGGAAACTCATCATTTACATTTGTTTGAAACTTCTTATACCACGAATAAATTTGTATCTCCCATTTGGAGGAAGTTTGATACTTTCTCTCTTATTCAAGCCCCACATATTTTGAAGAATAGAGCGCAAGATCGTTATCTTTATAATGGTAATGCCACATCTACTTTTAAAAATGCCCATGGTCATTTATTCAATGATCTCCCGAATGCTTAGTGGGCTAATTTAGCTTAGTATGAAGGTTATAAACTGAAATTCAAATGTGTGACTTGGAAAATGGTTAGGAATGGGCTAAAACTTTGGATTTATTAGAGGATAGAAGAGGTTTAGCTTGCAAAGAGGTGTGTATTTTAGACAAGCTCAAGGAATATCATAATCATTTATTCTTTTCATGCTCTTAGAGAATGTGTCATGTGCTGAAAAGCACTTGCTCCTTCCTATATAATATATATATATAACTATCACATTGTAAAAGAAGAGTGCTCTGGTGCCCAATATTTTAATTTTAATTAATAAATCTTAATTATTGACAATTTAACACTAAATTTAAATACATTAATTATATTGTAACTGTGGAGAAAATACCAAGAAAAATATAATTTGATCTATAAAATCTTGATACGTACGGTAATTGAATATTAAAAATGTAAAAGAAGACTTGTGAGTGAATCAGTTCTAATAAGGTTTCCTTAAGCCTGAGTTCAATCTCAATCCTCATCAGATCAAACAATCTCAGTCAATACATTTGGATCAATCCACATATAAGCTTATTTTATCATATCATGCTTATATAAACTAAGTGCTGATATATCTGATTTTACATTTATGAAAGAAACATCTAAAGATGCATGCTATCTAAATTTATACATTTTTATACCCTGTTTACATAATTTTAGATTTTCTTACAAAAAGAAATAATAGATGAGCAAAAAAGTCTGCTAAGAATATATACATTTATTAAAATACACGCAAGATACAAAATCATAGCTCACAATCAATACTGCATCTTATAAATCGTATTCTCCCATCATTAAATAAACTGAGAACTCGTAGGAATATAATATATACATCATCTCCCACATAATAACATTAACACATGAAAAGAATATATTATTACATCACAATTTCAATTGAACGCCGCCTTCATGCAGCGCATACTGAACAAATTGATGGTTGATTTTAGTACATGTAATTTCTTTTTTTGGAAGTCAAAGACTTACAAGTCATATATGTGTGGCCGGTGAGATTTGACCTATTGATCTGCCAATAGTTCAAATTTAAGAACTCAACTACTGAGTTATAAGACCATTCAATGTACCTATAATTAATTAACCCACCGAATCAAATGAGACTGCTCTTTGCAGGTTACGTAAGGCAGGAAGGCAAGTACAAAGGTTAGTAGTTATATAAAAGAAAAAAAAAAAAACTAATAACAAAAGGACTCAAATAAGTAAATGGTCGATCATGTGCTGGATAACATCAGCACCCTCTGAGTGCATAAGGGGATCTTTCACCTGCAGAGCACCACAAAACCAAAAGGAAATGATTGGCTGAACGAGATTCATATATTCCTAACTTCTGATAGTTAGAAGATTCCTACCTGAATAATGCTATGCGCTGCGAACCACTGCCAGCTGCTGTGAAAGCTTACATCCACCCTTTCCCAAGACAGACTAGTAAGCCCAGCTACCAGCTTCTCTGCAAATTTAAACGAAAAACCATTGCACTCTTATTAGCTTACATGGGATGCAACTTTATTGCTATCAAAGTTATGACCAAAAAACCTTCTTGCATATCATGGCTGTCGTAGTCAGCAGCTTCAGAAGAAGCACTTCCTTCGGTATATTCTTCATATACAACGTGTGGGTATTTCTCGTTTACAGATTTATCCCACTGAAGAGTATCAAAAGATGCAGCGTGTTGGCATAATAATAAACACAGCAGCCGTTCAAAATAATCGGCTCGTTTCTTAAATTACCTTTGGCAATTCAGAATTGCGTCTGATGGATGAGGTTCTCCAGCCAACGATATCTAACAGGGGGGTCATGGAAAACAGCTCTATTTAAGATCTAAATGACTTTTAACATTCAAATAAAGGATACGATCACATCCAGTATTCGAGTAGGCAACGCGGCGCTCAAATGCCTCCAGTGCAGAGCTGTAAGAAAGAGTTCCATCATCATTAGTTTAGTTCATATGATAAATCCATGCATAAGAGCAGACGGCAATTAAAAATGAAAAGGGGGATAGCATACATGAATTGGAGGTCGCAATCCTCTACCATGCGCAGCAGAAGCGGGGGCTTCTGCGAATCATTATCAGTAAGGAAGAGATGCCTGCCCGTTCTTCGGAATATCAAGTGAATAACTTGAGAAGCAACTTTTTCTACGACTGTGAGACCAAAAAGAAAGGGAACCTGCATAAAATATAGAGAGAATGCAGTTTAGCATAATTTTCTAGAAAAGAACGTGTTATTTCTGATGCCAAGAGCAATTCCTTAAATATAAGAATAATAACAGCAAAAGTTTAATGATGAACGGGAATCTTAAACCCTTAGTAAGTAGTTGAAACATTTTGATATTATTTCTGCAGATTTTGTTATTGCTAGGTTGGTACTATCAACCTTTATAAGAAAAAAATGTCATAAATATGATTTTTGTCCATAAAAAAATCACAATAGGAGAACATATTTTCACTTTTTTAGCAAATTTTTGCCGTGATTTCAAGATATTATTAGAAAATTATTCATATTAAAACAAATTGCAAGCTCAAATGACAGAATTGATGAACAAACAAAATCAAACGTGGGCGACAATAGTATGGCTAAAGTATGAATTGACCCATTGAAAACTAATCAAATTTAGAAGCTTAAATAGATTCAAATCACATTACCAAACACATTCGTCTGAGTGTAATTATTGGTTTTAAATGATAAAATTTATGGAAATCATATTTGTTCGAATATTAGGAATAGATGATTGCATAACTAGAAACATTAAAGTTGAAGTGTCAACCTTGATGGCAAAATTGATCTAAAAGACTTAATTTAACTGGTTACTAGATGCTGATAGCGTCTTTGAATAGCGAACAATGACGCATGAGCGACCTAAGGTTTACTAGTACGGTGCACGTGATGACAACTAAAGAATGAAGACTTTACTTTTTGCCAATGTGTGAAAGCTATAAATTAACAGATCAGTAATTTCTTTCACAAGCTTAATAATTGTATTACTGTGATTAACATGAGCAAGTTTACTAGCTCTAAAGATAATATTAATGGCTCCTTCATTATTGGATATGTGAAACTAAGGTATGGAATGCTTTGAAAATGAAGAGCAGAAAAGTTGAGAGATACATTGGAGGCATCCTATCGATGTGCAAAATATTTGGGCGACAAAAAAGGTTTCTTGACTTCTAATATAATTTTGAAGATCAATATAATATCGATAAATGGAATTATCATGATACCTTTATATGAACAAAGATGAGGTGTAGAGTTGTGCAAAGTTATAGATGAATAAAATTTAAAAGTCATATTTGATAATTAAAAAAGAGTGATCGAACACAAATTACAACAAAATTTAAGTTATGGAGAATTAGCTTAGAAGCTACATGATTGCATCTAGTAGATCTAAAACAGGAAATCTGAAATGCAAGTCTAATCCAAATAGAAGATAATATAATCAAGAAAGGTAAAGATTCAAAAATCTTAGTTTAGCCATAAAAAAAGATGGCAAAATAAAGGATTATGTTGCCAACAAGATCCAAGCAAATTGTTTGGTTTTTTGCAGTTGGAATAAATTGGAACCTTGAGAATTGTAAAATACATAAATTTGATATGGAGTAATTGAATTACCAAGTAATTTTGTGAGAAATTAAATTCCACGGCTTAGCTAATTTTGGCATAATTTCAATCCTCATGATTCAAGCATTTTCCAATTTCAATGAAATCACAAGTGTATGAAAAAAATAAGAATCCCAGCGCTCTCGAAGGAAGCATTTCCACAACCACTACTGCCCGCCGCCTCGCCAACCATCGCTTGGCCCTCGCTAACAAGATTAAAAGAGCAAAAAGGGTTTTTCTTTACTTTACAGTTAATAAAACTTCATTATCTAATTAAATTTTAAACGAGCACTTTTAAATGTCGTGTAATCAAGAGAATTCCACACAAAATTAAAGAAAAGTTATATAGTATAATTAAAAGATTGATTTAAATGGTATAGAATGTTGGCTTGCAAAGAAGAAACTTATTGATAAAGTGATGTGGATATAATAATGCTTAGTAGACTTTTGCCTCTATTAAAAAAGAAGATAAAGACTTTTAAGAACTTGGTAAGAAACTATTAGAAATGATATCACATAATTAGAGCTTAAGAAGAGCCATTTATTTTATAAAGCATAATGAAAACAAAGGATTCGTAAAAGTGGCCCATTTAGTGGGATTAGGTGCTGTTACTGTAGTAGTGACTTCTTTTGTTTTCTATTCTTTTTTGGTATTTTACTTGGTCTGTAAATGTGGTCTAGATTTATTTGAATCTGCTATACTATGGCTTTGTTTATTGTAGAGTGAATGTTAATTTTATATTGTTTTATCTTAATATCAAATATCTTACAATATTTAGTTTTATATGAATATTTTAGAGTAAGTTTTGCATATTTTCGAATTTGCATAACAGGATATTTTTTCATGTTTAACAGTGATCTTTTAGTAATCTTAAGCATCTATTAGAACAACCTGGCATCGCTGGCATGAAAAGCCAATATGCCAGAGAAAATAAAAACTTTTCCTCAGCTTATGCCCCAGCACTTTTTCCTACAGCATCATTTTAAAACTTTAATTTCATTCAGCTATAACAAATACAAACCTGATATCTTTGTCTTAAATATTGATTCCAAAAAACTCCTTTCAAAATCATTTAAGATCTTAGTGTTTAACTTCTATTGTGAAGATTGCACAGATACGTTACCAAATCATTATAATATAGTATTAAAATTTAACCTAATAGATTCCATTAAGTTTATTTTGAGCTCAAAACTATCTTTTTATGCATAAATATTATAATGTCTCTAATATATTTACATGTTAGGTGAGAACTCTTCTTGTTCACTTCATGAACAATGAATAGTTTTGAACTACTGTTTTAAAACGCAGCTTTTAAGACAGTAATAATATTTAGTTATATTTTCTTTTGGTTACCCACTAATTAAAGGCATCCAGCCATCAATGTATCATCAATTAGCACATCTTATAAACACACATAAATATGGCTTTTTACTTGAAAGTAGTAATAGTGTTTAAAATTTGTCACATAACAAGATACCAGCTGCCATTAGGAGGATCATAAATCGATAAATTTATAGCCTTTAGATTATATCCAAAAGCAGAAATTCAATTTTGTTATTGATTGCCATTTAACAGAGAAGTGATGCAGAATGAGAGGTGTTGTGAATTGAAGCCATCATTCCAAGATTGTCTTTAACAAAACATAAGAAAAAAATGTCCGTTTTCATTTTGCCACTTAATTTTCTTTTATTTTTTACTTCCCCACATGAACATAAGCACAACCACAGAGAGCCAGTAGCATTGAATGCAGCTATGATGGCACATTCTTTTTCAACCTCTCTTTGATGTATTTTTTATTTAAAGCTTAGAAAAAGTTAATCTGCTTTCACATTTAATACTTGAGAAAAGTTTCAGGAAAGAAATCAAGGGAAAGCAAACAAAGCAATTCTTCAATTAGATAAATCTATTATTTTTGGGGGCATGCTTTTGAGGTGTGCACTCCTGCAATATTTAATCATTTGGAAACCAAATATTATCCTGTTCTTAAGCCTGAAATAGAGAGAGTCATCAACGAGTGAACCTATACCTTTTGAACTATAACATTATGAATCTCTATATAAGATTGTGGCATACGTTTTTTTAGTCATGCTACAAAAAAAAGATTAAATTGGCAATTTTCAACTTGGTTATCAGAAGCACAAGAAAATACTAATCTAATTGTACATTTTTTGCCAAAATAGCACCGATCAGAAAAACTTAAATGGTCAGATCATTTTGTAACAGCTTCACTAATGAATGGAACAGAAAAAAATTAAATGATGCAAAATAGAAATAAAAATTTTCTACTACCTGTTTATTACCCCTGGAGCCCAAGTGAGGCGTAGCAACAGTTATGAAATTAATTGCTTTCAGGCCATATATTGTTCCTCTAGCATTAATACCTTGGACACAATCTGCAAGTTTTTCTTGGGATTTTGTTGCTGATCTGTATAGCCTTCCTATTGTGTATCTTGCAACCAACCCGCCCACAGAGTGCGCAATAAAAGATATTTTCTGAAGTCCTGGCCTTTTACTGATGACATCAATAATCTATTAAAGAACTGTGTTAGAAAAATATTTCAAAAGAAGGAATTCAATCTATTTTAAAATTTATAATATAAAATTTGAGCATGCCATTAAATAGTGCACATCTAAGTTTAACATTCATAAAGATGGTATTCATTATATCATCCAAATTTCATACTAACCTCTTCAGCTAACCTTTCACCCATAACATCAACACCATCCAAAGTGAGCATATTCATGTTGCGCTCACTACCTGCAAAAAAATAAAAAATGCAAACAACCCAAAGAAAACAAAAGTATTAAAAAAAAGAATTAACAAATCAAATGTAGTTAAAATTAATCAACTCCATCAGCACAACAGGCAGTATTTAAGAAAATGCCAACAGCATAACAAGTTATTTGAAATATAATGATAAAAAATCCCATGAGCAGAGATGGAGCTATCGTGGGGGTATAAGGGGAACGTGCCCTCGCTGATCCCACAGACAATTTTATATATTGTTTATTTAACGATGTAAGATTATTTTATATTGAAAAAATCAAATGAAGCAAGAGAAAAATTCTAAAGGTCACAGATTCAAAACATGTTAGCACTATCATTTTTTTTCCTTTTGTTAGGATTTGACCTATTGTTTTTTTTTTAATATTATATATATCTATATATATATATATATATATCACATAAAAATTATATATCAGAGTTTTCTAGATTTTGATACATGTATATAAATAAAAAAATTTATATCAAATCTGAAAATAAATTCGTGGTATGTATAAAAAATTATGAATTGTATTATAGTCTAATGATTGAGATTCATGTATCCATGTGTTCATTTCCCACAAGACATACTTGCTTTTCATTTGAAGCCCACTTTCTATCAATATATTTGCTTTTTATTTGAAACTCAAATCCTTTCAATATAAGAATTTGACCTATTAATTTCTTTTTTTAATATCATAAATATATATATATATATCACATAAAAATTATATATTAGAGTTTTCAAGATTTTGATATATGTATATAAATAAAAAACTTTATATTAGATATGAAAATAAAATTCGTAGTATGAATAAAAAATTGTGAATCGTATTATAGCCATATCATATGTTCAATTCCCACCAAGCATATACTTGCTTTTTATATGAAGCTCATATCCTTTCAAAGATCAATGTGTGATAATATTGAACAAGTAAACATGTACAATTGCCAAATAAGCAATTCATTTACTGTCACAATAGATAATTGTCACCATTTTAAGATATTGAAAACATGTCTTCCGAATCGCTACCAATTTTTTGTGTCCTATTTAGGCAGCAGTGTATAGAATAGGAGGAATCAATATACGTCTATCTGATCTAGTAATTTGTTCCTTATATTTTACGTCAACCAATACCAACCCCCTCCAAGGCAATGGTAAGGTCTCCATATAACCCCAGTGCATCTGCCTAACCTAATACCTGTACAAGTCTAGTAACAAAGAATCTTCTTTTTCGAAATATTTATTTTGACAATATAGCTTCATATAAGACATCATAATTTTTCTCAAAATGTGTGACAGACATTATTAAAGTGATAATAAATTCAATAACAATTTCCAAAAATGATTATCAAATTATCAAAAATAGAAATTTTAAGGCTCAAAATAAAGCAGTAAAAGGTAATAAAATCAGTAAATAATGTACTTTATGATATCCATGCAACTATTTTTTTTGCTAAGTTGATCTATAGTAAATATGTGTAAAAAATTTTATTAACAAAGTGATAAAGGATTTTTCATGAAAATACATACTTTTTTTATCTTCTCTCTCGGTTACTTTGTTAATAAGAATGATAAACGTAAATAGGAAGAGAAGATGATGATTGAAATGGCAAAAAAGCAGGGTAATGTAAATAATAATAAAGATAATGATGGTAAAAATTTGTGATAATAATAATAATAATAATAATATCAATATTATTATTATCATAAGATAAAAATATTATATAAAAATAGGAATATTATTATGATTTAGAGAGAGAATAATACATACATATATATATATACATACATATATATATATATATATATTTAAAAGTAGAGATAATAATAAGGGATAATAATGATAATAATATTATATAACTATTATTATCATTATCATTTATATGATAAATTACATGTAAAAAATATTATTATTATTTATCCTAGTGAAAGAATATGATAATGAGAAGAAAATAATGCTGTTAATTTTTACGATAATTTTATGCGCATATACTTATTTTATAGAGAGAATATTAGGCTAATAATAGAATAATAATAATTATTATTATTATCATTACTATTTATACGATGATAATAATAATAAGTATAATAATATACTTATTATTTTTTTTTGTTAATTTAAAATGAAGAGATATTATTATAATTATATTATACAAATATTATAATAATATTATCAATATTATGATTATAATTAGATGATAATAATAATAATAAGCAACATAATATACTTGTCAAATTAATACTTAATTATTTTTATCTCTCATTTAAAATTTTAATATTTAATTTGCTCTTACTCACTCACTTTTTTTTGTCTTTGTGATCCTTCCTCTTGTTTAAAGGGGTTTGCCGCGATGAGACGGCAACTAGCCGAGGTGGGGAATGACTCGGGAGGAGTTTGGCAGGTTGCCGGCAAGGTGTCGGCACGGCGAGGTGGAGGGGCGAGGGATCATCGTTGGCCGTGGAAGGAGAAGAAGAAGGGAAAAGGAGAGGAGGGGGAAGGCTTTGGTGTTGCCGAAGGGGAGGGAGATGGGGCTAGGGGTTATCGACGAGGTAGGAAGAAGGAGGTGGTCGGCAGCCTACCGGTGGACGAGGGGTGAATTTTTGAGTGAGAAGAGGGAGTGGGGCTTAAATAGGGAAAGAGGAGGGAGGGAAGGCTGCCCGCCGGCCAGGTGGCTAAGCAGCCTCAGGCGGGGGGCCGACCTCCCTTGTGTGCCCTAGCCAGGGCACCCATAAAAGGGAGTGGGGTTCGAACAAGAAAGGAGGGGGGAGGAGAGAGGAGAGAGAAGGGGGGAGAAAAATTAAATAGCGAATATTAATTGCAATTTTTCAGCATTGATTTCCAAATTTGACAAGACGAACGTCCTCGATAAAAATTTCTCAATTTGAAGCTATATTTTATTTTAATTAATTTTTGAAAGTAAGAACTTCAAAAATTAATTAAGAACAATCCGACGCTTAAAATTCGACGAAAAATTTGTGGAGCCTTATTTTATTATTATGAATCCATCAGCACCAAAATTTTTGAATTTGGATTTATATTTTACTTTTCTAATTTTCTGTATTTAAAAAATTAAAAAATTAATACAAGAGCATCCCTTGGTAGATTGCCTCCAAACATGGACATTACAATCACAAAAACATGCTATTTCCAATGGTATATTTGATTTGGCCTTATTTTGAACTTGCTCGGGATCCTGATTTTGTCCTAATTGAGTTAATTTTTTATCTTAATTGTCTTACTAAAGATTTTAGTTGTCACAATCACTAAAGCAAGACGACATTGATTTCCATTTTTCTAGAGCCGAGAAAAAACATATTTTTCATATTCGGTAAAATGTTCAATTCGAATGCATAACAATATTGATTTCAAATTTTCAAAAGGCATGGCAACGTAGATTTAACAGATGCTTGAAACCTAGCTGACCATCACTAAAGCATCAAAACATTGATTTCAATTTTGCTTGAGCAGGGAAAAGCGTAATTTTCATATTCAACAAAATGTCTGAATTTTCAAAGGCAGCCTGCAGAAATTTTGCTACAAATCATTTTTCACTTCAAAATGTATTAAATTGTCTTGGGGAAGTGAAATAATCTTCAGAGTATATATTAGGTAAGAATTGACTTACAGTGAACAATAACTTTATCTGGAAGAGCCTTCACAAACTGGTTTGCAGCAAATTTCCAATCATGAGTGCTGCACGTATAATCAAAACTTTTAGGGGAATGATGAAAAGGCTGTGTTTTTGTAAGCAAAAAAGCAAGTGGTCAAAAAAAAGTAAGTAAAACAGTTTTAACCTTCAAATAGTGGGAAAAAAGCACATAGGCTTGCAAACATTTACACGAAAGTACATCTAGTTTGATTAACAACACATTAAAAAGTAGGTTTGGAAAGGCAATCCAAATAATCTCTGCCCACCATCCATCCATCCTTCAACTATTCCACGAATGTTACACCCCGAATGTTTTTACCTCTACTATTTACCCACGAGTAAAACCAAAAGAAAAACAATCATGATATTCAATAATAACATAATAGGCACAATTTTATTAGAAATGATACAAGTAAGAGAATGCTTTATAAATGAGTCACACCTAATCCTTCATACTAACCATCACATAGTTTGATATATAAAGATTGGCTGCCACAGATCTTAAAACCCTAATTAAACTTAAGCCTTTGTACCTATGAACAAATATTGCCCTATATAGATAATGAGATGGCTACATAACACTCAGAGGCATCATTCGTTTTCCCCCTTCATTCAGCAAGTTCTAAAGGTAAAGTATGAATAAATTGGAGAAACCAAGGTTAAAAATTAACATCGCAGGTATCACAGATAGAGAACTTTCACTACTGGGACACAATCACTAAAAGGCCTGAGCTTGAATGGAAAATCACCTAAAAAAGAAAAAAAATTGCTAGTCGGAGGTTGACGCCTAATAACTGTTTAAACATCCATACGAAATGTTTTTTTCTCTATTCAGCGAGAATTGATAGCAACAAAATCATGCTCAAGTTGGAGATCAAACAAGAAAGATGAAATAATGTTAGAGAAATAAGAAAAAAAAATTATAGGGATATATTTGTATCATGAATTAATGAGCATTGATCTCTCTATGTGGCTATCGAGGAAGGATAATCTCATCAAACCATGTAAGCAATCTTTTGTTCTCTTTAGAGCTCTCCTTGCAAAATAATTTCAAATTCTTGTGTAAGGTACTGCTCCTAGTGCATGCATTTTTGTAATGAGGGATCACATCAAAGATTAGAGTGAGAAAGTGCGAGGCAAAGATGAAGAAGGAGAATAAAATAGTTCATTGTATATGAATTCAATTATTAGAATATACAAATAAAAAAATGTAAATACTATACAACACTAAAGAGAAAATTATCAAAATGATCTATTGATTCTTGCAAAATATTCAAAATAATAATTAACTCTTATAAACAACTTTTTTTGTCTATTGACTTATTTAAGTGTTTTTTGTTTGTACTTGCAGTTAAATTTCCGCAACATCCGTCATTAGCATTCATAAATGAAGGATAAGGTGTAATTCCAACGTAACAATTTTTTTTATCCGAAGGCTGCACTTCTTCATCTACAGGTTGCGGATTTCTTCTCACACTGTAGCATCTTCGATTCGATTTCTTCTCAGGCTCCTCATCTCTCTGCATCTCTCTTCGACGAAGGCTCAGACAGTCCTTCATCGATGTCATCCGAATTTCAACATCGTATCTTGGTGGCGTAACATAATTTGAACCGCATACTATGTTGACGTCAACGAAGAGGCATATCCAAATTTCAACAATGTATAATGGCAGCATAACATAATTATCAACCATGTACTAAGTCGGCGAAGGAACGTCTGAGCCATCATCGATGAGAGACGCAGAGAGGCGAGGAGATGTTGAGAAAGAAATTGCAATAGATGAAGAAATCGCAAAGTGGCGTAGAAGAAATCGCAACCGGTAGGAGAAAAAAATAAAAAAAGTGTTGCTTTTGATATAAAAAATGCAACCTGTAGAAGAAATCGATATCATGTAGACAACGAAGTGCAGCCTTCGGATATAAAAACTTGTTATAAAAACTTGTTATGCTGGAATTATGTCTCTACCCTTAACTTCCGACAGCTAACGACAGGATGTTACGAAAATATAACGGTATGGACAAAAAAACACTTAAATAAAAATTAGAAGACAAAATATTTACAACAGTCAAGTACTATTGAACATTTTGCAAAAGTCAATGGACCATTTTGATAATTTTTTCAAAATATTCAACTAGCTCTCTTTGAACTGCAAACTCATATAATGATATAATAGTATTGACATCCAACCCTCCCTCCCTCTCTCTCTCTCTCTCTCTCTCTCTCTCTCTCTCTCTCTCTCTCTCTCTCTTTCGACTCTTCTCACTTCCACGCAAAAGCCAACCACCCTCTTGATTAACCACTCTCTACCTAGTCGGCCTCCCTCTCAACTCTACCTACCTCAACTGCCCATCGTCTCCCTCTTCATCATCTCCAACAAAACATCATTCTTATTTTCTCTCTTCTTTCTCTCTACCTCCAATTTTCTCTAAAATCAGAATCCTAAAGCTTTATTCTCTCTTTCGCCTACCTCTTTATCTACCCCTTTCTTTTAATAAAATTTTCTATCAACAATTTTATTAAAACCTTAAATTTTATAAAATCACCACCCTCTAATATGAAGGCTATTCACCTCTAATTAAAAGCCTTAGCGATGGCCTCCACACCAAATAACAAATCCTTAAAACTTCCGAAATCTCTCCATGCCCCTTAAAGGTATTATGTCTGTCATATTGATTTATTTCTTTAAAATCAAATTTTTATCAACTTAAACCCAATTTTTGCATTCTTTTAGGGCTATTCAGCATAGCTATTCTCCCCAAGCCATCTTACAAAGACCCAAGATGACAATTACGTATTTTCTTAGATTTTTATGCCTAGACAGTAGTATGATTACCTAAACCCTAACAGTTTGCTCTCTAATTAAGTCCTAATCGATATTAAGCATGTCTTACATTGTATCATATGATTCATCAAAACCATAAGGTATTGTGTTCTTTATTTAGTCATTTTTATTACTTAAATATCTGAATAAACGATTGCTTGCGGGACCAAGACAGCTTCAGACGATCCAACATGAAGGAAATTAAATCTAAACTTTTTATAAATCCACATTTTTTTGGCATTTCGCAATGGATACAAGTGGCGCAACCAACTCACAAGTATCCCTATCACATTAAGAGATCTCGAAAGCCCAAGAATAAGAAACCCTAAATAAAGAGCCCCGAACGGAAAAAGCGGGAACGACGATAAGATCGTACATAGAAAAGAAAATCAGTTCAACCTAGCGCCAGTCAAATTCAGCTTGTAGTCATCCACAATCAAGAAGAAAAGCAAAAAAACAAAAAAAACTATAAGACGAAAATACCTTCCGAGGATTCCATGAACCATAACGACAAGATGAACGGCTGAAGTGGAGGCTTCTGAAGCGCTAAAAACGTCGATGCCTTCAAATTCGGATTCCTCCGTGTAGACTCTAACCTCGCTGTCCATCTCCCTTCCCAATATCACAAATGGATTCTAGTTTCTACGGCGAACTGCTATCATACAGGAAATTCCCAGATGTATATGAAAAAAGAGAGGAAAGAGGAAAATGGAAAAGATCTCATCACTCATCAGTTTTATAGCCTTCGGCGGGGTCGAGACAGGGCCGACATCCTAATTTCTACCACCTCTCTGCAATTTACTACTAATAAATAAATAAATAAATAATAATAATAATAATAAATTATTAGTTATATTCTTATAACATACATCTATATAAATAATATATCAATTTAATATATAAATAAATAATTGATTGAATATATTTTCTTTCTATAAAAAAACGATAACTCTTGAGAGAATATTATTTAGATTAATTGACGTGACATCCAGAAAAATTCATAAATAAAATTTATATATTATTTTAATATAAATTTAAAAAATAATAATTATATTATTTTAATATAAATAATAAGCATTAATGAAATAATATCAAAATTTTATTTGATTGCTTTTATTTTAATATCACATCAACAAATCTAAATAACATCTATATATTTTTAAGTACCACATTAATCTTAAGAAAAAAAAAGACTTGGATATCATTTTAATATAAATTTTACTAATAATATTTATATTTCTTAAATATAAATAAATAAACATTAATTATTTAACATTCATGAAAATCAAAATATTCAACACCATCCAAATGATATGATCTTCGAATAAAGATATTTAGTATGCTAGAATTATATTGTAATCTATTTACAATGAAATATATTTACTGCAATTATTTTAATATTTATACTGTAATTAGGCTATAATACTATATAGCATCAAGCTTCTATTCGAAGATCATATCATTTGGATGAGTTATATTTTGGAAAAATATGAGCACTAATTGTCTCTATAACATTAGAGTCTATAGCTTGCAATGAGCATCTAATAAAATTGTAATCAAATTTATAATAATATGCATAATATATGACGATATAATTATCCCTAGCACAAAAACTAGCTCGTTGATCATTAATATACCAATACACTATTCATTTATGTCATAATACAAATATATGATAGCACAAATATTAGGCTGTGCTAACAAACAAAAACTAAATCAATACCATCTCAGCTGCAAAGTGATGTCACAATAAAAAAACTTTAGAGAATCTGTAACAAAAACAACGATTAGCCGCTGACAATCCCGTTAACATTAGAGACTGCCAGCAGTAGAGGTGTAGGCAAGTTCATGTGTCGTGCAATGGGGAAGAATTTGAGACAAGAACATCCAGTGACGAACATCTATGAAACACCATCGTCAACGAGGTACTTTCACTGCATTTCTCGGTGTGAACTCTTCATCAAAACGAGCAAGTCACAGCAAACAATGCCTGCAATACTAACAGCACCTTCGCTGCAACGAACATCATCTTCAACGCTAACAAACACTGCCTGAGTCAACATCTTCGAGCCATCGACAAAGTTTTAATATCGTGAGCATGTTCGTCTTCATCCCCAAAATATCAACTATTTTCATGAGTATGCTCAATCCTTTATTCATGTTTTTTTTATTAAAATCTTTTTAATAAGGTTCATTTGCTATTAGATAAGAAAACTTCAAGAATGATTTTGGCACAATAAACGATGCACTCGAAAAACCTTACATATCAAAATAAACACTAATGTTCATTCATAAAACTGCTGTTATATATATTCATAAACTATTCATTCTAAGCAATTAAAAGGCACACCATTGAAGTTGAATGCACCTAACAAATGTGTTTACTTGGCCACAAAAAAAGAATAGAAATAATAATATCATGGTACAATAAAAAAGCCCGCTTCCAGCTCCCAAAAAAATACACACTTATAAACAGTGCAAAAAACTCGACAGACACTGGTCCACTCAAGAACACCCAGCACCATTTACATAATATTAATCATAATTAAATAATAACAATAATAATAACAACACAGCGAAGCAGCGTGCTCTCGCCAAATCCTTGATTACAGACACAGCCAAACAAGCTAACAAATCTATTGCAGGCTACAGTTTCATCATATTATTTCCAATTCTTTGCCGGGGAAGCTTAATCTTACAAGGCGAGGCAGGATAGGCAGGCAGCAATATAATTTCTTTTGATTTTTTTCTTTTTTTCTTATTTTTTTTTGTTGAAGGGGAAGGTGGGGGTGGAAGACAAAGAAAGACAGGTTCTGTTTATATGCTGTGCCAAGAATTTTGAACGGTGTGATTATAAGAAAGAAAACAAAAAAAAATCTTACACGGAAGAAGCTTCCAGCTGATGGTGCTCCAGATTCCTGAGCACTATCCTCGCAAACACCTTGGCTTCTAAAGGAGCCGATGCTGATGCCGCGGCCCCGCGCAAACCCCTCGTCACTCCCGCCTTATGTAGCAGGCTCGCATGGTGCACGGCATGCCTTCCTCCAGGAACCGTAAACTGCATTCATTCATTCATTCGTTCGTTTATTTGACAAAAGTTTTCGTCAATAAGAAAAAGTAAGAGAGAGATTTACTAATGCTCATAAATCACACTAATTCTATTCTTACGTATGGAAAATGCCACTTGAGATTACCTGCACCAGAGCAAAGGCAGCGCACGCTCTGAGAATGCTCGAGGAATTCCGGAGCATGGCTACAAATCGACCAATCTCAGCGCCGCTGCAAAGAAAGAGTTTTATCATGGATGAGGGGGCTGCAGGCAATGCTGGATGATTTTAAGGAGGGAGAGAAAGGAGAGACCTGCATCTTAGATGGCCTGCCTCTTGAATGCGGGTAACTTCAAGAACCTGCGCCAAAGCTGTCGGGGCGGAGGAGGCAACAGCTAGGGAGAAGAGCTGGTGATCCGAGAACGAAAGAACGAAGGCTTCGATATGCTTCAGAGCCATCTTCCTTGCGCCTTCAAAGCTAGCGCTCTTTGAAGTGCCTTCCGCCGATGAACCGATCAGCGCAAACTCATCCATTCTGCGCGCAATAGTTAGCAAGGGAGTAAACAAACTATATTATTAAGAAAACGGAAAGGGAAATGAACGGCTTGCCTTCCATCAAACATGTAACCAAGTGCCAGTGCAGCCATGAAGCGAGCCATTTTTGATCCTGATGATGAACAGAGATGCACAAGAGCAGGAACGCCCCCCTCTTCAATTATGCGAAGCGCATTTCCAGGATAGAAGGCAAGATTCCAAAGTGCCCCAGCAGCAGTTTCATGAACATCCTGCAAAAGTTAATAGTGCCCATTACGCCAAAAATAACCTAAGACGTAATCATGGTATTAGCACCATGTGTTGACTGTAAACATTTGTGTTTGCGATTCACAATTAATAAAGGGCCTGATGAAGAGATAGGCAGCTAAATGACAACAGCAATGTCTTTAATGAGGTTCGCTTGTTACACTTGAAGGATTAAATAATCAAGCATTGAAATCAGTTTGTGAGCCAAAAATAACAAAAAGGCATCCCAGCATTACATGGAGTCGCTCGTTAAAAACAGGTACAGATGTACCAAAAAATAAAACACCAGTTCAATTATAAAGCAGCCCAAATATTTTTTGCAACTTAGGACCTCATATAATACACAGCAACTGTTGACCTGTGCTGACCAATTAGATAAAACAAGACATATATAATGTATATATAATATGCACACACATATGAGCGCGCGCACACACACATATATATATATTTATATATATTGGTCAACAGGTTATACACAGAATTAGTTAACCTTTGCAGCCAATCAGATATATATGTATGTATATACCCCCCAATCACAAATGGCCAACAGGTGCTGAGATCTAAAGCAGCAACTTTCATATAGAAAAAAAAAATTCTCAACTGACATCTCTTCATGAATGCGTAAAAGCTTTAGTATGTGTGACAAGTGACGTTTTAGTACTAACCCACTCCCCGAGCATACAACAATAACAATACAATCTCAAATACTATAAAATACGCTCAAAAATATGTTCATAGGGTGAACAACGGACTAGCCTAAATAAAAAATTACACATGAAAATGGATAAACGTCAATGCATACAAAATACTGAAATGCCTAAGCATGACTCATCAATTACATTGCTGAAATTCAAGAATTCTGAAACACGGAAAAAAAGAGGTTTCAAAAGTGCAGCCTTTATGTCTACAATATCTTCAGTGAAGCTTCAATTTTGATTCATTGAGTGAGGCGGGGAAGTTTGTTCAGGCAATTGAAAAGCTAACAACAGTAAAGCGTAGTTTTGGGTATTAATGAGTTTCCCATTCAGTTGATAAGCCGAACCTTGAAAATTGGATGATCCAGTTTCAGATATAATTAAAGCATCCGACCACTAACGTGTAATTTCCTTTAGCATCTAGAATTATGTCTCATCCGAAAGACCAAACTATAAAATATTTAAGTGAGTTGCAAACAGTCATTGATGACAAAAATATAATGACCGACAAAGCCTACCTCAAATCATAGTAAATTAAAACTATTACAGTATACAAAATTAGAAAATACAAGCCCAAAATATGCTCATCATGTGAACAACGGAAACACAAATTACACAGCTATTCACAATAAACAAACAATAAAAATCTATGTCTACATTTGAGATGATATCCTAAAATCACTGGTTTTCAACAATCATCATATCAGGCCTAAAAAAGGTTCTTAATAAAAACATAGCATGAACCAGCCACAAGTCATAAAAGTAAATGCAAAAAAATGCTTACTTCAGCATCTGAGCGTGCCAAAGCAATAAGCGGAGTGACACCACCTTCTCGTCCAATTGCAACACTAAAACATATATCTTAAAATAAGTAAATGATTATCATAAGATACATGTGAAAACTTTTTTATGCTCACATGACTGCAAGAATTTACAAACAAACTGAAAGCTCAAATCCCCAGGATAAGTAGTCATAGCATGAGATAATATATAGTTTTTAAATAATAACCAAGGATTGCCAAAAAGTAAATAGAACAAATGCAATTAGAGTTGTCAATGGTTTCAAGGTTCTGTGCGCAATCAAAAAGAATTTCAAATAATTTTAAGTAAAAATTCAGTAATATAAAAACAATTGAATCTGACTAAAATTGCCTGTGAATGATTTTAAAGAGTGAAGTCGACTAACTTTTTTCTAAAATAAGTTTATTTGTTAGAAAAAAGACGAAAATAAATAACATTGAAGGTTTTACTAAAGCCCGCAATTGAACAGCTAATAGTTCATTATGAAGACACCATACAAAAATCTTGCACTAATGATAGGATTCCAAATCACTTCAAATCTTCCAAAATTGGTTTATATTTTCTTAAAGTATACTGTTGGGCACAACCTAAATCATCTAAAGAGCTAAGCGCCCTCTTTCAATGACCTGCACTATTAGTAATGCCACTAAAATTTCACCAGATTCTAACACACCCGCAACCTTTAAGAAAAAAATAGCTTCTTCACAAAAGAGTGATTTTAATTGGATAATGTCTTTTAATCTCAGAAGTTTCAATACCATATATAAAATATTGATGGATCAAATGTTCAGAATTCATAACAAAATATTCAATAATATAAGTTGATGGCATTCTTGTCAAAATTTAGTGACAGATCATCCAGCAAATTTGGAGAAAAAAATTGATCTTTCAAGTGTGAGAACAAAAGTTTAATCAGAAGTGTAAAATTAAGTTCAAACTAGGTATGTTACTCGAATTGTTCATCACATTTGATAGAATAAAAGGAAACCCTCCAAGACTATCCAAAAACTAAAAAGACAGGAAGGGATTGTGATTCTAAGTATATTTATTTCCAAATCTGAAAATAGGAATACAACTTTGTTTTAAGGAAATTCAAATACTCTGTATGGAATAAAATGCAAGCAATAGATCCAAAATACTTGGGAAGTTATCAAATAACAACACCAAAACTCAACAACCATAGACAAGCTGAAAAATTCGTTACTTTATCTTATATTCCACACAGTAAGAGTTAGCTCAATGCTAATAAGAAATGTGAACAAAATTCTCTCAACATTAACAAAATCTCTCAGCATGTGAACACTTTTACTTACAAAAAGCTCATCTTGTCTTTATATCCACTTCCTAATGATTGAAACTCTATCACTCATTCACCTATAAAGTGAATTATGCATAAAATAGATTTTTCAAGAAGATTTCTCCAGGCAATGCTAATTAGAAATGTGAACAAAATTCTCTCAACATGTGAACACTTTTACTTACAAAAAGCTCATCTTGTCTTTACATCCACTTCCTAATGGTTGAAATTCTATCACTAATTCACCAATACCGTAAATTATGCAGAAATAGTATTTTTCAAGAAGATTTCTCCAGGAAGCAGGGAGAAGGCTCGCAAAGGTCAGTTAATACCTAAATAAAGCCAACAAAGGTTGATAAAGGATTAAGAAGTCCTAACAAGCTTTGACAAAAGCTGACAAGACCTAATTCGCATGGGATTAATAGAATTTCGAATCTGTGTGAGTTGAGCATAATCCAAATCCCACAAAATAGGCCAACCAGAGAAATTTTAATCCCAAAAAAAATTTAAATTATACAGGGCCTATTTGGTTTAGGTAGAAAAATATGAGTACAAAGAGTGTAAATCTTTTCCTGTAAAAAAACATAATGTAAATATAATTTGATTGTTTGATAGTTTTACTGTATTTAGCTTTTGATGTTTAATTAGATGCTTTAAATCCATGTTAAAAAAGAAAACCTAAAAGCCATTTTTATTGGTAAGCGATGATACACACAGGGCCAACCGGAAAGCAGATCGGAAGGCAGCGATAGCCACCAAGGGTTGACAAACTGACCGTGCATACAGATGGCCGCAAAAGAATTTGCTTGAATGTTTTGTGCAATGGAGAGCCACTATGAGCCACCAGAGGCAAGTGAGGGCCGATTTAGGGTCGGTGTTAGCCGGCGAGGACAAACGATGGGCTGGCATGGCCAATGAAAGCAGCTGGGTGATATGTGTGCGATTATTTTTAGAACGTGTTTTAGGTGTCTTATAAAGTCGCTCATTTTGATCAGCATTTGAAATCATGCAAAAAAAACTTAGTTTTGAGTTATTAATACTATTCCTAATAAAACAAAACAACTGCCCTGATTTTGAGATTGTGGGGAAATAGGAATTTTTTACACCTTAACTGCAGCAAAAAGGCCCCTTAGAAAATGTGATTCGATTAACCATTGTTTCCTTAACTAATTGAGATGAATCTCTGGTAAAGGGTTATAAATTCTTTTTGATGTAAACAAAATGTGATTCAATTACCAATGAATAATGGCCAAAGGCAATCAATGTCACTACAACTGATCACAATATCTCACAAAACATATAACCACTATTGACCAAGTATAAAACTTTAAATATTAGGGGAAATTCAAGTGTAAGGTTCCATAACCTTCTACTTCTTTCCCTATTAGTTTTTACATTCCAGTTTCTCTACATTTCATGTAATTATTGAATGGACATTTAAATTTTATTAGCTTTAATACAATATGATTTTCTTTCTGATGAATGAGAATATAAGTGTTTGTGTTCTGTAATACTTAGCTTTCTTGACCTTACTCTATACATACTACAGATGTGTGTGCGTAATAAGCTTTTCAGCATTTTCAAAACTCGCCAAGGGCAAGGAGAGACCCAATTTGTAAAAATCCTATCAAGTAAAGTATTAATCTCATAGGACATACACCAAAATGGTCAGAGCAACACTTAACTTTTAACTCCTAAGAGAGTAAGAGAAATTTGAGCACTACAAGTTAATTTTTGTAATCTCATATGGCATACGCATTCACAATAAGCGCAAAGATGAAATTTAATTGAAGCTGATGCAATTTGAAGTATGCCTACTACAATTTTTATCTTTTAAACGAAGTTGAACCTGCCAATTCTACAAAAACAAGAGCTCAAATCATTACAATTCCCAGATGAAAAGAGAGATAACTGATATAACAAGTGATTTTCCATTTATTTTTAAATCATTTAATAGCATCAACAACTAGTCTACTGCAATTAACACGTATATATCCATCCCTCTTTAAATTGGAAACCTGTATATAGAGGCAAGAGAAAACAATTATTGAATATATTTGAGGTTGAGGATGTGAGAGTGGTGACATGGATAAGAGATTATTCCCAGAATTGAACTAGCCATCTTAACTGGCTACATCTTAGCATGCACTTATAACGAATATAATTCAACAATTTGAGAAAATAACATCAAAGATGACTTAAAAATGGGGAGCATAAGGAATGGTGAAAGTAAGCTGAAGAACATAACTATATAACGAGCTAAAATGCTTTATTACATATACTAAACCGTTAATATATCAGATTAGAGTGCTTGGATTTTAAATTATTTTAGCTTCTGTATGAAATGCTAACATACTTTATTTTTGAAGATTTCATGTACTTAAACCCCTATGTTACGTGAGACTTGTGACTTGCGCTGTGATAGGTAAAGTACTCCACCTTATGCCCATGTTCTAAAATGATGAGGTAGGATATGTGTGCACATTTGTAAATTACTATCCAATTTTGATTCAAGGCATTTCTTCTCACGCATCTCACTTGATCCATCTCTTTTAATTCATTAAAAAATTTGAGTCCTTAAGCAACAAATGGATAAAAATCAATGAGAAAATAAGATCCACTCCTCCTAAAAAGATGAACAACAAGCATGTGAGTGCTTATATTCTTCTAAAAAGATGAACATCATGCAAATTGTGTAAGTGCTACATTGCTTTTGGAAGATAGAAACACATTTTATTACATATCTCTTACCAATGGGTATCCAATGCATATTAATGGGGTTGCTAACAAGTGCTTAAATTAAATTTTTTGACCATAATAAAACTTGAGCAGTCAAAGGAAGAATTCAACAGGTGTCAAAGAATAAGTCATGTAAAATAATAAGAATAATAATTAAAATACTAAGTAAAATATTTTAGCTTGAAAAAAGCCATTTAAAAAGTATTCCAATAGGGACTAATATTTTAAAATAGCGAGTAAAGCATGCATCTAGCTTAAAAAGGGTGTGAGATTTTTTTTTTAAATAGTAGAAAGTGTCATCTAACTAAGTAGAATTGGTAAACATGCATTTAACATAAAGTAGATAAGTTAAAGATCTATTTAGGTTTAGATGTAATAAAAAATTTAGTTCTTGATGGCTAGAACACCCGCACTTTAATGTTGGCATACATCAGTAAACTTTAAGAAAGTCTCTTCAACTTTTTAAATGGGTACATTAAGGTCATAGTTTTAAAGCATTTTACAAATGCTTCAGTTCACAGCACAAAAGTACATGTTCACTATAATTATGCTACTAGGTTGCTTGACGATGCTTATGAAAACTTTGTAAATTAGCCATAGCATGATAAAACCCAAAAACAAAGAATACCAAAATTAATGTTGGACAAAAATCAAATTGTGGAAAGGCAGTACATTACCTATTAGCCTCTGATACTGACAATCCCCACAAAGCTCCAGCAGCCCTCTCTTGAAGGCCATGAGAGGCATTTGCACAAGCATTTGCTAGTGTAACCTAAATAAAAAAAAAGACAAATGTGCAGGATTGTATAAGGTTGTTTGGCTTACACGAAAAACAAATGTGCAGATTTGAAATAAATGTAGTAGTTTTTGAATATTTGGCTGATCCTAGAAAGTAAAATAGAGAATGAATCAAATGACTCTCTATAGAGTTATTGGCCAGTGATCAAGATGCGAGGGGTTCCCAATGTCTGGCAAGGTGTTGCCAAAGAAATCCAGGCTGATACAAAAAGCTGCTAAGCATTGTATGAGAAATTTTCCAATCCACGATGATGACAGAGAAAAGGCTATCAATCAGAAGCCTGTGACAATGGGAGTGGTGAGGATCAGCATTGAGATTTAAAGAATCAGCTGAGTCTGAAATCATTATTAACAAAATTATTTATACACAGCCTGTAGAGTTGCCAGGGACAAGAAAAAAAGCCAATCCTGTCATGGGCTTGTTGATGCCAATGAAGAACCAAGTTTGCTGGATTATTGGGGGTATCAATGAAAGGATATAGGCTGTAACATGAAATGCTGGTGCAAAAATGAGCTATTTTGCTATTGTAGGGCTTTGAAAATTTAAAAATTGTTGCTAATTGTTAAATTAAATGTAAAAAAAAAAATATTAAAAACATTAACACTAAAATTTTATAAAGTGAAAATAACCGTTCAATTCGAAAGAGATTTTCCTATTTGAAAATGATGAAGAAGCCCTCAATGGAACTTGTAATCAAAGTCTAGCAGAATCAAGCATCAAAGCAAGAAAATATCATGGCATTTGATCTTAGCACCATATCAAGCAATAGACGAACATAATTCAAACATTAAATGTAGTTTTGATCAACGAGGCACAAAAGAGCAACATTTGACAAGCCACTATAACATTTAACTATTTTCTGCCGTCACTCGCTAACTTTAGAGGCTCAAAAAAATTATAAAGAAAATTTGCATTAATCTAATTAATTTATTAATTGAAAGCTCCTACTAGCAAGAGCAGTCGAGAGCAGTACCACTGCAAAAAAGTGAATAGGTAACGCTGGCCAATAGAACAAAGGAATGACTTAACATGTTGGATATTTTATATTTCGTATATAATCAACAAGTGTAAGAAAATAATGTGGCTCCACACGACTATGAGGTTTGGCGAGGTAAAAGAGCAGTTCACATTATGTCCCCTTTCAATCACGTAGACAAGAAAAACAAAGTCCGGTCACATCCAAACATGAAACAAGATGCTGGCTTATACTAGGATTAAGCCGGATTCGCAGAAAGGTGCATTACATTGATTGAAAAAAACTAAACCAAGAAATATTTACTTGCATCAGTGAAGTTGCTGAAAAGGGGGTCATTGTATGTTTATTTTGGTATAATCTAAAGTCAAATCATCATTTATAGTTCAATTAAACACCACTCATTTCCCAAAGCACAGGGCTAGTTTTCTGTCTTCAATAATATATTTTGTTGAGATGGTTTCAATAATTAAGCAAATAAGCATGCCCCATTTCTATTGAAACATGCTGGTCAAAATCACAAAAAAGGGATAGATATGTAAGAATCAAATAAGTATAACAAAACTCAACGGCAGCAAGTTTAGATAACAAGTTCCTAAGCAGGCCTCATCTCCTCCAAACACTCCATGACTCCTGATCACATGGCATCCACTTTCAGCTCACTTGACAAGCCCAATGCAATGAGGAGAATGATCCACAATTATTAGTTTCAAAACTCCAATTTGGCCTATTTTAGTTCAGAGAAAGTGAAGCTAGCCAGCCAGCTGGCCACCACTTCCTAATTTTGGTCCCGCCAATTTCCTATAGTAGCAGCCATGCCACCACCAAGCTGCCACGCGGGCATCGCCCCGCCGTTCGATCCCTCCAACCAGCCACTCCTCAGACTTCCCTTTTGAGCACCACTTGCCAATGCAACCACATTGGCCATTTCTCATTAGGGTACATGTGAGGTACTATAAATCCAATATTCAACTTTGCATTTGGTTTAAGAGTTACATACAAGGCAACAAAAATAAACTGAAGGCTTCCAAGAGCTGAATGGAATGGCAAGTATCGGCACCAGTAGAGTGAGGATCACCATTGAATGGAATAAGGGCGGATGGTTGGTGTCAGAGCAGAGAGGTCAGTAAAAAAAAGGTTGTTAAGACTTTTATCCGTCCCTAGCACAACCAATGAAGTTAAAAAAAATTGCCCGATTAAGGCAAACTTTTATTGGGATTATGAGCAGTCAAGTGCATCTTTTTTCTTAAGAAAGTGCTTTACTGTCTCTACAAATAGAGAGAAAACGAGTCAATACCTAGGTTACGAAAAAATTTTGAACATTTCATACACCTCTTTATTGTGCTTTGAATTCTTCTGTCCATTCACTTCCCGCTATGGATTCACATCAGCACATCAATGGACAAATCTCATATTTTAATGGCAATCATCTTCCTGAGCTATTATCCAGAACGTAATCACATCTGCGATCAATGAAATATCAAAGATCCCTGTGAGCTTTTGAGTGATCAAAAAAATAGATTAAGAGATCATGATCGATGTATCCCATCATCAAAAAGGCATCAAATAGGCCTAAAACTGTTTGGAAAATAACAACTAAGAAATTCATTGAAGTTCAACTTTGCCATTGGCTCTGATTTATCTTCTTCAACAATGTCTCATTAATTTTTATTGCCTTAGAATTATGATGCTATTATCGAGGACGTAATTATGTCTGCTAACAATGAAGTCTTAAAGATCGCTTGTGAGCTATTAAGTGATAAAATAAATAGATTCAAAGATCATGATTGATGAATTCCATCATCAAAAATGCAGAAATTAGGCATATAGCTGTTTGGCAAATAACAGCTAAAAAATTCGTTGAAGTTCAACTTTGCCATTGGCTCTGATTTGTCTTCTTCAGCAAAGCCTCATTAACTATCTTGTATTTTCTTAACATTATGATGCAATCTTCAATAGTTCTCTCATATATGCAGCACTCCTCCACTTATATATAATTGCATGATTTGTAACTCTTGAATCACGTCTTTTTGCCTTTTGTTGATATCTAGATATAAAATATGCATTCATTTCGGCCTTGTGTGGTGACTGAGTGCAGGGATTATATTTTCAATTTTCAAAGACGACACATGTAAAATATGCCTTGTGATTACTGAAAATATATTTATTTTCATTTTTGCATTATCTAGCTTATACATTTTTTCTTGTATCCCAAGTTTATAGCTAGATCTTTGATAGACAGGTGAACTATAACAAATAATTTAATTAAGGAGGTTTTATAGCTTATACAATATAAAATGTTTCGGGTTTTAGTACTGTTATAATTTGATTGCTGTTTCTTCAGCTTCACCGAATTAACCTTATGATCAAGTGAGATAATTGAAAATACTTTATAATTTTTCTCTGCACAAACATGAGACTTTCATTCTTCTGCTTTTTACTCAAACATGATGCAGCTTGAATTTAAAAAAAGATTAAGATTCAGGGAAATCTAGAAAAACATCCCCTTCTAATTAATTATATACAAAAATTAAAGTACTACAGAAAAAGAACCAAACTAAAATAATATAAAAATGATAGCACAAATATATAGTTAGAGGATAAAATCTGAAGTATTTTTTAGCAAATTCAATGATTTTCCATGTTTGCATGAAATTTATCAGCTATGTTTAAATCAAGTTGTTAATCAATAAGTCATTTGGAGATTTGATCCTGATTCAAGTTTTCATATGTTGGCATCGTTAAGGTTTGTAGGCTTTGGTGTGGAAAAGCATCAAAAAATTATCATGAGATCCTAAAAATTTAAGTGTAAAATAAGATATGAATGCAAAGTAAGCTTTTGAGGTAAGCCCTCAAAATTCCATTTTACTGGAAATCCCTTTATGCCAAAAAATAATAATATTTCCTTTTATAGCCTCAATCGCATAATACTTTAATGAACCTTGTTGAACCAATGTCGACTATGCATACTAATGTTTAACTTCTGACAAAGCAGCATCAATCTCATACTCACTGCCAGACCACAATGGATTTTGTCAAACAACCATCGAACTTAATTAAACATTGTCATATCAATGTAAATTTTCATTGAATCATGATTAGACCTTGTGTGACACCTGTTTAACGTCACTAGACAAGGAAAGACATCACTAAACCATTGTACAACCCAACTCAAGCTAGAACTAAGTTTTATAGAACCATCACTTTTCACTTTAAGAGACTTTGCAGAATGTCATAGAACAATCACTCCATTGGCAGGGTTCTGTGGGAAAACCTATGCTCTAATAGGCAAGATATTTCTCAAGGTTCTCCGGAAAATTGAGGCAAACTACAAGAAAAAGCAAGAAGAATTTGTGAAGATACAAGTGCTTGTTGCTAGCTATAAGGGGCATTATATGCAAATCAATGCGCAATACCTTCCAGATAGCTATCCCAACACACCAAATGCTTTTTTAATTCCAAGCCAATAGAGTGATTGTATCCATATGGGAAAACATGGTAGCATAAAAGGAGAGTTCTAACCATGATGAAGGCTCAATAGCATCTTCCAAAATTTCAATTGTCATTTTTCCAAGATGACAGTGCCCAAGTCAACTGCAAAAGCACCTGAAAATGCTTGCTAATTTCGAAAAACCTTCATTAGTGACTCAATTACAAATAAGCTTTAAGTAACTTTGTTAATTTACTCATTCAATTACAAATGCAATTGTTCTTTCATTTGATCTTCCATAGAATGCCAATTGGCAATCTTTTGATTACATCACATCGCATGCATGTAAGCCTCTTATCTCCCAAAGGTCAAAACAATTCTCACATGAGTAAAACTCGGCACTCAGGTAAAAATTCACAACACTTCTAAAGAAAAAGTTCATACGTGAAATCAATCCCCAACTTGGCTTTTGAATATTGTTCAAATTAAAATGGTTTACGATAAGTTGATGAATTTAACAAATGATGCATTCCCCAAAAACTCATACTTGCAACCCAAAATTGATAGCCTGATTCAATACTTGTAGCTTCCTAGAAGCTTGCTCTAACCAAAGTAAGATGAATCCAAGTGGAGAAAGAAAAACAATGCTTGTCAACTCATTAAAGAATTAATGAATTGAAGAATTAAAAAATGTTAGCACAATATACTAGAGACCAATGAAAAAAATATTTTAAGCACAAAAGGCTCAAAACATCAAAGTTTATGTTGATGCATTGGTTAAGAAGTAGATCTGGATATGGGCCAAATCAGAGCAATTCGTGTCATCAAACACTAGTTACGGCCCATGGCATGTTCTAATGGTCGAGTTACATACTATGACATGGTCGAGTTACATACTATGACTTGAACTCGACCCTATAACAGGCTATGTTAGGTGGGACAACCCGATAACTATAGATTTTATTTTTAAAAAATAATTCAAATCATCTGAAAGATATAATAACTAATAAAAATGAAAAATATTATTATAATTTATATAATACAATTTTAAAATTGATTTATCCATTTAAAATTTATCATAAATTTAAATAAATATACAAAACTATCATATAAACACACTACAATCCCTTTAAAATAACAATTTTCACTTGATCAAGTCGAACTAGGCTTGGATGGCAATAGCTCGTACCTGGCCCGCAAGTGAAGTCAGGTTCGAACAAACTAGTTTTGATTCTTGGGCAAAATTTATAGCCCAAGTCTAGCCTTTTCATGTTGGTCCATTTGGTCAAGGTGGGGCACCCATACCCAAATCTAGTTAAAAATCATAATGAAGAACGCCTAACTGACATAGAAGAAGCTTTCAAGACATTGTAAAGTGATAACATGAAATTAAACTTTAAAAAGTGTGCTTTTAGGTACAAATTAGAAAACTCTTAGGTATGTTATCAGCACAAAAAAAACCCAAGCCAATTTTTGTAAAATTCCTGCTATACTTGGAGCAGGACCATCAAGAAACATTACAAAAATGAAACAATTTGTTAGACACGAAAAATCTCAATCTATTTATCTCAAAGTTGGGCGAGAAGTGTGATCCATACTTTAAAGCCTTGAAGAACAATAGAGCTTTTTATAGGTTCGGGCAATACAATCAAGTCTAAGTAGCTAAGACAGTGTTTAACGCAACTCCTAACTCTAATGTTACCTCAATCAAATGAATTCCTTTACCTATATTTGAAAGTCAGGTGAGGCCATAAGCATTAATTTAATCCATAAGGTGACTAATACAAAAATGCATATTCACAATTAAAATCACATAATAGTTAGCAAAACCAACTATTCCCTTAATAAAAAATTATTCTTTACTTAAATACATTAAGAGACTACCCCAATTCTTTTACTCACACCATTAAAATTTCCATCGATCAACCAATTAAATTAATTATTCAAAAGCCTGATTGGATAAATCTGCATACTATGTGTAAGTGAAAAACTCATTGCATTTGATATAGATTTTATCCTTAAGAATGTTATAAAAGCACAAGCAATAGTTGACTACGTTCATAGAGACCAACAAAACTCAGCAATATAAAAATAAGCTAGTGCTACTGATTTTTTGCTTATATTTATCAATGGGGCCTCAGACGTGCAAAGAGTAAAAGCAAGGATATTCCTTGCTAGCCTGGGCATATAACTTTACAGTCTTCTAAAAAAGCTAGCAATTCCAACTATGAATAACCAGATCGAGTATGAAACACACCTAAATGGACTCATATTGTGGCTTCAAGAGTAAAAAAAAACAGCAAATTAAAAGTATTTTTTGATACTCAACTAGTAGACAATCAAATTCAAAGAATATATGAAATCAAGAACAAGTGTTAGAAACTCAATTTAAAATGGTTCAAGATGATATACCAAGATTTAGTGATTTTATTATTAAATATGTACTAAGAGAAAAAAATCAAATGGAAGACCAAATAGCCAAATATGATGCCCCTTATGCTACTCACACAAGAGGAATAGCGCAACTAAATATTTGGAGTCGAAAGGTTGTGACAATGAATATTCAAGACTAAAGAAGTTTGATACAGAGACATTATGGATTTCTTAAAAGACAATATCCAAATGAGTAACAAATCAATAGTCAAGACACATGTGAACCATGTTAAATAGTATTTTCTATATGATGGCACCCTCTATAGGCAGCCCTACGAAAAGATGAGCTTGAGGTACATCATTAAAAAGAAAACAAAAGAAATCCCAAGTGAACTACACTTAGGAGAATGTGTGAATCATTAGCTAAAGAAAGCCTAGTTCAAAAATTCCTTAGACAAAGCTATTATTGGATGTCTATAAAAAAACAACAAGTAGATAGCTCGAAGTAGTAAAATTGCTAAAAGCACACAAAATCACTCAAACATTGGAGTTACCGATTCAATCCATTTCCAATTTCTTCCAAACAACCAAAATTTATATTAGTCTTAGTTGACTTCTTCACTAAATGGGTTGAGGCAATAGCCCTAGTTAAAACAATGGTCGAGTCGATCATAAAATTCTTTGGAAGCAGGTCTTCCTAAGATTTAGGATTTCTATGGCCATTATAGACAATAATGAACCCCAATTTACCTTCAAAATTTATAAAATTTCATGAACAAGTTTGGAGTACAACAAAGGCTTGCATTAATCCACCGCCTATATCGAATGGACAAGCAAAGTAGCAACTAAAAGATCATTAAATTCATTAAGAAAAGGCTCGACACTCATGGAAAAGCTAGGATGACGACTAACCTAAATTGGGGCCCTATATGTCTACACTAAACTCAACACTAAGAAGGTCCCATTATTCATTGTTTTTGGGGAAAAGATAGTAGCCCTAGGTGAACTAGTCATTCCTACCATTAAAACAAAAAGAATATAAATAACCTAAAACATAACCTCATTGAGTTCACATCCACAAATGATAACGCTGGAGATGCACTAAAAATGTTTGAAGAACCATTATCTTTAAAAAAACAAAAAAGGTGAAAATCAAATTAATAATTTATAAAAAAATTTATACACATAACGTTTAACCCGATTGATCTAGAGTCTCTCATGAAAAGTTGAAGCCAAACAAGGACATACTCATTATTATAAAAATTTAGCTAGCAATTTTGCCTATAGATTAAAAATTTATGAAAATGAATTCTCTCAAACCTTTAATTCTTAAGGGGCTGTTTAGTATAAGGTAATCTGAAAAATTTGAGTGTAAAGTAATCTGATTACAATGAAATTTGATTACAGAGTAATCATGTTACTTTACTGTTGTTTAGTAATTTTATATAAAATTTAATATTTTCTATTTGACATAAAGTAATTTATGAGTATATTGTTTTGAGTAAACTGGGGAGATAAATTTACCCTCCTAATATATTATTTTAGGATGTGTTATAAAACGAAAGAATCGTTTGAACGAACGAATAACAATTCGTCCAATCGAATCGTTCGAACATTTGTTCGTTCGTTGGAAAGAATCGTTTGATTTGTTCGAACGAATCATTTGATTTGTTCGAACGAATTCGTTGAAGAAGATGCCGAATAAGCCACTTTATTCGTTTGAATGCTTCCTCTCCTAGCTCAGCTACATAGCTGCCCGCTCTCATGTGTGTAATCGCGAATTACGCCCGAATCAAGCACAACTAAATTTCATTGTTTATATATATATATATATATATATATATATAACGCAAAATCAAATCACAGTGTAAGAGTTTTTTAGCTTTTTATTTCATACAAATGCCGATAATCTCAATTTACCCGAAACAATTTTGCTTTACCCTACTTTTACCTTAAACCAAACAACCCCTAAATGTAAAAAAGTTTTATAATTAATACAACAAGGGAAAAAAAATCTTGGTGTGACAAACATAGAGACTACAAATTCCCAAGAGTCATACATCAAATGACTCGATCAACAATGTCATGCTAGAACACTTATTTACAAAAAGGGCTTCTTAGTTATTTATTTTACTTGTTTAATTATTACTATAGCAAACTTGTTGACATGACCCCAAAGTGTGAAAAATGCTTTATGTTTCTATTTACTTTTTGAATGTCCAAACGATATGCTTATTAATCCTAATACATTAAAATGCTTTGTAAATTCAAATTAAGGCTACCTACCTGAGTGGTTTATCACCCAAGATAGTAACGAGTATACTTAGATAAATTTCTAAGGTGAGTTGCATACATGGAACTAAAACGACTCCTTGTCGACCCACTTCCTAGCTCGTGGTAGAGACCACCGAATGACACTAGAGCACTAAACTAGTAGTTACGAAGTTAACTCAAAAAGGTTCTTGTAGATGATAACCTAATGTGAGTAATATAATGAAACTTAGCGAAGTTCAATTACTTACTAGAACAATAAATATGTATTAATTAGATACTAGCATGAAAAACAATCAATAATAATGCAAAGAAACAAAAGCTACACACATCCAAGCATATCAGCAATACATACAACACTTGCCCAAGAAATAAAAGTTAGAAATGAAAACAAGTTCATATAAATGCTATATTTAACTTAAAAATTGATCATTCATACATATAATTTTCACTCACTCTTCTTATAAAGCTTGTGATCCTTGAAAGGGGGAACACATTGAAATTTTAGTTAATTGAAAATCTAGTTGATTCAAGTCTTTCATCCCAAATGAACCTTGTCTTGGCTAGGACTCAAAGTCAACTTTCAACACTCCTCCCTATCCAAATTTCTAGATATAAAAACTCATTCAATAGTAAAAGGAATCGGCTTTATTGTACCAATTCATTGCATTAATATATTGTTCAAACTACTAATGCTTCATGGCGATGCTCTTCACGTCTGGGGAAAAGGTTGAGGAGCACGCAGCTAATTTAAAATGAATGACACTATCCCTTAACTCAGCATTTTCTTTGGTAAGGCTAACTTATTACATATGGCCCCAATCCTCTTATATTCATTTATTTATTTCTTCTCATCTATGCAGATCATGAGTGTGGTTAATCAAGTGTTAAGTCGTCAAAAATATGGTCCTTGTTTTTTTTTTTACTTTATGAGCTAACTTGCCTGATTAGACATTGAACTCCAAGAGTTTCTTGGTCAAACCTTGAATGTATCTTCTTTTTGTCTTATTCTAGAAGCCCTCACAATAAAAGGCCAATAAACTCTTCAAAAATCTAAGAGCCTCCCTTGTTGTCAACAATTCTTTATTGTCTATCATTATCAGATCCTAAGTCTTTGTGCCTTTTGTGTTCATAATAATCAAGATCTATTTCATCCTCTTGAGAGTCTCATCTCTCTATGGAAGACTCTCGCTAAAGTAAGGATAGGTCAAGCCTAGTACATATGGCAACAAGAATAGATTGGGGATTCTCACTTGTTGCAGGGGGGCTATATGGGATGTTCACTAATAGCTCACTCGAGTCTCTTATAATGCTTACCGGAACACTTGGATCATATATAAGTCAGTTATAATCCAAAAAGCACATGTCAAGTAAACATTTACTTAACTCGAGCGCCTCATAAACTTGTTTTTTCGTGCCTCTCCTTTAAAATGAATAAACTCCTCATCACATGCAATATCTTCCTCAATATCAGTTCCCACCTTTGTGGCAAATGTTTTGGTAGGATCTTCAAAAAAGTTTCCAATTTTGGGGGTGAATCGGAACTCACTTTTTGGTAAGGAGGTCAAGGGTGGTAGCTTCACTACCAAGTCTCATTTACTAGTGTTAATGAAAGCTTAAAGCCAGGATTCTCAACACCTTTGAAAAACATACAATACATCATACCTTACTTTTCTAAAGTCCACATCAGGTTGATTATCTCTACATTCTAGTATTTATTGTGGTATTGATTAATATGCTAATGTCTTATAAGAATCAAGCATTTTAGTATAAAAACTCGAACTTATAGCCATTGACTGAAAGGCAGCCCAATGTACTAAATAGGAACCTTCCTCATCAGCATATTCACAATTCCTCCCACTAGTTTTGGTTGCACCAAGGCTGTGCTAAACTTCAAACATGATTGAATAATCAACTCATATAGAGTACTGATCATCCATAATAAGTTGAAACCATTTTGAGTTAGCACTAACCCAAGGAACACAAGTCTCATTTATATGACTCAACAAGGATAAGCATAAGCCATAATAAAACAATTGGGTGCTCATGAAAGTTTCTCCTAGTGGGAAGCTCACATTTGATCTTTCTTTAGTTTGTGCTATTTGTAAGCTCACATGATCAATGATCGCCCAAGAGTTCTTAAGATAGCACTCTAAGTATGTAAAACTGAATCAAGAGATCGAAAAGCTCTTTCGATTATGCATAAGTTTGAATACCATGTTAGAAATAGTCAACTTAGATGTAAAGATCTTAGTTCTTCTCCATTGCTCAATATCTGCTCCACAGAGGCCATGGACATTGAAGAAGCACTCAGAGATAGCATTAAGGATTTTTTAGAGAAAGGGCAGAAAACTCAGTAGTAACAAATGCATGTCTAAATATCCCTTCAATTCCCATAATATTATTCGTGACATTCTAAAATAGTTTATTTAAATTTATATGAGAAATTGAAATAGAACATCATATTGGAAACCAATTTATCTCAAGTTTCACATTTTTTCAAAAATACCTAAAAATTTTAGATATGCAATCTGATGTATGTTTTGGGTAGCTCAAATGAAATAGGTGTTAAAACCTAATGAAAAATACTTTTGATAGACCCTAAGCTAAATAAAGTGGCAATAAAACAAAGCTTAAAACTTTCATTGTTATTCTAAATGCTCATTTGGAAAAGAAAGCACTCAGAAAAATACAAGCGAGTTGTTATAAAACTGATGATCACTAAGCAAAAAAGACATTAGTCAAAATTTAGTAAAGACTAAGCATCAGTGTATTGATGAGTTTAAATACTTATAAATTTGCATTCACATCAACTTAAGACACAAATAAATGAATAGTTTTCATCCATTCCTTCCAAATCATGTACAACATAGATTTCTTTCATAAGAAAACAAAATATAAGTACATTAGAAATACAGAATATAAAGATTCACAAAACTTATTCTTAAGATTCAACTACTGTTGCTTACTAGCTTACTAGTTTATGAATGAACTTTCCATAGTACTTGTAAAATTTGTGTTTATAAAGGTAAATAGTTTATAACATTATGTATCTATATTTTCCTCTAACCACAAATCTCATCAAAGTCGAGCACCTTAATGCATTCACTGGAATCACTTCAATAGTTATAAGGTTCTCAAACAGTGCTTCTTACAACCTGCAAAAATTTTCTGAGTCTCCAAGTTACTCAGCCATAAGAGCTAATTGACCATTTCAATTTTGGAAATTAAATCATAGAAAATAGTCGATGTTATTCTTTAAGCTCAATCTAGAACTCTATCCTTACAGCTCCATTGCATGGCACTAGATTTCACAAAGAAATTCTTAACAAAGTCATAATAATCATTTGAGTGATAAAAGTTGTAACACATTATGATGCCTTTATGTAACCAGCTATACCCATTGATTGGGAATTTTTCCCAAAATTACAATCCTTTCAAAGAGTATATACACAAATCCTCTTAACGAGATCCTGATCCCAAGAGCACTCTATGTTAAACTTCTTTTTACAAAATGATTGCCCAATTGGATCTTTACTTGAATCAAGCTACAAGATTTGCTACTATGTTGCAGTCTTTCAATACGTTATTCGCCAGATATGCTCATGAAAAATCATGCGCATTTAAGACAATAATAGCATTGACCAATACCTTTTGGATAAATAAACATGATGTGTATGACCAATTGGAAGTCATCAATTGCTCTCAACTTGGGACCCTTGAAAAAGTTTGGATGAAAAAAGAGGTATTTATCAAATTTACAATTTTTCGCTACTTATCATATGCTTAAATTAATCAAATTGCTGAAGATAAAGTTAAAAGTGTTGATTAAGGATGATTGATCACATTCAAACTAACTTGAAATTAACCTAGCCGAAATAAACTTGAACCATGCCATATTTCTAAATTATATAGGTCAAATTCTATAATCCGAACCCACATATGTACTCAACTTGACTATTCTTCGAGTTAATCCTAACATGGATTTTCAAGTTGGGTTCAGCCAACTAAGAAATTGAGATATATTGACATTGACAAATCAATTTGAGCAGAAATTCATGTAGAAGTACTTTATTGATATGCAAAAGTTCAAATTTGGTTGCTTATTTCGGATTGTTAAAGGATAAAAATTATTAAAAGCAAAATATCAACGATTTAGTTTTATACAAAAGCAAGTCATGCAGCACTATAAATGACATACACTCACTCCAAAGCATATAGAGCTAGCGAAACCATGTATTTAAAGCAAGAACAAAACTGGCAAAGACATGATAACAATTAAAGCCTAAGACAGCAATACTAGTCGAAAGATCACAAAATACTCATAAATTAATAAATCATTTTTCTCTTTTCTTCACAACATGTTGCCAATGTGCTTGAGTGTTATGATGAAGTTATGTTGTTAATGATTCACTCATGTGAGAGATTTTCAAAAAAGAATAAATAGAATCTTTTTATAAGAAAAACATCTAGACACTGACCAAGCTACCTAAAGATTTGAATATGATATGAAATAAATTTATAAAACATGAGGAAAAGTTTAATGAAAATAAATAATACAATTTGGATCTATAATTACAAGGCTTTAGAATGTATTGAATACTAAATTTTATCATGAATTTATGCAATGAATAATATAATTAGTTTAAAGCATCGTAGCTACAAAAGACATACAGCTATAGTAACCAAAAGTCAGCATGGCACTTCTTCAAGATGAACCACCCTAACGCTTTATTGAATTACGAAATAAAATCTTACGCATAAACTAAAAAAAAATATTTATGATTGAAGAAGGCCCTCAATAAAAATGCTATAAATTTAAAAGTTCTTGCATATATATATTAACAAAAAAATAAATATTTTGCTATATTACTAATATATGTTTATAAATGTAGATGACATTAGCAAATATAAGAAAACTAATTATTTGAGAAGGTGAATATCAAAGGAACTTATATTAATCTACGAGATGCAAAGATCCTCGAATAAAAAAAATAAATAAATAAGAATAGAGTTTTGCAACCTATTGCAATATCACTACATTGAAATGGTGGTAGATAGATTCAATATGAATGACACAAAGATGGTGAGCAGCCTCTCACAAGTCAAGATTGCTAGATTATCCTGAAGCCATTTTTAAATGATTTTAAATAGCATGCAATCAGACTCATTATGCCAGGCATCATTGGATAAAGCCCACAACAACCCAAGTAAAAAACTTTCTGCTATCTAAGATTTATTTCTCCCTTTAGTTGGTATAATTGCAGTTAAGTAAATACAATGCACAGACAAAGATTTGCATTGAAGTACTTATATTTTCACTTCATCTTTGATGTGAGGAAATGACATTTTAAAGGAGGTGGCTCCAGAATCCTTAATCTATATAAAACAGCATCAGAAGAACAATGCCAATAAGGATGATGACAATGTGCACCAAAAACAATAAAGCAGTAAGGTAGTATTCGAGTTGTAGCTTGCAGTCATTGTGGCGTGCTCTTGTCCATGCATGAATTTATTTTTCTTTTCTTTATTAAAAACTTATTGAAATTAAAGGATCATACAAAGGGAGTATTCCCATAAACCTAGGCCCCAAAATAATTGCAAAAAAAAAAAAGAATAAACATGATCCTCAATCTGAATCAGCCTCACCATCCTTTGAAAGCATACAGTATACCATCCATCGGCCATATGGAGTAGCCCTTAAATGGCAAACTCAAAAAACATATTCAAGTTATTGTTTCCGTTACAAAGAATAGAGCACCTTAACCTTTGCATAGCCCAGAAGCAAAGGCCCAAAAGTTAGCCTCACAAGGAGATCATTAATCAATTGTCAAATGCCCCGAACATTGTAGGCTCCAAAAGCATGGTCGTGCACACACATGACACTTAAAACCTTAATAGTAGGAATTGACAAGCAACAAACAATCAAATTCAATGAGATGTCAACCATTGTGGTTTGAGAGATAATTTGGAGAGATTTTGTTTATTGCACATCGGCTATATATGTACTATGATCCTATACTCTCTTATATTGTACTTCTGAATCCTAAGATACTTCACTAAGAAATGACTAGTGGTCTTGCAATTTGAGAGATATTTTGGAGAGAATCTCAAAAACAACCATCTACCTATTGCTAGAGTATCCCATATCAATCACAACCTGCATTATTAAAAGATCGTATGTGAATTTTAGCTCAATCAAGATCCCAGGTTCAAAGAGGTGTGATAGTTTCCTGGAAGGGAATCAAGTTGTAAAGGTTTCCCATAAATAGAATCAAACAACTACAAGAATGAAGTTAAGGATACAAAAATGAATTTGCAATTGGGTAAAATCCATTTGATTGGTGACACCAAATCAAAGTCAAAATCTGAGTTTCATTAGAATGAACTAGTATGAAAACTCCTCACCTGATTAAAGGTTTGGAGAGCATTCACACACAATCTTCTCCATTAGATAATTCAATAAACACGTGTACGCAATGAATAAGACCTGTTGACTAAGCCCCTGAAAAAATAAACTATTATATTGAATGATGAATTGATGTTAAGACAAGCCATTCATAAGAGAACTTTCTAACAAGCAAAAATCCAAGCGAGTTGACCAACTCAAACCTCATCCTTAGAAAACTAGAGGTATGTCATTCACAAAATATAGCTAAAGATTTAATGACAGAAGTCAGAGAAGGAGACGAGAGTTGCCACTCCAAATAAAACTAGAACAAGAGAATATTGAACCAAACGAAAGGTGCCCTGGCAGCTAGGCTCAACACTACCGCTCCTACCTCACAACTAGCTGCCAACAAGTTAGCCAATGATGATGGATTCCATTCATAACCTCTGACAAGAGAGTGGAGTGCTAGCAACAAAAACGAATGGCACCCCAACCTCAGAGCTAACTATCCAAACAGCAAGACACACAAAGGTTCATCATATCTATTGCACATTGATTAAACCCTGCCAACAACAATGGGGCAACAAACCATGACCAAAGACGAACCAAAAGAATCTATCAAAATGGGAAAGAGAGAATTGGTGAACCTACATCATCATCGGTTGATGAAGCCATTGTCAGCATCAACAAGCTGGAGTGGGAAAAAGGCCATACCACACCATCATTGAGAAAATCTATATCAAAAAGAAATGCATCAAATAAAAGGCACATGAAGCATTAGCCTGCTAGAGCCAATCCATCAGAGGTACCCTAGGTGCCAAATCAGCAATGGCAAGAGGATAGAGCAAAGGATGAGGCAAGTATGTTTCCACCGGGCGCACGCAGACACACACACACACAATAATTGTTCATGCATGAATAGCATTGCATTTAATAATAACATGGGAACATCAACCAAGGTTGTTTTATATATTTCTGTATTAGGTAGTTGCCATGAACATTCTATTTTATAAACAGAAAAACTATATTATAAGAAAACAGTAACAGTTTATTGAAATAGAATATACTTTGCCTCAAAAGCTTTGGAATGCCAAGTGTTATATGACAAATGATTCATTCAATGAGAAGGTACTTGGCAGTCTAGCTCCTAATGGTTACCTCAACACTTACAATTTCCTTCGTTTGTTCACCCTCATTTATTGTACTTGATAATTTGTTATGATGTTCAAACAGAACAATTGGAACACATTATGTCGCACTCAGGGGCCCCTCTGAAAGTAAAAGTGTGCATAAATATTGGATAATTTGTCTTGTCCTCCACTCGAAACGTTTTAGCAAGAAAATACTTGTTCCTTTTAAATTTTGAGGCATTCATAAACTTATATAAATATCCGACTAAAGTTTACTTGGTCTGCATCTTATATTTTTAGTGCATCTGTGGCTTCATAAAATAGACTTTCAAGTATTAAAATAAATTAATTAGTTTTTGTTCTCTCCTGGTACATTCGTTTATTGCTCCTTAATTTTCATTAAAATCCTTATAAAGCTTGCTTTACTTACTGCATGCTAATTTACGAAACTCATTTTGCCTAATTTTATTGTTGAAAAGGAAGTTTATTTTTCATTCATTTCACATTGAATTACCTAGTGTTGCATAACCCAGATAATTCAAGGCATAATGCCTGCTTCATATTAATTTTTAGACTTTAGAAGCTATGAATTTAATTCCACAAAAATAACCAAGTACAATATCCGAGAGTTTAAAATAATAGTAAATAAATAGCCGAAATGATAAGGCGCACAATTATACGCAATCACACATATATTAAAAAAACATACCAACGCTTCAACACCCCCAGCTGCAGCAATTGCTTCTCGATTTCTATCATCAAATGATAAATTCCACAGAGCACCAGCAGCTTCTTGCCTTAAATAAAAGAAGAATGGAATTAGCTAAGAACTAAAAATTCACTTCAAAATAAACATTTGGATAGGATCGTAGAACGATGGAAACTCAACCATAACAAAGACAAAATAAAAATAATTGCAGAAAAAACCGCAGCCCTTTTTTTTTGTGATAAAAATGTTTATGCCTGAACATGTGAAGAACAAAATGAGGTTCTGCAAGTCATGCATTACACAGCTCAAATTAAAAGACTGCTAAGCAAGGGAGGTACAACCAGCATGCTTTAACCGAAACATGAAAAGCCCAGAATTTCACAGAAAGATTACCTAACGCCTTCATTTGGAGAACAAGTCAGTTGCACTAAAGCATCGAGAGCACCTGCCTCTAAACCCACAGCAGCATTGTTGCTATTGCTATCGCCATGAGCAGCCAAATTAGCTAAGGCCCGGGCAGCCTACATGCGAAAGATTATTCAATATCCATCATTCTGCCTTAAAACAATTACGAAATAGATTTGTCAATGAAAGAACAGATACTTACCACATACCAAAAAAAGGTTTGATCAAGAAAGCATCAATTTATACAAAGTTCTGAAATTTCAAAACTAGATATCAAAACTTACTAAATTTGCTTGAATATGGGCATTTATTATCTCTATTTTAAAGTGCATATTATGTACATACCAAATCAAATATATGTGGTACTATATAATAGTAGTACAACAAAGGTCTAAGAAATCCAAATAACATGGTCTAAACCCAAATGATTAAGATCTTTGAAACTATAAAGCAACTTAAGAACAAGTCTACACTTGACAAAAAATAATATAAACCAATTTAAAAGCGGCCAAAATCATGCCCCAATTTTAGACATCTGTTCAAATTATCCAAATAAGCCAAATTATGTACCCACAGTTAAAATGAATTAAAGAGAACACCCTTGATATAACCCCAAAAGATAATCATAAAGAAGTTAATGAAAATCATCAATGCCATCATTATGAAGCCATTGTCAACATAACACAAAATATTAGGAATAACCTACTCAATTATGATAATCGGACTGATCTGAAATCTTTGCAGACCAAGTCATGAAAATGGATATATTTTTGTGGAATTCAATATTAGGAGCCACAAAATAAAACTGCCACGCTTAAATTAGTAAATTGACCCCAGTTAAGTAGGTGCTGAATAGAACAAAGAGATATTAAGGCAAGAAGCAATCACCATCAAGGCATTCTAGATGAACTCAACAAACTAAAATAAGAAACCAAAACAACTGCACAAATAAAGATCCTGAGGTACCCTTTCTGGTTAAAAACTGAACTTACGGCTAGAAATTAAGAGAAATAATGGCACATTAAATTGCCTTGATTGAATATGTCTACAAACTTGTGTAATCTTAGAATTATGCATAAAACTCCAACAACCAAAAGAGTCTATCATTTCCATGAATACATCACCTCAGCACATCAAGCCACCCAAATAATTTACAACAACATAAATTAACCAAGAAATGTAATACCACAAAAAATAAGATAAACAAAGGAAATCGATGCACTACTCCTTAAGATCTAAAGTAAGAGGTGAATCATGTTTCAAGTATTACCAACTCGACCACTATTACAATGAGAACCCCAAAAGGGTTTATCATCTCTGCAAATATCTCAACGCATCAATCCACCCAAATATATTTTGCAACCACATAAATAGACCCAGAAATGTAATACCACAATAAATAAGATGGAAAGGTAAGTGAGAATGAGGAAGAACTCCTCTCAATGTAATGCAATATATATATTATCACTAAGAAAGCTGATAATGATCCGAAGAAAATCATAACTTACTAAAAATTTATAAGTATGAAAATATGTGCAAATATAATCATTAATGGTAAGTTTTATGAATAAATCTTCAAAATTTAAGTTAAGGGGATGCTGGACTGAATGCTATCAAATAAAAATTAAGATAACATATTATTAAAATAACAATATCATCCAATAACAATGTATCCAAATAACATTGATAGTTGGCATTAATATTTTTGAAGATAATAAGGTTTTTTGAATTTTTATGTTGCTTTGAAATTAGCATTCATCAAAATTATTAAAGATACATGCAATAATAAAAAATACTAATATTTAAACATGTTTTAAAAATTTTAAATTATATAAATTTAAATAATGTTTAAAAAACCTAGTTTAAAGTTTTAAATATACTATTTTTTTAAATAACTAATTTAAAAAAACACTATTTACAAGAAAAAAAAATATTTCAAGTAATTACTAGCTATGAGAAAAAATTCAATAATATGATGACCCTCTTTTTTATCGCAAGCACTCTAGTCACTCTCTTCGTTTGCTAGTGAAGACCTTGGTCACCCAAGAAAAATGCGAAAGAAATTAAAAAAACTTGTGAGATGTCGATGTCGAACAAGGAAAAATTCTTATAGCAAATAGCACTAAACACCACAAGGGCTTCTCCACAATCTTCTCTCTATTACTCTCAATTGATGGAGCAAAATATCTCAACCCTATTTGATGTTTTGAGATGCACTCAATTGAGATGTCACCCAACTTTTTTTAAGTATCATCAATTCAACACACTGTAATGATAGCTTTGTATGATGAACAAATCTCAACTCTCCTAAATTTTTCCCATTGTCTTGTAAAACACTTATGCTTGTTTATGTGGTATTTGTGAGCTCTTGTGCTTGCATGCTTGTATTGAGTCACCAGGTCCCAACAAATTAGTATCGAAGTGGTCAATTAGAATTTCATAGAGATCCCCTTAGATCTAATGGTAACAATGAAAGATGTTGTTACAAACTAGATCAATCTACACACTTTGGGCTTTTGAAGTCAAAATGAAGGTGATTCTCATACAACTGATTTAAACTACACTTTGCTTGGTAAGGGTAGGATGCTTGCATCACTAGCGAAAAAGATGAAAGATGAGAAAATGAGATCTCAAATCCCTATTGCGTTTATCAAGTGATCTTGCTGAATTGTTAGACAGAGAATATCGATACACCGCTGTGATCAAAATTAGAGTCACCTTGCATGATGAAGCGTTTGACAACAAAGCTCTATTACAGACAAAGTCTCAAATTTCATTATATGACAATAGGTAAGGATATTATAGCAAAGTTAGGGTTGAGTGAAGTACGATAAAGATGGTTTTAAATTATTATTATTAATATAGCTAGTGTCATCTCTCTATTAAAGATTTTAATATTCAATGCTACATAGCCTCGAGTTGATTTGCTAGAAAATGTGGCACAAGATCTTTGTTCAAGGGCTTGAAAAAGATGGCCATAAATTATATAGCATGTGTTTGAAAAAAATGGCCTTTTACTTACTTTCATTAATAATTACACATAAATACTTAGGACATTAAGGACTATACTTGTGTTGGAAGGCCACAACATAATGGAATTGGTTGAGGCAAAACAAAATTAGTTTGGAGAGAATGGAAATTATGCTTTTCAAAGCATGTGGAAAAAAAATTTTGCTAAAGTTGCATCAACCATATGTTATATGATCAACTACTCTCTTTGTTCCACCATTGACTTTAAGACTGAGAACAAAATATGATCAAGTACTCCTCCCAACAATACTCAAATTTTTGTTGTTGTCTTGTTGCTAAGATTGGATATGGGTAATTTAATATTAGATCGATAAAGTGCATTTTATGGGATAGAAATGAAAATTAAGGTACAAGGTTTAATATTATAAATCTTTGATGAATCTATAAACCATTTATAGCAGAAATGTGATCTTTGATACAAAAAAGCTCACCTTACTGGGATGAAAAATTATTCCACTAGTATTAATATTAGTGACACTAGACTAGGAGCCTCAGAGCAAATGAAGCTTGAAGTTGACCTCACATTCATTTAGATTCACCTCAAAAAAATCACAAAGATTGGCAAGCCAAAAAAATTTGTAGTGAAAGCACTAGAGAAAACTTCCCTAAAAGTAGAATAAGCCCATTAAAGGTTAGATGCAAAAATAGATTAGTCAAAAAGAGCTATAGACAATAATAAATAGGTGTGCCTTTAATAATGTGTTATCACTCGCTTTGAAACATATTCATTATGATACCACTCAAGCATGTTGCTATAAATGACTTGGGCCTACACAATCCAATATCAAGGCAACTTTCGTCAATGGAAAATTAGAGGAGACCTACACTATGCACCTAAAAGGCCTTCTTTATATAATGAAGAGTTTTTTTATGGATTAAAGCAATCTCCAAGTTAGAAGTATAAGAGATTTGAAGACTTCATGAACCTTCACAAATTTATAAAATATAATATGATTTTTGTTTGCTCAAAAATATTTGAAATTAGCTCATTTGCATATTTATTTGTGTATGATGATGGCATCATTGCTACAAAAAATATTGCAATGATTCAAAAGTTTAATACCTTTTAGGACAATATTTAATATGAAAGAATTGAGTGCATCTAAAAAGATATTTGATATGGAGATTCAAAGATTGAATGAAAAGCTATTGCATCTCTCTAAGAAGTTAAGAATTTTGAAAGAGTTAAAGGAATTCATTAAACATATGCTACTTCAATTGTAACTCAATTTGCATCACAATTCAAGCTTTTAGTGCAAGTATCACATGAAATAAATGCAAACAGGCAAAATGACATTGAATGGCAGAAATGTGAATTTTCAGATATCAACATGAGACTATAATGCACATTTTATGTGTGCAATTTGGTTATCCACATGTCCAATAATTGCACACTTTATCCTTTTTTGATTAAACATTTATTTATTTAATTTCTATGCATATTTTACTTCTTTACTTGGCTCACTTGGTTGTCTTCCCTTCTTATAGTCACAATTCACACCAGTTTAACGATGCCTTCATAGAGTTCCCCCAAGCTCTCTACACTCAATGTTGAATTCTAAACAAATCCCGCTTACCAAGAACAAAAATAACAAGATATTCTCTGACAGCCAGTGAATTCTAGCATGCATTGTTAACTGCTACCCTGCCCAACGGCATGTCATTTTGTCCTATGTCAGAGAGCGTGCCTTGACAACCAATGAGATGTTATCATGTCAGTTGAGTCTCAACAGCTTGTCAATTCATTTTAACACAATAAATACCTCTTTCTTCTAGAAGATTAGGGTTGGATCCACACTCTGCACTCCAAGTACAAGATCATTGTTCCATTATCACAATAATATAACATCTTCAACCTAGAGGACTACCAACAAATTCTGACAAATAAGAGAGCTTAATTCGAGGAACCAATAGAAGTTCTCCCATTTGTTCACTAAGTTAAAGACTATTGTTCCAATACCACAACAAAAGAACATCTTCAACCTAGAAGACTCGACAAATTCTAGCACCCAATGAAGTTTAACCCGAGGAATAGAAATTGCTCCCAGTAACATCTCATAGAGTTTCAAAATGAGACTCACGCGCATGTATTACAACTAAAATTATAACTAAGCTACTATAAACCATCGTCTCTTTTTCTGTGTTTTTCACTATTCTCCTTTTTACTCCTCAAAACAAGTTCAATCACCACATATAGCTAGTGGAACTAAGTCTCTTACACACTGAACATTCATCCAAATTAATTGGTACTAAGCAACGAGAACAAAAACAAAATTCACATCAACTCGAACACGCATGATGATGTCCATATCACCAAGCCATCTTCTTCGAACCTTCTATCAAAGGAAGGGATTCCACCTCAACTTCAAGCTTATATTGGCATCCTAGCCATAGCAATTGAGCAGTAGAGAACTTGAGTTCCAGACACTTGTCGCACTCAAATGGAAAAACTAGCACAAAGGATACTTAAACCCATGGTGTCGAGAGATCCATTTTGAGACCATTCCTCAGGGGTTCAAGTCATCGAGCTTCGAGGTTTACAAAAGCACTACGCATCCAAATTGCTCATATCGATAACTTAGAAACACTCATCTCTCTATAAAAAGTGAGCGATGTGATGAAGAGTAAATTCTTTGCCACAATGCTCATCAAATCACTCAGCTCACCAAGTCAGTTGTAAATTATTTTGTAGTAGCTAGAAAACCTAACAAGTCTTCTCAGCATTTGTTTGCTTTTGAAGTAAGAGGGAGTCCATTAACCGATACGTTGCCAATTTACCCAAACATTGCATGATGTACATGACAAGAACAAACCTACCACCCAACTTGCCTTTATCCATAGCTTCCTTGAGTGGAGATTTTAGTTCAATATCATAAGGAAATATCCAACCACCATGGGCGAGTTACTACACAGAGTTTCCAAATATATTAATATCGAAGATGTGGCAACGTATCAAAGGGGTATTGATTAAAAATCTATGGGAAAGGGTCATTTCAAACACCCAACCAAGTAAATAAAAACACTTTGCATAATAAAACAAATATAAAAACAACTTTCCAAAGGGTAGCAATCGCCCACAAAGTCAAAATAAAAAAAATTTCAACTTGGGAGCCTACCTAAAGGTCCAGCTCATCAATGAATTACCCAAGTTCATTTGCAGCATTGCCAAGCTCAAAAGGAAGCCCTAGTACCAATGGGCCAACAACCACGAAAAGAAGTTCAATAAAAAGCAAGTTTTGCCTCTACCACAACACTAAGGGGCGCAATCCAACCAACTACAACACCCTGTAAACATTTCTCGACAAGTTCATAAAGGAAAGGAAACTCAAGAAGTTGATCCTCTTAGGAGAGGCAATGCTCAAGACACAGCATGGAAACATCAAGAGCTTGTGAATAGATGGAACCCAGCTCTACCTCCGCCTTGAAACCCAGTTGTACCTCCACCTCCACCTTCAACTGCGGACAACATCATCCACATAGTCGAGTTTGAAGCCCAAACTCCGAGTCCTCGTACGAGGATTGCATGATGACTCCCCTATCCCAGTCATCTTCGAGAGTTTGAATGGTGAGGCAAAATGCACCCAAAGTGTGAAGCCTTGTGGCAATCGAGCACTCTGTTAGCATTCACCCAACCTTGTAGCAATCGAGCACTCTGTTAGCATTCACCCAACCTTGGGCAGTGGTAACGTTCAATGATGTTGTCATGCCAAGCTTCATAAACCCTTTCACAATGCCATAATGATGCAAGTCATTATTGGAATCACAAGGGTGGCTCATCTACTCGTTGAACTAGGAGCAATGATAAGAAACTCAAATTATATTCTCTGGCTCTGAACATTTCACTTCAAACCTACAATTCATCAATCAGAGACTCGAGTTTAGCGGGAAAACATGCGCACTTGTCAAAGAAATTTTCCTCATGATCACTTGGGGAATAGATTTGAATTAGAAAATTCAACATAGTTTATGATTATCTAAAGTGCTATCCTTCAGCTACAGTGGTATCAACAGGAGGTCCATGTTAAACAATTTCCAAGTGATCGTATCCACTCAGCAAATGGTCGTCAAGTTCACAGTCACCAAGAAGAGTGATCTAGTCACCTCTCAAGAAACATGATCGCTTAAGATTCACCACCCAAAACAACTCATAGCATCAATAAAAAGCCTGCCTAGATATCGAAGAATGACTCGTCCCAGTCATCCCATAAGGCTCAAGAACGAAAGGTTCCCTACCATCGACTTGGCTCAAGGTAACTCCCTAATTCAATTAATCTAGTTATTATGAAAGTATTCTTTTAATTTTGCTTAATGCACCCAAACATGCAAAGAATCAATCATACAAACAACATAGCGATCTAAGTAAACGCCCTAACTAAACTAACCTAGTTATTATGAAAGTATTCTTTTTATTTTGCTTAATGCACCCAAACATGCAAAGAGTCAACCACACAAACTACATAGTGATCTTAGTAAACAACCCATTACTCAAAAGCTAAGGCAACACTCTCACAAGCAAGCTTTAGCTATTCAAGAGGAAATTTCTAAACTTTTCTCAACAAGATTTATATAGAAAATACATTTTTGACTTAGCTATTAAATGTAGTTATGGTTAAAAAGGTGTAATAGCAAATTTGGGTTGACTTCAAGAAGGTAATCAATATCTTCCTAAGAACTTGTAGCCCTTTATAAACATTGAGGACATAGCTCAATAGTTAGTTACTCCATATTAAGCTTTCTAGATGCCTCCACAAGCTACCACCAAATTAAGCGAACCTAGTTAATAAAGATTAAACTATGTTCAATATGCCACATGGAATTATTGCTATCAAGTCAAGCAATTCGAATTAAAGAATGATGAAGCAACCAATTAGTGACTCATAGATAAGATGTTTTTGAATAAAAAAATCTAGCAACGTCGAAGTCTACGTGGATGACACCTTGATAAACTATCACCAAAAGATGAACAATTTGTCGACTTGAAAGAAACATTTAAAATCTTAAATGCATATATATGAAACTAAATCTTGTAAGATGTATATTTGTGATAATCCTCGAGAATACTATAAGCCCCAAACAAATCAAGATGAACACAAGTAAAGTGCAAGATACACTCTATGCTCAACTACCTAAGAACACAAAAGAAGTTCGTAAATCTACCAGAAAATTTGCGAGTCTCAACAAATTTATCTTCAAGTCATATGAGAAATGCACACCATTCTTCAAAACTGTGGAGTGAGGCGTTCAGTTGGATTGAGCAGTGTCATAAAGCATTAAACAAGCTTAAACAATACCTAGCAAACTTGTCGACTCTCACGACTCCAAAGTCGAATCTAATACCTCAATATGGGGGATGATGAAGAAACAACATGCTTATTACTAATCAAAAAACACAAAAAGCAAATGCCCATACAATTCTACAATTTTACATTGGCCAAGGGGAGTTAACTACTCACTCATTAAGATGTTAGCAATAACCCTCAAGATCTCGTAGAGAATTGCCCAATTCTTCCACTCTAAAATTGTAGTTGTCACTGATTAGCCACTCAAAATAAATTTTAACCAACATGGTCAAGCAAGCCAACTCACTAAATAGAGAGGAAACATTCAGCCTACAACCTAGAGTTAGCACCCTAAAATGCCCTAAAAGCCAAAGTTTTAGTTGAATTCATCGTTAACATCACTTACAATAAAAATAATAACTCAAAAGAGATGGAACTAGCCAAACTAATTAGTTTATTTTCAAAAACAAGGCCTCTGGGATCCCATGTGTGGGTGTCATAATATTGTTGGTAAGCCCCAAGAATGTCACACTCATTCCTCAATCAAGCTTGGATTCTTAGCTACAATTAGTCAAGCCAAGTATAAGGCCCTCTCATAGGTCTCAAACTTGCCATTGGGATGAAACCAATATAAATGTGTTTGTCAACTCATAGTAAACTGTGAATCAAGCACTCAGCACAAATGACACATGCCGCGAGATTCAAAAACTAAATCTTTGGACTGTTCAAAAGAAAGTTACCTTCACCAACGTCTAAATAAAACACATGCCGTAAGAAAACAACAAAGTGGTTGACTTAATAGTCAACTGTGGAAATCTGTATGCCATCCACACTCGAGAAGCACAACATAAAGCACTAAGTCAAAACATCATCTTTAGAGAAACTCAACGAGGCATGGCACAAAAGATTCAAGATTTCTTAAAAGGCAATTCCACCAACTAAAAAGTCAAAGTTTAGGTCCTCCATCAGTCGCACTAAGCAATACATCCCCTATGTTGATACCTCTAAAAGTAGTCCTACAAAAGGACAAGCCTGAGGTGCATCATTTAGAAATAAGTCAAGGGTATTTTTCAAGAACTACACTCCGATGAATATGGCAGCCACTTCGCAAAAGACAACCTAGCCCAGAAAGTGATGAGACAAGGGTGCTTTTAGTCACTCGTTAAAAAGGATGCAAGAAAGTCTTCCAGTGCTGTAAAAACTACCAGAAATATGATAACTTAGCAGCTTGGCAACCCACCTACATGACTTAATCGATACTCTCTTATTGCCCCTTTGCCTTGTATGGTTTAACCTTCAAAAGCTACTTTCTACAAGTCCCAAGAAAAAGAATATTCCTGAGTTGGTGGACTATTTTACAAAATGAGTCAAAGTTGTTGCTCTAGCGAAGCCAACTTCCAAATTCATCATTAATTTCATCTGAGAACATATATTCTCAAGATTGAGTCTCCTTATGGCCATCATCAATAGACTTTAGTTCTTATCAAAGCAACAAGATTTCATGGAAGACCACTCATTTCAACAAATTCACCTTAGTAAAGCACCCTCAAACAAACAAGCAAGCTTAGACAACAAACAAAAAAATATAGAACTTCTCAAAAAAAATGATTGATATCAAGACGGAGTTGAGCCAATGGTCTACCTTAAATACTTTGGGCTTATAGGTCCACGCCAAACTTGGCATCAAAAAAGACCCCTTTCCACTCGCATTCGATTCTAAGGTGGTATAACCCCTCAAGAACTCATGATTCCCTCACCAAAAAAAAAGAATGTAGTCAAGAATTCTGACCAAGACTTCTCCAAGTATCTTGCAAAAAAAAATATCAATCTATAATAAGATACTTAGAGATTTGCACTTATCTACTTTCAACAAAATGAAACATAAAAAATAGGTTCACTCATCACTTCAACAAATTAAGTACGCTAATTTCAAACCAGGAAATTTGGTATTGCAAAAGCTTGAGATCTTAATGCATTTGAGCCAGAATAAATTTGCTCTTAACTATGACAACCCCTTTATTATAAATGAATCGGCTAGTAAATATGCTTACTCACTTATACATGTAACCGAGATGAAATCATTTGTCCTATAACTCATATAACTAAAGAAGTGTTTTATCCTTGAAACTACAAAAGATCAAGATGTCGAAGATGCCAGGCTCAACCGCAACTATGTCATCTATGCTGACTTAAACCCAGATGACACAATTATCACTCTGCCCTCACTTTGAAAAGTAGGCACATAGCTCGGTTCCTTTGTCTTTCCCATGAAAAAAGGCTCATCTTAAAGTTTTTCAGTTCTTTAGTGTTTTGCTACTGAGGTCTCACCCACAAAGCTTGTAATGGCCACTTGATTTATTTTGCTTTAGTTATATGTATTCCTTTTCCCATTAACTCTCTACATTAAACTTGGATGAATTCATAAAGTTGTCAACAATGAATCATTCAACAATAAGGGTGTAACAACACTGTGATACACCATAAACTAGTAAGAAAAGAGTAACTCTATGACTAAGGAAGAAGACTTCTCAATGGAATCATAGTCGAAGTGATCAAAGTATCCAACAAGTCTACCCAATGTTACAAAAGAGCCTATTTAACTCAGTTACACAACATAAATTTACTCAATTAAGGGTACAAATGCACAAATTAAACTAAGTACATTTACAAAAAAAACTTTTATTTTATACAAAGATAAATACATATACAAAAAACTTGCAATCATGCAGTACAACATTAACAAAATACATAGACAAAAGCTCGGGCTACTCAGGCTTCTTTGGATCATCACAATGCTATTGAAGAGAGAGCACCTTCATGTTCTGGTTGACCTTTTTACCATTGGCACAAAGTCTATCTTCCTTTTCGCATCAATTCTGGTAGACTGAGTCATAATCAATGGCAAGTACCTGCTCTCGGTTAACCATGCCTTTGCACGATAGCCCGTTCCTAAGCAAGAAGAAGCGAATTTTGTACGAGTGTCGCATAGCTTGGTTATACTTGTCGGACACTTTGTATTCCTTGATGATCTTCCGCCTTTTAAGCTCATAAGTTGAGCTACTTGGCACAAAATCAACCAGCTTTATCTCAAGTTCGACGATATTTTTGTCTTTCTCCTCAACCTTAGAGTCATCCGAACCACTTTTTTTCTCTGACTAACTAACATCTTATTTTTCCTAGCCTCAGTCTGATACCACCTAGGCAAATCATGGAAACGCTCTATAGACATCTGCTGCAAATCTGTGCACCTTATTCCAAAGTTGCAAAGCCTAACTACTTGTCTGACAAAGTCTTGTTTATACTAATGCAAACATTCCACATCGACGGTGAGTAACATCCCCTTTCATTCTCTTCTACTCCAAAGATCCCTTAAGGATCACCTGGGCCCCCCTAATCTACAAACGCTTTTTTGTTTACCAGGTGAGGACTAAATCTCAACCACCAGCTCATCATTTGGTGCTAATTCCGCAACAGAATGAAGAACCCATGCACGCTCGGAGGTCACCAAGGTTGTCTCTTGCATTAATGAGGGAATGATTGGGTCAATGATGAGGTTCATATCTAGTTCAGAACAAAAAGATCAATCACCTTCTCACCAAAAAATCAACTCTTAACTTGATCAAGTGGTCCACTAGAGACACGACAATGAAGCCGACCACAGTGGAAGCCGACCACAATGGAAACTGACGAGGTAGGGTTTGATTTCAAAACGCCCATCATAATTGCTTCCACATATGCCTCCTATAAGAGAGTCTCATAGCACTACCCACAATAATTAAAAACTATGTAAGTTGATAGCTCAGCTCACTCACTTTTATGATTATCTTGATTGCCTCACTGATTTCTTGCCATGTTGCAGTTGAATTGACTCTTTGCTTGACTTGTCAAAAACTTCCCTTATAATCCATATTTTATAGGCACCTTTGCCCATGATCCAGACAAGAAATAGTACCCATTCCACTATGAAATTAATGTCATGCCTATCCAAGAACTTACGCTAGCCATCCCGAACAAGTTAGGGCACAGGTGGCTCAAAATAGCTCAAAAAAGTTTAGGCAAGCTATTATGTGTGCCAAAAATGGAAGTTTTAACCCATAATAAAGAACTAGGAAAGTTGATAGCTCCACTAAGAGAGTTTCATAGCACTACCCACAATAATTAAGAACTAGGTAAGTTGATAGCTCAGCTCACTCACATTTATAATTATCTTGATTGCCTCACTAATTTCTTGCCCCGTTGCAGTTGAATTGACTCTTTGCTTGACTTGTCAAAAACTTCCCTTATAGTTCATATTTTATAGGCACCTCTGCCCAAGATCCAGACAAGAAATAGTACCCTTTCCACTATGAAATCAATGTCATGCCTATCCAAGAACTTAAACTAGCCATTCCGAACAAGTTGGGGCACAGGTGGCTGAAAATAGCCCAAACAATGTAGGCACACTATGATGTGTACCAGAAATGGAAGCTTGAACCCATAATAAAAAATGAGCGCTTTCAAGTAGATCTCATCTTTTAGAAAATCTAGAATAGGGTGTTTGCTCAGGGTCTCCATCCTCATCTCAACATCAATAAGCATGACCATACTTGTGGAAGTTGTCCTTCAACCGCTTGATGGTCACAATAACCAGTGTAACGGAATGAGGAAAGATCTCACTATCTTCAATATATGCTGCAACCTTTTATCTATGGTTGGGGTATCATCGTGAGCCACCTATGAATGTGTGAAAGCAATGGCAGCTCTCTTTGTCATGTCCATCTCATTGTGCAGGGATGTGAAAAAAAACAAAGTTCTCTTCACTTCTATTTACTTATATTCCCACGACATCTCTTTTCAAATCTCAATAAGGATAAGGATGAGTCACATGCATGCTACCCCACATACATGCTGCCACACATATACTCAGCGCATACAAAAACTTACACGCTACAAACATTAATGCTAAATGGTCTCACTAACTACACACCACTATTACAAAATATGAGTAACGCACACTCAAAGAGTTTAAACCAAAAATACAAATAAGGGTCAACATTCACTCTATCACCATCGAAGTTAGCCATATCTATAGAATGTGTGTCTATACAATAGATTTGATGACAAGTTGTGGATGTGGGCTTTCCTCATCTTGCACAAATCTACAAAACCTTGAATCCTCATCGCATCCAAATGTATCACCCTGAGCTAAACAAAACTCACAATCAACAAAACCCTATAATCTAAGGAATCGGAGACATCCAATGTCTTTAGGTCGGTCATCCATAGATGGTCTTTGGTCATGCTGATTTCAATCTCGAAGGCTCTAAAATTCGCCATGTTGTTGCATTGGTCTAAAAGGCATTCTAGCCTCACAAATTCGAACTTGCACGTAATGACTCAAGTATTAATTAGTAATTCTAGAATCTCTTTAGTAACTTAGTGCTACTTTCCAAATGGCTCATCATGTCTCTAAGCCATATATATGCATCCTATTGGTCAAAATTTTCCTCCACTGAACTAGCTCAATTAGCCAACAATTCAAAATCATGTGCTTGTCGATGCTGAACTTTTAAATAAAAGTTAAATCATTGCCAATTTGAGCTATGGCATTACAACCATGAAGCACTCTTACTCTCTCCAACTCAGTCCCATTTTACCCATTGCCACTCAACATTTGATTTCAATTTTCAGCTAATTGTTCTCCTCCCCGAGTCTTAAATCTCTTGCTTCAACTGATCTAATCACTCCCAAGGAAAAGCTGTCATATACAACACCAAGCACTAGAGGAGCGTACCCTCCCGGGTGATGGCTCCCCAAATAATGTGCTCTTGAGTTGTAGACATTGTCATCGACTGTTCCATGAGGTAATGAATTGAGGTAGCATGTCCAGTGTCAAGCTAACTCAGCTAAGTTGTTATGCAATTCAGGCCACCCAAGTGAAACCTAAGTAGATTAGGTCGTAGAGTGGACCAAAGTCACATTGAGTTCCCATCGATGAGGTTGTGTTATTCATGTTCAAATCGTAGTCAAATCCGGAGTCTCCTCCACTATGCCACTCATACACTCCATTTCCTTCATTCAACTATGTTGATCGATTGATCTTCTTGAATGAGTGTTTGACCCATCTTATTGTTCAAATATATAAATCCACATCACAAAATGTTTCACTACCACAATACTTCCGATTAATGTTCTTTGTATTTTTCGGAGGAACACCATCTTTAGAGACAACATGCCCTATATCTTGTCAAGCCTCATCAAACCTCATAACAACCTTTGACGGGATTGGTTCCACAAAAGCCTAGATGCAAGACAGGGAGGTTACGTGAAGAGGAAGCCCATGGCTAGTGCATTTGCACTGAACATAGCCAGAGGTTGAGCAGAAGCTTTATCATGTTGTGTTTGTATTTTTGAGTTGTGTTGTTTTAGCCCATGTTTGTAATATCATGTGTTGTTGCATTTTATATTTGGTATTTTGTATATTAATGGGATATGTTTAGTTGTTACTCATGCACTTGTATTGTTTTATATTCTTTTTTTTATTTTATTGGTATTGATGGTGTTGTTGTTTTGGTGTATCATTTTAAATAGTAAAAAATAAAAAATTCATACAAATTTGAAAAATTATGGCAAAAAGTTATTAGAATTCTGAACAATGCTTTCTAAAGAACAATGTCATGAAATTGAGTTTTGATACAAAAAATGGTGGGTTGAAGTTTCAAAGTTCTTTTTCTGCATTTGAGGGAGATTTTGAATGGGAAGAAGCTAGAACACAGTAGAAACATGAAGGTGGGGAATGACATCGGATACAAAGATCATACACATTATACTTTACCAAGATTATATGCGGCAGCATTGCTACAATGCATGCTTACAAGAATTTGATGCGGCTATGTGTAACGACGCAAAGTCGTTATTTTGCAAATTAGGTCAATTTTCGATTCTGACATTAGAACCCCGGGGAATTCCAATTTATGGCAAACAAAATTACCAATAGATAGAAATAATTTTAAAGATCAAAGTGCCCTAATTTGAGAGAAATTCGATTAACGGAAACTCCCGTTCTATTTTCTGAATTATTTAAATTCTAAAAATCAAGAACATTGAAATGCGTGTCCAAATTTATCGTTTTCAATATCGTTATATTAAGTATATTATTTAAAGGCTGCTCAAGAAGTTTCATCAAATTCTGAGAGCCGAATTTATCGTGGTGAATTTTTGAAATTTTTAAATCTTAAAAATTAATATAAAATAAAGTTTTACTCCGAATCGAAAATTTTCGGCGCGAGGGTGTTTGTCATGTCATAACACACCTCGTTGCCAAGTTTTGTGGTATTTGGACGTCAAACGACGGAAAAATACAAAAAATTTAACTTTAAGTATTTTTTTTATTTTTTTCTATTTTCTTTTTTCTCTCCTTCCTTCCCTATTCGCCCGACCCTCCCCCCAACACCCTGCGAATCACAGGCTCTGTCTTGCGACGGAGCCTGCAGGCGGAAGGTTCCGCCTACCATGGAGCCCGCCTGCGCCGTTTTTGGCGCAGGAGTCGATCGGCTCCCTCAGCCGACCCCCCCAACCCCTCTCCTCTATAAATAGGGGCCCACCCCTCCCCCTCTCCTCCACACACCCAGCACCAGCCAACAGCTTCCCCTCCTTCCAGCCGCCAGCCAGCTCCTCCTCAGCCGGCCTTCCTCCCTCTCAGTCAGCTCCCTCTCCGGCAGCCCCCAGTAGTCCCCTCCAGCCAGCCTCCCTCCTTTCAGCAGCCTCCGGCATCTCCCGGCAGCCTCCGACAGTCAGCTATCAAGCTGCCAAGACACTCAGTAGCCGCTGCCAGCCAACCTCTTGTCGTTGCCACCTCGGCCAACCATCCGACTACCCCGTTCCAACCCTCCCTTGTTTTTCGGCAATCCTAAAAGCTAAGGTATGAGAGGTTGGAAATTGAGAAAATTGAAGAAAACACTTTCTTGCTAATCTTATATACATTGCTATAATTTATATTTAGTCATTTGCATTTTGATCATTCTCATTAATTAATAATGGGGATAATTCATAATGCTATAAAATGACTACTATTTCCATTTCTATCGTTACTCTTACAATTCAGTAATATTATTATAAGGTACGAACTTAAATCATAATATGAATGTAAAGGGAAAGGACAAAATAAAAAAGAAGAATGTAAAAATCATGAAATATCACCTCACTTTTAAAAAGAGACTAATTTAAAGAAATATCAGAGACTTAAATGCAGATTGAGCGAACTGTCACTCATTCAAGCTGTTGAACTACTGAACTTAAAGATTAAAGGTATCCAGTATATGACTTGCATTACATCTTGCATTTTTCTATTACTGCTATGCTTCGCATATATGCTTTGAGCCAAATTCATTTGAAGTTTGGTTGGTTGTCCGGAACCAACGTAATTTTATTCAGGGTTATTATTGGAAAATGACATCAATAACATTCGGGGTTGTTGCTGTAAAAATGACATCTGCAATATTCGGGGTTGTTATTGGAAAATGACATCAATAACATTCGGGGTTGTTACTGAAAAAATGACATCAGTAACATTCGGGGTTAGTTACTGAAAAATGACATCAGTAACTTTTATTTTATGATAAATACTTGTGCAAGAAATTGTTTGCTTATTTTGCGCGGTTGTCTTACATATCCTGCATTTTATTTCTATCTTACCTCTGCTAAATGTATTTTTATAAAATAATTCGTTATTGTGTACTGTTGTACTTAGATTATTCTCTAATTACTGAAAATTCAAACCCGGTATTGTTTTCTGCACAATACTAGGATAGGTGCTCCTGGAAGAGGTTAAACAAGAACCCTAGTTTTCAATGGATCGACGACGACGTTGTTTTACTTATTTTGTTTCTCTTTTTTTTGTACGAAGAATGATCTTGTAATATGAATTTTGATAAATGAAATATATATTTTACTTTTATATGCGTATTTTTTTCTCTCAAATTGTTCGATATGATCATGCGGTGAACAGTCACCCGATGCCAGAACGATTTCTGTCGAACCGGCATTGGGCTTCCACACTATGCTATCTACCTCTCACAAACATCTCAAAACAATATAGCAAGAGGAAATTTCTTTTAAACAGAGGAAAAGAGATTATCGTTCATCATTACTCCCAAAATGAAATTACATAGACTATTTATAGAAGTGGCTCAAAACCTAGGCGACAACTCCATACACCAAAACAACCTCATCATACCTCATAACAACCTTTGACGGGAGTGGTTCCACAAAAGCCTAGATGCAAGACAGGGAGGTCACGTGAAGAGGAAGCCCATGGCTAGTGCATTTGCACTGAACATAGCCAGAGATTGAGTAGGAGCTTTATCATGTTATGTTTGTATTTTCGAGTTGTGTTGTTTTGGCCCATGTTTGTAATATCATGTGTTGTTGCATTTTATATTTGGTATTTTGTATATTAATGGGATATGTTTAGTTGTTACTCATGCACTTGTATCGTTTTATATTCTTTTTTCTATTTTATTGGTATTGATGGTGTTGTTGTTTTGGTGTATCGTTTTAAATAGTAAAAAATAAAAAATTCATACAAATTTGAAAAATTATGGCAAAAAGTTATTAGAATTCTGAACAATACTTTCTAAAGAACAATGTCATGAAATTGAGTTTTGATACAAAAAATGGTGGGTTGAAGTTTCAAAGTTCTTTTTCTGTATTTGAGGGAGATTTTGAATGGGAAGAAGCTAGAACACAGTAGAAACATGAAGGTGGAGAATGACATCGGATACAAAGATCATACACATTATACTTTACCAAGATAATATGCGGTAGCATTGCTGCAATGCATGCTTACAAGAATTTGATGTGGCTATGCTATCTACGTCTCACAAACATCTCAAAACAATATAGCAAGAGGAAATTTCTTTTAAACGGAGGAAAAGAGATTATCATTCATCATTACTCCCAAAATGAAATTACATAGACTATTTATAGAAGTGGCTCAAAACCTAGGCGACAACTCCATACACCAAAACAACCTCATCATACCTCATAACAACCTTTAACGAGATTGGTTCCACAAAAGCCTAGATGCAAGACAGGGAGGTCACGTGAAGAGGAAGCCCATGGCTAGTGCATTTGCATTGAACATAGCGAGAGGTTGAGCAGGAACTTTATCATGTTGTGTTTGTATTTTTGAGTTGTGTTGTTTTGGCCTATGTTTGTAATATCATGTGTTGTTGCATTTTATATTTTGATATTTGTATATTAATGGGATATGTTTAGTTGTTACTCTTGCACTTGTATCATTTTATATTCTTTTTTCTATTTTATTGGTATTGATGGTGTTGTTGCTTTGGTGTATGGAGTTGTCGCCTAGGTTTTGAGCCACTTCTATAAATAGTCTGTGTAATTCATTTTGGGAGTAATGATGCATGATAATCTATTTTCCTCCATTTAAAAGAAATTTCCTCTTGCTATATTGTTTTGAGATGTTTGTGAGACGTAGATAGCATAGCCACATCAAATTCTTGTAAGCATGCATTGCAGCAATGCTACCGCATATAATCTTGGTAAAGTATAATGTGTATGATCTCTGTATCCGATGTCATTCCCCACCTTCGTGTTTCAACTGTGTTCTAGCTTCTTCCCATTCAAAATCTCCCTCAAATACAGAAAAAGAACTTTGAAACTTCAACCCACCATTTTTTGTATCAAAACTTGATTTCATGACATAGTTCTTTAGAAAGCATTGTTCAGAATTCTAATAACTTTCTGCCATAATTTTTCGAATTTGTATGAATTTTTTATTTTTTACTATTTATGTCATCATCGCCTCCTTCGAAAACTACCTCACCGTCATTTTCAATGAACAGCCGTTCTGCGGTCCAACAACGCAGATGACCCCGACCCACTAGAGCCGGCCTAACATCCCAAACCAAACCTACTAGCCCAATACACCTACGAAGTCCCCAGCCGACATCGTCAAATAGACCCGCCTACACTTGTCGACCTAATCAAGCCCAACTAACTTGATTTGGCCGAAAAAACTGCCTCATCGTCGTTTTCAATGAACCACCATCTATGAATCAGTGTAACCAGTTTAGCCCATACTGATGCGCCTTTTTGCATTTCATGGACCCGGTTAGTGGGCTCAATCAGCAACCCATGATCCGTGGTCCAACAGCGAAGCTGACCCCGACCCACTAGAGCTGGCCCAAAATCCCAAACCGCACCTACCAGCCCAATCCACCTACAAAGGCCCCGACATCGTCAAAACTGACCCGCCTACACTTGTCGACCTAATCAATCCCAACTAACTTGATTTGGCCCAAAAAAATCATTTTTCACGCAATAAACTTCCGGGAAGAGTTACGATTGGATCCAGAGCTCTGATTTCAATGTCTTTTGCTTTGTTGGATTCCTGAAAGCGCATATGCGCGTGAAGGGGTCTTAGCAATCAATTGAGAGGAAAAAAAGTTTAAAGTTTTGACATGTGAACGGTGATCCATTCGCCCTCACGCAAGCTAAGACCTATTATTTTCTTAATTTTAAGCTTTTTAGAATATGGAGTTTTCTTTAGATATTGAGTTATAAGTGCTAACATATCAATTTCAAGTTTTGCATGAGGTTAGTATTCTCGATAATTGAATGAAGCTTCATCGTGACCACTTTGTAAGTTTCTGTGCCACCAAAACAGCCCTCCCATAGTGTTTTTGAGCCACATTGAATCTTAATATAAAATAATAGCTAATTACTTATCTCATGTTTATGATTTGTTGCATTTCTTTGTTTTTTTTAATTTATATGGTTTGTGCCTTTGTGTTGCATATTATTTACATTTAAACAAACCAAGGGCAGCATGACTAACCAAGAATTAACTGGGAATGGGTTAAACCAGCGCATTGGGAATTAAGAGACTTCTATGACTAGGATAAAAGCCCAACTTTGACAAGTCTTAGAAGCAATGCACTTGAGGAATGAGCCACATCCTTAACCACAACTTGAGCATCCATCACCTCAACATAGAACTAGACCACAATGTGACCTTTCACTTCATGCTAGAGATAACTACCCTTATAAGATTAGGCATAACCCAAATTATAGAAATAAAATTCCTAGAGAGGAATAATTTGGGGATGACCTTGATGATGAGTATCTAAGGGGCATGAGATTATGCTAGGATTGGAACTGATCCACTTATAAGAGTGGGTACATTTGAGAAGGAACACTATAAAAGAGACATATTGAGCAAGATCAAAGTAGATGCTCCTACATATGAAAGCACTCATATCCTGATAACTTTTTAAATTGGATGATTCAATTAGAGAAAATTTTCGAGTGGTCTGGTTTAGATGACAATCAACAAATCACATTTGCTCGCATGAAATAGATTATTCATGCTAAATTTTTTTGGAATAATTGCGTCCAAAAAGAAACAAGTGGTCGTAGGAGAATCACACAAGTAAATATGCGAGAGATTTTGCATGAATAATATTGTCCACATTATCACAAACAATTGCACACAAATTTTCTCAGTTTGAACACATTTGAGGATCTAGTTGCATGCACAAATTGTCAAGACTCTGATTGGTAACTAACAAATAAGTTTGTGTTAGGTTTTAAAGTGGACATTTGTCATCAAGTAGAAAAAAATGATCCACAAATCATAGAGGATCCTGTACATGATGCCTTGCTTATTAAAGCTCAAATGAGGCCTCATTTTCTAAGGCTAAATCCTTCACTAGTAGTACAAAGAGTGTCCCAAGAACTATTCCTTCTCTTAATACACCAATTAGGAACCTGGTGCCCTGACAAGTAAACCTCTAAAAGACCTTGTATGCTATAGGTACAAGCAGGAGGACACCTAAAACATGAATGCAAAGCTGTCTTAGCATTAGTTGTGGATGAATAGGCAGAGGAAATGAAAGAAAATTTAGAGAAGATTCATGACAATGATTATGCTGAGATATCTAACTCTGAGATTGATGAGACTTATTTAGGAGTAGTTCAATGTTTGAGCACATCTTTAGTTGAGGATTGAAGATGTAGAAATTTCTTTAGCACCTCCATGACATGCAACGTAGGCTCCTAGTTAATGGGGCGAAACTACTATAAATTGTAGTATTTTTTCATCATGTTGTTCTTTAGTCTCCTTTTTATTTCTCTATTTCTCAGGATAAGTCCTGCCATCATATATAGCTATTAAATTAAGTGTTCCTTTCACATTGAGCACTCGTCCAAATCTACCAATACTAGACACTCGGCTTAACACCAGCATTGCTTTATAATCCAAGAGACGACAAATGCGTATTTGACATTTGGGACCTCATTTGTAGACTTGATTGGGTTTATTGATTTTGATTTAGTTGAAGATCTCAATAACAAAAAGTTCACTAAAGGTTTTTTGTCTAGCTTGGAAAATTATGCTATCATATGAAGATCCTCATTAGAGCATATTATTGTTCTAACAAGAATTGAATCAAAGTATATGGCCATAATGGATACAATGAAAACTAAACATTTGCTTAAAAATCTTATTTATAGACCTCAGTGGGGTATTTGAAGAAAAAATGATATTTGATTGTTATAAAGCACATTGATCTTTGGTATCACTTTATTCTTTAAGTTATCACCCGATGTGACATTACAATGAACAATATCAACACATTAGAGAATATTTGAACATATTAACAATGATTCTTCTACTTAGTAAGCTCAAACACTACTTGAGTTTGGTTAGTATTCGTTATTGAGGTTAAGATCTATGGGACGTTCGAAGCACAAAGCTTTTTTACGTGGCTTCAACTAAAAATAGACTTGCATATTGTGTGCCTCAAATTTAGCCTAACCCTTAGCAACTTGACATGTGCACTCAGAAAATAAGGTCCCATGGTTGCTGCCCTATGGCAGAGATCAGTTTACATCGATCAGGGGGGAGTGCCCCGAAACAAAATTTTACATGTAAGGATATATGTTTGCAAAAACTCTAGGGCATCCAATTTTGTGATACATTTTTCACTTTTCTCCTACAATGAAATTTATCTTCACATCTTCAACAGATTTTCCTATGTAGGATTTTACAAAGTAAAATTCTTGTATTCATTTGTATTTAGTCAATGCATTATTGTACTTACTTGCTAGTTTTTGTTCATGCCCCAACACATACTAAAGCAGGCATGCTATATCGAATTATAGTGGAAGAAGATATCGTCATAATTGACTATTGGAAACTTTCATGCTATGAAATGTTTATTTGAATGCGGTGAGACAATTCCTCTGCACTAAATGACAGCATATGAAATAATAGCACAAAGAGAAATAATAAAGATAAATCTAGCTACAAACATCAATAAACTTGTATAATAAAAAGAACCCTGATGTTAATTAATTAGCATAACTATACTACAAATACATTTAGCCAACAAAAAATGGAAATGCTGGCAATGATCGATTGGTGAAACCTGCTCTTGCACTCCTTCGACCCTGCATGACCTTGCAAGCATCACTAAAGCTTGCACACCACCTGCCATTGCTACCTCCATACTGCATTGGTCATCTGCCGCCAGATTTGCAAGTGCACCAGCAGCACGCTCCTGCTTAAGAATTATAAAATATAATTAAAACAAATATCTAAATACATCTGGCATAAATACATTGTACACATGATTCGAGGCTATTTGGATGAACTGTTCTAGCAAAATTAAAACAAATTTTAGTAAAAAAGGCTGTTTGAGAACCAGCACAATTTAATTCAAGTAGGATTTAGCAGGTTTTTATATCCAGTTTTAGTAAACACTGGGGATGTTAAATACTTTAAATTCTTTGGTATTAGATTTATTAAATCCAGTAAATATAGTGAAAGTATATGGGTTTCTCATCCACCCACACACATGAAGCTAAGTTTTTAAATAGTACTATTACCTACATTTAACAAGTTTAGGATTCAAGGTTGTTTAGCAGATTATAGAAGAACGGTGGGACTTATAAAGGCAATATATTTAACTTCATCCAAAGTCATGTTTGGAAAAATTTAGAAATTCAGAGACTTAAATCCTGCATTGTCAAACAGCCCCATAAATCTTATCAAACATCAATATTCAACAACAGAGATTGAAATCCCACCATTAGACAAACAACACTTAAATTGCAATCTCTTAAATCTTGGGATCCTTCAAGTGGATAAATTTCATTTCACTTGTGATTTACAAAATTTAGTGAATCTTCAGTTAATCATAATTCTCAAAATACCAAACAGCCCCTTGGATAACAAACAATGAACAAAAATACTATAGTATACATACAAGGACTCCATCTATCCCAGTTGGCCATTTGAATATGAGATCTACCAGAGCTTTAACACCACCAGCTTCAGCAATGGCAGTCTGAAAAATGCAACAGCTTCCAAATGTTATCGATCAATCAACCAAAAATATTAACCAAAAACAGTGCAGTTAAACATCCACCAGCATGCAACCTTGTGCTCTTCTCCAACAGAAAGATTCCAAAGTCCTCCAGCAGCCTCTTCAGCAACAAGTCTGTTTGTCGAACGTGCTAGGGCAGCAAGGATACTAATACCACCTTCATCAGCAACTGATTTTGCAACTTTAGCATTAACTGACAAGTTTGCGATTGCCTGCAAAACCAATATTAACAATTTTAAGCCCAAGAAAACAAAGCTCTCCATCCTCCAGTGAGTGAAATCAAAGCAAAACCCAACCTTTGCAGCTTCAGACTGTACACCTTCTCTGCATGACCTAGCAAGTTCTAAAAGCAACGGAATGCCTCCATTTTTCACGACAGCCTCTGCCCTTTCCGGATCCACAGTAGCATTCTCATCATCAATTACCACAAATGTAGCAAGCCCAGCTGCTGCTTTCTCTTGCACATCCTCCTGGGAACTATTCACCAAACTCAACAATAATGCAGCACCTTGTCTTAACCAAAAATCATCCATGCCAGCCGGATTCATCTCTGCTATACGTAGCAATGACTGCGACAGTATCCATTCCACCCAGCTTATGATGTCATTGAGATGTTTATCCTTGTTTCCCTGATTCCTCCAACTTCGAAAAACCTCAGTTTCCTTAATCACAGAATTTGAAAAAAAACTGGTAATCCTTTTCAAAATATCAGTGAAGAGGGTGAGAAGTATCTTTCCCTTGGCATGGATGGAGCTTAACGGGTTCTGGTTAGCCTCCTCTTCTAATGTCACACAATTGAGAGCGCACAAAACATTCAAATTTTTAGACAAAGAGAGAAGTCGGAACAAAGCACTCTGGGGAACATCAGTCCTAGAAATATCCAATCCAACAAGGTTTGGAAGCTTGCTCCATGAGGTGACAGCGGATGCCCACTTCAAGTTACGGGAACCTGCGACTGACAAGAATTTTAGACATTCCACCTTTCCAAGGGCGGTCTCGTCAATGTTCCCACAGTCAATAAAAGCAATCTCTTCCAGGCAGGAGCAATGCCTGGCCAAGGCGCCGATTGCGAGACCATCAATCTCACGGACGCCCGATAAGCGCAACCTTTTCAATCTCGAGCAGCACATGGCCACGTGCCGAATGGCATCACTACTGATTTTCTCACACGGATCGGGCCCAATCTGGAGGCTTTGGAGCGCCTCATGTCGAGCAGCAATCACTGAAAGCGTTGCGTCGGTTATGTCACGGCAGTAATCACCTGCGATCTCCCGCAGGTCACGGGCATGGAGGTTTATAATGGCAGCAGCTGATTCCGATCCCCGGAATCGGAGTCGGCGTAGGCTAGCGCACCTTGATGCGAGAATGCTCGCAGTATCTGTGTCGCAGCGATGAGCGCGAAGATCAAGTGAGTTCCAAAGGCAAGGCGAGGAACCAAGGAGGCGCCAGGTGCGGCAGGTGGACGCAAGGCAGGCTCGGTCGCGGTAGCTGAGGCAAGAGAAGAGCTGAACCACGGTGTCATCAGGGAGGCGAGTCCACTCCACCTTGTGAACATCTGAGAGATCAAGACCAGGACGGCATATCTCGTACTCCTCTGCCGTTTCAGGAAACACCGGAGATGATATAATGACTTTCTCTTTGCCTTTTGACTGCGAACCCCGCCTCCTCACTCGCCGGCTCATCTCCCCAACGCTATGAGGATCTGGCTATAGGGAAAGAAATTTAAGTGCTTGGAAGGTTTCCGCAGCGCTAATCGTGCAAGATAAGCAGGAAAGCATGGCGATTAATTTGATCTAGGGTTTCAAGAAAGCAATCGGATGATTTTTTTGGCAACGGGGAGGCTGGCGGCTGTACCAGCGATAGGGATTTGATAGGAGAGGAGGTGCGGCGGCGTTTGGAACGGAGAAAGCCCTTGCTGAGTCTATGTCTTGCATCCAACTTATAGCGACCCGCCCCACTTCCTCCATCCTACATTTAGAGCCAATGGCAATGACCTTGAAGTTAGTGACTACTCATGAATGTATTTAGGATCTTGGATGATCAATTTGTACTAATTGTTATAAATTTTTAATTTTTTTTCTCATTAGACCTTGTATATTCGTTGTTGAGAAAGCCTCTTTCTCTTTGGCAAATGTGATAAAACTTAAACTAGAGAAAAGCTAACAATTGTGTGATTCATATGATATGACTTAACAACACAAGCTTAAATTTTTCATGTTTTATTTGGAAATGCTTGTTGTCGAGTCTTAAACCATCTGATAAACTAATCACTTTTCATTTAATGTGAATAAACTTGCATATTGTTTAGACTAATCATTGAGATTGTTGAGAACATTTATTTTTCATTCAACTACTCTTTTGAGCTTATCAATATGCTTACTCTAGAAGGAGGCTACATTTTTCTCTCATTTGCTACTTTAACTTTTGGAGGCTTGCCCTCTTCATGTGAAACTTACTATCAGAAACTCTAAAGTTTTTATTTTGTGTATTGCAGGCTAACTTCTAGTTAGAGCGTAATAAGAGGATCTTTATTCAATCTGCATCTTGTACCACCACTATTAAAAAGGTAATTTTGCATCAAAATAGATATTATTCTCCAAGGTTTACTTTCAAGGCTCCACTCAAACTACCACGGCTCAAGTAGTCTTTTATGTCTTCAATTCCATCAATGCCATAATTATTGAAGATTGGTTGAGAGATAACTTTAATATATGTAATCTCAATATTACTTAATATATGTAATCTCAATATTACTTAATATATGTAATCTCAATATGTAATCTCAATATGTAATCTCTATATGCAATCTCAATATGTAATCACAATATTACTTAATATATGTAATCTCAATATATGTAATGTCAGTATTGGTTAGCTTGACTGTTAGTACATTTTTGATCTTCCTAATCTTGGTCCCATGCTTCACTCCAATGAGTGAGGTATAATTTGAGAAATGTGTAGTTAGCCTTTTTTGAAGTATGTTACTTTACTTTATTAAATAATATATACATTCATTTAATTTAGTAAAATGACCTTTATTTCATATTAAGCTAATTGACATGGTCTTCAACATCTTGTGCTCAAAAAGACTTGCTAAATTTTAGGGCCCAAGTGATATTATTCCAAGAGGGATTGTATTGAATTTTAATTTCAATGAATTTAGATTAAGGACTTTAAGAAAAAGAGAGAAATTGAGTTTTTTATGTAGGCACACATTGAAAAGAAGAAATTTACAAAAAACTAAATATCAAAAATACAATAAGATTTTTTTTGGTTTGGGATAACCTTTGATCCTATGTCAACACTTCGAGTGTTCATATCCTTTGAGAATTTACTCACAAACTATAGTAAATTCTTCAATATCCAACTATAGGCGATGAATACTTTAAAATTCTCACTGTGCAAACTTTGACTATCGAGATGTAGAGTTGCATTTCTTTCAAAAGATTTGCCAAGGTAGATAAACTTCTATTAAACTTTCTCTTTCATAACCCACAAAATTTAAAGACAAAATTTATAAATTATGGGAACTCTTTATCAAAAAAGCGTTTAGCGAGATATTTAATGTTCTATCTCATTTTAATTTTTTTTTAAATTGCTTAAGTGTATGTTTAATGGCTGGTAAATGAATTTTATATATAGCAGAAGGAAAAGCTATCAATTTAGGTAGGCTGAATTTTTGGGTGCTAAAATCACTTAGGTGAGTGGTTGGTGATTTTTTCTCTAATTTAAAAGAGAAAGTCAAGATTTAACATAGGTTTATATTTCATACATTATTTCTATTTTAGATACAAAATACATATATCATAAAATATTCAATTTTCATGAATATTCATTGCAATAGTGCCAAGTTTTATCCTTTTTGAATCTTAATTCCTTAACTTCATTCATATCATTTCAATTAGAAAGCTTAAGATTTGAGACATCTTGCATCTAAGAGCTCTTATTTGAGAGCATTTGGTCGCATAAGCAATTAATCTTAACACTATCCTTAAACAAATTTTCTTGAAACTCAAGCTCAAATAATAGTATATTTTTAAGGTTATTTCAATTTTTGTTATCATCAAAATAAGATCATTCAAATTAAGAATGAGTGTACATAGTGACTCATAGAGCAAACATCATTCCCCTTCATATGTTGATTAAATTTTAATATAACTTCTGTATTATATAAATAACTCCCCCTAAATTTAAGCAATAACAAAAATATTCTCATCCTTAATCAATGAAATAAAAGAGCTAAATAGTGAAATAATAATAATACAATAACCATAAAGATCTCTCCCTCTAATTATCTCAAGGAAAAAGAGATATAATGCTTTGTCACTTTTTGTGATGGCACCTATCCGCCACCTGGTTAGCAGTCATACTAATCCGACAATGGATAGGTGGTTAGTCATTTAAGTTTGATTTCTTTACAAAAATTAAGTGTAATTACATACAAATACAAGATAGGAGTGTGGAGCAAAAGAAAACATCCATCCATGTCCATACATTCAGAATAAAAAATAAAATATGTCTCAGAAAAAAATATAAAATACATCTCAAATAATTATAATTATACAAACTGAATAAAAATATGAGAAAATAAAGCTCTCTCTCTCACATTATAAATAAACTAAGCAACGGGCTCCTTGTCGGGCACCTGCACCTCCTCAAAAGTTGGTTCCTTGAACAGCTCCTGATTTGTTATGTTCGTTTTACATCTCAGGGTCACAGCAAAAAAAAGAGAACTTTTGTGTTAAAAAATTATCTAAGTACATTTTAAGCTTTCTAATTTAAGGAAATCACATTTACACAATTAATTAATTGGTGCAACAAAGTTACATATATAAAGAAATATAATTATACCAAGCTATAACTGAACAAAACTAAGGTTAATAAAATATGCACCTCACTTACCACAAGCTATAGAAAAGATTAGACATGTAAAGTATAATAGAATGAAATAAAAAACACATGAAAAATATGACCAAGAATATAATGCTGAACTAAAAGTACTGTAGTTAAGTACTGATACAAATATGCTAGCATGAAATAATAACTAAAATGGCTACAAATAATGCTGCTGAGAGTAAAGACTGAAATATTGAATAAATAATAGTAAATATTGAAATTAAAACTGTACTATTAAAAGTTAGAATTGATTTGAAATATATGACTAGTAACTTAAAGCTAAAATTGAATTGAAAAAGTAGTAATACATATGCAATAATTTATTTTATCTTATTTTACTTCACTTTGTGGTCACGTACTGTAACAACCCTAGATTACTACTTAGCATAATCTTAGTATAATCGCAGCCTAATTATCATTCTATTGAGTTCATATAGTCATTAGAGCCAATCCTGTAAATTTTAGAGCGATTCGGAGCTCAATCAAATAATTTTAATATTTTAATATATTTAATTAATTAGAAAATTGAGATATTTAAATTGACCTCAAAATCAAAATCCGACTTCTCCATTGTGATCGTCACCCCCAAATTAGCTATGAATGATATTTTGGACGTGTTTGGAAGTCATCAAATTTTTGCGAATATTTTAACGAATTTAAATGCACTGAAAAATAAAGTAATTAAATAATTGTTGGAATCAAAATCAGACTTTGCCATTGAGATTTTTGGAACACGTTTATTAAATCTAAATTTTTTTTAATAAATCAAAAATTAGAAAGAAATAAATATTTATTTCCTATTTTTATTTTCCTATTTCCTTTTTCCCTCCATTTCTTTTCCTAGCTGGCCCCATCCCTGCATTTGGCGCCCCCCATGCCTCTCCCATTTGCACGCCAGCAGCTCTACCTATAACAACCCAAGTTATTATCTTAGTCAATTAGGACTAATCTTAATCTTAATCTTGATCATAAGTGTTAATTAAGCCAAAAGGAGTCAACCTCTAAGACCCAGTCCAAATCAGGAGTCAAATGGATCGAATTCTGATTTCTGAAAAATCCAAAAACCCTAAATTTGACATATTTAAATTGACCTCAGATAAAAAAATGGACTTCGCCACTGTGCTCATTGTCCCAAAATTAGCTAGTGGTGATGTTTTTATGTCAATCGGAAGTCGTCAAAATTTTGACAAATATTTTAATAATATTTAAATATCCCAAAATTTTGTAAATTAAATTGCTCGTCGGATCGAAAATCCGACCTCACCGTTGCGTTCCTCACTCCTTAATTAACTAATGGTGAATATTTGGAATTTTTCTGAAATCAAATTAATTATTTAAATTAAATAAGAAATTAATTAATTAAAATAATTAAATAAATAATATTTAAACCCTTATTGGGTCAGATCCCCGCTGCCTATCGCATCCGACCCGATACCGCATAACAGATCCGGATCCAAAATCGTGGATCCGAAACCTGCCAGCCTATCGGATCCGCGCCCGCAGATCCGCAGCGCACGAGCCGTGCGATCCGGGCCAGATCCAACGGCCCGGATTTCGCCTTCCTTTGCGTCTCTCGGCCGCCTGGCCTGGCTTATTGACAGCCTCTGCAGCCTCGGCTGCTCCGCCAAGCGGGCCTTAAGACCCAAACCCACGCATGGGAGACCCCATTTTGGCACGATTGAGTCTCGGCTGGAAGCTCGAACCCCGATCCTTCTCCGCCGCTCGAAGTCAGGTACCTCCTCCGCCACTGATCTCCATTCAATTATTGATACCTCGCTATGTACCGTTATTGTATGTCATGGATCAATCATCGTTCGAGTATGATCGACTTCGATCGAGCCCGATCAAGGAATTCGGCGAAGGATCCACAGTACAAACCGTTAGGGGTCCTTCGCCGAACACTAGCCGTTAGGGTTGAGCCTAGCCGCCAGCTCCGCCCTCCTCCCTTGGCGACCCAACTACCGTCGGGTAGGCCTCGTCGGGGCCGACATTCGACCGAGCGCGCCAAGGTGGTCAGGCGCCGGGAAGGCCGGCAAAAGCCATGTCCTAGCCCGGCGCCCTCAGAAAATCACGCGAGGGGGATGGAGTACGAGCCGGGCCGGGTCGACCCAGGCTTGACCTGATATCGCTCGGGTCCGTGTCCGAGACAAAGTGGGGTCCGCGGTGCCACCCGGCGTGCACGGGGGAAGCTGCGTGACACGCGCGGGGCCCGCGTCCCGTCCGCGGATTGTCAGTGTGGGCCTGTTGCGATCATTTTGGCCTTAGCCATGGGTCCCACCCCGCGCCCGTGGCCAATCGCAAGCTACCACGTGGCTCGGTGGGCCCACCTCCATCCCGTCCAATCAGCATGTGGGTCCCACACCCGCTGCCTCATCCAATTGCAGGCTGGCACGTGGTAGCCGTGGGTCCCAAAAGTCGATTTCGACAGACCCATAATTATTATTTATTTATTAATTAGGTTAATTAATTAATGTTGATTGTAATTAATTAATTATTAATAATGCTTAATAGTTAGATTAGTAGATTTAATTACTATTAGTTAGTTAGTTAATTATATTAAAATAGTAAATAGTAGATTTATTTATTTAATTAATTATTAATATTAGCTAAGTATTAATGATAATTAATTAGTGCTAATCTTAACCAAATTATTATTAAATATTAAACTAATAATTAATAGATTAATGAAAATTTAAACACTAAGATAATTAATTAACCCTAATTCAATAATAATTTTAGTATTTAATTTAATTAATTAAATAACAGATTAATTATTAATTAATTAATAATTAATACTAATTAAATACATATTAGAGATAATTGATTAATTAAATAATAATATAATTTTAAGTTTAGGAGTGAATAGTAAAATAATATAATTTGAATAAATGAATAATTACTTTATTTATTTAATTTAAATTATTTAATTAAAAATCTTTAAAGTTTAATAACTTTCTGTATAATGATCCAAACATAGTCAATATAGGTCTCATTTTACTCAGAAAAATAAAATGAATCAAATGACGTAATTCAAAAATTTATTTCGGGGTACGTATAACGTAGTGCTATTTTATGACATAAACAAATCTTCACAACTTTTAACATAGTTGTCCAAATATATGCAATATGGGTTATAAAATACTCAGAAGAATAGCCCCAATATTATAAAAGTATTAGTTTCCCTATTTGGAGTTTAGTTTGAATAGTAATATTTAGGATCCTACCCTAAAAATGACCAAAATACCCATAGACTTCAATTGACCATAACTTGATCAATTCAACTCCAAATTCAAAAATTCAAAGTGCTGACTAGCTTAAAATTTCAATGTCATCAATAAACTGAAATAATAGTTAGGATTTGAACCCTAAAAATAGAAAAAGACCAAAATACCTATAACTTTAGTTAATCCATAACTTGATCATTTGAAGTTTGAATTGGGTTTACTCCCTGTCAACACATTCAGTATATTATATGGAAGTTATAGAAACTGAGTTTACTAAAATTGAGCTTCAAACAAAAAGTTCAGTTTTTGTTCCCCGTTGACCGACAAAATTACTGAATTGCCCTTAGAAATTGAAACAACTATAACTTAGCCATTTGACCTCATAATGTAGTGTTCTTAGACTTTATGGAATCCTTGAACATTAACCAACAGTAAACTACACAAAATTTTAGATTCCAATAGGAGTAGATTATTAAAATGCCCTTTAGGTCAAAAACCTTAGTTTGGACCTATAGGATCCATTTCTTATCCAAATTAAGAGTACTTACTGTCTATCTTCATGTTAGATAGTAAGAAATCATTTGGTAGTAAAAAATTCTAATTTGAAACCCTAAATCAAAAAGTCGCTTTTCGGACTCTTAAGTAAGGGCAAAATGGTCATTTTGCCCAAAATTTAGGTTAAGCATATTTAAATCCTAAGTCAATAAAACCAATGTTTGGTTAGTAATACAATCATTCTAAGCGTTCAAATCAATTGTTAGGTCAAAATGATAAATTCTTATATTTTCTCTAAGTCTTTCCTTAGGACCTTACACCTCACAGTAGGACTATTCTTAAGACTAAAATCAGATCATAGGTTAGATTTCATTTATTAAAAAATGAGGTTTTTCAATGAATGAATCCTTAGTTTTATTAGTTACTAGATTTTATAATTTATTTTGATTGTTTTATCTTTTAACCTTAGATTTAGGATAGGAGATTCATCCTATTAGGTTAATTTGCTTAATAAGATTTCCCTTAATTAATAGATCATATTTAGATTGAAAGTCTAGATCTTATGTCTTATCCTTTTGGATTATGTGATTAAGCTAAATCTCATGGTATTTAATCCATAATATATAGTTTAGTATATCTTGATCAGATCTTAGGTAGAGCGTCTAAATCCATCAAGTTAGGTCATTATGATTTGTTTCTTAACCTATAGTCGTACTTGATTGAATTAGATTAGAACTTGATCAGTTATATTCCTTTTTTTTAACTTATAAGGTCGTACTTTTAAGTTACACTCGATAGTAAAAATTGGAGATCATGAACTTGTGTAACTTAGAATAGTTAAATTAGAAAATAAATGATATCACTATATTTAGTAGAGTCCCTTGCTTACTATTTGACTTTTGTGCTGCGCAATCCTTAAATTTTTGGGCTTATTTTTTTTTCATGAACATGTCATATAACAAAGACATTATTGCATGAAAATGAAAACATATAATATTAGGAAAATATTTGCATTTGGGTTTAGTTCATGGTGGATTATGGTGCACATGTACTCCAATGACTAGGGGTAAAGGAGAGATCATGATGCTTAACATTACTCATTGAGGAGTGTGTGTTAAGCTTGGGACTCGTTTAGTCTTGCAGATGTGCTTGACCCCTCGACTATTTCTAAAATTGTGCATAGAAACAAAAGTAAAATAACTAAAATATATTTGTATAGTATTATCTGCCTCTTCAGTCATACTGTACTATATTATTATATTATGTCTGCCATAGCTAATACAGGCAATGAGAATATTATTTGGGCTGGATTGGCCAATTCTTTCTAATATGGCAGTTATATGTTCTTTTCAGTTTTTAGCTTACTGTTATTATATTAATTATGCATGTTATTCAAGTCAGCTATGTTTCCTACTTTACCTGCTTACTTGAGTAGGATGCTAAACTTTATTGCTCGTTATATATACCATTTTCAGATTAATATTTTAAATTAGCATATGTCATATGATCATTAACAAATTTAGGTTAGACTTTTCTTTCACTATTTTTACTTACTGTATTACATATGTATTCCCTATCTTGCTTAGTTTACTTGATGTGTATTTTTGTCTCAATTCTTACTTAATTATAAATATTATATTTATAACTCACTCTGTTTTTCTTTTTGCTTACTTGCTCCCATGCTAGATAAATATTTCATTTTCATTTAGAGTAAAATGATGATATTAATAAATGCTTAATAAATTACTTGCCTAAAATATATTTAGACAAATTGTCTAATAAGATTTTCTTTTATAGGCTGGGGCCCTGGCATTATGAAACTGACAATGTCAGATCTTGATTAGTTTGAAGAGCCAGTGCTTGAGGAGGAGCCTTACATAGAGGAGGTGCAGTAGCTTGGAGCAGAGGATATTTAGCTATCTTTTTATTCTTGTGAGGATGATAGTCATTTATTTTATTCCACTTCTTGAACTTCAATTAAAATATTATAATAATACAGGTACTCGTGACTGTATTTATTTTCTGCATATTATTATTTCCTGAGCTATATTATTGTTTCTTACTTGATGTATGGTGAATGGATGTAATGTTTATTTCTTTTCGCTTCCGCACTCTGTATATATGTTAGACTTAGTGATTGATTCTCTTAATTATCATGTGCACATCCTTCCCTTAATAGTAGATTGTGGATCCTACCTAATCTAATGATAAGTGAGGGATTTGCCAGAGTGACACTCCACTTCTTAGTCTAATGATTATGAACTTAAGGATCGGGGTGCCACACTACCCCTCCCCTCTCCCATCTTCTCCTCCATGCTGATGGGAGAGATCGAAGGAGAGCTATGCTCTTCTAATCCTTTAAAAAGGAGGATCAACCTTCCCACCATCCTTTATTATCAAGCTGAAGCTCCTCCTCCTTTCCCCTTCACTTGCTGCACTTGCTGTTTGAAGAAGCCCTTAGCCTCTTCCTCCTCTTGTTGGTGGCTAAAGAAGAAGGAGCTCCTTCCTCCAAGCTTCTACAAAAATCTGAGATCTCCTTCCATTTCCAAGGCCAAGGTACCCATTTATTACAGTCTTCCTTGTGTTACTCTCTTCATCTTATTTATCGAAGTGTTGTGAATGGTATTTCAATTACTTGTTGTATGGAGTCTATGTATGATCATCGAGCCTCCATCGGACTCAATGAGTCCGATCGAAGCTTAAGTTCTCCATTAAAACGCAGTCAAAACTGTATGATTTGTGTATACTTAATTCCTTAGCTTTATTATTTGTGTTGTTAGAATAATCATTTCGTGTCGATTTTGGTATCAATGTAAAGGTCTCGGAAAGACCTTTCCATAGTTATATGGCACGCTTGTGAGGTGACCAAAATTGGAATTATTTGAGTGCGAAAGGAGATCCGTTACGGTTTTTGCACAGACAAAATCATCGCCGGGCGCTACAACGCGCCGTAGCACTTGACTCTTGGCCAGGGAGCACTACAATGCACCGTAGCATCCAGCTCTCGATAACTCTGGCGTTGTAGCGCGCTACAGCCCGGCGTAGCGCCTGGCTCTCAGCCAGGGAGCGCTACGGCGCGCCGTATCATCCAGCTCTTGGGAACTCTGGCACTATAGTGCGCCGCAATGCCTGAAAGTAGCTGCAGCATTCAAGAGCGTGCCACAATGCGCCGTAGCTCCTAGAAATGTCTAAAAGTGCCCATAATTGTCCGAAATTGCCCGGATTTGTGATTTTTTGCATTTTAATGCCTCTAGAACCCTAATGGGACCAAAATATATCAAAATCGAACTTGAATTTAGTAAAATTAAGCATCGTATGAATGTGTAGGTGAATTTCAATGAAAAATTTACCATTTTACCATGAATAACATGTTCTAAATCTTTTAAAGCATTACTTGAATACTTTGTGCTGAATAGTAATGTTAGAACCTTTGATTGCTTGTGCGACCAAGTAGAACTTAATATCCAAATTGTATAGAGTTTAATTACCTTACATTTGCAATCAAGTGCTAAACCCTTTCGAGTTTGATTTAAGATTTGATTAGCCTAAATTACTCGTTATTTTAATCAATATGATGTTTATGTATATTATAAAACTTTCATATTTTTCTTGGAACCCTGTATTTGATTAATTTGATACTAACCTATAATTGAACTTAAGAAATTTAAGCATTGATTAAGTAATTAATACTTAATCCAAATCTTAGAATGGACATCAATAATATACCAGTAATACATTGATTTATCATTGATCTATAAATCAACAATTGGTCTTAATTGGGTAAGGATGGGGGTTAAACCCTAAATTGTTTGATTAAGACTTGAACTCTTAATCACTTAATCAATTAACTTGATTGAATGATAATTTAACTGACATGATTCCAATAATGCATCTGATTTAGTATTGATCTTAAATCATTGAATTAGAAGGGCTAAAATTAATAAAGAATTTATGTGATTAAAACATCTGAATCTAAGCTTAAGATCCTTGATTTTCTCTTAGATAAGACCCTTAGCATAAGATTGATAATAAAACTACATTGATTGATGTAATAATCTAATAATAATAATATTCTTGATTTTATTCCATGATTATAGAATATGATGTGATCAGATGGGTCTAACCATCTAATATGATCAATTTAATCCAAGCTTAATAAGTGAACATTATGAATTTTATATAATTTTCAAAAGTGTGAGATCTTGATGATCTAACTATAAGAGTGTTTTGAAATATCTGAAAAGCCTAAATAATATTAATATATTGAGATAGGAAGATCTTTTGTTGAACCTTGAGGTAAGAAATTAGATGATTTTTTCTTAATCTTAAAAGTTAATCTTAAGCCTTGTAGTAGACTTCATCTAAGGCATTAGAATGAGATTTCTCCCATGTGGTAGTAATCTATATTGAGTGACCTCTTTGTCACATTCTTGAACCCCTATGTAGTATTCACCGAATTAGAGTAAGGCTTATAGCTTTGATAAATCCTTAGTTATTAAATAGAATTGACTAAACTCAAATTATTAGTTGGGTATAATTATGCATACCCATGGTGCTAAGTCACTTCAGTAAAATTTATATTTGGATGAGTCACTCAAATGTAGACTTATAACCAGGTGCTTTCTCGAGGGATAAACGAATACGGTCCTGCTAGAGTAAATCCTCTAAACCTAAGAGTGTGAATTAGATCCTTAGTTTAGGAGAAGAATAACTATAACAGGGTTATGCCTCCTATCTTGGTATGCCTCAATAAGTGCAGTTATAAGCAAACTAAGCACTAAAATTCATTGCTCTTAGAAATATACAACCATGTGTATACAACCTTTCCAATTGATGATTTCAAGTAAAATCATAAGTAAAAGAATCTAATTATTAAAATTAGATCTATGAGTCAAAATCCTTTTATCAGAATTCTACACAATAGAGACATTTGATTCATAATCTGATTTTAAATCATTTTCTAGATTTTTGGATTTTAATACATGTAGTGTAAGTGACATGAGCAAGAACATAAGCATGATGTATGAGTATCAGTGATGATTTATGGGTTACGGAATGTTGCATACATTTACTAGGGAATTTCAGGATGCATCGGCATCACAATAAACTGTATTCCCAACCGGATGTATGTAGACATTGGACCGTACGACTCATAGCAGTTCAGTGATATTTCAGTTGCATATCAGTGGCATACAGTAACATGGCATATACAGATACATGACTTCAGTGGTTTACAACATACTTTTACATGTTATTTATTCAGTTTCAGATCATATTGTAACGATCCCAATAATTAGATATGAGATGAAATCTAAATATTGGGATGTTACCTTAGCACTCAATACTCAATTAGAAGCACACCAATCAAGTATAGATGCTAAGTAGCAAAGTCACTTTATGAGTAGTTGTTAAGTTAAAAATATAATTATATAATCTAAATGCAATAAAAAATACATGATAAGGAGATACATATATATATAACATTGCAAATATTTTTAATACAAGTAATTAGAATAATTCACTCGTTCATCCCAAGCAGTTACAAAATGATAAATACAACACAGATTAATTAAAAGTAGGTAAAAGTAACTTAAGCAAACTCAAGCAATTTATAATTTAATTATTACAAATCTTTTAAAAGTAAGAGTAGCAGAAAGTAAGTATATCACTCTCTCACTTATAACAGAATATAAGTAAACAGTTTAAATTTAAGTAGAAGCAAATTCTTTATAAGCCCTTCAAGTACTTGGACTTGCATTACCTGAATCAAAGGGCTCTTAATCTATCATATTTTGGTATTTAAATATGATAGGGCAAAGCCAAAGAAAAGAAAAAGTGTAGTTAGACTAAACAGTCTAAGCACATTTTAAGATTGGCTATATTTTTAAATTGATAAGATATCACAAACATAATTTTATAATTTAAAGTAACCAGCGGAGCTATTAAAGCTGTTAAATATGGAAAAGGAATTAAGTATAACTGTAAAGGAGACAGTATAAAATAAGTTGAGTAAAATTACTCACTTATATAAAAGTCCTAGCATACATCCAAAATTGGTAAGGGAAAGCATCCTAAAAGGCAAAAAACTACTATGTGCATTAAAGTAAAATGAATTGAAAGTAATACATATTCAATGAAATTTATGCTAAGTAAGCAATGAAATACAGTGAAGCATTAAATAAAATTAAGCAACATACACTATATTTAAATGTAACTGAAGTAAGCAATATACAATACTGGAAATAGAGAGTGAAAAGCATAAAAAATAAAGAATTATCTTATACTCTTGATCTAAGACAAACATAGCCTAGGACTTTGAAATATAAGCATATCTAAACAGTTATGAAGAGATCTTGAAACGCCCCACTTCATAAGTCCACAACTATTAAACTAAGGAGCGGAGTGTCACTCGTGCAAATCCCTCACTCAACATTGGATTATGTGAGATCCACAATCCACTATTGAGGTAAGGATGTGCACATAATAAATAAGAGAATCAGTCACTAAGTCTATAATACATATAGAGTGCGAAAGTGGAAAAGAAGTAAATATTACATCAATTCACCATATATCAGACATGAAACAAAATGAAATAGCTCATAAAATAATAATGTGTAAAAAATAAACACAGTCACAGTACCTATATTATTATAATATTTTAAGTAAAGTTTATGAAGTGAAATAAAAAACTCTCATTCTCACTATAGGATAAAAGAGAACTAAGTATCTTCTGGTCCAAGCTACTGCGCCTCCTCTAAGTAAGGCTCCTTCTTAGGCCAAGGATCCTCAAACTGCTCAATATTTGACATTGTTGGTTTCACAATGCCAGGGCCCCAACCAATAAAAGAAAAATCTTATTAGATAAAATATCTAAGTACATTTTAAGCAAGTAATTCATTAAGTATTTATTAATATCATTATTTTACTCTAAACCAAATGAAATATCTATCTAGCATGTGAGCAAGTAAGTATATAAGGGGATGAGGATAAGTTATAAATGCAATATTTATAATTAAGCAAGAATTAAGGCAAATGCACACCTCAAGTAAACTAAACAAAGTAGGGTATACATATGTAATATAGTAAGTGAAAATACTGAAAAAAAAATATAAACCTAAATATGCTAATGATCATTGATATATGATAATTTAAAATATTAATTTGAAAATGGTACAAATAATAAGTAGTAAAGTCTAGCATCATATATATATATCTATACAAGTGAGCAAGTAAGATAATATATCTACAGTTGACTGAAATAATATGTATCAACATCATAATAAACGGTAAGCTGAAAAATTGTAAGGAAAGAACGTATAACTGCAAATATCTTTTAGTTATTTTACTTTTATTTCTGTGGATAATTTCAGAAACAACTGAGGAGTCAAGCACGTCTGCAAGACTAAACGGGTCCCAAGCTTAACACATTCTCCTTAATGAGTGGTGTTAAGCATCTTGATCTCACCTTACCCCTATTCATTGGAGTAAATGTGCACCATAATCTACCATAAACTGAACCCAAATGCAAATGTTCTCCTAATATTCTAAGTTTTCACTTTCATGCAATAACATTTTTATTATATAATATTTCCAAGAAAAATAAGCACAAAATTCAAGGAATGCATAGCACAAAGTCAAATAGTAAGCAAGGGACTCTATTAAACATGGTGATATCATTTATTTTCTAATTTAACTATTCTAACTACTCCAAGTTACACAAGTTCAGGATCTCCAATTCTTACTATTGAGTGTAACTTAGAAGCACGACCTTATAAGTTTTAAAAGGATTAGAAATGATCAGGTTCTAATCTAACTCAATCAAGTACAACTATGGGTTAAGAAATGAATCACAACGTCCTAATTAGATATATTTAGATATTCTACCTAAGATCTGATCAAGATCTACTAAACTATAAATTATGAATTTAACACCAAATCTAAAAAGAATAAGATATAAGATCTAGGTTAAATCTAAATGTGAACTAATAATTAAGGCAAATCATATCAAGCAAATCATACTTAATAGGATGAATCTCCTATCCTAAATATAATATTGAAAGACAAAATAATCTAAATAAGTTATAAAATCTAGAGACTAATAAAACTAAAGATTTATTCATTGAATAACCCTGTTATTTGATGAATGAAATATATCCTATGATCTAGCCCTAATCTTAGGAATAATCTTATTGTGAGGTGTTGAATTTCCTAAGGATAAGACTTAGAAAATTTTGGGGATATTAACAAATTTGACCTAATAGCTGATTTTATTTACTTAGAGGATTCTAATACAGTTTTAATACTTATTTTATTAACTTAGAAGATAATATAGGAGTTAAAGATACTTAACCTAAATTTTGGGCAGAATGACCATTTTGCCCCTATTTAAGGGTCCAAAAGCTACTTTTTGATTTAAAGCTCCAAATTAGGATTTCTCACTGCCAAATAATTCCTTACTATTTAACATAAAGATAGACAGTAAGTATACCAAATTTGGATAAGAAATGGGTCATATAGGTCCAAACTAAGGTTTTTGACCTAAGGGGCATTTTAGTAAATTTCACTTAATAAAATCTAAATTTTTATATAGTTTACTATTGGTTGCTGTTTAAGGATTCCATAAAGTCTAAGAATAGTAAATTTTGAGGTTTAATAAATTAGTTATAGCCATTTGAACTTCTATGGATAAATTAGTAATTTTCTAAGTTAAGAGAGGTCAAAAAGCTAATTCTTCTATTTAGTATCCAAATTTAACAAACTCAGTGACTATAGCTTTCTTATATTATACTAAGTACTTTAACTGGGAGTAGACCTAAATTGGACTTCAATTGGTCAAGTTGTGACCTAATTATGATTAGGGAAATTTTGGTCATTTTTGATTTTTTATAGGGTTCAAAACCTAAATATTATTTTAGATTATTATTGGCACTAAAATTCTAAGCTATCTAGCAATTTGCACAAAACATTTAAGGTGCAAAGTTTCAAATTTAATGTCCACCTAATTTGATATAATTCAGTCCCACTAGGGTCATAAGGACCTTAAAATGCGAAAACAGAGAAGTTTCAGCCATTTAAGTCAATTATGGGCCCTACCATTATGAAACTGATAATGGTAGGTTCTGAGTTTCTTGGTGTTGTAGATCCAGTAGAGGCCTTGCCATTGGTGGAGGAGCTTGTTCCTGAAGACCATTAGTTTTATTTTTCTGCCTTATGAGGATGAGAGTTTATTTTTCAATTCTTAAAACTATTTTTAAATGTTGTAATAATTCAGGGTTAACATTTATTTTCAGCACTTTACTTATTCTGGATTATTGTATTGTATGGATGGATGTTGTATTTTATGCTTCCGCGCTCTCTGCATTTTCTTGTATGTTCATTTAGTGAGATATTTACCTTATGAATGGCAAAGTCCTTAGTTAAGTTGGATTAGAATGTATGTCTAATCCAATTCTAAGTGGGGACCTTGTCATTTGGTAACCCCTCCACCGTAATCATGTTAACTTAAGAGTTAACAGGACTACGGCGGGGCAGGGCCGCCACAGTTGGTATCAGAGAATACCATAAGGTGTCAGAGTGGAATTTGTATTCCTCTCTACCTAATGGATTGTTCTTCTGCTATATAGTCACTAAATGAATACTTGAGACAACATCCATGTCATATTAAATATAATTCAGAATAAATTGAGGAATAATAATAATAATAATAATATTAGAAATACAAAATATATGAATATACATGTAAATATATACGCTCAAATATACTAAAGGGATCTAGTCATAATTGTAGGATTAAAAGATCAATCAAGAAATGACATTCATGATGTATCTGAAGGAGTTCGAGATCATTTGGAAATATGAACATAAGTTAGGAATAAAGCAAGGAAGAACTATTGAAGGAGTGTCAGAACAAGGATCACAAGTAATAAATAAATTACTGAAAGAAGGCGTCTATAGAGGCCTTGATTTTTCAGTATTAGCTAAGGAGTGGCTCGCAAGAGTTGACCATATATTTGGTGTCATGGAATGGCCTAATCACATTAAACTAGAAGTGGTGCTATGTCTTCTTCGAGTTCAAGCAAAAGAATGGTGGATTGGGTCATATGAAGGTTTATTCCATAAGGCTCAGGAGGAGCATCGTGAAGTAACTTATGAAAATTTTCGTAGAGCATTTTTCACTAAGTATATAGGGTGGGAGTAGTTATATAATCCATGATATAATAAGTATGACGTATTTCACTATTGTAATAAGAATTTAATCATTATCGTATGTTTCATTTTAAGTAAGCTAAGTATATATATTTTGATTTCAGAAAGATGAATCCTGCAACATCTCCAAATAATACTCCAATCAATGCTCAACCCTCTTCGAGCAGCGCACCAATCAACACTGTAGCAGTCACAAATAATAATACTATAGATGAAGTGACTTCTCTGAGGAATATAGTTAGTGCAATGCTAGAAAATCAAAATCAGCAAGCTCTAGCCATCCAAAAGTTAGTATCTGCATTACCATCCGCCAACGCCAGCACTTCTTCAGCATCTCCTACTCCATATTTTTCTAATACATCTCGACAGCCGGGAGACAGAATACTCCATAGTTTCTTGACTCCATAATTTCTTGAGGTTAAGGCCGCCTACTTTTGACAGATCTAAATCACCTATAGATACTCTAGCCTAGTTAAAATCAGTAGAAAAGAATATTACTAGTCTGGGGTGCTCAAGTAATCAATCAGTAAGATTAGCTACACACTTGCTTCAAGGAGAAGCGGAACATTGGTGGGAGCAAATAAGAGCAACACGTTTTGAGGAATTTGAACTGAATGAGATAGAATGGAGTTGGTTTACTCAGGCCTTCAAAGAATCATTTGTACCACCATCAGCTAGGAACATTATTGGCGAGTCTTTGTTAAAATTAACATAAGGAAGTCAATTAGTGGCCGACTATACTGCAGAATTTCAGAAACTCATTCGATTCACTCCATATTTAGCTCCTACAGAAGAAGATAAATGTTTTAGATTTGAAAATGAACTCCGGGAATCCATCAAAGATTCTGTGGTTCCCCTCCAACACACCCAATTCGAGAAATTGGTTGAAGCAGCAAGAGTGGTGGAGCACCACCAATCGATTAAAGAAATGAAGAGGAAGGCATTTAATATGAATAGTCATCCTCAAAACTTCAAATAGCACCATACAAATCAAGGGAGGGTGTACCAGATGGAAACCTATGAAACACCAGGACATAGTGAATCATGCAATAAACCACATCCCTATGGTAAATGCTACCATTCTGGCAGGGTATGCTTTACTTGTGGCAGACCAGGGCATGGGTATCGGGAATGCAAAGTAAATAAAACTATCGATGGAGTATTTATCCATCGGAACTGCCAGAATAAAGTGTTCTGTACAACTCCCATTAACTCGCGAGAACCTCAGAGGGCCCTTATGCCACCACCTTCTGCAACAGAACAGAATCTAGTAAAGACTCAGTATGCTGCAAAATCTCCTAATCCCAATCAAACTAAGGTTCAAGATTCTAATAGAGGACCTTCTAGGAAAGCCAGAGTATATAATCTCACCCCATTGGAGGCAGCAGAAGATAACAATGTAGTCTCAGGTACAAATTCTTAATAATTACTTTTATTTACCGCATTTTGAATCTTGTTATTTGTCATTGTTTAAATTAGGCACCTTATACATTAAAGATGAGCCATGCAGTATATTGTTTGATACTAGGGCTAGTCACTCATTTATTTCTAAAAATTTTGCTAAGAGATTAGATCTACACTGCTACAAACTTGTAAAGACCCTAAATGTTGGACTTTTATCTGGAGCCCAACTTAGTGCAAACAAATTTTGTGATATTCAAGTACCAATAAATAAACATACCTTCCAAGCTAAGTTAATTATATTACCCATAGCAAACTTTGATATCATACTAGGCATGAACTGGCTTAGTATGCATAACGCTACCATAAATTGTCAAAAGAAGATGGTTATGTTACAAACTCTTGACGCCTCAGAAACATTTGTAGGAAGATTCAGCACTAGTAGTTCTTTAATTAATGCAATCCAAGCAGAGAAATTGGTATGCAAAGGTTGTATGGCTTTTCTAGTGACCATGATGGGCAGTAGTAAAGAGGAGATTCCTATTTCTGCAATAAAAGTTGTTAAAGATTTTGAAGATGTTTTTCCTGAAGACCTGCCTGGATTACCACCAACCAGAGAGGTAGAATTTGAAATTAACATAGTCCCAGGAACACAACTAGTATCTAAGGCACCATACAGAATGGCCCCAAAAGAGCTACAAGAATTGAATAATCAATTGCAGGAGCTATTAAATAAAGGATTCATCAAGCCGAGTATGTCTCCATGGGGAGCTCTGGTGTTGTTTGTGAAAAAGAAAGATGGGTCTATGAGAATGTGCATAGACTACAGGGAACTGAATAAGGTAACCATTAAAAATAGATACCCACTTTCGTGAATTGATGATCTATTTGATTAACTTGCTGGTGCCGTAGTATTTTCCAAAATTGACCCAATATTTGGATACCATCAAGTAAGGGTAAAAGACTCAGATGTGGAAAAGACCGCATTCAGGATGCGATATGGACATTATGAGTTTTTAGTAATGTCCTTTGGTCTTACTAATGCCCCATCTCTGTTCATGGACTTAATGCAGAGAGTTCTGAAACCTTACTTAGATAAATTTGTTATAATTTTTATTGATGATATCTTAATTTACTCAAAGACAGTGGAGGATCATGAAGAACATTTGAGGTTAGTTCTGGAAAAACTTTAAGAAAATGAATTATATGCTAAATACTCAAAATGTGAATTCTGGTTAGATTTTGTATCATTTCTTGGCCATGTGGTTGATGCTCGTGGAATCCAAGTAGATCAAAGCAAGATTAGTGTTATTCAAGATTATGTTCAGCCCAAAACAGTCACTGAAATTCGTAGTTTTCTGGGTTTAGTCGGATACTACAGGAAGTTTGTTAAAGGCTTCTCCCAAATTGCCGCGCCACTTACAAAATTGACTCAGAAAGCAATTCCATTTGTTTGGTCAGAAGAATGTGAAACTACATTTCAAACTATAAAGGACGCGTTAACTTCTGCTCCAGTTTTAGTTCTTCCAAAAGAAGGGGTTAATTATCAGGTGTATACAGATGCATCTGGAATTGGTTTAGTATGCGTATTAATGCAAGAAGGCAAAGTTATAGCTTACGCATCTCGCCAGCTGAAAACCCATGAAAGAAACTATGCTGTACATGATTTAGAGTTGGCAACATTAGTTTTTGCCTTAAAAATCTGGCGCCATTATTTGTATGGAGTTCAGTGCTCAATATTTACAGATCATCAAAGTCTGAAATATATCTTTATCGAAAAAGAATTAAATTGTAGACAAAGAAGATGGCTGGAATTAATTAGTAATTATGACTTGGACATTCAGTACCATCTAGGAAAAGCCAATGTAGTAGCTGATACTCTAAGTCGTTATACTACTCTTAACAGCATAATTTCAGAAAGCCCGTTGATGAATGAGTTTTGTAAAATGGAAATTTCACTTGCTAAAGGTAATTTAGTCAGTACTATGATATCAATGAGTAATATAGAACATACTTTCCATAGAGATGTTTCAAACTCTCAAGCCAAGGATGATGAATATTTAAATCTTAAAGTGGCAATATAAAGTGGTCGCCATCCAGAATTGCAGTTTAAGAAAGGTGCTATTTATATGGAAAATCGTCTCTGGATTCCCAATTCTATGCAGAATAAAGTTTTGGTAGAAAGTCACAATTCAGGATGTCAAATAAATCCAAGAAATTCTAAAATGTATCTAGATTTAAAGCAATCATTCTGGTGGCCACGAATGAAGAAGAGTGTGCCAGAATTCATTACAAGGTGCCATGCATGTTGTTTAGTTAAAGTAGAACATCAAAACCTGGTGGCCTACTACATCCACTAGAGATACCAGAATGAAAATGGACAAATATATCTATGGATTTTGTGATGGGCTTACCTCGTGCTAGGTCTGGAGCTGATACGATATGGGTTATAGTGGATCGTTTTACCAAGTTTGCACATTTTATTCCAGTCTGTCAAACTGACTCAGTGGAAAAGTTAGCAAAATTATATATTAAAGAAATAGTCAGATTGCACGGAATTCCTAAAATAATAGTATCTGATAGAGACAGCCGTTTTACTTCAAAATTTTAGTAAGCTGTTCATCAAGATTTGGGTACCACTCTGGCCATGAGTACAACATTCCATCCACAAACTGATGGTCAAACAGAAAGAGTAAATCAAGTATTAGAAGATCTACTTCGCTTATGTATGTTAGATTTTTCAGGATCCTGGGAAGAGCATATTCCCTTAGTGGAATTTGCATACAATAACAGTTTCCAATCAAGTATCAAAATGGCACCATATGAAGCATTATATAGTAGGAAGTGTTTAACTCCACTAGCATGGTCTGAGACAGGAGATACTCAATTATATGGATCTGATTTAGTGGAAGAAACAAATAAGAAAGTTAAACTCATTCAATAAAGAATCATAACTGCTCAAGATAGGCAAAGTAAATATCATGATAACCGTCATCATCCTCTGGAGTTCAAAGAAGGAGATTTTGTATATTTAAAAGTGAGCCCGATGAAAGGAATCTATCGTTTAGTGCTTGTAATGCTTCTTCACAAGCTGGAGACCACTCGAATGGTACTGCCTTTTAGGTTAGTTTAGTTAGTGGAGAGGCTATTTGGGAAAAGCCCTTCATAAAATTTCTATAATTTCTAGCTAAACCCAAGAAGCTTTTGATATATGTTACTTATTTAGGTTGGATCCATTCCTAGATGGCACTAACCGTATTCTGATCCACCCAAATACCTTGTGCATCTACCACGTGGCCTAAAAAGGCTATATAATCGAGCCAGAATTCACACTTTGAGTATTTGGCGTACAGATGGTGACTACACAGTTCCTCTAATACGGTCTTTAGATGATATTCATGCTCTTTCTTAGTCTTGGAATAAATCAGGATACCGTCAATGAAGACAATGATGAATTTGTTAAATAAGGTGCGAGGATGCACTGCATTAGATCCATAAATATTGATGGTGCATTTGTCAATCCAAATGATATGACCAGGAACTCATGGTGACTATATCTAGTTTTGAAAGCTATCTTTTCAATGTTAGAGTCTTTTACTTGCAATTGATAATATCCAAATTGCATATCGATCTTAGAGAACACTTTTGCCCCAGGCAGCTCTGATCAAACATGTCGTCTATACGAGACAACATATATTTGTTCTTTATCGTGACTTTATTTAGCTCTCGATAGTAAATACACATACGCATTGACACGTCTTTCTTCTTTACAAACAACACTGGCGTTCCCCATGGGGATGAACTAGGTCTGATAAGACCTTTCTCCAATAGCTCCGGTAATTATTTATTCAGCTCCTACAACTCCTTAGGTGCCATACGGTAAGGTGCCTTAGAAATAGGTTGGGTTCCCAGGATAGCATTTATTGCAAATTCAACTTCCCGTGTGGGTGGAAGACCAGGTAGATCTTTGGGGAAGACATCAGTGAATTCGCAAATGACAGGATTCTTAGATAGGGGAATATCATCTTTCTTTTCTCCTAGTATTATCACTAGGAAAGAGATACAACCTTTACTCACTAACCTCTTGGCTTTGATGGTATTGATTAAAGAAGCTATCTTACTAAAATTTTCAATGAATGACTTAGCTTATCTACCATTACCCAAGGTGACCTTTTTCTTCTGGAATTTAATGGTGGCTTTATGTTAACCTAGCCAATTCATTCCCAGAATGATGTCAAAATTGGCTATTGGCAAGACTACAAGCTTGGTTTTAAATTTCGTGTCTCTAATGAGGATTTGAATCTTACAGAACTTATGAGCTGGCATTTGGGCTCCATATGGCAATCCAACACTTAAAGATTTGGCTAGATGGTATAGTGGTAAGTTAGGAGGTTTGGTCTAGCTTTCAGAAGTGAAGTAGTGACTAGCTTCGATGTCAAATAATATGTTACAGGGCTTATTTTTTACATAGATTGTACCTAATTACAGATGCAATGCCTTACTAGACTACTTTAAGCAAGTAATATTGAAAAATTAGATTAGTTCAGAAGTGTGTACCTAACACCACATGATTTTCTTCAGCCGCCTCAATCGGGGTGAGGGTATATATACGGGCAGGACTGACAGCTTGTTGCTGTAGGGCTGCCGAGGTGGTGGCTTTGGAGAATTTGGACATGAGACAATGGCCGTCTCTCATCATTGAGCAGGAGGAGGAGGTAGTGCTGGGAGGGTTATTAAGGGTTTCTGGAATAGGTCCATGTGGCGACCCTGCCATACCGTGGTCCCGTTAATTATTAAGTTAACATGATTTCGATGAGGCAGTCACCAAATGACAAGTTCCATACTTATGAATAGATTAGGCACACATCCTAACCCATTATAATTATGGAAATTGCCATTTACAATAGATATTCACTAAATGATACATAAATGAAATCAGAGTGCAGAAGTAATAACATAACATCCATTCCATCACAATGTAGAGTAAGCACATATATCCCAGAATAAAAGCAGTAAAAGAAAATATAATTAAACTTGTATTATTATATTATTATTAAAGATAAGAACTGTGATAAAAAGGACAACACTCCTCCTCACAATATAGAAAGGGAAAGAACTAATGATCTTCTATAGCTCGATCCTCCTCCTAAATTCGGTCTTCAGAAGGCTCCAAAACCTCAAATAGCTTAGAGTCTACCATTGTCAGTTTCACAATGATAGGGCGGCAGCCAACAAAAGAAAAATCTAATTAGACAAAATGTCAAAGCACATTTTAAGCTGCAATTTTCATTATGTTAATTTAGATATCACCATAAATTCAACTAAGCAATAATATAGGAGCAGAAATGCATATGAAATAAAAAGATAGCTATAAACAATAGGATATAACTAAAACAAAAGTAGAACTATACACATATCTCTCACCATAGCTGCAACAAGATTAGTTATAAGATAAGTAAACACTAATAACTAGAGTGAATCTCAATCCTAAAATATGCTTATGATTAGTACAAGTACATGCTAATTTACATTTAAGTAAAAGAACAATATGAACATTACATAATTATAAATAAAACTAACATCCTATATATAAGTAAACAACAAGTAAATATAGCATCTTATATGTATATATACTGAAAATGCAGTAAGACAGTAAGTAAGAAAGTGTAGAAATATAGAAAAGTAAACTAAAAGCAATAAATTGAAGCTATACTAGCTGCTCAAGCCAACCAAACTGAAAGAAAACATCAACTCTCTTAGCCTGATGGGCTAAGGCAGAAGAATACAAGTAGATGTATACCTAAAATTAGTACTTCCATATCGGAACAAATGACTCTTCAAGTCACAACAAATCCAATATATTCTCTTTATTCAACAGCTAATAAATGAAATATTAGGTGGCTTCACCAACAAACTAGTGTTTTCGCTACTAGGTCGCACTAATTCCAAAGAGGCAAACTAATTAGGTCACAAAGCACCAATGAAATAAAAATAATATTTATGCAGGTTCAAAATTGACACAAGATCCTCATCAAATATCCTATGTACACAACATATGTCCAAGGTATAAAGCTCAAATACAATGTAAGCAAAGCATCAAATATTGAAGTGAGCAAGAGACTCTACTAAGACACATGCGATATCCATTATTATCTAATTTATTTGTTCTATCTAATGTAAGTTACATAAGATTCAGAATCATCAATCCTTAGTCTAAATGTAACTTAGATTACGGCCTTATAAGTTTAAAAGAAATTTAACTGATCAATTCTAATCTTATTGAATCAATGTCGACTATAGTATTTAATTAAACGAATCAATTGACCTAATTCAATGTTTTATCATAATCCTAACCCATCTTGATTAATCAAATCAAGATAAAAGGATTGAGGATTTAACTCCAAATGATGGGGTTTAATCACTCAATCTAAAGGTATATCTAAAGGTCTAAGGTTTAGAACTCAAATCTCATAGATTAGGTTAAGGCAAGTCCTAATGAGAAATCAACTCAATAGGATGGATCTCTATTCTTAATTCTAAAATTTAAATATCAAATAATCATTTAATAAACTAAGAAAATCTATAAACTAGTAAACTCAAGGATTCACTTATTCAGTAACTCAATTTACTCAATAGATGAACTCTAACCTAAGATATATTCCTAATCCTAGGAATTTAGGCTCTTAATTACTAAGAGTATCTCTTAGACACACATCATAACTAATGTTGTTAAGACCTATGGAAAGATCTAGGAAGTTAAGGAAGAAGAAGAGCTCATAATTTTACTTAAGGATTTTCTTAAGGACTTAAAATGATATTTTAATCAAAGTTCCTACTAAGTCTTATAATCACATAAATTATAATCTAAATCACTATTCTTATTATTTATAAAATGCTGAATATGATTCTAGGGCTTTAAAATGTTAAACCCTAAATTTGGGCAAAATGACCATTTTGCCCCTACTTAAAGGTCTAAAAGACCAACTATTTATCTAGGGTTCCAAGTCTAAATTATTTTAGTGAAAAAGTATTTCTTACTATTTAATATAAGATTAGATAATAATTACACTAATTTTGGGTGATTATTAAGCCTTATGAGATCAAATTAATGAATTTTACTCATAGGAGTTATTTGGTAATTTGACTTAATTGAATATAATTTTTTTTTTAAGTTTATTATAGCTTACTATCTAAAATTTCCATAAAATCTAAAATCGTTAAATTCTGATAAGTATTGGCTAAGTTATAGCCAATACAAGCTAAGGGGGTAAAAAGGTAATGTAGGATTTCTTAATTAAGGGTCAAATTTCCTAACTTTTCCAATTGGTGTCCAAATTGAGTAAAATTAATAGCTATAGATTACAAATGACTCACCGATCACATTGACTAGTGGTAGGCTCAATTTGGATCATAATTGGCTAAGTTATGGCCTAATTAGGGTTTAGGATGATTAATGAGTGATTAGTGAAATTAATCACAAAATCACTAAACCAACCACACCACTAGATTTTAATATACTCTAGAAGCTCCCTAAAATTTAAATCACTCAATTTGGATCTCTAATTATGTTAATCTTTACTAATCAAGATTTAGGATAATTAGGGTTGATTAAGAAATATAACTGTTGGATCCTAAATATTTTTATAGTTTACTTTTAATTAGGTTTTTTCTGATCAAAATGGATATATGGATGACCTAATTTGGAGTTTAATTGACAAACTTATGGTCAATTGAAGTTCTAGGGTTAGTTGACCTAATTAGGGTTAGATCCTAAAAGTGATTAAGCTCAATTTGACCCAAATAGGAAATTAAACACTACTAAGTTATTCTAGAGATTCTACTGATCACTTTGAGACTCATATTGACTAGGTTTGGATTAGAGGTTTAAAAGTTATGAGCCTTACAAGATTAGGTTTTAGGTCAAAAAGGGATTAACCTAAATATGTCTCAAACAACAAAACCAACACTACTAGATTACTCCTTAGGCTTTGGTGATTACTTTAAAACCCATATTGGGTATGTTTGGGTAAGTGTGTGCAAAGTTATGGCCTAATGAAATTTTGGGACCTTAGGGCTTAATTAGGGGTCCTAAATATCACTATATGATATACAACTCCAAATAAAGATTTGATAGTCTCAAATTAATCTTCTAATTTTATTGATCAAAATGACATATAATTTCATTATATTTGGAGTTCATGATTAAAAGTTATAAATGATTGAAATTTAGTAATTAATTATTAAATCTAAGTTAACTGATTTAATCAAAATTTGAATTAGTTTATTAATACAATTTTTGTCATAATGGGCCCACAAGATTGCGAGCAGGACTCGAGTGGGACCCACCTCTCGCATAATGGCACTGGTGAAAGACTAGCGTGGGTCCCACGGATTTAATGGTTCTGCTATTGCGGGCCTCACTCAAAACCTTCGTTCTCCTTCACTCCTGATAGGGCAGACGGTCGAAGGTTTAAGGCGCCCGATTGTCACCGACTCTGGCAGTGAGAACCCTTGACCCGTACGGCTTCGGAAAGAGTTCGATGAGCTCTACCCAATAATAGGTACGTTGAAAACTGAGATCACCATAAGTGCAAGAAATCTTCAGCCCTAAGAAGTACTATCAAAGCAAAGGTGAGGCGAGACCAAATTACAGACTGCTAATCTCGATAAAACGAATTAATTCGATCTTAATTAAATCCTTCTTTGAATCGGGGATGGAATTTAACTGAGAATTATTAACTTCTTAATCGCATTCAAAGTTAGGAGGAAAGAGTGTACCTGTCGAGAATCAATTTGACTGGACGTTGGAACCTTCACGGACGATTGAGGCGAAGGAGGTGGTGTTGATTTACATCAAAGCATTATGGTTGTGAGCCCTTGCTCTTTGTTCTTTCTCAAGCTTTTGAAAGAACCTCACTGGCAAGGGAAGGCCACGCGAGGAGCAGTAGCCGCCGCGTGTTCGAACCTTGTGACACGCGCCTCACGGGTGAAAGTTGCGGGAACAAAGGGATCCCAGCCGTCCGATCTATATGGCTGGATCGATCAGATGGCTGGATGGGAGTACCTTCTGATCAGACGGTGTCGCCAATGAAGCTAGACGGCGAAACGGTAAGCTTAATGGTGGCGTTAAGCAAAAATAAATATAATAATATTGTATTAATTAATTTGATTTCCTTAATTAAATTGGCTTACGAAAATTTTCAATAAATCCCCACTAGCTAATTGAAGGGTGAGGAACGCAACGGCGTGATCAAATTTTTGCTTCGGCGAGTATTTAATTATTTGATTTTTTGGGGTATTTAAATAATATTAAAATATTCGACAAAAATTCAATGACTTCCAATTGCCCCCAAAACTTCACCCATAGCTAATTTGGGGGTGGTGAACACAATGATGAAGTCAAATTCTCAATTTGAGGTCAAAATAAAAAGTCAAATTCTAAAGTTTTGAGATTTTCTAGAAATCAAGATTTATTTTATTTGATTCCTGACTTGAACCAGATCTTAGAGATGAGTTCTAAATGACTTATTTAGTGAACTAGAACCATAATTAAGACTTAGATTAGTCTTAATTAACCTAAATAATAACCTAAGTTGTTATAGACTCCCCCACTTAAGAACGATGCCGTCCTCGACATCACTCAAGTGGAAAGAATAAAGTAGATGCAGAATAATGAATTGAAATAATTTAGAGTTAATGAAGTACACTTGAAGAAATTTGAATGAATACTTCAATAGATGTGGAAGAACCATCAGAGTTATCAATTAGCTTTTAGTTGAATCATGCTAAAGAAGATGGAGATAAGATGAGAAAGTTTATGAGAATATTAAATTACTCTCATTTGGAGATTAGAAGTTAGAGGATATTTACAGGCACATAAAGTCCTTCAATAATTAAACTGCACTTATGGCACCTTACCACGAATGTAGTAATACATTCCTTAGCAGATTTCATTGCTTTAGGAATTGAAAATTTGATTGACGATTAATTTCTATATCTATTATGAATATCAAGAATGTGAAATTATCCAAAAGAATTACGACTTAAGGATCTTTTGAAGATTCAAAGATTTTCTATTTAGAGTACAGTCTTTAAACTTGCTAGACTTTCAAAATTCTCGCTTATAAACTAAAGCAAGGAATATAATCTCAGGTTTTAAACTTAAGGAGGTTATCCAAACTATGGGATACCATCACTTAATAAGGATAACAATGAAAGATGAGAAGCTAAGCTGAATACAACTTCAAAGGTTTAAGGTTCACTCTTAAGTCATATTACGTGACTTAGCACTAAAAGATAAGATTATTACTTAGCATGTGACTTAACATACTAAGCACAGGATAATTTCAGGATGAAAAATCCTAAAGGTTTCATACTTAAGTGATTTTACTACTTAATATAGCTTAGGCAATTAGTTAAGCTATTATAAGACTTAACAAAGATTAAAGGATATGAACAATTCTAATTCAATGAATTGGAATCCAAAGATTTGGCATCAAAGAACTAGCATTCTTTGATCACTTACTTATTCTATTAGAATTTTAGGAAAAGATCCATTGTTAGAATCTAAGTCTAATACTAAATCCAAATGCTTTGGCCTATAATTTATATCTAAGGATAAGCTGAGGACGGACTAGTTGTATGAATAGTCCATACTAAGTTCGAGCTAAATAAGAAACATTCATATTTTACTAAAAGATTTTATTAGAGAAAAAAGAGCAATATTTATTTAGGGTACATAACTTTAAAATTAATGAGAACTTAGGTCATTAAGTCATACATAATGAATTAACATCTAAGGTTTAAGAGCAATTGCTATTAACACAAGTCATAAGTTTTGACTTGGTAATGGCAAGGAATTCACTTATCCATATGGATAAGTACTAGGAAGATTAATAAGAAACTAAGGCTACAACTATAAGTCATGTCTTATAACTTATGCCAAAGTTTCTAGAACTTATTGCAAAAATTCAAGTCACAATATGTGGCTTAGATTTCTAGAATATAAATGCTAATTTTAATTTATCTTGAATGGGAGCTCATTCTAAGAATCTTATGTCTAAGTGATTGAGTTAGAAAGAGGTAACTGTCTAATTAAAGACACATCAAATATAGAATTAGATTTATGAACAAAGGAGTTAAATGTACAAAAACATAAACATAATCAATCATAAATAATAAAATTTAAGGCATGAAATTATTGATGGCATTAAAAATTTGTACCTGAGATAATGTTGTTGTCTTTGGCTTCTTTTACGGGAGTAAGGTTATACACCTGAGCTGTCCCCAGAGGCCGATTGTTCACTGCCTTGACCCTTGCTTGATTTTGTACTAGGGGTCGGGGAGCAGTTGTTTGTACCTTGGTAGAATTTGAGCTTTCTTCGATTGGTGGTGGCATAAGAGCCATCCTTGATTTTATCTCATTTATGTGAGTAGCTTGAAACACTTGGTCCCGAAGGGAATGATCAATCAAGACTCCATCTATCGTCCTTTGTGCTCTACATCGTTGATATCCATGGCCTCGACATCCACAAGTGGAACATCCTCTTCCAAAACAATAACATTTGCCGAATGGATGAGGCTTATTGCATTCAGGAACTTGCTTAGAAATTTTGGTTGCCTCAATTTGATAAGCCCTTCCTTGATTAGGCCTGTGACGACTAAAAGTTTCATTACAATTAGGCATTTCATATGCCTTTCGTTTAAGATCTTTTGATGATTGGTGATGCTTGACTACTCGTGCTGTTTCCACTAACTTCTCAAGTTTAGTTAGCTGGAGTGGGATGACATGATCTTTGATCGATTCAGTCAATCCACTTTGGAAACGGTAGTATTTGTCTTCTTTAGTAGGTACTAAATTTGGCGTGAAATGAGCCAGTCTTCTGAATTATGCTACATATTCTGCTACTGTTCGACTACCCTGAGTCAATTTCAATAGGGAATCTCCCAAGATATTCTTTAATGGTGGGGGTACGAAGGCTTCTTTGAAGGCTTCTACAAACCAATCCCAATCATTTTCTCCTAATTCATACTCTTCAAATTGAGTTTCTTTTATATTCTCCCACCAGTGTTCTGTTTCATCTTGAAGTAGATGTGTGGCTAATCGCACAGTTTGATAGTTTGGATAGCTCAGACTTACCAAAATTTTCTCCACTATCCTTAAACATGCCATTGTGTCGATTGGAGACAGTGTTCCGTCGAATGTAGGTGGTCTCAACCTTAGGAAGTTATGTAGCATTCCATCTCCAGACGTTCGATTGAGATTGAATGAGTGTGCAACTGGCGATACAGATGCGGTGCTGGCATTAACATACAGAAGAGCAACTACCAACCTTTGTATGGCTAATGTCTGTTGGTTCAGCGTATTCATCATACTTCTCATAGAAACTGGTTCCTCCGCATTATTGTCATTAGGTATCATAACAACATTATTTGGAGGATTACAAGAAGACGGGACGTCATTAATTGGAGTATCGTTAGCGGGATTCATTTTTTGAAAAATAAAATAAAATAAAAATAACTATCTTTAACATTAGAAAAATATTTATTAATTTCTCATTATTAAAGGAACAATCTTATTCAAAAAGATATTAAATATAACAAGGTAGCTTGAATTGATAAAGATTATATGCATCTACTACTAGACAAAGACTAAGATTAACATTTAAAATTCCATAAGAGAAGCTGCAATTATAACAAAGATGTGATCGGGATACTCAATTTCTTCTAAGATGGGTTCTACATGCTTTAAGTCACTATCTAGTCAAATCTAAACTAATGTACTAAAGATATTTATTTAGCACACAAATTTTGAGTTCTCCTATATCTTTGATCTACTTAATTGTTTGATTCTAGTATTAACTCAAATCTTTTAGTATAAAGGTTAAGATTTCACATTTTAGTTGCTCTAAGGCTAGAGATATTATGAATGTTCATTTAGGTTATTAAACCATTTATCACTTTTCTAATTTAATCCTTACTTAGGTTTCACTATTTATGGAAGTATTTTCCATCTCATGCCTTTCATTATGAGTGTTTGATTATGATAATATGGATGTTATTTCAAGTATTCATTTAGTGATTGTGGTAGAAGAACAATCCATTAGGTAGAGAGGAATACAAATTCCAATCTGACATCTTATAGAATTCTCTGATACCAACTGTGGTGGCCCTGCCTAGTTGTGGTCTTGTTAACTCTTAAGTTAACATGATTAGGCTCACATCTTAACCCATTATAATTAAAGAAATTACCATTTATAATAGATATTCACTAAATGATATATAAATGAAATCAGAGTGCAGAAGTAACAACATAACATCCATTCCATCACAATATAGAGTAAGCACATACATCCCAGAATAAAAGCAGTAAAAGAAAATACAATTAAATATGTATTATTACAACATTATTAAAGATAAGAACTATAATAAAAATAACAACACTCCTCCTCACAATACAGAAAGGAAAAGAACTAATGATCTTATACAGCTCGATTCTCCTCCTGAATTCGGTCTTCAGAAGGCTACAAAACCTCAAATAGCTTAGAGTCTACCATTGTCGATTTCACAATGATAGGGCCCCAGCCAACAAAAGAGAAATCTAATTAGAGAAAATGTCTAAGTACATTTTAGGCTGTTATTTTCATTATGTTAATTTAGATATCACCATAAATTCAACTAAGTAACAATATAGGAGTTGAAATGCATATGAAATAAAAAGGTAGTTATAAATAACAGGGTTGTAACTAAAACAAAAGGAGAAGGATACACATACCTCTCACCATAGTTGTAATAAGGTTAGTCATAAGAAAAGTAAATACTAATAATTAGAGTGAATCTCAATCCTAAAATATGCTTATGATCAATACAAGTACATGCTAATTTACAGTTAAGTAAAAGAACAATATGAACATTACATAACTGTAAATAAAACTAATATCCTATATACAATAAGTAAATCTAGCATCTTATATGTATATATACTGAAAATGTAGTAAGACAGTAAGTAAGAAAGTATAGAAATATAGAAAAGTAAACTAAAAGCAATAAACTGAAGCTATACTGGCTACTCAAGCTGGCCAAATTGAAAGAAAACATTAACTCTCTTAGCCTGATAGGCTAAGGCAGAAGAACACAAGTAGTTGTATACCTAAAATTAGTACTGCCATATCGAAACAAATAACTCTTCAAGTCATAGCAAATCTAATATTTTCTCTTTATTCAATAGTTAATAAATGAAACACTAGGTGGCTTCACCAACAAACTAGTTTTCATTCTACTAGGTTGAATCGAATTTGTTATCTCTTTCTGACAGACTAGTAAGTGAAACACTAGGTGGCTTCATCAACAAACTAATATTTCCGCTACTAGGTCGCACCAATTCAAAGAGGTAGACTAATTAGGTCACAAAGCACCAATGAAATGAAAATGATATTTATGCAGGTTCAAAATTGACACAAAATACTTATCAAATATCCTATGTATACAATATATGTCTGATGAATCCATAAATTATATCTAAAATAAAGGAAAATTTCATTCATTTCAGATCTTTATGATGCTCCTAAAATCAAATTTTTTATTCTTTTTGAGGAAAAAAACATCCAAGGGAGTTCTAACGCATTTCTGGAAAGATTTAATTTTTATTAAAAAAAATCTGCTACAGCGTGCTGCAGTGCGCTACAGTGCGTCGCAGCGGGCTACTGCGGAATTATTTAAACTTTATAAATGGGGGGATCAACTAATTGAACAGTGGTTTTTGCAAAATGAGCCGCTCCAGCGTGCGGTCGCATGCTGCAGCGGAAGTATTTAAACATTATAAATGGGGGGCTCAACTAATTGAATAGTGTTTTTCGCAAAATGAGCCGTTACAGCATGCGGTCACGCGCTGCAGCGGTCAGCAGCGGAATTATTTAAACCATATAAATAGGTTGCTCACTAATTGAACAACGTTTTTTGCAAAATGAGCTGCTATAGTGCGCGAATGCGCGCTGCAGCGGTTTGCAGCAGAAATATTTTGAAAAGTGAAGTAATTGAACAGTAGAAATGCAAAATGGCCCGCTGCAACGTGTTACAGCGGGGCATCTTCCATTGCTCAAGCGCGGTAGCACACGGCAGCGAGGGACTTGGCGAATTTGCCAAAGACCATTGCACGTTGCAGCGCACCGCAGCGTGCTACAGCGGCCCACCGCAAATTTTCTCCAGACAGCATTTATTGCGGCTGGGGACATGACCTCTATCATGAACTTTGTCCAGCCATCATTCCATGCAGCTGCTACATTTTATTTGAAAAAGAAGGTATTGAGGTGATATTTTGGATAAACAAATGAAGATATTTGTCACCTCACCATCAATGGAGGATTTTACCATTATGAGCTCAAAATTTTTAATAGAAATGATAGTTTTGAAATGAAGAAGAAGAAGACAGCCCCTCTCCTATAAATACCTCTCCTCTTGACTTGAGGGGGTGTAACAACCCAGATATTATTACCCATCAATTAGTGATCTAATTGACTATAAATCTCTTTCATTATTTTTATAATAGAGTTAAAAGTCTCCACTTTAAATTTCGTGCGATTTGGAGACCATTTGACAATTTCCAACATTTCTTGATTTTTAGATAATTCTGAGAATGCCTAAATTATTTAGACCTCAGAATTGAAAGCAGAGTCCGCCATTGGACTCAGTAGCTCCAAATTAGCTAATAGTGTTATTATGGGAATTTTTGAAAATCGTTGAATTTCCTGGATATTTTGTTGTATTTTGATCGCCCTAAAATTTTTGTCAAAATCAGGATTTCAATTTAAGTCAATTAAAAATGTAATAAAAATATTTTCTTATAATGCCTATTGAAAGGATCCTACTGCAAAAATTTGAGCGCGTTTGGGATCCCGAATTGTCCTGAATAAATTTATGAAGTTTAAATTTCAAAGGCTAATAATATGAAAAATATAAACTAGAATTTAGAAATTTTTATATATCTAAATTAAGCATCATATGAGAATGTTATATTTCAAGTTTCGTTAATTTTCGAGTTTCTGATTTATTGTAATAAAATTTTTAAATTTTTTACTTAAAAATTAAAATAAAATAAAATACTTATCCAAATTGAAATTTTTTTGGATGCGTGCGTTCGTCTCATCAAGACGGTCATTTCGATACTAAGCTTGTATTTTTTGGAGCTCAAATGACTTCAGATCTTGCTCAGAAATTTCAGCCATTTATTTTGATCCAAAGGCTTATTGAGAGCCTAAATTTTCTTAAAACCTTCTAAACCTAAATCCTATTTTGGAGGCAGCCGAAATTTTTCCTTCTCCTCCTATGCAAGCCGAACCCTAACGTGATCGAGACGAACCCCTCTTCCTTATCTCTCGAGCCAACGAGAAGAGAGGCAAAGACGCGTGGATCGCGCCGCTCTTCTCTCCAATGGGAAGGCTCGCGCCCATGCCGATCCCTCTCCTTATCAACGAACCTCTCGGCAGGAGGGATGCATAAAAAGGTAAGCGAACTCTCACCGACCTTTCACTGGCCGAACTCTCTCGCTCTCGCAAAACCTCTTCTAGCCGCGCATCAAGGATCAAGGTACTCTCGTTCCGATTTATACCCTATAATATTTTCAGCACCTTCGTTTTGATTCATATCCTATGTATATAACTTCGTTTGCATAATATTTTCAGTATTAATCAATCCTAATGCTGAAATATTAGATTATTTGTTCTGATTCAACCTAAACATATGAACCCTAAAATGCGATACGAATGAAGGAAAGTGCTTCTGTCGAGAGTCGATGGAACTCTCTAGGATATGGATCGAAGTCTTCCATTAAAGTTTATATATATATATATATATATATATATATATATATATATATATATATATATATATATATATATATATATATATATATTTCTTGTGATTGTGAATGCCATAGGTTTTAGCAATCCTTATTACTCATAATTTTGCATTCATATTAAAGTGTGCTGAATTACAAAAATAATTATAAGATTTCTAAATGATTCTTTATCTTGTTTTCCTTGATCTCAATAATTATAACATTTTTTTTCTCCTGTTTTCTTTTGTAGTTTGAGATAAAACTTTTATCAATTTATCTTGAGTCTGAGTAAGAGTTAAGAGATCATTCATTTTTATTATATTTTTATAATATTTTGTTCAAATCTAAAGATGCAGTAAAATTTTTATGGGAATACAACTTGGTTAAAAGATGAAAGGCAGGCTAGATATGAATAATAACTTGAGTATTAACTTCCTGAATTTTCTTGTCCATTGTTTAATGTGTTTTGCTCTGCTAATCTGGTTTTAAATTTACCAAGTATAGAGTAGTTTTGTTGATTTGAATGATTTCGTATGGAGTATTGCTCATGTTGGAAATTTATTTCTGAAGCCCACCAAAGCTATTAATCCAAATTTCAGCTCCCATTTTTCTGACAATGATAATATTGTAATGCTACTGGTAGATTCTTTTGTGATATAATACACGGTTAGTTGTTCTTTCTTATTTAATTTTGTTAGTTTAGGTCAATTACCTTCATGGTATGATGATTTGCTTATTATTGCATTGAATTGTTCTATTGTGCAAATATAAGCATATTGCCTATTTATGCTTTAAGTTAAAATGCAATAGCTGATGCTTTGATTTGAATCCGGGTGTAATCTTTTAATATAAAGCCATTAATACTTTCTTGCTCTGTGAATTTAAGCTCTCTTCTTGAAGCAGCTGATTTGAGTGCTCTTGCTTCTGAAAGTATGGCTCTATCATTTACTTAGGGGAAATGTTTGTTTGCTCAAGTTCTCTCCGAAAGAAATCAAGAAGCTTGCTCACTCATTTGATTTCTTCCTCATTGCATAGTCCTATAATGAGTATTGATCAAATGCTGGATACAAATGCTATGCTTTAATTTTTGGATATTAACATTGAATGCTGAGATAGATGATGTAAAATTTCACATCATTAGATAGATATTAATATTGAATGATGAATTTCACATCATTAGACTAACCTTGCTGTACTCTAAGTGATGTTAGTTAGTTTAAGTGATTTAAGTGCTTTTATCTATCATGTGTAAAATCATATGCTGCTATTTGTTATATGAAGTTTAAAGATGCCAATTAGTTTATAAGATTCAAATACTATCCTTAATTGTAAGATGAAACAAATGCTACCATGTATTAATTAAGATCCAAAAGATGTCATCTAACGTATCAAATCAATTACCATTCATTCATTTAATAAAATCAGTTGCTGTTCATCCATTTAATAAGTAATCAAATGTTGCTTTTGAAATCATATGAAAACAAATACTGTAATCATTCTCAATATCATATGCTGCCTTCAGTTTCATAAGGGAATTTACGCTGCCGTTCATTATAAATAAGGTCACATGATGCTATCAAATGTATAAGATTCAAGTTGCTCTCATGAATCAAACTACTGCTATTTACAACTGCTATCATTAATTTCAATATGATTCAATTGCTTTAGCTAAACTAAAGTAAACAAATGCTATCTCTTTTAGATGAATTCATAAATTGCCATCAATTGTTTATGAAAGAGAATGCTGCCATCAGTTCTATTATAAGATCTAAATATTGTCAATCTAATTTACATATTAGATCAAATATTGTCATAAATGCTATCATCTCCTTTCATTAAAATTATATATTACCAAATGCTGCCATGTGTCCTATAAGATTTAATGATGCCATCCAAGTTAAGAGTCAACTGCTGCCAATATTTACATTGTGAGATATAAAAGTTGCCAATAGATTATATGTTTTTAAATGTTGCCTTTTTATTCCAAGAGTAAAAATTAAATTGATCTTAAGAGATTCAAGTTGTTATCAAGAAATGGGAGTTATGTGTTTTCATTTATACTAAGAGTTAAGTGCTGTCATTTATTTTAATGTGAATCAATGGATATCATGAATCAATGGCTGCCATCAATAGTATAAAATAATGAATTGCTGTCATCTATGTGTAATATACAAAGGCATCCATGTTATTATTCTATGAGATCGCATTATTGAGAAAAAATGTTGCCTCTTATTTCAAGATAAATCAAGTGCTGTCCTTTATGATGCTACCTTAATCAATTGCTGCCATTAATTGTTTAAGAAAATGAATGATGCCATCACTTCTATTATAAGATCTATATGCTGTCAATACATTTAGAATCCAAATATTGTCTTATTGCTGCCATTTAATTTATGAAGTTCAAATGCTGTTCTTTAGTTCAAGATGAAACAAAGGTTACCAATTATCAATTCAAATTTAAGGTTGCTAAGTATTAGTTAAGAATAAATGCTGTCACTTATTTCATTATAATCTAGCATCTTATATGTATATATACTGAAAATGTAGTAAGACAGTAAGTAAGAAAGTGTAGAAATATAGAAAAGTAAACTAAAAGCAGTAAACTGAATCTATACTGGCTACTCAAGCTGGCCAAACTGAAAGAAAACATCAACTCTCTTAGCCTGATGGGCTAAGGCAGAAGAACACAAGTAGTTGTATACCTAAAATTAGTACTGCCATATCGAAATAAATAACTCTTCAAGTCATAACAAATCTAATATTTTCTCTTTATTTAACAGTTAATAAATGAAACACTAGGTGGCTCCACCAACAAACTAGTTTTCATTCTTCTAGGTTGAATCGAATTCGTTATCTATTTCCAACAGACTAGTAAGTGAAACACTAGGTGGCTTCATCAACAAACTAGTGTTTCTGCTACTAGGTCACACCAATTTCAAAGAGGCAGACTAATTAGGTCACAAAGCACCAATGAAATAAAAATGATATTTATACAGGTTCAAAATTGACAAAAGATACTTATCAAATATCCTATGTACACAACATATGTCTGATGAATCCATAAATTATATCTAAAATAAAGGAAAATTTCATTCATTTCAAATTTTTATGATGCTCTTAAAATCAATTTTTTTATTCTTTTTCAGGAAAAAGCATCCAAGGGAGTTCTAAGGCATTTCTGAAAAGATTTAATTTTTATTAAAGAAAATCCGCTACAGCGCGCCACAGTGGGCTGCGGCGGAATTATTTAAACTTTATAAATGGGGGGCTCAACTAATTGAACAGTGATTTTTGTAAAATGAGCCGCTACAGCGTGCGATCGCGTGCTGCAGCGGTCTGCAGCGGAAGTATTTAAACTTTATAAATGGGGGGATTAACTAATTGAACAGTGTTTTTTGCAAAATGAGCTGCTACAGCGCGCGGTCGCGCGCTGCAGCGGTCAGCAGCGGAATTATTTAAACCATATAAATAGGTTGCTCACTAATTGAACAGTGTTTTTTACAAAATGAGATGAGACAGCGCGCGGATGCACGCTGCAGCGGTTTACAGCGGAAATATTTTGAAAAGTGAAGTAATTGAACAGGAGAAATGCAAAATAGCCCATTGCTCAAGTGCAGTAGCGCGCGGTAGTGGGGGACTTAGCAAATTTGTTAAAGACCATTGCACGCTGCAGCGCACCGCAACGCGCTACAGCAGCCCGCCGCAAATTTTCTCCAGACAACATTTATTGCGGCTAGGGACAAGACCTCTATCCTGAACTTTGTCCCCAGCCATCATTCCATGCAGCTGCTACATTTTATTTGAAAAAGAATGTATTGAGGTGATGTTTTGGGTAAACAAATGAAGATATTTGTCATCTCACCATCAATGAAGGATTTTGCCATCAAGAGTTCAGAACTTTAAATGAAAATGCTAGTTTTGAAATGAAGAAGAAGAAGGCAGCCCCTCTCCTATAAATACCCCTCCTCTTGACTTGAGGGGGGGTTCACAATTTTAGCCAAGAAAATCCACTAAGTAAGGAGGAGTGCTAAGGAAGAGAAGAACTCCCCAAGGGTGGCAAAGTAAGCTCTTGCTTTAGAGGAGAAGGAAGAAGGCAGCACTAGCGACCTAAGAAGGGAACATTGAGAAGGAGAAGAAGGATTCCAGAGAACTTCCAAAGGAGCGTTCCTAGTATCTTCTAAACTATATTCTTGTATTTTCTTTTTAGTTGATCATAAAAGGGTATTTATCCATGTATGTGTTTTTCTTCTTTTCTATTATAATGAGTAGCTAAACTCCCTTGGGGAGGGTTGGGGTGAAGTCCCATGTGCATGATGTAATATTAATGTATGAATGTTTTCTTCAAGCATAATTTATTTTATGATCCTAATGTCTTGCTAAGAAATACTTTATCTAATTTAGTCTTGAATATGGAATAAGAGTAAAGAATTAAAAGTTCAAGAACTAATCGTCTTGCCCTCCTTAGCTCACCTTAGGTCGGATGCTAGGTTTTGAGTGCATGAAAGCTTGGAACTATATGACAAAGTTCTTGAGCTCAATGCACCTAAATCTAAGCTCAACCAAAGTGTTGATGCAAGTGATGCTAAGACCCACTAAATGAGCTTCTTAGCTCAACATAATTAAGGTAGAGGAAGAAAATGTTGAGTGCTCATGAACTAAGTGACATAGTCGTTGAGCCCAACATATAAATCCCTCATTTCAACTATGTGAAATGCGAGCGATGCTCGTAGTGGAAATCAATGCTTGTAAGATCTTAAGATTTACTAATCAAGCTCTCATTGATCAAGAGAATAAGATTAAAATTTAAATCCAAAGAATCTTTGTGCCGAAGTAGAACCGAATGTGAGTTCATTTTGTGCAAGAGATTTGAACTTGTAAGACCTTGAGTTAAACTCAAGGAAAACAATGTGCACTTGATTCTAATTAAAATGAATGATAAAGCTTGAGAAATTAATATACATAATTGTTATATCATAGCATGTGGGATGATCCCAACTCTCCTCTTTCTCTCATCTTGCTCTTTTTGCTTAGTGATTATTGTGCTAATTTTTAGACCAACTCATCTAAATACATTGTAGCTTAAATATTAGTGAGAATAGATACACTTTAATGCCAAATCAACCAATTCTCTAAGGATCAATAAATTCCCAAAAATTAATACTTTCTACTTATTACTTCAGACCATGTATACTTGCGTGTGAGCGCAGACGTGTATTTACAGTTGGTCAATGTCCAAGGTATAAAGCTCAAATACAAGGTAAGCAAAGTATCAAATATCAAAATGAGTAAGAGACTCTACTAAGACACATGTGATTTCTATTATTATTTAATTTATTCATTCAATCTAATCTAAGTTACTTAAGATTCAGAATCATCAATTCTTAATCTAAATATAACTTAGATCACGGCCTTATAAGTTTAAAATAAATTACAACTGATCAGGTTCTAATCTTACTGAATTAATGTCGACTATAGTATTTAATTAAACAAATCAATCAACCTAATTTGATGTTTTATCATAATTCAACCCATCTTGATTAATCAAATCAAGATAAAAGGATTGAGGATTTAACTCCAAATGATGGGGTTTAATCACTCAATCCAAAGGTATATCTAAGGGTTTATGGTTTATAACTCAAATCTCACAAATTAGGTTAAGGCAAGTCCTAATGAGAAATCAACTCATTAGGATAGATCTCTATTCTTAATTCTAAAAGTTAAATATCAAATAATTATTTAATAAACTAAGAAAATCTATAAACTAGTAAACTCAAGGAATCACTTATTGAGTAACCCAATTTACTCAACAGATGAACTCTAACCTAAGATCTATTCATAATCCTAGGAATTTAGGCTCTTAATTACTAAGAGTATTTCTCATACACACATCATAACTAATGTTGTTTAGACCTATGGAAAGATCTAGGAAGTTAAGGAAGAAAGAGAGCTCATAATTTTACTTAAGGATTTTTTTAAGAACTTAAAATGAGATTTTAATCAAAGTTCCTAATAAGCCTTATAATCACATAAATTATGATCTAAATCAATATTCTTACTATTTATAATATGTTGAATATGATTATAGGGCTTTAAAATGCAAAACCCTAAATTTGGGCAAAATAACCATTTTGCCCCTATTTAAGGGTCTAAAAGATCAACTTTTGATCTAGGGTTCTAAATCTAAAATTTTTTAGTGGAATAGTGTTTCTTATTATCTAATATAAGATTAGACAGTAATTACACTAATTTTGGGTAATTATTAAGTATCATGAGATCAAATTAATGAATTTGACTCATAGGGGCATTTTGGTAATTTGACTTAATGGAATCTAAATTTTTTTTTAGTTTATTATAGCTTACTATCTAAGGTTTTCATAGAACCTAAAATCATTGAATTTTGATAAGTATTGGCAAGTTATAGCTAATACAAGTTAAGGGGTTAAAAAGGTAATATAGGGTTTCTTAATTAAGGGTCAAATTTCTTAACTTTTCTAGTTGGTGTTCAAATTAAGTAAAATCAATGGCTATAGATTACAAATGACTCACTGATTACATTGATTAGTAGTAGGCTCAATTTAGACTCTAATTAGCTAAGTTATGGCCTAATTAGGGTTTAGAGTGATTAGTGAGTGATTAGTAAAATTAATCACCAAATCACTAAGCCAACCACACCATTAGATTCTAATATACTTTAGAAGCTCTCTGAAATTTAAATCACTCAATTTGGATCTCTAATTATGCTAATCTTTACTAATCAAGATTTAGGGTAATTAGGATTGAATAAGAAATTTAATCATTAGATTCTAAATATTTTTATAGTTTACTTTTAATTAGGTTTTTTCTGATCAAAATGGATATATGGATGACCTAATTTGGAGTTTAATTGATAAACTTATGGTCAATTGAATTTCTAGGGTTAGTTGACCTAATTAGGGTTAGGTCCTAAAAGTGATTAAGCTCAATTTGATCCAAATAGGAAATTAAACACTACTTGGTTATTCTAGAGGTTCTACTGATCACTTTAAGACTCATATTGACTAGGTTTGGATTAGAGGTTTAAAAGTTATGAGCCTTACAAGATTAGGTTTTAGGTCAAAAAGGGATTAACCTAAATATGTTTCAAACAGCAAAACCAACACTACTAGATTTACTCCTTAGGCTTTGGTGATTACTTTAAGACCCATATTTGGTATGTTTGGGTAAGTGTGTGCAAAGTTATGGCCTAATGAAATTTTGGGACCTTTAGGGCTTAATTAGGGGTTCTAAATGTCACTATATGCTATATAACTCCAAACAAAGATTTGACAGTCTCAAATTAATCTTCTAATTTTACTGATCAAAATAACATATTATTTCATTATATTTGGAGTTCATAATGATAGTAGAACCTATCTAAATTAATAATCTCGGGACCGCCACTAGTCTGCTGCAAAATAAGGAACGGATCACCGTCGTTGTCTGCTGCAACGGCGATGGTAGCCACAAGCTTCCCCTCTAGATCATCGGAAAGTACGCCAATCCCAGGTGCTTCAAGAACGTCAACCGGGCAAACCTTGGATGCGAGTATCGGTACAACTCCAAAGCTTGGATGACCAATATCATCTTCTTGGAATGGCTGAAGTACTTCGACCGCCGTATGGCCAACCGAAAGGTGCTGCTGATTCTCGACAATTGTAGCGCTCATGTCCCCATCGATGGGCTTTCTGACCAGATCACCCTTTTGAACACAACGGTTTTGTACCTTCCTCCCAACACTACGTCAAAAATTCAGTCGTGCGACAAAGGGATCATCCGCAACTTTAAAGCTTATTATCGCCGTCGCTTCAACCGCCTCCTTCTTCAGCATCAGGATGACAAGGTTGAGCAACCAGAGAAGATTGACATTCCTGCAAGCCATTCAGATGGCTGTGCCAGCTTGGTCTACAGAAGTCAACCATGAAACTATCCATAATTTCTTTCGCCATTGCAAGATTCGGTCAGAGCCAGCTGGCACGATGCCAGTTCAAGAGGACGAGCTTATGGATAATGGCATTGTTGAAGAGTTGGTGTCGCAGATTCGCCAGTTTTGCTATCTCAATCTGATGGACATCGACAACCTGCTGGATTGCCCCGCTGAGCAGGAGGTGGTTTTCTTCCCGGACATCGACGACGTAGTCGAGAATCAGTTGATGATAGGGGAAGCCGACGATGCTGACGATGACAGTCAGGAGCACCTAAAGATATTCCTAGCCGAGGCACAGAAAATGCTTCAGAGACTTGAAAGATTCTGGATGCAGCAGGCGGCGGACTCCCATGAATTCATCCTTTCTCTCCAGCGCATGAAGGACAAGCTTAGCAAAATTCGTGTAAACCAGACGGTCCAGAAGGATATTCGCCAATTCTTTAACAGTTCATAGGCTATTTCCTTAGTGTTCTTTCACATTTTCATAGTACCTTATGTAGGGAATATAAAATTATGAAATTGTCGGGAACGCTCGTTACAATTAATAATTAAATAACAGAGGTTTATTAATTGATGCAAAGGACCGAGCTCGGGACCGACCCATATTATTAATTAATAGAGGTTATTAATTTATGGAGGATTAATTTAGATAGGTTCTACTGTAATAGTTATAAATGATTGAAATTTAGCAATTAATTATTAAATCTAAGTTAACTGATTTAATTAAAATTTGAACTAATTTATTAATACAATTTTTGTCATAATGGGCCCATAAGATTGCGGGCAGGACTCGAGTGGGACCCACCTCACGCACAACGGCAGTGGTGAAAGACTGGCGTGGGTCCCACTGGTCTAATGATTCGGCTATTGTGGGCCCCACTCAAAACCTTCGTTCTCCTTCACTCCCGATAGGGCCGGCGGTTGAAGGTTTAGGGCGCCCGATTGTCGCCGACTCCGGCAGTGGGAACCCTTGACCCATACAGCTTCAGAAAGAGTTCGACGAGCTCTACCAATAATAGGTACGTCGAAAGCTGAGGTCACCATAAGTGAAAGAAATCTTCAGACCTAAGAAGTATTATCGAAGCAAAGGTGAGGCGAGACCAAATTACAGACTACTAATCTCGATCAAATGAATTAATTCGATCCTATATAACTCCTTCTTTGAATCGGGGATGGAATTTAACTGAGAATAATTAACTTTTTAATCGTGTGCAAAGTTAAGAGGACTAAGAGTGTACCTGTCGACAATCAATCTGACTGGACGCTGGAACCTTCACGGACGATTGAGGCGAAGGAAGGTGGTGTTGATTTACGCCGAAGCCTTAGGATCGTGAGCCATTGCTCTTTGTTCTTTCTCAAGCTTTTGAAAGAAGCTCACTAGCAAGGGAAGCCACATGAGGAGCATCAGCCGCCGCGTGTTAGAACCTTGCGACACATGCCTCGCGGGCGAAAGTTGCAGGAACGAAGGGATCCCAGCCGTCCGATCCAGACGGCTGGATCGATCAGATGGCTGGATGAGAGTACCGTCCGATCAGACGGTACCGCCAATGAAACTAGACGGCGAAACAATAAACTTAATGGTGGCCATTAAGCAAAAAGGAATATAATAATATTATATTAATTAATTTGATTTCCTTAATTAAATTGGTTTCTGAAAATTTTCAATAAATCACCCCTAGCTAATTCAAGGGTGAGGAACGCAACTATGCGATCAAATTTTTGTTTCGACGAGTATTGAATTATTTAATTTTTTGAGGTATTTAAATAATATTAAAATATTCGACAAAAATTCAATAACTTCCAATTGCCCCCAAAACTTCACCCCTAGCTACTTTGGGGGTGGTGAACGCAATGGCAAAGTCAGACTTTTGATTTGAGGTCAAAATAAAAAGTTGATTTCTCAGGTTTTGGGATTTTCCATAAATCAAGGCTTGCTTTATTTGATTCCTAACTTGATCCAGATCTTAGAGATGAGTTCTAAATGATTTATTTAGTGAACTAGAATCATAATTAAGACTTAGATTAGTCTTAATTAACCTAAGTAACAACTTGGGTTGTTACAGGCCAATACTCGTCGATGCTTAGATTGATCAATTTGATTGCTATCAATGGCATCGGGGTAACTGCAGCAGTAGTAGGATTGGCCTGACCTTCTGCAGTTGAAGCAGTTCCCGGTTCTGTGGTAGCACCGATCATAAGGGTGGGGTCGAGTGCAACCATGAAAGAGGTTGGCGGATGGAACCTATGCTTCAAGCTAGTATACCCTAGCTCATTTAGGGTGCTTGTATTGTAATGAGCTCAACCTAAAACTCTGCTTGGGTTCTTCCAATGCTTGATCTTGCTCCGCAGGAACTCTGACCAGGATTTTTTTTTGTGCAGACAGAATTTAGAAAATGACACCTTTTTAGAATTTTGAGGAAATAAAACATGATGATTCTTGTATTACTCATTTAAATTTGAAATACATGAAGTAGGAATATACAATATAGAGCATGAACTAAAAATGCTAAAACATCTATCTAACATATTTTGTCATAAAGGCATGAGTGAAATCTTCGAAGGTAGCCTCACGCCACCTTCCTTTGCGTCTATGGATGAGTGACCAGTGGGTGACAACCCACAAATATTCGGTGTTGTCCCGAAGGAGGAGGGATACTCTAGAAACTCAAATGTCGTCGGGACATTCTATCGCTTCCATAACAAAGTGCACACGCATCAGCCACTCATTGGTTAGGGCGGGAAGGTCGAAGCCTCTAAAGACGCTACGTTGGAGAATTCAATCTAGTACTCGAAGTTCTTGCTCTGACACTCCTTCATTGTATCGCCCGTATCTTTGATAAAACTGGGATACATAATCCCATATAGCCTCAAATCGCCGACAGTACTACCAGAATGACATCTTTGAGTGTCTAATGATTCCATATGTTAAATTAAGGTTTATTAGTTCAGTTTATTTAATCTATGTTGTTTATATTTGAGCATTTCATCTTACTTATATATATGAATTTTTCATTCTTATGCCTTTTTATTTTGAGCGTGATATTGTATTAATTTGGATGTAACTTGCATGTCTTAGTTAGTAACTGATTGTTTGAAGAACAATCCATTCGATAAAGAGGAAAATGCAAAACAATCCGATTCTGAAATTGTCGGTTTCACAATGATAGGGCCCCATCTAAGAAAAGTAAAATCTTATTAGACAATTATTTAAGTATATTTTAGGCTGATAAATTTTCATAAATTTATTAATATCACCACTTACTTTAAACTAAACAAAACCTAACTAGCATAAGAGCAACAAACATACAAATGGAAAGGGTAAGTTATAAATAAAGCATTTATAACTAAGCAAGATGAGATAAAAGATATACCCCAAAATAAGTTAAAATAAGGCTATGCATATATGTATAAATAAAGTAAATAAAAGTATTAAAAGAAAGATTATACCTAAATATGTTGATAATTATATGACATATGTAGGTTGAAAATAAGTAATATGACTGTGATATATATATATAGTAAGCATCAATAAAATCTAGCATCCTATAATATACGAGTAAGCATGTAAAGTAAAGTAAAGCTGACTGAAGTAACATGCATCAGTAAAATAATAAATAGAAAACATGTATGTACAAACTACTATATCAAAAATTGGCCAATTGGGCCCATCATGTTCCCAAAGCCTTTCTGGGCTTGGGTAGAATGGAACAGTATAGTAGGACTGAGGAGACAGTAAATATAAATACAACAAATTTTAGTTATCTTACTTTGCTCTTGTAGACACGTCCGGAAGCGGCTGAAGAGTCAAGCACGTCTGCAAAACGATATGGGTTTCAAATTTAACACAACACTCCTCAATGAGTAACGTTAAGTTATCCCTTATTTCTCCTTACCCCTATCTATTATGGAAAATGTGCACCAGAATCAACCTGAATACTGAACCTAATGCAAATATTATCCTAATTATTCTAAGTTTTCATTTCATGTACAATATTGTCTTATATGTCATGTTTAAGGTTTTAAGGCACAAAATATAAGGAATGTGTGAGCACAAGTAATCAATAGTGAGCAAGAGACTGTACTACACTAGGTGACATTATTTGTTATCTATTAAACTATTCTAACTATGCCAAGTTATATATGTTCATGATCTCCAATTCTTACTATCGAGTATAACTTAGAAGCACTGCCTTATAAGTTAAAAGTAATTAAAACTAATCAAGCTTTAATTTAATTCAATCAGAATTGACTACAAGTTAAATAATAAATCATCACATCCTAATTGTTGAATTTAGACATTCTAAGCTAAGATCTGATCAAGATATACTAAACTAGGGATTATGAATTAAATACCACGAATTGGAGTTAGTCACATAATCTGAAGATAAAGCTTAAGGATCTAGGATTTTAATTATAATAGTGAACTAATGATTAAGGCAAATCTTATTAAGTAAAACCAAGCTTAATAAAATGAATCTCCTATTTTTAATCTAAAGTTGAAAGATAAAATAATCAGAATTAAAGTATAAAATATTAAAATTAATAAAACTAAGGTTCTACTCATTGAATAACCCACTTTATTCAATGAATGAAATATAACCTAGGATCTATTCCTAATCTTACGGAAAGGTCATAAGGTGAAGTGCTGTTATCCTAATGGAATATATTTCAATTTAACTTAATTTGCTATTTTTATTCAATTAAAAGAGTTAAGAATAGATTTTAGCTAAGGTATATTATCCTTACTTAAGGGTTTTTAAGCCTTTAAGGGTAATTTTTATCAAATTGATCAAATTATAAAGTTTATGACTTAAATTGATCCTAAATCAGTTTTGTTACTATTTTTGATGATTTAAATGTTATTTTATGGGTTAAGGAATTAAACACCATGGCCGAGGGTAGGTCCCGGTGAGACCTACCCAACGAGACCTGAACCAAGCCCGGAAAAATAGAATGGATTAATTAAAATAATACATATTAAATTATTTAAATAAATTTTGATCCACTGATCCAAACATTATGAAATTAAATATCATTTTGTTCAAAAAATCATAAGAAATTTAAATGTAAGATAATGTTGCCTTTTTATGGTTGAAGTTTTTGATTTTGCCTACTCCAGATCTTAATTAGGGTTGATTAGTATTTATGCACAGCCAAATTGCATGATTTATGTGATATTATGTTTCTAATGCTTTGTAGAATGCATGTATTATGTGGCTTAATTTTCTGATTATTATATTCTTAATTATGCTCTAATCTTAAAAATGCATGATTAGTAAAAATTAGAGTTTATACTTAACCAAAATTAGCAAACATAGTCTCTGATTATTCACATAACTAAATGGAACATACTTTCCAAGTTTTATTAATTTTCAATGGTTGGATTTGTAATTAAGTTCTACTCCATTTTTGCTTAATTTAAGGTTTGATTAGCCTTAATTACTTTTTAGTTTATGTAAATTTATGTTCATCTACTTTAAATAATAATAGAATGTATGTTAGAGAGCTATCATACTTATTTGGATACTTGATTTACTTAATTTGACATTTGATAACACTTGAACCTAAGAAGCTTAAGAATTAATTAAGTAATTAATACTTAATCCAAATCTTGAGATGGACATCAATAATACACCAATAACTCACTGATTTGTCATTGACCATAAACTAAATAAATGATCTTGATTTGGTTAAGTTAGGAGCTAAATCCTAACTTACCTTTATTAAGATCTAAATTGTTAATCACTTTAATTAAAATAGCTCGATTGAAAGATAAATCAACTTGCATAACTTCAATAATATATCCTGATTTGGCATTGATCTTAAATCATTGAACTAGAAGTGTTAAGATTCTTAAAAGAATTTATGTGATTTCAATATGAACTTAGTCCTTTAACTCCTTAATTTTTCTCTTATATACGATCCTTGGCATCATATAAATCATAATACTTTATTGAGTAGCAAGATAATCAATTGCTAATAATATAGAAGATTAAAACCCATGATTGTAGCTTAGGTGGAGTTCAGATGGGTCTATCCATCTGATCTGATAAAATCACATCTAAATAATATAAGAGTTATGAAATCAGTGAAATTTATAAAGTATATATTTCTCTTTTATATTAGAAGTGCAAGATTGTTATAATCTTTCCTTAGTAATTAGTAACTCATTTACTTGCTAAAGTCCTATTAATAGATAATCTATTGAGATAGAAAGAACTTATTGTTTACATCTTGAGGTAGGAACTTAGATGCTCTTTATTAGCTTTAGATGCTTGATCTTAGACCCTTGTAGTAGGATCACCTAAGAACTTAGCATGAGATTCTCCCATATGGTAATAACTTAAAATTGAGTGACCTTTAGGTCACATCCTTGGAACCTTATGTAGGATCCATTCTAATGGAGTAAGGATTTATTAGTTTGATAATCCTTATTTATTAAATAGATTTGTTAAAATTGGTAGATTATTAGTAGATGTGATAGTGTATATCCATAGTGCTGAATTATTTCAGTAAAACTTGAGATTGGATGAGTCACTCTAAGTAGGATTATAAAGTCTCAATCTTTTCCTATGTGATTGGATAAGTACATTTCATCTTAGAGTAAATTTTCCAATCCTAAGTGTATTATAATTAGGGAACTTGAATACTTAGTTTGAGAGAATAAACTATGACCAAGTTCTGCCCCTTATTGTCAAACATTTTGATAAGTGCAATTAAATAAATTAAATATCTCAGGTCATCCTTCTTAGAACACTGAGTATGCTTATAATTAACGTATTTAATACCTTAGTTTATGAGAATAAATTGTGACTGAGTTCTGTCCTTTATCATTGTGCGCTTTGATAAATATAGTTAAAAAAACTAAGTGTTAAATTTACCTTCCTTGGAAACATACAAACTATGTGTATACAACCCCTTGAGCTGATGATTCTATATATAATCTTAACTAATATCATTTAGTGGGTTAGAATTAGGAGTTAGAATTCTTTTAGGTGAATTCTACACAATGAAGATAGATGGAATTAGTATTTGCTATTGAATTGATTTTGGGATGTTTTATGATTTAAAGCATACTATCATTAAAGCCTTGGCATATCATAAATGCATAAATCATGTCAGCATTATCAGAGCCCTTAGCTCACTTAAGGACTCTATTAGTGGAGCGTTCGCTCACCTAGGAATCTGTGGGGTGTCATGAGACACCAAGTCAGCATATCAGTGGCATACAATTTTGTGGAATATTCAAATACATAATTATGAATTCAATGGCATACAATACAATTTTAAAATAACATTTATTTAGTTTTAGATTGTTTACTATTTCACCTACATTTTAGTAGTTAGTTGTAGTTTCATATTTATTCACTGTTTTCTCTAGATTCAGTATTATGTTTACAGTTTCAGTTTACTTTACATTCAAATTTGTACTATTTTGAGCTTTCAATTTTTTTACTATCTTTTCTATAGTTTTATTTAAACTATTTAAATGTTAAATAGTCTATAATTATAACTGTTAGAGTAGCTTTTGATGTGTTAGACTTACTATCTAACATATGGTACTTTTGGGATTCAACAATTTGCTAGATCTTGAGCAGTTTGTGGAGTCAGGTCAGGTGGGTGCTCAAGAGATCTAGGAGGAGTTAATTGAGCACTAATTGACTCTCCTCCAGCCCTTACTCTTTGTTTAGTTATTGTTAGTTCAGCACTTAAACTCTATTCTGTATTTCAGTAAGCTATTGTAATAACTCTGGATGTATTCTCTTTTCTTTTTCTGAGTTGAATATTTTATTTAGCTTTTATGATAAATGTTTTTGAATGTATGCTTTAGCTACTGCACTCTGTATTTACTTCTACTTATACTTAATATTGTGATGTGATTTGAATATTCATAAAATGCTAGTATTCATGTAACTTAGATGTTACCTCTATTCGTAGTCCAAAATACATGAGTACCCTATCTAATACTTAAGATAATTATATTACACTTATCTTAAGGATTAGTACTCAGCCCTCTTCTCTTGAGGTCGAGTCTCAGCAGCTCTTATGCTTAGTAGGTTTATTCTTCCCGAGTAACGCACCGTTCCGCCGTTAATTGTTAATTTCTTTAAAATGAACTCAATTGTGTGCGGTGACGGGATGTGGCGTTACAATAACTCATTCATCTCTTACTTTGTTGCTTTAAATTAGAAGTAGAAGTTAAGACAAATTTCTTAGTTTAGCTACTATGTGCTAGACTTGGAACTTGAGAAAGTAGATGTTAAAACAACTTTTTTTTTCACAGAGAATTAGAAGAAGTTATTTATAAGCATAACCTACTGCTTCTATAATTGAAGGCTTAGAAGATTATGCATATAAACTAAATAAGTATTTATAAAACTAAAAACACCCTCCTCATTAATGATACATAAGGTTTGATTAAAATTTTCTTAAGATGACTAGTTTATTTACATTTATATTATTGATATACTAATTACTACAAAGAACATATTTGAAGTTCAAAAATAAAACAACCACTTAAAAGGTAAAAAATATATGCAACAAGTTTCTTATGCAAGCATATTTAGTAGCTTAATTGTCTGTTAAAAATTTTACACAAATACATGTACAAAGCTATCAATAGAAAACTTTTGCTTATGTATATTTTAAATTATATAGTAAAATTCACAAAATTTAAGCATGAAAAGTGTAATAAGCATCTTTATGAATACTCAATTTTAGTAAACAAAATTAATAATATGTCTAATTTTATTATGTTAATAAATTATTTTAATTTGTTTAAATTACAAAATATACATAATCCATTTATTTCTCTGCTTTCAAAGTAAAATTATATTGCACACATATGTGTGAATGTTTATTTATTGTAGGAAATATATTTTACAAATAAAGGCTTAACATATGCAATGGCTTACACTCATTTAGATCATGCTTAATGAAAATATGTAACTAATTTTTAAAAATTGCATTGGCAAGGTATTATGTGAATTTTAGATATTTATATGCTATTGTTAAAACTTGTACATTATTTGTGGCTAACAACTTAGGCTTAATTGTCTTTGTAAACTCTGATTATTATGATGATTATGATAAAAGGAGACCTCTAAGTAGCTATGTCTTTACTTTGGAAGATTGTATTATTAACTGGAAAAGTTTATTGCATTGTTAAATTATCTTATCTATAATTGAGGTAGAATATATAATAAACACTATAGCCATACAATAGGTGATTTGGCTTATGAGATATGAGTAAAAATATCAGAATGATTATTATTTATTGTGATAATCAAAATGCCATATGCATAACAAAATATATACTAATGCATTATGATTTTTTTTTTATATCAATTTCATTACACTCATACACAGTTGAATAAGGTGTTTCAAAGAAGATTAGTACTTAGAAAACCATACAAAATTTATTAGCAACGATACTTATAGTTACCAAGTGCAAGTATTGCATGAACTTTTCTAGTAGTACAAGTTAATTTGTCCAAGTTTTGGGGTGGAGAGATTAATTTCATTATTGTTTCTTTGTTGGACAAAATAAAACTATTGGTGGATAATTGATATGTTAGTGCCTACAATTTGTCTTGAGAATTTTGCGTACTTCCCATATGAATTGTGGATTAAACTTTGTGCTAATATTGTAGGGGAAGTCGACGGTGGCAAACCTATTATAAATACCTAAGAAACTTAGTGTAAGGGGGTGTCTTCTCTTAAAAACTATGCAAATTTAGAGCAATCTCAACATTCTAAAATTTAAATTTATATTTTAATATCTCTCATGCATAGTGAAATTTTTGCTCCCACTATCTACTTATTTTTTCTACTTTATGTTACCTTCATAATTTTGGTGCTCGTTCTATGTTTTTCTTAATTTTGTAACAATATTTTATATATTCATTTTAAAATTAAATATCAATTTGAGGCCACAAGTGGTGCCCTATGTTACATTCACCAAGGAGGGCATTAAGTATGCCTCAATTCTTCACATAAATCATTACCTATGTCTCTTAAATCAATTTAAGTTTAGGCATCTAGAAATTTAATAGAATAGAAAGTTAAAACAAAAAATAAACATTCAAAAATATTTCTCATTGTTAATATTTTTTTCTGTTACATTTTAAATCAAATGAAATCACTGTATAATACCATTTAAGGCTCACACACCTCTCTAAAGAAAATAAAGAAGGGTATAACAATGCCTCTCAATGTACACATCAAAATTTTATTTCATCAGCTCATAACACAACTCAAAATCACAACTAATCACTTGTGTCCTTCCATTTTCATGTAGTTTCACTTGCACTTGCATTTATAAAATTCTTACTAATGTCGGTATGCAAAGCAAAGTAGGTCATAAAAATAACTAACACTCAACCCCAAAAGAAAACTAGTAGGCTATGCTTGCGAAAAATAGAAGTAAGAGAATTAATTTGAAAGTTAAAAACATTGCTAAACTAAAGTAAGAGTTACTAAATAGGCCTACTAAAATAAAACTATTTTAAACTCTAATTGTAATAGCATGAACTAGTAAAAGTAATGTCTACTCAACTAGAATTAGAATTAAACAAACATAAATAAAAAAGAAACCAAATGAACAAAATATAGAACAAAAATAGTGTATGAAACAAAACTGAAGTGAAAATGAAACTAAAGTGAATGAAACATAAACAGATGCATAATGCACACTTAAACTGAATCTCGAGGCACTCCATTTTGGTTACATGATGAAGGGTCTATAAGAAAAAGTGCCAAATTCTATTATGATATGAGCTACTAAACTATCATCATAGCTGAGCACACTCAGCCCTCTTCAAGAGATTTCCAACTTATTATAAGTTTATAAGTACTTAAATTTGAGATAAAGGCCTAGTCCTCGAACAATTAGATCGAGCAAGAGTCATTGCCAACTTAAGGACAACATTGCCCACTTGCATAAGTTCAAAAAGAAAACATAAATGTAAACGGAGTCTATAGACTCCCACAAAATGGAACCAACAATTTCCAAAAGCAAAATTTGCTAGCACATGCCTTTATATGACACATCACCTTATGACTCGGTCTAGTGTAAGACCTTAAAGGCTACACATGTTTAATAAAATCCAAAATTGGTTGGCTTATTTTATAGACCATTATCTATATATATATATATATATATATATATATATATATATATATATATATTAAAAATAAACTTCCCAATAGAATGCTCAACAAGTTAGAGCCTATACCTAGGGAGGGGGTTCTCCAGGCATGTTTAGGTGCCCGTAGAATAGATGAGGGAGTGCCCATGCATTCCCCAGGTTCCTGTGATGGACTCAAATAGTAAGGGGCTTGTTCATTGAGCCCTAAGGTCTAGTTAGAAAAAAAAAGGAGTTTTGCTTGACCCTATATAAAATCTTAAATAGGTGGGGGGTTTGATATGATGCAAAAGCGAGCTTTATGAATACAAAGGGGAAGGGGTAGGACTTTATAGGGATGTGGCTACAGCCAAATATCATAATGGAGGTTGCAACCAAGAGCAGCAGTGGGGTTACAGTAGTGGGAGGCTACAATTGTAGCATCTCAAACTCTTAAGTACTAAGGTATTATCTACTTTAGCTTATAAGGACTCACAATTTTGTGCTCATAAGATAACTCCCCAATAAGTCACCCATCCTAGGAGTGATCTCACATGAGCATACTTAACTCTAAAGCTCTTATCAGGAACTCTAATATTATCTAAAAAAGAGCCTTGATGTTTAAAAGTTTGTGATATCACAAATGGTATCAGAGCAGCCCATAGGGTGTCAGATATGAGCTAAGTAACATATAGGGAAAAGCACCACTTCATGTGAGCAACCTCTTGAACTCATAATAGTTATGGGTACCTCTTGAGCCTATAGGGGCCACCTCTAGTCCTATCTATCCAATGAGTGGTTCTTGGATATGAGTGTGGATTCTGATGAGGATGTCAGTTAATTAAGTTGGAGAGATTGCAAGAGCCTACTTAAGTAGTAATACGTGAAACTCTTAACCATCGATGTGCCTTTTTAGATAACGATGGGGTTCTTGATTAGAAATCAAAAGTTAAGCGTGCTCAGGTGGGAGGCCTTTCAAGCTAAAGCAAACAATATCTTGGTGCTTAAGAGTTTGGGCAATTACAAATGGTATCGGGTAGTCTAATTTCTCATGCATTTTCGTATTTTTATTTGTTGGGTGTTGAGGGCGACACCTCTTTTATGGAAGAGAGTCTGCAAACTTAGTATTGTTACCCTTTATTTATAAGCCAAATTAGTTCCAATTTAATTATAGTACTTTTATAATAATATTAGGATTCTTTACATTAAATTTGGTGCAATTTAGAGATCGTTTGCGATTAACGAATATTTCTGATTATTTTGATATTTTTGAAAATACCTATTTTATTTTAACCTCAGAATCAAAATCGGAGTTCGCCATTAAACTCCTCACCCCCAAATTAGCTAAAAGTGATATTTTGAGAATGTTTGGAAGTCATAAAAATTTCTCAAATATTTTAATAATATTTAAATACTTATAAAAATAAGAAAATTAAATTAACCTCTGATCAAAAATCTGATTTTATTTTTGAGTTTCTCATCCCTCAATTAGGTAAGGGTATATTTTTTGGATTTTTTAGAGTTCATTTGAATATTTAAATTTGAGTAATTAAATAAGCTATATTAATTAATTAATTAATATATTTAAATTATATATATATATATATATAATTAAATCCAGCGACTAATTAATGATAACTGCAGATTTGCTGTACAGCATCGAACATGGGACAACTGTAACAACCGATTAGATGAGTCCTGTCAATCCTTGAGTCGATTAGGTCGTCTATACATGATTTGATCTGATCCAACGGTTGCACCCATGAGCACTATACGTCTCCCAGGGTTACGATCATGCACCTACAAGCACAGGTGTGTCGTACTCCATGGCTTGGCTCTGCAGCCTTTAGGCCTTTTCAATGGCTCAATTATATCATTTCCTTCCTTCTCTCGCTACAGAGGTCCTACTGAGCTTCTGCTATGATGGTTTAAGCTATCTCCTTAAACTATACCTCTACTAATTGGGATTGTGAAAGGTACTCACCCTAGCCTCATTCTCCCTTTATTGATGTGATAGATCATCCAGATCTTATATCCATGTTTAGAAACTAATTACTAATGGTATCGTGATTCAATCGAGCTCAAAAGTGCACGATTCCATCTCTTTTACAGTCGGCCAAAAGTCTTAACCCTCACCGGCCCTCTCCTCTTTTCCTCATAAATTAGGCTTGGTGGAAAGATTTAGGCTTGGGGCTTTCGAGTTCTACTGCTAGAGCTCGACACTGGCTCTCGATCGGTAGGTCGCACACCTTGCCAGACCGCCGGGTTGCAAATATAGGGTGTGCCCTAGTTCGCTCCTCCCCGGGATCTGTCGGGGAGGGAAGATGCATAGTGTGTGGTTCAACCGAACAGCGACACTGTGCAGTTTGTTCAAGTGAACTGCGATGTCTAGCCCGGTCTACCCCGTTTTCAGCGTGTGCACGTGTTGGCCTATGGACGGCTCCGCTGTCATGTAGGAACCCACTCCTGGCGCTCTGGTCAGCACCATTCCTCAACTTCCATGCCAACTGTGTCCCAAGATCCATGCTCCTAACTTTCATCGCCGGCTGTTAAAACCTATCATTAATAAAATTTTAAATAATGTTAATTTAATTTAAATATTATTTCCTTCAGAACTTTAATTATACTTGCCCAAACTATATGAAATTATATGTCATTTTATTTAGAAAAATGAGATGAATACATTGGCATAATTCAATTTCAGATTTGAAACCTAATTTTCATAATCACTTTTTAACCCTAATTAGGAGCTCCATAAATTCTAATTTTCCAACATTGTTTGATTTTGACTTATTTAGTATCAATCTTCTCCTTATGATATAACGATTTTATATTTGTAATTACATTTGTATTTGGATACCATTTGGACAACTTGGGGTTTTGAATCCCTAATTCCTTCATAAGTATAATTTTACTTATTCATTAGCTTGCTTATTTAGGTGTTTTATCCCTTGGACAACAAGCTTATTATTTAATTGACCATTCATGTTAGTTTAATTTGTGAGAATTTGATTAGAATAGTGTAGTTAGATGCTTTGCTTAGGTTAGTAAACTTGTAATTTCAAGCCTCAATATTAGGAGAAGGTAATGTATGAGTGATTTCCTAGTCTTGATTTAATTATAATCCTAAGCTCTAATTAACCCTCCCAATAAGTATATTTAGCCTTAGCACATGTTTCTTTTTGTAAGCTTATTAAGACAAATTGCTAATACTTATAATTTAACTAATAACCCTTTCCCTTAGCCTCTAACCTTTACTTTAAGCTCTTTATTAATTGAATATTAGTATTACTTAGCTCACTAGTGTGATTTAAGTCTCCTCTAAGCCTTAATAACCTACAACCTTTAGTGAACTAGAACTTGTAGCTTGTAATCCTTCCTCTTCTATACACTTAGACCTCTCCTAATAATGTTCCAAATAGTCTAGTGTTTGATTAATCTAGGTCCCATCAATTGCAAGTTGCCTTAGATTATTTATAATAATGACCCCTCAACTTTCACCTCTTTAGGGTAGTAAGACCTTAACCATTGCTGTTTTCCATTAGTTCCTTAAGCCTTGAAACTAGCAACCAAAACTGATTATATAGTTTAGGATTAGTGTAGAATTGGCCTCATTTTGCATCACTATATTTCTAATTATTTTGTCAGTTCATAAACTTAAATCATTTATAGTATTACTTGTAATTGACTTAGAGATTAATATCTCCATGTCATTTAGGAGTTAAATCAGGTCCAATCATTAAGTTAGATAAGCTAAACATTAGACAACTTTAGATATCACATAATTTACAATTACTTGAATCTCGTGAAACGCTATTTTACTTTGAGATTACAATCTTGGACATTCATATAAAGCATTGTGCATAAATAAAATATTCATACTAAAATATAGTGGTTTCTTATGGTGGTGGCCAGGGTCGGCTTATGGGGGTAATAAGGAAACCTCACATATCTAGATGAGGAATATGAGTGTTTATTTTTTAAGAAACCCCATTTTTCTTACTTAGTTAGGTAGGCGTGCTTAACTCCTCGCTCGTTTTGTAACTTTGCCCACAAAATAGAAAACTGAAAATAACTTAAATAATTTAATTATTAGGTTATCACAATCTTATTGACTGTGAGAACTTGTCATAGCCTTTGAGCTATTCTTATCTTTCATAGTCTTTGATTATGCCTTCCTAGCCCATGAGGCTAAGCTTTTTCTTAATCTATTTTACTGTTCAGCTCTTACTTATTGTACTGTAGTTTACTTACTTATAGTCTTATTTTCGTGCAGTGTATGTTGCTTTACTTATATTTCATACTTCATTGCTTTAGTTTTCTTTTACTTAGCATAATATCTATTTACATATTCATGTATCTATTTTATACTTTCATATGCACATTAGTAATTTCTAGCCTTATTAGGATACCTTTTTCCCTTACTTATTGTTATAGCTAGAGAAAACTTACATGTGAGTTCTTAATCTTTACTTACTTACTGTTGTCTTCTTTACAGTTCTTTTACTCTTACTTTGATGCTTAAATGCTCCGCTTTTAGTACTTAATTATAAATTTGCATATGTTATATCCAACTAAACTGTAATAAAAAATTAGCCTAATCTTAAAATGTACTTAGACTCTTTAGTATAATCACTTATTTTTATATTTTTGACTGTGCCCTACCGTATTTTATAAACCAAAAATACAGTAGATCAGGAGTATTTTCTAAATAGATGAGCTGGACCTAGCACTGGACGTTGGTTGATTTGGAGATTCCTGCTTTCGTATCTTTTTTTTATTGCATTTGTGAGATGAGAGAACTTATTTCTTTACTTTTAAATTTAGTATGTAATAACTATAATATTTTTACTTTATTCTGTGATGGATTTACTTTCAGTATTACTTGATTAGTTTGGATAGTGAATTGAATGCACTTTTACTACTTGCATATTCCTCTACTTGGATTTTTTTTGCTTAACCTACACCTTCACAAATATTATTGGACACATAACACTCAATGTTGTGTTAGTTTCCATCTAATCCAGTATTAAGTGCTATGATAACACTCTAGTATTAGATTAGGTTCCTGATCTAATATTGGGGTCGTTACAATAGCTATGGCTATACCAAAAAGATGTTTATGGGGATCTTCACCAAAGATTTGTATGGGATAGTTACAACAGCATGTTGTAGTAGTTAACCACAAGGGGGCTACATTAGTGGTCGCAACGGTGTGTTGTGAAGGTGGTCATAGTCATGTGTTGTGGTTATTGCCGAAGCAGAGTGCTATAGTTGTGCCTACATTGGAGGGCTAAGGAGGTGGCTCATTGGTTGTTGTATTTACTATAGTGAGGGTTGTTGTGTGTTCAAGATTTGAGTTAGAGAAATAATGAAAGGGCATAGAGAGGAGAATGCTAGGGTGTGTATGATCTACATAGATATGCAATCTTCCTCTTCTTTTGAGGGTTAAGGTTTCTTGGGAATAACTTTGTATGTTCTTTATTGTCTTCATAATGGATGTTCTTGGTGGTATAGTTCTGCAATTTTTCACATTCTTAAGTTTTTCACATAAATGCTTATTTTGGATGATATCTCTATAATTGTCTTTAGATCTGTATTGTTTTAGTTTGTGAGTTTGCTCTAAATTCACTCTAGAACTTTAGTTGTTTCCTAACAATGGGTATCAGAGAGAGGTTTTCAATTTATGTGAAAGCTGTGGGGACCCAATGCAAAGTTTAGCATGAACAAAACCAACATTGGGCTCTTGGAGCGCATGCTCATATTGAGCTTTTAAGTGAAATGATGCAAAATAATATGTCATTTGATTTCATCAAGAATTCCAACATTCATCTATTTATATTAATTTAATATTTATAAAGGAACATTCACATATGTTCCATATGAGATATGCATTTAAAAGTACAAAACTTTAACAAAATAAAGGCTGGATAAATGCTAGAATCGAGGTGGACTTCTTAATCTCCATAAAGCTTCTCAAAGATATCCTTCATGCACTTCCCCTACACTTCCCCT